>OZ014524.1:488730863-493959045 GCA_963966055.1 Lathyrus aphaca | reverse complement strand
CACGCTTGTTAGTATGTTTCAAAGGGTGAGAAATAAAATTGCTGCTGAATAAAAACCGCTACCGGAACTGGAATGAGAAAGGGAACTAGAAAAAGAGAATGAAAAGGTAAAGGGAAAATGTAGGGAAAATAAAGAATGTGCTCGAATGGGCCCCTACTGCCTACGTATCTCATGGAAAATGAGAATCAGAGTCGACGTAGTTCGCCTAACTAAGGCGGGAACTTTGTTTGTATTTTTTATGATAATGAACTACTTATGTCTATGCTTAGGTGTTGCAGGCTCGTATGGTACGAGTGCGTTACTGTCTTGCAATGAGAAAGTCATAGCAAGTTCACATTATGAGTGAATGAGGTGAGAAGAGAATTCTCGCATGAAAAGACGTGTGTTGTTTGTGTACTGTCTTTTAGAAGAAGTGTTTTGCTTTTGTTGTTTGTGAAACATTCTCATGCTAAGACTTGTTCATCATGATAGATGCTTTACACCTCGCCCCGAAATAGGGCGTGTGCAAGTACCCCATGGCAAAGTCTCCTGACACACGAGAAAGCTCGACCTTTATTAGGTGTTTTGTAGTTTGTCTTTAAGATGAGAAAGAGGAACCCAAATTGAGAAAGGAAAAAACTAGGGGAACTAAGACTCACCCTAAATTATTGCTTATTCAAATAAGATCCTATGGTTTGTGAAGTTTTCTCATCCTAATGAAGAAGAGAAAAAGAAGAGGAAGCAACTCACTTCTCTAAAAAGTTAAGTTGTTTCTAAAGAGGGATTAACATGAAGTTGTACAAAACAAAGCCTAAAGGGCTAAGACAAATCACACTGAAATCATGAAGATATGAGGAAGAAATTGTATAAAGAAGGCTTACCTCAACCTCCCTAAAAAACAAATATTAGCTTCACAATGTATTGAAACATAACACAATGCAAAATCACCACTAAAGCTCAAACTAGCTATGGAGAGGTACTAGGGTTTCCCTAAGGTTAAGACCTAAAAGTAAAGGATCTTAAATGATAACAATCTCATAAAGTTAATAGCTAAACCCTATTAAAGTATTCTAAGGTTATAAGATTAAACAACAACAAACTATGCCCTAATGAGGTACTAAACCCTAAAGAAGTTCAAGGTGAAGTTAGATGAAGATTGAATGATTATGCAAGGTAAACATGTATTAAAGCATGATTAACTGTCAAAGTCAGAACCTAAAACTAATTAAAAGTGTCTCAAAAGGATGAAAAAAAGTGTGAACAAAGATATTCAAGGGATAGAGATTGAATGGAGAAGGGATGAGAAGAAGTGAACGCATGGTTTCAAAAGGAAACAAATGACTTAGTATAAAAGTCAAACATGAACAAGCAAATGTGAACATCCCATACAAAATCCAGAGGTTAGACGATATGGTAAGATGAAGATTAGAAGTAAAAATAACCACAAATAAACAAGCATGAAGTGTTTTAGGGTTATGGGACAAAGAAGTTTGAATTAGAAGTTCTTATGTACAAAAATTCAACAAAAGAAGTGAATGGTGACTTGAAGTAATGATATGACAATGGATATGAACATCTTATGAGATGTATCAGAGGTGTTTTACATGGATACAACATCTACAAAGTGGATTTAGAATGGTTAAAGTGAAGGAAGAAGGTGAATTAGGTCAAATGAGACACATAAGAACAAAGTGAAACCTATGGATCAAGTAACCCAAAAAACAAACCAAGGACCTATAATTTAGACACAAGTGACTTATAAGTATGTAAGGGAACCCTAATAACCTAAGTGTAGGACCTCTAATGGATGGATAAATGCCTTACTCAAAATGAAATCAGAAGGATGACAAAAGAGGGCATAACAAGTGACTTGTGAAAAAGGTATCAAACAAATTCTTGTAAACATGAAAAAATGTGAAAATTGGTACTTAAGGTCACAAACCAGGGTCAAACAAACCTCTAAAAAGTCTCACAAAAATTCACAATCTAACTCACTCAAATAATTGTGCAAAGTGAATTAAGGTTTCATTGGATAATGTCCAAAGAAATGACTGACAAATGGTGCAGTCAGAAATTTAGGAAGGGGTGCAGTCAGAAACAAATCCACGTTCAAATGCATTGGTCCTCTTAAGGGGGGTGGAAATATCAATTGGAGCCCAGTACAAAAGATACGTTTATCACCAGAATTATGGTGGGATTTGGTCAATGGTTGACTTATCCTGGACCCTATGATTAATCCAACGCACACTAAAATGGTCAAAGTAAATAAATCACAAGGATCTAAGGTGAGACACATGATAACAAGGGAGGAAGTCACGCATACTAACACTCAGGTCTACTTATGCAAGCACATGATAAGCACAAGTTCATTACTTCGTTGACCCAATGTAAGACGTTGGATGAAGAATATCTAATGGCCAAAACTTAATTTCATAAAAAAATGTTAGGGCACTGTTCCAGTCACCGGAGAAGAGCTTTGGTCGTCTTCTCCGGTGACATTCCATAAGGGCAAATCTCAAAACCTCAGTAAAATTAAAACCAAGGCCATGGAAATATTCCTTAGGTCACGCACATTAAGAATCTAAGCTCAACTTTCACTTATCACACACTAATAAGCCAAATCGAAGGAAAGAAATTCAAACCCAAAAACTGAATCTAAGCACTTAGTGTGCATATCAACTAGCCAGATTGCCAAATACTTCTATTAAGCTTCATACATCATAAAACAAGCAAGAACTAAGCAAAATCGTGCAAGTGAGATTTAAGATCAAACCTAAAATTTTCAGATCTTCAAGTGTTGAAGAATACCAGAGAGGATGTTCCAATGCCTTCTACTATTGGTATTGATCTTCAAAGAGTGAAATAAACACTTTGAAATGCCCAAATTCTTGATGAATTGTAGAAAATGCAGAAGTGTAGAGGATCTTGTTCTTGGAGATTTAGATGGATTGAGCCATGGAGAATGTGTATATCATGAAGGAGATGATGAATTGATGAAGATTCAAGTGTGATTGATGAAGAACAATGCAATCTGAAGCAAAATGCAGTGAGGTTTTTTCCAAGATGCGGAGAAAAATCAGAGCAAACTTAGTGCAATTTTCAGTGTGATTCGAGCAAATGATGATGGTAGTACCATTAAGTTAGAGACGACTCTTATATATGTGAGTTTAGAAGTTAACCAACTTAGTTAACTATTAGAACTATGGCTAGAGTTAACTTGAGGTTGAATGGAGAAAATTGAAGGTGTTTGGTGCAATGGTGTGAAACTAAATTAGTTAGCTTCGAATGTGATCACATGTGATGAGGATCATGTTAATTGTGGTGAGCTGAATGATGTGTAGCTGAGAATATATTAATGCAAATCATGGATTATGGAAGTTTTTCATGCTTGAATTTCCCATGTGATGCATAACAGCTAACATGATCATGTAGGCATGAGATAATTTGAACCCTTTAAGTGAAGCCTGATGACCAATACAACCTGAATGAAGCATACACACTTGACTGAACTGAATTGAACCCTTAATCCAATGCCTTAGTCTACAAGAAAACCAGTTATAAGTGGTGATCTTTAATTGGATGTAAACTCATGATCAAGGCATCAATCTATGGACTTCTTGGGCTCAATTTGAAGAGCATGTTTCATACAACATTTTTTGAGTTAATACCAAGATGAGACAATGCCTCTAAGTCATTCAAAATGGTCATTGAATTTGAGGAAATGTGACTACATACTTGGCCTGCATAGAATTGGCTTGACTAGGGCAACTTGTGCCTATGGTTGATCAAGATTAGAACCCCTCTTTGAACAACCATAACTCCATAACCATTGATCATATGAAAAATCTCCAAACATGAAAGTTGTAGAGAATACAACAATGAACAACTTTGATGTTTGGAAAAAAAATAATTTGAAGCCTTCTTGATGGAGTAATTTGACCATACATGTTGCCCACCACATGTTTGATGGATTGTCTTGCCTGGCATGCGCATGGAGCTTTTCATGACTTGGGTTTTGTCCTAGTTTGATCAAACTTTGAATGATCATAACTTTCTCAATTTTAATCCCATGAACATAATCCACCTATGGATTTGAAGCTTGTGATGCCCTGTTTCAAACAGTCCAAGTGGAATTTTTTTTGACTCATGAATTGGGAGAAGGCCTCTCTTGAACATGGCTGCGAAATGGCCTAAACTTGCCATTTTAAGAAACCCTAATTTTCCAAAAAGGGAAACTTCTTGATTTTCTTGATTCTTGATGATTCATACATCATTTCTTGATCAAATTTTACCTAATGACTCCTTATAACATTAATTTCATGATTTTGATCTAAAAAAATCAGGAGTTTACTTTTTCCTCTACACAATTGTATTTTCCCCAATTTCTTGATTTTCAGGTAACTGACCAATTGAAGACCTTCTGAAATGAATAAATGGATGATTTTTCAACCCTAGGTACTTTACATCATGTGGAAAAAATTAAGATCCTGAATTAAAAATTCCTTGGGAAACCCCATTAATCAGAACCCTAATTTCAGCCCCTTTTGTTAGGAGGTGTAGAACTGTTTGCATTCTTTGATCAATCCACCTCTTTCTAATACTTGGGGAATCATTTGAGATCTTTTGGGATGTTAAGAATCCTTTGAACATTGTTTGGAAGCCATGTGACCCTTCTAATGCTTTTGGATGATCATCAACTTCATCAATCATTGATCATATGCAATACGCCTCTAGCTATGAGTGAGATGTTTCAACTTTTATGCAAGGATGTGGGATTATGTATGCAATATGATATATAAAATGCCATACAATAAGAGGGCAAATTTAGGTGTGTTACAGAGGCCCTTATTCAATCAACTATAGACCTGAATGAATGATAACAATGGCTTTTAGACGTTCAATGTATGAAGGGATTGAATACCCGAATAAACCGGAAAATTTGCATTTTGTGGGAGATAACATAACTAAACTTCAAAGGGAGCAATGACATGAGGCCAGGCCGAAGGTGGACTCGAAAAAGTAAGACCAGGCCGAAGGTGGACTTACAAAGGATGAGACTAAGCCGAAGGTAGACTCAAACAATATGAAACCAAGCCAAGGATGAAGTCGTAAACATAAGACTAAGCCGAAGGTAGACTTAAACAATACGAAACTAAGCCAAGGGTGGAATTGTAAACGTAATGATAAGCCGAAGGTAGACTTACGATAAGATTCGAGAACAAGCCAATGGTGAACTCAAAAAATTAAGACCAATCCAAGGGTGGACTTACAAAGGACGAGACTAAGATGAAGGTAGACTCAAACAATACGAAACTAAGCCAATGGTGGAATCGTAAACGTAAGGCTAAGCCGAAGGTAGACTTACGATAAGATTCGAGAACAGGCCAATGGTGAACTCAAAAAAGTAAGACCAAGCCGAAGGTGGACTTATAGAGAATGAGACTAAGCCGAAGGGAGGCTCAAACAATACGAAACCAAGCCAAGGGTGGAATCGTAAACGTAAGGCTAAGTCGAAGGTAGACTTATGATAAGATTCGAGAACAAGCCAATGGTGAACTTGAAAAAGTAAGACCAAGCCAAGGGTGGACTTATAAAGGATGAGACCAAGCCGAAGGTAGAATCAAAAAATAAGAAACCAAGCTAAGGGTGGAATCGTAAACGTAAGGCTAAGCCGAAGGTAGACTTACGATAAGATTCTAGAACAAGCAAATGGTGAACTCGAAAAAAAGTAAGACCAAGCCAAAGGTGGACTTACAAAGGATGAGACTAAGTTGAAGGTAGACTCAAACAATACGAAACCAAGCCAAGGGTGGAATCGTAAACTTAAGGCTAAGCCGAAGGTAGACTTACAATAAGATTCGAGAACAAGCCAATGGTGAACTCGAAAAAAGTAAGACCAAGCCAAGGGTGGACTTACAAAGGATGAGACTAAGCCGAAGGTAGACTCACAAAGAATGTCCTGAAATACAATTATGCAGGGGACAAAAAGTATCTGAGGGCTAGATTAACAAATCATAATCCTTTGATTATACTTTCAATTCTATCCGGGAACATATTGGGCATTCTCTGTGGGGAGACTTCGATCTGATTGAAGAAATAATATTTCAGGCTTTTGGAACAAGCACCCAAAACTGGCTTCTGCTTTGTATGCATATGTTTGAATTTTTCCATGGCATAATGCCCCATAATGATGAAAATGCTACACTTTAGAGGATACAAATGTAATGATGATTACTAAATAAAATGCAAAGGGATCTCCTGATAAGGAGATAATAGGTATCCCAAGTAGCTTTACTGGGAAGGGATAATCACTATGTTGATTTTAAAAAACATCCCTGTATGGAAAAGCTACTATGCGGGGAATAATGTTAATGATACACTGGCTCTGAACTGCCACCATTGCCCAAAATAAATTAGTCTTTGAGAAATCGGAGAGCGATGATCCTGTTGGGGAAGATCATGATCTTGGAAGTACACCACCTGTAGAACTCTGTTGGGGAAATAATAACCTTCTGACTCGGCTGGGGAAAAGGATTTGTTGTTGCTCTACTGAGAAAGAATCTACTGGGGAGCTTCTCAGGCATGAAATCCTCTATTGGAGAAGAGAAGCCAATTAAGATTGGACTTTTATTATGCGAATTCACTGGGGAAAACTGCGAACAAAGCTATGAAATAAAACCATTAGACTTCTCCCCATCTTCACCTCTGCTAGGGAATAATGAATCTTCATGTAATTATAGAGATAAGAAGACTCTGGTGGGGTATACTCCTTCGTTGAAGGAAAACTCTCTGCTTGGGGAGAATGTCAACCTTCTGTTACTTCGCTGGGGAAGATTTAAATTTCCGACTCTTCTGGGGATGATGGAAAACAACATAGAGAATACTTCCTACTGAAGATAAAAGTTATAAACGTCTCCTGCTGGGAATGAGAGGTAATAAACGTCTCATGCTGGAGATGAGAGATACATCATTTCATGTTGGAGAAGAAGTGGTCTGATGAGACCTACTGAGGAATCTTGCTCAATGATCTGCTGATGAAAAACTTCATGATGTCTTGTACTAGCAATGACTTTGTCCAGCACCTGTACCTTCATATTAGTGAACACAACTGATAGTACCTTCAAAAGAGAGAATTAGTTTGGCCTGTGTGCCCCAGGTTCATGGTCTGAATCACCATCCCTGTTACTCAACAAATCAGATTCTTGTCAAGTATTTTTAATGTTATGCATGTATTACAAAGCATCCATGTATTCACAATGCAATATTTATCAGAGTTTGTTGGACGTTTTTGCAATCAATAAGTAGTAGATGAAAAACAAAAACAACTTGAGAGAAAATTTGAATGAAATTTCACTTTTATTGATTGAAAAGAATGGCCATGAATAGGAATTACACTAGGAAGCAATCCCTAAGAAGAGGAAATTGCACAAAAGGAAAATAAACTATCCAAATGGAAATGTGAAAATCAGATCTCATCAAGCTCCGACCAGGCTATGACCCGTTTGTCTTCTAGACTTTCCGTATGCTTCACTTTTGAGGAAGACGATCAGACTGATTCTTAACCCTCAGATTATCCTTGATTATATATGACTAGTTGTAAACACCCCAAATTTGCCCTCACCCATTCACACCATGGCTTGTGATCATTTCATATGCATAAATCCAATCATAGCATCTCATATCACATTTTTAATTCACTGCATAGATTCAAAGTCATCTGCACCTAGGGTTTGTGATATGAGCAATCCAAGAGCTTCTTGAGCCACTCCAAAGGTCATCAATCACTTCAAAGGGATCCATGTATGTTCAAGCATCATATTATATCCTCTCAAAGTCAAGAATGTCAAAAAATCACAAGAACTGAGAATGGTATGAAGCAGAGCCAAGTTTGACTGCACAGTTGACCTAGAATTAGGGTTTTGGTTTCAGAGGCCATAACTCCAAATTTTTTGGTCATTATTGTTTCTATTGGTCTCTATATGGTATAGGGAGCATGCATATCAATTTTCATGAAGAAATTCCATGGGAAAGTCATCTGATCAAGAGTTGACTTTCTGGGCAAGTCAGTGTAAAATCAGGGCATCTGAGGCCCCCAATGACCCAACCAAAGGGTGTTCTTCATCATTTTGATTGTATATGATATTTATTTGATCATAGAAGATGTTGTAAGTTCACAAAATTGAAGAATTTCAAGTCTTTTGCAAAGTTGACTTTTTGGGAAAGTTGACATTTTAATGAAATTGCCATTTTGGGAAACTTTTTCAACCCTTGCTTTTTGATTCAAAAATGCTTCAAATGGAAAAAATTTGGTCATGAAAGTTGTAGAATGGATCATTCCCTTTTCAAAAAGTACAAGAACATGACCTAATTCATTTTGGATCAAAAGTTATGGCTTGTCAAAGTTGGTTAAAATCACAAAATTTCAAGGTTTCTACCAAAGAGGCAAAGTTGCAAATTCACTTGTCAAGGAAAATTGAGCTATCAAGTGGACTTCTAAACTTCACAACATGATCATACAACATCTAAAAATCAGAATTGGCCCAAGAATCATCTCATTTCATGCCTTGAACTTCAAGAAATCACAAAGGGGCCAAACTTTATGGAATTTGCAAAACACTACACAAACCATAAACCATTTGCTGAATCATCTCATAAACAATTCCATGAACCTCCTTAAACTCAGCTGAGCAAAAGCAAGCCAAGAAGCAAGTGGTACCATAGCCCATACCTCAAGTACACATCAAGTTGACATTTTGGCCAAAGACCCATACCAATCACCATAGGCCACCAACAACTTTCTGACCTATCCCCTTTTGATACATGGACCAAAGCCAGCATAACACACCACACATTTGCAAGCTGAAACACACCCAAGCCATAGTTATCACTTCTTGCTCAAAATTGCAAAAGCCTTCGAAACCGATTGCACAAGCCTCAAACACAAAAACCAACTTCACAAATCAACTCAACACACTTTCCAGATCACAAAGCACCCATCACCATTGCCTTAAACTCCCTGAATCACAAATACGATTCCCACCCCACCTTGAGCAGAACTTCTGCCCTTTCAAAAACCAGCCATTCTCAAAGCTTCTTAAGCTTCATTTCATCATCAGAGGGTTCAAAGGAGTGAGTTTGCACCAAGAAACAGCCCAGAAAGCCCAGAACCAGAAAGCTCCATCTCAGGTATAGCTCAAGAACAAATTTTCCAGAACTTCATTTTCTTGTTACAAATCGAATCTATATGTTGCACTGATCATCTAGATGTATTTAGATTTGAAAATAAGTAAGAGATGACCATTTCATGTCTCCCTGAAAGTTTGCCCGTGTTTCACATTTGCCTTCGATTCAAGCTTGTTAATGAAAATAAATGATTTTTGAAAGAGGGGTTAGGTTTAGATGGGGGGCAGGATCATTTCTGTGGAAGAAATTTCATGATTGGTGACCTATAGCAAAATCTAGGGTTTTGGTTCGCCGGAGAAGACGACCGGAAGTCTTCTCCGGCCACCTGAGTTTGATTAGCCCTAATCTGTGTAATTAAGGAAGTTTGAATAATACCCCTTGGATGTGTTGACCCGCGCGCATTTGGACGTTCAGGATCTCACTATTTTGCCCTAATCTTCAGTTGACTTTATTAATTCAGATTAATTAATTTTTAATTGGAATTAATGAAGTTTGAATTTCAGCCATTAGATTACGCGCGAAGGCAAACCAAACACCCCCAGAACCAATCCCAGCCCTTGGATACGCATACTTTCATTTTTATTCAGTTTTATTTTCATTTTTATTCATTTTATTTGTGCATTTTATTTAAAATAGTAAAACAATTATAAAAATTCTGAAAATTTTTGTACAAACTTTTATGAATTTTCAGAAACCAAAAACATTTTTATTTTTATTTTTTGCATTTTTAAATATTTTTAAATCATTTAAATGTTTATTTTTAATTAATTAATAAGAATTAATTAATTAAAAATACTTTTAGATATTTAAAAATCACCAAAAAATTCATGAAACCTTTAAAATCATTTAGAAACATTGTCCAACCCTCAAACCAAATTTCTTTTTTGATCTTAAGGCATTTTAATAATTTTTCATGGAATTAATTCTATTTCAAGGCAATATTTTGTCCCAAACTTCCAAAATTCATTTCGGCCTAACCATTGAGAGTTGGACTTTGATTCTTTTTGCATTGTATCTTGCACATCATGTAGTTTATAGGATTAAATTGGCATGATTTGATTTTTCATTTTTAATTTGTTTGACATTTTTCTTGACAAGGTACCTTAAAACCCTAGCATTCTTAAGAAATTCATAACCCTCACTAGGTTAAGAGTTAGAACCCCTCCTTTGGGCAGTGAGTTTGTATAGGTTTAGGGTTCCCTTGGATGCATTTTCAATTTTTTATCTTGATGTTTGCTTCTGGTTTTGGTTTTTGTTTGGTGCATTGATCATAAACCCTAATTTGGGCTTCCTTATGCATCCATCTTGCATTTGCTTGCATACCATGACTTGCCATAACATTCTATGCATCCATTTGATTCATTAGACATCCTAAGACATATTAGAATCATGTTTGATCATTGCTTCTTGCATTTGACATGTTGTATGTCATTTGCATTTCATAACTTTTCATGTATGTTCATGGTTCTAAACTTGCTTCATTTGCATCCATAGGTTTGTTTGATCATCCCCATGCTTTGTTTCATGTTTGCATCATCTCATAGCATCATTATCATCACACATATGTTTCTGGTTTTGGTTTGCATCATCACATTCCATTCCATTTGCATTGCATTCCATTCCTTTGCTAACTTTTCAGGTGGTAAGTCACTTTGAGAAGTGAATTTGCCTTTACTTCTCACAATTTCTTTTCATCTCTCTTATGCATCATTGCTGCATTTTGTTTTGTTTTTGAGATTGAGCTTGCTCATTCTTCTTCATCTTACTTTCTTTCTTCAAGTGACTTGTCTTCTTAAATGAAGCAAGTTACTTTGCTTCTCTTTGCTCCTTTCATCTGCTTCCTGGTGGTTTCTCTGAAGATGTCTCTTGTAAACCTCACAAACCTTAGGAACAACCAAGCATGACAATAATTAGTGTTTTGATTAGTCCCCCATTTAGCTTTTACCTTTGTGTCTCATTGAGTCTTCTCTTCTCATCTCATGATCAGGGACTAAACCCTAAAGGTTTTAAGGCTTTGTGATTAAGCTTATGCCTGCATCCTTCTATTAGGATGGAGTGTATAACTTTAATCCTAAGTGTTAAACCCTTAATGTGTTTAAATCCTTTAATCAATCGATCTAATAATCATCAAGACATCAAGCTTGTAACTTGGGCCTTGCATCAGGGTTCTAATTCTTCCTTAATTGGTTAAGAAGGACTAACCCTAGTGTTAATGGACAAGTCCCCCTCAAGTTGTCTTACAAACCATAAAAATCACTTCTTCATCTTATCATTAACTAAAATCCATTTAATAAAGGCTTTGTTTTGTCATGAAGTTAATCCCTAATCATGGATTAAGTTGAGGAGCTTTCCTCAGCTTAAACATTCTCATCTATTATCCTTCTATTAGGATGGTGTAATGAGTCTGTTTAATCCCTGATTATGGCTTAATCTCATTACTTAACACTAAACAAAAACAACAAAAAACATCTAAATAATCACAAGTAGGTTAATGATCTTAATCCTACATCAGGGTGATTAAGTGTGAGAAGCTGACTTCACACTTAAGGTATTCTCATTACCCCTAATCAGAGGGAAGGTGTGATGAGTTTACTAACCCATTGGTTCAGGCTTAAGCTAATTAACTTATGACAAACTTTCAAAAGCAATAAAAGACTGAAAACTCAAAAACAAACAATAATCGTCTCCTACGGGATTCTTTTCTCATCTCATTCACTCACAAACGAGAACCTGCTTCTTCCGTCTAATGCAAGACAGTTCGCACCTGAGCCAGACAGGTCATACACTTGAGCATAGACAAGTAAGCAGTTCACAAGTCAATTCATCTTTCAGTCTCTTTGGGTCGAACTACGGTGTTCTGACTTCCTCATTGCACGAGAGGATACGTAGGCATAACTTAACAGTTATCGAACAAAAGTCTCTGTATATTCCCCCTCTTTCCAGCCTCATTCTTTAAGCCTCATATTCTTGAGCATTTCACTCTTATCCTTACACTGACACTTCATTTACATATTTCACACTTCTTCTGCACTGACACCTGTACATCCTTTTCCAGCTCTTTATACACAAATTGCACTGACACTACCCCTTTAAAACACAAATATTTTAAGCGTGGATCCCGTCGAGTACGACGGACAATCTGGGTGCTAATACCTTCCCAGGTTGTAACCAACCCCCTTTCTCAGTCTCTCTGGTTCGCAACCGTCTTATCCATATCTTTCTAGGTCTATGCAGCATTACCTTTCCTCCGGGATAAAAATGCCTAGCTGGCGACTCTATTCATTTCCCTGTGAGTTCACTCCTGTGTGTTCTCACATCCTCCCTTCTCCGACCGTTCGCGTCTGTACCTTTATCTGGGCCATTCCCATTTATCGGGAGCGACAGCTTGGTGACTCTGCTGGGGAACCTTATACTGTGACCAGGGCTTCTGGTTCTTTTTGTGGGTTCCTCCTAGAGCTTGTTTGATTTGTGTTTACTGGGGTGTTATGTGCTATTGGTGTTTGTATATTTGTTTGATTTATTGCTTTATGTACAGTTTGTTTACTGCTTTCTTTACAGCTTTATATACATCATACTGTCATATTGTTCTGGCTGGATCTGGTTTTGTTGCTTTGGTGGGTGGGTGTTCTATTGAGAGTTTAAGGTCCTATACCTGGGACCTGAGTGACACCTAGGCTAGAGTGGTTCATGTTCTTTCCCATTCCATTTCGGTCTGGTGCGGGAATATGAAACACGGTTCAGATATGGGTTTCTTCTTGAGAACTCTGTGCTACAGATTTCCTGTAGTGCTAGGGCTATCTGGGAAGCCTGCTAAGTCTGGATGACCTTTACTATGACCTTCAGAAACTGAGGTGAATTAGAGGAGGATCTTTTATGGTTATTGTAAACAATGTACCTCTGGGTTAGAAGTGTTTACACTTCTCATAATTGATCCAAGTCTGAGGATCCTTGTTTTAAAACATCACCTGTGAGGGGGTTGGGCTGTTTACAGGTTTGCAGGTACCCTTGACCTCAACATACCCTGTCACTTTGTTTTGATTAAGAGTACTCCATTTTGGACACAGTTCTTGTGATTTAACCCTGGACATGTGACTCTTTATTTGAGTCCCCCACCTTGGTTACTGGACTTATGAACCTCCATCTGGATTTCTTGAACATATATGGACTTATATCAAGGCAGTAATCAGATCCAGCTTGATCACAAACCCTTGCATATCATTTGCATACATCATCATTGCATCATTTAACATTTGCTTATTTGTTTTTCAGGGTATCCATACTGTATTTTGGCTTGGTTTTGACCCCTTCATCTGCATAGACCTATCTTCACCAGCATCTGCTTCAGCTATTCCTCATCAGCTACCTACTTCAGTCACCTGCATCACCAGTCTCAGCCTGTCAGTGGCCCATCTTCTAGTATCAGTCATCATCATCAGCATCTGTTTCAGCTTTTCTTCAGCAACATGGCACCCAAGAAGAGCAACATCTCCTATCATTTCTTTGAGCCTGAGCTAGCTGGCATCAGGAAGGTCCAGGCCCTGATTACTCCAGACCATATACCACTATTCAGATAACATTATGGAGGAATCCTTGATGTGGTTATGGATTTGGACCCTTCACAGAGGAGCTTGATTCATACTTGCCTGCAGTTCTATGATCCCCCTCTGAGGTGCTTCACCTTCCAGAATTTTCAGTTGGGACCCTTGTTGGAAGAGTATTCATCACTGATTGGTGTACCTATCAGTGGTGGAGTCCCCTTCAACCCTGAGATGGCTTTTCCTAGTAATGAAGAGGTGGCAAAAGCATTGCATCTGGAACCAGTTCTGATTGGGCAGAACATGACAGCAAAGGCTGGAATCTCTGGTCTACACTTGGATTTCTTGACCTCTCAAGCTATTCTGAAGGCCTCCTTGGGGGAGTGGAAGGCAGTCTGTGCATTATTAGCCCTCAGCATATATGGGGTTATATTATTTGCAGATGAGCCTAAGTTTATTAGCAAGAATGCAATCCATATTTTCATTCTGAGGAACCCAGTGCCCACTTTACTGGGAGATTTCTACTACTCTGTTCATCAAAGGAATGAAAAGCAAAGGGGAAGATTAGTGAGATGCTGTGCTCCTTTGTTCCATACCTGGCTGCTCAAACATTTGCCAAAGACTGATGCATTCTTGAACCCTCACCAACAGAAGAACTGGGCTAGGAGGCTTGTTGCTCTAACCTCAGATGATATCAGGTGGTGCACTCAGAGCACTAAGGGCAAAGACATCATTACTAGTTGCGGGCAGTTCCCCAATGTACCTCTGATAGGAGTGAAGGGTTGCATCAACTACAACCCTCTGCTATTCAAAAGGCAACTGGGCTATGCATTGGTCCACCCTCCTAGGGTACAAGATTTGGCAGAGACCCTTTATTGTGAGATCAAGCCTAATCTGGCTATTGTCAGGCAAGCATCCTGGGTTTGGGACAATGTCCAGACTAAAGGGGTAACCATTCTTAGGAGATGCGACAATGTGGCCTCAGCACAGTATTATGAGTGGTCACATGCCAGGGCTCAAATTTCTGGGATGCCCTTCACCATTGAAGATGTACCTGGACCTTCCACAGCACCACCTCCAGCAACTGTCATCCTGGAAGAGTTTGAAAAGCTCAAAGAGAGGAATGAGAATTTGTCTGAAGCCTTGAAGAGAACCCTCTGGGAGAGGAGTGATGGTCGTCTGGACATTGAAAGGTTAGAAAAGCTTAAGGAGGAGCATCTAGCCAGGATTGAAAAGTCAGAGGACTACATCAAGAAGTCAAGGGCTGGAGAGCAGATTTTGAAGAATGCCTGCAAAGAGGCCCAGTTCCAGAGAGCTAGGACTGATCTTTATCTGAAGGAGAGCCAAGCTAGGTGGGTCAGGATCACTGAAGCTCGCACTCAGGAGGATAAAAGAACTCAGGACAAGATTGAGCAGTTGGAGGCTAATGCAAAGGAGCAACAGGAAGCCCTATTAGCAGCCCAAAGGGAGATCTCAGAGTTGAAGATTAGGGCTGGTGTGAAGAGGTCAAAGGACCAGGGCAGACACAAGAAGCTAACTGCAGCTATTTCCACCAGGAATCTTCTCATCAGGAATCTCACAGAACATCCGGCTGATCCTGTGACTGAAGCACTCTTGAAGGAGGTCCAGGAGGATGAGTTTGGTCTTGGTGTCTGACTTTTGCTTGTTGTTGCTTTCATTTCATGTACTTTTCTTTTTCTTATGTTGTATTTTGACCCCTCAGAGGGCATGTATTGTAAAAAACAAACTGTGTATCATTCACTTATTTGTAATATATTCATTAGTTTGTTTCATCTGAATTCTTTTTCTCTCAAGCAACATCAAAGCACCTTCCTCAGGGGTCTGGAAAGGTCAAAACCATATGCCAAGCCGGATACCTTGGAAACAAATAGGCATACTGCATTGCATACTAACTTTTGTTTTGTTTTGTAGGTTTTTGTTTTGTTGTTACTAACTCTGTTGTGATTCAGGAACTATTGCTCGACGACGGGTGTTCCCACTCAACCGTCCACACAGATATCCCACCCGCAACAACCTTCCGGGTATACAAATGGACCAAGTACAGCAGGACCTTACAGAGGTCAGGACTCAAATGGCCAACGAGAGACTGGAGATGAGAAATCAGATGACCCAGTTTATGGAGGTGATGAATGGATTGGCACAGAGCCAAGAAAGATTAAGGGCCTTGGTAGAAAGGCAGACCCAGGAGGAACCCCATCTAGGGACTGGGGGAACAAGCAACAATGAGAGGGTTCAGCCTCATGTTAATCCTCCTGTGTATGGGCCTCACCTTCATCCAGAGATCAACATCCCTGCTAATGTGCAAGGGAATGCCACTGCAGGCAGAGTATTACAGGAAGACCCCCAGGAAGATCAATTTACTGTGATGGGAGCTGGGGATGAAGCCTATGACAGAAGGCTAGATGAAATTGCTGAAAAATTGAGATCCTTGGAGTCCCATAATTCCTTGGGCTTTGATGTTATGGACATGGGTTTAGTGGACGGGGTCAGGATTCCCCACAAGTTTAAACCTCCGTGCTTTGAGAAGTACAACGGAACTTCCTGTCCCCGAACCCATTTACAATCCTTTCTGGGGAGGCTGAAGGCATATACCATGGATGAAAAGCTATGGATGTTTTATTTTGAAGATAGCTTAACGGGAGCTTCAAGGGAATGGTACTTTCACTTGACTAGAGCAACCATCAGATGCTGGAAGGACCTGGCTGAGGCCTTTATCAGACAATACCAGTACAACTTGGATATGGCTCCCAACAGGACCCTCCTGATGGGAATGTCCCAATCATCCAGGGAAAGCTTCTGGGAGTACGCTCAGAGGTGGAGACAGCTTGCTGCTGTCCAGCCACCCATGTCAGAGAGGGAAATGGCTGATATGTTTATGAACACCCTCCAGGGGACATACATTGACAGGCTAGCTGCCTTTTCTTCCACTAGCTTTGCTGACGTAGTCATAGCCGGGGAAAGAATTGAGAGCCTATTAAAGATGGGCAAGATTTCTGACAACGGTGCGAGCTCGTCCAGCAACCCCAGAAAACCTTTTGTAGGTCCAAGAAGAACTGGTGAGACCAATGCTATTCAGGCCAGCAGGGGCAGACCACAATATGTTCATAGGTCAGTGGCAGCAATCACCATTCCCACTCCACTTCCTCAGCAACCAGTATATCAACCACAACAACAAACCCATTACCAGCAACAAACTCAGTACCCTCCTCAGAGAAACTACAACAACAACAACAGTCAGCAAAGACCATTCCAACAGAGACCATCTCAGGCCAATAGGGTGATTGATCCAATCCCTATGCCCTATGCCGCTTTACTGCCACAGCTCTTGAAGCTCAACCTAGTTGAGTTAAGGACGTTGGCACCACCAGATCCTTCCAGTTTGCCACGAAACTACGACGCCAACGCCAACGCCAGATGCGCTTTTCATTCTAACGTACCTGGCCACAGTACAGAGAAGTGCAGAGCTTTACAGATGAAGGTGCAAGACCTGGTAGATTCTAAAGCTCTAAACTTTGCACCCCCTCCAAATGTTAACAAGAACCCTATGCCCAACCATGGAGGGCCCAGAATTAATGCTATTGAGGAAGATATGCCATCTTTCTTAATAACCAGTGTTGGGCAGATCCGGACACCCCTGGTAGAAATTAAAGCTCAACTCCTTGAATGCCAGATATTCCCTGGGTGTGAACTTGGGTGCGGGTATTGCAACATTTCGGTAAATGGATGTGACAATTTGAGAAGCGGCATAGACAGTCTTATCCAGAATGGTCTACTTCAAATCACAACATCAATACCTTCAAATCCGGCAATCTCTCCAACAACAGTTCCAGAGTCTCCTACAACTGCAACAACAATTATTCCAAACAATTCTTCAGTTTCATCAACAAATGCTTCAGATATCACTTCAACAAGCCACCTATCAACAAACATTACTTCTACAACGTCAGCACCCCTCTATTCAGAATCTTCTCCTACAACACTAGCAAATATCTCAGCAGTCACTATTTATTATGATCCGTCAAGTATTCCTCCGAACAGCAATTTTCAACAACAAGCAGTGGCATCTCCTGCCATATCACCGGTCACTATCTACTATGATCCACATACTAGTGCAACACCCTCCTCTGCTGCAGTCATCTCGGTTACCATCACGGTACCTGGGCCTGTTCCGTATGAAAGCAGTAATGCCATTCCTTGGCATTATGGCTCTGACCTATACTGCGAGGGGCAGAAAATCACTCTTGAATCATCAACTTCTTCACCACAAATAGACAATGTGGGGGGAGGCGGAGGCTTCACTCGAAGCGGACGTCTTTTTGCCCCACAAATTCCAAGACCCATTGCTGAAGCAGAAGCTGCTGCCAAGGCAAAAGGAAAGAGCATGGTGCAAGAAGAACAAGTTGCCAAAGAAGTGTTAAAGACCCCTTTTGATCAAGAGGTTGATGAATTCATGAGAATCATCAAGAAAAGTGATTACAAGATAGTGGACCAGCTTCACCATACACCTTCCAAGATCTCCATTTTATCATTGCTAATGTGCTCCGAGGCTCATCGGAACGCACTATTAAAGGTCTTGCACGCAGCTTATGTGCCAGAGGAGATTACCGTCAATCAGTTGGAAGCTGTAGTTGGAAATGTTAACGCTAGTCATGGACTAGGATTTACCAACACTGATTTGACAACGGAGGGCCGCAATCACAACAAGGCTTTGCACATTACCTTGGAGTGTAAGGGTGCAGTTCTTTCTCATGTATTGGTGGACACAGGGTCATCCCTCAATGTCCTACCTAAGAAAGCCCTTGTGAAGCTAGAGTATGAAGGATTGGCATTACGCCCTAGCAACTTGGTAGTAAGAGCCTTTGACGGTTCTAAGAGATCAGTTCTGGGAGAAATTGAGTTGCCTATAACAATTGGCCCACAGACTTTCAAAACGACCTTCTTCGTGATGGATATACAGCCTGCCTACAGCTGTCTATTGGGAAGACCATGGATACACGCCGCTGGCGCCGTGACCTCAACCCTTCACCAGAAGTTAAAATTCGAGTGGGAGGGTCAGATCATCACCATCTGTGGTGAAGAGGATATTTTTGTTAGCCACTTGGCTACCTACAAATACATTGAGATGGATGGGGAGATCCATGAAACCATGAGCCAGGGATTTGAGGCCCTGAACATTAATGAAGCATCTGCTGTACTTGGGACTTCCATAACATCTTATCAGCAAGCCCGGAAGGTTGTTGAAGAAGGGACTGCTCAAGGCTGGGGCAAGTTGTTGCCTGTAGAGAAGAAGGGGGACAGATTTGGGTTGGGTTACAAACCAACTCAACAAGATCAATCAGAGGCTGCTAAGAAGCCCAGTTTTGTCAGTGGAGGGATGCTCACCCCAGATGCAGTAAACAACTTGGAAGATGAGTCGGAAGATGAACGCAACCTGGAGAGCTGGATACGTCCAAGGATCCCGGGGAGCCGTATCTCAAACTGGTCTTCCCAGGAAATTATAAGCGTTACTCCTGCAGAGTAATTATTATTTCCTGTATATTTTAAGCATGCATCAAGTCTTGCATCTTGCCCAAGATGACAAGACTCATTTTGTAATCAGGCCATCTGTAATTTTGTGCAAACAGATCAATCAATGATAATCAGACATCTTTTGCAAATGAGTCTTTTTCTTTTCTGCTCACTGTTTTTTTTCATTTTTTCTTTTTGTACAAAAATAAATGGCAATGTTTTCAAAATGATGAACTTCATTTCACTTTTTCTAAATAAGATTAAAATCAATCACTAAAATGAACAATCTAAACCCTTGCAGAGAGTGCCTCTCAGACCGCACCGACAACAGCACAGCTATGGCTTCGTATGACTTTGACAATCCAATCAATCAAGCCGATGAAGGGGTTGAAGAAGATTTTGAGCTTCCTGAAGAGCTAGCCAGGTTGTTAAGGCAAGAGGAGAAGGTTATCACTCCTCATCAGGAGGAGATTGAAACAGTTAATCTTGGTACGGATGAAGATGTGAAAAAAGTTAAGATCGGGGCCTGCCTACAAGACTCAGTAAAAGAACAACTGATTGATCTGCTTCGGGAGTATGCGGATGTGTTTGCTTGGTCTTACCAAGACATGCCAGGGTTGGACACCGATATCGTCATGCACAAGCTGCCATTAAAAGAAGACTGCCCGCCAGTAAAACAGAAGCTGCGACGTACTCGCCCGGACATGGCAATGAAAATCAAAGAAGAGGTACAAAAGCAGTGGGACGCCGGGTTCCTTGCTGTGACCAGCTATCCGCCGTGGGTTTCTAATATAGTACCTGTGCCTAAGAAAGACGGCAAAGTAAGGATGTGTGTTGACTACCGGGACCTGAACAGAGCTAGCCCGAAAGATGATTTCCCATTACCTCACATTGATGTATTGGTAGATAATACGACTCAGTTCTCGGTATTCTCCTTCATGGACGGATTTTCAGGATACAATCAGATCAAAATGTCACCTGAAGACATGGAGAAGACAACTTTCATCACACCCTGGGGCACGTTCTGTTACAAGGTGATGCCATTCGGATTGAAGAATGATGGTGCAACATATCAACGGGCTATGGTAACATTATTCCACGATATGATCCATAAAGAAATCGAGTGTTATGTGGATGACATGATTTCCAAGTCCCTCACAGAAGAAGACCACCTGGTGAATTTGTTGAAGCTATTCAAGCGTCTGAGGAAGTACCAACTGAAGTTGAACCCCAACAAGTGCACATTCGGGGTGCGATCTGGTAAGCTGCTGGGATTTATTGTAAGCGAGAAAGGGATTGAGGTTGACCCTGATAAAGTCAAAGCCATTCAAGAAATGCCTGCACCAAAAACTGAGAAAGAAGTTCGAGGTTTTCTAGGTAGATTGAACTACATTTCCAGGTTCATATCTCACCTTACAGCAACCTGTGAACCTTTGTTCAAGCTGTTAAGAAAAGAACAGACGGTCAGGTGGAACGAAGACTGCCAGAGGGCTTTTGACAAGATTAAAGAATATCTGCAAGAACCTCCAATCCTTATGCCTCCGGTTGAAGGAAGACCTATAATAATGTACTTGACAGTATTAGAAGAGTCAATGGGGTGTGTGCTGGGCCAGCATGACGAGTCTGGTCGAAAAGAGTATGCAATATACTACCTGAGCAAAAAGTTTACCGACTGTGAACAACGTTATTCACTGCTCGAGAAAACTTGCTGTGCTTTAGCGTGGGCTGCTCGCCGACTGAGACAGTATATGTTGACCCACACTACTTTATTGATATCCAAAATGGACCCAGTTAAGTACATTTTCGAGAAGCCAGCTCTTACCGGACGGGTTGCAAGATGGCAGATGATCCTCACAGAATATGACATCCAGTACACATCTCAGAAAGCCATCAAGGGCAGTGTATTGTCTGATTATCTTGCTGAGCAACCTATTGCTGATTACCAGCCTATGAGATTTGACTTCCCTGATGAAGACATCATGTTCATAAAAGCGAAAGATCATGAAGAGCCTGTTCACACTGAAGGGCCTGACCCAGAAGAAGAATGGACTATGATGTTTGATGGGGCTGTTAATATGAATGGTCGTGGTGTTGGTGCAGTACTCATTACACCTAAGGGAGTTCACATGCCTTTCTCGGCAAAGCTCACCTTCAACTGCACTAACAACGAAGTTGAATACGAAGCTTGCATTATGGGTCTTAAGGAAGCCATTGACCTCAGGATTAAGACTTTGACTGTATTTGGGGATTCAGCTCTGGTAGTTAATCAAACCAACGGCAAATGGTACACCCACCAGGGTCATCTGATACCTTACAGGGATTATACAAGGAGGTTATTGACTTTCTTTACAACGGTCAAGCTTGAGTATATCCCTCGAGACGAGAATCAGTTTGCAGATGCTCTGGCTACCATTTCATCCATGATCAAAGTTCAAGCTGCCAACTTTGTGCCTCGGATTTCAGTATCCAGACTCGATAGACCAGCATATGTATTCGCAGCAGATGTTATCAAAGATGATAAGCCTTGGTTCCATGACATTAAGTGCTTCTTGGAGGATCAAACATACCCACCTGGGTCATCTTCCAATGATAAGAAGACTTTAAGAAGGCTTGCTGGTAGTTTCTTTCTGAATGCTGATGGTTCCTTGTACAAAAGAAACTTTGATATGGTACTCCTCAGATGCGTTGATAGAACAGAAGCAGACTTGTTGATGCACATGGTGCACGAAGGATCCTTTGGTACCCATGCAGGAGGGCATGCCATGGCTAAGAAATTGCTAAGATCAGGTTATTACTGGATCACGATGGATGCCGACTGTTGTGCTTATGCCAGAAAATGCCATAAATGCCAGATTTATGCGGATAAGGTGCATGTGCCTCCCAATCCTCTGAATGTGATGTCTTCACCCTGGCCTTTTGCTATGTGGGGCATTGATATGATTGGCAAGATTGAACCGACTGCTTCTAATGGCCACAGATTCATCCTGGTTGCCATTGACTATTTCACCAAGTGGGTCGAAGCAGCTTCCTATGCAAACGTTACAAGACAAGTGGTAGCCAGATTTCTGAAAAGAGATATCATCTGTCGATACGGAGTTCCCGAGCGAATCATTACTGATAATGGTTCCAACTTAAACAATAAAATGATGGCAGAGCTATGTCGGGACTTCAAGATCCAACACCACAATTCTTCTCCTTACAGGCCAAAGATGAACGGCGTTGTTGAGGCAGCTAATAAGAATATCAAGAAAATTGTGCAAAAGATGGTAGTCACCTACAAAGACTGGCATGAAATGCTACCGTTTGCCTTGCATGGGTACCGCACGTCAATCAGAACATCCACTGGGGCAACACCGTATCAGCTTGTGTATGGTATGGAAGCAGTCCTACCAGTTGAAGTTGAACTACCCTCCCTACGGGTACTGATGGATGTTAAGCTAAACGAAGCAGAATGGGTCCGATCCCGATACGAACAATTGAGTCTGATCGAAGAGAAAAGATTGGCTGCAATCTGTCATGGGCAGTTGTATCAGAAAAGAATGAAGAAAGCCTTCGATCAGAAAGTCAGGCTCCGAGAGTACCAAGTGGGAGATCTTGTGCTGAAAAGAATCCTCCCTCCTCATACAGACCACAGGGGCAAATGGACTCCAAACTATGAAGGACAATTCGTGGTAAAGAAAGTTTTCTCTGGTGGAGCACTGATGCTCAGCACCATGGATGGTGAAGACTTCCTGTCCCCTGTGAATTCAGATGCAGTTAAAAAATACTTCGCATAAAATGACCCGCTGGACATAAAACAGAATGAAAGTCCAGGCAAAAATAGGGCATCCCGGCGAGTCAAAAACAAAATAAAAGACTCGGGAAAAAATAAGGGAAAGTAAATAAAAAATGTACACCCGCTGAGTTGAAAAGCCGCATTGGACAACTCAGGCAAAAATGGGTATCCCGATGGATTGAAAACCCGAAAGGGCGATCCATGCAAAATAAGGGAATAAGCGAACAACTGCATTCTGAATTCGTCTGTATCACTTACAACTTGGTTAGCTTCAAAAGGATCAAGCACCGGTCAGAATCAACCTTCTTCAGAAAGCAAGACGAGAAGAACATCAAAAGTCATACGAGTCATAGCAAAAGGGGAAGCTCCTCGAAGCGTCGTCAACATTGCCAGCATTTTGTTTCTCAATTTGTAACAATCTCCTCATTTTAGGGGATATGTTTCTTTGACTGTATCTTGCCAACTCAGGGCGTATGAACTAATAAAATCAGATTTTCAGTCATGTCTCGTCTCGCACATTTTATTTCCATTTGCAAAATGTCTGATGTCTTTAGAAATACTGATTGCATAAACACAGATGTTTCCTTTCTAGAGAATGCGTGCTTACAGGAAATATACTTACTCCCGGGAGTGTCTGAACCCCTATGATGGAATCCGGTAAGGGATACCTCGGGATTACTTGTGCGTTCCTATCTTTGCAGGATTGCAGGTATTCAAAGCGCGACATGGGGCATGAAAACTTCACTCCCAGCAAGCTGACAAATCAATACTCACTCAGCCTTAGCACCAGAAATGTTTTCTCCCCAGCTGAGTTGCCACTTGTTGCTTCTCCCCAGCTGAGTTACCGTTTAGAACCATATCCCCACAGAGATTCAGCCTCTATCCAGAGGAGCAACGCATGAAGGAATCACAACAGAGTGACGAGAGCTTCTACAAACCCCAGCTGGGTCCTCCATTTACTAGAATAGGTCTATCATTGACCCATCTCCCCAAGCAGATACATCTCAATGATCTCATCCCCAGCTGGGATGTCCACTTCAGACAGATCGGCCAGAGATTTTCACAGCAGCAGGATCTGAATCCCGGATTGGTATCCTTGCATAACATAGCATTCGCATCATATTCACCAAACAAAGCGTAGCATTCCGTCTAATACGGAGCATTACGGCAAAAATCAAACTTGTGGCATAATCATAAGTCATGGTCTGAATCAAACACTTGTGAATAATGACACTCCATAAAAAATATACAGAAGGCTCCCCAGATTCCCCAGCAAAGAGCTAAAGCAGTTGCCTTACATTCACAAACATCAGTACATACTCCTTGTGGCACCCGTCCGTGTCACATCCCCAGCTGAAAGCCAAAGCGTCCCCTTTGCACTCACAGATACATACATACACAATTCCTTGACACCCGTCCGTATCACCTTCCCCAGCATAATTACTTAAACACTTTGTATATCAGATACTTGTTTATACTATACTCTTCTCCTTTTGACACTCGTCCGTGTCACTCTCTCCAGCAGGTTGAACACTCAAATATACACTACTCATAGTTGTTTTACTTATACAGATACTCGTCTGTATCTTATATGTACACCATTTATATCCCCGCAGATTCGACACTCGTCCGTGTTCTTTGTTAACTAGTTGGTACTCGTCCGTATCATCATCTCAGAACATGCGTCAAGCGTTTGTTTCTACCTGATACTCATCTGTATCATAGTCTTAGGGATGTTCGTCCGCATCTTTAATCCATACACTGTGTCAAACACTCATGTCCTCTTGAATATAGACACTCGTCTGTGTCTACTATTCCCAGAAGAGTCCCATCAGAATCAACACTCGTCCGTGTTCCTTGTTAACCAGTTGATACTCGTCCGTATCATCATCTCTGAACACGTGTCAGTATTTGTTTCTACCCGATACTCGTCCGTATCGTAGTTTTAGGGATGCTCGTCCGCATCTTTAATCTATACACAACACCAAAACACTTATACCTTTTATTTCTTGGATGTAAACACTCGTCCGTGTTTACTATTCCCCAGTAGGTCGCCAGCAAAGCAAAATTTCTTTTCTATCTGACATTCGTCCTATGTCATGATAAACCCTGAGAGCAGCCATCCCCTGCTAGGTGATCGTCCTTCACCTCTTGATGATCGTCCTTCATCATGCTCATCCGATGGCCGTCCCCATCGTTGACCTTTTATCCGGCATTCGTCCTATGTCGTGATATTCAGCAGCCGTCCCCTGCTAGGTGATCGTCCTTCACCTTTTGATAATCGTCCTTCATCATTTGTATCCGATGGCCGTCCCCATCGTTGATCTTTTTTATCTGACATTCGTCCTATGTCATGATAAACCTTGAGAGCAGCCGTCCCCTGCTAGGTGATCGTCCTTCACCTCTTGATGATCGTCCTTCATCATGCTCGTCCGATGGCCGTCCCCATCGTTGACCTTTTATCCGGCAGCCGTACCCTGCCAGGTGATCGTCCTTCACCTTAGATGACCGTCCCTCATCTTATCCCCAACAGAGCAGCCGTCCCCTGCTAGGTGATCGTCCTTCACCTTTGATGACCGTCCCTCATCATTATTTCATTTATTCTTTAACCCGATGGCCGTCCCCGTCGTGGTCCCTTTTCCTTTTCTTGGTGATCGTCCTTCACCTTTGATGACCGTACCTCATCATTTATTTTTTGTAATCCCCAGAGAATCTTATAGTTTTACATGATGGCCGTCCCCATCATAATCTCTTATATCCCCAGCATGTCGGTCGTCCCCGTCATTACTCTTTCCCCAGCAGTCGTCCTCTGCTCGACGGTCGTCCTCCGTCGCTCGCACTTTATAATTATACTTTATTTTCCTTTTACAATCTATATCCCTTTTCTTCTTCATTCTGTGAGTGCAAATTTTGGACTGTCTTTGGTATTCAACCACAAGTTATCTTGTTTGCCTGTTAAGCCGTTGCTTACATCCTGCACAGCTAACTCATGTTTGAATAGGGGCAGCTGTAAACACCCCAAATTTGCCCTCACCCATTCACACCATGGCTTGTGATCATTTCATATGCATAAATCCAATCATAGCATCTCATATCACATTTTTAATTCACTGCATAGATTCAAAGTCATCTGCACCTAGGGTTTGTGATCTGAGCAATCCAAGAGCTTCTTGAGCCACTCCAAAGGTCATCAATCACTTCAAAGGGATCCATGTATGTTCAAGCATCATATTATATCCTCTCAAAGTCAAGAATGTTAAAAAAATCACAAGAACTGAGAATGGTATGGAAGCAGAGCCAAGTTTGACTGCACAGTTGACCTAGAATTAGGGTTTTGGTTTCAGAGGCCATAACTCAAAATATTTTGGCCAAACTTTATGGAATTTGCAAAACACTACACAAACCATAAACCATTTGCTGAATCATCTCATAAACAATTCCATGAACCTCCTTAAACTCAGCTGAGCAAAAGCAAGCCAAGAAGCAAGTGGTACCATAGCCCATACCTCAAGTACACATCAAGTTGACATTTTGGCCAAAGACCCATACCAATCACCATAGGCCACCAACAACTTTCTGACCTATCCCCTTTTGATACATGGACCAAAGCCAGCATAACACACCACACATTTTCAAGCTGAAACACACCCAAGCCATAGTTATCCCTTCTTGCTCAAAATTGCAAAAGCCTTCGAAACTGATTGCACAAGCCTCAAACACAAAAACCAACTTCACAAATCAACTCAACACACTTTCCTGATCACAAAGCACCCATCACCATTGCCTTAAACTCCCTGAATCACAAAAAAGATTCCCACCCCACCTTGAGCAGAACTTCTGCCCTTTCAAAAACCAGCCATTCTCAAAGCTTCTTAAGCTTCATTTCATCATCAGAGGGTTCAAAGGAGTGAGTTTGCACCAAGAAACAGCCCAGAAAGCCCAGAACCAGAAAGCTCCATCTCAGGTATAGCTCAAGAACAAATTTTCCAGAACTTCATTTTCTTGTTACAAATCGAATCTATATGTTGCACTGATCATCTGGATGTATTTAGATTTGAAAATAAGTAAGAGATGACCATTTCATGTCTCCCTGAAAGTTTGCCCGTGTTTCACATTTGCCTTCAATTCAAGCTTGTTAATGAAAATAAATGATTTTTGAAAGAGGGGTTAGGTTTAGATGGGGGGCAGGATCATTTCTGTGGAAGAAATTTCATGATTGGTGACCTATAGCAAAATCTAGGGTTTTGGTTCGCCGGAGAAGACGACCGGAAGTCTTCTCCGGCCACCTGAGTTTGATTAGCCCTAATCTGTGTAATTAAGGAAGTTTGAATAATACCCCTTGGATGTGTTGACCCGCGCGCATTTGGACGTTCAGGATCTCACTATTTTGCCCTAATCTTCAGTTGACTTTATTAATTCAGATTAATTAATTTTTAATTGGAATTAATGAAGTTTGAATTTCAGCCATTAGATTACGCGCGAAGTCAAACCAAACACCCCCAGAACCAATCCCAGCCCTTGGATACGCATACTTTCATTTTTATTCAGTTTTATTTTCATTTTTATTCATTTAATTTGTGCATTTTATTTAAAATAGTAAAACAATTATAAAAATTCTGAAAATTTTTGTACAAACTTTTATGAATTTTTCAGAAACCAAAAACATTTTTATTTTTATTTTTTGCATTTTTAAATATTTTTAAATCATTTAAATGTTTATTTTTAATTAATTAATAAGAATTAATTAATTAAAAATACTTTTAGGTATTTAAAAATCACCAAAAAATTCATGAAACCTTTAAAATCATTTAGAAACATTGTCCAACCCTCAAACCAAATTTCTTTTTTGATCTTAAGGCATTTTAATAATTTTTCATGGAATTAATTCTATTTCAAGGCAATATTTTGTCCCAAACTTCCAAAATTCATTTCTGCCTAACCATTGAGAGTTGGACTTTGATTCTTTTTGCATTGTGTCTTGCACATCATGTAGTTTATAGGATTAAATTGGCATGATTTGATTTTGCATTTTTAATTTGTTTGACATTTTTCTTGACAAGGTACCTTAAAACCCTAGCATTCTTAAGAAATTCATAACCCTCACTAGGTTAAGAGTTAGAACCCCTCCTTTGGGCAGTGAGTTTGTATAGGTTTAGGGTTCCCTTGGATGCATTTTCAATTTTTTATCTTGATGTTTGCTTCTGGTTTTGGTTTTTGTTTGGTGCATTGATCATAAACCCTAATTTGGGCTTCCTTATGCATCCATCTTGCATTTGCTTGCATACCATGACTTGCCATAACATTCTATGCATCCATTTGATTCATTAGACATCCTAAGACATATTAGAATCATGTTTGATCATTGCTTCTTGCATTTGACATGTTGTATGTCATTTGCATTTCATAACTTTTCATGTATGTTCATGGTTCTAAACTTGCTTCATTTGCATCCATAGGTTTGTTTGATCATCCCCATGCTTTGTTTCATGTTTGCATCATCTCATAGCATCATTATCATCACACATATGTTTCTGGTTTTGCTTTGCATCATCACATTGCATTCCATTTGCATTGCATTCCATTCCTTTGCTAACTTTTCAGGTGGTAAGTCACTTTGAGAAGTGAATTTGCCTTCACTTCTCACAATTTCTTTTCATCTCTCTTATGCATCATTGCTGCATTTTGTTTTGTGTTTGAGATTGAGCTTGCTCATTCTTCTTCATCTTACTTTCTTTCTTCAAGTGACTTGTCTTCTTAAATGAAGCAAGTTACTTTGCTTCTCTTTGCTCCTTTCATCTGCTTCCTGGTGGTTTCTCTGAAGATGTCACTTGTAAACCTCACAAACCTTAGGAACAACCAAGCATGACAATAATTAGGGTTTTGATTAGTCCCCCATTTAGCTTTTACCTTTGTGTCTCATTGAGTCTTCTCTTCTCATCTCATGATCAGGGACTAAACCCTAAAGGTTTTAAGGCTTTGTGATTAAGCTTATGCCTGCATCCTTCTATTAGGATGGAGTGTATAACTTTAATCCTAAGTGTTAAACCCTTAATGTGTTTAAATCCTTTAATCAATCCATCTAATAATCATCAAGACATCAAGCTTGTAACTTAGGCCTTGCATCAGGGTTCTAATTCTTCCTTAATTGGTTAAGAAGGACTAACCCTAGTGTTAATGGACAAGTCCCACTCAAGTTGTCTTACAAACCATAAATATCACTTCTTCATCTTATCATTAACTAAAATACATTTAATAAAGACTTTGTTTTGTCATGAAGTTAATCCCTAATCATGGATTAAGTTGAGGAGCTTTCCTCAGCTTAAACATTCTCATCTATTATCCTTCTATTAGGATGGTGTAATGAGTCTGTTTAATCCCTGATTATGGCTTAATCTCATTACTTAACACTAAACAAAAACAACAAAAAACATCTAAATAATCACAAGTAGGTTAATGATCTTAATCCTACATCAGGGTGATTAAGTGTGAGAAGCTGACTTCACACTTAAGGTATTCTCATTACCCCTAATCAGAGGGAAGGTGTGATGAGTTTACTAACCCATTGGTTCAGGCTTAAGCTTATTAACTTATGACAAACTTTCAAGAGCAATAAAAGACTGAAAACTCAAAAACAAACAATAATCGTCTCCTACGGGATTCTTTTCTCATCTCATTCACTCACAAACGAGAACCTGCTTCTTCCGTCTAATGCAAGACAGTTCGCACCTGAGCCAGACAAGTCATACACTTGAGCATAGACAAGTAAGCAGTTCACAAGTCAATTCATCTTTCAGTCTCTTTGGGTCGAACTACGGTGTTCTGACTTCCTCATTGCACGAGAGGATACGTAGGCATAACTTAACAGTTATCGAACAAAAGTCTCTGTATATTCCCCCTCTTTCCAACCTCATTCTTTAAGCCTCATATTCTTGAGCATTTCACTCTTATCCTTACACTGACACTTCATTTACATATTTCACACTTCTTCTGCACTGACACCTGTACATCCTTTTCCAGCTCTTTATACACAAATTGCACTGACACTACCCCTTTAAAACACAAATCTTTTAAGCGTGGATCCCGTCGAGTACGACGGACAATCTGGGTGCTAATACCTTCCCAGGTTGTAACCAACCCCCTTTCTAAGTCTCTCTGGTTCGCAACCGTCTTATCCATATCTTTCTAGGTCTATGCAGCATTACCTTTCCTCCGGGATAAAAATGCCTAGCTGGCGACTCTATTCATTTCCCTGTGAGTTCACTCCTGTGTGTTCTCACATCCTCCCTTCGCCGACCGTTCGCGTCTGTACCTTTATCTGGGCCATTCCCATTTATCGGGAGCGACACTAGTCATAGATCATGCAGGTTGGAGTTGTTCGTTTCAATCCCTCTTTTGCGTGGATTTCCCTTTCAGGTTTTCAATCCATCGGGATACCCCTTTTTGCCTAAGCTGTCCAATGTGGCTTTCCAGCTCAGCAGGTGTACATTTTTTCTATATTTTCCTAACATTTTCCCGAGTCTTTTATTCTGGTTTTGGCTCGCAGGGATTCCCTTTTTTTCCCGGACTTTTATTCTGTTTTTGTCCAGCAGGTTTTGTTATTCCAAGTATTTTTTAACTGTATCTGCGTTGACAGGGGATAATAAGTCTTCTCCATCCATGATTGTTAACATTAGGGTTCCGTCCGAGAAAACCTTTTTAATCATGAATGTACCTTCATAGTTGGGTATCCACTTGCCTCTGTGATCTATTTGAGGAGGGAGGATCCTTTTCTGCAATAAGTCACCGGGTACGTAGCGTTGAGGCTGCACCTTCTGGTCGAACGTCCGCTTCATTCGTCTTTGATACAATTATCCATGACATACAGCGGCTAATTGTTTCTCTTTAATGAGGATCAACTGATTGAATCTGGATTGGAGCCATTCAGCTTCATCAAGTTTAACATCCATCATTATCCTCAGAGAAGGAATCTCGACTTCAACTGGTAGGACTGCTTCCATATTATACACAAGTGAAAATGGGGTTGCGCCTATTGAGGTGCGCACAGATGTTTGATACCCATGCAGTGCAAATGGCAACATATCATGCTAATCTTTGTATGTCACAACCATCTTCTGTACAATCTTCTTGATGTTTTTGTTGGCTGCCTCGATACACCATTCATCTTCGCGTGGTACGGTGAAGAGTTGTAATGGTCGATCTTGAAATCCCGACACAGATCTGCCATCATCTTGTTGTTGAGATAAGAACCATTATCTGTAATGATTCTCTCGGGAATTCCATATCGGAAAATGATATCCCTCTTGATGAATCGGACTACCACTTATTTAGTGACATTGGCATATGACACCGCTTCCACCCACTTGGTGAAGTAGCCTATGGCAACCAGGATGAAGCGATGACCGTTGGAAGCGGTAGGCTCGATCTTTCCAATCATATCGATGCCCCACATGGCGAAAGGTCAAGGTGAAGACACGACACTCAACGGATTAGGAGGCATATGCACCTTATGAGCATAAATTTGACATTTATGGCATTTGCGGGAATATTTGCAGAAATCGGATTCCATGGTGATCCAATAATACCCCGACCGTAGAAGTTTCTTTGCCATGGCATGCCCTCGAGCATGGGTACTGAAGGATCCCTCATGAACTTCTTTAATTAATATGTCTTCTTCGTGTCTATCCACGCATCTGAGAAAGACCATATTGAAGTTCCCTTTATAAGGCACATCATCCTGATTTAAGAAGAACCCTCCTACCAACCTCCTAAGGGTCTTCTTATCTTTGCTGGATGCCCCTGCTGGGTATTCCTGAAATTTCATAAAGAATTTGATACCATAATACCAAGGCTTGTCATCATTAGCACCATCAACTGCAAACACATATGTCGGTCTTTCCTGACGAGACACCACGATTTTGGGCACATAGTTCTCTTGGTGGACTTTAATCATGGAGGATAAGGTTGCCAGGGCATCAGCGAATTGATTCTCGTCACGAGGTACATAATGCATGTTGAACTTCGTGAAGAATGTCAACAACCTCCTGGCATAATCTCTGTAAGGAATTAAATGTGGTTGGTAAACAATCCACCTTCTGTTAACCTGATTGATAACCAAAGATGAATCACCAAAGATATCGATGGTCTTAATTCGCAAACCAATTACCTTCTCGATTCCCATTATACAGGCTTCGTATTCCACCTCTTTGTTGGTGCACTCAAATGTCAACCTACCAGTGAAGAGCATATGAACTCCTTCTGGTGAGATAATAACAGCACCAACTCCATTGACATTCATGTTAACGACGCCATTGAACATCATACTCCATTTGGATTCAGGGCCTGTTCCCTCCTCTGGGAGTGGTTCTTCACAATCTTTCAATTTGAGGAACATGATGTCCTCATCAGGGAACTCAAACCTCATTGACAAGTAATCCTCAATCGGTTGTTGGGCCACATAATCTGATAATACACTTCCCTTGATAGCTTTCTGTGAAGTATACTAGATGCCGTATTCAGTCAGAATCATCTGCCAATGAGCTACTCTTCTGGTCAGGGCTGGTTTTTCAAAGATGTATTTGACGGGGTCCATCTTGGATATTAGTAGGGTGATATGAGTCAACATGTACTGTCTTAATCGACGAGTAGCCTATGCCAAAGTGCAACAAGTTTTCTTAAGGAGTAGTATCTTGTCTCACAGTCGGTAAACTTTTTTGCTTAGGTAGTATATTGCATCCTCTTTTCGACCAGACTTGTCATGTTGACCCAGTACACAACCCATTGATCCGTCGAGCACTGTAAGGTACATGATCAAAGGTCTCCCCGACACTGAAGGAATGAGGATTGGAGGTTCTTGCAGATACTCTTTGATTCGGTCGAAAGCCAATTGACAATCATCATTCCATCTAATAGCCTAACTTTTTCTTAAGAGTTTGAAGATTGGTTCGCACGTAGCTGTTAGGTGAGATATGAACCGTGCAACGTGGTTCAATCTTCCTAAGAAGCCACACACTTCTTTCTTAGTTCTAGGATCAGGCATTTCTTGAATTGCTTTCACCTTTGCAGGGTTGACCTCAATACGCTTTTCACTTACAATAAAGCCCAACAACTTCCTAGAGCGCACTCCGAATGTACACTTATTCGGGTTCAACCTCAATCTGAACTTTTGCATCCTATCAAACATCTTGGCCAAGTTGACTAAGTGCTCTTATTTTATTTGTGACTTTGCGACCATGTCATTAACATAGACTTAGATCTCATGATGAATCATATCATGAAAGAGAGTCACAATTCCACATTGGTAAGTTGCCCCAACATTCTCCAAACCAAACGACATCACTTCGTAACAGAAGGTGCCCCATGGGGTAATGAAGGTAGTCTTCTCCATGTCATCTAGAGACATCTTGATTTGATTGTAGCCTGAAAATCCATCCATGAAGGAAAACATAGAAAATAGGGTTGTATTGTCAACTAGCACGTCAATATGTGGCAACATGAAGTCATCTTTGTGACTCGCCATGTTCAAGTCTTAATAATCCACACATATTCTGACCTTGCCATCTTTTTAAGGAACTGGTACAATGTTGGCCACCCTCGGGGGGTAACTTGTCACATCCAAGAATCGGACATCAAACTGTTTATGAATCTCTTCCTTGATTTTTATAGTCATGCCAGGTCGAGTTCTTCTCAGTATCTGCTTCACCGGCGGGAAATCTTCTCTGAGTGGCAATTTGTGTACTACGATATTGGTGTCCAACCCTGGCATATCCTGGTAAGACCAGGCGAAGATGTCAACATATTTTCAGAGCATGGAAATCAAATGGCTCTTTACAGATTCTTCCAAAGCAGCTCCAATTTTGACTTCTTTTTTATCCTCTTCTGTCCCCAGGATCACCACCTCAATGGCCTCTTCATGTGGCAGAATCACCCTCTCCTTTTGCTTCAGAAATCTGGCTAATTCCTCGGGTAATTCACAATATTCTTCACCTTCCCTGTTGGCTAGGTAAATTGGATTTTCAAAGTCATAGTGAGCCATAGCAAGATCGTCACTGATGAGACTCGATGGGGTGCATCTGCATGAATGATGATTCATGCAAGATCTTAGAAAGAGTAGGAGACATGGAAAAACATACATTGCCATTTATTTTAAAAATAAAATAAAAATGAAAGACAAGGAACACCATGAATGAATGCCAAAACATCCTTTTTATTAATGATTGTATTATTACATTATGAAATGAACCCTCATAATGAGCTACTATGCCCCGGGAAAGGAATGGAGCTTTCAAACAAAGAATGAAAACACAACTATTACTCTTTTTGTTGAGTGACAAAGAGAATTGCTTCGGAAGACCAATTGTTGACTTCCACACTTGGGCCACATGGCTTGATCCACTCATACAATTTGCAGTCACTATCAATTTTTTCCTCTTCAACATTACATATATTACCATTATCTAGCCAACCGACACTTGTGAAAGTAATCGGGCCTTTCCGACTTCTAGCACTCTGACTTGAAATGGGCTTACCAGGATTATAACTGATCCCAAACATGTATTATTTTTTCGGGACTTCAACTATCTTGCCCCAGCCTTCTTTCACACCCGATTTCACAACTTTCAAAGCCTGCTTGTAGGACGAGATAGACACCCCCTTCTTCTTTTCCTCTGAAAGAGCAGATGATGACGACATAGCCTCAGTTTGGACTGGCTCAAACGCCTGGCAAGGAGTCTCAACAATCTCGCCGTCCATTTCCACATATTTGAATGAAGATAAGTGGCTAATGAAAATATCCTCCTCCCCACACACCGTAACAATCTGCCCTTCTTAGACAAACTTGAGCTTCTGGTGGAGAGTTGAAGACACAGCCCCGACAACGTGGATCCAGGGACGTCCAAGTAAACAACTATAAGAAGGTTAGATGTCCATGACATAAAAGGTTGTATTGAATACTTGTGGTTCTACCTTAAATGGTAATTTCACTTCTCTAAACACATACCTTTTGGAGCCATCAAATGCCCTGACTATCAAGTCACTCGGCTTTAGCACCACTCCTTCGTAGTCCAACTTAATCAATGATTTCTTCGGAAGTACGTTCAAGGATGATCATATATCAACAAGCACATGAGAGAGTACAGTCCCTTTGCATTCCATAGAAATGTGAAGAGCTCAATTATGGTTGCGCTCCTCAGTGGTCAGATCCATATCGGTAAACCCTAATCCATGGCTAGCATTCACGCTTGAAACAATCGTCTCAAGTTGGTTTACTGATATGTCTTGTGGTACATAAGCATTGTTCAGGATCCTCACCAAAGCTTTCCTGTGGGAACCTGAGCACATCAACAAGGATAAGATCGAAATCTTAGAAGGAGTTTGTTGCAAATGATCGACTATCTTGTAGTCTCTCTTCTTGATAATCCTCAGAAATTCCTCGGCCTCTTTGTCAAAGGTGATGTCCGGTTCTGGCACGAGAACATCATTGGTTACTGTTTGCTTCCCCTTTTCTCTTGCCTGGGCCTCTACATTATCCCTTGGTGGCACCACACTATTTCTTAATGTTTCAGTCGCGAATAATCTCCCGCTCCTTGTGAATCCCCCGACTCCTACGTTTTCAACTTGGTGTTGAGCCGTGTTGGAGGTGGATACGTCTTGTTTCCGACCGTTACAATAAACTTCAGCCCCATAGTACCATGGGACAGCCTTGTCACTTTGATACAATATATGCCCTAGAGTGGTGAACATAACTGGTGCCACCCTTGCTGGTGCCAGAATCTGCACTACTTTATAGTAGATGGTAAGTGTTGAAACTTCCTCTTCTTTCAAAATACGATCAAACTGAATGCTACCTTCATCAATCATTTTCTGGATCCCTGATCTCAATCTGTCACATCCATCAACAAAGTTTTCATATTCTGAGCAAATCTCTTTACAACCTGGGAATATGTCTTTCTTGGCCAGACAAACTGCCACAGCTAGTAGCAAAGTCTTCAAGGAATTGACATCATACACCAAATTCAAGCACTCCCCTCATCAATGGCTCCTACAGTTCTTCGATGCGAAGGCATGGGATTTTGTAAGACATTCGGTGCCGGAGCAAAGTTGATCGCCTTTGAGTCCAATAGGTCTTGCACCTTATGTTTAAGGGCCTTACAATCTTCCGTGTTGTGACCTGGAGCTCCGGAATGGAACTCGCAATGGGCGTTGGCATTATATCCCTCAGGAATCTGCCCTGGCCTCGGAGGCTCCAAAGTTCTTAGCTGAATCATTCGTAGCTGAAGTAAATTCTACAAGAGTTGAGAGTAAGACATCGGTGGAACCTCAAAATGTCTCTCGATCATCTTGGGCCTTGGCTGGTACCCCTGTCGGCACCCCCTTGGTTATTATTGAGGATGTTATACCTGTTGTTGATTGATAGCGGCAAGGATGGTAATAGAAGCTACCTGATAGTAGGAATTATAGTTTCCTCTTTTCCTTTGAGCGTACACTTCCCCAGTTTCCCCTTCTCTCTTCTTCACAAATGGCATCTAAACCCCAGAAGTAGAAGCTCCACCATTCTGGATCTTCACCTGTTTCATCCAAGTCTCAACTCTCTCACCAGTCAATATAATATCGGAAAAACCACTAGACGAACAACCTGCTAGACGTTCCATGAAGTTCCTGGGTAGGGTATCCATGAACAAATCCACCATTTCTCTTTCAAGTAGGAGTGGTTGCACATTTCTTCCAACTCGCGCCACCTCTGCGCGTATTCTTTGAAGATATCACAGTTTGTTTGGGAGAGACTCTATAGTAGGGTCCTACTTGGGGCCATGTCGATATTATATTGATATTGCTTAAGAAATGCTTCTTCGAGCTCCTTCCAATTGTGCACATCGGTTTTCTCTAGTTTCATGTACCACTCAAGGGAGCCTCTAGATAGTCTGTCTTGGAAAAAATGCATCCAGAGTTTCTCATAAGTGGTATAAGCAGCTATCTTGCAATAATAGGCCTGAAGATGAGTTTTGGGGCAAGAAATCCCATTGTATTTATCAAATGTCGAGGCCTTGAATTTCGGAGGAATGATCAATCCTTGCACCAATCCCATGTCAGAAACATCAATACCCATGGTATCTCTGCACTCAAGAGCTCTGACTTTTTCTGCAAGCATCTGGAAGTCCTGAGGTTTACCTCCCATACCGAATCCTATGTCCTCATTCAGCAGTCAGAACTGGTCAGCCTGATGATCCTCCAAATTAGGATTCGCAATGTGAATACCCTATGGAGTAGGAGGTCTGTTATCCCTAACAGCTGCATTAACTAGGTTGCCTTGCGCATCCAAAGTAACTCCGACAACTAGAGGATCAGCCTGTGGTGGATCCACTCTTAGAATGGCAGCCCTCAACTATTGTTGTCCTTGGTGTCGCTCCCGAAGATTTGCATCCCGGTACAAGCGCGAACGGTCGGCGAAAGGAGAAAATGAAGATGAACTGAATAGAGTTTCCAGCTAGGCATTTTTATCCCGAAGGAAAGGTAATGTTGTATAAACCTAGAAAAAGATGGATAAGACAGTTGTGAACCAGAGAAATTGAGAAAGGGGGTTGGTTACAACCTGGGAAGGTATTAGCATCCAGATTGTCCGTCGTACTCGATGGGATCCACGCTTAAAAGTTTGTGTTTAAAAAGGGTAGGTATATGTGCTATCTGTGTGCAAAAGCTGAAAAGAATATACAAGTGTCAGTGCAAAAGGTGAATGCTCAGGAACTGAGGCTTTTAAAAGAATGCTGGAAGAGGGGGGAGACACAGAGACTTTTGTTCGATAACAGTTAAGTTATGCCTACGTATCCTCTCGTGCAATGAGGAAGTCAGAACACCGTAGCTCTACTCAAAGATATTGAAAGATAAATTGACTATGAACTGCTTGCTCGCCTATGCTCAAGTGTATGACTCGTCTGGCTCGACTGCTAACTGTCTTGCATTAGACGGAAGAAGCAAGTTCTCGTTTATGAATGAGTGTGATGAGAAAAGAATCCCGAAGGAGACGATTATTGTTTGTTTTTGTGTTTTCATTTTTGTTATTGTTTTTGGTGTTTTTGCATAAGTTAATGAGCTTAAGCCTAAATCAAGGGCTTGTAAACTCATTATATCCTCCCTGATTAGGGATAATGAGCCTACTTAAGTATGAGATAAGCATATCAAATTAATTGCCATGATGATGTAGGATTAAGATCATTAACCTACTTGTGATCATTTAGATGTTTTTGAATTTTTGTTTAGTGTTAAGTAATGAGTTTAATCTCTAATCACAGATTAGTGAACACATTACACCATCCTAATAGAAGGATAATAGATGAGAACACTTAAGTTGAGTAAGATACCTCAACTTAATCCATGGTTAGGGATTAAATTCATTATATAACAAAGCCTTTATTAAGTGTATTTTAATTAAAAGATGAGGTTAAGAAATGAATTTTATGGGTTGTAAGACAACTTGAGGAGGACTTGTCCATTAAACACTAGGGTTAGTCCTTCTTAACCATGAAGGAAGAATTAGAACCCTAATGTAAGGCCCAAGTTACAAGATAAAGTATTAGTGATTATTAAGATGATTTGATTAAGAGGTTTAAACAAATTAAAGGCTTAACACTAATTCTAAGAGAAGGATGCAGGCATAACACTAATTCCAAAGTCCTAAAACTTTAAGAGTTTAGTCTCTGATTATTGAGATGAGAAGAGAGACTCAAGGAGACTCAAAGGTAAAAAATTAAGGGGGACTAATCACAACCCTAATTATTATCATGCTTGGATATCTTATGGTTTGTAAGGCTTGAGAAAGATCTTCAAGGAGCAACCAATGGAAGAAGCAGATGAAAGGAGGAAGAAACAGAAGAATAAGTTACTTACTTCATTGAAGAAGATAAGTAACTTAAACAAATAATGTGAGAGAGAGGGAAAACAAGTTAACAAGTTCACTTCAAAAACAAACAAAAATGAAAATGAAAGAGATAAGAAGAAGTGATAAGTGAAGGGAAATCCACCTCTCACAATAACTTGCCAAAAGTTCCTGAAAATGTTAGTATGAATGCATAAGACATAAAGCATAAAGAAATGAAATGAAATGAGATGAAATGACCAAATTCAGAAGTGTTTATGTCATGTAAATGTCATGTAAGATGATTCAAAGGCATACAAAATGCATATGTGTGATCATACAAAGATGTAATGCAAATGGAAGAATGCTTTGAAGTTTGAAAACACGTGAAAGTTAATGAAATGAAATGAATGCAAATCATGGTAAATGAATGAAGAAATGATCAAGAATGGTTCTAACATGTCCTAATATGTCTAAGATGACATATGAATGCAAGAAATGTCATGGCAAGTTCATGTAATGATGCATATGCAAGATGAATGCAAATGAACATGAGAAATTAGGGTTATATGGAAGTATGAGATGCAAATGAACAAAACAGAAACATATGACATGCTAAAAATTTGAAATCAAGCTCAAATAAACCCAAATGCCGTATTAGGTCACACCCCAAAGGAGAAGGTCAGAAGCTTAACCAATCAAAAGTTATGATTTTCCTAAGTTTTCTAGGGTTTTTGGGTGGTTCAAAGGGAAAAATGCAAATCAAATTGAAAATGCAAGATAAATTCATGAGGCAAGAAACCTATAAACTACATGCAATATTTAACACAATGCAAAAAGAATCAATTTCAAACTCTTCTAGGTTAGGCAGAAAAGATTTTTTCAAGTTAGGGTTTAAAAATGTGATTTTTATGACCCTTAATTCAAAGAAAATTGGCAAACTATGATCAAACCTAAAAAGAAATTTGTGTGAAGAGTTTGAAAATGTTTCTGAATGCATTAGGATATTTTATGATTTTTTTGGTGATTTTTAGAAACCTAAATGTATTTTTAATTAATTAAAAGACTTTAATTAATTAAAAAAATAATTTAAATATTTTAAATATGCTTTTTTAATGCAAAAAATAAAATAAAAATCATTTTTGGAATGAGAAAAATATTTAAAGTCAGAATGCAAAAGAAAATATTTTTGTGATCCTTTTTTATATTTTAAATTAATTATGCAAGAAAATACAAATAAAAATGAATTAAAATGATTTAAAATGGAAGTATGCTGATCCTAAGGCCCAGATTCAAATTGGGGTTGGAGGGAATTGACCACGTGCGCATCTGGACGGCTCACATTCAAACTGAGGATTTAATTAGGGTTTAGCCCTAATTACTTTCAGGTGGCCGGAGAAGACCTCCGGTCATCTTCTCCCTTTGTGCAATCCCCTCCCTTTTGACCTCCTGAAGCTATTGGCAAGCTTGAATGAAGCTTAGAGTGGCTATTTTGAGTGCTTTGTTTTTGAAGTTGCAGAAATCGTATTTGTGTTTGAAGGTGTTTTAAGCTATGGTGATGGGTGTGAAATGATCCTGGGGTGATGCTGAGTTGATTAGTGGAAGAGTTTGTGATTTTTGTTGGTTGTGTTATAAAATTCGATGAAGGGAAGGTTTCTTGAGGTTTTTGTGATTCTGATGCTATGTATGGATTCAGGCCTCAATGTTGTGTGAAATGAGTTGCTTATTGTCTACATAAACAATGTTGATTGGCCAGAGAGTTGTTGTGGCATAGGCTGATTGGTATGTGAGTTTTTACAAAAAGTCAAGATTTTGTACTTTGAGGTATGGGCACGGGTCAGAGGAGATTTCATGGGGTGTCTGGCCTCAGTTGGGTTCAAGGATGGCCATGGGATTGGTTTTGATGTGCTGGATGGCTTGGATGAAGAGTTATCACATGTTTTGCAAAATTCCCTCTTTGAAGTTTCTTGGATCATAAGTCATGGAAACCCTAAGTTCAATGCACAATTCTGATCTTTTAAGGTTTGTTTGACATATTGTGAAGTGTTTGTGTACATTTGAAGTCATTAGAATGCTTGAAAATGCCAATTGGCATAATCCCTCTTTGACATGAAACTTGAAATTATAGGATTTTTACCAACTTTGAAAGGCCATAACTTGAGTTCTATGATGAATCAAGACATGTTCTTGTACTTTTTAAAAAGGGAAAGACCTAATCTACAACTTTCATAACCAAGAATTTTTTCATTTGAAGCATTTTTGGTTAAGAAAGAGGAGGTTGAAAAACTTTCACAAAATGGATAGTTTGCATTTCAAGTCATTTCCATTTTTGGCAAGTTTGCAAATGGCTCAAAATTCTTCAATCTTGTGAACTTCCAACCTCTTATAATATCAAATAAAGACCATAGAACTTCAATTTGATGAAAATACCCCTTTGGTTCCATTGTTGGGGGCCTCAGATGCCCTAATTTTGACTTAACTTGCTCAAGAAGTTACCCAGTGAACAGATGACTTCCACAATGAATTTCTTCATCAAACTTGGTACATATGATCTTTATAACATTTTAAGAACAATAGAAACAAGAATGGCCCAAAAATTTGGAGTTAAGGCCTCTGAAACCAAAACCCTAATTTTGGTCATCTGAGTAGTGAAACCCTAGCTCTGCTTCCATGCCTTTGCCAGTTCTTGTGATCTCTTGACTTCCATGAACCTTGAGGAGCATAATATGATGATAGAGCACACATGGAACCTATCGGAAAGATTTGAGGCCTTTGGGCTGGCTCAGATGGATTCTTGGATTGCTCAGATCACAAACCCTAGATGCAGATGAACTTGAACTATGCAGATGAAGCAAAAATGCAATATGAGATGTAATGCTTATGCTTATGCAAACATGAAAGATCACAAGCCATGGTGTGATAAAGAGTGAGGGAAAATTTTGGGATGTTTACAGATTCCCCTATTCAAGCATGAATTAGCTCTGCAGGATGTAAGCAATTGGCTTATCAGACTAACAAGATAACTTGTGGTTGAACACCAAAGATAGTCCGAAATTTGCACTCGCTGGATAGAAGAAGAAAAGGGATATAAATTGTAAAAGGTAGCATAGCATGATTATCAAATGAAGGCGATGGAGGACGACCATCGAGTAGAGGACGATTGTTGGGGATAAAGTGATAAGCTAAGCAATGACGGGGACGGCCGACAAGCTGGGGAAATAAAGAGACCATGACGGGGAAAACCATCAGGTGAGGAGATAAGATTCTCTGGGGATTAAAGTAAAGGCAATGATGGGGACAGCCATCAGGTTTACAAAGTAAAGTAAACAATGATGGGGACGACCATCGGTTTAAAGAATAAATGAAATAATGATGAGTGACGGTCATCAAAGGTGAAGGACGATCACCTAGCAGGGGACGGCTGCTCTTTATCATGACATATGACGAATGTCGGATAGAAAAGGTCAACAATGGGGACGGCCATCGGATAAACATGATGAATGACGATCATCAAAGAGGTGAAGGACGATCACCTAGCAGGGTACGACTGCTCTCGGGGTTTATCACGACATAGGATGAATGTCGGAAAACAAGCTCAACGATGGGGATGTCCATCAGATAAAATGATGAGGGAAAGTCATCAAAAGGTGAAGGACGATCACCTAGCAGGGGACGGCTGCTCTTTATCACGACATAGGACGAATGTCGGATAGAAAAAGGTTCCACTAATGGGGACTCCACTGGGGAAGGGATGAGGGACGGACATCCAAAGGTGAAGGACGATCACCTGGTAGGGTAAAGCTGCCAAAAGTATCACGACATAGGACGAATGTCGGATAGAAGAAAGGTTGTTTCGTTGACGACTTACTGGGGAACGATAAACACGGACGAGTGCTTACGCTCAAGAATAAAAGGTATAAGTGTTTGACGCTGTGTATAGATTAAATATGCGGACGAGCATCCTTAGGACCATGATACGGACGAGTATCGGTAGAAACAAACGCTGGTTGTTCCGTTGACAACTTAATGGGGAACGATAAACATGGACGAGTGCTTACGCTCAAGAATAAAAGGTATAAGTGTTTGACGTTGTGTATAGATTAAAGATGCGGACGAGCATCCTTAGGACCATGATACGGACGAGTATCGGTAGAAACAAACGCTGACACGTGTTCAGAGATGGTGATACAGACGAGTACCAACTGGTTAACAAAGAGCACAGACGAGTGTCGAATTTGCTGAGGAGTGATATATACACAAGATACGGACGAGTATCAAAGATTTCTATACAAGTATGAGTGAGTATTGGTTTGTTGGTGATGTATGAGCAAGACACGGACGAGTATCCGACTTGTTGGGGAATGTATGACACAGGCGAGTGTCAAGTATGTATTGTATAAACAGACATTTGTTTTGAGAATGTAAAGGATATGCTTTGATTTTCTGTGGGGATAGGATGACACAGACGGGTGTCAAAAAGAGTGTGTTATAAACAAGTATCTGTTTGTAGAAAGTGTTTGGGCGACCTTGCTGGGGAAGGATGACACAGACGAGTGTCAAAAAGGAGTATGTATAAGTATCTATATCTGAGAGTGCAAAGGGGACGCTTTGGCTTATATCTGCAGGGGATGTGAGTTTTTACATACATTACTGATGAAATATTGATGGTAGTTGCAGGTGACTGGCTCGAACCTGGCTTGTGATCATGCCAATGTTTGATATTTGCCGTAATGCTCCGTATTAGATGGAATGTTACGCTTATTTGGTGAATATGATGCAGATGCTATGATTATGCAAAGGAGAAACTGATCCGGGATTCGGATCCCGCTGGGATAAAGATCTCTGGCTGATCTGCTTGAAGGGATGTCCCGGCTGGGGGAGAGATCATTGGTAGATCTATCAGGAGGAAGAACCCTACTTGAGGAAACAGATCGTTGGTAGATCTATCCGGAGAGAAGACTCAGCTGGGGAGAAAGAAGCTTCAGCAACTCCGCTGGGAAAGTATGTATGCATTATTCTCCTGGAGAGGGAACATAAACCCTGTGGGGAGATAGTTCTTTTTAACCTGCTGAGGATGAGAGATCTGGCACTCTGGTGGGGATCTCGACTAGGGAAGCTCCTGTTGAGTGGACTTATGCTGGGGATGAGGAGGCTTTGGCAACTTCGCTAGGGAAAAGCAACTCAGATATTTCTCGGGAGATCTTAGGGAAGTAGCCTATTGGGGATTCGATGCTTGGCATGCCCCATGTTGCGTATTGAATACATGCAACCTGTTAAGACACAAGAAACGCACAAGTATCCCGAGGTATCCCTTTCCGGATTCCGTAATAGGAATTAGATTTTCCTGAAAGTAATAGATTTCCTGCAAATATTTATTAAAAACAGCTCATTTGTTTTATGCAAGTACTATATCATGAATATTGGACATTATGCAAACGAAACAAAAATGTACAAAACGAGGTGTGACTGAAAATTCTGATCTTATTAATCTGGGTGCCCTGAATTGGCAAATACAGTCAAAGAAACAAATCCCCTGAAATGAGGGGGTTGCCATAAATTGAGAAAATAAAAGTGTTGGCAATGTTGACGACGCTCTAGTGAGCTTCCTTTGTTATGACCTCTATGACCTTGACGTTCTTCTCATCTTGCTTTTTGAATAAGGCTGATTTTGACCAATGCTTTGTCCTTTCAAAGCTTGCCATGTTGTGAGTGATATAGACGAATTCAGAATGCAGTTGTTCGCTTATTCCCTAATTTTGCGTGGATCGCCCTTTCGGGTTTTCAATCCACCGGGATCCCATTTTTGCCTGAGCTGTCCAATGCGGCTTTTCAACTCAGCGGGTGTACATTTTTTTTTCGATTTTCCCTTATTTTTTTCCGAGTCTTTTATTCTGTTTCTGACTCTTCGGGATGCCCTATTTTTGCCTAGACTTACATTTTGTTTTTATGTCCAGCGGGTCATTTTATGCGAAGTATTTTTTAACTGCATCTGAATTCACAGGGGATTAGAAATCTTCACCATCCATAGTAGTGAGCATCAGTGCTCCACCAGAGAAAACCTTCTTTACTATGAATGGACCATCGTAGTTTGGAGTGCACTTGCCCCTGTGGTCCGTATGAGTAGGAAGAAGTCTTTTCAGCACAAGATCTCCCACTTGGTATTCCCGAAGCCTGACTTTCTGATCGAAGGCTTTCTTCATCCATTTCTGATAAACCTGCCCATGACAAATTGCAGCTAATCTCTTCTCTTCGATCAAATTCAGTTGATTGTACCGAGACCGGACCCATTCTGCTTCGTCTAGATTTACATCCATCATTACCCGTAAGGAGGGTAACTCAACTTCAACAGGTAGGACAGCTTCCATACCGTACACCAGCTGATAAGGTGTTGCCCCAGTAGACGTTCTGATTGAGGTTCGATACCCATGCAAGGCAAATGGTAGCATTTCATGCCAGTCTTTTTAAGTAACCACCATCTTCTGCACAATCTTCTTGATGTTCTTATTAGCTGCCTCAACAACGCCATTCATCTTTGGCCTGTAAGGAGAAGAGTTGTGATGTTGGATTTTGAAGTCCCGACACAGTTCTGCCATCATTTTGTTGTTCAAATTGGAACCATTATCAGTAATGATCCGCTCGGGAACTCCATATCGACAAATGATGTCTCTTTTCAGGATTCTGGCTACCACTTGTCTGGTGACATTTGCATACGAAGCTTCTTCGACCCATTTGGTGAAGTAGTCAATGGCTACCAGGATGAATCTGTGGCCATTTGAAGCAGTCGGTTCGATCTTTCCAATCATGTCAATGCCCCACATGGTAAAGGGCCAAGGTGAAGACATCACGTTCAATGGATTCGGAGGCACATGCACTTTTTCTGCGTAGATCTGGCACTTGTGGCATTTTCTGGCATAGGCACAACAGTCTGCATCCATTGTGATCTAGTAGTAACATGATCTTAATAACTTATTAGCCATTGCATGTTCTCCAGCATGGGTACCGAAAGATCCTTCATGGACCTCGTGCATCAGCAGGTCTGCTTCTTTCTTATCAACACATCTGAGCAGAACCATGTCAAAGTTTTGCTTGTATAATGAACCAACAACATTAAGGAAGAAACTACCGGCCAACCTTCTTAATGTCTTCTTATCATTGGATGATGCCCCAGGTGGGTATGTCTGATCCTCTAAGAAGCATTTGATGTCATGGAACCACGGCTTTTCATCTTTAGCAACATCCACAGAGAATACATATGTTGGTCGGTCTAGTCTGGATACCTAAATCCGAGGCACATAATTTGCAGTTTGAACCTTGATCATGGAGGAAATGGTAGCTAAAACATTTGTGAACTGATTTTCATCTCGTGGGATATACTCAAGTTTGACTGTTGTGAAGAAAGTCAATAATCTCCTCGTATAGTCACGATACGGGATTAGATACTCTTGGTGAGTGTACCATTTTCCATTGGTTTGATTGATTGCCAAAACTGAATCTCCGAATACATTCAATGTCTTGATCCTGAGGTCAATGGCTTCCTCAAGACCCATGATACATGCTTCGTATTCTGCTTCGTTGTTAGTGCAGGCAAAAGTGAGTTTTGCTGAGAAAGGCATATGCATTCCCTTAGGTGTAATGAGCACTGCACCAACTCCACGAGCATTCATATTGACAGCCCCGTCAAACATCATTGTCCATTCTTCTTCTAGGTCAGGCCCTTCAGTGTGAATAGGCTCTTCATGATCTTTTGCTTTCAAAAACATGATGTCTTCGTCCGGGAAGTCAAATCTCATGGGCTGGTAATCATCAATGGGTTGCTCAGCTAGATAGTCTGACAGCACACTGCCTTTGATGGCCTTTTGAGATGTGTACTGAATGTCATACTCTGTCAGAATCGTTTGCCATCTGGAAACCCTTCCGGTAAGTGTTGGCTTCTCAAATATGTACTTGACGTGGTTCATTTTTGAGATTAACAAGGTAGTGTGAGTCAGCATATACTATCTTAGTCGGCGAGCAGCCCACTCTAAAGCACAACAAGTTTTCTCAAGCAGTGAATAATGTTGTTCACAGTCGGTAAACTTTTTGCTTAGGTACATTATCAGAGGTCTTCCTTCAACTGGAGGCATGAGAATTGGAGGTTCTTGCAGGTACTCCTTGATCTTGTCAAAAGCCTTCTGACAATCTTCGTTCCACCTGACCGTTTGTTCTTTTCTTAACAATTTGAACAGGGGCTCACAGGTTGCAGTGAGGTGAGATATGAACCTTGATATGTAGTTCAATCTACCTAGGAACCCCCGAACTTCCTTTTCCGTCCTAGGTGCAGGCATCTCCTGAATGGCTTTGACTTTGTCAGGATCAACTTCAATTCCTTTTTCACTTACGATAAATCCCAGCAACTTACCAGAACGTACCCCGAATGTGCATTTGTTGGGGTTTAACTTCAGCTGATACTTTCTCAGACGCTTGAACAACTTCAGCAGATTTACCAGATGATTTTCTTCAGTAAGGGACTTAGCGATCATGTCATCCACGTAGCATTAAATTTCTTTGTGGATCATATCGTGGAATAACGTTACCATAGCCCGTTGATAAGTCGCACCGGAAATCTTCAGTCCAAATGGCATTACCTTGTAACAAAATGTGCCCCAAGGTGTGATGAAGGTTGTTTTCTCCATGTCTTCGGGTGACATCTTGATCTTATTATACCCATAAAAACCATCCATGAAAGAAAATACCGAGAACTGAGCTGTGTTATCGACCAATACATCAATGTGAGGTAATGGGAAGTCATCCTTCGTGATAGCTCTGTTCAGATCCCGATAATCCACACACATACGTACTTTTCCATCCTTCTTAGGCACTGGCACAATATTAGCAACCCACGGCGGGTAACTAGTTACAGCAAGGAAACCGGCGTCCCACTGTTTTTGTACTTCTTCCTTAATCTTCATGGCCATATCTGGGTGAGTATCGCGTAACTTTTGCTTCACTGGAGGGAAATCTTCTCTTAATGGCAGCTTGTGCATAACAATATCTGTATCTAGACCTGCCATGTCTTGATAGGACCAAGCGAAGACGTTGACGTATTCTCGAAACATGTCAATGAGCTGTTCTTTTACTGAAGCCTACAGATTGGCCCCAATCTTCACTTCTTTCAAATCCTCCTCGGTACCAAGATTAACTGTTTCAACCTCCTCCTGATGATGAGTAATCACTTTCTCTTCTTGCCTCAACAACCTGGCTAACTCTTCAGGTAACTCATAGTCTTCTTCAACCCCTTCATCAACTTGATTAATTGGATTGTCAAAGTCATACAAGGTCATAGCAGTGCTATTGTCGGTGAAATCTGGAGGATAATCTCTGCAAGGGTTGAGATTTGTTCATTTTAGTGATCAATTTTAATCTTGTTTAGAAAAAGTGAAAATGAAGTTATTATTTTGAAAACATTGTCATTTTATTGTTTTGTACAAAAGTGAAAAATGAAAAGACAGTGAGCGAAAGAGAGAATTGTTTGCAAAAGATGTCTGATATTCATTGATATTCTATTTGCACAAAATTACAATATGGCCCTATTACAAAATAAGTCCTGACACATTGGGCAAGATGCAGGACTTGATGCATGCTGAAAAAAGTAGGAAATAATAATTACTCTACAGGAGTAACCCTTATAATTTCCTGGGAAGACCAATTAAGGACTTGATGACCCGGGATCCTTAGACGTATCCAGCTCTCCAGGTTGAGGTCGCTTTCCGCCTCGTCTTCCATGTTGTTAACAGCATCTGGGGTGATCATCCCCCACTAATGAATTTGGCCTCTTTAGCAGCCTCTGCTTGATCTTGTCAGAATGGTTTGTAACCTAAACCGAATCTGTCCTCCTTCTTCTCCACCGGTAGTAGCTTGCCCCAGCCTTAGGCATTACCATCTTCAACAAACCTTCCGGGCTTGCTGATAGGAGACAATTGAAGTACCCATCCTATCCTCTTGTGATGCAGCAAATACTTCAGTCGTCGCTTCATTGACGTTCAGTGCTTTGAACCCCTGGCTCATGGTTTCATGGATTTCACCATCCATCTCAATGTATTTGTATGTAGCCAGATGGCTAACAAAGATGTCCTCTTCACCACAGATGGTGATAATCTGTCATTCCCACTCATATTTCAATTTCTGGTGAAGGGTCTACGTAATTGCGCCAGCGGCGTGAATCCATGGTCGACCCAACAAACAGCTATAGGCCGGCTGAATGTCCATCACATAGAAAGTAGTCTGAAAGACCTGCGGACCGATTATCACAGGCAGCTCCACCTCTCCAAGAACAGACCTCTTGGAGCCATCAAAAGCCCTGAGCACCAGATTTCTTGGTCGGAGAGCTATTCCATCATATTCGAGCTTGACAAGAGCCTTCTTTGGCAAGACATTAAGTGATGACCCAGTGTCAACAAGAACATGAGAGAGCACAACCCCTTTACACTCCAAAGTGATGTGTAAAGCTTTGTTGTGGTGACGTCCTTCCGTTGTTAAGTCAGCATTGGTGAAACCTAGCCCATGGCTAGTATTAACATTGGACACTACTGTCTCAAGCTGATTCACGGTGATCTCCTTCGGCACGTAGGCAGTGTGGAGGACTTTAAATAGTGCATCCCAATGAGCTTCGGAACACAACAACAAGGAAAAGATGGAGATCTTGGAAGGAGTCTGGTGGAGCTGATCCACAGCCTTGTAGTCACTTCTTTTAATTATCCTCGTAAGTTCATCCACATCCTGATCAAAGGATGATTTATGAGTCTCTTTTGGTGCAGGTTCTTCAGGTGCCACACTTTTCCCTTTGGCTTTGGCAGCAGCCTCTGCCTCGGTACTAGTTCTTGGAGCTTGTGACGCGAAGAGGCGTCTGCTTCGGGTGAATCCTCCGCTTCCCCCGACATTATCCACTTGGGGGGTGTGAACTGAAGAATCAAGAAGGACTCTTTCTCTGTTGCAGTAAAGGTCTGAACCATAGTGTCATGGTATAGCGTTGTCTTTATCATATGGAATAGGCCCTGGCACTGTGATGGTGACTAGGCTAACTGCAGTAGAGGTGGGAACCGTTATTGTTTGTGGATCATAAAAGATGGTGACAGGACTTCTGGTGGATGTTGGTAGTGATTGATTGAAGCTTGGTTGTTGCTGAAATTGTTGTTGAGATTGTTGTTGATAATTGTTGGAAACAGGGACCGTTATAGGGTCATAATAGATATTGACTGTGGAGACGTCGTTGTTGATGGTCGTTGTAGTTGTAGAAGTGGATGCAATGGAACTGTTGTTTGTTGAAGTGATGGAAGAAGTGATTGCTGATTTTGTAGACGAGTCTGTAGGAACAATTGTCGTTACAGTTGTAGGAGAATCATTTGTCGTTAAAAAAGGAGTTGCTGGTGTTGTAGAAGCTGTTGTGGTTATTTGCAGAATACCTTCTTTGATCAAGCCATTGATGCCATTCCTTAAGCTTGCACACCCATTCTCGGAAACCTTGAAAGATTCACAACAGGCCTCACAACCTGGAAACACTTGGCATTTCAAAAGCTGAGCTTTAACCTCTGCCAGAGGTGTCTGAATACTTGCAGTATCTTCAATCAAACTCATGGGTGAGTCCTCCTCTATTGCATTTATCCTTGGCCCACCATGGTTGGGCATGGGATTCTTCGTGACATTAGGAGGTGGTGCAAAATTCAGGGCCTTTGAATCTACCAGATCCTAGACCTTCATATGCAGAGTCATGCACTTTTCTGTGGAGTGACCAGGTGCATTAGAATGAAAAGCACACCTGGCGTTGACATCGTAATTTCTCGGAAGGTTCTGAGGATCCGGTGGAGCCAATGTCCTTAACTCGACAAGATTAAGCTTTAGGAGTTGTGGCAGCAATGTGGCATATAGCATTGGTATAGGGTCAATCACCCTGTTGATCTGAGATGGCCGCTGCTGAAAAGGGCGTTGTTGTTGGTTATTGTTATTGTTGTTGTAGGATCTTTGTTGAGGAAACTGTGGCTGTTGAGGAAAGTGTTGTGATTGTTGAGTATATTGAGGAGGTGGAGTAGGAATAGTGATGTCGGCAACTGATCTTGGCAGATATTGGGGTCTCCCTCTTCCCATATGTACAAAATTTGTTTCATTGGATCTGCGGGGCCCTGCAAATGGCTTCCTGGAACTGCTTGAACTGGCGCCGTTGTCAGAAATCTTTCCCATTTTCATTAAGCTCTCAATTCTTTCCCCAGCTATCACCATGTCTGCAAAGCTGGTGGAAGAAAATGCAGCCAATCTGTCAATATAAGTACCCTGGAGAGTGTTCATGAACATATCTGCCATCTCCCTTTCTGACATCGGGGGTTGAACAGAAGCAGCTAATTTCCTCCACCTTTGAGCGTACTCTCTAAAGCTTTCTCGGGAAGACTGTGACATTCCCATCAGAAGGGTTCTGTTTGGAGCCATGCCCAGATTATATTGATATTGACGAATGAAGGCTTCGACCAAGTCTTTCCAATTTCTAACTGTGGCCCTGGTCAAGTGAGAGTACCATTCCCGGGATGCCCCTGTCAAGCTATCCTCAAAGTAAAACATCCACAGTTTCTCATCCATGGTGTAGGCTTTCAATCTCCCCAGGAAAGACTGAAGATGGGTACGTGGGCAGGATGTGCCATTGTATCTTTCAAAATAGGGAGGTTTGAACTTGTGAGGAATTCTAACCCCCTCCACTAACCCCATATCCATGACATCAAAACCCAGAGAGTTTTGGGATTCAAGAGACCTTAGCTTTTCAGCTATCTCATCCAACCGCCGATCGTAGACTTCGTCTCCAGCCCCAACCACAGTAATCTGTTCTTCCTGAGGGTCTTCCTACAAAGCCCTTCCTCCAGTGTTACCTTGGGTGTTTCTTATAGCATTGATGTCTGAGTTCAGATGAGGTCCAAATTCTGGGGGATCAGTACGAGGCTGTACATGATCGTTTTTACTGGTACCCCCTGTACCTGGGTGGTTTTCCTCGGGAGTTTGTCGCTCGACTAACTCTCTCAGTCTCTCCTGGCTTTGAGCTAAACCAGTCATCACTGCCATAAATTGATTCATTTGGGCCCTCATCTCAGTCCTCTCATTGGTCATTTGGGTCCTCACATCAGTCAAATCCTGTTGAACCTGATCCATTTGTAATCCCGGAAGGTTGTTTCTTGTCGGATACCGGTGCACTCTATTGACGGGGAACACTCTTCTACGAGCAATGTTTCCTGAAATCACAACAAAGTGAGAAACAACAAAAACAAAAACCTACAAAACAAAGAACACGATGTTAGTATGCAATGCAGGATGCCTATTTGTCTTCCTAAGGGTATCCGGTTTGGTTCTTTGGTTTTGACCTTCCAGACCTCGAGGAATGATGATGTTGTAGGGAGATAAAGCCCATGAAATAATACAAACCATATATTACAAAAAATGTGAAGATACATAGTTTGATTACAACAAAGCCCCATGATGGGTCAAAATACAACAACAAAAATACAATCAAAATGAAGTACAAATACAAGGAAATCAAACATCCAATCCAAAGTCATCCTCTCTGACTTCCTTCAGGAGAGCCTCAGTCACTAGACCCACTGGGTGCTCTGTGATGGTCCTGATAAGGATGTTTCTGGTGGCAATGGAACTGGTCAACTTCTTGTGCTTATCCTGATCCTTTGATCTCTTCAACCCCTCCCGGAGTTTCAACTCAGAGATCTCCTTCTGTGCTGCTAACAAGGCTGCCTAACTCTTCTTTTCATTGGCTTCCAACTGCTCTATCCTAGCTTGGGTTCTCTGATCTTCCTGTGCACGAGCCTCAGTGATCCTAATCCACCTAGCCTGACTCTCTTCTAAGTAATTCTCAACTTTGGCCTTCTGAGTTTTAGCTTCCTTGCAGGCATTCTTCAATACTAACTCTCTTGCTCTAGCCTTTCTGATGTAGTCATTCGTCTTCTTAATCTTTGTCACGTGCTCAATATGGAGCTTCTCTAACCTTTCATTATCCAGACGTCTGTCATTCCTCTCCCATAGGGTCTTCTTCAAAGCTTCAGAGAGCTGAGTATTCCTTTCCTTCAACTTCTCAAACTCCTCTAAACTGACAGTAGCTGCAGGCTCACTGCTGATGGTCCAGGTACATCCTCTAAGGTGAATGGCATATGGGTGATCTATCCCCTGACACGAGACCAGTCAAGATACTGAGCTGAGGCTATGTTGTTGCACTTGCCAAGGATAGATGTTCCCTTAGTCTGAATATTGTCCCAGGCCCAGGCTGCCTGTCTGACAATGGCAAGGTTGTGTCGATGTCACAATAGAGGGTTTCTGTCAAATCTTTCCCTCTTGGGGGATGTACCAAGGCATACCTTAACTGCCTCTTGAAAATCAAAGGGTTGTAGTTGATGCAACCTTTTACTCCAATCAAAGGTACATTGGGATACTGCCCATAGCTGGTAATGATATCTTTGCCCTTGGTACTCTGAGTGCACCATCTGATGTCTTCTGATGTAAGGGCAATCATTCTCTTAGCCCAGTTCCTTGGCTGATGAGGATTCAAGAAAGTGTATGACTTCGGCAAGTGCCTTAACAACCAACAGTAGAAGATGGGTGCACAACATCTGACCAATCTCCCCCTCTGCTTCTCATTCCTTTGATGCACTGAATAATAAAAGTCTCCAAGCAAGGTAGGGACTGGGTTCCTCAACAGGAAGAGGTGAATAGCACTCTTGCTTACAAACTTTGGCTCGTCTGCAAATAGAATAATCCCATATATACTGAGGGCCAGAAGTGCACAAACAATATCCCACTTTCCTGCTGCAGTATGCAGGGTGGCCTGAGTAACCAAGAAATCCAAGTGAATGCCTGGGATTCCAGCCTTGGTGGTCATATTCTGGTCAATGAGGGTGGCCTCCAAGTGCAAATCCTTAGCTACATCTTCATTCTTAGGAACAACCATCTCAGGGTTGAAAGGAATCCCCCTCCCGATGGGGACTCCTAACAACATGGAGAACTCTTCCATCAATGGTCCTAACTGAAAATCCGGGAAAGTGAAACATCTGAGAGGAGGGTCATAGAACTGGAGACAAGTGTGGATCATGCTCCTCTAGGTTGAATCCAGGTCCATGATCATGTCCATACTGCCACCATAATGTTCCCTGAATAAAGGGACATGATCAGGAGTGATGAGAGCCTACATCTCCCTGATGCCTGTCAGAGTGGGCTCAAAGAAATGGTAGGTGATGTTGCTCTTCCTGGACGTGACCATGCTGACAATGGATGCTGGTGAAGAAGACTAAGGGTAACTCCTGATAAAGGCAACTGAAGAGGATGCTGAAGAAGAGTCTCTGATGAAGACAGCTGGTGAAGAGAGCTGAAAAGAATCTCTGATGTAGCTGCTGCAAAAGGCTGGAGGAATCTGAGCAGCAGAACAGGTCAAAACCAAACCAAAGATAAGATGTGGATACCCTGTAAAACAAATAGACAAATGTTAAATGATGCAAAATGATGTATGCAGAATGATATGCAAAGGGTTTGTCATCAAGTGTGGGATCTGTTATTTGCCTTGATAGGGTCCATATGTGTTCATAAGTCCGGATGAAGGCTTAGAAAACCAGTAACCAGGTGGGGGACTCAAATAAAGAGTCACAAATCCAGGGTTTTCACAAGAACAGTCCAAAATGATACAACCTTAAAAAACTAGTAACAAAGGTATGATGAGGCCAATGGTTCCTGCAAACCTGTAAACATCCCAATCCCCTCACATGTATTGTTCTAGAACAAGGATCCTCAGACTTGGATCAGTTATGAGAAGTGTAAACACTTCTAACCCGGAGGTACAATGTTTACAATAACCATAAAGGATCCTCCTCTAATTCACCTCAGATGCTGAAGGTCATAAAAGTTCATCCAGACTTAGCAGGCTTCCCAGATAGCCCTAGTACTACAGGAAATCCGTAGCACAAATTTCTCAAGAAGAAACCCATGTCTGAATCGTGTTTCATATTCCCGCACCAGACCGAAATGGAATGGGAAATAATATGAAGCCACTCTATCCTATGTGTCACTCAGGTCCCCGGTATGGAACCTTTACTCACTCAATAACCCTCCCACCAAGGAAAACAACAGATCCAACATAGATGATATGATGACAACAATATGAAATGCATATAAATAGTAAATGAAAGCAATAAAAAAAGTTGTACAGAACGCAATAAATAAAACCGTAAACAATAAGCACAAGTAGCACATAACACCCCTGTAAACACAAATCAAAATGCGCTAGGAGAAACCCACAAAAAAGAACCAGAAGCCCTGGTTGCAAGATAAGATTCCCCAACAGAGTCGCCAAGCTATCACTCCCGAAGATTTGCATCCCGGTACAAGCGCGAACGGTCGGCGAAAGGAGAAAATGAAGATGAACTGAATAGAGTCGCCAGCTAGGAATTTTTATCCCGAAGGAAAGGTAATGCTACATAAACCTAGAAAAAGATGGATAAGACAGTTGCGAACCAGAGAAACTGAGAAAGGGGTTGGTTACAACCTGGGAAGGTATTAGCACCCAGATTGTCCGTCGTACTCGACGGGATCCACGCTTAAATGTTTGTGTTTAAAAAGGGTAGGTATATGTGCTATTTGTGTGCAAAAGCTGGAAAAGAATATACAAGTGCCAGTGCAAAAGGTGAATGCTCAGGATTGAGGCTTTTAAAAGAATGCTGGAAGAAAGGGGAGACACATAGACTTTTGTTCGATAATAGTTAAGTTATGCCTATGTATCCTCTCGTGCAATGAGGAAGTCAGAACACCGTAGTTCGACTCAAAGAGACTGAAAGATAAATTGATTGTGAACTGCTTGCTTGCCTATGCTCAAGTGTATGACTCGTCTGGCTCGAGTGCTAATTGTCTTGCATTAGACGGAAGAAGCAAGTTCTCGTTTATGAATGAGTGTGATGAGAAAAGAATCCCGAAGGAGACGATTATTGTTTGTTTTTGTGTTTTTAGTTTTGTTATTGTTTTTGGTGTTTTTGCATAAGTTAATGAGCTTATGCCTAAATCAAGGGCTTGTAAACTCATTATATCTTCCATGATTAGGGATAATGAGCCTACTTAAGTATGAGATAAGCATCTCAACTTAATTGCCATGATGATGTAGGATTAAGATCTTTAACCTACAAGTGATCATTTAGATGTTTTTGGGTTTTTGTTTAGTGTTAAGTAATGAGTTTAATCTCTAATCACAGATTAGTGAACTCATTACACCATCCTAATAGAAGGATAATAAATGAGAACACTTAAGCTAAGGAAGATACCTCAACTTAATCCATGGTTAGGGATTAAATTCATTATATAACAAAGCCTTTATTAAGTGGATTTTAATTAAAAGATGAGGTTAAGAAATGAATTTTATGGTTTGTAAGACAACTTGAGGAGGACTTGTCCATTAAACACTAGGGTTAGTCCTTCTTAACCATAAAGGAAGAATTAGAACCCTAATGTAAGGCCCAAGTTACAAGATAAAGTCTTAGTGATTATTAAGATGAATTGATTAAGAGGTTCAAACAAATTAAAGGCTTAACACTTAGGATTGAAGTTATACACTCCATCCTAAGAGAATGATACAGGCATAACCCTAATTCCAAAGTCCTAAAACTTTAAGAGTTTAGTATCTGATTATTGAGATGAGAAGAGAGACTCAAGGAGACTCAAAGGTAAAAATCTAAGGGTGACTAATCACAACCCTAATTATTATCATGCTTGGATATCCTATGGTTTGTAAGGCTTGAGAAAGATCTTCAAGGAGGCCACCAATGGAAGAAGCAGATGAAAGGAGGAAGAAACAAAAGAATAAGTTACTTACTTCATTGAAGAAGATAAGTAAATTAAAGAAAGAATGTGAGAGATAGGTAACACAAGTGAACAAGTTCACTTCAAAGACAAACAAAAATTCAAATGAAAGAGATAAGAATAAGTGATAAGTGAAGGCAAATCCACCTCTCACAATAACTTACCAAAAGTTCCTGAAAATGTTAGTATGAATGCATAAGACATAAAGCATAAAGAAATGAAATGAGATGAAATGAGATGAAATTACCAAAGCCATAAGTGTTTATGTCATGTAAATGTCATGTAAGATGATGCAAAGGCATACAAAATGCATATGTGTGATCATACAAAGATGAGATGCAAATGGAAGCATGCTTTGAAGTTTGAAAATACATGAAAGTTAATGAAATGAAATGAATGCAAATCATGGTAAATGAATGAAGAAATGATCAATCATGGTTCTAACATGTCCTAAGATGTCTAATATGACATATGAATGCAAGAAATGTCATGGCAAGTTCATGTAATGATGCATATGCAAGATGAATGCAAATGAACATGAGAAATTAGGGTTATATGGAAGTATGGGATGCAAATGAACAAAACAGAAACATATGACATGCTAAAAATTTGAAATCAAGCTCAAATAAACCCAAATGCCGTATTAGGTCACACCCCAAAGGAGAAGGTCAGAAGCTTAACCAATCAAAAGTTATGATTTTCCTAAGTTTTCTAGGGTTTTTGGGTGGTTCAAAGGGAAAAATGCAAATCAAATTGAAAATGCAAGATAAATTCATGAGGCAAGAGACCTATAAACTACATGCAATATTTAACACAATGCAAAAAGAATCAATTTCAAACTCTTCTAGGTTAGGCAGAAAAGATTTTTTCAAGTTAGGGTTTAAAAATGTGATTTTTATGACCCTTAATTCAAAGAAAATTGGCAAACTATGATCAAACCTAAAAAGAAATTTGTGTGAAGAGTTTGAAAATGTTTCTGAATGCATTAGGATATTTTATGATTTTTTTGGTGATTTTTAGAAACCTAAATGTATTTTTAATTAATTAAAAAACTTTAATTAATTAAAAATAAAATTTAAATATTTTAAATATGCTTTTTTAATGCAAAAAATAAAATAAAAATCATTTTTGGAATGAGAAAAATATTTAAAGTCAGAATGCAAAAGAAAATATTTTTGTGATCCTTTTTTATATTTTAAATTAATTATGCAAGAAAATACAAATAAAAATGAATTAAAATGATTTAAAATGGAAGTATGCTGATCCTAAGGCCCAGATTCAAATTGGGGTTGGAGGGAATTGACCACGCGCGCATCTGGACGGCTCACATTCAAACTGAGTTTAATTATGTTTTATAATTAATTAATCTGGATTAAACTTAATGGACTAATCTGAACCACGCAATGCCTAACCCTAATCTAGATCTAAGGCCACAAACCAATCTGGGGATTTAATCAGGGTTTAGCCCTAATTACTTTCAGGTGGCCGGAGAAGACCTCTGGTCATCTTCTCTGGCCAACCCCTCACATGAGCTTCCTCAAATCACCACCCCAAGCCCCCAAAACCTCCAGAATTAATCAACTAACTACCCTAAACAATAATCCAGCCTCAAAAATCATTTATCATTCATCATCAACAAGATTCGAATGAAAACATCAAAACAACAAAAATTTCAGAACATCATGAAATGCTTAAAACCCAACCATTTTCAAAAGTAAAGACATCAGCATGATCAGTGAAGCATGAGGAATCATTCTATAACATGAAAACACATTTCTGGGAAAAAAGTTCTCGATGACTACCTGAGTTGGAGCTTTGCAATCTGGACTTTCAGAGCTCTCCCTTTGTGCAATCCACTCCCCTTTGATATCCTGAAGCTATTGGCAAGCTTGAAAGAAGCTTAGAGTGGCTATTTTGAGTGCTTTGTTTCTAAAGTTGCAGAAATCGTATTTGTGTTTGAAGGTGTTTTAAGCTATGGTGATGGGTGGGAAATGATCCTGGGGTGATGCTGAGTTAATTGATGGAAGAGTTTGTGATTTTTGTTGATTGTGTTATGAAATTCGATGAAGGGAAGGTTTCATGAGGTTTTTGTGATTCTGATGCTATGGATGGATTCAGGCCTCAATGTTGTGTGAAATGAGTTGCTTATTGTCCACATAAACAATGTTGATTGGCCAGAGAGTTGTTGTGGCACAGGCTGATTGGTATGGGAGTTTTTGCAAAAAGTCAAGATTTTGTACTTTGAGGTATGGGCATGGGTCAAAGGAGATTTCATGGGGTTTCTAGCCTCAGCTGGGTTCAAGGATGGCCATGGGATTGGTTTTGATGTGCTGGATGGCTTGGATGAAGAGTTATCACATGTTTTGCAAAATTCTCTCTTTGAAGTTTCTTGGATCATAAGTCATGGAAACCCTATGTTCAATGCACAATTCTTATATTTTGGGGTTTGTTTGACATATTGTGAAGTGTTTGTGTACATTTGAAGTCATTAGAATGCTTGAAAATGCCAATTTGCAAAATCCCTCTTTGACATGAAACTTGAAATTATAGGATTTTTGCCAACTTTGAAAGGCCATAACTTGAGTTCTATGATGAATCAAGACATGTTCTTGTACTTTATGAAAAGGGAAAGACCTAATCTACTACTTTCATGACCAAGAATTTTTCATTTGAAGCATTTTTGGTTAAGAAAGAGGAGGTTGAAAAACTTTCCCAAAATGGAATGTTTGCATTTCAAGTCATTTCCATTTTTGGCAAGTTTGCAAATGGCTCAAAATTCTTCAATCTTGTGAAATTCAAACCTCTTATAAGATCAAATAAAGACCATAGAACTTCAATTTGATGAAAATACCCCTTTGGTTCCATTGTTGGGGGCCTCGGATGCCCTAATTTTGACTTAACTTGCTCAAGAAGTTACCCAGTGAACAGATGACTTCCACAATGAATTTCTTCATCAAACTTGGTACATATGATCTTTATAATATATTAAGAACAATAGAAACAAGAATGGCCAAAAAATTTGGAGTTAAGGCCTCTGAAACCAAAACCCTAATTTTGGTCACCTGTGCAGTGAAACCCTAGCTCTGCTTTCATGCCTTTGCCAGTTCTTGTGATCTCTTGACTTCCATGAACATTGAGGAGCATAATATGATGATAGAACACACATGGAACCTCTTGAAAAGCTTTGAGTCCTTTGGGCTGGCTCAGATGGATTCTTGGATTGCTCAGATCACAAACCCTAGATGCAGATGAACTTGAACTATGCAGATGAAGCAAAAATGCAATATGAGATGTAATGCTTATGCTTATGCAAACATGAAATATCACAAGCCATGGTGTGATAAAGAGTGAGGGAAAATTTGGGGAGTTTACACTTGGGCCACTCCCTGCATCATATTCATAAATTCCCCATCCGAGTACGGAGCTCTGTCAGTTCAGCTTGAACGGTGTCCATGACGTTTCTTTGATTGTGGCGGGTGGCGTACCGGTGTAGAGGGGTGTCGTACCGATGAAGACGGCTCTTTGCAATCCTCGTAATCTTTACTATGTAAACAGATAAGTTAAGAAACCCATATAACCTGCAAAGAAAAAGAATGCAAATGATATGAATGCATGCAAATATTGTGTTCTTTCATTCTCAAGGTTATTTACATTCCCAATCCGGTATTTAGAAATATTCAGATGGCTTTTGAAAATTCTGACTCTTAGGGAAGAAAACCCCACATGAAGCTCATATTAGATAACAGTGCAGAATCAGTGCTTGGATCCCATGTCAGTGCAAAGATAACAACCATAGATTCAAACCATATCACATAGCATAAACGAAAGTCTGAGAATAACAAAAAATTTCCCGAGGGGTGCCAATTCTTACAATAAAGACAAACTAGCAAAAGCATAAAGGAATCTCACAACAAGCCTGTGGGTGATCCGTTGCAAGCAAAGGAAACTAAGTCCTATGAAACTCCATGTCCTTCAACCTCCAGCTGAGACGTTTGACCACCTGGAATAACTGAGCGATATCCGGATTGCCTGGATCTTTAATAAGCTTCTGAATGAGGATATCCCTTTGATCAAAGGAAGCGTAAAGTTCACTAATCTGCTACAGGAAAACCTCTTCATTCTCCTTATTGAGACCTGGTTCAGGTTTGACTTTCTTGACATCTGCGCGGACCTTAAGCTCTTCTACCTCCTTCTGAACATTCTCAACTTCTTATTATCCCTGTGCTATCTTCTGGTCATAGCTTATGGGCTGCTTGCAGGCTTGTTGGAGTTGCTCTTCCTGCTCACCCAACAGTTCTTGAAGGTTTTTAATATTTCCCTTGTAATCAGCTTCCACTTCCTAATGCTTCTTTAGATTGGCCTCCCATCTTGCTTTCCAGAGAGTTATGGATTTGTTGGCGTCATCCAAAGACTTCTTGTCCTTTCGACGCTGACTTGCTTTCTGGATCTCAGCCAAACCCTTCTTCCTGAAGTAAAGCTCCCTTTCTTCAAACTCTTTCTACTTATCCTTCACTATTTTTTCTGCTTTCTGAACCCTTTCCTCTAGTTTCTAATTAAGGGTCACCATCCTCTGATAGGAAATGTGAGCTTACTGATTCTCTGGTCTGAGTTGTTGGACCACAGCCTCTAACTTTTGGTAATCTTCCAAGGGCACAATAACTTTAGGTTCAATCATTGGAGAAAGAGCTGGTGCAGAAAAAGGTATCAGAGCCACCTGGGCTTTCTCCTTTAACTATGCCTCATATTCTGGAAACATCTGATTATTGCTCTTACCCAAACATATTACACCTTTTCTTCGGATGAGTTTCCAAGAACCTGCAGCTTTTCAAACCAAAGGAAGATTATCCTTTACAGGGAAATAAAAGGTCTGAACTAGCTCTAACTCTTCAGGAACGTCTTTAAGGGCGTATCCCAATTTCCTTCTCATGAGAATGAGGTTAAAACTGATGGCCCCTATTACTCCTAAGAGTGGCACATTGGGATAACGCCTATAGCTGGAGATGAAGTCCTTCCCTTTCAGCCTCATGGTAAACAATTTGGCAGATAACATGCTCAACTTTTGGGCCCATATCAAACTAGGGTCCTTGAAAGCTTCAGTATTGGGCAAGTGCCTCACGAACCACTTGTGAAATAAAGGAGTGCAGCACCATACTAAACCTTTATGTCTCTTCTCATTTTTATAATGCACTCAATAGTAAAGGTCCCCCAAGAGAGTGGGTACCAGATTCTGCAGCACAAAAAGATGGATGGCATTTATGTCAACAAATTTGTCCATATCTGCAAATAGAATGATCCCATAGATATATAGGGCCAGGATAGCACAAACATAATCCCACTGGGTAGCAGCAGTAAGTTCTTCATCCCTCTTAACTAGGAAGTCCAAAGAAAAACCAGATACCCCATCTTTGGTAGTACCTAGGTTTACAGTCACCTCATACAAGCTCAAATAAAGAGCTTTAGCTATATCAGCATGAGTTGGCCTTGTCATTTCTAGATTGAAGGGAACCTGATCCTGAAGCGGAACCCCCAAAATCAGAGCATACTCTTCAAGCAAAGGACCCAGCTGGAAATCAGGAAATGTAAAGTATCCGAGCCGAGGATCATAATACTGCAGTAATGTGTGAATGACACTCCTCTCAGAATTATCCAGGTTTACCACCATGTCCAGAATATCTCTGTAACTCTATTTGAAGTCTCCAACACGCTCTAGGGTAATAAGGGATACCATCTTGTTTATCATGTCCACCTTAGTATCAAAGAATTTTTAGTAAATGTTCTTTTTTTTAAAGTCTTCCATCTCTGAATAAGAAGTCCGACCAGAACTGGGAATGATATATACCCTAAGAATGAAAAAGATACAAATGATTAATGATGTGATGATGTTATGCAAGGAAAGGCATATGATCAGTGACGTGTATGTGTTGGTGGTGATCATATAATCAAGTGTCAATGAAGGGTCACAATATCAGTCTCTCTATGTATAAATCTCATAATTCAGGACCAATGGACCATATGGAACCAGATCATGTCACAAAATAACACTGGTAGAGTGGGTATGTTGAAAGTTTTAGGGTTCCTGCAAACCTGTAAACATACCTCCCATCTCACGGGTATGCTCCGGGTCAACATCACTAACTCTCAAAGCCGAATAGCAATAATACATTCACCATTTCCGAGAAATGGCTCATGACCAAATCAGGGAATTAGTTTGGCATTATGTACTACTCAGGGAGGTCTCAACTGAGTCCAGGAAAAACAAGCATCCCTCATAAGTCCCCAGCTTCAAGCACTGAATCGAGAAATAATAGTACATTCATCCCTTGGGATATAGTACTATCGCCATACGAACAGTTTTCTTTAACTGGGTTCCTATGAGAGAATCGGGACATCATATGCGAGTTCCCAGTGGGCCCTCAAATGCGAGTGGGTTTGCCAACAAATATGGTATGCCACTGTCATCACTGGAAAGGGTTGTTTTCGTTAAGGTCCTCAATGATCGGTCCCCAAGTTCACATAACTATCAAGTTCGTATCCTGAAGTGGAGGAAATCCCCACAGAGGATAGTTCCAAGACGGTCGCAGTTTAGGTGTGGAACACATCGCCACTCATCATGGTAAGAAACCATGGAAGTACAATGTTTGTCCATGCTAAGTCCTAGGGTGCACACGAGCCCCGGTTACAAGCTCATCTTATAATAACCCCATCCCACAGAAAAAACCAAACAAGCACAGACAATATATATGATGCATGTAAACTAAATACTAAAAGCGGTAAATAAAGTTGTAAAGTAAAGCTGTAAATAAAAAGCAGCAAAACTAAACTAAAGCACATAACAACAAACAACTAAGCACCCAAAGAAACAAAAACAGACAAGCACTAGGATTTACTCTCAAAGGGGAAACTAGAGATTCTGGGTTCGATCCCTAGCAAAGAAAGAGAACTAGAACTGGAATGAGAAAGAGAACTAGAATAAGAACTGGTGCTAAATAAAAACCGCTACTAGAACTAGAATGAGAAAGATAACTAGAATAAGAGAATGACAAGGTAAGGGGAAAATGTAGGGTAAATAAATAATGTGCTTGAATGGGCCTTACCCCGCTGCCTACGTATCTCATGGGAAATGAGAATCAGAGTCAACGTAGTTCTCCTAACTAAGGCGAGAACTTTGTTTGTGTTTTTTATGAGAATGAACTGCTTATGTCTATACTCAAGTGTTGCAGGCTCATATGGTACGAGTGTGTTACCGTCTTGCAATGAGACAAGTTGTAGCAAGTTCACGTTATTAGTGAATGAGGTGAGAAGAGAATTCCTCCAGGAAAAGATGTGTGTTGTTTGTGTACTGTATTTTAGAAGAAGTTTTTTCTTTTGTTGTTTGTGAAACTTCTCATGCTAATACTTTTTCATCATGATAGATGCCTTACACCTCGCCCTGAAATGGGACGTGTGCAAGTACCCCATGGAAAAATCTCCTGGCACACGAGAATGCTTGACCTTTATTAGGTGTTTTGTTGTTTATCTTTGAGATGTGAAAGAGGGGAACTAATACTCACCCTAAATTATTTCTTATTCAAAGGAGATCCTATGGTTTTTGAAGTTTTCTCATCCTAATGAAGAAGAGGAAAAGAAGAGGAAGCAACTTACTTCTCTAAAGAAGTTAAGTTGTTTCTAAAAAGGGATTAACATGAAGTTATACAAAACAAAGCTTAAAGGGATAAAACAAATCACACTGAAATCATGAAGAAATGAGGAAGAAATTGTATAAACAAGGCTTACCTCAACCTCTCTACAAAACAAAGATTAGCTTCACAATGTATTGAAACATAACACAAGGTGAAGTTAGATGAAGAAGATTGAATGATTATGCAAGGTAAACATGTATTAAAGCATTATTAAATGTCAAAGTCAGTAGCTAAACCCTATTAAAGTATTCTAAGTTTATAAGATCAAACAACAACAAACTATGCCCTAATGGGGTACTAAAGCCTAAAGAAGTTCAAGGAGAAGTTAAATGAAGAAGATTGAATGATTATGCAAGGTAAACATGTATTAAAGCATTATTAAATGTCAAAGTTAGAACCTAACACTAATTAAAAGTGTCTCAAAAGTATGAACAAAAGTGTGAACAAAGAGATTCAAGTGATAGAGATTGAATAGAGAAGGGATGAGAAGAAGTGAACACATGGTTTCAAAAGGAAACAAATGACAAGTCAAACATGAACAAGAAAATGTGAGCTTCCCATACAAAATCCAGAGGTTAGATGATATGGTAAGATGAAAATTAGAAGTAAAAATAACCACAAATGAACAAGCATGAAGTGTTTTAGGGTTATGGGACAAAGAAGTTTGAATTAGAAGTTCTTATGTACAAAAAGTCAACAAAAGAAGTGAATGGTATTATGACTTGAAGTAATGATATGACAATGGATATGAACATATTATGAGATGTATAAGAGGTGTATGACATGTATACAACATCTAAAAAGTGGATTTAGAATGGTTAAGGTGAATAAAGAAGGTGAATTAGGTCAAATGAGACACATAAGAACAAAGTGAAACCTTTGGATCAAGTAACCCAAAAAACAAACCAAGGACCTAGAATTTTTACACAAGTGACTTATAAGTATGTAAGGGAACCCTAAGAACTCAACTGTAGGACCTCTAATAGATGGCATAAATGCCTTACTCAAAATGAAATTAGAAGGATGAGAAAAGAGGGCATAACAAGTGACTTGTGAAACAAGGTATCAAACAAATTCTTATGAACATTAAAAGATGTGATAATTGGTACTCAAGGTCACAAACCAGGGGCAAACAAACCTCTAAAAAGTCTCACAAAAATTCACAATCTAACTCACTCAAATAATTGTGCAAAGTGAATTAGGGTTTCATTGGATAATGTCCAAAGAAATGACTCACAAGTGGATCAAAGGGACTTAACATATAAGGGTAAAATGTTTTTGGGAACCTCAATGTATCCTCTAGTCAGAGAAAAAAGAATGAGGTCAAGAATATTTTTAGTTTGTGAGAAATAAAATTAAGAAGCCAATGTGGTCAAGATGGAGAAAATCCAATAAGAAATAAAAGGAAAATTCAATTCTTGACCAAAAAATAAAAGAAAATAAAAATAAAAAAATGTGGAAAATTTTGTAATATTGTGAAAAATGTCCATGAATTAATTTGGAATTTTTGAGGACCATCTGGTATTTTCAGAAATTAAAAATGAAAAAAAGAAATAAAATGAAAATTAAAATAAAAGAAATTGAGGAAGGGGTGTAAACACCCCAAATTTGCCCTCACTCATTTCACCATGGCTTGTGATTCTTTTCATTTGCATAAATTCAATCATAGCATCTCATATTGCATTTTTGCCTCACTGCATTGGTTCAAAATCATCTGCATCTAGGGTTTATGATCTAAGCAATCCCTGGGCTATCTGAGCAACTCCAAAGGTCTTCAATCATCTCAAGAGGGTCCATGTATGTTCAAATATCATATTGTATTCTCCCAAGATCAATAAAGTTAGAAAATCACAAGAATTGAGAAAGGCATGGAAGCAGAGCCAAGTTTAACTACACAGATGACCTAAAATTAGGGTTTTGGTTTCAGAGGCCATAACTAAATTTTTTTTGGTCATTCTTGTTTCTATTGGTCTCTATATGTTATAAGGATCATACATACCAATTTTTATGAAGAACTTCAATGGGGAAGGCATATGATCAATAGATGACTTCTTGAACAAGTCAGTGCAAAATCAGGGCATCTGAGGCCCTCAATCATCCAACCAAAGGGTCTTCTCCATCATTTTGAGTATATAAGATCTTTATTTGGTCTTAGAATAGTTTGGAAGTTCACAAAATTGAAGAATTTCAAGCCATTTGCAAAGTTACCATTTTGGGAAAGTGACTTGTAATGCAAACTTGCCATTTTGGGAAAGTTTTTCAACCTCCTCTTTTTGATTCAAAAATGCTTCAAATGAAAAATTCTTGGTCATAAAAGTTGTAGATTGGATCATTCCCTTTTCAAAAAGTACAAGAACTTGATCTAATTCATCATAGAACTCAAGTTATGGCCTTACAAATTTGGGAAAAATCACAAAATTTCACTTATGTACCGAAGAGGGAAACTTGCAAAAACTCATACCAAGGCAAAATGTGACCTCTAATTGACTTCTAACCATTACACAAACATCATACATGACCTAAAACTCAGAATTTCCCAAAGAATTCTCAAGCTTCATGCCTTGAATCACAAGCTACCATAAGGCATTTTTCATAAATTTTCAAGAAAGGAACTTTTTGCAAGAAGAACTTTTAATGATTGGTTTGACTGTTAATTGATCTCAATGCATCATAAAAACTTCATATGGTCCATTTTGCTGCAAATTGGCCAAGAACTCATAAGTTTCCTTGCCTTGATTCACAAGAAACTCCAAAGAGGGAAATATGCAAGAACATTGGAAACTCTTGATCAAGGCCATCCAGCTCACAAAACCTGATCCAAAGGCCTTCCTTGACTAAAGCTGAAGCAGGAAAAGCCCTAAGATCTCCTCTGACCCGAGCCATACCTATGGTACACAAAATCTTGAATTTTTGCATCTTTGCCCATACCAATCAAACTGCTCCACAACAACTCTCTGCCCAATCAGAACATGTTATGTGGACCTCAAGGACTTGAAACATACACACACACAAGCCAGCATCCTCCCATAAGCCAGGATTCACAAAAACTGCAAATTCCTTCATCTCTTTGAACTTCTTCCCACAGCCATCAAACCTCAAACTTTTCTTCACCAATAAGTCACATACCATCCATGGATCAAGAATCAAGCACTGAAACAGCCTAAAACATCACATACACAACCCTCTAAATCTGCTACACTAGAGCCAAAACCTTCAAACTAGGCCATACAAGCTTGTTCTAAGCTTCATTTCATCATCAGGAGGTTCATAGGAGGGGATTTGCACCAAAGAAGGATCCAGAAAGCTCAGCATCAGGAGGTTCAATCTCAGGTATAGCTTATGAACTTTTTTCCCAGAAGCTTGTTTTTAAGTTCTTTTATGATTCTCTGAGCTCCCCTGGTCATGGGGATATGATTATTATTGAAAATGGTTGAGAAACCACCATGTATGCAAGTTCTGAAATTTTGGTCGTTTTCACGTTTTGGTTCGAATCTTGTTCATGATGCAAAATAAATGTTTTTTGATTGAGGGTTTAGGTTTAGGAATGTTAGAGGATCATTTCTGGGCAAGAAATTTTGAGATTAAAGGCTTAGGGAAGAAGTTAGGGTTTGAGTCCACCGGAGAAGATGACCGGAACACTGTTCCGGTCACCTGAATTTGTTTAAACCCTAATCTCATTAATTAGGCAACTTTGAATATTGGCCTTTAGATTAGGTTTCCCGCGTGCGTGTGAACAGTCCAGATAGCTCATTAAACCCTAATCCTAATTAATTAAATAAAACATAATTAATTAAGTCAACTTTAAACTTCAGCCATTAGATTGCGCGCGTTTAGCAACTTTAAATCCCAGCCTTGGATCCTGATTACCTTGGGTCAGTTTGACTTGCGTGCAGGGCCTTTAGATCTCTCAACTTTTGATCTCAGCCACTCATATTGCATACTTCTCATTTTTATTTTATTTTCTTTGTATTTTATTTCTTGTATTTATTAAAAATAGCAAAAATAATTTAAAAATTCTAAAAAATTTTATTAAATCTTTTATGAATTTTTCAGAACCCAAAAATATTTTTATTTTTATTTTTTGCATTAAAAATTATTTTTAAATCATTTAAATGTTTATTTTTAATTAGTTAATGGAAATTAATTAATTAAAAATACATTTAAGTATTTAAAAATCCCAAAAAAATTCAGAGAGTATTTTAAGACATTTAGAAACATTTACAAACTCATAAGACAAATTTCGTTTTGGTTGTAATCATACTTTGACAATTTTCATTTGAATTAGGGTTCTTTAATTTGAATATTTTTAACCCTAACTTCAAAAATTAATAACTTTTGATCCAAGTTGAGTTTGTGAATGGATCTTTTTGCATTATGTTATGCATACTTTCAAGCTTCTAAAAACATTTTTGTTTCATTTTTATAATGCATTTCCATTTTGTTTGGCATTTTCTCTTTAGGATCATCCTTAAAACCCTAGAAACTTAGGAAAATCATAAGTCCTTTAGGGTTTAGCTTCTGACCTTCCCTTTTGGGCAGTGAACTTGTATGGGTTTAGGGTCCCTTTGATTCCATTTTCAATTTTTTATCTTGTTGTTTGCTTCTTATTTTGAGTTTTGCATCTCATGTTGCATATAAACCCTAATCTTTGCCTTCATTTGCATTCATTCTTCAAATGCTTGCATACATGAACTTGCCATGGCATTTTGTGCATCCACATGACATATAAGACATCTTAGGACATATTGAAATCATGTTTGATCATTGCATCATCCATTTGCCATGTTATGCATCCATTGCATTTCATAAGTTTTCATGAACTTTCATGCTTCTTACATGTCTCCTTTGCATTCCCATCCTTTGTATGATCATCTTCATCCCTTGACATGTTTCATACCATCTCATATCATCATTTGCATCATGAATATGCTTCTGGTTTTGGTTTGCATCCTTGCATTCATTTCATTTTCATTTCATTTCATTTCCTTTGCTAACTTTTCAGGTGGTAAGTGTTTGAGAAGTGAATTTGCCTTCACTTCTCATAATCTCTTCTCATCCCTTTTATGCATCCATTGCTGCATTTTACCCTTGTACTAAAGTGAGCTTGCTCACTCATTTTCCCTCCTCACTCTCTTTCTTCAAGCAACTTATCTTCTTAAGTGAAGTAAGTTGACTTGCTCCTTCCTGCTTCTCCTCCTTCCATCTTTCTTCTTCCTTGGTGGCTTTTCCTTGAAGATCTTCTTGCAAGCCTCATAAACCCTAGGAACACCCAAGCATGATCAAAATTAGGGTTTGATTAGTCCCCCATTAGTTTTACCTTTGTGTCATCTTTGTGTCTTCTCTTCTCATCTCTTAATCAAGGACTAAACCTTAAAGGATTTAAGGCTTTATGATTAGGGTTATGCCTGTATCCTTCTATTAGGATGGAGTGTATAACTTTAATCCTAAGTGTTAAAACCTTAATGTGTTTAAATCCTTTAATCAATTCACCTAATAATCATTAAGACATCAAGCTTGTAACTTGGGCCTAGCATTAGGGTTCTAATTCTTCCTTAATTGGTTAAGAAGAACTAACCCTAGTGTTAATGGACAAGTCCCCCTCAAGTTGCCTTACAAACCATAAAATCCATTTCTCAACCTAACCATTAACTAAAATCCACTTTAATAAAGGTTTGTTTTGTCATGAGGTTAATCCTTAATCATGGATTAAGTTGAGGAGCCTTTCTCAGGTTAAATCCTTGATTATAGCTTAAACTCATTACTTCTATTAGGATGGTGTAATAGGTCCATTAAATCCTTGATTATAGCTTAAACTCATTACTTAACACCAAACAAAAAAACTCCCAAAACATCTAAATAATCACAAGTAGGTTAATGATCTTAATCCTACATCATGGTAATTAAGTTTGAGGTGTTTACTTCATACTTAAGGTATTCTCATTACCCCTAATCAGAGGGAGGATGTGATGAGTTTACTAACCCTTGGTTTAGGCTTAAGCTCATTTTCCTATGACAAACACCAAAAGGCAATAAAAGATTGAAAACACAAAAAAAACAATAATCGTCTCCTCCGGGATTCTTTTCTTATCTCATTCACTCATAAACGAGAACTTGCTTCTTCCGTCTAATGCAAGACAGTTTGCACCTGAGCCAGACAGGTCATACACTTGAGCATAGACAAGTAAGTAGTTCACAAGTCAATTCATCTTTCAGTCTCTTTGAGTCGAACTACGGTGTTCTGACTTCCTCATTGCACGAGAGGATACGTAGGCATAACTTAGCAGTTATCGAACAAAAGTCTCTGTATATTCCCCCTCTTCCAGCATTATTTTTTAAGCCTCATTATCTTGAGCATTGCACTCTTTCCTTGAACTGACACTCCTATTATTCACTTCACTCTTCTTTTACACTACACTGACACTTGCATTCTTTTCCAGTTTTTGCACACAGAATAGCACTGGCACTACCCCTTTAAACACAAACTTTCAAGCGTGGACCCCGTCGAGTACGGCAGACAATCTGGGTGCTAATACCTTCCCAGGTTGTAACTAACCCCCTTTCTCAGTTTCTCTGGTTCGCAACCGTCTTATCCATCTTTTCTTAGGTTTATGCAGCATTACCTTTCCTTCGGGATAAAAATGCCTGGTTGGCGACTCTTTTCAGTTCATATTCATGTTCTTTCCTTCGTCGACCGTTCGCGTCTGTACCCCTCTTGACCAGGTGTCATTTGGTGGGAGCGACAGCTTGGCGACTCTGCTGGGGAAACTTATACTGCAACCAGGGCTTCTGGTTCTTTTTGTGGGTTCCTCCTAGCGCTTGTTTGATTTATGTTTACTGGGGTATTATGTGCTATGTGTGTTTATTTATTTTGCTTCATTTATTGCTTTATGTAGAGCTTTATTTATTGCTTTCTTTTACAGTCTTATGCATATTTCATACTGTCATTTGCTGGATCTGGTTTGCTGTTTTGGTGGGTGGGGTTCCATTGAGAGTTTGAGGTCCTATACCTGGGACTTGAGTGACACCTAGGCTAGAGTGGTTCATGTTCTTTCCCATTCCATTTCGGTCTAGTGCGAGAATATGAAACACGGTTCAGATGTGGGTTTCTTCTTGAGAACTATGTGCTACAGATTTCCTGTAGTGCTAGGGCTATCTGGGAAGCCTGGTAAGTCTGGATGACCTTTATTATGACCTTCAGAAGCTGAGGTGAATTAGAGGAGGATCTTTTATGGTTATTGTAAACACTGTACCTCCGGTTTAGAAGTGTTTACACTTCTCATAACTGATCCAAGTCTGAGGATCCTTGTTTTAGAACATTACCTATGAGGGGGTTGGGCTGTTTACAGGTTTGCAGGTACCCTTGGCCACATCATACCCTGTTACTGTTTTGTTTAAGAGTACTCCACTTTGGACGGTTCTTGTGATTAACCTTGGACATGTGACTTTTTATTTGAGTCCCCCACCCTGGTTACTGGATTTCTGAGCCTTCATCTGGACTTTTGAACATACATGGGCCTTATATCAAGGCAGATAATCAGATCCATCTTGATCGCAAACCCTTGCATATCATTTGCATATATCATCATTGCATCATTTATCATTTGTTTATTTGCTTTTCAGGGTATCCATTTCATTGTATCTTGGTTTTGGTTTTGACCCCTTCTTCTGCATAGACCTCTGCTTCAGCTGTCTTCATCAGTTACCTGCTTCAGTTATCTTCATCACCACCTGCATCAGTCTGCCAGAGACTTACCTTCAGCTTCTCAGTCAGTGACTTTCATCAGCACTTATCTTCAGCTTCTTCAGCAGCACTCATGACTACTCCCAGGAAGAGCAACATATCCTACCACTTTTTTGAGCCTGTGTTGACTGGTATCAGGCAAGTCCAGTCACTTATCACACCTGACCACATCCCACTGTTTAGAGAGCACTATAGGGGTATCTTGGATATGGTTATGGACCTTGATCCTTCTCAGAGGAGCATGATCCACACATGCTTGCAGTTTTATGACCCTCCATTGAGATGCTTTACCTTTCCAGACTTTCAGTTAGGCCCTCTGCTGGAAGAGTTTTCTTTATTAATTGGAATGCCTATCAGAGGTGGAATCCCCTTCAACCCAGAGATAACTGCTCCTAGGAATGAAGAGATAGCAAGGGCATTGTGCTTGGAGCCTGCCCTTATTGAGAAAAGTATGACAACAAAAGCTGGGATTCCTGGTTTGCATTTGGACTTCTTGATTTCTCAGGCCATCCTGAAGGCTTCATTAGGAGAGTGGAGGGAAGTCTGTGCACCGTTAGCCCTCAGCATATATGGGGTTATACTGTTTGCAGATGAGCCTAAATTTGTCAGCAATAATGCCATCCATCTGTTTCTTCTAAAAAAAACAGTACCTACATTTCTAGGAGATTTCTACTATTCCATCCATCAGAGGAATGAGAAACAAAGGGGGAAGTTTGTAAGATGTTGTGCTCCTTTGTTTTACACCTGGCTGCTCAGACAGTTGCCTAAATCAGATGCTTTCTTGAACCCCCACCAGCAGAAGAATTGGGCCAAGAGATTTATTGCCTTAACCTCAGATGATATCAGATGGTGCACCCAGAGCACCAAAGGCAAGGACATTATCACCAGCTGTGGACAATACCCAAATGTGCCTCTGATAGGAGTGAAGGGTTGCATCAACTACAATCATTTACTATTTAAGAGACAACTGGGCTATGCCTTAGTTCACCCTCCCAGAGGACAGGATTTAGCTGAGACCCTATATTGTGAAGTGCAACCTAATTCAGCTGTTGTCAGACAATCATCCTGGGCTTGAGATAACATCCAGACAAAAGGGGTAGCTATTCTTGGAAGATGTAATAATGTTGCTTCAGCTCAGTATATAGACTAGTCCTGTACTAGAGCTCAGATTACCAGGATGCCTTTCACCTTGGAAGACACACCTGGACCATCCACAGTACAGCTTGCAGCAACAGTTAGCCTGGAGGAATTTGAAAAGTTGAAGGAAAGGAATAAGCAGTTAGCTCAGGCCTTAAAGAAGACTCTTTGGGAAAGAAGTGATGGTCGTCTGGATATTGAGAGATTGGAAAAGCTCAGGGTTGAGCATCTTACCAAAATTGAAAGGACAGAAGACTACATAAGGAAAGTAAGGGCTGGGGAACAGATATTGAAGAATGCCTGCAAAGAGGCCAAGATTCAGAAAACTAGGGCTGAGCACTATCTGCAAGTGAGCCAGGCTAGGTGGGTCAGGATCACCAAAGCCCGTGCACAAGAAGACCAGAAGACTCAAGCCAAGATTGAACAGCTAGAGGCCAATGAGAAGAAGCAGCAGGAAGCTTTGTTGGAAGCTCAGAAAGAGATATCAGAGTTGAAGCTCAGAGCAGGATTGAAGAGATCAAAGGACCAGGACAGGCATAAGAAGCTGACTACTGCCATTGCTACCAGAAACCTCCTCATTAGAACAATTACAGAGCACCCAGCTGGTCCAGTGACTGAGGCACTCCTGAAGGAGGTCAGAGAAGATGAATTTGGTCTGGATGTTTGATTCTTTGCTTGTTGTTTGTTTCCATTTGGTGTACTTTTCCTTTTGTTGTATTTTGACCCTCCATGGGCAGGTATTGTAAAACAAACTATGTATTGTTCATCATTTTTAATATATTTCAGTTTGTTGTCATTTGGGTTTTCTCTCAACAACATCAAGCATCTTCCTCGAGGTCTGGAAAGGTTAAAACCAAGAACCAAACCGGATACCTTGGAAAACAAATAAGCATATTGCATTGCATACTAACTTTGTTTTTGTTTTGTAGGTTTTGTTATTATTATTGTTTCTAACTTTGTTGTGATCTCAGGAAACATTGTTCGTCACCGAGTGTTCCCTGTCAACCGCACGCACCGGTACCCGACTCGTAACAACCTTCCCGGAATTCAAATGGAGCAAGTACAGCAGGACCTAAATGAGGTCAAAAATCAGATGGCCAGTGAGAGAGTAGAGATGAGAAATCAGATGTCTCAGTTTATGGCAGTGATGACTGGCTTAGCCCAGAGTCAAGAAAGGTTAAGAGAGCTGGTGCAAAGACAAACTCCCGAGGAACCTCATCTTGGAATAGGAGGAACTAGCAACAATGAACGGGGCCAGCTTCGTATTGACCCACCAGAGTATAGACCCCATCTGAATCCAGAAGTTAACATCCCGAGGAATGGTCAAGGTAATACTGCTGGGGGCAGAATCCTGTAGGAGGATCCCTAGGAAGAACAGTTCACTGTCATAGGGGCTGGAGATGAGGTATATGATAGAAGATTGGATGAGATTGCTGAGAAGTTAAGATCTTTGGAATCTCAGAATTCTTTGGGCTTCGATGTGATGGATATGAGACTAGTGGATGGGGTAAGGATCCCCCACAAATTCAAACCCCCATGCTTTTAAAAGTATAATGGTACCTCCTGTCCTCGCACTCATCTGCAGTCTTTCTTGGGAAGGCTCAAAGCTTATACCATGGATGAGAAGTTATGGATGTTCTACTTTGAGGACAGTCTGACTGGAGCTTCGAGAGAATGGTATTCACATTTGACTAGGGCCACCATAAGGTGTTGGAAGGATTTGGCCGAGTCTTTCATCCGGCAATATCAATACAACCTGGACATGGCTCCCAATAGAACTCTTCTAATGGGCATGTCTCAGTCTTCTAGCGAGAGCTTCCGGGATTATGCTCAAAGATGGAGACAGCATGCTGCTGCTGTCCAACCACCCATGTCAGAAAGGGAAATGGCTGACATGTTCATGAACACATTGCAAGGGAACTATATTGATAGACTGGTTGCTTTCTCCTCTACCAGTTTTGCTGATGTGGTCATAGCTGGTGAGAGGATTGAAAGTCTCTTGAAGATGGGCAAAATTTCCGACAGTGGTGCGAGTTCATCCAGCAATCCCAGAAAACCTTTTGCGGGACCCTGAAGGGCAGGTGAAACAAATTCTATTCATACAAGCAGGGGCAGGCCCCAATATTCCCATAGGTCAGTAGTAGTTGTTACCATCCCAGCTCCAGTTCCACAACAACCTTTATATCCTCAACAACAACAATCTCACTATTAGCAACCCTCTCACTTTCCGCAACAGAGAACCTACAACAACAGCAACCAACAGCAGCGTCCTTTCCAACAAAGGTCATCTCAGGAAAATAGGGTGATTGATCCTATCCCTATGCCCTATGATGTTTTATTTCCACAACTCCTGAAGCTCAACCTGGTTGAGTTAAGGACGTTGGCACCACCAGACCCTCTCAATCTCCCAAAGAATTATGATGTCAATGCCAGGTGTGCCTTCCACTCCAACGCACCTGGTCACAATACTGAGAAGTGTAAGGCCTTACAGATGAAGGTACAAGATCTAGTCTATTCTAAAGCTCTCGATTTTGCACCTCCTCCGAACGTCAACAGAAATCCTATGCCTAATCATGGTGGGCCTAGGATTAATGCTATTGAAGAGAATCAACCATCTACATTGGTTGATAATGTTGCACAAATTCAAACACCACTGGCTGAAGTCAAAATTCAACTTTTAAGATGCCAAGTGTTCCCGGGCTGTGGGGCCTGCTGTGAATTGTGTGATACAGCTAGTAATGGTTGTGAAAAGCTAAGGATTGGCATAGATGGCCTTATCCAAGATGGAATCTTGCAAATTACTTCAACAACTCCTGCAGCAACTCTTGTCTCCACAATAATAGAGTCTCCTACAACATCAACAATCATTCCTTCAACAACAAATTCTCCTACAACAGCAACAACAATTATTCCTATAGATTCATCAACATCACCAGCAATTACTCCGTCCATCATTTCAACAAGTCAAATTTCAACAACTATTTCTTCTACAACATCAGCATCAATTTTACCAAAGGAATCTTCTACAACGCCAGCAAAATTAATGAAGACGTTTCAACAGTTACAATCTACTATGACCCATCAAATGTTCCTCCCAACAATAACTTCCAACAAACTGTGGCACCTCCTGCCAGATCTCCGGTCACTATCTACTATGATCCCCACACCATTACAGTACCCTCCTTTGCAGCAATCAGTCCAGTTACTATTACGGTACCTGGGCCTGTTCCTTATGAAAGCAGTAATGCCATACCTTGGCATTATGGCTCTGATCTTTACTGCAACAGGGAGAAAATCACCTTAGATTCATCAACCTCTTCACCACAAATTGATAATGTTGGGGGAGGCGGAGGCTTCACCCGAAGCGGACGCCTTTTTGCCTCACAAACACAAAGACCTAATGCTGAAGCAGAAGCTGCTGCTAAGGCAAAAGGAAAGAATGTGGTATCTGAAGAGCCATCTGCCAAAGAAACTCAGAAGACATCTTTTGAACAAGATGTAGACGAGTTCATGAGAATCATAAAAAGGAGTGATTACAAGGTGGTGGACCAGCAACCATAACTAGGCTTTGCATATCACCTTGGAATGCAAGGGTGCTGTTCTGTCTCATGTACTGGTGGACAACTGGGTCTTGACTCAATGTCTTACCAAAGAAAGCCTTAGTGAAGCTGGAGTATGATGGCTTGGCATTGCACCCAAGTAATTTGGTGGTGAGAGCATTTGATGGCTCTAAAAGATCAGTGCTTGGGGAGATTAATCTGCCTGTGTTGATTGGCCCGCAAACCTTCAAAACTACCTTCTTTGTGATGGACATACAGCCGACCTACAGCTGTCTCTTGGGTAGACCCTGGATCCACGCTGCCGGCGTTGTTACGTCTACCCTTCACCAGAAGTTAAAATTCGAGTGGGAAGGCCAAATCATCACCATCTGTGGGGAGGAGGATATTTTTGTTAGCCAGCTGGCTACATACAAATACATAGAATTGGATGGGGAGATCCATGAGACCATGAGTCAAGGGTTTGAAGCCCTTAATATTAATGAAGCATTTGCTGTGTCTGGGACTTCCATCACATCATATCAACAAGCCCGGAAGGTTGTTGAGGAGGGTACCGCTCAAGGCTGGGGCAAGCTGCTGCCAGTTGAAAAGAAAGAAGACCGATTCGGGTTGGGTTACAGACCAACTCAACAAGATCAACCAGAGGCTGCAACGGAACCCAAGTTTGTCAGTGGGGGGATGCTCACCCCAGATGCTGTGAATAGTTTGGAAGATGAGTCAGAAGACGAGCGCAACCTGGAAAACTGGATACGTCCAAGGATCCCAGGGAACCATGTCTCAAACTGGTCTTCCCAGGAAATTATAAGAGTTACTCCTGCAGAGTAATTATTATTTCCTGTCTTTAAGCATGCATCAAGTCCTGCATCTTGCCCAAGATGCCAGGGCTCATTTTGTAATCGGGCCATCTTGTATTTTGTGCAAACGATCAATTAATGAATATCAGGACATCTTTTGCAAATGAGTCTTTTTCTTTTCCGCTCGCTGTTTTTCATTTTTCATTTTTTGTACAAAAATAAAATGGCAATGTTTTTCAAAATAATAAATTCATTTTCACTTTTTCTAAGCAAGATAAAATTGATCACTAAAATGAACAAATCTAAACCCTTGCAGAGAGTGCCCTCCAGACTGCACCGACAACAACACCGCTATGACTTCGTATGATTTTGACAATCCAATTAATCAAGCCGATGAAGGGGTTGAAGAAGATTATGAACTACCAAAAGAACTAGCCAGGTTGTTGAGACAAGAGGAGAAGGTTATCACTCCTCATCAGGAGGAAGTTGAGACGGTTAATCTTGGTACAGAAGAAGACTTGAAAGAAGTGAAAATCGGGGCCTGTCTGCAGGATTCAGTGAAAGAGCAACTTATTGACATGCTTCGGGAGTATGTGGATGTTTTTGCTTGGTCTTATCAGGATATGCCAGGTCTGGATAGCGAAATTGTTATGCACAAGCTGCCTCTAAAAGAAGATTGTCCACAAGTAAAACAGAAGTTGCGTCGTACTTGCCCGGATATGGCAATGAAGATAAAAGAAGAGGTACAAAAACAGTGGGACGCCAGTTTCCTTAATGTAACTAGTTATCCTCCGTGGGTCGCTAACATTGTACCTGTGCCTAAGAAAGACGGCAAAGTAAGGATGTGTGTGGACTACCGGGATCTGAACAGAGCCAGCCCAAAAGATGACTTCCCTTTACCTCACATTGATGTATTGGTCGACAATACGACTCAGTTCTCAGTGTTCTCTTTCATGGATGGATTTTCAGGATATAACCAGATCAAGATGTCACCTGAAGACATGGAGAAAACAACTTTCATCACACCCTGGGGCATATTCTGTTATAAGGTAATGCCATTCGAACTGAAGAATGTTGGTGCCACTTATCAAGGGGCTATGGTAACATTATTCCATGACATGATCCACAAAGAAATTGAATGTTATGTGGATGACATGATTGCCAAGTCCCTCACAGAAGAAGACCACCTGGTGAACCTATTGAAGCTATTCAAGCGTCTGAGGAAGTACCAACTGAAGATAAACCCCAACAAGTGCACATTCGGGGTGCGATCCGGTAAGCTGCTGGGATTTATTGTAAGTGAGAAAGGGATTGAAGTTGACCCTGATAAAGTCAAAGCCATCCAAGAAATGCCTGCACCGAAGACTGAGAAAGAAGTTATAGGGTTCCTAGGTAGATTGAACTACATTTCAAGGTTCATCTCTCATTTTACAGCAACCTGTGAGCCCTTGTTTAAATTGTTAAGGAAAGAACAAACGGTCAGGTGGAATGAAGACTGCCAAAGCGCTTTTGATAAAATCAAGGAATACTTACAAGAGCCTCCAATCCTTATGCCTCCAGTTGAAGGAAGACCTCTAATAATGTACTTGACAGTATTAGAAGAGTCAATAGGGTGTGTGCTGGGCCATCATGACGAGTCTGGTCGAAAAGAGTATGCAATTTACTACCTAAGCAAAAAGTTTACCGACTGTGAACAACGTTATTCACTGCTCGAGAAAACTTGTTGTGCTTTAGCGTGGGCTGCTCGCCGACTAAGGCAGTATATGTTGACCCACACTACCTTATTGATCTCAAAGATGGATTCAGTCAAGTACATATTTGAGAAGCCAACACTTACCGGACGGGTTGCAAGATGGAAAATGATTCTCACAGAATATGACATCCAGTACACATCTCAGAAAGCCATCAAAGGCAGTGCATTGTATGACTACCTAGCTGAGCAACCCATTGATGATTACCAGCCTATGAGATTTAACTTCCCCGATGAAGACATCATGTTCATAAGAGCAAAAGATCATGAAGAGCCTATTCACACTGAAGGGCCTGACCCAGAAGAAGAATGGACTATGATGTTTGATGGGGCTGTTAATATTAATGGTCGTAGTGTTGGTGCAGTACTCATTACACCTAAGGGAGTTCACATGCCTTTCTCGGCAAAACTCACCTTTAACTGCACTAACAACGAAGCTGAATACGAATCTTGCATTATGGGTCTTGAGGAAGCCATTGACCTCAGGATCAAGACGTTAACCGTATTCGGAGATTCAGCTCTGGTAATCAATCAAACCAACGGCAAATGGTACACTCACCAGGAGCATCTGATTCCATACCGGGATTATACAAGGAGGTTACTCACATTCTTTACAACTGTCAAACTTGAGTATATCCCTCGAGATGAAAATCAGTTTGCAGATGCTCTGGCTACCATTTCATCCATGATCAAAGTTCAAGCTTCCAACTTTGTGCCCCGGATTCCAATATCCAGACTTGACAAACCAGCATACGTATTCTCTGCAGACCTTGCTAAAGATAATAAGCCTTGGTTCTATGATATCAAATGCTTCTTGGAGGATCAAACATACCCACCTAGGGCATCTTCCAATGATAAGAAGACATTAAGAAGGCTAGCTGGTAGTTTCTTCCTGAATGCTGGTGGTTCGTTGTACAAAAGAAACTTTGATATGGTACTTCTCAGGTGTGTTGATAAGGCAGAGGCAGACATGTTGATGCACGAGGTGCATGAAGGATCTTTTGGTACCCACGCTGGAGGGCATGCAATGGCTAAAAAGTTGTGAAGATCAGGCTATTACTGGATCACAATGGATGCAGACTGTTGTGCTTATGCCAGGAAGTGTCATAAATTCCAGATTTATGCGGACAAAGTGCATGTGCCTCCGAATCCTTTGAATGTAATGTCTTCACCCTGGACCTTTTCCATGTGGGGCATTGATATGATCGGCAAGATTGAACCTACTGCTTCAAATGGCCACAGATTTATCCTGGTAGCCATTGACTATTTTACCAAGTGGGTTGAAGCAGCTTCGTATGCAAATGTCACCAGGCAGGTGGTAGCCCAATTCCTAAAGAGAGACATCATCTGTCGATATGGAGTGCCCGAGCGAGTCATTACGGATAATGGTTCCAACTTAAATAACAAAATGATGGCAGAACTGTGCCGGGACTTCAAAATCCAACATCACAACTCTTCTCCTTACAGGCCAAAGATGAATGGCGCTGTAGAGGCAGCTAACAAAAACATTAAGAAGATTGTGCAGAAAATGGTGGTTACCTACAAAGACTGGCATGAAATGCTACCATTTGCCTTGCATGGGTACCGTACCTCAATCAGAACATCCACTGGGGCAACACCGTATCAGCTGGTATATGGTATGGAGGCAGTCCTACCTGTTGAAGTTGAATTACCCTCCTTACGGGTACTAATGGATGTCAAATTGAATGAAGCAGAATGGGTCCGATCCCGGTACGAACAACTGAATTTGATCGAAGAGAAGAGATTAGTTGCAATCTGTCATGGGCAGCAATATCAGAAGAGAATGAAGAAAGCCTTTGATCAGAAAGTCAGGCTTCGGGAATACCAAGTGGGAGATCTTGTGCTGAAAATACTCCTCCCTCCTCATACAGACCACAGGGGCAAGTGGACTCCGAATTATGATGGTCCATTCATTGTAAAGAAAGTTTTCTCTGGTGGAGCATTGATGCTCACTACTATGGATGGTGAAGATTTCCTGTCCCCTGTGAATTCAGATGCAGTTAAAAAATACTTCGCATAAAATGACTCGCTGGACATAAAAACAGAATGTAAGTCCAGGCAAAAATAGGGCATCCCGGCGTGTCAAAAACAGAATAAAAGACTCGGGCAAAAATAAGGGAAAATAAATCAAAACAATGTACACCCGCTGAGTTGAAAAGCCGCATTGGACAGCTCAGGCAAAAATGGGTATCCCGGTGGATTGAAAACCTGAAAGGGAGATCCACGCAAAATAAGGGAATAAGCGAACAACTGCATTCTGAATTCGTCTGTATCACTTACAACGTGGCAAGCTTCGAAAGGTTAAAGCATCGGTCAGAATCAACCTTCTTCAGAAAGCGAGATGAGAAGAACGTCAATGTCATACAAGTCATAGCAAAAGGGAAGCACACTGAAGCGTCATCAACATTTCCAGCACCTTTTTGTTTCTCAATTTGTAACAATCTCCTCATTTCAGGGGATCTGTTTCTTTGATTGTACTTGCCAATTCAGGGCACACAAATTAATAAAATCAGATTTTCAGTCACATTTCGTCTCGTACATTTTATTTTTCATTTGCAAAAATGTCCGATGTCCTTAAAATATCGATTGCATTAATACAGATGCGTCTTTTCTAAATTACATGCTTACAGGAAATATATTTGCTCCCGGGAGTGTCTAAATTCCTATGATGGAATCCAGTAAGGGATACCTCGGGGTACTTGTACGTCTCTTTGTCATAACATGATTGCAGGTGCTCAAAGTGCAACATGGGGCATGAAAGCTTCTCCCCAGCAGGATGCCAAATCATTAATTCCTTAGCACTTTCTCCAGGACAGCATCAGGAGGGGCTCATTTCCCCAACTGAGTTCATCATCCTCAGCAGGATCCTCTACAGAAATCACTAGGAAGGTCGTTCAGTGACCGTTCCCCTCCAGCCAAGTGCAAAGACAGGGAACTATCTCCCCGCAGAGCTCCAGCCTCTATCCAGAAGAGAAATATCTAAAGATCGCACAACAAAGTGACGGAAGCTTCCACAGGCCCCAGTTGGGCTCCTCATTACCAAGATAGGTCTATCAGTGACCTATTTTCCCCAAGCAGAATCATATATATTAGATCTACCAATGATCTCATCCCCAGCTGGGATATTCTTTCAAAACAAGATCAGTCAGAGATCTTCACTGCAACGAGATCCGAATCCCGGATCGGTATCTTTGCATAAACATAGCATTCGCATCATACTTTCCTCCAAAGCGTAGCATTCCGTCTAATACGGAGCATTACGGTAAAAATCAAACATATTGCATAATCATAAGTCATGTTTTAAAACACTTGTATATACCAACATCCCGTCAGCAATGTATACAAGGACTCACAGTCCCCAGCAGAAAGCCAAAGCATCCCCTTTGCACTCACAAATACATACTAATGTATACTCACCCGACACTCTTCCGTGTCAGATCATTCCCCTGCAGATATAAACCACAAACAGATATGTTTATATACACTCCATTGACACCCGTCTGTGTCACCACTCCCCAGCATGGTTGCATAAACACTCATTGCAAACCAAGAACTCATTCATAATACACTCTCTTTCGACACCCGTCCGTGTCATCCTATCCCCACAGAACTTCAGGATATCTTTTGCACTCATAAGTTCATAACTTACACACTTCCTCTTGTGATACTCGTCTGTATCATACTCTCCCCAGCAATTTGAACACTCGTCTATGTCTCACTCATACTTTTTTTACTCATACAAATACTCGTCCGTATCTTGTATACACCACTTATCTTCCTCAGATTCGACACTCGTCCATGTTCTTTGTTAACCAGTTGGTACTCGTTCGTAGCATCATCTCTGAACATGCGTCAGTGTTTGTTTCTACCGAAAATAGTTCGTACCATAGTCTTAAGGATGCTCGTCCGCATCTTTAATCTATACGCAATGTCAAACACTTATACCTTTTCTTTCTTGTATTTAGACACTCGTCTGTGTCTACCCTTCCCCACAAGAGCCCCCGGCAAATCCCAATAAATTATTTCCTTTCTATCTGACATTCGTCCTATGTCATGATACTTCCGGCAGTCGTACCCTTCCAGGTGATCGTCCTTCACCTTTTGATGATCGTCCTTCATCATCCCCCCAGCGGAGTCTCCATTATTGGAACCCTTTCCTATCCGACATTCGTCCTATGTCGTGATATTTTAGCAGTTATACCTTGCTAGGTGATCGTCCTTCACCTCTTGATGATCGTCCTTCATCATTATTATCCGATGGCCGTCCCCATCGTTGATCTTGTTATCTGACATTCTTCCTATGTCATGATAAACCCCGTGAGCAGCCGTACCCTGCTAGGTGATCGTCCTTCACCTCTTGATGATCGTCCTTCATCATGCTTATCTGATGGTCTTCCCCATCGTCAACCTTTTCTATCTAACATTCGTCCTATGTCATGATACTTTCGGCAGCCGTACCCTTCCAGGTGATCGTCCTTCACCAATAGATGACCGTCCCTCATATTATCCCCAACAGAGCAGCCGTCCCCTGCTAGGTGATCGTCCTTCACCTTTGATTTCATTAACCCGGTGTCCGTACCCCATCGTCGTTTACCCTTTACTTTATAAAACCTGATGGCCCTCCCCATCATGATCTCACTATTCCCCAGCATGTCGGCCGTCCCCGTCATTGCTTTATCCCCGGCAGTCATCCTCTGCTCGACGGTCGTCCTCCGTCGCCCGCACTTTATAATCATACTTTATTTTCTTTTACAATCTATATCCCTTTCCTTCTTCACAACCAGTGAGTGCAAATTTCGGACTGTCTCTGGTATTCAACCACAAGTTATCTTGTTTGCCTGCTAAGCCGTCGCTTACATCCTACACAGCTAACTCATGTTTGAATAGGGGCAGTTGTAAACACCCCAAATTTTCCCTCACTCATTTCACCATGGCTTGTGATTCTTTTCATTTGCATAAATTCAATCATAGCATCTCATATTGCATTTTTGCCTCACTGCATTGGTTCAAAATCATCTGCATCTAGGGTTTATTATCTAAGCAATCCCTGGGCTATCTGAGCAACTCCAAAGGTCTTAAATCATCTCAAGAGGGTCCATGTATGTTCAAATATCATATTGTATCCTCCCAAGATCAATAAAGTCATAAAATCACAAGAATTGAGAAAGGCATGGAAGCTGAGCAGGTTTAACTGCACAGATGACCTAAAATTAGGGTTTTGGTTTCAGAGGCCATAACTACAAATTTTTTGGTCATTCTTGTTTCTGTTGGTCTCTATATGTTATAAGGATCATACATACCAATTTTCATGAAGAACTTCAATGGGGAAGGCATCTGATCAATAGATGACTTCTTGAACAAGTCAGTGCAAAATTAGGGCATCTGAGGCCCTCAATATTCCAACCAAAGGGTCTTCTCCATAATTTTGAGTATATATGATCTTTATTTGGTCTTATAAGAGTTTGGAAGTTCACAAAATTGAAGAATTTCAAGCCATTTGCAAAGTTGCCATTTTGGGAAAGTGACTTGTAATGCAAACTTGCCATTTTGGGAAAGTTTTTCAACCTACTCTTTTTGATTCAAAAATGCTTCAAATGAAAAATTCTTGGTCATAAAAGTTGTAGATTGGATCATTCCCTTTTCAAAAAGTACAAGAACTTGATCTAATTCATCATAGAACTCAAGTTATGGCCTTACAAAGTTGGGAAAAATCACAAAATTTCACTTATGTACCAAAGAGGGAAACTTGCAAAAACTCATACCCAGGCAAAATATGACCTATAATTGACTTCTAACCATTACACAAACACCATACATGACCTAAAACTCAGAATTGCCCAAAGAATTCTCAAGCTTCATGCCTTGAATCACAAGCTACCATAAGGCATTTTTCATAAATTTTCAAGAAAGGAACTTTTTGCAAGAAGAACTTTTAATGATTGGTTTGATTGTTAATTGATCTCAATGCATCATAACAACTTCATATGGTCCATTTTGCTGCAAATTGGCCAAGAACTCATAAGTTTCCTTGCCTTGATTCACAAGAAACTCCAAAGAGGGAAATATGCAAGAACATTGGAAACTCTTGATCAAGGTCATCCAGCTCACAAAACCTGATCCAAAGGCCTTCCTTGACTAAAGCTGAAGCAGGACAAGCCCTAAGATCTCCTATGACCCGAGCCATACCTATGGTACACAAAATCTTGACTTTTTGCATCTTTGCCCATACCAATCAAACTACTCCACAACAACTCTCTGCCCAATCAGAACATGTTATGTGGACCTCAAGGACTTAAAACATACACACACACACACACACAAGCCAGCATCCTCCCATAAGCCTGGATTCACAAAAACTGCAAATTCCTTCATCTCTTCGAAACTCTTCCCACAGCCATCAAACCTCAAACTTTTCTTCACCAATAAGTCACATACCATCCATGGATCAAGAATTAAGCACTGAAACAGCCTAAAACATCACATACACAACCCTCTAAATCTGCTACACCAGAGCCAAAACCTTCAAACCAAGCCATACAAGCTTGTTCTAAGCTTCATTTCATCATCAGGAGGTTCATAGGAGGGGATTTGCACCAAAGAAGGATCCAGAAAGCTCAGCATCAAGAGGTTCAATCTCAGGTATAGCTTATGAACTTTTTTCCCAGAAGCTTGTTTTTAAGTTCTTTTATGATTCTCTGAGCTCCCCTGGTCATGGGGATATGATTATTATTGAAAATGGTTGAGAAACCACCATGTATGCAAGTTCTGAAATTTTGGTCGTTTTCACGTTTTGGTTCGAATCTTGTTCATGATGCAAAATAAATGTTTTTTGATTGAGGGTTTAGGTTTAGGAATGCTAGAGGATCATTTATGGGCAAGAAATTTGGAGATTAAAGGCTTAGGGAAGAAGTTAGAGTTTGAGTCCACCGGAGAAGATGACCGGAACACTGTTTCGGTCACCTGAATTTGTTTAAGCCCTAATATCATTAATTAGGCAACTTTGAATATTGGCCTTAAGATTAGGTTTCCCGCGTGCGTGTGAACGGTCCAGATAGCGCATTAAACCCTAATCCTAATTAATTAAATAAAACATAATTAATTAAGCCAGCTTTAAACTTCAGCCATTAGATTGCGCGCGTTTAGCAACTTTAAATCCCAGCCTTGGATCCTGATTACCTTGGGTCAGTTTGACTTGCGTGCAGGGCCTTTAGATTTCTCAACTTTTGATCTGAGAAAATAATTTAAAAAATTCTGAAAAATTTTATTGAATCTTTTATGAATTTTCAGAACCCAAAAATATTTTTATTTTTATTTTTTGCATTAAAATTTATTTTTAAATCATTTAAATTTTTATTTTTAATTAGTTAATGGAAATTAATTAATTAAAAATACATTTAAGTATTTAAAAATCCCAAAAAAAATTCAGAGAGTATTTTAAGACATTTACAAACATTTACAAACTCACAAGACAAATTTCTTTTTGGTTGTAATCATACTTTGACAATTTTCATTTGAATTAGGGTTCTTTAATTTGAATATTTTTAACCATAACTTCAAAAATTCATAACTTTTGATCCAAGTTGAGTTTGTGAATGGATCTTTTTGCATTGTGTTATGCATACTTTCAAGCTTCTAAAAACATTTTTGTTTCATTTTTATAATGCATTTTCATTTTGTTTGGCATTTTCTCTTTAGGATCATCCTTAAAACCCTAGAAACTTAGGAAAATCATAAGTCCTTTAGGGTTTAGCTTTTGACCTTCCCCTTTGGGTAGTGAACTTGTATAGGTTTAGGGTCCCTTTGATTCCATTTTCAATTTTTTATCTTGTTGTTTGCTTCTGATTTTGAGTTTTGCATCTCATGTTGCATATAAACCCTAATCTTTGCCTTAATTTGCATTCATTCTTCATATGCTTGCATACATGAACTTGCCATGGCATTTTGTGCATTCACATGACATATAAGACATCTTAGGACATATTGAAATCATGTTTGATCATTGCATCATCCATTTGCCATGTTATGCATCCATTTCATTTCATAAGTTTTCATGAACTTTCATGCTTCTTACATGTCTCCTTTGCATTCCCGTCCTTTGTATGATCATCCTCATCCCTTGACATGTTCTCATACCATCTCATATCATCATTTGCATCATGAATACGCTTCTGGTTTTGATTTGCATCCTTGCATTCATTTCATTTTCATTTCATTTCATTTCATTTGCTAACTTTTCAGGTGGTAAGTGTTTGAGAAGTGAATTTTCCTTCACTTCTCATAATCTCTTATCATCCCTTTTATGCATCCATTGCTGCATTTTACCCTTGTACTAAAGTGAGCTTGCTCACTCATGTTCCCTCCTCACTCTCTTTCTTCAAGCAACTTATCTTCTTAAGTGAAGTAAGTTGACTTGCTCCTTCCTGCTTCTCCTCCTTCCATCTTTCTTCTTCCTTGGTGGCTTTTCCTTGAAGATCTTCTTGCAAGCCTCATATACCCTAGGAACACCCAAGCATGATCACAATTAGGGTTTGATTAGTCCCCCATTAGTTTTACCTTTGTGTCATCTTTGTGTCTTCTCTTCTCATCTTTTAATCAAGGACTAAACCTTAAAGGTTTTAAGGCTTTATGATTAGGGTTATGCCAGTATCCTTCTATTAGGATGAAGTGTATAACTTTAATCCTAAGTGTTAAAACCTTAATGTGTTTAAATCCTTTAATCAATTCACCTAATAATCATTAAGATATCAAGCTTGTAACTTGGGCCTTGCATTAGGGTTTTAATTCTTCCTTAATTGGTTAAGAAGGACTAACCCTAGTGTTAATGGACAAGTCCCCCTCAAGTTGTCTTACAAACCATAAAATCCATTTCTCAACCCTACCATTAAATAAAATCCACTTTGATAAAGGTTTTTTTTTGTCATGAGGTTAATCCTTAATCATGGATTAAGTTGAGGAGCCTTTCTCAGCTTAAATGTTCTCATCTATCATCCTTCTATTAGAATGGTGTAATGGGTCCATTAAATCCTTGATTATGGCTTAAACTCATTACTTAACACTAAACAAAAAAACTCTAAAAACATCTAAATAATCACAAGTAGGTTAATGATCTTAATCCTACATCATGGTAATTAAGTTTGAGGTGTTTACTTCATACTTAAGGTATTCTCATTACCCCTAATCAGAGGGAGGATGTGATGAGTTTACTAACCCTTGGTTTAGGCTTAAGCTCATTTTCCTATGACAAACACCAAAAGGCAATAAAAGATTGAAAACACAAAAACAAACAATAATCGTCTCCTCCGGGATTCTTTTCTCATCTCATTCACTCATAAACGAGAACTTGCCTCTTCCGTCTAATGCAAGACAGTTTGCACCTGAGCCAGACAGGTCATACACTTGAGCATAGACAAGTAAGCAATTCACAAGTCAATTCATCTTTCAGTCTCTTTGAGTCGAACTACGGTGTTCTGACTTCCTCATTGCACGAGAGGATACGTAGGCATAACTTAGCAGTTATCGAACAAAAGTCTCTGTATATTCCCCCTCTTCCAGCATTATTCTTTAAGCCTCATTATCTTGAGCATTGCACTCTTTCCTTGAACTGACACTCCTATTATTCACTTCACACTTCTTTTACACTGACACTTGCATTCTTTTCCAGTTTTTGCACACAGAATAGCACTGACACTACCCCTTTAAACACAAACTTTCAAGCGTGGATCCCGTCGAGTACGGCGGACAATCTGGGTGCTAATACCTTCCCAGGTTGTAACCAACCCCCTTTCTTAGTTTCTCTAGTTCGCAACCGTCTTATCCATCTTTTCTTAGGTTTATGCAGCATTACCTTTCCTTCGAGATAAAAATGCCTGGCTGGCGACTCTTTTCAGTTCATCTTCATGTTCTCTCCTTCGCCGATTGTTCGCGTCTGTACCCCTCTTGACCACGTGTCATTTGGTGGGAGCGACAAGGGGTGCAGTCAGAAACATATCCACGTTCAAATGCATTGGGCCTCTTGAAAGCGGGGGTGGAAATATCAATTGGAGCCCAATCCAAAAGATACGTTGATCACCAGAATTATGGTGGGATCTGGTCAATGGTTGACTTATCCTGGACCCAATGATTAATCCAACGCACACTAAAATGGTCAATGTAAATAAATCACATGGATCTAAGGTGAGACACATGATAACAAAGGTGGAAGTCACTCACACTAACACTCATGTCTACTTATGCAAGAACATGATAAGCATAAGTTCATTAATTCGTTGGCACAATGTAAGACGTTGGATGAAGAAGATCTAATGGCCATGACTTAATTTAATAAAAAATGTTAGGGCACTGTTCCAGTCACCAGAGAAGACCTCTGGTCTTCTTCTTCGGTGACATTCCGTTAGGGAAAATCTCAAAACGTCACTAAAATTAAAACCAAGGCCATGGAAATTTTCCTTAGGTCACGCACATCAAGAATCTAGGCTAAACTTTCACTTATCACACACAAATAAGCCAGATCGAAGGAAAGAAATTCAAACCCAAAAACTGAATCTAAGCACTTAGTGTGCATATCAACTAGCTAGATTGCCACATGCTTCTATTAAGCTTCATACATCATAAAACAAGTAAGAACTAAGCAAAATCGTGCAAGTGAGATTCAAGATCAAACCTGAAATTTGTAGATCTTCAAGTGTTTAAGAATACCAGAACGGAGTTTCCAATGCCTTCTACTATTGGTATTGATCTTCAAAGAGTAAAATAAACACTCTGAAATGCCTGAATTCTTGATGAATTGTAGAAAATGCAAAAGTATAGAGGATCTTGTTCATGGAGATTCAGATGGATTGAGCCATGGAGAATGTATAGATCATAAAGGAGATGATGAATTGATGAAGATTGAGGTGTGATTGATGTAGAACAATGAAATCTGAAGCAAAATGAAGTGAGGTTTCTTCCAAGATGCAGAGAGAAATCAGAGCAAACTCAATGCAATTTTTAGTGTGATTCGAGCAAATGATGATGGTAGTACCATTCAGTTAGAGAAGACTCTTATATATGTGAGGTTAGAAGTTAACCAACTTAGTTAAATGTTAGAACTATGGTTAGAGTTAACTTGAGGTGCAATGGAGCAAATTGAAGGTGTTTGGTGCAATGGTGTGAAATTGAATTAGTTAGCTTTGAATGTGATCACATGTGATGAGGATCATGTTAATTGTGGTGAGATGAATGATATGTAGCTGAGATCATATCAAAGCAGATCATGGGTTATAGAGTTTCTCATGCTTGAATTTCCCATGTGATGCATAGCAGCTAACATGATCATGCAGGCATGAGATAATTTGAACCCTTTAAGTGAAGCTTGATGAACAATACAATCTGAATGAAGCAATTCAATGCCTTAGTCTATAAGAAAACCAGTTATCAGTGGTGATCTTTAATGGGATGTAACCTCATGATCAAGACATCAATCTATGGTCTTCTTGGGCTCAATTTGAAGAGCATGTTTCATACAAAATTTTGGAGTTCATACCAAGATGAGAGAATGCCTCTAAGTCATTCAAAATGGTCATTGAATTTGAGGAAATGTTACTGCATACTTGGCCTGCAGAGAATTGGCTTGCCTAGGGCAACTTATGCCTATGGTTGATCAGGATTGGAACCCCTCTTTGAACAACCATAACTCCATAACCATTTATCATATGAAAAAGCTCCTGACATGAATATGTATAGAATACAACAATGAACAACTTTGATGTTTGGAAAAATTCATTTGAATCCTTCTTGATGGAGTAATTTGACCATACATGTTGCCCACCACATGTTTGATGGATTGTCTTTCCTGGCACGCGCATGGAGTTTGTCATGACTTGGTTTTTGCCATAGTTTGATCAAACTTTGAATGATCATAACTTTCTCAATTTTAATCCCATAAACATGATCCACCTATGGATTTGAAGCTTGAGATTCCCTCTTTCAAACAGTCTAAGTGGAATTTTTGTTTGACTCCTGAATTGGGAGAAGGCCTCTCTTGAACATGGCTGTAAAATGGCCTAAAAACTTGCCATTTTAAGAAACCCTAATTTTCCAAAAAGGGAAACTTCTTGATTTTCTTGATTCTTGATGATTCATCCATCATGTCTTGATCAAATTTTACCCAATGACTCCTTGTAACATTAATTTCATGATTTTGATCTCAAAAAGTCAGGAGTTGAGTTTTTCCTCTGCACATTTGATTTTTCCCCAATTTCTTGATTTTCAGGTAACTGATCAATTGAAGACCTTCTGAAATGATTCAATGGATGATTTTTCAACCCTAGGTACTTGACATCATGTGGAATACATTGAGATCAAGTTTGAATCAAAATTTCCTTGGGAAACCCCATTAATCAGAAACCCTAATTTCAGCCCCTTTTGTTAAGAGGTGTAACACTGCTTGCAATCTTTGGTCAATCCAGCTCTTTCTAAGACTTGGGGATTAATTTGAGATCTTGTGGGATGTTAAGAATCATTTGAACATTTTTGGGAAGCCATGTGACCCTTCTATTTATTTTGGATGATCATCAATTTCATCAGTCATTAATCACATGCACTATGCCTCTAGCTATGAGTGCTTTGCTTCAACTTTTATGCAAGGATGTGGGATTATGTATGCAATATGATAAGTAAAATGCCATAAAATGTGAGGGAAAATTTTGGGGTGTTATAGAAAAGAATAGGATAATTTACCACGGTTGCACTCACTCAAGAGTGTAGTCAGTTGGTGCAAGGAAAACTCCCACCCAAGTTGAAAGATCTTGGGAGTTTCACTATTCCATGTACTATCGGAGATACCTTTTGTGGAAAGGCATTGTGTGATCTAGGGGCCATAATTAATCTTATGCCCTTTTCTGTCTTCAATAAGCTAGGGATAGGTGCTTCCAGGCTTACAACCATCATCTTACAACTGGCAGATATGATTCTTTGCTATCTTCAAGGGAAGATAAAGGATGTATTAATTAAGGTTGACAAGTTTGTCTTCCCTGCTGATTTCATTATTATGGATTTTGATGCTAATGAGTGTAACACCCCAAAAATTTTCCTCCCATTTTCATAACATTTGGCATACCATTCCCATACATTGCATTGCATTTAAATCGAAAGAAAAGAAATCATACATTCATTGGTTGAAGCCTGAGGCATGTGGTTAGTGTTTCATCAAAGTTTATGATCATCCAAGGCCAAGAACAAGAGCCAAGTGTCTCAAGGGTATCTCACATCCCATACAATCTCAAATGATACTTCAAGTCACCAGAATAAGTGGATTGATTAAAAGGTCCAAGTAGTGCAACATCTCCTACACAACTGGCCCAAATTAGGGTTTTGGTTCCAAGGGATCACTTTAAGGATTTTTGGTTCTAATTTGTCCCCATTATCTTCTATATACTTTCAAGTGTTCATGAATGAAATTTGGTGCATTGGTTCCTTGAGGAAGGTTTTCAATCAGACAATTACTTGTGATCTAAGTAAAAGTCAACTGTGGAGAAAGAAAAATCAACTATGGATTATTAAGGCCTAAATCATGATTTTCAAGGTCCTATATATTCCTATGGTCCTCAAAGTTAAGATTTCTATCATTCATCAAGAATCAATACTTAAGGCAAAAGTTACTAAAAATGGAAATGACTTGTAATTTGAACTTTCCATTTTTGGAAGTTTTCTAAGCCACATTCAACTTGACTTTTCATAATCAAGAATGCTACAAATGAAATTTTTCCAAGAATGAAAGCTGAATATCATTCTATCCCCTTTCCAAAAAGTACTAGATGATCCTCATACCATATTTGAATCTCATGTTATGATCAAAATACCTAAGGTTGTGCTTTAGGGTTTTTTTACATGCACCAAATATGCCACTTTTTCAAAAAGCCTTCTACATGACTTGCATTGATTCCACTTGCCCAATTCAGTTCATACACTCAAAGTACATTTCATTTGGAGCAAAATTGGCCTTTGAATCAATCCATTCTATGGCTTATTTCGCATGAAATGTTCAAATGGCCAAAATGCATAAAGGATCAAAACTTGAAAACCAAGAATCCACAAGCCAAACACTCAATCCAATGCTGAGCATGGGTTAATATGGAGGCTTACCATGCACATGATCATGCCCATGCACATGTTATTAGCCATGAACACTCCAAGTTACATTTGTGCAAATTCACTCAAAACTAACTAACCATGGATCCAATGGATCTCTAACCATGGTTAGGCCCAATATTCACCAAATAAAAGCTCTTTACCCCACTAGTTAGAGCTAGAGTTCAACAAATTTTCAGATTTCACAAAATTGCACCATACTTTCTCTTCTTCGATTCTCTCTCCTCACAAGGTTTTCTTGAGTTTTCTCTTCATATTCTTGATCAGTGAAGTTCATAGAACAAGAGTCAATCAACATTTGGAGCTCTAATCAAGGATTTCACCGTGTCAAGTTCAAGATACTCTTATTTCAAATCGCAAGATTCAAGCTAGGTTCAAGCTCTTATTGTATTTATTTTTCATTTAGAGGTTCAAAGGACTTGATCTGCAGCTTCCAGATGGTATTCTAGGAGTAATTTCACTTCTGCAAGTTTCAGGTTGGTGCAATTTTAGAACTCATGGATCTTGTTTATTTTGTGTGCATTGTACTCTCCTTCATGTTTTGGTTATTCTGATATGTTTAGATTAAAAAATTGACATGTATTATGGATTTTATGTGGATCTGAAGTTTTTCAGATCAAACTTATTTCTTTCGATTTGTTTTGTTCTTCCACTATTTGAGAAAATAGACATGATATTTGGACTCAGGAAGTGATTTTGTGTAGGATTGTGGTATTTGTTTGTGTTTCTAGAAAAAAATAGGTTGAGGCCACCGAAGAAGGTGACCGGAGCTAGGGCTCCGGCACCTGAGTTGGTTACAGTTGAACGAAGGGCTCATTGAGGAAGACAAAATCTGAGGCGACCATTTTATTGATCCAATGGTTATTAGAGAGCCAACACATTAAAAAAGGGTGGTGTGAGGCACGTCATAACTTTATAACATTTAATCTGTTTGTTTACTTCCCTAGGCGTGTTATGGTGTGCATGCAATCTGGTTCGTTCATCTATTTTACTTCTTTGATTTGTTGACTGAATGATGTATGATGGATTAATCTGAGGGCTTATGTACGGTCAACCTTGTTGATTATTGAATATAGTATTGTTGACTGTGCTCTTTGAGTTGGACCTAGACTTATTTTTTTTATATTTCCACCCCTAGTAAGGCCCATAGTTTGTTGTGAACGTATGTTTTTACTTTATCTGAATCCCCTAGGTTTTTTGATTCATATTTGTTTATTTCATTTTCACATAGTTTGCATTTTATTTTTCCAAAATCATTTCTAAGCATCTAAAAATCATAGAAAAATTATGAACCACATGTATACATTTAACTAATTTATGGAATTTTTTAATTCTAAATTTGGTGATTTTTTATTACATTTCAATATTTTCTTGTATTTTCTTTTTCATTTGTTTCAATCTTGGCACCTAAATTTTAAAGATTTCTTTTACATAGCACAAGAAACATGTTTCAATGATTCTTTTTGCATTCATCCAAAGACATCCAAAAATTCATAAAAAATATTTTTCCATATTTTTTAAACAGTTTTTAATTGAATTTTGGTCCTTCTTTTTTGTATATTTGCCATGTGATCCATATACAAATTTAAGGCATTGTTTGAAATAGTTTGATCTAGAATTTTTCTATGTGCTTTTGGTGAGTGATTAGCCCCTGATTTAGGTCACTTTGGGTTCAATTTTACAATTTTTAACATTGTTTGGTATGTATTATGCATCACTTGTACATGTTTGACCTAATTCTCCATGTCCTTCATCCCATGCTTCTTATACTTGTTTGTATGCATCTAACATGTTCATATCTTCATCTCATTTGATGCCTATGACTTCATGCATAAGAATTCATATTTGTATGTCATGTTATATAATTTGTCATTCATTTCCAGTATGAAACATCTTTTCCCTATGTGACTTTCTTTTGCATGTTTAGAGAATTGTTTGAACTTGCTTGCCATGTGAACTTGACATGCTTGTATATGCATATTTAACATGTCATTCTTATCATAAGCTACTGACCTCCATCATCTTAGGATAATTTTTGATTCAGTTAATTTTCATTTTGACTTTGTGTTCATTCTTACATGATACATGCTTACTTTTTCTTACTTCTTCTCCATCTTAATCCTTCAATCACTTGAATGCTTCTTAACATGATTTATATGCTCATTCATAGGAATTATAGGACACTAATAAGTGATTTATGCTACTGACTTCTATCATCTCATGTAATTCATTCACATTTGACTTTCACTTTTGCTTTAATTGTTTCTTCTCTTTTGAATGTGTGAATGTCTCCCTTTCTTCATCACTCACTCTACCATGAATTAATCCATGAACTTTGGTGTGATCATTTAAAATAACATTAGACATTCTAATTTGACATAAAATTCTGACTTTGGTGCTTCTCATGTGCTTTCATTCATGTTTGTACTCTTTTGCATCCTTACTTCTTCATGTGTCATTCCTTAGAACTTCTTTGCACTTGTTTGATTTGGTTTAGTTTCTTTGAGCTTCTTAAAGTTCATTTAGGGTTAGGTTATGACTTGTAAGGTTCATAAGCCTTTAAATTCATTTCATTTTCTTCCTTTGTGTGTTTAGCTTGTATTTCATGTCTTATGAACTATTGAGTTTCATTTGCTAACCTTGTAGGGGTTTTGGTATGTTTTAGGAGTGTGGAAATGCTTCTACATTCCAACCTCTCCCTATCCTTTTACATTTCAATATTGTGTTTGTGTAAGCATCTAAGATGCTTTGATTTGCATAATTTATCATTCCCCTTTGAAGTAACTTACCTTACACCATGGAAGTAATTTGTCTTCTAATTCTTTTCTTCTTCTTCTTCTTTTCTCACCTTCTTCCTCATTAGGATAGAAATCTTCAAACCTCACTAACTTAGGATATCCAAGCATGACAACTTAGTTAGGATTTTTTTGTCTCCCTTAGACTTTTTTTTAACTTTTAAGATCCTTTTGGTGCCTTCTCTCACACATCTCAAAACAACTCAAAACATCTAATAAGGGTTAAAGCTTTCATGTGCCAAGGGACTTTGCCATGGGATACTTGCACACATTCCATATGGGGATAAGGTGTAGGGTTTCTATCATGATGAATAAGTATTAACATGAGGATTCTTCACAAACATAAACTAAAAAACACTTCTTAATCTAAAAACAACAAAACACCTAACAAGTAAAGTAGGCTAGTGTTCTTGAGCGTCAACCTTTGGAACTAGGTTTGGGGATCTCACTCGTACTTAGGTGTGCTTCTTATGCATTCCATTTCGGAGTGATGTAAGAAGTACACACTCCATTGAATGTGACTTGAATACACTCTCCTATGCAAACTCAAATAAAAAGCTTCTAAAAAGCTCCAAACCAACAATAAGTGTCTTTCATTCGGGAATTCTCTTCTCATCTCCTTCACTCTTAATGAAAGAACTCGCTTCTACTTGTCTCTTTGCAAGACAGTAAACGCACTTGTTCCAAATGTGCCTACAACACTTAAGCATAGGCATAAGAAGTTCAATCATAAAAAACTCAAACAAATAAATTTCCTCCCTAGTTAGGGTAACTACGTTGACTCTGATTCTCATTCCCGGTGAGATACGTAGACAGTGATGTAGGACCCATTCGAGCACACTTCTTTCTTTTCCCTACATTTTTCCGGTTCTTTTTTCCCAGTTCAGTGGCAGATGAAGCTGATGTTTATACCCTTTGAAATAGTACAAGCAAGGGTGGATCTTGTCGGGTATGGAAAGCAATCTGGGGAGCTAATACTTTCCATGTTTGTAACTGACTCCCGAACCCAGTCTCTTTGGTTCGTAAGACCTTGTTCTTTCCTTTCCCTTGGTTTATGCAGCATTACCTTTCCCTTTCCTCATGATAAAAATGTCTGGATGGTGACTCTTCTTCGCAACTTGCGCAACTTTCGTGTTTGTACTAGTAAAGTAGTCCCTAACCATGGATTAAGTTGAGGTATCTTCCTCAGCTTAAGTGTTCTCATCTATTATCCTTCTATTAGGATGGTGTAATGAGTTCACTATCTGTGATTAGAGATTAAACTCATTACTTAACACTAAACAAAAACCCAAAAACATCTAATAAATCACAAGTAGGTTAATGATCTTATTCCTACATCATCATGGTAATTAAGTTGAGATGCTTATCTCATACTTAAGTAGGCTCATTATCCCTAATCAGGGAGGATCTAATGAGTTTACAAGCCCTTGATTTAGGCTTAAGCTCATTAACTTATGCAAAACACCAAAAACAATAACAAAACTGAAAACACAAAAAACAAACAATAATCGTCTCCTTCGGGATTCTTTTCTCATCACACTCATTCACAAACAAGAACTTGCTTCTTCCGTATAATGCAAGACAATTCGCACTCGAGGCAGACGAGTCATACACTTGAGCATAGGCAAGTAAGCAGTCCACAGTCAATTTATCTTTCAGTCTCTTTGAGTCGAACTACGGTGTTCTAACTTGCTCATTGCACGAGAGGATACATAGGCATAACTTAACGATTATCGAACAAAAGTCTTTGTGTCTTCCCCCTCTTTCAGCATTCTTTTCTAAGCCTCAATTCCTGAGCATTCACCCTTTTGCACTGACACTTGTATTTTCTTTCCCTAGATTTTGCACACAGATAGCACATACACTACCCCTTTAAACACAATCTTGTAAGCGTGGATCCCGTCGAGTATGACGGACAATCTGGGTGCTAATACCTTCCTAGGTTGTAACCAACCCCCTTTCTCAGTTTCTCTGGTTCGCAACCGTCTTATCCATCGTTTCCCAGGTTTATGCAGCATTATCTTTCTTTCGGGATAAAAATGCCTAGCTGGCGACTCTATTTACTTCATTCTCATTTTCTCTTCTCGCCGACCGTTCTCACTTGTACCGGGATGCAAATCCTCGGGTGCGACAGACCCGACCCAGGAATCAGATGTGTTAGTATTATACTGAGGAAGAGACCTGCTGGGGGAATCCCTCAGGTGCACCCTTCTTCATGGGGAAGAGATCTACTGGGGACTTCTCAAATACACCCCCTTCCGCTTGGAGAAGAGGTGCCAATGAGGATTCGACTTTATTGGGCGAACCCGCTGGGGAAGATGGCGAACACTATTAGGTAGATAACACTCAGGCTCTTCTGTTTCTTCACCTATGATGGGAAATGATGAATTCTCCCGTACTACAGGAGATAAGAAGACTTTGATTGGGGATATCCCTCTGTTGAAGGAGGGCTCTCTGCTTCGGGAGAACTGCCACGACCTTCTATTGTTATGATGGGAAAGGTCTCCACTTCCAAACTGCTGGGGAGGATGGAGAACTTCGCTGGGGATATTTCTTGCCGGAAATAATAGGAGTGTGATCACCTCTTGCTGGGAGTGAGAGGTATGATGTGTCTCATGTTGGGGATGAGAAATGAAAGGCGTCATCTGCTGGCGAAAAGAGATAACGATACTCTTCTTCCCAGAAGATACCATTCTCTTTGTTGTTGTTCTGTTGGCAAGGCGATGGCTTGGCGAGACTTGCTGAGGAGTCAAGCTTCAGTATTTGTTGGGGAAAAGGCTTCTCGAAGCTCCATGCTGGCGATGGCTTGGTTGGCAATGCCTGTACCTGCATGTTAATGAATACAACTGATAGTACCTGTGAAATAGAGAGTTAGTTTGGCCTGCATGCCCCATGGTCATGGTCTAAATCACCATCCCAGTTACCCAACACATCAGATACGTGTCAAATGTTTTTGCTCTCCTGCACGTGTTATAAGGTATTCATGCATTCGCAAAGCAATATTTATCATAATTTGTTGGATGTTTTTGCAATCAAACAGTGGTAGATGAAAAACAAAAACTCACGGAAACAAATTTGACTGAAATTGCGCTTTTATTGATTGAAGAATGGCCATGAATAGGCATTACATGGGGAAGCAATCCTTGGAAAGAGGAAATTGCACAAAAGGAAAATAAAATATCCTAATGGCAATGTGAAAAACCAAGTCTCATCAAGCTCCGATCCGGCTATGACTTGTATGTCCTCGAGACTCTCCGCATGCTTCGCCTTTGAGGAGGACGATTGAATTGATCTTCAACCCTTGGATTGCCTTTGATTGCTAATGATGAATCACAGATCTCGCAGATCACAGTTGTTCTCTTTAGTCTCTCTTTTGCGTGGATCTCCCTTTCAGGTTTTCAATCCACCGGGATAACCTTTTTTTCATGAGCTGTCAAATGTGGCTTTTTCAGCTCAGCGGGTGTACATATTTTCAGATATTTCCCTAATTTTTGCCAGAGCCTTTTATTCTATTTTTGACTCGCCGGGATGCCCATTTTTTCCAGGACTCTCATTCTGGTTTTGTCCAGTGGGCCTCTTTACATGAAGTGTTTTCTCACTGTGTTTGCATTGACGGGGGATTGGAAGTCTTTGCCATCTATGGTGGTTAGCATCAAGGCCCCGCCCGAGAAGACCTTTTTAACCATAAATTGACCTTCATAGTTGGGTGTCCACTTGCCCCTGTGATCATTGTTAGGATGAAGAATCCTTTTCAGCACCAGATCGCCAGGTATGTACCGTTGATGGCGTACTTTCTGGTCAAAAGCTCATTTAGTCCGTCGTTGATACAATTGTCCATGACATACAGCTGCTAGGAGTTTCTCTTAAATAGGGCTCAATTGATCGTGCCTGCATCGGAGCCACTCAACTTCGTTAAGCTTGACGTCCATCATTATTCTCAGCGAGGGTATCTTGACTTCAACCAGTAGGACTGCCTCCATACCGTATACCAGCGAGAACGGGGTTGCCCTTGTCGAGGTGCGTACCAACGTCCGGTACCCATGCAGTGCAAATGGTAGCATCTCATTCCAGTCTTTGTATGTCACAATCATCTTCTAAATGATCTTCTTGATATTCTTATTGGCCGCCTCAACAGCGCCATTCATCTTCGGGCGGTACGGCAAAGAGTTGTGATGCTCAATCTTGAAATCCCGACACAAGTCTGCCATCATCTTATTGTTGAGATTAGAACCATTGTCAATAATGATTCTCTCGGGAATTCCATACCGGAAAATGATATCCCTTTTGATGAAACAGGCTACCACTTGTTTGGTAATGTTGGCATAAGATGCTACTTCGACCCACTTCGAGAAATAGTCTATGGAAACCAAGATGAAGCGGTGATTGTTGGAAGCGGTTGGCTCAATCCTGCCAATCATATCAATGCCCCATATGGAGAAGGGCCAAGGTGAAGACATGATACTCAGTGGATTTGGAGGAACATGGACCTTATCAGCATAAATTTTGCACTTATGGCACTTGTAGGAGTACTTAAAGCAATCAGATTACATGGTGATCCAATAATACCCAGGCCTTAACAGTTTCTTTGCCATAGCATGCCCTCCAGTATGGGTACCGAATGAGCCTTCGTGAACTTCTTGCATCAATAGGTTTGCTTCGTGTCTATCCACACATCTGAGTAGGATTATGTCGAAGTTCCATTTATAGAGCACGTCATCTTGATTTAAGAACAACCCGCCCCCAGCCTTCTGAGGGTTTTCACAGTCGCTAAACTTTTATGCTAAGGTAATAGATAGCATGCTCTTTTCAACCAGACTCATCTTGCTGACCCAGTATGCAACCCATTGATCCTTCGAGCACTGTGAGGTACATGATTAGAGGTCTCCCTGGAACTTGAGGCATGAGAATCAGAGGTTTTTGCAAGTACTCCTTGATTCTATCGAAATCTTGTTGGCAGTCATCATTCCATTCGATAGCCTAATTCTTCCTCAGGAGTTTGAAAATAGGCTCACACGTGGCTGTCAGGTGAGAGATGAACCTTTCAATGTAGTTCAACCTCCCTAAGAAGCCCCGTATCTCTTTCTCAATTTTCGGATCAGGCATCTCCTGAATTGCTTTTACTTTCGCGGGGTCAACCTCAATCCCCCTTTCATTGACGATAAAACCCAACAACTTTCCGGAACGTACCCCGAATGCGCATTTGTTCGGATTCAATCTCAGTCTGAACTTCCGAAGCCTGTCAAACAGCTTGGCTAAGTTGACTAGATATTCCTCTTTTATCTGTGACTTCGCTATCATGTCATCAACGTAGACCTCAATCTCGTGATGGATCATGTAATGGAATAGAGTCACCATTATACGTTGGTATGTAGCTCCAGCATTTTTAAAACCAAATGGCATGACTTTGTAACAAAAGGTGCCCATGGGGTAATAAATGTTGTTTTCCCCATTTCATCTGGCGACATTTTAATTTGATTGTAGCTTGAGAAGCCATCCATGAAGGAAAACACAGAAAATTGGGCAGTGTTGTCAACTAGCACATCAATATGCGGCAACGGGAAGTCATCTTTGGGACTGGTCCGATTCAAGTACCGGTAGTCCACACACATTCTTACTTTACCATCCTTCTTGGGGATTGGCACAATATTCGCAACTCATGGAGGATATCTCGTCACAACCAAGAATCCAGCATCAAACTGCTTTTGCACATCTTCTTTGATTTTGATGGCCATATCAGGACGTGTTCGTCTTAGTTTCTGCTTTACCGACGGGCAGTCTTCTCTGAGTGGCAGCTTGTGCACCACAATATCAGTGTCCAACCCTGGCATATCCTGGTAAGACCAAGCGAAGACGTCGACGTACTCTTGGAGCATGGAGATCAAGTGACTCTTGACATTTTCTTCCAATACGACCCTGATTTTGACCTCTTTTCTGTCTTCCTCTATACCCAGGTTTACCACCTCAACGACTTCCTCGTGTGGCTAAATCATCTTCTCCTCTTGCTCGAGCAATCTGGCTAGTTCTTTGGGCAGTTCTGTTCGCTGTCGAAATTTGGCGAACAACCTCTGATTTTCCAATATCACTGAATTGGTTTACTTGCAGGACCAACCACACAAATCCTAGTACACATGTGCAAATTTAGATGAAATTATGAACTCTTAGAGTAAGAAGTCTTTTGATCCTTTATTTGATTGGTTATGTCTTTCATATATGAATGATTTTAATTAGGTTATTTTAAAGTAAAAGTTTTAAAGTAAATTTGACAAAGTAAACTTGACAAAGGTAAAAATTTGCATAAAGTAAATAACGAAGGATACATGGCTAGTAAATGTAAAGGAAAAATTGGTAAAGAAATTTGAAATTGATAAAAACTTAAAGAAATTGTGTTGTTCACACGTACATTTTCCTGAAAAAAACTCTTTTTCTCTCACACGGGTACTTTTAGAGTATTTTTGCAGGAATTTTGTACAAGTTTTTCACACACTAAATCTAACAAAAATTATCCTATTTATATACAAATAAAATAACTGCTATCAATGGAAAAATCCTAAGACTAATGAAATAACCGTATGAATTTGAATTTATCCTTAATTTCGAATTTTTTCCTCTGTCAAAGAACATAATTTAATCTTTCAAATCATGGTGTCAAAAATATATGTCTACAAATTGCCCCCTAGCAAAGATATTTCGACTATCTCTGAAGAAATCATCATTTGATGTCGAACAACTTTCGACGCCATGTTACCTGCATTAATTACGCTGGTTTTCAAGATTTCACTTTTGTTAGGTCACAAGACAAATTAATCATTACACTTTTCCTAAAATCTATTATCTAGCCCACTTTTGGACATGACCCTCATCACCCTATAAACCTAGCTAGTCACGATCCTTTCAACTTCCATTACTTTTCATCATCACCGTTGAACTTTTACACGTGTCCCATGATCAATCAAACGTTTTCGTCACCTTCCTCACTATAAATACCCAGTTTCTTCTTTTATGAAACATTTTCACTTCTGAACTTATTTTTCTCACAATCTATTTCTAAATCTCATTCATCTTCTCTGAAAACAAATTTTTCTTGCTCTCAACAATGGCGTCTTCAAGAAACAAGAAAATTAAAGATACAACTTCTCTTCCTCTAACGCACAAATTATCTGGACCAGTGACTATGGGCAACAATCAATATGTTCCTGAGCCTCTGAATAAAAGAGAGAAAACAAGTATTTATCAATCCCAGGTATTAATCCCAGTTTTTATTTCTGGTACTTGCCATGCAATGCTAGGTCCACTCCCTAACCCAAATACTGATCAAAATCCAAACCTAGTGGAACGTCTACTGAAAATCCTGAAAATGCATCTGCTTCTGCGGAAATAGATTTAACTTACTTGAACCAAACTAGAATTTTTAGGAGCCGTCCCTTAACAAAATACCCTTCTGACTATCTAGCTTTGTTAACTAAAGTAGAAAAAATTAAAGGAAAAATTTGGAAACACACTTGCATTTTCGACTTAATTCAAATGTCGAAGGTAGGCCCCAATTACTGCCCAAACATGATCTTAGTCTCTCTTTACTTTTGGGGTAGCACCTATAACAACTTCCATCTTCCTTGTGGGATGGTCACCCCAAACTTCTTCGACATAGCTGCCATAGTTGGCCTTAGCCCTATAGGAATAAACTTCGACCCTGCTGTTTTGGATGACAATATTATAGCCTTCGACACTAGCTTTTCCTCCTATTCTCTATTCATAGCTCACTATCATGATCAAGATACCACTGAAGTTTCTGATATAGAGCACATAGCCTTTTTGACCCTCTGGCTGTCGAAGTTTTTTTTCTACTCCCGCTCCCCTCAAGTTTCCAAGAAATACCTCACCATAGCTAACCAACTCCATGCTGGGAACAACCTCTGCTTAAGTGTAATGGTCTTAGCAAACCTTTACAAATCACTTAGTGAGATTGTGGAATTCTTGAAAATCATCAAAGAAAAAGGCAAGTTGATCTTGGCAGGACCCTTTTGGCTTCTACAATTATGGCTTAATGCCACTTTTAAAGCTTCTCTTCCTGCTAAGAACAAGGTGGATGAGGAAGGAGTAAAGAACAAGACTGTTGAATGGCCTAGGCTAGTACAACTAACCCCATCTGATGAGGGACCTAGCCTTCGACGCTCCTTCACCAATTACATGATGATGTTTTCCAAGAGGTACAATTTTACTTCGACCATGGCACCCTTCGCTAATAGAGTTGTTGGACCTAAATGGTTCACTAAACAACTCCCTTTTGAAATGCAAAAAGACGAAGATACCTTTTTGGTTATCTGGGAATCAATTTTGGCACCAAGGCTCCTTTTCTCCCACCACAATATGAACAACACCAAAATTGCTCTTATTGTCTATCGACCTAACCTTGTTGCTCGACAGTTTGGGTTGATTCTAATAAAACCAAAATCCACCTACCCAAAGAAAGGCTCCATCATCTTCCACAATTATTTTCACAGCGTAGAGAAAAGCATGGAGTTGTCTGAGAAGTTTACTGATGAAACCCTGGAGATTCGACCAGTGATTTCTCGACCTTCTTTCCTCTGTACCCAAGAATTTGACGTTTGGAATTCTTTGTTTTTAACTGTCAAGAGTACTGCCAAGAAAGCCTATGTCGAAATTAGCCCTGGAAAGGTGGTCGAAAAACCAACCTCTACTGTAATAAAGGTTCCAACAAAACATCAACTTTTTTTTGTAGTATATTTATTTTGCCCATACTAACCAAATCTTTTTTTGGTGTTTTAGGTGAATCGAAAACCACCAGTTTCCCAAAAAAGAAAACAAGAGGAGGCAAAGGTGATTACTGAAGAATCTGGGGACGAATCTCCAGAACAACAACCTCTTAAACGAAAGAAAGCCCTGAAGATCAAGACGCAGAGGGTGGGAATTCTAGTTTCCACACTGAGATCCCTCAGGTAATTTCGACAAATGGTATTCACTTTTCTTTTATTTCTTTCTTTGTTCTGATTTTTGCTTGTTCTCACGTCCAGGTTATGGTCGAAGAACAACCTGCAGCAGAAGGAGCACCACAACTTCACAGTGCTTCTGCTTTTAAGGCTATTAGTTCTACTCCAAATTCTCATAGGGGTTCGACTAAAGAGTCAGGGGAATAAGTGGATTAAGTAGAAACCAATCCTGAAGCTGAGACAATTTTGACAGAGAAAGTCCAAGAGGAGGCTGACCCCAAAGATGACGAACCAGAACCACTGACCATAGCAAATTTCGACACCAACATGGATGAACAATCTGATGATCTCCTCCTCATCCAGGATTAAATATTGAGAAAGATGATGATGCTCCCATGGATGATAAGGTCGAAGACGTTAATGAAGGAAAAACTGTTGAGGATAAAGGTAATCAGAAAAAAGACCAAGATGTCGAGGTTGGAGAAAGCAATGAAGAGAAGATTGTTGAGGAAGAGGAAGACCAGTCGAAACAACAAAATGTTGTATTGACTTCTGGACGAAATGGTCAACCAATTCCTTCCCAAACTCAAGGGACTTCTCCATCAACTAGTTTGACCAGTCTCTCTCGTGAGGAGATTGAGAATCTCAAAGTACAAAAACCCTTGGAGTATCGTAAAGTTGTACATAGTGCCCGCTACAACTTTCAAGACTCTTCCTACAGCAGTTCGACTACTTCTAGGGCCACCTATAAAGTTGGGTCACTTGGTGCCATCATGACTGAAACTAAAACCAAAATACTTGGTGTGGATTTATTTAAGGTTTTGGGCTAAAATCCCACTGCCCAGTTCAACCTGAAGAAACTCCTCAAACAAGTAAATGCTTTGGAGGCCTCTGTTGAAAAAAGTCGCCTGGTGATGGATCTAACCTAAATGATTGACATGGTGAGTGCAGATCTAAATCGTCAAAAAGAGTTCTCCCAAACAATTTCTTCAAAGTCTGAGATTCAAACAGTCAAGTGGGATATTGTGGCTGCTTCGACTGATAAAGTTTCAGAGCTACAAAAACTTTCTGAAGTTTATTCCAAAGATGTTGCTGAATGTGACACCAACATCCAAAATTTGGAAAGGAAAATAACCAAGCTTCACCAAAATATTTCTCAAGAAAAACAACGCAAAGCAAGCCTCCAGCAAGCCAAACAGGATGAAATTGACGAAAAGATTAAAGTGGGACTTCACCATGCAGATAAAGCTCAACAATTAAATCAGGAGATCGACAGTCTTTCTCATAACAAGAGCCTTTGTGAATGTCGACTCCAGATCCAAAAGAGGAAATTTGAAGAGCTTAAAGAGTCTTTTCTTAAAAATTAAAGTGTAATAGGAGTAGATTTTTATTTATTGGCAGCCATTGAGGCCTTCCTTTGTAATGACATTGACACCATTTGTCTGGTGAAACATATCATTTTGTTTTATATAATTATTCTATTTCTATTTTAACTTCTTGTAATGTTGGATTATACTTTTTCAAATACTTGCCATTTATCTTTAGTATTCTTTTATCTTTGTCTATCTCTTCGATCTCATATGCGCCATTTTCAAAAAACCTTAAAATTTGGAAAGGTACCTCCCACTAAGGAGACTATTTTCCCATTAATATATCTTTTCGATCCATAGGAAGAATTACTTTCCAAACAAGACCACCCACTAAAAAGGTCTTGAATTTCACTTTCTTATTGTAAAATTTCCCGACTCTTTCTTTTTGCCTTTTTATCAGATCTAACGCACGCAACCTCTCTTCGTCCAAATAAACTAATTCGTCCATCATCATGCTCCAATAAATTCCTGATGGGATTTCATGAAGCCTTTGAACTCGTATCGACTGTAAATAAATTTCTACTAGTAGCACTGCATCATGTCCATAAGTTAATTTAAATGGGGTAGAGTTTGTTGCTTCTTTGGGAGACGTTCGACAAACCCATAAAATTTGATCCAAAGTCTTTTGCCAGTTTCTAGGTTTTCTACCTATGTGCTTTTTGATCAAATTTATCACAACCTTGTTTGCTGCTTCAACTTGTCCATTTGCCTGGGCATAATAAGGTGTCGAAGTTAAGAGTTTAAAACTTGTTTCTTTTGCAAACATTTGCATGTTTTTCCCAGTAAATATAGATCCTTGATCAGTAGTTATTGTTTCTGGTATCCCAAATCTATAGATTATATATTTTTGGATAAACTCTATAACTGCCTCTTGATCCACATTTACCAATGGTATAACTTCAATCCATTTAGTGAAATAATCTATTCCAACTAAAATTTACTTTTGTCCTTTTGAAGAGGCTGGTCGAATTTCTCCAATTAAGTCCAAAGCCCAACCCCTGAATGGCCAAGGCTTTATAATTAAATGCAACTCATTTGTATGGACATGTGGTATACCTGTATGTACTTGGCATTCCTGACAACCTTTTGTAAATTCGACACAATCTTTCAACATTGTTGGCTAGTACATACTTTGTCGAAATAATAACCATTTCATTTTATGGCCTGCTTGGTGCGTGCCACACGCACCACTGTGCACGTTCGACAAAGCTATGTAAGCTTCATCTTCGCCCAAGACTTTCAATAAAACTCCTTTTGCAGTCTTTTTATATAATTCACTTCCAAGAAGCATGTAGCTTAAGGCTTTGTACTTTACCTTTCTTTCGACTTTCTAATTTGGGTCTTGTAGATAATCCTTAATAGGTTTCTCCAGTCTTCAATTTCTGAATCACCTGCATTGAAGATTTCAAAATTTTCTTTATCTCCATAACCAAATTTTATTGTCTTCAAATATGATGGGGACAATTTGGTGGATATAACTCTTCCCCTTACTTCAATAATTTTCTCCAAGTTTTCCTTCAACACTTTGTAGCCTGATGCTAGTTGAGCCAAATCATTAGCTTCTTGATTCTTCAACCTAGGGATGTGTTTAATGGCTACGTTGTCGAATGTTTTAAGGAGTTTGTTAGCTATTACGAAGTACATAATCAGGTTCTCTTTGACATATTTATATTCTTTTTTCAATTGTTTTATTACTAACTCAGAGTCACCCGTTATTTTGACTCTAGTTTCCCCCAATTCCAACAAGATTTCAAGTCCAGCAATCAGAGCCCTCATATTCTGCTTCATTATTTGAACATAAGCCTTCAACCTTGTACTTAAATTTTGATGGAATTTTGTCAGGAGAAATAATTAGTATCCCAACACCAGTTCCATTCTTATGACTGGAACCGTCGAAATACAACTTCCATGGTTCTAATTCGACATATTCGATTTCATTTTCTTTTATTGAGTGGTCAACTATGAAGTTAGCAACCACTCGTCCCTTAACAACCTTTAAAGGCATATGTTTCAAGGAATATTTTGTCAATGCCAAATCCCATTTCCCAATTCGACTATGCAATATGGATTTAGATAACATATATTTTATTACGTCGAAATGAGAAGAAACATATACATCAACTGGTTTTATATAGTTTTTTAACTTTGTACAAGAAAAATATACACACAAACATAATGTTTTCTATCACATTATATATCATTTAAGACATTACTGAGATAATATATGGCCCTTTTGACGCCATTTTCATCCTCTTGACACAACATGCTTCCCAAAGTTTTGTCTGATGCTGAGATGCATAACCTCATACTTCTTCTTCTACAAGGGGACATCGAGACAAGAGGACTAGTTAGATACTCATTGTTCTTGTCGAAGGAATCTTGTTGTTCTTGCCACCATGCAAAGTTTTCCTTCTTTAGTCGAAGTAGAGGAGAGAAGGCTTGCGTTTTTCCACTAAGGTTGGAGATAAACCTTCTGAGAAAGTTGATTTTCCCTAGCAAAGACTGCAATCCCTTTTTGTTGATGGAACTTTCGCTTCCATTATGGCTTTGGCTTTGTTTTCATTTATTTCGATCCCTTTCTTCTGGACCACAAAACTTAAGAAATCACCCGCCTGCACACCAAAAGAACATTTAAAGGAGTTCATTTTTAAACCAAACTTCCTCATCCTTTCAAAGGATTGTCTAAGATAATCTAAATGATTTTTTCCTGAAACAGGCTTAATTACAATATCATCAATATAAATTTGCATGAAAGTTTCAATAAAATCATGAAAAATTGAGTTCATAGCCCGTTGGTAAGCGATGAAGAAGAGTGAAGGTTTGAAGAGATTTCCGAAGATTTTTGATGAAGAATATAGAAAAGCTTCACTCTAAGGCATGGGGAGTAGTGCTTTTTAATATATTTTGATGTAGAGTTTAGGTAATGGGGAGAATTGGGGGTTTTTAGAGAAAACTTGGGATTTGATGAATAGAATTGAGGAAATTAGTTATGATTTGTGTTGTATTTTATGTTGTATATGATGTATGTGTGTTGGTTTGATGTTCAATCGTTGAAATGGTGATTAAATGATGAAAAAACTGTGTTTTTAGAATGGAAAATCGTTGTTGAGTTGCTATTAATCACAGACAGGGGATTTGCGAACTCGCCTAGCTTGCTTAGCGAGCAGGAGCTCGCTTAGCGAGAAAGTGAAACCATGAGAGTTCTCCAACCCGAGAGTAGCTCGCTTAGCGAGCGACAAGCTCACTTAGCGAGACCTGTAACTTTTTGAAAAATGCTTTCTTTTCTTGAATGACTCAAGATGACTAGTTTTGTTGCCTTATGTTGCTATGATGTTGTTGGGAATCCTTGCCATGCTATAACATGCTAAATGTGTAAGAATTTATGATGAAATGGTGTTTAGGTGATTATGTTGTATTATGATGACATGTAGTAATGATGACATGAGTAGGTAAAGTAGTAGATGTATGAATGATGAATTATGATGATTATGTGTTGACTTATATGATGGTATTGATTATATGAATGATGCGACAATAATGATGTTATGATGGAGTAAATAAAAGTTGTGAATAATTGATGTTTATATTTGTTAATTGACTTGTTGATAAGATGAATTATGATGATTGAGTGTGAAATGGAGTTATGATGTTATATTATGATGTTTATGATTGCTATGTGATAATGAGCATATGTTGATAGATTACATGATTGATATATAGATGTCTTATAAAGATTATGATGAATAATTACATGAATGTTGATCCAAGTGTTGATTATGATGATTATGTTGATGTTGTTGCATTGTTGCATTCATGGCACACTTATGATGATTGAGGCTTCGATCCCATTGTGTGGATTGGGGTGTTATTTTTTATGTTGTTTATGTTGTTCTCCCTTGTGGAGGATAGATGACCTTGTGTCCATCATAGTTTAAATTGGTACCACATGCATATTATGAGGATTACATTTCATTCTTGGTGGGATAGCATGATGCATATGTGTTGAGTAAATGTTTTTTGAGTTTTTATGATGTGATGGTGATGCATATTCTAGATGTTTTGAAAAACCCGTTTGATGGAGTAATAAATGTTGTTAAAACTTTTTATGAAGAAAATGAGGCACCTTTTTGAGATGTACTCTGATTTAATTAAGTGATTGATGTGCTTTATTCCGTGGGGGTTAGAAGGGTATTACATAACTCACCACTGAGATGTTTTTTATCACTGAAATGGTGTTAGTTTTTGTAAATTTTCATAGAAAAACCAATACCCTGAAATGTACTATCTTTAATTCTTACAAAATAGAAATGGTGTTACGTACTAACTAGAAATAATGTTGTATTTTTAAAATGTTTTTTTTAAATGGTAATACCCATGATGATTCATCCAAACTTGTTATTTTATTTAGTAAGAACTATATTTATAGTTAGTATGTTTCTATGGTTTGAATCATTTTAGATTAAGCATTGTATGATGTGGCTTTGAAGTTCATGTTGTTGTCTCTGTTATATGTTTTTTTTAATTTACACATACATGGATGATTCGACAAGTACCTCTCATAAAACCTTTGCTACAACCTCTATTAATACAAAAATTAAGAGAAAAACTAGAGGTGCAATGATGTTGGCCAAGGTGACAAAAGCCCATGAAAGCGTTGTTCACTTCACAATTAATTTTGATGTAAGAACCGGTAATACTTATGGTGAATATGATGATGATTTAAAGGGTTACACAGAAGTACAAGGTAGAAGAAAATTTATTTCTTTGATAGATAATTGGCACAACATTAAAGATGATTTGAAAGATAAAATATGGACTAATATCACCATATTTATTATGAGTTTTATGATTTGTTTTAAAAGTATAAATGATCATTTATTTTATTGTTTTAATACTAAAATCAACTTTATTATGTAAAAATGAGAAGTATTTATTGTTCTAGAGGATAGTATATTGAAAAAAATAACTTGAATGTGCTGCTGAGCGTTTGAGGGGCATCAAGACACAGCTCAAACAAAATTATATTAAATATCCTCGTGATAACTCAGAGCCTCCATGCATGAACTATCCAATTATTGATAAGAAAGCTTGGGATTATTTTTAAAGTCTTACACCACTCTTGCTTTCTTGGCTATGAGCCAAAAAGGAAAAAAGAGTAGAGCTAGAAATGTCTACCCACATAGATTTTCTTGTGAAGTGTATGATAAACATGAATCGAAAAGGGTTAATAGTCATTTACCCCCCTGCGATATATGGGAGTTTTGATTTACCCCCTTTAAAAAAAATTGGATTACCCCCCTAAATTTCTTGGGTACCCCCCTAAACGTGTAAAAATCAAGGGGGTAAATCAAAAATATATATTTCACAGGGGGATAATTTTTCCACATGAGGGGCAAAAGACTTAGAATTTTTAAAAATAGGGGGTAATCCAAAATTATTTTTTAAAGGGGGGTAAATCAAAACACGCCTATATCGCATGGGGGTAAATGACTATTAACCCAATAGAAAATGAATAATGAAAAAAGAAAGCAAATGGGACTAAAGCTGGAAGATCCTTCTAGAATCCTTGATCATAGTCCACCTCCCTCATAACACCATGAGAAATGGAAGAGGGCGCATCAAAGACCAGGTGATGAGTTCACATCTAAGGCTACACGTGAAGTGATTAAAAAGATTGTAAGTATATACCTTTTTCAACATTAGTTATTTTTTATTCAATTTGGTAAAGATGAACTTTTATATGTGTTTTAGAATGTATTGGTTGAACAATCCAAAGTTGGTATATTCGCTCTATGAGATCATCATGACATCTTAGTATAAGTGATTGGAACTGAGGAGAATGTTGGGCGTGTCAATGGTCTTGGAAGAGGCTTCAACTTGAAGTTACATTATGGACCATCACAATCAATTAACAAAGTCTATCATAAGAGAGAAATTGAATAGATAGTTATTGAAAAGTTGGAGGAGGTATTAGAACAAGAGCGGTAGAAGTGGACTTAGGAGGCGAAGGAGATGTGGACTCAAGAAGAACATAGAAGGGTGCATATGGAAGATCATAAGAGGATGTTATACAAGGAGAAAAAGTGATAGGTTGTTGCAGGAGGTGCGAGAGAGGTTGGCTAATAAGGAGAGAGTAGTTATCCAAGGAAGTGCGAGAGAAGTATATTCGCTATGTGATTGAGGTATAAGTATAAGTTTAAAAAAATTTGTATGTTGTTGTTATTGTTTGTGAATTTTATTTTTTGTATTATATTTTGGTTGTTCTTATGATGCAAAAATGAAATCAATGGGTGTACTGAATCCCCCAATTTCATATCAGTTGGACATACCAGAGAAAGTAGTTTAAAAAGTTGTGATGGGTGGTACAAGAACGAAAGAAAGTTGTTTTGTCCTACAACACAATATTGAGACCACGTCACCTCAACTAAATAACACTCAGAGACTATCAAGGATGATAGAGGGAGTTAAAAAAATCTTTCAGTTTATATTAAAATATGAACCGAAACAAACATATATATTTCCTAAGAGTTATTTTATGGAATTTTTTAATGAAGATGATTGACTAGATATAATTGTACTACAATTTTGGTGCTCCTAAGTAAATGTTTAATGATGATTTCAATTTATATTCATTGTTCTCATACTTTAACATTAATATTTGACACTTTCATTAAATTTTAAGTAGGTTCATCCATGAGATGTGTGTTAAAAGGAAATTAAGAAAATATTGTTTCTTAGATCCATTGAAATTTCAATTTCAAGATATGGTAGCAAACACTATCAAGATGTACATACAAAATAAATTGGTTAATAAGAATGAACAATGTTACATTGGATAGTTTTACCATGCGTAAGTATATATTAATTTGTGTTTTTCTATAAATCAATTTTGTACACATTATTAATTATTCTGAATATTTATGCAGTTCACATTGACAATTAATTATAATATGTTCGAAGAAAAATGTCGTAGTTATGTTATTCTCGTTACACTGTAAACTTACTGAAAAGACTCATGACGTTTTGAGCAGGTAAGTGATATTATTTGTAATACTCAAATTTCACCTTTGATTTTGAATAATTATTATTCATGTTTAATTTTTACTGTCATGTAGAGCTGTGGAGGGATGCAATTTTGTGAAACGTAATGTACAAGGTAGAAAGTCAAGGCTTTACTTTCCAAAAGTAAGTATTACTTGTGCTTTTTGACATTCTTTTATTTTCTCTAATGTATTACTTGTCATTTGTGTATATTAAATAGTACCTATATGAAAATTATTTGCAGTCACAAAAACAATCAGACAACTTTTGATGTGGATACTATGTTATGAGACATATGTTAGATATTGTCTCTGAAGGCATTATGAAATCATGGGTTAAGGTATTAACTTTATCCATATACATGTATTTTATTTATATTTGTTTATTTAATATGGTTGTTGTTAGCTTATCATAATTTAAATTTTGCTCAAATTAAAGGAGTTTTGCTACAAAGCAACATTATCACACGAGGGTATAAATAGCATCCAATCACGTTGAGCCGGTACCTTCCTACCTTATTATGAATCTCAACAACACTAATTTTGTCTTGGTTGATGTAAGTATTGTATAGGGGTTTTGTCATTATAGGTTCAAATATGTATAGATTCTCTTGGTAGAGGTTTTGTGTATCACAAGTGTTATTATAGGTATTATAAGAATTATATGATAATGTTTTCAGATATGTATAGGTTTGAAAAACTACCCTGATTATCCGGAAGGATTTTGTTTTCTTGCACATCAAGGTCGACCACGCCATCTGTTTTACGAACACTCTTTTTTACCTCATATATGAGATGGTGATCGCGAGGGGGTTCTTAATATGTATAAGGCAAGCTCCACGCAAATCAGTAGCAATAATAATTAACTAACCTAACCTATTATGATATTTCATATTCAAATGGCTTGTGGAGACCATTAAGTCTAATGTTGTCAAAAACAACCTTCATAGGATGTGGTTGTATATGCTTTTGTAAGGGATGACAAGTAAGCATGCTTTCACGGTTCTCTTGTTTTTTCCTTCTCCTAACGAGATAGATAAATCTATGACTTCACATATACATGTTGAGAAATCGTTGAACGCTAGAAGGATCCCGCCTTTGCATGACTTTAAATCTTTCATGCATAGTCCTAATTTCATGATGACTTAAGATACATCAAGTCAAATGAACTTCTCGATGAGGATCCTTAATGCTAAGTGATAGGTTATGATAATAGTTATGAATAATGGAAGTATCGCATTAGGAGGTCCATGAATCTTTTCATGCTCTTAAATCCCTTGAATGGGTATTTTTTTCTTTTGTTTTTGGACTCCTACCGTTGATTTATATGAATTTTTCGAAGATTCGATACAAATTAATCAAAGACAAAGGTAGGAGACAATCTGAATGCTAGAGGAGTTATGATGTTTTCTGCGGTTTGATCGGAAGTCATCTTCTTTTTCAAGCGTAATCATTGTTGTGATTCAGGCATTTGGATTAGATGGAAATCTGATTATGGAAACTTGAAGGAATATAAACTCAATTCCCATTAACGACACCATTATTCCGCTAGAGAACAAAAAATGCTTGGTCAAATGGTGGAATAGAGTGTTGATAAGGTGGAGTCGATGAACTCATTGCGACGATGTGGAGGTGGATCTGCAAGGTTAACATTTCAACTTTTAAGTCAATAAGATAATGAAGAGTAGAGTGAACTACGAATTAGGGAAAGAACCCCTCAAATCTCACGTGAAATTTCTTATATATGAATTGCGATTATGGAATTTCCCTACTATTTCGACAATTAACATAGAAGACAGTCTAATGACATATGACAATAAGCATCAGCCCCCAGACGCGGATCCAATGTAGAGTTGCATTGTACCCTCAATTCTTTAGTAGAGTGGTCAGATTGATCTTTAAGCTTCCTCGTTTTGGTCTAGTTGGACCACAGTGACGTCGAGTAAATACTAACCCATTGTCATAGTGTTTTCATGTATCCCTCCATTGTCTCACATTATCTTTGGCGTGGATTTCAACTTAATTGTAACCGTTCGGACAACTTCTTTTTCACCGATCCCCATTACAACACCGAGTCTTTTGTGTTCGGTTCAGAACATGTACAACCTTATTTAAACATTATTAATATGCTATATGTCTGTACCAATACTTTTGTATTACTATGGAGTTGTAAACTTTATAAACTATAAAGTAAATGTGTGTTACAGATACGAATACAAATACTTAAGCATTTATCAAATTACAATTATAAATACTGAAGTTCCTAGATCTGTCATAGCATTGTCGGTGGATAGTAAAATTTATTATTACACCAGTACTCATACTAGTATATCATGCATTTAACAAGCCTGGACTTTCAGTAGTTCATCATTGTGCACTGAAAACGAAATTCCAGTTTGTTCTAGGGCCAAGTTGCCTAAACTATGCGCGTAGCTCTGAGGAAATTGTCGTTGACGTTTGCATTTAAGCCTTATCCAGGTCAATATAAAAAAAGGCATTTGTAGAAATGGTTTATACTTAACAGCTAATGCCTTTATGTCATTCACGCAATATTTATGATAGTGTTGACATTGTTTTCATTCATATATCAATCACATGGATGTATATGAAAATCTTTTACAAAATTAATGAAATACTCACTCCCAACTCATTTAGTATAAATGCTATCACTGACTAGCTAGGTCAGGGTGGACCATTCTGTATAAATATAATGGATTGGACTGTCCTACTTGTTACATGAATTTAGTGAAACTTCCATATAAAAGGAAGGGCTGCTATTTTGACACTACAATTCTAACACCATATCCATACACCCTTTAAGATACAATTTATGTGTTATTTGTCTCTGGAAAAAGAAAAAATAATTGCTAAACATGATAGAAAAAGTAAAAACCGGTGTAAATGTCACAAATTAGTGTAACAATAACAATATCATTTCTCAAAAGGAAATTCTGACTTTTCTTACTATTCTACCCTAATTTTAAAAATTTAATACCAAAATATTCCATTTTTAAAAAAATGTGTCAGGATGATCCATTTTTAATGGGTGCTGGGTATCCTGAATGTCAAGCACGTGTAATGCTTTTGTGTGTGTGGCTTTTTGGATGGCGTGAGTGATATATATTTTTTAATTATTAAATCTATTTATGAAAGAATAAAAATATAATAAAGTTAAAAATATAAAATATAATATTCTAAATATAAAAAATTTATTGATCTACTTTAAAATTCAATTACATTTTTAATTTTTTTTTTAAATATTTATAATTATGCAATAAAGAAATGTAAAGAAGTCGGCATAATTTTTCATTGATTTTATATAAATAATACACATATCATCGATTACATATATCATCGATTATTTATGGCCGTCTGTTTTACGTACAGTTTTCTTTTTGGTTCGTTTTGGTTTGTCCTGGTCTCTTGGACGTGATGGAGGTGGTGGAGATGAATCAGAAGACAAATCTTCATTGTGATATGTTATAGGGGGTCCTCAACCATAAGATCTTCAATGTTATAATCTAATATATTCAAAAGTTGGTATTTCGTGAACAAATACTTTTGAAATGAATGTGTTGGTTGTGCGAAGGTTTCGGGTTATGTATTTTGAATGGTGGGTAATAGATATCATCGATGGGGAAGGTAGAGGTGAGATAGGAGTATGTTGTGTTGATTGTGTGGTGTTGAGGTTAGGGGTTTGAGTGATCGAAGTTTGGTGGAGAAATTGTAGTGAAATGTAAGGGTGGTCGATGGGTGGACTGATGTTGGAATTGTTGGTTGTAGTAGTAGTTTGTTTGTGGGAATGAAGTGTGGGGAGTTTGGTGTTGGGATGAGGTGGCATAGAAGGTGTGTTGTTGTGTGGTCTGTGTATGATGGTATGTTTGTTGCGTGGATGAAGATGCTTGTCCCCCAAATTGGGATGTGTACATTGGTGGAATATCTTCATAATGAGACACAATAGTTTGTTGCATTGGATAAGACACGTTTTAACGGGGGTTGTTCAAAAATTGGTTGGGAGCAACTTGCACAAATGGAATTGTATGTAACCAATTCAAATATTTTTGACTTAGTGTATGCTCACCCACTACCACGTCCCCCTGCACTACAAAATACTTTATGTGTCTTGACATTGTTAGATAGAGTTTGACATTGTTAATATTAATGGACTTGCCACATAGATAAAACATAAAAGAAAAGTACAGAAAGGAAATCAAAAGAAAACATAATGAAAAGGACCTCCTACGCCCAACGAGACTAACACTTATACTGACTGTAATACTGATACGATAAGCGTTGAGACAAAACGCTAATAGACTCTAATCTTGATGTCATAGAAAATCCATATCCTCGTCACTTCATATCCTTCCCACTAGGACTACCAAGCTCGTCGTCTGATCGTCATAGATTAACCCAAAAATACAAGACAAAAAGAACACAGGGCTAAGATTCATGTACAAGTTTAAAAGTGGGAATGAGTGTGTAAAATAATAATATATATGACAACCACAATTACTCAGACAAGCGTATCCTCAACCCATACTTAGATTTATTATATCTCTATTTATTATAATGCATCCTTGAACTATATGTTGACGCAGGCCACTAAACACTATCATAATATCTATCCCTTTTACTAAGATCAGATATCACCAGACCACATGCCACCAACGTACTCCCAATTACCAAGAGCTACGTCACCTAACTTCACGTGGAGTCTAGGTGTTATAAGTTGATCGTCCCTGAGAATTCAGGCCAAGAACTTCGTCTTGCCTAACATGCATAGATCATAATCCCCGTCGGGATTGTAGGTGACCGATCAACCTCGTATGTCCCATACTGCACGACAGTGGACTTATACATTCCTCAATGCAAGTCTATATGATCACTCAATCATCTTGTGGCAACTCCCAACCATAAGTGCTAAGATAATACTTGAGACATATCATATCATTCTTTTAGGTAATACTTATCATGCCAAATCCATCAAATGCTTACTCGTATTTTATCTTGGCATAATCCTTATCTTCATAAAATCAGTTTAGTTCATACAATGAATAAGGTTGGTTGACTTCCCAGGTAAGAGAGGTGGACTGTAAAGGACATAGCCGACAAAGTCTTTCCTTAGCCAGAATCCAACCAAATACAACTACTCAATGTATACAACTTCCCTTCATTTATTGGGGATCTAACACTTAATATCTAACAATGTCGTTTCTCTCCTTAATAGATCATTTTTCTTAGTCTATCAATCACAATCATTCAAGTATAAATAAAATAACAATTAAACAATTAATCAAATAATACAATCACAATACCACCACAATTTATCATATATTACTCCTATGATAAATAATTAAGGTCGGCTTAACCTCGTTTAATGATCCTTGAAAATCATTATTCGAGAATAGGCTCTCCTTACTTATTTATCGCTAGTAGGGCTTAGGTCACCACTACATATATATTAAGCTATTTTACGCTAACCGTCCCAACATATATGAAATCTTGCCCCCACCTTTTGTTAATGAGCGTTGTTGAAAGTCCACGAGTGTTTTCTCTGATCTTTGCCAAGAACCTAATTTATGATAATCGTTGAATTGTACGAAGTTTACAAAATGATTAGAATATAATTTTCGGTTAGTTAAACAAAATCCTATTGCAATTTGAAATATTTATTAAAATATTTAATAATAGTCTCCACTATATTTAAAAGATTATTAAATTCAAATATAAATTAGACTATACCCTCGTTTGGATTTGTTCATTTTAGAAAATTATCAAGAGTATATTTCTAATAACATTTTAATTTTATAATAATACTTGGGCATTATAACGACTTAAAATGGTAATTTTTTCCTGGACTTTATAAGTTCAGTATCTCGACGTCTAAACGGAATTTAAATAGAAATCTTTAAAATAAATTTTATAAAAATAACATAATTAAAATAAAATGGACATTATAACGACTCACCGGTTACTTATGAAAATGATTTGGGCAGAACTTTGACGTATTAAACTCCATTGAAAATTTCTAACTACATTGACCGCAAAATAACTCTAAAAGTTACGAACCGACATCGTGAGAACCTCGATAACTAAAACTAATATTGTTATGTGAAGAACTAGAGAAAGAAAGAAGTAGAAAGGTAAGAAAGATAATTTGTGAATGAGTGAATGAAAATGGGGTGGGAAAGACCCCTATTTATACTAGTTGTAAAATATTAAAATAACATAAATGCACCTTCTTTTGCCCATACCTTCTAACTTTTCAACTCTTGCTAGTAAATATGTCTTATCAAAGATTTACAAGTCTTTCTTCAATAGTTCCATAAATGATCTAGTACGACTTTGTGAAAATAATTTGTAAGAAAGATATGAAAGCTTGATTTTATGATGTTTCATGACATAAGATCATGTAGGAAATTAATAGAAAATTGGATATATATTTCTTTTATGAAATGAAATGATAATAATGATAATAAAATAACTAGGATAATTTTTTGGTATCTTTATTAAATTAAAATTGTTTTATTTACTAATTAATTTGTAGACTAAAATAGTGTTATTCCAATAAAATAAAATCCAATAATAATAATGAGAAAAAACACCAATAATAATAATAATAATAATAATAATAATAATAATAATAATAATAATAATAATAATAAAAATAATAATAATAAAAATAATATGAATAATTAATTAACTTACAATTAAGTATTTTAATACTAATTTCAAAATTTAGTTTATAAAATGAAACGATGATATTCAAATCGAATAGTAATATTAATAATAAAAATAAAGGGTGATTAATTGAAAAATTAATTATTATAGGTACTAGTTTCAATGTTTAGTTTGTAATATTTAGCGATGTTAAAATCTCAAATATAATTATATATATATATATATATATATATATATATATATATATATATATATATATATATATATATATATATATATATATATATATATATATATATATATATATTAATGCATGGAAAATTAGGATGTTACATGTCTCCATTCATTAACCTCATCTTTGTTCAATTCCCACCAACAGACTTTTTGGGCTTGTTTCATCATCATTTCGTGGTGTTCCCTTAGACACCTTGGTTAGCAAGGGATTAGTTATTCAAATCCAAACTGGAGTTTGATCATATTTGTCTGATGTATCTCCATAGTATGGAAGCATACAACATAAGTTGTCGCACTATAGAGTAGGCTTTCTCTATGATCCAACACTAGGAATTGAAGGCACGACCTCTATATAAACTGGATAAAAAATATAAAAGTTAGAATATAAATAAGAAGTCATAGAATACATATAGGTTGTATTGTTTCACACTTACATCATTTGCCTCCATGTGATGTAATAAGATTCGATACCCATGAAGAAAAAGTATGAATGTTAGGTATAGTTCAATAAGAAGTAAATGAGGATTTATGGGCGGAAAAAAAGTATTTTGATTGATACGTACAAAAAAAATGAATGTTAGGTATAGGTCAAAGGAGGCTTTATGGGCAAAAAAATCACAGGAGCATCTCTTTTGGCAAGAAGAATATTTGGATTGAGAACATAATTCATTCTTGATAAAATATTTTAGAGTTAAAAATAAAAAACTAGTGTACTAGATGTGAGACATGGAGGTTACCATACAAAGCAATTTATAGATAAAAGAAAAATAATTAAATATTCAAATGCTCGGCCAATGGATACCTGAGTTTGGCTAATGAATGGTCGAGCACCTTCATGCCATTATTTATGTCTATTATTGTTTGCTCCTAAATTTGATGCCTATGATGGAAGGAAGAAATTGATAGACTTCGACTAAAATTGTGTCTAGAATAGTTGAGTCGAATGCATCCTTATATATGCAAAGGAGAACATCTTTTTTTGGACTCAAAGATATTTTATCAATCGAAGGAATTGTTCAATGGAGTACTACTGAAGGTACTTCGATGAAGAAGTTTGAAATTCAAATAAAGGAGGGAATGTTTTATTCTTATCCGTTTCTGAAAGGGACATGTGGCACGCTCTCAAAGATTGAAAACATGCAGGGTGACACTTGTCTCGTTTTTGCTTGAAGATCTGTTAGTAGCGGTTATTTCATTTGTTATAAATAGGCAATTCTAGTGTTAGGATTAGGTGTGTTCCATTGTGTACCAAAACTCTATTTTACTCAAAGTATCAAGTGACAAGAGAAACAAGTGGGAGAGAAATGTCGGTTGTACACCGCCATTTTATTTCAATACAATTTATCAAGTTTTTTCACTAAAGTTTACTTCAAGTTATCAAGTTTACTTTTTGTTCTTTATCAACATTTTGATTTAAAGCCTTTGGATTTAAAGTCTTTTGCGATTTACTTTCATTTACATTTTGAAAACAATCTTTCTTTACTATTTCATGAATGATGTGGAAGCGTTTATTGTTATTTTCAAGAATTTATCCTTAAAATATCATTTAGCACATGTCCTATGATCAATCTGATCGATCACGTGAGTCACCAAAGTTAAATTTGGAAGATAAGCGATTGTGTAGAAAAAGGCTCTTTATATAGGAGAGAAAATACAACATTAACTCCTTTATTTTAGGAGTAATATAATAACACTTAAATAAGAAAATAAATAGTAATAAATAAGAAATATTTCAACACCTCCCTAAAGTTGGTGCATAGATGTCAATCATGCCCAACTTGCTAATCATGTATTCAAATGTTATTCTTCCCAAGCTTTTGGTCAATATATCAGTGGTCTGTTGATTGGAAGGGATAAATGGCAAGCAGAAAGTACCTGAATCTATCTTTTCTTTGATGAAATGACGATCGATCTCGATATGTTTTATACGATCATGTTGAATCGGATTATGAGTTATGCTCATAGCTGCCTTGTTGTCACAATACAATTTCAATGGGATTTCTACCTCAATCTTTAGTTCTTTTAGGACTATGAAAATCCACATACCTTCACAAATTCCTTGGGACATTACTCTAACTCATCTTCACCACTACTTCTTGCAACTACTCCTTGTTATTTGCTTCACCAAGTCACTAGGTTCCCCCACACATATGTGCAATAACCTGAAGTTAATTTTCTATCAATAATGGACCCTGACCAATCAGCATCTACATTTTTATCATTGGTCTTCTTGAAGAGTAACCCTTTTCCAGGATTGTTGCTTTTAAGTATCTCAAGATTCTGTTCACAACTTCAAGGTGTTCTTCATTTGGTGCATACATGAATTGACTCATAACACTAACAAAGAAAGAAATGTCAGGACGAGTATGAACCAGATATATTAATTTTCTAACCAACCTATGATATCTTCCAATGTCAACTAGTGTGTCCCCTTTCTCCCAAAGTTTGGTACTTTGGTCCATCGATGTGTCAGCAAGCTTACAACCACTCATACCTGTCTCTTGTAGGAGTTCAAGAACATATTTTCTCTGAGAGACAACAATTCCTTTCCTTGACCTTGCTACTTCCATGCCAAGGAAATACTTGATGGGACCCAAGTCTTTGATTTCAAAGTCTGCTGCTAAGTTTCTTTTTAATCTCTCAATTTCTATCTCATCATTACCTGTAAGAATAATATCATCAACGTAGACTATCAAAATAGTTATCATTCCATTTTGACCTGAATTTGTGAATAAAGTATGATCTGCTTGCCTTTGAGTATATTCTTGTTTCTTCAAAGACTGGGTAAACTTTTCAAACCAAGCTCTCGGAGATTATTTCAACCAGTACAAGGACTTCTTTAATTTACACACCTGTGACCCAAAGGTTTCTTCAAAACCCGGAGGACAATCCATATATACTTTTTCTTCTAAATCACCATTGAGAAAGACATTTTTTACATCTAGCCGATGGAGAGGCCAATCTAAGTTAGCAGCAAGGGATAAGAGTATTCTGATTGTGCTAAGTTTTGCAACAGGAGCAAAGGTCTCTGAGTAATATATGTCATAGGTCTGAGTGAATCCTTTTGAAACCAATCGATCTTTGTACCTTTCAATTGATCCATCAAAATTATACTTTATTTTGAACACCCACTTACATCCCACGCTTCTTTTATCTACCGACAGAGTTGTGGCACTCCAAGTTTTATTCTTTTCAAAAGCTTTAATCTCCTAAATAAAACTTCCATCCACTTTGGAATTTCTGGAGCCTCCTGTACATTCTTAGGAATCTTGACACTAGCCTCCAGAAGAAATAATGATCAAGTAGTAGAAGGCCTTATTCCTCAACTAAGCCAAGAATCTTAACCGAGTGAAAGTCAACCGACTTAGACAGGTAAATCTCTCATTGATCCTGATTCTTTATATATCGACCTTGATGTCCCCCCAGAACTTAGGAAACAATATAATGATCTTAATGTTCCCATAGCCTTTAGGAAGCCCTGTAGGTCATCTACTAGGCACCCTTTGTCTAACTTTGTATCATATTCAAACTTGTCTGAGTCGGTTGACTTTCACTCGGTTCAGATTCTTGGCTTAGCTGAGGAATAAGGTCTTCTACTACTTGATCATTGTTTCTTCTGGCATAAATTTTCCTTTCCAAATTGGATTTCCTTCCTCAAAACGTTTTCTTGTTTCATTATAAGGATCTTTATTTGTTGCATTTTGATTAGTTTAAGAAAAAACATTTGTTTGATCTTTGTTTTGATTTGTTGCCTCAGATTCTGATTGATCCTTACTCATGGAAGGAGTATGTTCATCTAATTTTTCCAAGGTATTTTCTTTAGGTGCAGATGTACATGGAACAGAATTATGTGATAGATACAAATCTTCTGAGATAATTAAGTTTTAAAACAATTTAGGAGAATCTTCATTTGTTCCCCCCCTGAATATGATCATTACCAAAAAAAGGTTTGTTTTCAAAAAATGTAACATCCATTGTTACAAATATTTTCTTTGTATTAGGATCAAAACATTTATAAACTTTTTGAGAAGATGAATACCCAATAAAAACACATTTGATTGCACGGGGTTCAAGTTTACCAAGATGGTTGTGTTTGTGAACAAAAGTTATGCATCCAAATATTTTAAGTGGTAAATTAGATAGAACATAAGCAATTGGAAAATATTTCAAGAAACTTTGCAAAGGAGTTTGAAATTTCAAAACACGGGATGGAATACGGTTTATTAAATGTGCAGCTGTCAAGACAGCTTCACCCTATAAATATTTAGTGAAATTGGTAGAGAAAAGTAGTGCTCGTGCAACTTCAAGAAAGTGACGGTTTTTCCTCCCTGCAATGCCATTTTGTTGGGGTAAGTTAACACATGAACTTTGATGCACAATTCCATTTTCAAGGAAAAATTTCCAACAATTTTATTGAAAAAATCAGTACCATTATCAGTATTAAACACTTGTATTTGGGTGGTAAACTGTGTCTGCGACAATATACAAAAGTTTTGAATTATATGACCAACCTCCGATTTTTCTTTTTGTTGGATAAAGTACTTTTTTGATTAGGCCCCCAAACATCATTATGAATCATTGAAAAAGGTTTTGAAGGTTTGTAAGATTGAATTGGAAAAGAACTTCGATGATGTTTAGCAAACTCACAAATCTCACATTGAAGTGAAGAAATGTCTTGTTAAACAAAAAGTTTGAGAAACAATGAACTTAAATACATAAAACTAGGGTGGCCTAACCTTAAATTCCACAACATAATGTCATCCTTATTATTTGAAACAAAACAGATTTAACTGAAGAACTTATTGGTCCAAATTGATGTCTGGTTTTTGGCTCATCTTCCAAGTAGTAGAGTCTACCACTTTCCTCAACAGTGCCAATCACCCTCCCCGAGATCAAATCCTGAAATACAGAATGAGTATTAAAAAATGAGCTTGACAGTTTTTATTTGTGGTTAGCTTACTGACATATGATAAGTTGCAAGATAAATTTAGGACATGTAACACATCTTGGATGGTTAGTAAGGGAGACATAACAATAGAACATTTTCCTGCCACAGCTGAAAGAGAGCCATCAACTAATTTAATTTTGGAATTTCCAACACACGGTTTATATGAAGAACATAAACGGGATTCACCGATCATATGATCGATGGCTCCAGAATCAACGATCCATGTACAATTAGGAATGACACTAAGATGAGTTGATTTCGAGAAATTTCCTTTATAGGCTATGGAGAACGAAGGTGTTTGAGACTCAAGGAGTTTATACATTTGGTCTAGTTGTTCCTTAGTGAATGTAAATGCGTTTGGGAAGGACTGTGGCTCTTGATCATAAGTTGCTTGAAGTGCACGATCCTCTCCCTTCTTTTTCCAATTAGAAGGCTTTCCATGAATTTTCCAACAAGTCTCACATGTGTGATAATAACGCTCGCAATGATCACACCAAAGTTTACCATCCTTCTTACCATATTTCTTGCTATTTTTATTGAAGTTGTTGTTTGTGACAAGGGAAGCACCATCAGTTGCTGAGTTTGTCTTTCCCATCATCACTCTTTGTCTAGCGTCCTCCCTTCTGATTTCTGAAAATGTTTCTCAGATAGTTGGCAGCGGATTATTTCCAAGAATTCTACCTCTTACTTCATCGAGTTCCTTGTTGATACCAGCAAGAAAAATAAATACACGATCGTTCTCCCACGTCTTAATAAAATGAACACTATCTTCAGTACACCTCCAGTTATAATCATAACACTGATCCAAATCTTGCCCAAGGGCCATCAATTCATTATAGTAGGTAGTAACATCCTTGTCATTCTGCTTTAAATTTTATAACTTTGATTTTAGATCATAAACTTGAGAGAAATTTTAATATCAAAGTAAGACAGTTTTATAGCATCCCAAACATCTTTCACTGTAGGTAGATACATGTATGTTTTTCTCATACCTACCTCCATAGTATTATTAAGCGACGCAATAATAGAAGAGTTTTCAGATTTCCAGAACCTGTAATTAGGATGTGTTGTAGCAGGTACTGGAACATCACCTGTAAGAAAACCAAACTTCCATTCTCTTTCTAGAATTAGTCGAACAGTTTGGGACCATTCAGCGTAGTTTGAGCCATCTAGTTTTTGAACATTAACCTGAAGAGAGTTATTTTGACCTCCACCTCCTGAATTATTGTAACCACTATCAAATGGGTAGCCATAACCGGACCCAAAAAGGTTGTTGTTAGGATCACCTCTACCATAACCGAATCCAGAGTTAAAATTGTAGTTTGTCATGAAACTGGGCATTTCTGGCATGGTAAATCCACTTCCTATACCGAAATTGTTGTTGATGTCGCCGCCATCGGAATTGTTGTTGGTGTCGCTGCCGGATTTATTGTTGGTGTCTCCGCCGAAATTGTTGGCGCCGTTGCGTCCACGACCTCCTCCGGGAGGATGTGGGGTTTGGATAGGGTCCACCATAGTTTGGATCGGTCTGGTCTGATAAAAACAGGTCGTCAGATAAAAAATTTGTTAGGGAAAGCTTTACAGTATCACCTTAGCCCTAACAAGAGTTTCTGATACCATGTAGAAAAATATATGGGTGATAATATTATATTTTATTATAAAGAAAAAAAGGCTCATTTTATAGTAGAGAAAATACAACATTAGCTCCTTTATTTTAGGAGTAATATAATGACACTTAAATAAGAAAATAAATAGTATTAAATAAGAAATATTACAACAAGTTGTTTACCAAATTTCACAGTAGACAAATTGGCACGCCTAGTGGGACAGTGCTAAAGTGTTATTTTGAAGAAATATTTATTTTGTCTGTGTCTATAAATATTAGCATCATTTTTTGTTTGAGTACTTTCTCTGTTGTGAATTTTGTTGCATGTTGTTGAGAAGTGGCAAGTTATCCGTTACTGACGAAAATAGACCTAGGAGAACACGTATAAGGAAAATGGAAAATCCAAATCAGACAACTAATCAGAATCCTCCAAACACGTTGAATAGTAGAGATACATATAATATATCTTTGACATGAGGACCGACACGGTTGTAGCAATCATATATGAACCAACGCCATTAATGGCGAGTTCTATTCCAACACAATCAATGGCCTTTTCGTAGTCCATTTTAACATATACAGACCCTAGAACCAATCAGGAAACTCCCCCACTTATAGAAAATTCGACTTATAGGACTTTCCCACCACCAAGGTTTAGTATGCCTCCATCGGGTCGATATCCACCTTTCGGAATGCCCACATCGTTCATGGCAGGTTTGTATAACGCCACTTCGACGTTTTCAGAACCATAAATGAACGTAACTTCACCATTACAAGGGTCAAATTCTAGGAATAACATGGGTCGAAACGGCCAATCTTTGGCCATGAATTATTCTACCCAAATGCCTAACCTAACCAATAATTCTGCAACAATTATTAGGCAACAAATTGATGAAAGTAACCATGAAATGGTTCATACTTTGGCCCAAAACATGGGAACAATTCTTACAACCTTAATTCAAAATGCTACTCAGACTAACCAACAAATTTGGTGGAAATGACTCGACTGGAAGATTTCTTTGGGGTACCTCAACCCGTTCGACATCCACAAAGGGAATATATGGTGGAAATCCAGGGGATAGCCTTTGAAGAGGACCATACTATTAATCAAACCCAACAAAACCAAGGAAATGGACCTAGAGTAAATCAGGGAGTAGTCGAACAACCAATAGTCGAACTCCCAAAGAATCATCCACAAATTCCTGTAAATGAACAACCAAGAGTAGTATTGGTGAATAGAAATCAGAACGCGGATGACGTGGTACAACAAATTCGGTGTGATGACATGACAACAAATAACAATTTAGAAGTCATGTTTGAAAGGATTATGGCGCAAAATGGTGTGAATTTTGGTCTTCAATGACCAAACTATATGTCACCATTATCAGAATATATTCTCTAGTCGGATTTACCCCTAGATGGAAAGTCCTAAAGTTCACAAAATTTTCTTGGTATACAACCGAATCCACTGTCGAACATGTGGCGAGTTATTTGATCGAAGTAGGAGAAATCTAAAATAATGAGAATCTTAGGATAAAATACTTCCCAAGTTCCCTTACAAAGAATGCTTTCACATGGTTCACAACCTTACCTCCAAACTCAATCCATAATTGGACACAGTTAGAACATTTATTCCATGAGCAATTCTACATGAGACAAACGAAGATTAGTTTGAAGGAGTTAGCCAGTATAAAACAAAATTTTACTGAGCCAATAGATGATTAATTAAATAGGTTCTGACTGTTGAAGGCTAGGTATTTTACACAGGTTCCTGAACATGAATTAGTCGAAATGGCTGCAGGAGCATAAATTATTCTATTCGAAAGAAACTCGATACCCAGGATGTTAGGGACATGGCCTAGTTGGCTGATAGGGTTTGACAACTTGAATGTCTGAAATATGAGAAGACTAAAGTAAATAAGAATAAGAGGATAACATACGTCGAATATAATGAGAACAATGAAGGATCATATAGTGAGCCTTTATGTTTCAACGAAAATGAAATCGATCTTGTCGAATTAATGCAAGGCCCTCCTTATTCAGGTTTTAACACCTTCAAATGGGAAGAATCTGGTCGAACCACTGACTGATAAATTCCCCAAGAAAACATACACTTTCGACGTCACTAAGTGTGATGAAATTTTTGATTTTTTATTTAAGGACATACAATTGATAGTGCCTCGGGAATTAAAATGCCTCCTTTAGATCAAAGAAAGAAAGTGGATGTTGATCCTGTTCTAAGATCTTGTTTAGGGATCTTGTTCTCAATGTTTTCTTTTCAGGGATCTTGTTCAAGGTGCAATCCAGGATGGAAGATTGAAATTCGGAGAGAAATCAAAAATTCAGATGAAAGTGGATGTTGATCCTCTTCAACTGATGGAGGTGCATTATACTGAGCCAACTGATGTCCACAAGGTCAAAATTACTGAATGTTTCGATAATGATGTTAATATGGTAGAAGTCATTAATGAATTTACACATAATGTTGTCTTGGTCATGGTCACTGAAGATCTCGACCATGAAGTCACGGGGACTCTTGTGAATGAGGCTACTGAGGGTCTTGTTAAAATAAATGCTGACAATGTTGGAATCACTAGATACTCCAACCTTTTGATGATTACAAAGGAAACTGTTGATGGTTTCGTTCAAATGGACAAGGCCGCTGAGGACCTTGGGATACACTTCAACAAATTGGGTCTCAATACTAATGTTGAAACGAATATCAACATGGTAGAGATTTCATAGGAGACGACCATGGAAGTAGAAGGAGGACACAAACAAGAGGAGAATTCTAAGAATACTTATCCAAAATAAGAGGAAACTTTTGTTGACTTCCTACACAGGTGTCAGAGGAAGATATCATAAGTAATTTTGCGCCCCAGGTGCAGTGATGTCTTCAACAAAAAGGTTGCACGCAATATCGAATGGGTCAGGAGAGCTAAAGAATGGCGTGAACAAAGAGCTTGTTCTGAGAAGAGAAGGTTCGACCCAAGAAGGTCCTCATCCAGGTAGGATGGATGAAGACCACAAGTCCCTAAGACTATGTTTGCTACTTTCCCAGTAACAAACAAAGTACCCAAAGGAAAGTAGGCTCAACCAGTCGAAGAAAGAGAGAAACACTAGCAGAAATGGCAGAACTTTGACGTCAACAGAGGCTCTTCGATTTCCTATCGCAAAAAATTCCAGTCCTCAAACAAATATGCATACATCTCTGAGAACTATAAGGTAAAAAATCCCATGTCTAGGTCACAGTGGAGGAGAGAGCAACGCAGAAGGAATTCCCAAAGGGATTCGAAAGAGAAAGCATAATCTAGCACAAAATGTTACTAGTGGGCCGAAAGTTATATTATTTCTTAAGAAGACAAAACAAAAGAGAAGAATGATTGAATCATAGCAGACGATGAAATGATGACTGATAATTTTGATTCTGGGCCAGAAGAATCTCTAGACATCATAGTAAATGTGGTAACAGTTTTACCCATAGAATCCGATCAAATAACAGAAGTCGAAGATCCCGACGACTACACACGGGCAAAAATGGCAGCACACAAACTAGTGTGCTACTATGTGTTATACCTTAAATTTTGACCTCAATATCCCATGTAATTTCCATACATTTGACATCATTTGCATATACTTTTTACATACCACTAATTTAATGTAGAAATCTAAAGTTTGTTTCTTGATGTTCACCTATGGAGAATTAGGGTTTTGCAATTCATTGCAGAAATCATGCAAAATACCAATCAAGAATGGACATGTTATTCAAACTCTCAAGCTCCTATATCATTTATAAAGATAAAGGGATCATAGATGTCAAGGATCAATCACATGATGCCTAATCTCAAGTGGATCAAGCCTCAAGATCATCAGCATCACCAAATTACGATTTTGACTAATCGAAGCTCCAAAAGTGAAATTTTCATCTAGACATGAGCCAATACCATAGGAAATGGGTTGAATATCTCAAATACACCTTTAAATTCCATCCATGAGTTTGAAATACCTCAGGAAATGCACAGGCAAAAAATCAGGAATTAGGGTTTCTTAGTGTAATTTTCATCTAAGGACCAAAAGTCAAAGTTTAACTTTTAACCAAAAGTGATCTTCATGACCTATATTAAAAGAATATATGGTCCATTGTTGCATTTGAACCCAAAAAATCAAGAAATTGAGGTAACTTGTAAAAGGGGCTAACATAGAAAATTTGAAAATTTTCTAAGTTATGAAGAAAAAATGTGTAGGTACCCTACTTCCAAGCATCATAACTTGTGATCCAAGCATCAGACTATGGTGAAACAAAGCTTGATTGATAGATTTCATCACATACTACAAAAAATTCAAATACATCTTATTCCAAATATCCATGGAATTCAAGTTAGAGATTGATCAAAATCACAAAAATTGGACATTGCATTTGACACTTAGACAAAAATTTCCTAAGTGTAAATCAGCCAAAACACCAAAGCTTTGAGGGATTTTCCACATAGCTCCAAGTTGAACCAGATCCAAATGAAAACATCAAATTTGTTGTGCATCTTACCAATAATCCAAAGAACTCATTGGTACGAAAAATCTCCACTTGAATCAAGAGTTATGGCTGATCAAACACACCTTGCTACTCTTTTTCAAAATATGTTTTGAAAAAAACTTGCCACATACAATTTTGGGTCAAGGGATAAAGATCAACAAGTCAAGAGCATCTAATGTAATCATCATAAACATGTGCCAACCTACAAAACAATGATCAAATCCAAGAAGCTTGCATTCTTGAAATCATGAGTTTTAACGCATATGCACTAGATCCAAAGGCAATAATGATCAAATAGTGCACATTCAAGATCCCTATCCACACCAGTCATGATGCTCTAATAAACAACAATTAAAATGTCTGCATAATGTGGACTGAGCGAAAGAGTAACTGATATATTTGGAGCATCCATTGAGGGCCTTGAGTATGAAGTAAGGATGCATCCCATTGCTAAAGATTCCAAGCCTTATCTCTTGGGCCAGAAGAAAGAAACTTCAATATAACTCTTCTCCTATAAATAGAGCCTCTCAGTAACCATTTTAATCACACTAAATCTTTTGAAACAAAGATTTCTCTCATTAATTTCTCAATCCCAAAATTTCACTTCTGTGAGCAACTACAATCGCGTTTTGAGTTTGGAAGTTGTAGAACTCAAACCAATTGTTCTAACACTTCATAAACATCATATGTAAGCTGTCCAAACACTTATAACTCATCTGTAACACCAAATTCATGAATCAACATGGCCACCCAAGAGATATCTACAGTTGAAAAACCATGAAGTGATCCAGAAGTCTCCAATCAATTCTAAGCATCCAGATACCTTACATAAGGTATATTGGAGTTGCTCAATTCATCAAATCACATATGGAACTTCTCCAACTCAAAATTCAATATGCTCTTCCACAAGCAAGCACAAGTAAGTCTGAATTCATCAAACTCTTTACTCCATGCTTGATAAATGTGATTTCAAGTTACCATCTTGTTTCTACATGTATATAGAGTATTAACTCTCAAACAATTTCATGATTACATTCACATTTAGAATTTCATGTTAGTTTTGCAAATTTAGGGTTCATCAGTAGTTCATCCAATTTTCACATTACACAATCAAAATAAATGAAATTAATGGTCATGATCATGTTCGTGAGTGAAAAACAAACAAGTTTGGCGCGAGTTTCATCCCATTTCATTCAGTGATTCATGAGACAACAAGCATTTTGCAAATCTGCAGCCCATGAACACGCGCGAGCCACCCAAGCGTTCTTGGCGCCATGTTTTGAATTCAAATATTTAAATTTTTTAGTTATTTTATAAAATGATTTAAAAAATAAATTTCTCTCTCATATTTATGTTTCTTAAATAATTATTTTTTTCAAAATTCACAAAAATGTTTAAATATTTGATTTTACCAAAATTTCACTTATTTTATATTTTTACAAAGGATTTAGTTTTTAATTGTTTTTCAACATTTTAAATGATTTCTTTCTCCTGATTTTTCAAACATAAATGAATTTCAAGCTTTCAAATAAATCAAATATGATTTTTCATACATAAATTCAAGGTCACACCTTATTTTATACACATGTTTGATAATTTTCATGATTTAATTGATTTTTATTCAAATAAATATACATTTTAAATAAAATTAGGGTTTTATTGTTTTTCCCTCATAAGTTTAAATCACAAAATCACATTTGGGACTCTAATAGAATGTAATTCCTTTTCCTTTTGTAAATATATAAAATTAGGGTTTTCAAATTCCCCCGTCTGTTTTCAAAAACCTTGACGCGATTGCCTTTTTCAAAAAGATTCATCTGGGTCTCTTTATGGTACAAGTACCAATAATCTTTTCTCAATCTTTTCAAATATTAATTTGGGCCTCTTTGTAAAGTTTAAGACCCATTCTCATTCTCTTTCTTTTCCACCAACAGACCTCCACTGACATACGCATCCCGATCAATTACGAATCTTTATCAATCTTCATATTAAATTCAAAGTTTATCAAAACACTCAATTCTCAATATTAAAACACATCAATCATATCACAATACACTCATTGGGCCTCTCCCCGAGCTGTAAGACCCAACACGTTTTCTTTTCATTTTGCATATATATATATATATATATATATATATATATATATATATATACTGTGCATATTTGTTAGAATTTTTCTCCTAAGTTTAGTTAAACATCAGGATACCTTCACCTATTGCACCCCTAGTTTAGTCAAACTAGAACCCCATAGGAGAATCCACATAGTCTATCCTCCTCTTGGGCATAAACAATATGGACATAAGAATGGAAGATTCTCTTTTGAACCTTTTCTTAGACTATCATAGGTTTTTCTTATATACAACAATTTTAGATCCTAATAACTCTTTCTACAAGAGAAATTCAACTCCCCAGAGATATGATGTTTCTCGGTGAAACTTTTGTCTGGAATTTCTCTTTCCTCCTTTTGAACAGTTCAAAATGACAGAAGACAATATTTCTTTGTGAAAGCTCTTCTGGAAGTGTTTATCTACCTCCTCTTGGGCATTGTCAAAATATCTTGACAAATCTCTTAAAGGTTCCACACCTCCTCCTTTTTGGCTTTGTACAAGGACCCTAAGGCTTCCTAAACGCATAAGATAGATTTGTAGTCAGCCTCCTCTTGGGCTCCACACAAGGACACATTCAGGCTTCTTAGAAGTTCCTAGCCTCCTCCTGGGCTTTGTACAAGGACTATCACGTTTCCTAAAATCATAGGATAAATCTGTAGTCAACTATATAAGCATCAAGCCAACCTCTTGGTCTTTATGCAATTGACCTCTTCCCACAAAGGGTATCAACTAACAGGCTTGGAAAGTCTCTTCACCAAGATCCTTAAAGAACAAGAAAATTCCCCCCATGATCAACCTTCTCTTGGGCTTTATACAATTAAGTTTTCACCAATAAACATCCAATCACAATCATTCAAGTGAATAAATGTATCCATAAACCAACAATCAACCTCCTTCGGGGCTTTATACAATGATATCCCCCTAGACAACCTAATCTTTGGGTTGGGCGCAAGTCAAACTTTTTAGCCTCAATCTTGGGCTTTGTACAAGACAGATAAATCCCCTCATGAGTCGGTACCTCACAAACTTTTAGCCTCAATCTTGGGCTTTATACAAGAAAGATAAACTTTTCTCCGTAGAGACAATTTTCTTTGTTTAGATTCAACCTTGGGCTTCAATCAAGGCACACATAAAAATCAACTTCCCTCTCTTTAGAGATGACAAATTCTCTCTATTGAGCTTCTTTAGTATTCTCTTGGACTATAACTAAGACACACCCCCAATATTCCATCTTCTCTTGGACTCTAACTAAGACATGCAGTAATCCAAAGTTCAGTATTCTCTTGGACTATAACTAAGACACACCCAGTATACAGTCATCTCTTAGGACTCAAACTAAGATACCCAACCAAACAGTTTTCTCTTTGACTCAAATCAATACTTGAACTCAACTGTCTTCTCTTGGACTCAAATCAGGACATCAAATAGTTTTATCTTGGACTTAAATCAAGACTACCACTATCAAATAGTCTTCTTTTGGACTCAAATAAATACAGTTAAAATCAACCTTTTCATCTTCACTCTTGGTATTTGATCAAGACACAAATAACCTTTCATCTTCAATCTTGGGCTTTGATCAAGACACAAATTACCCTTTTAGATTCACTCTTGGGCTTTGAACAAGACACAACCAAATATCCTCCTACCCATAGATTTAGGAGGAACTACAGATTGATCTTATCTCTCAATTCTCTTTTTTAGGGTACATAGGCATGGGATCGTAAGATCTTTGCAAGCACACAGAAAATAAAACACAGTCAGGTTCTCAAACCTCTTTCCAACACAAAAACCTCAGAAACATCACCCCTATGAGTCACTCAAACCCTTACACAAATCCTATATCTCAGCAGAAACAATTACACCAGAAGATGAAAGTAATAATAATCCCAAGGAACTCTCTTAAGAAAAATAACCAAGAAATAGGGACCAAACAAATAACACTTGTCGGAATGATCCACTTGGGAAACCATTTGGATGATATTTGCAAGCAATGTTGGTTTGAGATACCTATTTCCCTTCCTTAACCAGTTTCACAGGATAAAAATTGAAATTAGAAAGTAGCACAAATGTGATAGTGATTAAAGACCATGAAAATCGAGCTACAACCTAAAATTTGCCCTCATATTTATGACTAACATCAAGTGGCTTATGCTTTATGCATTGCATTTAGATCATAACCCATCATACATGCATCACAGGTCTTCTAAGGGCGTGGGACTATCATCAAAGATAAAAGGATTGGTTCAAGCAATGGGTCAATACTTTACATCAAAGACATCTCATAAAGCACATCTTGACCTTAAGTAGTTGAGGAATTGAAAGAAAATACAAGAGTATTAATATCTCCTTGAGTAAACACCAAATTAGGGTTTTTATGGAAAAAAAGAAGCAAATACCTTCATGAACAAAGGAATGTGAGTTTCAGCATCATCTTTGCCATGTAGTATATTGGATTCAAAGATCCTCAATCATTTCCTAAGGAATTAAGGTTTTGACCTCTGGTCAACCCTCCTCAGTCAACTGGTCCAAATTAGGGTTTTTCCCAAGATTAGTTTATTTCTGATTCTTGGGCCAAAACATGGTCTCATGGTGTTTCACATATAATCAAGTGTCTAAGGATACAAGATTAGCCATTGATTATGATCAAAAGATTTTCCATTGATCAACACTTCAAAAGTAAACTGCTTGAGCAAGAGTCAAGCAAAAGTAAACTCCTGACTTTCTAAGGTCCAAGTGACTCATGACACTTCAAATGTGTTTATATGATGGAATTTGATCATGGAATGTTCAAATAATCAAGAACCAATGTGTCGCTCTCTTGATTTTCATCCTAGTATAAACGAGAAAGTAGTGCGGAAAAAGAAGAAGAGTCGCCAGGCAGACATTTTTATCCCAAGGAAGGGAAAGGTAATGTTGCACAAACCTGGGAGAAAGTAAAGAAAAAGGTATCGTGAACTAGAGAGAATGGGTAAGGGATTCAGTTACGTGAAGGGAAGGTATTAACACCCATTCACATTCGTCGTACTCGACGGAATCCATGCTTACTTGCACTGCTCAAAGGCTTTTGTGATTTGAGCACTAGAATAGGAACGAAAAGAGAACGAGAAACAATGTAAGGAAAACTAATAATTATGCTCGAATGGGCCCTACCCTACTTGTAACACCCCCTTTCTATACCCCTAAATAATTAATTAAATCATTTAGGCACATGTTAAAAATTTCATCAGAGTATAATTAAACATGGTATAAAAGAGGCATGCCACATTATGCTTGAAATTAAAAACATACAACACCTGCTCACAACAGATATGCAATAATAGGGTAATTCCCAAACGATAAATGATTATACAGCGGAAACATTACAACAACATCAAACATATATATTTCCATTCATATATATATATATATATATATATATATATATATATATATATATATATATATATATATATCAACAAGTTTGATGCCAACAACAAATATTCATGTCTATACAAAACATCCATCACCAAAATACATATACAATGTATCAAAAAAATGGCACTAAGCCAACCCTAACTACCCGGTGCTACATATCAGAGCCGATCGACCAAAAGGATGAAGACAAGCTTCTCAAAAAGACCTCCAGCAAACCTACTCTGCAATGCCTCATAAAGCATCATAAAACAGCAGAAGGGTGAGAAACATTATCATAATAACATTGCATATAATTATATATCTCAACATATAAAAATGTACATAAAACATATTCTCACCACAATTCATTACTCATTACCTATACACATCGCAACGTGTACATACACAAAATCAAGCATATTCATCATGCACCAATTCGCTAATTCACATAAACTTACATTATTTATGTTTATTCCTCAATTCTATTCATTCCGCATAAACATACGTCTAGCTATATTTAATCACACATATACATTACAAATGTATATCTCATATACATATACATATATCAAACATGCATATATACAATCATGTATGTTTCATCACCCATACTATCATCTCCATAATACTCCAAATAAACATATGCACATTCATGTTTATTTCTGCATATCATAATTAAAATGATAAAATGAAACTCATTGAGACCGACACACGACTCTATTCAGATGCAATGCGGTACCGACTCAACATTTCAGCAGGTTCACTCAGGAACCAAATGGAATCATCGCTTGTTACTTAAAGTAACTCCCCGTCGGGCACATGATGTTCCCCATTGCTCACACCCCACATGGGCACACAATGTTTATGGATTTCTCACACCCCACACAGGCACACAATCCGATTGCTCACACCCCTAACGGGCACATAATCAATGTGACTAAATCACCCATCGCTCACACCCCACACTAGCACACGATGTTTCTGGATTGCTCACACCCCACATGGGCACACAATCCGATCGCTCACACCCCACATGGGCATACAATCTTGTTGTAGTCATCGCTCACACTCCACATGAGCACATGATGCTTCAACGGATTCACAAAGAATCTCACAACACAACAATGCATACATTATGCTTACATGCAAAATGACACACAACATTCTTGAAAATGCATACATATTCACAATATAGTTATGCATTCATCTCACTCAATTTACATACATTGACATTCAATTCAAACAATGTATTCATTTTTCAAACGGCCACAACATCACATCAACCCACATTCCATAATTAATATAATTACATTTTATCGGAAAAGTCGGGTAAAAGTCAGCTAAGCATTTCATTTCTTAGCATCATTAGTTTCTACGTGTTTCTAGCTTTGAATTGATATAAGGAACACTAAAAACGGATACCCGAAACTAAAGCTACGGATTAAAACACATAATCCCTCAAAAACCTACAGGCTCCCTGAGCGCCCTCTAGCTCGCTGAGCGAGAATCACCCTGGAACTTTCGTTGAGCGAGGGGTAGCTCGCTGAGCGGTCACTGCGAATTCCAGAATTTCTCAAAAACCTACAGACCTACCAAAACCTTCCCAATCTCCACAATACATCCCTAAACATGATCTAAAGCATATATCTAACATCATACTTTGAATACAACGATTTCTAACCGATTAATCTACCAATTTCTCACATTTTCTCTAAAACCCTAACTATTCATCTTCTCTAAACTTCCATCAAAACCAAAACTCAACCAATCAAACACATACATAATCATACACAATATTAAGATAACAATGCTTATCACCCTTACCCGATTATTTCGTCTACGCAGAGCAATCTTGATCAAAACCTAGCTTTTCCTCTTTTTCTCTTCTATTTTCTCTTCTCTTCCTTTCTTTCTTCTCTTTTTCTTTCTATTTCCTCTTCTTTCTCTTTCTCCTAACTTATACTCTTTCTCACTCTCTTATATTCTTACTAACTATTCTTATTCTTTCCTTCCTATTTCTACACTTAACTCTATTCTTTCTATTTCTTTTCAACCAAATATCATTCTCTCACAAAAATACCAATTCTACTAATTTCTAACTTATCACTAATTAACAAATACCTAAAATACCCTCCAAACAATTTTTACCCAAAAATTCACAAAACGGTAAAATCCCACAACATATCATATCATCACATTAATTCCTCAACATAAAATATCATCATGATAATTTCACAAATAAAACAATTATCATACAAATAAAATAAAAGACTCCACAAAAATTTGGGAAAATCGAATCGGGGCGTTACAACTCTCCCCCACTTTAGAAATTTTCGTCCTTGAAAATATTACCTGATCCAAACAACTCCAGATACGACTCGCGCATCCTACTCTCCAATTCCCAAGTCATATTGCCTTCCGCAGCGCCTCCCCACGCCACTTTCACAAGCGTAATATCCTTGCCTCTTAGCTTCTTAATTTCACGATCCAAAATCCTAACCGTCTAAGCTTCCACCGTAAGGTTATCTCTTACTTCAACCTCATCCATAGGAATAACATGCGACGGATCCGGAACATACTTCTGAAGTTACAAAACATAGAACACATCATGAAAATTCGAAAGATTCAGAGTCAACGCCACACGATAAGCCACAACACCCACTCGTGTAGTAATCTGATATGGTCTAATAAAACGAGAAGTCAACTTTTTCGACTTCAAAGCACGACCCACACCCGTAACCGGTGTAATTCTCAAGAACACATGGTCGTCTTCCTGAAACTCAAGATCCTTCCTTCTCTTGTCATGATAACTCTTTTGTCTACTCTGAGAAGCTCTCATCTTTTCCCGAATAAACTTTACTTTTTTCGTCGTTTATTGTAACATCTCCGGTCCAACTACCGTTCTCTCTCCGGTTTCATGCCAACATAAAGGTGTTCGACATCTTCGGCCATACAAAGCCTCAAATGGTTCCATACCAATACTCGAATGAAAACTGTTATTATAGGTGAACTCAATCAACACTAAATAACTATCCCAAACACCACCTTGTTCTAGCACACAAGCACGCAACAAATCCTCTAACGATTGGATTTTCCTCTCGGTTTGACCGTCCGTTTGCGGATGGTAAGCCGAACTCAATCTTAGCTTAGAACCCAAAGCCTTTTGCAAACTTTCCCAAAACCCCGATGTAAATCTAGTATCTCTATCCGATACAATACTCTTAGGAACTCCATGTAACTTCACAACCACAAAAACATAAATCTCAGCTAGCTTCTCCAAAGAATAACTAATATCAATCGGAATAAAGTGAGCAGATTTAGTAAGCCTATCGACAATTACCCAAATAGAATTATGACCTCTTTGCATATTTGGCAATCCCGTAACAAAATCCATCAATATACTATCCCATTTCCATTCTAGAATATCCAACGGTTGCATTACACCACTAGGCTTCTGATGTTCCACCTTAGACTTCTGACAAGTCAAACACGCATACACAAAATGAGCTACATCTCTCTTCAATCTGGACCACCAAAAGATCTTTCTCAAATCTTGGTACATCTTATTCGCTCCCGGATGTATACTTAAATTACTCTGGTGTCCCTCTTCTAATATCATCTTTTTCGACTCCTCATCATCGAGAATACAAATACGATCACAGAATCTCAAAACTCCAAAACTATCAACCTTTAAATCCTCATTCTCATTCATCATCAAATCAACAAATTTCAAATCCAACTTTTGCTTTTCACTAACGGTCGCAAGAAAGTCATTCGTAACACGTAGCATACCAAGTCTCACGCTTCTCGGCGTCATTTCGCAAACCAAACTCAAGTCTCTAAAATTCTCCAAAAATTCCCATTCCCTTATCATCAATGCAGACATATGTAACAACTTACGACTCAAGGCATCGGCCACCACATTCGCCTTATCCGAATGGTAATTCAAACCAAAATAATAATCCTTCAAAAGTTCTAACAATCTCCTTTGTCTCATGTTCAATTCCTTTTGATTAAATAAATACTTCAAACTCTTGTGATCACTAAAAACTTCAAATCTTGCACCATAAAGATAATGCCTCCAAATTTTCAAAACAAACACCACAGCCGCTAATTCCAAATCATGTGTAGGATAATTCTTTTCATGCACCCTCAGTTTTCATGAAGCATAAGTCACAACCTTTCCATCTTGCATCAAAACACCACCTAACCCAAACAATGAAGCATCGCAAAACACCACAAATGGTTCCGTCGGATTTGGCAAAATCAAGATCGGAGCCGTTGTTAACCTTCACTTAAGTTCCATGAAACTCTCTTCACAACGAATATCCCAAATGAAAGCCTTTCCTTTACAAGTCAACTGCGTTAACGGAAGTGCCAACTTCGAAAATCCTTCAATAAACCTTCGATAATAACCCGCCAAGCCTAAAAAGCTTCGAATCTCCGTAACTGATATAGGAACTTCCCATTGCATTACCGCATCAATCTTGGATGGATCAACACTAATACCACCATCGGAAATAACATGCCCAAGAAAACTTACCTTCGACAACCAAAACTCGCACTTTGACAACTTAGCATACAATTGTTTCTCTTTCAAAATCTGTAACACAATCATTAAATGATCTTCATGCTCTTCTTAAGACATAGAATAAATCAAAATGTCGTCGATGAATACAACCACAAAACGATCCAACTGTTCATGAAAAATACGATTCATGTATTCCATAAACACACCTGGCGCATTAGAAACTCCGAATGGCATCACGGAATACTCGTAATGACCATACCGTGTCCTAAAAGCCGTCTTTTGAATATCCTCCTCTTTCACATGAATCTGGTGATATCCTGATCTAAAATCAATCTTACTAAAAACACCCGCGCCAACCAATTGGTCCATCAAATCATCAATCCTCGGAAGTGGATACTTGTTCTTAATTGTCACCTTGTTCAACTGTCGATAATCAATACATAACTGCATACTTCCATCCTTCTTCTTTACCAACAATACCGGTGCACCCCAAGGAGATACATTCGTCCTAACAAACCTCTTATCCAACAAGTCATTCAACTGCTTCTTCAATTCTACCAACTCTGAAGCTAGCATACGATACGGTGCCATCGAAATCGGACTAGTACCCGGAAATAGATCAATTGAAAACTCAACTTCTCTTTCCGGTGGTACATCCTTAATATATTCTAGAAACACTTCTGGAAAATCACACACCACTAGAAACCTACTTATCTCCATTTCGCTTTCCACTGACTACGATGCAAACAAACCAAACAATTGAGCTTCGTCCACTAAAAGTTTCTTCAACTCTTTCGTGGATAGGAAACTCTCTTCTTCATCATCATCCAAAGAAGGAAACCTTACTAACTTATTATAACAATCTATATGAACTCGATTAAATTGCAACCAGTTCATACCTAAGATCATGTCCAAACCTTCCAATGGAAAACAAACTAAATCCATAACAAAATCTTTACCATACATGGTCAAAGAACAACTTATACACACCAAAGAAGTAGTTACCGAGCCTGAAGAAGGAGTCTCAATAACCATCTCACCACCCCAAGAAGACATAAACAAATTCAAACGCTTAGCGCACTCAAGAGAAATGAACGAATGAGTCGCTCCCGTATCAATAATAGTAACTAAAGGCGTACTATTAATAAAGCATGTACCTTTAATCAAACGGTCTGCACTAGTAGTATCCTTCCCTACTAATTCAAACACCTTTCCGCCCGCCTGAGCTTTCTTCGGCTTAGTACACTTAGTACTAATGTGACCATCTTCCCCCACAATTAAGCACTTCACAACATTCCTCCTACACTCGGTAGTAGCATGTCCAAGACCTCCACAGTTTGAACATTTCACAATATTCTTCCCACACTCAAAGGACTTATGGCCCAAATTGCCACACTTGTAACACTTAACGGGACCAAAACTCCCTCCACCAGATCTCCTATCAAAGTTTCCCATATGTTTGCCCTTATCATCGGGTGTCACATACGGTCCACTTCTAGCTTGTTGCTTCCTTTTCCTCTCATTCACACTCTCAGGGTAGTACTTCCCTAAGAACTCAGTACTAAAAACTTCCCAAGTTATCTCTTCATCCTCCTCCTCAAGAGCTTGACTTCTACCGACCCACCAATCGTCGGCTTCTTCCTTCAGCATGTGAGTACCAAGCCTCATCTTACTCTCTTCAGCACATTCCATGACTCTGAAGATTCTTTCAATCTCCTTCAACCAATTCTGACCACCATCAGGATCGAATCTTCCTTAAAAAACCGGCGGTTGGTTCTTCCTGAACTCATCATTCGCATTCACATTCGGTGTTCCCTGCACCTCCTTAGCCATTGCTTCCAAAGCAACATCCATATCATTGTCGTTTCTACCAGCCATATTCTGATTGTTCCCAAAGACAACAACAAGATTAAACAAAAGTTCAATCATAACAACATCAAGAGACTCAACTGATTCAAAAATTGGCTTTGATACCACTTAATGTAACACCCCCTTTCTATACCCTCAAATAATTAATTAAATCATTTAGGCACATGTTAAAAATTTCATCAGAGTATAATTAAACATGGTAGAAAAGAGGCAAGCCACATTATGCTTGAAATTAAAAACATACAACACCTGCTCACAACAGATATGCAACAATAGGGTAATTCCCAAACGATAAATGATTATACAGCGGAAACATTACAAAAAAATCAAACATTACAACAAGTTTGATGCCAACAACAAATATTCATGTCTATACAAAACATCCATCACCAAAATACATATACAATGTATCACAAAAATGGCACTAAGCCAACCCTAACTACCCAGTGCTACATATCAGAGCCGATCGACCAAAAGGATGAAGACAAGCTTCACAAAAAGACCTCCAGCAAACCTACTCTACAATGCATCATAAAGCATCATAAAACAACATAAGGGTGAGAAACATTATCATAATAACATTGCATATAATTATATATCTCAACATATAAAAATGCACATAAAACATATTCTCACCACAATTCATTACTCATTACCTATACACATCACAACGTGTACATACACAAAATCAAGCATATCCATCATGCACCAATTCACTAATTCACATAAACTTACATTATTTATGTTTATTCCTCAATTCTATTCATTCCACATAAAAATACGTCTAGCTATGTTTAATCACACATATACATTACAAATGTATATCTCGTATACATATACATATATCAAACATGCATATATACAATCAAGTATGTTTCATCACCCATACTATCATCTCTATAATACTCCAAATAAACATATGCACATTCATGTTTATTTCTGCATATCATAATTAAAATGATAAAATGAAACTCATAGAGACCGACACACGACTCTATGCAGATGTAAAGCGGTATCGACTCAACATTTCAGCAGGTTCACTCAGGAACCAAATGGAAGCATCGCTTGTTACTTAAAGTAACTCCCCGTCGGGCACATGATGTTCCCCATTGCTCACACCCCACATGGGCACACAATGTTTATTGATTTCTCACACCCACACGAGCACACAATCCGATTGCTTACACCCCACACGGGCACACAATCAATGTGACTAAATCACCCATCACTCACACCCCACACTGGCACACGATGTTTCTGGATTGCTCACACCTCACATGGGTACACAATCCGATTGCTCACACCCCATATGGGCACACGATCTTGTTGTAGTCATCGCTCACACTCCACATGAGCACACGATGCTAAAACGGATTCACAAAGAATCTCACAGCGCAAGAATGCATACATGCAAAATGACACACAACATTCTTGAAAATGCATACATATTCACAATATAGTTATGCATTCATCTCACTCAATTTACATACATTGACATTCAATTCAAACAATGTATTCATTTGCCAAACGGCCACAACATCACATCAACCCACATTCCATAATTAACATAATTACGTTTTATCGAAAAAGTCAGGTGAAAGTCGGCTAAGCATTTCATTTCTTAGCATCATTAGTTTCTACGCGTTTCTATCTTCGAATCGATATAAGGAACACTAAAAACGGATACCCGAAACTAAAGCTACGGATTTAAACACATAACCCCTCAAAAACCTACAGGCTCCCTGAGCGCCCTCTCGCTCGCTGAGGGAGAATCACCCTGGAACTTTCGCTGAGCGAGGGGTAGCTCGTTGAGCGACCACTGCGAATTCCAGAATTTCTCAAAAACCTACAGACCTACCAAAACCTTCCCAATCTCGACAATACATCCCTAAACATGATCTAAAGCATATATCTAACATCATACTTTGAATACAACGATTTCTAACCGATTAATCTACCAATTTCTCACATTTTCTCTAAAACCCTAACTATTCATCTTCTCTAAACTTCCATCAAAACCAAAACTCAACCAATCAAACACATACATAATCATACACAATATTAAGATAACAATGTTTATCACCCTTACCCGATTATTTCGTCTACGCGGAGCAATCTTGATCAAAACCTAGCTTTTCCTCTTTTTCTCTTCTCTTTTCTCTTGTATTCCTTTCTTTCTTCTCTTTTTCTTTCTATTTCCTTTTCTTTCTCTTTCTCCTAACTTATACTCTTTCTCACTCTCTTATATTCTTACTAACTATTCTTATTCTTTCCTTCCTATTTCTACACTTAACTCTATTCTTTCTATTTCTTTCCAACCAAATATCATTCTCTCACAAAAATACCAATTCTACTAATTTCTAACTTATCACTAATTAAGAAATACCTAAAATACCCTCCAAAACAATTTTACCCGAAAATTCACAAAACGTTAAAATCCTACAACATATCATATCATCACATTAATTCCTCAACATAAAATATCACATGATAATTTCACAAATAAAACAATTATCATACAAATAAAATAAAAGACTCCACAAAATTTTGGGAAAATCGAATCAGGGCGTTACACTACTTCCTATGAATCTCAACGGGTATGAGAATTAGAGCGACATAGTTCCCATAACCTAGGGAGACAATTTGTTTGTTTATGGTTTTTAAAGGAATGGCCAATGTTCTAGCTCAGGTATTGCAGGCTCGCTGAATCGAGTACGTTACCATATTGGACGAGAACAAGAAGAGGCGCATTCTTACGATGAGATTGAGTGAGATTAGAAAAGACTTCCCAAAGGAAAGACATATTTTTCTATTTTGAAGTGTTTTAAGAGTTTTTTATTTGAAGTGTTTTGCGTAAGCGAGTGCACTAAAGTCTCTGACAATGGAGTGTGTACTACATACATCAATCCGAGATGGAATGACAATGAAGCACACTAAGTATGAGGAATACCCTCAAACTTATTTCCAATGCTCAAGCACACTAATCTACTTCCTTTATTAAGTGTTTTTTGTTGTTTTAGAATGAAGAAATGTTTTTGACTTTTCTTTGTGATACAACTCCATGCCAAAGACTTGTTCAACATGCTAGGAAACTTATAACGCATTCCAAGATGAAATGTTTACAAGCACCCCATGGTATAAGGCTCTTGGAACATGAAGATGTATACAACCTTTATTATATGCTTTTGAATTTGTTTTGAGATGGGAGAAGAAAACTAAAAAGAGATAAAGGTGAAAGACTAAGAGGGGGACTAAACAATCTTTCTCTAATGTTATCATGCATGGATGTTCAAGGTTAAATGTGGTATAAGAAACATAAGTCTAAAAGAGATAAGAGGAACAAGTTCTAACTCACTTCAAAGATTGAAGTTGAGTTAAGAACTCAAATGGATAAAGAGAAGTTAATTGTCAAAGAAGCATTGAAATGCTTATCACGATCACATAAGAGAAAGTAATAAAGAGATGAGAAAAAGGGTGTATGTGGAAGTACATCCACACACTCAACTTTCCATTAGCCCCTACATTAAAAGGTTAGCTAAGACAATTGAATATGAAATCATAAGTAGTATAAATTAAACAAGTAATCACCACACATATTATAAAATAAAACTAAGGATCAAACAAAGACTAAACCTAAAGAGAAAGGATACTAAGTGTTCCAGGACCTCTATAGTTATTAGCTATGTCTAATGATTTTCTATTAGGGTTGGGATACATAACAAGATAAAACTAGGTCAAGAAGAATGCCAAAAGTTCTCACAAGTTCAAGTTATGAATCAAAGATGAAGTATGAATACATATGACATATAAAAATGGATGAATGCATGAATGAATCTCAAGGTCAGAAGTGAATGACATATTAAAATGCATATGGAAGTTAATGAATTAACATACAAGTTATGAATGAAGTGATTCATGAAGATGAAGCAAGAAGAAGAAGTGAGAAGAAAATAGACAAGTATCACAAAAGATCACCAATGAGGCAACTTGAAGATGAATGACATATGAAGATGTATGAGAATGGTTATTGGTCAGTATCATACAAGGTATATACTGAAATTAGAATTCAAGGATAGGAATTTATGATTCACACACTAGTCATGTTAACAACTAGGAAAGAAGAGAAACAAGTTTAGGTCACACATGTTCAGGTAAAGATGCATTTTGGAAACACAAAAACAAACAATGTAAGGGTGACTAATACATGACTTATAAAGAAAACAAGATGACCTATAATGTTCAAGAAATGACCTATAAAAATGCACAAACAAGTCTTAATAGAATGGCATAAATGCCTACCTAAAACTAGGGTTTAAATGCTAACAAAGTTCACACAAAAGGTCACGTAATCTAACAAGAACAAATAACTAGAAAATGACTTTGAAAAAAATATGAGATTAGACCATGAAGTACCTAAGTAAGAATGTTATCAAATGTTAAAAGTATGGCTCAAAACTCAACAAGGATCATATTCAAGCAATGCTCAAACACTCTCAAAGGATAAATAAGGTAGATGGAACAAAATTAGGTTCAAATGCTATGCAAAAACGGTTTAAAAATTCCACAAAAAATTGATTAATATGCCTTGAGATGTGTTATGTAATCATACCAAAGCTTATGCAAAGAATAAAAAAGAAACTGTGAACATTCAAAAAGAAATTCAAAAGAAAATTCCAATGACATGGAAATAGTCACAAAAATCAGAACTAAAAAATATGGAAAATTATTTAAATGTGTTTAGATGCAATCTGATTTTTTGTATAATTTTTAGATGCGTTTTGGTGTATGGGAGTTATGATGCAATTATGCGTGTGTGTATGTGTCGCTCCCCCGGACTCTCGTCCCGGTGCAGACGCGGACGGTCGGCTATGTTGGAGGTTGAGGTTGAATAGAGTCGCCATCTAGGCATTTTTATCCCGAAGGAAAGGTAATGCTGCATAAACCTGGAAGGGTATGGATAAGATGGTTGCGAACCAAAGAAACTGAGAAAGGCGGTTGGTTATGACCTGGGAAGGTATTAGCACCCAGATCGTCCGTTGTACTCGACAGGATCCACGCTTACTTGATTGTGTTTAAAAGGGGAAAGTGTATGTGCTGACTGTGTACGAAAAGCTAGGGAGAAAAGAATGTACATGGTGTCAGTGCAAAAAAAAGAATATGAGTGCTCAAGAATGAGGCTTAGAAAAGAAAGCTGAAAGAGGGGGGAGACAAAGAGAATTTTGTTCGATAATCGTTAAGTTATTCCTACGTATCCTCACGTGCAATGAGGAAGTCAGAACACCGTAGTTCGACTCAAAGAGACTGGGGTGATTTTGACTGTGAACTACTTGCTTGTCTATGCTCAAGTGTATGACTCGTCTGGCTCGAGTGCTAACTGTCTTGCATTAGACAGAAGAAGCAAGTTCTCGTTTATAGAATTAGTGTGATGAGAAAAGAATCCCGAAGGAGACGATTATTGTTTGTTTTTGTGTTTTCAGTTTTTTATTATTTTTGGTGTTTTGCATAAGATAATGAGCTTAAGCCTAAATCAAGGGTTGTAAACTCATTATATCCTCCCTGATTAGGGATAATGAGCCTACTCAAGTGTGAGATAAGCATCTCAACTTAATTACCATGATGATATAGGATTAAGATCATTAACCTACTTGTGATTATTAAGATGTTTTTGTGTTTTTGTTTAGTGTTAAGTAATGAGTTAAATCTTTAATCAGGGATTAGTGAACTCATTACACCATCCTAAGAGAAGGATGATAAATGAGAACACTTAAGCTGAGGAAGATACCTCAACTTAATCCATGGTTAGGGATTAAATTCATTATATAACAAGCCTTTATTAAGTGGATTTTATTTAAAGATGAGATTAAGAAGTGTTTTTTTATGTTTGTAAGACTAGCTTGAGGGGGACTTGTCCATTAAACACTAGGGTTATTCCCTCTTAACCATAAGGAAGAGATGTAACCCTAATATAAGGCCCAAGTTACAAGCTTAAGTCTTAATAGTTATTAGGTATTTTTATTATAAGGTGTAAACAAATTAAAGGTTTAACACTAAGGATTAAAGTTATACATTCCATCCTAAGATAAGGATGCAGGCATAACCTTAATTCAAAGTCCTAAAGCTTTAAGTATTTAGCCTTGATTATGAGATGAGAAAAGATACTCAAGGAGACTCAAAGTTAAAAACTAAGGGGAGACTATATACAACCCTAAAGATTGTGAGGCTTAAGATAAGATCTTCAGGAAGCCACCAAGGAAGAAGAAGCAGATGAAAAGTGAAGAGAAAGGAGAATAAGTTACTTACTTTCTGAAGAAGATAAGTAACCTAAGAGAAAGAAAGTAAGAATGAGGGAGAATAAGTGAATTAGATTCACTTCAAATACAAGTAAATAATTCATATGAAGAGATAAGAAGAAGTGGGATGTGAAGGCAAATCCACATCCCAAACAACTTACCATAAGCCCCTGAAATGTTAGTGTGAATGCATAAGATGAAAAGAAAAAGGAAATGAGATGAATAAAGATGCAAAGACCAAAAACAGAAGTGTAATCATGATGCAAATGTGTTATGAGATGATGCAAAGACATACATAAAATGGAAGCATGTAAGAAGCTTGAAAACACATGGATGTTCATTAAATGTAATGAATGCAAAGCATACCAAATGAATGAAGAAATGATCAAGCAATGTTCAAGCATGTCTTGAGATGTCTAATATGGCATACAAATGCTTGAAATGTCATGGCAAGTTCATATGATTGAGCTATGCAAAGATGAATGCAAATGAACATGAGAAATTAGGGTTTTAAGACAACATTAGATGCATATGACCAAAACAGAAGCATACATCATGATAAAATTTGAAATTGAACTCAAACAAACCCTAATCATATACAAGATCACTACCCAAAGGATAAAGTCAGAAGCTAAACCTAGTGAAAGTTATGAATTTCCCAAGTTAAACAGGGTTTTTGGGTGATCATAAAGGTAAAATGCAAATCAATTTGAAAGTGCAATGTAAAATTATGAGATAAATAACCTAGATACTAGATGCAATATGTGAAACAATGGAAAAATAATCAAGTATAAACTCATCATGGTTGATCAGAAGTGATATTTTCAAGTTAGGGTTAGAAAATGTGATTTTTAAGAACCCTAATTCAAAGATAATTGTGAAAATGTGATCAAAACTAAAAATACATTTGTATGGTGAGTATGAAAATGTTTCTAAATATATGAGAATGCATCATGAATTTTTTGGTGATTTTTAGAAACCTAAATGCATGTTTAATTAAATAAAATCAATCAATTAATTAAATAAATACATTTAAATGTTTTTGAGTTAAGAAAAATATTTAAAGTAAAAGTGCAGAAAATGAGATTTTTTAAAGTCTTTTTGCTATTTTAAAATAAATATGGAAAGAAATGAAATAAAAATCAAATAAAAGAGAAGTCAAACAATCTGATGGTTCAGATTCAAAGGGGAATTGACTGTGCGCGCGTTTGGAGGATCAGGATGGAATCTGGCTAATTAATTATGTTTATGTTAATTAATCAGAAATTAAAACTAATGAGCTAATCTGGTCTGTCCAAGGCTTAAACTAATCAAGATCCATGGGTCCACATTAAAACTGGCACGCTAACCCTAATTAAGCCCTAATCAACTTCAGGTGACCAGAACACTTAGGGTTTTGGGTTTAGGGAATCAGATGCTCCTGATGAGTGTACCACTTGACAATGGTTTGATTGATTACCAAAGCTGAATCTCCGAATACATTCAAGATTTTGATCCTGAGGTCAATGGCTTCCTCGAGACCCATGATACAAGCTTCGTATTCTGCTTTGTTGTTAGTGTAGGAAAAGGTGAGCCTTGCTGAGAAAGGCATATGAACTCCTTTGGGTGTAATAAGCACTGCACTAACTCCACGGCCATTACAATTAACTGCCCCGTCAAACATCATAGTCCATGCTTTTTCTGGATCAGGCCCTTCAGTGTGAATAGGCTCTTCACAATCTTTTGACTTTAAGAACATGATGTCTTCATCAGGGAAATCAAATCTCATAGGTTGGTAGTCATCAATGGGTTGCTCAGCCATATAGTCAGACAATACACTGCCCTTGATGGCTTTCTAAGAGGTGTACTGAATATCATATTCTGTTAGAATCATTTTCCATCTTGCAACCCTTCCGGTAAGTGTTGGCTTCTCAAATATGTACTTGATTGGGTCCATCTTTGAGATCATCAAGGTACTGTGATTTAACATATACTATCTTAGTCGGCGAGTAGCCCACGCTAAAGCACATCAAGTTTTCTCGAGCAGTGAATAACGTTGTTCACAGTCGGTAAACTTTTTGCTTAGGTAGTATATCGCATACTCTTTTCGACCAGACTCGTCATGCTAGCCTAACACACACCCCATTGACTATTCTAATACTGTCAGATACATGATTAGAGGTCTTCCTTCGACTGGAGGCATGAGAATTGGAGGTTCTTGCAGATATTCTTTGATTTTGTTAAAAGCTATCTGACAGTCATCGTTCCACCTGACTGTTTGCTCTTTTCTTAACAGCTTGAACAAGGGTTCGCAGGTTGTAGTGATTGAGATATGAACCTTGAGATGTAGTTCAATCTACCTAAGAACCCTCGAACTTCTTTCTCATTCCTAGGTGCAGGCATTTCCTGAATAACTTTGACTTTATCGGGATCAACCTCAATTCCTTTTCCACTTACAATAAAACCCAGCAGCTTACCCAAACGTACCCCGAATGTGCATTTGTTGGGGTTTAATCTCAGCTGATACTTCCTCAGACGCTTGAACAATTTCAGTAGATTCCCCAAATGATCTTCCTCTGTAAGGGACTTGGCAATCATATCAACCACATAGCACTTTATTTCTTTGTGGATCATATCGTGGAATAATGTTACCATAGCCCGTTGATATGTTGCACCGGTGTTCTTCAGACCAAACGACATTACCTTGTAGCAGAACGTGCCCCAAGGTGTAATGAAAGTTGTATTTTCCATGTCTTTAGGTGAAATCTTGATCTGATTGTATCCAGAAAATCCATCTATAAAAGAAAATACCGAGAACTGAGTCGTGTTATCCACCAATACATCAATGTGAGGTAATGGGAAATCATCTTTCGGGCTTGCTCTGTTTAAATCCCAGTAATTGACGCACATACGCACCTTGCCATCCTTCTTAGGTACGGGAACAATGTTAGCAACCCACAACGGGTAACTAGTTACAGCAAGAAAACCGGCGTCCCACTGCTTTTGTACTTCGTCTTTGATTTTCATGGCCATGTTTGGGCGAGTACAGCGTAACTTCCGTTTAACTGGCGGACAATCTTCTTTCAATGGAATCCTGTGCATGACAATGTTTGTATCCAGACCCATCATATCTTGATAGGACCAAGCAAAGACATCAACATATTCCTGAAGCATACTGATGAGTTGTTCTTTCATTGAAGCTTGAAGACTAGCTCCGATCATCACCTCTTTCACATCTTCCTCGGTACCAAGATTGACAGTTTCAACTTCCTCCTGATGAGGAGCAGCCACCTTTTCCTCTTGTCTCAATAACCTGGCCAACTCTTCAGGAAAATCATAGTCTTCATCAATCCCTTCATCTGCTTGATTAATTGGATTGTCGAAGTCATACGAGGTCATAGCAGTGTCGTTGTCAGTGCAATCTGGAGGATTATCTCTGCAAGGGTTGAGATTTGTTCATTTTAGTGATTGATTTCATCTTATTTAGAATAAAGTTAACGAAGTTATTATTGAGAAAAACATTGCCATTTATTGTTTTGTGTGAAAATAACAAAAATGAAAGACAGTGAGCGAAAAAGATTGTTTGCAAAAGATGTCCATTGTTCATTAATCATTCATTTGCACAAAATACATATATGGCCCTATTAAAAAATGTGTGCTGACACCTTGGGCAAGATGCAGGACTTGATGCATGCTTAAACAGGAAATAATAATTACTCTACAGTAGTAATCCTTATAATTTCCTGGGAAGACCAGTTGAGGACTTGATGGCCCGGGACTCTTGGACGAATCCAGCTTTCCAGGTTGAAGTCGCTTTCAGCCTCGTCTTCCACATTATTGACAACATTCGGGGTCAGCATTCCCCCACTGATAAACTTAGGAGCTTCAGCAACCTCCTCTTAGACCTGTCGGGATGGTCTGTAACCCAAACCGAACTTGTCTTCCTTGATCTGAACTTGCAGCAGCTTGCCCCAGCCTTGGGCCTTCCTGTCTTCAACAACCTTCCGAGCTTGTTTGTAAGAAGTAATTGAAGTACCAGACACCTCAGCTGTTGCTTCATTTACATTGAGGGCCTCAAAACCTTGACTAATCGTCTCATGGATCTCCCCATCCATCTCAATATACTTGTAAGTAGCTAGATGACTGACAAAAATGTCCCCTTCTCCACAAATTGTGATAACTTGGCCTTCCTACTCGTATTTTAACTTCTGGTGAAGGGTTGATGTTACGGCGCCAGTGGCATGAATACAGGGTCGACCCAACAAACAGCTGTAGGCAGGCTGAATGTCTATCACATAGAAGATAGTTTTGAAAATCTGTGGGCCAATTACAACAGGCAACTCAATCTCTCCGAGAACCGATCTCTTAGAACCGTCAAAGGCTCTCATAACTAGATTACTCGGGCGAAGTGCAAGACCATCATACTCCATCTTGACCAAGGATTTATTTGGAAAGACATTGAGAGATGACCCAATGTCAACCAAAACATGAGAAAGTACAACACCTTTACATTCTAAGGTGATATGTAAAGCCTTATTGTGGTTACGACCCTCCGTAGTCAGATCAACATCGGTGAACCCAAGTCCATGACTAGTATTGACATTTGAAACCACCGTCTCTAGTTGATTAACTGTAATCTCTTCTAGCACGTAAGTTGAGTGCAAGACTTTGTGAAGTGTGTTCCTGTGAGCTTTGGAACACATGAGCAGTGATAGAATAGAGATTTTGGAGGGTGTCTGATGGAGCTGGTCCACAAATTTGTAGTCACTCTTCTTGATAATCCTCATGAACTCATCCACATCCTGATCAAAGGATGTCTTCTGAGTTTCCTTGACAATTGGTTCTTCAGGAACCACACTTTTGCCTTTTGCTTTGGCAGCAGCTTCTGCTTCAGCATTAGCTTTTGGGAACTGTGATGCAAAGAGGCGTCCGCTTCGAGTGAAGCCTCCGCCTCCCCCGACATTATCAATATGTGGTATAGAATTGTCAAGAGTGACTTTCTTTCCGTTGCAATAAATATCTGAGCAGTAATGCCAAGGCACGACACTGCTGCTATCATATGGACTGGTCCAGGTACCGTGATGGTTACCGGACTGATTGCTGCGGAAGAAGGAGTGGTGATAGTCTGTGGGTCATAATAGATTGTGACAGGAGGTCTGATTGGAGATGATACTGGTGTAGGAAGTTGTTGATGTGACTGTTGATGTTGCTGGAAGTTGTTGGAAGAATCCGGGACATGAGCTGTTGCCGGATTATAGTAAATGGTGACCGTTGAGACGTCTTCACTAATGGTTGATGTTGTTGTAGAAGATGCTACTGAACTGATTTCTGTTGAAGTTGAAGAAGGGAAGTTTGTTGATGTTGTAGAAGAATCTGTTGGAATGATGGTTGTTGAAGTTGTAGGAGATACCTCTGAAATGGTGTGTGTTGATGTTGTAGGAGAGATGTTTGCTGAAGTTGTAGAAGTCACAACAATTGAAGTGATCTGTAGAGTGCCTTCCCAGATAAGACTGTTGATACCCTTTCTCAAATCTGCACAACCATTGGCAGAAATCTTGCAAGCTTCACAACAGGCCTCACAACCTGGAAACACTTGACACTTCAACAGCTGAGCTTTCACTTCGGCCAGTGGTGTTTGAATACTTGCAACATCATCAATCGAGATAGATGGTTGGTTTTCTTCAATAACATTGATCCTCGGCCCACCGTGCTTCGGTATTGGATTCTTAGTGACATTTGGAGGAGGTGCAAAATTTAGAGCTTTGGAATCAACTAAGTCTTGAACATTCATGTTGTATAGCCAGGTGCATTGGAGTGGAAGACACATCTGGCGTTGACATCATAGTTTCTTGGAATATTCTGAGGATCAGGTGGAGCCAATGTTCTTAATTCAATCAGGTTGAGCTTCAGTAACTGTGGAAGTACGGCAACATAGGGCATCAGAATGGGATTGATAACCCTGTTGATTTGTGAAGACCTTTGTTGGAAAGGACGCTATTGCTGATTATTGTTGTTGTAAGATCTCTATTGCGGAGGAAACTGTTGTTGCTGAGGATATTGTTGTTGCTGAGGATACTGTTGTTGAGGTGCTGGAGCAGTAATGGTGACAGCAGCCACTGATCTTGGCATGTATTGAGGCCTGCCTCTTCCCATATGCACTGAGTTGGTCTCACCTGTTCTACGAGGTCCGGAGAATGGTTTCCTTGCATTGATGGAGCTAGCACCGTTGTCATAAGTTTTCCCCATCTTCAAAAGACTTTCAATTCTCTCACCAGCTATAACCACATCAACAAAACTGGTGGAAGAGAAAGCAGCAAGTCGGTCAATGTAGGTTCCTTGAAATGTGTTCATGAACATGTTAACCATTTCCCTTTCGGACATTGGAGGCTGGACAGCAGCAGCAAGCTGTTTCCATCTTTGGGCATATTCCCGGAAACTCTCCCTTGAAGACTGAGAAATTTCCATTAGGAGAGTCCTGTTGGGAGCCATATCTAGGTTGTACTGATATTGGCGTATGAAAGCTTCAGCTAAGTCCTTCCAGTTTCTGACAGTAGCTCTGGATAGGTGAGAATACCACTCTCTAGATGCCCCGGTCAAGCTATCTTCAAAGTAAAACATCCACAACTTTTCATCCATGGTATAAGCTTTTAATCTTCCCAGAAAAGATTGAAGGTGAGTACGAGGACAGGAGGTACCATTGTACTTCTCAAAGCAAGGAGGTTTAAACTTGTGGGGAATCCTTACTCCTTCAACTAGACCCATGTCCATCACATCAAATCCCAATGAGTTTTAGGACTCCAAGGATCTCAGCTTTTCAGATATTTCGTCCAGACAACGATCATACACTTCATCAGCCCCTACCACTGTAAACTGTTCCTCTCTAGGGTCTTCTTGCAAGACATGACCTCCAGTGTTCCTCTGGGTATTTCTGATAACATTGACTTCAGGGTTGAGGTGAGGTCCAAATTCTGGTGGATTTGCTTGCGGCTGATCGCGCGCGTTGTTACTTGTTCCTCCAGTACCAGCATGGTTCTCTTCTGGAGTTTGCCGTTCGACTAACTCCATCAATCTTTCCTGGGTCTGTGCCAGCCTAGTCATCACAGCCATAAATTGGTTCATCTGAGTCCTCACTTCAGTCCTCACATCACTCATCTGAGTTCTTACATCTGTCAATTCTTGTTGAAGTTGATCCATCTGTAATCTCGGAAGGTTGTTTCTGGTTGGATACCGGTGGATGCGGTTGACGGGAAAGACTCTCATTCGAGCAATATTTCTCGAAACACACAACAAAGTGAGAAAACAACAACAAAGACACCTGCAAAAATACAGAGAATGAGGTTAGCATGCAATGCAGTATGTCTATTTGTCTTCCAAGGGTATTTGGTTTGGCTATTTGGTTTTGACCTTCCAAACCTCTGGGAATGAAGATGTTGAAGAGAAATGAAGTTCAAAAGAAGATCCAGGTTGTCGCTCCCCAGATTTCCATCCTGGTACAAACGCGAAAGTGGCGCGGAAAAGAATAGAGTCGCCAGCCAAGCATTTTTATCCCAAAAGAACGGGAATGGTAATGCTGCACAAACCAGAAGAAAGAAGAGGAAGGACACAGGTCCTGCGAACCAAAGAGACTGAGTTCGGGGGTCGGTTACGACCTGGGAAGGTATTAGCACCCAGATCATCCGCCGTACCCGACGGGATCCACGTTTGCAAAAGAAATTGTTTCAAAGGGTGAAGGCATGAAAACTGCTGCTAAAGAAAATAAAATGAACTGGATAAAAGAACTGAGAAAGAAACTGGATAAGAAATGAAAAGGAAGAATGTAGGGAAAATAAAGATTGTGCTCGAACGGGCCCTACCCCGCTGCCTACGTACCCCATCAGGTCAATGAGGATCAGAGACGCCGTAGTTCCCCTAACTAGGGGGAGAAAAGATTGCTTGTGAATTAAGGCTTGAACTGCCTATGCCATTGCTCAGGTGCTGCAGACTCGAACGACGAGTGCGTAACCGTCTTGCAAAGTGACAAGTAAGAGCAAGTTCGCGTACAGAGCGAATGAGATGAGAAAAGAATTCCCGAAGGAAAGATGCTTATTGTTTGTTTATGTTTTTTATGAAGCTTTTATGAGTGACATTTGAATAGGTAAGTGTGACTAAGTCTTACTCACTGGGATGTGTACGTCTCACATCATCCCGAAATGGAAAGCGCAAGAGGCACACCTATCTATGGAGGAAATCCCCAAAGCTAGTCCCACAAGTGAAGGCTCAAACACACTGACCTATTAACATTTATTAAGTGTTTTTGTGATTTTATGTTAAGAAGTGTTTTTTAGCTTTTCTTTGTGAAGTAATCCCATGCTAAGACCTATCCACCACGAGGGATAACTTACACCTCTCCCCGAAACAGAACGCGTGTACGTATCTCATAGCAAAGTCTCATGTCACAAGAAAGCACTCAACATTTATTAAGTGAATTAGAATTAAGTTTGAAGATTAGAAGAGAAAGCACCAAAGGATCTAAAGGTAAAACATATAATGGGGGACTCAAGGATACTAAGTGTTTTCATGCATGGATATCCTAAGGTTAGTGTGGTTTTCTATCCTAAAGAAGAAAGAAAGAAGAAGAGAAGAAGAAGAAGAAGAAAGATGAGTAAGGCCTAAGCCCAACAAACAAAGGGTTAGCACAAGTAAGAAATGATAAAAAGAGATGAGATTTGGAGATGTGGGATTCAATTCCACACCTCTCACTTACCATAGCCCCTGCAAGGTTAGCAACATAGTCATACAAGTGAAATGAAATGAACTAGATAACATGCCAACATCATACAAATAGAAGTGAAGTCATGTATACAAATGCTCAATGAATATGCAAATTACAAGAATGAAGAAAGAAGCATGCAAGACAATATGATGCAACATGAAACACATGGAAAACAAATGCAAACTTAAGAAAGATGCAAGACAAAATGCACAAAACATGAACTCAATGCACAAGACCAGATCCAACACAAAATGGGGTGAAAGAAGTAAGGAGATGAAATGAATACACTTAAGAAAGAAAGACTTTAAAAGGCAAGCCAAACACAAAATTTCCAAGACACAAACCCTAGACCAAAACCAAGAAGGTACCCATACCCCAAAGAGACCCCAAATGAGAAAAAGAAGTTGGCACAAGTTCCCTTCTAAGCTTATAAGAGACCTTATGAACACAAAGAAGCAAAATGGGACAAGGCAAGAACAAAATTTCACATCAAATCAACAATGCATCTAAAAATTCCACAACTTAAGACAAATGATCCTCAAATATGATATAACAATGAGCCAGAAGGATTGGGAGAAATTCAGAAGCTAAGTAGGTCAAATGAGGACAAGAACATGAACTAGGGTTAAAAACTTCCTTCACAAGTCAAAGGACCAAGACCCAATGAAAAAATTTCTAAAAATCAGGGGAAAAATCACACACAAACTACATTATCTTAGGAATCCACAACAAAAAGAATCAACACCGAACTCAAAATAATAAACCCTAGGGAAATTGGACAAGAAAGATTGCATGAAAAGGAATTAAAAAAGAATTAATGAAGATACACAATTAAATGACACGTGGATAATGAGAAAAAATGGAAAATAAAAATATAGAAAAATAAAGAAAACTCAAATTGACCTACATGAATTATTTTGGAATTTTTAGACACTTGGAGGTAATTTTAATAATTAAAAACCAAAAGGGATATAAAAGAAATAAAATGAAAAATAAAATGGAAATGGAAATGAGGCTGGGGGTAAGAATAACTAGGAATCACGTTCAAATGGAATTGGGCTTATGCTGGAGGGGGTGAGAATAGCAGTCTGAGGCCCATTGGCCTGCGCATGTATATTAAACATATGGTGGAAATTTATGAAAATAAACTGGAAAAACAAGGAGCCAGGAGATTGATCTAACGCGTCTGGTGAAGAGACTCATTAACTGACGTGGACATTTTATTGGATGTGAGGTGAGAGACCATGGTTATTATTGTGAGGTGTGTTACATATGGAATTAAAACAGAACTGGCTTTGCACGTGAGAGAGAGGGTGAGTTTCTTGGTGATGTGTCAAGATCCTGGAGGGTGAGAGATATGATCCAAGGGCGTATGAGTTATCTTCTTCGTTACAAACCCTAGTTCATCACTTTTGCAGATTTCGGTGACCGGAGCTAGGGCTCCGGCACCGGAAATTAACAACATGAGCAAACAACAATATAAATGAACAAAGAGCTCCAGATTTACTAATTCAACCACCCTGAATCCAAATATGAGCATGAAAATAACAATGGATCAATGGATTTCACGGATCGAACAAAAACAGTTTGGACCATGAAAATTGAAACTCAAATATCTCACTCAATATTGCCCCAAATTCAAAACCACAAGCAGCAGAATAAACATCAAACATCAAGGATCATAAAATGCACAACCAATTTCATTTTCAGATCTTAAGATTCAGAGCCATACCTGAGTTTGCAGAGCTTGAAAATGCTTGCTAGAAGAACAGATGATGAATGCAAATCACTCCAAATTCACTCTAGATGCAAAATAAATGCACCTAAAGCCTTGAATATGGCTGGATCTTGAGCTTTGCAAGCACCTTCCTTGAAATGGCAAGGTTGTTGATCTTGAGAGACAGCTTGAATAATGGTGATATTTGTGATCCTAAGCTTCCAATGATCAAGGATCTTCAACTGGTTTTTTGATTGAGCAAGTGTGTGAAGAGATTTTGGAGAAATTGCAAGTTGTGCAAGAACTTTGAAATGGAAGAATGAGAGAGAGAGTTGGAGCAAACTGAAACCCTAATTTCCTTTATATCAAGTCATGAACCAATGCTGAAAAAATTGTGTGATTTGCACGTGTGAATGAAGAGAATTTGTGATTTTGCAAGTTTTGCAAATTTGGTGTGAGAGCATGAAACACTCATGCATTCCTTGGCCTTCAGCCCCATGTGCACTTTAAATCCAACCCTTGATTTTAATCCAAAAGATCTTGGCCCTTAGATTAAGTTATCACACTTTTCTCATGAATGTGCAAAAAATCCACTTATGAAGCAACATTCTTGTTTGGCACGAAATTGTGAATTTATTTTGAGCAAAGTGATCCATTTGCAATGCATTTTAACTTTTTAACCTCACTTGATCCATACCAAGCCTTAACATGAAGTTTCATGAAAATTGGCCCTTGGTGCATGCATGAAATTTTGCATTTGCCCTAATTTGAAGCAAATTTTCGAGGGGCATAAATCACAAACCAAGAATCCTATGAAACAATACTTGTACTTTTTGAAAATGGGAAACCTTAATCTCCAACTTTCATGTTTGACTTTGGTTCATTTGAAGAATTTTTGATCATGTTAAGCTCACTTGAATTTTAGGGCAAAAGTTGCCAAAAATGGAATTTCTTTAAAACCAACTTTGCACCAATTTTGCAAAAACCCTCAAATCTTCATGATTCTTGAACTTTGAACTTTCCAAACCTCTTATAACATTTTAAGGACGCCCCTTGGCTAGAAAAAGTGGATTGGACCCCTTGAAATCACACAGTTGACTTTTTAAGGGCACAATTGGCCAATCACTTCATCTGCAAGCAACTGAAGAATTTCTTGACTTCCACAAGGAATTTTCTCATGAAAATTGGTACCTAGGATCCTCTTGACATATAAAAGACTTTTCCCAAATTAAATGGCCAAAGTTGTGAGGTTTTCAAGCTTGAATCTCAAACCCTAGTTTAGGTCCATTGCTTAGGAGCCTTGCCTTAGCCTGGATTCTCAGATGATCTTCCAACCTTCTGAGCTTTTGTAAATGAACTTGAGCTTGAAATTGCAATGTAGACCCATCATAGGACTTGTACAAAACCATTGGGCCCCTTGTCATAGCTTGTAATGCTTCAAGAACCTCCATAGATGATCATATGCCTAATGCTAGGTCATGAGAAATGTTATGCCTCATCTTTCCATGCTAGGATGCTAAGAAAATGATATGTTCATGATGAATATGATGCTTAAAATGAAGAGGGCAAATTTGGATGTTACAACTTCCCCTATTCAAACAATTATTAATCTGAAAAGGACGGTAGCACGGGCTATCGATCGTTCAAGATAAACTGTGATTGAATACCAAGAAGACCAGAAATTTGCACTCTGACGAAGAATGCAGAATTGGGAAATAAACCCAACCAAATGATGCTTTGGTGATTTGAAGGGGAGAAAAAACAGACGAGCTTCTTCCAAAGTGAAACTGTTATCTGGAATAAGAATACTTTGATAGACGAGTCTTCTTCAAACAATCATGTTGCGCCAGGAACTGGACATACAAGTCCTCAAACACTTTGCAAGAACATATGACTTGAGACAGACGAATCTCCTTCGGATATACCTGTTACGCCAGGACCGAGATGCACTTAGGTCTGTGGGATAGACATGCATAATCAAGGTAGACAAACCTTCTTCATATATTATCCGTGGATATATGGTATAAGACAGACGAGTCTTCTTCGAGCAAACCTGTTACACCAGGTGCAGCAATCATAACCGGTACTTGAGACAGACGAGCCTCCTTCGAATAATCCTGTTACGCCAGGAACTGGTAACCATTTTTACATTTATTCCCACAGTCAGGATTTTAAACCTCTTCAATACCGACGAGTATTGGATGATCATCAAGATAACACAGACGAGTGCCAACAGTCAATGATACAGACGAGTATCAGACGATGATCTAAGAAACACAGACGAGCGCTTCAAGCAATGATACAGACGAGTATCAGCCACTGGTATAGACTAATACCAGGAATTCAAACACAGACGAGAATTTGGAGTAGCAACAGACAAGTACCAGGATAATTAGCAAATCCACACATACAGATATAAGCTAACACAGACGAGTGTTAGGGATGATACAGACGAGCATCCAAATAAAGCAGACGAGCTTCAAACAGATAATAAACAAGGACGAGTGCTGGGGAATGCAGACGAGCTACAACACAAGATATTACATCTCAAACACAGACGAGCGTTGAGAATTACAGACGAGCAACAGCAGAGAATATATATCAAACACAGACGAGTGTTGGAAAATTGCAGACGAGCAACAACAAAGATTAAATATCAAACACAGATGAGTGTTGGAAATTGCAAACGAGCAACCACAAATATCATAAGCACATACGAGTGTTGGGAAGCGCAGACGAGAAACAACAAGTATCCAACACATACGAGTGTTGGAAATTGCAGACGAGCAATATCAAGGTAATCATGTCAAACACAGACGAGTGCTGGAGAAGTGCAGACGAGCAATAACAAATGCTAAATATCAAACACAGACGAGGGTTGGGAGTTGCAGACGAGCAACCACAAAGTGATAACACAGACGAGTGTTTAATTATCAAACACTAAACACAGACGAGTGCTGGAAACTGCAGACGAGCAATCAAATACTGGATACCAAGCACAGACGAATGTTGGAAAGCGCAGACGAGCAACAACAGATGTCAAACACGGATGAGTGTTGGGAAGTTGCAGACGAGCAATACCGGAGTAATAACACAGACGAGTGTTGGGGATGATACAGACGAGTATCCCGACAAAGTATGAACACAGACGAGTGCTGGGGAATGCAGACGAGCAACAACAAATGCCTGATTGGCCACAAGAGTTACACCTCTGCAGGGGAAGAACAAGTCCAGAGGCCTTGGTGCCTAATTTTGACTGTGGGTGATGAATACCTGAATGTATCATCAAATTGACCACAAGAATGGCAACTTTACTGGGGAATATTTTACTGACGGGAGTGAAAATCAAATATGAACCCTATGGGGAAGGATCAACTTCAGACTTGGCTAGGAAAGATGCTTCAACTATGCTCTGGCTGGGGAGAGCATTTTGCCAATTCTAAACTCTATGGGAAAATCAGGCATTCAGCCTCCTGCTGGGCATACTCCACTGGGGAATAACAAACTGCTTGGGCTACCTGCCAAGGCTTAGCCGGGGAAGAATTCTGCTTGGGGAGAATGTGACGCCATCCTGCAACCTGCAACAACAGAAAACACAAGTGTGCCCCGGGGATTTGCATGGTATGATCTGTTCATCCATCGTCACCCGACACTCAAAGAGGGTTTACAGTGTTTCCCTGCATGTCATTTTCTTTCAAATTATCACTATGTTTTAAATGCAATGCTATTTTTTGCCAAAAATTCAGGACATTTTGCAAACAAAAATAAACACAACACAACTTTTTGACTGAATATTCTTTTCATTGAAAGGCCTCTGAATAGGTGAAGATTTTACATCAGGAAGCAACCACTTGGAAAAAGGTAGCCCCTATAAAAATGAGAAAAGAAACTATCCTAATGGCAATGGGCACGGCATCCCAATGAGTCCCATTTCTGCTATGACCAACATGTCCTCAAGACTCTCCATTCTTGCTTTTGCTTTTTGAGAGGATGAGGGGACTAATTCCTATCCTTCTGATATTGTCAAGTTGTACGAAATGATGATGTGGTTCAGGTTACTCGGATCACAGTTGTTCGCTTATTCCCTTATTTTACGTGGATCGCCCTTTTCGGGTTTTCAATCCACCGGGATACCCTTTTTTGCCTGAGCTGTCCGATGTGGCTTTTCAACTCAGCGGGTGTACATTTTTTCATTTATTTCCCTAACTTTTGCCCGAGCTTTTTATTATGTTTTTAGCTCGCCGGGATGCCCCTTTTTTGCCTGGACTTTAATTCTGTTTTTGCGTCCAGCGGGTCTCTTTATGCGAAGTATTTTTTAACTGCGTCCGAGTTAAAAGGAGACTGGAAGTCATTTCCATCCATAGTGGTGAGCATCAGTGCTCCCCCTGAGAAGACTTTCTTCACTATGAATGGTCCTTCGTAGTTTAGGGTCCACTTGCCCCTGTGATCTGAACCTGGAGGAATGATCCTCTTCAGCACAAGCTCTCCCACTTGATACTCCCGAGTACGTACTCGTTGGTCGAATGCTCGCTTCATTCTCCTCTGATAAAGCTGACGATGAAAAATAGTCGCTAATCTCTTTTCCTCAATTAGACATAGCTGATTGTAACGAGCACGCACCCATTCAGCCTCATCAAGCTTCACGTCCATCATCACGCGCAATGAAGGAATCTCCACTTCAACAGGCAGGATTGCTTCCATACCATATACCAGAGAGAAGGGAGTTTCCCTAGTTGATGTCCTGACTGACGTTCGATACCCATGCAGCGCAAATGGTAACATCTCATGCCAATCTTTGTAAGTGACAACCATTGTTTGCACAATCTTCTTGATATTCTTGTTTGCTGCCTCTACCGCACCATTCATCTTTGGTCGGTAAGGAGAAGAATTGTGATGCTGAATCTTGAAGTCCCGACAGAACTCTGCCATCATCTTGTTGTTCAAGTTAGAACCATTGTCAGTAATGATTCTTTCGGGCACTCCGTATCTGCAAATGATGTACCTTTTCAAAAATCTTGCCACCACTTGTCGAGTGACATTGGCATAAGATGCTGCTTCCACCCATTTAGTGAAGCAATCAATCGTAACCAGGATGAAGCGATGACCATTAGAAGCAGTAGGCTCTATCTTCCCGATCATGTCAATGCCCCACATAGAAAAGGGCCAAGGAGATGACATGACGTTGAGCGGGCTTGGAGGAACATGCACTTTGTCTGCATATATTTGGCACTTGTGGCACTTACGAGCGAATGAACAACAGTCTGCATCCATTGTCATCCAGTAATACCCTGATCGCAGCAATTTCTTAGCCATATCATGCCCTCCTGCATGGGTACCGAAAGATCCCTCGTGGACTTCCTGCATTAACATGCTTGCTTTGTGTCTATCCACGCATCTGAGCAAGACCATGTCAAAGTTTCTCTTGTACAAAACCCTGTCAGTATTCAAGAAGAAACTAGCAGCAAGTCGCCTCAAGGTCTTCTTGTCATTGGAAGATGCCTCAGCTGGGTATTCTTGCTTTTCCAGGAATAACTTGATATCAAAATACCATGGTTTCTCGTCAGACACTGCGTCTACAGAGAAGGCATGAGCTGGAGCGTCAAGCCTGGATATGTCAATTATGGGCACATAATTCCAACACAAGACTTTGATAGACGAAGAAAGAGTGGCCAATGCGTCGGCAAACTGATTTTCATCACGTGGTATGTATTGAAGCTTAACTGTCGTGAAGAACGTCAACAATTTTCTAGCATAATCCCTGTAGGGGATTAGATGCTCTTGATGCGTATACCACTTGCCGGTAACTTGGTTAATGACGAGGGCTGAATATCTGAATATATCGAGGTTCTTAATCCGAAGATTAATGGCCTCCTCTATTCCCATTATGCATGCCTCGTATTCCGCTTCATTGTTGGTGCAGCCAAAAGTAATTCTTGCAGCGAAGGGAAAGTGAACACCTTCGGGAGTGATAAGAACGACACCAACTCCACGTCCATTGATATTGACTGCCCCATCAAAAATCAGCTTCCATTTGGATTCAGGGTCTAGCCCCTCCTCTGGAAGTGGTTCCTCGCAATCGTTTTCTTTGAGGTACATGATGTCCTCATCAGGGAAATCAAACTTCATTGGCTGATAATCATCTTCAAGAGGTTGCTGTGCAAGGTAATCCGACAATACACTTCCCTTGATGGCTTTCTGAGGAGTATACTGGATGTCATACTCTGTTAAGATCATTTGCCACCTAGCAACCCTTCCGGTTAACGCTGGTTTCTCAAAGATGTACTTGACAGGATCCATTTTGGAAATTAGCAGTGTGGTATGAGTCAACATGTACTGCCTCAGTCGGCGAGCAGCCCATACCAAAGCGCAACAAGTTTTCTCGAGCAGTGAATAACGGGATTCACAGTCGGTAAACTTTTTGCTAAGGTAATAAATAGCGTACTCTTTTCGACCAGACTCGTCATGTTGGCCTAGAACACACCCCATTGACCCTTCTAGCACGGTCAAGTAAATGATTAGAGGTCTTGCCTCCACGGGAGGCATTAGAATTGGAGGCTCCTGCAAATATTCTTTTATCTTATCGAAAGCTCTTTCACAGTCATCGTTCCACCTGACCGTTTGCTCTTTTCTTAGCAATTTGAATATTGGTTCGCACGTGGCAGTTAGATGAGATATGAACCGAGAAATGTAGTTCAACCTCCCTAAAAACCCGCGCACTTCTTTTTCTATTCTCGGTGCAGGCATATCTTGAATTGCTTTTACTTTAGCAGGATCTACCTCAATTCCTCTCTGACTAACAATGAAACCCAACAGTTTCCCGGAACGCACTCCGAAAGTGCACTTGTTTGGATTCAACCTCAACTTGTATTTTATCTGTCTATCAAACAGCTTCTTGAGATTGACCAGATGCTCTTCTTCATCTCGGGACTTAGCAATCATATCGTCCACATAAAACTCAATCTCCTTGTGTATCATGTCATGGAACAATGTGACCATCGCCCGCTGATAAGTTGCCCCGACGTTCTTCAAACCAAAGGGCATGACCTTATAGCAAAATGTACCCCACGGGGTAATGAACGTTGTCTTCTCCATGTCTTCCGGCGCCATCTTAATCTGGTTATATCCAGAGAAGCCATCCATGAAGGAAAATACCGAGAATTGAGCGGTATTGTCTACCAACACATCAATGTGTGGCAACGGGAAGTCATCTTTTGGGCTCGCTCTATTCAAATCCCGGTAGTCAACGCACATCCGGACCTTGCCGTCCTTCTTTGGTACGGGTACAATGTTAGCTACCCAAGGTGGGTAACTAGTTACGGCAAGGAAGCCGACATCCCATTGCTTCTGAACCTCCTCTTTGATCTTCATCGCCATGTCAAGACGAGTTCTTCTCAACTTCTATTTCACAAGAGGACAGTCTTCTCTCAATGGTAGCTTATGCACAACGATGTCGGTATCTAACCCTGGCATATCTTGATATGACCAAGCAAAGATATCCACATACTCTCGCAGCATACTGATCAGCTCTTTCTTTACTTCGGCCTGTAGACTGGCCCCAATCTTGATCTCTTTCTTCACATCTTCACTGCCAATGTTGATGATCTCAATTTCTTCTTGATGAGGCTGAATAACCCGTTCCTCTTGTTTCAACAATCTGACCAATTCTTCAGGGAGTTCACAGTCTTCCTCAACCCCTTCATCAGCTTGGTAGACAGGATTGTCAAAGTCATGCATGGTCATAGCAGGAATGTTATCAATGGAATCCAGATGATCAACACTGCACAGATGATGTGCTTATTTCAGAATCTGCTTATTTTGAAAAAGAGATACAAACACAAAAACAAAAAAGGAAAACCACATTGCCATTTTTATATTTTTTGTGAAAATTTTAAGAGCAAAGAAAGAGAACTCAATTTGTCTGAAAATGTCCTTTATTTCATGGTAAAATAAGATGCATACAAAACATGGTGGCCCAATACAATGGATCCTAGCATCTTGGGCAGAATGCTGGATTTGACAATGCAGTATGATAAGAAAAGGAAACAAATAAATTACTCTGAGTGCCAGGTAACTTGGACAATGTCTTCAGCAGACCAGTTCTTCAGCTCCTCTCCGGACGCACACGGATGAATCCAGTTGTCCCAGTCACCATCATTGTCTCCATCTTGGCTTGTCACACAGATTTGGTTGCGGTCGAGCATCCCAGCGCTTGTAAAGGTAATGGCTTTACCACTTGGAGTAGATCCACCAGGCTGATAACCCAAGCCAAACTTGTCGTCTTTCTTTTCCAACTCCAGCAATTTGCCCCAGCCTTGGGCGCTTCCTGACTGAACTACCTCCTTTGCCTGCTTGTAGGAATGGATGGAGGTACCTTCTTTCTCACTGCTCTTCTCTACTGGAGTAAGAATGCTGACGTTAACTGCTTCGAAGGCTTGACATAGAGTCTCATGGATCTCTCCATCCATCTCTACGTACTTGAACGTTGATAAGTGGCTTACAAAGATGTCTTTCTCTCTGCACACTGTGATTACCTGGCCATCAACCACATATTTGAGCTTCTGATGCAGAGTGGAGGTTACAGCTCCGGCAGCATGAATCCATAGGCGTCCCAACAGGCAGCTGTATGCGGGCTGAATGTCCATGACGTAGAAGATACTTTTGAAAACTTGAGAACCTATTTTCACGGGTAACTCAACTTCTCCAAAAACTGACCTTCTCGACCCATCAAAAGCTTTGACAATCAAATCACTTGGTCTTAAGACAATACCATCAACATTGAGCTTCATTAATGCTTTCTTCAGAAGTACATTAAGAGAGGATCCTGTATCAACAAGGACATGTGACAACACAACACCCTTGCACTCCATAGTAATATGTAGTGCTTTGTTGTGGTTTCGGCCTTCTGATGTGAGGTCTCTGTCTGTAAAGCCCAGCCCGTGGCTTGCATTCACACTACCCACTACAGCTTCAAGTTGGTTGACAGTGATTTCTTGAGGAACATAGGCCATCTACAGCACTTTCAACAAGGCCTCTCTGTGTGCAGGAGAACACATCAGCAATGAGAGAATGGATATCTTGGAAGGTGTCTGGTTCAACTGCTCGACCACCTTATAGTCACTCTTTTTAATGATCCGCATAAATTCCTCGACCTCCTTCTCAAAGGTACCCTGTCCAGCTACAGGAGTTGTTGTCTCATCAGTCACAACTTGCTTTCCTTTAGCCTTCGCCGAAGCCTCAGCCTCAGGATCCCCTCTCAGAACTGGGGGAGCAAATAAACAACCACTTCTTGTGAACCCTCCAACACCTCCGACATTCACTACAGCCGGATCAATAGCAACAGACTTGCTCTCAACTTTCTGTCCAGCCACATACACATCTGAGCCGTAATGCCATGGAATGACTTTATCGTCTGTATAAGGAACAGGCCCAGGCACGGTGATAGTCATAGGACTAACCTCAGGAGCATAAATGGTTACAGGCTCTCTTCTGGCAGGCATATCAGCTTCATCATAGAATATGGTTATGATGGACACATCATCTGCTTCATTATCAACCTTGTTAAACTGCAAAGATCCTTCCTCAATCAAACTCTGCAATCCCATCCTCAGGTCTTCACACCCATTCTCTGAATTCAAACATTTCTCGCAATCAGAACTGCATCCGAGAAACACTTGACCTTTCAGCAACCTCTCTTTCACTACCAATAACGGAGTCTTTACTTCTTCAATACTCAACATCAGACTTAACTTCTCACCACCATCAACATCATGGATTCTAGCCCCTCCATGATTCAGAATAGGATTCGAAGTAACATTTGGCGGTGGTGCGAAGTTAATCGCCTTGGAGTCTATCAGGTCTTGAACCTTGTGCTGCAGCGCCCTGCACTTCTCAGTCGAGTGCCCGGGTGCCCCTAAGTGGAAAGCGCATCATACATTGACATCGTACCCTACTGGAAGCTCTCCAGGTGGTGGTGGTGCCAAAGTTCTCAATTGAATCAAATTCAGGTCCAGCAATCTTGGTAGCAAAGCAGCATACGTCATGGGGATTGCCTCAAGCACCCTATTAGCCGGGCGAGCTTGCCTTGGCGGATAAGGTCTCTATTGATAGTTGTTACGTGGTGGCTGCTGTTGTTGCTGTTGTTGTTGAGGTAGTGCCTGCTGCACAGGGCTGGAAGGAATTATGACTGCTGGCACATGCTCATATGGTCTTCTATACCCTCGACCCCGTCCTCGGCCGAACACAACATTTGTCTCACCCTCCCTTCTCCTTGGAGGTCCACTAAAAGCTTTTCTTGCTCCATTCGAGCTGCTAGCACTTGTATATTGGATCTTTCCCATTTTCAACAAGGTCTCAACCCTCTCTCCAGCAATTACTATATCGTTGAACTTGGTGGCAGAATAGGACGCCAATCTTTCAATGAACACACCTTGCAAAGTCCCCATAAACATATCGGCCATCTCATTCTCAAGCAGTGGTGGTTGCACTCTGGCAGCGAGCTGACGCCACCTTTGAGCATATTCTTGTAATCCCTCCTTATCAGTTTGAGACATGTGTTGCAATTGAGTGCGATTTGGAGCCATGTCCAAATTATACTGGTATTGTCTCACAAAAGCTTCTGCCAGGTCTTTCCAGCTTTTGATATTGACTCTGCTTAGCTTCATATACAATTCCAGAGACGCCCCAACCAGGCTGTCCTGGAAATAGTACATCCATAGTTTTTCATCGTCAGTGTGAGCAGCAATCCTCCCTACAAAGGACTGAAGATGAGTTTTTGGGCATGCTGTGCCATTGTATTTCTCAAAAGTTGGAACCTTGAACTTGTAAGGGATTCTAACCCCTGGAACCAAGCCCAGGTCAGTAATGTCAAATCCTAAAGAGCTCTGGGATTGAATAGCCTTGATTTGTTCTGCCATTTCCTCAAACTTCCTGTTCATCTCAGCCCCCTGACCCTCAGCCTCGTCCAGCATAGTGAACTGTTCGTCCTAGTTATCCATTTGCACATTAGTCAACCCATCATTGATTATATTAACCCCTAGTTGTGTTACAGGGATTTCAACTTGACGTGCGCCCACACCGTTACGATTACCTCCCTCACCAGTACCATTGTTCCTGGCTTGAACATTTTCTATCATCTCCCGCAGACGCTCATGATTCTGACCCATGCCTGCCATCAGGGTCATAAAGTTGTCCATCCTTAGCCTCAGGTCAGCTAAGTCAGCTTGCATCTGATCCATGATTTTCTCCCTGTTGATCTTTGTTGGATATCTGTGTGCGACTGTCTGTTCCCAAACATTCCTGGGAGCTATAGTGCCTGAAATTGAAAAGACATTAGGAATGTGTGGCCACACCTGCAAAACAAGAAAATAGATGATATGTATGCAATGCAGTTGTTTATGTTTTCAATCCCAGGCCATTCATGCCCCGGTTTCGGTATTTAGCAAAGAAAACAAGATGGATACTGATCCTCGACTTTCAGAAACCTTCGCATAGAAACCTCATTCAAACCATAACAGCAGGCACAAAAAGAAATGGTGAACTGAAAAACTGCATAACATAAATCAGCCTATTAGGCAAACATAACAGAATTCCCCGTAGGGTACAAGTTCTAAGAAGAAAAGAAAACAACCAAGATTCCTACAACATGTCTGTAGGTAATCCAAATACAAGGAAAACAAACTCAGAAACAAGACCACTGCCTGAGGACCCTGAACCTCCCTCACTAAGCCCCACATCAGACCTAGCTTTCTTGACTCTAGCCATCAACTTGAGGTCTTCAATCTCTTTAAGTGATGCTTCTAAGGCTCGCTGACTATCTGCTAACTGCTGAGTCTTCTCCCTTCGAATGTTGTGGACTTGCTCCACCTCTTCCTTCTTAAAAGTCATCTGCACTTCAAAAAACTCTTCTTTTTCTTTATAGCTCTTCAAATCCTGCTCTCTCTGTCCCTACAACCAGACAATAGACTGACGAGCTTCCTTGAGAGTTTTCGAATTCTTCTTTCGTTCAGCTTCTCTTTTTGCTTCCATCATGCCCAACCTGTGAAAGTGAGCTTCCCTTCTAGCAAAGTCCTTCTCCTTAGCCTCCAAGGTGGTCTGCATCTTCAGCAGTTTCTCTTCAGCTTCATTCTTGGCCCGGTTGGCAAGATGATATAGATTAACCATTTCAGTGTTCTCCACTATGACTTCATGCAGTTGGGCTTCCAACTTCTTGAACTCTTCTAAAGACACAGTATTAGTAGACTCAACAACTGGAGGAACTGGAGATGAGAATGGAAGCAATAACCTTCTGGCTTTGTCTTTCAACCAAGCTTCATACTCCGGGAATGTCTGATTATTGCACTTTCCAAAACTGGCTATCCCTTCTCCCTTAATGCACTTCCAAGCTCCAACAACCTTCCTCATTAAAGGCATATTGTCCTTTACAGGGAAGTAGAAAATAGGGGACAACATCAATTCTTCTGGTACCTCTCTCAAGGCATATCCCAACTGTCTTCTCAACAAGACTGGATTTTAATTGATCCCTCCAGTTACTCCCAATAAAGGTACACTAAGATAACTCCCACAGCTAGTGATGAAACGTGAACCTTGAAGCCTCTGAGTAATCCACCTGACATCCTTGGAAAGTAACTTTTCCAGCTTCTGAGCCCATACCAAGGTATGATCACTAAATACTCCAGTACTAGGAAGATGCCTCATGAACCACATATGAAATAAAGGAGCGCAACAACAAACTAAACCTCCCATCTTCTTCTCAGTCTTGTAGTGCACTGAGTAATACAAATCTCCGAGCAACGTAGGCACAAGATTCTTCAGCAAGAAGAGATGTATGACATTCATATCTATGAACTTCTCCATATCTGCAAACAAAATAATGCCATAGATAGAAAGAGCCAAGATAGCACAGACATCATCCCATTCTTCCTCAACAACCAACTCTTCCACCTTCTTTACCAAAGTCTCCAAAGAAAACCCAGGTACACCTCCTTTAATGATGGTCAAAGAATTCACAGCAGAAGTGCTCAAATAAATAGCCTTGGCAATAGCCTCTGGTGCAGGTCTACTCATCTCAACATTGAACATAATCTGGTCTCGAACACGAAATCCCAAGATTAAAGCATACTCCTCCAGCAAAGGACCTAACTGAAAATCAGGAAAAGTGAAACAACGGAGTTGAGGATTATAATACTGAAGCAGGGTATGAATGGCACTTCTCTCAGAAGGATCCAACTCTACCACCACATCTAGAATACTCCCATAAGCCTTCCTGAGTCTCTCTACATGATTGGGTGTGATCAGCTTCACCATCTTCTTTAATAGACCAACCTTGGTGTCAAAAAATATAAAGTGAATATTCTGCTTGCGAGGATCTTCCATCTCCGAAGAGGATACCGGAACCAGAAGCAAAGATATGAACCTGTGAATGAGAACAAAACATGATTAATGATGAAATGATGCAATGCAAATGCAAATGCAAAGACAAACGATCCATCTGGGACTGTCTGGAATCTAGATGCCAAAGCCAAGTGATCAGAAACCCAAATCCTCTGAATAACAACCCATAAACACTCAGATAATCTCAGATAACCCAATCAGGAACCAGATAAACTCAAGAACTCCGGAACCAACGTAACTGCATCAGAACATGAAACTGTACTAGTAACATGGGTATGATGAGGTCAAGGGTTCCTGCAAACCCCTCCCAATCTCACAGGTGTGCTCTGGGTCAAACATCACGGACTCTCAAAGCCGAATAGCAATAATACTTTCACCATTTCCGAGAAATGGCTCGTGACCAAATCAGGGAATCAGTTAGGCATTATGCACTACGCAGGGAGGCCTCAGCTGAGTCCGGGAAAAACAAGCATCCCTTATAAGTTCCCAGCTTCGAGCGCTGAAATCGGGAAACAATAGTACATTCATCCCGTAGGATACAGTACTAATGTCATACGACCAGATGCTTTGACTGAGTTCCTATAAGAGAACCAGGCCATCCTATGCAAGTCCCCAGTAGACCCTCGGGTGCGAATGGGTTTGCCACAAAATGTGGTCTGCCACTGCCACCACTGGAGAGGGTTGTTTCCACAAAGGTTCTCAATGATCGGTCCCCAGATGCGCATGACTATCAAGGTCCTATCCCGAAGTGGAGGAAATCCCCACACAAGATATTTCCAAGACGGTCGCAATCTGGGCGTGAAACACATTGCCACTCATCATGTCACATGTGAGTACAATATGTCCACTCTAATCCTATAGTGCACTTAAGCCGGGTACTTGGCTTATCTCTCAGAAACGGTATCACCCGAGCCCACAAACAAAAAACCAGGCCAAACAGTCCAGTATGATATATATGATGCGGAAAATAAATACTGAAAACTGTAAATAAAGCTGTAAATAAAGCTGTAAATAAGCAAAAGTAAAATACAACAAGCCACAACAAACAAACAAACATCACCCAATGAAACAGAAACACGCAAGCGCTAGGAGAGACTCACAGGGGAACCAGATATTCTAGGTCCATATGTCCCCAGCAGAGTCGCCAACTGTCGCTCCTCGTATTTCCATCCTGGTACAAACGCGAGAGTGGCGTGGAAAAGAATAGAGTCGCCAACCAGGCATTTTTATCCCAAAAGAACGGGAATGGTAATGCTGCACAAACTAGAAGAAAGAAGAGGAAGGACACAGGTCCTGCGGACCAAAGAGACTGAGTTCGGGAGTCGGTTATGACCTAGGAATTTATTAGCACCCAGATCGTTCTCCGTACCCGACGGGATCCACGCTTGCAAAAGAAACCGTTTCAAAGGGTGAGGGCATGAAAACTGCTGCTAAAGAAAATAAAATGAACTGGATAAAAGAACTGAGAAAGAAACTGGATAAGAAATGAAAAGGAAGAATGTAGGGAAAATAAAGATTGTGCTCGAACGGGCCCTACCCCGCTGCCTACGTACCCCATCAGGTCAATGAGGATCAGAGACGCCGTAGTTCCCCTAACTAGGGGGAGAAAAGATTGCTTGTGAATTAAGGCTTGAACTGCCCATGCCATTGCTCAGGTGCTGCAGACTCGGACGACGAGTGCGTAACCGTCTTGCAAAGTGACAAGTATGAGAAAGTTCGCGTACGGACCGAATGAGATGAGAAAAGAATTCCCGAAGGAAAGATGCTTATTGTTTGTTTGTGTTTTTTATGAAGATTTTATGAGTGACATTTGCATAGGTAAGTGTACCTAAGTCCTACTCACTGGGATGTGTACGTCTCACATCATCCCGAAATGGAATGCGCAAGAGGCACACCTATCTATGGAGGAAATCCCCAAAGCTAGTCCCACAAGTGAAGGCTTAGACACACTGACCTATTAACATTTATTAAGTGTTTTTGTGATTTTATGTTAAGAAGTGTTTTTTAGCTTTTCTTTGTGAAGTAATCCCATGCTAAGACCAATCCACCACGAGGGATAACTTACACCTCGCCCCGAAACGGAACGCATGTAAGTATCTCATAGCAAAGTCTCATGTCACATGAAAGCACTCAACATTTATTAAGTGAATTAGAATTAAGTTTGAAGATGAGTAGAGAAAGCACAAAAGGATCTAAAGGTAAAACATCTAATGGGGGACTAAAGGATACTAAGTGTTGTCATGCATGGATATCCTAAGGTTAGTGTGGTTTTCTATCCTAAAGAAGAAAGAAAGAAGAAGAGAAGAAGAAGAAGAAGAGAAGAAGAAGAAGAAGAGAGATGATTAAGGCCTAAGCCCAACAAACAAAGGGTTAGCACAAGTAAGAAATGATAAGAAGAGATGAGATTTGGAGATGTGGGATTCAATTCCACACCTCTCACTTACCATAGCCCCTGCAAGGTTAGCAACATAGTCATACAAGTGAAATGAAATGAACTAGATAACATGCCAACATCATACAAACAGAAGTGAAGTCATGTATACAAATGCTCAATGAATATGCAAATTACAAGAATGAAGAAAGAAGCATGCAAGACAATATGATGCAACATGCAACATCATACAAACAATATGAAGAGAAGAGACACACAAGACCAAAAAAACACAAAATGGGGTGAAAGAAGTAAGGAGATGAAATGAATACACTTAAGAAAGAAAGACTTTAAAAGGCAAGCCAAACACAAAATTTCCAAGACACAAACCCTAGACCAAAACCAAGACGGTACCCATACCCCAAAGAGACCCCAAATGAGAAGAAGAAGTTGGCACAAGTGCCCTTCTAAGCTTATAAGAGACCTTATGAACACAAAGAAGCAAAATGGGACAAGGCAAGAACAAAAATTCACATCAAATCAACAATGCATCTAAAAATTCCACAACTTAAGACAAATGATCCTCAAATATGATATAACAATGAGCCAAAAGGATTGGGAGAAATTCAGAAGCTAAGTAGGTCAAATGAGGACAAGAACATGAACTAGGGTTAAAAACTTCCTTCACAAGTCAAAGGACCAAGACCCAATGAAAAAATTTCTAAAACTCAGGGGAAACATCACACACAAACTACATCATCTTAGGAATCTAGAGCAAAAAGAATCAACACCGAACTCAAAATAATGAACCATAGGGAAATTGGACAAGACAGAGTGCATGAAAAGGAATTAAAAAAGAATTAATGAAGATACACAACTAAATGACACGTGGATAATGAGAAAAAATGGAAAATAAAAATATAGAAAAATAAAGAAAACTCAAATTGACCTACAAGAATTATTTTGGAATTTTTAGACACTTGGAGGTAATTTTAATAATTAAAAACCAAAAGGGATATAAAATAAATAAAATGAAAAAGAAAATAAAATGGAAATGAGGCTGGGGGTGAGAATAGCTAGGAATCACGTTCAAATGGAATTGGGCTTATGCTGGAGGGGGTGAGAATAGCAGTCTGAGGCCCATTGGCATGCGCATGTATATTAAATATATGGTGGAAATTTATGAAAATAAACTGGAAAAACAAGGAGCCAGGAGATTGATCTAACGCGTCTGGTGAAGAGACTCATTAACTGACGTGGAAATTTTATTGGATGTGAGGTGAGAGACCTTGGTTATTATTGTGAGGTGTGTTACATATGGAATTAAAACAGAACTGGCTTTGCACGTGAGAGAGAGGGTGTGTTTCTTGGTGATGTGTCAAGATCCTGGAGGGTGAGAGATATGATCCAAGGGCGTATGAGTTATCTTCTTTGTTACAAACCCTAGTTCATCACTTTTGCAGATTCCGGTGACTGGAGCTAGGGCTCCGGCACCGGAAATTAACAACATGAGGAAACAACAATATAAATGAACAAAGAGCTCCAGATTTACTAATTCAACAACCCTGAATCCAAATATGAGCATGAAAAGAAAAATGGATCAATGGATATCACGGATTGAGCAAAAACAGTTTGGACCATTAAAATAGAAACTCAAATATCTCACTCAATATTGCACCAAATTCAAAACCATAAGCAGCAGAATAAACAACAAACATCAAGGATCATAAAATGCACAACCAATTTCATTTTCAGATCTTAAGATTCAGAGCCATACCTGAGTTTGCAGAGCTTGAAAATGCTTGCTAGATGACCAGATGATGAATGCAAATCACTCCAAATTCACTCTAGATTCAAAATAAATGCACCTAAAGCCTTGAATATGGATGGATCTTGAGCTTTGCAAGCACCTTCCCTGAAATGGCAAGGTTGTTGATCTTGAGAGACAGCTTGAATAATGGTGATATTTGTGATCCTAAGCTTCCAAGGATCAAGGATCTACGACTGATTTTTTGATTGAGCTAGTGTGTGAAGAGATTTTGGAGAAATTGCAAGTTGTGCAAGAACTTTGAAATGGAAGAATGAGAGAGAGTTGGAGCAAAATGAAACCCTAATTTCTTTTATATCAAGTCATGAACCAATGCTGAAAAAATTGTGTGATTTGCACGTGTGAATGAAGATAATTTGTGATTTTGCAAGTTTTGCAAATTTGGTGTGAGAGCATGAAACACTCATGCATTCCTTGGCCTTCATCCCCATGTGCACTTTAAATCCAACCCTTGATTTGGATCCAAAAGATCTTGGCCCTTAGATTAAGTTATCACACTTTTCTCATGAATGTGCAAAAAATCCACTTATGAAGCAACATTCTTGTTTGGCACGAAATTGTGAATTTCTTTTGAGAAAAGTGATCCATTTGCAATGCATTTTAACTTTGTAACCTCACTTGATCCATACCAAGCCTTAAAATGAAGTTTCATGACAATTGGCCCTTGGTGCATGCATGAAATTTTACATTTGCCCTAATTTGAAGCAAATTTTCGAGGGGCATAGATCACAAACCAAGAATCCTATGAAAAAACACTTGTACTTTTTGAAAATGGGAGACCTTAATCTCCAAATTTCATGTTTGACTTTGGTTCATTTGAAGAATTTTTGATCATGTTAAGCTCACTTGAATTTTAGGGCTAAAGTTGCCAAAAATGGAATTTCTTTAAAACCAACTTTGCACCAATTTTGCAAAAACCCTCAAATCTTCATGATTCTTGAACTTTAAACTTTCCAAACCTCTTATAACATTTTAAGGACACCCCTTGGCTAGAAAAAGTGGATTGGACCCCTTGAAATCACACAGTTGACTTTTTAAGGGCACAGTTGACCAATCACTTCATCTGCAAGCAACTGAAGAATTTATTGACTTCCACAAGGAATTTTCTCATGAATATTGGTACCTAGGATCATCTTGACATATCAAATACTTTTCCCAAATGAAATGGCCAAAGTTGTGAGGTTTTCAAGCTTGAATCTCAAACCCTAGTTTAGGTCCATTGCTTAGGAGCCTTGCCTTAGCCTGGATTCTCAAATGATCTTCCAAACTTCTTAGCTTTTGTAAATGAACTTGAGCTTGTAATTGCAATGTAGACCCATCATAGGACTTGTAAAAAACCATTGGGCCCCTTGTCATAGCTTGTAATTCTTCAAGAACCTCCACAGATGTTCATATGCCTAATGCCAGGTCATGAGAAATGTTATGCCTCATCTTTCCATGCTAGGATGCTAAGAAAATGATATGTTCATGATGAATATGATGTGATATGATGCTTAAAATGAAGAGGGCAAATTTGGGGTGTTACACAGGTAAAACACAAACTATAACATTACAAAATTCCAAAATACATAGTTTATGATTACAACAAGTTCCCATGGTGGGTCAAAATACAATTAAGTTAAGAAATACAAAAAAATCACCATGGAGAATTAAAGTACAACCAAAATAAAATACAATTAAAGAAAATCAAAGATCAAGCCCAAATTCATCCTCCTTGACTTCCCTCAGGAGAGCATCAGTCACTAGTCCAACTGGATGTTCTGTGATGGTCCTGATAAGAAGGTTTCTTGTTGCAATGGCACTTGTCAACTTCTGGTACTTGTCTTGGTCTTTTGATCTCTTCAACCCTGCCCGGAGTTTCAACTCGGAGATTTCCTTTTGTGCTGCTAATAAGGCTTTCTGACTCTCATTAGCTTCCAGCTGCTCTATCTTAGCCCGTGTCTTCTGATCTTCTTGCAAACGAGCTTCAGTGATCCTGATCCACCTCTCCTGACTCTCTTCCAAATAGTGCTCAGCTCTGGCTTTCTGAATCTTGGCTTCTTTGCAAGCATTCTTCAATACCAATTCCCCTGCTCGGACTTTTCTGATGAAGTCCTCTGTCTTTTCTATCTTGGTTATATGCTCGATCCGGAGCTTTTCTAACCTCTCAATGTCCAGACGACCATCATTCCTTTCGCAAAAGGTATTCTTCAAGGCTTCAGCTAACTGGGCATTTCTTTCTTTCAACTTCTCAAATTCCTCCAGGTTGATGTAAACACCCCAAATTTTCCCTCACCCTCTCTCACACCATGGCTTGTGATCTTTCATTTTTGTTTTAGTATAAGCATTACATCTCATATTGCATATTTGTTTCACTGCATAGTTTCATTTTCATATGCATCTAGGGGTTGTGATATGAGCAATCCAAGAATCAATCTGAGCCATCCCAAAGGTCTTAAAGCTTTCCAAGAGGGTCCATGTGTGTTCCATGATCATAATATGCTCCCCAAAGTTCATGAAAGTCAAGGGATCACAAGAATTGGCAAAGGCATGGAAGCAGAGCTAGGGTTTTCCTGCACAGATGACCAAAATTAGGGTTTTGTTTTCAGAGGCCTTAACTACAAATTTTTTGATCATTCTTGTTCCTAATGTTCTTAATATGTTATAAGGACCATGTGTACCTAGTTTGATGCAGAAATTCATTATGGAAGTGATCTGATCATTGGGTAACTTCTTGAGCAAGTTAAGTCAAAATCAGGGCATCTGAGGCCCCCAACAAGGGTACCAAGGGATCATTTTCATCAAATTGAAGTTCTATGATCTTTATTTGATCTTAGAAGTGGTTGGGAGTTCACAATATTGAATAATTTTGAGCCAATTGCAAACTTGCCAATTTTGGAAATGACTTGAAATGCAAACTTTCCATTTTGGGAAAGATTTTCAACCTCCTCTTTCATGACCAAAAATGCTTCAAATGAAAAATTCTTGGACATGAAAGTTGTAGATTAGGTCTTTCCCTTTTCAAAAAGTAAAAGAACATGTTTTGATTCATCCTAGAACTCAAGATATGGCCTTTCAAAGTTGGCAAAAATCACATAATTTTCAAGTTCATGTCAAAGAGAGAATTTTGCATATTGGCATTTCAAGCTTCTAAGTGACCTCTAATGTGCTCAATTATGCCATAACATGTTAAAGCAACCTTCAAAGATCATAATTATGCCTGGAACCTAGGGTTTTAGTGACTTAATTCACAAGAAATTTCAAAATGGCCAAGTTGCATAAAGCTTGCTATCTCTTCATCCAAGCATTACAACTGCATTCTAATGATCTAAGGGCCTCCCATGAACCATATTGAGGCAATCTATGCTCAGAAATCCTTGCTGCACAAGCCCATACCTCAAGTACACATAATCTTGTCTTTTTTCATTTTTCCCATACTAATCAAGTTGTGCCATCACCCACTCTCTGACCAATCACAATGATTTATGTGAACCCTAAGGACCTCATTTGATAACACATTAAAGCCTGAAACATTGGAGAACTCATAATTCACAAAAATTGTCAAAAACCTTCCCTTCTTCGAAACTCAAAACACAACCATCAAAATTCAAAACAAACACCACCAATCATCTTCAAATCACTATAGAACACATAGCAATCCTCAAAATGGCCTGAAACCTCCCAAATCAAAAATACGATTTCTGCAAAACCAGAACCAAACACTTCAAAATAGCCATCACAAGCTTGTTCTAAGCTTCTCTTTAACTTCAAGGAGTCCATTGGGTTTGGTTTGCTTCAAAGGAAAGGTCAGAAAGCTCCAAAAAGAAAAGCTTCAACTCAGATATACCTCAAGAACAAAATTTCCAGAAACCTTCTTTTAAGTTCTAGAATGATTCTATATGTTCTCTAGATCACACTGATATGTTTAGTTTTGAAAATGATTGAGAAATGAGCATGTATGGCTGTTCTGAAAGTTTTCCCGAAAATCTTGTTTGCTTCGATTCTTGCTTTTGATGAAGTATAAATGTTATATGATGATGGATTCTTGCTTAGGGGGTTAGAAGATCATTTCTGGAGCTTTAGAGCTTTTAATTTGACCTAGGGAAGAAGTTGATGTTTTGAGTGGCCGGAGAAGATGACCGGAGCTAGCTCCGGTCACCTGAAAATCATTAGAACCCTAATTAGGGTTAGCGGCCCAGATTCATTCCTGGCCTTTGGATCAGGATTAGGGTTAGCGCGCGTACGGCTCAGATTAGCTCACTTAAGTTTAATCCTGATTAATTAAATTAATTATATTTAATTAGCTAGTTTGAATGTGGACCTTTGGATAGCGCGTCAGTCAATTCCCACCTTTTTCATTCAAATCTCAGCCATTGGATCCACTGACTTTTCTTTTTATTCAATTTTAATTCATTTTATTTTCATTTCTTTTGTTTTAATTTATAAAAAATATCAAAAACCTCTAAAAAATATGAAAGTTTGCATTCTAGTTTTAAATATTTTTCTCAACCTGAAAAATAATTTTTATTTTATTTTTTGCATTAAAAAAGTATTTTTAAAATATTTAAATGTTATTTTTAATTAATTAATGGATTTTAATTAATTAAAACTACATTTAGGTTTCTCAAAATCACCAAAAAAATCATGAACCATTCTAATACATTTAGAAACATTTTCAAACTCTTCATATAAATTTCTTTTTAGGTTTGATCATAATTTCACAATTTTCTTTGAATTAGGGTTCATTAAAATCATGTTTTTTAACCCTAACTTTGAAAAATCATTTCTGCCTAAGCAAGAAGAGTTTGAACTTGATTCTTTTTGCATTGTTTCAAATATTGCATTTAGTTTCTAGGTTATTTTCCTCATGAATTTATCTTGCATTTTTAAATTGATTTGAATTTTTCTTTGAGAATCACCCAAAAACCTAGCAAACTTAGGAAATTCATAACTCCCACTAGGTTAGGCTTCTGACTTTCCCCTTTGGGGTGTGACCTTGTATAGGTTTAGGGTTTGATTGAGATTGGTTTCAATTTTTTATCATGTTGTATGCTTCTGTTTTGTTCATTTGCATCTCATATGTTCATAAAACCCTAATTTCTCATGTTCATTTGCATTCTCCTTGCATATGCATCATCATGTGAACTTGCCATGACATTTAAAGCATTCATATGTCATATTAGACATCTTAGGACATTTTAGAACATTGCTTGATATTTTCTTCATTCATTTGCCATGTCTTGCATTCATTTCATTTCAGAAACATCCATGTGTTTTCAAGCTTCTAAGCATGCTTCATGACATCTCATCTCTGTATGAACATACATATGCACATTGTATGACTTTGCATCATCTCATATGCCATTTGCATTACATAATCACTTCTGACTTTGGTCTCTGCATCTCATTTCAATTCATTTCTTCATGCTTTATGTCTTATGCGTTCATACTAACACTTTCAGGTACTCTTGGTAAGTTATTTTGGGAGGTGGATTTGCCTTCACCTTTCACCTTTTCTTATCTCATTCATATGCATTTTATATGTATTTGAAGTGAACTTGTCCACTTATATTCCATCCTTCTTACTTTCTCTCTTTCAAGTTACTTACCTTCTTCAGGAAGTAAGTAACTTGTTATTCTTTCTCCTTCTCTTTTCATCTGCTTCTTCCTTTGGTGGTGAAATTCTGTGATCAGGTATGAGATGTCCTATGAGATGTTCCAACACTTGACAGATTTAACCAAAACTTAAAGTGCAAGAAAATTAAACAACACAGAAGTTTGTTAACCCAGTTCAGTGTATAACCACACTTACATCTGGAGGCTACCAAGCCAGGAGGAAATCCACTATAAGTAATATTAATTCTAGACTTAAACAACCCAGTTTAATCTTTCACTTAATATCTACCCAATGCAATTTCTACCTAAGTCACTACTTAGATATGAGTACCAACTCACTCCCCCTCAATCACACAGTGATCTTGTTTACAAGTTTAATAAAATTGAAGACATTCTTCAAACAAAACAGCTTGATCTTACTTCACAGTTTCAATCAAGTCACAAATGCACTTATGCTTAAAAGCTCATCAAGTGGTACAATTAAAAATAACCTGCTATTAAAACAATAAACACACTATTTGGTCTTCTGGAATTCGTACTCAATTCTGTGAGTTTCTGTTGATTAAATAGGTGTTTGTAATTTGGGCTTTCTGTAGGTTAATCCAGTCCTAAAACACAGCAGCTTCCACCTAGAATTAGGGTTTGTTACTTCCTAGATTCTAGGTGATTTAGTTCTTCTGATTAATCTGAAACCTCATAATAAAACTTCCTACATATGCGCCTTGTTCTGTTTTTATCCATCCATAATTAATTCCAGATAACTCTCCTTAAATATCTCAGATCAGTTAGTCATTAATTAATTCTGGTAGCAGGTTTGAGATGTCTCAACATCTGTTGGGACATCCTGAAAAACTGAACTTGAGTCATTTACACAATGTCCCAACATCTGGTGTGACATCTTGAATTAAGTTCTTATACTCTGTTTAATAATGTCCCAACATCTGATAGGACATTCTGAACTGAATTCAATATTTCTTGTTGGTCAAAAATTCTGCCAATTCTAAACATCTACAAACTCCCCCTTTGGCTAATTTTTGGCTAACATCTTTTCTGGTTATCAGAGTGCAGCAGAAGTTCTTTCTATCAGAGTGTAGCTTTCCTGTTCTGTTAAGTCATGAGTGAGTTTACTCCCCCTCAAACATACATGTATTCAGATTTGTTGCAACAGAAATTTTTGTTAAAAACACCCTGATTCAGTTCAGACACAAACAGATTTTTTTTATTCATAATCAAACAGCATTACACATTGTTGTTGTTGTTGTTCTCCCCCTTGTTAGACACAAATTTGGGGCCAAAGTCATTAATTCTAAATTACAATGCAGCTGTCATACATTTGTCCTCACATACAATGATCACTCAGATTCATCACATTAAGTTTCTTCATCTTCCTCAGTTTCTTCATCAGAAGCAGCTTTCTGATCACCTTCACTCTCCAGCCTTTGGATAATCTCCTCAAGCTTCTGCTTCCTTGCTTCAAGTTCTTTACAGGTGCTCTTCAGTTCAGCAATCAATGCAGCCTTGGAGATTGGAGTCTTTGCATTTGAAGGACCTGCAGATGTCCCAGAGGGTGCTTCAACATCTGCTGCATGATGACTCAGGAACAGTTTGTAGTGAAAGGCCACAGGGCTTTCTCTTTTGCAGACTATGTCCTTCTCAGTGAGGATTCCAGGGTACTGACTTAGCACTATTCCACACAGCAAGGAAGGGAAAGCTATTGGCAGCTTTGTTGCAGATGAGCTAGCATGTTTCAAGGTCTGATCAAAGATGTAGGCACCATAATCCAGCTTAGTTTGGGTGCCCACTGCATAAATGAACCTGCCCAGGCCAGTGGATATTGATGATGTATGATTGGTAGGTACCCAATTTGCTGTACCAATCCTGTTCAGCATGGCATATTTTCTTGTCAGCATGCTCACTGAGAGCTTTCCTTTAATTGGCCAAGCCTTGACCTGGTTTGCAGTGATAACCTTGCAGACTTGGTTATCAGTCTTCCCTAGCTCATTTGGTCCATCAGATTCTCTTCCAAGGTATTGGTTGATGATCTGAGGAGAGAACTCTACACACCTGCCTCTAACAAAGACTTTTCTAAATTCAGCAGACTTACCATTGGCACAATCTTCCTGAAGATTGACTATGAATTCTTTGACAAGTAGCTCATAGCAGGGAGAGAGGTTGGAGACTGTTTTGAAGAGACCAGCAGCAGATATGAGATCAATTAATTCAGTGCACTCAAGTGCATTACTGCTCAGCTCTCTTTCAAGTGCTACCCTTCTTTGGTACACAAACTTCCATCTGTTTACACTTGAAACATGATGAAATGAGATGTTGTCCAAGGGAGCTTCTGGAACAACAGTTGATGCCCTAAAGGGTGCTGGTTTCTTCTTTGGAGGAGATGTTGGGACATCTGCTTCAACATCTGAGTCTGAAGGAGTGACAGCTTTCCTCTTTTGTGTTTGGACTTTGCTCCATTGTTTTGTAGGACCAAAGACAGCTTTGGCTTTTTCCTTCTTTGGGGTAGCTTGCTTCTTCTCAGGAATTGCATGTCCTGCTTGCATCTTTTATTTCCTATTCCTGAGCCTTTTGGCTATGCTAGGTTTTACAGAGGCAATGATTTCTGTATCAGAATCATGCTCTAGGTTCACCACAGGAGGAGATTGAGCAGTCTCCTCTTCAGCTGGTGGATCAGAAGAGATTTGCTCTTCAGTAGAGGCCTTATTTTGGTCCTCAGATGCTTCTTCATCACTCTCATTTGAGGCCTTTTTCTGGTCCTCAGTTGTTTCAACAACAACATCAGATGAGGCCTTTTGCTCATCCTCATATGTTTCAACATCTATTGGGACATCCTGTTGAGCAGGAGTGTCCTTTGAAGCTTGATTTTGTTGATCTTCTTGAGGGGCAGGCATGGTGTTCAGAGGGATAGAAATGCCACTTACCACTCTTTGTTCAGATAGGATCTTGGTTACCAACTCCTTTATGGAAGCATCCACATATTCAGAAGATTTTTGAGGTATGTTTGCTGGTGAAGGAATGCCTTTGGATTTGCTGCAGACTTGATCTTTTGCTCTTTTTGGAGTTCTTGGCTTTTTAGCATGAGGAACACTTCCTCTGATTTCGTCCAATGGGGTTGACTCCATGGGTACCACTGAAATGGGGGTTGCATGAACCACATCTTCTTTGTTGAGAATTTCTTCAGGAATTTTAGGGTTTTGAGACATTTTCAAAGAAGATGGATGAAGAGTTTTAGGGTTGATGATTTCTGAAGAACAACTAGATAATGCAATTCGCTTTTGATAGTATGATGAGAATATGGATAGCTGAATGCAAGCTGTTATTATATAAGTAGCTGTTACATTGAAAATTATTAGGAATGGAATACCCAAGGTTCTTGACCAGACTGGTGTTGCCATCTGGTGCTTATGCCACACAATGTTATATGACATGTTGGCACATCTCCATAACTGCTAAATCTCACATAAGCAGATTCCCAATTTGCCCCTTAAGTTCTCAAATTGTGTAGCATCCAATGCTTTGGTAAAGATATCAGCCAACTGCAGATTTGTAGCTACATGTTCCAATGAAATCACTTTTTCTTCTACAAGATCTCTGATGAAATGACGTCTGATATCAATATGCTTGGTCCTGCTATGTTGGATAGGATTCTTTGATATGTTAATTGCACTTAAGTTGTCACAGTACAATGTCATGACATCTTGTGGGACATTGTACTCAGTGAGCATTTGCTTCATCCAAACCAACTGAGAACAACTGCTTCCAGCTGCTATATATTCAGCTTCAGCTGTAGATAAGGATACACAATTTTGTTTCTTACTGAACCAAGAAATCAAATTGTTTCCTAGAAAGAAGCATCCTCCTGAAGTGCTTTTTCTGTCATCAGCACTTCCAGCCCAATCAGCATCACAGAAGCCAGTGAGAATTGGTTTACATCCATGAAAGTACATTATGCCATAGTCACAAGTACCATTAACATATTTCAGAATTCTCTTGACTTGATTAAGATGACTGACTTTTGGATCGGCTTGATATCTTGCACATACACCTACTGCAAATGCTATGTCTGGTCTGCTAGCAGTCAGATATAACAAGCTTCCAATCATACTTCTGTACATGCTTTGATCTACATTCTCACCCTTTTCATCTTTAGTCAGCTTTAAATGTGTGGGGGCAGGAGTTCTCTTATGAGTAGCACTGTCCATTCCAAATTTCTTGACTATGTTCTTAGCATACTTGCTTTGGGAAATGAACATGGAGTCCTCCATTTGTTTTATTTGCAGTCCAAGAAAGTAGGTTAATTCTCCTACTAGGCTCATTTCAAATTCAGATTCCATTTGGTTGACAAAATGTTTGACCATCCTATCAGACATCCCACCAAAGACAATGTCATCTACATATATTTGAGCAATCATGACATTTCCCTCTTCATCTTTAACAAACAAGGTTTTGTCAATTCCACCTTTCCTGTACCCTTGCTTGATAAGAAAAGTAGTCAGTCTTTCATACCATGCCCTTGGAGCTTGCTTCAAACCATAAAGAACCTTCTTTAGTTTGTATACATGATTTGGACAACTTGGATCAACAAATACTTTAGGCTGTTCTACATATACTTCTTCATTAAGATAGCCATTTAAAAAGGCACTTTTCACACCCATTTGAAATAGCTTGAACTTTAAGATACAAGCAATTCCCAAAAGTAGTCTGATTGATTCAAGCCTTGCTACTGGTGCAAAGGTTTCATCAAAGTCTACTCCTTCAATTTGTGTGTATCCTTGAGCTACAAGTCTAGCTTTGTTCTTTGTAACAACTCCTTGTTCATTTGACTTGTTCTTATACACCCATTTTGTTCCAATCACATTTATGTCATTAGGTCTAGGAACAAGATTCCACACTTCATTCCTTGTGAATTGACCTAATTCCTCTTGCATAGCACAAATCCAGTATTCATCAGTAAGAGCTTCCTTGATGTTTTTAGGTTCTATTTTAGAAACAAAACAGGAACCTGAAATCATTTCTCTTGATCTAGTGCTTACACCTCTGTTGGGATCACCAATTATCAAATCTTTGGGATGATCCTTCTGTATTCTGATGGAGGGAGGTTTGCTGGATTGTTCTGTCCTTGCATCAGTTTGAGTGAAGTCATAATGATCACTCTTTTCTTCAGCTTCAATCTTGATATCATCAGATGTTCCAACATCTTCTGGGACATCTGTAGGAGCATCATCAATTATTACATTTATGGACTCCATGATAACCTTGGTTCTAGAATTAAATACTCTATATGCTCTGCTGTTTATAGAGTATCCATGAAAAATACCTTCATCACTTTTAGGATCCATTTTTCTTCTTTGCTCCCTATCTGCCAGAATATAACAGTTACTTCCAAATACATGGAAGTACTTAACTGTGGGTTTTCTGCCCTTCCAGACTTCATATATTGTGGACAAAGTTCCTTTCCTTAGAGTAACTCTGTTATGGATGTAACAAGTTGTGTTCATAGCTTCAGCCCAGAAGTACAAAGGTAACTTTTTGGCATGGATCATAGCTCTTGCTGATTCTTGAATAGTTCTATTCTTCCTCTTAACAATCCCATTCTGTTGAGGAGTGATTGGTGAAGAATATTCATGATTGATTCCTTCTGAAGAACATAAATCTAAGAATATTTGGTTCTCAAATTCTTTTCCATGATCACTTCTTATTCTGATCACACAGCTGGCCTTTTCCCTTTGTATTCTTTGGCATAAGTCTTTGAATACATCAAATACATCAGACTTTTCTTTGATGAAATTTATCCATGTATACCTTGAAAAGTCATCAACCACCACATAGGCATACCTCTTGCCACCAAGGCTTTCAACCTGCATAGGTCCCATAAGATCCATATGCAATAGTTCCAAAACTTTGGAAGTTGTCAGATGTTGGAGCTTTGGATGGGACATCTTGGTTTGCTTGCCTATTTGACATTCACCACATATTTTGCCATCATCAATCTTCAGTTTAGGAATACCTCTTACAGCATCCATAGATATTATCTTCTTTATGCCTCTGAAATGAAGATGACCTAGTCTTTGGTGCCATAGTTTCACTTCTTCTTCTTTAGCTAAAGAGCAAGTTGAAGTGAGACTGAAGTCTTGAGATTCCCACATGTAACAGTTGTCTTTAGATCTGGCTCCTCTCATGACTACCTCTTGTTCTTTGTTAGTCACTATGCATTCAGTTTTGGTAAAGTTTACACTGTACCCTTGATCACATAATTGACTTATGCTGATCAGGTTAGCAGTTAAACCTTTAACTAGCAGCACATCATCTAGTCTTGGGACATCTTGACAGTCCAAGGTCCCAACTCCCTTGATTTTTCCTTTAGCTCCATCTCCAAAGGTTACATATCTGGATGAATGTGACTTTAAGTCTACTAGCAAATTCTTCAATCCAGTCATGTGTCTTGAACATCCACTGTCAAAGTACCAGTCTTCTTTAGCTGATACTCTTAGTGATGTATGTGCTATATATGCAACACTTTTCTTTGACCATTTGAGTTAAGATTTCTTTTGATGCCGCTGCTCTGTGTATTGTTCATTAGTAGATCTCCAAGATTGATTGTTGATCTTGTTCTTGGGTATGTAGCTTTGATCAACCTGAATGCTAGCTTTTGGTCTCCATACCTTCTTGATGACCTCTGTCTTCTGCTTAGGAGGTTGCTGATTTCTTTGATGTCTATGCAGCACTTTCTTGGTAACTTCTATCTTCTGCTTAGAAGGTTGCTGATACATCTGATTTGGATATCCATGCAACTTATAGCAATGAGGTTTGATATGTCCAAATCTTCCACAATGATGACATCTCCATCTTTGATACTTCTTCTTCATTTTGTTCTTTTCAGAATGTTGAGACATCTGTTGGAACATTATGTTTGACTTTGTGTTCTTTTCATGATGTTGAAGCATTTGTTGGGACATCTTGTTTGACTGTATGGACTCTGAAGTAGTTTTGCTAGAGCTAGCTTCATCCTTATGAACTCTGTTAAATCCCAGTCCACTTTTATCCCCTGAATGCTTATTGTTGTTGAGAATAACATCTAGTGTACTTGAACTGCTGTTCAGCATTCTAACAGATTTGGACATGTGTTCCAACTTGGAGTTGAGAAGACTTACTTCACTTTTCAAGGTGTCAATGATCTTTTGATCACTTGCTTTTTCATCTTCTAGTGCCTCATTCTGCTTCTTTAGCTTTATAACCTCACTGCATATTGCAGTGCTTCTTTTGTATAGATCTTTGTATGCTTGCTCAAGATCTTCAAAAGTAAGCTCCCCATCACTGGATTCACTTTCAGATTCACATAATCCAGCTAGAGCAGTGATATGCTTAGCTGATTCTTCTTCTGAATCACCTCCTGAGTCTTCATCAGACCAGGTTACAGAGAGTCCTTTCTTTTGCCTTTTTAAGTAGGTAGGACATTCATTCCTGATGTGTCCATATCCTTCACATCCATTGCATTTGATTCCTTTTTCTTGACTGGTCTTTTCATCATAATTTGACCTTCTGTTAGCATCATAAGGTCTTTTGTTCTCAGAAGAGTTTGTGTATCTTCCACTGGGTTTGGATTTGCCTTCCATCCCTCTGAGAATCTTTTTGAATTGTCTTCCAAGCATAGCAATGTTGTCTGATAAGCTTTTACCAGTTTCTGATTCATCATCTTCTTCTTCATCAGTATTTGTCACCAAGGCTATGCTTTTGTTCTTCTTAACATTTGTGTCATTCATTCCCATCTCAAATGTTTGAAGGGAACCAATGAGCTCTTCAACTTTCATAGTGCATATGTCTTGAGCTTCTTCTATTGCTGTGACTTTCATGTCAAATCTTTTTGGCAAAGATCTGAGGATCTTCCTTACAAGCTTTTCATCAGTCATCTTTTCTCCCAAGGCTCCAGAAGTATTGGCTACTTCTAAGATGTTCATGTAGAATTCATGAACTGTCTCATCTTCCTTCATTCTCAAGTTCTCAAACTTGGTGGTGAGAAGTTGAAGTCTTGACATCTTTACCTTTGATGTTCCTTCATGAGTTGTTTTGAGAGTATCCCACACATTTTTGGCCAGCTCACAGTGATGCACAAGTCTAAAGATGTTCCTATCAATGCCATTGAATAAAGCATTTAAGGCCTTGGAGTTGTCTAGTGCTGAATCTTCTTCCTCTTTACTCCATTCTTCTTCAGGTTTCAACACTTTTGATCCATCTTTGGTGTCTTGGATAGGATGTTCCCATCCAATGTTGACTGCTCTCCAGGCCCTGTTGTCAAGTGATCTTAAGAATGCAATCATTCTTGGTTTCCAGTAGTCATAATTAGAACCATCCAGTATAGGTGGTCTATTTACTGATCCTATATCTCTATCCATGTTTCCAGAATTTGTATTCCCTAGATCTCACCCAGTATAAACAGGCAGGGTGCCTGCTCTGATGCCAATTGAAATTCTGTGATCAGGTATGAGATGTCCTATGAGATGTTCCAACACTTGACAGATTTAACCAAAACTTAAAGTGCAAGAAAATTAAACAACACAGAAGTTTGTTAACCCAGTTCAGTGTATAACCACACTTACATCTGGATGCTACCAAGCCAGGAGGAAATCCACTATTAGTAATATTAATTCTAGACTTAAACAACCCGGTTTAATCTTTCACTTAATATCTACCCAATGCAATTTCTACCTAAGTCACTACTTAGATATGAGTACCAACTCACTCCCCCTCAATCACACAGTGATCTTGTTTACAAGTTTAATAAAATTGAAGACATTCTTCAAACAAAACAGCTTGATCTTACTTCACAGTTTCAATCAAGTCACAAATGCACTTATGCTTAAAAGCTCATCAAGTGGTACAATTAAAAACAACCTGCTATTAAAATAATAAACACACTATTTGGTCTTCTGGAATTCGTACTCAATTCTGTGAGTTTCTGTTGATTAAATAGGTTTTTGTAATTTGGGTTTTCTGTAGGTTAATCCAGTCCTAAAACACAGCAGCTTCCACCTAGAATTAGGGTTTGTTACTTCCTAGATTCTAGGTGATTTAGTTCTTCTGATTAATCTGAAACCTTATAATAAAACTTCCTACAGATGCGCCTTGTTCTGTTTTTATCCATCCATAATTAATTCCAGATAACTCTCCTTAAATATCTCAGATCAATTAGTCATTAATTAATTCTGGTAGCAGGTTTGAGATGTCTCAACATCTGTTGGGACATCCTGAAAAACTGAACTTGAGTCATTTACACAATGTCCCAACATCTGGTGTGACATCTTGAATTAAGTTCTTATACTCTGTTTAATAATGTCCCAACATCTGATAGGACATTCTGAACTGAATTCAATATTTCTTGTTGGTCAAAAATTCTGCCAATTCTAAACATCTACAGGTGGCCTTGAAGATCTTTTCTCTTAAGCCTAATAAACCATAGAATATCCAAGCATGATTAATTTTAGGGTTGTGTATAGTCCCTCTTAGACTTTTACCTTTGAGTCTCCTTGAGTCTCTCTTCTCATCTCAATAGTCAGACACTAAACTCTTAAAGTTTTAGGACTTTGGAATTAGGGTTATGCCTGCATCCTTCTCTTAGGATGGAGTGTATAACTTTAATCCTAAGTGTTAAATCTTTAATTTGTTTAAACCTCTTAATCAAATCACACTAATAATCACTAAGACTTTATCTTGTAACTTGGGCCTTACATTAGGGCTCTAACTCTTCCTTATGGTTAAGAGGGACTAACCCTAATGTTTAATGGACAAGTCCTCCTCAGGTTGTCTTACAAACCATAAAATCCACTTCTTAATCTTACCCTTTAATTAAAGTCCACTTAATAAAGGCTTGTTATATAATGAATTTAATCCCTAACCATGGATTAAGTTGAGGTATCTTCCTCAGCTTAAGTGTTCTCATCTATCATCCTTCTATTAGGATGGTGTAATGAGTTCACTAATCTGTGATTAGAGATTAAACTCATTACTTAACACTAAAACAAAAAAACAAAAACATCTAATTAATCACAAGTAGGTTAATGATCTTAATCCTACATCATCATGGTAATTAAGTTGAGGTGTTTACCTCATACTTAAGTATGCTCATTATCCCTAATCAGGGAGGATATAATGAGTTTACAAACCCTTGATTTAGGCTTAAGCTCATTAACTTATGCAAAACACCAAAAACAATAAAAAACTGAAAACACAAAAAAGAAACAATAATCGTCTCCTTCGGGATTCATTTCCTCATCACACCTATTCATAAACGAGAACTTGCTTCTTCTGTCTAATGCAAGACAGTTAGCACTTGAGCCAGACGAGTCATACACTTGTCAATTCATCTTCCTCATTGAGTCGAACTACGATGTTCTGACTTCCTCATTGCACGAGAGGATACGTAGGCATAACTTAGCAGTTATCGAACAAAAGTCTCTGTGTCTTCCCCCTCTTTCAGCATCTTTTTCTAAGCCTCAGTTCTTGAGAAATTCACCCTTTTTGCACTGACACCTATACATTCATTCTTAGCTTTTACACACATATAGCACATACACCTACCCCTTTAAACACAATCTTGTAAGCGTGGATCCCGTCGAGTACGACGGACTATCTGGGTGCTAATACCTTCCCAGGTTGTAACCAACCCCCTTTCTCAATTTCTCTAGTTCGCAACCGTCTTATCCATCTTTTTCTAGGTTTATGTAGCATTACCTTTCCTTCGGGATAAAAATGCCTAGCTTTCGACTCTATTCAATTCATTCCTTTTTCTCTTTTTGCCAACCGTTCGCGTCTGCACCGGGATGCAAATCTTCAGGAGCGACAGTTGACTGTAGCTATGGGCTCTACTGCTGATGGCCCTGGTACATCCTCTAGGGTGAATGGTATGCGGGTAATATGTCCTCTGATGCAAGATCATTCAGTGTACTGAGCTGAAGCTATGTTGTTACACTTACCTAGAATAGCAATCCATTTAGTCTGTATGTTGTCCCAAGCCCATGCTGCTTGTCGGACAGTGGCATGATTATTCTGAACATCACAGTAAAGAGACTCTGCTAAGTCATGCGCTCGAGGTAGGTGTACCAGGGCATACCCTAACTGTCTTTTGAAAAGCAAAGGATTATATTTGATGCAACCCTTCACTCCAATAAGAGGTACATTAGGATACTGTCCACAACTTGTAATTATGTCCCTGCCCTTGGTGTTATGAGTACACCACCTGATGTCTTCTGAAGTAAGGGCAATCATACTCTTAGCCCAATTCCTTGACTGATGTGGATTCAGGAAATCTTCCGTCTTCAGCATGTGTCTCATCAACCAACTGTAGAAGAGAGGTGCACAACATCTGACTAGTCTTCCCCTCTGCTTCTCATTCCTTTGATGCACTGAGTAGTAGGAATCCCCTAGCAAGGTAGGAACTGGATTCTTCAGCATGAAGATATGGATAGCATTCTTGCTTACAAACTTAGGCTCGTTCACAAACAAGATGATACCATATATATTAAGAGCCATGAGGGCACACACAATTTCCCACTTCCCAGTTGCAGCATAACTGGTAGCCTGAGTGATTAAGAAGTCCAAATGAAGGCCTGGGATTCCAGCCTTGGTGGTCATATGCTGATCAATGATAGTAACTTCCAAATGTAGAGCCTTTGCTATGTCTTCATTCTTAGGAGCAGTCATCTCAGGGTTGAAAGGAATTCCTCTTCTGATAGGGACACCCAACAATATGGAAAACTCTTCCAACAAAGGACCTATCTGAAAGTCTGGGAAAGGGAAATAGCAGAGAGGAGGGTCATAGAACTGGAGACATGTGTGAATCATGCTCCTCTGTGATGCATCCAAGTCCATGATCATGTCCATAATACCACCATAATGCTCTCTGAATAAAGGAACATGATCAGGAGTGATAAGGGCCTGAATCTGCCTGATGCCTTCCAGGGGATACCCAAAGAAATGGTATGTGATGTTGCTCTTCCTGGTTGAATCCATACTGACAATGGGCTCTGATGAAGATAGCTGAATAGGATGACTGATGAAGACAACTGGAGAAGATATTTGATGAAGATGGTTGAAGTAGAAGAACGGTCAAAACCGAACCAAAGAAGATGTGGATACCCTGTAAAACAAACAAACAAATGTTAAATGATGCAAAATGATGTATGCTGAATGATATGCAAGGGTTTGTGATTAGGTGCTAGATTTCAAGTTGCTTTTGATAGGGTCAATGAGTGTTCAGAATTTCAGGTGAAGGTCTGAGAACCAGTAACCAGGTGGGGGACTCAAATAAAGAGCCACAAGTCCAGGGTTTCATAAGATTAGTTCAAAATAGTGTAACCTTAAAACAATATCAGTAATAGGGTATGTTGAGGCCAAGGGTTCATGCAAACCTATAAATATCCCCACCCACTCACAGGAATTGTTCTAGAACAAAGATCCTCAGACTTGGATCTATTATGAGAAGTGTAAACAATTCTAACCCGGAGGTACAATGTTTACATTAATCATAAAGGATCCTCCTCTAATTCACCTCAGATGTTGAAGGTCATCTAAAAAGGTCATCCAGAGTTAGCTGGCTTCCCAGATAGCCCTAGCACTACAGGAAATCCGTAGCACAAAGTTCTCAAGAAGAAACCCATGTCTGAACCGTGTTTCATATTCCCGCACCAGACCGAAATGGAATGGGAAAGAATACGAAGCCACTCTAATCCTATTTCTGTCACTCAAACCTTTGTGTTGGACCTTTCTCACTGGAATACCCCTCCCACCAAAGCAAACCAGAAAATCCAGCACATGATAAAATGAAATGCATAAAACAGTAAATGAAAGCGATAAAGTAAATGCAATTAAAAAAGCTGTACAGAAAGCAATAAATAAAGCAAAAACAAAAACACACTTAGCACATAACACCCCCATAAACACAAATCAAACAAGCGCTGGGAGAAACCCACAAGAGAACCAGAAGCTCTGGTTGCAAAGTATCCCCAGTAGAGTCGCAAAGCTATCGCTCCCCCTGACTCTCGTCCCGCAGATGCGGACGATCAACGATGTTGGAGGTTGAGGTTGAATAGAGTCGCCAGCTAGGAATTTTTATCCTGAAGGAAAGGTAATGCTGCATAAACCTGGAAGGTTATGGATAAGACGGTTGCGAACCAAAGAAAATGAGAAAGGGGGTTGGTTACGACATGGGAAGGTATTAGCACCCAGATCGTCCGTCGTACTCGACAGGATCCCTGCTTACTTGATTGTGTTTAAAAGGGGAAAATGTATGTGCTGACTGTGTACGAAAAGCTAGGGAGAAAAGAATGTAAAAAGTGTAAGTGCAAAAAAAAGAAGATGAGTGCTCAAGAATGAGGCTTAGAAAAGAAAGCTGAAAGAGGGGGGAGACAAAGAGACTTTTGTTCGATAACCGTTAAGTTATGCCTACGTATCCTCTCGTGCAATGAGGAAGTAAGAACACCGTAGTTCAACTCAAAGAGACTGGGGTGATTTTGACTGTGAACTATTGGCTTTTCTATGCTCAAGTGTATGACTCGTCTGGCTCGAGTGCTAATTGTCTTACATTAGACGTGTAGATGTTTAAGAATTGGCAGAATTTTTGACCAAACAAGAAATGTTAAATTCAGTTCAGAATGTCCTATCAGATGTTGGGACATTAGCAAACAGAGTATGTGAACTTATTTCAGGATGTCCTACCAGATGTTGGGACATTGTATAAATGACTAAGTTCAGTTTTGTCAGGATGTCCCAACAGATGTTGAGACATCTCAGACCTGCTACCAGAATTAATTATTGATTAACAGATCAGAGATATTTAAGGAGAACTATCTGGAATTAATTAATGCTGGATAAAAACAGAACAAGGCGCATCTGTAGTGAGTTTTAAATTGAAGATTCAGATTAAAACAAAAGACCTAATGCACCTAGAATATAGGAGGTAACAAACCCTAAATTCAAGGTGACAGTTGCTGCACATTAGGGCTGGATCATTCTACAGAAAGCCCAAAATTCAGATACCTATTTAAACAACAGAAACTCATAGAATTGAGTACGAATTTCAGAAGACTAAATAGGGTGTCTAGTGTTTTAATAGCAGGTTGTTTTTATGTACCACTTTATGAGCTTTTAAGCAAAAGTGCATTTGTGACTTGATTGAAACTGTGAAGTAAGATCAAGCTGTTATTGTTTGAAGGATGTCTTCAACTTTTGTAAACTTGTAAACTTGATCACTGGGTGATTGAGGGGGAGTGAGTAGGGTACTCTTATCTAAGTGAGTCTTAGGTAGAAATTGCATTGGGTAAGTATTAAGTGATAGATTAAACAGGGTGGTTTAAGTCTAGAATTAATATTACTAATAGTGGATTTCCTCCTGGCTTGGTAGCCTCCAGATGTAGGTGTGGTTATACACTGAACTGGGTTAACAAACTTCTGTGTTGTTTATTTTTCCTGCTGTTTAAGTTTTGGTTAAATTTGTCAAATGTCCTATTAAGTGTTGGAACATCTCTTAGGACATCTCATTACAGAATTTCAATTGGCATCAGAGCAGGCACCCTGCCTGTTTATACTGGGTGAGATCTAGGGAAAACAAATTCTGTAACATGGACAGAGATATAGGGTCAGTAAATAGACCACCTATTCTGGATGGATCTAATTATGACTACTGGAAGCCAAGAATGATTGCATTCTTAAAATCACTTGACAACAGGGCATGGAGAGCAGTAAATGTTGGATGGAAACATCCTGTCCAAGACACCAAAGATGGATCAAAAGTTCTGAAACCTGAAGAAGAATGGAGTAAAGAGGAAGAAGATTCAGAACTAGGCAACTCAAAAGCCCTAAATGCTTTATTCAATGGCATTGATAGAAATATTTTCAGACTGGTGCATCATTGTGAGCTGGCCAAAGATGTGTGGGATACCCTCAAGACAACTCATGAAGGAACATCAAAAGTAAAAATGTCAAGACTTCAACTTCTCACCACCAAGTTTGAAAACTTGAGAATGAAGGAAGATGAATCAATTCATGAGTTCTACATGAACATCTTGGATATAGCCAATACTTCTGGAGCCTTGGGAGAAAAGATGACTGATGAAAAGCTTGTAAGGAAGATTCTCAGATCTTTGCCAAAAAGATTTGACATGAAAGTCACAGCAATAGAAGAGGCACAAGACATATGCTCCATGAAAGCTGAAGAACTCATTGGTTCCCTTCAAACTTTTGAGATGGGAATGAATGACACACATGCTAAAAAGAACAAAAGCATTGCCTTGGTTTCAAATACAGATGAAGAAGAAGATGATGAACCAGCAAATGATAAAAGCTTATCAGAAAACCTTGCATTGATTGGAAGACAATTCAAACAGATTCTCAGAGGAATGGAAGGAAAATCCAAACCTAGTGGAAGAAACACAAACTCTGAGAACAGAAGACCTTATGATGCTAACAAAAGAGTAAAGTATGCTGAAAAGACCAGTCAAGATAAAGGAGTCAAATGCCATGAATGTGAAGGATATGGACATATCAAGTTTGAATGTCCTACCTACTTAAAGAGGCAAAAGAAAGGACTCTCTGTGACCTGGTCTGATGAAGACTCAGGAGATTCAGAAGAAGAATCAGCTAAGCACATTGCTGCTTTAGCTGGACTGTGTGAATATGACAGTGATTCCAGCTGTGAAGAGCTTACTTATGCAGATCTTGAGCAAGCCTTCAAGGATCTGTACAAGAGAAGTACTGAAGTATGCAGTGAGGTCATAAAGCTAAAGAAGCAGAATGAAGTACTAGAAGAAGAAAAAGCAAGTGATCAAGTAATCATTGATACCTTAAAAAGTGAAGTAACTCTTCTCAATTCTAAGCTGGAACATATGTCCAAATCTGTTAGAATGATGAACAGCAGCTCAAATACACTGGATGCTATTCTCTGCAATAATAAACATTCAGGGGACAAAAGTGGACTGGGATATAACAGAGATGAAGCAAGCTCTAGCAAAACTACTTCAAAAACTACACAGTCAAACAAGATGTCTCAACAGATGCTCCAACATCAGAACACAAAGACAAACATAATGTTCCAACAGATGTCTCAACATTCTGGAAAGAACAAAATGAAAAAAAAATATCAAAGATGGAGATGCCATCACTGTGGAAGATTTGGGCATATCAAACCTCACTGTTATAAGCTACATGGATATCCAAATCAGATGTGTCAGCAACCTTCCAAGCAGAAAGTAGAAGGTACCAAGAAAGTGCTGCATAGAAATCAGCAACCTCCTAAGCAAAAGACAGAAGTAATCAAGACAGTTTGGAGACCAAAAGCTGACATTCAGACTGATCAAAGCCACATACACAAGAACAAGATCAACAATCAAGCTTGGAGATCAGCTGAACAACACTCAGAGCAGAGGCATCAAAAGAAATCTCAACTCATCTGGTCAAAGAAAAGTACTTCATACATAGCACATACATCATTGAAAGTATCAGCTAAAGAAGACTGGTACTTTGACAGTGGATGCTCAAGACACATGACTGGATTGAAGAATTTGCTAGTAAACTTAAAGTCACATTCATCCAGGTATGTTACCTTTGGAGATGGAGCTAAAGGAGAGATCAAGGGAGTTGGAACCTTGGATTGTCAAGATGTTCCAAGACTAGATGATGTGCTGCTTGTTAAAGGTTTAACTGCTAAACTGATCAGCATAAGTCAACTATGTGATCAAGGATACAGTGTAAACTTTACAAAAACTGAATGCATAGTGACTAACCAAGAGCAAAAAGTTGTCATGAAAGGTGCAAGGTCTAAAGACAACTGTTACATGTGGGAGCCACTAGACTTCAGCCCCACTTCAACTTGTTCTCTAGCTAGAGAAGAAGAAGTAAAACTATGGCACCAAAGGCTAGGTCATCTTCATTTCAGAGGCATAAAGAAGATCATATCTATGGATGCTGTAAGAGGTATCCCTAAACTGAAGATTGATGATGGCAAAATCTGTGGTGAATGTCAAATAGGCAAACAAACCAAGATGTCCCATCCAAAGCTCCAACATCTGACAACTTCCAAAGTTTTGGAATTGTTACATATGGATCTCATGGGACCTATGCAAGTTGAAAGCCTTGGTGGTAAGAGGTATGCATATGTGGTGGTTGATGACTTTTCAAGATATACATGGATAAATTTCATTAAAGAAAAGTCAGATGTCTTTGATGTATTCAAGGAATTATGTCAAAGATTACAAAGGGAAAAATCCAGCTGTGTGATCAGAATTAGAAGTGATCATGGAAAGGAATTTGAGAATCAAAAACTCTTAGATTTCTGCTCTTCAGAAGGAATCAATCATGAATACTCTTCTCCTATCACTCCTCAACAGAATGGGATTGTTGAGAGAAAAAATAGAACTATTCAAGAATCTGCAAGAGCTATGATACATGCTAAAAAGCTACCTCTGTATTTCTGGGCTGAAGCCATGAACACTGCTTGCTATATCCATAACAGAGTTACCTTGAGAAAAGGAACTTTGTCCACAATATATGAAGTCTGGAAGGGCAGAAAACCCACTGTTAAGTACTTTCATGTGTTTGGAAGTAACTGCTACATTCTGGCAGACAGGGAGCAAAGGAGAAAAATGGATCCTAAAAGTGATGAAGGGTTTTTCCTTGGATACTCTACAAACAGCAGAGCATACAGAGTATTTAATTCTAGAACCAAGGTTATCATGGAGTCCATAAATGTGATAATTGATGATGTTCCTACAGATGTCCCAGAAGATGTTGGAACATCTGCTGATATCAAGATTGAAGCTGAAGAAAAGGATGATCAATATAACTGCACTCAATCTGATACAAGGACAGAAGAATCCAGTAAACCTCCCTCCATCAGAATACAGAAGGATCATCCCAAAGATTTAATAATTGGTGATCCCAACAGAGGTGTGAGCACTAGATCAAGAGAAGTGATTTCAGGTTCTTGTTTTGTGTCCAAAATAGAACCTAAAAACATCAAGGAGGCTCTCACTGATGAATACTGGATTTGTGCTATGCAAGAGGAATTAGGTCAATTCACAAGGAATGAAGTGTGGAATCTTGTTCCTAGACCAAATGACATAAATGTGATTGGTACAAAATGGGTGTACAAGAACAAGACAAATGAACAAGGAATTGTTACAAAGAACAAAGCTAGACTTGTGGCTCAAGGATACACTCAAATTGAAGGAGTAGACTTTGATGAAACCTTTGCACCAGTAGCAAGGCTTGAATCAATAAGACTACTGTTGGGAATTGCTTGTATCTTAAAGTTCAAGCTATTTCAAATGGATGTGAAAAGTGCCTTTCTTAATGGTTATCTTAATGAAGAGGTATATGTAGAACAGCCTAAAGGATTTGTTGATCCAAGCTGTCCAAATCATGTATACAAACTCAAGAAAGCACTTTATGGTCTGAAGCAAGCTCCAAGGGCATGGTATGAAAGACTTACCACATTTCTTATCAAGCAAGGATACAGAAAAGGTGGGATTGATAAAACCCTGTTTGTTAAAGATGAAGAAGGAAATGTCATGATTGCACAAATATATGTTGATGACATTGTGTTTGGTGGGATGTCTGATAAGATGGTCAAACATTTTGTCAAGCAGATGGAATCTGAATTTGAAATGAGTCTAGTAGGTGAATTAACCTATTTTCTTGGTCTGCAAGTTAAGCAAATGGAAGACTCAATATTCATCTCACAAAGCAAGTACTCCAAGAACATAGTGAAGAAATTTGGAATGGAAAATGCTTCTCATAAAAGAACTCCTGCTCCTACACATTTAAAGCTGACTAAAGATGAAAAGGGTGAGAATGTAGATCAAAGTTTATATAGAAGCATGATTGGAAGCTTGTTATACTTAACTGCAAGCAGACCAGACATAGCATTTGCAGTAGGAGTGTGTGCAAGATATCAAGCTGATCCAAAAGTCAGTCATCTTAATCAAGTCAAGAGAATCCTTAAATATGTTAATGGTACTTGTGACTATGGCATAATGTACTTTCATGGTTGCAAACCAATTCTCTCTGGCTTCTGTGATGCTGATTGGGCAGGAAGTGCTGATGACAGAAAAAGCACTTCAGGAGGATGCTTCTTTCTAGGAAACAATCTGATTTCTTGGTTCAGTAAGAAACAGAATTGTGTGTCATTATCTACAGCTGAAGCTGAGTATATAGCAGCAGGTAGCAGTTGTTCTCAGTTGGTTTGGATGAAGCAGATGCTCACTGAGTACAATGTCCCACAGGATGTCATGACATTGTACTGTGACAACTTAAGTGCAATCAACATATCAAAGAATCCCATTCAACATAGCAGGACAAAGCATATTGATATCAGACATCATTTCATCAGAGATCTTGTAGAAGAGAAGGTGATTTCATTGGAGCATGTTGCTACAGATCTGCAATTAGCTGATATCTTTACCAAAGCATTGGATGCTACACAATTTGAGAACTTAAGGGGCAAACTTGGAATCTGTGTATGTGATATCTAGCAGTTAATGAGATGTGCCAACATGTCATATGACATTGCATGGCATAAGTTCCAGATGGCAAAGCTAGTCTGGACTAGATCCTTGGGAATTTCATTCCTAATCATTTGGACTGTAACGGCTACTTATTTAGTAATTCCTTATAAGCAGCTATCAAGAGTCTCATCACATCATCACAAGCGAATCACATTAACTAGTAATCCTTCAGAAATCTTAAACCCTAAAGCTGCACATTCATCTTCCTCAACAATGTCTCAAAACCCTAAAACAGCTGAAGAAGTTCTCAACCAGGAAGACGTGGTTCATGTCACTCCTATTTCTATGGTGCCAATGCAATCAACACCATTAGACGAGCTCAGGGGAAATGCCTCTCACACTAAGAAGGCAAGAACACCAAAAAGAGGTAAAGATCAAATCAGAAGCAAAGCTAAAGAAATTCCTTCACATGTTAAATACTCCAAATATGTTGATGATTCCATCAAGGAGATTGTCAACCAAGTTTTCTCTGAACAAAGAGTAGTGAAAGGAACCTCTGTTCCCTTGAACACCATTCCTGCACCTCAAGAAGAACCTGCTCAAGATACAAAGAACACTGCTGCAGAACAAGATGTCCCAATGGATGTTGGAACATATGCAGATGAGAAAGCAAACTCATCTGATGCTGATACTGAACAGACTGAGGACAAGAAAGAGGTCTCAAGTGAAAGTGATAAAGAAGTTTCTATGGAACAGGCTAAAGACTCAAATGAAGATCAATCTTCTACTGATCAACAAGCTGATGAGGAGACTGCTCAATCCCCTCCAATAGTCAATCTGGAACAGGATTCTGATGCAGAGATCATATCATCTGTGAAACCCAGCATTGCTAAAAGACTAAGGTCCAGGAAAGGAAAGATACAAGCTGAACCTGTCATCCCTGAGACTAAGAAGGCTAGTCCAAAGAAAGGCAAAGCTAAAGCTACCTTTGGTCCAACAAAACCCTGGAGCAAAGTCCAATCTCAGAAGAGAAAAGCTGTCACACCATCAGATTCAGATGTTGAATCAGATGTCCCAACATCTCCTCCCAAGAAAAGACCAACATCAGCAAGAGCTTCAACTGCTGTTCCAGAAGCTCCATTGGACAACATATCATTTCATCGTGTATCTAGTGTCAACAGATGGAAGTATGTGTTCCAAAGAAGGGTTGCCCTGGAAAGAGAACTGAGCAGCAATGCACTTGAGTGCACAGAACTCATTGACCTAATCTCTGCTGCAGGACTATTCAAGACAGTCTCAGAGTTCTCTCCCTGCTATGAACTTCTTGTCAAAGAGTTCATTGTGAATCTTCAGGAGGATTGCTCAAATGGTAAGTCCTCAGAGTTCAGAAAGGTATTTGTAAGAGGTAAGTGTGTTGAGTTCTCTCCCCAAATCATTAATCAGTATCTAGGAAGGGACACAGATGGACCCAATGAGCTAGGGAAAACAGATAATCAAATCTGTAAGGTGATCACTGCAAATCAGGTCAAAGCTTGGCCTGTGAAGGGAAAGCTCTCTGTGAGCATGCTTACTAGAAAGTATGCCATGCTTAACAGGATTGGAACTGCAAACTGGGTGCCTACCAACCACACTTCATCAATCTCAACTGGTCTGGCCAGATTCATCTTTGCTGTGGGGACTCAAACCAAGATGGATTATGGAGAATATATTTTTGATCAGACTATGAAGCATGCCATCTCTACTGCAACAAAGCTACCAATAGCTTTTCCATCATTACTGTGTGGTATTGTTCTAAGTCAATACCCTGGAATTTTAACTGAGAAGGACATTGTCTGCAAGAGAGAGAGCCCCCTGGCTTTTCATTACAAATTATTCCTAAGTCACCATGCTGCAGATGTTGAAGCACCTTCTGGGACATCTGCTGGTCCCTCCACTGCTAAGAATCCAATCTCTAAGAGGGCCTTGATTGCTGAGCTAAAGTGCACCTGCAAAGAGCTTGAATCTAGAAAGAAGAAGCTGGAGGAAATCATTCAAATGTTGGAAAGTGAAGAATCTGATGAAGACAGTGCTGCTGATGAAGAAACAGAAGCTGATGAAGAGACAGAAGTTGAGGAGGGCACTGAGAGTGATGATTCTGAGTGATCAAATGTATGTGAGGAAAAAGTAATGACAGCGATGATTTGTAATTCTGGATAATATTTCTTTGGCCCCTAATTTTGTGCCTACCAAGGGGGAGAACAACATCAAATGTAATTGCTGTTTAAATGAATGAAAGATCTGTTTGTTTCTGTCTGAACTGAATCAGTGTGTATTTCTGTTGCAACAAGACTGGACACATATTTGTTTGAGGGGGAGTAATCTCAAATAAGAATCAACAGAAAAATTATGATATACTCTGATAAAAAGAACTTCTGCTGCACTCTGAAAACCAGGAAAGATGTTAGCCAAAAATTAGCCAAAGGGGGAGTTTGTAGATGTTTAAGAATTGGCAGAATTTTTGACCAAACAAGAAATGTTAAATTCAGTTCAGAATGTCCTATCAGATGTTGGGACATTAGCAAACAGAGTATGTGAACTTATTTCAGGATGTCCTACCAGATGTTGGGACATTGTATAAATGACTAAGTTCAGTTTTGTCAGGATGTCCCAACAGATGTTGAGACATCTCAGACCTGCTACCAGAATTAATTATTGATTAACAGATCAGAGATATTTAAGGAGAACTATCTGGAATTAATTAATGCTGGATAAAAACAGAACAAGGCGCATCTGTAGGGAGTTTTAAATTGAAGATTCAGATTAAAACAGAAGACCTAATGCACCTAGAATATAGGAGGTAACAAACCCTAAATTCAAGGTGACAGTTGCTGCACATTAGGGCTGGATCATTCTACAGAAAGCCCAAAATTCAGATACCTATTTAAACAACAGAAACTCATAGAATTGAGTACGAATTTCAGAAGACTAAATAGGGTGTCTAGTGTTTTAATAGCAGGTTGTTTTTATGTACCACTTTATGAGCTTTTAAGCAAAAGTGCATTTGTGACTTGATTGAAACTGTGAAGTAAGATCAAGCTGTTATTGTTTGAAGGATGTCTTCAACTTTTGTAAACTTGTAAACTTGATCACTGGGTGATTGAGGGGGAGTGAGTAGGGTACTCTTATCTAAGTGAGTCTTAGGTAGAAATTGCATTGGGTAAGTATTAAGTGATAGATTAAACAGGGTGGTTTAAGTCTAGAATTAATATTACTAATAGTGGATTTCCTCCTGGCTTGGTAGCCTCCAGATGTAGGTGTGGTTATACACTGAACTGGGTTAACAAACTTCTGTGTTGTTTATTTTTCCTGCTGTTTAAGTTTTGGTTAAATTTGTCAAATGTCCTATTAAGTGTTGGAACATCTCTTAGGACATCTCATTACAGAATTTCAAGACGGAAGAAGCAAGTTCTCGTTTATAGAAAAAGTGTGATGAGAAAAGAATCCCGGAGGAGACAATTATTGTTTGTTTTTGTGTTTTTCAGTTTTTTTATTGTTTTTGGTGTTTTGCATAGGATAATGAGCTTAAGCCTAAATCAAGGGTTGTAAAATCATTATATCCTCCCTGATTAGGGATAATGAGCCCACTCAAGTGTGAGATAAGCATCTCAACTTAATTACCATGATGATATAGGATAAAAATCATTAACCTACTTGTGATTATTAAGATGTTTTTGGGTTTTTGTTTAGTGTAAGTAATGAGTTTAATCTCTAATCAGGGATTAGTGAACTCATTACACCATCCTAAGAGAAGGATGATAAATGAGAACACTTAAGCTGATGAAAAGAGAAGATAAAGGATAATAGGTTACTTACTTCCTGAAGAAGATAAGTAACCTAAGAGAAAGAAAGTAAGAATGAGGGAGCATACTTGAATTAGATTCACTTCAAAGACAAGTAAAGAATGCATATGAAGAGATAAGAAGAAGTGGGATGTGAAGGAAAATCCATATCCCAAACAACTTACCATAAGCCCCTGAAATGTTAGTGTGAATGCATAAGATGCAAAGCAAAAGGAAATGAGATGAATAAAGATGCAAAGACCAAAACCAGAAGTTTAATCATGATGCAAATGTGTTATGAGATGATGCAAAGACATACATGATGCATATGATTGATCATACAAAGGATGAGATGCAAAGGAAATATGTAAGAAGCTTGAAAACATATGGATGTTAATGTAATGTAATGAATGCAAAGCATACCAAATGAATGAAGAAATGATCAAGAAATGTTCGAGCATGTATTGAGATGTCTAAGATGGCATACAAATGCTTGAAATGTCATGGCAAGTTCATATGATTGAGCTATGCATAGATGAATGCAAATGAACATGTGAAATTAGGGTTAGAAAATGTGATTTTTAAGAACCCTAATTCAAAGATAATTGTGAAAATGTGATCAAAACTAAAAACAAATTTGTATGGTGAGTTTGAAAATGTTTCTAAATATATGAGAATGCATCATGAATGTTTTGGTGATTTTTAGAAACCTAAATGCATTTTTAATTAATTAAAATCAATTAATTAATTAATTAAAATCAATTAAATAAAACATTTAAATGTTTTAAAAATACTTTTTTAATGCAAAAATTAAAATAAAAAATGTTTTTGAGTTAAGAAAAATATTTAAAGTAAAAGTGCAGAAAATGAGATTTTTTAAAGTCTTTTTGCTATTTTAAAATAAATATGGAAAGAAATGAAATTAAAATGAAATAAAAATCAAATAAAAGAGAAGTCAAACAATCTGATGGTTCAGATTCAAAGGGGAATTGACTGCGCGCGCGTTTGGAGGGTCAAGATGGAATCTGGCTAATTAATTATGTTTATGTTAATTAATCAGAATTTAAAACTAATGAGCTAATCTGGTCCGTCCAAGGCTTAAACTAATCAAGATCCAAGGGTCCACATTAAAACCGACACGTTAACCTTAATTAAGCCCTAATCAACTTCAGGTGACCGGATTAGTGTTCCGGTCATCTTCTCTGGTGACACCAAAATCCTAAGTCTCTCTACAAGCCACCCCACCCCAAATTAATTGCCCAAAAATGATCCTCTACTCACATGAAAGTCAAATCATTCATCAAACATGATTTATAACAGACAAACATGGAGAATCGAAGAAGAACAAAAATCTGGACAAAACAAGTAGTTTCGTTCTATAACAAGAAATCAAAGGTCTGAAAGATTTTGTTCTTGAGCTTACCTGAGCTGATGATCTTTAAATATGGACTTTCAGAGCTTCTCTCTTGTTCAAAATGCCTCCTCTGGTCCCTCTGGTGCTAATGGAATGATTGAAAGGCTTTGAGAGTGGCTAGTTTGAGGCGTATGGTTCTGGTTTAGTAGAAATAGAGGTTTGTGTGTGTCGTGATTCAGGCCATTTTAATGGTTAGGTTTTGTTCTATGGATGAAGAGTGATTTGTTGGTGAAAGAATTTATGGATTTTGTTAAGTTTTGAGGGTGTTTCGAAGAGAACAAGTCTTGTGCATATTTTTGTGAATCTGATATTGTATGTGGTTTCAGGCTCCAATCTCTTTCTATATCTCTCCCATATTGTTTGAATATAATATGGAGTAGGTTCTGAATTGCTGCAAGACACTATTCCAAGAGCATGGGAGTTTTTTTGCCAAAAAGTCAAAAATGTGTCCTTGAGAGTATGGGCCATGGCAGAGGAGATCTAAAGGGTGTATTGGCTTCATCTGAGTTTGTGGAGAGCCATGGGATTGATTGTGATGAGCTGTGATGATTGAATGGTGAGATATCACATGTTTTGCAATTTTCCCTCTTTGAGAAATTTGTGAAAATGACTTATAGAAACTTGTGATCCAAGGCATAACTTTGGGCTTGAAATGTTGCATTATCATGTAATGAAGCTTAGAAGTGGATTAGAGTTCATTAGAAGTCTTGAAACTTGATTTTGCAAAAATCCCTCTTTGGCACATACTTGAAAATTACAATATTTTCCCAACTTTGAAAGGTCATATCTTGAGTTCTAGGATGAATCAAGAGGAGTTCTTGTACTTTTTGAAAATGGGAAGATCCAATCTACAACTTTCATATTTAAGGATTTTTCATTTGAAGCATTTTTGATCAAGAAAGAGGAGGTTGAAAATCTTTCCCAAAATGGAAAGTTTCCATTACAAGTCATGTCCAAAAATAGCATGTTTGCAAATGGCTTGAAATTCTTCAATATTGTGAACTTCTAACCACTTCTAAGATCAAATAAAGATCATAGAACCTCAAATTGATGAAAATGACCCTTTGGTTCCATTGATGGGGGCCTCAGATGCCCTGATTCTGACTTTTCTTGCACAACAAGTTACCAGTTGATCAGATGACTTCCACAATGAATTTCTTCATCAAATTTGGTACACATGCTCCTTATAACATATTAAGACCATTAGAATAAAAAATTACCAAAAATTTTGAGTGTAAGGCCTCTGAAACCAAAACCCTAACTTTAGGTCATCTGTGTAGGAAATCTTCAGTCTGCCTCTATGCCTTTTCCATGCTTTGTGATCTCTTGACTTTTATAAACTTTGGGGAGCATAAGATGACCGTAGAACACTCATGGACCCTCTTGGCATGCTTCAAGACCATTGAGATATCTCAGATCACTTCTTGGATTCATCTGATCACAAACCCTAGCTATGTAGTTATGCAGATGAAATAAACTATGCAATATGTAATGAGATATTTATGCAATGCAATATGAAAAGATCACAAGCCATGGTGTGAGACAAAAAAGTGAGGGAAAATTTGGGGTGTTTAGAGTATGGGATTTATGATGCGTGTGTGTATGGGAGTTATGATGCACAACAGTCAAACATTGACTCAATTTGAGCCTTTGGATCCAGTCAACAAAAACAATCAATACAATTATGCAAGACGTGTGGTCCAGATGGGATGCACATGTTATAGTATGGTGAGGCACGCACGCAATAGCTTCAGGTCACAACTTCAGGTCACGTGAGAAGGAGCCTCTCTCATTAATGTGTTGGCACGGTTTGGTGTGTTAGATCAAGATCCATCAACGGTCATGTTATAAAGTCACTCAACTAGGGTTTTATAAAGCCTCACTTGCCGGAGAAGACTCCGGTAATCTTTTTCGGCCACTCTCCAGCCACTACAACACTTAAAATTCCCATAAATTCACAAGAACTATATCAAAATGAAGTTGAAGTCACATAAGTTCCAAATCTAGAAATAAAAACCACAAAATATGCATACACAATGAGTATCGAAACTAAACATTTTGCCCTAAAAATTCCAACTATGCTCTTAGTGAGCCTATCAACTAGCCAAGTCCATCAATGCTTCTAGTAAGCTTAACAACACACCAAAACAAGCTCAAATCAGCTAAAAGTTTCAAGAACGGGCTGAAGAAGAAAAACCTGAATCTGATGAACTTTAAGTTATAAGAATACCAAAGGTGTTTCTTTGATTCTTGAACTTCAGAAGGATCCAAATAAAAGCTTGAGAACTTGTGATTTTCTTGAAAGAAGCTTCATTGTAGAGCTCGAAAATGAGAATTCAGTGTTTGTGATTTTCAATCCATTGATGTTGGAGGTTGAAGATTGAATTGAGTGCATAGAGGTTGTGATGTAGATGCTTCGTGAATGAGAGAGCACAGAGAAACAAAATTGAGAGTGAGAAGTGTATAAAAATTTGAAATGAGCTAGAATGATCAAAATTCTGTTAGATACCTCTTATATATCTATGGTTAACTTTTAATTATCTTAGTTAACAGTTAGAACAATGGTTGAGTTAAGAGAGAGGTGGATGGAGAAATAGAAAGTGTGAGAAGCAACACAATATGAATTCATGTGGTATTGTTTCTAGGTTCATGTAGAGATAGAGAGCATAATAGGTTATGGTGTGACTTATGATGAGTGGTAGTGTTAATGTTTGAAAATGACCAAGCAAAAACCTTCATATCTCTTCATATGTTAATCAGATGAAAAATCTCCCAACATGAAAGTTGTAGAGGAGATCAAAATGAACAAGTTTGATGTTCAACAATATTCCATTTGAAGCCTCCATCATTGATTTATTTGGATTAGAAGTTGGATGAAACATGCAGACAAGGTGTTTGATGAAATGTAGGCCTCTGGCTCGCCCATGACTTGTCTTAACCAACCAATTTTCCTTGATTTCTCTTCTCTTTGATTGATCATAAATTATTCAATTTTAATTCAATGGAGGTGTTCTTACTATGTATTTTAAGCTTAGAATATGAACTTTTGTTATGGCCAGGTGGATTTTTGAATTGAAGTTTGAAAATTGAGACAAAATGCCTTGAACATGCCCTTCAACTTGCCAAAACATACCCTTTTTAGAAACCCTAAGTTTATAATTTTGGCAGCTTCTTGATTTTCTTGATTTTTTATGAACCTCTAGACATTTCTTTATCAAATCTTCAACATTGGACATATTTGACTTGAGGAACATGAATTTGACCTCAGAAAGTCAAGAGTTGACTTTTACCTCAACACAATTGACTTTTCCTTACTTTCTTGATTTTCAAGCAACTAATCAATTAAAACCCTTCTGAAATGAACCAAATGGGCAATCTTACATCCTTATACACTTGATAGAATATAGAAACCCTTGAGATCAAGTTTGAACCAAAATCTTACAAGAAAGCTGCTTGAACTTAAAACCCCAATTTTGACTATTTTGGTTAGGACGTGATGAATTGTCTCAACTTCTTGATGAATTCTCATCTCCAAATGACTTAAGGGATCCAATGAGATTATATAGGATGTAGGAGTCCCTTGAGGCTTGTTTGAAGACACTTGGCTCCTGTTCTCTTGCTTTGGATGATCAAAGCTTTGAAATCAACTGATCACATGACCTATGTGTAACGCCTGTATTTAATTAATTAATTAAATTAAATATTATTGCGTATTTTTCCGGATTAATTGTTGTTATGTGTTGTTTTGTCGTTTGTGTCGTTAAGTTGTTTGAGTTCGTATTAAGTTGATGCTTAAGTTGTGTTCGGGTTGTTTAAAATTCATTAAGTCGAATAAATAAAATAAGTATTAATGATATAACATTAAGTTGGACTTTGTTGTAGTGTGAGAGTAGTAAAGTTGGGCGTATTATTTTAAGCCCATTAGTAATTAAGATAATTAGTGAGATTTTAGTAAAACTAGACTAAAAACATAATTAGAGAATAATCAGAATTTTTGGTGAGAAGAGAATAAGTCTTAGAGGAATATCAAGAAGAGGCTAGGTTGAGGATTTTCATAGAGATTTTTGTTGTGAATTCGAGCTGCCTTCAATGCAAGGTAAGGGTGGGGTTTGAATTCCATAACTGGGAATAGATGATTTGTATGTAGTTTGGGTTTTTGTATGATTAATTTTTGTGTTTTCGTATGAATATGATATGTATGATATGTTGTCCTTGTTGTATTGTTGCTGTGTGAGTTGTTATGTTGTTGTAATCGTTGTTGTATCTGTTGCTGTGTTGTTGGACTAGTTGTTGTAGGAAAATCATGTAGAGAAAGAGGTTAGGGTTCGTAAAATCAGTCATAGAAAATTAGAAGATGAATAGATACAGAAGATTTGAAGTCTAAAATAAATGTAGAAACCCCATTAAGCTTGAATGGAATGATGAAGTAGTGTAATTCGTAGCAGAAGTAGGAATGGTATGCATTCTAGTGTTTTACATAACATATCTGGCATTAAACGTAACAGGAGAGGCATTACGCGTAACATATCCTAGTTACACATGCATTACACATAATAGGTGAGGCATTACACTTAAGAAGTTGCATAGAAAAAAGTTGTTTTGCATATGGAGTACCCATTACGCGTATGGACATAGTAGTGTGCAGAAATGTGAGGTTTTGGCGATTTGTCTTATTTTCGCATTCGCATTCGTTTCGAGTTGAGTTGATCTAAGACTTTAAGTAGAGGTAAAATAAGTTGAGTATAGTAGATTTGAGGATTAAAAATAATTAATTTAGAAGTTTAATTGATTAAGCCGTAATTAGTTGGTTTCCATGTTGAAGTTGTATTAAGTTGTTATAAGTTGTGTTGTCCCGATCTTGGGGAAAACTATTAATTTGCAGGTCGTTTGACCAACGTTGATTCATGTTGTTGTGTTGTTAAGTTGTTGATTATGTTGTTGTTGTATTCCATTTATAGTTGCATACATTTGCATAATTTCAAGTTGGAGCAAATGCTCGATTCAAGTTGGCCTGGATTGACAAATAAGTTGTTGATGCCTCGATAAACTAGCAAAATTTCAAGTTGTTTTATGTATGTTGTTAATTGTTGATCGGTTGCAAGTTGTACATTGATGTTTCTAATTGTGTGAAGTGGGTGATTGTATGATTTCTTTCTTACATATTGATTATCATACTCCTATTTATGTTATTCAATATCTCACCCCTTCTGTTTGAATGTTGCCCTCTGTTGGTAATGTGCAGGTAATCAAGATTCGAGTACCTAGTCGTCTCAAGTTGGTGTTTGTTGCTCTGATACGTAGCACTTTGGGGGGATGAACGCATGTTTTGTTTTTGTTGATTTCTATCTAGTTTATGTATTCATTTAAGTTGTTTTATGTTGAAAACCATGTTGAAGTATTTGATATTGAATATACTTGAGTTGTTTTAAGAGTTGCAAATTTTGTTGAATCCTCTGCGTAGTTTGTGAAGCATGATTATCAATGAAGTTTTGTTATTTGATTTTAAAGTTTAAAATTTGATATCCCATGTTTTGGTGAAGTTTTACACAACTCTAATTTAAATCATAAAGTTGGGTAGAATGGGGTGTTTCATTAGTGGTATCAGAATAGGTCAGTCGGTCTGACCAAGTTGTTGAGTCGTAGTTGTCTAACAATCAAGTATTGTTATGTGGTTCTAACTTTTGTTGTGTTGTAGTGTTAAGTTGAGATGGCTGGAAGAAATGATGTTGCGATGGCTGCTGCAATGCAAGCAATGGCTCAAGTTGTGCATAGTTTACCAAATGCTGGCGGGAATGATGAGTCTCGTACTTTTGTGACCTTTCAGAGAGAGAATCTGCCTACCTTCAAGGGCAAGTATGCCCCTGATGCTACATTGTTCTAGTTGAAATAAATTGAGAGAATTTTCCGTGTGATGGATTTCACTCAAGCACAAAAGGTATGTTATGGAACACACATGTTGGCAGTTGAGGCCGGTGATTGGTGGTTGGAAACCAAAGAAAGGTTGGAAGTTGCAGGTGAAGAGATTACTTGGATTGTTTTTGTAGAGTGTTTATGTGGAAGTATTATCCTTAAGATGTGCATGGTAAGAAAAAGATTGAATTCCATGTACTGAAACAGGGGAATATGTTAGTGACAAATTATGCTGCAAAATTTATGGAGTTTTCGAAGTTCTATACACACCATGATGTAGCAACTACTGAGTTTTCGAAGTGCATCAAGTTTGAGAATGGGTTGCTTTCAGAGATTAAGAAAGATGTAGGGTATCAGAAGATTCGTGTTTTTGTTGACCTAGTTGATAGTTGCAGGATCTTCGAGGAAGATAACAATGCTCACTACAAGATTGTTACTGATAGAAGGGAAAGAATCAGCAAAACCGTGGCAAGCCTTATGATACTCCAGCTGGTAAGGGTAAGCAGAAAGTTGTTTCGGGTCATAGAACTAGCTGGGGAGATGCTCCTGCTTGTATCATTTGTTTCAAGTGTGGACAGGCTGGACATAAGAGTAATGTGTGTACTGCTGAGGTGAAGGGTTGTTTCTGTTATAGAAAAGTTGGGCATGCAATATCTGACTGCACGCATAAAGAGATAATTTGCTTTAACTATGGTGAAGAAGGGAATATTGTTAGCCAGTGCCAGAAGCCAAAGAAAGAAAAGGATGGAGGAAAAGTGTTCGCTTTATCTGGGAATCAGATAGCTAATGAGGACAAGCTCGTCAGAGGTACATGTTTTATTAATAGTATTCCTTTAATTACTATCATTGATACGGGTGTTACCCATTTTTTTATTGTGGCTGATTGTGTTAAGAGGTTGGGTCTTGAGTTGTCTGCTATGAATGGAGAAATGGTCATAGAGATTCCGGCTAAGGGGTCGGTGACTACTTCCCTAGTGTGTTTGAGTTTCCCGTTGTCTATCTTTGATAGAGATTTTTATGTTGATTTGGTATGTTTACCGTTGACTGGGATGGATGTAATCCTAGGTATGAATTGGTTAGAGTATAACTATATACATATTAATTATTTTTGTAAGTCAGTGAGGTTTTCTACTCCAAAAGAGGAAGAAGTTGGATTGTTATTGTTTAGAGAGTTATAAAAGTTAAAGAAAGAGGACGCACATATGTTTTGGTTGATGGCGTCTTTATCTGTAGAGAGTAAAGCTAAGGTTGAAAAGTTGCAAGTAGTGAATGAACTTCCTGAAGTTTTCCCTGATGTACCACCTGCGAGAGAAGTTGAGTTTGTGATTGATCTTGTACCTAGTACTAGACCAGTTTCTATGGCACCGTACAAGATGTTTGCATCTGAGTTGGCTGAATTAAAGAAGAAGTTGGAAGAATTGCTTGAGAAGAAGTTTGTAAGACTAACTGTATCGTCGTGGGAAGCTCCAGTTTTGTTAGTTAAGAAGAAAGATTGGAGTATGAGGCTTTGTGGGAATTATAGACAGTTGAACAAGGTGACAATTAAGTACAAGTATCTGCTACCAAGAATAAATGATTTGATGGATCAGTTGGTAGGTGCTCGTGTGTTTAGCAAGATAGATTTGAGGTCGAGCTATCACCAAATTAAAGTGAAAGATGGGGATATTCAAAAGACGACGTTCAAAACACGGTATGGACATTACGAGTATTCTGTGATGCCTTTCAGTGTGACTAATGCGCCAGTAGTATTCTTGGAATACATGAATCATATTTTATCATGCTTATTTGGATCGTTTTGTAGTTGTGTTTATAGATGATATTTTGGTTTATTCTAAGTCAGAAGAAGAGCATGGAGAGCATTTGAGAACAATATTAGAAGTTTTGAAGGGTAAGAAGTTGTATGCAAAGTTGTCTAAGTGTGAATTTTGGTTGAAAGAAGTCAGTTTTCTTGGTCATGTGATTTCAGGTAGTGGTATTGAAGTAGATCCTTCTAAGATAGATGTTGTGTTGCAATGGGAAACTCCAAAGTTGACTACTGAGATTAGAAGTTTCTTAGGATTAGCCGGTTATTACCGAAGGTTCATTGAAGAATTTTCTAAGTTGGCACTTATGTTGACTCAGTTGACTTGTAAGAGTAAAGCTTTTATGTGAGATGTCCAATGTGAAGAGAGCTATGTAGAGTTGAAAAAGAGGTTGACGTCGTTTCTGGTTTTGACGTTACCGAATTCATAGGAACCATTTGTTGTGTATTATGATGCTTAGTTGATGGGTTTAGGAGGTATTCTTATGCAGAATGGTAATGTGATTTATTATGCGTCGAGATAGTTGAGGGTTCATGAAAAGAACTATCCTACACATGATTTGGAACTTGCTGCAGTTGTTTTTGTATTGAGGATCTGGAGGCATTATCTTTATGGTTCTAGACTTGAAGTGTTTAGTGACCATTAGAGTTTAAAGTATATGTTTGATCAAAAAGATTTGAATATGAGACAACGAAGATGGTTAGAACTGTTAAAATATTACGATTTTGGTTTGAATTATCAACCGGGTAAATCTAATGATGGTTAAGGAGTTAGTGTTGATTGAGAAGTTCCGAGATATGAGTTTGGTTTGCAAAGTGACGCCGAAGAGTGTTATGTTAGGTATGCTGAAGATTAATAATGATTGTCTGGACAATATTAGAGAAGCTCATAAATTGGATGTGAAACTAGTGGATATCATAGTTGATTGTGGTGAATCTGAGAAGAATGGTTTTAAGTTGGATGCGCATGGTGTTTGGAGATATCATGATCGGATTTGTATACCCGATGATGCCAAAATGAAAAGAATGATTATGGAGGAAAGTTATAGAGTAATTTGAGTATTCATTCAGGAGAGACTAAGATGTATCAGGATTTGAAGAAGTTGTTTTGGTGGCCTGGGATTAAGAATGATGTAGAGTATTATGTGTATGCCTTTTTTATTTGTCAGAAGTCAAAAGTCGAACATCAGAAGCCTGCTGGTTTGATGCAACCATTGGAAATTCCAGAATGGAAATGAGATGGCATTTCTCTGGACTTTGTAACAAGATTCCCTAATACTTCAAGATGACATGATTCGATTTGGTTAATTGTTGATAGGCTTACAAAGTCGGTTCATTTTATTCCTATTAACATCAGTTTTCTAGTATCGAAGTTGGTTGAGATTTAAGTTAGAGTGATTGTGAAGTTGCATGGTGTTCCTTTGTGTATTGTATCAGATCGAGATCTGAGGTTTACATCGGTGTTTTGGAAGAGTTTGTAAGAAGCATGGGTTCTAAGTTGAGGTTGAGTTCAGCATATCATCCTCGGACAAATGGTCAAATTGAGAGGACGATTCAGTCGTTGGAGGATTTGTTGTGATTTTGTGTATTTGAGCAGGGAGGTTTGTGGGATACTTATCTTCCATTGATCGAGTTCATGTATAATAACAGTTACCATTCTAGTATCAGAATGGCACCTTTTGAGGCATTGTATGGCCGGAGATGTAGGACTCTTTTATGTTGGTATGAATCTAGTGAGAGTGTGGTGCTTGGACCAGAGATAGTTCGAGAAACTTCCGTGAAGGTGAAGTTGATTCGATAGAAGATGAAAACTTCTCAAAGTCAGCAAAAAAGTTATCATGATAAGTGAAGGAAAGGTTTAGAATTCCAAGCTGGTGATCATGTATTTTTAAGAGTTAAGCGTGTGACCGGTGTTGGGCGAGTGTTGAAATCTAAGAAGATTACTTCTCGTTTTATGGTCCGTATCAGATTTCGGATAGAGTTAGGAATGTTACTTATAGAGTGGCTTTACCGCCAAATTTGTCAAATTTGCATGATGTGTTCCACGTGTCGGAACTACGGAAGTATATTTCATATCCTTCTCATGTGATTAATATGGATGATATACAAGTACGGGATAATCTCACTGTGGAGACAATGCCGGTACAAATTGAGGATCGTGAAATGAAGAACTTAAGAGGCAAGGAGATTGTTTTAGTGAAAGTTATTGGGTTGGGAGCTGTCGGAGAAAGTATAGCTTGGGAGTTGGAAAGCAAGATGCAGGAATCATATCCTGAGTTGTTTGAGCAAGTTAAGATTTTCGAGGACGAAAATGTTCTAAGTGGGGAGAGTTGTAAAGGCCGTATTTAATTAATTAAATTAAATATTATTGTATATTTTTCCCGATTAATTGTTGTTTATGTGTTGTTTTGTCGTTTGTGTTGTTAAGTTGTTTGAGTTAGTATTAAGTTGATGTTTAAGTTATGTTCGGGTTGTTTAAAATTAATTATGTCGGATAAATAAAATAATTATTAATGATATAATATTAAGTTGGGCTTCGTTGTAGTGTGAGAGTAGTAAAGTTGGGGGTGTTATTTTAGGCCCATTAGTAATTAACCTAATTAGTGAGATTTTAGTAAAACTAGACTAAAACCCTAATAAGAGAATAATCAGAATTTTTGGTGAGAAGAGAACAAGTCTTAGATGAATATCAAGAAGAGACTAGGTTGAGGATTTTCGTAGAGATTTTAGCTATGAATTCGAGCTTCCTTCAATCCAAGGTAAGGGTGGGGTTCGAATTCCATAACTGGGAATAGATAATTTGTATGTAGGTTGGGTTTTCATATGATTAGTTGTTGTGTTTTCGTATGAATCTGATATGTATGATATGTTGTCCTTGTTGTATTGTTGTTGTGTGAGTTATTTTGTTGTTGTAATCGTTGTTGTATCTGTTGCTGTGTTGTTGGACTGGTTGTTATAGGAAAATCGTGTAGAGAAAGAGGTTAGGGTTCATAAAATCAGTCGTAGAAAATTATTAGATGAATAGATACAGATGATTTGGAGTCTAAAATCAATGTAGAAACCCCATTAGGCTTGAATGGAATGATGAAGTAGTGTGATTCATAGTAGAAGTAGGAATGGTATGCATTCTGGTGTTTTACGTAATAGATCTGGCATTATGCGTAACAGAAGAGGCATTACGCATAACACATCCCAATTACGCAGACATTACGCGTAATAGGTTAGGCATTACACGTAAGAGGTTGTGTGGAAACAAGTCATTACGCGTATGGAGTAACCATTACGCGTATAGGCAGAGTAATGTGCATAAATGTGATTTTTTGGTGATTCGTCTTGTTTTCGCATTTGTTTCCAGCTGAGTCGATCTTAGACTTTAAGTAGAGGTAAAATAAGTTGATTATAGTAGATTTGAGGATTAAAAATAATTAATTTAGAAGTCTAATTAATAAAGCCATAATTAGTCGTTTTCCATGTTGAAGTTGTATTAAGTTGTTATAAGTTGTGTGTCCCAATCTTGGGGAAAACTATTAAGTTGCAGGTCGTTTGACCAATGTTAATTCACGTTGTTGTGTTGTTAAGTTGTTGATTATGTTTTTGTTGTATGTCATTCATAGTTGCATATATTTGCATATTTTCAAGTTGGAGCGAATGCTCGATTCAAGTTGGCCTGGATTGGAAAATAAGTTGTTGATGCCTCGATAAACTGGCAAGATTTCAAGTTGGGAGTTTACTCCAAATGGTACCACATGCATACATAAGTTGAGTTTCATTTGAGTCACATTTTATCTATGTTGTTAATTGTTGATCGGTTGCAAGTTGTACGTTGATGTTGCTTGTTGTGTGAAGTGGGTGATTGTATGATTTCTTGCTTACAAATTGAATATCATACTCATATTTATGTTATTGGATAGCTCACCCCTTGTGTTTGAATGTTTCCCTCTGTTGGTAACGTGCAGGTAACCAAGATTCGAGTACCTAGTCGTCTCAAGTTGGTGTTTGTCGCTCTGATACGTAGCACTTCCGGGGGATGAACACATGTTTTGTTTTTGTGGATTTCTATCTAGTTTATGAATTTGTTTCAGTTGTTTTATGTTGAAAACCATGTTGAAGTATTTGATGTTGAATATAATTGAGTTGTTTTAAAAGTTGCAAATTTTGTTGAATCCGCTGCGTAGTTTGTGAAGCATGATTATCAATGAAGTTTTGTTATTTGATTTTAAAGTTGAAAATGTGATATCCCATGTTTTGGTGAATTTTTATACAACTCTGATTTAAGTTATAAAGTCGGGTAGAATGGGGTGTTACACTATGCACAACCAATGTTTTATTTTGCTCTGACTTAAATGCAATGAATGAAAGTATAAGCTAAATGTTATATGAAAATGATAGGGAAATTTTTGGGGTATTATAGATGCCCCTATACAGTCACTGTAGACTTGAATGGATGATAGTGGTTGCTTTCAAACGTTCAAGGTATGAAGGGATCTAATACCAAAAATAACCAGAAAATTTGCACTTTGTGGATAAGAAAAGGGATATAAACCCAACCAAATGATAACTCTGTTTGGATATAACTCTAAGGGGACAAATAATAAATGGGGAACGTCTTTCAAGTGAAACCAGAAGACTAATGACTTTCCAAACAGAGGTTGGACTTGGCCAGATAGAGGTTAGGCTTTAAAAATGTCTTTTTAAGTGAAGCAGATGACTACTGACCTGCTAAACGGAGGTTGGGTTTGAAATATTTCTTTTTAAGTGAAGCTAGACGACTACTGACTTGCCAAACGGAGGTTGGGCTTGAAAATGTCTTTTAAAGTGAAGCCAGACGACTACTGACTTGCCAAATGGAGGTTGAACTTGGCCAGACGGAGGTTGGGCTTGAAAAATGTCTTTTAAAGTGACGACAGACGACTACTAACTTTCCAAACGGTGGTTGGACTTGGCCAGATGGAAGTTTGGATTGAAAAATGTATTTTTAAGTGAAACCAGACGACTATTAACTTTCAAAATGGAGGTTGTGTCAGACCCTAATTTTTGACCCTAAGATTTTTCGCTTCTCATCTGCACTTGCCTACAAACAAGATTACGCACTGGTCGTTTATCCTTTTTCAGGTGCAGGTCTATGCTTTGCAGAGGATCATCATATTTAATTTCTGTCATTTGTTCATATTTTACTGACTTCTAACCCAAATACAAAAAATATGTTGCAGTTGCTTCTTCTTCTTCTGTGTTGCAGAATTTAAAAGACAGGGCAGTGATTTCAATTTAGAGGTGTTTTGTTCAGTCATGATTCGATTCAGATGGACGTTTGACCTAATCTTGGTTAAATTATCAAAAGATTGATTCGACTGCAAGTTGTGTGTGCCAGTGGTTTGTTTCTCAGGCTGTGCATATTCAAAAGTTCAAGATTGTGTTATGTGCGAAGTCATCAGTTATCAAACAGTGTTTTTGTGCGAAGTTTGATTTTGAATATTCAGTGAGCATCAGATCACCAGTTTATCAACAATCCATTTGAGGATTTATTTTCCTCAACATGGATTCAAGTAATCGAGGCAAATTTCAGATGTTGGTTGTGGCTTGAGTTGTGAATTGTTCAATGGATTTGTGATAAATGTGTTCATTATCAGTGGCTTGTGCAAGAAAAATCAGGAGTTGGTTACGGGCTAAAAAATCATCATTCATTAAACCATTTTCAATTTCCAATATCTATTTTTTTCCCTCTCGATTATTCATATATTACACCATTATCCCTTTTTCGATTAAACCAGTCATTAATCATTTTTCGGTTATCCGATTACTTTCCATTTATTCTTTTTTGTTAATTTCCACTATTCATTTTCTAAACCAATTCCATTTTTTCTAATCACCCATATATCCATTATCCTTTTTCCCAATTCAATCATTTCAAATAACCATTTTTCATTATCAATTTATCCATTTCTATCAAAAATTATCAAATTATCTCAATTTATTTTCAATTTCCAATATTTTTTTACCAAAAAAACCAAAATAAGCCCGTGTACATTTTTTAGGCCCATGGTTGTCTTTCTTAAGCCTATCCAAACCAAGCTTTATCCCAAAAGCCAATTCATCCAAAGTCCAATAAGTTCAGTGGCCCATCCCTTAAAAAATTTGTCAAGCCATCATATCCAGCTCCTCAAACATCCCACTTGAAGCCTCACGTGAGCTTCATTTTTTTAGTTAGCTAGCCATTACTTCATAATTTCCCATCAGCAAAAGCCTTAAAACGCCACACAGCTTTACGCCAGCTACATCAGTACAACCGCATGTGAGACTCAAGAAGCTCACAACAACAGCTAGCCAGCAAGCTAATTCCTCTTGCACTTTCCGTAGCGTCATCAAATTCCCAGCCTCCCAAGTTTCACGAACATCCAAGCCACAACAAAACCAACAACAGCAGCTCACAGCCCAATATTCACACGCCCAGCTTCGCCCAATACTTCACGAAAATCCAGCCTACGCCGTATACCACACGCTGATCCCACATACACACTTCAAGCCAAAACAAAAACAACTTCAGCCAAAGCTGCACAAAGTTTCAACTCCAGCCATAAACAAAATCAGCCAACGCCCACTTCAAGTATAAGCCTAACACAACATTCCGTGACTTCACCAACAGCCACTTCGCAAGCCGCACGCATACTTCAATCAAAAGGCTTAAGCCGAAACAATTTCAAAAAAATGCAAGCACACAGAATCAGGCCCAAAATCATTTCAAAATTCATGCTAAAATGCAAACACCGTGACCGCTCAAAACGGATTGAAATCATTTCAAAACGCAGCACTCTCTCCATCCGTCTATAAAAGAAAACCCCTCCTCTCTTAAATGGATTAAGCTTGAACAAGCCGGGAAATCTCTGAAAAAGTTCTCCCCGAAACCCCTTTCTTCCTTCATCAATTCTAAATTGTTCATCAAATTCAATCCTCTTTCACCTTCACTAAATCCCTTTTAAACCTGCAATGTTGAATGTATAACAACAACAATAACAAATTCAGTTCAAATCGGCGAAAAAAAAGGAGAAAGAAGCTGAGAGAGAGAAAGAAGTAGCGGCGAGAGAGAAGAAAGGTGTTCGGCCGTTTGGTCTTTGATTGAAGTTGAGGATTGAGGATTGTTTCCACCGTTGAATTGTTTTTGCCGCTGCGTTTCACAAATGAAGAAGAAGATCCGCCGTCGAGATTCCTCTGTTTCCGCCATTTGATTGCGCGTTGGAGAAGAAGAGTAGTGACTCATCTTGTTTTTTTTTTCCTTTTGTTTTTTTAGAATTGGTAAGTTTTGGTTTAAAGAAGCTGAAATGATTTGTTTGAACTTTTGGTTTGGACCTTTAGTTTGTTCTTTTTACTATCCATCCATCCACATCTCCACGCTTCCCCCTCCCTTTTCTTTCTTTAATTTTTAGTTTTCTTTATTTCTTTTAAAACTTATTATTATAGTTGGTTTCTTGCAAGAGTTTTGTTTTAAAAAAATGTTTTAGAAAGATTTAGAAATTTCATTTTAAGAAAAGCTTTAGAGAAATATGTTTAGAAAAAAGATTTAGAAAAGAATTTTTAAGAAAAGATTTTTAAAGAATATTTCTATTTTCTTTTTATGGATTTATTTTTTTAGATCTAATTTCTTTTCTTCATCTTATTTTCTTTTTGGTCGATGAGATCTCCGATTCGAGATGGTTGAACTTCGAAGAGTTTAATCTTCATTATTTCAAATCTATGGATGAATGATCATTTGGATCATTCTCCATACTTTGAGATCGTGATAGGTTGCTTTTCGATAAATTCAACGATAATCTCGATTAAGATTAGACCGTTCCCTTTCTTTTAGTGTGGCATGTTTTCGGAGAACGATCCATAATATCGTTTCTCTAACATGTATTAACACGAATATTTTCCACTTTAATTAGTGGTGGCCGGTCTCATTTGTAGGGTAATTACTTCGTAAATTACTCAGCGATTGCTTAACATAGACCTAAAGTTGTCCCGATTCGGAATGCGATCCACTTGGATCCGGTTGCCTTGATTTTCTTTTTCTTTTCGTGGTTGTGCTTGATTAAGTTCATCATACCACTTTATATTGTAAATATACTAACATTTAATTAAATCTCTCGCACCTTATCCTTTTATTTTAAATCTCTCGTTCTCTATCTCTCTTATTATGCTTCTATATCATTCATCATATTGCTTATTGTGTATATTATCATGCTTGTTATTTTTCTTTTGTCGATTTGGACACGAAAACACTAATAACGGATTAAACATCTAAAAAATGGTTGACTTTTAATTTCGGACTATGGTTACTATCCCTAGCTTGAGATTTGGAGTTTCGGACTTAGATTCTAGGATCATCCCTTTGCTCATTTGTTATGGATTGAAGACTTTGGCTCCGATTAAGTTTACTTGTTCATGAAGATGGAAATCCAATTGTCTCGATGATGCTTGCCATATGGTTTGGTCATTCTTCTTTAGCTTTTATTTTCAAGTTTTAGGATAGTCCCTTCATCTCTTCCCATTTTCTTCAATTTTCAAATTTTCTTCCTCTTTTCAAAACTTTCTTTGTTTTCAAACTCAAACATTTTCTCAATCAAACCTTGACTTCGGTCATGTGCTTTAACTTTTCATTTCATTTCCTTTAATAAATGCTAAACCATATAAGCATATTGAAACTTTCTTTCTCAAAAACTTAAAAACTTTCAAACTCATTCAATTGATTTTGTGCCCTCGTGCACGTTTTCTTTTAACCTTTTTATGTTTAGATATGATTCATTCTTTCTAGAGGAATTATTCGCTAAAGAATGACGACTTATCTTTACATTTTAAAATCAATTCAACTCATTTGCCTTTTTACAATTTGTACCACGAACTACGGGGTTTTGATCTCGCATTGCACTTTGTGGGTACGTAGGCATGAGACGTTCGTCTCTTCAACCACCAAAATCTTAAAAAACATTCTTCTTCTCATCTCTTCAATCTTTTTTTTAAGCAAACCATTTCAAACCAAAAATGCAGTAAACATTTCAAAGGGTTCCCGTGGAGTACCACAGACAAGTCGGGTGCTTAAAACCTTCCCGATTTGTAACCAATCCCCGTACCCATTCTCTGTTTGATTCTTTTAGCTTTTTAGCTCTTAAGATTCTTTAAGGCTTTGTTCGTTCTTTTTGCCTTTTTCCTTTTGGAAATAAATAAAAGCGCGGTGGAGACTCTGTGTATATTGAGTGAAGTTAATCAATAGCTTACACTCATGATTTTACCGCTACAGGTTGGACTTGGCCAAACGGAGGTTGGGCTTGAAAAATGTCTTTGTAAGTGAAGTCAGGCGACTACTGACTTGCCAAACGGAGGTTGGACTTTCATGCAAGGTACCAAAACTGGATTATGCTTTGTATCCATATGTTTGAATTGCATGGTGTAATGCTCCATGTTGATGGAATTGCTACGCATTTTGAGGATGCAAATGAAATGATAATTTCTAAATGCGAATGCAAAGGGGATCTCCTAATGAGAAGGTAACAAGTATCCATGCTGACTCTGCTGAGGAAAAAATGATCACGAATTTGATCTCAGAAATCACTGTCGGGATAACATCTCCATTGGGGAAGAGTGTGAACAATCCATCTGCTCATAATTATTACACTTGCCAAAAATAAATTGGACTTAGATATGAGGATTTTGCTGGGGGATATCTCAATTGTTAGGAATTTGTTTGGGGATGAATCTCGAGCATAAAACTCTATTGGGGACTTGACAATATTTCAACTCGGCTGGGGAGTATCTTGTCAAGATCTTGTTGAAGAAAAGATTATGCTAATTTGATTTTCTATCTGTGGGGAAAGAAAACACTTATCTAGGAAATAATGTTTGATCTGGACTACCAACTCTGCAAGGGATGCGTAGATCTTGTCGGATGTGATAAATCCCTTAGAAATCTGCTGGAGATCAAAGAATCTTTTTTGTACTGCTGGGGATACATGAATCCTTGAAAGAAATATCTCACCACTAAAGGATGACTCCCTACATGGGAACTATCTATCTTCATTGCTTTACAGGAGTAAGGAAATTCACCAAGATCTGCTCGAGAAAGGGAACTGATCGTACCTGGAGATCAGGATCCAATACGGCTGGCCTCGAGAGCTGATGAAAGACGGTCGGTGAGGAGAGAAAGGGGGTGTACCTGCAAGGCACTCCGATGCTAAAGTAAGTAACCGAGCAAAGAGCGGGCAAGTACGAGAATAAAGGTCAAAGAATTGAATACCTGACCCTCCCAGATGAGAGGGTTTATATAAGGGGCTAAATGGAAGATTATTGGTCCATATTGTGAGGCGCGGATCGAGGAATCCATATAAATAGGTAACGGTCAAAACTAGCCATTAGGGAACTTCGTCGTGGTCGGTACGCCTATGGTCGACAGAGACCATCATTTCTAATTCTGCTCGACGTCGAGCACAGCTATTGGATTGGTTTTCTTGGCCCAATTGTGGGAATTGGGCTAGTCCAGAATAGAAGCCCCCCAAGTTACTGCTCGTGCGGAAGAGCAGTGACTTAGAAATGATTTCGTGCTTGGCGATGAGCAGTGTTAAGGCCAGGAATTTACGCTGCAGATTTTCGAGGAACGGGCAGCCGGTACGTTGCTCGTCAGGGGAATGTGAAACGAAAAGCTGGAATATCTAGGAATTCGCGCTTATTAATGATTTGACGGCTAGCCTAGGGGCTAGCGTGTAGGGGTCACACGTGTTTTCATGTGTTTTCCCTCTTATAAATAGGGTTCTCAGGGCCCATTCTGAACTTTTCACTTCATCTTCTTCTCCAACGCTCTGCTCGTTCAACTGCCACCACTTCAGCCATCGACCACCGCATCTCCTTGCCGACCACCACTTCCAGAACGCATTTCTTCTTCAAAAATGTCTTCCCAAGCGCAAGGTACGGTTATTTTTCTCCGTTTTAGGTGTTTATAGCTTAGGTTTCGTAGAAATGCATGTGGTTCAGGATAGTTTTGACGGTAGTCTTAGATTTAGAACCGGTAAACTTTAGGACTTCTGCCACCGTAGTCGGTTGGTTGCAAACCCTAACTCATGGTCGACATAAGTGCTGGTCGACCTTGACTTGGGTTTTGACAAATATCTAGGTTAGATCCCGTAATTTATGATGTTGGGCGTAAGCCGTCGCTCCAAGCGATGGTAACCCAGGGCTATAGCTCGGGACCTAGTCCCTGAGCTGATGCGCGCCCTTTCACTTGTCGAGCGGTGGAAGGGTGGATTCGATATTCTTAATCGAATTCACTGACGCCTTTCCTCTACTTTTCAGGTGAAAACGCGCTCGTGGATCCATTAGACGTGTCTTCGGAAGAGACGTCTTCGGAAGATTCAGGATCATCTGCATCCGTCCCTTCTAGTTCTGGGAGTTCCTCGGGGGATTCGGATACGAGTACTATAGGAGCATCAACAGATTCGCCCCAATGTCTCAACCAGACGAGGGTCTCACCCGAAGAATGGGTGGTGGAGGATTTGTTGGACAAGGTGTCCTCATTTTCGAGACCCCGAACGGAGCCGCTGCCCGTCGTCGGCGACCCTGCCGATTGGGTCGTAACCTGCCCGGGAGATGATGACCGCATCTTCTCAGATTTCCGAGGTCGGGCGTTCTCTATGTATGAATACGCAGTCTCGATCCTGGGGGTAACTTTGCCCTTCAGTGACTTCATGAGTGCCGTGCTTGGGCACCTATGCGTTGCCCCTTCCCAGCTGCATCCCAATTCATACGCGTTCCTGAGAGTGTTTGAGATGACGTGCGCCCATCTGGGTGTTGGTGCCACGCTTCCTCTATTTTTCCGCCTGTTCTCCCTACAACGCCAAGTCGGGCGAGGAACCGATCGGAAGGGGTTCGTGTCCTTCAAGCAGAGGACGAAAATCTTCAAGGCCCATTCAGAATCTATCTGGGCCTTTAAAACTGACTACTTTCTGATCAAACCCGCTAGCGCGGTGGCCGTGAGGGCAATGAGCTTCATGGGGATAGACACCGACGAGAATGACGAACCTAAGCTCGACGATCAAGGGCAGGTGATCCCGAGGAGGCTGTGGCTGTTCCCATTTTCCTGGAATTATGCTCATTATGAGAAACCTGTTGGTGAGTTCGTTCAGGTGGGGGACTCATTGAATGACGATGACGCGGCCAGTTTCGAGGCCTTCAGAAGATTGATAGCGTCTTTCACTCCGACCCCCTGCTGGACGGAGATGGAAAAGTTATGCTTGAGCAGGATGGGGGGGAAGCTGTGGAGCGTCCCTTGATTAATGTTACCGAATTACTGGCCTGCAATACCGGGCAGGAAGTGTCCGACTTCTTTGGTATCTGTTTATTTATATTAGTCAAATCTTTGATTTAACTTTGTCGTCCACAACTAATCTGATCTTTTATTTTTCTTCAGGCTCTCTGTCGAACCCACTAGATAAAATTCAAGAACGCATACGTCAGCAGCAGAGGAAAAGATCAAGGGTCGTGTAGACCAAGCTGACAGAGACAAGTGGTTCGGGGTCGGGCCCCTTGGTCCAAGGCTCTCCGAGCGCCTCGACTGGCTCTCTGATGAAGAAGCATAAGTCCGCAGCCACTGTGGACTTGACGGCCAACGCTCCTCCGAAGCCGAAGCATGGGCTGCCGTCATGCTTTGTGAAGCGCAATTTCTTCGAGGGAACGAGCATGGAGGTGGACCGTGTAGATTCCTTGTTCTTGGAGGGCATGGACCGTCCTGCCCGGAGATTATCCCTGGCCCAAGACGCAAGCGCGGTCATGCGGGTCCTGACAATGGCCTGGCTGACGGCCGAAGGGAGTCCTGGACAGGAGCGAGAGATGGGTAGACTGAAGGAGCAGCTGGCTGCCACTGAGGCGAAACTGACAACGGCCACCGAAGAGGCTAAATTCGCGACCAAGGAGTTGACTGAACGGGCCAACATCATTGCCAAGTTGGAGGTCGACAAGAAAAGATTGCTGAAGCAGAATAAAAAGCTGAAGGACGCTTTCTGCCCGAAGGAGGACGAGGATGAAGAGACCAAAGGCCTGGTAACGAGGGCTCAGTTTCTTGCTCGGATCGACCAAGACATTGAAGATCTGAACTCATCAACTGAGCTCAGCTTCCAGAACACGGTGGATCAGATGAGGGTTCTCCATCCTTACCTGGCTTTGGACGTTGGTCGAATCAGCTATCTGTACAAGGTCGAAGACGGCCAGATTGTGGTTCCTTCAGACCTGGTGGTGGATGATTCTCAGCCGGGGTCGATTGCTCAGCCTGACCAGCCTGAAGCGCAACCGGAGCAGGAGGAGGCTTGCCAGGAAGAAGGCCGCCCGGAAGGCGAGGGTAATTAGTTTCTGGCCTGCGTGCCTTGTAATTTTATGTCTGAGTTTTTCTTTTGGGGCGTAGTCCCCTTTGTAATTAAATATGAACAAGTCGGCCCCTCGAGGTCGCAATTTTGTGTTAACATTTTGATTTTCACTTAATGGTTGTTTATTTTGTTATCTTCGTTGTTCACTTGCTGGTTCGTCGGAGGACAGTTTTCTATATTTTAAATGCTAAGTGTTTGTTGTGCGTTTTTGTACTCAATTGGACGTGATTTAAGGTGCACGGGGTTTGTTTGTGTTCCATTGGTTTGGGGGACCAAGTAGATTCTGGAGTTTTTACTCCTGGTCGGTGCCCGGGCTAAGATATTGGTCCGGGCTCCGCAGCTTGAACGTCCCATCGCGAGCTGGGGTTCTGCCTGGTCGTGGTACTTAGGCGACGTCGGACTCGTTTGAGTATCCGTCCGTGCGGCAAGTTTCTCTTTCCCTTGAAAGGAGATCCTGCTTGACTTTGCTACTTTGGGCTGTCGTACTCGTACCTAGGCACGCAGTCTTCAGTCGTTCCTTTCGCTCCTTGCTTGAAAGTTGAGCAAGGCGACTTTGTGATTTAGTTGTAATACTGTTTTAGTTTCTCAGCGTTCCAAGGCTGAGCAAGATCTTCCCCGTGTAAAATTTCTAAATAATAGGCTCCGTTCTCGGTTTTTGCTCGGACGCGATACGGGCCCTTCCAGTTGGGTGTAAATTTTCCCTCGTGGGGATCCCTATGATTTCTTCTGAGGACAAGACTACCTACCTCGAACGTTCGTCTTATGACCTTAGAATCATACCGAGCGGCTATTTTTTGTTTGAGAATGGTTTCTCGAAGAGTAGCTTCTGACCAAACTTCTTCGATCATGTCGAGCTCGTCCCTCAAAGCTTCGGAGTTAGTGTCTTAGTCCATAGGGGATTCTATGCGTTTGGATAGGACGCGCATTTCTATAGGGATCACCGCCTCGGTTCCATATGCTAATCGGAATGGGGATTCCCCGGTTGTTGAGTGGGGTGTGGTCCTATATGCCCATAGTACGTTGTGTAACTCCTCGACCCAATGCTTTTTATGCTCGTCCAATCTTCGTTTTAAACCTCTTAGGATTACTCTATTTGCGGCCTCTGCTTGTCCGTTAGTTTGGGGGTGCTCGACCGACGCGAAATGTTGTTTCGTTCCTATTGATGCGACAAATTCTTTGAAGTGTTTATCCGTGAACTGAGTGCCGTTGTCGGTCACGATGGCGAGCGGTACCCCGAACCGGGCGAGGATGTTTCTCTTGAAGAAACGTAGTATGTTGAGCGCAGTGATTTTGGCTAAAGCCTCAGCTTCTATCCACTTGGTGAAATAGTCGACGCCCACAATTAAGTACTTATTTTGACCAGACCCGACGACGAATGGTCCTAAGACATCCATCCCCCACCATGCGAATGGCCAAGGTGATGACAGTGATTTCAACTCGTATGGGGGTGCTACGTGCACGTCCCCGTGCCGTTGGCATTTGTCGCACCTTTTCACGTGCTCCTTCGCGTCGTGTTGAAGTGTGGGCCAATAATACCCTGCCCGAAGAATTTTTCGAGCCAACGACCTTCCGCCAGGATGTTGCGCTTTGATTCCTTCATGGACTTCTCTCAGTACGTGCGGGACGTTTTCCTCTTCTACGCACCTGAGGAGGGGCGTAGAGAATCCTCGACGATACATTCGTCCACCTACTAGGGAATACAGGCATGCCCTTCGTCGTATGGGACTGGCCGCTTTTGGGTCGGTCGTTAGTTCTCCCTTAGTTAGGTAGTTAAATACTGGGGTCATCCAGCAGCTTGTGTCGCCCACGAGGTTAATGTCTACGTGGACCGATGATTGCCCAATGTTAGGTCGGGGAAGCATTTTCTGTATGACGGATTTGTTGTTTCCTTTCCTTTTAGTGCACGCCAATTTGGAAAGGATGTCAGTGCGAATGTTGTTCTCTCGCGGGATGTGTTTGACTTCCACACTTTTGAACCGTTTCAGTTCACCTTTTACGAGGGCCAAATATTCGGCCATGTTATCGTTTTTGGCTTGAAAATCTCCTCGGACTTGGCTCGCGACCAACTGAGAATCCGTGCAGATTATGATCTCTTCTGCTTCCAAATCGGTCGCGAGCCGTATGCCCGCTAGAAAAGCTTCGTATTCCGCCTGGTTGTTAGAAGTGGGGAAAGATAAGGTTAGGGACACTTCGATGACGTTTCCCTTTTCGTTCTCCAAGATAATTCCAGCTCCGCTACCTGCTGGGCCAGATGCTCCGTCCACGAAAATAACCCACCTGGATGAGGCTTTCGACTCTTGCTCAGTGAAAGTAAGTTCAACCACGAAGTCGGCCAGCGCTTGAGCTTTGAGAGCTTGTCTTCCCTCGAATTTGACGTCAAACTCGGATAGTTCCAATGACCACTTTAACATTGGTCCGGTCATGTATGGTCGACCGAGCAATTGTCTTATGGGTTGATCGGTTCTTACGATGATGGTGTGAGCCAGGAAGTAATGGCGTAGCCTTCTGGATGCGAGAAGGAGGGCCAAAGCCACCTTTTCTATCTGGAGATATCGAATTTCCGAGCCATGGAGTGCTCTACTTGTAAAATAAACAAGCTTTTTCCCCTCGGGTAGGTCGCGCACGAGTGTCGCGCCTACTGCCTCGTTTGCAACGGCGAGGTAGAGATAAAGTACCTCCCCCCCTTCGGGTCTAGACAAGACTGTGGGTTCACTCAGTGCCTTTTTTAGGTGGGACAACGCTAGCTCGCACTCCTCTGTCCATTCGAAAGTTGCCTCTTTGCGGAGGAGCTTGTAGAAGGGGAGAGCGTGTTGAGTGGATTTCGCTACGAACCGAGCGAGGGAGGTAAGGACCCCGTTTAGTGACTGTATGGAATTTTTAGAAGTAGGAGTTGGGAGTTCCGCGAATGCCCGACATTTGTCGGGGTTGGCCTCGATGCCTCGTTCAATCAATTAGAATCCGAGGAATTTCCCTTCTCGGACCCCAAACGTGCATTTCTCAGGGTTGAAACGCATTTTGCACTTTCGTGCCTGATCGAACACTTTTCGTAAGTGGGACGCGTGGTCCGTTTCTTGTTGAGATTTGATGATCATGTCGTCCATGTATACTTCGAGCATATCTCCGATTTCTGCTCGGAAAACCTAATTCATCATGCGCTGATATATCGCGCCCGCGTTTTTCAGACCGAAGGGCATAACGTTGTAAAAGTAATTGCCCGATTCGGTCATGAAGGCCGTGTATTTTTTGTCAGACACGGTCATGGGTATCTGATTATATCCTGAGTATGCGTCCATGAAGGACAATAGCTTGAAGTCGGACGAATTGTCGACCAATTTATCAATGTTAGGTAAAGGGTATGCATCTTTCGGGCATGCCCGATTGAGATCGGTATAGTCAACGCACATTCTCCACTTTCCATTAGATTTTTTCACAAGTACAACATTTGAAAGCCAGGTCGTGTACCTGGCCTCGGTTACAAATTTAGCCTCTAGGAGGTCTTTAACAGTAGATTCAGCTGCTTCAGTTTTTTCGGTCGACTTCTTCCTTCTGCGTTGAGTGACCGCCTTGTGCGTTGGGTCAATGGAGAGGTGGTGGCAGGCTGTCTCGGGGTCGAGCCCCGGCATCTCTGCAGCGCTCCAGGAAAATAGATCTGTGTTCCCTCTGAGGCAAGCTTCCAGCTGTCGCTTCACTAAGTCGGGCATATGTGCCCCGAATTTAATGCACCGAGCTGGGTCCTCTCCCAGAGGAATTAATTCGAACTCTCCATCTGGTATTGGTCGGGATAGTGACTCTGTTGGCCTTTGGACGCCCTCGCTATTGTCTGAGAATTTGTAGTCCAGGTCGATTAAGTCTACCCGAGGGAAAGCCCTGGGAACATCTGGCGAATTTGATGTCGAAGGATTCGGTTGGTATGATATTGAGCTGAGACCCTTCGATGCTGCTTCGAAACTCCTGCGAGCAGCGTCGACGTCTCCGTGTAATGTGGCGACCTTACCTGAAGTAGTGTAGTACTTCATCTTCAGGTGGACGGTGGATGGCACGGCGATTAGCTCGGCTAAAGTTGGTCGTCCTAGGATGCATTGGTACAGTGACGGGCAGTCCACGACTAGGAACTGGACCCTGACCGTCCTGGCTGTCTCACCTGCTCCAAAGGTGACAAATAGATCGACATAGCCCCATGGTCGGGAGACTGCTCCGTTGAAACCCTGCAGGTCTGATCCGACGTATGGAGTTAAGTGTGTCTCGTTCAGCTGGAGTGTCGAAAACAGCTGGGAGTACATAATGTCGCAGGAGCTGCCCTGGTCCACCAGGATTCTTCTCACATCGAAATTTGCCATGCGTGCCCGGATGAGCAGGGGAATGCTGGCGTTGGGCGCCCCTCCCAGGTGCTCTTCTCGGTAAAAAGCAAGGGAGAATCACAATTGAGATCTATTGGTGAAACAAGACCAATGAAGCCTGCTAACGAAAAGGGGTCCATAATGCCCCATGTTAAAAATAACTTCCATCTGACCCTACTGAGGATAATGAATCTTAAACAAATCCTGTTGGGGAGAGAAGTTTCAAGGCGTCTCGTGCTTGGGAGAATCAAAATCTCGCTTTTATCTCTGACTATATGGTTGATCTGAAGGAACCGTCCCAAGAGGATTTTACAAAAGACTTGTCATCCTCAATGCCTCTATGTCTTCAAACTCTTGGACACTCACCGGGTCTCGAAGCAACTGCATTAATTGTATGGCGACTTCACTGGTCCGCAACCATTATCAATACATAAAGGTTTGTAACTGCTAGAAGTGTTAAATGAGAGAACCAAATTAATAACCAACCACTGACTAGGTGGTGAACTCAATCAATAAAAGTTGTGACAAAGGGGTGACATAACAGCCCTCTATGGGTATGAATGCCCTAGTATTCTGTACTCGGGATAAATGCGTTTGGCTAACCATCTTTTTAAGGGAGTGACTTCTTTTGCTCTTCGGGTGGCCTGCCCTAGAATGAGCCTTGAAGTGGTCGGCCCTAATTAACTTATCTTTGAAGAGAGTGCCCTGGACCAACTACTCTTGGAGAGATTTGAATCTCAAAGTGATTGCCCTAGTTTGGCTAAAATTTGAAGAGATTTCTCAATGCAACTGTCCCAGATTGGCTAAACTTTTAACATAACTTGCCGGGAAAGCATTTGCCCAACAGTCTTTTGGAAATGTTCCCCTTGGATACGATTGTCCCTCGGAATTTCCAGGCTTCTCAACTCGGCAAGATTGAGTTTATGGATTGAGTTTCCATATGTAAGCCTCTCTGGATGCCAAATAAATGTATGCAAGCAGAAAATATTTATTTTGAGAATGATTATTCTAATGCAACACACATGTCAATGTTGAAGTTTTTATTGAAAAGATGTCGCAATCCTTTGTGAGTGAATCACCAGATAAGATACAACATTGATTTTGAATGAAAGAAAGCATGAACATGCAACACCAACAAATACACTTAGCATAACTCATAGGAGTCATGAACGTTATCCCATTGAAGTATGCTTTTGAAATGACCATGTTTCAGTTAGGACTTGTTAAGGGTTGTAACGTGGTCAGGTTCACGGTTTTTAGAAAAATGGATTTATGGCTCAAATTTTATTTGTACCCACCACTCTTCGTGATGTTCTTCATTCTTATGTTCAGCTAATTCGGCACAAACGCTCACCTCTCAAAAAGGTTTTTGTGATGGTTGAGGAACCAACTACACTATATGTTTAAGCACCAATCAGGTTGTTGGAGTAACAGTCATCCCCTTTTGTCTTTTGCATTTGTGTCACACGACTTTGTTTTTTTTCTTAAGGATCTTTCTTGTGTAATCCTTTTCGTCTTTTGGTTTTTTCATTCTTTTTTTATTATCCCTAACGTTTTCCTAGACCGATCCATTTGAATCTTTTGATTCTGAAGTCCAGTGGGATACCCTAACTTTTTCCTAAGTCGCTTGTTTTCAAGTTTTTCCTTAGGGGGAATTTTCTTTTCTTTGTTTTTTGAACAAATCGCGTGACATTGGTTTGTCTGACTTGTTTGAAAGGGTTATGACTGCCTCAGTCTTCAGTTTATGAGGAATAACCATTGTGGTTTTCAGTCTTTTGACCTTTTGATATGGTGGAATAAAAGGTAATGGATCCTCAAATGGGCACTCCTTTTGAAGTTTGAATGCTCGGTCAAACTAAATGACGCCTACCCTACCCCTCGGTTAAGTGTGAGGGTTTTTTTAGTATGAAAATAAAATCCTACTTCAAGGCTTAAACAAGTTAGCGAGGGTCTGTCTCCCTTATTTCTCTGGTGTTTTGGATTTGAAACAATGCCTATACATCATCAACATGGTCTTATTCAAAATCCCACAATAAGAGATTTTTGCGTTTTCACTTCATCATCCTCCCTTAAGAGTTTAAGCACGAGTGTTATCATTGCAATGTACATATCCAAAATTATGAGTGAATACGAATGAATTACTTCAAGAAAAACATGCGCATTTTATTATGATTAACATTAAAAAACAAACAAGTTTCATGCATGCAAACAAGTGCTTAGAAAAACAATAGAAGCTACAAATGAGAATGCAGTAAAGAAGCTGAACATTGCCATCATTAAGGAGACCTGACTCCATATGGACCTATTGCTTCTGAAGATGTATTTGCAAACTTGGTGCTTAATCTGATGAGGAAATTCCAATGTATGGGCAGACAGTCTAGTATGATGATCTTTGAGTCAATCAAATTTTGCACCTTTTGATTAAACAAATTGCAATTCTCAATTGTATGCCTAAATGCACTTAATTTGTACTTGCGTCTAGCATTCGCATCATGGTTGCCATTGTTGAGAAGGCCTGACTTCATCTGGACTTATTGCTCTCGGAGACTTTCATTAATATGCAGTCTGGATGTTCATTCTATTACTAGTTTGGTGCCATATTCCCACCTTTTCCTAGTGTGAACATAATAGTCTTGGAGTCAATCAAATTTGGGACCTTGTCTTTACCTTTACCTCTAAGAGACTTGCCATCTTCAATTAAATGGACAAGTGCCCCAGAATAGTAGTCGTACCTGGAATTTGGAAGTGAAACCATAGAGGAAGCTTTGTCGAAGATGAACTTGATGTGACTAGCTTAACTAGTTTGAATTTGAGCAAATGATGAAACCCGTTACGTGTACGGCCTCAGAATATGATCAAACTTCTTCTCAAGTTGTTCTGGCCTTTGCACATATGCTTTGTCCCTATAAATCTCTTGGGGTGTTGGGGTTGGATGCTGACAAGAGATACCTGGAAGAAAGAAGTTGATAAATACGGTTGATAGATAGGGTTGCTCGTAAAGATCTCGTGTGATCTCCTGCCTACGTATCTCCATTGACTAATGGAGAATCAGATCGACGTAGTTCCCCTTACTAGGGATGATGATTACTTTGTTTCCTTAACACCGCATTCAGGATTTCAATAACCAGGCTTCTCTGAGTCTTTATCTTGTTGAATTCCTCTTTCAGCAGTTTCTGATCATAAGAAAAAGCTTGCACCTCTGCCGTAAAATATCCCAATTGTATTTTCATTTCAGGATATTTGTACAGAGTCATTCCATAACTAATCCTTGAATGTCACAAGTTGAGCAGTTGGAAGAGTTAAGTCAGCAGACCAGTCGAGAATACCCAATCAGAAATAAACATCCTCATATTCGGGTACCTGTTATGAATGCATGAATGTATGCAAATGCTATGTTTGGTTATTTCAGGGAATCTATCTTTTTTGACTCAAGTTTTGTACAGAATAATCCACAAGAAAGGGGAAAATGCTCAATAGCAAGATTCAAGTATAAGATCCTTGGAAATAACAAAACATGCGTGTTAAAATGATATGATGTTACATATGTACAGACATGTGATCAAAGTTTTCATAAATATCCTGAATAATATTATGCTGAAACAATCTAGATGACCAATAACCGATCAAGTATGCAGGATCAAAGGCCCAATAAGAAAACCAGAAAACCCTTGTAGGTTGATGGTAACAATTTCCATAAATTTATCGTGTCAGTGTAGGAATGTGAGCCAAGTGTCTGAGTAGAACCACATCAATAAGAACAACACTATATAGAACCAAACCAAGATCACCATGTATGTATAGAACCATATCCCTTCTCATAGGACAAACATATGAACGGGTATGTAGAAGGTCAAGGTTACCTGCAAACTTGTAAACAACCCCCAATCTCACATGTGGTGGTAAGGGTCAGCTTCTCTGACTCTCAAGTCGAGAAGCAATAATACGGTCACCCTTTCCAGTTTGGAATTATATACTAATCGAGGAGGTCTCCAACGATTTCTCTAAACAAGGTCATCCTATGAAAGTTCCCAGTGGGACATCGGGTGCGAGTGGGGTTGCCATTAAATATGTTCTACCATTGTCACCACTGGAGATGGGTGTTTCCATTAAGGTCATCAATGATCGGTCACCAGATGCACATAACTTTCATGGTCCTATCCTGAATGAGGAAGACCCTCACAACAAGATATTCCCAAGAAAGTCGCAATCTGGCTGTGGAACTCACAACTACTCCTGTGGAAAAATACCATGAAAGCAAAACGACTATCCACTTTAAAGTCTAAAGGTGCACTCGAGCCTGGGTAGTGTACTCATATCTCAGTATCATCTCCTCCCACCAAAGAAAACCACAGTACAATATATATATATATATATATATATATATATATATATATATATATATATATATATATGATGCATGATATAAATGAAATGCGGTAAAGGCGGTAAAGTAAAGAAATAAAGTTGTAAGTAAAAGCTAAACTAAAGCAACCCAAAACACCCAATAAACAAAAATATACAGGCGCTAGGAGAGACTCACATAAGGAACAAGATTCCCTAGTAGAGTCGTCAGCTGTCGATCCTGAGATTTTCATCCTAATATAAACTCGAAAGTAGCGCAGAAAAAGAAGAATAATCGCCAACCGGGCATTTTCATTCCAAGTAAGAGAAAGGTAATGTTGCACAAACCTGGGAGGAAGGAAAGAACAAGGTCTCGCAACTAGAAAGAATGGGTAAGGGAGTCAGTTACGTGAAGGTAAGGTATTAGCACCCCTTCACGTTCGTCGTACTCGACGGGATCCACACTTGCTTGCATTGCTCAAAGGGTGTTGTGAACTGTGCACTAGAATGGGAACAAAAAGAGAACGAGAAACAATGTAGGGAAAAGAAATAATTGTGGTCGAATGGGCCCTACCCCACTACCTACGTATCTCAACAGGTATGAGAATCAGAGCGACGTAATTCCCCTAACCTATGGAGGCAATTTGTTTGTTTGTGTTTTTTAAAGGAATGGCCAATGTTCTAGCTCATGTATTACAGGCTCGCTGAATCAAGTATGTTACCATATTGAACGAGAAAAAAAAGTGGCATATTCTTACTATGAGAGTGAGTGAGATGAGAAAAGACTTCCTGAAGGAAAGACGTATTTGTCTGTATTGAAGGGTTTTAAGAGTTTTTTATTTGAAGTGTTTTGCATAAGCGAGTGTACTAAAGTCTCTAACAATGGAGTGTGTACTACATACATCACTCCGAGATGGAATGAAAATGAAGCACACTAAGTACGAGGAATACCCTCAAGCTTATTTCCATTTCTCAAGGCTTAATCACACTAACCTACTTCCTTTATTAAGTGTTTTTTTGTTTTTTTAGAATGAAGTAGTGTTTTTGACTTTTCTTTATTATACAACTCGATGCTAAAGAATTGTTCAACATTCTAGGTAACTTATAACGCATTCCAAGATGGAATGTTTACAAGCACCCCATGGTATAAGGCTCTCGGCACATGAAGATGTATACAACCTTTATTAGATGTTTTTTAATTTTCTTTGAGATGAGAGAAGAAGACTCAAAAGAGAGAAAGGTGAAAGTTTAAGAGGGGGATTATACAATCTTACCCTAATGTTATCATGCATGGATGTTCCTAAGGTTAAATTTGGTGTAAGAAACCTAAGTCTAAAAGAGGGAACAGGAACAAGTTCTAAATAACTTCAAAGATTGAAGTTGAGTTAAGACCTCAAAGGGATGAAGAGAAGTTAATTGTCAAAGAAGCATTAAAATGCTAATAACAATCATACAAGAGAAAGCAATAAAGAGATGAGAGAAGAGGTGTATGTGGAAGTCAATCCACACACTCAACTTACCATTAGCCCCTACAATAAAAGGTTAGCTAAAACAATTGAATATGAATGCATAAGTAGTAGAAATTGAACAAGTAAGCACCACACATCTTATGAAATGAAACTAAGGATCAAACAAAGACTAAACCTAAAGAGAAAGGATCCTAGGTGTTCAAGGACCTCTAAAGTTAGTATTTATATCTGATGATGTTATATTATGGTTAGGATACCTACCATGTTCAAACTAGATCAAGAAGAAAGCCATTCACAAGTTCAAGTTATGAATCAAAGATGAAGTATGAATGCATATGACATACAAACATGGATGAATGCATGAATGAATCTCAAGGTCAGAAGTGAATGACATATTAAAATGCATATGGATGTCAATGAATGAACATATAATTTATGAATGAAGTGATTCAAGAAGATGAAGCAAGAAGAATAAGTGAGAAGAAAATAGACAAGTATCACATAAGATTAACAATGAGGCAAGTTGAAAATGAATGACATATGAAGATGCATGAGAATGGTTATAGCTCGGTTACATACAAGGTATGAAATGGAATTAGAATGCATGTGTAGGCATTTATGATTCACACACTAGTCATGTTAACAACTAGGAAATAAGAGAAACAAGTTTAGGTCAAACATGTTCAACTAAAGATGCATTTTGGAAACACAAACACAAACCATGTAAGGGTGGCTCATACATGACTTACAAAGAAAACAATATGACCTATAATGTTCAAGAAATGACCTATTAAAATGCACAAACAATTCCTAATAGGATAAAATAAACTCCTACCCAAAGCTAGGGTTTAAATGCTAACAAAGTTCACACAAAAGGTCACCTAATCTAACAAGCACAAATAACTTGCAAATGACTTTGAAAAATATGATATTAGACCATGAAGTACCTAAGTTAGAATTTGATCACATGTTAAAAGTATGGCTCAAAAGAAAACAATAATCATGTTTAAACAATGCTCAAAAACTCACAAAGGATCAATAGGGAAGATGGAACAAAATGTGGTTCAAATGCTATGCAAAAATGGTTTTAAAACTCCACAAAAAATTTATTAAGATGCATTAATATGTGTTGTGTAATCATACCAAATGTTATGCAAAGAATAAAAAAGAAACTACGCAAATTAAATCAAAAGAAATCAAATTATATGTGTATGTGGGAGTTATGCTGCATAACAGTCATACATTGACTCAATTTGAGCCGATGGATCCAGTTAAAAAAAACAATCAAGAAAATTATGCAAGATGCGTATTACATATGAGATGCACATGTTATAGTATGGTGAGGCATGCATACAAGAGCTTCAAGTCACAAATTTAGGTCACATGAAGGGAGCCTATCTCATTAATGTGTTGATACAGTTTGGTGTGTTAGATCAAGATCCATCAACAGTCATGTTACAAAGTCACTCAGCTAGGGTTTTGTAAAACCTCACTAGCCTGAGAAGACTCCAGTCGTCTTCTCCGGCCACTCTCCGGCCACTACAACACTTAAAATTCCCAGAAATTCACAAGAACTATATCAAAATGAAGCTGAAGTCACATAGGTTCCAAATCCAACAATAAAAACCACAAAATATGTACACTGTGAGTATCGAGTCCAAACAGTTTGCCCTAAAAATTCCAACTATCCTCTTCTTGAGCATATCAACTAGCCATGTACATCAATGCTTCTAGTAAGCTTCACAACACACCAAAACAAGATCAAATTAGCTATAAAAAATTCAAGAACAAGTTGATGAAGAAAAATTTGAATCTGGTGAACTTTAAGTTGTAAGAATACCAGAGGTGTTTCTTTTATTCTTGAACTTCAGAAGGAGGCAAATAAAAGGTTGAGAACTTGCGATTTACTTGAAAGAAGCTTCAATGCAGAGCTTGAAAATGAGAATTCAGTGTTTGTGATTTTTAATCCATTAATGTTGGAGGTTGAAGATTGAATAGAGTGCAGAGAGGTTTGTGATGTAGATGCTTCGTGAATGAGAGAGCTCAGAGAAAAAATTTGAGAGTGAGAAGTGTGTAAAAATGTGAAATGATCTAGAATGATTCAAATTCTATTAGAGACCCTTTATATATATATGGTTTTCTTCTAACTGTCTTAGTTGACTAATAGAACTATGGTTGAGTTAAGAGAGATGTGGATGGAGCAATGGCAAGTGTGAGAAGCAACACAAGATGAATTCATGTGGTATTATTTCTAGGTTCATGTAGAGATAGCATAATCGGTTATGGTGTGACTTATGATGAATGGTAGTGATGATGTGTATGTTGTAGCAACATGAACTTGCTTATACAAACTTGTGTTTGAAATGTTTCCTCATTGATGCATGGTATGTATGTATGGCATGTATGTGTAAGAGTATGTCTAACAAGATGAAACAAAGATGATGAAACATGTGTGTATGTATGCTGAAGACAAGATGACAAAGGCCTCGAGTTTTAAATTTGGATAGCAAGATCACTAAATGAATATGGTTATGTTTGATGATGAAATGCTCAAATATTAATGCATGAAATGAAGTGATTTTAAGGTCTTTGGAATTATGAGACATAAATGAACATGATTGATGTTTGAATCAAGGACAAAGAAAGTCTCTAACATGTTTAAAAATGATCATGAACACACTTGGGCCAACTTGACTTCATGGGCATGTCAATTTGCCTACAGGCCTGGCCATGGGCCTTTGAAACATTCAGGCTGAAACCATATCTTTGAACCTTCATATCTCTTCATATGTTGATCAGATGAAAAATCTCCCAACATGAAAGTTTTAGAGGTGATCAAAAGAACAATTTTTATGTTCAACAAATTTCTATTTGAAGCCTCCATCATTGAGTTATTTGGCTTAGAAGTTGGATGAAACATGCAGAAAAGGTGTTTGATGAAATGTAGGCCTCTGGCTCGCCCCTGACTTGTCTTGACCAGCCATTTTGCCTTGATTTCTCTTCACTTTGATTAATCATAACTTCTTCAATTTTAATCAAATGGAGGTGTTCTTGTTATTGATTTGAAGCTTAGAATATGAACTTTTGTTATGGGCTGGTGGATTTTTAAATTTAAGCTTCAAAATCTAGAAAGAATGCCTTGAATATGACCCCTCAATTGCCAAAACTTACCCATTTTAGAAACCCTAAGTTTCTATATTTGGCAGATTCTTGATTTTCTTGATTTTTATTGAACCTCTTGACATTTCTTGATCAAATCTTCAATATTGGACATATTTGACTTGAGGAACATGATTTTGACCTCAGAAAGTCAAGAGTTTACTTTTTCCTTCGCACAATTGACTTTTCCTTACTTTCTTGATTTTCAAGCAACTGATCAATTGAAACCCTTCAGAAATGAACCAATGGGAAATCTTTTATCCTTAGACACTTGATTATAGAAACCCTTGAAATCAATTATCATCTTCTAATGACTTGAGGGATCCAATGAGATGATATAGGATGTAGGAGACCCTTGAGGCTTGTTTGAAGACATTTGGCTCTTGTTCTCTTGCTTTGGATGATCAAAGGTTTGAAATCAATTGACCATATGCCCTATGCACAACCAATGATGAGTGTTTTATTTTACTATGAATTAAAAGCAATGCAATGAATGAAAATATAAGCTAAATGATATATGAAAAATGAGAGGGACATTTTTGGAGGTTCATCAAAATGTAAAAATGAACATTGTTGCATGAAACTCCCTCTTTCTATATTGCTCAAAATCTTGTTCATATCATGTGTGGCCATAAAGTTATCATCATCCAAAACCATGAAGTCATAACTTTATTCCAAGTTGTACCTCATGCAAAAAATCCAAAAAATGAATTCTTTCCACCACAAATCATTTTCACACGTATAATAAATCATCCATATATCATCTTTGTCATAAATGTTCAAGCAAAAATTCACATACACATGCATATAGTTCACACATTCTCCATGTGTCCAAATTCAAAATTTATCACAACCTTCAATTATAAACACTTCCAACCAACATTCATCCATTACCATACATCATTGAAGGCCCACTATACCATTCATGCATCACCATTCACGCATGAAATCCACCATATACCACAATTATCATTTTTTCACATTCTCTTCAAATGTGATTAACTATAGTTCTAACCACTAACCAACCTGAGTTAGTTCTTAAGTACCCACATATAATGTCCTAACCATAACAGTTAGAGCAGTTAGACTTCATTTTTCCACATTTTCACATTTTCACCAATTTTCTTCTCTTCTTCAAATCGTCTTCCTCAAGCTTTTCCTTTCCATATTTTTTCATAAACCTCATCAATAAGGCTCAACAATGGAATTTGAAGCATTTTTTTGAAGATGGAATCAAGTTTGAAACAGGTTCATATTTGAGTTTCATCAACATCAATCTCAAGATTTAAAAGAATTCAGAGGTTCTTAGTGCATTTATTTTGCACTAAGAGGTGTTTGGAAAGGAAAGCATCAAGATATCTAGGTTTCTTGAAGGTTTTAAAGGATCTCCATAGCATGTCAGTGAGCTTGTTTCTTCCCTCTTATTTATGCAGTTTTAAGTCACAAAAATGGAGGATGCGAACTGTATTGAAGTCCTACGGAGGGTTGGCATTAGTTAATTTCTTGATTGTGCCTTGATTTGGAATTTACATTTAAGTATCTTAATTTTCGAGCTGAGATTTCACTAAGTTAGAGTTAAGATAAATGAATTCTATTAGTATATTTGTGATCCTCGTGATTAGGGCTTCATTTTCATATAAGAGTTTGTACATTTTGGTACCATTTGCGTTAGTCTCCAGTGAAGGCTTCCCGGAGAAGACGATCGAAAAGTAGTTTTGTCGCTTGAGTCCAAAAACCCCAGGGTTCAATCAATGCGCGTGCGTGGAGAGATGATTGGTGTGTATTGTTTTGACTTTACTGAGGTGTTGTTTTGAATTCCACGTGTATTAGTGAAATGGTGAGTTTCACTCATTTTTGTTTACTGAAGTTTGTGAAAGCGTGGGTTGGGCCTCTAAATGCTATTCACACCCCACTTCCATGAGCCCAAGCACATTTTAACTGTCATTTTTCTATTGTTGCACCCCATGCATTCTTTTATTGGTTTTTTTAATTCTTTTAATTTCCATCAAATTTTACATTAAGAAAAATATCAAGAGGCTTCTAAAAACTCCAAAAAAATCATGGAGACTATTTTGCATCTTAAATTATTTTTAAAATTTTTTCCCTCTGATTTTCATGCTTTGTGATTTTTTTATGAGCTTTTCTTTCTGAAGCATGCAAACATGATTAGTTTTGGTTCTAGATCTTCAAAACCAATATTCCACAAATAGTTTGTTGATGATTTTTGGCATGGTGTTATATGCTTAGACATAGGATATTTTAAGGTCCAAGTTTGGTTCATTTGATGTGCATTAACTTGTTTTTGAAGAAACTTTTTGAAAGATTTTAAAGAATGCATTGAATCTTGGTATTGCTTGACTTTTGATTTTGTTTAAGGCATTTAGAGGTCTTTCAATGGTTAAATATTGTGTGTATGATTAGTCACTAACCTAAGGGTTGTTTTGATTCAACTTTTATGAGCATGTGATTACTAGATAATTTCCTAATGTTTGATTCATTTCATGATTGTTTTCTTGTGCTTGTGGCTAGTTCTTAGGGTTTTAAGGAGGCATTTATGCCATCATATTGGATATTGTAGGTCATCTTTTAGACGCATTTTGTATGTCCTTTAGAGGTCCTGAAGATGCATCTATAGGTCACTTTAAGTTGATCTTTGTAGAATCTAAACTTGTTTCAATATGAACATTATTTTATGAACTTTGTGCTTCTTATTTGGACTTATAGGAAACATATCATGACCATTTCCCATAGGACTTTAACATTGTATTCATATATAAGATAATTACTGACATTTAGCATGTTTCATTAATTTTACATGTTCTTTAATCCCTCTCTACTTTTTTTCAAAATTGTTTTGACTCCTAGGAGTAACCTTAGGGTAGAACTTTGTTTGGGTTTGCTTGTGGCTTATGTAAAGCCTTGTGTTGACTATATAGTTTGTTAATGTGAATTGTGAATGGACTTAACTTGTTTAAATTTGTTTGAACATCACCTAGGTGACCTAGAATTGAATTTCATCCTTCATCTAACATGATAGGAGTAGCATTGCATTATTGCACTCATCTTTGTCAATTTGTGTAATACTTGTGCATTCTACTTTTGTAGGACATTTATGAGTGATTAATATTACATTATAGGTAATTTGATTCTGACTTTAAGCATCCACGAATGTGTGTATGGTTTATGATCATTGATTTCTTGTTTGACACTTATTTTTCCAAGTTTAGGAAGTAGTTTGAACCTTCTTTTAATCATATCTTGTCTTGACTTCTAAACATGTCATAACATGAGATTAGTTAGGAATTTATAGGTCATCCTTGGACTCTAAAATGTGGATTACAATTTGACTTAGGTCATCAATATGTACATTTTCATCCATGTTTGAATACCATGTCATTCCTTTCATGTGTGTGGCATATTAGGTGACATTTGGTGATTGAATTTGTTTAAACACTAAACTTGTTTGACGTAGAACTTATAGGCTATCTTAGGATCCTATATATTTTTAGTATTCATTATTTGAATGTAATTTCATTTCATATATGTTTTCATTTCATTTCATAATTGTGTACCAATTATTTTTTGGAATTACATGTGAACTACTTGTTTAATCTTTGATGCAACTTGCTTGTTTCTTTAGGTATAGTTTAACCATGAAAATATGAACATGTAGATGCATTTAATAGTCATTTAGAATAGGTGTAGCTACTGAATTGGTATAATTAGAGGCATCTAACTCATTGCATAATACCTTAGGGGTCATTACCTATTCATTAATGCTTAACTTGTCTTGTAACCTAGTTTGCTAACTAGTTGTGTATTGTTTCAATTGGTTTGTGTTTGTAACATGAATGTAGCATAGGTTTAACTCTAAGCTAACCTAACCCTTTAGGACTTTGTTTGCATTGTATGCTTGTTTGGTGTGGCCTTTAGGACCAAACTAGGTCATGTGCATTAGTTTCTAGGAACTAGGAAGCATAACTTTCAATCATTAGATGGTTGAAGCTTGCATTGCATATCCATTCAACCATGTGTTGGTTGATGTTTATATTATGAGGTAAGCCATTTGATTGGGATGTTGTTCTTTCTTACTTGTCCATTCATTCTAACTATCTCATATCCATCTCTTATCTCTTATTTCATTTCCTTTTACTAATTCCACTTTTTTTCTTTTGATGCCATGAGAAGTAGGATTATAAGTCCGTACCACTTGGCCAATAATCATGAAGGTCCTCTGAGAAGGCATTGGGTGGAAGGAGAGTCCGTAATCGACTCCTACCCTTTCTTGTCTTGATTCATTCATAGATCGCATTTCATGTGGATATTTTGAACATAACTTCCTCTTATTATCGAGTCGGTCAAGTGGAAAAGGGTTTCGTAATCAAACCCCCATGCTTTATCTTTAGCTTGCATCAGACGGTATTGGTGCTCTATGTGATCCAATTCACATCTACCTTTATTTATCTTGTCTAATTCTATGCTTGAAATTTCATTTCCTTTTCTTATTCCTTTAATATACCTAGTCCTACTTAATCTTTGATTAAGTATGGAGTAGGATAGAACATAGACCTAGTCCAACTTAATTTCTGATTAGGTTTGGAGTAGGATACAAACCTAATGTAGGATTAATCTTTGCATGATAACAATTAGGGTAAATGTCTAGTCCTACCTTAGATTTTCCTTTTAACTTTTGAGTCACTTCTCTCACCTTTAAAGAAAAGAAAAAAGACATTAAAAGAGGAAAGTATGTTTGGTGCGCCACGAGCTTTAAGCACTTTCAAATGGTATTTGATACACATTCCATCTCAGAGCAACGCATCGGATACTCACTATTATGTCATTGTTTTTAGCACTATGCATACCTAAAATCACAAGTAATGAAGACACTTCAACTTAAAATACATTGAACCAAGTTTCACATTTCTTTATCTTCTCCTCTCAAACTCTTTTGCGGATGCACGACATGTCATGTATGTTCTACAGCAAGCAGGTAATGCCTGAGTTTCGATTTTGCGAATGGAAAAACCTAAGCTAGAACATCAACACTATAAATCTAAATAAGACAAAATAAATAATCGGTCACTCGTAGTGTGCCAAACTACAGCAGCTCTGATTGTGATTGAGATGAGATAGGTAGGCAAAGGAGCGACTCCTAGGGATTATGATTTTCCCTGTTCTGGTTAGAACTACGTCGACTCTATTTAATTTCCGCTCGAGTCAACTTATTTCATTGACCCCTTTGTTTCCCTTTCCCTCGTTCTCTTCATATTCCTTTCCTTTCCGGTTTCTAGTTAGCAGTAGATGAAGCAGACACTTACACCCTTTGAGCAAACAATAAGCGTGGATCATATCGAGTATGATGTATGTAAGGGGTGCGATAACCTTCCTCTCGCATAAAAGACTCTCGAACCCCGACTTAGTTACGAGGACCTTGTCTTTCCTTTCCCCCAGGTTTTCTTAGATTGTTCCCCTTTCCTTTCAAGAATAAAAAATGTTCGGTGGCAACTCTTTTGTTCATCTTGAGGGATCAGTGGAGGCCTCCTCTTTTAGTAATAATATCAAACCGGAAACCGTGACTGTATTATTGTTTCTCGACCTGATAGCCAGAGAAGCCGAATCACCTCGACCTTTTAGTACCCACATGTGAGAGGGGGGGGATTTAAATGTTTTCAGGAAACATTGACCTTCATCATACCTAGTTTCTTATTACTATTGGACCTTTGATCTTGGTATTCTCAACCATGCACATCCCGTCCAATCAGATGACAGTACAACAGCAGTCCAAAATATTTATGGAAACCTTGACCTTCAACATACATAGTTTTCTGATTTTCTTGTTAAAGTAGATCTTTGAACTTGTATACTTGGCCGATTATTGTTCAGCTAGATTAGTTCAGCACAGTATTATTCAGAATATTTATGGAAGCTTTGATCCCATGTGATTGCATACGTAACATCATAACATTTCAACATATATGTTATGTTATTCCCAAAGATCTTATCTTTGAAACTTGTTGAGCATTCCAATCTAGTTCTTGTGGTTTTTTCAAAACAGATATATTCCTTGGAAATAACCGAACATGGCATTTGCATATACGCATACATTCATGCATTCATAATAGGTGCCACAAACAAAGATTCTTATTCTGATTTGGTCTTCTCTTCAGAACTGCAAACTTGACTCTTCCCACTGCTCAACTTGTGAAAATTAGAGGGTAGCTATGGAACAACTCCGTGTAGAAGTGGCTAAATTGAAAATCCAAATGGGGAATTTTATGGTGGATGTGCTAGCATTGTTTCAGGGACATAAAATGATAAAAGAGGAAGTCAACCAGATGAAAACTCAGATGAGCCTGGTTATGGAAACCTTAAATGTAGTGTTAAGGAAGGAAAACAATCATGTGCTCGTTTCCACAACATAATTTCTTACTCCTCCCATCTCTTTGGGATCTCCTCTAGATCGTGGATTGCCTCGTGAATCTCCTCCAGAACCAGAGCTCTCCCATCAGCGATTTATTCCTACTCTTCAAGAGGATCCTAAGACAGAAAGGCATGAGAAGATGTTTGATCTAATCCCGATGCCATGCGTGTATCTACTTCATCACTTGCTCATACTTCAAATAATTGAGCTTGTTACTTTAGGACCTCCTCCCCCAAAGCTTCCTTTGGACTTCAATGTCAATGCTAGGTGTGATTTCCATTCTGGTTCACCTAGTCCTGATGTTGAAAATTGTAAGAGGTTCAAGTATAAGGTCCAAGAACTTATCGATTCAGGGGAAATCAAGTTTGTGCTAGTCGGCACTAGTAATCAAGGTGATTTTACTTCAACTAATGCAAAGGAAATGAAGAATCCTTCCCTTTTTTCAGGATCCACTTCAAGTCATGGGTATATTTCGTAGCATTGGGTTCTAGAAGCTCCACGTCAACAACCTTTGTTTTTTCCTCGGCCGAATGTGGAAAGGAAAGTACAAGGACAAATTGGGCACCCGAATCAACATCGGCAGCAAAACAATCATCAGCAGGGGAAACTCAGACCTAGGAAGCCCAAGAAAGTGTTTACTCCAATTCCTATTCCTCACAGTCAATTGCTTGCTCGCCTATTCAAAGGCTCTTTGATTCAGCTAAGAGATGTCACACCTATTTTGTTCCCCCTTCCTCTAGATTATGACATGGATGTTAGGTGTGAGTTCCACTCCGGAACATTTATACTTACAATTGACAATTTCAACGTGTTCAGACACAAGGTGCAAGACTTGATCTACTCAAAGGTAATCACACCTGATGGTTGCCCATAAATCGAAGTCTCCTTGCCAGATCAAGCACCTAGGTTGCAAAGACACCTTCAGAAGAAAAAAGTCCAGACAAAGTCATGCCTCCTCAACAATGGCAATCATTTAACTTCTTTACTGCATTTTCATTTATAGCTTTTATTGTTTGTTTAAACATTTGCTTGCATTTATGAAACTTGTTTGATTTTGAATGATAATCATAATAAAATGAGCATGTTTATCTTGAGGTAATCCATTCGTATTCACTCATAATAATGTTTTTTCATTGCGATATCAACTATCTTGCTTAAACTATTGAGGGAGGATGATAAAGTGAAAACATAAAAATCATTGATTGCGTGCTTTTGAATAAGACCATGTTGACGATGTATAGGAATTCTTTAAAATACCAAACACCAAAGATATAAGGGAGATAAACCTTCGCTAACTCATTTGAGCCTTGAAGTAGGAGTTTCTTTTCATACAAAAAAAACCCACACACTCAACCCAGGGGCATGGTAGGCGTCAGTTAGTTTGACCGAGCGTTCAAACTTCAAAAGGAGTATGCCTATGAGGATCCATTACTTTTCATTGTACCACATCAAGAGGTCAAAATATCAGAAACCACAATGGTTATCACTCACTGACTGAATAATGAGACACTTACAACCCAATCAAAGAAATCAAGACAGCCAGTATCACATAATTTGTTCAAAAAAATCAATCAAAAGAATAGAAAGAAAGCCCGCTATGTCGAAACTTGAAAGCAAGCGACTTAGGAAAAAGTCAGGGCATCCCTCTAGACTTTGAAATCCAAAAAAATCAAAAGAATCAGTCCAGACAAAAGTTAGGGATAAGCAAAAAAAAAGAGGTGAAAAGCGAAAAAGGATTGCAATAGAAAGATCCTTAAGCGTAACAAAGTCGTGTGACACAGACACAAAGACACAAAGGGGTGACTATTACTCAAACAACCTGATTGGTGTTTAAACATTAGTTTCATTGGTTCCTTAACCATCACAAAACCCTTTGTGAGGTGAGCACTTGTACCAAATTAGTTGAACGTAGGACTGGAAAACATCACGAACAATGGTTGGGTACAAATAAACTTTAAGCCTTAAATTCTTTTTTCTAAAATTGTGAACCAAGACACGATACAACCCTTAAAATTACCAATTGAAATAGGGTTATTTTGAAAGCTTACTTTAATGAGATATCGTTCCTGACTCATATGAGTTGTGCTAAAAGATTTTGTTGGTGTTGCATATACATTGTTTTATTTCATTCAAAAATCAATGTCATATCTTAACTAGTAATTCATTCACATGGTTTTGTGACATATTTTTAGTAAGAACTTAAGATTAACATGTGTGTTATATTAGAATTTTCATTCTCAAAATAAATATTTTTTGCTTGCATACATTTGTTTAACACCAAAGAAGCTTACATATGGAACCTCAGTCCAGAAGCTTAATCTTGCCGAGTTGCGAAGCCTGAAAGTCCTGAAGGACAACCATGTCAAGGTGAACTTTCCAAGAACTCTGGTGAGTATACGCTTTCCCAACAAGTTGTGTTAACATGTAGCAAATCTGGGGCAGTTATGTCGAGCAATCTCTTCAAAGTTCAACCGATTTGGGGAAACCACCTCTAGATTTAAATATCTCTAGGACTAGTTAGTGTGGAGCACTCTCTTCGAAGACCAATCATTCAGGGGAAAAGTCACTTTAAGGATCATTTTGGGGAAGGCCATCCCAAGAGCACGATAATTTGATCCCTCCAGAAGACAGTTAAATAAAAGCCCTTATCTAGTGTTCAGAATACTGGGGCAGGATATCTCACGACGATATGAGATTTTTCATGAATCTTCTTGAGGAAAGTTCTTTCATAGACCATGAAATTTGGGGAAGTTATTTTGAGATCCGATGAATATCTCCAAGAGTTTGAAGACATTAGGGCATTTTAGATGTCATGTTTTCTGAAAAATCCTCTTGAGATGATTTCTTCTGATAGACCTTGTCGTATGGGGTAAGTTGAGAAGTGAAAGAACTGTTGTTCAATCATGATGATCAGTATTTGGGAAATCAACTCAGAAGCTTGAAACAAAGGTCATTTCTAGCATGAGTCATTTTTGAACTCTTCTCCTCAGCAAAGCTCAGTGGAGTTCCTTCCCAATAGGGTATCTCTTTCCTAGCAAAGTATTGGAAATGACGTAATCCCCAAACAGATAATTATCCTCCAGCAAAGAGATGCCCTTTATAAAGATCTTTTTATCCTCAGAAGTATAAGAGGAATCCTTATTCTCAGTCAGTTGTGAAGATGATGAGAATTCAGAGTGTTCTCCTTCTCGCAAGTCAGATGTGATAACTCTTTGTGGATTAAAGCCCAATGGTTATTAGCATTCATCCAGTCAAAGTCCAATCTTCATTGGAATATCTTCCCAGCATGGTTTTCATGCTACACCTAGGACATGATTCGGTTCAGTTTGATAAGCATGTGAAAATCATATGTCATCCCCAGGACTAGGCATTGTTCAGCTCTTTTCCTCAGCAGATCTCAGTGGATTTTCTTTCTCCAGCAAAGCGATGGGGGGTTGATATTCCCTAAGTAGAGAATCATCCTTCAACAGAGAAGTATTCCTTAAAAGGATCTTCTTATTCCCAATAGTACAAAAGGATTCCTTACTCCCCAACGATGGTGAAGACGGTGGGACGTCGGTGTGTTCTCATTCTCACAAGTCAAAGGTGGTATCACTTCATGGATTAAAGTCCAATGTTTTGTTGGCATTCTTCCCCAACTGAAGACGTATGTTCTTAGCGATGTAAAGTCAAATCTTCATTGGAGCCTCTCCCCAACTAAGGACCTTATTCTTGATTGATTCCTCAACATGATATTTTCTTCAATAGAGTATTGACAAGTCCTTTCCTCAATCAAGTCATAAGGTTGTCATTTCCCCAACGGAGTTCCAAAGACATAGTTTTCCCCAAGCATATTCATGTCAGCTGAGACCTTCCCCGGCAAGGTCGTTACCTCTAAATAATCCTAAGTCCAATTCATTTTTAGCAATCTCATAAGTTCAGAGCCAACATATTATTAACATACTCCCCAACAGAGGTGTTATCCCCACCAGAGTTCGGAAGATCAAATCAGTGGTCATCTTCATTTGCATTTGCATTTAGTAATCATCATTACATTGCATCCACTAAAGCATAGCATTTCCATCGATATGGAGCATTACACCATGGAAAAATTCAAACATATGCATACGAAGCATAAGCTAGTTTTGGTACCTTACGCGAAAGCCCAAAACTTTGATTCTTTAATCAAACCTAAGTATCCCCACAAATAATGCCCAGTTCATTCCCTAACTTGTTGTCAAAACAAACCTAAAGTTCGTATATTTGTTACTCTTACCCTTCAATGTTTGTTACCCCCAGTGGAGTCACCATTTGTGGTCTCCTTTCTTCAAGTCCTTCTGAGGTCGGTCTTGTTTTTTTGAATATCATATGAGGTCGATAAGCCATGTTGATCCCATTTATGGATGATTTCATTCTTCTAGTTTGTTAATCAAGGTTGTTATTCTTTCTTCAAGTCATTTCGAGGTTGGTCTTGTTTTATTTGGATATCATCTGAGGTCGATAAGCCATGTTGATCCCATTTGTGGATGGTTTTGTTCTTTGAGTTTGTTAATTGAGGTTGGAATTCTTTCTTCAAGTCCTTCTGAGGTCAGTCTTGTTTTGTTTGGCTATCATCTAAGGTCAATAAGCCATGTTGATACCATTTGTGAATGGTTTAATTCTTTGAGTTTATTAATTGAGGTTTGAATTCTTTCTTCATGTCCTTCCAAGATTGGTCTTGTTTTGTTTGGCTATCATCTAAGGTCGATAAACCATGTTGATCCCATTTATGGATGGTTTCATTCTTCGAGTTTATTAATCGAGGTTGGCGTTCTTTCTTAAAGTCATTCTGAGGTTGGTCTTGTTTTGTTTAGCTATAATCTGAGATCGATAAGACATGTTGATCCCATTTGTGGATGTTTTCATTATTTGAGTTTGTTAATCGAGGTTGGCATTCTTTCTTCAAGTCCTTCTAACGTCGGTCTTGTTTTTTTACTATCATCCGAGGTCGATAAGCCATGTTGATCCCATTTGAGGTTGGTTTAATTCTATGAGTTTGTTAATTGTGGTTGGCGTTATTTATTCAAGTCCTTCTGAGGTTGGTCTTGTTTTTTTTGGCTATCATATAAAGTTGATAAGCCGTGTTGATCCTATTTATGGATGGTTTCATTCTTTGAGTTTGTTAATCGAGGTTGGAATACTTTCTTCAAGTCTTTCCATGGTCGGTCTTGTGTTGTTTGGCTATCATCTGAGGTCGAGAAGCCATGTTGATCCTATATTAGGATATTTTTCATTCATATTGAGTTTGTTAATTGTGGCCTCCTTTCTTTTCCAAGGTCGATCTTCTTTTTTTGGCTATCATCTGAGGTTGATAACCCATGTTGATCCCATTTGAGGATACTTTCATTCTTTGAGTTTGTTAATCGAGGTTGGCATTCTTCATTCAAGTCCTTCTGAGGTCAGTCTTGTTTTGTTTTACTATCATCTGAGATCGATAGGCCATTTTGGATCCTATTTAAGGATGGTTTTCATTCCTTGGGTTTGTTAAGTATGGTTGAGATCCTTTCTTCAAATCCTTCTGAGGGCGGTCTTATTTCTGTCGTTTATCATTTGAGGTTGATAATTCGAGTTGGTTCCATTTGAGGATGGTGTCCTTCATTTGAGTTTGTTAAATGCTATCAACATTTCTCCTTGCAAAGTTTGTTATGAGGTAAGTCTTTGCTTCCTGTTTATCATCTGATGTTGATAGATGTTTGATTCCTTCAAAGGTTGGTTTCATATTCGAGTTTGTCAATTGTTGTTAAAAATATTTCTTCAAGTCCTTCTGAGGTCGGTCTTGTTTCTGTCGCTTATCATTTGTGGTTGATAATTTGAGTTGGTTCCATTTGAGGATGGTTTCCTTCATTTGAGTTTATTGAATGAGATCAACATTTCTCCTCGCAGAGTCTGTTTTGAGGTCAGTCTTTGCATCATGTTCATCTTCTGAGGTTAATAGACATTTGATTCCTTCTGAGGTTGGTTTCATATTCGAGTTTTTCAATTGTGTTGGCATTCTTTCTTCAAGTCCTTCTGAGTTTGGTCTTGTTTCTTTCGCTTATCATTTGAGGTTGATAAGTCGATTTGGTTCCACTTGAAAATGGTGTCCTTCATTTAAGTTTGTTGAATGAGATCAACATTTCCTCTTGAAGGGTTTGTCTAAGGCCAGTCTTTGTTTTGTTTACCTTCTGGGGTCGATAAATGTGTGATTCCATTTGTGGATGGTGTCATTCCTTTCAATATCTTACAAAGTGAAAACATTTCTGGTTTATTTCGATATTCAATATCTCCTTACCATGAATGTCTGAAAGTATATGCTTTACATCCCTTCAGGTTTATAGTGGATTGAATAGGGGAAACTGTAACACCCCAAAATTTTCCCTCATATTTATTACTAACACAAGTGGCTTATGCTTCATGCATTGCATTTAGATCATAACCCATCATACATGCATCATAGGTCTTCTAAGGGCATGGGACTAACATCAAAGAGAAAAGGATTGGTTCCAGCCATGGGTCAATACTTTACATCAAATATATCTCATAAAGCACATCTAGACCTCAAGTAGTTAAGGAATTGAAAGAAAATACAAGAGGATCAATATCTCCTTGAGTAAACCCCAAATTAGGGTTTTGATGGACAAAAGAAGCAAAGAACTTCATGAACAAAGGAATATGAGTTTCAACATCATCTTGAAACATGTAGTATCTTGGATTTAATGATCCTCAATCATTTCCCAAGGAATTATGGTTTTGACCTTTGGTCAACCATCCTTAGTCAACTGGTCCAAATTAGGGTTTTTCCCAAGATCAGTTTATTTCTGATTCTTGGGACAAAAATTGATCTCAGAGTGTTTCATATATCATCAAGTGTCCAAGTATACAAGATTAGTCATTGATTATGACCAAAACATTTTCCATTGATCAACACTTCAAAAATCAACTACTTGAGCAATAGTCAACCAAAAGTCAACTCCTGACTTTCAGAGGTCCAATTGACTCATGACACCTCAAATGTGTTTATATGATGGAATTTTATTATGGAATGTTCAAATAATCAAGAATCAAGGCTTGTGGTGGAAGTTACTAAAAATAGAAAATGACCTATAATAAAAGTTTCCCTATTTTGAAAGTTTTTATGGTTCATTATTCCAACTTTGAAGCCATTTTAAAGCAAGATAACTTCTCCATTTGATCAATCCTCAAACATGGAAGTTGTAGAACTTTTTTCAAGCTTTTCAACCATTAAAGAACCAAGTAAATTGGATTTGTGAATCAAAATTTATGATTGTTTGAAGTTGATACCATGAAGTTGCATATTTCTATAACTTAGAATTTTTTCTAAGTCACCAAAACAAGTTAACATGTGCATCACTTTAACTTCACTTTTCTTATGATTACAAACATCTAAGGATCAAAATGAAATCATAAACATTGTTTCATGAAACTTCCTCTTTCCATAATTTGAAGTTGATACATCATTGAAGGCCTACTATACCAGCCATGCATCACCATCCATGCATGAACACCACCATTAACCATAATTTCCATTTTTGCAAATTCTCTTCAAATGTGATTAACTATGGTTCTAACCACTAACCAACCTGAGTTAGTTATTAGGTATCCACATATAAGCTCCTAACCATAACAGTTGGAGTAGTTAGACTTCATTTTTCCAAATTTTCACATTTTCACCAATTTTCTTCTCTTCATCGAATCATCTTCCTCAAGCTGTTCCTTTCCATTTTTTCATAAACCTCATCAATAAGGTTCAAAAATGGAATTGTAAGCATTTTTTTAAAGCTGGAAGCAAGTTTGAAGCATATTCGAATTTGAGGATCATCAACATCAATCTCAAGATTGAGAAGAATTAGAAGGTTCTTAGTGCATTTATTTTGCACTAAGAGGTGTTTGGAAAGGAAAGCATCAAGATCTTTGAGTTTCTTGAAGTTTCTTGAAGTTTCTAAAGGATCTCCATAGTAGGCCAGGGAGATTGTTTCTTCCCTCTTATTTATGCAGTTTTAGGTCAATAAATGGAGGATTGGAACTGTATTGAAGTCCTATGGAGAGTAGGCATTGCTTGATTGCTTGATTATGCCTTGATTTGGAATTTACAGTTTTGGATCTTGATTTTCGAGCTGAGATTTCACTAGGTTAGATTTAAGATAAATGAATTATATTATATTCGTGATCCTCATGATTAGGGCTTGATTTTCATATAAGAGTTTGTGCATTTTGGGTCGTTTGCGTCAGTCTCTGCTGAAGGCTTTCCGGAGAAGATGATCGGAAAGTAGCTTCATCGTCTGAGTCCGAAAACCCTAGGGTGCAGTCAATGTGTGTGTGTGTGGAGAGATCATTGGTGTGTATTGTTTTGACTTTGTTAAGGTGTTATGTTGGATTCCACGTGTATTATGAAACAGTGAGTTTCACTCATTTTTGGTAGATGAAGTTTGTGAAAGTGTGGGTTGGGCCTCTGAATGTTATCCACACCCCACTTCCAAGAGCCCATGCGCATTTTAACTGCCATTTTTTTTATTGTTGCACCCATGCATTCTTTTATTAGTTTTTTTTATTCTTTTAATTTTCGTCAAAGTTTTGCATTAATAAAAATATCAAGAGGCTTCTAAAAAGTCCCAAAATATTCATGGAGACTATTTTGCATCTTAAATGATTTTTAAAAAAAATTCCCTCTGATTTTCATGCTTTGTGATGTTTTTTTATGAGATTTTTTTTCTTAAGCATGCAAAAAATGATTAGTTTTGGTTCTTGATCTTAAAAAACAATCGTCGACAAATAGTTTGTTGATGATTTTTGGCATGGTGTTAGATGCTTAGGGTTATCTTGATTCAAATTTTATGAGCATGTGATTACTAGATAATTTCCTAATGTTTGATTCATTCCGTGATTGTTTGCTCGTGCTTGTGGCTAGTTCTTAGGGTTTGAAGGAGGCATTTATGCCATCATATTGGATATTATAGGTCACATTTTAGACGCATTTTATAGGTCCTAAAGATTTGTGTATAGTTCATTTAAGTTGAGGTTTGTAGAATCTAAACTTGTTTGAATATGAACATTGTTTTGTGAAATTTGTGTAATACCTCGTATTTTATTTAATGCTCTGAATAATATTATTTTAAATTAATAAGGTTCTGAATTACTCTAAGAGATTTTAACGGAAACATTTAGAGTAATCGGCGGGATTTTATTTTATGAAGTGATATTTGCTAACACAGAGGTTTTATAAAATTAGGGATTAAGAGACATTTTTGGATACTCTCTATTTAGACCCGTTGTAGGGAAAATAGGTTTTTCCTCTTATAGCCTAAGTGTCTTTTTTCTATGTTTAATAACATAGAAACATTTCAAGAGAAAGAAAGAAATGGAGAGAAAGAAGAAGAAGAAAAGGATGTCTTGAAAAAGAAGAAGATAGCTCTTGATCTTGAAGCTTCCACCATTCATTCACGACTCAATCTTATCCATTCTTCTTGCTAGAGGTGGGTTCATAGCTAGAAACATTTACTTTTAGTTTTGGTTGGATTTTTAGAGCTTATGAGTTTTAGGTTTTCTTATGGAAAAAACAGAATCGGTAGATTAAACGGTTAGAAGTCGATATAGATGCTTGGATATGTTGTCTTTAGGTATAGGAACATAGTTATGACTTGTTTTAGATGTTTAGTGATGTTTGTAATTGATTTGGTAAGTTCTGAGATGTTAAAAACGTGTTTTTCTGGATTCTGGTTTCGGTTAACCGATTAATGTAACACCCTTCTAACCCAAAACAAAATATTTAGAATAATATCAGAGTAACCACAAAAGGGTATCACATATCTATCGAAAACATCAACATACAGTGTCATGTCCCGTATCACGGGTTAATCAACATCCAAAAATCAATATATAATCATTTTGCAGTAGAATAAAACTTCATAGTCAAACATCATTAAATCACTTCATAATAATAATTTTCTCCATCCGAAATTTAACATCATAAAATAAGAAAACATCCTTCAAATAATAACATAACTGAAACATGTTTAATAACTAAACCCCGTCCCAGTGTTACATGACACAGAGTAGGACACTGACTCCAACCACTCCTAAAGTAAAAATAAGGACGCTTCGCAACCCATGAAAAACTCCTCTTGTAGCGCAGGGCTAATCTTTACATGGAATGATTAATCTTCATCGGCAAGAAATGTGCCGACTTAGTTAATAGATCAATAATCACCCAAATCGAATCATTACCTCTTGTAGTCTTTGGTATGCCCCTGTTCACCATAATTGTAATAGGTTGGGCCCTCATTCGGATAATCACTCAGCTTATGTCCAAGCTTACCACGACAATAACATTTTTCAGAACTCTGGTGGTATATACATCAGCCTTATGACCTGCCTCTCCATATTTGTAATACTTAAAAGGTACATTAGCAGCTCCCCTACTATGCTTCTTCTCATCTGATGCCTTATGTTTCCCTTTATCACTGGTAGTCACATACGGCTTCCCTCTATACAAAATTTTGTCTTTCTTCTCGCTCAGCTTCTTATAGTGAGCAGAGCGAGCTCGACTATCCTCATCATAAATACGACTCTTATCCACTAACTCTGCATATCTGCGAATCTGTTGGCATCTAATTCCCTGCTTGATTTCAGGTCTCAACCTATTCTCGAACTTAAGGCACTTGGAAAGTTCAGCATCTGCCCTGTTGTAGTGAGGAAAAAACTTCACCAACTTTTCAAACTTGGCAGCATACTCTGCCACTGTCATGTTTCCTTGCTTCAGTTAAAGGAACTCTACCTCCAACTTACCACGAGCATCTTCAGGAAAATACTTTTTAAGGAACTCATTGTTAAACACAGTCCAAGTCACCATAGCACCCTCATCCTCCAGACGCTGACAGGTATTATCCCACCAGTCTTCAGCTTCCTCGGACAACATATGAGTCCTGAATTGCACTTTCTGCGTGTCAGCACACGCCATCACTCTGAAAATATTCTCAATCGCCTTGAGCCACTTCTGTGCGCTCGTCGGGTCATGAGTTCCTTCAAATACAGGTGCATTACTCCTTTGAAATTTCTCCAAGGCACGGAACTCTTCATGCGTATTGTTCCGAACAGAAGTCTGAGCAAGAGCTGCAATAGCATTAGCGAGAGCACACATGTTGTTTCAAACCATTCTTCACAACACTCACCACATTAGAAAAAGAATAATCGTTACTAAATAACGACATGACGACAGACTGACAACAACAAAACTTGGCCGGACAGACCGACCTGCTCTGATATCACTAATGTAATACCGTTCTAACCCAAAACAAAATATTTAGAATAATATCAAAGTAACCACAAAAAGGGTATCACATATCTATCGAAAACATCAACATACAGTGTCTTGTCCTATAACACGGGTTAATCAACATCAAAAAATCAATATATAATCATTTTACAACAGAATAAAACATCATAGTCAAACATCATTAAATCACTTCATAATCATAATTTTCTCCATCCGAAATTTAACATCATAAAATAATAAGACATCCTTCAAATAACAACATAACTAAAATAAGTTTAATAACTAAACTCCATCCCAGTGTTACATGACACAGAGCAGGACAAAAATACTCCAACCACTCCTAAAGTAAAAATAAGGATGCTCTGTGACCCATTAAAAACTCCTCTTGTAGCGCAAGGCTAATCTTTATCATCTGCAAGTTACCCATAAAGGAGGTAACATTTCCAAGAAAGAAGGGTGAGTAATCATAAGATATCATAAACATACAAGAATATGGAATATAAATAAATTGGAATAGCATGTCATAACATCATCCACATTAAAATTCAGTAACAACAATACAATCATGAATTCATCCAGAAATATGCATTTCCAACTATCCTGATATGCAATATGCATGTGGTACCAATTTCATCGTGAGATGGATACATGACCATTAATTCTCCACTAGGGAGCACACCATAATCACCTAATCACTACAATCCACACAATGGGATTGAAGCTACCCAATAGGCCGAAGCCTCATCGTGAATGTCATGAAATGCAATGATGCGGTACACCGTAAAACGCATCAAAATTCAAATTCGCATCATTCATTTCATATTAGTAACTCAACATCAGTTAATCATATATTTTCATCGTAACAACACACCAAAAACCTCATTTCATTAGCTATCTCAACTCATCAATACGTAACTCGAACCCGGTAAAATTATAACACAATTTACAAGGTTTTTCCAAAAATTCAGTTCTAAAAAATTGTCTCACTCCTCTCATTTTTATTCATCAAAACAAAGATTATTTTATTCTCTTTATGACGCTTCAAACCGAATGCAAATCAGATTTACGGTTAAAAAGTTACGAATTTTTGAAGATTTCAAAATCTGCCATCAACACAGTGTAAACCGGTTAACCCATAGCATTAACCGGTTAACGCTTGCGAAACTTCAGAAAAACACCAAATTTGAAATGGTTAACCGGTTAACCCATAGCGTTAACCAGTTAACACACGTATATCAGCAACTTCTCTATTGTTTACGAATTTAGCACCCAAAACCCCAATTTTTTCATACTATTTTCATCTTAATACCTTCCAAAACTCATTCACAACGTCATTCAAATACAAACAACATTAAGACATCTATTCACACATCAATTATATGATTCTAACACATTATAACTACTCAAATTTCATCAATTATGCTCATACACTCAACCTAAGTCAAGACCCCAAAAACTCATAAAACTCATGCAAATCTAATCTACTCATAATCTGATTTCTATATGATTACAATAGATTATGAAAACTCCTCATACCTTAGAGAATTTTGTCGATTGACACTCTTCCCCAAGGTTCTTCACAACTTCCTGACTCTAAGCTTCCTCTCCTTCCCTTTTCTTCAGAGCCCTTCACCAAAACACGATAAAATGAGCATTTTGATCGTGTAATCCTTTTTGATCAAAATTATCCCAGTTATGCCTTTTCCCATCTTACCCTCATACTTTTCACATAATTACCACCTTACCCTTTTCTTTATAAGATTTTTAATAATAATAACAAAATAGTATAATAATGTATTTTCTATCCTTATTATATAAAAATACATTTTTCTCCAAAATTCTTCATTTTAATCCAAATTCTCTAATTCTTCTAAATTAATTAAATAATCGAATAAATAATAAAATTTAGATTTTCAGGGCATTACAACTCTCCCTACTTAAAGAATTTTCGTCCTCGAAAATTACCTGAAGTAAACAGAGTCGGATACGACTCCCTCATCTGATCTTCCCGTTCCCAAGTCCAACTTTCTCCAGCAGGTCCACCCCACAATACCTTCACTAAAGCAATTTCCTTACCTCGCAGTTGCTTCAATTCTCTACTATCAATTCTTATCGCTAAAGCTTCAATTGTCAGATTATTCCTCACCTGAACATTATCTACCTGTATCACATGCGATGGATCCGGAATGTACTTCCTCAACTGCGACACATGGAATACATCATGCAAATTCGCCAGCGACGGCGGTAAAGCCACTCGATAGGCAACCTCTCCTATCTTCTTCATAATCTGATACGAACCGACGAAACATGGAGTGAGCTTTCTAGACTTCAAAGCTCTTCTCACACCATTCATAGGAGTAACTCTTAAGAACACGTGATCTCCCTCTTCGAACTCAAGTGCTTTTCTTCTCTTATCATGATAACTCTTCTGACGACTCTGTGACGTCTTCATTCTTTCCCGAATCATTCTTGTCTTCTCAGTTGTTTCTTGGACAATCTCAGGCCCGAGCACTAAACTCTCTCCTGACTCATACCAACACAACGGAGTACAACAACATCTACCATACAATGCTTCATATGGAGCCATTCCAATACTAGCATGAAAACTGTTGTTGTATGTGAACTCAACCAATAGCAAATGACTATCTCAAGATCCTTCTTGATCCAATACACAAGTTCTTTCCATCTGACCATCCATTTGCGGGTGATAAGCATAACTCATCCTCAACTTAGTACCCAAAGCATCCTGTAAACTCTTCCAAAACCTCGACGAAAACCGCGGATCTCTATCCGATACAATACTTTAAGGTACACCGTGTAACTTCACAATTTCCTCAATATAAATCTCATCTAACTTCACTATTGGAACACCCTTCTAACCCAAAACAAAATATTTAGAATAATATCAGAGTAACCACAAAAGGGTATCACATATCTATCGAAAACATCAACATACACTGTACTGTCCCGTAACACGGGTTAATCAACATCCAAAAATCAATATATAATCATTTTGCAGCGGAATAAAACTTCATAGTCAAACATCATTAAATCACTTCATAATCATAATTTTCTCCATCCAAAATTTAACATCATAAAATAAGAAAACATCCTTCAAATAATAACATAACTGAAACAAGTTTAATAACTAAACCCTGTCCTAGTGTTACATGACACAGAGCAGGACACAAAGACTCCAACCACTCCTAAAGTAAAAATAAGGACGCTCCGCGACCCATGAAAAACTCCTCTTGTAGCGCAAGGCTAATCTTTACATGGAATGATTAATCTTCATCGGCAAGAAATGTGTCGACTTAGTTAATCGATCAATAATCACCCAAATCGAATCATTACCTATTCTAGTCTTAGGTAATCCAGTCACAAAATCCATGGAAATACTATCCCATATCCACTCAGGAACAATTAATGGTTGCATCATACCTGAAGGTTTTTGATGTTCAATATTCGACTTCTTACATGTCAAACAAGCATACACAAATCCAGCAATATCTCTTTTCATACCCGGCCACCAAAATAATCTGCAAAAATCCTGATACATCTTTGTAGTGCCAAGATGAATACTCAATCGACTCTTATATCCTTCTTCTAAAATACTCTTTTTAATTTCAGGAATATCCGGAACACATACTTTATCCTGAAATCTCAAAACTCCATCTTCATCAATTCAGAAGTCACCTTCATTACCTTGATCAACCAACATCAATTGATCAACTAATTTCAAATCAGATTTCTGACCCTCACGAATTTCTTCCAAAATCCCACTAGTCAGCTTTAACATACCCAATTTCACACTATTTGTAGTAGTCTCGCACAATAATCTCATATCTCTTAATTGCTCAATCATGTCAAGTTCTCTCACCATAAGCTTCGAAATATACAACGAATTCCTACTCAAAGCATCCGCTACTACATTTGCCTTACCAGGATGGTAATTCAAATCAGAGTCAAAATCTTTTAATAATTCAAGCCACCGTCTCTGCCTCATATTTAACTCTTTTTGATCAAACAAGTACTTTAAACTTTTGTGATCACTTAATACTTCAAATTTCGAACCAAACAAATAGTGCCTCCAAATCTTAAGCACAAATACCACAGCTGCCAACTCTAAGTCATGAGTAGGGTAGTTCCGCTCATGAACTCAAAACTGTCTAGAAGCATAAGCAACAACTTTATTATCCCGAATCAAAACTCCACCAAGACCCATCTTGGAAGCATTATAATAAACCACGAAGGACTCATCTGGATTCGGTAAGACCAACATTGGTGCGGTCGTTAACCTTTTCTTCAGCTCTATAAAACTGTCTTCACAAGAGACATCCCATACATACACCTGACCCTTCCTAGTCAATTGTGTCAATGGTAAAGCTATCTTAGAAAAACCTTCAATGAACTTACGATAGTAACCCGCCAACCCAAGGAAACTACGAATTTACGTGGCCGACTTCGGAGTCTCCCACTACAATACTGCATCAATCTTTGAAGGATCTATAGAAATTCCACCACTTGAAATTACATAGCCGAGGAAACTTACTTCCTTCAACCAGAACTCTCACTTGGATAATTTAGCAAACAATTTATTCTCTCTTAACACCTGCAACACAACCTTCAAATGCTTGACATGTTCCCCTTCTGATTTAGAATATACCAAGATGTCATCTATGAAAACCACCATGAATTTATCAAGATACTCATGAGAGATCATATTCATGTATTCCATAAACACAACAGGCGCATTAGAAGCACCAAATGGAATCACTGTATACTCGTAATGCCCATATCTTGTCCTGAAAGCTGTCTTCGGAATATCATCAGCTTTAACTCGAATCTGATGATAACCAGGCCTCAGATTAATCTTACTGAATACACAAGCACCTACTAGTTGATCTATCAAATCATCAATCCTCGGAAGTGGGTACTTATTCTTGATAGTTACTTTATTCAGCTGTTGGTAATCAACATGCAACCTCATACTACCATCTTTCTTCTTAACAAGCAACACTGGAGCACCCCAAGGAGAAACGTTGGGTCTAATGAACCTCTTCTCTAATAATTCTTCTAGTTGATTTTTCAACTCATTCATCTCTGAAGCATACATTCTATAAGGAGCCATCGAGACATGACTCATACCCGGTACTAAGTCCATAGAAAAATCAATTTCACGTTCGGGAGGTAAGTCACTTATATCATCCGGAAACACATCTTGAAATTCACAAACTACAAGCAACTCTGCACTGACGGTCTTATCATCAACTTGCAATGATGCAAACACCGCAAACATCAAGGCTTAATCTAATAAAAGTTCATCCACTTTCTTAACAGATAGGAACATCAACTCGCCATTCTCGCTCAATTCAGGGAACCTCACAGTCTTACTATAACAGTTAATATGAACATAATTGAATTCTAACCAATTCATACCAAGAATAACATCAATTTGGTGCAAAGGTAGGCACATCAAATCCATCACAACATTCTTCTAAAAAATTGTCAGAGTACACTTCAAACAAACAAGCATGGTAGTCACAGAACCATTAGCAGGAGTCTTTATTATCATATTACAATTCATATTAGAAAATTTTAAACCCAATCTATTAGCACAATCAAGAGATATAAATGAATATGTAGCTCTAGTGCCAATAATAGCAATCAACTCAGTATTATTAATAAAACAAGTACCTTTAATCAAGTTGTCTTTCTTCGGAGCCTCTGAACCATCTAAAGCAAAAACTCTCCCAACATTCTGAGTAGTAGCAGCAGTCTTTTTCGGTTTCTGGCATGGGCGCTGATATGCCCTTGTTCACCAAAATTGTAATAGGTTGGGCCCTCATTAGGACAATCACTCAGCTTATATCCAAGCTTACCACAACGATAATATTTCAGAACTCTGGTGGTACACACACCAGCCTTATGACCTGCCTCTCCATATTTGTAACACTTAAAAGGTACATTAGAAGCTCCACTACTTTGCTTATTCTCATCTAATGCCTTATGTTTCCCTTTATCACTGGTAGTCATATAACACTTCCCTCTACACTAACTCTTGTCTTTCTTCTCGCTCATCTACTTATAGTGAGCTAAGCGAGTTCGGTTATCCTCATCATAAATACAACTTTTATCCACTAACGCTGCATATCTGAAAATCTATTGGCATCCAATTCCCTGCTTGATTTCAGGTCTCAGCCCATTATCGAACTTAAGGCACTTGGAAAGTTCAGCATCTTCCTTGTTGTAGTGAGGACAAAACTTTACCAGCATTTCAAACTTGGCAGCATACTCTGCCACCGTCATGCTTCCTTGCTTCTGTTCAAGGAACTCTACCTCCAACTTACCACGAGCATCTTCAGGAAAATACTACTTAAGGAACTCTGCCTTAAACACAGTCCAAGTCACCATAGCACCCTCATCCTCCAGACGCTGACGGGTATTATCCCATTAGTCTTCAGCTTCCTCAGACAACATATGAGTCCCGAATTGCACTTTCTGCGTGTCAGCACACACCATCACTTTGAAAATCTTCTCAATCGCTTTGAGCCACTTCTGTGTGCTCGCCGGGTCATGAGCTCCTTCAAACACAAGGGGATTATTCCTTTGAAATTTCTCCAAGGCACGGAACTCATCATGCGCATTGTTCCGAGCAGTAGTCTTAGCAAGAGCTGCAATAGCATCAGGGAGACCACGCGTGTTATTTCCAGCCATTTTGCACAACACTCACTACATAAGAAAAAGAATAATCGTTACTAAATAATGACCCGACGACAGACTGAGAACAACAAAACTTGGCCGGACAGATCGACTGACCTGCACTGATACCACTAATGTAAACCCTTCTAACCCAAAACAAAATATTCAGAATAATATCAGAGTAACCACAATAGGGTATCACATATCTATCGAAAACATCAACATACAATGTCTTGTCCCGTAACACGGGTTAATCAACATCCAAAAATCAATATATAATCATTTTGTAGGGGAATAAAACTTCATAGTCAAACATCATTAAATCACTTCATAATCATAATTTTCTCCATCTGAAATTTAACATCATAAAATAAGAAAACATCCTTCAAATAATAACATAACTAAAACAAGTTTAATAACTAAACCTCGTCCCTGTGTTACATGACACAGAGCAGGACACAAAGACTCCAACCACTCCTAAAGTAAAAATAAGGACGCTCTGCGACCCATGAAAAACTCCTCTTGCAGCGCAAGGCTAATCTTTATAGTCTGCAAGTTACCCACACAGGAGGTAACATTTCCAAGCAGGCAGGGTGAGTAATCATGATATATCATAAACATACAAGAATATGGAACATAAATAAATTGGAATAACATGTCATAACATCATCCACAATAAAATTCAGCAACAACAACACAATCATGAATTCATCCAGAAATATGCAATTCCAACTATCCTGATATGCAATATTTATGTGGTACCAATTTCATCGTGAGATGGATAAATTACCATCAACCTTCCACTAGGGAGCACATCGTAATCACCTAATCACTTCAATCCACACAATGAAATTGAAGCTACCCAATAGGCCGAAGACCTATCATGAATGTCATGAAATGCAATGACCATCAACCCTCCACAAGAGAAGTCTGTTTTACTTGTCCTTACAAAAGAAGAGGGTAATGGTCCGTAAATTTTGAATATTCCGATAGTCTATGAATTTCCTGATGTCTTTTCCGAGGATGTCACTTCCTTACCTCCATTGAGGGAAGTTGAATTCTCAGTTGACCTGATATCATGAACGGCTCCTATATACGTTTTCCCTTATTGGATGGCCCCGCTTAAGTTGATAGAATTGAAGGATCAGTTAGAGGACTTAATGGCGAAGCATTTTGTTAGACCAAGTGTTTCACCATGGGGAGCTCCTGTTTTGTTGGTAAAGAAGAAGGACAGTGGTATACGGTTGTGTATTGATTACCTTAAGTTAAATAAGGTTACTATCAAGAATAAATATCTCTTGCCAAGGATAGATGAACTTTTAGATCAATTGAAAGGAGACTGTGTGTTCTTGAAGATTGATCTGAGGTCGGGCTATCATCAGATTCGTGTGAAGAGTTTTGATGTTCCGAAGACTGCGTTCAGAACCTGTTATGGCCTTTATGAATTTCTATTAATGCCTTTCGGTGTGACGAATGCTCCATCTGTTTTTATGGACTACATGAATGGGATTTTAATGCCTATTTGGATGAGTTTTTTGTGATCTTTATTGATGACATTCTTATTTATTCTCGTACTCTGTAAGAGCACTGAGAACATTTGAGGATTGTCCTATTGGTACTGCAAGAGAACAACTTTTTGCCAAGTTTAGAAAGTGTGAGTTTTGGATGTTAGAAGTCAAGTTTCTTGGACATGTTATATCTCAGGGAGGTGTAGCAGTGGATCCGTCAAAGATCGAAGCCGTGATCAATTGGGAGAGACCGAAGAGTGTTTCAAAAGTGAGAAGTTTCTTAGGTTTGGCAGGTTACTACAGAAGGTTCATTTAAGGTTATTCTCAATTGGCATTACCATTGACTAAGCTTACTAGAAAGTACTTCGTGTATGAATGGGATTCTAGTTGTGAGCAAAGTTTCGTGTGTCTGAAAGAGAAATTGACAACTGCTCCAGTTTTGATCATTCCCGGTCCTAACAAATCTTACGAAGTGTTTTGAGATGCTTCTAAGATGGGATTAGGAGGTGTTCTTATGCAAGAAGGACAAGTCGTAGCCTATACTTCTAGAAATTTGATAGTTCATGAGAAGAATTAACCAACTCATAATTTAGAAATGGCGGCCATGGTGTTTACTTTTAAAGTGTGGCGGCACTATCTGTATGGTGTGTGTTTTGAGATGTTCAGTGATCATAAGAGTTTGAAGTATCTCTTTGATCATAAGGAATTGAATATGAGACAAATACGGTGTATGGAGTATTTGAAAGAGTATGACCTTGAATGGAAGTATCATCCGGGAAAAGCGAATAAAGTGGTAGATGCTTTAAGTAGGAAAGTGATTCATAGTGCCGAGTTGATGATGTTGGAATATGCACTGTTGGAGAAGTTTCGAGACCTTAACCTTCAGTTTGTTTGGACTCCAAATGGTGTGATTATGGGGGATTTGAATATCAATTCTATCTTGAGGAATGAAATTCAACAAGCACAAGTTATATAAGAGAAGTTTCAAGAGATGTTACTCCAACCGGGTTTTGTAAGAGCATTGGATGGGATTGGGATTATCTTATTCAAACAAAGAATTTGCATTCCAAATGATGAGATTTAAAGAGAAATATTTTGGAGGAAGCTCATAAAGTTTCTATTATGATACATTCGGACTCTTCGAAGATGTATTAAGACTTGAATAAAGAGTATTGGTGGTCCGATATGAAAAGGGATATTGTGGTATTTGTTTCTGAATGTGCGGTGTGTCAACAAGTGAAGATTGAGCACCAAAGACCGGGCAGTTTGTTGCAACCTTTGGACATCCCAATTTGGAAGTGGGATAGTATTTCAATGGATTTTGTAGTGGGTTTACCGAGTACTCAAGGTGGTTATGATTCGGTTTGGGTGATTGTGGATCGACTAACGAAATCTATGCATTTCTTAGCCGTTAAGACTATGTTCAAGGAAAGTCATCTTGCGAGGTTATTTTTTGTCGAGATTGTGAGGTTTATGGTGTTCCGTCTAGCATTGTGTCTGATAGAGATCCAAAGTTTACTTCGAGGTTTTGGAAAGTGTTCCAATGGGCTATGGGTATGGGGTTACATTTGAGCACTTCTAATCATCCTCAAACGGATGGTCAGACGGAACGTACAATTCAAATAATGGAAGATATGTTAAGGTCTTATGTGTTGGAAAGTAAAGGAAATTGGAAGGAACTTTTGCCATTGATAGAATTCTCCTACAATAACAGTTACCATGTGAGTATCAGAATGGCGTCATATGAGGCTTTGTATGGAAGGAAGTGTAGAACACTGTTGTGTTGGTCAGAAGTGGGTGAAGATAGGATTTTGGGACACGAGGTTATTCAAGAGACTACAAAAAATATTCGGATGATTCAAAAAAAGATTAAGCAAGCCCAATATCGTCATAAGAGTTATGCTAACAATCGAAGGAGACCTTTGGAATTTGATGAAGGTGATCATGTGTACTTGAAAGTCACTCCGAGATTGAGATTGAAAGGATTGTTTAAGTCGTGCAAGTTAAGTCCGAGATACGTAGGACCGTATCAGATCTTAGAAAGGATTGGTGAAGTTGCTTACCGATTGGCCTTACCACCCTCTCTATCTGAAATGCATGATGTTTTCCATGTATCTCAACTTCGTAGGTTCGTTCCTGATCCTCTTCAGCCTATTCTGCCGGAATCTATCGAGATAGAAGTGGATTTGACTTTTGAACCCCAACCGAGCCGTATTGTAGGAAGAGAAACCAAGGTGTTAAGGAACAAATAAATTCCACTGGTTAAGGTACAATGGGATGTGATGCATCCGGGAGATGCTACGTGGGAGTTGGAATCAGAGATGCAGGAATCGTATCCTCACCTGTTCAAGTAATACTTTAAATTCGAGGACGAATTTCTAATTTAAGGGGGGAGGATGTAATACCCCGTAATTTATTTAATGCTCTGAATAATATTATTTGATATTAATAAGGTTCTAGATTACTCTAAGAGATTTTAAAGGAAATAATTAGAGTAATCGACGGGATTTTATTTTATTAACTGATATTTGCTAACTCAGAGGTTTTATAAAATTAAGGATTAAGAGACATTTTTGGTTACTCTCTATTTGGACCCGTTGTGGGGAAAATATGTTTTTCCTCTTATAACCTAAGTTTCTTTTTCTATGTTTCATAACATAAAAACATTTCAAGAGAAAGAAAGAAATGGAGAGAAAGAAGAAGAAGAGGAGGTCTTGAAGAAGAAGAAGAAGAAGAGAGCTCTTGATATTGAAGCTTCCACCATCCATTTATCACTCAATATTCTCCAATCTCTTTGCTAGAGGTGGGTTCATAGCTAGAAACCTTTACTTTTAGTTTTGGTTGGATTTTTAGAGCTTATGAGTTTTAGGCTTTCTTATGGAAAAATCTTAGAATCGGTAGATTAAACGGTTAGAAGTCGATATAAATGCTTGGATATGTTGTCTTTAGTTATAGGAACATAGTTATTGCTTGTTTGGGATGTTTAGTGATGTTTGGAAGTGATTTGGTAAGTCCTGAGATGTTAAAAACGTGTTTTTCTGGATTCTGGTTTCAGTTAACTGGTTAACCTAGGGCGTTAACTAGTTAACATTGTTGCGTTTTGGATACTGTATTCTATTTTGGTTTTGGTTAACCAGTTACCCCTAGGCGTTAACCGGTTAACATTATAGCCTTGGGGAAAATTGTTTTATTCCAAACTTTGAAAATCCATAACTTTTTACTCGGTTATCCGATTTAAGTGTTCTTTATACCGTTTGAAAGCTAAAATTATGTACTATCACATGGTGCTGAAAATATTATTTTTACCCGAATTTTTCCCGACTTTTCGAATAAACCGTAATTTTGTTAAGTTAGGGATTTGTGAACTAAAGGAAATAAAAGGTATAACTTGTGAGGTAGCTAGGTTTACCCTAGATTGATACGGAACTGTTTTAGAGACATGACATTACTTAGGCGTCGATACTATGGTAGTGTACTCGGGCTAGGTAGTTGTGATAGGATGGAGGTTATGTTCCCATCCCGTTAAAAATACTAATTTAATCATATCTAGCGTGTGTCGAGGTCCTATGAGGTGGGACGGCTGGGGAGATATAATTAATATGTGGATTTGAATCCCTTAATGGATGATCGTGATATTTGCTCGTCCTGGTGTGGTTGGGCGGGGAAAGTGTCCATTAGGATAAGTAACGAGTGACCCATGTTGAGATCTCCGTGTGTGGGATGGCCGGGGAAAGTTACTTGTGGCAAGTTATCTATACGTTGAGGATCGAGTGACCCGTGCTCGTCTGCTATGGCTATGGCTGGGAGGGGAAAGATGCCTCTAAGCCCCTTATGTGTGCTCCATTTTATTTTACTTTATGTCTCTAGTTTTATGTGAACTCGAAGTCTAGGTTTTCCTCGACTTGAGTAGTGCCTAGTTCGAACCTTTTAGAGCCGAGAGAACTCTAAGATAGGGAACTCACTGAGATGTTTTATCTCACCCCATGTTGATGTTGTAATTTCAGATGCTTTAGGTTCCATAAAGGGTAAAGATAGGGCGACTTGATTATCTTTGCTTGTTTTATGGTTTTTCTTCCAATGTGGACTTTTGAGATCTTCGGATATAGTTCTTAGACTTTTATTTTTGTGTACATCTTGTATTATTTATAGCCTTTTATTTTATTACCTTATATTGTCGTGGCTATTTTATGTAATTTGTTCTAAGAACTTGTTGTATTTCAGTACCAAACTTAATTTTATATATGAAAAATATGTTTTGATGCATGTCTTTTATATATGGGTATTACATTGTGCTTCTTGTTTGAACTTGTAGGACACATATCATGACCATTTCATGTAGGACTTTAACATTTCATTCATATATGAGACACTTACTTCCATGTAGCATGTTTCATTCATTTCATATGTCCTCTAATCCTTCTCTACTTTTTTTTCAAATTTGTTTTGACTCCTAGGAGTAACCTTAGGGTATAACTTTGCTTGGGTTTGCTTGTGGCTTATGTAAAGCCTTGTTTTGACTTTATTGTTTGTTAATGTGCATTGTGAATGGACTTAACTTGTTTAAATTTGTTTAAACATCACCTAGTTGACCCATTATTGCATTTCATCCTTCATCTAACATGATAGGAGTATCATTGCATTATTGCACTCATCTTTGTCAATTTGTGTAATACTTGTGCATTCTACTTTTGTAGGACATTAATGAGTGATTAATATGACATTACATGTCATTTGATTCTGAATTTAAGCATCCATGCATGTGTGTTTTGTTTATGATCATTGCTTGCTTGTTTGGCACTTTTTGCTAAGTATAGGAAGTAGTTTGAACCTTCTTTTATGCATATATTGTCTTGACTTCTAAACATGTCATAACATGAGATTAGTTAGGCCTATATAGGTCATCCTTGGTCATCCTTAGGATCCTATATTTATTTTTAATTCATGATTTGAATGTCATTTCATCTATGTTTTTATTTCATTTCATATTTGTGTACCAAGCATCTTTTGGAATTACAAGTGAACTAATTGCTTAATCTTTGATGCAACTTGCTTGTTTCTTTAGGTATAGTTTAACTATAAAATTATGATCATGTAGATGCATTTAAGAGTTAGTTATAATAGGTGTAGCTACAGACTTGGTATGATTAGAGGCATCTAACTCATTGTATAAGCCCTTAGGGGTCATCAGTTGTTCATTAATGCTTAACTTGTCTTGTAACCTAGTTTGATAAATAGTTGTGTATTATTTAAATTGGTTTGTGTTTGTAACATGAGTGTGGCATAGATTGACTCATTGATATTGACCTCTAAGCTATCCAAACCCTTTCGGAATTTGTTTGTGGTGTATGCTTGTTTGGTGTGGCCTTTTGGACCGAACTAGGTCATATGCATTAGTTTCTAGGAAGTAGGAAGCATAACTTTCAAGCATTATATGGTTGAAGCATGTATTGCATCCCCATTCAACCATGTGTTGGTTGAAGCTTGTATTGTGAGGTAAGCCCGTTTGATTGGGATATTTGTGCTTTCTTACTTCTCCTTTCATTCTCATTATCTCATATCCATCTCTTATCTCTTACTTCATAACCTCTTACTAAATACGTTTTTTCTTCTTTTGATGCCATGAGAAGTAGAATTAAAAGTATGTAGCACTTGGCCGACAATCATGAAAGTTCTCTGAGAAGGCATTGGGTGGAAGGAAAGTCTGCAATCGGCTCCCACCATTTCTAGTCTTGAGCCGTTCATAGCTTGCATTTCATGTGGATGTTTTAAACATAGATTCCTCTTGTTATCGAGTAGGTCAAGTGGAAGAGGATTTCATAATCAAACCCCCGCACTTTTTCTTTAGTTCACATCAGACTATGTTGATTCTTTGTGTGATCCAATTTACATCTCCATTTATCTCTCATATCTTATTTTATGCTTACAATTTCATTTACTTTTCTTATTCCTTTAGGATACCTAGTCCTACTTAATATTCGTTTAAGTATGGATTAGGATAGAACATATACCATGTCCAATTTAATTTTTGATTAAGTTTGGAGTAGGATAGAAACTTAATCTAGGATTAATCTTTGCATGATAACAATTAGTGTAAATGTCTAGTCCCCCCTTAGATTTTCCCTTTAACTTTTGAATCACTTCTCTCACCTTCAAAGAAAAGCAAAAAGACATTAAAAGAGGAAATTATGTGTGGTGCTCCATGAGCCTTAAGCACATTCGAACAATATTTGATACACGTTCCATCTCGGAGCGACGTATCGGATACTCGCTTTTATGTCATAGTCTTAGCACTGTGCATACCCAAAAACACAAGTAATGAAGACACTTCAACTTAAAAGACATTGAAACAAGTTTCACACATCTTTCTCTTCTCCTCACATACTATTTTGTGGAAGCACGACATGTCATGTATGTTCTACAGCAAGTGGGTAACACCTGAGTTTCGACTCCGCGGGTGGAAACACCTAAGCTAGAACATCGACATTGTGAATCTAAAAAATATAAAACAAACAATCGGTCACCCATAGTGAGCCGAACTACGAAAGTTCTGATTCTCATTTCAATGAGATATGTAGGCACAAGCGTGACGCCTGACGAGCACAATTTTCCTCTCGAGTCAACTTCTTTCATTGACCCCTTTGTTTCTCTTTCCCTCATTCTATTTCCGTTCCTTTCCTTTCTGATTTCTAGTTAGCAGCAGATAGAGCAGATACCTACACCCTTTGAGCAGACAAAAGTGTGGATCCCATTGAGTACGATGGATGTGAGGGGGTGTGATAACCTTCCTCTTGCATTACCGACTCTCGAACCCTGACTTGGTTGTGATTACCTTGTCTTTCCTATCCCCCAGGTTTCTTCGATCGTTCCCCTTTCATTTCTAGGATAAAAAAGGTTTGGTGGTGACTCTTTTGTTCATCTTTTTTGCCATTTGTTTTTCACGTTGTGCCACTGTTGGAAAATTCCATCTATTTAAGTAGAAACCCTTAAAAGTTTAAACTTAGGAATTATTACTACTATATATATATATATATTTACTGCTTATATACACTTATATTTCTATAAATATCATATCATCTCTCCCTAAATGCTTAATTTTTACCGCTTTCAGCTGGGAATGCGATTAATCTGCAAGTGGTGAGGTATACAACTAGTAATGAGCTGGATCGAACATTTAGATAGGGAGGAAAAATTAAGGAGGCTTATAGAGAGTCGAGTCCCAACCAAGCTGACTTAAAAACCCGCAAATCAGTATAGGTATCCTATGGAAACTAAGGCTTTGCGCGAATCACTCTACAAATATTCTGACCTTTCTAATTAGATACTCATAATGCTGAGGATTTAGAAACACATTTAACCAATTTGGCCTTATTTAGGGTAGTGTGGAAGCTATCGGGAATAATTGTCATGTGAGACTACACTCGAATGAGACTTAGGAATTCAAGATATTATGACTCTTATGAGTTTAATCAACGTTGTCGATAATATTTGAAGAAGGTTCGGTGATTTTGAAAACATCTGTTAGAACTCGTTCTATGAAATTCAACCCTTAGTACAAAATCACCTTGGGAATGGGTACAACCTTGACTCCATGTTCGTGACGTCGAACCCTTGAACTCATGTTTTCTCCGTGTTTTTGTGTACTGCATTCATTCATACATGCATTCATTAATCATAAAACTAAAAAAAACTTTTTCAAAGAACTAAATTTAGTCTGTTGTAAATGTTAGTTTTCATTATGGACTTTGGGCGACAGAAAACCCAAAAGCTTACATTCAAATGTCCTAGACTGGAAGACTTGAGGAAACTTGGAAGACTAGTAGTAGACCACGGAAGCTTTCAGAGAAAAGTATGAAGGATTGTTATCTACACTAAAGTTCGAAATAGAAAACATAATACAACCTACACTGGTCCAGTTCTACGACCCGATGTACCATTGCTTCACATTTCCAGACTATCACCTCATACCAACATTAGAAGAGTACTCTCAGTTTATAGATCTAACGATTACTAATAAGATCCATGTCACTCCCGGATTTCCATCCTGGTACAAACGCGAAAGTGGCGCAGAAAAGAATAGAGTCGCCAGCCAGGCATTTTTATCCCGAAAGAACGGGAATGGTAATGCTGCACAAACCAGAAGAAAAGAAAAGGAAGGACATGGGTCCTGCGAACCAAAGAGACTGAGTTCGGGAGTCGGTTACGACCTGGGAAGGTATTAGCACCCAGATCGTCCGCCGTACCCGACGAGATCCACGCAAGCAAAGAAATTGTTTCAAAGGGTGAAGGAATGAAAACTGCTGCAAAAAGAAAGACCGGAACTGGAAATGACAAGAAAAGAAAGGGGGAAAATGTAGGGAAAATAAAAGAGTGCTCGAACAGGCCCTACCCCGCTGCCTACGTACCTCATCTGGACAATGAGGATCAGAGTCATCGTAGTTCCCCTAACTAGGGGTAGAAAAGAAATTTCTTGTGAATTAAAGCTTGAACTGCCTATGCTAATGCTCAGGTGTTGCAGACTCGAACGACGAGTGCGTAACCGTCTTGCAAAATGACAAGTAGGAGTAAGTTCGCGTACAGAGCGAAGAAGATGAGAAGAGAATTCCCGAAGGAAAGACGCTTATTGTTTGTTTGTGTTTTTTAGAAGCTTTTTATGAGTGTGTCACAAGGAAGTGAACTCAAGCTCTTTTCCATGGAATGTGTACTTGTCACTACATTCCAAGATGGAATAATAGAACAAGCACACTCAAGTAAGGAGAAGATCCCCAAAACTTGAATCCAGAGATTAGGGCTTGATCTCACTAACTCATTAACTTATTAAGTGTTTTTGGTATTTACAATGAAGAAGTGTTTTTTATGCTTTTCTTGGTGAAGAATATACCTTGATCAGACTTGTGCATCACAGGGTAAGCTTGTACTATCCCAAGATGGGAAGACTACAAGTACCTCATGGGATAAGGCTATTGCTCATGGTATCACTTCAAACTTTATTAAGTGTTTTCTTTAGAGTTATGAGGTGAGAAGAGAAAAAGAAACCAAAAGGATCACAAAGGCAAAAGTCTAATGGGGCCTAAAGAATCCTAAGTGCTGTCATGCATGAATATCTTAGGGTTAGTGTGGTTTTCTATCCTAATTAAGAAAGAAAGAATAAGAAAAGAAGAAGAAATGATCTTCAAATATGATATAACAATGTGCCAAAAGGGTTGGAAGAAATTCAGAAGCTATGCAAGTCAAATGGGGACATAAACAACACCTGGGGTTAAGAAACTTCCTTCACAAGTCAATGACCAAAACCAAATGAACAAATTTCTAAAAATCTGGACAAATATCACACATGAACTACATCTTCTTATGAATCCAGAGCAAAAAGAATCAACAAGAAACTCAAAATAATGAACACTATGGAAATTAGACAAGGCAACATGCTTGAAAAGGAATTAAAAAGAATTAATTACAAGGGGAAATTAATTGACAAGTGGATATTAAGAATAAATGGAAAATAAAAAAAATGGAAAATTAGAGAAAACTCAATTGGACTACCACAAATTAATTCAGAATTTATTGACACTTGGAAGTATTTTTAATAATTGAAAAGCAAAATGGAATAAAAGGATAAAAGAAAAGAAAGAATTAAAATGAGAAATAAGCTGGGGGTGAGAAAAGTAAGGAAAGGCAGTTCAAATGATTTGGGCCCAGAAAGCAGGGGGTGCGAATATCAGTGAGAGGCCCACCCAGTCTGCGCCAGTTCACAATATGTTGGGTGGAAATTTAGGAAAATATGGGAAAAACAAAGGCCATCAGATGAAACCCACGTATCTTATGAACTAATTCATTAAATGACGTGGCAGTTGCATTGGATGAGAGATGAGGGAGTATGTGAGTTATGGTGAGGTGAGAAGCATGAGGGTTATTCAGAAACAAAATAGAAAGAGGAGAGCACGTGAAGGGGAGTGTGGTTCACCTAATGAGGTGTCACGCACACAGGCATTGAGATGGAAGATCTGATGGTTGAGGATTCGTCTTCAACCTTGGAAACCCTAGAACACGTTTCCAGAATCCGGTGACCGGAGCTAGGGCTCCGGCACCGGAAATTGCACAATATGAACAAATCACAATAAAAATAACCAAGAAGCTCCAGATTAGGTAAACACACCACCCTGAGTTCAAAAATGGTGATGAAAAGTTCAATAGATCACTGGATATTCTGGATCGAAGGAAAACAGTTTGGACCAAGAAAATTCAAATTCAAATTACAAGCTCTACAATGCACCAAATTCAAAACCAAAACAAGCAGAGTGATCAGTGAACATCAAAGATCAAGATGCACACAAATATTTTCACTTTCAGATCTGAAGATTCAGATGCTTACCTGAGCTTGCAGATCTTGAGAAAGCTTGTTAAAAGCCCAGATGATGAAGCCAATCCACTCCAAATGTACTCTAGTTGAAAAATAAATGCAACCAGAGCCTTGAATCTTGCTAGATATGAGGATTTGCAACCAACTGCCCTGAAATGGCAAGGTGATGAAACTTGAGAATTAGCTTGCACAAGGGTGAGATTTGTGATCCTGAGCTCCCAAGGATGAAGGATCTGTGATTTGTTTTTGGAGAGAGCAAGTGTGTGAAGAGATTTGAGAGAAAATGCAAATGGTGCAAAAACTTGGAAGCTGAGCAATGAGAGAGAACTGAACCACTCTAAAACCCTAATTCTCTTTTATATGGTGTCATGAACCAATGCTGAAAGAATGAGGAAGTTTACACGTGTGAATGGAAAGGTTGAGTGATTTTGCCAATTTTGCAATTTTGTGATGAGAGCATGTAAACCTCATGCATTCCTTTGCCTTCTGCCCATGTGCACTCATCATCCAGCCCTTGATTTCAAACCAAAAGAATCCTGGCCAATAGATGAGAGAGTCACACTTTTCTCATGAATATGCAAAAATTGCACTTATGGAATAACATTCTCACTTGGCATGAATTTGGTGCATTTCCTTGAGCAAAGTAAACCAAATGCATTGTATTTTAACATTGTGAACTTATTTGATATGTACCAATACACAAAAATGAGATTCAAGACTTTTGGCTTTGGTGCATGCATGAAAATTCAACTTTTGCCCTAATTTGGATGAAATTTTCGAGGGCCATATATCTTCAACCATGAAGACTATGAAAAAGTACTTGTAATTTTTGAAAATGGGAGGCCTTAATCTCCAACTTTCATGTTTGACTTTGGTCCATTTGAAGAATTTTTCATTAAGTTATGCTCACTTGAATTTTAGGGCAAAACTTGCCAAAAATGGCATTTTCTCAAAACCAACTTTGCACCAATTTTGCAAAACCCCTCAAAACTTCATGATTCTTGATCTTTGAACTTGCCAAACCTCTTATAACATTAAAAGAACGTCCCTTGGCTAGAAAAATTGGATTGGACCCCTTGAAATCACACAGTTGACTTTTTTAAGGCACAGTTGACCAGTTTCTTCATCTGCAAGCAACTGAAGAAATACTTGACTTCCACAAGGAATTTTCTCACCAAAATTGGTATCTAGGATCCTCTTAACATGTAAAAGTCTTTGCCCAAATGAAATGGCCAATGTTTTGAGGTTTTCATGTTTGAATCTCAAACCCTAGTTTAGGACCATTGTGTAGGAGCTTTGCCTTAGCCTGGATAACCTGATGATCCTCCAACCTTCTGAGCTTTTGCAAATGAACTTGAACTTGTAAATGCAACATAGACTCCTAATAGGACTTGTAAAAAACCATTAGGCACCTTGTCATGGCTTGTACTGCTTCAAGAACCTCCACAGATGATCATATGCCTAATGCTAGGACATGAGAAATGTTATGCCTCATCTTTCCATGCTAGGATGCTAAGAATATGATATATTCATGATGAATATGATGTGATATGATGCTTAAAATGAAGAGTGAAAATTTGGGGTGTTACAGCTGCCCCTATTCAAACAAATGTTAATCTGAAAATGACGGTAGCACGGGTTATCGACCGTTCAAGATAAACTGTGGTTGAATACCAAGAAGACCTGAAATTTGCACTCTGACGAAGAATGTAACACTGGGAAGAAAAAAGCAGACGAGCTTCTTCCAAGTTGAAACTGTTATCTGGAATAAGAATACTTTGACAGACTAGTCTTCTTCGAACAATCCTATTACGCCAGGAACTGGACATACGAGTCCTCAAACACTTTGCAAAACATATGACTTGAGACAGACGAATCTCCTTCGGATATACCTGTTATGCCAGGACCGGTGATGCACTTAAGTCTGTGGGATAAACATGCATAATCAAGGTAGACGAACCCTCCTCATATATTATCCGTGGATATATGGTATAAGACAGACGAGTCTTCTTCGAGCAACCCTGTTACGCCAGGTGCAACATCCATAATTGGTGCTTGAGACAGACGAGCCTCCTTCGAATAAACCTGTTACGCCAGGACCGGAAATCATTTTGACATTCATTCCCACAGTCAGGGTTTTAAAACTCTTCAATACAGACGAGTATTAGATGACCATCAAGAGAACACATACGAGTTCCAAAAGTCAATGATATAGACGAGTATCAGACGATGATCTAAGAAACACAGACGAGCGCTTCAAGCAATGATACGGACGAATATCAGCAACTGGTATAAACGAATACCAGAAATTCAAACACAGACGAGCATTTGGAGTAGCAATACAGAAGAATACCAGGATAATCAGCAAATCCACACATACAGATATAAGCTAACACAGACGAGTGTTGGGGATAATACAGACGAGTATCCAAACAATGCAGATGGGCTTCAAACAGATAACAAACAGACGAGTGTTGGGAATTGCAGACGAGCAACCACAAATATCAAACATAGATGAGTGTTGGGAGAGTGCAGACGAGCATCAACAAATATTACATATCAAACACAGACGAGTGTTGGAAGGTGTAGACGGGCAATAACAAATATTAAACACAGACGAGTGTTGGAAATTGCATACGAGCAATATCAAAGTAATCATGGGCCACTGCTGGGGAAAGAAAACGAGCAATACCAAAGTGATAACGCCGAAAATTGTTGAGAGATAAAGACGAGCAGCAATAAAGTACGAATACAGACGAGTGTTAGAAAGGTGCAGACGAGCAACAAACAAATGCCTGTCTGGCCACAAGAGTTACAACTCTGCAGGGGAAGAACAAGTCAAGAGGCCTTGACACCTAACTCTGATTGGGGTGATGAATATATGTCTGTATCATCATATTGACCAAAAGAATGGCGACTTCGTTGGGGAATAGTTCACTGATGGGAGTGAAAATCAAATATGAACTATGTGGGGAAGGATCATCTTCAGAATTGGCTGGGAAAGATGCTTCAACAATGCTCTAGATGGGGAGAGAATTTTGCTAATTCCCAGATCTGTGGGGACATTAGGCATTCAGCTTCCTGCTGGGCATACTACACTGGGGAATAATAAACTGCTTGGGCTACCTTCCAAGACTTAGCTGGGGAAACTTCTGCTTGGGAGAATGTGACGCCATCCTGCAACCTGCAACAACAGAAAACACAAGTGTGCCCCAGGGACTTGCATGGTATGATCTGCTCATCCATCGTCACCTGACACTCGAAAAGGGTTTCAAATGTTTCCCTGCAATGTCAATTTCTTTCAAATTTTCAGAATGTCTGCAATGCGATTTTTGCCAAAAATTCAGGACATTTTGCAAACAAAAATAAACACAACACAACTTTTTGACTGAATATTCTATTTATTGAAAGGCCTCTGAATAGGCAAAGATTTTACATAAGGAAGAAACCACCTGGAAAGAGGTAGCCACCATAAAATTGAGAAAATAAACTATCCTAATGGCAATGGATACGACATTCCAATGAGTTCCATTTCTGCTATGACCAGCATGTCTTCAAAACTCTCCATTCTTGCCTTTGCTTTCTGAGAAGATGAGGGAACCGATTCCTATCCTTCTGATATTGTCAAGTTGTACGAAACGATGATTTGGTTCAGATTACTCGGATCGCAGTTGTTCACTTATTCCCTTGTTTTGCGTGGATTGCCCTTTCGGGTTTTCAATCCACCGGGATACCCTTTTTTGCCTGAGCTGTCCGATGTGGCTTTTCAACTCAGCGGGTGTACATTTTTTATTTTCCATAACTTTTGCCCGAGCTTTTTATTCTGTTTTTAGCTCGCCGGGATGCCCTTTTCTTGCCTAGACTTTAATTATGTTTTTGTGTCCATCGGGTCTCTTTATGCGAAGTATTTTTTAACTGCGTCCGAGTTAACAGGGGAATGGAAATCATCTCCATCCATAGTGGTGAGCATCAGTGCTCCTCCTGAGAAGAATTTCTTCACTATGAATGGTCCTTCGTAGTTTGGGGTCCACTTTCCCTTGTGATCTGAACCTGGAGGAACGATCCTCTTCAACACAAGCTCTCCTACTTGATACTCCCGAGTATGTACTCGTTGGTCGAATGCACGCTTAATTCTCCTCTGATAAAGCTGATCATGACAGATAGCCGCTAATCTCTTTTCCTCAATTAGACATAGTTGATTGTATCGAGCACGCACCCATTCAGCCTCATCAAGCTTCACATCCATCATCACACGCAATGAAGGAATCTCTACTTCCACAAGCAAGACTGCCTTCATACCGTACACCATTGAGAAGGGAGTTGCCCCAGTTGACGTCCTGACTGACGTTTGGTACCCATGCAACGCGAATGGTAACATCTCATGCCAATCTTTGTAGGTAACAACCATCTTTTGCACAATCTTCTTGATATTCTTGTTTGCTGCCTCTACCGCACCATTCATCTTTGGCCGGTAAGGAGAAGAATTGTGATGCTGAATCTTGAAGTCCCGACACAACTCTGCCATCATCTTGTTGTTGAGATTATAACCATTGTCGGTAATGATCCTTTCGGGCACTCCGTATCTGCAAATGATATCTCTTTTCAGAAATCTTGCTACCATTTGACGAGTGACATTGGCATAGGATGCTGCTTCCACCCATTTTGTGAAGTAATCAATCGCAACCAAGATGAAGCGATGACCATTCGAAGCAGTAGGCTCTATCTTCCCGATCATGTCAATGCCCCACATAGAAAAGGGCCAAGGAGATGACGTGACGTTGAGCGGGCTCGGAGGAATATGCACCTTGTCTGCATAAATTTGGCACTTGTGGCACTTACAAGCGAATGAACAACAGTCTGCATCCATTGTCATCTAGTAATACCCCGATCTCAACAATTTCTTAGCCATAGCATGTCCTTCTGCATGGGTACCGAAAGATCCCTCGTGGACTTCCTGCATTAATAGGCTTGCTTCGTGTCTATCCACGCATCTGAGCAAGACCATGTCAAAGTTTCTCTTGTACAAAACCTCGTCTGCATTCAAGAAGAAGCTAGCAGCAAATCGCCTCGAGGTCTTTTTGTCCTTGGAAGATGCCCCAACTGGGTATTCTTGCTTTTCCAGGAATAGCTTGATATTGTCGCTCCCAAAAGATGAGACTGACCCAGATAAAGGTACAGACGCGAACGGTCGGCGAAGAGGAGGATGTGAGAACACACAGGAGTGAACTCACAGGGAATGAATAGAGTCGCCAGCTAGGCATTTTTATCCCGGAGGAAAGGCAATGCTGCATAGGCCTGGAAAGTTATGGATAAGACGGTTGCGAACCAGAGAGACTGAGAAAGGGGGTTGGTTACAACCTGGGAAGGTATTAGCACCCAGATTGTCCGTCGTACTCGACGGGATCCACGCTTAAAAGATTTGTGTTTAAAAGGGGTAGTGTCAGTGCAATCTGTGTATAAAGAGCTGGAAAAAGATGTACAGGTGTCAGTGTAAAAGAAGTGAAATGTGTAATGTACAGTGTCAGTGTAAGAACAGGAATGAAGTGCTCATGACCATGAGGCTTAAAGAATAAGGCTGGGAGGAGGGGGAATATACAGAGACTTTTGTTCGATAACTGTTAAGTTATGCCTACGTATCCTCTCGTGCAATGAGGAAGTCAGAACACCGTAGTTCAACCCAAAGAGACTGAAAGATAAATTGACTTGTGAACTGCTTACTTGCCTATGCTCAAGTGTATGATCTGTCTGGCACAGATGCAAACTGTCTTACATTAGACGGAAGAAGCAATTTCTCGCTTATGAGTGAATGAGGTGAGAAAAGAATCCCGGAGGAGACGATTATTGTTTGTTTTTTGTGTTTTCAGTCTTTTATTGCTTTTGAAAGTTTGTCATAAATTAATGAGCTTAAGCCTAAACCAATGGGTTAGTAAACTCATCACATCCTCCCTCTGATTAGGGGTAATGAGAATACCTTAAGTGTGAAGTCAGCTTCTCACACTTAATCACCTTTGATGCAGGATTAAGATCATTAACCTACTTGTGATTATTTAGATGTTTTTGGTGTTTTTGTTTAGTGTTAAGTAATGAGATTAAGCCATAATCAAGGATTAAACAGACTCATTACACCATCCTAATAGAAGGATAATAGATGAGACTGTTTAAGCTGAGGAAAGCTCCTCAACTTAATCCATGATTAGGGATTAAACTCATGACAAAACAAGCCTTTGATTAAGTGGATTTTAGTTAATGGTATGATGATTAAGTGAGTTTTAGGGTTTGTAAGACAACTTGAGGGGGACTTGTCCATTAACACTAGGGTTAGTCCTTCTTAACCAGTTAAGGAAGAATTAAAACCCTAATGCAAGACCCAAGTTACAAGTGTGATGTCTTAATGATTATTATGTGAATTGATTAAAGGAGGTAAACACATTAAGGGTTTAACACTTAGGATTAAAGTTATACACTCCATCCAAATAGAAGGATGCAGGCATAAGCTTAATCACAAAGCCTTAAAACCTTTAGGGTTTAGTCCCTGATTATGAGGTGAGAAGAGAAGACTCAATGAGACACAAAGGTAAAAACTAAGTGGGGGGACTAATCAAAACCCTAATCATTGTCATGCTTGGTTGTCCCTAAGGTTTGTGAGGTTTACAAGAGAAGTCTTCAATGGAACCACCAGGAAGCAGATGAAAGGATCAGGAGAAGCAAAGTAACTTGCTTCATTGAAGAAGACAAGTCACTTGAGGAAAGAAAGTAAGAAGAAAAAGAATGAGCAAGCTCAATCTCAAACACATAAAAAAATGCAGCATGGATGCATAAGAGAGATGAAAAGAAAATGTGAGAAGTGAAGGCAAATTCACTTCTCAAAGTTGTTTACCACCTGAAAAGTTAGTGAAAGGAATGCAATGCAATGCAAAATGAAATGAAATGGCATGTTGTAAACCAAAGCCAGAAGCATGTATGGGATGATAATGATGCTATGAGATGCTACAAACATGAGACAACACATGGAGATGATCATACAAGCTTATGGATGCAAATGGAGCAGGTTAAGAACCAAGAACATACATGAAAAGTAATGAAATGCAAATGGCATACAACAAGGCAAATGCAAGATGCAATGATCAAACATGCTTTCAACATGTCTTAAGAGTTTGGATGAATCAAATGGATACACAAAATGCTATGGCAAGTCAAGGTATGAATGCAAATGCAAGATGGATGCATATGGAAGCCCAAATTAGGGTTTATGATCAATGCATCAAACAAAAACCAAAATCAGAAGCAAAAATCAATATAAAAAATTGAAAATGCACTCAAAGGATCCCTAATCCTATACTAACTCACTGCCCAAAGGAGAAGTTCCAACTCTTAACCTAATTCAAGTTATGATTTTCCTAAGTTTTCTAGGGTTTTAGGGTTCCTTAACAAGAAAATAGCCAAACAAATTGAAAATGAAATATCAAATCATGGCCATTTAATCTCACAAACTACACGCTAAACACAATGCAATGCAAAAAGAATCAAGGTCCAACCCTCAATGGTTAGGCAGAAATGATTTTTGGAAGTTTGGATCAAAATAATGCATTAAAATGATTTTAATTCCATGAAAAATTCTCAAAATGCATCAAGATCAAAAAAGAAATTTGGTTTGAGGATTGGACAATGTTTCTAAATGTTTTTAAATGTTTCATGAATTTTTTGGTGATTTTTTAAATACCTAAAAGCATTTTTAATTAATTAATTCTCATTAATTAATTACAAATAAACTTTTAAATATTTAAAAATACTTTTTTTAATGCAAAAAATAAAAATAAAAATATTTTTGTGTTCTGAAATTTAATAAAAGCTTACATAAAAAATTTCATAATTTTTGGATGAGTTTTACTATTTTTAAATAAATGCACAAATTAAATGAAATAATATGAAAAATAAAATGAAATTAAAGCTGAAAAAGAAAAGTAATCCAATCTGAAGGCCCAGATTCAAACTCAAACACGCGCGAATTGACCTGGCGCGCATCTGGACGGCCAGCATTCAAACTCACTAACCCTAATTAATTCGCCCTAATCCAGCCCTTAATGACTTTCAGGTGACCGGAACAGTGTTCCGGTCATCTTCTCCGATCACCCAAAATCACAAACTCACTCTACACGCAATGAAAATGAAATCCAACAACCCAGAACTTTTCCCCACTCAAAAACGAATTAAACCCCCCATTCAAACAACATTTATCATTCAGAAACAAGGAGAATCGAATCAAACATGTTCTTAGGGCAAAAAGTTTCAGAGACTGCATACGTACTTATTTCTCACTCATTTTCGAAAACAACCACATATTCATGATCAGGGAAACATGTAGAAGCTATTAAGAACTTAAAAATCCATTTATGGAAAAAAAGTTCATGAATCTACCTGAGTTTGAAGCTTTTCAGTCTGTAACTTTCTGGCCCTTTCTCTTCGTGCAATCCACTCCTATGACCTCCCTTATGCTTCTGAAAGGCTTAGAACAAATTTATTTGGGCTGGTTTGAGAGTTTACAGAAGTTCTGTTCAAGCTCAGGTGAGGATCTTATTTTTGGTTCTTTGAGTTTCAGGCTACTTTGATGGTTGGTTTCGGTTCAGTGAAGCATGGTGAGAAGATTTGTGAAGTTTGTTTCTGAGTTTGTGGCCTGAGGAGAGTGTTTCGAATGCTTTTGCTCTATGGAGTGAAAATGAGAATATGATGCTATGGCTTGTTTCAGGCTTGCTGGTTATGTGCTTTTGCTTGCAATTTGTTTGTATAAACAATGCTTATTGGTCAGATGAAGTGACATGTCCTTTTGTGATAGGTATGGTTACTTTTGCAATTTGTCAACTTTTGTGTAAGAAGGGCATGGGTCATGTTCTAGCCAAGTACATGGAGAGTGGGCTGCACAGAAAGGTGAGAGAGAAAGGCTAGGATTGATCAGCAGGCTAGGCAACAAGTGGGTGAGGAGATATGATGACTTTTGCAACTTGGCTTGCTTTTGATCTTCATGAAAATATCTTGCTCCAAAGGCCAAACAATATGAGAAACTCTTGGCCCATTCTGATTTTTAAGACTTGTGTGATGTTTGTGTAATGGTTTGACATCAATTAGAAGTCACAAATTGCCTTGATACAAGATTTTGCAAGTTTCCCATTTGGTGCATAACTTGAAATTTAGTGATTTTTGCCAACTTTGATGAACCATAACTTTTGATCCAAAATGAATTAGGTCATGTTCTTGTACTTTTTGAAAAGGGAAAGATCTATTCTACAACTTTCATGACCAAAGTTTTTCCATTTGAAGCTTTCTTGAATCAAAAAGTAAGGGTTGAAAAAGTTGCATAAAATGACATTTTCATTAAAAGTCAAACTTGCCCAAAAAGTCAACTTTGCAAAAACTTCAAATTCTTCCATTTTGTGAACTTCCAACCTCTTCTATGATCAAATAAAGATCATATACAATCAAAATGATGAAGAATGCCCTTTGGTTGGGTCATTGGGGGCCTCAGATGCCCTGATTTTGCACTGACTTGTCTGAAAAGTCAACTCTTGATCAGATGACTTCCCCATGGAATTTCTTCATGAAAATTGATATGCATACTCCCTATACCATATAGAGACCAATAGAAACAATAATGACCAAAAAATTTGGAGTTATGGCCTCTGAAACCAAAACCCTAATTTTAGGTCATCTGTGCAGTCAAGCCTGGCTCTGCTTCCATACCAATCCCAGTTCTTGTGATTCTTTGGCATTATTGACTTTGTGGGGATATAATATGATACTTGAACACACATGGACCACTTTGAAGTTATTGATGGCCTTTGGAGTGGCTCAAGAAGCTCTTGGATTGCTCAGATCATAAACCCTAGATGCAGATGACTTAGAAGCAATGCAGTGGATCAAAAAATGTGATATGAGATGGTATGATTGTGTTTATGCATATGAAATGATCACAAGCCATGGTGTGAATGGGTGAGGGCAAATTTGGGGTGTTTACAGCTGCCCCTATTCAATCATGAGTTAGCTGTGCAGGATGTAAGCGACGGCTTATCAGGCAAACAAGATAACTTGTGGTTGAATACCAAAGACAGTCCAAAATTTGCACTCACAGAATGAAGAAGAAAAGGGATATAGTTTGTAAAGGAAAATAAATTATATTGTAAAGTATGGGCGACAGGGGACGACCGTCGAGCAGAGGACGACTGCTGGGGAAAGAGCAATGACGGGGACGGCCGATATGCTGGAAAGTGCGGAAAATAAAGCGATGACGGGGACGGCCGACATGCTGGGGATATGAATTATGATGGGGACGGCCATCAAGTAAAGCTATAAAATTCTCTGAGGATTAATGAACAAATGATGGGGACGGCCATCAGGTTCATAAAGTAAAGTAACCAACGATGGGGACGGCCATCGGGCTAAAAAGAAAAGGGGACCACGACGGGGACGGCCATCGGGTTAAAGAATAAATGAAATAAACAGATGATGAGGTACGGTCATCAAAGGTGAAGGACGATCACCTAGCAGGGGACGGCTGCTCTGTTGGGGTTAAGATGAAGGACGATCATCTAAGGTGGAGGACGACCACCTGGCAGGGTACGGTTGCCGAAAATATCGCGACATAGGACGAATGCCGGATAAAAGGTCAACGATGGGGACGGCCATCGGATGAGCATGATGGAGGACGACCATCAAGAGGTGGAGGACGACCACCTAGCAGGGGACGGCTGCTCTCAAGGTTTGTCATGACATAGGACGAATGTCAGATAACCAAAATCAACAATGGGGACGGCCATTGGGTAAAATGATGAAGGACGATCATCAAAAAGGTGAAGGACGATCACCTAGCAGGGGACGGCTGCTAAATATCACGACATAGGACGAATGTCGGATAAAAGGAGTCAACGATGGGGACGGCCATCGGATGATCATGATGGAAGACGACCATCAAGAGGTGGAGGACGACCACCTAGCAGGGTACGGCTGCTCTCAGGGTTTATCATGACATAGGACGAATGTCAGATAAGAAGAAAATTCACTTTACTGGGGGAGTAGTAAACACGGACGAGTGTTTACATCCAAGAAATAAAAGGTATAAGTGTTTGGTATTGTGTATAGATTAAATATGCGGACGAGCATCCTTAAGACTATGATACGGACGAGTATCAGGTAGAAACAAATACTGACACGTGTTCAGAGATGATGATACGGACGAGTATCAACTGGTTAACAGAGAACACGGACGAGTGTTGAATCTGAGAGACCTCTTCTGGGGAACAGTAGACACAAACGAGTACCTATATTCAAGAAGACACAGTGTATGGATTAAAGATGCGGACGAGCATCCTTAAGACTATGATACGGACGAGTATCATGTAGAAACAAACGCTTGACGCATGTTCTGAGATGATGATACGGACGAGTACCAACTGGTTAACAAAGAACATGGACGAGTGTCGAATCTGCGGGGATATAAATGGTGTATACAAGATACGGACGAGTATCTGTAAGTGAAATGAGAGTGAAAAAGTACGAGTAATATGTATTCGAGTGTTCAATCTGCTGGAGAGAGTGACACAGACGAGCATCGAAAGGAGAAGAGTATAGTATAAACAAGGATCTGATATACAAAGTGTTTATGTTACTGTACTGAAAAGATGACATGGACGGATGTCAAGAAAGTTATATATAAGTATTTGTGAGTGCAAAGGGGATGTCTTTGGCTTTCTGCTGGGGATATGACACGGACGAGTGCCACAATGAGTATATACTGATATTTGTGAATGTGAGGCAACTGCTTTTGCTGGGGAATCCGGGATGGATTCTGCATATTGTTGATGAGTTGATAATATTCACAAGTGTTTGATTCAGATCGTGACTTATGATTATGTAACATGTTTGATTTTTGCCGTAATGCTCCGTATTTGACGGAATGCTACGCTTTGTAGGTGAATATGATGCGAATGCCATGCTTATGCAAAAAGATACCAATCTGGGATTCGGATCCCAATGCTGTGAAAATCTCTGGTCGATCTCGCTTGAAGTGAACATCCCAGCTGGGGATAAGATCGTTGGTAGATCTGATGAAATGATTCTGCTTTGGGGAAATGGGTCAATGATAGACCTTATCCAGGTAACGAGGGACCCAGCTGGGGTTTGTAGGAGCTTTCTTCACTCTGTTGTGACTCCTTCGTGCGTTGCTTTTCCGGATAGAGGTTGAAACTCTGTGGGGATATGAATCCCTGGCTTTTGTACTTGACTGAGGAAGAATGATTGGCAACTCGGCTGGGAGAAGCAACAAGTGGCAACTCAGCTGGGGAGAAAGTACTTGGAATGCCAAGGCTGAGTGAGTGTAGATTTGCCAGCTGGCTGGGACGAAGCTTCCATGCCCCATGTTGCGCTTCGGATACCTGCAATCCTGCAAAGACAAGAAACGCACAAGTAGTCCCGAGGTATCCCTTACCGGATTCCGTTATAGGAGTTAGACACTTCTGAGAGTAAGTACATTCCCTGCAAGCACGTGTTTTATTTATTTTTAAAGATAGCATCTGTATTCATGCAATCAGTTTTTCTTAAGACATCAGACATTCTTTGCAAACAAAAATGTACAAGACGAAACATGACTGAAAAATCTGATTTTATTAATTCATGTGCCCTGAATTGGCAAGATACAGTCAAAGAAACATATCCCCCGAAATGAGGAGATTGTTACAAATTGAGAAACAAAAATGCTGGCAATGTTGTCGACGCTTCGAGGAGCTTCCCTCTTGCTATGACTCGTATGACTTTTGACGTTCTTCTCGTCTTGCTTTCTGAAGAAGGCTGATTCTGACAGAAGCTTGATCCTTTCTAGGTTTACCAAGTTGCAGGTGATACAGACGAATTCAGAATGCAGTTGTTCGCTTATTCCCTTATTTTGCATGGATCGCCCTTTCGGGTTTTCAATCCATCGGGATACCCATTTTTGCCTGAGCTGTCCAATGCGGCTTTTCAACTCAGCGGGTGTACAATTTTTTTGTTTATTTTCCCTTATTTTTGCTCGAGTCTCTTATTCTGTTTTTAACTCGCCGGGATGCCCTATTTTTCCTGGACTTACATTCTGTTTTTATGTCCAGCGGGTCATTTTTATGCGAAGTATTTTTTAACTGCATCTGAATTCACAGGGGACGGGAAATCTTCACCATCCATCGTGCTGAGCATCAGTGCTCCACCAGAGAAAACTTTCTTTACTACAAATGGTCCTCCATAGTTTGGAGTCCACTTGCCCCTGTGGTCTGTATGAGGAGGGAGGATTCTTTTCAACACAAGATCTCCTACTTGGTACTCTCGGTGCCTGACTTTCTGATCGAAGGCTCTCTTCATTCTTTTCTGATACAACTGTCCATGACAGATTGCAGCCAATCTTTTCTCTTCAATCAGACTCAGTTGTTCGTATCGGGACCGAACCCATTCTACCTCGTTCAACTTAACATCCATCAATACCCGTAGAGAGGGTAACTCGACTTCGACAGGTAGGACTGCCTCCATACCATACACAAGCTGATATGGCGTTGCCCCAGTGGATGTTCTGATTGACGTGCCGTACCCATGCAAGGCAAATGGTAGCATTTCATGCCAGTCTTTGTACGTAACTACCATCTTCTGCACAATCTTCTTGATATTCTTATTAGCTGCTTCAACAGCGCCATTCATCTTTGGCCTGTAAGGAGAAGAATTGTGGTGTTGGACCTTGAAGTCCCGGCATAGCTCAGCCATCATTTTGTTGTTTAAGTTGGAACCATTGTCAGTAATGATTCGCTCGGGAACTCCGTATCGACAGATGATATCTCTCTTCAGAAATCTGGCTACCACTTGCCTTGTAACATTTGCATATGAGGCTACTTCAACCCACTTGGTGAAATAGTCAATGGCGACCAGGATGAATCTGTGGTCGTTTGAATCAGTTGGCTCAATCTTGCCGATCATATCAATGCCCCACATGGCAAAGGGCCAAGGTGAAGACATCACATTCAAAGGGTTGGGAGGCACATGCACCTTATCCGCATAAATCTGGCATTTATGGCATTTTCTGGCGTAGGCACAACAGTCAGTATCCATTGTGATCCAGTAATAACCTGATCTTAACAATTTCTTAGCCATGGCATGCCCTCCTGCATGGGTACCAAAGGATCCTTCGTGCACTTCATGCATCAACAAGTCTGCTTCTGTTTTATCAACGCATCTGAGGAGTACCATATCAAAGTTTCTTTTGTACAGGGAACCATCAGTATTCAAAAAGAAACTACCAGCAAGCCTTCTCAAAGTCTTATTATCATTGGAAGATGCCCCAGATGGGTATGTTTGATCCTCCAAGAAGCACTTAATGTCGTGGAACCAAGGCTTATCATCTTTGACAACATCTGCTGCAAATACATACGCTGGTCTGTCAAGTCTGGATACTGAAATCTGAGGTACAAAGTTGGCAGCTTGAACTTTGATCATGGATGAAATGGTAGCCAGGGCATCTGCAAACTGATTCTCGTCCCGAGGGATATACTCAAGCTTGACTGTTGTAAAGAAAGTCAGTAACCTCCTTGTATAATCCCTGTAAGGTATCAGATGATCCTGGTGTGTGTACCATTTGCCGTTGGTTTGATTAACTACCAGAGCTGAATCTCCGAATACAGTCAATGTCTTGATCCTGAGGTCAATGGCTTCCTCAAGACCCATGATGCAAGCTTCGTATTCAGCTTCGTTGTTAGTGCATTTAAAGGTGAGCTTTGCCGAGAAAGGCATGTGAACTCCCTTAGGTGTAATAAGTACTGCACCAACACCACGACCATTCATATTAATAGCCCCATCAAACATCATAGTCCATTCTTCTTCCGGGTCGGGCCCTTCAGTGTGAATGGGCTCTTCATGATCTTTTGCTTTTATGAACATGATGTCTTCATCAGGGAAGTCAAATCTCATAGGCTGGTAGTCATCAATAGGTTGCTCAGCAAGATATTCAGACAATACACTGCCCTTGATGGCTTTCTGAGAGGTGTACTGAATGTCATATTCTGTGAGAATCATTTGCCATCTTGCAACCCGTCCGGTAAGAGCTGGCTTCTCGAAAATGTACTTAACTGGGTCCATTTTGGATATTAACAAAGTAGTGTGGGTCAACATATACTGTCTCAGTCGGCGAGCAGCCCACGCTAAAGCACAGCAAGTTTTCTCGAGCAGTGAATAACGTTGTTCACAGTCGGTAAACTTTTTGCTCAGGTAGTATATTGCATACTCTTTTCGACCAGACTCGTCATGCTGGCCCAGCACACACCCCATTGACTCTTCTAATACTGTCAAGTACATTATCAGAGGTCTTCCTTCAACTGGAGGCATAAGTATTGGTGGTTCTTGCAGGTATTCTTTGATCTTGTCAAAAGCCCTCTGGCAGTCTTCATTCCACCTGACCGTCTGTTCTTTCCTTAACAGCTTGAACAAGGGTTCACAGGTTGCTGTAAGGTGAGATATGAACCTTGAGATGTAGTTCAATCTTCCTAGAAAACCTCGAACTTCTTTTTCAGACTTCGGTGCAGGCATTTCTTGAATGGCTTTGACTTTATCAGGGTCCACTTCAATTCCTTTCTCACTTACAATAAAACCCAGCAGCTTACCAGATCGCACTCCGAACGTGCACTTGTTGGGGTTCAGCTTTAGTTGGTACTTCCTCAGACGCTTGAATAGCTTCAGTAGATTTACCAGGTGGTCTTCCTCTGTAAGGGACTTGGCAATCATGTCATCCACATAACACTCGATTTCTTTATGGATCATATCGTGGAATAGTGTTACCATAGCCCGTTGATATGTTGCACCAGCATTCTTCAATCCGAATGGCATCACCTTATAACAGAAAGTGCCCCAGGGTGTGATGAAGGTTGTCTTCTCCATGTCTTCAGGTGACATCTTGATCTGATTGTATCCTGAGAATCCATCCATGAAGGAGAATACTGAAAACTGAGCCGTATTATCAACCAATACGTCAATGTGAGGTAATGGAAAATCATCTTTCGGGCTGGCTCTGTTCAGGTCCCGGTAGTCAACACACATCCTTACCTTACCGTCTTTCTTAGGCACAGGCACTATATTAGCAACCCACGGCGGATAGCTAGTCACAGCAAGGAACCCGGCGTCCCACTGCTTTTGTACCTCTTCTTTGATCTTCATTGCCATGTCTGGGCGAGTACGGCGCATCTTCTGTTTAACCGGTGGGCATTCTTCTCTTAAAGGCAGCTTGTGCATGACGATATCGGTGTCCAACCCTGGCATGTCCTGGTAAGACCAAGCAAACACATCCACATATTCCTGAAGCAGGTCAATCAGCTGTTTCTTCACTGAGTCTTGTAGGCAGGCCCCGATCTTAACCTCTTTCACGTCTTCATCCGTACCAAGATTAATTGTTTCCACTTCCTCCTGATGAGGAGTGATAACCTTCTCCTCTTGTCTCAAAAACCTGGCTAGCTCTTCAGGAAGCTCATAATCTTCTTCAACCCCTTCATCAGCTTGATTGATCGGATTGTCAGAGTCATACGAAGTCATAGCCGTGTTGTTGTCGGTGCTGTCTGGAAGGCACTCTCTGCAAGGGTTCAGTTTGTTCATTTTAGTGATTGATTTTAATCTTGTTTAGAAAAGTGAAATAAAATTTGTCATTTTGAAAACATTGCCATTTATTTTTTTGTACAAAAAGAAAAATGGAAAAACAGTGAGCGGAAAAGAAAAAGACTCGTTTGCAAAAGATGTCTGATATTTCATTGATTAATCTTGTTGCACAAAAATTACAGATGGCCCGATTACAAAATGAGTCTTGTCATCTTGGGCAAGATGCAAGACTTGATGCATGCTTAAAATATACAGGAAATAATAATTACTCTGCAGGAGTAACTCTTATAATTTCCTGGGAAGACCAGTTTGAGATACTGCTCCCCGGGACCTTTGGACGAATCCAGCTTTCCAGGTTGCGTTCATCTTCCGACTCATCTTCCAAGTTGTTGACAGCATTGGGGGTAAGCATCCCCCACTAACAAAGTTGGGCTTTTTAGCAGCCTCTGCTTGATCTTCTTGAGTTGGTTTGTAACCCAACCCAAATCTATCTTCTTTTTTCTCCACAGGCAACAGTTTGCCCCAGCCTTGAGCGTTTCCCTCTTCCACAACCTTCCGGGCTTGCTGGTAGGATGTCATGGAAGTCCCAAGTACAACAGATGTTTCATTAACATTCAGGGCCTCAAACCCTTGACTCATCGTTTCGTGGATCTCCCCATCCATCTCAATATATTTGTAGGTAGCCAGATGGCTAACAAAAATATCCTCCTCTCCACAAATAGTAACGACTTGGCCTTCCCACTCAAATTTTAACTTCTGGTGAAGGGTAGACGTTACTGCGCCAGCGGCATGAATCCATGGTCTACCCAACAAACAGCTGTAGGCAGGCTGAATGTCCATCACGTAGAAGGTCGTTTTGAAAGTTTGTGGGCCAATCGTTATAGGAAACTCAATTTCCCCCAGAACTGATCTCTTAGAGCCATCGAAGGCTCTCACCACTAAGTTGTCGGGACGTAATGCCAATCCTTCATATTCCAGCTTCACAAGGGCCTTTTTGGGTAAGACATTGAGGGATGATCCTGTGTCTACCAGCACATGGGAAAGAACTGCACCTTTACATTCCATGGTAATGTGCAAGGCCTTGTTATGATTGCGGCCTTCCGAAGTCAAATCAGTGTTGGTGAATCCTAGTCCATTACTAGCATTAACATTTCCAACCACAGCTTCCAACTGATTGACGGTGATCTCTTCTGGCACATAAGTTGCGTGCAAGACTTTGAGTAGTGCGTTCCGATGAGCCTCGGAGCACATAAGCAATGATAGAATGGAGATCTAGGAAGGCGTTTGGTGAAGCTGGTCCACTATCTTGTAATCACTTTTCTTGATGATTCTCATGAATTCATCAACTTCTTGATCAAAAGGTGTTTTCAAAGCTTCTTTAACAACCTGCTCCTCTTGCACCATGCTCTTCCCTTTTGCCTTGGCAGCAGCTTCTGCTTCAGCAGTGGGTCTATGAATTTGTGGGGCAAAGAGACGTCCGCTTCGAGTGAAGCCTCCGCCTCCTCCAACATTGTCTATTTGCGGTGAAGAAGTTGATGATTTGAAAGTGATTTTCTGTCCTTCGCAGTATAGATCAGAGCCGTAATGCCAAGGGATGGCATTACTGCTTTCATAAGGTACTGGTCCAGGCACTGTGATAGTGACTGGACTGATGGCAGCTGCAGAAGGGACTGTGATAGTCTGTGGATCATAATATATTGTGACTGGTGCCCTAGTAGGAGTGGCACTTTGCGAGTTATAGGCAGAATCATTTGCAGGATCATAATAAATTGTAACTGTTGAGACACTTGCATTATTTGTTGCTGATGTTGTAGGGGACATTGCTGGAAGAATGGGTGTTGTTGTTGTAGGAGTTTCTAAATGAAGGGGTGCTGTAGTTGTAGAAGGGACGTTTGCTGATATTTGGTCTGTTGAAATAACAGATGAAGCATTTGTTGATGAAACCGAAAAGTTGTTTGGAACAATGGTTGTTGCAGTTGTAGGAGGTTCTGGAGCTGTTGTTAAGGAGATTGCTGGATTGGTAGGTATTGATGTTGTGATTTGAAGCAGGCCACTCTGGATGAGACCATCTATGCCATCCCTCAAGTTATCACAACCATTCACTGAAATGTTGCAATAAGCACACCCTAGCTCACATCCCGGGAATATTTGACATTCGAGGAGTTGAGCTTTAATCTCCACCAAGGGTGTCCGAATCTGACCCACACTGGTTATCAAATAAGACGGCTTGTCTTCTTCAATAGCATTGATTCGGGGACCACCATGGTGTGGCATAGGGTTCTTGTTGACATTTGGTGGTGGTGCAAAGTTCAAAGCCTTGGAATCCACTAGATCTTGCACTTTCATGTGCAAAGCTCTGCACTTTTCCGTACTATGACCAGGTGCATTTGAGTGAAAAGCACATCTGGCACTGGCGTCGTAATTTCTGGGTAGACTGGTAGGATCTGGAGGTGCCAACGTCCTTAGCTCAACTAGGTTGAGTTTCAGGAGTTGTGGCAGTAATGTGGCATAGGGCATAGGGATCGGATCGATCACCCTATTGGCCTGAGAAGGTCTCTGTTGGTAGGGTCTCTGCTGATTGTTGTTGTTGGTGTTGCTGTTGTTGTAATTTCTTTGAGGAGGATACTGAGTTTGTTGCTGATAATTTTGTTGCTGAGGTTGATAAGCTGGTTGAGGATGAATTGGAGCGGGAATGGTGACTGCTGCCATAGACCTATGAACATATTAGGGTCTGCCCCTGCTGGTATGGATAGCATTGGTCTCACCAGTTCTTCTTGGGCCTACAAAAGGCTTCCTTGAGTTGCTGGATGAGCTGGCACCGTTGTCAGAAATTTTACCCATCTTTAATAGGCTTTCAATTCTTTCCCCGGCTATGACCACATCAGCAAAGCTAGTGGAGGAGAAAGCAGCCAGCCTGTCAATGTATGTTCCTTGGAGGGTGTTCATAAACATATCAGCCATCTCCCTCTCTGACATAGGTGGCTGGACAGCAGCAGCAAGCTGTCTCCACCTTTGAGCGTACTCCCGGAAGCTTTCCCTGGATGATTGTGACATCCCCATCAGGAGGGTCCTGTTGGGAGCCATATCTAAGTTGTACTGATACTGTCTGATAAAGGCCTCTGCCAGGTCCTTCCAGCATCTAATGGTTGCTCTGGTCAGATGAGAGTACCATTCCCTCGATGCTCCAGTCAAGCTATCCTCAAAATAAAACATCCATAGCTTTTCGTCCATGGTATAGGCCTTCAGCCTCCCCAGAAAGGATTGTAAATGGGTCCGAGGACAGGAAGTCCCGTTATACTTCTCAAAGCATGGTGGTTTAAATTTGTGGGGAATCCTGACCCCGTCCACTAGACCCATATCCATAACATCAAATCCCAAAGAATTCTGGGACTCCAAAGATCTCAGTTTCTCAGCAATCTCTTCTAGCCTTCTGTCATAGGCTTCCTCCCCAGCTCCCATCACTGTGAACTGATCTTCCCGGGGGTCTTCTTGCAGTACTCTACCTGTTGTGGCAGTCCCTTGCACATTGACAGGGATGTTGATCTCTGGATGCTGGTGGGGTCCAAAGACTGGGGGATTAACATGAGGTTGGACTCTCTCATTGTTGCTTGTCCCAGCAGTCCCTGGATGATGGTTCTCCTGATTCCTCCCCTCTACCAGTGCTCTTAACCTCTCCTGGCTTTGAGCCATATTGTTCATCACCTCCATAAACTGTGTCATCTGATTCCTCATTTCCAACCTCTCGTTGGCCATTTGATTCCTGACCTCTGTAAGGTCCTGCTGTACTTGGTCCATCTGTATGCCCGGAAGATTGTTGCGGGTGGGATATCTGTGTGGACGGTTGAGTGGAAACCCTCGACGTCGAGCAATAGTTCCTGAAGTCACAACAGAATTAGTACCAATAAAACAAAAACCTACAAAACAAGACAAAAGGTTAGTATGCAATGCAGTATGTCTATTTGTTTTCAAGGTATCCGGCGTGGCACTTGGTTTTGACCGTTCCAGACCCCTGAGAAAGATGCTTGTGATGTTGCTTTGAAAGAACTCAGATAAAACAAACCAACACATATATTACAAAAGGTAAATGATACATAGTTTGTTTTTTACAATACGTGCCCTCTGAGGGGTCAAAAATACAACATAAAGAAAAGTACATGGAATGAAAGCAACAACAAGCAAAAGTCAAACACCAAGGCCAAATTCATCCTCCCGAACTTCCTTGAGAAGTGCTTCAGTCACAGGATCAGCTGGACGCTCTGTGAGGTTTCTGATGAGAAGATTCCTTGTAGTAACAGCTGTAGTTAGCCTCTTGTGTTGACTCTGGTCCTTTGACCTCTTTACACCAGCTCTAATCTTCAATTCTGAGATCTCCCTCTGGGCTGCTGCCAGGGCTTCCTGTTGCTCTTTTGCACTAGCTTCCATCTGTTCAATCTTATCCTGAGTCCTTTTGTCCTCCTGAGTACGGGCTTCGGTGATCCTGACCCACCTTGCCTGACTCTCCTTCAGATACAAATCAGTCCTAGCTCTCTGGAATTGGGCTTCTTTGCAGGCATTCTTCAAGATCTGCTCTCCAGCCCTAGACTTCTTAATGTAATCCTCAGACTTCTCAATTCTGGCTAGATGCTCCACCTTTAGCTTCTCTAACCTTTCAATGTCCAAGCGACCATCACTCCTCTCCCAGAGGGTCTTCTGTAGAGCCTGAGTCAGTTTCTCATTTCTCTCTTTCAAATTTTCAAACTCCTCTAAGCTGACAGTTGCTGGAAGTGGTGCTGTGGAGGGTCCAGGTACATCTTCAATAGTGAAGGGCATTCCAGTAATTTGAGCCCTGGCATGAGACCATTCATAGTACTGAGTTGAGGCCACATTATTGCATCTTCCAAGAATGGTTACCCCTTTAGTCTGCACATTGTCCCAGGCCCAGGATGCCTGCCTGACAATAGCCAGATTAGGCTTGATCTCACAATAAAGGGTCTCAGCCAGATCCTGTGCTCTAGGAGGATGGACTAATGCATAGCCCAGTTGTCTTTTGAATAGCAGAGGGTTGTAGGTGATGCAACCCTTCACCCCTATCAGAGGCACATTGGGAAACTGCCCACAACTAGTGATGATGTCTCTGCCCTTGGTGCTCTGAGTGCACCACCTGATGTCATCTGAGGTTAGAGCAACAAGCCTCTTAGCCCAATTTCTTTGCTGGTGAGGGTTCAAGAATGCATCAGTCTTTGGCAAATGTTTGAGCAGCCAAGTATGGAACAAAGGAGCACAGCACCTCACTAATCTTCCCCTTTGCTTTTCATTCCTTTGATGAACAGAGTAGTAAAGATCTCCCAGTAAGGTGGGTACTGGGTTTCTCAGGATGAAAAGATGGATTGCATTCTTGCTAACAAACCTAGGCTCATATGCAAAAAGTATGACCCCATATATGCTAAGGGCCAACAGAGCACAGACTGCCTTCCACTCCCCAAAGGGGGCCTTCAGAATAGCCTGAGAAGTCAAGAAATCCAGATGAAAACCAGAGACTCCAGCCTTAGCTGTCAGATTTTGCCCAATCAGAACTGGTTCCAGATGTAATGCTTTTGCTATCTCCTCATTACTTGGGAAATCCATCTCAGGGTTGAAGGGGATTCCACCCCTGATAGGTACACCAACCAATGATGAATATTCCTCCAACAAGGGTCCCAACTGAAAATTCTGAAAGGTGAAGCACCTCAGAGGGGGATCATAGAACTGCAGGCAAGTATGTATCAAGCTCCTCTGTGAAGGGTCCAGATCCATAACCATATCAAGGATTCCTCCATAATGTTCTCTAAAAAGTGGTATATGGTCTGGAGTAATCAGGGTCTGAATCTTCCTGATGCTAGCCAACTCAGGCTCAAAGAAGTGATAGGAGATGTTACTTTTCTTAGGTGCCATGCTGCTGAAGAATAGGTGCTGATGATGATGACTGAGAACAACACTGAAGATGGGCCACTGACAGGCTGAGACTGAGGATGCAAGTGACTGAAGCAGGTAGCTGATAGCTGAAGCAAGTGCTGATGAAGATAGGTCTATGCTGAAGAAGGGTTCAAAACCAAGCCAAAATATATGATGGATACCCTGAAAAACAAATAAACACATGTTAAAATGATGCAATGAGGATGTATGCAAATGATATGCAAGGGTTTGTGACTGAGCTGGATCTGATTAATTGCTCTGATATAGGTCCATGTTTGTTCAAGAAATCCAGATGGAGGTTCATAAGTCCAGTAACCAAGGTGGGGGACTCAAATAAAGAGTCACATGTCCAGGGTTAAAAGTCACAAGAACTGTTCCAACATGGAGTACTCTTAATCAAAACAAAGTAACAGGGTAATCTGAGGTCAAGGGTACCTGCAAACCTGTAAACAGCCCAACCCCCTCACAGGTGATGTTCTAAAACAAGTATCCTCAGACTTGGATCAGTTATGAGAAGTGTAAACACTTCTAACCCGGAGGTACAGTGTTTACAATAACCATAAAAGATCCTCCTCTAATTCACCTCAGTTTCTGAAGGTCGATACTAAAGGTCATCCAGACTTAGCAGGCTTCCCAGATAGCCCTAGTACTACAGGAAATCTGCAGCACAGAGTTCTCAAGAAGAAACCCATATCTGAACCGTGTTTCATATTCCCGCACCAGACCGAAATGGAATGGGAAAGAACATGAACCACTCTAGCCTAGGTGTCACTCAGGTCCCAGGTATAGGACCTTAACTCTCAATGGAACACCCACCCCCCAAATCAACAAAACAGATCCAGCCAGTACAATATGACAGTATGATATATGTAAAGCTATAAAGAAAGCAATAAAACAACTGTACATAAAGCAAAAATAAATATAGATACAAGCACAAATAGCACATAACACCCCAGTAAACACAAATCAATCAAGCTCTAGGAGGAACCCACAAAAAGAACCAGAAGCCCTGGTTACAGTATAAGGTTCCCCAGCAGAGTCGCCAAGTTGTCGCTTCCAAAAGATGAGACTGACCCAGATAAAGGTACAGACGCGAACGGTCGGCGAAGAGGAGGATGTGAGAACACACAGGAGTGAACTCACAGGGAATGAATAGAGTCGCCAGCTAGGCATTTTTATCCCGGAGGAAAGGCAATGCTGCATAGGCCTGGAAAGTTATGGATAAGACGGTTGCGAACCAGAGAGACTGAGAAAGGGGGTTGGTAACAACCTGGGAAGGTATTAGCACCCAGATTGTCCGTCGTACTCGACGGGATCCACGCTTAAAAGATTTTTGTTTAAAAGGGGTAGTGTCAGTGCAATTTGTGTATAAAGAGCTGAAAAAAGATGTACAGGTGTCAGTGTAAAAGAAGTGAAATGTGTAATGTACAGTGTCAGTGTAAGAACAGGAATGAAGTGCTCATGACCATGAGGCTTAAAGAATAAGGCTGGGAGGAGGGGGAATATACAGAGACTTTTGTTCGATAACTGTTAAGTTATGCCTACGTATCCTCTCGTGCAATGAGGAAGTCAGAACACCGTAGTTCGACCCAAAGAGACTGAAAGATAAATTGACTTGTGAACTGCTTACTTGCCTATGCTCAAGTGTATGATCTTTCTGGCACAGATGCAAACTGTCTTGCATTAGACGGAAGAAGCAAGTTCTCGCTTATGAGTGAATGAGGTGAGAAAAGAATCCCGGAGGAGACGATTATTGTTTGTTTTTTGTGTTTTCAGTCTTTTATTGCTTTTGAAAGTTTGTCATAAATTAATGAGCTTAAGCCTAAACCAATGGGTTAGTAAACTCATCACATCCTCCCTCTGATTAGGGGTAATGAGAATACCTTAAGTGTGAAGTCAGCTTCTCACACTTAATCACCTTTGATGCAGGATTAAGATCATTAACCTACTTGTGATTATTTAGATGTTTTTGGTGTTTTTGTTTAGTGTTAAGTAATGAGATTAAGCCATAATCAAGGATTAAACAGACTCATTACACCATTCTAATAGAAGGATAATAGATGAGACTGTTTAAGCTGAGGAAAGCTCCTCAACTTAATCCATGATTAGGGATTAAACTCATGACAAAACAAGCCTTTGATTAAGTGGATTTTAGTTAATGGTATGATGATGAAGTGAGTTTTAGGGTTTGTAAGACAACTTGAGGGGGACTTGTCCATTAACACTAGGGTTAGTCCTTCTTAACCAGTTAAGGAAGAATTAGAACCCTAATGCAAGGCCCAAGTCACAAATGTGATGTCTTAATGATTATTATGTGAATTGATTAAAGGAGTTAAACACATTAAGGGTTTAACACTTAGGATTAAAGTTATACACTCCATCCTAATAGAAGGATGCAGGCATAAGCTTAATCACAAAGCCTTAAAACCTTTAGGGTTTAGTCCCTGATTATGAGGTGAGAAGAGAAGACTCAATGAGACACAAAGGTAAAAACTAAGTCGGGGGACTAATCAAAACCCTAATCATTTTCATGCTTGGTTTTCCCTAAGGTTTGTGAGGTTTACAAGATAAGTCTTCAATGGAACCACCAGGAAGCAGATGAAAGGATCAGGAGAAGCAAAGTAACTTGCTTCATTGAAGAAGACAAGTCACTTGAGGAAAGAAAGTAAGAAGAAAAAGAATGAGCAAGCTCAATCTCAAACACATAACAAAATGCAGCATGGATGCATAAGAGAGATGAAAAGAAAATGTGAGAAGTGAAGGAAAATTCACTTCTCAAAGTTGCTTACCACCTGAAAAGTTAGTGAAAGGAATGCAATGCAATGCAATGCAAAATGAAATGAAATGGCATGATGTAAACCAAAGCCAGAAGCATGTATGGGATGATAATGATGCTATGAGATGCTACAAACATGAGACAACACATGGAGATGATCATACAAGCTTATGGATACAAATGGAGCAGGTTAAGAACCAAGAACATACATGAAAAGTAATGAAATGCAAATGGCATACAACAAGGCAAATGCAAGATGCAATGATCAAACATGCTTTCAACATGTCTTAAGAGTTTGGATGAATCAAATGGATACACAAAATGCTATGGCAAGTCAAGGTATGAATGCAAATGCAAGATGGATGCATATGGAAGCCCAAATTAGGGTTTATGATCAATGCATCAAACAAAAACCAAAATCAGAAGTAAACATCAATATAAAAAATTGAAAATGCACTCAAAGGATCCCTAATCCTATACTAACTCACTGCCCAAAGGAGAAGTTCCAACTCTTAACCTAATTCAAGTTATGATTTTCCTAAGTTTTCTAGGGTTTTAGGGTTCCTTAACAAGAAAATTGCCAAACAAATTGAAAATGAAAGATCAAATCATGGCCATTTAATCTCACAAACTACATGCTAAACACAATGCAATGCAAAAAGAATCAAGGTCCAACCCTCAATGGTTAGGCAAAAATGATTTTTGGAAGTTTGGATCAAAATAATGCATTAAAATGATTTTAATTCCATGAAAAATTCTCAAAATGCATCAAGATCAAAAAATAAATTTGGTTTGAGGGTTGGACAATGTTTCTAAATGTTTTTAAATGTTTCATGAATTTTTTGGTGATTTTTTAAATACCTAAAAGCATTTTTAATTAATTAATTCTCATTAATTAATTACAAATAAACTTTTAAATATTTAAAAATACTTTTTTTAATGCAAAAAATAAAAATAAAAATATTTTTGTGTTCTGAAATTTAATAAAAGCTTACATAAAAAATTTCATAATTTTTGGATGAGTTTTACTATTTTTAAATAAATGCACAAATTAAATGAAATAATATGAAAAATAAAATGAAATTAAAGCTGAAAAAGAAAAGTAATCCAATCTGAAGGCCCAGATTAATACTCAAACACGCGCGAATTGACCTGGCGCGCATCTGGACGGCCATCATTCAAACTCACTAACCCTAATTAATTAGCCCTAATCCAGCCCTTAATGACTTTCAGGTGACCGGAACAGTGTTCCGGTCATCTTCTCCGATCACCCAAAATCACAAACTCACTCTACACGCAATGAAAATGAAATCCAACAACCCAGAACTTTTCCCCACTCAAAAACGAATTAAACCCCCCATTCAAACAACATTTATCATTCAGAAACAAGGAGAATCGAATCAAACATGTTCTTAGGGCAAAAAGTTTCAGAGACTGCATACGTACTTATTTCTCACTCATTTTCGAAAACAACCACATATTCATGATCAGGGAAACATGTAGAAGCTATTAAGAACTTAAAAATCCATTTATGGAAAAAAAGTTCATGAATCTACCTGAGTTTGAAGCTTTTCAGTCTGCAACTTTCTGGCCCTTTCTCTTCGTGCAACCCACTCCTATGACCTCCCTTATGCTTCTGAAAGGCTTAGAACAAATTTATTTGGGCTGGTTTGAGAGTTTACAGAAGTTCTGTTCAAGCTCAGGTGAGGATCGTATTTCTGGTTCTTTGAGTTTCAGGCTACTTTGATGGTTGGTTTCGGTTCAGTGACGCATGGTGAGAAGATTTGTGAAGTTTGTTTCTGAGTTTGTGGCCTGAGGAGAGTGTTTCGAATGCTTTTGCTCTATGGAGTGAAAATGAGAATGTGATGCTATGGCTTGTTTCAGGCTTGCTGGTTATGTGCTTTTGCTTGCAATTTGTTTGTATAAACAATGCTTATTAGTCAGATGAAGTGACATGTCCTTTTGTGATAGGTATGGTTACTTTTGCAATTTGTCAACTTTTGTGTAAGAAGGGCATGGGTCATGTTCTAGCCAAGTACATGGAGAGTGGGCTGCGCAGAAAGGTGAGAGAGAAAGGCTAGGATTGATCAGCAGGCTAGGCAACAAGTGGGTGAGGAGATATGATGACTTTTGCAACTTGGCTTGCTTTTGATCTTCATGAAAATATCTTGCTCCAAAGGCCAAACAATATGAGAAACTCTTGGCCCATTCTGATTTTTAAGACTTGTGTGATGTTTGTGTAATGGTTTGACATCAATTAGAAGTCACAAATTGCCTTGATACAAGATTTTGCAAGTTTCCCATTTGGTGCATAACTTGAAATTTAGTGATTTTTGCCAACTTTGATGAACCATAACTTTTGATCCAAAATGAATTAGGTCATGTTCTTGTACTTTTTGAAAAGGGAAAGATCTATTCTACAACTTTCATGACCAAAGTTTTTCCATTTGAAGCTTTCTTGAATCAAAAAGTAAGGGTTGAAAAAGTTGCATAAAATGACATTTTCATTAAAAGTCAAACGTGCCAAAAAGGTCAACTTTGCAAAAACTTCAAATTCTTCAATTTTGTGAACTTCCAACCTCTTCTATGATCAAATAAAGATCATATACAATCAAAATGATGAAGAATTCCCTTTGGTTGGGTCATTGGGGGCCTCAGATGCCCTGATTTTGCACTGACTTGTCTGAAAAGTCAACTCTTGATCAGATGACTTCCCCATGGAATTTCTTCATGAAAATTGATATGCATACTACCTATACCATATAGAGACCAATAGAAACAAGAATGACCAAAAAATTTGGAGTTATGGCCTCTGAAACCAAAACCCTAATTTTAGGTCATCTGTGCAGTCAAGCTTGGCTCTGCTTCCATACCAATCCCAGTTCTTGTGATTCTTTGGCATTATTGACTTTGTGGGGATATAATATGATACTTGAACACACATGGACCACTTTGAAGTGATTGATGGCCTTTGGAGTGGCTCAAGAAGCTCTTGGATTGCTCAAATCATAAACCCTAGATGCAGATGACTTAGAAGCAATGCAGTGGATCAAAAAATGTGATATGAGATGGTATGATTGTGTTTATGCATATGAAATGATCGCAAGCCATGGTGTGAATGGGTGAGGGCAAATTTGGGGTGTTTACAGATATCAAAGTACCAAGGTTTCTCATCAGACACTGCGTCTACAGAGAAGGCATGAGTTGAAGCGTCAAACCTGGAGATGTCAATTCTGGGCATGTAATTCCAACACAAGACTTTGATAGACGAAGAAAGAGTGGCCAACGCGTCGACAAATTGATTTTCTTCACGTGGTATGTACTGAAGCTTAACTGTCGTGAAGAATGTCAACAGTTTTCTAGCATAATCCCTGTATGGAATGAAATTCTCTTGATGCGTATACCACTTGCCGGTAACTTGGTTAATGACGAGGGCTGAATCTCCGAATATATCGAGGTTCTTAATTCGAAGATTAATTGCCTCCTCTATTGCCATTATGCATGCCTCGTATTCCGCTTCATTGTTGGTGAAGCCAAAAGTAATTCTGGCAGCGAAGGGAAAGTGAACACCTTCAGGAGTAATAAGGACAACACCAACTCCACGTCCATTGATATTGACTGCCCCATCAAACATCAACTTCCATTTGGATTCAGGGTCTGGCCCCTCCTCTGGAAGTGGTTCCTCGCAATCGTTTGCTTTGAGGTACATGATGTCCTCATCAGGGAAATCAAACTTCATTGGCTGATAATCATCTTCAAGAGGTTGTTGTGCAAGGTAATCAGATAATACACTTCCCTTGATGGCCTTCTGAGAAGTATATTGGATGTCATATTCAGTTAAAATCATTTTCCACCTAGCAACCCTTCCGGTTAACGCTGGTTTCTCAAAGATGTACTTGACAGGATCCATTTTGGAAATTAGCAGTGTGGTATGAGTCAACATGTACTACCTCAGTCGGCGAGCAGCCCATACCAAAGCGCAACAAGTTTTCTCGAGCAGTGAGTAACGGGATTCACAGTCGGTAAACGTTTTGCTAAGGTAATAAATAGCGTACTATTTTCGACCAGACTCGTCATGTTGGCCTAGAACACACCCCATTGACCCTTCTAGCACAGTCAAGTACATGATTAAAGGTCTTCCTTCAACTGGAGGCATTAGAATTGGAGGCTCCTACAAATATTCTTTTATTTTGTCAAAAGCTTTTTGACAATCATCATTCCACCTGACTGCTTGCTCTTTTCTTAGCAATCTGAATATTGGTTCGCACGTAGCAGTTAGATGAGATATGAACCGAGAATGTAGTTCAACCTCCCTAAAAACCCGCACACTTCTTTTTCTGTTCTCGGTGCAAGCATATCTTGAATTGCTTTTACTTTTTCAGGATCTACCTCAATTCCTTTTTGACTAACAATGAAACCCAGCAGTTTCCCGGAACGCACTCCGAAAGTGCACTTGTTTGGGTTCAACCTCAGCTTGTATTTTATCAGTCTATCAAACAGCTTCTTGAGATTGACCAGATGCTCTTCTTCGTTTCGGGACTTAGCAATCATATTGTCCACATAACACTCAATCTCCTTGTGTATCATGTCATGGAACAATGTGACCATAGCCCGCTGATAAGTTGCCCCGGCGTTCTTCAAACCAAAGGGCATGACCTTGTAGCAGAATGTACCCCACGGGGTAATGAACATTATTTTCTCCATGTCTTCCGGTGCCATCTTAATCTGATTATATCCGGAGAAGCCATCCATGAAGGAAAATACCGAGAATTGAGCAATGTTATCTACCAACACATCAATGGGAGGTAACGGAAAGTCATCTTTTGGGCTTGCTCTATTCAAATCCCAGTAATCAACGCACATCCAGACCTTGTCGTCCTTCTTTGGTACAGGTACAATGTTAGCTACCCAAGGTGGATAACTAGTTACGGCAAGGAATCCGACATCCCATTGCTTCTGAACCTCCTCTTTGATCTTCATCGCCATGTCAGGACGAGTTCTTCTCAACTTCTGTTTCACAGGAGGACATTCTTCTCTCAATGGTAGCTTATGCACAACGATGTCAGTATCCAACCCTAGCATATCTTGATACGACCAGGCAAAGATATCCACATACTCTCGCAACATACCAATCAGCTTTTTCTTTATCTCGACCTGCAGACTGGCCCCAATCTTGATCTCTTTCTTCACATCTTCAGTGCCGATGTTGATGATCTCAATTTCTTCCTGATGAGGCTGAATGACTCGTTCCTCTTGTTTCAACAATCTGACTAATTCTTCAGGGAGTTCACAGTCTTCCTCAACCCCTTCATCAACTTGGTAGACAGGTTTGTCGAAGTCATGCGTGGTCATAACAGGAACGTTATCAATGGAATTCGGATGATCAACACTGCACAAATGATGTGCTTATTTCAGAATCTGCTTATTTTTAAAAGAGACGCAAACACAAAAACAAAAAGGAAAAACACATTGCCATTTTTATATTTTTTGTGAAAAATTTAAAACAAAGAAAGAGAACACAATTTGTCTGAAAATGTCCTTTATTTCATGGTAAAATAAGTGCATAACAAACATGGTGGCCCAATACAATGGATCCTAGCATCTTGGGCAGAATGCAGGATTTGACAATGTAGTATGATAAGAAAAGGAAACAAATAAATTACTCTGAGTGCCAGGTAACTTGGACAATGTCTTCAGTAGACCAGTTCTTCAGCTCCTCTTCGAGCGCACACGGATGAATCCAGTTGTCCCAGTCACCATCACTGTCTCCATCTTCATTAGTTGCACAAATTTGGTTGCGGTCGAGCATCCCAACGCTTGTAAAAGTAATGGCTTTACCACTTGAAGACCAATCAGATCCACTAGGCTGATAACCCAACCCAAACTTGTCGTCTTTCTTTTCCAATTCCAGCAACTTGCCCCAGCCTTGGGCGCTTCCTGACTGAACCACTTCCTTTGCTTGCTTGTAGGAATGAATGGAGGTACTTTCTTTCTCACTGCTTTTCTCTACAGGAGTCAAGATGCTGACATTAACTGCTTCGAAGGCCTGACACATCATCTCGTGGATCTCTCCATCCATTTCCACATATTTGAAAGTTGATAAGTGGCTCACAAAGATGTCTTCCTCTCCGCACACTATGATTACTTGGCCATCAACCACATATTTGAGCTTCTGATGCATAGTGGAAGTTACAACTCTGGTTGCATGAGTCCATGGGCGTCCCAACAAGCAGTTGTACGCGGGCTGAATGTCCATGACATAGAAGGTACTTTTGAATACTTGAGAACCTATTTTCACAGGTAACTCCACTTCTCCAAACACTGACCTTTTGGACCCATCAAAATCTTTGACAATCAAGTCACTGGGTCTCAGGACTATACCATCAACATTGAGCTTCATTAATGTTTTCTTCGGAAGTACATTAAGAGAAGAGCCTCTGTCAACAAGGACATGCGACAACACATCACCCTTGCACTCCATAGTGATATGTAGTGCTTTGTTATGGTTACGACCCTCTAACGTAAGGTCTCTATCTGTAAAGCCCAGCCCGTGGCTTGCATTCACACTGCCCACTACAGCTTCCAATTGATTAACAGTTATTTCTTGAGGAACATAGGCCATCTGCAGCACTTTCAACAAGGATTTTCTATGTACAGGAGAACACATCAGCAATGATAGAATGGATATCTTGGAAGGTGTCTGGTTCAACTGTTCGACCATCTTATAATCACTCTTTTTAATTATGCGCATAAATTCCTCGACCTCCTTCTCAAAGGTTCCCTGTCCAGCAGCAGGAGTTGTTGTCTCATCAGTCACAGTTTTCTTTCCTTTAGCCTTTGCCGAAGCCTCAACCTCAGGATCCCCTCTCAGAACTGGGGGAGCAAACAGACGACCACTTCTCGTAAAGCCTCCAACCCCTCCGACGTTTACTACAGTCGGGTCAATAGCAACAGACTTACTCTCCATTTTTCGTCCTTCCACGTACACATCTGAGCCGTAATTCCATGGAATGGCTTTATCATCTGTATAAGGAACAGACCCAGGAACGGTGATAGTCACAAGACTAACTTCAGGAGCATAAATGGTTACAAGTTCTCTTCTAGCAGGCATCTCAGCTGCATCATAGAATATGGTTATAGTGGACACATCATCAACGTCATTATCAACTTTGTCAAACTGCAAAAAACCTTCATCAATCAAATTCTGCAACCCCCTCTTCAGGTCTTCACACCCGTTCTCTGAATTCATACATTTCTCACAATCAGAACTGCATCCCGGAAACACTTGTCCTTTTAACCGCCTCTCTTTCACTACCAATAGCGGAGTCTTCACCTCTTATATGCTCAAAATAAGACTTAACTTATCACCACCCTCAACAGCATTTATTCTAGCCCCTCCGTGATTCAGAATAGGGTTTGAAGTAACATTCGGTGGTGATGCAAAGTTAATCGCCTTGGAGTCTATCAGATCTTGAACTTTGTGTTGTAGCTCCCTGCACTTCTCAGTTGAGTGCCCGGGTGCCCCTGAATGGAAAGCGCATCTAGCATTGACATCGTACCCCACTGGAAGCTCTCCAGGTGGTGGTGGTGCCAAAGTCCTCAGTTGTATCAAATTCAGGTCCAGCAATCTTGGTAGCAATGCAGTATATGTCATGGGAATTTCCTCAAGCACCCTATTAGTCGGGCGAGTCTTCCCTGGCTAATAAGGTCTTTGTTGATAGTTGTTACGTTGCGGCTGCTGTTGTTGCTGAGGTTGTACCTGCTGCATAGGACTGGAAGGAATTGTGACAGCTGCCACTTGCTCATATGACCTTCTATATCCACGGCCCCGTCCTCGGACAAACACATCGTTGGTCTCACCTTCCCTCCTTCTTGGGGGTGCGCTGAAAGCTTTTCTTGCTCCGTTCGAACTGCTCGCACTTGTATCCTAAATCTTTCCCATCTTTAACAAAGTCTCAACCCTCTCTCCAGCAATTACTATATCGTTAAACTGGGTAGCCGAACAAGACGCCAATCTTTCGATAAACACACCTTGCAATGTCCCCATAAACATATCAGCCATCTCATTCTCAAGCAGTGGTGGTTTCACTCTGGCAGCGAGCTGACGCCACCTTTGAGCATATTCTTTGAATCCCTCCTTAGCAGTTTGAGACATGTGTTACAACTGAGTGCGATTTGGAGCCATGTCCAAATTATACTGGTATTGCCTCACGAAAGCCTCTGCCAGGTCCTTCCAACTCTTAATGTTGGCTCTGCTTAGCTTCATATACCATTCCAAAGAGGCCTCAACTAGGTTGTCCTGGAAATAGTACATCCATTGCTTTTCATCATCAGTGTGGGCAACAATCCTTCCTACAAAGGACTGAAGACGAGTCTTTGGACATGCTGTGTCGTTGTACTTCTCGAAAGTTGGTACCTTGAACTTGTAAGGGATTCTAACCCCTGGAACCAAGCCCAAGTCAGTAATGTCAAATCCCAAAGAATTCTAGGATTGAATAGCCCTGATCTGTTCTTCCATCTCCTCAAACTTCCTGTTCATTTCAGCCCCCTGGACTCCAGTCTCGTCCAGCTGAGTGAACTGTTCGTCTTGACCGTCCATTTGCACATTGTTCAGTCCATCATTAATTATGGTAACCCCTGGCTGTGTTACAGGGATTTCAACTTGACGTGCGCCCGCACCGTTACGATTACATCCATCAGTAGTACCGTTGTTCCTGGCTTGACTATTTTCAACCAACTCCAGCAGACGTTCCTGATTCTGACCCATACCTGCCATCAAGGTCATAAAATTGTCCATTCTTAGTCTAAAGTCAACTAAGTCAGCTTGCATTTGATCCATGGCTCTCTCTCTGTTGACCTTTGTGGGATATCTGTGTGCGACTGGCTTTTCTCGAACATTCCTGGGAGCTATAGTGCTTGTAACAACAAGAACGTTAGAAACTGAAGCACTACCTGCAAAACAAACAAACACGTCATATGCAATGCAATGTAACTGCTCATGTTCCCAAGTTTTAAGCATTTTCATGCCCCGGTTCTGGCATTTACTCCAGACAGCCACTTTGAATATTAACTTTCAGACTTTCTCTTTGAAGAATGTCCAGATATTAGCAGTATCAGACAAATGAGCCTTGCATATTCAGAAATGATAATTTGCACATTAACACTGTATATCATGGACAAACCACTTCCGGCCAAAAGTTAGAGCACAAACAGAAATATTCCCCGAAGGGTTACAAGCCATTACATGAATAAAAGACAAAAGAAATAAAGCAAGACTCCTACAACAAGTATGTAGGTAGTCTGAAAAATAAAATAAACTAAGGACCTAGACTCTTTTGCAGCCACCTCTGCTCTTCTCTTCTTTCACCCGCTCTTAACTTGAGCTCTTCAATCTCCTTCCGTGCCTCCTCCAAGGCTAACTGGATTTGTGCTAATTGCTGAGTCTTTTCCATCCAAATGTTATGGACTTGTTCCACCTCTTCCTTCTTGAAGGCCATTTTCACCTTAAAGAACTCTTCTTTCTCTTTGAACTTCTTTTTCTCTTCCTCCCTTTGGCCTTGCAACCAAACAATGGATTGACGAGCTTCCTCGAGAGTCTTCAAAGTCTTTTTGCGTTCAGCTTCTCTTTTTGCCTCCTTCATGCCCAACCTGTGGAAGTGAGCTTCCCTTCCAGCAAAGTCCTTCTCCTTAGCTTCCAAAGAGTCTTGGATCTTCTGCAGCTTTCCTTCTGCTTCATTTTTTGCCCTGTTGGCAAGATGGTACAGGCTTACCATTTCAACATTTTCCACTCGAACTTCATGCAGCTGAGCTTCCAATTTCTTGTACTCTTCAAGGGAAACAGTACTCTGGCTTGGCACTTCTTTGGGATAGAGGGGAGCTTCTACTGAGAAAGGCATGAGAACTTCTTCTACATGTTTTTGCAACCATGCAGCAAACGGTGGATACGTCTTGGGATCTACTCTGCCAAAGTCTTTCTTACCCTTCCTTATCCTGTGAGCCCAAGCTTGAGAGGCTTGTAGAACTAACTCCTTGTTTCCTTCCACAGGAAAATACAAAGACTCAGCAAACTCTTCCATCTGTGGTGGATCTCTCAAAGGGTAACCAAATTGCTTCCTGGCTAATGTTCGATGATAACTGATTACACCCTTCCTTCCTAGCAAAGGCACTCCAGCAAATCTTCCACAACTGACCAGCAACTCTTTTCCCAGCAGATCTCTGTCATATCCCCAGGCAATATCTTCAGTAGTTAGCCCCATCAACCTTCTTGACCATCTCCACTCATCCCTCATGTCCTTGAAAGCACCTGACTTAGGCAACTGTCTGGCAAACCACTCAGCAAACAGTGAAGCACAGCAGCATACTGGTCCACCCCTACCTTTCTCATTCCTGTAATGAACACTGTAATAGAAGTCACCCAACAGAGTTGGCACAGGATTGCCTTTAGCAAAGATAAAGATCACTTCTAAACTTACACATTCTTTCTCTCCTGGGAACAAGCTAGACCCATACACCATCAAAGCTAACAAAGAACCAAAGTCACCCCAACTACCCTCTGTAGCATATCTCTCAGCCTCTGGTATGAGCACACTCCAAGGGAGTCCTTTGCCTTCATTATCCTTCAGAGCCTTCTTGACTATAGCAGCTGGTAAACGACAAACTTTGGCTATGTCTTCTTCTTTAAGCACCACCTCAGACCCATAGAATGGCAAGGTCTCTTTGACTGGAACATTAAGAATGCTGGAAATCTCCACCAAGGTAGGAGCCAAGACGTAATCTGGAAACACAAAGCAACGCAGTAGGGGGTCATAAAACCGAAGCAAGGTATGCAAACTGTCCTTCTGGTCTGCAGTGGGATTGTCCACATACTTCAATATCTGGCCATATCTTTTCCTGAAATTGCCCAAGACTTGGTCATTCATCAGACCTGCTAATTTCTGAACACTTCTGATTTCAGGTTGAAGAAAAGTATAGTGAACATTCTTTTTCCTTGTAATTTTTCTGCTTTCTGTCATCTGGAGATAAGATTTACCAGAACTGGGAGCTGACTATGAACAATGACCTGAAAAATGGAAACATAAACAGTTAATGCAAGAATGATGCAAATGCAAATACAATGCAGGCATATGATCAATCTGGGACCATCTGGATACTGGACACTGAACACAAGGACCCTCTGATCAACTGCAAACCAAAAGTCCTCTGAATCACAACCCTCTGATAGAAATAGTCACAACTTTCTGATAGAAATCTCAGAACCACAGTACCAAGAAGACCAGAACACCAGAACCATAGTACCATAGGACCAAAAATCATAATAAGGATCACTGATAATGAGGGTATGTAGAGGCCAAAGGCTCATGCAAACCTGTAAACCCCTCCCAATCTCACTGGTAGGCTCCGGGTCAGACATCACGGACTCTCAAAGCCGAATAGCAATAATACTTTCACCATTTCCGAGAAATAGCTCATGACCAAATCAAGGAATCGGTTTGGCATTATACACTACGCAGGGAGGCCTCAGCTGAGTCCAGGAAACAAGGGCATCCTATGTAAGTCCTAGGTGGGCCCTCGGATGCGAATGGGTTTGCCACAAAATATGGTCTACCACTGTCATCACTAGAGAGGGATGTTTCCACAAGGTTCTCAATGATCGGTCCCCAGCTGCACATAACTGACAAGGTTATGAAATGAGAGAGGAAGATCCCCAAATCAAAACATTTCCAAGACGGTCGCAAATCTGGGTGTGGAACTCACTACTACCCCCATGACAAGATCTCATGAGGCCAAAGTGGAAGCACTCTAAGTCTTAAGGTGCACTCGAGCCGTGGTAATGAGCTCATCTTTCAGAAACAATATCACCCAAACCCACCAAATAGAAAATCCAGTCCAGACAGTCCAGAATATAATATGATGCAGGAAATAAATACTGAAAACTGTAAATAAAGCTGTAAATAAACTGTAAATAAACAACAGTAAAATACAACATACAACAACAAACATTCAACACCCAAAGAAACAGAAATAAGCAAGCGCTAGGAGAGACTCACAAGGGAACCAGAGATTCTGGGTTCTTTCCCCAGCAGAGTCGCCAGCTGTCGCTCCCCGGATTTCCATCCTGGTACAAACGTGAAAGTGGCGCGAAAAAGAATAGAGTCACCAGCCAGGAATTTTTATCCCGAAAGAACGGGAATGGTAATGCTGCACAAACCAGAAGAATAGAAAAGGAAGGACACGGGTCCTGCGAACCAAAGAGACTGAGTTCGGGAGTCGGTTATGACCTGGGAAGGTATTAGCACCAAGATCGTCCGCCGTACCCGACGGGATCCACGCTTACAAAGAAACTGTTTCAAAGGGTGAAGGAATGAAAACTGCTGCAAAAAGAAAGACCGGAACTGGAAATGAAAAGAAAAGAAAGGGGGAAAATGTAGGGAAAATAAAAGAGTGCTCGAACGGGCCCTACCCCGCTGCCTACGTACCTCATCTGGACAATGAGGATCAGAGTCGTCGTAGTTCCCCTAACTAGGGGTAGAAAAGAAATTGCTTGTGAATTAAAGCTTGAACTGCCTATGCCAGTTCTCAGGTGTTGCAGACTCGGACGACGAGTGCGTAACTGTCTTGCAAAATGACAAGTAGGAGCAAGTTCGCGTACGGAGCGAAGAAGATGAGAAGAGAATTCTCGAAGGAAAGACGCTTATTGTTTGTTTGTGTTTTTTAAAAGCTTTTTATGAGTGTGTCACAAAGAAGTGAACTCAAGCTCTTTTCCATGGAATGTGTACTTGTCACTACATTCCAAGATGGAATAATAGATAAAGCACACTCAAGTAAGGAGAAGATCCCCAAAACTTAAATCCAGAGATTAGGGCTTAAGCTCACTAACTCATTAACTTATTAAGTGTTTTTGGTATTTACAATGAAGAAGTGTTTTTTATGCTTTTCTTGGTGAATAAGATACCTTGATCAGACTTGTGCATCACAAGGTAAGCTTGTACTATCCCAAGATGGGAAGACTACAAGTACCTCATGGGATAAGGCTATTGCTCATGGTATCTCTTCAAACTTTATTAAGTGTTTTCTTTAGAGTTATGAGGTGAGAAGAGAAAAAGAAACCAAAAGGATCACAAAGGCAAAAGTATAATGGGGACTAAAGAATCCTAAGTGTTGTCATGCATGGATATCTTAGGGTTAGTGTGGTTTTCTATCCTAATGAAGAAAGAAAGAAGAAGAAAAGAAGAAGAAAGAAGAAGAGAGATGAGTAAGGCCTAGTGTTGCACCCCAAAATTTTCCCTCCACAAGACAAGTCATTGTGTACTAAGAGGATCACAAGGTAGACAAGGTTCACAAGAGGTCTCATGAGGTTCACAAGGTTCACAAAGTTCACAATTAGTCAAAAAGTTTGACAATCCCCTCAGACAATGCATCCTCCTAAGCACTGCATCTTAAACTAGGGTTTTGACTTTAATCAGGCTAAATGGACTTCCAAGACTTCAAGTGAGCTTCATAACATCTTATATGTGTTCAAGAATCCCCATGACAAGTTTCAAGACTTTTCTCAAAGGTTTGCTCAGTCAAATGATCAGATAGGTTAAAATCAGTCAAAGTAGTTAAAAAGTCAAACTGAGGTCAACTGTGGTCAAACCAAAGTCAAAATTCATGATTTTTTGCCAACATCAAGTATATGAAGTAAAATTCATCATTTGATCAAGGGTTGATCATGATTCATCAAGGAGATTTCAGATCATCAAGAATCAGGAGTTTCTAAATTAGGGTTTTCACAGGAAAAGTCAACTGAACTTTGACCAGCCATAACTTTCACATGCTTCAGCAAATTTTTTCCATCCAAAGCTCATTTTGAAGTATATTGAATTCTCTACAACTTTGTGTCTCACAAGCCAAGCCTAAAAATGCTTCATTTGGAAGGTATGAGCTAGGACATTATAGGTCCTTTTAAAAGTCAACAAAAAGTCAACAACTTCAAAAGAGCATAACTTGAGAATGGTAAGAGATATGGACATGAAACCAATGAGGTTGGTTAGAGGAATCTTTAAGCTTTCCAAAATGTCCAAGAACACCCTCATAGCATTAAAATTGAAGTATTTGTGCCCTTGCAAAGTTGGGAAATTTTAGGGAAGTTTATGAAGCAAATAAGGCCTTAAATCAAATTTTTGCTAAATGAGCCCACCAAATTGCCATCCCATCTTTACAATATCATCAAGCACGACCCAACCCAACTTTTTTCTGATTTTTTCTTTTTTATTTCATATTTATTTTAATTTTATTCATTAAAATAAAATTTAAATTGAAATAAAATATAAAATCATATATTTAAAAAGGGATTTTGCTTCTAGAAAGTCATAAATATTATTTGGATCAGATTGATACACAAGTTATGAGGATTGTCCCAAAATGGCAATGTTATATCAAAGAATATTCAAATTTTAAGGCATATCTTTCTCAATATTCAAATGATCCAAAAGTCCAAAGAATCATACAATTTTTTGACCTAATCTCATTCACATATATACATAGAACATAACACAAGCAAGGGACACGAATTTGACAGCCTGAAGAACCCTATTCAAACTTCACAAAATTCATCAAAAACTCAAATTCGGATTCACCTTTGCAGGGCATTTAAAGGTATTCTAAAGACATAGAGAGGATCCTTGGACTCTCAGGATGCTATCCACATGATCATAAGCATCCATAACCTCATGAATGATGCAAACTGAATCGGTTTCATGTAAAATATATTTTTTTCGATTCATAAGTTTTATGCATAATCATTTAAATTTGAGCTTGTAATATTGTTTGTTGAATGATGCACATGGATTCTGGATTGTTGGTTATGAGTTTCGATGCAGGTTTGGAGTTTCACCATTATTAGGGTTTGAAGCTCGTTTTGGGGTTTTGCGTAGGAGGCAATATAAATCCATTTAAAAACCATGGATAGACCGTATACCTCTCAAGGATCACATTAACCTGATCAATTTCATGAAATAATGAGCTTAGCTATGAGATGTGATTTTCGCAGGTTATGGATATTGAGGAATTCGCAGAAAAATGCATAGGTAATTTGGCAGGTGAATTCGCAGCAACCCAGGAAGAAGATGACCTCCTTGGCGCCATCTGGAAATTTGAAAAATTGGTTTAATATTTTTATAATTGTTTCTATTTTATTCCAGTTAATGCTGCTTGGTCTAGTGGTAAGTATGCGCGTTAATGACCTTCAAGACCTAGGTTCGATCCTGGCTGAAGGAAATTTTTTGTGCTTTTGTCATTTATTTTGGCATGATTAAAATATAATGACTTGGAGCTATTCAATATCACAAGCGCATGGCTTGTCCCATTGGTTATAGGCGCGTTTTGGAAGCAGTTGTACCTGGGTTCGATCCCCAGGTTTCCCATCTTTTTTACAATTCATGGTATTTTCCAGATTTATTATTTGTTTGATTTGATCCACAAAGAAGTCACATGGCGCGCACAGTTCAGTTGGTTATGGGACATCCTTGGCAGGTACAGGACCTGGGTTCAAATCCCAGGTCCTTTCTTTTTGGTCAATTTCTTTGTTTTTTTTCTTCTTTTAATTTATTTTCTTATATTTAATTCTATTTTATTTAAATTAGTAAATATAAATTATAATTTTTTTTTCTAAATACCATCAAAATACTTTTCTCTATATTCTTAAAATATCATAATTTATTTTCTTAAAAAATTTAAATTGTTTATATTTATTTCATAATATGTATATATGTATAATTATCATATTTTTGTAAATAAATTGTTTTATTTTGTAAATTAAATACAAAACCCTAATTTTCCCTAACCCTAACCCTAACCCTAATTCCAAACCCTGATTTTTGTTTAACTTTAAATATTAAATTTAATTAATTTTTTTCCTAATATATAATTAAATAATTAACCATGTTTTGTAAATAATTATTATATGGTTCATCATTATTATTCTCATTATCTTATTTTCTTCTTAAAAAATTCTTCAAAATTATTTGTTTAATTCAAAAATATTTAATTAACTTGTATATATTTTTGTATATTTGTGCTAACCTCCTCCTCTTATAATTATTTTATTACTAACCATTTTAATTATAATTTCTTTATTATTATATATTTATTATTCATATTATAATGTAATTGTACACACTATGTAATAGTTGTAGAATTTCTTATTATTTATTTTAAATTGACATGGTTAGTAAAATAGGGAGTGTAAACATGTTTGTATTTAAAATTAAACTTAGATCACTAATTTGTAAGATAAATACTTGAATTTGTACACGCACACACGTAAGTCGATCTTGGATCGCCATCTCACATTCTTAAGGATACCTCTCATGTTGCCTAAATAAAAAGGTCAAGTAAGGTGTAAAGCAAAGTCCCTTCTCTCATATCATCTAGTCCCTTAAAAGATAATAAGATCAAGTCCCTTCATGGTTGCCTTCGTAAATGATCTTGTCCCTTTCGAATAAAGATGATAAGTCCCTTCGAATTTCTAAATACACCTTACAGTTGCCTAATCACAGTTGTCCCTTCATTTGTCCCTCACACATCCAAGGTAATGACTACCTATTCCTTAATAATAGGGATAGTCTTACCATTTAAAGGATATTTAAGAACAGAAAAGATTTAACTTAGGGTAGGTTTCTCTTATGTAGTTTCTCACCTTTTCAAAACATTTCAAAACATTTCACATTTTCAAACAAATTTTCGAAACAAAGTCTTTATATATATCCGTACATGGATCATTATAAAGTACTTAAGAAATTTTTTTTTCACACTACACTTCTCAAAACAATTTAAAGTGAGCTAAGTAACTAAGAGCCCATGGATAACCATGGATGTAAAGGGTGCTAACACCTTCCCTTTACATAACCTACCCCCCGAACCCAAAAATCTTTTAAGGTCTTTCCTGTTCTTTTATACCATTTCCTTTGGATAAAATAAAAGTCGGTGGCGACTCTTGCTATCCGCAACATTTATAGAAAAGTTAGTTCTCCCACCGTGTTACAGAACTGGCGACTCTGCTGGGGATTTAATAAAAGAGGGGTACCCTTAGGAATTAGATCACTTTAAAATTGTTTGCCTTGTTTGCTTTATACTTATCTGCTGGGTGCTCTTATGTGTGAAAGATCCTAACCCGGATCTAGTGTACCTTAGGTAAATGGCAATAGACCAAGGAAACTGTACGGCGTATACCGATATGGTTGATCTGGTGGCCATAGTTAGTGTGACTTCTTGGTTGGTGCTTATGTTCCTTAAGTCAAGTTGAGGATAATATGAGGCTGCCATATGTTGTCAATACACTAACTAACTTTTAGAATCCTAGTTATCCCATCTTGGCCTTTAGAAAGTAGTGAGATAACCGGCTTTGGTGAAGACTGAAGTTGGTTGATACTCGATACTACACTCATTGAGATCTTAAACTTGGAGGGTTTTGGTTGGCAAGTAAGTTGCCTACTGAACAACCACCCTTGTGAAGGATCAATGATATTGAGATCCCTTAGAACCTGGTTACTTTTGTAGGACAGGATGAACCAACTAACTTCAGGGGAGGGTACTTACCTTTAAACCTCATGCAAGCCTTCAAACCTAGGGCTATTGTGTGACTTGTTTGTGTGTGCCACATGTTTGTGATTGAGCATAACATCATAGCATCATCATGCATCATAAGCATAGCATTTTCACTAACCATTTCAAGGACCAAAGGATTTATCTTTGTTCTTTGTTGCAGGTCATGGCTTCTGCTCGTAGGAATACTATCAGGATCAACTTTGTAGGAATACCTCCTAAGCTTAAGGAGTTGGTTTCTCAAGTGTCTGAAAACTCTCAGTTCATCAAGAGACATGGTCACCTGCTGGATCTAGTCACTTCAGGGTTCAATGAAGACATGATGAGTGTTTTGTTTCAATTCTTTGATCCTAAACACCATTGCTTCACATTTCCTGATTATCAGCTAGTTCCTACAATGGAAGAGTTCTCCAATCTTCTGGACATACCTATACTTAATCAAAAACCCTTCACAGGCTTAGAAAAAGAGCCTAAACCTGAAGTCATTGCTGCAACTCTACATCTGAAGAAGTCAGACATTGTTCTAGAAACGAGAAGTGGAGTTAAGGGTATTCTTGCTAAGGTGTTAATAGAGAAGGCTCAAGTATTCTTGAAGGCTATGAGCTATGATACTTTTGAGGAGATCTTAGCCTTGTTGATTTATGGCTTAGTGTTGTTCCCCAATCCAGATCAGTTCATAGACGTTCATGCCATCAACATATTTTTGAGTCACAATCCAGTGCCTACATTACTTGGGGACATCCTGCATTCTCTTCATACTCGTACTACGAAAGCACGAGGAACCCTGATGTGCTATATACCTTTGCTATCTAGGTGGTTTATTTCTCACCTTCCTTGATCAGTGATGAAGAATGAGCAAGGGTTCAGGTGGTCCAAGAGGATTATGTCACTCTCTCATTCAGATATCCATTGGTGCTTCAGATCTATGAAGAATGTTACTATCATTGACCGTTGTGGGGAGTTTCCTAATGTTCCACTTCTAGGCATAAGAGGAGGCATTACTTACAACCCTTCTTTAGCTTTACGATAATTTGGTTACGCTAGGAGTGATGGTCCACATGACATGTTGATTCAGGGTATTGTGTTTGACTACGACAACGATCTACAAGGTTACCGTCAAAGGTTCATACGAGCATGGGGAAAAGTGAACAAGGTTGACAGCAAGACTCTGGAGCCCAAGTACACTATTCCTATGGAAGCTTACCTTAGATGGGTGCGATCTCGTGCTCAGACTCTTATGATGCCATATCCTGCCATCCTGCCAGTTACTATGGAGCCTGTTGCTGAAGGAGATACCTCTTATACCATCCTTCACCCAGACATGCCCACTGACATGGAAGACTTACAGAGGTCCTGGATCCAGTTGAAGGAGCAAAGGGATACTTTCGAGGCTCATTACAAAGCAAGTCAAGAAATAATCCTGGAGCTGACAAAGCAACTTCACGAGGAGCGGAATCTCAACTCATACCTCAACACAAAGAGGAAACGTCCATGGGAGACTTAAAACCCCATCTTTTGTATTTATTTCATTTCATTTTGTAAGCCCAAAGGGAAAACGAATTTATTACTAATAAGAGTTTACTTTCTTGATTGTTTAAGCAAATTTAAATCCTGCGGTCCTTGAAAATATTGCATACGCATTATTACACCATATCATTGCATCACAAGTTTCTTATGTACAGGTTTCTTATCTTCTCGCTGTTTATTTCAGCAATGGCTCTTGAACAAACAGTTAAAGATCTCCAGGCACAAAATGCACAGTTCCAAGAGCTGATCCTGAACTTGTCCAAGGGGCAGGATGAATTGAAGACACTGCTGGCCAAGAAGACCAAGAAGACTAGAAGGTCAGGAGGCCTAATCAGCATGGGAAGAAGGTTCAGAGGTCCTGTCAAGACCAAAGAACAGGTTGAAGATTATGAGTCTGAAGAGTCTGAGAAAGAAGGAGGCAGTCTCCATAATACAATGGGGGACTCTGATTCTGAAGCTAACTACTATCATGATCCTAATGAAGATAAGTTCAAAATGCTGGTGGATAGAATGGATGCTATGGAATTGCAAAAGTCTTCTGGGCTGGATTTTGAAGATCTGAGTTTGATATCTGGGGTGGTCATACCCATTGGTTTCAAGGTTCCTGCTTTTGTAATGTATGATCGTGTCTCTTGTCCCAAGCTGCATCTGAGGTCTTATGTCCGGAGAATCCAACCCCATACTGCTGATAAGAAGTTGTGGATCCATTTCTTTCAAGAGAGCTTATCTGGAGCTCAATTGGAATGGTACTATCAGTTGGAGAGTGTCAACATCCGTGATTGGAATGGTCTTGCTGAGGCTTTTTATAAGCAATATCAATACAATGCTGGCCTAGCCCCTACTCGCATGCAACTACAAAGCATGTCTATGGGTGCTAAAGAAAATTTCAAGGAGTATGCCCAGAAGTGGAGAGATTTGGCTGGTAGAGTGCAACCCCCTCTAACTGACAGGGAGTTAGTGGATATGTTCATATGTACGTTGAATGGTCCTTTTTACAGTCATCTCATTGGAAGCTCATCATCTGGCTTCACTGAGTTGATAATGACAGGAGAGCGCGTAGAAAGTGGTATAAGGAGTGGCAAGATCCAAGTGGGTGCTTCTTCATCAAGTACTGCAAAGAAGCCTCCTAGTGGGAAGAAAGAGTCAAATGCTGTTTATGGTCAACCTGATCGTAATAGGAGGCATCAGTCTGTGAGCGTAGTTCATATCTCCAATCCTACTCCTGCAACACCAGAACAACCACAGAGCAATCAACAGAGGCCTAGAAGACAGTTCACCAAGTTCAACATGTCACTGGCCCAAGCCTTGCAACACTTGTTGAAGGGTGAACTCATCACTTTGAAGGACCCTCCTCAGAACCCCAATGTTACCTCTCCCAGGTACAATCCTAATGCACGATGTGCATATCATTCTAATTGTCAATGACATGATACCAATAATTGCTGGATATTGAAGAATAAGATTCAAGATATGATTGATGCTGGAGAGATTGAGTTTGACCCTCCGGGTACTCCAAATGTGATTACTGCTCCCATGCCAAATCATGAAAAGACTGTTAATGCCATTGATGAAGTTTCACATATTTCCTCAATTGCATATGTGACTACACCATTGTCTGTTATCAAGAAGAAGTTGGTACAAGCTGGGTTCTTTCCAGGTTGTAATGAAGATTGTTTCTATTGTGCTTATAAACCGGATAGTTGCTGGAAGTTGAAGGACGGTATTCAACGCCTCATGAACAATTACACCATATTGTTTGAGAGGACACCTTCTGTAGAGAGCATGGTGGAACATATAACTAAAGGTGCGAAGGTTGAAGAGGTGGATATGGTTGATAAAGTGTCGGTAAGGATTACTTCCAAGGGTCCTGTCAAAATCACTCATAAGGGTCCAATTAAGATTACTGCTGAAGGCCCTATGAAGATTGTTGCTGAAGCTAGAGTGGCTCCTATGATCATTACCACTCCTGGTCCTATTCCGTATACTTCTGATAAAGCGGTGCCTTGGCATTATGGCTCCGATGTTTATATTCATGGTGTTAAGCAGGAACCCTTAGTTGAGACACCTGTTGCTGATGAAAACCTTGATGTTGACAATATTGCTGGATCTAGTAAGATCACACGAAGCGGAAGAGTCTTCTCTCCTCCAATTACCTCCAAGAATACAGTTACTCCAGATACTACCTCCACTACTGATGCTCGGGGCAAAGGTCCTGTTATCGAACCTGTGCAAACTGATGCACCAACTGCTGATGATCTTTCTAAGCAGATGGAAGAAGTACTAAAGATCATTCGATAGGGTGATTATGACATTGTTGATCAATTGGGGCATACTCCCTCCAAGATTTCTATGTTGTCTTTGCTGTTGTGTTCTGAGGCTCATGCTAAAGCCTTGATTAAATTCTTGAAGACTGCTCACGTACCAAATGAGATTTCTGTAGACCAGTTCGAAAATTGTGTTGCACACTTGACCTATGATAATGGGTTAGGTTTCTCCGATGCTGATTTGACTCCGGCCAAAAGGGATCATAACAGGGCTCTACATATCTCTATTGAATGTAGGGGCACTACCCTGTCACATGTATTAATAGACAATGGTTCTTCGCTGAATGTGTTGCCCAAAGAAGTGCTGAATAAGCTTACTCCTGAAGATGTTGTGTTAAGGCCTAGTAATATAGTGGTGAAGGCTTTTGATGGCTCGAGAAGAGTGGTGCATGGAGAAATAGATCTCCCAATCAAAGTAGGTTCTCAGGTCTTCAATGCTACTTTTTATGTAATGGATATTCGTCCTTCGTATTCTTGTTTGCTTGGGCGTCCCTGGATCCATGGGGCTGGTGCTGTGACTTCTACTTTACATCAGAAGCTGAGATATCCAGTAGAGGGAAAGGTTGTCACTGTTTACAGAGAGGAAGGATATATGATTAGCCATGTGAACACATTTAAATATCTCGAAGTGGAAGGTGAATATGTTGAAACTCCGTGCCAGACGTTCGAGGTGGTTCCTTGGGTTGTTAATAATTATGAAGCTCCTCCTGTTGTCAAGAAAGTTCCTGTGGTCACCAAACTACCTCCTACAATGGCTTCCCTCAAGGATGCTAGAGTTGTGGTGGATGAAGGTGGTTGTACTATTTGGGGTCAACTTCCTGACATCCCTTACAAGTCTGACAAATTTGGTTTGGGTTTCACTGCAGAGTCCCAGAAGGTTGTTCATCGTGCTCGTGTTGTTCGTATAACTAATCAGGGGATTATGAAAGATCAGATCAATGTTGTGGGTGACTATGATGAAGACTACAACTTGGATGCTTGGAGTTTTCCTACTGTGGGTGCTGGGCTCAATAATTGGAAAGCTGAAGATGTTATTCCTATCTCCTTTAGTCAGGAGTAAATACTATTACTGTGTTGTTACTTTTAAAATTAGTAATTTTTGAACAATTAAACTCTTAAGCCTTGTGCCTTACCCGGGGCACAATGGTATGCTTGTTTCGGGATGTCATTTCATTTGCATACTTCATTCAATAAAAATCAGTGGACGTTTCATTTTCGTAAATATTGTGTTCCTTGTCTTTCTTTTATTATTTTTGTTTTATCAGCTATGTGTTCTTACACACACCCACATCACTAAAATGCAGATCCTCATCCACTCTGGATCCTGTTGATAACAATTTTACTATTGCCAATTATAATTTCGAGAATCCGATCTATCAAGCTGAAGATGGAAAGGAGGACGATTGTGAAGTACCTGTAGAGCTTGCTAGGTTGTTACAACAATAAGAGAAAGCTATACAGCCACATGAAGAGCCAATCGAAGTTGTGAATTTGGGAACTGAAGAAAACAGGAAAGAAGTCAAGATAGGGGCTGAATTAGAGGATGGTGTTAAGAGTAGGTTGATTCAAATGTTACATGATTATGTGGAGATCTTTGCTTGGTACTATGAAGATATGCCAGGGTTGGATACAGACATTGTGGTTCACCGTTTACCAGTGAAAGAAAAGTGTCGTCCAAAGAAACAGAAATTTCGTCGTATGCGTCCTGAAATGTCAGAGAAGATTAAGGCAGAGGTAATGAAACAGTTTGATGCAGGGTTCTTAGCTGTGACTTCTTATCCTCAATGGGTTGCAAATGTGGTGCCGGTACCTAAGAAAGATGGTAAGGTACGTATGTGTGTAGACTACAGAGATTTGAACAAGGCCAGCCCCAAAGATGACTTTCCACTTCCTCATATTGATGTTCTGGTAGACAACACTGCTCAGCATAAAGTATTCTCTTTCATGGATGGTTTCTCTGGTTACAATCAAATCAAGATGGCTCCTGAAGATATGGAAAAGACAACATTTGTTACACAGTGGGGTACTTTTTGTTATAAAGTGATGCAATTTGGTTTGAAGAATGAAGGGGCAACATATCAGCGTGCTATGGTGGCTTTGTTTCACGATATGATTCATCATGAGATAGAGGTATATGTAGATGATATGATAGCCAGGTCCCAGAATGAAGAGCAACATCTTGATCACTTGCATAAGTTGTTTGAAAGGTTGAAGAAATACAAGTTGAGATTGAACCCAAACAAGTGTACTTTTGGAGTTAGGTCTGGTAAACTCCTGGATTTCATCGTCATTGAAAAAGGTATTGAAGTAGACCCTGCTAAAGTGAAAGCTATACAAGAGATGCCAGCTCCCCGTACTGAGAAGGAGGTTAGAGGTTTTTTGGGACGATTTAATTACATTGCAAGATTTATTTCTCAATTAACTGCTACCTGTGAGCCAATCTTCAAGTTGTTGAAGAAAGATCATGTAATGGAATGGAATGATGAGTGCCAGATAGCCTTTGATGAAATCAAGAGATATCTCCTAGAACCTCCAAGTTTGATGCCACCAGTTGAGGGAAGACCCTTGATTATGTACTTAACAGTATTAGAAAACTCAATGGGGTGTGTATTGGGGCAACATGACGAGACTGGTCGAAAAGAGCAGGTAATATACTACCTTAGCAAAAAGTTTACCGACTGTGAAACAAGATACTCACTGCTCGAGAAAACTTGTTGCGCTTTGGCATGGGCTGCTCGCCGACTAAGACAGTATATGTTGACCCATACTAACTTGTTGATTTCGAAGATGGATCCAATCAAGTGCATATTTGAGAAACCTGCTCTTTCCGGACAAATAGCGAGATAGCAAATGATCTTAACAGAATATGATATACAGTACACTACTCAGAAGTCCATTAAAGGAAGTGTTGTAGCTGATCATTTGGCTCATCAAGCAGTGGATGATTACCAGTCAATGAGTTTTGAGTTCCCTGATGAAGATATCATGATTATTACCAAAGAACCTGGACAATATGACGGACCTGAACAAGGATCCCGATGGACTATGGTTTTTGATGGAGCTTCTAATGCACTTGGTAATGGTGTTGGTGTTGTGATCAGTTCCCCTGAAGGTTGTCATACCCCGATTACTGCCAGACTTTGTTTCTATTGTACCAATAACATGGCTGAGTATGAGGCATGTATCCTGGGTATCAAAACCGCCATTGATATGAAGATTCAGTCCCTTGACGTGTATGGAGATTCAGCCCTAGTAGTAAGTCAAATCAAAGGAGATTGGGACACCAAGCATGATAATCTCATTCCTTACAGAGAGCATGTGTTGTCTTTGATCCCGTATTTCAAAGAGATTACCTTTGGACATATTCCACGAAGAGAGAATCAGTTGGCAGATGCATTAGCCACCATGGAATACATGTTTGAGATCAGCTGGGATGATGAAGCTCCCAAGATTACCATTGATAGATTTGAGAAGCCTGCATACTGCAATGAGATTGACACTGAAGAAGCAGAGGAGAAGCCTTGGTTCTATGAAGTGAAAAGATATCTTGAAGCTCAGGAGTTCCCTGAAGGGGCATCTGTCAAAGATGAGAAGTTTCTAAGGAGGTTTTCTGCTAAGTTCCTTTTGAGTAATGGAATTTTGTACAAGCGCAATCATGATTCAACTTTGCTTCGTTGTGTGGATAAGAAGGAAGCAACCGAGATTATGGAAGATATGCATGATGGAATCTTTGGCACTCATTCTAGTGGTCATACTATGGCAAAGAAGATATTGAGAGCAGGTTACTATTGGTCTACCATGGAAGATGACTGCTATCAACATTCCAGAACGTGTCACAAGTGTCAAATCTACGCTGATAAAGTGCACATACCTCCATCACCATTGAATGTGTTGACTGCTCCTTGGCCTTTTGCCATGTGGGGCATTGATATGATTGGTGAGATCAAGCCTACTGCTTCTAATGGGCATCGTTTCATCCTGGTCGCTATTGATTACTTCACTAAGTGGGTGGAGGTAGCTTCATTTGCATCTGTTACTAAGAATGTTGTGGCTCGATTCATTAAGAATAATCTCATATGTAGGTATGGCATCCCTGAAAGGATTATTACTGACAATGGCTCTAATCTGAACAACACTATGATTACTGATCTCTGCATGCAGTTCAAGATTAAGCATCACAACTCTTCTCCGTATCGTCCAAAGATGAATGGGGAAGTAGAAGCTGCTAATAAGAACATTAAGAAGATTCTACAGAAGATGACCATCACTTATAAGGATTGGCATGAGATGTTACCATTTGCTCTTCATGGTTATCGTACTACAATACGTACTTCAACAGGGGCAACCCCATTCTCCTTAGTATATGGTATGGAAGCAGTTCTGCCCATTGAAGTTCAGATTCCCTCCTTAAGAATTATGAAGGATGCAGGCTTGGATGAAGATGAGTGGATTCAGACCCGACTTGACCAGATAAATTTGATTGATGAGAAGAGGTTAGCAGCAGTTTGTCATGGCCAGATGTACCAGAAATGGATGATTAAGGCTTTTAATAAGAAGGTTAAGCCAAAGGTATATCAGGCTGGTGACTTGGTAATCAAGCGTATCATATTACCACAGGGTGATCCTAGGGGCAAGTGGACCCCTACATATGAAGGGCCATTTGAGGTCAAAACAGTATTCTCAGGAGGTGCCATGATACTTACTACTATGGATGGTGAAGACTTCCCACAGCCTGTAAACGCAGACATAGTTAAAAAATACTACGCCTAAAAAGAGACCCGCTAGGTTGACTGGCCTAGGCAAAAATAAGGGCATCCCGGCGAACCAAAAGGGTTCGGGAAAAAATTAGGGATATATATATATATATATAAAATGTACACCCGGTAAGTCGAAAACCTGAAAAGGAGGCTTGGGCAAAAAAGGGTATCCCGGTGGATTGAAAACCTGAAAGGGCAATCCAGGAAAAAGTTAGGGATTAAAGCGTATGACTATGTCTCAACCAGTTGTGCTACTTACTCAAGCTCGAACAGATAAAGATCAATACAATCGTTTCCGTCTCGACAGCAGAAGATGAGATACTTGAAGATAATGGCAATAGTAGAATTGAAACTCAATAGGATTATTTCCCACATATCTGATTTTCTTTGTTTTGTAAACATTTTTTACGACAAATTCCTCTTACTAGGATTTCAGTCTCCTTGTACAAACTTGCCTATGCATGGGCCACTTTGTGATATAAATAAAATTTCATCTTTGAATCCAGATTTACTTTTACCCTATTTACATAAGCGAAACATCCATTGGTTGTGTTTGAATGTATGTATGCTTTTGAATATGATTGATGTTTACCAGAAATACATAAAATGCTTAATATGATTGATGTTTACCAGAAATGCATGAAAATGCAGTAATAATATTTACTAAGGACGAACGAGGGAATGAATTCAACGAAGCTTTGCCGGTTCATCCTCACAAGACAGCTACAAATCCCCCAGTAGGGCAAATCCATCTTCGTAAATACTTCGAGTTACATCTCCCCTGGAATTTATGTCCATCTCTTTTATCCTCAGTCGGGATACTCAGGAAATTATTCCTTCAACAGAGTACGACAAACGAAGACGGGAGGTTATGGATACCATACTATCGAACGAAGACTGGAGGTTATGGATACCATACTATCGAACGAAGACGGGAGGTTATGGATACCATACTATCGAACGAAGACGGGAGGTTATGAATACTATATTATCAAATGAGATGGGAATGAGTTCCTCATATTCTTCAGCAACAAATCGGGATTTATTTTCCCTGGCTAGCAGTTGTTATACGAAGATACCCGGACGCTTCAGGCTGCATGATTCATACATACATCATTTATATCATACCATAGCATATACATAGTACATAATACATTACTTGAGTGCATCATACTATGCATGCATACATAATGCATAAACTAATATTTTCCTTGCAGGATAGTTATATGCAGGTAAAACAATATCAACAACTTACAATGGGTCAGAAATGATCCATATACTACTCAAGATGTCCTCGAATAGCAGGCAAATGATCTGTAAAAAGATCCATTCCCTGGTTCAAGACATCTTTCAGAAGAACAAATCCTGGCGTTCTTTTGGCCCCTTGTTCAAGACTTTTTCAGAAGAACAAATCCTGACGTTCTTTTGACCCTTAAGAACAAATCCTGACGTTCTTTTGGCCCCTTGTTCAAGACTTTTCCAGAAGAACAAATCCTGACGTTCTTTTGATCCTTAAGAGCAAATCCTGACGTTTTTTTGGCCCCTTGTTCAAGACTTTTTTCAGAAGAACAAATCCTGACGTTCTTTTGACCCTTAAGAACAAATCCTGACGTTCTTTTGGCCCCTTGAATAGCAGGCAAACGGTCTGTAAAAAGATCCATTCCCTGGTTCAAGACATTTTTCAGAAGAACAAATCCTGACGTTCTTTTGACCCTTAAGAACAAATCCTGATGTTCTTTTGGCCCCTTGAATAGCAGGCAAACGGTCTGTAAAAAGATCCATTCCCTGGTTCAAGGAATTATTTAGAAGAACAAATCCTGACGTTCTTTTGACCCTTAAGAACAAATCCTGACGTTCTTTTGGCCCTTGGAGAATAGGCAAACGGTCTGTATGAAGATCTATTCCCTAATCCAAGATACTTCCAGAAGATTTATTTCTACTGGTCCATTCAACAACTCAAATCATGTTACATAAATGATTCAGAGACAGCTTATACAAATGCCTAGTACTGATATCCAGTATCAACATAAAGATATCACCACATCCAGATATTTTAGATGGCATCTCTAAGCCCATCTCCAGGTCATCCTGATGGCATATCTAAGCCCATCTCCAATTCCTCCAAGTGGCATCTTTAAGCCCACTCAAGCACATACAAATAATCATCAGTATTACTCTATGCACTGATGAGTGCAAATTTTTGGGCTTTTGTGTTCAATCCCCTTCAACCTTCCAGGTCACGAATGGCACATATACCAATCTAACCCCTCAGGTTTCAGAAAATTGAACAGGGGCAGCTGTTGCACCCCAAACTTTGCCCTCCACAAGACAAGTCATTGTGTACTAAGAGTATCACAAGGTAGATAAGGTTCACAAGACGTCTCATGAGGTTCACAAGGTTCACAAAGTTCACAATTAATCAAAAAGTTTGACAATCCCCTCAGACAATGCATCCTCCTAAGCATTGCATCTTAAACTAGGGTTTTGACTTTAATCAGGCTAAATGGACTTCCAAGACTTCAAGTTAGCTTCATAACATCTTATATGTGTTAAAGAATCCCCATGACAAGTTTCAAGACTTTTCTCAAAGGTTTGCTCAGTCAAATGATCAGATAGGTTAAAATCAGTCAAAGCAGTTAAAAAGTCAAACTGAGGTCAACTGTGGTCAAACCAAAGTCAAAATTCATGATTTTTTGCCAACATCAATTATATGAAGTAAAATTCATCATTTTATCAAGGGTTGATCATGATTCATCAAGGAGATTTCAGATCATCAAGAATCAGGAGTTTCTAAATTAGGGTTTTCACAGGAAAAGTCAACTGAACTTTGACCAACCATAACTTTCACATGCTTCATCAAAATTTTTCCATCCAAATCTCATTTTTAAGTAAATTGAATTCTCTACAACTTTGTTTCTCACAAGCCAAGCTCAAAAATGCTTCATTTGGAAGGTATGAGCTAGGACATTATAGGTCCTTTTAAAAGTCAACAAAAAGTCAACAACTTCAAAAGAGCATAACTTGAGAATGGTAAAAGATATGGACATGAAACCAATGAGGTTGGTTAGAGGACTCTTTAAGCTTTCCAAAATGTCCAAGAACACCCTCATAGCATTAAAATTTAAGGATTTGTGCCCTTGCAAAGTTGGGAAATTTTAGGGATGTTTATGAAGCAAATAAGGCCTTAAATCAAATTTTTGCTAAATGAGCCCACCAAATGTCCATCTCATCTTTACAATATCATCAAGCACGACCCAACCCACCTTTTTTCTGAATTTTTCTTTTTTATTTCATATTTATTTTAATTTTATTCATTAAAATACAATTTAAATTGAAATAAAATATAAAATCATATATTTAAAAAGGGATTTTGCTTCTAGAAAGTCATAAATATTATTTGGATCAGATTGATACACAAGTTATGAGGATTGTACCAAAATGGCAATTTTATATCAAAGAATATTCAAATTTTAAGGCATATCTTTCTCAATATTCAAATGATCCAAAAGTCCAAAGAATCATACAATTTTTTTACCTAATCTCATTCACATATATACATAGAACATAACACAAGCAAGGGACACGAATTTGACAGCCTGAAGAACCCTATTCAAACTTCAAAAAATTCATCAAAAACTCAAATTCAGATTCACCTTTGCAAGGCATTTAAAGGTATTCTAAAGGCATAGAGAGGATCCTTGGACTCTCAGGATGCTATCCACATGATCATAAGCATCCATAACCTCATGAATGATGCAAACCGAATCGGTTTCATGTCAAATATATTTTTTTTCGATTCATAAGTTTTATGCATAATCATTTAAATTTGAGCTTGTAATATTGTTTGTTGAATGATGCACATGGATTCTGGATTGTTGGTTATGAGTTTCGATGCAGGTTTGGAGTTTCACCATTATTAGGGTTTGAAGCTCGTTTTGGGGTTTTGCGTAGGAGGCAATATAAATCCATTTAAAAACCATGGCTAGACCGTATACCTCTCAAGGATCACATTAACCTGATCAATTTCATGAAATAATGAGCTTAGCTATGAGATGTGATTTTCGCAGGTTATGGATATTGAGGAATTCGCAGGAAAATGCATAGGTAATTTGGCAGGTGAATTCACAGCAACCAAAGAAGAAGATGACCTCCTTGGCGCCATCTGGAAATTTGAAAAATTGGTTTAATATTTTTATAATTGTTTCTATTTTATTTCAGTTAATGCTGCTTGGTCTGGTGGTAAGTATGCGCGTTAATGACCTTCAAGACCTAGGTTCGATCCTGGCTGAAGGAAATTTTTTTTGCTTTTGTCATTTATTTTGACAGGATTAAAATATAATGACTTGGAGCTATTCAATATCACAAGCGCATGGCTTGTCCCATTGGTTATAGGCGCGTTTTGGAAGCAGTTGTACCTGGGTTCGATCCCCAGGTTTCCCATCTTTTTTACAATTCATGGTATTTTCCAGATTTATTATTTGTTTGATTTGATCCACAAAGAAGTTACATGGCGCGCGCAGTTCAGTTGGTTATGGGACATCCTTGGCAGGTATAGGACCTGGGTTCAAATCCCATGTCCTTTCTTTTTGGTCAATTTCTTTGTTTTTTTCTTCTTTTAATTTATTTTCTTATATTTAATTCTATTTTATTTAAATTAGTAAATATAAATTATAAAAAATATTTTCTAAATACCATCAAAATACTTTTCTCTATATTCTTAAAATATCATAATTTTTTTTCTTAAAAAATATTAATTGTTTATATTTATTTCATAATATGTATATATGTATAATTATCATATTTTTGTAAATAAATTGTTTTATTTTGTAAATTAAATACGAAACCCTAATTTTCTCTAACCCTAACCCTAACCCTAATTCCAAACCCTGATTTTTGTTTAACTTTAAATATTAAATTTAATTAATTTTTTTCCTAATATATAATTAAATAATTAACCATGTTTTGTAAATAATTATTATATGGTTCATCATTATTATTCTCATTATCTTATTTTCTTCTTAAAAAATTCTTCAAAATTATTTGTTTAATTCAAAAATATTTAATTAACTTGTATATATTTTTGTATATTTGTGCTAACCTCCTCCTCTTATAATTATTTTATTACTAACCATTTTAATTATAATTTCTTTATTATTATATATTTATTATTCATATTATAATGTAATTGTATTTCTTATTATTTATTTTAAATTTCCATGGTTAGTAAAATAGGGAGTGTAAACATGTTTGTATTTAAAATTAAACTTAGATCACTAATTTGTAAGATAAATACTTGAATTTGTACACGCACACACGTAAGTCGATCTTGGATCGCCATCTCACATTCTTAAGGATACCTCTCATGTTGCCTAAACAAAAAGGTCAAGTAAGGTGTAAAGCAAAGTCCCTTCTCTCATATCATCTAGTCCCTTAAAAGATAATAAGATCAAGTCCCTTCATGGTTGCCTTCGTAAATGATCTTGTCCCTTTCGAATAAAGATGATAAGTCCCTTCGAATTGCTAAATACACCTTACAGTTGCCTAATCACAGTTGTCCCTTCATTTGTCCCTCACACATCCAAGGTAATGACTACCTATTCCTTAATAATAGGGATAGTCTTACCATTTAAAGGATATTTAAGAACAGAAAAGATTTAACTTAGGGTAGGTTTCTCTTATGTACTTGCTCACCTTTTCAAAACATTTCAAAACACTTCACATTTTCAAACAAATTTTCGAAACAAAGTCTTTATATATATCCGTACATGGATCATTATAAAGTACTTAAGAAAGTTTTTTTTTCACACTACACTTCTCAAAACAATTTAAAGTGAGCTAAGTAACTAAGAGCCCATGGATAACCATGGATGTAAAGGGTGCTAACACCTTCCCTTTACATAACCTACCCCCCGAACCCAAAAATCTTTTAAGGTCTTTCCTGTTCTTTTATACCCTTTCCTTTGGATAAAATAAAAGTCGGTGGCGACTCTTGCTATCCGCAACATTTATAGAAAAGTCAGTTCTCCCACCGTGTTACACCTAGGCCCAACAATCAAAGGTTATCACATGTAAGAATGAAAAGAGAAGAGATGAGATTTGGAGACGTGGGAATCACTTCCACATCTCTCACTTACCATAGCCCCTGAAAAGGTTAGCAACACAAGCATACAAGTGAAACAAAATGAACATAATGACATGCCAACATCATACAAACAGAAGTGAAGTCATACATACAAAAGCTCAATGCAAATGCAAGCCATAAGAATGAGAAAAGAAGCATGCAGGTCAATTATGAAGCAACATGAAACACATGGCAAGGCCAAGCAAACTTAAGAAGATGCAAAGCAAAAATGAACAAACATGAACTCAAAGCCCAAGACCAGAACTAAATCAAGTCAAAGAAGTGCTTAATAAGCAAGAGAGATGAAGAGAAGAGGAACACAAAGTTACACAATCAACTTATGAGAAGAAAGAAGCAAAGAAGTGAGGTGAATACACATAAGAAAGAAAGAACTTAGAAGGTAAGCCAAACACAAAATTTCCAAGACACAAACCCTAACCAAGATCAGAATGATACCCATACCCCAAAGAGACCCCAAATGAGAAGAAGAAGTTGGCACACGTGCCCTTCTAAGCCAATAAGAGAACTTATGATCAAAAGGAAGCAAAATGGGACAAGCTAAGAAAAAAATTCAAATCAAATCAAATATGAAACCAAAAATTCCACAACTTAGGACAAATGATCTTCAAATATGATATAACAATGTGCCAAAAGGGTTGGAATAAATTCAGAAGCTATGCAAGTCAAATGGGGACATAAACAACACTTAGGGTTAAGAAACTTCCTTCACAAGTCAATGACCAAAACCAAATGAACAAATTTCTAAAACTCAGGACAAAAATCACACATGAACTACATCTTCTTATGAATCCAGAGCAAAAAGAATCAACAAGAAACTCAAGATAATGAACACTATCGAAATTAGACAAGGCAGCATGCTTGAAAAGGAATTAAAAAGAATTAATTACAAGGGGAAATTAATTGACACGTGGATATTAAGAATAAATGGAAAAGAAAAAAATGGAAAATTAGAGAAAACTCAATTGGACTACCACAAATTAATTCATAATTTATTGACACTTGGAAGTATTTTTAATAATTGAAAAGCAAAATGGAATAAAAGGATAAAAGAAAAGAAAGAATTAAAATGAGAAATAAGCTGGGGGTGAGAAAAGTAAGGAAAGGCAGTTCAAATGATTTGGGCCCAGAAAGCAGGGGGGTGCAAATATCAGTGAGAGGCCCACCCAGTCTGCGCCAGTTCACAATATGTTGGGTGGAAATTTAGGAAAATATGGGAAAAACAAAGGCCATCAGATGAAACCCACGCATCCTATGAACTAATTCATTAAATGACGTGGCAGTTGCATTGGATGAGAGCTGAGGGAGTATGTGAGTTATGGTGAGGTGAGAAGCATGAGGGTTATTCAGAAACAAAATAGAAAGAGGAGAGCACGTGAAGGGGAGGGTGGTTCACTTAATGAGGTGTCACGCACACAGGCATTGAGATGGAAGATCTGATGGTTGAGGATTCGTCTTCAACCTTGGAAACCCTAGAACACATTTCCAGAATCCGGTGGTCGGAGCTAGGGCTCCGGCACCGGAAATTGCACAATATGAACAAATCACAATAAAAATAACCAAGAAGCTCCAGATTAGGTAAACACACCACCCTGAGTTCAAAAATGCTGATGAAAAGTTCAATAGATCACTGGATATTCTGGATCGAAGGAAAACAGTTTGGACCAAGAAAATTCAAATTCAAATTACAAGCTCTACAATGCACCAAATTCAAAACCAAAACAAGCAGAGTGATCATTGAACATCAAAGATCAAGATGCACACAAACATTTTCACTTTCAGATCTGAAGATTCAGATGCTTACCTGAGCTTGCAGATCTTGAGAAAGCTTGTTAGAAGCCCAGATGATGAAGCCAATCCACTCCAAATGTACTATAGTTGCAAAATAAATGCAACTAGAGCCTTGAATCTTGCTGGATCTGAGGATTTGCAACCTACTGCCCTGAAATGGCAAGGTGATGAAACTTGAGAATTAGCTTGCACAAGGGTGAGATTTGTGATCCTGAGCTCCCAGGGATGAAGGATCTGTGATTTGTTTTTGGAGAGAGCAAGTGTGTGAAGAGATTTGAGAGAAAATGCAAATGGTTCAAAAACTTGGAAGCTGAGCAATGAGAGAGAACTGAACCACTTTAAAACCCTAATTCTCTTTTATATGGTGTCATGAACCAATGCTGAAAGAATGAGGAAGTTTGCACGTGTGAATGGAAAGTTTGAGTGATTTTGCCAATTTTGCAATTTTGTGATAAGAGCATGTAAACCTCATGCATTCCTTTGCCTTCTGCCCATGTGCACTCATCATCCAGCCCTTGATTTCAAACCAAAAGAATCCTGGCCATTAGATGAGAGAGTCACACTTTTCTCATGAATATGCAAAAATTGCACTTATGGAATAACATTCTCACTTGGCACGAATTTGGTGCATTTCCTTGATCAAAGTAAACCAAATTCATTGTATTTTAACATTGTTAACTTATTTGATATGTACCAATACACAAAAATGAGATTCAAGACTTTTGGCTTTGGTGCATGCATGAAAATTCAACTTTTGCCCTAATTTGGATGAAATTTTCGAGGGCCATATATCTTCAACCATGAAGGCTATGAAAAAGTACTTGTACTTTTTGAAAATGGGAGGCCTTAATCTCCAACTTTCATGTTTGACTTTGGTCCATTTGAAGAATTTTTCATTAAGTTATGCTCACTTGAATTTTAGGGCAAAACTTGCCAAAAATGGCATTTTCTCAACCAACTTTGCACCAATTTTGCAAAACCCCTCAAAACTTCATGATTCTTGATCTTTGAACTTGCTAAAACTCTTCTAACATTAAAAGAACATCCCTTGGCTAGAAAAATTGGATTGGACCCCTTGAAATCACACCGTTGACTTTTTTAAGGCACAGTTGACCAGTTTCTTCATCTGCAAGCAACTGAAGAAACACTTGACTTCCACATGGAATTTTCTCACCAAAATTGGTACCTAGGATCCTCTTAACATGTAAAAGACTTTTCCCAAATGAAATGGCCAAAGTTTTGAGGTTTTCATGTTTGAATCTCAAACCCTAGTTTAGGACCATTGTGTAGGAGATTTGCCTTAGCCTGGATAACCTGATGATCCTCCAACCTTCTGAGCTTTTTCAAATGAACTTGAACTTGTAAATGCAACATAGACTCCTCATATGACTTGTCCAAAACCATTGGGCACCTTGTCATGGCTTGTAATGCTTCAAGAACCTCCACAGATGATCATATGCCTAATGCTAGGACATGAGAAATGTTATGCCTCATCTTTCCATGCTAGGATGCTAAGAATATGATATGTTCATGATGAATATGATGTGATATGATGCTTAAAATGAAGAGGGAAAATTTGGGGTGTTACAATCCCTTCTATAGATTAGAAGAAAACTCTAAGGATCTCATTATTGAAAGAGCCCTCTCTTTGGAAGATTCAGATATCAAAGCTCACATAACCACCAAAGGAGGATTTAAAGGATTACCGGCAAAGTTCTTGATGGAAAGAGCCTTATACTTTTCCAGTATAGGAAATTTGGTCGCCTTCGAAGTCATTTATTCACTACTCACTGATCGGTGATTTCCAGTTATTATTTCAAGACATGTTAGTTATTCTTTTTCTAGATTTATTGTGCGTTTTCGAGTCTTATGTTTCGATTATTGTGTGTTATTTAGTTTCTTGGCAAGGATGTTGCATGTGATCTTTTATATTGTTGGTGCGTTTAATTTGGTGGTTTTTAGTGTATTTTCAGGCAGATATCAAGTCGGTGATCGGATACGAAGGAAACGGCGATTCGAGTGCGAAGAAACAGAGAAAGTGGGGGTCCAGAAGCCTGACACGGGTGCCCGTGTCACCTGACACGGCCCGTGTCAGGAAGGCTATGCAAAGTGTGAGGATTCCAGCATCATGACACGGGTGCCCGTGTCACATGACACGGCCCGTGTCATAGGCCCCCCCACTTGTCAGCATGTTTGAAGGAATCCAGCAGCATGACACGGGTGCCCGTGTCACATGACACGGCCTGTGTCACATGACACGGCCTGTGTCATAGGTCCTGAATGCAATATTTTTATTTGGTCTTTTGGCGCTGAGGGCATTTTCGACGTTTCGCTTGTAATTTTGTAATTTGATACATTAGGGTGATCGGAACGTGAAAAATGACACTTTTGAATATTGAGAATTTGCACGCAAAGGAAAACGAAGGATTTTAGGGGAGAAGTCGGATCGATCAAAAGCGGAAGCAATTGACGATCCAATAAACCCTTTTTACATTGTAATGCTTCTTTTCCTTATGTATGTGATTTTCATTGTTTGAATTATGAGTGGCTAAACCCCCCAATGCTAGGGGGTGTCCCTGAGTTATTTGTAATGACATTGACCTTAATTTTATGAATTTCACTGTTTCTTTCTTCATTGTTTTGATTGATTGATTTTATTTTAATAAAATCAATATTGGAAAAGTTGATTTTTATCATCGGTTAACAGATTGTAGGAATACACTGTTAACGTGTTTTCAATTAACACTTTTTATCGGATATCACCAAGGAATTGGAATATCATAATTAACCGTGAAAAATTTTGATATGCAAATGCTTGGTATTCATTCTATATGATCAAGGAATTGTAGTATAGGAGGAATACCAAAGGGTTTTCTTTAAAGGAATGTTGGAAAACTATTGTGATAAGACGGTAATGAGTTAGATACAGTGATATTTTAACAATTATAAACAAATAGTCATTATAAGAATATCTCATACACCCTCCCTAGCATAATTCTCATATTTGTCATTCTTCATATTATTTTCCTAATTTTATGTTTACAAGTCTTTTAAAAAAAATTCTAAACAAACCCTTTATGAACTTTTGTTCAACTTGAAATAGTAAATAACTTAATTTGACACGCAGTCCTTGAGATCGATATTCGGGGAATTTCCCTAAGATTACTACAGTGGGCAAAAAATAGTACACTTGCTATTTTCCCATCAAGTTTTTGGCGCCGTTGTCGGGGACTGTCAAAAATTAAGTTAATTTTCTTATTTCAATCGAAATTTTGTTGCTCTGCGACTAAACTTTTATTGTTTTCTCTGTTTATTATTTTAGTGTTATTGAAATTTTGTTATCTAACTTGTGTCTAACTGTTTATGCGAGGTCAAGGCAAGAATTCTTATTTCAATTGAAATTTTGTTATCTAACTTTGCACGAGAGACGCCGCAAGGCAAGAATTGATAAACTGGCTGATACTGGTTCAATTGTCCCGAATCAGGAAATGGAGGACGACATATCTGTGCACTCTGAGCATAGTGAATCTGACTCAGACAGAGAGACTAATCCAGGATTTGATAACATGGCAGGAAACCAACCTCCTGTAGAAAGGATTTTAGGAGATTATGGAGGGGCTAATGCCCAACCTAACCAAATGACTATTGTTAACCAACTGGTGAATGTTGCTCACTTCCAGTTTCATCCGTCAAGCATTCGCCAGTTGGAAAGCAAATCGTTCGCTGGAAGAATCAATGAGGATGCCAACAAGCATCTTTAGAGATTCTTGACTACCACTACATCTTTGAAGATTGAAGGTCATTTTGAGGAAGCAAACAGACTTGTGATGTTTCCTTTTACACTTACTGATGATGCAGAAGAATGGTTCTACTCATTACCAGCTTCTAGTATCACAACTTGGTTAGAGATAGAAACAACATTCCTCAACAAATATTTTCCTGCTTCAGTTTTCATCCGGAAGAGATATGATATTGTCAAATTTAAACAAAAAAAGGGTGAATCACATGGAGATGCATATAAAAGATTCAAAAGGTGTTTGACCGCATGTCCTACTCATAATATGGACGCGACCGAGCAAATGCAAAACTTTGTGAATGGGTTGCGACTCAAGACAAAACAACTTATAGATACTGCTGCAGGTGGCTCAACAAACCTTTCAACAGCCACTGGTATCAAAAGAATCATAGAAGCTATTGCTGCTAATGAACACCTTGAATTATATGATCGCACAGTGAGTCAACCAGATGGTAAGATTGATTTAAAGCTGACAGAGCAAGTTGTGAAAATGGAAGATCAAATTGTTGCTGAAGTTGAAAGAAGGCTGAAGAAGATGAATCTTGGCACACAGACAATAGCTCAGGTGGAACCTGTTCAAGCTGTGATTTGTGAGATTTGTTGTGGACCACACTTCGCCATGCATTGTTTGGCAACTCAAGAACAGGTTGAACAGATTAATATGTTGAGGCAGAACAATCCGTATGCCAACACGTATAATCCGGGGTGGAAAAATCACCCCAATTTCTCTTGGAAAGATCAACAAGGGAACATCCAAAAATCGGTTCAAGGCCAGCAAAAATATCAGCCCCAGCAACAACAATATCAACCACCAGTTCCAAGAAAAGCTGATTGGGAAATTGCCATTGAAAAAATGGCGGCTCACAATTCTCAATTCCAAGAAGAAACGAGGAGTAACTTCAAGAATACCGGAGCCTCTATCAAGAACCTTGAAGTGCAAATGAGCCAAATTGCCTAACACCTAGCTATTCCTCAAACTCCAGGGGCTCTTCCAAGTGCAACTGTAACAAATCCAAGAGATAATCACAAAGTCAATGCAGAGGTAAAGAAACTGAAGAGGTGAAAGATAATTCGGAAAGTGAAAATCAAATGATTGAAGTGGAACTGGAAATAAAAGAGAATGAAGTTGTTAAAGAAGAGGAAGAATTAACCCCAACACCGGAAATCAAAGAAAAAACGGTAGAACCGAAACCGGTGATCAAACTTCCTTATCCAACAAGAAACAAAAATAAAGGACAGCAAGAGAAGAATTTTGAGAAATTCCTAGAGTTGTTCAAGAAGCTGGAGCTGAATATTCCATTACTTTAAGCACTTGAGCAAATGCCCACCTATACCAAATTCATGAAAGATATCATTGCTAAAAAGAGGACCATGGGAGCTGAACCTATTATTCTAACCGAAACTTGTAGTGCTATTATGCAGGGACTAAAGATTTCGGTGAAGAAAAAAGATAGAGGAGCTGTCACCATTCCATGCACCATCGGTGACCGGTCATTCAAGAGAGCTCTCATTGATTTGGGAGCGAGCATTAGTTTAATTCCTCTATCCCTCTACAAAAAGTTGGGTATTGGTGTTGTTCAAGATACTCGGATGACTCTCCAGTTTGCAGACCATTCTGTGAGGCGGCCATATGGAGTAGTCCATGATGTCCTGGTTAGAGTGGACAAGTTTGTGTTTCCGGTTGATTTTGTGATTCTTTAAATGCCTGAAGATGAATAAATTCCTTTAATTTTGGGAAAACCATTCTTAGAAATTGGGAGAGTTCTGATAGATATAGGAAGGGGGGACACTTGTCGCTCCCGATAAGTGGGACCAGGCCCAAATAAAGGTACAGACGCGAACGGTCGGCGAGAGGGACAATGAGAACACACAGGAGTGAACTCACTGGAGAAGAAAAGAGTCGCCAGCTAGGCATTTTTATCCCGGAGGAAAGGCAATGCTGCATAGACCTAGAAAGATACGGATAAGACGGTTGCGAACCAGAGAGACTGAGAAAGGGGGTTGGTTACAACCTGGGAAGGTATTAGCACCCAGATTGTCCGCCGTACTCGACGGGATCCACGCTTAAAAGATTTGTGTTTAAAAGGGGTAGTGTCGGTGCAATTTGTGTGTAAGAGCTGGAAAAGGATGTACAGGTGTCAGTGTAAGAGAAGTGAAGTGTATAAATGTACAGTGTCAGTGCAAGGATGTGAGTATGCTCAAGATTATGAGGCTAAAAGAATGATACTGGAAGGAAGGGGAATATACAGAGACTTTTGTTCGATAACTGTCAAGTTATGCCTACGTATCCTCTCGTGCAATGAGGAAGTCAGAACTTTTAAATCAATTAAAAATAAACTTTTAAATATTTAAAAATACTTTTTAAATGCTAAAAATGAAAATAAAAATATTTTTGTGTTTTAAAAATTAGTGAAACTCTTGACAAAAAGTTTCATAATTTTTAAAACAATTTTACTATTTTAAATAAATTGTACAAAATAAAACAAAAGAAATGAATTAAAAATGAAAATAAAGGAGAAGTATGCGCAATGGAGGGCTAGGATTCATTCTGGGGAAACAAATGTTGACTGCGCGCACAGATCAAAGGCTGGGATTCAAACTGAATTAATCTCATTTAATTAAATAAATAATGGTGATTAGGGTTTAATGACTGCATCCCAGCCATACACACGCGCGCGAAGTCAACAAAGTCCAAGCATCCAACGCTCCAGATTCAAATGGACTTAATTACAGGATTAAAACCCTAATGATTTTCAGGTGGCCGGAGAAGACCTCCGGTCGTCTTCTCCGGTGGGAACCCCACCTGAAAATCCCTAAAAACCTCAAAACGCAACAAAAATGAAAACCAAGCATACAGAAATGATTCCCATAACCCACTGAATCAAAACCCCATCACAAACATCATTTATATTCCCTCAAGCTCATGAATCGAAACAAACATTTTTTAGGTCACAGAGTTTCAGAACACGATTACATCCTCATTTTCCAACCATTTTCAAAACTAAAGACATCAGAACAATCAGTGAATCATGAAGAACAACTTAAGAACTTAAAAAAAGATTTCTGGAAAAAATGTTCTTGAGCTACCTGAGTTTCGAAGCTTTCACTCTTGCAACTTTCTGTCCCTTTCCTTTGATGAAAACCACTCCTTATGACCCCTTGATGATGTTTGGATGCTTAGAAGAAATTTATGTTGGTTGGTTAAGGAGTTTGAACAGCTTCTGCTCAAGCTCAGTTGAAAATGGTGATGGTGATTCAGGCTGTTTCAGGCATGGGTGAGGGGTTCTCTGTGCTCAGGGTGATGAGTTGAGAAGGTTTATGGAGTTTGTTTGAGTGTTTATGGCCTGTGGAGTGAGTTTCGAATGCTTTGGCTTTTGGAGTGAAAAATGGAGAAGCTCAGTTCTTGCTTGGTTCAGGCCTAAGTTTTGCTGGTTTTGGCTCAGTGAAGCAAGGTGAGTTGATCAATGGATTTGGTTCTTGTGTTTGTAAGCTGTGGAGACAAATTCGAAAGGTTTTGCTTGAGAGGGTGATTTTGTGAATGTGATGCTATGGCTTGCTTCAGGCTTGCTTGATGTATGAAATGGCTAGCATTTGCTTTGCATAAAAGACTCCTATTGGTCAGATGATGTGACCTAGCCTGCTGTGATTGGGATGTTCACTTTTGCAAAAAGTCCACTTTGTTGTAAGGAGGGCATGGGCTAAGTTCTAGCTTGGTACAAGAGGCATGGGCTGCGCAGCAAGGTGTGTGTGGAAGGCTAGCATGGTTCAGCATCCAATGTAGCAAGTGGGTGAAGTGTGATGAGTGGTTTTGCAACTTGCTTACTTTTGAAACCTCATGAAAATCTCTTGTTTTGCCAACCATGAACATGTGATCTTTTGGTCCAAATCTGATTTTTAGAACTTGTGTGATGTTTGTACATTGGTTAGACATGAACTAGAAGTCACAAATGCCTTGGTACAAAGTTTTTGCAAGTTTCTTATTTGAGGCATATCTTGAAAATTAGTGATTTTTGCCAACTTTGACACACCATAACTTTTGATCCAAAATGAATTAGGTCATGTTCTTGTACTTTTTGAAAAGGGAAAAATGTATTCTACAACTTTCATGACCAAAGTTTTTCCATTTGAAGCATTTTTGGATCAAAAAGTAAGGTTTGAAAAGTGACCTAAAATGACATATTCTTTAAAAGTCAACTATGCCCCAAAAAAGTCAACTTTGCAAAAACTTCAAATTCTTGAATTTTGTGAACTTCAACCTTCTTCCATGATCAAATAAAGATCAAATACACTCAAAATGATGAAGATCACCCTTTGGTTGGGTCATTGGGGGCCTCAGATGCCCTGATTTTACACTGACTTGTCTGAAAAGTCAACTCTTGATCAGATGACTTCCCCATGGAATTTCTTCATGAAAATTGATATGCATACTCCCTATACCATATAGAGACCAATAGAAACAAGAATGACCAAAAAATTTGGAGCTATGGCCTCTGAAACCAAAACCCTAATTTTAGGTCAACTGTGCAGTCAAACTTGGCTCTGCTTCCATACCAATCCCAGTTCTTGTGATTCTTTTGCATTTTTGACTTTGAGAGGATGTAATATGATATAAGAACACTCATGGATCCCTTTGAAGTGATTGATGGCCTTTGGGAGTGGCTCAAGAGGCTCTTGGACTGCTCAGATCACAAATCCTAGGTGCAAATGACTTAGAAACTATGCAGTGAATCAAAAACGAGATATGAGATGATATGATTGTGTTTATGCATATGAAATGATCACAAGCCATGGTGTGAATGGGTGAGGGAAAATTTGGGGTGTTTACAACACTCACTTTGAAAGTGTACGATGAAGAGTTGAAAATTGATGTTAGGAACACTTTGAAGTATAAAGATGATGTTGGCACTAGTAGTAACATACAAGTGTTAGAACAAGTGGAAGCTAGTGAACATTTAGAGAGTGTATCCCAATTGCCTCTAGAAAGGGTACTGAGTATGTCTATTTTTGAAGATGATAAGGAAGTCGAAAGTAGTGATATGGAAGTGGTAGCAATGCTTGAAACTCAACCTATCCTGAAAAGAGTTAGAATGCATCGGTGGGAAGAGTTAAGACAACCTATAATGGTTGATGAAGGTGAAGATAAGCCGAAGACATCAGAATTGAAACAACTACTTGAGAATCTCAAATATGTCTTTCTCGACACTGAAGAAAAATGTCCCGCTATTATTAGCGCTAATTTGAAAAGTGTGCAAGAGGACAAGTTGATTGGAGTTCTTAAGAAATTTAAGGGAGAAATTGGGTGGAAAATTGAAGACCTTAAAGGTATAAGTCCTACGGTGTGCATGCACAAAATACTCATGGAAGAAGATCACAAACCGGTTGTGCAGCCCCAAAGGAGATTGAACCCTGTGATGAAGGAGGTAGTGTGAAAGGAAGTTGTTAAGCTATTAGATGTGGGATTGATCTATCCCATATCAGATAGTGCTTGGGTGAGTCTGGTCCATGTGGTGCCCAAAAAGGGAGGAACAACAATAATAACTAATGAAAAAAATGAGTTGATTCCTACTAGAACTGTTACTGGATGGAGAGTTTGCATTGATTATAGAAGATTGAACTTGGCTACGAGAAAAGACCATTTTCCGTTGCCATTCATTGACCAGATATTGGAGAGACTAGCGGGACATGATTACTATTGTTTCTTGGATGGTTACTCCGGATACAATCAAATTGCAGTTGCACCGGAGGATCAAGAGAAGATGGTGTTTACATGTCCTTATGGAATTTTTGCTTATAGAAGGATGCCATTCGGGCTATGTAATTCCCCCGCTACATTCCAAAGATGCATGACATCCATTTTTGCTGATATGCTAGAAAAGCACGTGGAAGTGTTCATGGATGATTTCTCCGTGTTCGGATCTTCATTCGATCACTGTTTATCTAACCTTTCACTTGTTTTGCAGCGATGTCAGGAAAGTAATTTAATCCTGAACTGGGAAAAATGTCATTTCATGGTACGAGAAGGCATTGTTCTTGGTCATAAGATCTAACAAAAAGGGATCAAAGTTGATCAAGCGAAAGTGGAAGTAATCTCAAAGCTACCACCACCGATTAATGAGAAAGGTATAAGAAGCTTCTTAGGACATGCGGGTTTTTACCGCAGGTTCATAAGAGACTTCTCGAAGATAGCCAAACCTTTAACTACTCAGTTGGTTAAAGATAAGGCTTTTGTGTTTGATAAGAAGCGCACTGATGCTTTTGAGACACTTAAAAAAGAAATAATGTCGGCACCTATTGTTATTGCTCCCAATTGGTCCCTACCCTTTGAAATTATGTGCGATGCTAGTGATATTGCGGTGGGAGCTGTATTGGGGCAGCGTAGGAATAAGTTGTTGCATGTTATTTATTATGCTAGTCACGTTTTGAACCCTGCACAGATTAATTACGCGACTACCGAAAAGGAGTTGTTAGTTGTGGTTTATACCTTTGATAAATTCAGGCAATATCTGTTGGGTTCAAAAGTGATTGTTTATACTGACCATGCTGCTTTGAAGTATCTTTTTGCCAAACAGGATTCAAAACCTAGGATTTTGAGGTGGATTCTACTCCTTCAAGAATTTAATGTTGAGATTCGTGATAAAAAATGTTGTGAGAACACTGTAGCAGATCACCTGTCACGAATGTCACTGATCGAAGAAAATGAGGATAAGCGTCCTATAAAGGATGAGTTCGCAGACGAACACATCCTATCTATGATTGGTGTTCCATGGTTTGCGGATTATGCGAACTATCTGGTCGGTGGTATTATACCCGACGATTTTGATACTAACAGAAGAAAAAAGTTTGTTCATGATTGAAGGTTTTATCTGTGGGATGATCCTTATCTGTATAAAAGAGGAGTGGATGGTTTGGTCAAAAGGTGCGTACCTGAGGGAGAACAGAAAGATGTATTAAAAACATGTCATGATTCCGAGTACGGAGGGCATTTTAGTGGTGACAGGACAGCTGGTAAAGTCCTTCAATCAGGGCTATATTGGCCTACCTTATTCAAAGATGCTCAGAAGTTGGTAAAGGAGTGTGACAGATGTCAGAGGACCGGAAACATATCAAGAAGGAACCAAATGCTCCAAAACTCTATGCTTGAAGTAGAGTTATTTGATGTGTGGGGGATAGACTTCATGGGACCATTTCCTCAGTCATTCGGAAAGACATACATCTTGGTTGCGGTGGATTACGTGTCAAAGTGGGTTGAAGCGGTGGCATTGCCCACCAACGATGCGAAAGTGGTTACAAAATTCTTAAAAGATAATATATTCGCAAGATTTGGTGTACCAAGAGCTTTAATAAGTGATGGAGGAACTCATTTCCTAAATCACCTCATGGAGAGGCTTCTACAAAAATATAACGTGAAACACCGGGTAGCCACCCCATACCATCCGCAAACAAGTGGCCAAGTAGAGGTATCCAATAGACAGCTCAAACAAATTCTGGAAAAGACAGTTAACACATCTCGAAAGGATTGGTCTGTTAGACGCTCTATGGGCCCACCGAACGGCGTTAAAAACATCGATCGGCATGTCACCGTATCAGTTGGTCTATGGAAAGGCATGTCATTTACCATTGGAACTAGAACACAAGGCTTTCTGGGCTACAAAGTATTTAAATATAGACCTAGCTAATGTCGGAAGATCTCGTATACTCCAACTGTATGAACTGGAAGAATTCCGGAACCGGGCATATGAGAATGCTAAGATGTACAAAGATCAAACAAAAAAATGGCATGACAAGAGAATTCAAACGAAAGAATTTTTTGAAGGACAACTTGTCCTACTGTATAACTCAAGGTTGAAACTCTTTCCCAGGAAACTCAAATCTAAGTGGTCGGGATCGTTTGAGGTGCATCGAGTCTTCATGCATGGGGCAGTCGAGATAAAGAATCAAGATAACAAAGACATTTTCAAAGTGAACGGGCAAAGGTTGAAGCCTTATTTTCAAGGACAACCTAGAGTTCAAGCAAATGTCATTCGTCTTGTCCAGTAGGACGAATGACCGTCGAGCCATGTGACGTTAAACGCAGCGTTGCGTGGGAGGCAACCCACGATGATTTCATTTAACTTCTATTTGTTCATTTTGTAGGTAGGTTGAAGCAACATCTCACAGAGCCAGTAAAGGAAAGAAAAATGGTCCGAATGGTGGAAAAAAACGTGTTTTTTCGAAAAGTCAGGGCCCTGACACGGGTGCCCGTGTCCCATGACACGGCCCGTGTCAGGAGGATGAATCATGTCTGAGACTTTGAGGAATACAGGGGTGCAACACGAGTTCACGTGTTGTGCAACACGACCCATGTTGCAAACACTGATAAACCCTGATTTTAATGTGGTTTTGTGGCAATGAAGGGGCCTGACACGGGTGACCGTGTTGCGCAACACGGCCCGTGTCAAGAGTGCGGGACAATTTTTTTTTTCAAATTTTAGACACTTTTTATGAGTGGGGCCCACAATTTTATATCACTAAACCACTCATTTACCCTTAATTGCATTTTTCAGTTTTAATTTTCTCATAACATTTCTTTCTTCTCCACTTTCTCTTCTTCTAAAACCCTAGCCTCCATTGTCACCTCACCAAAAAAACCTTCCATTTCTCCAACACCCACTCACCAAAACTCCATACTCTCTTCACAAAAAGTGTTCCCCTCATATCCCTTGTCACTCCTACGGTGACGTTTTTCCCTAATTCAAATTTCGAATTTTGTTTGTTCATTTTTGCAGGTAGTCAACAATGCCTCACAGAAGAGACACTGGAAAGGCCGTAGCGGAGCCATCTCGCCCTAGGAAGAGGGCACACCGTATGGCAAATGCTCATGACATACTGTTTGAGGAGCCGGAGCATCTACGGAAATACTCTGTATTGGTCAAGCGTAAGTTAATTCCCGCGAGGTATATCTGTAATGACACGCTTGATAATTTAGGGTTGAGATTCGAAGTTCATAGGATGTTTCATACTTTAGGCATGCTAGAATTTATGCAATTTGAAGCGCCGACTTATGAGCGCATAACTTTCGAATTTTTGAGTTCTTTGGAATTCCAGTTGAAGCACAGGTGGACGGGTGCTGATGAGGAGTAATTTAGAACATTAAGGTTCCTTCTGTTTAATACTACTCACTCATTATCCTTAGCGGAACTGGGAGAAGTCCTGAAGCTGCCTAGCTTCGGACCTGGAGCTCCCCCAACTAACTTTGCTGCAGGTCACTTCTGGAGAGCTATCATGGGAAATCCCGAGTATGTTGCTAAGGCGACAAAGGCTTTGTGCATCCACAACCCTTGCTTCAGGTATGCATAGAAAGGCTTGGCATACACTCTATTTTGTAGAAGAGACAACACAGGTGTAGCAACTCAGAAAGAATTATACATGTTGTATGGCATGGCCAACAAAGAGCTGATCAATGTCGCGGCTTTCGCGGATGACCATCTGAAAAGAGTGGCAAATGCCACCTCGGGAGAGATATCAGTGGGAGGCATGATAACCCAAATTGCCGACCACTTTGGTTATGGTCCTTTGCTGAGGGAAGAGCCTATTGTGACAGGTAAGACAAAAATCGACCTGGCCACCCTCACAACACAAGGTATGATAAAGGTCTTTAATGATTATTACTCTTTGGTTAGCCGTAACCAGTATTTGTTGGCATTAACTGTGCCTGATTTCATAAGCATTGAAAATGAGGCTAATTGGATATATGAAAGTCCTGTACAGGACGACGATGTTGTTTTTGATGATGTTGCAGGTACAGATGAAGAAGAAGGTTATCAACCGGAGATGGCGCCCATGCCGCCAGTTGGTAACTCCGCCAATGCCAATCAAGGAACAGGTTCGTCGTGGAGCATGGGTGAGAATAATTGGGAATGAATGCAAAATGAAATGTGCTACCTCCGAAGTGAGCAAACTCGACAAGGAAAAGAGAAAACCCGACAGGGAAAAGAGCAAATCCGACAAGGCAAGCTTATCGGAGAAATGCACGGATGGTTGAAGCAGATGCATCTGCGAGTCCAACCACCTCAACCCCCTCAGTAGGCTTCTGTGAGTCCCCTATTCGCACTAGTTCTACATCAGTGGGGACACTGATGAGTTCTGGTGTGGGAGGGTTTATTTATGTTGTCGTTTTTTTAGTTATTTTGTGTTATATCTTTACCGTTTCGTTTATTTTAATTGAGAGTCTGTATTGCTTGAATGAATAATTGGAATCACTTGTGAAATCGTCCCCGAGCTGAAAAATATGATGATATTCGGTCTTGCGAGTGAGAGAAGGAAAAAGTGCAGAGGGTTAAGTGAAAAAGAATCGGGTGAAGAAAGAGAAAAATCTTGATGTGAAAGTATAATGCAAACACACTGAATTCGATGAGTAAGTAGCGAGTCCGACTTGTAGATTTGTGCCATGGTACTTAAATCTGAGAAGTACCCCTTATTAGTTTATCATGACAATCAGGCTTCATTTATATTAGTTGTTGTGAAAGGTTGATCGAAGTAAAAAAAAAAGAGAAAAGACACCGAAAAAAAAAGAGATAAATAAACAATCGATCCTTCTAAGTTGGGTAACCCTCACCCGGTTATTCAGCCTAACAGCGGTTGAACCCAAAAGTCGGTGTCTCAAAAAAAATGGTCAACCAACCTTGTGCATACAATGAAAAATCACAAAAAGCCTTAAAATGAGTGTCCGAATGAAATGGGGGAAAATTGATAGGAAGACCTAAGCCCAAAGCATAGTCGGAGAGGTTACCTAAAAGAGGATTGAGGTCTGTGGTGTGACCACGGTTCGGTGTTTGCAAGATATTTTCACTGAGAGAGAAGTACCAAAAGTATCCGCCCGGTGTTTTGGATCTTATCTGAAGAACGAGTATCCTCATTTCATCTCGAAAGATGCAAGCTTTATACTTGAGGACAAGCAAAAATTCAAGTTCGGGGGAGTTTGATCGGTGATTTCCAGTTATTATTTCAAGACATGGTAGTTATTGTTTTTCTAGATTTATTTTGTGTTTTCGAGTCTTATGTTTCGATTATTGAGTGTTATTTTGTTTCTTGGCAAGGATGTTGCATGTGATCTTTTATATCGTTGGTGCGTTTAATTTGGTGGTTTTTAGTGTATTTTCAAGCAGATATCAAGTCGGTGATCGGATACGAAGGAAACGGCGATTCGCGTGCGAAGAAACGGAGAAAGAGGGGGTCCAGAAGCCTGATACAAATGCCCGTGTCACCTGACACGGCCCGTGTCAGGAAGGCTATGCAAAGTGTGAGGATTCCAGCATCATGACACGGGTGCTCGTGTCACATGACACTGCCCGTGTCATAGGCCCCCCCCACTTGTCAGCATGTTTGAAGGAATCAAGTAGCATGACACGGGTGCCCGTGTCACATGACACGGCCCGTGTCATAGGTCCTAAATGCAAGATTTGTATTTGGTCTTTTGGCGCAGAGGGCATTTTTGACGTTTCGCTTGTAATATTGTAATCTGATACATTAGGGTGATTTGAACGTGAAAATGGACACTTTTGAATATTGGGAATTTGCACGCAAAGGAAAACGAAGGATTTTAGGGGAGAAGTCGGATCGATCAAACACGGAAGAAATTGACGATCCAATCAACCCTATTTACATTGTAATGTTTCTTTTCCTTATGTATGTGATTTTCATTGTTTGGATTATGAGTGGCTAAACCCCCCAATGCTAGGGGGTGTCCCTGAGTTATTTGTAATGACATTGACCTTAATTTTATGAATTTCACTGTTTCTTTCTTCATTATTTTGATTGATTGATTTTATTGTAAGAAAATCAATATTGGAAAAGTTGATTTTTATCATCGGTTAACAGATTGTAGGAATGCACTGTTAACGTGTTTTCAATTAACACTTTTTATCGGATATCACCAAGGAATTGGGATATCATAATTAACCGTGAAAACTTTTGATATGCAAATGCTTGGTATTCATTCTATATGATCAAGGAATTGTAGTATAGGAGGAATACCAAAGGGTTTTCTTTAAAGGAATGTTGGAAAACTATTGTAATAAGACGGTAATGAGTTAGATACAGTGATATTTTAACAATTATAAACAAATAGTCATTATAAGAATATTTCATACACCCTCCCTAGCATAATTCTCAAATTTGTCATTCTTCGTATTATTTTCCTAATTTTATGTTTACAAGTCTTTTAAAAACATTTCTAAACAAACCCTTATGAACTTTTGTTCAACTTGAAATAGTAAATAACGTAATTTGACACGCATTCCTTGAGATCGATATTCGGGGAATTTCCCTAAGATTACTACAGTGGGAAAAAAATAGTACACTTTCTATTTTCCCATCACACATCTACGGGATATTTCTCTTTCCCAACATTGAAAACTTCGCCAACATCAACGCGATCAAAATCTTCTTTATTGGAAATCCAGTTCCAACACTCCTCACAAATGCTTACTATTTAGTGCATCTAAGGAATTTACACACCAGAGGAATGATCGTATGTTGTATGCCACTTTTCTACAAATTTTTCACTTCTCACTTGCCTAAATCTTCTACCTTCTAGGATCTCAAACTCGGACTACGTTGGTCACAAAATATTATGGATCTCACTCACTCAGACATTGAATGGAGTGCCCATTTGTAACACGGTGGGAGAACTGACTTTCTATAAATGTTGCGGATAGCAAGAGTCGCCACCGACTTTTATTTTATCCATAAGGAAAGGACATAAAAGAACAGGAAAGACCTATTTTAAAATAATTAGGTTCGGGGGGTAGGTTATATAAAGGGAAGGTGTTAGCACCCTTTATATCCATGGCTATCCATGGGCTCTTAGTTACTTAAATCACTTTAAATTGTTTTGAAAAGGTGTAGTGTGTGATTAGAAACTTTCTAAGTACTTTGTAATGATCCTCGTATGGATGTATACAAAGCCTCGTTTTTTAAAATTGTTTGAAAAGAGGGGTGTAAAGAGTGTTTTTGAAAAGTGAGCAAGAAACTTAAGAGAAACCTACCCTAGATTAAGTCTTTCATGTTCTTATGTTCTTTCAATGGTAAGATTATCCCTATTATTAAGGAATAGGTAGTCATTACCTTGGATGTTTTAAGGGACATGTGTAGGGTCATCTGGATATAGGCAACTGTAGGGTGTCTTTAGCAATTCGTAGGGACTTATCATCTTTTATTCGAAGGGACAAGATCCTTTATCGTAGGCAACCTCGAAGGGACTTGTTCTTTAAAACTATAGGGACTTGATGATATTTATGAAGAGACTTGCTTAAGACATCCTACTTGACCTTTTGTATAAGGCAACTGAGAGGCAACCCTAGGAAGTGCAAGATGGCGATCTTAGATCGACTTACGTGTGTGTGTGTTTATTTTCAAGTATTTATCTTTTTAAATTAATTTTCTAAGTTAATTTTAATTACAAATATGTTTTACACACCCTAAATTACTAACCATATAATAAATATATTTACAATAAAAATAAATACGAGAAAATAAACCTACAAATATTACAAGGCTTCGGGACAATTACAATATAATCGAGAAATAATAATAATGATTAATATAATAATAATAATAAATAAGCAATAATTAAATATTAATAATAATAAAATAAGAATAAGGGTTAGAATAATAGAATAAAAGAAATAAGAATTTAGCAAGAAAAAATTAATATTAGAAAAGAAAGTTTTTTAAGAATTAATTAGGAAAATAAATCTAATAATAATAAACAAATAATAAATTATTTACATATTACTTGATGTTGGCAAAAAATCACGAAGTTTGACTTTGGTTTGACAACAGTTGGCCTCAGTTTGACGTTTTGACTGATTTTAGCCTATCTGATCATTTGACTGAGCAAACCTTTTGGGAAAGCCTTGAAACTTGACATAGGGATTCTTGAAGACACGTGGGATGTTATGAAGTTCACTTGAGGCCTTGGAAGTCCATTTAGCCAGATGAAATCCAAAACCCTAGTTTAGGGTGCATTGCTTAGGAGGAGGCTTTGTCTGAGGGAACTTCCAAGCTTTTTGACTAATTGTGAACCTTGTGAACCTCTTGGGATACCTTATGAACCTTGTGAACCTCTTGGGACACCTTGGTACACAATGCCTTGACTAGGGGAGGACAAATATTTTGGTGCAACACCATTCATATGACAATATCAAAATTATTGACAATAGTGGAGATTTCCCATATGTACCTCTCATTGGTATTAAAGGAGGGATTGACTACTGCCCAGTTCTAGCCCAACAATAGTTTCGATACCCGATGAAAGACATATATAACAACGTTTATCTTGAAGTTCGTTTCTTCAAGGAAGGAGAAAATGACAAGATACTGAAGAAAGAGATTATGCATGCCTGGTGTCATTCTCACAAAAAAGAAAAAAAATCTATGGGAAAACCAAATTGCACTGCCATAGATCCATATCTCCAATGGGTGCAAGCCAGAGCCATAGAGTTAAGGATACCTTACCCTCGAAAATAAGTGTTTCCACTAAAAGAAATTGTTCTAGCCAAATTTGGTTAGAACACCAAATGTGCTAGCCCTCCCCTTTCTGATCAGAGAGAGCTATGTCGTCTGTGTCGGGTAACACTTTGGGGGATTCGAGATCAATTCCAAGTTAGCAAGTATCAAGATAATTGTGTATTGCTTATCCCTCTGGCGGGAGCCCCTTTATATAATAGTTTGTTGAAGTTGCTCTTAGTTAAGTCATTATGAAGCATCCATTGGTTTTCTGCCATTGTAAATCCATCAATTTGTAACTACCATTCATCAATTCCTGCTTTAAAGGCTTAGTAACGGTTGACATTGATGCGCCAGAACTGTTACATCTTTAGGACTGCTGAAATGCATGGATGTCTAGAAATCCGGTTCATAGAGGTCAAATTCCCTGCCTGATGAGGGGCGAGCTTAATATGGTAATTGATCCGAGCTTGAGGCTTTCCGAGTCATGGCTTTTATCCTCATCCGACTATATAGCCCGCCATGTAAATATTTAGGTATGAATATAAGCCCCTAAGTTTTATTCCTGCTTGCTGGTATAGTGCTCGATCACTTCATGAACCCATACATATTTCAGCATAGTCGAGTGTCACTCCTGGGATTTTCATCCTAGTTCAAACGCGAAAGTGGCGCGGAAAATGTAGAGTCGCTAGCCAGGCATTTTTATACCGAATGAATGGGAAAGGTATCGTTGCACAAACCTAAGGAAAAGGAAAGAATAAGGTCTTGCGAACCAAAGAGACTGGGTTCGGGAGTCGGTTACGAATTGGGAAGGTATTAGCACCCCAGATCATCTGTCGTACCCGACGGGATCCACGCTTGTTAGTCTGTTTCAAAGGGTAAGAAATAAAATTGTTGCTGAATAAAAACTGCTACTGGAATGAGAGAGAGAAATGGAAAAAGAAAACAAAAAGGTACGGGAAAATGTAGGAAAAATAAAGAATGTACTCGAATGGGCCCTACCCTACTTCCTATGTATCTCATGGGAAATGAGAATCACAATCGTCGTAGCTCCTCTAACTAAGGCGGGAACTATGTTTGTGTTTTTTATGAATTGAACTACTATGCCTATGATCAGGTGTTGCAGGCTCGTCTGGAATGAATGCGTTATCGTCTTGCAAAAGACAAGTCGTTGCAAGTTCGTATTTAGTGTGAATGAGATGAGAAGATAATTCCCGCAGGAAAGACGTGTGTTGTTTGTCTACTGTCTTTTAGAAGAATTGTTTTGATTTTGTTTTTTGTGAAACATTCTTATTCTAAGACTTATTCATCATGATAGATATTCTACACCTCATCCCGATATGGAATGTGTGCAAATACCCCATGGCAAAGTCTCCTGGTGTATGAGAAAGCTCGGCCTTTATTAAGTTTTTGTATTTTCCTTTGAGATGAGAAAGAAGACTCAAATCAAGAAAAGAAAAAAATACTAAGAGGAACTAAGACTCACCCTAAGTTGTTATTCAATAGAGAGCCTATGGTTAGTGTGGTTTTCTAATCCTAAAGAAAAAAAAGAAAGCAATTTCTAACCCACTTCAATGATTGAAGATGAGTTAGACCTCCAAGGGAATGAAGTAAGTGAAATTTTGAAGAAGCATAAAATGCTTATCGCAAACACATATTGAAAGCGTTAAAAGGATAAAGAAGAAGGTGTATGTAGGATACCCTCCTACACACATGGATTACCATAACCCCCTACAAATCAAAGGTTAGTAGAACTAAACCAAAATGGATAAAAGGAAATAGGTAATCAAGTATCAAGCATGTCCTAACATAAAACGACCTAAACTAGACTCAATCCTAAGCCTAAGTATGCCTAAAAGCTAAGCAAAGCCTAAAGTCAGTAGCTACTACAACGCTCTAACATACAATCAGCTACCAAATGCAACTAATAATGCAAACAGTCTATTACAGCTACCAAACAACATGAAAATAGGTGTAAAAAGTTTTAAAACTCAATAATGCAGCATACATTTTACAACTTATGTTCTAAAATGCAGCAGTGAAAACATCGCATAATTTAATCATTTTTCCAATGCAAATGCATGGATATGCAACATATTATAATCATTGATGGATGTAATATGGTTAGTATGATTATGATCATGTGAATATGAACACACTTAACCTTTTTTAATGCATTTTTCATACAAAAGCCCACTTCAATGATTGAAGATGAGTTAGACCTCCAAGGGAATGAAGTAAGTGAAATTTTGAAGAAGCATAAAATGCTTATCGCAAACACATATTGAAAGCGTTAAAAGGATAAAGAAGAAGGTGTATGTAGGATACCCTCCTACACACATGGATTACCATAACCCCCTACAAATCAAAGGTTAGTAGAACTAAACCAAAATGGATAAAAGGAAATAGGTAATCAAGTATCAAGCATGTCCTAACATAAAACGACCTAAACTAGACTCAATCCTAAGCCTAAGTATGCCTAAAAGCTAAGCAAAGCCTAAAGTCAGTAGCTACTACAACGCTCTAACATACAATCAGCTACCAAATGCAACTAATAATGCAAACAGTCTATTACAGCTACCAAACAACATGAAAATAGGTGTAAAAAGTTTTAAAACTCAATAATGCAGCATACATTTTACAACTTATGTTCTAAAATGCAGCAGTGAAAACATCGCATAATTTAATCATTTTTCCAATGCAAATGCATGGATATGCAACATATTATAATCATTGATGGATGTAATATGGTTAGTATGATTATGATCATGTGAATATGAACACACTTAACCTTTTTTAATGCATTTTTCATACAAAAGCAAACATATGCAAAATGAAACTTTAATGCAAACAATTATTAAATGAACATACATTTTAATGCATCATAATCTGAAATGAACATCAACAATGAAATGCAACAAACAAACAATCAAAAGTGAATGCAAATAAGTGAATTGTGCAATTTCAAACAATATGCAACACATTCGATTATGCGCACAAACATTTGAAACATGCATGGATCGCAAATACAATGCAAAACAGAATTATAAACACTCATTATCATGCTAACAATGACGCTCAATCATGATAACACATTCACAACATGTTATGAACACAAATTAAACAATTATGTCAAAAATCGGAACTGAATGAAATGAACATTAAAAGTTTTCGAAACTACACACACCTGCACCTAAACAGCTCCTAAAAACTCCCTAAAATCATATCCTAAAGATCCGCGATGATTTTAGGGGGGTGAATAACAAAAATGCAAGAAAAAGCAAGAATTTTTCATTCTGGTTCAGTGGTAACCGGTTACTACCTATGTAGTAATCGGTTACCAGTTCAAAAACTGGGATTTCTACAAAATTTAACACAGGTAACCGGTTACTACCTATGTGGTAACCGGTTACTCTGAGACCAGAACAAAAAAAATCTGCATTTTCATGTAAAAATCAGTAGCAACTTATTCGAATAAGCTCTAACCTAAAGCCTATCAATTAAGCACGAAAATTACACCTAAATGCAACAATCTAACACCAATTAAAACCACAATCACGTCACAATTCTAACTTCTATGATCAAACCAATTAACATATCAAAAAGTAAGAAAATGCGAAGAATGCACAAAGCGAGATGAAGAGAAATAAGTTAAAATGAGAAGTAATTATGAATTCACCAACCTACAAAGAGGAGACTTGCTTTGGCAATTGTTGCAATGTCGAAACGATACACGAAAGAAGAGAAAACCAGAGATCCAAAGCTTCTTCCCGTGAATGCGCAAAATAAATGTGGTTGATCACAATCTTCAAAAAGCACTTCCCAAAAGGTTAAATAAACACCCAACGGTAGCAACTTCTTTGATAATCCATGAATTTGATACAAATGATGGAGGCTTAGATTCTGATTCTTCAAGTTTCCATGCAAAACTTGAAGAATCTTGATGATGATGAAGCTTTGGTGTGAGTTTGGGAAACGGGAGAAATCAGAGAATTGAGAGAAGTTGTGAAAAAATAGTGAAAAATGAAGTCTCCTTGTGTGAGGTTTGGAGGGAAATGATTATATAGGTGTTAGGTTTGGAACTTGGTTTGGGTTAGGTTCAAGGCTTGGACCTTAGGCTTGGTACCTAAGCTAAGGGTTAATTAAAGTTAGTTGGGAATATTCTAGAATATTCCTTTGGATCTTAGAATATTCCTTTGGCATATTCTTGGAATATTCCTTTAGAAGTTGGTAGAAGATTCTAGAATTGGATAGAAGTTGCAAAGCAAAGTGAAATGGAAGGTGATGAAATAAGCAAGCTAACTGATTTTTGATTTTTTTTTTTAATTTTTGCACGTGGTAACCGGTTACTACCTATGTGGTAATCGATTACCAGTTCAACAAACTGGATTTTTTCCCAAATTTCAACAGGTAACCGGTTACTACCTATGAGGTAACCAGTTACTTCAACCAAAATTTGAAATTTTCTTCTTTTTGGTGGGAAATCTTGGATATTCGGTCTTGGTCATTCATTCTGATATTATTTTTCTTCCGAGTTCTGATAATAACCAAATAACCCTTGATCACATGCCTCACGCCTCGACCGATGATGCATGCTCTATTTTTATTTATTTTTTATGCAATGTATGGACGGATATGCAAGATGACACGGGGATAAAGCATAAGCTACTCGGAATCGGTGATAAATAAGAGGGAAAATTTTGGGGTGTTCAGTTGCCCCTATTCAATCATCTGTAGACCTGAATGGATGATAGCAATAGCTTTTAGACGATCATGGTATGGAGGGATTGAATACTCGAATAAACCGGAAAATTTGAACTTTGTGGGTGAGAGAAAGTATGGTATACTGCCATCTTCGGATGACAACTCAAAGAACGAGACCATCATACTTAGATGAAATCGAAAGAAATGAGATCATCGTACTTAGATGAAATATGAGAAGACACGATACCATTGTACTTAGACAAAATTGAGGAAATTAAAACCATCATACTTAGACGGAATCAACAAAGATGAAATCATTGTACTCATATGAATTCAAACGACACGAGACCATCATACTGAGACAGAATCGGGGAAATGAAAACCATCGTACATAGATGGAATCAACAAAGATGAAATCATTGTACTCAGATGAAATCAAAAGACACGAGACCATCATACTGAGATGGAATCGGGAAAATGAAAACCATCATACTGAGACGAAATCGACAAAGATAAAATCATCATACTCAGATGAAATCAAACGATACGAGACCATCGTACTTAGATAGAATCGGGGAAATGAAAACCATCATACTAAGACAGAATCAACAGGAATGAGATCATCATAATAAGATGAAATCAAACAACACGAGACCATCGTACTGAGACAGAATCGGGGAAATGAAAAACATCATACTGAGACGGAATCAATAGGAATGAGATCATTGTATTGTGATGAAATCAAACAACACGAGACCATCATACTGAGACGGAATCGGGGAAATGAAAACCATCGTACTGAGACGGAACTAACATGAATGAGATCATTATACTGATATGAAATCAAACGTCACGAGATCATCGTACTGAGACAGAATCAGGGAAATGAAAACAATCATACAGAGACGAAATTAACAGGAATGAGATCATTGTACTGAAATGAAATCAAACGACACAAGACCATCGTGCTGAAACGGAATCCGCTGGGGCGAACAAGTGTTCTTTGTGGGGACACCTTCAATCTAATCGAAGAAACAACGTTTCGGGCTTCTATGCTAGGTACCAAAGCTAGCTTATGCTTCATATGCACATGTTTGAATTTTTTCATGGCATAATGTTCCATAATAATTGAAATGCTACGCTTTAGGGGATGCAAATGTAATGATGATTACTAAATGCAAATAGAAAGGGATCTCCTAATGAGAAGATAACAGGTCTCCTCAGCCATTATACTGGGGAAGAAATAATCACTACATTGATTTAACAAATCCCTGGGGAAGAGCAACTCTGTAGGGGATAGTGTTAATGATACACTAGCTCTGAACTTCCACCTTTTCCAAAAATATATTGGACTTTGAGATCCTGCTAGGGAGAATCTTGATTGGCTTGAACTTGATTGGGAGTTACACCACCCATAGAACTCTGTTGGGGAAGTAATAACCTTCTGACCTGGATGGGGAAAGGGTATGATGATACTCTGCTGAGGAAACAATCTTCTGGGGAATCCTTCGGGTGAAAAGTCTTATGTCTGGGGAAGAAATGTCAATAAGGATTGGACTTTTCTTGGAAACTTCACTGGGGAAGACTGCAAATAAGGTTGTGCAAGACAAAACACCATCTGACTTTTCACTATCTTCACCACTGCTATGGAATAATGAATCTTCATGTACTGCTAGAGATTAGATGATTCTGGTGGGGTATACTCCTTCGCTGAAGGAAAACTATCTGCTTAGGGAGAACATCATCAACCTTTTGTCGTTCCGCTGGGGAAAATTCAACCTCCGACTCTACTGGGGATATTGGAGAACACCCGTTAGGATACTTTCTGTTGAAGATAAAGGTTTTATGTTGCCCCTCACTAGGGATAGGAGATATAAAGCGTCTCATGCTAGGGATGAAAGATAACGATTCCCTTCGCTCGGGGAGTACCAACCCTCTTCTTATTTCCCTGCTGGAGACATATTCTAATGGGGCTTTTGTTGAGGAATCATGATTGGTGAAGCCTGTTGAGGAAGAAACTCTCCAACGCCTTGCGCTGGTGATGGATTTTCTTCTCTGTGTCTGCCTATTAGTGAGCTTAATTGATAGTCCATGCAAAAGAGAAAGTTAAACCAGCCTGCATGCCCCAGGTTCATGGTCTGAATTGACCATCCCGGTTACTCAACATTTATGATGCATGTCAAGTTTTTTACCCTTAAGCATGTATTATAAAGCATGAATGTATTCACAATGCAATATGAATCACAATTTGTTGGACGTTTTCGCAATCAATCGACAGTATATGAAAACAAAAACAAATGAGCTAATTGGATAAAACTACATTTTATTGATTGGAAAATGGCCGTGAATAGGCATTATACCTAGAAGCAATCCCTAGAAATAAGAAATTGCACAAAAGGACAAATATAAACTATCCTAATGGCAATGTGAAATTAGACCTCATCAAGTTCCAATTCGGATATGACCCGTATATCCTCGAAGCTTTCCGTGTACTTCGCTTTTTGAGGAAGATGATTGGATTGATTCTTGACCCTCAGATTATCCTTGATTGTAGACAACAAATCACCGATCCCGTAGATAGCAAATGTTCATTTCAATCCTTCTTTTGCATGGATCGCCCCTTCGGGTTTTCGGTCCACCAGGATACCCTTTTTTGCATGAGCTGTCCACTGTGGCTTTTCAACTCAGCGGATGTACTTTTTTTTGCATTTATTTCCCTAACTTTTACCTGAGCCTTTTATTCTGTTTTTGGTTCACATGGATGCCCTTTTTTGCCTGGACCTTTATTCTGTTTTTGTCCAGCGGGTCTCTTTTATACGAAGTATTTTCTAACTATGTCTGGGTTGATAGGGGATGAGAAGTTTTCTCCATCCATGGTGGTTAGAATTAAGGCTCCGCCTGAGAAAACCTTTTTAACCATAAATGGTCCTTCATAGTTGGGTGTCCACTTGCCCCTGTGATCTGTTTGAGGAGGAATGATCCTTTTAAGAACCAAGTCACCGAGTATGTAGCATCGAGGCCATACCTTTTGATCGAACGCTTGCTTCATTCTCCATTGATACACCTGTCCTTGGCATACAACTGTTAATCGCTTCTCCTCGATGAGACTCAGTTGATTGAATCTGAACTGGATCCATTCAGCTTCACATCCATCATTATCCTCAAGGAAGGAATCTCAACTTCAATTGGTAGGACTTCCTTCATACCATATACTAATGAGAATGGTATTTCCCCTGTTGAGGTGCGCACAAATGTTCGATACCCATCAATGCGAATGGAAACACCTCGTGCCAATATTTGTATGTCAACACCATCTTCTGTACTATCTTCTTGATGTTCTTGTTGACCGCCTCGACGGCGCCATTCATCTTCGGGCGGTACAGAGAAGAGTTGTGATGCTCGATTTTGAAATCCCGACACAGATGCCCCACATGGTGAAGGGCCAAGGTGAAGACATGAATCTCAATGGATTAAGAGGCACATGCACCTTATCAGCATAGATTTGACACTTATAGCATTTGCGGGAGTACTTGCAGTAATCGAATTCCATGGTTATCCAATAATACCCCAATCTCAAGAGTTTCTTCACCATGGCATGCCCTCCAGCATGTGTATCTAAAGATCCCCCGTGAATTTCCTGCATTAACATGTCTTTTTCGTGTCTATCCACGCATCTGAGCAGAACCATGTCGAAGTTCCTTTTGTATAGCACATCATCTTGATTCAAGAAGAACCCACCATCCAACCTTCTTAAGGTCTTCTTATCTTTGTTGGATGCCCCTGTCGGGTATTCCTGACATTTCAGGAAATACTTGATATCGTAGTACCAAGGCTTTTCATCGTTAACACCATCAGCTGCAAACAAATACGCAGGCCTTTCGAGGCGCGACACCACAATCCTGGGCACATAGTTCCACTGCTAAACTTTAATCATGGATGATAAGGTTTCCAGAGCATCAACAAATTGATTTTCTTCACAAGGTACATAATGAAGCTTTACCATTGTGAAGAAAGTCAACAACCTCCGGGTGTAATCCCTATAGGGAATCAAATGTGGTTGATGAACAAGCCACCTTCTGTTAACTTGATTGATGACCAAACCTGAGTCACCGAAGATATTGAGGGTCTTAATATTTTGCCTCATTAATGGTGCATTCATACGTCAACCAAGCAATGAAGGGCATGTGAACTCCTTCCGGCATGATAATGACAACACCAACTCCGCTACTATTCATGTTAATGGCCCCATCTAACATCAGGCTCCATTTGGATTCAGGGTATGGCCCCTCCTCCGGGAGTGGTTCTTGACAATCTTTCAATTTGAGGAACATGATGTCTTCATTTGGGAACGCAAACATCATTGGTTAATAGTCGTCAATCGGTTGTTGGGCCAGATAATCTGATAATACGCTTCCCTTGATTGCTTTTTGAGAAGTATATAGGATGTTGTATACAGTTAAGATCATCTGCCAACGGGCTACTCTGCCGGTCAAAGCTAGCTTCTCAAAGATGTGCTTGACAAGATCCATTTTGGATATCAGTAAAGTCATATGAGTCAACATATATTGTCTTAGTCGGCGAGCAACCCATGCCAAATCGCATCAAGTTTTCTCGAGCAGTGAGTATCTTGTCTCACAGTCGGTAAACTTTTTGCAAAGGTAGTATATTGCATGCTCATTTCGACCAGACTCGTCATGTTGCCCGAGAATGCAACCCATTGATCCTTTAAGTACTGTAAGGTACATAATCAAAGGCCTCCCCAGAACCGGAGGTATGAGGATTTGAGGTTTTTGCAGATACTCTTTGATTTAGTTGAAAGCCAATTGATAGTCATTGTTCCACCTAACGGCCTGATTCTTTCTCAAGAGCTTGAATATGGGTTCGCACATAGCTATAAGTTGAGATATGAACCGTGCAATGTAGTTCAATCTCCCTAAGAAGCCACACACTTCTTTCTCAGTTTTAGGCTCAAGCATTTCTTGAATTGCTTTCACCTTTGCATGATCGACCTCAATCCCCTTTTCACTTATGATGAAGCCCAACAGCTTACCAGAGTGCACTTTGAATATACATTTGTTCAGATTCAACCTCAGTATGAACTTCCGCAGCTTGTCAAATAGCTTAGCCAAGTTGACTAGGAGTTCTTCCTCATTTTGCAACTTCGCAAACATGTCATCCACATAGACCTCAATCTCGTGATGAATCATATCATGGGAGAGTCACCATTTCCCGTTGGTAAGTTGCTCCAGCATTCTTCAAATCGAACGACATGAATTTGTAGTAGAAAGTTCCCTAAGGGGTGATGAATGTAGCTTTCTCCATATCATCTGGCGACACTTTTTATTTGGTTGTAGCCCAAAAATCTATCCATGAAGGAAAACACCAAAATTTGAGTTGTATTGTCAATCAACACATCAATGTGTGGCAATGGGAAATCGTCCTTGGGACTAGCTCTATTTAAGTCTCGGTAGTCAACACACATCCGAACTTTGCCTTCTTTCTTCGGTACCGGCACGATGTTGGCAACCCATGGTGCATAACTCGTAACAACCAAGTATCCAACATCAATATATTTTTGAACCTCTTCCTTAATCTTTATTTCCATGTTAGATCGAGTTCTTCGCAGTTTTGTTTTACTAGCAGGCATTCTTCTTAGAGCAGTAGCTTGTGCACTACGATACCAGTATCCAGCCCTGGCATATCCTGGTAAGACCAGGCGAAGACGTTGTCGCTCTCGGGATTTTCATCCTAGTACAAACGCGAAAGTGACGCGGAAAAAGTAGAGTCTCCAGCCAGGCATTTTTATCCTGAAAGAATAAGAAAGGTAATTCTACACAAACCTAAGAGAAAAGGAAAGGACAATGTCCTGCAAACCAAAGAACTGGGTTCGGGAGTCGGTTACGACCTTGGAAGGTATTAGCACCCCAGATCGTCTGTCGTACCCGACGGGATCCACGCTTGTTAGTCTGTTTCAAAGGGTAAGGAATAAAATTGTTGTTGAACAAAAACCGCTACTAGAACTAGAATAAGAGAGGGGACTGGAAAAAAGAGAACGAAAAGGTACGGGAAAAATGTAGGGAAAATAAAGAATGTGTGCTCGAATGGGCTCTACCCCACTTCCTACGTATCTCATGGGAAATGAGAATCAGAGTCAACGTAGTTTGCCTAACTAAGGCGGAAACTTGTTTGTGTTTTTTTATTAACTGAGCTTCTTATGCTTATGCTCAGTTGTTTCAGGCTCGTCTGGTACGAGTGTGTTACCATCTTGCAAAGAGACAAGTCGTAGCGAGTTTGTGTTATGTGAATGAGGTAAGAAAATAATTTCCACATGAAAGAAGCTTATTGTTTATTTACCGTCTTTTAGAAGAAATGTTTCTTATTTTGGTAATTGTGAGACATCCTCATGCTAAGACTTGTTCATCATGATAGATATCCTAAACCTCATCCCGAGATGGAATGCATGCAAATACCCCAGGGTAAAGTCTCTTGGCGCACAAGAAAGCTCGACCTTTATCAGGTATTTTTTTTTTATTTTGAGATGAGAAAGAAGGACTCAAGTCGAAAAAAGGAAAAAACTAGGGGAAACTAAGACTCACCGTAAGTTGTTTATTCAAGGGATGTTCTAGGGTTAGTGTGGTTTTCTATTCCTAGAAAGAAAAGGAAGCAAGTTACAACTCACTTTAATGAATTGAAGATGAGTTCAACTCAAGGGGAATGAACAAAGTTCAATGTCGAAGAAGCATCCAATGCTTATCGTAAACACAAGTTGAAATGTAAAAGGAATAGGAAGAAGGTGTATGTAGGATACCCTCCCACACACGTGGCTTACCATAACCCACTAAAAAACAAAGGTTAGTAAAATAAATCCAAAGTGATAAAAGGAAAGAGATAATCAAGTACCAAACATTTCCTATTACAACTATGACCTAAACTAGACTCAATCCTAAGTCTAAGGACACTTAAAAGCTAAGTGAAGCCTAAAGTCAGCAGCTACTACAACTTCCTAACACACAATCAGCTACTAAATGCAACTAACAATACAAACAGACTATTACATATACCAAACAGCATGAAAATAGGTGTAAAAAGACCAAAACAGAATAATGCAGCATGGTTTTTACAGTTTTTGTTTCAAAATGCAGCAGTGAAACATGGCAGATTTTCAATCGTTTTTCAAATGCAAAAATAAAGTTTTAATGCAATCAATGAATGTAATGATCATGTGTATCGATGCAACAACCTGAAATGGATCATCAACAATGAAATGCAACACATAAACGATCAACAATGGATGCAATCTATGTGAATTGTGTCGTTTTAAACAATATGCAACATTTCCAATTACGCGCATAATCGGCCAAAACATGAGTGGATCACAAATGCAAATGCAAAACAGAACTATAGACACTTATTAACATGCGATTGATGATGCTAAATCATGCAAACAACAATCACAATAAGCTATGAACACATATTCAACACTTATGTCAAAAATCGGAACCTAACGAAAAGCATGTCGAAAGTTTATCGAAACTACACACACCTGCTCCTAAATAGCTCATAAAAACTCCCTAAAATCATATCCTAAAGATCCATGATGATTGGAAGGGGGATGGATATAAAAAATGCAAGAAAAATCAAGAATTTTTCGTTTTGGCTCAGTGGTAACCGGTTACTACCTATGCAATGACCGGTTACCAATTCAAAAACTGGGATTTTCTGCAATTTTAACATAGGTAACCGGTTACTACCTATGAGGTAGCCGGTTACTCTGCAACCAGAATAATTTTTTTTTGCATTTTCATTAAAAAACTAGTAGCAACTTATTCAAATAAGCTCTATTATAATACCTATCAACCTAGCATGAAAATCACACCTAAATGCAACATTCTAACACATATTACCACTACGATCACCCTACGATTCTAGCTCCTAATGATCAAACCAATCAAAGTATCAAAAAGAAAGAATACGCAAAGAATGCACGAAGAAAGATGAAGTGAAATAAGTTAAAACAAGAAGTGATTACGGATTAGCCAACCTACAAAGCGGAGGCTTGCTTTGGCAATTGTTGCAATGTCGAGCAATACGCGAAAGTAGAGAAAATTGGAGATCCGAAACTTCGATCCGTGAATGCCCAAAATAAATGTGATTGGTGAGATTTATCTGAAACTGCTTCTGAATGGTGAAATAAACACCACAGTCGTAGCAACTTCTTCTATAATCCGCTGTATTGATGAAAATGATGGAGGCTTAGCTTCCGATTCTTCAAGTTTCAATGCAAAACATGAAGAATCTTGATGATGATGAAGCTTTGGTGTGAGTTTGGAAAATGGAGAGAAATGAGAGAATTGAGATTGTGAGAATGGTGAAAAATGTGAAATGTGGCTAATCTCTTTTCGGCTTGGTGAACAAGGTTTATATAGGGGTTAGCTTTGGAGTTTGGTTTAGGTTAGGCGCGAGGTTTGAACACAGGGCTTGGTTCCTAAGATAAGGGTTGGTTGGGAATATTCCATTGGCATATTCTGGGAATATTCCTTGGTATATTCTGGGAATATTCCTTTGGAAGAGTGTGGAATATTCTAGACTTTGGTGGAAACACAAGGCAAAGTGAAAATGGAGGAGGGATGGAAGCAACCAACTGAATTTTGAATTTTTGCAATTTTGTACAAAGTAACCGGTTACTACCTATGAGGTAATCGGTTACCAGTACAAAAACTGGCTTCTTTTTCCCAAATTTCAACAGGTAACCGGTTACTACCTATGAGATAACCGGTTACTTCAACTAAAATTTGAATTTTTCTTCTTTTTGGTGGGAAATCTTGGACATCTAGTCTTGGTCATATTTTTTTAGATTACTTTCCTTCTGAGACCCAATAGTCGCCGAATAACCCTTGATCATTGTTCATGCCTCGACCAACGATGTATGCTTTCTACTATTGTTTTTATTATGCAATGTATGGACGGATATGCAAGATGACACGAAAATGAAGCATAAGCTACTCGAAAACAATGACAAATAAGAGAGAAGATTTTGAGGTGTTACAACTGCCCCTATTCAATCACTATAGACCTAAATGGGTGATAGAAATCGCTTTCAGACATTTAAGGTATGGAGGGATTGAATACCCGAATAAACCGGAAATTTTGTACTCTGTGGGGTGTGCACACTGTGGACAAACCGACCTCAAACGGTTGTAAAAGAATACCATCCTCGAATGACAATCTAACATAACCTACCATCCTCAAATGATAGCTATAACAAATAAGACAAACCTTGGAAGTACTTCCAGAAAAGAAGGTCATCCTCAAATGAAAACTCACAATAAGATCCTCGGATCTAACATGAAACCATCCTCGAATGGGATCGGAACGATATATTAGCCTCGGTCAATATTCAGGAACACAAAGACTGACCTCAAACAGACTCTGCGGGAACATATTGACCTCAATCAATAAGCTCAAAATGGTTTACCATCCTCAAATGATAACCATAACAACAAGACCAACCTCTGAAGGACTCGAGAAAAAAGAGAACGTCATCCTCGATTGAAAACTCAAAATAAGATCCTCGGATCTAACACGAAACCATCCTCGAATGGGATCGAAATGGTGTATCGGCCTTGGTCGATAACCAGAAACACAAAGATTGACCTCAGACAAACTCTGCAAATGGGAAATATACTGACCTCACTCAATACTCTCCAAACGGTTTACCATCCTTGAATGATAACCATAACAACAAGACCAACCTCGGAAGGACTCGAGAAAAAAAGAGAATGTCATCCTCGAATGACAACTCAAAATAAGATCCTCGGATCTAACACGAAACCACCCTCGAATGGGATTGAAATGGTATACCGGCCTCGGTCGATAACCAGAAACACAAAAGGCTGAAGTCAGACAGACTCTGTGAGGAAATATACTGACCTCAATCAATACTCTCCAAACAATTTACCATCCTCGAATGATAACCATGATAATAAGACCAACCTCAGAAGGACTTGAAGAAGAAAGTGCCATCCTCGAACGACAACTCAAAATAAGATCCTTGGATCTAACACGAAACCATCCTCGAATGGGATCGAAATGGTATACCATCCTCAGATGATAACCAGAACTACAAAGGCTGACCTCAGAAAGACTTTGCGAAATAGACATACTGACCTCAATCAATAGGGTCAAAACGACTTTACATCCTCAAATGATAGCCAAAACAACAAGACCAACCTTATAAGGACTTGAAGAAGAGAATGTCATCCTCAAACGACAACTTAAAATAAGATCCTCGGGTCTAATATGAAACCATACTCAAATGGGATCGCCAGAGAAAATCATCCTCATATGATAACTCAAAATACAAAACTGACCTCAGACAGAATCGAAAGGAACGAGCTCATCATACTTAGATGATAACCCAATAGAAACGAGACCATCGTACTTAGATGATAAATCGGCTGGGGATAACAAGTATTCTTCGCGGGGACACCTTCGGTCTGATTGAAGAAACAATGCTTCGGGCTTTTTGCTTCAAGGTACCAAAACTAGCTTATGCTTCGTATGCATATGTTTGAATCTTATGGTGTAATGCTCCATAATGATGGAAATGATATGCTTTAGAGAATGCAAATGTAATGATGATTACTAAATGAAAATGCAATGTGATCTCCTGATGAGGAGACAACAGATCTCCCGCCACCCTGCTGGGGAAGAAATAATCACTACGTTGATTCGGTGAATCCATGGGGAAAAGTAATTATGCAGGGGATAGTGTTAATGATGTGTTGGCTCTGAACGGCCACCCTTGCCAAAAATAAATTGGACTTTGCGAAAATCAAGGAATGAAGACCCTGTCGGGGAGAATCTTGACTTTCATGAACTTGATTGGGAGGTACACCACTCTTAGAACTCCGTTGGGGAAGTAATAACCTCCTAACCTGGCTGAGGAAAATATTTGTTGACACTCTGCTGTGGAAACAATATGCTAAGGAAACAAATTCTGTTGGGGAATTCCTCAGATACAAAGCCTTCTGTTTGGGGGAGAGATGCCAATGAAGATTGGACTTTGATTGGTAATCTTGCTGGGGAAGATTGCAAACAATGTTGTGCAAGAAGGAAAACCATCTGACTTCTCACTATCTTCGCCACTGCTAGGGAATGATGACCCTTCCTGTACTGTTGAGGACAAGAAGATTTTGGTGGGGAATACCTCCCTTTTAGGGAAAGACTCTCTTCTTGGGGAGAACATCATCAGCCTTCTGTTGTTCTACTGGGGAAATTCAACTTCCGACTCCGCTGGGGAGAGTTCTCGTAACTCTGACTTTATGGGGAGACAAAGGCATTCAAGTGCTTGCTAGGGAAATTCAGCTTCCGACTCCACTGGGGATGATAGAGAACATTAATGAGCTCGCCTTCTGCTGAGGACGTCTCTTGTCGGGAATAAGAGATGTGAGGCGTCTCTTGTTGGGGATGAGAGATAATGACCTTCGCTTGCGGAAGTACCGACCCTTTTCTTATCTTGTTCTGCTGGAGAAAAGATTGTCTAATGAGACTTGCTAAGGAATTTTGCTTACCGAAGCTTGTTGAGGAAAAACCTCCAGATGCCTTGTGCTGGTAATGGCTATGTTTCTCTGTACCTGCATATCAATGAACACAACAGATAGTTCCTACAAAAGAGAAAGTTAGACGAGTGTGCATGCCCCAGGTTCACGGTTTGAATTGACCATCCATGTTACTCAACATTTAAGATGGATGTTAAGTGTTTTAACCTTAGGCATGCATTATAAAGCATCAATGTATTCACAATGAAATATTTATCACAATTTCTCGAACATTTTTGAAATTAATCAATGGTAGATGAAAACAAAAACAAATGAGAGCTAATTGGATAAAAAGCATTTTATTGATTGAAAAGTGGTCGTGAATAGGCATTACACTGGGAAGCAATCCCTGGAAAGAGGAAATTACACAAAAGGAAAATAAACTATCCTAATGGCAATGTGAAAATTGGATCTCATCAAGTTCCAACCTGGCTATGACCCGTATGTCCTCAAGATCTTCCGTGTACTTCACTTTTAAGGAAGACGATTGGACTGATTCTTAACCCTCAGGTTATCCTTGATTGTAGATGACGAATCACATATCTCGTAGATTACAATCATTCGTTTCAAACCCTCTTTTGGGTGGATTGCCCTTTCGGGTTTTCAATCCACCGGGATACCCTTTTTGCCTGAGCTATCCAGTGTGGCTTTTCAACTCAACGGGTGTACATTTTTTCGTTTATTTCCCTAACTTTTTCCCGAGCCATTTATTCTCTTTTTAGCTCGCCGGGATTCCCCTTTTTTGCCTGTACCTTTATTCTATTTTTGTCCAGCGGGTATCTTTTATATGAATTATTTTATAACTGCGTCTGCGTTGACAGGGGATAAGAAGTATTTTCCATCCATGGTTGTCAGCATTAAGGCTCCTCCCGAAAAAACCTTCTTGACCACAAATGGTCCTTCATAGTTGGGTGACCATTTTCCCCTGTGATCTGTTTGAGGAGGAAGGATTCTTTTCAGCACGAAGTCACCAGGTATGTAGCATCAAGGCTGCACCTTCTGGTCGAATGTCTATTTAATTCTCTATTGATACAATTTTCCATGGCATATAGCTGCTAAACGTTTTTCCTTGATGAGGCTCAACTGGTTGTATCTGGACTGGATCCATTCAGCTTTATCAAGCTTAACATCCATAATTATCCTCAATGAGTGGATCTCGACTTCCACTGGTAGGACTGCCAACATACCATACACTAGCGAGAATGGGGTTTCCCTTGTTGAGGTTCGAACGGAGGTTCGGTACCCATGCAATGCGAATTGCATCATCTTATGCCAATCTTTATATGTCACCACCATCTTTTGTACTATCATTTTGATGTTCTTGTTGGTCGCCTCGAAGGCGCCATTCATCTTCGGGCGGTAAGGGGAAGAGTTGTGATGCTCGATTTTGAAATCCCGACACAAAGCTGCCATTATCTTGTTATTGAGGTGGGGACCATTATCATTAATGATTCTTTTGGGTATTCCGTATTGACAAATAATATCCCTCTTTATGAATTGGGCTACGACCCGCTTGGTCACATTAGCATACGACGCCGCTTCTACCCACTTGGTGAAGTAGTTTATGACAACCAGAATGAAGCGATGACCGTTTAACGCGGTAGGTTCGATATTTCCGATCATATCAATGTCCCACATGGAAAAGGGCCATGCTGATGACATGATACTTAATGGATTGGGGGCACATGCACCTTATCAGCATTAATTTGACACTTATGGCATTTGCGGGAGTACTTGCAGCAATCGGATTCCATGGTTATCCAATAATACCCCGATCTCAAAAGTTTATTCGCCATAGTGTGTCCCCCATCATGGGTACCGAAGGATCCCTTGTGAACTTCTTGCATTAACATGTCTGTTTCGTGTCTATCCACGCATCTGAGCAATACCATGTCGAAGTTCCTTTATAAAGCACATCATCCTGATTTAAGAAGAACCTACCTGCTAACCTCCTTAAGGTCTTCTTATCTTTGTTGGATGTCCATGTATGGTATTCCTGAGATTTCAGGAAGCGTTTGATATCGTAGTACCAAGGCTTATCATCGTTAACATCGTCAGCTGCAAACACATAAGCAGACCTTTCGAGGCGAGACACCACGATTCTGGGCATGTAGTTCCACTGTTGGACATTTATCATGTATGATAAGGTTGCTTGAGCATCAACGAATTGATTCTCGTCACGAGGCACATAATGAAGCTTTATCGTCGTGAAGAATGTCAACAACCTTCTAGTGTAGTCCCTGTAAGGGATCAAATGTGGTTGATAAACAAGCCACCTTATGTTAACTTGATTTATGAGCAAAGTTGAATCACCGAAGATATCGAGAGTCTTAATTTGTAAATTAATCACCTCCTTGATCCTCATTATACAAGCTTCGTACTCTGCCTTATTGTTGGTGCACTCAAACGTCAACCCGACAGTGAAGGGCATTTGAACTCCTTCTGGTGTGATAATAAAAGCACCAACTCTGCTGCCATTCATGTTAACGGCCCCATCAAACATCAGACTCCATTTGGATTCAGGGTCTGGCCCCTCCTCCGTGAGTGGTTTTTCACAATCTTTCGATTTGAGGAACATGATGTCTTTATCAGGGAACTCAAATCTCATTGGCTGATAGTCATCAATCGGTTGTTGAGCTAGATAATCTAATAATACGCTTCCCTTGATAGCTTCCTGAGAAGTATATTGGATGTTGTATTCAGTCAAAATCATCTGCCAACGAGCTACCCTTCCTGTCAAAGCTGGCTTCTCGAAGATGTACTTGATAGGATCCATTTTGGATATTAGTAGGGTAGTATGAGTTAACATGTACTGTTTTAGTTGGGGAGCTTCCTATGCCAAAGCGCATCAAGTTTTCTCGAGCAATGAGTATCTTGTCTCACAGTCGGTAAACTTTTTGCTAAGGTAGTATATTGCATGCTGTTTTCAACCAGACTCGTCATGTTGACCGAGAACGCAACCCAGTGATCCTTCAAGTACGGTAAAGTACATAATCAAAGGCCTCCCCGGAACTAGGGGCATGAGGATTGGCGATTCTTGCATATTTTCTTTGATTCAGTAAAAAGCTAATTGACAGTCAGCATTCCACCTGACGGCCTGATTCTTTCTCAAGAGTTTGAATATTGGTTCGCATGTATTTTTTAGGTGAGATATGAATCGTGCAATGTAGTTCAATCTTCCTAAGAAGCCACATACTTCTTTCTCATTTTTATGCTCAGGCATCTCTTGAATTGCTTTTACCTTTGCAGGGTCGACCTCGATCCCCCTTTCACTTACAATGAAGCCCAGCAGCTTTTCGAAGCACACTCCGAAGGTACACTTCTTTGGGTTCAACCTCAGTCTGAACTTCCACAGTCTGTCAAATAGCCTAGCCAAGTTGACTAAGTTCTCTTCCTCAGTTTGCAACTTTGCAATCATGTCATCCATGTAGACCTCGATCTCGTGATGAATCATGTCATGGAAGAGAGTCGCCATTTCCCGTTGGTAAGTAGCTCCTGCATTCTTCAAACCAAACGACATCACTTTGTAGCAGAAAGTTCCCCAAGGGGTGATGAATGTAGTTTTCTCCATATTATCTGGCGATATTTTAATTTGATTCTAGCCCGAAAAGACATCCATGAAGGAAAACACCGAAAACTGAGTTGTATTGTCAACCAACAAATCGATGTGAGGCAATAGGAAATCGTCCTTGGGACTAGCTCTGTTTAAGTCCTGGTAGTCGACACTCATCCGAACTCTGCCATCTTTCTTAGGCACTGGCACGATGTTGGCAACCCACTATGGATAACTCGTAACAGCCGAGAATCCAGCATCAAACTGTTTTGGAACTCTTCTTTGATCTCTATCGCTATGTCAGGTCGAGTTCTTCACATTTTCTATTTTACTGGTCGAAAATCTTCATGAAGCAGTAGCATGTGCACTACGATATCAGTATCTAGCCCTGGTATATCCTGGTAAGACCAGGCGAAGATGTCAACATATTCATGGAGCATGTCAATCAATCAGCCATTCACGTATTCCCCTAAGGCATCCCCGATCTTGACCTCTTTCTTCACCTCTTCAGTGCTTAGATTCACAATCTCAATGACCTTCTCATGTGGCTGAATCTCCCTCTCCTCTTGCTCCAGCAATCTGGCTAACTCCTCGGGCAGTTCTCAATCTTCCTCACCTTCCTCATTAGCTTGGTAAATCGGACTGTTGAAGTCATAGTGAGCCATAGCAAGATCGTTATCGATGAGACCCATTGGAGTGCATCTGAATGAACGATGATTCATACCAGATTTTAGAGAGTGGGAAAATTATGAAAAATGAAAATGCACATTACCATTTATTGTGTGAAAAATATAAAATGAAGGACAAGGAACATTATGAATGAATGCAAAAATGTATGTTTTATTGATGATTAGTATTGCAAATTGAAACAATGAAGCCCTTATAATGATCTATTATGCCTTGAGCGAGACATAGAGCTTTTATACAAGCATAAAACACAAGACAATTACTCTTTGTGTTGAGTAACAATGGTGATTTCTTCTGATGACCAATTGTTGTGTTCCACTCCTCGGACTCTCGACTTAATCCACTCATCAATTTCAGAGTCGCTATCAATTATGTTTTCATGAATAGCATGGATACTGATGTGGTCCATCCATCCGGTGCTGGAAAAAGTGATTGGGCCTTTACGACTTCTGGCATGTTGATCTGATGTTGATTGAGCAGGGTTGTAACTAATTCCGAACATATCCTCTTCCTTATAGACCTCTATCAATTATGTTTTCATGAATAGCATGGATATTCCCTTCTACTTTTCTTCCGAAAGGGATGCTGATGAGGATTACATGGATTTAGTCATGACCGACTCGAAAGCCTGGTAAGGGGTCTCATATATCTCCCCATCCTGTAATACCTCAAAATTTTCCCTCTCATTTCCTCAAACATTTTGCATGGCATTTAACATACATAAGCTCATAAAATAACCAAAAACACATTGCATCATATGTAGCATAGCTGAGGCATAGGCATGCGATCAATGATTGAAGAAACTGAAGGCTATACAAAGGTAATCAAAGGGTCACAAAGCTTCTCAACATTGTGCAAAGGGTTCAAGACATCCCACAAGTTCTCATTTGAAGCCACAATCCATGGAAAGATTTGGTTTGATCAAGGGAGGCAGGCAGTGCAACATCTCCTAATGAAGAAGGCCAAATTAGGGTTTCATTTCTATTGGGCTTCTGCAAGAATTTATGATTCAAAGAGGATTCCATTGTCTTATACATGATGACAAGTTCCTAGGGATCAAATTTCATTCACAAATTCTTTATGGAAGAGGTTCAATTGTCCAGATGACTGAAAATCAGGGATTTGGAGAAAAGTCAACCATATTGAAGAAAAAGTCAACTCCTGACTTTTTGAGATCAAAATCAGGAAATTAAGGTTACAAGGGTCCTATGGTTCAAATTTTATCAAGAAATGATGAAAGAATCAATAGAAATCAAGAAAACCAAAACTTACCATTTTTGGAAAATTAGGGTTTCCAAAAATGGCAAGTTTTGGCCATTTTTGCAGCATTTTTGAGAGAGGCCTTCTCCCAAAATATGAGGGATATCAAAATTCTACTATGAGCCAATTAAATAGGTCATCTTGAGCTTCAAATCCATAGGCGGAACTCACCCATATCATAAAAAATGAGAGAGATATGATCTTGCAAAGTTGAAGCAAACTAGGGCAAAACTAGGCCATGGGCGAGGCAATTGGCAGACCAGCGCACGCCCTGCCTGGCATATCATCAAACAGGTGGAGGGTCAAATCTCAAGCCATTTTTCTTGGTCAAAAACACTTCAAATAAATTTTTGGTGAACTACAAAGTTGTTCCTTGATGCAATCCCTACAATATTGGTGTTCAAAGATTTTTCATTTGAGCAAGTCTTCTTGGGCTATTTAAGGGTCAAAGTGGAGAGGTTGAAACTGGCTATCCATAGGCCCATGGGCACAAGGCATGCAAAATTTGTGCAAGGAAATATGCAGCTTTGTGACATGTTATGTAATGGTCATTTTGAGATGATTAGAGGCCATCATTCATTATGGTCCAAACACCAAACTTGTTCTATGATCCCTCCACTTTAATTTGAGTCCAAGAATCATTTGAATTGATAGCTTGATATGGAAGAAATCTTCCATTGAAAGTCATGATTCTCAACTATTTTCTTGGATGGTAAGGCATTGCACATATCTTCACTTCAGTTCATTTGCATTGACATTATTCATAACATTCAGATCAAAGGCATTGCTCTAAGAGGATATGATCTCATGAATGCATCCCCACACCATTGCCATGCACTTCACATCAGGTAAGCTAATTGGATCAAACATGGCTGCATCTAAATCACATTGTATTCCACCATAAGATTATGTATGCAAATGTATGGGATTCAAATGTTCAAGCACAAGTAGGTTGCATTGAAATACTTGCTAGACCATGCTTCTTGCTATGTACCTCATGGAACTTATGCTAAATCACAATGCACTGCAAGCTATGGTCAGAAGATCATGCTACTCATTGCCATCATCTAATCTCTACCATAAACTGCATGAAGCTTGCAACATATGATCCAGCTCGAGTAGAAGCTTCCAGAATGCACAACTGGCATAACTGAATCTAACTAACTCTAACAAACTTGACTCAATGGAAACCAACTTGACTCAGTTAACCAGACTAATTAACCATGGTTATAGCGTCTGATCATTGGTGAAGGAGTCTATAAAGAGAAGAGTGCAGTGAATTGTGAAGCTCTCTCACCATTTTGCTCAATTCACACCATAGAAGTTCACACAAATCCTCTCTGCATTCTCTCTGCATTTTGCCTCGAGCAGCCTCCATCCTCATCACTCCAACCTCAATCTTCCTAAATTTATCTTCATCATAACCTCAAGCATGGCTTCCATGGATTACTAAGCTTGATTCCTCAAGAATCACATACTGCAACTTTGTGGTTGAACTACACTTTGGACTGAAAATTCTCAATTTTCATCTCTCTAGTATTGATCTTCCTCAAGTCATCATCAATATCATGTGTTGCACCATTTCTGTGGATTGCTCAGCCTGAATTATCCAAGGAGCTGGTTATGCATAACATTGATCCTCACTGCACTTGTTTCAATTTCTCAAGATCCACCAAGCTCAAAGTGTTTATTTCACTTTTGTTGTGTTAGAGCAAGATCAAGCAACTCAAGGAACCTCATCTTTGGCCTTCTTGCAACAGTTTGAGCATTCTGCAATCCAGGTATGCTCTGAGATTACACTTGTTTAAAATGCTTGTTTTCCATTGGTTTCATGTCAATTGAAGCTCAATAGGAGCATTATAAATTCTGGCTAGTTGATAGACCTCATACAGGTGCAGATCCAGTTTTAGGTTGATGTTTGATGGCTTTCGATTTGATGTTTTCATGAGTGATATTTTTCTAATGTTAAATTTCATAATTTTTCTAGGTCATTTGATATTTTTCCCAAGTTGCTTAAGTCCTATGTCCTTTTTGGTCCCTTTTAGAAGCTTCTTTCATTTCCATTTGAATAAGGCATTCATGCCATTGATCTAAGGTCTTGTTTCTGATTCTTGTAGGTCACATTAGAGGTTCTTAAGTATAAAGTACAAGCATTAGGTCCTTATCCTTTTATTTTAGGGTTTGCTTGAGTCATAAGTTGTCTTTGCTTCCTTTTGCCCCAATTCTTCTTCACCCTCCATCTTAACCTCTCAAAACTAATTTTGTGATAACCATTGCATGTTCAAACAACATTTTAGCATTTCATCAAGTCCCTAGTCTTTGTATGGGGATTTCAAATCTTTTTATTCATGTTTGAGTTGTACTTTAAGTTTTTTCTTCCTTTGAAGCTTTATATGCATTTCCTTCTCATTCTCACACCATTCCACATATAGTTTGCATCTCCTTTACTTGGATCTCTTCATCCCCTTGTAGTATGATATCTATGAGGGCTTTAGTGAGATGTTAGTCCCTGGTCTTCCTATTTACCTTAGGGTTTATACCATTTTAGTTTACTTAACCCTTTAATTTTCTTAATGTAGCTTTACCTTAGCTCTCATTAGGGTTTAGTTTCTTTCCAAGACATAGTTTGAAGTTGTTCACTTTTGTAGATTTAGAATACTTAAGTTGAGTTTAGCTACTGACTTTTTAAGTTTTCTACCTTATAGGATTCCTTAGGCTTAGGTATTAACCTTAGAAGTTCACTAATCTTTTCCTTAGATAGTGTGAATTGTTTGTGAAGATTACCATGTAATAATTGTTCATTTTTCTCCATCATGCTAACATTTGTTTTGTAGGTGGGAGATGAGGTAATCACTTCATTCTTATTCCTTTATGCATTTATTTGCTTTGCCTTAGCACCTTGGTGCTTTGTTCATAGGGCTCCTCTCATTCTTTAGATTCAACTTAACTTCCTAAGGAAGTAAGTTGAATTATAACTTGTTCTTTCTTCTCCTTAGGTTAGAATACCTCATTAACCATAGGACCACACTTGTGCATAGTAAGATAAGTTAGGTTTATGTCTTAGTTCCCCATTATCTTTGACCTTTTCCTCTTGAGTCTTTCTCTTCTCATCTTCAAACAAAATCCAAAAAGACTTAATAAATGCATGAAAGGATCCCTTATGTATAGCCTTATTCCATGGGGCACTTGCATTCATTCCATCTTGGAATGGTGTAAGCTTGTCTAGCATGATGTACAAGTCTTATCAAGGGGTTGTTTCACAAAGAAAATCTAAAAGTTACTTCTTTACTTAATCTACAAAAACACTTAATAAAGTTCAACAGGCTAGTGAACTTAAACCCTAATTCTTGGAAACAAGTCTTGGATAAATTCTCCTTACTTGGTGTGATTATTCTATTATTCCATCTTGGAATGTAGTAGAAAGTACACATTCCATGGAAAAGAGCTTGAATTCACTTCCTTGTGCCAAATTCATACAAAACTCTTAAAAAGCAAACAATAAACAATAAGCGACTTTCCTGCGGGAACTTCGTTTCTCACCTCATTCATTCTCAACGCGAACTTGCGACGACTTATCTCGCATGCAAGACGGTAAATGCACTCGTACCAGACAAGCTTGCAACACCTGAGCATAGACATACTCATTTTCGGCGCATAAAAAACACAAACAAATAGTTCACGCCTTAGTTAGGCGAACTACGTCGACTCTAATCCTCATTTTCCCGATGAGGTACGTAGGCAACGGGGTAGGGCCCGTTTGAGCACATTCTTTATTTTCCCTACATTTCTCTCTTCCTTTTTATTTATTTTTCCAATTCCCTTTCTCATTCTTATTCCAGTCCAGTCAGCAGTTTTATTCAGCAACATCTTATTTCTCACCCTTTGAAACAAGCAAGCAAGCGTGGATCCCGTCGGGTACGGTGGACGATCGGGGGTGCTAATACCTTCCCAGGTCGTAACCGACTCCCGAACCTAGATCTTTGGTTCGCAAGGCCTCGTCCTTTCCTTCTTCCTTAGGTTTGTGCAGAATTACCTTTCCCATTCATTCGGGATAAAAATGCCTGGCTGGCGACTCTACCTTTTCCGCGCCACTTTCGCGTTTGTACTAGCATGAAAATCCCAGGAGCGACAGCTGGCGACTCTGCTGGGGATCGAACCCATAATCTTTGGTTTCCCTCATAGAATCAATCCTAGCGCCTGTTTATTTTTGTTTCTTTGGGTGTTTATATTTGTGTGTTGTTGTGCTTATTTACTATTTCCGTTTACAGTTTACTTTACAGTATTTATTTTCACATGCATCATGTACTGGACTGTGCTGGTTTCATTTTTTCTGTGGGATGGGCTTTGTTACTGAGAGATAAGCCAAATACCCGGCTTGAGTGCACCTAGGATTTAGAGTTGTTCCACTTTGGCTTCATGGCATCTTGCTATGTTGGTATTAGTGAGTTCCACGCCTTGACTTGCGGCCTTCTCGGAAATGTATTGACGCCGGAATCTTTCTGGGGCAATACACTACCTTGATAGTTATATGCAGTCGAGGGACCAATCATTGAGAACATTTGTGGAAACATCCCTCTCCAGTGATGACAGTGGCAGACCATATTTGTTGGCAAACCCACACGCATCCGAGGGCCCACTGGGAACTCGCATAGGATGGCCTGGTTCTCTCGTAGGAATCCAGTTAAGGCAAATTGTTGTATGACGATAACAATGTACCCTTCGGGATGAATGTAATATTGTTTCTCGATTCAGTGCTTGAAGCTAAGGACTTATGAGGGATGCTTGTTTCCTTGGACTCAACTGAGACCTCCCTGAGTAGTACATAATTCCAAACCGATTCCCTAATTTGGTCATGAGCCATTTCTCGGAAATGGTGAACGTATTATTGCTATTCGGCCTTGGGAGTCCGTGATGTTTGACCCGAGTAGCACACCCGTGAGATAGGGAGGGGTTTACAGGTTTGTAGGAACCCTAAACATCTACATACCCATTATTCCAGCATCCTTCAGTAATATGGTCTTGTTCTGCTAATTATGGATTCTGAAATCATGAACTCCTGATCAGAAGGATACTTGTGATGATGTTGTGGCCTTGCACAGACACTTGATTACCTGATTCACTACACAGACACATCACTAATCACATGCCTTGCCTTGCATAACATCATAACATCATTAATCATTTGTGTTCTTTTTATTCTCAGGGTTCATTACCTCCTATTCCTGGTCATATTTGCTGCTTCAACATGGAGATTCCAAGGAAGAGAAATGTCCATTATACTTTCCCACACCCAGAAACAGATGGTATTCAGAAGTTAATTAGCTTGATGGATGACAAAGTGCTTGATGATTTCATAAAAGAGTTTGGAAAGATCCTAGACTATGTGAATAAGCCAACCACTGACCAGAGGGATAGCTTGCATTCTCTACTGCAGTTCTATGATCCACAGTTGAGGGTTTTTGTTTTCCCAGACTACATCTTGACTCCCACATTAGAAGAAATATCCAGCATCCTCAGAATTCCCATAAAAAAATGGTGCTCCTTACTATGGATTAGAGAATATGCCTCCATCCAAAGATATAGCTGACTCCTTTCTTTTGGACTTATACAAGGTTAGCAGAGGATTGGATGCCACCAAAGGTAAATGACTTTTCTTGGATTTTCTTATCAAGGAAGCTCAGGATTTGGCATCTGAAAACAAGTGGGCTAAATTTAGCACCTTGCTTGCTTTGATAGTGTATGGGATCTGTTTGTTTCCATGAGAAAAGGGTATGATCAACATGGAAGCTATCACTATATTTGCCAAAAGAAATCCAGTGCCTACTTTGCTAGGTGAATTTCATTATGGAGTCCACCACATGAATGAAAAGAGGAAGGGACATGTAAATTGATGTGCTCCCCTATTTGCTGATTGGTTTGTAAGGCAACTCCCTAAATCATGACCTTTCCAGGATTTAAAACAATCTTGGAAGTGGTCCAAAAGATTAATGGGCTTAACCTCAATTGACATTGCTTGGGGATGCAACAGAGATCTTGTGGGCAAAGAAATCTTGGTCAGTTGTGGTAGCTTCCCAAATGTGCCCTTGATAGGAAGGAAATGTGAGATTAGCTACAATCCTATCTTATCCAGGAAATAATTTGGTTACCCCTTAAGAGTTGTACCTTTGATTGAGGAGATGAGTGAGTCTTTATACTTTCCAACAGAAGGGAATCTCAAGATGAGTATACTAGCTTCCCAAGCTTGGGAGGTTAGAGTAATGAAGGGGAAGAAAGACTTTGGGAGAGTAGATCCCAAAACTTATGATCCTTTTGCCACATAGTTGGAAAATAATGTAGAGACTTTGTTGCTCCCATTCTCTAAGGAAACACCTCTCTACCCTAAGGAGGTAGCTCCTACAACTTCAGTTCCTCTTCAAGAATATCAAAAATTGGAAGCTTTGATTCAGCAACTCGGGTTGGAGAATCAAGAAGCCTACAATTCATGCCAGAAGTTGAAAATGCAAAACCAGAAATGGGAAGAAAGGGCTCACAAAGCTGAAGAAATGGTCAGGCTCAAGCAGCAAGACTTTCAAGAGAGAGAGCTCTACTTCAAGAAAAGGGGATTAGCTGAAACTCCAAGGCAGCCCAACACCGGAAAGAGAAGAAAGAGTTGAATGAAGCTAATGAAGCTATCACCTTATGGCAAGAGAAGTGGGAAGACAATTTGAAGAAGTAGAAAGAGCTGGAAGTCAAGCATAAGCTAGAATTCAAGAGTCTTCAAGATTCTTTGGATTGATAGAGAGATCTCCTTTAGAAGGCTTATCATCAAGAGAAGAGTCATCTCCAAGGTCTAGCAGAAAGTTAACAAGCAGTAAAGGAAGCTCAGAAAGAAATAGAAGAGTTGAAATTGAAAGCTGATGTCAAGAGAACCAAGACTGATTCCACTACAAGCTAGGAAAATGAAAAGGTGTTCTTACAACAGATTGAGGAATTGCATGCCTCCTTTGACCTTAGAGATATCCTGATTCAGAAGCTTGTGCAGGAACCTACACATCCAGATATAGCTCAGCTGTTGCAAGGTGTCAAGCGCCTTAGTTGGAGGTTACAGGATGTAGATTTTCCTAAGCTTTAGTCTTGTATTCATATGACTTGGATTACCCACAGGCTTGTTGTGGGAGTCCTCTCTCTCTCTTGATGTACCTTTTGATGTATGAACTTGTACCCATTAAGGGTTTTTGCTATTATAGTTTCCTTTTGATTCACCTGAAGTCTCTGATTGTTTATCTGTCGCACGAACACAAGATATTGAATACTACCACTGCACATCTGAATGTCACACAATGTCTTCTTCTTTTCAACACTGGAATTGGAAATTAAACAAAGCCTTGGGGATAAAAGGAACACATTGCATTGCATACAAATAATTTGCATTCTTCTTTGTTTTTGCATGTTTTCTACAGGTTGCTTAACTTATCTGCATTTCAGGCAAAGATTGTGCGAGCTGCCAAGACCCGGCACTTCAGACAGAACATTCCCCATCGTTACGCAACACGCAACAACCAGAGGACAGTCATGGATGCTATGCAAACTGAGCTCAATGAACTCCTCACTAGGATTGGAAAATTCATGGTCATGATGAAAGGGATTGCCCAAGGACAACAAGATTTGAGGGATGCAATCCAGGGACTCAGCCCTCCTCAGACTGATCCTCCTGTAGTTACTCCAGAAGTACAAGTGAATCCTCCCAACACCAACAATGGCCCAGGTGGACCTCCAGTTCCAGAACCTGGTACAACCTTCATCCTTATGCAAGACAGACAAGAGGATCAATTTTTCCCCCTTTAACAATGATATGGGATTTGGTGCGGAAGGAAATTTCCAGGACTTTTTGCTGCTGGCTGAGAAAGTCAAAGCCCTTGAGTGTAAGGACACTCTTGGGATAGACGTATCTGACATGGGCCTAGTCCCTGGGGTGGTCATTCCTCACAATTTTAGTCCACCTACATTTTACATGTATAACAGTAACTCCTGCCCCAAAACTCATCTGCAGGCGTTCTACCAAAAGATTGTTGCCCATACCAGGGATGAGAAGCTCTGGATGTACTATTTCTAGGATAGTCTCTCCGGAGGATCCTTGGAATGGTATATGAAGTTAGAGAGAAGCTCCGTGAGAAGCTGGAAGGAATTGGGAGAAGCATTCCTTAAACAATATCAGTATAACATTGACATGGCGCCCAGTCGCACTCAGCTCCAAAGTCTGACTCGGAAGAACTCGGAGAGATTCAAAGATTACGCACATAGATGGCGTGAAGTGGCCGCCAGGGTGCAACCACCGCTGCTAGAAAGAGAGATGGTGGACCTTTTCATGGACACTCTTCCTGGACACTTTATGGAAAGGTTGGCTAGATGTTCTTCAAGTTGTTTTTCAGATATTATCTTGACTGGCGAGAGGATAAAAAGCTGGATCAAACAAGGGAAGATTCAAAATGGGGGCACTTCAACTTTTGGTGTCAAGAAACCCTTCTTGAAGAGGAGAGAAAGAGAGACTGGGGCAGTATACGCACAGAGGGGCGGAGGTAACAGAGGTGTTTATCAGCAAGTGGCCCATGTCACTATCTTAGCTCAGCCTGTTCAACAGCAAGTCCAACAACCGCAGCAGCAACGCCAACAAGGGTATCAACAAGGAGCCTCTCGTCCATATTATCCCCAGAAGACCAGAGAAAGACAGTTTGAAACTCCACCTATGTCCTATTCTCAACTTTTGAAGAATATCCTCCAACTCCAGATGGTTCAGCTCAGAACTCTGCAACCCCCGAAGTCGGGGCAACTCCCTGAAGGTTATGATACGAATGCCTGATGCGAATTTCATTCCGGAGCTCCCGGACATACCACAGAAAATTGTAAAGCCTTAAAGTATGTAGTCCAAGACCTGGTAGATTCTAAAGCAATTAACTTCGCTCCTACTCCAAACGTGATACAGAACCCACCTCCTCACGGGGGTGCAGTTGGGGCAATTAGTGATGGAGAGAGTCTAAATCTGGTGTGCGATGTCAACGACCTGCAAACTCTGTTGAATGTTGTTAAGGCCTGTTTGGCCCAGAGGGGTGGTTTTCCAGGTTGTGAAGACGGTTGTCCAAGGTGTGTTGTAGCTCCAGATGGTTGTGAGTAGTTGAAAAAGGGGATCCAAAGCATGATTAATGAAGGGGTTTTATAGTTTGACAATGTTGTGAGAGAAAGAGAAGTCTCTACAGTAACCATTTTCTATGACCCGTCTCAAGTTCCTCCACAAGCTAGAATAGAACCGATAACTATCACCATTGCAGGGCCAGTAATGTATCAAAGTGATAAGTCCATTCCTTTGCATTATGGTGGTGAAGTATATTGTAACGGCCAGAAGCAAAAATTGGCCACTTCTACTACTTTTCTAACTCAAGTAGAAAATGTTGGAGTATGAGGCTTTACTAGGAGTGGGAGGTTGTTTGCGCCAGAAACACTGAGAAACAGTGTGATACCACCCCGAGACACTGCAGAAGCCCAGGCTAAAGCTAGAGGGAAGCAGCCAATGATTGCTAATGAACCCACACGAGCGGTGGACCCAAACATTACATTTGATAAAGAGGCTGAGGAGTTCTGGAGAATCATCAAGAAGAGTGATTACAAGATTGTGGACCATTTGCAACAAACTCCATCGAAGATCTCTATCTTGTCCTTATTAATGTGTTCTGACTCCCACCGGAAGGCTCTATTGAACATCCTGAATAAAGCTTATGTACCTTAGGATATCTCGGTGAACCAATTAGAGATGGTGGTATCTAGTGTCAATGCTAGTCATGGATTGGGCTTTACAGACATGGATCTAACCTCTGAGGGTCGTGCTCACAATCGGGCATTGCATATTTCCTTAGAGTGTAAAAGTGCAATGTTATCTCATGTGTTGGTGGATATTGGATCATCCCTGAATGTTCTTCCCAAGAAGGCATTGATGAAGTTGGATTATAACAGAGTGATTTTGAAGCCCAGTGACCTGGTAGTTCGAGATTTCGATGGATTGAGAAGGTCAGTGTTTGGGGAGGTAGAATTTCCAATCAAAGTGGATCCACAAGTCTTCAACGCCACATTATATATAATGGACATATAACCTGCATATAGTTGTTTGCTGGGAAGGCCCTGAATACATTCGGCAGGGGCAATATCGTCCACACTCCATCAGAAACTAAAGTTCGTCTGGGAAGGAAAAATTGTAACGGTTTGTGGGGAGGAGGATATCTTCATCAGTCATCTGGCATCGTTCAAATATATGGAGATGGATGGTGATATAGTGGAGACTCCGTGTAAGGCTTTTGAGCCCCTGAAGATTGGTTTGGCATCTTCATCAGCAGCTTTTTTTGAAGAATTGAAGAAGGGGGTTTCCATAACTTCTTATAAGCAAGCTTTGAAGGTAGTGGAATCAGAAGCGCGAGAAGGATGGGGCAGTCCAGTAGAAGTGTCAGAAAAGAAGGATATGTTTGGTGTTGGCTACCATCCTGGGCAGTCATCATCTGAACAGAGCGCTAGAGGTCGTCAAGGCCCGATTACCTTCACGAGTGCTAGAATGGTGGATTATGGGAGCATTAGTGTCGTGCAGGACGACACAGTTGATAGTGACTGTGACTTAGACGAGTCGATCAGACCTTGTGTTCCAGAGACTCAACTCAGTAATAGGTCGTCTGAAAGGCTTATCTTAGTCACCTCCTTTGAAGAGTAATGATTTTTGCTTTTGTCTTTCCTATACTCAAGCACTATTGTCGCTCCCGGGATTTTCATCGTAGTACAAACGCGAAAGTGGCGCGGAAAAGATAGAGTCTCCAGCCAGACATTTTTATCCCAAAAGAATGGAAAAGGTAATGCTGCACAAACCTGAGGAAGAAGGAAAGGACAAGGTCCTACGAACCAAAGATCTGGGTTCGGGAGTCGGTTACGACCTGGGAAGGTATTAGCACCCCAGACCGTCCGCCGTACCTGATGGGATCCACGCTTGCTTATTTGTTTCAAAGGGTGAGAAATAACTGTTGTTGAACAAATGAACTGCTAACTGGGATGGAAATGGAAATGAGAAAGGAACTGGAAAAGAGAATAAAAAGAAATAATGGGGAAAATGTAGGGAAAATAAAGAATGTGCTCGAACGGGTCCTACCCCACTGCCTATGTACCTCATCGGGGTAATGAGGATCAGAGTCAACGTAGTTCGCCTAACTAAGGCGGAAACTATTTGTTTGTGTTTTTTTACAGTTGTAACTACGTATGTCTATGCTCAGGTGTTGCAGGTTCGTCTGGTACGAGTGCGTTTACCGTCTTGCATGTGAGACAAGTCGTCACGAGTTCGCGTTCAGAATGAGATGAGAAAGAGAAATTCCCGCAGGATAGTCGCTTATTGTTTGTTTTTGTCTTTTATGAGAAGTGTTTTGAATATGCTTGTGAACGTTCTTATACTAAGACCTATCCATCCTGGTAAATACTTACACCTTGCCCCGAAACGGGACGCGTATGAGTATTCCGCAATAAAGTCTCATGGCGTATAAGAACATTCAAACTTTATTAAGTATTTTTATTATTTTCTTCATGAAGTGAGAAATAATGACTCAAGTTGCAAAAGGCAACAACTAAGGGGACTAAGACTCAATCCTAATTTTAATCATTATTCAAAAGTGGTTATAATGGTTTGTGTGGTTTTCTAATCCTAATGAATAAGAGGAACTAAAAACTACTAGAATTCAACTTACTTCCTAAGGAAGTTAAGTTGATTCTAAGAAACATGGGGAAGCCTATACAAGTGGAAAATTCAAATAATAAGGCAAAAACATTAAAATTGAAATAAGAAATAAATTCCAAAAATTGCATGTTAAAGCATAACACTAAAATAAGCCTAAACTTCATCTAAAAGTACTTAGTGAAAATTCTAAGCCTAAGTCCTAAAACTAAGGGAATTTATCTACTATAAATATTCTAAAATCAGTAGCTAAACTATACTAAATCATTCTAAAATCTTAAGATTAAACCTAATTAAACTAATCCTTAATGAACCATAAGTTTCTAAGCTAAACTAGGTTGATTTACCATGTAAAATGGACTAAAAATTAATGAACTAAAAATAGTAAAATCCTGGAAAAAATATGAAATTAATTCTCTAGGGTCCTTAACCTGACTATAGTATTGTACTAAAAATTATCCTAAAAATTCAGAACCTAACTATGCCTAAAAGTCACTTAAATCTACCTAAGGACTAATCACAGTTTTACATGAATTAAGCTACCAAAACAGTGGATAAAATGGTCTAAACATCTACCAACAAATATCCTAGGTCCTATTATCAGTCCTCTAAACATAGAAAAAATAATGGGCTAAAACTCCTACAGGAAGTGAGAGAAATAAAACGAACAAAATTATGTGTAACTAAAAGAATTCAATAAAATGTTAATTAAATGGAAAATCGAAATTAAATCGAAAAATACCAAAATTTAGAAAGTAAAAATGTCACAAATTTCTAAATTGAATTAAAAACCTACTGTAATTTTTGTTGAATTTTATCACGAGTTTTAATATTTTTTATGGATTTAAAATGAAAAGATATTAAAACAGAAAATTTAAAAAGAAAAGAAAATTAAAAAAGGAGGTGAAAGAGAAGTATGTTCTAGTTAAAAATCCAATTGGGCTTGATAAGGGTGTGCGAATAGCAGACTACTAAGGCCCATTTGCACAGAAATTTAAGGGTGCATGGTATGGACATCAATCAATGGGTTGACTCTAACAATGGGCCGTTTGATCTAGGGTTTTCCAAAGGTATTCTAATCAAACGTTCCACAAACACAATTGACTGCACTAAAAGCCAACCGGACGGTGAAAAGTGTCACCGCCAGTGTGGCTGGGAATCATAAAATCTTATCTCTCCCTTTGGAATACCAAACACTGATTAATGGCCTTTTAATGGGAATTATGGAATTATCTACAGATTAATGTGGATTAATTACTTTTTTATTGCTCTTAATTCTTATTAAGTTACAAAATTCTTGAGATTAATATAAACTAATCTATTTACATTGAAAATAAACAAAAGAGGAACTAGAAGGGCAAACACACAAACACTGTCAAAAGCAAACCCTAAGCCTTCCCCTTCCCATTCCTCATCACCGCTGCCATCACCGTGTATCATCTCTCCGCCACCACCAAAACGTCGACGATCCTAAACCTCATCCTTCAACCTTCATCATCGCGATCAAACACGGCTTGAGTTCACTTTCAAATGCGAACGAACGAAATGACGGCCTAAACTTAATCTACCTTAAGCTAACAAGTGATTCCAAATCTTCCTAAATCAAGAAGCACAATCCATTTCAGAAGTGAGATAAGAGGATAGAATCGAAGATTCATACCTTCAATCAACGGAAACACAAATACCACGATGCGAATGCGGTCGAGCGATCCAATGCGGTGACGAGCGAAAAGTGTTAGAGGTGATGGCTTCGTTCGATCGCAAATCTTGTTTCTCCACGAAACGACCGAAGATTTACCTTGCCACGGCCTCTTGAGAGCTTTGTGAAGATAACCGATGGTGATGTGCGCCGAGGATGAAGGAGTTCAATGTAGAGATTTTCGGATACCTCCGGTTCAAACTCAGAAGGATGAAGATCGATATCCAGGTCATATTATTGCTTCTTGTTCTTCCCTTTTTTGTGAATCTTTGCTGATTTTCGATCCAAAACCTTGGTATTGCAAGTGATGCTGCAAATTTAGAGAAGATAATTGCTTTTTTTTGCTGTTGAAGATTTCGATTCCGTTATCATCATGATTAGATTTTCATTCGACCCTAAACTTGTTGTAGGTTTTGAAGATTGAAATATGACTTGTATATGAAGATGGTTGAGACGAGTGTCGCTCCCACCAAATGACACCTGGTCAGAAGGGGTACAGACGCGAACGGTCGACGAGAGGGATGAGAACACACATGGGTGAACTCAGGAAGGAAAGAGTCGCCAGCTAGGAATTTTTATCCCGAAGGAAAGGTAATGATGCATAGACCTAAGAAAAGATAGATAAGACGGCTGCGAACCAGAGAAACTGAGAAAGGGGGTTGGTTACAACCTGGGAAGGTATTGGCACCCAGATTGTCCGTCGTACTCGACGAGATCCACGCTTGAAAGATTTGTGTTTTAAAGGGGTAGTGTCAGTGCTATCTGTGTATCAAAGCTGGAAAAAATGCAAGTGTCAGTGTAAAAGAAATGTGAAGTGTATAAGAGAAGTTTCAGTGTAAGAACAAGAGTGAAATGCTCATGACTATGAGGCTTAAAGAATAATGCTGGAAGGAGGGGGAATATACAGAGACTTTTGTTCGATAACTATTAAGTTATGCCTACGTATCCTCTCGTGCAATGAGGAAGTCAGAACACCGTAGTTCGACTCAAAGAGACTGAAAGATAAATTGACTTGTGAACTGCTTACTTATCTATGCTCAAGTTTATGACCTGTCTGGCTCAGGTGCAAACTGTCTTGCATTAGACGGAAGAAGCAAGTTCTCGTTTGTGAATGAATGAGATGAGAAAAGAATCCCGAAGGAGACGATTATTGTTTGTTTTTGTGTTTTCAGTCTTTTATTGCTTTTGGATATTTGTCATAAGAAAATGAGCTTAAGCCTAAACCAAGGGTTAGTAAACTCATCCCATCTTCCCTCTGATTAGGGGTAATGAGAATACCTTAAGTATGAAGTAAACACCTCACACTTAATCACCATGATGTAGGATCAAGATCATTAACCTACTTGCAATTATATAGATGTTTTTGGAGTTTTTGTTTAGTGTTAAGTAATGAGTTTAAGCCATAATCAAGTATTTAATGGACCCATTACACCATCCTAATAGAAGGATGATAGATGAGAACATTTAAGCTGAGAAAGGCTCCTCAACTTAATCCATGATTAGGAATTAACCTCATGACAAAACATAACCTTTATTAAATGGATTTTAGTTAATGATGAGATGAAGAAATGGATTTTATGATTTTTAAGACAACTTGAGGGGGACTTGTCCATTAACACTAGGGTTAGTCCTTCTTAACCAGTTAAGGAAGAATTAGAACCCTAATGCAAGGCCCAAGTTACAAGCTTGATGTCTTAGTGATTATTTGATGGATTGATTAAAGGATTTAAACACATTAAGGGTTTGACACTTTGGATTAAAGTTATACACTCCATCCTAATAGAAGGATGCAGGCATAAGCTTAATCACAAAGCCTTAAAACCTTTAAGGTTTAGTCCTTGATTAAGAGATGAGAAGAGAAGACGCAAAGATGACACAAAGGTAAAACTAATGGGGGACTAATCAAACCCTAATTGTGATCATACTTGGATTCTCCTAGTGTTTATGAGGCTTGCAAAAGATCTTCAAGAGAGAAGCCACCAGGAAAGAAGCAAATGAAAGGAGGAAGAAGCAGAGAGAAGCAAGACAACTTGCTTCACTTAAGAAGACAAGTTGCTTGAAGAAAGAAAGAGGAGGAGGAGCATGAATGAGCAAGCTCACTCTAATACAAAAGTAAAATGCAGCAAGAATGTATAAAGAGAGATGAGAAAAGATTCTGAGAGGTGAAGGCAAATTCACCTCTCAATACTTACCACCTGAAAAGTTAGCAACAAGAAATGAAATGAAATGAAAATGAGATGAAAAGCAATGATGCAAACCAAAATCAGAAGCATAATCATGATGTTAATGATGCTAAGAGATGATGCAAGCACATGTCAAGAGTTGTAGATAATCATACAAGGATGAGGATGCAAATGAAGCATGCTTTGAACCATAAAAGTTCAAGAATGTTTATGAAATGATATGAATGCATAACATGGCAAATGAATGATGCAATGATCAAACATGATTCTAAAATGTCCTAAGATGTCTTATATGCCATGTTGATGCATAAGATGTCATGGAAAGTTCTTGAATGTAAGCATATAAGAGATGGATGCAAATGAAGGCAAGAATTAGGGTTTATGCATAACATGCAACACAAAATTCAAAATCAGAAGCAAATGACATGATAAAAAAATGAAAATGGGATCAAAGGAACCCTAACCCTACAAAGTTCACTTCCCAAAGGAGGGGACCTAAGTCTTAACCTAATGGAAGTTATGATTCTCTCAAGTCAACTAGGGTTTCAAGACACTTCAAAAGGAAAAATGCATATCAAATTGAAAATGAAAGATCAATTCAAACCAATTTTACCCTAGAAACTACATGATGTGAAGAATGCAATGAAAGAAGAACCATCATCAAACTCTTCATGGTTAGGCAGAATGAAATTTTTTAAGTTAGGACCAAAATATTGCCTTTAAATAACTTTAATTCCAATGAAAAATGTCAAAATAGGTCAAGAACCAAAAAGAAATTTGTTTGAAGAGTTTGATAATGTTTCTAAATATTTTAAAATGCAATGTGAATTTCTTTGTGATTTTTAAATACCTAAATGCATTTTTAATTAATTAATTTCCATTACCTAATTAAAAATAAACATTTAAATGATTTAAAAATAATTTTTGATGCAAAAAATAAAAATAAAAATATTTTTGGGTTCTGAAAATTAATAAAAGGTTTGATAAATATTTTCAGAATTTTTTAATGTATTTTACTATTTTTAAAAATTCGTACAAATAAAATAGAAAGAAAATGAAATAAAATTAATTAAATGGAAAAGTAATCTCATCCAATGGCTGGAATTCAAACTTGGGGGGGGGGGGGATGTTTGACTGCACGCGCAATCTGAGGGTCAGGATTGACTCTGGTCAAATTATTTTATTAATCCTAAATTAAACTAATTAATGACTGATTAGGGTTTTAATGAACCATCTGGACCATTCACACGCACGCGGGAAAGCCAGATCAAGGGTCAATATTCAAAGTTGCCTAATTAATGGGATTAGGGCTTAATCACTTTCAGGCGACCAGAACAGTGTTCCGGTCGTCTTCTCTGACGAACACAAAACCCTAGCCTCTTCTACAGGTCACCAAACTTCAAATTTCTTTCACAAAAATGATTCTCTAACCATTCTAAACCTAAACCCCCAACTAGAAATCATTTATTTCACTTCATAAGCATGAATCGAAGAAAAATGTAAAACACGGGCATAAGTTCAGAGATCACATACATGGTGGTTTCTTCACCATTTTCAAAAGTAAACACATCCCCATGATCAGGGGAGCATATAGAATCATAAAAGGACTTAAAAACTAGCTTCTGGAAAAAAAGTTCTTCATGTTACCTGAGATGAGGACTCTCTGATTATGAGCTTTCTGGACTCTCCCTTTGTGCAAACCCACTTCTTTGAACACCCTGATGATGAAATGAAGCTTAGAAAGCTTTGATAATGGTTGGTTTGAATGTTTCAGTTCTGGTATAGCAGAAATGGAGGGTTGAGCATGTGATGTTTTTGGCTGCTTTGAGGGTTGATTCTTGTTCAGTGAGTGATGTGTGATTTGTTGGTGAAGAAATTTTGGATTTTTGATGGCTGAGGAAGAAGTTTCGAAGAGATGAAGATTTGGACAATTTTTGTGAATCCTGGCTTCTTGGAGATTACAGGCTTGTGTGTGTTGTTGTTTGGAAGGCTTGAGTTCCACATATGAGGCTCTGATTGGGCAGAGAGTTGGTAGTGGCACAATTTGATTGGCATGGGCAAAAATGCAAAAAGTCAAGATCTTGTGTACTATGGGTATGGCTCGGGTCAGAGGAGATCTTAGGGCTTGTCCTGCCTCAGCTTGAGTTAAGGAAGGCCTTTGGATCTGATTTTGTGAGCTGGATGGTCTTGATCAAGAGTTTCCAAAGTTCTTGCATATTTCCCTCTTTGAGTTTTCTTATGAACCAAGGCAAAGAATCTTGTGATTTCTTGGGCAAAATGCAGCAACATGAGCCATATGAAGTTGCTAGAATGCTTTGAGATCAATTAACAATCAATCCAATCATAAAAGGTTCCTTTTGCAAAGATTCCATTTTGAAGCTTCATGAGAAAATGCCTTATGTAACTTGTAATTCAAGGCATAGAAATGAGAAATCCTTTGGGCCAATCTGAATTTTAGATCATGTGTTGTGTTTATGTAATGCTTAGAAGTCATTTTGAAGTCACAAATTGGCTTGGCAAAGGCTTTTGCAAGTTTCCCTCTTTGGCATGAAACATGAAAATTTAGTGATTTTATCCAACTTTGCAAGGCCATAACTTTTGATTCAAAATGAATTAGAGTGAGTTCTTGTACTTTTTGAAAATGGGAGGATCCAATCTACAACTTTCATGACCAAAGATTTTTCATTTGAAGCTTTTTTGAATCAAAAAGAGGAGGTTGAAAAACTTTCCCAAAATGGCAACTTTGCATTACAAGTCATTTTCCCAAAATGGCAACTTTGCAAATGGTTTGAAATTCTTCAATTTTGTGAACTTCTAACATCTTCTAAGATCAAATAAATATCATACACATTCAAAATGATGGAGAAACCCCTTTGGTTGGGTGATTGGGGGCCTCAGATGCCCTGATTTTGCACTGACTTGCTCAAGAAGCCATCTTGTGATCAGATGCCTTATCCTTTGAATTTCTTCATGAAAATTGGTATGCATGATCCTTATAACATATAGAGACCAATAGAAACAAGAATGACCAAAAAATTTGGAGTTATGGCCTCTGAAACCAAAACCCTAATTCTAGGTCATCTATGCAGTTAAGCCTGGCTCTGCTCCCATGCCTTTCTCAGTTCTTGTGATTCATTGACTTCCTTGACCTTGTGAGGATATAATATGATGCTTGAACATACATGGACCCTCTTGAGATGATTGAAGGCATTTGGAGTGGCTCAGATAGCTTAGGGACTGCTCAGATCACAAACCCTAGATGCAGATGGCTTTGAATCAATGCAGTGAAACAAAAATGCAATATGAGATGATATGATTGAACTTATGCAATATGAAAAGAAACACAAGCCATGATGAAATTAGTGAGGGAAAATTTGGGGTGTTTACAACGAGCTTGAACAATGGATGCAGAAGCTGAATGGAAGATGAAGATAGAAGGACCGCAAATGGTGAAAGAGGAAGTTGTTTATGTGCAATTCAGAATGAGAATGGAAAAGAAGAAGAATTTGGAGAATGCAGAATTATTGAAGAATGGTGAAGAAAAAGGATTGAAGAAAATGGTTTTCGAATTTATATGGAATGGCTCTCCTTTGTGAAGTAACTTTTCAGGTAAAAATTCTAGAAGCAATCTATTAGGATGTTTGTTAGAATTTAGTTAGAAATTTTGTTAGGTTGTTAGTTCTCATTAGTTTTCTTCCATAACTATTATATATAAATTGTAATGGATGAACTTGTAACCCCTTTTACCTATTGTGGTTTGCTTTTCTTTTTCTTCAAGCTTCCAACCGTTCATCCGTAGCACTGCCTGCAATTTCTCGGCAAACAACCTCCACAAACTTAAACCCTTATGGTAATTGATTTGATACCCTTGTTAAGTGTATTGAGTAGGAAGTTGCTTGGCTGACCATATTAATCTTGAACTTCTCTCTTGCTTTGTTGTCTGTTATGCAGGTTTTTGAAGTGAGTGAGGTTGGTGGAAACTTGATTAGAAATGGCGATGCCCTGACGCGGAATGATAACACTGAGTGTTACTTTGAGAGGGATTCTCTTGCAGCTGAATATTTGCTCTTTTTTTTCCAATTTGTATTTGTATTTTTGTTAGACCGAATTTTGTATTGAGATGTTAGTTTTTTTTTGAATTCCTCTTCTGTTCTGACTTTCGGATGTTCCGTGATGCAAAGAAGTTCTCACGAATTTTATAAATTTTCCTGTTTACAAGATGTATACAACCTGAACTTTTTTGAGCTTTTTTTTTGTTAAATAATTCTTATATGAAGAAACCTTGTAAGTTCAATGATGAAGAGTGCTTTTGTTTTCTGTTATTGGTCTTGAAATTTGGCGTAATAGTTGCTGCCACATAACCTCATTTGCAAGATTCTACAAACTTAACAGCATCCATGGTAGCAATATGCTCCATCACAACCTTCAACTGTGGATGCCTTCGAATTAAAGGCTCTAAAATTGTTTCAACAAAGACCTTTTTCAATCAAAAGTATCAATCTCAGGATTTGTGACCTCTCCATGAACCAATAGTGATAAAACTTGCTCAACCATTTCCTTAAGAATAAAATAACAATTTCCCAAAAGATCTATGACACCATCCTGAGAATTTGTTGTAGCACCAGCAGGAAAGTTATAGAACCAGTGAGGTAAAGTGCCATGAGAGGAGTGAAATTAGAGGTTTTTAGATATTGCTTTCAAAATTGATTCTCGGTAAGAAATAGCAGAAGGTGTGGTGGTTTTGAATTGGGCATGATTAGGATATTAATAAATGGAAATTGGGTTTTGGAAAAAAAGGTTCATAGTATAAAACAAAAACATTGGTCCTAGGAAGACTTGGATTAAAATATTGATCCTTGAAATAGGTATGAAAATGTGATTTTAAGATAAGGTTGTAACTTGGATGCGGAAGTGGACAAATAAAAGCGGACAAAATCGGATACTTCTTGAATATTAGGCAATTGCTTATGAGCATATTTTTTCTATCATGGAATTAGTGTAAAAATGGATATTGATGACAATGGTTTAGAATGTGGTTTAGAATGAATTAAGTCTTGAAATCATATTGAACTCAATCTTGGCATAATGTTTTTTTTTCTAAAACAATTCAATTGAACCTGAAACCCACTCTTGGAAGTAAATCTCATGATCTTAAATTCTTCAATATAAGGCCTAGTCTTATATTTGGTCAAACTTTGATCCACTTTGCCAAGACTATGTGAACTTCAGAGGTTAACTCTTTACATCCTATTGACCTTGAATTCAAACCAAATGATTTATGAATAAGCTTCTGAATCCAGTAACAAACCTATGACAATGACATGTGAATGTGAAGCGTAAGCCAACTAGATGGTAATAAATATGAGGCCAAATTTTGGGGTGTTACAGCTGCCCCTATTCAATCATCTACGAGCCTGAACGGATAATTGCAACAACTTTTAGACATTCAAGGTATGGAGTGATTGAATACTCGAATAAAACCTGAAAATTTGCACACTATGTGTAATAATATATGCTGGGAAGAATTCCATCCTCGAAGGACAATCCTCAAAAGCTCCTAGGATCTAACACGAACCCATCCTCAAATGGAGACATAATGGTATATCGGCCTCGGTCGATAACAAAAAACACAAAGAATGACCTCAGACAGACTTTGCAAAAAAGACAAACTGACCTCAATCAATAAGCTCAAAATGGTCTATCATCCTCAAATGATAACAACAACAACACAAACAAGACCAACCTAAGAAGGACTTGAAGAAGAGAATGCCATCCTCGAATGAAAACTCACAAAAGATTTTCGGATCTAACACAAAACCATCCTCAAATGGAGGCGCAATGGTATACCGGCCTCAGTCGATAACCAAAAACACAAAGACTAACCTCAGACAAACTTTATAAAAGAGGCAAACTGACCTCAATCAATAAGCTCAAAATGGTCAATCATCCTCAAATGATAACCACAACAACACAAACAAGACCAACCTCAGAAGGACTTGAAGAAAAGAATGCCATCCTCGAATGACAACTCACAAAAGATCCTCGGATCTAACACGAAACCATCCTCGAATGGAGACACAATGGTATACCGGCCTCAGTCGATAACCAAAAACACAAAGACTGACCTCAGACAGACTTTGCAAAAGAGACAAACTGACCTCAATCAATAAGCTCAAAATGGTCCATCATCCTCAAATGATAACCACAACAACACAAACAAGACCAACCTCAGAAGGACATGAAGAAAAGAATGCCATCCTCGAATGACAACTCACAAACGATCCTCGGATTTAACACGAAACCATCCTCGAATGGAGACGCAATGGTATACCGGCCTCAGTCGATAACCAAAAACACAAAGACTGACCTCAGACAGACTTTGCAAAAGAAACAAACTGACCTCAATCAATAAGCTCAAAATGGTCTATCATCCTCAAATGATAACCACAACAACATAAACAAGATCAACCTCAGAAGGACTTGAAGAAAAGAATGCCATCCTCGAATGACAACTCACAAAAGATCCTCGGATCTAACACAGAACCATCCTCGAATGGAGACACAATGGTATACCGGCCTCAGTCGATAACCAAAAACAAAGAATATAGGACAAGATGGAACAGGATCGTTGTACATAAATGTGAGCCTAGACTAACAGGACGGTTCTATAAAACGAGAACCTGCGACGCGACTGTTTTACCAAACAAGACGCGGAATGAGTGACAAACATTGACTTGAAAAGACAAGGATGTCTGTAAAAGTATATTGGTATCCTCTGTGCGGAGTACTTCAGGTTGAGAAGATGTTATAGGTCATACGTAATACCTCAAAACTAGCCCATGATGGCATGCGTATGCTTGGGTTTATAGCGTAATGCTCCATGATGATGGAAATGCTACGCTTTGGAGGATGCAAATGTAATGATGATTACTAAATGAAAATGCAAAGAGATCTCCTGATAAGGAGACTGCAAGTATCCCAGATGGCTTGGCTGGGGAGAAACGATGATCACTGCATTGATCTGGTCCATCCTGGTGAGGAGGAAACAACTCTGCGGGGAACATTGTTAATGATACACCGACTCTGAATTGCCGCCATTGCCAAAAATAAATTGGACTTTGAGATTGTAGAGCCAAGTCCCTGCTGGAGATGGACTCTTCTTACTAGGTATGCTACCCATTGAACTCCGTTGGGGAAGTAAAAACCTTCTGACTTGATCGGGAACCAGAGGTATGGCTCTGCTGAGGAAGAAACTAGCTGGGGAGGAAAGATGATCCTTGAACTGCTGGGAATTGCCCCTGTGTTGAAGGGAAGTCTCTGCTTGGGGAGGACACCCACATTATGCTGCCCTGCTGGGAGAGATTTCAACTTCCAACTCTACTGGGGATGACTGGAGACACCCTGGAAGACACTTGTTCTTGTTCAAGAGTAAAGAAATGCTCCTCCTAGAAATATGATTTTAGCTCTGTTAGCGACACCTGTACCTGTACCTGCATCAACACAATCGATAGTGCCTTCCCAATGGAGAGTTAGTTTTGGACCTGTATGTCCTAGGCTCATAGCATGAATCATTATCTGGGTATCTCGACACCCTTTCAGAGTTGCATTAAATGTTTATGTCCTCCTGCATGAGTTAGAAAGCATTCAAATGTTCACAACACAATATAAATCACAATTTGCTGGACGTTTTTGCAATCAATCAATGATAGATGAAAAACAAAAACGAGAAGCAGATAGTCACAAGTTGATTGAAATTGATTTTATTGATTTGGAAAACGGGCCATGAATAGGCATTACAAAGGAAGCAGTTCCCTGGAAAGAGGAAATAGCCAAAAAGAAAAACAAATTATCCTATCAGCAAAGTAAGAAGTGGATATCATCAAGTTTCAACCCGATTATGACTCGTATATCTCCAAGACGATCCGCTCGCTCTGCCCCTTGAGAACGGTGATCGAACTGGTCTTCAACCCTTAGAATAACTTCAATTGCAAATGAGTTACGAATCTCGCAGACCGCAGTCGTTTGTGTTAGACCCTCTTTTGCGTGGATTTCCCTTTCGGGTTTTCAATCCACTGGGATACCCTTTTTTTCCTGAGTTGTCTGATGTGGCTTTTCAACTCAGCGGGTGTTCATTTTTTTCAAGATTTCCCTAATTTTTGCCCGAGCCTTTTATTCTGTTTTTGGCTCGCCGAGATGCCCATTTTTTCCTGGATCTTTATTCTGTTTTTATCCAGCAGGTCCTTTTTTACACGAAGTATTTTCTTACTACGTCTGCGTTGATAGGGGAATGAAAGTCTTCTCCATCCATGGTTGCCAGCATCAAGGCTCCACCTGAGAAAACCTTTTTAACCACAAACGGTCCTTCATAATTAGGTGTCCATTTGCCCCTGTGATCGTTAAGAGGAGGAAGAATCATTTTCAGTACCATGTCACTTGGTATGTACCTCTGTGGTCGTACTTTCTTGTCAAAAGCATGCTTCATCCGCCGTTGATACAACTGTCTATGGCATACAGCTGCCAGACGTTTTTCTTCAATGAGGCTCAATTGATTATATCTGGATCGGAGCCACTCAACTTCATCTAGCTTAATGTCCATCATTAACCTCAATGAGGGGATTTCCACTTCAATTGATAGGACTGCTTCCATACCATACACCAGTCAGAACGGGGTTGCCCCTGTTGAGGTATGCTCTGATGTTCTGTACCCATGCAAAGCGAATGGTAGCATCCCATGCCAGTCTTTGTATGTTACAACCATCTTCTGCTAGATCTTCTTGATGTTCTTGTTGGCCGCCTCGACGGCGCCATTCATCTTCGGGCGATATGGAGAAGAGTTGTGATGCTCTATTTTGAAATCCCGACACAAGTCAGCCATCATCTTGTTGTTGAGATTAGAACCATTATCAGTAATGATTCATTCGGGAATTCCATACCGGAAAATGATGTCTCTTTTAATAAACCGGGCTACCACCTTTTTAGTAACATTGGAATAAGATGCCGTTTCGACTCACTTAGTGAAGTAGTCTATAGCAACCAGGATGAAACGGTGACCGTTGGAAGCCGTCGGCTCGATCTTGCCAATCATATTAATGCCCCACATGGCGAACGGCCATGTCGAAGACATGACACTCAATGGATTCGGAGGCACATGGACCTTATCGGCATAAATCTGACACTTGTGACATTTACGGGAGTATTTACAGCAATTGGATTCCATGGTGATCCAATAATATCCCGATCTCAACAACTTCTTGGCCATAGCATGTTCTCCCGCATGGGTACCAAAGGAACCTTCATGAACCTCTTGCATCAACAGGTCTTCTTCGTGTCTATCCACGCATCTTAGCAGAACCATGTCGAAGTTTCTCTTGTATAACACACCGTCTTGATTCAAGAAGAAACCACCTGCTAGTCTTCTGAGGGTCTTCTAGTCTTTACTAGATGCCCCAGCCGGGTATTCTTGAGGCTTCAAGAATTGATTGATGTCATGATACCAAGGTTTGTTATCTTCACCACTATCACCTACAAGACATAAGCAGGTCTTTCAAGACGGGGGACCATGATTCGAGGCACAAAATTTTCTTGACAAACTTTAATCATAGACGACAAAGTTGTTAGAGCATCGGCGAACTGGTTTTCATCTCGAGGAATATAATTCAACTTGACCTCGGTGAAGAAAGTTAACAGCCTCCTGACATAATCCCTGTAAGGGACCAAGTGAGGTTGATGAACTAGCCATTTGCCATTGACTTGGTTCACCACCAGAGCAGAATCTCCGAAGATCTCGAGGTTCTTGACTGCAAGTTGATTGCCTCTCCAACCCCCATGATGCAAGCTTCATACTCTGCCTCATTGTTAGTGCATTAGAAAGTCAACCGAACAGATAAAGGTGTATGGACCCCTTCTGGTGAGATGATAAAGGCACCTACTCCACTTCCGTTCATGTTCATAGCTCCGTCAAACATCAACTTCCATTTGGATTCAGGGTCTGGCCCCACCTCCGGAAGTGGTTCTTCACAATCTTTCAACTTGAGGAACATGATGTCCTCATCCGGAAACTCGAATTTCATGGGTTGATAATCATCGATTGGCTGCTGAGCCAAGTATTCTGACAATACACTTACTTTGATTGCCTTTTGCGAAGTGTAATGTATATCATACTCTATTAGTATCATCTGCCATCGGGCTACCCTTCCTGTCAGAGCCAGCTTCTCGAAAATTTATTTCACAGGATCCATCTTGGAAATTAAGAGAGTGGTATGAGTCAGCATGTACTGTCTTAGTCAGCGAGCAGCCCATGCCAAAGCGCATCAAGTTTTCTCGAGTAGTGAGTAGCGTGTCTCACAATCGGTAAATGTTTTTCTAAGGTAATAAATAGCGTGCTCTTTTCGACCATACTCGTCCTACTGACCCAGCACACATCCCGTTGATCCTTCGAGCACAATAAGATACATGATCAAAGGTCTCCCTGGTACTGGAGGCATGAGAATTGGAGGTTCTAGCAGGTATTCTTTGATTCGGTCAAAAGCTTGCTGGCAGTCTTCATTCCATTTAATTGCCTAATTTTTCCTCAGAAGCTTAAAGATGGGCTCACACGTGGCCGTTAGGTGAGAGATATACCGTGCAATGTAGTTTAGTCTCCCTAAGAAACCACGCACTTGCTTTTCAGTCTTTGGCTCAGGCATCTCTTGGATGGCTTTTACTTTGGCTGGATCAACCTCAATTCCCCGCTCACTAACAATGAAGCCAAGTAGCTTGCCGGAACGGACCCCGAAGGTGCACTTATTCGGATTCAACCTCAATCTGAACTTCCGGAGTCTGTCAAACAACTTTGCTAGATTGACCAAGTGCTCTTCTTCTGTTTGGGATTTTGCTATCATATCATCAACATAAACCTCAATTTCATGATGAATCATGTCGTGAAATAGTGTCACCATCGCCCATTGATAAGTGGCCCCAACATTCTTCAGACCAAACGGCATAACCTTGTAACATAAAGTGCCCCAAGGCGTGATAAAGGTAGTCTTTTCCATATCACCGGGAGACATCTTAATCTAGTTATAACCTGAAAACCCGTCCATGAAAGAGAACACATAAAACTGAGTAGTATTATCAACAAGCACATCTATGTGAGGTAGAGGGAAATCATCTTTGGGACTGGCTCTATTCAAATCCCTGTAGTCTACACACATCCTGACCTTACTGTCTTTTTTAGGGACCGACACAATGTTGGAAACCCACAGATGATAACTGGTCACGGCCAAGAAACCAACATCAAATTGCTTTTGTACTTCCTCTTTTATTTTGATTTCCATATCAGGGCGTGTGCGTCTCAACTTCTGCTTCACTGGAGGACAGTCTTCTCTCAGAGGCAACTTGTGTACCACAATGACAGTGTCTAAACCAGACATATCTTGGTAGGACCATGCAAAGACATCAACATACTCTCGAAGCATAGTAATTAGACGAGTCTTGATAGATTCTTCTAATGAGGCACCGATCTTAACTTCTTTCTTGTCTTCTTCGGTACCCAGTTTTATCACTTTGATGGCCTCTTAATGCGTTGAATCATCTTCTACTCCTGTTTAAGAAGTCTGGCCAATTCTTCAGGTAGTTCGCAATCTTCTTCACCTTCCTCATCAGCTTGATAAATTGGATTGTCAAAGTCATACTCAGCCATAACAGGGTCGTCATTGATAAGATCCGGTGATGAGCACCTGCATGAATGGTGATTCATGCAAGGCTTTAGCAAAAACTTGAGAAAATGAGAAACATTTTCATTTTAAAACTTTTCTTTCTTTTTGAAAAACAAAAGCAAAAAATGAAAGACAAAGAACAACATGGATGAATGTGAAACGTCAGCTTTATTTATGATTATGAATTGTGTTAGGAACAAAAGAACCCTTACAAAAATCTACTATGCCTCGGGAAAGACATAGTGCTTGAGTATAGGAAAAAACAAAGATTATTACTCTTCGAAGGAGGTGACTGAGATAAGCCTTTCAGATGTCCAATTTCTAAGTTGAGTCCCTGGAACAGTAGGCCTGATCCACTCATCTAAGTCACAATCACTATCAACTGCGTCATCCTGCACGGCACTGAGGCTTCCATAATCCACCACTCCTGCACTCGTGAAAGTAATCGGGCTTTAACGACCTCTAGCACTCGGTCCAGATGATGACCGCCCAGGATGGTAACCAATACCAAACACTTCTACTGGACTGCCCCGGCCTTCTCGCACCCCCGACTCTACCAACTCAAGAGCTTTCTTATAAGAGGCCACAGAAACCCCCTTCTTTGGTTCTTCAGGAGAAGCTGCCAATGCAGATGCTTGTTCAGTCTTCAGGGGTTCAAAAGCCTAACATGGAGTTTCAACTATTTCTCCATCCATCTCCACATACTTGAATGAAGCTAAATGACTAACAAAAATGTCTTCTTCCCCACTGACAATTACAATTTAGCCTTCCCATACGAACTTTAGCTTTTGATGAAGTGTGGATGATATTGCTCCTGCTGAATGTATCCAAGGCCTTCCCAGCAAACAATTGTATGCAGGTTGTATATCCATCACGCAGAATGTGGTATTGAAGATTTGTGGACCTACTTTAATTGGTAAATCTACCTCCCTAAACACTGATCTCCTCGACCCATCAAATGCTCTAACTACCAGGTCGCTAGGCTTTAGAACTACTCCATCATAATCCAACTTCATCAATGCTTTCTTGGGAAGAACGTTCAACGACTATCCGGTATCTACCAACACGTGAGAAAGTACTACACCTTTACATTCTAAAGAGATATGCAATGCCCGATTATGAGCACGCCCTTCAGATGTTAGATCCATGTCTGTAAAGCCCAATCTGTGACTGGAATTGACACTAGATACCACCGCTTTTAACTGATTTACCGAAATATCCTGAGGCACATAAGCCTTGTTCAAAATATTCAAGAGATCCTTTATGTGGGATTCAGAACACATTAGCAAGGACACGATGGAAATCTTCGACAGAGTCTGCTGCAGATGGTCCACAATCTTGTAATCGCTCTTTTTGATAATTCTTAGAAATTCTTAAGCTTCTTTATCAAAGGTAACGTCTGGATCAATTACTGGTGCGGGCTCATTAATAACCACTGGCTGGTTCCCTCTTGCCTTAGCCTGGGCTTCTGCGGTGTCTCTGGGTGGTATCACACTATTTCTTAGTGTTTCTGGCGCAAATAACCTTCCACTTCTAGTAAAGCCCCCTACTCCAACATTTTCTACTTGAGCTGGGGTCGTACTGGATGTGGCAAACTCTTGCTTCTGGCCGTTACAGTATACTTTGCCACCATAATTCCAGGGAATGGCCTTATCACTCTGATACATTACTGGTCCTGCACTGGTGATAGTTATTGGTGCCACTCTAGCCCGTGGAGGAACTTGAGATGGATCGTAGAAGATGGTTATTGTAGAGACTTCACTTTCCTTTACAACTTTGTCAAAATGCAACACTCCTTCATCAATCATACCTTGAATCTTTGTTTTCAACTGTTCACAACCATTTGGAGCTTCAACACACCCTGGACAATCATCTTCACACCCAGGAAAAACACCCCTCCGTGACAAGAAAACCTTAACAACACTCTACGGAGTTTGCAGGTCGTTGACAACACGCACCAAGTTAGATTCTCCCCTTCATCAATTGCCCCAACCGTACCTCCGTGAGGAGGCATGGGGTTCTGTATTACATTAGGAGTAAGAGCGAAATTAATTGCTTTAGAATCCAATAGGTCCTGAACAACATGCTTTAGCGCTTTGCAGTTCTCTGTGGTATACCCAGGAGCCCCGAAATGAAATTCGCATATGGCATTTGTATCATAACCCTCGGGGATTTGGCCCGGCTTCAGGGGTTGTAAAGTTCGGAGTTGAACCATCTGGAGTTGTAGGAGATTCTTCAAAAGCTGTGAATAGGACATCGGCGGAGCTTTGAAATGTCTTTCTCTGGTCTTCTGGGGGTAATATGGACGGGGAGCTCTTTGTTGATACCCTTGTTGACGTGGCGGATGCGGTGGTTGGACTTGCTGTTGAACAGGTTGAGCTGAGATAGTGACAGGGGCCACTTGCTGATAAAAACCTCTGTTACTTCCTCCCCTCTATGCGTACAATTCCCCCAGTCTCTCCTTCTCTCCTCTTCACGAAGGGTTTCTTGATACCAGAATTTGAAGCACCCCCATTCTGAATCTTCCCTTGCTTGATCCAACTTTCTATCCTCTCGCCAATCAAGATGATATCTGAAAATCCACTTGAGGAACATCTAGCCAGCCTTTCCATGAAATGCCCAGGGAGGGTATCCAGGAACAAGTCTACCATTTCTCTGTCCAACAAAGGCGATTACACTCTAGCGGCCACTTCACGCCACCTTTGTGCATAATCTTTGAAGCTCTCAGAGTTCTTCTGAGCCATACTCTGAAGTTGAGTGCGACTGGGTTCCATGTCGATATTATATTGATACTTCTTGGGGAATGTTTCTCCCAATTCCTTCCAACTTCTCACGGAGCTTCTGTCTAGCTTCATATACCATTCTAATGACCCTCTAGAGAGACTATCCTGGAAGTAGTACATCCAAAGCTTTTCATCCCTAGTATGGGCAGCAATCTTCCGGTAGAATGCCTGCAAGTGAGTGTTGGGGCAGGAACTACCGTTATACTTGTCAAAAGTAGGTGCCCTGAATTTGTGAGGAATAACCACCCCGGGGACTAGGCCCATGTCAGACACATCTATCCCCAAAGTGTCTCTACACTCGAGGGCTTTGACTTTCTCAGCAAGCATAAAAAATTCTTGAAGATTTCCTTCTCCACCGAACCCCATGTCGTTGTTAAAAGGAGAGAACTGATCCTCCTGTCTGTCTTGTACTGGAATGAAAGTTGTTGTGCCCTGTTCTGGAACTTGAGGTCCACCTGGGCCATTGTTGGTGTTGGGAGGAGTCATTTTCACGTCAGGAGTGGTTACAGGAGGATTAGTCTATGGAGGGTTGAGCCCCTGAATTGCATTCCTTAACTCTTGTTGTCCCTGAGCCACCCCTTGCATCATGACCATGAATTCTCCCATTATGGTGCGAAACTCATTAAGCTCAGTTTGCATAGCGTCCATGATTGTCCTCTGGTTGCTGTGAGTTGCGTAGCGATGTGGGATATCTTTTTGGAGATGCCGGGACTTGGCAGCTCTCGCAATCTTTTCTTGTAACACAGATAAGTTAAGCATCCTGTAGAAAACCTGCAAAAACAAAGAAGAACATGCAAATGATGTGTATGAAATGCAATGTGTTCCTTTTATCCTCAAGGTTTTTCCCTTTTCCTGTCCTGATATTAGGAAAATAATAATTGGGAAGAAGACCCATACGATATTCAAATAACGTGACGACCGTGGAGAATTGGTGCTTATTACCCCGTGTTGGTGCAACAGATGACAAACAAAAGATTCAAAGCAAGTCAATCACATAAACTGAATTTTGAAACAACAAAGTCCCCGAAGGGTGACAATCAAAAGAAAAACAAAGTATATCAATAAAAGGAATCCCACAACAAGCATATGGGTAATCTAAGTACAATAGCATGAAACTAAACTCTAGGGAGCTCTAAGTCCTGCAGCCTCCAGCTAAGACGCTTGACATTCTGGAACAACTGAGCTATATCCGGATGATCGGGCTCCTGGATGAGTCTCTGGATGAGGAGATCCCTTAGATCAAAGGAAGCATGTAACTCTTCAATCTGCTGCAGGAAAGCCTTCTCATTCTCTTTGCTCGGACCTGGCTCGGCCTTTGACTTCTTTACATCAGCTCGAAGCTTCAGCTCTTCAACATCTTTCTGGACAACTTCAGCTATTCGTTGACTCTTTGTCATCTGATGAAGGTATTCTCTCTGTTGCTCTTGGGCCTTCTGAACTAACTTTCCTTCCTCAACCAGGGCATCCTTAAGGTTTTTGATCTTCAACTCGAATTCAGCCTCTACCTCCTTTTTCTTTTTCTGGTTATCGCTCCACTTCTCTTGCCAAAGTGTGATGGCTTCATTAGCCTTATTCAATTCTTTCTTATCCCTCCGGCGCTGACTCACCTTGTGGATCTCAGCCAATCCTCTCTTCCTAAAGTACAGTTCTCTTTCCTCAAAGTCTTTCTTCTTAAGCCGAACTGTCTCTTCAGCTCAGAGAGCTCTATCTTCTAACTGCTGGTTCTGAATCATCAATTTCTAACAAGAATTGTAAGCCTCCTTATTCTCAACTCTAAGCTGCTTGAGCAAAGCTTCCAATTTTTGGTAATCTTTCAAAGGCACTGTGGTAGGTGGTGGTAACAGTGCAGAGAAAGGGATTAGAGTTACCTGAGCTTTCTCCCTTACCCAAGTTTCAAATTTGGGAAACATTTGATTATTACTCCTGCCCAAGCGCTCTATACCCTTTCTATTAATCAATTTCCAAGCGCCTGCAGCTTCTCGAACCAATGGGAGATTGTCCTTCACGGGGAAATAGAAAGTCTGAGTCAGCTCCGAATCTTTGGGCACATTCTTTAGAGCATATCCTAATTGTCTTCTCAAGAGTATGGGGTTGTAATTAATGCCCCTGACTACTCCTAAGAGGGGAACATTAGGGTACCCTTCATAGCTGGAGATGAGCTCTTTCCCTTTTAGCCTTAAGGTGAACCATCTAATGTCTTTGGCAGTCAGCGTGCTTAGCTTTTGCGACCAGATTACTTTGGGATCAGTGAATACTCCGGTAATGGGGATGTGTCTCATAAACCATGTGTATAATAACGGGGCACAACACCTAACCAGGCCACCTCATCTCTTCTCATTCTTATAGTGTACTGAATAATACAAATCTCCCAAGAGAGTGGGTACAGAATTTTTCATCACAAAAAAATGAATGGCATTCATATCCACGAATTTCTCCATGTCAGCAAACAAAACTGTCCCATATACAGATAATGCCAGGATGGCGCAAACTTAATCCCACTGTTTTTCCACAGCACGTTCTTCAGCTCTTCTGACCAGAAACTCTAAAGGAAAACCAAGTACTCATGCCTTGGTGGCAACCAGATTATCAGATATCTCTGATGATCTCAAATAAAGAGCTTTAGCGATGTCAGCATGGGGATGTCTTGTCATCTCTGAATTGAAAGGAATTTGATCTTTGATAGGCACTCCCAAAATCTCAACATACTCTTCTAGCAATGGACCTAGCTGGAAATCAGGAAATGTGAAACATCGGAGCCTAGGGTCATAATACTGTAGCAAGGTATGGATGTAACTACTTTGTGAACTATCCAGATTGAACACCATGTCCAGAATATCACCATATCGCTCTTTGAAAAATTCCAAATGACCCGGGGTAATAAGAGACACCATCTGTTTGAGCAAATCCACCTTTGTATCAAAAAATTTGTAGAAAACATTCTTCTTTCTGATATCTTCCATCTTTGAAGCAAATATACGACCAAGAACTGGGAGTAGTGCGAACCCTGAGAATAAAAAGAACACAAATGATTAATGATGTTATGATGCTTATGCAAGGCGAGGCATGTGATTAGTGAAGTGTTTGTGATGTGCCAATCATATAATCAAGTGTCGGTGCAAGGCCACAATCCAAAATATAATAACAATCCCTCTGATCTAAGATCCATATTTTAGAACCAATGTACAAGAGAACCAGATCACAAAACTGAACCAATGGCGAAGCGGGTATGTTGAAGATCTTAGGGTTCCTGCAAACACCCTAAACCCTAAACCCAATCTCACAGGTGTGCTACTCGGGTCAACATCATGGACTCTCAAAGTCGAATAGCAATAATACATTCACCATTTCCGAGAAATGGCTCATGACCAAATCAGGGAATCGGTTTGGCATTATGTACTACTCAGGGAGGCCTCAGTTGAGTTCGGAAAAACAAACATCCCTCATAAGTCCCCAACTTCAAGCACTGAATCGAGAAACAATAGTACATTCATCCCGAAGGGTACAATACTATCGGCATACGAACAGTTTTCCTTAACTGGATTCATATGAGAGAACTAGGTCATCCTATGCGAGTTCCCAATGGACCCTCGGATGCAAGTGGGTTTGCCAACAAATGTGGTCTGCCACTGTCATCACTGGAGAGGGGTGTTCCCATTAAGGTCCTCGAAGATTGGTCACCAGATGCACATAACTATCAAGGTCGTACCCTGAAGTGGGGTAATCCCCACACAGAATAGTTCCAAGACGGTCGCAATCTGGGTGTGGAGAACATAGCCACTCATCATGGTGAGATACCATTGAAGTACAATGTCTGTCCACGCTAATCTTATAGTGCACTCAAGCCGGGTAAAGTAAGGCTGAAAGCAATAAATAAATGCGGTAAAGTAAGGCTGTAAAGTAAAAACTGTAAATAAATAAATGCGGTAAAGTAAGGCTGTAAAGTAAAAACTAAAAATAAAAACAGTAAAGCTAAACTAAAGCACACAACAGCAAACAGATAAACACCCAAAGAAACAAAACCAAACAGGCGCTAGGATTGACTCTACAAGGGAAACCATAGATTCTTGGTTTGATCCCCAGCAGAGCCGCCAGCTGTCGCTCCCGGGATTTTCATCCTAGTACAAACGCGAAAGTGGCACGGAAAAGGTAGAGTCTCCAGCCAGAAATTTTTATCCCGGAAGAATGGGAAAGTTGATGCTGCACAAACCTGAGGAAGAAGGAAAGGACAAGGTCCTGCGAACCAAAGATCTGGGTTCGGGAGTCGGTTACGACCTGGGAAGGTATTAGCACCCCAGACCGTCTTCCGTATCCGACGGGATCCACGCTTGCTTGTTTGTTTCAAAGGGTGAGAAATAACTGTTGTTGAACAAATGAACTGCTAACTGGGATGGAAATGGAAATCAGAAAGGAACTGGAAAAGAGAATAAAAAGAAAGAATGGGGAAAATGTAGGGAAAATAAAGAATGTGCTCGAACGGGCCCTACCCCGCTGCCTACGTACCTCATTGGGATAATGAGGATCAGAGTCGACGTAGTTCCTAACTAAGGCGGGAACTATTTGTTTGTGTTTTTTTACAGTTGGAACTGCGTATGTCTATGCTCAGGTGTTGTTGGCTCGTCTGGTACGAGTGCGTTTACGGTCTTGCATGCGAGACAATTCGTTGCGAGTTCGCGTTCAGAACGAGATGAGAAAGAGAAATTCCCGATGGATAGTCGCTTATTGTTTGCTTTTGTCTTTTATGAGAAGTGTTTTGAATTTGTTTGTGAACGTTCTCATACTAAGACCTATCCATCGAGGTAAATACTTACACCTCGCCCCGAAACGGGACGCGTATAAGTATTCCGCAATAAAGTCTCATGGCGTATAAGAACATTCAAACTTTATTAAGTATTTTTATTATTTTCTTCATGAAGTGAGAAAGAATGACTCAAGTTGCAAAAGGCAAAAACTAAAGGGACTAAGACTCAATCCTAATTTTAATCATTATTCAAAAGTGGTTCTAATGGTTTGTGTGGTTTTCTAATCCTAATAAATAAGAGGAACTAAAAACTACTAGAATTCAACTTACTTCCTAAGGATGTTAAGTTGATCTTAGAAACATGGGGAAGCCTATACAAGTGGAAATTTCAAATAATAGGGAAAACACATTAAAATTGAAATAAGAAATAAATTCCAAAAATTGCATGTTAAAGCATAACACTAAAATAAGCCTAAACTTAATCTAAAAGTACTTCGTGAAAATTCTAAGCCTAAGTCCTAAAACTAAGGGAATTTATCTACTATCAATATTCTAAAATCAGTAGTTAAACTATACTAAATAATTCTAAAATCCTAAGATTAAACCTAATTAAACTAATCCTTAATGAACCATAAGATTCTAAGCTAAACTAGGTGTATTTACCATGTAAAATGGACTAAAATTTAATGCACTAAAAATAGTAAAATTCCTGGAAATAATATAAAATTAATTCTCTAGGGTCCTTAACCTAACTATAGTATTGTACTAAAAACTATCCTAAAAATTCAGAACCTAACTATGCCTAAAAATCACTTAAATCTACCTAAGGACTAATCATAACTTTACATGAATTAAGCTACCAAAACAGTGGATAAAATGGCCTAAAAATCTACCAAAAAATATCCTAGGTCCTATTATCAGTCTTTTAAACACAGCAAAAAGAATGGGCTAAAACTCCTACAGGAAGTGAGAGAAATAAAACGAACACAATTATGTGTAACTAAAAGAATTCAATAAAATATTAATTAAATGGAAAATCGAAATTAAATCGAAAAATACCAAAATTCAGAAAGTAAAAATGTCACAAATTTCTAAATTGAATTAAAAACCTACTGGAATTTTTGTGGAATTTTATCACGAGTTTTAATATTTTTTTATGGATTTAAAATGAAAAGATATTAAAACAGAAAATTTAAAAAGAAAAGAAAATAAAAAAAGGGGGTGAAAAGAGAAGTATTTTCGTTAAAATTCCAATTGGGCTTGATAAGGGGGTGCGAATAGCAGACTACTAAGGCCCATTTGCGCAGAAATTTAAGGGTGCATGGTATGGACATCAATCAATGGGTTGACTCTAACAATGGGCCGCTTGATCTAGGGTTTTCCAAAGGTATTCTAATCAAACGTTCCACAAACGCAAGCCTATGAGAACCTAAGGTGGACAGCGCACACACAATTGACCACACTAAAAGCCAACTGGATGGTGACAAGTGTCACCGCCGGTGTGGCTGGGAATCATAAAATCGTATCTCTCCCTTTGGAATTCCAAACGCAGATTAATGGCGTTTTAATGGGGATTATGGAATTATCTACAAATTAATGTGGATTAATTACTTTTTTATTGCTCTTAATTCTTATTAAGTTACAAAATTCTTGAGATTAATATAAACTAATCTATTTACATTGAAAATAAACAAAAGAGGAACTAGAAGGGCAAACACACAAACACTATCAAAAGCAAACCCTAAGCCCTCCCCTTCCCCTTCCTCTTCACCGCCGCTATCACCATTTATCATCTCTCCGCCACCACCAAAATTTTGACGATCCTAAACCTCATCCTTCACCCTTCATCATCGCGATCAAACACAACCTGAGTTCTCTTTCAAATGCGAACGAACGAAACGACGGCCTAAACTTTACTTTACCTTAAGCTAACAAGCGATTCCCAATCTTCCTAAATCCAGAAGCACAATCCATTTCAGAAGTGAGATAAGAGGATAGAATCAAAAAGTGTTAGAGGTGATGGCTTCGTTCGGTCGCAAATCTTGTTTCTCCAAAAAACGATCGAAGCTTTACCTTACCACGGCCTCTTGAGAGCTTTGCGAAGATGACCGATGGTGATGTGCACCGAGGATGAAGGAGTTCAATAAAGAGATTTTTGGATACCGCCAGTTCAAACTCAGAAGGATGAAGATCGATATCCATGTCAAATTATTGCTTCTTGTTCTTCCCTTTTTTATGAATCTTTGCTGATCATCGATCCAAAACCTTGGTATTGCAAGTGATGCTGCAAATTTAGAGAAGATAATTGCTTTTTTTTGCTGTTGAAGATTTCGATTCCGTTATCATCATGATTAGATTTTCATTCGACCCTAAACTTGTTACAGGTTTTGAATATTGAAATATGAGTTGTATATGAAGATGGTTGAGACGAGCTTGAACAATGGATGCAGAAGCTGAATGGAAGATGAAGATAGAAGGACCGCAAATGGTGAAGGAGGAAGTTGGTTATGTGCAATTTAGAATGAGAATGGAAAAAAAAGAAGAATTTGGAGAATGCAGAATTATTTAAGAATTGTGAAGAAAAAGGATTGAAGAAAATGGTTTTCGAATTTATATGGAATGGCTCTCCGTTGTGAAGTAACTCAATGACAAGCGTGATGAGGTTTGTAAGATTAACGATCCTATTGTCCGAATTAAGCAAACGGGATAAAATTTCATGAATTAAGCAAACATGATTGATCAAACACAAAACGAATTAAGCAAACGTACCGTGTCTATGTTAGGATCATACAATCAACCAAATCAAATCAATATATTTCATGCAATTGAATTAAGCAAACAAGAACACAAAATATCATTGAAAGGAATTAAATTAAAATTAACATTATAATAATCTCAAGTGTTTGAACCTGAATTACAGTAGATTGACTCAAAGGTGATTAGTTCTCCATCGTTCTTTTAAGCGTAAGAAAATAAAGTCGTGAATAGGAGAATGTCCAATAGCAGCCGCGGCTGCTAGATTAAATAGGAAATGTAAAAACCCGTTTACAACCCAACTGGGTCAAATACATAACACAGGCCCAATTCTAAATGACCCGAAACTGAATAAAATTAATGCAGCAGCTTCAAACGAAATTCTGGAAAATATAACTGTGAATCTGACTTTGACTCCAACACAAAAGTTGTAGCTCTCTCTCTCTTAGCTTTCCATCGACTGGTAGAACGCCTCAATCAGATTCCTAGAACTCCAGTTATGATCATTTCCGTAAAAGCTGTTAAAGCTGAAAATTAAGTACGAAAATTAAATTAAGCCAAAAATAAAGTAAATTAGAAAAACAAATTAAAATATAAAAATAAACAAATAAAACTAAAGAAATTCCTAAGTGCAATCATGTAGGAATGTGCACCAAAATGCACTGATCACACTACCTGCAATTTCTCGGCAAACAACCTCCACAAACTTAATCCCTTATGGCAATTGATTTGATACCCTTGTTAAGTGTATTGAGTAGGAAGTTGCTTGGCTGACCATATTAATCTTGAACTTCTCTCTTGCTTTATTGTCTGTTATGCAGGTTTTTGAAGTGAGTGAGGTTGGTGGAAACTTGATTAGAAATGGCGATGCACCGACGCGAAATGATAACGCTGAGTGTTGCTTTGAGAGGGATTCTCTTGCAGCTGAATCTTTGCTCTTTTTTTCCAATTTGTATCTGTAATTTGTTAGACCGAATTTTGTATTGAGATGTTAGTATTTTTTTTAATTCCTCTTCTGTTCTGACAACCTGAACTTTTTTCAGCTTTTTTTTTGTTAAATAATTCTTATATGAATAAACCTTGTAAGTTCAATGATGAAGAGTGCTTTTATTTTCTGTTATTGATCTTGAAATTTGGCGTAATAGTTGCTGCCACATAACCTTCTTTGCAAGATTCTACAAACTTAACAGCATCCATGGTATCATTATGCTCCATCACAACCTTCAACTGTGGATACCTTTGAATTAAAGGCTCTAAAATTGTTTCAACAAAGACCTTTTTCAATCAAAAGTATCAATCTCAGGATTTGTGACCTCTCCATGAACCAATAGTGATAAAACTTGCTTAACCATTTCCTTAAGAGTAAAATAACAATTTCCCAAAAGAACTATAACACCATCCTGAGAATTTGTTGTAGCACCAGTAGGAAAGTTATAAACCAGTGAGGTAAAGTGTCATGAGAGGAGTGAAATTAGAGGTTTTTAGATATTGCTTTCAAAATTGATTCTCGGTAAGAAATAGCGGAAGGTGTGGTGGTTTTGAATTGGGCATGATTAGGATATTAATAAATGGAAATTGGGTTTTGGAAAAAAGGTTCATAGTATAAAACAAAAACATTGGTCCTAGCAAGACTTGGATTAAAATATTGATCTTGGAAATAGGTATGAAAATGTGATTTTAAGATAAGGTTGTAACTTGGATGTGGAAGTGGACAAATAAAAGTGGACAAAATCAGATACTTCTTGAATATTAGGCAATTGCTTATGAGCAGATTTTTTCTATCATGGAATTAGTGTAAAAATGGATATTGATGACAATGGTTTAGAATGTGGTTTAGAATGAATTAAGTCTTGAAATCATATTGAAATCAATCTTGGCATAATGTTTTATTTTTCTAAAACAATTCAATTGAACCTGAAACCCACTCTTGGAAGTAAATCTCATGATCTTAAATTCTTCAATATAAGGCATAATCTTATATTTGGTCAAACCTTTATCCACTTTGCCAAGATTATGTTGACTTGAGAGATTAACTCTTTACTTCCTGTTGACCTTGAATTCAAACCAAATGATTTATGAATAAGCTTCTGAATCTAGTAACAGACATATGACAATGACATGTGAATGTGAAGCGTAAGCCAACTAGATGGTAATAAATATGAGGGCAAATTTTGGGGTGTTACAACTATGTATTTCCCGGGGCATAGTAGCTTATTGTAAGGGTTCTTTTGTTCCTAACACAATTCATAATCATTAATAAGGCTGACGTTTCTCATTCATCCATGTTGTTCCTTGTCTTTCATATTTTCTTTTGTTTTTCAAAAAGAAAGAAAAGTTTTAAAGTTGAAATGTTTCTCGTTTTCTCAAACTCTCTCTAAAGCCTTGCATGAATCACCATTCATGCGGGTGCTCATCACTGGATCTTATCAATGACGATCCTGCTATGGCTAAGTCTGACTTTGACAATCCGATATACAAGCCGATGAGGAAGGTGAAGAAGATTGTGAACTACTCGAAGAGTTAGCCAGACTGTTTAAACAGAAGGAAAAGATGATTCAGTTGCATGAAGAGGACATTGAAGTAATAAACCTGGGTACCAAAGAAGACAAGAAAGAAGTTAAGATCGGGACCGCATTAGAAGAATCTATCAAGACACGTCTAATTTCCATGCTTCGAGAATATGTTAATGTCTTCGCCTGGTCTTACCAGGACATGCCCGGTTTAGACATTGACATTGTGGTACACAAGCTGCCTTTGAGAGAAGATTGCCCGCCAGTGAAGCAAAAGTTGAGGCGCACACGCCCTAATATGGCAATCAAAATCAAGGTTGAAGTACATAAACAATTTGATGCTGGTTTTTTGGTTGTGACCAATTACCCTCCATGGGTTGCTAATATTGTACCGGTCCCTAAATATGACGGTAAAGTCAGGATGTGTGTAGACTACAGGGACTTGAACAGGGCCAGCTCTAAAGATGACTTCCCTCTGCCTCACATAGATTTTCTTGTTGATAATACTGCTCAGTTTTCTGTGTTCTCTTTCATGGACGGGTTTTCAGGTTATAATCAGATTAAGATGTCTCCCGATGATATGGAAAAGACTACCTTCATCACACCTTGGGGAACCTTCTATTACAAGGTCATGTCGTTTGGTCTGAAGAATGCTGGAGCCACTTACCAATGGGAAATGGTAACGTTATTTCACGACATGATTCATCATGAAATTGAGGTTATGTTGATGATATGATAGAAAAATCCCAAACAGAGGAAGAGCACTTGGTCAATCTAGCAATGTTGTTTGACAGACTCCGGAAGTTCAGATTGAGGTTGAACCCGAATAAGTGCACCTTTGGGGTCTGTTCCGGTAAGCTACTGGGCTTTATTGTTAGTGAGCGGGGAATTGAGGTTGATCCGGCCAAAGTAAAAGCCATCCAAGAGATGCCCGAACCAAAGACTGAAAAGCAAGTGTGTGGTTTTTTAGGGAGACTAAACTACATTGCACGGTTTATCTCACACCTAACTTCCACGTGTGAGCCCATCTTTAAGCTTTTGAGGAAGAATCAGGCCATCAAATGGAATGAAGACTGTTAGCAAGCCTTTGATCGAATCAAAGAATACCTTCTAGAACCTCTAATACTCATGCCTCCAGTGCCAGGGAGACCCTATATTATGTATCTTACTGTGCTAGAAGGATCAACGGGGTGTGTGTTAGGTCAGAATGACGAGTCTGGTCGAAAAGAGCACACCATTTATTACCTTAGCAAAAAGTTTACCGATTGTGAGACACGCTACTCACTACTCGAGAAAACTTGCTGCCCTTTGGCATGGGCTGCTCGCCGACTAAGACAGTACATGCTGACTCACACCACTCTCCTAATCTCCAAAATGGATCCTGTGAAATATATCTTCGAGAAGCCAGCTCTAACAGGAAAGATAGCCTGATGGCAGATGATTCTAACGGAGTATGATATCCATTACACTTTGCAAAAAGCAATAAAAGGGAGTGTATTATCAGAATACCTGGCTCAGCAGCCAATTGACGATTATCAATCCATGAAGTTTGAGTTTCCGGATGAGGATATCATGTTCCTCAAGTCGAAATATTGTGAAGAACCACTTCCGAAAGAGGGGCTAGACCTTGAATCCAAATGGAAGTTGATGTTTGACGGAGTTGTGAACGTAAACGGAAGCGGAATATGTGTTGTCATTATCTCACTAGAGGGTGTCAATATGCCTTTCACTGCTCGGTTGACCTTCAAATGCACCAACAACGAAGCTGAGTATGAAGCCTGTATCATGCGGGTCGAAGAGGAAATTGGCTTGCGAATCAAGAACCTCGAGATCTTCGGAGATTCTGCTCTGGTTGTGAATCAGGTCAATGGTAAATGGTTAGTTCATCAACCTCACTTGGTTACTTACAAAGATTATACCAGGAGGCTGCTAACTTTCTTCACCAAAGTTAAGCTGAGTTATATTCCTCGAGACGAGAATCAGTTCGCTGATGCTCTAGCAACTTTGTCATCTATGATTAATGTTTTTCAAGAGAATTTCGTGCCTCGAATCACAGTTTCCTGTCTTGAAAGACTTGATTATGTCTTTGCAGTTGACAGTGTTGAAAATAACAAACCTTGGTATCATGATATCAAGCACTTCCTGGAGACTCAGGAGTACCTAACTGGGGCAGCTAGTAAAGATTAAAAGACCCTCAGAAGATTAGCATGTTGTTTCTTCTTGAATCAAGATAGTGTGCTATACAAGCGAAACTTCAACATGGTTCTGCTCAGATGCGTGGATAGATACGAAGCAGACCTGTTGATGCAGGAGGTTCATGAAGGCTCCTTCGGTACCCATGCTGGAGGACATGTTATGGCCAAGAAATTGTTGAGATCGGGATATTATTGGATCACTATGGAATCCGATTGCTGTAAATACTCTAAATGTCACAAGTGCCAGATTTATGCTGACAAGGTCCATGTACCTTCGAATCCTTTGAGGGTCATGTCTTCGCCTTGGTCGTTCGCCATGTGGGGCATTGATATGATTGGCAAGATTGAGCCAACAGCTTCCAACGGTCACCGCTTCATCCTGGTTGTTATAGACTATTTCACGAAGTGGGTCGAAGCGACATCTTATGCCAAAGTTACTAAACAAGTAGTAGCCCGGTTTATTAAAAGAAACATCATTTGCCGGTACGGAATTCCCGAAAGAATCATTACTGATAAAGGGTCTAACCTCAACAACAAGATGATGGTTGAGTTGTGTCGGGATTTCAAAATAGAACATCACAACTCTTCTCCATATCGCCCGAAGATGAATGGCGCCGTCGAGGCGGCCAACAAAAACATCAAGAAGATCATGCAGAAGATGGTTGTGACATACAAAGACTGGCATGAGATGTTGTCGTTTGCGCTACATGGGTACAGAACGTCAGTGCGTACTTCAACTAGGGCAACCCCATTCTAATTGGTATATGGTATGGAGGCAGTCCAACCAATTGAAGTAGAGATCCCCTTGTTAAGGTTAATGATGGACATTAAGCTAGATGAAGTTGAGTTGAAAAGCCACATTGGACAGCTCATGCAAAAAAGGGTATCCCGGTGGATTAAAAACTCGAAAGGGGGATCCACGCAAAAGAGGGACTAACACGAACGACTGCGATCTGCGAAATTCGTAATCCATCTGCAACTAAGGTTATTCTAAGGGTTGAAGACCATTCCAATTACCTTTCTCAAGGGGCAGAGCAAGCTGATAGTCTTAAAGATATACAACTCATAGCCGGGTCGAAACCTGATGAGATCCATTTTTTACATTGCCAATAGGATAGTTTGTTTTCCTTTTTTGGCTATTTCCTCTTTCCAGGGAATTGCTTCCTATTGTAATGACTATTCATGGCCATGTTTCAAATCAATAAAATTCAATTTCAGTCAACTTGTGACTAATTGCTTTTGTTTTTTTTTTTTCATCTGACATTGTTTGATTGCAAAAACGCCCAACAAATTTTGATTTTTATTGTGTTGTGAACATTTGAATGCTTTCTAACTCATGCATGAGGACCGAAACATTTAATACAACTCTAAAAAGGTTAAGTGGTCGGGATAGTGATTTATACCATAAGCCTGGGACATACAGGTCCGGAACTAACTCTCCATGTTGCATGAACTATCAGTTGTGTTTACGCAGGTGCAGGTACATGTGTTGTTAGCAGAGCTAAAGCAGACTTCCAGGAGGAATATTTCAACAACATACTTGAACAAGAACGGGTGCCTTTCCGTGTGTCTCCTATTATCCCTAGTGGAAATGAGGTTGAAATTCTTCCCCATAAGTAATGACAAAAGATGTTTGTCCTCCCCAAGCAGAGGTTTCCCTTCAATACATGGGCAATCCCTAGCAGAACAAGGAATTTCTTCCTCCCCAACAGGTTGCTTCCTCAGCAGTTCCGTACTTCCGGTCCCCAGCCAAGTCAGAAGTGTCTTCATTTCCCCATCAGAGTGCAAGAATGGTCCATCTCCAGCAGGGTCTTGGCTCTCCAATCTCAAAGTCCAATTTATTTTTGGCAATGGCGACAGTTCAGAGCCGGCGTATCATTAACAATATTCCCCACATAGTTTTTCCTTCCTCACCGGGATTAACCAGATCCATGCAGTGCTCATCAGTTTCTCCCAGTCAAGCCATCTGGGATACTTGCAGTCTCCTTCCAAGATATCATTTTGCATTTGCATACACATAATCATCATTGCATTTGCATCCTCCAAAGAGTACCATTTCCATTATCATCGAGCATTACACCATAAGCCCAAGCATACACATGCCAGCATGGGCCAGGTTTGAGGTATTTTACATACAACCTATAACATCCTCTCAACCTGAAGTACTCCCCACAGAAGATACTTATACCATTTGACAGGCATCTTTGTCTTTCCAAGTCAAAGTTTGTCATTCTTTCTGTGGCTTGATTCGCTCAGTAGTCGCGTGTTTTCTTTGTGGCTTGATTCGCTCAGCAGTCACATTGTCGAGTCCCATTCCGCTAATGGTCTCGTTAAGCCCTGTTTCGCCAACAGGAAATTTTCGTGGGTTGATTCGCTCAACAATCACGTGTTTTCTTTGTGGCTTGATTCGCTCAGCAGTCACATTGTCGAGTCCCATTCTGCTAATGGTCTCGTTAAGCCCTGTTTCGCCAACAGGCACTTTTTGCGGCTTGATTCGCTCAGCAGTCACGTGTTTTCTTTGTGGCTTGATTTTCTCAGCAGTCACATTATCGAGTCTCATCCCCCTAATGGTCTCGTTAAGCCCTATTTCGCCAACAGGCACTTTATGTGGCTTGATTCGCTCAGCAGTCGTGTGTTTTCTTTGTGGCTTTATTCGCTCAGCAGTCACATTGTCGAGTCCCATTCTACTAATGGTCTCGTTAAGCCCTGTTTCACCAACAAGCACTTTTTGTGGCTTGATTCGCTCAACAGTCGCGTGTTTTCTTTGTGGCTTGATTCGCTCAGCAGTCACATTGTCGAGTTCTATTTTGCTAACGGTCTCGTTAAGCACTGTTTCACTAACAGGCACCCTCCTTGTGGCTTGATTCGCTTAGCAGTCACATTGCAGGTTATTGCAATAATTCTATTCCACCTTGTTCTCTTCCCCCTACTTATTCAGAGGTCGAAACAAAAGAAACAAATAAATAAAAGGCAGATGGCATTTCTCTTATCCACCGAGTTCAAATTTCCAGGTTTTATTCGAGTATTCAATCACTCCACACCTTGAACGTTTAACAGCTTTTGCGATTACTCATTCAGGTCTGTAGATGATTGAATAGGGGCAGCTGTAATACTGCGAAAATTTCCCTCTCATTTCCTTAAACATTTTGCATGGAATTTATCATACATATAAGCTCATAAAATAACCAAAAAATCATTGCATCATATGTAGCATAGCTGAGGCATAAGCATGTGATCAATGATTGAAGCAACTGAAGGCTATACAAAGGCAATCAAAGGGTCACAAAGCTTCTCAACAATGTGCAAAGGGTTCACAACATCCCACAAGTTCTCATTTGAAGCCACAAGCCATGGAAAGATTTGGTTTGATCAAGGGAGGCAGGAAGTGCAACATCTCCTGATGAAGAAGGCCAAATTAGGGTTTCATTTCTATTGGGCTTCTGCAAGAAGTTATGATTCAGAGAGGATTCCATTGTCTTATACATGATGACAAGTGCCTAGGGATCAAATTTCATTCACAAATTCATTATGAAGAGGTTCAATTGTCCAGATGACTGAAAATCAAGGATTTGGGGAAAATTCAACCATGCTAAAGGAAAAGTCAACTCCTGACTTTTTGAGATCAAAATCATGAAATTAAGGTTACAAGGGTCCTATGGTTCAAATTTTATCAAGAAATGATGGAGGAATCAAGAGAAATCAAGAAAATCAAAACTTACCATTTTTGGAAAATTAGGGTTTCCAAAAATGGCATGTTTTGGCCATTTTTGCAGCATCTTTGAGAGAGGCCTTCTCCCAAAATATGAGGCATATAAAAATTCGACTTTAAGCCAATTAAAGAGGGCATCTTGAGCTTCAAATCCATTGGTGGAACTCACCCATATCATAAAAAATGAGAGAGATATGATCTTGCAAAGTTGAAGCAAACTAGGGCAAAACTAGGCCATGGGCGAGGCAATTGGCAGGCCAGCGCGCGTCATGCCTGGCTTATCATCAAACAGGTGGAGGGTCAAATCTCAAGCCATTTTTCTTTGTCAAAAACACTTCAAATCAATTTTTGGTGAACTACAAAGTTGTTCCTTGATGCAATCCCTACAATATTGGTGTTCAAAGATTTTTCATTTGAGCAAGTCTTCTTGGGCTATTTGAGGGTTAAAGTGGAGAGGTTGCAACTGGCCAGCCATAGGCCCATGGGCACAAGGCATGCCAAATTCGTGCAGGCCAATATGCAGCCTTGTGATATGCTATGCAATGGTCATTTTGAGATGATTAGAGGCCATCATTCATTATGGTCCAAACACCAAACTTGTTCTATGATCCCTCCACTTCAATTTGAGTCCAAGAATCATTTGAATTGATTGTTTGAGATGGAAGAAATCTTCCATTGAAAGTCATGATTCTCAACTGTTTGCTTGGACGATAAGGCATTGCACATAGCTTAACTTCAGTTCATTTGCATTGACATTATTCATCACATTCAGATCAAAGGCATTGCTCTAAGAGGATATGATCTCATTAATGCATCTCCACACCATTTTCATGCACTTCACATCAGGTAATCTAATTGGATCAAACAAGGCTGCATCTAAATCACATTGTATTCCACCATAAGATCATGTATGCAAATGTATGGGATTCAAATGTTCAAGCACAAGAAGGTTGCATTGAAATACTTGCTAGACCATGCTTCTTGCTATGCACCTCATGGAACTTATGCTAAATCATAATGCACTGAAAGCTATAGTCAGAAGATCATGCTAATTATTGCCATCATCTAATCCCTACCATAAACTACATGAAGCTTGCAACATATGATCCAGCTCGAGTAGAAGCTTCCAGAATGCACAACTGGCATAACTGAATCTAACTAACCCTAACAAACTTGACTCAAATGCAACCAACTTGACTCAGTTAACCAGACTAATTAACCATGGTTATAGCTTCTGATCATTGGAGAAGGATTCAATAAAGAGAAGAGTGCAGCGAATTGTGAATCTCTCTCACCATTATGCTCAATTCACACCATAGAAGTTCACACAAATCCTCTCTGCATTTTGCCTCGAGCAGCCTCCATCCTCATCACGCCAACCTCAATCTTCCTAAATTCATCTCCATCACCACCTCAAGCATGGCTTCCATGGATTACTAAGCTTGATTCCTCAAGAATCACATACTGAAACTTTGTGGTTGCACTGCACTTTAGACTAAAACTTCTCAATCTTCATCTCTCTAGCATTGATCGTCATCAAGTCATCACATCATCATCAATATCATGTGTTGCACCATTTTTGTGGATTGCTCGGCCTGAATTGTCCAAGGAGCTGGTTATGCATATCATTGATCCCCAGTGCACACTTGTTTCAATTCCTCAAGATCCACCAAGCACAGAGTGTTTATTTCACTTTTGTTGTGTTAGTGAAAGATCAAGCAACTAAAGGAACCTCATCTCTAGCCTTCTTGCAACAGTTTAAGCATTCTGCAATCCAGGTATGCTCTGAGATTACACTTGTTTAAAATGCTTGTTTTCCATTGGTTTCATGTCAATTGAAGCTCAATAGGAGCATTATAAATTATGGCTAGTTGATAGACCTTATATAGGTGCAAATCCAGTTTTAGGTTGGTGTTTGTTGGCTTTCGATTTGATGTTTTCATGAGTGATAAATGGATTGTGAGGGTAGATTCTTGACCAGTGAAGTGAGGCGAGCATTGTTATGGTTTTAGATTTCATTTTCATGAAGATCTGGAGAAACCCTAGGCCAGGGGTGACCGGAGAAGATGACCGGAGGTCACTTCCAGTCACCTGAATAGTAACCCTAGGCTGGAGTTATCTTTATAACACAACCACTCGATTCATCTGATCCAATGGCCATTAGCGTGCCAGCAAATTAAAATTCTTGTGCTCATCACGTGCTTCAATTTGTGAACAAAGTCTCTGTTGACTTTTTGACTTCATATTGGCACCCCCAGTGTGTTTGAACCAAGCCCAGTCATGTTGTTTTGTTCATTAAACGCACCCCCCAGGCCCAATGTCATTTGTTCCATTTTATTTTATTTTTATATTTTATATCATTTTTCGTTTCCTATTTTTAAAAATACCAAAAAGACATGAAAAATTCCAATTAAATTCAAATAGGATCTTCATAATTTTCTTTAATTTTCCATATTTTTGGATTTCATTTTTGTCCATTTTTGAGATCATACTTAATTTTCATTTTATTTGTTCTCTTATTTTCTCATTTTTTACCAAAGAATTTGTTCATTTTTGTTCTCACAAACCGTATAGGATAAATATCCCATTCTTTTTGTGTCATTGTAATGGTTCATTAAAATTCCCCAAAATAGTTTTTTTTGGATTTTTAGGTCATTGTTTGGGTCCTTTTGAGTCCATTATTCCACATAAGTCACATAAACCCTAATTGCATTCTAATGATTCTTTCACCACTCAAAATTAGGAGTTTTCATGAGATTTTTTGCATACATGTCATTCTCTGGATTGTGAGGTCTAATGTTAAATTTCATAATTTTTCTAGGTCATTTGATATTTTTCCCAAGTTGCTTAAGTCCTATGTCCTTTTTGGTCCCTTTTAGAAGCTTCTTTCATCTCCATTTGAATAAGGAATTCATGTCATTGATCTAAGGTCTTGTTTTTGATTCTTGTAGGTCACATTAGAGGTTCTTAAGTATAGAGTACAAGCATTAGGTCTTTATCCTTTGATTTTAGGGTTTGCTTGAGTCATAAGTTGTCATTGCTTCATTTTGGCCCAATTCTTCTTCATCCTCCATCTTAACCTCTCAAAACTAATTTTGTGATAGCCATTGCATGTTCAAACAACATTTTAGCATTTCATCAAGTTCCTGGTCTTTGTATGGAGATTTCAAATCTTTTTATTCATGTTTGAGTTGTACTTTAAGTTTTTTCTTCCTTTGAAGCTTTATATGCATTTCCTTCTCATTCTCACACCATTCCACCTATAGCTTGCATCTCCTTTACTTGGATCTCTTCATCCCCTTGTAGTATGACATCTTATAGGGCTTTAGTTAGATGTTAGTCCCTGGACTTCCTATTTACCTTAGGGTTTATACCATTTTAGTTTACTTAACCCTTTAAGTTTCTTTATGTAGCTTTACCTTAGCTCTCATTAGGGTTTAGTTTCTTTCCAAGACATAGTTTGAAGTTGTTCACTTTTGTAGCTTTAGAATACTTATGTTGAGTTTAGCTACTGACTTTTTAAGTTATCTACCTTATAGGATGCCTTAGGCTTAGATATTAACCTTATAAGTTCACTAATCTTTTCCTTAGATAGTGTGAATTGTTTGTGAAGATTACCATGTAATAATTATTCATTTTTCTCCATCATGCTAACATTTGTTTTGTAAGGGGGAAGATGAGGTAATCACTTCATTCTTATTCCTTTATGCCTTTATTTTATTTTCCTTAGCACCTTGGTGCTTTGTTCATAGGGCTCCTCTCATTCTTTAGATTCAACTTAACTTCCTTAGGAAGTAAGTTGAATTCTAACTTGTTCTTTCTTCTCCTTAGGTTAGAATACCTCATTAACAATAGGACCACACTTGTGCATAATAAGATAACTTAGGGTTGTGTCTTAGTTCCCCATTATCTTTGACCTTTTCCTCTTGAGTCTTTCTCTTCTCATCTTCAAACAAAATCCAAAAAGACTTAATAAATGCATGAAAGGATCCCTTGTGTATAGCCATATTCCATGGGGAACTTGCATTCATTCCATCTTGGAATGGTGTAAGCTTGTCTAGCATGATGTACAAGTCTTATCAAGGGGTTGTTTCAAAAATAAAATCTAAAAGTAACTTCTTCATAAAAGCTACAAAAACACTTAATAAAGTTCAGCAAGCTAGTGAACTTAAACCCTAATTCATGGAAACAAGTCTTGGATAAATTCTCCTTACTTGGTGTGCTTGTTCTATTATTCCATCTTGGAATGTAGTAGCAAGTACACATTCCATGGAAAAGATCTTGAATTCACTTCCTTGTGCCAAATTCATACAAAACTCTTAAAAAGCAAACAACAAACAATAAGTGACTTTCCTGCGGGAACTTCTTTTCTCACCTCATTCATTCTCAACGTGAACTTGAGGCGACTTGTCTCGCATGCAAGACGGTAAACGCACTCGTACCAAAAGAGCTTGCAACACCTAAGCATAGACATACGCATTTCCAGCGCATAAAAAACGCAAACAAATAGTTCCCGCCTTAGTTAGGCGAACTATGTCGACTCTGATCCTCATTTTCCCGATGAGGTACGTAGGCAGCGGGGTAGGGACCGTTCGAGCACATTCTTTATTTTCCCTACATTTCCCTCTTCCTTTTCATTCTCTTTTCAAGTTCCCTTTCTCATTCTTATTCCAGTCCAGTCAACAGTTTTATTCAGCAGCATCTTATTTCTCACCCTTTGAAACAAGCAAGCAAGCGTTGATCCCGTCGGGTATGGAGGATGATCTGGGGTGATAATACCTTCCCAGGTTGTAACCGACTCCTGAACCCAGATCTTTGATTCGCAAGGCCTTGTCCTTTCCTTCTTCCTTAGGTTTGTGCAGCATTACCTTTCCCATTCATTCGGGATAAAAATTCCTGGCTGGCGACTTTACCTTTTCTGCGCCACTTTCGCGTTTGTACTAGGATGAAAATACCGGGAGCGACACATCCATCTCTATGTATTTGAAGGATGATAGATGGTTGATGAAGATATCCTCCTCTCCATACACAGTGACAATTTTCCCTTCCCATACAAACTTTAACTTCTAATGGAGAGTTGAGGATACTTCCCGGGCTGCATGAATCCAGGGACGCCCAAGTAAACAACTGTATGTTGGATGAATGTCCATGACATAAAAGGTCATGTTGAACACTTGTGGGCCTACCTTGATCGGTAATTCCACTTCTCCAAAAACATACCTCTTGGACCCGTCAAACGCTCTGACTTCCAAGTCACTCGGCCTGAGCACCACTCCGTCATAATCCAGGTTGATTAATTCCTTCTTTGGAAGAATGTTTAGGGAGGATCTTGTATCAACCATCACGTGGTAAAGCACAACCCCTTTGCATTCCATTGAAATGTGTAAATATTTGTTGTGACAGCGTCCCTCAGCAGTCTGATCAAGATTTGTAAACCCTAATATGTGACTAACGTTCACACTAGCAACCACCGTCTCGATTTGGTTCACTGATATCTCTTGTGGCACATAAGCATTATTCAAGATTCTCATCAAAGCCTTTCTGTGTTATTCATAACACATCATGAGTGACAAGATCGAGCTCTTGGACGGAGTCTGATGCAAATGGTCGACTATTTTGTAGTCTCTTTTCTTTATGATCCTCAAGAACTCCTCAGCTTCCTTGTCTAAGGCAATGTCTGGATCTGGCACAGGAACATCATTTGTCACAACTTGCTTGCCCTTAGCCTTAGCCTGGGCATCCGCACTATCATTCGGTGGCACTACGCCGTTCCTCAAGGTTTGAGGCGCGAACAATCTTCCACTCCTCGTGAACCCACCGACCCCCACATTTTCGAATTGATGTGGATCTATGTTGGAGGCAATTATATCTTGTTTCTGGACGTTGCAATAAACCTCTGCCCCATAATGCCATGGGACAACTTTTTCATTTTGATATAGCATAGGCCCTTTGCCCCAGGGTTCTTCCATGAGGCGACATGGGGTTTTGCAAGACATTGGGCGTAGGAGCAAAGTTGATTGCCTTGGAATCCAACATATCCTAGACCAGTTGTTTGAAGGCTTTGCAATTCTCCACAGTATTCCTCGGAGCTCTAGAATGAAACTCACAGTGGGCATTAGCATCATACCCCTCGGGAATCTGTCCAGGTTTTGGAGGTTGTAAAGTTCTCACCTGAAGCATTTGCAACTGGAGGAAATTCTGAAACAGCTGTGAATATGACATCGGCGGCGTTTCGAATTGCCTATCTCTCAGCCTTGGCGGATAGTATGATCTGGAAGCTCTTTGTTGCTGATAATTTTGCTGAAGTTGTTGCGGTGGATGTTGTTATTGATTGGTAGAAGTAGGGATGGTGATAGATGTAGCTTGATAATAAGTACCCTGATTTCCTTTCTTTCTCTGCGAGTACACTGCCCCAGTTTCGCCTTCTCTTCTTTTCACAAAGAGCCTCTTGGTCCCCGAAGTTGAAGCTCTACCATTCTAGATCTTTCCCTGCTTCATCCAATTTTCAACCCGTTCACCAGTCAGAATGATATCAGAAAACCCATTTGAGGAACACCTTGCTAGTCGTTCCATGAAATTCCCTGGATTGGTATCCATGAATAGATCCACCATTTCTCTTTCGAGTAGGGGTGGTTGTGCTCTTACAGCCAACTCGTGCCACCTTTGCGTGTACTCTTTGAAACTCTCAGAATTTTTCTGGGACAAGTATTGTAACTGAGTTCTGCTCGGAGGCATGTCGATATTATACTTATACTGCTTGAGGAATGCCTCTACCAGTTCCTTCCAATTGTGCACAACATTCTGTTCTAATTTCATGTACCATTCAAGAGAAACTCCAGACATGATGTTCTGAAAGAAGTGCATCCAATGTTTTTCGTATTTGGTATAGGCAGCTATCTTGCAATAGTAAGCCTTAAGATGAGTCTTGGTACAGGAGCTCCCTTTGTATTTATCAAATCCAGGGGACTTGAACGTTGGTGGGATGATCAAACCTTGCACCAATCCCATGTCAGAAACATCAATCCCCAGGGTGTCTTTGCACTCAAGGGCTCTGGCCTTCTCTGCTAGCATCTGAAAGTCCTGATGACTGCTCCCATACTGAATACCAAATCCTCGTTAGAACTGGTCGGCCTGATGATCCTCCACATTATGAATTGGAATAGGAATACCCTCCGGAGTATGAGGCCCGCCGGCTCTGGTTGGAATAGTAGTGGTATTAAATGGATTGCCTTGCGCATCCAAAGTTACTCCCACGACTGAAGGGTCCACCTCCGGCTGATCAAGCCTCTGGACAGAAGCCATCAACTCTTGTTGCCCTAGGGTGACCCCTGCATCATGTTCATGAACTCGTTCATACGCGTACGAAGTTCAGTCATCTCAGCTTGAACAGTGTCCATAACGTTTCTTTGATTGCGACGGGTGTCATACCGGTGAAGACAGCGGTTTGTACTTCCTCCTGAATAAACAAATAAATTAGGGAACCCGGATAACCTGCAAAGAAAAATGAAAATATGATATGAATGCATGCAAATGCTGTGTTCTTTCATTCTTAAGGTTATTTACGTCCCCATTCCAGTATTCAAGAATAAGAAACCCAAATGGCCTGCGAGAATTTTGACTTTTGGGAAAAGGATAATCCTGCAGATTCTTCAGATGAGATGACTTAGGAAGAACCAGTGCTTGGAACACGTGTCACTGCAAAGATAATACCCAGGAATTTGAAACATATCAAATAGCATGAAATGAAGTCAACAAATTTCCCTGAAGGGTGCCAATTCTCACGGTAAGGAAAAATAGCCAAAGCAACAAGGAATCCCACAATAAGCGTATGGGTAATCTGGTACAAACAAAGGAAACTAGACCCTATGCAACTCCACATCCCTTAGCCTCAAGCCTAGGCGCTTGACCACCTGGAATAAGTGAGCAAAATCTGGATGATTCGGGTCTTCAAGTAGCTTTTGTATGGGCAAATCCCTTTGATCAAAGGAAGCGTGGAGTTCACTGACTTGTTGTAGGAAGACCTTTTCACTTTCTCCGCTAGGTCTAGGCTCATACTTGGCCTTTTTGACCTCTAAACAAACTCTTAGTTCTTCTACCTCCTTCTGAACGTCCTCAATTTCTTGTTGCTCTTGAGCTATCTTCTGAATGTGGTCTCTATGTTGTTCGTGGGCTAGCTGGAGCTTCTTTTTCTGGTCACCCAGTTGCTCCTGAAGATCTTCAATTTACCTTTTGTACTCCGCTTCCACTTCCTTATGCTTCTTCAATTTGGCCTCCCATTTTTCCTGCTAGAGATTTTTTGTTTCATTGGCTTCATCCAGAGACTTCTTGTCTTTTCGGTGTTGATTCGCCTTACGGATTTCAGCAAAACCTTTTTTCTTGAAATAACGCTCTCTTTCTTCAAAGTCTATCAGCTTGACCTTCACTATCTCTTCAGTTTTCCGAACCCTTTCCTCTAACTTCTTATTAAGGGTCACCATCCTCTAATAGGAATTTTGGGCTTCTTAGTTCTCTGCCCTGAGTTGCTGAACTAAAGCTTCTAGCTTTTTATATTCTTCCAAAGGCACGATAGTCTTACGTTCCACTACTGCAAGTGGGGCTGGCACTGAGAAGGGTAACAAGATCACTTGAGCTTTCTCTTTTAGCCATGCGTCATACTCGGGAAACATCTGGTTATTGCTTCTACCCAAACATGTTGTTCCCCTCCTTCGGATGAGCTTGCAAAAACCCGCAGCTTTCCTAACCAACGGAAGGTTGCCCTTTACTGGGAAGTAAAAGGTCTGAGCTAATTCTGGCTCCTCAGGAATATCTTTAAGTGTTTATCCTAATTGCCTTCTCAAGAGAATCAGGTTGTAATTGATACCTCAGGTTACTCCTATAAGTGGCACATTAGGGTACCTCCCGCAGTTAGTAATGAAGCTCCTTCCTTTCAATCTCATAGTAAACCAATTGATGTCTTTGGCAGATAGCGTGCTCAACCTCTGGGCCCAGATCAAGCTAGGATCAGTGAAGGCTTCAGTACTTGGCACGTGTCTCAAGAACCACTTGTAAAACAAAGGAGTGCATCATCACACGAAACCACCTCATTTTTTCTGATTCTTATAGTGTACTAAATAGTAGAGTTCTCCCAAAAGAGTATGCACCCGATTCTTCAGCACAAAGAGATGAATGGCGTTCATGTCTACAAACTTGTCGATGTCCACAAACAGAATGATCACGTAGATAGAGAGGACCAGGATAGCACAAAAAGAACTCCACTGATTTTCTGCGGCAAGCTCTTCATCCTTCTTCACCAATAATTCCAAAGGAAAACCGAACATTCCCCCTTTAGTAGTATTCAGATTTGCAGATACAACAGACGAGCTCAAATAAAGAGCTTTAGCAATGACGACAGGCGTAGGTCTAGCCATCTCTAAATTGAAAGGAACCTGATCCTGAAGAGGAACACCCAAGATCAAAGCATACTCCTCAAACATAGGACCCAATTGGAAGTCACAAAATCTAAAGCATCTGAGCCAAGGGTCGTAATACTGCAGAAGTGTGTGAATAGTGCTCCTCTCAGAACTGTCCAGGTCAACCACCATATCAAGAATCCCCCCGTAAGCCTTCCGAAAATATTCAACATGATGTGGAGTGATCAGAGAAACCATCTGGTTTATCATCTCTATCTTAGTGTCAAAGAACTTATAATAGATATTCTTTTTCCTGAAATCTTCCATCTCTGAGCAAGAAAACCGATCGGAATTGGGAGCAACATGCAACCCTGAGAATGAAAAAGAACATAAATGATTAATGATGTCATGATGTTATGCAATGCAAGGCATGTGATCGGGGACGTGTCTGTGTTGGTGTTGACCGGATAACCAAGTGCGGGTGAAGAGTCATAATAACATTATATCTGTGTAGAAGTTCCATAATTTAGAACAAAAGGACCATATGAAACTGGATCATATCACAAAGTAACACTGGCAAAGTGGGTATATTGGGAATTTAGGGTTCCTACAAACCTGTAAACCCCTCCCAATCTCACTGGTGTTCTACCTCGGGTCAATATCACGGACTCTCAAAGCCGAATAGCAATAATAAGTTCACCATTTCCGAGAAATGGCATAATAACCATATCAGGGAATCAGTTTAGCATTAGGTACTATTCAGGGAGGTCTCAGCTGAGTCCGGGAAAAAATAAGCATCCCTCATAAGTTCCCAGCTTTAAGCACTGAATCAAGAAACAATAGTACATTCAACCCTTGGGATACATTACTATCATCATACAAACATTTTGCTTTAACTGAGTTCCTAAGAGAGAACCAGGCCATCCTATTCGAGTTCCCAGTGGGCCCTCGGATGCGAGTGGGTTTGCCAAACAATATGGTCTGCCAGTATCATCACTGGAGAGGGTTGTGTCCACTAAAGTCCTCAATGATCAGTCCCCAGATCCACATAATATCGAGGTTGTACCCTGAAGTGGAGGAAATCCCCACACAAAATATTTCCAAGAAAGTCACACTCTAGGTGCGGAACACACCGCTACTCATCATGGTGAGACACCATGGAAGTACAATGCGTGTCCACGCTAAAGTCTAGGGTGCACTCGAGCCTTGGTATTGGGCCTATCTCATAGTAACCCCATCCCGCCAAAGAAAACTAGTACAGCCAGACAGCCCAGTATATATATATGATGCATGGAAACTAAAATACAGAAAGTGATAAATAAAGATGTAAAGTAAAGCTGTAAATAAAAGCAATAAAGCTAAGCTAAAGCACACAGCAGAAAACAACTAAACACCCAAGGAAACAAAAATAGCCAAGCGCTAGGATTGACTCTCAAAGGGGAAATCAGAGATTCTGTATTCGATCCCCAGCAGAGTCGCCAGCTATCGCTCCCGGGATTTTCATCCTACCCCACTGCCTATATATGTCATGGGTAATGAGAATCAGAGTCGACATAGTTCGCCTAACTAAGGTGGAAACTTGTTTGTGTTTTTATTAACTGAACTGCTTATGCCTATGCTCAGGTGTTGTTGTTACCATCTTGAAAAGAGACAAGTTGTAGCGAGTTCGCGTTATGTGAAGGAGGTAAGAAAAAATTCTCGCAGGAAAGATGCTTGTTATTTGTTTACCGTCTTTTAGAAGAAGTGTTTTTTATTTTGTTGTTTGTGAGACATCCTCATGCTAATACTTGTTCATCATGATAGATATCCTACACCTCATCCCGAGATCGAATGCGTGCAAATAAACCATGGTAAAGTCTCCTGGCACATGAGAAAGCTCGACCTTTATTAGGTATTTTATTTTTATTTTAAGATGAGAAAGAAGGACTCAAGTCGAAAAAAGGAAAAAATTAGGGGAAACTAAGACTCACCCTAAATTGTATATTCAAGGGATGTCCTAGGGTTAGTGTGGTTTTCTATTCCTAGAAAGAAAAGGAAGCAAGTTATAACACACTTCAATGAATTGAAGATGAGTTCAACTCAAGGGGAATGAACAAAGTGCAATGTCGAAGAAGCATCCAATGCTTATCACAAACACAAGTGAATTGTAAAAGGATAAGGAAGAAGGTGTATGTAGGATACCCTCCCACACACATGGCTTACCATAACCCCCTACGAAACAAATGTTAGTAAAATAAATCCAAAGTGATAAAAAGAAAGAGGTAATCAAGTACCAAACATGTCATATTACAACTATGACCTAAACTAGACTCAATCCTAAGTCTAAGGACACTTAAAAGCTAAGTGAAGCCTAAAGTTAGAAGCTACTACAACTTCCTAACATATAATCAGCTACTAAATGCAACTAACAATGCAAACAGCATATTACAGCTACCAAACAGCATCAAAATAGGTGTAAAAAGACCAAAACATAATAATGCAGCATGTTTTTTACAGCTTCTATTTCAAAATACAGCAGTGAAACATGGCAGATTTTAAATCGTTTTTCAAATGCAAAAATAAAGTTTTAATGCAATCAATGAATGCAATGATCATGTGTGTTGATGCAACGACCTGAAATGGATCATAAATAATGAAATTCAACACATAAATAATCAACAAGGGATGTAAACTATGTGAATTGTGCAGTTTTAAATAATATGCAACATTTCCAATTACGCACACAATCTGCCAAAACATGAGTGGATCACAAATGAAAATGCAAAACAAAACTATGGACATTTATTAACATGCCATTGATGATTCTAAATCATGCAAACAACAATCACAATAAGCTATGAACACATATTCAACACTTATGTCAAAAATCGGAACCTAACGAAAAGCATGTCGAAAGTTTATCGAAACAACACACACTTTCTCCTAAACAGCTCCTAAGAACTCCCTAAAATCATATCTTAAAGATCCATGATTATTGGAAGGGGTATGGATATCAAAAATGCAAGAAAAAGCAAGAATTTTTCATTATGGCTCAGTGGTAACCGGTTACTACCTATGCAGTAACCGGTTAGCAGTTCAAAAACTGGGATTTTCTGCAATTTTAACATAGGTAACTGTAAACACCCCAAATTTTCCCTCACCTATTCACACCATGGCTTGTGATCTCTTCATATGCATGAGTTCAATCATATCACCTCATATTGCATTTTTTGCTTCACTGCATTAGTTCTAAGTCATCTGCATCTAGGGTTTGTGATCTGAGCAATCCAAGAGCTATTTGAGCCACTCCAAAGGTCATCAATCATCTCAAGATGGTCCATGTATGTTCAAGCATCATATTATATCCTCACAAGGTCAAAGGAGTCAAAGAATCACAAGAACTGAGCAAGGCATGGAAGCAGAGCCAGGTTTAACTTCACAGATGACCTAAAATTAGGGTTTTGGTTTCAGAGGCCATAACTCCAAATTTTATGGTCATTCTTGTTTCTATTGGTCTCTATATGTTATAAGGATCATGCATATCAATTTTCATGAAGAAATTCCATGGGGAAGGCATCTGATCACAAGATGACTTCTTGAGCAAGTCAGTGTAAAATAAGGGCATCTGAGGCCCCCATTGACCCAACCAAAGGGTGTTCTCCATCATTTTGAATGTTTATGATCTTTATTTGGTCATAGAAGATGTTAGAAGTTCACAAAATTGGAAATTTTCAAGTCATTTGCAAAGTTGCCTTTTTGGGAAAGTGACTTATAATGAAAACTTGCCATTTTGGGGAAGTTTTTCAACCACCTCTTTTTGATTCAAAAATGCTCCAAATTAGAAAACTTTGGTCATGAAAGTTGTAGAATAGATCTTCCCATTTTCAAAAAGTACAAGAACTCATTCTAATTCATTTTGGATCAAAAGTTATGGCTTGCCAAAGTTGAGGAAAATCACTAAATTTTCACTTTTGCACAAAAGGGAAAACTTGCAAATTCTCATGCCAAGCATCTATGTGACTTCAAATAAGCCTCTAACCAATACACAAACATCATGTATGGCCCAAAATTCAGATTTGCCCAAGAAGTTTCTCACTTTCATGCTTTGAATTCCAAGCTATCATAAGCCATTTTCCATGAAGTCCAAAAAAGGAACTCTTGCAAAATTGATCCCCAAGGTTTTGTATGGTCTCTAACTGATTTCAAGACACCACCATAACATCATGAAACCTATCACAACCAAAATTCAGCAAAGAGTGTTACCTTTCCATGACCAAAAGTCACAAAGTGTAACAAGTTGCAAAATTGCAAAACATGTGAGATCTCACCCTTCATCCATTACAGCTCACCACAACTGATCCAAGAGCCATCCTTGAACTCAGCTGAGGCAATCCAAACATAGAAATCTTCTCTGCCATGGCCCATACCTCAAGTACACCAAACCTTGACTTTTTGCATTTTCTCCCATGCTTTTGGAATAGTGACCAGCAGCCTCTACTAACCTGCTCAACAGCCTACTCAAACTTTATGGGAGTGATATAGCAGCTCATTTGGCATTGAAACAAGACACAATCCAACTTGCACAAAAATCTGTCCCAAACTTCTTCTCTGAAAATCTCCTCACACAGCCATCAAACTTCACTTTTTTCTTTCACCAACAAGTCACAAATCACCCTTAGAACAAAAACCACCTCCTGAAACAGCTTGAAACATCATACACCAAGACCTCCATTTCTGCTACACCAGAGCAAAACAGCCATAACCAGCCATTCTCAAAGCTCTTCAAGTTTCATTTCATCATCAGGGTGTTCAAAGGAGAGGGATTGCACCAAGTTTGAGGCCAGAAAGCTCCAAAGTTCAAAGCTCCAGTTCAGGTATCATCAAGAACATTTTTTTTAGAAATGCAATCTCTTGTTATATGATGATAGAGTTTGTTTCACTGATCATGTTAAGCTTTGAAGCACTGAAAACGGTTGAGAAATGAGTGTGTATGCATGTTCTGAAGTTTTTGCAGTTTTCTTGATTTTGCTCAAATCTTGTTGTTGATGCATTGTAAATGTGATCTTGTGATTGATTCATGTTTGGGGTGGGTAGAGGATGAAATCTGGAGAGTTAGAGCACTTAAAACAACCTAGGGAATGAGTTTGATTATGAATTTTTTGGAAAATCAGCATAATGAATCGATTCATTCTAGCTTGAATCGATTCATGTTGTTGAGTGGTTCCTGGATTTTGCAAAATGAATCGATTCATCCTTTGATGAATCGATTCATGCTGTTTAACTAATTCTGTTTTCTCAAAAATTGATCATTATGAATCGATTCATCCAAGCTTTAATCGATTCATTCTTCTGTTAACCAATTTTAATTCATTTTGTTTGTATTTTATTTGCATGAATTTTAAAAAATAGCAAAACACTTTAAACAATTCTGAAATTTTTTGTCAAACATTTCATTAATTTTCAGAACCCAAAAATATTTTTATTTTTATTTTTTGCATTATAAATTATTTTTAAATCATTTAAATGTTTATTTTTAATTAGTTAATAGAAATTAATTAATTAAAAATGCATTTAGGTATTTAAAAATCACAAAAAAATTCACATGGCATTTTAAAACATTTAGAAACATTATCCAACTCTCAAAACAAATTTATTTTTGGTTCTTGATGCCTTTTGATCATTTTCATTGGAATTAAATTCATTTTAAGGCATTATTTTGTTTCAAACTTTGAAAAATTCATTCTGCCTAACCCTTGAGATTTTGATGATGGTTCTTCTTGCATTGCATTCTCCATAGCATGTAGCTTATAGGATAAAATTGGTTTGATTTGATCTTGCATTTTCAATTTGTTTGGTATTTTTCTTTGTGAGGCACCCCAAAACCCTAGTAAACTTAGGAAATTCATAACTTTCACTAGGTTAAGAGTTAGATCCCCTCCTTTGGGCAGTGAACTTGAATAGGTTTAGGGTATCCTTGATTGCATTTTCAATTTTTTATCATGTCATTTGCTGCTGGTTTTGAGTTTTTGCTTTGCATGTTGTATGTAACCCTAATTTGTGCCTTCCTTTGCATCCTTCTTTCATTTGCTTGCATACATGAACTTTTCATGACATTTTGTGCATCCATATGACATATAAGACATCTTAGTACATATTAGAATCATGTTTGATCATTGAATCTTTCATTTTCCATGTTATGCATTCATATCATTTCATAAACTTTCATGAACTTTTATGGTTCAAGCATGCTTCATTTGCATCCTCATCCTTGTACGATCATCCACAACTCTTGACATGTGTTTGCACCATCTCTTGACATTATTTGCATCATGTGTATGTTTCTAACTTTGGCCTTTTCCCATCCATATGCATTGTTTCATCTCATGTCTTCCCTTATGCATCTTGTACTAACTTTTCAGGTTAATGGTAAGTTTGTTTGGGAGGTGGATTTGCCTTCACCTCCTACCTCTTCTCACCTCATCATTTTACATCCTTGATTCATTTTTACTTGTCTTTGAGTGAGCTTGCTCACTTGTGCCTCTCTTCCCTCTTTTCTCTTCTCGTCTCATCCTTTTTCTATCTTGCTTCTCCTTGGTGGCTTCCTTGAAGATTTCTCCTCTTAAGCCTCACAAACCCTAGGACTTCCAAGCATGATAACATTTTAGGATTGTTTAGTCCCCCTTAGACTCTTTCCTTTGAGTTTTCTTTGAGTCTCCTCTTCTCATCTCATAATCAAGGACTAAACCTTAAAGGTTTTAAGACTTTGTGATTAAGCTTATGCCTGCATCCTTCTATTAGGATGGAGTGTATAACTTTAATCCTAAGTGTTAAACCCTTAATGTGTTTAAATCCTTTAATCAATCCATCTAATAATAATCAAGACATCAAACTTGTAACTTGGGCCTTGCATTAGGGTTCTAATTCTTCCTTAACTGTTTAAGAAGGACTAACCCTAGTGTTAATGGACAAGTCCCCCTCAAGTTGTCTTACAAACCCTAAAATCCACTTCTTAATCTTATCATTAACTAAAATCCATTTAATAAAGGCTTTGTTTTGTCATGAGGTTAATCCCTAATCATGGATTAAGTTGAGGAGCCTTTCTCAGCTTAAATGTTCTCATCTATTATCCTTCTATTAGGATGGTGTAATGAGTCCATTAAATCCCTGATTATGGCTTAAACGCATTACTTAACACTAAACAAAAACAACAAAAACATCTAAATAATCACAAGTAGGTTAATGATCTTAATACTACATCATGATGATTAAGTGTGAGGTGCGTACTTCATACTTAAGGTATTCTCATTACCCCTAATCAGAGGGAAGATGTGATGAGTTTACTAACCCTTGGTTTAGGCTTAAGCTCATTAACTTATGAAAAACACCAAAAACAATAACAAAACTTAAAACACAAAAACAAACAATAATCGTCTCCTCCGGGATTCTTTTCTCATCTCATTCACTCATAAACGAGAACTTGCTTCTTCCGTCTAATGCAAGACAGTTTGCACCTGAGCCAGACAGGTCATACACTTGAGCATGGACAAGCAAGCAGTTCATCAGTCAATTTATCTTTCAGTCTCTTTGGGTCGAACTACGGTGTTCTGACTTCCTCATTGCACGAGAGGATACGTAGGCATAACTTAACAGTTATCGAACAAAAGTCTCTGTATATTCCCCCTCCTTCCAGCATTATTCTTTAGCCTCTTTATCTTGGGGCACTTCATTCTTACACTGACACTTCATTCTTACACTACACTTCTTTTACACTGACACTTGCATTCTTTTTCAGCTTTGATACACAGATTACACTGACACTACCCCTTTAAACACAAATCTTTCAAGCGTGGATCCCGTCGAGTACGGCGGACAATCTGGGTGCTAACACCTTCCCAGGTTGTAACCAACCCCCTTTCTCAGTTTCTCTTGTTCGCAACCGTCTTATCCATAACTTTTCTTAGGTTTATGCAGCATTACCTTTCCTCGGGGATAAAAATGCCTAGCTGGCGACTCTTTTCTTTTCTCTTGAGTTCACTCCTGTGTGTTCTCATCCCCTTTTCGCCGACCGTTCGCGTCTGTACCCCTTCTGACCTCGGGTGTCATTTTGGTGGGAGCGACAGTAACTGGTTACTACCTATGAGGTAACCGATTACTCTCCAACCAGAATAAAAAAATTATGCATTTTCATGCAAAAACCAGTAGCAACTTATTCAAATAAGCTATATTCTAATACCTATCAACCTAGCATGAAAATCACACCTAAATGCAACATTCTAACACCTATTACCACTACGATCACCCTACGATTCTAGATCCTAATGATCAAACAAATCAATGTAACAAAAAGAAAGAATACGCAAAGAATGCGTGAAACAGGATGAATAGAAATAAGTTAAAACAAGAAGTGATTACGGATTCACCAACCTACAAAGCGAAGGCTTGCTTTGGCAATTGTTGCAATGTCGAGCAATACGCGAAAGTAGAGAAAACCAGAGATCCGAAGCTTTGATCCGTGAATGCGCAAAATCAATGTGATTGGTGAGAATTATCTGAAATCTCTTCCGAATGGTGAAATAAACACCGCAATCGTAGCAACTTCTTCGATAATCTGCTTAATTGATGAAAATGATGGAGGCTTATCTTCCAATTCTTCAAGTTTCAATGCAAAACATGAAGAACTTGATGATTATGAAGCTTTGGTTTGAATTTGCAAAATGGAGAGAAATGAGAGAATTGAGATTGTGATAATGGTGAAAAATGTGAAATGTGGCTAATCTCTTTTTGGCTCGGTGAATAAGGTTTATATAGGGGTTAGCTTTGGAGTTAGGTTTAGGTTAGGCGCGAGGTTTTGACACGAGGCTTGGGTCCTAAGCTAAGGGTTGGTTGAGAATATTCCTAGAATATTCCATTGGAATATTCTTGGAATATTCCTTGGCATATTTTGGAAATATTCCTTTGGAAGAGGGTAAAATGTTCTAGACTTTGGTGGAAACACAAGGCAAAATGAAAATGGAAGAGGGATGGAAGCAACCAACTAATTTTTGAATTTTTGCAATTTTGTACGAAGTAACCGGTTACTACCTATGAGGTAACCGGTTACCAGTACAAAAATTGGCTTCTTTTTCCCAAATTTCAACAGGTAACCGGTTACTACCTATGAGGTAACCGGTAACTTCAACTAAAATTTGAATTTTTCTTCTTTTTGATGGGAAATCATGGACATCTGGTCTTTGTTATATTTTCTGAGATTATTTTCCTTTCGAGACCAAGTAGTCGCCGAATAACCCTTGATCACATACTCGCGCCTCGACCAATGATGTATGCTTTCTACTATTGTTTTTATTATGCAATATATAGACGGATATGCAGGATGACACGGAAACGAAGCATAAGCTACTCGGAAACGGTGAGAAATAAGAGGGAAAATTTTGAGGTGTTACAGACGTCAACATATTCACAGAGCATGTCAATCAATCGAACCTTCATAGATTCTTCTAAAGCAGCCCTGATCTCGACTTCTTTCTTTACCTCTTCGGTGTCCAGTTTTACAACCTCAATGACCTCCTCATGTGGCTGAATCTCCCTCTCCTCTTGCTTCAACAATCTGGCCAACTCTTTGGGTAATTCTCAATCTTTCTCACCTCCCTCGTCGGTTTGGTAAATCGGATTGTCGAAGTCATAGCGAGCCATAGGAAGATTGTCATCGATGAGATCTAATGGGGTGCATCTGCATGAATGATGATTCATGCTAGATTTTTTAGAGCGGGAAAGACATGAAAATGAAAATGCGCATTTCCATTTATTGTGTAAAAAAGAAAAAATGAAGGACATGGAACACCATGAATGAATGCAAAAATGTCCATTTTATTGATGATTAATATTGCAAATTGAAGCAATAATGAGCTTTGTGCTGGGTAACAGTGATCATTTCCTCTGATGACCAATTATTGAGTTCCACTCCTGGGACACTCGGCTTGGTCCACTTGTCAATTTCTTAGTCGCTATCCATTATGTCTTCATGAATATCACATATAATTGTGGTCCACCCACCCAACGCTGGAGAAAGTGATTGGGCCTTTACGACCTCTAGCATGTTGAGTTGATGTTGATTGAGAAGGGTTGCAACCGATTCCGAACATGTTCTCCTTCTTGGGGACCTCTACCATCTTGCCCCAGACTTAGTTAACCCTTGATTCTACCACCTTCATAGCTTGCTTATAGGATGCAATAGATACACCTTTCTTCTTCTCTTCCAAAAGACACGTTACTGAGTATGATGATGCTTCAGTCTTGACTGGCTCGAAAGCTTAGCAAGGGGCCTCATATATCTCGTCGTCCATCTCCACGTATTTGAAGCACGATAGGTGGCTAATGAAGATTTTCTCCTCCCCAATCACTGTGACAATTTTCCCTTCCTAGACAAACTTTAGCTTCTGATGGAGAGTCGAGGATGTTTCCCTGGCTGCATTAATCCAGGGACGCCCGAGTAAACAACTGTATGTTGGCTGGATGTCCATGACATAAAAGGTCGTGTTGAACACCTATGGGCATACCTTGATCGGTAATTCCACCTCTCCAAAACCTGACCTCTTGGATCCTTCAAACGCCCTGACCACCAAGTCACCTGGCCTGAGCACTACTCCATCGTAGTCCAGCTTGATTAACACCTTCTTTGGAAGAACGTTTAGGGAAGACCCCATATCGACCAACACGTGGGAAAGCATATCCCCTTTGCATTCCATCGAAATATGCAGAGCTCTATTATGGTTGCACCCCTCAACAGTTAGATCAAGATATGTGAATCCTAATCCATGACTGGTGTTCAAGCTAGCAACAACCGTCTTGAGTTGGTTCGTCGATATTTCTTGTGGTACATAGGCATTATTTAGAATTCTTAGCAACGCCTTTCTATGGGATTCAAAACACATCAATAACTACAAGATCGAGATCTTGGACGAAGTTTGTTGTAGATGGTCGACTATCTTGTAGTCGCTCTTCTTTATGATCCTCAAGAACTCCTCAGCTTCTTTGTCAAAGGCAGTGTCGTGATCCAAAATAGGAACATCATTTGTCACAACTTGCTTGCCCTTGGCCTTAGCCTGGGCATCTGCACTATCACTTGGTGGAACTACGTCGTTCCTCAATGTTTGAGGCGCGAATAATCTTCCACTCCTCGTGAATCCTCCAACTCCTACATTTTCGACCTGATGTTGAGTTGGACTGGAGGTGGTTACATCTTGTTTTTGGTCGTTGTAATAAACCTCTGCTAGGGGATATCTCTCTCACTTTGATACGGCACAGGCCCTAGAGTGGTGAACATAACTGGCGTTGCTCTTGCCGACACCAGAACTTCGACTGAGGTATAGTAGATAGTGATCATGGAAACTTCATCTTCTTTAATAACCCGGTCAAACTAGATGCTTCCTTCATCAATCGTCTTCTGAATCCTTGATCTCAACCTGTCACATCCATCAGTTGATTCTTCACATTCTAGGCAAATCTTCCCACATCTTGGGAAGAGACCTTTCTTTACCAAATAGCCCTTTACTGATAGTAATGAAGTCTTCAAGGAATTAACATCATAAACCAGAGTCAAACAGTCACCGTCATCTATGGCTCCTATAGTTCTTCCATGCAGAGGCATGGGGTTTTGCAGGACATTGGGAGTAGGAGCAAAGTTGATCTCCTTGGAGTCTAACATATCCTGGACCAGATGTTTGAAGGCCTTGCAATTATCTATGGTATGGATTGGAGCTCCTGAATGAAAATCGTAGTGGGCATTGGCTTCATACCCCTCCGGGATTGGGCCAGGTCTTGGTGGTTGTAAAGTTCTGAGCTGAATCATCTGTAGCTGAAGTAGGTTCTGTAAGAGTTGAGAGTACGACATCAGTGGTGTTTCGATGTGTCTATCCTTTGGTCTGGGCGGATAGTACGATCTGGAAGCTCTTTGTTGTTGATAATTTTGTTGACGTTGTTACGGTGGTTGCTGTTGTTGATTGGTGGCATCAGGGATGGTGATGAATGTTGCTTGATAGTAAGCACTCTAATTTCCCCTCTTTCTCTGCGAGTACACTGCCCCAGTTTCTCCCTCTCTTCTTTTTGCAAATGGCTTCTTGGTCCCCAAAGTAGAAGCTCCACCATTTTAGATCTTACCTTGTTTCATCCAATTTTCAACCCTCTCACCAATCAGTATAATATCGGAAAAACCACTTGAAGAACACCCTGTTAGATGCTCCATGAAATGCCCTAGAAGGGTATCCATGAAAAGATCCACCATTTCTCTTTCGAGCAGGGGTGGTTGTACTCTCGCTGCAAACTCGCGCCACCTTTGCGAGTACTCTTTGAAGCTCTCAGAATTTTCCTGGGATAGGTTATGCGATTGAGTATGTTTGGGGCCATATCGATATTCATTATTCCCTTCTAGTTGCTCAAAGTAGTCCGTTCTAACTTCATATACCACTTGAGAGACCCTCTAGACAGGTTGTCCTGGAAGAAGTACATCCAAAGTTTTTCGTCTTTGGTATAGGCAGCTATCTTGCGATAGTAAGCCTGAAGATGAGTCTTGGGACATGAATTCCCATAGTATTTATCAAATCTTGGGGCTTTGAACATCTGTGTTATGATCAAACCTTGCACAAATCCTGTAACACTCCATTTTTAATATTTAATTGTCGAGTATTTTTGGTGTTATGTTGGCCTTGTTTAAGGCATATGTCTTGTTGTTTTTGGTGTTGGGTCCTAGTGGGATGGGTAGAATCGAGTGTACTTAGTAATAGCGAGTGTGCGATTATAATAAGACTATTTAATTAACTATGTTTATTAGTATTGTTATTATTATTATTATATTCATGAAACAATATTTGTAATATTAGTAATTAAAATTAATATTATTATTAATTGGAATAAGGGGTAAATTAGTAAAAGTATTGGTGAGGTCTTTGGAGGAGAATTAGTCTAATTAGAGAATTAGTGGGAGATTAATCGTACAATTTTGGGAGAAGAGCAAAAGAGGGTAGGAAGAAGGAAGAACAATCTAGGGCATAATTCTTGAAGAAATTCGCAGGAATTTTCACACTAATTCGAGGTAAGGGGGGAGAACAGGGTCTTAATTCAGGTGGTTTAACATGATGGGTAGTGAGGGCTTCCTTCCCTCTTAGGAAATTCTTGATGTTTATGATGTCTGTGATGAATCTATGATTGTGTGAATTATGTTGCGAATTTGTGGATATAATGATGTATTATTGATGAAATTATGATGAATTGTTGTTGTTGTTGTTCTAGATGATGCTTGAATATACATATATTCTTGTTGTTGATGAATAGAATGAATTCTAGATCTAGAACAAAAATATAAGAAGTATATAGTAATGTAGATGAAAGAAGAATGAAATTAGGAGTGTAAAACTGGATTAGAAACAATCATATGTCTAGTATGGATCATGAAGTCGAGATTTGTAAGGAAAAGATCTGGAATGAGGAAGAAAAGGAAGAAAAACGAGGATCTCTGCCCATACGCGTATGGCACTTGGCAATGCGTGTATGGATGTGTGCATGTTGGGTTTGATACGCGTATGGACATGATAGTACGCGTATGGGAAGTGAAAAATGAGGGCTATCTGCCCATTTACGTAAAGAACACATATGATGCTGGGGTGAAACGCGTATGAGGGGCGTATGATGCGTATGAGGCACAGGGAAATACGCGTATGGCCTTGCCAATACAAGCATGGCCAGGGTGAAGGGAAAAACCATGTTGTTTTGCGATTTTTGTCCCGATTTCATGTGAGTTGTCGATTCTTTTGGTGTGTGAAATTGAGATGAAGTTTAAGATATGTTTAATCGTTAATTAACATTGAGAATGAATTAATAATGGAATTTAGATGGATTTAATTAGTCGAATAATCGATTAAATTGCGTGAGGTTAATATTGGTTATTTTTGGTGAAACTATTGTTGTGTTTTGATCGGACGGATTGTGTAGATGTATAATATGGTGAATTATTCATGATGTATGCTTTTACATTGTCATGCATACATTTGTTGAATTATTGTTGGGATGATCGTGTCGGATGGGCGAATACGATCATCCGTACTCCGTTATGGAGAGTGTTGGGATAATCAATGCCAGATGGGCGTATATGATTATTTGTGTTAGATTAAATGAACAAAACCTGGTACCACATACATTGCGTCGTGTTGAGTCACATTGCATCATTATTGTTGATTGTTGTTGCATAATTATTGTTGTATCTGTTGTCGTGGAATATTTGTGAACTGGTTATAATTTTTGTTGTGTGTGAGGAACTACCTTGTAAATGTTATATGCACCATTTATGTTTGAATTTGTGTCTCACCCCTTTGTTGTTGTTGTTGTTGTTGCGTTTGTGCTTCTTTGGAAGTACAGATAATCCAGGTACTTGAGAGTGCATGGAGTCATGTTGCCTATTCGAGTCTAGGATGCTCTGATATGTAACTCAACAATGGGGAATCTTTCAGTTGTTTATTTTGTTTTGTTTTGTTACGTATCTATTTTATAAACCGATTTTTTTATTGAGGATATTTTATTGAGATTGGCTAATTGCCCAAGTGGGATTAAATACTTATTTTATTCCACTATTTTTAATGAAAAGACTTCTATTGGTGACAATTGTTGAAAATGATGTAGCATTCCACTTTGGAAACTCTGATTTTTCTATTAAAAATGTTATTTTAATTATTTGGGAAAGTGGAGTTTTACAATTTGTATTAGAGCAGGTCGGTCCAACCGGCCAGATGTTGTATCGAGTCAGTCCTTAGAATGGGAGTTGTTGTCGTGTTCTAATCTGAGGTGTTAATGTTTGTTTTATTAGTATGGCGAGAAGGAATGATGTTGCACTTGCTGCTTTTATGCAAGCCATGGCACAACTTGTTGAGAACATTACTACATTGTTTATAAATGTTGAATTTCGGGATCTGGATCAATTCAGAAGTAACAAGCCGCCTAAGTATGAAGAGGGTATTTTGAATCCAGAGGCTGCACAGAAGTGGTTGAAGGCTATTGAGAAAATCTTCAGAACTATGTGGGTGCAATGATGATCAGAAGGCGAGGTTTGGTACTCACATGCTTGAGGGCGAAGCTGAGGTCTGGTGGGTCAACAGTCGCCAAAGGTTGAAAGTTGCAGGTACCGTTGTTATTTGGGTTATGTTTAGAGGTGAGTTTCTAAAGAAGTACTTTCTAGAGGATGTTCACAGTGCCAGAGAGGTTGAGTTTCTGGAAATCAAGCAAGGTAATATGACCATAGTTGAGTATGTAGCGAAGTTTGAGGAGTTGGTGCAGTATTATGCATACTATAACACTGAAGATAATATGCCTTCGAAGTGTTTGAAATTTGAGAATGGGTTGCGTCCTGAGATCAAACAGAGCATTGCTTTCTAGAAGATCAGGAACTATCTAGAGCTGGTGAGTAGGAGCAGGATTTATGATAATGATAATAGGGCTCAGATTGCTTACTACAAAGCTATGAATGACAAGAAGGGTAAGCAAAGGTTTGGGGGTACTCCTTATAGTGCTCCGACTGATAAAGGTAAACAGAAGTCTACTGTTGACAAGAAGCCAAGTGGGGGAGGGGTGAATCCCAATCCTATGAAGTGTTTCAGATGTGTAAGCACGGGCCATCGTGCTAATACTTGCCAGAATGAAGTTAAGAAGTGCTTCAAATGTGGTAGGATATGTCATGCAGTGGCTGACTATATGGCGACCATGCCTACTTGTTTTAACTATGGTGAATAGGGTCATATTAGTACAGCATGTCAGAAGCCAAAGATGACGCAAGGAACCAGTGGTAAAGTGTTTTCTTTGGTGGGAGCCCAGTCCACTAATGAGGAGTGTTCCGTCAAAGGTACTTGCTTTATTAATAGTACTCCTTTGATTGTTATTATTGATACGAGTGCAACACACTCGTTTATTTATGTTGTTTGTGTGAAGAGGTTAGGTATTGTACCGTCTACTCTAGAGAAGATAATGACAATTGAAACAATGTCTATTGGTTTTGTGGTACATCCTTGGTGTGTTTGAAGTGTCCGCTTACTATTTTTTATAGGTATTTCTATGTTGATTTAATTTGTCTGTCGTTGGGTAGCTTGGATGTTATTTTGGGGATGAATTGGTTGGAATTCAATCGAGTTTATATTTATTTCTATAGGAAGAAGTTGTTGTTTCTTACTCCTGAAGAGGGAGCGTTGGCTAATTCCTTATCTACTAAAGAGTTGAGGACTTTGTTGGAAGACGAGGCAAAGATGTTTGCATTGTTCGCATCATTATCTATTCAAAGTAAAGTATCAGTTAGTGAGTTGTCAATTGTGAATGAGCTCCTGGAAGTATTTCCTGGTGATATTACTGAATTACCTCCGACGAGAGAAGTTGAATTTACTATTGACCTTATTCCGGGTACAAGACCTATTTCTATGGCACCGTACAGGATGTCTGCATTAGAGTTGGCAGAATTGAAATCTCAGATTGGAGATTTGCTAGATAAAAAGTTTATTAGGCCAAGTGTGTCGCCGTAGGGAGCTCTAGTATTATTGGTGAAAAAGAAGGATGGTTGTATGCGGTTGTGCATCGATTACCGTCAATTGAACAAGGTGACCATTAAGAATAAGTATCTGCTTCCGAGGATTGACGACTTAATGGATTAGCTAGTTGGTACGTGTGTTTTCAGTAAGATTGATCTGAGGTCAGGTTACCATCAGATTCGAGTGAAATAAGGTGATATTCCGAAGACTGCATTTAGAACTCGATATGGACATTATGAATATGATGTGATGCCTTTCGGGTGTCTAATGCGCCTGGTGTATTTATGGAATATATGAACCGTATTTTCCATTCTTATTTAGATCAATTTATTGTGGTTTTTATTGATGATGTACTTATTTGTTCTAAGAGCAAAGATGATCATAAGAAACATTTGAGAGTTGCTTTGCAGGTGTTAAAAAATAACAAGTTGTTTGCTAAGTTATCGAAATGTGAATTTTGGCTTGATAGTGTGAGTTTCTTAGGTAATGTTATTTTTAGTGATAGTATAGCAGTGGATCCTTCTAAGGTAAGTGTTGTGTTGCAATGGGAACTTCTGAAGACTATGACAGAGATTCGAAGCTTTCTTGGTTTAACATGTTATTATCAGAGATTTATTCAGGGATTTTCTAATTTGGCGTGTCGTTGACTCAATTGACTTGGGATGCAGCTTGTGAGGAATGTTTTGAACAATTGAAAAAGAAATTGACTACGGTACTAGTGTTGATTTTACCAAGTCCTGGTGAACCTTTTGTTGTATACTGTGATGCGTCCAAGATGGGACTAGGTGGTGTTTTGATGCAAGATGGCAAAGTGGTAGCTTATGCTTCCTGACAATTGAGAGTACATGAAAGGAATTATCCTACTCATGATCTTGAGTTAGCTGTAGTGGTTTTTGTGTTAAATATTTGGAGGCATTATTTGTATGGGTCAAGATTTGAGTTGTTCAGTGACCATAAAAGTTTGAGGTACTTATTTGATCAGAAAGAGCTAAATATGAGACAACGAAAATGGTTAGAATTTCTGAAAGATTATGATTTTAATTTGATTTATCATCCGGGTAAGGCTAATGTTGTAGCAGATGCATTGAGCCATAAGACAATTCATATGTCGACATTAATTGTGAAAGAATTGGAGTTACTTGAACAGTTTAGAGATTTGAGTATGGTCTGTGAGATGACACCTGAAAGTGTCAGGCTTGGAATGTTGAAAGTGAATAATGACTTCTTGGATATTATAAAAGACAATCAGCGGATTGATGTGAAGTTGGTTGATTTGATGCCTTCAGGAGACAATGATCCTGAAAGTGATTTCCAGGTGGATAATTCTGGTGTGTTGAGGTTCCGGGGAAAAATTTGTGTGTCAGACAATGCTGAGTTGAAGAAGGAAATTTTAGAGGAAAGTCATCGTAGTAGCTTAAGTATTCATTCAGGAGCTACAGAGATGTATCAATATTTAAAGAGATTATTTTGGTGGTTTGCTATGAATAGGGATATAGCACAATTTGTACATGCTTGTTTGGTGTGTCAGAAATCGAAAGTGGAACATCAGAAGCCTTCGGGAATGATGTAACCGTTAGAGATTCCATAATGGAAGTGGGATAGTATTACAATGGACTTTGTTACTAATTTGTTGAATACAACGGGAGGGTTTGATGCTATTTGGGTGGTTGTGGATAGACTTACAAAATCTGCACATTTTATTCCTATTAATATGAGTTTTCCATTGACGAAGTTGGCTGAAATTTATATCAGGGTAATTGTGAAGCTTCATGGTGTACCTTCGAGTATAGTTTCGAATAGAGATCCGAGATTTACTTCATAATTTTGGAAAATTTTGCAAGAGGCTTTGGGTTCAAAGTTGAAGTTGAGTTCATCTTATCATCCGCAGACGGACGGTCAGTCAGAGAGAACTATTCAGACTATGGAAAATATGTTGAGGACTTATGTGTTGGAATAGGGTGGTGCGTGGGATACTCATTTTCCATTAATTAAGTTCACGTACAATAATAGTTACCATTCTAGTATTGGAATGGCATCGTTTGAAGCTTTGTATGATAAGAGGTGTAGGACACCCTTATGTTGGTATGAAACTGGTGAAAATGTGGTGCTTGGGCCTGAAATTGTACAATAGACTACTGAGGCAATTCAGATGATCCGTGAAAAGATGAAAGCTTCTCATAGTAGACAGAAGAACTATCATGATAACCGGAGAAACGAATTGGAATTTGCTGAGGGTGATCATGTGTTTTTGAGGGTGAATCCAATGACAGGTGTTGGTCGTGCTTTGAAATAGAAGAAATTGGATCCTAAGTTCATTGGACCGTATCAAAATTTTACAGAAAGTTGCTACTGTTGCTTATAGGGTGGTGTTACCTCCAGATATTTCAAACTTGCATGAAGTGTTTCATGTATCACAACTTCGGAAGTATGTGTCTGGCCCATCGCATGTTATTCAGAGGGATGAAGTGCAGGTGTAAACACCCCAAATTTGCCCTCACTCATTTCACCATGGCTTGTGATCTTTTCATATTGCATAAATTCAATCATAGCATCTCATACTACATTTTTGCTTCACTGCATTGATTCAAAGCCATCTGCATCTAGGGTTTGTGATCTGAGCCTTTCCTGAGCCATTTGAGCCATTCCAAAGGTCTTTAAACATCTCAAGAGGGTCCATGTATGTTCAAGCATCATATTATATCCTCTCAAGATCAAGGAAGTCAAAGAATCACAAGAATTGAGAAAGGCATGGAAGCAGAGCCAAGTTTAACTGCACAGATGACCTGAAATTAGGGTTTTGGTTTCAGAGGCCATAACTCCAATTTTTTTGGTCATTCTTGTTTATATTGGTCTCTATATGTTATGAGGATCATGCAAATCAATTTTCATGAAGAAATTCAATGGGGACGGCATCTGATCAAAAGATGACTTCTTGAGCAAGTCAGTGCAAAATCAGGGCATCTGAGGCCCCCAATGACCCAACCAAAGGGGTTTCTCCATCGTTTTGAATGTGTATGATCTTTATTTGATCATAGAAGATGTTAGAAGTTCACAAAATTGAAGAATTTCAAGCCATTTGGAAAATTGCCTTTTTGGGAAGGTGACTTGTAATGAAAACTTGCCATTTTGGGAAAGTTTTTCAACCTCCTCTTTTTGATTCAAAAATGCTTCAAATGAAAAATCTTTGGTCATGAAAGTTGTATATTGGATCCTCCCATTTTCAAAAAGTACAAGAACTCATTCTAATTCATTTTGGATCAAAAGTTATGGCCTTGCAAAGTTGAACAAAATCACATAAAATTCACTTTTACACCAAAGAGGGAAGTTTGCAAATTCTCATGCCAAGCATTTTTATGACCTCAAATGGACTTCTAAGCATCACATAAACATAACACATGACTTAAAACTCAGAATTGGCCCAAGAATCCCAAGGTTCCATGACTTGCACATGAAGAAATTTCAAAAGGGGCAAAAGTTCACAAATTTGCAAAACCTCCCACAACTTCTCACAAACTTGCTGAATTGCCTCTAAATGATTTCCATGGCTATCCTTGAATCCTGCTGCACCAGACACCCCTTTGTACCATGCCTGAAACAGCCCATACCTCCTCTTACACAAAAGTTGACTTTATGCAATTTGAGCCATACCAATCAGCATAGCCCACAACAACTCTCTGACCTATTAGAGGATGATACATGGACCAAAAGCAACTCAACACACCACACAACACAGGCTGAAACCTCCTATAACACAGCATTCACCAAAATCCTCTCTGAGGCATTTTTCTTCGAAACTCAACACACAAGCCCCAAACCTCAAAACAAATTCCACATAACAACTCACCCTAACCCTCTGATCATTTCCCAACCATCACTTTGCCCTAAAACCTTCACAATCAGAAATACGATTTTCACCTTGCACAAACTGAGCTTCTGCAATCTTCATTTTGAGGCCACAAAAACTCCAGCTAAGCATCACAAACACTTGAGGGAGATCATTGGAGAAGTTTTGAAGCAAAGAAGCAGCCAAATAATGCCACTTTCGAAAGCTTCAACTCAGGTAACCTTAAGAACAAATTTTCCAGAAGCTTGATTTTAGGTTATAAACTTGTTCCTCATGTTGCCCTGATCATGTTGATGCTTTCATTTTTGAAAATGGTTGAGTTTTGAGGATTTTATGTTATTCTGAAACTTTGCCCGGGAAATGTGTTTTGATCTGATTCTCTTGATTCATGAAAAATAAATGATTTTTGTTGTGGGGTTTAGATTCAGTGATGTCTAAGGGTTGATTCTGGAGAGTTTGATGAGTTTTTGTTGCGTATTAAGAGAGATTGAAGAAATGGCTGGCCGGAGAAGATGACCGGAACACTGTTCCGGTCATCTGAAAGTGATTAGGGTTCAGGATTAGGGTTTAATCATAATTAGTGAGATTTGAATTTCAGCCGTTCGTTCGCACGCGTAGTCAATTCCCGCCCCCCTAAGTTTGAATCTGGGCCTTTAGATCAGCTGACTTTCTCATTTTCCTTTTAATTTCATTTTTATTTTATTTGTTTTGTATTTAAGTTCCACGAATTTTTAAAAATAGTAAAATAAATTAAAAAATTCTGAAATTTTTTATCAAACCTTTTATTAATTTTCAGAACCCAAAAATATTTTTATTTTTACTTTTTGCATCAAAAATTATTTTTAAATCATTTAAATGTTTATTTTTAATTAGTTAATGGAAATTAATTAATTAAAAATGCATTTAGGTATTTAAAAATCACCAAAAAATTCACATTGCATTTTAAAACATTTAGAAACATTATCAAACTCTCAAAACAAATTTCTTTTTGGTCCTTGATGTATTTTGACATTTTTCATTGGAATAAAAGTTATTTAAAGGCAATATTTTGGTCCTTACTTAGAAAAATTCATTCTGCCTAACCATGAAGAGTTTGATGATGGTTCTTCTTGCATTGTATCCTTCATATCATGTAGTTTCTAGGATAAAATTGGTTTGAATTTATCTTCTATTTTCAATTTAATGAGCATTTTTCTTTTGAGGTTCCTTGAAACCCTAGTTGACTTGAGAAATTCATAACTTTCATTAGGTTAAGACCTAGGTCCTCCCCTTTGGGAAGTGAGCTTGTGTAGGGTTAGGGTTCCTTTGATCCCATTTCCAATTTTTTTTATCATGTCATTTGCTTCTGGTTTTGAATTTTTGCATTGCATGTTATGTATAAACTCTAATTCTTGCCTTCCTTTGCATTCATCTCTCATATGCTTGCATTCAAGAACTTGCCATGAAATTTTGTGCATCCATATGACATATAAGACATCTTAGGATATATTAGAATCATGTTTGATCATTGCACCTTTCATTTGCCATGTTGTGCATTCATGTCATTACATAAACTTTCATGAACTTTCATGGTTCAAAGCATGATTCATTTGCATCCTCATCCTTGTATGATCATCCACAACTCTTGACATATGTTTGCATCATCTCTTAGCATCATTAACATCATGTTCATGCTCCTGAATTTGCCGTGCATCATGGCATTTCATCTCATTTTCATTGCATTACATTTCTTTTGCTAACTTTTCAGGTGGTAAGTTGTTTTGAGAAGTGAATTTGCCTTCACTTCTCACAATCTCTTCTCATCTCTCTTGCATCATTGCTGCATTTTATCTTTGTATTAGAGTGAGCTTGCTCATTCATGTTCATCTCTTACTTTCTTTCTTCAGGCAACTTGTCTTCTTAGGTGAAGCAAGTTGTCTTATTTCTTTCCGCTTCTCCTCCTTTCATCTGCTTCTTTCCTGGTGGCTTTTCTCCTGAAGATCTTTTGCAAGCCTCATGAACCCTAGGAACAACCAAGTATGATCACAATTAGGGTTTGATTAGTCCCCCCATTTAGTTTTACCTTTGTGTCATCTTTGAGTCTTCTCTTCTCATCTCATAATCAAGGACTAAACCTTAAAGGTTTTAAGGCTTTGTGATTAAGCTTATGCCTACATCCTTCTATTAGGATGGAGTGTATAACTTTAATCCTAAGTGTTAAACCCTTAATGTGTTTAAATCCTTTAATCAATCCATCTAATAATCACTAAGACATCAAGCTTGTAACTTGGGCCTTGCATTAGGGTTCTAATTCTTCCTTAAGTGGTTAAGAAGGACTAACCCTAGTGTTAATGGACAAGTCCTCCTCAAGTTGTCTTACAAATCATAAAATTCATTTCTTAATCATACCATTAACTAAAATCCATTTAATAAAGACTTTGTTTTGTCATGAGGTTAATCCCTAATCATGGATTAAGTTGAGGAGCCTTCCTCAGCTTAAATGTTCTCATCTATTATCCTTCTATTAGGATGGTGTAATGGGTCCATTAAATCCTTGATTATGGCTTAAACTCATTACTTAACACTAAACCAAAACCACAAAAACATTTAAATAAATGAAAGTAGGTTAATGATCTTAATCCTACATCATGGTGATTAAGTGTGAAGTGTTTACTTCATACTTAAAGTATTCTCATTACCCCTAATCAGAGGGAGGATGTGATGAGTTTACTAACCCTTGGTTTAGGCTTAAGCTCATTTTCTTATGGCAAACTTCAAAAAGCAATAAAAGACTGAAAACACAAAAACAAACAATAATCGTCTCCTTCGGGATTCTTTTCTCACCCCACTCACTCACAAACGAGAACTCGCTTCTTCCGTCTAATGCAAGACAGTTTGCACCTGAGCCAGACAGGTCATACACTTGAGCATAGACAAGTAAGCAGTTCACAAGTCAATTTATCTTTCAGTCTCTTTGAGTCGAACTACGGTGTTCTGACTTCCTCATTGCACGAGAGGATACGTAGGCATAACTTAACGGTTATCGAACAAAAGTCTCTGTATATTCCCCCTCCTTCCAGCATTACTCTTTAAGCCTCATAATCATGAGCATTTCACTCTTGTTCTTACACTGACACTTCTCTTATACACTTCACACTTCTTTTACTTTGACACTTGCATTCTTTCCAACTTTGATACACAGATAGCACTGACACTACCCATTTAAAACACAAATCTTTCAAGCGTGGATCCCGTCGAGTACGGCAGACAATCTGGGTGCTAATACCTTCCCAGGTTGTAACCAACCCCCTTTCTCAGTTTCTCTGGTTCGCAACCGTCTTATCCATCTTTCTTAGGTTTATGCAGCATTACCTTTCCTTCGGGATAAAAATGCCTAGTTGGCGACTCTATTCATTTCCTCTCTTTCGCCGACCGTTCGCGTCTGTACCCCTTCTGACCCGGGTGTCATTTGGTGGGAGCGACAGCAGGTTAGGAAAAATATGACTGTGGAAACGATGCCAATAAGAATTGAGGATCACAATATGAAACAAATCAAAGGTAAAGAGATTCCTCTGGTGAGAGTAGTTTGGGGTGGAGTTGCTGGTAGAAATGTGACATAGGAGCTAGAAAGCAGGATGCGGGAGTCGTATCCAAAATCTATCTCATCAGGTACATTTTCAAGGACGAAAATATTTTAAGTGGGGGAGATTTTTGTTCATTTTTGTCTTCTCTACAACTTTCATGTTTGGAGATTTTTCATTTGATCAATGGTTTGGAAGTTATAGTGGGTCAAAGTATGGTTCCAATCCTGGTCATCCCATGGGCATATTGGCCAAGGCAAGCTTATTTCTGCAGGCCCATGTATGCAGTCTTGCCTATTAAAGTTCAATGACATATTTGAGTGACTTAGAGTCATCCTCTCATCTTGATGTGAACATCAAACATGTTCCATGGAATGTCATCTTCAAATTAAGCACAAGAAGTTTTTGATTTGGTGACTTGAGCTAGAAGCTTCATCCCATGGAAGATCATGTCTTACATTCTGGTTGTCTTGTGTGTTAAGTCATTGAATCATGAGATAATTTAAGTCAGTTCTAGCTTGTATGAAACATTCAACATGTTTTGATCACAAGGCTCATGCTTAGAGTTTAAGTTATCACATGCTTGCATACTCACACCAATTGCCATGCACATTATGGAAAATCAAACAAGTGAGAAGCATTGCATTGTGTAAGTTGCATTGATTTGATCAGTTTCACCATATATCATCAAAGCTCGCCTTAATTGGCATGTTCTTCATCACACATGATCACACTCGAAGCAAACTCATTCAGTTTCACTTCATTTCTCCACACACCATTGACATTGCTTCATGCACCTCTAACTTAACTCAACCACAATTCTAACTGTTAACTGAGTTAGTTAGAGGTTAATTACAGATATAAAAAGCTACTCATAACTGAATTGCAAGGATCATCTTCATTTTCTCAAAATCACACACATTACTCTGAAAATTCTCTCTGATATTGGACGAAGATTCACTGCATTTTTCTCTCCAGACATTTGATTCTTTATCCATACATTGCAATCTTCATCAATCCATCACCACCTTCATGTTCTGCACATTCTCCATGACTTAATCAATCTGAATCTCCAAGAACAAGATCAACTACACTTCTTCATTTTCCACACTTCAGCAAGAATTCAAGTATTTTAGAGTGTTTATTTCACTCTTTGAAGATAAAGATCCATTGTAGAAGGCATTGGAACCTTATCTCTGGTTTTCTTCAACATCTAAAGATCTGCAAATCACAGGTTTCATCTTGATCCTCACTTGCACGATTTTTTTCTTTTTTGATTGTTTTATGATGTTTGAAGCATTAGTAACTCTGGCTAGTTGATATGCACCTTAGGTGCTTAGTTGCAATTTTTAGGTCAGATCTTCTTCCCTTCAATTTGCTTTGTGTATGTATGATTAGTTAATTTTGAGAGTGGATTCTTATTATGCATAAGCTCCTGAGCATTTTGATAGCTATAGTTTATATTTTAGTGGAGATTGGTGTTATGCCCTACCTGAGGCTCACCGGAGAAGATGACCGGAGGTCTTCTCCGGTGGCCTGAATAGTGCCCTAGGTTATTTACTCATTTTAAGTCCCAGCCATTAGATGTGTTTGATCCAACGTCCCATATGGTGCCAACAAATTAATGAAGGGCATGCCATTCACGTGCTAATCTTGTGAACCTGAGTGTTCTTATGCGTGATTCCCCATCCTTGTTATCATGTGTTAGCCACGTGGACCATCAGTTTTAAATACCTTAACCAATTGGTGTGCGTAGGATGAATCATAAGGCTGAGAGTGAGGTCAATGGTTGATTGAGAGTATCCTTGGATCTGGGCTTTATTTTCTATTACCACCCCCTTGCGTGCAGGCCCATTGAATTTCAACGTGAATTAGTTTCTGATTGCACCCCTTCACTATTTATTTTTTCTTTTTTTAATTCATTTTCTTATCCATTTCATTTTGGAATTTTAAAAAATACCAAACCATCACCAAAAATTCCAGATTAATTCATACGTACTTTTCTCCATTTTATAAAATTTTCCACAAATTTTATTTTCATTTTCTTTTATTTTTTGGTCCAGAAATTAATTTTCTCTTTAATTTCTTTTGAGATTTTCTTCTTCATGAACACTTTGTATTCTCTATTTTATTTCTCTCAATCCAAAAATATTTTTAATCCCATTCTTTTTTCTTTGTCTAGTAGACATGTTGAAGCTCCTAAAAATATTTTTTTCCATAATTTTTAAGTCACATTTGTTCCCTTCATAATTGTTTCATGTCCATAACCATTTATTTGAAAATTGTTTCTCAAGTCACATTTTATACCTTCTTCTATCCTTCTAACCTAATTTTGGGGTAAGGCATTTATGCCATTGATTAGAGGTCTTTTGTATGAGTCCCTAGAGTTCCATTGTACATTTAAAAGTCCCTTGTTTCCAATTATAGGTCCTTGGTTTGAGTTTTTGGGTTGCTTGATTCATAAGTTTCATGTTTGATCATATGTGCCTTCTTTGACCTAATTCTCCATCTCCCTTCACTTATTCTAAATCCATTTTGTGATTTTTGTATCCACTTCATACTCTTTTTATACACCTCATAAGAGGTTCATTTCCCTTATAACATCATTTCATAAAATCAAAAGTCCATTCACTTCTTTTGTTAATCTTTTGAACATGATGACTTCTAATTCAAATTTCCTTGTCCCATAACCCTAAAGTGTTTCATACTTGTTCATTTATGGTTATTTTTTACTTCTAATATTCATCTTATCATATCATCTAGCCTCTGGATTTTGTATGGGGAATTCATCTTTCATGGTTCATGTTTGACTTTTATCCTAAGTCACTTTTCTTCTTATGAAGTCACTTGTTCATTTCTTCTCATTCATTCTCTCATACTTGAGTATCCATTCTCATGCTTTGTATATACTTTCATTGGCTTTTTGAGACACTTTTAATTGATTTTAGGTTCTGACTTTAACATTCACCCGTGGTTTGATGCATGTTTACCTTGCACTTTCATTTAACTTCTTCGTCTAACTTCACCTTGAACTTCTTTAGGGTTTAGTACTTAGTTAGGGCATAGTTTGTTAGTGTTTGATCTTATAACCTTAGAACACATTAATATGGTTTAGCTACTGACTTTAGAAGCCCCTTATCATTTTAGATCCTTCTATTTTAGTACTTAACCTTAGTGAACCCTTAGTGCCTTTCCTTAGCTAGTTTTATCATTACTTGTGCTTTTGCCTTGTTTTATGCTTTCCATATACATTGTGAAGCTAATATTTGTTTTGTAGGGAGGTTGAGATAAGTTTTGTTTAAACAAATTCCTCCTTTATCTCTTTATAATTTAGAATTGTGTTTGACTTAGAACTTTGTGTTTTATTTTTATAACTCTGTTCTTCCCCCCTATAGAAACAACTTAACTTCTTTAGAGAAGTAAGTTGCTTTCTAGTTACCTCTTCTTTTCTTTTCCTCTTATTCATTAGGATTAGAAAATCTAACTAACCATAGGATCTCCTTTGAATATAATAATTTAGGGTGATTCTTAGTTCCCCTAGTTTTTTCTTTTCTCCACTTGAGTCCCTCTTTCTGATCTCAAAGAAAATAACAAAACACCTAATAAAGGTCGAGCTTTCTCGTGTGCCAGGAGACTTTGTCGTAGGATACTTGCACACATCTCATTTCGGGGCGAGGTGTAAGGCATCTACCATGATGAACAAGTCTTAGCATCAGGATTTTTCACAATCGACAAAGTCAAAAATATTTCTCTAAAAGACAATAAACAACACACGTCTTTTCCTGCGGGAATTATCTTCTCACCTTATTCACTCATAACGAACGAACTCGCTTCAACGTGTCTCTTTACAAGACGGTAAACGCACTCGTACCAGACGAGCCTGCAACACCTGAGCATAGGTATAAGCAGTTCAATTCATAAAAAAACACAAACAAAGTTCCCTCCTTAGTAAGGCGAACTACGTCGACTCTGATCCTCATATTCTCGATGAGGTACATAGGTGTCGCTCCCACCAAATGACACCCAGGTCAGAAGGGGTACAGACGCGAACGGTCGGCGAAAGGAGATAGAGAACACACAAGGGTGAACTCAGAAGACAAGAGTCGTCAGCTAGGCATTTTTATTCCAGAGGAAAGGTAATGCTGCATAGACCTGGAAAGATATGGATAAGACGGTTGCGAACCAAAGAGACTGAGAAAGGGGGTTGGTTACAACCTGGGAAGGTATTAGCACCAGGACTGTCCGCCGTACTCGAAGGGATCCACGCTTAAAAGATTTGTGTTTAAAAGGGGTAGTGTCAGTGCTAAAATGTGTATCAAAGCTGGAAAGAATGCAAGTGTCAGTGCAAAAGAAGTGTGAAATGTATAAGAGAAGTGTCAGTGCAAGAACAAGAATGAAAGGCTTAAGACTATGAGGCTAGGAGAACAATACAGGAGGAGGGGGGATATTCAGAGACTTTTGTTCGATAACTGTTAAGTTATGCCTACGTATCCTCCCGTGCAATGAGGAAGTCAGAACACCGTAGTTCGACTCAAAGAGACTGAAAGATAAATTGACTTGTGAACTGCTTAATTGTCTATGCTCAAGTGTATGACCTATCTGGCTCAGGTGCAAACTGTCTTGCATTAGACGGAAGAAGCGAGTTCTCGTTTGTGAGTGAATGAGGTGAGAAAAGAATCCTGAAGGAGACGATTATTGTTTGTTTTTGTGTTTTCAATCTTTTATTGCTTTTTGAAGTTTGTCATAAGTAAATGAGCTTAAGCCTAAACCGAGGGTTAGTAAACTCATCACATCTTCCCTCTGATTAGGGGTAATGAGAATACCTTAAGTATGAAGTAAGCACCTCACACTTAATCACCATGATGTAGGATTAAGATCATTAACCTACTTGTAATTATTTAGATGTTTTTGTTATTTTTGTTTAGTGTTAAGTAATGAGTTTAAGCCATAATCAAGGATTTAATAGACTCATTACACCATCCTAATAGAAGGATAATAGATGAGAACATTTAAGCTGAGGAAGGCTCCTCAACTTAATCCATGATTAGGGATTAACCTCATGACAAAACAAAGCCTTTATTAATGGATTTTAGTTAATGATAAGATGAAGAAGTGATTTTTATGGTTTGTAAGACAACTTGAGGGAGACTTGTCCATTAACCCTAGGGTTAGTCCTTCTTAACCAATTAAGGAAGAATTAGAACCCTAATGCAAGGCCCAAGTTATAAGCTTGATGTCTTGATGATTATTAAGTGAATTGATTAAAGGATTTAAACACATTAAGGGTTTAACACTTAGGATTAAAGTTATTCACTCCATCCTAATAGAAGGATGCAGGCATAAGCTTAATCACAAAGCCTTAAAACCTTTAGGGTTTAGTCCTTGATTATGAGGTGAGAAGAGAAGACTCAAAGAAAACTCAAAGGAAAGAGTCTAAGGGGGACTAAACAATCCTAAAATGTTATCATGCTTGGAAGTCCTAGGGTTTGTGAGGCTTAAGAGAGAAAGAAATGTTTAAAGAGCCACCAAGGAGAGAAGCAGATGAAAGGAGAAAGAAACAGAGAGAAGCAAGACAACTTGCTTCACTTAAGAAGACAAGTTGATTGAAGGAAGAAAGTAAGAGATGAAAATGAATGAGCAAGCCCACTCCAATACACAAGATAAAATGCAGCAATGATGCAAGATAGATGATAATAGATTGTGAGAAGTGAAGGAAAATTCACTTCTCAAAAGAGCTTACCACCTGAAAAGTTAGCAAAAGAAATGAAATGCAATGAGAATGAGATGAAATGCAATGATGCAAACCAAATTCAGAAGCATAAACATGATGTTAATGATGCTAAGAGATGATACAAACACATGTCAAGAGTTGTGGATGATCATACAAGGATGAGGATGCAAATGAAGCATGCTTTGAACCATGAAAGTTCATGAAAGTTTATGAAATGTTATGAATGCATAACATGGCAAATGAAAGATGCAATGATCAAACATGATTCTAATATGTCCTAAGATATCTTATATGTCCTAAGGATGCACAAAATGTCATGGCAAATTCTTGAATGCAAGCAAATGAAAGATGGATGCAAAGGAAGGCAAGAATTAGGGTTTATGCATAACATGTAACACAAAAATTCAAAATCTGAAGCAAAGGGCATGACAAAAAATTGAAAATGGGATCAAAGGAACCCTAACCCTACACAAGTTCACTGCCCAAAGGAGGGGATCCAACTCTAAACCTAATGAAAGTTGTGATTTTTCTAAGTCAACTAGGGTTTCAAGGTACCTCACAATGAAAAATGCAAAACAAATTGAAAATAGAAGATAAATTCAAACCAATTTTATCCTATAGACTACATGCTATAAAGGATGCAATGCAAGAAGAACCATCATCAAACTCTCAATGGTTAGGCAGAATGGATTTTTCCAAGTTTGAACAAAAATATTGCCTTTAAAAGAATTTAATTCCAATGAAAATTGTCAAAATGCATTAAGAACCAAAAAGAAATTTGTTTTGAGAGTTTGATAATGTTTCTAAATGTTTTAAAATGCAATGTGAATTTTTTTGTGATTTTTAAATACCTAAATGCATTTTTAATTAATTAATTTCCATTAACTAATTAAAAATAAACATTTAAATGATTTAAAAATAATTTTTAATGCAAAAAATGAAAATAAAAATATTTTTGGGTTTGAAAATTAATGAAATGTTTGACAAAAAATTTCAGAATTTTTAAATATGTTTTACTATTTTTAATAATTCGTATAAATAAATGCAATGAAAATGAAAATAAAATTAAATAAAATGGGAAGTAAGCCAAAGGGAGGGTTAGGATTTGATCTGGGCCTGGGGGTGTTGACTTGGCGCCACATCCAAGGGCCCAAGTTCAAACCTGACTAAACTTATTTAATAATTAATTAATCCTAGGTTTAGTTAATAAATGACTGATTAGGGCTTAATGAGCCATCTGGACCATCCACACGCGCGCGGGAAAGCCAGATCAAGGGCTGGAATTCAAAGTTGCTAATTAAACAGGTTTTGCCCTAATTAACCTCAGGCGACCGGAGATAAGCTCCGGTCGTCTTCTCCGGTCATCTCCCTCACCTGAAACACTCAAAACACACCCCCAAGACCTCCAAAACTCCAGAATCAATCCTCTAACATTGAATAACAAGAATCCAGGGTCAAAAACAATTTATCTTAGCCACACAGTGAGAATCGAAGAAAATAAATTTTAGGGCAAAAGTTTCAGAGCACCACAAAATGCTTGTTTCTGGCTCATTTTCAAAAATAAATACATCCCCATGATCAGGGCAACACATAGAACAATATTTTAACAAGAAATCAGAGTTCTGGAAAATTTGTTCATCATGTTACCTGAGATTGAGCTTTCGAATCCTGGGCTTTCTGACCTTCTTCCTTGTGCTTTTCCACTCTAATGGACTTCTTGAGGCTTCTGGTAAGCTTGGATTGAGTTTATATGGAGGATTTTGAAGCTTCCAGTTCAGGGATGGTGAAAATAAATTTTTCTGTTTATGGTGGTTTTAGGCTGCTTTGATGGGTTAGGGATGATCAGTGAAGTATTTTGAGATGAATGGTGGAGGAAATTTAGAGAATGAATGGCTGAGTTATGGGATTCGATAGAAAATGCAAAGGGAGGGATTTTTGTGAACTCTAGCAATGTTGTGTATTTAGGCTGGCTTGTTGTATGTTTTGAGTCTCTTTTAGTCCACATATCAAGTTGTGATAGGGCAGAGAGTTGTTGGTGGCACAACTTGATTGGTATGGCCCCTTTTGCAAAAAGTCAAGTCTAGGTGTACTATAAGGTATGGGCTGTTTTAGGGCTAGAACAAAAGCATGTCTGTTGCAGCTTGAATCAAGGCTGACCATGGAAATGAATTTGAGGCCAATTTGCAAGTGGATTAGAGTTTATGTGTGGTTTTGCAATTTTGTGATCTTTTGGCCCTTTTGAAGTTTCTTAGTGTACAAGTCATGAAACTTGGAGATTCTTTGGTGAATTCTGATTTTTAGGTCATGGTTTATGTTTGTGTAATGCATAGAAGTCCATTTGAAGTCACACTTTTCCTTGGCATGAGGTTTTGCAACTTTCCCTCTTTGGTGTAAAACTTGAAATTATGTGATTTTGTCCAACTTTGACAAGCCATAACTTTTGATCCAAAATGAATTAGAATGAGTTCTTGTACTTTTTGAAAATGGGAAGATCCATTCTACAACTTTCATGACGAAAGTTTTCTCATTTGAGGCATTTTTGAATCAAAAAGAGGAGGTTGAAAAACTTTCCCAAAATGGCAAGTTTTCAATACAAGTCACTTTCCCAAAAAGGCAACTTTGCAAATGGCTTGAAATTCTTCAATTTTGTGAACTTCTAACATCTTCTATGATCAAATAAAGATCATACACATTCAAAATGATGGAGAACACTCTTTGGTTGGGTCACTGGAGGCCTCAGATGCCCTGATTTTGCACTGACTTGCTCAAGAAGTCATCCTATGATCAGATGTCTTCCCCATTGAATTTCTTCTTGAAAATTGATTTGCATGATCCATATAACATATAGAGACCAATAGAAACAAGAATGACCAAAAAATTTGGAGTTATGGTCTCTGAAACCAAAACCCTAATTTCAGGTCATTTGTGCAGTTAAATCTGGCTCTGCTTCCATGCCTTTCTCAGTTCTTGTGATTCTTTGACTTCTTTGATATTGAGAGGATATAATATGATGTTAGAACATACATGGACCCTCTTGAGGTGATTAAAGACCTTTGAAGTGGCTCAAATGGCTCAGGGATGGCTCAAATCACAAACCCTAGATGCAGATGACTTAGAAACAATGTAGTGAAGCAAAAATGCAATATGAGATGCCATGGTTGAACTTATGCACATGAGGAGATCACAAGCCATGGTGTGAATGGGTGAGGGCAAATTTGGGGTGTTTACAGCTGCCCCTATTCAAACATGAGTTATTAGCTGTGCAGGATGTAAGCAACGGCTTAACAGGCGAACAAGATAACTTGTGGTTGAATACCAAAGACAGTCCAAAATTTGCACTCACATAATGAAGAAGAAAAGGGATATATATTGTAAAAGAAAATAAAGTATATTTATAAAGTGCGGGCGACGGAGGACGACCGGCGAGCAGAGGATGACTGCTGGGGATGAAGCAATGACGGGGACGAACGACATGCTAAGGAAAATGCGGGAAATAAAGCAATGGCGGGGACGACTGTAAACACCCCAAATTTGCCCTCACCCATTCACACCATGGCTTGTGATCATTTCATATGCATAAACACCATCATAGCATCTCATACCACATTTTTGATTCACTGCATAGATTCAAAGTCATCTGCATCTAGGGTTTGTGATCTGAGCAATCCAAGAGCTTTTTGAGCCACTCCAAAGGTCATTAATAACTTCAAAGGGGTCCATGTGTGTTCAAACATCATGTTATATCCTCTCAAAGTCAAGAATGTCAAAGAATCACAAGAACTGAGAATGGTATGGAAGCAGAGCCAGGCTTGACTACACAGATGACCTAAAATTAGGGTTTTGGTTTCAGAGGCCATAACTCCATTTTATTGGTCATTCTTGTTTCTATTGGTCTCTATATGGTATAGGGAGTATGCATATCAATTTTCATGAAGAAATTCCATGGGGAAGTCATCTGATCAAGAGTTGACTTTTCAAGCAAGTCAGTGCAAAATCAGGGCATCTGAGACCCCCAATGACCCAACCAAGGGGTGTTCTTCATCATTTTGATTGTATATGATCTTTATTTGATCATGGGAGACATTGGAAGTTCACAAAATTGAGTAATTCCAAGTCTTTTGCAAAGTTGATTTTTTGGGCAAGTTTGACTTTTAATGAAAATGTCATTTTAGGCAACTTTTTCAACCTTTACTTTTTGATTCAAAAAAGCTTCAAATGGAAAAACTTTGGTCATGAAAGTTGTAGAATGGATCATTCCCTTTTCAAAAAGTACAAGAACATGACCTAATTCATTTTGGATCAAAAGTTATGGCTTGTCAAAGTTGGCAAAAATCACAAAATTTCAAAGTTTCTACCAAAGAGGTATTTTGCAAAATGACTTGATCAAGTGTTCTAAAGCTATCAAATGCACTTCTAATCCACACAACATGATCACACAACATTCAAAAATCAGAATGGGCCAAGGGATCACATGTTTTATGGCCTATGGAGCAAGACTTTTTCATAAGGATCAAAGGCAAGCCAAGTTGCAAAACTCATCATAGCTTCTCATCCACTTGCTGGCTAGTTTGCTGAACCACCCTAGGCCTTTTCCCTTATCATGTTGCGCAGGACACACTTGTTGTACTAGGCTAGCAAGTGGCCCATGCTTCTCTTACACAAACTTGACCTTTTGGCAAAAGGACCCATACCAATCAATAAAGCACATGTCACTTCTTCTGACCAATGGGAATTGTTTATGTTAATCAAATGCAAGCCAAACATAACAAGAAGCAAGCCTGAAACACTCCATAAGCCAGCATTCACATTTTCACCCTCTTGAGCAAAAGCATTCGAAACTTATCACACAGGCCACAAACACACAAACAAACTTCATAAACCAACTCAACACACCTTCCTGATCACAAAGCACCCATCACCATTGTCTTAAACCCCCAGAATCAGAAACACGATTCCCTCACTCCACTGAACAGAACCTGTTCAAACTCCCAAACCAGCCATTTTAAACTCCAACCAAGCACTGCAAGCTTCTCAGGAGGTTCATTAGAGGCGTTTTGGATCAAAAGGCCAGCCAGAAAGCTCCAAAGATCAAAGCTTCAGTTCAGGTGAGCTCAAGAACATTTTTTCCAGAAACATGTTTTTAAGTTCTTAAATGATTCTCTATGTTCCACTGATCATGCTGATATGTTTTGTTTCGAAAATGATTGAGTATTGAGTATGTATGTTGTTCCTGAAACTTTTTGACCTAAACCCCTTTTGATTCGATTCAGCTTGGATACGAAAAATAAATGCATTTTGTTTGTTGATTCGTGTTGTATGATGTTTGGGGATGGATTCTGGGCAAAAAGATTTTGTTTTAGATGCCTAGGGAGTGAGATTGAGATTCTCAGGGGAGAGTGTGGCCGGAGAAGATGACCGGAGGTCATTTCCGGCCACCTGAAAGTGATTAGGTGTTAATTAGGGTTAGGGCACCAAGTTTGAATATTGGCCACTGGATCTTGTTTCCCGCGCGCGTTTGGAAGGCTGAGATCTTGTCATTAGTATTAATTAGGTTTAATTTAATTAATTAAGTGAGATTAATTCAGTTTGAATTTGGACCTTAGGATCACGCGCCAAGTCAACAGGTCTTTCCCCAGAAGCAATCCTGGCTCTCCATTGCGTTTACTTTTCATTTTTTATTAATATTAATTCATTTCTTTTGTTTTATTTTTTACATTTATTTTAAAATAGCAAAAATTATTTAAAAATTCTGAAAATTTTTATATAAACTTTTATTAATTTTCAGAAACCAAAAACATTTTTGTTTTTATTTTTTGCATTTAAAAAATATTTTTAAATATTTAAAAGTTTATTTTTAATTAATTAATGAGAATTAATTAATTAAAAATAGTTTTAGGTATTTAAAAATCACCAAAAAATTCATGAAACATTTAAAACCATTTAGAAACATTGTCCAACCCTCAAACCAAATTTCTTTTTTGATCTTGATGCATTTTGATAATTTTTCATGGAATTAATTCATTTTCAAAGCATTATTTTGATCCAAACTTCCAAAAATCATTTCTGCCTAACCATTGAGAGTTGGACTTTGATTCTTTTTGCATTGTGTTTAGCATATCATGTAGTTTGTGAGATTAAATTGGCATGAATTGATCTTGCATTTTCCATTTGTTTGACATTTTTCTTGTTAAGGTACCCAAAAACCCTAGAAAACATAGGAAATTCATAACCCTAATTAGGTTAAGAGTTGGAACCTCTCCTTTGGGCAGTGAGTTTGTGTAGGGTTAGGGTTCTTTGGAATGCATTTTCAAATTTTTATTTTGATGTTTGCTTCTGATTTTGGTTTTTGTTTAAGGCATTAATCATAAACCCTAATTTGAGCTTCCATATGCATCCATCTTGCATTTGCATTCATACCTTGACTTGCCATAACATTTTATGCATCCATTTAATTCATTTGACATCTTAAGACATATTAGAAGCATGTTTGATCATTGCATCTTGCATTTTCCATGTTGTATGCCATTTACACTTCATAACTTTTCATGTATGATCATGGTTCTTAACTTGCTTCATTTGCATCCATAAGTTTGTATGATCATCCCCATACTTTGTTTCATGTTTGCATCATCTCATAGCATCATTAACATCATGTATGAGCTCCTGGTTTTGATTTACATCATGCCATTTCATTTCATTTTGCATTACATTGTATTCCTTTCACTAACTTTTCAGGTGGTAAGTAACTTTGAGAAGTGAATTTGCCTTCACTTCTCACAACTTCTTTTCATCTCTTTTATGCATCCATGCTGCATTTTGTTATGTGTTTGAGATTGAGCTTGCTCTTTCTTCTTCTTCTTACTTTCATTCCTCAAGTGACTTGTCTTCTTCAATGAAGCAAGTTACTTTGCTTCTCCTGATCCTTTCATCTGCTTCCTGGTGGTTCCATTGAAGACTTCTCTTGTAAACCTCACAAACCTTAGGAACAACCAAGCATGACAATGATTAGGGTTTTGATTAGTCCCCCACCTAGTTTTACCTTTGTGTCTCTTTGAGTCTTCACTTCCCACCTCATAATCAGGGACTAAACCCTAAAGGCTTTAAGGCTTTGTGATTAAGTTTATGCCTGCATCCTTCTATTAGGATGGAGTGTATAACTTTAATCCTAAGTGTTAAACCCTTAATGTGTTTAACTCCTTTAATCAATCCACATAATAATCATCAAGACATCACACTTGTAACTTGGGCCTTGCATTAGGGTTCTAATTCTTCCTTAATTGGTTAAGAAGAATTAACCCTAGTGTTAATGGACAAGTCCTCCTCAAGTTGTCTTACAAACCCTAAAAATCACTTCTTCATCATATCATTAAATAAAATCCATTTGATAAAGGCTTGGTTTTGTCATGAGTTTAATACCTAATCATGGATTAAGTTGAGGAGCTTTCCTCAGCTTAAACATTCTCATCTATTATCCTTCTATTAGGATGGTGTAATGAGTCTGTTTAATCCCTGATTATGGCTTAATCTCATTACTTGACACTAAACAAAAACACCAAAAACATATAAATAATCACAAGTAGGTTAAGGATCTTAATCCTACACCATGGTGATTAAGTGTGAGAAGCTGACTTCACACTTAAGGTATTCTCATTACCCCTAATCAGAGGGAAGATGTGATGAGTTTACTAACCCATTGGTTTAGGCTTAAGCTCATTAATCTATGACAAACTTTCAAAAGCAATAAAAGGCTGAAAATACAAAAACAAACAATAATCGTCTCCTTCGGGATTCTTTTCTCATCTCACTCACTCATAAACGAGAACTTGCTTCTTCCGTCTAAAGCAAGACAGTTTGCACCTGAGCCAGACAGGTCATACACTTGAGCATAGACAAGTAAGCAATTCACAAGTCAATTCATCTTCAGCCTCTTTGGGTCGAACTACGGTGTTCTGACTTCCTCATTGCACGAGAGGATACGTAGGCATAACTTAACAGTTATCGAACAAAAGTCTCTGTATATTCCCCCTCCTTCTAGCCTTATTCTTTTAAGCCTCATTATCATGAGCATTTCATTCTTGTTCTCACACTGACACATCATTTATACACTTCACACTTTTTTACACTGACACCTGTACATCCTTTTCCAGCTATTTTATACACAAATTGCACTGACACTACCCCTTTAAAACACAAATCTTTTAAGCGTGGATCCCGTCGAGTACGACGGACAATCTGGGTGCTAATACCTTCCCAGGTTGTAACCAACCCCCTTTCTCAGTCTCTCTGGTTCGCAACCGTCTTATCCATATCTTTCTAGGTCTATGCAGCATTGCCTTTCCTCCGGGATAAAAATGCCTAGCTGGCGACTCTATTCATTCCCCGTGAGTTCATTCCTGTGTGTTCTCGCATTCTTTTCGCCGACCGTTCGCGTCTGTACCTTTATCTGGGCCATTTCCCCATTTATCGGGAGCGACAGCTTGGCGACTCTGCTGGGGAAATCCTTATACTGTAACCAGGGCCTCTGGTTCTTTTTGTGGGTTCCTCCTAGAGCTTGTTTGATTTGTGTTTACTGGGGTGTTATGTGTTATTTGTGCTTGTATTTGTATCTATTTTTGCTTTATGTACAGTTGTTTTATTGCTTTCTTTATAGCTTTACATATATCATACTGTCATACTGTGCTGGCTGGATTTGTTTTGTTGTTTTGGTGGGTGGGTGTTCCATTGAGAGTTGAGGTCCTATACCTGGGACCTGAGTGACACCTAGGGTAGAGTGGTTCATGTTCTTTCCCATTCCATTTCGGTCTGGTGCGGGAATATGAAACACGGTTCAGATATGGGTTTCTTCTTGAGAACTCTGTGCTACAGATTTCCTGTAGTGCTAGGGCTATCTGGGAAGCCTGCTAAGTCTGGATGACCTTTACTATTGACCTTCAGAAACTGAGGTGAGTTAGAGGAGGATCTTTTATGGTTATTGTAAACAATGTACCTCCAAGTTAGAAGTGTTTACACTTCTCATAACTGATCCAAGTCTGAGGATCCTTGTTTTAGAACATCACCTGTGAGGGGGTTGGGCTGTTTACAGGTTTGCAGGTACCCTTGACCTCAACATACCCTGTTACTTTGTTTTGATTAAGAGTACTCCATTTTGGAACAGTTCTTGTGATTTTTAACCCTGGATATGTGACTCTTTATTTGAGTCCCCCACCTTGGTTACTGGACTTATGAACCTCCATCTGGATTTCTTGAACACATATAGACCTACATCAAGGCAGTTAATCAGATCCAGCTCAGTCACAAACCCTTGCATATCATTTGCATACATCCTCATTGCATCATTTTTAACATGTGTTTATTTGTTTTTCAGGGTATCCATCATATATTTTGGCTTGGTTTTGACCCCTTCTTCAGCATAGACCTATTTTCATCAGTGCTTGCTTCAGTTATCAGCTACCTACTTCAGTCACCTGCATCACCAGTCTCAGCCTGTCAGTGGCCCATCTTCAGTGTTATTCTCAGCATCTGTCTCAGCTCTTCTTCAGCAACATGGCACCTAAGAAAAGCAACATCTCCTATCATTTCTTTGAGCCTGAGTTGGCTAGCATCAGGAAGATTCAAACCCTGATTACTCCAGACCATATACCACTATTTAGAGAACATTATGGAGGAATCCTTGATGTGGTTATGGATTTGGACCCTTCACAGAGGAGCTTGATTCAAACTTGCTTGCAGTTCTATGATCCCCCTCTGAGGTGCTTCACCTTCCAGAATTTTCAGCTGGGACCCTTGTTGGAAGAGTATTCATCACTGATTAGTGTACCAATCAGGGGTGGAGTCCCTTTCAACCCTGAGATGGCTTTCCCTAGCAATGAAGAGTTGGCAAAGGCATTATATCTGGAACCAGTTCTGATTGGGCAGAACATGACAGCCAAGGCTGGAGTCTCTGGTCTTCACTTGGATTTCTTGACCTCTCAGGCTATTCTGAAGGCCTCCTTGGGGGAGTGGAAGGCAGTCTGTGCATTATTAGCCCTTAGCATATATGGGGTTATTTTATTTGCAGATGAGACTAAGTTTGTTAGCAAGAATGCAATCCATCTTTTCATCCTGAGGAACCCAGTGCCCACCTTACTGGGAGATCTCTACTACTCTGTTCACCAAAGGAATGAAAAGCAAAGGGGGAGATTAGTGAGATGCTGTGCTCCCTTGTTCCATACTTGGCTGCTCAAACATTTGCCAAAGACTGATGCATTCTTGAACCCTCACCAGCAAAGGAACTGGGCTAGGAGGCTTGTTGCTCTAACCTCAGATGATATCAGGTGGTGCACTCAGAGCACCAAGGGCAGAGACATCATTACTAGTTGTGGGCAGTTCCCCAATGTACCCCTGATAGGAGTGAAGGGTTGCATCAACTACAACCCTGCTATTCAAAAGACAACTGGGCTATGCATTGGTCCACCCTCCTAGAGCACAGGATCTAGCTGAGACCCTTTATTGTGAGATCAAGCCTAATCTGGCTATTGTCAGGCAAGCATCCTGGGCTTGGGACAATGTACAGACTAAAGGGGTAACCATTCTTGGGAGATGCAACAATGTGGCCTCAGCTCAGTACTATGAGTGGTCTCATGCCAGGGCTCAAATTACTGGGATGCCCTTCACTATTGAAGATGTGCCTGGACCTTCCACAGCACCACCTCCTGCCACTGTCAGCTTAGAGGAGTTTGAGAAATTGAAAGAGAGGAATGAGAATCTGACTCAGGCTCTACAGAAGACCCTCTGGGAGAGGAGTGATGGTCGCTTGGACATTGAAAGGTCAGAAAAGCTAAAGGTGGAGCATCTAACCAAGATTGAGAAGTCAGAGGACTATATCAAGAAGTCTAGGGCTGGAGAACAAATTCTGAAAAATGCCTGCAAAGAGGCCCAATTCCAGAGAGCTAGGACTGATTTGTATCTGAAGGAGAGTCAGGCTAGGTGGGTCAGGATCACCGAAGCCCGTACTCAGGAGGATAAAAGGACTCAGGATAAGATTGAGCAGCTGGAAGCTAGTGCAAAAGAACAACAGGAAGCCTTGGCAGCAGCCCAGAGGGAGATCTCAGAGTTGAAGATTAGAGCTGGTGTAAAGAGGTCAAAAGACCAGAGTCAACACAAGAGGCTAACTGCAGCTGTTACTACAAGGAATCTTCTCATCAGGAACCTCACAGAGCGTCCAGCTGATCCTGTGACTGAAGCACTTCTCGCGGAAGTTCAGGAGGATGAGTTTGGTCTTGGTGTTTGACTTTTGCTTGTTGTTGCTTTCATTTCATGTACTTTTCTTTATGTTGTATTTTTTATCCCTCATAGGACATGTATTGTAAAAAGAAACAAACTATGTATCATTTACTTTTTGTAATATATGTGTTGGTTTGTTTTATCTGAATTCTTCAAGCAACATCAAAAGCATCTTCTTCAGGGGGTCTGGAAAGGTCAAAACCAAGTGCCAAGCCGGATACCTTGGAAACAAATAAGCATACTGCATTGCATACTAACCTTTTGTTTTGTTTTGTAGGTTTTTTGTTTTATTGTTACTAACTCTGTTGTGACTTCAGGAACTATTGCTCGACGTCGGGTGTTCCCACTCAACCGTCCACACAGATATCCAACCCGCAACAACCTTCCGGGTATACAAATGGACCAAGTACAGCAGGACCTTACAGAGGTCAGGACTCAAATGGCCAACGAGAGGTTGGAAATGAGGAATCAGATGACACAATTTATGGAGGTGATGAATAATATGGCCCAAAGCCAAGAAAGATTAAGAGCACTGGTAGAGGGGAGGAATCAGGAAGACCCCCATCCAGGGACTGCGGGGACCAGTAACAATGAAAGAGTTCAACCCCATGTTAATCCTCCAGTCTATGGACCCCACCTTCATCCAGAGATCAATATCCCTGTTAATGTGCAAGGGACTGCCACAGCAGGTAGAGTGCTGCAAGAAGACCCCCAGGAAGATCAGTTCACAGTGATGGGAGCTGGGGAGGAAGCCTATGACAGAAGGCTAGATGAGATTGCTGAGAAACTAAGATCCTTGGAGTCCCAGAATTCTTTGGGTTTTGATGTTATGGACATGGGCTTAGTGGACGGGGTCAGGATTCCCCACAAATTTAAACCTCCGTGCTTTGAAAAGTACAACGGAACCTCCTGTCCACGGACCCACTTGCAATCCTTTATGGGGAGGCTGAAGGCATATACCATGGACGAAAAGTTATGGATGTTTTATTTTGAGGATAGCTTAACAGGAGATTCAAGGGAATGGTACTCTCACCTGACTAGAGCAACCATTAGATGCTGGAAGGACCTGGCTAAGGCCTTTATCAGACAGTATCAGTACAACTTGGATATGGCTCCCAACAGGACCCTCCTGATGGGAATGTCACAATCATCCAGGGAAAGCTTCCGAGAGTATGCTCAAAGGTGGAGACAGCTTGCTGCTGCTGTCCAGCCACCCATGTCAGAGAGAGAGATGGCTGATATGTTTATGAACACCCTCCAAGGAACATACATTGATAGGCTAGCTGCCTTTTCTTCTACCAGCTTTGCAGATGTCGTTATAGCCGGGGAAAGAATTGAGAGCCTATTAAAGATGGGCAAAATTTCTGACAACGGTGCTAGCTCATCCAGCAACACAAGAAAGCCTTTTGTGGGCCCAAGAAGAACTGGTGAAACCAATGCTATCCATACCGGCAGGGGCAGACCCCAATATGTTCATAGGTCTGTGGCGGCAGTCACCATTCCCGCTCCAATTCATCCACAACCAGCTTATCGACCACAACAACAAAATTACCAGCAACAAACTCAGTATCCACCTCAGAGAAATTATAACACCAACAACACCAACAACAACAATCAGCAAAGACCATTTCAATAGAGACCTTCTCAGGCCAATAGGGTGATCGATCCGATCCCTATGCCCTATGCCACATTATTGCCACAACTCCTGAAACTCAACCTGGTTGAGCTAAGGACATTGGCACCTCCAGATCCTACCAGTCTGCCCAGAAATTACGACGCCAGCGCCAGATGTGCTTTTCACTCAAATGCACCTGGCCACAGCACAGAGAAGTGCAGGGCTTTGCACATGAAAGTACAGGATTTGGTAGATTCTAAAGCTCTGAACTTTGCACCACCACCAAATGTTAACAAGAACCCTATGCCACACCACGGAGGACCCAGAATCAATGCTATTGAAGAAGACAAGCCGTCTTACTTGATAACCAGTGTGGGTCAGATTCGGACACCCTTGGTGGAGATTAAAGCTCAACTCCTTGAATGTCAAATGTTCCCGGGATGTGAGCTAGGATGTGCTTATTGCAACATTTAGGTGAATGGGTGTGATAACTTGAGGGATGGCATAGACGGTCTCATCCAGAGTGGCCTGCTTCAAATCACAACATCAATACCTACCAATCCAGCAATCTCCTTAACAACAGTTCCCAAGTCTTCTACAACTGCAACAACCAGTGTTCCAAACAACTCTTCAATCTCATCAACAAATGCTTCATCTGTTACTTCAACGGACCAAATATCAACAAACATCCCTTCTACAACTTCAGCACCCCTTCATTCAGAGTCTCCTACAACAACAACACCCATCCAGTCAACAATGTCTCCTACAACATCAGCAGCAAGCAATGAGAATGTCTCAACGGTTACAATTTATTATGATCCTGCAAATGATTCTGCCTACAACTCGCAAAATGCCACTCCTATCAGAGCACCAGTCACAATATACTATGATCCACAGACTGTCACAGTCCCTTCTGCAGCTGCCATCAGTCCAGTCACTGTCACAGTGCCTGGGCCGGTACCTTATGAAAGCAGTAATGCCATCCCTTGGCATTACGGTTCTGATTTATACTGCGAAGGAAAGAAAATCACTTTCAAATCATCAACTTCTTCACCACAAATAGACAATGTGGGTGGAGGCGGAGGCTTCACTCGAAGCGGACGTCTCTTTGCCCCGCAAATTCAAAGACCCACTGCTGAAGCAGAAGCTGCTGCCAAGGCAAAAGGGAAGAGCATGGTGCAAGAAGAACAGGTTGTTAGAGAAGCTCTGAAAACACCTTTTGATCAAGAAGTTTATGAATTCATGAGAATCATCAAGAAGAGTGATTACAAGATAGTGGACCAGCTTCACCAGACGCCTTCCAAGATCTCCATTCTATCATTGCTTATGTGCTCCGAGGCTCATCGGAACGCACTACTCAAAGTCTTGCACGCAGCTTATGTGCCAGAAGAGATCACCGTCAATCAGTTGGAAGCTGTGGTTGGAAATGTTAATGCTAGTAACGGACTAGGATTTACCAACACTGATTTGACTTCGGAAGGCCGCAATCACAATAAGGCTTTGCACATTACCATGGAGTGTAAGGGTGCAGTTCTTTCACATGTACTGGTAGACACAGGATCATCCCTCAATGTCTTGCCTAAAAAAGCCCTTGTGAAGCTGGAATATGAAGGATTGGCATTACGACCCAGTAACTTGGTAGTGAGAGCTTTTGACGGCTCTAAGAGATCAGTTCTGGGAGAAATTGAGTTGCCTGTAACGATTGGCCCACAAACTTTCAAAACGACCTTCTACGTGATGGACATTCAGCCTGCCTACAGCTGTTTGTTGGGTAGACCATGGATTCATGCCGCTGGCGCAGTTACGTCTACCCTTCACCAGAAGTTAAAATTCGAGTGGGAGGGCCAGGTCGTTACTATTTGTGGAGAGGAGGATATTTTTGTTAGCCATCTGGCTACCTACAAATATATTGAGATGGATGGGGAGATCCACGAGACGATGAGTCAAGGGTTTGAGGCCTTGAACATAAATGAAACATCTGCTGTACCTGGAACCTCAATGACATCTTATCAACAAGACCGAAAGGTTGTTGAAGAAGGAACCGCTCAAGGCTGGGGCAAACTGTTGCCTGTGGAGAAGAAAGAGGATAGATTTGGGTTGGGTTACAAACCAACTCAACAAGATCAAGCAGAGGCTGCTAAGAAGCCAAACTTTGTTAGTGGGGGGATGCTCACCCCCGATGTTGTCAACAACTTGGAAGATGAGTCGGAAGATGAACGCAACCTGGAAAGCTGGATTCGTCCAAAGATCCCGGGGAGCACTATCTCAAACTGGTCTTCCCAGGAAATTATAAGAGTTACTCCTGCAGAGTAATTATTATTTCCTGTATATTTTAAGCATGCATCAAGTCTTGCATCTTGCCCAAGATGACAAGACTCATTTTGTAATCGGGCCATCTGTAATTTTTGTGCAACAAGATTAATCAATGAAATATCAGACATCTTTTGCAAACGAGTCTTTTTCTTTTTCGCTCACTGTTTTTTCCATTTTTCTTTTTGTACAAAAAATAAATGGCAATGTTTTCAAAATGACAACTTTATTTCACTTTTCTAAACAAGATTAAAATCAATCACTAAAATGAACAAACTGAACCCTTGCAGAGAGTGCCTTCCAGACCGCACCGACAATAGCACGGCTATGACTTCGTATGACTTTGACAATCCAATCAATCAAGCTGATGAAGGGGTTGAAGAAGATTATGAGCTTCCTGAAGAGCTAGCCAGATTGTTGAGACAAGAGGAGAAGGTTATCACTCCTCATCAGGAGGAGGTGGAAACGATTAATCTTGGTACAGATGAAGATGTGAAAGAAGTTAAAATCGGGGCCTGCTTACAAGACTCAGTGAAGAAACAACTGATTGACCTGCTTCAAGAATATGTGGATGTGTTTGCTTGGTCTTATCAAGATATGCCAGGGTTGGACACCGATATCGTTACAAACAAGCTTCCTTTAAGAGAAGAATGCCCACCGGTTAAACAGAAGTTGCGCCGTACTCGCCCAGATATGGCAATGAAGATCAAAGAAGATGTACAAAAACAGTGGGACGCCGGGTTCCTTGCTGTAACTAGCTATCCACCGTGGGTTGCTAATATAGTACCTGTGCCTAAAAAAGACGGCAAAGTAAGGATGTGTGTTGACTACCGGGATCTGAACAGAGCCAGCCCGAAAGATGATTTTCCATTACCTCACATTGACGTATTGGTTGATAATACGGCTCAGTTCTCGGTATTCTCCTTCATGGACGGATTTTCAGGATACAACCAGATCAAAATGTCACCTGAAGACATGGAGAAGACAACCTTCATCACACCCTGGGGTACGTTCTGTTACAAGGTGATGCCATTCGGATTGAAGAATGCTGGTGCAACATATCAACGGGCTATGGTAACATTATTCCATGATATGATCCATAAAGAAATCGAGTGTTATGTGGATGACATGATTGCCAAGTCCCTCACAGAAGAAGACCACCTGGTAAATCTGCTGAAGCTATTCAAACGTCTGAGGAAGTACCAACTAAAGCTAAACCCTAACAAGTGCACATTCGGAGTGCGATCTGGTAAGCTGTTGGGTTTTATCGTAAGCGAGAAAGGGATTGAGGTGGACCCTGATAAAGTCAAAGCCATTCAAGAAATGCCTGCACCGAAAACAGAAAAAGAAGTTCGAGGTTTTCTAGGAAGATTGAACTACATCTCAAGGTTCATATCTCACCTTACGGCAACCTGTGAGCCTTTGTTTAAACTGTTAAGAAAAGAACAGACGGTTAGGTGGAACGAAGACTGCCAGAAGGCTTTTGACAAGATCAAGGAATACTTGCAAGAACCACCAATCCTTATGCCTCCAGTTGAAGGAAGACCTCTGATAATGTACTTGACAGTATTAGAAGAGTCAATAGGTTGTGTGTTGGGCCAGCATGACGAGTCTGGTCGAAAAGAGTATGCAATATACTACCTGAGCAAAAAGTTTACCGACTGTGAACAACGTTATTCACTGCTCGAGAAAAATTGCTGTGCTTTAGCGTGGGCTGCTCGCCGACTGAGACAATATATGTTGACCCACACTACTTTATTGATATCCAAAATGGACCCAGTCAAGTACATTTTCGAGAAGCCAGCTGTTACCGGACGGGTTGCAAGATGGCAAATGATTCTCACGGAATATGACATTCAGTACACATCTCAGAAAGCCATCAAGGGCAGTGTACTATCTGAATATCTTGCTGAGCAACCTATCGATGACTACCAGCCTATGAGATTTGACTTCCCTGACGAAGACATCATGTTCATAAAAGCAAAAGATCATGAAGAGCCTGTTCACACTGAAGGGCCTGATCCGGAAGAAGAGTGGACTATGATGTTTGATGGGGCTGTTAATATGAATGGTCGTGGTGTTGGTGCAGTACTCATCACACCTAAGGGAGTTCACATGCCTTTCTCGGCAAAGCTCACTTTCAACTGCACCAATAACGAAGCTGAATACGAAGCTTGCATTATGGGTCTTGAGGAAGCCATTGACCTCAGGATCAAGACATTGACTGTATTCGGGGATTCAGCTCTGGTAGTTAATCAAACCAATGGCAAATGGTACACCCACCAGGATCATCTGATACCTTACAGGGATTATACAAGAAGGTTGTTGACTTTATTCACAACAGTCAAGCTTGAGTATATCCCTCGGGACGAGAATCAGTTTGCAGATGCTCTAACTACCATTTCATCTATGATCAAAGTTCAAGCTGTAAACTTTGTACCGCAGATTTCAGTGTCCAGGCTTGACAGACCGGCATATGTGTTCGCAGCAGATGTTGTCAAAGATGATAAGCCTTGGTTCCATGACATTAAGTGCTTCTTGGAGGATCAAACATACCCATCTGGGGCATCTTCCAATGATAAGAAGACCTTGAGAAGGCTTGCTGGTAGTTTCTTTCTGAACACTGATGGTTCCCTGTACAAGAGAAACTTTGATATGGTACTCCTCAGATGCGTTGATAGGACAGAAGCAGGCTTGTTGATGCACGAGGTGCACGAAGGATCCTTTGGTACCCATGCTGGAGGACATGCAATGGCCAAGAAGTTGCTAATATCAGGTTATTACTGGATCACAATGGATGCCGACTGTTGTGCCTATGCCAGAAAATGCCATAAATGCCAAATTTATGCGGATAAGGTGCATGTACCTCCCAATCCTTTGAATGTGATGTCTTCACCTTGGCCCTTTGCTATGTGGGGCATTGATATGATTGGTAAGATTGAGCCAACTGCTTCGAATGGCCACAGATTCATCCTGGTTGCCATTGACTATTTCACCAAGTAGGTCGAAGCAGCTTCATATGCAAACGTTACAAGGCAAGTGGTAGCCATATTTCTGAAGAGAGATATCATCTGTCGATACGGAGTTCCCGAGCGAATCATTACTGACAATGGTTCCAACTTAAGCAACAAAATGATGGCTGAGCTATGCCGGGACTTCAAGATCCAACACCACAATTTTTCTCCTTACAGGCCAAAGATGAATGGCGCTGTTGAGGCAGCTAATAAGAATATCAAGAAGATCGTGCAGAAGATGGTAGTCACATACAAAGACTGGCATGAGATGCTGCCATTTGCCTTGCATGGGTACCGCACGTCAATCAGAACATCCATTGGGGCAACACCATATCAGCTTGTGTATGGTATGGAGGCAGTCCTACCTGTTGAAGTTGAATTACCCTCTCTACGGGTATTGATGGATGTTAAGTTGAACGAAGCAGAGTGGGTCCGATCCCGATACGAGCAACTGAGTCTGATTGAAGAGAAAAGATTGGCTGCAATCTGTCATGGGCAGTTGTATCAAAGAAGAATGAAGAAAGCCTTTGATCAGAAAGTCAGGCACCGAGAGTACCAAGTGGGAGATCTTGTGTTGAAAAGAATCCTCCCTCCTCATACAGACCATAGGGGAAAATGGACTCCAAATTATGAAGGACCATTCGTGGTAAAGAAAGTTTTCTCTGGTGGAGCACTGATGCTCAGCACCATGGATGGTGAAGATTTCCCGTCCCCTGTGAATTCAGATTCAGTTAAAAAATACTTCGCATAAAAAATGACCCGTTGGACATAAAAACAGAATGTAAGTCCAGGCAAAAATAGGGCATCCCGGTGAGTCAAAAAAACAGAATAAAAGACTCGGGCAAAAATAAGGGAAATAAACAAAAAATGTGTACACCCGCTGAGTTGAAAAGCCGCATTGGACAACTCAGGCAAAAATGGGTATCCCGATGGATTGAAAACCCGAAAAGGCGATCCATGCAAAATAAGGGAATAAGCGAACAACTGCACTCTGAATTTGTCTGTATCGCCTACAACTTGGTAAGTTTCAAAAGGATCAAGCTTTTGTCAAAATCAGCCTTCTTCAGAAAATAAGACGAGAAGAACGTCAAAAGTCATACGAGTCATAGCAGAGGGAAGCTCCTTGAAGTGTCGACAACATTGCCAGCATTTTGTTTCTCAATTTGTAACAATCTCCTCATTTCAGGAGATATGTTTCTTTGACTGTATCTTGCCAATTCAGGGCACATGAATTAATAAAAACAGATTTTTTCACTCACACAATGTCTCGTATATTTTCATTTGCAAAAATGTCTGATATCTTAAGGGAAACTGATTGCATGAATACAGATGCTAAACCTTTAAAAAATAAAGAAAATAAAACACGTGCTTACAAGGAATATACTTACTCTCAGAAGTGTCTCACTCTTATGACGGAATCCGGTAAGGGATGCCTCGGGATTACTTGTGCGTTTCTCTGTCTTTGCAGGATTGCAGGTATTCAAAAGCGCAACATGGGGCATGAAAGCTTCGTCCCGGCAAGCTGGCAAATCAACACTCACTCAATCTTAGCACCCAAGTGCTTGCTCCCCAGTTGAGTTGCCACTTGCTGCTTCTCACAGCTGAGTTGCCATCCGTTACTGCTCCTCATCCAAATACAAAAAAGTTAGAGAACCATCTCCCCACAGAGTTCCAGCCTCTATCCGGAAGAGCAACGCACGAAGGAATCACAACAGAGTGACGAAAGCTTCTACAAACCCCAGCTGGGTCCCTTATCACTAGGATGGGTCTATCAGTGACCTATATCCCCAAGCAGATACATCTTGTCAGATCTACCAACGATCTCATCCCCAGCTGGGATGTTCACTTCAAGCGAGATCGATCAGAGATCTTCACAGCAATGGGATCCGAACCTCGGATTGGTATCTTTCGCATAATCATAGCATTCGCATCATATTCACCCCACAAAGCGTAGCATTCCGTTTAATACGGAGCATTACGGCAAAAATCAAACATGTGGCATAATCATAAGTCATGGCCTGAATCAAACACTTGTGAATGTTATCGACCCATCAACAATATATAGAATACCCCCCAAATTCCCCAGCAAAAGCAGTTGCCTCACATTCACCAATACGAATACATACTCCTTGTGACACTCGTCCGTGTCATATCCCAGCAGAAAGCCAAGACATTCCCTTTGCACTCACAGATACTTATATATATACATTGCTTTGACATCCGTCCATGTCGTTTTCCCAGCACAGTAACATAAACACTTTGTATACCAGGTATTTTTTTATACTATACCTTTCTCTTTTTGGCACTCGCCTGTGTCATTCTCCCCAGCAGATTGAACACTTATCTATACATCACTCATACTTTCTACTCATACTTATACAGATACTCGTCCGTATTTTATATACACCATTTATATCCCCGCAGATTCAACACTCGTCCGTGATCTTTGTTAACCAGTTGGTACTCGTCCGTACCATCATCTCAGAGCATGCGTCAAGCGTTTGTTTCTACTTGATACTCGTCCGTATCATAGTCTTAAGGATGCTCGTCCGCATCTTTAATCCATACACTGTGTCTTCTTGAATATAGATACTCGTCTGTGTCTACTATTCCCCAGAAGAGTCCCCTCAGATTCAACACTCGTCTGTGTTCCTTGTTAACCAGTTGATACTCGTCCGTATCATCATCTCGGAACACGTGTCAGTTTTTGTTTCTACCAGATACTCGTCCGTATCACAGTCTTAAGGATGCCCGTCCGCATCTTTAATCTATACACAATACCAGACACTTATACCTTTTATTTCTTGGATTGTAAACACTCGTCCGTGTTTACTATTCCCCAGTAAAAACAATTTTCTTTTTATCTGACATTCGTCCTATGTTATGATAAACCCTGAGAGCAGCCGTACCCTGCTAGGTGGTCGTCCTCCACCTCTTGATGGTCGTCCTCCATCATGCTCATCCGATGGCCGTCCCCATCGTTGACTTTCTCTACCCGACCTTCATCCTATGTCGTGATATTTAGCAGCCGTCCCCTACTAGGTGATCGTCCTTCACCCCTTGATGATCGTCCTTCATCATTTTATCCAATGGCCGTCCCCATTGTTGATTTTGGTTATCTGACATTCGTCCTATGTCATGATAAACCTTGAGAGCAGCCGTCCCCTGCTAGGTGGTCGTCCTCCACCTCTTGATGGTCGTCCTCCATCATGCTCGTCCGATGGCCGTCCCCATTGTTGACCCTTTTATCCGGCATTCGTCCTATGTCACGATATTTTCGGCAGCCGTACCCTGCCAGGTGGTTGTCCTCCACCTTAGATGACTGTCCCTCATCTTAACCCCAACAGAGCAGTCATCCCCTGCTAGGGGATCGTCCTTCACCTTTGATGACCGTACCCCATCGTCTGTTTATTTCATTTATTCTTTAACCCGATGGCCGTCCCCGTCGTGGTCCCTTTTCTTTTTAGCCCGATGGCCGTCCCCATCGTTGGTTACTTTGCTTTATGAACTTGATGGCCGTCCCCATCATTTTTCATTAATCCCCAGAGAATCTTACAGCTTTACTTGATGGCCGTCCCCATCACAATCTTCTGCATCCCCAGCATGATGGTCGTCCCCGTCATTGCTTTGCTTCACACACTTTTCCCAGCATGTCGGCCGTCCCCGTCATTGCTCTTTTCCCCAGCAGTCGTCCTCTGCTCGACGGTCGTCCTCCGTCGCCCCCACTTTATAATATACTTTATTTTTCTTTTACAATCTATATCCCTTTTCTTCTTCATTCTGTGAGTGCAAATTTTGGACTGTCTTTGGTATTCAACCACAAGTTATCTTGTTTGCCCGTTAAGCCGTCGCTTACATACTGCACAGCTAACTCATGTTTGAATAGGGGCAGCTGTAAACACCCCAAATTTGCCCTCACCCATTCACACCATGGCTTGTGATCATTTCATATGCATAAACACCATCATAGCATCTCATACCACATTTTTGATTCACTGCATAGATTCAAAGTCATTTGCATCTAGGGTTTGTGATCTGAGCAATCCAAGAGCTTTTTGAGCCACTCCAAAGGTCATTAATCACTTCAAAGGGGTCCATGTGTGTTCAAACATCATGTTATATCCTCTCAAAGTCAAGAATGTCAAAGAATCACAAGAACTGAGAATGGTATGGAAGCAGAGCCAGGCTTGACTGCACAGATGACCTAAAATTAGGGTTTTGGTTTCAGAGGCCATAACTCCATTTTTTTGGTCATTCTTGTTTCTATTGGTCTCTATATGGTATAGGGAGTATGCATATCAATTTTCATGAAGAAATTCCATGGGGAAGTCATCTGATCAAGAGTTGACTTTTCAAGCAAGTCAGTGCAAAATCAGGGCATCTGAGACCCCCAATGACCCAACCAAGGGGTGTTCTTCATCATTTTGATTGTATATGATCTTTATTTGATCATGGGAGACATTGGAAGTTCACAAAATTGAGGAATTCCAAGTCTTTTGCAAAGTTGACTTTTTGGGCAAGTTTGACTTTTAATGAAAATGTCATTTTAGGCGACTTTTTCAACCTTTACTTTTTGATTCAAAATAGCTTCAAATGGAAAAACTTTGGTCATGAAAGTTGTAGAATGGATCATTCCCTTTTCAAAAAGTACAAGAACATGACCTAATTCATTTTGGATCAAAAGTTATGGCTTGTCAAAGTTGGCAAAAATCACAAAATTTCAAAGTTTCTACCAAAGAGGTATTTTGAAAAATGACTTGATCAAGTGTTCTAAAGCTATCAAATGCACTTCTAATCCACACAACATGATCACACAACATTCAAAAATCATAATGGGCCAAGGGATCACATGTTTTATGGCCTATGGAGCAAGACTTTTTCATAAGGATCAAAGGCAAGCCAAGTTGCAAAACTCATCATAGCTTCTCATCCACTTGCTGGCTAGTTTGCTGAACCACCCTAGGCCTTTTCCCTCATCATGCTGCGCAGGACACACTTGTTGTACTAGGCTAGCAAGTGGCCCATGCTTCTCTTACACAAACTTGACCTTTTGGCAAAAGGACCCATACCAATCAATAAAGCACATATCACTTCTTCTGACCAATGGGAATTGTTTATGTTAATCAAATGCAAGCCAAACATAACAAGAAGCAAGCCTGAAACACTCCATAAGCCAGCATTCTCATTTTCACCCTCTTGAGCAAAAGCATTCGAAACTTATCACACAGGACACAAACACACAAACAAACTTCATAAACCAACTCAACACACCTTCCTGATCACAAAGCACCCATCACCATTGTCTTAAACCCCCAGAATCAGAAACACGATTCCCTCACTCCACTGAACAGAACCTGTTCAAACTCCCAAACCAGCCATTTTAAACTCCAACCAAGCACTGCAAGCTTCTCAGGAGGTTCATTAGAGGCGTTTTGGATCAAAAGGCCAGCCAGAAAGCTTCAAAGATCAAAGCTTCAGTTCAGGTGAGCTCAAGAACATTTTTTCCAGAAACATGTTTTTAAGTTCTTAAATGATTCTCTATGTTCCACTGATCATGCTGATATGTTTTGTTTCGAAAATGATTGAGTATTGAGTATGTATGTTGTTCCTGAAACTTTTTGACCTAAACCCCTTTTGATTCGATTCAGCTTGGATACGAAAAATAAATGCATTTTGTTTGTTGATTCGTGTTGTATGATGTTTGGGGATGGATTCTGGGCAAAAAGATTTTGTTTTAGATGCCTAGGGAGTGAGATTGAGATTCTCAGGGGAGAGTGTGGCCGGAGAAGATGACCAGAGGTCATTTCCGGCCACCTGAAAGTGATTAGGTGTTAATTAGGGTTAGGGCACCAGGTTTGAATATTGGCCACTGAATCTTGTTTCCCGCGCGCGTTTGGAAGGCTGAGATCTTGTCATTAGTATTAATTAGGTTTAATTTAATTAATTAAGTGAGATTAATTCAGTTTGAATTTGGACCTTAGGATCACGCGCCAAGTCAACAGGTCTTTCCCCAGAAGCAATCCTGGCTCTCCATTGCGTTTACTTTTCATTTTTTATTAATATTAATTCATTTCTTTTGTTTTATTTTGTACATTTATTTTAAAATAGCAAAAATTATTTAAAAATTCTGAAAATTTTTATATAAACTTTTATTAATTTTCAGAAACCAAAAACATTTTTGTTTTTATTTTTTGCATTTAAAAAATATTTTTAAATATTTAAAAGTTTATTTTTAATTAATTAATGAGAATTAATTAATTAAAAATACTTTTAGGTATTTAAAAATCACCAAAAAATTCATGAAACATTTAAAACCATTTAGAAACATTGTCCAACCCTCAAACCAAATTTCTTTTTTGATCTTGATGCATTTTGATAATTTTTCATGGAATTAATTCATTTTCAAAGCATTATTTTGATCCAAACTTCCAAAAATCATTTCTGCCTAACCATTGAGAGTTGGACTTTGATTCTTTTTGCATTGTGTTTAGCATATCATGTAGTTTGTGAGATTAAATTGGCATGAATTGATCTTGCATTTTCCATTTGTTTGACATTTTTCTTGTTAAGGTACCCAAAAACCCTAGAAAACTTAGGAAATTCATAACCCTAATTAGGTTAAGAGTTGGAACCTCTCCTTTGGGCAGTGAGTTTGTGTAGGGTTAGGGTTCTTTGGAATGCATTTTCAAATTTTTATTTTGATGTTTTCTTCTGATTTTGGTTTTTGTTTAAGGCATTAATAATAAACCCTAATTTGAGCTTCCATATGCATCCATCTTGCATTTGCATTCATACCTTGACTTGCCATAACATTTTATGCATCCATTTAATTCATTTGACATCTTAAGACATATTAGAAGCATGTTTGATCATTGCATCTTGCATTTGCCATGTTGTATGCCATTTGCACTTCATAACTTTTCATGTATGATCATGGTTCTTAACTTGCTTCATTTGCATCCATAAGTTTGTATGATCATCCCCATACTTTGTTTCATGTTTGCATCATCTCATAGCATCATTAACATCATGTATGAGCTCCTGGTTTTGATTTACATCATGCCATTTCATTTCATTTTGCATTACATTGTATTCCTTTCACTAACTTTTCAGGTGGTAAGTAACTTTGAGAAGTGAATTTGCCTTCACTTCTCACAACTTCTTTTCATCTCTTTTATGCATCCATGCTGCATTTTGTTATGTGTTTGAGATTGAGCTTGCTCTTTCTTCTTCTTCTTACTTTCTTTCCTCAAGTGACTTGTCTTCTTCAATGAAGCAAGTTACTTTGCTTCTCCTGATCCTTTCATCTGCTTCCTGGTGGTTCCATTGAAGACTTCTCTTGTAAACCTCATAAACCTTAGGAACAACCAAGCATGACAATGATTAGGGTTTTGATTAGTCCCCCACCTAGTTTTACCTTTGTGTCTCTTTGAGTCTTCACTTCCCACCTCATAATCAGGGACTAAACCCTAAAGGCTTTAAGGCTTTGTGATTAAGTTTATGCTTGCATCCTTCTATTAGGATGGAGTGTATAACTTTAATCCTAAGTGTTAAACCCTTAATGTGTTTAACTCCTTTAATCAATCCACATAATAATCATCAAGACATCACACTTGTAACTTGGGCCTTGCATTAGGGTTCTAATTCTTCCTTAATTGGTTAAGAAGGACTAACCCTAGTGTTAATGGACAAGTCCTCCTCAAGTTGTCTTACAAACCCTAAAAATCACTTCTTCATCATATCATTAAATAAAATCCATTTGATAAAGGCTTGGTTTTGTCATGAGTTTAATCCCTAATCATGGATTAAGTTGAGGAGCTTTCCTCAGCTTAAACATTCTCATCTATTATCCTTCTATTAGGATGGTGTAATGAGTCTGTTTAATCCCTGATTATGGCTTAATCTCATTACTTGACACTAAACAAAAACACTAAAAACATATAAATAATCACAAGTAGGTTAAGGATCTTAATACTACACCATTGTGATTAAGTGTGAGAAGCTGACTTCACACTTAAGGTATTCTCATTACCCCTAATCAGAGGGAAGATGTGATGAGTTTACTAACCCATTGGTTTAGGCTTAATCTCATTAATCTATGACAAACTTTCAAAAGCAATAAAAGGCTGAAAATACAAAAACAAACAATAATCGTCTCCTTCGGGATTCTTTTCTCATCTCACTCACTCATAAACGAGAACTTGCTTCTTCCGTCTAATGCAAGACAGTTTGCACCTGAGCCAGACAGGTCATACACTTGAGCATAGACAAGTAAGCAATTCACAAGTCAATTCATCTTCAGCCTCTTTGGGTCGAACTACGGTGTTCTGACTTCCTCATTGCACGAGAGGATACGTAGGCATAACTTAACAGTTATCGAACAAAAGTCTCTGTATATTCCCCCTCCTTCTAGCCTTATTCTTTTAAGCCTCATTATCATGAGCATTTCATTATTGTTCTCACACTGACACATCATTTATACACTTCACGCTTTTTTACACTGACACCTGTGTCGCTCCCGATAAATGGGAAATGGCCCAGATAAAGGTACAGACGCGAACGGTCGGTGAGAGGGACAATGAGAACACACAGCAGTGAACTCACTGGGAATGAAAAGAGTCGCCAGCTAGGCATTTTTATCCCGGAGGAAAGGCAATGTTGCATAGACCTAGAAAGATATGGACAAGACGGTTGCGAACCAGAGAGACTGAGAAAGGGGGTTGGTTACAACCTGGGAAGGTATTAGCACCCAGATTGTCCGTCGTACTCGACGGGATCCACGCTTGAAAGATTTGTGTTTTAAAGGGGTAGTGTCAGTGCAATCTATGTATAAAAGAGCTGGAAAAGGATATACAGGTGTCAGTGTAAGAGAAGTGAAGTGTAATATATACAGTGTCAGTGCAGGAACAAGAATGAAATGCTCATGATAATGAGGCTAAGGAATAAGGCTAGAAGGAGGGGGGATATACAGAGACTTTTGTTCGATAACTGTTAAGTTATGCCTACGTATCCTCTCGTGCAATGAGGAAGTCAGAACACCGTAGTTCGACCCAAAGAGACTGAAGGATGATTTGACTTGTGAACTGCTTGCTTATCTATGCTCAAGTGTATGACCTGTCTGGCCCAGGTGCAAACTGTCTTGCATTAGACGGAGGAAGCGAGTTCTCGTTTGTGAGTGAATGAGATGAGAAAAGAATCCCGGAGGAGACGATTATTGTTTGTTTTTGAGTTTTCAGTCTTTTGTTGCCTTTTGAAAGTTTGTCATAAGTTAATGAGCTTAAGCCTAAACCAATGGATTTAGTAAACTCATCACATCATCCCTCTGATTAGGGGTAATGAGAATACCTTAAGTGTGAAGTCAGCATCTCACACTTAATTACCATGATGTAGGATTAAGATCATTAACCTACTTGTGATTATTTAGATGTTTTTGGTGTTTTTGTTTAGTGTTGAGTAATGAGATTAAGCCATAATCAGGGATTAAACAGACTCATTACACCATCCTAATAGAAGGATAATAGATGAGAATGTTTAAACTGAGGAAAGCTCCTCAACTTAATCCATGGTTAGGGATTAAACCCATGACAAAACAAAGCCTTTGTTAAGTGGATTTTATTTAATGATAAGATGATGAAGTGAGTTTTAGGGTTTGTAATACAACTTGAGGAGGACTTGTCCATTAACACTAGGGTTAGTCCTTCTTAACCAATTAAGGAAGAATTAGAACCCTAATGCAAGGCCCAAGTTACAAGCTTGATGTCTTGATGATTATTAGATGGATTTATTAAAGGATTTAAACACATTAAGGGTTTAACACTTAGGGTTAAAGTTATACACTCCATCCTAATAGAAGGATGCAGGCATAAGCTTAATCACAAAGCCTTAAAGCCTTTAGGGTTTAGTCCTTGATTATGAGATGAGAAGAGAAGACTCAATGAGACACAAAGGTAAAACTAAGTGGGGATACTAATCAAAGCCCTAATCATTGTCATACTTGGTTGTTCCTAAGGTTTGTGAGGTTACAAGAGAAATCTTCAATGGAACCACCAGGAAGCAGATGAAAGGAGCAAAGAGAAAGCAAAGCAACTTGCTTCATTCAAGAAGTCAAGTCACTTGAGGAAAGAAAGTAAGAAGAAAAAGAATGAGCAAGCTCAATCTCAAACTCATATAAAAATGCAGCATGGATGCAAGAGAGAGAGATGAGAAGAAAGTATGAGAAGTGAAGGCAAAACCACTTCCCAAAGTTACTTACCACCTGAAAAGTTAGAAAAGAAATGCAATGCAATGCAAAATGAAATGGAATGTCATGATGTAAACCAAAACCAGAAGCAAATACATGGTGCTAATGATGCTATGAGGGGCTACAAGCATGAAACAACACATGGAGATGATCATACAAACTCATGGATGCAAATGGAGCAAGTTAAGAAACATGAACATACATGAAAAGTTATGAAATGCAAATGGCATACAACATGGCAAATGCAAGATGCAATGATCAAGCATGCTTCCAATATGTCTTATGATGTTAAATGAATCACATGGAGGCATAAAATGCTATGACAAGTCATGGTATGAATGCAAATGCAAGAGGGATGCAAATGAAAGCCCAAATTGGGGTTTATGATCAAAGCATCAAACACAAACCAAAATCAGAAGCAAACATCAATATAAAAATTTGAAAATGCTCTCAAAGGATCCCTAATCCTATACTAACTCACTGCCCAAAGGAGGAGTTCCAACTCTTAACCTAACTCAAGTTATGATTTTCCTAAGTTTTCTAGGGTTTTAGGGTTCCTTAACAAGAAAAATGCCAAACAAATGGAAAATGAAAGATCAAATCATGACCATTTAATCCTACAAACTACATGATATTCTAAACACAATGCAAAAAGAACCAAAGTCCAACTCTTTAGGGTTAGGCAGAAATGATTTTTGGAAGCTTGGATCAAAATAATGCCTAAAAATGATTTTAATTCCATGGAAAAATCTCAAAATGCATCAAGATCAAAAAAGAAATTTGGTTTGAGGGTTGGACAATGTTTCTAAATGTTTTTAAATGTTTCATGAATTTTTTGGTGATTTTTAAATACCTAAAAGTATTTTTAATGAATTAATTCTCATTAATTAATTAAAAATAAACTTTTAAATATTTAAAAATACTTTTTAAATGCAAAAAATGAAAATAAAAATATTTTTGTGTTCTGAAATTAAATAATAACTTGTGTAAAAAATTTCAGAATTTTTAAATATGTTTTGCTATTTTAAATAAAATATAGAAAACAATGTAATTAAATGAAAATAAAAATGAATTTGAACTGAAATAAAGAAAAGTCAACAGATCCAAGGGACCTCGTTTAAACTCACACGCGCGCGCATTGACTTGGCGCCATATCCAAGGGCCAGCATTCAAACTCACTAACCCTAATTAATTAGCCCTAATTAGCCCTTAATGACTTTCAGGTGACCGGAACAGTGTTCCGGTCATCTTCTCCGATCACCCAAAACCACAAACTCCCTCTACACGCATCTAAAACAAATTCTAATTAAACAGAAATGATCCCCACTCAAAAACGAATCAAAACCCCCATTCAAACAACATTTATCTTTCATAAACAAAGAGAATCGAATCAATCTAGTTCTAGGGCAAGAAGTTTCAGAGACTGCATACATACTCATCTCTTCACCATTTTCAAAACCAACAACATATTCATGATCAGGGAAGCATGTAGAAGCTATTAAGAACTTAAAAATTCATTTCTGGAAAAAAAGTTCTTGAGCTACCTGAGTTTTGAAGCTTTCAGTTTGCAGCTTTCTGGCTTCTTTCCTTTGTGCAATCCACTCCTATGACCTCCCTTATGAACTCTGGATGTTTAGAGAAGGTTTGTGCTGGCTGGTTTGAGAGTTTGAACAGGTTCTGTTCAAGCTCAGGTGAGAATCGTGTTCTTGATTCTTTGAGTTTCAGGTTGATTTAGGGGGTGCTTTGTGATCAGGGTGATGTGTTGAGAAGGTCTGTGAAGTTTGTTTGAGTGTTTGTGGCTTGTATGAAGAATTTCGAAAGCTTTTGCTCTAAGGGTGGAAAATGAGGATGTTGTGTTCTTGTGTGTTTCAGGCTGGCTCCTTGTGATGTTTAACTTGCATTTGATTTGTATAAACAATGCTCATTGGCCAGAAGATGTGACATGCCCTTTTGTGATAGGTATGGTAGCTTTTGCAATTTTGTCAACTTTGTGTAAGAGAAAGCATGGGTCATGTTCTAGCCAAGTACAAAGGGTGTGGGCTGCGCAACAAGGTGAGGGAGAAAGGCTAGGATTGATCAGCAGGCTAGGCAACAAGTGGATGAGAAGTTATCATTGGTTTTGCAACTTGGCTTGCCTTTGCTTTTCATGAAAAAGTCTTGCTCAAAAGGCCTCAAAAGTGAATGATCTCTTGGCCCATTCTGATTTTTGAATGTTGTGTGACCATGTGATAAAGTTTTGAAGTCATTTTGAAGTCAATAGAATGCTAGGTGCAAGAATTTGCAAGTTTCCCATTTGGTGCATAACTTGAAATTTAGTTATTTTTGCCAACTTTGATGAACCATAACTTTTGATCCAAAATGAATTAGGTCATGTTCTTGTACTTTTTGAAAAGGGAAAGATCTATTCTACAACTTTCATGACCAAAGTTTTTCCATTTGAAGCTTTCTTGAATCAAAAAGTAAGGGTTGAAAAAGTTGCTTAAAATGACATTTTCATTAAAAGTCAAACTTGCCCAAAAAGTCAACTTTGCAAAAGACTTGAAATTCTTGATTTTGTGAACTTCTAACATCTTCCATGATCAAATAAAGATCATATACAATCAAAATGATGAAGATCACCCCTTGGTTGGGTCATTGGGGGCCTCAGATGCCCTGATTTTGCACTGACTTGTCTGAAAAGTCAACTCTTGATCAGATGACTTCCCCATGGAATTTCTTCATGAAAATTGATATGCATACTCCCTATACCATATAGAGACCAATAGAAACAAGAATGACCAAAAAAATTGGAGTTATGGCCTCTGAAACCAAAACCCTAATTTTAGGTCAATTGTGCAGTCAAGCCTGGCTCTGCTTCCATACCAATCTCAGTTCTTGTGACCCTTTGACATCTTTGATTTTGAGGGGATGAAATATGATATAAGAACATACATGGACCCTTTTGAAGTGATTGATGGCCTTTGGAGTGGCTCAAGAAGCTCTTGGATTGCTCAGATCACAAACCCTAGATGCAGATGACTTAGAATCTATGCAGTGAATCAAAAATATAATATGAGATGGTATGATTGTGTTTATGCATATGAAATGATCACAAGCCATGGTGTGAATGGGTGAGGGAAAATTTGGGGTGTTCACAGCTGCCCCTATTCAAACATGAGTTAGCTGTGCAGGATGTAAGCAATGGCTTAACAGGCAAACAAGATAACTTGTGGTTGAATACCAAAGACAGTCCAAAATTTGCACTCACAGAATGAAGAAGAAAAGGGATATAGATTGTAAAGGAAAATAAAGTATATTGTAAAGTATGGGCGACGGAGGACGACCGTCGAGCAGAGGATGACTGCTGCGTAAAGAGCAATGACGGGGACGACCGACATGCTGGGAAAAGTGCGGGAAATAAAGCAATGACGGGGATGGCCGACATGCTGGGGATAAAAGGAATTATGATGGGGACGGCCATCAAGTAAAGCTACAAGATTCTCTGGGGATTAATGAAAAATGATGGGGACGGCCATCAAGTTCATAAAGTAAGGTAACCAACGATGGGGACGGCCATCGGGCTAAAAAGAAAAGGGACCACGACGGGGACGGCCATCGGGTCAAAGAATAAATGAAATAAACAGATGATGAGGTACGGTCATCAAAGGTGAAGGACGATCACCTAGCAGGGGACGGCTGCTCTGTAAGGGTTAAAATGAGGGACGGTCATCAACAGGTGAAGGACGATCACCTAGCAGGGGACGCCTGCTAAATATCACGACATAGGACGAATGTCGGATAAAAGGTCAACGATGGGGACGACCATCGGACGAGCATGATGAAGGACGATCATCAAGAGGTGGAGGACGACCACCTAGCAGGGGACGGCTGCTCTCAAGGTTTATCATGACGTAGGACGAACGCCAGATAACCAAAATCAACAATGGGGACGGCCATTGGATAAAATGATGAAGGACGATCATCAAAAGGTGAAGGACGACCACCTAGCAGGGGACGGCTGCTAAATACCACGACATAGGACGAATGTCGGATAGAAGTCAACGATGGGGACGGCCATCGGATGAGCATGATGGAGGACGACCATCAAAAGGTGGAGGACGACCACCTAGCAGGGTACGGCTGCCCTCAGGGTTTATCATGACATATGACGAATGTCAGATAAAAAGAAATAGTGTTGGGGAATAGTAAACACGGACGAGTGTTTACAATCCAAAAAATAAAAGATATAAGTGTTTGGTGTTGTGTATAGATTAAAGATGCAGACGAGCATCCTCAAGACTATGATACGTACGAGTATCATATAGAAACAAAGACCGACACGTGTTCCGAGATGACGATACGGACGAGTACCAACTGGTTAACAAGGAATACGGACGAGTGTTGTATCTGAAAGAACTCTTCTGGGGAATAGTAGACACAGACGAGTATCTATATTCAAGAAGACACAGTGTATGGATTAAGGATACGGACGAGCATCCTTAAGACTATGATACGGACGAGTATCATGTAGAAACAAACGATTGACGCATGTTCTGAGATGATGGTACGGACGAGTACCAACTGGTTAACAAAGAACACGGACTAGTGTCGAATCTGCGGGGATATAAATGATGTATACAAGATACAGACGAGTATCTGTATAAGTATGAGTAGAAAGTATGGGTGATGTAACTGTTGGGGAGAGTGACACGGACGAGTGTCAAAAGGAGATGAGTGTAGTATAAACAAATATCTGGTATACAGAATGTTTACATTACTGTACTAGGGAAAGTGACATGGACGGATGTCAAGAAAGCTATATATACAAGTATCTGTGAGTGCAAAGGGGATATCTTTGGCTTTCTGCTGGGGATATGACACGGACGGGTGCCACAAGGAGTGTGTATTCGTATTGGTGCATGTGAGGCAACTGCTTTTGCTGGGGAACCTGGGGAGTAATCTGCATACCGTTGATGACTCGATAATATTCACAAGTGTTCAATTCTGACCATGACTCATGATTATGCTATATGTTTGATTTTTTGCCGTAATGCTCCGTATTAGACGGAATGCTACGCTTTGTAGGTGAATATGATGCGAATGCCATGATTATGCAAGAGAAGACGGATCCGGGATTCGGATCCCAATGTTGTGAAGATCTCTGGTCGATCTTGCTTGAAGTGAACATCCCAGCTGGGGATAAGCTCGTTAGTAGATCTGATGAAATGATTCTGCTTGGGGAAGTGGGCCAACGATAGGCCTTTTCCAGTAATGAGGGACCCAGCTGGGGGTTTGTAGAAGCTTTCTTCACTCTGTTGTGATTCCTTCGTACATTGCTCTTCTGAATAGAGGCTGAAACTCTGTGGGGAGACGGTTCCCTGACTTTTGTACTTGACTGAGGAAGAATGGTTAGCCACTCGGCTGGGAGAAGCAACAAGTGGCAACTCAGCTGGGGAGAGAGCACTTGGAATGCTAAGGCTGAGTGAGTGTTGATTTGCCAGCTTGCTGGGATGAAGCTTTCATGCCCCATGTTGCGCTTCGGATACCTGCAATCCTGCAAAGACAAGAAACGCACAAGTAATCCCGAGGTATCCCTTACCAGATTCCGTCATAGGAGTTAGACATTTCTGAGAGTAGGTATATTCCCTGCAAGCATGTGTTTTATTTTCTTTATTTTTAAAGATTTAGCATCTGTATTCATGCAACCAGTTTCCTTAAGACATCAGACATTCTTTGCAAATAATAAAAAAATGTACAAAACGAAACATGACTGAAAAATCTGTTTCCATTAATTCATCTGCCCTGAATTGGCAAGATACAGTCAAAGAAACATATCTCCTGAAATGAGGAGATTGTTACAAATTGAGAAACAAGATGTTGGCAATGTTGACGACGCTTCAAGGAGCTTCCCTTGGCTATGACTCGTATGACATTTGACGTTCTTCTCGTCTTACTTTCTGAAGGAGACTGATTCTGACAGAAGCTTGATCCTTCCGAGGCTTACCAAGTTGCAGGTGATACAGACGGATTCAGAGTGCAGTTGTTCGCTTATTCCCTTATTTTGCATGGATCGCCCATTCGGGTTTTCAATCCATCGGGATACCCTTTTTTGCCTGAGTTGTCCAGTGCGGCTTTTCAACTCAGCGGGTGTACATTTTTATTTATTTTCCCTTATTTTTGCCCGAGTCTTTTATTCTGTTTTTGACTCGTCGGGATGCCCTATTTTTGCCTGGACTTACATTCTGTTTTTATGTCCAGCGGGTCATTTTTATGCGAAGTATTTTTTAACTGCATCTGAATTCACAGGGGACGGGAAATCTTCACCATCCATGGTGCTGAGCATCAGTGCTCCACCAGAGAAATCTTTCTTTACAACAAATGGTCCTTCATAGTTTGGAGTCCATTTGCCCCTGTGGTCTGTATGAGGAGGAAGGATTCTTTTCAACACAAGATCTCCCACTTGGTACTCACGGTGCCTGACTTTCTGATCGAAGGCTCTCTTCATTCTTTTCTGATACAACTGCCCATGACAGATTGCAGCCAATCTTTTCTCTTCAATTAGACTCAGTTGTTCATATCGGGACCGGACCCATTCTGCCTCGTTCAGCTTAACATCCATCAATACCCGTAGAGAGGGTAGTTCAACTTCAACAGGTAGGACTGCCTCCATACCATACACAAGTTGATACGGTGTTGCCCCAGTGGATGTTCTGATTGACATGCGGTACCCATGCAAGGCAAATGGCAGCATTTCATGCCAGTCTTTGTATGTAACTACCATCTTCTGCACAATCTTCTTGATATTCTTATTAGCTGCCTCAACAGCGCCGTTCATTTTTGGCCTGTAAGGAGAAGAATTGTGGTGTTGGATCTTGAAGTCCCGGCATAGCTCAACCATCATTTTGTTGTTTAAGTTGGAACCATTATCAGTAATGATTCGCTCGGAAATTCCGTATCGACAGATGATATCACTTTTCAGGAATCTGGCTACCACTTGCCTTGTAACATTTGCATATGAGGCTGCTTCAACCCACTTGGTGAAATAGTCAATGGCGACCAGGATGAATCTGTGGCCATTCGAAGCAGTTGGCTCAATCTTGCCGATCATATCAATGCCCCACATGGCAAAGGGCCAGGGTGAAGACATTATATTCAGAGGATTGGGAGGCACATGCACCTTATCCGCATAGATCTGGCATTTATGGCATTTTCTGGCATAGGCACAACAGTCTGCATCCATTGTGATCCAGTAATAGCCTGATCTTAGCAACTTCTTGGCCATGGCATGCCCTCCAGCATGGGTACCAAAGGATCCTTCGTGCACCTCGTGCATCAACAAGTCTGCTTCTGTTCTATCAACGCATCTGAGGAGTACCATATCAAAGTTTCTCTTGTATAAGGAGCCATCAGTGTTCAGAAAGAAACTACCAGCAAGCCTTCTCAAAGTCTTCTTATCATTGGAAGATGCCCCAGGTGGGTATGTTTGATCCTCCAAGAAGCACTTAATGTCATGGAACCAAGGCTTATCATCTTTGACAACATCTGTTGTAAATACATATGCTGGTCTGTCGAGTCTGGATACTGGAATCTGCGGTACAAAATTGGCAGCTTGAACCTTGATCATGGATGAAATGGTAGCCAGAGCATCTGCAAACTGATTCTCGTCCCGAGGGATATACTCAAGCTTGACCGTTGTGAAGAAAGTCAATAACCTCCTTGTATAATCCCTGTAAGGTATTAGATGATCCTGGTGCGTGTACCATTTGTCGTTGGTTTGATTAACTACCAGAGCTGAATCTCCGAATACAGTCAATGTCTTGATCCTGAGGTCAATGGCTTCCTCAAGACCCATAATGCAAGCTTCGTATTCAGCTTCGTTGTTAGTGCAGTTGAAAGTGAGTTTTGCCGAGAAAGGCATGTGAACTCCTTTGGGTGTAATGAGTACTGCACCGACACCACGACCATTCATATTAACAGCCCCGTCAAACATCATAGTCCATTCTTCTTCTGGGTCAGGCCCTTCAGTGTGAATAGGCTCTTCATGATCTTTCGCTTTTATGAGCATGATATCTTCATCAGGGAAGTCAAATCTCATAGGCTGGTAGTCATCAATAGGTTGCTCAGCAAGATATTCAGATAGTACACTGCCCTTGATGGCTTTCTGAGAAGTGTACTGAATGTCATATTCTGTGAGGATCATTTTCCATCTTGCAACCCGTCCGGTAAGAGCTGGCTTCTCGAAAATGTAGTTAACTGGATCCATTTTTGATATCAACAGAGTGGTGTGGGTCAACATATACTGTCTCAGTCGGCGAGCAGCCCACGCTAAAGCACAGCAAGTTTTCTCGAGCAGTGAATAACGTTGTTCACAGTCGGTAAACTTTTTGCTCAGGTAGTAAATTGCATACTCTTTTCGACCAGACTCGTCATGCTGGCCCAGCACACACCCCATTGACTCTTCTAATACTGTCAGGTACATTATTAGAGGTCTTCCTTCAACTGGAGGCATAAGGATTGGAGGCTCTTGCAGGTATTCTTTGATCTTGTCAAAAGCCCTCTGGCAGTCTTCATTCCACCTGACCGTTTGTTCTTTTCTTAACAGTTTGAACAAAGGTTCACAGGTTGCCGTAAGGTGAGATATGAACCGTGAAATGTAGTTCAATCGTCCTAAGAACCCTCGAACTTCTTTCTCAGTTTTCGGTGCAGGCATTTCTTGAATGGCTTTGACTTTATCAGGGTCCACTTCAATCCCTTTCTCGCTTACAATAAAACCCAGCATCTTACCAGATTGCACCCCGAATGTGCATTTGTTGGGGTTCAGCTTCAGTTGGTACTTCCTCAGACGCTTGAATAGCTTCAGCAGATTTACCAGGTGGTCTTCCTCTGTAAGAGACTTGGCAATCATGTCATCCACATAACACTCGATTTCGTTATGGATCATATCGTGGAACAATGTTACCATAGCCCGTTGATATGTTGCACCAGCATTCTTCAATCCGAATGGCATCACCTTGTAACAGAACGTGCCCCAAGGTGTAATGAAAGTTGTCTTCTCCATGTCTTCAGGTGACATCTTAATCTGATTGTATCCTGAAAATCCGTCCATGAAGGAGAATACCGAGAACTGAGCCGTATTATCCACCAATACATCGATGTGAGGTAATGGAAAATCATCTTTCGGGCTGGCTCTGTTCAGGTCCCGGTAATCAACACACATCCTTACTTTGCCGTCTTTCTTAGGCACAGGCACTATATTAGCAACCCACGGTGGATAGCTAGTTACAGCAAGGAACCCGGCGTCCCATTGCTTTTGTACCTCTTCCTTTATCTTCATTGCCATGTCTGGACGAGTACGGCGCAGTTTCTGTTTGACCGGTGGGCATTCTTCTCTTAAAGGCAGCTTGTGCATAACTATGTCGGTGTCCAACCCTGGCATGTCTTGGTAAGACCAAGCAAACACATCCACATATTCCTGAAGCAGGTCAATCAGTTGTTTCTTCACTGAGTCTTGTAAGCAGGCCCCGATTTTAACTTCTTTCACGTCTTCATCTGCACCAAGATTAATCGTTTCGACCTCCTCCTGATGAGGAGTGATAACCTTCTCCTCTTGTCTTAACAATCTAGCTAGCTCTTCAGGAAGCTCGTAATCTTCTTCAACCCCTTCATCAGCTTGATTGATTGGATTGTCAGAGTCATACGAAGTCATAGCCGTGCGGTTGTCGGTGCTGTCTGGAAGGAACTCTCTGCAAGGGTTCAGTTTGTTCATTTTAGTGATTGATTTTAATCTTGTTTAGAAAAGTGAAATAAAGTTGTCATTTTGAAAACATTGCCATTTATTTTTTGTACAAAAAGAAAAATGGAAAAACAGTGAGCAGAAAAGAAAAAGACTCGTTTGCAAAAGATGTCTGATATTTCATTGATTAATCTTGTTGCACAAAAATTACAGATGGCCCGATTACAAAATGAGTCTTGTCATCTTGGGCAAGATGCAAGACTTGATGCATGCTTAAAATATACAGGAAATAATAATTACTCTGCAGGAGTAACTCTTATAATTTCCTGGGAAGACCAGTTTGAGATACTGCTTCCCGGGATCTTTGGACGAATCCAGCTTTCCAGGTTGCGTTCATCTTCCGACTCATCTTCCAAGTTGTTGACAGCATCGGGGGTGAGCATCCCCCCACTAACAAAGTTGGGCTTCTTGGCAGCCTCTGTTTGACCTTCTTGAGTTGGTTTGTAACCCAACCCAAATCTATCTTCTTTCTTCTCCACAGGCAATAGTTTGCCCCAGCCTTGAACGTTTCCTTTTTCCACCACCTTCCGGGCCTGCTGGTAGGATGTCATGGAAGTCCCAAGTACAGCAGAAGTTTCATTAATATTCAGGGCCTCAAACCCTTGACTCATCGTCTCGTGGATCTCCCCATCCATGTCAATGTATTTGTAAGTAGCCAGATGGCTAACAAAAATATCCTCCTCTCCACAAATAGTAACAACTTGGCCTTCCCACTCAAATTTTAACTTCTGGTGAAGGGTAGACGTTACTGCGCCGGCGGCGTGAATCCATGGTCTACCCAACAAACAGCTGTAGGCAGGCTGAATGTCCATCACGTAGAAGGTCGTTTTGAAAGTCTGTGGGCCAATCGTTACAGGCAACTCAATTTCTCCCAGAACTGATCTCTTAGAACCGTCAAAGGCTCTCACTACTAAGTTGCTGGGATGCAATGCCAATCCTTCATATTCCAGCTTCACAAGGGCCTTTTTAGGTAAGACATTGAGGGATGACCCTGTGTCTACCAGTACATGGGAAAGAACTGCACCTTTACATTCCATGGTAATGTGCAAAGCCTTGTTATGATTGCGACCTTCCGAAGTCAAATCAGTGTTGGTGAACCCTAGTCCATTACTAGCATTAACATTTCCGACCACAGCTTCCAACTGATTGACGGTGATCTCTTCCGGCACATAAGTTGCGTGCAAGACTTTGAGTAGTGCGTTCCGATGAGCCTCGGAGCAAAGCAATGATAGAATAGAGATCTTGGAAGGCGTCTGGTGAAGCTGGTCCACTATTTTGTAATCACTTTTCTTGATGATTCTCATGAACTCATCAACTTCTTGATCAAAAGGTGTTTTCAAAGCTTCTCTAACAACCTGCTCTTCTTGCACCATGCTCTTCCCTTTTGCCTTGGCAGCAGCTTCTGCTTCGGCGGTGGGTCTTTGAATTTGCGGGGCGAAAAGACGTCCGCTTCGAGTGAAGCCTCCGCCTCCCCCCACATTGTCTATTTGTGGCGAAGAAGTTGATGATTCGAAAGTGATTTTCTGTCCTTCGCAGTATAAATCAGAGCCGTAATGCCAAGGGATGGCATTACTGCTTTCATAAGGTACTGGTCCAGGCACTGTGACAGTGACTGGACTGATGGCAGCTGCGGAAGGAACCGTGATAGTCTGTGGATCATAATATATTGTGACTGGTGCTCTGGTAGGAGTGGCACTTTGTGAGTTGTAGGCGGAATCATTGGCAGGATCATAATAAATTGTAACTGTTGAAACACTTGCATTGTTTGTTGCTGATGTTGTAGGAGACATTGCTGGAAGAATGGGTGTTGTTGTTGTAGGAGTTTCCAAATGAAGGGGTGCTGAAGTTGTAGAAGGGACGTTTGCTGATATCTGGTCAGTTGAAATGACAGATGAGGCATTTGTTGATGAAGCTGAAGAGTTGTCTGGAACAATGGTCGTTGCGGTTGTAGTAGACTCTGGGACTGTTGTTAATGAGATTGCTGGATTGGTAGGAATTGATGTTGTAATTTGAAGCAGGCTGTAAACACCCCAAATTTGCCCTCACCCATTCACACCATGGCTTGTGACCATTTCATATGCATAAACACCATCATACCATTCCATATTATATTTTTGATTCACTGCATAGATTCTAAGCCATCTGCATCTAGGGTTTGTGATCTGAGCAATCCAAGAGCTTCTTGAGCCACTCCAAAGGCTATCAATCACTTCAAAGGGGTCCATGTGTGTTCAAACATCATATTGTATCCCCTCAAAGTCAAGAATGCCAAAGAATCACAAGAACTGGGATTGGTGTGGAAGCAGAGCCAGGCTTGACTGCACAGATGACCTAAAATTAGGGTTTTGGTTTCAGAGGCCATAACTCCAAATTTTTTGCTCATTCTTGTTTCTATTGGTCTCTATATGGTATAGGGAGTATGCATATCAATTTTCATGAAGAAATTCCATGGGGAAGTCATCTGATCAAGAGTTGACTTTCTGGACAAGTCAGTGCAAAATTAGGGCATCTGAGGCCCCCAATGACCCAACCAAGGGGTGATCTTCATCATTTTGAGTGTATATGATCTTTATTTGATCATGGAAGAAGTTGGAAGTTCACAAAATTCAAGAATTACAAGTTTTTGCAAAGTTGACTTTTTGGGGCAAGTTTGACTTTTAAGGAATTTGTCATTTTAGGCAACTTTTCAATCCTTACTTTTTGATTCAAGAAAGCTTCAAATGAAAAAACCTTGGTCATGAAAGTTGTAGAATAGATCTTTCCCTTTTCAAAAAGGACAAGAACATGACCTAATTCATTTTGGATCAAAAGTTATGGTTCATCAAAGTTGGCAAAAATCACTAAAATTCAAATTATGCACCAAATGAGAAACTTGCAAAATCTTGTACCAAGGCAATTTGTGACTTCTAATTGATGTCAAACCATTGCACAAACATCACACAAGTCCTAAAGTTCAGATTGAACCAAAGGAATCACATGTTTCATGGCTTGTGAGGCAAGATCTTTTCATAAGAACCAAAACAAGCCAAGTTGCAAAAGTCATGATAGTTTCTCATCCACTTGCTAGCTACATTGCTGAACCATCCTAGCATTTCCCTCACACCATGCTGCGCAGCCCACACCCCTTGTACTTGGCTAGAACATGACCCATGCTTCTCTTACATAAAGTTGACAAATTGGCAAAAGTAGCTACACCTATCACAAAAGGGCATGTCACATCCTCTGACCAATAGGATTAGTTTATACAAACAAATGGCAAGCCAAGCAACATAACACACAAGCCTGGAACCAGCAAGAACATAACTTTCTCATTTTCACTCTCCAAAGCAAAAGCCTTCGAAACTCAGAAAACAAGCTACAAACTCACAAACAAACTTCATAGAACTCATCACCACATCCTTCTGATCATTTCCCTGCCTTCACTCATCCTTGAAACCTCACATAAGCCAAACACGATTCTCACCTGAGCTTGAATAGAACTTGTTCAATCTCCCAAACCAGCCAACACAAACTCCTTCTAAGCATCCAGACATCATTAAGGGACCAAAAGGAGTGGATTGCATAAAGAGGGGAGGTCAGAAAGCTACAAAGTTGAAAGCTTCAAAACTCAGGTAGCTCAAGAACTTTTTTTCCATAAATGATTTTTAAAGTTCCTAAGTTGTTCTTTGTAGTTCACTGATCACTCTGATGTCTTTGGTTTTGAAAATGGTGGAGAGATGAGAGTTTAATCTGTTTCTGAAACTTTTTGCCCTAGGATTTGTTTGATTCGATTCAGCCAGTTTAGGAATGATAAATGTGTTTTGAATGGGGGTTCTGATTCGTTTTTAGGTGGGGATCATTTCTGCCTAATTAGATTTCGTTTTAGATGCGTTTAGAGAGAGTTTGAAGTTTGGAGTGATCGGAGAAGATGACCGGAACACTGTTCCGGTCACCTGAGAGTCATTAATGGCTGGATTAGGGTTAATTAATTAGGGTTAGTGAGTTTGAATGCTGGCCGTCCAGATGCGCGCCAGGTCAATTCGCGCGTGTTGGAGTTTGAATCTGGGCCTTCAGATTGGATTACTTTTCTTTTTTCAGTTTTAAATTCATTTTATTTTCATATTAATTCATTTGTTTTCTATATTTTATTAAAAATAGTAAAACCAATTCAAAAATTCTGAAATTTTTTATACAAGTTATTATTTAATTTCAGAACACAAAAATATTTTTATTTTTATTTTTAGCATTAAAAAAGTATTTTTAAATATTTAAAAGTTTCTTTTTAATTAATTAATGAGAATTAATTAATTAAAAATACTTTTAGATATTTAAAAATCACCAAAAAAATTCATGAAACCTTTAAAAACATTTAGAAACATTGTCCAACCCTCAAACCAAATTTCTTTTTTGATCTTGATGCATTTTGAGAATTTTTCATGGAATTAAAATCATTTTAATGCATTATTTTGATCCAAACATCCAAAAATCATTTCTGCCTAACCAAAGAGAGTTGGACTTTGATTCTTTTTGCATTGCATTGTGTTTAGCATGTAGTTTGTGAGATTAAATGGCCATGATTTGATCTTTCATTTTCAATTTGTATGGTAATTTTCTTATTAAGGAACCCTAAAACCCTAGAAAACTTAGGAAAATCATAACTTGAATTAGGTTAAGAGTTGGAACTTCTCCTTTGGGCAGTGAGTTAGTATAGGTTTAGGGATCCTTTGAGTGCATTTTCAATTTTTTTGTATTGATGTTTGCTTCTGATTTTGGTTTGTGTTTGATGCTTTGATCATAAACCCTAATTCGGGCTTCCATATGCATCCATCTTGCATTTGTATTCATGCCTTGACTTGCCATAGCATCTTGTGCATCCATGTGATTCATTTAACATCATAAGACATATTGGAAGCATGCTTGATCATTGCATCTTGCATTTGCCATGTTGTATGCCATTTGCATTTCATAACTTTTCATGTATGTTCATGTGTCTTAACTTGCTTCATTTGCATCCATGAGCTTGTATGATCATCCCCATGAGTTGTTTCATGTTTGTAGCATCTCATAGCATCATTATCATCTCATGTATGCTTCTGGTTTTGGTTTGACTCATGCCATTTCATCTCATTTTGCATTGCATTGCATTTCTTTCACTAACTTTTCAGGTGGTAAGTTATCTTGAGAAGTGAATTTGCCTTCACTTCTCACAACTTCTTTTCATCTCTTTTATGCATCCATGCTGCATTTTGTTATGTGTTTGAGATTGAGCTTGCTCTTTCTTCTTCTTCTTACTTTCTTTCCTCAAGTGACTTGACTTCTTCAATGAAGCAAGTTGCTTTGCTTCTCCTGATCCTTTCATCTGCTTCCTGGTGTTTCCATTGAAGGCTTCTTTCTTAAACCTCACAAACCTTAGGAACAACCAAGCATGACAATGATTAGAGTTTTGATTAGTTCCCCCCACTTAGTTTTACCTTTGTGTCTCATTGAGTCTTCTCTTCTCATCTCATAATCAGGGACTAAACCCTAAAGGCTTTAAGGCTTTGTGATTAAGCTTATGCCTGCATCCTTCTATTAGGATGGAATGTATAACTTTAATCCTAAGTGTTAAACCCTTAATGTGTTTAAATCCTTTAATCAATCCACTTAATAATCATCAAGACATCACACTTGTAACTTGGGCCTTGCATTAGGGTTCTAATTCTTCCTTAATTGGTTAAGAAGGACTAACCCTAGTGTTAATGGACAAGTCCCCCTCAAGTTGTCTTACAAACCCTAAAAATCACTTCATCATCTCACCATTAAATAAAATCCACTTAATCAAAGGCTTGTTTTGTCATGAGTTTAATCCCTAATCATGGATTAAGTTGAGGAGCTTTCCTCAGCTTAAACATCCTCATCTATTATCCTTCTATTAGGATGGTGTAATGAGCCTGTTTAATTCCTGATTATGGCTTAATCTCATTACTTAACACTAAACAAAAACACCAAAAACATTTAAGTAATCACAAGTAGGTTAATGATCTTAATCCTACATCAAAGGTGTTTAAGTGTGAGAAGCTGACTTCACACTTAAGGTACCCTCATTACCCCTAATCAGAGGGAAGATGTGATGAGTTTACTAAATCCATTGGTTTAGGCTTAAGCTCATTAAGCTATGACAAACTTCCAAAAGCAATAAAAGACTGAAAACTCAAAACAAACAATAATCGTCTCCTTCGGGATTCTTTTCTCATCACATTCACTCACAACCGAGAACTTGCTTCTTCCGTCTAATGCAAGACAGTTTGCACCTGAGCCAGACAGGTCATACACTTGAGCATAGTCAAGCAAGCAGTTCACAAAGTCAATTCATTCTTTCAGTCTCTTTGGGTCGAACTACGGTGTTCTGACTTCCTCATTGCACGAGAGGATACGTAGGCATAACTTAACAGTTATCGAACAAAAGTTTCTGTATATCCCCCCCTTTTCCAGCTTTATTCTTTAGCCTCATGATCTTGAGCATTTTATTCTTGTTCTCACACTGACACTACATATTTATACACTTCACACTTCACATTCTTCTTACACTGACACCTGTACATCCTTTTCCAGCTATTTTATACACAAATTGCACTGACACTACCCCTTTAAAACACAAATCTTTTAAGCGTGGATCCCGTCGAGTTCGACGGACAATCTGGGTGCTAATACCTTCCCAGGTTGTAACCAACCCCCTTTCTCAGTCTCTCTGGTTCGCAACCGCCTTATCCATGTTCTTTCTAGGTCTATGCAGCATTGCCTTTCCTCCGGGATAAAAATGCCTAGCTGGCGACTCTTTTCATCCCCAGTGAGTTCACTGCCGCGTGTTCTCATTGTCCCTTTCGCCGACCGCTCGTGTCTGTACCCTATCTGACTTAGCTTCATTTAGTGGGAGCGACAGCTTGGCGACTCTGCTGGGGACCCTTATACTGCAACCAGGGCTTCTGGTTCTTTTGTGGGTTCCTCCTAGCGCTTGTTTGATTTGTTTTTACTGGGGTGTTATGTGTTATCTGTGCTTGTATATTTATTTTGTTTATTGCTTTATGTACAGTTGTTTTATTGCTTTCTTTATAGCTTTATATACATCATATTGTCATACTGTGCTGGCTGGATCTGTTTGTTTGTTTTGGTGGGTGGGGGTTCTACTGAGAGTTAAGGTCCTACACCTGGGACCTGAGTGACACTTAGGCTAGAGTGGTTCATATTCTTTCCCATTCCATTTCGGTCTGGTGCGGGAATATGAAACACGGTTCAGATATGGGTTTCTTCTTGAGAACTCTGTGTTGCAGATTTCCTGCAGTACTAGGGCTATCTGGGAAGCCTGCTAAGTCTGGATGACCTTTAGTATTGACCTTCAGAAACTGAGGTGAATTAGAGGAGGATCTTTTATGGTTATTGAAAACACTGTACCTCCGGGTTAGAAGTGTTTACACTTCTCATAACTAATCCAAGTCTGAGGATCCTTGTTTTAGAACACCACCTATGAGGGGGTTGGGCTGTTTACAGGTTTGCAGGTACCCTTGACCTCAGCATACCTTGTTACTTTGTTTGATTAAGAGTACTCCATTTTGGAACAGTTCTTGTGATTTTTAACCCAGGACATGTGACTCTTTATTTGAGTCCCCCACCTTGGTTACTGGACTTATGAACCTCCATCTGGATTTCTTGAACATACATGGACCTATATCAGAGCAATCAATCAGATCCAGCTCAGTCACAAACCCTTGCATATCATTTGCATACATCCTCATTGCATCATTTTAACATGTGTTTATTTGTTTTTCAGGGTATCCATCCTATCCTTTTGGCTTGGTTTTGACCCCTTCTTCAGCTTAGACCTGTCTTCATCAGCACTTGCTTCAGCTATCAGCCACTTGCTTCAGTCACCTGCACCCTCAGTCTCAGCCTATCAGTGGCCCATCTTCAGTATTATTCTCAGTCATCATCATCAGCACCCATTCTTCAGCAACATGGCACCTAAGAAAAGTAACATCTCCTATCACTTCTTTGAGCCTGAGCTAGCTAGCATCAGGAGGATTCAGACCCTGATTACTCCAGACCATATACCATATTTCAGAGAACATTATGGAGGAATCCTTGATGTGGTATTGGATTTGGACCCTTCACAAAGGAGCTTGATACATACTTGCCTGCAGTTCTATGATCCCCCTCTGAGGTGCTTCACTTTTCAGAATTTTCAGTTGGGGCCTTTGTTGGAGGAATATTCATCATTGGTTGGTGTACCTATCAGGGGTGGAATACCCTTCAACCCTGAGATGACTTTCCCTAGTAATGAGGAGATAGCAAAAGCATTACATCTGGAACCGGTTCTGATTGGGCAGAACCTGACAGCTAAAGCTGGAATCTCTGGTTTTCATCTGGATTTCTTGATCTCTCAGGCTACTCTGAAGGCCTCCTTGGGGTAGTGGAAGGCAGTTTGTGCTCTGTTGGCCCTTAGCATATATGGGGTCATACTTTTTGCAGATGAGCCTAAGTTTGTTAGCAAGAATGCAGTCCATCTTTTCATCCTGAGAAACTAAGTGCCTACCTTACTGGGAGATCTCTACTACTCTGTTCATCAAAGGAATGAAAAGCAAAGGGGAAGATTAGTGAGATGCTGTGCTCCTTTGTTCCATACTTGGCTGCTCAAGCATTTGCCGAAGACTGATGCATTCTTGAACCCTCACCAGCAGAAGAACTGGGCTAGGAGGCTTGTTGCCCTAACCTCAGATGATATCAGGTGGTGCACTCAGAGCACTAAGGGCAGAGACATCATTACAAGTTGTGGGCAATTTCCCAATGTGCCTCTGATTGGAGTGAAGGGTTGCATCAACTACAACCCTCTACTATTCAAAAGACAACTGGGCTATGCATTGGTCCACCCTCCTAGGGCACAGGATCTGACTGAGACCCTCTATTGTGAAATCAAGCCTGATCTGGCTATTGTCAGGCAGGCATCTTGGGCCTGGGACAATGTGCAGACTAAGGGGGTAACCATTCTTGGGAGATGCAACAATGTAGCCTCAGCTCAGTACTATGAGTGGTCTCATGCCAGGGCTCAAATTTCTGGAATGCCTTTTACTATTGAAGATATGCCTGGACCCTCCACATCACCACCTCCACCAACTGTCAGCTTAGAGGAGTTTGAGAAATTGAAAGAGAGAAATGAGAAGTTGACTCAAGCCCTACAGAAGACCCTCTGGGAGAGGAGTGATGGTAGGTTGGATATTGAGAGGCTAGAAAAGTTGAAAGTGGAGCATTTGGCTAGAATTGAGAAGTCTGAGGATTACATTAAGAAGTCTAGGGCTGGAGAACAGATCTTGAAGAATGCCTGCAAGGAAGCTCAGTTCCAGAAGGCCAGGACTGATTTGTATCTAAAGGAGAGTCAAGCTAGGTGGGTCAAGATCACCGAAGCTCGCACTCAGGAGGATAAAAGGACTCAGGATAAGATTGAGCAGATGGAAGCTAGTGCAAAAGAGCAACAGGAAGCCCTGGCAGCAACCCAGAGGGAGATCTCAGAGTTGAAGATCAGAGCTGGTGTAAAGAGGTCAAAGGACCAAAGTCAGCACAAGAAGCTAACTGCAGCTATTGCTACAAGGAATCTCCTTATCAGGAATCTTACAGAGCGTCCAGCTGATCCTGTGACTAAAGCACTTCTCAAAGAAGTTCAGGAGGATGAGTTTGGACTAGGTGTTTGACTTTTGCTTGTTGTTGCTTTCATCTTATGTACTTTTCTTTATGTTGTATTTTTGACCCCTCAGAGGGCTTGTATTGTAAAAGAAACAAACTATGTATCATTCACCCTCTTTTTGTAATATACGGGTTGTTTTGTTTTATCTGAATTCTTCAAGCAACATCACAAGCACCTTCTTCAAGGGTCTGGAACGGTCAAAACCAAGTGCCAAGCCGGATACCTTGGAAACAAATAGACATACTGCATCGCATACTAACCTTTTGTTTTGTTTTGTAGGTTTTTGTTTTATTGTTACTAACTCTGTTGTGACTTCAGGAATTATTGCTCGACGTCGAGGGTTTCCACTCAACCGTCCACACAGATACCCCACCCGCAACAATCTTCCGGGCATACAGATGGACCAAATGCAGCAGGACCTTACAGAGGTCAGGAATCAAATGACCAACGAGAGGTTGGAAATGAGGAATCAGATGACACAATTTATGGAGGTGATGAACAATATGGCTCAAAGCCAGGAGAGGTTAAGAGCACTAGTAGAGGGGAGGAACCAGGAAGACCATCATCCAGGGACTGCTGGGACAAGCAACAATGAGAGAGTCCAACCTCATGTTAATCCCCCAGTCTTTGGACCCCACCAACATCCAGAGATCAACATCCCTGTCAATGTGCAAGGGACTGCCACAACAGGTAGAGTACTGCAAGAAGACCCCCAGGAAGATCAGTTCACAGTGATGGGAGCTGGGGAAGAAGCCTATGACAGAAGGCTAGAAGAGATTGCTGAGAAGCTAAGATCTTTGGAGTCCCAGAATTCTTTGGGATTTGATGTTATGGACATGGGTCTAGTGGACGGGGTCAGGATTCCCCACAAATTTAAACCACCATGCTTTGAAAAGTATAACGGGACTTCCTGCCCCAGGACCCATTTACAATCTTTTCTGGGGAGATTGAAGGCCTATACCATGGACGAAAAGCTATGGATGTTTTATTTTGAGGATAGCTTAACTGGAGCATCGAGGGAATGGTACTCCCACTTGACAAGAGCAACCATTAGATGCTGGAAGGACCTGTCAGAGGCCTTTATCAGACAGTATCAGTACAACCTGGATATGGCCCCCAACAGGACCCTCCTGATGGGGATGTCTCAGTCATCCAGGGAAAGCTTCCGTGAATACGCTCAAAGATGGAGACAGCTTGCTGCTGCTGTCCAGCCGCCTATGTCAGAGAGGGAGATGGCTGATATGTTTATGAACACCCTCCAGGGGACTTACATTGATAGGCTAGCTGCCTTCTCATCTACCAGCTTTGCAGATGTAGTCATAGCCGGGGAGAGGATTGAAAGCCTATTGAAGATGGGTAAGATCTCAGACAACGGGGCAAGCTCATCCAGTAACACAAGAAAGCCTTTTGCAGGCCCAAGAAGAACTGGTGAGACCAATGCTATCCACACCAACAGGGGCATGCCCCAATATGTTCATAGGTCTGTGGCAGCAGTCACCATTCCCACTCCGATTCATCCTCAACCAGCTTATCAACCTCAGCAACAAAATTACCAGCAACAAACTCAGTTTCCTCCTCAAAGAAATTACAACAACAGCAACACCAACAATAACAATCAGCAGAGACCATTCCAACAGAGGTCCTCTCAGGCCAATAGGGTGATCGATCCGATCTCTATGCCCTATGCCACATTACTGCCACAACTCTTGAAACTCAACCTAGTTGAGCTAAGGACGTTGGCACCCCCGGATCCTAACAGTCTGCCCAGAAATTACGACGCCAGCGCCAGATGTGCCTTTCACTCAAATGCACCTGGTCATAGTACGGAAAAGTGCAGAGCTTTGCACATGAAAGTGCAGGATTTAGTGGATTCCAAGGCTTTAAACTTTGCACCACCACCAAATGTCAACAAGAACCCTATGCCACACCATGGTGGTCCCCGAATCAATGCTATTGAAGAAGACAAGCCGTCTTACTTGATAACCAGTGTGGGTCAGATTCGGACACCCTTGGTGGAGATTAAAGCTCAACTCTTGGAATGTCAAATGTTCCCAGGATGTGAGTTAGGGTGTGCTTATTGCAACATTTCAGTGAATGGTTGTGATAACCTGAGAGATGGCATAGATGGCCTCATTCAGAGTGGCCTGCTCCAAATCACCACGACAGTACCTACCAACCCAGCAATCTCGTTAACAACAATTCCAGAGTCTACTACAACTACAACAACCATTGTTCCAGACAACTCTTCAGCTTCATCAACAAATGTTTCATCTGTCGTTTCAACTGACCGGATATCAACGAACATTCCTTCTACAACTTCAACACCACTTCATTTTGAATCTCCTACAACAACAACACCCATCCTTCCAACAATGTCTCCTACAACATCAGCAGCCAACCATGAAAATGTCTCAACAGTTACGATTTATTATGATCCTGAAAATGATTCTGCCTACAACTCACAAAGTGCCACTCCTATTAGAGCACCAGTCACAATATATTATGATCCGCAGACTATCACGGTTCCTTCCGCAGCTGCCATCAGTCCAGTCACTGTCACAGTGCCTGGGCCGGTATCTTATGAAAGCAGTAATGCCATCCCTTGGCATTACGGCTCTGATTTATACTGCGAAGGACAAAAGATCACTTTTGAATCATAAACTTCTGCACCACAAATAGACAATGTGGGAGGAGGCGGAGGCTTCACTCGAAGCGAACGTCTCTTTGCCCCGCAAATTCAAAGACCCACTGCCGAAGCAGAAGCTGCTGCCAAGGCAAAAGGGAAGAGTATGGTGCAAGAAGAACAGGTTGTTAGAGAAGCTTTGAAGACACCTTTTGACCAAGAAGTTGATGAATTCATGAGAATCATCAAGAAAAGTGATTACAAGATAGTGGACCAGCTTCATCAGACGCCTTCCAAGATCTCCATTCTATCATTGCTTATGTGCTCCGAGGCTCATCGGAATGCACTACTCAAAGTCTTGCACGCAGCTTATGTGCCAGAAGAGATCACGGTCAATCAGTTGGAAGCTGTGGTTGGAAATGTTAATGCTAGCAATGGACTAGGATTCACCAACACTGATTTGACTACGGAAGGCCGCAATCATAACAAGGCTCTGCACATTACCATGGAATGTAAAGGTGCAGTTCTTTCCCATGTGCTGGTAGACACAGGGTCATCCCTCAATGTCTTACCTAAAAAGGCCCTTGTGAAGCTGGAATATGAAGGATTGGCACTACGTCCCAGTAACTTGGTAGTGAGAGCTTTTGACGGCTCTAAGAGATCAGTTCTGGGAGAAATTGAGTTTCCTGTAACGATTGGCCCACAGACTTTCAAAACGACCTTCTACGTGATGGACATTCAGCCTGCCTACAGCTGTTTGTTGGGTAGACCATGGATTCATGCCGCTGGCGCAGTAACGTCTACCCTTCACTAGAAGTTAAAATTTGAGTGGGAAGGCCAAGTCGTTACTATTTGTGGAGAGGAGGATATTTTTGTTAGCCATCTGGCTACTTATAAGTATATTGAGATGGATGGGGAGATCCACGAGACGATGAGTCAAGGGTTTGAGGCCCTGAATATTAATGAAACCTCTGCTGTACTTGGGACTTCCATGACATCCTACCAGCAAGCCCGGAAGGTGGTGGAAGAAGGAAACGCTCAAGGCTGGGGCAAATTGTTGCATGTGGAGAAGAAAGAAGATAGATTTGGGTTGGGTTACAAACCAACTCAACAAGATCAAGCAGAGGCTGCTAAGAAGCCCAACTTTGTTAGTGGGGGGATGCTCACCCCTGATGCTGTCAACAACTTGGAAGATGAGTCGGAAGATGAACGCAACCTGGAAAGCTGGATTCGTCCAAGGATCCCGGGGAGCCGTGTCTCAAACTGGTCTTCCCAGGAAATTATAAGAGTTACTCCTGCAGAGTAATTATTATTTCCTGTATATTTTAAGCATGCATCAAGTCTTGCATCTTGCCCAAGATGACAAGACTCATTTTGTAATCGGGCCATCTGTAATTTTTGTGCAACAAGATTAATCAATGAAATATCAGACATCTTTTGCAAACGAGTCTTTTTCTTTTTCGCTCACTGTTTTTCTTTTTGTACAAAAAAATAATAAATGGCAATGTTTTCAAAATGACAACTTTTATTTCACTTTTCTAAACAAGATTAAAATCAATCACTAAAATGAACCAACTGAACCCTTGCAGAGAGTGTCTTCCAGACCGCACCGACAGCAGCACGGCTATGACTTCGTATGACTTTGACAATCCAATCAATCAAGCTGATGAAGGGGTTGAAGAAGATTACGAGCTTCCTGAAGAGCTAGCCAGATTGTTAAGACAAGAGGAGAAGGTCATCACTCCTCATCAGGAGGAGGTCGAAACGATTAATCTTGGTACAGATGAAGATGTGAAAGAAGTTAAAATCGGGGCCTGCTTACAAGACTCGGTGAAGAAACAACTGATTGACCTGCTTCAGGAATATGTGGATGTGTTTGCTTGGTCTTACCAAGACATGCCAGGGTTGGACACCGATATTGTTATGCACAAGCTGCCTTTAAGAGAAGAATGCCCGCCGGTTAAACAGAAACTGCGCCGCACTCGCCCAGACATGGCAATGAAGATCAAAGAAGAGGTACAAAAGCAGTGGGACGCCGGATTCCTTGCTGTAACTAGCTATCCGCCGTGGGTTGCTAACATTGTGCCTGTTCCAAAGAAAGATGACAAGGTAAGGATGTGTTTTGACTACCGGGATCTGAACAGAGCCAGCCCGAAAGATGATTTCCCATTACCTCACATTGATGTATTGGTTGATAATACGGCTCAGTTCTCGGTATTCTCCTTCATGGACGGATTCTCAGGATACAATCAGATCAAAATGTCACCTGAAGACATGGAGAAGACAACATTCATCACACCTTGGGGCACGTTCTGTTACAAGGTGATGCCATTCGGACTGAAGAATGCTGGTGCAACATATCAACGGGCTATGGTAACGTTATTCCACGATATGATCCATAAGGAAATCGAGTGTTATGTGGATGACATGATTGCCAAGTCCCTTACAGAGGAAGACCACCTGGTAAATCTGCTGAAGCTATTCAAGCGTCTGAGGAAGTACCAATTGAAGCTGAACCCCAATAAATGCACATTCGGGGTGCGATCCGGTAAGCTGCTGGGCTTTATTGTAAGCGAGAAAGGGATTGAAGTGGACCCTGATAAAGTCAAAGCCATTCAAGAAATGCCTGCACCGAAAACTGAGAAAGAAGTTCGAGGGTTTCTAGGTAGATTGAACTACATCTCAAGGTTCATCTCTCACCTTATGGCAACTTGTGAACCCTTGTTTAAACTGTTAAGAAAGGAACAGACGGTCAGTTGGAATGAAGACTGCCAAAAGGCTTTTGACAAGATCAAGGAATACCTGCAGGAACCACCAATCCTTATGCCTCCGGTTGAAGGAAGACCTCTGATAATGTACTTAACAGTATTAGAAGAGTCAATGGGGTGTGTGCTGGGCCAACATGACGAGTCTGGTCGAAAAGAATATGCAATATACTACCTGAGCAAAATGTTTACCGACTGTGAACAACGTTATTCACTGCTCGAGAAAACTTGTTGTGCTTTAGCGTGGGCTGCTCGTCGACTGAGACAGTATATGTTGACCCACACCACTTTGTTGATATCAAAAATGGACCCAGTTAAGTACATTTTCGAGAAGCCAGCTCTTACCGGACGGGTTGCAAGATGGCAGATGATTCTCACGGAATATGACATCCAATACACCTCTCAGAAAGCCATCAAGGGCAGTGTAGTATCTGAATATCTTGCTGAGCAACCTATTGATGACTACCAGCCTATGAGATTTGACTTCCCTGATGAAGACATCATGTTCATAAAAGCAAAAGATTATGAGGAGCCTATTCACACTGAAGGGCCTGACCCGGAAGAAGAATGGACTATGATGTTTGATGGGGATGTTAATATGAATGGTCGTGGTGTTGGTGCAGTACTCATTACACCTAAAGGAGTTCACATGCCTTTCTCGGCAAAACTCACTTTCGACTGCACTAACAACGAAGCTGAATACGAAGCTTGCATTATGGGTCTTGAGGAAGCCATTGACCTCAGGATCAAGACGCTGACTGTATTCAGAGATTCAGCTCTGGTAGTTAATCAAACCAACGGCAAATGGTACACACACCAGGATCATCTGATACCTTACAGGGATTATACAAGGAGGTTACTGACTTTCTTTACAACGGTCAAGCTTGAGTATATCCCTAGGGACGAGAATCAGTTTGCAGATGCTCTGGCTACCATTTCATCTATGATCAAAGTTCAAGCTGCCAACTTTGTACCTCAGATTTCAGTGTCCAGACTTGACAGACCAGCATATGTATTTGCGGCAGATATTGCCAAAGATGATAAGCCTTGGTTCCACGACATTAAGTGCTTCTTGGAGGATCAAACATACCCATCTGGGGCATCTTCCAATGATAAGAAGACTTTGAGAAGGCTTGCTGGCAGTTTCTTTCTGAACACTGATGGTTCCCTATACAAGAGAAACTTTGATATGGTACTCCTCAGATGTGTTGATAGAACAGAAGCAGACTTGTTGATGCATGAGGTGCACGAAGGATCCTTTGGTACCCATGCTGGAGGGCATGCCATGGCTAAGAAGTTGCTACGATCAGGTTATTACTGGATCACAATGGATGCTGACTGCTGTGCCTATGCCAGAAAATGCCATAAATGCCAGATCTATGCAGATAAAGTGCATGTGCCTCCTAATCCTTTGAATATAATGTCTTCACCCTGGCCCTTTGCCATGTGGGGCATTGATATGATTGGAAAGATTGAGCCAACTGCTTCAAATGGCCACAGATTCATCCTAGTCGCCATTGATTATTTCACCAAGTGGGTCGAAGCGGCCTCATATGCAAATGTTACAAGACAAGTGGTAGCCAGATTCCTGAAGAGAGATATCATCTGTCGGTATGGAGTGCCCGAGCGAATCATTACTGATAATGGTTCCAACTTAAACAACAAAATGATGGCTGAGCTATGTCGGGACTTCAAGATCCAACACCACAATTCTTCTCCTTACAGGCCAAAGATGAACGGCGCTGTTGAGGCAGCTAATAAGAATATCAAGAAGATTGTGCAGAAGATGGTAGTTACATACAAAGACTGGCATGAAATGCTGCCATTTGCCTTGCATGGGTACCGCACGTCAATCAGAACATCCACTGGGGCAACACCGTATCAACTTGTGTACGGTATGGAAGCAGTCCTACCTGTTGAAGTTGAGCTACCCTCCCTACGGGTATTGATGGATGTTAAGCTGAACGAAGCAGAGTGGGTCCAATCCCGATACGAACAACTGAGTCTGATTGAAGAGAAAAGATTGGCTGCAATTTGTCATGGGCAGTTGTATCAGAAAAGAATGAAGAGAGCCTTCGATCAGAAAGTCAGGCACCGAGAGTACCAAGTAGGAGATCTTGTGTTGAAGAGAATCCTCCCTCCTCATACAGACCACAGGGGCAAATGGACTCCAAATTATGAAGGAACATTTGTTGTAAAGAAAGTTTTCTCTGGTGGGGCACTGATGCTCAGTACCATGGATGGTGAAGACTTCCCGTCCCCTGTAAATTCAGATGCAGTTAAAAGATACTTCGCATAAAAATAAAAAAAAATAAAAAAAAAATGACCCGCTGGACATAAAAACAGAATATAAGTCCAGGAAAAAATAGGGCATCCCGGCGAGTCAAAAACAGAATAAAAGACTCGGGCAAAAATAAGGGAAATAAATAAAAAAGAAAATGTGCACCCGCTGAGTTGAAAAGCCGCATTGGACAACTCAGGCAAAAATGGGTATCCCGATGGATTGAAAACCCGAAAGGGCGATCCATGCAAAATATGGGAATAAGCGAACAACTGCATTCTGAATTCGTTGGTATCACCTACAACTTGGTAAGCTTCGAAGGGACCAAGCTTTTGTCAGAATCAGTCTTCTTCAGAAAGCAAGACGAGAAGAACGTCAAAAGTCATACGAGTCATAGCAAGAGGAAGCTCCTTCAAAGCGTCGTCAACATTGCCAGTATTTTGTTCCTCAATTTGTAACAATCTCCTCATTTCAGGAGATATGTTTCCTTGACTGTATCTTGCCAATTCAGGGCACGTAAATTAATAAAAAACAGATTTTTCAGTCACACAATGTCTCGTATATTTTTATTTGCAAAAATGTCTGATGTCTTAAAGGAAACTTATTGCATGAATACAGATGCTAAATCTTTAAAAATAAAAAAAATAAAAAAAAACAAAAAAAAACTACGTGCTTGCAGGAAATATACTTACTCTCGAGAGCGTCTCACTCCTATGACGGAATCCGGTAAGGGATGCTTCGGGATTACTTGTACGTTTCTCTGCCTTTGCAGGATTGAAGGTATTCAAAAGTACAACATGGGGGCATAAAAGCTTCATCCCAGCAAGCCGGCAAATCAACACTCACTCAGTCTTAGCACCCAAGTGCTTGCTCCCCAGCTGAGTTGCCACTTGTTGCTTCTCCCAGCCGAGTTGGCAATCATTCTTCCTCAGTCAAGTACAAAAGACAGGGAACCATCTCCCCACAGAGTTTCAGCCTCTATCCAGAAGAGCAACGCACGAAGGAATCACAACAAAGTGACGAAAGCTTCTGCAAACCCCAGCTGGGTCCCTCATTAACAAGGATAGGTCTATCAGTGACATATTTCCTTAAGCAGAGTTATATGTACTAGATCTACCAACGATCCTATCCCCAGCTGGGATGTCCACTTCAAACAGATCAACCAGAGATCTTCACAGCAACGGGATCTGAATCCCGGATTGGTATCTTTTGCATAAACATAGCATTAGCATCATATTCACCCCACAAAGCGTAGCATTCCGTCTTAATACGGAGCATTACGGCAAAAATCAAACAGGTTGCATAATCATAAGCCATGTTCGGAATCAAACACTTGCGAATATTATCAACTCATCAACAATATGCAGAATACATCCCTGATTCCCCAGCAAACGCAGTTGCCTCACATTCACCAATGCAAATACATACTCCTTGTGGCACTCGTCCGTGTCATATCCCCAGCAGAAAGCCAAAGACGTCCCCTTTGCACTTACAAATACTTGTATATATATAACTTTCTTAACATCCGTCCATGTCATTTTCCCAGCACAGTAACATAAACACTTTGTATACCAGATATTTGTTTATACTACACCTTTCTCTTTTGGCACTCGCCTGTGTCATTCTCCCCAGCAGATTGAACACTCATCTATACATCACTCATACTTTCTACTCATACCTATACAGATACTCGTCCGTATCTTGTATACACCATTCATATCCCCGCAGATTCGACACTCGTCCGTGTTCTTTGTTAACCAGTTGGTACTCGTCCGTACCATCATCTCAGAACATGTGTCAAGCGTTTGCTTCTACATGATACTCGTCCGTATCATAGTCTTAAGGATGCTCGTCCGCATCTTTAATCCATACACTGTGTCTTCTTGAATATAGATACTCGTCTATGTCTACTATTCCCCAGAAGAGTTCTTTCAGATTCAACACTCGTCCGTGTTCTTTGTTAACCAGTTGATACTCGTCCGTATCATCATCTCTGAACATGTGTCAGTATTTGTTTCTACCTGATACTCGTCCGTATCATGGTCTTAAGGGCGCTCGTCCGCATCTTTACACAATACCAAACACTTATACCTTTTATTTTTGGATTGTAAACACTCGTCCGTGTTTACTATTCCCCAGTAAAACAATTTTCTTCTTATCTGACATTCGTGCTATGTCATGATAAACCCTGAGAGCAGCCGTACCCTGCTAGGTGGTCGTCCTCCACCTCTTGATGGTCGTCCTCCATCATGCTCATCCGATGGCCGTCCCCATCGTTGACTTCTATCCGACATTCGTCCTATGTCGTGGTATTTAGCAGCCGTCCCCTGCTAGGTGGTCGTCCTCCACCTCTTGATGATCGTCCTTCATCATTTTATCCAATAGCCGTCCCCATTGTTGATTTTGGTTATCTGGCATTCGTCCTACGTCATGATAAACCTTGAGAGCAGCCGTCCCCTGCTAGGTGGTCGTCCTCCACCTCTTGATGGTCGTCCTCCATCATGCTCATCCGATGGACGTCCCCATCGTTGACCTTTTTATCCGGCATTCGTCCTATGTCGCGATATTTTCGGCAGCCGTACCCTGCCTGGTGGTCGTCCTCCACCGTAGATGACCGTCCCTCATCTCAACCCCAACAGAGCAGCCGTTCCCTGCTAGGAGATCGTCCTTCGCCTTTGATGACCGTGCCTCACCATCTGTTTATTTCATTTATTATTTCACCCGATGGCCGTCCCCGTCGTGGTCCCCTCTTCTTTTTAGCCCGATGGCCGTCCCCATCGTTGGTTATTTTACTTTATGAACCTGATGGCCGTCCCCATCATTTGTTCATTAATCCTCAGAGAATTTTTTATAGCTTTATCTTGATGGCCGTCCCCATCATAATATCTTTTCCCAGCATGTCGGCCGTCCCCGCCATCGCTCTTTACCCAGCAATCGTCCTCTGCTCGACGGTCGTCCTCCGTCGCCCATACTTTACAATATACTTTACTTTCTTTTGCAATTTGTATCCCTTTTCTTCTTCATTCTGTGAGTGCAAATTTTGGACTGTCTTTGGTATTCAACCACAAGTTATCTTGTTTGCCTGTTAAGCCGTCGCTTACATCCTGCACAGCTAACTCATGTTTGAATAGGGGCAGCTGTAAACACCCCAAATTTTCCCTCACCCATTCACACCATGGCTTGTGACCATTTCATATGCATAAACACCATCATACCATTCCATATTATATTTTTGATTCACTGCATAGATTCTAAGCCATCTGCATCTAGGGTTTGTGATCTGAGCAATCCAAGAGCTTCTTGAGCCACTCCAAAGGCTATCAATCACTTCAAAGGGGTCCATGTGTGTTCAAACATCATATTGTATCCCCTCAAAGTCAAGAATGCCAAAGAATCACAAGAACTGGGATTGGTGTGGAAGCAGAGCCAGGCTTGACTGCACAGTTGACCTAAAATTAGGGTTTTGGTTTCAGAGGCCATAACTCCAAATTTTTTGGTCATTCTTGTTTCTATTGGTCTCTATATGGTATAGGGAGTATGCATATAAATTTTCATGAAGAAATTCCATGGGGAAGTCATCTGATCAAGAGTTGACTTTCTGGACAAGTCAGTGCAAAATTAGGGCATCTGAGGCCCCCAATGACCCAACCAAGGGGTGATCTTCATCATTTTGAGTGTATATGATCTTTATTTGATCATGGAAGAAGTTGGAAGTTCACAAAATTCAAGAATTACAAGTTTTTGCAAAGTTGACTTTTTGGGGCAAGTTTGACTTTTAAGGAATTTGTCATTTTAGGCAACTTTTCAATCCTTACTTTTTGATTCAAGAAAGCTTCAAATGAAAAAACCTTGGTCATGAAAGTTGTAGAATAGATCTTTCCCTTTTCAAAAAGTACAAGAACATGACCTAATTCATTTTGGATCAAAAGTTATGGTTCATCAAAGTTGGCAAAAATCACTAAAATTCAAATTATGCACCAAATGAGAAACTTGCAAAATCTTGTACCAAGGCAATTTGTGACTTCTAATTGATGTCAAACCATTGCACAAACATCACACAAGTCCTAAAGTTCAGATTGAACCAAAGGAATCACATGTTTCATGGCTTGTGAGGCAAGATCTTTTCATAAGAACCAAAACAAGCCAAGTTGCAAAAGTCATGATAGTTTCTCATCCACTTGCTAGCTACATTGCTGAACCATCCTAGCCTTTCCCTCACACCATGCTGCGCAGCCCACACCCCTTGTACTTGGCTAGAACATGACCCATGCTTCTCTTACATAAAGTTGACAAATTGGCAAAAGTAGATACACCTATCACAAAAGGGCATGTCACATCCTCTGACCAATAGGATTAGTTTATACAAACAAATGGCAAGCCAAGCAACATAACACACAAGCCTGGAACCAGCAAGAACATAACTTTCTCATTTTCACTCTCCAAAGCAAAAGCCTTCGAAACTCAGAAAACAAGCTACAAACTCACAAACAAACTTCATAGAACTCATCACCACATCCTTCTGATCATTTCCCTGCCTTCACTCATCCTTGAAACCTCACATAAGCCAAACATGATTCTCACCTGAGCTTGAACAGAACTTGTTCAATCTCCCAAACCAGCCAACACAAACTCCTTCTAAGCATCCAGACATCATTAAGGGACCAAAAGGAGTGGATTGCATAAAGAGGGGAGGTCAGAAAGCTGCAAAGTTGAAAGCTTCAAAACTCAGGTAGCTCAAGAACTTTTTTTCCAGAAATGATTTTTAAAGTTCCTAAGTTGTTCTTTGTAGTTCACTGATCACTCTGATGTCTTTGGTTTTGAAAATGGTGGAGAGATGAGAGTTTAATCTGTTTTTGAAACTTTTTGCCCTAGGATTTGTTTGATTCGATTCAGCCAGTTTAGGAATGATAAATGTGTTTTGAATGGGGGTTCTGATTCGTTTTTAGGTGGGGATCATTTCTGCCTAATTAGATTTCGTTTTAGATGCGTTTAGAGAGAGTTTGAAGTTTGGAGTGATCGGAGAAGATGACCGGAACACTGTTCCGGTCACCTGAGAGTCATTAATGGCTGGATTAGGGTTAATTAATTAGGGTTAGTGAGTTTGAATGCTGGCCGTCCAGATGCGCGCCAGGTCAATTCGCGCGTGTTGGAGTTTGAATCTGGGCCTTCAGATTGGATTACTTTTCTTTTTTCAGTTTTAAATTCATTTTATTTTCATATTAATTCATTTGTTTTCTATATTTTATTAAAAATAGTAAAACCAATTCAAAAATTCTGAAATTTTTTATACAAGTTATTATTTAATTTCAGAACACAAAAATATTTTTATTTTTAGCATTAAAAAAGTATTTTTAAATATTTAAAAGTTTCTTTTTAATTAATTAATGAGAATTAATTAATTAAAAATACTTTTAGATATTTAAAAATCACCAAAAAAATTCATGAAACCTTTAAAAACATTTAGAAACATTGTCCAACCCTCAAACCAAATTTCTTTTTTGATCTTGATGCATTTTGAGAATTTTTCATGGAATTAAAATCATTTTAATGCATTATTTTGATCCAAACATCCAAAAATCATTTCTGCCTAACCAAAGAGAGTTGGACTTTGATTCTTTTTGCATTGCATTGTGTTTAGCATGTAGTTTGTGAGATTAAATGGCCATGATTTGATCTTTCATTTTCAATTTGTTTGGTAATTTTCTTATTAAGGAACCCTAAAACCCTAGAAAACTTAGGAAAATCATAACTTGAATTAGGTTAAGAGTTGGAACTTCTCCTTTGGGCAGTGAGTTAGTATAGGTTTAGGGATCCTTTGAGTGCATTTTCAATTTTTTTGTATTGATGTTTGCTTCTGATTTTGGTTTGTGTTTGATGCTTTGATCATAAACCCTAATTCGGGCTTCCATATGCATCCATCTTGCATTTGTATTCATGCCTTGACTTTCCATAGCATCTTGTGCATCCATGTGATTCATTTAACATCATAAGACATATTGGAAGCATGCTTGATCATTGCATCTTGCATTTGCCATGTTGTATGCCATTTTCATTTCATAACTTTTCATGTATGTTCATGTGTCTTAACTTGCTTCATTTGCATCCATGAGCTTGTATGATCATCCCCATGAGTTGTTTCATGTTTGTAGCATCTCATAGCATCATTATCATCTCATGTATGCTTCTGGTTTTGGTTTGACTCATGCCATTTCATCTCATTTTGCATTGCATTGCATTTCTTTCACTAACTTTTCAGGTGGTAAGTTATCTTGAGAAGTGAATTTGCCTTCACTTCTCACAACTTCTTTTCATCTCTTTTATGCATCCATGCTGCATTTTGTTATGTGTTTGAGATTGAGCTTGCTCTTTCTTCTTCTTCTTCTTACTTTCTTTCCTCAAGTGACTTGACTTCTTCAATGAAGCAAGTTGCTTTGCTTCTCCTGATCCTTTCATCTGCTTCCTGGTGTTTCCATTGAAGGCTTCTTTCTTAAACCTCACAAACCTTAGGAACAACCAAGCATGACAATGATTAGAGTTTTGATTAGTTCCCCCCACTTAGTTTTACCTTTGTGTCTCATTGAGTCTTCTCTTCTCATCTCATAATCAGGGACTAAACCCTAAAGGCTTTAAGGCTTTGTGATTAAGCTTATGCCTGCATCCTTCTATTAGGATGGAGTGTTTAACTTTAATCCTAAGTGTTAAACCCTTAATGTGTTTAAATCCTTTAATCAATCCACTTAATAATCATCAAGACATCACACTTGTAACTTGGGCCTTGCATTAGGGTTCTAATTCTTCCTTAATTGGTTAAGAAGGACTAACCCTAGTGTTAATGGACAAGTCCCCCTCAAGTTGTCTTACAAACCCTAAAAATCACTTCATCATCTCACCATTAAATAAAATCCACTTAATCAAAGGCTTGTTTTGTCATGAGTTTAATCCCTAATCATGGATTAAGTTGAGGAGCTTTCCTCAGCTTAAACATCCTCATTTATTATCCTTCTATTAGGATGGTGTAATGAGCCTGTTTAATTCCTGATTATGGCTTAATCTCATTACTTAACACTAAACAAAAACACCAAAAACATTTAAGTAATCACAAGTAGGTTAATGATCTTATTCCTACATCAAAGGTGTTTAAGTGTGAGTAGCTGACTTCACACTTAAGGGACCCTCATTACCCCTAATCAGAGGGAAGATGTGATGAGTTTACTAAATCCATTGGTTTAGGCTTAAGCTCATTAAGCTATGACAAACTTCCAAAAGCAATAAAAGACTGAAAACTCAAAAACAAACAATAATCGTCTCCTTCGGGATTCTTTTCTCATCACATTCACTCACAACCGAGAACTTGCTTCTTCCGTCTAATGCAAGACAGTTTGCACCTGAGCCAGATAGGTCATACACTTGAGCATAGTCAAGCAAGCAGTTCACAAAGTCAATTCATTCTTTCCGTCTCTTTGGGTCGAACTACGGTGTTCTGACTTCCTCATTGCACGAGAGGATACGTAGGCATAACTTAACAGTTATCGAACAAAAGTTTCTGTATATCCCCCCCTTTTCCAGCTTTATTCTTTAGCCTCATGATCTTGAGAATTTTATTCTTGTTCTCACACTGACACTGCATATTTATACACTTCACACTTCACATTCTTCTTACAATGACACCTGTACATCCTTTTCCAGCTATTTTATACACAAATTGCACTGACACTACCCCTTTAAAACACAAATCTTTTAAGCGTGGATCCCGTCGAGTACGACGGACAATCTGGGTGCTAATACCTTCCCAGGTTGTAACCAACCCCCTTTCTCAGTCTCTCTGGTTCGCAACCGCCTTATCCATGTTCTTTCTAGGTCTATGCAGCATTGCCTTTCCTCCGGGATAAAAATGCCTAGCTGGCGACTCTTTTCATCCCCAGTGAGTTCACTGCCGCGTGTTCTCATTGTCCCTTTCGCCGACCACTCGCGTCTGTACCCTATCTGACTTAGCTTCAGTTAGTGGGAGCGACACAGGCCACTCTGGATGAGGCCATCTATGCCATCTCTCAGGTTATCACAACCATTCACTGAAATGTTGCAATAAGCACACCCTAACTCACATCCTGGGAACATTTGACATTCCAGGAGTTGAGCTTTAATCTCCACCAAGGGTGTCCGAATCTGACCCACACTGGTTATCAAGTAAGACGGCTTGTCTTCTTCAATAGCATTGATTCGGGGACCACCATGGTGTGGCATAGGGTTCTTGTTGACATTTGGTGGTGGTGCAAAGTTTAAAGCCTTGGAATCCACTAGATCCTGCGCTTTCATGTGCAAAGCTCTGCACTTTTTCGTACTATGACCAGGTGCATTTGAGTGAAAGGCACATCTGGCGCTGGCGTCGTAATTTCTGGGCAGACTGTTAGGATCCGGAGGTGCCAACGTCCTTAGCTCAACTAGGTTGAGTTTCAAGAGTTGTGGCAGTAAAGTGGCATAGGGCATAGGGATCGGATCGATCACCCTATTGGCCTGAGAGGGCCTCTGTTGGTATGCTCTCTGCTGATTGTTGTTGTTGGTGTTGCTGTTGTTGTAATTTCTTTGAGGAGGAAACTGAGTTTGTTGCTGATAATTTTGTTGCTGAGGTTGATAAGCTGGTTGAGGATGAATTGGAGCAGGAATGGTGACTGCTGCCACAGACCTATGAACATATTGGGGCCTGCCCCTGTTGGTGTGGATAGCATTGGTTTCACCAGTTCTTCTTGGGCCTGCAAAAGGCTTTCTTGGGTTGTTGGACGAGCTTGCACCGTTGTCTGAGATCTTACCCAACTTCAATAGGCTTTCAATTCTCTCCCCGGCTATGACTACATCTGCAAAGTTGGTAGATGAGAAGGCAGCTAGCCTATCAATGTAAGTCCCCTGGAGGGTGTTCATGAACATATCAGCCATCTCCCTCTCTGACATGGGTGGCTGGACAGCAGCAGCAAGCTGTCTCCACCTTTGAGCGTATTCACGGAAGCTTTCCCTGGATGACTGAGACATCCCCATCAGGAGGGTCCTGTTGGGGGCCATATCCAGGTTGTACTGGTACTGCCTAATGAAGGCCTCTGCCAAGTCCTTCCAGCACCTAATGGTTGCTCTTATCAAGTGGGAGTACCATTCCCTCGATGCTCCAGTTAAGCTATCCTCAAAATAAAACATCCATAACTTTTCGTCCATGGTATAGGCCTTCAGCCTCCCCAGAAAGGATTGTAAATGGGTCCGGGGACAGGAAGTCCCGTTATACTTCTCAAAGCATGGTGGTTTAAATTTGTGGGGGATCCTGACCCCGTCCACTAGACCCATGTCCATAACATCAAATCCCAAAGAATTCTGGGACTCCAAAGACCTTAGTTTCTCAGCAATCTCTTCTAGCCTTCTGTCATAGGCTTCTTCCCCAGCTCCCATCACTGTGAACTGATCTTCCTGGGGGTCTTCTTGCAGTACTCTACCTGCTGTGGCAGTCCCTTGCACATTGACAGGGATGTTGATCTCTGGATGCTGGTGGGGTCCAAAGACTGGGGGATTGACATGAGGTTGGACTCTTTCATTGTTGCTTGTCCCAGCAGGCCCTGGATGATGGTCTTCCTGGTTCCTCCCCTCTACTAGTGCTCTTAACCTCTCCTGGCTTTGAGCCATATTGTTCATCACCTCCATAAATTGTGTCATCTGATTCCTCATTTCCAACCTCTCGTTGGTCATTTGATTCCTGACCTCTGTAAGGTCCTGCTGCATTTGATCCATCTGTATGCCCGGAAGATTGTTGCGGGTGGGGTATTTGTGTGGACGGTTGAGTGGAAACCCTCGACGTCGAGCAATAGTTCCTGAGTTTACAACAGAGTTAGTAACAATAAAACAAAAACATACAAAACAAAACAAAAGGGTTAGTATGCAATGCAGTATGCTTATTTGCATCCAAGGTATCCGGCTTGTCACTTGGTTTTGACCTTTCCAGACCCTTGAAGAAGATGCTTTTGATCTTGTTTGAAGAATTCAGATAAAACAAACCAACACATATATTACAAAAAGTAAATGATACATAGTTTGTTTTTCCTTACAATACATGCCCTCTGAGGGGTCAAAAATACAACATAACGAAAAGTACAGTGAAAAGAAAGCAACAACAAGCAAAAAGTCAAACACCCAGACCAAACTCATCCTCCTGAACTTCCTTGAGAAGTGCTTCAGTCACAGGATCAGCTGGACGCTCTGTAAGATTCCTGATGAGGAGATTCCTTGTAGCCACAGCTGCAGTTAGCTTCTTGTGTTGATTATGGTCCTTTGACCTCTTTACACCAGCTCTGATTTTCAACTCTGAGATCTCCCTCTGGGCTGCTGCCAGGGCTTCCTGTTGTTCTTTTGCACTAGCTTCCATCTGTTCAATCTTACCCTGAGTCCTTTTGTCCTCCTGAGTACGGGCTTCGGTGATCCTGACCCACCTTGCCTGACTTTCCTTCAGATACAAATCAGTCCTAGCTTTCTGGAATTGGGCCTCTTTGCAGGCATTCTTCAAGATCTGCTCTCCAGCCCTAGACTTCTTAATGTAATCCTAAGACTTCTCAATTTTGGCCAGATGCTCCACCCTTAGCTTTTCTAGCCTTTCAATATCTAACCTTCCATCACTCCTCTCCCAGGGGGTCTTCTGTAGAGCTTGAGTCAGCTTCTCATTTCTCTCTTTCAATTTCTCAAACTCCTCTAAGCTGACAGTTGCTGGAGGTGGTGCTGTGGAGGGTCCAGGTACATCTTCAATAGTGAAGGGCATTCCAGTAATTTGAGCCCTGGCATGAGACCACTCATAGTACTGGGCTGAGGCTACATTATTGCATCTTCCAAGAATGGTTACTCCCTTAGTATGCACATTATCCCAGGCCCAGGATGCCTGCCTGACAATAGCCAGATTAGGCTTGATCTCACAATAAAGGGTCTCAGTCAGATCCTGTGCTTTAGGAGGATGGACTAATGCATAGCCCAGTTGTCTATTGAATAGCAGAGGGTTGTAGTTGATACAACCCTTCATTCCAATCAGAGGCACATTGGGAAATTGCCCACAACTTGTGATGATGGCTCTGCCTTTGGTGCTCTGAGTACACCACCTGATGTCATCTGAGGTTAGAGCAACAAGCCTCTTAGCCCAATTTCTTTGCTGGTGAGGGTTCAAGAATGCATCAGTCTTTGGCAAATGCCTGAGCAGCCAAGTATGGAACAAAGGAGCACAGCATCTTACTAATCTTCCCCTTTGCTTTTCATTCCTTTGATGAACAGAGTAATAAAGATCTCCCAGTAAAGTGGGTACTGGGTTCCTCAGGATAAAAAGATGGATCGCATTCTTACTAATGAACTTAGGCTCATCTGCAAAGAGTAAGATCCCATATATGCTAAGGGCCAGTAAAGCACAAACTGCCTTCCACTCCCCCAAGGAGGCCTTCAGACTAGCCTGAGAGGTCAAGAAATCCAGATGAAAACCAGAGACTCCAGCTTTAGATGTCAAATTTTGCCCAATCAGAACTGGTTCCAGATGTAATGCTTTTGCTATCTCCTCATTACTTGGGAAAGCCATCTCAGGGTTGAAGGGTATTCCTCCCCTGATAGGTACACCAACCAATGATGAATATTCTTCCAACAAGGGCCCCAACTGAAAATTCTGAAAGGTGAAGCACCTCAGAGGGGGATCATAGAACTGCAGGCAAGTATGTATCAAGCTCCTCTGTGAAGGGTCCAAATCCAATACCACATCAAGGATTCCTCCATAATGTTCTCTGAAATATGGTATATGGTCTGGAGTAATCAGGGTCTGAATCCTCCTGATGCTAGCTAGCTCAGGCTCAAAGAAGTGATAGGAGATGTTACTTTTCTTAGGTGCCATGTTGCTGAAGAATGGGTGCTGATGATGATGACTGAGAATAACACTGAAGATGGGCCACTGATAGGCTGAGACTGAGGGTGCAGGTGACTGAAGCAAGTAGCTGATAGCTGAAGCAAGTGCTGATGAAGATAGGTCTATGCTGAAAAAGGGGTCAAAACCAAGCCAAATGATAGGATGGATACCCTGAAAAACAAATAAACACATGTCAAAATGATGCAATGAGGATGTATGCAAATGATATGCAAGGGTTTGTGACTGAGCTGGATCTGATTAACTGCTCTGATATAGGTCCATATATGTTCAAGAAATCCAGATGGAGGTTCATAAGTCCAGTAACCAGGGTGGGGGACTCAAATAAAGAGTCATATGTCCAGGGTTAAAAATCACAAGAACTGTCCCAACATTGAATATTCTTAATCAAACAAAGTAACAAGGTATGCTGAGGTCAAGGGTACCTGCAAACCTGTAAACAGTCCAACCCTCTCACAGGTGATGTTCTAAAACAAGGATCCTCAGACTTGGATCAGTTATGAGAAGTGTAAGCACTTCTAACCCGGGGGTACAGTGTTTACAATAACCATAAAAGATCCTCCTCTAATTGACCTCAGTTTCTGAAGGTCAATACTGAAGGTCATCCAGACTTAGCAGGCTTCCCAGATAGCCCTAGCACTACAGGAAATCTGTAGCACAGAGTTCTCAAGAAGAAACCCATATCTGAACCGTGTTTCATATTCCCGCACCAGACCGAAATGGAATGGGAAAGAACATGAACCACTCTAGCCTAGGTGTCACTCAGGTCCCAGGTGTAGTACCTCAACTCTCAGTAGAACACCCACCCACCAAAGCAACAAAACAGATCCAGCACAGACAGCATGACAGTATGATATATATGCACAAAGCTATAAAGAAAGCAATAAACAAAACTGTACATAAAGCAGTAAATAAAACAAATATACAAACACAGATAGCACATAACACCCCAGTAAACATCAATCAAACAAGCGTTAGGAGGAACCCACAAAAAGAACCAGAAGCCCTGGTTACAGTATAAGGTTCCCCGGCAGAGTCGCCAAGTTGTCGCTCCCGATAAATGGGAAATGGCCCAGATAAAGGTACAGACGCGAACGGTCGGCGAGAGGGACAATGAGAACACACAGCAGTGAACTCACTGGGAATGAAAAGAGTCGCCAGCTAGGCATTTTTATCCCGGAGGAAAGGCAATGATGCATAGACCTAGAAAGATATGGACAAGACGGTTGCGAACCAGAGAGACTGAGAAAGGGGGTTGGTTACAACCTGGGAAGGTATTAGCACCCAGATTGTCCGTCGTACTCGACGGGATCCACGCTTGAAAGATTTGTGTTTTAAAGGGGTAGTGTCAGTGCAATCTATGTATAAAAGAGCTGGAAAAGGATATACAGGTGTCAGTGTAAGAGAAGTGAAGTGTAATATATACAGTGTCAGTGCAGGAACAAGAATGAAATGCTCATGATAATGAGGCTAAGGAATAAGGCTAGAAGGAGGGGGGATATACAGATACTTTTGTTCGATAACTGTTAAGTTATGCCTACGTATCCTCTCGTGCAATGAGGAAGTCAGAACACCGTAGTTCGACCCAAAGAGACTGAAGGATGATTTGACTTGTGAACTGCTTGCTTATTTATGCTCAAGTGTATGACCTGTCTGGCCCAGGTGCAAACTGTCTTGCATTAGACGGAGGAAGCGAGTTCTCGTTTGTGAGTGAATGAGATGAGAAAAGAATCCCGGAGGAGACGATTATTGTTTGTTTTTGAGTTTTCAGTCTTTTGTTGCCTTTTGAAAGTTTGTCATAAGTTAATGAGCTTAAGCCTAAACCAATGGATTTAGTAAACTCATCACATCATCCCTCTGATTAGGGGTAATGAGAATACCTTAAGTGTGAAGTCAGCATCTCACACTTAATTACCATGATGTAGGATTAAGATCATTAACCTACTTGTGATTATTTAGATGTTTTTGGTGTTTTTGTTTAGTGTTGAGTAATGAGATTAAGCCATAATCAGGGATTAAACAGACTCATTACACCATCCTAATAGAAGGATAATAGATGAGAATGTTTAAGCTGAGGAAAGCTCCTCAACTTAATCCATGGTTAGGGATTAAACTCATGACAAAACAAAGCCTTTGTTAAGTGGATTTTATTTAATGATAAGATGATGAAGTGAGTTTTAGGGTTTGTAAGACAACTTGAGGAGGACTTGTCCATTAACACTAGGGTTAGTCCTTCTTAACCAATTAAGGAAGAATTAGAACCCTAATGCAAGGCCCAAGTTACAAGCTTGATGTCTTGATGATTATTAGATGGATTGATTAAAGGATTTAAACACATTAAGGGTTTAACACTTAGGGTTAAAGTTATACACTCCATCCTAATAGAAGGATGCAGGCATAAGCTTAATCACAAAGCCTTAAAGCCTTTAGGGTTTAGTCCTTGATTATGAGATGAGAAGAGAAGACTCAATGAGACACAAAGGTAAAACTAAGTTGGGATACTAATCAAAGCCCTAATCATTGTCATACTTGGTTGTTCCTAAGGTTTGTGAGGTTACAAGAGAAATCTTCAATGGAACCACCAGGAAGCAGATGAAAGGAGCAAAGAGAAAGCAAAGCAACTTGCTTCATTCAAGAAGTCAAGTCACTTGAGGAAAGAAAGTAAGAAGAAAAAGAATGAGCAAGCTCAATCTCAAACTCATATAAAAATGCAGCATGGATGCAAGAGAGAGAGATGAGAAGAAAGTATGAGAAGTGAAGGCAAATCCACTTCCCAAAGTTACTTACCACCTGAAAAGTTAGAAAAGAAATGCAATGCAATGCAAAATGAAATGGAATGTCATGATGTAAACCAAAACCAGAAGCAAATACATGGTTCTAATGATGCTATGAGGGGCTACAAGCATGAAACAACACATGGAGATGATCATACAAACTCATGGATGCAAATGGAGCAAGTTAAGAAACATGAACATACATGAAAAGTTATGAAATGCAAATGGCATACAACATTGCAAATGCAAGATGCAATGATCAAGCATGCTTCCAATATGTCTTATGATGTTAAATGAATCACATGGAGGCATAAAATGCTATGACAAGTCATGGTATGAATGCAAATGCAAGAGGGATGCAAATGAAAGCCCAAATTGGGGTTTATGATCAAAGCATCAAACACAAACCAAAATCAGAAGCAAACATCAATATAAAAATTTGAAAATGAACTCAAAGGATCCCTAATCCTATACTAACTCACTGCCCAAAGGAGGAGTTCCAACTCTTAACCTAACTCAAGTTATGATTTTCCTAAGTTTTCTAGGGTTTTAGGGTTCCTTAAGAAGAAAAATGCCAAACAAATGGAAAATGAAAGATAAAATCATGACCATTTAATCCTACAAACTACATGATATGCTAAACACAATGCAAAAAGAACCAAAGTCCAACTCTTTAGGGTTAGGCAGAAATGATTTTTGGAAGCTTGGATCAAAATAATGCCTAAAAATGATTTTAATTCCATGGAAAAATCTCAAAATGCATCAAGATCAAAAAAGAAATTTGGTTTGAGGGTTGGACAATGTTTCTAAATGTTTTTAAATGTTTCATGAATTTTTTGGTGATTTTTAAATACCTAAAAGTATTTTTAATGAATTAATTCTCATTAATAAATTAAAAATAAACTTTTAAATATTTAAAAATACTTTTTAAATGCAAAAAATGAAAATAAAAATATTTTTGTGTTCTGAAATTAAATAATAACTTGTGTAAAAAATTTCAGAATTTTTAAATAAGTTTTGCTATTTTAAATAAAATATAGAAAACAATGTAATTAAATGAAAATAAAAATGAATTTGAACTGAAATAAAGAAAAGTCAACAGATCCAAGGGCCCTCATTTAAACTCACACGCGCGCGCATTGACTTGGCGCCATATCCAAGGGCCAGCATTCAAACTCACTAACCCTAATTAATTAGCCCTAATCAGCCCTTAATGACTTTCAGGTGACCGGAACAGTGTTCCGGTCATCTTCTCCGATCACCCAAAACCACAAACTCCCTCTACACGCATCTAAAACAAATTCTAATTAAACATAAATGATCCCCACTCAAAAACGAATCAAAACCCCCATTCAAACAACATTTATCTTTCCTAAACAAAGAGAATCGAATCAATCTAGTTCTAGGGCAAGAAGTTTCAGAGACTGCATACATACTCATCTCTTCACCATTTTCAAAACCAACAACATATTCATGATCAGGGAAGCATGTAGAAGCTATTAAGAACTTAAAAATTCATTTCTGGAAAAAAAGTTCTTGAGCTACCTGAGTTTTGAAGCTTTCAGTTTGCAGCTTTCTGGCTTCTTTCCTTTGTGCAATCCACTCCTATGACCTCCCTTATGAACTCTGGATGTTTAGAGAAGGTTTGTGCTGGCTGGTTTGAGAGTTTGAACAGGTTCTGTTCAAGCTCAGGTGAGAATCGTGTTCTTGATTCTTTGAGTTTCAGGTTGATTTAGGGGGTGCTTTGTGATCAGGGTGATGTGTTGAGAAGGTCTGTGAAGTTTGTTTGAGTGTTTGTGGCTTGTATGAAGAATTTCGAAAGCTTTTGCTCTAAGGGTGGAAAATGAGGATGATGTGTTCTTGTGTGTTTCAGGCTGGCTCCTTGTGATGTTTAACTTGCATTTGATTTGTATAAACAATGCTCATTGGTCAGAAGATGTGACATGCCCTTTTGTGATAGGTATGGTAGCTTTTGCAATTTTGTCAACTTTGTGTAAGAGAAAGCATGGGTCATGTTCTAGCCAAGTACAAAGGGTGTGGGCTGCGCAGCAAGGTGAGGGAGAAAGGCTAGGATTGATCAGCAGGCTAGGCAACAAGTGGATGAGAAGTTATCATTGGTTTTGCAACTTGGCTTGCCTTTGCTTTTCATGAAAAAGTCTTGCTCAAAAGGCCTCAAAAGTGAATGATCTCTTGGCCCATTCTGATTTTTGAATGTTGTGTGACCATGTGATGAAGTTTTGAAGTCATTTTGAAGTCAATAGAATGCTAGGTGCAAGAATTTGCAAGTTTCCCATTTGGTGCATAACTTGAAATTTAGTGATTTTTGCCATGTTCTTGTACTTGTACTTTTTGAAAAGGGAAAGATCTATTCTACAACTTTCATGACCAAAGTTTTTCCATTTGAAGCTTTCTTGAATCAAAAAGTAAGGGTTGAAAAAGTTGCTTAAAATGACATTTTCATTAAAAGTCAAACTTGCCCAAAAAGTCAACTTTGCAAAAGACTTGAAATTCTTGATTTTGTGAACTTCTAACATCTTCCATGATCAAATAAAGATCATATACAATCAAAATGATGAAGATCACCCCTTGGTTGGGTCATTGGGGGCCTCAGATGCCCTGATTTTGCACTGACTTGTCTGAAAAGTCAACTCTTGATCAGATGACTTCCCCATGGAATTTCTTCATGAAAATTGATATGCATACTCCCTATACCATATAGATACCAATAGAAACAAGAATGACCAAAAAAATTGGAGTTATGGCCTCTGAAACCAAAACCCTAATTTTAGGTCAACTATGCAGTCAAGCCTGGCTCTGCTTCCATACCAATCTCAGTTCTTGTGACCCTTTGACATCTTTGATTTTGAGGGGATGAAATATGATATAAGAACATACATGGACCCTTTTGAAGTGATTGATGGCCTTTGGAGTGGCTCAAGAAGCTCTTGGATTGCTCAGATCACAAACCCTAGATGCAGATGACTTAGAATCTATGCAGTGAATCAAAAATATAATATGAGATGGTATGATTGTGTTTATGCATATGAAATGATCACAAGCCATGGTGTGAATGGGTGAGGGAAAATTTGGGGTGTTCACAACCTGTACATCCTTTTCCAGCTATTTTATACACAAATTGCACTGACACTACCCCTTTAAAACACAAATCTTTTAAGCGTGGATCCCGTCGAGTACGACGGACAATCTGGGTGCTAATACCTTCCCAGGTTGTAACCAACCCCCTTTCTCAGTCTCTCTGGTTCGCAACCGTCTTATCCATATCTTTCTAGGTCTATGCAGCATTGCCTTTCCTCCGGGATAAAAATGCCTAGCTGGCGACTCTATTCATTCCCCGTGAGTTCACTCCTGTGTGTTCTCGCATTCTTTTCGCCGACCGTTCGCGTCTGTACCTTTATCTGGGCCATTTCCCCATTTATCGAGAGCGACAATGACCGATAAGCTGGGGGATACAGGAGATTATGATGGGGAAGTCCATCAAGTAAGGAAATAAGACTTTCTGGGGGTTAAAGGTAAAGTGAATGATGGGGATGACCATCAAGTCCAAGGTATGAACGAGATAAATGATGAGGTACGATCATCAGAGGTGAAGGACGATCACCTAACAGGGGACGGTTGCTCTGTTAGGGATAATATGAGGGACGGTCATCTATTGGTGAAGGACGATCACCTGGCGAGGTATGGTTGCCAAAAGTATCGCGACATAGGACGAATGCCGGATAAAAAGGTCGACGATGGGGACGGCCATCGGATAAGCATGATGAAGGACGATCATCAAGAGGTGAAGGATGATCACCTAGCAGAGGACGGCTGCTCTGAGGGTATCATGACATAGGACGAATGTCAGATAACAAGATCAACGATGGGGACGGCCATCGGATAAAATGATGAAGGACGATCATCAAGAGGTGAAGGACGATCACCTAGCAGGGGACGGCTGCTAAAAATATCATGACATAGGACGAATGTCGGATAAGAAGGGGTTCTAATGAATAGAGACTCCACTGGGGGTGATGAAGGACGATCATCAAAAAGGTGAAGGACGATCACCTGGCAGGGTACGGCTGCCGAAAGGTATCATGACATAGGACGAATGTCAGATAGAAAGGAAATAATTCACTGGGATTTGCTGGGACTCTTCTGGGGAATAGTAGACACAGACGAGTGTCTAAATTCAAGAAGACAAAAGTGTTTGACACGGTGTATAGATTAAAGATGCGGACGAGCATCCTTAAGACCATGATACAGACGAGTATTAGTAGAAACAAACGCTTGACGCATGTTCAGAGATGATGATACGGACGAGTATCAACTGGTTAACAAGGAACACGGACGAGTATTGATTCTGAGGGGATTTAAATGGTATATACAAGATACAGACGAGTATCTGTATAAGTGACGGGTGAGACGCATACGAGTGCTCAACTTGCTGGGGAGAGTGGGACACGGACGGGTGTCGGGAAAAGTGTATTATAAACAAGTATCTGGTTTGCAAAGTGTTTAGGCAACTGTGCTGGGGAAGGTGACACGGAATTGTATATATATATGTATCTGTGTTAGTGAGTGCAAAGGGGACGCTTTGGCTCTCCGCTGGGGATATGACACAGACGAGCGTCAAAGGAGTGTGTTCCTGTATTTGTGAGTGTAATGCTTTGGCTTTCTGGTGGGGGATTTGGGAAATATTCTGTATATTGTTGATGGATGGTTAGTTTTTTATAAGTGTTCAGTTCGACACATGGCTTATGATTATGCAATATGTTTGATTTTTGCCGTAATGCTCCGTATTAGACGGAATGCTACGCTCTATGGTGAAAATATGATGCGAATGCTATGATTATGCAAAGATACCAATCCGGGATTCGGATCTCGTTGCAGTGGAGATTTCTGGATGATCTGCTTGAAGTGGATTTCCCAGCTGGGGATAAGATCATTGGTATATCTGGAACATATGACTCTGCTTGGGGAAATAGATCACTGATAGATCTTTCTTAGTAATGAGGGACCCAGCTGGGGTTTGTAGAAGCTTTCGTCACTCTGTTGTGAGATCTTCAGGCATTGCTTCTCTGGATAGAGGCTGAAACTCTGTGGGGAGATGATTCCATGTCTGTCACCCGGCTGGGGAAGGAGAAAGATCACTGAAAGATCCTCCTAGAGATCTCTGCGGGGATCCTGCTGAGGATGATACTTGACGACTCAGTTGGGGATATGAACACCTTCGAGTGCTGCTCTTTGAAGGAAATGTTGGAGAAGTGATGCCTGACAACTCTGATGGGGGGAAAGCATCTCTGGTGTTGTTTGGAAGGTGTGCTGAGGAGACAATGATTTGGCAGCTTGCTGGGGAGACGTTTTCATGCCCCATGTTGCACTTTGGATACCTGCAATCCTGTAAAGACAAAGAAACGCACAAGTATCCCGAGGTATCCCTCACTGGATTCCATCATAGGAATTTAGACACTCCCAAGAGTAAGTATATTTCCTGTAAGCACTTATTTTTAGAAGGGAAGCATCTGTATTTATGCAATCAATATCTTAAAGACATCGGACATTTTTGCAAACGAAAATAAAATGTACGAGACGAGACATGACTGAAAATATGATTTTATTAATTTACGCGCCCTGAATTGGCAAGATATAGTCAAAGAAACAGATCCCCTAAAATGAGGATATCGTTACAAATTGAGAAACAAACAAGATGCTTGCAATGTTGATGACGCTTTCAAGGAGCTCCCCTTTTGTTATGACTCGTATGACATTGACGTTCTTCTCATCTTGCCTTCTGAAGAAGGCTGATTCTGACCGATGCTCGAACCTTTTGGAGCTTTCCAGGTTGTAAGTGATACAGATGAATTCAGAATGCAGTTGTTCGCTTATTCCCTTATTTTGCATGGATCGCCCTTTCGGGTTTTCAATCCACCGGGATACCCTTTTTTTTCCTGAGTTGTCCAATGCGGCTTTTCAACTCAGCGGGTGTACATTTTTTATTTATTTTCCCTTATTTTTGCACGAGTCTTTTATTCTGTTTTTGACTCGCCGGGATGCCCTATTTTTTCCTGGACTCACATTCTGTTTTTATGTCCAGCGGGTCATTTTATGCGAAGTATTTTTTAACAGCATCTGAATTCACAGGGGACAGGAAGTCTTCTCCATCCATAGTACTGAGCATCAGTGCTCCACCGGAGAAAACTTTCTTTACTATGAATGGGCCATCATAATTTGGGGTCCACTTGCCCCTGTGATCTGTATGAGGAGGGAGGAGTCTTTTCAGCACAAGATCTCCTACTTGGTACTCTCGGAGCCTGACTTTCTGATCGAAGGCTTTCTTCATTCTTTTCTGATACAGCTGCCCATGACAGATTGCAGTTAATCTCTTTTCTTCGATCAGACTCAGTTGTTCATATCGGGATCGGACCCATTCTGCTTCATTCAGTTTAACATCCATTAGTACCCGCAAGGAGGGTAGTTCAACTTCAACAGGTAGGACTGCCTCCATACCATACACAAGCTGATACGGTGTTGCCCCAGTGGATGTTCGGATTGACGTATGGTACCCATGCAAGGCAAACTGTAGCATTTCATGCCAGTCTTTGTATGTAACTACCATCTTCTGCACAATCTTCTTGATATTCTTGTTAGCTGCCTCAACAGCGCCATTCATCTTTGGCCTGTAAGGAGAAGAATTGTGGTGTTGGATCTTGAAGTCCCGGCACAGTTCTGCCATCATTTTGTTGTTTAAATTGGAACCATTATCAGTAATGATTCGCTCGAGCACTCCATATCGACAGATGATATCTCTCTTCAGAAATCGGGCTACCACTTGCCTCGTAACATTTGCATAAGAAGCCGCTTCAACCCACTTGGTAAAATAGTCAATAGCAACCAGGATGAATCTGTGGCCGTTTGAAGCAGTTGGTTCAATCTTGCCAATCATATCGATGCCCCACATGGCAAAGGGCCAGGGTGAAAACATCACATTCAAAGGATTCGGAGGCACATGCACTTTATACGCATAAATCTGGCATTTATGACATTTTCTGGCATAAGCACAACAGTCTGCATCCATTGTGATCCAATAATAGCCTGATCTTAGCAACTTTTTAGCCATTGCGTGCCCTCCTGCATGGGTACCAAAGGATCCTTCGTGCACCTCGTGCATCAACAAGTCTGCCTCTGTCCTATCAACGCATCTGAGGAGTACCATATCAAAGTTTCTCTTGTACAGGGAACCATCAGTGTTCAGGAAGAAACTACCAGCTAGCCTTCTTAATGTCTTCTTATCATTGGAAGATGCCCCAGGTGGGTATGTTTGATCCTCTAAGAAGCATTTGATATCATGGAACCAAGACTTATCATCTTTAACAACATCTGCTGAGAACACGTATGCTGGCCTGTCATGTCTGGATACTGCAATTTGGGGCACAAAGTTGGCAGCTTGAATTTTGATCATAGATGAAATGGTAGCCAGAGCATCTGCAAACTGATTTTCATCTCGAGGGATATACTCAAGCTTGACTGTTGTGAAGAAAGTCAATAACCTCCTTGTATAATCCCGATAAGGTATCAGATGATCTTGGTGGGTGTACCATTTACCGTTGGTTTGATTGATTACCAGAGCTGAATCTCCGAATACAGTCAAAGTCTTGATCCTGAGGTCAATGGCTTCCTCAAGTCCCATAATACAAGCTTCATATTCAGCTTCGTTGTTAGTGCAGTTAAAGGTAAGTTTTGCCGAGAAAGGCATGTGAACTCCCTTAGGCGTAATGAGTACTGCACCAACACCACGACCATTCATATTGACAGCCCCATCAAACATCATAGTCCATTCTTCTTCCGGGTCAGGCCCTTCAGTGTGAATAGGCTCTTCATGATCTTTTGCTTTTATGAACATGATGTCTTCATCAGGGAAGTCAAATCTCATAGGCTGGTAATCATCAATAGGTTGCTCAGCAAGATAATCAGACAATACACTGCCCTTGATGGCTTTTTGAGATGTGTACTGAATGTCATATTCTGTGAGGATCATTTTCCATCTTGCAACCCGTCCGGTAAGTGCTGGCTTCTCAAATATGTTCTTAACTGGGTCCATCTTTGAGATCAATAAAGTAGTGTGGGTCAACATATATTGCCTTAGTCGGCGAGCAGCCCACGCTAAAGCACATCAAGTTTTCTCGAGCAGTGAATAACGTTGTTCACAGTCGGTAAACTTTTTGCTTAGGTAGTATATTGCATACTCTTTTCGATCAGACTCGTCATGCTGGCCAAACACACACCCCATTGACTCTTCTAATACTGTCAAGTACATGATTAGAGGTCTTCCTTTAACTGGAGGCATAAGGATTGGAGGCTCTTGTAAGTATTCCTTGACTTTGTCAAAAGCCCTCTGGCAGTCTTCGTTCCACCTGACCGTTTGTTCTTTTCTGAACAGCTTGAACAAAGGCTCACAGGTTGCTGTAAGGTGAGATATGAACCTTGAAATGTAGTTCAATCTTCCTAGGAACCCCCGAACTTCTTTTTCAGTCTTTGTCGCAGGCATTTCTTGAATGGCTTTGACTTTAACAGGGTCAACTTCAATCCCTTTTTCACTTACAATAAATCCCAGCAGCTTACCGGATCGTACCCCGAATGTGCATTTGTTGGGGTTTAGCTTCAATTGGTATTTCCTCAGACGCTTGAATAACTTCAACAGATTCACCAGGTGGTCTTCTTCTGTGAGGGACTTGGCAATCATGTCATCCATATAACATTCAATTTCTTTTTGGATCATGTCATGGAATAATGTTACCATAGCCCGTTGATAAGTGGCACCCGCATTCTTCAGTCCGAATGGCATCACCTTATAACAGAATGTGCCCAAGGGTGTGATGAAAGTTGTCTTCTCCATGTCTTCAGGTGACATTTTGATCTGATTGTATCCTGAAAATCCATCCATGAAGGAGAACACCGAGAACTGAGCCATATTGTCAACCAATACATCAATGTGAGGTAAAGGGAAGTCATCTTTCGGACAGGCTCTGTTCAGGTCACGGTAATCCACTCACATTCTCACCTTGCCGTCTTTCTTAGGCACAGGTACAATATTAGCGACCCACGGCGGATAGCTAGTCACAGCAAGGAAACCGGCGTCCCACTGCTTTTGTACCTCTTCTTTAATCTTCATTGCCATGTCTGGACGAGTACGGCGCAGTTTCTGTTTTACTGGTGGGCAATCTTCTTTCAAAGGCAGCTTTACATGACAATATCGGTGTCCAACCCTGGCATATCCTGATAAGACCAAGCAAAAACATCCACATATTCTCGAAGCATGTCAATTAGTTGCTCTTTTACTGAATCTTGCAGGCAGGCCCCGATCTTGACTTCTTTCACTTCTTCTTCTGTACCAAGATTAACCGTTTCAATCTCCTCCTGATGAGGAGTGATAACCTTCTCCTCTTGCCTTAACAACCTGGCTAGCTCTTCAGGTAGCTCATAATCTTCTTCAACCCCTTCATCAGCTTGATTGATTGGATTGTCAAAGTCATACGAAGTCATAGCTGTGTTGTTGTCGGTGCAGTCTGAAAGGTACTTTCTGCAAGGGTTTAGATTGGTTTATTTTAGTGATCAATTTTAATCTTGTTTAGAAAAAGTGAAAATGAAGTTATTTATTTTGAAAAACATTGCCATTTTATTTTTTGTACAAAAAAAAAATGAAAAGACAGTGAGCGAAAAAGAGACTTGTTTGCAAAAGATGTCCGATATTCATTGATTGATCTGTTTGTACAAAATTACAAGATAGCCCGATTACAAAATGAGTCTTGACATCTTGGGCAAGATGCAAGACTTGATGCATGCTTAAAAATACAGGAAATAATAATTACTCTGCAGGAGTAACCCTTATAATTTCCTGGGAAGACCAGTTAAGGACTTGGATCCCCGGGATCCTTAGACGTATCCAGCTCTCCAGGTTGCGGTTGCTTTCCTCCTCGTCTTCCAAGTTGTTCACAACATCCGGGGTGAGCATTCCCCCGCTGACAAAATTGGGCTTTTTGGCAGCCTCTGATTGATCTTGTTGAGTTGGTTTGTAACCCAACCCAAATATGTCTTCTTTCTTTTCCACGGGCAGCAGCTTGCCCCAGCCTTGGACAGTACCCTCCTCAACAACCTTCCGGGCTTGCTGATAAGACGCCATGGAAGTTCCCAGTACAGCAGATGCTTCATTAATGTTTAGGGCCTCAAACCCCTGGCTCATGGTTTCATGGATCTCCCCATCCATTTCAATGTACTTATACGTAGCCAGATGGCTAACAAAGATGTCTTCTTCCCCACAGATGGTGATGATCTGGCCTTCCCACTCGAATTTCAGCTTCTGGTGAAGGGTAGACGTAATAGCGCCAGCGGCATGGATCCAGGGTCTACCCAACAAACAGCTGTAGGCCGGCTGAATGTCCATCACATAGAAGGTAATTTTAAAAGTCTGCGGGCCAATCATCACAGGCAGATCAATCTCCCCAAGCACTGATCTTTTAGAGCCATCAATTGCTCTCACCACCAAATTACTCGGACGCAGTGCCAAGCCATCATACTCCAGCTTCACTAAGGCTTTCTTTGGTAGAACATTGAGTGATGACCCAGTGTCCACCAGTACATGAGATAAGACAGCACCCTTGCACTCTGGGGTGATGTGTAAAGCCTTGTTGTGGTTACGTCCCTCAGTTGTTAAATCAGCATTGGCAAAGCCCAGTCCGTGACTGGTGTTGACATTTGCTACCATAGTTTCTAGCTGATTAACGGTAATCTTCTCTGGTGCGTATGCTGCGTGCAGGACTTTCAGTAATGCGTTCCTGTGAGCTTCAGAACACATCAACAGTGATAATATGGAGATCTTTGAGGGAGTTTGGTGAAGCTGATCCACCACCTTGTAATCACTTCTTTTTATGATTCTCATAAACTCTTCTACATCTTGTTCAAAAGATGTCTTCCGAGTTTCTTTGACAGTCGGCTCTTCAGGTACCACACTCTTTCCCTTTGCTTTGGCAGCAGCTTCTGCTTCGGCATTAGGTCTTTGCACTTGTGAGGAAAAAAGGCGTCCGCTTCTGGTGAAGCCTCCGCCTCCCCCAACATTATCAATCTGTGAGGAAGAGGTTGATGAATCCAGAATGATTTTCTCCCCGTTGCAGTAAAGATCAGAGCCATAATGCCAAGGTATGGCATTACTACTTTCATAAGGAACGGGTCCAGGCACCGTAATAGTAACTGGACTTACTGCTGCAGAGGAGGGTACTATAATGGTGTGCGGATCGTAGTAAATTGTGACTGGTGGCCTGGCAGGAGGTGCCACTGTTTGCTGCTGGAAATTGTTGCTGGGAGGAACATTTGATGGATCATAGTAGATGGTAACTGCGGAGACATCTTCATTAAGTCTTGCTGGTGTTGTAGAAGATTCTGCTGGATAAATGGATGTTGATGTTGTAGAAGAAAAGGTTGTTGACATTTGATTTGTTGAAGTGATGGATGGAGCCATTGCTGATGATATTGATGAATCGGTAGGAATGATTGTTGTTGCGGTTGTAGAAAATTCGAGAATTGTTGTCAAAGGAATTTTTGGATTTGTAGGCGCCGTTGTTGAGATTTGAAGGATTCCATCCTTGATAAGACCATCTATGCTGCTTCTCAAATTATCACACCCGTTGACTGCAATGTTGCAATACCCACAACCGAGCTCACACCCGGGAAACACCTGGCACTCTAGAAGCTGAGCTTTAATTTCGACCAAAGGTGTTCGAATTTGTGCAACACTGGTGATCAAAGTAGATGGTTTGTCTTCCTCAATGGCATTAATCCTTGGCCCGCCATGATTAGGCATAGGATTCTTGTTGACATTTGGAGGGGGTGCAAAGTTGAGGGCTTTAGAGTCCACCAGATCTTGGACTTTCATTTGTAAGGCCCTGCATTTTTCGGTATTGTGACCAGGTGCATTTGAGTGGAAAGCACACCTGGCGTTGACATCATAATTCCTTGGGAGATTGGAGGGATCTGGTGGTGCCAATGTCCTTAACTCAACCAAGTTAAGCTTCAGAAGTTGTGGTAATAAGGCAGCATAAGGCATAGGGATAGGGTCAATCACCATGTTTGCCTGTGACGGTCTTTGTTGAAAGGATCGTTGTTGTTGATTGCTATTGTTGTTGTTGTAGGTTCTCTGTGGCGGGTACTGAACTTGCTGTTGATAATGCGGTTGTTGTTGTTGTTGTTGATATGCTGATTGTTGAGGAATCGGAGCTGGAATAGCAACAGCTGCTACTGATCTGTGAACATACTGAGGTCTTCCCCTGCTGGCATGAATGGCATTTGTCTCACTGGTTCTTCGAGGTCCCACAAAAGGCTTCCTGGGATTACTGGACGAACTTGCACCATTACCAGAAATTTTGCCCATTTTTAAAAGGCTTTCAATCCTTTCCCCAGCTATGACTACGTCAACAAAACTGGTGGAAGAAAAGGCAGCCAACCTATCAATATATGTTCCTTGCAAAGTATTCATGAACATTCGGCCATTTCTCTTTCCGACATGGGTGGTTGGACAGCAGCAGCAAGCTGTCTCCACCTCTGGGCATACTCTCTAAAGCTTTCTCTGGAAGATTGAGACATTCCCATTAGAAGGGTCCTGTTAGGAGCCATGTCCAGGTTATATTGATATTGTCTGATGAAGGCTTCAGCTAAGTCCTTCCAGCATCTGATAGTAGCTCTGGTCAAGTGTGAATACCACTCTCTTGAAGCTCCATTCAAACTGTCTTCGAAGTAGAACATCCACATCTTCTCATCTATGGTATATGCTTTAAGTCTTCCCAGAAAAGATTGCAGGTGAGTTCGTGGACAAGAGGTTCCATTGTATTTCTCAAAGCACGGGGGTTTGAATTTGTGGGGAATTCTCACCCCGTCTACTAACCCCATATCCATTACATCGAAGCCTAAGGAGTTTTGAGACTCCAAATATCTTAACTTCTCAGCAATTTCATCAAACCTTCTATCATAGACTTCATCTCCAGCTCCCATTACAGTAAACTGCTCTTCTTAAGGATCTTCTTGCAAGATCCTGCCTACAGCAGTGTTGCCTTGCACATTCCTTGGGATGTTGACTTCTGGATCTAGATGAGGTCCAAATATTGGTGGGTTAACATGAGACTGACCCCCCTCATTATTACTAGTCCCTCCAGTCCCAGGATGAGGTTCCTCGGGAGTTTGCCTTTCTACCAGTGCCCTTAACCTTTCTTGACTCTGGGCCAAGCCAGTCATTACAGTCATGAATTGAGCCATTTGGTTCCTCATCTCCACTCTTTCATTAGCAATCTGAGTTCTGACCTCAGTCAGATCCTGCTGTACTTGATCCATTTGGATACCAGGAAGGTTGTTGCGAGTAGGGTACCGGTGCGTACGGTTGACAGGGAACACCCGGCGACGAGCAATATTTCCTGAGATACAACAGAGTTAGAAACAAACAAAATAAAGACAAAACCTACAAAACAAAACAAAAGTTAGTATGCAATGCAGTATGCTTATTTGTTTTCCAAGGTATCCGACTTGGTTCTTGGTTTTGACCTTTCCAGACCCCGAGGAAGATGCTTTTGACTTTGTTGAGAAAAGAAATCCCAAAATGGAAACAAACTAAAATATATTACAAATACTGAACAATGCATAGTTTTTTTTTTTACAACACATGCCCTTGGAGGGTCACAATACAACAAAAAGAAAAGTACATAAAAGGGAAATGAACAACAAGCAAAGAAATCAAACATCTAATCCAAACTCATCCTCCTTAACCTCCTTCAGAAGTGCCTCTGTCACTGGACCAGCCGGATGCTCTGTAATAGTCCTGATGAGGAGGTTTCTGGTGGCAATGACAGTGGTCAGATTTTTGAGCCTGTCCTGATCCTTTGATCTCTTCAACCCAGCCCTAAGCTTCAACTCTGAAATCTCCTTCTGGGCTGCCAGCAAAGCCTCTTGTTGCTTCTTTTCATTGGCCTCCAACTGTTCAATCCTGGTCTGAGTTTTCTGGTCTTCTTGTGTCCAGGATTCAGTGATCCTGACCCACCTAGCCTGACTTTCTTGCAGATAGAGATCAGTCCTAGCCTTCTGAAGCTTGGCCTCTTTACAGGCATTCTTCAATATTTGTTCCCCAGCTCTTGCTTTTCTGATGTAGTCCTCTGTTTTCTCAATCTTGGCCCGATGCTCCACCCTAAGCCTTTCCAACCTCTCAATGTCCAGACGACCATCACTCCTTTCCACAAGGGTCTTCTTTAGAGCTTGAGACAGATTCTCATTCCTTTCCTTCAGTTTCTCAAATTCTTCCAGGCTGACAGTTGCTGCTGGCTGTGCTGTAGATGGTCCAGGTATATCCTCAATGGTGAAAGGCATTCCAGTAACCTGAGCTCTAGTACGGGACCAATCATAGTACTGAGCTGAAGCAACATTATTACACCTCCCCAGAATAGCCATCCCTTTTGTCTGGATGTTGTCCCAAGCCCAGGATGCTTGTCTGACAGCAGCTAGATTAGGCTTTATTTCACAATACAGGGTCTCAGCCAAATCTTGTACTCTGGGAGGGTGAACCAAAGCATAGCCCAGTTGTCTCTTAAACAGCAAAGGGTTGTAGTTGATGCAACCCTTTACTCCTATCAGAGGTACATTTGGGTATTGCCCACAGCTGGTGATTATGTCTTTGCCCTTGGTGCTCTGGGTGCACCACCTTATATCATCTGAAGTCAAAGCAATGAGCCTCCTGGCCCAATTCTTCTGTTAGTGAGGATTCAGGAATGCATCTGACTTAGGCAGGTGTCTGAGCAGCCAGGTGCGAAACAAAGAAGCACAACATCTCACTAACTTCCCCCTTTGTTTCTCATTTCTCTGATGGATGGAATAATAAAAGTCTCCCAGCAATGTGGGTACTGGGTTCCTTAGGAGGAAAAGATGAATGGCATTCTTGCTGATAAATTTGGGCTCATCTGCAAACAATATAACCCCGTATATGCTGAGGGCTAACAGTGCACAGACTGCCCTCCATTCTCCCAAGGAGGCCTTCAGGATGGCCTGAGAAATCAAGAAATCCAAGTGCAAACCAGGGACTCCAGCTTTTGATGTCATGCTCTGTTCAATTAAGGCAGGCTCCAGGTATAGTGCCTTTGCTACTTCTCCATTGCTGGGAAAAGTCATTTCTGGGTTGAAGGGGATTCCACCCTTGACAGGTACTCCAATCAATGATGAAAACTCCTCCAGCAGAGGTCCTAGCTGAAAGTCTGAAAATGTGAAACATCTCAAAGGAGGGTCATAAAACTGTAGGCAGGTGTGGATCATGCTCCTCTGAGAAGGGTCTAGGTCCATAACCATATCCAGGATACCTCCATAATGCTCCCTGAATAATGGGATGTGGTCGGGAGTGATAAGTGATTGGACCTGCCTGATGCCAGTCAACACAGGCTCAAAGAAATGGTATGAAATGTTGCTCTTCCTGGGAGTAGCCATGAGTGCTGATGAAGAACTGAAGACAAGTGCTGATGAGGACCAAGACTGATACTGGAGATGAGCCACTGATAGGCTGATGCTGGTGAAGATGAAGATGACTGAAGCAGACAACTGATGAAGATAGCTGAAGCAAATAACTGATGAAGATAGCTGAAGCAGATAACTGATGAAACAGAGGTCTATGCAGATGAAGGGGTCAAAACCAAGCCAGATATAATGTGGATACCCTGAAAAACAAATAAACAAATGTTAAATGATGCAATGATGATGTATGCAAATGATATGCAAGGGTTTGTGATCAAGCTGGATCTGATTATCTGTTTTGATATAAAGCCCATGTATGTTCAAGAAGTCCAGATGGAGGTTCAGAAATCCGGTAACCAAGGTGGGGGACTCAAATAAAGAGTCACATGTCCAGGGTTAAATCACAAGAAATGTCCAAAATGAGGTACTCTTAAACAAAACAAGTATCAGGGTATGATGTAGCCAATGGTACCTGCAAACCTGTAAACAGCCCAACCCCCTCACAGGTGGTGTTCTAGAACAAGGATCCTCAGTCTTGGATCAGTTATGAGAAGTGTAAACACTTCTAACCCAGAGGTGCAGTGTTTACAATAACCATAAAAGATCCTCCTCTAATTCACCTCAGATTCAGAAGGTCATAATAAAGTTCATCCAGACTTAGCAGGCTTCCCAGATAGCCCTAGCACTTCAGGAAATCTGTAGCACAGAGTTCTAAAGAAGAAACCCATATCTGAACCGTGTTTCATATTCCTGCACCAGACCGAAATGGAATGGGAAAGAACATGAACCACTCTAGCCTAGGTGTCACTCAGGTCCCAGGTGTAGGACCTTAAACTCTCAATGAAGACCCCACCCACAAAAATAGCAAACCAGATCCAGCAATGACAGTATGACAGTATGATGTATAAAAAATTGTAAAGAAAGCAATAAACAAGATTGTACATAAAGCAATAAACAAAGAAAATAAACACAATTAGCACATAACACCCCAGTAAACACAAATCAAACAAGCGCTAGGAGGAACCCACAAAAAGAACCAGAAGCTCTGGTTACAGTATAAGGGTCCCCAGCAGAGTCGCCAAGTTGTCGCTCCCACCAAATGACACCCAGGTCAGAAGGGGTACAGACGCGAACGGTCAGCGAAAGGAGAGAGAGAACACACAAGGGTGAACTCAGAAGACAAGAGTCTCCAGCTAGGAATTTTTATCCCGGAGGAAAGGTAATGCTGCATAGACCTGGAAAGATATGGATAAGACGGTTGCGAACCAGAGAGACTGAGAAAGGGGGTTGGTTACAACCTGGGAAGGTATTAGCACCCAGACTGCCCGCCGTACTCGACGGGATCCACGCTTAAGAGATTTGTGTTTAAAAGGGGTAGTGTCAGTGCTAAAATGTGTATCAAAGCTGGAAAGAATGCAAGTGTCAGTGCAAAAGAAGTGTGAAATGTATAAGAGAAGTGTCAGTGTAAGAACAAGAATGAAAGGCTCAAGACTATGAGGCTAGGAGAACAATACAAGAGGAGGGGGGATATACAGAGACTTTTGTTCGATAACTGTTAAGTTATGCCTATGTATCCTCTCGTGCAATGAGGAAGTCAGAACACCGTAGTTCGACTCAAAGAGACTGAAAGAAAAATTGATTTGTGAACTGCTTACTTGTCTATGCTCAAGTGTATGACCTGTCTGGCTCAGGTGCAAACTGTCTTACATTAGACGGAAGAAGCGAGTTCTCGTTTGTGAGTGAATGAGGTGAGAAAAGAATCCTGAAGGAGACGATTATTGTTTGTTTTTGTGTTTTCAATCTTTTATTGCTTTTTGAAGTTTGTCATAAGTAAATGAGCTTAAGCCTAAACCGAGGGTTAGTAAACTCATCACATCTTCCCTCTTATTAGGGGTAATGAGAATACCTTAAGTATGAAGTAAGCACCTCACACTTAATCACCATGATGTAGGATTAAGATCATTAACCTACTTGTAATTATTTAGATGTTTTTGTTATTTTTGTTTAGTGTTAAGTAATGAGTTTAAGCCATAATCAAGGATTTAATAGACTCATTACACCATCCTAATAGAAGGATAATAGATGAGAACATTTAAGTTGAGGAAGGCTCCTCAACTTAATCCATGATTAGGGATTAACCTCATGACAAAACAAGGCCTTTATTAATGGATTTTAGTTAATGATAAGATGAAGAAGTGATTTTTATGGTTTGTAAGACAACTTGAGGGAGACTTGTCCATTAACCCTAGGGTTAGTCCTTCTTAACTAATTAAGGAAGAATTAGAACCCTAATGAAAGGCCCAAGTTACAAGCTTGATGTCTTGATGATTATTAAGTGAATTGATTAAAGGATTTAAACACATTAAGGGTTTAACACTTAGGATTAAAGTTATTCACTCCATCCTAATAGAAGGATGCAGGCATAAGCTTAATCACAAAGCCTTAAAACCTTTAGGGTTTAGTCCTTGATTATGAGGTGAGAAGAGAAGACTCAAAGAAAACTCAAAGGAAAGAGTCTAAGGGGGACTAAACAATCCTAAAATGTTATCATGCTAGGAAGTCCTAGGGTTTTTGAGGCTTAAGAGAGAAATAAATCTTTAAAGAGACACCAAGGAGAGAAGCAGATGAAAGGAGAAAGAAATAGAGAGAAGCAAGACAACTTGCTTCACTTAAGAAGACAAGTTGCTTGAAGGAAGAAAGTAAGAGATGAACATGAATGAGAAAGCCCACTCCAATACACAAGATAAAATGAAGCAATGATGCAAGAGAGATGAGAAGAGATTGTGAGAAGTGAAGGCAAATTCACTTCTCAAAACAGCTTACCACCTGAAAAGTTAGCAAAAGAAATGAAATGCAATGAGAATGAGATGAAATGATGCAAACCAAAGTCAGAAGCATAAACATGATGTTAAAGATGCTAAGAGATGATACAAACACATGTCAAGAGTTGTGGATGATCATACAAGGATGAGGATGCAAATGAAGCATGCTTTGAACCATGAAAGTTCATGAAAGTTTATGAAATGTTATGAATGCATAACATGGAAAATGAAAGATGCAATGATCAAAAATGATTCTAATATGTCCTAAGATGTCTTATATGTCCTAAGGAAGCACAAAATATCATGGCAAGTTCTTGAATGCAAGCAAATGAAAGATGGATGCAAAGGAAGGCAAGAATTAGGGTTTATGCATAACATGTAACACAAAAATTCAAAATCAGAAGCAAAGGGCATGACAAAAAATCGAAAATGGGATCAAAGGAACCCTAACCCTACACAAGTTCACTGCCCAAAGGAGGGGATCCAACTCTAAACCTAATGAAAGTTGTGATTTTTCTAAGTCAACTAGGGTTTCAAGGTACCTCACAATGAAAAATGCAAAACAAATTGAAAATGGAAGATAAATTCAAACCAATTTTATCTTATAGACTACATGCTATAAAGGATGCAATGCAATAAGAACCATCATCAAACTCTCAATGGTTAGGCAGAATGGATTTTTCCAAGTTTGAACAAAAATATTTCCTTTAAAAGAATTTAATTCCAATGAAAATTGTCAAAATGCATTAAGAACCAAAAAGAAATTTGTTTTGAGAGTTTGATAATGTTTCTAAATGTTTTGAAATGCAATGTGAATTTTTTTGTGATTTTTAAATACCTAAATGCATTTTTAATTAATTAATTTCCATTAACTAATTAAAAATAAACATTTAAATGATTTATAAATAATTTTTAATGCAAAAAACGAAAATTAAAATATTTTTGGGCTCTGAAAATTAATGAAACGTTTGACAAAAAATTTCAGAATTTTTAAATATGTTTTACTATTTTTAATAATTCGTATAAATAAATGCAATGAAAATGAAAATAAAATTAAATAAAATGGGAAGTAAGCCAAAGGGAGGGTCAGGATTTGATCTGGGCCTGGGGGTGTTAACTTGGCGCCACATCCAAGGGCCCATGTTAAAACCTGACTAAACTTATTTAATAATTAATTAATCCTAGGTTTAGTTAATAAATGACTGATTAGGGCTTAATGAGCCATCTGGACCATCCACACGCGCGCGGGAAAGCCAGATCAAGTGCTGGAATTCAAAGTTTCTAATTAAACAGGTTTTGCCCTAATTAACCTCAGGCGACCGGAGATAAGCTCCGGTCGTCTTCTCTGGTCATCTCCCTCATCTGAAACACTCAAAACACACCCCCAAGACCTCCAAAACTCCATAATCAATCCTCTAACATTGAATAACAAGAATCCAGGGTCAAAAACAATTTATCTTAGCCACACAGTGAGAATCGAAGAAAATAAATTTTAGGGAAAAAGTTTCAGAGCACCACAAAATGCTTGTTTCTGGCTCATTTTCAAAAATAAATACATCCCCATGATCAGGGCAACACATAGAACAATATTTTAACAAGAAATCAGAGTTCTGGAAAATTTGTTCATCATGTTACTTGAGATTGAGCTTTCGAATCCTAGGCTTTCTGACCTTCTGCCTTGTGCTTTTCCACTCTAATGGACTTCTTTAGGCTTCTAGTAAGCTTGGAATGAGTTTATATGGAGGATTTTGAAGCTTCCAGTTCAGGGGTGGTGAAAATCGTATTTCTGTTTATGGTGGTTTTAGGCTGCTTTGATAGGTCAGGGATGATCAGTGAAGTATTTTGAGATGAATGGTGGAGGAAATTTGGAGAATGAATGGCTGAGTTATGGGATTCGATAGAAAATGCAAAGGGAGGGATTTTTGTGAACTCTAGCAATGCTGTGTATTTAGGATGGCTTGTTGTATGTTTTGAGTCTCTTTTAGTCCACATATCAAGCTATGATAGGGCAGAGAGTTGTTGGTGGCACAGCTTGATTGGTATGGCCCCTTTTGCAAAAAGTCAAGTCTAGGTGTACTATAAGGTATGGGCTGTTTTAGGGCTAGAACAAAAGCATGTCTGCTGCAGCTTGAATCAAGGTTGACCATGGAAATGAATTTGAGGCCAATTTGCAAGTGGATTAGAGTTTATGTGTGGTTTTGCAATTTTGTGATCTTTTGGCCCTTTTGAAGTTTCTTAGTGTACATGTCATGAAACTTGGAGATTCTTTGGTGCATTCTGATTTTTAGGTCATGGTTCATGTTTGTGTAATGCATAGAAGTCCATTTGAAGTCACATTTTGCCTTGGCATGAGGTTTTGCAACTTTCCCTCTTTGGTGTAAAACTTGAAATTATGTGATTTTGTCCAACTTTGACAAGCCATAACTTTTGATCCAAAATGAATTAGAACGAGTTCTTGTACTTTTTGAAAATGGGAAGATCCATTCTACAACTTTCATGACCAAAGTTTTCTCATTTGAGGCATATTTGAATCAAAAAGAGGAGGTTGAAAAACTTTCCCAAAATGGCAAGTTTTCAATACAAGTCACTTTCCCAAAAAGGCAACTCTGCAAATGGCTTGAAATTCTTCAATTTTGTGAACTTCTAACATCTTCTATGATCAAATAAAGATCATACACATTCAAAATGATGGAGAACACTCTTTGGTTGGGTCACTGGAGGCCTCAGATGCCCTGATTTTGCACTGACTTGCTCAAGAAGTCATCCTATGATCAGATGCCTTCCCCATTGAATTTCTTCATAAAAAATTGATATGCATGATCCATATAACATATAGAGACCAATAGAAACAAGAATGACCAAAAAATTTGGAGTTATGGTCTCTGAAACCAAAACCCTAATTTCAGGTCATCTGTGCAGTTAAATCTGGCTCTGCTTCCATGCCTTTCTCAGTTCTTGTGATTCTTTGACTTCTTTGATCTTGAGAGGATATAATATGATGTTAGAACATACATGGACCCTCTTGAGGTGATTAAAGACCTTTGAAGTGGCTCAAATGGCTCAGGGATGGCTCAAATCACAAACCCTAGATGCAGATGACTTAGAAACAATGTAGTGAAGCAAAAATGCAATATGAGATGCCATGATTGAACTTATGAACTTGAGGAGATCACAAGCCATGGTGTGAATGGGTGAGGGAAAATTTGGGGTGTTTACAATAGGCCGCGGGGTAGGGCCAGTTTTAGTCTTACTTTTGCAGAAACTTTCATTTCTTCACCTTTTGAAACAATTTGTTTGCAAGTGTGGATCCTGTCGGGTACGGAGGATGATATGGGGTGCTAATACCTTCCCAGGTCGTAACCGACTCCCGGACCCAGTTCTTTGGTTCACAATACCTTGTTCTTTCCTTTCCTTTGGTTTGTGTAGTATTAACTTTCCCATTCATTCGGGATAAAAATGTCTGGCTGGCGACTCTACCTTTTCCGCGCCACTTTCACGTTTGTACTAGGATGAAAATCATGGGAGCGACAGATGGAGACTCTGCTGGGGATCGAACCGAGAATCTCTGGTTTCCCCTTTGAGAGTCGATCCTAGCGCTTGCCTATTTCTATTTTCTTTGGGTGTTTAGTTGTTTATTGTTGTGTGCTTTAGTTTAACTTTACTTCTTTTCCATGCATTATATTATACTGGACTGTCTGTGCTAGTTTTCTTTGGAGGGATGGGTTACTGTGAGGTGAGCTCGTAACTGGGGCTCGAGTGCACCCTAGGACTTAGAGTGGACAAACATTGTACTTCCATGGTATCTCACCATGATGAGTGGCGATGTGTTTCACACCCAGACTGCGACCGTCTTGGAACTATTTTGTGTGGGGATTTCCTCCACTTCAAGATACGACCTTGATAATTATGTGCATCTAGGGACCGATCATTAAGGACCTTAGTGGAAACAACTCTCTCCAGTGATGATAGTGGCATACCACATTTGTTGGAAAATCCACTCGCATCCAAGGGCCCACTAGGAACTCTCATAGGATGGCATGGTTCTCTCATAGGAACCCGGTTAAAGTAAATTGTTCGTATGACGATAGTATTGTATCCCAAGGGCTGAATGTACTATTTTTTCTTGATTCAGTGCTTGAAGCTGGGAACTTATGAGGGATGCTTGTTTTTCCCGGATTCAGTTGAGACCTCCCTGATTAGTACATAATGATACATCGATTCCCTAATTTGGTCATGAGCCATTTCTCAGAAATTGTGAACGTATTATTGCTATTCAGCTTTGAGAGTCCGTGATGTCGACCTGGAGCACACCCGTGAAATGGGAGGGATGTTTACAGGTTTGCAGGAACCCTAAACTTTCAACATACCTGTTTTCCAGTGTTATTTTGTGATATGATTTGGTCCTATATGGTCCTTTGGTCCTGAATTCTGGGATTTCGACACAGAGATATTGATATTGTGACTTTTCACAAACACTTGATTATATGATCAACACCAACATATACACGTCACTAATCACATGACTTGCCTTACATAACATCATCACATCATTAATCATTTGTGTTTTTTTCATTCTCAGGGTTTGTGTATTGTTCCCAATTCTGGCTAAACTTCTTATTCAGAGATGGAGGATTTCAGAAAAAAAAATATTCACTACAAATTCTTTGATACTAAGGTGGACATGATAAACAAGATGGTGTCACTTATTACCCCATAGAATGTTGGAGACTTCAGAGAGAGTTATAGAGATATTCTAGACATAGTGGTAAACCTGGATAGTTCTGAGAGGAGGGTCATTCATACCTTATTGCAGTATTATGATCCTCGGCTCAAATACTTTACATTTCATGATTTCCAGCTGTGTCCTTTGCTTGAAGAGTATGCTCTAATTTTGGGGGTGCCGTTGTAGGATCAGGTTCCTTTCAACCCAGAAATGACAAGGCCTACTCATGCTGATATAGCCAAAGCTCTTTATTTGAGCTCATCTAAAGTGACTGCAAACCTGAGTGCTACCAAAGCAGGAGTACTTGGTTTTTCTTTGGATTTCCTGGTTAAAAAGGCTGAAAAACTTTTTGTAGTTTCCTGATGGGATTATGTATGTGCTATATTGTCCTTATCTATCTATGGGATCATTATATTTGCAGATATGGACAAGTTTGTAGACATAAATGCCATCCATCTTATTATGCTGAAGAATCTGGTACCCACTCTTTTGGGAGACCTTGACTACTTAGTGCATTATAAGAATGAGAAGAAACAGGGAGGTTTAGTGAAGCGCTACTCTCCTTTATTTCACATGTGGTTTATGAGGCACATGCCCAATACTGAAGCTTTCAATGACCCTAGTTTGATCTGAGCCCAAAAGTTGAGACATCAAATGGTTTACCATGAGGCTGAAAGGGAAGGACTTCATCTCCAACTGTGGGAGTTATCCCAATGTGCCACTCTTAGGAGTAACAGGGGGCATCATTTATAACCCTATTCTCTTGAGAAGGAAATTGGGATATGCACTTAAAGATGTTTCTAAAGAGTCAGAGCTAACTCAGACTTTTTACTTCCCTGTAAAGGACAATCTTCCTTTGGTTCGAAAAGCTGCGGGTTCTTGGAAACTCATCCGAAGGAAAGGGGTAGTATGTTTGGGTAAAAGTAATAATCAGATGTTTCTCGAATATGAGGCATGGTTAAAGGAGAAAGCCCAGGTGGTTCTGATACCTTTTTCTGCACCAACTCTTCCTCTAGCAATTGAACCTAAAGTTATTGTGCCTTTGGAAGATTACCAAAACTTAGAGGCTTTGGTCCAACAACTCAGGGCAGAGAATCAGGGAGCTCACAATTCCTATCAGAGGATGGTGACCCTTAATCAGAAACTAGAGGAAATGGCTAAGAAAGCTGAAAAAATAGTAAAAGACAAGCAGAAAAACTTTGAAGAAAGAGAGATATATTTCAGGAAGAAGGGTTTGGCTGAGATTCACAAAGCAAGTCAGCATCGAAAAGACAAGAAGTCTCTGGATGAAGCCAACGAATCTATAACTCTCTGGCAAGAAAAATGGGAGGCCAATCTGAAGAAGCAAAAGGAAGTAGAAACTAAATACAAGCGGAAAATTAAAGACCTTCAAGAGCTATTGGGTGAACAGGAAGAGCAACTCCAGGAAGCCTACAAGCAGCACATAAGATACGACCAGAAGATAGCACAGGGTCAACAAGCAGTTGAGAATGCCTAGAAAGAGGTGGAAGAGATCAAGTTCCGCGTAGAGGTCAAGAAAGCCAAGCCTGAGTCAAGTTTCAACCAGGAAAATGAAGAGGTTTTCTTGTAGTAGATTAGTGAATTCCACGCTTCTTTGGATCAAAGGGATCTCCTCATTCAAAAGCTCATCGAGGATCCAGGTCACTCGGATATCGCTCAGCTATTCCAGGTGGTCAAACGTCTCAGTTTGAGGTTGAAGGACATGGAGTTTCATAGGGCTTAGTTTATTTTTCTTGTACTGGATTACCCACAGGCTTGTTGTGGGATTCCTTTATACTTTGGCTAGTTTTTCATGCTATAAGAATTGGCACCCCTTGGGGAGTTTATTGTTATTCTTAGACTTCATTTTATGCTATTTGATAAGGTTTGAATTTATGGTTGTTATCTTTGCACTGACATGGGTTCCAAGCACTGGTTTTTCACCGTTATCTAATTTGAGCTTCATGTGGGGTTTTCTTCCCAAAAATTAGAATTTACAAAGGCTATTTGAATACTTCTAAATACCGGAATGGGAATGTAAACAACCTTGAGAATGAAAGAACACATCATTTTCATCCATTCATATCATTTGCATTCTTTTTCTTTGCAGGTTATCTGGGTTTCTTAACTTATATGTTTATTCAGGAAGGATTGCCAGAATTGCAAAGCACCGTCTTCACTGGTACGCCACCCGCTGCAATCAAAGAAACATCATGGACACCGTCCAAGCTGAATCGACTGAGCTCTATACGCGGATGGGGGAATTTATGAATATGATGCAGGGAATGGCCCAAGGACAACAAGAGTTGAGGGCTTCTGTTCAACGACTTGATCCACTATAGGAAGATCCTTCAGTCGTCGGAGTTACTTTGGATGCACAAGGCAACCAAATTAATGCCATTGTCGGGGGTAACAGACCTCCTACTCCGAAGGGTGTTCATATTCCGAATCATAATTTGGAGGATCATCTGGCTGACCAGTTCTCACTGCTGAATGAGGACATGGGATTCGGAATGGGAGGTAATCTTCAGGACTTTCAGATGCTAGTAGAAAAAGTCAGAGCTCTCGAGTGCAGAGATACCCTAGGGATTGATGTTTCTGATATGGGATTGGTGCAAGGATTGATCATTCCTCCTAAATTCAATGCCCCTGCATTTGATATATATAATGGGAGTTCGTGCCCCAAAAATCATCTTCAGGTTTATTATCGCAAGATAGCTGCTTATACCAGAGATGAGAAACTCGGATGTATTTTTTCCAAGACAGCCTATCTGGAGGCTCCCTTGAGTGGTACATGAAGTTAGAGAGAACTGATGCGTGCAATTGGAAGGAGCTTGGAGAAGCGTTCCTTAAGCAATATCAGTACAATATCAACATGGCCCTGAGTAGGACCCAGCTACAGAGCCTATCCCAGAAAAACTCTGAGAGTTTCAAAGAGTATGCTTAGAGGTGGTGCGGGTTGGCAGCAAGGGTGCCACCACTCCTACTTGAAATAGAAATGATGGATCTATTCATGGATACCCTCCCCGGGCATTTCATGGAACGAATAGTAGGTGGTTCGTCTAGTGGTTTTTCCTATATTATACTGACCAGTGAAAGAGTTGAGACATGGATGAAACAGCGGAAATCCAGAATGGCGGAGCTTCTATTTCTGGGGTTAAGAAGCCATTTGTAAAGACAAGAGAAGGGGAAATTGGGGCAGTGTACACTCAGAGGAAAAGAGGAAACCATAATTCCTACTACCCAGCCGCTTATGTCGCTATCTCTGCTACTGCCAATCAACAATAGATACAACAGCCTCAACAATATCCAAGGGGGCCCGACAAGGGTACCGGCCAAGGCCCAAGATGGCTGAAAGACATTTTGAGGTTCCAACGATGTCTTACTCTCAAATTTTGTAGAATCTACTTCAGTTGCAAATGATTTAGCTCAGAACGTTACAGCCTCCGAAACCAGGGCAGATTCTGGAGGGGTATGATCCCAATGCCCATTGCGAGTTCCACTCCGGATCCCTAGGTCGTACTTAACACGGTGGGAGAACTGACTTTAGTTATGTTGCGGATAGCAAGAGTCGCCACCGACTTTTATTTTATCCAAAGGAAAGGCATAAAAGAACAGGAAAGACCTTTTTAAAATATTTTTGGGTCCGGGGGGTAGGTTATGTAAAGGGAAGGTGTTAGCACCCTTTACATCCATGGTTATCCATGGGCTCTTAGTCACTTAGCTCACTTTAAATTGTTTTTGAAATGTGAAGTGTGTGAATAGAAATTTTCTTAAGAGTTTATAATGGCCCATGTATGGATGCGTATAAACCTTTGTTTTGAAAATTTTTGTTTGAAATTGTGAAGTGTTTGAAAAGTTTTGAAGAATGAGCAAGTAACTATGAGGAACCTACCCTAAGTTTAAGTCTTTTTTGTTCTTGAATCCTTTAAATGGTAAGACTATCCCTATTATTAAGGAATAGGTAGTCATTACCTTGGATGTGAGGGACAAGTGAAGGGTCATCTGTTTATTTAGGCAACTGTGGGGTGTATAAGCAATTTTTGAGGGACTATCATCTTTATTCGAAAGGGACAAGATCATTATGAAGGCAACATTCGAAGAGGGACTTGATCTTTTATCTGTTAAGGGACTAGATGACTTTATTTTGAGGGACTTTTGCTTTATACACCATACTTGACCTTTTGATTAGACAACAATGAGAGGTATCCCTAGAAAGTGAGATGGCGATCAAAGATCGACTTACGTGTGTGAGTGTACAATTTTAAATATTTATCTTTTAAATTAAGTGATCTAAATTAATTTTAAATAAACATACATGTTACACTCCCTATTTACTAACCATAGCATAAAATAAATAATTTAAACATCACTATTAAATATTACACCAAGGAGCAATTACAATAATAATAATAAAGCAATTTAAATAAATAAGCAAAATATTAATAAGCAAAATAAATAAGTAATTATAATTGGGTTAGTGAAAAATAATAATAAAAAAATAATACCAAATTAATGGGGTTAGTAATAATCATATAAACATAATTAATAATAATAATAATGAAATAAGCAAAAATATTATAATAATTAAAAGAAGAGATCAAATTTTTATAAACAATTATTTAATATTAAAATATAAACAATTACGCTAATTATTATAAAATTTTAGGTTATGGGCAAATTATAGAAATTAAGTTAATTATGAAAATATTATGAAAATAAAATTATAGTTACAAAAATTAAATTAGCAATTTTTTAATTAATTATGAACATATATTACATACAAAATTAAATTATAAACAATTATAAAATATTTACATACTATAAAAATAAATTAAGAATTTTAGTTTTTAAACATATTTATGTACAAAAGTTTAGATTATAAGCAATTTATACATTAATAAAAATTAGATTAAGAATTTTAATTACATTATAAATATAATATATAAATAATAATATTAAACAAATAGAAGAAGAAAAATTAGGGTTTGAAGAAAAATATGTTTTTTAGGGTTTATAAAAATAAATTAAGTTTTATATAAAAAATACTAAATACTAAATATTAACTTAATTATATAAATAAGTTATACATAATAATAATATATATATATAGTTTATTTTATGAAAACATAATAATTAATTAAAATTTTAAAGAATAAGATAAGAAAAGGAAAATAGAAAGAAAATTGTTAGGTTTTAAAAAAAAATTGGGAGGTCTGGATTTGAACCCAGGACCTCCCTGGAACCTGAATGAAGAGTTACCACTGGGCCAGCCTGCGCGCAGGTGATGAAAGGGTGAGTCCAATTGGTTTTATGCCTTATGCCTGAAAATCAAAGAAAAAAGAAAGAAAATAAAAGGCCTGGGGGAATCGAACCCAGGACCTTCACAATACACACAAATACCTTAACCAATCCAGCTGGGAGAGCGCACCTGTTAATAATCTCACCATAATTCATAATATATTAAAGTTGTTAATTATCTGGAAAAAATAAGAAAAAAGGTGGTGAAGCCAGGATTCGAACCAAAGACCTCCAGGCACAACACATACGCTTCCTTCCACTGGGACAAGCACAAGCTTGTGAAATAAAAACAGAAACAATGCATAATATTTTAAAACAACATTTTGAATTTGAAATTCGCGCGCAACTGGTCATCTTCTTCCTTGGGTTACCTGCGAAAATTAATATGAATTTTCCTGCGAAATTTCCTGGGTGTTCATAAACCAGAAATCCTAGGTTTTTGGATCATCACGCAAACAATAAAATCAACACAAATTGACAGCCCAGATCAAACATACAAAGCTTATACATCATAACCATGTTCTTAAAAGTCATATATCTTCAATAAATCATGAATTCCCAATTTGAGAACTCAAACCCTAACAATGGTGTCTTTCGGTTTAGGGCATGTTTCTTCAATGTTATTGTCCAGAAACCATCTAGGCATCACAACAAACAATATTAACAACATAAAAACAATTTATAACAGTCAAATGAGCAGAATCGAAAAATTGAAAAAAATGAAGAACATGAATTCGGTTTATGCAATTCATGAGGTTTTTGATGCAAATGATGTCTGGGATTGGTTTCTGGATGTCCAAGGAATCATTCTATGTCCTCAAATTACCTTCAAATGCCTTGTGGAGTTGAAACCGAATTTGAGTTTGGAGAGGTTTTTTTGAAATTTTCAAACTTACTCTTTGAGGCTGGAATTCGTGAATAGTGAGTAGGGTTAAGTCATATACTTATAGAGTGATGAATTAGGTCAGAAAAAATTGATGTTTGTGTGGAAGATTTGATCCAAAAAGATTCAAAAAGATAAGCTTTGAAATTCAAATATTTTTGCATCAACACTTTCTATTTCAAGCCAATCAATATTATCTTTGTATCAATTTGATCCATGCTGAATTCATGACCTTCTAGAATCAAAAATAAATTTAAATCTTCATGTTTAATATTTTATTTAAATTTAAAATGATTTTTAGTATAAAAAATCATAATAAATTAATTAAATAAAATAAAAATTATGAAAATATCAAAGAATTTTCGTGCATGATGTCATGGATTGCTTTGGGTCATTAAAAGTTCAGCCCACTTAGCAAAATTTGGTTTTAAACCTCCATTTGCTTCATAAACTTCCCTAAAATTTCCCAACTTTGCAAGGGCACACATCCTTCAATTTTAATGCTATGAGGGTGTTCTTGGACATTTTGGAAAGCTTAAAGAGTCCTCTAACCAACCCCATTGGTTTCATGTCCATATCATTTACCATTCTCAAGTTATGCCCTTTTGAAGTTGTTGACTTTTTGTTGACTTTCAAAAGGACTTATAATGTCTTAGCTCATACCTTCCAAATGAAGCATTTTTGGGCTTGGCTTGTGAGACACAAAGTTGTAGAGAATTCAATTTCCTTCAAAATGAGCTTTGGATGGAGACTTGGTGATGAAGCATGTGAAAGTTATGGATGGTCAAAGTTCAGTTGACTTTTACTGAGGAAACCCTAATTTAGAAACTCCTGATTCTTGATGATCTGAAATCTCCTTGATGAATAATGATCAACCCTTGATAAAATGATGAATTTTACTTCATATACTTTATGTTGGCAAAAAATCATGAAGTTTGACTTTGGTTTGACCACAATTGACCTCAGTTTGACTTTTTAACTACTTTGACTAATTTTGACTTATCTGATCATCTGACTGAGCAAACCTTTGAGAAAAGTCTTGAAACTTGTCATTGGGATTCTTAGACACATATAAGATGTTATGAAGCTCACTTGAAGTCTTGGAAGTCCATTTAGCCTGATTTTAGTCAAAACCCTAGTTTTGGATGCACTGCTTAGGAGAATGCCTTGTCTGAGGGAATTGTCAAACTTCTGACCAATTGTGAACTTTGTGAACCTTGTGAACCATCATAAGATGTCTTGTGAACCTTGTGAACCGTCATAGGAGGTCTTGTGAACCTTGTGAACCTCATAAAGTGTCTTGTGAACCTTGTGAACCTCATAAAGTGTCTTGTAGACTTCATGAACCTCATGAAAGGTCTTGTAAGTATTGTGAACCTCATAAAGTGTCTTGTAAACTTCATGAACCTCATGAAAGGTCTTGTGAACCTTGTGAACCTCATAAAGTGTCTTGTAAACTTCATGAACCTCATGAAAGGTCTTGTGAACCTTGTGAACCTTCTTAGCACACAAAGTCTTGTATTGTGAGGGAAAATTTTGGGGTGCAACAGCTGCCCCTGTTCAATTTTCTGAAACCTGAGGGGTTAGATTGGTATATATGCCAGTCGTGACCTGGAAGGTTGAAGGGGATTGAACACAAAAGCCCAAAAATTTGCACTCACCGGTGCGTAAAGTGATATTGATGATTGGTTGAGTATGCTTGAGTGGGCTTAAAGATGCCACTTGGAGAACAGTTCTTCAGGTACATTCCTTGGAGGATAAAGCATTCCAAAATATGAAGGTATAATGATAGCTTTCAGGAAGATAAACAACGTCCCGAGGTAATAATATGCTTTCAGGAGGATAAAGCAGTCCTGAGGTAATGACATAACCTTTGGGAAGATAAACAACGGCCCAAGGAAATAATATGCTTTCAGGAGGATAAAGCAGTCCTGTGGTAATGATAGCTTTCAGAAGGATAAACAACATTCTGAGGAAATAATATGCTTTCAGGAGGATAAAGCAGTCCTGAGGTAGGGGTGATAGCTTTCAGGAAGATAAACAACGTCCTGAGGAAGTGGTAACCTTTGGGAAGATAAACAACGGCCCAAGGTAATAATATGCTTTCAGGAGGATAAAGCAGTCCTGAGGGATTGATAGCTTTCAGGAGGATAACAACATCCTGAGGAAGTGATGATAGCTTTCAGAAATATGAACAACGTTCTGAGGTATAATATGCTTTCAGGAGGATAAAGCAGTCCTGGGGAAGTGGTAACCTTTGGGAAGATAAAAAACGGCCCAAGGTAATGATATGCTTTCAGGAGGATAAAGCAGTCCTGAGGTATAAGAAGCTTTCAGGAAGATACACGACGTCCTGAGGAAATGATAACTTTTGGGAAGATGAACAACGGCTCAATAGTCACAATTTGTTGATGAAATTTATCTGCTGGAGAATTAACCTGAAAACAAGGTAGCATCCTGTATGGTAATATTAGTTTATGCATTATGTATGCATGTATGATATGATGTACTTAAGTAATGTATTATGTATTTATGTATATGTATGTTATGATGTAAATGATGTATGTATGACATGATACTGCCTGAAGCGTCTGGATATCTTCGTATAACAACTGCTGGCCAGGGAAAATAAATCCCGATTCGTTGCTGAAGAATATGAAGAACTCATTCCCGTCTTGTTTGATAATATATTATACATAACCTCCCGTCTGCTGGGGATAGCAAGGTATACATAACCTCCCGTCTTCGTTCGATAGTAGGGTATATATAACCTCCCGTCTGCTGGGGATATCAAGGTATACATAACCTCCCGTCTTCGTTCGATAGTAGGGTATATATAACCCCCCCCCCCCCCCCCCCCCCCGTCTTCGTTCGTCGTACTCCTATTGGAAAGTAAATTCCTGAATATCCGTATGAGGATAAAAGAGATGGATATAAATTCCAGGGGAGATGTGACTTTATGAAGATGGATTTGTCCTACTGAGGGTTTGTAGCTGTTTTGTAGAGATGCACCGGCGAAGCTTCGTTGAAATCCTTCCCTCGTTCATCCTTAGTAAATACTATTACTGCATTTTTATGCATTTCTGGTAAACATCAATCATATTAAGCATACATGCATTTCTGGTAAACATCAATCATATTCAAAAGCATACATACATTCAAACACAACCAATGGACGTTTCGCTTATGTAAATAGGGTAAAAGTAAATCAGGATTCAAAAATGGAATTTTATTCATATCAAGAAGTGACCCATACATGGGTAGGTTTGTACAAGGAAACATAAACCCTAGTAAGAGGATTTTGTCATAAAATAAAACAAGGAGAATCAGCTATGTGGGAACTAATCCTACTGAGTTTCAATTTTACTATTGCCATTATCTTCAAGTATCTCATCTTCTGCCGTTGAGACGGAAATGATTGGATTGAGCTTTACATGTTCGAACTTGATTAAGTAACACAACTGGTTGCAGTTTCATGGGTGATCCAAACGAGACATAGTCATACGCTTTAATCCCTAACTTTTGCCTGGATTGCCCTTTCAGGTTTTCAATCCACCGGGATACCCTTTTTTGCCCAAGCCGCCTTTTCAGGTTTTCGACTTGCCGGGTGTACATCTTTTTTATATATATCCCTAATTTTTGCCCAAACCCTTTTGGTTTGCCGGGATGCCCTTATTTTTGCCTAGGCCTGTCAACCTAGTGGGTCTCTTTTTATGCATAGTATTTTTTAACTATGTCTGCGTTTATAGGCTGCGGGAAATCTTCCCCATCCATAGTAGTAAGTATCATGGCACCTCCTGAGAACACTGTCTTGACCATAAATGGTCCTTCATATGTAGGAGTCCACTTGCCCCTAGGATCACCCTGTGGTAATATGATACGCTTGATTACCAAGTCACCAGCCTGATATACCTTTGGCTTAACCTTTTTGTTGAAAGCTTTGATCATTCGTTTTTGGTACATCTGGCCATGACAAACTGCTGCTAACCTCTTCTCATCAATCAAATTTATCTAGTCAAATCGAGTCTGAATCCACTCATCTTCATCCAAGCCTGCATCCTTCATAATTCTTAAGGAGGGAATCTGAACTTCAATGGGCAGGACTGCTTCCATACCATAGACTAAGGAGAATGGGGTTGCCCCTGTTGAAGTACGTATTGTGGTACGATAACCATGAAGAGCAAATGGTAACATCTCATGCCAATCCTTGTAAGTAACAGTCATCTTCTGTACAATCTTCTTAATGTTCTTATTAGCAGCTTCAACTGCCCCATTCATCTTCGGACGATACGGAGAAGAGTTGTGATGCTTAATCTTGAACTTCGTGCAGAGATCAGTGATCATAGTGTTGTTCAGATTAGAGCCATTGTCAGTAATAATCCTTTCAGGGATGCCATACCTACATACGAGATTATTCTTAATGAATCGAGCCACAACATTCTTGGTAACAGATCCAAATGAAGCTGCCTCCACCCACTTCGTGAAGTAATCAATAGCAACCAGGATGAAACGATGCCCATTAGAAGTAGTAGGTTTGATCTCACCAATCATATCAATGCCCCACATGGCAAAAGGCCAAGGAGCAGTCAACACATTCAATGGTGATGGAGATATATGGACTTTATCAGCATAGATTTGACACTTGTGACATGTTCTGGAGTGTTGATAGCAATCAGGTTCCATGGTAGACCAATAGTAACCCGCTCTCAATATCTTCTTTGCCATAGTATGACCACTAGAATGAGTGCCAAAGGTCCCATCATGCATCTCTTCCATAATTTCAGCTGCTTCTTTCTTGTCCACACAACGAAGCATAGTTAAATCATGATTGCGCTTGTACAAAATCACATTACTCAAAAAGAACGTAGCAGAAAACCTTCTCAGAAACTTCCTATCTTTGACAGATGCCCCTTCAGGGAATTCCTGAGCTTCAAGATATCTTTTTACTTCATAGAACCAAGGCTTTTCTTCTGCTTCTTTAGTGCCAATTTCATTGCAGTATGCAGGCTTTTCAAATCTATCAATAGTAATCTTGGGAGCTTCATCATCCCAGCTGATCTCAAACATAGATGCCATGGTGGCTAATGCATCTGCCAACTGATTCTCTCTTCGTGGAATATGTCCAAAGGTAATCTCTTTAAAATGTGGGATCAAAGACAACACATGCTCTCTGTAAGGAATGAGATTATCATGTTTGGTATCCCAATCTCCTTTGATCTGACTTACTACTAGGGCTGAATCTCCATACACGTCTAGAAACTGAATTTTCATATCAATGGCAGCCTTGATACCCAGAATACATGCCTCATATTCAGCCATGTTATTGGTACAATAGAAACAAAGTCTGGAAGTAATCGGGGTATGACAACCTTCAGGGGAACTAATCACAACACCAACCCCATTACCAAGTGCACTAGAGGCACCATCAAAAACCATAGTCCATCGGGATCCTTGTTCAGGTCCGTCATATTGTCCAGGTTCTTTGGTAATAATCATAATATCTTCATCAGGGAACTCAAAACGCATTGACTGGTAATCATCCACTGCTTGATGAGCCAAATGATCAGCAACAACACTTCCTTTGATGGCCTTCTGAGTAGTATATTGTATATCATATTCTGTCAAGATCATTTGCCATCTTGCAATTCTTCCAGAGAGAGCAGGCTTCTCAAATATGTACTTGATTGGATCCATCTTCGAAATCAACAAGGTAGTATGGGTCAACATATACTGTCTTAGTCGGCGAGCAGCCCATGCCAAAGCGCAGCAAGTTTTCTCGAGCAGTGAGTATCTTGTTTCACAGTCGGTAAACTTTTTGCTAAGGTAGTATATTGCTTGCTCTTTTCGACCAGACTCGTCATGTTGCCCCAAAACACACCCCATTGACTTGTCTAACACTGTTAAGTACATAATCAAGGGTCTTCCATCAACTGGTGGCATCAAAATTGGAGGTTCTAGCAGGTATCTCTTGATTTCATCAAAGGCAGTCTGGCACTCATCATTCCATTCCATCACCTGATCTTTCTTCAACAACTTGAAGATTGGCTCACAGATGGCAGTTAATTGGGAAATAAATCTTGCAATGTAATTCAATCGTCCCAAGAAACCTCTAACCTCCTTCTCAGTACGGGGAGCTGGCATCTCTCGTATAGCTTTTACTTTCGCAGGATCCACTTCAATACATTTTCCACTGACAATGAAACCCAGGAGCTTACCAGATCTAACTCCAAAAGTACACTTGTTTGGGTTCAATCTCAACTTGTATTTCTTCAACCTCTCAAACAATTTATGCAAATGATCAAGATGTTGTTCTTCATTCTAAGACCTGGCTATCATATCATCTACGTACACCTCTATCTCATGATGAATCATATCGTGAAAGAAAGCCACCATAGCACGCTGATATGTTGCCCCTGCATTCTTCAAACCAAATGGCATCACTTTATAGCAAAAGGGGCCCCACTGTGTAACAAAGGTTGTCTTCTCCATATCTTCAGGTGCCATCTTGATCTGATTGTAACCAGAGAAACCATCCATAAAAGAGAATAGCTTATGCTGAGCAGTGTTGTCTACCAGAACATCAATATGAGGAAGTGGAAAGTCATCTTTGGGGCTGGCCTTGTTCAAATCCCTGTAGTCCACACACATACGTACCTTACCATCTTTCTTAGGTACCGGCACCACATTTGCGACCCACTGAGGATAAGAAGTCACAGCTAAGAACCCTGCATTGAACTGTTTCATTACCTCTGCTTTGATCTTTTCTGACATTTCAGGACGCATGCGACGAACCTTCTGCTTCTTTGGACGACAATCTTCTTTTACTGGTAAACGGTGAACCACAATGTCTGTATCTAACCCTGGCATATCTTCATAAGACCAAGCAAAGATCTCCACATAGTCACGTAACATTTGAACCAGTCTGCTCTTGACACTATCCTCTAAATCAGCCCCTATCTTGACTTCTTTTCTGTTTTCTTCAATTCCCAGATTCACAACTTCGACTGGCTCTTCATGTGGCTGTATGGCTTTCTCTTCTTGTTGTAACAACCTAGCAAGCTCTACAGGTACTTCACAATCGTCCTCATTTCCGTCTTCAGTTTGATAGATCGGATTCTCGAAATCATAATTGGCAATAGTAGAACTGTTATCAACAGGATCCAGAGTGGATGAGGATCTGCATTTTAGTGATGTGAGTGTGTGTAAGAACACATAGCTGATAAAGCAAAAATAAAAGAAAAGAAAGACAAGGAACACAATTTTTACTAAAACGAAACGTCCACTGATTTTTATTGAATGAAGTATGCAAATGAAATGACAGCCCGTAACAAGCATACCATTGTGCCCCGGGTAAGGCACAAGGCTTGAGAGTTTTAATTGTTCAAGAAATTACAAACTTAAAAAGCAACAATACAGTAATAGTATTTACTCCTGACTAAAGGAGATAGGAATAACATCTTCAGCTTTCCAATTATTGAGTCCAGCACCCACAGTAGGAAAAATCCAAGCATCCAGATTGTAGTCTTCATCATAGTCACCCACAGCATTGATCTGATCTTTCATAACCCCTTGATTGGTGATACGAACAGCACGAGCACGACGAACAACCTTCTGGGACTCTGCAGTGAAACCCAAACCAAATTTGTCAGACTTGTACGGAATATCAGGAAGCTGACCCCAAATAGTACAACCACCTTCATCCACTACAACTCTAGCATCTTTAAGGGAGGCCATTGTTGGAGGTATTCTGGTAACCACAGGAACTTTCTTGACCACCGGAGGAGCTTCATAATCATTAACAATCCAAGGAACCACTTCAAATGTCTGACACGGAGTTTCAACATATTCACCTTCCACTTCCAGATATTTGAAAGTGTTCACATGGCTGACAAAATATTCTTCCTATCCATAGACAGTAACAACCTTTCCTTCTACCGGATATCTCAATTTCTGATGTAATGTATAGGTTACAGCACCTGCCCCATGGATCCAGGGACGACCAAGCAAACAAGAGTACGAAGGACGAATATCCATCACATAAAATGTAGCATTGAAAACCTGAGAACCAACTTTGATTGGAAGATCAATTTCTCCATGCACCACTCTTCTAGAACCATCAAAAGCCTTCACCACTATGTTACTGGGTTTCAGCACAGCATCTTCAGGACTCAGCTTATTCAGGACTTCTTTGGGCAACACATTCAGCGAGGAACCATTGTCTATCAATACATGTGACAGGGTAGTGCCCCTGCATTCAATTGAGATATGCAGGGCCCTGTTATGATCCCTCTTGGCAGGAGTCAAATCAGCATCAGAAAATCCTAACCCATTATCATAGGTCAGGTGGGCAACACAATTCTCAAACTGGTCAATAGAAATTGCATTGGGTACATGAGCAGTCTTCAGAAATTTAATCAAAGCTTTGGCATGAGCTTCAGAACATAACAACAAAGACAGCATGGAAATCTTGGAGGGAGTGTGCCCCAACTGATCAACAATGTCATAATCACTCTTGCGAATGATTTTCAATACTTCTTCCATCTGCTTAGCAAGATCATCAACAGCTGGCACATCAGTAGGGATAGGCTCAATGACAGGACCTTTGCCCCGAGTATCAGTGGTGGAGGTAGCAGCTGGAGTAACTGCATTCTTGGAGGTGACTGGAGGAGAGAAAACTCTTCCGCTTCGTGTGATCTTACTAGACCCAGCAATATTATCAACATCAACAGGAACATCAGCTAAGGGTTCCTGCTTAACACCATGGATATAAACATCAGACCCATAATGCCAAGGCACAACTTTATCAGACATATACGGAATAGGACCAGGAGTGGTAATGACCAGAGGAGCCACTCTAGCTTCAGCAACTATTTTCACAGGGCCTTCAGCAGTAATCTTAATTGGACCCTTATGAGTAATTTTAACAGGACCTTTGGAAGTGATCCTTACCGGTACTCTATCAACCATATCAACCTCTTCAATCTTCCTACCTTTAGTAATATGATCCACCATACTCTCTACAGACGATGGAGTTCTCTCAAACACTATGGTATATTTATCCATGAGACGTTGAATTCCATCTCTCAATCTCCAGCAACTATCCGGTTTATAGGTACAATACAAACAATCTTCACGACAACCTAGAAAGAACCCAGCTTGTACTAACTTCTTCTTGATAACAGACAATGGTGTGGTCAACTCTGCAACTGAATAGATATGTAAATCTTCATCAATGGCATTGACAGTCTTCTCATGGTTTGGCATGGGAGCAGTAATCACATTTGGAGTACCCGGAGGGTCGAACTCAATCTCTCCAGCCTCAATCATATCTTGAATTTTGTTCTTCAAGACCCAACAGCTATTAGTATCATGTCCCTGACAGTTTGAATGATATGCACATCGTGCATTGGGATTGTACCTGGGTGATGTAACATTAGGATTCTGAGGAGCCTCTTTCTGAGTGATAAGTTCAGCCTTCAACAAGTGTTGCAATGCCTGAGCCATTGACATGTTGATCTTAGTGAACTGCCTTCTAGCCCTCTGTTGGTTGCCCTGTGGCTGCTCTGTTGTTGCAGGAGTTGGATTGGAAATATGAACTGCACTCACAGACTGATGCCTTCTATTACGATCAGGTTGACCATAAACAGCATTAGACTCTTTCTTCCCAGTGGGAGGCTTCTTTGCAGCACCTGATGAAGAAGCACCCACTTGGATCTTGCCATTCTTTATACCATTTTCCACGCGCTCTCCTGTCATGATCAACTCAGTGAAGCCAGATGATGAGCTTCCAATGAGATGACTGTAAAAAGGACCATTCAGCGTACACATGAACATATCAACCAATTCCCTGTCAGTTAAAGAGGGTTGTACTCTTCCATCTAAATCTCTCTACTTTTGAGCATACTCCTTGAAACTTTCTTTGGCACCCATAGACATACTTTGCAGCTGCATGCGAGTGGGGGCTAAATCAGCATTGTATTGATACTGCTTATAGAAGGCTTCAGCAAGATCATTCCAATCCCGGATGTTGACACTCTCCAACTGATAATACCACTCCAATTGAGCTCCAGATAAACTCTCTTGGAAGAAATGGATCCACAGCTTCTTATCAGCAGTATGAGGTTGGATTCTCCTGACATAAGACCTCAGATGCAGCTTGGGACAAGAGACCCCATCATAAACAACAAAGGTAGGAACCTTGAAACCAATGGGTATGATTACCCCAGATATCAGACTCAAATCTTCAAAATCCAGCCCAGAAGACTTCTGCAACTCCATAGCATCCATTCTATCCACCAGCATCTTGAATTTGTCTTCATTAGGATCATGGTAGTAATTGGCCTCAGAATCAGAGTCCCCCACAGTGTTGCTGAGACTGCCTCCCTCTTTCTCAGACTCTTCAGATTCATAGTCTTCAACCTGTTCTTTGGTCTTGACAGGACCTCTGAACCTTCTTCCCATGTTGATCAGGCCACCTGACCTTCTAATCTTCTTAGTCTTCTTGGCCAGCAGTGTCTTCAATTCATCCTGCCCCTTAGACAAGTTCAGGATCAGCTCTTGGAACTGTGCATTTTGTGCCTGGAGATCCTTAACTGTTTGTTCAAGAGCCATTACTGAAATAAACAGCGAGAAGATGAGAAACCTGTGTACAAATAAACCTGTGATGCAATGATATGGAATGTAAATGTATATGCAATGTTTTCAAGGACCGCAGGATTTAAATTTGCTTAAACAAACAAGAAGGTAAACTTTTATTAGTAATAAACTTGTTTTGCCTCTTGGGCTTACAAAAAATGAAATGCAATAAATACAAGAGATGGGGTTTTAAGTCTCCCATGGACGTTTCCTCTTTGTGTTGAGGTATGAGTTGAGATTCCGCTCCTCGTGAAGTTGCTTTGTTAGTTCCAGGATTCTTTCTTGGCTTGCTTTGTAATGAACCTCGAAAGTATCCCTTTGTTCCTTCAGTTGGATCCAAGATCTCTGCAAGTCTTCCATGTCAGTAGGCATGTCTGGGTGAAGGATGGTATAAGCAGTATCTCCTTCAGCAACATGTTCCATGGTAACTGGCAGGATAGCAGGATATGGCATCATGAGAGTCTGAGCACGAGATCTCACCCATCTGAGATAAGCCTCCATAGGAATAGTTTACTTAGGCTCCAGAGTCTTGCTGTCAACCTTGTTTACCTTTCCCCATGCTCTTATGAATCTCTGACGGTAACCCTGAAGATCGTTGTCGTAGTCAAACACAATGCCCTGAATCAACATGTCATGTGGACCATTACTCCGAGCGTAACCAAACTGTCGTAAAGCTAGTGAAGGGTTGTAGGTAATGCCTCCTCTTATGCCTAGAAGTGGCACATTAGGAAACTCCCCACAACGGTCAATGATAGTGACATTCTCCATAGACCTGGAGCACCAATGAATATCTGAATGCGAGAGTGACATAATCCTTTTGGACCATCTGAACCCTTGCTCATTCTTCATTACTGAACGAGGAAGGTGAGAAATAAACCACCTAGATAGCAAAGGTATGCAACACATCAAAGTTCCTCTTGCCCTTGTAGTACGAGTATGAAGAGAATGCAGGATGTCCCCAAGCAATGTAGGCACTGGATTGTGACTCAGGAATATGTTGATGGCATGCACATCTATGAACTGATCTGGATTGGGGAACAACACTAAGCCATAAATCAGTAAGGCTAAGATATCCTCAAAAGCATCATAGCTCATAGCCTTCAAGAACATTTGAGCCTTCTCTATCAAAACCTTAGCAAGAATACCCTTGACTCCGCTTCTCGTTTCTAGAACAATGTCAGACTTTTTCAGATGTAGAGCTGCAGCAATAACCTCAGGCTTAGGCTCTCTTTCCAAGCCTGTGAATGGTCTTTGATCAAGAACAAGTATACCCAGAAGTCTAGAGAACTCTTCCATTGTAGGAACCAGCTGATAGTCAGGGAATGTAAAGCAATGGTGCTTAGGTTCAAAGAACTGAAACAGAACACTCATCATGTCTTCATTGAACCCTGAAGTGACTAGATCCAATAGGTGGCCATGTCTCTTGATGAACTGGGAATGATCAGACACTTGAGAAACCAACTCTTTAAGCTTAACAGGTATGCCCACAAAGTTGATCTTGATGGTGTTTCTATGAGTAGAAGCCATGACCTGCAACAAAGAACAAAGATAAATCCTTTGGTCCTTGAAATGGTTAGTGAAAATGCTATGCTTATGATGCATGATGATGTCATGATGTTATGCTCAATCACAAACATGTGGCACACACAAACAAGTCACACCATAGCCCTAGGTTTAAAGGCTTGCATGAGGTTTAAAGGTAAATACCCTCCCCTGAAGTTAGTTGGTTCATCTTGTCCTATAAAGTAACCATGTTCTAAGGGATCTCAATATCATTGATCCTTCACAAGGGTGGTTGTTCAGTGGGCAACTTACTTGCCAACCAAAACCCTCCAAGTTTAAGATCTCAATGAGCGTAGTATCGAGTATCAACCAACTTCAGTCTTCACCAAAGCCGGTTATCTCACTACTTTCTAAAGGCCAAGATGGGATAACTAGGGTTCTAAAAGTTAATTAGTGCATTGACAACATATGGCAGCCTCATATTATCCTCAACTTGACTTAAGGAACATAAGCACCAACCAAGAAGTCACACTAACTATGGCCACCAGATCAACCATATCGGTATACGCCGTACAGTTTCCTTGGTCTATTGCCATTTACCTAAGGTACACTAGATCCGGGTTAGGATCTTTCACACATAAGAGCACCCAACAGATAAGTATAAAGCAAACAAGGCAAACAATTTAAAGTGATTTAATTCCTAAGGGTACCCCTCTTTTATTAAATCCCCAGCAGAGTCGCCAGTTCTGTAACACGGTGGGAGAACTGACTTTAGTTATGTTGCGGATAGCAAGAGTCGCCACCGACTTTTATTTTATCCAAAGGAAAGGCATAAAAGAACAGGAAAGACCTTTTTAAAATATTTTTGGGTCCGGGGGGTAGGTTATGTAAAGGGAAGGTGTTAGCACCCTTTACATCCATGGTTATCCATGGGCTCTTAGTCACTTAGCTCACTTTAAATTGTTTTTGAAATGTGAAGTGTGTGAATAGAAATTTTCTTAAGAGTTTATAATGGCCCATGTATGGATGCGTATAAACCTTTGTTTTGAAAATTTTTGTTTGAAATTGTGAAGTGTTTGAAAAGTTTTGAAGAATGAGCAAGTAACTATGAGGAACCTACCCTGAGTTTAAGTCTTTTCTGTTCTTGAATCCTTTAAATGGTAAGATTATCCCTATTATTAAGGAATAGGTAGTCATTACCTTGGATGTGAGGGACAAGTGAAGGGTCATCTGTTTATTTAGGCAACTGTGGGGTGTATAAGCAATTTTGGAGGGACTATCATCTTTATTCGAAAGGGACAAGATCATTATGAAGGCAACATTCGAAGAGGGACTTGATCTTTTATCTGTTAAGGGACTAGATGACTTTATTTTGAGGGACTTTTGATTTATACACCATACTTGACCTTTTGATTAGACAACAATGAGAGGTATCCCTAGAAAGTGAGATGGCGATCAAAGATCGACTTACGTGTGTGAGTGTACAATTTTAAATATTTATCTTTTAAATTAAGTGATCTAAATTAATTTTAAATAAACATACATGTTACACTCCCTATTTACTAACCATAGCATAAAATAAATAATTTAAACATCACTATTAAATATTACACCAAGGAGCAATTACAATAATAATAATAAAGCAATTTAAATAAATAAGCAAAATATTAATAAGCAAAATAAATAAGTAATTATAATTGGGTTAGTGAAAAATAATAATAAAAAAATAATACCAAATTAATGGGGTTAGTAATAATCATATAAACATAATTAATAATAATAATAATGAAATAAGCAAAAAATATTATAATAATTAAAAGAAGAGATCAAATTTTTATAAACAATTATTTAATATTAAAATATAAACAATTACGCTAATTATTATAAAATTTTAGGTTATGGGCAAATTATAGAAATTAAGTTAATTATGAAAATATTATGAAAATAAAATTATAGTTACAAAAATTAAATTAGCAATTTTTTAATTAATTATGAACATATATTACATACAAAATTAAATTATAAACAATTATAAAATATTTACATACTATAAAAATAAATTAAGAATTTTAGTTTTTAAACATATTTATGTACAAAAGTTTAGATTATAAGCAATTTATACATTAATAAAAATTAGATTAAGAATTTTAATTACATTATAAATATAATATATAAATAATAATATTAAACAAATAGAAGAAGAAAAATTAGGGTTTGAAGAAAAATATGTTTTTTAGGGTTTATAAAAATAAATTAAGTTTTATATAAAAAATACTAAATACTAAATATTAACTTAATTATATAAATAAGTTATACATAATAATAATATATATATATATAGTTTATTTTATGAAAACATAATAATTAATTAAAATTTTAAAGAATAAGATAAGAAAAGGAAAATAGAAAGAAAATTGTTAGGTTTTAAAAAAAATTGGGAGGCCTGGATTTGAACCCAGGACCTCCCTGGAACCTGAATGAAGAGTTACCACTGGGCCAGCCTGCGCGCAGGTGATGAAAGGGTGAGTCCAATTGGTTTTATGCCTTATGCCTGAAAATCAAAGAAAAAAGAAAGAAAACAAAAGGCCTGGGGGAATCGAACCCATGACCTTCACAATACACACAAATACCTTAACCAATCCAGCTGGGAGAGCGCACCTGTTAATAATCTCACCATAATTCATAATATATTAAAGTTGTTAATTATCTGGAAAAAATAAGAAAAAAGGTGGTGAAGCCAGGATTCGAACCAAAGACCTCCAGGCACAACACATACGCTTCCTTCCACTGGGACAAGCACAAGCTTGTGAAATAAAAACAGAAACAATGCATAATATTTTAAAACAACATTTTGAATTTGAAATTCGCGCGCAACTGGTCATCTTCTTCCTTGGGTTACCTGCGAAAATTAATATGAATTTTCCTGCGAAATTTCCTGGGTGTTCATAAACCAGAAATCCTAGGTTTTTGGATCATCACGCAAATAATAAAATCAACACAAATTGACAGCCCAGATCAAACATACAAAGCTTATACATCATAACCATGTTCTTAAAAGTCATTTATCTTCAATAAATCATGAATTCCCAATTTGAGAACTCAAACCCTAACAATGGTGTCTTTCGGTTTAGGGCATGTTTCTTCAATGTTATTTTCCAGAAACCATCTAGGCATCACAACAAACAGTATTAACAACATAAAAACAATTTATAACAGTCAAATGAGCCGAATCGAAAAATTGAAAAAAATGAAGAGCATGAATTCGGTTTATGCAATTCATGAGGTTTTTGATGCAAATGATGGCTGAGATTGGTTTCTGGATGTCCAAGGAATCATTTTATGTCCTCAAATTACCTTCAAATGCCTTGTGGAGTTGAAACCGAATTTGAGTTTGGAGAGGTTTTTTTGAAATTTGCAAACTTACTCTTTGAGGCTGGAATTCGTGAATAGTGAGTAGGGTTAAGTCATATACTTATAGAGTGATGAATTAGGTCAGAAAAAATTTATGTTTGTGTGGAAGATTTGATCCAAAAAGATTCAAAAAGATAAGCTTTGAAATTCAAATATTTTTGCATCAACACTTTCTATTTCAAGCCAATCAATATTATCTTTGTATCAATTTGATCCATGCTGAATTCATGACCTTCTAGAATCAAAAATAAATTTAAATCTTCATGTTTAATATTTTATTTAAATTTAAAATGATTTTTAGTATAAAAAATCATAATAAATTAATTAAATAAAATAAAAATTATGAAAATATCAAAGAATTTTCGTGCATGATGTCATGGATTGCTTTGGGTCATTAAAAGTTCAGCCCACTTAGCAAAATTTGGTTTTAAACCTCCATTTGCTTCATAAACTTCCCTAAAATTTCCCAACTTTGCAAGGGCACACATCCTTCAATTTTAATGCTATGAGGGTGTTCTTGGACATTTTGGAAAGCTTGAAGAGTCCTCTAACCAACCCCATTGTTTTCATGTCCATATCATTTACCATTCTCAAGTTATGCCCTTTTGAAGTTGTTGACTTTTTGTTGACTTTCAAAAGGACCTATAATGTCTTAGCTCATACCTTCCAAATGAAACATTTTTGGGATTGGCTTGTGAGACACAATGTTGTAGAGAATTCAATTTCCTTCAAAATGAGCTTTGGATGGAGACTTGGTGATGAAGCATGTGAAAGTTATGGCTGGTCAAAGTTCAGTTGACTTTTACTGAGGAAACCCTAATTTATAAACTCCTGATTCTTGATGATCTGAAATCTCCTTGATGAATCATGATCAACCCTTGATCAAATGATGAATTTTACTTCATATACTTTATGTTGGCAAAAAATCATGAAGTTTGACTTTGGTTTGACCACAGTTGACCTCAGTTTGACTTTTTAACTGCTTTGACTGATTTTGACTTATCTGATCATCTGACTGAGCAAACCTTTGAGAAAAGTCTTGAAACTTGTCATGGGGATTATTAGACACATATAAGATGTTATGAAGCTCACTTGGATTCTTTGAAGTCCATTTAGACTACTTTAAGTCAAAACCCTAGTTTTGGATGCACTGCTTAGGAGAATGCCTTGTCTGAGGGAATTGTCAAACTTCTGACCAATTGTGAACTTTGTGAACCTTGTGAACCATCATAAGATGTCTTGTGAACCTAGTGAACCATCATAGGAGGTCTTGTGAACCTTTTGAACCTCATAAAGTGTCTTGTGAACCTTGTGAACCTCATAAAGTGTCTTGTAGACTTCATGAACCTCATGAAAGGTCTTGTAAGTATTGTGAACCTTGTGAACCTCATAAAGTGTCTTGTAAACTTCATGAACCTCATGAAAGGTCTTTTGCAACACGTACTACTGAAAATTGAAAGGCCTTGAAGCATGAGGTGTGAGACTTATTGGACTCCAAGGTGATCAAATTTTCTCCTACACTAAATGTTTTGCAAAATCCCATGCCTTTGCATGGAAGAACTGTAGGAGCCATTGATGACGGTGATAGCTTGAATTTTATTTATGATGTTAATTCCTTGAAGACTCCTCTACTAGTAGTAAAGGGCTATTTAGCAAAGAAAGGTATATTCCCAGGTTGTGGGGAAGTTTGTTCAGAATGTGAAGGATCTATTAATGGGTGTGACAGGTTAAATTCAGGAATTTAGGAGAAGATCAATGAGGGAAGCATCATGTTTGACCGGGTTGTGAAAGAAGACAAAGTTTTTACGGACACTATCTATTATACCCCTACCGAAATTTTGGCGCCAGCCAGGGCAGCACCAGTCACATTCACAACTGCAGGTCCCATGCCGTATCAAAGTGAGAAATATGTTCCATGTTATTATGGGGTAGAAGTTTATTGTAATGGTCAGAAACAAAATTTGACCACCTCCAGTGCAGCTCCACAGCAGGTTGAAAATATGGGAGTCGGTGGATTTACGAGGAGTGAACGATTATTTGCGCCTCACACCTTGAGGAATAATGTAGTACTACCGAATGATGATGCAGAGGCCCGGGCTAACACCAAAGTCAAGTAGGCTGTGATAAATGATCTTCCCGTGCCAGAACCAAACATCAGATTTGACAAAGAGGCCGAGGAATTATTGAGGATCATAAAAAAGAGCGACTACAAGATAGTCGATCGTTTTCAATAGACACCCTCCAAGATCTCGATCTTGTCATTATTGATGTGTTCTAAATCTCACATGAACGCTTTGTTGAGAATCCTGAACAATGCTTATGTGCCACAAGAAATATAGGTAAACCAACTCCAGATGGTTGTTTCTAACGTGAATGCTAGCCACAAATTAGGGTTTACAAATCTGGATCTAACTGCTGAAGGTCACAGTCACAACAGAGTTGTTCATATTTCGATGGAATGCAAAGGGGCAGTGCTTTCACACGTGCTTGTTGATACAGGGTCTTCCCTGAATGTGCTTCCAAAGAAGGCGTTAATCAAGTTAGATTATGACGGAGTGGTGTTCAGGCCGAGTGACTTAGTGGTCAGGGCGATTGATGGATCCAAAAGGTCAATTTTCGGAGAAGTGGAGTTTCCAATCAAGGTAGGGACACAAGAATTCAACACGGCCTTTTATGTCATGTACATCCAGCCTGCATATAGTTGTTTACTCGGACGTCCTTGGATCCATGCAGTCGGGGCTGTATCCTCCACCCTACATCAGAAGCTGAAATTTGCTTGGGAAGGGAAATTGTCACAGTATGTGGAGAGGAAGACATTTTCATTAGCCATCTATCTTTTTTCAAATATATGGAGATGGATGGAAAGATATATGAGACTCCCTTCCAGGCTTTTGAGCCAATCAGAACTGAGGCTACGTCGTCATCAACTTCTCTTTCAAAAGAAAAGAAGAAAGGTGTGTCTATCGCATCTTACAAATAGGCTCTAAAAGTTGTGGAATTAAGGGTTAACAAAGGCTGGGGAAAGATGGTGGAAGTACCTAAGAAAGAAGACATGTTCGAGATTGGTTATAATCCTGGTCAACCAATGTCAAGTCAACAGGCTAGAGGTCGAAAAGGCCCGATCACTTTCACTAATGCCGGTTGGGTGGATCATGGCAATATTTGCATTGTTCAAGAGGAGACAATTGACAGTAACTACGAGATGGATGAGGGGATAAAGCCATGTGTCCCAGATGAAGCAATCATCACGGTTACCCAGCACCAAGAGTAATTGTTTTGTGATTTTTATTCTTTGTATGAAAGTTATATGTCTTGCCCGAGGCATAGTAGCTCATTATAAGGGCTTTTCATTGTTTCGTTATGTAATATCAATTCATCAATAAAATGGACATTTTGGCATTCATTCGTGGTGTTCTTTGTCTTTCATTTTTATTTTTATTTTTACAATAAATGGAAATGTATGTTTTTACATGTCTCTCCCACTCTTTCTAAAATCTAGCATGAATCATCATTCATGCATATGTACCCCATCGAGTCTCATCAGTGACGATCTTGCTATCGCTCACTATGACTTTGACAATCCGATTTACCTAGCCGACGAGGAGGGTGAAGAATATTGTTAATTTCCCGAGGAATTAGCTAGATTGTTAAAGCAAGAGGAGAGGATGACTCAGCCACATGAAGAGACTATTGAGGTGGTGAACTTGGGAACCAAAGAGGACAAGAAAGAAGTCAAGATCGGGGATGATTTGGAAGAATATGTAAATAGCCGGTTGAATTCCATGCTCCGTTAATATGTTGAAATCTTCGCCTAGTCTTACCAGGATATTCCAGGACTGGACACTGATATCGTAGTACACAAGCTGCCACTCCGAGAGGACTGTTAACTGGTAAAGCAGAAACTGAGAAGAACTCGACCTGACATGGCGATAAAAATAAAGGAAGAGGTTAAGAAATAGTTTGATGCTGGATTCTTGGCTGTTACGAGTTATCCACCGTGGTTTGCCAATATCGTGCCAGTGCCAATGAAAGATGGCAAGGTTAGGATGTGTGTGGACTATCGAGACTTGAACCGAGCGAGTCCCAAAGATGACTTCCCATTTCCACATTGCAAACACCCCAAATTTGCCCTCACCCATTCACACCATGGCTTGTGATATCTTCATATGCATAAGTTCAATCATAGCATCTCATGTTGAATTTTGATTCACTGCATTGATTCAAAGTCATCTGCATCTAGGGTTTGTGATCTGAGCTATCCAAGAGCCATTTGAGCCACTCCAAAGGTCTTCAATCACTTCAAAAGGGGTCCATGTATGTTCAAACATCATTTTGTATCCCCATAAAGTCAATATAGTCAAAGAATCACAAGAACTGGGAAAGGCATGGAAGCAGAGCCAGGTTTAACTACACAGATGACCTAAAATTAGGGTTTTGGTTTCAAAGGCCATAACTCCAAATTTTTTGGTCATTCTTGTTTCTAGTGGTCTCTATATGTCATAAGCATAATGCATATCAATTTTCATGAAGAAATTCCATGGGGAAGGTATCTAATCAAGAGTTGACTTCTTGAGCAAGTCAGTGCAAAATCAGGGCATTTGAGGCCTCCAATGACCCAACCAAAGGGTGTTCTCCATCATTTTGAATGTGTATGATCTTTATTTGACCATAGAAGGTGTTAGAAGTTCACAAAATTGAAGAATTTCAAGCCATTTGCAAAGTTGCCTTTTTGGGAAAATGACTTGTAATGTAAACTTGCCATTTTGGGAAACCTTTTCAACCCTTGCTTTTTGATTCAAAAATGCATCAAATGGGAAAACTTTGGTCATGAAAGTTGTAGAATGGATCATTCCATTTTCAAAAAGTACAAGAACTCATTCTAATTCATTTTGGATCAAAAGTTATGGTTTGTCAAAGTTGGACAAAATCACATAATTTCAAGTTATCTACCAAAGAGACAAAGTTGCAAAACCACTTGCCAAGACAAATTGTGCTCTCAAATGAACTTCTAATCTTTGTACAAACATAAACCAAGACCTAAAATTCAGAATGCACCAAAGGTTTGCCTATTTTCATGACTTATGGATCAAGAAACTTCAAAAGGGGCAAAAAGTCACAAAGTTGCAAAACCTATCACAAACCCTAATCCCCTTGCTGCATTGCCTCTAATCCTTTTCCATGGCTCTCCCTGATTCAAGCTGAAGCCAAGCCATGCTTTGTACCTTCACTGCCATAGCCCATACCTCTCTTACACAAAACTTGACTTTTTGCAAAAAGACCCATACCAATCAGCCTGTGCCACACCAACTTCTCTGACCTCTCTAGTTGTGATAAGTGGACCAAATGAGACTAAACACATCACACACACAAAACTGAAACACTCTCCAAGCCATAGCACCAAGCTTTGCCCTCTTATGCATTTCCATTCGAAACACATCACACAAGCATCAAACATAAAAACAAACTTCATAGGATCACTCATCATGCTCCCCTGATCATTTCCCTACCCTCATTCATCCCTGAAACCTCCTCAAACTGAAACACGATTCCTTCCCCCTCCTGAATATAACTTCTTCAAACTCACAAACCAACCATTTTAAACTCCAACCAAGCTTCATAACTTCATCAAGAGGACCATTGGGACCATTTTGAGGCAAAGAGGCAAGCAGAAAGCTCCTGGACTGAAAGCTCAATCTCAGGTAACATGATGAACAAATTTTCCAGAACTTTGATTTCTTGTTAGAATGTTGTTCTATATGTTGCCCTGATCATGGGGATCTATTTATTTTTGAAAATGAACCAGAAACAAGCATGGTGTGATGTTCTGAAAGTTTGCCTGTGAAAATGTTTTTGCTTGTTTCCTTTGATTCACGAAAAATAAATGTTGTTTGTTTTAGGGTTTATGTTTAGTGATGTTCATAGTTTGATTCTAGAGAGTTTTGTGAGGTTTTGATGCGTTTTGAGAGAGATTGAGATTTTGGCTGGCCGGAGAAGATGACTGAAACACTGTTCAGGTCATCTGAAAGTCATTAGTGCTTCTGATTAGGGTTTAATCATAATTAGGCTAGTTTGAATGTGAGCCGTTCGTTTGCGCGCCAGGTCAATTCCCGCCCCTGTGAGTTTGAATCTCAACCATCAGATTGGTTGACTTTCTCTTTTTTCTATCTAAATTCATTTTATTTTCATTTGTTTTGTATTTATTTGTACGAATTTTTAAAAATAGTTAAAATCATCTAAAAATTATGAAATTTTTTGTCAAAGGTTTCATGAATTTTCAGAACACAAAAATATTTTTATTTTTATTTTTTGCATTAAAAATCATTTTTAAATCATTTAAATGTTTATTTTTAATTAGTTAATGAAAATTAATTAATTAAAAATACATTTAGGTATTTAAAAATCACAAAAAAATTCACATAGCATTTAGAAACATTTAGAAACATTGTCCAACTCTCAAACCAAATTTCTTTTTTGTTCTTGATGCCTTTTGATCATTTTCATTGGATTTAATTTCATTTTTAGGCATTATTTTGTTTCAAACTTCAAAAATTCATTACTGCCTAACCATTGGGAGTTGGATGATGATTCTTTTGGAATTTCATCTTGCATAGCATGTAGTTCATATGATAAATTTGATTTGAATTGATCTTGCATTTTCTATTTGTTTAGCATTTTTCTTGATAAGGTACCCCAAAACCCTAGCAATCTTAGGAAATTCATAACTTTCACTAGGTTAAGAGTTGGATCCCCTCCTTTGGGCAGTGAACTTGTATAGGTCTAGGGTATCTTTGATTGCATTTTCAAATTTTTATCTTGTCATTTGCTTCTGGTTTTGGATTTTTGCTTTGTATGATGCATGTAACCCTAATTTGTGCCTTCCTTTGCATCCATTTCTCATTTGCTTGCATCCATTGACTTGCCATGACATTTTGTGCATCAACATGATACATAACATATCTTAGGACATATTAGAATCATGTTTGATCATTGCATCTTTCATTTTCCATGTTATGCATTCATATCATTTCATAAACTTTCATAAGCTTTCATGGTTCAAGGCATGCTCCATATGTATCCATTCTCATGCATACTCACACATGTGCATCTTGCATGACTTTGCACCATCTCTTGACATCATTTGCATCATGTGTATGTTTCTTACCTTGACCTTTGCCCATCCATATGCATTGTTTCATCCCATTTCTTCCCTTATGCATCTTGTACTAACTTTTCAGGTTAATGGTAAGTTGGTGTGGGAGGTGAATTTGCCTTCACCTCCTACCTCTTCTCATCTTGTCATTTTACATCCTTGCTGCGTTTTTACTTGTCTTTGAGTGAGCTTGCTCACTTGTGCATCTCTTCCCTCTTTTCTCTCCTCATCTTATCCCTTTTCTATCTTGCTTCTCCTTGGTGGCTTCCTTGAAGATTTCTCCTCTTAAGCCTCACAAACCCTAGGACTTCCAAGCATGATAACATTTTAGGATTGTTTAGTCCCCCTTAGACTCTTTCCTTTGTATCACCTTTGAGTCTTCTCTTCTCATCTCTTAATCCAGGACTAAACCCTAAAGGTTTTAAGGCTTTGTGATTAAGCTTATGCCTGCATCCTTCTATTAGGATGGAGTGTATAACTTTAATCCTAAGTGTTAAACCCTTAATGTGTTTAAATCCTTTAATCAATTCATTTAATAATCATCAAGACATCAAGCTTGTAACTTGGGCCTTGCATTAGGGTTCTAATTCTTCCTTAATTGGTTAAGAAGGACTAACCCTAGTGTTAATGGACAAGTCCCCCTCAAGTTGTCTTACCAATCATAAAATCCACTTCTTAATCTTACTCTTAACTAAAATCCATTTAATAAAGGCTTTGTTTTGTCATGAGTTTAATCCCTAATCATGGATTAAGTTGAGGAGTCTTTCTCAGCTTAAATGTTCTCATCTATTATCCTTCTATTAGGATGGTGTAATGAGTCCATTAAATCCTTGATTATGGCTTAATCTCATTACTCAACACTAAACAAAAACTCCAAAAACATCTAAATAAATACAAGTAGGTTAATGATCTTAATCCTACATCATGGTGATTAAGTGTGAGATGCTGACTTCACACTTAAGGTATTCTCATTACCCCTAATCAGAGGGAGGATGTGGTGAGTTTACTAACCCCTTGGTTTAGGCTTAAGCTCATTAACTTATGACAAATACAAAAAGCAATAAAAGATTGAAACCATCAAAAACAAACAATAATCGTCTCCTCCGGGATTCTTTTCTCATCATCTTCACTCACAAACGAGAACTCGCTTCTTCCGTCTAATGCAAGACAGTCTGCACCTGAGCCAGACAGGTCATACGCTTGAGCACAGACAAGTAAACAGTTCGCAAGTCAATTTATCTTTCAGTCTCTTTGGGTTGAACTACGGTGTTCTGACTTCCTCATTGCACGAGAGGATACGTGGGCATAACTTAATAGTTATCGAACAAAAGTCTCTGTATATTCCCCCTCTTTCCAGCATTATTCTTTAAGCCTCATGGTTTTGAGCATTTCATTCTTGTCCTTACACTGACACCTCTCTTATACACTTCACATTTCCTTTTGCACTGACACTTGCATTCTTTCCAGCTTTGATACACAGATTGCACTGACACTACCCCTTTAAAACACAAATCTTTTAAGCGTGGATCTCGTCGAGTACGGCGGACAATCTGGGTGCTAATACCTTCCCAGGTTGTAACCAACCCCCTTTCTCAGTCTCTCTGGTTCGCAACCGTCTTATCCATATCTTTCTAGGTCTATGCAGCATTACCTTTCCTCCGGGATTAAAATGCCTAGCTGGCGACTCTTGTCTTTCTGAGTTCACCCCTGTGTGTTCTCTCTCCTTTCGCCGACCGTTCGCGTTTGTACCCCTTATGACCGGGTGTCATTTGGTGGGAGCGACAGCTTGGCGACTCTGCTGGGGACCCTTATACTGTAACCAGGGCTTCTGGTTCTTTTTGTGGGTTCCTCCTAGCGCTTGTTTGATTTGTGTTTATTGGGGTGTTATGTGTTGATTGTGTTTGTATATTTGTATTTATTTTTGCTTTATGTACAGTTATTTATTGCTTTCTTTACAACTTTATACATCATACTGTCATATTGTCATCTGGCTGGATCTGGTTTCTGTTTTTGATGGGTGGGGTTCTACTGAGAGTTTAAGGTCCTATACCTGGGACCTGAGTGACACCTAGGCTAGAGTGGTTCATGTTCTTTCCCATTCCATTTCGGTCTGGTGCGGGAATATGAAACACGGTTCAGATGTGGGTTTCTTCTTGAGAACTCTGTGCTACAGATTTCCTGTAGTGCTAGGGCTATCTGGGAAGCCTGCTAAGTCTGGATGACCTTTATTATGACCTTCAGAAACTGAGGTGAATTAGAGGAGGATCCTTTATGGTTATTGTAAACACTGTACCTCCGGGTTAGAAGTGTTTACACTTCTCATAACTGATCCAAGTCTAAGGATCCTTGTTTTAGAACACCACCTGTGAGGGGGTTGGGCTGTTTGCAGGTTTGTAGGTACCATTGACCACATCATACCCTGTTACTTTGTTTTGGTTAAGAGTACCTCATTTTGGGACAGTTCTTGTGATTTGAACCCTGGACATGTGACTCTTTATTTGAGTCCCCCACCTTGGTTACTGGACTTCTGAACCTCCATCTGGACTTCTTGAACATACATGGACCTTTATATCAAGACAGATATTCAGATCCAGCTTGATCACAAACCCTTGCATACCATTTGCATACTCATCATTTGCATCATTTAACATTTGTTTATTTGTTTTTCAGGGTATCCACATATTATCTGGCTTGGTTTTGACCCTTTCATCTGCATAGACCCCTGTTCATCAGTACCTGCTTCAGCTATCTTCATCAGGTGTCTTCTTTAGTTACTTTTATCACCAGCTTCAGCCTATCTTGGCTCATCTCCAGTATCAGTCTTCATCATCAGCACTTGTTTTCAGCTCTTCACCAGCAGTCATGGCACCCAAGAAGAGCAACATTTCATACCATTTCTTTGAGCCTGTGCTGACTGGCATCAGGCAGGTCCAGGCACTTATCACTCCAGACCACATCCCATTATTCAGAGAGCATTATGGAGGCATCCTTGATATGGTTATGGATTTGGACCCTTCTCAGAGGAGTTTGATCCACACCTGCCTAAAGTTTTATGACCCTCCTTTGAGATGCTTCACTTTCCAGAACTTTCAGCTAGGACCTCTACTGGAGGAGTTCTCATCATTGATTGGAGTACTTGTCAGGGGTGATATCCCCTTTAACCTAGAGATGACTTTTCCCAGCAATGGAGAAGTGGCAAAAGCACTGTACCTAGAACCTATTTTGATTGAGCAGAACATGACAACAAAGGCTGGGATCCCTGGTTTGCACTTGGACTTTCTGACTTCTCAGGCCATCCTGAAGGCCTCTTTGGGAGAATGGAGGGCAGTTTGTGCATTGTTAGCCCTCAATATATATATGGGGTTATACTATTTGCAGATGAGCCCAAGTTTATCAGCAAGAATGCCATTCATCTTTTCATTTTGAGGAACCCAGTACCCACCTTGCTGGGAGATTTCTATTATTCTGTTCACCAAAGAAATGAGAAGCAGAGAGGGAAGTTGGTGAGATGTTGTGCTCCTCTATTTCACACTTGGCTTCTCAAACACTTACCTAGGACTGATGCCTTCCTGAACCCTCACCAACAGAAGAATTGGGCTAAGAGACTTATTGCTTTGACTTCAGATGACATCAGATGGTGCACCCAGAGCACCAAAGGCAGGGACATAATTACTAGTTGTGGACAGTTCCCCAATGTACCTCTAATAGGAGTGAAGGGTTGCATCAACTACAATCCTTTGCTGTTTAAGAGACAATTGGGCTATGCTTTGGTTCACCCTCCTAGAGTGCAAGACTTGGCTGAAACCCTGTATTGTGAGATAAAACCTAATCTAGCTGTTGTCAGACAAGCATCCTGGGCTTGGGACAACATCCAGACCAAAGGGATGGCCATCCTTGGGAGGTGCAACAATGTGGCTTTAGCTCAGTACTATGAATGGTCTCATGCTAGAGCTCAGATTTCTGGGATTCCTTTCACCATTGAGGATTCACCTGGGCCATCCACAGTACCACCTCCAGCCACTGTCAGCCTGGAAGAATTTGAGAAACTGAAGGAGAGGAATGAAAATCTGTCTCAAGCTCTGAAGAAGACCCTCTGGGAGAGGAGTGATGGTCGTCTAGACATCGAGAGGTTGGAAAAGCTTAAAGTGGATCATCTGGCCAGGATTGAGAAAGCAGAGGACTACATCAAGAAATCAAGGGCTGGAGAGCAAATATTGAAGAATGCCTGTAAAGAGGCCCAGTTTCAGAAGGCTAGGACTGATCTCTATCTGCAAGAAAGTCAAGCTAGGTGGGTCAGGATCACTGAAGCTCGTACTCAAGAGGATAAGAGAACTCAGGCCAGGATTGAGCAATTGGAGGCCAATGAAAAGAAACAACAGGAGGCTCTGCTAGCAGCCCAGAAGGAGATTTCAGAGTTGAAGCTTAGGGCTGGTGTGAAGAGGTCAAAGGACCAAGACAGGCACAAGAAGCTGACCACTGCTATTGCCACTAGGAATCTTCTTATCAGAAACATTACAGAGCATCCGGCTGGTCCTGTAACTGAAGCACTTTTGAAGGAGGTTAAGGAGGTTGAGTTTGGATTAGATGTTTGACTTCTTTGCTTGTTCTTATTTCCATTTCATGTACTTTTCTTTTATGTTGTATTTTGACCCCTCAGGGGCATGTGTTGTAAAAGAAAACAAATTATGTATGATTCACCATTTGTAATGTATTTGTCAGTTTGTTTCATTTGAGTTTCTCAAGCAACATCAAAGCATCTTCCCCAGGGTCTGGAAAGGTCAAAACCAAGAGCCAAGCCAGATACCTTGGAAAATAAATAAGCATACTACATTGCATACTAACTCTTGTTTTGTTTTGTAGGGTTTTGTTTTGTTTGTTACTAACTCTGTTGTGGTTCAGGAATTATTGCTCGCCGTCGGGTGTTCCCTCTCAACCGTCCGCACCGGTATCCTACTCGCAACAATCTTCCTGGTATCCAAATGGATCAAGTACAACAAGATCTGACAGAGGTCAGAACTCAGATGGCTAATGAAAGGTTGGAGATGAGAAACCAAATGACCCAATTCATGGAAGTAATGAATGGCTTGGCCCAAAGTCAAGAAAGGTTGAGGGCATTGGTAGAAAGACAAACCCCGGAAGAACCCCATCTGGGAACTGGAGGAACAAGTAACAATGAAAGGGGTCAGCCTCATGTTAACCCACCAGTATATGGGCCTCATCTACATCCGGAAGTCAACATCCCGGGTAATGTGCAAGGAAATACTACTGGGGGAAGAATCTTACAAGAAGACCCCCAAGAAGAGCAGTTTACTGTAATGGGAGCTAGGGATGAAGTCTATGATAGAAGGTTTGATGAAATTGCTGAGAAGTTGAGATCTCTGGAGTCTCAAAATTCCCTAGGTTTTGATGTCATGGACATGGGGTTAGTGGATGGGGTAAGGATTCCCCACAAGTTTAAACCCCCGTGCTTCGAGAAATACAATGGAACCTCCTGTCCACGAACTCACTTGCAGTCCTTTCTGGGGAGACTTAAGGCATACACCATGGATGAAAAGCTGTGGATGTTTTACTTTGAAGATAGTTTGACTGGGGCTTCAAGGGAGTGGTATTCACACTTGACCAGAGCTACTATCAGATGCTGGAAGGACCTGGTTGAAGCCTTCATCAGGCAGTACCAATACAATCTGGACATGGCTCCTAACATGACCCTTTTGATGGGAATGTCTCAATCCTCCAGGGAAAGCTTCAGGGAATATGCCCAAAGGTGGAGACAGCTTGCTGCTGCTGTCCAACCACCTATGTCGGAAAGAGAAATGGCCGACATGTTTATGAATACTCTGCAAGGAACATATATTGATAGGCTAGCTGCCTTTTCTTCCACCAGCTTCGCAGACGTAGTTATAGCTGGAGAAAGAATTGAAAGCCTTCTGAAGATGGGTAAGATTTCTGATAATGGTGCAAGTTCGTCCAGTAATCCCAGGAAGCCTTTTGTGGGACCTAGAAGAACCGGTGAGACAAATGCCATTCATGCTAGCAGGGGTAGACCTCAGTATGTCCACAGATCAGTAGCAGCTGTCACTATTCCAGCTCCGATTCCTCAACAACCAGCATATCAACAACCACAACCCCACTACCAACAACAAGTTCAGTATCCGCCACAGAGGACCTACAACAACAATAACAGCAATCAACACAAAGACCTTTTTAGCAAAGACCATCACAGGCAAATAGGGTGATTGACCCTATCCCTATGCCTTATGCCGCCTTGTTGCCACAACTCCTGAAACTCAACCTAGTTGATTTAAGAACATTGACACCACCAGATCCCTCTAATCTGCCAAGAAATTATGATGTCAACGCCAGATGTGCTTTCCACTCCAATGCACCTGGCCACAATACGGAGAAGTGCAGGGCCTTGCAAATGAAAGTCCAAGACCTGGTGGATTCTAAAGCCTTCAACTTTGCACCCCCTCCAAGTGTCACCAAGAATCCCATGCCCAATCATGGAGGGCCAAGAATTAATGCCATTGAGGAAGACAAGCCATCTTTCTTAATCACCAGTGTTGGACAGATTCGGACACCTCTTGTCGAAATTAAAGCTCAGCTCCTAGAATGCCAGATATTCCCCGGGTGTGAGCTCGGTTGTGGGTATTGCAACATTTCGGTCAACGGGTGTGATAACTTGAGAAATGGCATAGATGGTCTAATCAAAAGTGGTATACTTCAGATCTCAACAACGGCGCCTACAAATCCAGCAATTCCTTTGACAACAATTCCTGATTCTTCTACAACTACAACAACAATCATTCCGACCAATTCATCAATATCATCAACAATGGCTTCATCCATCACTTCAACAAATCAAATGTCAACAACCATTTCTTCTATAACATCAGCATCTATTTATTCAGCAGAATCTTCTACAACTCCAACAGAAATTAATGAAGATATCTCAGCAGTCACCATTTACTATGATCCATCAGATGTTCCTCCAAATAACAACTTTCAGCAACAAACAGTGGCACCTCCTACCAGGTCACCAGTCACCATTTACTACGATCCGCACACCGTTACAGTACCCTCCTCTGCAGTAGTCAGTCCAGTTACCATTACGGTGCCTGGACCAGTTCCATATGAAAGCAGCAATGCCATACCTTGGCATTATGGCTCTGACCTCTACTGCAATGGGGAGAAAATCACTTTGGACTCTTCAACTTCTTCTACACAGATTGATAATGTTGGGGGAGGCGGAGGCTTCACCAGAAACGGACGCCTTTTTGCCTCACAAGTGCAAAGACCTAATGCTGAAGCAGAAGCTGCTGCCAAAGCAAAGGGGAAGAGTGTGATATCTGAAGAACCAATTCTCAAAGAAACTCAGAAGACATCTTTTGAGCAAGATGTAGACGAGTTCATGAGAATTATAAAGAGAAGTGATTACAAAGTGGTGGATCAGCTTCACCAAACTCCCTCAAAGATCTCCATATTATCCCTGCTGATGTGTTCTGAAGCTCACAGGAATGCATTACTAAAAGTCCTGCACGCAACATACGTGCCAGAGGAGATCACCGTTAATCAGCTAGAAACTGTGGTGGCGAATGTCAACACCAGTCATGGACTGGGCTTTACCAATGCTGACTTAACAACTGAGGGACGTAACCACAACAAGGCTTTACACATCACTCTAGAATGCAAGGGTGCTGTTTTATCCCATGTACTGGTAGACACTGGGTCTTCACTCAATGTTCTACCAAAGAAATCCTTGGTGAAGCAGGAGTATGATGGCTTGGCACTGCATCCGAGTAATTTGGTGGTGAGAGCGTTTGATGGCTCTAAAAGATCAGTGCTTGGAGAGATTGATCTGTCTGTGATGATTGGCCCGCAAACCTTCAAAATTACCTTCTATGTGATGGACATTCAGCCGGCCTACAGCTGTTTGTTGGGTAGACCCTGGATCCATGCCGCTGGCGCTGTTACGTCTACCCTTCACCAGAAGCTGAAATTCGAGTGGGAAGGCCAGATCATCACCATCTGTGGTGAAGAAGATATCTTTGTTAGCGATCTGGCTACATACAAGTACATTGAGATGGATGGAGAGATCCATGAAACCATGAGCCAAGGGTTTGAGGCCCTGAACATTAATGAAGCATCTGCTGTACTGGGAACCTCCATGACATCTTATCAACAAGCCAGGAAGGTTGTTGAAGAGGGTACTGCCCAAGGATGGGGCAAGCTGCTGCCCGTGGAGAAGAAAGAGGACATATTTGGGTTGGGTTACAAACCAACTCAACAAGATCAATCAGAGGCTGCTAAGAAGCCCAGTTTTGTCAGCGGGGGAATGCTCACCCCAGATGCAGTGAACAATTTGGAAGACGAGGAGGAAAGCGACCGCAACCTGGAGAGCTGGATACGTCCAAGGAGCCCGGGGAGCCAAGTCCTTAACTGGTCTTCCCAGGAAATTATAAGGGTTACTCCTGCAGAGTAATTATTATTTCCTGTATTTTTAAGCATGCATCAAGTCTTGCATCTTGCCCAAGATGTCAAGAATCATTTTGTAATCGGGCCATCTTGTAATTTTGTGCAAATGGATTAATCAATGAATATCGGACATCTTTTGAAAACGAGTCTTTTCCTTTTCCGCTCACTGTTTTTCATTTTTCTTTTTGTACAAAAATAAAATGGCAATGTTTTCCAAAATGATAACTTCATTTCAATTTTTTCTAAACAAGATTAAAATTGATCACTAAAATGAACAATCTAAACCCCTGCAGAGAGTGCCTTTCAGACTGCACCGACAACAACACTGCTATGACTCTGTATGACTTTGACAATCCAATCAATCAAGCTGACGAAGGGGTTGAAGAAGATTATGAGCTACCTGAAGAGCTCGCCAGGTTGTTAAGGCAAGAGGAGAAGGTTATTACTCCTCACCAGGAGGAGATTAAAACGGTTAATCTTGGTACGGAAGAAGATGTGAAAAAAGTTAAGATCGGGGCCTGCCTACAAGATTCAGTAAAAGAGCAACTGATTGATATGCTTCGAGAGTATGTGGATGTCTTTGCTTGGTCTTATCAGGATATGCCAGGGTTGGACACCGATATTGTCATGCACAAGCTGCCTTTAAAAGAAGATTGACCACCGGTAAAACAGAAACTGCGCCGTACTCGCCCAGACATGGCAATGAAGATTAAAGAAGAGGTACAAAAGCAGTGGGACGCCGGTTTCCTTGCTGTGACCAGTTACCCGCCGTGGGTTGCTAATATTGTACCTGTGCCAAAGAAGGATGGCAAGGTGAGGATGTGTGTGGATTACCGGGATCTGAATAGGGCCAACCCGAAAGATGATTTTCCATTACCTCACATTGATGTATTGGTTGATAATACAGCTCAGTTCTCGGTGTTCTCCTTCATGGACGGATTTTCAGGATATAATCAGATCAAGATGTCACCTGAAGACATGGAGAAGACAACTTTCATCACACCCTGGGGCACATTCTGTTACAAGGTGATGCCATTCGGATTGAAGAATGCTGGTGCAACGTATCAACGGGCTATGGTAACATTATTCCACGACATGATCCATAAAGAAATTGAATGTTGTGTGGATGACATGATTGCCAAGTCCCTTACAGAAGAAGACCACCTGGTAAATCTGTTGAAGTTATTCAAGCGTCTGAGGAAATACCAACTGAAGTTGAACCCCAACAAGTGCACATTCGGGGTGCGATCTGGTAAGTTGCTGGGATTTATTGTAAGTGAGAAAGGGATTGAAGTTGACCCTGATAAAGTTAAAGCCATTCAAGAAATGCCTGCACCAAAAACTGAGAAAGAAGCTCGAGGGTTTCTAGGTAGATTGAACTACATTTCAAGGTTCATATCTCATCTTACAGCAACCTGTGAACCTTTGTTCAAACTGTTAAGAAAAGAACAAACGGTCAGGTGTAACGAAGACTGCCAAAGGGCTTTTGACAAAATCAAGGAATACTTACAAGAGCCTCCAATCCTTATGCCACCAGTTGAAGGAAGACCTCTAATAATGTACTTGACAGTATTAGAAGAGTCAATGGGGTGTGTGCTGGGCCAGCATGACGAGTCTGGTCGAAAAGAGTATGCAATATACTACCTAAGCAAAAAGTTTACCGACTGTGAACAACGTTATTCACTGCTCGAGAAAACTTGATGTGCTTTAGCGTGGGCTGCTCGCCGACTAAAGCAGTATATGTTGACCCACACTACTTTATTGATCTCAAAGATGGATCCAGTTAAGTACATTTTTGAGAAGCCAGCACTTACCGGACGGGTTGCAAGATGGCAAATGATCCTCATAGAATATGACATACAGTACACATCTCAAAAGGCCATCAAGGGCAGTATATTGTCTGATTATCTTGCTGAGCAACCCATTGATGATTACCAGCCTATGAGATTTGACTTCCCTAATGAAGACATCATGTTCATAAAAGCGAAAGATCATGAAGAGCCTATTCACACTGAAGGGCCTGACCCAGAAGAAGAATGGACTATGATGTTTGATGGGGCGGTTAACATGAATGGTTGTGGTGTTGGTGCAGTACTCATCACACCTAAGGGAGTTCACATGCCTTTCTCGGCAAAGCTCACCTTCAACTGCACTAACAACGAAGCTGAATACGAAGCTTGTATTATGAGTCTTGAGGAAGCCATTGACCTCAGGATCAAGACTTTGACTGTATTCGTAGATTCAGCTCTGGTAGTTAATCAAACCAACGGCAAATGGTACACTCACCAGGATCATCTGATACCGTATAGGGACTATACAAGAAGGTTATTGACTTTCTTCACAACGGTCAAGCTTGAGTATATCCCTCGGGACGAGAATCAGTTTGCAGATGCTCTGGCTACCATTTCATCCATGATCAAAGTTCAGGCTGCCAACTTTGTACCTCGGATCTCAGTATCCAGACTTGACAGACCAACATATGTATTTGCAGCAGACATTGTAAAAGATGATAAGCCTTGGTTCCATGATATCAAATGCTTCTTGGAGGATCAAACATACCCACCTGGGGTATCTCCCAATGATAAGAAGAAATTAAGAAGGCTTGCTGGTAGTTTCTTCCTGAATACTGACGGTTCCCTGTACAAGAGAAACTTTGATAAGGTACTCCTCAGATGCGTTGATAGAACAGAAGCAGACTTGTTGATGCACGAGGTGCATGAAGGATCCTTTGGTACCCATGCAGGAGGGCATGCCATGGCCAAGAAGTTTCTAAGATCAGGCTACTACTGGATCACAATGGATGCAGACTGTTGTGCCTATGCCAGGAAATGCCATAAATGTCAGATCTATGCGGATAAAGTGCATGTGCCTCCGAATACTCTGAATGTGATGTCTTCACCTTGGCCATTTTCCATGTGGGGCATTGATATGATTGGCAAGATTGAACCGACTGCTTCAAATGGCCACAGATTCATCCTGGTAGCCATTGACTATTTTACCAAGTGGGTTGAAGCAGCTTCTTATGCAAATGTTACAAGGCAAGTGGTAGCCCGATTCCTGAAGAGAGACATCATCTGTCGGTATGGAGTTCCCGAGCGAATCATTACTGATAATGGTTCCAACTTAAACAACAAAATGATGGCAGAGCTATGCCGGGACTTCAAGATCCAACACCACAATTCTTCCCCTTACAGGCCAAAGATGAATGGCGCTGTTGAGGCAGCTAACAAGAATATCAAGAAGATTGTGCAAAAGATGGTGGTCACCTATAAAGACTGGCATGAAATGCTACCATTTGCCTTGCATGGGTACCGTACGTCAATTAGAACATCCACTGGGGCAACACCGTATCAACTTGTGTATGGTATGGAGGCAGTCCTACCCGTTGAGGTTGAATTACCCTCCCTGCGGGTACTAATGGATGTTAAATTGAGCGAAACAGAATGGGTCCGATCCCGATATGAACATTTGAGTCTGATTGAAGAAAAGAGATTGGCTGCAATCTGTCATGGGCAGTTGTATCAGAAAAGAATGAAAAAAGCCTTCGATCAGAAAGTTAGGCTCCGAGAGTACCAAGTAGGAGATCTTGTGTTGAAAAGACTCCTCCCCCCTCATACAGACCACAGGGGCAAGTGGACTCCAAACTATGAAGGGCCATTTGTAGTAAAGAAAGTTTTCTCTGGTGGAGCACTGATGCTGAGCACTATGGATGGTGAAGACTTCCCGTCCCCTGTGAATTCAGATGCAGTTAAAAAATACTTCGCATAAAATGACCCGCTGGACATAAAAACAGAATGTAAGTCCAGGCAAAAATAGGGCATCCCGGCAAGTCAAAAACAGAATAAAAGACTCGGGCAAAAATAAGGGAAATAAATAAAATGTACACCCGCTGAGTTGAAAAGCCGCATTGGACAACTCAGGCAAAAATGGGTATCCCGATGGATCGAAAACCCGAAAGGGCGATCCATGCAAAACAAGGGAATAAGTAAACAACTGCATTCTGAATTAGTCTATATCACTTACAACTTGGTAAGCTTCGAAAAGATCAAGCTTCGTTCAGAATCAACCTTCTTCAGAAAGCAAGACGAGAAGAACGTCAAATGTCATACGAGTCATAGCAAAGGGAAACTCCTTGAAGCGTCATCAACATTGCCAACATCTTTTGTTTCTCAATTTGTAACAATCTCCTCATTTTAGGGGATCTGTTTCTTTAACTGTATCTTGCCAATTCAGGGCACACGAGTTAATAAAATCAGATTTTCAGTCATGCTTCGTCTCGTACATTTCATTTTCATTTGCAAAAACGTCCGATGTCTTTAAGATATCGATTGCATAAATACAGATGCTTTTCTTCTAAAAAATACGTGCTTGAATGAAATATACTTACTCCCGGGAATGTCTAAACTCCTATGATGGAATCAAGTAAGGGATACCTCGGGATCACTTGTGCGTTTCTCGGTCTTTTCAGGATTGCAGGTATTCAAAGCACAACATGGGGCATGAAAGCTTCACCCCAGCAAGCTGGCAAATCATCATCTACTCAGTCATAGCACAGGAGGTGCTTTCTTCCCAGTTGAGTTGCCATTTGTTATTTCCTCCTCAGCCAAGTACAAAAGCCAGGGAACCATCTCCCCACAGAGTCTCAACCTCTATCCAGCAAAGCAATACCTGAAGAAATCACAATAGAGTGAAGAAAACTTCTACAAACCCCAGCTGGGTCCCTCATTACCGAGACGGGTCTATCAAAATGACCTACTCCCCCATGCAGATTCATGCATCTTATCAGATCTACCAATGATCTTATCCCTAGCTGGGATGTCCACTTCAAGCAGATCGGCCAGAGATCTTCGCTATAACGGGATCCGAATCCCGGATCATTACCTTTTGCATAATCATAGCATTCGCATCATATTCTCCCCCACAGAGCGTAGCATTCCGCCTAAAACGGAGCATTACGGCAAAAATCAAACATATTGCATAATCATAAGCCATGTTCTGAATCAAACACTTGTAAATACTGACATTTCATCGACGATATACAGAAAATTCCCCAGATACCCTGGCAGAGAGCCCAGGCTTTTCTCCTAAAAATACAGATACTTCCTGACACACGTCCGTGTCATATACCCGATAGAAAGCCAAAGCGTCCCCTTTTCACTCACAGATACTTATACACAACTTCCTTAGTACACATACATTTGTTTATATTACACTTTTCCCTTTCTTGACACTCGTCCGTGTCACTCTCCCCAGCAAGTTAAATACTCGTCTATACACCACTCATACGTGTTACTCCTGTTTTACTCATACAGATACTCGTCCGTATCTTTTATACACCACTTATATCCCCTCAGATTCGACACTCGTCTGTGTTCTTTGTTAACTAGTTGGTACTCGTCCGTATCATCATCTCTGAACATGCGTCAGCGTTTGTTTCTACTGATACTCGTCCGTATCATGATCTTAAGGATGCTCGTCCGCATCTTTAATCTATACACCGTGTCAAACATTTAGGTCTTCTTGAATTTAGACACTCGTCTGTGTCTATTGTTCCCCAAAAGAGTCCCCTCAGATCCGACACTCGTCTGTGTTCTTTGTTAACCAGTTGGTACTCGTCCGTATCATCATCTCTGAACATGTGTCAGTGTTTGTTTCTACCTGATACTCGTCCTTATCATAGTCTTAAGGATGCTCGTCCGCATCTTTAATCTATACACAGTGCCCAAACACTTATACTTTTCATTTCTTGGATGTAAACACTCGTCCGTGTTTACTTTTCCCCAGCGAAGTCCCCAATAAAACTTCTTTTCTATCCGGCATTCGTCCTATGTCACGGTATTTTCGGCAGTCGTACCCTGCCGGGTGATCGTCCTTCACCTTTTTGATGATCATCCTTCATCATTCTCAGTGGAGTCTCTATTCATTAGAACCCCTTCCTATCCGACATTCGTCCTATGTCGTGATATTTTCCGCAGTCGTCCCCTGCCAAGTGATCGTCCTTCACCTCCTGATGATCGTCCTTCATCATTTTTATCCGATGGCCGTCCCCATCGTTGATCTTGTTATCTGACATTCGTCCTATGTCATGATAAACCCTGAGAGCAGCCGTACCCTGCCAAGTGATCGTCCTTCACCTCCTGATGATCGTCCTTCATCATGCTTATCTGATGGCCGTCCCCATCGTCGACTGTAAACAACCCAAATTTGCCCTCACCCATTCACACCATGGCTTGTGATCTCTTCATATGCATAAGTTCAATCATAGCATCTCATACCACATTTTTGATTCACTGCATTGGTTCAAAGTCATCTGCATCTAGGGTTTGTGATCTGAGCAATCCAAGAGCCATTTGAGCCGCTCCAAAGATCATCAATCACTTCAAAAGGGGTCCATGTATGTTCAAGCATCATATTGTATCCCCACAAAGTCAAGAAAGTCAAGGAATCACAAGAACTGAGAATGGCATGGAAGCAGAGCCAGGTTTAACTGCACAGATGACCTAGAATTAGGGTTTTGTTTTCAAAGGCCATAACTCCAAATTTTTTGGTCATTCTTGTTTCTATTGGTCTCTATATGGTATAGGGATCATGCATATCAATTTTCATGAAGAAGTTCCATGGGGAAGTCATCTAATCAAGAGTTGACTTCTTGAGCAGGTCAGTGCAAAATCAGGGCATCTGAGGCCCCCAATGACCCAACCAAAGGGTGTTCTTCATCGTTTTGATTGTGTATGGTCTTTATTTGATCATAGAAGATGTTAGAAGTTCACAAAATTGAAGAATTTCAAGCCATTTGCAAAGTTGCCTTTTTGGGAAAATGACTTATAATGGAAACTTGCCATTTTGGGAAACTTTTTCAACCCTTGCTTTTTGATTCAAAAATGCTTCAAATGGGAAAACTTTGGTCATGAAAGTTGTAGAATGGATCATTCCCTTTCCAAAAAGTACAAGAACTCATTCTAATTCATTTTGGATCAAAAGTTATGGCTTGTCAAAGTTGGGAAAAATCACATAATTTCAAGTTATGTACCAAAGAGGCAAAGTTGCAAAACCACTTTCCAAGACAAAATGAGACCTCAAAGTGACTTCTAATCTTTGCACAAACACAAACCAAGGCCTAAAAATCAGAATGCATCAAAGGTTTGCCCATGTTCATGCCTTGTGGATCAAGAAACTTCAAAAGGGCCCAAAGGTCACAAAGTTGCAAAACCTATGATAAACCCTAATCCAGTTACTGCATTGCTTCTAATCAGATTCCATGGTTCTCCCTAAACACAGTTGAGCCAAGCCATGCCCCTATCACAGCCTCACACTTGCCCATACCTCAAGTACACCTAACTTGGACTTTTGGCAAAAAGACCCATACCAATCAGCCTGTGCCACACCAACTTCTCTGACCTCTCTAGTTGTGATAAGTGGACCAAATGCAACATAACACACCACACACACAAGCCTGAAACTCTCTCCAAGCCATAGCACCAAGTTTATGCCTCTTATGCATTTTCATTCGAAACACCTAACACAAGCATCAAACATCCAAACAAACTTCATAGGATCACTCAGCATGCTCCCCTGATCATTTCCCTACCCTCATTCATCCCTGAAACCTCCTCAAACTAAAACAAGATTCTCACCCCTCACTGAACAAAACTTGATCAATCTCACAAACCAGCCACCATACACTCAAACCAAGCCTCAAAGCATCTTCGGGAGGTCCATTGGAGAGGTTTTGAAGCAAGGAGGCAGCCTGAAAGCTCCAAACTGAAAGCTTCACTTCAGGTAGCTTCGAAAATTATTTTTTCCAGAAACCTTGTTTTAAGTTACTAAAATGATCTACATGCTTCCCTGAATGCAATGAGCTTTGAATTTTTGAAAATGATGCAGAAATGAGGATGTATGGTTTGTCTGAAACTTTGCCCGTGAATTTGATTTTTGTTTGTTCTTCGTGATTCATGAAAAATAAATAAGTTTTGTTGTTGGATTCTTGTTTAGGATGTTTAGTTGAGTTGATCTGGAGATTTTGGCATGTTTTAGTGAGGTTTTGAGAGAGATAGGTTGAAGGTCTCGCCGGAGAAGACGACCGGAAGTCTTCTCCGGCCACCTGAGGGTCATTAAACCCTAATCTGTGTAATTAGCCAACTTTGAATGTAGGCCTTAGATCTGGTTGACTTCCATTGACCCGCGCGTGTTTTGATGGCCTGGATCATTTCATTAAACCCTAATCTCATTTAATTAAATTAATTAATTAGGTTTAGTCAGTTTGAATTTCAGCCACAAGATCTGGCGCCAGTCAACTCCCGCGCGTCCCATTTAAATCTCAGCCACTGGATCTGTTGACTTCTCATTAAAATTCATTTTAATTTCATTTTTCTTGCATTTTCTTTCTTATTTTATTAAAAATAGTAAAACAAATCACAAAAATCTCATTTTTTGCATGCTGACTTAAAATATTTTTCTCATTCTGAATATAATTTTATTTTTATTTTTTGCATTAAAAATTATTTTTAAATAATTTAAATGTTTATTTTTAATTAGTTAATGAAAATTAATTAATTAAAAAATACATTTAGTTATTTAAAAATCACCAAAAAATTCATATTACATTTAGAAACATTTAGAAACATTGTCCAACTCTCAAACCAAATTTATTTTTTGTTCTTGATACCTTTTGATTATTTTCATTGGAATTAAATTCATTTTAAGGCAATATTTTGAATCAAACTTTGAAAAATCATTTCTGCCTAACCTTTGAGAGTTGAATGATGATTCTTTTGGCATTGCATCTTGTAAACACCCCAAATTTGCCCTCACCCATTCACACCATGGCTTGTGATCATCCTCATTTGCATAAACACAATCATATCATCTCACATCTCACTGCATAGTTTCTAAGGCATCTGCACCTAGGGTTTGTGATCTGAGCAATCCCAGAGCTTCTTGAGCCACCCCAAAGGCAATCAACCAATTCAAAGTGGTCCATGTGTGTTCTTATATCATATTTCATCTCCTCAAAGTCAAAAATGCAGAGGAATCACAAGAACTAGGGTTTGAGGTGATGCAGAGCCAAGTTTGACTGCACAGTTGACTGAAAATTAGGGTTTTGGTTTCAGAGGCCATAACTCCAAATTTTTTGGTCATTCTTGTTTCCATTGATCTCTATATGGTATAGGGAGTATACATATAAATTTTCATGAAGAAATTCCATGGGGAAGTCATCTGATCAAGAGTTGACTTTCTAGACAAGTCAGTGCAAAATCAGGGCATCTGAGGCCCCCAATGACCCAACCAATGGGTGATCTTCATCATTTTGAGTGTATATGATCTTTATTTGATCATGGAAGAAGGTTGAAGTTCATAGAAATCAAGAATTTAGGGTTTTTGCAAAGGTTGACTTTTTGGGCATAGTTGACTTTTCAAGAATGCTTCATTTTAGGTCATTTTTCAAGCCTTGATTTTTGATCCAAAAATGCTTCAAATGAAAAAACTTTGGTCATGAAAGTTGTAGATCTCATCTTTCCCTTTTCAAAAAGTACAAGAACATGATCAAACTCTTCTTGGATCAAAAGTTATGGCAAGGCAAAGTTGGCAAAAATCATTGTTTTTCAAGGCATGCTTCAAATGGAAATTTTGCAAAGTCATGAACCAATGCATTATGTGACCTCTAATCCATTTCAAACCAACACATAAACATTCTCTAAGTCCTAAAAATCAGAAATGAACCAAGAATGTCATGGTTTCATGTTTGGTTAGGCAAAGAAGTCACATGTGAACCAAAATGTCACAAGTTGCAAAACACTCATTTCACTCCCTACCACTTGCAGCCTTGGATGCTGAACCAAGCTAGGCTCATACACACATCATGCTGCGCAGCCCCATGCTTTGTACTTGGCTAGAAGTTGCCCATGCCCTATCTTACAAGAAGTTGACATTTTTGCAAAAGTGGCTACACCTATCCATAAAGCACATGTCAAATCAACTGGCCAATGAGAGAGAGTCATATGGACAATTTGCAAGCTAGCCATAACAAGAAGCAAGGCTGAAAACATCACACTACACACATTCACAAAAACACTCCCATTGGCAACTTGCTTCGAATTCCTCTCCACGGCTTGCAAACACAAAAACCTTTTCCTCCATTCAACTCACCATGTATCATTGAGTAGAAACCACCCAAAGCATAAGCCTGAAACAGCCAAAGCACCCCACTGCCATTCTTCACCCTCATTCTGCAGATTCATTCGAATCTCCCTCCCTAGCCCACAAACAGCCAAACAAACCTTGCAAAGCTTCTCCATACATCATTTGGACCTCAAACCATCATTCACAATGGCCTGAAACCTCCAGAAACACCATTGCCATTTCTGACTGAGCTTGAAGCAGGAGCATTCGAATCTCACTGTCCAGCCTACATAAATTGTTCTAAGGCATTCAGACATCATCCAGAGGTCCTAAGGGTTGGATTGCACCAGGAGAAGTGACCAGAAAGTTCCCAAACTGAAAGCTCCAAATCTCAGGTAGCTCGAAAATAATTTTTCCAGAAATCATTTCTCTTGTTACTAACTTGTTCTATTTGCTTCACTGATCATTCTGGTACCATTGGTTTTGAAAATGGTTTTGAAATAAGCATTTAATTTGTTTCTGAAGCTTGCGTGACCTAGAACTTGTTCTCTTCGATTCAGTTTGTTTAGGGAAAATAAATTTGTTTTGAGAGAGGGGTTTGATTCGTGAGAGTGTAAGGATCATTTCCCAGTTTCTATTTTTCATTTTTGATGCGTTTTGAGAGGTTTTGAGGTTTCTCAGGTGAGAGCTGGCCGGAGAAGACGACCGGAAGTCTTCTCCGGCAGCCTGAAAGTCATTAATTATTAATTAGGGTTAGGGCACTGAGTTTGAATCTGGGCCTTTAGATCCTGGTTCCCGCGCGTGAATGGAAGGCCTGGATCATCTCATTAAGTTTTAATTATGGATTATTATTTAATTAATCAGGATTAAGTTGGTTTGAATCTGGGCCGTCCAGATGCGCGCCCAGTCAACCTCTTTGAACCCAGCAGCTCATCTCAGCCTTCCATCCAGTTGACTTCTCCTTTTATTTGTTTTAATTTCTTTTATTTTCATTTAACTTGCATATTTAATTTAAAATAGTTAAAAATTCCTAAAAATTATGAAACTTTTTCCTTAAGGTTTTATTATTTTTTAAGACCCAAAAATATTTTTATTTTCATTTTTAGCATTAAAAAAGTATTTTTAAATATTTAAAAGATTATTTTTAATTGATTAATGGGAATTAATTAATTAAAAATACTTTTAGGTATTTAAAAATTACAAAAAAATTCATGAAATGTTCTAAGACATTTAGAAACATTGTCCAACCTTCAAACCAAATTTCTTTTTTGATCTTGATGCATTTTAAGAATTTTTCATTGAGTTAAATCATTTTTTATGCATTATTTTGATCATAAGTTTGAAAATTCATTTCTGCCTATTGGAGAAGGTTGAGACATTGATTCTTCTTGCATTGTGTTATGTTTAGCATGTAATTGCTAGGGTAAAATGGCCATGAACTGTTCTTGCATTTTCAAATTGTTTGGCATTTGTTTTGTTAAGAACCCTAAAAAACCCTAATAACTTAGAAAATTCATATCTTGAGTTTGGTTGAGAGTTGAGAGCTCCCCTTTGGGCAGTGGTTCATCATAGGCCTAGGGTTTCTTTGGGTGCCATTTTCCATTTTTTATCATGAGGTTTGCTTCTGTTTTGGGTTTTGTTTGATGTTTGATTCATAAACCCTAATTTGGGCTTTCTTTTGCATCCCTCTTGCATTCCCTTGCATAACATGACTTGTCTTTGCATTTTGTGCATGCTTATGATCCATTTGACATCTTAAGACATGTAGAAAGCATGTTTGATCATTGCATTGCATATTTTCCATGTCATTTGTCTTGTATGCTTCATAACATTTCATGTTTGTTCATGCTCCTTAGCTTGCATCATTTGCATTCATAATCTTGTATGAACATCTCCATGCCTTGTCTCATGTTTGCAGCACCTCATAACATCATTAACATCATGTGCATGCTTCTGGTTTGGTCTAGCATCATGTCATTTCATCTCATCTTGCATTGCATTGCATTTCTTTCTAACATTTCAGGTGGTAAGTAACTTGGGAAGTGAATTTGCCTTCACTTCTCATACCTTTTCTTTTCATCTCTCTTGCATCCATTGCTACATTTCTATTTGTGTTTGGGATTGAGCTTGCTCATTCTTGTTCCTCCCCCTTTCTTTCTTCAAGTGACTTGACTTCTTGAATGAAGCAAGTCACTTTGCTTCTCTTGATCCTTTCATCTGCTTCCTGGTGGCTCCTCTGAAGATTGTTCTTGCAAACCTCACAAGCCTTAGGATCAACCAAGCATGACAATGATTAGGGTTTTGATTAGTCTCCCCTTTTAGTTTTACCTTTGTGTCTCTCTTTGAGTCCTCTCTTCTCACCTCATAATCAGGGACTAAACCCTAAAGGCTTTAAGACTTTGTGATTAAGCTTATGCCTGCATCCTTCTCTTAGGATGGAGTGTATAACTTTAATCCTAAGTGTTAAACCCTTTATGTGTTTAAATCTCTTAATCAATTCATCTAATAATCATCAAGACATCACACTTGTAACTTGGGCCTTGCATTAGGGTTCTAATTCTTCCTTAATTGGTTAAGAAGGACTAACCCTAGTGTTAATGGACAAGTCCCCCTCAAGTTGTCTTACAAATCATAAAAAACACTTCATCATCATACCATTAATCTAAATAAAATCCACTTAATAAAGGCTTGTTTTGTCATGGGTTTAATCCCTAATCATGGATTAAGTTGAGGAGTTTTTCTCAACTTAAACATTCTCATCTATCATCCTTCTTTTAGGATAGTGTAATGAGTCTGTTTAATCCTTGATTATGGCTTAACCTCATTACTCAACACTAAACAAAAACCACAAAAACATCTAAATAATCACAAGTAGGTTAATGATCTTAATCCTACATCAAAGGTGATTAAGTGTGAGAATCTGACTTCACACTTAAGGTATTCTCATTACCCCTAATCAGAGGGAAGATGTGATGAGTTTACTAACCCATTGGTTTAGGCTTAAGCTCATTATCCTATGACAAAATCCAAAAGCAATAAAAGACTGAAAACACAAAAACGAACAATAATCGCCTCCTCCGGGATTCTTTTCTCATCACCTTCACTCATAAACGAGAACTTGCTTCTTCCGTCTAATGCAAGACAGTTCGCACCTGAGCCAGACAGGTCATACACTTGAGCATTGACAAGCAAGCAGTTCACAAGTCAATTCATCTTTCAGTCTCTTTGGGTCGAACTACGGTGTTCTGACTTCCTCATTGCACGAGAGGATACGTAGGCATAACTTAACAGTTATCGAACAAAAGTCTCTGTATATTCCCCCTCTTTCAGCATTATTTTCTTAAGCCTCATGATCTTGAGCATACTCTTGCCCTCACACTGACACTATACATTTATACACTTCACTTCATACACTGACACTTGTACATTCTTTTCCAGCTCTTTTACACACAGATTGCACTGACACTACCCCTTTATAGCACAAATCTTTCAAGCGTGGATCCCGTCGAGTACGACGGACAATCTGGGTGCTAATACCTTCCCAGGTTGTAACCAACCCCCTTTCTCAGTCTCTCTGGTTCGCAACCGTCTTATCCATCTCTTTCTAGGCTTATGCAGCATTGCCTTTCCTCCGGGATAAAAATGCCTAGCTGGCGACTCTTTTCATCTCCAGTGAGTTCACGGCTGTGTGTTCTCATTGTCCCTCTCGCCGACCGTTCGCGTCTGTACCTTCATATGACCCTGTTTCATTTGTCGGGAGCGACAGCTTGGCGACTCTGCTGGGGACCCTTATACTGCAACCAGGGCTTCTGGTTCTTTTTGTGGGTTCCTCCTAGCTCTTGTTTGATTTGTGTTTACTGGGGTGTTATGTGCTTGTTTGTGCTTATATTTACTTTTGTTTATTGCTTTATGTACAGTTACTTTATTGCTTTCTTTATTGCATTTATATATACCATACTGTCATGCTGGCTGGATCTGGTTTTTTCTTTGGTGGGTGGGTGTTCCATTGAGAGTTAAGGCCCTATACCTGGGACCTGAGTGACACCTAGGCTAGAGTGAATCATATTCTTTCCCATTCCATTTCGGTCTGGTGCGGGAATATGAAACACGGTTCAGATATGGGTTTCTTCTTGAGAACTCTGTGTTGCAGATTTCCGGCAATGCTAGGGCTATCTGGGAAGCCTGCTAAGTCTGGATGACCTTTTAGTATTGACCTTCAGAAACTGAGGTGAATTAGAGGAGGAACTGTTATGGTTATTGTAAACACTGTACCTCCGGGTTAGAAGTGTTTACACTTCTCATAACTGATCCAAGTCTGAGGATCCTTGTTCTAGATCACCACCTGTGAGGGGGGTTGGGCTGTTTACAGGTTTGCAGGTACCTTGGCCTCAGAATACCCTGTTACTTTGACTTTGTTAAGAATGCTCCATGTTGGATAGTTCTTGTGATTCTAAACCCTGGACATGTGGCTCTTTATTTGAGTCCCCCACCCTGGTTACTGGATTTATAGACCTCCATCTGGAATTCTTGGACACACATGGACTTATACCAAGGCATTTTGATCAGATCCAGCTCAGTCACGAACCCTTGCATTTCATTTGCATACATACCCATTGCATCATATTAACATTTGCTTATTTGTGTTTCAGGGTATCCACCTTCATTTTTGGTTTTGGTTTTGACCCCATCTGCAGTTTTGACCTGTCTCCACCAGCATTTGCTTCAGCTTGTCAGACATATACTTCAGTTACTTGCACTAGCCAGTCAGTGGCCCACTCCTCAGCATCTTCATCAGCACTTACTCTACTCAGTCTCAGCATCATGGCTCCAAAGAAAAGCAACATCACTTATCATTTCTTCCAACCAGACTTATCAGACATCAGGAGGATCCAAACCCTGATCACTCCAGATCACATACCCTTGTTCAGGGAGAGTTATGGAGATATACTGGACATGGTTATGGATCTGGACCCTTCACAGAGGAGCCTCATCCACACTTGCATTCAGTTCTATGATCCCCCATTGAGATGTTTCACCTTTCAAGACTTTCAGTTGGGGCCTTTATTAGAAGAATACTCATCTTTGATTGGTTTGCCTATCAAGAAGGAGATCCCTTTCAACCCTGAAATGGTCTTTCCCAGCAATGGAGAGATAGCAAAAGCTTTGCACCTGGAACCTGTATTGATTGAACAGCATATGGCCTCTAAAGCTGGGATCCCTAGTTTTCATCTTGACTTCCTGATTTCTCAAGCTAGTCTGAAGGCCTCCTTGGGGGAGTGGAAAGCCGTTTGTGCTCTGTTGGCCTTAAGTGTGTATGGAATTGTGTTGTTTGCAGATGAGCCCCGTTTCATTAGCAAGAACGCAATCCACTTGTTCATCCTGAAGAACCCAGTGCCAACTTTACTGGGTGATCTCTATTACTCAGTACATCAGAGAAATGAGAAGCAGAGGGGAAGGTTAGTAAGGATTTGTGCTCCATTATTCCATGCTTGGCTTCTCAGGCATCTACCCAGGACAGATGCATTTCTAAATCCTCATCAGCAAAGCAACTGGGCTAAGAGACTCACTGTTCTAACTTCAGCAGACATCAGATGGTGTACTCAAAGCACCAAGGGCAAAGATATAATCACCAGCTGTGGGCATTTTCCCAATGTGCCTTTGATAGGAGTTAAGGGAAGTATCAATTACAACCCTCTGCTGTTCAAGAGGCAATTAGGCTATGCACTGGTTCATACTCCTAGGGAACAAGACTTGGTTGAGACTCTCTACTGTGAGAACAAGATTAGTTTGGCTGTTGTTAGGCAGGCTGCCTGGGCCTGGGATCATGTTCAAACCAAGGGAATCACCATTCTGGGGAAGTGCAATAATGTGGCATCAGTCCAATATTATGAGTGGTCCCATGCTAGGGCCCAGTTCTCTGGAATGCCCTTTACCATAGAAGACATGCCTGAGTCATCTTCAGCACCACCCCCTGCCACTATCAGTCTGGAGGAGTTTGAGAGCTTGAAGGAAAGAAATGAGAAGTTAACCCAGGCTTTGCAGAAGACCCTCAGGGAGAGGAGTGAAGGTGTGAGGGAGATTGAGAGACTGGAGAAATTAAGAGTGGAACACTTGACTAAAATTGAGAAGTCTGGAGATTATATCAACAAGTCCAAAGCTGGTGAGCAGATTCTGAAGAATGCTTGTAAAGAAGCCCAGTTCCAGAGAGCGAGAACAGACTTGTATTTGAAGGAAAGTCAGGCCAGGTGGGTCCGGATCACTGAGGCCCGTACTCTAGAAGACAAGAGAGTTCAGGACAAGATGGAGCAGATGGAAAAAGCCCTGGCAGCAGCCCAGAAGGAAATATCAGAGCTAGAAATCAGAGCTGGATTGAAGAGGTCTAAAGACCAAAGTCAGAACAGAAAGTTGACTGCAGCTGTTGCAACAAGAAACCTTCTCATCAGAGGCCTCACGGAGCATCCGACTGATCCTGTGACCGAAGCACTTCTCAAGGAAGTTCGTGAGGATGAATTTGGCCTTGGAGTTTGATCATTTGCTTGTTGTTGTTTCCTTTTCCATGTACTTTTGTTTTTTGTGATGTATTTTGACCCCTTTGAGGGCTTGTGTTGTAAAATGAACAAATTGTATTATTTCACGTTTTGTAATATATTTGTGTTAGTTTCCACCTGGGTTATTTCAAAAGCAACTTCAACAGCATCATCTTCGAGGGTCTGGAAGGGTCAAAACTGAAAGCCAAACCGGATGCCTTGAGAACAAATAAGCATAACTGCATTGCATGCTAACCCATTTGTTTGTTTTGTAGGTTTTGTTTTGTTGTTGCTAACCTCTGTTGTGATATTCAGGAATTATTGCTCGCCGCCGGGTATTTCCTCTCAACAGGCCACACAGATACCCAACTAGAAACAACCTTCCGGGAATCCAGATGGACCAGATGCAACAAGACCTTACAGAGGTCAGAAACCAGATGGCAAACGAAAGGTTAGAGATGAGAACGCAGATGACGCAGTTCATGGAAGTTATGAACAACATGGCTCAGAGCCAGGAGAGACTGAGGGCCATGGTGGAGAGGCAAAATCAAGAGGAGCCTCATGTAGGAACTGCAGGCACCAGTAATAATGAAAGGGTGCAACCCCATGTTAATCCCCCTGTGTTTGGCCCACATCTACATCCTGAGATCAACATTCCTGCAAATGTTCAAGGAACAGCCACTGCAGCCAGAGTACTTCAAGAAGATCCTTAGGAGGACCAATTTACAGTAATGGGTGCTGGAGAGGAAACTTATGATAGAAGGTTGGAAGAAATAGCTGAGAAGTTGAGGTCCTTAGAATCTCAAAATTCTTTGGGTTTCGACGTCATGGACATGGGTTTTGTAGAAGGGGTCAGGATCCCCCATAAGTTCAAGCCTCCTTGTTTCGAAAAGTATAATGGGACTTCATGCCCCCGGACTCATTTGCAATCATTTCTGGGAAGGCTGAAGGCCTATACAATGGATGAGAAACTGTGGATGTTCTATTTTGAAGATAGTTTGACTGGAGCGTCGAGGGAATGGTATTCCCACTTGACAAGGGCAACTGTGAGATGCTGGAAGGACCTGGCAGAAGCCTTCATCCGACAGTATCAATACAATTTAGACATGGCACCCAACAGGACTCTCCTAATGGGAATGTCACAGTCGTCAAGGGAGAGTTTCCGAGAATATGCCCAGAGATGGAGGCAATTGGCTGCTGCCGTTCAACCACCAATGTCTGAGAGAGAAATGGCAGACATGTTTATGAACACTCTCCAGGGAACGTATATTGACAGGTTAGCTGCTTTCTCTTCCACCAGCTTCGCAGATGTTGTCATAGCTGGGGAGAGAATTGAAAGCCTGTTGAAAATGGGAAAGATCTCAGACAACGGTGCCAGCTCGTCCAGTAGCACAAGAAAGCCTTTTGCAGGCCCGAGAAGAACTGGCGAGACCAATGCCATTCACACCAACAGGGGTAGGCCCCAATATGTTCAAAGGACAATAGCAGCAGTCACTATCCCTGCTCCAGCTCATCCACAGCCAGTCTATCAACCTCCTCAACAAAACTTCCAACAGCAACCTCAGTATGATCAGAATCAGTATCCTCCAAGAAACTTCAACAACAACTCCAACAACAACAATCAACAGAGGCCATTCCAACAGAGGCCATCTCAAGCTAACAGAGTGATCGACCCGATCCCAATGCCGTATGCCGCCTTGCTGCCACAACTTCTGAAACTCAACCTAGTTGAGCTAAGAACGTTGGCACCTCCGGATCCCAACAGTCTACCAAGAAACTATGACTCTAATGCTAGGTGTGCTTTTCATTCCAACGCACCTGGTCACAGTACAGAAAAATGCAGAGCTCTGCATATGAAGGTACAAGACTTGGTAGACTCCAAGGCTCTGAATTTTGCACCTCCGCCCAATGTCAATAAAAACCCAATGCCAAACCATGGTGGTCCCCGAATTAACGCTATTGAAGAAGACCAACCGTCTTATTTGATAACTAGTGTGGATCAGATCAGGACACCATTGGTGGAAATCAAAGCTCAACTCCGTGAAAACCAAATATTTCCGGGATGTGAACTAGGATGCCCCTATTGCAATATTTCATGGAATGGGTGTGAGGACCTGAGGAATGGCATTGACAGCCTTATTCAGAGTGGCTTGCTACAGATCACCACATCATTTCCGACAAATCCGGCAACTTCATCAACAACGGTTTCAGACCCTCCTACAACTGCAGCAACTATTGTTCCCGACAACTCATCAGCACCATCAACAAGTACTTCACCTGTCCTTCCAAATGATCAGTTTTCAACAGTTTCTCCTGCTACAACTTCAGCTTCATTCCATTTCGAATCTACATCAACAACAACAACAGTCCTTCCAACAACACCTCCTACAGCACCAGCAATCAATCATGAAGATGTCTCTACTGTTACCATATTCTACGATCCTGAAAATAATTCCGCCTACCATTCAGAAGGTGCTGCTCCCGCCAGGGCACCAGTTACAATCTTTTATGATCCACAAACAATAACAGTCCCTTCAGCAGCAGCAATCAGTCCAGTCACTGTCACGGTGCCTGGACCGGTACCATATGAAAGCAATAGGGCCATCCCTTGGCACTATGGCTCTGACGTGTATTGCGAAGGAAAAAGAATCACTCTTGAAACATCAGCACCTGCACCACAAGTAGATAAGGTGGGGGGAGGCGGAGGCTTCACTCGAAGCGGACGTCTCTTTGCTTCACAAGTTCAAAGACCTACTGCCGAAGCAGAAGCTGTTGCCAAGGCAAAAGGAAAAGGCCCGGTGCAGGAAGATCCAGCTGCCAAAGAAGCCCTGAAAACTCCATTTGATCAGGAAGTTGATGAGTTTATGCGGATCATCAAAAAGAGCGATTATAAAATTGTGGATCAGCTTCATCAGACGCCATCCAAAATCTCCATCCTCTCACTGCTTATGTGCTCCGAAGCCCATCAGAATGCATTACTTAAAGTCCTGCACGCAGCTTACGTGCCTGAGGAGATTACTGTCAACCAATTGGAAACCGTGGTTGGAAATGTTACTGCTAGCAATGGGCTAGGGTTTACCAATTCTGACCTGATAGTGGATGGCCGCAACCACAACAAAGCCTTGCACATAACCATGGAATGCAAAGGAGCTGTCCTTTCTCATGTGCTGGTGGACACAGGTTCTTCCCTGAATGTCTTACCAAAGAAGGCTCTGGTGAAGCTTGAATATGATGGATTGGCATTGAGACCCAGCAACCTGGTGGTAAGAGCCTTTGATGGTTCTAAGAGATCGGTTCTGGGAGAGATTGAGCTGCCTGTGACAATTGGCCCACAGACTTTTAAAACTATCTTTTATGTGATGGACATTCAGCCCGCCTACAGCTGTTTGTTGGGTAGACCCTGGATTCACGCTGCCGGCGCAATAACGTCTACCCTTCACCAAAAGTTAAAATTCGAGTGGGAAGGTCAAGTTGTCACAATCTGTGGGGAAGAGGATATATTTGTTAGCCATCTGGCTACTTACAAATACATTGAGATGGATGGAGAGATCCATGAAACAATGAGCCAAGGTTTTGAAGCCTTGAATGTCAATGAAGCATCTGCTGTGTCGGGGATCTCCATGTCATCTTACCAACAAGCCCGAAAGGTTGTTGAAGAAGGAACTGCCCTAGGCTGGGGCAAGGTTTTAGCTGTGGAGGAGAAGAAGGACAAGTTTGGGTTGGGTTACAGACCAACTCAACATCAAGCGAAGGCTGCTGCAAAGCCTGGTTTTGTCAGTGGGGGAATGCTTACCCCCGATGCTATCAACTGTCTGGAAGACGAGCTGGAAGATGAGCGCAATCTGGAGAATTGGATTCGTCCGAAGATCCCGGGGAGCAGTGTCTCGAACTGGTCTTCCCAGGAAATTATAAGAGTTACTCGATCAGAGTAATTATTATTTCCTGTATTTTTTTATAGCATGCATCAAAGTCTTGCATCTTGCCCAAGATGACAAGACTCATTTTGTAATCAGGGCCATCTGTACTTTTGTGCAAACAAGATTAAATTAATGAAATATCAGACATCTTTTTGCAAACAAGTCTTTTTCTTTTCTGCTCACTGTTTTTCCATCTTTCTTTTTGTACAAAAATAAATGGCGGTGTTTTCAAAATGATAACTTCATTTCACTTTTTTCTAAAGCAAGATTAAAATCAATCACTAAAACGAACAAACTTAACCCTTGCAGAGAGTGACTTCCAGACAGCACCGACAACAACACGGCTATGACATCGTATGACTTTGACAATCCAATCAATCAAGCTGATGAAGGGGTTGATGAAGAATATGAGCTTCCTGAAGAGCTAGCTAGGTTGTTGAGACAGGAGGAAAAGGTTATTACCCCTCACCAGGAGGAGGTTGAAGCGATCAATCTTGGTACAGAGGAAGACGTGAAAGAGGTTAAAATCGGGGCCTGCCTGCAAGACTCAGTGAAGAGACAACTGATAGATCTGCTTCAAGAGTATGTTGATGTGTTTGCTTGGTCGTACCAAGATATGCCAGGTTTGGATACCGACATTGTTGTGCACAAGCTGCCTTTGAGGGAAGAATGCCCACCAGTTAAACAGAAGTTACGCCGTACTCGCCCAGACATGGCTATGAAAATTAAGGAAGAGGTACAAAAGCAATGGGACGCCGGGTTCCTTGCTGTGACTAGCTACCCGCCGTGGGTTGCTAACATAGTACCTGTGCCTAAGAAGGATGGCAAAGTAAGAATGTGTGTTGACTACCGGGATCTGAACAGAGCCAGCCCGAAGGATGACTTCCCATTACCTCACATTGATGTATTGGTGGATAATACGGCTCAGTTCTCGGTATTCTCCTTCATGGATGGATTTTCAGGATATAATCAGATCAAGATGTCACCTGAAGACATGGAGAAGACAACATTCATCACACCCTGGGGCACGTTCTGCTATAAAGTAATGCCATTTGGGCTAAAGAATGCTGGTGCAACATATCAACGGGCTATGGTGACATTATTCCACGATATGATCCATAAGGAAATAGAATGTTACGTGGATGATATGATCGCCAAGTCCCTTACAGAGGAAGATCACCTGGTGAATCTGCTGAAGTTGTTCAAGCGCCTGAGGAAGTACCAATTGAAGCTGAACCCCAACAAATGCACATTCGGGGTGCGATCCGGTAAATTGCTGGGCTTTATTGTAAGCGAGAAAGGGATTGAAGTTGACCCTGATAAAGTCAAAGCTATTCAAGAGATGCCTGCACCTAAAACTGAGAAAGAAGTTCGAGGGTTCTTAGGTCGATTGAACTACATCTCACGGTTCATATCTCACCTTACAGCGACCTGTGAACCCTTGTTCAAGCTGTTAAGAAAGGAACAAACGGTCAGGTGGAACGAAGATTGCCAGAAGGCTTTTGACAAGATCAAGGAGTATTTACAAGAACCTCCAATCCTTATGCCGCCAGTTGAAGGAAGACCTCTGATCATGTACTTGACAGTATTAGAAGAGTCAATGGGGTGTGTGCTGGGCCAGCATGACGAGTCTGGTCGAAAAGAGTATGCAATTTACTACCTAAGCAAAAAGTTTACCGATTGTGAACAACGTTATTCACTACTCGAGAAAACTTGCTGTGCTTTAGCGTGGGCTGCTCGCCGACTGAGACAGTATATGTTGACCCACACTACCTTATTAATCTCAAAGATGGACCCCGTTAAGTACATTTTCGAGAAGCCAGCTCTTACCGGACGTGTTGCAAGATGGCAGATGATTCTCACAGAATACGACATACAGTACACTTCTCAGAAAGCCATCAAGGGCAGTGTATTATCTGAATATCTTGCTGAGCAACCCATTGATGATTATCAGCCAATGAGGTTTGACTTCCCTGATGAAGACATCATGTTCATTAAAGCAAAAGATCACGAAGAGCCTATTCACACTGAAGGGCCCGACCCGGAAGAAGAATGGACTATGATGTTTGATGGGGCTGTTAACATAAATGGCCGTGGTGTTGGTGCAGTACTCATTTCACCAAAAGGAGTTCACATGCCTTTCTCGGCAAAACTCACTTTCAACTGCACTAACAACGAAGCCGAATACGAAGCTTGCATTATGGGTCTTGAGGAAGCCATTGACCTCAGGATCAAAACTTTGACCGTATTCGGAGATTCAGCTTTGGTAGTCAATCAAACCAACGGGAAATGGTACACCCACCAGGATCATCTGATACCTTACAGGGATTATACAAGAAGGTTATTGACTTTCTTCACAACAGTCAAGCTTGAGTATATCCCTCGGGACGAGAATCAGTTTGCAGATGCTCTTGCTACCATTTCATCCATGATCAAAGTTCAAACGGCCAACTTTGTACCTCAGATTTCAGTGTCTAGACTCGATAGACCAGCATATGTATTTGCAGCGGATGTTGTAAAAGATGATAAGCCTTGGTTCCATGACATTAAGTGCTTCTTGGAGGATCAAACATACCCACCTAGGGCATCTTCCAATGATAAGAAGACTTTGAGAAGGCTTGCTGGTAGTTTCTTTCTGAATGCTGATGGATCTTTATACAAGAGGAACTTTGATATGGTACTCCTCAGATGTGTTGACAAGACGGAAGCAGATTTGCTGATGCATGAAGTGCACGAAGGATCTTTTGGTACCCATGCCGGAGGGCATGCCATGGCTAAGAAATTGCTAAGATCAGGCTATTACTGGATCACAATGGATGCAGACTGTTGTGCTTACGCCAGAAAATGTCATAAATGCCAGATCTATGCAGATAAGGTGCATGTGCCTCCCAATCCTTTGAACATCATGTCTTCACCTTGGCCCTTTGCTATGTGGGGCATTGATATGATTGGCAAGATTGAGCCGACTGCTTCAAATGGCCACAGATTCATCCTGGTCGCCATTGACTATTTCACCAAGTGGGTTGAAGCAGCCTCATATGCAAATGTTACTAGGCAAGTGGTAGCCAGATTTCTGAAGAGAGATATCATCTGTCGGTACGGAGTGCCCGAGCGAATCATTACTGATAATGGTTCTAACTTGAACAACAAGATGATGGCTGAACTGTGCCGGGACTTCAAGATCCAACATCACAATTCTTCTCCTTACAGGCCAAAGATGAATGGCGCTGTTGAGGAAGCCAATAAGAATATTAAGAAGATTGTGCAGAAGATGGTAGTCACATACAAAGACTGGCACGAAATGCTACCGTTTGCCTTGCATGGGTACCGCACGTCAATCAGGACATCCACTGGGGCAACACCGTATCAGCTTGTATATGGTATGGAAGCAGTCCTACCTGTTGAAGTTGAGCTACCCTCGTTACGGGTATTAATGGATGTTAAATTGAGTGAAGCAGAATGGGTTCGGGCCCGATACGAACAACTGAGTCTGATCGAAGAGAAAAGATTGGCTGCAATCTGTCATGGGCAGTTGTATCAGAAAAGGATGAAAAGAGCCTTCGATCAGAAAGTCAGGCACCAAGAGTATCAAGTAGGAGATCTTGTGCTGAAGAGAATCCTCCCTCCTCATACAGACCACAGGGGAAAATGGACTCCAAATTATGAAGGACCATTCGTGGTAAAGAAAGTTTTCTCTGGTGGAGCACTGATGCTCAGCACCATGGATGGTGAAGACCTCCCGTCCCCTGTGAATTCAGATGCAGTTAAAAAATACTTCGCATAAAATGACCCGCTGGACATAAAAACAGAATGTAAGTCCAGGCAAAAATAGGGCATCCCGGCGAGTCAAAAACAGAATAAAGACTCGGGCAAAAATAAGGGAAATAAATGAAAAAAATGTACACCCGCTGAGTGGAAAAGCCGCATTGGACAACTCAGGCAAAAATGGGTATCCCGATGGATTGAAAACCCGAAAGGGCGATCCATGCAAAATAAGGGAATAAGCGAACAACTGCATTCTGAATTCGTCTGTATCACCTACAACTTGGTAAGCTTCAAAGGATCAAGCTTCAATCAGAATCAACTCTCTCCAGAAAGCAAGACGAGAAGAACGTCATTGTCATACGAGTCATAGCAGAAGAGGAAGCCTTGAAAGCGTCGTCAACATCGCCAGCACTTTATTTCTCAATTTGTAACAGTCTCTTCATTTCAGGAGATATGTTTCCTTGACTGTATCTTGCCAATTCAGGGCACATGAATTAATAAAATCAGATTTTCAGTCATGTTTCGTTTTTACCTTTATGTTCTGCAAAGAGTTGTCTGATATCTCTAAAATACAATTGCATAAGTACAGATGCCTCTCTCTAAAAAATATAAAAAAAAAAAAAAAAAAAAAAAAAAAAAAAAAAAACACATGCTTACAGGGAATGTGATTATTCTCAAAAGTACTTAAACTCCTATGACGGAATCCAGTAAGGGATACCTCGGGACCTTTTGTGCATTTCCTTATCTTTGCAGGATTGCAGATATCCAGAACGCAACCTGGGGTATGCAGGTTACGCCTCAGCAAGTTGGCGAATCATTATCAACTCGGTCTATCTTCCACGTGGCAATGGAGAGTGCCCATTTCCCCAGCAAAGTTGTCAAATCAACATACACTCAATCTCAGCATATGAAATGCTCTATCCCCAGCTGAGTTGTTTCTCATCGCTCTCCCCAGCTGAGTTACCAACAGCATCCCCCATCAGAGTTGCCAGGCATCACAGAAGGCACCTATATCCCCGGCTGAGTCAAGAATCCTCTTCAGCAGAATCCCTAGGGAGATCTCAATGATTTCTCTTTCTCCCCAGCCGAGTTGTCATCTTCAGCCGAGTACAAAGATCAGGGAATCATCTCCCCGCAGAATCTTCAGCCTCTATTCAGAAGAGCAACGCACGAAGAAATCACAACAGAGAGGGAGAAAGCTTCTACAAACCCCAGCTGGGTCCCGTATTACAAGGACATGTCAATCAGTGACCTATATCCCCAAACAGATACATCATTAGATCTACCATTGATCTCATCCCCAGCTGGGATGTCCGTTTCAAGCAGATCAGCCAGAGATCTTCGCAGCGACGGGATCCGAATCCCGGATCGGTGCCTCTTTGCATAATCATAGCATTCGCATCATATTATACCCTCAGAGCGTAGCATTCCGTTTAATACGGAGCATTACGGCAAAAATCAAATGCATAGCATAATCATAAGTCATGTTGTGAATTGAACACTTGTGAATAATAACCATTCATCACCATTGTACAGAAATCCCCACCAGGGTCCCAGCAAAAGCAGTTGCCTCTCCAACCTAAACACCAGTACATACACCTTTTGGCACCCGTCCGTGTCATCACTCCCCGGTAAAGTCGTCAGAACACTCTTTACAAACAAGATCACCCGTATTACAGATACATCATGACACCCGTCCGTGTCATATCTCAGCAGAAAGCCAGGGACATCCTCTTTGCACTCACATATACTCGTATATACATTTTCTTGACACCCGCCCGTGTCATATCCCCAGCGCAGTCGCTTACACCTTCATCACCCATACACTTGTTAATATTATACTTTTCTCTTTTGACACCCGTCCGTGTCACTCTCCCCAGCAGTTAAAACATTCATCTATACAATACAGTACTCACTACTCATGGTACACTTATACAGATACTCGTCCGCATCTTGTATACATCATCACTATCCCCACGGATTCGACAGTAGTCCTTGTTCTTTGTTAACCAGTTGGTACTCGTCCGTACCATCATCTCAGAACAGTGCGTCTAATGTTTGTTTCTACATGATACTCGTCCGTATCAAGGTCTTAAGGATGCTCGTCCGCATCTTTAATCCATACACCGTGTCAAACACTTATGTCTTCTTGAATATAGACACTCGTCTGTGTCTATTATTCCCCAGAAGAATTCTTCCAGATGCAACACCCGTCCGTGTTCCTTGTTAACCAGTTGATACTCGTCCGTATCATCGTCTCAGAGCATGCGTCTAGAGTTTGTTTCTACATGATACTCGTCTGTATCATAGTCTTAGGGATGCTCGTCCGCATCTTTAATCTATACACAATAACCAAACACTTATACCTTTTGTTTCTTGGATGTAAACGCTCGTCCGTGTTTACTATCTCCCCAGTAGATCGCCAACAAAGCAAATCTTTTCTTTTATCTAACACTCGTCCTGTGTTATGATAACCCTGAGAGCAGCCGTACCCTGCTGAGTGGTCGTCTTCCACTTCTTGATGGTCGTCCTCCATCATGCTCGTCCGATGGCCGTCCCCATCGTTGATTTTTAGCAGCCGTCCCCTGCTAGGTGGTCGTCCTCCACCTTTTGATGATCGTCCTTCATCACTTTATCCAATGGCCGTCCCCATTGTTGATTTTGGTTATCTAACACTCGTCCTGTGTTATGATAAACCCCGAGAGCAGCCGTCCCCTGCTGAGTGGTCGTCCTCCACTTCTTGATGGTCGTCTTCCATCATGCTCGTCCGATGGCCGTCCCCATCGTTGACCTTTGCTATCCGATGGCCGTCCCCATCGTTGATATTTTCGGCAGCCGTACCCTGCCAGGTGGTCGTCCTCCACCTTTGATGGCCGTCCCCATCATATTTCTTTTATTCCCAACAGAGCAGCCGTCCCCTGCTAGGTGATCGTCCTTCACCTTTGATGGCCGTACCCCATCATCTGTTTATTTCATTTATTCTTTAACCCGATGGCCGTCCCCGTCGTGGTCCCTTTTCCTTTTTAGCCCGATGGCCGTCCCCATCGTTGGTTACTTGACCTTTATGAACTTGATGGCCGTCCCCGTCATGTTTCATTAATCCCCAGAGAACTTTGCAGCTTTATCTTGATGGCCGTCCCCATCATAATATCCTATTTTCCCCAGCTAGTCGGCCGTCCCCGTCTTAGCTTTACTTGTTTTTCCCCAGCTAGTCGGCCGTCCCCGTCTTAGCTTTACTTGTTTTTCCCCAGCTAGTCGGCCGTCCCCGTCTTAGCTTTACTTTTTATCCCCAGCATGTCGGCCGTCCCCGTCATCGCTTTATTTCCTGCGCTTTACCAGCATGTCGGCCGTCCCCGTCATCGCTTTGCTTCACATACCACTTTACCCAGCAGTCGTCCTCTGCTCGACGGTCGTCCTCCGTCGCCCACACTTTACAATATACTTTATTTTCTTTTACAATCTATATCCCTTTTCTTCTTCATTCTGTGAGTGCAAATTTTGGACTGTCTTTGGTATTCAACCACAAGTTATCTTGTTTGGCCTGTTAAGCCGTCGCTTACAACCTGCACAGCTAACTCATGTTTGAATAGGGGCAGCTGTAAACACCCCAAATTTGCCCTCACCCATTCACACCATGGCTTGTGATCATCCTCATTTGCATAAACACAATCATATCATCTCACATCTCACTGCATAGTTTCTAAGGCATCTGCACCTAGGGTTTGTGATCTGAGCAATCCCAGAGCTTCTTGAGCCACCCCAAAGGCAATCAACCAATTCAAAGTGGTCCATGTGTGTTCTTATATCATATTTCATCTCCTCAAAGTCAAAAATGCAGAGGAATCACAAGAACTAGGGTTTGAGGTGATGCAGAGCCAAGTTTGACTGCACAGTTGACTGAAAATTAGGGTTTTGGTTTCAGAGGCCATAACTCCAATTTTTTTGGTCATTCTTGTTTCCATTGATCTCTATATGGTATAGGGAGTATACATATCAATTTTCATGAAGAAATTCCATGGGGAAGTCATCTGATCAAGAGTTGACTTTCTAGACAAGTCAGTGCAAAATCAGGGCATCTGAGGCCCCCAATGACCCAACCAATGGGTGATCTTCATCATTTTGAGTGTATATGATCTTTATTTGATCATGGAAGAAGGTTGAAGTTCATAGAAATCAAGAATTTAGGGTTTTTGCAAAGGTTGACTTTTTGGGCATAGTTGACTTTTCAAGAATGCTTCATTTTAGGTCATTTTTCAAGCCTTGATTTTTGATCCAAAAATGCTTCAAATGAAAAAACTTTGGTCATGAAAGTTGTAGATCTCATCTTTCCCTTTTCAAAAAGTACAAGAACATGATCAAACTCTTCTTGGATCAAAAGTTATGGCAAGGCAAAGTTGGCAAAAATCATTGTTTTTCAAGGCATGCTTCAAATGGAAATTTTGCAAAGTCATGAACCAATGCATTATGTGACCTCTAATCCATTTCAAACCAACACATAAACATTCTCTAAGTCCTAAAAATCAGAAATGAACCAAGAATGTCATGGTTTCATGTTTGGTTAGGCAAAGAAGTCACATGTGAACCAAAATGTCACAAGTTGCAAAACACTCATTTCACTCCCTACCACTTGCAGCCTTGGATGCTGAACCAAGCTAGGCTCATACACACATCATGCTGCGCAGCCCCATGCTTTGTACTTGGCTAGAAGTTGCCCATGCCCTATCTTACAAGAAGTTGACATTTTTGCAAAAGTGGCTACACCTATCCATAAAGCACATGTCAAATCAACTGGCCAATGAGAGAGAGTCATATGGACAATTTGCAAGCTAGCCATAACAAGAAGCAAGGCTGAAAACATCACACTACACACATTCACAAAAACACTCCCATTGGCAACTTGCTTCGAATTCCTCTCCACGGCTTGCAAACACAAAAACCTTTTCCTCCATTCAACTCACCATGTATCATTGAGTAGAAACCACCCAAAGCATAAGCCTGAAACAGCCAAAGCACCCCACTGCCATTCTTCACCCTCATTCTGCAGATTCATTCGAATCTCCCTCCCTAGCCCACAAACAGCCAAACAAACCTTGCAAAGCTTCTCCATACATCATTTGGACCTCAAACCATCATTCACAATGGCCTGAAACCTCCAGAAACACCATTGCCATTTCTGACTGAGCTTGAAGCAGGAGCATTCGAATCTCACTGTCCAGCCTACATAAATTGTTCTAAGGCATTCAGACATTATCCAGAGGTCCTAAGGGTTGGATTGCACCAGGAGAAGTGACCAGAAAGTTCCCAAACTGAAAGCTCCAAATCTCAGGTAGCTCGAAAATAATTTTTCCAGAAATCATTTCTCTTGTTACTAACTTGTTCTATTTGCTTCACTGATCATTCTGGTACCATTGGTTTTGAAAATGGTTTTGAAATAAGCATTTAATTTGTTTCTGAAGCTTGCGTGACCTAGAACTTGTTCTCTTCGATTCAGTTTGTTTAGGGAAAATAAATTTGTTTTGAGAGAGGGGTTTGATTCGTGAGAGTGTAAGGATCATTTCCCAGTTTCTATTTTTCATTTTTGATGCGTTTTGAGAGGTTTTGAGGTTTCTCAGGTGAGAGCTGGCCGGAGAAGACGACCGGAAGTCTTCTCCGGCAGCCTGAAAGTCATTAATTATTAATTAGGGTTAGGGCACTGAGTTTGAATCTGGGCCTTTAGATCCTGGTTCCCGCGCGTGAATGGAAGGCCTGGATCATCTCATTAAGTTTTAATTATGGATTATTATTTAATTAATCAGGATTAAGTTGGTTTGAATCTGGGCCGTCCAGATGCGCGCCCAGTCAACCTCTTTGAACCCAGCAGCTCATCTCAGCCTTCCATCCAGTTGACTTCTCCTTTTATTTGTTTTAATTTCTTTTATTTTCATTTAACTTGCATATTTAATTTAAAATAGTTAAAAATTCCTAAAAATTATGAAACTTTTTCCTTAAGGTTTTATTATTTTTTAAGACCCAAAAATATTTTTATTTTCATTTTTAGCATTAAAAAAATATTTTTAAATATTTAAAAGATTATTTTTAATTGATTAATGGGAATTAATTAATTAAAAATACTTTTAGGTATTTAAAAATTACAAAAAAATTCATGAAATGTTCTAAGACATTTAGAAACATTGTCCAACCTTCAAACCAAATATCTTTTTTGATCTTGATGCATTTTAAGAATTTTTCATTGAGTTAAATCATTTTTTATGCATTATTTTGATCATAAGTTTGAAAATTCATTTCTGCCTATTGGAGAAGGTTGAGACATTGATTCTTCTTGCATTGTGTTATGTTTAGCATGTAATTGCTAGGGTAAAATGGCCATGAACTGTTCTTGCATTTTCAAATTGTTTGGCATTTGTTTTGTTAAGAACCCTAAAAAACCCTAATAACTTAGAAAATTCATATCTTGAGTTTGGTTGAGAGTTGAGAGCTCCTCTTTGGGCAGTGGTTCATCATAGGCCTAGGGTTTCTTTGGGTGCCATTTTCCATTTTTTATCATGAGGTTTGCTTCTGTTTTGGGTTTTGTTTGATGTTTGATTCATAAACCCTAATTTGGGCTTTCTTTTGCATCCCTCTTGCATTCCCTTGCATAACATGACTTGTCTTTGCATTTTGTGCATGCTTATGATCCATTTGACATCTTAAGACATGTAGAAAGCATGTTTGATCATTGCATTGCATATTTTCCATGTCATTTGTCTTGTATGCTTCATAACATTTCATGTTTGTTCATGCTCCTTAGCTTGCATCATTTGCATTCATAATCTTGTATGAACATCTCCATGCCTTGTCTCATGTTTGCAGCACCTCATAACATCATTAACATCATGTGCATGCTTCTGGTTTGGTCTAGCATCATGTCATTTCATCTCATCTTGCATTGCATTGCATTTCTTTCTAACATTTCAGGTGGTAAGTAACTTGGGAAGTGAATTTGCCTTCACTTCTCATACCTTTTCTTTTCATCTCTCTTGCATCCATTGCTGCATTTATATTTGTGTTTGGGATTGAGCTTGCTCATTCTTGTTCCTCCCCCTTTCTTTCTTCAAGTGACTTGACTTCTTGAATGAAGCAAGTCACTTTGCTTCTCTTGATCCTTTCATCTGCTTCCTGGTGGCTCCTCTGAAGATTGTTCTTGCAAACCTCACAAGCCTTAGGATCAACCAAGCATGACAATGATTAGGGTTTTGATTAGTCTCCCCTTTTAGTTTTACCTTTGTGTCTCTCTTTGAGTCCTCTCTTCTCACCTCATAATCAGGGACTAAACCCTAAAGGCTTTAAGACTTTGTGATTAAGCTTATGCCTGCATCCTTCTCTTAGGATGGAGTGTATAACTTTAATCCTAAGTGTTAAACCCTTTATGTGTTTAAATCTCTTAATCAATTCATCTAATAATCATCAAGACATCACACTTGTAACTTGGGCCTTGCATTAGGGTTCTAATTCTTCCTTAATTGGTTAAGAAGGACTAACCCTAGTGTTAATGGACAAGTCCCCCTCAAGTTGTCTTACAAATCATAAAAAACACTTCATCATCATACCATTAATCTAAATAAAATCCACTTAATAAAGGCTTGTTTTGTCATGGGTTTAATCCCTAATCATGGATTAAGTTGAGGAGTTTTTCTCAACTTAAACATTCTCATCTATCATCCTTCTTTTAGGATAGTGTAATGAGTCTGTTTAATCCTTGATTATGGCTTAACCTCATTACTCAACACTAAACAAAAACCACAAAAACATCTAAATAATCACAAGTAGGTTAATGATCTTAATCCTACATCAAAGGTGATTAAGTGTGAGAATCTGACTTCACACTTAAGGTATTCTCATTACCCCTAATCAGAGGGAAGATGTGATGAGTTTACTAACCCATTGGTTTAGGCTTAAGCTCATTATCCTATGACAAAATCCAAAAGCAATAAAAGACTGAAAACACAAAAACGAACAATAATCGCCTCCTCCGGGATTCTTTTCTCATCACCTTCACTCATAAACGAGAACTTGCTTCTTCCGTCTAATGCAAGACAGTTCACACCTGAGCCAGACAGGTCATACACTTGAGCATTGACAAGCAAGCAGTTCACAAGTCAATTCATCTTTCAGTCTCTTTGGGTCGAACTACGGTGTTCTGACTTCCTCATTGCACGAGAGGATACGTAGGCATAACTTAACAGTTATCGAACAAAAGTCTCTGTATATTCCCCCTCTTTCAGCATTATTTTCTTAAGCCTCATGATCTTGAGCATACTCTTGCCCTCACACTGACACTATACATTTATACACTTCACTTCATACACTGACACTTGTACATTCTTTTCCAGCTCTTTTACACACAGATTGCACTGACACTACCCCTTTATAGCACAAATCTTTCAAGCGTGGATCCCGTCGAGTACGACGGACAATCTGGGTGCTAATACCTTCCCAGGTTGTAACCAACCCCCTTTCTCAGTCTCTCTGGTTCGCAACCGTCTTATCCATCTCTTTCTAGGCTTATGCAGCATTGCCTTTCCTCCGGGATAAAAATGCCTAGCTGGCGACTCTTTTCATCTCCAGTGAGTTCACGGCTGTGTGTTCTCATTGTCCCTCTCGCCGACCGTTCGCGTCTGTACCTTCATATGACCCTGTTTCATTTGTCGGGAGCGACACATCTTGCATAGCATGTAGTTTATAGGATAAAATTGGTTTGAATTGAGCTTTCATTTTCAATTTGTTTGGCATTTTTCTTGATGAGGTACCCCAAAACCCTAGCAATCTTAGGAAATTCATAACTTACACTAGGTTAAGAGTTGGATCCTCTCCTTTGGGCAGTGAACTTGTATAGGTTTAGGGTATCTTTGATTGCATTTTCAAATTTTTATCATGTCCTTTGTTTCTGGTTTTGGATTTTTGTTTTGTATGATGCATGAAACCCTAATTTGTGCCTTCTTTTGCATCCATTTCTCATTTGCTTGCATCCATTGACTTTCCATGACATTTTGTGCATTCTTTTGATTCATAATACATCTTAGGACATATTAGAACCATGTTTGATCATTGCATCTTTCATTTGCCATGTTGTATGTCCATTACCTTTCATAACTTTTCATGAACTTTCTTGGTTCTAAGCATGTCTCATTTGCATCTTTATGCTTGTTTGATCATTCTCTTGCCTTGCCTCATGTTTTTATCATCTCTTAGCATCATTAACATCATGTATTTGCTTCTGACTTTGTCTTTCATCATTCCATTTCATCTCATTTGCATTGCATTTCACTTCTTTTACTAACTTTTCAGGTGGTAAGTTGTTTTGAGACGTGAATTTGCCTTCACTTCTCACTATCTCTTTTCATCTCTCTCTTGCATCTTTGCTGCATTTTGTCTTGTGTATTGGTTTGAGCTTGCTCATTTTTGTTCATCTTACCCTCTTTCTTCAAGCAACTTGTCTTCTTAAGTGAAGCAAGTTGTTTTGCTTCTCTTTGCTCCTTTCCTCTGCTTCCTTCCTGGTGGTTTCTCTGAAGATCTTCTCTCAAACCTCATAAACCCTAGGAACAACCAAGCATGATCATAATTAGGGTTTTGATTAGTCCCCCCCATTTAGCTTTTACCTTTGTGTCATCATTGAGTCTTCTCTTTTCATCTCATAATCAGGGACTAAACCCTAAAGGCTTTAAGGCTTTGTGATTAAGCTTATGCCTGCATCCTTCTATTAGGATGGAGTGTATAACTTTAATCCTAAGTGTTAAACCCTTAATGTGTTTAATTCCTTTAATCAATCCATCTAATAATCACTAACACATCAAGCTTGTAACTTGGGCCTTGCATTAGGGTTCTAATTCTTCCTTAATTGGTTAAGAAGGACTAACCCTAGTGTTAATGGACAAGTCCCCCTCAAGTTGTCTTACCAATTATAAAATCCACTTCTTAATCTTACCATTAACTAAAATCCACTTTAATAAAGGCTTTGTTTTGTCATGAGGTTAATCCCTAATCATGGATTAAGTTGAGGAGCTTTCCTCAGCTTAAATGCTCTCATCTATTATCCTTCTATTAGGATGGTGTAATGAGTCCATTAAATCCTTGATTATGGCTTAATCTCATTACTTAACACTAAACAAAAACACCAAAATATCTAAATAATCACAAGTAGGTTAATGATCTTAATCCTACATCAGGGTGATTAAGTGTGAGATGCTGACTTCACACTTAAGGTATTCTCATTACCCCTAATCAGAGGGAAGATGTGATGAGTTTACTAACCCTTTGGTTTAGGCTTAAGCTCATTAACCTATGACAAACTTCCAAAAGCAATAAAAGACTGAAAACTCAAAACAAACAATAATCGTCTCCTCTGGGATTCTTTTCTCACCTCATTCACTCACAAACGAGAACTTGTTTCTTCCGTCTAATGCAAGACAGTTTGCACCTGAGCCAGACAGGTCATACACTTGAGCATAGACAAGCAAACAGTTCACAAGTCAATTCATTTTCCAGTCTCTTTGGGTCGAACTATGGTGTTCTGACTTCCTCATTGCACGAGAGGATACGTAGGCATAACTTAACTGTTATCGAACAAAAGTCTCTGTGTATTCCCCCTCTTCCAGTATCATTCTTTTAGCCTCAGTCTTGAGCATTTCATTCTTGTTTTTACACTGACACTTCATTTATACACTTCACACTTCTTTCACACTGACACTTGCATTCTTTCCAGCTTTGATACATAGATTGCACTGACACTACCCCTTTAAAACACAAATCTTTTAAGCGTGGATCCCGTCGAGTACGGCGGACAATCTGGGTGCTAATACCTTCCCAGGTTGTAACCAACCCCCTTTCTCAGTTTCTCTGGTTCGCGACCGTCTTATCCATGTTTTTCTAGGTCTATGCAGCATTACCTTTCCTCCGGGATAAAAATTCCTAGCTGGCGACTCTTTTATTTTCTCTTGAGATCACCCTTGTGTGTTCTCATCCCTCTTTCACCGACCGTTCGCGTCTGTACCCTTTTTGACCTTGGTGTCATTTTGGTGGGAGCGACATCGACCTTTTTATCCGACGTTTGTCCTATGTCGTGATATATTCGGCAACCGTACCTTTCCAGGTGATCGTCCTTTACCTTAGATGACCGTCCCTCATCTTATCCCCAACAGAGCAGCCGTCCCCTGCTAGGTGATTGTCCTTCACCTTTTGATGACCGTACCTCATCATTTATTTCATTTACCTATAATCCCCAGAAAGTCTTATAGCTTCACCCGATGGCCGTCCCCATCATAATCTCTCATATCCCCAGCTTGTCGGCCGTCCCCGTCATTGTTGTATTTCCCGTATCTTCCCCAGCATGTCGGTCGTCCCCGTCATCACTTTATCCCCAGCAGTCGTCCTCTGCTAAACGGTCGTATTCCGTCGCCCGCACTTTATAATTATACTTTATTTTCTTTTACAATCTATATCCCTTTTCTTCTTCATTCTGTGAGTGCAAATTTCGGACTGTCTTTGGTATTCAACCACAAGTTATCTTGTTTGCCTGTTAAGCTGTTGCTTACATCCTGCACAACTAACTCATGTTTGAATAGGGGCAGCTGTAAACACCCCAAATTTGCCCTCACCCATTCACACCATGGCTTGTGATATCTTCATATGCATAAGTTCAATCATAGCATCTCATGTTGCATTTTGATTCACTGCATTGATTCAAAGTCATCTGCATCTAGGGTTTGTGATCTGAGCTATCCAAGAGACATTTGAGCCACTCCAAAGGTCTTCAATCACTTCAAAAGGGGTCCATGTATGTTCAAGCATCATTTTGTATCCCCGTAAAGTCAAGATAGTCAAATAATCACAAGAACTGGGAAAGGCATGGAAGCAGATGACCTAAAATTAGGGTTTTGGTTTCAAAGGCCATAACTCCAAATTTTTTGGTCATTCTTGTTTCTAGTGGTCTCTATATGTCATAAGTATAATGCATATCAATTTTCATGAAGAAATTCCATGGGGAAGGCATCTAATCAAGAGTTGACTTCTTGAGCAAGTCAGTGCAAAATCAGGGCATCTGAGGCCTCCAATGACCCAACCAAAGGGTGTTCTCCATCATTTTGAATGTGTATGATCTTTATTTGAGCATAGAAGGTGTTAGAAGTTCACAAAATTGAATAATTTCAAGCCATTTGCAAAGTTGCCTTTTTGGGAAAATGACTTGTAATGTAAACTTGCCATTTTGGGAAACTTTTTCAACCCTTGCTTTTTGATTCAAAAATGCTTCAAATGAGAAAACTTTGGTCATGAAAGTTGTAGAATGGATCATTCCATTTTCAAAAAAGTACAAGAACTCATTCTAATTCATTTTGGATCAAAAGTTATGGTTTGTCAAAGTTGGACAAAATCACATAATTTCAAGTTATGTACCAAAGAGACAAAGTTGCAAAACCACTTGCCAAGACAAATTGTGCTCTCAAATGAACTTCTAATCTTTGTACAAACATAAACCAAGACCTAAAATTCAGAATGCACCAAAGGTTTGCCTATTTTCATGACTTATGGATCAAGAAACTTCAAAAGGGGCAAAAAGTCACAAAGTTGCAAAACTTATCACAAACCCTAATCCACTTGCTGCATTGCCTCTAATCCTTTTCCATGGCTCTCCCTGATTCAAGCTGCAGCCAAGCCATGCTTTGTACCTTCAGTGCCATAGCCCATACCTCTCTTACACAAAACTTGACTTTTTGCAAAAAGACCCATACCAATCAGCCTGTGCCACACCAACTTCTCTGACCTCTCTAGTTATGATAAGTGGACCAAATGAGACTAAACACATCACACACACAAAACTGACACACTCTCCAAGACATAGCACCAAGCTTTGCCCTCTTATGCATTTCCATTCGAAACATATCACACAAGCATCAAACATAAAAACAAACTTCATAGGATCACTCAGCATGCTCCCTTGATCATTTCCCTACCCTCATTCATCCCTGAAACCTCCTCAAACTGAAACACGATTCCTTCCCCCTCCTGAACAGAACTTCTTCAAACTCACAAACCAACCATTTTAAACTCCAACCAAGCTTCATAACTTCATCAAGAGGACCATTGGGACCATTTTGAGGCAAAGAGGCAAGCAGAAAGCTCCTGGACTGAAAGCTCAATCTCAGGTAACATGATGAACAAATTTTCTAGAAATTTGATTTCTTGTTAGAATGTTGTTCTATATGTTTCCCTGATCATGGGGTTCTATTTATTTTTTAAAATGAGCCAGAAACAAGCATGTTGTGATGTTCTGAAAGTTTGCCCGTGAAAATGTTTTTGCTTGTTTCCTTTGATTCACGAAAAATAAATGTTGTTTGTTTTAGGTTTTATGTTTAGTGATGTTCATAGTTTGATTCTGGAGAGTTTTGTGAGGTTTTGATGCGTTTTGAGAGAGATTGAGATTTTGGCTGGCCGGAGAAGATGACCGGAACACTGTTCCGGTCATCTGAAAGTCATTAGGGCTTCTGATTAGGGTTTAATCATAATTAGGCCAGTTTGAATGTGAGCCGTTCGTTTGCGCGCCAGGTCAATTCCCGCCCCTGTGAGTTTGAATCTCAACCATCAGATTGGTTGACTTTCTCTTTTTTCTATTTAAATTCATTTTATTTTCATTTGTTTTGTATTTATTTGTACGAATTTTTAAAAATAGTTAAAATCATCTAAAAATTATGAAATTTTTTGTCAAAGGTTTCATGAATTTTCAGAACACAAAAATATTTTTATTTTTATTTTTTGCATTAAAAATAATTTTTAAATCATTTAAATGTTTATTTTTAATTAGTTAATGAAAATTAATTAATTAAAAATACATTTAGGTATTTAAAAATCACAAAAAAATTCACATAACATTTAGAAACATTTAGAAACATTGTCCAACTCTCAAACCAAATTTATTTTTTGTTCTTGATGCCTTTTGATCATTTTCATTGGATTTAATTTCATTTCTAGGCATTATTTTGTTTCAAACTTCAAAAATTCATTACTGCCTAACCATTGGGAGTTGGATGATGATTCTTTTGGAATTGCATCTTGCATAGCATGTAGTTTATAGGATAAATTTGATTTGAATTGATCTTGCATTTTCTATTTGTTTAGCATTTTTCTTGATAAGGTACCCAAAAACCCTAGCAATCTTAGGAAATTCATAACTTTCACTAGGTTAAGAGTTGGATCCCCTCCTTTGGGCAGTGAACTTGTATAGGTCTAGGGTATCTTTTATTGCATTTTCAAATTTTTATCTTGTCATTTGCTTCTGGTTTTGGATTTTTGCTTTGTATGATGCATGTAACCCTAATTTGTGCCTTCCTTTGCATCCATTTCTCATTTGCTTGCATCCATTGACTTGCCATGACATTTTGTGAATCAACATGATACATAACATATCTTAGGACATATTAGAATCATGTTTGATCATTGCATCTTTCATTTTCCATGTTATGAATTCATATCATTTCATAAACTTTCATAAGCTTTCATGGTTCAAGGTATGCTCCATATGTATCCATTCTCTTGCATACTCACACATGTGCATCTTGCATGACTTTGCACCATATCTTGACATCATTTGCATCATGTGTATGTTTCTGACCTTGGCCTTTGCCCATCCATATGCATTGTTTCATCCCATTTCTTCCCTTATGCATCTTGTACTAACTTTTCAGGTTAATGGTAAGTTGGTTTGGGAGGTGAATTTGCCTTCACCTCGTACCTCTTCTCATCTTGTCATTTTACATCCTTGCTGCATTTTTACTTGTCTTTGAGTGAGCTTGCTCACTTGTGCCTCTCTTCCCTCTTTTCTCTCCTCATCTTATCCCTTTTATATCTTGCTTCTCCTTGGTGGCTTCCTTGAAGATTTCTCCTCTTAAGCCTCACAAACCCTAGGACTTCCAAGCATGATAACATTTTAGGATTGTTTAGTCCCCCTTAGACTCTTTCCTTTGTGTCACCTTTGAGTCTTCTCTTCTCATATCTTAATCCAGGACTAAACCCTAAAGGTTTTAAGGCTTTGTGATTAAGCTTATGCCTGCATCCTTCTATTAGGATGGAGTGTATAACTTTAATCCTAAGTGTTAAACCCTTAATGTGTTTAAATCCTTTAATCAATTCATTTAATAATCATCAAGACATCAAGCTTGTAACTTGGGCCTTGCATTAGGGTTCTAATTCTTCCTTAATTGGTTAAGAAGGACTAACCCTAGTGTTAATGGACAAGTCCCCCTCAAGTTGTCTTACCAATCATAAAATCCACTTCTTAATCTTACTCTTAACTAAAATCCATTTAATAAAGGCTTTGTTTTGTCATGAGGTTAATCCCTAATCATGGATTAAGTTGAGGAGTCTTTCTCAGCTTAAATGTTCTCATATATTATCCTTCTATTAGGATGGTGTAATGAGTCCATTAAATCCTTGATTATGGCTTAATCTCATTACTCAACACTAAACAAAAACTCCAAAAACATCTAAATAAATACAAGTAGGTTAATGATCTTAATCCTACATCATGGTGATTTAGTGTGAGATGCTGACTTCACACTTAAGGTATTCTCATTACCCCTAATCAGAGGGAGGATGTGGTGAGTTTACTAACCCCTTGGTTTAGGCTTAAGCTCATTAACTTATGACAAATACAAAAAGCAATAAAAGATTGAAAACATGAAAAACAAACAATAATCGTCTCCTCCGGGATTCTTTTCTCATCATCTTCACTCACAAACGAGAACTCGCTTCTTCCGTCTAATGCAAGACAGTCTGCACCTGAGCCAGACAGGTCATATGCTTGAGCACAGACAAGTAAGCAGTTCGCAAGTCAATTTATCTTTCAGTCTCTTTGGGTCGAACTATGGTGTTCTGACTTCCTCATTGCACGAGAGGATACGCAGGCATAACTTAACAGTTATCGAACAAAAGTCTCTGTATATTCCCCCTCTTTCCAGCATTATTCTTTAAGCCTCATGGTTTTGAGCATTTCATTCTTGTCCTTACACTGACACCTCTCTTATACACTTCACATTTCCTTTTGCACTGACACTTGCATTCTTTCCAGCTTTGATACACAGATTGCACTGACACTACCCCTTTAAAACACAAATCTTTTAAGCGTGGATCCCGTCGAGTACGGCGGACAATCTGGGTGCTAATACCTTCCCAGGTTGTAACCAACCCCCTTTCTCAGTCTCTCTGGTTCGCAACCGTCTTATCCATATCTTTCTAGGTCTATGCAGCATTACCTTTCCTCTGGGATAAAAATGCCTAGCTGGCGACTCTTGTCTTTATGAGTTCACCCATGTGTGTTCTCTCTCCTTTCGCCGACCGTTCGCGTCTGTACCCCTTCTGACCGGGTGTCATTTGGTGGGAGCGACACACATATTGATGTGCTAGTTGACAATACAGCCCAATTTTCTGCGTTTTCCTTCATTGATGGATTTTCATGCTACAATCAAATTAAGATTTCACCACATGATATGGAGAAAAGTACCTTCATCCCCCCTTGGAGCACTTTCTATTACAAAGTGATGCCTTTCGGTTTGAAGAATGTTGGGGCAACTTACCAACGGGAAATGGTGACTCTCTTTCATGACATGATTCATCATGAGATCGAGGTCTACATGGATGACATGATCGCGAAGTCACAAACAAAAGCAGAGCACTTAGTCAACTTGGCCAAGCTATTTGAAAGGCTGCAGAAGTTCAGATTGAGGTTGAATCCGAATAAGTGTACCTTTAGAGTGCGCTCTGGGAAGATGCTGGGCTTTATTGTAATGAAAAGGGGATTGAGGTTGACCCTGCAAAGGTGAAAGAAATTCAAGAGAGGCTTGAGCCTAGAACTGATAAATAAGTGTGTGTCTTCTTAGGAAGATTGAACTACATTACATGGTTCATATCTCACCTAACAGCTACATGCGGACCTATATTCAAGCTCTTAAGAATGAATCAGGCCATCAGGTGGAATCATAAAGTTCCGGGGAGGCCTCTGATTATGTACCTTATAGTGCTTGAGGGATAAATGGGATGTGTAATAGGTCAGCATGACAAGTCTGGTCGAAAAGAGCATGCAATATACTACCTTAGCAAAAAGTTCACCGATTGTGAGACAAGATACTCACTGCTCGAGAAAACTTGTTGCGCTTTGGCATGGGCTTCTCGTTGACTAAGACAGTGCATGTTAACTCATATTACCCTACTGATATCAAAGATAGACCCCGTCAAATAGATCTTTGAAAAGCCATCCCTGACCGGAATGGTAGCTCGTTGGCAGATGATCCTGACTGAATACGACATCCAGTATACTTCGCAGAAAGGTATCAAGGCAAGTGTACTATCAAATTATCTGGCCCAACAACTGATTGATGATTATCAGCCAATGAAGTTTGAATTCCCTGATGAAGACATCATGTTCCTCAAGTTGAAAGATTGTGAAGAACGACTCCCAAAGGAGGGGCCAGACCCCAAATCCAAATGGAGTCTGATGTTCAATGGGGTCGTTAACATGAATGGTAGCGGGGTTGGTGCTGTTATTATCTCACCGAATGGAGTTCATATGCCCTTCACTCCCCCGTTGACATTTGAATGCACCAACAATGAAGCAAAATATGAAGCTTGTGTAATGGGGATCGAGGAGGAGATTAGTTTGTGAATTAAGACCCTCGAATCTTCGATGATTCAGCTTTGGTTATCAATCAGGTTAATAGAAAGTGGCTCATTAATCAACCACATTTGGTCCCTTACAGAGATTACACCAGGAGGTTGTTGACATTCTTCACGAAGGTAAAGCTGCATTATGTACCTCGCGACGAGAATCAATTTGATGATGCTCTAGATATTTTGTCCTCCATGATTAAAGTCCAACAAGAGAACTATGTGCCCAAAATCATGTTGTCTCGTCTAGAAAGGCCAACATGTGTGTTTGCAGTTGATGGTGTTAATGATGACAAGCCTTGGTACTACGATATCAAACAATTCCTAAAATCTCAAGAATACCCGACAGCGGCATCCAGCAAAGATAAGAAGACCTTGAGGAGGTTGGCAGGAGGGTTCTTCTTAAACCAGGATGATGTGCTTTACAAAAGGAACTTTTATATGGCTTTGCTCAGATGCATGGACTGACACAAAGCAGACATATTAATGCAGGAAGTTCATGAGGGATCCTATGGTACCCATGCTGGAGGACATGCCATGGCAAAGAAACTTTTAAGGTCGGAGTACTATTGGATCATTATAGAATCCGACTGCTGCAAGTACTCCCGTAAATGCCACAAGTGTCAAATTTATGTTGATAAGGTGCATGTGCCTCCCAATCTGTTGAGTGTCATGTCTTAACCTTGGCCCTTCGCCGTGTGGGGCATCAATATGATTGGAAAGATCGAGCCTACCGCTTCCAACGGTCATTGCTTCATCCTGGTTGCCATTGACTACTTCACCAAGTAGGTGGAAGCGGCATCTTATGCTAATGTTACTAAGCAAGTGGTGGCTCGATTCATAAAGAGAGATATCATTTGTCGATATGGAATACCCGAAAGAATAATTATTGATAATGTTTCCAATCTCAACAACAGGATAATAACAAATCTGTGTCGAGATTTCAAAATCGAACATCACAACTATTCGCCGTACCGCCCGAAGATGAATGGTGTCGTCGAGGCGGCCAACAAAAACATCAAGAAGATTGTACAAAAGATGGTTGTGAGACATGGCATGAATTTTAATGTGTCAAAAACTTGGTATGATTGAAAGCATAAATGGTTCTCTAAGAAAAAGGAAGAAATGGCATTTTTAGAAAAATGAACTGAATGAGCCGACTCATTCAGTGTGATTGGTGCCCAAAACACACGGGTCCCAACAGGCTGCCTGAGGTATCATTTTGGTCGACTCATGGGTATGGATGAGCCAACTCAAATCCTTCATGAGTGGACTCATCAAAAATATATTTCTTCTTATTTCCTGTGGGTCTCAACAGGCTGCCTCTCTGTTATTTTAGGCCGGCTCACCAGGAAATTTGAGCCGGCTCATTTTATGATTTGAGTCGGCTCATTATTGTGTTGACTCAATTTTTCATTTAATTTTCCTTTCTATTATGTTACAATCACTAACCAATATAAATAGCAGGTTTCATTTCTTTTGAGTGGTTAACAAGAAAAGTGAAAGATATACACACATCTCTCTTCATCTTCTTCCTTCTTGCATCAATCAACAATCACACACAACAATCTTTGTTGATTTCGGTGCTTGCTTCGAAGATAACGTTCAATAGTGAATTAGTGTTTCAGATTGGGTCTAGAGTGTGTGGGTTTTTCTTGGAAACATCTGAAGGGTTTTCTCCTCCAAGATCATTGAAGGTTTGGGGGTTTTGCACACAACGATCGTTCGTAGATTCAGTCGAGTGAGGTAGATTGAAGATCAAGTGGATTGTTCTTTCATATCATGGTAGATGGAGAATTGCGAAGGTCTTTGTGGATTCACAAGTGTTGAAAACTCAGTTGTGCTCAAAGTTTGGAGGATCGTGAATCCTTGCAAGAAGGGAGCAATAAATCGGAGGCTTTCTCGACACATGTGGAAGACTTGATTCTACTTTGGATCAAGGGACAAGAAGAAGATTTAACAGCATATTCAACGCGGTTTGGTTTGTTGGTTCATCTATTTTTCTTCTTGTAAAACAATTACAATAATAAAATTTCCCAATTCAATTGTGAATTGGGGCAGAGTACTTCGTGCGAGGACGACGAAGGAACTGCCTCAACAAATTCCTTGTGTTCTTTACGTTTCTCGTATTTTACTTTTGCTCATCTTGATTTTGTGTGCTTTAAAATTTTTGTGTATCAAATTAGTGCACTCAAAGTGTTTGATAAATTGTCACACTCAAAAGTGATAACTAGAGTGGGTAAAATTCTGCACTATTTGATACAACAAAATTATCCTTGGGTTTTGCACTCCAAGTGTTTGGTAAAAATCCTAACCACACAAAATCAATTTGCTTGTGCTTATTTTCTTCTCTATATAATTGTTAAGAATAGTTTGATCAAGTGTTGATTTATCAAGTGAATCATTTGTGAAATATTAATTCTTCTAGTCATCCTTCCAATTCTAATTGGGTTTAGCGTATATCCAATCTCCGGTGACTTCAATTTAAACTAGACGATTTTCCGGGAAACTCCCGCAATACATTTTCAATTAATTTTTGGAAAGTAGTTTTTTAAAAAGGGATCTATTCAATCCCCCTTCTAGATCCGCGCTATCTTCTAACAAGTGGTATCAAGAGCACCGGTTCATCTAGTGTTTCACATACAACTTATTGGAAAATGGACAACGATCCAACGGGAGCATACAATAGAGCTCCAGTTTTTACCGGAGAAAACTATAGTCACTGGAAGGATTGTATGTGCATTCATATCAATTATGTTGATAGAAAAATTTGGAAAGTTATTCAAGATGGCCCTTTTCAAATAACTATGGCCGGTCCGGATAATGTCAAAATTGAAAAACCGGAAGCACAATGGGATGAGAATGATGAAAAGAAATATAGCTACGATTGGAAAGCTCGAAATATACTCATAGCTTCTTTCGGAACGAATGAATATTTTCGAGTTTCTCATCACACGTCGGCTAAAGATATGTGGGAGGCCTTACAAGTTTCCCATAAGGGAACCGATGATGTAAAGCTTGCTCGAATTAATACTCTACAACAAGATTTCGATCGATTTCACATGAGCCAAGGGGAAACCGTTGGTGAAATGGGAAAAAGATTTTCTCACTTGACAAATCGATTAAATGCTCTTGGTAAAACTACTCCTAATGATATAGCTACTAACAAGATTTTGAGATGTCTTACTAGGGAATGGTTGCCAAAAGTTACGGCAATCAAAGAAGCCAATGATGTAAGAACCTTGGATCTAACTACACTCATTGGAAAGCTACAAGAGCATGAACAAGAGCTCTTAAACTTACATGAGCATGAAGAAAATGAAAAGAAAGAAAAGAGCGAGAAAAATATAGATCACGAGAAGAAGAAGAAGTCTATTGCATTGAAGGCTTCTTCCTCAAAATCTTCCACAAATAAAGATAGTGAGAGTGATTCAAGTGATGATGAAGACGAATCAAACAAAGATATGGGTTTGTTTGTGAGAAGATACAATCGGTATCTCAAAAAGAATGAAATATCTAATTCGGACAAGCGTCTCTCAATTATCGAAGAAAATCTAATCCTTCCAAGCAAGAGTTTGGTAAAAGTACTAAAGGCAAGAGATCTTGTTACAACTGTGGAAAACCGGGTCATTACAAACCGGATTGTCCTATGCTAAAGAAAGACAAGGAAAAATACAAGTATCAAAGAAAAGGTAACAAGACTAGAAGAGCATATATCGCTTGGGAAAGTGATAGTGATTCATCTAGCAAAGATAGCTCAAGCGATAAGGAAGAAAAAGTAAATCTTTGCCTCATGGCCCATAAGAAAGGCAAGAAAGAGGTAAGACATGCTAAATATGATAATGCTGAAAAATTATCTTATAATGATTTGCTTAGTACTTTTAATGTTCTCCATCAAGAGGCTAAAGAAGCTTTCAAGCGCATTGCATTCGACAAAAGAATTTTTGCATATTTAGAGAAAAAGGTTGCGGATAATGAAAATGCAATGAAAGCTCTTAAGACTTTGATGGTAGAATCTATTGTAGAAGACAACCGAGAATGGCATAATTTTCATTGTTGTGAAACATGTTAGATTTGGCAAAAAGAAGTTAAAACTCTTCAAGCCAAACTAGACAAGTTATCACAACCAAAGATGACGTTTACTATTGATTATTCAAACTTTAGAGAATCAATGAACAACCCATATCAAAAATATACCTATGTTGTGAAAGATCAAAATAGTAAATGCAAGTCTAAACCATTCTTGAAATGTCACTATTGTTGCAAGGAAGGTCATACGATTGCCAAATGTTGGTTTAGGAGATAATTAGTCCCTGAATGCATTTGTCAATGGTTGCCCAAAAGCAACAAAATTTTCACTCACACTCTAGGAACCAATGAAAATTGGGTACCTTTCTCTCTTGTCTAATCATGTAGGTGGAGTGTCTTGAGACTATGGAGAAACGTTGGTTTCTTGATAGTGGTTGCTCAAGACATATGACAGGTGATATTTCCCTATTCTATGACTTTGTGGCTAAGAGGAAAGGTTTTGTTACCTATGGTGATAACAACAAGGGAGCTATACTCCGCAAAGGTAGTGCAGGTAATCCCTCTTCTACATATATCTCTAATGTCATCTTACTTGAGGGTCTTAAGCATAATCTTGTTAGCATTAGTCAATTATGTGACAAGGGATATAATGTCTCATTCTCTAAAGAAGGTTGCATAATTGAACATAATGAAAACAAAGAGGATTTGTTTATAGGCCTGAGGGTTACCAATGTATATATGCTTGATTTGAACTCGATAACCATGAGTGATCCTAAATGTTTTATTTCCAAAAGTGAAGAGTTTTGGCTTTGGCATAGACGTTTAGCTCATATCAACTTTGACTTGCTAAATAAGGTTGTTTCCAAAAACTTAGTAGTCGGTTTGCCTAACATAAAGTTCACTAGATACCATCTTTGTGATGCTTGCCAAATGGGAAAGCAAACAAAGATATCTTTTAAATCAAAAAAGTTAGTTTCTACTTCTAGACCTCTTGAACTTCTACACATGGATCTTTTTGGTCCTTCTAGAATCAAAAGTATAGGAGGGAACTATTATGGTTTTGTTATTGTTGACGACTACTCTCGATTTTGTTGGACAATTTTCTTAGCTAGTAAAAGTGATACCTTTTCGGCTTTTGAAACTTTTACCAAATTATCTCAAAATAAACTTGGCACAAACATTGTAACTATTAGAAGTGACCATGGAGGTGAGTTTGAAAATCATCTCTTTGAAATTTTTTGTGAAAACCATGGCATTGATCATAATTTTTTCGCTCCTAGAACTCCACAACAAAATGGTGTTGTGGAACGTAAAAATAGTGTGTTGGAGGAATTGGGAAGAACTATGATTAATGATAGCGGTCTTCCTAAATATTTTTGGGCCGATGCTATTAGCACCGCGTGTTATGTTTTAAATAGGATCACTATTAGACCTATTCTAAACAAAACGCCCTATGAACTTTTAAAAGGAAGAAAGCCAAATGTGTCACATCTTCATGTTTTTGGTTGCAAATGTTTTGTGCTAAATAATGGAAACGAAAACCTTGGTAAATTTGATTTAAAGGCGGGTGAGTGTATCTTCCTTGGATACTCTAATTTGCACCAAATGGGTTTTTAGGAACAAATTTGATGAAAACGGCATTATTGTTCGCAACAAGGCCCGTCTTGTTGCTCAAGGGTATAACCAAGAGGAAGGCATAGACTATGAGGAAACATATGCTCCTGTTGCCCGCCTTGAGGATATACGCCTTTTACTTGCATTTGCTTGTTCACGAAATTTCAAATTATATCAAATGGATGTTAAGAGTTCCTTCCTAAACAGATATATAAATGAAGACGTTTATGTGTGTCAACCTCCTGGATTTGAAAATTATGAAAAACCAAATCATGTATACAAACTAAAGCATGCTTTATATGGTCTCAAACAAGCTCCTAGAACTTAGTATGAGCGCCTAAGTAAATTTTTAATCAATCAAGGTTTTTCAAGAGGAAAGGTTGACACTACTCTCTTTATTAAACGAGAAAGAAATCATTCTATATTAGTTCAAGTATATGTAGATGATATTATTTTTGGATCTACTAACATGAAGTTAGTCAAAGAATTTTCAAGTTCTATACAAGGTGAATTTGAGATGAGTATGATGAGGGAGCTTAACTTCTTCCTCGGACTTCAAATTAGACAACTTGAAAATGGAACCTTCATAAGTCAAACTAAATATTGCAATGAGTAGCTCAAAAGGTTTGATATTACAAACTCCAAGCCTATTGATACACCAATGCCTACTGCGGCAAGTCTTGATCGTGATGAAAAGGGTAAGGATGTGGATAATAAAAGGTATCGAGGTATGATGGGATCCTTTCTTTATCTTATCGCATCGTGTCCAGATATTATGTTTAGTGTATGTATGTGTGCTAGGTTTCAATAGTGCCCTAAGGAATCACATTTAAAATCAGTTAAACGCATACTTAGGTATCTTTGTGGTACGTCTAAGTTTGTCTTATGGTATCCAAAGGGTAGTGATTGCTCTTTGGTAGGTTTTTCCGACTCCGACTTTGCCGGTTGCAAAGTGGATAGGAAAAGCACAAGTGGAACTTGTCATTTCTTTTCAAACTCTCTTGTTAGTTGGCATAGAAAAAAGAAAGTTTCTGTTGCTTTATCAACTATGGAGGCGGAGTATATTGCAGCCGGAAATTGTTGTGCCTAAATCTTATGGCTAAAACAACAATTTCTTGACTTCAATACTTCTTTTAACCAAATTCCAATTTTGTGTGACAACACTAGTACAATTAATCTTACAAAAAATCTTATTCTTCATTCACGCACTAAGCATATTGAAATAAGGCATCATTTCCTTATGGATCATGTAGAGAAAGGTGATGTGGTGTTTGAGCACGTTGATAGTTCGAATCAACTAGCCGACATTTTTACAAAACCACTTGCTATCGATCCTTTCTTCTATATCCGTAGGGAACTTGGTATTCTTGACATCTTGGATAAATCTTGATAATCATTGCTTTGTTTTACATTATTCTTTAGTTCAACTCCTCTTGTCTCTAACTTCTTGTTGTATAGTGTTATCGTACCTCTCTATCACATATACTTGAGGTAATATCCTTCTAAACTTAGTTATCTTTATTCATTCATGAAATATATATAATAAAAATTGTGTTGCATTGCTTATGTTCGTGTCTTTATCTATTTCTTCTATTCTTTTGAATTATGATTGGTTGTCTGTCAAATGATTAGCATAAATGATGATATTATCATGATTTGAGGTGGTTTAAGTGGATTTTGGTGAAAATTTTCTTTCAAAACTGTCGGGTCCCAACAGGCCGACTCATGAGTCGGCTCATGGAACCTCATGAGTCGACCTCTTTGCTACGTTGAGCCGACTCATTTCAAATTTAAATTGAGTCGAGTCATTTCAAATTTTGAGCCGGCTCATTGTCGCATCACATGGCATTTGACTGTCTTGAAAAGACGCGCCGACTGTTTTTCCACTTTCCTAGGTCGACACATCAATGCCTTCCATCAATATTTGACTTTCAATATATTGTTTTTTATGGATTCCTACAATAAAATCCATTAACATTTCATTTTCTTATCATCATCATCTCATATTCTCTCAAGTTTCTCTCTTAACCCTAAAACCCTAAAATCCTCTCTCAAAGCTTCAAATTTCTTCATACTCAACAATGGATTTAAGAGCTATAGGTAAAAGGTCACGGGGTTCTACTTCACAATCATCTCTCCCGGTAAACGTTTTGTTTCTTCTTCCATCTGATTTGGTTGAGGTTTATAACAAAAAGTTCAAGAACAAAAAAATTGTTCCTCAATATGTGTATTCAAGAACAACTGCAAATCAAATGCACATCCCCCACATTGTTGAACTGATGGATTTTCAAGGTATCAATCCCTTTCTCTCCTATCATGACGATTATAATGAGGATTTAGTAAGAATGTTCTATGCTGGTCTGGTTGGTACTTTTAAAGGGTTCAAATTCAACTTCCGTATGGGCACTAGAATGTTTGTTGTTAATGCTCAAGTGTGGAAAGATTTGTTTCGCATTGATCCTGAGGAAGCTAGTATCTTGATGATTGATACCTCTCAAGTGGAGAATTACTCATTTCGTTCTGAACTAAATGGTATGCTTAAAGAACCTTTTGTTGAATTCATTGCTAATTCTGAATTGTTTCCAAACACAACTACTACTAGAGAAGTTAAGTTGTTGGATCGTATCCTTTATTGGATTGTTGCACACAATTTACATCCAAAGAAAGGAGGATTTTCTCGTATTGATATGATTAAAGTTCATCTGATATATGTTCTTCGGAACAAGGTCAAAGTCAACTGGCCCCATTATTTTGCGAGTTGTATCTTTACCCTAAAGGAAAAGAAAGGAGTTGCTCTTGCATATCCTTCCATCATTCAGAAGATCATCGAAAAAGTGGAAATTGTTAGTACTGACTTACCCATGGTATCCGTGCCTGACACAAATTGGTTTCAATAAAAGACCCTAAGTCTTACGGGTCACATATGGGACTCTAAAGAAAAACGGTATTGGTTTGTGGTAAGAAGTGATCTCAATCAACCGTTAGAAGAAAATTATGATGGGGGTGATCTTGAGGATCAAAATGAACAAAATGTGGTTCCTAATGAAGAATTGCCCGCTGACAACGAAGAATGGCATGGCATCCCATCTACTGATTCCTATGAAAATCAAGGATGGGGTGAATGGCAACACACCGGGTGGACAAACACTACAACTCGCTTTGCTCCTCCATCTCCTCCTCCGTCTCAACCGCATCAAGATGATTTGTCCAGAATCATGGCTATGCTTCAGAATATGCAACTTCAACAACAAGCTTACTACACAACTCAAACTGAAAGATACTCGGAGTTGGGACGGCGTTTAAATGAGCAAGACACCACTTTTGCTGAGTATGTGTCTGTTCAAGACACTCGGTACACCGCACTGCAAGATCATTTTGCTGCTCAAGACGCTGCTTTCAACTCTCTCAATAGTAACTTTCTTCAATTTACCGAAACTGATATGGATGACTCCCAACCTATCACTTATCATCGCTATTATACATCCACTCGGGATCGTAATCCCCAAGCTTGAGAGAATCATTGCATAATGTTTGTTTGTTTTGTTTATGAATGTTGTTTATGGTTTGATTTTGTATGAAATCATATTTCCTTTGGTTGAATTTGTTTTGATTATTGTAAATTTTTCTGCTCGCTCTTCCAAATTGTGTGTTTGTGAATGCGTGTTCTTATTGCAATTGGTTTCTCATATTGAAATTATGTTTCGCATGCTATTTCCATTGATGGTTAACTCATATGTATCATCTTCTTTTTTATGTTGTCAAAGGGGGATATGATATTGATAGCATATAAGATCGGGTCATATAGTCAGGGGGAGCTTAACAACAACATATGGCGATTGATTCATCAAGTTTTTGCCATCATCAAAAAGGGGGAGTTTATGAGACATGTCATGAATTTTAATGTGTCAAAAGCATGGCATGATTGAAAGCATAAGTGGTTCTCTAATAAAAAGGAAGAAATGGCATTTTTGGAAAAATAAACTAAATGAGCCGACTCAAATTCCACAATGAGCCGACTCATTCAGTGTGATTGGTGCCCAAAACACACGGGTCCCAACAGGATGCCTGAGGCCTCATTTTGGTCGACTCATGGGTATGGATGAGCCGACTCAAACTCTTTCATGAGTCGACTCATCAAAAATATTTTTCTTCTCATTTCCTGTGGGTCTCAACAGGCTGCCTCTCTGTTATTTTAGGCCGGCTCACCAGGAAATTTGAGACGGCTCATTTTATGATTTGAGTCGGCTCATTACTGTGTTGACTCAATTTTTCATTTAATTTTCCTTTCTATTATGTTACAATCACTAACCAATATAAATAGCAGGTTTCATTTCTTTTGAGTGGTTAACAAGAAAAGTGAAAGATATACACACATCTCTCTTCATCTTCTTCCTTCTTGCATCAATCAACAATCACACACAACAATCTTTGTTGATTTTGGTGCTTACTTCGAAGATAACGTTCAATAGTGAATTAGTGTTTCAGATTAGGTCTAGAGTGTGTGGTTTTTTCTTGGAAAAATCTGAAGGGTTTTCTCCTCCAAGATTATTGAAGGTTTGGGGGTTTTGCACACAACGATTGTTCGTAGATTCAGCCGAGTGAGGTATATTGAAGATCAAGTGGATTGTTCTTTCATATCATGGTAGACGGAGGATTGCGAAGGTCTTTGTGGATTCACAAATGTTCAAAACTCAGTTGTGCTCAAAGTTTGGAGGATCGTGAACCTTTGCAAGAAGGGAGCAATAAATCAGAGGCTTTCTCGACACACGTGGAAGACTTGATTCTACTTTGGATCAAGGGACAAGAAGAAGATTTAACAGCATATTCAACGTGGTTTGGTTTGTTGGTTCATCTATTTTTCTTCTTGTAAAACAATTGCAATTTAATAAAATTGCCCAATTCGATTGTGAATTGGGGCAGAGTACTTCGAGCGAGGACGACTGTCGCTCCCGATAAATGAGAATAACCCAAATAAAGGTACATACACGAACAGTCGGCGAAAGGATGAAATGAGAACACACAGGAGTGAACTCAAGAGAAAGAAAGAGTCTCCAGCTAGGCATTTTTATCCCGAGGGAAAGGTAATGCTGCATAAACCTGAGAAAAGACATGGATAAGACGGTTGCGAACCAGAGAGACTGAGAAAGGGGGTTGGTTACAACCTGGGAAGGTATTAGCACCCAGATTGTCCACCGTACTCGACGGGATCCACGCTTCAAAGATTTGTGTCTTAAAGGGGTAGTGTCAGTGCAATTTGTGTATAAAGAGAGCTGGAAGAGGATGTACAAGTGTCAGTGTAAAAGAAGTGTGAGGTATATAAGTGAAGTGTCAGTGTAAGAACTGGAATAAGATGCTCAAGAATATGAGGCTAAAAGAATGATACTGAAAGAGGGGGGATATACAGAGACTTTTGTTCGATAACCGTTAGGTTATGCCTACGTATCCTCTCGTGCAATGAGGAAGTCAGAACACCGTAGTTCGACCCAAAGAGACTGAAAGATAAGTTGACTTGTGAATTGCTTACTTGTCTATGCTCAAGTGTATGACCTGTCTGGCTCAGGTGCAAACTGTCTTGCATTAGACGGAAGAAGCAAGTTCTCGTTTATGAGTGAATGAGATGAGAAAAGAATCCCGTAGAAGACGATTATTGTTTGTTTTTGAGTTTTCAACCTTTTATTGCTTTTGAAAGTTTGTCATAGATTAATGAGCTTAAGCCTAAACCAATGGATTTAGTAAACTCATCACATCTTCCCTCTGATTAGGGGTAATGAGAATGCCTTAAGTGTGAAGTCAACTTCTCACACTTAATCACCATGGTGTAGGATCAAGATCATTAACCTACTTGTGATTATTTAGATGTTTTTGGTGTTTTTGTTTAGTGTTAAGTAATGAGGTTAAGCCATAATCAAGGATTAAACAGACACATTACACCATCCTAATAGAAGGATAATAGATGAGAATCTTTAAGCTGAGGAAAACTCCTCAACTTAATCCATGATTAGGGATTAGCTTCATGACAAAACAAAGCCTTTATTAAATGGATTTTAATTAATGATAAGATGATGAAGTGAGTTTTTGTGTTTGTAAGACAACTTGAGGGGGACTTGTCCATTAACACTAGGGTTAGTCCTTCTTAACCAATTAAGGAAGAATTAGAACCCTAATGCAAGGCCCAAGTTACAAGCTTGATGTCTTGATGGTTATTAAGTGGATTAATTAAAGGATTTAAACACATTAAGGGTTTAACACTTAGGTTTAAAGTTATACACTCCATCCTAATAGAAGGATGCAGGCATAAGCTTAATCACAAAGCCTTAAAGCCTTTAGGGTTTAGTCCCTGATTATGAGATGAGAAGAGAAGACTCAATGAGACACAAAGGTAAAAGCTAAATGGGGGACTAATCAAACCCTAATTATTATCATGCTTGGTTGTTCCTAAGGTTTGTGAGGTTTACAAGAGACATCTTCAGAGAAACCACCAGGAAGCAGATGAAAGGAGCAAAGAGAAGCAAAGTAACTTGCTTCATTTAAGAAGACAAGTCACTTGAAGAAAGAAAGTAATATGAAGAAGAATGAGCAAGCTCAATCTCAAACACAAGACAAAATGCAGCAATGATGTATAAGAGGGATGAAGAGAAATTGTGAGAAGTGAAGGCCAATTCACTTCTCAAAGTTACTTACCACCTGAAAAGTTAGTGAAAGGAATGCAATGCAATGCAAAATGAGATGAAATGGGATGATGTAAATCAAAACCAGAAGAATAAGTATGATGCTAATGATGCTATGAGGTGATGCAAACATGAATCAAGGTATGAGGATGATCATACAAACATATGGATGCAAGAGAAGCATGCTTAGAACCATGAACATTCATGAAAAGTTATGAAATGCAAATGGCATACAACATGGCAAATGCAAGATGCAATGATCAAACATGATTCTAATATGTCCTAAGATGTAATATGAATCAAATGAATGCACAAAATGTCATGGCAAGTCATGGTGTGCAAGCAAATGGAAGATGGATGCAAATGAAAGCCCAAATTAGGGTTTATGATCAATGCACAAAACAAAAATCAAAACCAGAAGCAAACATCATGATAAAAAAATTGAAAATGCATCCAAGGGAACCCTAAACCTATACAAACTCACTGCCCAAAGGAGGGGTTCTAACTCTTAACTTAATGAGGGTTATGAATTTCTTAAGAATGCTAGGGTTTTATGGTACCTTGTCAAGAAAAATGTCAAACAAATAGGAAATGCAAGATCAATTCATGCCAATTTAATCCTATGAACTTCATGATATGCAAGATGCAATGCAACAAGAATCAAAGTCCAACTCTTAAAGACTAGGCAGAAATGAATTTTCAAAGTTAGGATCAAAACAATGCCTTAAAATGAAATTAATTCCATGAAAATTTTTCAAAAGATATCAAGATCAAAAAAGAAATTTGGTTTGAGGGTTGGACAATGCTTCTAAATGATTTTAAACGTTTCATGAATTTTTTTGTGATTTTTAAATACCTAAAAGTATTTTTAATTAATTAATTCTCATTAATTAATTAAAAATAAACTTTTAAATGATTTAAAAATAATTTTTAATGCAAAAAATAAAAATAAAAATGTTTTTGGTTTCTGAAAATTAATAAAAGCTTGCATAAAAATTTTCAGAATTTTTAAAAATGTTTTGCTATTTTTAATTAAATGAAGAAAACAAATGAATTTAAATGCAAATAAAATGAAATTAAACTGAAAAAAAGAAAAGTCAACACAATCAATGGCCAGTATTCAAACTCACACGCGCGGGAGTGGACTTGGCGCGCATCTGGACGGCCAAGATTCAAATTCACGCAATTAAGACTAAACCCTAATTAATTAACCCTAATGACTTTCAGATGACCGGAACAGTGTTCCGGTCATCTTCTCCGGTCAGCCCCTTCCCTGAATCCCTCAAAACGCCATGAAACTTCACCAAAAGCTCCATAAATAATCAATGACCAACAACAAAACATAATCCAGCAACAAATTCCATTTATTTCAACTCAAAATCAAGATACGAATCAAACATCAAAAACTGCCAAAATTTCAGAAACACAATACAACCTCATTTCTCAATCTTTTTCAAAAGTAAAAGGCTCAGTGAACTCAGGGAAGCATGCTTTATCATTTAGAAACAAGAAATAAAGGTTCTGCAAAAATGAAATTCCATGGCTACCTGAATCGAAGCTTTGATTTCTGGCACTTTCTGGCTGGTTTCTTGCTTCCAATCACCTCCAATGGACCTCCTGAGAAGCTTTCAATGCTTGTTTGGAGTTTACAATGGTTGGTTTGAAAGATAGCTGAAGTTATGCTCAAAGGGGGAGAGAAATCGTATCTTGGTTTCTGGGAGTTTCAGGCTATGGTGATGGGTGGTTTGTGACCAGTGAAGTGTGCTGAGTTGATTTTTGAAGTTGGTTTGTGTGTTTGCAACTTGTGGAGAGTGTTTCGAAAGCTTTTGCAAAATGGGGTCAAAATGAGAGAGTTGTGTTCTTGGTGCTTTCAGGCTTGTGTTGTATGTGCTTTGGCTTGCTTTTGGTTTGTATAAACAAATGGGATTGGTCAGATGAGTTGATGTGTACTGCTGTGATTGGTATGGCTCAAGTTGCCAAAATGTCAAAGTTGTGTAAGAGAGGTATGGGTCACTAGCTAGCCAAGGACAAATGGGGTGTCCTGCGCAGCAAGATGTGTGGAGAACCATAGGATTGTTTGTGGAGTCAGCAAGCAAGTGGATTCAAACTTGAGTGAGTTTTTGCAACTTGCTTCACTTTGGCTTCTTTTGGAAATTCTTGCTCCATAAGTCATGAAAATGAGTGATCCCTTGGCCCATTCTGAATTTTAGATGTCACATGATCATGTTGTGAAGAAATGGTACACATTTGAGGCCTTTAGAACACTTGATCAAACCTTTTTGCAAAATGTCTCTTTGGTAGAAAACTTCAAATTTTGTGATTTTAGCCAACTTTGACAAGCCATAACTTTTGATCCAAAATGAATTAGGTCATGTTCTTGTTCTTTTTGAAAAGGGAATGATCCATTCTACTACTTTCATGACCAAAGTTTTTCCATTTGAAGCATTTTTGAATCAAAAAGCAAGGGTTGAAAAAGTTTCCCAAAATGGCAATTTCCATTAAAAGTCAACTTTCCCAAAAAGTCAACTTTGCAAATGACTTGAAAATCTCCAATTTTGTGAACTTCTAACATCTTCCATGATCAAATAAAGATCATACATAATCAAAATGATGATGAACACCCTTTGGTTGGGTCATTGGGGGCCTCAGATGCCCTGATTTTACTCTGACTTGCTTAGAAAGTCAACTCTTGATCAGATGACTTCCTCATGGAATTTCTTCATGAAAATTGATATGCATGCTCCCTATACCAAATAGAGACCAATAGAAACAAGAATGACCAAAAAATTTGGAGTTATGGCCTCTGAAACCAAAACCTTAATTCTAGGTCATCTGTGCAGTCAAACCTGGCTCTGCTTCCATGCCATTCTCAGTTCTTGTGATTCTTTGACATTCTTGACTTTGAGAGATCATAATATGATGCTTGAACATACATGGACCCCTTTGAAGTGATTGATGACCTTTGGAGTGGCTCAAGAAGCTCTTAGATTGCTCAGATCACAAACCCTAGATGCAGATGACTTTGAACCAATGCAATGAATCAAAAATGTGGTATGAGATGTTGTGATTGGATTTATGCATATGAAATGATCACAAGCCATGGTGTGAATGGGTGAGGGAAAATTTGGGGTGTTTACAGCTGCCCCTATTCAAACATGAGTTAGCTGTGCAGGATGTAAGCGACGACTTATCAGGCAAACAAGATAACTTATGGTTGAATACCAAAGACAGTCCAAAATTTTCACTCACAGAATGAAGAAGAAAAGGGATATAGAATGTAAAAAGGAAAATAAAGTGTATATATAAAGTGCGGGCGACGGAGGACGACCGTCGAGCAGAGGACGACTGCTGGGGAAAGGGCAATGACGGGGACGGCCGTCATGCTGGAAAAATGCGGGAAATAAAGCAATGACGGGGATGGCCGACATGCTGGGGATATAAGAGATTATGATGGGAACGGCCATCAAGTAAAGCTGTAAGATTCTCTGGGAAGTATGTAAAAAGTAAATGATGAGGTGCGGTCATCAGGTTCATAAAGTAATGCGAACAACGATGGGGACGGCCATCGGGCTAAACTGATGAAGGACGATCATCAGGAAAAGGAAAAGGGACCACGACGGGGACGACCATCGGGTTAAAGAACAAATGAAATAATGATGAGGGACGGTCATCAAAGGTGAAGGACGATCACCAGGAAAAGGAAAAGGGACCACGACGGGGACGGCCATCGGGTTAAAGAATAAATGAAATAATGATGAGGGACGGTCATCAAAGGTGAAGGACGATCACCTAGCAGGGGACGGCTGCTCTGTTGGGGATAAGATGAGGGACGGTCATCTAAGGTGAAGGACGATCACCTGGCAGGGTACGGCTGCCGGAAGTATCGCGACATAGGACGAATGCCGGATAAAAGGTCGACGATGGGGACGGCCATCGGATGAGCATGATGAAGGACGATCATCAAGAGGTAAAGGACGATCACCTAGCAGGGTACGGCTGCTCTCATGGTTTATCATGACATAGGACGAATGCCAGATAACAAGATCAACGATGGGGACGACCATCGGATAAAATGATGAAGGACGATCATCAAAAGGTGAAGGACGATCACCTAGCAGGGGATGGCTGCTAAATATCACGACATAGGACGAATGTCGGATAAAAGGTCAACGATGGGGACGGCTATCGGCTGAGCATGATGAAGGACGACCATCAAGAGGTGAAGGACGATCACCTAGCAGGGGACGGCTGCTCTCAGGGTTTATCATGACATAGGACGAATGTCAGATAGAAAAGAAATTTTGCTTTGCGGGTGATCCACTGGGGAATAGTAAACATGGACGAGTGCACATACTTGTAACACACTCCCCCTATCTAGGATACTCCATGCTTCTCTGTACATTGATGAAAGGAAAACATAAGACGCATCTTCATGTCTTCAAGAGCTCCCCCTCTGTTCAATTCCCAATTGAACACATTCACTTCTTGTACCAAAGCATACCTGATTCCTTTCTGGGTTTGTAGTTACCACAGACTACACAAGATGAACATCTTCTAGCACACAGGTTCTTGACATTAAGCCTTTACACACCAAAGGCCATACAATCCAGAAAAAACACATCCAAACTAATTATGACATTTAGAATGAATGTCCACAAACAAACTTCCAAGCAATCAATACCTGATATACTTCAGTCTCTTCTACATGTTTCTTTCAATATAGATCATCTACTTCATTATTCTCCCATATGATTAGGTAGTCTAATAATAGAAACCATGTAGATAAACACCCCAGATAATGTACTAACACTTAGTTAGAACATTTTTCATACACCAAGACCTTATCACCATGATCCTAGATGTGCTACACCAACTGGACTTACTATAGCATAGTAATCCAAGAACTGAAAATCTTCAACTACACTGTGCCACCAGTTAGAATCAGAAATCCAGAAAGAGTGATAAATTCTCATCCAACTTCAAGAAGAATAAATACTCTTGATTCTTCAACTCATCACTCCTCTGCCCAAGAGCAATTTGTTCCAAGACAATCCTCAAGAACAACCAGCTGCCACACTCTGATTATCTTGATTCTTCGAATCCACTTTAAAGATCAACCAATTACCACATTTTGATAACCTCCTTTATGAATCCTCATATGAAAAAGCCAATTGCCACTTTTGTCTTCTTCACGTTTATAATAAATCTTCCAAAGATATCCTGATCAATAAAGTTGATCTTCACCAAGCTGTCAAGATAAAAGGCCTTATGAAGCATTCAATCCCTATAGATCATTTTATCTTGATTTATGTGTCACTTCACCAATTAGACTCTGATGTTGAACTAGATGTTTAAACATTATTAGCCCACATCCATCTATTAAATTCAGGTCCTTCTTCTGCCACTTGAAAGAACCTCCTTCCTTTATAGAACAAGAGTTCCATGCTCTCATAGACTTGATTTATCCATCAAGTTTGAGTAAACAACCTCCATTCTATTGGTTTTGCAGAAGTTCCTACCAATAACACATATTGATGAGAAACTTCCAATGTTTCTTCAAAGTCTTCAAACCTGCCACTGTCTGATTATTCAGAAGGAATAGTTAAGAACTACACTTCATAACTATACCAAGGATGCCACCTTTCCTTGAGTAAGGCAGTCTAAACAAATTTATGATATCGCCACCTATCTTAACTCCATGATGAGCATTCTGGACTATACCTAGATCAGAAATAAACTAATCCAAGTAGTCATCAAGATTATGATATGTTCATGGTCTTTCATCTCCATCTTCAGAATCAACAATATCCAGACCAGTTCTTGCCAAGAAACTTTCCAGAAATACATAACTCCTGTCACACAAGACTGAAGCCAATGCTACAGCTTATGCAATACCTCTCCCATGATTCTGCACAAACTCTGATGATAAGATGTTCCAACATCTTTTTGAACATCACCAATCTTGAATCACAAGGATAATCAATCAAATATTTGTGAACTCCACAAACAACAATTGATCTTAATTCCTTGTATAATACCTTATCAGATAGTTCTACACAATCTGATCTTTTAATTTTGAAGGATTTTAAGGTTAGCTCCAGATAAGATTAGCAAGATCTCCTCATGTCATGGATAGACAATACTTCAGCTGAGCATAAACTCCACTAATTCTCAATTTCACATCCCTGATGAACATACAAAGAGCACAACTGATAAATATCCACACTTGATTTTATATTCCAAAACAGATGCTCTTAGTTTGCTTGCTACAAAGGGTTCATACTGCCACTATCCATGACTAGTAGTGGAAGAGACTACCAGTTCAACAACCATTCTGATCAGACTTCCCAATCTGACATTCTTCCCTTGCTTCTAGCAATTGTTGGTCACATTGCATTTATCACCCACATTTGTAAATACATTTAGAAGCTTTTTCAGATTCATCATCAGATTCATCAGTATTCTGAGCAACCTCTTCCAGCTCCAGCCTTTGAATTACTTCCTCAAGCTTTTTCTTCCTGGCATCCAGCTTTTTGCAAGTGTTCTTCAGATCTGCAATCAAGGCAGCTTTGGATATGGGAGTCTTTGCTTTTGAAGGTCCAGCAGATGTCCTAGTGGAAGCTTCAACATCAGCAGCATGATGGCTCAAGAAAAGTTTGTAATGGAAGGCCAGAGGACTTTTTCTTTTGCATACTGAATCCTTCTCAGTGAGGATACCTGGATACTGGCTTAGTATGATTCCACATAGCAGAGAGGGAAAAGCAATGGGAAGATTTGTTGTTGATGTTCCTGCATGCTTTAGGGTTTGATCAAAGATGTAAGCCCCAAAGTCCAGCTTTGTTTGGGTGCCCACAACATATATGAATCTGCCCAATCCAGTTGCTATTGAAGAAGTATGGTTGGTAGGGACCCTGTTTACAGTGCCAATCCTATGCAGCATTGCATACTTCCTTGTTAGCAAGCTAACATAAAGTTTGCCCTTGACTGGCCAAGCTTTGACTTGATTGGCAGTAATGACCTTGCACACCTGGTTATCTGTCTTACCCAGCTCATTAGGTCCATCAGATTCTTTCCCTAGATAATGGTTGATAACCCTAGGAGAGAATTCCACACATCTCCCTCTTACATAGACTTTTCTGAATTCATCTGATTTACCTTCAGCACAGTCCTCTTGTAGGTTGACACTGAATTCCTTGACTCAGTGCACTCAAGTGCATTGCTGCCCAGCTCTCTTTCAAGTGCTACCCTTCTTTGGTATACAAATTTCCATCTTCTCACACTTGACACATGATGGAATGAAACATTGTCCAGAGGAGCTTCTGGAACAGCAGAGGTGGACCTTGAGGGTGCTGGTTTCTTCTTTGGTTGGGATGTTGGAACATCCTCTTCAACATCTGAATCTGGTGGAGTTACAGCTTTCCTCTTTTGGGTATTCACCTTGCTCCATTGTTTAGTAGGACCAAATACCACTTTGGCCTTGTCTTTCTTTGAAGTAGGATGCTTCTTTTCAGGAGTTGAATGTCCTGCAGTCTTCTTTTCCTTTCTAGCCCTAAGCCTTTTGGCTATGCTAGGGTCCACAGAAGCAATGATCTCTGTGTCAGAGTCATTATCTAAGTATTCAACATGTAGCATAGATGCCTCCTCTTCCAGGTTAGGAGTAGGTTCCAAACATATGTGATCATCACACATTTGTCTAGCACCCAAAGCATCCATCATGTTAGCAGGATATCACACCAGTTTCCTTCTTCTGAAACACAAAACTAAGCTTGGTTCTGAAACAATATTGCTTTCAAGATTACTATCTTTTCTTCAATCAGCTCCAACTGAAGTGCTATAACATTATGAAATATACTTTGCACACATACAATAGACAGTAGCATCTCAAGGAGTATTCAGCTTCATAGCTTCATAAATCCCAAAAAAAAACAATCTTTTAGGTCTTTGATTCAACATTTACCATAAACTGTTGATGTGTAGTGTGGTGTCAAGCCATTAGGATTGACATATCAATTCAGCTTCTTTCTTGATGAAACTTCCTTCAGTTCATGATTTAGACAATCATAAACATGTATCTTCACAAGTGAGATTTTCTCCAGCTATACCTAAACAACATAGGACACCATAACCAAGAAGAATATCCTCATTAGGTCACCATACATAAGCTTAAGAGATAACTTATCAAGATTTTCACTCCCGCATGAAAGATTTGAAAATTATACTCTTTTGTTTTGGCTCCAACCTCTTCTTTCATCAAGAACCACACCATTCTGAACTAAGTTTCTTCCAGTTCTGTAATCACATGATAGAACATCAAACTTGACGTTATGAACTGAAGTTTTACAACAGCCTTTGTAGGAAGTACTGGGAAACCACTATCAAACATAACACATCATAAATAATAGAGCAATTCCTTATAAATTGTATGATCATCAATTCAGATACAGATATAACTCCCCATACAAGAACAACCAGAACATTTCCCAACCACAGTGCATCTAATCCAAGTAACACACAAACTTGGTATAACTTCAGAAAATATCAGAGGCACATGCAGCAGTACAAAAGTTGAACCCAAACCTCACAGAAAACAAAATACAAGCCTCCTTCAAATATAGACTTCTCTGAACCAAGATGTCAGGACATTCTGTCTGACATCATAGCTACACAGCAATTCACCAGCAAATTTCCAGCCCTGATAACACCAGACTGGTCCAATATACACCATATGATGAATAGTCCATCCTCCACTTCTAGGGACCATTCAAACGCCAATATGAACCTCTCAAGTTCCAATAGCTTTTCATTATATCATCCTTCTTCCTTTACCATGAACCAGAAAGTATCCCCCTTAGATCTCATCCAGAAACAGACCAGGATGCCTGCTCTGATACCAATTGAAATTCTGGTATGACATACTCAGATGTCGAATATGATGTTGAGACATCTTATCTGTTACTTATAAACATGGTAAGGCATACATATCAGTACTTAAATAATTGTGATATATCAGAGTCAAACATGCTTCAGGATGTTGGGACATCTGATAGGACATTCAGTTCAGGTACTGCATAAAACATAAAAGATATAAAGAACACAGCAGAATTGTTAACCCAGTTCAGTGTATCTCCACACTTACATCTGGGGGCTACCAAGCCAGGAGGAAATCCACTATAAGTAATATTAATTCTAGACTTAAACCACCCAGTTTAATCTTTCACTTAATATCTACCCAATGCAATTTCTACCTAAGACACAACTTAGGTATGAGTACCAACTCACTCCCCCTTAATCACACAGTGATCTTTTACAATGATTAATAAAATTGAAGTCACACTTCAAACACAACAGCTTGATCTTACTTAAAAGTTTCAATCAAGACACAATACTTCTCTTGCTTACAAGCTTCGAGAATCACAAGTGAAACAGCCACAATAGAGTTCCTTGTTATGCACGGCTGCCACAAGAACACAACCCTAATAATGTTTACATTTTCGGTTGATTGGGTTCATCTAAACTAGGTTACAAGGTTTCTTTTATAACCTATTCCCAACTGGATTTGGGCCTAAACAATCACAACAATAGTTGCTACAAATATGCAGAAAAAATCTTCAAATCTAAAAACTCCTAAAATATCTCTAAATATAGAAACCTATATTTTTCAATATTTGTCTTCAATTTAAATTGAGTCTTTAAGATCTTCTAAATCAGCACCCTTTAAATCAGCGCCACATATGATTGCATAATATCTCCAGAATATTCTGCATAATTCAGATCTGATAAATCCCACTGTCATCACCTTGAATTAGGGTTAGTTAGTTTGCTACCTCCTTAATTCAAGGTGAATTAGTTATTCTGTTTTACTGAAATCAGATAACTAATCTCCCTAAAGATGCGCCTTGTATTGCTTATCTCTTTCCAATTAATTCCAGATAGATTCCCCTGAATTTACTCAGTTCTGTTAGTCATTAATTAATTCTGGTAGCAGGTCTGAGATGTCACAACATCTGTTGGGACATCCTGAAAAACTGAACTTACTTCATTTACTGATACAATGTCACAACATCTAGTGTGACATCCTGATATCTTGACTTAAGTTCATTAACTGTTACTCTGTTTGACAGTGTCACAACATCTGGTGTGACATCCTGAACTAAGTTCAACACTTCTTGTTTGATATCTATATGTAACATATGACAGTAATGTTGTCATGACAGTTGCAGATGTTTCAACATTTTCTTTGACATCTGTCATGACATTTGCAGATGTTTCAACATCTTCTTTGACATCTGTCTGTAACATATGACAGTAATTCTGTCATGACATTTGCAGATGTTTCAACATCTTCTTTGACATCTGTCTGTAACATATGACAGTAATTCTGTCATGACATTTGCAGATGTTTCAACATCTTCTTTGACATCTGACTGTAACATATGACAACATCTGTTGGGACATCCTGAATTAAGTTCTTATACTCTGTTTGATAATGTCCCAACATCTGATAGGACATTCTGAACTGAATTCAACATCTTCTTTGACAACTTCCACATTTATCTGTGCCACCATGTCAGGACATCATGTCTTGACTTGTTCTTCCAGAGTCTATACCATGTTAATTTAACATATGGAACTTCTTATTCAACATTTTCCAGCCATATTAGTTTTACCAAACATAATGCCAATCATAAAATAATAGCATTAACAGAAACAAATATTGACATGTGTTCAGAGATGATGATACGGATGCGTATCAACTGGTTAACAAAGAACACGGACGAGTGTTGATTCTGAGGGGACTCTTATGGGGAATAGTAGACACAGATGAGTGTCTAATATTCGAGAAGACATAAGTGTTTGACACGGTGTATGGATTAAAGATGCGGACGAGCATCCTTAAGACTATGATACGGACGAGTATCAGGTAGAAACAAACGCTTGACGCATGTTCTGAGATGATGGTACGGACGAGTACCAACTGGTTAACAAAGAACACGGACTATCGTCGAATCTGAGATGATATAAGTGGTGTATACAAGATACAGACGAGCATCTGTATAAGAGTAATAAGTATGAGTGGTGTATAGACGGGTATTCAACCTGCTAGGGAGAGTGACACGGACGAGTGTCAAAAGGAGAAAAGTATAGTATAAACAAGTATCTGATATACAAAGTGTTAAGGTTACTATGCTGGGGAAATTGACACGGATGGGTGCCAAGAAAATTATATATATGTATATGCATCTGTGAGTGCAAAGGGGACGCTTTGGCTTTCTGCTGGGAATATGACACGGACGAGTGCCACAAGGAGTATGTACTAATGTTTGTGAGTGTAAGGCAACTGCTTTGGCTTTAGCTCTTTGCTAGGGAATCTGGGGAGCATTCTGTATATTGTCGATGGTTTGCTATTATTCACAAGTGCTTGATTCAGAACATGGCTTATGATTATGCAATATGTTGGATTTTTGCCGTAATGCTCCGTATTAGACGGAATGCTACGCTTTGTGGGGTGAATATGATGCGAATGCTATGTTTATGTAAAAGACAAAGATCCGGGATTCGGATCCCGTTGCAACGAAGTTCTCTAGTTGATTTTGCTTGAAGAGGACATCCCAGCTGGGGATGAGATCATTGAGATGTATCTGCTTGGAGGAATAAGTCACTGATAGACCCATTCTTGGTAATGAGGGAACCAGCTGGGGTTTATAGAAGCCTTCGTCACTCTGTTGTGATTCTTTCGTGTGTTGTTTTTCCGGGTAGAGATTGACACTCTGTGGGGAGATGGTTCCCTGGCTTGACTGTGGAGGAGTAGTAAATGGTAACTCGGCTGGGGAGAAACAACAAGTGGCAACTCAGCTGGGGAGAAAACATTTCTGGTGCTAAGGCTGAGTGAGTATTGATTTTCCAGCTTGCTGGGATGAAGTTTACATGTCCCATGTCGCGTTTTGAATACCTGCAATCCTGCAAAGACAGAGGATCGCACAAGTAATCCCGAGGTATCCCTTACCGGATTCCGTCGTAAAAGTTCAGACACTCCCAGGAGTTAATATATTTCCTGCAAGCACGTATTCTTTTAGAAGAAAGAGCATTCGTATTCATGCAAACAGTATCTTATAGACATCGAACATTTTGCAAATGAAAATAAAATGTACGAGACGAGACGTGACTGAAAATCTGATTTTATTAATTCGTATGCCCTGAAATGGCAAGATACAGCCAAAGAAACAAATCCCCTGAAATGAGGAGACTGTTACAAATTGAAAAATAGAAAAGGTGCTGGCAATGCTGGTACCGCTTCGAGGAGCTTCCCTTTTGCTATGACTCGTATGACATTTGACGTTCTTCTCGTCTTGCTTTCTGAAGAAGGCTGGTTCTGAAAGAAGCTTGATCCTTTCGGAGCTTCCCAAGTGGTAAGTGATACTGACGAATTCAGAATGCAGTTGTTCGCTTATTCCCTTATTTTGCATGGATCGCCCTTTCGGGTTTTCAATCCATCGGGATACCCTTTTTTGCCTGAGCTGTCCAATGCAGCTTTTCAACTCAGCGGGTGTACAACTTTTTTGTATTTATTTTCCCTTATTTTTGCCCGAGTCTTTTATTCTGTTTTTGACTCATCGGGATGCCCTATTTTTGCCTGGACTTACATTCTGTTTTTATGTCCAGCGGGTCATTTTATGCGAAGTATTTTTTAACTGCATCTGAATTCACAGGGGACGGGAAGTCTTCACCATCCATAGTGCTGAGCATGAGTGCTCCACCGGAGAAAACTTTCTTTACTACGAATGGCCCTTCATAGTTCGGAGTCCACTTGCCCCTGTGGTCTGTATGAGGAGGGAGGAGTCTTTTCAGCACAAGATCTCCTACTTGGTACTCTTGGAGCCTAACTTTCTGATCGAAGGCTTTCTTCATTCTCTTCTGATATAACTGCCCATGACAGATTGCAGCCAATCTCTTCTCTTCGATCAGACTCAGTTGTTCGTATCGGGATCGGACCCATTCTGCCTCGTTCAGCTTAACATCCATCAGTACCCGCAGGGAGGGTAGTTCAACTGCAACTGGTAGGACTGCCTCCATACCATACACAAGTTGATATGGTGTTGCCCCAGTGGATGTTCTGATTGACGTGCGGTACCCATGCAAGGCGAACGGTAGCATCTCATGCCAGTCTTTGTAGGTGACTACCATCTTCTGCACAATCTTCTTGATATTCTTGTTAGCTGCCTCAACAGCGCCGTTCATCTTTGGCCTGTAAGGAGAAGAATTGTGGTGTTGGATCTTGAAGTCCCGGCACAATTCTGCCATCATTTTGTTGTTCAAGTTGGAACCATTATCAGTAATGATTCGCTCGGGAACTCCATACCGACAGATGATATCTCTCTTCAGAAATCGGGCTACCACTTGCCTTGTAACATTTGCATAGGAAGCTGCCTCAACCCACTTGGTAAAATAGTCAATAGCAACCAAGATGAATCTGTGGCCGTTTGAAGCAGTCGGTTCAATCTTTCCAATCATGTCAATGCCCCACATAGCAAAGGGCCAGGGTGAAGACATCACATTTAGAGGATTGGGAGGCCCATGCACTTTATCCGCATAGATCTGGCATTTATGGCATTTTCTGGCGTAAGCACAACAGTCGGCATCCATTGTGATCCAGTAATAGCCTGATCTTAGCAATTTTTTAGCCATGGCATGCCCTCCTGTATGGGTACCAAAGGATCCTTCGTGCACCTCGTGCATTAACAAGTCTGATTTTGTTCTATCAACGCATCTGAGGAGTACCATATCAAAGTTTCTCTTGTACAGGGAACCATCAGTGTTCAGAAAGAAACTACCAGCAAGCCTTCTTAGAGTCTTCTTATTTTTGGAAGATGCCCCGGGCGGGTATGTTTAATCCTCCAAGAAGCATTTAATGTCGTGGAACCAAGGCTTATCATCTTTGACAACGTCTGCCGCAAATACATATGCTGGTCTGTCAAGTCTGGATACTGAAATCCGAGGCACAAAGTTGGCAGCTTGAACTTTGATCATGGATGAAATGGTAGCCAGAGCATCTGCAAACTGATTTTCATCTCGAGGGATATACTCAAGCTTGTCCGTTGTGAAGAAAGTCAATAACCTTCTTGTATAATCCCTGTAAGGTATCAGATGATCCTGGTGGGTGTACCATTTGCCGTTGGTTTGATTAACTACCAGAGCTGAATCTCCGAATACAGTCAATGTTTTGATCCTGAGGTCAATGGCTTCCTCAAGACCCATAATGCAAGCTTCATATTCAGCTTCATTGTTAGTGCAGTTGAAGGTGAGTTTTTCCGAGAAAGGCATGTGAACTCCCTTAGGTGTAATGAGTACTGCACCAACACCACGACCATTCATGTTAACAGCCCCATCAAACATCATAGTCCATTCTTCTTCTGGGTCAGGCCCTTCAGTGTGAACAGGCTCTTCATGATCTTTTGCTTTTATGAACATGATGTCTTCATCAGGGAAGTCAAATCTCATAGGTTGATAATCATCAATAGGTTGCTCAGCAAGATAATCAGATAACACACTGCCCTTGATGGCTTTCTGAGATGTGTACTGGATGTCATATTCTGTGAGGATCATTTTCCATATTGCAACCCGTCCGGTAAGAGCTGGCTTCTCGAAAATGTACTTAACTGGGTCCATTTTTGATATCAACAAAGTGGTGTGGGTCAACATATACTGTCTCAGTCGGTGAGCAGCCCACGCTAAAGCACAACAAGTTTTCTCGAGCAGTGAATAACGTTGTTCACAGTCGGTAAACTTTTTGCTCAGGTAGTAAATTGCATACTCTTTTCGACCAGACTCGTCATGCTGGCCCAGCACACACCCCATTGACTCCTCTAATACTGTCAGGTACATTATCAGAGGTCTCCCTTCAACTGGAGGCATAAGGATTGGAGGTTCTTGCAAGTACTCCTTAATCTTGTCAAAAGCCCTCTGGCAGTCTTCGTTCCACCTGACCGTCTGTTCTTTTCTTAACAGCTTGAACAAGGGTTCACAGGTTGCTGTAAGGTGAGATATGAACCTGGAAATGTAGTTCAATCTACCTAGAAACCCTCGAACTTCTTTCTCATTTTTCGGTGCAGGCATTTCTTGAATGGCTTTGACTTTATCAGGGTCAACTTCAATCCCTTTCTCTCTTACAATAAATCCCAGCAACTTACCAGATCGCACCCCGAATGTGCACTTGTTGGGGTTCAATTTCAGTTGGTATTTCCTCAGACACTTGAATAACTTCAACAGATTCACCAAGTGGTCTTCTTCTGTGAGGGACTTGGCAATCATGTCATCCACATAACACTCGAATTCTTTATGGATCATATCATGGAATAATGTTACCATAGCCCGTTGATATGTTGCATCTGCATTCTTCAGTCCGAATGGCATCACCTTGTAACAGAACGTGCCCCAGGGTGTGATGAAAGTTGTCTTCTCCATGTCTTCAGGTGACATCTTGATCTGATTGTATCCTGAAAATCCGTCCATGAAGGAGAATACCGAGAATTGAGCCGTATTATCAACCAATACATCAATGTGAGGTAATGGGAAATCATATTTCGGACTGGCTCTGTTCAGATCCCGGTAGTCAACACACATCCTCACTTTGCCGTCTTTCTTCGGCACAGGTACTATATTAGCAACCCACGGCGGATAGCTAGTTACAGCAAGGAATCCGGCGTCCCACTGCTTTTGCACCTCTTCCTTTATCTTCATTGCCATATCTGGGCGAGTACGGCGCAGCTTCTGTTTTACTGGCGGGCAGTCTTCTTTTAATGGCAGCTTGTGCATGACGATATCGGTGTCCAACCCTGGCATATCTTGGTAAGACCAAGCAAACACATCTGCATACTCCCGAAGCAAATCAATCAGTTGTTCTTTCACTGAGTTTTGTAAGCAGGCCCCGATCTTAACCTCTTTCACGTCTTCATCCGTACCAAGATTAACTGTTTCAATCTCCTCCTGATGAGGAGTGATAACCTTCTCCTCTTGCCTTAACAACCTGGCTAGCTCTTCAGGAAGCTCAAAATCTTCTTCAACCCCTTCATCGGCTTGATTGATTGGATTGTCAAAGTCATACGGAGCCATAGTTGTGCTGTTGTCGGTGCAGTCTGAAAGGCGCTCTCTGCAAGGGTTGAGATTGTTCATTTTAGTGATTGATTTTAATCTTGTTTAGAAAAAAGTGAAATGAAGTTTATCATTTTGAAAACATTGCCATTTTATTTTTGTACAAAAAGGAAAATGAAAAACAGTGAGCAGAAAAGAAAAAGACTCATTTGCAAAAGACATCCGATATTCATTGATTGATCTGTTTGCACAAAATTACAAGATGGCCCGATTACAAAATGAGTCTTGTCATCTTGGGCAAGATGCAAGACTTGATGCATGCTAAAAATACAGGAAATAATAATTACTCTGCAGGAGTAACCCTTATAATTTCCTGGGAAGACCAGTTTGAGATACGGCTCCCCGGGATCCTTGGACGTATCCAGCTCTCCAGGTTGCGCTCATCTTCCGACTCATCTTCCAAGTTGTTTACAGCATCAGGGGTGAGCATCCCCCCACTGACAAAACTGGGCTTCTTAGCAGCCTCTAATTGATCTTGTTGAGTTGGTTTGTAACCCAACCCAAATTTGTCCTCTTTCTTCTCCACAGACAACAGCTTGCCCCAGCCCTGGGCATTCCCTTCTTCAACAACCTTCCTGGCTTGCTCGTAAGATGTCATGGAAGTCCCAAGTACAGCAGATGCTTCATTAATGTTCAGGGCTTCAAATCCCTGACTCATGGTTTAATGGATCTCCCCGTCCATCTCAATATATTTGTATGTAGCCAGATGGCTAACAAAAATATCTTCTTCACCACAAATGGTGATGATCTGGCCCTCCCACTCGAATTTTAACTTCTGGTGAAGGGTAGACGTAACTGCGCCAGCGGCATGAATCCAAGGTCTACCCAACAAACAGCTGTAGGCCGGCTGAATGTCCATCACATAGAAGGTTATTTTAAATGTCTGTGGGCCAATCATCACAGGTAGATCAATATCTCCTAGCACTGATCTCTTAGAGCCGTCAAATGCCCTTACTACCAAATTACTTGGACGCAATGCCAAGCCATCATACTCCAGCTTCACCAAGGCTTTCTTTGGTAAGACATTGAGTGAAGACCCAGTGTCTACCAGTACATGTGATAGAACAGCACCCTTGCATTCCAGGGTGATGTGTAAAGCCTTATTGTGGTTACAACCCTCAGTTGTTAAATCAGCATTGGTAAAACCCAATCCATGGCTGGTATTGACATTCGCTACCACGGTCTCTAGCTGATTAACGGTGATCTCCTCCGGCACATATGCTGCGTGCAAGACTTTTAGTAATGCATTCCGGTGAGCTTCGGAACACATCAGGAGGGATAAAATGGAGATTTTTGAGGGAGTCTGGTGAAGCTGATCCACCACCTTGTAATCACTCCTTTTGATAATTCTCATAAACTCGTCTACATTTTGTTCAAAATATGTCTTCTGTGTTTCTTTGAGAATGGGTTCTTCAGCTATTACACTCTTTCCCTTCGCCTTGGCAGCAGCTTCTGCTTCGGCATTGGGTCTTTGTGATTGTGAGGCAAAAAGGCATCCGCTTCTGGTGAAGCCTCCGCCTCCCCCGACATTGTCAATCTGTGGAGAAGAGGTTGAAGAGTCAAGAGTGATTCTCTCCCCATTGCAGTACAGGTCAGAGCCATAATGCCAAGGGATGGCATTAGTGCTTTCATATGGAACGGGCCCAGGTACTGTGATGGTAACTGGGCTGACTGCAGCAGAGGAGGGTGTTGCAATAGTATGTGGATCATAGTAGATGGTAACCGGTGATCTGGCAGGAGATGCCACTGTTTGTTGTTGAAAATTGTTGTTCGGAGGAATACTTGACGGATCATAATAAATAGTGACTGCTGAGATATTTGCTGGTGTTGTAGGAGAAGATTCTGAATAGAGGGGTGCTGACGTTGTAGAAGTAATGTTTGTTGGTATCTGGCTTGTTGAAGTGATATTTGAAGCATTTGTTGATGAAACTGAAGAATTGTTTGGGATAATTGTTGTTGCAGTTGTAGGAGACTCTGGAACTGTTGTCGGAGGGATTGCCGGATTTGAAGGTATCGATGTTGTGATTTGAAGTAGACCATTCTGGATAAGACTGTCTATGCCGCTTCTCAAGTTATCACATCCATTTACCGAAATGTTGCAATAACCGCACCCGAGCTCACACCCAGGGAATATCTAGCATTCAAGGAGTTGAGCTTTAATCTCTACCAGGGGTGTCCGGATCTGCCCAACACTGGTTATCAAGAAAGACGGCTTATCTTCCTCGATAGCATTAATTCTGGGCCCTCCATGGTTGGGCATGGGGTTTTTGTTAACATTTGGCGGGGGTGCAAAGTTTAGAGCTTTAGAGTCTACCAGGTCTTGTACCTTCATCTGTAAAGCTCTGCACTTCTCTATACTATGGCCAGGTGCGTTGGAATGAAAAGCGCATCTGGCGTTGGCGTCGTAATTTCTTGGCAGACTGGAAGGATCCGGTGGCGCCAACGTCCTTAACTCAACCAAGTTGAGCTTCAGGAGCTGTGGCAGTAAAGCGGCATAAGGCATAGGGATCGGATCAATCACCCTATTGGCCTGAGATGGTCTCTGCTGGAATGGTCTTTGTTGATTGTTGCTGTTGTTGTTGTAGTTTCTCTGAGGCGGATATTGAGTTTGTTGCTGGTAATGAGGTTGTTGATGTGGTTGATATGCTGGTTGCTGAGGAATTGGAGTGGGAATGGTGACTGCTGCCACTGACCTATGAACATATTGTGGTCTGCCCCTGCTGGCCTGAATAGCGTTAGTCTCACCGGTTCTTCTTGGACCTACAAAAGGTTTTCTGGGGTTGCTGGACGAGCTCGCACCATTGTCAGAAATTTTGCCCATCTTTAACAGGCTTTCAATTCTTTCTCCAGCTATGACCACGTCAGCGAAGCTGGTGGAAGAAAAGGCAGCTAGCCTATCAATATATGTCCCTTGAAGGGTGTTCATAAACATGTCAGCCATTTCCCTTTCCGACATGGGTGGCTGGACAGCAGCAGCAAGCTGTCTCCACCTCTGGGCGTATTCCCGGAAGCTTTCCCTGGATGATTGAGACATTCCCATCAGAAGGGTCCTGTTAGGAGCCATATCCAAGTTGTACTGGTATTGTCTGATAAAGGCCTCAGCTAGGTCCTTCCATCATCTGATGGTTGCTCTAGTCAAGTGAGAGTACCATTCCCTTGAAGCTCCTGTTAAGCTATCTTCAAAATAAAACATCCATAGTTTTTCATCCATGGTATATGCCTTCAGCCTCCCTAGAAAGGATTGTAAGTGGGTTCGTGGACAGGAGGTTCCGTTGTACTTCTCGAAGCACGGAGGTTTAAACTTGTGGGGAATCCTTACCCCGTCCACTAGACCCATGTCCATAACATCAAAGCCCAAGGAATTCTGGGACTCCAGGGATCTCAATTTCTCAGCAATCTCATCTAGCCTTCTGTCATAGGCTTCATCCCCAGCTCCCATCACAGTGAATTGATCCTCCTGGGGGTCTTCTTGTAATACTCTGCCTGCAGTGGCATTCCCTTGCACATTAGCAGGGATGTTGATCTCAGGATGAAGATGGGGCCCATACACAGGTGGGTTAACATGAGGCTGAACCCTCTCATTGTTGCTTGTTCCCCCAGTCCCTAGATGGGGTTCCTCCTGGGTCTGCCTTTCTACTAATGCCCTTAATCTCTCTTGACTCTGTGCCAACCCATTCATCACCTCCATAAACTGGGTCATCTGGTTTCTCATTTCTAGCCTCTCATTGGCCATTTGGGTCCTGACCTCTGTAAGGTCCTGCTGTACTTGGTCCATTTGTATACCCGGAAGGTTGTTGCGAGTGGGATATCTGTGTGGACGGTTGAGTGGGAACACCCGACGTCGAGCAATAGTTCCTAGTTCACAACAGAGTTAGTAACAACAAAACAAAAACCTACAAAACAAAACAAAAGTTAGTATGCAATGCAGTATGCTCATTTGTTTCCAAGGTATCCGGCTTGGCATTTGGTTTTGACCTTTCCAGACCCCTGAAGAGGATGCTTTGATGTTGCTTGAGAGAAAAAGAACTCAGATGAAACAAACTAATGAATATATTACAAATGGAGAATCATACATAGTTTGTTTTTTACAATACATGCCCTCTGAGGGGTCAATAAATACAACATAAAATAAAAGTACATGAAATGAAAACAACAACAAGCGAAAGTCAGACACCAAGACCAAACTCATCCTCCTGAACTTCCTTCAAAAGTGCTTCAGTCACAGGATTAGCTGGATGCTCCGTGAGGTTCCTGATGAGAAGATTTCTGGTGGTGATGGCAGTGGTTAGCTTCTTGTGTCTGCTTTGGTCCTTTGACCTCTTCACACCAGCTCTGAGTTTCAATTCTGAGATTTCCCTCTGGGCTGCCAATAGGGCTTCCTGTTGCTCCTTTGCATTAGCCTCCAACTGTTCGATCTTGTCCTGAGTTATTTTATCCTCCTGAGTGCGAGCTTCAGTGATCCTGACCCACCTAGCTTGGCTCTCCTTCAGATAGAGATCAGTCCTGGCTTTCTGGAATTGGGCCTCTTTACAGGCATTCTTCAAAATCTGCTCCCCAACCCTTGACTTCTTGATGTAGTCCTCTGACTTTTCAATCCTGGCTAGATGCTCCACCTTAAGCTTTTCTAACCTTTCAATGTCCAGACGACCATCACTCCTCTCCCAGAGGGTTCTCTTCAGGGCTTCAGACAAATTCTCATTCCTCTCTTTTAGCTTCTCAAACTCCTCCAGGCTGACAGTGGCTGGAGGTGGTGCTGTGGAGGGTCTAGGTGCATCCTCAATGGTGAAGGGCATCCCAGAAATTTGAGCCCTAGCATGAGACCACTCATAATACTGAGCTGAGGCCACATTGTTGCATCTCCCAAGAATGGCCATCCCCTTGGTCTGGACATTATCCCAAGCCCAGGATGCTTGCCTGACAATAGCCAGATTAGGCTTGATCTCACAATAAAGGGTCTCAGCTATATCTTGTACCCTAGGAGGGTGGACCAATGCATAGCCCAGTTGTCTTTTGAATAGCAGAGGGTTGTAGTTGATGCAACCCTTCACCCCTATCAGAGGTACATTGGGGAACTGCCCACAACTAGTAATGATGTCCCTGCCCTTGGTGCTCTGGGTGCACCACCTGATGTCATCTGAGGTCAAAGCAACAAGCCTCCTAGCCCAATTCATTTGTTGGTGAGGATTCAGGAATGCATCAGTTTTGGGCAAGTGCTTGAGCAACCAGGTATGGAACAAGGGAGCACATCACCTCACCAATCTTCCTCTCTGCTTTTCATTCCTTTGGTGAACAGAGTAGTAGAAATCTCCCAGTAAGGTGGGCACTGGGTTCCTCAGAATGAAAATATGGATTGCATTCTTGCTAATAAACTTAGGCTCATCTGCAAATAATATAACCCCATATATGCTTAGGGCTAATAATGCACAGATTGCCTTCCATTCTCCTAAGGAAGCCTTCAGAATAGCCTGAGAGGTCAAGAAACCCAAGTGTAGACCAGTGATTCCAGCTTTTGCTGCCATGTTCTGCTCAATCAGGATGGGTTCCAGATACAGTGCCTTTGCCACCTCTTCATTACTAGGAAAATCCATCTCAGGGTTGAAGGGGACTCCACCCCTGATAGGTACACCAATCAGTGATGAATACTCTTCCAACAAGGGTCCCAACTGAAAATTCTGGAAGGTGAAGCACCTCAGAGGGGGATCATAGAACTGCAGGCAAGTATGAATCAAGCTCCTCTGGGAAGGGTCCAAATCCATAACCACATCAAGGATGCCTCCATAATGTTCTCTGAATAGTGGTATATGGTCTGGAGTAATCAGGGCCTGGACCTTCCTGATGCCAGCCAGCTCAGGCTCAAAGAAATGGTAGGAGATGTTGCTCTTCTTGGGTGCCATGTCTGGTGATGAAGAGCTGAGAAAGATGCTGATGATGGAGACTAACACTGGAGATGGGCCACTGACAGGCTGATACTGGTGATGCAGGTGACTGAAGCAGGTAACTGATGAAGATAGCTGAAGCAGATAGCTGGTGAACAAAGGGCCTATGCAGATGAAGGGGTCAAAACCAAACCAAATGTGATATGGATACCCTGAAAAACAAATAAACACATGTTAAATGATGCAATGACGATGTATGCACATGATATGCAAGGGTTTATGATCAAGCTAGATCTGATTACTGCCTTGGTATAAGTCCATGTATGTTCAAGAAATCCAGATGGAGGTTCATAAGTCCAGTAACCAAGGTGGGGGACTCAAATAAAGAGTCACATGTCCTGGGTTAAAATCACAAGAATTGTCCCAAAGTGGAGTATTCTTAATCAAAACAAAGTATCAGGGTATGCTGAGGTCAAGGGTACCTGCAAACCTGTAAACAACCAACCCCCTCACAGGTGATGTTCTAAAACAAGGATCCTCAGACTTGGATCAGTTATGAGAAGTGTAAACACTTCTAACCTGGAGGTACAGTGCTTACAATAACCATAAAAGATCCTCCTCTAATTCACCTCAGTTTCTGAAGGTCATAATAAAGGTCATCCAGACTTAGCAGGCTTCCCAGATAGCCCTAGCACTACAGGAAATCTGTAGCACAGAGTTCTCAAGAAGAAACCCATATCTGAACCGTGTTTCATATTCCCGCAACAGACCGAAATGGAATGGGAAAGAACATGAACCACTCTAGCCTAGGTGTCACTCAGGTCCCAGGTATAGGACCTTAAACTCTCAATAGAACACCCACCCACCAAAGCAACAAAACCAGATCCAGCCAGAATAGTATGACAGTATGCTGTATATAAAGCTGTAAATAAAGTAGTAAACAAACTGTACATAAAGCAATAAATAAAACAAATATACAAACACAAATAGCACATAACACCCCAGTAAACACAAATCAAACAAGCGCTAGGAGGAACCCACAAAAAGAACCAGAAGCCCTGGTTACAGTATAAGGTTCCCCAGCAGAGTCGCCAAGCTGTCGCTCCCGATAAATGAGAATAACCCAAATAAAGGTACAGACGCGAACGGTCGGCGAAAGGATGAAATGAGAACACACAGGAGTGAACTCAAGAGAAAGAAAGAATCGCCAGCTAGGCATTTTTATCCCGAGGGAAAGGTAATGCTGCATAAACCTGAGAAAAGACATGGATAAGACGGTTGCGAACCAGAGAGACTGAGAAAGGGGGTTGGTTACAACCTGGGAAGGTATTAGCACCCAGATTGTCCGCCGTACTCGACGGGATCCACGCTTAAAAGATTTGTGTCTTAAAGGGGTAGTGTCAGTGCAATTTGTGTATAAAGAGAGCTGGAAGAGGATGTACAAGTGTCAGTGTAAAATAAGTGTGAGGTATATAAGTGAAGTGTCAGTGTAAGAACTGGAATAAGATGCTCAATAATATGAGGCTAAAAGAATGATACTGAAAGAGGGGGGATATACAGAGACTTTTGTTCGATAACCGTTAGGTTATGCCTACGTATCCTCTCGTGCAATGAGGAAGTCAGAACACCGTAGTTCGACCCAAAGAGACTGAAAGATAAGTTGACTTGTGAATTGCTTACTTGTCTATGCTCAAGTGTATGACCTGTCTGGCTCAGGTGCAAACTGTCTTGCATTAGACGGAAGAAGCAAGTTCTCATTTATGAGTGAATGAGATGAGAAAAGAATCCCGTAGGAGACGATTATTGTTTGTTTTTGAGTTTTCAACCTTTTATTGCTTTTGAAAGTTTGTCATAGATTAATGAGCTTAAGCCTAAACCAATGGATTTAGTAAACTCATCACATCTTCCCTCTGATTAGGGGTAATGAGAATGCCTTAAGTGTGAAGTCAGCTTCTCACACTTAATCACCATGGTGTAGGATCAAGATCATTAACCTACTTGTGATTATTTAGATGTTTTTGGTGTTTTTGTTTAGTGTTAAGTAATGAGGTTAAGCCATAATCAAGGATTAAACAGACTCATTACACCATCCTAATAGAAGGATAATAGATGAGAATGTTTAAGCTGAGGAAAACTCCTCAACTTAATCCATGATTAGGGATTAGCTTCATGACAAAACAAAGCCTTTATTAAATGGATTTTAATTAATGATAAGATGATGAAGTGAGTTTTAGGGTTTGTAAGACAACTTGAGGGGGACTTGTCCATTAACACTAGGGTTAGTCCTTCTTAACCAATTAAGGAAGAATTAGAACCCTAATGCAAGGCCCAAGTTACAAGCTTGATGTCTTGATGGTTATTAAGTGTATTAATTAAAGTATTTAAACACATTAAGGGTTTAACACTTAGGTTTAAAGTTATACACTTCATCCTAATAGAAGGATGCAGGCATAAGCTTAATCACAAAGCCTTAAAGCCTTTAGGGTTTAGTCCCTGATTATGAGATGAGAAGAGAAGACTCAATGAGACACAAAGGTAAAAGCTAAATGGGGGACTAATCAAACCCTAATTATTATCATGCTTGGTTGTTCCTAAGGTTTGTGAGGTTTACAAGAGACATCTTCAGAGAAACCACCAGGAAGCAGATGAAAGGAGCAAAGAGAAGCAAAGTAACTTGCTTCATTTAAGAAGACAAGTCACTTGAAGAAAGAAAGTAATATGAAGAAGAATGAGCAAGCTCAATCTCAAACACAATACAAAATGCAGCAATGATGTATAAGAGGGATGAAGAGAAATTGTGAGAAGTGAAGGCCAATTCACTTCTCAAAGTTACTTACCACCTGAAAAGTTAGTGAAAGGAATGCAATGCAATGCAAAATGAGATGAAATTGGATGATGTAAATCAAAACCAGAAGAATAAGTATGATGCTAATGATGCTATGAGGCGATGCAAACATGAATCAAGGTATGAGGATGATCATACAAACATATGGATGCAAGAGAAGCATGCTTAGAACCATGAACATTCATGAAAAGTTATGAAATGCAAATGGCATACAACATGGAAAATGCAAGATGCAATGATCAAACATGATTCTAATATGTCCTAAGATGTAATATGAATCAAATGAATGCACAAAATGTCATGGCAAGTCATGGTGTGCAAGCAAATGGAAGATGGATGCAAATGAAAGCCCAAATTAGGGTTTATGATCAATGCACAAAACAAAAATCAAAACCAGAAGCAAACATCATGATAAAAAAATTGAAAATGCATCCAAGGGAACCCTAAACCTATACAAACTCACTGCCCAAAGGAGGGGTTCTAACTCTTAACCTAATGAGGGTTATGAATTTCTTAAGAATGTTAGGGTTTTATGGTACCTTGTCAAGAAAAATGTCAAACAAATAGGAAATGCAAGATCAAATCATGCCAATTTAATCCTATGAACTTCATGATATGCAAGATGCAATGCAACAAGAATCAAAGTCCAACTCTTAAAGACTAGGCAGAAATGAATTTTCAAAGTTAGGATCAAAACAATGCCTTAAAATGAAATTAATTCCATGAAAATTTTTCCAAAGATATCAAGATCAAAAAAGAAATTTGGTTTGAGGGTTGGACAATGCTTCTAAATGATTTTAAATGTTTCATGAATTTTTTTGTGATTTTTAAATACCTAAAAGTATTTTTAATTAATTAATTCTCATTAATTAATTAAAAATAAACTTTTAAATGATTTAAAAATAATTTTTAATGCAAAAAATAAAAATAAAAATGTTTTTGGTTTCTGAAAATTAATAAAAGCTTGCATAAAAATTTTCAGAATTTTTAAAAATGTTTTGCTATTTTTAATTAAATGAAGAAAACAAATGAATTTAAATGCAAATAAAATGAAATTAAACTGAAAAAAAGAAAAGTCAACACAATCAATGGCCAGTATTCAAACTCACACGCGCGGGAGTGGACTTGGCGCGCATCTGGACGGCCAAGATTCAAATTCACGCAATTAAGACTAAACCCTAATTAATTAACCCTAATGACTTTCAGATGACCGGAACAGTGTTCCGGTCATCTTCTTCGGTCAGCCCCTTCCCTGAATCCCTCAAAACGCCATGAAACTTCACCAAAAGCTCCAGAAACAATCAATGACCAACAACAAAACATAATCCAGCAACAAATTCCATTTATTTCAACTCAAAATCAAGATACGAATCAAACATCAAAAACTGCCAAAATTTCAGAAACACAATACAACCTCATTTCTCAATCTTTTTCAAAAGTAAAAGGCTCAGTGAACTCAGGGAAGCATGCTTTATCATTTAGAAACAAGAAATAAAGGTTCTGCAAAAATGAAATTCCATGGCTACCTGAATCGAAGCTTTGATTTCTGGCACTTTCTGGCTGGTTTCTTGCTTCCAATCACCTCCAATGGACCTCCTGAGAAGCTTTCAATGCTTGTTTGGAGTTTACAATGGTTGGTTTGAAAGATAGCTGAAGTTCTGCTCAAAGGGGGAGAGAAATCGTATCTTGGTTTCTGGGAGTTTCAGGCTATGGTGATGGGTGGTTTGTGACCAGTGAAGTGTGCTGAGTTGATTTTTGAAGTTGGTTTGTGTGTTTGCAACTTGTGGAGAGTGTTTCGAAAGCTTTTGCAAAATGGGGTCAAAATGAGAGAGTTGTGTTCTTGGTGCTTTCAGGCTTGTGTTGTATGTGCTTTGGCTTGCTTTTGGTTTGTATAAACAAATGGGATTGGTCAGATGAGTTGATGTGTACTGCTGTGATTGGTATGGCTCAAGTTGCCAAAATGTCAAAGTTGTGTAAGAGAGGTATGGGTCACTAGCTAGCCAAGGACAAATGGGGTGTCCTGCGCAGCAAGATGTGTGGAGAACCATAGGATTGTTTGTGGAGTCAGCAAGCAAGTGGATTCAAACTTGAGTGAGTTTTTGCAACTTGCTTCACTTTGGCTTCTTTTGGAAATTCTTGCTCCATAAGTCATGAAAATGAGTGATCCCTTGGCCCATTCTGAATTTTAGATGTCACATGATCATGTTGTGAAGAAATGGTACACATTTGAGGCCTTTAGAACACTTGATCAAACCTTTTTGCAAAATGTCTCTTTGGTAGAAAACTTCAAATTTTGTGATTTTAGCCATCTTTGACAAGCCATAACTTTTGATCCAAAATGAATTAGGTCATGTTCTTGTACTTTTTGAAAAGGGAATGATCCATTCTACTACTTTCATGACCAAAGTTTTTCCATTTGAAGCATTTTTGAATCAAAAAGCAAGGGTTGAAAAAGTTTCCCAAAATGGCAATTTCCATTAAAAGTCAACTTTCCCAAAAAGTCAACTTTGCAAATGACTTGAAAATCTCCAATTTTGTGAACTTCTAACATCTTCCATGATCAAATAAAGATCATACATAATCAAAATGATGATGAACACCCTTTGGTTGGGTCATTGGGGGCCTCAGATGCCCTGATTTTACACTGACTTGCTTAGAAAGTCAACTCTTGATCAGATGACTTCCTCATGGAATTTCTTCATGAAAATTGATATGCATGCTCCCTATACCAAATAGAGACCAATAGAAACAAGAATGACCAAAAAATTTGGAGTTATGGCCTCTGAAACCAAAACCCTAATTCTAGGTCATTTGTGTAGTCAAACTTGGCTCTGCTTCCATGCCATTCTCAGTTCTTGTGATTCTTTGACATTCTTGACTTTGAGAGATCATAATATGATGCTTGAACATACATGGACCCCTTTGAAGTGATTGATGACCTTTGGAGTGGCTCAAGAAGCTCTTAGATTGCTCAGATCACAAACCCTAGATGCAGATGACTTTGAACCAATGCAATGAATCAAAAATGTGGTATGAGATGTTGTGATTGGATTTATGCATATGAAATGATCACAAGCCATGGTGTGAATGGGTGAGGGCAAAATTTGGGGTGTTTACAACGACGAATGAACTGCCTCAACAAATTCCTTGTGTTCTTTACGTTTCTCGTATTTTACTTTTGCTCATCTTGATTTTGTGTGCTTTAAAATTCTGGTGTATCAAAGTAGTGCACTCAAAGTGTTTGATAAATTGTCACACTCAAAAGTGATAACTAGAGTGGGTAAAATTCTGCACTATTTGATACAACAAAATTATCCTTGGTTTTTGCACTCCAAGTGTTTGGTAAAAAGCCTAACCATACAAAATCAATTTGCTTGTGTTTATTTTCTTCTCTATATCATTGTTAAGAATAGTTTCATCAAGTGTTGATTTATCAAGTGAATCATTTGTGAAATATTAATTCTTCTAGTCATCATTCCAATTCCAATTGGGTTTAGCGTATATCTGATCTCCGGTGACTTCAATTTAAACTAGACGATTTTCCGGGAAACTTCCGCAATACATTTTCAATTAATTTTTGAAAAGTAATTTTTTTAAAAGGGATCTATTCAACCCCCCTTCTAGATCCACGCTATCGTCTAACAGTTTCATTGAACCTTTTCCTCAGCAAGTCTCATCAGACCATCCTTCTCCAGAAGAGCAACAACAAAAGGTTGGTAATCCCCGAGGAAAGGGTATCATGATCTCACATCCCTAACATGAGACGCCTCACTTTTCTCATCCCTAGCATGAGACACTTCATACCTCTCATTCCTAGTGAGAGTGAGCATAACTGTTAGCTTCAACAGGAAGTATTCTCACTTGACATTCTCCATCATCCCCAGTAGAGTTGGAGATGGAAAGCATCCCTAGCATAACAATATAAGACTGATGATGTTCTCACCAAGCAGGGAGTTTTCCTTCAACTAAGGAGTATCCCCCACTAGAGTCTTCTTATCCCTAGAAGAGGTGAATATGAGGAGAAGCATGATGGTTTTCCTTCTTGCACAACATTGTTCGCAGTTTTTCCTAACGAAGTCACTAGGTAAAAGTCCAATCTTCATTAGCATCTCTTCCCCAAACAGAGGGTTTTGTGCCTGAGAGATTCCCCAGCAAAAACCTCCCTCAGTAGGGTATCAACAAATCCTCCCCTCAACTAAGTCAGAAGGTTATCACTTCCCCAACAGAGTTCTACGGGTGGCGTACCTCTCAATCAGATTATTACCAGTTGAGACTCTCCCCAGCAGGATCTTCATTCCTCAACCATCTTAAAGTCTAATTTATTTTTGGGCAATGGTGGCAATTCAGAGCCAATGTATCATTAACACTATCCCCCCGTAGAGTCGCTGCTCCCCACAGGGATTCATTAAATCAATTCAGTGATTATTTCTTCCCCGGTAAAGCCACTGAGGATACCTGTTATCTCCTCATTAGGAGATCGCCTTGAATTTGAATTTAGTAATCATCATTACATTTGCATCCTCTAAAGCGTAGCATTTCCATCATTATGGAGCATTACGCCATGGAAAAGTTCAAACATATGCATGCGAAACATAAGCTAGTTTTGGCAACTTGCACAAAATCCCAAAACATTATTTCTTCAATCAAACCAAAGCATCTCCATAGGGAATACCCCAATACATTCTTGGATATAATTTTAAGTATAATTGAAGGATCATGGATTTGTTAATGTTTCCCTCAGATACTTGTTATCCCCTGCAGATTCATCTTTTATGACATTCTTTGTAAGTCCACCCTCGGCTTGGTCTTACTTTTTCTGAGTTCACCTTCGGCTTGTTCTCGAATCTTATCGTAAGTCTACCTTCGGCTTAGCCTTACATTTTCGATTCCACCTTTGGCTTAGTTTCGTATTGTCGTTTGAGTCTACCTTCGGCTTAGTCTCATTCCTTGTAAGTCCACCTGCGGCTTGGTCTTACTTTTTTCGCGTTCACCTTCGGCTTGTTCTCGAATCTTTCGTAAGTCTACCTTCGACTTAGCATTACGTTTATGACTCCACCTTTGGCTTGGTTTCATATCTTTGTTTGAGTCTACCTTCGGCTTAGTCTCATTCTTTGTAAATCCACCTTCGGCTTTGTCTTAATTTTTCGAGTTCACCTTCGGCTTGTTCTCGAATCTTATCGTAAGCCTACCTTCGGCTTAGCCTTACGTTTACGGTCTGACCTTCAGCTTGGCTTCGTATTGTTGTTTGAGTCTACCTTCGGCTTAGTCTCATTCTTTGTAAGTCCACCTTCGGCTTGGTCTTACTTTTTCGAGTTCACCTTCGGCTTGTTCTCGAATCTTACCGTAAGTCTACCTTCGGCTTGGCCTTACTTCTTCGAGTTCACCTTCGGCTTGTTCTCGAATCTTATTGTAAGTCTACCTTCAGCTTAGCCTTACGTTTACGATTCCATCTTTGACTTGGTTTCATATTGTTGTTTTGAGTCTATCTTCGGCTTAGTCTCATTCCTTGTAAGTCCACCCTCGGCTTGGTCTTACTTTTTTCGAGTTCACCTTCGGCTTGTTCTCAAATCTTACTGTAAGTCTACCTTCGGCTTGGTCTTACTTTTTTCGAGTTCACCTTCGGCTTGTTCTCGAATCTTACCGTAATTCTACCTTTGGCTTGGTCTTACTTCTTCGATTTCACCTTCAACTTGTCCTCGAATCTTATTGTAAGCCTACCTTAGGCTTAGCCTTACATTTATGGTCCCACCTTCGGCTTGGTTCCATATTGTTATCATGAGTCTACCTTTGGCTTAGTCTCATCCTTTGTAAATCCACCTTTAGCTTGGTCTTACTTTTTCGAGTTCACCTTCGACTTGTTCTCGAATCTCATTGTAAGTCTACCCTCGGCTTAGCCTTACGTTTACGATTCCACCTTTGGCTTGGTTTCATATTATTGTTTGAGTCTACCTTTGACTTAGTCTCATTCATTGTAAGTCCACCTCTTACTTGGTCTTACCCTTTTAAATTTCACCTTCGGCTTACTCTTGAATTTTATCGGAAGTCTACCTTCGGCTTAGCCTTACGTTTACAATTCCACATTTGGCTTGGTTTCGTATTGTTGTTTGAGTCTACCTCATCGTGAGTCTACCTTCGGCTTAGTCTTACGTTTACGATTCCACATTTGGCTTGGTTTCGTATCTTTGTTTGAGGCTATCTTCAGCTTAGTCTCATTCTTTATAAGCCCACCTTTAGCTTCGTCTTACTTTTGCGAGTCCACCTTCAGCTTGGCATCGTATCCTCTCTCCTCTTGAAAGTTGAGTTATTTTATTTCCCACAGAGTGGAAATTTTCCAGTTTATTCGGGTATTCAATCCCTCCATGCCTTGGACGTCTGAAAGCCATAGCTATCATCCATTCAGGTCTACAGTTGATTGAATAGGGGCATCTATAACACCCCAAAATTTTTCCTCTCATTTCATGGCATTTAGCATACCATATTGCATACATGATCCTACATCCTTGCATAGAGAATTGAAGCATAACACTCATAGCTAGAGGAATAGTGCTTGTGATCAATGAATGGTGAAATTGGTGATCATCCAAAAGCAATGAAAGGATCATATGGCTTCCCAACAAGTTTCAAAGGGTTCTCAACCTCCCACAATATCTCAAATGATTCCTCAAGTCTTAGAAAGAGGTGGATTGATCAAAGAATTCAAGCAGTGCAACACCTCCTAACAAAAAGGGCTAAAATTAGGGTTTCTGATTAATAGGGATTCTCAATGAAATTTTGGTTCAAACTTGATTCCAATATTTTCCACATGATTTCAAGTACCTAGGGTTGAAAAATCATCCATTGAATTATTTTAGAAGGTCTTCAATTGGTTATTTACTTGAAAATCAAGAAATTAGTGAAAAGTCAACTATGTAGAGAAAAAAGTCAACTCCTGGCTTTTTGAGATCAAAATCATGAAATTAATGTTGCAAGGGGTCATTGGACAAAATCCGATCAAGAAATGAGGGGTGAATCATCAAGAATCAAGAAAATCAAAAGTTGCCTTATTTGGAAAATTAGGGTTCCTCAAAATCGTAAGTTTTGGTCCATTTTGCAGCCATGTTTAAGAGAGGCCTTCTCCCCATTCAAGAGCCAAATAAAAATTCCACTTGGACTATTTGAAATAGGACATATTAAGCTTCAAATCCATAGCTATATCATTTTAATGGGATTAAAATTGAGAAAGTTATGATCATTCAAAGTTTAATCAAACTAGGGCAAAAACCAAATCATGCCCAGTCAGGGCAAGTCACACGGGCGCGCCAGGCAAGGCTTTTAATCAAACATGTGATGTGCAACATGTATGGCCAAATTAGTCCATCACTAAGGCTTCAAATTAATTTTTCTAAACATCAAAGTTTTTCATTGTTGTCTTCTCTACAACTTTCATGTTTGGAGATTTTTCATTTGATCAATGGTTTGGAAGTTATAGTGGGTCAAAGTATGGTTCCAATCCTGGTAATCCCATGGGCATATTGGCCATGGAAAGCTTATTTCTACAGGTACATGCATTCAGTCTTGCCTCTTTAAGTTCAATGACATATTTGAGTGACTTAGAGGCATCCTTTCGTCTTAATGTGAACATAAAACACGTTCCATGAAATGTCATCTTCAAATTAAGCACAAGAAGTTTTTGATTTGGTGACTTGAGCTGGAAGCTTCATCCCATGGAAGATCATGTCTTGCATTCTGGTTTTCTTGTGTGTTAAGTCATTGAATCATGAGATAATTCAAGTCAGTTCTAGCTTGTATGCAACATTTAACATGTTTTTGATCACAAGGCTCATGCTTAGAGTTCAAGTTATCACATGCTTGCATACTCACACCAATTGCCATGCACATTATGGAAAAATCAAACAAGTGAGAAGCATTGCATTGCATAAGCTGCATTAATTTGATCAGTTTCACCATACATCATCAAAGCTCACCATAATTGGCATGTTCTTCATCACACATGATCACACTCGAAGCAAACTCATTCAGTTTCACTTCATTTCTCCACACACTATTGCCATTGCTTCATGCACCTCTAACTTAACTCAACCACATTTCTAACTGTTAACTGAGTTAGTTAGAGGTTAACCACAGATATAAGAAGCTACTCATAACTTAATTACAAGGATCATCATCATTTGCTTGAAATCACATGCATTGCTCTGAAAATTCTCTCTGATTTTGGAAGAAGATTCACTACATTTTGCTCTCCACTCCCATAATTCTTCATCCACACATTGAAATCTTCATCAATCCATCATCCCCTTCATGTTTTTCACATTCTCCATAGATTAATCAATCTGAATCTCCAAGAACAAGATCAACTACACTTCTACATCTTCCACACTTCAACAAGAATTCAAGCATTTCATAGTGTTTATTTTACTCTTTGAAGATCAAGATCAATTGTAGAAGGCATTGGAACCTCATGTCTGGTTTTCTTCAACATCTGAAGATTTGCAAATCACAAGTTTCATCTTGATCCTCACTTGCACTATTTATTTCTTTTTTGATTATTTTGTTATATTTGAAGCTTATTTGAAGCATTAGTAACTCTGGCTAGTTGATATGCGCCTTAGGTGCTTAGTTGGAGTTTTTAGGTCATATCTTCTTCCCTTCGATTTACTTTGTGTATGCATGATTAGTGAATTTTGAGAGTGGATTCTTATTGTGTGTGAGCTCCTGAGCATTTTTATGGCCATAGTTTTTATTTTAGTGGAGATTGGTGTTATACCCTACTTGAGGCTCACCGAAGAAGATGACTGAAGGTCTTCTTTGGTAGCCTGAATAGTGCCCAAGGTTATTTACTCATTTTAAGTCCCAGCCATTAGATGTGTTTGATCCAACGTCCCATATGGTGCCAACGAATTAATGAAGGGCATGCCATTCACGTGCTAATCTTGTGAAGGTGAGTGTTCTTGTGCGTGAGTCCCCATCCTTGTTATCATGTGTTATCCATGTGGACCATCAGTTTTAAACACCTTGACCAATTGGCGTGCGTAGGATGAATCATAAGGCTGAGAGTGAGGTCAATGGTTGACTGGGAGTACAGCATAAGCGAGTATTCAATGTATCCTTGGATCTGGGCTTTATTTGCTATCACCACCCCCCTTGCGTGCAGGCCCATTGAATTTCAACATGAATTAGTTTATGATTGCACCCTTTCACAATTTCTTTTTGTTAATTCATTTTCTTATCCATTTCATTTTGGATTCTTAAAAAAATACCAAACTATCACCAAAAATTCTAGATTAATTCATATGTACTTTTCTCCATTTTATAAAATTTTCTAAGAATTTTATTTTCATTTTGTTTTATTTTTTTGTCCATAAATTAATTTTCTCTTTAATTTCTTTTGAGATTTTCTTCCTCATGAACACTTTGTATTCTCATTTTTATTTCTCTTAATCCAAAAAAAGTTTTAATCCCATTCTTTTTGCTTTGTCCATAAGACATGTTGAAGCTCTAAAAATATTTTTTTCCATAATTTTTAAGTCACCTTTGGCCCCTTTTTGTGCCTCTTCTTTGAGCTTGCTCCACCAAAACCCTAATTGACTTTGCACCTTCATTTGAAAGGGTTAAAATATTAATTTTTGTGAGATCTTTTGGAGTGTTGTTTGTCTCTGGTTAATGACCTTGGATACCAAATTTCATAATTGTTCCATGTCCAAAACCATTTATTTGAAAATTGTTTCTCAAGTCACATTTTATACCTTCTTCTATCCTTCTAACCTAATTTTGGGGTAAGGCATTTATGCCATTCATTAGAGGAATTTTGTATGCTTTCCTAGGGTTACATTGTACATTTACAAGTCCCTTGTGTCCAATTATAGGTCCTTGGTTTGAGTTTTTGGGTTGCTTGATTCATAAGTTTCACTTTTGTTCATATGTGTCTTCTTTGACCTAATTCTCCATCTCCCTTCACTTTAATCATTCTAAATCCATTTTGTGAGTCTTGTATCCACTTCATACTCTTCTTATACTCCTCATAAGATGTTCAATTCCCTTATCACATAATTTCATAAAATCAAAAGTCCATTCACTTCTTATGTTAATCTTTTGAACATGATGACTTCTAATTCAAATTTCCTTGTCCCATAACCCTAAAGTGTTTCATACTTGTTCATTTGTGGTTATTTTTTACTTCTAATATTAATCTTATCATATCATCTAGCCTCTGGATTTTGTATGGGGAATTCATCTTTCATGGTTCATGTTTGACTTTTATCCTAAGTCATTTTTCTTCTTTTGTTTATTTTTTATCATTCCTTTTCCATTCATTCTCTCATACTTGAGTATCCATTATCATGCTTTATATATACTTTCATTGGCTTTTTGAGACACTTTTAATTGATGTTAGGTTCTGACTTTAATATTCACCCATGGTTTGATGCATGTTTACCTTGCACTTTCGTTTAACTTCTTCATCTAACTTCACCTTGAACTTCTTTAGGGTTTAGTACTTAGTTAGGGCATAGTTTGTTAGTGTTTGATCTTATAAACTTAGAACATATTAATATAGTTTAGCTACTGACTTTAGAAGCCCCTTATCATTTGAGATCCTTCTCTTTTAGGACTTAACCTTAGTGAACCCTTAGTGCATTTCCTTAGCTAGTTTGGTCATTACGTGTGCTTTTGCCTTGTTTTATGCTTTCCATATACATTGTGAAGCTAACATTTGTTTTATAGGGAGGTTGAGATAAGATTTGTTTATACAAATTCCTCCTTTATCTCTTTATACTTTCAAATTGTGTTCGCCTTAGCACTTTTTGCTTTGTTTGTATAACTTCATTCTTCCCCTCTTTAGAAACAACTTAACTTCTTTAGAGAAGTAAGTTTCTTTCTAGTTCCCTTTTCTTTTCTTCTTCTTCATTAGGATTAGAAAACCTAATTAACCATAGTATCTCCTTTGAATACAATAATTTAGGGTGAGTCTTAGTTCCCCTAGTTTTTTCCTTTCTCCACTTGAGTCCCTCTTTCTCATCTCAAAGAAAAAAAAACAAAACACCTAATAAAGTCCGAGCTTTCTTGTGCACCAGTAGACTTTTTTGTGGGGTACTTGCACATGTCCCATTTCGGGGTGAGGTGTAAGGCATCTACCATGATGAACAAGTCTTAGCATGAGGATGTTTCACAAACGACAAAGTCAAAAATATTTCTCTAAAAGACAGTAAACAACACACGTATTTTCCTGTGGGAATTATCTTCACACCTCATCCACTCATAATAAATGAACTAGCTTCGACGTGTCTCTTTGCAAGACGGTAAACACACTCATACCAGATGAACCTGCAATACCTGAGCATAGGCATAAGAAGTTCAATTCATAAAAAACACAAACAAAGTTCCCGCCTTAGTAAGACGAACTACGTCGACTCTGATCCTCATATTCCCGATGAGATATGTAGGCTGCGGGGTAGGGCCCGTTCAAGCACTCTCTTTATTTTCCCTACATTTACCCCCTTTCTTTTTGTTCTCTTTTTACAGTTCCCTTTCCTTTCCTTTCTTATCCAGTTTCAGTCTTAGTTTTGCAGCAGCTTTCATTTCTTCACCTTTTGAAACAGTTTCTTTGCAAGCATGGATCCTGTCCGGTACGGCGGACGATCTGGGGTGCTAATACCTTCACAGGTCGTAACCGACTCCCGAACCTAGTTCTTTGGTTCACAAGACCTTTTTCTTTCCTTTACTTTGGTTTGTGTAGCATTACCTTTCCCATTCATTCGGGATAAAAATGCTTGGCTGGAGACTCTACCTTTTCCGCGCCACTTTCGTGTTTGTACTAGGATGAAAATCCCGGGAGCGACATTGGGTCCTAGTGGGACGGGTAGAATCGCGTGTGCTTAGTAATAGCGAGTGTGCAATTATAATAAGACCATTTAATTAACTATGTTTATTAGTATTGTTATTATTATTATTATATTCATGAAACAATATTAGTAATATTAGTATTTAAAATTAAGATTATTATTAATTGGAATAAGGGGTAAATAAGTAAAAGTATTGGTGAGGTGCTTGGATGAGAATTAGTCTAATCAGAGAATTAGTGAGATATTAATTGTACAATTTTGGGAGAAGAGAAAAAGAGGCTAGGAAGAAGGAAGAACAATCTAGGGCATACTTCTTGAAGAAATTCGCAGGAATTTTCACACAAATTCGAGGTAAGAGGGGAGAACGGGTTTAAATTCAAGTTGTTTACCATGATGGATAGTGAGAGCTTCCTTCCCTCTTAGGAAATTCCTGATGTTTATGATGTATGTGATGAATCTATGGTTGTGTGAATTTTGTTGCAAATTTGTGGATATAATGATGTATTATTGATGAAATTCTGATGAATTGTTGTTGTTGTTCTGGATGATGCTTGAATATATAGATATTGTTGTTGTTGATGAACAGAACGAATTCTAGATCTAGAACGAAAATATAAGAAGTATATAGTAATGTAGATGAAAGAAGAATGAAATTAGGAGTGTAAAGCTGGATTAGAAACAATCATAGGTCTGGTATGGATCACGAAATCGAGATGTGTGAGGAACAGATCTAGAATGAGGAAGAAAAGGCAGAAAAGTGAGGATCTCTGCCCATACGTGTATGGCACTAGGCAATACGCGTATGGATGTGTGTGTGTGTGTGTGTGTGTTGGGCTTGATACGCGTATGGACATGATAGTACGCGTATGGAAAGTGAAAAATGAGGGCTCTCTGCCCATTTTCGTAAGGAACGCGTATGATTTTGTGGTAAAACGCGTATGAGGGGCGTATGGTGCATATGAGGCACATGGCAATACATGTATGGCCTTGCCAATACGCATATGGCTAGGGTGAAGGGCAAAAACATGTTGTTCCGCGATTTCTGTCTCGATTTCGCGTGCGTTGCCGATTCTTTTGGTGTGTAAAATTGAGATGAACTTTAAGATATGTTTAATCGAGAATTAACATTGAGAATGAATTAATAATGGAATTTATGTGGATTTAATTAGTCGAATAATTGGTTAAATCGCGTGAGGTTAATATTGGTGATTTTTGGTGAAACTATTGTTGTGTTTTGATCAGACGGATCGTGTAGATGTATAATATAGTGAATTATACATGATGTATGCTTTTACATTGTCATGCATACATTTGTCGAATTATTGTTGGAATGATCATTCTGGATGGGCGAATATAATCATTTGTACTCTGTTATGGAGAGTGTTGGGATAATCATTGTCGAATGGGCGTATGTGATTATCTATGTTCGATTGAACGAACAAAACCTGGTACCACATGCATTGTGTCGTGTTGAGTCACATTGCATAATTATTGTTGATTGTTGTTCCATAATTATTGTTGTATTTGTTGTCGTGGAATATTGGTGAACTGGTTATAATTATTGTTGTGTGTGAGGAACTACCTTGTAAATGTTATATGCACTATTTATGTTTGAATTTGTTCCTCACCCCTTTGTTGTTGTTGCGTCTGTGCTTCTTTGGAAGTACATATAATCCAGGTACTTGAGAGTGTGTGGAGTCGTGTTGCCTGTTCGGGTCTAGGATGCTCTAATATGTAACATGGGAATGTGGAATCTTTCAATTGTTTATTTTGTTTTGTTTTGTTACGTACTTGTTTTATAAACCGATTTTTTTATTGAGGATATTTTGTTGAGATTGGCTTATTGCCCAAGTGGGATTAAATACTTATTTTATTCTGCTGTTTTTAATGAAAAGACTTCTATTGGTGACTATTGTTGGGAAAGTGGGGTGTTACAAATCCCATGTCAGAAACATCAATACCCAAGGTATCTTTGCACTCCAGAGCTCTGACCTTCTCTGCTAGCATCTGAAAGCCCTAATGATTACCCCTCATACCAAGTCCCAAGTCCTCGTTCAGCAAAGAGAACTGGTCGGCCTGATTATCCTCCACATTATGAACCGGAATATGAATACCCTCTGGGGTAGGTCCATTAGCTCTTGTTGGCCCAACAGTGGTGTTAATTGGGTTTCCTTGTGCATCCAAATTAACTCTGACGACTTGTGGTTGATCAAGCCTCTAGATAGGAGCCATCAACTCTTGTTGACCTAGGGCGACCCCCTGCATCATGTTTATGAATTCATTCATGCACGTACGGATTTCAGTCAATGCCGCTTGAATAGTGTCTATGACGTTTCTTTGATTGTGACGGGTGGCGTACCGGTGAAGACGACGATTTGCAATCCTTCCTGAATAAACATATAAGTTAGGAAAACTCGGATAACCTACAAAAGAAAAATGCAAAGATGATATGAATGCATGCAAATGCTGTGTTTTTTCATTCTCAAGGTTGTTTGCGTCCCCATTCCAATATTGAGGAATAAGAGAATCCATATGGCCTATGAGAATTTTGAATTTTGGGAAGAGAATATCATATGAATCACAGATTAGCTAACTATGAAGAACTAGTGTCTGGAACACGTGTTGGTGCAACCATTAGCAATTTGAATCATATCAGATAAATGGAAACATGAGATTAATAAGGATTTCCCTGAAGGGAACAAGTTTTTATAATACGCACAACCTCAGAAGTATAAGAGATTCCCACAACAAGTATGTGGGTAATACAACACAAACAAAAGAATCTAAGCCCTATGAAACTTAACATCCTTTAGCCTCCAACTAAGAGGTTTGACGTTCTCGAACAGCTGAGCGACAACCGGATGACTTGGGTCTTCAAGGAGCTTTTGTATGAGCAAATCCCTATGATCGAAGGAAGCATGAAGTTCACTGATCTGCTGCAGGAAGATCTCTTCATTTTCCCTGCTGGGACCAGGTTCAGACTTGACCTTCTTGACCTCCGCACGTACTTTGAGCTCTTCCACCTCCTTCTGAACATCCTCAATTTCTTGTTGTCCATGTGCTATCTTCTGGATGTAGTCTCTACGCTGCTTGTGGGCTAGCTGGAGCTGCTCTTTCTGGTCACCCAACTGCTCTTGAGGGTCTTCAATCTTCTTCTTGTACTCAGCTTCCACTTCCTTCTTCTTCTTCAGACTGGCCTCCCATTTTTCCTGCCAACGAATTATTATTTCATTGGCGTCAATTAGATACTTCTTGTCCTTTCGACGCTCGTTCGTTTTGTGAATTTCAACCAAACCCTTTTTCTTGAAATAGCGCTCTTTTTCTTCAAAGTATATCTGCTTGACCTTCACCATTTCTTCAGCTTTCTAAACCCTTTCTTCTAATCTATGATTAAGGGTCACCATCCTCTGATAAGAACTATGGGCTTCATGATTCTCTTCCCTGAGTTGTTGGACTAAAGCTTCCACCTTTTGGTATTCTTCTAAAGGCACAATGACTTTAGCTTCAATTGGTGAAGGGGGCTTGTGATGAGAAGGGTAACAGGACAATCTAGGCTTTCTCCTTTAACCATGCGTCATAGTCAGGAAAAGTCTGGTTATTGCTTTTACCCAAACATATTATGCATCTCCTTCGGATGAGCTTCCAAGAGCCCGCAGTTTTTCTAACCAGTGGGAGATTGTCCTTTACTGGGAAGTAAAAGGTCTGAGCTAACTCTGACTCCTCAGGAATATCTTTAGGCGCGTATCCTGATTGCCTTCTTAAGAGAATCAGGTGATAATTAATTCCCCCGGTTACTCCTAAGAATGGCACATTGGGATAACTCCCACAACTAGTGATTAAGTTCCTCCCTTTAAATCTTAGGGTAAACTAGTTGATATCTTTGGTGGATAACATGCTTAACCTCTGGGCCCATATCAGGTTAGGATCCATGAAGGCTTAAGTACTTGTCAAGTGCCTCGCGAACCACTTGTAAAACAAAGGAGCACAACATCATAATAAACCCCCTCATCTTTTCTCATTCTTATAGTGAACTGAATAGTAAAGGTCTCCCACCAGAGTGGGCACTAGATTCTTCAGCATAAAAAGATGAATAACATTCATGTCTACAAACTTGTCGATATCGACGAACAGAATAATCCCATAGAGAGAGGACCAGGATAGCACAAACAGAGTTCCACTGAGGTTTTGCAGCAAGCTCTTCAGCCTTCTTCACCAAGAATTCAAAAGAAAAACCGAACATTCCCCCTTTGGTAGTATTCAGATTTGAAAATACAACAGACGGACTCAAATAAAGAGCTTCAACAATGTCAGCATGTGTGGGCCTTGTCATCTTTGCGTTGAAAGGAATATGATCCTAAAGAAGAACCCCTAAGATCAAAGAATATTCCTCCAGTAGAGGATCCAACTCGAAATCATGAAATGTAAAGCATCTGAGCCGAGGGTCGTAGTACTGCAGCAGTGTATGAATAACGCTTCGCTCAGAACTATCCAGATCTACCACCATATCCAGAATATCCCCGTAAGCCTTCCGGAAATATTCAATATTATTCGGGGTGATAAATGATACCATCTTGTTTATCATGTTCATCTTAGTGTCGAAGAACTTATAATGGATATTCTTCTTTCTATAATCCTCCATCTCTGAGCAAGAAGTCCAACCAGAATTGGGAATAGTATGTAAACCCTGAGAATGAAAAAGAACACAAATGATTAATGATGTGATGATGTTATGCAATGCAAGGCATGTGATTAGGAACGTGTCTGTGTTGGTGTTGATTAGATAACCAAGTGTCTGTGAAGAGTCATAATAACATCATCTCTGTGCAGAAATTCCAGAATTCAGGACTATAAAACCACATAGACTGAATCATATCACAAAGTAACACTGGTGAAGCGGGTAGGTTGAAAGTTCAGGGTTCCTACAAACCTGTATGCCCCTCCCAATCTCACGGGTGTGCTACCTCGAGTCAACATCACGGACTCTCAAAGCTGAATAGCAATTATATGTTCACCATCTCTGAGAAATGGTGTATTACCATATCAGGGAATCGGTTTAGCATTATGTACTACTCAGGGAGGTATTAGCTAAGTCTGGGAAAAACAAGCATCCATCATAAGTTCCCAGCTTCAAGCACTGAATCGAGAAACAATATTACATTCATCCCTTGGAATACAGTATTATCGTCATACGAACAGTTGCTTTAACTGAGTTCCTATGAGAGAACCAGGACATCCTATGCGAGTTCCTAGTAGGCCCTCGGATGCGAGTGGGTTTGCCAACAAATGTGGTCTGCCATTGTCATCACTGGAAAGGGTTGTTTCCACTAAGGTCCTCAATGATCGGTCCCTAAATGCACATAACTATCGAGGTCATATCCTGAAATGGAGGAAATCTTCACACATAATATTTCCAAGATGGTCGCACTCTGGGTGTGGAACACATCGCCACTCATCATGGTAAGATACCATGGAAGTATAATGCCTACCCACGCTAAATTCTAGGGTGCACTCGAGCCTTAGTATTGGGCTCATCTCATAGTAACCCTATCCCACCAAAGAAAACTAGCACAGTCCAGACAGTCCAGTATATATATGATACATGAAAAATAAAATACTAAAAGTGATAAATAAAGTTGTAAATAAAAGTTGTAGATAAAAGCAGTAAAGCTAAACTAAATCACATAGCAAACAGACATCTAAACACCCAAAGTAACAGAAACATACAAGCGTTGGGATTGACTCTTAAAGGGGAAACCAGAGATTTTGGGTTCGATCCCCAACAGAGTTGCTAGCTGTCGCTCCCAGGATTTTCATCCTAGTACAAACGCAAAAGTGGCACGGAAAAGGTAGAGTCACCAGCCAGGCATTTTTCTCCCGAATGAATGAGAAAGGTAATGTTGCACAAACCTAAGGAAAAGGAAATAACAAAGTCTTGCGAACCAAAGAGACTGGGTTCATGAGTAGGTTATGAACTGGGAAGCTATTAGCACCTCAGATCATCTATCGCACCCGACATGATCCACGTTTGTTAGTCTATTTCAAAAGGTAAGGAATAAAACTATTGTTGAATAAAAACCGCTACTAGAACTGGAATGAAAGAGGGAACTGGAAAAATAGAACGAAAAGGTACGGGAAAATGCAGGGAAAATAAAGAATGTGCTCGAATGGGCCCTACCCCACTGCCTACGTATCTCATGGGAAATGAAAATCACAGTCGCCGTAGTTCCCCTAACTAAGGAGGGAACTTTGTTTGTGTTTTTTTTGAATTGAACTACTTGTGACTATGCTTAGGTGTTGCAGGCTCGTTTGGCATTGGCGTGTTACAGTCTTGCAAAAGACAAGTCGTAGCAAGTTCGTATTTAGAGTGAATGAAATGACAAGGCGTGTGTTGTTTGTTTACTGTGTTTTAGAAGAAGTGTTTTGATTTTGTGTTTTGTGAAACATTCTCATGCTAAGACTTATTCATCATGATAGATATCCTACACCTCATCCTGATATGGAATGCATGCAAATACCCCATGGAAAAGTCTCCTGGTGCATGAGAAAGCTCGACCTTTATTAAGTGTTTTGATTTTACTTTGAGATGAGAAAGAAGACTCAAATCAAGAAAGGAAAAAATGCTAAGGGGAACTAAGACTCACCCTAAGTTGTTATTCAATAGAGATCTTATGGTTAGTGTGGTTTTCTAATCCTAAAGAGAAAAAGAAAGTAAGTTCTAACTCACTTCAATGATTGAAGATGAGTTAGACCTCCAAGGGAATGAAGAAAGTGAAATGTCGAAGAAGCATAAAATGCTTATCGCAAACACATATTGAAAGCATTAAAAGGATAAGGAAGAAGGTGTATGTACGATACCCTCCCACACACATGGCTTACCATAACCCCCAACAGAACAAAGGTTAGTATAATTAAACCAAAATGGATAAAAGGAAAGAGGTAATCAAGTACCAAACATGTCCTAACATAACACGACCTAAACTAGACTCAATCCTAAGCCTAAGTATGCCTAAAAGCTAAGCTAAGCCTAAAGTCAGCAACTACTACAATGCTCTAACACACAATCAGCTACCAAATGCAACTAATAATGAAAACAGCCTATTACAACTACCAAACAATATGAAAATAGGTGTAAAAAGAGTCGATACTCAACAATGCAGCATACATTTTACAGCTTCTATTCTAAAATGCAGCACTGAAACCTTGGCAGAATTTTATCATTTTTCCAATGCAAATGCATGGATATGCAACATACTATAATCATTTATGGATGCAACATGGTTAGTATGATTATGATCATGTGAATATGAAAACACTTAACCTTTTTAATGCACTTTTCATACAAAAGCAAACATATGTGTCGCTCCCGGGATTTTTATCCTAGTACAAACGCGAAAGTGGCGCGGAAAAGGTAGAGTCGCCAGCCAGGCATTTTTATCTCAAAGGAACGGGAAAGGTAATGTTGCACAAACCTGAGGAAGAAGGAAAGGACAAGGTCTTGTGAATCAAAGATCTGGGTTCGGGAGACGGTTACGACTTGGGAAGGTATTAGCACCCCAGATCGTCAGTCATACCCGACGGGATCCATGCTTGTTTGTTTGTTTCAAAGGGTGAGAAAAATATAACTGATGCTGAACAAATGAACTGCTAACTGGAATGGGAATGAGAAAGGAACTGTAAAATAGAAAGAATAGAAGGGGGAAAATGTAAGGAAAATAAAGAATGTGCTCGAACAGGCCCTACCCCGCTGCCTACGTACCTCATCGTGAAAATGAGGATCAGAGTCGACGTAGTTCGCCTAACTAAGGCGGGAACTATTTGTTTGTGTTTTTTATAGCTGGAACTGCGTATGTCTATGCTCTGGTGTTGCAGGCTCGTCTGGTACGAGTGCATTTATCGTCTTGCATGCGAGACAAGTCGTCGCAAGTTCGCGTTGAGAATGAATGAGGTGAGAAGAGAAGTTCCCGCGGGAAAGTCGCTTATTGTTTGTTGTTTGCTTTTAAGAGTTTTTGTGTGAATTTGGCACAAGGAAGTGAATTCAAACTCTTTTCCATGGAATGTATACTTGCTACTACATTCCAAGATGGAATAATAGAACAAGCACACCAAGCAAGGAGAATTTATCCAAGGCTTGTTTCCATGAATTAGGGTTTAAGTTCACTAGATTTTTGAACTTATTAAATGTTTTTGTTGCTTTTGTGAACTATATTTTATGTTTTTCTTTGTGAAACAACCCCTTGATGAGACTTGTACATCATGCTAGACAAGCTTACACCATTCCAAGATGGAATGAATGCAATTGCCCCATGGAATAAGGCTATACACAAGGGATCCTTTCATGCATTTATTAAGTCTTTTTTGATTTGTTTGAAGATGAGGAGAGAAGACTTAAAAGGCAAAGGTCAAAGCTAATGGGGGACTAAGACACAACCATAAGTCATCTTATTATGTACAAAGTGTGATCATATGGTTAATGAGGTATTCTAACCTAAGGAGAAGAAAGAACAAGTTAGAATTCAACTTACTTCCTAAGGAAGTTAAGTTGAATCTAAAAAGAGAAAAGGGACCTATGAACAAAGCACAAAGGCGTTAAGGCAAAAAATATTGATGCATAAGAGATAAAGAATGAAGTAATTACCTCATCTTCCCCCCTACAAAACAAATGTTAGCATGATGAAGAAGTATGAACAATTATGACATGGCATATTTCAATAACAACTCACACTTGCTAAGGAAAGGTGTTAGTGAACTTCTAAGGTTAATACCTAAGTGTCGCTCCCGAAGATTTGCATCCCGGTGCAAGCGCGAACGGTCGTCGAAAGGAGAAAATGAAATGAACTGAATAGAGTCGCCAGCTAGGCATTTTTATCCCGAAGGAAAGGTAATGCTGCATAAACCTAGAAAAATATGGATAAGACAGTTGCGAACCAGAGAAACTGAGAAAGGGGGTTGGTTACAACCTGGGAAGGTATTAGCACCCAGATTGTCCGTCGTACTCGACGGAATCCACGCTTAAAAGATTGTGTTTAAAGGGGTAGGTGTATGTGCTATCTGTGTGCCAAAGCTAAGAAAAGAATATACAAGTGTCCGTGTAAAAAGAAGTGAAATGCTCAGGAACTGAGGCTTAGAAAATAATGCTGAAAGAGGGGGAAGACAAGGAGACTTTTGTTCGATAATAGTTAAGTTATGCTTATGTATCCTCTCGTGCAATGAGGAAGTTAGAACACCGTAGTTCGACTCAAAGAGATTGAAAGATAAATCGACTGTGAACTGCTTGTTTGTCTATGCTCAAGTATATGACTCGTCTGGCTCGAGTGCTAACTGTCTTGCATTAGACGGAAGAAGCAAGTTCTCGTTTGTGAATGAGTGTGATGAGAAAAGAATCCCGAAGGAGACGATTATTGTTTGTTTTTGTGTTTTCAGTTTTGTTATTGTTTTTGGTGTTTTGCATAAATTAATGAGCTTAAGCCTAAATCAAAGGCTTGTAAACTCATTATATCCACCCTGATTAGGGATAATGAGCCCACTTAAGTATGAGATAAGCATCTCAACTTAATTGCCATGATGATGTAGGATTAAGATCATTAACCTACTTGTGATTAATTAGATGTTTTTGGGTTTTTGTTTAGTGTTAAGTAATGAGTTTAATCTCTAATCACAGATTAGTGAACTCATTACACCATCCTAATAGAAGGATAACAGATGAGCACACTTAAGCTAAGGAAGATACCTCAACTTAATCCATGGTTAGGGATTAAATTCATTATATAACAAGCCTTTATTAAGTGGATTTTAATTAAGGGATGAGATTAAGATTTGGATTCTATGGTTTGTAAGACAACTTGAGGGGGACTTGTCCATTAAACACTAGGGTTAGTTCTTCTTAACCATAAAGGAATAATTAGAACCCTAATGTAAGGCCCAAGTTACAAGATGAAGTCTTAGTGATTATTAAGATGATTTGATTAAGAGGTTTAAACAAATTAAAGGTTTAAAACTTAGGATTAAAGTTATACACTCCATTCTAATAGAAGGATACAGGCATAACCCTAATTCCAAAGTCTTAAAACTTTAAGAGTTTAGTCTCTGATTATGAAGATGAGAACATAGACTCAAGGAGACTCAAAGGTAAAAGCTAAGGGGGACTAATCACAACCCTAATTATTATCATGCTTGGATGTTCCTATGGTTTGTAAGGCTTAAGAAAGATCTTTAAGGAAGCCACCAATGGAAGAAGCAGATGAAAGGAGGATGAAGCAAAAGAATAAGTTACTTACTTCATTGAAGAAGATAAGTAACTTAAAGAAAGAAAGTGAGAGAGAACACAAGTGAACAAGTTCACTTCAAAGACAAGTAAAAATGCATATGAATGAGATAAGAAGAAGTGAGAGGTGAAGGCAAATTCACCTCCAAAAGTAACTTACCACCTGAAAATGTTAGCATGAATGCATAAAGTTCAAAGCATAAAGAAATGAAATGAAATGAGATGCAATGAGATGAAATGACCAAAGTCAGAAGTTTTTATGCAATGTTAATGTTATGTGAGATGATACAAAAGCATACTAAATGCATATGTATGATCATACAAAGATGAGATGCAAATGGAAGCATGCTTTGAAGTTTGAAAACACATGAAAGTTAATGAAATGAAATGAATTCAAATCATGGCAAATGAATGAAGAAATGATCAAGCATGATTCTAACATGTCCTAAGATGTCTAATATGACTTATGAATGCAAGAAATGTCATGGCAAGTTCATGTAAGGATGTATATGCAAGATGAATGCAAATGAACACATAAAATTAGGGTTTTATGGACAAGTGAGATGCAAATGAACAAAACAAAAGCATATGATATGATAAAAAAAATTGAAACCAAGCTCAAATGAACCCTAATCCTATACTAGGTCACACCCCAAAGGAGAAGGTCAGAAGCCTAACCAATCAAAAGTTATGAATTTCCTAAGTTCTCTAGGGTTTTTGGGTGGTTCAAAGGGAAAATGCAAATAAAATTGAAAATTCAAGATAAATTCATGAGGAAAATGTCCTATAAACTACATGCAATATTCAAAACAATGAAAAAATAATCATCTTCAAACTCTTCTTGGTTAGGCAGAAATAATTTTTTAAAGTTAGGGTTCAAAAAATGAAATTTAATGACCCCTAATTCAAAGAAAATTCACACACTATGATCAAACCTAAAAATAAATTTGTGTGAAGAGTTTGAAAATGTTTCTAAATGCATTGGGATGATTCATGATTTTTTTGGTGATTTTTAGAAACCTAAATGTATTTTTAATTAATTAAAAGACTTTAATTAATTAAAAATAACATTTAAATATTTTAAAAATAATTTTTTAATGCAAAAAATAAAATAAAAATCATTTTCAGGTTAAGAAAAATATTTAAAACAGAAATGCAAAGTTTCATATTTTTTGGATGCTTTTTGCTATTTTTAATTAATTAAGCAAAAGAAATGAATAAAAATGAATATAAAATAGAATAAATGGAAAGTAAACGCATCTGAGGGTCCAGATTCAAACTGGGATGGAGGGAGTTGACCATGCGCATAAATCAAGGGCTTGGATCAAATCTGACTAATTGAGTTTAATTAAATTAAATAATTATGGATTAATGCTAATGAACTAATCTGGTCCACTCATTTGCGCGCTAACCCTAAGATCTAAAGGCCCACATTCAAACCTGACTAAACCTAATTAATTAGACCTAATGACTTTCAGGTGACCAGAGCTTGCTCCGGTCATCTTCTCCTGCGAGGCAAAAATTCAGAAACTCATAGAAGCATCAAAACTCCTAATTTTTTGCCCATAATCATTCCTCTAACATCAAAGAACATGAATCCACAAACAAAAATCATTTATCATGCATAACAAAGCTGAATCGAAGAAAACAAGTTCTAGGTCAAAAATTTCAGAACAACCATACATACTCATTTCTCAATCATTTTCGAAAACAAACATATCAGAGTGATCAGGGGAACATGAAGATTGATATTTTAACTTAAATAGCAAGTTCTGGAAAAAATGTTCTTGAGGTATACCTGAGATGAAGCTTTGCAGTTTTGAGCTTTCTGGCCTCCTCCCTTGTGCAAATCAACTTCAATGGACCCCCTGAGGATGATGTGATGCTTAGAACAAGTTTATAATGGTTGTTTTGAAGTGTTTGGTTCTGATAACTCAGAAATCGTATTTCTGATTTTGGGGGTTTTGGGCCATGAGAGTGGGTGATTTGTGATCTATGGATGATTTTAAGTTGATTGGTGTAAAATTATTTGAAGTTTGATGGCTGGTTTTTGAGATTAAAAGAGAGGAAGGTTTTTTGATGATTTTGTGAATCCTAACCTGTGTGAGGTTCTGAGCTTGTTTGTTGTGTGAAATGAGGTCCATAAGGTTAGTATAGGCCAATGAGAGTGTTCAGAAAGTGGGTGGTGGCATAGTCTGATTGGTATGGGAGCTTTTGCAAAAAGTCAAGATTTTGTACTTTGAGGTATGGGCATGGTGCAGGTCTGATTTCTTGGGGTGTCTGGCCTTAACTGACTTTGTGGATGGCCCTTGGATCAAAGGATTGCAGCTGGATGGCTTGGATGAAGAGATGTCATGCTTTATGCAATTTTCCAACTTTGATGTTTCTTGTGAATCAAGTCATGAAAATGCCAAATTCTTGGGCCAATTCTGATGTTTAGAAGTTGCCTTGGCATGTTATGAAGTGTTTTGTCTATTTGAAGTCATTAGAATGCTTGAATATGCCAATTTGCAAAATCCCTCTTTGACATGAAACTTGAAATTTTAGGATTTTTGCCAACTTTGAAAGGCCATATCTTGAGTTCTAGGATGAATCAAGACATGTTCTTATACTTTTTGAAAAGGTAAATACCTAATCTACAACTTTCATGACCAATAATTTTTCATTTGAAGCATTTTTGGTTGAGAAAGAGGAGGTTGAAAAACATTCCCAAAATGGAAAGTTTCCATTACAAGTCATTTCCATTTTTGGCAAGTTTGCAAATGGCTCAAAATTCTTCAATCTTGTGAACTTCCAACCACTTATAAGATCATAGAACTTCAATTTGATGAAAATAACCCTTTGGTTCCATTGTTGGGGCGTCAGATGCCCTGATTTTGACTTAACTTGCTCAAGAAGTTACCCAGTGAACAGATGACTTCCACAATGAATTTCTTCAACAAACTTGGTACACATGATCCTTATGACATATTAAGAACATTAGAAACAAGAATGGCCTAAAAATTTGGAGTTAAGGTCTCTGAAACTAAAACCCTAATTTTGGTCATCTGTGTAGTGAAAACCCTAGTTCTGCTTCCATGCCTTTGCCAGTTCTTGTGATCTCTTGACTTCTTTGAACTTTGAGGGGCATAATATGATGATAGAACACACATGGACCCTCTTGGAAAGCTTTGAGTCCTTTGGGATGGCTCAGATGGAATCTTGGATTGCTTAGAACACAAACCCTAGATGCAGATGAACTTGAACTATGCAGTGAAACAAAAATGCAATATGAGGTGGTATGCCTATGTTGATGCAAACATGAGGGATCACAAGCCATGGTGTGATATTAGTGAGGAAAAATTTGGGGTGTTTACAGCTGCCCCTATTCAAGCATGAGTTAGCTGTGCAGGGTGTAAGCGCCTGGCTTAACAGACAAACAAGATAACTTGTGGTTGAATACCAAAGACAGTCCAAAATTTGCACTCGCTGGATAGAAGAAGAAAAGGGATATAAATTGTAAAAAGGTAGTATAGTATGATTATCAAATGAAGGCGATTGAGGACGACCATCGAGCAGAGGACGACTGCTGGGGATAAAGTGGTGAGTTAAGCAATGGCAGGGACGGCCGACAAGCTGGGGAAATAAAGAGACCATGACGGAGACGGCCATCAGGTAAGATTCTCTGGGGATTAAAGTAAAGGAAATTATGGGGACATCCATCGGGTTTGCAAAGTAAAATAAACAACGATGGGGACGACCATCGGTTTAAAGAATAAATGAAATAATGATGAGGGACGGTCATCACAGGTGAAGGACGATCACCTAGCAGGGGACGACTGCTCTTTATCACGACATAGGATGAATGTCGGATAGAAAAGGTCGACGATGGGGACGACCATCAGATAGAATGATGAAGGATGATCATCAAGAGGTGAAGGAATATCACCTAGCAGGGTACGGCTGCTCTCGGGGTTTATCACGACATAGGATGAATGTCGGATAACAAGATTAACGATGGGGACGGCCATCGGATAAAATGATGAAGGACGATCATCAAAAGGTGAAGGACGATCACCTAGCAGGGGACGGCTGCTTTTTATCACAACATAGGACGAATGTCGGATAGAAGAGGGGTTCCACTAACGGGGACTCCACTAGGGAAAGGGATGAGGGACGGTCATCCAAAGGTGAAGGACGATCACCTGGCAGGGTACGGCTGCCGAAGGTATCACGACATAGGACGAATGTCGGATAGAAGAAAAGTTGCTTTGTTGGTGACTTGCTGAGGATTGGTAAACACAGATGAGTGCTTACGATTGAGAATAAAAAGGTATAAGTGTTTGATGTTGTGTATAGATTAAAGATGCAGACGAGCATCCTTAGGACCGTGATACGGACGAGTATCGGTAGAAACAAACGCTAATGCGTGTTCAGAGATGATGTTACGGACGAGTACCGACTTGTTAACAAAGAACACGGACGAGTGTCGGATCTGTTGAGGAGTGATATATACCATGATACGGATGAGTATCAAAGACTTATGTACAAGTATGAGTGAGTATTGATTTGTTGGTGAAGTACGAGCAAGACACAGACGAGTGTTTGACCTGCTGGGGAATGTAGGACACGGACGAGTGTCAAATATGTACTATATATAAACAGGCATCTGTTTCGAGAATGCAAAGAATATGCTTCGGCTTTCTGTGGGGATAGGATGACATGGACGGGTATCGAAAAGAGTGGTTTATAAACAAGTATTTGGTTAACCATGCTGGGGAAGGATGACACGGACGAGTGTCAACAGAGTATGTATAGGTATCTGTATTTGAGAGTGCGAAAGGTATTCTGGTGACCTGCAGGGGATAAGACGACATGGACGAGTGTCGGAAAGAGTATATATGAATGTGAACAGGCATTTGTGTTTGAGAGTGCAAAGGGGACGCTTTGGCTTTTATCTGCAGGGGATGTGTTTTGTATATTCATTGCTGATGAAAATACTGATGGTAATTGCAGGTGACTGGCCCAAATTTGGCTTGTGATCATGCAAATGTTTGATTTTTGCCGTGATGCTCCGTATTAGACGGAATGATACGCTTATTTGGTGAATATGATGTTAATGCTATGATTATACAAAAGAGGAACCGATCCGGGATTCAGATCCTACTGGGATAAAGATCTCTGGCTGATCTGCTTGGAAGAATGTCCCGGCTGGGGAGGAGATCAATGGATCTGTCAGGAGAGATAGCTCTGCTTGGGGAAATAGATATTTGGTCGATCTACCCGTAAGGAGAACGCAGCTGGGGAGAATGAAACTTTCGTCACTTTGTTGGGTAAGAGTTTCAGACATTGCTCTTCTGGGGAGAGGCTGGAAACTTCTGTGGGGAGATATTTCTTTTATCCTTGCTAAGGATGAGAGATCTGGCACTTTGGTAGAGATCTCGGCTGGGGATGAGGAGGCTTTGACAACTTCGCTGGGGAAAGGCATTTTAGACATTGCTCGGGAAATCCCGCTTGGGGAGGAGGTAACTTTCGGGAAGTAGCATGATGGGGATGCGATGCTTGATGTGCCCCATGTTGCGTATTGAATACCTGCAACCTGTTAAAACAAAAGAAACGCACAAGTATCCCGCGATATCCCTTACCGGATTCCGTCATAGGAGTTAGATATTCCTGAAAGCAAATATATTTCCTGCAAGCATTTATTAAAAATGGCTCATTTGCTTTATGCAAGTAATGTATCATGAATATTGGACATTTTGCAAACGAAACAAAAATGTACAAAACGAGGTGTGTGTCGCTCCCACCAAAATGAACCTGGCCAAGAGGGGGTACAGACGCGAACGATCGGCGAAGGAGGTGAGAACACACAAGGGTGAACTCAGAAAGAAAAGAGTCGCCAGCTAGGCATTTTTAATCCCGGAGGAAAGGTAATGCTGCATAGACCTAAGAAAAGATGGATAAGACGGTCGCGAATCAGAGAAACTGAGAAAGGGGGTTGGTTACAACCTGGGAAGGTATTAGCATCCAGATTGTCCGTCGTACTCGACGGGATCCACGCTTGAAATATTTGTGCTTAAAGGGGTTGTGTCAGTGCTATCTGTGTATCAAAGCTGGAAAGAATGCAAGTGTCAGTGCTGGAAGAAAGTGAAGTGAAATATATGAAGTGACAGTGTAAGAACAGGAGTGCAAAGCCTAAGATAATGAGGCTAAAAGAATAATGTTGCAAGGAGGGGGGATATACAGAGATTTTTGTTAGATAATTGTTAAGTTATGCCTACGTATCCTCTCGTGCAATGAGGAAGTCAGAACACCGTAGTTCGACTCAAAGAGACTGAAAGGTAAATTGACTTGTGAACTGCCTGCTTGTCTATGCTCAAGTGTATGACCTGTTTGGCTCAGGTGCAAACTGTCTTGCATCAGACGGAAGAAGCGAGTTCTCGTTTATGAGTGAATGAGGTGAGGAAAGAATCCCGGAGGAAACGATTATTGTTTGTTTTTGTGTTTTCAGGCTTTTATTACTTTTTGAGTTTGTCATAAGAAGATGATCTTAAGCCAAAACCAAGGGTTAGTAAACTCATCATATCCTCCCTCTGATTAGGGGTAATGAGAATACCTTAAGTATGAAGTAAGCACCTCAAATTTAATCACCATGATGTAGGATTAAGATCATTAACCTATTTGCAATTATTTAGATGTTTTAACGGTTTTTGTTTAGTGTTAAGTAATGATTTTAAGCCATAATCAAGGATTTAATAGACTCATTACACAATCCTAATAGAAGGATAATAGATGAGAACATTTAAGTTGAGGAAGGCTCCTCAATTTAATCCATGATTAGGGATTAACCTCATGACATAACAAAACCTTTATTAAATGGATTTTAGTTAATGGTAAGGATTAAGAAGTGAATTTTATGGTTTGTAAGACAACTTGAGGGGGACTTGTCCATTAACACTAGGGTTGGTCCTTCTTAACCAATTAAGGAAGAATTAGAACCTTAATGCAAGGCCCAAGTTAAAAGCTTGATGTCTTAGTGATTATTAGGTGGATTGATTAAAGGATTTAAACACATTAAGGGTTTAACACTTAGGATTAAAGTTATACACTCCATCCTAATAGAAGGATACAGGCATAAGCTTAACCACAAAGCCTTAAAACCTTTAAGGTTTAGTCCTTGATTATGGGATGAGAAGAGAAGACACAAAGATGACACGAAGGTAAAACTAAGTGGGGGACTAATCAAGCCCTAATTATGATCATGCTTGGGTTGTTCCTAGGGTTTATGAGGCTTGCAAGAAGATCTTCAAAAGAAAAGCCACCAAGGAAGAAGCAGATGAAAGGAGAAGGAAGCAGAAGAAGCAAGTCAACTTACTTCACTTAAGAAGATAAGTTACTTGAAGAAAGAAGGTGAGAAGGAGACATGAATGAGCAAGCTCACTTCAAAACACATACAAAATTCAGCAAAGAAAGCATAAAAGAAATGAGAAGAGATTGTGAGAAGTGAAGGCAAATTCACTTCTCAAAACAACTTACCACCTGAAAAGTTAGCAAAAGAAATGAAATGACATGAAAATGAAATGAATGCAAAGATGAAAGTCAAAACCAGAAGCATGAACATGATGTCAATAATGTAAAGAGATGATGCAAACACATGGCAAGAGTTGTGGATGATCATACAAGGATGAGGATGCAAATGAAACATGCCTTGAACCATAAAAGTTCATGAAAGTTTATGAAATGGAATGAATGCATAACATGGCAAATGAATGATGCAATGATCAAACATGATTCTAATATGTCCTAAGATGTCTCATATGCCATGTGGATACACAAAATCTCATGGCAAGTTCATGTATGCAAGCAAATGAGAGATGAATGCAAATGAAAGCAAAAATTAGGATTTATACATAACATGCAAATTTCATTTTTTGTGATTTTTAGAAACTTAAATGCTATTTTAATTAATTAATTCTCATTAACTAATTAAAATAAACATTTAAATATTTTTAAAATACGAAAATTATGAAAAAAATAAAATAAAAATTATTTTAAGAAAGAGAAAAATATTTTAAGGCTGGATGCAAAAAATGAAATTTTTTAGAAGTGATTTACTATTTTTAATAAAATGGACAAAACAAATGAATAAAAAAGAAAATAAAATGAAATAAAATGAAAAGTACACAGATCCATGAGTCAGGATTTAAATGGGATGCGCGGGAGTTGACTGGCGCGTGATCTGAGGGTCCACATTCAAACTGGCATATTTAAAATTAAACCCTAATTAATTAAGCTAATAAATCAGAATTAGGGCTAATGACCAGATCCCATCCATTGAAACGCGCGCGGGAAACAAAAATCAATGGCTCACATTCAAATGAAACCCTAAACTTGATTAAAGCCCTAATGACTTTCAGGTCACCGGAGAAGAGCTCCGGTCGTCTTCTCCGGTGACATCCCTCCCTGAAAAATCTCAACTTCTTCCCTAGGTCATTTCTGGAGCTCTAAAGCTCCAGATTTGTTCCTCTCACTCCCCTAAACCTAAATCCAACCTCAAATGGAATTTATTTCCAGCCATAAACATGATTCGAAGCCAAGAACACAAATATGCAAAACTTTCAGACAAGCAATACACCCTCATCTCTCCATCATTTTCAACAATTTTAAGTTCATTACACTCAGGGGATCAAACACAACCAATTAAGAACTTAAAATAGAGGTTCTGGAAAAAAAGTTTCACATGGCTACCTGAGATGAAGCTTTCAACCCCAGAGCTTTCAGGCTGCTTTCCTACTTCCAAATGCCTCCAATGAACTCCCTGAAGAAGCTATGATGCTTGGTTGGAGTGTTTTGAGGCTGATTTGTGAGTTTGATACAGTTCAGTTCAATGAGAGAGGGGAATCGTGTTTTTGATATGAAGGGTTTCAGGGCCAGGTGATGGTTGGGAAATGATCAGTGGATCATGGTGAGTGATTCTATGAAGTTTGTTTTGAGGTTTGAAGCTTATGTGATGAGATTCGAATGAAAGTGCAAAGAGGGAGGTTTTTGTGAACTATGGTGATGCTCTGGTTCCAGCTTCCAAGATTGTGTGACATGTGATCCTTGAGGCATGTATGTGAAGCTGTGATTGGTCAGAGTAGTTGGTGTGGCTCAGTTTGATTGGTATGGCTCAAGTTGCATAAAGTCAACATTTGTGTAAGTGAAGGTATGGGCTGGTTCAGTCATGGTACAAAGGCATGGTTAGAATCATCTTGCTTCAAGGAGGTCCATGGAAGTCATTTTTGGCAGCTGGCACAAGTGGATGAGAAGCTTTGGGTCATTTTGCAAATTCATGGAGTTTTGGCCCCTTTTGGATTTCTTAATGATCAAGGCATGAAAATGAGTGATTCTTTGGGCCATTCTGAATTTAAGGTCATGTGTTATGTTTATGTGATTCTTAGAAGTCATTTTGAAGTCATAGAAATGCTTGGCATGTGAATTTGCAAGTTTCCCTCTTTGGTGTAAAAGTGAAAATTTAGTGATTTTGTCCAACTTTGCAAGGCCATAACTTTTGATCCAAAATGAATTAGAATGAGTTCTTGTAATTTTTGAAAATGGGAGGATCCCATCTACAACTTTCATGACCAAAGATTTTTCATTTGAAGCATTTTTGAATCAAAAAGAGGAGGTTGAAAAACTTTCCCAAAATGGCAATTTTGCATTACAAGTCACTTTCCCAAAAAGGCAACTTTGCAAATGGCTTGAAATTCTTCAATTTTGTGACCTTCTAACATCTTCTATGATAAAATAAAGATCATACACATTCAAAATGATGGAGAAACCCCTTTGGTTGGGTGATTGGGGGCCTCAGATGCCCTGATTTTGCACTGACTTGCTCAAGAAGTCATCCCTTGATCAGATGCCTTCCCCATTGAGTTTCTTCATGAAAATTGGTAATCATGATCCTAATGTCATATAAAGACCCATAGTAACAAGAATGACCAAAAAATTTGGGGTTATGGCCTCTGAAACCAAAACCCTAATTCTAGGTCATCTGTGCAGTTAAACCTGGCTCTGCTTCCATGCCTTTCTCAGTTCTTGTGATTCTTTGACTTCCTTGACCTTGGGAGGATATAATATGATGCTTGAACATATATGGACCCTCTTGAGATGACTGAAGACCTTTGGAGTGGCTCAGATAGCCCAGGGATTGCTTAGATCACAAACCCTAGATGCAGATGACTTAGAACCAATGCAGTGAAGCAAAAATACAATATGAGATGCTATGATTGAATCTATGCAAATGAAAAGATCACAAGCCATGGTGAAATGAGTGAGGGAAAATTTGGGGTGTTTACAGCTGCCCCTATTCAAGCATGAGTTAGCTGTGCAGGATGTAAGCGACGGCTTAACAGGCAAGCAAGATAACTTGTGGTTGAATATCAAAGACAGTCCAAAATTTGCACTCACTGAATGAAGAAGAAAAGGGATATAGATTGTAAAAGGAAGTAAAGAATGATTATAAAGTGCGGGCGATGAAGGATGACCGTCGAGCAGAAGACGACTGCTGGGGATGAAGCCATGACGGGGACGGCCGACATGCTAGGGAAACAGAGAGATCATGATGGGGACAGCCATTAAGTAAAGAAACGAGAATTTATGGGGATTAAAGGTAAATGATGGGGACGACCATCGGGCTGAAGAAATAAATGATGAGGAACGGTCATTAAAGGTGAAGGACGATCACCTAGCAGGGGACGACTGCTTTGTTGGGGATAAAATGAGGGACGGTCATTTAAGGTGAAGGATGATCACCTGGCAGGGTACGACTGCCACAAGCATCACGACATAGGACGAATGCCGGATAGAAAGAGGCGACGATGGGGACGGCCATCGGATAAGCATGATGAAGGACGATCATCAAGAGGTGAAGGACAATCACCTAGCAGGGTACGTCTGCTCTCGAGGTTTACCGCGACATAGGACGAATGTCGGATAAAAAGATCAACGATGGGGACGGCCATCAGATAAAATAATGAAGGAAGATCATCAAGAGGTGAAGGACGATCACCTAGCAGGAGACGGCTGCTAAAAATATCACGACATAGGACGAATTTCGGATAGGAAGGGGTTCTAATGAATAGAGACTCCGCTGGGGATGATGAAGGACGATCATCAAAAAGGTGAAGGACGATCACCTGGCAGGGTAAGGCTGCCGGAAATATCATGACATAGGACGAATGTCGGATTGGAAGGAAATGGTTTATCAAGATTTATTGGGAATTCTTCTTGGGAATGGTAGACACAGATGAGTGTCTAATTTCAAGACAGAAAAGGCAAGTGTCTGACACGGTGTATAGATTAAAGATGCGGACGAGGATCCTTAAGACTATGATACGGACGAGTACCAGTAGAAACAAACGCTTGACGCATGTTCAGAGATGATTATACGGACGAGTACCAACTGGTTAACAAAGAACACGGACGAGGGTCGACTCTGAGGGGATTTAAGTGGCGTATACAAGATACGGACGAGTGTCTGTATGAGTAAAAAGTGATGGGTGAGACATAGGAGAGTGTCCAACTTGATGTGGAGCGCACGACACGGACGGGTGTCGGAAGAAGTGTATTATAAACAAGTATTTGGTTTACAAAGTGGTGTAGGCAGCTATGCTGGGGGAGGTGACACAGACAGGTGTCGGGGAAGTGTGTATATATGTATCTTTCTGTAGAGAACATTCGGGCGACTTTTCTGGGGAAAACGACACGGACGAGTGCCAAAAGGAGCATGTATCTGTATTTTGTAAGTGCAAGGAGGATGCTTTGGGCTTTCTGCCGGGGAGTTTGGGAAGTATTTGGTATATTGCTGATGGTATGTCAGTATTTACAAGTGCTTGATTCAGAACATGGCTTATGATTTATGCAATATGTATGATTTTTGCCGTAATGCTCCGTATTAGACAGAATGCTACGCTCTGAGGGGAAAATATGATGTGAATGCTATGATTATGAAAAGATACCGATCCGGGATTCGGATCCCGTTACTGTGGAGATCTCCGATTGATCTGCCTGAAGTGGATATCCCAGCTGGGGATGAGATCATTGGTAGATCTGATGAAATGATTCTGCTTGGAAACATGTCACTGATTGACCTTTCTTCGGTGATGATAAGCCCAGCTGGGGATGTGGAAGCTTTCGTCGCTTTGTTGCGAGATCTTCGGACATTGCTCTTCTGGATAGAGACTGGGACTCTGTGGGGAGTTAATTCCCTGCCTGACATTTGGCTGAGGAGGAATGATGACTGGCAACTCAGGTGTGGATGAAGCAATCTCTGGTGCTCTTCTGGAAGATGTGCCGAGTAAGTAATGATTTGGCAGCTTGTCGGGGAGAAGCTTTCATGTCCCATGTTGCGCTTTGAATACCTGCAATCCTATCATGACAAGAAACGTACAAGTATCCCTAGGTATCCCTTACTGGATTCCAACATAGGAATTTAGACACTCCCGGGAGCAAATATATTTCCTATAAGCAAGTAATTTAGAAAAAACGCATATGTACTTATGCAATCAACATCTTAAGGACATCGGACATTTTGCAAATGAAAATAAAATGTATGAGACGAAATATGACTGAAAAACTGATTTTATTAATTTGTGTGCCCTGAATTGGCAAGATACAGTCAAAGAAACAGATCCCCTGAAATGAGGAGATTGTTACAAATTGAGAAACAAAAAGATGCTGGCAATGTTGATGATGCTTCAAGGAGCTTTCCTTTTGCTATGACTTGTATGATATTGACGGTCTTCTCATCTTGCTTTTTGAAGGAGGCTGATTTTGACCGATGCTTTAACCTTTCGAAGCTTGTCGTGTTGTGGGTGATACAGACGAATTCAGAACGCAGTTGTTCGCTTATTCCCTTATTTTGCGTGGATTGCCCTTTCGGGTTTTCAATCCACCGGGATACCCATTTTTGCCTGAGCTGTCTAATGCGGCTTTTCAACTTAGCGGGTGTACATTTTTTTATTTATTTTCCCTTATTTTTTCCCGAGTCTTTTATTCTGTTTTTGACTCGCCGGGATGCCCTATTTTTGCCTGGACTTACATTCTGTTTTTGTGTCCAGCGGGTCATTTTATGCGAAGTATTTTTTAACTGCATCTGAATTCACGGGGGACGGGAAGTCTTCACCATCCATAGTACTGAGCATCAGTGCTCCACCAGAGAAAACTTTCTTTACTACGAAAGGACCATCATAATTCGGAGTCCACTTGCCCCTGTGGTCTGTATGAGGAGGGAGGAGTCTTTTCAGCACAAGATCTCCTACTTGTTATTCTCGGAGCCTGACTTTCTGATCGAAGTCTTTCTTCATTATTTTCTGATACAGCTGCCCATGACAAATTGCAGCCAATCTCTTCTCTTCAATCAGATTCAGTTGTTCGTATCGGGATTGGACCCATTCTGCTTCGTTCAATTTAACATCCATCAATACCCGTAAAGAGGGTAACTCAACTTCGACAGGTAGGACTGCCTCCATACCATAAACAAGCTGATACGGTGTTGCCCCAGTGGATGTTCTTATTGACGTTCGGTACCCATGTAAGGCAAATGGTAGCATTTCATGCCAGTCTTTGTAGGTGACCACCATCTTCTGCACAATCTTCTTGATATTCTTGTAAGCCGCCTCTATAGCGCCATTCATTTTTGGCCTGTAAGGAGAAGAATTGTGGTGTTGGATCTTGAAGTCCCAGCATAGTTCTGCCATCATTTTGTTATTCAAGTTGGAACCATTATCAGTAATGATTCGCTCGGGAACTCCATACCGACAGATGATGTCTCTCTTCAGGAATCGGGCTACCACTTGCTTGGTGACATTTGCATAAGAAGTTGCTTCAACCCACTTGGTAAAATAGTCAATGGCTACCAAGATGAATATGTGGCCGTTTGAAGCAGTCGGTTCAATCTTGCCAATCATATCAATGCCCCACATGGCAAAGGGAAAAGGTGAAGACATCACATTCAGGGGATTTGGAGACACATGCACTTTATCCGCATAGATCTGGCATTTATGGAATTTTCTGGCATAGGCACAACAGTCTGCATCCATTGTGATCCAGTAATAGCCTGATCTTAGCAACGTTTTAGCCATAGCATGCCCTCCAGCATGGGTACCAAAAGATCTTTCGTGCACCTCGTGCATCAACAAGTCTGCTTCTGCCTTATCAACACATCTGAGAAGTACCATATCAAAGTTTCTCTTGTACAAGGAACCATCAGTATTTAGGAAGAAACTACCAGCTAGCCTTCTCAAAGTCTTCTTATCATTGGAAGATGCCCCAGGTGGGTATGTTTGGTCCTCCAAGAAGCATTTGATGTCATGGAACCAAGGCTTATCATCTTTAGCAAGGTCTGCTGAGAATACGTATGCTGGTCTATCAAGCCTGGATACTGAAATCCGAGTGTCGCTCCCACCAAATGAGGCTAGGTCAAATGGGGTACAGACGCGAATGGTCGGCGAAAGGAGAAGGAATGAATAGAGTCTCCAGCTAGGAATTTTTATCCCGAAGGAAAGGTAATGCTGCATAAAACCTAAGGAAAGATATGGATAAGATGGTCGTGAACCAGAGAAACAGAGTAAGGGGGTTGGTTATAACCTGGGAAGGTATTAGCACCCAGATTGTCCGCCGTACTCGACGGGATCCACGTTTGAAAGATTTGTGTTTAAAAGGGGTAGTGTTAGTGCTATCTGTGTGCAAAAGCCGGAAAAAGAATGCAAGTGTCAGTGCTGGAAGAAAGTGTGAAGTGAATAAAAGAAGTGTCAGTGCAAGGAAATAGTATGAAGCTCAAGATTATGAGGCTTAAAGAATAAAGCTGGAAAAGGGGAATAGACAGAGACTTTTGTTCGATAACGGTTAAGTTATGCCTACGTATCCTCTCGTGCAATGAGGAAGTCAGAACACCGTAGTTCGACTCAAAGAGACTGAAAGATAAATTGACTGATCAACTGCTTACTTGCCTATGCTCAAGTGTATGACCTGTCTGGCTCAGGTGCAAACTGTCTCGCATTAGACGGAAGAAGCGAGTTCTCGTTTGTGAGTGAATGAGGTGAGAGAAGAATCCCGGAGGAGACGATTATTGTTTGTTTTTGGGTTTTCAATCTTTTATTGCTTTTTGGTGTTTGTCATAAGATAATGAGCTTGAGCCTAAACCAAGGGTTAGTAAACTCATCACATCCTCCCTCTGATTAGGGGTAATGAGAATACCTTAAGTATGAAGTAAGCACCTCACACTTAATCACCATGATATAGGATTAAGATCATTAACCTACTTGAATTTACTTAGATTTTTTTGGAGTTTTTTTGTTTAGTTTTAAGTAATGAGTTTAAGCCATAATCAGGGATTTAATGGACCCATTACACCATCCTAATAGAAGGATAATAGATGAGAACATTTAAGCTGAGGAAGGCTCCTCAACTTAATCCATGATTAGGGATTAACCTCATGACAAAACAAAGCCTTTATTAAATGGATTTTAGTTAATGGATGAGATTAAGAAGTGTATTTTATGGTTTGTAAGACAACTTGAGGGGGACTTGTCCATTAACACTAGGGTTAGTCCTTCTTAACCAGTTAAGGAAGAATTAGAACCCTAATGCAAGGCCCAAGTTACAAGCTTGGTGTCTTAGTGATTATTAGGTGGATTGATTAAAGGAGTTAAACACATTAAGGGTTTAACACTTAGGATTAAAGTTATACACTCCATCCTAATAGAAGGATGCAGGCATTAGCTTAATCACAAAGCCTTAAAACCTTTAGGGTTTAGTCCTTGATTAAGAGATGAGAAGAGAAGACTCAAAGATGACACAAAGGTAAAACTAATGGGGGACTAATCAAACCCTAATTGTGATCATGCTTGGGTTTTCCTAGGGTTAATGAGGCTTAAGAAAGAAAGAGATCTTCAAAGGCCACCAAGGAGGAACAAGATGAAAGGAGGAGGAAGCAGAAAGAAATAAGATAACTTGCTTCGCCTAAGAAGACAAGTTTCCTGAAGAAAGAAAGTAAGAGATGATCATGAATGAGCAAGCTCACTCTAACACAAAGATAAAATGCAGCAATGATGCATAAAAGAGATGAGAAGAGATTGTGAGAAGTGAAGGAAAATTCACTTCTCAAAACAACTTACCACCTGAAAAGTCAGCAAAAGAAATGAAATGCAATGATAATGAGATGAAATACCATGATGCAAGACAAAGTCAGAAGCACAAACATGATATTAATGATGCTAAGAGATGATGCAAACACATGTCAAGAGATATGGATGATCACACAAGAATGGAGATGCAAATGAAGCATGCTTTGAACCATAAAGATTCAAGAAAGTTTATGAAATGGAATGAACATATAACATGGAAAACGAATGATGCAATGATCAAACATGATGCTAGTATGTCCTAAGATGTATTATATGTCATATGGATGCACAAAATGTCATGGAAAGTTCTTGAATGCAAACATATGAGAGATGGATGCAAAGGAAGGCAAGAATTAGGGTTTACATACAATATGCAATGCAAAATTCAAAATCAGAAGAAAATGACAAGATAAAAACTTGAAAATGGGATCAAAGGAACCCTAACCCTACACAAGTTCACTGCCCAAAGGAGGGGGCCTAACCTTTAACCTAATGGAAGTTATGAATTTCTCAATTCAACTAGGGTTTCAAGGTACCTCAAAAGGAAAAATGCACATCAAATTGAAAATGAAAGATAAATTCAAACCAATTTTACCCTAGAAACTACATGCTATGAAGAATGCAATGCAAGAAGAACCATCATCAAACTCTTCATGGTTAGGCAGAATGAATTTTTCCAAGTTAGGACCAAAATATTGCCTTTAAATAACTTTAGTTCCAATGAAAATTATCAAAGTACATCAAGAACCAAAAATAAATTTGTGTGAAGAGTTGGATAATGTTTCTAAATGTTTCAAAATGCAATGTGAATTTTTTGGTGATTTTTAAATACCTAAATGCATTTTTAATTAATTAATTTCCATTAACTAATTAAAAATAAACATTTAAATGATTTAAAAATAATTTTTGATGCACAAAATAAAAATAAAAATATTTTTGGGTTCTGAAAATTAATAAAAGGTTTGACAAAAAATTTCAGAATTTTTTAATATGTTTTGCTATTTTTAAAAATTCGTGGAAGTTAAATGAAAAGAAAATGAAATAAAATTGAAAATAATGAAAGTATGCCAAAAGGAGGGTCCAGATTGAATCTGGCCTTGGGAAGTTTGACCTGGCGCGCATCTGGATGGCCCAGGTTCAAACTTCCCTAAATTTTATTAAATATTTAACTAATCCTAGGTATAATTAATTAATGACTGATTAGGGCTTAATGAGCCATCTGGACCATCCACACGCGCACGGGAAAGCCAGATCAAGGGCTATTATTTAAACTGGCTAATTAAATGCAATTAGGGCTAATCACTCTCAGGCGACCAGAACAGTACTCCGGTCGTCTTCTCCGACGACACAAAACCCTAGCTTCTTCTACAGGTCACCAAACCTCAAATTTCTTCCACAAAAATGATCCTCTCACTCTTCTAAACCTAAACCCTCTCCTGAAACTCATTTATTTTACCTCACAAGCATGAATCGAAGCAAAATGCAAAACACGGGCAAATGTTTAGAGACATCATACATGATGGTTTCTTCACCATTTTCAAAAGCTAACACATTCCCATGATCAGGGGAACATACAGAATCATAAAAGAACTTAAAAACTAAGTTCTGGAAAAAAAGTTTTTCATGTTACCCGAGATGAACACTCTCTGATTTTGAGCTTTCTGGACTCACCCTTTGTGCAAACCCACTTCTTTGAACACCCTGATGATGAAATGAAGCTTAGAAACCTTTGAGGATGGCTGGTTGATGCTGTTTGGTTCTGGTGTAGCAGAAATGGATGTTAGTGTGTGTGTGGTGATTCAAGCTGTTTCAGGGAGTGGGTTTTGTTCTATGAGTGATGTGTGATTTGTTGGTGGAGAAATTTTGGATGTTTGAAGGCTGTGTGGAGAGTTTCGAAGAGGAGAAGTTTTGGACAGATTTTGTGCAAGCTGGATTGTGGGAGGCTTCTGGCTTGTGTATGGTGTGTTTTTTGATCCTTATACAAATCCTAAGTTATTGGAATGAGTCAGAAGACTTGACATGCACTGTGGGAATGGTATGGGGTGATTGGCCAAAAAGTCAATGTTAGGTGTACTTCAAGCATGGGCCATGGCAGAAGAGATCTAAAGGGGTGTCTTACCTCAGCATGATTTATGGTGAGCCCTAGGATCAACAAGATGCAGCTGGATGGCTTGGATAGCAAGATGGCATGAGTTTTGCATTTTGCCCTCTTTGAAGTTTCTTGTGAACCAAGGCATGAAATCTCATGATATCTTGGGCAATTTGTAACAAAATGAGTTATGTGATGTTGTTATGGTGTTTTGATACCAATTAGAAGTCAAACCAATCCTTGGACATCATTCTTGCAAGACTTCCTTTTTTGGAGAATTTCATGCAAAATGGCTTATGAGAGTTTGTGATCCAAGGCATGAACCTTGTAAACTCTTGGACAATTCTGACTTTGCTAAGTTGCAATATGTTGTAATGATGCAAAGAAGTCATTTAGAGGTCTTGAAAGTGCTTAGACCTTGAATTTGCAAAAATCCCTCTTTGGTGCCAAAAGTGGAAATTTAGTGATTTTGTCCAACTTTGACAAGCCATAACTTTTGATTCAAAATGAATTAGAATGAGTTCTTGTAATTTTTGGAAAGGGAATTATCTAATCTACAACTTTCATGACCAAGGTTTTTCCATTAGAAGCATTTTTGAATCAATAAGAGGAGGTTGAAAAACTTTCCCAAAATGGCAAGTTTACATTATAAGTCACTTTCCCAAAAAGGCAACTTTGCAAATGGCTTGAAAATATTCAATTTTGTGAACTTATAACATCTTCTATGATCAAATAAAGATCACACACATTCAAAATGATGGAGAAACCTCTTTGGTTGGGTGATTGGGGGCCTCAGATGCCCTGATTTTGCACTGACTTGCTCAAGAAGTCATCTCCTGACCAGATGCCTTCCCCATTGAATTTCTTCATGAAAATTGATATGAATGATCCTCATAACATATAGAGACCAATAGAAACAAGAATGACAAAAAAATGGAGTTATGGCCTCTGAAACCAAAACCCTAATTCTAGGTCATCTGTGCAGTTAAGCCTGGCTCTGCTTCCATGCCTTTCTCAATTCTTGTGATTCTTTGACTCCTTTGACCTTGTGAGGATATAATATGATGCTTGAACACACATGGACCCTCTTGAGATGATTGAAGACCTTTGGAGTGGCTCAAATGGCCCAGGGATGGCTCAGATCACAAACCCTAGATGCAGATGGCTTTGAATTAATGCAGTGAAACAAAAATGCAATATGAGATTCCATGGTTGAACTTATGCAAATGAAAAGAGTCAAAATCCATGGTGTGAATGGGTGAGGGAAAATTTGGGGTGTTTACAGCTGCCCCTATTCAAACATGAGTTAGTTGTGCAGGATGTAAGCATCGGCTTAACAAGCAAACAAGGTAACTTGTGGTTGAATACCAAAGACAGTCCAAAATTTGCACTCACTGAAATGAAGAAGAAAAGGGATATAGATTGTAAAAGGAAGTAAAATATGATCATATGATGCGGGCGACGGAGGACGACCGTCAAGCAGAGGACGACTGCTGGGGATGAAGCAATGATGGGGACGACCGACATGCTGGGGAAATAGGGGGATCATGATGGGGACATCCATCAAGTAAAGTTATAAGATTCTCTGGGGATTAAAGGTAAATGATGGGGACGACCATCGGGTTGAAGAAAATAAATGATGAGGAACGGTCATCAAAGGTGAAGGACGATCACCTAGCAGGGGACGGCTGCTCTGTCGGGGATAAGATAAGGGACGGTCATCTAGGGTGAAGGACGATCACCTGGCAAGGTACGATTGTCGAAAGCCTCAAGACATAGGACGAATTTCGGATGAAAAGGTCGACGATGGGGACGGCCATCGGATAAGCAGGATGAAGGACGATCATCAAGAGGTGAAGGACGATCACCTAGCAGGGTACGGCTGCTCTCGGGGTTTATCATGACGTAGGACGAATGTCAGATAACAAAAACAACGATGGGGACGACCATCGGATAAAATGATGAAGGACGATCATCAAGAGGTTAAGGACGATCACCTAGCAGGGTACGGCTGCCGGGAGGTATCATGACATAGGACGAATGTCAGATAGAAAGGGGTTCTAATAAGTAGAGACTCCACTGGGGATGATGAAGGACGATCATCAAGAAGGTGAAGGACGATCACCTGGCAGGGTACGGCTGCCGAAAGGTATCATGACATAGGACGAATGTCAGATAGAAAGGAAATAATTTTATCAAGATTTTCCGGGAATTCTCCTGGGGAACGGTAGACACAGACAAGTGTCTAGTTTCATGAAGATATAAGTGTTTGACACGGTGTATAGATTAAAGATGCGGACGAGCATCCTTAAGACTATGATACGGACGAGTATCAGTGGAAGAAAACGTTTGACGCATGTTCAGAGATGATGATACGGACTAGTACCAACTGGTTAACAAAGAACACGGACGAGTGTTGACTCTGAGGGGATTTGAGTGGTGTATGCAAGATACGGACGAGTATCTGTATGAGTAAAAAGTGATGAATGACACATGGACGAGTGTCCAACTTGCTGCGGAGAGTATGACACGGACGGGTGTCGGGAGAAGTGTATTATAAACAAGTATTTGGTTTCCAAAGTGTTTGGGAAACTATGCTGGGGGAGGTGACACGGACGGGCGTCAGGGAAGTGCGTAGGTATATGTAAACATGTACTTGTGAGTGCAAAGGGGACGCTTTGGCTTTCTGCTGGGGATATGACACAGACGAGTGTCAAGAAGCATTTGTAATGTATAAGTATCTGTTTGTAGAGAATGCTCGGGCGACTTTACTAGGGAATGATGACACGGACGAGTGCCAAAAGGAGCATGTGTATGTATTTGTGAGTGTAATAGAAAATGCCTTAATGTTCTGCCGGGGAATTTGAGAAGTATTTCGTATATTGTTGATGAAACGTCAATATTTACGAGTGTGATTCGGAACATGGCTTATGATTTATGCAATATGTTTGATTTTTGCCGTAATGCTCCATATTAGACGGAATGCTACGCTTTGTGGGAAACATATGATGCGAATGCTATGATTATGCAAAGGTACCGATCCGGGATCCGGATCCCGTTGTTGTGAAGATCTCTGGCTGATCCGCTTGAAGCGGATATCCCAACTGGGGATGAGATCATTGGTAGTTTTGACATACATGACTCTGCATGGGGAAGTAGGTCATTGATAAACCTATCTTGGTAATGAGGGACCCAGCTGGGGTCTGTAGAAGCTTTCGTCGCTCTGTCGTGAGATCTTCAAGCGTTTCTCTTCTAGATATAAGTTGAAACTTTGCGGGGGCTGGTTCCCTGTCTAGCACTCGGCTGGGGAAGAAGAAAGATCACTGAAAGATCCTCCTAGAGATTTCTGTGGGGATCCTGCTGAGGATGATACTTGACAACTCAGCTGGGGATATGAGCACCTTCTGGTACTGCTCTGAAGGAAATGTTGGAGAAGTGATGCCTGGAAACTCTGATGGGGAGAAAGCATCTCTGGTGCTATTTGGAAGGTGTGCTGAGGAAATAATGATTTGGCAGCCTACTGGGGAGAAGCTTTCATGCCCCATGTTGTGCTTTGAACACCTGCAATCCTGTATGACAAAGAAACGTACAAGTTCCCCGAGGTATCCCTTACTGGATTCCGTCATAGGAGTTTAGACACTCCCGGGAGCAAATATATTTCCTGTAAGCACGTATTTTTAGAAGGGAAGCATCTGTATTTATGCAATCAATATCTTAAGGACATCGGACATTTTGCAAATGAAAAATAAAACGTACGAGACAAGATATGACTGAAAATCTGATTTTATTAATTTATGCACCCTGAATTGGCAAGATACCGTCAAAGAAAACGGATCCCCTGAAATGAGGAGATCGTTACAAATTGAGAAACAAAAAGACAGTGGCAATGTTGATGACGCTTCAAGGAGCTTCCCTTTTTCTATGACTTGTTTTACCTTGACGTTCTTCTTAGCTTGCTTTCCGAGGGAAGCTGATTCTGACCGATGCTTTATCCTTTCGAAGCTCGCCATGTTGTAAGTGATACAGACGAATTCAGAATGCAGTTATTCGCTTATTCCCTTATTTTGCATGGATCGCCCTTTCGGGTTTTCAATCCATCGGGATACCCATTTTTGCCTAAGTTGTCCAATGCGGCTTTTCAACTCAGCGGGTGTACATTTTTTTTATTTATTTTCCCTTATTTTTGCCCGAGTCTTTCATTCTGTTTTTGACTCGCCGGGATGCCCTATTTTTGCCTGGACTTACATTCTGTTTTTATGTCCAGCGGGTCATTTTATGCGAAGTATTTTTTAACTGCATCTGAATTCACAGGGGACAGGAAGTCTTCACCATCCATAGTACTGAGCATCAGTGCTCCACCAGAGAAAACTTTCTTTACTATGAACGGACCATCATAATTCGGAGTCCACTTGCCCATGTGGTCTGTATGAGGAGGGAGGAGTCTTTTCAGCACAAGATCTCCTACTTGGTACTCTTGAAGCCTGACTTTCTGATCGAAGGCTTTCTTCATCCTTTTCATATACAGCTTCCCATGACAAATTGCAGCCAATCTCTTTTCTTCAATCAGACTCAGTTGTTTGTACCAGGATCAGACCCATTCTGCTTCATTTAGCTTAACATCCATTAGTACCCGCAGGGAGGGTAATTCAACTTCAGCAGGTAGGACTGCCTCCATACCATACACAAGCTGATATGGTGTTGCCCCAGTGGATGTTCTGATTGACGTTCGGTACCCATGCAAGGCAAACGGTAGCATTTCATGCCAGTCTTTGTAGGTAACCACCATCTTCTGCACAATCTTCTTGATATTCTTGTTAGCTGCCTCTACAGCGCCATTCATCTTTGGCCTGTAAGGAGAAGAATTGTGGTGTTGGATCTTGAAGTCCCGGCATAGCTCTGCCATCATTTTATTGTTCAAGTTGGAACCATTATCAGTAATGATTCGCTCGGGCACTCCATACCGACAGATGATGTCTTTCTTCAGGAATCGGGCTACCACTTGCCTGGTGACATTTGCATAAGAAGCTGCTTCAACCCACTTGGTAAAATAGTCAATGGCCACCAGGATGAATCTGTGGCCATTTGAAGCAGTCGGTTCAATTTTGCCAATCATATCGATGCCCCACATGGCAAAGGGCCAGGGTGAAGACATCACATTCAAAGGATTGGGAGGCACATGCACTTTATCCGCATAAATCTGGCATTTATGGCATTTTCTGGCATAGGCACAACAGTCTGCATCCATTGTGATCCAGTAGTATCCTGATCTTAACAACTTTTTAGCCATTGCATGCCCTCACGCATGGGTACCAAAAGATCCTTCGTGCACCCCGTGCATTAACAAGTCAGCTTTTGTCCTATCAACGCACCTGAGGAGTACCATATCAAAGTTCCTTTTGTACAAGGAACCGTCAGCATTCAGGAAGAAACTACCAGCTAGCCTTCTTAATGTCTTCTTATCATTGGAAGATGCCCCAGGTGGGTATGTTTGATCCTTCAAGAAGCATTTGATGTCATGGAACCAAGGCTTATCATCTTTAACAACATCTGCTGAGAACACATATGCTGGTCTGTCATGTCTGGACACTGAAATTCGAGGCACAAAGTTGGCAGCTTGAACTTTGATCATGGATGAAATGGTAGCCAGAGCATCCGCAAACTGATTTTCGTCTTGAGGGATATACTCAAGCTTGACCGTTGTGAAGAAAGTCAATAACTTCCTTGTATAATCCCGGTAAGGTATCAGATGATCCTGGTGAGTGTACCATTTGTCGTTGGTTTGATTAATTACCAGAGCTAAATCTCTGAACACAGTCAAAGTCTTGATCCTGAGGTCAATGGCTTCCTCAAGACCGATAATACAAGCTTTGTATTCAACTTCGTTGTTAGTGCAGTTAAAGGTGAGTTTTGCCGAGAAAGGCATGTGCACTCCTTTAGGTGTAATAAGTACTGCACCGACACCACGACCATTCATATTAACAGCCCCATCAAACATCATAGTCCATTCTTCTTCCGGGTCAGGCCCTTCAGTGTGAACAAGCTCTTCATGATCTTTTGCTTTTATGAACATGATGTCTTCATCAGGGAAGTCAAATCTCATAGGCTGGTAATCATCAATGGGTTGTTCAGCAAGATAATCAGACAATACACTGCCTTTGATGGCCTTTTGGGATATGTATTAGATGTCATATTCTGTGAGGATCATTTGCCATCTTGCAACCCGTCCGGTAAGTGCTGGCTTCTCAAAAATGTACTTGACTGGATCCATCTTGGAGATCAACAAGGTAGTGTGGGTCAACATATACTGCCTTAGTCGGCGAGCAGCCCACGCTAAAGCACAACAAGTTTTCTTGAGCAGTGAATAACGTTGTTCACAGTCGGTAAACTTTTTGCTTAGGTAGTATATTGCATACTCTTTTCGACCAGACTCGTCATGTTGGCCCAGCACACACCCCATTGACTCTTCTAATACTGTCAAGTACATGATTAGAGGTCTTACTTCAAAGGGAGGCATAAGGATTGGAGGCTCTTGTAGGTATTCCTTGATTTTGTCAAAAGCTCTTTGGCAGTCTTCATTCCACCTGACTGTTTGTTCTTTCCTTAACAGCTTGAACAGAGGTTCACAGGTCGTAGTAAGGTGAGATATGAACCGTGAAATGTAGTTCAATCTGCCTAAGAACCCCCGAACTTCTTTTTCAGTCTTAGGTGCAGGCATTTCTTGAATGGCTTTGACTTTATCAGGGTCAACTTCAATCCCTTTTTCACTTATAATAAATCCCAGCAGCTTACCGGATCGCACCCCGAATGTGCATTTGTTGGGGTTTAACTTCAACTGGTACTTCCTCAGACGCTTGAATAACTTTAACAGATTCACCAGGTGGTCTTCTTCTGTGAGGGACTTGGCAATCATGTCATCCACATAACATTCAATTTCTTTATGGATCATGTCATGGAATAATGTTACCATAGCCCGTTGATAGGTAGCACCAGCATTCTTCAGGCCGAATGGCATTACCTTGTAACAGAACATGCCCCAGGGTGTGATGAAAGTTGTCTTCTCCATGTCTTCAGGTGACATTTTGATCTGATTGTATCCTGAAAATCCATCCATGAAGGAGAACACCGAGAACTGAGCCGTATTATCAACCAATACATCAATGTAAGGTAAAGGGAAGTCATCTTTCGGGCTGGCTCTGTTCAGATCCCGGTAATCCACACACATCCTCACCTTGCCGTCTTTCTGAGGCACAGGTACAATATTAGCAACCCACGGCGGATAGCTGGTCACAACAAGGAAACCAGCGTCCCACTGCTTTTGTACCTCTTCTTTTATCTTCATTGCCATATCTGGGCGAGTACGGCGCAACTTCTGTTTTACTGGTGGGCAGTCTTCCTTCAGCGGCAGCTTGTGCATGACAAAGTCGGTGTCCAATCCTGGCATATCCTGATAAGACCAAGCAAAAATATCCACATATTCTCGAAGCATGGCAATCAGTTGCTCTTTCACTGAATCTTGTAAGCAGGCCCCGATCTTGACTTCTTTCACTTCTTCTTATGTACCAAGATTAACCGTTTCGACCTCCTCCTGATGAGGAGTGATAACCTTCTCCTCTTGTCTCAACAACCTATCTAGCTCTTCAGGTAGCTCATAATCCTCTTCAACCCCTTCATCGGCTTGATTGATTGGATTGTCAAAGTCATACGAAGTCATAGCAGTGTTGTTGTCGGTGCAGTCTGGAGGGCACTTTCTGCAAGGGTTTAGATTTGTTCATTTTAGTGATCGGTTTTATCTTATTTAGAAAAAAGTGGAAATGAAGTTATTTATTTTGAAAAACATTGCCATTTTATTTTTGTACAAAAAGTGAAAAATGAAAAACAGTGAGCGAAAAAGAAAAGACTCATTTGCAAAAGATGTCATGATATTCATTAATTGATCTTTGCACAAAATACAAGATGGCCCGATTACAAAATGAGTCTTGACATCTTGGGCAAGATGCAAGACTTGATGCATGCTTTAAAATACAGGAAATAATAATTACTCTGCAGGAGTAACCCTTATAATTTCCTGGGAAGACCAGTTTGAGACATGGCTCCCCGGGGTCCTTGGACGTATCCAGCTTTCCAGGTTGCGCTCATCTTCCGACTCATCTTCCAAATTGTTCACAGCATCCAGGGTGATCATTCCCCCGCTGACAAACTTGGGCTCCTTTGCAGCCTCTGATTGATCTTGTTGAGTTGGTTTGTAACCCAACCCAAATCGGTCTTCTTTCTTCCCCACGGGCAACAGCTTGCCCCATCCTTGGGCGGTACCTTCCTCAACAACCTTCCGGGCTTGCTGGTATGATGTTATGGAAGTTCCCAGTACATCAGATGCTTCATTAATGTTCAAGGCCTCAAACCCTTGGCTCATGGTTTCATGGATCTCTCAGTCCATTTCAATGTACTTATACGTAGCCAGCTGGCTAACAAAGATGTCCTCCTCCCCACAGATGGTGATGATCTGGCCTTCCCACTCGAACTTCAACTTCTGGTGAAGGGTAGACATAACAGCGCCAGCGGCGTGGATCCAGGGTCTACCCAACAGACAGCTGTAGGCCGGCTGTATGTCCATCACAAAGAAGGTAGTTTTAAAAGTCTGCGGGCCAATCATCACAGGCAGATCAATCTCCCCAAGCACTGATCTTTTAGAGCCATCAAATGCTCTCACCACCAAATTACTCGGACACAGTGCCAAGCCATCATATTCCAACTTCACTAAGGCTTTCTTTGGTAGAACATTGAGTGATGACCCAGTGTCCACCAGTACATGAGATAGAACAGCACCCTTGCACTCCAAGGTGATATGTAAAGCCTTGTTGTGGTTACGTCCCTCTATTGTTAAGTCAGCATTGGTAAAGCCCAGTCCATGACTGGTGTTGATATTCGCAACCACAGTTTCTAACTGACTAACAGTGATCTCCTCCGGCACGTATGTTGCGTGCAGGACTTTCAACAGTGCGTTCTTGTGAGCTTCAGAACACATCAATAGTGATAATATGGAGATTTTTGAGGGAGTTTGGTGAAGTTGATCCACCACCTTGTAATCACTTCTTTTTATGATTCTCATAAACTCGTATACATCTTGTTCAAAAGATGTCTTCTGAGTTTCTTTGGCAGTCGGCTCTTCAGGTACCACACTCTTTCCTTTTGCTTTGGCAGCAGCCTCTGCTTCAACATTAGGTCTTTGTGTTTGTGAGGCAAAAAGGCGTCCGCTTCTGGTGAAGCCTCCGCCTCCCCCAACATTATCAATTTGTGGAGAAGCGGTTGATGAATCCAGAGTGATCTTCTCCCCGTTGCAGTAAAGATCAGAGCCGTAATGCCAAGGTATGGCATTACAGCTTTCATAAGGAACGGGTCCAGGCACCGTAATAGTAACTAGACTGACTGATGCAGAGGAGGATACTGTAACGGTGTGCGGATCATAGTAAATTGTGACTGGTGATCTGGTAGGAGGTGCCACTGTTTGTTGTTGGAAATTGCTGTTGGGAGGAACGTTTGATGGGTCATAGTAGATTGTAACTGCTGAGACATCTTCATTAATTTTGGCTGGCGTTGTAGAAGATTCTGCTAATAAAATGGATGCTGATGTTGTAGAAGAAATGGTTGTTGAATTTTGATTTGTTGAAGTGATGGACGGAGTAACTGCTGATGATATTGATGAATCGGTAGGAATGATTGTTGCTGTTGTAGAAGAATCGGGAATTGCTGTTAAAGGAATTGCTGGATTTGTAGGCGCCGTTGTTGAAATCTGAAGGATACCATCCTTGATAAGACCGTCTATGTCATCTCTCAGCCTTTCACACCCATTGACTGCAATGTTGCAATACCCACAACCGAGCTCACACCCGGGGAACACTCGGCATTCTAAGAGCTGAGCTTTAATTTCGACCAAAGGTGTTCGAATTTGTGCAACACTGGTGATCAAGATAGATGGTTTTTCTTCCTCAATGGCATTAATCCTTGGCCCGCCATGATTAGGCATAGGATTTTTGTTGACATTCGGAGGGGGTGCAAAGTTGAGGGCTTTAGAATCCACCAGATCTTGGACTTTCATTTGTAAGGCCCTGCACTTTTCAGTGTTGTGACCAGGTGCATTGGAGTGGAAAGCACACCTGGAGTTGACATCATAATTCCTTGGGAGATTGAGGGGATCTGGTGGTGCCAACGTCCTTAACTCAACCAAGTTAAGCTTCAGGAGTTGTGGCAATAAGGCAGCATAAGGCATAGGGATGGGGTCAATCACCCTGTTTGCCTGTGATGGTCTTTGTTGGAATGGACGCTGTTGTTGGTTGCTATTGTTGTTGTTGTAGGTTCTCTGTTGCGGATACTGAACTTGTTGTTGATAATGTGGTTGTTGCTGAGGAAAGGTAACAGCTGCTACTGATCTGTGTACATACTGAGGTTTGCCCTTGCTTGCATGAATGGAATTGGTCTCACCGGCTCTTCGGGGTCCCACAAAAGGCTTCCTGGGATTATTGGATGAACTTGCACCGCTGTCAGAAATCTTGCCCATTTTTAAAAGGCTTTCAATCCTTTCACCAGCAATGACGACATCAACAAAGCTGGTAGAGGAAAAGGCAACCAGTCTATCAATATATGTTCCTTGCAGAGTATTCATGAACATGTCGGCCATTTCTCTTTCCAACATGGGTGGTTGGATAGCAGCAGCAAGCTGTCTCCACCTTTGGGCATATTCCCTGAAGCTTTCTCTGGAAGACTGGGACATTCCCATTAGGAGGGTCCTGTTAGGAGCCATGTCCAGATTGTATTGATATTTCCTGATGAAGGCTTCAGCTAAGTCCTTCCAACATCTAATGGTAGCTCTGGTCAAGTGTGAATACCACTCTCTGGAAGCCCCAGTCAGACTGTCTTCAAAGTAGAACATCCACAGCTTCTCATCCATAGTATAAGCTTTAAGTCTTCCCAGGAAAGACTACAGGTGAGTTCGTGGACAAGAGGTTCCATTGTATTTCTCAAAGCACGGGGGTTTGAATTTGTGGGGAATTCTCACCCCATCCACTAGCCCCATGTCCATTACATCGAAGCCCAAGGAATTCTGGGACTCCAGAGATCTCAATTTCTCAGCAATTTCATCTAACCTCCGGTCATAGACTTCATCTCCTGCTCCCATAACAGTAAACTGCTCTTCTTGAGGATCTTCCTGCAAGATTCTCCCCCCAGCAGTATTTCCTTGTACATTTCTCGGGATGTTGACTTCCGGATCTAGATGAGGTCCAAATACTGGTGGATTAACATGAGGCTGGCCCCACTCATTGTTACTTGTTCCTCCAGTTCCAAGATGAGGTTCCTCGGGAGTTTGTCTTTCCACTAGTTCCCTTAACCTTTCTTGACTCTGGGCCAAGCCAGTCATTACAGCCATGAATTGAGTCATTTGGTTCCTCATCTCCACTCTTTCATTAGCCATCTGAGTTCTAACCTCAGTCAGGTCCTGCTGTACTTGATCCATTTGGATACCAGGAAGGTTGTTGCGAGTAGGGTACCGGTGCGTGCGGTTGACAGGGAACACTCGGCGACGAGCAATGTTTCCTGATACCATAACAAAGTTAGAAACAAAATTAATAACAAAACCTACAAAACAAAACAAGAGTTAGTATGCAATGCAGTATGCTTATTTGTTTTCCAAGGTATCCGGCTTGGTTCTTGGTTTTGACCTTTCCAGACCTCGAGGAAGATGCTTGATGTTGTTGAGAGAAAATCCCAAATGGAAACAAACTAAAATATATTACAAAATGGTGAACAATACATAGCTTGTTTTACAACACATGCCCCTGGAGGGTCAAAATACAACAAAAGAAAAGTACATCAAATGGAAATAAACAACAAGAAAAGGATCAGACATCCAGTCCAAATTCATCCTCCCTGACCTCCTTCAGAAGTGCCTCAGTCACTTGACCAGCTGGGTGCTCTGTAATGGTCCTAATGAGGAGGTTCCTGGTAGCAATGGCAGTGGTCATCTTCGTGTGCCTGTCTTGGTCCTTTGATCTCTTCAATCCAGCTCTGAGTTTTAACTCTGAAATCTCCTTTTGGGCTGCCAACAAAGCTTCCTGCTGCTTCTTTTCATTGGCCTCTAATTGTTCAATCTTGGCTTGAATTCTCTGATCCTCTTGTGTCCGGGCTTCAGTGATCCTGACCCACCTAGCCTAACTTTCTTGCAGATAGAGCTCAGACCTAGCCTTCTGAATCTTGGCCTCTTTAACTGCATTCTTCAATATTTGCTCCCCAGCCCTTGCTTTCCTGATGTAGTCCTCTGTTTTCTCAATTTTGGCAAGATGCTCCACCCTAAGCTTTTCCAACCTCTCAATGTCCAGACGACCATCACTCCTTTCCCAAAGGGTCTTCTTTAAAGCTTGAGATAGGTTCTCATTTCTTTCCTTCAGCTTCTCAAATTCTTCCAGGCTGCCAGTTGCTGCTGGCTGATCTGTAGATGGTCCAGGTATATCCTCAATGGTGAAAGGCATTCCAATAATCTGAGCTCTAGTACGGGACCAATCATAGTACTGAGCTGAAGCAACATTATTACACCTTCCAAGAATAGCCATCCCTTTTGTCTGGATGTTGTCCCAAGCCCAGGATGCTTGTCTGACAACAGCTGAATTAGGTTTCACTTCACAATACAGGGTCTCATCTAAATCTTGCACTCTAGGAGGGTGAACCAAAGCATAGCCCAGTTGTCTCTTAAACAACAAAGGATTGTAGTTAATGCAACCCTTTACCCCTATCAGAGGTACATTTGGGTATTGCCCACAGCTGGTGAAAATGTCTTTGCCTTTGGTGCTCTGGGTGCACCACCTAATATCATCTGAAGTCAAAGCAATGAGCCTCTTAGCCCAATTCTTCTGCTGGTGAGGATTCAAGAAGGCATCTATTTTAGGTAGATGCCTGAGCAGCCAGGTGTGAAACAAAGGAGCACAACATCTCACCAACTTCCCCCTTTGTTTCTAATTCCTCTAATGAATGGAGTAATAGAAATCTCCCAGCAATGTGGGTACTGGATTCTTCAGAAGAAACAGGTGAATGGCATTCTTGCTGACAAATTTGGGCTCATCTGCAAACAGTATGACCCCATATATGCTGAGGGCTAACAGTGCACAGATTGCCCTCCACTCTCCCAAGGAGGCCTTCAGGATGGCCTGAGAAATCAAGAAGTCCAAGTGAAGACCAGGGATTCCAGCTTTTGTTGTCATGCTTTGTTCAATCAAGGCAGGCTCCAGGTATAGTGCTTTTGCTACTTCTCCATTGCTGGGAAAAGTCATTTCTGGGTTGAAAGGGAGTCCACCCCTGATAGGTACTCCAGTCAATGAGGAAAACTCTTCCAGTAGAGGCCCTAACTGAAAGTCTGAGAATGTGAAGCATCTCAAATGAGGGTCATAAAACTGCAAGCATGTGTGGATCATGCTCCTCTGAGAAGGGTCCAAGTCCATAACCATATCCAGGATACCTCCATAGTGTTCCCTGAACAATGGGATGTGGTCAGGAGTGATAAGTGACTGGACTTGCCTGATGCCAGCCAACACAGACTCAAAGAAATGGTAGGATATGTTGCTCTTCCTGGGAGTAGTCATAAATACTGAAGAGGAGGAAGATAAGTGCTGATGAAGATCAAGGCTGATACTGGAGATGAGCCACTGACAGGCTGATGCTGGTGATGATGAGAATAGCTGAAGCAAATAACCGATGAAACAGAGGTCTATGTAGAAGAAGGGGTCAAAACCTAACCAGATATAATGTGGATACCCTGAAAAACAAATAAACAAATGTTAAATGATGCAAATGATGAGGTATGCAAATGATATGAAAGGGTTTGTGATCAAGCTGGATCTGATTATCTGTCTTGATATAAGCCCATGTATGTTCAAATAAGGTCCAGATGGAGGTTTAGAAATCCAGTAACCAAGGTGGGGGACTCAAATAAAGAGTCACTTGTCCAGGGTTAAATCACAAGAACTGTCCAAAATGAGGTACTCTTAAACGAAACAATTAACAAGGTATGATGTGGCCAAGGGTACATGCAAACCTGTAAACAGCCCAACCCCCCTCACAGGTAATGTTCTAAAACAAGGATCCTCAGACTTGGATCAGTTATGAGAAGTGTAAGCACTTCTAACCCGGAGGTACAGTGTTTACAATAACCATAAAAGATCCTCCTCTAATTCACCTCAAATTCAGAAGGTCATAATAAAGGTCATCCAGACTTAGCAGGCTTCCCAGATAGCCCTAGCACTACAGGAAATCTGTAGCACAGAGTTCTCAAGAAGAAACCCAAATCTGAACCGTGTTTCATATTCCCGCACCAGACCGAAATGGAATGGGAAAGAACATGAACCACTCTAGCCTAGGTGTCACTCAGGTCCCAGGTATAGGACCTCAAACTCTCAATGGAACCCCACCCACCAAAACAGAAGCCAGATCCAGCAATGATAATGACAGTATAAAATATGAAAAGCTGTAAAGGAAAGCAATAAATAAAGCTGTACATAAAGCAGTAAATAAAGCATATAAACAAACACAATTAGCACATAACACCCCAGTAAACACAAATCAAACAAGCGCTAGGAGGAACCCACAAAAAGAACCAGAAGCCCTGGTTACAATATAAGGATCCCCAGCATAGTCGCCAAGTTGTCTCTCCCACCAAATGAGGCTAGGTCAAATGGGGTACAGACGCGAACGGTCGGTGAAAGGAGAAGGAATGAATAGAGTCGCCAGCTAGGCATTTTTATCCCGAAGGAAAGGTAATGCTGCATAAACCTGAGGAAAGATATGGATAAGACGGTCGCGAACCAGAGAAACTGACTAAGGGGGTTGGTTACAACCTGGGAAGGTATTAGCACCCAGATTGTCCGCTGTACTCGACGGGATCCACGTTTGAAAGATTTGTGTTTAAAAGGGGTAGTGTCAGTGCTATCTGTGTGCAAAAGCCGGAAAAAGAATGCGAGTGTCAGTGCTAGAAGAAAGTGTGAAGTGAATAAAAGAAGTGTCAGTGCAAGGAAATAGTATGAAGCTCAAGATTATGAGGCTTAAAGAATAAAGCTAGAAAAGGGGAATAGACAAAGACTTTTTTTCGATAACGGTTAAGTTATGCCTACGTATCCTCTCGTGCAATGAGGAAGTCAGAACACCGTAGTTCGACTCAAAGAGACGGAAAGATAAATTGACTGATGAACTGCTTACTTGTCTATGCTCAAGTGTATGACCTGTCTGGCTCAGGTGCAAACTGTCCCGCATTAGACGGAAGAAGCGAGTTCTCGTATGTGAGTGAATGAGGTGAGAGAAGAATCCCGGAGGAGACGATTATTGTTTGTTTTTGGGTTTTCAATCTTTTATTGATTTTTGGTGTTTGTCATAAGATAATGAGCTTGAGCCTAAACCAAGGGTTAGTAAACTCATCACATCCTCCCTCTGATTAGGGGTAATGAGAATACCTTAAGTATGAAGTAAGCACCTCACACTTAATCACCATGATGTAGGATTAAGATCATTAACCTACTTGAATTTACTTAGATGTTTTTGGAGTTTTTTTGTTTAGTGTTAAGTAATGAGTTTAAGCCATAATCAGGGATTTAATGGACCCATTACACCATCCTAATAGAAGGATAATAGATGAGAACATTTAAGCTGAGGAAGGCTCCTCAACTTAATCCATGATTAGGGATTAACCTCATGACAAAACAAAGCCTTTATTAAATGGATTTTAGTTAATGGATGAGATTAAGAAGTGGATTTTATGGTTTGTAAGACAACTTGAGGGGGACTTGTCCATTAACACTAGGGTTTGTCCTTCTTAACCAGTTAAGGAAGAATTAGAACCCTAATGCAAGGCCCAAGTTACAAGCTTGGTGTCTTAGTGATTATTAGGTGGATTGATTAAAGGATTTAAACACATTAAGGGTTTAACACTTAGGATTAAAGTTATACTCTCCATCCTAATAGAAGGATGCAGGCATTAGCTTAATCAGAAAGCCTTAAAACCTTTAGGGTTTAGTCCTTGATTAAGAGATGAGAAGAGAAGACTCAAAGATGACACAAAGGTAAAACTAATGGGGGACTAATAAAACCCTAATTGTGATCATGCTTGGGTTTTCCTAGGGTTAATGAGGCTTAAGAAAGAAAGAGATCTTCAAAGGCCACCAAGGAGGAACAAGATGAAAGGAGGAGGAAGCAGAAAGAAATAAGACAACTTGCTTCACCTAAGAAGACAAGTTGCCTGAAGAAAGAAAGTAAGAGATGATCATGAATGAGCAAGCTCACTCTAACACAAAGATAAAATGCAGCAATGATGCATAAAAGAGATGAGAAGAGATTGTGAGAAGTGAAGGCAAATTCACTTCTCAAAACAACTTACCACCTGAAAAGTCAGCAAAAGAAATGAAATGCAATGAGAATGAGATGAAATACCACGATGCAAGACAAAATCAGAAGCACAAACATGATATTAATGATGCTAAGAGATGATACAAACACATGTCAAGAGATATGGATGATCACACAAGAATGGAGATGCAAATGAAGCATGCTTTGAACCATAAAGATTCATGAAAGTTTATGAAATGGAATGAACATATAACATGGCAAATTAATGATTCAATGATCAAACATGATGCTAGTATGTCCTAAGATGTATTATATGTCATATGGATGCACAAAATGTCATGGCAAGTTCTTGAATGCAAACATATGAGAGATGGATGCAAAGGAAGGCAAGAATTAGGGTTTACATACAATATGCAATGCAAAATTCAAAATCAGAAGCAAATGACAAGATAAAAAATTGAAAATGGGATCAAAGGAACCCTAACCCTACACAAGTTCACTGCCCAAAGGAGGGGACCTAACCTTTAACCTAATGGAAGTTATGAATTTCTCAAGTCAACTAGGGTTTCAAGGTACCTCAAAAGGAAAAATGCACATCAAATTGAAAATGAAAGATAAATTCAAACCAATTTTACCCTAGAAACTACATGCTATGAAGAATGCAATGCAAGAAGAACCATCATCAAACTCTTCATGGTTAGGCAGAATGAATTTTTCCAATTTAGGACCAAAATATTGCCTTTAAATAAATTTAATTCCAATGAAAATTATCAAAGTACATCAAGAACCAAAAATAAATTTGTGTGAAGAGTTGGATAATGTTTCTAAATGTATCAAAATGCAATGTGAATTTTTTGGTGATTTTTAAATACCTAAATGCATTTTTAATTAATTAATTTCCATTAACTAATTAAAAATAAACATTTAAATGATTTAAAAATAATTTTTGATGCACAAAATAAAAATATAAATATTTTTGGGTTCTAAAAATTAATAAAAGGTTTGACCAAAAATTTCAGAATTTTTTAATATGTTTTGCTATTTTTAAAAATTCGTAGAAGTTAAATGAAAAGAAAATGAAATAAAATTGAAAATAATGAAAGTATGCCAAAAGGAGGTTCCAGATTGAATTTGGGCTTGGGAAGTTTGACCTGGCGCGCATCTGGACGGCCCAGGTTCAAACTTCCCTAAATTTTATTAAATATTTAACTAATCCTAGGTTTAATTAATTAATGACTGATTAGGGCTTAATGAGCCATCTGGACCATCCACACGCGCGCGGGAAAGCCAGATCAAGGGCTATTATTTAAACTGGCTAGGGCTAATCACTCTCAGGCGACCAGAACAGTACTCCGGTCGTCTTCTCCGACGACACAAAACCCTAGCTTCTTCTACAGGTCACCAAACCTCAAATTTCTTCCACAAAAATGATCCTCTCACTCTTCTAAAGCTAAACCCTCTCCTGAAACTCATTTATTTTACCTCACAAGCAGGAATCGAAGCAAAATGCAAAACACGGGAAAATGTTCAGAGACATCATACATGATGGTTTCTTCACCATTTTCAAAAGCAAACACATTCCCATGATCAGGGGAACATATAGAAACATAAAAGAACTTAAAAACTAAGTTCTGGAAAAAAAGTTCTTCATGTTACCTGAGATGAAGACTCTCTGATTTTGAGCTTTCTGGACTCACCCTTTGTGCAAACCCACTTCTTTGAACACCCTGATGATGAAATGAAGCTTAGAAACCTTTGAGGATGGCTGGTTGATGCTGTTTGGTTCTGGTGTAGCAGAAATGGAGGTTAGTGTGTGTGGTGATTCAAGTTGTTTCAGGGAGTGGGTTTTGTTCTATGAGTGATGTGTGATTTGTTGGTGGAGAAATTTTGGATGTTTGAAGGCTGTGTGGAGAGTTTCGAAGAGGAGAAGTTTTGGACAGATTTTGTGCAAGCTGGATTGTGGGAGGTTTCTGGCTTGTGTGTGGTGTGTTTTTTGATCCTTATACAAATCCTAAGTTATTGGAATGAGTCAGAAGACTTGACATGCACTGTGGGAATGGTATGGGGTGATTGGCCAAAAAGTCAATGTTAGGTGTAATTCAAGCATGGGCCATGGTAGAAGAGATCTAAAGGGGTTTCTTACCTCAGCATGATTTATGGTGAGCCCTAGGATCAACAAGATGCAGCTGGATGGCTTTGATAGCAAGATGGCATGAGTTTTGCATTTTTCCCTCTTTGAAGTTTCTTGTGAACCAAGGCATGAAATCTCATGATTTCTTGGGCAATGTGTAACAAAATGAGTTATGTGATGTTGTTATGGTGTTTTGATACCAATTAGAAGTCAAACCAATCCTTGGACATCATTCTTGCAAGACTTCCTTTTTTGGAGAATTTCATGGAAAATGGCTTATGAGAGTTTGTGATCCAAGGCATGAACCTTGTAAACTCTTGGACAATTCTGACTTTGCTAAGTTGCAATATGTTGTAATGATGCAAAGAAGTCATTTAGAGGTCTTGAAAGTGCTTAGAACTTGAATTTGCAAAAATTCCTCTTTGGTGCCAAAAGTGGAAATTTAGTGATTTTGTCCAACTTTGACAAGCCATAACTTTTGATTCAAAATGAATTAGAATGAGTTATTTTACTTTTTGTAAAGGTAATGATCTAATCTACAACTTTCATGACCAAAGTTTTTCCATTTGAAGCATTTTTGAATCAATAAGAGGAGGTTGAAAAACTTTCCCAAAATGGCAAGTTTACATTATAAGTCACTTTCCCAAAAAGGCAACTTTGCAAATGGCTTGAAAATATTCAATTTTGTGAACTTCTAACATCTTATATGATCAAATAAAGATCACACACATTCAAAATGATGGAGAAACCTCTTTGGTTGGGTCATTGGGGGCCTCAGATGCCCTGATTTTGCACTTACTTGCTCAAGAAGTCATCTCCTGACCAGATGCCTTCCCCATTGAATTTATTCATGAAAATTGATATGCATGATCCTCATAACATATTGAGACCAATAGAAACAATAATGACCAAAAAAATGGAGTTATGGCCTCTGAAACCAAAACCCTAATTCTAGGTCATTTGTGCAGTTAAGCCTGGCTCTGCTTCCATGCCTTTCTCAGTTCTTGTGATTCTTTGACTCCTTTGACCTTGTGAGGATATAATATGATGCTTGAACACACATGAACCCTCTTGAGATGATTGAAGACCTTTGGAGTGGCTCAAATGGCCCAGGTATGGCTCAGATCACAAACCCTAGATGCAGATGGCTTTGAATTAATGCAGTGAAACAAAAATGCAATATGAGATGCCATGGTTGAACTTATGCAAATGAAAAGAGTCACAAGCCATGGTGTGAATGGGTGAGGGAAAATTTGGGGTGTTTACACCGAGGCACAAAGTTGGCAGCCTGAACCTTGATCATGGATGAAACGGTAGCCAGAGCATCTGCAAACTGATTTTCATCTCGGGGGATATACTCAAGCTTGACTGTTGTGAAGAAAGTCAACAACCTTCTTGTATAATCCCGATAAGGTATCAGATGATCTTGGTGGGTTTACCATTTGCCGTTGGTTTGATTGATTACCAGAGTTGAATCTCCGAATACAGTCAAAGTCTTGATCCTGAGGTCAATGGCTTCCTCAAGACCCATAATACAAGCTTCATATTCAGCTTCGTTGTTAGTGCAGTTAAAGGTGAGTTTTGCCGAGAAAGGCATGTGAACTCCTTTAGGTGTAATGAGTACTGCACCAACACCACGACCATTCATATTAACAGCCCCATCAAACATTATAGTCCATTCTTCTTCTGGGTCAGGCCCTTCAGTGTGAATAGGCTCTTCATGATCTTTTGCTTTTATGAACATGATGCCTTCATCAAGGAAGTCAAATCTCATAGGCTGGTAATCATCAATGGGTTGCTCAGCCAGGTAATCAGACAATACACTGCCTTTGATGGCCTTCTGAGAGGTGTACTGAATGTCATATTCTGTGAGGATCATTTGCCATCTTGCAACCCGTCCAGTAAGTGCTGGCTTCTCAAAAATGTACTTGACTGGATCCATCTTGGAGATCAATAAAGTAGTGTGGGTCAACATATACTGCCTTAGTCGGCGAGCAGCCCACGCTAAAGCACAACAAGTTTTCTCAAGCAGTGAATAACGTTGTTCACAGTCGCTAAACTTTTTGCTTAGGTAGTATATTGCATACTTTTTTCGACCAGACTCGTCATGCTGGCCCAACACACACCCCATCGACTCTTCTAATACTGTCAGGTACATGATTAGAGGTCTTCCTTCAACTGGAGGCATAAGGATTGGAGGCTCCTGTAAGTATTCCTTGATTTTGTCAAAAGCCTTCTGGCAGTCTTCGTTCCACCTGACCGTTTGTTCTTTTCTTAACAACTTGAACAAAGGCTCACAGGTTGCTGTAAGGTGAGATATGAACCTTGAAATGTAGTTCAGTCTACCTAGAAACCCCCGAACTTCTTTTTCAGTCTTCGGCGCAGGCATTTCTTGAATGGCTTTGACTTTGTCAGGGTCAACTTCAATCCCTTTCTCGCTTACGATAAATCCCAACAACTTACCGGATCGCACCCCGAAATTGCATTTGTTAGGATTTAACTTCAACTGGTACTTCCTCAGACGTTTGAATAACTTCAACAGATTCACCAGGTGGTCTTCTTCTGTGAGGGACTTGGCGATCATGTCATCCACATAACATTCAATTTCTTTGTGGATCATGTCATGGAATAATGGTACCATAGCCCGTTGATAAGTGGCACCCGCATTCTTCAGTCCGAATGGCATTACCTTATAGCCGAATGTGCCCCAGGGTGTGATGAAAGTTGTCTTCTCCATGTCTTCAGGTGACATTTTGATCTGATTATATCCTGAAAATCCATCCATGAAGGAGAACACCGAGAACTGAGTCGTATTGTCGACCAGTACATCAATGTGAGGTAAAGGGAAGTCATCTTTCAGGCTGGCTCTGTTCAGAGCCCGGTAATTCACACACATCCTTACCTTGCCATCCTTCTTAGGAACAGGTACAATGTTAGCAACCCACGGCGGGTAACTGGTTACAGCAAGGAAACAGGCGTCCCACTGTTTTTGTACCTATTCTTTTATCTTCATGGCCATATCTGGACGAGCACGGCGCAGCTTCTATTTTACTGGCGGACAGTCTTCTTTCAGAGGTAGCTTGTGCATGACAATGTCAATGTCCAACCCTGGCATATCCTGATAAGACCAAGCAAAAACATCCACATATTCTCTAAGCATGTCAATCAGTTGATCTTTCACTGAATCTTGTAAGCAGGCCCCGATCTTAACTTCTTTCACGTCTTCTTCCGTACCAAGATTAACCGTCTCAACCTCCTCCTGATGAGGAGTGATAACTTTATCCTATTGTCTCAACAACCTGGCAAGCTCTTCAGGTAGCTCATAATCTTCTTCAACCCCTTCATCAGCTTGATTGATTGGATTGTCAAAGTCATACGAAGTCATAACAGTGTTGTTGTCGGTGCAGTCTGGAGGGCACTTTCTGCAAGGGTTTAGATTTGTTCATTTTAGTGATCAGTTTTATCTTATTTAGAAAAAGTGAAAATGAAGTTATTTATTTTGAAAAACATTGCCATTTTATTTTTGTACAAAAAATGAAAAATGAAAAATAGTGAGCGGAAAAGAAAAAAACTCATTTGCAAAAGATGTCCTGATATTCATTAATTGGTCTTTGCACAAAATACAAGATGGCCCGATTACAAAATGAGTCTTGACATCTTGGGCAAGATGCAAGACTTGATGCATGCTTTAAAATACAGGAAATAATAATTACTCTGCAGGAGTAACCCTTATAATTTCCTGGGAAGACCAGTTTGAGACATGGCTCCCCGGGGTTTTTGGACGTATCCAGCTTTCCAGGTTGCGCTCGTCTTCTGACTCGTCTTCCAAATTGTTCACAGCATCCGGGGTGAGCATCCCCCCGCTAATAAACTTGGGCTCCATTGCAGCCTCTGATTTATCTTGTTGAGTTGGTCTGTAACCCAACCCAACTCGGTCTTCTTTATTCTCCACGGGCAGCAGCTTGCCCCAGCCTTGCGCGGTACCTTCCTCAACAACCTTCCGGACTTGCTGGTACGATGTTATGGAAGTTCCCAGTATAGCAGATGCTTCATTAATGTTCAAGCCCTCAAACCCTTGGCTCATGGTTTCATGGATCTCCCCGTCCATTTCTATGTACTTATACGTAGCCAGCTGGCTAACAAAGATGTCCTCCTCCCCACAGACAGTTGTAGGTCGGCTGTATGTCCATCACAAAGAAGGTAGTTTTGAAGGTCTGCGGGCCAATCAACACAGGCAGATCAATCTCCCCAAGCACTGATCTCTTAGAGCCATCAAATGCTCTCACCACCAAATTACTCGGACGCAATGCCAAGCCATCATTCTCTAGCTTCACTAAGGCTTTCTTTGGTAGAACATTGAGTGATGACCCAGTGTCCACCAGTACATGAGATAGAACAGCACCCTTGCATTCCAAGGTGATATGCAAAGCCTTGTTATGGTTGCGTCCCTCTGTTGTTAAGTCAGCATTGGTAAAGCCCAGTCCATGACTGGTGTTGACATTTGCGACCACATTTTCTAGCTGATTAACAGTAATCTCCTCCGGCACGTATGTTGCGTGCAGGACTTTCAACAGTGCGTTCCTGTGAGCTTCAGAACACATCAACAGTGATAATATGGAGATTTTGGAGGGGGTTTGGTGAAGCTGGTCCACCACCTTGTAATCACTCCTTTTTATGATTCTCATGAACTCGTCTACATCTTGTTCAAAAGATGTCTTCTGAGTTTCCTTGGTAGTTGGCTCTTCAGATACCACACCCTTTCCTTTTGCTTTGGCAGCAGCTTCTGCTTCAGCATTAGGTCTTTGTGTTTGTGAGGCAAAAAGGCGTCCACTTCTGGTGAAGCCTCCGCCTCCCACAACATTATCAATTTGTGGAGAAGAGGTTGATGAATCCAGAGTGATTTTCTCCCCGTTGCAGTAGATATCAGAGCCATAATGCCAAGGTACGGCATTGCTACTTTCAGAAGGAACTGGTCCAGGCACCGTAATGGTGACCGGACTGATTACTGCGGAGGAAGGTACTGTAACAGTGTGCGGATCATAGTAAATTGTGACGGGTGATCTGGCAGGAGGTGCCATGGCTCGTTGTTGGAAATTGCTGCTGGGAGGAACATTTGATGGGTCATAGTAGATTGTAACTGTCGAGACATCTTCATTAATCCTTGCTGGCGTTGTAGAAGATTCTGCTAATAAAATGGATCCTGATGTTGTAGAAGAAAAGGTTGTTGAAATTTGACTTGTTGAAGTGATGGATGGAGTAATTGCTGTTGATATTGATGAATCGGTAGGAATGATTGCCATTGCTGTTGTAGAAGAATCGAGAATCTTTGTTAAAGGAATCGCTGGAGTTGTAGGCGCCGTTGTTGAAATCTGAAGGATACCATCCTTAATAAGACCATCTATGCCGCTTCTCAGCCTTTCACACCCATTGACTGCAATGTTGTAATACCCACAGCCGAGCTCACACCCGGGGAACACTTGGCATTCTAAAAGCTGAGCTTTAATTTCGACCAAAGGTGTTCGAATTTGTGCAACACTGGTGATCAAGGTAGATGGTTTGTCTTCCTCAATGGCATTAATCCACGGCCCGCCATGATTAGGCATAGGATTTCTATTGACATTCGGAGGAGGTGCAAAGTTGAGGGCTTTAGAATCCACCAGATCTTGGACTTTCATTTGTAAGGCCCTGCATTTTTCAGTGTTGTGACCAGGTGCATTGGAGTGGAAAGCACACCTGGCGTTGACATCATAATTCTTTGGGAGATTGAGGGGATCTGGTGGTGCCAACGTCCTTAACTCAACCAAGTTAAGCTTCAGGAGTTGTGGCAATAAGGCAGCATAAGGCATAGGGATGGGGTCAATCACCCTGTTTGCCTGTGATGGTCTTTGTTGGAAAGGACGCTGTTGTTGGTTGCTATTGTTGTTGTTGTAGGTTCTCTGTTGCGGATACTGAACTTGTTGTTGATAATGTGGTTGTTGTTGTTGAGGATATGCTGATTATTGAGGGATCGGAGCTGGAATGGTAACAGCTGCTACTGACCTGTGAACATACTGAGGTCTGCCCCTACTTTCATGAATGGAATTGGTCTCACCGGCTCTTAGGGGTCCTACAAAATGCTTCCTGGGATTACTGGATGAACTTGCACCACTGTCAGAAATTTTGCCCATTTTTAAAAGGCTTTCAATCCTTTCCCCAGCTATAACTACGTCAGCAAAACTGGTAGAAGAAAAGGCAGCCAGTCTATCAATATATGTTCCTTGCAACGTATTCATGAACATGTCGGCCATTTCTCTTTCCGACATGGGTGGTTGGACAGCAGCAGCAAGCTGTCTCCACCTTTGGGCATATTCCCTGAAGCTTTCTCTGGAAGACTGGGACATTCCCATCAGGAGGGTCCTGTTAGGAGCCATGTCCAGATTGTATTGATATTGCCTGATGAAGGCTTCAGCTAAGTCCTTCAAGCATCTAATGGTAGCCCTGGTCAAGTGTGAATACCACTCTCTTGAAGCCCCGGTCAGACTGTCTTCAAATTAGAACATCCACAACTTCTCATCCATAGTATAAGCTTTAAGTCTTCCCAGGAAAGACTACAGGTGAGTTCGTGGACAAGAAGTTCCATTGTATTTCTCAAAGCACGGGGGTTTGAATTTGTGGGGAATTATCACCCTATCCACTAGCCCCATGTCCATTACATCGAAGCCCAAGGAATTCTGAGACTCCAAAGATCTCAACTTCTCAACAATTTCATCTAACCTCCTGTCATAGACTTCGTCTCCTGCTCCCATAACAGTAAACTGCTCTTCTTGGGGATCCTCTTGCAAGATCCTCCCTCCAGCAGTATTACCTTGCACGTTCCTCGGGATGTTGGCTTCTGGATCCAGATGGGGTCCAAATACTGGTGGATCAATACGAGGCTGGCCCCGTTCATTGTTACTAGTTCCTCCTGTTCCAAGATGAGGTTCCTCAGGAGTTTGTCTCTCCACCAGCTCTCTTAACCTCTCTTGACTCTGGGCCAAGCCAGTCATTACAGCCATGAATTAAGACATCTGATTTCTCATTTCTACTCTCTCATTAGCCATCTGATTCCTGACCTCAGTCCAATCTTGTTGTACTTGATCCATTTGAATACCAGGAAGGTTGTTGCGAGTAGGGTACCGGTGCGTGCGGTTGACGGGGAACACTCGGCGACGAGCAATGTTTCCTGAGATCACAACAAAGTTAGAAACAAATAATAACAAAACCTACAAAACAAAACAAGGTTAGTATGCAATGCAGTATGCTTATTTGTTTTCCAAGGTATCCGGCTTGGTTCTTGGTTTTGACCTTTCCAGACCTTGATGAAGATGCTTGATGTTGCTGAGAAAAGAAACCCAATGAAAGCAAACTAATATATTACAAATGATGAACAAATACATAGTTTGTTTTACAACACATGCCCCTGGAGGGTCAAAATACAAAAAGAGAAAAGTACATCAAATGGAAATGAACAACAAGCAAAGAAGTCAAACATTCAGTCCAAACTCATCCTCCTTGATCTCCTTCAGGAGTGCCTCAGTCACTGGACCAGCTGGGTGCTCCGTAATGGTCCTAATGAGGAGGTTCCTGGTGTCAATGGCAGTAGTCAGCTTCTTGTTCCTGTCCTTGTCTTTTGATCTCTTCAACCCTGCCCTAAGCTTCAACTCTGAAATCTCCTTCTGGGCTGCCAACAAAACTTCCTGCTGCTTCTTTTCATTGGCCTCTAACTGTTCAATCTTGGCTTGAGTTTTCCGGTCTTCTTGTGTTCGGGCTTCAGTGATCCTGACCCACCTAGCCTGACTCTCTTGTAGATAGAGCTCAGTCCTAGCCTTCTGAATCTTGGCTTCTTTACAGGCATTCTTCAATATTTGTTCCCCAGCTCTTGCTTTCCTGATGTAGTCCTCTGTTTTCTCAATTTTGGCAAGATGCTCCACCCTAAGCTTTTCCAACCTCTCAATGTCCAGACGACCATCACTCCTTTCCCAAAGGGTCTTCTTCGAAGCTTGAGACAGATTCTCATTCCTTTCCTTCAGCTTCTCAAATTCTTCCAGGCTGACAGTTGCTGCTGGCTGAGTTGTAGATGGTCCAGGTATGTCCTCAATGGTGAAAGGCATTCCAGTAATCTGAGCTCTAGTACGGGACCAATCATAGTACTGAGCTGAAGCAACATTATTACACTTCCCTAGAATAGCCACCCCTTTTGTCTGGATGTTGTCCCAAGCCCAAGATGCTTGTCTGACAGGAGATGAATTAGGCTTCACTTCACAATACAGGGTCTCGGCTAAATCTTGCACTCTGGGAGGGTGAACCAAAGCATAGCCCAGTTGTCTCTTAAACAACAAAGGATTGTAGTTGATGCAACCCTTTACTCCTATCAGAGGCACATTTGGGTATTGTCCACAACTGGTGATAATGTTTTTGGCTTTGGTGCTCTGTGTGCACCATCTAATATCATCTGAAGTCAAAGCAATGAGCCTCTTGGCCCAATTCTTCTGTTGGTGAGGGTTCAAGAAAGCATCTGACTTAGGTAGGTGTCTGAGCAGCCAGGTGTGAAACAAAGGAGCACAATATCTCACTAACTTCCCCTTTGTTTCTCATTCCTCTGATGAATGGAGTAATAGAAATCTCCCAGCAATGTGGGTACTGGGTTCCTCAGAAGAAACAAATGAATGGCATTCTTGCTGACAAATTTGGGCTCATCTGCAAACAGTATAACCCCATATATGCTGAGGGCTAACAGTGCACAGACTGCCCTCCACTCTCCCAAGGAGGCCTTCAGGATGGCCTGAGAAATCAGGAAGTTCAAGTGCAAACCAGGGATCCCAGCTTTTGTTGTCATGCTTTTCTTAATCAAGGAAGGCTCCAGGTACAGTGCTTTTGCTACTTCTTCATTGCTGGGAAAAGTCATTTCTGGGTTGAAAGGGAGTCCACCCCCGATAGGTACTCCAGTCAATGAGTAAAACTCTTCAAGTAGAGGCCCTAACTGAAAGTCTGGGAAGGTGAAGCATCTTAAAGGAGGGTCATAAAACTGCAAGCAGGTGTGGATCATGCTCCTTTGAGAAGGGTCAAGGTCCATAACCATATCCAGGATACCTCCATAGTGCTTTCTAAGCAATGGGATGTGGTTAGGGGTGATGAGTGACTGGACTTGCCTGATGCCAGTCAACACAGGCTCAAAGAAATGGTAGGATATGTTGCTCTTCCTGGGAGTAGTCATAAATGCTGAAGAGGAGGAAGATAAGTGCTGATGAAGATCAAGGCTGATACTGGAGATGAGCCACTGACAGGCTGATGTTGGTGATGATGAGAATAGCTGAAGCAGATAACTGATGAAGCAGAGGTCTATGTAGAAGAAAGGGTCAAAACCAAACCAGATATAATGTGGATACCCTGAAAAACAAATAAACAAATGTTAAATGATGCAAATGATGATATATGCAAATGATATGCAAGGGTTTATGATCAAGCTGGATCTGATTATCTGTCTTGATATAAGCCCATGTATGTTCAAAGAAGGTCCAGATTAAGGTTCAGAAATCCAGTAACCACGGTGGGGGACTCAAATAAAGAGTCACATGTCCAGGGTTAATCACAAGAACTCTCCAAAATGAGGTACTCTTAAACCAAATAGTAACAGGGTATGATGTGGCCAAGGGTACCTGCAAACCTGTAAACAGCCCAACCCCCTCACAGGTAATGTTCTAAAACAAGGATCCTCAGACTTGGATCAGTTATGAGAATTGTAAACACTTCTAACTCGGAGGTACAGTATTTACAATAACCATAAAAGATCCTCCTCTAATTCACCTCAGTTTCTGAAGGTCATAATAAAGGTCATCCAGACTTAGCAGGCTTCCCAGATAGCCCTAGCACTACAGGAAATCTGTAGCACAGAGTTCTCAAGAAGAAACCCACATCTGAACTGTGTTTCATATTCCCGCACTAGACCGAGATGGAATGGGAAAGAACATGAACCACTCTAGCCTAGGTGTCACTCAGGTCCCAGGTGTAGGATCTTGAACTCTCAATGGAACCCCACCCACCAAAACAGAAACCAGATCCAGCAATGATAATGACAGTATGAAATATGTAAAACTGTAAAGAAAAGCAATAAATAAAGATGTACATAAAGCAATAAAGAAAAATAAATAAACATACATAGCACATAACACCCCAGTAAACACAAATCAAACAAGCGCTAGGAGGAACCCACAAAAAGAACCAGAAGCCCTGGTTAAAGTATAAGGGTCCCCAGCAGAGTCGCCAAGCTGTCGCTCCCACCAAAATGAACCTGGCCAAGAGGGGGTACAGACGCGAACGGTCAGCAAAGGAGGTGAGAACACACAAGGGTGAACTCGGAAAGAAAAGAGTCTCCAACTAGGCATTTTTAATCCCTGAGGAAAGGTAATGCTGCATATACCTAAGAAAATATGGATAAGACGGTCGCGAACCAGAGAAACTGAGAAAGGGGGTTGGTTACAACCTGGGAAGGTATTAGCACCCAGATTGTCCGTTGTACTCGACGGGATCCACGCTTGAAAGATTTGTTCTTAAAGGGGTTGTGTCAGTGCTATCTGTGTATCAAAGCTGGAAAGAATGCAAGTGTCAGTGCTGGAAGAAAGTGAAGTGAAATATATGAAGTGTCAGTGTAAGAACAGGAGTGCAAAGCCTAAGATAATGAGGCTAAAAGAATAATGCTGCAAGGAGGGGGGATATACAGAGATTTTTGTTCGATAACTGTTAAGTTATGCCTACATATCCTCTTGTGCAATGAGGAAGTCAGAACACCGTAGTTCGACTCAAAGAGACTGAAAGGTAAATTGACTTGTGAACTGCCTGCTTGTCTATGCTCAAGTGTATGACCTGTCTGGCTCAGGTGCAAACTGTCTTGCATCAGACGGAAGAAGCGAGTTCTCGTTTATGAGTGAATGAGGTGAGGAAAGAATCCCGGAAGAGACGATTATTGTTTTTTTTTGTGTTTTCAGGCTTTTATTACTTTTTGAGTTTGTCATAAGAAGATGATCTTAAGCCTAAACCAAGGGTTAGTAAACTCATCATATCCTCCCTCTGATTAGGGGTAATGAGAATACCTTAAGTATGAAGTAAGCACCTCACACTTAATCACCATGATGTAGGATTAAGATCATTAACCTATTTGCAATTATTTAGATGTTTTGGGAGTTTTTGTTTAGTGTTAAGTAATGAGTTTAAGCCATAATCAAGGATTTAATGGACTCATTACACCATCCTAATAGAAGGATAATAGATGAGAACATTTAAGTTGAGGAAGGCTCCTCAATTTAATCCATGATTAGGGATTAACCTCATGACATAACAAAACCTTTATTAAATGGATTTTAGTTAATGGTAAGGATTAAGAAGTGAATTTTATGGTTTGTAAGACAACTTGAGGGGGACTTGTCCATTAACACTAGGGTTGGTCCTTCTTAACCAATTAAGGAAGAATTAGAACCCTAATGCAAGGCCCAAGTTACAAGCTTGATGTCTTAGTGATTATTAGGTGGATTGATTAAAGGATTTAAACATATTAAGGGTTTAACACTTAGGATTAAAGTTATACACTCCATCCTAATAGAAGGATACAGGCATAAGCTTAACCAAAAAGCCTTAAAACCTTTAAGGTTTAGTCCTTGATTATGAGATGAGAAGAGAAGACACAAAGATGACACAAAGGTAAAACTAAGTGAGGGACTAATCAATCCCTAATTATGATCATGCTTGGGTTGTTCCTAGGGTTTATGAGGCTTGCAAGAAGATCTTCAAAAGAAAAGCCACCAAGGAAGAAGCAGATGAAAGGAGAAGGAAGCAGAAGAAGCAAGTCAACTTACTTCACTTAAGAAGATAAGTTACTTGAAGAAAGAAGGTGAGAAGGAGACATGAATGAGCAAGCTCACTTCAAAACACATACAAAATGCAGCAAAGAAAGCATAAAATAAATGAGAAGAGATTGTGAGAAGTGAAGGCAAATTCACTTCTCAAAACAACTTACCACCTGAAAAGTTAGCAAAAGAAATGAAATGACATGAAAATGAAATGAATGCAAAGATGAAAGTCAAAACCAGAAGCATGAACATGATGTCAATAATGCAAATAGATGATGCAAACACATGGCAAGAGTTGTGGATGATCATACAAGGATGAGGATGCAAATGAAACATGCCTTGAACCATAAAAGTTCATGAAAGTTTATGAAATGGAATGAATGCATAACATGGCAAATGAATGATGCAATGATCAAACATGATTCTAATATGTCCTAAGATGTCTCATATGCCATGTGGATACACAAAATCTCATGGCAAGTTCATGTATGCAAGCAAATGAGAGATGAATGCAAATGAAAGCAAAAATTAGGATTTATACATAACATGCAATACAAAAATCAAAACCAGAATTAAATGACATGATAAAAAATTGAAAATAGGATCAAAGGAACCCTAACCCTATACAAGTTTACTGCCCAAAGGAGGGGACCTAAGTCTTAACCTAATGGAAGTTATGATTTTCTCAAGTTAACTAGGGTTTTAAGGCACTTCAAAAGGAAAAATGCATATCAAATTGAAAATGAAAGATAAATTCAAACCAATTTTACCCTAGAAACTACATGACATGAGGAATGCAATGCAAAAATAACCAACATCAAACTCTTCATGATTAGGCAGAATGGATTTTTCTAAGTTAGGACCAAAATATTAACTTTTAAAGACTTTAATTCCAAAGAAAAATGTCAAAATATGTCAAGAACCAAAAAGAAATTTGTTTGAAGAGTTTGATAATGTTTCTAAATGTATTAAAATGCAATGTGAATTTTTTTGTGATTTTTAGAAACTTAAATGCTATTTTAATTAATTAATTCTCATTAACTAATTAAAATAAACATTTAAATATTTTTAAAATACGAAAATTATGCAAAAAATAAAATAAAAATTATTTTAAGAAAGAGAAAAATATTTTAAGGCTGGATGCAAAAAATGAAATTTTTTAGAAGTGATTTACTATTTTTAATAAAATGGACAAAACAAATGAATAAAAAAGAAAATAAAATGAAATTAAATGAAAAGTACACAGATCCAAGAGTCAGGATTCAAATGGGATGCACGGGAGTTGACTGGCGCGTGATCTGAGGGTCCACATTCAAACTGGCATATTTAAAATTAAACCCTAATTCATTAAGCTAATAAATCAGAATTAGGGCTAATGACCAGATCTCATCCATTGAAACGCGCGCGGGAAACAAAAATCAATGGCTCACATTCAAATGAAACCCTAAACTTGATTAAAGCCCTAATGACTTTCAGGTCACCGGAGAAGAGCTCCGGTCGTCTTCTCCGGTGACATCCCTCCCTGAAAAATCTCAACTTCTTCCCTAGGTCATTTCTGGAGCTCTAAAGCTCCAGATTTGTTCCTCTCACTCCCCTAAACCTAAATCCAACCTCAAATGGAATTTATTTCCAGCCATAAACATGATTCGAAGCCAAGAACACAAATATGCAAAACTTTCAGACAAGCAATACACCCTCATCTCTCCATCATTTTCAACAATTTTAAGTTCATTACACTCAGGGGATCAAACACAACCAATTAAGAACTTAAAATAGAGGTTCTGGAAAAAAAGTTTCACATGGCTACCTGAGATGAAGCTTTCAACCCCAGAGCTTTCAGGCTGCTTTCCTGCTTCCAAATGCCTCCAATGAACTCCCTGAAGAAGCTTTGATGCTTGGTTGGAGTGTTTTGAGGCTGATTTGTGAGTTTGATACAGTTCAGTTCAATGAGAGAGGGGAATCGTGTTTTTGATATGAAGGGTTTCAGGGCCAGGTGATGGTTGGGAAATGATCAGTGGATCATGGTGAGTGATTCTATGAAGTTTGTTTTAAGGTTTGAAGCTTATGTGATGAGATTTGAATGAAAGTGCAAAGAGGGAGGTTTTTGTGAACTATGGTGATGCTCTGGTTCCAGCTTCCAAGATTGTGTGAAATGTGATCCTTGAGGCATATATGTGAAGATGTGATTGGTCAGAGTAGTTGGTGTGGCTCAGTTTGATTGGTATGACTCAAGTTGCATAAAGTCAACATTTGTGTAAGTGAAGGTATGGGCTGGTTCAGTCATGGTACAAAGGCATGGTTCGAATCATCTTGCTTCAAGGAGGTCCATGGAAGTCATTTTTGGCAGCTGGCACAAGTGGATGAGAAGCTTTGGGTCATTTTGCAAATTCATGGAGTTTTGGCCCCTTTTGGATTTCTTAATGATCAAGGCATGAAAATGAGTGATTCTTTGGGCCATTCTGAATTTTAGGTCATGTGTTATGTTTATGTGATGCTTAGAAGTCATTTTGAAGTCATAGAAATGCTTGGCATGTGAATTTGCAAGTTTCCATCTTTGGTGTAAAAGTGAAAATTTAGTGATTTTGTCCAACTTTGCAAGGCCATAACTTTTGATCCAAAATGAATTAGAATGAGTTCTTGTACTTTTTGAAAATGGGAGGATCCCATCTACAACTTTCATGACCAAAGATTTTCCATTTGAAGCATTTTTGAATCAAAAAGAGGAGGTTGAAAAACTTTCCCAAAATGGCAATTTTGCATTACAAGTCACTTTCCCAAAAAGGCAACTTTGCAAATGGCTTGAAATTCTTCAATTTTTTGACCTTCTAACATCTTCTATGATCAAATAAAGATCATACACATTCAAAATGATGGAGAAACCCCTTTGGTTGGGTGATTGGGGGCCTCAGATGCCCTGATTTTGCACTGACTTGCTCAAGAAGTCATCCCTTGATCAGATGCCTTCCCCATTGAGTTTCTTCATGAAAATTGGTAAGCATGATCCTCATGTCATATAAAGACCCATAGTAACAAGGATGACCAAAAAATTTGGGGTTATGGCCTCTGAAACCAAAACCCTAATTCTAGGTCATCTGTGCAGTTAAACCTGGCTCTGCTTCCATGCCTTTCTCAGTTCTTGTGATTCTTTGACTTACTTGACCTTGGGAGGATATAATATGATGCTTGAACATATATGGACCCTCTTGAGATGATTGAAGACCTTTGGAGTGGCTCAGATAGCCCAGGGATTGCTTAGATCACAAACCCTAGATACAGATGACTTAGAACCAATGCAGTGAAGCAAAAATACAATATGAGATGCTATGATTGAATCTATGCAAATGAAAAGATCACAAGCCATGGTTAAATGAGTGAGGGAAAATTTGGGGTGTTTACAGCTGCCCCTATTCAAGCATGAGTTAGCTGTGCAGGATGTAAGCGACGGCTTAACAGGCAAGCAAGATAACTTGTGGTTGAATATCAAAGACAGTCCAAAATTTGCACTCACAGAATGAAGAAGAAAAGGGATATAGATTGTCAAAAGGAAGTAAAGTATGATTATAAAGTGCGGGCGACGGACGACGACCGTCGAGCAGAAGACGACTGCTGGGGATGAAGCCATGACGGGGACGGCCGACATGCTAGGGAAACAGAGAGATCATGATGGGGACAACCATCAAGTAAAGAAACGAGAATTTCTGGGGATTAAAGGTAAATGATGGGGACGACCATCGGGCTGAAGAAATAAATGATGAGGAACGGTCATCAAAGGTGAAGGACGATCACCTAGCAGGGGACGACTGCTTTGTTGGAGATAAAATGAGGGACGGTCATTTAAGGTGAAGGACGATCACCTGGCAGGGTACGGCTACCACAAGCATCACGACATAGGACGAATACCGGATAGAAAGAGGCGACGATGGGGATGGCCATCGGATAAGCATGATGAAGGACGATCATCAAGAGGTGAAGGACAATCACCTAGCAGGGTACGGATGATCTCGGGGTTTACCGCGACATAGGACGAATGTCGGATAAAAAGATCAATGATGGGGACGGCCATCGGATAAAATGATGAAGGACGATCATCAAGAGGTGAAGGACGATCACCTAGCAGGAGACGGCTGCTAAAAATATCACGACATAGGACGAATGTCGGATAGGAAGGGGTTCTAATGAATAGAGACTCCGCTGGGGATGATGAAGGACGATCATCAAAAAGGTGAAGGACGATCACCTGGCAGGGTAAGGCTGCCGGAAATATCATGACATAGGACGAATGTCAGATAGGAAGGAAATGGTTTATCAAGATTTGTTGGGAATTCTTCTTGGGAATGGTAGACATAGACGAGTGTCTAATTTCAAGACAGCAAAGGCATGTGTTTGACACGGTGTATAAATTAAAGATGCGGACGAGCATCCTTAAGACTATGATACGGACAAGTACCAGTAGAAACAAACGCTTGACGCATGTTCAGAGATGATGATACGGACGAGTACCAACTGGTTAACAAAGAACACGGACGAGGGTCGACTATGAGGGGATTTAAGTGGCGTATACAAGATACGGACGAGTATCTGTATGAGTAAAAAGTGATGGGTGAGACATAGACGAGTGTCCAACTTGCTGTGGAGCGCACGACATGGACGAGTGTCGGAAGAAGTGTATTATAAACAAGTATTTGGTTTACAAAGTGGTGTAGGCAAATATGTTGGGGGAGGTGACACGGACAGGTGTCGGGGAAGTGTGTATATATGTATCTGTCTGTAGAGAACGTTCGGGCGACTTTTCTGGGGAAAACGACACGGACGAGTGCCAAAAGGAGCATGTATCTGTATTTTGTAAGTGCAAAGAGGATGCTTTGGGCTTTCTGCCGGGGAGTTTGGGAAGTATTTGGTATATTGCTGATGGTATGTCAGTATTTACAAGTGCTTGATTCAGAACATGGCTTATGATTTATGCAATATGTTATATTTTTGCCGTAATTCTCCATATTAGACGGAATGCTACGCTCTGAGGGGAAAATATGATGTGAATGCTATGATTATGCAGAGATATCGATCCGGGATTCGGATCCCGTTACTGTGGAGATCTTCGATTGATCTGCCTGAAGTGGATATCCCAGCTGGGGATGAGATCATTGGTAGATCTGATGAAATGATTCTGCTTGGAAACAGGTCACTGATTGACCTTTCTTCGGTGATGATAAGCCCAGCTGGGGCTGTGGAAGCTTTCGTCGCTTTGTTGCGAGATCTTCGGACATTGCTCTTATGGATAGAGGCTGGGACTCTGCGGGGAGTTAGTTCCCTGCCTGACATTTGGCTGAGGAGGAATGATGACTGGCAACTCAGCTGTGGATGAAGCAATCTCTGGGGCTCTTCTGGAAGATGTGCCGAGTAAGTAATGATTTGGCAGCTTGTCGGGGAGAAGCTTTCATGTCCCATGTTGCGCTTTGAATACCTGCAATCCTATCATGACAAGAAACGTACAAGTATCCCTAGGTATCCCTTACTGGATTCCAACATAGGAATTTAGACACTCCCGGGAGCAAATATATTTCCTGTAAGCATGTAATTTATAAAAAGCGCATCTGTACTTATGCAATCAATACTTAAGGACATCGGACATTTTGCAAATGAAAATAAAATGTACGAGACGAAATATGACTGAAAAACTGATTTTATTAATTTGTGTGCCCTGAATTGACAAGATACAGTCAAAGAAACATATCCCCTGAAATGAGGAGATTGTTACAAATTGAGAAACAAAAAGATGCTGGCAATGTTGATGATGCTTCAAGGAGCTTTCCTTTTGCTATGACTTGTATGATATTGACGGTCTTCTCATCTTGCTTTTTGAAGGAGGCTAATTCTGACCGATGCTTTAACCTTTCGTAGCTTGCCGTGTTGTGGGTGATACAGACGAATTCAGAACGCAGTTGTTCGCTTATTCCCTTATTTTGCGTGGATCGCCCTTTCGGGTTTTCAATCCACCGGGATACCCATTTTTGCCTGAGCTGTCCAATGCAGCTTTTCAACTCAGCGGGTGTACATTTTTTTATTTATTTTCCCTTATTTTTGCCCGAGTCTTTTATTCTGTTTTTGACTCGCCGGGATGCCCTATTTTTGCCTGGACTTACATTCTGTTTTTGTGTCCAGCGGGTCATTTTATGCGAAGTATTTTTTAACTGCATCTGAATTCACGGGGGACGGGAAGTCTTCACCATCCATAGTACTGAGCATCAGTGCTCCACCAGAGAAAACTTTCTTTACTACGAATGGACCATCATAATTCGGAGTCCACTTGCTCCTGTGGTCTGTATGAGGAGGGAGGAGTCTTTTCAACACAAGATCTCCTACTTGGTATTCTCGGAGCCTGACTTTCTGATCGAAGGCTTTCTTCATTCTTTTTTGATACAGCTGCCCATGACAAATTACAGCCAATCTCTTCTCTTCAATCAGATTCAGTTGTTCGTATCGGGATCGGACCCATTCTGCTTCGTTCAATTTAACATCCATCAATACCCGTAAAGAGGGTAACTCAACTTCGACAGGTAGGACTGCCTCCATACCATAAACAAGTTGATATGGTGTTGCCCCAGTGGATGTTCTGATTGACGTTCGGTACCCATGTAAGGAAAATGGTAGCATTTCATGCCAGTCTTTGTAGGTGACCACCATCTTCTGCACAATCTTCTTGATATTCTTGTTAGCCGCCTCTACAGCGCCATTCATTTTTGGTCTGTAAGGAGAAGAATTGTGGTGTTGGATCTTGAAGTCCCAGCATAGTTCTGCCATCATTTTGTTATTCAAGTTGGAACCATTATCAGTAATGATTCGCTCGGGAACTTCATACCGACAAATGATGTCTCTCTTCAGGAATCGGGCTACCACTTTCCTGGTGACATTTGCATAAGAAGCTGCTTCAACCCACTTGGTAAAATAGTCAATGGCTACCAAGATGAATCTGTGGCCGTTTGAAGTAGTCGGTTCAATCTTGCCAATCATATCAATGCCCCACATGGCAAAGGGCCAAGGTGAAGATATCACATTCAGGGGATTTGGAGACACATGCACTTTATCTGCATAGATCTGGCATTTATGGCATTTTCTGGCATAGGCACAACAGTTTGCATCCATTGTGATCCAGTAATAGCCTGATCTTAGCAACTTTTTAGCCATAGCATGCCCTCCAGCATAGGTACCAAAAGATCCTTCGTGCACCTCGTGCATCAACAAGTCTGCTTCTGCCTTATCAACACATCTGAGAAGTACCATATCAAAGTTTCTCTTGTACAAGGAACCATCATTATTTAGGAAGAAACTACCAGCTAGCCTTCTCAAAGTCTTCTTATCATTGGAAGATGCCCCAGGTGGGTATGTTTGGTCCTCCAAGAAGCATTTGATGTCATGGAACCAAGGCTTATCGTCTTTAGCAAGGTCTGCTGAGAATACGTATGTTGGTCTATCAAGCCTGGATACTGAAATCCAAGGCACAAAGTTGGCAGCCTGAACCTTGATCATGGATGAAATGGTAGCCAGAGCATCTGCAAACTGATTTTCATCTCGGGGGATATACTCAAGCTTGACTGTTGTGAAGAAAGTCAACAACCTTCTTGTATAATCCCGATAAGGTATCAGATGATCTTGGTGGGTGTACCATTTGCCGTTGGTTTGATTGATTACCAGAGCTGAATCTCCGAATACAGTCAAAGTCTTGATCCTGAGGTCAATGGCTTCCTCAAGACCCATAATACAAGCTTCATATTCAGCTTCGTTGTTAGTGCAGTTAAAGGTGAGTTTTGCCGAGAAAGGCATGTGAACCCCTTTAGGTGTAATGAGTACTGCACCAACACCACGACCATTCATATTAACAGCCCCATCAAACATCATAGTCCATTCTTCTTCTGGGTCAGGCCCTTCAGTGTGAATAGGCTCTTCATGATCTTTTGCTTTTATGAACATGATGACTTCATCAGGGAAGTCAAATCTCATAGGCTGGTAATCATCAATGGGTTGCTCAGCCAGGTAATCAGACAATACATTGCCTTTGATGGCCTTCTGAGAGGTGTACTGAATGTCATATTCTGTGAGGATCATTTGCCATCTTGCAACCCGTCCAGTAAGTGCTGGCTTCTCAAAAATGTACTTGACTGGATCCATCTTGGAGATCAATAAAGTGTGTGGGTCAACATATACTGCCTTAGTCGGCGAGCAGCCCACGCTAAAGCACATCAAGTTTTCTCGAGCAGTGAATAACGTTGTTCACAGTCGGTAAACTTTTTGCATAGGTAGTATATTGCATACTCTTTTCAACCAGACTCGTCATGCTGGCCCAACACACACCCCATCGACTCTTCTAATACTGTCAGGTACATGATTAGAGGTCTTCCTTCAACTGGAGGCATAAGGATTGGAGGCTCCTGTAAGTATTCCTTGATTTTGTCAAAAGCCTTCTGGCAGTCTTCGTTCCACCTGACCATTTGCTCTTTTCTTAACAGCTTGGACAAAGGCTCACAGGTTGCTGTAAGGTGAGATATGAACCTTGAAATGTAGTTCAGTCTACCTAGTAACCCCCGAACTTCTTTTTCAGTCTTCGGCGCAGGCATTTCTTGAATGGCTTTGACTTTGTCAGGGTCAACTTCAATCCCTTTCTCGCTTACGATAAATCCCAACAGCTTACTGGATCGCACCCCGAACGTGCATTTGTTAGGATTTAACTTCAACTGGTACTTCCTCAGACGTTTGAATAACTTCAACAGATTCACCAGGTGGTCTTCTTCTGTGAGGGACTTGGCGATCATGTCATCCACATAACATTCAATTTCTTTGTGGATCATGTCATGGAATAATGTTACCATAGCCCGTTGATAAGTGGCACCCGTATTCTTCAGTCCGAATGGCATTACCTTATAGCAGAATGTGCCCCAGGGTGTGATGAAAGTTGTCTTCTCCATGTCTTCAGGTGACATTTTGATCTGATTATATCCTGAAAATCCATCCATGAAGGAGAACACCGAGAACTGAGCCGTATTGTCGACCAATACATCAATGTGAGGTAAAGGGAGAAGACGACCGGAACAGTGTTCCGGTCGCCTGAAAGTGGTTATGCCCTAATCCTGTAATTAAGCCAAGTTTGAATTGAGACCTTTGGATCCTGAGTTACCCGCGCGTATGGACGCCCCAGATCACCTAATTAAACCCTAATCCTTCATTAAATTAATTAATCATGTTTAATTAACCAGGACGCATCTCATCCATTGAAACGCGCGCCAGTCAACTTTTTTTTCCCAGCTTCAAATCTAGGCCTTTAGATCTACATACTTTCCCTTTAATTCAATTTTATTTTCATTTTAATTCATTTTTCTTACACATTTTATTTAAAATAGTAAAACATTTCTAAAAAATCTCATTTTTTGCACCATGGCATAAAATATTTTTCTCATTCTGAAAATAATTTTTATTTTATTTTTTGCATAATTTTCATATTTTAAAAAATATTTAAATGTTTATTTTAATTTGTTAATGAGAACTAATTAAATAAAATGGCATTTAAGTTTCTAAAAATCACCAAAAAAATCACATTGCATTTTGATACATTTAGAAACATTATCAAACTCTTCAAACAAATTTCTTTTTGGTTCCTCACATTTTTCTTTGGAATTAAAGTTCTTAAAAGGCAATATTTTTGTCCTAACTTAGAAAAATTCATTCTGCCTAACCTTGAAGAGTTTGATGATGGTTCTTTTTGCATTGCATTCTTTATATCATGTAGTTTCTAGGGTAAAATTGGTTTGAATTTATCTCTCATTTTCAATTTGTTGTGCATTTTCCCTTTTTGAAGTGCCTTAAAACCCTAACCAACTTGAGAAAATCATAACTTCCAATAGGTTAAGATTTAGGTCTCCTCCTTTGGGAAGTGAACTTGCGTAGGGTTAGGGTTCCTTTGATCCCATTTTCAATTTTTTGTCATGCCATTTGCTTCTGGTTTTGAATTTTGTGTTGCATGTTATGTATAAACCCTAATTTTTGCCTTCATTTGCATCCATCTTCCATATGCTTGCATACATGAACTTTCCATGACATTTTATGCATTCACATGACTTCTAAGACATCTTAGGACATATTAGAATCATATTTGACCATTACATCTTTCATTTGCTATGTTGTGCATTCATTCCATTTCATAAACTTTCATGAACTTTCATGGTTCAAAACATGCTTCATTTGCATCCTCATTCCTGTATGATCATCCACACCTCTTGTCTTGTGTTTGCATTATCTCTTAGCATCATTGACATCATGATTATGCTTCTGATTTTGGTTTGCATCCTTGCATCTCATCTCATTATCATTTCATTGCATTTCCTTTCACTAACTTTCCAGGTGGTAAGTTACTTTGAGAAGTGAATTTGCCTTCACTTCTCAATATCCCTTCTCATCTCTTATGCATTCATTGCTTCATTTTACTTTTGTATTAGAGTGAGCTTGCTCATTCATGTTCCCTCCTCTTTTTCTTTCTTCAAGCAACTTATCTTATTAAGTGAAATAAGTTGTCTTGCTTCTTTTGCTTCTCCTCCTTTCATCTGCTTCTTCCTTGGTAGCTCTTCTTGGAGATATCTTGCAAGCCTTATAAACCCTAGGAACACCCAAGCATGATCACAATTAGGGTTTGATTAGTCCCCCATTAGTTTTACCTTTGTGTCATCTTTGAGTCTACTCTTCTCATCCCTTAATCAAGGACTAAACCTTAAAGGTTTTAAGGCTTTGTGATTAAGGTTATGCCTGTATCCTTCTATTAGGATGGAGTGTATAACTTTAATCCTAGGTGTTAAACCCTTAATGTGTTGAAACCCTTTAATAAATTCACCTAATAATCACTAAGACATCAAGCTTGTAACTTGGGCCTTGCATTAGGGTTCTAATTCTTCCTTAAGTGGTTAAGAAGGACTAACCCCAGTGTTAATGGACAAGTCCCTCTCAAGTTGTCTTACAAACCATAAAATCCACTTCTTAATCTTATCATTAACTATAATCCATTTAATAAAGGTTTTGTTTTGTCATGAGGTTAATCCCTAATCATGGATTAAGTTGAGGAGCCTTCCTCAGCTTAAATGTTCTCATCTATTATCCTTCTATTAGGATGGTGTAATGGGTCCATTAAATCCTTGATTATGGCTTAAACTCATTACTTAACACTAAACAAAAACAACAAAAACATCTAAATAATTGCAAGTAGGTTAATGATCTTAATCCTACATCATGGTGATTAAGTGTGAGGTGTTTACTTCATACTTAAGGTATCCTCATTACCCCTAATCAGAGGGAGGATGTCATGAATTTACTAACCCTTGGTTTAGGCTTAAGCTCATTTTCTTATGCCAAATACAAAACAAAAAAATCAATAAAAGATTGAAAACACCAAAAACAAACAATAATCGTCTCCTCCGGGATTCTTTTCTCACCTCATTCACTCACAAACGAGAACTTGCTTCTTCCGTCTAATGCAAGACAGTCCGCACCTGAGCCAGACAGGTCATACACTTGAGCATAGACAAGTAGGAAGTTCACAAGTAAATTCATCTTTCAGTCTCTTTGAGTCGAACTACGGTGTTCTGACTTTCTCATTGCACGAGAGGATACGTAGGCATAACTTAACAGTTATCGAACAAAAGTCTCTGTACATTCCCCCCTCCTTCCAGCATTATTCTTTAAGCCTCATAGTCTTGAGCTTCACATTCTTTCCTTACACTGACACTCTTTCATCTCACTTCACATTTCCTTTTGCATTGACACTTGCATTCTTTTCCAGCTTTTACATACAAAATAGCACTGACACTGCCGCTTTAAAACACAAATCTTTCAAGCGTGGATCCCGTCGAGTACGGCGGACAATCTGGGTGCTAGTACCTTCCCAGGTTGTAACCAACCCCCTTACTCAGTTTCTCTGGTTCGCGACCGTCTTGTCCATCTTTCCCTAGGTTTATGCAATATTACCTTTCCTTCGGGATAAAAATTCCTAGCTGGCGACTCTTTTCATTCTTTTCCCTTTCACTGACCGTTCGCGTCTGTACCCCTTCTGACCAAGCGTCATTTGGTGGGAGCGAAAGCTTGGCGACTCTGCTGGGGACCCTTATATTGTAACCAGGGCTTCTGGTTCTTTTTGTGGGTTCCTCCTAGCGCTTGTTTGATTTGTGTTTACTGGGGTGTTATGTGCTAATTGTGTTTGTTTATCTGCTTTATTTATTGCTCTATGTACAGCTTTATTTATTGCTTTCCTTTACAGTTTTGCATATTTCATACTCTCATTATCACTGTGCTGGATCTGGATTTATTTGGTGGGTGAGGTTCCATTGAGAGTTTGAGGTTCTATACCTGGGACCTGAGTGACACCTAGGCTAGAGTGGTTCATGTTCTTTCCCATTCCATTTCGGTCTGGTGCGGGAATATGAAACACGGTTCAGATGTGGGTTTCTTCTTGAGAATTATGTGCTACAAATTTCCTGTAGTGCTAGGGCTATCTGGGAAGCCTTCTAAGTCTGGATGACCTTTATTATGACCTTCAGAATCTGAGATAAATTAGAGGAGGATCTTTTATGATTATTGCAAACACTGGGCCTCCGGGTTAGAAGTGTTTACACTTCTCATAACTGATCCAAGTCTGAGGATCCTTGTTTTAGAACATTACCTGTGAGGGGGTTGGGCTGTTTACAGGTTTGCAGGTACCCTTGGCCACATCATACCATGTTACTATAGTATTTAAGAGCACCTCATTTTGGACAGTTCTTGTGATTAACCCTGGACATGTGACTCTTTATTTGAGTCCTCCACCCTGGTTACTGGATTTCTAAACCTCCATCTGGACTTTTGAACATACATGGGCCTTATATCAAGACAGATAATCAGATCCAGCTTGATCACAAACCCTTGCATATCATTTGCATATCTCATCATTGCATCATTTAACATTTGTTTATTTGTTTTTCAGGGTATCCATATCATATCTGGTTTGGTTTTGACCCCTTCTTCCGCAGAGACCTTTCCTTCATCAGTTACCTGCTTCAGCTATCTTCATCATCACCAGCATCAGCCTGTCAGTGGCTCACTTCCAGCATCAGTCTGTGATCTTCATCAGTACCAATCCTCAGTTTCTTCAGCAGCATTCATGACTACTCCCAGGAAGAGCAACATATCCTACCATTTCTTTGAGCCCGTGTTGACTGGTATCAGGCAGGTCCAGTCACTTATCACACCTGACCACATCCCATTGTTTAGGGAGCACTATGGAGGCATCCTGGATATGGTAATGGACCTTGACCCTTCTCAGAGAAGCATGATCCACACTTGCTTGCAGTTTTATGACCCTCCTTTGAGATGCTTCACCTTTCCAAACTTTCAGCTAGGGCCTCTGCTAGAAGAGTTTTCCTCATTGATTGGAGTACCTGTCAGGGGTGGAATCCCTTTCAACCCAAAGATGCCAGCTCCCAGAAATGAAGAGATAGCAAAGGCATTGTACCTAGAGCCTGCCTTGATTGAGCAAAGTATGACAACAAAGGCTGGGATCCTTGGTTTGCACCTGAACTTCTTGATTTCTCAGGCCATCCTGAAAGCTTCATTGGGAGAGTGGAGGGAAGTCTGTGCATTGTTGGCCCTCAGCATATATGGGGCTATACTATTTGCAGATGAGCCCAAATTTTTCAGTAAGAATGCCATCCATCTGTTTCTTCTGAAGAACCCAGTACCCACATTGATGGGATATTTCTATTACTCCATTCATCAGAGGAATGAGAAGCAAAGAGGGAAGTTAGTGAGATGTTGTGCTCCTTTGTTTCACACCTGGCTGCTCAAACACCTGCCTAAGTCAGATGCCTTCCTGAATTCCCACCAACAGAAGAATTGGGCTAAGAGGCTCATTGCCTTGACTTCAGATGATATTAGATGGTGCACCCAAAGCACCAAAGGCAAGGACATTATCACCAGTTGTGGACAATAGCCTAATGTGCCTCTTATAGGAGTAAAAGGTTGCATTAATTACAACCCTTTACTGTTTAAGAGACAACTGGGCTATACTTTGGTTCACCCTCCCAGAGGGCAAGATTTAGCTGAGACCCTGTATTGTGAAGTAAAACCTAATTCAGCTGCTGTCAGACAAGCATCCTGGGCTTGGGACAACATCCAGACAAAAGGGATGGCTATTCTGGGAAGGTGTAATAATGTTGCTTCAGCTCAATACTATGACTGGTCCCGTACTAGAGCTCAAATTACTGGAATGCCTTTCATCTTGGAGGATATACCTGGACCCTCTACAGTACAGCCAGCAGCAACTGTCAGCCTAGAAGAATTTGAGAAGTTGAAAGAAAGAAATGAGAACCTATCTCAAGCTCTAAAGAAGACTCTCTGGGAAAGGAGTGATGGTCGTCTGGATATTGAGAGATTGGAGAAGCTCAGGGTGGAGCATCTTGCCAAAATTGAGAAGACAGAGGACTACATCAGGAAAGCAAGAGATGGGGAGCAAATACTGAAGAATGCCTGTAAAGAGGCCAGAATCCAGAAGGCTAGGACTGAGCTCTATCTGCAAGAGAGTCAAGCTAGGTGGGTCAGGATCACCGAAGCCCGTACACAAGAAGACCAGAAGACTCAAGCCAAGATTGAACAGCTAGAGGCCAATGAGAGGAAGCAGCAGGAAGCTTTGTTGGCAGTCCAGAAGGAGATTTCAGAGTTGAAGCTCAGAGCAGGATTGAAAAGATCAAAGGACCAGGACAGGCATAAGAAGTTGACCACTGCCATTGCCTCCAGGAACCTCCTCATTAGGACCATTACAGAGCACCCAGCGGGTCCAGTGACTGAGGCACTCCTGAAGGAGGTCAGAGAGGATGAGTTTGGACTGGATGTCTGATTCTTTGTTTGTTGTTATTTCCATTTGATGTACTTTTCCTTTTATTGTATTTTGACCCTCCATGGGCATGTGTTGTAAAACAGACTATGTATTATTCACCATTTGTAATATATTTTAGTTTGTTTCCATTTGGGCTTTCTCTCAACAACATCAAGCATCTTCCTCGAGGTCTGGAAAGGTCAAAGCCAAGAACCAAACCGGATACCTTGGAAAACAAATAAGCATACTGCATTGCATACTAACTTTTGTTTTGTTTTGTAGGTTTTGTTATTATTATTGTTTCTAACTTTGTTGTGATCTCAGGAAACATTGCTCGTCGCCGAGTGTTCCCTGTCAACCGCGCGCACCGGTACCCGACTCATAGCAACCTTCCCAGTATTAAAATGGAACAAGTACAGCAGGATCTGACTGAGGTCAGAAATCAGATGGCCAATGAGAGAGTAGAGATGAGAAATCAGATGTCTCAATTCATGGCAGTAATGACTGGCTTAGCCCAGAGTTAGGAAAGATTAAGAGAGTTGGTGGAAAGACAAACTCTTGAGGAGCCTCATCTTGGAACAGGAGGAACTAGTAACAATGAACGGGGTCAGCCTCGTATTGATCCACCAGTATTTGGACCTCATCTGGATCCAGAAGCTAACATCCCGAGAAATGTGCAAGGTAATACTGCTGGGGGAAGAATCTTGCAAGAGGATCCCCAAGAAGAACAATTTACTGTTATGGGGGCTGGAGATGAAGTATATGACCGGAGATTGGACGAAATTGCTGAGAAATTTAGATCTTTGGAGTCACAGAATTCTTTAGGCTTCGATGTGATGGACATGGGGCTAGTGGATGGGGTGAGAATTCCCCACAAATTCAAACCCCCATGCTTTGAAAAATACAATGGTACCTCCTGTCCTCGCACTCATTTGCAGTCTTTTCTGGGAAGACTTAAAGCTTATACTATGGATGAAAAGTTGTGGATGTTCTACTTTGAAGACAGTCTAACTGGGGATTCGAGAGAGTGGTATTCACACCTGTCTAGGGCCACCATTAGATGCTAGAAGGACTTAGCTGAAACCTTCATCAGGCAATATCAGTACAACCTGGACATGGCTCCCAACAGGACCCTTCTGATTCCTCAACAATCAGCATATCCTCAACAACAACAACCACATTATCAACAACAAGTTCATTATCCGCAACAGAGAACCTACAACAACAGCAACAACCAACAACAGCGCCCTTTCCAACAAAGACCATCACAGGCAAACAGGGTAATTGACCCAATCCAAATGCCGTATGCAGCACTCTTGCCACAGCTCCTAAAGTTCAACCTTGTTGAGTTAGGGACATTGGAACCTCCGGATCCCACCAATATGCCAAAGAACTATGATGCAAATGCCAGGTGTGCATTCCACTCAAACGCACCAGGGCATAACACTGAAAAATGCAGGGCCCTACAAATGAAAGTCCAAGACCTGGTGGACTCAAAAGCTCTCAACTTTGCACCTCCTCCGAATGTCACAAGGAATCCAATGCCTAGTCAAAACGGTCCTAGGATTAATGCAATTGAGGAAGGCAAACTATCCACCTTAATCACCGGTGTTGCACAAATTCGGACACCTTTGGTTGAAATCAAAGCTCAGCTTTTAGAATGCCAAGTGTTCCCCGGGTGTGAGCTCGGTTGTAGGTATTGCAATATTGCAGTCAATGGGTGTGAAAGGCTGAGAAACGGCATAGATGGCCTTATTAAGGATGGTATCCTTCAGATTACGACAACAGCGCCTACAACTCCAGCAACTCCTTCACCAACAATAACATATACTCCTACAACGTCAGCAACCATTGTTCCAACGGATTCTACTACAACCCCAACAACTGCTCAATCGAACACTTCAACGGATACAAGTTCAGTCACCATTCCTGCTACAACTTCAACCCCCATCCAGTCAACAGTACCTTCTACAACATCAGTAGCAATTGATGAAAGCGTCTCAACGGTTACGATTTACTACGATCCCGCAAATGTTCCTGCCAACAATTCACAACAAAATACTACTCCTGTCAGAGCACCAGTTACCATATATTATGATCCATACACCATTGTGGTCCCCTCTACAGCTGCTATCAGTCTGGTCACTATCACAGTGCCTGGGCCAGTTCCTTACGAAAGAAATAATGCCATCCCTTGGCATTATGCCTCAGATCTATACTGCGAGGGGCAGAAAATCACTTTAGAATCATCAACTTCTTCACCTCAGATTGACAATGTGGGGGGAGGCAGAGGCTTCACTAGAAGCGGACGTCTCTTTGCCTCGCAAATCCCAAGACCCATTGCCGAAACAGAAGTTGCTGCTAAGGCAAAAGGGAAGAGCATGGTGAAAGAAGAACAAGTTGTCAAAGAAGCTTTGAAGACTCCTTTTGATCAAGAGGTTGATGAATTCATGAGAATCATAAAGAGAAGTGATTATAAGGTGGTAGACCAGCTTCACCAAACACCTTCCAAAATCTCCATACTATCGTTGCTAATGTGCTCCGAGGCCCATCGGAATACACTATTGAAAGTCCTGCACGCAGCTTATGTGCCGGAGGAGATTACCGTCAATCAGTTAGAGGCTGTGGTTGGAAATGTTAACCCTAGTCATGGACTAGGATTTACCAACACTGATCTGACAATGGAAGGTCGCAATCACAACAAGGCTTTGCATATTACCTTGGAGTGTAAGGGTGTAGTTCTTTCTCATGTACTGGTGGACACAGGGTCATCCCTCAATGTCCTGCCCAAGAAAGCCCTTGTGAAGCTGGAGTATGATGGATTGGCACTACGCCCAAGTAACTTGGTAGTGAGAGCCTTTGACGGTTCTAAGAGATCAGTTCTGGGAGAGATAGAATTACCAATAATGATTGGCCCACAGGTTTTCAAAACGACCTTCTTTGTGATGGATATACAGCCTGCCTACAGCAGTTTATTGGGTAGACCATGGATACACGCCGCCGGCGTCGTGACGTTAACCCTTCACCAGAAGTTAAAATTCGAGTGGGAAGGCCAAGTCATTACTATTTGTGGGGAGGAGGATATTTTTGTTAGCCAGGTGGCTACTTTCAAATACATTGAAATGGATGGGGAGATCCATGAAACCATGAGCCAAGGGTTTGAGGCCCTCAATATTAATGAGACATCTGTTGTACTTGGGACTTCCATCACATCATATCAGCAAGCTCGGAAGGTTATGGAGGAAGGTACCGCCCAAGGTTGGGGCAAGCTGCTGCCCGTGGAGAAGAAGGAGGACCGATTCGGGTTGGGTTATAGACCAACTCGACAAGATCAATCAGAGGCTTCAAAGGAGCCCAAGTTTGTCAGCGGGGGGATGCTCGTCCCGGATGCTGTGAATAGCTTGGAAGATGAGTCAGAAGACAAGCGCAACCTGGAAAGCTGGATACGTCCAAGGGCCCCGGGGAGCCATGTCTCAAACTGGTCTTCCCAGGAAATTATAAGAGTTACTCCTGCAGAGTAATTATTATTTCCTGTCTTTAAAGCATGCATCAAGTCCTGCATCTTGCCCAAGATGTCAGGGCTCATTTTGTAATCGGGCCATCTTGTATTTTGTGCAAAGATCAATTAATGAATATCAGGACGTCTTTTGCAAATGAGTCTTTTCTTTTCCGCTCACTGTTTTTCATTTTTCATTTTTTTTGTACAAAAATAAAATGGCAATGTTTTTCAAAATAATAACTTCATTTTCACTTTTTCTAAGCAAGATAAAATTGATCACTAAAATGGATAACTCTAAACCCTTGCAGAAAGTGCCCTCCAGACTGCACCGACAACAACTCCGCTATGACTTCGTATGACTTTGACAATCCAATTAATCAAGTTGATGAAGGGGTTGAAGAAGATTATGAGCTACCTGAAGAGTTAGCCAGATTGTTAAGACAAGAGGAGAAGGTTATCACCCCTCATCAGGAGGAGGTTGAAACGGTTAATCTTGGTACGGAAGAAGACGTGAAAGAAGTTAAGATCGGGGTCTTCCTGCAAGAATCAGTGAAAGAGCAACTGATTGACATGCTTCGAGAATATGTAGATGTTTTTGCTTGGTCTTATCAGGATATGTCAGGGTTGGACACCGACATTGTTACGCACAAGCTGCCGCTGAAAGAAGATTGCCCACCAGTAAAACAGAAGTTGCGCCGTACTCGCCCAAATATGGCAATGAAGATAAAAGAAGAGGTACAAAAGCAGTGGGACGCCGGTTTCCTTGCTGTGACTAGTTACCCGCCGTGGGTTGCTAACATTGTACCTGTGCCTAAGAAGGATGGAAAGGTGAGGATGTGTGTGGATTACCGGGATCTGAACAGAGCTAGCCTGAAAGACGATTTCCCATTACCTCACATTGATGTATTGGTTGATAATACGACTCAGTTCTCGGTGTTCTCCTTCATGGACGGATTTTCAGGATACAATCAGATCAAAATGTCACCTGAAGACATGGAGAAGACCATTTTCATCACACCCTGGGGCACGTTCTGTTATAAGGTGATGCCATTCGGCTTGAAGAATGCGGGTACCACTTATCGACGGGCTATGGTAACATTATTCCATGACATGATCCACAAAGAAATTGAATGTTATGTGGATGAAATGATTGCCAAGTCCCTTACAGAAGAAGACCACCTGGTGAATCTGTTGAAGCTATTCAAGCGTCTGAGGAAGTACCAATTGAATCTAAACCCCAACAAATGCACATTCGGGGTGCGATCCGGTACGTTGTTGGGATTTATCGTAAGTGAGAAAGGGATTGAAGTTGACCCTGATAAAGTCAAAGCCATTCAAGAAATGCCTGCACCGAAGACTGAAAAAGAAGTTCGGGGGTTCTTAGGCAGATTGAACTACATTTCAAGGTTCATATCTCACCTTACAGCAACCTGTGAGCCTTGGTTCAAGCTGTTAAGAAAAGAGCAAACGGTCAGGTGGAACGAAGACTGCCAGAAGGCTTTTGACAAAATCAAGGAATACTTATAGGAGCCTTCAATCCTTATGCCTCCAGTTGAAGGAAGACCTCTAATCATGTACTTGACAGTGTTAGAAGAGTCAATGGGGTGTGTGCTGGGCCAGCATGACGAGTCTGGTCGAAAAGAGTATGCAATATACTACCTGAGTAAAAAGTTTACCGACTGTGAACAACGTTATTCACTGCTCAAGAAAACTTGTTGTGCTTTAGCGTGGGCTGCTCGCCGACTAAGGCAGTATATGTTGACCCACACTACCTTATTGATATCAAAGATGGATCTAGTTAAGTACATATTCGAGAAGCCAGCACTTACCGGACGGGTTGCAAGATGGCAAATGATCCTCACAGAGTATGACATTCAGTACACATCTCAAAAGCCATCAAAGGCAATGTATTGTCTGACTATCTGGCTGAGCAACCCATTGATGATTACCAGCCTATGAGATTTGACTTCCCTGATGAAGACATCATGTTCATAAAAGCGAAAGATCATGAAGAGCCTATTCACACTGAAGGGCCTGACCCGGAAGAAGAATGGACTATGATGTTTGATGGGGCTATTAATATGAATGGTCGTGGTGTTGGTGCAGTACTCATTACACCTAAGGGAGTTCGCATGCCTTTCTCGGCAAAACTCACCTTTAAATGCACTAACAACGAAGCTGAATACGAAGCTTGTATTATGGGTCTTGAAGAAGCCATTGACCTCAGGATCAAGACGTTGACTGTGTTCGGAGATTCAGCTCTGGTAATTAATCAAACCAACGGCAAATGGTACACCCACCAAGATCATCTGATACCTTACCGGGATTATACGAGGAGATTACTGACCTTCTTCACTACAGTCAAACTTGAGTATATCCCTCGGGATGATAATCAGTTTGCAGATGTTATGGCTACCATTTCATCCATGATCAAAGTTCAAGCTGCCAATTTTGTGCCTCGAATATCAGTATCCAGACTTGACAGACCAGCATATGTATTTTCAGTAGACCTTGCTAAAGATGATAAACCTTGGTTCCATGAAATCAAATGCTTCTTAGAGGATCAAACATACCCACCTGGGGCATCTTCCAATGATAAGAAGACATTAAGAAGGCTGGCTGGTAGTTTCTTCCTGAATGCTGATGGTTCCTTGTATAAGAGAAACTTTGATATGGTACTTCTCAGATGTGTTGATAAGGCAGAAGCAGACTTGTTGATGCACGAGGTGCACGAAGGATCTTTTGGTACCCATGCAGGAGGGCATGCTATGGATAAAAAGTTATTAAGATCAGGCTATTATTGGATCACAATGGATGCAGACTGTTGTGCTTATGCTAGAAAGTGTCATAAATGCCAGATTTATGCAGACAAAGTGCATGTGCCCCCGAACCCTCTGAATTTGATGTCTTCACCCTGGCCCTTTGCCATGTGGGGCATTGATATGATTGGAAAGATTGAACCGACTGCTTCAAATGGCCACAGATTCATCCTGGTAGCCATTGATTATTTCACCAAGTGGGTTGAGGCAGCTTCGTATGCAAATGTCACCAGGCAAGTGGTAGCCCGATTCCTGAAGAGAGACATCATCTGTTAGTATGGAGTGCCCGAACGAATCATTACTGATAATGGTTCCAACTTAAATAATACAATGATGGCAGAATTGTGTCGGGACTTCAAGATCTAACACCACAACTCTTCTCCTTACAGGCCAAAGATGAATGGCGCTGTGGAAGCAGCTAACAAGAATATCAAGAAGATTGTACAGAAGATGGCATTTAAGTTTCTAAAAATCACCAAAAAAATTACATTGCATTTTGATACATTTAGAAACATTATCAAACTCTTTAAACAAATTTCTTTTTGGTTCTTGACATTTTTTGATATTTTTCTTTGGAATTAAAGTTCTTAAAAGGTAATATTTTTGTCCTAACTTAGAAAAATTCATTCTGCCTAACCTTGAAGAGTTTGATGATGGTTCTTTTTGCATTGCATTCTTCATATCATGTAGTTTCTAGGGTAAAATTGGTTTGAATTTATCTCTCATTTTCAATTTGTTGTGCATTTTCCCTTTTTGAAGTGCCTTAAAACCCTAGCCAACTTGAGAAAATCATAACTTCCAATAGGTTAAGATTTAGGTCTCCTCCTTTGGTCAGTGAACTTGTGTAGGGTTAGGGTTCCTTTGATCCCATTTTCAATTTTTTGTCATGCCATTTGCTTCTGGTTTTGAATTTTGTGTTGCATGTTATGTATAAACCCTAATTTTTGCCTTCATTTGCATCCATCTTCCATATGCTTGCATACATGAACTTGCCATGACATTTTATGCATTCACATGACTTCTAAGACATATTAGGACATATTAGAATCATATTTGACCATTGCATCTTTCATTTTCCATGTTGTGCATTCATTCCATTTCATAAACTTTCATGAACTTTCATGGTTCAAAACATGCTTCATTTGCATCCTCATTCCTGTATGATCATCCACACCTCTTGTCTTGTGTTTGCATTATCTCTTAGCATCATTGACATCATGATTATGCTTCTGATTTTGGTTTGCATCCTTGCATCTCATCTCATTATCATTTCATTCCATTTCCTTTCACTAACTTTTCAGGTGGTAAGTTACTTTGAGAAGTGAATTTGCCTTCACTTCTCAATATCCCTTCTCATCTATTATGCATTCATTGCTGAATTTTACTTTTGTATTAGAGTGAGCTTGCTCATTCATGTTCCCTCCTCTTTTTCTTTCTTCAAGCAACTTATCTTCTCAAGTGAAATAAGTTGTCTTACTTCTTTTGCTTCTCCTCCTTTCATATGCTTCTTCCTTGGTGGCTCTTCTTGGAGATCTCTTGGAAGCCTTATAAACCCTATGAACACCCAAGCATGATCACAATTAGGGTTTGATTAGTCCCCCATTAGTTTTACCTTTGTGTAATCTTTGAGTCTTCTCTTCTCATCCCTTAATCAAGGACTAAACCTTAAAGGTTTTAAGGCTTTGTGATTAAGGTTATGCTTGTATCCTTCTATTAGGATGGAGTGTATAACTTTAATCCTAGGTGTTAAACCCTTTATGTGTTTAAACCCTTTAATAAATTCACCTAATAATCACTAAGACATCAAGCTTGTAACTTGGGCCTTGCATTAGGGTTCTAATTCTTCCTTAAGTGGTTAAGAAGGACTAACCCCAGTGTTAATGGACAAGTCCCTCTCAAGTTGTCTTACAAACCATAAAATCCACTTCTTAATCTAATCATTAACTACAATCCATTTAATAAAGGTTTTGTTTTTTCTGAGGTTAATCCCTAATCATGGATTAAGTTGAGGAGCCTTCCTCAGCTTAAATGTTCTCATCTATTATCCTTCTATTAGGATGGTGTAATGGGTCCATTAAATCCTTGATTATGGCTTAAACTCATTACTTAACACTAAACAAAAACAACAAAAACATCTAAATAATTGCAAGTAGGTTAATGATCTTAATCCTACATCATGGTGATTAAGTGTGAGGTGTTTACTTCATACTTAAGGTATCCTCATTACCCCTAATCAGAGGGAGGATGTGATGAATTTACTAACCCTTGGTTTAGGCTTAAGCTCATTTTCTTATGCCAAATACAAAACAAAAAAATCAATAAAAGATTGAAAACACCAAAAACAAACAATAATCGTTTCCTCCGGGATTCTTTTCTCACCTCATTCACTCACAAACGAGAACTTGCTTCTTCCGTCTAATGCAAGACAGTTCGCACCTGAGCCAGAAAGGTCATACACTTGAGCATAGACAAGTAGGCAGTTCACAAGTCAATTCATCTTTCAGTCTCTTTGAGTCGAACTACGGTGTTCTGACTTCCTCATTGCACGAGAGGATACGTATGCATAACTTAACACTTATCGAACAAAAGTCTTTGTACATTCCCCCTTCCTTCCAGCATTATTCTTTAAGCCTCATAGTCTTGAGCTTCACATTCTTTCCTTACACTGACACTCTTTCATCTCACTTCACATTTCCTTTTGCAATGACACTTGCATTCTTTTCCAGCTTTTACATACAAAATAGCACTGACACTGCCCCTTTAAAACACAAATCTTTCAAGCGTGGATCCTGTCGAGTACGGTGGACAATCTGGGTTCTAGTACCTTCCCAGGTTGTAACCAACCCCCTTCCTCAGTTTCTCTGGTTCGCAAACGTCTTGTCCATCTTTCCCTAGGTTTATGCAGCATTACCTTTCCTTCGGGATAAAAATGCCTAGCTGGCGACTCTTTTCATTCTTTTCCCTTTCGATGACCGTTCGCGTCTGTACCCCTTCTGACCAGGCGTCATTTGGTGGGAGCGACACCTGGTTCAATGGTCCTACCGGTCGGTGACACTTTTCACCGCCGGAATGGACCAAACAACACCAAACGTTATCTCCAACTTGAAATTGCAGGTGAATTAATGGGTGGATTAATGGCTTTTTATGAACTTTAATGGTAAATTAATCTGGTGTTATGACCCTTGATTACTCCAATTAATGCCAATTAAATAAAATATCATAATTTAAACAATAGTCAGAGAAAAATAAAACCAATCAAATTTCCCCTCTATCTCTCCCATGCGTTCTTTCTCTTCTTCCCCACTATGCCTTCCCCTTTCCTCAATGAAAACCCTAACGGCGGCGGCGGAAGCACCTGCAGTACCGAAGAAGATAATCCGCGACCACCGTCGTTCATTGGTTCCCCTATTCGAAAACCACTATTTCCAACAAACCCTAATCCTCTCATAGAGTTCAACTAATGGTAGATTTCACGAGCTTCCTCACAAATTAGAACAAAAAGGATCGAAGCAAAACACGCCATGATTGAAGGTGGAAGGAGACAAATACGTTACCGGTTATGACGCTCGACGAATCCTTCTTTTCTTCGGCGAGATCTCTTCTTCTTGTGTGAGTGTGGTTTCATGGATCTTCTTCTTTTCTTGCGTGATGTGATTCTGAGGTTACTATTGATGTGTTTCTTTTTTGTTTGATGCAGGTTTTGAATCAGTCATAGAAGGTGATGAAAGTCGCGAAGTCATTCGAGTAGTGAGGAAGAAGATGGCGGCGTATGAAGCTAGTGGTAGCGATTTCGTTACTCTTTTCCTCGTCGCAAATCCGTAAAGCTCTCTCTTGAAAGATCAATCGCTATGTTGTTACTTCTGGACGAGTACAATGTGCTGGTGACCGTAAAAGCACGACGAAGTAGACGACGCAATTTGTTGCGATTCAACCTCCTCTTTATCTTTAATCTTTGCATTTTTCGTAAGTATCCATTCTTCTTCCGAATCCCCTTCTCTAAACACCGGTTTTCTTTGCGATCAACTTAGAACCGCGATGTCTGCACTTTACATAATGGTGTTCTTGATGAATTTTTCTGTCTCGATCCAATTATTGTTGCAGGTATGTGATGATGAGGAGTATTGATTGTAGGTGTGGTTATGGATGGTTTATGAGAGTGATGAAGAAATGGATGAAGATATTCTAAAAATGGTGGACTTGAAGAAGATTGAATGGGAGATAATGGTGGAGGATGAATGAAGAAGAATGAAGATGAGTCCCCTGCAGAATAAGATGAACTTCTCATTTATAGAAGATCGAAGGGATCGATTCGACATTTCGCAGATAATTTGTTAGTGTTCAGTTATCGGTTTGTTATCATTCTGTTAGTCGGTTAGCTTTCGGTTAGAGATTTGTTAGAGTTCTATTATTTGATTTTTGCGTCGATTTTCTTCTTCTGACATTCCGTACATATTATTGCAGTGTCTGCGTTTTGAGAACCATGGCCCAGCGTCTCGATTCACGATCTTGCACGTATTTCGCAAGTGCTGATGGCGGAGTTTGCAGGTGTTGAAGTTGGGAGGGATGTTGATAAGTGGTTACGGAAGGGATCAAAGATGATGATCCATGAAGTTTTGTCGAGGATCCGGTGTCACGAATAATGCCGAGTTGATGTAGTTTTCTTTAGCATGAAGAATAATAGGAAATCTTTTTGTTCGGAATTTTTCGGTAGAATTCTTCTGCTATTGTAACTGTAACTCTATTTTTGTTTTGAATTGAAAATTTCCTGAGATTTTATGTTTTCATTCTTTACTAAAATAACTTTCAAATAATGAAAGGAACTGAACAAAATTTGGTTAGAAGAAAAAAATGGACTTCAATTGGATTTTTGTTTAAGTGGCTAACAAGTGGATAAAAATATGATTAATTGGACTTAAAAAATTAAACTTGAGCCTAAAAATATGATATTGGCTCATGTGGTTGTTGGATTGAAAGTAAAAAGAGAGAAAGAGAAAAAAAAAAGGTTAATTAGACCTTAAAATGAGTATGGCATAATGTTTGAATTTGAATATAAATCGGATTATCGGTATATGGATCGTATTTGAAAGTCAATAAGAAAAATAAATTGTAAATGGACATGAACACTGGTTAAGAGAAAAAAAATAAAAAATAGAATGGAATTTTGAAAGGAAACATTATTATAATAATTAAACGTATTATCAATAGAAACTAAGTTTAATTAATAATAAATATAGTTATTAATATAATGTGAAGATCGATTAATGAGGTTGAGTCCATTGGATGTATCTCTTGAATTGTAATGGAATTTCAAATTGAAATAGAATTCGATTAATGCAATGACAAAGAATGAGGTATTACTCACTAAGACTAGGTCAACCACGAATGCACTTGGTATGAATAGGTTTCAAATTTTTCTTCTATGTATTGTATACCAATACCTCAAGTGTATCCTAAATTGAACATCTTTTGACAACCATGCGATCATGGAAATAAACCCTAGCAACATCTTGCTTTGAATTGAATGAAAGATCCTTAAAGTGAATAGGAAACCCTAATTCAAAGGAATTCCTGATCCCATGTCTTAGGAGCCCAATGAAAATGTATGATGGCAAGTGTTATGACCTAATGAAAGAAACAGATAAACGAAGCATAAGCCAGTTAGATAGTAATAATTTAGAGGGAAAATTTTGGGATGTTACAGCTGCCCCTATTCAATCACTATGGACGTGAATGTATGATAGCAATTGCTTTCAGACATTTGAGGTATGCAGGGATTGAATACTAGAAACAACCAGAAAATTTGCACTCTGTGGCAGAAGAACAGGGAAATAAACTCAACCAAATGAAACTCTGATTGGATATAATTATGATGGGAAGAATAGTATACAGGGGAGGCCTTTTGAGTGATGTTAAATGGCTACTGACTTTCCCTACTGCGGGTGGACCTTAATAGGCTACAACAAAGTCTTAATGATGTATTATCGGATGGAGTTAGGCGAATAACGACTTACCACGCTGCGGGTGGACTTTCAAAAATTTGCGATCGAATTTTAAGATACTTTGCCATCCTGAGGATGGACTCTTGCCAATCTGCGGTTGGGGTTCACATACTTTACCACACTGCGGGTGGATTGCTGGATAATTTTCCATACTACGGGTGGACTTTAAGAATTTTCCACACTGCGGGTGGACTTCTGCTCACTGCGGGAGGCTTTTGCCCGCTGCGGGGGACTTTAGAAACTTGCCACACTGCGGGTGGACTTCTGCTCACTGCGGGAGACTTTTGAAATTTGCCACACTGCGGGTGGACTTCTGCTCACTGCGGGAGACTTTTGAGATTTGCCGCACTGCGAGTGGACTTCTGCTCACTGCGGGAGACTTTTGAGATTTGCCACCCGAAGATGGACTTTTGCTCGTTGTGGGAGACTTTTGCCCACTGTGGGGGACTTTAGAGATTCGCCACCCGAAGATGGACTTTGGCTAGTCTGTGGCTGGACTTTTGCTCGCTGTGGGAGAATTTTGAAATTTGCCACACTGCGGGTGGACTTCGGCCAGTCTGTGGCTGGACTTTTGCTCACTGTGGGAGACTTTTGAAACTTGCCACCCGAAGATGGACTTTGGCCAGTCTGTGGCTGGACTTTTGCAAGATATCAAACTTGGATTATGCTGGGTACGCATATGTTGAATTACATGGCAAGATGCCCCATGACACTGGGGATGGTAGGTTTTGAGTATTGTCAATGAACTGGTGTGATTGCAAAGGAATTCCTGACGCGGAAGTAATAAGTCCCTGTTGACTCTGTGGGGAAACACAATGATCGTGGATTCAATGTCAAGAAGCCCTGTGGGGATAACATCTCTGTTGGAGAAGAGCGTGAATAATTCATCTGTCCCGAATTATCACCTTTGCCAAAAATAAATTGGACTTTAGATTTGAGGACCGTGCAAGAGGGTATCTCGACTATTGGGGATTATCCACTCTTATGGAACTGCTGGGGAAGAGAATGATTTATCTGAAATCTGCTAGGGGAATAGGAGTTACCTTAGATTTGTTGAGGAACCGAGATCAAGGAAACCAACTGAAGGAAAAACTTGTGACTTTAGTGAGGATAACTTCCATTTGTCTATTAGGGAAGACAAAACCGAGACACGTCCCACTGGGGAGGAAAAGAATTCAAGTTGTCTCGTGATGGGGATCATTTGCTTCTGTATGGATTTTACCTCAAGAGGATTTTACAAAAGACTTGGCGTCTTTAAACTCTTAGGTATCATAACGACTGCATGAATCAGCGTAACAATCTTGCTGGGGAGGTAACCATTGCCAATGCGGATGAGTTTGTATCTGTCAGAAGTGTTGAATGAGATAGTTGGCTTGACAAGTGACCACGGTATTCTAAACTCCGGGTAAATGCCTCCAATCGTCTGTCTTCGGGAAAGAATGAATTCTCGTACTATTGGGGTGGCTTGCCCCAGTACGAGTATTTGTATAGTTTTTCACTTGACTGACTAACCTTTACTCTTCGAGAGATTTGAATCTCGAGGTGATTGCCCTAGTTTGACTGAAATTTGAAGAGATGGCTCGACGTAACTGCCCCGGATTAGCTAGCTCTTTACCATGACTAGTTGGGAAAATCCTCACCCAATGGAGCTTTTCTCGGAAAAGTGCACCGCGACATGATTGTCTTTCCGAAGTTTTAGACTTCTCAACTGGGCAAGCTTAAGCTTCTTGATTGAATTTCCACATGTGAACCAATTATGATGCCAAACAAATGTATGCAAGCAAAAAAAATTTATATTTAGAATGAAAATTCTAATGCAACACACATGCCAAACTTGAAGTCTTTATTGAAAAGGGTGTCGCAAACCTTTGTGAGCAAATCACTGGTTAAGATACGACATTATTTTGAATGAAAGTATGTACATGCAATACCAACAAGGATCTTTTAGCACAACTCATAGGAGTCAGGAACGCTTTCTCGTAGTAGTACGCTCTCAAGTTAACCCTGTTTCAGTTAGGACTTTTAAGGGTTGTATCGTGGCCTGGTTCACGGTTATAGAAACAAAGGATATAGGCTCGAAGTTTATTTGTGCCCACCCACTCTTTGTGATGTTCTCCATTCCTACATTCAGCTAGTTTTCACAAGCATTCACCTTTCATAAGGGTTTCGTGTTGATTGAGGAACCATTGTTGCTATCAGTTCAAGTACCAATCAGGTTATTGTTGGGAGTCGGTCACTCCTCTATCTTTCGTGTCTGTGCAACACGACTTTGTTCTCATTTGAGGAACTTTCTTGTGTAATCCTTTCTGTCTTCCGCTTTTGCGTTATATTGCTTTATCCCTAACTTTTGCCTGGACTGATTCTTGTGAATCTTTGATTGTGAAGTCTAGCGGGATGCCCTAACTTTTGCCTAAGTCGCTTGTTTTCAATTTTTGACTTAGCGGGCTTTTTCTTTTATTTTTCTTTTTGCATTTTGAACCAGTCGTGTGACACTATTTGCCTTGATTGCTTTGCGAGGGTTGTGACTGTCTCATTCTTTGGTCGACGAAGGATAACCATTGTGGTTTTCAATCTTTGGACCTTTTGACTTGGATAACCATTGTGGTTTCTAGTCTTTGGACCTCTTGATTAGCATAGTAGAATGCAATGGACCTTCAAATACACTCCTTTATGAAAGCATGAACGCTTGGTCCGACTAGATGACATCTACCCTTCCCCTGGGTTACATGGGAGGTTTTTTGTTTTGCGAAAAGAAACACCTACTTCAAGGCTCAAAGGGGTTAGCAAGGGTCTATCTTCCTTATATCTCCAGTGTTTAGGGATTTGAAACAAAGCCTGTACATCGTTAACAGGGCCTTACTCGAGAGCACACAATTAGAAATTTTGCGTTTTTGTTTCGTCATTCTCCTTCATAGAGTTTAAGCACGACAATTGGTATTGCGATGCACACATGCAAAATTATAAGTGAATGCGAATGAATTACTTCAAGAAAAACATGTGAGTTTTATTATTGCTAACATTCAAAAGCAAACAAATTTCATACATGTAGACGAATGTTTTAGCATATAAAAGAAACTACAAATGGAAATGCAGTAAAGAAACTGAATATTGTCGTAGTTGAGGAGGCTTGGCTCCGTCTGGACTTGTCAGTCTTGGATACTTTCAGTGATCAATAGCTCTTTCACAGACTTGTAATCTTCAAGTTGCAGCCGTATACCCAGAACATGGCAATCATACTTCTTCTTCTAGCTATTCTGACTCTGACACGAGATATCTGAAGAAAAAAAGTGAAGATGGGGGAGTAACGTTGCCCCATAAGGTTGCTCGGAAAGACCTGGCGATCTTTTGCCTACGTATCTCCATTGACCCATGACCAATGAAGAATCAGAGCGACGTAGTTCCCCTCAATAGGGATGAAAAAGAACAATCAAGAAAGACAAACACATAAATGCCATCACTGAGAGTATTTGAATACTGCTGGCTTTATTTTCTTCATGAATACCCTGGCGTCCTGGGTGATTAACTCGAAGACTTCAGCTTAACGTGGACCATCTGGTAGAACAACTGTGACACCGATTCCATTGTGACTAGGCATCAGATTCTGAAGTACATTTGGGAGAGGAGCGAAATTGATCGCCTTGGAGTCAACTAGGTCCTGTACCTTGTTCTGAAAAGCCCAACATTTCTCAATATTGTGCCCCTGGGCACCCGAATGGAATTCGCACCTGGCGTTAGCATCAAAATTCGGAGGTAGATTGTCCGGAGGAGGAGGCCTCATGGTACGAAGCTCGACCATGTTCAACTTTAGAAGCTCTGGGAGTAATACAGCATATGGACATGGGACATGATCAATCTTACGATCCCTTTCTCCCGCTCTTTGATGAAACGGTCTCTGTACCTGTTGTTGCTGACCCTGTGGTCGTTGTTGTTGAACTTGTGGAGTAATAGTCACTGCAGCCGCTTGGTAGTAACCTTGAGAATAACTTCTATCTCGGCCTCTGTACACAGCATTTGTCTCGCCTTCTCTTCTTCTTTGGCCGTTGCCCAAAGGATTTCTCACACCAGAAGAACTAGCACTGCTTGCATCCTGAATCTTTCCCAATTTCAGAAAATTCTCTATCCTTTCTCCAGCAATGACGATATCAGAAAAACCAATGGAAGGGCAGGCAGGCAGACGATCCAAGTAAACACCTTGCAAGGTGCCCATAAACATGTCAGCCATTTCCCGATCGAGTAATGGAGGTTGAACCTGTGCGGCCAGCTCACGCCACCTCTGGGCATACTGCTTAAAACTCTCCTTAGGTCCTTGAGACAAGTTCTGCAACTGAGTGCGATTAGGAGCCATATCAATGTTGTATTGATATTGCTTGAGGAATGCTTCAGCTAGATCTTTCCAGCTTCGGATAGAGACCCTTCTCAACTTCATGTACCAGCTCAATGAAGCTCCAGATAAACTATCTTGGAAGAAATACATCCAAAGTTTCTCGTCATCAGTGTGAGCCGAGATTCTTCCAAAGTACGCGTGAATGTGAGTCCTAGGGCAGGTGCTGCCATTGTACTTGTCAAACGATGGTGCCTTGAACTTGGGAGGGATTCTGACTCCTGGTACTAACCCGAGACTGGTTACATCGATGCCCAAGGAATTCTGACATTCCATGGCCTTGATCTTCTCTGCCATCTCTTCATACCTACGATTGTTGATCTCATTCATGTTACCTATATCAGCATCCAATACAGTGAACTGGTCCTCTTGATTATCTTATAAACCTGCATTACGTGTTGTGGTCCTATTTGGATTAGGCTCTCCGTTACGGGCAGCATTAGAATCCACATTCTCAGTCGGTATTCCAGTATTAACATTCCCATGTGGTTGCTCAACCATCATCCTGAGACGCTCCTGGTTTTGGGCCATGCCAATCATCATGTCCATAAACTGATCCATCCTCTGACGGAGCTCGTTGAGATCAGTCTGCATTCGTTCAGCCATCCTTACTCGGTTTCTTTTAGTCGGATATCGGTGAACACGTTGACCAGCTATATTGCCTGCAGTTGAATAAGTTAGAAACTCTGGGTAACCTGCAAAAACACAAGAATATGATATGCAGGAAATGAATGCTTATGGCATGTCGATTCATTCTTAGGGCATTCCATCCCCTGATTCCAGTTTTTTTGGGTTTGATGAAGACAAAAGCTCTTTTTGCTGCAAGTAACAAGCAATGTTGATAATATAAGGTGTGTGTAGCAGACGTGCCAAACAATTCTGAGAATACGAAGACCAACGTGTTTTGCAAACGTATCAGATGTGTCGGTGATCACAAAGCGAGAGCACATAGAATGATAGTAAAGAGACCTTTTTATGATAAGAACTTTGTTGATATAGTCAAAACACCCAAAGCATGGATTCAAACAGAAGTGCAATAAAAAAAGATTCCATCAACAGTCCTGATGGTAATCCCACAACATACAAGCAAACAGAAAGATGTCTTTGTCAATGCGATCCTCTATCTAGGTCGGAGTCAATGATCAGTCCTGCCTTAGGAACTTCTACCAATTCCTTCGTCTGCGCCTGGTTGTCTTCAAACCTCTTCAGCTTCTTCTTATAGTAGATCATCATCCGCTTGTAGTAAGCAAACTCCTCTCGGGCTTTAGCAAGTTCTACATCCTTTTCTCTCAACTTACCGGCCATCTCTTCATCTTTCTCCTTTAGCTTACTCACGATCTCTTCAGCTTGAACTTTATCTTGTTCCTCTCTTTTGATCCTGTAAGCAGCATGCCTCTTTTTCATGTTCTTGAACATCAAGGTCTTTTGATCCAGTTGCCTTCTAGTGTCAATGTGTTCCTTGGAAGAACTCCTAGTAGCAAACTCGAACCTCTCGTACTGAGCTAACTTAACTTCACACTGTTTCCTTGCAATAGCATGCTTCTCAGCATCTTCTTGAGCTTTCCACTCAATCTCAAGTCTAGCGTGATTAGCTTTAGCAAGCTCTTGACTCAATTGTGCATTCTCCTTTAACAAACTGTCTCTTTCCGTCTTCACTTTGTTGAACTTCTCAATGCTAACTGTGGTAGGTTGTTCAATGGCCATGGGATATAGAAGAGGCGCGGGACCAAATGGTAACAGTAACACTTCAACCCGTTCTCTTAGCCATTCTGCAAACGGTGGATACATTCAACAATCCCCGACTCCCAAAGTCTTCTTCCCTCTTGTCTTTTGACTATGCCAAGCATTAGAAGCTTTCTGAGCAATCTCGAATCCGTCTGTTGATTGGAAGTACAAGGACTCTGTGATGTCCACAGCGGCTGGTGGTTCCATTAAGGCGTACCCGAACTGTCTAACCGTGAGGGAAGGGTTATAATTAATTCCCCCTTTCCTCCCGATCAATGGAACATTAGGGAATCCTCTGCAACTATGAAGAATGTCAATGCACCGCAATCCCTGATTAACCTAGACAATGTCCTTTACTTGCAAGCCCATCAGTTTTTCTGACCATTCAAGTGTGTTCTTCGTCCTCTCAAAAGCCCCTGATTGTGGAAGAAAGCGTGTGAACCACTTATAGAATACAGTCGCGCGGCAATTCAACATTCCACCTCTGCGCTTCTCATTTTTATAATGCACGGAGTGGAAGAGATCACCTAAGAGAGTAGGAACAAGATTCTTTGCTATGAAAATGCGAATAGCATCGACATCCACAAAGTTCGGCATGTTCGGGAACAAAGTGATTCCATAGATACACAAAGCTAAGATCGCATTGAAGGTACTCCAACTTTTTACCTCAGCAGCTTTAGTAGCCTCATCTAACAAGAAACTCAAATGATATTCTCGGAAACCTCCTTTGCTATCAATCCGGTCTTCCAATAATGACTTGCTCAAATAAAGAGCAGTTGCTACATCTTTGAAGTCGGGGTCAATCTTGGACCCAACAAATGGTGCACAGTCCTTCACGGAAACTCTCAGGATGCTCAAATACTCCTCTAATGTAGGTGCCAATACGAAATCATAAAGTACGAAACATCTAAGTTGTGGATCATAAAACTGTAGCAAGGTGTGCATCCCTCTGAAAGCATAGTCATTGATGGGCTCTATGAAATACAAAATCCACCCGTAATCCTACTTGAAGACATTGAGAACTTCTGGAGGAGCTAAGGCCTTCACTTTGAGAATTTCTTTCACAATAGGCTGATGAACCTTGTAGGAAATAATACACTTGGTATTCTCTTGGATTCCATGCTCATAGATCAATACCCACAACTGAAATCAAGGATGTGATATGCAGCCCTGCAAATGAATAAACATGCGTTAGGAATGCAAGTATGTGGATGATGTGATGCAATGTAATGGCATGTGATCACTATTTCATATACCGGGCACTGTTGTATTGCCTTCTGATTTGCCTGAATACCGACTGTCAAGAATACCAGATCATAAGTATGTGGCAAAAGAAAACCCAAGTATTAAGAACAAGGTAGGTTGAAGGTTAGTTTTCCTGCAATCCTGTAAACCCCTCCCAATCTCACGGGTATTCTACTACGGGTAAACATCACAGACTCTCAAAGCCGAATAGCAATAATACGTTCACCATTTCCGAGAAATGGCTCATGACCAAATCAGGGAATCGGTTTGGCATTATGTACTACTCAAGGAGGCCTTAGCTGAGTCCGGAAAAACAAGCATCCCTCATAAGTTCCCGGCTTCAAGCAGTGAAGTCGAGAAACAATAGTACATTCATCCTGAAGGGTACAATACTACTATCATACGACCAGTCGCTTTAACTGGGTTCCTATGAGAGAACAAGGTCATCCTATGCGATTTCCTAGTAGGCCCTCGGGTGCGAATGGGTTTGCCACGAAATGTGGTCTGCCACTGTCACCACTGGAGAGGGTTGTTTCCACTAAGGTCCTCGATGATCGGTTCCCAGTGTTAGCAGCTCAGGTGAGAACATTTTATGGTCTGCCTAGGCAGTATAGAACATATCCCAAGAGAGCCTGATCTGGGTGTGGGACTCGTGAAAACTACACGTGCTCAAAACCACGCAAGCCACATGACTGCCCACTCTAAATCTTATGTGTATACTCAAGCCGGGTATTTGGCTTATCTCACAATAATCCCATCCCGCCAAGGAAAACCAGAACAGCCAGTACAGTATGCCAATATATGCAACAATAAAGTAAAGTGCAGAAAGTTGTAAATAAAGTCGTAAAGTAAAGCGATAAATTGTAAATAAAATAGTAAAGCTAAACATAACAGCAGATAAACACCCAAAGAAAACGGAAACAAACAAGCGCTAGGATTGACTCTCAAAGGGGAAATCAGAATTTCTAAGAGTCCCCAGTAGAGTCGCCAGTTGTCGCTCCCGGGATTTTCATCCTAGTACAAACGCGAAAGTGGCGCGGAAAAGTTAGAGTCGCCAGCCAAACATTTTTATCCCGAAGGAATGGGAAAGGTAATGTTGCGCAAACCTAAGGAAGAAGGAAAAGGACGAGGCCTTGAGAACCAAAGATCTGGGTCCGGAAGTAGGTTACGAATTGGGAAGGTATTAGCACCCCAATCCGTCCGCCGTACCCGACGGGATCCACGCTTGTTAATCTGTTTCAAAGGGTGAGAAATAATATGGTATTGGGATAAAAGAATGGCTATCTGGAATGAAATGAAATGAGAAAAGAAATTGGAATTGAAAAATGGGAAAAAAGGGGGGAAATGTAGGGAAAATAAGGATTGTGCTCGAATGGGCCCTACCCCACTGTCTACATACCTCATCGGGATAAATAAGGATCAGAGTCGTCGTAGTTCGTCTAACTAAGGCTGAAACTTGTTTATGTTTTTTAGGATGACGTTGCCATAGTTCTAACTTAGGTGTTACCGGCTCTGACTCGAGGGTGTTTACCGTGTCGTTGTTTGAACTGTCGAGACAAGTCATGTTCGTCCGTAAAGAGTATGAGATGAGAGGAGAAGATGTGATGTCTTGGTTTGTTGTCTTTTAGAAGAAGTGTTTTGGACTTGTGTTTATCGTATGTACAACAATAAAGACTATGACACAGGAGCGAATACTTTCCAAGATCGCCCCCAATGGAACGTTTGTAAAGCATCCTAGAAGAATGGAGGAGACCTCCACTAATCATTTCCCGTATAGCTTAAGGCTCGTGGAGCATTGTACACATTTTCCTTTATTAAGTGTTTTGATTTTTCTTAAAGATGAGAAGTGAGACTCAAGTTATAAAAGGAAAACTCTAAGGGAAACTAGAGTTACCCTAAGTTAGTTGAGTTTGAAGATAACCTATGGTTAGTGAGGTTTGAAAGATTAAATCTACCTAAGGATATTAAACTAGCAATGCGAGTACAAAAAGTTAATAGTTAACAATATGGTCCTCCTAAGTCATGGTGGGTAAAAACGTGTATGAAACATAAATGGGATGAAACGATGGATCGGGTGGGTCGATTGCATGGTGCTGAGACGCACGACTTATGGTGTGCGACATACAAGGCTTGCTTTTGGTTGTAATGGAATGGAATGATGGTAATCAAGGAATCCTAAAGTAACATGAAACTTTATTTATTTATTTGAAAATTTACTCGACGTTGGATCGAGTATCTTATTCTGTTTTTTTGAGATTTTGGTTTTCTATCGATTCGTTTTATCTTTTCTATCCTAGTTATAGAAACTATACAAGCATACAAGTTCTAAGCTATTACATCACAAAGTACACAAAGTATAACCGAGGCATAACAAAACACTATCCAAGTCCATAAGCAAATCCTCGAAAAAATACCTTGCACAAAAGGGAAATTGTTAGTAAATGAAATGAACATGAATATGCAATAATATGATGGAAATGAATTAAAATGCCAAAAATATCAAAAGTCATGGAAAAAATGTGAAATTAATTCCCTAGGATCTTAAACCTGATTATAACATTATGCTAAAAAATCTCCTAAAAATTCAAAGTCTAACTATGTCAAATGGTCACTTAAACTTATCTAAGGTTTAATCATAATTTTGCACAAATCACACTACCAAAACAATGGATAAAATGGCCTAAAAAATGTACTAAAAATATTTCCAGGTACTATTATTTGTCCTTTAATCATAGCAAAAATAATGGGCAAAAAATGTTACAGGAAGTGGCAGAAATAAAATGTACAAAATTATGTGTTCATGAAGAAAATTAATAGAAAAGTAATTAAATGAAAAATCGAAATTTAATTGAAAAATGACAAAAATCAGAAAGTAAAAAATGTAGAAAATTTATAAATTGAATTAAAAGGCTATTATTATTTTTTATAGAATTGAATGAAAACTATATAAAATAGAATTTAAGAAAAATGAAAGAAATAGAGGAGGGGTGGAAATAGAAATGTGTACTAGTTAAAAAGATAACTAGGCCTGCTTTGAGGGGTGTTGATAGCAACTGGTTGAAGCCCACACGCACAGAAGCCAGGGGGGTGTGAAGGCAGTATTTGTTAGTTTAAAAACACAACTAGGCTTAAGTTAGGGTGAGAATATCAATCCGAAAAAAGGCCCAAACGCAGATGGTCTGAGGGTGTATGGAGCTTATAATGAGATTGCGCGCGTGGGAACCTGGTTCAATGGTCCTACCGGTCGGTGACACTTTTCACTGTCGGAATGGACCAAACAACACCAAATGTTATCTCCAACTTGAAATTGTAGATGAATTAATGGGTGGATTAATGGCTTTTTATGAACTTTAACGGTACATTAATCTGGTGTTATGACCCTTGATTACTCCAATTAATCCCAATTAAATAAAATATCATAATTTAAACAATATTCAGAGAAAAATAAACCAATCAAATTTCCCCTCTCTCTCACGCGTTCTTTCTCTTCTTCCCACTATGCCTTCCCCTTTCCTTAATGAAAACCCTAACGGCGGCGGCGGAAGCACCTGCAGTACCAAAGAAGATAATCCGCGACCACCGTCGTTCATTGGTTCCCCTATTCGAAAACCACTATTTCCAACAAACCCTAATCCTCTCATAGAGTTCAACTAATGGTAGATTTCACGAGCTTCCTCACAAATTAGAACAAAAAGGATCGAAGCAAAACACGCCATGATTGAAGGTGGAAGGAGACAAATACGTTACCGTTTATGACGCTCGATGAATCCTTCTTTTCTTCGGCGAGATCTCTTCTTCTTGTGTGAGTGTGGTTTCATGGATCTTCTTCTTTTCTTGCGTGATGTGATTCTGAGGTTACTGTTGATGTGTTTCTTTTTTGTTTGATGCAGGTTTTGAATCAGTCATAGAAGGTGATGAAAGTCGTGAAGTCATTCGAGTAGTGAGGAAGAAGATGGCGGCGTATGAAGCTAGTGGTAGCGATTTCGTTACTCTTTTCCTCGTCGCAAATCCGTAAAGCTCTCTCTTGAAAGATCAATCGCTATGTTGTTACTTCTGGACGAGTACAATGTGTTGGTGACCGTAAAAGCACGACGAAGTAGACGACGCAATTTTTTGCGATTCAACCTCCTCTTTATCTTTAATCTTTGCATTTTTCGTAAGTATCCATTCTTCTTCCGAATCCCCTTCTCTAAACACCGGTTTTCTTTGCGATCAACTTAGAACCGCGATGTCTGCACTTTACATAATGATGTTCTTGATGAATTTTTCTGTCTCGATCCAATGATTGTTGCAGGTCTATAATGATGAGGAGTATTGATTGTAGGTGTGGTTATGGATGGTTTATGAGAGTGATGAAGAAATGGATGAAGATATTCTAAAAATGGTGGACTTGAAGAAGATGGAATGGCAGATAATGGTGGAGGATGAATGAAGAAGAATGAAGATGAGTCCCCTGCAGAATAAGATGAACTTCTCATTTATAGAAGATCGAAGGGATCGATTCGACATTTCGCAGATAATTGGTTAGTGTTCAGTTATCAGTTTGTTATCATTCTGTTAGTCAGTTAGCTTTCGGTTAGAGATTTGTTAGAGTTCTATTATTTGATTTTTGCGTCGATTTTATTCTTCTGACATTCCGTACATATTATTGCAGTGTCTGCGTTTAGAGAACCATGGCCCAATGTCTTGATTCACGATCTTGCGCGTATTTCGCAAGTGCTGATGGCGGAGTTTCCAGGTGTTGAAGTTGGGAGGGATGTTGATAAGTGGTTACGGAAGGGATCGAACATGATGATCCATGAAGTTTTGTCGAGGATCTGGTGTCACGAATAATGCTGAGTTGATGTAGTTTTCTTCAGCATGAAGAATTATAGGAAATCTTTTTGTTGGGAATTTTTCGGTAGAATTCTTCTGTTATTGTAACTGTAACTCTATTTTTTTTTAATTGAAAATTTCCTGAGATTTTCTGATTTCATTCTTTACTAAAATAACTTTCAAATAATGAAAGGAACTGAACAATATTTGGTTAGAAGAAAAAAATGGACTTCAATTGGATTTTTGTTTAAGTGTCTAACAAGTGGATAAAAATATGATTAATTGGACTTAAAAAATTAAACTTGAGCCTAAAAATATGATATTGGCTCATGTGGTTGTTGGATTGAAAGTAAAAAGAGAGAAAGAGAAAAAAAAAGGTTAATTAGACCTTAAAATGAGTATGGCATAATATTTGAATTCGAATATGAATCGGATTATTGGCATATGGATCGTATTTGAAAGTCAATAAGAAAAGAAAATTGTAAATGGACATGAACACTGGTTGAGAGAAAAAAAAATAAAAAATAGAATGGAATTTTGAAAGGAAACATTATTATAATAACTAAACGTATTATCAATAGAAACTAAGTTCAATTAATAATAAATCTAGTTATTAATATAATGTGGAGATCGATTAATGAAGTTGAGGCCATTGGATGTATCTCTTGAATTGTAATGGAATTTCAAATTGAAATAGAATTCGATCAATGCAATCACGAAGAATGAGGAATTACTCACTAAGACTAGGTCAACCACGAATGCACTTGGTATGAATAGGTTTCAAATTTTTCTTCTCTGTATTGTATACCAATACCTCAAGTGTATCCTAAATTGAACACCTTTTGACAACCATGCGATCAGGGAAATAAACCCTAGCAACATCTTGCTTTGAATTGAATGAAAGATCCTTAAAGTGAATAGGAAACCCTAATTCAAAGGAATTCTTGATCCCATGTCTTAGGAGCCCAATGAAAATGTATGATGGAAAGTGTATGACCTAATGAAAGAAACAGATAAACGAAGCATAAGCCAGTTAGATAGTAATAATTTAGAGGGCAAATTTTGGGGTGTTACAGGCGTCCCACTGTTTTTGTACTTCTTCCTTAATCTTCATGGCCATATCTGGACGAGTACGGCGTAGCTTTTGTTTCACTGGAGGGCAATCTTCTTTTAATGGGAGCTTGTGCATAACAATATTCGTATCTAGACCTGGCATGTCTTGATAGGACCAAGCAAAGACGTCGACGTATTCCCGAAGCATGTCAATGAGCTGTTCTTTTACTGAAGCTTGCAGACCGGCCCCAATCTTCACTTCTTTCAAATCCTCCTCAGTACCAAGATTAACTGTTTCAACCTCCTCCTGATGAGGAGTAATCACTTTCTCTTCTTGCCTCAACAACCTGGCTAACTCTTCAGGTAACTCATAGTCTTCTTCAACCCCTTCATCAGCTTTATTAATTGGATTGTCGAAGTCATACAAGGTCATAGCGGTGTTGTTGTCGGTGCAATCTGGAGGATAATCTTTGCAAGGGTTGAGATTTGTTCGTTTTAGTGATCAATTTTAATCTTGTTTTAGAAAAGTGTAAAAAAGATGAAGTTATTTATTTTGAAAACATTATCATTTTATTGTTTTGTACAAAAAGTGAAGAATAAAAAGACAGTGAGCAAAAAAGAGACTTGTTTGCAAAAGATGTTCGATATTCATTGATAATCCATTTGCACAAAATTACAATATGGCCCTATTAAAAAATGAGTCCTGACACCTTGGGCAAGATGGAGGACTTGATGCATGCTAAAAAAGGCAGGAAATAATAATTACTCTGCAGGAGTAACCCTTATAATTTCCTGGGAAGACCGGTTAACGACTTGGTGACCCGGGATCCTTGGACGTATCCAGCTCTCCAGGTTGAGGTCGCTTTCCACCTCGTCTTCCAGGTTGTTAACAGCATATGGGGTGAGCATCCCCCCACTGATGAACTTGGGCTCCTTAGTAGCCTCTGCTTGATCTTGTAAGAATGGTTTGTAACCCAAACTGAATTTGTCTTCCTTCTTCTCCACCGGTAGCAGCTTGCCCCAGCCTTGGGCATTACCATCTTCAACAACCTTTCGGGCTTGCTGATAGGAGATAATTGAAGTACCCATCCTATCCTCCTGGGATGCAGCAAATACTTCAGTCTTTGCCTCATCGATGTTCAGAGCTTCGAACCCCTAGCTCATGGTGTCGTACCCCGAAAAATACGACCTCACGCGATCCGAAAGGACGGGAGCCGCGCGCCGGACAGACTGAAGAGTCGTCACCTAATTATATTTATTCCCAAAGAGGGAAAGGGAAGATATAGATACAACCCGGGGAGAGAAGGATGAGGACAAAGGTCAACGAAACCATTGCATGGGTTCGGGAGTCGGTTATGCAGGGGGAAGGTATTAGCACACCCTACATCCATCGTACTTGATGGGAACCATCTAAGTTATCACGCGCGAAAGGATGTCTATGCTTAAACGAATTACTTGCTAGAGGGAAAAGAGTTGAAATATAAGTTAGATTGATCCTAGGTGCTCGGCAAGGATTGAGATCCTCGTGCCTACGTACTCCCGTGTGCAATGGGAAAGTCAGAGCCTCGTAGTTCGGCCTACTAAGGGTAATGGTTGTTCGTTTTTATTACCTTTCTTCAATGAAAGGGTTTAGGAGTCGAATTGCACTAAAGACTATGGATAGTTTATCTCGTCCAACAAGACGAGCGTCTTGCGTCGAAAATAATCGGAGCGAGTAACGAGAGCTCGTTATCCTCCTTTCTACCGCTTAAGGCTCGTGGCGTACAGATCTTCTCGTATTTATTAAAGTGTTTTATTTCCTAAGACCGCTCGACGTTGGATCAAGGGGTTGGATCTAAAAAGAATCGTTTTGGTTTTTTGAGGTTAAAGGGTAAATGCAAATGGAGTTTATTTTTGTGGTTTGTTAGCGAGGCACGAAGCGCTCGGCTCGCAAAGGCGGAGTGGACCCTAATAAACGAAACAATAATTGAACAATAAAGTGCGAGTGTGCAAGTGCAATCGCTTGGCGTTGGACCAAGGATTCAGAATTAAATAAAATTCGGAAAATAAAGTGCGTACAAAGTAATGGGAGAGGGATACAAAATAAATACAGGGGATTGCGAGAAATAAAGGGGTCTCGTTGTAATTCGCCCAAGAGAAAGCGTGTGTGCAGTGTTTTTGAACTGTTCGAAGGCGTTCGGCCTTTTTAATCGGAAACAACTATTCGAAGGCGTTGGACCTTTTTGGGACGCGGCGAAATTTACTTCGTTCACTTCCTTAGAGCCGGTTTAAAGAAACCGTTCTATGAGGAGTCGAAACATTATTTTTGAAATGCGATAATGAATAAATAAAATAAATTGAATTGCGAAAATTAAGATAGAATAATAAATTGAATAATTAAGTAAATTAAATAATGTTGAGAATAATGAATAAATTAATTTAAATGTTTATTTGCCAAAATAATAAAAAAATAATAATAATAAAAAAACTAATTACAAGGAGGGCCTCATATTGACCGAGTATCACCGATTTAATGAAATCGGGAGCACATCGACCTTTTGTTATGTCATTGGCCCAAAAAATTAAAACCAATTAACTCACTAATTTTTAACGCATTTTCTAAATGATAGTGAAATAAAATAAAACCTAAGTCACAATAAGAAATACAAAGAACTTAAATAATAATACTAAAAACAAGCTCTCTTAAATCAAACAAAATGGATAAAAATAAAATAAGCTCTCTTAAATCAAACAAAATGGATAAAAATAAAATAAAGATCAGAAAGGGTGTTTGTTGTGTTTGATATGAGCAAAGAGTAATCCGCTGGGCCTAAAGCCCAGACCCATAAAAAAAGCCAGAACATTAATATTATTTTTAATGGGAAGACATAAAAAAACAAAGGTGGATGTGTCTGGGTGTAGGTGTGAGTAGAAAACCTAGATGGGTTCAACAAGCCCATGACATGGTATAATAATAAAATTATAAGATTATAAAAAATAGAAAAAGGTTAATTGCAAAAAAAAAGAAAAAAAAAAGAAAAAGGGTTCAGAACCCACCCTCTTCTTCTTAAAGAAGCGCATCCCCTATCTCAACTTTTTCACACGATGCAAGCAAAACGACAACGTCGTCGGAACTCGCTAGCATTCGAACGAAAAAAACAAGTTCTCAACAGCTTCGCAACGACTCAAACACGACCCGGATCTATCTCTCTCTCCGCGCGGCTTCTCACTTGGCCCTCCCTCACGACGGTTCGACGTTGGTTGTGGTGGTTGCGGACGGTCAGCGGAAGCTTTCGTTCTGAAGGTGAGGTCGCGGTGATGATGGTTTTTTGGCGTTCAGATCACGACGGTTGAAGGTGGTGATGGGTTGATGGCTGACCGGTGAGTTTCGCGGACAGTTGCGGTGGTGATGAACAATGGAGGGTAAGTTCAAAAATGGTTTTCACTTTTTCATCTCAATTTCTTGTTCTGTTGTTTTATGTTTTTTGGTGTTGGTGAGTTGTGCAGAGATTCGAAAGTGAATGGGGATACGGCGGCTGTAATTTTGTGTTGAGACTCGCGGTTAATGGAAAGGTTGGATTTGCGGTTTTTTCGTTTGTGAAGATGACGGGTGGATTTCAGTTTATGGGTTGTTGATGATTTGAAGATGAAAATGGTTTTGGTTGCGTTTGTTCTGGATCTATGGTTGCTGCTGAAAGTGTTTGCAGAGGGTTAATTTGTGTTGGTGGTTTGAAAAGAATGTGGCGAGTGAAACGCGTTGAGGTAACGGTTTTTTCTTTGAGTCATTTTTTCTGATTTTTGTGATTCATGAGTTTGGGATTATTGGAATATAAAAGATGGTTTTATTTATGTTTGAGAAGATGAAGATGAGAGGGAAACAAATTGCAAGTTGGTGTATTGTATGGTTTATTGTGAAGGAGATGAAGGTGTTTGTTGAAGAATAATGGTAAATGATTTTTTGTTTTGTATTTTTTTTGAAGGTTTGTGAGGCTTGATTTTGGGACTGTTTTGCAGAGCTTATTCGATGATTTTTCAAGCCTCCTTTGGAAGATTAAAGTGGTACTGATTTATAGGAGGAATTATATGAGGGTGGTTTTGGAAATTGTTGAGAGAAAAAATGGGATAAGATGGAATATTTTATGAGCTTGAATTTTGTTATGGGTGCTGCGTGAAATGCAAATGGTGCTAGTTGTGTATAGTGGGATGAATTGTGAGTGTTGTCAATTTGTTGTAGTGGGAGGAGGTTACTTTTGGGTAGCTGTGAAACAAAATAAATTGTAAAGTGGGAGCAAATTTTTTCATAACACGTTGCAAGCAAATGGTTGGAATTTTATGCCTAACAAAACAAAATCAATAATAATAACTAATAATAGAAATTAAAAGCAGTTATAATAACAACACTAAAATAATAATAATAATACAAGCTTAATAATAATAATAATAATAAATGGTGATAGTGACTAAAAGTAAATAAATAATAATAATAAAATAGCGATAATAAAAAAAAATAAAATAAAGAAAATGATAAGAATAATAGTGAAAATAACTATAATAATAAACATGGTAATAATAACAAATGAAATTATGTAGTTTTGTGCGAATGGAGGTTTTTAAGAAGGAAAATGATAATGGATCTTTAGAAGTAAAATTTGAATGAAGAATTGAAGAATTATTTAGAATATAAATAAAAGAGAAACAAGGGATGCATTTTTAGGAATTTTTAATAAAAAGTGGATAAAAATAAATTAGAAGGCTATAAAAAAATAAGAATTGATAAAATTAATAATAAATCAAATAAAAATAATAATAATAGCGATAATGGTAATAAAATATTAATAATAAAAGATGATAAGAAATAGGTTTTTTTTGTAATTTTTGATAATGAATTAAACAAAAATAAAACTTATAATAATACGAGAAGAGAATAAAAACGTATTTTTGAATTTTTTCGATTATCAGACAGGAAGAGAAAACGGTACATATTTTTTGATTTTTTGAATAATGGTCCGACAGTAAAAATAAAAATGGTGCGGGTAGGACAAATTTGGGGTATGACAGATGCCCCTATCGAATTGGCTTAGACCGAGTAAGATGAACTGGCTTGCGTTCAATCTTTCAAGGTATAAGATAATTAGATATTAACAGACTCTAAATTTGTCCGATAAAGAAAGAAATTTGTGAAAATGGCAAATGAAATAAACTTGAAATAATGAGTGACACAGCAAGAAACAAATTGACAAAATAAATCAATTATCACCAAAGGATGATAAGGCAAATAACTGAAAATAAAATCACTTATCACCAGAGGATGATAAGGCAAATGACAGAAAAATCACTTATCACCATAGGATGATAAGGCAAATAACTGAAAATAAAATCACTTATCACCAGAGGATGATAAGGCAACTGACTGAAAATAAAATCAATTATCACCAGAGGATGATAAGGCAAATAACTGAAAATAAAATCACTTATCAACAGAGGATGATAAGGCAAATAACTAAAAATAAAATCACTTATCCCCCAAAGGATGATAAGGAGAAAGACAGAAAAATAAACTCACTTATCAATAGAGGATGATAAGGCGAAAGACTGAAAATAAACTCACTTATCAACAGAGGATGATAAGGCGAATGACTGAAAATAAAATCACTTATCCCCCAAAGGATGATAAGGCGAAAGACAGAAAAATAAACTCACTTATCAACAGAGGATGATAAGGCGAAAGACTGAAAATAAACTCACTTATCAACAGAGGATGATAAGGCGAATGACTGAAAATAAACTCACTTATCAACAGAGGATGATAAGGCGAATGACTGAAAATAAACTCACTTATCAACAGAGGATGATAAGGAGAATGACTGAAAATAAACTCACTTATCAACAGAGGATGATAAGGCGAATGACTGAAAATAAACTCACTTATCAACAGAGGATGATAAGGCGAATGACTGAAAATAAACTCACTTATCAACAGAGGATGATAAGGAGGATAATTGAAAAATAAAATCACTTATCACCAGAGGATGATAAGGCTAATAACTGAAAAATAAAATCACTTATCACCAGAGGATGATAAGGCAAATGAAATTTAAACACGGCCATTGAATCCGCCGAGGAGATGCCTGGAATCTTTGACTGGCATGATCCTGACTTCCGCTGGGGAAAGGACTGGAAACTTGCGCTGATCCTGGATCCTGAATTATGCAACTATGCTTGACTGTTTTGAATTGGTATTCCATAAGGATGGAGATACGATGCAAATGCTTATGCACTGCTGAAAGTAAGCTAAGAATGTTGGGGATACGAAAAGCTGATTTATTTAGGTATGCAAATGATGCATATGCTGTAAATGCTTGATGTAAATGATGCGTATGACTGCATATGATGCATAATGATGCATATGAGGGATTAAACGGTGCCAGCTTGGTGGAATTTTGGTCTGGTAGTTGCCAATAATGATTGGACTTTGGGTGGGTGGAGGGATTAATTCCCCGACACTCGATCTTCGACGATGTACGATCAGAAGATGGATCTGAAAGCTTCAAGTTTGGTTATCTGCTGATGAGCGAAGCGACTTAATTGACACATGAAGACTGATTTTTCTTTGAATGATTGCCAATGTCTAGCGAGGACTTCCTGTTCAGCTGGGGAGAAGAGATAGGAAGATTTGCTCCTTGTGTGGCTGCCCCCGCCTGTAGGGTATTTGAAATAAATCCGGTGGGGAAGCTTTGACAATGACCATGGCATGATCGGCCCCTGATTGAGCCTTTGAAGGTGATCTTGCCCCTGATTGAGCTGTATGAAGATAATTTGCCCCTGATTGAGCTGATTTCGAAGAAGTATTGATTCAAATTCCTCTTTTGATTGCCCCTTGTTGAGATTGCACTGATGTCAAGTACTGAATTGCAATTAAATTGTTCATACACAAATGGTAGTGTTAATGTAAAGTTCATGTAAGTTTTGAAAAAGTCAATTTATTTGAATGATTGTGATAGTGTGACGAATGGACCGTTGGTCCAAACGAGGTGCTGATTTAGAAAGTACGTGAAAGATACAGCAAGAATAATGTGCAATCGATATTGAAGATTTAGCAAATATATGGGAGTCAATTTACGCAACCTTGTCAGTAGCATGCCTTCAAAATAAATCGCGCCTCAATTAGGTATTTTGAGGGTTGTAACGTGGTCTGTTTAGTGGTTTTGAGAAACAAAGGATATAAGGCTCAAAGTTTGATTTGTACCCATCCCTTCTTCGTGATTGTTCTCCAGTCCTACGTTCAGTTAACTCTACACATGCATTCGTTTTGACTTTGCAAGAGCGAAGATGAAGCTTTAAATTTTGCTTGACATTGACAGTCATCTTATTTTGTTGTTAGTGACCCTTCGATTCTTGATTTGGTGATCACTGATATTTGTTTTGTTTTTTTGTTGAGGATTTGAGTTCCTCTTTTGATTTTTTTCGACTAAGTCTCCCTTCGGGTGCTCAACTTAGTGGTTTTTTTCTTCTTCTTTTTTTTGCTTGAATATTATGACTGCCAAGTCATTTGTTGATGGTCCTCTGACGGGATGTCTCATCTTGCAATTCGAAGGTGTAGTCAGGCTAACTGAACAACTACCCTGCCCCGGGTTAAATGTAAGGGTTGTATCCGAAAGAAACTCCTACTTCTAGGCTCGAAGTGGTTGACTAGGGACTAACTCCTTATATCTCCAGTGTTTGGGGATTTGAAAGAATGCCTGTACATCATTGACAAGGTTTTATCCGAAAGCATACCGCAACGGTCATGGGTATTTCGTTTTCATCATCCTCCCTCAAATATTTGCTAAGGTGAAGTGAGGGAATATTTTTGTGATTTTCGTGATAAATGATAAATAATGAGCGAATGCGAATAAACTGATTCAAAACATGCACAAACATAACATTAACATAACCAAATACAGATAACAATGTTCACAGCAAATAGTACATAAACAAACATTACAAAATAACTGAAATGTTGAAATCATAAATGGCACTGGCTGTCTTGATTTGAGGAATGAACTTCTCTTGATTGAATGCTTCAAAGTTGGAGACTACTCAACTTGGTCTTCAACAACCCCTTCAAATGTCTTTACTTGTTGGCACCGTGCGGCGGCATTGGATCGTTCTGGACATTTGCATTTCTCGGAGTGAGAGTGAGATCCTTAGAGTTGATCATGTCTTGAACCATGTGTTTGAAGGCATGGCAATTCTCAATTGTGTGACCTGGAGCGCCTTTGTGATACTCACAGCGAGCATTGGCATCATAGTTCCGGGCATTACCAGTCTAAGGTGGCATATCTCTCAAAGTAAGAGGTTCTTTTGCCATCAGCTGTTTAAAGATTTCGGTGTATGACATAGGCAAGGGATCAATGTGCCTATCATATCCTCTTTGTTGATATGGTGGACGATGTTGAGGAGTGCGTTGTTGCTGTTGACCAGGCCGTTGTGGATAAGCCGGTTGCTGGTATGGTCCAGGTGCATATTGCGTGGCTGCAACCATAGGACGTGGACGTGGTTGATGAGCCATCTAAGGCGGAAATAGAGCTTGAAAGGCCTGCTGATAAGGCATTGGAGGAACTGGCTGATATGGCATAGGAGCATATTGTGCAGCAGCAACATAGGGATACTGGTAGTAGGAAACTGGCGCAGGTGCACTCTGTTGAAAATTCCCACTTGCAACAGAAACGGCATTTGTTTCGCCCTTTTTGTACCCGTTGAAAGGCTTCTTGGCATTGGTTTGGTTGTTAGAACCTCCTGGGATCTTTCAACTTTTCAGCCCTTCTTCAATTCTTTCTCCTACCATTACCATGTCTGAAAATCCAGAAGATACACTGCTGATCAGCTTCTCGTAGTATTGCCCTTGTAAGGTACCCATGAAGATGTCGATCAATTCACGGTCAACCAATGGCGGATGCACTCTGGCAGCTAGCTCCCTCCAGCGTTGGGCATACTCCGTAAAGGATTCGCTCTCCTTTTGAGACATACTCTGAAGTTGAGTACGGTTAGGACCAAGGTCAGTGTTGTACTTGTACTGCTTTTTAAATGCATCAGATAAATCAAGCCAAGTACGAAAATTGTTACGTTCGAGCTGCATGTACCATTCTAGAGATGCTCCAGACAGGCTGTCTTGGAAGCAATGGATCATGAGCTTGTCATCTTTGGCATGAGCGGCCATTTTCCTGCAGTACATCCTCAAATGAAGCTCAGGACAGCTGAGGCCTTTGTACTTTTCGAACTCTTGCAGTTTGAACTTAGCAGGGATCACAACATCTGGAACTAAGCACATGTCTGAGGCACTCAGAGAGGTTGAGTTGTGTCCTTCCATGATTCGGAGTTTTTCATCTAACTTGCGGCACATCTTCATAGCTTCAGATTCTTGAACGGCATGAGGATTGGTGATTGGAACAGCAGTATGCATCTCATACTCAACTTGATGATTCTCTTCAGTTTGAGGAAACTAGACTTGGGTTGGAATAGGTTGAGGAATTGCACCAACAGTGACACCAGAAGCAGGTATTGGTTGGGAAGTGACCTCTTCAACAGCAGGAGTGAAACCTGGAGGCAAACCATAGACCAAAGGATTTTGAACTGGAACTGAAGGCATTGCGCGCGAGGTAGATCCTTGTACTTGAGCATTGTTCAATGCGGCAGCAGCTTCGCGACGTTCTTCCATTCTGGCCAAAGCTTGCAAAGTCTCATAAATCTGGTCAATCTTACTCTTGACCGAGTCAATCTCTTCCCTCATAGCGGCTTGCTCTTCTTGAATTACGTCCATCAGTCTTCTAGTGTTGGCTCGAGTTAGGTACGGGCGTCTAGCACGATACGGGCGTCGAGAAACCAGCTTGATTTACTGAAGATGGAGGAACATGAAATGAGTTTATGGTTTTGGAATGAAATGCAAGAATTGATGTAAATGAAATGATATGCAGTATCAGAATCCAGGATCACAAGATCAGGGTCTTCGTATTAATCCAGAATTTCGATAATAGGAATCCATGAGTCCGAGGTACAGATGGAGGATACTCTGATCAAGAACTCACTGGGTAGATTCTAAAGTTTTAGGGATCCCAAAGTTATCGATTCATATGGCTGTTCATCACACGTGCCATAAGCATGATGGTTGACTGACTCCACCATATGAATCTATTTTGGGTGAGATCTTCGTATCGACAACCCACGAGAGAAAATTTTCTCGGGAGCCCATACTACACGATCATCGACACAGGGTTTAAACAAAGCCTCAGAGTTATGGAACTTTCTCAACTGTTTGATGCACGTGTCAATTTCATACATTCTTGACAGTCAATCAACTCCATTGAGTAAGTCTATTCCAAGCGAGGTTTTCGTATCGAGCCACGCGAGGGCGAACCCTGGTGCCCCATACTACGCAACCATAAATCGATGTTTTAACCAAAAGGTTCTAAAGGTCCTCAGAGTTGATGACTCTAATGAAAACAAATGAGCACACACGTCAAGGACTTGACAGTTGTCAGTATTCTCATCAGAATCTACTCCAAGTGAGGTTTTCATATCGACAACCCACGAGAGAGGTTCCCTCGGGAGCCCATACTACACAACCTTGCTAACTTAAGTTTATACTCGTAAGCCCGGGTATAGAGCCTTTCCCTCAAGTTTCTTTTGCAAAGTATTGATCCAAATTATAGTACCAAGGAGCCACAAGATATATAATATGGAATGCGATAAAGAAAGCGATAAAAATAAACAAGCAAGGCATAAAAGCAAACATCCAAACAAGCGCGAAAACCTAGACTAGGCTTGAATCGCATAGGGGTGAACCAGTCCCCAGCAGAGTCGCCAGAAGTCGTACCCCGAAAAATACGACCTCACGCGATCCGAAAGGACGGGAGCCGCGCGCCGGACAGACTGAAGAGTCGCCACCTAATTCTATTTATTCCCGAAGAGGGAAAGGGAAGATATAGATAGAACCCGGGGAGAGAAGGATGTGGACAAAGGTCAACGGAACCATTGCCTGGGTTTGGGAGTCGGTTATGCAGGGGGAAGGTATTAGCACCCCCTACATCCATCGTACTCGATCGGAACCATCTAAGTTATCACGCGCGAAAGGATGTCTATGCTTAAACGAATTACTTGCTAGAGGGAAAAGAGTTGAAATATAAGTTAGATTGATCCTAGGTGCTCGGCAAGGATTGAGATCCTCGTGCCTACGTACTCCCGTGTGCAATGGGAAAGTCAGAGCCTCATAGTTCGGCCTACTAAGGGTAATGGTTGTTCGTTTTTATTACCTTTCTTCGACGAAAGGGTTTAGGATTCGAATGGCACTAAAGACTGTGGATAGTTTATCTCGTCCAACAAGATGAGCGTCTTGCATCGAAAATAATCAGAGCGATTAACGAGAGCTCGTTATCCTCCTTTCTACCGCTTAAGGCTCGTGGCGTACAGATCTTCACGTATTTATTAAAGTGTTTTATTTCCTAAGACCGCTCGACGTTGGATCAAGGGTTTGGATCTAAAAAGAATCGTTTTGGTTTTTTGAGGTTAAAGGGTAAATGCAAATGGAGTTTATTTTTGTGGTTTGTTAGCGAGGCACGAAGCGCTCGGCTCACAAAGGCGGAGTGGACCCTAATAAACGAAACAATAACTGAACAATAAAGTGCGAGTGTGCAAGTGCAATCGCTTGGCGTTGGACCAAGGATTCAGAATTAAATAAAATTCGGAAAATAAAGTGCGTACAAAGTAATGGGAGAGGGATACAAAATAAATACAGGGGATTGCGAGAAATAAAGGGGTCTCGTTGTAATTCGCCCAAGAGAAAGCGTGTGTGTAGTGTTTTTGAACTGTTCGAAGGTGTTCGGCCTTTTTAATCGGAAACAACTATTCGAAGGCGTTGGACCTTTTTGGGACGCGGCGAAATTTACTTCGTTCACTTCCTTAGAGCCGGTTTAAAGAAACCGTTCTATGAGGAGTCGAAACATTATTTTTGAAATGCGATAATGAATAAATAAAATAAATTGAATTGCAAAAATTAAGATAGAATAATAAATTGAATAATTAAATAAATTAAATAATGTTGAGAATAATGAATAAATTAATTTAAATGTTTATTTGCCAAAATAATTAAAAATAATAATTAAAAAAAAACTAATTACAAGGAGGGCCTCATATTGACCGAGTATCACCGATTTAATGAAATCGGGCGAACATCGGCCTTTTGTTATGTCATTGGCCCAAAAAATTAAAACCAAATAACACACTAATTTTTAACGCATTTTCTAAATGATAGTGAAATAAAATAAAACCTAAGTCACAATAAGAAATACAAAGAACTTAAATAATAATACTAAAAACAAGCTCTCTTAAATCAAACAAAATGGATAAAAATAAAATAAAGATCAGAAAGGGTGTGTGTTGTGTTTGATATGAGCAGAGAGTAATCCGCTGGGCCTAAAGCCCAGACCCATAAAAAAAAGTCAGAACATTAATATTATTTTTAATGGGAAGACATAAAAAAACAAAGGTGGATGTGTCTGGGTGTAGGTGTGAGTAGAAAACCTAGATGGGTTCAACAAGCCCATGACATGGTATAATAATAAAATTATAAGATTATAAAAAATAGAAAAAGGTTAATTGCAAAATAAAATAAAATAAAAAGAATAAGGGTTCAGAACCCACCCTCTTCTTCTTAAAGAAGCGCATCCCCTGTCTCAACTTTTTCACACGATGCAAGCAAAACGACAACGTCGTCGGAACTCGCTAGCATTCAAACGAAAAAAACAAGTTCTCAACAGCTTCGCAACGACTCAAACACGACCCGGATTTGTCTCTCTCTCCGCTCGGCTTCTCACTTGGCCCTCCCTCACGACGGTTCGGCGTCGGTTGCAGTGGTTGTGGACGGTCAGCGGAAGCTTTCGTTCTGAAGGTGAGGTCGTGGTGATGATGGTTGTTTGGCGTTCAGATCGTGACGGTTGAAGGTGGTGATAGGTTGATGGCTGGCCGGTGAGTTTCGCGGACAGTTGCGGTGGTGATGAACAATGGAGGGTAAGTTCAAAAATGGTTTTCACTTTTTCATCTCAATTTCTTGTTCTGTTGTTTTATGTTTGTTGGCGTTGGTGAGTTGTGTAGAGATTCGAAAGTGAATGGGGGTATGGCGGCTGTAATTTTGTGTTGAGACTCGCGGTTAATGGAAAGGTTGGATTTGCGATTTTTTCGTTTGTGAAGATGCAAATGGTGCTAGCTGTGCATAGTGGGATGAATTGTGGGTGTTGCCAATTTGTTGTAGTGGGAGGAGGTTACTTTTGGGTAGCTGTGAAACAAAATAAATTGTAAAGTGGGAGCAGGTTTTTTCTTAACACGTTGCAAACAAATGGTTGGAATTTTATGCCTAACAAAACAAAATCAATAATAATAACTAATAATAGAAATTAAAAGCAATTATAATAACAACACTAAAATAATAATAATAATAATACAAGCTTAATAATAATAATAATAATAATAAATATAGATAGTGACTAAAAGTAAATAAATAATAATAATAAAATAGTGATAATAAAAAAAAATAATAAAGAAAATGATAAGAATAATAGTGAAAATAACTATAATAATAAACATGGTAATAATAACAAATGAAATTATGTAGTTTTGTGCGAATGGAGGTTTTTAAGAAGGAAAATGATAATGGATCTTTAGAAGTAAAATTTGAATGAAGAATTGAAGAATTATTTAGAATATAAATAAAAGAGAAACAAGGGATGCATTTTTAGGAATTTTTAATAAAAAGTGGATAAAAAGAAATTAGAAGGCTATAAAAAATAAGAATTGATAAAATTAATAATAAATCAAATAAAAATAATAATAATAGCGATAATGGTAATAAAATATTAATAATAAAAGATGATAAGAAATAGGTTTTTTTTTGTAATTTTTGATAATGAATTAAACAAAAATAAAACTTATAATAATACGAGAAGAGAATAAAAACGTATTTTTGAATTTTTTCGATTATCAGACAGGAAGAGAAAACGATACATATTTTTTTATTTTTTGAATAATGGTCTGACAGTAAAAATAAAAATGGTGCGGGTAGGACAAATTTGGGGTATGACACATGGTTTCATGGATTTCACCATCCATCTCAATGTATTTGTACATAGCCAGATGGCTAAAAAAGATATTCTCTTCACCACAGATGGTGATAATCTGTCCTTCCCACACATATTTCAATTTCTGGTGAAGGGTCGACGTAACTACGCCGGCAGCGTGAATCCATGGTCGACCCAACAAACAGTTGTAAGCCGGCTGAATGTCATCACATAGAAAGTAGTCTGAAAGACCTGCGGACCGATTATCACAGGCAGCTCCACCTCTCCAAGAACAAACCTCTTGGAGCCATCAAAAGCCCTGACCACCAGATTGCTTGGTCGGAGAGTTATTCCATCATATTCGAGCTTGACAAGAGCTTTCTTCGGCAAGACATTGAGTGGGGACCCAGGGTCAACAAGAACATGAGTTAGCACAGCCCCTTTACACTCCAAAGTGATGTGTAAAGCTTTGTTGTGGTGACGTCCTTCCGTTGTTAAGTCAGCATTGGTGAAACCTAGCCCATGGCTAGTATTGACATTAGACACCACTGTCTCAAGCTGACTCACTGTGATCTCTTCTGGCACGTAGGCAGCGTGCAAAACTTTAAGTAGTGCATCCCGATGAGCTTTGGAACACAATAGCAGGGATAAGATGGAGGTCTTAGAAGGAGTCTGGTGGAGCTGATCCACAACTTTGTAGTCACTTCTTTTGATTATCCTCTTAAATTCATCCACATCCTAATCAAAGGATGATTTATGAGTCTCTTTTGGCGCAGGTTCTTCAGGTGCCACACTTTTCCCTTTGGCTTTGGCAACAGCCTCTGCCTCAGTACTAGTTCTTGGAGCTTGTGACGCGAAGAGGCGTCCGCTTCGGGTGAAGCCTCCGCCTCCCCCGACATTATCCACTTGTGAGGTAGGAACTGAAGAATCAAGAAGGACTTTTTCTCCGTTGCAGTAAAGGTATGCGCCATAATGCCATGGTACAACATTGTCTTTGTCATATGGAATGGGCCCTGGCACCGTGATGGTGACTGGGCTTACTGCTGCTGAGGTTGGAACCATTATTGTATGTGGATCATAAAAGATAGTGACAGGACTTCTGGTGGATGTTGGTGGTGATTGATTGAAGCTTGATTGTTGCTGAAACTATTGTTGAGATTGTTGCTGAGATTGTTGTTGATAATTGTTGGAAACAGGGACCGTTGCAGGGTCATAATAGATGGTAACTGTGGAGACGTCGTTGGTGGTGGTTGTTGTAGTTATAGAAGTGGATGCAAATGAACTGTTGTTTGTTGAAGTGATGGAAGAAGTAGTTGCTGATTTTGTAGACGAGTCAGTAGGAACAATTGTCTTTGTAGTTGTAGGAGGATCATTTGTTGTTGAAAAATGAGTTGTTGGTGTTGTAGAAGCTGTTGTGGTTATTTGCAGAATGCCCTCTTTAATCAAGACATTGATGCCATTCCTCAAGCTTGCACACCCATTCTCGGAAACCTTGCAAGATTCACAACCTGGAAACACTTGGCATTTCAAAAGCTGACTTTAACCTCTGCCAGAGGTGTCTGAATACTTGTAATATCTTCAATTGAATTCATGGGTGAGCCTTCCTCTATTGCATTAATCCTTGGTCCACCATGGTTGGGCATAAGACTCTTTGTGACATTGGGAGGTGGTGCAAAATTCAGGGCCTTTGAATCTACCAGATCCTGGACCTTCATATGCAGAGCCCTGCACTTTTCTGTGGAGTGACCAGGTGCATTAGAATGAAAAGCACACCTAGCATTGACGTCCTAATTTCTCGGAAGGTTTTGAGGATCTGGTGGAGCCAATGTCCTTAACTCGACAAGATTGAGCTTTAGGAGTTGTGGTAGCAATGTGGCATATGGCATTGGAATAGGGTCAATCACCCGGTTGATCTGAGATGACCGCTGCTGAAAAGGGCGTTGTTGATGGTTGTTGTTATTGTTGTTGTAGGATATTTTTTAAGGAAATTGTGGCTATTGAGGAAAGTGATGTGGTTGTTGAGTATACTGAGGAGGTGGAGCAGGAATAGTGACGGCAGCAGCTAATCTTGGCAGATATTGGGGTCTCCCTCTTCCCATATGTACAGAATTTGTTTCACCGGATCTGCGGGGTCCTGCAAATGGCTTCCTTGCACTGCTTGAACTGGCACCATTGTCAGAAATCTTTCCCATCTTCAGTAAGCTCTCAATTATTTCCCCAACTATCACCACGTCTGCAAAGCTGGTAGAAGAAAATGCAGCCAACCTGTTAATATAAGTACCCTGGAGAGTGTTCATGAACATATCTGCCATCTCCCTTTCTAACATCGGGGGTTGAACGGCAGCAGCCAATTGCCTCCATCTTTGGGCGTACTCTCTGAAACTTTCTCAAGAAGACTGTGACATTCCCATCAAAAGGGTTCTGTTTGGAGCCATGTCCAGATTATACTGATATTGACGAATGAAAGCCTCTGCCAAGTCTTTCCAATTCCTAACTTTGGCCCTGGTTAAGTGAGAGTACCATTCCCGGGATGCCCCTGTCAAGCTATCCTCAAAGTAAAACATCCACAGTTTCTCATCCATGGTGTAGGCTTTCAATCTCCCCAGGAAAAACTGAAGATGGGTACGTGGGCAGGATGTGCCATTGTATCTTTCAAAATAAAGAGGTTTGATCTTATGAGGAATTCTAACCCCCTCCACTAATCCCATGTCCATGACATCAAAACCCAGAGAGTTTTGGGATTCAAGATACCTTAGCTTTTCTGCTATTTCATCCAACCGAAGATCGTAGACTTCGTCCCCAGCCCCAACCACAGTAAACTGTTCTTCCTGAGGGTCTTCCTACAAGGCCCTCCCTCCAGTGTTGCCTTGGGTGTTTCTTATAGCGTTGATTTCTGGGTTCAGATGGGTCCAAACTCTGGGAGATCAATGTGAGGTTGTACGTGATCGTTGTTACTAGTACCCCCTGTACCTGGATAGTTTTCCTCGGGAGTTTGTCGCTCGACTAACTCTCTCAGTCTCTCCTGGCTCTGAGCCAAACCAGTCATCATTGCCATAAATTAGTTCATTTGGGCCCTCATATTTGTCCTTTCATTGGCCATTTGGGTCATCATATCAGTCAAGTCTTGTTGAACCTGATCCATTTGTAATCCCGAAAGGTTGTTTCTTGTCGGATACCGGTGCACTCTATTGACGGGGAACACTCTTCTATGAGCAATGTTTCCTGAAATCACAACAAAGTGAGAAACAACAAAAACAAAAACCTACAAAACAAAGAAATGATGTTAGTATGCAATGTAGGATGTCTATTCGTCTTCCAAGGGTATCCGGTTTGGTTCTTTGGTTTTGACCTTTCCAGACCTCGAGGAATGATGATGTTGCAGAGAGATTAAACCCACAGAATAATACAAACCATATATTACAAAAATGTGAAGATACATAGTTTGATTACAATAAAGTTCCCATGGTGGGTCAAAATACAACAACAAAATCAAAAGTACAAACAAAAGGAAAGTACAAGTACAAGGAAATCAAACATCCAGTCCAAAGTCATCCTCTCTGACTTCCTTCAGGAGAGCCTCAGTCACTGGACCTACTGGGTGCTCTGTAATGGTCCTGATGAGGAGGTTCCTGGTAGCAATGGCATTGGTCAACTTCTTATGCTTATCCTGGTCCTTTGATCTCTTCAACCCCGTCCAGAGCTTCAACTCAGAGATCTCCTTCTGTGCTGCTAACAAAGTTGCCTGATTCTTCTTCTCACTAGCCTTCAGCTGCTCTATCCTAGCTTGGGTTCTCTGATCTTCCTGTGCACGGGCCTCAGTGATCCTGATCCACCTAGCCTGACTTTCCTCCAAGTAATGCTCAGCTCTGGCCTTCTGAGTCTTGTCGCTCCCACCAAATGAGGCCAAGTCAAATGGGGTACAGACGCGAACGGTCGGCGAAAGAGGGATGAGAACACACAGGAGTGAACTCAAGAGAAAAGAAAAGAGTCGCCAGCTAGGCATTTTTATCCCGGAGGAAAGGTAATGTTGCATAAACCTAAGAAAGATATGGATAAGACGGTTGCGAACCAGAGAGACTGAGAAAGGGGGTTGGTTACAACCTGGGAAGGTATTAGCACCCAGATTGTCCGTCGTACTCGACGGGATCCACGCTTAGAAGATTTGTGTTTTAAAGGGGTAGTGTCAGTGCTATTTGTGTATCAAAGCTGGAAAAGAATGCAAGTGTCTGTGTAAAGTGAATGTGAAGTGTATAAGAGAAGTGTCAGTGTAAGAACAAGAATGAAATGCCCAGGATAATGAGGCTAAAAGAATAATGCTGGAAAGAGGGGGAATATACAGAGACTTTTGTTCGATAACTGTTAAGTTATGCCTACGTATCCTCTCGTGCAATGAGGAAGTCAGAACACCGTAGTTCGACCCAAAGAGACTGAAAGGTAAATTGACTTGTGAACTGCTTACTTGTCTATGCTCAAGTGTATGACCTGTCTGGCTCAGGTGCAAACTGTCTTGCATTAGACGGAAGAAGCAAGTTCCCGTTTATGAGTGAAGATGATGAGAAAAGAATCCCGGAGGAGACAATTATTGTTTGTTTTTTGTGTTTTCAATCTTTTATTGCTTTTGAAAGTGTGTCATAAGTTAATGAGCTTAAGCCTAAACCAATGGATTTAGTAAACCCATCACATCCTCCCTCTGATTAGGGGTAATGAGAATACCTTAAGTGTAAAGTCAGCATCTCGCACTTAATTGCCATGATGTAGGATTAAGATCATTAACCTATTTGTGATTATTTAGATGTTTTGGTTGTTTTTGTTTAGTGTTGAGTAATGAGATTAAGCCATAATCAAGGATTTAATGGACTCATTACACCATCCTAATAGAAGGATAATAGATGAGAACATTTAAGCTGAGAAAGACTCCTCAACTTAATCCATGATTAGGGATTAACCTCATGACAAAACAAAGCCTTTATTAAAGTGGATTTTAGTTAATGGTAAGATTAAGAAGTGGATTTTATGATTGGTAAGACAGCTTGAGGGGGACCTGTCCATTAACACTAGGGATAGTCCTTCTTAACCAGTTAAGGAAGAATTAGAACCCTAATGTAAGGCCCAAGGTACAAGCTTGATGTCTTGGTGATTATTAGATGGATTTAATAAAGGATTTAAACACATAAAGGCTTTAAGGCTTTGTATTAAAGTTATACACTCCATCCTAATAGAAGGATGCAGGCATAAGCTTAATCACAAAGCCTTAAAGCCTTTAGGGTTTAGTCCCTGATTATGAGATGAGAAGAGAAGACTCAAAGAGACTCAAAGGTGAAACTAAATGAGGGACTAATCAAACCCTAATTATTATCATGCTTGGAGATCCTAGGGTTAATGAGGTTCAAGAGGAAGATCTTCAAAGAACCACCAAGGGGAGGAGCAGATGAAAGGAGCAAAGAGAAGCAAAATAACTTGCTCCACTTAAGGAGACAAGTTTCTTGAAGAAAGAAAGTAAGAGATGAACATGAATGAGCAAGCTCAATCCAATACACAAGATAAAATGCAACAAAGATGCAAGAGAGAGATGAAAAGAGATTGTGAGAAGTGAAGGCAAATTCACTTCTCAAACAACTTACCACCTGAAAAGTTAGCAAAAGAAGTGAAATGCAATGCAAATGAGATGCAATTCCATGATGCAAACCAAAACCAGGAGCATAATCATGATGTTGAGGATGCTAAGAGATGATGCAAACACATGACAAGAGATGAGAATTATCATACAAGCATAAGGATGTAAATGAGGCATGCATTGAACCATGAATGTTCATGAAAAGTTATGAAATGTAAATGACATAAAACATGGAAAATGAAAGATTCAATGATCAAACATGATTCTAAGGTGTCCTAAGATGTATTATGAATCAAAAGAATGCACAAAATGTCATGGCAAGTCAATGGATGCAAGCAAATGATAAATGGATGCAAAGGAAGGCACAAATTAGGGTTTATGATCAACACACAAAGCAAAATTCAAAATCAGAAGCATATGACATGATAAAAATTTGAAAATGCAATCAAAGATACCCTAGACCTATACAAGTTCACTGCCCAAAGGAGAGGATTCAATTCTTAACCTATTGAAAGTTATGAATTTCCTATGATTGATAGGGTTTTAAGGTACCTTGTCAAGAAAAATCCTAAACAAATTGAAAATGCAAGATCAATTCAAACCAATTTTATCCTATAAACTACATGCTATGCAAGATGCAATGCCAAAAGAATCATCATCCAACTCTCAATGGTTAGGCAGAAAAGAATTTTTGAAGATTGACATAAAATATTGCCTTGAAATGAAATTAAATCCAATGAAAATGATCAAAAGGCATCAAGAACAAAAAATAAATTTGGTTTGAGAGTTGGACAATGTTTTTAAATGCTATTTGAATTTTTTTTGTGATTTTTAAATACCTAAATGTATTTTTAATTAATTAACTTTCATTAATTAATTAAAAATAAACATTTAAATGATTTAAAAATAATTTTTAATGCAAAAAATAAAAATAAAAATATTTTGGGGTTCTAAAAATTAATGAAAACCTTGACAAAAATTTTCATAATTTTTAAAGGTATTTTGCTATTTTAAATAAAATGTAGAAAAGAAATGAAAAGAAAAGAAATTAAAATGAATAAAAGGGGGAAGTCAACGCAATCAAGGGCCAACATTCAAACTCAGGAGGGAGGGAAAGACTGCGCGCGCTCATGGACGGTTGAGATTGCTTCTGGGAAATTCAAATTTAAACCTAATTAATTAACCTAATTAAACTGAATTAGGGTTTAATGGAAAATCTGGTGCGTTCATTCACGCGGGAGTCAATGGAAGTCAACAGGATCCAGGGCCCAAATTCAAAGTTGATTAATTACACAGATTAGGGTTTAATGACCCTCAGGTGGCCGGAGAAGACTTTCGGTCGTCTTCTTCGGCGAGACCTTCAACTTATCTCTCTCAAAACCTCACTAAAACATGCCAAAATCTCCAAATCAACTCAACTAAACATCCTAAACAATAATCCAGCAACAAAACTCATTTATTTTTCCTGAATCATGAAGAACAAGCAAAAATCAAATTTACGGGCAAAGTTTCAGACAAACCATACATCCTTATTTCTGCATCATTTTCAAAAATTCAAAGCTCATTGCATTCAGGGAAACATGTAGATCATTTTAGTAACTTAAAACAAGGTTTCTGGAAAAAATAATTTTCGAAGCTACCTGAAGTGAAGCTTTCAGTTTGGAGCTTTCAGGCTGCCTCCTTGCTTCAAAGCTTCTCCAATGGACCTCCTGAAGGTGCTTTGAGGTTTAGTTTGATTGGAAAGTGGCTGATTTGTGAGTTTTATGGAGTTCTGTTCAGTGAGGGAGAGAAATCGTGTTTCAGTTTGAGGAGGTTTTAGGGATGAATGAGGGTAGGGAAATGATCAGGGGAGTATGCTGAGATGTTCTATGGAGTTTGTTTTAGTGTTTGTGTCCTGTGGAGTGAGTTTCGAATGAAAATGCATAAGGGGTGAAAACTTGGAACTATGGCTTGGAGGATGCTTCAGGCTTGTGTATGTGGTGTGTTATGTTGCATTTGGTCCACTTATCACAACTAGAGAGGTCAGAGAAGTTGGTGTGGCACAGGCTGATTGGTATGGGTCTTTTTGCAAAAAAAGTCAAGTTTTGTGTAAGAGAGGTATGGGCTATGGCAGTGAAGGTACAAGGCATGGCTTGGCTGCAGCTTGAATCAGGGAGAGCCATGGAAAAGGTTTAGAGGCAATGCAGCAAGTGGATTAGGGTTTATCATAGGTTTTGCAACTTTGTCCCACTTTTGCCCTTTTGAAGTTTCTTGATCCATAAGTCATGAAAATAATCAAACCTTTGGTGCATTCTGAATTTTAGGCCTTGGTTTATGTTTGTACAAAGATTAGAAGTTCATTTGAAAGCACAATTTGTCTTGGCAAGTGATTTTGCAACTTTGCCTCTTTGGTACATAACTTGAAATTAAGTGATTTTTCCCAACTTTGACAAGCCATAACTTTTGATCCAAAATGAATTAGAATGAGTTCTTGTACTTTTTGAAAAGGGAATGATCCATTATACAACTTTCATGACCAAAGTTTTCTCATTTGAAGCTTTTTTTGAATCAAAAAGAAAGGGTTGAAAAAGTTTCCCAAAATGGCAAGTTTCCATTACAAGTCATTTTCCCAAAAAGGCAACTTTGCAAATGGCTTGAAATTCTTCAATCTTGTGAACTTCTAACATCTTCTATGATCAAATAAAGATCATACACATCCAAAATGATGAAGAACACCCCTTGGTTGGGTCATTGGGGGCCTCAGATGCCCTGATTTTGTACTGACTTGCTCAAGAAGTCAACTCTTGATTAGATGCCTTCCCCATGGAATTTCTTCATGAAAATTTGATATGCATGATTCTTATAACATATAGAGACCAATAGAAACAAGAATGACCAAAACATTTGGAGTTATGGCCTTTGAAACCAAAACCCTAATTCTAGGTCATCTGTGCAGTTAAACCTGGCTCTGCTTCCATGCCTTTCCCAGTTCTTGAGATTTTTTGACTTTCTTGACTTTGTGGGGATTAAATATGATGCTTGAGCATACATGGAAACCTTTGAAGTGATTGATGACCTTTGGAGTGGCTCAAATGGTTCTTGGATAGCTCAAACCACAAACCCTAGAAGCAGCTGACTTAGAAACAATGCAGTGAATTAAAAATGTGATATGAGATGCTATGATTGAACTTATGCATATGAAGAGATCACAAGCCATGGTGTGAATGGGTGAGGGAAAATTTGGGGTGTTTACAAGTCTTAGCTTCCTTACAAGCATTCTTCAGCACTAACTCTCCTGCTCTAGCCTTTCTGATGTAGTCATCCGTCTTCTCAATCTTGGTCAAGTGCTCAATCCGGAGCTTCTCCAACCTTTCATTATCCAGACGGCTGTCATTCCTCTCCCAGAGGGTATTCTTCAAAGCTTCAGAGAGCTGAATATTCCTTTCCTTCAATTTCTCAAACTCCTCTAAATTGACAGTAGCTCCAGGCTCCACTGTTGATGGTCCAGGTACATCCTCTAAGGTGAATGGCATCCGGGTGATCAATCCCCTGACACGAGACCAGTCAAGATACTAAGTTGAAGCTATATTGTTGCCCTTGCCAAGGATAGATGTCCCCTTAGTCTGAATATTGTCTCAAGCCCAGGCAGCTTGTCTGACAATGGCAAGGTTGTGTTGAATGTCACAATAGAGGGTTTCTGTCAAATCTTGATATCTTGGTGGATGTACCAAAGCATACCCTAATTTCCTTTTGAAAAGCAAAGGATTGTAGTTGATGCAACCCTTCACTCCAATCAAGGGTACATTGGGATACTGCCCACAGCTGGTGATGATATATTTGCCCTTGGTGCTCTGAGTGCACCATCTGATGTCTTCTGATGTAAGGGCAATCATTCTCTTAGCCCAGTTTCTTGGCTGATGAGGATTCAAGAAATTGTCCGACTTCGGCAAGTGCCTCAATAACCAACAGTAGAAGAGAGGTGCACAACATCTGACTAATCTTCTCCTCTGCTTCTCATTCCTTTGATGCACTGAGAAGTAAAAGTCTCCAAGCAAAGTAGGGATTGGATTCTTCAACAATAAAAGGTGAATAGCACTCTTTCTTACAAACTTAGGCTCGTCTGCAAACAAGATGATCCCATATATAATAAGGGCCAGAAGAGCACATACAGTGTCCCACTTCCCTGCTGCAGCATGAAGGGTGGCCTGAGTAACCAAGAAATCCAAATGAAGGCCTGGGATTCCAACCTTAGTGGTCATGCCCTGGTCAATGAGGGTGGACTCCAAGTTCAAAGCTTTAGCTACATCTTCATTCTTAGGAGCAACCATCTCAGGGTTGAAAGGAATCCCTCTCCTGATAGGGACACCCAACAACATGGAGAACTCTTCCATCATTGGTCCCAACTGAAAATCTGGGAAAGTGAAACATCTAAGAGGAGGATCATAGAACTGGAGACAGGTGTGAATCATGCTCCTCTGGGATGCGTCCAGGTCCATGATCATGTCCATAATGCCACCATAATGTTCCCTGAATAGAGGGACATGATCAGGAGTGATGAGAGACTGCATATGCCTGATGCCCGTCAAAGTGGGCTCAAAGAAGTGGTATGTGATGTTGCTCTTCCTGGAAGTGTCCATGCTGACAATGGATGCTAGTGAAGAAAACTGAGGAGAAGCACTGATGAAGGTGACTACTGAAAACTGATGAAGATAACTGGAGAAGGTGCTGAAGAAGAGTCTCTGATGAAGACAACTGGTGAAGATAGCTGATGCAGATAGCTGAAGGAATCTGAGCAGTAGAACAGGTCAAAACTAAACCAAAGATAAGATGTGGATACCCTGAGAAACAAATAGAAAAATGTTAAATGATGCAAAATGATGTATGCAGAATAATATGCAAAGGGTTTGTGATCAAGTGTTGGATCTGTTATCTGCCTTGATAGGGTCCATGTGTGTTCATAAGTCTGGATGGAGGCTTAGAAAACTAGTAACCAGGTGGGGGACTCAAATAAAGAATCATAAATCTAGGGTTTCACAAGAACAGTCCAAAATGATACAACCTTAACAATACTAGTAACAAAGGTATGATGAGGCCAAGGGTTCATGCAAACTTGTAAACATCTCAACCCCCTCACATGTATTGTTCTAGAACAAGGGTCCTCAGACTTGGATCAGTTATGAGAAGTGTAAACACTTCTAACCCGGAGGTACAGTGTTTACAATAACCATAAATGATCCTCCTCTAGTTCACCTCAGATGCTAAAGGTCATAAAAAGGTCATCCAGACTTAGCAGGCTTCCCAGATAGCCCTAGTACTACAGGAGATCCGTAGCACAGAGTTCTCAAGAAGAAACCCATGTCTGAACCGTGTTTCATATTCCCGCACCAAACCGAAATGGAATGGGAAAGAATATGAAGCCACTCTATCCTATGTGTCACTCAGGTCCCCGGTATGGAACCTTAATCACTCAAAATCCCTCCCACCAAAGGAAACAACAGATCCAGCACAGATGGTGATAATAGTATGAAATGCATAAAACTGTAAATGAAAGAAATAAATAAAGTTGTACATAAAGCAATAAATAAAGCAATAAACAATAATCACAAGTAGCACATAACACCCCCATAAACACAAGTCAAACAAGCGCTAGGAGAAACCCATAAAACGAAACAGAAGCCCTGGTTGCAAAGATCTATTTCCCCAGCAGAGTCGCCAAGTTTTCGCTCCCAAATATTTACATCTCGGTGCAAGCGTGAACGGTCGGCGAAAGGAGAAAATGAAATGAACTGAATAGAGTTTCCAGCAAGGCATTTTTATCCTGAAGGAAAGGTAATGCTGCATAAACCTAGAAAGATATGGATAAGACGGTTGCGAACCAGAGAAACTGAGAAAGGGGGTTGGTTACAACCTGGGAAGGTATTAGCACCCAGATTGTCCGTCGTACTCGACGGAATCCATGCTTAAAATATTATGTTTAAAGGGGGAGGTGTATGTGATATTTGTGTGCCAAAGCTAAGAAAATAATATACAAGTGTCAGTGCAAAAAGAAGTGAAATGCTCAGGAACTGAGGCTTAGAAAAGAATGCTGAAAGAGGGGGAATACAAGGAGACTTTTGTTCGATAACAGTTAAGTTATGCCTACGTATCCTCTTGTGCAATGAGGAAGTCAGAACACCGTAGTTCAACTCAAAGAGACTGAAGGATAAATTGACTGTGAACTGCTTGCTTGTCTATGCTAAAGTGTATGACTCGTCTGGCTCGAGTGCTAACTGTCTTGCATTAGACGGAAGAAGCAAGTTCTCGTTTGTGAATGAGTGTGATGAGAAAAGAATCCTGAAGGAGACGATTATTGTTTTTTTTGTGTTTTCAGTTTTGTTATTGTTTTTGGTGTTTTGCATAAGTTAATGAGCTTAAGCCTAAATCAAAGGCTTGTAAACTCATTATATCCTCCCTAATTAGGGATAATGAGCCCACTTAAGTATGAGATAAGTATCTCAACTTAATTGCCATGATGATGTAGGATTAAGATCATTAACCTACTTGTGATTAATTAGATGTTTTTGGGTTTTTGTTTAGTGTTAAGTAATGAGTTTAATCTCTAATCGCAAATTAGTGAACTCATTACACCATCCTAATAGAAGGATAATAGATGAGCACACTTAAGCTGAGGAAGATACCTCAACTTAATCCATGGTTAGGGATTAAATTCATTATATAACAAGCCTTTATTAAGTGGATTTTAACTAAGGGATGATATCAAGAAATGGATTTTATGGTTTGTAAGACAACTTGAGGGGGACTTGTCCATTAAACACTAGGGTTAGTCCTTCTTAACCATAAAGGAAGAATTAAAACCCTAATGTAAGGCCCAAGTTACAAGATGAAGTCTTAGTGATTATTAAGATGATTTGATTAAGAGGTTTAAACAAATTAAAGGTTTAACACTTAGGATTAAAGTTATACACCCCATCCTAATAGAAGGATACAGGCATAACCCTAATTCCAAAGTCCTAAAACTTTAAGAGTTTAGTCTCTGATTATGAAGATGAGAAGAGAGACTCAAGGAGACTCAAAGGTAAAAGCTAAGGGGGACTAATCATAACCCTAATTATTATCATGCTTGGATGTTCCTATGGTTTGTAAGGCTTAAGAAATATCTTCAAGGAAGCCACCAATGGAAGAAGCAGATGAAAGGAGGATGAAGCAGAAGAATAAGTTACTTACTTCATTGAAGAAGATAAGTAACTTAAAGAAAGAAAGTGAGAGAGAACACAAGTGAACAAGTTCACTTCAAAGACAATTAAAAATGCATATGAATGAGATAAGAAAAAGTGAGAGGTGAAGGCAAATTCACCTCCCAAAGTAACTTACCACCTGAAAATGTTAGCATTAATGCATAAAGTTCAAAGCATAAAGAAATGAAATGAATTGAGATGCAATGAGATGAAATGAACAAAGTCAGAAGTGTTTATGCAATGTTAATGTTATGTGAGATGATAAAAAAGCATACAAAATTCATATGTATGATTATACAAAGATGAGATGCAAATGGAAGCATGCTTTGAAGTTTGAAAACACTCGAAAGTTAATGAAATGAAATGAATGAAAATCATGGCAAATGAATGAAGAAGTGATCAAGCATGATTCTAACATGTCCTAAGATGTCTGAGATGACTTATGAGTGCAAGAAATGTCATGGCAAGTTCATGTAAGGATGTATATGCAAGATGAATGCAAATGAACACATAAAATTAGGGTTTTATGGACAAGTGAGATGCAAATGAACAAAACAGAAGCGTATGACATGATAAAAAAATTAAAACCAAGCTCAAATGAACCCTAATCCTATACTAGGTCACGCCCCAAAGGAGAAGGTCAGAAGCCTAACCAATCAAAAGTTATGAATTTCCTAAGTTCTCTAGGGTTTTTGGGTGGTTCAAAGGGAAAAATGAAAATCAAATTGAAAATGCAAGATAAATTCATGAGGAAAATGTCCTATAAACTAAATGCAATATGCAAAACAATGCAAAAAGAATCATCTTCAAACTCTTCTTGGTTAGGCATAAATGATTTTTTAAAGTTAGAGTTCAAAAAATGAAATTTAATGACCCTTAATTCAAAGAAAATTCACACACTATGATCAAACCTAAAAAGAAATTTGTGTGAAGAGTTTGAAAATGTTTCTAAATGCATTGGGATGATTCATGATTTTTTTGGTGATTTTTAGAAACCTAAATGTATTTTAAATTAATTAAAAGACTTTAATTAATTAAAAATAACATTTAAATATTTTAAAAATACTTTTTTAATGCAAAAAATAAAATAAAAGTTATTTTCATGTTAAGAAAAATATTTAAAACAGAAATGCAAAGTTTCATTTTTTTTGGATGCTTTTTGCTATTTTTAATTAATTATGCAAAAGAAATGAATAAAAATGAAAATAAAATAGAATAAATGGAAAGTAAATGCATCTGAGGGTCCAGATTCAAACTGGGATGGAGGGAGTTGACCACGCGCGTAAATCAAGGGCTTGGATCAAATCTGACTAATTAATTTTAATTAAATTAAATAATTATGGATTAATGCTAATGAACTAATCTGGTCCACTCATTTGCGCGTTAACCCTAAGATCTAAAGGCCCAGATTCAAACCTGACTAAACCCTAATTAATTAGACCTAATGACTTTCAGGTGACCGGAGCTTGCTCCGGTCATCTTCTCCGGTGAGGCAAAAATCCAGAAACTCATACAAGCATCAAAACTCCTAATTTTTTGCCCAAAATCATTCCTCTAACATCAAAGAACATGAATCCATAAACAAAAATCATTTATCATGCATAACAAAGCTGAATCGAAGAAAACAAGTTCTAGGTCAAAAATTTCAAAACAACTATACATACTCATTTCTCAATCATTTTCGAAAACAAACATATCAGAGTGATCAGGGGAACATGAAGATTGATATTTTAACTTAAATAGCAAGTTCTGGAAAAAATGTTCTTAAGGTATACCTGAGATGAAGCTTTGCAGTTTTGAGCTTTCTGGCCTCCTCCCTTGTGCAAATCAACTTCAATGGACCCCCTGAGGATAATATGATGCTTAGAACAAGTTTATAATGGCCGTTTTGAAGTGTTTGGTTCTGATAACTTAGAAATCATATTTCTGATTTTGGGGGTTTTATGCCATGAGAGTGGGTGCTTTGTGATCTATGGATGATTTTGAGTTGATTGGTGGAAAAATATTTGAAGTTTGATGGCTGATTTTTGAGATTCGAAGAGAGGAAGGTTTTTTGATGATTTTGTGAATCCTGGCTTGTGGGAGGTTATGAGCTTGTGTGTTGTGTGAAATGAGGTTCATAAGGTTAGTATAGGCCAATGAGAGTGTTCAGAAAGTGGGTGGTGGCATAGTGTGATTGGTATGGGATTTTTTGCAAAAAGTCAAGATTTTGTACTTTGAGCTATGGGCATGGTGCAGGTCTGATTTCTTGGGGTGTCTGACCTCAGCTGACTTTGTGGATGGCCCTTGGATCAAAGGATTACAGCTGGATGGCTTGGATGAAGAGATGTCATGCTTTATGCAATTTTCCAACTTTGATGTTTCTTATGAATTAAGTCATGAAATGCCAAATTCTTGGGCCAATTCTGATATTTAGAAGTTGCCTTGGCATGTTATGAAGTGTTTGTGTCTATTTGAAGTCATTAGAATGCTTGAATATGCCAATTTGCAAAATCCCTCTTTGACATGAAACTTGAAATTTTAGGATTTTTGCCAACTTTGAAAGGCCATATCTTGAGTTCTAGGATGAATCAAGACATGTTCTTATACTTTTTGAAAAGGGAAATACCTAATATACAACTTTCATGACCAAGAATTTTTTATTTGAAGCATTTTTGGTTGAGAAATAGGAGGTTGAAAAACTTTCCCAAAATGGAAAGTTTCCATTACAAGTCATTTCCATTTTTGGCAAGTTTGCAAATGGCTCAAAAATATTCAATCTTGTGAACTTCGAACCACTTCTAAGATCAAATAAAGATCATAGAACTTCAATTTGATGAAAATAACCCTTTGGTTTCATTGTTGGGGGGCTCATATGCCCTGATTTTGACTTAACTTGCTCAAGAAGTTACCCAATGAACAGATGACTTCCACAATGAATTTCTTCATCAAACTTGGTACACATGATCCTTATGACATATTAAGAACATTAGAAACAAGAATGGACCAAAAATTTGGAGTTAAGGTCTCTAAAACCAAAACCCTAATTTTGGTCATTTGTGTAGTGAAAACCCTAGCTCTGCTTCCATGCCTTTGCCAGTTCTTGTGATCTCTTGACTTCTATGAACTTTGAGGGGCATAATATGATGATAAAACACACATGGTTCCATCTTGGAAAGCTTTGAGGCCTTTGGGATGGCTCAGATGGAATCTTGGTTTGCTCAGATCACAAACCCTAGATGCAGATGAACTTGAACTATGCAGTGAAACAAAAATGCAATATGAGGTGGTATGCCTATGTTGATGCAAACATGAGGGATCACAAGCCATAGTGTGATATTAGTGAGGGCAAATTTGGGGTGTTTACACTAAGCTCAAAGCATCTTATAAGGTAACAAACTTAAAAAGTCAGTAGCTAAGTCAATTCAAAAGTATCTAAAGGGATTAATGGGATCAACCTCAAACTATGCCCTAAAAGGGAATTTAAACCCTAATAAGATCTAAGGTAAAGTTACATGGAGAAACTTAAAGGATTAAGTAATCTAAAAAGGCTTAAACCCTAAAGTTAATGGAAAATCCAGGGGTTAACATCATATTAAAATCTCCTAATAGGTCATGCTACAAGGGATGAAGAGACCTAATTGAAAACATGCAAACTATATGAGTGATAGTGTGGATATACGAAGGAATGCAAGTGAAACTTTAAAGAGAAGGAAAATATTAAGGTAAGACTCAAACATGACCAAAAGGTTTTGAATTCCCCATACAAAAACCAGGGGCTTTACATGAATTCAAGATGGAAATTAAACTAATAAAACAATAGCAAATGAAATGGCATGAAGTATTCTAAAACTAGGTATCTCAAATTAGGGTTTTTTGAATTTCTTAATGGAAAATGAAACATAAAGAGAGGCAAAACTGTATACATGTGAAGTGAACATAGAGGAATGATCTAAACATGTTTATAAGACACAAATCAAGACTTTGACAACTTTATTTGGTGTATTCATGAAGTTTTGAGTGGTTAGGATGAAGGAGAATTAGGTCAAAATGGAGACAATGGTTAATTAAGGTTCAAGTAAACCCTAAAAACAAAAGTAAAGACTCAAGGATGGCCTTCAATGTTAGAGGACCTATAATATGACCCACAAAACTCAGAATTAAGACCTCATAGCAATGGCATGAATGCCTTATTCATTTGGAGTAAGAGAAAGACAAAATGAAGGACCAAAATGTCTTAGAACTCAAGCAACTCAAGAAAAATACCAAATGACCTTAAAAAATTATGAAAATTGATACTTAGAATCAAGATCCAGAAAGTAGGTTATGTGCAAAAAAATATCATTAAAATTCCTCTTTTTGAATGGTTAATGGAAAGGTAGAACTCAATTAGGGTTTATGAACATATAAGTGAGAGAATGGACTCAAAAAGGATCTAAACATGACCTAAAAATCCAGAGAAATATATTTTGGGAATTTTTGATGAGTCATTTGGATAATGCAAAAAGAATGGGACATTTATCATTTGTGGTTTAGGATTAAAAAAATGAACAAGATAACATATCAAGAATGGTAGAAATTAAGAAACAAATAAAGTGAAAATTAATTCTGATCTCAAAAATGAACAAAAATAAAATCTAAAATTATGGAAAATTAAAGAATATTATGAAGAGTACCCATGCATTATTTGGGAATTTTTGGAGGCTTTTTACTGTTTTTAAAAATGGAAAAAGAAAATGGAATAAAATGTCAAAAAGAAATAAAAAGAAATAATGTGAATTGGGCCTGGGGGTGCAGAAAGTGACAAATACAACATGAATGGGCTGAGTGTAAAAACGCAGGGGGTGCCAATATGAACTGAAGAATTTTTTGTTGACTTTGTGACATGTGACTTGCACGTGTTCATTTATTTGTTGGCAATCTCACAAGCGTTGGATTGAGAGGATCTGATGGTTGGGACTTAAAGTTGAGATAAACCTAGGGTTACTGTTCAGATGGCCGGAGATAGCCTCCGGTCATCTTCTCCAGCCATGCTCTGCTAGGGCTTTCTCCATTCACCATGAAAATGAAATCTAAAGGCATCATCTCACTCGTCTCCTCTCACTGATCACTAATATATCCTCAAAACTCATTTATGGTTCCTAAAATGATCAAATCGAAGGCAAACATTTTCGCATCTAAAATTGTATCTAAGCATCTAATATGCCTATCAACTAGCCAGAGGTGCCATTGCTTCTAGCAAGCTTCAATTGACATGAAAACAATGAAAAACATGTAATTCGAGCCAACACAGTTTCAGAGCATACCTGAATTGCAGTGTGATCTTAAGGTTGCTAGAAGACCAGAGATGAGGTTCCTTGAGTTACTTGATCTTGCTTTAACTCACCAGAAGTGAAATAAACACTCTGTACTTGATGAATCTTGAAGGATTGAAGAAAGTGTAGAAAAGCTCCACAATCGTGCAGTGAAGATTCTTTGATGAATTGAGGTGATCAAGCCATAGAGATTGAGCTTAACACAATGCCAATGATGAACTGAATAAAATTGAAGCTGGAGAGATGAAAATTGAGAGGTTTCACTTCAATTTGCAATGTGAACTCAATAATGCAGTTGATGATTCTTGAGGCTTCAAGTTATGCCATCCATGGAGGTTATGCTGAAGATGATGATGAAGATGAATTGAGGAAGATTGAGATTGGAGAGGTGAAGATAAAGGTAGCTCGAAGAAAAATGCAGAGAGATTCTATGGAGTGAATGTAGTGAAAAATGAAGCCAAGTTGCCAAATGAAGTGGTGATCTCCATTTATATGTTTTTTAACCATGGTTACTTATCCCTTGAGTTAACTGAGCGAGTCAGGTGAAGTGAGTGAGGTTGTTATGGAAGTTATGCCAGCTGGACCATCTAGAACTTTCTTCAATTGGATTCCATCCCATGCAGCATAGTTCATGCTCTTATGGTGTGCCTCGAATGCAACTTGCCTTAGGTGTTTGAAACTGGAATGAAATAATTCACTACACTAATGTACATGGTCCTCATGGTAAGATGCTTTCTGATGTGAATTGAGGCAATGCACAATGATTGATCAATATTGTTTGGCTTGGCTGGTGTAGGTCAATAAAGATGATCCTGCAGACATGGGATCATTTGAAGCTTGCACTATGTCTTGATTACAATACATTGAATGAAGCAAGTGGAATTGAGCTGGTGTGAAGTTTGGAATGCCTTGCTAAATAAGTAACTAGTTTGATGTAATGATCTTCCATGGAGGTTTTCTTCATGATCAAGCAATCAATGGGATCAATCATTGTGCTCAATTTGAAGAGGAGCTCACAAGGAACAAGTTTGATGTTCATTTTGAAGTAAGACCATGACTCTAGATGCTTCAAAAATTCCATTGACGGTCATGTCACAAAACTGCCTACTTGGCCTGCCTATCTTGCCCTTCCTTGTGTCCATGCATGACCAGTTACAACCTCCTTACTTTGGCCTTCAACAACTCTCAATCCTTGATCCAATGGAAAAACCTTGAACATGAAAGTTGTAGTAATCATGTAGATGAACAACTTTGTAGTTCACTAAAAATTCATTTGAGGCTTTTTTGACCAAGAAAAGTGGATTTCCATTTGATCCACCAGATGTTTGACAAATTGCCTTGCAAGGCACGCACACTGGCCAGCTTCTTGCCTCGCCCATGGCCTAGTTTTGCCTTGATTTTCCTCAATTTTGCATGATCATATATTTCTCATTTTTCACGATATGGAGGAGTTACACCTATGGATTTGAAGCTCGAGATGCCCTCTTTAATTAGCTCTAAGTAGAATTTTCATATCTTTCATATTTTGGGAGAAGGCCTCATTCAAAGTAGCTGCAAAAATAGCCAAAACTTGCCATTTTTGGAAACCCTAATTTTCCAAAAATGGTAAGTTTTGGTTTTCTTGATTTCTCTTGATTCTTCCATCATTTCTTGATCAAATTTGGACCATAGGCTCCTTGTAACCCTAATTTCATGATTTTGATCTCAAAAAGTCAGGAGTTGACTTTTTCTTCATTGTATTTGACTTTCCCCCAATTTCCTGATTTTCAATCATCTGACCAATTGAACCTCTTCCAAAATGAATTTGTGGATGAAATTTGAACCGTATACACTTGTTGTCATATAGAACACAATAGAATCCACTTTTGCTGAAGAATTCATGGAGAATTCCTTCATAAATGAAACCTTAATTTGGACCATTTCATTAGGAGGTGTTGCACTGCTTGCCTTCTTTGGAGCCATTCACTTCTTTTCAAGACTTGAGGCTTCAAATGGAGACTTTTGGGATGTTGTGAGCCCCTTGTACATGATTGAGGAGCTTTGTGGCCTCTTGGTTGCCTTTTTATAGTCTTTAGTTGCTTCAATACTTGACCACATGCCTATGCCTTAGCTATGCTACACATGATGCAATGTTTTGGTTATTTTATGAACTTATGTATACTAAATGATATGCACAATGTTGAGGAACTGAGAGGGCAAATTTTAGGTATTACAATATGTAATATGAAACTTTAATGCAAAAAATTATGAAATGTACATACATTTTAATACACCACAATCTGAAATGAACATCAACAATGAAATGCAACAAACAAACAATCAAAAATGAATGCAAATAAGTGAATTATGCAATTTCAAAAATATGCAACACTTCCGATTATGCGCAAAAACATCTGAAACATGCATGGATCGCAAATATAATGCAAAACATAATTATAAACACTCATTAACATGCTAACATTGATGCTCAATCATGATAACAACATCCACAACATGTTATGAACACAAATTCAACAATTATGTCAAAAATCGGAACCGAATGAAATGCGCGTCGAAATGTATCGAAACTACACACGCCTGCACCTAAACAACTCCTAAAAACTCCCTAAAATCATATTCTAAAGATCCACAATGATTGGAGGGGGAATGAATAACAAAAATGCAAGAAAAAACAAGAATTTTTCATTCTGGTTCAGTGGTAACCGGTTACTACCTATGTAGTAATCGGTTACCAGTTCAAAAACTGGGATTTCTGGAAAATTTAACACAGGTAACCAGTTACTACCTATATGGTAACCGGTTACTCTGAGACCAGAACCAAAAATTTCTGCATTTTCTTGTAAAAATTTGTAGAAACTTATTTGAATAAGATCTAACCTAAAGCATATCAATTAGCACGAAAATTACACCTAAATGCAACAATCTAACAGCAATTAAAACCACAATCACATCACGATTCTAACTTCTATGATCAAACTAATTAACGTATTAAAAGGTAAGAAAACGCAAAGAATTCGTGAAGCAATATGAAGAGAAATAAGTTAAAATGAGAAGTGATTACGAATTCACCAACCTACAAAGCGGAGGCTTGCTTTGGCAATTGTTGTAATGTCGAAACGGTACACGAAAGAAGAGAAAACTGGAGATCCGAAGCTTCTTCCCGCGAATGCGCAAAATAAATACGGTTGATCACAATCTTTGAAAAGCACTTCCCAAAAGGTGAAATAAACACCGAATAGTAGCAACTTCTTTGATAATCTGCATAATTGATATAAATGGTGGAGGCTTAGCTTTCGATTCTTCAAGTTTCAATGCAAAACTTGAAGAATCTTGATGATGATGAAGCTTTGGTGTGAGTTTGGGAAACGGTAGAAATGAGAGAATTGAGAGAAGTTGTGAAAAAATGATGAAAATGAAGTCTCCTTATGTGAGGTTTGGAGGGAAATGATTATATAGGTGTTAGGTTTGGAACTTAGTTTGGGTTAGGTTCAAGGCTTGGGCCTTAGGCTTGGAACCTAAGCTAAGGGCTAGTTAAAGTTAGTTGGGAATATTCCTAGAATATTCCATTGGCATATTCTTATAATATTCCTTTGACATATTCTTGGAATATTCCTTTGGAATGTGGTAGAAGATTCTAGAATTGGGTAGAAATTGCAAAGCAAAGTGAAATGGAAGGTGATGGAATAAGCAAGCTAACCGATTTTTGAATTTTTTTTGAATTTTTGCACATGGTAACCGGCTACTACCTATGTGGTAATCGGTTACCAGTTCAAAAAACTGCTCTTTTCCCAAATTTCAACAGGTACCCGGTTACTACCTATGAGGTAACCGGTTACTTCAACCAAAATTTGAAATTTTCTTCTTTTTGGTGGGAAATCTTGGATATTCAGTCTTGGTCATTCATTATGATATTATTTTTCTTCCGAGTCCTGATAGTTTCCAAATAACCCTTGATCACATGCCTTGCGCCTCGACCAGTGATGCATGCTCTATTTTTATTTATTTTTTGTGCAATGTATGGACGAATATGCAAGATGACACGGGGATGAAGCATAAGCTACTCGGAATAAGTGATAACTAAGAAGGCAAATTTTGGGGTGTTACACCGAGCTATGCAATCCGCCCATATATAGGCTTCACGTGGCAAAACATAGCTCATGAAAGGTCATGTCTGTTAGCCTTCTTAGCCTTATGATGACTTTAATGCCTCATGAATGGCTTGTCTCTAGTTATTCTTGAATGTTGGACCTTTCATATTTAAAATTGTTTTCTCCTATTCCTTCCTTCTCACGCTCCTATTTCGTTAAGCCTCCCTCGGGTCTTCAAATTCATCATCTTTCTCAGGTACTTAACTTTTGTCTTTTATCTTTCCTTCTTAAATTTTGACAATAATGGTAGTTCTTAGGGAATGAGATAATGAGGGAACGATCATTCATAGGAGTGACTAAGAGAGAAGAAAACTTTGGGAAGAATATACCCAAACGATAGATGCTCCTTTAGGAATAGAAGAGCATAGGAAAATTAAAAATAAATTTTATGATGAAGTTCTTTCTTCTGAGAGTGACTTTGATTCTGATTCATCAGGTTTCGTGAAATTTTTAATGGAAATTGCTGCTCTATTTGACTCTGAAGTCATGGGCTATAAGAATAGTATTGTTGATGATGTTGTTGATATTGCAACTATCCACTCTTTACGGAAAATATCATCCACTGGCTCAAAAGACAATGTTATCCTTGAGGCGTGCATCCCACAATAACGAGTTTGTACTCTCTGGCCCAAGAATGATTCTAAGGATTTATTCTAATTCTACCTTAGTATTCTTGAAGATTTTTATATTTGGATACCCTTCACAGATTTTGAAATTGATGTGTTAAAGACCATCAACATCGCCCCGTCCCAGTTACGTCCCAATAGCATGGGTTTTGGTAAGGCCTTTGAGCGAATGTGTGAGGTTTTCTTTATCACTCCCACCATCGGTTTATTCTTCTCTTACTTAGAAGTGAAAGGCGTTGACAAGAGGAGTTGGATTCAAATCAGTGGGATTCCCCTGAGAAGCTTCCTTCAGGCTTATGCCTCGAACTACAAATATTACAAAGATCACTTTGTTAAGGTCCATTGTAGACCGACGTGTCCACGGGTTTTGTACACTTTAGATGAACATCCCCAGTTCCCATATTATTGGAAAAAGGACCCGTTGTCCTACACCGGTTTTGACTATGAGAAATTGACCAAGTCGGAGATTGAGTCCCTGGAAGTTTTGGATTCTTTTTGCATGATGAAAGTTAAGGAGTTACTTCCTTTAGCCGACGAGAAACTCCTTCTCTTCTTGGGTAATTTTTATTTTCGAGCATCATTTTCATTATCTCTTGTTTTTGTAATAAACCTCTTCTTTATTACAGATAGGATGACTAATTTGTTAGTTCCTAAGAAGAGGAAGTTGATGAAAGATGTACGGTGTAACACCCCAAATTTTCCCTCTTCTTTTTAAGCATCATACCATACCATAGTCATCATAAGCATATCATATTCTTGGCATCTTAGCATGGAAAGATGAGGCATAACATTCTCATGACCTAGCATTAGGCATATGATCATCTGTGGAGGGATTTGAAGCATTTCAAGCTATAACAAGAAGCCCGAAGGATTGGCTCAAGTCTTATGAGGAGTCTACATTGCTTTCACAAGGTTAAGATCATTCACAAAAGCCCGGGAGGTTGGAAGATCATCAGGGAATTCAAGCTAGGGCAAAGCTCCTACACAATGATCCCAAATTAGGGTTTGAGTTTCAAGCATGAAAACTTTGTGACTTTGGACATTTCATCTGGGCAAAGTCTTTTATATGATAATAGGATCCTAGGGATGAAATTTGGTGAGAAAATTCCTTGTGGAAGTCAGGTATTTCTTCAGTTGCTTGTAAATGAAGAAATTGGTCAACTGTGCATTCTAGAAGTCAACTGTGAAATTTCAAAGGGTCCAACCCTAGTTTTCAAGCCAAGGGATGTTCTTATAACCTTAGAAAAGGTTTGGCAAGGTCAAAGATCAAGAACCAAGAGGTTTTTAGGTGTTTTGCATTTTTGGCATAAGATTGGTCATGAAATATGCCATTTTTAGTAACTTTTTGCCCTAATTTTCCAGTATGCATAACTTGGTGAAAAAAGCTTCAAATGGATCACCACCAAATATGAAAGTTGAAGATTAAAGTCTCCCATTTTTAAAAAGTACAAGAGCATTTCCATAGCCCTCATGGTTTATGAGATAAGCCATTCGAAAATCTCTTGTTTTTTAGGGCATGGCATGAATTCTAAGTCTTTCACAAATGCAAAAACTCATTTAACCTATTTTCAAGTGGTTTTATGGACAAAATAATGTCATAGTATTTCAAGGCAATGCATGAGAAGACTTTTTTCCCAAGGAAGCAAGCAATTTCGTGCATGGGTGCATGGCATTTCATAAAATGAAATTTTTGCAAAGTCATGGGAAAAGCATGATACAATCATCCAAGGGCCAGGATTTATTGCAGTGGTGAATGAGTGAATCAAATGAGGTCAGCATGTGCCAAGGAGGGGATGGATGCACGAGTGAAAATTCAGATCACACTCTTCTTTCCATAATGCAAATTCAGATCACACACTCTCTTCTCACGTGCCTTTGCTTGCAAACCCTAATCAACATGATAAACACCTCATTTATAAGCTAAGCATGCCCTGAATGCAGCAGGACTCTCTCTCATTTTCTCAAATCCAACTTTCTTGCATTTCTGCATTTCTCTTCGAAGCTCTCATCTCCATCACTCATTGACAAAACTTTTTGCATATTCTTCATCCCTAGAGTGTAAGGATCACAAATCCTCCATCATTTTAACCTGGAAGCAAGGATTTCATACTATGTCATTCTGAAGCAGGAGAGTTTGAAACTCACAATTCAAGGAGATCTAGAGCTCTGTTAGAATTTATTTTGCAAACAGAGAAGTTAAGGAGGAGATCTGCACGTGGCTGGGGGTTTTCTTGAAGGATTTGAGGAGGTTCAACTTCAGGTTAGATCCCAAATTTATTTTTCCAGATCTTGTTTTAGAGGTGTGCATTATGATCTGCATGTTATCTTGAGTCTCATGATGTGTTTAGATTTTGAAATGGTGTTGAAATGAATGCAGGCTGAGGATCTGAATTTTTGAGATCCAAACTGTTTCTCTTCGATTCAGTTTATGTGTGTTGGTTCATGTGATTTTGATGTTTGATTTGTGTTATGCTTGGCTCAAGGATCATTTTGATATGCAGTTTGCTAGTTTTCATGGAGGTTTGGGGTTCTGCAACTTGGGGCTCGCCGGAGAAGATGATCGGCGCTTCTCCGGCCGGTAGGGTTTAGTTTAGGGCTAATTAGGGTTTTAGGATGTCCAGATTAGATCTTGGCCGTTAGATCTAGGTTAATTAACTTAATTATGTTTTATTTATTTAATTAATCAGGATTTCCATAACTTTAAAACATGTCCTTCAGATTTCATTTAATTAGTGAATTCAAATTTGGTGCGTTGGATCTGTTTACTTCCCAGTCTTGTTGACTCCACTCATAAACCCTTGGATCTGTTGACTTTGCTCACTAGCCTTTAGATGTACATACTTTCTCATTTTTTTGTTTGACTGAGAATCCTGGGCTTTTTTGTTCTATTCTCACCCCCTCTCTTTAGGCCCATGTTAAATGAACTGGAAAGGCTTTCTATACGCACCCACTGGCTTATTTCTTTATTTTTGTTTCTTTTTGTTTTCATTTTATTTCAATTTGCTTTTTAATTTTTAAAAATAGTTTTAGGTCATTAAAAATTACAAAAAAATTCATGAACGTTTCTTTTAATTTTCTTTAATTTTTGGTATTTTTATTTTTCATTTATTTTTATTTGGCACGTGGAAATTAATTGTTCTTTTTAATTAATTGGTTTTATTTCATTTTGAAGCATGCTGACTTGTTCATTTTCTATCTTGGTCATTATTTTGAATTTTGTGATGATTCTTTTTGCTCTGGATTCATGATGAGATATAGTTTATGGATGATTTTTGTTCTGATTTTTAGGATTTTGTTTAATTGATTTTGTTCTCTAACTTGTGAGAGAAGCTTTCTAACCCTAATCCTTGTTTGAGCCCTCATGTGAATGACTAAGCTTCTGAATCTGATCCTCTCTTTTTGGCATGTTGTTATGGTATGATTGAAGATCATTTGTGCAAGTTTGTGGAATTTTTGGATGTTCCTTTGAATTGATTTGAATTTTGGTTCTTCACTTGTACCTTTTTGCTTCTTTTGGATCATTTGCTCTCTCCTTAGCTTAGAAGGGCACTTGTGCCAACTTCTCCAAGTTGTTTAGAGCCTCATTAGGTTGTTGATACCTCTCTGATCTTGAGTCTTGGTTTGTGCCTTGAGGAGTTTGTGTTTGTTTGTTCTTGAAGTTCTTCCACACTTATGCATGATCACTTCACTTCCTTTGCTCCTTCCTTCTCATGATGTGAATGCTTGGCTATGAGCCCTTCTTCTTTTCTTATCACATGTTCCTTAGGCACTTTCTTAACATGTTGGGGTTCTGGTCTTGAGCTTTGTGATGTTGCTTTGCCTAGTTTGCTTGATGTTATCTCATGTTTGCTTTGATTTGTCATGGTGACTCCTAATGTTTCATGTTGAGTTGTGTGGTTCTCTTCTTATGCTTATGCTTGTGATTTGAGTTTGCTTTTGGTATTTGAGTTTATGACTTCACTTCTGGTTGTGTAGCTTTGGTATGGCATTTTGTATTGCCTTTATACTTGTGTCACTAACCATTTCAGGGGCTTTGGTAAGTGAGAGGTGTGGATGTGATTCCCACATCTCCAAATCTTATCTCTTCTCTTCTTATTATTATTTTTTCTAACCTTGTGTTTGATGGGCTTAGGCCTTACTTCCCCCCTCTTCTATTCTTCTTTCTTCTTCTTCTCTTCTTCTTTTTTTTCTTATTTGGGATAGTAAACCTCACTAACCTAGGATTTTCCATGCATGACAACAATTACGATTCATTAGTCCCCCATTAGACTTTTACCTTTGTGATCCTTTGGTTTCTCTTCTCTTCTCATCTCAAAACTTTAAAGAAGACACTTAATAAAGATTGAAGTGATATCTTGAGCAATAGCCTTATCCCATGAGACACTTGTAGTCTTCCCATCTTGGGATAGTACAAGCCTGTCTTGTGATGCACAAGTCTGATCAGGATATCACTTTCACAAAGAAAATCATAAAAAAGACTTCTTCACAAAAATTACAAAAACACTTAATAAGTTAATGAGTTAGTGAGCTTAAGCCCTAATCTCTGGGTTCAAGTTATGGGGATCTTCTCCTTACTTGAGTGTGCTTGTTCTATTATTCCATCTTGGAATGTAGTGACAAGTGCACATTCCATGGAAGAGAGCTTGAGTTCACTTCCTTGTGACACACTCAATAAAAAGGCTCTAAAAAACACAAACAAACAATAAGCGTTTTTCCTTCGGGAATTCTTTTCTCATCTCCTTCGCTCCGTCCGCAAACTTGCTCCTACTTGTCATTTTGCAAGACGGTAACGCACTCGTCGTCCGAGCTTGCAACACCTGAGCATTGACATAGGCAGTTCAAGCCTTAAGACACAAGCAATATTTTCCACCCCTAGTTAGGGGAACTACGGCGACTCTGATCCTCATATCCAGTGAGGTACGTAGGCAGCGGGGTAGGGCCCGTTCGAGCACAATCTTTATTTTCCCTATATTTTTCCTTTTCATTTCTTTTTCAGTTCCCTTTTCTTTCCTTGTATCTAGTTCAGTTTCCTTTTCTTTGCAGCAGCTTTCATTCCTTCACCCTTTGAAACAGATTTCTTTGCAAGCGTGGATCCCGTCGGGTACGGCGGACGATCTGGGTGCTAATACCTTCCCAGGTCGTAACCGACTCCCGAACTCAGTCTCTTTGGTTCGCAGGACCCGTGTCCTTCCTTTTCTTTTCTTCTGGTTTGTGCAGCATTACCATTCCCATTCCTTCGGGATAAAAATGCATGGCTGACGACTCTATTCTTTTCCGCGCCACTTTCGCGTTTGTACCAGGATGGAAATCCGGGGAGCAACATACGGGAAGCTCGTAAAGGCACTAGGGCTCCTTCTGAATTAAAGTCAGATTTGAGTGGTTTAGAGACCTGATGGAGAAGGTTTGTTTCCTCTTCAAAATGCACAAGAGCGATATGAAAACTCTATTGAAACCCTCCTTGAATTTCCTTGATGAAATTATGGTCTTAATCTACTTCTAAACCTCTTGAGATTCTACAACTAAATCTTTTTTGCTTACTAACATCACCAAAATTCAATCACCAATTAATAAAAAATGGGATTGTAGTAAAATATATATAAAAAAATTAATCTTTAGGAGGTGTAAGTTGAATCCAGGGTGTTTGGCAGAAGTAAATTGGTGCATAAGCCCAAACTAAGGTCCATGGTTTCCATTTTTTGCTCACTTCAGCAAATGAAATTATACTTTGTACCCCTACAATCATCCTGATACCCCTACATAATTTATAAATTCCAATTTTTCCCTTTCAATATTTAATTATTAATTTAAATTTTTTACCGCGAAGTCAGAGTAAAAAAATAATATTTTTTAACATTGAACGTGACGAACCGGAAGTACAATGGGTAAGTTATCCGGTTGAGAAATTTACAAACCAGAAGTAGCAATGTTGAGTTATCCGGTTTAAAAAATTACAAACCGGAAGTAGCATTGTTATGTTTTCCGGTTCAGAAAATTTCCAAACCGAAGGTAGCACATGTGTGTTATCCGGTTGTGGAATTTCTTAACCGGAAGTAGCAAGGTTGGGTTATCCGGTTCGTTTATTTTAATTGCAGTACATATATTTTAATTAATTAGAATATTTATTTTACTTTAATCAAATTAACTAGACATTAAATTAATAAATTCAATATTAATCACTAATAGATAACATTTATTTATAAAATAATATTGATACTCAAATATTTTACTACCAAATTAGTATCTATTTTTTTATAGAAAATTTTGCATTGTAAGTTTTAAACGGGAATAAATTACAAATAATTTTATAAATTCAAATATTAATACAATTGTGTTTAATAGGAATAAATTAAAAATATTTTAGTAAAATTGTCACACGGGTTCAAAGCACTTCTAAACGGGAAAAAAATCTAGGTATTGATATAATTATTTTAATAAACAATAATTTTAATAAAATATGAAAAAATATTTTGTAAAATTATTGTTTATAAAAATAATTATATGAAAACTGCATTTTTCTCGTTCATAAAAATATTTAAAATTTATTCTCGTTTATAAAAATTATTGTAAAATTATTGTTTATAAAATTATTGTTAATATAACATAGTATTTTTCTTCTGAGTTAAAAAATAATTATAAATTTTTATTCGCAAAAACTGTAACTTATTTCTGTTTATAAAAAATAATTTTATCGACGTGTAAACTTTTACTAGTTTATAAGTTTTTTATACATGTGTGTCCAATTATAAATATACTTTTAAATAATACATATAATTTTAATATTATTTATTCATAATAAATATAATATCAAAATAATACTCTTTAATATTAAAAGTAACTTCAATTAATAATTAAAAATAAATTACAATCAGGATATTTTAATGACATATAATTCTCTTTGATTTTTTTGTTTGAAAAAGAATATAATTTGGTTTGATATTTAAAAAAACATGATTATAGAGCCAAAAATAATTCATATAAATAGATTTGATTCTACCTTTAAATCACAATCAAATTCATCAATTCACCTAAATTTCATTTAATTTTTTAAAACAAAGTTACAAAACTAATGAAGATTCATATTTTTTTAAAATTAAAAAAAAAGGGATTAATATTGAATTTATTATTTTAATGTCTAGTTAATTTGATTAAAGTAAAATAAATATTCTAATTAATAAAAACATATGTACTGCAATTAAAATAAACGAATCGGATAACCCAGCCGCGCTATTTCCTGTTAAAAAATTCCACAACCGGATAATACATGCGTGCTACTTCCGGTTTGGAAATTTTCTGAACCGGAAAACATAACAATGCTACTTCTGGTTTGTAATTTTCTAAATCGGATAACTCATCATTGCTACTTCTGATTTGTAAATTTTCAACCGGATAACTTACCCATTGTACTTCCGGTTCGTTTCGTCCAATGTTAAAAAATATTATTTTTTTACTCTGACTTCGCGGTAAAAATTTAAATTATTAATTAAATATTTAAAGGGCAAAATTGGAATTTATAAATTATATAGGGGTATCAAGATGATTGTAGGGGTACAAGGTATAATTTCCTTCAACAAATAGCTACCAAAAAACGAAATTTCCAGCCCAGGCAAGAGTGTGGTTCGGTCCACCAAAACAAATCACCAGGCATCTAATTCTCAACCTACATATTTCAGTTACCAATAAATCTTAACATTATTAAATAATAAAAATAAATAAAGGAAACCTAATGATTCGTCACCCAAACACAACAAAAACAAAGGGACTCAGAGAGAAAACTGAAACATGGAAAATAAATCCCCTTCTTCGCAAAGCACACGATTCCTTCACTTCAATCGGTAGCATCAAAGCCTTCACCGTGAAAACAAAGGTAATTCCGCCATGAATCTCTTATGTGCGTCGCGGTTTGTTCTCCCCTCGAATCAGCGCCGATGACTTTTCTTCCTCTGCTCTACTTCAAACATCAAGACGCCAATATCAGCTTCATCGTGTCATCTTCATCATCATCCATGAATCTCTCCATCCGAGCTTATATCGACACCAACAAAATCTTATGTCGCTGTTAACTTAGCTATGTTTTGTCTCTGTTCTCGCTCAACTTGCGTGATGACACCGATGAATGAAACTCTCTATGTAAGATGTTGTTTCTTCTTCTCTTCCTTTGCTTTGTCAAATCTGTAGCGATGACCTTCTGTTTCTTCTTTTTGCTTGTGTTGCTATGTTCCTATTGTTGATGAAGCGTAACGCTGCGGGGAGTTGTGGTAGTCTGAATCAGAACCGAGTTATTGTTGCGATGTGAGGAAGATTGAAGGGTAGAGGGGCTCAGTTTGTGGATATTACGAGAGTTTGAAGAAATGTTGTTGGTTTTTTCACAATGAAAGAAATGGTGATTGTATTGAAGAGTAGAAATGGAAAGGTTGGTTCGTTGTGTTTGTATGAGTTTTGCAGGTTGTGTTAGTTTATTTGATGAAAAGTGAAGGAGAGTGATTGGAATCCGATGCGTGTTTTTCGCAAGTGTACGAACATGTCAGAGTAATATAAAAGATTGTCGAATCCACAGAGACCAAGTGTCAATCTATCGTACCTGTTGTTATGGTGTGTATCTAAGGCAACTGAATATAATGGTTTTAAGGAGTGCGCAATGGTAAATAAAATAATAATTTTAAACAATTAATAAAGACAGGCTCGAATGTAATTCACGTAATCAATAGATATTTCGGTACTTGTTAATAGAACTACTTATGGGCAATGTTTTCTACTTTGAAAATAACTAATTTAACAGGAACTGTCGCTTTCGCGTATTCAGAACCGAGTTGTACTCTCTAATCAACCCCTTCTATTGTCACGGATAAAAAGGTGTGTATTGCGTTAGAGTAGTAAACCTATTTTTAAGAAATATAGTATCTTAACTAAGTTGAAAAGTATTTTAACCTGGATTTCTTAGCAAAAAGAGGTTCTGACAAACCAGACTCAAAACTTCTTAACGCGTCCGAAAATCGTTTTAAAATCCCTTTTCTTTTTAATCTAAAAACTCCTAATGAACTAGACAAAGTGCTTTTGGCTGTTTTTGAAATAGTTAAAAACAATTAAACTTATATTGAAAGTTAAAATAGCCCTTAACTGCTTCTACAAACAATTGTACGGATTACTGGTTCAATTACGATCCTTACATTCTAACCTTTATGGATTTAGTTAGACATGGTAAAGTAAATGTTCTTTTTATTATTTTTCATAAAAGTAATTAGTGCGAGTGCGGAAAGTAAATAAAAGTAGTATGAGTGCGGAAAGTAAATAAAAGTAGTGCGAGTGCGGAAAGTAAATAAAAGTAGTGCGAGTGCGGATAATAAAGTAATTAAAGTGAGTGCGGAAAATAAACGAAAGTAGTGCGAGTGCGAGAAATAAATAAAGTAAAGCGAGTGCGGGAAATAAATAAAGTAAAGCAATGCGGAAAGTAAATAAAATAAAGCGAATGCGGAAAAATAAAATACGAACTGAAATTAAAATGGCGGCAGGATTAACTTCCTCCCAGAGTGCTCCAAAACTCGATCCAACAGACGTATACAGACTCGATCACTCGATTGCAGTAACACCCCGATGTGGAATGATAACTACTTTAAAACTGATATATGCCTAAGAGATTCTAAGTTTGGATGAAGAAAACGAAATTCTAAAGTCCTATTTATAGGCAAATATTAAATGGGAAAAGACCAGGATGCCCCCCTCCACTAAAAAGTGGAGGGAAACACTTTTGCCATGTGGCGCCCGCCACAGGGCCATGGCGCCCGCCATGAGTGCAAAGTGCTGGAGAAAGTGGGGAACGTGGGCATAGGCAGTTGTGGAGTGGTCTTGAGACGTGACCATTTCATGGCAGACCCCATGGCGTCAACCATGGTGGATGTCGTAAGTGTAAAAAGCTAAATTTCTTGGTTTTCGTCCGTTTCCACTTCTTTTTCGCTCCCTTTCTCGATTTAGGCCCCGATTACATAGAAAATCTGAAAATAAAGAAAAACAAAGTAATAACATAACAAAATAACAATAAAAACTAAGAATGCATGCGAAATCGGAGTCAGAAATACGGTGAAATTTAGTGTTATCAAATCCTCCCACACTTAGACCTTTGCTTGTCCTCAAGCAAACATTAAAGCTCAAAAATGAAGAAAACTGGTGTCAACACGTGATTTGGGCTAAAGGGCTTCTAAGTTCAAGTCAGGATGCAGTGACATGTACTAACTAAGTGAACCAAGGGTACCATAATGACACAGACACAAACTTCAATCCTATATTAACCACCCCATGTCATCCCACAATACCTAGGCCTATCTTCTCATCTCTTTTTGGGTCCTTTTCATTCAGGCACAATCACATCAAGCCCGTTATCCGTACATTCTTCATAGTAGAGTGACCGGTTAGTGATTCTGATCCATAACATAAGGTTTCTGGCACATAAGCATGTATAAACCCGTTTTATTTGACCTAAATGTAGCTGTGGGGGATCGGATCGTAATCCGCCCTACCAAGTTCAGTGCCAGATACCTCTGAACCAACTAACAATAGGTGACTGCAATTTTTTCTTTTTGTGGCAAAAAAAAATTTTCTTCTTTTTTTTTTTGATTTAAATGACTTTGTGAGGGTCACCTATCCCAGAGTTTGCCTTTTTCTTTTTTTCTTTTTTTTATTAGCACTGGATCATTCACTTATATTCATCGGCCCCCTACGTAGAGCATGCTTAGGCCGGAGCTGACTGCTAGGATAAACTACTTAGGACAATTTTTGAATGATAATAAAGGCCATGGTGTGCGGGGTTTAGGAGTGATTCCTATATTCAAGAGGTCTATGGTGCTAAAATGGTACTGATGTTTCAAAAAGTTTACCCAAGTCACCACATCCTAATCCAAACCTGTCTCAAAGCCCAAAAAACAAGTGAAACAACATTGTTTTCTTTTTAAAATATTTTTGGTAAGGCTAAGGAAATGGGGGAAATGAGGATGTACTAAAGATACATTATACTGGTGACTCGTCAGACTCATGCATTATCTAAGAAAAGTTAAACTAAATAACTTACTGAAAAGGAAAATAACAGAAAGCAAATAAATAACTAGAAAGGGAAATGACAGAAAGCAATAAAATCCCCTCCCACACTTAAATCGAACATTGTCCCCAATGTTTCGAAATAAGATAAGGAGAGTAACCTGGAAAACTACTGCGGATGAGCACTGGTGCCCTCGCCTTCCTGCTGTGATGGTCTGGAACAATGGGATCTACTGCGCTGCTGGTCCCTCCGGTCAAGTCGTGCCGATAAGGCAGCCTGGGCACCCCGGACCTCTCGAAGGTTACCTAGGATGGAACCCTAAGTGGACTCCATAAGCTGGTGGTGCCGGCGGTTGACTTCTCGCTGACGGGTCTGCTCTGATGTGATGTCGGTCAAGGCACGGCAAACGTTACTGTAGGCACGATCCGAAACCGATCGCGATTGTTGCATGAAGCTCATGTTGTCCGTCAGTTGTTGTGAAATAGTAGAGAGTAGGTTGTATCGCCTTTCCTCTCTAGCCGTCATATCATGCCACATCTTCTCAGTGACATAGAATCCAGGAGCAGCACCTGCAACAGGGTTAGAGGAAGATGGTGCGGTTTGTGATTGTGAAGGACGATGGAGGGACATGTGAGGTACGGGAGAATGTTCTCTCCGATCATATTCTTCATCAGTGTCATGTGCCTCCCCATCAGGAATATTATGAGGAAGTGGACCCAAAACAGGTGGAGCATTCAGATCATAGGTCCAGTTCCTTTCATTACATGCATCAGTACGTCTACTGCAAGGTAAAGCAACATATGGGATAGCTACCTCATGTAGGCTTCGCGTACCTTTTGTCTTCCGGGGGTCCGGATAGCGTTTTCTTCTTTCTTCTAAGGCACAAAGCTTGCATACTTTTTATGAAGGCAAAAATGAAAATATTTTTGTCTTTATATTTTTTTTCTTTATTCGACATAAAAATAAAATAAAATAAAACAAAAAAAAAAGAGAAAAATGAGATTAGTGCATGAAGTAATATATAAGATAAAATCAAAGTACATGAAAAAAAGTGTAATATATGCGATAATAAAAATATGTCTGGAGATGCAAGAAATAAAATAAAGCATGGAAAAGAAATTAAATACTAGGGTAATAATGTCAGTGTAAAATGATCATGTGGTAGGTCTCTCTTCTTGGTTCAATCCACGAATCTCAACTATCTCCCTCTGAAGCTCTTCAATCTCTTGATATAGAGCATCGGCCTCTGAGGCATGAGTGAGATCAGATACCTCGATCTGTAATGCCAAGTCCGTTACTTCCTGCTTGAGTAGGGCAGTCTCTTTGTGGAGCTCATAAATATGGGTCTATAGATCAGGTGGCTGCAAAGACATATTGTTCGACATAACAGTGATTCAGGGAGAAAGAGGTGTAGGAGTGTACTCAGCGGCGGGAGATGATTTTGGCTCTTCGACAGTCTCTCCATAACCCTCTAAAGCATAACTCCAATTAGCAGGGTCGTGGACACTGGTCATCAGCGGGTCTGGTAATGTAAAGTAATGTATCACTTCGCCGTTGATCAGTAATCTAAACGTGTTGGGCTCAAAAGAAGCCCTCCTCATCAATCCTCTGTCAAGACAAAAGTCAACATCCAGGGTGATGTAGCAGCAGAAGGTCCTGAGATGCAATAATTTAGGAGATAAACCCAATGCAGTAGCAATTTGTGTAGCAATCCCACCGACATGTATAATGCCTACAGATGACATGGCGACACTGGCAAGGCCCTTCAACAGGAAGTTGCCACAAGCAACTGGGCGTGACTGATTCGCACAAAACAGCAGGAAGATCTCCTCTTCATTCAGCAGAGTCTCTGTATCTGGCAAACCGAGGAAAGAGTGTGCTAGAATCATCTGGAAGTACCTTAACGCAGGGTTATGGATTACATGATAAAACTGAGTGGAAGGATCTTGGCTCCCTCCACCTGAGATGTTACTCCAAAACTTTTCCACTTCTCTGCTTATAAAATACCCCATCGGTGTCTCCGGAATAGCATCAGGAGTAGTCTGAAAACCTAGTAAATCACCAAACTCTTTGTGAGAGAAGGAGTAATCAGCCCCGAACAACCTGAAAACAGCATGTCCATCGGGTCCAACCCAAGGATCATAATCAAACGAGCTGAGGAACTCTAGAGTCAAGTTCCTGTAAGTGTTGTTCATATCGTCGAACTGGTCCCACTGGAGTTGGTGGCATAAGAATTTGACGCTTGGCTCTATCCCCAAGGCATCCATGCAATATTGGTCTGGGTACCTGGTAGGTGCCATAGGGCGTCTCATGTGGACATAGTAATGCTCTCTCTGTGTGTCTTCTCTAAAGGCCACGTGCATGTCATCAGGGTTCTGCATTCTGCACAAGGTTAGCAAACAAGGGTCCTGAAATCACATAAAACATTCAATCGTTAGTCTTGACAGAATAACAAAGTAAACAAATTAAAATAAAGTAAAAATAAATAAAAAGTACGTAAGATAAGAAAACCATGGGTTGCCTCCCATGCAGCACTTGTTTAACGTCATTAGCTTGACGACCGGATTTTATACATCATTCGAAGGATATGTTGGATCACTCAGAGTATGGCAGGTGTATGTCGTTGGGATGTCACCTCCTTCATAGGGCTTCAACCTCTGTCCATTGACGATGAACGGTTTACATGTTTGGTTCTTGATTTCAATAGCACTAGATCTTAGAATCTTAGATACTTCGAAAGGGCCAGTCCATCTTGAACGAAGCTTCCCTGGAAAAAGTCGTAACCTAGAATCGAACAGGAGAACAGGATCGCCTATTTTGAAGTCTTTCCTTATGATTCTTTTGTCATGCCAAGCTTTTGTTCTTTCTTTGTATATGATGGCATTTTCGAAGGCAGATTGTCTGAGCTCTTCTAATTTGTGGATATCAAGGATACGTTTTTCACCAGCAGTTAGGTAATCCAAATTCAAAGTTTTGATAGCCCAATAGGCCTTATGCTCCAACTCAAAAGGTAAGTGACATGATTTTCCATAAACTAGTTGATAAGGGGTTGTTCCTATAGGGGTTTTGAAAGCGGTTCTATAGGCCCATAATGCTTCTTGAAGTTTCTGCGACCAATCTTTTCTAGATATAGAGACAGTCTTCTCAAGAATTTGTTTGATCTCCCTATTAGATACTTCCACTTGTCCATTGGTATGTGGGTGGTATGGTGTTGCTACTCTATGCTTAACTCCATACTTGCTTAAAAGTTTATCAAATACTCTCGATATGAAGTGTGATCCTCCATCACTTATGACTAAATGGGGGGTTCCAAACCTGGGAAATATATAGTTTTTAAACAATTTGATGACTACTCTGGTGTCATTTGTGGGTGCGGAGATAGCTTCAATCCATTTAGACATGTAGTCAACAGCTACTAAGATATACTGATTTCCTAAAAATGGTGGGAACGGTCCCATAAAGTCTATACCCCATACGTCGAAAAGTTCTACTTCTTGGATATTTCTTAGAGGCATTTCATTACGTCTTGAAATATTTCCCGTGCGTTGGCATCTGTCACACTTGACAATGAAAGCATGGACATCACGCCACATGGTAGGCCAGAATAGGCCGGCTTGAAGAATCTTGGCATAGGTCTTAGATGTGCTTGCATGTCCACCATAGGGTGCAGAGTGACAATGCTCAATTATATTATGTACCTCTTCTTATGGAACGCAACGGCGGAAAATGCCATCTTTACCTCTCTTGAAAAGAAATGGTTCGTCCTAATAGAAGTTTCTCACATCACTGTAGAACTTCTTCTTCCGGTGGTAATTTAGATCGAGGGGTATGATGTCAGCGGCTAGGTAATTAACAAAGTCTGCATACCAAGGTACATTACTTATAGCTAAGGATTTATGAGAATACTCATGTGGGTCTGGGTTATCATCTTCAATAGTTTCTAGTTGGGCTATCAGTCTATCATAGGAAAAATCGTCATTTATGGGCACTGAGTCAGGTTTCAGGTATTCTAGCCTAGAAAGGTGATCAGCTACTACATTATCTGTGCCTTTCTTATCACGGATATCTAAATAAAAATCTTGCATTAACATAATCCATCGAAGTAACCTAGGTTTGGCATCCTTTTTACTTAGTAAGTAACGAATGGCAGCATGGTCGGTGTAAACTATAATTTTGGATCCTACTAGATAAGATCTAAATTTGTCTATGGCGAAAACTACAGCTAGGAGCTCTTTTTCGGTTGTTGAGTAGTTGAGCTGTGCAGCGTCTAGGGTTCTATTGGCATAATAAATTACGTGTAACTTTTTATCTTTTCTCTGACCTAGAACGGCTCCTACAGCATAGTCACTAGCGTCACACATTATCTCAAACGGTTCTGACCAATCAGGGAGTTTCATTATAGGTGTTGAAATCAGAGCTTGTTTCAGAAGATTAAATGCTTCAGTACATTTTTTATCGAAGATGAATTCAGTATCTTTCATTAAAAGACCAGTTAAGAGCTTTGTTATTTTGGAGAAGTCCTTGATAAAACGTCGGTAAAATCCGGCATGTCCAAGAAAACTTCTTATCTCCCTGATAGTCTTTGGCGGATTTAGATTCTCTATGACTTCTATTTTAGCTTTGTCTACCTCTATACCCTTTTCGGAAACTATATGTCCTAAAACAATCCCTTCGGTGACCATGAAATGACATTTTTCCCAATTTAGCACAAGGTTTACCTCCACACATCTTTCCAGGATTTTCTCATGGTTGATAAGACAATTTTTGAAATCAGATCCACAAACTGAGAAATCGTCCATAAATACTTCCATGATTCCATCTAAATAGTCTGCAAAGATAGACATCATGCAGCGTTGGAAAGTGACAGGGGCATTACAGAGTCCAAAAGGCATTCTTCAGTAGGCAAAAGTTCCAACAGGGCATGTAAAGGTAGTTTTTTCTTGATCTTCGGGGTGAATAGGTATTTGGAAGAATCCCGAATATCTATCTAGGTAACAAAAGTAAGAGTGTTTGGCTAGGCGCTCCAACATTTGGTATATGAATGATAATGGGAAATGGTCCTTCCTAGTTGCTTTATTTAATTTTCTATAATCTATGCACATACGCCAACCTCCATCAGTTCTTTTTGCTACAGGTTCGCCCTTCTCGTTTTGCACGACTGTGATGCCTCCCTTTTTAGGTACTACATGCACAGGACTAACCCATTTACTGTCCGAGATCTGATATATTATACCTGCCTCTAGTAACTTAAGAACTTCAGTCTTAACTACTTCACTCATCATAGGATTTATTCCTCGTTGGTGTTCTCTAGAGGGTTTTGAATCTTCTTCAAGCAAAATCCGATGCATGCATACGAATGGGCTTATTCCTTTTAGATCTGAGATCTTATATCCTAAGGTCGAGGGGTACCTTCGTAAAACATCTAACAATTGGTTGGTTTCCTCTTGGTTTAAGGTAGCACTGACTATAACTGGACGGTTCATTTCTTCATCAAGAAATTCATATCTCAGGTTTTTAGGTAGTTCCTTAAGTTTTACGGTTGGTTTCATAGGGCAAGGCATATGATCTGGGGTAAGAGATAAACATTCGTGAAGGTTATCATTAATGTAGGGTTTTTTATAACCGTCATCTTCCCAAATAAGGGTTGATGGAAATTTTATAGATTTCATTTCTTCTTCTTGTTCTAATTCCCTAATGCATTCATCAATGATATCTAAGGCATAACAGGCATCTCCTATTACAGGTGCCATAAGAAATTTCGAGAGTACAAATTATATCTTCTCGTCACCTACCTCAAAGGTTAGTTTCCCTTTTTTAACATCTATTACGGCTCCAGCGGTTGATAAGAACGGTCTACCTAGGAGGATTGGTATGTCGTCATCTTTTTTAATGTCCATGACAACAAAATCAGTAGGTATAAACAGCTGACCTATCCTAATAGGGACGTCTTCAAGTATGCCTATAGGGTATTTAACGGATCTATCGGTTAATTGAAGTGACATCTTAGTAGGTTGTAATTCTCCTAAGTTTAATCTCTCACAAAATGCTAAAGACATTAGGCTCACACTAGCTCCTAAGTCTAGAAAAGCTTTTTCGATGACATGATTCCCCAAAACACAAGGAATGGAAAACATTTCGGGATCTTTATCTTTCTTTGCTAACCTATTTTCGGAAATAGAATTACATTCCACGGGTTTCGGATCTTCAAGTCTACGTTTATTTGTAAGTATGTCTTTGCGAAACTTAGTGTAAGAAGGTATTTGGGTGATGGCTTCTGTAAAGGGAATTTCTACGTGAAGTTTTTCTATAACCTTAACGAATTTTTGATACTAATCATCGATTTGGGTTTTCTTTAGTCTTTGAGGGTATGGTATTGGTGGTTTGTATGGCGGTGGTGGTACATAGGTTTTGTTTTTAGGTTCTTCTCCTTTTTCTTGACTTTCTGGGTTTTCAGATTTCTCTGGTTCCTTCTCTTCATTTCTCTCAGAAGATTCGGGATCACTTAATCTAGGGTTTGAAGGTTCCTTATAAGCGGTTCCACTTCGCAGAGTAATGACATTTGCTTGCCCTTTCGGGTTTTGTTGAGGTTGTCCAGGGAATTGTCCTCCAGGTGTAGTCTGAGGGGCTTGGTTTAAAGCTACCTGAGAGATCTGGGTTTCAAGCATCTTATTATGAGTAATAATTTGGTCAACCTTGGTTCCCAACTGGGTAATTAGTTCGTTAACATGGACGTTTTGGTTCATGAACTCTTTGTTTTGTTGTGTTTGAGCGGTGATAAAATTTTCCACAATTTTCTCAAGGCTCGGACTTGGTGGTACAGGTTGCGTAGGTTGATTTGTTCTTGGGGCTTGGTAACCTTGTTGTCTCGGAGGTGCGGTATTTTGGATAGGGTTATTATTTTTATAGGAGAAGTTTGGGTGATTCCTCCATCCAGGGTTGTATTTGTTTGAAAATAGGTTCCCTTGGGTGTAGTTCACTTGCTCAGGGATGGTCTCATTTAACAAATTGCATTCGGAGGATTGGTGTCCTTGCGTCCCACATATCTCACAATTCGGCGAAACTGCGGCTACAGTATTCGGGGTTGTACACATATGTTCGACTCTAAGGGCCAATGCGTCCATTTTAGCTTGCATCATGCCCATAGAGCTTAGCTCATGTATTCCTCCTTGGGCTTCCTTCTTTTCCACTGTCGCTCGTTCTACTCCCCATGATTGATGGTTTTGGGCCATATCTTCGAATAGGGCACTAGCTTCAGGGTAAGGTTTGTTCATCAGTGCGCCACCAGCGGCAGCGTCGATGGTCATCTTAGTGTTATAATGAAGTCCATTATAAAAGGTTTGAATGATTAGCCAATTCTCTAAGCCATGATGTGGGCATGCTCTTAATAGCTCTTTATATCTCTCTCAGGTTTCGAACAACGATTCTCCTTGGTGTTGGGGAAATATGGTTATTAGGTTTCAAAGAAGAGCGGTCTTACTTGGGGTAAAATATCTAGCAAGGAAAACGTTTCTAAGGTCTTCTCAAGTTGTTATGGAATTGGGTGGAAGGGAATCTAACCATGATAGAGCTTTATCTCTGAGGGAAAAAGGAAATAATCTTAAGTGTATCGCCTCAGGAGGAGCTCCATTAGTTTTAAAGGTGTCTACTAACTGGAGAACGTTTTTTAAATGTTGGTTTGGGTTCTCAGTAGCAAGACCTGTGAATTGTCTCTGTTGCACTAATTGCAGCAGGGATGGCTTAAGTTCAAAATTAATGGTTGGGATAGCGGGGTTTACTATACTGGAACTAGGTTCCTCGTTTGATGGTTGGGCGAAGTCCTTAAGAGTTCTTCGGTTTTGATCTTCGGCCATAGCTCTCCTATTCCTATGGGAAAATAAACGTGCGCGAGCGTAACATTCAGGTTCAGCTAGAGGGTCTACTAAGCTTCCGGCACTACGAGTCTTTCGCATTGACCGACAGGTAACAACCTTAGTCTAAATGGTATAACTACAGGGTATGAAATTTGATGAAATTGGTCCCCGGCAACGGCGCCAAAAACTTGATGCGTGTTTTTCGCAAGTGTACGAACACGTCAGAGTAATATAAAAGATTGTCGAATCCACAGAGACCAAGTGTCAACCTATCGTACCTGTTGTTATGGTGTGTATCTAAGGCAACTGAATATAATGGTTTTAAGGAGTGCGCAATGGTAAATAAAATAATAATTTTAAACAATTAATAAAGACAGGCTCGAATGTAATTCACGTAATCAATAGATATTCTGGTACTTGTTAATAGAACTACTTATGGGCAATGTTTTCTACTTTGAAAAGAACCAATTTAACAGGAACTGTCACTTTCGCGTATTCAGAACCGAGTTGTACTCTCTAATCAACCCCTCCTATTGTCACAGATAAAAAGGTGCGTACTGCGTTAGAGTAGTAAACCTATTTTTAAGAAATATAGTATCTTAACTAAGTTGAAAAGTATTTTAACCTGGATTTCTTAGTAAAAAGAGGTTCTCACGAACCAGACTCTAAACTTCTTAATGCGTCCGAAAATCGTTTTAAAATCCCTTTTCTTTTTAATATAAAAACTCCTAATGAACTAGACAAGGCGCTTTTGGCTGTTTTTGAAATAGTTAAAATCAGTTAAACTTATATTGAAAGTTAAAATAGCCCTTAGGAGTTTCTACAAACAATTGTACGGATTACTGGTTCAATTACGATCCTTACATTCTAACCTTTATGGATTTAGTTAGACATGGTAAAGTAAAATTTCTTTTTATTATTTTTCATAAAAGTAATTAGTGCGAGTGTGGAAAGTAAATAAAAGTAGTACGAGTGCGGAAAGTAAATAAAAGTAGTGCGAGTGCGGATAATAAAGTAATTAAAGCGAGTGTGGAAAATAAACGAAAGTAGTGCGAGAAATAAATAAAGTAAAGCGAGTGCGAGAAATAAATAAAGTAAAGCAATGCGGAAAGTAAATAAAATAAAGCGAATGCGGAAAAATAAAATACGAACTGGAATTAAAATGGCGGCAGGATTAACTTCCTCCCAGAGTGCTCCAAAACTCGATCACATAGACGTATACAGACTCGATCACTCGATTGCAGTAACACCCCGATGTGGAATGATAACTACTTTAAAACTGATATATGCCTAAGAGATTCTAAGTTTGGATGAAGAAAACAAAATTCTAAAGTCCTATTTATAGGAAAATATTAAATGGGAAAACACCAGGATGCCCCCCTCCACTAAAAAGTGGAGGGAAGCACTTTTGCTTTGTGGCGCCCGCCACAGGGCCATGGCGCCCGCCATGAGTGCAAAGTGCTGGAGAAAGTGGGGAACATGGGCATAGGCAGTTGTGGAGTGGTCTTGAGACGTGGCCATGTCATGGTAGACCCCATGGCGCCAGCCATGGTGGATGCCGTAAGTGTAAAAAGTTGAATTTCTTGGTTTTCGTCTGTTTCCACTCCTTTTTCGCTCCCTTTCTCGATTTAGGCCCCGATTACATAAAAACCCTGAAAATAAAGAAAAACAAAGTAATAACATAACAAAATAACAATAAAAACTAAGAATGCATGCAAAATCGGAGTCAGAAATACGGTGAAATTTAGTGTTATCAGAATCATTGTTATTGATTCTCAGAAGGTGAGGTTTGGGGTTTTTTTTAGAGAGGGTTTTTTCGAAGGCTTGATAGTAGAGTATCCTTTTGAAAGAGGATGGAGAGTGAAGAAAAATGATGTTCTCCAAAATTCAAGGAATGTACGGGCTTTTTTTCCAAGAATTGTTGCTCAAGTTTGTGTTTGTTTTCTTGTGTATTGAGGGAATCATGTGGTTTTTAGGTTCCTACCAAATTTGTTTTCACCGTGTTATGGCTGGATGTTTTGTGGGTGCTGAAATGCGGAATGTACGAGCTTCTATGGCATTTTTGTTTTGAAAAATTGTTGAGTGTGGGGCATATGTTGTGCTAAAGTTGTTGGTGGTGGAAATTGTGAGTGGAAGGCTTTGTACGTTTGTAGTGAAGTAGTTGTATGTGAGTGTGTATAATAATGAGTTGGTGTGGAATGAATTAGTTGTGGAGAATCATGAAGGGTGGGGCCACAATACGTTTTGTATGGTTGGAAAATGATGTGTAGCATGCTGAAATTGTTTTTTGTTGATGCATGATAAGAAAATGGTGGGACTTGTACCAATTGTTGTGACTAGTAGTGTAGGTTTCAAGAAACGGCTTGGATCAAATTATTTATATCATGTATTACTTTCTCTTTTTTGTCGACCCAGACGACATTTTCGACATCTCCTTGGTTCTATTGATGAAGAAGAAATAATAATGGATACATGTTGCTAGAGATATTGAAAAGGAAAAAGGGTCATGTAGCTCCTGGACCTGTTGAGGTTGTTGGATTGAGTCAGTATGATGGACTTGTAGAGGTTGTTGCAACTCCACAGATTGTCTGTGTGACGCCTCAAAAATCTAAATTAATTATTTATTTATTTAATTTAGAAAGAATTAAGAAGTTTTGGTGATTTTTTGGAGAATATTGGATCAAGAGAGTATTTTTAAATAATTTAATAGGATGAATAATCATGTATTATTTAGGCTATTATTATTATTAAAAATAATAAGAAAAGGGTAAGGTGGTCATAAAGGAAAAGAAGTAGGAATAGAATTGGAAGTTCATAAACTAGGATATTTGTCTAAAGAAGAGAAGACCGATCAATTTCTAATTTATCGTGTTTTGTGAGGAAGAACTCTGAAGAAGAGAAGAGGAGGAGAAAATCCCTAGGATCTTGAAGAATTTTTAAAGAATCTTAGAGAAGGAGGAAAGTTACGGAATTTTCTCTAAGGTATGAGGAGATTTTCACCTTTTATTATAATTGTATGTTGTTCGAATTATGAATAGGATAGGGTTTTGTGGTTTGGATAATTTGAGTGGTTTGGTGGTTAGATTGTGTGAGATAAGTATGTGTTGATGAAATATAATGAAATAGGATGATATGTGTTGATGTATGTGTAAATGGTGGTTTATTTAATGCATTTTCATACATGAAAAACTGGAAAAATTGGGATTTTAGGGGTTGAGTCGTAGCAGGAAATTCTGCATTGGGCAAAAGAATTTTTTTGGGTTTAGGTTTCCTGACACGGCCGTGTCAGACAATTATTCTTGATGTATTTTTCTATTTTATTTTTCTAGTGCAGGTTCCTTGACACGACTGTGTAACAAGACACGGGCGGCCTTGTCAGACAATTATTCTTGCTGTATTTTTCTGTTTTATTTTTCTAGTGCAGGTTCCTTGACACGACCGTGTCACAGGACACAGGCGGCCGTGTCAGACGACTGTTTTTGTTGTTTTTAATGTTCTTGACATTTTCTCTTGCTGATTTTTATTGTCTTGTTATTTTGTTGTTGTATTGATGATAAAACATGATTGTATGATGATTATTGATGAAATAAAATGAGTGATGTGAGACATTTTCCAGTGCTGAATTTTTAGAAAAAAATGAATTGGTTTTTATGATTATAAACATGGATTGATTATAAATTGATGATTTGATGTTATTGATAAATTGAGTATTGTTGATGTGTTGTCATGATAAAGAACCTAATTAATGATGATTAATTGTTAAATATGAAATGAATGATGCACGTGTTGATTTCTTTTGATGATTTTGAGGAGAATAACATCATTGCATTTCATAGCATCCTATGTTGGGACTTTGGTCCATTGGTAGCTTTAATCCCATTGTGCGGATTGAAGTGATGTGTTGATTATGTTGTGCTCCCTTGTGGAGGGTTGATGGCCAGTGTCCATCCATGGAGAATCAGTACCACATGCATTCTTTGCATTTCATTCTAGTTGACCTTGCATATGAATGATGGAAATGTGATTGTGTTGTGAAGATTTGTTGATGATGCCATGACGTTGTTATCGTTTATTCTATTTATTTTCCATTTCAATATATTATTATAATGGATTGAGATTTCTCACCTTGTTTTCTCGGAAACATTGCCTCTTATGTGGGTAACTAGCAAATAACTAAGAATAGACTTGTGGTGTTGGAGGATTGAATATTGGAGCATTTCTTTTGTCATTTTAGTAGAGTTTTAAAGGTGTTCTGCTCTGTGTCATGTAACATCGGGTTGGGAATAGTTTGTGAACCTCGCGTTTCTTTTGGTTTTATGTTGGAATATACACATCGTTGATGTTATTTTGAATTGGATATATTTCTTATGAAATATTTTTAATTGACTTAAATTGGAAGTATAATTCTGCTGCATAGTTATTAATTTTTATGTGAATAAAGAATGTGTAACCCGTGTTACGGAATAGGACAATGATTACTAATGATGTTTTAAATAAATGTGGCACCTTTCTTACTAATTTTACTATGATAATATGAAATATTTTTCTAAAATTGTTTGTGAGGTAGAAGGGTGTTACAGTTTGAACTCAGCCGGTGTTTTGACATTAGAAGGTTCTACAACCTGTCGAACATTGTTGGACTCCGTACAACTTATTTCTCTTTTATGAAGTTTGTTGTGTGCTATTTATAAGAGGATATAGGTTATATAATGAAGCTTGTGTCTCTTCATGTACTCATGTATTTTGAAAAGGTAAATGCATTAATTGTTTTGAAACTATCACAGTGTAAAATTGGGGGGTAAAATAATAATGACCGATGATGGTCAAGTTTATTAGTAAGTTGTAAATACAAGGTTAGATATGATGGGTCATTATTGAAAAATAGAATGAACAATAAAACGCAATTAGGAACATTTATTACTTGGTATCCAATCTTTAACTGATAAAAATAGAAAGGATGAGAGCAACAACCTCAGACAACAACAACCTCAGACAGTTTACCATTTTCAGAAGCCCCTTCCTTCCCGAGTCTTCAACAATGGTCACTGCTTTTGCCTCTCCCTTACCTTTCTCTGGCAACAACCCAAATACAGTTTTCCCACACAAATTCAATAGAAAAACTCTATAGTTATTACCTTACTCGGAAACTATCCAACCGATTAAAGAAATAATTACCAGATAAGTTGTAAATTATGGTCCAGTGGTTTGATTACATTGTTTGTGAAGGTGCATTATGAATCCATGCCCTTAGGATCGAATATACAATGATATTTGCATTCGTGTGTTACATATTTATTATTCAACTGAATAAAATAGAAAGGATGTCTCACAAATTCGTGCTCCAATTGATAATCGACACTGCATCATTATTAAACTCAAGAGCATTGGAATACCAGCACAAAATCATACCTCAAAGAACAACAACCTAAAAGAACAAAAACCTCAGACTGTTTACTTACCAGTTTCAAAAGCCCATAAAAAATCTCTTATCAATGACATACCATTAAAATGAAGCTGAATCAAAAAGATCATTAAAGTTTTGAGACAGTGTATACTTATTCAGTGAAACATGTGCTCCCTGCATCAAAACAGTATGGTAGGGGGATAGGACCCAATTTCATTGTGATAAGTTGTTTACACAAGTCAAAAGTTATGAATGGTTGAAATCATAACATTTGAATTGTGTAAACAACTTATCACAATCCAGACCCTATATTATGCGGAAGTTAATCATGTAATTGGGAGGCAGGAGTGGTGGTGTTTTTTACAAAACTATGCAAGACATACAAGTAATAAAAAATAGAGGTAGGGTTTAGGATTTTGCATTAGTGATAAATGTCAATCCTCACTTCGAGAGAGGGTTGAGCATAAGAAGGCTCAAATTTGTGTATTGTCTGACAAGCAAAAGAAGAGGTTCTCAAAGGTTGTGTCAGGCATATGCGCAAAGTACAAATATGTATTTTACGCAAACATATAATCACCTTGCCATGAAACAACTCTTCACCGAACGTCATATTCAATTATAAAAAAATTATCATTGCCTTGTTATCAAAGAAGATGAAGAGGAAAAATCAGATGATAACATGAAAGAGACTGATCAATAGGAAGATGACATATGAGATACAAGCGATAAGACCATCAGATATAGCTTTGTTGTGGAATAAATAATCTGAGAGAGTAAAGAAAACAAACCTTTATATGGAAAAGTAGGAATACTATCTTTCCAAGTCCAATATAGATAGCACTGGCAGGTCTTTTCATAGTTGATGGGAAAGCCAATTAACAAATATAGTTTGTTTTGAAAGAACGTCAAATGGTTCTTTCATAAATACTCCATTGTTATCATCAAAACATAGAGATGGAATGCAGAGACAACTCTTGTTCTTACAATCTCTCCCTTTTTTATGATGACAAAACCATGTATTTTGATAGAACATTTTATACAGGCAATCACCAAACGTAACATGGTAATTACCGGGTAATCACCAGTGAGAACATATTTAGAGTTTACGAGCAACAACTCCCCTTGAATATGTTATCTCCAAAATTTTATTAATGCTTGTTCAGAGTCCCCTGATCCCAAGACTCACAAAATACAAATTTTGAGTTATTCAGAACATATGATAGAGAAGGATTATTTCCCTATACTCATCAAAGTCTGACTAGAACACATGCCTTCATATCAGAACCTTGTTACTATCAGAACTCTATGATTATTCTTAGTTTGATACCAAATGCAATATCATTGCTTGGTCTATCAGAACTTCATCATAGTTCTTCAAGTACAAAACACTATATTTCTAGAGTATCAGAGTTTGTCTTGATAGAACTTCTCTCTTGGATCTTCATATCCAGATATTCAGACAGTCTTGAGACTTCTGATTAGCTCATTATTCTGAAAAAGCGTCATTGAATGTATACTTTGTCTTGACCGCTTTCAGAAAGATTTCTGCTTTAGATACTTATGTTCTGAATATCATATTCTCAGACAGCTTACATCTTCTGAACATTATGATACCAAAATCATGATAACTTTGACTTTCAAAAAGTTCTCAACTTCTAGACAGTACTGGGTCTATATGATTTTGAACATATGTTCACGAAGTGTATAACTTCAATTATATGAACAAACAGTTCTTAAGAACTTAAACAAAGTTCTTACAAATAACATGTTTCTAAGAATGCCAAATGAACTTGTTAAGTTCCTTGGATAAACATCAAACATCAAACGTTAGTGATAAACAATTTATATCATTTGATTTGTTTGAGTTTGCATTCATAAGGTTATATGCAAATCATATTTTCATTTCTCCCCCAAATTGACATCATCAAAAAGTTAGAGCATTTTAGCGTTTTAAGCTTGTTAATATGATAATTATTCTGATTTAATGCACATTGTCGCTCTAGGGATTTTCATCCTAGTACAAACGTGAAAGTGGCGCGAAAAAGGTTGAGTCGCCAGCTAGGCATTTTCATCATGGTGAGACACCATGGAAGTACAATGTATGTCCATGCTAAAATCTAGGGGTGCACTCGAGCCTTGGTATTGGGCTCTTCGCTTAGTAAACCCATCCCGCCAAAGAAAATCAGTACAGCCAGACAGTCCAGTATATATATGATGCATGGAAAATAAAATACGGAAAGCGATAAATAAAGTTGTAAAGTAAAGCTGTAAATAAAGTAGTAAAGCTAAGCTAAAGCACATAGCAGCAAACAGCTAAACACCCAAGGAAACAAAAACAGACAAGCACTATGATTGACTCTCAAAGGGGAAACCATAGATTTTGGGAAGTATCCCTGGCAGAGTCGCCAGCTGTCGCTCCCGGGATTTTCATCCTAGTACAAATGTGAAAGTGGCGCAAAAAAGGTAGAGTCACCAGCCAGACATTTTTATCCCGGATGAATGGGAAAGGTAATGTTGCACAAACCAAAGAGAAAGGAAAGGAAAAGGTACTACGAACCAAAGAAATGGGTTTGGGAGTCAGTTACGAACTAGGAAGGTATTAGCATCCCAGATCATCTGCCGTACCCGACGGGATCCACGTTTGTTTGTCTGTTTCAAAGGGTGAGAATAAAATTGCGGCTGAATAAAAACCGCTACTGGAACTGGAATGAGAGAGGGAACTGGAAAAAAAGAACGAAAAGGTACGAAAAAATGTAGGGAAAATAAAGAATATGCTCGAATAGGCCATACCCCACTGCCTATATATCTCATGGGAAATGAGAATCAAAGTCGACGTAGTTCGCCTAACTAAGACGGGAACTTTGTTTGTGTTTTTTATGAACTAAACTGCTTATGCCTATGCTCAGGTGTTGCAAGCTCGTCTGGTACGAGTGTGTTATCGTCTTGTAAAGAGACATGTCGAAGCGAGTTCGCGCTTTAGAGTGAATGAGATGAGAAAAGAATTCCCGCAGGAAAGACGTTTGTTGTTTGTTTACTGTCTTTTATGAGAAGTGTTTTTGATTGTGTTGTTTGTGAGACATCCTCATGCTAAAACTCGTTCATCATGATAGATATCCTACACCTCATCCCGAGATGGAATGTGTGCAAATACCCCATGGAAAAGTCTCCTGGGGCACGAGAAAACTCTACCTTTATAAGGTATTTCATTCTTATTTTTTAGATGAGAAAGAAGACTCAAATTGAAAGAAGGACAAAATTAGGGGAAACTAAGACTCACCCTAAGTTGTTTATTAACAGGATGTCTTATGGTTAGTGTGGTCTTCTATTCCTAGAGAGAAAAGGGAAGCAAGTTACAACTCACTTCAATGAATTGAAGATGAGTTCAACTCCAAAGGGAATGAACAAAGTGAAATGCCGAAGAAGCATTCAATGTTTATTGCAAACACATGTTGAAATGTAAAAGGATAAGGAAGAAGGTGTATGTAGGATACCCTCCCACACACATGGCTTACCATAACCCCCTACAAAAGAAAGGTTAGTAAAATAATTCCAAAGTGGTAAAAAGAAAGAGTTAATCAAGTACCAAACATCTCCTACAATAATTATGACCTAAACTAGACTCAATCCTAAGCCTAAGGACACTTAAAACCTAAGCTAAGCCTAAAGTCAACATCTACTACAATTGTCTAGCGCATAATCAGCTACTAAATGTAACTAGCAATACAAACAACCTTTTACATCTACCAAACAACATGAAAATAGGTGTAAAAAGACCAAAACAGATTAATGCAGCATGTCTTTTACAACTTCTGTTTTAAAATGCAGCAATGAAACATGGCAGATTTTCATTTATTTTTCAAATGCAAAAACATAGAGTATTAATGCATACAATGAAATGCAATGATCATGCATCTTAATGCAACAACCTGAAATGGATCATCAATAATGGAATGCAACACATAACACAATCAACAATGAATGCAAATATGTGAATTGTGCAGTTTTAAGCAATATGCAACATTTCAAATTACGCACACAATCGGCCAAAACATGAATGGATCACAAATGCAATGCAAAACAGAACTATGAACACTTATTAGCATGCTATTCATGATGCAAAATCATGCAAACAACAATCACAACATGTTATGAACACATATGCAACATTTAAGTCAAAAATCGGAACCGAACGAAACGCATGTCGCAAGTTATCGAAACTACAAACACTTGCACTAAATCAGCTCCTAAAAACTCCCTAAAATCACATCCTAAAGATCCATGATAATTGGAGGGAGAATGGATGTGAAAAATTCAAGAAAAAGTAAGAATTTTTCATTTTGGTTCAGTGGTAACCGGTTATTGCCTATGCAGTAACCGGTTACCAGTTCAAAAACTGGGATTTTCTAGAATTTTAACAAAGGTAACCGATTACTATCTATGATCTAACCGGTTACTCTGCAACCAGAATAAAAAATTTATGCATTTTCATGCAAAAACCAGTAGCAACTTATTCAAATAAACTATATTCTAATGTTTATCAACCTAGCACGAAAATTAGACCTAGATGTAACATTCTAGCACCTATTAACACTACGATCACTCTACAATTCTAGCTTCTAATGATCAAACCAATCAAATTATCAAAAAGCAAGACTACACAAAGAATGCGCGAGCCGAGATGAAGAGAAATAAGTTAAAGCGAGAATTGATTACGGATTCACCAACCTACAAAACAGAGACTTGCTTTGGCAATTGTTGTGATGTCGAGCAATACGCAAAAGTAGAGAAAACCGGAGATCTGAAGCTTCGATCCACGAATGCGTAAAATAAATGTGATTGGTGAGAATTATCCGAAAATGCTTCCGAATGGTGAAATAAACACTGAAATCGTAGTAACTTCTTCGATAATCCGTTGAATTGATGAAAATGGTGGAGGTTTAGCTTCTGATTCAAGTTTCAATGCAAAACTTGAAAAATCTTGATGATGAAGCATTATGTGAGTTTGGAAAATAGAGAGAAATAAGAGAATTGAGATTGTGAGACTGGTGAAATTTGTGAAATGTGACTAATCTCTTTTTGGCTTGATGAGCAAGGTTTATATAGGGGTTAGCTTTGGAGTTAGGTTTAGGTTAGGTTCGAGGTTTGGACACTAAGCCCGGATCCTAAGCTAGGGGTTGGTTGGAAATATTCCATGGCATATTCTTATAATATTCCTTTGGCATATTTTGGGAATATTCCTTTGGAAGGGTGTGGAATGTTCTAGAATTTTGTGGAAATATAAGGTAGAGTGAAAATGGAGAAGGGATGGAAACAACCAACTGATTTTTGAATTTTTGAAATTCTGTACGAAGTAATTGGTTACTACCTATTCGCTGTGATTTCTGACGAACAACCTCTGGTTAACCAATCTCTTAAAAAACTGGGTTACTTGCAGGACCAACCAAACAAGTCCTAGGACACAGGTGCAATTATTTTGTCGAATTACTCTTAGGATTGTGAATGATTTGTGGTTTGTTTTGTTAATAGTATCAAAACGTTAAATACTTTGAATTTGAAAGTAATGTAAAGTTAAAGTCAAAACAAAAGTAAGAAAAATGGCTAAAGATGTAAAACTTTGCAAGAAAGTAAATAAAATTGAAGATAAAATAACTTGATGAAACAAACTTAATGATTTAAATGACTTGAAAGCAAAATGGTGTTCAACACATACATTGTTCCAAATATCAGACTCATTTTCTCTCACACCGGGTACTTAGAGTATTTACAGGATTTTGTATAAGTTTTCACACACACATTCTAAACAAAAACTAACCTATTTATATACAAACAAAGTAACTGCCTAGAACGGAAAAATTCTAATAAAATGACAAGTGTCAGCCTGCATGCAATTTCCTTTCCTGAACCTTCCATGTGTCCATTTGTCAAAGGTTGCAACTTTTGAATTTGAATTTTCCTCTTTGGTGACGAAACCTTGCACCTCTTCATCTGTCGAAGTCTCAAAGAAGAAAACCCCTTTCAAAATCTGTCAAATAATGCTTCTGTCCAACAACTCTTCTCTGTCGAAGTGTCGAAAGATACACTCATCTTGTCAAATGCCTAGCTATAAACAATTTTCCAAACTTGTCCTGCTAGAATACTATTTGTCCTTCTGTCGAAGCACTTGAGCTTTTAACCTTGTCAACATTTCTTGAATATCTTCACTTTCCTTATTCTTCTCTGCTGATCATCTTCTCACCAACAGAAATGACTTCAAGTTCCAAATTTCAATATGTCGAAATTATGAGCTTACAAATTGCCCCCCAGCAAAGATGTTTTCGACTAATTCTGGAGAAATATCTTTTGCTGTCGAAATGACTTCTGACATCATGTCAGTCTCATTAATTATAAAGTGACTTTGTTGAGTCCCAAGAAAACACCATGATTTCCACTTTCTGAAAAACGTCATGTCTAGCCCACGTTTACACAACCTTCCATAACCCTATATCTTAGCTAAATCATGGCTCTCTACCAACCGTCACCTTTAATCACCACCATTGGATCAAACGCATGTCCCCCATTATCTAAACTGAAAAGTATTTTCTTTTCTTTTTTATTTATTTTTATGTCTTATTACCTTCTATAAATACCACCTTCTAAAACCTTTCTTCCTTTTCACATTCTCAAACTCTCCTTTCCTTAACACAGAAAACTCCATTAAACCCCTTTTTTAAGCTCTCTGCTACTCCAACTCTTCATCTTCTCATACCAATGGCGCCTCCAAAAACTGTTGCTGACCGTAGTGCCAAGAAGACAAAGAAAACTGCTGACCTCCCTCCTGCTCATACACTGTCTGGACCCATGCAAGTGCAGCAACAACAATACATCCCAGAACCCCCAAATGAGAGGGAGAAAGCTAGTATCTACAGATCTAAGGTAATGATCCCTATATCAGTTTCTGGAGTTCACCATGCCATGCTAGGTCCCATTTTTGATCCTAATGCTGACCCAAATCGTTTAAAAGATTTTTATCCTTGCTATTCTGCCTCCAAACCAATAGCTGCTAGTAAGAACCCTAGGTCTGTCGAAACATCATCTAAGAAACCTGAAACTCCCATAGCTTCGACAGAATTAGATTTGTCTTACTTAAATCAAACTAGGATCTTTAGGAGCCCTCCCCTAACAAAAGATCCTTTAGACTACTTAGCTTGGCTCACTAGAGTCGAAAAGGTCAAAGAGAAATTCTGGAAGAAAACTGGCATTTACGATCTGATCCAACTGTCGAAGGAAGGTCCATGCTATTGTTAGAATATGCTGCTGGCCTCTTTGTATTTTTGGGATAGTACCTACAACACCTTCCATCTCCCCTGTGGTATGGTTACTCCTACCCTTTTCGACATAGCAGCCATCACTGGCCTCAGTCCCTTAGGAGAAATTTTTAATCCTGAGCACTTAAATAAAGATCCCATAGGATTCGACACCAAGCACGCTGGTTATTCAGTATTCATTGCTTATCACCAAGGAGAAGGCACGGAGGAAGTATCCGACAGAGAACACATTGCTTTTCTGACCCTGTGGCTAGCCAAGTTCGTCTTCTGCACTAGGTCACTCCAGGTTGCCAGAAGCTATATCATCATGGCTAATCAACTTCATAATGGAGTTGCATTTTGCCTAAGTGAATTACTTCTGGCAAATATCTATGAATCTCTGAGTGAAAGTGTGAGTAACTTAATGACCCTCAAGGACAAAGGAACCATCAGTCTCACAGGTCCCTTATGGCTCTTACAGTTATGGCTGAACGCAACCTTCGAAGCCAGCATCCCTATCAAAATGCCAGTTGACGAAGAAGAGGTGAAAGACAGACGCGTCGAATGGCCTAGGTTAGTTCAACTGACACCTACTGACGAAAGTGTTAGTCTTCGACAAGCCTTCACAAGTTACGTAATGATGTTTTCCAAACGTTACAAGTTCACCCCATCTATGGAACCCTTTGCCAACAGAACTGTTGGTCCCAGATGGTTCACAAGACAACTCCCAGTCGAAAACCAAAAAGAAGAAGACTCCTACATATCCATCTGGGAGGCTTTCCTTATGCCAAGACAACTTTTCTCCCATCACAGTCTCAACAACACTAAAGTTTCTCTCATTGTCTACCAACCTAACCTGGTGGCTAGACAATTTGGGCTAATACAGACGAAGATGAAACCCATTTACCACAAGAAAGGCTCTATTCTATTCTACAACTCATTTCAAAATTTTGAGAGAAGTTTAGAATTGTACAACAAATTCTTCGACGCATCTTTGGAGGTTTACCCCACCATATTTCGACCAAACTTCTTATGCACTGAAGACTTCGACGTTTGGTGGAAGGAGTATTATATTAACAAATTCTTTGATGTAGCAACTTTCAACACTCTCCTGACGAATGCTTTTGCTTTTGTGCAGGATAAGAAGAAGAAAGGTACAGATAAGCATATCAAAGAAATTCAAAATTTTCAAAAGTATTTTGAAACTATTTACAGGCCCAGTGATCTTCGTCGAACCATAGGCGAAGTAGCAGTAACTTTAAAACAAAAATTTTCAGAAAAATTGGATAGGTTTGGGGTGCCTTCATACATTCCACCACATGCACGTTACAACTTTGCTTTCACCTCCTTTCCTCCAAGGTTTCCCCCACTCCCTTCTGCAGAATTTGGTGTGGCCTTGTGCCCTCCATTTCCAGATTGGTTTGTGTGTGGATCTCATTTAAAACTGCTTCGTGAGTCCAGCAAGAAACTTGCTGAACGTGTGGTTCCAACGAAGTATTACTTGGGCAACTTCACTGGGCACCTTCATGTTGGGATATAACATGTTAGTGTGGAAGAACCCATTCTTGAAGGTGTCGAAGAAATTACATTCCTCCTCTTATTTCTAACTCATTTTATATTTTATATCAATGTTCATGCAATTCTTTCTCTTTCAGCTGTTAGAATTGTCAAGAAAACTGCTGGTGAAGGGACCTCTTCCAAGACAGTCGAAAAATCGCCCATAGCTGCCAAAAAGGTTTCGACCAATAAAAACACCTCATTCTTCTTCTTTTATATATATTTCAATATTCTATATACTGAACACGTCTTCTTTTTGCATACCTCAGGTAACTCGCACACCAGCCAAGAAAAGAAAACAAGAAGAAAAAGAGGTGAGTGTCGAAGAGTCTGAGGATGAATCTCCTAAGCCTCAACCTCTGAAAAGAAACAAAGGTATGAGAATAAAAACAGTGGCCTCCCAGAGATCCATAGTTCATAGACGAACTCCTCCTGCTAGTCCAACCAACAAAATCCCTTCAAAAAGTGAGAAAAGTGGGGATTCAAGCACTCACACTGAGATCCCTCAGGTATTAATTTTCGACTGACAATATTCATAGTCTTAACTGCATTTTTATTTATTTTAAACTTCCCTTTTCTGTTCTCTTCAGGTTATTATTGATGTCGAAGAAACTTCCAAAGTTCAAGAAGAAGTTATTCCTTCTGACTCTGCGAAGACTTTAGCTGAAAGGCTTCAAGAAGAAGCCACTCCAGACGCTGGTGTCTATGGCCCTCAGACTTTCGACGATTTCGACATCAGTGATTCTGAGTCTTCTGGCAAGAACTCTCCCCTTCGCCCAGACTTTACTGTGGAGGAAAATACTGCCCCAGACCAGGATGCACCAACTCAAGGACCAATTGATGCAACAGAAGTTGAAAAAGCTGCCCCAGACCAGGACGCACAAGCTCAAGGGCCAACTGACACAACAGAGGCTGATAGAGAAACTGTCGAAGAAGAATACGATCTGTCGAAGCAACCAGACACAAACCTGAACCCTGGAGGAAGCACCCAAACTGTTCCTACTCCAACAGAAGCTCCATCAGAAACCCCTTTGGATACTGGTTCGACAAGCTTGTCACATGAGGAAATTGAAAGCTTCAAAGTAAGAAAGCCTCTGGAATATTTAAAAGTTTTACTCAGTTCCAGGTACAACTTCCAAGACTCTTCCCACAGCAGTTCGACAGCTTCAGGGGCTACCTCTGACATTCAACCCATCAATGTCATCATGGCTGAGATTAAGGCAAAAATCCTTGGGGTGAACCTATTTGAGATTCTGGATGAAAATCCTTCTGCACAATATGACTTGAAGAAACTCCTGAAATAAGCCAATCACTTGGAGGCTTCGACTGAAGAGAGTCGTCTGGTGATGGACCTGATGTCTATGATTGATTCTGTAAGTGCTGACCTGGTTCGTCAAAAAGAATTTTCTCAGAATATCACAGCCAAATCTGAAGAATAAGTCTCAGAATGGAATGTCGTAGCCTCTTCGACAGACAAAATCTTAGAGCTAAACAAGCTTTCTGAAGATTACTCCAAAGCTGCTGCTGAGTGCGAAAACAACATTCAGGCTTATCAAGCTCAGATTGCTGAACTTTAGAAAAAGATCCTCCAAGAGAAGGAACGTCAAGCCAGCCTTCGACAGCCCAACCAAGAAGAAATTGACAGGGAGCTTCAAAAAGGTCTCCAACATGCAGAAACAGCCCAACAACTCCATAGAGAGATTGACGAACTGACTGTTAGTAAGAGTCTCTGCGAACATCGAATTCAGCTTCAAAAGAAGAAATTTGACGAACTCAAAGCAACTTTCCTTCAACAGTAGTTAGTAATAGACAATAGGAAATTTTATTGTTCTAAGAGTTTTAGTATTTTCATATGTAATGTTACTTAACGCCATCTGTTTGGCGAAGACAAGCTTGCAATTTTATTCTATTCCTATTTTTATTTCTTGCAATGTTGGCTTATACTTCTTCAAATATTTGCCATTTATTTTCAACACTCTCCTGTCTTTTTCTATTTATTCGACTTCATATGCACCGTTTGAAAACACTCTTAAAATTTTGAAAGGTCCTTCCCATTTAGGGGACCATTTTCCCATCAATCTATCTTTCTTCTCCATGGGCAAAATTACTTTCCAAACTAAATCATCAACTAAAAAGGCTTTAAATTTTACTTTCTTATTGTAAAACTTTTCAACTCTTTCTTTCTGCCTTTTTATTAATTCTAAAGCACGTAACCTTTCTTCATCTAAATCAACCAACTCATCCATCATCATACTCCAATAAATCTCAGATGGAATCTCATGATGCCTTTGAATTCGTATTGACTGTAAACAGATTTCGACTGGTAATACTGCATCATGTCCGTAAGTTAATTTAAATGGGGTAGAATTAGTTGCTTCTTTAGGAGACGTTCGACAAGCCCAAAGGATTTGATCCAGAGTCTTGTGCCAATTTCTAGGTTTTTTACCCACGTGCTTCTTTATTAGATTTATCACCACTTTGTTGGCTGCTTCGACCTGTCCATTTGCTTGGGCATAATAAGGTGTCGAGGTTAGCAACTTAAAACCTGTCTCTTTTGCAAATGTCTGCATATTTCTTCCAGTAAACACAGATCCTTGATCAGTGGTTATAGTCTCTGGTATTCCAAATCTATAAATTATATGTTTCTGGATGAAGTCTATGACTGCTTCCTGATCTACATTCTTCAGTGGTATGGCTTCAATCCACTTAGTGAAGTAGTCTATCCCAACTAAAATGTACTTCTGCCCTTTTGAAGAGGCTGGTCGAATTTCACCAATCAAATCTAAAGCCCAACCTCTGAATGGCCAAGGCTTTATAATGGAATGTAACTCATTTGCAGGTACGTGAGGTATACCTGCGTGAATTTGACATTCTTGACATCCCTTTGCAAATTCAACACAATCCTTCAACATTGTTGGCCAATACATCCCCTGTCGAAATAGTAACCATTTCATCTTGTGCCCTGCCTGGTGTGCACCACATGCACCACTATGCACGTTCGACAAAGCTATATAAGCTTCAGTCTCTCCTAGGAACTTTAGTAGTGTCGCTCCCGGGATTTTCATCCTAGTACAAACGCGAAAGTGGCGCGGAAAAGGTTAGAGTCGCCAGCCAGACATTTTTATCCCGAATGAATGGGAAAGGTAATGTTGCACAAACCTGAGGAAGAAGGAAAGGACAAGGCCTTGCGAACCAAAGATCTGAGTTCGGGAGTCGGTTACGAACTGGGAAGGTATTAGCACCCCAGATCGTCCGTCGTACCCGACGGGATCCACGCTTGCTTGTTTTGTTTCAAAGGGTGAGAAGAATGTAAATGCTGCTGAACAAAACCACTAATTGGAAATTGGAAATGGGAAATGAGAAAGGAACTGAAAAAAGAAAATGGAAAGAAATGGGGAAATGTAGGGAAAATAAAGAATGTGCTCGAACGGGCCCTACCCCGCTGCCTACGTACCTCATCAGGATAATGAGGATCAGAGTCGACGTAGTTCGCCTAACTAAGGCGGGAACTATTTGTTTGTGTTTTTTTACAGCTGGAACTGCGTATGTCTATGCTCAGGTGTTGCAGGCTCGTCTGGTACGAGTGCGTTTACCGTCTTGCATGTGTGACAAGTCGTCGCGAGTTCGTGTTGTGAGTGAATGAGATGAGAAGAGAAGTTCCCGCAGGATAGTCGCTTGTTATTTGTTTTTGGCTTTTATGAGTTTTGTATGAATTTGGCACAAGGAAGTGAATTCAAACTCTTTTCCATGGAATGTACACTTGACTCTACATTCCAAGATGGAATAATAGAACAAGCATACCCAGCAAGGAGAATTTATCCAAGACTGGTTTCCTAGGATTAGGGCTTAAGTTCACTGGCTTGTTGAACTTTATTAAGTGTTTTTGTTGCTTTTGTGAAGAAGTATTTTTTAAGTTTTCTTTGTGAACAACTCCTTGATGAGACTTGTGCATCATGATAAACAAGCTTACACCACTCCAAGATGGAATGAATGCAAGTGCTTCATGGAATAAGGCTATACACAAGGAATCCTTTCATTTATTTGTTAAGTGTTTTTGTATTTTTGTTTGAAGATAAGAAGAGAATGACTCAAGTTGAAAAAAAGGAAAAATCTAAGGGACTAAGACTCAATCCTAATTTCATTGTGTATTTACAAGAGATCCTAATGGTTTGTGAGGTTTTCTAATCCTAAGAAAGGAAAGAAGAGAAGAAAAGAGAGCTTAGAAACTAACTTACTTCCTAAGGAAGTTAAGTTGTCTCTAAAGAAAGGGAAATCCTATAAGCAAACACCAAGTGCTAAGGCAAAGACAATTAAAATGCATAAAAGATAGGAATGAAGTGAGGCTTACCTCAATCTTCCCCCCTACAAAACAAAGGTTAGCATGACAATGCATATTGAAAGTAAAATCGAAGCATGAAAGCGATTAAGTACCATAAACATCCTAAAATGGAACTAGGGTTCAAAATAAGACCTAAGTCTAAAGGTGAAGGTACCTAAAGGTTACATGACTTCTAAAATCAGTAGCTACATGATATAGGTCCCTAAGTATGCTAGGATACTTCACAAAATCAAACTATGTCAAACTATGTACAAAAAGTTCACCAAAGTTCACCTAAATGCAAGTTAGGGTTCATGGATGAAGTATGAATGCATATGGCTTACAAACATGAATTAATACATGAAATGAATATCAAAGTCAGTAGTGAATGCCTATGAATGTATATGAATAAACATATAATCATGAGTGCAATGGATTAGGCATATGGAGCAAGGAGAAGAAGATGTGAGAAGAAATGAACAAACATCGCATAAGATCGCACATGATGAAAGTTAAGGAAGAATGACATGTGAATATGCATGAAATGATTATGGGTCAGTAGCATACAAGGTATGAGATGCAATTAGAATACATGAATAGGCATTGATGATTTCTACATAAATCAAATTAAACATGAGAAGAGATTAGCAACTCGTTTAAGTTAAACTAGTTCACATAAGTATGCACTTTAAAACACCAAAACAAACCAAATGATTATGGTTCAAAAAATAACCTATGACTGGAATTAGAGACATACAAATGACCTATAATTAACTCCTAAAAGTTACAAAAAAATATTCCAAGCAAATGGCATGAATGCCTTCTTAACACTTAGGTTATGCGACACATAAACACATGAATCAACCTAGGATCTAGGTGACATGGAAAAATAGAAAAAAGGATTGAAAAATTATGAAATTAAATCCCTGGAATGATAAAGTCATTATCTCACATTGTCCAAAAGGATTATACAAAATTATGCACCAAAGTGCCAAAACAATCCCTTGATTAGCAAGGTAACAAAACATGATCACCCAAAAACAACTCCACAAAGTGGATCAAAAAGGGCATCTAAAAATTATGAAAAAAATGCCTAATGAGCATCAAGATGTCACACATTACAGTGGTTAATCATATACAAAAATAGGTTTCACACCTATGGGGAAAAATTGTTTTTGGTCCCTTATGCCAAAACATTCCTTTTTGGGACAGCTTGTAATCTAAAATCCAAATTAATTCTTAAAACCACCCAAATCTGGAAACAAAAAATATGACAAATTAATTAAGAGGATGAGGATCACTCATGAATTTTTCCAGAATTTTATCTCACCTAAAACTATTTTTAATAATTGCGACGAAACGGGCAAAAAAGTGGATTTTAAGGGGAAGTGAAAGGAATCGATCCTAATGGTTCTTAACCTAATCCCTAAGTTCCGAAATCGACGCATATCATCATAAATCACAAATATAACCAATGCCTCAGGTGGGAGGGCTCAGTATGCACCTTAAATTATATGATCCTAAGCCACATACAACTAGAATGATGCTTAAAAGCCGAAAAAAGCTCGAAATCACTTACTTGATCGAAGTGACGACTCTTTCACATAAAAGAAATCCAAAAAACTTCAAGCCAAGCCTTGTAATCTCCCATGAGCAAAATAAATGCTCATCTTCCATAATTGCTTTGTGAAGATCCCCCATAATCGAAACAAAAACAACGGCACAAAATATCATTTGAATCCAAAGGTATCCCACAAATAAAGTGGAATACCAACCAAACGACCGTCGTTAAGATCTTTGCGAGAACCTTGCATGAACTCAACAAACGCATTAGAAACCAAAAAGAGGTGCAACCGGAAGTTGCACCTATGTCTCACAACTCAAAATCAAATAGAAAGATGAATGTACGAGTCATGGACATGCATTGAAATTTACGTTTCAAAACGGGGCAGCACTTATGCTCTAACATAAACGACATGCAAACTCAAACCGGAATCGAACAAATTTACATGCAATGAATGACAAATGATCAACAAACATAAGTACAAGTCAAAACAAGATCAATGCATCAAAATTGCACCAAACCGAACTTAAAAAGCCTTAAAACGAAAAAACGCGTCAAAAATCACCGACTCGGAATTGAACGAAAATCGCATGGTAACTTGTAAATGTGCCAACGGATTCAAATATGCAATCGGATTTTGAAAATTCCGCTCGGATTTTGAAAATTCCGCTCGGAAGTGGTACTTTTTGGCCGATTTTATCGGCTGGCAGTAGTGAAATAGCCGGAAAAAATTGTCCGAAATCGACTAAAAAGTTTACCAATGGCTCCGGAATAATCAACAAAGTCAATTTACACTATTCACATTCGCGAAAACGCGCTACGGTTAGGAAGTTATGACCAAAACGCACTTATCGACACGCGACACATGAACAACATCAACAATTAAGCTTCAACCTATCCTATTCCGAATTTACACAATGAAACAAGCATGAATTCAAAAGTCAAGCACTTCAATCAATATCAAGTCATAATAATTAGCTCTCTTAGGAATTTTGTCAAACACCTAACATTCACCGATTATTCTATGTCAACTTTACCAAGCCTTTTCAATCATGCACCACAACAATTATTAGGATAAATTAATCAAGAATCAATCAATAATAAAATTATGAATCAATGCACATAATCTCCACAAGATTAATTCAACTTCAAAATTCAATTCAAGAAACAATTCAACAATTATTCATGAATTAAAGTTTAAGAAGCTTACCGAATGAAGAATCGACGAAGAAATTGCGAATCCGAAGGAAGTGAGACGCGATCATGAACGGAGGAGAGGAGGAGAGGCCGCACGGCTGCCGGTGGCGGAAGATGGTGGTCTTACGGTGGTGAAGTTGACAGGAGGTGGTGGTTCGTGGCGGCTCGGCTACCGGAAGCTTGATCGGAATTGTTGTGTTCTTGAGTTCTTGATGAAGTTGTTGTTGTGTTCTTGAGAAAGAATTGAGAGAATGAACTTTGATCCTTTAGAGAGAGTTTGTGAGAGTTTTTTGGTGTTTGTAAATTATGATTGAAGTTATCAGACAAATTGTGGGTCAAAAGAATATATAGTGGAGTGTAAAATGAAAGGCAAAAGGTAGAATTTCGGCTTAAGTGAAAATAACAATATCTTCGGCAAGAAATTTCGACTCTGAACCTTCCACAACATCGTCCGCCTCTGAATCACGGTTGCAATGCAAAAATAACGAACGTCATACGATTAAAATCGAGTGCGATCGATACGTTTAAGCTGCAAGACGTCACTGAATAAGTTGTTTTTTCGGCTTATTTGGTGTCCGCTACTCGAAAATGTGACGAGGTTAACCTCTTCGGAGCATAATCTCGACTCGACTTTGTCATCAAAGTTGTAGATCTATGAGTCAGTGACCTAGTGTTAAAATCTAAGCTCAACCGGACAAACGACGAGGGAGATATGAATTTTCTCGTGAAACCACTTTCAGCATTTTTCTTCAGTTCAACACTTCAGTTTTGTGAAATAAACCAAAACGACAATCTTTGGAGCACCGTTCGAACTCACTTTTGTATTTGAAATTGAAGAGGATAAAATTTGTGAACCAACGCTTCAAGAACGGGTGATATTCGATGAAAATTGACCGAGTTATGAATTTTACAAAATCTGACAGACAGTGCACTGCATCAAAGAACCTTACTGGTAATTCGCATTTTCGAGATCCTTCCGCTTGGACCTAACCCAAACTGAATTCACATAACGAAGATAACATCTAAATGGAATTTTAGGCACCGAAACAACATCAATTCGATGAACGAGCCAAGAGTTATGAATTTTTTAGTGTTCAAAACTCACCGGTTCAGCACTGTTTTTCACTATGTCAACTCTAAAGACTCGCACATTCTGAGATCTTCTTCAAAGAATTAGTTCTCGGCCAAAACCCAAAAGTTAGAAAGGATATCAAGACGGAACTTTTGCCATATGAATCTCTCAGACATGTTGACCCAATCAGAAGTTACGAACTCTTGAATACCGCTAGCACAGTTAATCGGCGAAACCGAAATTTCAAAAACAAATAATTCCCGCCATTTTCCTTGATGAATTGGCCTCCGAGCCGAACACAAAAGTTGTAGAGAATACCGAAATAGTCTAAACTATTGAGTTTCAAGCCAAAATGAGTTTCCGAGCATAAGTTACAACTTTTGCAAACTGCACCATAAAACTGATATTCTGCTTAAACTCCTTTGAATCAACCGAGAACTTTTGGTTTCTTCTAAGATTCTTGTGCACGTTCCGCATGAAAAAATAAAGGTCAGTCGCAACCTGTGAAAGCTCAAATGGAGATGTATATTCATGTATGTTTATGATGCAATTGTGATTTAAATGCAATGCAATGTATGAAAGGATATGCTAAATGGCATGAAAATGAGAGGGCAAATTTTGGGGTGTTACAGCTGCCCCTATTCAATCATCTGCAGACTTGAATGGATAATTGCAACAGCTTTTAGACGTTCAAGGTATGGAGTGATTGAATACTCGAATAAAACCTGAAAATTTGCACACTGAGGGTAATGGAAATGCCATCTGCCCATTTATTTATTTATGTATTTTTTTTGATTTTGACCTCTGAATAGGTAGCGGAAAATAAGACCAGGTGGAATAGAATCAATGCAATCAATGCGACTACTGAACGGATCAAAGCCACAACGAGGGTACCTGTTGGCGAAATAGGACCTAACGCAACATCAACCGATTTGCGATTCAAATAAGATCAACCGATCAAACACGGAGATGGTATCAACCGATCCACCCCGGAAAGCGAGAATGTAATATCATCCGATTTACAACTCGAAGAGAAATGATATCAACCGATTCATGACTCAAATAAGATCAACCGATCTAACATGGAGATGGTATCAACCGATCCATAACCAAGAGAAAAAAAACGAGAATGTAATATCATCCGATTTACAACTCGAAGAGAAATGATATCAACCGATTCATGACTCAAATAAGATCAACCGATCTAACATGGAGATGGTATCAACCGATCCATAACCAAGAAAAACGAGAATGTAATATCATCCGATTTACAACTCGAAGAGAAATGATATCAACCGATTCATGACTCAAATAAGATCAACCGATCTAACATGGAGATGGTATCAACCGATCCATAACCAAGAAAAAACGAGAATGTAATATCATCCGATTTACAACTCAAAGAGAAATGATATCAACCGATTCATGACTCAAATAAGATCAACCGATCTAACATGGAGATGGTATCAACCGATCCATAACCAAGAAAAACGAGAATGTAATATCATCCGATTTACAACTCGAAGAGAAATGATATCAACCGATTCATAACTCACATAAGATCAACCGATCTACACGAAAATGGTATCAACCGATCCATTACCTTCGCACTGAAACGAGACCATTGTACTTAAATGGAGACTCGAAAGGAATGGGATCGTTGTACTTAAACGAGAGCCCAAGACGCGACCGTTGTACTGAAACGGGGACGCGAAAAAATGAGACTGTTGTACTGAAACAAGACTCAAAGACGAGACCATTGTACTTAAATGGAGACTCGAAAGGAACGGGATCGTTGTACTTAAACGAGAGCCCAAGACGCTACCGTTGTACTGAAACGGAGACGCGAAAAAATGAGACTGTTGTACTGAAACAAGACTCAAAGACGAGACCATTGTACTTAAATGGAGACTCGAAAGGAACGGGATCGTTGTACTTAAACGAGAGCCCAAGACGCGACCGTTGTACTGAAACGGAGACGCGAAAAAATGAGACTGTTGTACTGAAACAAGACTCAAAGACGAGACCATTGTACTTAAATGGAGACTCGAAAGGAACGGGATCGTTGTACTTAAACGAGAGCCCAGGCAAACAGGATCATTGTACTTAAATGATAACCTGAGACGCGACCGTTGTACTGAAACGGAGACACGAAAGAATGAGACTGTTGTACGGAAACAGGACTCAAATACGAGGCCATTGTACTTAAATGGAGACTCGAAAGGAATGGGATCGTTGTACTTAAACGAGAGCCCAAGACCTGACCGTTGTACTGAAACGGAGACGCGAAACAATGAGACTGTTGTACTAAAACAAGACTCAACTGGGGGTAACAACGAGACTTGAAGGAAACAACCACCCTGGGAGATGAATTTGCATTCTGTGGGGAATAATTCGATCTGATGGGAGATGTAACGGGTCTTATGTAATATACCTCAAAACTGGCCCATGCTGGTATGCATATGTTTGGATTTATGGCGTAATGTTCCATGACGATAGAAATGCTACGCTTTGGAGGATGCAAATGTAATGATGATTACTAGATGCAAATGCAAATGCAAAGGGGTCTCCCGATGAGGAGAAAGTGGATATCCCAGATGGCTTGACTGGGGAGGAACTGATGATCACTGCATTAATCTGATTGATCCTTGTGAGGAGAAGACAACTCTGCGGGGAAGGCTGTCAATGATGCACCGACTCTGAACTGCCGCCATTGCCAAAAATAAATTGGACTTTGAGATTGGATAGCCAAGACCCTGTTGGAGATGGACTCTTCTTGAACTCTGGTGGGGAAATGAAGACCTCCTGACTTGGCTGAGAACCGAAGGCATGACACTGTTGAGGAAGCAACTGCTGGGGAGGCAAGACACTCCTTATACGGCTGAGAATTGCCCCTGTCTGAAGGGAAACTTCCGCTTGGGGACGACACCCACTCTCTGCTACCTTGCTGGGTGAAATTTCAACTTCCACATGGCTGGGGATGACGGGTGATATCAATGATAAAGCTTCCCGCTGAAGATAAGAGGTCAAGTTGCCACTTGCTGGGGATAAAAAATAAATCCTCTCATGTGGGGAATGAGAGATGTAAGGTGTCTCATGCCGGGGATGAGAGACGATGATATCCTTCTGCTCAAGAAGTAATCTTCCATTTTCCGCACTACTGGAGAAGGGATTGTCTAATGAGACTTGCTAAGGAATTCTGATCGATGAAGTCCGCCGATGAAACAACTCCTGAAGTACTATGCTGACAATGGCTTTGCTCCTAGCCCTGGGTTGATAAGTTGCCAACTAATCATGAGTGAACAATGGTTCTTTGCAATTTTCAACTCGCCTCAGATTAAGGTCCGTCAGAAGTAAATGTCTCAAGAGGATTTTACAGAAAACATGGCATATGAAATGCCTCAGTGTCTTCAAACTCTTGGAGAGATTCGTTGGATCTCGAAATAACTGCCCCAGACTGCATGGTTTGTGCAAGAATTTTCCTCGCGAGGATTCATGAAAAACCTCATATCACTGTGAGATAGTGTGTCCTAGTATTTTGAACCTTGGGTAGGTGCTTCTGATTAACCGTCTTCAGGAGAAAGTAACTTCCAGTGCTCTTGGGGTGGTCTGCCCCAGTACAAGTCTTGAAGTGATCACCTCGAATGACTGCTTTGAAGAAAACACCCAGATCAACTATTCTTCGAGAGATTGGATCTCGAAGTGATTACCCCAGTTTGGCTGAAATTTGAATAATGCTTCCGCCTGATGGCTCTTTGAGAGATTTGAATCTCGAAGTGATTGCCCCAGCTTGGCTGAATTTTGAAGAGATTTCTCGACATGATTGCCCCTGATTAGTTGGCTCTTACCAGGAATGTTGGGAAAGTCCCCACTCGATGGAGTTTTCTTGAAAAGTGCACTTCGACAGATTGTTCTTCGGAAGTTTCAGACTTCTCAACTTGGCAAGATTAAGCTTCTGGACTGAGATTCCATACGTGAACTCTTATGATGTCAAACAAAAGTATGCAAGCAGAAAATGTTTATTCTAAGAATGAAAATTCTAATGCAACACACATGTTAATCTTGAAGTTTGACTGAAAAAGATGTCGCAAACCTTTGTGAGCGAATCACTGGTTAAGATACGACATTAATTTTTTTTTTGAATAATAGAAAGCATGCACATGCAACACCAACAAAGATCTTTCAACACCACTCATAGGAGTCAGGAACGCGGTATCGTGGTAGTACGCTCTCAAAAATAACCCTGTTTCAGTTAGGACTTTTGAGGGTTGTATCGTGGCCTGGTTCACGGTTATAAAAACAAAGGATATAGGCTCGAAATTTATTTGTGCCCACCCATCTTCGTGATGTTCTCCATTCCTATTTTCAGCTAGCTTTCACAAGCGCTCACCTCTCAAAAAGGGTTTTGTGATGATTAAGGAACCAATTACTCTAACAGTTTAAGCACCAATCAGATTGTTGTTTGGAGTCAGTCATCCCTTCGTCTTTCGTGTCTGTATCACACGACTTTGTTCTTGTTCAAGGATCTTTCTTGTGTAATCCTTTTCGTCTTTCACTTTTGCATTATTTTGCTTATCCCTAACTTTTGCCTGGACTGATTCTTGTGAATCTTTGATTGTGAAGTCCAGCGGGATGCCCTAATTTTTGCCTAAGTCGCTTGTTTTCAAGTTTCGACTTAGCGGCTTTTTCATTCTTTTTTTTCGAACAAATCGTGTGACACTGTTTATCTTGATTGCTTTGAAAGGGTCGTGACTGTCTCACTTTTTGGTTGTTGAGGGATAACCAATGTGGTTTCCAATCTCTGGACATTTTGCTTGGGATAACCATTGTGGTTTCTGGTCATTGGACCTCTTGATTTAATACAACGAAAGGTAATGGATCCTCAGATTTGCACTCCTTTTTGAAATTTGAATGCTCGGTCAAACTAACTGACGCCTACCCTGCCCCTGGGTTAAATGTAAGGTTTTTCTCATGCGAAAAGAAACTCCTACTTCAAGGCTCAAATGGGTTGGCGAGGGTCTATCTCCCTTATATCTCCGGTGTTTAGGATTTGAAACAATGCCTGTACATCATCAACAGGGTCTTTCTCAAAAGCACATAGTTAGAGATTTTTGCGTTTTCATTTCGTCGTCCTCCCTGATAGAGTTTAACCACAACAGTTGGTATTGCAATGCACATACACAAAATCATGAGTGAATACGAATGGATTACTTCAAGAGAAACATGTGCATTTTATTATGGTTATCATTCAAAAACAAATAAGTTTCATGCATGCATACAAATGTTTAAACAAACAATATAAACTACAAATGAAAATGCAGTAAAGAAGCTGAACATTGCCATCATTGAGGAGACTTGACTCCGTCTGGACTTATTGCTTCTGAAGATGCCTTTGCAAATTGGGAGACCCATTTGATGAGGAGACTTCAATATGTGAGCAGACTTTCTGGCATGATGAACTTCGAGTCGATCAAAATTTGAACCTTGTGCCTGAACACATCACAGTTGTCAAATGGTATGCCTAAATTCCCCTGAGTGGTACTTGCATCTAGCATTTGCATCGTGGTTGCCATTATTGAGGAGGCCTGACTCCGTCTGGATTTATTGCTCTCGGAGACTTTCAGCAGTCAGTAGTCTGGATGTTTACTCAATCAAATTCGCGACCTTGTTTTTACCTTTGCCTCTGAAAGACTTGCAATCTTCAATTAAAAGGCCAGGTGCCCCAGAATGGTAATCATACTTGGCATTGAAACCCCAAAGGAAGCTTTGTCGGAGATGATCCTGATGCAATTAGCTCAACCAGTTCGAATTTGAGTAAATGAGAAAACTTGTTGCGTGTACGACCTCAGAATATGATCAAACTTCTTCTCAAGTTTTTCTGGCCTTTACCCATATGCTTTGGTCCTAGGACTCTCTTGGGAAGCTGAGTTTGGATGCTGACAAATAACATCTGGAGGGAAGAGGTTGATAAAGTTAATAGATAATATTGCTCGGAAAGATCTCAGGTGATCTCCTGCCTACGTATCTCCATTGACCAATGGAGAATCAGAGCAGCGTAGTTCCCCTCAATAGGTATGAAAATAGCTTTGTTCAGAATTTCCATAACCAAGCTCATCTGAGTCTTCATCTGGTTGACTTCCTGTTTCAACAGTTTCTGGTTTTGAAATAAAGCTTATACCTCTGCCCTGAATGGCCTCAGCTGGGTCTTCCTTTGATTACCTCCGCCCGGAGTTGCTTCAAATATATACCTTGATGATTGTGATTCAAGTTGTCCATTCTGATGAGAAATCAAGTCAGGAAAAGAATTTGTCTCTGAACACCTGTCAAGAATGCAAGGATGTATGCAAATGCCATGTTCAGTTATTTCTGAGGAATCTATCTGCTTTAATTCAAGTTTTGATACAGAAAAATCCAACAACATGATTCAGATATGTGATCGTCGAAAATAACTGAACATGTATGCAGAAATGCTATGATGTCATGTATGCAGCAGGCATGTGATCAATGGTCTGATGTTGGTGTTGAGCAGTGAACCAACTGTCTGAATAGAACCATAATAGCAACACCATCTCTGTATAGAACCCCATAACTAAGAACCCAATAACTGTAGAACTGGATCACATAATTGAACAGTCACTGATGGTGTTGAAGCTGAACAACGAGCCAAGTGTCTGTGGAGAGTCATAATAACAGTCACAATATCAAGGTCGCAATGGTAATCACAGTAACAATTTCTCTGAATAGAAATCCCGAATCTTAGAATCAGAGAACCATATAGCACCAGATAACAACACTGGCAAAGCGGGTATGTTGAGGTTTAGGGTTCCTGCAAACCTGTAAATCCCTCCCAATCTCACGGGTGTGCTACTCGGGTCAACATCACAGACTCTCAAAGCCGAATAGCAATAATACGTTCACCATCTCCGAGAAATGGCTCATGACCAAATCAGGGAATCGGTTTGGTATTATGTACTACGCAGGGAGGTCTCAGTTGAGTCCGGAAAAACAAGCATCCCTCACAAGTCTCCAGCTTCAAGCACTGAATCGAGAAACAATAGTACATTCATCCCGAAGGGTACAATACTATCGTCATACGAACAGTTTGCTTTAACTGAATTCCTATGAGAGAACCAGGCCATCCTATGCGAGTTCCCAATGGACCCTCGGATGCGAGTGGGTTTGCCAACAAATGTGGTTTGCCACTGTCATCACTGGAGAGGGATGTTTCCACAAAGGTTCTCAATGATCGGTCCCCTGACTGCACATAACTATCAAGGTAGCGCATCAACCCAGAAAGATTCCGGTATCAATACATTCCCGAGAAGGTCGCAAGTCAAGGTATGGAACTCACTACTACCAACATAGCAAGATGCCATGAAGCCAAAGTGGAACCACTCTAAGTCCTAGGGTGCACTCGAGCCCCGGTTACGAGCTCATCTCACAGTAACTCCCATCCCACAGAAAAAATGAAAATCAGCACAGCCAGACAGTCCAGTATAATATGATGCATGGAAAATAAAATACTGAAAGCGGTAAATAAATGCGATAAAGTAAAGCTGTAAAGTAAAAACTGTAAATAAAACAGTAAAGCTAAACTAAAGCACTCAGCAACAAACAAATAAACACCCAAAGAAACAAAACCAAACAGGCGCTAGGATTGACTCTACAAGGGAAACCGGAAGAATCAGGTTAATCCCCAGCAGAGTCGCCAGCTGTCGCTCCCGGGATTTTCATCCTAGTACAAACGCGAAAGTGGCGCGGAAAAGGTTAGAGTCGCCAGCCAGACATTTTTATCCCGAATGAATGGGAAAGGTAATGTTGCACAAACCTGAGGAAGAAGGAAAGGACAAGGCCTTGCGAACCAAAGATCTGAGTTCGGGAGTCGGTTACGAACTGGGAAGGTATTAGCACCCCAGATCGTCCGTCGTACCCGACGGGATCCACGCTTGCTTGTTTTGTTTCAAAGGGTGAGAAGAATGTAAATGCTGCTGAATAAAACCACTAATTGGAAATTGGAAATGGGAAATGAGAAAGGAACTGAAAAAAGAAAATGGAAAGAAATGGGGAAATGTAGGGAAAATAAAGAATGTGCTTGAACGGGCCCTACCCCGCTGCCTACGTACCTCATCAGGATAATGAGGATCAGAGTCGACGTAGTTCGCCTAACTAAGGCGGGAACTATTTGTTTGTGTTTTTTTACAGCTGGAACTGCGTATGTCTATGCTCAGGTGTTGCAGGCTCGTCTGGTACGAGTGCGTTTACCGTCTTGCATGTGTGACAAGTCGTCGCGAGTTCGTGTTGTGAGTGAATGAGATGAGAAGAGAAGTTCCCGCAGGATAGTCGCTTGTTATTTGTTTTTGGCTTTTATGAGTTTTGTATGAATTTGGCACAAGGAAGTGAATTCAAACTCTTTTCCATGGAATGTACACTTGACTCTACATTCCAAGATGGAATAATAGAACAAGCATACCCAGCAAGGAGAATTTATCCAAGACTGGTTTCCTAGGATTAGGGCTTAAGTTCACTGGCTTGTTGAACTTTATTAAGTGTTTTTGTTGCTTTTGTGAAGAAGTATTTTTTAAGTTTTCTTTGTGAACAACTCCTTGATGAGACTTGTGCATCATGATAAACAAGCTTACACCACTCCAAGATGGAATGAATGCAAGTGCTTCATGGAATAAGGCTATACACAAGGAATCCTTTCATTTATTTGTTAAGTGTTTTTGGATTTTTGTTTGAAGATAAGAAGAGAATGACTCAAGTTGAAAAAAAGGAAAAATCTAAGGGACTAAGACTCAATCCTAATTTCATTGTGTATTTACAAGAGATCCTAATGGTTTGTGAGGTTTTCTAATCCTAAGAAAGGAAAGAAGAGAAGAAAAGAGAGCTTAGAAACTAACTTACTTCCTAAGGAAGTTAAGTTGTCTCTAAAGAAAGGGAAATACTATAAGCAAACACCAAGTGCTAAGGCAAAGACAATTAAAATGCATAAAAGATAGGAATGAAGTGAGGCTTACCTCAATCTTCCCCCCTACAAAACAAAGGTTAGCATGACAATGCATATTGAAAGTAAAATCGAAGCATGAAAGCGATTAAGTACCATAAACATCCTAAAATGGAACTAGGGTTCAAAATAAGACCTAAGTCTAAAGGTGAAGGTACCTAAAGGTTACATGACTTCTAAAATCAGTAGCTACATGATATAGGTCCCTAAGTATGCTAGGATACTTCACAAAATCAAACTATGTCAAACTATGTAAAAAAGTTCACCAAAGTTCACCTAAATGCAAGTTAGGGTTCATGGATGAAGTATGAATGCATATGGCTTACAAACATGAATTAATACATGAAATGAATATCAAAGTCAGTAGTGAATGCCTATGAATGTATATGAATAAACATATAATCATGAGTGCAATGGATTAGGCATATGGAGCAAGGAGAAGAAGATGTGAGAAGAAATGAACAAACATCGCATAAGATCGCACATGATGAAAGTTAAGGAAGAATGACATGTGAATATGCATGAAATGATTATGGGTCAGTAGCATACAAGGTATGAGATGCAATTAGAATACATGAATAGGCATTGATGATTTCTACATAAATCAAATTAAACATGAGAAGAGATTAGCAACTCGTTTAAGTTAAACTAGTTCACATAAGTATGCACTTTAAAACACCAAAACAAACCAAATGATTATGGTTCAAAAAATAACCTATGACTGGAATTAGAGACATACAAATGACCTATAATTAACTCCTAAAAGTTACAAAAAAATATTCCAAGCAAATGACATGAATGCCTTCTTAACACTTAGGTTATGCGACACATAAACACATGAATCAACCTAGGATCTAGGTGACATGGAAAAATAGCAAAAAGGATTGAAAAATTATGAAATTAAATCCCTGGAATGATAAAGTCATTATCTCACATTGTCCAAAAGGATTATACAAAATTATGCACCAAAGTGCCAAAACAATCCCTTGATTAGCAAGGTAACAAAACATGATCACCCAAAAACAACTCCACAAAGTGGATCAAAAAGGGCATCTAAAAATTATGAAAAAAATGCCTAATGAGCATCAAGATGTCACACATTACAGTGGTTAATCATATACAAAAAATAGGTTTCACACCTATGGGGAAAAATTGTTTTTGGTCCCTTATGCCAAAACATTCCTTTTTGGGACAGCTTGTAATCTAAAATCCAAATTAATTCTTAAAACCACCCAAATCTGGAAACAAAAAATATGACAAATTAATTAAGAGGATGAGGATCACTCATGAATTTTTCCAGAATTTTATCTCACCTAAAACTATTTTTAATAATTGCGACGAAACGGGCAAAAAAGTGGATTTTAAGGGGAAGTGAAAGGAATCGATCCTAATGGTTCTTAACCTAATCCCTAAGTTCCGAAATCGACGCATATCATTATAAATCACAAATATAACCAATGCCTCAGGTGGGAGGGCTCAGTATGCACCTTAAATTATATGATCCTAAGCCACATACAACTAGAATGATGCTTAAAAGCCGAAAAAAGCTCGAAATCACTTACTTGATCGAAGTGACGACTCTTTCACATAAAAGAAATCCAAAAAACTTCAAGCCAAGCCTTGTAATCTCCCATGAGCAAAATAAATGCTCATCTTCCATAATTGCTTTGTGAAGATCCCCCATAATCGAAACAAAAACAACGGCACAAAATATCATTTGAATCCAAAGGTATCCCACAAATAAAGTGGAATACCAACCAAACGACCGTCGTTAAGATCTTTGCGAGAACCTTGCATGAACTCAACAAACGCATTAGAAACCAAAAAGAGGTGCAACCGGAAGTTGCACCTATGTCTCACAACTCAAAATCAAATAGAAAGATGAATGTACGAGTCATGGACATGCATTGAAATTTACGTTTCAAAACGGGGCAGCACTTATGCTCTAACATAAACGACATGCAAACTCAAACCGGAATCGAACAAATTTACATGCAATGAATGACAAATGATCAACAAACATAAGTACAAGTCAAAACAAGATCAATGCATCAAAATTGCACCAAACCGAACTTAAAAAGCCTTAAAACGAAAAAACGCGTCAAAAATCACCGACTCGGAATTGAACGAAAATCGCATGGTAACTTGCAAATGTGCCAACGGATTCAAATATGCAATCGGATTTTGAAAATTCCGCTCGGAAGTGGTACTTTTTGGCCGATTTTATCGGCTGGCAGTAGTGAAATAGCCGGAAAAAATTGTCCGAAATCGACTAAAAAGTTTACCAATGGCTCCGGAATAATCAACAAAGTCAATTTACACTATTCACATTCGCGAAAACGCGCTACGGTTAGGAAGTTATGACCAAAACGCACTTATCGACACGCGACACATGAACAACATCAACAATTAAGCTTCAACCTATCCTATTCCGAATTTACACAATGAAACAAGCATGAATTCAAAAGTCAAGCACTTCAATCAATATCAAGTCATAATAATTAGCTCTCTTAGGAATTTTGTCAAACACCTAACATTCACCGATTATTCTATGTCAACTTTACCAAGCCTTTTCAATCATGCACCACAACAATTATTAGGATAAATTAATCAAGAATCAATCAATAATAAAATTATGAATCAATGCACATAATCTCCACAAGATTAATTCAACTTCAAAATTCAATTCAAGAAACAATTCAACAATTATTCATGAATTAAAGTTTAAGAAGCTTACCGAATGAAGAATCGACGAAGAAATTGCGAATCCGAAGGAAGTGAGACACGATCATGAACGGAGGAGAGGAGGAGAGGCCGCACGGCTGCCGGTGGCGGAAGATGGTGGTCTTACGGTGGTGAAGTTGACAGGAGGTGGTGGTTCGTGGCGGCTCGGCTACCGGAAGCTTGATCGGAATTGTTGTGTTCTTGAGTTATTGATGAAGTTGTTGTTGTGTTCTTGAGAAAGAATTGAGAGAATGAACTTTGATCCTTTAGAGAGAGTTTGTGAGAGTTTTTTGGTGTTTGTAAATTATGATTGAAGTTATCAGACAAATTGTGGGTCAAAAGAATATATAGTGGAGTGTAAAATGAAAGGCAAAAGGTAGAATTTCGGCTTAAGTGAAAATAACAATATCTTCGGCAAGAAATTTCGACTCTGAACCTTCCACAACATTGTCCGCCTCTGAATCACGGTTGCAATGCAAAAATAACGAACGTCATACGATTAAAATCGAGTGCGATCGATACGTTTAAGCTGCAAGACGTCACTGAATAAGTTGTTTTTTCGGCTTATTTGGTGTCCGCTACTCGAAAATGTGACGAGGTTAACCTCTTCGGAGCATAATCTCGACTCGACTTTGTCATCAAAGTTGTAGATATATGAGTCAGTGACCTGGTGTTAAAATCTAAGCTCAACCGGACAAACGACGAGGGAGATATGAATTTTCTCGTGAAATCACTTTCAGCATTTTTCTTCGGTTCAACACTTCAGTTTTGTGAAATAAACCAAAACGACAATCTTTGGAGCACCGTTCGAACTCACTTTTGTATTTGAAATTGAAGAGGATAAAATTTGTGAACCAACGCTTCAAGAACGGGTGATATCCGATGAAAATTGACCGAGTTATGAATTTTACAAAATCTGACAGACAGTGCACTGCATCAAAGAACCTTACTGGTAATTCGCATTTTCGAGATCCTTCCGCTCGGACCTAACCCAAACTGAATTCACATAACGAAGATAACATCTAAATGGAATTTTAGGCACCGAAACAACATCAATTCGATGAACGAGCCAAGAGTTATGAATTTTTTAGTGTTCAAAACTCACCGGTTCAGCACTGTTTTTCACTATGTCGACTCTAAAGACTCGCACATTCTGAGATCTTCTTCAAAGAATTAGTTCTCGGCCAAAACCCAAAAGTTAGAAAGGATATCAAGACGGAACTTTTGCCATATGAATCTCTCAGACATGTTGACCCAATCAGAAGTTACGAACTCTTGAATACCGCTAGCACAGTTAATCGGCGAAACCGAAATTTCAAAAACAAATAATTCCCGCCATTTTCCTTGATGAATTGGCCTCCGAGCCGAACACAAAAGTTGTAGAGAATACCGAAATAGTCTAAACTATTGAGTTTCAAGCCAAAATGAGTTTCCGAGCATAAGTTACAACTTTTGCAAACTGCACCATAAAACTGATATTCTGCTTAAACTCCTTTGAATCAACCGAGAACTTTTGGTTTCTTCTAAGATTCTTGTGCACGTTCCGCATGAAAAAATAAAGGTCAGTCGCAACCTGTGAAAGCTCAAATGGAGATGTATATTCATGTATGTTTATGATGCAATTGTGATTTAAATGCAATGCAATGTATGAAAGGATATGCTAAATGGCATGAAAATGAGAGGGCAAATTTTGGGGTGTTACAAGTAGAACTCCTTTTGCAGTCTTTTTAAACAACTCATTTCCAAAGAGTACGTAGCTTAAAGCTCTATACTTGATCTTTCTTTCGACTGTCTGGTTTGGATTTTGTAAATAATCCTTAATAGGTCTTCTCCAATCTCCCACCCCTGGATCATCTACATTGAAAATTTCAAAATTTTCTTCATCACCATATCCTAGTCTTATGGTCTCCAAATCAGATGGGGACAGTCTAGTGGATAATACTTTTCCTCTTACTTCGACAACTTTCTCCAGGTCTTTCTTCGACACTCTGTAGCCTGATGCTAGTTGAGCCAAATCATTTGCTTCCGGATTTTCTAGTCTAGGAATGTGTCTAAAAGTTGCACTGTCGAATCTCTTGAGGAGTCTGTTGTCTATCACAAAATACATGATCAAATTCTCTTTGACACATTTGTATTCTTTTGTCAATTGTTTTATTACCAATTCAGAGTCACCCATTATTTCGACCTCTGTTGCCCCCAATTCCAACAATATTTCAAGTCCAGCAATTAAAGCTTCATATTCTGCTTCATTATTCGAACAGCAACCTTCTATTTTGTACTTGAACTTTGTTGGAATTTTATTGGGAGAAATGATTAATACCCCAACACCTGTTCCATTCTTATGACTGGAACCGTCGAAATATAATCTCCAAGGTTCTCTTTCGACATATTTTATTTCATCTCCAAGTATGGAGTGGTCAGCTATAAAGTCAGCAACCATTTGTCCTCTGACAGCTTTTAGAGGCATATATTTTAAAGAACACTCAGTCAAGGCTAAAGCCCATTTTCCAATTCGACTATGTAGAATAGATTTAGACAACATATGTTTTATTACGTTGAAATGAGAAGATATATATACATCAATGGGTTTTATATAATGCTTTAACTTTGTACAAGAGAAATATACACATAAACATAATTTCTCTATCATATTATATCTAGTTTCAGCATCATTTAAGACTCTGCTGAGATAATAGATAGCTCTTTCGATACCATATTCATCTTCCTGACAAAGCATGCTTCCCAATGTTCTGTCGGATGCTGAGATGTAGAGCCTCATACTTCTTTTTCGACAAGGAGACATTAAAACTGGAGGACTTGCCAGATATTCCTTGATCTTGTCGAAGGCATCTTGCTGTTCTTGCCCCCAAGTGAAGCCCTCCTTCTTCAGTCGAAATAGAGGTGAGAAGGCCTGTGTTTTTCCACTAAGGTTGGAGATGAACCTTCTAAGGAAGTTGATTTTCCCTAGTAAAGACTGCAATTCCTTCTTTGTTGATGGCGCTTTCGCTTCCATTATGGCCTTGGCTTTGTTCTCATTAATTTCAATCCCTTTCTTGTGGACCACAAAGCCTAAGAAGTCACCTGCCTGCACCCCAAAAGCACATTTAAGGGGATTCATTTTCAAACCAAACTTCCTCATCCTTTCAAAGGACTGTCGAAGGTGGTCAATATGGTCTGAGTCTGAAGTAGATTTAATCACAATATCATTTATATAAATTTTCATAAATGTTTCAATGAAATCATGAAAAATAGAATTCATGGCCCTTTGGTAAGTAGCTCCAGCTTTCTTTTAACCAAAGGGCATGACTACCCACTCATATGTCCCTATTGCTCCTGGACAACGAAAAGCTGTTTTTGGAATGTCTTCTTCAGCAATGAAAATCTGGTTATAACCAGAGTATCCATCAAGCATACTTAAATACTCATGGCCTGCTGCAGAATCTATTAGCATTTCTGCCATTGGCATAGGATATTCATCCTTAGGGGTAGCTGAGTTTAGGTCTCTAAAATCAATGCATACCCTTAGTTTGCCATTTTTCTTAATCACAGGAACAATATTAGCAATCCATTCGACATACCTTGTTGTACGGATGAACTTGCATTTCAGAAGCCTTTCAACTTCCTCTTTGATTTTCGACAGAATTTCAGGTGCGAAGCGTCTGGGGGTCTGCTTTATTGGCTTTTTCCCCTCCAGTATTGGCAAATTCAATTCGACCAAATTTCTGTCTAAACCAGGCATTTCGTCATAATCCCATGCGAAGCAGTCTTTAAACTCATTCAGCAGTTGGATTATTTCGACTCTGAGCTGAGGATCCATCTTGGCACTGATGTAAGTTGGCCTTTTCTCTGCCCCCAGTCCCAGATTAATCTCTTCTAAAGGATCCTGTGCCACCATTTTCATATTGGTTGGGGCTGGATCTTTTTCAAACCCCAAGGGTTCGTCATCATAAATGGCATCAAGTCTTTGACTCTGCCATTCGCCATTAGAGTCTTCTTCAAAACTCTTCTTTGTATATTATTCCTCAACATTTTCTTGAGGATGTTGTTTTTCGACAACTTGTGTGCTGGCTTCAAAATCCATGTTTCTTACTTCGGCCTCAAGGGCCGCTTTGAGTTGTTTTTCGGCTATATAAGCCGTAATCCTTTCCATTGTTGAAGCTTCAGTCATTTTCACTGAACTCACTCCCCCACCCAGTTGGGTTGACATGGGCAGTTCCCCAAGTGTAATTTGTCTCCCCAATTATTTCTTTATCCCACTGGAAACCATGTGTAGGGTGGAGGTACATGGAACAGTAAGCGTTGTCGGAGGCTGTTAGGTCGAAAGTAGCAGGATTGCATGGTGCTATGTGGGCCAGGTTCTTGTCGAAGTTACGACTAGTGACATTGTTCACATCAGCTGTGAAGTAACTTTGATCTGCTTCTATGTTTTCGACAATCCCATCTGGCCTCCAGATTGCTATCCTTTGATGCATGGAGGATGGCACAGCCCCAATTCCATGGATCCACTCTCTTCCCAGCAGCAGGTTGTAATTTGCTTTTGATGCTATCACCATAAACATTGTAGGCCTGGTAATGGATCCTACTGTCAAGTTCAATTGTATTACCCCCAACGTTGTCCCTACCTTACCTTCATAGTTGGACAACACCATGTTGTGAGGCTTGGTGTCTGAATCATCTTTTCCAATCCTTCTTATCATATAATGAGGAATTAGATTCACAGCTGCTCCTCCATCTATCAGGATTTTGTTGACACCCATGTTTTCTACCTTTCCTTTTATGAATAGAGGCTTTAAATGAGCCTTCATTGCATCATCTGGCTTTTCGAAGAAAGCATTTTGCTCTTCGACACAGCCATTATTCATTATGTAGTAGCATACAGGCTTAAGGCCTATGCTATCATCTGCCATATCATCCTCTTCGTCTTCGACTTCCATTATCCTGTCATAGTCTCTGGGCAACACAGAAACCATGTTGCAAGTTACGTCGAAGGACGCATCAGACTCTGAACTGAAGTCATCTGTAACTTCTTCGTCCTCTGGCATTTTGTTGTTTGTTTTCTGCATTTCTGTTGTGTCACTAGATCCATTCTTCTGAGGGGGTTCTTCCTTCGCCAGAGATCTCCCTTTGCTTGTAGTCTGCACATACTTGCTTGACTCAGCTTCCTTCTGTCCAATCCTTTTGTGTTCTACAGTCTCTTTTTCCATTTTCTTCTGCCTTTGGAATCTTCTCCATTGGGACCTGGACATAGGATTCTTCCCTTTGTAGTTTTCAGAAACGTACTTTGGCTTTGCTTTTTCTGCCTCCTTCTTTGCTTCTATTGAGGCACCCCTGTTCACTTCAAAACTCTTCCATCTCTTCTGACCTTGGGCATCCCTTATAGGTTGAACCCATTTGTCATCGTTCGGGCTGTTGGATGGTTTATAGGTGTTGTAACGTCTTTCCCCCATTCCTTGGATATGATGCTCCCTTCTTCTTGGGTCGAACCTTTCATTCCTGATCGGTGGGACTGCCCCCCAGTTTCTTTTCCTTTGGGTCTTTTCTGCTGCTTCTAAATCATCAGTTGTTTTCCTGTCGAACACAACGCTGCATCTTGGGCAAAGCATAACTTCTGCGTTCTTCCTTTGGCACCTCTGGATGAATTCGACAAGACTTTCATTTTCTTCTGGGTAAACCAGCTTCTGGTACTTCTCTTGATGTTTCTTTCCCTTGTTGGTGTCTGGTCCTATCTTCTGAGTGACTTCCACCATATGAATCCCTGCATTCTGTTCAGTTGTGATTTTCAATTTGTTCATTTTTTCTACTAGCATCATTTCTTCAGGGATATTCTCCTTTAACTGATTCACACTGCCTTTTGGGTGTAAACCCTTATAGATGTATTTGCAGCACTGTGCAACACCTTCGACAGAATCTTCTTCAGTTTTGATGGTACTTCTGTTTATTGGTTTGACAATGAGGGCATTGTCAGCAGTCTCTGTTCTTTTGATCTTGTCTTGGCTAAGGCCCTCAGTGGCCTCCTTTTGGACAATGAGGGTTTTGTTGTCTTCCTCCTCCTCATTATTTTTGAAAGAATCTCCCCATCCTGTGGGTTTGATTTTGCTGATGTCAGTTCTGGAGCTTGGTGGTGCTGAATATTTTACCATGAAGTCAAACTTCCCACTGGGTTCTCCTAGAGTGTCCCAGATCACCCCATGCTCAGCATACCTTTTATAGTTTTTCTTGTCGAAGCTTCTGCCCACCTTGACTGTATTTCTTCCATCGAAACCTTCAGTAGTTTCAATAACATTCTCCCTGTCGAAGTCTTCAGAAGCTTTGACTTCTTCTTCAGTCTGGTCAGTAAGGTCATCAGCCCCTTCCACCACATTTACATGGGTGTCGAAGCCCTCAGCAGCCTCTATCATGTTGAAGTTGGTTTCGAAACCTTCAGTGGCTTCTACTATCTCAAAGCTTTCCTCAAACATGACTTCCAATTCGACCATATTCACTATTTCTGGTTCAGCATAATTGGCTTCCACAACTTGCATGGGATTGGAGTCAATTCTCATATGTTGCTTAGCTTTGTCTCCAAACTTCAGTCTTCCATTCTGGATTGCATTCTGGACCAGATCCCTGAAAAGGTAACATTGAGAAGTTTTATGACCCAAAAAATTATGGTATTTGCAAAAACCTCTCTTTTTCTGTTGGTCTACAGGAGGCTCCTTAGTGCCTGCTGGTTTTATTAACTGACCATCTTTGACTAATAAATCAAAAATTTCATCACATTTGGTGATGTCGAATGTATAGGTTCTTTTAGGGAACCTGTCATTCTTTTCCACTTCGACTGGATTTTTTCCATTCGACGGGGCTAAAACTTTACAGGAATATGGAGGGCCTTGTTTTAGTTCTGCCAGATCAATTTCTTGCTGGTCGAAAATGACTGGTTCGTTTTCATCATAATCATCTTCTTGAACTATTCCTACATAGGCCACTCTTTCCTTCTTGTTTTTATTTGATCTAAATTTTTCATTTTTTAGCCTTTCTATTTGCCTTACTCTATCTGCTAGTTGTGCCATGTCTCTCAAGTACTGGGTATCTAGTTTTTTCCTTATGGAATAATCTAGACCTCCTGCAGCCATTTCGACTAGTTCTTGTTCCGGCACTTGTGTAAAGCATCTGGCTTTTAATAATCTAAACCTATTCAAGTAATCATCTATAGGTTCAGAGAATTTTCTTTTGACACTTGCCAATTCTTTCCAACTTATCTTAGTTTGTCCCATATAGAATTGTTCATGGAACAATCTTTCTAATCGGGTCCATGTGAATATTGAAGTTGCAGGCAGAGAAGTAAACCAAGTGAAAGTATTTTTTGTCAAAGAACTTGGGAAATATTTCATCCTTAAGTTCTCATTATTAGCCATCTCTCCTGCCTCTATCAAATAACGCGCTACGTGTTCTATGGTGGACTCACTAGTATCCCCTGAGAATTTGGTGAATTTGGGGACTTTCCACCTTGGAGGTAATTCTTGTTGCAAAACATATCCAGACAAAGCGGAAGTATAACTAGGCCTTTATAATCCTACGTTCACTCCATTTTACGCCATTATTCTCTCAACCATGGTTGCAATATTATTTTCGACATGCAGGTTGTTGTAACGCATTCTCTGCTGTAATATCTCATCAGCATTTTGGTCTCTTTGTACTATTATTCTTCTGGGTTCCTGTCGAATGGGTTCCTCTACATTAGGCTGTTCGACTATTACTTCTTGGCCTCTGGGATTTTCTTGAGGGTTTCCTAATGGCCTTTGGTTTATAGTCAGTTCCTCTTCGACAGGCCTATTTGTAGGATTTTGATTCAATTGCATTCTTTGCTGTGCTTGAGGGACCCTAAAAAAATCAGCAATGCGTGCCATCTGTTCTGCCAATATTTGGTTTGTTTGGGTAGTATTTTGTATTAAAGGATTAAACACTTCCCCCATTTGTTGTGTCAATGCCTGCACCATATCATGATTGCTTTCATCCATCTGTTGACGAATTACTTGCGCAGAATGGGTTGTCATAGTGGGCATATGGAATCCTGGTGGAACTTGATTTAATCTACTTCCATTTCCACCATATCCTGATCCTTGCAATGGTGAAGACATTTGAACCATAGCATCAGAAAATAATGGTGACGAATTATGTAAGCTTGCCATCATTGAAGTTGGCATTCCATATGGTTGTTCTCTCCCAGACAAGGGCATGGTAAAATTAGTAAATGGCCTAAAGGCGTTTCCTCCAGGGGGGAGGGGTTCCCATAGGCATTGAATGCCCCATGGTGGAAGAACTAGGCGCATTTTGGGACCCTGAACTCGTTGGTATCGAATCCACTAATGGAGGCCTAATCTGTTCTAAAACAGGGACAGAAACTGGTATTCCTCCTGACGAAGGGATGGGATTGGAAACTGGAATGGTTTCGTCAGGATTGTTTGGAGTATTCGGCAAGTTAGCCATCCTTCTTCCTCTTGTTTTCTTTGGTCTTTCTACGTCGGTTACGGCTAGTTTACCGCTTCTAAGAATCATACAACGCAGCAAGGAACAAATTGCCTAAGAGGGTCCTCTATTAATTCTTATTAACTGTACTGGTCCCACTGGGCGTGCCAATTTGTTCGCTGTGATTTCTGACGAACAACCTCTGGTTAACCAATCTCTTAAAAAACTGGGTTACTTGTAGGACCAACCAAACAAGTCCTAGGACACATGTGCAATTATTTTGTCGAATTACTCTTAGGATTGTGAATGATTTGTAGTTTGTTTTGTTAATAGTATCAAAACGTTAAATACTTTGAATTTGAAAGTAATGTAAAGTTAAAGTCAAAACAAAAGTAAGAAAAATGGCTAAAGATGTAAAACTTTGCAAGAAAGTAAATAAAATTGAAGATAAAATAACTTGATGAAACAAACTTAATGATTTAAATGACTTGAAAGCAAAATGGTGTTCAACACATACATTGTTCCAAATATCAGACTCATTTTCTCTCACACTGGGTACTTAGAGTATTTACAGGATTTTGTATAAGTTTTCACACACACATTCTAAACAAAAACTAACATATTTATATACAAACAAAGTAACTGCCTAGAACGGAAAAATTCTAATAAAATGACAAGTGTCAGCCTGCATGCAATTTCCTTTCCTGAACCTTCCATGTGTCCATCTGTCAAAGGTTGCAACTTTTGAATTTGAATTTTCCTCTTTGGTGACGAAACCTTGCACCTCTTCATCTGTCGAAGTCTCAAAGAAGAAAAACCCTTTCAAAATCTGTCAAATAATGCTTCTGTCTGACAACTCTTCTCTGTCGAAGTGTCGAAAGATACACTCATCTTGTCAAATGCCTAGCTATAAACAATTTTCCAAACTTGTCCTGCTAGAATACTATTTTTCCTTCTGTCGAAGCACTTGAGCTTTTAACCTTGTCAACATTTCTTGAATATCTTCACTTTCCTTATTCTTCTCTGCTGATCATCTTCTCACCAACAGAAATGACTTCAAGTTCCAAATTTCAATATGTCGAAATTATGAGCTTACACTACCTATGAGGTAATTGATTACCAGTACAAAAACTAGCTTTTTTCCTTCAAATTTCAATAGGTAACCGGTTACTACCCCTGAGGTAACCGATTACTTCAACTAAAACTTGGATATTTCTTCTTTTTTGTGGAAAACCTTGGACATCCGGTCTTGGTCATATTTTCTGATATTATTTTCCTTCTAAGACCCAATAGTCGCCAAATAACCCTTGATCACATGCCCTGCGCCTCAACTAATGATGTATGTGTTCTATTATTATTATGTAGTGTATGGACAAATATGCAGGATGGCACGAAAATGAAGCATAAGCTACTCGAAAATGGTGATAAATAAGAGGGCAAATTTTGGGGTGTTACAGCTACCCCTATTCAATCATTGTAGGAATAGGTGATAGCAATGACTTCCAGACATTCAAGGTATGAAGTGATTGAATACCCGAATAAACCGTAAAATTTGTACTTTGTGGGGTGAGCAAACCACAGACAAACCAACCTCAGGCGGTTGGAAAAGAACACCATCCTCGAATGATAATCTAGCATAACCTACCATCCTCAAATGGTAGGTACAACAAACAAGACCAACCTCAGAAGGACTTCAAGAAAAGAATTTCATCCTCAAATGCCAACTCACAATAAGATCCTCGGATCTGCTACAAAACCATCCTCGAATAGGATCCGAACGATATACTGACCTCAATCGATAATCAAGAACACAGAGACTTACCTCGGAAAGACTCTGCGGGAAGCATATTGACCTCAATCAATAAGTTCGAAACGGCTTTACCATCCTCGAATGATAACTATAACAACAAGACCAACCTTAGAAGGGCTCTTTAAAGGGAACATATTGACCTCGATCAATAAGCTCAAAATGGTTTTACCATCCTCAAATGATAACCATAACAACAACACCAACCTCAGAAGGACTCAGAGAAAAGAATGTCATCCTCGAATGACAACTCAAAATAGGATTCTCAGATCTAGTACGAAACTATCCTCGAATGGAAACACAATGGTATACCGGCCTCGGTTGATAACCAGAAATGCAAAGACTGACCTCAGACAGACTCTGTAGGGAAACCTATTGACCTCAATCAATAGACTCAAAATGGTCTACCATCCTCGAATGATAGCTACAACAACAAGACCGACCTCGAAAGGACTTGAAGAGAAGAATGACAACTCAAAATAGGATCCTCGGATCTAACATGAAATCATCCTCAAATGGGATCGAAATGGTATACCGGCCTCAGTCGATAACCAGAAACACAAAGACTGACCACAGCAGAACTTTGCGAAAGAGACATACACACTTAAATCAATAGGCTCCAAATGGTCTACCATCCTCGAATGATAGCCAAAAAAACAAGACCAACCTCAGAAGGAATTGAAGAAGAGAATGCCATCCTCGAATGACAACTCAAAATAAGATCCTCGAATCTAATACGAAACCATCCTCGAATGGGATTGAAATGGTATACCGGCCTCGGTCGATACCCATAAATACAAAGGCTAACCTCAGAAAGACTTTGCAAAAGAGACATGCTGACCTCAATCAATAGACTCAAAGTGGTCGAACATCCTTGAATGGTAGCCAGAACAAACAAGACCAACCTCAGAAGGACTTGAAGAAGAGAATGTCATCCTCGAATGACAACTCAAAATAAGATCCTCGGATCTAATACGAAACCATCCTCGAATGGGATTGAAATGGTATACCAGCCTCGGTTGATACCCAGAAATACAAAGGCTAACCTCAGAAAGACTTTGCAAAAGAGACATACTAACCTCAATCAATAGACTCAAAGTGGTCTAACATCCTCGCATGTTAGCCACAACAAACAAGACCAACCTCATAAGGACTTGAAGAAGAGAATGCCATCCTCGAATGACAACTCAAAATACGAAACTGACCTCAGACATAATCGAAAGGAACAAGCTCATCGTACTTAGATGAAAACTCAACAGAAACAATACTATTGTACTTATATGATAACTCAGCTAGGGATAACAAGTGTCATCCGCGGGGACACCTTTGATCTGATTGAAGGAACAAGGCTTCGGGCTTTTGTTTGAAGGTACCAAATCTAGCTTATGCTTCGCATGCATATGTTTGAATCTTATGGTGTAATGCTCCATAATGATGGAAATGCTACGCTTTTGAGGATGCAAATGTAATGATGATTACTAAATATAAATGCAAAGGGATCTCTTGATGAGGAGACGAAAGATCTCCCGCCACCCAGCTGGGGAAGAAATAATTATTGCATTGATGTAGTAAATCCCTGTAGGGAGGAGAACCTCTGTTGGGGATACTATTTGTGATACTTTGGCTCTAAACAGCCATCCTTGCCAAAAATAAATTGGACTTTGAGGTAGTCAAGGAATGAAGACTTGCTGGGGAGAGTCTTGACTGTCTTGAACTTGATTGGGAGGTATGCCACCCGTAGAACTCCGTTGGGGAAATAGTAGCCTTCTTACCTGACTGAAGAAAGAGTATAACGATGCTCCACTGAGGATTTGTAGATACTCTACTGAGGAAGTAACCTGTTGGGAATCTCTCGGGTACAAAGTGTAAACACCCCAAATTTGCCCTCACCCATTTCACCATGGCTTGTGATCTTTCTCATATGCATAAACACAACATATCATCTCATATCTCATTTTTGATTCACTGCATAGTTTCTAAGGCATTTGTACCTAGGGTTTGTGATCTGAGCAATCCCAAAGCATCCTGAGCCACCCCAAAGGCCACCAATCAACTCAAAGGGGTCCATGTGTGTTCATATTTCATATTCCATCTCTTCAAAGTCAAAAATGCAGAGGAATCACAAGAACTAGGGTTTGAGTGGATGCAGAGCCAGGATGAACTGCACAGTTGACCTAAAATTAGGGTTTTGGTTTCAGAGGCCATAACTCCAAATTTTTTGGTCATTCTTGTTTCCATTGGTCTCTATATGGTATAGGGAATATGCATATCAATTTTCATGAAGAAATTCCATGGGGAAGTCATCTGATCAAAGGTTGACTTTTCAGACAAGTCAGTGTAAAATCAGGGCATCTGAGGCCCCCAATGACCCAACCAATGGTTGATCTTCATCATTTTGGGTGTATATGATCTTTATTTGATCATGGAAGAAGGTTGAAGTTCATAGAAATCAAGAATTTAGGGTTTTTGCAAATGTTGACTTTTTGGGCATAGTTGACTTTTCAAGAATGCTTCATTTTAGGTCATTTTTCAAGCCTTGATTCTTGATCCAAAAATGCTTCAAATGGAAAAACTTTGGTCATGAAAGTTGTAGATATCATTTTTCCCTTTTCAAAAAGTACAAGAACATGATCAAACTCTTCTTGAATCAAAAGTTATGGCAATGCAAAGTTGTCTAAAATCATTGATTTTCAAGGCATGCCCTAAGTGAGAATTTTGCAAAATCTTGGACCAATGCATATTGCAGCCTCTAATTCATTTCAAACCAGTACATAAACTTTCTCTAAGTCCTAAAAATCAGAAATGAACTAAGAATGCCAATGGTTTTATGTTTGGTTGGACAAAAAGGTCACATGTGAACAAAAAGTCACAAGTTGCAAAACTCATGATCATGCTTCCTCCTACTTGCAGCCTTGGATGCTGAGCTTTGCTAGCCTCTCACCTCACCTTGCTGCACCAGAACCAGCCCATGTACTTGCCTAGATCATGAGCCATACCTCTCTTACACATTATTTGACTTTTTGCAAAAGGTAACTTACCAATCAATAAAGGGCATGTCTTGTCAACTGACCAATGAGAGAGAGTTATGTGGACAATTTGCAAGCTAGACATAACACAAGGCAAGGCTGAAACATCCTCATTCATCACATACACAAAAACCTACCAAGTTGCAAGTTGCTTCGAATCTCTCTGCCCAGCCACAAAACACTCAAGCCAACTTCACCATTCAACTCACCTTGCTCCATAGACCACAAAGCACCAAGAACCCAAGCCTGGAACAACCAGAATACTCCATAGCCATTTCTCACCTCAGCCTGCTTTTCTCTTCGAAACTCTCACCACAGCTTGCAAACACCTAAACAAACTTTGCAAAGCTTCTCCATTCACCCTCAGGATCACAAACAACCCCTCACCATGACCTGAAAGTGCTTGAAACACCATTGCCATTTCTGATCAAGCTTGAGCAGAAGCTGTCGAATCTCACTATCCAGCCAACTTAAACTCTCATTGAGCATTCAAACATCATCTGGGGATCAAGTGGAGTAGATTGCACAAGGAGAAGTGGCCAGAAAGTCCTCAAGTTGAAAGCTCCAAATCTCAGGTAGCTCGAAAATTATTTTTCCAGAAATCATTTCTTTTGTTCCAAACTTGTTCTATGTGATTCACTGATTATCCTGATGTTCTTAGTTTTTGAAATGGCTTTGATTTGAGCATTTAATTTGTCTCTGAAGCTTGCGTGCCCTAGTTTTTATTTCTTTCGATTCAGTTTGTTTAGGAAGAAGAAATTTGTTTTGAGAGAGGGGTTTGATTCGTGAAAGGTTGGAGATCATTTCCCAGTTCTTAGTTTTCATTTTTGATACGATTTGAGGGGTTTGGGGATTTCTCAGGTGAGATGCTGGCCGGAGAAGACGACCGGAAGTCTTCTCCGGCCACCTGAAAGTGATTTGTGCCCTAATTGCGTAATTAACTCCAGTTTGAATTTTGGCCGTAGATGGCCTTTGACTTGTTGACTTCCCTCCCTTTTGGATGGCCCAGATCCTTTTCATTAGCCCTAATCTCTCTCACTAGTTTAATTAATCTTTAATTAAGTTAATTAGTTCAGGAGCCATCTGGGCCCTTCATTCACGCGCCAGTCAACACATTTAAACTCAGGCTCCATCCTGGCCCTCCATCTAGCTTACTTTCTTTTTTATTTGATTTTTAATTCATTTTGTTTCATTAAACTTGCATAATTATTTTAAAATAGTTAAAAATTCTTAAAAATTATGAAACTTTTTCCTAAAAGTTTTATTAATTTTTAAGACCCAAAAACATTTTTATTTTATTTTTTTATCATTAAAAAAGTATTTTTAAATATTTAAAAGATTATTTTTAATTGATTAATGGGAATTAATTAATTAAAAATACTTTTAGGTATTTAAAAATTACAAAAAAATTCATGAAATGTTCTAAGACATTTAGAAACATTGTCCAACCTTCAAACCAAATTTCTTTTTTGATCTTGATGCATTTTAAGAATTTTTCATTGAATTAAATCATTTTTTATGCATTATTTTGATCATGGGTTCAAAAATTCATTTCTGCCTATTGGAGAAGGTTTGGACATTGATTCTTTTTGCTTTGTTTTGTGTTTGGCATGTAGTTTCTAGGGTAAAATGGCCATGATTTGATCTTGAATTTTCTATTTGTTTGACATTTCTTTTGTTAAGAACCCTAAAAAACCCTAATAACTTAGAAAATTCATATCTTGAGATTGGTTAGGAGTTGAGAGTTCCCCTTTGGGCAGTGGTTCATTATAGGTTTAGGGTTTCTTTGGATGGCATTTTCCATTTTTTATCTTAGGGTTTGCTTCTGTTTTGGGTTTTTGTTTGATGTTTAATCCATGAACCCTAATTTGGGATTTCTCTTGCATCCTTCTTGCATTTCCTTGCATAACATGACTTGTCTTTGCATTTTGTGCATTCTTGTGATTCATTTCGCATCTCAAGACATATAGAAAACATGTTTGATCATTGCATTGCATATTTGCCATGTCATTTGTCTTGTGTGCTTCATAACTTTTCATGCTCATTCATGCTCCTTAGCTTGCATCATTTGCATCCATGATCTTGTATGAACATCTCCATGTCTTGCCTCATGTTTGCAGCACCTCATAACATCATAATCATCATCAATATGCTTCTGGTTTGGTCTAGCATCATACCATTTCATCCCATCTAGCATTGCATTGCATTTCTTTCTAACATTTCAGGTGGTAAGTAAACTTGAGAAGTGAATTTGCCTTCACTTCTCATAACTTTTCTTTTCATCTCTCTTGCATCCATTGCTGCATTTCTATTTGTGTTTGAGATTGAGCTTGCTCATTCTTCTTCCTCCTACTTTCTTTCTTCAAGTGACTTGACTTCTTGAATGAAGCAAGCCACTTTGCTTCTCTTGATCTTGTTCATCTGCTTCCTGGTGGTTCTTCTGAAGATTGTTCTTGAAAACCTCACAAACCTTAGGATCAACCAAGCATGACAATGAATTAGGGTTTTGATTAGTCTCCCCCCATAGTTTTACCTTTGTGTCTCTCTTTGAGTCTTCTCTTCTCATCTCATAATCAGGGACCAAACCCAAAAGGCTTTAAGACTTTGTGATTAAGCTTATGCCTGCATCCTTCTCTTAGGATGGAGTGCATAACTTTAATCCTAAGCCTTGAACCCTTAATGTGTTTAAATCTCTTAACCAATTCACTTAATAAATATCAAGACATCACACTTGTAACTTGGGCCTTGCATTAGGGTTCTAATTCTTCCTTAAGTGGTTAAGAAGGACTAACCCTAGTGTTAATGGACAAGTCCCCCTCAAGTTGTCTTACAAATCATAAAAATCACTTCATCACCATATCATTAAATAAAATCCACTTAATCAAAGGCTTGTTTTGTCATGGGTTTAATCCTTAATCATGGATTAAGTTGAGGAGCTTGCCTCAGCTTAAACATTCTCATCTATCATCCTTCTTTTAGGATGGTGTAATGAGTCTGTTTAATCCTTGATTATGGCTTAACCTCATTACTCAACACTAAACAAAAACCACAAAAACATCTAAATAATCACAAGTAGGTTAATGATCTTAATCCTGCATCAAAGGTGATTAAGTGTGAGAATCTGACTTCACACTTAAGGTATTCTCATTACCCCTAATCAGAGGGAGGATGTGATGAGTTTACTAACCCATTGGTTTAGGCTTAAGCTCATTTTCTTATGACAAAAATCCAAAAAGCAATAAAAGACTGAAAATACAAATACAAACAATAATCGTCTCCTCCGGGATTCTTTTCTCACCTCATTCACTCATAAACGAGAACTTGCTTCTTCCGTCTAATGCAAGACAGTTTGCATCTGTGCCAGACAGATCATACACTTGAGCATAGGCAAATAAGCAGTTCACAAGTCAATTCATCTTTCAGTCTCTTTGGGTCGAACTACGGTGTTCTGACTTCCTCATTGCACGAGAGGATACGTAGGCATAACTTAACGGTTATCGAACAAAAGTCTCTGTATATTCCCCCTCTTTCCAGCTTCATTCTTTAAGCCTCATATTCTTGAGCATTTCATTCTTGTTCCCACACTGACACTTCATTTATACACTTCACTCTCTTTTACACTGACACCTGTACATCTTTTCCAGCTATTTTATGCACAGATTGCACTGACACTACCCCTTTAAAACACAAATCTTTCAAGCGTGGATCCCGTCGAGTACGACGGACAATCTGGGTGCTAATACCTTCCCAGGTTGTAACCAACCCCCTTTCTCAGTCTCTCTGGTTCGCAACCGTCTTATCCATATCTTTCTAGGTCTATGCAGCATTACCTTTCCTCCGGGATAAAAATGCCTAGCTGGCGACTCTTTTCATCTCCAGTGAGTTCACGGCTGTGTGTTCTCATTGTCCCTCTCGCCGACCGTTCGCGTCTGTACCTTCATATGACCCTGTTTCATTTGTCGGGAGCGACAGCTTGGCGACTCTGCTGGGGATCCTTATACTGCAACCAGGGCTTCTGGTTCTTTTTGTGGGTTCCTCCTAGCGCTTGTTTGATTTGTGTTTACTGGGGTGTTATGTGCTTGTATTTATTTTTGTTTATTGCTTTATGTACAGTTACTTTACTGTTTTCTTTATTGCATTTATTTATATCATACTGTCATTGCTGCTGGCTGGATCTGGTTGTTTGCCTTGGTGGGTGGGTGATTCATTGAGAGTTAAGGTCCTATACCTGGGACCTGAGTGACACCTAGGCTAGAGTGAATCATATTCTTTCCCATTCCATTTCGGTCTGGTGCGGGAATATGAAACACGGTTCAGATATGGGTTTCTTCTTGAGAACTCTGTGTTGCAGATTTCCTGCAATGCTAGGGCTATCTGGGAAGCCTGCTAAGTCTGGATGACCTTTTAGTATTGACCTTCAGAAACTGAGGTGAATTAGAGGAGGAATTGTTATGGTTATTGTAAACACTGTACCTCCAGGTTAGAAGTGTTTACACTTCTCATAACTGATCCAAGTCTGAGGATCCTTGTTCTAGATCATCACCTGTGAGGGGGTTGGGCTGTTTACAGGTTTGCAGGTACCTTGACCTCAGAATACCCTGTTACTTTGATTTGTTAAGAATACTCCATGTTGGACAGTTCTTGTGATTCTAAACCCTGGACATGTGGCTCTTTATTTGAGTCCCCCACCCTGGTTACTGGATTTATAGACCTCCAACTGGAATTCTTGAACACACTTGGACCTATATCAGGGCATTTTGATCAGATCCAGCTCAGTCACAAACCCTTTGCATATCATTTGCATACATAACCATTGCATCATATTAACATTTGCTTATTTGTGTTTCAGGGTATCCATCTTCATTTGGTTTTGGTTTTGACCCTATCTGCAGTATTAACCTGTCTTCGCCAGCACCTGCTTCAGCTATCACCAGCACCAGCCAATCAGTGGCCCTCTTCTTCAGCATCAGCATCAGTACCTATCTCTACTCAGTCCCAGCATCATGGCTCCAAAGAAAAGCAACATCACCTATCACTTCTTCCAGCCAGACTTATCAGACATCAGGAGGATCCAAACCCTGATCACTCCGGATCACATACCCTTGTTCAGGGAGAGTTATGGAGATATACTGGACATGGTTATGGATCTGGACCCTTCACAGAGGAGCCTCATCCACACCTGCATTCAGTTTTATGATCCTCCATTGAGATGCTTTACTTTTCAAGACTTTCAGTTGGGCCCCTTATTGGAAGAGTACTCCTCATTAGTTGGCATGCCTATCAGGAGAGAAATCCCTTTCAATCCTGAGATGGCTTTCCCAAGCAATGGAGAGGTAGCAAAAGCTTTGCATCTGGAACCTGTTTTGATTGAGCAACATATGACCTCTAAAGCTGGGATCCCTGGTTTTCATCTGGACTTCTTAATTTCTCAAGCTAGTCTGAAGGCTTCTCTAGGAGAGTGGAAAGCTGTTTGTGCCCTGCTGGCCTTGTGCATATTTGGAATTGTGTTGTTTGCAGATGAGCCTCGATTCATTAGCAAAAATGCAATCCATCTGTTCATCCTGAAGAACCCAGTGCCAACTTTATTGGGGGATCTTTACTATTCAGTGCATCAGAGGAATGAGAAACAGAGGGGAAGATTAGTGAGGATTTGTGCTCCATTATTTCATACTTGGCTTCTCAAGCATCTACCCAGGACAGATACATTTCTCAATCCTCATCAGCAGAGCAACTGGGCTAAGAGGCTCACCACCCTAACTTCAGCAGATATCAGATGGTGTACTCAAAGCACCAAGGGTAGAGATATCATTACCAGCTGTGGGCATTTTCCCAATGTGCCCTTGGTAGGAGTTAAGGGAAGCATCAATTACAACCCTCTGCTGTTCAGGAGGCAACTGGGCTATGCACTGGTCCATACTCCAAGGGCACAAGACTTGGTTGAGACCCTCTACTGTGAGAACAAGATTAGTTTGGCAACTGTTAGGAAGGCTGCCTGGGCCTGGGATCATGTTCAAACCAAGGGAGTCACCATTCTGGGGAAGTGCAATAATGTGGCATCAGCACAATATTATGAGTGGTCCCATGCTAGGGCCCATTTCTCTGGAATGCCTTTCACCATAGAAGACATGCCTGAGTCATCTTCAGCACCACCCCCTGCCACTGTCAGTTTGGAGGAGTTTGAGAGCTTGAAGGAAAGAAATGAGAAGTTAACCCAGGCTTTGCAGAAGACCCTCCGGGAGAGGAGTGAAGGTGTGAGGGAGATTGAGAGACTGGAGAAGTTGAGAGTGGAACACTTGACTAAAATTGAGAAGTCTGGAGATTATATCAACAAGTCTAAAGCTGGTGAGCAGATTCTGAAGAATGCTTGTAAAGAAGCCCAGTTCCAGAGAGCAAGAACAGACTTGTATTTGAAAGAGAGTCAGGCCAGGTGGGTCCGGATCACTGAGGCTCGTGCTCTAGAAGACAAGAGAGTTCAGGACAAGATGGAGCAGATAGAAAAAGCCCTGGCAGCAGCCCAGAAGGAAATATCAGAGCTAGAAATCAGAGCTGGAGTGAAGAGGTCTAAAGACCAAAGTCAGAGCAAGAAGTTGACTGCAGCTGTTGCAACAAGAAACCTTCTCATCAGAAATCTTACGGAGCGGCCGGCTGATCCTGTGACCGAAGCACTTCTTAAGGAAGTTCGTGAGGATGAGTTTGGCCTTGGAGTTTGATCATTTGCTTGTTGTTATTCCTATTCCATGTACTTTTGTTTTTGTGATGTATTTTGACCCCTTAGAGGGCTGGTGTTGTAAAATGAACAAGTTGTATTATTTCACCTTCTGTAATATATTTGTGTTAGTTTCCATCTGGGTTTATTTCGAAAGCAACTTCAACAGCAACATCTTCCAGGGTCGGGAAGGGTCAAAACTGAAAGCCAAACCGGATACCTTGAGAGCAAATAAGCATAACTGCATTGCATGCTAACCTCTTTTGTTTTGTAGGGTTTTGTTTTGTTGTTACTAACCTCTGTTGTGATACTCAGGAATTATTGCTCGCCGCCGGGTATTTCCCCTCAACAGGCCACACAGGTACCCAACTAGAAACAACCTTCCGGGAATTCAGATGGATCAGATGCAGCAGGACCTTACGGAGGTCAGAAACCAGATGGCCAACGAAAGGTTGGAGATGAGAACGCAGATAACACAGTTCATGGAAGTAATGAACAACTTAGCTCAAAGCCAGGAGAGGCTCAGAGCTTTGGTAGAAGGGAGGAATCAAGAGGAACCCCATGTGGGAACTGCTGGCACAAGTAACAACGAGAGGGTCCAACCTCATGTCAATCCCCCAGTTTTTGGACCCCATCTCCATCCAGAGACCAACATCCCTGTCAATATACAAGGGACTGCCACAGCAGGGAGGGTACTACAGGAAGACCCTCAAGAAGACCAGTTCACAGTAATGGGTGCTGGAGAAGAGGCTTATGATAGAAGATTGGATGAAATAGCTGAGAAGTTGAGGTCCTTAGAATCTCAAAACTCTTTGGGCTTCGACGTTATGGACATGGGTTTGGTAGACGGGGTCAGGATCCCCCATAAGTTCAAGCCTCCTTGTTTCGAAAAGTATAATGGGACTTCATGCCCCCGGACTCATCTACAATCATTTCTGGGAAGGCTGAAGGCCTATACAATGGATGAGAAATTGTGGATGTTCTACTTTGAGGATAGCTTGACTGGAGCTTCGAGGGAGTGGTATTCCCATTTGACAAGGGCAACTGTAAGATGCTGGAAGGACCTGGCAGAGGCCTTCATCCGACAGTATCAATACAACTTAGACATGGCACCCAACAGGACCCTCCTGATGGGAATGTCACAGTCGTCAAGGGAAAGTTTCCGAGAATATGCCCAGAGATGGAGGCAATTGGCTGCTGCCGTTCAACCACCAATGTCTGAGAGAGAAATGGCAGACATGTTTATGAACACTCTCCAGGGAACGTATATTGACAGGTTGGCTGCTTTCTCTTCTACTAGCTTTGCAGATGTTGTCATAGCTGGGGAGAGAATTGAAAGCTTGTTGAAAATGGGAAAGATCTCAGACAGTGGTGCAAGCTCGTCCAGTAGTACAAGAAAGCCTTTTGCAGGCCCGAGAAGAACTGGCGAGACCAATGCCATTCACACCAACAGGGGTAGACCCCAGTACGTTCAAAGGTCGATAGCAGCAGTCACCATTCCTGCTCCAGCTCATCCTCAGCCAGTCTATCAACCTCCTCAACAAAACTACCAACAACAACCTCAGTATCACCAGAATCAGTATCCTCCAAGGAACTTCAACAACAACAACACCAACAACAATCAACAAAGGCCATTCCAACAGAGGCCATCCCAAGCTAACCGAGTGATCGACCCGATCCCAATGCCGTATGCTGCCTTGTTGCCACAGCTTCTGAAACTCAACCTAGTTGAGCTAAGAACGTTGGCACCCCCGGATCCCAATAGCCTACCAAGAAACTATGACTCTAATGCTAGGTGTGCTTTTCATTCAAACGCACCTGGTCACAGTACAGAAAAATGCAGGGCTCTGCATATGAAGGTACAAGACTTGGTAGACTCCAAGGCTCTGAATTTTGCACCTCCGCCCAATGTCAATAAAAACCCTATGCCAAACCATGGTGGTCCCCGAATTAACGCTATTGAAGAAGACAGACCGTCTTATTTAATAACCAGTGTGGATCAGATCAGGACACCATTGGTGGAAATCAAAGCTCAACTCCGTGAAAGCCAAATATTTCCGGGATGTGAACTAGGGTGCCCCTACTGCAATATTTCATGGAATGGGTGTGAGGACCTGAGGAATGGCATTGACAGCCTTATTCAGAGTGGCCTGCTCCAGATCACCACATCGTTTCCGACAAATCCGACAACTTCATCAACAACGGTTCCGGAACCTCCTACAACTGCAGCAACTATTGTTCCCGACAATTCACCAGCAACATCAACAAGTACTTCACCTGTCCTTCCAAATGATCAGTTTTCAACAGTTTCTCCTGCTACAACTTCAGCTTCATTCCATTTCGAATCTCCATCAACAACAACAACAGTCCTTCCAACAATACCTCCTACAACTCCGGCAGTCAATCATGAAGATGTCTCTACTGTTACCATATTCTACGATCCTGAAAATAATTCCGCCTACCATTCAGAAGGTGCTGCTCCCGCCAGAGCACCAGTTACAATCTTTTATGATCCACAAACAATAACAGTCCCTTCAGCAGCAGCAATCAGTCCAGTCACTGTCACGGTGCCTGGACCGGTACCATATGAAAGCAACAGGGCCATCCCTTGGCACTATGGCTCTGACGTGTATTGCGAAGGAAAAAGAATCACTCTTGAAACATCAACACCTGCACCACAAGTAGATAATGTGGGGGGAGGAGGAGGCTTCACTCGAAGCGGACGTCTCTTTGCTCCACCAATTCAAAGACCTACTGCCGGAGCAGAAGCTGCTGCCAAGGCAAAGGGAAAGAGCCCGGTGCAGGAAGATCAAGCTGCCAAAGAAGCCTTGAAAACACCGTTCGATCAAGAAGTTGATGAGTTTATGAGAATCATCAAAAAGAGTGACTACAAAATTGTGGATCAACTTCACCAAACGCCATCCAAAATCTCTATCCTCTCACTGCTTATGTGCTCCGAAGCCCATCGGAATGCACTACTCAAGGTCTTGCACGCAGCTTACGTGCCTGAAGAGATTACTGTCAACCAGTTGGAAACCGTGGTTGGAAATGTTACTGCTAGCAATGGGCTAGGGTTCACCAATACTGACCTGACGGCGGATGGCCGCAACCACAACAAAGCCTTGCACATAACCATGGAATGCAAAGGAGCTGTCCTTTCTCATGTGCTGGTGGACACAGGTTCTTCCCTGAATGTCTTACCAAAGAAGGCTCTGGTGAAGTTAGAATATGATGGATTGGCATTGAGACCCAGCAACCTGGTGGTAAGAGCCTTTGATGGTTCGAAGAGGTCGGTTCTGGGGGAGATTGAGCTGCCTGTGACAATTGGCCCACAAACCTTTAAAACTATCTTTTATGTGATGGACATTCAGCCCGCCTACAGCTGTTTGTTGGGTAGACCCTGGATTCACGCCGCCGGCGCAATAACGTCTACCCTTCACCAAAAGTTAAAATTTGAGTGGGAGGGCCAAGTTGTCACAATCTGTGGGGAAGAGGATATTTTCGTTAGCCATCTGGCTACGTATAAATACATTGAGATGGATGGAGAGATCCATGAGACAATGAGCCAAGGTTTTGAGGCCTTGAATGTCAATGAAGCATCTGCTGTGTCAAGTATCTCCATGTCATCTTACCAGCAAGCCCGGAAGGTTGTTGAGGAAGGAACTGCCCTAGGCTGGGGCAAGGTCTTAGCTGTGGAGGAGAAGAAGGACAAATTTGGGTTGGGTTACAAACCAACTCGACATCAAGCAAAGGCTGCTGCAGAGCCAGGTTTTGTCAGTGGGGGGATGCTCACCCCCGATGCTATCAACTGTTTGGAAGACGAGCTGGAAGAGGAGCGCAATCTGGAGAATTGGATTCGTCCAAAGATCCCGGGGAGCAGTGTCTCGAACTGGTCTTCCCAGGAAATTATAAGAGTTACTCAAGCAGAGTAATTATTATTTCCTGTATTTTTATAGCATGCATCAAAGTCTTGCATCTTGCCCAAGATGACAAGACTCATTTTGTAACCAGGGCCATCTGTACTTTTGTGCAAACAAGATTAAATTAATGAAATATCAGACATCTTTTTGCAAACGAGTCTTTTTCTTTATGCTCACTGTTTTTCCATTTTTCTTTTTGTACAAAAATAAATGGCGGTGTTTTCAAAATGATAACTTCATTTCACTTTTTTCTAAAGCAAGATTAAAATCAATCACTAAAATGAACAAACTTAACCCTTGCAGAGAGTGCCTTCCTGACAGCACCGACAACAGCACGGCTATGACATCGTATGACTTTGACAATCCAATCAATCAAGCTGATGAAGGGGTTGATGAAGAATATGAGCTTCCTGAAGAGCTAGCCAGGTTGTTGAGACAGGAGGAAAAGGTTATTACTCCTCACCAGGAGGAGATTGAAGTGATTAATCTTGGTACGGAGGAAGACGTGAAAGAAGTCAAAATCGGGGCCTGCCTGCAAGACTCAGTGAAGAGACAACTGATAGATCTGCTTCAAGAGTATGTTGATGTGTTTGCTTGGTCGTATCAAGACATGCCAGGATTGGATACCGACATTGTTGTGCATAAGCTGCCTTTGAGGAAAGAATGCCCACCAGTCAAACAGAAGCTGCGCCGAACTCGCCCAGACATGGCTATGAAAATTAAGGAAGAGGTACAAAAGCAATGGGACGCCGGGTTCCTTGCTGTAACTAGCTATCCGCCGTGGGTTGCTAATATAGTGCCTGTGCCTAAGAAAGATGGCAAAGTAAGAATGTGTGTTGACTACCGGGATCTGAATAGAGCCAGCCCGAAAGATGACTTCCCATTACCTCACATTGATGTATTGGTGGATAACACGGCTCAGTTCTCGGTATTCTCCTTCATGGATGGATTTTCAGGATATAATCAGATCAAGATGTCACCTGAAGACATGGAGAAGACAACATTTATCACACCTTGGGGCACGTTCTGTTACAAGGTGATGCCATTCGGACTAAAGAATGCTGGTGCAACGTATCAACGGGCTATGGTGACATTATTCCACGATATGATCCATAAGGAAATCGAGTGTTATGTGGATGACATGATTGCCAAGTCCCTTACAGAGGAAGATCACCTGGTGAATCTGCTGAAGTTGTTCAAGCGACTGAGGAAGTACCAACTAAAGCTGAACCCCAACAAATGCACATTCGGGGTGCGATCCGGTAAGCTGCTGGGCTTTATTGTAAGCGAGAAAGGGATTGAAGTTGACCCTGATAAAGTCAAAGCCATCCAAGAGATGCCTGCACCGAAAACTGAGAAAGAAGTTCGAGGGTTCTTAGGTCGATTGAACTATATCTCACGGTTCATATCTCACCTCACAGCAACCTGCGAACCCTTGTTCAAGCTGTTAAGAAAAGAACAAACGGGCAGGTGGAACGAAGATTGCCAGAAGGCTTTTGACAAGATCAAGGAATATCTACAAGAACCTCCAGTCCTCATGCCGCCAGTTGAGGGAAGATCTCTGATTATGTACTTGACAGTATTAGAAGAATCAATGGGGTGTGTGCTGGGCCAGCATGACGAGTCTGGTCGAAAAGAGTATGCAATATACTACCTAAGCAAAAAGTTTACCGACTGTGAACAGCGTTATTCACTGCTCGAGAAAACTTGCTGTGCTTTAGCGTGGGATGCTCGCCGACTGAGACAGTATATGTTGACCCACACTACCTTATTAATCTCAAAAATGGATCCAGTTAAGTACATTTTCGAGAAGCCAGCTCTTACCGGACGGGTTGCAAGATGGCAGATGATTCTCACAGAATACGACATACAATACACATCTCAGAAAGCCATCAAAGGCAGTGTACTATCTGAATATCTTGCTGAGCAACCCATTAATGACTACCAGCCTATGAGGTTTGACTTCCCCGATGAGGACATCATGTTCATTAAAGCAAAAGATCACGAAGAGCCTATTCACACTGAAGGGCCTGACCCGGAGGAAGAATGGACTATGATGTTTGATGGGGCTGTTAACATGAATGGCCGTGGTGTTGGTGCAGTACTCATTACACCTAAAGGAGTTCACATGCCTTTCTCGGCAAAACTCACTTTCAACTGCACTAACAACGAAGCTGAATACGAAGCTTGCATTATGGGTCTTGAGGAAGCTATTGACCTCAGGATCAAGACATTGACCGTATTCGGAGATTCGGCTCTGGTAGTTAATCAAACCAACGGAAAATGGTACACCCACCAGGATCATCTGATACCTTACAGGGATTATACGAGAAGGTTACTGACTTTCTTTACAACGGTCAAACTTGAGTATATCCCTCGGGACGAGAATCAGTTTGCAGATGCTCTTGCTACCATTTCATCCATGATCAAAGTTCAAGCTGCTAACTTTGTACCCCAGATTTCAGTGTCTAGACTTGATAGACCAGCATACGTATTTGCAGCGGATGTTGTAAAAGAAGATAAGCCTTGGTTCCATGACATTAAATGCTTCTTGGAGGATCAAACATACCCACCTGGGGCATCTTCCAAGGATAAGAAGACTTTGAGAAGGCTTGCTGGTAGTTTCTTTCTGAACAATGATGGGTCTTTATACAAAAGGAACTTCGATATGGTACTCCTCAGATGTGTTGACAGGATGGAAGCAGATTTGTTGATGCATGAAGTGCACGAAGGGTCCTTTGGTACCCATGCCGGAGGGCATGCCATGGCTAAAAAGCTATTAAGATCAGGCTATTACTGGATCACAATGGATGCAGACTGTTGTGCTTACGCCAGAAAATGCCACAAATGCCAGATCTATGCAGATAAGGTACATGTGCCTCCCAATCCTTTGAACATAATGTCTTCACCGTGGCCCTTTGCCATGTGGGGCATTGATATGATTGGAAAGATTGAGCCAACTGCTTCGAATGGTCACAGATTCATCCTGGTCGCCATTGATTATTTCACCAAGTGGGTTGAAGCAACCTCATATGCAAATGTTACAAGACAAGTGGTAGCCCGATTTCTGAAGAGAGATATCATCTGTCGGTATGGAGTGCCCGAGCGAATCATTACTGATAATGGTTCCAATTTAAACAACAAAATGATGGCAGAGCTGTGCCGGGACTTCAAGATCCAACATCACAATTCTTCTCCTTACAGGCCAAAGATGAATGGCGCTGTTGAGGCAGCGAATAAGAATATTAAGAAGATTGTGCAGAAGATGGTAATCACATACAAAGACTGGAATGAAATGCTACCGTTCGCCTTGCATGGGTACCGCACGTCAATCAGGACATCCACTGGGGCAACACCGTATCAGCTTGTATATGGTATGGAAGCAGTCCTACCTGTTGAAGTTGAACTACCCTCGTTACGGGTATTAATGGATGTTAAACTGAGTGAAGCAGAATGGGTTCGGTCCCGATTCGAGCAACTGAGTCTGATTGAAGAGAAAAGATTGGTTGCAATTTGTCATGGGCAGTTATATCAGAAGAGAATGAAGAAAGCCTTTGATCAGAAAGTCAGGCATCGAGAGTACCAAGTAGGGGATCTTGTGCTGAAGAGAATCCTCCCTCCTCATACAGACCACAGGGGCAAATGGACTCCAAATTATGAAGGACCATTCGTTGTAAAGAAAGTTTTCTCTGGTGGAGCGCTGATGCTCAGCACCATGGATGGTGAAGATTTCCCGTCCCCTGTGAATTCAGATGCAGTTAAAAAATACTTCGCATAAAATGACCCGCTGGACATAAAAACAGAATGTAAGTCCAGGCAAAAATAGGGCATCCCGGCGAGTCAAAAACAGAATAAAAGACTCGGGCAAAAATAAGGGAAATAAACAAAAATGTACACCCGCTGAGTTGAAAAGCCACATTGGACAGCTCAGGCAAAAATGGGTATCCCGATGGATTGAAAACCCGAAAGGGCGATCCATGCAAAATAAGGGAATAAGCGAACAACTGCATTCTGAGTTCGTCTGCATTATCTACAACTTGGTAAGCTACAAAGGATCAAGCTTCAATCAGAATCAACTCTCTCCAGAAAGCAAGACGAGAAGAACGTCATTGTCATACGAGTCATAGCAGAAGAGGAAGCTCCTTGAAAGCCTCGTCAACATCGCCAGCATTTTGTTTCTCAATTTGTAACAGTCTCTTCATTTCAGGAGATATGTTTCCTTGACTGTATCTTGCCAATTCAGGGCACATGAATTAATAAAATCAGATTTTTCAGTCATGTTTCGTTTTGTACATTTTATTTGCAAAGAATGTCTGATGTCTCTAAAAAAACTAATTGCATAAGTACAGATGTTTTTCACTAAAAAGAAAGAAAATGAAACACATGCTTGCAGGGAATATGATTACTCTCGAAAGTACTTAAACTCCTATGATGGAATCCAGTAGAAGATACCTCGGGACCTTCTGTGCGTTTCCTTATCTTTGCAGGATTGCAGATATCCAGAACGCAACCTGGGGCATGCGAGTTACGTCTCATCAAGCCGGCGAATCATTATCAACTCGGTCTATCTTCCACGTGGCGTTGGAAGGTGCCCGCTTCCCCAGCAAAGTTGCCGAATCAACATACACTCAATCTCAGCATCTGGAATGCTCTATCCCCAGCCGAGTTGCCTCTTGTTGCCATCCCCGGCTGAGTTGCCTCTCACAATTCCCCAGCCGAGTTGCCATTTCATCCTCAGCTGAGTGCAAAAGTCAGGGAACCATCTCCCCACAGAATCCCCGACCTCTATCCAGAAGAGCAACGCAGGAAAAGATCACAACAGAGTGAAGAAGGCCTCTACAAACCCCAGCTGGGTCCAGTATTATAAGGATATGTCAACCAGTGACCTATATCCCCAAGCAAATATCATCTTATTGGATCTACCAATGATCTCATCCCCAGCTGGGAGGTCCATTTCAAACAGATCAACCAGAGATCTTCGCAGCAACGGGATCCGAATCCCGGTTTGATATCCTTGCATAATCATAGCATTCGCATCATATTATCCCCTCAGAGCGTAGCATTCCGTCTAATACGGAGCATTACGGCAAAAAAATCAAATACACAGCATAATCATAAGCCATGTTCTGAAGTGACACTTGTGAATAACAAACCGTTCATCATCATTATACAAAAATCCCCACCAGAGTCCCAGCAAAAGCAGTTGCCTCTCCAATCACCAAACACCAGTATATATTTCTGACACCCGTCCGTGTCATCACTTCCCCAAACAGGTTGCCTGAATACACTTTACAAACAAAATCACCCGTACTACAGATACTTCCTGACACCCGTCCGTGTCAAATCACCAGCAGAAAGCCAAAGACATCCTCTTGGCACTCACATATACTTATATATACACTTTCTCGACACCCGTCCGTGTCATATCCCCAGCGCAGTCGCTTACACCTTTACCACCCATATACTTGATAATGCTACTTTTCTCTTTTGACACTCGTCTGTGTCACTCACCCCAGCAGATAAACACTTATATATATATACTCACTACTCATTGGTACACTTATACAGATACTCGCCCGTATCTTGTATACACCATCACTCATACCCCCGCAGATTCGACAGTAGTCCTTGTTCTTTGTTAACCAGTTGGTACTCGTCCGTACCATCATCTCAGAACATTGCGTCTAATGTTTGTTTCTACATGATACTCGTCCGTATCATAGTCTTAAGGATGCTCGCCCGCATCTTTAATCCATACACCGTGTCAAACACTTATGTCTTCTTGAATATAGATACTCGTCTGTGTCTATTATTCCCCAGAAGAATTCTTTCAGATTCAACACTCGTCCGTGTTCTCTGTTAACCAGTTGACACCCGTCCGTATCATCATCTCTGAACATATGCCAGTTTGTTTCTACATGATACTCGTCCGTATCATAGTCTTAAGGATGCTCGTCCGCATCATTAATCTATGCATAATACCAAACACTTATACTTTCCTTTCTTGGTTGTAAACGCCCGTCCGTGTTTACTATACTCCCAGTAGATCGCCAAGTAAGCTTTTTCCATTACCTAACACTCGTCCTGTGTTATGATACCCCGAGAGCAGCCGTCCCCTGCTGAGTGGTCGTCCTCCACTTCTTGATGGTCGTCCTCTATCATGCTCATCCGATGGCCGTCCCCATCGTTGATCTTTTTCGGCAGCCGTACCCTGCCAGGTGGTCGTCCTCCACCTTTTGATGATCGTCCTTCATCATTTTATCCAATGGCCGTCCCCATTGTTGATTTTGGTTATCTGGCATTCGTCCTATGTCATGATAAACCCCGAGAGCAGTCGTACCCTGCTGAGTGGTCGTCCTCCACTTCTTGATGGTCGTCCTCCATCATGCTCATCCGATGGCCGTCCCCATCGTTGACCTTTTCTATCCGATGGCCGTCCCCATCGTTGATATTTTCGGCAGCCGTACCCTGCCAGGTGGTCGTCCTCCACCTTTGATGGCCGTCCCCATCATATTTCTTTTATCCCCAACAGAGCAGCCGTACCCTGCTAGGTGATCGTCCTTCACCTTTGATGGCCGTCCCCCATCATCTGTTTATTTCGTTTATTCTTTAACCCGATGGCCGTCCCCGTCGTGGTCCCTTTTCCTTTTCAACCCGATGGCCGTCCCCATCGTTGGTTACGTTCCTTTATGAACTTGATGGCCGTCCCCGTCATGTTTCATTAATCCCCAGAGAATTTTACAGCTTTATCTTGATGGCCGTCCCCATCATAATTTCTTATTTTTTCCCAGCTAGTCGGCCGTCCCCGTCTTTGCTTTACCTTTTATCCCCAGCATGTCGGCCGTCCCCGTCATTGCTTTATTTTCAGCACTTTCCCAGCATGTCGGTCGTCCCCGTCATTGCTCTTTACCCAGCAGTCGTCCTCTGCTCGACGGTCGTCCTCCGTCGCCCACACTTTACAATATACTTTATTTCTTTCTTTTTTCTTCTTCGTTCTGTGAGTGCAAATTTTGGACTGTCTTTGGTATTCAACCACAAGTTATCTTGTTTGCCTGTTAAGCCGTCGCTTACATCCTGCACAGCTAACTCATGTTTGAATAGGGGCAGCTGTAAACACCCCAAATTTTCCCTCACCCATTTCACCATGGCTTGTGATCTTTCTCATATGCATAAACACAACATATCATCTCATATCTCATTTTTGATTCACTGCATAGTTTCTAAGGCATTTGTACCTAGGGTTTGTGATCTGAGCAATCCCAAAGCATCCTGAGCCACCCCAAAGGCCACCAATCAACTCAAAGGGGTCCATGTGTGTTCATATGTCATATTCCATCTCTTCAAAGTCAAAAATGCAGAGGAATCACAAGAACTAGGGTTTGAGTGGATGCAGAGCCAGGATGAACTGCACAGTTGACCTAAAATTAGGGTTTTGGTTTCAGAGGCCATAACTCCAAATTTTTTGGTCATTCTTGTTTCCATTGGTCTCTATATGGTATAGGGAATATGCATATCAATTTTCATGAAGAAATTCCATGGGGAAGTCATCTGATCAAAGGTTGACTTTTCAGACAAGTCAGTGTAAAATCAAGGCATCTGAGGCCCCCAATGACCCAACCAATGGTTGATCTTCATCATTTTGGGTGTATATGATCTTTATTTGATCATGGAAGAAGGTTGAAGTTCATAGAAATCAAGAATTTAGGGTTTTTGCAAATGTTGACTTTTTGGGCATAGTTGACTTTTCAAGAATGCTTCATTTTAGGTCATTTTTCAAGCCTTGATTCTTGATCCAAAAATGCTTCAAATGGAAAAACTTTGGTCATGAAAGTTGTAGATCTCATTTTTCCCTTTTCAAAAAGTACAAGAACATGATCAAACTCTTCTTGAATCAAAAGTTATGGCAATGCAAAGTTGTCTAAAATCATTGATTTTCAAGGCATGCCCTAAGTGAGAATTTTGCAAAATCTTGGACCAATGCATATTGCAGCCTCTAATTCATTTCAAACCAGCACATAAACTTTCTCTAAGTCCTAAAAATCAGAAATGAACTAAGAATGCCCATGGTTTTATGTTTGGTTGGACAAAAAGGTCACATGTGAACAAAAAGTCACAAGTTGCAAAACTCATGATCATGCTTCCTCCTACTTGCAGCCTTGGATGCTGAGCTTTGCTAGCCTCTCACCTCACCTTGCTGCACCAGAACCAGCCCATGTACTTGCCTAGATCATGAGCCATACCTCTCTTACACATTATTTGACTTTTTGCAAAAGGTAACTTACCAATCAATAAAGGGCATGTCTTGTCAACTGACCAATGAGAGAGAGTTATGTGGAAAATTTGCAAGCTAGACATAACACAAGGCAAGGCTGAAACATCCTCATTCATCACATACACAAAAACCTACCAAGTTGCAAGTTGCTTCGAATCTCTCTGCCCAGCCACAAAACACTCAAGCCAACTTCACCATTCAACTCACCTTGCTCCATAGACCACAAAGCACCAAGAACCCAAGCCTGGAACAACCAGAATACTCCATAGCCATTTCTCACCTCAGCCTGCTTTTCTCTTCGAAACTCTCACCACAGCTTGCAAACACCTAAACAAACTTTGCAAAGCTTCTCCATTCACCCTCAGGATCACAAACAACCCCTCACCATGACCTGAAAGTGCTTGAAACACCATTGCCATTTCTGATCAAGCTTGAGCAGAAGCTGTCGAATCTCACTATCCAGCCAACTTAAACTCTCATTGAGCATTCAAACATCATCTGGGGATCAAGTGGAGTAGATTGCACAAGGAGAAGTGGCCAGAAAGTCCTCAAGTTGAAAGCTCCAAATCTCAGGTAGCTCGAAAATTATTTTTCCAGAAATCATTTCTTTTGTTCCAAACTTGTTCTATGTGATTCACTGATTATCCTGATGTTCTTAGTTTTTGAAATGGCTTTGATTTGAGCATTTAATTTGTCTCTGAAGCTTGCGTGCCCTAGTTTTTATTTCTTTCGATTCAGTTTGTTTAGGAAGAAGAAATTTGTTTTGAGAGAGGGGTTTGATTCGTGAAAGGTTGGAGATCATTTCCCAGTTCTTAGTTTTCATTTTTGATACGATTTGAGGGGTTTGGGGATTTCTCAGGTGAGATGCTGGCCGGAGAAGACGACCGGAAGTCTTCTCCGGCCACCTGAAAGTGATTTGTGCCCTAATTGCGTAATTAACTCCAGTTTGAATTTTGGCCGTAGATGGCCTTTGACTTGTTGACTTCCCTCCCTTTTGGATGGCCCAGATCCTTTTCATTAGCCCTAATCTCTCTCATTAGTTTAATTAATCTTTAATTAAGTTAATTAGTTCAGGAGCCATCTGGGCCCTTCATTCACGCGCCAGTCAACACATTTAAACTCAGGCTCCATCCTGGCCCTCCATCTAGCTTACTTTCTTTTTTATTTGATTTTTAATTCATTTTGTTTCATTAAACTTGCATAATTATTTTAAAATAGTTAAAAATTCTTAAAAATTATGAAACTTTTTCCTAAAAGTTTTATTAATTTTTAAGACCCAAAAACATTTTTATTTTATTTTTTTATCATTAAAAAAGTATTTTTAAATATTTAAAAGATTATTTTTAATTGATTAATGGGAATTAATTAATTAAAAATACTTTTAGGTATTTAAAAATTACAAAAAAATTCATGAAATGTTCTAAGACATTTAGAAACATTGTCCAACCTTCAAACCAAATTTCTTTTTTGATCTTGATGCATTTTAAGAATTTTTCATTGAATTAAATCATTTTTTATGCATTATTTTGATCATGGGTTCAAAAATTCATTTCTGCCTATTGGAGAAGGTTTGGACATTGATTCTTTTTGCTTTGTTTTGTGTTTGGCATGTAGTTTCTAGGGTAAAATGGCCATGATTTGATCTTGCATTTTCTATTTGTTTGACATTTCTTTTGTTAAGAACCCTAAAAAACCCTAATAACTTAGAAAATTCATATCTTGAGATTGGTTAGGAGTTGAGAGTTCCCCTTTGGGCAGTGGTTCATTATAGGTTTAGGGTTTCTTTGGATGGCATTTTCCATTTTTTATCTTAGGGTTTGCTTCTGTTTTGGGTTTTTGTTTGATGTTTAATCCATGAACCCTAATTTGGGATTTCTCTTGCATCCTTCTTGCATTTCCTTGCATAACATGACTTGTCTTTGCATTTTGTGCATTCTTGTGATTCATTTCGCATCTCAAGACATATAGAAAACATGTTTGATCATTGCATTGCATATTTGCCATGTCATTTGTCTTGTGTGCTTCATAACTTTTCATGCTCATTCATGCTCCTTAGCTTGCATCATTTGCATCCATGATCTTGTATGAACATCTCCATGTCTTGCCTCATGTTTGCAGCACCTCATAACATCATAATCATCATCAATATGCTTCTGGTTTGGTCTAGCATCATACCATTTCATCCCATCTAGCATTGCATTGCATTTCTTTCTAACATTTCAGGTGGTAAGTAAACTTGAGAAGTGAATTTGCCTTCACTTCTCATAACTTTTCTTTTCATCTCTCTTGCATCCATTGCTGCATTTCTATTTGTGTTTGAGATTGAGCTTGCTCATTCTTCTTCCTCCTACTTTCTTTCTTCAAGTGACTTGACTTCTTGAATGAAGCAAGCCACTTTGCTTCTCTTGATCTTGTTCATCTGCTTCCTGGTGGTTCTTCTGAAGATTGTTCTTGAAAACCTCACAAACCTTAGGATCAACCAAGCATGACAATGAATTAGGGTTTTGATTAGTCTCCCCCCATAGTTTTACCTTTGTGTCTCTCTTTGAGTCTTCTCTTCTCATCTCATAATCAGGGACCAAACCCAAAAGGCTTTAAGACTTTGTGATTAAGCTTATGCCTGCATCCTTCTCTTAGGATGGAGTGCATAACTTTAATCCTAAGCCTTGAACCCTTAATGTGTTTAAATCTCTTAACCAATTCACTTAATAAATATCAAGACATCACACTTGTAACTTGGGCCTTGCATTAGGGTTCTAATTCTTCCTTAAGTGGTTAAGAAGGACTAACCCTAGTGTTAATGGACAAGTCCCCCTCAAGTTGTCTTACAAATCATAAAAATCACTTCATCACCATATCATTAAATAAAATCCACTTAATCAAAGGCTTGTTTTGTCATGGGTTTAATCCCTAATCATGGATTAAGTTGAGGAGCTTGCCTCAGCTTAAACATTCTCATCTATCATCCTTCTTTTAGGATGGTGTAATGAGTCTGTTTAATCCTTGATTATGGCTTAACCTCATTACTCAACACTAAACAAAAACCACAAAAACATCTAAATAATCACAAGTAGGTTAATGATCTTAATCCTGCATCAAAGGTGATTAAGTGTGAGAATCTGACTTCACACTTAAGGTATTCTCATTACCCCTAATCAGAGGGAGGATGTGATGAGTTTACTAACCCATTGGTTTAGGCTTAAGCTCATTTTCTTATGACAAAAATCCAAAAAGCAATAAAAGACTGAAAATACAAATACAAACAATAATCGTCTCCTCCGGGATTCTTTTCTCACCTCATTCACTCATAAACGAGAACTTGCTTCTTCCGTCTAATGCAAGACAGTTTGCATCTGTGCCAGACAGATCATACACTTGAGCATAGGCAAATAAGCAGTTCACAAGTCAATTCATCTTTCAGTCTCTTTGGGTCGAACTACGGTGTTCTGACTTCCTCATTGCACGAGAGGATACGTAGGCATAACTTAACGGTTATCGAACAAAAGTCTCTGTATATTCCCCCTCTTTCCAGCTTCATTCTTTAAGCCTCATATTCTTGAGCATTTCATTCTTGTTCCCACACTGACACTTCATTTATACACTTCACTCTCTTTTACACTGACACCTGTACATCTTTTCCAGCTATTTTATGCACAGATTGCACTGACACTACCCCTTTAAAACACAAATCTTTCAAGCGTGGATCCCGTCGAGTACGACGGACAATCTGGGTGCTAATACCTTCCCAGGTTGTAACCAACCCCCTTTCTCAGTCTCTCTGGTTCGCAACCGTCTTATCCATATCTTTCTAGGTCTATGCAGCATTACCTTTCCTCCGGGATAAAAATGCCTAGCTGGCGACTCTTTTCATCTCCAGTGAGTTCACGGCTGTGTGTTCTCATTGTCCCTCTCGCCGACCGTTCGCGTCTGTACCTTCATATGACCCTGTTTCATTTGTCGGGAGCGACACAAAGCCCTCTGTTTGGGAAGGAGATGTCAATGAAGATTGGACTTTGTTTGGTAACTTCGCTGGGGAAGATTGCGAATAATATTGTGCAAGATGGAAACCCATCTGACTTCTCATTATCTTCACCATTGCTTGGGAACGATGAATCTTCATGTACTTCTAGAGATAAGAAGACTCTAGTGGGGAATGTCTCTCTTTCATGGAAGGAATAATCTCTGCTTGGAGAGAACGTCATTAACCTTTTATTGTTCCGCTAGGGGAAATTCAACCTCTGACTCTAATAGAGAGAGTTCTCGTAACTCTGACTTTGTGGGGAGACCAAGGCATTCAGCTGCCTACTAGGAATACTTCACTGTAGGGGAAACTAAATCTGCTCGGGGACTACCACATGTTCAACCATCCTGCTCTGACTTAGTTGGGGGAAGGCTTCACCTTCAACTCCACTGAGGATGATGGAGAACATTAATGAACCTGCCTCTTGCTGAAGATGTATTTTGCTGGGAATAAGAGAGGTAAGGCGTCTCATGTTAGGGATGAGTGTAAACACCCCAAATTTTCCCTCACCCATTCACACCAAGGCTTGTGATCTTTTCATATGCATAAACACCATCATAGCATCTCATATTACATTTTTGATTCACTGCATGGATTCTAAGTCATCTGCACCTAGGGTTTGTGATCTGAGCAATCCAAGAGCTTCTTGAGCCATTCCAAAGGTCATCAATCACTTCAAAGGGGTCCATGTGTGTTCAAGTATCATATTACATCCCCTCAAAGTCAAGAATGTCAAAGGATCACAAGAACTGGGATTGGTATGGAAGCAGAGCCAGGCTTGACTGCCCAGATGACCTAAAATTAGGGTTTTGGTTTCAGAGGCCATAACTCCAAATTTTTTGGTCATTCTTGTTTCTATTGGTCTCTATATAGTATAGGGAGTATGCATATCAATTTTCATGAAGAAATTCCATGGGGAAGTCATCTGATCAAGAGTTGACTTTTCAAGTAAGTCAGTGTAAAATCAGGGCATCTGAGGCCCCCAATGACCCAACCAAAGGGTGTTCTTCATCATTTTGATTGTATATGATCTTTATTTGATCATAGAAGAGGTTGGAAGTTCACAAAATTGAAGAATTTCAAGTCATTTGCAAAGTTGACTTTTTGGGAAAGTTTGACTTTTAATGAAATTGCCATTTTAGGCAACTTTTTCAACCTTTACTTTTTGATTCAAAAAAGCTTCAAATGGAAAAACTTTGGTCATGAAAGTTGTAGAATGGATCATTCCCTTTTCAAAAAGTACAAGAACATGACCTAATTCATTTTGGATCAAAAGTTATGGCTTGTCAAAGTTGGCAAAAATCACAAAATTTCAAAGTTTCCACCAAAGAGGCAAAGTTGCAAATTCACTTCTCAAGGCAAATTAAGTCATCAAATGGACTTCTAAACTTCACCACATGATCACACAAGTCCTAAAAGTCAGATTGCACCCAAAGAATCACATGTTTTATGGCTTATGGAGCAAGATATTTCATAAAGATCAAAAACAAGGCAAGTTGCAAAACTCATCATAGTTTCTCATCCACTTGCTTGCTAGCTTGCTGAGCCATCCTAGGCCTTTCCCCACATCCTGCTGCGCAGGACACACTCCTTGTACTTGGCTAGAAGTAGCCCATACTTCTCTTACACCAACTTTGACATTTTGGCAAAAAGACTCATACCAATCAATAAAGCACACATCACTTCTTCTGACCAATCACAGTTATCTATACAAGCCAAAAGCAAGCCAAAGAAACTACAACAAAGGCCTGAAACACTCCACAACTCAGCATTCTCATTTTCACCTTCATGTGCAAGAGCCTTCGAAACTCATCACACAAGCCACAAACACCCAAACAAACTTCACAAACCAACTCAACACATCTTCCTGGTCACAAAGCACCCTTCACCATAGCCTGAAACTCAAAGAATCAAAAACACGATCACCACCTGCCATTGAACAGAACTCCTGCCATCTCTCAAACCAGCCATTGCAAACTTCAAACAAACATTGCAAGCTTCTTAGGGGGATCACTGGAGTGCATTTGAGCCAGAGAAACAGCCAGAAAGCTCCTGAATCAAAAGCTTCAGTTCAGGTAGTCAACTCAAAACTTTTTTCTAGAAACATGTTTTTAAGTTCTTAATAGCTTCTATGCACTCCCCTGATCATGAATATGTGCTTACTTTTGAAAAGGGGTGAGAAACCAGGATGTATGCACTGCCTGAAACTTTTGCCCTAAAAAATGTTTGATTCGATTCTCTCTGTTTTTGAATGATAAATGTTGTTTGATTGAGGGGTTTGGTTCGTTTTTAAGTGGGGATGAATTATGGGTAGTTAGATTTTGTTTTGGATGCGTGTAGAGAGAGTTTGAGATTTGAGATGGCCGGAGAAGACGACCGGAACAGTGTTCCGGTCGCCTGAAAGTCATTAGGGCATAATTAATTAGGGCTAATCATAATTATGCCAGTTTGAATTTCCACCCTTGGATGTGGCGCCAGGTCAATTTGCGCGCGTGCATATTTGAATCTGGACCTGTAGATTTGCATACTTTTCCTTTTTCAGATTAAATTCAATTTTATTTTACATTTGTTTCATTTGTTTTCTCATATTTATTAAAAATAGCAAAACCTTTTTAAAAATTCTGAAAATTTTTATACACATTTTTATTAATTTTCAGAAACCAAAAACATTTTTTATTTTTATTTTTTGCATAAAAAATATTTTTAAATCATTTAAAAGTTTATTTTTAATTAATTAATGAGAATTAATTAATTAAAAATCCTTTTAAGTATTTAAAAATCACCAAAAAATTCATGAAACCTTTAAAATCATTTAGAAACATTGTCCAACCCTCAAACCAAATTTCTTTTTTGATCTTGATGCACTTTGATAATTTTCCATGGAATTAATTCATTTTCAAAGCATTATTTTGATCCAAACTTCAAAAAATCATTTCTGCCTAACCATTGAGAGTTGGACTTTGATTCTTTTTGCATTGTGTTTTGCATATCATGTAGTTTGTGGGATTAAATTGGCATGATTTGATCTTTCATTTTCAATTTGTTTGGCATTTTTCTTGTTAAGGTACCCAAAAACCCTAGAAATTTTAGGAAATTCATAACTTTTATTAGGTTAAGAGTTGGAACCTCTCCTTTGGGCAGTGAGTTAGTATAGGTTTAGGGTTCCTTTGAGTGCATTTTCAATTTTTTATCTTGATGTTTGCTTCTGGTTTTGGTTTTTGTTTGTTGCATTGATCATAAACCCTAATTTGAGCTTCCTTTTGCATCCATCTTGCATTTGCTTGCATACCTTGACTTGCCATAGCATTTTGTGCATCCATTTGATTCATTTGACATCTTAAGACATATTAGAATCATGTTTGATCATTTCATCTTGCATTTGCCATGTCGTATGCCATTTGCACTTCATAACTTTTCATGTATGTTCATGATCCTTAACTTGCTTCTCTTGCATCCATTTGTTCATATGATCATCCCCATGCCTTGTTTCATGTTTGCATAATCCCATAGCATCATTATCATCATGTGTATGCTTCTGGTTTTAGTTGGCATCATCACATTTCATCTCATTTTGCATTGCATTGCATTTCTTTCACTAACTTTTCAGGTGGTAAGTCATTTTGAGAAGTGAATTTGCCTTCACTTCTCACAACTTCTTTTCATCTCTCTTATGCATCCTTGCTGAATTTTGTTATGTGTTTGAGATTGAGCTTGCTCTTTCTTTTTCTCCTTACTTTCTTTTCTCAAGTGACTTGCCTTCTTAAATGAAGCAAGTTGCTTTGCTTCTCTTTGCTCCATTCATCTGCTTCCTGGTGGTTCCTCTGAAGATTTCTCTTGATAAACCTCACAAACCTTAGGAATAACCAAGCATGACAATGATTAGGGTTTTGATTAGTCCCCCACTTAGTCTTTTACCTTTGTGTCTCATTGAGTCTTCTCTTCTCATCTCATAATCAGGAACTAAACCCTAAAGGCTTTAAGGATTTGTGATTAAGCTTATGCCTGCATCCTTCTATTAGGATGGAGTGTATAACTTTAATCCTAAGTGTTAAACCCTTAATGTGTTTAACTCTTTTAATCAATCCATCTAATAATCATCAATACATCAAACTTGTAACTTGGGCCTTGCATTAGGGTTCTAATTCTTCCTTAATTGGTTAAGAAGGGCTAACCCTAGTGTTAATGGACAAGTCCCCCTCAAGTTGTCTTACAAACCATAAAACTCACTTCATCATCTTATCATTAACTAAAATCCACTTAATAAAGGCTTTGTTTTGTCATGGGTTTAAATCCTAATCATGGATTAAGTTGAGGAGCTTTCCTCAACTTAAACATTCTCATCTATTATCCTTCTATTAGGATGGTGTAATGAGTCTGTTTAATCCTTGATTATGGCTTAATCTAATTACTTAACACTAAACAAAAACCACAAAAACATCCAAATAATCACAAGTAGGTTAATGATCTTAATCCTGCACCATGGTGATTAAGTGTGAGAAGTTGACTTCACACTTAAGGTATTCTCATTACCCCTAATCAGAGGGAAGATGTGATGAGTTTACTAAATCCACTGGTTTAGGCTTAAGCTCATTAACTTATGACAAACTTCAAAAGGCAATAAAAGACTGAAAACTCAAAAACAAACAATAATCGTCTCCTCTGGGATTCTTTTCTCACCTCATTCACTCATAAACGAGAACTTGCTTCTTCCGTCTAATGCAAGACAGTTTGCACCTGAGCCCGACAGGTCATACACTTGAGCATAGGCAAGCAAGCAGTTCACAAGTCAATTCACCTTTCAGTCTCTTTGGGTCGAACTACGGTGTTCTGACTTCCTCATTGCATGAGAGGATACGTAGGCATAACTTAACAGTTATCGAACAAAAGTCTCTGTATATTCCCCTCTTTCCAGCATTATTTTCTTAGCCTCATTATCATGAGCATTTCACCTTTGTTCCTACACTGACACTTCACATATTTTCACTTCACATTCCTTTTCTTTTACACTGACACCTGTACATCCTTTTCCAGCTCTTTTATACACAAAATGCACTGACACTACCCCTTTAAAACACAAATCTTTTAAGCGTGGATCCCGTCGAGTACGACGGACAATCTGGGTGCTAATACCTTCCCAGGTTGTAACCAACCCCCTTTCTCAGTCTCTCTGGTTCGCGACCGTCTTATCCATATCTTTCTAGGTTTATGCAGCATTACCTTTCCTCCGGGATAAAAATGCCTAGCTGGCGACTCTATTCATTCCCTGTGAGTTCACTCCTGTGTGTTCTCACACCCTCTTTCGCCGACCGTTCGCGTCTGTACCTTTATCTGGGCCATTTCCCATTTATCGGGAGCGACAGCTTGGCGACTCTGCTGGGGAGCCTTATACTGTAACCAGGGCTTCTGGTTCTTTTTGTGGGTTCCTCCTAGCGCTTGTTTGATTTGTGTTTACTGGGGTGTTATGTGCTATTTGTGCTTGTATTTGTATTTAGTTTTGCTTTATGTACAGCTGTTTTATTGCTTTCTTTATAGCTTTACATATATCATACTGTCATACTGTGCTGGCTGGATCTGTTTTGTTGCTTTGGTGGGTGGGTGTTCCATTGAGAGTTGAGGTCCTATACCTGGGACCTGAGTGACACCTAGGCTAGAGTGGTTCATGTTCTTTCCCATTCCATTTCGGTCTGGTGCGGGAATATGAAACACGGTTCAGATATGGGTTTCTTCTTGAGAACTCTGTGCTACAGATTTCCTGTAGTGCTAGGGCTATCTGGGAAGCCTGCTAAGTCTGGATGACCTTTAGTATTGACCTTCAGAAACTGAGGTGAATTAGAGGAGGATCTTTTATGGTTATTGTAAACACTGTACCTCCGAGTTAGAAGTGTTTACACTTCTCATAACTGATCCAAGTCTGAGGATCCTTGTTTTAGAACATCACCTGTGAGGGGGTTGGGCTGTTTACAGGTTTGCAGGTACCCTTGACCTCAGCATACCCTGTTACTTTGTATTGATTAAGAGTACTCCATTTTGGAAACAGTTCTTGTGATTTTTAACCCTGGACATGTGACTCTTTATTTGAGTCCCCCACCTTGGTTACTGGACTTATGAACCTCCATCTGGATTTCTTGAACATACTTGGACCTATATCAGAGCAATTAATCAGATCCAGCTCAGTCACAAACCCTTGCATATCATTTGCATACATCATCATTGCATCATTTTAACATGTGTTTATTTGTTTTTCAGGGTATCCATTCTACATTTTGGCTTGGTTTTGACCCCTACTTCAGCATAGACCTATCTTCATCAGTACTTGCTTCAGCTATCAGCTACCTGCTTCAGTCACCTGCATCACCAGTCTCAGCCTGTCAGTGGCCCATCTTCAGTGTTATCCTCAGCATTTGTCTCAGCTCTTCTTCAGCAACATGGCACCCAAAAAGAGTAACATCTCCTATCATTTCTTTGAGCCTGAGTTGGCTAGCATCAGGAAGATTCAGACCCTGATTACTCCAGACCATATACCACTATTCAGAGAACATTATGGAGGAATCCTTGATGTGGTTATGGATTTGGACCCTTCACAGAGGAGCTTGATTCATACTTGCTTGCAATTCTATGATCCCCCTATGAGGTGCTTCACCTTCCAGAATTTTCAGTTGGGACCCTTGTTGGAAGAGTATTTATCACTGATTGGTGTACCTATCAGGGGTGGAGTCCCCTTCAACCCTGAGATGGCTTTCCCTAGTAATGAAGAGGTGGCAAAGGCATTGTATCTAGAACCAGCTCTGATTGGGCAGAATATGACAGCAAAGGCTGGAGTCTCAGGTTTTCACTTGGATTTCTTGACCTCTCAGGCTATTCTGAAGGCCTCCATGGGGGAGTGGAAGGCAGTCTGTGCATTATTGGCCCTCAGCATATATGGGGTTATATTATTTGCAGATGAGCCTAAGTTTGTTAGCAAGAATGCAATCCATCTTTTCATCCTGAGGAACCCAGTGCCCACCTTACTGGGAGATCTCTACTACTCTGTTCACCAAAGGAATGAAAAGCAAAGGGGAAGATTAGTGAGATGCTGTGCTCCTTTGTTCCATACTTGGCTGCTCAAACATTTGCCAAAGACTGATGCATTCTTGAACCCTCACCAGCAGAAGAACTGGGCTAGGAGGCTTGTTGCTCTAACCTCAGATGACATCAGGTGGTGCACTCAGAGCACCAAGGGCAGAGACATCATTACTAGTTGCGGGCAGTTTCCCAATGTACCTTTGATAGGAGTGAAGGGTTGCATCAACTACAACCCTCTGCTATTCAAAAGACAACTGGGCTATGCATTGGTCCACCCTCCTAGAGTACAAGATCTAGCTGAGACCCTTTATTGTGAGATCAAGCCTAATCTGGCTATTGTCAGGCAAGCATCCTGGGCTTGGGACAATGTCCAGACTAAAGGGGTAACCATCCTTGGGAGATGCAACAATGTGGCCTCAGCTCAGTACTATGAGTGGTCTCATGCCAGGGCTCAAGTTTCTGGAATGCCCTTCACCCTTGAAGATGTGCCTGGACCCTCCACAGCACCACCTCCAGCTACTGTTAGCCTGGAGGAGTTTGAGAAGTTGAAAGAGAGAAATGAGAATCTGACTCAGGCTCTACAGAAGACCCTCTGGGAGAGGAGTGATGGTCGGCTGGACATTGAAAGGTTAGAAAAGCTAAAGGTGGAGCATCTAGCCAGAATTGAGAAGTCAGAGGATTACATCAAGAAGTCTAGGGCTGGAGAACAGATTTTGAAGAATGCCTGCAAAGAGGCCCAATTCCAGAGAGCTAGGACTGATTTGTATCTAAAGGAGAGTCAAGCTAGGTGGGTCAGGATCACCGAAGCTCGCACTCAGGAGGATAAAAGGACTCAGGATAAGATTGAGCAGATGGAAGCTAGTGCAAAAGAGCAGCAGGAAGCCTTGCTTGCAGCCCAGAGAGAAATCTAAGAGTTGAAGATTAAAGCTGGTGTGAAGAGGTCAAAGGACCAGAGTCGACACAAGAAGCTAACTGCAGCTGTTGCTACCAGGAATCTCCTTATCAGGAACCTCACAGAGCGTCCGGCTGATCCTGTGACTGAAGCACTTCTCAAAGAAGTTCAGGAGGATGAGTTTGGTCTTGGTGTCTGACTTTTGCTTGTTGTTGCTTTCATTTCATGTACTTTTATTTTCTTATGTTGAATTGTTGACCCCTCAGAGGGCATGTATTGTAAAAAGAAACAAACTATGTATCATTTACTTTTTGTAATATATGTGTTGGTTTGTTTTATCTGAATTCTTCAAGCAACATCACAAGCATCTTCCTCAAGGGTCTGGAAAGGTCAAAACCAAGTGCCGAGCCGGATACCTTGGAAACAAATAAGCATACTGCATTGCATACTAACCTTTTGTTTTGTTTTGTAGGTTTTTGTTTTGTTGTTACTAACTATGTTGTGACTTCAGGAACTATTGCTCGACGTCGGGTGTTTCCACTCAACCGTCCACACAGATATCCAACCCGCAACAACCTTCCGGATATACAAATGGACCAAGTACAGCAGGACCTTACAGAGGTCAGGACCCAAATGGCCAATGAGAGATTGGAAATGAGGAATCAGATGACTCAGTTTATGGAGGTGATGAATAATATGGCTCAAAGCCAAGAGAGATTAAGAGCACTGGTAGAGAGGTAGAATCAGGAAGACCCCCATCTAGGGACTGCTGGGACAAGCAATAATGAGAGAGTTCAACCTCATGTTAATCCTCCAGTCTATGGACCCCACCTTCATCAAGAGATCAACATCCCTGTTAATGTGCAAGGGACTGCCACTGCAGGCAGAGTATTGCAGGAAGACCCCCAGGAAGATCAATTTACAGTGATGGGAGCTGGGGAGGAAGCCTATGACAGAAGGCTAGATGAGATTGCTGAGAAATTAAGATCCTTGGAGTCTCAAAACTCTTTGGGTTTTGATGTTATGGACATGGGTCTAGTGGACGGGGTCAGGATTCCCCACAAATTTAAACCACCGTGCTTTGAGAAGTACAACGGAACTTCCTGACCCCGGACCCATTTACAATCCTTTCTGGGGAGGCTGAAGGCATATACCATGGACGAAAAGCTATAGATGTTTTATTTTGAAGATAGCTTAACAGGAGCTTCAAGGGAATGGTACTCTCACCTGACCAGAGCAACCATCAGGTGCTGGAAGGACTTGGCTGAGGCCTTTATCAGACAATATCAGTACAACTTGGATATGGCTCCCAACAGGACCCTCCTGATGGGGATGTCTCAATCATCCAGGGAAAGCTTCCGGGAGTACGCTCAGAGGTGGAGACAGCTTGCTGCTGCTGTCCAGCCACCCATGTCAGAGAGGGAGATGGCTTATATGTTTATGAACACCCTCCAAGGGACATACATTGATAGGCTAGCTGCCTTTTCTTCCACTAGCTTTGCTGATGTAGTCATAGCCGGGGAAAGAATTGAGAGCCTATTAAAGATGGGTAAGATTTCTGACAACGGTGCCAGCTCATCCAGCAACCCAAGAAAGCCTTTTGTGGGCCCAAGAAGAACTGGTGAGACCAATGCTATCCATACCAGCAGGGGCAGACCCCAATATGTTCATAGGTCTGTGGCAGCAGTCACCATTCCCGCTCCAATTCATCCTCAACCAGCTTATCAACCACAGCAACAAAATTACCAGCAACAAACTCAGTATCCTCCTCAAAGAAATTATAACAACAACAACAACAACAACAATCAGCAAAGACCATATCAACAGAGACCTTCTCAGGCCAATAGGGTGATCGATCCGATCCCTATGCCCTATGCCACATTATTGCCACAACTCCTGAAACTCAACCTGGTTGAGTTAAGGACATTGGCACCTCCAGATCCTACCAGTCTGCCCAGAAATTATGACGCCAGCGCCAGATGTGCTTTTCACTCAAATGCACCTGGCCATAGTACAGAGAAGTGCAGACCCTTGCACATGAAGGTACAAGACCTGGTAGACTCCAAAGCTCTAAACTTCGCACCACCACCAAATGTTAACAAGAACCCTATGCCACACCACGGAGGCCCCAGAATCAATGCTATTGAAGAGGATAAGCCGTCCTACTTGATAACCAGTGTGGGTCAGATTCGGACACCCTTGGTAGAGATTAAAGCTCAACTCCTTGAATGTCAAATGTTCCCTGGATGTGAGCTAGGATGTGCTTATTGCAACATTTCAGTGAATGGGTGTGATAACTTGAGAGAAGGCATAGATGGTCTCATCCAGAGTGGCCTGCTTCAAATCACAACATCAATACCTACCAATCCAGCAATCTCCCTAACAACAGTTCCAGAATCTTCTACAACTGCAACAACCATTGTTCCAAACAACTCTTCAATCTCATCAACAAATGCTTCATCTGTTACTTCAACGGACCAAATATCAACAAACATCCCTTCTACAACTTCAGCACCCCTTCATTCAGAATCTCCTACAACAACAACACCCATCCAGTCAACAATGTCTCCTACAACATCAGCAGCAAACAATGAAAGTGTCTCAACAGTTACAATTTATTATGATCCTGCCAATGATTCTGCCTACAACTCACAAAATGCCACTCCTATCAGAGCACCAGTCACAATATACTATGATCCACATACTATCATGGTCCCTTCTGCAGCTGCCATCAGTCCAGTCACTATCACAGTGCCTGGGCCAGTACCTTATGAAAGCAGTAATGCCATCCCTTGGCATTACGGCTCCGACCTATACTGCGAAGGACAGAAAATCACTCTCGAATCATCAACTTCTTCACCACAAATAGACAATGTGGGGGGAGGCGGAGGCTTCACTCAAAGCGGACGTCTCTTTGCCCCGCAAATTCAAAGACCCACTGCTGAAGCAGAAGCTGCTGCCAAGGCAAAAGGGAAGAGCATGGTGCAAGAAGAGCAAATTGTTAAAGAAGCTTTGAAAACACCTTTTGATCAAGAAGTTGATGAATTCATGAGAATCATCAAGAAAAGTGATTACAAGATAGTGGACCAACTTCACCAGACGCCTTCCAAGATCTCCATTCTATCATTGCTTATGTGCTCCGAGGCTCATCGAAACGCACTACTAAAAGTCTTGCACGCAGCTTATGTGCCAGAAGAGATCACGGTCAATCAGTTGGAAGTTGTGGTTGGAAATGTTAATGCTAGTAATGGACTAGGATTTACCAACACTGATTTGACTACGGAAGGCCGCAATCACAACAAGGCTTTGCACATTACCATGGAGTGTAAGGGTGCAGTCCTTTCGCATGTACTGGTAGACACAGGGTCATCCCTCAATGTCTTGCCTAAAAAAGCCCTTGTGAAGCTGGAGTATGAAGGATTGGCATTACGTCCCAGTAACTTAGTAGTGAGAGCCTTTGACGGTTCTAAGAGATCAGTTCTGGGAGAAATTGAGTTGCCTATAATGATTGGCCCACAAACTTTCAAAACGACCTTCTACGTGATGGACATTCAGCCGGCCTACAGCTGTTTGTTGGGTAGACCATGGATTCATGCCGCTGGCGCAGTTACGTCTACCCTTCACCAGAAGTTAAAATTCGAGTGGGAGGGCCAAGTCGTTACTATTTGTGGAGAGGAAGATATTTTTGTTAGCCATCTGGCTACATACAAATATATTGAGATGGATGGGGAGATCCACGAAACGATGAATCAAGGGTTTGAGGCCCTGAATATTAATGAAACATCTGTTGTGCTTGGGACTTCCATGACATCTTACCAACAAGCCAGGAAGGTTGTTGAAGAAGGGAATGCTCAAGGCTGGGGCAAACTGTTGCATGTGGAGAAGAAAGAGGATAGATTTGGGTTGGGTTACAAACCAACTCAACAAGATCAAGCAGAGGCTGCTAGGAAGCCCAGTTTTGTTAGTGGGGGGATGCTCACCCCTGATGCTGTCAACAACTTGGAAGATGAGTCGGAAGATGAACGCAACCTGGAGAGCTGGATACGTCCAAGGATCCCGGGGAGCCGTATCTCAAACTGGTCTTCCCAGGAAATTATAAGGGTTACTCCTGCAGAGTAATTATTATTTCCTGTATATTTTAAGCATGCATCAAGTCTTGCATCTTGCCCAAGATGACAAGACTCATTTTGTAATCGGGCCATCTGTAATTTTTGTGCAACAAGATTAATCAATGAAATATCAGACATCTTTTGCAAATGAGTCTTTTTCTTTTCCGCTCACTGTTTTTCCATTTTTCTTTTTGTACAAAAAATGAATGGCAATGTTTTCAAAATGACAACTTTATTTCACTTTTCTAAACCAGATTAAAATCAATCACTAAAATGAACAAACTGAACCCTTGCAGAGAGTGCCTTCCAGACCGCACCGACAACAGCACGGCTATGACTCCGTATGACTTTGACAATCCAATCAATCAAGCTGATGAGGGGGTTGAAGAAGATTACGAGCTTCCTGAAGAGCTAGCCAGGTTGTTAAGATAAGAGGAAAAGGTTATCACTCCTCATCAGGAGGAGGTCGAAACAATTAATCTTGGTACGGATGAAGACGTGAAAGAGGTTAAGATTGGGGCCTACTTACAAGACTCAGTGAAGAAACAACTGATTGACCTGCTTCAGGAATATGTGGATGTGTTTGCTTGGTATTATCAAGATATGCCAGGGTTGGATACCGACATTGTTATGCACAAGCTGCCTTTAAGAGAAGATTGCCCGCCAGTTAAACAGAAACTGCGCCGTACTCGCCCAGACATGGCAATGAAGATCAAAGAAGAGGTGCAAAAGCAGTGGGACGCCGGGTTCCTTGCTGTAACTAGCTATCCACCGTGGTTTGCTAATATAGTACCTGTGCCTAAGAAAGACGGCAAAGTAAGGATGTGTGTTGACTACCGGGATCTGAACAGAGCCAGCCCGAAAGATGATTTCCCATTACCTCACATTGATGTATTGGTCGATAACACGACTTAGTTCTCGGTATTCTCCTTCATGGACGGATTTTCAGGATACAATCAGATCAAGATGTCACCTGAAGACATGGAGAAGACAACCTTCATCACACCCTGGGGCACGTTCTGTTACAAGGTGATGCCATTCGGATTGAAGAATGCTGGTGCAACATATCAACGGGCTATGGTAACATTATTCCACGATATGATCCATAAAGAAATCGAGTGTTATGTGGATGACATGATTGCCAAGTCCCTAACAGAAGAAGACCACCTGGTAAATCTGCTGAAGTTATTCAAGCGTTTGAGGAAGTACCAACTGAAGTTGAACCCCAACAAGTGCACATTCGGGGTGCGATCTGGTAAGCTGCTGGGTTTTATTGTAAGCGAGAAAGGGATTGAGGTTGACCCTGATAAAGTCAAAGCCATTCAAGAAATGCCTGCACCGAAGTCTGAAAAAGAAGTTCGAGGGTTTCTAGGTAGATTGAACTACATCTCAAGGTTCATATCTCACCTTACAGCAACCTGTGAACCCTTGTTTAAACTGTTAAGAAAAGAACAGACGGTCAGGTGGAATGAAGACTGCCAGAGGGCTTTTGACAAGATCAAAGAATACCTGCAAGAACCACCAATCCTTATGCCTCCAGTTGAAGGAAGACCTCTGATAATGTACTTGACAGTATTAGAAGAATCAATGGGGTGTGTGCTGGGCCAGCATGACGATTCTGGTCGAAAAGAGTATGCAATATACTACCTAAGCAAAACGTTTACCGACTGTGAACAACGTTATTCACTGCTCGAGAAAACTTGCTGTGCTTTAGCGTGGGCTTCTCGCCGACTAAGACAGTATATGTTGACCCACACTACCTTGTTGATCTCAAAAATGGACCCAGTTAAGTACATTTTCGAGAAGCCAGCTCTTACCGGACGGGTTGCTAGATGGCAAATGATTCTCACAGAATATGACATCCAGTACACATCTCAGAAAGCCATCAAGGGCAGTGTATTGTCTGAATATCTTGCTGAGCAACCTATTGATGACTACCAGCCTATGAGATTTGACTTCCCTGATGAAGACATCATGTTCATAAAAGCGAAAGATCATGAAGAGCCTATTCACACTGAAGGGCCTGACCCGGAAGAAGAATGGACTATGATGTTTGATGGGGCTGTTAATATGAATGGTCGTGGTGTTGGTGCAGTACTCATTACACCTAAGGGGGTTCACATGCCTTTCTCGGCAAAGCTCACCTTCAACTGCACTAACAATGAAGCTGAATACGAAGCTTGCATTATGGGTCTTGAGGAAGCCATTGACCTCAGGATCAAGACTTTAACTGTATTCTGAGATTCAGCTCTGGTAGTGAATCAAACCAACGGCAAATGGTACACACACCAGGATCATCTGATACCTTACAGGGATTATACAAGAAGGTTGTTGACTTTCTTCACAACGGTCAAGCTTGAGTATATCCCTCGGGACGAGAATCAGTTTGCAGATGCTCTGGCTACCATTTCATCTATGATCAAAGTTCAAGCTGCCAACTTTGTACCGCAGATTTCAGTGTCCAGACTTGACAGACCAGCATATGCATTTGCAGCAGATATTGTCAAAGATGATAGGCCTTGGTTCCATGACATTAAGTGCTTCTTGGAGGATCAAACGTACCCACCTGGGGCATCTTCCAATGATAAGAAGACTTTAAGAAGGCTTGCTGGTAGTTTCTTCCTGAACACGGATGGTTCCCTGTACAAGAGAAACTTTGATATGGTACTCCTCAGATGCGTTGATAGAACAGAAGCAGGTTTGTTAATGCACGAGGTGCACGAAGGATCCTTTGGTACCCATGCTGGAGGACATGCCATGGCTAAGAAATTGCTAAGATCAGGTTATTACTGGATCACAATGGATGCTGACTGTTGTGCCTATGCCAGGAAATGCCATAAATGCCAGATCTATGCGGATAAGGTGCATGTGCCTCCAAATCCCTTGAATGTGATGTCTTCACCCTGGCCCTTCGCTATGTGGGGCATTGACATGATTGGCAAGATTGAGCCAACTGCTTCAAATGGCCACAGATTCATCCTGGTCGCCATTGACTACTTCACCAAGTGGGTCGAAGCAGCTTCCTATGCCAATGTTACAAGACAAGTGGTAGCCCGATTCCTGAAGAGAGATATCATCTGTCGGTATGGAGTTCCCGAGCGAATCATTATTGATAATGGTTCCAATTTGAACAACAAAATGATGGCAGAACTATGTCGGGACTTCAAGATCCAACACCACAATTCTTCTCCCTACATGCCAAAGATGAATGGCGCTGTTGAGGCGGCTAATAAGAATATCAAGAAGATTGTGCAGAAGATGGTAGTCACCTACAAAGACTGGCATGAGATGCTGCCATTTGCCTTGCATGGGTACCGCACGTCAATCAGAACATCCACTGGGGCAACACCGTATCAGCTTGTGTATGGTATGGAGGCAGTCCTACCTGTTGAAGTTGAACTACCCTCCCTACGGGTACTGATGGATGTTAAGCTGAACGAAGCAGAATGGGTCCGATCCCGGTACGAACAACTGAGTCTGATTGAAGAGAAAAGATTGGTTGCAATCTGTCAAGGGCAGTTGTATCAGAAGAGAATGAAGAAAGCCTTTGATCAGAAAGTCAGGCACCGAGAGTACCAAGTAGGAGATCTTGTGCTGAAAAGAATCCTCCCTCCTCATACAGACCATAGGGGCAAGTGGACCCCAAACTATGAAGGACCATTCGTAGTAAAGAAAGTTTTCTCTGGTGGAGCACTGATGCTCAGCACCATGGATGGTGAAGACTTCCCGTCCCCTGTAAATTCAGATGCAGTTAAAAAATACTTCGCATAAAAATGACCCGCTGGACATAAAAACAGAATGTAAGTCCAGGCAAAAATAGGGCATCCCGGCAAGTCAAAAACAGAATAAAAGGCTTGGGCAAAAATAAGGGAAATAAATAAAAAATGTACACCCGCTGAGTTGAAAAGCCGCATTGGACAGCTCAGGCAAAAATGGGTATCCCGATGGATTGAAAACCCGAAAGGGCGATCCATGAAAAATAAGGGAATAAGCGAACAACTGCATGCTGAATTCGTCTGTATCACTCACAACCGGGTAAGCTTCGAAAGGATCAAGCCTCTTTCAGAATCAGCCTTCTTTAGAAAGCAAGACGATAAGGACGTCAAAAGTCATACGAGTCATAGCAAAAGAGGAAGCTCCTTAAAGCGTCGTCAACATTGCCAGCATTTTGTTTCTCAATTTGTAACAATCTCCTCATTTCAGGGGATATGTTTCTTTGATGTATCTTGCCAATTCAGGGCACACGAATTAATAAAACAGATTTTCAGTCAAGTTTCACCTCGTACACTTCAGTTTATTTGCAAAGAATGTCTGGTACCTTTAAAATACTGATTGCATGAATACAGATGCTTATCCTCAAAAAAATAAAAAACCGCGTGCTTGCAGGAAATATACTTACTCTCGAGAGTGTTTCACTCCTATGACGGAATCCGGTAAGGGATGCCTCGGGATTACTTGTGCGTTTCTCTGTCTTTGCAGGATTGCAGGTATTCAAAAGCGCAACACGGGGCATGAAAGCCTCATCCCAGCAAGCTGGCAAATCAACACTCACTCAGTCTTAGCACCCAAGTGCTTTCTCCCCAGCTGAGTTGCCACTTGTTGTTTCTCCCCAGCTGAGTTGCCATCCGTTACTCCTCCTCATCCAAATACAAAAAGCCAGGGAACCATCTCCCCGCAGAGTTTCAGCCTCTATCCAGAAGAGCAACGCATGAAGGGAATCACAACAGAGTGAAGAAAGCTCCTACAAGCCCTAGTTGGATCCCTCATTTACGGGAATAGGTCTATCATTGACCCATTTCCCCAAAGCAGAATCATCTCATCAGATCTACCAATGATCTCATCCCCAGCTGGGATGTTCACTTCAAACAGATCGACCGGAGATCTACACAACAATGGGATCTGCATCCCAGATCGGTATCTTTTGCATAATCATAACATTCGCATCATATTCACCCCACGAAGCGTAGCATTCCGTTTAATACGAAGCATTACGGCAAAAGTCAAACATGTTGCATAATCATAAGTCATGGTTTGAATCAAACACTTGTGAATAATGGCAACCCATCATCAATATACAGAATGCCCCCCAGATTCCCCAGCAAAAGCAGTTGCCTCACATTCACAAACATCAGTATATACTCCTTGTGGCACCCGTCCGTGTCATCATGCCCCAGTAAAGTCGCCCGAGCTTTTCTTTACAAACAAACACTTGTGTATTACAGATACTTCTCGACACCCGTCCGTGTCTCATTCCCAGCAGAAAGCCAAAGTATCCCCTTTGCACTCACAGATACAGATATATATATATAACTTTCCTGACACTCGTCCGTGTCGCTTTTCCCAGCACAGTAATGTAAACACTTTGTATACCAGATACTTGTCTATACTATACTCTTCTCCTTTCGACACTCGTCCGTGTCGCTCTCCCCAGCAGGTGGAACACTCAAATATACACTACTCATACTTATTTTACTTATACAGATACTCGCTTGTATCTTGTATACACCATTTATACCCCCACGGATTCGACACTCGTCCGTGTTCTTTGTTAACCAGTTGGTACTCGTCCGTACCATCATCTCAGAACATGCGTCAAACGTTTGTTTCCACTTGATACTCGTCTGTATCATAGTCTTAAGGATGCTCGTCCGCATCTTTAATCCATACACTGTGTCATACACTCTTGTCTTCTTGAATATAGACACTTGTCTGTGTCTACTATTCCCCAGAAGAGTCCTCTCAGATTCAACACTCGTCCGTGTTCTTTGTTAACCAGTTGATACTCGTCCGTATCATCATCTCTGAACATGTGTCAGTATTTGTTTCTACCTGATACTCGTCCGTATCATAGTCTTAAGGATGCTCGTCCGCATCTTTAATCTATACACAATACCAAACACTTATACCTTTCATTTCTTGGATATAAACACTCGTCCGTGTTTACTTTTTCCCCAGTAAAGCAATTTCCCCTTTTATCTGACATTCGTCCTATGTCATGATAAACCCTGAGAGCAGCCGTACCCTGCTAGGTGATCGTCCTTCACCTCTTGATGATCGTCCTTCATCATGCTCGTCCGATGGCCGTCCCCATCGTTGACCCTTTTTATCCGACATTCGTCCTATGTCGTGATATTTAGCAGCCGTCCCCTGCTAGGTGATCGTCCTTCACCTTCTTGATGATCGTCCTTCATCATGCCCATCCGATGGCCGTCCCCATTGTTGATTTTTGGTTATCTGACATTCGTCCTATGTCATGATAAACCTTGAGAGCAATCGTCCCCTGCTAGGTGGTTGTCCTCCACCTCTTGATGATCGTCCTTCATCATGTTCATCCGATGGCCGTCCCCATCGTTGACCTTTTATCCGGCATTCGTCCTATGTCGCGATATTTTCGGCAGCCGTACCCTGCCAGGTGGTCGTCCTCCACCTTAGATGACCGTCCCTCATCTTATCCCCAACAGAGCAGCCGTCCCCTGCTAGGTGATAGTCCTTCACCTTTGATGACCGTACCTCATCATCTGTTTATTTCATTTATTCTTTAACCCGATGGCCGCCCCCGTCGTGGTCCCTTTTTCTTTTTAGCCCGATGGCCGTCCCCATCGTTGGTTGCTTTGCTTTATAAACTTGGTGGCCGTCCCCATCATGTTTCATTAATCCCCAGAGAATCTTACAGCTTTACTTGATGGCCATCCCCATCATAACCCCTTTTATCCCCAGCATGTCGGCCGTCCCCGTCATCGCTTTACTTCACACACCTTTCCCAGCATGTCGGCCGTCCCCGTCATTGCTCTTTCCCAGCAGTCGTCCTCTGCTCGACGGTCGTCCTCCGTCGCCCATACTTTACAATATACTTTATTTTCCTTTACAATCTATATCCCTTTTCTTCTTCATTCTGTGAGTGCAAATTTTGGACTGTCTTTGATATTCAACCACAAGTTATCTTGTTTGCCTGATAAGCTGTCGCTTACATCCTGCACAGCTAACTCATATTTGAATAGGGGCAGCTGTAAACACCCCAAATTTTCCCTCACCCATTCACACCACGGCTTGTGATCTTTTCATATGCATAAACACCATCATAGCATCTCATATTACATTTTTGATTCACTGCATGGATTCTAAGTCATCTGCACCTAGGGTTTGTGATCTGAGCAATCCAAGAGCTTCTTGAGCCAATCCAAAGGTCATCAATCGCTTCAAAGGGGTCCATGTGTGTTCAAGTATCATATTACATCCCCTCAAAGTCAAGAATGTCAAAGGATCACAAGAACTGGGATTGGTATGGAAGCAGAGCCAGGCTTGACTGCCCAGATGACCTAAAATTAGGGTTTTGGTTTCAGAGGCCATAACTCCAAATTTTTTGGTCATTCTTGTTTCTATTGGTCTCTATATGGTATAGGGAGTATGCATATCAATTTTCATGAAGAAATTCCATGGGGAAGTCATCTGATCAAGAGTTGACTTTTCAAGTAAGTCAGTGTAAAATCAGGGCATCTGAGGCCCCCAATGACCCAACCAAAGGGTGTTCTTCATCATTTTGATTGTATATGATCTTTATTTGATCATAGAAGAGGTTGGAAGTTCACAAAATTGAAGAATTTCAAGTCATTTGCAAAGTTGACTTTTTGGGAAAGTTTGACTTTTAATGAAATTGCCATTTTAGGCAACTTTTTCAACCTTTACTTTTTGATTCAAAAAAGCTTCAAATGGAAAAACTTTGGTCATGAAAGTTGTAGAATGGATCATTCCCTTTTCAAAAAGTACAAGAACATGACCTAATTCATTTTGGATCAAAAGTTATGGCTTGTCAAAGTTGGCAAAAATCACAAAATTTCAAAGTTTCCACCAAAGAGGCAAAGTTGCAAATTCACTTCTCAAGGCAAATTAAGTCATCAAATGGACTTCTAAACTTCACCACATGATCACACAAGTCCTAAAAGTCAGATTTCACCCAAAGAATCACATGTTTTATGGCTTATGGAGCAAGATATTTCATAAAGATCAAAAACAAGGCAAGTTGCAAAACTCATCATAGTTTCTCATCCACTTGCTTGCTAGCTTGCTGAGCCATCTTAGGCCTTTCCCCACATCCTGCTGCGCAGGACACACTCCTTGTACTTGGCTAGAAGTAGCCCATACTTCTCTTACACCAACTTTGACATTTTGGCAAAAAGACCCATACCAATCAATAAAGCACACATCACTTCTTCTGACCAATCACAGTTATCTATACAAGCCAAAATCAAGCCAAAGAAACTACAACACAGGCCTGAAACACTCCACAACTCAGCATTCTCATTTTCACCTTCATGTGCAAGAGCCTTCGAAACTCATCACACAAGCCACAAACACCCAAACAAACTTCACAAACCAACTCAACACATCTTCCTGGTCACAAAGCACCCTTCACCATAGCCTGAAACTCAAAGAATCAAAAACACGATCACCACCTGCCATTGAACAGAACTCCTGCCATCTCTCAAACCAGCCATTGCAAACTTCAAACAAACATTGCAAGCTTCTTAGGGGGATCACTGGAGTGCATTTGAGCCAGAGAAACAGCCAGAAAGCTCCTGAATCAAAAGCTTCAGTTCAGGTAGTCAACTCAAAACTTTTTTCCAGAAACATGTTTTTAAGTTCTTAATAGCTTCTATGCACTCCCCTGATCATGAATATGTGCTTACTTTTGAAAATGGTTGAGAAACCAGGATGTATGCACTGCCTGAAACTTTTGCCCTAAAAAATGTTTGATTCGATTCTCTCTGTTTTTGAATGATAAATGTTGTTTGATTGAGGGGTTTGGTTCGTTTTTAAGTGGGGATGAATTCTGGGTAGTTAGATTTTGTTTTGGATGCGTGTAGAGAGAGTTTGAGATTTGAGATGGCCGGAGAAGACGACCGGAACAGTGTTCCGGTCGCCTGAAAGTCATTAGGGCATAATTAATTAGGGCTAATCATAATTATGCCAGTTTGAATTTCCACCCTTGGATGTGGCGCCAGGTCAATTCGCGCGCGTGATATTTGAATCTGGACCTTTAGATTTGCATATTTTTCCTTTTTCAGATTAAATTCATTTTTATTTTACATTTGTTTCATTTGTTTTCTCATATTTATTAAAAATAGCAAAACCTTTTTAAAAATTCTGAAAATTTTTATACACATTTTTATTAATTTTCAGAAACCAAAAACATTTTTTATTTTTATTTTTTGCATAAAAAATATTTTTAAATCATTTAAAATTTTATTTTTAATTAATTAATGAGAATTAATTAATTAAAAATCCTTTTAAGTATTTAAAAATCACCAAAAAATTCATGAAACCTTTAAAATCATTTAGAAACATTGTCCAACCCTCAAACCAAATTTCTTTTTTGATCTTGATGCACTTTGATAATTTTCCATGGAATTAATTCATTTTCAAAGCATTATTTTGATCCAAACTTCAAAAAATCATTTCTGCCTAACCATTGAGAGTTGGACTTTGATTCTTTTTGCATTGTATTTTGCATATCATGTAGTTTGTGGGATTAAATTGGCATGATTTGATCTTTCATTTTCAATTTGTTTGGCATTTTTCTTGTTAAGGTACCCAAAAACCCTAGAAATTTTAGGAAATTCATAACTTTTATTAGGTTAAGAGTTGGAACCTCTCCTTTGGGCAGTGAGTTAGTATAGGTTTAGGGTTCCTTTGAGTGCATTTTCAATTTTTTATCTTGATGTTTGCTTCTGGTTTTGGTTTTTGTTTGTTGCATTGATCATAAACCCTAATTTGAGCTTCCTTTTGCATCCATCTTGCATTTGCTTGCATACCTTGACTTGCCATAGCATTTTGTGCATCCATTTGATTAATTTGACATCTTAAGACATATTAGAATCATGTTTGATCATTGCATCTTGCATTTGCCATGTCGTATGCCATTTGCACTTCATAACTTTTCATGTATGTTCATGATCCTTAACTTGCTTCTCTTGCATCCATTTGTTCATATGATCATCCCCATGCCTTGTTTCATGTTTGCATCATCCCATAGCATCATTATCATCATGTGTATGCTTCTGGTTTTGGTTGGCATCATCACATTTCATCTCATTTTGCATTGCATTGCATTTCTTTCACTAACTTTTCAGGTGGTAAGTCATTTTGAGAAGTGAATTTGCCTTCACTTCTCACAACTTCTTTTCATCTCTCTTATGCATCCTTGCTGCATTTTGTTATGTGTTTGAGATTGAGCTTGCTCTTTCTTTTTCTCCTTACTTTCTTTTCTCAAGTGACTTGCCTTCTTAAATGAAGCAAGTTGCTTTGCTTCTCTTTGCTCCATTCATCTGCTTCCTGGTGGTTCCTCTGAAGATTTCTCTTGATAAACCTCACAAACCTTAGGAATAACCAAGCATGACAATGATTAGGGTTTTGATTAGTCCCCCACTTAGTCTTTTACCTTTGTGTCTCATTGAGTCTTCTCTTCTCATCTCATAATCAGGAACTAAACCCTAAAGGCTTTAAGGCTTTGTGATTAAGCTTATGCCTGCATCCTTCTATTAGGATGGAGTGTATAACTTTAATCCTAAGTGTTAAACCCTTAATGTGTTTAACTCCTTTAATCAATCCATCTAATAATCATCAAGACATCAAACTTGTAACTTGGGCCTTGCATTAGGGTTCTAATTCTTCCTTAATTGGTTAAGAAGGGCTAACCCTAGTGTTAATGGACAAGTCCCCCTCAAGTTGTCTTACAAACCATAAAACTCACTTCATCATCTTATCATTAACTAAAATCCACTTAATAAAGGCTTTGTTTTGTCATGGGTTTAAATCCTAATCATGGATTAAGTTGAGGAGCTTTCCTCAGCTTAAACATTCTCATCTATTATCCTTCTATTAGGATGGTGTAATGAGTCTGTTTAATCCCTGATTATGGCTTAATCTCATTACTTAACACTAAACAAAAACCACAAAAACATCCAAATAATCACAAGTAGGTTAATGATCTTAATCCTGCACCATGGTGATTAAGTGTGAGAAGCTGACTTCACACTTAAGGTATTCTCATTACCCCTAATCAGAGGGAAGATGTGATGAGTTTACTAAATCCACTTGTTTAGGCTTAAGCTCATTAACTTATGACAAACTTCAAAAGGCAATAAAAGACTGAAAACTCAAAAACAAACAATAATCGTCTCCTCTGGGATTCTTTTCTCACCTCATTCACTCATAAACGAGAACTTGCTTCTTCCGTCTAATGCAAGACAGTTTGCACCTGAGCCCGACAGGTCATACACTTGAGCATAGGCAAGCAAGTAGTTCACAAGTCAATTCACCTTTCAGTCTCTTTGGGTCGAACTACGGTGTTCTGACTTCCTCATTGCACGAGAGGATACGTAGGCATAACTTAACAGTTATCGAACAAAAGTCTCTGTATATTCCCCTCTTTCCAGCATTATTTTCTTAGCCTCATTATCATGAGCATTTCACCTTTGTTCCTACACTGACACTTCACATATTTTCACTTCACATTCCTTTTCTTTTACACTGACACCTGTACATCCTTTTCCAGCTCTTTTATACACAAAATGCACTGACACTACCCCTTTAAAACACAAATCTTTTAAGCGTGGATCCCGTCGAGTACGACGGACAATCTGGGTGCTAATACCTTCCCAGGTTGTAACCAACCCCCTTTCTCAGTCTCTCTGGTTCGCAACCGTCTTATCCATATCTTTTTAGGTTTATGCAGCATTACCTTTCCTCCGGGATAAAAATGCCTAGCTGGCGACTCTATTCATTCCCTGTGAGTTCACTCCTGTGTGTTCTCACACCCTCTTTCGCCGACCGTTCGTGTCTGTACCTTTATCTGGGCCATTTCCCATTTATCGGGAGCGACAATGAGAGACAATGATACCCTTTGATTAAGGAAGTACCGGCCCTCTTCTTATCTTGTTCTGCTGGAGAAAAGATAGTCTAATGAGACTTGCTGAGGAAAATGGTCAATGAAATTTGCTGAGGGATATAAACCCAATTGTCGCCAAATAACCCTTGATCACATACACTGCGTGTTGCACCCCAAAATTTGCCCTCCCCTAGTCAAGGCATTGTGTACCAAGGTGTCCCAAGAGGTTCACAAGGTATCCCAAGAGGTTCACAATTAGTCAGAAAGCTTGGAAGTTCCCTCAGACAAAGCCTCCTCCTAAGCAATGCACCCTAAACTAGGTTTTTGGATTTCATCAGGCTAAATGGACTTCCAAGGCTTCAAGTGAGCTTCATAGCATCCTATATGTCTTCAAGAATCCTTATGTCAAGTTTCAAGGCTTTCCCAAAAAGTTTGCTCAGCCAGATTATCAGATATGCAAAAATCAGTCAAAGTAGTTAAAAAGTCAAACTGAGGTCAACTGTGGTCAAACCAAAGTCAAACTTCATGATTTTTTGCCAACATCACGTTTATGAAGTAAAATTCATCATTTTATCAAGGTTTGATCATGATTCATCAAGGAGATTTCAGATCATCAAGAATCAGGAGTTTCTAAATTAGGGTTTTCACAGGAAAAGTCAACTAAACTTTGACCAGCCATAACTTTCACATGCTTCATCAGATATTTCCCATCCAAAGCTCATTTGAAGGAAATTTAATTCTCTACAACTTTGTGTCTCACAAGTCAAGCCCAAAAATGCTTCATTTGGAAGGTATGAGCTAAAACATTATAGGTCATTTTAAAAGTCAACAAAAAGTCAACATCTTCCAAAGGGCATACTTTGAAAATGGTAAAGGATATGGACATGATACCAAAGAGGTTGGTTAGAGGACTCTCTAAGCTTTCCAAAATGTCCAAGAACACCTTCATAGCCTTAAAATTCACGGATTTGTTCCTTTGCAAATTTGGGAAATATTTGAGAGGTATATTGAGCAAATGGGGTCTTAAAACCAATTCTTTCCACATGGGCTTGCAATTTTATGATCCAATGTTTACCATGACATCATGCACGACTCAGTTCTCATTTATTCAGATTTTAATAGTTTATTTTTTATTTATTTTGATTTTATTCATTAAAAATCAATTTAAATCAAAATAAAATATGAAAACTCAATATTTAGATTTGATTCTTATTCTAGAAGATCATAAACACCATTTAACTTGATTGGATACACTCCAACTTCGTGCAAGGCTTTAAGAGTATGAAAATATTATATCTTTCTTCACCATCAAGTTATCCAAAAGCCCAAATAAGGGACAAGTTTTTGACCTAAATGCATTCACTATATGTACATGAACATAACACAATACTAGGGGACAAAATTCAGAGGCCAAAGCATAGGATTCAAACTTCCAAATTTCAGAAAAAAAACTCACATTCGGATTTTGGATTGCAGGCTATATCAAGGCATTTTGAAGGTTGTAGCATGTTCCTTGAACATTACTGAAGCTATCCCAATCATTACCATCATTTAAAACCTCATAAATCATTGAAACCGATCCATCATATTCTTGACTTTTTGATTTTTTGATTTCATTAATTCATGCAATATAAATGATTTTTGTGCATTGATACTTGTTTATTAACATCTCTGGAATGTTTTTATGTGCTTGAATTGAGTTTTTGTTGCAGAATCAAGGAGATGCCATTGTTAGGGTTTTAAACTCGAATTTAGGATCTTAGGATTTAGGGCATATAAATGGATTCTAAAAACATGGCTATAACGTATGAGCACTGGGTAATTGATCTGGGTTGTTAATTTTTATTATTATTGTGGTTTGTATGATGTTTCAAAAACCTAGGTTCTTCTAGTTAGCAATGCCCGCAGGAAAATTCGCAGGAGAAATTGCATGAAATTTCGCAGGAAATTCAAATGAGGAAGATGAAGTCTTGGCGCGCTCTGAAGAATTCAAATGATTGTTTTTATATTTTATTAATTTGATCCAGATTATTATCACAACGCACGCGTTGGCCTAGTGGTTAAAGAGACGTTTTGTTACAATGAGGATGTGGGTTCGATCCTTGGTGGAACCAGTTTTTTTCATATTTTCATTTATTTAACTAACATGATATATTATCATTGTTTGTTGTTCCATAGGCAGACGCGCCCCATGTGGCTGAATGGTAAGAGCTGTGTTTGAAACTTGAAAGGGTTAGGGTTCGAATCCCACCTCCCACCAAATTTTTTCCTTTTTCATCATATTGTGCAGGTTGAATATATTATACATTGTTGTTGATTCTCTACCAGCTAGCGCACGCAGCCCAGTGGTTCTTCATCAAACTGGTAATGGGGAGGTCCTGGGTTCAAATCCAGGCCTCCCCCATTTTTTTTAAAACCTTGTTTTATTTTCTTTATATTTTCTTTAATTATTAATATATTTTTTAATTGTCTAATTAACTAATTAATTAATTAATTAACCCTAATTTCAATTTAAGTACATAATATTTTTTGTAAATAAATTCTAATTATTCTTTCTAATAATTTTTATTATGATATTAATCTTTATTATATATAATTTTGTAAATAATTTATTTAAATCTTAATTAATTCCTTAAACCTAAATTCTTAACCCTAATTTTTTTAATTAAAATGCTAACCCTAATTTTTCTATTAACCCTAAAAAATCAACTTATTTTTCTAAACCCAAATTAATATATTAATCTTTATCTTTATTATTATGTAAATAATTTAATACTTTGCTTATTATTATTAAATTTGTTATATTTTCTTAATTAACCTCTAAAAAATTTCTAATATTTGTTTAACCTAAAAATAATTTTTCTTTTAAATTTTTATTTTCTTTATTTATTATTATAATCATTATTATTATTATCATTTTATTATTGCTAATATTTTGTGGTTTATTTATTATTCTTATTATATTTATTATTATTATTTTTATTTAATTATTATGTATCTGCTAAAGCCCTGTAATATTTGTAGGTTTATTTTCCGTCTTTATTTTATTTCGTAAATATTTTATCGTATGGCTAGTAATCTTAGGGTGTGTATAACCTAAATGTGATTAAAAATAACTTAGAAAATTAATTTATATAAGATAAATACTTGAATATAAACACTCACACACGTAAGTCGATCTTTGATCGCCATCTTGCACTTCCTAGGTTACCCCTCTCAGTTGCCTTAAAAATGGTCAAGTCCCTCGAATATAGGGGTGTCTTAAGCAAAGTCCCTTCACTTATCAAATCATCAAGTCCCTATAGATTTAAAAGATCAAGTCCTTTCGAGGTTGCCTACGATAATGATCTTGTCCCTTCGAGGTTGCCTACGATAATGATCTTGTCCCTTCGAATAAATGATGATAGTCCCTACGAATTGCTAAAGACATCCCTTTAAGTTGCCTTCTATGACCATACGATGACCCTACGCTTGTCCCTTCACATCCAAGGTAATGACTACTTATTCCTTAATAATAGGGATAGTCTTACCATCGAAAGAACATACAAAAACACGAAAGACTTAATCTAGGGTAGGTACCTCATAGTTACTTGCTGACTCTTCAAAATTACTTTTACACCTCACAATTTCTAAACTAGGCTTTGTATACACCCATACGAGGGTCATTGCAAAGTACTTAAAGAAATTTTTCTAATCATACACTACACTTTCCAAAAACAATTAAAGTGAGCTAAGTAACTAAGAGCTCATGGATAACCATGGATATAAAGGGTGCTAACACCTTCCCTTTATATAACCTACCCCCCGAACTCAAGTCTTTTAAAATAGGTCTTTCCTGTTCTTTTATGTCTTTTCCTTAAGGATAAAATAAAAGTCGGTGGCGACTCTTGTTATCCGCAACATTTATAGAAAGTCAGTTCTCCCACCGTGTTACAGAATTGGCGACTATGCTGGGGAGTTACTTAATAAAAGAGGGGTACCCTTAGGAATTAGATCACTTTAAATTGTTTGCTTTGCTTGCTTTATATTTATCTTTTGGGCTTATGTGTGAAAGATCCTAACCCGGATCTAGTGTACCCTAGGTAAATGGCAATAGACCAAGGAAACTGTACGGCGTATACCGATATGGTTGATCTGGTAGCCATAGTTAGTGTGACTTCTTGGTTGGTGCTTATGTTCTTTAAATAAGTTGAGGATAATATGAGGCTAACATATGTTGTCAATACACTAACTGACTTTTAGAACCTTAGTCATCCCATCTTGGCCTTTAGAAAGTAGTGAGATAATCGGCTTTGGTGAAGACTGAAGTTGGTTAATACTCGATGCTACACTCATTGAGATCCTAAACTTGGAGGGTTTTGGTTGGCAAGTAAGTTGCCTACTGAACAACCACCCTTGGGAAGGATCAGTGATATTGAGATCCCTTAGAACCTGGTTACTTTTGTAGGACAGGATGAACCATCTAAACTTCAAGGGAAGGTACTTACCTTTAAACCTCGTGCAAGCCTTCAAACCTAGGGCTATTGTGTGACTTGTTTGTGTGTGCCACATGTTTATGATTGAGCATAACATCATGACATCATGCATCATAAGCATAGCATTTTCACTAACCATTTCAAGGACCAAAGGATTTATCTTTGTTCTTTGTTGCAGGTCATGGCTTCTGCTCGTAGGAATACTATCCAGATCAACTTTGTAGGAATACCTTCTAAGCTTAAAGAATTGGTCACTCAAGTTTCTGAAAAACTCCCAATTCATCAAGAGGCATGGTCACCTACTAGATCTAGTCACTTCAGGATTCAATGAAGACATGATGAATGTCCTATTTCAGTTCTTTGATCCTAAACATCATTGTTTCACATTCCCCTACTATCAGTTGGTTCCTACAATGGAAGAGTTCTCCAAGCTACTGGGTATACCTATCCTTGATCAGAGACTCTTCACAGGCTTAGAAAAAGAGCCTAAACCTTAAGTCATTGTTGCAGCCCTACATCTGAAGAAATCACATTGTCCTAGAAACGAGAAGTGGAGTTAAGGGTATTCTTGCTAAGGTATTGATGGAGAAAGCTCAAGTGTTCCTGAAGGCTATGAGTTATGATGCTTTTGAGGAGATCCTAGCCCTATTGATCTATGGCTTAGTGTTGTTCCCTAATCCAGACCAGTTCATATACGTACACGCCATCAACATATTTCTGACTCGTAACCCAGTGCCTACATTACTTGGAGACATCTTACACTCTCTTCACACTCGTACTACGAAGGCGAGAGGGGCTTTGATGTGTTGCATACCTCTACTGTCCAGGTGGTTTATTTCTCACCTTCCTCGATCAGTGATGAAGAATGAACAAGGGTTCAGGTGGTCTAAGAGGATCATGTCACTTTCTCATTCAGACATTCATTGGTGCTCTCGATCTATGGAGAATGTTACTATCATTGACCGTTGTGAGGAATTCCCTAATGTACCACTCCTTGGCATAAGAGGGGGCATTACTTACAACCCTTCTTTAGCTCTACGCCAGTTTGGTTATGCTCGGTGTGATGGTCCTCATGACATGCTTATTCAGGGTATTGTGTTCGACTACGACAACGATCTGCAAGGTTATCGGCAAAGGTTTATACGAGCTTGGGGTAAAGTGAACAAGGTTGACAGCAAGACTCTGGAACCAAAGTACTCCATTTCTATGGAACCTTATCTCAGATGGGTACGAGCACGTGCTCAGACTCTTATGATGCCATATCCTATAATCCTGCCAGTTACCATGGAGCCTGTTGCTGAAGGAGTTACTCCTTATATCATCCTTCATCCAGACATGCCCACTGACATGGAAGAGTTGCAGAGGTCCTGGATCCAGTTGAAGGAACAAAGGGATACTTTTGAGACTCATTTTAAATCTAGTCAAGAAAGAATCCTGGAACTGACAAGACAACTTCACGAGGAGCGGAATCTCAACACATACCTCAATACAAAGAGGAAACGTCCATGGGAGACTTAAAACCCCATCTTTGTATTTATTTCATTTTATTGTAAGCCCAAGAGGCAAACAAATTTATTGCTTACTAATAAAAGTTTCCTTCCTGGTTGTTTAAACAAATTTAAATCCTGCGGTCCTTGAAAATGTTGCATATGCATTTACATACCATATCATTGCATCATAGGTATCTTATCTTCTCGCTGTTTATTTTAGCAGAAATGGCTCTCGAACAAACTGTTAAGGATCTCCAGACCCAGAATGCACGATTTTAAGAAATGATCCTGAACTTGTCCAAGGGACAAGATGAGCTGAAGGCACTTCTGACTAAGAAGAAGAAGAAGACTAGGAAATCAGGGGGTCTCATCAATCTGGGTAGAAGATTCAGAGGTCCTATCAAGACCAAAGAAAAGGTTAAGGATTTTGAGTCTGAAAATTCTGAGAAAGAAGGAGGTAGTCTCCATGGTACTGTGGAAGATTATGATTCTGAGGAGAACTATTATCATGATCCTGCTAGCAAGGAGAAGTATAAGATGTTGGTAGACAGAATGAACGCTATGGAACTACAAAAATCTTCTGGGCTTGATTTTGAATATTTGAGTTTAGTTTCTGGAGTGGTTATACTTATTGGTTTCAAGGTTCCTATTTTTGTGGTGTATGGTGGTGTTTCATGTCCTAAACTACACTTGAGGTCCTATGTCCAAAGGGTTCAACCACATACTGCTGACAAGAAGCTGTGGATTCATTTCTTCCAAGAGAGTTTATTTGGAGCTCAATTGGAATGGTATTATCAACTTGAAAGTGTTAATATTCGTGATTGGAATGATCTTGCTGAGGCCTTCTATAGGCAATACCAATATAATGCTGATTTAGCACCAACTCGCATGCAGATCCAAAGCATGTCTATGGGTGCTAAGGAAAGTTTCAAAGAGTATGCCCAGAAATGGAGAGACCTGGCTGGTAGAGTTTAACCTCCTCTGACTGACAGGGAGCTGGTGGATATGTTTATGAGTACGTTGAATGGTCCTTTTTATAGCCACCTCATTGGAAGCTCATCATCTGGTTTCACTGAGCTGATAATGACTGGAGAACGTGTGGAAAATGGAATAAGAAGTGGTAAGATACAGGTGGGTGCCTCTTCATCAAGCACTGCTAAGAAGCCCCCTAGTAGAAAGAAGGAGTCTAATGTTGTGTATGGTCAACATAGTCGTAACAGGAGTCACCAATCTGTGGGAGCAGTTCACATCTCCAATCCTGCCCCTACAGCACCAGAGCAACAACAAAACAATCAACAGAAGCCTAGAAGACAGTTCACCAAGATCAATATGTCACTGGCCCAAGCCTTGCAACACATGTTGAAAGGGGAGCTAATTACTTTAAGGGATCCTCCTCAGAATCCCAATACATCCTCTCCTCGGTACAATACTAATGCAAGATGTGCATATCATTCTAATAGCCTGGGACATGACACCAACAACTGATGGGTGCTGAAAAATAAGATTCAGGACATGATCGAAGCTGGGGAAATTGAATTTGACCCTCCTGGGACCCCAAATGTGATCACTGCTCCTATGCCCAATCATGAGAAGACTGTTAATGTTGTTGATGAAAGTTCTTATGTTTCCTCAGTAGCATATCTGACTACACCATTATCCATTATCAAGAAGAAGCTGGTGCAGGCTGGGTTCTTTCTAGGTTGGAATGAAGACTGTTTTTACTGTGCCTATAAACCTGATAGCTGCTGGAAGTTGAAGGATGGTATTCAACGCCTCATGGACAATTACACTATATTGTTTGAGAGGACTCCTTCTGTGGAAAGTATGTGTGAACATCTGACTCGAAACACGAAGTTTGAGGATGTGGCTATGGTTGATAAAGTACCAGTGAAGATTACCTCCAAAGGTCCTATCAGGATCACCTCTAAAGGTCCTGTCAGGATTACTGTTGAAGGCCCTGTGAGGACTGTTGCTGAAGCTAGAGTGGCTCCTATGATCATTACCACTCCTGGCCCTATTCCTTATACTTCTGATAAAGCTATACCCTGGAATTATAGATCTGATGTTTATATCCATGGTGTCAAACAAGCACATGTTACTGATGTTAGTCTTGATGTTGACAATATTGTTGGATCTAGTAAGGTCACCAGAAGTGGAAGAATCTTCTCCCCTCAAGATACCTCTAAAAGTGAAGTTACTCCAACTCATACCTCTAATTCTGAGCCAAGTACTGATGCTCGGGGCAAAGGTCATGTGATTGAACCTGTGCAAGCTGAGGCACCAACTGCTGAAAATCTTTCTAAAAAGATGGAAGAAGTACTGAAGATCATTCGCAAGAGTGATTATGATATTGTTGACTAGTTGGGGCATACTCCCTCCAAAATCTCCATGTTATCTTTGTTGTTGTGTTATGAGGCCCATGCTAAAGCCTTAATCAAATTCTTAAAGGCTGCTCATGTGCCAAATGAAATTTCTGTGGATCAGTTTGAGAATTGTGTTGCACATCTGACTAGTGATAATGGTTTGGGCTTTAGTGATGCTGATTTAACTCCTGCCAAGAGAAACCATAACAGAGCTTTGTATATCTCCATTGAATGTAGGGGCACTACTTTATCTCATGTACTGGTGGACAATGGTTCTTCATTAAATGTGCTCCCTAAAGAGGTTCTGGACAAGCTCAGTCCTGAGGATGTTGTGTTAAGACCAAGTGATGTTGTGGTGAGGGCCTTTGATGGTTCAAGAAGAGTGGTACATGGAGAAGTAGACCTCCCGATCAAAGTAGGCTCTCAAGTCTTCAACTTTACTTTCTATGTGATGGATATTCGTCTTGCATATTCTTGTTTGCTTGGGCGCCCCTGGATCCATGGGGAAGGTGTTGTGACTTCCATTTTACATCAGAAATTGAAATATCCGGTGAAAAACAAAATTGCCACTGTCTATGGTGAAGAGGAGTACATGGTTAGCCATGTGGATACTTTCAAATATGTAGAAATGGAGGGTGAAATGGTTGAAACTCCGTGTCAAACATTTGAAGTTGTTCCTTGCTCTGCTCCTGTTCCTCAGTCTGTCCCTGCTTTTGAAAGAGCTCCTGTGGTTACTAGAATACCTCCGGCAATGGCCTCCCTCAATGATGCTAAGGCTATGGTTGAAAAAGGTGGTTCTACTATTTGGGGTCAGCTTCCCAACATCCCTTACAAGTCTGACAAGTTTGGTTTGGGTTTCACTGCAGAATCTTAGAGGACTGTTCGTCGTGCTCGTGTTGTTCGTATCACTAATCAATGGGTCGTAAAAGATCAAATCAATGTTGTGGGTGACCATGATGAAGACTACAACCTAGATGATTGGATCTTTCCTACCATGGGTGATGGGCTCAACAATTGGAAGGCTGAAGACGTTATTCATATCTCCTTTAGTCAGGAGTAAATACTATTACTATGTTTTGTTTTAAGTTTGTAATTTCGAACAATAAAACCTTTTAAGCCTTGTGTCTTACCCGGGGCACAATGGTATGCTTGTTTCGGGATGTCATTTCATTTGCATACTTCATTCAATAAAAATCAATGGACATTTCGTTTTCGTAAATATTGTGCTCCTTGTCTTTCTTTTATTATTATTTCTGTTTTATCAGCTATGTGTTCTTACACACACCCACATCACTAAAATGCAGATCTTCATCCACTCTGGATCCTGTTGATAACAGTTCCACTATTGCCAATTATAATTTCGAGAATCCGATCTATCAAGCTGAAGATGGGAAGGAGGAAGATTGTGAAGTACCTGTAGAGCTTGCTAGGTTATTACAACAAGAAGAGAAAGCTATACAACCACATGAAGAGCCAATCGAAGTTGTGAATCTGGGAATTGAGGAAAACAAGAAATAGGTCAAGATAGGGGCTGAACTAGAAGATGGTGTTAAGAACAGACTAATCCAGATGTTACGTGACTATGTGGAGATCTTTGCTTGGTTATATGAAGATATGCCAGGGTTGGATACTGACATTGTGGTTCACCGTCTACCGGTAAAAGAAGACTGTCGTCCAAAGAAGAAGAAAGTTTGTCGCATGCGTCCTGAAATGTCAGAGAAGATTAAAGCAGAGGTGATGAAACAATTTGATGCAGGGTTCTTAGTTGTGACTTCTTATCCTCAATGGGTTGCAAACTTGGTACCGGTACCTAAGAAGGATGGTAAGGTACACATGTGTGTGGATTACAGAGATTTGAATAAGGCTAGTCCTAAAGATGACTTTCCACTGCCACATATTGATGTTTTGGTAGACAACACTGCTCAGCATAAAGTATTCTCTTTCATGGATGGTTTCTCTAGTTATAATCAGATTAAGATGGCACCAGAAGATATGGAGAAGACTACATTTGTTACACAATGGGGCACCTTTTGTTATAAGGTGATGCCATTTGGTTTGAAGAACGCTGGGGCAACATATCAGCGTGCTATGGTGGCTTTGTTTCATGATATGATTCACCATGAGATAGAGGTATATGTGGATGATATGATAGCCAGATCTCAGAATGAAGGAGAGCACCCTGATAACCTGCACAAGTTGTTTGAGAGGTTGAAGAAGTATAAACTGAGATTGAATCCAAACAAGTGTACTTTTGGAGTTAGGTCTGGTAAACTCTTGGGTTTCATTGTCAGTGGAAAAGGTATTGAAGTGGATCCTGCAAAAGTAAAAGCTATACAAGAGATGCCTACTCCCCGTACTGAGAAGGAAGTCAGAGGTTTCTTGGGACGACTGAATTACATTGCAAGATTTATTTTCCAGTTAACTGCTACCTGTGAGCCAATCTTCAAGTTGTTGAAGAAAGATCAGGTAATGGAATGGAATGATGAGTGCCAGGTAGCCTTTGATGAGATCAAGAAATATCTCCAAGAACCTCCAATTTTGATGCCACCAGTTGATGGAAGACCCTTGATTATGTACTTAACAGTATTAGACAACTCAATGGGGTGTGTGTTGGGGCAACATGACGAGTCTGGTCGAAAAGAGCAGGCAATATACTACCTTAGCAAAAAGTTTACCGACTGTGAAACAAGATACTCACTGCACGAGAAAACTTGTTGCGCTTTGGCATGGGCTGCTCGCCGACTAAGACAGTATATGTTGACTCATACTACCTTGTTGATTTCAAAGATGGATCCAATCAAGTACATATTCGAGAAACCTGCTCTCTCCAGACGAATAGCGAGATGGCAAATGATCTTAACAGAATATGATATACAGTACACCACTCACAAAGCATTTAAGGGCAGTGTGGTAGCTGATCATTTAGCTCATCAGGCAGTGGATGATTATCAATCTATGAATTTTGAGTTCCAGGATGAAGATATTATGATTGTTACCAAAGAACCTAGACAATATGACAGACCCGAACAGGGATCCCAATGGACTATGGTTTTTGATGGAGCTTCTAATGCGCTTGGTAATGGTGTTGGTGTTGTGATCATTTCCCCTGAAGGTTGTCATACTCCAATTACTGCAAGACTTTGTTTTTATTGTACCAACAACATGGCTGAATATGGAGCATGTATCATGGGTATCAAAGCTGCCATTGAGATGAAGATTCAGTTTCTGGACGTATATGGAGATTCAGCCCTGGTAGTCAGTCAGATTAAAGGAGATTGGGATACCAAGCACCCAAACCTCACTCCTTACAAAGAGAATGTGTTGTCTTTGATCCCATATTTTGAAGAGATTACCTTTGGACATATTCCACGAGGAGAGAATCAGTTGGCAGAGGCTTTAGCCACCATGGCATCTATGTTTGAGATTAGTTGGGATGATGAAGCTCCAAAAATCACTATTGATAGATTTGAGAAGCCTGCATATTGTAATGAGATTGATACTGAAGGAGTAGAGGGAAAGCCTTGGTTCTATGAAGTGAAAAGGTATCTTGAAGCTCAAGAGTTCCCTAAAGGGGCATCTGCCAATGATAAGAAGTTTCTTAGGAGGTTTTCTGCTAAGTTCTTCTTGAGTAATGGAATTTTGTACAAGCTCAATCATGATTCAACTTTGCTTCGTTGTGTGGATAAGAAGGAAGCAACAGAGATTATGGAAGAAATGCATGATGGGATCTTTGGCACTCATTCTAGTGGTCATACCATGGAAAAAAAGATATTGAGAGCAGGTTACTATTGGTCTACCGTGGAAACTGACTGCTATCAACATTCCAAAACATGTCACAAATGTCAGATTTATGCTGATATGGTGCATGTACCTCCAGTTCCGTTGAATGTGTTGACTACTCCTTGGCCTTTTGCCATGTGGGGAATTGATATGATTGGTGAGATCAAGCCTACTGCTTCCAATGGGCATCGTTTCATCCTTGTTGGCATTGATTACTTTACAAAGTGGGTGGAGGCAACTTCATTTGTATCTGTTACGAAAAATGTTGTGGCTCGATTCATTAAGAATAACCTCATATGTAGGTATGGCATCCCTGAAAGGATTATCACAAATAATGGCTCTAATCTGAACAACACTATGATTACTGATCTCTAATGCAGTTTAAGATTAAGCATCATAACTCTTCTCTGTATCGTCCAAAGATGAATGGTGCAGTAGAAGCTGCTAATAAGAACATCAAGAAGATTCTACAGAAGATGACTGTTACGTATAAGGATTGGCATGAGAAGTTACCATTTTCTCTTCATGGTTATCGTACTACAATACGTACTTCAACAGGGGCAACCCCATTCTCTTTAGTCTATGGTATGGAAGCAGTTCTACCCATTGAGGTTCGGATCCCTTCTTTGAGAATCATGAAGGATGCAGGCTTGGATGAAGATGAGTGGATTCAGACTCGACTTGACCAGATAAATTGGATTGATGAGAAAAGGCTGGCAGTTGTTTGTCACGATCAGATGTACCAGAAACGGATGATTAAAGCTTTTAATAAGAAGGTTAAGCAAAAGGTATATCAGACTAGAGACTTGGTAATCAAGCGTATCATATTACCATAGGGTGATCCTAGGGGCAAGTGGACTCCTACATACGAAGGACCATTTGTAGTCAAAAGGGTATTTTTAGGAGGTGCCGTGATGCTTACCACTATGGATGGTGAAGATTTCCCATAACCCGTAAACACAGACATAGTTAAAAAATACTACGCATAAAAAGAGACCCGCTAGGTTGACCGGCCTAGGAAAAAATAAGGGCATCTCGGCGAACCAAAAGGGTTCGGGCAAAAATTAGGGATATATATATATATATATAAAGATTGTACTCCCGACAAGTCGAAAACCCGAAAGGGAGGCTTGGGAAAAAAAGGGTATCCCGGTGGATTGAAAACCTAAAAAGGTAATCCAGGCAAAAGTTAGGGATTAAAGCGTATGATTATGTCTCGTTGGATCACTCATGTAACTCCAACTATTTGTGTTACATGGATCAAGTTCAAATAGATAAAGATCAATCCAATCATTTCCATCTCGACAACAAAAGATGAGATACTTGAAGATAATGGAAATAGTGGAATTGAAACTCAATAGGATTATTTTTCACAGAGCTGTTTTTCTTTGTTTTTGTAAAACTTTTATGACAAATTCCTCTTACTAGGATTTTTGTCTCCTTGTACAAACTTGCATGTTTATAGGCCACTTTCTAAATAAATAAAGTCTCATGTTTTAATCCAAGTTTACTTTTCCCCTGTTTACTTAAGCGAAACGTCCATTAGTTGTGTTTGAATGTATGTATGCTTTTGAATATGATTGATGTTTACTAGAAATGCATAAAATGCAGTAATAGTATTTACTAAGGACCAACAAAGGTAGGGATTCAACAAAGCTTCGCCGGTTCATCCCCACAGGGTAAACTTTACGGATATCCATACAGTAATATCTTATACTTCCCACTCGATGAAGTCTTCAAGCAGTTTCATATCCTCCGAAGAATTAAGTCTCCCAGATCTATGTCCATCTCTTTTATCCTCAGTCAGGATATTCAGGAACTTATTCCTTCAATAAAAAGCACGACGAACGAAGACGGGAGGTTCTAAGTACGATATTCTTAAACAAAAAAGGAACGAAGTCCTCATATTCCTCAGTAACGAACCGAGATTTATTTTCCCTAGCCAACAGTTGTTATACAGAGATACCCGGACACTTCAGGCTACATGATTCATACATACATCATTTACACCATATCACCGCATACGCATCCATAATGCATATTACATTTTTACTTAAGTGCATCATGCCATACATGCATACATCAAACAATCTTGCATAAACTAACCTTTTCTTTTCAGGATAGTTGCAGGCAGATAAACACTATCAACTCCTCGAAACAGTTCAGAGACGATCTATACGAAGATCTAGTGCTGATACTTAATTCAGAGATAATCATTACAAAGATTCATTTCTGATGATCAATACTCAAGTTGTGCTTGGAAGGGTACGTAAATGGTCTATACGAAGATCTAGTACTTAATCCAGGATATTTCCAGAAGAGATAATCGTTATGAAGATTTATTTCTGATGGTCAACTATCTTTGGGATAGTGTGTAAATGATCTATACGAAGATCTAGCACTTAATCCAAGAGATTCTTTCAGAAGAAGTTCAGGGATGATTTCCACGAAGATTTAATCCTGATATTCTTTTTGTCCTTGGGAAGGTATGTAAATGGTCTATACGAAGATCTATTACCTAATCTGGGATATTTCCAGAAGAGATAATCGTTACGAAGATTTATTTCTAATGGTCTATGCAACAATTTATCTGTGGGATGATGCATAAATGATCGATACGAAGATTTTGTACTTAGCCCAAGATATTACCAAAAGCAATTCAGAAAAGATCACCATGCAGATTTGATTTTGATGCCTAAATTAAAGTATGTTCCTAAAGATGGTCAGAGCCGATCTATACGAAGATCAAAGTACTGACACCTAATGAAGGATATTATTTTCCCCCAGAAATAATGCAGAGACGATCTATAAAAAGATCTAGTGCTGACATTCAACTCAAACCATGTTGCAGGAATGATTCAGAGACGGCCTATACGAAGACCGAGTATTGATATCCAATGACAACATAAAGATACTATCACCTTCTGATATTATGGATGGCATTTATAAGCCCATCTCTAGTTCCTCTGAGTGGCCTCTTTAAGCCCATTCAAGCATATAAAATCAATCAGCAGTGTTACTTTACGCACCGGCGAGTGCAAATTTTTGGGCTTTTGTGTTCAATCCCCTTCAACCTTCCAAGTCACGAATGGCACACAGGCCAATCTAACTCCTCAGGTTTCAGAAAATTGAACAGGGGCAGCTGTTGCACCCCAAAAGTTTCCCTCCCCTAGTCAAGGCATTATGTACCAAGGAGTCCCAAGAGGTTCACAAGGTTCACAAGGTATCCCAAGAGGTTCACAAGGTTCACAAGGTTCACAATTAGTCAGAAAGCTTGGAAGTTCCCTCAGACAAAGCCTCCTCCAAAGCAATGCACCCTAAACTAGGGTTTTGGATTTCATCAGGCTAAATGGACTTCCAAGGCTTAAAGTGAGCTTCATAGCATCCTATATGTCTTCAAGAATCCCTATGTCAATTTTCAAGGCTTTCCCAAAAAGTTTGCTCAGTCAGATGATCAGATATGCAAAAATCAGTCAAAGTAGTTAAAAAGTCAAACTGAGGTCAACTGTGGTCAAACCAAAGTCAAACTTCATGATTTTTTTCCAACATCAATTTTATGAAGTAAAATTCATCATTTGATCAAGTTTTGATCATGATTCATCAAGGAGATTTCAGATCATCAAGAATCAGGAGTTTCTAAATTAGGGTTTTCACAAGAAAAGTCAATTGAACTTTGACCAGCCATAACTTTCACATTCTTCATCAAATATTTCCCATCCAAAGCTCATATTGAAGGAAATTTAATTCTCTACAACTTTGTGTCTCACAAGCCAAGCCCAAAAATTCTTCATTTGGAAGGTATGAGCTAAAACATTATAGGTCATTTTAAAAGTCAACAAAAAGTCAACATCTTCCAAAGGGCATACTTTGAAAATGGTAAAGGATATGGACATGAGACCAAAGAGGTTGGTTATAGGACTCTCTAAGCTTTCCAAAATGTCCAAGAACTCCTTCATAGCATTAAAATTGAGGGATTTGTTCCTTTGCAAAGTTGGGAAATTTTTGAGAGGTATATTGAGCAAATGGGGTCTTAAAACCAATTCTTTCCACATGGGCTTGCAATTTTATGATCCAATCTTTACCATGACATCATGCACGACTTGATTCTCATTTATTCAGATTTTTATAGTTTATTTTTTATTTATTTTGATTTTATTCATTAAAAATCAATTTAAATCAAAATAAAATATGAAAACTCAATATTTAGATTTGATTCTTATTCTAGAAGATCATAAACACCATTTAACTTGATTGGATACACTCCAACTTCGTGCAAGGCTTTAAGAGTATGAAAATATTATATCTTTCTTCACCATCATGTTATCCAAAAGCCCAAATAAGGGACAAGTTTTTGACCTAAATGCATTCACTATATGTACATGAACATAACACAATACTAGGGGACAAAATTCAGAGGCCAAAGCATAGGATTCAAACTTCCAAATTTCACAAAAAAACTCACATTCGGATTTTGGATTGCAGGCTATATCAAGGCATTTTGAAGGTTGTAGCATGTTCCTTGAACATTACTGAAGTTATCCCAATCATTACCATCATTCAAAACCTCATAAATCATTGAAATCGAATCATCATATTCTTGACTTTTTTATTTTTCGATTTCATTAATTCATGCAATATAAATGCTTTTTGTGCATTGATACTTGTTTATTAACATCTCTGGAATGTTTTTATGTGCTTGAATTGAGTTTTTGTTGCAGAATCAAGGAGATGCCATTGTTAGGGTTTTAAACTCGAATTTAGGATCTTAGGATTTAGGGCATATAAATGGATTCTAAAAACATGGCTATAACGTATGAGCACTGGGTAATTGATATGGGTTGTTAATTTTTATTATTATTGTGGTTTGTATGATGTTTCAAAAACCTAGGTTCTTCTGGTTAGCAATGCCTGCAGGAAAATTCGCAAGAGAAATTGCATGAAATTTCGCAAGAAATTCAAATGAGGAAGATGAAGTCTTGGTGCGCTCTGAAGAATTCAAATGATTGTTTTTATATTTTATTAATTTGATCCAGATTATTATCACAACGCATGCGTTGGCCTAGTGGTTAAAGAGGCGTTTTGTTACAATGAGGATGTGGGTTCGATCCTTGGTGGAACCAATGTTTTTCATCTTTTCATTTATTTAACTAACATGATATATTATCATTGTTTGTTGTTCCATAGGCAGATGCGCCCCATGTGGCGGAATGGTAAGAGCTGTGTTTGAAACTTGAAAGGGCTGGGGTTCGAATCCTACCTCCCACAAATTTTTTTCCTTTTTCATCATATTGTGCAGGTTGAATATATTATACATTGTTGTTGATTCTCTACCAGCTAGCGCATGCAGCCCAGTGGTTCTTCATCAAACTGGTAATGGGGAGGTCCTGGGTTCAAATCCAGGCCTCCCCCATTTTTTTTAACACCTTGTTTTATTTTCTTTATATTTTCTTTAATTATTAATATATTATTTAATTGTCTAATTAATTAATTAATTAATTAATTAACCCTAATTTCAATTTAAGTACATAATATTTTTTGTAAATAAATTCTAATTATTCTTTCTAATAATTTTTATTATGATATTAATCTTTATTATATATAATTTTGTAAATAATTTATTTAAATCTTAATTAATTCCTTAAACCTAATTTCTTAACCCTAATTTTCTTAATTAAAATGCTAACCCTAATTTTTCTATTAACCCTAAAAAATTAACTTATTTTTCTTAACCCAAATTAATATATTAATCTTTACCTTTATTATTATGTAAATAATTTAATACTTTGCTTATTATTATTAAATTTGTTATATTTTCTTAATTAACCTCTAAAAATTTTCTAATATTTGTTTAACCTAAAAATAATTTTTCTTTTAAATTTTTCTTTTCTTTATTTATTATTATAATCATTATTATTATTATTATTATTATTTTATTATTGCTAATATTTTGTGGTTTATTTATTATTCTTATTATATTTATTATTATTATTTTTATTTAATTATTATGTATCTGCTAAAGCCCTGTAATATTTGTAGGTTTATTTTCCGTCTTTATTTTATTTCGTAAATATTTTATTGTATGGTTAGTAATCTTAGGGTGTGTATAACCTAAATGTGATTAAAAATAAATTAGAAAATTAATTTAGATAAGATAAATACTTGAATATAAACACTCACACACGTAAGTCGATCTTTGATCGCCATCTTGCACTTCCTAGGTTACCCCTCTCAGTTGCCTTAAAAATGGCCAAGTCCCTCGAATAGGGGTGTCTTAAGCAAAGTCCCTTCACTTATCAAATCATCAAGTCCCTATAGATTTAAAAGATCAAGTCCCTTCGAGGTTGCTTACGATAATGATCTTGTCCCTTCAAATAAATGATGATAGTCCCTACGAATTTCTAAAGACATCCCTTTAAGTTGCCTTCTATGACCATACGATGACCATACGCTTGTCCCTTCACATCCAAGGTAATGACTACCCATTCCTTAATAATAGGGATAGTCTTACCATCGAAAGAACATACGAAAACATGAAAGACTTAATCTAGGGTAGGTACCTCATAGTTACTTGCTCACTCTTCAAAATTACTTTTACACCTCACAATTTCTAAACTAGGCTTTGTATACACCCATACGAGGGTCATTGCAAAGTACTTAAAGAAATTTTTCTAATCACACGCTACATTTTCCAAAAACAATTAAAGTGAGCTAAGTAACTAAGAGCCCATGGATAACCATGGATATAAAGGGTGCTAACACCTTCCCTTTATATAACCTACCCCCCGAACTCAAGTCTTTTAAAATAGGTATTTCTTGTTCTTTTATGTCCTTTCCTTATGGATAAAATAAAAGTCGGTGGCGACTCTTGCTATCTGCAACATTTATAGAAAGTCAGTTCTCCCACCGTGTTACACCGCGCCTTAACCAATGATGTATGCTTTCTATTATTATTATGCAATGTATGGACGGATATGTAGGATGGCACAGAAATGAAGCATAAGCTACTCGGAAATGGTGATAAATAAGAGGGAAAAATTTGGGGTGTTACACACATGTATATTGATCAGTTATATTGTGCAAAGATTGAAACTCTCAGGTTTGAGCTACACATAATGATTTGACAATATCAGATTAAGCATTCTCAAGATAATAAGCAATTTATAATTTGAAAAGAGAATTTAATTAATAAGGAAAAACTTAATACAATAGATGTCAACAAACACGATTGACAAACAGAGATAGAAATGAAGGGACAACAAACAAAGATAGACTCGATAAGCCAAGATGATCCAAATCCTCTAGACTGGAGAATCCACTAGTGGTCTTCAACAAGAAGTTTTCAGGACAGTTTTCAGGTCCTTCTCCTTTTAGCATCGTCTTGACCATATCCACGATTCCATCTCTAAAGAAGACTTCAAACAACACTCTAGCATAAGGAATGTAGGACTTATGGCGAGTCCTAGATTCCATGATGGACTTCTAGAGGCAATGGAAGATGGATCTAGATAGATTCACCTTGTTGTCAATCATCAATAGATAGATGAACGCTTGATCATCATATCTCAAAAGATCCATATTTCCTCCTCTGGGAAGAAAATTGGACAACACAAGCTTGTACAAACCTTTGGGCATATGTAGGAGATTCTCTGGGTTGATGGGTTGATATCTTGAAGATACATCATGAAGAGAAATAAATTTCTCCGACATAATAAACCTAAATTTGACATAATCAATCGGGACTCCTTGGTCCTCACATCCAGTAGCGACAACAATGGAGAAGAGAGTTATCTGAATGGGAATTATGAAAACATAGGACCTGATGGTACCAGTTTCATAGTCAACCCAAGCATTCAACCAAAAATTCTTGTCCATGTTTACGTTCACTAGTTTGTTCATAATGTTGAAATACTTGTTCCAGTCTTGAGAGAGAGAGAGTAACATCGATGAAACTGCTGTACATAGCACTTTCAACAAGTAAATCCTCAACTTGCTGTTCAAGAATAAGTTCAAGAAGATCTTCATTTCCATAGAAGGTTTGTGGCATGATGACTCAATTTTGAACAAGATTAGATGTGTTTGGAAAGGGGATGAATAAGAATGAGGAACACATCATGGACAAGTATGACTTATATACACCCAAGGAGGTGATAAATGCCATGGCAGACTAAGAGACAGGTCTAGATCGAGGACACACCAAAAGACAAGAATTTCATTAGAATGGAATGATGTGTTATAATACTTGAGGATATACTAACAGATTACAAAAATAGACTCTCGAGTAAATGAGCATTTGCAAGAGCAAAAAAGACACTGACTCAGGAAAAAGATTATGAACAAAATTGCTTGATCTTTTAGAAATGCTAATATCTTGCATATGTCATACATTATTCATACTCAAGTGTTTTGCTCATTCTCATGAAAATTTATGTTCTTCATGTGATATCTTATGATCGTATAAGATTCGCAATAATGCTTGATGTCACAACTTGTGTGAGCACTGTCTAGAGAATCAATCCAAAAGATTGTCTATATGGAGAGAGAATGATTATAATTATGAAATTTTCATTGAATGGAAAATTCACAATTAGATTAGCACTAACAACTATTACATATCTGTTTAGTATACCTCCTAACTTGTAGAAGTATTCTATCAGACAGTCAAATAAGATAAAAAATGCATACCTTAAATTTTGGACGATCTTCATTTTGATCCTTTATCTGAGTGCTTCCTTTTCTAATTCTGATTCTGACTTTAGCTTCTTCTTTGTAGAGCTTCTGATCATTTTTTCTTCATCCAGGTTCTGAAGGTTGTTCTTCTTCTAAATGTTGACTCTGAGCTTGATGATCAGACCTAGTCTTCAGATCATAACAAATCTTAGAACTTCTGAAGGTTTTCCTTGCAGCGTCCTTAACATCAGAACATTCATCTTTTTATCAAGAACTTCTTGACAAGAGACTGAATATTAGAGGGTCAATAATTCCTTAACTTGAACATAAACTTCTGAGAGGTTATGTGCTAGGGAGAATTAATTGACATATCCTGATCTTCTGATTCTGCTTCTTTGCACAAATGTGAATCTTTGTCAGATACAAGTATCAACAAACCTTAGACAAGTTTGAGTGACATTGTTCTTGCAATACTGAGCTAACTTGATCAGAGTTAGTTCAACAAAGATCGACAATGAACAATGATTATATAAAATCAATTAAATTAAAATATAAAAAAAGGACTCGTGAGATGAAAAAAAGTTAATATTTAAAAATAAAAACTTTATCTTTTAAATTAAGATAATTATTGATTAAAATAAAATATGTATTGTGTTTATAGTGATCCGTGAAATAAAAACTTTATTTGATACAATATAAAAAATATTTATTACAAATGTAAAATTGAAATTAGTTATTTAATTGTAAAATACAAAATAATTATACAATTTCAATTGTATTAAATAATGATGCAAAAAGAAAAAAATGACTAGTGACATAATGACAAAAAAATTGATGCGATAATGATCCGTGGAATAAAAATATTATTTGATGTGTGATCAGTTCATTTTGGTGCACATTCCTACATGATTGCACTTAGGTATTTCTTTAGTTTTATTTTTTTATTTTTATATTTTAATTTGTTTTTCTAATTTACTTTATTTTTGGCTTAATTTAATTTTCGTACTTAATTTTCAGCTTTAACATCTTTTACGGAAATGATCATAACCGGAGTTCCAGGAATCTGATTGAGACGTTCTACAAGTCGATTGAAAGCTAAGAGAGAGAGCTACAACTTTCGTGTTGGAGTCAAAGTCAGATTCAAAGTCATATTTTCCAGAATTTCGTTTGAAGCTGCTACATGAGTTTTATTCAGTTTCATGTCATTTAGAATTGGGCCTGGGTTATGTATTTGACCCAGTTGGGTTGTAAACGGGTTTTTAGGTTTTCTATTTAACCTAGCAACTGCAGCTGTTCTTCGAGACACTATTCACGATTTTATTTTATTCCTTACGCTTGAAAGAATGATGGAGAACTAATCGCCCTTGAGTCAATCTACTGTATTCAGGTTCCAACACTTGAGATTATTATAATGTTAATTTTAGTTTAATTCCTTTCAATTATATTTTGTGTTCTTGCATGCTTAATTCAATTGCATGAAATATATTGATTCAATTTGGTTGATTGTATGATCCTAACATAGACACAACATGTTTGCTTAATTCTTTTTGTGTCTGATCAATCATGTTTGCTTAATTCATGAGATTTTATCACGTTTGCTTAATTCGGACAATAGGATCGTACATCTTACAAATCTCACCGCGTTTGTCATTGAGGTTGTATCCGAATAGGAATGAATAATCCGTTTAGGGCATTATAATTATAATAATCGATGATAGTAGGAACTGAATCGGTAGATTGACTTATTCCATAATCACGTATTTTAATCACTTAATTGTTCTGTTTTTTTATCACGTATTTTCTTCACGTTTTTGGCCTTCTCGCGTGTCGGAAAAAAATCGGTTTTTGGGAAAATTGGGTCCGATCAAAAATCTGTTTTGCCTACTAGGAGTAGAAAAATCGTCTGATCATTAGTCCTGGTATTCTAATGAATACCTGGAGTCTGCCCTCAGAATCGCCAAATTCCGTATTTTTCTATTTTTAATTAATTTTTTACTGTTTTTGCAGTTTCGAAAAAATCCAAAAAAATTTCTAAAATTCTTATTTTGTTTAATTAGATTAATTCCGGTGTCAATTTATTTTTTTGAATTTGTTTTGATCGATTTCCTTCTTTGTGTTTGTTTTTTACTTTTAGGGACATTGTTGACATTTTTGCTATTGTTGCTGCATTGCTGTGCATTAGTCCTGGCAACTAGATCATCTTGTTCTGAACTTTTTTATATTCGATCCTGAGGTAGAAAGAACTTTGCACACACGACGTAGAGCAGTCTAGGATAGTTCACCACTCACTTCTGATTTTGATTTTGATTTTGATTTTGTACATAATTTGTTTGATTTTGATTCAGAATTAGCTTTTGAAAATATGGGTGACCAAAGAACTTTAAGACAATTGGCTACTTCTGATGTGAACTATAATAACTTGTGTATTGATTATGCTGACCTTGTTGTTCCTTTTGAATTAAAATCTGGATTAATACAATTGTTGCCGAGATTTAGTGGTCTTGCAGGTGAGGATCCGTACAAGCATCTTAAAGAGTTTCAGATTGTTTGTTCCACACCACTCAAGCCAGAAGGAATTATTGAAGATCACATCAAGCTGAGAGCCTTTCCGTTTTCTCTACAAGGTGCAGCCAAGGATTGTTTATATTATCTTGAGCCAAATACTGTTGCTACTTGGAATGATTTGAAAAAGGTATTCCTAGAGAGATACTTTCCCGCATCCAGAGCTGCCTCGATAAGAAAAGATATTTGTGGTATTAGACAATTGGATTATGAATCATTGACTGAATATTGGGGAAGGTTCAAACAATTGATTTCGAGTTTCCCACAACATCAGATCACCGAACAATTACTGATTCAATATTTCTATGAAGGGTTAAAACCAATGGATAGGAATATTTTGGATGCTGCTAGTGGTGGAGCACTTGTTGATAAGACTCCAGCTGCTGCCAAGACTCTGATTGAGAACATGTCACTTAATTCCCAACAGTTCACAACAAGAGATAATTTTGTACAAATAAAGGGTGTTAATAAAGTGCATGTTTCTTCTCATGTTTCTCACTCCGACAAAAATTTCGAAAGCAGAATGGGTGAGCTGACCGATTTGGTGAAACAGTTGGTAGTGGTAGGTAAAGCTCAAGCTACCCAACAAGCTCAAACAGTAAGATTATGTGGTATTTGTACTTCTGTTGATCATCCTACTGATACATGTCCTATTCTGCAAGATGAAAAACCTCCTGAGTTACCTCAAGCTTATGCTGCAGCCCTTTACAATCAAGGTAACAAACATAACCGATACAACGTTCCTGACCTGTCCACTAATAGGTACCATCCAAATTGGAGGAACCATCCAAACCTCTGATATGGAAATCAGCCTTCCAACCAACAACAAGTGATGCTACCACCGCCATAAAATCCTCCACAAGCGGTGATCACTGCTGCCCCATCTTCTTCTGGTCCTTCATTAGATGATATTGTTAAGCAATTAGCCTCCAGTAATCTCAAATTCCAACAACGGACAGATTCTAGTATGCAAGCCATGCAGACACAGATTGGACAGTTATCAGCTTCTATAAATGCCTTGCAGCAAGCCCAAGGTTCGAACCAACTTCCTGCCCAAACAGTTGCGAATCCAAAAGGTCCTAATCCTAATGTGAGTGCAATTTCATTGAGATCTGGAAAGGTTGCAGATTCTACCCCAGAAAAAAATAAGGAGGTGACTGAACGTGAACCTGAACCTGAACCTGAACCTGAACCTGCTACTGCTGTTGTTGAGCCCGAAAAAGAATATGTACCACCAATCCCTTTCCCACATAGAGTGCGGAAAAATAAGAGTGTTCATGAAGAAGGCAAAGAAAGAGAGATTCTGGATATGTTCAAAAAGGTGGCAGTGAACATTTTGTTTCTTGATGTAATTAAGCAGATTCCAAAGTATGCAAAGTTTCTGAAGGATTTGTGTACACACAAAAGGCGAAATAAGGATAAAGAGAGAATTAAGTTAGGAAGAAATACTTCTGCTCTTATTCAGCCCAAGCAAAATGTTTCAGCTCTCACCCAGGTCTTGCCACAGAAGCAGAGAGACCCAGGAATTTTTTCTATTCCTTGTACCATCAGGGATAATAGATTTGAGAATTGCATGCTTGATTTAGGAGCGGACATTAATGTTATGCCTACTTCTGTTTATAATAACCTTTGTCTTGGTCCTTTGCAGCATACAAGTTTAATCATTCAACTGGCGAACAGAAGCAACACCCGCCCCAGGGGAATAGTGGAAGATGTCCTTGTTCAAGTTAACGATTTAGATTTTCCTGCATATTTTTACATTCTGGACATGGAAGTAGAAACTAAGTCAAGCAGAGCTCCCATCATTTTAGGTCGACCGTTCATGAAAACGGCGAAAAACAAAGATTGATGTTGACGATGGAACCATAACCATGGAATTTGGTGACATTATCGCGAAATTTAACGTTTTCGATTCCATGAAACATCCCATGGAGGAACATTCTGTTTTTCATGTTGAATTGATATCTGAATTGATTGATGACACTTGTGCTAAATTGCTTTCACTTGATTTTCCTTCTTTATTTGGATATGATGATGTTTACTCATGCACTGATTGTACTGACACTAACCTTTGTGTTGTATGTGCTGAGAGTGATGCTGCCTTGCAGGAGGAAATGATTCCTACAAGTGAAGTTCATGACGAGGATGTTGTTTATGCAGCTGATGCTCTCGACTTCCTGGCTGCCCCAAACACTCCATCCATCGAGCAACCCCCATCCTTAGAATTGAAACAACTTTCGGATAATCTGAAATATGCTTATTTGGAGAGTAATGAAAAACTCCTGTTATTATTTCTTCTAACCTTGATTTAGATCAAGAAAATAAGCTCTTGCAGGTTTTGAAGAAGCAAAAGAAGGCGATTGGATGGACATTAGCAGACATCCTAGGAATTAGTCCTTTTATGTGTTTGCACAGGATTTTACTTGAGGAGGGTGCGAAAATAGTAAGGCAGCCCCAAAGGAGGCTTAATCCTTTGATCCTGGATGTAGTGAAAAAAGAGGTAACCAAACTCTTACAAGCAGGTATCATTTATCCTATCTCTGACAACAAATGGGTAAGCCCAATGCAGGTTGTACCTAAGAAATTTGGACTCACAATGGTGAAAAATGAAAGGAATGAACTTGTTCCCACTAGAGTTCAGAATAGCTGGAGAGTTTGTATTGACTACAGGAGACTGAATCAAGCGACTAGAAAGGATCAATTTCCTTTGTCGTTCATTGATCAAATGCTCGAACGGCTCGCAGGTAAATCACATTATTGTTTTCTTGATGGTTTTTCAGGTTACTTTCAGATTCATATTGCACCTGAGGATCAAGAGAATACCATTTTCACGTGCCCCTTCGGCACATTTGCTTACAGGAGGATGCCTTTTGGTCTTTGCAATGCTCCTGGCACTTTCCAGCGATGTATGCTTAGTATTTTTTTTTTTCTGATTTTATTGAAAATTGCATGGAAGTGTTTATGGATGATTTCACTGTTTATGGTTCTTCTTTTGATACATGTCTGAATAGTTTGAATATGGTTTTAGAAAGATGCATCGAAACTGATCTTGTTTTAAATTATGAAAAATGCCATTTTATGGTTGATCAGGGAATTGTTTTTGGCCACATTATTTCTGAAAAAGGAATTTATGTAGAGTCTGCTAAGATTGATGTGATTTCTACATTACCTTACCCATCTTGCATTCGCGAGATTCGTTCTTTTCTTGGTCATGCAGGTTTTTACAGGCGTTTCATTAAGGATTTCAGCAAGATAGCTCTTCCGTTGTCAAATTTGTTGAAGAATGATGTCACTTTCAACTTTGATGACAATTGCAAAAAGGCATTTGACTTCTTGAAGAAAGCATTGACATCTGCTCCCATCATCCAGCCCCCTGACTGGACCTTTCCTTTTGAGATTATGTGTGATGCTTCTAACTATGCGGTTGTGGCGGTCCTTGCACAAAGAGTTGATAAGGCTGCCCATGTTATTTATTATGACTATAGGACTTTGGATTCTGCACAGTCTAATTACACCACCACTGAAAAGGAACTTTTAGCAATTGTTTTTGCTCTTGATAAATTTAGACAATATTTGCTAGGTTCCAAAGTTGTTGTTTTTACTGACCATGCAGATTTAAGGTACTTATTGAAGAAACCAGAGGCAAAACCGAGACCGATTCGGTGGATGTTATTGCTCCAAGAGTTTAATGTTGAAATTAAAGATAAGAGTGAAACTGAGAACTTGGTGGCGGATCACTTGAGCGGGATAGAGAGAGATGAAGATCATTTTTCGATTCAGGATGGCTTCCCTGATGAACAACTTTTACTTGTGCATGACATTACTCCTTGGTTTGCTGATATTGTTAATTATCTTGTTGCTGGTGTTTTTCCTACAGGTGCTTCTAGATCACAGATTCATAAACTCAAAAATGATGCTAAATATTATGTTTGGGATGACCCATATCTTTAGAAGTTTGGAAGTGATCAGGTGATTAGAAGATGTGTTCCCGACTATGAGATTGAATCTATTTTGAATTTTTCTCATGCCTCTCAAGTAGGGGGAACTTTGGTCCGCAAAGAACTGCAAGAAAAGTCCTTGACTCGGGTTTCTATTGGCCCACTGTTTTTAAAGAGGCTTATGAGACTTACCGCACTTGTAAAGAGTGCCAGTTAGCAGGTACATCCATCACTCGTAAGAGTGAAATGCCTCAGCAACCTATGCTTTTTTGTGAGGTATTTGATGTATGGGGAATCGACTTCATGGGTCCCTTTACTGTATCATTTGGATTTTTATATATTTTGCTTGCATTTGATTATGTTTCAAAGTGGGTGGAAGTTATCCCCACTAGGACTAATGATTCTAGAGTTGTTGCAGATTTTGTCAATTCTAATATCTTTTGCAGGTTTGGAATACCGCGAGCTATCATCAGTGACCAAGGCAATCATTTCTGTAACCGCACCATGGAATCTTTGCTCCGAAAGTATGGAGTTGTGCACAGAGTCTCTACTGCATACCACCCACAAACTAATGGGCAAGCTGAGATATCAAACAGGGAGATCAAACAGGTTCTAGAGAAAATGGTGCAACCAAACAGATTGGAGTCGTCGTCTAGAAGACGCACTTTGGGCTCAAAGAACAACTTTCAAGACACCCATTGGGATGTCTCCTTTTCGACTTGTTTTTGGTAAGGCCTGTCACCTTCCTGTATAGATAGAACACTGTGCTTATTGGGTGGTGAAAATTTGTAATTTGGAGATGCAACAAGCAGGTATTGAAAGAAAACTCCAATTACAACAACTTGAAGAACTTAGGCTAGAGGCTTATGAAAGCTCTAGGATTTATAAAGAGAAAACTAGGCACTTCCATGATAAAATGATTTCTAGGAAGGAATTCTCTATGGGTCAATGTAACACGGTGGGAGAACTGACTTTAGTTATGTTGCGGATAGCAAGAGTCGCCACCGACTTTTATTTTATCCAAAGGAAAGGCATAAAAGAACAGGAAAGACCTTTTAAAAGATTTTTTGGGTCCGGGGGGTAGGTTATGTAAAGGGAAGGTGTTAGCACCCTTTACATCCATGGTTATCCATGGGCTCTTAGTTACTTAGCTCACTTTAAAATGTTTTTGAAAATGTGAAGTGTGTGAATAGAAATTTTCTTAAGTGTTTATAATGACCCATGTACGGATGCGTATAAACCTTTGTTTTGAAAATTTTTGTTTGAAATTGTGAAGTGTTTGAAAAGTTTTGAAGAGTGAGCAAGTAACTATGAGGAACCTACCCTAAGTTTGAGTCTTTTCTGTTCTTGAATCCCTTAAGTGGTAAGACTATCCCTATTATTAAGGAATAGGTAGTCATTACCTTGGATGTGAGGGACAAGTGAAGGGTCATCTGTTTACTTAGGCAACTGTGGGGTGTATAAGCAATTTTGAAGGGACTATCATCTTTATTCAAAAGGGGCAAGATCATTACGAAGGCAACATTCGAAAGTGACTTGATCTTTTATTTGTTAAGGGACTAGATGATTTTATTTTGAGGGACTTTTGCTTTATACACCATACTTGACCTTTTTGATTAGGCAACATGAGAGGTATCCCTAAGGAAGTGAGATGGCGATCAAAGATCGACTTACGTGTGTGAGTGTACAATTTTTAATATTTATCTTTAAATTTAAATGATCTAAATTAATTTTAAATTACAAGTATATTTACACTCCCTATTTACTAACCATAGCATAAAATATAAATAATAAACATCATTAATAAATATTACACCAAGGAACAATTACATAATAATAATAAAAGCAAAAATAAATAAATAATTATAATGGGGTTAATGAAATAATAATAATAAAAATAATCACAATGTGGTTAGTAATAATAAAATATCATATAAACATAATTAATAATAATAATAATGAAATAAGTAAGAATATTATAATAATTAAAAGATCAAATTTTTATATAAGCAATTATTTAAGATTAATAAGAAAAATATGAACAATTATATTAATTATTATAAAGTTTTAAGTTATGTGCAAATTATAAAAATTAAGTTAATTATGAAAATATTATAAAATTATAATTATAAAATTAATCTAACAATTTTTTAACTATTTTTAAACATATAATAAAAATTATTTACATGCAAAATTAAAAATATAAACAATTTATGTATAAATTAAGAATTTTAATTTTTAAACATATTTATATACAAAAATTATAAACAATTTATATTATTACCTTAACAAGAATTAAATTAAGTATTTTAATTAAGTCATGAATATAATATATACAAATAATAATATTTAAGCAAATAGAAGAAGAAAAATTAGGGTTTGAGAAAAATATGTTTTTTAGGGTCTATAAAAAATAAATTAGATTTTATATGCCAAAATGTTAAATATTAAATATTAACTCAATTATACAAATAAATTATATATAATAATAATATATACATATTAATAAAAAAAATTTAGTTTTAGAAAAGATTATTTTTTTTAGAAATTCTTTTTAGAACATATATTAATTTAAATCTATTTACATATTAATCATATAAATAATATTCAATAATAAACAATTAACAAAATAAATAAAACAGAATTTAAAAACTTACCTGGGCTGGGGATTGAACCCAGCCCCTTTGCCTCCAAGAATTCCAGCCAGCAACAGCAACCACTAGGCCAACGCGCGCCTGATGCTAAGGAAAGGAGAGAAATTGGTTTTGTGGTGTGTTCCTGAAAATCAAAGAAAAATAAAACAAAACAAAAGGCCTGGGGGGATCGAACCCAGGACCTTCAAACATCACACAAACACATTAACCATTCCAGCTGGGAGAGCGAACCTGTTAGTATGGTGACTACAATGCATAATATATTCAAACTGCTAATTAAATGAAAAAATAAGAAAAAAGTGGTCTGGTCCAGGAATCGAACCCAGACCCTCAAGCAATACGCGCACGTTCACAACCAACTGAGCCAGTCATACAATTGTGAAACAATATCAAAACCAAAACAAAAAATATTATGTCCAGCATTCAAAATCTGAAATTCGCGCCAGGACATCATCTTCTTCCTTGGATTACCTGCGAAAATTGATACGATTTTTCCTGCGAAATTTCATGCGTGTTCTTCCATATTCATGCCCTACGAAACTCAAACATCAAGTAAATGGTACAATTACATCAAATTGGTTATATCAATGAATTCCTTATGATTCATACAGTCAATCCACATTGTTAGAATTTATTTATATTGTCCAAATCACAAAACCCTAAATTGGCCGTTCAAACCCTAACAATGGTGGAATGCGATTGAGGTCATTAAACTTCAAGGTTGCTGCCCAGAAACGTTCCTAGCACTATCACAAACATCAAGCAATCATCAAATATCATTTAAAACAAACAAATATATGAAATCGAAAAATTCATATTCAAGAACAAAGCATGATTCGGTTTATGCTATATGATAGGCTTTGGATGCAAATGATCATTGGTACATGATCAGTGAAGTCCAGGGATCATTCTTATGTCCTTAAAATACCTTCAAATGCCTTGTAGTATGGAAACCGAATTTGAAGTTTTGTGAGATTTTTGAAAATATGAACTTACACTTGAGAGGCTGAAATTCGTCTCTAGAGCTTGGTCTTATGTTGTATATATACCACACACTAAAATTAGGTCAAGAATTTAAACAAACTTGTGAGTTTTTGGACTTTTTGAGATTGAAAAAGATTGATCATTAAAACTTGATTTTCCTTGATCTAGCATTGCCATATTGGTGTGATCTCCATTATTTTTGTATCAATCAAGCTTAAATGTTTTTTAAGACCTTCTAGAAACCAAATCCTTTTCAAATATATGATTTTTATATTTTATTTCAATTTAATTTGTATTTTAATGAATAAAATTCAAATAAATATGAAATAAAAAATAAAAAATCAGAAAATGAGTGGGTTGGGTCGTGCTTGATGAGTTTGTAAAGTTTGTATGGTAATTTGGTGGGCTCATTTAGCAAAAATTGGTTTTAAGGCCTTATTTGCTTCATAAATTCCCCAAAAATTTCCCAACTTTACAAGGGCACAAATCCATCAATTTTAATGCTATGAGGGTGTTCTTGGACATTTTGGAAAGCTTGAAGAGTCCTCTAACCAACCCCACTGGTTTCATGTCCATATCATTTACCATTCTCAAGTTATGCCCTTTTGAAGTTGTTGACTTTTTGTTGACTTTCAAAAGGACCTATAATGTCTTAGCTCATACCCTCCAAATGAAGCATTTTTGGGCTTGGCTTGTGAGACACAAAGTTGTAGAGAATTCAATTTCCTTCAAAATGAGCTTTGGATGGAGAATTGGTGATGAAGCATGTGAAAGTTATGGCTGGTCAAAGTTCAGTTGACTTTTCCTAAGGAAACCCTAATTTAGAAACCTCTGATTCTTGATGATCTGAAATCTCCTTGATGAATCATGATCAACCCTTGATCAAATGATGAATTTTACCTCATATACTTGATGTTGGCAAAAAATCATGAAGTTTGACTTTGGTTTGACCACAGTTGACCTCAGTTTGACTTTTTTACTACTTTGACTGATTTTGACTTATCTGATCGTCTGACTGAGCAAACCTTTGAGAAAAGTCTTGAAACTTGTCATGGGGGTTCTTAAACACATATAAGATTTTATGAAGCTTATTTTAAGTCTTGGAAGTCCATTTAGCCTGATTAAAGTCAAAACCCTAGTTTTGGATGCACTGCTTAGGAGGTGCATTGTCTGAGGGAATTGTCAACTCTTCTGACCAATTGTGAACTTTGTGAACCTTGTGAACCATCATAAGATGTCTTGTGAACCTTGTGAACCTCATAAGATGTCTTGTGAACCTTGTGAACCTCATGGGAGGTCTTGTGAACCTGGTGAACCTCATAAAGTGTCTTGTAGACTTCATGAACCTCATGAAAGGTCTTGTAAGTATTGTGAACCTTGTGAACCTCATAAAGTGTCTTGTAAACTTCATGAACCTCATGAAAGGTCTTGTGAACCTTGTGAACCTCTTAGTACACAAAGCCTTGTATTGTGAGGGCAAATTTTGGGGTGCAACAGTCAACAGGTTTTACTGTTTAACTCTCGTCTTAAGCTTATGGCTGGGAAACTGAGATCCAAATGGATTGGCCACTTTGTTGTTACTAATGTTTTCCCTCATGGTGCAGTAGAAATTAAAAGTGCAGGTACTAACAAAGTTTTCAAGGTAAATGGGCAACGCCTGAAGTTATTCCATGAAAGTGTTGTATCTGAAGAGGCAACCATAGAAGAACATTCTTTGGAAATGCCCAACTACACTGCAACTTGATCAGGGATCACCTTTTCCTTTCTCTCACTCTTACTTTATAATTATGTTCTTTTCATTGAGGACAATGTCCATTTTAAGTGTGGGGGAGGGAACCCTTTTTTTCTTGTTTTCATTTTATTTTTGTTTCATTTTTGTTTGTTTCTTTTTCAATAAAAATAAAATAAATAAAAATAAAAATAAAAAATAAAAAAAACAATAAATTTAAACTTAGAAACACATGCAATTGTTGAATTTTTTCTTTGGTTATAGACTCGTTTGAGGTTAGATTGTAGAGACTTGGGAAAAGTTCACAAGACCGGTATCGTTTTAACACCTTAAGTCTCCTGAATATGGAAATCATTTTGAATACTTGTTATGTCATAGCCTTGAGTTCTCATCCTTTAATATCTCTTAAGTAGTTTATCTAGCAGTCAACACCATCTAGAAATCACACACTAAGTAATTAAGCGGATGCAAATAAGTGAATGATCTTGCGCTTAAAAAGAAATCTAAATAGGAATCCACCTTTTAAGTTAGGTGATCCTCATCCGGTCATTTAGCCTAACGGATGTGAAACCTTAAGAAAAAAAATTTGTTGTTACTAAAGTAACCTTAAAATATTGTCCGGTATGGATCATAATCACTAACAGGCTTATTTACCATGTGTATGAATAGATAACGGGCTTAATGTGATTGCACTAGAATGAAAGAGAGCAAAAGGGATGATGAGTAAGTTAGACTTAGGCATAATAACATGATTCGAAATGGTTTGTATAGGAGGGAGGCTTATGACTGCACAATTGCAGATTTGTGTTCTTACGATATCCTTAGTATGTACGATTAGTACATATCGATGCTATCTTAATCGAAGAAGAGTTTGTAGCCTAGAATGAGTATGAATGATGTTGTGTTTCTTGAGTCTTGAGTTTATTTTTTTGCTCGGAGTGCAAAAGTTTAAGTGTGGGGGAATTTGATCAGTGCATTTTGGTGCATATTCCTACATGATTGCACTTAGACATTTATTTAGTTTTATTTGTTTATTTTTATATTTTAATTTGTTTTTCTAATTTACTTTATTTTTGGCTTAATTTAATTTTCGTATTTACTTTTCAGCTTTAACAGCTTTTACGGAAATGATCATAACCGGAGTTCCAGAAATCTGATTGAGGCGTTCTACCAGTCGATGGAAAGTTAAGAGAGAGAGCTACAACTTTCGTGTTGGAGTCAAAGTCAGATTCAGAGTCATATTTTCCAGAATTTCGTTTGAAGTTACTGCATTAGTTTTATTCAGTTTCGGGTCATTTAGAATTAGGTATGGGTTATGTATTTGACCCAGTTGGGTTGTAAACGGGTTTTTAGGTTTTCTATTTAACCTAGCAGCCGCAGCTGTTCTTCGAGACACTATTCACGATTTTATTTTATTCCTTACGTTTGAAAGAACGATGGAGAACTAATCGCCCTTGAGTCAATCTACTGTATTCAGGTTCCAACACTTGAGATTATTATAATGTTAATTTTAGTTTAATTCCTTTCAATTATATTTTGTGTTCTTGCATGCTTAATTCAATTGCATGAAATATATTGATTCATTTTAGTTGATTGTATGATCCTAACATAGTCACGACATGTTTGCTTAATTCGTTTTGTGTCTGATCAATCATGTTTGCTTAATTCATGAGATTTTATCACGTTTGCTTAATTCAGACAATATGATCGTACATCTTACAAATCTCACTGCACTTGTCATTGAGGTTGTATCCGAATAGGAATGAATAATCCGTTTAGGGCATTATAATTATAATAATCGATGATAGTAGGAACTGAATTGGTAGATTGACTTATTCCATAATCACGTATTTTAATCACTTAATTGTTCTATTTTTTTATAAACCTTAAAACAAACCCCTTTAATTCGGAATTCGGTTACCTTCGATTAATAACAATACAAGAATCCTTGTGAAACGATTCGAGTCATTATCGCTATACTATATTTTCAAAAATTACTCGTTTTTGATCCGTGCGCGACACGCGGATCAATGTGTACAAATACAAAATTTAAAATAAAATGAACCAATAATTATATAATTTTAATTTTATTAAATAATTATTAAAAAAAGAAATCGTGAGATGAAAAAAGAAAAAAATTGATATTTAAAAATAATAATTTTGTCTCTTAAATTAAGATAATGATTAATTAAAATAAAATAGATATTGTGTTGATAATGATCAGTGATATAAATATATAGTGTTATTTTATTAAAATTAAAAAATAGGTATATTGTTGATAGTGACCCGTAAATTTTTTTTGACATTTGAAAATAACATTTTTATCCTTAGAATAAAAACAATTGTTAATTAAAAAAATAAGTATGTTGTTGATAGTGGCCCATAAAAAAAATTGAAACTTTGACATTTAAAAGTAATTATTTTATCGCAAATAATAAAAATAAAATATATTTTTCTAATAATAATTTGTGAAATAAAAAATTAATTGTATGTGATCCATTATTGAAGTGAGACAAATCTTCCACTTCACTAAAAATATAAGAGTTAAAAATATAAGAGAGAGAGAGAGAGAGAGAAAAAGAAAAATAGAGATATGAGAGAGAGAGAGAGAGTATAGATTTGAGTAAAAAATAAAAATAAAAAAATAAAACTTAAGAGAGGGAAAAAACAAATTTGAATTTAAAATCTGAAAATTTGAAATTGAGAGAGTAGATGTGTGTTAATGTATTGGTGGGAAATTCTTTTTTTGGAATTGTGAGATAATGAGTGTTTGTTATGTGTCAAGCAAATAGATGATTGAGAAAATTTTAATTGTTAGGTTTAGTTATTTACAAAAATAATCTTTTAGTAGTGTAATTTTTTAAAGTACAAAGGACAAAAGTGAGAACTCATGCAATCTAGTTTTGATAGGTAGATAATTGATTTTATTAAAATTAAAAAAAAATAGGTATATTGTTGATAGTGGCCCGTAAATTTTTTTTGACATTTGAAAATAACATTTTTATCCTTAGAATAAAAACAATTGTTAATTACAAAAATAAGTATGTTGTTGATAATGACCCGTAAAAAAATTGAAACTTTGACATTTAAAAGTAATTATTTTATCGCAAATAATAAAAATAAAATATATTTTTCTAATAATAATTTATGAAATAAAAAATTAATTGTATGTGATTCATTATTGAAGTGAGACAAATCTTCTATTTCACTAAAAATATAAGAGCTAAAAATATAAGAGAGAGAAAAAGAAAAAGAAAGATATGAGAAAGAGAAAGAGAAAGAGAGAGAGAGAGAGAGAGAGAGAGAGAGAGTGTAGAGATTTGAGTAAAAAATAAAAATAATAAATAAAACTGAAATTCTGTGATCAGGTATGAGATGTCCTATGAGATGTTCCAACACTTGACAGATTTAACCAAAACTTAAAGTGCAAGAAAATTAAACAACACAGTAGTTTGTTAACCCAGTTCAGTGTATAACCACACTTACATCTGGAGGCTACCAAGCCAGGAGGAAATCCACTATAAGTAATATTAATTCTAGACTTAAACCACCCAGTTTAATCTTTCACTTAATATCTACCCAATGCAATTTCTACCTAAGACACAACTTAGATATGAGTACCAACTCACTCCCCCTCAATCACACAGTGATATTGTTTACAAGTTTAATAAAATTGAAGTCATCCTTCAAACAAAACAACTTGATCTTACTTCACAGTTTCAATCAAGACACAAATACACTTTTGCTTAAAAGCTCATAAAGTGGTACAATAAAACAACCTGCTATTAAAACTCAAAACACCCTATTTTGTCTTCTGAAATTCGTGCTCAATTCTGAGATATTCTGTTGCTTAAATAGGTGTTTGTATTTTGGGCTTTCTGTAGGTTAATCCAGTCCTAAAAACGCATGCAGCTTCCACCTTGAATTAGGGTTTGTTACTTCCTAGATTCTAGGTGATTTAGTTCTTCTGATTATGCTGAAGTCTCATAACAACACTCCCTACAGATTCGCCTTGTTCTGTTTTTGTCCATCCATAATTAATTCCAGATAACTTTCCTTAAATTACTCAGATCAGTTAGTCATTAATTAATTCTGGTAGCAGGTTTGAGATGTCACAACATCTGTTGGGACATCCTGAAAAAACTGAACTTAAATCATTTACATAATGTCCCAACATCTGGTGTAACATCCTGGATTAAGTTCTTATACTCTGTTTGATAATGTCCCAACATTTGATAGGACATTCTGAACTGAATTCAACATTTCTTGTTGGTCAAAAATTCTGCCAATTCTAAACATCTACAAACTCCCCCTTTGGCTAATTTTTGGCTAACATTCTTTTCTGATTTTCAGAGTGCAGCAGAAGTTCTTTTATCAGAGTATAGCAGTTCTTTTCTGTTGAGTCATGTGTGAGTTTACTCCCCCTCAAACATACATGTATTTAGATTTGTTGCAACAGAAATTTTCATTAAAACATACTGATTTAGTTCAGAGCCAAACAGAAGTTTTTCATTAATAGCTAAACAGCATCATACATTGTTGTTGTTGTTGTTCTCCCCCTTGTTAGACATAAATTTGGGGCTAAAGTTACTAATTCAAAGTTACAATGCAGCAGTCATTACATTTTTCCTCACATACAGTTTTTCACTCAGACTCCTCATATTCAGTTTCTTCATCTTCCTCAGTCTCCTCATCAGAAGTAACAGCTTTCTGAGCACTTTCTTCAATCTCCAGCCTTTGGATAATCTCCTCAAGCTTCTGCTTCCTTGCATCCAGTTCTTTGCAAGTGCTCTTCAGTTCAGCAATCAATGCAGCTTTGGAGATTGGATACTTTGCCTTTGAAGGACCAGCAGATGTCCCAGAGGGTGCTTCAACATCAGCTGCATGATGACTCAGGAACAACTTGTAGTGGAAGGCCAGAGGGCTTTCTCTTTTGCAAATTGTGTCCTTCTCATTGAGGATACCAGGGTACTGACTCAGCACTATTCCACACAGCAAGGAAGGGAAGGCAATTGGCAGCTTTGTTGCAGATGATCCAGCATGCTTCAATGTCTGATCAAATATATAAGCTCCATAATCCAGTTTTGTTTGGGTGCCCACAACAAATATGAACCTGCCCAATCCAGTAGATATTGAGGATGTATGGTTGGTAGGGACCCAGTTTGCTGTACCAATCCTGTTCATCATGGTATATTTCCTTGTCAGCATGCTAACTGAGAGCTTCCCTTTAACTGGCCAAGCCTTGACCTGATTAGCAGTGATAACCTTGCAAACCTGGTTATCAGTCTTCCCTAACTCATTTGGACCATCTGATTCTCTTCCAAGGTATTGGTTGATAACCCTAGGAGAGAATTCTACACACCTGCCTCTTACATATACTTTTCTAAAGTCAGCAGACTTACCATTGGCACAATCTTCTTGGAAGTTGACTATGAATTCCTTGACAAGCAGCTCATAGCAGGGAGAGAAGTTGGAGACAGTTTTGAAGAGGCCAGCAGAAGAGATGAGATCAATTAACTCTGTGCACTCAAGTGCATTACTGCTCAGCTCTCTTTCAAGTGCTACCCTTCTTTGATAAACAAACTTCCATCTATTCACACTTGAAACATGATGAAAGGAGATGTTGTCCAAGGGAGCTTCTGGAACAGCAGTTGATGACCTTGAGGGTGCTGATTTCTTCTTTGGAGGAGATGTTGGGACATCTTCTTCAACATCTGAATCTGGAGGAGTGACAGCTTTCCTCTTTTGTGTTTGCACCTTGCTCCATTGTTTTGTAGGACCAAAGACAACTTTAGCTTTGTCCTTCTTTGGGGTAGCTTGCTTCTTCTCAGGAATTGCATGTCCTGCATGCATCTTTTCTTTCCTAGTCCTGAGCCTTTTGGCTATGCTAGGGTTCACAGAGGCAATGATTTATGTATCAGAATCATGCTCTAGGTTCACAACAGGAGGAGATTGAGCAGTCTCCTCTTCAGCTGGTGGATCAACAGAGATGTGCTCTTCAGTGGAGGCCTTGTGCTGGTCCTCAGATGCTTCTTCATCACTATCAGTGGAGGCCTTTTTCTGGTCCTTAGATGTTTCAACAGCAGCATCAGATGAGGCCTTTTGCTGGTCCTCAGATGTTTCAACATCTATTGGGACATCCTGTTGAGCAGGAGTGTCCTTTTCAGCCTGAGTTTGTTGATCTTCTTGTGGAGCTGGCATGGTGTTCAGAGGAATAGATATGCCACTTACCACTCTTTGCTCAGATAGGATCTTGGTTACCAACTCCTTTATGGAATCATCCACGTATTCAGAAGCTTTTGGAGTGTTGTATAGTGGTGAAGGTATGCCTTTGGTCTTGCTGAAAACTTGATCTTTTGTTCTTTTTGGAGTTCTTGGCTTTTTAGCAAGAGGAACACTTCCTCTGATTTCGTCCATTGGAGTTGAATCCATGGGTACCACAGAAATGGGGGTTGCATGCACCACATCTTCCTTGTTGAGGATTTCTTCATAAATGTTAGGGTTTTGATGTTGAGACATTTTCGAAAGAGATGGATGAAGAGTTTTAGGTTTGATGAGTTCTGGAAGACAGTTAGAGAAAGCAATTCGTTTTTGAGAGTATGATGAGAAGATGGATAGCTGATCACAAGCTGATATTTTATAAGTAGCCGTTACTTTGAGAATTTTTAGGAGTGGAATATCTAAGGTGCTTGACCAGACTGGTGTTGCCATCTGGTGCTTATGCCACACAATGTCATATGACATGTTGGCATATCTCCATAACTGCTAAATCTCACATAAGCAGATTCCCAATTTACCCCTTAAGTTTTCAAATTGAGTAGCATCCAAGGCTTTGGTAAATATATCAGCCAACTGCAGATTTGTAGCTACATGTTCCAGTGAAATCACTTTCTCTTCTACAAGATCTCTGATGAAATGATGTCTGATATCAATATGCTTGGTCCTGCTATGTTGGATAGGATTCTTTGATATGTTAATTGCACTTAAGTTGTCACAGTACAATGTCATGACATCTTGTGGGACATTGTACTCAGTGAGCATTTGCTTCATCCAAACCAACTGTGAACAACTGCTTCCAGCTGCTATATATTCAGCTTCAGCAGTAGATAAGGATACACAATTTTGTTTCTTACTGAACCAAGAAATCAAATTGTTTCCTAGAAAGAAGCATCCTCCTGAAGTGCTTTTTCTGTCATCAGCACTTCCAGCCCAATCAGCATCACAGAAGCCAGTGAGAATTGGTTTGCATCCATGAAAGTACATTATGCCATAGTCACAAGTACCATTAACATATTTCAGAATTCTCTTGACTTGATTAAGATGACTAACTTTTGGATCAGCTTGATATCTTGCACATACACCTACTGCAAATGCTATGTCTGGTCTGCTAGCAGTCAGATATAACAAGCTTCCAATCATACTTTTGTATAGGCTTTGATCTACATTCTCACCCTTGTCATCTTTAGTTAGCTTTAAATGTGTGGGGGCAGGAGTTCTCTTATGAGTAGCACTGTCCATCCCAAATTTCTTGACAATGTTCTTAGCATACTTGCTTTGGGAAATGAACATGGAGTCCTCCATTTGCTTTATTTGCAGTCCAAGAAAGTAGGTTAATTCTCCTACTAGGCTCATTTCAAATTCAGATTCCATCTGGTTGACAAAATGTTTAACCATCCTGTCTGACATCCCACCAAAGACAATGTCATCTACATATATTTGAGCAATCATGACATTTCCTTCTTCATCTTTAACAAACAAGGTTTTGTCAATTCCACCTTTCCTGTACCCTTGCTTGATAAGAAAAGTAGTTAGCCTTTCATACCATGCTCTTGGAGCTTGCTTCAAACCATAAAGAGCCTTCTTTAGTTTGTATACATGATTTGGACAGCTTGGATCAACAAATCCTTTAGGCTGTTCTACATATACTTCTTCATTAAGGTATCCATTTAGAAAGGCACTTTTCACATCCATTTGAAATAGCTTGAACTTCAAGATACAAGCAATTCCTAAAAGTAGTCTGATTGATTCAAGCCTTGCTACTGGTGCAAAGGTTTCATCAAAGTCTACTCCTTCAATTTGTGTGTATCCTTGAGCTACAAGTCTAGCTTTGTTCTTTGTAACAACTCCTTGCTCATTTGACTTGTTCTTATACACCCATTTAGTTCCAATCACATTTATGTCATCAGGTCTAGGAACAAGATTCCACACTTCATTCCTTGTGAATTGACCTAATTCCTCTTGCATAGCACAAATCCAATATTCATCAGTAAGAGCTTCCTTGATGTTTTTAGGTTCTATTTTTGAAACAAAACTGGAACCTGAAATCACTTCTCTTGATCTAGTGCTTACACCTCTGTTGGGATCACCAATTATCAAATCTTTGGGATGATCCTTCTGGATTCTGATGGAGGGAGGTTTGCTGGATTGTTCTGTCCTTGCATCAGTTTGAGTGAAGTCAGAATGATCACTCTTTTCTTCAGCTTCAGTTTTGATATCAGCAGATGTTCCAACATCTTCTGGAACATCTGTAGGAGCATCATCAATTATCACATTTATGGATTCCATGATAACCTTGGTTCTAGAATTAAATACTCTATATGCTCTGCTATTTATAGAGTATCCAATAAAAATCCCTTCATCACTTTTAGGATCCATTTTTCTTCTTTGCTCCCTATCTGCCAGAATATAACAGTTACTTCCAAACACATGGAAGTACTTAACTGTAGGTTTTCTGCCCTTCCAGACTTCATAGATTGTGGACAAAGTTCCTTTCCTTAGAGTAACTCTGTTATGGATGTAACAAGCTGTGTTCATAGCTTCAGCCAAGAAGTACAAAGGTAACTTTTTAGCATGGATCTTAGCTCTTGCTGATTCTTGAATAGTTCTATTCTTCCTTTCAACAATCCCATTCTGTTGAGGAGTGATTGGTGAAGAGTATTCATGATTGATTCCTTCTGAAGAACAGAAATCTAAGAATTTTTTATTCTCAAATTCTTTTCCATGATCACTTCTTATTCTGATCACACAACTGGCTTTTTCCCTTTGTATTCTTTGGCATAAGTCTTTGAATACATCAAATACATCAGACTTTTCTTTGATGAAATTTATCCATGTATACCTTGAAAAATCATCAACCACCACATAGGCATACCTCTTACCACCAAGACTCTCAACCTGCATAGGTCCCATAAGATCCATATGTAATAGTTCCAAAACTTTGGAAGTTGTCAGATGTTGGAGCTTTGGATGGGACATCTTGGTTTGCTTGCCTATTTGACATTCACCACATATTTTGCCATCATCAATCTTTAGTTTAGGAATACCTCTCACAGCATCCATAAATATGATTTTCTTTATGCCTCTGAAATGAAGATGACCTAGTCTTTGGTGCCAAAGTTTCACTTCTTCTTCTTTAGCTAAAGAGCAAGTTGAAGTGAGACTGAAGTCTTGAGGTTCCCACATGTAACAATTGTCTTTAGATCTGGCTCCTTTCATGACAACCTTTTGTTCTTTGTCTGACACTATGCATTCAGTTTTGGTAAAGTTTACATTGTACCCTTGATCACATAATTGACTTATGCTGATCAGGTTAGCAGTTAAACCTTTAACCAGCAACACATCATCTAGTCTTGGTACATCTGGACAGTCCAAGGTCCCAACTCCCTTGATTTCTCCTTTAGCTCCATCTCCAAAGGCTACATATCTGGATGAATATGACTTTAAGTCTACAAGCAGATTCTTCAATCCAGTCATGTGTCTTGAACATCCACTGTCAAAGTACCAGTCTTCTTTAGCTGATACTCTTAGTGATGTATGAGCTATATATGCAACACCTTTCTTTGACCATTTGAGTTGAGATTTCTTTTGATACCTTTGCCCTGTGTATTGTTCATCAGTAGAGCTCCAAGGTTGTTTGTTGATCTTGTTCTTGGGCATGTAACTTTGATCAGCATGAAGACTAGATTTTGGTCTCCATACCTTCTTGATGACCTCTGTCTTCTGCTTAGGAGGTTGCTGATACATCTGATTTGGATATCCATGCAACTTGTAGCAATGAGGTTTGATATGTCCAAATCTTCCACAATGATGACATCTCCATCTTTGATACTTCTTCTTCATTATGTTCTTTTCAGAATGTTGAGACATCTGTTGGAACATTATATTTGACTTTGTGTTCTTATGATGTTGAGGCATTTGTTGGGACATTTTGTTTGACTGTATGGACTTTGGAGTAGTTTTGCTAGAGCTAGCTTCATCCTTATGAACTCTGTTAAATCCCAGTCCACTTTTATCCCCTGAATGCTTATTGTTGTTGAGAATAACATCCAGTGTACTTGAGCTACTGTTCAACATTCTAACAGATTTGGACATGTGTTCCAACTTGGAGTTGAGAAGACTTACTTCACTTTTCAAGGTGTCAATGATCTCTAGATCACTTGCTTTTTCATCCTTTAGTGCCTCATTCTGCTTCTTTAGCTTTATAATCTCACTGCATATTTCAGTGCTTCTTTTGAATAATTCTTTGTATGCTTGCTCAAGTTCTTCAAAAGTAAGCTCCCCATCACTGGATTCACTTTCAGATTCACATAATCCAGCTAGAGCAGTGATATGCTTAGCTGATTCTTCTTCTGAATCACCTCCTGAGTCTTCATCAGACCAGGTTACAGAGAGTCCTTTCTTTTAAGTAGGTAGGACATTCATTCCTGATGTGTCCATATCCTTCACATCCATGGCATTTAATTCCTTTTTCTTGACTGGTCTTTTCATCATAATTTGACCTTCTATTAGCATCATAAGGTCTTTTGTTCTCAGAAGAGTTTGTGTATCTTCCACTGGGTCTGGACTTGTTTTCCATATTTCTGAGAATCTTTTTGAATTGTCTTCCAAGCATAGCAATGTTTTCTGATAAGTTTTCATCAGTTTCTGATTCATCATTTTCTTCTTCTTTATCAGTATTTGACACCAAGGCTATGCTTTTGTTCTTCTTTACATTTGTGTCATTCATTCCCATCTCAAATGTTTGAAGGGAACCAATGAGCTCTTCAACTTTCATTGTGCATATGTCTTGAGCTTCTTCTATTGCTGTGACTTTCATGTCAAATCTTTTTGGCAAAGATCTGAGAATCTTTCTTACAAGTTTTTCATCAGTCATCTTTTCTCCCAAGGCTCCAGAAGTATTGGCTATTTCTAAGATGTTCATGTAAAATTCATGAATTGTCTCATCTTCCTTCATTCTCAAGTTTTCAAACTTGGTGGTGAGAAGTTGAAGTCTTGACATCTTTACCTTTGATGTTCCTTCATGAGTTGTTTTGAGAGTGTCCCAAACATCTTTGGCCAGCTCACAGTGATGCACAAGTCTAAAGATGTTCCTATCAATGCCATTGAATAAAGCATTTAAGGACTTGGAGTTACCTAGTGCTGAATCTTCTTCCTCCTTACTCCATTCTTCTTCAGGTTTCAACACTTTTGCTCCATCTTTGGTGTCTTGGACAGGATGTTCCTATCCAATGTTGACTGCTCTCCAGGCCCTGTTGTCAAGTGATCTTAAGAATGCAATCATTCTTGGCTTCCAGTAGTCATAATTAGATCCATCCAGTATAGGTGGTCTATTTACTAATCCTATATCTCTGTCCATGTTTCCAGAATTTGTATTCCCTAGATCTCACCCAGTATAAACAGGCAGGGTGCCTGCTCTGATGCCAATTGAAATTCTGTGATCAGGTATGGGATGTCCTATGAGATGTTCCAACACTTGACAGATTTAACCAAAACTTAAAGTGCAAGAAAATTAAACAACACAGTAGTTTGTTAACCCAGTTCAGTGTATAACCACACTTACATCTGGAGGCTACCAAGCCAGGAGGAAATCCACTATAAGTAATATTAATTCTAGACTTAAACCACCCAGTTTAATCTTTCACTTAATATCTACCCAATGCAATTTCTACCTAAGACACAACTTAGATATGAGTACCAACTCACTCCCCCTCAATCACACAGTGATATTGTTTACAAGTTTAATAAAATTGAAGTCATCCTTCAAACAAAACAGCTTGATCTTACTTCACAGTTTCAATCAAGACACAAATACACTTTTGCTTAAAAGCTCATAAAGTGGTACAATAAAACAACCTGCTATTAAAACTCAAAACACCCTATTTTGTCTTCTGAAATTCGTGCTCAATTCTGAGATATTCTGTTGCTTAAATAGGTGTTTGTATTTTGGGCTTTCTGTAGGTTAATCCAGTCCTAAAAACGCATGCAGCTTCCACCTTGAATTAGGGTTTGTTACTTCCTAGATTCTAGGTGATTTAGTTCTTCTGATTATGCTGAAGTCTCATAACAACACTCCCTACAGATTCACCTTGTTCTGTTTTTGTCCATCCATAATTAATTCCAGATAACTTTCCTTAAATTACTCAGATCAGTTAGTCATTAATTAATTCTGGTAGCAGGTTTGAGATGTCACAACATCTGTTGGGACATCCTGAAAAAACTGAACTTAAATCATTTACACAATGTTCCAACATCTGGTGTAACATCCTGAATTAAGTTCTTATACTCTGTTTGATAATGTCCCAACATTTGATAGGACATTCTGAACTGAATTCAACATTTCTTGTTGGTCAAAAATTCTGCCAATTCTAAACATCTACAAAAACTTAAGAGAGGGAAAAAATAAATTTGAATTTAAAATCTGAAAATTTGAAATTGAGAGAGTAGATGTGTGTTAGTGTATTGGTGAGAAATTCTTTTTTGGGGATTGTGAGATAATGAGTGTTTGTCATGTATCAAGCAAAGAGATGATTGAGAGAGTTTTAATTGATGAGTTTAGTTATTTACAAAAATAACCTTTTAGTAGTGTAATTTTTTTAAAGTACAAAGGACAAAAGTGGCAACTCATGCAATCTACTTTTGATAGGTAGATAGTTGATTTTATTAAAATTAAAAAAATATGTATATTGTTGATAGTGACTCGTAAATTTTTTTTGACATTTGAAAATAACATTTTTATCCTTAGAATAAAAATAATTATTAATTAAAAAAATAAAAATGTTGTTGATAGTGGTGCGTAAAAAAAATTGAAACGTTGACATTTAAAAGTAATTATTTTATCGCAAATAATAAAAATAAAATATATTTTTCTAATAATAATTTATGAAATAAAAAATTAATTGTTTGTGATCCATTATTGAAGTGAGACAAATCTTCCACTTCACTAAAAATATAAGAGCTAAAAATATAAGAGAGAAAGAAAAAGAAAAATAGAGATATGAGAAAGAGAGAGAGAGTAGAGATTTGAGTAAAAAATAAAAATAAAAAATAAAATTTAATAGAGGAAAAAAACAAATTTGAATTTAAAATCTGAAAATTTGAAATTGAGAGAGTAGATATTTGTTAGTGTATTTGTGGGAAATTCTTTTTTGGGATTATGAGATAATGAGTATTTGTTATGTGTCAAACAAATAAATAATTAAGAGAATTTTAATTGTTGGGTTTAATTATTTACAAAAATAACTTTTAGTAGTGTAATTTTTAAAATACAAAGGACAAAAGTGGCAATTCATACAATTTAGTTTTGATAGATAGATAGTTGACATGGGTAAAAAAAAAAAAAAAAAAAAGAGTATTAAAACTTTTTGAACATTATCTTTGGTTAAACGACCAAAGTACAAAACTCAGCGCTCTATGAATGAACACAACAAGTTGAACTCGGACAGAACTCAACTGGACGGATAACGAAAACATCACCGAGTCCGCGGCAGGAGTTGCCGTCGTAGTTAGAAACTCCGCCGGAAAACGCCGTTAGATAGTCATCCAGGTTTTCCTTTCCCTCTTCTGTAGCACGCCAGAATGCAATTCCACCGCTATTCGCGGCCACGGTAACATATAATTTCACGCTAAAGCGGTGTCAATTGAAGACATAGGTTGCAATAAATTAATGTATGTACTAATTCCTCTTCTGTTCATGGTTTTGGAATTAAAGGATTTTGCACTAATTTGATTTGATTTTATGCTTATACTAACTATTTTCAGTGAAACCCTATATATGCTGTTCAAATTCTGTTATAATCATGACAATTTATGTTATAAGAATCACAAATAGTTTATGACTTTTATATTCACAAGTTAAATGCAAATAAAATGTCATCATTGGATTTTTATATAGTTTTCAAAGTGTATACTTTTGTGTAAGATTATGTATGACCTAGTTGTGATTAATCCCTTTTAGTTTATTTTGAATATATACTCTATACTGTTGTTAAATGTCAGTCATGACGGTAAAGGAGATTATTGCAATGGCGGATTTTTGTACAACCGCCTTGGTTGGCGGCGCCATGGAGTTTTATGGCGGGTTTTTGGTTTTCTGTAGTTTGCAATCAATAACACTACTACGCTCTTAATATAATGATTTTTAGTTGTTTGACAGATACAGTGGAAGGTGGAGGTGTATTAAAATGAAGGAGGCCCAGACCTAGTTATCACGTAACCAAATTGTAGTGTGCATCAGACACAGGTAAACCGTATCTCCAAATTTGAACAGAGCAATGGCTATAACAATTGAGAGCCCAATTGTATCCCCAATACTCCTATCAAGGACATGTTTGGTAATGTTTTCTTCATCAATAGATAAAAAAAAACGATTGTTTTGTTTGATACAACACAATTCATATCATCGTTGTCTTTTTTTATTTATTAAAATCTCAGACTAAGCTACACACCACAAGAGCTTTTCTGTTGGGGAATAAGTTCTCGACAACCGCAGTAACTCTCTCTTCCAAGGTATAACAATTGCTTCAGAAAATAATATAATATAATATTGGATTTCATATTTTTCGCTTTGAAAAAATTTAAATACTGTTTTTACTCGCAGAAAAGTTGTATCTCCCGCACACTTGTCATGTCGAAATTGAGTTCAAATGTTGGTGGTCCTGTTGAGAAGAAGTAGGTTATTGATTCATTTTTTTCGGTTTGTAATTTTGCTACTTACTTTATCTTCTAGTGAGTGTTTGGTTGTGGGAATGAACTCTTTTATTTGGAATGCAGAAAAGGGAAGAAAATTGAACACCACATGTGGAAAAGAAGAGATTCAGCCCAGTCTGGCCAAAAGGCACTGGCTCTTGTCAGAATTGTATGTTTACCTACCCATTCATTTTTTTTTCTTCTGTTTTTTTGTTAATAATCTTTGATTTGACTAAGCTACCTATTAGACAGTTAGAAAATTATATTTTCTGTTATTTGTGTGTATGCAATTCTAAGATGGGAGAGTAAATTATGAAAGAGTTGTTTACCGAGAGAATAATTAAGAAATCCTAGCTGTGTATTTAGACAGTTAACATTGTTTTAGTGTTCAATCTGTATGCCCAGAAAATAACTCTGAGATCCCAGCTGTTTAAGTACAAAATCAATATGTATGCTCAGAAAATAACTCGGAGATCACAGCTGTTTAAGTGCAAAATCAATATGTATACTCAGAAAATAGCTCGGAGACCCCATCTGTATAAGTGCAAAATCAATATGTAATATCTGAATTAAATTCTGTACTAGGGAAAGAGATGTACTAGTGATAATAATATCATCATTTTATATGAAACATACAAGGCAGATTGAGTACTCGCGAGAATGATTAGATATGTATCACACTAACTGGATTGAATTCTGGTTAAAGCTCTGGCAAGTATTTCATTTCAAGCCCATGGAGCCTGGACAAGGCCATAAGTGACTTTATTTGATTTTCATATCGACTGTTTATTTTACGGCTCAAAAGCTATAAAGCATGGACACACGAAAAACAACCCTGACACTAACACGACGACACCGTTAAAAATTTGAAAAAATGAATAAATTGAACGTAATCACAAGTGTCAGTGCAGATATCCAACACGGACACGGACGCACATTTTTTTAGAGGTGTCGGTGCTACATAGCTCAAAAGTCTTGTGGCTAAGGTTTGTAGACCTGATCAATATCACGATTCGCGAAAGCATTATTATCATCAATCTTCTATGCGATGATTAGGCCGGTGACAGGAGAAAGAAATAGAGAGAAAAATCTGAACAACTTTCACAGCAGGGGAGAAAGTCTCAAAGCTATCCCAACCTGGATTTTGATTAAAACCCTTTGTGACGCACCTGACTTTGTACTTGTTTATGGGTCCATATGAATTTTCTGACCTAAACATCCCACTTGACAAATGGAAAATCTTTTAGCAGGTTAAGGCCACTTCAGTCCATGTATTGTTAGCGCTATTAAATCATCGGATTCAGACTGCGTAGCTGCATTACAGTGGGGAATAATTAAGGTTTGTCTAACAGAAGTAGGTTCGAATGTAATTATTAACAGTAAAGGATGAAGATATGGTTTGCATATGATGAATGGATTTTGTCGAAGGAAGAGATTCACGAGTAGAAGAATCTTCCATATGGACAAAGCCAATGAATTAGATGCATGAGACTTTAGACTTGAGAGGGAGGAATTTGTAGTGGAGGAAGATGGACTTGAGAGACCACCTGGTTTGGCCAAGTTGATAAGGATGGAAGAATTTTGAATAAAGTGATGGGAACACATTTTGGATTATATATGGACTATTGTTGGTTTCTAGCACAATATAAAAAACGTGTTGATAAATTGCATCCTTAGATGCATAGTTATTTCATTAGTAGATATTTTGTTAAAGGTTTAAATTCACTCCTAATCTGTTTCAAGAGCCTTTTCTCACTGTTTAGTTTTAATTCAGATGATGATTTAACTTGATTAAAAATTGAAATTCTTTCTGATATGGATTGAAGAAAACTGAAGTGTATGTGGAAAACACTTAAACAAAAGTAACATGTATCCCCAAAGGAGTCTACCAGGTAGATTCTAGATTGACCAAATTCACCATCAAGCAACTTGTGGTGGTTGGTCAGAGATTTGACAAAACATTTTGTAGGATGAAAGTAAAAATAGATATAATTATCTTTAGTAGACTTGCTAGCAATAGTGAAATTTTTAGTCATTGATGCGCTAGAAGCACTTATAGTAGAAAAGATGGTGGAAACTAAGCTTAGGTGGTTTGGACATGTAGAGAGAAGACATGTGAATTATGTAGTAAGGAGAATAGAACAAATAGAGGGTAGTCAAATCACTAAAGGCAAGGAAGACCTAGAAAAACTATAAGAGAAACTATTATGAAAGATCTAGAGATCAATAGAAATATGGTTTATGATAGAACATTATGGCGTCGTTTGATCCATGTTGCCGATCCCACCTGGTGGGATAAAGCTTAGTTGTTGTTGATGATGGACTAGAAGCAAATTCCAAAGAGATAAGTGAACACTGGTATGGAAAGGTGACACTAAGAAATTGCTACCATTAGATGTGAGTGGCTAACCTTAAACCACTCATCACAAAATGTTAATCTTGCCTAGATTGGCGGCATCCATGAGATGATGTGGATCATCTGTAACATGACGGCTTGCACATGAGTCATCATATCAGTGCTGAGTTGGCGGTTCAGAGGATTGAGTGACATGACATGCCATTGGAGATCACTGGTGTGTCAGATATGGTCCTTGGGAAGGAACTATTGTTTTCTGATTTTGCAGAGGTGATGAATGTCAGTGACTGAAAAGTAGCAGGAGCTATATTCTGAAGCAGGAAGAGTAGTAAATGGAAATTGCTGCTGATATGGATGAACATTCATTAGGTGCTTAGAGTTATTTAATACAAGGCAAGATGATAACACCTTTGAGTCCGGGAATGTTAGGCTAGAAGTGGAGTTGCTTTGAAGGAAAGATGCAAAAGAAATCTTGAGAGACCAGTGGGGATGGAGGAGTTTATTCACCACTAATAAGTTTTAGCTACAGGATTTCAGGATGCATTCTATTAGCTTCATAATGTTATATGCTGCACTGTCCTTTGTTATTTGCATTGTTTGTTTCTACTATTTCGTTTTGAATGAGGCTCTAATAATATTATTTATGTTGATTTTATTTTATCGGAAAAGCAGAGGAATTATTTTCCAATAGAGTTTTCTTCATTTGTGGAAGTAACTTTCTTGGATTCAAGAATATCGCAATTGTTCCATATGTGTAAACCAATCCTTATCAAGAGAATTCTGTTGTATTATTGTTTATTTAGTTTTAGATTTTTTGATCTTGCTATGTTGTTTTGATTATGGGTTGTGCTCTGCGTGAATCTTGAAATGGCAGATATGTGAACTCCCTAATGAGAAAGAAGCTGTTTACGGGGCCTTAGACAAATGGACGGCTTGGGAAACAGAGTTCCCGTTGATTGCAGCGGCTAAGGCTTTAAAACTCTTAAGGAAAAGGGGTCAGTGGGTTCGTGTAATTCAAGTACGGTTGCCACTATTTTGTAGAACTTGTATGCTTTCATTCATAATATTAAATCAATCAATATGAACATTGTTTAATCCTTCTAGAGATTGCTATCATGGTTGTGTTTATGTCTTATAAATATGTATGTGTTGGACTTGGTCCACATTTAACAAACATCTCAGAATTGATATATTAAACACACATACATATATGTATGAAATTTATGAATGGTACTGTAAGTGCTAAGAACACTCTCTTTTCAATACTTTCTCGAAGACTCACTCTTTTTTTTGGGTAAAACTAAAGCAACGTGGGAGTGGGACTTACACTTTGGAAATGGGTTCCACATTAAGTGGTGAGATTCATACGAGTTTCACCCATTAAGAAAGGAATGCTTAGAAACTCATGAGTTATCAACTTTGTACTTTCAGTTAGCCAAGTGGATGTTGAGCAAAGGACAAGGAGCAACAATGGGAACATACGACACCCTTCTTTTGGCATTTGATATGGATCAGAGAGTAGACGAGGCAGAATCCCTGTGGAATATGATTATACACGCCCATATGCGATCTGTCTCAAAGAAACTGTTTTCTAGGATGATTTCATTGTATGATCATCATGATCTGCCAGAAAAGATTGTAGAGGTATATTTTTATATAAAAAAATTGTAGAGGCATTTTTGGTAGTACAATTAATCTCGCTACAGATTTGGACTCCCTGCAGTTGGAAAATTAGCAGTCGTGCTATCCAGACTGTTTGATCTTGATTTGATATAATGGCCCCGTGTTCCAAATTGAATTTTAAATGCTATATAACAAGTTGACGGTGAGCTGTAAGCTGTTTGATCTTGATTTGATGGTCTGGAACTCTGGATTCTTGATTGCAGCAAATGCATGATTCCCCAATTGCATGGAATCTGGATCCACTCACATCACTTCACATTAACATGATTTTATTTACCAATTCTGAATATGCTTTTCTATGCCTTGACTTGTTGCTCTCTTATCCGTAAGTTCAGGTATTTGCTGACATGGAGGAGTTGCGGGTGAAACCTGATGAAGATACAGTCAGGAAAGTGGCAAGTGCCTTAAGAAAGCTAGGCCAAGAAGAGAAAAGGAAATTGGTAATAAAACGATGCGGGCTTAAATGGAAGTATATTCACTTTAATGGTGAAAGGGTCAGAGTTAGAACTAGTGCATGGGAAGAAGACTAACTATGAATGACAATGAAACAGGTAAATGTCAACACCATTGAAGCGATTGTCTTGTTGCACAAAACCATATAGCTGTTGAATCAAATGGTTGAGTTCAAAGGGTTAATGATCTTTCGTTAAAGTTGAATCGATTGGAACTAGGAAGTATCTGAGTTCATTTCTTGAGAACTAGAAGGTTAAAACTCAAAGGTTCTACCATTGTTGCATCATAGAATAGACTTGCCAATTTGAGTCATTGTCATTTACTTGGTTCTGGTTTAGCAACCTATCAACCATGAGTTGAACTACATTTGGGGGACACATCACCCAAAGTTAAAAGTAGTCGTGTTGTATTTTTGTATCATATGTTAGGCATATAGAGTGAGAATTTGATGAACACGAAAAAAATATGTAGCAACTTTTTTGTCAAATAAGAAATTGATTAGTCTAATGGTTGAGTCACACAATAGTGTTTTAATGTTTGAGAAGTGACTAGTTTAAATTGCTTCAAGTCAAAATCAAACCTACATTATTTAATAATATCTAATATAGGCATATTTAAGGCCTCTTTGTTTTCGATTTAAAAAAAATAGAATTTGTTTTTTGAATTTTTAAAAATGATTTTTATAAAAATGTTTTTAAAAATATTAAAAGTTTTATTTTTAATTTGTTTTTTTCTTCATAAACTTTTTGACATTCTATAAAGCAAATATATATTATTGAAGATTAAAGTATAGGTGAAATCACAAATTTCTTTAAAGTTGTATTTTAATTGAAAAATTATTTCAAAAAGCTTCACAATTCAGTTATTTTTATTTTTTTAAATTTTGATATAAAAAAACACGATAATGTGAGAAAATGTTTAAGATACTATTTTAAGAATAATTGTTCAAATCAAATTTTTATTTGAAGTTTTTATTAAAAAACTTTCTAATTTTTTTTTTTTAAATAAAAGTATTTTGGGTTAAATATATTTTTGGCTCCTATAAATATCTCAATTTTTATTTTTTGTCTCTATTAAAAGAATAATATCTTTTAGTCCCTACAAATTTTGTATGCATGCAATTTTAGTCCCTGTTGTTCTCTAAAATTTTGAAAACTGTTTAATTACCATTAAATTTTTAAATTTTTAAATAATTTTTTTCATCCATGTTTAGAATACTATAAAATATTTATTTACTAAATTTTAGAATTTTTTAAAATGAGAATAATTAAATATGAATTTTTTAAATTTCAAAATATAACGATAAAAGTAATGAAAACTTCGACTTAGAAATCAAATTTTGAATTCTTTTTTTTTTTACGAGAAACTTTTTATAACATTCTAAAGATATCTCCAAAATAATTATTTAAAAATACACATTAGTTTAACAGGAGGGACTAAAACTACGTGCATAATAATTTTGTAGGGATTAAAATATATCATTTTTTTAATAGGGACTAAAAATAAAAATTGAGATATTTATATGGACTAAAAACATCTTTAACCCAAATATTTAACACTAAATTATTTAAAAAAAGAAGATGAAAGAGACGGGCCTCTAATAGGATGTTGTAAATGATATTTCCTCTGTCTCAAATTATAAGGTGTTTTGGGCATTTCAAACGAATTAAAAAACTTATTTTTTATATTATCAAAAAAACAAATTATATATGACTTTATAATAATGTCCCTCACAATTAGATAGAAGAGAGAAATTAAACGAGTTGAAAGAATTAATAATAATAAATAGTTAAGGGCATATTAGGGAAATGTCATTAATATTGTATTGGAAATATAAAATGATTTATAATTTAATACAATTTTTTTTTGTTGCAAAAAATGATTTATAATTTAGGATAGAGGGAGTAGAAGATAATTTTAAAGTGCTAATATCATTGGGGTGTAAGCTGTCGAAATTTTGTCCATTCTATCGCATTTTATTCGATTTAAATTCCAAAATACCATTCTTATCCCATAATTTTTCAAAAATAACTTATTTTCAAACATTTTGTTTTGTATCGAAGATCTGACCAATGCCAATAAACTTTTAAAAGAATTTCTTATCCCTCCCCTTGGGATTCTTAAGCACCATGTGTGCTTTCAAAAATACCCTTTTGTTTCTGAAGATGTATCTCCGGACACACATTTTTTTTAAACTTAACGTTGGGTTGTTTCGGAGATGTATCTACAGAAGCATATTTTGATACAAATCGCGCCAGAGTATCTTTTCCTCCCCCATTCTCCATTTTTCATCTTCATCTCCTCCAAACTCCCTCAAACCTCAAAAATTTCATTTCCAACAAGCTTGATTTTTTTCCACTCGAGTTTGACAAGGAGCATCAATTTCAACGATCAACACACTCAAAATCATTCAAAGCTCAATATAATCGATAATTTTTTTAGTATCCGAGTTATTTTCGAGTATTTCCCATATACAAGTTAGAATATACTTTTAGGGGTAGAAATCCTTATATCGTTTTAGGAACATAATTTAAAGACAATGTAGGTATTGTACGTTAAACGTATGACCAGGGCTTCAAAAAATCAATTTTTTTTTGTAGGGGACGTCATTGTCATGATTGTTAGAAGTTACAAAATGTTTTGGAGCTTCATTTATGGAACAAGTTAACGTTATGACATTTTTGTAGATGCAACTTCGGAACAACCCAAACGTCGTGAATTCTGGGTACTTTTGTGGATACATCAACAAAAATATTTTGTGTGTATACATCCGGAAGCAATTTTTTTTTCTTTTTTAAATTTATTTGTATCTAATTCTAATTTATTGGTTATACCTTGCAGACTTTATGAATGATAGAGAGGACCGACTGATACATGGACGTGTTGCATATTATGCATTTGTCCGACGTGCACTAACCCAGACAATTGCACAACCTACTTAACAACTTTCTTCATCACATGCCCAAGACACTCCCCCAGCCTCCTATCTCACCACATCATCAACTTCTTCATCCCAGAGGCGTCGAGATGTTACCTAGGGTTCATCACATGCCCCGTCCTCCCGCACTCAGCTCTTTGTGGACACGATCTACACGTATATCGTTGTCGCTTACCTCATATAATTTTTGGATCCCACGCGGATCCATGAGTATAACTGGGGGTGACTATGCTGGTGTACACGTATTCGAGGCTGTGAGAGGGATGCCCGTGGAAGACCAGGATTGTCGCAGGCAGGAGTGGATGACACGATTGTGGTGGCAGGGGGCACTTATGTACCACAAATATCGCGCAAGGACGGGTGAGATCGAAGACCGAGGACGCAGACCGGACAGTTGAGGAGGCGGTAGAGGCAGAGGCATAGGCAGAGGAGAAGATGCAGATATTTTCCGCATGCACAATAATGATTGTGGTGTTTATTTTTGATGTACTATATTTTGGTGATATTGATGTACTATTTTTTTATGATGTTCATAACATATGACTTCTTTTATATATATATATATATATATATATATATATATATATATATATATATATATATATATATATATCATATTATTTTATTTACATATGTATGTTATTTTATATTCATCTGCAATAGTTAATTTGCATCTATGACTAACAAAATTGGATTAAAAAAACTTGTTCTGATAAGATTTCGGAGATGCATCTACGAAATTTCTTCCGCAAATACATCTTCAAAAGCATCCAGCGTAAAGAAAAAAAAGGTGCGTCCATATATGTATTTTAGAAAGTAGAGAGCATGAATGGAAATACGCTAGGTGGATAAGAGTATCTAAAGGTGGATTAAAAAATTCTCACTTTTAATTGGACATGCCAATTGAATTGGCAGACTTATGTTATTTTACTTTTTTTTTCTTTTAATTAATATGTTATTTTTCTTCGGAATTTTTTTATGGATTTTTCAAACGTATGATTTTGTAATATATATATATATATATATATATATATATATATATATATATATATATATATATATTGTGAATCCTGTTGTAAATTACAACAAAATTCAATATCAATTTGTGGGGCAAAGAACAATAGCAACCAAAATAAATGGTCTACAACAATAAGAATCCATACACATATAATATAACATAATAAGGCAAGAACAAAACGAAGATTTGTTTACCTTGTTCGATCAAACGATCTACTCTGGGGGAGAGAGTAACTCTCCAATTCACTATATCTAGAAAGTTGTTACCAGAGATTACAAATTAGTTACAAGAAAATAGTTTTCGCCTTTAAGTTCTCAATAACAACTTTGAAGGCATCCAAGAACAACCCTATTTTCTACCCTAAGTGTTTCTGAACCTCTCCAACTCTTAATATATGAATCACTCAAACCCAAAGTGTAATCCAAATTTTTCATTGTGCTGAAACCTAATACCTTTAAACCCTTGCTCTCAGTTGTTTGTGTAAACCCTAAGATTGTCACACACCAAACATATAAGAGATGCATATTTATAATAGAAAATACCCAACAAACATAGCCCAAAACCACAATAGCTCAAAACATGCCAAACGATAAACTGTCGAAAAGCCCGAAAACCTGAAATCACTATTCACCGTACGAACAATACTATTCATCCGTATGGACACTATTCATCTGGCCGATTTTTCTTCATCTTTCTTTTCGGCTTTTCGGCCGACTTTCTAAAACTTCTGATTTTCGCGGTAAATGCAATCTCCAAAATATGTTTTCCTTCTCTTCATCAACAAAGTGTTAGTTCTATATTTCTAGGATTAACATCAATTTTGTAAAACAAATATAGTAACAATATATTGTATATGATCTTTACAAAGTAAGAACAGGTTAAGCAAAGAAGTCCTATTGTGGCCTGATCTTGTTGAGTTGAAGTGTTTCAACATCTGAAGCAACATGTCGAAGAAGATGTCCTATGCAGTCATTCGACATCTTGAACTGATACTGCTGAATTGAAGATTCTGTTATGATTTAACAGAAACAGAATATTCAGAGTTTTTTTAAAGAAATCCAAGGTGGAGCTATTTTAAAGATCTTGAAGATTCAAATTTGAATTAGAGAAAAATATTGAATAAATATATACTTTCTAAATATATAGATATTTTAGGAAGTTATTGTTTTAAAGATCTTTTCGTAGCAGATTTTTCTGCATAGTTGTAGGAGTTGATATGCTACAATTTTTGAAGGCCTAAATCCAGTTGGGAATAGGTTATTAAAAGAAGTCTTGTAACCTAGTTTTAGTAACCAACCAAAGATGTAAAAGTTGTATCATTAGGGTTGAGTTCTAGCCACAGCCGTATGTTAAAAGATTTAATATTCAAGGTTGTTTTCTTTGTAATTCTCGAAGCTGTTAAGCAAATGATATTGTGTACTTAAGTGAAGCTTGGAAGAAAGGTTAAGAGGTTGTCATGGAAGTGTGTCTTTTGATTCTGAGTTATTAGTTTGTTATCACTGTGGTGATTGAGGGGGGGGGGGTGAGAGGTGTCTCATATTTAGGATTTCCTAGATAGAAGTTACAGTGGTAGTGATTAAGTGAGAATATCGTAAACTGGGATGTTTACTGAGGGTCTTTGAATTGATACTACTGATAGTGGATTTCCTTCCTGGCTTGGTAGCCCCTAGAGTAGATGTGGTTGCATCGAAATGAGTTAACAATTTGATTGTGTTGTTTATTTATTTATTTTATTGTATTATTCTGTGTTTTACTGAATGTCAGAACATATGTCTAAACATCCTGTAGGGTATTTAGAATCTGTTATAATAGAATATTATACTGTCTTTGGATGTACCTTGCCATGTTAATAGTAACAGATCAGATGTCTCGACATCGTATTCGACATCTGGTTCTGTCATACCAGAATTTCAATTGGTATCAGAGCAGGCATCCTAGTCTGTTTTTGGATAAGATCCAAGGGGGATACTTTTTGGTTCATGGTCAAGGTAGAATATTTTTCTCCTGAAAATTTGTTTGTATATGAAAGGTTCTTATGGTTGTGAATGGTCCCTAGAAGTGAAGGATGAACTATTATGTTGTTGTAGCCTAGTAATGAGCTGCAGTTTTGGCAGGTTGATTTATTTTCAAGCCTATGGTATTCTGGTGGAACTTGGAGTATGTTGCTAGGGATGCTATGTGACACTTGAAGTTCTTGAGGAGTGTTGCGTTAATTCGCTGTAGATCTATCTGATATCTCCACTTGTTGAGATGGTTATTCTTCTTTGGAGATATATCCTATGATATTGGGGATAAATGTATATTTGCTTCAGTTAACTTTGTCAATGATACTTGAAGATTATTGTTCAAGTCCACTCATAAAGGCATTGTTAAGAAAATTTGGTATCAAGAGATCTGAGGATAGCTGAAGAATTTGGTTTACAGAACTATCTCCAGTCTGTAGATCTCTTGGTGTGTTCTTTGGAATGGTGTCATATCTCAAGATAGAACATCACAACAGAATTGTACATAAGTCTGTTGTTTAAAGGATTGGTTTAATAGATGCTTTGGGAGCTAAACTTATGTGAATAAATCACATGTTTAAAACCTACTCTTGATCTGGAAGAGGAGGCATCTGGGTGGTATGTCTGAGAAGATTCTAGTTATGGAACTTATCTTATATGTGAGGATAGTTTCCTTTGGTTCTTGCTACAAGAGTGAAGTACCAGAGCTTCAAGGAGTATTACTTCTAAGAGACTCCTTGTACTTAAAGGTCAAGTTGTCCTGAGCCAGAAGAGTCTTGACTATGTGTGCTGAAGGTGGACATAATCTTATCACAGTCTGTGTTACTATTGAAGTTTATTAAGATGTTCCTGCTGCTACCTGTGTTCTTGTTTAGGGTCTAGAAGCTTGATCACCAACTGATAATTTAACCCTGTGTGCTCCCCTGCATATTTTTGAGTAGAGTATTATGGAGTTTTGTATTCAGAACCATAGTAACTTGTGAAGTCTTTTGTGACTAAGACTGATGTCTAAAAGGATGTTAGAACATCATCTCAAAAGGAGTTCTGGGGTTATGCTTGTGTAGAGCAACATTATTGTCAAGAGTGGCAGTTTTGACTTAATGTGGAGTAGAATGGGAAGATTCTGATCTTGGTGTTGGTAGTATATTTTCATGGTGAAAACTTCATTTGGGGTAAAGAAATAAGCTTGATATCAGATTGTGTGATCTAATCATAAGGGTTGTATTGTGTGGTGAGATTATGCTCAACAAGTGCAAGAAGTGACAGTCATTAATGTTGAAAATATGGGAATCTCAGTATGCTTTCATCTGGTGTCAAGTGGTCATCTTCAGAAGGAGTTTATCATGGGAGAGATTCAGTTATTCAGTCTTGTGTTACAAGAGTTATGTATTTCTGGAAAGTTTCCTGGTTAGAAGTTGGTCTGGATATTGTTGATGAAGAAGATTGAGATGATAAACTACTTGGAATGGTCTATTTATGGTTCAGGTACAAACCAAAATGATTATCATTAAGTTAAAATAAATAACAATATCAGAACTTTGTGATGACTGCTTTACTCAAGGGAAGGTGTCATCCTTGGTATGGCAATGAGGTGTAGTTCTTAACTATTCCTTATGAAGTTTCAGACAGGGGTAGGTTTGAGGACTTTGGAGAAGCATTGTCAGACTTTCATCAATGTGTGAGATTGGTTAGAATTACTTCAAAATCAACAGAATGGAGGTTGTCTACTTAAGATTGGTTGGTGAATCAAGTCTATGAGAGCATGAGACTTTTGTTCTGTTTAAGGAGGAAGTTCTTTCAAGTGACAGAAGAAGGAGTTGAATTCAACAACTGAATGTTGACTCATAATGTTCTAACATCTAGTTCAACATCAGAATATCAATTGGTGAAATGGCACATCAATTTAAGATAGGATGATCTACAAGAATGAAAAATTGAATGCTTCAAAAAGATGGCTCTCTTGATAGTTTACTGAAGCTGCAAGAAGAAAAAGATATTACATGCTTAGATATTCTAAGTATGTTTGAGAGTAAGCAAGTGGAAAATTTGGTTTGAAGATCAATTTTAGTAAGTAGATCATGGTATCTTTGTGATATTTTTGACAAATGTGAAGAAGATAATGTGTGGCAGTTGACTTTTTCATATGAGGATTCATAAATAGGGTGATTAGATTGTGGCAACTAGTTGATCTCTATAGTGCATTCGAAGAATCAAGATAACCAGAGTGTGGAAGTTGGTTGATCTCGAGGATTGTCTTGGAACAAATTTCTCTTTGGCAAAAGAGTGATGATTTGAAGACTCAAGGAGTTTTTGTTCTTCTGGAAGGTGGATGAAAGTTTATCTCTCTTTCTGGAATTCTGATTTAAGCTGGTGGCACAGTGTTGTTGAAGGTCTTCAGCTCTTGGATTACTGTGTTATAGTAAGTTTAGTTGGTGGAACATATCAAGAATCATGGTGATGATGTCTTGGTGTATGGAAGATGTTCTAACTGGCGTTAGGACATTATCTGGGATGACTGTCTACATTGTATCAAATTAGATTCTACTTTATCATACTGGAGAATGATGAAGTAAAAGGTTTGTCTTGAAAAGAGATTGTAGAGAAGATTGAAGTAGATCAGATAAGGATTACTTGAAAGTCTGAATGTGGATATTCAACTAATCCTATTGTCAAAGTTAGAGGATTGGATGAGTATTGTATTGGAATGTCTGGCCCAGAAGAAAAGGTTGTTAAGGGGACATAGCCCTATTGACATGTCATGCTAGTCGATCAGACTTGTCAAGATGTGATATTTTGAAGCTTGTGATGGCAAAAAAACAAGAAGGGATCATGTGTGTATTGGTAGAAGGAATGATTGTGTTCAACATGTAGGTTGAATAAAGAGTGAGCTCTTGAAGACATGAAGATACGTGTTATGTTTTCCTTTCATCAAAGTACAAAGGAGCACATGTCACCCTTGATAGGGGGATAGTGCTACACTTCTATGCAGTTGGACTTGTGAATGTAAGGGGGAGTAGTAATTTTTTGGTGATCTAGACAATATATGTCATGATTAAAAGGAGTAAAAAAGATGTAATATCAAGTGCACCTTGATTGTTCATATTCAGTATGGTTGTCTCTGATAAGGATTTGTGATGTCACACATCATGTTGTAACATGTTATACTAAGTATGGTAAATTGTTTCTCAGATTGGTATATTTTACTTAGTTGTGTGAAGCTAGCTCACTATGATAAAGGTTAAAAAATTTGTGTGCTTTCCTATGTGATATGAATAAGGGTTGTCTTGTGTGTCCAAAGGGAAATATGGAAACATCTGGATAAAGTTGTTATCTGCAGTATTAATTGAATACATCAGGGGTTGTGAACTTTTCATGTAGAGTTGCTAGCAGACAAGTTGTGGTAGGATGTCAGAACATGTTTCAAAACATGTGTGTCTTATGCCACCATTGGTCTCCTTGAGGGGGACTCTTTCTCAGCTTGAGAGGAATGTTTCTGGGAACCTGAATAGAAAGGGGTAGTAGTGGATTAGTTCTGTCAAGAGTTCAAGACTTTTTACTCCTTGTCCATTGTTGTTTCCACTATTTCTGAGGAAGGCTTTTGAGGAAGATGTCAAACAACATGTCCTGACATGATGAAGAAAGGGTTGCTGTTGTTTTTCAGTATTACTGATATAATCTGAGTTGTATTTTATTTATTTGTTTTAGCCAAAATTTGCCAAAGGGGGAGATTGTTAGTTATGTATTTCTAGGATTGACATCAATTTTGCAAAACAATATAACAACAATATATTGTATAAGATCTTGCAAAATAAGAACAGGTTAAGCAAAGAAGTCCTATTGTGCGCCTGATCATGTTGAGTTGAAGTGTTTCAACATCTAGAGCAACATGTCGAAGAAGATGTCCTATGCAGTCATTCGACATCATGAACCGATCATGCTGAATTGGAGATTCTGTTATGATTTAACAGAAACAAAATATTCAAAGTTTTTAAAGAAATCCAAGGTGGAGATGTTTTAAAAATCTTGAGGATTCAAATCTGAATTAGAGAAAAATATTGAATAAATATAGACTTTCAAATATAGATATATTTAGGAAGTTATTGTTTTAAAGATATTTTTGTATCAGATTTTTCTACATAGTTGTAGGAGCTGCTATGTTACGATTTTAGAAGGCCCAAATCCAGTTGGTAATATGTTATAAAAAGAAGTCTTGTAACCTAGTTTTAGTAACCAACCAAAGATGTAAAAGTAGTATCATTAGGGTTGAGTTCTAGCCACAACCGTATGCTAAAAGATTTAATATTCAAGGTTGTTTTCTTTGTAATTCTAGAAGCTATTAAGCAAGATATATTGTGTACTTAACTAAAGCTTGGAAGCAAGGTTAAAAGGTTGTCATGGAAGTGTGTCTTCTGGTTCTGAGTTATTAGTTTGTTATCACTGTGGTGATTGAGGGGGAGTGAAAGGTATCTCATATTTAGGAGTTCCTAGATAGAAGTTGCATTAGTAGTGATTAAGTGAGAAGATCGTAAACTGGGATGTTTACTGAGGGTATTTGAATTGATACAACTGATAGTGGATTTCCTTCCTGGCTTAGTAGCCCCCAGAGTAGATGTGGTTGTATCGAACTGGATTAACAATTTGATTGTGTTGTTTATTATTTTCTGTATTGTATTATTATGTGTTTTACTGAATGTCAGAACAAATGTCTAAACATCCTGTAAAGTATTTCAAATATGTTATAAAAAAATACTATATTGTCTTTGGATGTACCTTGCCATGTTAATAATTATAGATCAGATGTCTCGACATCGTATTCGACATCTGGTTCTGTCATACTAGAACTTCACAAAGATTTTAAGGCACATTTACAACAATTTCCACCTTGACTTTAAACTGTGTTGATACCGGTTTTACAATCAACAAAATGGATGCTCTCTACCAAGTTGAAACTCTAATCAATAACCTTGATCAAATTCAAGCAACCCTTGAATCTTGATCTCTCTAATTGCATCCACTTGTTTCTGATTACCTTTTTCTGCCTAGGTAATTTAACAAGCCTACAAGTCTGATTTTTCAACCACCCTTGACTCCACCTATTTTCAAATGCCTCCCCTGAGGTTTTTCTTCTTTTATTTTGTAGTTCTTCAGCCACATTAAAAACATAATAGCCAAGGCTAGTATAATCGTCCCTTTGATATGCTATAATAATACTCCTTACCTTATCATGAGTCAAATGTTAATCAAAGATTTCTGTAACCGTTCCCTCACTACTTCTAGCATCCATAGTAGGAAACTCCACCTCAAACTTAGTTTTCTCTGTTATAGTTTCTATTGGGTATCTCCCTTGATTTTCACTATTCTTCTTCTGAAGAAATTCTCTACCAACCAAGTAAGTTGTTAACCTCATATCTTCCCCAAAAACTCAATAACAACTCAGTGGTAACATGCATTTTTATCCCTTGATTTCTTCAAAATTCATTATATTCCTCTAAAACTTTCTCAAGGCATTCATAACTCCTTAAAATCAAATCCCATAGCTCTTCCTTGTCATGAAAGCCTTCATTATTTACCAATGAATGAATAATAACATTTGAACCTTCTAAAATATATAAACCAAATATTTTAGACCCTTTAGCAATAATCAATTCATCACGCGAAATCATCATCACTCCATGTTCAACTCTAGCACAATAGTTGTTCTGGACCGGCCCAATCCCCACAATTGGGCCAAGCAAACCAATCCAATAGCTATGCTCGACGTCAGGCAGAATTAGGAATAATGGTATCTGTCGAGCATAAGCATTCCGACCACGACAAAGTTCCCTAACGGCTAGTCTTGACCGTTGCCTATTATTGCGGATTCCTCGATCCGCGCCTCACAGTATGGACCAATAATCTTCTGTTTAGCCCCTTATATAAACCCTCTCATTTGGGAGGGCCAGGTATTCAATCTCTCTGACCTTTATTCTTGTACTTGCCCACTCTTTGCTCGGTTACTTACTTTAGCATCGGAGTGCCTTGCAGGTACACCCTTTTTTTTCTCCTCACCGACCGTCTTTCACCAGCTCTCGAAGTTAGCCGCATCGGATCCTGATCTCCAGGTATGATCAGGTGGCACCGTCTGTGGGAAACTGATTTCCTCGTTCTTCTTTCAAAATCTTCAAAGAACCAAAGTTTTAACAAGATCCATGGCTGCTCGGGACAACCAAGAAAACCGATCAAATGATGGCATGATTCTCACACAACGTGAGAGCAACATCCATCCCCCTCCGCACGAGGAAACTGTGCAAGACCATCCAGACGGGAAGACATCATCGCCTTCACCCGATCGCGATCAACCTCTGGAAAGTCGCCCGGAAACTCTCTTTCCCTCGACTCCTTCGGGATCGGATTTCGCCGCGCTAGCCGAGATCCTGAACCAGACAAACCTGTTGCTCCTCGCCCATGGCGAGAAGATCGCCCGTCTCGAAGATAAGTCTCGTCGACCACCGTCTCCCACGAGTCCCCAAAGAAGGCATACTCCTTCTCCTGCCAAGAAGAAGAGGAAAGGGCACGCTGACGAATCAACAGGCGACAAGCGTCTTCGTCAGTCTTCCCCACGATCTTCTCCTACAAGAAAATCGAGAAGGAGAAGATCAAGATCTGCCTCTCCCCGGCGAACGAAGAAACGTGCTCACAGGTCTCCTTCTTTCAACTCCAGTGACGACGAGGACGCTTGGGGTCCCCTTTCATCTGAAATCATGGCAGCTAAGCTTCCAAGAGGTTTAGAGAAGCCCCCACCGCTAGGCTCGTACGACGGAACCACAGATCCAGACGAGCACATCGCGAATATCGATGCGCTGCTCGACTATCGAGGAGTACGGGATGCAATAAAATGTCGCCTTTTTCCTACGACGCTGAGGAAAGGAGCAATGACATGGTACAAAAGCCTCGAAGCTGAGTCCATCACCTCCTGGAAACAACTTGGACGCACGTTCTCCAGGCACTTCACCGCATCAAGGCGGCACCCGAAGACAGAAGCTTCGCTCGAAGCGATCATCCAGGGGAGGGACGAACCTTTACGAACTTACATCGAAAGGTTCAATAAAGAAGAGATCCAAGTATCCACGACCGACAACATGAAAAAATATTTGCTGGAACGAGGATTATGCCCGTCGACGGATTTTCATAGGGCGGTCGACATTGAGACCCCGACCACCCTCGACGCATTCTTACTGAAAGCCCAAGCCTACATTCAGTATGAGGAAAAACAAGCGGCCAGCTCAGTAAGAGACGCTCGACGCCGTGAAGATGCCAAGCCTCACCGAGTCGATGAACCTTCGACATCTCGTCGAGGAGGAGACAAAAGAAAAGACGATCGCTCCCGTGAACCGCGGGAGCACCGAGGACCCGTCAGTCGGTTCCACGAGTACACACCTCTCCTAGCCTCCAGGGAGAAAATTTTGTCTGAATGTGCCAATTCAGAATTCAAACAGGCAGGGGTACTTATTCCGAGGCAACAACCCAGCAAACCGGGCACGGATAAGACAAAATATTGCAGATTCCACAAGAGCCACGGCCACAACACAGAGGACTGCATCCATCTCAAGGACGCAATCGAGATTCTCATCAAGGACGGGCACCTAAAACAGTTCACCAAATCCAGAGACACTCCTCGACAAGAAGCGCAGGAGACTCAAAAAGTCGAGGAAGCCATACCCATCCCTGCAGATGCTAACATGCAGGTCGCTCTAAGCATTTATTGCCCGGAGGATTTCTTCCTACCGGACCGCGCCGAGAATTCGGGGTACTTCTCCTCCCATAGCCCATGGGAAACTTTCCCTTCCGCAATGGTCATCTCGGGAGGAGGGTTCAATAAAATCACGGTCGGATCCGTGAAACGGAAATTCGACCAGCTGATTGCAAAGGGGCCCGCGCAAAACGCCACCCTGGATCCACCAAGGGAAGGCTCGGTACCCCTTGCCTTTTACCGAGAAGAGCTCCTGGGAGGGGCGCCCAACGCCAGCATTCCTCTGCTCATCCGGGCACGCATGGCAAATTTCGATGTGAGAAGAATCCTGGTGGACCAGGGCAGCATCTGCGACATCATGTACTCCTAGCTGTTTTCGACAATCCAGCTGAACGAGACACACTTAACTCCATACGTCGGATCAGACCTGCAGGGTTTCAACGGAGCAGTCTCCCGACCATGGGGTTATGTCGATCTATTTGTCACCTTCGGGGCAGGTGAGACAGCCAGGACGGTCAGGGTCTAGTTCCTAGTCGTGGACTGCCCATCGCTGTACCAATGCATCCTAGGACAACCAACATTAGCCGAGCTAATCGCCGTTCCATCCACCGTCCACCTGAAGATGAAATATTACACTACTTCAGGTAAGGTCGCCACATTACACGGAGACGTCGAAGCTGCCCGCAGGTGTTTCGAAGCAGCATCAAAGGGTCTCAGCTCAATATCATACCAACCGAGTCCTCCAACGTCAAATTCGCCAGATATTCCCAGGGCTTTCCCTCAGGTAGACTCGATCGACCTAGACTGCAGATTTTCGGACAATAGCGAGGGCGTCCAAAGGCCAACATAGTCGCTATCCCGACCAATACCGGATGGAGAGTTCGAATTAATTCCCCTAGGAGAGGACCCAGCTCGGTGCGTTAAAATCGGGGCCCATATGCCCGACTTGGTGAAGCGACAGCTGGAAGCTTGCCTCAGAGGGAACGCAGATCTATTTTCCTGGAGCGCTGCAGAGATGCCGGGGCTCGACCCCGAGACAGCCTGCCACCACCTCTCCATTGACTCAACGCACAAGGCGGTCGCTCAACGCAGAAGGAAGCAGTCGACCGAAAAAACTGAAGCAGCTGAATCTGCTGTTAAAGACCTCCTAGAGGCTAAATTTGTAACCGAGGCCAGGTACACGACCTGGCTTTCAAATGTTGTACTTGTGAAAAAATCTAATGGAAAGTGGAGAATGTGCGTTGACTATACCGATCTCAATCGGGCATGCCCGAAAGATGCATACCCTTTACCTAACATTGATAAATTGGTCGACAATTCGTCCGGTTTCAAGCTATTGTCCTTCATGGACGCCTACTCAGGATATAATCAGATATCCATGGCCGTGTCTGACAAAAAATACACGACCTTCATGACCGAATCGGGCAATTACTTTTACAACGTTATGCCCTTCGGTTTGAAGAACGCGGGCGCGACATATCAGCGCATAATGAATAAGGTTTTCCGAGCAGAAATCGGAGATATGCTCGAAGTATACATTGACGACATGATCGTCAAATCTCAACAAGAAACGGACCACGCGTCCCACTTACGAAAAGTGTTCGATCAGGCGCGAAAGTGCAAAATGCGTTTCAACCCTGAGAAATGCACGTTCGGGGTCCGAGCAGGGAAATTCCTCGGATTCTACTTGACTGAACGAGGCATCGAGGCCAACCCCGATAAATGTCGGGCATTCACGGAGCTCCCAACTCATACTTCTAAAAAATCCATACAATCACTAAACGGGGTCCTTACCTCCCTCGCTCGGTTCGTAGCAAAATCCGCTCAACACGCTCTCCCCTTTTACAAGCTCCTCCGCAAAGAGGCAACTTTCGAGTGGACGGGGGAGTGCGAGCTAGCATTGTCCCACCTAAAAAAGGCACTAAGTGAACCCCCAGTCTTATCCAGACCCGAAGGGGGGGAGGTACTTTATCTCTACCTCGCCGTTGCGAACGAGGCAGTAAGCGCGGCACTCGTGCGCGACCTACCCGAGGGGCAAAAGCCTGTTTATTTCACTAGTAAAGCACTCCATGGCCCGAAAATTCGATATCTCCAGATAGAAAAGGTGGCTTTGGCCCTCCTTCTCGCAGCCAGAAGGCTACGCCACTACTTCCTGGCTCACACCATCATCGTTAGAATCGATCAACCCATAAGACAATTGCTCGGTCGACCAGACATGGCCGGACGAATGTTAAAGTGGTCATTAGAATTATCCGAGTTTGACGTCAAATTCGAGGGAAGACAAGCTCTCAAAGCTCAAGCGCTGGCCGACTTCGTGGCTGAACTTACTTTCACTGAGCAAGAGTCGAAAACCTCATCCAGATGGGTTATTTTCGTGGACGGAGCATCTGGCCCAGCGGGTAGCGGGGCCGGAATTATCTTGGAGAACGAAGAGGGAAACGTCATCAAAGTGTCCCTAACATTATCTTTCCCCACTTCTAACAACCAGGCAGAGTATGAAGCTTTTCTAGAGGGCATACGACTCGCAACCGATTTGGAAGCAGAAGAGATCACAATCTGCACGGATTCTCAGTTGGTCGCGAGTCAAGTCCGAGGAGATTTTCAAGCCAAAAACGATAACATGGCCGAATATTTGGCCCTCGTAAAAGGCGAACTGAAACGATTCAAAAGTGTGGAAGTCAAACACATCCCGCGAGAAAACAACATCCGCGCTGACATCCTTTCCAAGTTGGCAAGCACTAAAAGGAAAGGAAGCAACAAATCCGTCATACAGAAAGCGCTTCCTCGACCTAGCATTGGGAAATCATCAATCCACGTAGACATTAACCTCGTGGGCGACACAAGCTGCTGGATGACCCCAATATTTAATTACCTAACTAAGGGAGAACTGCCGACCGACCCAAAGGCGGCCAGTACCATACGCCGAAGGGCATGCCTGTATTCCCTAGTAGGTGGACGAATGTATCGTCGAGGATTCTCTACGCCCCTCCTCAGGTGCGTAGAAGAGGAAAACATCCCACACGTACTGAGATAAGTCCACGAAGGAATCAACGCGCAACATCTTGGCGGAAGGTCGTTGGCTCGAAAAATTCTTCGGGCAGGGTATTATTGGCCCACACTTTAACACGACGCGAAGGAGCACGTGAAAAGGTGCGACAAATGCCAACGGCACGGGGACGTGCACGTAGCACCCCCATCCGAGTTGAAATCATTGTCATCACCTTGGCCATTCGCATGGTGGGGGATGGATATCTTAGGACCATTCGTCGTCGGGTATGGTCAAAATAAGTACTTAATCGTGGGCGTCGACTATTTCACCAAGTGGATAGAAGTCGAGGCTTTGGCCAAAATCACAGCGCTCAACATACTACGTTTCTTCAAGAGAAATATCTTCGCCCGGTTCGGGGTACCGCTCGCCATCGTGACCGACAACGGCACTCAGTTCACGGACAAACACTTCAAAGAATTCGTCGCATCAATAGGAACGAAACAAAATTTCGCGTCGATCGAACACCCCCAAACTAATGGACAAGTAGAAGCCGCAAATAGAGTAATCCTAAGAGGTTTAAAACGAAGATTGGACGAGCATAAGAAGCATTGGGTCGAGGAGTTACACAGCGTACTATGGGCATACAGGACCACACCCCACTCAACAACCGGGGAATCCCCATTTCGATTAGCATACGGAACCGAGGCGGTGATCCCTATAGAAATGCACGTCCTATCCAAACGCACGGAATTCCCTATGGACCAAGACACCAACTCCGAAGCTTTGAGGGATGAGCTCGACATGATCGAAGAAGTTCGGTCAGAAGCTGCTCTTCGAGAAACCATTCTCAAACAAAAAATAGCCGCTCGGTATGATTCTAAGGTCATAAGACGAACGTTCGAGGTAGGCAGTCTTGTCCTTAAAAGAAATCACAGGGATCCCGCGAGGGAAAATTTACACCCAACTGGGAGGGCCTGTATCGCGTCTGAGCAAAAACCGAGAACGGAGCCTATTATTTAGAAAATTTACACGGGGAAGAGCTAGCTCGGCCTTGGAATGCCGAGAAACTCAAACAATATTACAGCTAAATCACAAAGTCGACCTGCTCAACTTTCAAGCAAAAAGCAAAGGGACCGACTGAAAATTGCGTGCCTAGGTACGAGCACGACAACCCAAAAATGACAGCCAAGCAAGATCTCCTTTCGAGGGAAAGAGAAACTTGCCGCACGGACGGATACTCGAACGAGTCCGACGTTGCCTAAGTACCAAGACCAGGTAGAACCCCAGCTCGCGATGGGATGTTCAAGCCATGGAGCCCGGGCCATTACCTTGGCCCGGGCACCGACCAGGAGTAAGACTCCAAAATCTGATTGGTCCCCCTAACCAACAGATCACATACACACCCCGTATTTATTCGATCACATCCAATTAATGCAAAGATACATACCAAACACTTAGTAAAAATAACAAGTAAATTATGTCCTCCGACGGACGCATCATTACGAACAAATAAAATATAGAAACCGACCATCAAAGTCGTACATATGAAATTAAAAATGCGACCCCAAAGGGCCGACTTGTTCAGGATTACATACAAAGGGGACCACGCCCCCAAAAAAGGAAAAATAATAAATTATAAGGCACGCAGGCCAGAAACTAATTACCCTCGCCTCCCGGGCGGCCTTCCTCCTCACAAGCTTCCTCCTGCTCTAGTTGCGCTTCAGGCTGGCCAGGCTGAGCAGTCGGCCCCGACTGAGAATCATCCACCACCAAGTCTGAGGGAACCACGATCTGACCGTCTTCGACCTTGTACAGATAGCTGATTCAACCAACGTCCAAGGCCATATCAGGATGAAGAACCCTCATCTGATCCACCGCGTTCTGGAAACTGAGCTCAATTGACGAGTTCAGGTCTTCCATGTCTTGGTCGATCCGAGCGAGCAACTGAGCCCTCGTTACCAGGCCTTTGGTCTCTTCATCCTCGTCCTCCTTCGGGCAAAAAGTGTCCTTCAGCTTTTTATTCTGCTCTAGCACCCTTTTTTTGTCGACCTCCAACTTGGCGATGACGTTGGCCCGTTCAGTCGACTCCTTGGTCGCGGCTTTAGCCTCCTCAGTTGCCGCTGTCAGTTTCGCCTCAGAAGCAGCCAGCTACTCCTTAAGCCTACTATTCTCTCGCTCCAGTCCGGGACTCCCTTCGGCCGTCAGCCAAGCCATTGTCAGGACCCGCATAACCGCGCTTGTGTCTTGGGTCAGAGATAATCGCCGGGTAGGACGATCCATGCCCACCTAAAACAAGGAATCCGCACGGTCCACCTCCATGCTCGTTGTCTCTCCCACCAGATGACACAGGGCCATTAGGGGTACAGACGCAAACGGTTGGCGAAAGGAGAGAGAACACACAAGGGTGAACTCAGAAGACAAGAGTCGCCAGCTAGGCATTTTTATCCCGGAGGAAAGGTAATGCTGCATAAACCAAAGAAAAGATATGGATAAGACGGTTGCGAACCAGGGAGACTGAGAAAGGGGGTTGGTTACAACCTGGGAAGGTATTAGCACCCAGATTGTCCGCCGTACTCGACGGGATCCACGTTTAAAAGATTTGTGTTTTAAAGGGGGTAGTGTCAGTGCAATCTGTGTATCAAAGCTGGAAAGAATGCAAGTGTCAGTGTAAAAGAAGTGTGAAGTGTATAAGGGAAGTGTCAGTGTAAGAACATGAATGAAATGCCCAAGATAATGAGGCTAAAAGAATAATACTAGAGGAGGGGGAATATACAGAGACTTTTGTTCGATAACTGTTAAGTTATGCCTACGTATCCTCTCGTGCAATGAGGAAGTCAGAACAACGTAGTTCGACTCAAAGAGACTGAAAGATAAATTTGACTGATGAACTGCTTACTTGCCGATGCTCAAGTGTATGACCTGTCTGGCTCAGGTGCAAACTGTCTTGCATTAGACGGAAGAAGTGAGTTCTCGTTTGTGAGTGAATGAGGTGAGAAAAGAATCCCGGAGGAGACGATTATTGTTTGTTTTTGGTGTTTTCAATCTTTTATTGCTTTTGAAGTTTGTCATAAGAGAATGAGCTTAAGCCTAAACCAAGGGTTAGTAAACTCATCACATCTTCCCTCTAATTAGGGGTAATGAGAATACCTTAAGTGTGAAGTAAGCACCTCACACTTAATCACCATGGTGTAGGATTAAGAGGTGAGAAGGGGAGACTCAAAGATGACACAAAGGTAAAAGCTAAATAGGGGACTAATAAAACCCTAAGTATTATCATGCTTGGTTGTTCCTAGGGTTAATGAGGTTTGCAAGAAGATCTTCAGAGAAACCACCAGGAAGGAAGCAGATGAAAGGAGCAAGAAGCAAAGAGAAGCAAAACAACTTGCTTCACTTAAGAAGACAAGTTGCTTGAAGAAAGAAAGTAAGATGAACAAGAATGAGCAAGCTCAATCCAATACACAAGATAAATTGTAGCAAAGATGCAAGAGAGATGAGAAGAGATTGTGATAAGTGATGGCAAATTCACTTCTCTAAACAACTTACCACCTGAAAAGTTAGCCAAAAGAAATGAAATGCAATGCAAATGAGATGAAATGCCATGATGAAAACCAAAGTCAGAAGCAATTACATGATGTTAATGATGCTAAGAGATGAAACAAACATGAGGCAAGACATGAGAATGATCATACAAGGCAATGGATGCAGATGAAACATGCATTGAACCATGAATGTACATGAAAAGCTATGAAATGCAATGGACATATAACAATGGCAAATGAAAGATGCAATGATCAAACATAATTCTAATATGTCCTAAGATGTATTATGAATCATGAATATGCACAAAATGTCATGACAAGTCTTTGAATGCAAGCAAATGAAAGGAGGATGCAAAAGAAGGCACAAATTAGGGTTTATGATCAACACACAAAGCAAAATTCAAAATAAGAAGCATATGACATGATAAAAAAATGAAAATGCAACCAAAGATACCCTAAACCTATACAAGCTCACTGCCCAAAGGAGAGGATCCAACTCTTAACCTAGTGTAAGTTATGAATTTCCTAAGATTGCTAGGGTTTTAAGGTACCTTATCAAGAAAAATGCTAAACAAATTGAAAATGCAAGATCAAATCAAACCAAATTTATCCTATAAACTACATGCTATAAAGAGTGCAATGCAAGAAGAATCATCATCTAACTCTCAATGGTTAGGCAGAATGAAATTTTTAAAGGTCGAACCAAAATATTGCCTTAAAATGAAATTAAATCCAATGAAAATGATCAAAAGACATCAAGAACAAAAAAATAAATTTGGTTTGAGAGTTGGATAATGTTTCTAAATGTTTCTAAATGCAATGTGAATTTTTTTGTGATTTTTAAATACCTAAATGTATTTTTTATTAATTAATTTTCATTAACTAATAAAAAATAAACATTTAAATGATTTAAAAATAATTTTTAATGCAAAAAATGAAAATAAAAATATTTTTGGGTTTTAAAAATTAATGAAATCTTTGACAAAAAATTTCATAATTTTTAAATGATTTTTACTATTTTTAATAATTTGTATAAATAAAATGAAAAGAAAATGAATTTAAAATGAAAATAATGGAAAGTAATCCAGAAGAAAGGCCAGGATTTGATCTGGGTTTGGACTGGTTGACTGCGCGCCAGATCCAAAGGCCCAGATTCAAATCTGGCTAATTTTGTTTTAATAATTAATTAAACAGGATTAAGTTAATTAATTGGAGATTAGGGCTTTAATGAGACATCCAGGCCACTCATTCACACGCGGGAAAACAAATCTAAGGGTCCATATTCAAAACTCCTAATTAAACACACTTAACCCTAATTAATCTCAGGCGACCGGAGATAAGCTCCGGTCGTCTTCTCCGGCTGTCTCCCTCACCAGAATCACCCAAAACGCATCCCCAAGACTCCCAAATCTCCAGAATCAATCCCTCAACAATGGGTAACGAGAATCCATGGCCAAAAACAATTTATATTGACTACACAGTGAGAATCGAAGGAAACAAATTCTAGGGCAAAAGTTTCAGAACATCACAACATGCTTGTTTCTGGCTCATTTTCAAAAATAAATAGATCCCCATGATCAGGGCAACACATAGAACAATATTCTAACAAGAAATCAGAGTTCTGGAAAATTTGTTCATCATGTTACCTGAGGTTGAGCTTTCAATCCAGGAGCTTTCTGCCTGCCTCTTTGCTTCAAAATGGCCCCAATGATCCTCTTGATGAAGCTTTGAAGCTTGGTTGGTGTTTAGAGTGACTAGTTTGTGAGTTTGAAGAGGTTCTGTTCAGTGAGGGGTGAGAATCGTATTTCTGATTATGGTGGTTTTGGGTTGCTTTGAGGGGTCAGGGATGGTCAGTGGAGTGTTTTGAGATGGATGGTGGAAGAAATTTGAGGAATGGATGGCTGAGTTAAGTGATTCGATAGAAAATGCAAGATGGAAGGTTTTTGTGAACTATGGCTTATGTGCTGCCTCAGGCCTCAAGATGTTATGAAATGGCTTGCTTGAAGTGTGTTTGTAAAGTCTTGAATGGTCAGAATAGTTGGTGTGGCACAGGCTGATTGGTATGTGTGTTTTTGCATAAAGTCCAAGTTAGGTGTACTTGAGGTATGGGCAAGTGTGAGGTTGTGATAGGGGCATGGTTGGGCTCAGCTGAGATCATGGAGTTCTTGTGGATCAGATCTTGTAAGCTGTAACAAGTAGAGGCATGGCTTCATGAGTTTTTGCAACTTGGTACATCTTTGGCCCCTTTGGAAATTCATGAAGTTCAAGGCACCAAAATGCATAATTCTTGGGCCAATTCTGATTTTTAGAAGTCACATGAGCATGTTGTGAAGAGTTTGTGCACATTTGAAGTCTTTAGAATGCTTGATCATACCATTTTGCAAAATGCCTCTTTGGTACAAAACTTGAAATTATGTGATTTTTCCCAACTTTGAGAAGCCATAACTTTTGATCCAAAATGAATTAGAATGAGTTCTTGTACTTTTTGAAAAGGGAATGATCCATTCTACAACTTTCATGACCAAAGTTTTCTCATTTAAAGCATTTTTGAATCAAAAAGAAAAGGGTTGAAAAACTTTCCCAAAATGGAAAGTTTCCATTACAAGTCACTTTCCCAAAAAGGCAATTTTGCAAATGGCTTGAAATTCTTCAACTTTGTGATCTTCTAACATCTTCTATGATCAAATAAAGATCATACACACTCAAAATGATGAAGAACACCCTTTGGTTGGGTCATTGGGTGCCTCAGATGCCCTGATTTTGCACTGACTTGCTCAAGAAGTCAACTCTTGAGCAGATGCCTTCCCCATGGAATTTCTTCATGAAAATTGATATGCATGATCCTTATAACATATAGAGACCCATAGAAACAAGAATGACCAAAAAAATTGGAGTTATGGCCTCTGAAACTAAAACCCTAATTCTAGGTCATCTGTGCAGTTAAACCTGGCTCTGCTTCCATGCCTTTCTCAGTTCTTGTGATTCTTTGACTTTCTTGACTTTGAGAGGATATAATATGATGTTTGAACATTCGTGGAACCCTTTGAAGTGATTGATGACCTTTGGAGTGGCTCAAATAGCTCTTGGATGGCTCAGATCACAAACCCTAGATGCAGATGACTTTGAACCAATGGAGTGAAACAAAAAGTGATATATGAAATGATATGATTGAATTTATGCATATGAAGATATAACAAGCCATGGTGTGAATGGGTGAGGGCAAATTTGGGGTGTTTACATCTGCCCCTATTCAAACATGAGTTAGTTGTGTAGGATGTAAGCAACGGCTTAACAGGCAAACAAGATAACTTGTGGTTGAATACCAAAGACAGTCCAAAATTTGCACTCACAGAATGAAGAAGAAAAGGGATATAGATTGAAAAAGGAAAATAAAGTATATTTATAAAGTGCGGGCGACAGAGGACGACTGCTGGGGCAAGAGCAATGACGGGGACGGCCGACATGCTGGGGATATAAGAGATTATGATGGGGACGACCATCAGGTTCAGAAATAGGACTCTCTGGGGGTTATAGGTAAATGAAGTAAAATGATGAGGTACGGTCATCAAAGGTGAAGGGCGATCACCTAGCAGGGGACGGCTGCTCTGTTGGGGATAAGATGAGGGACGGTCATCTAAGGTGAAGGACGATCATCGGGCAGGGTACAGCTGCCGAAAGTACCACGACATAGGACGAATGTCGGGTAACAAGGTCAATGACGGGGACGGCCATCGGATAAAATGATGAAGGACGATCATCAAGAGGTGAAGGACGATCACCTAGCAGAGGACGACTGCTAAAAATATTACGACATAGGACGAATGTCGGATAAGAAGGGGTTCTAAAGAATAGAGACTCCACTGGGAATGATGAAGGACGATCATCAAAAGGGTGAAGGACGATCACCTAGCAGGGTACGGCTGCTAAAAGTATCACGACATAGGGAAAATGTCGGATAAGGAAATAGTTCAACAAGCTTTGTTGGGGGACTTTGCTGGGGAATAGTAAACACGGACGAGCGTTTACATCCAAGAAATGAAAGGTATGAGTGTTTGGCATTGTATATAGATTAAAGATGCGAACGAACATCCTTAAGACTATGATACGGACGAGTATCGGGTAGAAACAAACACTTGACGCATGTTCTGAGATGATGATACAGACGAGTACCAACTGGTTAACAGAGAACACATATGAGTGTCGAATCTGAGGGGATTTGAGTGGTGTATACAAGATACGGACGAGTATTTGTATGAGTAAAAGAGATAAGGAGTAATACGGGCGAGTGTCGGAAAAGGTATATTATAAACAAGTGTATGATTTACAAAGTGTTTAGGTAACTATGTTGGGGAAGGTGACACGGACGGGTGTCAGGGAATTTGTATAGATATGTATCTGTGAGTGCAAAGGAGACGCTTTGGCTTTCTGCTGGGGGTATGACACGGACGGGTGTCAGGAAGCATCCGTATCTTTTAGGGGAAATGCCTTGGCTCTTTGTCGGGGAATTTGGGAAGTTTTCTGTATATCATTGATGAATTGTCAGTATTCAGAACATGGCTTATGATTATGCAATATGTTTGATTTTTGTCGTAATGCTCCGTATTAGACGGAATGCTACGCTCTGCGGGGAGAATATGATGTGAATGCTATGATTATGCAAAGATACCGATCCAGGATTCGGATCCCAATGCTGTGAAGATCTTTGACTGCTCTGCTTGAAGTGGACATCCCAGCTGGGAATAAGATCATTGGTAGATCTGATAAGATGTATGACTCTGCTTGGGGAAATAGGTCACTGATAGACCTATCCTTGTAATGGGAGACCCAGTTGGGGTTTGTAGAAGCTTTTCTTCACTCTGTTGTGATGTCTTCATTCGCTACTCTTCTGGATAGAGGCCGAAACTCTGTGGGGAGATGGTTCCCTGGCTTTTGTACTTGGCTGAGGAGGAATAAAGAATGGCAACTCAGCTGCGGAGAAAGCACCTCCGGTGCTAATTGGGAGATAGACTGAGTAGATAAGGATTTGCCAGCTTGCTGGGGGTGAAGCTTTCATGCCCCATGTTGCTTTGAATACCTGCAATCCTGAAAAGACAGAGAAACACACAAGTAATCCCGAGGTATCCCTTACCGGATTCCATCCTAAGAGTTTAGACACTCCCGGGAGTAAGTATATTTCCTGCAAGCATGTAGTTTCAGAAAGACGCATCCATATTTATGCGATCGACAAATTAATGACATCGGACATTTTTGCAAATAAAAGAGTACGAGACAGTGTGTGACTGAAAATCTGATTTTATTAATTCGAGTTCTCTGAATTGGCAAGATACAGTCATATAAACAAATCCCCTGGAATGAGGAGATTGTTACAAATTGAGAAACAAAAAGATGTTGGCAATGTTGATGACGCTTCAAGGAGCTTCCCTTTGCTATGACTCGTATGACATTTGACGTTCTTCTCGTCTTGCTTTCCGAAGAAGGTTGATTCTGACTGATGCTTTATCCTCCCGAAACTTGCCAAGTCATAAGTGATACAGATGAATTCAGAATGCAGTTGTTCGCTTATTCCCCTATTTTGCGTGGATCGCCCTTTCGGGTTTTCAATCCACCGGGATACCCATTTTTGCCTGAGCTGTCCAATGCGGCTTTTCAACTCAACGGGTGTACATTTTTTGTTTATTTTCCCTTATTTTTGCCCGAGTCTTTTATTCTATTTTTTTTTACTCGCCGGGATGCCCTATTTTTTCCTGGACTTATATTCTGTTTTTATGTCCAGCGGGTCGTTTTATGCGAAGTATTTTTTAACTGCATCTGAATTCACAGGGGACGGGAAATCTTCACCATCTATAGTACTGAGCATCAGTGCTCCACCAGAGAAAACTTTCTTTACTACGAATGGCCCTTCATAGTTTGGATTCCACTTGCCCCTGTGGTCTGTATGAGGAGGGAGGAGTCTTTTCAACACAAGATCTCCCACCTGGTATTCTCGGAGCCTGACTTTCTGATCGAAGGCTTTCTTCATCCTTTTCTGATACAGCTGCCCATGACAGATTGCAGCCAATCTCTTCTCTTCAATCAAACTCAGTTGTTCGTATCGGGATCGGACCCATTCTGCTTCATTCAGTTTAACATCCATCAGTACCCGCAAGGAGGGTAATTCAACTTCAACAGGAAGGACTGCCTCCATACCATACACAAGCTGATACGGTGTTGCCCCAGTGGATGTTCTGACTGACGTACGGTACCCATGCAAGGCAAACGATAGCATTTAATGCCAGTCTTTATAAGTGACTACCATCTTCTGCACAATCTTCTTGATATTCTTGTTAGCTGCCTCAACAGCGCCATTCATCTTTGGCCTGTAAGGAGAAGAATTGTGGTGTTGGATCTTGAAGTCCCGGCATAGCTCTGCCATCATTTTATTCTTCAAGTTGGAACCATTATCAGTAATGATTCGCTCGGGAATTCCATACCGACAAATGATGTCTCTCTTCAGAAATCGGGCTACCACTTGTCTTGTAACATTTGTATAAGAAGATGCTTCGACCCACTTGGTGAAATAGTCAATAGCAACTAGGATGAATCTGTGGCCGTTCGAAGCAGTCGGTTCAATCTTGCCAATCATATCAATGCCCCACATGGCAAAAGGCCAGGGTGAAGACATCATATTTAGAGGATTGGGAGGTACATGCACCTTATCCGCATAAATCTGGCATTTATGGCATTTTCTGGAATAGGAACAACAGTCGGCATCCATTGTGATCCAGTAATAGCCTGATCTTAGCAACTTTTTAGCCATGGCATGCCCTCCCGCATGGGTACCAAAGGATCCTTCGTGCACCTCGTGTATTAACAAGTCTGCTTCTGTCCTATCAACACATCTGAGGAGTACCATATCAAAGTTTCTCTTGTATAGGGAACCGTCAGTATTCAGGAAGAAACTACCAGCAAGCCTTCTTAATGTCTTCTTATCATTGGAAGATGCCCCAGGTGGGTATGTTTGATCCTCCAAGAAGCACTTAATGTCATGGAACCAAGGCTTATCATCTTTGACAACATCTGCGGCAAATACATACGCTGGTCTGTCAAGTCTGGACACTGAAATCTGAGGCACGAAGTTGGCAGCTTGAACTTTGATCATGGATGAAATGGTAGCCAGAGCATCTGCAAACTGATTCTCGTCCCGAGGGATATACTCAAGCTTGACCGTTGTAAAGAAAGTCAATAACCTCCTTGTATAATCCCTGTAAGGTATCAGATGATCTTGGTGGGTGTACCATTTGCCGTTGGTTTGATTAACTACCAGAGCTGAATCTTCGAATACAGTCAAAGTCTTGATCCTGAGGTCAATGGCTTCCTCAAGACCCATAATACAAGCTTCGTATTCAGCTTCGTTGTTAGTGCAGTTAAAGGTGAGTTTTGCCGAGAAAGGCATGTGAACCCCCTTAGGTGTAATGAGTACTGCACCGACACCACGACCATTCATATTAACAGCCCCATCAAACATCATAGTCCATTCTTCTTCCGGGTCAGGCCCTTCAGTGTGAATAGGCTCTTCGTGATCTTTTGCTTTTATGAACATCATGTCTTCATCAGGGAAGTCAAATCTCATAGGCTGGTAATCATCAATGGGCTGCTCAGCAAGATAATCAGACAATACACTGCCTTTGATGGCTTTCTGAGATGTGTACTGGATGTCATATTCTGTGAGGATCATTTGCCATCTTGCAACCCGTCCGGTAAGTGCTGGCTTCTCGAAAATGTACTTAACTGGGTCCATCTTTGATATCAATAAGGTAGTGTGGGTCAACATATACTGCCTTAGTCGGCGAGCAGCCCACGCTAAAGCACAACAAGTTTTCTCGAGCAGTGAATAACGTTGTTCACAGTCGGTAAACTTTTTGCTTAGGTAGTATATTGCATACTCTTTTCGACCAGACTCGTCATGCTGGCCCAACACACACCCCATTGACTCTTTTAATACTGTCAAGTACATTATTAGAGGTCTTCCTTCGACTGGAGGCATAAGGATTGGAGGCTCTTGTAAATATTCCTTGATCTTGTCAAAAGCCTTCTGGCAGTCTTCATTCCACCTGACCGTTTGTTCTTTTCTTAACAGCTTGAACAAAGGCTCACAGGTCGCAGTTAGGTGAGATATGAACCTTGAAATGTAGTTCAATCTACCTAGAAAACCTCGAACTTCTTTCTCATTTTTTGGTGCAGGCATTTCTTGAATGGCTTTGACTTTATCAGGGTCAACTTCAATCCCTTTCTCACTTACAATAAATCCCAGCAGCTTACCAGACCGCACCCCGAATGTGCACTTGTTGGGGTTTAACTTCAATTGGTATTTCCTCAGACGCTTGAATAGCTTCAACAGGTTTACCAGGTGGTCTTCCTCTGTGAGGGACTTGGCGATCATGTCATCCACATAACACTCAATTTCTTTATGGATCATGTCGTGGAATAATGTTACCATAGCCCGTTGATACGTTGCACCAGCATTCTTCAGTCCGAACGACATCACCTTGTAACAGAACGTGCCCCAGGGTGTGATGAAAGTTGTCTTCTCCATGTCTTCAGGTGACATCTTGATCTGATTGTATCTTGAAAATCCGTCCATGAAGGAGAATACCGAGAACTGAGCCGTATTATCAACCAATACATCAATGTGAGGTAATGGGAAGTCGTCCTTCGGGCTGGATCTGTTCAGATCCCGGTAGTCTACACACATTCTCACTTTGCCGTCTTTCTTAGGCACAGGTACAATATTAGCAACCCACGGAGGATAGCTAGTTACAGCAAGGAAACCGGCGTCCCACTGCTTTTGCACCTCTTCCTTTATCTTCATTGCCATATCTGGGCGAGTACGGCGCAGTTTCTGTTTTACCGGCGGGCAGTCTTCTTTCAAAGGCAGCTTGTGCATGACAATATCGGTATCCAACCCTGGCATATCCTGATAAGACCAAGCAAACACATCCACATACTCCCGAAGCATATCAATCAGTTGTTCTATCACTGAGTCTTGTAGGCAGGCCCCGATCTTAACCTCTTTCACGTCTTCTTCCGTACCAAGATTAACCGTTTCAACCTCCTCCTGATGAGGAGTGATAAACTTCTCCTCTTGCCTTAACAACCTGGCTAGCTCTTCAGGAAGCTCATAATCTTCTTCAACCCCTTCATCAGTTTGATTGATTGGATGGTCAAAGTCATACGAAGTCATAGCTGTTTTGTTGTCGGTGCAGTCTGAAAGGCACTCTCTGCAAGGGTTTAGATTGTTCATTTTAGTGATCGATTTTAATCTTGTTTAGAAAAAAGTGAAATGAAGTTATCATTTTGGAAAACATTGCCATTTTATTTTTGTACAAAAAGAAAAATGAAAAACAGTGAGCGGAAAAGAAAAAGACTCATTTGCAAAAGATGTCCGATATTCATTGATTGATCTGTTTGCACAAAATTACAAGATGGCCCGATTACAAAATGAGTCTTGTCATCTTGGGCAAGATGCAAGACTTGATGCATGCTTAAAAATATAGGAAATAATAATTACTCTGCGGGAGTAACCCTTATAATTTCCTGGGAAGACCAGTTAAGGACTTGGCTCCCCGGGATACTTGGACGTATCCAGCTCTCCAGGTTGCGGTCGCTTTCCTCCTCGTCTTCCAAGTTGTTCACTGCATCCGGGGTGAGCATTCCCCCGCTGACAAAATTGGGCTTCTTGGCAGCCTCTGATTGATCTCGTTGAGTTGGTCTGTAACCCAACCCAAATCTGTCTTCTTTCTTCTCCACATGCAACAGCTTGCCCCAGCCTTGGGCAGTACCTTCTTCAACAACCTTCTGGGCTTGCTGATAAGATGTCATGGAGGTTCCCAGTACAGCAGATGCCTCATTAATGTTCAGGGCCTCAAACCCCTGGCTCATAGTTTCATGGATCTCTCCATCCATTTCTATGTACTTATACGTAGCTAGATGGCTAACAAAGATGTCCTATTCCCCACAGATGGTGATGATCTGGCCTTCCCACTCGAATTTCAGCTTCTGGTGAAGGGTAGACGTAACAGCGCCAGCGGCATGGATCCAGGGTCTACCCAACAAACAGCTGTAGGCCGGCTGAATGTCCATCACATAGAAGGTAGTTTTAAAGGTCTGCGGGCCAATCATCACATGTAGATCAATTTCCCCAAGCACTGATCTCTTAGAGCCATCAAATGCTCTCACCACCAAATTACTTGGACGCAGTGCCAAGCCATCGTACTCCAGTTTCACTAAGGCTTTCTTTGGTAGAACATTGAGTGAAGACCCAGTGTCCACCAGTACATGGGATAGAACAGCACCCTTGCATTCTAGAGTGATGTGTAAAGCCTTGTTGTGGTTACGTCCCTCAGTTGTTAAGTCAGCATTGGTAAAACCCAGTCCATGACTGGTGTTGACATTTGCCACCATAGTTTCTAGCTGATTAACGGTAATCTCCTCTGGCACGTATGTTGCGTGCAAGACTTTCAGTAATGCATTCCTGTGAGCTTCAGAACACATCAACAGGGATAATATAGAAATCTTTGAGGGAGTTTGGTGAAGCTGATCCACCACCTTGTAATCACTTCTCTTTATAATTCTCATGAACTCATCTACATCTTGCTCAAAAGATGTCTTCTGAGTTTCTTTGATAATTGGTTCTTCAAATATCACACTCTTCCCCTTTGCTTTGGCAGCAGCTTCTGCTTCGGCATTAGGTCTTTGCAATTGTGAGGAAAAAAGGCGTCCGCTTCTGGTGAAGCCTCCGCCTCCACCAACATTATCAATTTGTGGAGAAGAAGTTGAAGAATCCAAAGTGATTTTCTCCCCGTTGCAGTAAAGATCAGAGTCATAATGCCAAGGTATGGCATTACTGCTTTCATATGGAACTGGTCCAGGCACCGTGATGGTAACTGGACCGACTGCTGCAGAGGAGGGTACTGAAATGGTGTGCGGATCGTAGTAAATGGTGACTGGTGACCTGACAGGAGGTGCCACTGTTTGTTGCTGGAAATTGTTGTTTGGAGGAACATTTGACGGATCATAGTAGATGGTGACTGCTGAGATATCTTCATTAATTTCTGCTGGTGTTGTAGAAGATTCTGCTGAATAAAGGGATGCTGATATTGTAGAAGAGAGGGTTGTTGACATCTGATTTGTTGAAGTGATGGACGGAGCCATTGTTGATGATATTGATGAATTGGTCGGAATGATTGTTGCTGCAGTTGTAGGAGAATCAGGAATCGTTGTCAAGGGAATTGCTGGATTTGTAGGCGCCGTTGTTGTGATCTAAAGGATACCATTTTTGATAAGACCATCTATTCCGCTTCTCAAATTATCACACCCATTGACTGCAATGTTGCAATACCCACAACCAAGCTCACACCCGGGGAACATCTGGTACTCTAGAAGCTGAGATTTAATTTCGACCAGAGGTGTCCGAATCTGTCCAACACTGGTGATTAAGAAAGATGGCTTGTCTTCCTCAATGGCATTAATTCTTGGCCCTTCATGATTGGGCATGGGATTCTTGGTGACACTTGGAGGGGGTGCAAAGTTGAGGGCTTTAGAATCCACCAGGTCTTGAACTTTCATTTGCAAGGCCCTGCACTTCTCCGTATTGTGGCCAGGTGCATTGGAGTGGAAAGCACATCTGGCGTTGAAATCATAATTCCTTGGAAGATTGGAGGGATCTGGTGGTGTCAATGTCCTTAATTCAACCAAGTTGAGTTTCAGGAGTTGTGGCAATAAGGCGGCATAAGGCATAGGGATAGGGTCAATCACCCTATTTGCCTGTGACGGTCTTTGCTGAAAGGGTCTTTGTTGTTGATTGCTGTTATTGTTGTTGTAGGTCCTTTGTGGCGGATACTGAACTTGCTGCTGATAATGCGATTGTTGTGGTTGTTGATATGCTGGTTGCTGAGGAATCGAAGCTGGAATAGTGACAGCTGCTACTGATCTGTGGACATACTGAGGTCTGCCCCTGTTGGCATGAATGGCATTTGTCTCACCGGCTCTTCTAGGTCCCACAAAAGGCTTTATGGAGTTACCGGATGAACTTGCACCATTATCAGAAATCTTGCCCATCTTTAGCAAACTTTCAATTCTTTCACCAGCTATAACCACGTCTGCGAAGCTAGTAGAAGAAAAGGCAGCCAATCTATCAATGTATGTCCCTTGCAGGGTATTCATAAACATGTCGGCCATTTCTCTTTCCGACATGGGTGGCTGGACAGCAGCAGCAAGCTGTCTCCACCTCTGGGCATATTCCCTGAAGCTTTCTTTGGAGGATTGAGACATTCCCATCAAAAGGGTTCTGTTAGGAGCCATGTCCAGATTGTATTGGTACTGCCTGATGAAGGCCTCAGCCAGGTCCTTCCAGCATCTGATAGTAGCTCTGGTCAAGTGTGAGTACCACTCCCTTGAAGCCCCAGTCAAACTGTCTTCCAAATAGAACATCCACAGCTTTTCGTCCATGGTGTATGCTTTAAGTCTTCCCAGAAATGACTGCAGGTGAGTTCGTGGACAGGATGTCCCATTGTATTTCTCGAAGCACGGGGGTTTGAACTTGTGGGGAATCCTTACCCCATCCACCAACCCCATATCCATGACATCAAAACCTAAGGAATTTTGAGACTCCAGAGATCTCAACTTCTCAGCAATTTCATCAAACCTCCTATCATAGACTTCGTCACCAGCTCCCATGACAGTGAATTGCTCCTCTTGGGGGTCTTCTTGTAAGATTCTTCCCCCAGTAGTATTTCCTTGCACATTAGCCGGGATATTGACTTCCGGATCTAGATGAGGTCCAAATACAGGTGGGTTAGCATGAGGCTGACCCCTCTCATTGTTGCTTGTTCCTCCAGTCCCAGGATGAGGTTCCTCGGGAGTTTGTCTTTCTACCAATGCCCTTAGCCTTTCCTGACTCTGGGCTAAGCCAATCATTACTGTCCTGAATTGGGCCATTTGGTTTCTCATCTCCACCCTTTCGTTAGCCATCTGGGTTCTGACCTCTGTCAGGTCTTGCTGTACTTGCTCCATTATAATACCCGGAAGGTTGTTGCGTGTAGGATACCGGTGTGCACGGTTGACGGGGAACACTCTTCTGCGAGCAATATTTCCTGAACCACAACAGAGTTAGAAACAGACAAAATAATAACAAAACCTACAAAACAAAACAAAAGTTAGTATGCAATGCAGTATGCTTATTTATTTTCCAAGGTATCCGGCTTGGCTCTTGGTTTTTACCTTTCCAGACCCCGAGGAAGATGTTTTGATGTTGCTTGAGAAAAGAAAACCCAAATGGAAACAAACTAACAAATATATTACAAATGGTGCATAACACATAGTCTGTTTTTACAACACATGCCCCTGAGGGGTCAAAATACAACATAAAAGAAAAGTACATCAAATGAAAGCAACAACAAACAAAAAGTCAAACATCAAGTCCAAACTCATCCTCCTTAACCTCCTTCAGAAGTGCCTCAGTTACAGGACCAGCCGGATGCTCTTCAGACCAGCCCTAAGCTTCAATTCTGAAATCTCCTTCTGGGCTGCCAGCAGAGCTTCCTGTTGTTTATTTTCATTGGCCTCTAACTGCTCAATCCTGGCCTGAGTTCTCTTATCTTCTTGAGTACGAGCTTCAGTGATCCTGACCCACCTAGCTTGACTTTCTTGCAGATAGAGATCAGTCCTAGCCTTCTGAAGCTTGGCCTCCTTACAGGCGTTCTTCAATATTTGCTCCCCAGCTCTTGACTTCTTGATGTAGTCCTCTGCTTTCTCAATCCTGGTCAGATGCTCCACCTTAAGCTTTTCCAACCTCTCAATGTCCAGACGACCATCACTCCTCTCCCAGAGGGTCTTCTTCAGAGCTTGAGACAGATTCTCATTCCTTTCCCTCAGCTTCTCAAATTCTTCTAGGCTGACAGTGGCTGCTGGCTGAGATGTGGATGGTCCAGGTGTGTCCTCAATGGTGAAGGGCATTCCAGAAATCTGAGCTCTAGCATGAGACCATTCATAATACTGAGCTGAAGCCACATTATTGCACCTTCCAAGAATGGCCATCCCTTTGGTCTGGATGTTGTCCCAAGCCCAGGATGCTTGCCTGACAACAGCTAAATTAGGCTTTATCTCACAATACAGGGTCTCAGCTAGATCTTGTATTCTAGGAGGGTGGACCAAAGCATAGCCCAATTGTCTCTTAAACAACAAAGGATTGTAGTTGATGCAACCCTTCACTCCTACTAGAGGTACATTGGGGTACTGCCCACAACTAGTGATTATGTCCCTGCCTTTGGTGCTCTGGGTGCACCATCTGATGTCATCTGAAGTCAGAGCAATGAGTCTCTTAGCCCAATTCTTCTGTTGGTGAGGATTTAGGAAGGCATCAGTCTTAGGTAAGTGTTTGAGCAGCCAAGTATGAAATAGGGGAGCACAACATCTCACCAACTTCCCTCTCTGTTTCTCATTCCTCTGATGAATGGAATAATAGAAATCTCCCAGCAATGTGGGTACTGGGTTCCTCAGAAGGAAAAGATGAATGGCATTCTTGCTGATAAACTTGGGCTCATCTGCAAATAGTATAACCCCATATATACTGAGGGCTAACAATGCACAAACTGCCCTCTATTCTCCCAAGGAGGCCTTCAGGATGGCCTGAGAAGTCAAAAAGTCTAAGTGCAAACCAGGGATCCCAGCCTTTGTTGTCATGTTTTGCTCAATCAAAATAGGCTCCAGGTACAGTGCTTTTGCCACTTCTCCATTGCTGGGAGAAGTCATCTCTGGGTTGAAGGGGACACCACCCCTGACAGGTACTCCAATCAATGATGAGAACTCCTCCAGCAAAGGTCCTAGCTGAAAGTTTTGGAAAGTGAAGCATCTCAAAGGAGGGTCATAAAACTGTAGGCAGGTGTGGATCATACTCCTCTGAGAAGGATCCAGGTCCATAACCATGTCAAGGATGCCTCCATAATGCTCTCTGAATAATGGGATGTGGTCTGGAGTGATGAGTTCCTGGACCTGCCTGATACCAGTCAGCACAGGCTCAAAGAAATGGTATGAAATGTTGCTCTTCCTGGGAGGAGCCATGACTGTTGCTGAAGAGGATGAAGATTGGTGCTGATGAAGATCAAGACTGGTACTGGAGATGAGCCACTGATAGGCTAGTGCAGGTGATGATGAAAATAACTGAAGCAAATAACTGATGAACAGAGGTCTATGTTGATGAAGGGGTCAAAACCAAGCCAAATACAATGTGGATACCCTGAAAAACAAATAAACAAATGTTAAATAATGCAATGATGATGTATGCAAATGATATGTAAGGGTTTGTGATCAAGCTGGATCTGATTATCTGTCTTGATATAAAGCCCATGTATGTTCAAGAAGTCCAGATGGAGGTTCAGGAATCCAGTAACCAAGGTGGGGGACTCAAATAAAGAGTCACGTGTCCAGGGTAAGAACTGTCCAAAATGAGGTACTCTTAATCAAAACAATGTAACAGGGTATGATGTGGCCAAAGGTACCTGCAAACCTGCAAACCTGCAAACAACCCAACCCCCTCACAGGTAGTGTTCTAAAACAAGGATCCTCAGACTTGGATCGGTTATGAGAAGTGTAAACACTTCTAACCTGGAGGTACAGTGTTTACAATAACCATAAAAGATCCTCCTCTAATTCACCTCAGTTTCTGAAGGTCATAATAAAGGTCATCCAGACTTAGCAGGCTTCCCAGATAGCCCTAGCACTACAGGAAATCTGTAGCACAGAGTTCTCAAGAAGAAACCCACATCTGAACCGTGTTTCATATTCCCGCACCAGACCGAAATGGAATGGGAAAGAACATAAACCACTCTAGCCTAGGTGTCACTCAGGTCCCAAGTATAGGACCTTAAACTCTCAGTAGAACCCCACCCACCAAAGAAGAAAACCAGATCCAGCAATGATAATGACAGTATGAAAAATGTAAAACTGTAAAGAAAGCAATAAATAAAGCTGTACATAAAGCAGTAAATAAAGCAAATATATAAACACAACTAGCACATAACACCCCAGTAAACACAAATCAAAAAAGCACTAGGAGGAACCCACAAAAAGAACCAGAAGCCCTATTTACAGTATAAGGGTCCCCAGCAGAGTCGCCAAGCTGTCGCTCCCACCAGATGACACAGGGCCATTAGGGGTACAGACGCAAACGGTCGGCGAAAGGAGAGAGAACACACAAGGGTGAACTCAGAAGACAAGAGTCGCCAGCTAGGCATTTTTATCCCGGAGGAAAGGTAATGCTGCATAAACCAAAGAAAAGATATGGATAAGACGGTTGCGAACCAGGGAGACTGAGAAAGGGGGTTGGTTACAACCTGGGAAGGTATTAGAACCCAGATTGTCCGCCGTACTCGACGGGATCCACGCTTAAAATATTTGTGTTTTAAAGGGGGTAGTGTCAGTGCAATCTGTGTATCAAAGCTGGAAAGAATGCAAGCGTCAGTGTAAAAGAAGTGTGAAGTGTATAAGGGAAGTGTCAGTGTAAGAACATGAATGAAATGCCCAAGATAATGAGGCTAAAAGAATAATACTGGAGGAGGGGAAATATACAGAGACTTTTGTTCGATAACTGTTAAGTTATGCCTACGTATCCTCTCGTGCAATGAGGAAGTCAGAACACCGTAGTTCGACTCAAAGAGACTGAAAGATAAATTTGACTGATGAACTGCTTACTTGTCGATGCTCAAGTGTATGACCTGTCTGGCTCAGGTGCAAACTGTCTTGCATTAGACGGAAGAAGCGAGTTCTCGTTTGTGAGTGAATGAGGTGAGAAAAGAATCCCGGAGGAGACGATTATTGTTTGTTTTTGGTGTTTTCAATCTTTTATTGCTTTTGAAGTTTGTCATAAGAGAATGAGCTTAAGCCTAAACCAAGGGTTAGTAAACTCATCACATCTTCCCTCTAATTAGGGGTAATGAGAATACCTTAAGTGTGAAGTAAGCACCTCACACTTAATCACCATGGTGTAGGATTAAGATTATTAACCTACTTATGATTATTTAGATGTTTTTGTTGTTTTGTTTAGTGTTAAGTAATGAGTTTAAGCCATAATCAAGGATTTAATGGACTCATTACACCATCCTAATAGAAGGATGATAGATGAGAACATTTAAGCTGAGGAAGACTCCTCAACTTAATCCATGATTAGGGATTAACCTCATGACAAAACAAAGCCTTTATTAAATGGATTTTAGTTAATGGTGAAATGAAGAAGTGATTTTTATGGTTTGTAAGACAACTTGAGGGGGACTTGTCCATTAACACTAGGGTTAGTCCTTCTTAACCAATTAAGGAAGAATTAGAACCCTAATGCAAGGCCCAAGTTACAAGTTTGATGTCTTAGTGATTATTAGATGGATTGATTAAAGGATTTAAACACATTAAGGGTTTAACACTTAGGATTAAAGTTATACACTCCATCCTAATAGAAGGATGCAGTCATAAGCTTAATCACAAAGCCTTAAAACCTTTAGGGTTTAGTCCCTGATTATGAGGTGAGAAGGGGAGACTCAAAGATGACACAAAGGTAAAAGATAAATGGGGTAATAATCAAACCCTAAGTATTATCATGCTTGGTTGTTCCTAGGGTTAATGAGGTTCGCAAGAAGATCTTCAGAGAAACCACCAGGAAGGAAGCAGATGAAAGGAGGAAGAAGCAAAGAGAAGCAAAACAACTTGCTTCACTTAAGAAGACAAGTTGCTTGAAGAAAGAAAGTAAGATGAACAAGAATGAGCAAGCTCAATCCAATACACAAGATAAATTGCAGCAAAGATGCAAGAGAGATGAGAAGAGATTGTGAGAAGTGAAGGCAAATTCACTTCTCTAAACAACTTACCACCTGAAAAGTTAGCCAAAAGAAATGAAATGCAATGCAAATGAGATGAAATGCCATGATGCAAACCAAAGTCAGAAGCAATTACATGATGTTAATGATGCTAAGATATGAAACAAACATGAGGCAAGACATGAGAATGATCATACAAGGCAATGGATGCAGATGAAACATGCATTGAACCATGAATGTACATGAAAAGCTATGAAATGAAATGGACATATAACAATGGAAAATGAAAGATGCAATGATCAAACATAATTCTAATATGTCCTAAGATGTATTATGAATCATGAAGATGCACAAAATGTCATGACAAGTCTTTGAATGCAAGCAAATGAAAGGAGGATGCAAAAGAAGGCACAAATTAGGGTTTATGATCAACACACAAAGCAAAATTCAAAATCAGAAGCATATGACATGATAAAAAATGAAAATGCAACCAAAGATACCCTAAACCTATACAAGCTCACTGCCCAAAGGAGAGGATCCAACTCTTAACCTAGTGTAAGTTATGAATTTCCTAAGATTGCTAGGGTTTTAAGGTACCTTATCAAGAAAAATGCTAAACAAATTGAAAATGCAAGATCAAATCAAACCAAATTTATCCTATAAACTACATGCTATAAAGAGTGCAATGCAAGAAGAATCATCATCCAACTCTCAATGGTTAGGCAGAATGAAATTTTTAAAGGTCGAACCAAAATATTGCCTTAAAATGAAATTAAATCCAATGAAAATGATCAAAAGACATCAAGAACAAAAAAATAAATTTGGTTTGAGAGTTGGATAATGTTTCTAAATGTTTCTAAATGCAATGTGAATTTTTTTGTGATTTTTAAATACCTAAATGTATTTTTTATTAATTAATTTTCATTAACTAATAAAAAATAAACATTTAAATGATTTAAAAATAATTTTTAATGCAAAAAATGAAAATAAAAATATTTTTGGGTTTTAAAAATTAATGAAATCTTTGACAAAAAATTTCATAATTTTTAAATGATTTTTACTATTTTTAATAATTTGTATAAATAAAATGAAAAGAAAATGAATTTAAAATGAAAATAATGGAAAGTAATCCAGAAGAAAGGCCAGGATTTGATCTGGGTTTGGACTGGTTGACTGCGCGCCAGATCCAAAGGCCCAGATTCAAATCTGGCTAATTTTGTTTTAATAATTAATTAAACAGGATTAAGTTAATTAATTGGAGATTAGGGCTTTAATGAGACATCCAGGCCACTCATTCACACGCGGGAAAACAAATCTAAGGGTCCATATTCAAAACTCCTAATTAAACACACTTAACCCTAATTAATCTCAGGCGACCGGAGATAAGCTCCGGTCGTCTTCTCCGGCTGTCTCCCTCACCAGAATCACCCTAAACGCATCCCCAAGACTCCCAAATCTCCAGAATCAATCCCCCAACAATGGGTAACGAGAATCCATGGCCAAAAACAATTTATATCGACTACACAGTGAGAATCGAAGGAAACAAATTCTAGGGCAAAAGTTTCAGAACATCACAACATGCTTGTTTCTGGCTCATTTTCAAAAATAAATAGATCCCCATGATCAGGGCAACACATAGAACAATATTCTAACAAGAAATCAGAGTTCTGGAAAATTTGTTCATCATGTTACCTGAGGTTGAGCTTTCAATCCAGGAGCTTTCTGCCTGCCTCTTTGCTTCAAAATGGCCCCAATGATCCTCTTGATGAAGCTTTGAAGCTTGGTTGGTGTTTAGAGTGACTAGTTTGTGAGTTTGAAGAGGTTCTGTTCAGTGAGGGGTGAGAATCGTATTTCTGATTATGGTGGTTTTGGGTTGCTTTGAGGGGTCAGGGATGGTCAGTGGAGTGTTTTGAGATGGATGGTGGAAGAAATTTGAGGAATGGATGGCTGAGTTAAGTGATTCGATAGAAAATGCAAGATGGAAGGTTTTTGTGAACTATGGCTTATGTGCTGCCTCAGGCCTCAAGATGTTATGAAATGGCTTGCTTGAAGTGTGTTTGTAAAGTCTTGATTGGTCAGAATAGTTGGTGTGGCACAGGCTGATTGGTATGGGTGTTTTTGCATAAAGTCCAAGTTAGGTGTACTTGAGGTATGGGCAAGTGTGAGGTTGTGATAGGGGCATGGTTGGGCTCAGCTGAGATCATGGAGTTCTTGTGGATCAGATCTTGTGAGCTGTAACAAGTAGAGGCATGGCTTCATGAGTTTTTGCAAGTTGGTACATCTTTGGCCCCTTTGGAAATTCATGAAGTTCAAGGCACCAAAATGCATAATTCTTGGGCCAATTCTGATTTTTAGAAGTCACATGAGCATGTTGTGAAGAGTTTGTGCACATTTGAAGTCTTTAGAATGCTTGATCATACCATTTTGCAAAATGCCTCTTTGGTACAAAACTTGAAATTATGTGATTTTTCCCAACTTTGACAAGCCATAACTTTTGATCCAAAATGAATTAGAATGAGTTCTTGTACTTTTTGAAAAGGGAATGATCCATTCTACAACTTTCATGATCAAAGTTTTCTCATTTGAAGCATTTTTGAATCAAAAAGAAAAGGGTTGAAAAACTTTCCCAAAATGGAAAGTTTCCATTACAAGTCACTTTCCCAAAAAGGCAATTTTGCAAATGGCTTGAAATTCTTCAACTTTGTGATCTTCTAACATCTTCTATGATCAAATAAAGATCATACACACTCAAAATGATGAAGAACACCCTTTGGTTGGGTCATTGGGGGCCTCAGATGCCCTGATTTTGCACTGACTTGCTCAAGAAGTCAACTCTTGACCAGATGCCTTCCCCATGGAATTTCTTCATGAAAATTTATATGCATGATCCTTATAACATATAGAGACCCATAGAAACAAGAATGACCAAAAAAATTGGAGTTATGGCCTCTGAAACCAAAACCCTAATTCTAGGTCATCTGTGCAGTTAAACCTGGCTCTGCTTCCATGCCTTTCTCAGTTCTTGTGATTCTTTGACTTTCTTGACTTTGAGAGGATATAATATTATGTTTGAACATTCATGGACCCCTTTGAAGTTATTTATGACCTTTGGAGTGGCTCAAATAGCTCTTGGATGGCTCAGATCACAAACCCTAGATGCAGATGACTTTGAACCAATGCAGTGAAACAAAAAGTGCAATATGAAATGATATGATTGAATTTATGCATATGAAGATATCACAAGCCATGGTGTGAATGGTTGAGGGCAAATTTGGGGTGTTTACACTCGTTCCCTCAAAGAAATTGCGCTTCACGAAGCACGGAGGCAGCCCATGCTTCGGCTTCGGAGGAGCGTTGGCCGTCAAGTCCACAGTGGCCGCAGACTTATGCTTCTTCATCAAAGAGCCGGTCGAGGCGTTCGGAGAACCTTGGACCAAGGGGCCCGACCCCAAACCACTTGTCTCCGTCAGCTTGGTCTGCACGACCCTTGACCTTTTCTTCTGCTGCTGACGCAGGCGTTCTTGAATTTTGTCCAGTGGGTTCGACAGAGAGCCTGAAAAAAGAAAAAGATCAGATTAGTCATGGAAGACAAAGTTAAATCAAAATTTTGACTAAGATAGATAAACAGATACCAAAGAAGTCGGACACTTCCTACCCGGTATGACAGGCCAATAATTCGGTAACATTAATCAAGGGACGCTCCACAACCTCCCCCCATCCTCCTCAAGAATAACTTTTCCATCTCCGTCCAACAGGGGGGTCGGAATGAAAGACGCTATCAATTTTCTGAAGGCCTCGAAACTGGCCGCGTCATCATCATTCAATGAATCTCCCACCTGAACGAACTCACCGACAGGTTTCTCATAGTGAGCATAGTTCCAAGAAAATGGGAACAACCACAGCCTCCTCGGGATCACCTGCCCTTGATCGTCGAGCTTAGGTTCGTCATTCTCATTGGTGTCTATTCCCAGGAAGCTCATTGCCCTCACGACCACCGCGCTCGCGGGTTTGATCATAAAGTAATCAGTTTTAAAGGCCCGGATAGACTCTGAATGGGCCTTGAAGATTTTCGTCCGCTGCTTGAAGGACACGAATCCCTTCCGGTCGGTTCCTCGCCCGACTTGGAGCTGCAGGGAGAACAGGCGGAAAAATAGAGGAAGCGTGGCACCAACACCCAGATGGGCGCACGTCATCTCAAACGCTCTCAAGAACGCGTATGAATTGGGGTGCAGCTGGGAAGGGGCGACACATAGGTGCCCGAGCACGACACTCACAAAGTCACTGAAGGGAAACGTTACCCCCAGGACTGAGACTGCGTATTCATACATGGAGAAAGCCCGACCGCGGAAACCTGAGAAGATACGGTCATCGTCCCCCGGACAGGTTACGACCCAATCGGCAGGGTCACCGACAACGGGAAGTGGCTCCGTTCGGGGTCTCGAAAATGAGGACACCTTGTCCAACAAATCCTCCACCACCCATTCTTCGGGAGAGACCCTCGTCTGGTCAGGACACTGGGGTGAATATGTTGATGCTCCTGTAGTACTCGTGTCTGAATTCTCCGAGGAACTCCCAGAACCAGAAGGGACGGACGCAGATGATCCTGAATCTTCCGAGGACGTATCTTCCGAAGACACGTCCAATGGATCCACGAGCGAGTTTTCACCTGAAAATCAGAGGAAAGGCGTCAGTGAATTCGATTAAGAATATCAAATCCACCCTTCCACCGCTCGACAAGTGAAAGGGCGCGCATCAGCTCAGAGACTAGGTCCCGAGCTATAGCCCTGGCTGACCATCGCTCGGAGCGACGGCTTACGCCCAACATTATAAATCAAGGATCTAACCTAGGTATTTATCAAAACCCAAGTCGAGGTCGACCAGAACCTACGTCGACCCTGAGCTAGGGTTTGCAACCGACCGACTACGGTGGCAGAAGTCCTAGAGTTTACCGGTTCTAAATCTAAAAACTACCGTCAAAATTATCCTAAACCACATGCATTTCTACGAAACCTAAGCTATAAACACCTAAAACGGCGGAAAAGAACCGTACCTTACGCTTGGGAAGACATTTTTGAAGAGGAAAGCGTTCTGGAAGTGGTGGTCGGCAAGGAAATGCGGTGGTCGACGGCTGAAGTGGTGGCAGTTGAACGAGCAGAGCGTCGAAGAAGAAGATGAAGCGAAAAGTTCAGAATGGGCCCTGAGAACCCTATTTATATTAGGCAAAGCACGTGAAAGCACGCGTAACCCCTACACACTAGCCCCTAGACTAGCCTTCAAATCATTAATAAGCGCGAATTCCCAGATATTCCAGCTTTTCGTTTTACATTCCCCTGTCGAGCAACGTATCAGCTGCCCGTTCCCCGAAGATCTGCAGCGTAAATTCCTGGCCTTAACACTGCTCATCGCCGAGCACAAAATCATTTCTAAGTCACTGCTCTCCCACACGAGCAATAACTTGGGGGGCTCCTGTTCTGGACCGGCCCAATCCCCACAATTGGGCCAAGCAAACCAATCCAATAGCTATGCTCGACGTCGGGCAGAATTAGGAATAATGGTCTCTGTCGAGCATAAGCATTCCGACCACGACGAAGTTCCCTAACGGCTAGTCTTGACCGTTGCCTATTATTGCGGATTCCTCGATCCGCGCCTCACAGTATGGACCAATAATCTTCCGTTTAGCCCCTTATATAAACCCTCTCATTTGGGAGGGTCAGGTATTCAATCTCTCTGACCTTTATTCTTGTACTTGCCCACTCTTTGCTCGGTTACTTACTTTAGCATCGGAGTGCCTTGCAGGTACACCCCTTTTTTTTCTCCTCACCGACCGTCTTTCACCAGCTCTCGAAGTCAGCCGCATCGGATCCTGATCTCCAGGTACGATCAATAGCCTAGATCATCAAACATACTTGTAGATAATAAATTTTGCTTGAGTTCTAGAACATACCTCACATTGTGAATAAGTATTTCATGATCATCAAATATTTTAAGTCTTACTGTACCAATACCATGAACCTTGCAAGCCTTATTATCACTAAGACGAACAACTCCACCTTGCACCATCTTCAAAGTTTCAAAGTATTCTATTCTTGGACACATGTGATAAGAGAAACCCGAGTCAATGACCCAACTATCTTAAGTTTCCAAATTTGATATTACTAGTACATCAACATCCTCATAACTTTCCTCATCCAAGGCAACTGCAGCTTGAACAAAATCTTCATTGACCTTTCTTTCAAGATAATCCCTTTTAAAGTGACCAATTTTATCACAATTAAAACATTTTACCTTTGACTTGTCACACCTCTTTGATTTGGACATCTCTTTACGGTCACCTCCTACCCTTGACACATTTAAGCCTTCACCAATATCCTCAATCTTCAAATCTTTCGACTTTGTAAATTCTTTGGATTTCACCGATGTCTGGACTTTATCCAAAGTAATAATACCTTCCTTACCATAAAGAAGGGAATCCTTAAAGTTCTCAAAGGATTTGGGTAATTAACTCAACAGGAGCAAAACCTTGTCATCATCATCAATCTTCAGTTCAATATTCTCAAGATCATCGATAATCTTGTGAAATTCTATAAGCTGCTCAATTGTAGATTTGTTCTCCACCATTCAAAATGAATAAAGTTGTTGCTTCAGATACAACCTGTGAGTCAAAGAATTTGTCATATACAATGATTCAAGTTTTTCCCACATAGAAACCACATTTTGCTCCCTTGTGACTTCTATTAGAACTTTATCCTCGAGGCACAAGATAATGACACTCTTGGCCTTATCCACCATCTCAGACTTTTGTACTTGTGTAAGCCCTATACGCATCAATACTTCACTCTTCAAAGCATTGATACACTTCTCTTGAATTAAAATTGATTTTATCTTAATTTTCCATAACCTGAAGTCGTTGTTACCAGAAAATTTCTCGATCTGCCATCTACTAACCATGATGCTCACTTTTCTCCACACTCATCACACCACTTGTTGTGAATCTTGTAGTGAATTACAACAAAATTCAATATCAATTTCTGAGGCAAAGAACAATAAAAACCAAAATAAATGGTCTGCAACAACAATAATAATCCGTACACAGATAATATAACAGAATAAGGCAAGAACAAAACAAAGGTTTGTTTACCCAGTTCGATCAAACGATCTACTCTAGGGGACAAAGCAGCTCTCCAATTCACTATACTTAGAAATTTGTTACAAGAGATTACAAATGAATTACAAGAAAATAGCCTTCGCCTTCAAGTTCCCAAGAACAACTCTGAACGCACCCAATAACAACCATATTTTGTACCCAACTGTTTCCCAACCTCTCCAACTCTCAATATATGAATAACTCAAATCCAAAGTATAATCCAAGGTTTTCTTTGTGCTGAAACCTAATACCTTTAAACTCTTAATCTCCTTTGTTGGAGTAAACCCTAAGATTGTCACACACCAAACATATAAGAGATACATATTTATAATAGCAAATGCCCAACAAACAAAGCCCAAAACCACAATAGCCCGAAATATGCCATACAAGAAACTGTTGAAAAGCCCGAAAACCTAAAAACACTATTCACCATACGGACGTCACTATTCATCCGTACGAACATCACTATTCAACCGTACGAACGCCACTATTCATCCGACCGATTTTTTTCTTTCTTTTCGGCTCTTCGTCTGACTTTCTAAAACTTCCGATTTTCGTGATAAATGCAATCTCCAAAATATGTTTTCCTTCTCTTCATCAACAAAGGTATTAAGACACATTTACAACACACACACACACACACACACACACACACACATATATATATATATATATATATATATATATATATATATATATATATATATATATATATATAAAATAAGTATAATAATAATAATAATAATAATAATAATAATAATAATAATAATAATAATAATAATAATAAAATCTACATTCTGTAAGGAATAAATTATTGCATTAAAATATACAGGTAATTCTGTATGTTTTGAAGAAGAACATATTTTTCTGAAAATTTAATTGGAATGCACGAATAATGTAAAATAGTTTTATACTGTCACTAAATTATAATCGTCAGTTCTTAAATTATATTTGACTTTTATTTTAAATATATTTAAAATAATGATTATAAATGGTTGTAATTGATTGATTGTGTAAATTTTTTTACACCGACAATGTATAATAATTAATTCTTATGGTGACTAAAATAGGGTCATATAAGCCTTTTAAATCAGAGAAAAAGCTTTTGGAATAATTATCCCTTTCTTTAACATATTTTTAATATAAATCTTAGAACTCAGCCTAAAAGCTATGGTGCCTCAAGTAGGGTCACAAAAACCTTTTAATTTTTTTCTAACAAAAAAAACCTTTTAAATTAGAGGAGAAGCTTTTGGAAGAATTATCCCTTTCCTAGCCATTTTTCTTATGAATCTTAGAACTCGCCTAAAAGCTTGCAATTGCGGGCAGATATATGGGATGATAGAAACTGGCAAAGCCGACAAACACAATATAAGGGAAAATATAGTTTAAACGCATAAGTTTTTCATGGAGATTATTCTTTTTTTGTTGTGGTAAAACAAGATATATTAATAGAGAGAACTAAGGGTTCTCTAACCTGTTTACATTAAAATGGGAAAAACCTGAAAAAATTAGAGATTACAAGTCAATTAGAATTACGAAATAAATAGTAAAAGATCTTTACTAAATTCGTAGAAACTACAATTGGGATGAATAATTTTCTACAAAAAGACCATTTCCAAACTAATGTTTTAATTCCCCACACCGTATTGTTAATATTTCATTCCTCCGCCCAGAAACAAACATCATTCCTTAATAACCATAAGCTTAAAAAATGGCTAGCCAAACAATCCCTAATTTACTCTCTTTAACTTTTTTTACACGACAAAACGAATACTAATCCATAAAAGATGAAATATGTCCTTCCTCCAAATCCTCCAATTTACCTATCCAAATGGCTATTTCATTCCAAATTTTCTTCACCACAAAACAAGTAAGAAAAGAATGCTTCAAAGTTTCCGGATGATTCCCACAAAAAACACAATTTAAAGCATCAATATTTAAATTTATACCTCTATAAACAAAGAAATCCTTCGTAGGAAGTCTATTCACAAAAATTCTTCAATTGAAGAATACAAGTTACTCATAAACTCTAGCGGAATTTTAAAAATAATCCTAAAATTTAGATTTTAAAATTCGGACACATTTAATATAGAATAAGCTCTTTCTGAAACATGTTAAAGTAAGAGATAAAAAAAATCTGAACTTTGAAATATTTATTCACAATTTATTTACCTTTAGATTTCCAATACGATCCTAGGTATTAATATATTGGTGCTTACTGAACTCGAAGTTTTGTTACACTTCCGAGGATTTTTCACCATTGGATATTTGGGGCCTGTTTGGTAAGACATATAAATGAGCTTTTGACTTATAGCTTTTAGTTTTTCAGCTCATATCAATGAAAAAGTTTTATTTGGTATCTGTCTTTTAGCTTTTAGCGTATAGCTTTTTTACTAGCTTTTAACTTTCTTTTCAAAAGCTATTTGAAGTAACTTTTGAGCTTATTACTTTTTCTTCCATTTATACCCTCATTATTTTATCAACTCAATTTTACCCTTTATATTAATATAATTTAAATTAAAATAATTGTGTTTTAGTTGAGGGAATAAAAAAAGGCAAAATACCCTTTTTGGTCCCTTAAGTTTACCTCGGGGTCCATTTTGGTCCCTTAATTTTAAAAACTTCCCAAAATGATCCTTTAATTTTTTAAATCGTACCATTTAAGTTATTTCTGTTAAATTCTCACAAACAATGTTTATTTGTGTATATGTGGCATCCGACGTGGCATATGTTCACCGCTAAATTCCACGTATTATTTTTTTAATCTTAAAAATTAAAAGAAGACAAAAACCTAAAAACCAAAAAACAACATGTTTTTAATCTTCTGTATAGTTTAAGTAATTCTTATTCTAACAAACACATTTCAAATTAATCTGTTAGTGTTAATAATTTAATCCAAAACCAAACAAATATTAGCCATAATTGAATGTTACATAAGTGTTCCAAGATGAAATTAAAATATTGAATACTTTTGATATCATCATTTGGTTTTATAGTTAATGCTTCTCTAGCTAGCAATTATCTGTTTTCTTAAATTATGGTAGCAATAGAATTTTCATTTTCATACCATTAAGTTTAAGTCCTTTAAATCCCATTGTTGATATTATTCCAAGCAATTTCATCAACACATTCAATGTCATAAAAACATTATTTTGACAAAAACATTATTCTTAGATCCAAAACTGGAACATTATTCTTAGATCCAAAATAGAAACATTATTTTGACAAAAACAATCGAAACTGAAATCAAAAGCAACAACAACATATCTTAGATCCAAAACTGGAACATTATTCTTAGATCCAAAATAGAAACATTATTTTGACAGAAATAACCGAAACTAAAATCAAAAGCAACAACAACATATCTTAGATCCAAAACTGAAATCAAAAGTAGCAACAACAACATATATTAGATTCAAAACTGAAATCAAAAGAAACAACAATATATCTTAGATCCAAAACTAAAATCAAAATCGAAAATTTACAAATCAGTGTGAAATCAAACCCAAAAGAATAAGCTACGGCACTGAAGAAGCAAAAACCTTACAGAATCTATCTTCATCCGCAACGAAAGTTTCCACAAACGATTTCATTAATGGGTAATTGGACAAACCATGATCTGATTTTAAAACCCTTAAACCTGTAGAAAGATTATGAAAATAAACATTATCGAACTTGTTCGGCAAAACGAGGATTGTATGAGCTTGGTGATGTCGGGGAGGATGAATTGTTGTATAATAATTTGATTACTTTATAAATATGAAAATGCTGATATTGAGAAACTCAACAAACTTACAAGAAAGTTGATATTGAGAAATTCAGGAAAAGAAGGATTTGGGTGCTAAAGAAAGGAAGAAAATAAGTGGCGGCTAGGTTTTAGAGATGAGCAAAGAATTACCGTTTTCCTTATTTTAAATAAATGTTTTTTTAATTATGATTTTAATTATGTGGCATACAAATTGGAACACACATCACCAAGGAAAAAGCCACATGGCGCATGAGTAATCATTCATCGGCACCATGTAAGCGCCAATTGTGCAAGCCCTTTGACTTTGACTAACAATGTTGACGGCAAGGACTAATGTGGCACCATTTAAAAATTTAAGGGATCACTTTGGAACTTTTTAGAATTAAGGGACCAAATTGGACCTCGAGGTAAACTTAAGGGACCAATATAGGTATTTTTGCCAAAAAAAAATTAGTCATTATTTTTATAGAACAAATTCATGATGCAATCTATCTTCCGTTTTGTTATTAATGGAATATTTTGATTCATTAAAATGAATTGTTTTTATTACTTTTAAATTATTATTTTAATTATTTATTACTTAAATTTTTATTATTAATGTTTTTTTAATAAATATGATAATTAATGATTTAATATATTTATTTATTAGTAGGCATATCATGGATTTTGAGAGAAAAAAAAGAGATAAAAATATGCACTTTATGGAAATATAAGATCAAATGGAAATATTGTTATTTAGATATTTAAATTTCATTACAAAATTTATATGTAAGTGTTTACTACATTTTTGTGTTATATTTAATTTTATAGTTATATTTAAAATTTAATATTTATAGAGATATTGTTGAATAAAAATTAATTTGATATATATGACCACTAATGTTTTTAATTAATAATGTCCTTTTATGTCATTTTGTATTTATCAGCTAGTGTATCTGCTAATTTATCAAACACCCTGAAATTCTGGTATAGCAGATTACAAATGTCCTATGAGATGTTGGAACAATTGATCTCTGCACTTAACACAATGACATAAACACAAATATAGTTGAAGAAAATAAATGAACACAAGGAATTGTTACCCAGTTCGGTGCAAACTCACCTACTCTGGGGGCTACCAAGACATGAAGGAAATCCACTATTACTAGTATCAATTTGAAGTTAAACAATCCTAGTTTACACTTCTCAATTAATCACCACCCAATGCAATTTCTATCTAATAACCCTTAGATAATAGAACCCCCTTTCACTCCCCCTCAATCACACACTGTGATAATCAATCAAAACCTTACAAAGAAATTAGAAGAACACTCTTACAAGATAAAAAACTTGATCTTGCTTAAAACCTTTGATCAAGAACAAACACTCATGCTTAAAAGCTTAGAGTGGACAAAATCATAACTCAAAAATTAGTCCAATTCAAACATCTAGGTGATATATGAATGGCTCACAACACATGCACACAAAAAACGTAACACTCAAAAGCACTTTGCTTTACAAAAATAAAAATATTTCGTTCAAATTAATTAGGTTAAACATCCAATAATATAGAATTAGGAATAGGCATGCATCTGATCAGAAACTTGCTAAAAAAGATCACATGAATCAAGCAAGAAAAAATCTTCAATAATCTCCAAAAACTAACTCATAGCAGCTTCTGTTTGATAGCAACACTCCCTTGATTTTCGCAGATCCTGGAGAAAATCAAACAACCAAAAACCTGCTAAAAACTATACAGAAATAAAATCAAAACTTTCTGTAACACCCCAAAACTTTCCCTCTCATTTTATTAACATTTAGCATATCATATTGCATATTCAAAGTCATATCACAACCAAAAACATTGCATCATATTCATCATAGCTGAGGTATATGTGTGTGATCAGTGTTTGAAGCAATTGAAGGCCATGAAAAGACAACCAAAAGGCAATATTTCTTCTCAACCTTGTGCAAAGGGTTCACAACATTCCACAAGTCTTCATTTGAGGCCACAAGTCTTAGAAAGAAGTGAGTTGATCAAAGGGTGCAAGTAGTGCAACTATCCTGAGGAAAATGGCTGAATTAGGGTTTCTAATTAACTGGGCTTCTTAGTAAGATTTTGATCCAAGCTTGATTCTATTATTTTCTACATGATGGTAAGTCCCTAGGGTTAAAATTTCATCCATGGATTCATTTTGGAAGAGGTTCGATTGATCAGTGGACTGAAAATCAAGGAATTGAGGAAACGTCAATCAGACTGAGCAAAAGGTCAACTCCCGATTTCTTGAGATCAAAATCATGAAATTAGGGTCACACGAATCCTATGGGCCAAATTATATCAAGAAATGATTGAGAAATCATGAAAAAAACAATTTTTCTTGTGTATGTATCAATACATCCTTGGTTTGCATCGACACAAGTCTGTGTTAATCACAAAAGAGGGAATTTGCTTCTGTATGGATCGATACATACGAATTTTGCATCGATACATGTTTTTTATATTATGTATCGATCCGTACGAGTGTTGCATCGATACATGCTTCATTGTGTTTAGGGAAACATGCTATGTATCGATTCATTCGTGATATGTATCGATGCATGATTGAATTAACTTACAAAAAAGCTTCAGTATGCATCGATGCATACATCTGTGTATTGACTCATACATGTTATATAACTAACATGTATCGACTCATACGAGTTATGTATCGATACATAAGTCTGTTTTTCTGCTAAAAAATTCTGGGCAATGACAGTTCAGTTAATGGGACTGAATTTATGAGTGAAAATTGTGCAATCACAGTCAAAAGAAGTTTGGTGTGCACCAATTTTGTGAGCAGGTTCAGAGACCTGAAAGATACTTCACCCTCACTATAACAAGCATAAACATCACAACATGAGATCACACCCTAGAGCTGCATAACTAATTCCAACTCACCTCTAACAAACTTGACTCAGTTAACTCAACTTCTAACTGTTAACTGAGCTGGTTAAGGGCTTAACCCAAGTTATATAAGCCTTCATCTCAACTGAATCCAGAACACACTTCATTTTTTGCTCAGAATCACATCTAAAATCATCAACTTCTCTCTAGCATTGCTTCTGCATTTTGCTTCAAGGAAGCTTCAACTTCATCAACCTTGATCCAAGTTTCATCAATTCATCATCTTCATCACTTCACACTGTAACACCCCAAATTTTCCCTCTTCATTTTAAGCATCATATCACATCATATTCATCATGAACATATCATATTCTTAGCATCCTAGCATGGAAAGATGAGACATAACATTTCTCATGACCTAGCATTAGGCATATTATCATTTGTGGAGGTTATTGAAGCATCACAAGCCATGAAAAAGGGCCCAATGGATTTGTACAAGTCCTATGAGGAGTCTACATTGCATTTACAAGTTCAAGTTCATTCACAAAAGCTCAGAAGGTTGAAAAATCATCTGAGAATCCAGGCTAGGGCAAAGCTCCTGCACAATGGTCCTAAACTAGGGTTTGAGATTCAAGCATCAAAACCCTAAAACTTTGGCCATTTCATTTGGGCAAAGTCTTTTATATGTCAAGAGGATCCTAGGTACCAATTTTGGTGAGAAAATTCCTTGTGGAAGTCAGGAAATTCTTCAGTTGCTTGCAGATGAAGTAATTGGTCAACTGTGCCTCAAAAAAAAGTCAACTGTGTGATCTCAAGGGGTCCAACCCAATTTTTATAGCCAAGGGATGTTCTTAAAATGTTATAAGAGGTTTGGCAAGTTCAAAGTTCAAGAATCATGAAGTTTTGAGGGGTTTTGCAAAATTGGTGCAAAGTTGGTTTTAAGGAAATTCCATTTTTGGCAACTTTTGCCCTAAAATTCAAGTGACCTTAACTTAATCAAAAATTCTTCAAATGGACCAAAGTCAAACATGAAAGTTGGAGAAGGATTGAATCTCATTTTTGTGTATTGGTACATACCAAATATTGTTGCAATGTTAAAATACAATGTATTTGGCATACTTTTCTCCAAAGAAATTCCCAAATTCGTGCCAAGTGAGAATGTTGCTTCACAAATGCAAATTTTACATATTCATGAGAAACATGTGACTCCTTTAATCTAATGGCCAAAATTTGTTGGATTATGATTAATGGATCAGATTAGAGTGCACATGGGCAAGAGGCCAAGGAAAGCATGAATGTTTCATGATATCACACCAAACTTGCTCAAATTGCAAAATCACCAAAACTTGTGATCTACATGTGCAAATCATCTCATTTCTTCAGCATTTGGTCATGAGGTGATATAAAAAAAATTAGGGTTTCAACTTGCAAAAACTCTCTCTCATTTCTCAGTTTTCACCTTCTTGCACAAATTGCATTTTCTCTTGAACCTCCTCATACACTTGATCTCTTCCAAAACAAATTGTAGATCCTTGATCCTTGGAAGCTCAGGATCATTAATCTCACACTTGTTCAAGCCATCTCTCAAGATCAACAACCTTGCCATTTCAAGGCAGTTGGCTGCAAAGCTCAAGATCGAGCAATATTCAAGGCTCTAGTTGCATTTATTTTGCAACTAGAGAGCATTTGGAGTGATTTTGCTTCATCATCTGGACTTCTAGCAAGCATTTTCAAACTCTGCAAACTCAAGTAAGCTTCTGATTCTTCGCATCTGGAAATGAAAATGTTGGTGTGTATCTTGATCTTTGATGTTCATTGATCACTCTGATTGTTTTAGTTTTGATTTTGGTGCATTGTAGAGCTTGTATTTTGAGTTTGAAATTTCATGGTCATAACTGTTTTTGCTCGATCCGGATGATTCTTTGATCCAATGAACTTTTTCATGCCATTTTTGAAATCAGAGCACATCAATTAGTCAATCTGGAGGTCCTTGTTAATTTTTATTATTGTTTGTTCATCTGGTGTAACTTCCGGTGCTGGAGCCCTAGCTCCGGTCACCGGAATCTGCAAATTTTGTTATTAGGGTTTCTGAGGTAGGAGATGAACCCTCAACCATCAGATCTTCTTTCCCAGCGTCCAGATCTTGCCACGCGTGTTAGTGAACCAGTCTCTCTCTCACATGAGATTTCATTTCTGTCTTAATTCAACATGTTACTCACCTCACATTAACACCCATGCGTCCTCAGCTCTCACCCAACCATTTAGACACGTCATTTAATGAATGACACTCAGCGTGCGTTGGATTAATCTGCTGGCTCTTTATTTTTTCCAAATATTTTGTGAATATCAACCCAGCTTGTTATACACATGCGCAGGTCCATTGGGCTCTTTTGGCTATTCGTACCCCCCTCCGTATTTGGCCCAATTCGTTTGAACTGTATTCCCTGCTCTTCACACCCCCAGCCCTCTTTTTTTATTTCATTTCTTTTCTTTATTTTATTTTCATATCATTTTTCTTTCTAATTATTAAAAATACTCCAAGTGTCTAAAAATTACAAAATAATTCTTGAATATTCATTTGAGTTTTCTTTATTTTTCCATATTTTTATTTTCCATTTTTTATTAATATCCACGTTTCATTTAATTTCCCCTTTCAATTAATTCATTTTAAGTCCTTTTTGAGCACCCTGTCTTGTCCAATTTCCCTAAGGTTCATCTTTTGGAGTTTGGTGTTAATTCTTTTTGCTCTGGATTCCTAAGATGATGTACTTCATGTGTGATTTTTAGAAACCTATTCATTTGGTTTTGGTCCTTGCCTTGTGTTGGAAGTTTCTTAACCCTAGTTTATGTTCTTGTCCTCATTTGACCTATCTAGCTTCTGAATTTCTCCCAATCCTCTTGGCTCATTGTGATATCATGTTTGAGGATCATTTGTCCAAAGTTATGGAATTTTTAGATGCATTGTTGTTTTAATTTGAATTTTGGTTCATACCTTGTCCCATTTTGCTTCCTTTTGATCATTAGCTCTCTTATTGGCATAGAATGGCAGTTGTGCCAACTTCTTCTTCTCATTTGGGGTCCCTTTGGGGTATGGGTTCCTTCCTGGTCTTGGTCTAGGGTTTGTGTCTTAGAAACTTTGTGTTTTGCTTACCTTTTGAGTTCATCTTTTATTATGTGCTTTCACCTCTTCTCCTTACTTCTTTCCTTCCATTTTGTGATTGTATAGTGTTGTGCTTCTCTTCTATTCATATCCCTTGCTTCTAAAGCACTTCTTTAACTTGTTTTGGTTCTGGTCTTGTGCCTTGAGTCCATGTTTGTGCATTTTTGCCTTGCATCTTTCTTAAGTTTGCATTTGTTTGCCATGTGTTTCATATTTACTTGCATGCTTCTCTCTTCATTCTTTTGATTTGCATTTGCATTGAGCATTTGTCTATATGACTTCACTTCTGTTTGTATGATGTTGGCATGTTATTTTTTTCATTTTGCTTTGCTTTTATGCTTATGTTGCTAACCTTGCAGGGGCTATGGTAAGTGAGAGGTGTGGAAGTGATTCCCACATCTCCCAAATCTCATCTCTTCTCTTATTATTTCTTTATTGTGCTAACCCTTTGCTTGTTGGGCTTAGGCCTTACTCATCTTTTCTTCTTCTTCTTCTTCTCTTCTTCTTTCTTTCTTCTTTAGGATAGAATACCACACTAACCTTAGGATATCCATGCATGACAACACTTAGGATTCTTTAGTCCCCCATTAGACTTTTACCTTTAGATCCTTTGGTTCTTCTTCTCTTCTCATCTCATAACCTTAAAGAAAACATCTTAATAAAGTTTGAAGTAATACCTTGAACAATAGCCTTATCCCATGAGGTACTTGTAGTCTTCCTATCTTGGGATAGTACAAGCTTACCTTGTGATGCACAAGTCTGATCAAGGTATCTTCTTCACAAAGAAAAGCATAAAAAACACTTCTTCATTGTAAATACTAAAAACACTTAATAAGTTAATGAGTTAGTGAGCTTAGGCCCTAATCTTTGAGGTCAAGTTTTGGGGATCTTCTCCTTACTTGAGTGTGCTTGTTCTATTATTCCATCTTGGAATGTAGTGACAAGTGCACATTCCATGGAAAAAAGCTTGAGTTCACTTCCTTGTGACACACTTCTAAAAGCTTCATAAAAAGCACAAACAAACAATAAGCGTCTTTCCTTCGGGAATTCTTTTCTCATCTCATTCGCTCCGTACGCGAACTTGCTCCTACTTGTCACTGTGCAAGACGGTTACGCACTCGTCGTCCGAGTCTGCAACACCTGAGCAATGGCATAGGCAGTTCAAGCCTTAATTCACAAGTAATTTCTTTTCTACCCCTAGTTAGGGGAACTACGGCGTCTCTGATCCTCATTGTCCTGATGAGGTACGTGGGCAGCGGGGTAGGGCCCGTTCGAGCACAATCTTTATTTTCCCTACATTTTTCTCTTTGTTTTCTTATCCAGTTTCTTTCTTAGTTCTTTTATCCATTTCAGTTTCATTTTCTTTGCAGCAGCTTTCAGATCCTCACCCTTTGAAACATTTTTCTTTGCTAGCGTGGATCCCGTCGGGTACGGCGGACGATCTGGGTGCTAATACCTTCCCAGGTCGTAACCGACTCCCGAACTCAGTCTCTTTGGTTCGCAGGACCCGTGTCCTTCCTCTTCTTTCTTCTGGTTTGTGCAGCATTACCATTCCCGTTCTTTCGGGATAAAAATGCCTGGCTGGCGACTCTATTCTTTTCCGCGCCACTTTCGCGTTTGTACCAGGATGGAAATCCGGGGAGCGACAGCTGGCACTCTGCTGGGGATTGAACCCAGAATCTCTGGTTCCCCTGTGAGTCTCTCCTAGCGCTTGTGTGTTTTTGTTTCTTTGGGTGATGTTTGTTTGCTGTGGCTTGTTGTATTTTATTGTTGTTTATTTACAGTTTATTTACAGCTTTATTTACAGTTTTCAGTATTTATTTTCCGCATCATATTATACTGGACTGTCTGGACTGGATTTTCTATTTGGTGGGCTTGGGTGATACTGTTTCTGAGAGATGATCTCATTACCACGGCTCGAGTGCACCTTAGGACTTAGAGTGGTTCCACTTTGGCCTCATGAGATCTTGTCATGGGGGTAGTAGTGAGTTCCACGCCCAGATTTGCGATCGTTTTGGAAATGTCTTGATTTGGGGATCTTCCTCTCTCATTTCATAACCTTGACAGTTATGTGCAGCTGGGGACTGATCATTGAGAACCTTGTGGAAACATCCCTCTTTAGTGATGACAGTGGCAGACCACATTGTGTGGCAAACCCATTCGCATCCGAGGGCCCACCTGGGACTCACATAGGGTGACCTTGTTTCCCGGACTCAGCTGAGGCCTCCCTGCGTAGTATATAATGCTAAACCGATTCCCTGATTTGGTCATGAGCCATTTCACGGAAATGGTGAAAGTATTATTGCTATTCGGCTTTGAGAGTCTGTGATGTCTAACCCGGAGCCTACCAATGAGATTGGGAAGGGGTTTACAGGTTTGCAAGAACCTTTGGCCTCTATATACCTTCATTATCAGTGGTCCTTATTATGATTTCTGGTCCTATGTTCCTATGGTTCTGGTGTTCTGGTTTTCTTGGTACTGTGGTTCTGAGATCTTCTATCAGAGAGTTGTGACTCAGAGGACTTTTGGTTTGCAGTTGGTCAGAGGGTCTTTGTGTTCAGTGTTCAGTATCCAGATGGTCCCAGTTGATCATATGTCTGCATTGCATTTGCATTTGCATCATTCTTGCATTAACTGTTTATGTTTCCATTTTTCAGGTCATTGTTCATAATCAGTTCCCAGTTATGGTAAATCTTATCTCCAGATGGCAAAAATCAGAAGAGTTACAAGGAAAAAGAATGTTCACTATACTTTTCTTCAGCCTGAAGTCAGAAATGTTCAGAAATTAGCAGGTCTGATGAATGACCAAGTCTTGGGCAATTTCAGGAAAAGATATGGCCAGATATTGAAGTATGTGGACAAGCCCACTGCAGACCAGAAGGACAGTTTGCATACCTTGTTGCAGTTTTATGATCCCCTACTGCGTTGCTTTGTGTTTCCAGACTACATCTTAGTTCCTACATTGGAAGAGATTGCCAGCATTCTGAATATTCCAGTCAGAGAGACATTGCCTTTCTATGGATCTGAGGTGGTGCTTAAAGAAGAGGACATAACCAAAGTTTGTCGTTTGCTAGCTGCTACAGTCAAGAAGGCTCTGAAGGATAGTGAAGGCAAGGGACTTCCTTGGAGTGTGCTCATACCAGAGGGAGAGAAGTATGCTAGAGAGGGTAGTTGGTGTGACTTTGGTGTTGTGCTTGCTTTAATGGTGTATGGGTCTAGCTTGTTCCCTGGAGAGAAGGAATTTGTAAGCTTGGAAGTGATCTCTATCTTTGCAAAGGGGAATCCTGTGCCTACTCTTTTGGGTGACTTCTACTACAGTGTGCATTACAGGAATGAGAAAGGTAGGGGTGGACCAGTAATCTGTTGTGCCTCTTTGTTTGCTGAGTGGTTTGCTAGACAATTGCCAAAATCAGGTGCTTTCAAGGAGATGAAGGATGAGTGGAGATGGTCAAGAAGGTTGATGGGGTTAACTGCTGAAGATATTGCTTGGGGATACGACAGAGATCTGCTAGGTAAAGAAGTGTTGGTTAGTTGTGGAAGGTTTGCTGGAGTGCCTTTGCTGGGAAGGAAAGGTGTGATCAGTTATTATCCAACATTAGCCAGGAAACAATTTGGCTACCCTTTGAGAGATCCACCACAGATGGAAGAGTTTGTTGAGTCTTTGTATTTTCCTGTAGAAGGAAACAAGGAGTTAGTCCTACAAGCCTCCCAAGCTTGGGCTCACAGGATAAGGAAGGGTAAGAAAGATTTTGGCAGAGTAGATCCCAAGACGTATCCACCTTTTGTTGCATGGTTGCAAAAGCATGTAGAAGAAGTTCTCATGCCTTTCATAGTAGAAGCTCCACTTTATCCCAGAGAAGTTCCAAGCCAGAGTAGTACTGTTTCCCTGGAAGATTACAAGAAATTGGAAGCTCAGCTGCATGAAGTTTGAGTGGAGAATGCTGAAATGGTAAGCCTATACCATCTTGCCAACAGGGCCAAGAATGAAGGAGAAGGAAAGCTGCAGAAGATTCAAGCCTCCTTGGAAGCTAAAGAGAAAGACTTTGCTGGAAGGGAAGCTCACTTTCACAGGTTGGGTATGATGGAAGCAAAAAGAGAAGTTGAACGTAAAAAGACTTTGAAGACTCTCAAGGAAGCTCATCAGTCCATTGTTTGGTTGCAAGGCCAAAGGGAGGAAGAGCAGAAGAAGTTTAAAGAGAAAGAAGAGTTCTTTGAAGTACAAATGGCCTATAAGAAAGAAGAGGTGGAGCAAGTCCACAACATTCGGAGGGAAAAGACTCAGCAGTTAGCACAAAGCCAGTTAGCCCTAGAGGAGGCACAGAAGGAGATTGAAGAGCTCAAGCTGAGAGCGGGTGTCAAGAAGAGCAGAGCAGAGGTGGCAGAGCCTGGGTCCTTAGTTTAGTTTATTTTTCAGACTACCTACAGACTTGTTGTAGGAGTCTTGTTATTTGTTTTGTCTTTTATTCATGTAATGGCCTGTAACCCTTCGGGGAATATTTTTGTTTGTGTTCTAACTTTTGGCCGGCAGTGGTTTGTCCATGATATACAGTTTTAGTGTGCAAATTATCTTTTCTGAATGTGCAAGACTCGTTTGTCTGATACTGCTAATATCTGAACATTCATCAAAGAGAAAGTCTGAAAGTTAATCCTCAAAGTGACTGTCTGGAGTAGATGCCAGAACTGGGGCATGCAAATGCTTAAAACTTGGGAACATGAGCAGTTACATTGCATTGCATATGACGTGTTTGTTTGTTTTGCAGGTAGTGCTTTAGTTTCTAATGTCTTTTGTGTTTCAAGCACTATAGCTCCCCGTAAAGTTCGGGAACAGCCAGTTACACATAGATATCCAACAAAGGTCAACAGAGAGAGAATCATGGATCAGTAGAATAAATGCTGTTGAGGGTGGTGAGAAGTTAAGTCTGATCCTGAGCATAGAAGAAGTGAAGACTCCGTTGTTGGTAGTAAAAGAGAGGCTGCTGAAAGGACAGGTGTTTCCGGGTTGCGGTTCTAATTGTGAGAAATGTTTGAATTCAGTGAACGGGTGTGAAGACCTGAAGATGGGGTTGCAAAATCTGATTGATGAAGGATCTTTGCAGTTTGACAAAGTTGATAATGAAGTTGATGGTGTGTCCACTATAACCATTTTCTATGATGCAGCTGAGATGCCTACTAGAAGGGAACCTGTGACCATTTATGCTCCTGAAGTTAGTCCTGTGACTATCACTGTGCCTGGGTCTGTTCCTTATACAGATGATAAAGCCATCCCATGGCACTACGGCTCAGATGTGTACGTGGAAGGACAGAGAGTGGAGAGTAAGTCAGTTGCTGTTGATCCGACTGTAGTGAACGTCGGAGGGGTTGGAGGTTTCACGAGAAGTGGTCGTCTATTTGCTCCCCCAGTTCTGAGAGGAGATCCTGAGGCTGAGGCTTCGGCAAAGGCTAAAGGAAAGCAAACATCGACTGAAGATACAACAACTCCTGCTGCTGGACAGGGTACCTTTGAGAAGGAAGTCGAGGAATTTATGCGCATAATTAAAAAGAGGGATTATAAGGTGGTCGAACAGTTGAACCAGACACCTTCCAAGATATCCATTATGTCTTTGTTGATGTGTTCTCCGGCGCATAGAGAAGCCTTGCTGAAAGTGCTGCAGATGGCCTATGTTCCTCAAGAAATAACTGTTAATCAACTAGAAGCCGTAGTGGGCAGTGTGAATGCAAGCCACGGGCTGGGCTTTACAGATCGAGACCTTACGTCAGAGGGCCGTAACCATAACAAAGCACTACATATCACTATGGAGTGCAAGGGTGTTGTGTTGTCGCATGTCCTTATTGACACAGGTTCTTCTCTTAATGTACTTCCGAAGAAAGCATTAATGAAGCTCAATGTTGATGGTATAGTCCTAAGACCCAGTGATTTGATTGTCAAAGCTTTTGATGGGTCCAGAAGGTCAATATTTGGAGAAGTTGAGTTACCTGTGAAAATAGGTTCTCAAGTATTCAAAAGTATCTTCTACGTCATGGACATTCAGCCCGCGTACAACTGCTTGTTGGGACGCCCGTGGATTCATGCTGCTGGAGCCGTAACTTCCACCCTGCATCAAAAGCTCAAGTATGTGGTTGATGGCCAGGTAATCACTGTGTGCGGAGAGGAAGATATCTTCGTTAGCCACTTATCAACTTTCAAATATGTAGAGATGGACGGAGAAATCCACGAGACTCTATGTCAGGCCTTCAAAGCAGTTAATGTCAGCATTCTGACTCCAGTAGAGAAGAGCAGTGAGAAAGAAGGTACCTCCATTCATTCCTACAAGCAGGCAAAAGAGGTGGTTCAGTCAGGAAGTGCCCAAGCCTGGGGCAAATTGCTGGAATTGGAGAGGAAAGACGACAAGTTTGGCTTGGGTTATCAGCCTAGTGGGTCTGATGGGTCTCCAAGTGGTAAAGCAATTACTTTTACAAGTGCTGGGATGCTCGACCGCAACCAAATCTATGTGGCAAGCCAAGAGGGAGACAGTGATGGTGACTGGGACAACTGGATTCATCCGTCTGCGCCCGGAGAGGAGCTGAAGAACTGGTCTGCTGAAGAAATCGTCCAAGTTACCTGGCACTCAGAGTAATTTATTTGTTTCCTTTTCTTATCATGCTGCATTGTCAAATCCTGCATTCTGCCCAAGATGCTAGGATCCATTGTATTGGGCCACCATGTTTGTTATGCACTTATTTTACCATGAAATAAAGGACATTTTCAGACAAATTGTGTTCTCTTTCTTTTATTTTAAATTTTTCACAAAAAAATATAAAAATGGCAATGTGTTTTCCTTTTTTGTTTTTGTGTTTGCGTCTCTTTTAAAAATAAGAAGATTCTGAAATAAGCACATCATCTGTGCAGTGTTGATCATCCGGATTCCATTGATAACGTTCCTGCTATGACCACGCATGACTTTGACAATCCTGTCTACCAAGCTGATGAAGGGGTTGAGGAAGACTGTGAACTCCCTGAAGAATTGGTCAGATTGTTGAAACAAGAGGAACGGGTTATTCAGCCTCATCAAGAAGAAATTGAGATCATCAACATCGGCACTGAAGATGTGAAGAAAGAAATCAAGATTGGGGCCAGTCTGCAGGCCGAAGTCAAGAAAGAGTTGATCAGTATGTTACGAGAGTATGTGGATATCTTTGCCTGGTCGTATCAAGATATGCCAGGGTTGGATACCGACATCGTTGTGCATAATCTACCTTTGAGAGAAGACTGTCCTCCTGTGAAACAGAAGTTGAGAAGAACGCGTCCTGACATGGCAATGAAGATTAAAGAGGAGGTTCAGAAACAATGGGATGCCGGATTCCTTGCTATAACTAGTTACCCACCTTGGGTAGCTAACATTGTACCTGTACCAAAGAAGGACGGCAAGGTCCGGATGTGCGTTGACTATCGGGATTTGAATAGAGCGAGCCCAAAAGATGACTTTCTGTTACCTCACATTGACGTGTTGGTAGATAATACATCTCAATTCTCAGTATTTTCCTTCATGGATGGCTTCTCCAGATATAATCAGATTAAGATGGCGCGGAAGACATGGAGAAAACAACGTCCATTACCCCGTGGGGTACATTTTTCTATAAGGTCATGCCCTTTGGTTTGAAGAACGCCGGGGCAACTTATCAGCGGGCTATGGTCACATTGTTCCACGACATGATACACAAAGAGATTGAGTGTTATGTGGACGATATGATTGCTAAGTCCCGAGACAAAGAAGAGCATCTGGTCAATCTCAAGAAGCTGTTTGATAGACTGATAAAATACAAGCTGAGGTTGAATCCAAACAAGTGCACTTTCGGAGTGCGTTCTAGGAAACTGCTGGGTTTCATTGTTAGTCAGAAAGGAATTGAGGTAGATCCTGCAAAAGTAAAAGCAATTCAAGATATGCTTGCACCGAGAACAGAAAAAGAAGTGCGCGGGTTTTTAGGGAGGTTGAACTACATTTATCGGTTCATATCTCATCTAACGGCCACGTGCGAACCAATATTCAAATTGCTAAGAAAAGAGCAAACGGTCAGGTGGAATGAGGACTTCCAAAGAGCTTTTGACAAGATAAAAGAATATTTGCAGGAGCCTCCAATTCTAATGCCTCCAGTGGAAGGAAGACCTTTAATCATGTACTTGACCGTGCTAGAAGGGTCAATGGGTTATGTGCTAGGCCAACATGACGAGTCTAGTCGAAAAGAGTATGCTATTTATTACCTTAGCAAAACGTTTACCGATTGTGAATCCCGTTACTCACTGCTTGAGAAAACTTGTTGCGCTTTGGTATGGGCTGCTCGCCGACTGAGACAGTACATGTTGACCCATACCACATTGCTAATTTCCAAAATGGATCATATCAAGTACATCTTTGAGAAACCAGCGTTGACCGGAAGGGTTGCTAGGTGGCAAATGATCTTAACAGAATATGACATCCAGTATACTTCTCAGAAAGCCATCAAGGGAAGTGTATTGTCGGATTACCTTGCACAACAACCTCTTGAAGATGATTATCAGCCAATGAAGTTTGATTTCCCTGATGAGGACATCATGTACCTCAAAGCAAACGATTGCGAGGAACCACTTCCGGAGGAGGGGCCCGACCCTGAATCCAAATGGAAGTTGATGTTTGATGGGGCAGTCAATATCAATGGACGTGGAGTTGGTGCCGTTCTTATCACTCCCGAAGGTGTTCACTTTCCCTTCGCTGCCAGCATTACATTTGGTTGCACCAACAATGAAGCGGAATACGAGGCATGCATAATGGGAATAAAGGAGGATATTAATCTTCGGATTAAGACCATCGATATATTCGGAGATCCAGCCCTCGTTTTCAACCAGGTTACCGGCAAGTGGTATACGCATCAAGAGCATCTAATTCCTTACAAGGATTATGCCAGAAAATTGTTGACGTTCTTCACAACAGTTAAACTTCAGTACATACCACGTGATGAAAATCAATTTGCCGACGCATTGGCCACTCTTTATTCGTCTATCAAAGTCTTGTGTTGGAATTATGTGCCCAGAATTGACATTTCCAGGCTTGACGCTCCAACTCATGCTTTCTCTGTAGACGCAGTGTCTGACGAGAAACCTTGGTATTTTTATATCAAGCTATTCCTGGAAAAGCAAGAATACCCAGCTGGGGCATCTTCCAATGACAAGAAGACCTTAAGGCGACTTACTGCTAGCTTCTTCTTGAATACAGACGGGGTTTTGTATAAGAGAAACTTTGACATGGTCTTGCTCAGATGTGTGGATAGACACGAAGCAAGCCTGTTAATGCATGAAGTCCGTGAGGGATCTTTCGGTACCCATGCAGGAGGGCATGCTATGGCAAAGAAATTGTTGAGATCGGGGTATTATTGGATGACAATGGATGCAGACTGTTGTTCATTCGCTCGTAAGTGCCACAAGTGCCAGATTTATGCAGACAAAGTGCATGTTCCTCCAAGTCCGCTCAACGTCATGTCATCTCCTTGGCCCTTTTCTATGTGGGGCATTGACATGATCGGGAAAATAGAGCCTACAGCTTCAAATTGTCATCGCTTCATCTTGGTTGCGATTGATTACTTCACCAAGTGGGTTGAAGCAGCATCTTATGCCAACGTCACTCGTCAAGTGGTAGCCAGGTTTTTGAAAAGAGACATCATTTGCAGATACGGAGTGCCCGAAAGGATCATTATTGACAATGGTTCTAACTTAAACAATAAGATGATGGCAGAGTTGTGTCGGGACTTCAAGATCCAGCATCACAATTCTTCTCCTTACCGACCAAAGATGAATGGTGCGGTAGAGGCGGAAAACAAGAATATCAAGAAGATTGTGCAAAAAATTGTTGTCACTTACAAAGATTGGCATGAGATGTTACCGTTTGCGCTGCATGGGTACCGAACGTCAGTCAGGACGTCAACTGGGGCAACTCCCTTCTCATTGGTATATGGTATGGAGGCAGTCTTGCCTGTTGAAGTAGAGATTCCTTCATTGCATGTGATGATGGATGTGAAGCTTGATGAGGCTGAATGGGTACGTGCTCGTTACAGTCAGCTATGTCTAATTGAGGAAAAGAGATTAGCGGCTATCTGTCATGGTCAGCTTTATCAGAGGAGAATGAAGCGAGCATTCGACCAACGAGTACGTACTCGGGAGTATCAAGTAGGTGAGCTCGTGCTCAAGAGGATTGTTCCTACAGGTTCAGATCACAGGGGCAAGTGGACCCCAAACTACGAAGGACCGTTCATAGTGAAGAAAGTTTTCTCAGGAGGAGCACTGATGCTCACCACTATGGATGGAGAAGATTTCCAGTCCCCTGTTAACTCGGACACAGTTAAAAAATACTTCGCATAAAGAGACCCGCTGGACACAAAAACAGAATTAAAGTCCAGGCAAGAAAAGGGCATCCCGACGAGCTAAAAACAGAATAAAAAGCTCGGGCAAAAGTTAGGGAAAATAAATAAAAAATGTACACCCGCTGAGTTGAAAAGCCACATTGGACAGCTCAGGAAAAAAAGGGTATCCTGGTGGATTGAAAACCCAAAAGGGCGATCCACGCAAAACAAGGGAATAAGCGAACAACTGCGATCCAAGTAATCTGAACCAAATCATCGTTTCTTACAGCCTGACAATATCAGAAGGATAGGAATCAGTCCCCTCATCTTCTCAAAAAGCAAAGGCAAGAATGGAGAGTTTTAAATACATGTTGGTCATAGCAGAAAGGGAACTCATTGGGATGTCGTGCCCATTGCCATTAGGATAGTTTGTTTTCTCAATTTTTATGGTGGCTACCTCTTTCCAGGTGGTTGCTTCCTGATGTAAATCTTTGCCTATTCAGAGGCCTTTCAATAAAAAGAATATTCAGTCAAAAAGTTGTGTTGTGTTTATTTTTGTTTGCAAAATGTCCTGAATTTTTGGCAAAAATAGCATTGCATTTAAAACATGGTGATAATTTGAAAAGAAAATGACATTGCAGGGAAACATTTGAAACCCTCTTTGAATGTCGGGTGACGATGGATGAACAGATCATACCATGCAAGTCCCCGGGGCACATATATGTTTTCTGTTGTTGCAGGTTGCAGGATGGCGTCACATTCTCCCAAGCAGAATTTTCCCCAGCTAAGCCTTGGCAAGTAGCCCAAGCAGTTTATCTTCCTCGTGAAGTATACACAGTAAGCAGTGGGAGGCTCATTCCCCACAAAGTTTATTTGGCAGAACTCTTGTCAACCAATAGTGGATATTTGAGGAAATATCTCACCAGCCATCAGAGAAACATTCTCCAACACTCATCTGTGTTCATACCTTATTGCTGCTCGTCTGCATCTCTCAACACTCGTCTGTGTTCATACCTTATTGTTGCTCGTCTGCATCTCCCAACACTCGTATGTGTTATCCCTTTGGTATTGCTCGTTTGCTTTCCCCAGCAGTGGTCCATGATATTTGTTGTTGCTCGTCTGCAATTTCCAACACTCGTCTGTGTTTGGTATATGATATTTTTTGTTGCCCGTCTGCAATTTCCAACACTCGTCTGTGTTTGATGTTTGATATTTGTTGTTGCTCGTCTTCAATTTCCAACACTCGTCTGTGTTTGATGTTTGATATTTGTTGTTGCTCGTCTGCACTTTCCGACACTCGTCTGTGTTTGATAATTGTTGTTTGCTCGTCTGCAAATTCCAACACTCGTCTGTGTTTGACATTTGATAGTGCTCATCTGCACTTCCCAACACTCGTCTGTGTTTTGATATTTTGATACCTGTTGTTGTTCGTCTGCAATTTCCAACACTCGTCTGTGTTTGATATTGGTTGTTGCTCGTCTGCACTTTCCAACACTCGCCTGTGTTTAGTATGTAATATTTGTGGTTTCTTGTCTGCATTCTCCGGCACTCGCCTGTGTTTATTATCTGCTTGAAGCTCGTCTGCATTGTTTGGATACTCGTCTATATCATCCCCAACACTCGTTTGTGTTAGCTTATATCTGTATGTGTGGATTTGCTGATTACCCTGGTACTCGTCTGTATGACTACTCCAAATGCTCGTATGTGTTTGAATTTCTGGTATTCGTCTGTACTAGTGGCTGATACTCGTCTGTATCATTGCCTGAAGCGCTCGTCTGTGTTTCTCAGATCATCGTCTGATATTCGTTTGTATCAATGACTTTTGGCACCCGTCTGTGTTCTCTAGATGATCATCCAATACTCGTCTGTATTGAAGAGGTTTAAAATCCTGACTGTGGGAATTAATGTCAAAATGGCTATCGGTCCTGGCGTAACAGGTATACCCAAAGGAGGCTCGTCTGTCTCAAGTATCATTTATTAGTGTTGCACCTGGCGTAACAGGTTTGCTCGAAGAAGGCTCGTCTGTCTTATACCATATATCCACGGATACTATATGAAGAAGGTTCGTCTACCTTGATTATGCATGTCTATCCCACAGAATTTAGTGCATCCCAGTCCTGGCGTAACAGGTATATCCGAAAGAGATTTGTCTGTCTCAAGTTTTATGTTTGCAAAGTATGTGAGGGCTCGTATGTCCAGCTCCTGGCGTAACATGATTGTTCGAAGAAAACTCGTCTGTCAAAGTATTCTGATTCCAGATAACGATTTCAGTTTGGAAGGAGCTCGTATGATTTCTCTTCACTTCAGATCACCAAGAGCGTCATTTGGTTGGGTTTATTTCCCATTGTTTTGCATTCTTCGTCAGAGTGCAAATTTTAGGTCTTCTTGGTATTCAATCACAGTTTATCTTGAACGGTCGATAGCCCGTGCTACCGTCCTCTTCAGATTAACAGTTGTTTGAATAAGGGCAGCTGTAACACCCCAAATTTGCCCTCTTCTTTTTAAGCATCATATCACATCATATTCATCATGAACATATCATATTTTTAGCATCCTAGCATGGAAAGATGAGGCATAACATTTCTCCTGTCCTAGCATTAGGCATATGATCATCTGTGGAGGTTCTTGAAGCATTACAAGCTATGACAAGGGGCCCATTGGATTTGTAAAAGTCCTATGATGGGTCTACATTGCATTTATAAGTTCAAGTTCATTTGCAAAAGCTCAGAAGGTTGGAAGATCATCAGAGAATCCAGGCTAAGGCAAAGCTCCTACACAATGGTCCCAAACTAGGGTTTGAGATTCAAGCCTGAAAACCTCAAGACTTTGGCCATTTCATTTGGGAAAAGTCTTTTATATGTTAAGAGGATCCTAGGTACCAAATTTGGTGAGAAAATTCCTTGTGGAAGTCAAACATTTCTTTAGTTGCTTGCAGATGAAGAAACTGGTCAGTTGTGCCTTAAAAAAGTCAACTGTGAGATTTCAAGGGGTCCAATCCCATTTTTCTAGCCAAGGGATGTTCTTATAATGTTAAAAGAGGTTTGGCAAGTTCAAAGATCAAGAATCATGAGGTTTTGAGGTGTTTTTCAAAATTGGTGCAAAGTTGGTTATGGAAAATGCCATTTTTGGCAAGTTTTTGCCCTAAAATTCAAGTGAGCATAACTTAATGAAAAATTCTTCAAATGGACCAAAGTCAAACATGAAAGTTGGAGATTAAGGCCTCCCATTTTCAAAAAGTACAAGTAATTTTTCATAGCCTTCATGGTTGAAGAGTTAGTTCCCTCGAAAATTTGGCAAAAACTAGGGCAAAAGTTGGTTTTTCACTTGTGCACCAAAGCCAAAAGCCTTGAATCTTAATTTTGAGTATTGGTACATACCAAATAAGTTCACAATATTAAAATGCAATTCATTTGGCTCACTTTTATCCAAGAAATATACAAAATTCATGCACAATGAGAATGTTATTCCATAAGTGTAATTTTTGCATGAACATGAAAAGAGTGTGACACTCTCATCCAAGGGCCAGGATCTTTTTGGTTTGAGATTAAGGGTCATACGTGGAGTGCACATGGGCAATAGGCAAGGGAATGCATGAGGTTTTCATGAGATCACACAAAACTTTCCAAATTTGCAAAATCACTCACACTCTCTCTTCACACGGGCAAATCCTCTCATTCTCTCAGCATTTCCTCATGACATCATATAAAAGCAAATTAGGGTTTTAGAGGATCCAGTTCTCTCTGATTTCATCACTCTCAAGTTTTTGCTCCATTTGCATTTTCACTCGAATCTCTTCATTCTCTCACTCTCTTCACAAACTTCTTCCATATTCTTGATCAGTGAGTTACAAAGATCATTACTCCACCATTCATTTAAGCTAAAGGAGCAAAAATAGAAGGGTGCCATTCAGAGGCGGGTTGCTTTGAAGCTTCAGATTCAGGTTCCATCAAGCTTCCTCTTGCATTTATTTTTCAAGAGGAGATCACAAGAGTTAGATCTGCAGCCTTTGGAGCATTTTCTTGGTGTTTTTGAGGTGTCCCCATCTCAGGTAAGCCTCTGAATCTTTGGATCTGGAAATGGTTTTTGAGGTGTGCATTTTGATCTTTGATGTTTGCTGATTGCACTACACGTTTTAATTAAGAAAATTCTTGAGAATTGAGGATGTTATGTGAATTTGAAATTTCATGGTCCAAACTGTTTGTGTTCGATCCCGTAAATTCTTTGATCCAGTGAGAATTTAATTGTCATTTTTGAACTCAGGGCACCTTAATTACTTGATCTGGAGGTTCTTGTTCATTTTTGTTGTGTTTTGTTCATATTGTGAGTTTTCCAGTGCCGAAGCCCTAGCTTCGGTCACCGGATTTTGGGCTTTTGTTTTAGGGTTTCTGGAGGTTGAAGATGGTCTCTCCACCATCAGATCTTTCATCTGGACGCGTATGGAGCTGCCACGTCAATTAATGACACTTGCTCTCTCTCACGTGCACTTCATTCTAATTTTGTTTCTGAATAATCATTATGTTACTCATCTCATGTTAACTCACATGTTCCCTCAGCTCTAATCCAACTAAACTGCCACGTCAATTAATGAAGGTCTTCCAGGATGTGTCCATTTGATCTGGTGGTCATTGTTTTTCCATATTTTTTCCTGAATTTCCACCCTTATTTTGTACACCAGCGCAGACCCAGTGGGCTTATCACCACTATCCGCACCCCCCTTTCCTTGGGCCCAATTGTTTTGCACTGATTTTCCTTACTCTTCTCACCCCCAGCCTCTTCTTCATTTTTTATTTCTTTTCTTTTTATTTCTTTTATATTATTTTGGTTTTTTAATTTTTAAAATTACTTCCAAGCTTCAAAAAATTCTGAATTAATTCATGGAAGTCAATTTGAGTTTTCTTTATTTTTTCATATTTTTTATTTTCCATTTATTTTTAATAGCCACGTGTCAATTAATTGTTCATCTTAATTAATTCATTTTAATTCCTTTTTGTGCATGCTGCCTTGTCCAATTTCCTTAGTGATCATCATTTTGAATTTCTTGTTGGTTCTTTTTGCTCTGGATTCATAAGAAGATGTAGTTCATGTGTGATTTTTGTCATGATTTTTAGAAATTTGTTCATTTGGTTTTGACCTTTGACTTGTCATTGAAGTTTCTTAACCCTAGTTCATGTTTAAGCCTTCTTTTGACTTGCATAGCTTCTGAATTTCTTCCTATCCTTTTGGCATATTGTTATATCATGATTGAGGGTCTCTTGACCAAAGTTGTGGAATTTTTGGGTGCATTGTTGATTTGTTTGGAATTTTGTTTCTTAACTTGTCCCATTTTGCTTCTTTTTGATCTTAAGTTCTCTCATTAGCTTAGAAGGGCACTTGTGCCAACTTCTTCATCTCATTTGGGGTCTCTTTGGGGTATGGATACCTTCCTGATCTTGGGTTAGGGTTTGTGTCTTGGAAATTTTGTGATTTGCTTACCTTTTAAGTTCTTTCTTTCTTATGTGCATTCACCTCACTTCTTTTCTTTTTCTTCCTATAAGTTGTTTGTTTAGCTTTGAGCCTCTCTTCTCTTCATCTCTTTTGCTTCTTAAGCACTTCTTTAACTTGATTTGGTTCTGGTCTTGGGCTTTGAGTTCATGTTTTGTGTATCTTTGCTTTGCATCTTCTTAAGTTTAATTTGCCTTGCCATGTGTTTCATGTTGCCTCATATTAACTTGTATGCTTCTTTTCTCATTCTTGTGACTTGCATTTGCATTGAGCATTTGTATGTATGACTTCACTTCTGTTTGTATGATGTTGGTATGTCATTTTGTTCATTTTGTTTCACTTGTATGCTTATGTCACTAACCATTTCAGGGGCTATGGTAAGTGAGAGGTGTGGATGTGATTCCCACATCTCCAAATCTCATCTCTTCTCTTCTTATTCTTATTTATACTAACCTTTGATTGTTGGGCTTAGGCCTTACTTCCCTCTTCTTCTTTCTTCTTCTTCTCTTCTTCTTTCTTTCTTCTTTAGGATAGAAAACCACACTAACCTAGGATATCCATGCATGACAACACTTAGGATTCTTTAGTTCCCCATTAGACTTTTGCCTTTGTGATCTTTTTGGTTCTTCTTCTCTTCTCATCTCAAAACCATAAGAAAACATCTAATAAAGTTTGAAGTGATACCTTGAGCAATAGCCTTATCCCATGAGGTACTTGTAGTCTTCCCATCTTGGGATAGTACAAGCTTATCTTGTGATTCACAAGTCTGATCAAGGTATCTTCTTCACCAAGAAAATCATAAAAAACACTTCTTCATTATAAACACCAAAAACACTTAATAAGTTAATGAGTTAGTTAGCTTAGGCCCTAATCTCTGGGTTCAAGTTTTGGGGATCTTCTCCTTACTTGAGTGTGCTTGTTCTATTATTCCATCTTGGAATGTAGTGACAAGTGCACATTCCATGGAAAAGAGTTTGAGTTCACTTCCTTGTGACACACTCATAAAAGCTTCTAAAAAACACAAACAAACAATAAGCGTCTTTCCCTCGAGAATTCTTTTCTCATTTCCTTCGCTCCGTACGCGAACTTGCTCCTACTTGTCATTTTGCAAGACGGTTACGCACTCGTCGTCCGAGTCTGCAACACCTGAGCATTGGCATAGGTAGTTCAAGCCTTAATTCATAAGCAAATTCTTTTCCCCCTAGTTAGGGGAACTACGGCGTCTCTGATCCTCATTTTCCCGATGAGGTACGTAGGCAGCGGGGTAGGACCCGTTCGAGCACAATCTTTATTTTCCCTACATTTTTTCTCTTTGTTTTTCCCTTCATTTCCTTTCTCAGTTTTCTTTTCCAGTTCATTTTCTTTTCTTTGCAGCAGCTTTCATACCCTCACCCTTTGAAACAGTTTCTTTGCAAGCGTGGATCCCGTCGGATACGGCGCACGATCTGGGTGCTAATACCTTCCTAGGTCGTAACCGACTCCCGAGCTCAGTCTCTTTGGTTCGCAGGACCCGTTGTAACACGGTGGGAGAACTGACTTTAGTTATGTTGCGGATAGCAAGAGTCGCCACCGACTTTTATTTTATCCAAAGGAAAGGCATAAAAGAACAGGAAAGACCTTTTAAAAGATTTTTTTGGGTCCGGGGGGTAGGTTATGTAAAGGGAAGGTGTTAGCACCCTTTACATCCATGGTTATCCATGGGCTCTTAGTTACTTAGCTCACTTTAAATTGTTTTTTGAAATGTGAAGTGTGTGAATAGAAATTTTCATAAGAGTTTAATAATGATCCATGTACGGATGCGTAAAAAACTTGTGTTTGAAAATTGTTTGAAATTGTGAAGTGTTTGAAAAGTTTTTAAATGAAGTGAGCAAGCAACTATGAGGAACCTACCCTAAAGTTTAAGTCTTTCTGTTCTTTATCCTTTAAATGGTAAGACTATCCCTATTATTAAGGAATAGGTAGTCATTACCTTGGATGTAAGGGACATATGAGGGACATCTGTTTTTATAGGCAACTGTGGGGTGTATTAAGCATTTTGGAGGGACTGTCATCATTATTCGAAAGGGACAAGATCTTTATGAAAGGCAACCATTAAGGGACTTGATGACTTTTTCTTTTAAGGGACTTTACTTTATACACCCCACTTGACCTTATGATTAGGCAACATTGAGAGGCAACCCTAGAAAGTGAGATGGCGATTAAAAATCGACTTACGTGTGTGAGTGTTTAATTTAATTTATCTTTTAATTAAAATGATCTAAATTTAATTTTAAATATAATACATGTTTACACTCCCTATTTTACTAACCATGGCATGATAATTAAATAAATTAAAGATTTACAAAAATTTACATCCAGGAGCATTTACATAATAATTATAATAAGCAATTAAAAATAAATAGCAAAAATAAATATAAAAGCAAGATATAAGCAAAAATAAATAAATAGACAATAATATAATATAATAAGGGTTAGTAATAATAAAAATTAAAAATAAGGTTAGTGAAATAATAATAATAATTTAATAATAAAATAAATAAATTAGTAATAATATGGTTAGTAATAATAACAATAATTTAAAATAAATGGAATTAGCAAGAACATAATTAAAATAATAAACAAAGGATTAAAATTTTTAATATAGACAATTATTTAGGAATAAGAAGAAATATGAACATTTAAATAGTTATTATAACATTTTAATTTATATACAAATTATTAAATTATTTTTAAACATATTAGAATTACAAAATTCAATTATCATAGGTTCAATTATTAAAAATTATTTATATAAACAAATTTTAAAAATACTTAATTATATTAAATAAATATGTACAAAAATAAAAAAAAAATAAAATAAAACTAAGTTTCTAATAATTGTTTAGAGAAAAATAAATTAGGGTTTTAGGGTTTATTAGAAAATATTTTTTAGGGTTTATAATATAATATACAAAATTATTTAAATAAACATACATATATTATAATTTAGTTACATAATAAAAAAAAAATTTAAATTGAGAAAAATAAAAGTTTAGAATTTTAGAAAATATAAGTGTTGTTTTGGATATTTATTAAATATATATACATGCATAATTTATTTTTTAATTAATAAATAAGAAAACAATTAAGCAAATTAGTTAAATAAATTAAAACAGAAAAATGGTAAAAAGAACTTACCTTGGCTGGGTTTGAACCCATGACATCCAGTTTACCAGCAACAACAACAACCACCAGGCTACCATGCGCATAACCAATAGAAGAGAAAGGGAAATTGGTTTTGTTTCTTGTCTGGAAAAATCAGGAAAAAAAATAAATAGAAGCAAAAGGCCTGGGGGAGGATTGAACCCAGGACCTTTGAAGCTAACACGCATACACAAGACCAACCCAGCTAGATGAGCAATTCTGTTTACAAACCATCAAATAATAATAATATATTATGTTCAACGTATAAATGAGAAAACACAAAAATATTTGTCACAGCCAGGTTTCGATCCCACGCCCTCTCATCAAACGCACGCCTGGCTTTCCACTGGGCCACGCAACCTGTGGTGATAACAAACCAACAAGATAAGATAAAATATTTTAAACACAATTTGAATTTTTCCTGAACGCGCCAACAGCTTCTTCTTCAACCTCATACTTGCGATTTTACCTGCGAAATCAGCCACGAATTTTCCTGCGAAAACAGAATGGCAACAAAACCTACGAAAGCCAATGATCAATAAAACTGTAAAATTTCACAAAATTGAATCCATCAATGTGATCCAAACATTCATGCGGTTCATTCTATGATTTTAGAATCCATTTATATTTCCTAAATCAGAAAACCCTAAACCTTACTCCAAACCCTAACAATGGCTTTTCACGGGTTATGCAAGGTTTCTTTGATTTCTTTGCCCAGAATCGTTCTACATACTATCACAAACAAGATTAGGTTAACAAAATTCATTAATATACAATGAAATAGTGTAATCGAAAAAATCAAATTCAAGAACAATTATGGTTCGGTTTGAATAATATGTCATGTTTTTGATGCATATGAGGGATGATTCATGATCAGGGAAGTCCAAGGAGTCTTGCTATGTTCTTGTTTTACCTTCAAATGCCCTGAATCAAAGAATCCGAATGTGAGTTTTTGAGAGAATTTTTGAAATTGTGAACTTACTCTTAGGGCTGTGTAATCCGTGCCTTTGCAATAGGGTTGTGTTTAGTACTTATAGGTGATTGATTTTAGGTCAAAAAATTGATTGGTTATGTGAAGAATTTGATATGAAAAGATCCATAATGATCATGCCTTAAAAATCCAATATTCATGTGTGAATGCTTGCTATTTTTGGCCAAATCTCATGATTTCTTTCCTCTTCAATTCAAATCAATATTTAAGACTTTCTAGAAGCTTAATCTCCATCAAATATTACATTTTCATATTTTATTTTTATTTAAAATGATTTTTAATGAATTAAATCAAAATAAATAAAAATAAAATAATAAAAATTCTGATTTTTAATGGTTTGGGTCGTGCATGGAGTCATTGTATGGGTTGGGTCATTATTTGGCAAGCCCATTTGGAAGAAATTGGTTTTAGACCTCCTTTTTCATCATAAACCAACTCAAAATTTCCCAACTTTGCAAGGGCACATATCCTTAAATTTTAATGCTATGAGGGTGTTCTTGGACATTTTGGAAAGCTTGAAGAGTCCTCTAACCAACCCCACTGGTTTCATGTCCATATCATTTACCAATCTCAAGTTATGCCCTTTTGAAGTTGTTGACTTTTTGTTGACTTTCAAAAGGACCTATAATGTCTTAGCTCATACCTTCCAAATGAAGCATTTTTGGGCTTGGCTTGTGAGACATAAAGTTGTAGAGAATTCAATTTCCTTCAAAATGAGCTTTGGATGGAAAATTGGTGATGAAGCATGTGAAAGTTATGGCTGGTCAAAGTTCAGTTGACTTTTCCTGAGGAAACCCTAATTTAGAAACCTCTGATTCTTGATGATCTGAAATACCCTTGATGAATCATGATCAACCCTTGATCAAATGATGAATTTTACTTCATATACTTGATGTTGGCAAAAAAATCATGAAGTTTGACTTTGGTTTGACCACAGTTGACCTCAGTTTGACTTTTTAACTGCTTTGACTGATTTTGACTTATCTGATCATCTGACTGAGCAAACCTTTGGGAAAAGTCTTGAAACTTGTCATGGAGATTCTTAAACACATATAAGATGTTATGAAGCTCACTTGAAGTCTTGGAAGTCCATTTATCCTGATTAAAGTCAAAACCCTAGTTTTGGATGCACTGCTTAGGAGAATGCATTGTCTGAGGGAATTGTCAAATCTTCTGACTATTTGTGAACTTTGTGAACCTTGTGAACCATCATAAGATGTCTTGTGAACCTCATGGGTGGTCTTGTGAACCTCGTGAACCTTATGAAAGGTCTTGTGAACCTCATAAAGTGTCTTGTGAACCTTGTGAACCTCATAAAGTGTCTTGTAGACTTCATGAACCTCATGAAAGGTCTTGTAAGTATTGTGAACCTTGTGAACCTCATAAAGTGTCTTGTAAACTTCATGAACCTCATGAAAGGTCTTGTAAGCATTGTGAATCTTGTGAACCTTGTGAACCTCATAAAGTGACTTGTAGACTTCATGAACCTCATGAAAGGTCTTGTAAGTATTGTGAATCTTGTGAACCTTGTGAACCTTCTTAGCACACAAAGTCTTGTATTGTGAGGGCAAATTTTGGGGTGCAAAAGCTGCCCCTGTTCAATTTTCTGAAACCTGAGGGGTTAGATTGGTATATGTGTCAGTCGTAACTTGGAAGGTTGAAGGGGATTGAACACAAAAGCCCAAAAATTTGCACTCACCGGTGCGTAAAGTGATACTGATGTTTGGGTTATATATGCTTGAGTGGGCTTAAAGATGCCACTTGGAGAAAAGCTCTTCAAATACATTTCTTGGAGGATAAAGCAGTCCAAAATATGAAGATATAATGATAGCTTTCAAGAGGATAAAGCAATCCTGAGGTAGTAATATGCTTTCAGGAGGATAAAGCAATCTTGAGGTAGTGATATGCTTTCAGGAGGATATAGCAGTCCTGAGGGATTGATAAGATGCTTTCAGGAGGATAAAGCAGTCCTGAGGTAATAATATGCTTTCAGGAGGATAGAGCAGTCCTGAGGTGATGATATGCTTTCAGAAAGATGAACAACGTTCTGAGGTATGAATATGCTTTCAGGAGGATAAAGCAGTCCTGAGGTAGGGGTGATAGCTTTCAGGAAGATAAACAACGTCCCGAGGAGATAATATGCTTTCAGGAAGATAACAATGTCCTGAGGTAATAATATGCTTTCAGGAGGATAAAGCAGTCCTGAGGGATTGATGATAGCTTTTCAGGAAGATAAACAACGTCCTGAGGGGATAATATGCTTTCAGAAAGATGAACAACGTTCTGAGGTATAAGAAGCTTTCAGGAGGATAAAGCAGTCCTGAGGGAGTGATATGCTTTCAGGAGGATAAACAACATCCTGAGGAATGATAATATGCTTTCAGGAGGATAAAGCAGTCCTGAGGAAATGATATGCTTTCAGGAGGATAAACAACATCCTGAGGAATGATAATATGCTTTCAGGAGGATAAAGCAGTCCTGAGGAAATGATATGCTTTCAGGAGGATAAACAACATCCTGAGGTAATAATGTGCTTTCAGGAGGATACAGCAGTCCTGAGGTAATAATGTGCTTTCAGGAGGATACAGCAGTCCTGAGGAAGTGATGATATGCTTTCAGGAGGATAAAGCAGTCCTGAGGTAATAATAACTTTTGGGAAGATAAACAACGGCCCAATAGTCACAATTTGTTGATGAAATTTGTCTGTTGGAGAATTAACCTGAAAACAAGGTAGCATCCTGTATGGTAATATTAGCTTATGCATTATGTATGTATGTATAATATGATGCACTTAGGTAATGTATTATGTGTCTATGGATATGTATATTATGGTATGATGTAAATGATGTATGTATGATATGATGCTGCCGGAAGCGTCTGGATATCTTTGTATAATAACTGCTGGCCAGGGAAAATAAATCCCGGTTTGTTGCTGAAGAATATGAGGAACTCGTTCCCGTCTTGTTTGATAAGAAGGTATACATAACCTCCTGTCTTCGCTTGATAGTAGGGTATACATAACCTCCCGTCTTCGTTTGATAGTAGGGTATACATAACCTCCCGTCTGCTGGGGATTGTAAGGTATACATAACCTCCCGTCTGCTGGGGATTGTAAGGTATATATAACCTCCCGTCTTCGTTCATCGTACTCCTATTGGAAAAATAAATTCCCGACTATCCGTATGAGGATAAAAGAGATGGATATAAATTCCAGGGGGAGATGTGACCTGAAGTACTTTATGAAGATGGATTTGCCCTACTGAGGGATTTGTAACTGTCTTGTAAGAGTGAACCTGGTGAAGCTTCATTGGAATCCTTCCCTCGTTCGTCCTTAGTAAATACTATTACTGCATTTTCATGCATTTCTGGTAAACATCAATCATATTAAGCATACATGCATTTCTGGTAAACATCAATCATATTCAAAAGCATAATACATTCAAGCATAACCAATGGACGTTTCGCTTATGGTAAAAGTAAATCTGGATTCAGAGGGAAAAGTAAAGCTGAACTTGAAAACAGAATCGTTTCAACTTCGAGAGTGTATAACCAATTGGATTTAGAGCTCCTGAAATCCATAACTTTCCTGAATACCTTCCCAGAAATCTTCATAGCTGGATCTGAAGACATGATACTGACACCATCTGATACTACTGGCGTAGACAATTAATTTCTACCATGGCTTCTGCTGAGAATCCAATATCAAGGTAACACAATGAAAGGAATGTGTTTTCAAATTGTGATGGACCATATACTCTCTGGATACTAGATTTGAAAAGAAAGCATTGCCCCTTGGTTGGGGATGAATTATCCCATAATGGAAGTATCTGTAATGAGTTACCTCAAGAGAAACAAGCAGAATGCCCCATAAGCATATGCCCCTGGCATTGTGAACTCTGTAATGTCACCTTTGGTAATTCGACTGTATGAGGAAAAGTGCCCCTGGCATTATGAACTTTGTAATGTTACCATTGGCACTTCAGATAGATGAGGAGATTTGCCTCTGGCTGCTTAAACATAGTTGAATCTTGTCCTGATTTCCCCAAATGAGTTAGGAAGTATCATGGCCTGCCCCCTTGATTGGGAGATAATGACTATACCCCTTGTATATATGGACTTTGATCCAGGAAGCAACTTTGTTTATCGGAAGGACTTTGGTTCATTGAACATTCATCCTGTAAGTTTCTCCATTTGTCAAACACTCAGGTATATGCAAACAAATATATTCAAAAATGCAATGCTTATGTCTGTCTTGAAGTTTTGAAACAAGTTATTTTAGAAAAACTGTTTTTTTTTTTTGTGAAAACTGTGATATTAACTCAAGTTTTATAATAAGCCCTAAAGGAGTCAGGATACCTTTTTGTAGCAGTACACTTTCGAACTAACCATGCTTCAGTTAGGACTTTTAAAGGGTTATAACGTGGCCTGGTTCATGGTTTAAGAAACAAAGGATATAGGCTCAAATTTTATTTGTACCCAACCCAATCTCCATGATGTTCTTCAGTCCTATGCTCAGTTAACTTATGCATTGAAGTTCCAAAGAAGTTTGGTATTGTAACACTGACATTTATGATGGTTCAGCCACCAAAAATTTATTTGAACATTCAGTCATCTTTCTTTGTTGAGGATTCATAGTGACCTTTTTTTTTTTTACTTTATTATCCCTTCCTTTTGCCTGAACTGTTTATTTCATGATTACAGTCAGCGGGATGTCTTAATGTTTTACTAAGTCTCCTTCATAGGTTTTGACTTAGTAAGCTTTTCTTTTGCTGGATATTGACTGTCAAGTTTAATGATTACAGAGAACCATCATTAGTTGTGTACAACACAAACAATTGGCATATTTGAGTTAACTGAGTAACTACCCTGCCCCAGGTTATGAATAAGGGTTTTAATTTGTGCGAGAATAAAAACTCCTACTTCATAGGCTCAAAAGGGTTGACTAGGGATTAACTTCCTTATATCTCCACTGTTTAGGAATTGAAACAATGCCTATACATCGTCAGCATAGTCTGTTCAAAAGCATACTGCCTAATATTATGGTATTGTTTTCGTCATCCTCCCTCTACAGGCTTATAGCTTTATCAGGAGTTAAATATCACAGGATAGAAATAAGAAGCATAATTCAAAATATAGTGGAACGAATGGATTAATTCAAGACAAACATATGCAATGCATTAATGAAAACAAAAGTTTAACATAATAGTAAGTGTTCAAACAAATAAAAGAAATTACAAATGAAAATTCAAATGTTGTCCCATCCAGTTGGCTGAATGTCCTCAATTGCAATCTGTGAACTTTGAGGAGCAGTATACTTCACCATGAAATCAAATTTACCACTTGGATGTCCCAAGGTGCCCCATATCCCAACAGGAACAGGTAGGCTTTCTTTCTTGCAACCTTGGGCAACTTGTCTTGCAGCTTTGGTGTTTGATGGACGATAGTAGAATTCAACTTGACCTTCTGGAGTAACCTCTAGGATTCCTTCGTCAATCAGGTCTTGGATCTTTTTCTTTAATGTCCAACAACTATTAGTATCATGTCCAAGACAGTTGGAGTGATACCCACACCTTGCCTTGGGATTATAGCGAGGAGAGGAAGTTTTAGGATTTTGAGGAGAACTTTTCAAAGAAATTAGTTCCATCTCCAACAAGCATTGCAGAACTTGTGACATTGGAGTGCTGAACTTGATAAACTGCCTTCTATATTTCTTGTGTTGAGGTGGATTAACCTTATCAGGTCTTTCTTCTTCAACTGAAGAACAATCAATGGCAACCTGTTTCTTACCTTCTTTTATCCTCATCTTCCTTTCAACCAAATCAGCTTGTTTTAACGGAGGTTGACTGGCAATTAGATCCCTGACTCTATCACTTTGAAGTTTGTGGACAAAGGTTCTCAGCTCTTCTTGCCCCTAGGCTAAAATTTGAATAAGATCCACCTGGTCATTCATCTGGGTCCTCATTCCTGTCATCTCAGCTTGTAGTTGTTTCAGTTGATCATCCTTGTTGTCCTCAGGATTCTTCTTCTTAGCCAGCAGTGTCTTTAATTCATCCTGCCCCTTGGACAAGTTCAGGATCAACTCTTGGAACTGTGCATTTTGTGCCTGGAGATCCTTAACTGTTTGTTCAAGAGCCATTGCTGAAATAAACAGCGAGAAGATGAGAAACCTGTGCACAATAAACCTATGATGCAATGATATGATGTTTTAATGCGTATGCAATGTTTTCAAGGACCGCAGGATTTAAATTTGCTTAAACAAACAAGAAGGTAAACTTTTATTAGTAATAAATTTGTTTTGCCTCTTGGGCTTACAAAAATGAAAATGAAATAAGTACAAAAGATGGGGTTTTAAGTCTCCCATGGACGTTTCCTCTTTGTGTTGAGGTATGAGTTGAGATTCCGTTCCTCGTGAAGTTGCTTTGTTAGTTCCAGGATTCTTTCTTGGCTTGCTTTGTAATGAGCCTCGAAAGTATCCCTTTGCTCCTTCAATTGGATCTAGGATCTCTGTAAGTCTTCCATGTCAGTAGGCATGTCTGGGTGAAGGATGGTATAAGCAGTGTCTCCTTCAGCAACAGGTTCCATTGGTAACTGGCAGGATAGCAGGATATGGCATCATGAGAGTCTGAGCACGAGATCGCACCCGTCTGAGATAAGCTTCCATAGGAATAGTGTACTTAGGCTCCAGAGTCTTGCTGTCAACCCTGTTTACTTTTCCCCAGGCTCGTATGAATCTCTGACGGTAACCTTGAAGATCGTTGTCGTAATCAAACACAATGCCCTGAATCAACATGTCATGTGGGCCATCACTCCGAGCGTAACCAAACTGTCGTAAAGCTAGAGAGGGGTTGTAGATGATGCCTCCTCCTATGCCTAGAAGTGGCACATTAGGAAACTCCCCACAACGGTCAATGATAGTGACATTCTCCATAGATCTGGAGCACCAATGGATATTTGAATGAGAAAGTGACATAATTCTCTTGGACCACCTGAATCTTTGCTCATTCTTCATTACTGAGCGAGGAAGGTGAGAAATAAACCACCTAGATAGCAAAGGTATGCAACACATCAAAGTTCCTCTTGCTTTTGTAGTACGAGTATGAAGAGAATGTAGGATGTCTCCAAGCAATGTAGGCACTGGATTGTGACTCAGGAATATGTTGATGGCATGTACGTCTATGAACTGATCTGGATTAGGGAACAACACTAAGCCATAAATCAGCAAGGCTAAGATCTCCTCAAAAGCATCATATCTCATATCTTTCAAGAACACTTGAGCCTTCTCTATCAACACCTTAGCAAGAATACCCTTAACTCCGCTTCTCGTTTCTAGAACAATGTCTGACTTCTTCAGATGTAGAGCTGCAGCAATAACCTCTGGTTTAAGCTCTTTTTCCAAGCCTGTGAAGGGTCTTTGATCAAGAATAGGTATACCCAGAAGTTTGGAGAACTCTTCCATTGTGGGAACCAGCTGATAATCGGGGAATGTGAAGCAATGATGCTTAGGATCAAAGAACTGAAACAGAACACTCATCATGTCTTCATTGAACCCTGAAGTGACTAGATCCAATAGGTGACCATGCCTCTAGATGAACTGGGAGTGTTCAGACACTTGAGAAACCAACTCTTTAAGCTTAGGAGGTATTCCTACAAAGTTGATCCGGATAGTATTCCTACGAGCAGAAGCCATGACCTGGAACAAAGAACAAAGATAAATCCTTTGGTCCTTGAAATGGTTAGTGAAAATGCTATGCTTATGATGCATGATGATGCTATGATGTTATGCTCAATCACAAACATGTGGCACACACAAACAAGTCACACAATAGCCCTAGGTTTAAAGGCTTGCATGAGGTTCAAAGGTAAGTACCCTCCCCTGAAGTTAGTTGGTTCATCCTGTCCTACAAAAGTAACCAGGTTCTAAGGGATCTCAATATCATTGATCCTTCACAAGGGTGGTTGTTCAGTAGGCAACTTACTAGCTAACCAAAACCCTCCAAGTTTAGAATCTCAATGAGCGTAGTATCGAGTATCAACCAACTTCAGTCTTCACCAAAGCCGGTTATCTCACTACTTTTCTAAAGGCCAAGATGGGATAACTAGGGTTCTAAAAGTTAGCTAGTGCATTGACAACATATGGCAGCCTCATATTATCCTCAACTTGACTTAAGGAACATAAGCACCAACCAAGAAGTCACACTAACTATGGCCACCAGATCAACCATATCGGTATACGCCGTACAGTTTCCTTGGTCTATTGACATTTACCTAAGGTACACTAGATCCGGGTTAGGATCTTTCACACATAAGAGCCCAACAAGTAAGTATAAATCAAACAAGGCAAACAATTTTAAAGTGATCTAATTCCTAAGGGTACCCCTCTTTAATTTAAATCCCCAGCAGAGTCGCCAGTTCTGTAACACGGTGGGAGAACTGACTTTAGTTATGTTGCGGATAGCAAGAGTCGCCACCAACTTTTATTTTATCCAAAGGAAAGGCATAAAAGAACAGGAAAGACCTTTTAAAAGATTTTTTTGGATCCGGGGGGTAGGTTATGTAAAGGGAAGGTGTTAGCACCCTTTACATCCATGGTTATCCATGGGCTCTTAGTTACTTAGCTCACTTTAAATTGTTTTTTGAAATGTGAAGTGTGTGAATAGAAATTTTCATAAGAGTTTAATAATGATCCATGTACGGATGCGTAAAAAACTTGTGTTTGAAAATTGTTTGAAATTGTGAAGTGTTTGAAAAGTTTTTAAATGAAGTGAGCAAGCAACTATGAGGAACCTACCCTAAAGTTTAAGTCTTTCTGTTCTTTATCCTTTAAATGGTAAGACTATCCCTATTATTAAGGAATAGGTAGTCATTACCTTGGATGTAAGGGACATATGAGGGACATCTGTTTTTATAGGCAACTGTGGGGTGTATTAAGCATTTTGGAGGGACTGTCATCATTATTCGAAAGGGACAAGATCTTTATGAAAGGCAACCATTAAGGGACTTGATGACTTTTTCTTTTAAGGGACTTTACTTTATACACCCCACTTGACCTTATGATTAGGCAACATTGAGAGGCAACCCTAGAAAGTGAGATGGCGATTAAAAATCGACTTACGTGTGTGAGTGTTTAATTTAATTTATCTTTTAATTAAAATGATCTAAATTTAATTTTAAATATAATACATGTTTACACTCCCTATTTTACTAACCATGGCATGATAATTAAATAAATTAAAGATTTACAAAAATTTACATCCAGGAGCATTTACATAATAATTATAATAAGCAATTAAAAATAAATAGCAAAAATAAATATAAAAGCAAGATATAAGCAAAAATAAATAAATAGACAATAATATAATATAATAAGGGTTAGTAATAATAAAAATTAAAAATAAGGTTAGTGAAATAATAATAATAATTTAATAATAAAATAAATAAATTAGTAATAATATGGTTAGTAATAATAACAATAATTTAAAATAAATGGAATTAGCAAGAACATAATTAAAATAATAAACAAAGGATTAAAATTTTTAATATAGACAATTATTTAGGAATAAGAAGAAATATGAACATTTAAATAGTTATTATAACATTTTAATTTATATACAAATTATTAAATTATTTTTAAACATATTAGAATTACAAAATTCAATTATCATAGGTTCAATTATTAAAAATTATTTATATAAACAAATTTTAAAAATACTTAATTATATTAAATAAATATGTACAAAAATAAAAAAAAATAAAATAAAACTAAGTTTCTAATAATTGTTTAGAGAAAAATAAATTAGGGTTTTAGGGTTTATTAGAAAATATTTTTTAGGGTTTATAATATAATATACAAAATTATTTAAATAAACATACATATATTATAATTTAGTTACATAATAAAAAAAAATTTTAAATTGAGAAAAATAAAAGTTTAGAATTTTAGAAAATATAAGTGTTGTTTTGGATATTTATTAAATATATATATACATGCATAATTTATTTTTTAATTAATAAATAAGAAAACAATTAAGCAAATTAGTTAAATAAATTAAAACAGAAAAATGGTAAAAAGAACTTACCTTGGCTGGGTTTGAACCCATGACATCCAGTTTACCAGCAACAACAACAACCACCAGGCTACCATGCGCATAACCAATAGAAGAGAAAGGGAAATTGGTTTTGTTTCTTGTCTGGAAAAATCAAGAAAAAAAATAAATAGAAGCAAAAGGCCTGGGGGAGGATTGAACCCAGGACCTTTGAAGCTAACACGCATACACAAGACCAACCCAGCTAGATGAGCAATTCTGTTTACAAACCATCAAATAATAATAATATATTATGTTCAACGTATAAATGAGAAAACACAAAAATATTTGTCACAGCCAGGTTTCGATCCCACGCCCTCTCATCAAACGCACGCCTGGCTTTCCACTGGGCCACGCAACCTGTGGTGATAACAAACCAACAAGATAAGATAAAATATTTTAAACACAATTTGAATTTTTCCTGAACGCGCCAACAGCTTCTTCTTCAACCTCATACTTGCGATTTTACCTGCGAAATCAGCCACGAATTTTCCTGCGAAAACAGAATGGCAACAAAACCTACGAAAGCCAATGATCAATAAAACTGTAAAATTTCACAAAATTGAATCCATCAATGTGATCCAAACATTCATGCGGTTCATTCTATGATTTTAGAATCCATTTATATTTCCTAAATCAGAAAACCCTAAACCTTACTCCAAACCCTAACAATGGCTTTTCACGGGTTATGCAAGGTTTCTTTGATTTCTTTTCCCAGAATCGTTCTACATACTATCACAAACAAGATTAGGTTAACAAAATTCATTAATATACAATGAAATAGTGTAATCGAAAAAATCAAATTCAAGAACAATTATGGTTCGGTTTGAACAATATGTCATGTTTTTTATGCATATGAGGGATGATTCATGATCAGGGAAGTCCAAGGAGTCTTGCTATGTTCTTGTTTTACCTTCAAATGCCCTGAATCAAAGAATCCGAATGTGAGTTTTTGAGAGAATTTTTGAAATTGTGAACTTACTCTTAGGGCTGTGTAATCCGTGCCTTTGCAATAGGGTTGTGTTTAGTACTTATAGGTGATTGATTTTAGGTCAAAAAATTGATTGGTTATGTGAAGAATTTGATATGAAAAGATCCATAATGATCATGCCTTAAAAATCCAATATTCATGTGTGAATGCTTTCTATTTTTGGCCAAATCTCATGATTTCTTTCCTCTTCAATTCAAATCAATATTTAAGACTTTCTAGAAGCTTAATCTCCATCAAATCTTACATTTTCATATTTTATTTTTATTTAAAATGATTTTTAATGAATTAAATCAAAATAAATAAAAATAAAATAATAAAAATTCTGATTTTTAATGGTTTGGGTCGTGCATGGAGTCATTGTATGGGTTGGGTCATTATTTGGCAAGCCCATTTGGAAGAAATTGGTTTTAGACCTCCTTTTTCATCATAAACCAACTCAAAATTTCCCAACTTTGCAAGGGCACATATCCTTAAATTTTAATGCTATGAGGGTGTTCTTGGACATTTTGGAAAGCTTGAAGAGTCCTCTAACCAACCCCACTGGTTTCATGTCCATATCATTTACCAATCTCAAGTTATGCCCTTTTGAAGTTGTTGACTTTTTGTTGACTTTCAAAAGGACCTATAATGTCTTAGCTCATACCTTCCAAATGAAGCATTTTTGGGCTTGGCTTGTGAGACATAAAGTTGTAGAGAATTCAATTTCCTTCAAAATGAGCTTTGGATGGAAAATTGGTGATGAAGCATGTGAAAGTTATGGCTGGTCAAAGTTCAGTTGACTTTTCCTGAGGAAACCCTAATTTAGAAACCTCTGATTCTTGATGATCTGAAATACCCTTGATGAATCATGATCAACCCTTGATCAAATGATGAATTTTACTTCATATACTTGATGTTGGCAAAAAAATCATAAAGTTTGACTTTGGTTTGACCACAGTTGACCTCAGTTTGACTTTTTAACTGCTTTGACTGATTTTGACTTATCTGATCATCTGACTGAGCAAACCTTTGGGAAAAGTCTTGAAACTTGTCATGGGGATTCTTAAACACATATAAGATGTTATGAAGCTCACTTGAAGTCTTGGAAGTCCATTTAGCCTGATTAAAGTCAAAACCCTAGTTTTGGATGCACTGCTTAGGAGAATGCATTGTCTGAGGGAATTGTCAAATCTTCTGACTATTTGTGAACTTTGTGAACCTTGTGAACCATCATAAGATGTCTTGTGAACCTTTTGAACCTCATGGGTGGTCTTGTGAACCTTGTGAACCTTATGAAAGGTCTTGTGAACCTCATAAAGTGTCTTGTGAACCTTGTGAACCTCATAAAGTGTCTTGTAGACTTCATGAACCTCATGAAAGGTCTTGTAAGTATTGTGAACCTTGTGAACCTCATAAAGTGTCTTGTAAACTTCATGAACCTCATGAAAGGTCTTGTAAGCATTGTGAATCTTGTGAACCTTGTGAACCTCATAAAGTGACTTGTAGACTTCATGAACCTCATGAAAGGTCTTGTAAGTATTGTGAATCTTGTGAACCTTGTGAACCTTCTTAGCACACAAAGTCTTGTATTGTGAGGGCAAATTTTGGGGTGCAACACCCGTGTCCTTCCTTTTCTTTCTTCTGGTTTGTGCAGCATTACCATTCCCGTTCCTTCGGGATAAAAATGCCTGGCTGGCGACTCTATTCTTTTCTGCGACACTTTCGCGTTTGCACCAGGATGGAAATCCGGGGAGCGACAGATCACAATGGATGCAGACTGTTGTGCCTATGCCAGAAGGTGCCACAAATTCCATATTTATGCAGACAAGGTGCATGTGCCTCTGAATCCTTTGAATGTGATGTCTTCACCCTGGCCCTTTGCCATGTGGGGCATTGACATGATCGGAAAGGTTGAGCCGACTGCTTCGAATGGACACAGATTCATCCTGGTAGCCATTGACTATTTTACCAAGTGGGTTGAAGCAGCTTCGTATGCAAATGTCACCAGGCAAGTGGTAGCCCGATTCCTAAAGAGAGACATCATATGTCGGTATGGAGTGCCCGAGCGAATCATTACTGATAATGGTTCCAACTAGAACAATAAAATGATGGCAGAGTTGTGTCAGGACTTCAAGATACAACATTACAATTCTTCTCCTTACAGGCCAAAGATGAATGGCACTGTTGAGGCAGCTAAAAAAAACATTAAGAAGATTGTGCAAAAGATGGTGGTCACATACAAAGACTGGCATGAAATGCTACCATTTGCCTTGCATGGGTACCGTACTTCAATCAGAACATCCACTGGGTTAACGTCGTATCAACTTGTGTATGGTATGGTGGCAGTCCTACCTATTGAAGTTGAATTACCCTCCTTGCGAGTACTGATGGATGTCAAGCTGAATGAAGCAGAATGGGTCCGATCCCGGTACGAACAACTGAATTTGATCGAAGAGAAGAGATTAGCTGCAATCTGTCATGGGCAGCTATATCAAAAAAGAATGAAGAAAGCCTTCGATCAGAAAGTCAAGCTTCGAGAATACCAAGTAGGAGATCTTGTGCTAAAAAGACTCCTCCCTCCTCATACAGACCACAGGGGCAAGTGGACTCCGAATTACGATGGTCCATTCATAGTGAAGAATGTTTTCTCCGGTGGAGCACTGATGCTCACTACTATGGATGGTGAAGATTTCTTGTCCCCTGTGAATTCAGATGCGGTTAAAAAATACTTCGCATAAAATGACCCGCTGGACATAAAAACAGAATGTAAGTCCAGGCAAAAATAGGGCATCCCGGCGAGTCAAAAAACAGAACAAAAGACTCGGGCAAAAATAAGGGAAAATAAAGAAAAATGTACATCCGCTGTGTTGAAAAGCCACATTGGACAGCTCAGGCAAAAATGGGTATCCCGGTGGATTGAAAACCCGAAAGGGCGATCCACGCAAAATAAGGGAATAAGCGAACAACTGCATTCTGAATTCGTCTGTATCATTCACAACATGGCAAGCTTCGAAAGGTTCAAGCGTCGGTCAGAATCATCCTTCTTCAGAAAGCAAGATGAGAAGAAAGTCAATGTCATACGAGTCATAGCGAAAGGGAAGCTCACTGAAGCCTCATCAACATTGCCAGTACTTTTTGTTTCTCAATTTGTAACAATCTCCTCATTTCAGGGGATATATTACTTACTCCCGGGAGTGTCTAAACTCCTATGATGGAATCCAGTAAGGGACACCTCAGGGTACTTGTGCGTTTTTTTGTCATAACAGGATTGCAGGTATTCAGAGCGCCACGGGGGGCATGAAAGGTTTTTCCCCCAGCAAAGCTGCCAAATCACTATTTCCTCAGCACATCCTCCAAGCAGCACCAGAGATGCTTCATACCCATCAGAGTTGCCGAGCATCACTTCTCCAGCACTTTCTTCAGAGCAGCATCGGAAGGTGTTCATTTCCCCAGCTGAGTTGTCAGATATTATCATCCTCAGCAGGATCCCTACAGAAATCTCTAGGAGGATCATTCAGTGATTGTTCCTCCCCAGCCGAGTGCTAGACAGGGAACCATCTCCCCACAGAGCTCCAGCCTCTTCAGAAGAGCAATATCTGAAAATCTCACAACAAAGTGATGAAAGCTTCCACAGGCCCCAGTTGGGCTCCTCATTACCAAGACTAGTCTATCAGTGGCCTATTTTCCCAAGCAGAATCATTTGTATCAGATCTACCAATGATCTCATCCCCAGCTGGGATATCCTTTCAGGAAGATCAGTCAGAGATCTTCGCAGTAACGGTATCTGAATCCTGGATCGGTATCTTTGCATAATCATGGCATTCGCATTATATTTTCCCCCCAGAGCGTAGTATTCCGTCTAATACGGAGTATTACGGCAAAAATCAAACATGTTGCATAATCACAAGTCATGTTTTGAATCAAACACCTGTATATACCAACGTTCCGTCAGCAATATATACAAGGAATCACAGTCCCAGCAGAAAGCCAAAGCATCCCCTTTGCACTCACAAATACCTACTAATACATACTCTTTTTTCGACACTCGTCCGTGTCATATCATCCCCTGCAGATATAAACCACAAACAGATATTTATACACTCTCTTTTGACACTCGTCTGTATCACCTTTCCCCAGCATGGTTGCCTAAATACTTATTGTAAACCGAATATTTATTTATAATACACTTCTTTCGACACCCGTCTGTGTCATCTTATCCCCACAGATCGTCAGAATATCTTTCACACTTATAAGTTCATAACTTATTCATTTTCTCTTTTACACTCGTACGTGTCACTTTCCCCAGCAAGTTGAACACTCGTCTATGTCTCACTCATGTTAATTTTCACTCATACAGATACTCGTCCGTATTTTGTATACATCACTTATTTCCCCTCATATTCGACACTCGTTCGTGTTCTTTGTTAACCAGTTGGTACTCGTTCGTATCATCATCTCTGAACATGCATCAAAGTTGTTTCTACCGATACTCGTCCGTATCGTAGTCTTAAGGATGCTCGTCCGCATCTTTAATCTATACACAGCGTCAAACACTCATACCTTTTACTTATTCGATGTAAACGCTCGTCCGTGTTTACTATTCCCCAGCAAATCCCCAGTAAATTATTTCTTTTCTATCTGACATTCGTCCTATGTCATGATACTTTCGGTAGCCGTACCCTGCCAGGTGATCATCCTTCACCTTTTGATGACCGTCCCTCATCATTCCCTCAGCAGAGTCTCCATTATTGGAACCCTTTTATATCCGGCATTCGTCCTATGTCGTGATGTCTTAGCAGCCGTACCCTGCTAGGTGATCGTCCTTCACCTTTTGATGATCGTCCTTCACCATTTTATCTGATGGCCGTCCCCATCGTTGATTTTGTTATCTGACATTCGTCCTATGTCATGATAAACCCCGAGAGCAGCCGTACCCTGCTAGGTGATCGTCCTTCACCACTTGATGATCGTCCTTCATCATGTTTATTCGATGGCCGTCCCCATCGTCGACCTTTTCTATCCGACATTCGTCCTATGTCGTGATATTTTCGGCAGCCGTACCCTGCCAGGTGATCGTCCTTCACCTTGGATGACCGTCCCTCATCCTTATCCCCAACAGAGCAGTCGTCCCCTGTTAGGTGATCGTCCTTCACCTTTGATGACCGTCCCTCATCATTTATTTCTTCAACCTGATGGTCGTCCCCATCATTGAATTAACCTTTAATCCCCAGAGAATTTTGTTACTGTATTTGATGGCCGTCCCCATCATAAAACTCTTTATTTTCCCAGCATGTCGGTCGTCCCCGTCATTGCTTTATCCCCAGCAGTCGTCCTCTGTTCGACGGTCGTCCTCCGCTTCCCACACTTTATAATCATACTTTACTTCCTTTTACAATCTATATCCTTTTTCTTCTTCACCCAGTGAGTGCAAATTTTGGACCGTCTTTGGTATTCAACCACAAGTTATCTTGCTTGTCTGATAAGCCGGGCACTTACATCCTGCACAGCCAACTCATGCTTGAATAGGGGCAGCTGTAAACACCCCAAATTTTCCCTCACTAAGGTCACACCATGGCTTGTGATCTTTTCATTTGCATAAGTTTAATCATGTCACATCATGTTGCATTTTGCTTCACTGCATTGGTTCAAAGTCATCTGCATCTAGGGTTTGTGATCTGAGCAATCCATGAGCCATCTGAGCCACCCCAAAGGTCTTCAATCATCTCAAGAGGGTCCAGGTATTTTCAATCATCATATTATATCCTCCCAAGATCAAGAAAGTCAGAAAATCACAAGAACTGGCAAGGCATGGAAGCAGAGCCAGGTTTAACTGCACAAATGACCTAAAATTAGGGTTTTGGTTTCAAAGGCCATAACTCCAAAAAATTTGGTCATTATTGTTTCTTTTGGTCTCAATATGATATAAGGATCATGCATACCAAGTTTTATGGAAAAATTCATTGTGGAAGTCATCTGATCACTGGGTAACTTCCTGAGCAAGTCAGAGCAAAATCAGGGCATCTGAGGCCCCCATCAGTGGAACCAAAATGGATTTTTCATCAAATTGAAGTTATAGGGTCTTTATTTGATCATTGAAGTGTTTAGAAGTTCACAAATTTGAAGAAAAGTGGGCTAAACCAAAAGTTGTCAAATATGGAAATGACTTGTAATGTAAACTTTCCATTTTGGGAAAGTTTTTCAACCTCCTCTTTCTTAACCAAAAATGCTTCAAATGAAAAATTGTTGGTCATGAAAGTTGTAGATTGGATTATTCCCTTTTCAAAAAGTACAAGAACAAGATCTAATTCATTTTGGAACTCAAGTTATGGCTTTCCAGAGTTGGCAAAAATCACATAATTTCATGTTTCATGCCAAAAGGGATTTTTTGCAAAACCTCATACCAAACCATTTTGTGACTTCTAAATGACTTCTAGGCACCATTACAACTTGCCAAAATCAGAATTGCACAAATTCACAAAGTTTCATGCCTTGGATCACAAGCCTCCATAAGTCATTTTTTCATAAATTCTCAAAAGAGGGATTTTTGCAAGAAGGATTTCTAATGATTGATTTGGTTTCTAATTGGCCTCAAAACATCATAACAACATTACATGATCCATTTTGCTGCAAATTGCCCAAAGAATTTCACATTTCCATTACTTGCACATGAAGAAATCCAAAAGGGGCAAAAGTTCACAAAATTGCAAAACCTCCCACAACTTCCCACAAACTTGCTGAATTGCCACAGGTTGCATTCCATGGACATCCTTGAATCAAGCTGCACCAGACACCCCCTTGTCCTTGGCCTGAAACAGCCCATACCTCAAAGGACAACAAATCTTGACTTTTTGCATTTTGCACCATACCAATCACACTATGCCATTACCAACTTTCTAACCAATCACAATACCTTATACTAATCAAAAGCAACCCAAACATAACAAGAAGCAAACCTGAACTCTCCCATAACTTAGCATTCACAAAAACCTCCCTCTTTGCATTTTCTATCGAAACACACAACTCAGCCACTCATTCTTCAAACCAACACCACCATTCATCTCAGCATCAATCACTGATCATTTCCCACCCTTCACTTTGCCCTAAAAGCCACCATACACAAAACACGATTTTCCCCCTTTGAACTGAACTTCATCAAACTTCAAAAGGAGGTCACAAACACTTCAGCAAAGCTTCAAAGCTTCTTCAGGGAGGTCATTGGAGGCGTTTTGAAGCAAAGAAGCAGCCTGAAAGCTCCAGGGTTGAAAGCTTCATCTCAGGTAGCCATGTGAAAACGTTTTTCCAGAATCTTTGTTTTAAGTTCTTAAATGGTTAAGTTTGATCCCCTGAGTGTAATGAACTTTGAATTATTGAAAATAGTGAAGAAATGAGGATGTATGGTCTGTCTGAAAGTTTTGCATTTTTTGTTCTTTGATTCGAATCTTGTTAATGGATGAAAATAAATTCTGTTTGAGGGTGGATTTGGGTTCAGGGGAGTGAAAGGAACGAATCTGGAGCTTTAGAGCTCCAAAAATGGCCTGGGGAGTGAGATAGCAATTTTCAGGGGAGAGTGTGGCCGGAGGTCATTTCTGACCACCTGAAAGTAATTAAGGCTAATTAGGGTTAGGGCTTCGTATTTGAATCTGGGCCCTTGGATTGATTTTCCCGCGCGTGTTTGAAGGGTCTGGATCTTGTGTTTAGTTTTAATGATAGGATTAATATTTAATTAACTAAGTTTAGTCAGATTTGAATGTGGGCCGTTAGATAACGCGCCAGGTCAACAAGCCCAAACCCAGAATCAACCACAACCCTTGGATTTGCATACTTCTGTTTTTATTAATTTTTATTTCATTTATTTCTATTTAATTTGTACGAATTTTTAAAAATAGGAAAAAACATCAAAAAATTCTGAAATTTTTTATTCAACCCTTTATTAATTTTCAGAACCCAAAAACATTTTTATTTTTATTTTTTGCATTAAAAATATATTTTTAAATCATTTAAATGTTATTTTTAATTAGTTAATTGATTTTAATTAATTAAAAATACATTTAAGTATTTAAAAATCACAAAAAAATTCAGAGAAACATTTTCAAACATTTACAAACATTTACAAACTCACCATACAAATTTCTTTTTGGTTTTGATCATGCTTTGACAATTTTCAAATGAATTAGGGTTCTTAAGTTTGCATATTTTCAACCCTAACTTCAAAAATTCATAACTTTTGATCCAAGTTGAGTTTGTGAATGATTCTTTTTGCATTGTGCTATACATGGTTTCAAGCATCTAAAAACATTTTTGTTTCATTTTTATCTTTCATTTTCAATTTGTTTGGCATTTTATCTTTAGGATCACCCTTTAAACCCTAGAAACTTAGGAAATTCATAACTTCCTTTAGGTTTAGCTTCTGACCTCCCCCTTTGGATAGTGAACTAGTATAGGTTTAGGGTTCCTTTGAGTGCATTTTCAATTTTTTAACTTATGATTTTCTTCTGTTTTTTTTAGTTTTGCATCTCCCATGATCATACAACCCTAAATTGCATCCTCATTTGCATTCATCTTGCATAAGCTTGCATACATGAACTTGCCATGACATTTTTTGCATCCACATGACATATAAGACATCTTAGGACACATTAGAATCATGTTTGATCATTGCATCATCCATTTGCCATGTTATGCTTTCATTTCATTTCATGTGCATTCATGAACTTTCATGCTTCCTTTATGCTTCATTTGCATTCCCATCCTTTGTATGATCATCTTCATCTCATGACATGCATTTATATCATCTCTTTGCATCATTAGCATCATGAACATGCTTCTGGTTTTGGTTTTCATCTTTTCATTTCATCCCATTTTCATTTCATTTCATTTCCTTTTGCTAACTTTTCAGGTGGTAAGTGTTTGAGAAGTGAATTTGCCTTCACTTCTCATAAACTCTTCTCATCTCTCTTATGCATTCATTGCTGCATTTTGTATGTGTATTAGAGTGAGCTTGCTCATTCATGCTCTCCTCGCTTTCTTTCTCCAAACAACTTATCTTCTTAAGTGAAGTAAGTTGACTTGCTTCTTTCTGCTTCTCCCCCTTCCATCTTTCTTCTTCCTTGGTGGCTTTTCCTTGAAGGTCTCTTACAAGCCTCATAAACCCTAGGAATACCCAAGTATGATCACAATTAGGGTTTGATTAGTCCCCCCCATTATTTTTACCTTTGTGTCATCTTTTGTGTCTTCTCTTCTCATCTCATAATCAAGGACTAAACCCTTAAGGTTTTAAGACTTTGTGATTAGGGTTATGCCTGTATCCTTCTATTAGGATGGAGTGTATAACTTTAATCCTAAGTGTTAAACCCTTAATGTGTTTAAATCCTTTAATCAATCCATATTAATAATCACTAAGACATCAAACTTGTAACTTGGGCCTTGCATTAGGGTTCTAATTCTTCCTTAATTGGTTAAGAAGGACTAACCCTAATGTTAATGGACAAGTCCCCCTCAAGTTGTCTTACAAACCATAAAATCCACTTCTTAATCTTACCATTAACTAAAATCCACTTTAATAAAGGCTTTGTTTTGTCATGAGGTTAATCCCTAATCATGGATTAAGTTGAGGAGCCTTTCTCAGCTTAAATGTTCTCATCTATCATCCTTCTATTAGGATGGTGTAATGGGTCCATTAAATCCTTGATTATGGCTTAAAATCATTACTCAACACTAAACAAAAACTCCAAAAACATCTAAATAAATGCAAGTAGGTTAATGATCTTAATCCTACATCAGGGTGATTAAGTGTGAGGTGCTTACTTCATACTTAAGGTACTCTCATTACCCCTAATCAAAGGGAAGATGTGATGAGTTTACTAACCCTTGATTTAGACTTAAGCTCATTTTCTTATGACAAACTTCAAAAGCAATAAAAGATTGAAAATACCAAAAACAAGCAATAATCGTCTCCTCCGGGATTCTTTTCTCACCTCATTCACTCATAAACGAGAACTTGCTTCTTCCGTCTAATGCAAGACAGTTTGCACCTGAGCTAGACAGGTCATACACTTGAGCATAGACAAGTAAGCAGTTCACAAGTCAATTTATCTTTCAGTTTCTTAGAGTCGAACTACGGTGTTCTGACTTCCTCATTGCACGAGAAGATACGTAGGCATAACTTAACAGTTATCGAACAAAAGTCTCTGTGTATTCCCCCTCTTTCAGCATTATTCTTTAAGTCTCATTGTCTTGAGCTCTCCATTCTTTCCTTGCACTGACACTCCTATTATTCACTTCACACTTCTTTTACACTGACACTTGTATCCTTTTCCAGCTTTTTGCACACAAAATAGCACTGACACTACCCCTTTAAACACAAATCTTTCAAGCGTGGATCCCGTCGAGTACGACGGACAATCTGGGTGCTAATACCTTCCCAAGTTGTAACCAACCCCCTTTCTCAGTATCTTTGGTTCGCGACCGTCTTGTCCATATCTTCCTAGGTTTATGCAGCATTACCTTTCCTTCGGGATAAAAATGCCTAGCTGGCGACTCTTTTTCAGTTCACCCTTTCATTTTCTACTTTCGCCGACCGTTCGCGTCTGTACCCCTCTTGGCCAGGTGTCATCAGGTGGGAGCGACACAACCCATTATTCATGATGATCCATGTCCTACATTCAATTAATTCATCCTATGCACTCAAGTTCCAAGAGATTTGGGATTTCAAAAATGAAGATGATTGATAAGCCAAAGGATTTTTGAGATATCAGTCACCTCTCCCTTTGTTACATCTGGTGAGGACTTTGGTGCTTAGAGTGTATGGATGAAGTCACGTAATTGTGTGATGCAGTATGTATGAAATGTGTGTGTATTATTACGTGTGGTTAGGCTTGTGTATTTTGGCTGAAGGCGTGTGGTAATAGGCTTGGATTTGTGAAATATGTGGTCATGTGTGTATCATGTGTGGCTGAAAGTGTGAATCTTGTGCTAGCAGCGGCTTGAATGAGTGTATGAGAAGCTTGTGTTCTTGCAATGTGGTGTGTGTGTGTCTGTCGACTGAAGCTTGGCTTTGGGCTAAAGTTGTGGGACTTGCGGCTGGAAAAGGCTTTTTGTTGTAGTATTTTGATGGCTTATGTATGTGGAGGCTTAAATGTGTGGCTAGTACTTAGTAACTGTGTGGTGGCTAGAATAAGTGTAAGCATTCACATTTTTTCCTCTTAGAATGCTTATATGGCCTTTTGTTGGTAATAAACAAAAACGGGCCTTGAATGTTATTTGCACATGAACAATGATCCTTTTTTTTAGAATTTTGGATTTTTTAGGATGGATAATGAGTAATCAAAATGGATAAAAAATAAAATATATTGAATACTAATTGAAAATGGTTTAGAGTAATGGATATTAAAAAAAGTCATTGAATTGAAGTTGGATGGATTTATGGATTTATGTAATTGGAAAAGATTACAGATTGAAATATGGGTAATGGTTCAGAAATAAATGTTAATGGATAATGGATATGGGTATGAACTAATTCTTAGAAAATGAGTTGGCTACCACCAACACACACAACCATGAAGCCTCAATTTTTCTACTCAAAACCAATCTTGCACTACTTCCACAAAAACCACTTGATTAAAGCCAACCATGAACCACTCAACAATCTGAAACTGGAATACGACCATCAACTTTAATTATTTATGAATCTCTTATCAAATGAATTGAATCACTTCAAGTCTGTCTGAATCGTTCTCTAGGAAAATAAATCCACAGATGAACCACTAATGAACTGAGGAACACTCAATCAAGACGACCTGGTCCAAAACTTCTTATGAATCACAGCTTGATAATCTGATGAATTCATCACACAACACAACTTGCCTGAGAAACAGCCACTGAAGTAGAAATAACTTGTAGTTGAAAAAATCTCTTGATAGTGTGACCAAAATCAGGTTAAACTTCCATCTAAATCAAATCATAAATGAACAACCACATCTGACTTGAAAACATTGCTTTAGTTTTGACAACCCTACAACACGTGAAGACACATAGATAAAAAAAGCAAACTACGTCATATTTTTGGTATTTTTGTTAGAGGTTAGTAAACATAAACAAATATAAAGTAAGAAAACATAGCTGATCGGGGATCTTGTTTGTAAACAAGATGCATATGAAATGCGAAAAATCTTAGAGGCATTAATTAGGGTATGTCATATGCGCTTGAAATGTTACGTAGTATCTTGTGCATTTTTCCTTCATATAATAATCCTTATATAGGCAATGAGAAAAAGATTTGTTGCATGACAGCTGGCCAAGCGAATGTCGTTCCCGAGGGTGAAAAATAATACACAGTCGTCCTTTCGTACCACCAAATCATGGTATTGGAGTAGTGGAATCGTTAGTGGAATGAAACATCTTTGTACTATTATATTATTCCGTCTTAAACATTAATCCTTATCTTCTGATCTTCAGAGGCTTCTGGTTGTAATATGATTGAAGCACGAGTAAAGAGAAAGGATAACTCGGTCTTCAAAATCTCAAGTCTTTAGTATCTTCAGTGCTTGTTCACTTAGAACCTTAAGTCTTCAGAACTTCAGCACTTGTCTTCAAAACCCTTGATCTTCAGAACTTCAAGTCTTCAGAGTCTTCAGAACCTTGTTCACTCAGAACCTTGTCTTCAGAGTCTTCAGCACTTGGTCTTTAGAACCTTTAGTCTTTAGAACTTCATGTCTTCAGAGTCTTTCAACACTTGGTCTTTAGAGCCTTTAGTCGTTAGAACTTCAAGTCTTCAGAGTCTTCAACACTTGTTCTTCAGAACTTATGTATCAGAGTCACACTCATCCAGAATCAGAATCCTAGAAACATTGCAACAACAACAACATCAGTTTCTTAAGATCTTTTTGATGAGTTGTTACATAAACAATCTTGCTTTCTTTTAGTGTAGAAGCGGATATCATCATATCATAATTACTGGTTCATATGATCTCTATTAGAGTCAAAACCTGTTTGTCATAGCTTTCAGAACAACAAAATTTTAGAGTATCAACATTGCTTTCACACAAATACTCCATTGTTATTATTAAGACTTAGAGATATCAAGGAGAACCAAACCTTGTTCTTGCAATCTCCCCCTTTTTATAATGGCAAAACAATGTATTTTGAAGAGCCAGTTTTATAGGAAGATAATAAATAGGAAATGACTTAAGATAAGTTCAGAATTATCTTCCCTTTTACAATATATTTTCCCCTGAATCTGACAATCCTAAAATTTCATTTATGCTTGTTCAGAGTCTTCCCTGATCTCAGACTCACAAAATAAATTTTGAGTTTCTAGATCGTACGATAGAGAAGGAATACTTCCCTATGACGACTCATCAAAATCTGACTAGTTCAATGGTCTTCATCTCAGAACCTAGTAACTATCAGAACTTGATGATAAAAATCTAACATAAGAATTCCAGTCATAGAGCTTGATTAGCTCAAACTTATAGCCAAATTATGAATGCTTGATTCTGATGATTTATCATTGCTTATCATATTCATATTTGTCGGATATTCAATATCATTCCTGAAACAAAACATACTAAGAGAATTTTGCAAATATAATATGTTAGAATGTCAAGACTGTGATTCAGAGCCTAGATATTGAATTTCAAAATAACTTTCCAATACTCCCCCTTTTTGTCATAATAAAAAAGGTAAAAATAATCAACCAAACACATACATAAGAGTTTTGATGGGATAATCTAAAAAGTGTTTTAGGGTTTAAAGGAGGTGAGCTTTGAACAAATGATGATGCCATCGGAATATATATATATATATATATATATATATATATATATATATATATATATATATATATATATATATATATCAATAAGTTCATGTCCAATTTAAAAACCATGAGCTCAAAATATTTTCTAGTTTAAAAACAATTAGGGACAAGTAAGGAGTATTGATAGTAATTACTTTGAAAGTCTAGCCTTGCGAAATCACAATGCGCGAGGTGTCACTGCAACGAATAGATATGATTAAAAGACCACACTCATCTATTTTAGTGGACACGTTTGCTATTTATCAAGTCAAGAACACCAAAGAAAATTTAGTATCTGACTAGGATAAGTTTCTGAAGAAACAATCTTCTAACTTGTAGAAGTATTTCTATCAGAACTTCACAACTCCATATTTGCTTGGGTCAGAATTTCTTTTTACACAAAGAGACTAAACTTATTCTGACATGATTTATTCTGGACAAATACCCATATTTAAGTTCTTCAGAATAAATATAAATTTATCTTCAGCTAAGGGTTTTGTAAAGATATCATCCCACTAATGTTTTTATCTATAAACTTTAGAGATAAAATTCCCTTCTAAACATAGTCTCTGATAAAATGATATTTAATTTCAATATGTTTAGCTCTTGAATGGAAAATAATATTCTTACTTAAACAAATAACAAATGTGTTATCATAGTAAATAAGAATGTTACCCTCATTTATCTAAAAATCCTCGAGTTGATTCTTCATCTAGAACATTTGAGTACTGCACAATGATACTGCAATATATTCTGCCTCTACAGTAGATAATTATATAGTTGATTGCCTTTTGCTTTCCCAAGAGACGAGATTGTTTCCCAGAAACTGACAGTTTACATAAGTGTTTTTCCTTTCAATTATATCTCTGGTATAGTCTGAATTACAGAAACCAGATAGTGTGTACTCCGATGTCTTCTTATATATCAGACCCAGATTGGTTGTTTCCTTAATATACCTTAGGATTCTCTTGATAGCAGTAAAATGAGTTTCCCTTATATTTGATTGGAACCGAGCACACAAGCAAACACTAAACAAAATATTTGATCAAGAAGCCATTAAATGCGGAAGAGAACATATCATTCCATGATAGAGCTTCTGACAAAATTTATCACTTGCTTCTTCTTTCTTCAGCATGCATGTTGGATGCATGGGGGCCTTTGCAAGTTTTCTTTCTAACATCTTAAACTTCTTCAGAAGTTCTTTTTCATATTTGCTATGATGAATATATGTTCCTTTTGAATGTTGATCAATCTGAATTCCCAGAAATAATCTGAGTTCTCCCATCAAACTCATTTCAAATTCTGCCTGCATCAACTTAGAAAATTCCTTGCACAAAACATGATTAGCAAAACCAAAAATAATATCATCTTCATGAAATTTGCACAATATGAATATCATTCTTAAATGTCTTGCAAAAGAGTGTAGTGTCTTCTATCCCTCTAGTGAAATCATTTTCCAAAAGGAATTTACAAAGTGTATCATACCAAGCTCTAGGAGATTGTTTTAGACCATATAAGGACTTATTTAGTTTGAAAACAAAATCTTATTTTTAGAATCCTCAAATCCAGGGGGTTGGTGTACATACACCTCTTCAGAAATGTAGCCATTTAACAATTCACTCTTAACATCCATCCGATAAAGGATGATGTTATGATTGACAACAAAATAAACTAATAAGCGAATAAATTATAACCTCGTGACTAGAGCAAAGGTCTCAGTATAGTCAATCCCTTATTGCTGACTATTTCCTTGTGCAACCAGTCGAGCCTTGTTCCTGACTATTTCACCCTTCTCGTTTAGTTTATTTCTAAAAACCCATTTGGTTCTGATTACATGGAAACCTTTAGGTTTCTAACAAGATCTCAAACGTCATTTCTGGTAAACTGATTCAGTTCTTCTTCCATGGACAAAATCCAATAATTTTCTTGAAGAGGTTCTTATATTGAGGTTGATTTGATAAGAGACACAAATCCAAGAAGTGTTTCTTTAGAAGGTCTAAAAGTGGATCTGGTTCTGATTGGAGTGAGAAGCTTTGAGTCTATTCTTCTTTTGAAGCAGATCTGGTCAACAAAATACTAAGTTAAAAGCTAAACAACATCGAGTTCTAAAGGGACCACCTCACTGTTGATAACTCGGTGCAATAGACCAATCCCGCCAACAATCAGTTGGACGTCAGAGTTCTTTGCCCTGATCTTCTCCACTGCATTGTTGAGCTCGTACTCTGTTGATTCCAGATTATCCTGCTTCAGGATATGGATTCGGGCAATCAACTCTCCCTGGGTTTTCATGGATATTTCCTCCCCGAACTTATCCTCTTCGACCCTTGTCGAACTCTCTAGTTCAGTGACCCTAACCTTAAGCCTCTCGTTCTTCATGGACATCTCGACCATCATGTCCCTCATGTCACTCGGGTCCTTCAAAATCTCAACCTTGGCCTCGAGATTACCTTGGATGATCTTCAGGTCAATATATAGTTAGATGCTCTCTTCCTCGAGTTCAGAGTTCCTCTTGTGCAGGAGCTTGAAGTCTTTCAGCATACAGGTCTCTGCATCGCCAAGAGAAAGTGCAACTTCCAACACCCACATCATAGCCACAACATCCTGGCAGAGAAGTTTCCATCTCATCTTTGGGTCATTAGCCAGGATGACGGTTGCATCCAGCTCAGGGACCACCACAAATTCCGCTTTGTAAAAGATCTTCTTTCGAAGATAACACGAAGGTAACATAAATTCCCCCTGAAGAAATGGTCGCATTGTCGACAAGGGAGGAGCCAATATCGCCAGCCTTCCTCTTCTTAGTCCTATCTAATGGAGAGTTGGGGAAGGAGGTGATGCCCAGAGATGGAGACTGGGAGACTCTTGCGAATGATCTTTAGTACTTCTTCCATCTTCTTAGAAAGATCATCAGCAGTTGGTGCATCAACTTGCACAGGTTCAATAACAGGACCTTTGCCCCGGGCATCAGTATTTGTCGCAGCAGTGGAGGTAGTAGTTGGAGTAACTCTATTCTTGGAGGTTGCCGGAGGAGAGAAAATTCTTCCGCTTCTTTTGATCTTACTAGATCCAGCAATATTATCAACGTCTAGGTTTTCATCAGCAACATCAGCTAAAGGTTCCTACTTAACACCATGAATATAAACATCAGAACCGTAGTTCCAGGGTATAGCTTTATCAGAAGTATACGAAATAGGACCAGGAGTGGTAATAATCATAGGAGCCACTCTAGCTTCAGCAACAGTCCTCACAGGGCCTTCAGCAGTAATCTTGATAGGACCCTTATGAGTGATTTTGACAGGGCCCTTGGAAGTAATCCTCACTGGCACTTTATCAACCATATCCACCTCTTCAACTTTCGCACCTTGAGTTATATGTTCAACCATACTCTCCACAGAAGGTGTCCTCTCAAACAATATGGTGTAATTTTCCATGAGGCATTGAATACCATCCTTCAACTTCCAGCAGCTATCCGGTTTATAAGCACAATAGAAACAATCTTCATTACAACCTGGAAAGAACCCAGCTTGTACCAACTTCTTCTTGATAACAGATAATGGTGTAGTCACATCTGCAACCGAGGAAATATGTGAAACTTCATCAATGGCATTAACAGTCTTTTCATGATTTGGCATGGGAGCAGTAATCACATTTGGAGTCCCAGGAGGGTCAAACTCAATCTCTCCATCATCAATCATATCTTGAATCTTGTTCTTCAATATCCAGCAATTGTTGGTATCATGTCCCTGACAATTAGAATGATATGCACATCGTGCATTAGGATTGTACCTAGGAGAGGTAACATTAGGATTCTGAGGAGGGTCCTTCAAAGTAATGAGTTCCCCTTTCAACAAGTGTTGCAAGGCTTGGGCCAATGACATGTTGATCTTGGTGAACTGTCTTCTAGGCCTCTGCTGATTTCCCTGTGGTGGCTCTGGTGCTGCAGGACTAGGATTGGAGATGTGAACGGCACTCACAGATTGGAGACTCCTATTACGACCAGGTTGGCCATAAATAGCATTTGACTCTTTCTTCCCACTAGGGGGATTCTTTGCAGTACTTGATGAAGAAACACCCACTTGTATCTTGCCACTCCTTATACCACTTTCCACACGCTCTCCCGTCATTATCAGCTCAGTGAAACCAGATGATGAGCTTCCAATGAGATGACTATAAAAAGGACCATTCAGCGTACTCATGAACATATCCACTAACTCCCTGTCAGTTAGAGGAGGTTGAACTCTACCAGCCAAGTCTCTCCACTTCTGGGCATACTCTTTGAAATTCTCCTTAGCACCCATAGACATGCTTTGGAGTTGCATGCGAGTAGGTGCTAGATCAGCATTGTATTGGTATTGCCTGTAGAAGGCCTCAGCAAGATCATTCCAATCATGGATGTTGACACTCTCCAATTGATAATACCATTCTAATTGAGCTCCAGACAAGCTCTCTTGGAAGAAATGGATCCATAACTTCTTATCAGCAGTATGGGGTTGGATCCTCCGGACATAGGACCTCAGATGCAGCTTGGGGCAGGAGACACCATCATATACTACAAATGCATGGACCTTGAAACCAATGGGTATAACTACTCTAGATATCAAACTCAGATCTTCAAAATCCAGCCCAGAAGACTTTTGCAATTCCATAGCATCCATTCTATCTACCAGCATCTTGAACTTATCTTCATTAGGATCATGATAGTAATTTTCTTCAGAATCAGAATCCCCCATAGTATTATGGAGACTGCCTCCCTCTTTCTCAGACTCCTCAGACTCATAATCTTCAACCTGTTCCTTGGTCTTGACAGGACCTCTGAACCTTCTTCCCATATTGATAAGGCCTCCTGATCTCCTAGCCTTCTTAGTCTTCTTGGCCAGCAGTGTCTTCAATTCATCCTGTCCCTTGGACAAATTCAGGATCAGCTCTTGGAATTGTGCATCTTGTGCCTGGAGATCTTTGACTGTTTGTTCAAGAGCCATTTCTGCTGAAATAAACAGCGAGAAGATAAGATACCTGTACACAAGAAACCTGTGATGCAATGATATGGTGTATAAATGCGTATGCAATGTTTTCAAGGACCGCGGGATTTAAATTTGTTTAAACAACCAAAAAGTAAACTTTTATTAGTAATAAATTTGTTTTCCCTTTGGGCTTACAATAAAAAAAATGAAATGAATACAAAAGATGGGGTTTTAAGTCTCCCATGGACGTTTCCTCTTTGTGTTGAGGTATGAGTTGAGATTCCAATCCTCGTGAAGTTGTTTTGTTAGCTCTAGGATTCTTTCTTGACTAGCTTTGTAATGAGTCTCAAAAGTATCCCTTTGCTCCTTCAACTGGATCCAGGACCTCTGTAAGTCTTCCATGTCAGTGGGCATGTCTGGGTGAAGGATGGTATAAGAAGTATCTCCTTCAGCAACAGGCTCCATAGTAACTGGCAGGATGGCAGGATATGGCATCATAAGAGTCTGAGCACGAGATCGCACCCATCTGAGATAAGCTTCCATAGGAATAGTGTACTTAGACTCCAGAGTCTTGCAGTCAACTTTGTTCACTTTTCCCCATGCTCGTATGAACCTTTGATGATAACCTTGCAGATCGTTGTCGTAATCAAACACAATACCCTGAATCAACATGTCATGAGGACCATCATTACAAGCGTAACCAAACTGTCATAAAGCTAAGGAAGGGTTGTAAGTAATGCCTCCTCTTATGCCTAGAAGTGGCACATTAGGAAACTCCCCACAACGGTCAATGATAGTAACATTCTCCATAGATCGAGAGCACCAATGAATATCTAAATGAGAGAGTGACATAATCCTCTTGGACCACCTGAACCCTTGTTCATTCTTAATCACTGATCGAGGAAGGTGAGAAATAAACCACCTAGATAGCAAAGGTATGCAGCACATCAGAGTTCCTCGTGCCTTCGTAGTACGAGTATGAAGAGAATGCAGAATGTCTCCAAGTAATGTAGGCACTGGATTGTGACTCAGAAATATGTTGATGGGGTAAACGTCTATGAACTGATCTGGATTGGGGAACAATACTAAGCCATAAATCAACAAGGCTAAAATCTCCTCAAAAGCATCATAGCTCATAGCCTTCAAGAACACTTGAGCCTTCTCTATCAACACCTTAGCAAGAATGCCCTTAACTCCACTCCTTGTGTCCAAGACAATGTCTGATTTCTTCAGATGTAGGGCTGCAGCAATGACTTCAGGTTTAGGCTCTTTCTCTAAGCCTGTGAAGGGTTTCTGAACAAGGACAGGTATACCTAGAAGTTTGGAGAACTCTTCCATTGTAGGAACCAGCTGATAGTCGGGGAATGTGAAACAATGATGTTTAGGATCAAAGAACTGAAATAGGACACTCATCATGTCTTCATTGAACCCTAAAGTGACTAGATCCAGTAGGTGACCATGTCTCTTGATGAACTGAGAGTTTTCAGAAACTTGAGAGACCAATTCCTTAAGCTTAGGAGGTATTCCTACAAAGTTGATCCGGATAGTATTCCTACGAGCAGAAGCCATGACCTGCAACAAAGAACAAAGATAAATCCTTTGGTCCTTGAAATGGTTAGTGAAAATGATATGCTTATGATGCATGATGATGTTATGATGTTATGCTCAATCAAAAACATGTGGCACACACAAACAAATCACACAATAGCCCTAGGTTTGAAGGCTTGCATGAGGTTTAAAGGTAAGTACCCTCCCCTGAAGTTTGGTTGGTTCATCCTGTCCTATAAAGTAACCAGGTTCTAAGGGATCTCAATATCATTGATCCTTCACAAGGGTGGTTGTTCAGTAGGCAACTTACTTGCCAACCAAAACCCTCCAAGTTTAGAATCTCAATGAGTGTAGCATCGAGTATCAACCAACTTCAGTCTTCACCAAAGCCAGTTATCTCACTACTTTTCTAAAGGCCAAGATGGGATTACTAGGGTTCTAAATCAGTTAGTGTATTGACAACATATGGCAGCCTCATATTATCCTCAACTTTACTTAAGGAACATAAGCACCAACCAAGAAGTCACACTAACTATGGCCACCAGATCAACCATATCGGTATACGCCGTACAGTTTCCTTGGTCTATTGCCATTTACCTAAGGTACACTAGATCCGGGTTAGGATATTATGAAGCTCACTTGAAGTCTTGGAAGTCTACTTAGCCTGATGAAAGTCAAAACCCTAGTTTAGGATGCATTGCTTAGGAGGATGCATTGTCTGAGGGAATTGTCAAACTTTCTGACTAATTGAGAACCTTGTGAACCTCATGAGATATCTTATGAACATTGTGAAACTTGTGAACCTATTGAGACACAATGTCTTGTCTTGTGGAGGGCAAATTTTGGGGTGCAACAGCTGCCCCTGTTCAATTTTCTGAAACCTGAGGGGTTAGATTGGTATATGTGCCATTCGTGACCTGGAAGGTTGAAGGGGATTGAACACAAAAGCCCAAAAATTTGCACTCGCCGGCGCGTAAAGTAACACTGATGATTAGTTGTATATGCTTAAGTGGGCTTAAAGATGCCACTTGGAAGAACTGGAGATGGTCTTAGAGATGTCATCTAAAATATCAGGATGTGATGATAGCTTTATGTTGATACTGGATATCAGTACTAGGTCTTCATATAGGCCGTCTCTGAATCGTTTATGCAACATAGTTTGAATTGTTGAATGGACCAGCAGAAATAACTCTTCGTGACGATTATCTCTTCTGGAAATATCTTGGATTAGGGACTGGATCTTTGTACATACCGTTTGCCTACTCTCCAAGGTAAAAAGAACGTCAGGATTAGTTCTTCTGAAAAATATCTTGAACCAAGGAATGGATCTTTGTACAGACCGTTTGCCTGCTATTCAAGGGCCAAAAGAACGTCAGGATTAGTTCTTCTGAAAAATATCTTGAACCAGGGAATGGATCTTTGTATAGACAGTTTGCCTGTTATTCAAGGGCCAAAAGAACGTCAGGATTATTTCTTCTGAAAAATATCTTGAACCAGGGAATGGATCTTTGTATAGACCGTTTGCCTGCTATTCAAGACCAGATAGATGGAATCTTCTGGAAATATCCGGGATTAGGGAATGGATCTTCTTACAGACCGTTTGCCTACTCTCTGAGGAAATAGATTAAATCTTCTGAAGATATCTTGAACCAGGGAATGGATCTTTGTACAGACCGTTTGCCTGCTATTCAAGACCATATAGATGAAATCTTCTAGAAATATCCTGGATTAGGGAATGGATCTTCGTATAGACCGTTTGCCTACTCTCCGAGGACATCTTGAGTAATGTATGGATCATTTCTGACCTGTTGTGAATTGTTGATATTGATTTATTTGCATATAACTATCCTGCAAGGAGAATGTTAGTTTATGCAATATGTATGCATGCATAGTATGATGCACCTAAGTAAAATGTATTACACATTTATCGATATGTATGTTATGATATGATGTAAATGATGTATGTATGAATCATGCAGCCTAAAGCGTCTGGATATCTCTGTATAACAACTACTGGCTAGGGAAAATAAATCCCGATTCGTTGCTGAAGAATATGAGGACCTCGTTCCCGTCTCGTTTGATAGTATAACATTTATAACCTCCCGTCTTCGTTCGTCGTACTTCTATTGAAGGAATAAATTCCCGAGTATCCCGACTGAGGATAAATTCAAGGGGAGATGTAACTCGAAGTATCTATGATGATAGATTTGCCCTAGTGGGGATTTGTAGCTGTCTTGTGGGGATGAACCGGCGAAGCTTTGTTGAATTCCTTCCCTCGTTCGTCCTTAGTAAATACTATTACTGCATTTTTATGCATTTCTTGTAAGCATCAATCATATTCAAAAGCATACATACATTCAAACACAACCAATGGACGTTTCGCTTATGTAAATAGGGTAAAAGTAAATCTGGATTCGAAGATGAAATTTTATTTATATCACAAAGTGACCTATACATAGGCAAGTTTGTACAAGGAGACAGAAATCCTAGTAAGAGGAATTTGTCGTAAAATTTTTACAAAACAAAGAAAATCATCTATGTGGGAAATAATCCTATTGAGTTTCAATTCTACTATTGCCATTATCTTCAAGTATCTCATCTTCTGCTGTTGAGACGGAAACGATTGGATTGAGCCTTATCTGTTCGAGCTTGAATTAAGTAGCACAACTGGTTGGATTTACATGGGTGATCGAAACGAGACATAGTCATACGCTTTAATCCCTAATTTTGCCTGGATTGCCCTTTCAGGTTTTCAATCCACCGGGATACCCCTTTTTGCCCAGGCCGCCTTTTCAAGTTTTCGACTTGCCGGGTGTACATTTTTTTATATATATCCCTAATTTTTGCCCGAACCCTTTTGGTTCGCCGGGATGCCCTTATTTTTGCCTAGGCCAGTCAACCTAGCGGGTCTCTTTTTATGCGTAGTATTTTTTAACTATGTCTGCGTTTACAGGTTGTGGGAAGTCTTCACCATCCATAGTAGTAAGCATCATGGCACCTCCTGAGAATACTGTTTTGACTACAAATGGTCATTCATATGTAGGAGTCCATTTGCCCCTAGGATCACCCTGTGGTAATATGATACGCTTGATTACCAAGTCACCAGCCTGATATACCTTTGGCTTAACTTTCTTATTAAAAGCCTTGATCATCTGTTTCTGGTACATCTGACCATGACAAACAGCTGCCAACCTCTTCTCATCAATCAAATTTATCTGGTCAAGTCGAGTCTGAATCCACTCATCTTCATCCAAGCCTGAATCCTTCATAATTCTTAAAGAAGGGATCTGAACTTCAATGGGCAGAACTGCTTCCATACCATAGACTAAGGAGAATGGGGTTGCCCGTGTTGAAGTACGTATTGTAGTGCGATAACCATGAAGAGCAAATGGTAACATCTCATGCCAATCCTTATAAGTAACAGTCATCTTCTGTAGAATCTTCTTAATGTTCTTATTAGCAGCTTCTACTGCCCCATTCATCTTCGGACGATACGGAGAAGAGTTGTGATGCTTAATCTTGAATTGCGTGCAGAGATCAGTAATCATGGTGTTGTTCAGATTAGAAACATTGTCAGTAATAATTCTTTCAGGGATGTCATACCTACATATGATATTATTCTTAATGAATCGAGCCACCACATTCTTAGTAACAGATGCAAATGAAGCTGCCTCCACCCACTTAGTAAAGTAATCAATAGCAACCAGGATGAAACGATGCCCATTAGAAGCAGTAGGCTTGATCTCACCAATCATATCAATGCCCCACATGGCAAAAGGCCAAGGAGCAGTCAACACATTCAATGGTGATGGAGGTATATGTACTTTATCAGCATAGATTTGACACTTGTGACATGTTCTGGAATGTTGATAGCAGTCAGCTTCCATGGTAGACCAATAGTATCCTACTCTCAATATCTTCTTTGCCATGGTGTGACCACTAGAATGAGTGCCAAAGATCCCATCATGCATGTCTTCCATAATCTCTGTTGCTTCCTTCTTATCCACACAATGAAGCAAGGTTGAATCATGATTGCGCTTGTACAAAATTCCATTACTCAAGAAGAATTTAGCAGAAAACCTCCTCAGAAACTTCTTATCTTTGACAGATGCCCCTTCAGGGAACTCCTGAGCTTCAAGATATATTTTCACTTCATAGAACCAAGGCTTCCCTTATGCTTCTTCAGTGTCAATCTCATTGCAGTATACAGGCTTCTCAAATCTGTCAATAGTAATCTTAGGAGCTTCATCATCCCAGCTAATCTCAAACATGGATGCCATGGTGGCTAGTGCATCTGCCAACTGATTTTCTCTTCGTGGAATATGTCCAAAGGTAATCTCTTCAAAATATGGGATCAAAGACAACACATGCTCTCTGTAAGGAATGAGATTATCATGCTTTTTATCCCAATCTCCTTTAATCTGACTTACTACCAGGGTTGAATCTCCATACACGTCCAGGATTTGAATCTTCATATCAATAGCAGCTTTGACGCCCAGGATACATGCCTCATACTCAGCCATGTTATTGGTACAATAGAAACAAAGTCTTGCAGTAATCGGGGTATGACAACCTTCAGGGGAACTGATCACAACACCAACACCATTACCAAGTGCATTAGAAGCTCCATCAAAAACCATAGTTCATCGGGATCCTTGTTCAGGTTCGTCATATTGTCCAGGTTCGTTGGTAATAATCATAATGTCCTCATCGGGGAATTCAAAACTCATTGACTGATAATCATCCACTACTTGATGAGCCAAATGATCAGCTACCACACTACCCTTAATGGCCTTCTGAGTAGTATATTGTATATCATATTCTGTCAAGATCATTTGCCATCTTGCTATTCGTCCGGAGAGATCAGGTTTCTCGAATATGTACTTAATTGGATCCATCTTCGAAATCAATAAGGTAGTATGAGTCAACATATATTGTCTTAGTCGGCGAGCAGCCCATGCCAAAGCGCAGCAAGTTTTCTCGAGCAGTGAGTATCTTGTTTCACAGTCACTAAACTTTTTGCTAAGGTAGTATATTGCCTGCTCTTTTCGACCAGACTCGTCATGTTGCCCCAACACACACCCCATTGAGTTGTCTAATACTGTTAAGTACATAATCAAGGGTCTTCCATCAACTGGTGGCATCAAAATTGGAGGTTCTAGGAGATATTTCTTAATTTCATCAAAGGCTGTCTGGCACTCGTCATTCCATTCCATCACCTGATCTTTCTTCAACAATTTGAAGATTGGCTCACAGGTAGCAGTTAATTGGGAAAAATATCTTGCAATGTAATTCAATCGTCCCAAGAAACCTCTAACTTCCTTCTCAGTACGGGGAGCTGGCGTCTCTTGTATAGCTTTCACTTTTGTAGGATCCACTTCAATACCTTTTCCACTGACAATAAAACCCAAGAGTTTACCAGACCTTACTCCAAAAGTACACTTGTTTGGGTTCCGTCTCAACTTGTATTTCTTCAACCTTTCAAACAACTTATGCAGATGATCAAGGTGTTGCTCTTCATTCTGGGATCTGGCTATCATATCATCCACATATACCTCTATCTCATGATGAATCATATCGTGAAACAATGCCACCATAGCACGCTGATATGTTGCCCCGGCATTCTTCAAACCAAATGGCATAACTTTATAACAAAAGGTGCCCCACTGTGTAACAAATGTAGTCTTCTCCATATCTTCAGGTCCCATCTTGATTTGATTGTAACCAGAGAAACCATCCATGAAAGAGAATACCTTATGCTGAGCAGTGTTGTCTATCAGAACATCAATATGAGGAAGTGGAAAGTCATCTTTAGGGCTGGCCTTGTTCAAATCCCTGTAGTCTACACACATACGTACTTTACCATCTTTCTTAGGCACCGGTACCACATTTGCAACCCACTGAGGATAAGAAGTCACAGCTAATAACCCTGCATCAAAATGTTTCATCACCTCTGCTTTAATCTTCTCTGACATTTCAGGACGCATACGATGAACCTTCTGCTTCTTTGGACGACAATCTTCTTTTACCGGTAAACGGTGAACCACAATGTATGTATCCAACTCTGGCATATCTTCATAGGACCAAGCAAAGATCTCCACATAATCATGTAACATCTGAATCAATCTGCTTTTGACACCATCCTCTAATTCATCCCCTATCTTGACTTCTTTCCTGTTCTCTTCAGTTCCCAAATTCACAACTTCGACTGGCTCTTCATGTGGCTGTATAGCTTTCTCTTCTTCTTGTAACAACCTAGCAAGCTCTACAGGTACTTCACAATCGTCCTCCTTTCCATCTTCAGCTTGATAGATTGGATTCTTGAAATTATAATTGGCAATAGTAGAACTGTTATCAACAGGATCCAGAATGGATGTGGATCTGCATTTTAGTGATGTGGGTGTGTGTAAGAACACATAGCTGATAAAACAAAAATAAAATAAAAGAAAGATAAGGAACACAATATTTACGAAAACAAAACGTCCACTGATTTTTATTGAATGAAGTATGCAAATGAAATGACATCCTGAAACAAGCATACCATTGTGCCCCGGGTAAGGCACAAGGCTTAAAAGTTTAATTGTTCAAATATTACAGACTTAAAAATAACAACACAGTAATAGTATTTACTCCTGACTAAAGGAGATTGGAATAACGTCTTCAGCCTTCCAATTATTGAGCCCATCACCCACAGTAGTAAAAATCCAAGCATCCAAGTTGTAGTCTTCATTATAGTCACCCACAACATTGATCTGATCTTTCATAATCCCCTGATTGGTGATATGAACAGCACGAGCACGACGAACAGCCTTCTGGGACTCTGCAGTGAAACCCAAACCAAACTTGTCAGACTTGTAAGGAATGACAGGAAGTTGACCCCAAATAGTACACCCACCTTCTTCAACCACAACTCTAGCATCTTTGAGGGAGGCCATTGTAGGAGGTACTCTGGTGACCACAGGAACTCTTTTGACAACAGGAGGAGCTTCAGCATTAGGAACAACCCAAGGAACTACTTCAAACGTCTGGCAAGGAGTTTCAACATATTCACCTTCCACTTCAAGATACTTGAAAGTATTCACATGACTGACTATATATTATTTTTCTCCGTAAACAGTAACAACCTTTCCCTTCACTGGATATCTCAACTTCTGATGTAAAGTGGAGGTCACGGCACCTGCCCCATGGATCCAGGGGCGCCCATGTAAACAAGAGTATGAAGGACGAATATCCATTACATAGAAGGTTGAATTGAAGATCTGAGAACCTACTTTGATTGGGAGATCTATTTCTCCATGCACCACTCTTCTCGAACCATCAAAGGCCTTCACCACTATATTACTTGGTCTCAACACAGCATCTTTAGGACTAAGCTTGTTCAGCACCTCTTTGGGCAGCACATTCAGTGAAGAACCATTGTCTATCAACACATGAGACAGGGTAGTTCCCCTACACTCAATAGAGATATGTAAGGCTCTGTTATGGTTCCTTTTGGCAGGAGTCAAATCAGCATCGGAAAAACCTAACCCATTATCATAGGTCAGGTGTGCAACACAGTTTTCAAAATGATCCACAAAAATCTCATTTGGTACATGAGCAGTCTTCAAGAATTTAATCAAGGCTTTGGCATGAGCCTCAGAACACAGCAATAAAGACAACATGGAAATCTTGGAGGGGGTATGCCCCAATTGATCAACAATATCATAATCACTCTTGCGAATGATCTTTAGTACTTCTTCCATCTGCTTAGAAAGATCATCAGCAGTTGGTGCATCAGCTTGCACAGGTTCAATAACAGGACCTTTGCCCCGGGCATCAGTATTTGTTGCAGCAGTGGAGGTAGTAGTTGGAGTAATTGTATTCTTGGAGGTAGCTAGAGGAGAGAAAATTCTTTCGCTTCTTGTGATCTTACTAGATCCAGCAATATTATCAACGTCTAGGTTTTCATCAGCAACATCAGCTAAAGGTTCCTGCTTAACACCATGAATATAAATATCAGAACCGTAGTTCCAGGGTATAGCTTTATTAGAATTATACGGAATAGGACCAGGAGTGGTAATAATCATAGGAGCCACTCTAGCTTCAGCAACAGTCCTCACAGGGCCTTCAGTAGTAATCTTGATAGGACCCTTATGAGTGATTTTGACAGGGCCCTTGGAAGTAATCCTCACTGGCACTTTATCAACCATATCCACCTCTTCAACTTTCGCACCTTGAGTTATATGTTCAACCATACTCTCCACAGAAGGTGTCCTCTCAAACAATATGGTGTAATTTTCCATGAGGCGTTGAATACCATCCTTCAACTTCCAGCAGCTATCCGGTTTATAAGCACAATAGAAACAATCTTCATTACAACCTGGAAAGAACCCAGCTTGTACCAACTTCTTCTTGATAACAGATAATGGTGTAGTCACATCTGCAACCGAGGAAATATGTGAAACTTCATCAATGGCATTAACAGTCTTTTCATGATTTGGCATGGGAGCAGTAATCACATTTGGAGTCCCAGGAGGGTCAAACTCAATCTCTCCAGCATCAATCATATCTTGAATCTTGTTCTTCAATATCCAGCAATTGTTGGTATCATGTCCCTGACAATTAGAATGATATGCACATCGTGCATTAGGATTGTACCTAGGAGAGGTAACATTAGGATTCTGAGGAGGGTCCTTCAAAGTAATGAGTTCCCCTTTCAACAAGTGTTGCAAGGCTTGGGCCAGTGACATGTTGATCTTGGTGAATTGTCTTCTAGGCCTCTGTTGATTGCCCTGTGGTGGCTCTGGTGCTGCAGGAGTAGGATTGGAGATGTGAACGGCACTCACAGATTGGTGACTCCTATTACGACCAGGTTGGCCATAAACAACATTTGACTCTTTCTTCCCACTAGGGGGATTCTTTGCAGTACTTGATGAAGAAACACCCACTTGTATCTTGCCATTCCTTATACCACTTTCCACACGCTCTCCCGTCATTATCAGCTCAGTGAAACCAAATGATGAGCTTCCAATGAGATGACTATAAAAAGGACCATTCAGCGTACTCATGAACATATCCACTAGCTCCCTGTCAGTTAGAGGAGGTTGAACTCTACCAACCAAGTCTCTCCACTTCTGGGCATACTCTTTGAAATTCTCCTTAGCACCCATAGACATGCTTTGGAGTTGCATGCGAGTAGGTGCTAGATCAGCATTGTATTGGTATTGCCTATAGAAGGCCTCAGCAAGATCATTCCAATCACGGATGTTGACACTCTCCAATTGATAATACCATTCTAATTGAGCTCCAAACAAGCTCTCTTGGAAGAAATGGATCCATAACTTCTTATCAGCAGTATGGGGTTGGATCCTCCGGACATAGGACCTTAGATGCAGCTTGGGGCAGGAGACACCATCATATACTACAAATGCATGGACCTTGAAACCAATGGGTATAACTACTCCAAATATCAAACTCAGATCTTCAAAATCTAGCCCAGAAGACTTTTGCAATTCCATAGCATCCATTCTATCTACCAGCATCTTGAACTTATCTTCATTAGGATCATGATAGTAATTTGCTTCAGAATCAGAATCCCCCATAGTATTATGGAGACTGCCTCCCTCTTTCTCAGACTCCTCAGACTCATAATCTTCAACCTGTTCCTTGGTCTTGACAGGACCTCTGAACCTTCTTCCCATATTGATAAGGCCTCCTGATCTCCTAGCCTTCTTAGTCTTCTTGGCCAGCAGTGTCTTCAATTCATCCTGTCCCTTGGACAAGTTCAGGATCAGCTCTTGGAATTGTGCATTCTGTGCCTGGAGATCTTTGACTGTTTGTTCAAGAGCCATTTCTGTTGAAATAAACAGCGAGAAGATAAGATACCTGTACACAAGAAACCTGTGATGCAATGATATGGTGTATAAATGCGTATGCAATGTTTTCAAGGACCGCAGGATTTAAATTTGTTTAAACAACCAAAAAGTAAACTTTTATTAGTAATAAATTTGTTTTCCCTTTGGGCTTACAATAAAAAAAATGAAATGAATACAAAAGATGGGGTTTTAAGTCTCCCATGGACTTTTCCTCTTTGTGTTGAGGTATGAGTTGAGATTCCGCTCCTTGTGAAGTTGTTTTGTTAGCTTTAGGATTCTTTCTTGACTAGCTTTGTAATGAGTCTCAAAAGTATCCCTTTGCTCCTTCAACTGGATCCAGGACCTCTGTAAGTCTTCCATGTCAGCGGGCATGTCTGGGTGAAGGATGGTATAAGAAGTATCTCCTTCAGCAACAGGTCCCATAGTAACTGGAAGGATGGCAGGATATGGCATCATAAGAGTCTGAGCACGAGATCGCACCCATCTGAGATAAGCTTCCATAGGAATAATGTACTTAGGCTCCAGAGTCTTGCTGTCAACTTTGTTCACTTTTCCCCATGCTCGTATGAACCTTTGACGATAACCTTGCAGATCATTGTCGTAATCAAACACAATACCCTGAATCAACATGTCATGAGGACCATCACTCCGAGCGTAACCAAACTGTTGTAAAGCTAAGGAAGGGTTATAAGTAATGCCTCCTCTTATTCCTAGAAGTGGCACATTAGGAAACTCCCCACAACGGTCAATGATAGTAACATTCTCCATAGATCGAGAGCACCAATGAATATCGGAATGAGAGAGTGACGTAATCCTCTTGGACCACCTCAACCCTTGTTCATTCTTAATCACTGATCGAGGAAGGTGAGAAATAAACCACCTAGATAGCAAAGGTATGCAGCACATCAGAGTTCCTCGTGCCTTCGTAGTACGAGTATGAAGAGAATGCAGAATGTCTCCAAGTAATGTAGGCACTGGATTGTGACTCAGAAATATGTTGATGGCGTGAACGTCTATGAACTGATCTGGATTGGGGAACAATACTAAGCCATAAATCAACAAGGATAAAATCTCCTTAAAAGAATCATAGCTCATAGCCTTCAAGAACACTTGAGCCTTCTCTATCAACACCTTAGAAAGAATGCCCTTAACTCCACTCCTTGTTTCCAAGACAATGTCTGATTTCTTCAGATGTAGGGCTGCAGCAATGACTTCAGGTTTAGGCTCTTTCTCTAAGCCTGTGAAGGGTTTCTGATCAAGGACAGGTATATCCAGAAGTTTGGAGAACTCTTCCATTGTAGGAACCAGCTGATAGTCGGGGAATGTGAAACAATGATGTTTAGGATCAAAGAACTGAAATAGGACACTCATCATGTCTTCATTGAACCCTAAAGTGACTAGATCCAGTAGGTGACCATGTCTCTTGATGAACTGAGAGTTTTCAGAAACTTGAGAGACCAATTCCTTAAGCTTAGGAGGTATTCCTACAAAGTTGATCCGGATAGTATTCCTATGAGCAGAAGCCATGACGTGCAACAAAGAACAAAGATAAATCCTTTGGTCCTTGAAATGGTTAGTGAAAATGATATGCTTATGATGCATGATGATGTTATGATGTTATGCTCAATCAAAAACATGTGGCACACACAAACAAATCACACAATAGCCCTAGGTTTGAAGGCTTGCATGAGGTTTAAAGGTAAGTACCCTCCCCTGAAATTTGGTTGGTTCATCCTGTCCTATAAAGTAACCAGGTTCTAAGGGATCTCAATATCATTGATCCTTCACAAGGGTGGTTGTTCAGTAGGCAACTTACTTGCCAACCAAAACCCTCCAAGTTTAGAATCTCAATGAGTGTAGCATCGAGTATCAACCAACTTCAGTCTTCACCAAAGCCAGTTATTTCACTACTTTTCTAAAGGCCAAGATGGGATTACTAGGGTTCTAAAAGTCAGTTAGTGTATTGACAACATATGGCAGCCTCATATTATCCTCAACTTTACTTAAGGAACATAAGCACCAACCAAGAAGTCACACTAACTATGGCCACCAGATCAACCATATCGATATACGCCGTACAGTTTCCTTGGTCTATTGCCATTTACCTAAGGTACACTAGATCCGGGTTAGGATCTTTCACACATAAGATCCCCAACAAGTTAATTAAAGCAAACAAAGTAAACAAATTTAAAGTGATCTAATTCCTAAGGGTACCCCTCTTTTACTAAATCCCCAGCAGAGTCGCCAGTTCTGTAACACGGTGGGAGAACTGACTTTAGTTAAATGTTGCGGATAGCAAGAGTCGCCACCGAATTTTATTTTATCCAAAGGAAAGGGCATAAAAGAACAGGAAAGACCTTAAAATATTTTTGGGTTCGGGGGGTAGGTTATGTAAAGGGAAGGTGTTAGCACCCTTTACATCCATGGTTATCCATGGGCTCTTAGTTACTTAGCTCACTTTAAACTGTTTTGAGAAGTGTAGTGCGTGATTAAAAATTTTCTTAAGTACTTTATAATGATCCTTGTATGGACATATATAAAGACTTTTTTTTTGAAAATTGTTTGAAAATGTGAAGTGTAATGAAATGTTTTTGAAGAAGTGAGCAAGTACTTAAGAGGAACCTGCCCTATGATTAAATCTTTATTGTTCTTGAATGTTCTTTCAATGGTAAGACTATCCCTATTATTAAGGAATAGGTAGTCATTACCTTGGATGTTGTATGGGACATGTGAAGGGTCATCTGTGATTAGGCAACTGTAAGGTGTCTTAGCAATTCAAAGGGACTTATCATCTTTTATTCGAAAGGGACAAGATCATTTACAAAGGCAAACTCGAAGGGACTTGATCTTATAATCGTAAAGGGACTTGATGATATTTTAGGAGAAGGGACCTTGCTTTTAGACACCTTACTTGACCTTTTTATTTAGGCAACATGAGAGGTAACCCTTAAGGAAGTGAGATGGTGATCAAAGATCGACTTACGTGTGTGCATGTATAAATTCAAATATTTATCTTATAATTAGTGATCTAAGTTAATTTTAAAGCAAACATGTTATCACTCCCTATTTTACTAACCATAGCAATATATTTATAAATAAATAAACAATAAAATACTACAACTATTACAATGCTTTTACAGTTACATTATAATAAAATCAAATTAAACAATAATTATAAAATAAACAATTAAAATAAAAGGTTAGTGATAAAATAATTATAAGAAAGAAAAGGTTAGTAATAATATACAAAATATATATATAACTCAATTAAATATTTTTTTAGATTTAAATAAATAATTTTAAAGAATTTTGAGATGAAAATAGAATAATAATAATAATAATTATATACTAATTTACTTATAAAATAAACTACGATTAACGATTTAATTATATATATTAGAAATATTTATTAAGTATAATATTTAAACAAATAATTAAAATAAGAAATTAAATTTTTTAAAAGAAAATTAGGGTTTTTTAGAAATTAGGGTTAGAATTATATAAATAAAAAATATTAGGGTTTCTAATTTAATTTACAATATTAATTTAATAACTAAATAAATATATACATATTTTAATTTAAATATATAATAATAAAAAAAAACTAGGTTTAGAATTTAAAAAATAAATTAGAAGTTTTTTTTTTAGAAAATATAAAACATTTACATATTATTTTCCTAGAATTATTTAAATATATATTAAACATGATTAACAATAAAATAATTAACAAAACAATTAAATAAAACAAAAAAAACTGAAACTTACCTGGGGCAGGGATCGAACCCTCGCCCTAGGCTTCATCATCCTTGGACCAGCAAGCCATCAACCAGGCTATGCATGCGTTGGTGCTATTGATCCAGGCAGCAATCCTTTTATCCTTTAACCTGCAAAAATCATGAAAATAAACAAAACCAAAATGGCCTGGGGAGGTTTTGAACCCAGGACCATCTATATGATAAGCACGCACACTAACCACTGAGCCACTACAACGCATTCAACATATATCCACAAACAAAACATAATATTTTAAATCAAATTTTCAAACTGGATTTTGGCGCCAGACCAGCTTCGTCTTCCTCAAATTTCCTGCGAAAATAGCTAGGAGTTTAGCTGCGTGTTTTCCTGCGAAGTTCATCATATCCAGAACCTACGAATTTCAAACATTAACAAAACAGTGAAATTTCTCCAAATTGATTAGTGAAATATGATCCTCAGAGCTCCTACAATCTTCCTATGTTCTTAAAAACTATTTATATTTGGTTTATCATGAAACCCTAATCAAGAGGCTGAAACCCTAGCCATGGTGGATTCCTTAATCTGCAATAAAAATTCAATCCAAGCATACAGAAACGTTCCAAATACCTTCACAAGCAATTATCAATGATCAAAAACAATTTATATTACATAAACATATGAAATCAAAAATTTGAAATTTTAAGAGAAAATTGATTTCGGGTTATGCATTTAGGCATGCTTTGGACAATGATAATGATCAGGTTATGTTCAGTGATGTTCAAGGAAGCCAATGCAACCTTTAAAAAGCTTTGAAATTGCTTCTAAGTAGGAAACCGAATTGGAGTTTTTTTGAAGATTTTTGTGAAGTTTGAACAATGTGTAAAAGGCTGTGAATTCGTGGTTGTGGCTTGTCTTTGTGTTGTATATATATGATACAATGAAATTAGGTCAAAAGATTGCACAAAACTATGGACTTTTGGACTTTGAAAGATTGAAAAATATTTGATTTTAAAACTTGAATATCCTTGATCTAGCCTTGCTATTTTAGGATGATCCTCATTATTCTTGTATCAATCAAGTCCAAATATGATTTAAGACTTTCTAGAAACCAAATCAATTTAAATATCCACTATTTTATATTTTATTTGAATTTAAAATGATTTTTAACATAAAAAATCATAATAAATAAAAATAAAATGAATAAAATTATGAATAAATTAATTTAATTTCGTGCATGATGTCATGGAAGTAATTGGATCACAAAAAAGCAAGCCCATTTGGAGAAATTTGGTTCTAAGACCCCATTTGCTTCATAAACCTCTCAAAAATTTCCCAAATTTGCAAGGGCACAAATCCTTCAATTTTAATGATATGAAGGTGTTCTTGGAAATTTTGGAAAGCTTAAAGATTCCTCTAACCAACCTCTTTGGTCTCATGTCCATATCTTTTACCATTCTCAAGTTATGCTCTTTTGAAGTTGTTGACTTTTTGTTGACTTTTAAAAGGACCTATAATGTCTTAGCTCATACCTTCCAAATGAAGCATTTTTGGGCTTGGCTTGTGAGACACAAAGTTGTAGAGAATTCAATTTCCTTCAAAATGAGATTTGGATGGAAAATTTTTGATGAAGCATGTGAAAGTTATGGCTGGTCAAAGTTCAGTTGACTTTTCTTATGAAAACCCTAATTTAGAAACTCCTGATTCTTGATGATCTGAAATCTCCTTGATGAATCATGATCAACCCTTGATCAAGTGATGAATTTTACTTCATATACTTGATATTGGCAAAAATATCATGAAGTTTGACTTTGGTTTGACCACAGTTGACCTCAATTTGACTTTTTAACTACTTTGACTAATTTTAACCTATCTGATCATCTGACTGAGCAAATCTTTTGGGAAAGTCTTGAAACTTGACATGGGGATTCTTGAGCACATATAGGATGTTATGAAGCTCACTTGAAGTCTTGGAAATCTACTTAGCCTGATGAAAGTCAAAACCCTAGTTTAGGATGCATTGCTTAGGAGGATGCATTGTCTGAGGGAATTGTCAAACTTTCTGACTAATTGTGAACCTTGTGAACCTCATGAGATATCTTATGAACATTGTCAACCTTGTAAACCTCTTGAGACACAATGTCTTGTCTTGTGGAGGGCAAATTTTGGGGTGCAACACGGTCCTATGACCTAAATGAGTCTAACGGTTACTAATTGCAAGTGCACAGTCTATCGCGTAGTAATAAAAGATATTGATCCCACAGAGACCAATGTAAACCTATTGTACTTTATTGTTACTTTGTAAAGCTAAGGCGAATGATGTTTGATTAATACGAAACTAAAACTAGAACTTAAAATAAAACTAAGAAAATAAGATAATAAAGAGAGACGAAATATGGATTTCGCGTTCCTAAAGGACTTAGTATAATTTGGTTACTAATTAGATTATAACTTAGTTCCATATAATAAATTGACTTAAAGACTCTGCCTCACGCTCTCGCGGTATTAACTAAAGCCATATTTCCTAATCCCAAGATTTTGCTCTCGCTCGCCCGGTAATTAAGAAATATATTTTGAAAGCTAATATTATCCTAAACGTATCTAAAGCGCTCTCGTAGTATTTAGATTTGTTGCCTAATTTCCACTATCTGGTTCGATCCCCACGCTCTCACTGTGTCGGTTCTAACCTTAATTAATTTCTCACTCTCGTGATAAAACTATGTAAAGTAACCTCTCACTCTCGTGACAAAGCTATTTAAATTAAACTTGGAAATTAAAACCAAAACAAAATTTTAATCATAAGTTCGCACCTATTATTTTCTACCGAGTCCCGTCGGCAATAGCGGTCCTCATACGTCGGACTCAAAACTATTTAGCTAGACATGGACATGAAAATAAATATGCAGGTACAATAATAAACTAAAGACGGTGGCATAATTCAGAAATTTAAATAAGAAGGCGATGAAAATATAAATAGGTGATTAAATAAGAAGGCAAGAAAGATAAATAATAATAAATAAACCTGCAATTAATTGATGCTTGAATCATATATTGAACTCTTGAATTCTTGAATGCGAATTGGAAAAATTAAATACGGAAAAGAAACAATCCTAAAACTAATATTTGTAAAAGTCCTCCGATGTGGAGAACTATTACTTTTACATAAAATAAAGAAACTTAAAAACTAAATAAAGAAAAATGGTGCAAAAGATGGGTGAAAAAGGAGATGTCGATTCAAGTAGCAGGGGCTGCTATTTATAGCCTCTAGACTTTGGTTTGTTGAGAAATTTAAGGAATGTATTTAGCTTGGGCCTTGACTGATGAAATTGGACTGAAGTTGATTAGGGTGGAGATAATTTCCTGTTGAATGAGAAGAAAACGCAAGAACGGCTCTTTCTGCTTTGACTTTTGTTTCGTATATAGGTTATTTGACTTGAGCTTGAGACGAGCGTTTGAAAATTGAGACGATCATCATGAAAATGAGACGATCAACTTGAAGTGAAGTTGGGCATCTTGAAGCCCAGACGGGCGTCTCACTTATGAGACGGGCGTTTGACAGTGGTTATGCAGAAATGCATTTTTCTTGCTCTTTTCCTTCTGTTTTTTCACGCTTCTTGTCCAATAAGCTTCCTTTTATATTTTTGCCTCCAAAAGTCAAGTTTAATTAAATATCTGCAAAAAACACAAAACTCGTGTAATATCGTTTGAAATAAATAAATTAATAACATAAATGATCGGAAATTATACTAAATAATTGATACAAATTCGAGTGATCAACCCACTCCCCGGGAAATATGGCTACCAACCTTTCCTCCTTATTCCCGTCCACGTCCTCTGTCTCCTTAATGTACAGAGAATCCTTGGTCGCTTGTGAACAAGCTTTGATCACGAAGAACATGTCCTTAAAGCTACAAATAGACACCAGATATGCTCTGAATAACCTGTTTGGCTGCTTAAAGGACACCCAATTGTGTCGTCCCTTCAGAGATTGGTGCTAAAGATGAAAGACCCGGAAGAACAACTCCACAGTCGCACTAATTTTCAAGTACTGACACATCAACTCAAATGCCCGAATGAACGCCAACAATTTGGGTGCAGCTAGGAAGGCGCCAACTCGAGTTGCGTGAAGACGGCCTCTTGAAAGTCGGTGAATGGCATATGAAACCCCGCTTCTCTGAAAGAAAATTCGTACATAGGAAATCGCAAGCCCGAGTAGCGCGAGCATATCCTGTGTTTGGACTTGGGTGAAAAAGCTCGCCAATTCACGAGGTCACCATGTACCCAGTTCTCGACCATTTTGAAGGCGTCTGAGTCGTCGATTAAAATTAAAGCAGTTTCCATGGCCTCCTGCATTATCCATACTCGATGCGCCTCGGGGATGTTTGTAGTAGCTTCCCCGTCATTTTGGACGACCTGCTCGTTCAAAATGGGATCCACGTCCATATCGACCATTTTACCTGAAAAGTAGAGGAAAATAGTGAATTTGACGAAAAATCAAATCCACCCTTCCACCACAAATCAAGTGAAAGGTCAAGATAAAGCTCGAGGACGTATCCTCGACCTAGGCCCCTGTTTACACAACAAGGATACACGAGGAATTATCCTCAACATAGGAGGAAGTCATCCATGTGAGGGAAAACTCTCATCGACAACAAATACATTCCTAAACTTGGAAAAGATCCTCCTATCAGTCTTCTCGACTAAACATCTAAACCTCCCCCGACTCCTAACCTAGAAAGATCTACAAAGATTTATACTGAACATTCATACGTTCATCATCATGTTCATACGTTCATCTTCATGTTCATACATTGTTCATGTATTTTCCAGCGAGGGCAGGAGCTCAATTTGAAGAGCAGAAAAAGTATAGGAGAGCAAAATTGCGTAAGCGTGACAAATGAGCTTCCCTTTTCTCCTTTTATAATCAAACCCTTACACGGGGAAGCACAGGAGGAACAACCATGATTACCTATCAAGCTTAAATTCCCTAGGCTTTAATAGGGAATTAATGCACCGTCACACATGGCAGCCAAGGAGCTAAATGTTTCACCTTCCCAAGGTTGAAGTTTAACGTCTCCCAAGCTTAACTCTGCATATTCCCAAAAGCAGAGTTTCTGGTAAAGGCACGACCCCATGACAAAAACGATGTTTAACTTCTATACGGGCACGATCTCATGGAAAAACGACATTTAACCTCTTGTGGACACAAACTCGACATAAAAATGCTTTTTAAAGTCCCTCACAGGTGCAAGTTTGTGTTTGTAAACCGTCTCAATTCCTTCTACAGGAAAAATTTCTAAGAACTTTACTTTCAAATGTGTCCCCGCGATACCACATCTCCTCGACAGACTATATGGTGAATATGTTCTCCACGACATAGGAACTGATCAAGTTATTGTCAATTCACCTAGGAACAACGACTTAGGGGGCTATTGTTCTGGAACAACTTTACTTTCAAATGTGTCCCCGCGATACCACATCTCCTCGACAGACTATATGGTGAATATGTTCTCCTCGACATAGGAACTGATCAAGTTATTGTCAATTCACCTAGGAACAACAACTTAGGGGGCTCATGTTCTGGACTGAATTAGAAATTGGCTCACCATCGACCAATGCCCACTCCAATCCAGCTTTGGATAAGGCCCAATAAGGAATCCAACACAATGTAGTCGTTGAGGATATAGTTGTTGGGGACATAGTCGTCGGGGACGTCCTTCCCACACGTTTGACAGTTCACGCGACTAACTGCCCCTCCAAATATTATGGAGTTAGTTGGACCAGGACGAAGACCACATGCTAGGTATTCCTTGCTTATACACTAACCCTAGCAGTCTCCCATTATGGGCCTAATACTTCAGCCAAAATGGGGACCTTGACCCAATGGTGGGGGTCACTTATAAATACCATCCTCCTTTTGAGGGTCAAGTATTCTAATCATTCTAACACACTTTGTACTTGCCCTCTCTCCCTCTCTTACTTACTTTAGCATCAGAGTACCTTATAGGTACACCCCTCATCTCCTACAAACATTTGTTGTTGTCCATCACTAAAGGCCACGTATATCCATTTTGATCACTCTGAATCACCCTACCATAAGGTCATACACCCTATCTCTCACCCACATTTATTTAATTAACTACACATAATAATTAAATAAATACATAAATTTCTAATTAAATTCAAATAAAATAATTTATTAAAAATGAGATGTTACAGTAGTTATGTGAGGTGTGGTGTAGGTTTGAGTATCGCTGGTACTTGTTGCATTTGTTTATATAACTAACATTATCTTTCGGTATATTTGGTTAATACCTAGTATAAACAACTTTTTTCCATCACTCTTACTCAAGAGTGACTTCCATATGCACACCTATGTATAATACCTCTATTAGTGCCTGAGCGGGTTTTAGTCTCGTCGAAGCTACAAAATACCTTGAAATCAGAGTGAAATTTTGTAGCAAACATTTTTACATTTTTTGCTTCTTTTTCGTTTGAGGGTGGTTGTTTGTTCACTAGGTATTAAAATGTGTGTCATCAAGCCCTTAAAGTCCATAACATGTACGATGTTGACGACTTTACTCTTTGGTTTGGGGATTTGCATGGTTTATTGTATCCCCATTTTTTTCGTGACTCAACTTCTAGATACTGGCGAGTATTGTAACGCCCGTTTATTTTATTAATTATTTAATTAAATATAATTGTGGTATGTTGTGTGTTGTCGAATTTGTTATGTTGTTCAAGTTGAAGGCTTAATAGCCAACGTTGATTTAAGTTGTTCATGTCGTATAAGTTGTTGTGCTGCTGATGTTGATGATGTTGTGTTGTTTATGTTGTTAAGTCGTACATGTCACATGGCATATGTGCATTTCTAAGTTGGAGTCGTTGCTCACACCACGTTGGCCTGGATTGGAAATTAAGTTGGAAGTTGAAGGCTTATGCCTTGATGCCTCGGTAAATTGGTAATATTATTAAGTTGAAGGCTTATGCCTTACAGATACCTCGATAACCTGGTATATTTTAAGTTGGGAGTTTTACTACAATGGTGTCGCTCCCCGGATTTTCATCCCGGTGCAAACGCAAACCGTCGGTGATGTTGGAGGTTTAGGTTGAATAGAGTCGCCAGCTAGGCATTTTTATCCCGAAGGAAAGGTAATGTTGCATAAACCTGGAAAGATATGGATAAGACGGTTGTGAACCAAAGAGACTGAGTAAGGGGGTAGGTTACGACCTGGGAAGGTATTAGCAACCAGACCGTCCGTCGTACTCGACAGGATCCACGCTTACTTGATTGTGTTTAAAAGGGGAATGGTGTATGTGATAAAATGTGCATAAAAAGCTAGGGAGAAAGGAATGTACAGAGTGTCAGTGCAAAAAGAAAGTGAATGCTCAAAGTTGAGGCTAAAGAAAGAGAAACTGGGAGGACGAGAGGGGGAGACAAAGAGACTTTTGTTCGATAACTGTTAAGTCATGCCTATGTATCCTCTCGTGCAATGAGGAAGTCAGAACACCGTAGTTCGACTCAAAGAGAGTGGGATGATTTTGATGCGAACTGCTTGCTTATCTATGCTCAAGTGTATGACTCGTCTGGCTCGAGTGCTAACTGTCTTGCATTAGATGGAAGAAGCGAGTTCTCGTTTTCAGAGTGAATGTGATAAGAAAAGAATCCCGGAGGAGACGTTTATTGTTTGTTTTTGTGTTTTCAGTTTTTTATTATTTTTGGTGCTTTGCATAGGATAATGAGCTTAAGCCTTAATCAAGGGTCATAAACTCATCACCCCTGATTAGGGATAATGAGTCTACTTAAGTATGAGATGAAAATCTCAACTTAATTACCCTAATGATGCGGGATTAAGATCATTAACCTACTTGTGATTATTAAGTTTTTTTGGATTTTTGTTTTGTGTTAAGTAATGAGTTTAATCTCTAATCAGGGATTAGTGAACTCATTACACCATCCTAAGAGAAGGATAATAAATGATAACACTTAAGATGAGGAAGATACCTCAACTTAATCCATGGTTAGGGATTAAAATAATTATATAACAAGCCTTTATTAAAGTAGATTTTAATTAAAGGTGGGATTAAGAAATGAATTTTATGTTTGTAAGACTAAACCTAAGGAGGACTTGTCCATTAAACACTAGGGTTAGTCCCTCTGAACCAACAGGCAGAGATGTAACCCTAATATAAGGCCCAAGTTACAAGCTTAAGTCTTAATGATTATTAGGTGTTTTGATTAAGAGGTGAAAACAACTTTAAGGTTTAACACTAAGTATCAAAGTTATACACTCCATCCTAAGATAAGGATACAGGCATAACCCTAATACAGAGTCTTAAAACTTTAACTATTTAGCCTTGATTATGAGATGAGAAACAGAGATTCGAGGAGACTCAAAGGTGAAAAACTAGGGGGGACTATGTACAACCCTAAAATTATCATGCTTGGATATTCCTATGGTTTTTGAGGCTTAAGAAAAGATCTTCAGATGGCCACCAAGGAAGAAGAAGCATATGAAAAGAGAAGAGAAAGGAGAATAGGTTACTTACTTCTTGAAGAAGTTAAGTAACCTAAGAGAAAGAAAGGGAGCAAGAAAGAGCATAATTGAGCCAAAATCACTTCAAAGACAAATAAATATGCAAATGAAGAGATAAGAAGAAGTTGGATGTGGAGGCAAATCCACATCCTGATCAACTTACCTGAAGCTCCTGAAAAGGTTAGTATGAATGCATAAGGTGAAATAGGATGCAATGAAGCAAAGATGAAGATGCAATGATGCCAACCAGAAGTGAATATATGATGCAAATGTGTTATGAAATGATGCAAAGACATGTACAATGTTTAAGTATGATCATACAAGGGATGAGATGCAAAGGAAGGCATGTTAGAAGCTTGAAATCACATGAATACACATAGGAATAAATGAATGCAAAACATACCAAATGGATGCAACAATGATCAACCAATGTTCACACATGTCCTAAGGTATTTAATATGACATACAAATGCATGAGATGTCATGACAAGTTCTTATGATGAAAGTATGCAAAGGTGAATGCAAATGAACATGGCAAATTAGGGTTTTAAGAAAGTATGAGATGCATATGATCAAAACAGAAGCAAAACACATGGTAAAAAATTGAAATTGCAACCAAATGAACCCTAAACACACATAAGATCACTCCCCAAAGATGGAGGTCAGAAGCTATACCAAAGTCAAGTTATGGTTTTTCTAAGTTAGGCTAGGGTTTTGGGTACTTCTTCATGAAAAATTCCAAACAAATGGAAAATGCAATGCAAAAATATGAGTTAAATACCCTAGATACTACATGCAAATTATGAAATAATGCAAAAAGAACCATACACAAACTCATCTTGGTTGATCAGAAATGAATTTTTGAAGTTAGGGCTTGAAAAGTAGGAAATTTGGAAACCCTAATTCATGGTTAATTGTATAAACATGATCAAACCCTAAAATAAATTTGTAAAATGAGTTTGTAAATTGTTCTAAACATGTAAGAATGCTTCATGATTTTTTTGGTGATTTTTAAATACCTAAAAGTATTTTTAATTAATTAAAATGAATTAATTAATTAAATAATACAATTAAATGATTTAAAAATAGATTTTTAATGTAAAAATTAAAAATAAAAATGTTTTTGTGTTTTTAAAATTATTTAAAGTAAGAATGTAAAAAAATCAGATTTTTAGAAAATGTTTTATTATTTTAAATAAATAAAGAAACAAATTCAAAATAAATAAAAAGAAAATTAAAAGTAATTGGAATGAGAGGTCCAGATTGCATGGAGGTTGGATCAATGGCTCAGGATGAGAGTGAGCAAGAGTTGGGATAGGCTGATCTAAGGGTCTAGATTCAAAAATGAGATTCGTGCGTGATCCAATGGCCATGGTTTAAACTGAGTTAATTAATTAGGTTTTAATTTAATTAATTAAGATTATGGCAAATGAATTATCTGGGCCGTCCAAAACTTAATCTAAACATAATCCAAGGGTCCTCATTCAATCTGGAAATCTAAACACGTTTAAACCCTAATGACTTTCAGGCGACCGGAGATAAGCTCCGGTCGTCTTCTTCGGCCGTCCCCAAACCCCAACTTCACCTACAAGCCACTAAAACGCATCAAACCTGCCCAGAAATGATCCCTAAACATCATAGAACATGAATCAATCAAAAAACAACCTTTAAACTTCATGAATCAAGCAAATCGAAGCAAACATTTTTTTAGGTCAAACTTTCAGAACAACATGAAATGCTTGTTTCTCAACCATTTTCAATTTTAAACACATCAGGATGATCAGTGAAACACATAGAATCAATTTATAACAAGAAAAAGAGGTTCTGGAAAATTTGTTCTTGATGGATACCTGAACTGAAGTTCTTCAAACTGGAGCTTTCAGGGCCTACCTCTTGTGCAAATTAACTCCTCTGTTCCCCCTTGTGATAATGGCAAGCTTGAATGGAGTTTATAATGTCTATTTTGAGTGGTTCAGTTCTTGTTCAACATAAATCATGTTTCTTGTTTAGGGTGTTTCAGGCCATGGTGATGGGTGGGAAATGTTCCTTAGGTCATGTGGAGTTGATTGGTGAAAGAAAATGTGAAGTTTGATGACCGTGTAATGAGATTCGAAGAGATGAAGTTTTGAGGGATTTTTTGCAATCTGAGTGCGTGTGTTGTTTCAAGGCTTGATGTGTGCTGTTTTATGAAGCTTAGGGTTTCTATAAACAATTGTCATTGGTCAGAGGAGTTGTTGTGGCACTAAGGGATTGGTATGGTTTGAAATGCAAGAAAGTCAAAAATTGTGTACTTGAGGTATGGGCCATGGCATAGGTGATTTTCTGGCTGGATTGTGTTCAGTTGAGTTCAAGGATGACTCTTGGATCAATTGTGGTGAATTGTATGGCTTGGATCACAAGTTTGAAGTGGTTTTGCATTTTGGCAACTTTGTGAACTTTGTGAAAATTGGCCATGAAACTTGTGAAGCAAGGCATGAATTTTGGTCTTGAGATGTTTCTCATCAATGTTATACAGTGTAGAGGTGAATTATAGGTCATTAGAATGCTTAGAAGTCAATTTTGCAAAATTCCCCCTTTGACATGAACTTTGAAAATTATGTGATTTTTTCCAACTTTGATCCATCATAACTTGAGTTCTAGGATGAATCAATAGGAGTTCTTGTACTTTTTGAGAATAGGAAGATCCAATCTACAACTTTCATGTTTGAAGAAAATTCATTTGAAACCTTTTTGATCAAGAAAGAGGAGGTTGAAGATCTTTCCCAAAATGGAAAGTTTTCATTACAAGTCATGCCCAAAAATAGAAAGTTTTCAAATGGCTCAAAATTATTCAATCTTGTGAACTTCTAAGCATTCCTAAGATCAAATAAAGATCATAGGACCTCAAATTGATGAAGATGACCCTTTGGAACCCTTGTTGGTGGCCTCAGATGCCCTGATTCTGACTTTTCTTGCACAACAAGTTATCATTTGATCAGATGACTTCCACAAGGAATTTTTGCTTCAAATTTGATACAAATGCTCCTTATATCACATATAGACCAATAGAATAAAGAATGACCAAATATTTTGGGTATAAGGGCCTCAAACCCAAAACCCTAATTTCTAGGTCATCTGTGTAGGAGCCCTGAGCCTGCCTGGGTGGCTCTGCAATCTCTTGTGATCTTTTGACTTTCAAGAACCCTTGGAGGCATAATATGATCATAGAACACTCATGGACCCTCTTGGCGTGCTTCATGGCCTCTGAGATAGTTCAAACCACTTCTAAGATTCATCTGATCACAAACCCTAGTTGAGCAACGTATGTAGTGAAATAATTATGCAGTGAGATGTTATGCTTATGCAATGCAATATGGAGGATCACAAGCCAAGGTGTGGGAAAACAGAGGGCAAATTTGGGGTGTTTACAGCAGCCCCTATTCAAGCATGAGTTAGCTGTGTAGGATGTAAGCGCCTGGCTTAACAGACAAATAAGATAACTTGTGGTTGAATACCAAGACAGTCCAAAATTTGCACTCTTTATTATAAGAAGAAAAGGGATATAAATTGTAATAGATAGTATAACTTGTGGTAGCAACGGAGGACGACCATCGAGCAGAGGACGACTGCTGGGAATAAAAACGGTGAGAAAAGCACTAACGGGGACGACCATCATGCTGGGGAATAAAGAATCTGTGATGGGGACGACCATTGGGTAAAGAAAAACGACTTTACTGGGGATTTAAAAGCACTAACGGGGACGACCGTCAGGCTGAAGAATAAAGAAATCGCGACGGGGACGGCCATCGGGTGAAAAGTAAATAAATCAATAATTAGGGAAGGTCATCAAAAGATGAAGGACGATCACCTAGCAGGGGACGACTATCGGATTAAATGATGAGGGACGATCATCAAAAGGTGAAGGACGATCACCTAGCAGGGTACGACTGCTGAGGATATCACGACATAGGAAGAATATCGGATAGAAAGATCAACGATGGGGACGGCCATCAGATAAAACAATGAGGGACGGTCATCAAAAGGTGAAGGACGATCACCTAGCAGAGTACGACTGCTGAGGATTATCGCGACATAGGACGAATGCCGGATAGGAAGATCAACGATGAGGACGGCCATCAGATAAAATGATGAGGGACGGTTATCAAAAGGTGAAGGATGATCACCTAGCAGGGTACGGATGCTAAAATATATCACGACATAGGAAGAATGTCGGATAGAAAGATCGGCGATGGGGACGGCCATCAGATGAATGATGAGGGACGGTCATCAAAAGGTGAAGGACGATCACCTAGCAGGGGACGGCTGCTTTGTTGGGGATTATCTCGACATAGGACGAATGTCAGATAAAACAAGTCGTTTTGTTGGCAACTTACAGGGATGGATAAACACGGACGAGTGTTTAAGCCCTAAAAATAAAATGGTATAAGTGTTTTGACGGTGTGTATAGACTAAGGATACGAACGAGCATCTTTGGGACCACGATACGGACGTGTATCGATAGAAACAAATGCCGACGCGTGTTTTAAGGAGGATGATATGGACGGGTACCAACTGGTTAAGGAAGGAACACGAACGAGTGTTTGATCTGCTGGGGAGATACGCAAGACAGACGAGTATCAAAGAATTATGTATAAGTAGGATACAGACGAGTATCAGAAGGATTGTGTATAAGTATGTACAAGTATTTGTATCGAGAGTGCAAAAGGATATTTTAGCTTTTATCTGCAGGGGATAAGTTTTTGCATATTGCTGGAGGAGTGATTTTGGTATTTGCAAGTGACTGGCTCGAACCTGGCTTATGATCATGCAAATGTTTGATCTTTCCAATCATATCAATGCCCCAGATGGCGAAGGGCCAGGGTGAAGACATTATATTCAAAGGATTGGGAGGCACATGCACTTTGTCTGCATAGATCTGGCATTTATAACACTTTCTGGCATAGGCACAACAGTCTGCATCCATTGTGATCCAATAGTAACCTGATCTCAACAATTTATTCGCCATTGCATGTCCTCCGACATGGGTACCGAAAGAACACTCGTGTACTTCGTGCATTAGTAGGTCTGCTTCCTTCTTGTCAACACATCTGAGCAAGACCATGTCGAAGTTTCGCTTGTATAGGGAGCCATCAGTATTGAGGAAGAAACTATCGGATAGCCTTCTCAACATCTTCTTATCATTAGACGATGCCCCAGGAGGGTATGTCTGAGTCTCCAAGAAGCATTTGATGGCGTGGAACCAAGTTTTGTTGTCAGTAACAGTGTCCACAGAGAAGACATATGTTGGTCGGTCCATTCTGGATACCAAAATTTGAGGCACATAGTTAGCAGTCTGTACTTTGATCATATATGAAATGGTGGCCAAGGCATCCGTAAACTGATTCTCATCTCGAGGGATGTATTCAAGCTTGACTGTTGTGAAGAAAGTCAACAATCTCCTCGTATAGTCACGGTAGGGAACCAGATGCACTTGATGAGTATACCATTTTCTGTTAGTTTGGTTGATCACCAAAGCTGAATCTCCGAATACATTCAAGGTTTTAATCCTGAGGTCAATGGCTTCCTCAAGACCCGTGATACAAGCTTCGTACGCTGCTTCGTTGTTAGTACAAGCAAAGGTAAACTTTGCTGAGAAAGGCATATGGACTCCTTTGGGTGTAACAAGCACTGCACCAACCCCACGACCGTTACAATTAACTGCCCCATCAAACATCATAGTCCATGTTTCTTCTGGATCAGGCCCTTCAGTGTGAATAGGCTCTTCACAATCTTTTGATTTTAAGAACATGATGTCTTCATCAGGGAAATCAAATTTCATAGGCTGGTAGTCATCAATGGGTTGCTCAGCCAGATAGTCAGACAATACACTGCCTTTGATGGCTTTTTGAGAAGTGTATTAGATATCATACTCTGTTAGAATCATCTGCCACCTTGCAACCCTCCCGATAAATGTTGGCTTCTCAAATATGTACTTGACGGGATCCATATATGAGATCAACAAGGTAGTATGAGTCAATATATACTGTCTTAGACGGCGAGCAGCCCACGCTAAAGCACATCAAGTTTTCTCGAGCTGTGAATAATGTTGTTCACAGTCGGTAAACTTTTTGCTTAGGTAGTATATTGCATACTCTTTTCAACCAGACTCGTCATGCTGGCCCAATACACACCCCATTGATTCATCTAATACAGTTAGGTACATTATTAGAGGTCTTCCTTCAACTGGAGGCATGAGAATTGGAGGTTCTTGCAAATACTCTTTGATCTTGTCAAAAGCTCTTTGACAATCATCCTTCCACCTGACTGTTTGTTCCTTTCTTAGCAGTTTGAACAAGGGCTCGCAGGTTGCAGTGAGATGAGATATGAACCTTGAAATATAGTTCAATCTACCTAAGAACCCTCGAACTTCTTTCTCTGTCTTAGGTGCGGGCATTTCCTGAATTGCTTTGACTTTGTCGGGATCAACCTCAATTCCTTTTCCACTTACAATAAAACCCAACAGCTTACCAGAATGTACCCCGAATGTGCATTTGTTGGGTTTCAACCTTAACTGATACTTCCTCAGACGCTTGAACAATTTCAATATATTTACCAAATGCTCTTCCTCTGTTTGGGACTTGGCAATCATGTCATCCATATAACACTCAATTTCTTTGTGGATCCTGTCGTGGAATAATGTTACCATAGCTCGTTGATATGTTGCACCGGCATTCTTCAGACCAAATGGCATTACTTTGTAGCAGAACGTCCCCCACGGTGTGATGAATGTTGACTTCTCCATGTCTTCAGGTGACATTTTGATCTGATTGTATCCAGAAAATCCGTCCATGAAGGAAATACCGAGAACTGAGTTGTGTTGTCTACCAATACATCAATGTGAGGTAGTGGGAAGTCATATTTCGGGATTTCTCTATTCAGATCCCGGTAATCGACACACATACGAACCTTTCCATCTTTCTTAGGTACGGGTACAATGTTAGCAACCCACGGCGGGTAACTAGTTACAGCAAGAAAATTGGCGTCCCACTGCTTTTGTACTTCCTCTTTGATTTTCATGGCCATGTCTGGGCGAGTACGGCGCAACTTCTGTTTAACTGGCGGACAATCCTCTTTCAATGGCAGCTTGTGCATGACAATATTTGTATCCAAACCCGACATATCTTGATAGGACCAAGCGAACACATCGACATATTCTCGCAGCATACTGACAAGTTGTTCTTTTACTGGAGCTTGCAGACTGGATCCAATCTTCACTTCTTTCACGTCTTCCTCGGTACCAAGATTAATAGTCTCAACCTCCTCCTGATGAGGAGCAATCACCTTTTCCACTTGTCTCAATTACCTGGCTAGCTCTTCAGGTAAATCGTAGTCTTCTTCAACCCCTTCATCTGCTTGATTGATTGGATTGTCGAAGTCATACAAGGTCATAACAGTGTCGTTGTCGGTGCAATCTGGAGGACTACCTCTGCAAGGGTTGAGATTTGGTTCATTTTAGTGATTGATTTTATCTTATTTAGAAAAAGTGAATGAAGTTATTATTGAGAAAAACATTGCCATTTATTGTTTTGTGCAAAAATAACAAAAATGAAAAGACAGGGAGCGAAAAAGATCGTTTGCAAAAAGATGTCCATTGTTCATTAATATTCAATTTGCACAAAATACATATGGCCCTATTACAAAATGAGTCCCGACATCTTGGGCAAGATGCAAGACTTTGATGCATGCTTAAAACAGGAAATAATAATTACTCTGTAGCAGTAACCCTTATAATTTCCTGGGAAGACCAGTTGAGGACTTGTTGGCCCGAGACTCTTGGACGGATCCAGCTTTCCAGGTTGTAGTCGCTCTCATCCTCGTCTTCCAAAGTGTTGATAGCATCCGGGGTCAGCATTCCCCCACTTATGGACTTGGGAGCTTCAACAGCCTCCTCTGGAACTTGTCGGGATGGTCTGTAACCCAAACCGAATTTTTCTTCTTTCATCTGAACCTTCAGCAGCTTGCCCCAGCCTTGGGCATTCCCTTCTTCCACAACCTTCCGAGCTTGCTTGTAGGAAGCAATTGAGGTGCCCATCATTTCCTCTTGGGATGCAGCAAACACCTCAGTTGTAGCTTTGTTGATATTCAAAGCTTCGAAACCCTGACTCATGGTTTCATGGATCTCCCCATCCATCTCTATGTACTTGTATGTAGCCAGGTGACTGACAAAGATGTCTTCTTCCCCACAAATGGTGATAATTTTTCCTTCCCATTCATATTTTAACTTCTGGTGAAGGGTCGATGTTACCGCGCCAGCGGCATGGATCCAGGGTCGACCCAACAAACAGCTGTAGGCAAGTTGGATATCCATCACATAGAAGGTAGTTTTGAAAACTTGTGGGCCAATTACCATTGGTAGCTCAATTTCTCCGAGAACCGATCTCTTAGAACCATCAAAAGCTCTGACAACTAGGTTGCTCGGACGGAGTGCAAGACCATCATACTCTAGCTTGACTAAAGCTTTCTTTGGCAACACATTGAGTGATGATCCGGTATCAACAAGGACATGAGAAAGTACAACACCTTTACATTCCAAAGTGATATGCAAAGCCTTGTTGTGGTTACGCCCCTCCGTAGTCAAGTCAGCATTGATGAAACCTAGTCCATGACTAGTATTGACATTTACGACCACCGTTTCTAACTGTTTGACAGTGATCTCTTCAGGCACATAAGTTGCGTGCAAGACCTTGAGTAGTGCATTCTGGTGAGCCTCGGAACACATGAGCAGAGATAATATGGAGATCTTGGAGGGTGTTTGATGGAGCTGATCCACAATTTTGTAGTCACTTCTTTTGATGAACCAATAAACTCGTCTACATCCTGATCAAAGGGTGTCTTCTGAGTTTCTTTTGCAGCTGGTTCTTCTGGCACCACATTTTTTCCTTTTGTTTTGCCAGCAGCTTCTGCTTCAGCATTAACTCTGGGAAACTGTGAAGCAAAGAGACGTCCTCTCCGAGTGAAGCCTCCGCCTCCTCCGACATTGTCAATTTGTGGTAAATGTATTGAGGAGTCAAGAGTGATCTTCCTTCCGTGACAGTAAAGATCCGAACCATAATGCCAAGGCACAACATTGTTGTTATCATAGGGAATTTGCCCAGGCACTATGATGGTCACCAGACTAATTGCAGCAGAATAAGGAGTTGTGATAGTCTGTGGATCATAGTAGATGGTGACAGGAGGTCTGATCGAAGATGGTGCAGGTGCAGGAAGTTGTTGATGTTGATGAGGGTGTTGTTGAAAGCTATTGTTGAGAGAATACGGAACATGGATGGTTGTTGGATCATAATAGATGGTAACCGTTGAAACATTATTGCCGGTGTCTGTTGTTATTGTAGCTGATTCTGTTGCCATGATTTTTGGTGGTGTTGTAGGAGATTCTATTGGGATGACTTTTGTTGGTGTTGTAGGAGAGATTTTTGTTGCCTTTGTAGAATATGGAATTGTTGACGTGATTTGTAGGATGTCTTCTTTGATAAGACTATTGATACCATACTTCAGATTTGCACAACCATTGGTAAAAATTTTGCAAGCTTCACAACGGGCCTCACAACCCGGAAACACTTGGCACTTCAATAACTGAGCTTTCACTTCGGCTAGTGGTGTTTGAATACTTGCAATGTCATTGATCGGGATTGCTGGTTGGTCTTCCTCAATGGCATTGATCTTTGGCTCACCATGATTTGGTATTGGATTCCTTGTGACATTTGGTGGAGGTGCAAAATTCAAAGCTTTTGAGTCAATCAGATCTTGGACTTTCATGTGAAGGGCTCTACACTTCTCTGTTGAATGACCAGGTGCATTGGAGTGAAAAACACATTTGGCGTTGACATCATAATTCCTTGGAAGATTCAGAGGATCTGGTGGAGCCAAAGTTCTTAGTTCAGTCAGGTTAAGCTTCAATAGATGCGGGAGTAAGACTGCATAGGGCATCGGGATGGGATCAATCACCCTGTTAATCTGAGAAGGCCTTTGTTAGAAAGGGCGTTGATGTTGGTTATTGTTGTTATAAGATATTTGTTGCTGTTATGGGAACTGTTGTTACTGAGGTGCTAGAGTAGGGATGGTGACTGCAGCTACTGATCTTTGCAAGTACTGGGGTCTACCTCTATTAACATGTACTACATTGGCCGCCCCTGTCCTTCGAGGTCCTGAGAAGGGTTTCTTTGCATTGCTGGAGCTAGCACCGTTATTAGAAATCTTACCCATCTTCAGCAAACTTTCAATTCTCTCTCCCGCTATGACCACGTCAGCAAAGCTAGTGGAAGAGAAAGCAACAAGTCTATCAATGTAGGTCCCTTTCAAGGTGTTCATAAACATATCATCCATTTCCCTTTCAAACATAGGTGGCTGGATAGCAACAGCGAGTTGTCTCTATCTCTGAGCGTACTTATGAAAACTTTCCCTTGAAGATTGAGACATACCCATCAAGAGGGTCCTATTGGGTGCAATATCCAGGTTGTACTGATATTGGCGTATAAAGGCCTCAGCTAAATCTTTCCAATTTCTGACTGTGGGCCTGGATAAGTGTGAGTACCACTCTCTGGATGCCCCAGTTAAACTGTCTTCGAAGTAAAACATCCACAGTTTCTCATCCATGGTATATGCTTTCAATCTTCCCAGAAAAGATTGCAAATGGGTACGAGGACAGGAAGTACCGTTATACTTTTCAAAGCATAGAGGTTTGAACTTGTGAGGAATCCTCACTCCCTCAATTAGGCCCATGTCCATCACATCAAATCCCAAGGAGTTCTGGGATTCTAGGGATCTCAGCTTCTCAGATATCTCGTCCAGACGACGATCATAAGCTGCATTTGCCCCAACACCCAACACTGTAAACTGCTCATCTTGAGGGTCTTCTTGTAGAATACGATCTCCAATGTTCCTTTGGCCATTCCCAAGGATATTAACTTCAAGATTGTTGTGAGGTCCAAACACTACTGGAGTCGTTCGCGGCTGCTCGCGCTCATTGTTACTTGTACCCCCCAGTACCAGCGTGGTTATCTTCTGGAGTTTTCCACTCAACTAACTCCCTCAATCTTTCCTGGGTTTGTGCCAGTTCAATCATCACAGCCATGAATTGATTCATCTGAGTCCTCACTCCTATCCTCACATCAGTCATATGAGTCCTCACATCTATCATTTCCTGTTGTAGCTGATCCATTTGTAGACTCGGAAGGTTGTGTCGAGTTGGATATATGTGGATGCGATTGACGGGAAAGACCCTCCTGCAAGCAATATTTCCTGAAACAATCAACAAAGTGAGAAGACAACAACAAAATCACCTGCAAAAACAAGAGGTATGTCAGAATGCAATGCAATATGCCTATTTGTCTTTCGAGGGTATCCGGTTTGGTTTTTGGTTTTGACCTTCCAGACCCCTGGGAGATGAAGATGTTTGAAGCAAATGAAGTCCATGAGAAAATCCAATACATAATCATAAAAGTACAAGTGGCATTGCCAAAATACAAATAGTTCATGAATTACAACCAAACAAACTCCCATGGTGAATCAAAATACAATCAATTTCAAGAATACAACAAACAAAATCACCATGGTGAGCTAAAGTACAACCAAATAGATACAAGTAAAGAAAATCAGACATTCAGTCCAAAAGCATCCTCCCTGACCTCCTTCAGGAGGGCATCAATCACAGGTCCAACTGGGTGTTCTGTAATGGTCCTGGTGAGAAGGTTTCTGGTTGCAATGGCATTTGTCATCTTCTGATACTTATCTTTTTCTTTGGATCTTTTTATCCCCGCCCGGAGTTTCAACTCTGAGATCTCCTTCTGTGTTGCTAGCAGTGCTTCTTGGCTTCTTTTCTCATTAGACTCTAACTGCTCTATCTTGGCTTGCATCTTCTGGTCTTCTTTCAGACGAGCCTCAGTTATCCTGACCCATTTATCCTGACTCTTCTCCAGATAATGCTTAGCTCTTGCCCTTTGAATCATTGCTTTTTTACATGCATTCTTCAACACCAATTCCCCTTCTCGGGCTTTCCTGATGAAGTCTTCAGTCATTTCAATTTTGGTTACATGCTCGATGCGTAGCTTTTCTAACCTCTCAATGTCTAGACGACCATCATTCCTTTCCCAAAGGGTCTTCTTCAAAGCTTCAGCTAGCTGGGCATTCCTTTCCTTCAACTTTTCAAACTCTTCCAGGCTTATTGTAGCTATGGGATCAACTGCTGATGGCCCTGGTACATCTTCCAGGGTGAATGGCGTGCGAGTAATCTTTCCTCTGATGTGTGACCATTCAGTGTACTGCGCAGAGGTTATGTTGTTACATTTCCCCAGAATAGCAGTCCCTTTAGTCTGTATGTTGTCCCAAGCCCAGGCTGTTTTTCGGATAATGGCATGATTGTTCAGAATAGAACAATAAAGAGACTCTGCTAAGTCCTGCTCCCTAGATGGATGTATCAAGGCATACCCCAACTGTCTCTTGAAAAGTAAAGGATTGTAATTGATGCAACCCTTTACTCCAATAAGTGGCACATTTGGGTATTGCCCACAGCTTGTTATTATGTCTCGGCCCTTGGTGTTCTAAGTACACCATCTGATATCTTCTAAAGTAAAGGCAATCATCCTCTTAGCCCAATTCCTTGATTGATGTAGATTCAGGAAAGCTTTTGTCTTCGGCATATGCTTCATCAACCAACTGTAGAAGAGAGGTGCACAACATCTTACCAGTCTTCCTCTCTGTTTCTCATTCCTCTAATGAACTGAGTAGTAGAAGTCTCCCAATGAGGTAGGAACCAGGTTCTTTAGCAGGAAGATGTGGATGGCATTTTTGCTTACAAACTTAGGCTCGTCTGCAAACAAAATGATACCATAAATGCTGAGAGCCAGGAGAGCACACACAGTTTCCTAATTCCCTACTGTAGCATGCTTTGTAGCCTGAGTGATCAAGAAATCCAGATGAAGGCCTGGGATTCCAGCCTTGGAAGTCACGTGCTCATCAATGATAGTTGCTTCCAGATGTAATGCTTTGGCTATGTCTTCATTCTTTGGAGGAGTCATTTCAGGATTGAAAGGAATTCCTCTTCTGATGGGGACCCCCAATAGCATAGAGTATTCTTCCAGCAAATGACCTATCTGAAAATCTGGAAAAGTGAAACAACGGAGGGGAGGGTCATAAAACTGAAGACAGGTTTGAATCATGCTCCTTTGTGATGCATCCAGGTCCATGATCATGTCAAGGATTCCACCATAATGCTCTCTGAATAAGGGAACATGATCAGGGGTGATAAGGGTTTGTATCTGCCTGATCCCTGCTAGAGGATACTCAAAGAAGTGGTAGGTGATGTTGCTTTTCCTGGTTGAATCCATGTTGAAGATGTGCTGAAGGAGACAACTGAAGAGGACAACTGAAGAAGATAGCTGAAGGAGTGTTGAAGCAGGTAAGCTGAGCAAAAGAACGGTCAAAACCATACCAAATGAAGGTGGATACCCTGTAAAACAAATAGACAAATGTTAAATGATGCAATATGATGTATGCTTATGATATTCAAGGGTTTTCGATCATGTGTTGGATTATCAGTTGCCTTTGGTAGGATCCATGAGTGTTCAAAGTTTCAGATGAAGGCTTGATAACCAGTAACTGGTTGGGGGACTCAAATAAAGAGTCAATAATCCAGGGTTTCAAAGAACTAGTCCAAAATAGTGCAACCTTAAGAAAAAATCCAGTAGCAAGGTATGTTGAGGTCAAGGGTTCCTGCAAACCTGTAAATAACCCAACCCACTCACAGGTATTGTTCTAAAACAAGGATCCTCAGATTTGGATCTATTATGAGAAGTGTAAACATTTCTAACCCGGAGGTACAGTGTTTACCCTAATCATAAAGGATCTTCCTCTAATTCACCTCAGATGCTGAAGGTCATCTAAAAAGGTCATCCAGACATAACAGGCTTCCCAGATAGCCCTAACACTACAGGAAATCCGTAGCACAAAGTTCTCAAAAGGAAACCCATGTCTGAACCGTGTTTTCATATTCCCGCACCAGACCGAAATGGAATGGGAAAGAATACGAAACCTCTTTAATCCTATGTGTCACTCAGGCCTTTGTGTTGAGCCTTTCTCACTGGAATACCCCACCCACCAAAGTAACAACAATCCAGCACAATGATATGATAATAATAAATGAAATGCAGAAAGCAGTAAATGAAAGCAATAAAGTAAATGCAATAAATAAAGTTGTACATAAAGCAATAAATAAAGCAAAAACATAAACACAAATAGCATATAACACCCCCAATAAACACAAATAAACAAGCGCCAGGAGAAACCCACAAGAGAACTAGAAGCCCTGGTTGCAAAGATCCCCAGCAGAGTCGCCAAGCTGTCGCTCCCCAGATTTTCATCCCGGGGCAAACGCGAACCGTCGACGATGTTGGAGGTTGAGGTTGAATAGAGTCGCCAACTAGGCATTTTTATCCCGAAGGAAAGGTAATGCTGCATAAACTTGGAAAGATATGGATAAGAAGGTTGCGAACCAGAGAGATTGAGTAAGGGGGTAGGTTACGACCTGGGAAGGTATTAACACCCAGACCGTCCGTCGTACTCGACGGGATCCACGCTTACTTGATTGTGTTTAAAAGGGGAATGGTGTATGTGCTAAACTGTGCATAAAAAGCTAGGGAGAAAGGAATGTACAGAGTGTCAGTGCAAAAAGAAAGCGAATGCTCAAAGTTGAGGCTAAAGAAATAGAAACTGGGAGGAGGAGAGGGGGAGACAAAGAGACTTTTGTTCGATAACTGTTAAGTTATGCCTACGTATCCTCTCGGGCAATGAGGAAGTCAGAACACTGTAGTTTGACTCAAAGAGACTGGGATGATTTTGATGCGAACTGCTTGCTTGTCTATGCTCAAATGTATGACTCGTCTGGCTCGAGTATTAACTGTCTTGCATTAGACGGAAGAAGCGAGTTCTCGTTTTCAGAGTGAATGTGATGAGAAAAGAATCCCGGAGGAGACGTTTATTGTTTGTTTTTGTGTTTTCAGTTTTTTATTATTTTTGGTGTTTTGCATAGGATAATGAGCTTAAGCCTTAATCAAGGGTCGTGAACTCATCACCCCTGATTAGGGATAATGATTCTACTTAAGAATGACATGAAAATCTCAACTTAATTACCCTAATAATGCAGGATTAAGATCATTAACCTACTTGTGATTATTAAGTTTTTTTGGATTTTTTGTGTGTTAAGTAATGAGTTTAATCTCTAATCAGGGATTAATGAACTCATTACACCATCCTAAGAGAAGGATAATAGATGAGAACACTTAAGATGAGGAAGATACTTCAACTTAATCCATGGTTAGGGATTAAAATCATTATATAACAAGCCTTTATTAAAGTGGATTTTAATTAAAGGTGGGAATAAGAAATGAATTTTATGTTTGTAAGACTAAACCTGATGGGGACTTGTCCATTAAACACTAGGATTAGTCCCTCTGAACCAACATGCAGAGATGTAACCCTAATATAAGGCCCAAGTTACAAGCTTAAGTCTTAATGATTATTAGGTGTTTTGATTAAGAGGTGAAAACAACTTGAAGATTTAACACTAAGTATCAAAGTTATACACTTCATCCTAAGATAAGGATATAGGCATAACCCTAATACAGAGTCTTAAAACTTTAACTGTTTAGCCTTGATTATGAGATGAGAAGCAGAGACTCGAGGAGACTCAAAGGTGAAAAACTAGGGGGGACTATGTACAACCTAAAGTTATCATGCTTGGATATTCCAATGGTTTGTGAGGCTTAAGAAAATATCTTCAGATGGCCACCAAGGAAGAAGAAGCAGATGAAAAGAGAAGAGAAAGGAGAATAGGTTACTTACTTCCTGAAGAAGTTAAGTAACCTAAGAGAAAGAAAGGGAGCAAGAAAGAGCATAAGTGAGCCAAACTCACTTCAAAGACAAATAAATATGCAAATGAAGAGATAAGAAGAAGTTGGATGTGGAGGCAAATCCACATCCTGATCAACTTACCTGAAGCTCCTGAAAAAGTTAGTATGAATGCATAAGGTGAAACAGGATGCAATGAAGCAAAGATGAATATGCAATGATGCCAACCAGAAGTGAATATATGATGAAAATGTGTTATGAAATGATGCAAGGACATGTACAATGTTTATCTATGATCATACAAGGGATGAGATGCAAAGGAAGGCATGTTAGAAGCTTGAAATCACATGAATACACATAAGAATGAATGAATGCAAAACATACCAAATGGATGCAACAATGATCAACCAATGTTCACACATGTCCTAAGGTATTTAAGATGACATACAAATGCATGAGATGTCATGACAATTTCTTATGATGAAGGTATGCAAAGGTGAATGCAAATGAACATGGCAAATTAGGGTTTTAAGAAAGTATGAGATGCATATGATCAAAACAGAAGCAAAACACATGGTAAAAAATTGAAATTGCAACCAAATGAACCCTAAACACACATAAGATCACTCCCCAAAGATGGAGGTCAGAAGCTATACCAAAGTCAAGTTATGGTTTTTCTAAGTTAGGATAGGGTTTTGGGTACTTCTTCATGAAAAATTCCAAACAAATGGAAAATGCAATGCAAAAATATGAGTTAAATACCCTAGATACTACATGCAAAGTATGAAAGAATGCAAAAAGAATTATGCACAAACTCATCTTGGGTGATCAGAAATGAATTTTTGAAGTTAGGGCTTGAAAAGTAGGAAATTTGGAAACCCTAATCCATGGTTAATTGTCTAAACATGATCAAACCCTAAAAGAAATTTGTAAAATGAGTTTGTAAATTGTTCTAAACATGTAAGAATGCTTCATGGTTTTCTTGGTGATTTTTAAATACCTAAAAGTATTTTTAATTAATTAAAATTAATTAATTAATTAAAGTAAACAATTAAATGATTTAAAAATAGATTTTTAATGCAAAAATTAAAAATAAAAATGTTTTTGAGTTTTTAAAATTATTTAAAGTAAGAATGCAAAAAAAACAGATTTTTAGAAAATGTTTTACTATTTTAAATAAATATAGAAAACAAATGCAAAATAAATAAAAAGAAAATGAAAAGTAATTGGAATGAGAGGCCCAGATTGCGTGGAGGCTGGATCAATGGCTCTGGAAGAGAGTCAGCAAGACTTCGGGTAGGCTTATCTAAGGGCCTAGATTCAAAAATGAGATTCGCGCGTGATACAATGGCCATGGTTTAAACTGAGTTAATTAATTAGGTTTTAATTTAATTAATTAAGATTAGGGCAAATGAATTATCTGGGCCATCCAAAACTTAAACTAAACATAATCCAAGGGTCCTCATTCAACATGGAAATCTAAACACGTTTAAACCCTGATGACTTTCAGGCGACCGGAGATAAGCTCCGGTCGTCTTCTCTGGCCGTCCCCAAACCCCAACTTCACCTACAAGCCACTAAAACGCATCAAACCTGCCCAAAAATGATCCCTAAACATCATAGAACATGAATCAATCAACAAACAACCTTTAAACTTCATGAATCAAGCAAATCGAAGCAAACATTTTTTTAGGTCAAACTTTCAGAACAACATGAAATGCTTGTTTCTCAACCATTTTCAATTTTAAACACATCAGGATGATCAGTGCAACACATAGAATCAATTTATAACAAGAAAAAGAGGTTCTGGATAATTTGTTCTTGATGGATACCTGAACTGAAGTTCTTCAAACTGGAGCTTTCAGGGCCTCCCTCTTGTGCAAATCAACTCCTCTGGTCCCCCTTGTGCTAATGGCAAGCTTGAATGGAGTTTATAATGGCTATTTTGAGAGGTTCAGTTCTTGTTCAACATAAATCATGTTTCTTGTTTAGGGTGTTTCAGGCCATGGTGATGGTTGGGAAATGTTCCTTATGTCATGTGAAGTTGATTGGTGAAAGAAAATGTGAAGTTTGATGACCGTGTAATGAGATTCGAAGAGATGAAGTTTTGAGGGATTTTTTGCAATCTGAGTGTGTGTGTTGTTTCAAGGCTTGATGTGTGTTGTTTTATGAAGCTTAGGGTTTCTATAAACAATTGCAATTAGTTTGTGGCACTGTGGGATTGGTATGGCTTGAAATGCAAGAAAGTCAAAAATTGTGTACTTGAGGTATAAGCCATGGCATATGTGATTTTTTGGCTAGATTGTGTTCAGCTGAGTTCAAGGATGACTCTTGGATCAATTATGGTGAACTGTATGGCTTGGATCACAAGTTTGAAGTGGTTTTGCATTTTGGCAACTTTGTGAACTTTGTGAAAATTGGCCATGAAACTTGTGAAGCAAGGCATGAATTTTGGTCTTGAGATGTTTCTCATCAATGTTATGCAGTGTAGAAGTGAATTATAGGTCATTAGAATGCTTAGAAGCCATTTTGCAAAATTCCCCCTTTGACATGAACTTTGAAAATCATGTGATTTTTTCCAACTTTGATCCATCATAACTTGAGTTCTAGGATGAATCAAGAGGAGTTCTTGTACTTTTTGAAAATGGGAAGATCCAATCTACAACTTTCATGTTTGAAGAAAATTCATTTGAAACCTTTTTGATCAAGAAAGAGGAGGTTGAAGATCTTTCCCAAAATGGAAAGTTTTCATTACAAGTCATGCCCAAAAATAGAAAGTTTTCAAATGGCTCAAAATTCTTCAATTTTGTGAACTTCTAAGCATTACTAAGATCAAATAAAGATCATATGACCTCAAATTGATGAAGATGACCCTTTGGAACCCTTGTTGGTGGCCTCAGATGCCCCGATTCTAACTTTTCTTGCACAACAAGTTATCATTTGATTAGATGACTTCCACAAGGAATTTTTGCTTCAAATTTGATACACATGCTCCTTATATCATATATAGACCAATAGAATCAAGAATGACCAAATGTTTTGGGTATAAGGGCCTCAAACCCAAAACCCTAATTTCTAGGTCATCTGTGTAGGAGCCCTGAGCCTGCCTGGGTGGCTCTGCAATCTCTTGTGATCTTTTGACTTTCAAGAACCCTTGGAGGCATAATATGATCATAGAACACTCATGGACCCTCTTGGAATGATTTATAGCCTCTGAGATAGTTCAAACCACTTCTAAGATTCATCTGATCAAAAACCCTATGTTTATAATTATCGATATCCCACCCCTTCTATTTGAATGTTACCCCTATGTTGGTAACGTGCAGGTAGCTTGAAGGAAGATGATTATCTTCACTAGTCTGAGTCGGTGTCGGTGCTCTGATACGTAACACTCGGGGAATGGACTCTTAGTTGTTTTGTATGGTTTTCAAGTTATTTTAATTTAAATATGTTGTTACTAGGTTGTTTTAAGTTGAATAACATGTTATACCATGTTTAGTTGAATAAGTTGAAAATCCGCTGCGTAGTTGTAAAAGTTGAATTTGGTTTCATAAATGAAATAAAGATGATGTTTTTAGTTTCTTACAAACCGAAAGTGTTATGTATCAATTTTCATGAAATTAACTGAAGTTTTTATAAGTTGAAAATGTAGCATCTTGTTTGTGTACTATTTGGTTGAATTGTAATACTCTGATTTTCTATATAATCATTGGGTAGAAATTGGGTGTTACATTAGTGGTATCAGAGCAGGTTTGTCTGTCCGGCCAATGTTGTCTAATGTCGTTGATTCTTGTGTACGTGACATGTGTGTGAAACACTGTCGGTACTTGTTTGTTGGTTTCTAGTCGTTGTCTGTAGGTGCTGGTTTGGAATTAAGTGGGGGAGAGGTTGCTCCTGGAATATTGTTGGAATGTCGAATTTGGTTCAAAGTTGATGTTGATTGCGAGAGTGCAAGGTTATTTAAGCGATGTTGTTGCGGACCAGCGAGAATATGGACTCATGAATTTATATCGGTCGAGTTTGAGATGCGCGTAGAATATGGAAGGTGAAATGATTGAGATTAGGGAATTATTCCAATGGAAATGATAAGTTGATGGATCAAGTCGGTAGATTAATTTCCTTGAGTATAGTTGGATTAAAGTCGAGTAATTTTGGAGTTGAGTAAAGAGCAAGGATGTTGGTGAATTTTGGAATCTTGGAAGTAAGAGGGAGAGAGGTGGAACTTATATTCATCAATCTCAAAATTCTGGTTTTTGCAATCTTGGAGCAACTGTCACGATAAAAGGCATAACTTTTTACTCATGATACTGATGGAGGCGATTCTGGACTTTTTGAAAGATTACGAAATTCCCTACAATTTGCATATAAGGTTTTCCTTTAGGAGGTTTGTTAAGAGGGAGATAAGTGTTTTAATAGTTGAGTCTCCTGCTGATTTTTGGAAAATTCTACATATAGGAATTGTTAACCAGACCCATTGCAAGGAGGATAACTTTTTACTCGTGAGTCGGATTCAAGCGATTCTTGAAGTTATGGAATCAACACAAAATTCTCTTCATGTTGGAATATAATTTTATGATTTGGAGGTCTTTATTAGAAGAGATATTTATGTTCAAAGTTGAGCGATTATTGCTGAAAATTTGAAAAGATGAAAACGTTATTAAAGAATAAAATGTTGGTATCGGAGAAGGTATAAAGGTGCGAATTATGTCGAATGAGAACGATTAAGTGCCAATGTTAGATAATGGTAATATGGAGAGGGAGTCAGATGTTTGATTAGTGTTGTTTAGAATTTTAACTTGGATGAAAGTTGTATTTGGAGCGAACTGAATTGAATTGTATTCGAAGTTGTAGAGACTCCGGTGTTAGGAGAATAATTAAAGATGTGTTGTACTACAAGCGTGTATAAGAGATTGTGTATTGAATTTTGGATGTTTTGGTATATTTGACGAAGTTGGAATTTTAGGAGAATAAGAAGATGTTGTTAAGCCTTAGAGAGTTGGCGGAGCTTTATGCTTATGGACTTTGGGAACAAATTGAAGTATGCTATTGTGTTAGGTAGTGATGATTTATGCCACCGTTATGATTGTCGGCTGTCTATTGACAAATTGAGGAACTAATCACCCTTAATCTATTGTTGATTAAGGGTGATTAGTTCCTCAAATTTTCAATAGACAACCGACAATCATAACGGTGACATAAATCATCACTACCTAACACAATATTGTACTTCAATTTGTGCCCAAAGTCCGTAAGCATAAAGCTCCGCCAACTCTCTAAGGCTTAACAACATCTTCTTAGTCACCCTTATTGATGGATAGATGTGTCATGCTAACTAGTATAGTAGGTACATTGAATTGGTCGAAGTCAAGTCGAGCACTTGAGGATCATTTGAATTGTTGATGAAGATTCGTATATAAGGATATTAGTTGGATTTAAGAATGATAGTATGAAGTTGCGTTTGGATTGAATTGTAATAAGGAAACTCATAGTGAAACTCTAGATAATTGTAATGTTGTTTTAGCAATGGATTAAGTGGCATGAGACTTGAAGTTTCTTGAGATGATTCGAGAGGAAAGTAGATGGGAATGTAGGACCATGGTTTGACAAGAATGTTAGATAGAGTTGAGTTGCAAGTAATAGAAGAAGTAAAATTATAAGTTGGTTTAATAAAGTGCAACTTTTGGTTGGAACAAGAAGATTTGTTTGATTGTGTCGATTCAGATAAATATTTATGAAGGGTTGTGTCGGTATGAGTACAAATCGAGGATTCGGTATGTTGAATTAGTTAGAAGCGAAGAGTATGAGTTATCTTGTGAGAATTCGTTGGACCCATGTACCATATGTTGTTGTAACGATGTTGCGTGTTTAAGATGATTTTTGAAGAATGTGTTGTTAAAAGATAGTAAAGTTGTAGTTATGTTGAGGATAATTGGAAAATATAAGTATATTTTATCAAGGATTGGGAAGTAGTCGCCATTGTAATTACGTCGAACATTCAAAGTTGTTATCTTATGGATCTAAGTTGGAAGTATTCAGTAACTTCGAGAGTTAGAATACCTGTTGGAATGAAATTCCAAAGGATTAAGTCGGAGGCTTTGTTGATATGTGGATTTTGATGATTGGAAGTTGGAGTTAAACTCGATAGACTTGGTAGTATTGATAACGAGAAATCGTATCACTTTATTACTACGTTTTAAGTCCGTTTTATCGCACATTAATCCTATTAACTCCCGATTGTTCGAGTTTTTTATGTCACATTATAAGTATAACATGTCTAGAGCTAAATTATGAGAAAAAGATCAAATGAACCAAAACAAGCATGAAAAGAAGATGAAGAGAAGAATCATGCTAAGTCTGCATATTTTGTAACACTCACGGTCGTCACAACATCACCACGACCGTGACGCCCTACTTTGAGGTCTCACGACCGTTACTCAATTGTCACGACCGTGACACGCTTGAATTGTAAAATCTGCCCGTTACGCCTCGTGACAAGGAAAATGTGTTTAATTAAATTGAAGTCATTCATGAAGACGTGCAACGAGTCAAATACGACTCCTACTTTTCCTCAGACCCAGTATGCCACTTTCCCTAAATTCTCTCATTTTGGATGATGCCCACGCTGATCAAATTCAACTGCCCAAGCCCAAAATTTAGTTCTATAAATACCCTAGTTACAAATTGAAAATTACAGAGTATTATTTTAACTTTCACGCGGAAGCTCTGCCGTAATTTTGTTGAACCCTTTCATTTAATTTTTCCAGCATTGTTCTTGTTTATTTTTCCTGTTTCTACATCCAACCCAAATTCAATAACAATTTCCAACATTAGGAAATTGTTATTTAAATTAATTTCTTTTTAGCCTTCAGAATTTGTTTCGTATTTTTATTCCGGTTCCGAACACTCCGAGCTTGCCAATCTGTGGAAGAAGGAGTTTTAAGATTTTAATTATCCAGGTTTTTTATATTTTTACATTTATATTAAGTTATTTATTTGTTTATGTTAAGATATTATTATTATTTTATAATGTATGTTTTAATTCATATTTGTTTATTTATGCATCTGTCTGTTGGTTTAAATAAAATGAGTAGCTAAATTAATTAGGCGGTATGTAATAAACTAAACCAAACTGGTAAAATCGAATCTAAGCTAAAATAATTAAGAACTTATATTCTGGCTGTGACTTTTTATAATTAAAATTAATCTTTTTGTTACGAGAGTAAGAAAAGTGTAATAGGTTAGGTCGAGACCACGAGAGTGTGAGATTTTAACCGGATAGCTAAAGTTAGGCATTTGATTTAAATACAGCGAGAGCGCTTTAAAATGAATTAGACTTATTAAGTTTTCAAAAATTATTTTCTAAACACTTATGGGCTAGCGAGAGCAGGCATAGGGCTTTAGGAGTAAGATCTGAGATAAGACCACGAGAGTGTGAGTCGAGGGTATTTAAACTGATAATCTCTACAGAACAATTTAAGTGAACCATCTTTATAAGCTTAGGTTAGATTGACCCGCATAGGTTAATATAATTACATACCGACCGCCTTCTCATTATTTCCTTAAAATTAAATTTAATTCCCGTTTTTAATCCTTAAAACCAAAATCGTGACAAACATCCACCTTAGCTAAACTAGTAGACCCTCTAGCACTAGAGTGATTACAAAGTCCTTGTGGGATCGATAATCTTTTATATTACTTTGATAGGTTGTGCGCTTGCAGTTCAGATACCGCTAGACACATATCGCGTCTTCGCCCCATCAAGTTTTTGGCGCCGTTGCCGGGGACTTGATTTAGTCACTAGTGCACTAGTAGAGTAGCACTGTCTAGACTAAGGTAACAACTTATTCTTTTCCTAATCTAATTTCCCGAGTGTATGCCAAGTACTCGCTCTCAAGGCGAAGACTTGCAACCTCCAATCCAAGAATTAGAACGCTTCTTACATGTAAGAGGACGAATATTCGAATACGAACGAAAATACAATATTCCAGATCTTCAATTTGATCCACCTAAACCAGTCGGAACATCAAAGGACGCGGAGATGGATGAAGAACCGAATCATCCACTCAAATATTACGATAGTCCTTCACAAGCTGAGCCGCATTCTAGCATTGCTGCACCAGTTATCAACCGAAACGATTTCAAATTGAAACCTTCGCTGATATCAGCCGTGCAACAAAATCAATTCGCCGGAAATCCTACCGAGGATCTGAACCTTCATCTTTCGATATTTGTGCAGTACGCAGATACTGTAAAAGCTAATGGAGTTACCCAAGAAGCTATTAGATTACGCCTTTTTCCTTTTTCACTTCGAGACAGAGCGAGAGCCTGGCTTCAATCTCTACCCTCGAATTCAGTAACTACGTGGGAGGAACTAAAGAGAGTCTTCTTGACAAGATATTTCCCACCTAGTAAGACAGCTATGCTAAGAGCTCAAATCAACGAATTTAAGCAAAAGGAAAACGAATCACTTTTCGAAGCTTGGGAACGCTATAAAGATATGCTGAGACTTTGTCCACATCACGGATTAGTAGAATGGATGGTCATCCATACCTTCTACAATGGACTCTTGTACAACACAAGAATGACAATTGACGCTGCCGCAGGCGGCGCACTAATGGACAAAGAATATAATGATGCTTATGCACTTATCGAGAGTATGGCTCAAAATCATTACCAATGGGGAAGTGAGAGAGTCGCAACTGAGAAACCAACAAAAGGAGGTATGTACGAAGTGAGTAGTATGGACCAAGTCAATGCAAAGTTTGACCAACTTAACCAAAAGATTGACAACTTGGCCATAACACCAACAGCGACCATGGCTGCGGTAACACCTAACTGTGAGTTATGTGGAGTTCTAGGACATGCTGTCCCTGATTGTCAACTATTAGCAGGAATTCCCACAGATCAAGTGAATTATGCTCAAGGAAACCCATACTCAAACACATACAACCCAGGTTGGAAGAATAATCCGAACTTCTCCTATAAGAACAACAATGCTTTATACACACCAGGTCAAGCACCAGCTACACCACCAGGATATCAAAAGACTGCTCCTAATATTCCTAGAAAATCAAACCTTGAGTTGATGATGGAGAACTTCATAGCTACCCAATCTCAAACAAACAAGGATTTCTTAAACCAAAACATACACACTAGCGAGCAGATTAAGCAATTAGTTAGCAAGGTAGATGCGTTAGCTATACATAACAAAATGTTTGAAACTCAGATTTCACAAGTGGCTCAACAACAGGCACCTACCGCTGCACCAGCTGGAGTATTTCCTGGGCAACCCCAACCTAATCCAAAAGGACAGGCCAATGTTGTGATACTAAGAAGTGGCAAGGAACTTGACGGACCTGCCGATCCAAGACTTGACAATCCATCCATGTACCAAAAGCAAGATAAGCCGACTGAAAAGGAAAATGAACCAGAAGAAAAGGAAGATAATAATCAAGAGGCAGTGGAGAAAGAAAGCCTTATGTGCCTCCACCACCTTATAAACCACCAATTCCGTACCCTTAGAGATTAACCAATTCCAAGACGATGGGCCAGTTTAAGAAATTTGTTGAACTTCTGAAACAGTTGAATATTACTATTCCGTTTACAGAAGCTATCACTCAGATGCCCTCGTATGCTAAATTTCTAAAGGAAATCTTATCCAATAAGAAGAAGATAGAGGATAACGGAACCGTTACACTTACTGCTGAGTGTAGCGCGATAATTCAAAACAATATGCCTCCTAAGTTAAAAGATCCAGGTAGTTTCTCTATACCCTGTGTAATAGGAAAATTCTTCATTGACAAAGCTCTATGCGATTTAGGAGCCAGTATCAGTGTTATGCCCTTAACAATTTGCAAAAGGCTAGACATGGGAGACCTAAGACCAACTAAAATGTATGTTCAACTAGCCGACCGCTCTATTAAATATCCTGTAGGCATACTAGAAAATGTCCCAGTACGTATAGGACAATTCTACATTCCTACTGATTTTATAATCATGGACATCTCTGAAGACTCCACTACACCTATCATACTAGGAAGACCATTCTTAGCTACCGCCGGAGCTATTATAGACGTAAAGAAAGGAAAGCTAACCTTTGAAGTAGGTGAAGAGAAAGTTGAATTTATTTTAACACAATTCTTACAATCACCAGCTATAGAGGATACATGCTATTTATTGGATGTAATTGACGAATGTGTAAGAGAAATGGAAATGAAAGAAACTACTTATTCTGAAATTATGAAAATTCAAATCCCTCCGATTTTCGAAGATGACAATTGGCGTAAACCGTATCAGGATGATAGTCTAAGCGAAAGTTTAGCACTTACATCGGATCCCATGCCAAGTAAGAAGAAACCTACATTAGAGTTAAAAACTTTACCTAAGAACCTAAGATACGAATTCCTAGACACTGAATGCACAAGACCAGTTATAATCAATTCCAGTTTAGGAACAATCGAAACAAAGAAACTTTTAGATGTCTTAAAGAAATACCCAACTGCATTAGGATATAACATATCTGATCTCAAAGGAATATGCCCTTCAATCTGTATGCATCGTATTCTGCTAGAAGAAGATTGCAAAACCTCCAGAGAATCTCAAAGAAGAATTAACCCAATCCTTAGCACTGTAGTAAAGGAAGAAGTTAAGAAACTACTAAACGCTGGAATAATGTATCCAATCTCTGATAGTAAATGGGTTAGTCCAGTACATGTAGTACCAAAGAAAGGAGGTATCACTGTTGTGAAAAACGCTAAAGGCGAATCGATATCTCAAAGAGTAGTGACCGGGCATAGAGTGTGCATCGATTATCGTAAACTAAACAAAGCCACTCGAAAAGATCATTTCCCACTACCCTTTATAGATCAGATGTTAGAACGATTAGCCAAACACTCGTACTTCTGTTATCTTGATGGTTACTCAGGATTTTTCCAAATCCCGATCCACCCAGATGATCAAGAGAAGACTACATTCACATGCCCTTATGGAACGTTCGCTTATAGACGAATGCCCTTTGGATTGTGTAACGCTCCTGCAACCTTTCAAAGATGTATGATGTCAATCTTCGCAGATTTCATAGACAACATCATGGAAGTGTTCATGGACGACTTCTCTATATGCGGGCAAAGTTTTGAAGGATGTCTATCAAATTTAAAAATGGTGTTAGAAAGATGTGTAAAAGTAAACCTCGTGCTTAACTGGGAGAAATGTCATTTTATGGTCAGAGAAGGAATCGTACTAGGACATGTTATATCTGATAAGGGAATTGAAGTTGATAAAGCTAAGATAGAAGTCATAAAAGATCTTCAACCCTCTAAGACCGTTCGAGAAATACGAAGCTTTTTAGGACACGCCGGTTTCTACCGACGATTCATCAAAGATTTCTCGAAAATCACTAAACCTCTTACCGGTTTATTAATGAAAGACGCTGAGTTCATATTCAATAAAGATTGCCTTAAAGCATTCGGAACTCTAAAAATAACCCTCATCACCGCACCAATCATGCAACCACCTGACTGGAGATTACCTTTCGAAATCATGTGTGATGCGAGTGACTATGTTGTAGGCGCAGTTCTAGGACAAAGGAAGGACAAGAAACTTCACACAATTTAATATGCCATTAGAACCTTAGATTCTGCTCAGATGAACTACGCCACTACTGAAAAAGAACTGTTAGCAGTTGTCTTTGCGCTTGATAAATTTCGTTCCTACCTAGTGGGAGCAAAAATAATCATCTACACAGACCACGCTGCTATCAGATATCTATTAACCAAGAAAGATGCTAAACCAAGACTCTTGAGATGGATTTTACTCTTACAAGAGTTTGATCTCGAAATCAAAGATAAGAAAGGTACTGAAAACGTCGTAGCGGACCATTTATCTAGAATAGAAGGTATTAAACCCGAACAAGTGCCGATTAACAACGATTTTCCGTATGAACAGCTGATAGCGTAAATAGGAAGCGACCCAGTTCAGTTAGACATAGATGAACCAAAAATCGTGGAAACAATACAAACAACCGTAGGACTGCCATGGTACGCTGACATTGTCAACTACTTAGCTGCAAGAGCACTTCCACCTGACTTAACCTATCAGCAGAAAAAAAAGTTCTTCCACAATCTCAAGCATTACTATTGGGACGAACCATTATTATTTAAAAGAGGACCTGACGGAATCTTTCGTCAGTGTATTCCCGAAGAAGAAATAGAAGATGTCATTGCTCATTGTCATTCATCTCCTTATGGTGGACATGCAAGCACTTCCAAGACTTGCGCAAAAATCTTACAAGCCAGCCTATTTTGGCCCAATCTATGGAAAGATGTCCACTTCGCTGTTATAAATTGCGATCGGTGTCAACGCACCAGTAATATTTCAAGAAGAGATGAAATGCCTCAAAGAGGAATATTAGAAGTAGAAGTCTTTGACGTCTGGGGAATAGATTTCATGGGACCATTCCCATCATCTTTCGGTAATAAGTACATACTCGTAGCTGTCGATTATGTTTCAAAATGGATTGAGGCTATAGCTTCTCCTACAAATGACACACGAGTAGTAATTAAGCTTTTCAAGAATATAATCTTTCCAAGATTTGGTGTGCCTAGACTTTTCATAAGTGACGGTGGCTCGCATTTCATTTCGAAAATATTTGACAAATTACTATCTAAGTATGGAGTCAGACATCGTGTAGCAACACCATATCATCCACAAACAAGTGGACAGGTCGAAGTCTCAAACAGAGAAATTAAACAAATCCTAGAAAAGACTGTCGCCATATCTAGGAAAGATTGGTCATCTAAACTTAATGAAGCTTTATGGGCTTATAGGACAGCCTACAAGACACCCATAGGAACTACACCTTTCAAACTAGTATATGGGAAGGCTTGTCATCTCCCAGTAGAACTAGAACACAAAGCATATTGGGCGATTAAAACACTCAATATAAACTACAATGCCGCTGGAGAAAAGCGAATCCTCGACATTAATGAATTAGAAGAATTAAGGTTAGATGCTTATGAGAATGCTAAGATATATAAAGAAAGAACCAAGCGATGGCACGATAAACGCCTATCTAGGAAAGAATTTAGTGTGGGAGACGTTGTACTCCTCTTTAATTCAAGACTTAGGCTCTTTCCTGGAAAACTAAAATCTAGATGGTCTGGACCCTTTGAAATAACTAGAGTGTTCCCGAGCGGAGCAATAGAAATTAAGGGTAGGAATAGTGAACCGTTCACAGTAAACAGACAACGATTAAAACATTACCATAAAATTGAAAATAAAGATTATGCGAATAGTCTAAAGCTTTTAGAGTTGTCCACTAACTTCCCTGATTAATCTACCCCTAAGCATTACGTCAGGCTTTTGACGATAAAAACAGCGCTTAGTGGGAGGCAACCCAATTTATCATTTTTATCATTTTATCATTTTATTGTTTTATTTCATTATTATTATTATTGACTTTATTTATGCATTTATTTTCTTATTTTCTTTATTTTAATTTTAATTTTCTAAATCACTTTTAAATTTACTTTGCTACAGATTTTCTAAAGTCTTTTCTACCTTCCCTTTTCCCCCTGATTTGTTTCCTCCACATTAACACTAACTATGGCTAACCAACCAAGAAACATTATGGAAACCAAATTTAGAGGTAGGAACCAAAGAAGGAAATTTGAGGAATTATCACAGAGACAAATGGATTTGACTCTGTACTATGATGAACTGACTATGGAAACTTTAGGTATACATGATAGCATCCTATACCTGTTTAACCAACTTGGATGGGAGAATGCTCTCATAAAACAAAAATTTGTAACTTACCGCGAGCTCACCCTTGAGTTTTTAAGCTCTTTAGTTTACTTACCCGAGCGCGGATTTGGATTAAGGAAAGGATTTATTAGTTTCCGACTATTCGGGATCGAATATGACTTTAACCATAAGGAACTAGCTGACTTACTAGGATTCCCTAGTGGACCTTTTGCCTTTACTACCACCCAGGTAGAATTAATGGATATTGAGCTAGACTTCTTTTGGGGAACCTTAACCGGAAATTACCATCCTAAGCTGGATAACATGAACAATGATGAAATACATAACCCTGCTATCCGCTATTTCCATAAGATCCTTGCCCACACCTTCTTTGGAAAGGAAGAGAACCTCACTGGAGTATCTAAAGATGAGATATTCATAATGTCCTGTTTGACCGATGGAAAACCAGTTAATGTTGTACCATTCATGATGCAAACCTTTACCTGAATCCAAGAGGAACCTGATCTACCAATATTGGTAGGAGGCCTGGTCACCATGATTGCTGATGCCCTCGGCCTTAGATACCAATTACACAAGTGCAACCGTTTAGGTACCATCCGCCCTATGAATCTGAACTTCTGCTTTAACCGTCAAATTATAAGAAACTTAGGACAACCACCTTACGAGTACCTAATCAGAAATGAAATAGTAACCCTGTTCACATTACCGAACCATGCTAAAGTCAGTGTTCACAATAGAGATAATTGGCTTTATGAGCTTACACCTCCTGACTATCCACCAACACCAGAAACACCACAATCCTACCAAATTAGGGATGACTTAATGACTGATGTAGAAAGTGACCCTGAGACACCTCCTGGTTACCATGACATCAACCACACTGATGAAGTTATTGAAACCCTGAAATTAATCAAGTAAGATATGCTGACAGCTTAAAGAAAATTATGAACACTCTTGAAGTTTACCAAGCTGATATTAATGCTATTAAGAATGAAGTTAAAAGCATGCGATTGGACGTTATAGGTTTAACTGACATAACATGTGAACAATTCTATCATTTAAACTCCGCGCTTGAAGATTTGAAGAAGCAACTTTGATAATGCTGTAGTGATTTGAATTTATCTTACTTTTCGCTTTTGTTTCTAGTTAGTTTTGATATTTTGCAACATTTCATAGCTTATTTTTATTACTGTAATTTCTTTCTATTATGTCAAAAGCAAAGTACTTCTATTTATGCAATCTTTCAATTTAATCAATTTTCATGCTTTTCATTATTTGCTGATATATTTGAATTGCTGGATATTTTATAAATTCTCGTGTGATGAAATCTACTGCTTATATATATATATGTTGATCCACTATTATGTTTATGTTGGAATTAATTGGAAGTAATAAGAATTGAAATTAAAATGAACTGAGGTAATCCATTCTGTGAAAATTCCACATTTTGTGATCATCACGGTCGTCACCATCCCCTCACGATCGTAACAGGCTATTTAGCGCGTCATGACCGTAAGACCCCCCTCACGACCGTGACAACCCTATTTACGAATTCTGAAGCTACAGAACCGTTCACCTTCGCAGAACCCCATTTTCTATTTTCACAAAAACTCCAACCTCCCATTATCTCCTCTTCTCCCGTAACCACCCATTACTCTCAATCAATTCCATTAACCCGTTCCACCTTTTCATTTATTCACAACTCCTCACATTCACTTCATTCCATTATAATCCGAACAATTTCTTCACATTTTCTCACAAAACCTCAAAAACACTTATCTCTCATTTACCTCATTTGCATGCAATGGAGAATATTCAATTTAGAGATGGAGACCAAGGAGAAGCACAACGAGAGAAGTTTGTAAGGTTTCATAACCGTGGCATCCAACCCACTCGGTACGTCGACCTCGATTGCTTGAGGGAGTTAGGATTGCTCGACGGAGTGAAGCTACTGCTTGAGCATGTTGGTTTGTGGGACTTGTGCAGTCAACCGCAACCGACATTTGAAAACCTCACCTTGGAGTTTCTAAGTTCATTTCAGTATATCACACCATCCGGATCAACGAGTCAACTCACCGGCATTGCAAAATTCAGAATGCTCGGAAGAGAGTTCCAAATCACTCAAACCAGAATCGCTGAACTGTTAGGCTTCAACCACGGTGACGATGCTCACCTCCGCGTGCCCGACAACTTTAACGAAGCTGCTTTCACCTTGTGGCACAACATCACTAACAACCGTGCTTCCGCCTACCAGAGTCTGAATGCCACTCATATCCATAACCCAGCTATTCGGTATTTCCATCGTATCATATGCAACACTATCTTTGCAAGAGAGAGCAACCACAAGCTCAATTCCAAAGAGCTCTTATTCTTGCATTGTGCCTTGAATGAAGAACGCATCAATGCCGCTCCGTTCCTTTTAGCCCATATTCAGTCTGTAGCGCATAGAGGCGCCACTCCCTTCTACATTCGCGGGATTGTCACTACCCTTGCTATACAGTTGGAGCTTGGTGACCACCTCACCCATCTGCCTCATAGAGCACCAGAGCTACTTACCAAGAACTATTGCAAGTCCGCTCATATGATCTCTCAGAGAGAGGATGGCAGGTTCAACCCTGTGATCCAAGGCACCATCTACCATCACATCACTTTGCCTTGCAGGAACCGCATTGATCCCTCGAACAGAGCCAATTGGCTATTTGATTTGTCGGATGCTGCAGGCCATGTTCCAATTATTGAAGAGCAGCCTAATGCACTTGTGGACGAGATGCAGGATGCGATGGATGCTACTGAGCCAGTTCAGGACATCCCTGAGTCCTCCACCAGGCAGCCACCTTCAGCTGATGTCACACTTGAAGAAATCCTCCGTGCCATTCATCAGCAGAATCAGATGAATGTTGCACTTGAGCGTAGGCAGAAAGAGCAATACGATGCACTCCTTGCAACTGTTGTCAGTAACCAGAAGACAACTGATGAGAAGCTAGGAGAGATTTTCAGTGAGCTGGAAGCTTTGCGTATAGATATCACTACTCTCACCACCACCGATTCTGATGAGGAAGCCACTCCTACCAGATGCTCCCGCACCAGAAGCCGAGGCCGTGGTCGTCAGCAGCATTAGTTTACATTTTGTTTTTCCGTTTTTGTATAGTATTTTCCCCGCTATTATATCACAACATTGAGGACAATGTCTGATATAGTGTGGGAGAGATACATTTCCCTTTCCGCATTTTCCATTTCATTGTATTTCCCTTTCCGTATTTTAATCAAACAAAGTAATATTTATGCTATTTCTTCAGTTTCAATTCTTCCCCGTTTATTTAGCCATACCGAAATTTTTTTGCTTTATCTTCGCATTACTCGACTTACCTATGAAAATCGTAGTTAGGAAGCTGAGAAAGATCCAACAAGATCAATACAGTCTTGACACCTTAGACTTCCTACATAAGCATTCCATTCCGATAATTGTTACGACTACACCTTAAGTCTTAGTTCTAAAGTAACCCCTAGTAGTTTATACTAGCAGTCAGCACCGTCTGAACACAAACCACGTGGGGAGCCGATGAACATAAGTGTTTGATGCCTAATCTATAAACAATCCTTCATATCTCGATGCCAATAAAAAGAAATTGCACCAAAGTACACGGTCGCATATAAGAGATGAGAAAAATAAGAAGGAGTCCATTGCAGGTTGGTTCAGAGGTACCTGGTTCTGAACTTGGTAGGGCGTGCTACGGCTCGATCCCCCACAACCTCCAATTTGGATAATATGTAAAGGGTTGCCACATTCATGTACCAGACCCCGTGCTAATAAAGGATCAAAGTCACTAACCGGCTACTCCATTACGTGCGTGCTAAGGCAAAGGGCTTAATGTGATTGCGCTAGAACGAAACCGGGTGAAATAAGATCGAAAGACTCTAGGTAGAATCACAACGCAATTACCGAATGTTTCGTTTAACGGGAAGTCGACGACTTAGCTTGTTGCTTGTGTCATTAGTGTATCGTTAGTGTTCTATTCTAGTACCGATTTATCTAACTTAATGATTTCTCGCATGGTTTGTTATGTGTACGCGTCCGATGAAAATTGTCCGATCATTTTTCAACCGACTATTTGCTTGAGGACAAGCAAAGGTTTAAGTTTCGGGAAGTTTAATAACGAGAAATCGTATCACTTTATTACTACGTTTTAAGTCCGTTTTATCGCACATTAATCCTATTAACTCCCGATTGTTCGAGTTTTTTATGTCACATTACAGGTATAACATGTCTAGAGCTAAATTATGAGAAAAAGATCAAATGAACCAAAACAAGCATGGAAAGAAGATGAAGAGAAGAATCCTGCTAAGTCTGCATATTTTGTAACACTCACGGTCGTCACAACATCACCACGACCGTGACGCCCTACTTTGAGGTCTCACGACCGTTACTCAATTGTCACGACCGTGACACGCTTGAATTGTAAAATCTGCCCGTTACGCCCTTGTCACGTCGTGACAAGGAAAATGTGTTTAATTAAATTGAAGTCATTCATGAAGACGTGCAACGAGTCAAATACGACTCCTACTTTTCCTCAGACCCAGTATGCCACTTTCCCTAAATTCTCTCATTTTGGACGATGCCCACGCTGATCAAATTCAACTGCCCAAGCCCAAAATTTAGTTCTATAAATACCCTAGTTACAAATTGAAAATTACAGAGTATTATTTTAACTTTCACGCGGAAGCTCTGCCGTAATTTTGTTGAACCCTTTCATTTAATTTTTCCAGCATTGTTCTTGTTTATTTTTCCTGTTTCTACATCCAACCCAAATTCAATAACAATTTCCAACATTAGGAAATTGTTATTTAAATTAATTTCTTTTTAGCCTTCAGAATTTGTTTCGTATTTTTATTCCGGTTCCGAACACTCCGAGCTTGCCAATCTGTGGAAGAAGGAGTTTTAAGATTTTAATTATCCAGGTTTTTTATATTTTTACATTTATATTAAGTTATTTATTTGTTTATGTTAAGATATTATTATTATTTTATAATGTATGTTATAATTAATATTTGTTTATTTCTGCATCTGTCTGTTGGTTTAAATAAAATGAGTAGCTAAATTAATTAGGCGGTATGTAATAAACTAAACCAAACCGGTAAAATCGAATCTAAGCTAAAATAATTAAGAACTTATATTCTGGCTGTGACTTTTTATAATTAAAATTAATCTTTTTGTTACGAGAGTAAGAAAAGTGTAATAGGTTAGGTCGAGACCACGAGAGTGTGAGATTTTAACCGGATAGCTAAAGTTAGGCATTTGATTTAAATACAGCGAGAGCGCTTTAAAATGAATTAGACTTATTAAGTTTTCAAAAATTATTTTCTAAACACTTATGGGCTAGCGAGAGCAGGCATAGGGCTTTAGGAGTAAGATCTGAGATAAGACCACGAGAGTGTGAGTCGAGGGTATTTAAACTGATAATCTCTACAGAACAATTTAAGTGAACCATCTTTATAAGCTTAGGTTAGATTGACCCGCATAGGTTAATATAATTACATACCGACCGCCTTCTCATTATTTCCTTAAAATTAAATTTAATTCCCGTTTTTAATCCTTAAAACCAAAATCGTGACAAACATCCACCTTAGCTAAACTAGTAGACCCTCTAGCACTAGAGTGATTACAAAGTCCCTGTGGGATCGATAATCTTTTATATTACTTTGATAGGTTGTGCGCTTGCAGTTCAGATACCGCTAGACACATATCGCGTCTTCGCCCCATCAAGTATGAAAGTAATCATAGTGCGCCGCGAACACGTGGTGTAGTGTAGTTGTTCGTAGGTGAATGACAACGATTTTGGTAGCTTGGTTGTATTAACGTTGTGTTTAAGTTGTGTGTTTCTATGTTGTTGTGTTCGAGTCCTTAAACCGGTGAATTCGTAAGTTGGTTACTCGTTGTGTTGTGTTAATAGTTATCAAGTGCATCGCTTAAGGGTTGCTCGTGTTGTTGCTACCATTAAAGTTGTGAATTATTGTTTGTAGTATGCGTATGTTGCCTTCAGAGATGAAAGTTGATTAGTTAGATGGAATAAGTAGTTGGAGTAGTTGAATCAGATGAATTTTATAGGACGGAAATATTCTAAGTGGGGGAGAGTTGTAACGCCCGTTTATTTTATTAATTATTTAATTAAATATAATTGTGGTATGTTGTGGTAATTCGCGTTGATTTGTGTGGAATTGTGTCGATTCATGTTGATGGCCGAATTTATCGGAATATTATATTGATGGTTATAAGTTGGTTTAAGTCGAATTTAATTATTTAAGTAGATATAAGTCGTGGAAAACGATATGGAGTATTCTCCGTTTGTTGTTGGATATGTTGATTGGAATGTTTGGACCATTTGATTGATAATCGGAAGTTAATCTATTAAGTCGGGAGTAAGTAGTTAGTCGCGAATTATTATTCGGTTGATTTTATGTTGCGAAGAATTAAGTCGTTAAGTCCGATTATTATTCGGAAAGTCGAGGAAATAATATTAGAAGTGATATTATCGATTATTGGAGCATATTGGTTAATGGACTTGGATTGCGTCATAATTAACAATTAAGAGGGTGTATGACTTAGGCCCAATATAATAGAATTATATGATAAGAAAATTAGGTTAATTGGTAGCAAGAGAATAGGATATGGAAGTTACAGAGGAAAAAGTTTTAGAGAAGAATAAGGGTTTTAGAGGAGAGAAAATAGTTTGGGAGCAAAGAATAAGGGTTTTAGAGGAGAGAAAATAGCTTGAGAGCAAAGAATAAGGGTTTTAGAGGAGAGAAAATAGCTTGGGAGCAAAGAAGGAGAAAGAAGAACTCATGATCATATCTCCATTTTCACACTTACGGTACAACCTCCACTAAACATGTGATAAATTTTACTCGTAATTCTGATTAAAGCGATTCTTGAATTTCTGGAAAACTTATAAAATTACCTTCAATTTGATATATGATTTCGTGTCAATAAGTTCAACATTGAAGGAGAAAAATGCATTTGAAGTTTGGAAGTTCATGTTGGAAATTGGTCAAATAGTAGTTACGGGATTGATGATAACGAAGGCTGAATTTTGGTCAAGATAGGAACTCAATGGCAGCTTGTTTGTATTTCTAATCTCCATGGATGAAAGAGGAGAGGAAAAGAGTCATAGAGGCAAAGGGTTGGGAATTCGATCGGAGAGCTTTGGAGACTAACCGAAAAATTATTATAGCAACCGTTAATCCAAGGTAAGGGTGAAGTTCGATCTTTATAACTGAGTTTGATAAATAATACTAAGTTTGGTTGGTTGTATGTGATGTGTTTCATTGATGTTGATGTAAAATTATGTTGATTCTTGTATTTTGTTGTGTTAATATTTTATTGATCGATTTTGTATATTTGTTGATTGCTTGATGATTATAAGTTGTTCATGAGTTGTTTCGTATAATGTCGATTTTATTTATGTTGTTGCGATTTTGTATTTTCTGGAAAATTCAGATTGGGGACGTTGAACCTGGTGCAGAAGCGCACGCGTGGCGCAGGCCACCCAAGTGGGGGCGGCGCCGACCACCCAAAGGAAGAAGCAACCATGTGGAGGGTGCCACATGGGAAAGTGGCGCAAGCCACTTGCATCCTTAAGAGGATTGTGCCACCCATTTAGATGGGGTTACTTATGATTTATTATATCTAATGGTGTACTTTGCCAAATTCTGAATATTCTTGTTATTGTAGCTTTAATTAAATAAACCATTAACCAAATCAAGTGGTGTATATTCTTGTGTAATTGGTGGAAAGGAAAATGAATATTTAGTTAACTAAGTTAAATAATACGAGTTTCACATGTAGTGCATCAATAAAGAGAGTTCTTGATAAAAGCATGTTTCGATAGTTATATAGTTTTGAGATCCTGATAGAATTTTAAATAATAATAACTTTTTATGGATATTGTCTTGTTAAAGTCAGAATGAATAATATAGTTGTTAGAATCAGTAGCAAGCAGATTAATCAGTAGCGAAGCAAATAAATCTTGGTATTATATATGTGTTGCAGTTTTGACAGAAAATGAAGTAGTTTAGGAATTTTAATAGAAATGGATTATTGGCCTACTTTTATGACAGATAAGGTTATCAGAAAATGAAAAAAATGGCCGATTTGTAATAAACTCGAAATACCCGAAGAATGATAAAGTCAGTGTCGGTTTAGCCAAATGAGGCGAAAAAACTTAGTAGCCCGAAATTTAACAAAAAATTTTGGGGTAAGTCGGGTAGTTTAATAGTTGATTTTTGTTGCATTGTTTTGTTGAAAATATGTTGTAAAGTCGAGTTTCATGTACAATTGAGTTTGTAAGTGGTTTCGGTTTACGAAAAATCTCTAAGATGTTATGTTGAAGGCTTTAAAAGCCAAAGTTGATTTTAAGTTGCCTATGTCGTATAAGTTGTTTGTGTTGCTTGCTATGTCGTTTAAGTTGCTCAAGTTATTTAAGATGTTATGTGTTGTCGAAGTTGTTATGTTGTTCAAGTTGAAGGCTTAATAGCATACGTTGATTTAAGTTGTTCATGTCGTATAAGTTGTTGTGTTGCTGATGTTGATGATGTTGTGTTGTTTATGTTGTTGAGTCGTACATGTCATATGACATATGTGAATTTCTAAGTTGGAGCCGTTGCTCACACCATGTTGGCCTGGATTGGCAATTAAGTTGAAAGTTGAAGGCTTATGCCTTAATGCCTCGGTAAATTGGGAAAATTATTAAGTTGAAGGCTTATGCCTTGCAAATACCTCGATAACCTGATATATTTTAAGTTGGAAGTTTTACTCTAATGGTACCACATGCATATGCATAGTTGAGTCGTATTTGTGTTGCATTATTTATGTTGTTTATGTTGCTCAAGTTGATAAGTTGTTTATGTCGTTCAAGTTGGTAAGTTATTATGTTGTTTTCAAGTTGATTAAGTGAATTGTGTTGAATTGGTTGATTAAGTAATTCGTGTTGAATATATGACTATGTGGTTTATGTAGAAAATGTCGATGGATATAATAAGTAGTAAAATAAGTTGATAAAAGGCAGATGATTGTTAAGTTGTTATTTTGGTTGATGTTGTGAAGTGGTGAATTGTTTATGATCCTTATCTAAGTATTGTTTATCATATATCGTTTATAATTATCGATATTTCACCCCCTTCTTTTTGAATGTTACCCCTATGTTGGTAACATGCAGGTAGCTTGAAAGAAGATTATTATCTTCACTAGTTCGAGTCGACGTCGGTGCTCTGATACGTAACACTCGAGGAATGAACGCTTAGTTGTTTTGTGTGGTTTTCAAGTTGTTTTAATTTAAATATGTTGTTACTAGGTTGTTTTAAGTTGAATAACATGTTATACCATGTTTAGTTAAATAAGTTGAAAATTCGATGCATAGTTGTAAAAGTTGAATTTGGTTTCATAAATGAAATAAAGTTGATGTTTTTAGTTTCATACGAACCAAAAGTGTTATGTATCAATTTTCATGAAATTAACTGAAGTTTTTATAAGTTGAAAATGTAGCATCCTGTTTGTGTACTATTTGGTTGAATTTTAATACTCTGATTTTCTATATAATCGTTGGGTAAAAATGGGGTGTTATAAGTATCGACATGAGATCATCTTTGGAGTTTTCTTTCCTAGGATGCTTAAAAAAATTGAAGTGATTAACTAGCTCTTGAACTTTCTACAAATACTTCACAAGCTGTGCTTCTTTAGTATGATATGTACCGCCAACTTGACTCATAACAAGTTGAGAGTCACTTATAGGTTAGAGGTTGGACACACCCTTTTCTTTTGCCAAAGACATTCATGCAATTAAGGCTTCGTACTCTGCTTGATTAATATTGGCTTTGAACTTAAATCTTAATTATTGTTCGATCATAATATTGATCGGGCCATCTAGTACAACTATGATTCCACTTCCTTTTAAACTAAATGACTCTTCATCTTATAAAATCCATACGTAGCAGTGTCCTCGCCCATAGAATTTTATACTACCTAAAATAGTATAATTGATAGAAATAAGTGACATTATTTCATTTATTTCAACCATAATCAATCATTCTCATTTTGTAATATTACTTTTTAATATATTATGTTATACATTAGATCAAACATACTATTTTATAGTGTTTTATAATATTAATAAAAAATATAATTTATAATTTAAATATTCAATTTAAATTAATTGTATAAAATCAGACCAAGTCAAATCAATTATTTTTCCAATCAATCGTCTAAATCAAATCGAATTTCAAATAAATTTATATTTAAATTAAATGATTTTTCCCCATAAAATCGATAAAAATCGCATGACAAACACCTATTCCAACATTTTACTATGACAAAATAATCTTATAGGTGTGTGTTTGGTTATGTGTTAGAAAAACACGACAATCTTTCAAAGCACGTCCCAATGTGATTTCCATGTGATTTTAAGAAGGTAGAATTCTTAGCTTCTTGTCATTCATGAGCCATCAAACTTCCCAATGTGATTTTTAAAAGGTAAACTTCTTAACTTGTCATTCACGTGCCATCAAGTTTCCCAATATGATTTTCACGTGATTTTAAAAAGAGAGAATTCTTAACTTCTCGTCATTCACACACCATCTAACTTTCCACCGTAAAACCAAACATACTAATATAAGAAAATGGATCATCTGTTGTCTATTCATGCAACCATACTTTTCCTGCCTTATATAATGGCTTAAAGTTAATACAAATTAAATAAAGTTATTTTTGAAGAGAGAGGAATTATAAATGGATGGGTAAGATGAAGGCAAAATAAGCAACAATAAAGAGTCCGTTGGAGAGGAACTAAATCCCTTTTCTCATCACATCACACAATTATATTATGGATTTAGATTCTCTCCCGCTGACTCTTTACCGCGGCTTGTTCTGCCTTCATCTTATCAATCCATTTATAATTTCTCTCTCTTCAAAAATAACTTTATTTAATTTATTTAATTTGTATTAACTTTTAGCCATTAGATGGGGCAGGAGAGGGATGACTGCATGAATAGGCAGCGGATGATCAATTTTCTGAGAAAAGACATCTCTCATTTTCATCTTAACCATCCATTTATAATTTCTCTCTCTTAAAAAATAACTTTATTTAATTTGTATTAACTTTTAGCCTTTAGATGAGACACGAGAGAGATGACTGCATGAATAGGCAGCAGATGATCCATTTCCTGAGAAAAAACATCTCTCATTTACCTATGGCAAAATATCTTAAGATTTTTTAAAATTAAATAAATTAATTTAATCTCTAGGTGTATAAATACCCGTTTCTCTTCTCCTCCCATTGTTTTCGCAAGAGGAAGAAAAAAAAACCCACACATTCTTTCCATTTTTTGCTTAAACAGTGCTCTGCGAAAAACCCTCACTGTCACCGAAACATAGAGCGCATAGAACTATGGGAGGAGAAGAGAAACGGCACCAGATGATGCAGAACCTCTTCGGTGATGAATCCGGAGAGGAAGAAGAACTCGAATCCGAGCATGAATCCAATCCTCAACTCAATTCCGTATGATCATCCATTCCGTATTTCCATTTTCTCATCATTTTTTTCCAAACCCTAGCTTAATTCAGTTTCTTCTTGAAATGTTGCTTGATCTATTATTTGTTACAAATTCGTTGTCTGTGTTTCGATTATATTCAAACTTTCGAAATTCAAAATTTACAACTGAGTTTTCTGTATTTTTTGTGTGTGCAGGAGGATGAAGGAGAGGGAGAGGGAGAGGTAGGGCAAGAAGAAGGAGAAGGGGAAGTGGAAGGACAGGGAGAGGTGGAATTAGAGAGTGAAGGAGAGAGGGAGCAGATTTCTCAAGAGATTGAAGTGGAGGTTGGTGATCAGAGAGAAGAAGAGAGTGGAGCTAGGGATTCGGATAGTGATGCTAAAGATGATTATAATCAGCGTGTTGTTACTAGCAGGCGTAGGGATGTTGTTGAAAGTGGATCTGAGGAGAATCATTTCAATGAAAATGATGGTGAAGAAGTGGATGCAGCTAGAAGCCTGAGGTATATCCTTCTAGTGTTTTGAGTAGTTAACCACATTGTTGTGTATGGTATTTTTTTTTTTTCTGGTTTTGTTAGTCTTTGTTTATGTGTTGGTGAATTTATTTATCTTTTATGGGATGAAATATTTTGTTTATAGCAATGGTGTTTTTGCCACAATAGGGATCTTCCATAATTTTATTTCCGAAGATGTATTTGTTTGCACAAATTTGTTGTACGGTGGATGATATATATTTTTTTCGTCGGGGAAATAAACATATGGATAGTACCGGTGTAGTGGCTAAAACGAGGGTGTCAAAAACTATGGGCCCTATTATGTTATGCTATTGAGAGAATCCGTACTAAGCGCCGCTGGCGTGTATAAATCTACTATGAAATTGATGATTGGCATAGAAGAAGATGGAGAGATGGCATGGTAGGCTACTAGATTTTATTAGTCGGATATATTTGTTGTTCTTAGTCTATCTGCAACTGTACGATGGGATCTGATAATGTTTTGTTATTGATCAAGACTTAGACTTTGTTTGGATTGATGGAATAGGATGGAGCGGAGCGGTATGAAATGGAATAGAGTGGTATCTATTGTTTGGATAGTTTAAAATCGGATGGAGCGGAGTGGAATGGAGTGGTATTGATTCCATTTCATTCCATCACTTATCACCATATTTCTCTCCCTCCCCAATTTGGGCGGAATGAAGAACTTGCCTTGTTCCGTCCTAAAATTTCCAAACGATGGAATGAAATCTTCATTCCCCTCCGCTACTTTATATATCACTCCATTCCTTTACATTCTGCTCTGTTCAATTTATGATATCCAAACTTAGCCTAAATTCAGATAATTTTTTTAACAATTGTATTGATAATAAGAAAATTTGAAATGTTACAATAACCATAAGTCTTCTAAAATACAAATTTTCAATTTTCACATAGGTTGAAATTAGTTTTGAGCCCAATTTTTTCTAGAGTGCTATCTTATCGTAGAAAAGAAAGTTGAAATGTCTTAAAATCACAATTAGTCTTCCAAAATATAGTGTTTGACAAAAGTTGGAATCAGTTTCTAGAGCTCAATTTTTTCTAAAACGTCCTCATTTTTTGAAATATTTAACATATTTTAGAAGTTAGGAACTAAATATTTCAGGAGGTCCACAAATAAAAAGCTGAGTATAAAAAAGAAGTGAAGTGATTTGGTCCCAAAATTCCTTTTCCCCTTCTCAGCAAACTCTCAAACCCTAGTTGCCGTTTTGCTTCCCCGTGTCCTCTCTTCTCACCATCAAGAAAATAGTGACTTGCACTAAATAGCTTTAGAGATTGAACACCCTGAGAATGAAAGAGAGAGAAATAAATTTGCGCGCAACACAGAGACAAAAGCCGAGAGGGGCTTCTGGGTTGCGAGGACTTGCTGACGCAGATGTAGAGAGCAGCAGCGTGCGGCCCTCAAGGCTTAACATCCCCAATAGTAGTCGATTCTATGTTTCCTCGAGAAAAACACGCAAATATCACCCTGGTGATCGCTCCTCTGCTGATTGGCCGCGATCCTCGAGTGTGAGAGTCGCGCCTCAGAATCCCCCAACAAGAAGGTTTCACTTTCCATCCAAGTTTCAATCCTTCCAGCGACGGCGCGGGTATTAACTGTCTAGATTTTTATATGATTTCAATCAAGATAGATCTGATGACATTATTATCTTTGTAATGTGTAAATTTGCTGCCCCAAATGACCAATCAATTATTGCATTGAGTTTTCTAATGGATGATGAAACTTCCTTTTCTGCTTTATAATTTAGCAGAAACTCCATGAATTTAATACCTAGTTATTGAAATTAAATACCAATGGAATCTATGATTTTGTAAGTGCATTTCATTTCAGTATTATACAATTTATAATGATTATATCTGTGTCTGAGTCTAATTTACAGGATGGGTTGGCTGTGTTGTTCTGTTTCTTATTGTTTGTGTTGATATGCATGTTTTAAAAAGTTATCTTGAATTATAGGATTAAATAGATCATAGAAAATTACTGATGACCAAAAATTTATCATGTACAATTCTTTTATGTAGCACAACACTGTCACTGAGAATATTTTTTTTCTCATCTAAAAAATTATAGTGGGTCACCTAGAGATGACAATGATCAAACTCGTGATTTGGATTCTGCCCCGGAAATCCGTGATGTATTTGGTGATTTTGACGATGAAGAGGATGACATGGGGTATGCAGCTCAGCAGGACATTGGACAAGATTCAATTGTGAGTGTTAGGTGTCAATATTGGAATGTATTTCATTTACATGTTTATTGTTCAAAATTTATGGATTAATTATTCAGTTGATTTCCTGTTGTAGAGATATCCAGCGGATGAAGAAGGGAGTTATGGAAAGAGCCTGAGACCAGAGGATATACTTGCTGATGAAGATCATCAATATGAATCAGAGGAGGAAAACATTGAAATGAAAACTAAAGATAAGCCACTTGGGCCCCCCTTGGAGTTAGAGATTCCATTTTCTAAACCACCAGCTCTTCCTGATAAGGTCTGCCTTGTGTGAGACCTGTGTTTTATATGTTAATTTTAAAATGAAGCTGGTTAATACATTTAGTTTCTACTCTTCTTTTGCATACTGTAAATTTTGTGTTAGTTTAAAGTTATTTGTATTAGTGAATGTATGTATTTTGAAATGTTTATAGGAACATCAAGATATCTATTAGGGAAGTTTTTTAATAAATTTCTGATGTTATGTTTGGTGAGAGTGACCTAAGTGATAAGAATTGATCATGTTTTGATAAATAGGTTATGGTGCATAGATTTTGTTTTGACATATGGTATCACTCTATTGGAACCTAACTACAAATAGAACACATTTATTATATGCTATGGCATTCCTGTAAACATCTCTCATATTTGTGGTAGATGAACTTGATTAAAGTTTCCAATATCATGGGTATTGATCCAAAACCTTTTGATCCTACAACATATGAGGAAGAGGATACCTTTGTAACTGATGAACTTGGAAACAAGAAGCGCATACGCTTGGAGAACAATATTGTACGTTGTAGAAATGTCAAAAATCCTGATGGCACAACTTCGGTAAGTAATTGTATACTATTTTAGTTTTTTTTTGTATATTCCTTCTTTTACATCCATGGTTACATTTACTCTCTTAGTTGTGACAAGAATCAAAGCCTTGGACAATTAGGTGGGGTTGGCTATATGGATTATACAATGCCACTGTGTTCTATTATGGACCCAACTGTCTTTCTTAATGGTTTGGTCAAGTGTTATCAAATATCTGCAATGCAATTGCAGTGCTATAGGTTGTCAATAGCGCGCAATAGCAATGCTATAGCGGCATAGCGTAGCGGCACGGCTCCTCACAGCTACACTATTGGTCTGCGAAGCGCTATTGACGATAGCGGTCATAGTGGATGCTAAAATTGCTGTGGTAGTGGCGCTATGGCGGCGCAATAGTGGTGTCATTATGATTTGATGACCGCTATTCTCAATTTGGAGCAAAACCGTAAGCCCTAATATTTTGAAACGTAATTTTAATTTTTTAAGGGTATGCTGGCCTTTCCCACCCTACCCTAGTTTCACCTTTTTTTTACATTGTTCTCCCCTGCAATGTCTTCTATTGCATCTTCTGCATTCTTCGTCATTTTCATCTATTTCTTCACCGTTCTCCGCTGATTCTTCATTGTTTTCCTCTGCTACTGATGTGTTAATGTCTAGGGTTAATATCAATGAAGAGGATGATAATGTTGTGTATGAATACTTTTATAAATTGATTTTGATGGGATGTGTGATTTTGCAATTTCTATTTTGAAGTATTTATGTATGTTGTTGGAATTTATGTTTACTATTATATACATTGTTTTTTTAGTTTTCACAATAGCGGTCATCCCGCTATCCACTATGCCGCTATAGCATTTTAGGGGTTTGGCACTATGTGCCGCTATCCGAGATTAACAACCTAACTGCTATGATGGATATACATGGTGGTTTTTGTGTTCACCGCAATGGTAATTACTGGCCGATAGTGCAGGATATTCCGCCTTAATCCGCTATAACGGCGACACAGTTTCTGGTATGGCTGGATTTTGGTTCTCCGCCGTGGACCGCACTGGTTTGGTCTATTGTTTATTTTTATATTATTCATCTCCCTTTTGCTAATGTTATAATATCTTCTCATGAATCATATTTGAAGATAGTGAGATAACAGATAGCCTAATTTTGAAATGGCATTTAATATGTATTACTGTTGATACGGTGAAAATTTACCTATTGAATGTGCAATACGTATTCTTTTGCATTAATGTTTTTTATTAAGAGTATTGGCAGAATGAGTTCATGTATTCTTATTTATTGTTAAATTGCTTTCAACCTTTTAAGGTCAACTTAATTTCAGGATTAAAAAATAATATTGTATTAAAAAATAATATTAATGATCAGGTTGAAAGCAACGCTCGATTTGTAAGGTGGTCTGATGGCAGTCTTCAGTTGTTAATTGGGAATGAAGTTCTTGACATATCTGAGCAGGATGCCCAGCATGATCAATCACATCTTTTCCTTAGACATGGAAAGGTGAATTTCATTATTCTCATGACATGCTTGATGATTTATTATTTTCCCTGATTGGACTATGTGCACTTGCTTACAGGGAATCCTGCAATCACAAGGAAGGCTATTGAAGAAAATGAGATTTATGCCATCTTCCTTGTCATCAAATTCTCATCGGCTGTTGACTGCTATTGTTGACTCAAGGCAAAGGAAGGTTTATAAGGTTAAAAACTGTGTTACAGACATTGATCCTGAGAGGGAAAAAGAGGAAAAGGAAAAGGTATAATCATTCATACAAATTAGTCGCATGCTTATATTATGTGTCACATACAATAATCCAATTTCCCTATTATTTTCAGGCTGAAAGTCAAACTATTAGGGCTAGCGAAGTTCTTGTCCGTAAGCGTGAGAAGGTGCATAAAAAATATACTCCAACTGACAGGAGGCGTCAACTTTCTCCTGGGTTTTTAGAGGATGCTTTGGATGAGGTATAGATTTAGGAATTCTTGCCTGTCCCTTAAATGTTACGTATTTGCTGCAATATTCTCTAAGCATCTACTTAAACTGTGTGAGTTCCATTATTTATCGATGCTCCCTTTCTTCAGGATGATGAAGCAGATTATTACGACTCTCGTCGTAATAAACAGCGTCACTTTGAGGACGATTTGGAAGCAGAAGTCCGAGCAGAGAAAAGGATTATGAATGCTAAGAAGGTATTATTATTTTCTCTTTCGGAATTGTACTCTTTGTTGATTATATTTGCATTAAAATTAGTAATGAGGGTTAATATCTGGAAAATTCTAGTCACAGGGACCAAAGGACATCCCTCGTAAGTCATCTTTCCCACCAGCAAGATCTTCACGGTACCCAGGTGATGCAAGAGAGGAATCTGAATATGAAACTGATGAAGACGAAGAAGAAGAAATACCTCATTCACGTACGAGGGATGATGATACTGAGCCGGAGTATGAGGACTCTGAGGAAGATGATGAAGAAACTGCTCAAGCTGATGCTGCTGCTTCAGACGAGGAAGAAGAGGAGGTACTGAAATATTTTATCATATAATAGTTTTCTTTAATTTTTGACTCCAGAGTTATTTCTAATTATTTTCCATTTACTTCTTGTCAGTACACCATTTCCTTTGGTTCGTAAAAACCAATTTTATCTTTTATTAGTCGACTATTTTGTATCTCCGGATAGGGTAAAATGAATATCATTAGTGATTATCATGAGTGCTGGAAGTCGTGCAATTTTTTGCACAGGACTTGCAGTTTTCTTGGCTTATGTTACGGTGGGCACTAAAGATTTGTGTACACATGTTTGGATTCTTATATGCCTTGATTCATGTCGGGAACTTCAGAAGTAGTGTGACCCTGGGCTGTGTTGGTTTGAGTTATGAAAAACTCAGATCCAAACCAATCATGTTTGAATGCTTTGGATTTAAAAAATGGGCAACTGACCCGCCAACTCAATATTCAAATTGGTTTGAGTTGGGTCATCAGGATTAATAGTTTTAAGAGAGTATGATGAGAAACTGGCCCATATGAGATACCAAGTTCCTTATGAAATTTTGCTTTTGTTTTACTTGTCTATTGGTATCCTAACAGTATCATTGTTTTGTTTGTTCTGTTCAATTGTACATCTGTTGTGAATAAGTTATTAACCAACACTTTTGATAAAAAAAAAAGTTATTAACTAACACTTAAGGTTTCATTGCTATGTCTATGGTTACTTGCAGGAACCGAAGCATAAGAGACGAGATTTAAAAGGTAAGGTCAAAAGGAAGGGATTTGAATCTGAAGAACACTCTCTTCCTAGAAAACCAACCAATCGGCGAATGACCATTGTGTCTGACAGTGACGACGAATGAAATTCCGTAAGTCAGGTTTAACCTAAAATATAATTCATGATTGTTTATTGTCCTATCGTCCTATGTTTTGCTGGCAAAAGAGAGAAAAAATGTGCTCCACATTTTCTTTTCATTTTTGTCATTGATTTTTGGGTATGAAATTAGCTGCGCTATTACGTGTTTCATTTTTTTTTCCTTCATGTTTCAGGTTCTTGCAATTGGAATTTGGAAGGAGCAATGCTTTTTGCTGCAGCACAAGCTGAGACGATTCATTTGTTTTTCCTCTCTATATTCGTGCTTATACAAACCTAAATTTTAAAGTTATATAGACACATCAAGAAGACACACAGGCACACATTAATTGGTAATTTGTCTCAGGTCTCTGTTGTATGTTTATTTCCAAAAACTCATCTCCATGAAGTTGCAAAGCTATATGGGAAGTGCTAGGTGATCAATCCAAATAAAAACTACAAACTGATAAAAAAAAACGTAAAACCGAATATTTTTGGATGAGTTTTGATTCTCTTTTAACCGTTTAGATCAGATTGAATTTCTGTTGTATGTTTGGTTCCAGAAATGTAGTACATACTAGGGCCAAATTATTTGACTATATATTTGTATATATTTACATAATTGATGTATTGAGCATTTTAGGATCATTTGATAAAATCTTAGACTCTGAATAAAAGAGTTTATTAATTATTAGATTGACAAACTTGATTTTTTTCTTTTGAAATATTCATCTAATAATTTTTTTGATAGAAATTAAAATTAGAATACAAAATATATAACTTAAAATTAGATAGTCCTATAATTAGTGACAAGTAACTTAAGTTTTTGTCTCAATTTATGTTTTTCTCTTTAAGCTTGTTTAAAATGTGAACTTAAATAAATAATGTTTTCATAATGTTTTCTTTAACAAATGATATCTACACAAACTTGTGTATCATGTTCTGTTTCTAAAATACACATTTGATTCTAAATAATTATGCAATTTACATATGCTTATTTTTATTATAAATTCCTTTAAAACTTTCTACTTTTTTTTGTTAACACTTTTTTTTTTTTTTAGGGAATTGCTTATTCCAGTTAAGTGGTGGAAAGACATTCTATAAAAATAAAAATTCGTAAATGTTCTTAAGATTTTGAAAATGTATTTTTGGATTTATCCCTTTTACACCAAAAATTTGCAATTTAAGCGTAGCGGAAAATAATTTTTTTTCTTTAGAGATCTTTACGAAAGATCATGATATGTGATAGAAAGGTTACCTCCTGTGGTGATGAAACCTTTGAATCTGAATCAATGAATGATCACGAGTGTTGTACGATGAACAACGCCTCTACTCAGTCCATACGAACAACTTCATTCAGCCACAGTGCTAGCTGATTACAATTGAAGGTTTTTTGAGTGAGGGAGAAAAAAATAGAATACGGTCAAGGTTTCAACAACAACAACCTTTGAGCTTATGCATAAAGACTCTATTTATAGAACTATTGTGTGTGCTACAAGCTAAAAAGCCTAACTCAATAATAATATTATTATATTATTATAATAACTATTATTATAATAAACATAATTTTATTATTATTATATTTTATAACTATTATAAAATTAATAATAACTATTATTATACCATATGTCAATTAAACACATGATACCTTACTATATTTCGTATTTCTTTCAAGTGTACCGTACCTTATCTATTCCACCTTTTCTCTAACTGTCCTTATGTGTGATCCTGTAGGATTTTACGACGTTGACAATTATATTAAATCATGTATTTAACATAATAAACAATGAGCGGTATCTAGCAATACATCACTACTACCCAAGTCACAAAATTGTCATGTGATCTAACAAAAAGTTTTTGTGATAGTACTTGTGTGTACAATTACCCTTTTGCCCCTATGTCTATATTGAACACAAGGCATATACCTTGTCATCCTTGTCCAGTTCAATATTGTGCCCTTAGACATTTATCATGTTATGCAGGATGAACAAATTCCATCTAAGCTACCCATGTCCCTCAACATGCTTTGTCAAGTACCCATCAACTGTCTTTATGATCATCAAGTTACGGACAATGTTTGATTAGTAATAAAGTATTTGACTCTACATCTATGTTCCATAGTAGTTTCAGGTCGAAGGGTGGTATACACCACTATCACCATGAGAGTAACTTATGACACTTTGCATAACATTCTATGTAGTACTCTCATAGTGGGTCAATCTAGTATAAATATTACTCCTAATATTCATACCTATGTCAAGACTTGATAACTCCTTATCCATGATCCATGAGATGTGATCATCAGTCTATCTACATAATAGTCTTAATGCCTTAAGGCTATCCCATTTCACATTAAAGCTCGACTATGAATGTTGCAAGAATACTATCCTTATGTTTAATGGAATCTCATGATTAAGTCACACTTAATATTTCATTAAACGAACTAGCTATTCTAGGGACTTTATCATTTTGGAAAAACAAACATAATAAAGAAATTCCTTTTATTATTAATAAATAATTCGATACAAGTACCAAAAGTATTGGCCTCTAGGGCTTACACCAACATTTATACCCACCATTGGTTGGGTCTTTACTTCTCCCCATTTTGTGGTGCTATTTTCTTACATTTTGTTCTAGCATTTCGTTGAGGTGGAGAAATGGAAGTCATTCACGCTATCTAAGGAAGATGAGGAATGAGTTATTGCGGTAGACGATGAAGTTAACAAAGATGATTCTTTCCAAAGGACCTTTGCCGGAAAACTCTGGACTGAAAGCAGTTTCAACTCCAGAGCTTTCAAAAGTACAATGTTGAGTGCGTGGAGGTTGAAAAACCCAATCGAAGTTCAATATCTAAGTAAAAATCTCTTCCTCTTCAAATTACACTATAAACGAGATCTCGAGCATATCCTTAAGAGTGGACCTTGGAGTTTTGATAGATCCCTCCTTGTTCTGAAGAGGATATCTGGCGATGAACAACCTTCAGATCTGGATATGCACTATGGAACTTTCTAGGTAAGAATATATAAACTTCCACTTAAACTTAGATTTGAGGCTGTGACGCGTAAGATTGGAAACATCATTGGATCCTACGAGGAGGTTCAAAGTCTTTTAGAATTCTATGAAAATAGAAAATAAATCAAATAAAATAGAAAAAAAGAAGAATTTGCGATTTTGAGGGTCAAAGCCTTTTAAAATTCTATTCTAAAAGAGTATTGTTCTTTGATTTTTTTTCTAAACTTATGGAAAAAATTCGGAGTAAATCGAAACAGTAACACTTACATGACTTACCTATCAGGCTGGAATTCTTATCACTACTGCAACCTTCAAGGTATCGGCTGAAACAGATTACAGCAGATTAACCAACAATTTAGTTCTCCATGGTGCCCTAACAATGGCAATTCTTCATACTTGCACCTAAACCTGAAAACAATGGATCTAAATGATCATAAACATTAACTTAAACACAAATATGCATGAAGAAATAATTTAAATTGCATGTAATGAGAAATTCGAAGAAAAACAAAAGAGGGAATGGCGGCCATGTTTATATCTCAAGCATCACGTGTTTTCAACCTTCAAGGATGATGGAGATTGCCTCCTGGGATCTTCTTGATGATGTTTGAACGTGAAGAAGTGATGAAAACTTGTTGCGAACAATTTTGGTGGTTTGCCCTAATTTACCTTTTTTTTGAAATTTTTCTAAGGTTTCTTTTGCATGGAATTCCTGTAGAAGCAATCCTCTCAAATCATATTTTGATGATAACAACAAATTTTATCAAGTCTTGAAAGCAAGCAAAAAGGATCGTTCAAAGCTCCATTCAAAAAGAGTCCGTAAAGTCAAAGTTTCGCACCGGAAGGTATATCTTATTCCTCGTGAACCAATAATGTTTATTAAGTGTTCAACTTAGGATGCACTCACGTTGCCTATTTTCAAACAAACCATTTCACATGCCTTTTGTTACTTGTCGTACCCAAAATTTTGACATGCTTCATATGCTTTTTGGTGCTTCTTTATTTCAAATAAATAAAAATGGCACAATTGGTAGTAAGAGGATAAGGAGTTAAAAGGGGAGGTCATGAGTTCGAATCCCACTTTCTTTACTTTAGTAATTTTTCTCTCTCTTTTATTTCTAACTTTTCATTTTTTTTAAATCACAAAAAGTTGTATTTTTCATTTTTTATTATTAATTTTCGTTTTTCTATTTTAGGTAATTTTTTTAAATATCATTTTTTCATTAAAATCATGATTTTCATCCAATTTTACTAAAAAAAATCTAAAAATATAAGTTTTAATTCTAATTTATTATTTTCAACACTTTTTTAATATCTTTGTGACCAAGCAATGAATCTGTACATTTTTCTTGTAATATTCATTCTTAAAAAAATATATGATTTGATTTTTAATTTGATACCATTTAATTATATTCCTATTTTATTAACCAGGTTATTAGTATAAATAGGACAATTTTCCTACACTTTTTCTCACCCACTATTCACATATGCAATCCCTAAAATTGTTGTTCTTCACACTGAAGAACAACAACTAAACCCTAAAACTTCTACCGATCAACTATTCTATCAAGGGCAAAGAGGATAGGAATTGAAGAGAGAAAATAGCGGGTCAAAGACAAAAGGAAGGGATATGAATTGAAGGATATGAATTGATCATGTACAAATAAAGAGAATTTTAATGATTAACAATTATGTTCACCGGGATAAACCTCGATCCCGTTGGTTGGTCTCATTCTTAATGCAATTCTTGTTTGATATTTATTTAGAATATCAATTTATCTTTTCGTATATAACACATGATCTCTTGGTTTGTTGTGCTGCATTTTGGTTATTATGATGTGGCTTAATTCATTCTTGATTCATGATTGGATTTTTTGGATTTTTTTAAACCATGATCATGTTAGACAGGTTTTAATATATATTAAAAAAAAATTGTTTACTAATTCTATTTTGACTATATAAGAGTTTCAACAAGATTGTAATACACAATTTTTTTCAAATAAACTATTAAGATATTAATCCAAAAATTTTGGATCCAACAATTATAATAAATTAGATAATTAGTGCTAAAAGAATAAAAAGGAACTATTTATCTAAAATATTTCTAAAACTAACAATCCGACTAAATCAAAATCAATATCGAAACATAGTCGATGTAGTTTCAATAATAAGTAGAATATCCAAATCGCATTGAGTCGAAAAAACAGATTCAAAGCACAAATCGATGGAAGCAAATACTAAATTGAATAAAAAACTCAAACTGAAATCAGGGAAATCGGGATAGAGTCGAAACTCAAACCATATGAAATTAACATCAAACAATCTAAAACAGATACTAACATCAACATTTAATGTTGGGGATTAAATTTTTTTTTTTTGGAATATATTTGTATTGGGAATTCTATCTTATTTTTAATTTGAATTCATTGTCGGGATTAAACATTTTGTGGGTTTAAATTACTTTATAAAAATATTAGGGGCTTAATCTATTATCAATTTTTTTGGATTAAATATTTAGGGGATTAAAATTATTATATTTTGTTTTGGGATAAAAAAATAATAATAAAAAAAAAAACTTAATTTGTTTTTAGGGTTAAATTATGTTTTGGGATTTATTTTGTTAAATATTTTAGGTATATTACTATTAAAATTTTGTGATTGAATTTTATTTTTTAAATAATTTTGGGATGTAATTTTAACATGAGTTGAATATTATATAATATTTCGGGGATTTAAATATCAATTTGTGGGGTATCAAATGTGAGATTTTTTAATAAATTAAGGTTTATAAATAATTATTTAAAAAAGGGGTTTAAAATAAGGATTTTAACAAATTTAATAAGGAGCAGTTAAAAACATTAGGATTAGGGTTAGGGATAAGGGAATTGAACGACGAACCTCTGATCCCTCTTTTGAGGGTACGTAGGCATAAGGTCTTTTTACAAAAACTTTAGCGAGTAAAATAAGGGATAAATTCTTTTAAACGCAGAATGCTTTCTGGATTGCTACATGTTTTCTTTTATTCTTTTCACTTGTGTCCTAAACTCATGTTTCGTATAATTTATGTTTGGTATCTGTTTCTATATGATTATCTATTTTATGACTTATATTACTTTTAAATCTTTCATGTGCTAATTTACTATTAAAGTACTTTTCCCATCCTTTTTGTGGATGACAAAGGGGGAGAAGTCTTTAGTATGTATTCTTGTTTCTCTCTTTATGCAATTTTTTTTTACAAACCTCCTAGTATCAATTTGAGGGGAAGCACCTTCAAAGGGGAAGTTTTTGAAGAAACCAAGAAGCAAACTCCATTTTCACTTTTGGTTGTCATCATCAAAAAGGGGGGGATTGTAGAAGCAAGCCTCTCAAATCATATTTTGATGATAACAACAAATTTTATCAAGTCTTGAAAGTAAGCAAAAAGGATCGTTCAAAACTCCATTCAAAAAGAGTTCGTAAAGTCAAAGTTTCGCACCTGAAGGTATATCTTATTCCTCATGAACCAATAATGTTTATTAAGTGTTCAACTTAGGATGCACTCACATTTCCTATTTTCAAACAAACCATTTCACATGCCTTTTGTTACTGATCAAAATTTTAAAACAAATTTTTCTGGTTTTTGATCAAGTAACCGGTTACCGTGTAGGTAGTAACCGGTTACTTCAGCCCAGATTTGAAAAATGCTTTTAACGTTACAGAATGTAACCAGTTATCCATTGGGTTGTAACTGGTTACCACTGTTTAAAATCCAAAAAATGTTTTATTCAATTTTGAATTTTGTCTTATACTTTTTCAAATTGAAATGAGATGTCCCTTCACTTTTTGTACCTTTTCCAAGAGGTATCTTATATCTTATTTAAACTATTTTGTGCATAATTTTTACACACCTCCTAACAATCTTTCATAAAAACTCTTAACAATCAAAGTCACTCTTTTGAATATTTTTCAAATATTTCAAAGTGTTCATATTATTCATCTTTTTCATACACTTTAGTGAACACTAATATTCATTGTTTGTGAGTGAGAAATATAAAAGGAGAAGATCAACATTGCTTGATATTACAAGACCTCAACATCTCAACATTTTTACATTTCATTCAAAGATTAATTCTTGTATCGACTTACGATCCAGGATTGTTAGACGTAAGGGTTAATGCTTGCAAGAGGATTGTTTTTGTACACTTGAATGTTATAGTTGTTAGAAAGTAGGCCTCACCGGTTGATGGTGTGATAGGTTGTATAATCTAAAACTATAGTGGAAAATCTCTTTCGGTTTGGAAAGGGGACTGGATGTACCTTCAGATTGTGAAGGGAACCAGGATAAATCGTCGTGTCTTTTTACTTTCTACTTTACCACATTCTTATCTTAACCACATAAAAGAGAAAAATCCATCCACCGATAAAATAACCGAGAAAATTTTATTAAGCCTAATTCACCCCCTCTCTTAGGCAATCTCTGAAACTACAATTGGCATCAGAGGAAGTTATAATTAACTTGTTCCTAGAAGATCCAGCATGGCTTCCGCAAGTACAAATCCGGTTTTCAAAGATGGTGGAAGTAGCAACAAGCCCCCACTCTTCTCCGGCGAATATTTTGATTTCTGGAAAATCAGAATGAAGGCACATCTTGAAGCCCAAAGAGAAGGTATATGGGAAGCAATCGAAGAAGGTCCACACAATCCGGTAAATGTAATCAATGTTGTTGGAACTGCAAAGTTGAAAAGCGTGTATGACGAAGATGATAAGAAAAAGATCCTATATGAGAAGAAAACAATCAACATACTCCAACACGCTCTCAGTATGGACGAGTTCTTCCGTGTATCACAATGTAAATCGACAAAGGAAAAATAGGACACCTTGGTAGAAATGCATGAAGGAACCACAGAAGTTAAAAGATCAAGGCTTAACACTTTGAGTCAAGAATATGAGATGTTTCGTTTGCAACCCGGTGAATCTATTGTTGCCTTACAAAAGAGATTTGTTCATCTAACAAATCACTTGATCGCTCTCGGGAAGACCTTCACCAACTATGATCTCAACTTGAAAGTCCTAAGATCCTTGACAAGAGAATGGCAACCGAAAGTGACCGCTATTTCGTAAAAGAAGAGTCTCTCAACGATGACATCCGCGTCCTTATTTGGCAAACTTCAAGAGCACCAATTGGAACTTGGAAGGCTCGAGAAGCATGAAAATCAAGAAAAGAAGTCCAAGGGAATTGCCTTGAAGATTGATACGAAGGATGACAAAGACAACGAGACTTCCGAAGATGAGAACTTCATGCTTCTTGTAAAGAAGCTTGGTAAGTTTTTTAACAAAAATAAAATTTCCTCTTTTCCTAAAAAGAATAAACATTTCAGGAAAAAGGACGCATCCATATCGATTCAAGAAGTCACATGTTACGCATGTGGGAAGCAAGGTCATATAAAGCCGGATTGCCCAAAACTTGCAAAGAAAGGAGGATTCAAAGGCAAGAAAGATTTCAAGAATAAGAAGGCTTATGTTGCTTGGGACGATAATGAGATAAGTTCATCATCGGAATTGGAAAGCGATGAATGTGCAAATATGGCTCTTATGGCTTCACATCACTCCGATGAAGAAATCGATGAACTTCTAAAAGAATGCAAGACTTTGTATAAAAGCATTTCATCCCAAAAGAAACGAATTTCATCTTTAGAAGAACAAAATATCGCTTTTGAAAAATATATTGAAAGTGAAAAACAAAAATTGATGGATGAAAAACAAAGTCTTGTATGCAAAAATTGTGAATCCTTATCCTTTCAAATTGTTCAACTTAAAAGAGTTTTAGAAAGATATGAAAAATGTCAAATTGGCTTGGAGGAAATTCTTAGACATCAAAGATATCCTAATGATAAAAGTGGTCTAGGATATTCTAAGTTTTCCAAACCAAGCACAAATGAGACCATTTTTGTGAAATCAAGTGAACAAGTTGTTAAGGAAAAGACAACCAATTTTAAAAGTGTGCATCAAAGTCATAAAAATAAAAGAATTATTAAGAAAAAGAGTTATGTAACTAGATATAAATTGTCACTTTCAACCTACTTGTTTTTATTGTGGAATCAAAGGGCACACACCTAATGCTTGCTATGTGCGTAATATTGGCGTTGCTAAAGGGCATTATGTGTGGGTTGAAAAGGGTACTAACTATCAAGGACCAAAAGTAATTTGGATACCTAACAATACTTGATTTTGTTTTGTAGGTATACTTGAAGACAACTTCTAATCAATGGTATCTTGATAGCGGTTGTTCAAAGCATAAGACGGGCGACATCAACAAATTTTCAAATCTATCTTTAAAGGCCAAAGGATACGTTACTTACGGTGATGATAATAAAGGAAAGATCCTTGGAGTAGGAACCGTTGGTGCATCTCCATTTACAATCATCGAAGACGTTCTTTATGTTGAAGGCCTTAAACACAACCTACTTAGCATAAGTCAATTGTGTGACAAAGGGTTCCGAATCAACTTCACAAAGGATGAATGTTTGATAGAACATGAAGTCACCCACGACATTTTGCTAAAAGGTAAAAGAATAAATAATATTTTTATGATTTCTTTTGATGACTCTTCCTTGAAGGTAAAATGCCTATTGACAAACAACAATGAGGCATGGCTATGGCATAAAAGGTTCGCTCACATTCATATGGAGCACTTAAACAAATTGATAAAGCATGACCTAGTTGTTGGTCTTCCAAAGATAAAGTTCATCAAGGATAAACTCTGTGATGCATGTCAAAAGGGAAAGCAAACCAAGACAACTTTCAAGTCCAAGAAAGTGGTGTCCACATCAAGACCACTTCAATTGTTGCATATGGATCTCTTAGGTCCATCAAGAACGAAAAGCTTCAGAGGTAATCTTTATGCTTTAGTTATTGTTGATGATTTCTCTCGATATACATGGACATTGTTTTTAGTGCAAAAAAGTGATACTTTCAAAGCATTCAAGAAGTATGCGAAGCAAATACAAAACGAGAAGTCACTCACTATAGCCTCCATTAGAAGTGATCATGGTGGAGAATTTCAAAACTCCTCCTTTGAAGAATTTTTCGAAGAGCATGGAATCTCTCACAACTTTTCCGCACCAAGAACTCATCAACAAAATGGTGTCGTAGAAAGGAAGAATAGGTCATTGGTGGAGCTTGCAAGTACAATGCTTAATGACTCAAATCTTCCTAAGTAATTTTGGGCGGATGCGGTTAGCACAGCGTGTTTCGTAAGCAACCGTGTCAACATTCGACCAATTCTCAAGAAGACTCCGTATGAGTTGTTCAAAGGTAGGAAACTGAACATATCATTCTTTCACATTTTCGGATGCAAATGTTTCGTTCTCAACAACGACAAGGAAAATCTCGGTAAGTTTGATGAGAATTCCGACGAAGGTATATTCCTTGGTTATTCCCTCTCTAGTAGAGCTTTTAGAATTTTCAATAAACGAACACTTACTATTGAAGAATCTATTCATGTTTCGTTTGATGAGACTAACCCCTCGAAAGAGGATAATATTATTGTGGATGATGATGATGATGACGATGAAGTAGATACGCCACACCAACAAAAGGAGGTATCAAAGGATCAAGCAATTCTACAAGAAGATGACTCACCAATCATTGAAGAGCACCAAGATCTTCCGAAGGAATGGAGAACTCATAGAGATCACCCGATAGATAAAGTTATTGGTGATATTAGCCAAGGCGTTGCAACTCGACTAAATCTCAAGGATGCTTGTCTCAACATGGCTTTTGTGTCTCAAATTGAAGCAACTAAAATCGATGAAGCCTTAGGCGACGATCAATGGATAGTAGAAATGCAAGAATAACTCAACCAATTCGAAAGGAATCAAGTTTGGAGTCTTGTACCAAGACCAAACAACAAGCACATTATAGGAACGAGATGGGTGTTCAAGAACAAACTTGACGATAATGGAATCATAGTTCGTAACAAAGAAAGATTGGTCGTACAAGGCTACAACCAAGAAGAAGGAATCGACTTTGATGAAACGTTCGCTCTGGTAGCAAGGTTAGAAGCAATTATATTATTACTTGCTTACGCTTGTTCCATGAATTTTCAGTTGTACCAGATGGATGTCAAAAGCGCTTTCCTGAATGGCTACATCAATGAAGAAGTCTATGTCAAACAACTTCTGGGCTTTGAAGACTTCAAGAATCCCTCTCATGTCTATAAGTTGAAGAAGGCTCTTTATGGCTTAAAGCAAGCACCAAGAGCATGGTATGATCGCCTTAGCAACTTCCTATGTGAGAAGGGTTTTACAAAAGGAAAGGTTGACAAGACGTTGTTCATAAAGAATTTCAAGGGTAACACCTTATTAGTTCAAGTCTATGTCGACGACATCATCTTCGGTTCAACAAACAAAGATCTTTGCGAAGAGTTTTCACTTATGATGCAAGGAGAATTCTAGATGTCCATGATGGGAAAAATGAATTATTTCCTTGGACTTCAAATCAAGCAAACCAAGGATGGAATCTTCATCAACCAATCCAAGTATTACAAGGAATTATTGAAAAGATTCGATATGGATAGTTGCAAGGGGATGTCCACTCCTATGGGATCCGGAACGTACGTTGATCAAAATGAATCTGGCACTTCAATTGATATCACCAAGTATCGAGGTATGATCGGTTCATTATTATATTTGACGGCAAGCCGTCCTGACATTATGTTTAGTGTTTGTTTGTATGCACGCTTTCAAGCAAATCCGAAGGAATCACATCTCACCGCCGTGAAGAGGATTATGAAGTATCTCAAAGGAACAACGAATGTCGGACTATGGTATCCAAAAGGTAGCACATGTTCTTTAATTGGTTATTCTGACACTGATTATGCAGGATGTAAGACCGATAGAAAAAGCACAAGTGGTACTTGTCACATTCTCGGGAATGCACTAGTGTCATAGGCATGTAAGAAGCAAGCATGCGTTGCACTTAGCACGACCGAAGCGGAGTACATCGTAGAAGGCAGTTGTTGTGCATAGATCTTGTGGCTTAAGCAATAACTCCTTGATTTCGGTGTAAACCTTGGTTGCATTCCTCTCCGATGCGACAACACAAGTGCCATCAACATCACAATGAACCCGGTCATGCATTTAAGGATAAAGCACATAGACATCCGACATCACTTTCTTCGAGATCTCGTGCTCAACGGAGATGCAGATGTTACTTTCGTGGATACACACAACCAACTTGTCGACATATTCACTAAACCATTGGCGAAAGAACCTTTCTTCAAGATTCGGCGAGAACTTGGTATTCTCGATGAAGGTGACATATAAACTTAACTTAAACTTGCTTGTTATATGTTATAGTAGCTTAAAATATGATTATTTTCACTTTTTTGTTACAAAATGCTAGCACTCCATTTTCGCCGTTTTTGATTTCTCTCTCTTTCGGATACCCGAAAATAATCGGCTTCAAAATATTTTTTGATCAAAAGTTGCGAAATATCATGTGCTAACACTTTGTGAAAAGTTTTTGTCTAAAATATTTACCATTTACTTGCTACATTGTTGCTGTTTTTTAAATATTTTTTTTAGAAAATTTGAAGCAAGTAACCGGTTACTAAGTAGGTAGTAACTGATTACCACTGCCATTTTCTGAATTTCTTTTAAACGCAAAATGCTTTCTGGATTGCTACATGTTTTCTTTTATTCTTTTTACTTGTGTCCTAAACTCATGTTTCGTATAATTTATGTTTGGTATCTGTTTCCATATGATTATCTATTTTATGACTTATATTACTTTTAAAGCTTTCATGCGCTAACTTACTATTAAAGTACTTTTCCCATCCTTTTTTGTGGATGACAAAGGGGGAGAAGTCTTTAGTATGCATTTTTGTTTCTCTCTTTATGCAAAAAAAAATTTACAAACCTCCTAGTATCAATTTGAGGGGGAGCACCTTCAAAGGGGGAGTTTTTGGAGAAACCAAGAAGCAAACTTCATTTTCACTTTTGGTTGTCATCATTAAAAAGGGGGAGATTGTAGAAGCAAGCCTCTCAAATCATATTTTGATGATAACAACAAATTTTATCAAGTCTTGAAAGCAAGCAAAAAGGATCGTTCAAAGCTCCATTCAAAAAGAGTTCGTAAAGTCAAAGTTTCACACCTGAAGGTATATCTTATTCCTCATGAACCAATAATGTTTATTAAGTGTTCAACTTAGGATGCACTCACATTTCCTATTTTCAAACAAACCATTTCACATGCCTTTTGTTACTGATCAAAATTTAAAAACAATTTTTTCTGGTTTTTGATCAAGTAACCGGTTACCGTGTAGGTAGTAACCGGTTACTTCAGCCCAGATTTGAAAAATGCTTTTAACGTTACAGAATGTAACCGGTTACCTATTGGGTAGTAACCGGTTACCACTGTTTAAAATCCAGAAAATGTTTTATTTAATTTTGAATTTTGTCTTATACTTTTTCAAATTGAAATGAGATGTCCCTTCACTTTTTGTACCTTTTCCAAGAGGTATCTTATATCTTATTTAAACTATTTTGTGCAGAATTTTTACACACCTCCTAACAATATTTCATAAAAACTCTTAACAATTACAATCACTCTTTTGAATATTTTTCAAATATTTCAAAGTGTTCATATTATTCATCTTTTTCATAATCTTTAGTGAACACTAATATTCATTGTTTGTGAGTGAGAAATATAAAAGGAGAAGATCAACATTGCTTGATATTACAAGACCTCAACCTCTCAACATTTCTACATTTCATTCAAAGATTAATTCTTGTATCGACTTACGATCCAGGATTGTTGGACGTAAGGGTTAATGCTTGCAAGAGGATTATTTTTGCACACTTGAATGTTATAGTTGTTAGAAAGTAGGCCTCACCGGTTAATGGTGTGATAGGTTGTACAATCTAAGACTATAGTGAAAAATCTCTTTCGGTTTGGAAAGGGGACTGGATGTACCTTCGGATTGTGAAGGGAAACATGATAAATCGTCGTGTCTTTTTACTTTCTGCTTTACCGCATTCTTATCTTAACCACATAAAAGAGAAAAATCCATCCACCGATAAAATAACTGAGAAAATTTTATTAAGCCTAATCCACCGAGAAAATTTTTTTAAGCCTAATTTACCTTGGGAAACTCAAAACCCTAATTTAAGATCCATTACTTAGGAGGGGACTTTGTTTGATGAAACCTTGAATCCCTTTGAGCAATTGAGAATCTTGTGACCATTTGAAGACCTCTTGAGAGATATTATCTTAAAGATGTGAGGGAAAAGTTTGGGGTACAACAGTTGCCCCTGTTCAATTTTATGAAACCTGAGGAGTTAGATTGACATGTACGCCATTCGTAACTTGAAGGTGGAAGAGGGTTGAACACTTAAGCCCAAAAATTTTCACTTGCCGGTGCACAAAGTAATATTGTTGGTTGATTGTATTGCTTGAATGGACTTAAAGATGCCATTCAAAGTGATTGGAGATGGACTTGTAGATGCCATCCAAAGTATCTGTTGATATGAGTATCAAAATGTGTCTACGTTTGACTCTATCTGAATATTACTCTGGAATAAGTATTAGCATTAGATATTTGCTTCGATCGTCTATGAACTGTCTATGAAAATACCTTGAACTAAGTATCAGAACTAGATCTTCGTTTTGGTCGTCTTTGAACTGTCTCTAGGGAATACCCTGAACTAAGTATCAAAACTAGATCTTCGTTTCGATCATCTTTAAACTATCTCTGGGGAGGGAATACCCTGAACTAAGTATCATAACTAGATCTTCGTCTCGATCGTCTCTGAACTGTCTCGGGAAAAATATCAAAACTAAGTATCAAAACTAGATCTTCGTCTTGATCGTCTCTGTATTGTCCCTGAAAGAAAAATATCCTGAACTAAGTATTAGAACTAGATCTTCGTCTCGATCGTCTCTGAACTGTCTCGAGAAAATATCAGAACTAAGTATCATAACTAGATCTTTGTCTTGATCATTTTTGAACGGTCTCTGGAAAGTATATTGAACTATGTATCAAAACTAGATCTTTGTTTTGATCGTCTCTGAACTGTCTCGAGAAAATATTAGAACTAAGTATCAGAACTAGATCTTCGTCTTGATTGTCTTTGTACTGTCTCTGAAAGAAAAATATCTTTAACTAAGTATCAAAACTAGATCTTCGTCTCGATCGTCTCTGAACTTTCTCGGGAAAATATCAGAACTAAGTATCAGAACTAGATCTTCGTCTTGATCGTTTATGAACTGTCTCTGGAAAGTATCATTAACTAAGTATCAGAAATAGATCTTCGTTTCGATCGTCTCTGAACTGTCTCGGGAAAATATCAGAACTAAGTATCAGAACTAGATCTTTGTCTTGATCGTCTCTGTATTGTCTCTGAAAGAAAAATATCCTGAACTAAGTATCATAATTAGATCTTCGTTTCGATCGTCTCTGAACTGTCTCTAGGAGTCAACAATGTTCCTCTGATCGTGAACTATCCTGAAAAAGGAAAAGTTAGTTTTATGCAAGATCATTTGATGCATGTAATGCATAACATGACTTTCTTAATGTAAATTAGAGTGTCATATGCGTTATGGATGCGTATGCCATGATATGATGTAGATGATGTATGGACAAATTATGTAGTTGAAGCACATCAGTAGTTTCGTGTAACAACTGCTAGCTAGGGATGATAAAGACATTACTTCAAATCTCAGTCGAGGAGAGTTGATCGTTCGTCATGCTTTTTATTGAAGGATTAAGTTCCTAAATACCCTAATTAGGGATAAAAGAGATGGACATTCTTCTGATGTACTATCTGGCCAAGTGTCAACCTTTCTCGGAGATATCATACTTTGAGAGAATCTTGCCTGGGACTTTGTAGGGTTGGAAGTACAAGTGCTTTAGGGGAAGAGGCTACTTGGAATATGTTGCTGGAACCAACCTATAAAGATTACGTTGTGGGGATGAACATGTGAAGATCTGTTGGACATGAACTTTACCGGGGATTCCAACCTCCAAGAGTCCTTAGTAAATGCTATTATTGTAATTTTATGCATTTTGATAAACATCAATCATATTTAAAAGCATATATTCATTCAAAATAACCAATGGATTCATAACTTCTGATATTCTTGACTTCCCCGAGTGATTTTCTAGGAGTTATCATGACTGTATCCGAAGACATGATACTGACACCATCTGATATTATTGGCACAGACTGTAACACCCCCTTTCTATTCCCCCAGATAATCAATTAAATCAATTAGGCACGTATTTAAAATTTCATTAGAGTATAATTAAACATGGTATAAAAGAGGCATGTCACATTATGCTTGAAATTAAAAACATACAACACCTGCTCATTTAAAGATATGCAACGATGGGGTAGTTTTCAACATAGGAAATTCAATCCTTACACCCATATCTCCAAAGATATAATTACACAGTGGAAACTAAATCAACAACATCAAACATATATATTTCCATTCATATATATATATATATATATATATATATATATATATCAACAAGTTTGATGCCAACAATAATATTCATGTCTATACAAAACATCCATCATAAAGATACATGTACACAATGCATCACAAAAATGACACTAAACCAACCTAACTACCCGATGCTACATATCAGAGCCGACCAACCAAAAGATGAAGACGAGCTTCACAAAAATCGCCATCCAGCAACCTACTTTGCAATGCCTCATAGAGCATCATAAAATAACAGAAGGGTGAGAAACATTATCATAATAACATTGCATATAATTATATATCTCAACATATAAAATGCACATAAAGCATATTCTCACCACAATTCATACTTCATCACCCATACACATCGCAACGTGTACATACACAAATCAAGCATGTTCATCATGCACCAATTCACTAATTCACATAAACTTACATTATTTATGTTTATTCCTCAATTTTATTCATTCCGCATAAACATACGTCTAGCTATGTTTAATCACATATATACATTACAAATGTATAAATCACATACATATACATATATCAAACATGCATATATACAACAAGTATGTTTCATCACACATACTATCATCTCCATAATACTCCAAATAAACATATGCACATTCATGTTTATTTCTGCATATCATAATTAAAATGATAAAATGCAACTTATAGAGACCGACACACGACTCTATGCAGATGAAAATGCGGTACCGACTCAACATTTCAGCAGGTTCACTCAGGAACCAAATGGAATCATCGCTTGTTACCTAAAGTAACTCCTCGTCGGGCACACGACGTTCCCCATTGCTCACACCCCACACGGGCACACAATGCTTATGGATTGCTCACACCCCACACGGGCACACAATCTGATTGCTCACACTCACACGGGCACACAATCAATGTGAATAAATCACCCATCGCTCACACCCCACACGGGCATACGATGTTTCTGGATTGCTCACACCCCACACGGGCACACAATCCGATCGCTCACACCCCACATGGGCACACGATCTTGTTGTAGTCATCGCTCACACTCCACATGAGCACACGATGCTACAACGAATTCACAAAGAATCCCACAGCACAAGAATACATACATTATGCTTACATGCAAAATGACACACAACATTCTTGAAAATGCATACATATTCACTATATAGTTATGCATTCATCTCATTCAATTTACATACATTGACATTCAATTCAAACAATGTATTCATTTGCCAAACGGCCACAACATCACATCAACCCACATTTCCATAATTAATTCATTTACGTTTTATCGGAAAAGTCGGGTGAAAGTCGGTTAAGCATTTCATTTCTTAGCGTTATTAGTTTCTACGCGTTTCTAGCTTCGAATCGATGTAAGGATAACTAAAAACGGATACCTGAAACTAAATCTACAAATTAAAACACATATTTCCTCAAAAACCTACAGGCTCGCTGAGCGCCCTCTCGCTCGCTGAGCGAGAATCACCCTGGAACTTTCACTGAGCGAGGGGTAGCTCGCTGAGCGACCACTGCGATTTCCAGAATTTCCAGCTGCGTAACAGTCAACTCTAAACACCCCAAATCTCCAAAATACTTCCCTAAACATGATCAACAACATGTACTAGCTATCATACTTCGATTATAATGATTTCTAAGCGATTAATCTACCAATTTCTCACATTTTCTCTCAAACCCTAACTATTCATCTTCTCTAAACTTCCATCAAAACCAAAACCCAATCATTCACACACATACATAATCATACACAATGATAAGATAACAATGTTTATCACCCTTACCCGATTATATTGATTCCTAGGAGCAATCTTGAAGCTTTTCCAACTTTCCCTCTTTTCTCTTCTTTTTCTCTTCTCTTATTTTCTTTCTTCTCTTTTTCTTCTCTTCTTTTCTAACTTTCTATTTCACTATTTCTCACTCTCTTATATTCTCTTTTCTTTCTATTTCTATTTTCTACTCTTTCCAACCAAATATAATTTTCTCACAAAAATACCAATTCTACTAATTTCTAACTTATCACCAATTAACAAATACCTAAAATACCCTTCAAACCAATTTTACCTGAAAATTCACAAAACGGTAAAATCACATATCACACCAACATATCACATTAATTCCTCAACATAAAATATCATCATGATAATTTCACAAATAGAAAAATTATCATACAAATAAAATAAAAGACTCCACAAAAATTTGGGAAAAACGAATCGGGGCGTTACAACTCTCCCCCCTTTAGAAATTTTCCTCCTCGAAAATATTACCTGATCCAAACAACTCCGGATACGACTCACGCATCCTACTCTCCAATTCCCAAGTCATGTTGCCTTCCGCAGCGCCTCCCCACGCCACTTTCACAAGCGCAATATCCTTTCCTCTTAGCTTCTTAATTTCACGATCCAAAATCCTAACCGGCAAAGCTTCCACCGTAAGGTTATCTCTTACTTCAACCTCGTCCATATGAATAACATGTGACGGATCCGAAACATACTTCCGAAGTTGCGAAACATGGAACACATCATGCAAATTCGAAAGATTCGGAGGCAATGCCACACGATAAGCCACAACACCCACTCGTGTAGTAATCTGATACGGTCCAATAAAACGAGAAGTCAACTTCTTCGACTTCAAAGCACGACCCACACCCGTAACCGGTGTAACTCTCAAGAACACATGGTCGCCTTCCTGAAACTCAAGATCCTTCATTCTCTTGTCATGATAACTCTTTTGTCTACTTTGAGAAGCTCTCATCTTCTCCCGAATCAACTTTACTTTTTCCTTCGTTTGTTGTACCATCTCCGGTCCAACTACCGTTCTTTCCCCGGTTTCATGCCAACACAAAGGTGTTCGACATCTCCGACCATATAAAGCCTCAAATGGTGCCATACCAATACTCTAATGAAAACTGTTATTATAGGTGAACTCAATCAACGCTAAATAACTATCCCAAACACCACCTTATTCTAGCACACAAGCACGCAACAAATCCTCTAATGATTGGATTGTCCTCTTGGTTTGACCGTCCGTTTGCGGATGGTAAGCCGAACTCAATCTTAGCTTGGAACCCAAAGCCTTTTGCAAACTTTCCTAAAACCTCGATGTAAATCTAGGATCTCTATCTGATACAATACTCTTAGGAACTCCATGCAACTTCACAATCACAAAAACATAAATCTCGGCTAGCTTCTCCAAAGAATAACTAATATCAATCGGAATAAAGTGAGCAAATTTAGTAAGCCTATCCACAATTACCCAAATAGCATTATGACCTCTTTGCGTATTCGGAAAACCCGTAACAAAATCCATTGATATACTATCCCATTTCCATTCTGGAATATCCAACGGTTGCATCAAACCACTAGGCTTCTGATGTTCCACCTTAGACTTCTGACAAGTCAAACACGCATACACAAAATGAGCTACATCTCTCTTCAATCCGGACCACCAAAAGATATTTTTCAAATCTTGATACATCTTATTCGCTCCCAGATGTATACTTAAATTACTCCGGTGTCCCTCTTCCAATATCATATTTTTCAACTCCTCATCATCGGGAATACAAATACGACCACGGAATCTCAAAACTCCAAAATTATCAACCTTGAAATCCTCATTCTCATTCAACATCAAATCAACAAATTTCAAATCCAACTTTTGCTTTTCACAAACGGTTGCAAGAAAATCATTCGTAACACGTAGCATACCAAGTCTCACGCTTCTTGGCGTCATCTCGCAAACCAAACTCAAGTCTCTAAAATTCTCCAAAAGTTCCCATTCTCTTATCATCAATGCGGACATATGTAACAACTTACGACTCAAGGCATCGGCCACCACATTCGCCTTACCCGGATGGTAATTCAACCCAAAATCATAATCCTTCAAAAGTTCTAACCATCTCCTTTGTCTCATGTTCAATTCCTTTTGATCGAATAAGTACTTCAAACTTTTGTGATCACTAAAAACTTCAAATCTTGCACCATAAAGATAATGCCTCCAAATTTTTAGAGCAAAAACCACAACCACTAATTCCAAATCATGCGTAGGATAATTATTTTCATGCACCCTCAATTGTCTTGAAGCATAAGTTACAACTTTTTCATCTTGCATCAAAACACCACCTAACCCAAACAACGAAGCATCATAAAACACCACAAAGGGTTCCGTCGGATTCGGCAAAATCAAGATCGAAGCCGTTGTTAACCTTCTTTTAAGTTCCATAAAACTTTCTTTGCAATGAATATCCCAAATGAAAGCCTTTCCTTTACAAGTCAACCGCGTTAACGGAAGTGCCAACTTTGAAAATCCTTCAATAAACCTCCGATAATAACCCGCCAAGCCTAAAAGCTTCGAATCTCTGTAACCGATCTAGGAACTTCCCATTGCATTACCGCATCAATCTTGGACGGATCAACACTAATACCACCATCGGAAATAACATGCCCAAGAAAACTCACCTTCGACAATCAAAACTCGCACTTTGACAACTTAGTATTTCCAACTTTCCCTCTTTTCTCTTCTTTTTCTCTTCTCTCTTTTTCTTTCTTCTCTTTTTCTTTCTCTTCTTTTCTTACTTTCTATTTCACTCTTTCTCACTCTCTTATATTCTCTTTTCTTTCTATTTCTATTTTCTACTTTTTCCAACCAAATATCATTTTCTCACAAAAATACCAATTCTACTAATTTCTAACTTATCACCAATTAACAAATACCTAAAATACCCTTCAAACCAATTTTACCCGAAAATTCACAAAACGGTAAAATCACATATCACACCAACATATCACATTAATTCCTCAACATAAAATATCATCATGATAATTTCACAAATAGAACAATTATCATACAAATAAAATAAAAGACTCCACAAAATTTTGGGAAAATCGAATCGGAGCGTTACACAGACAATTAATTTCCACAATGGCTTTTGCTGAAACTCAGTATCAAGGCAATGTGATGAGAGGAATATGCTTTCAGACTGCGGTGGATCATGTACGCCCCGAGTAATGGTTAAGGAGCTTGCAAATGAATTTGATTAGATTTGAAAAGAGAGCGTTGCCCCTACTAAGGATGATTTGTCCCAATGGAAATTGTCATACCCCAAATTTTGACAACCCTCCATATATTTTCTAATGTCACTTTATTTCTAAAAAATAAAATGACATAATTGGTAAAAAAATCATGTGTAAGTCTTACAAGCACAGGGTCCCAAGTTCAAATCCAACCCCTCAATTTTAGAATTTTCTGTTTTATTTTCTTTAAGTTTTTATTTCCCTTATATCATTTTAAATTTAAAAGTTAGTATTTTATTTAAAATAGTAATAAGTTAGTTTATTTTCCTCTCATTTTTACTATCACTATAATAGTGATGTCATAAAACCTTTTCAATAATCCAATTTTTTTTTACACGTCAACATTCACGTTGTGATGGATTTAATGATTTGGATTACCATCAACTTTATTACTAATCAATTAGTCATTAATTCATAAAATAAAAATCATTATCATAAATTTTTTTCTTATTTTATTATTAGAATTCCCAATACTCCAAGAAATCAATATTAAAAACAAAAGCTATCCATGGTCATTGGACCTATTCTTTACATAATAGATGATATGAGTTATTCCTAATTAACACCATTTAAAATCAATATTTAAGTTATTTGAAATCATCAGCTTTAAATCTCACTCTCTTTTAACTATTCTCTTTTCTATTCAAATACTAAATACAATTGTTTATTAAAGTAAAATTTTGTTCTAATTTCCGGTCTTTTTAATAATCATTATTATACTTTGTTTTAAATCAAAAAGTTAAATCTTAATTTTCATTTTATTTTTCCTAAAATAATTTTCTATGTACTCTTACTAAAAATAATCTAAAATAACAAAAAGAAAACTCATTTTAATTGTAATATATATAAAATTCTCATATATTTAGAATAAATTAATCACATTATTTAAAAAAAAAACAATACAAAACTTGTCTTTTTATATCCAGTCTTAACTAACTTTTACTCCTAAAAAAAGAAAGAAGTATATTTTCTTAATCATTCATTAATAGAAAAAATTATTAATGGCTAAAATATAAAATTTCAATCTATGCATGTATTAAAAACAACCTCTCAATACTAATACTGTTTTTGATTCTCCATCATTCATCGGCATTAACTAAAATTATTATTAAATAAAAAGCTAATTTATCATTTATATTATTAGCTAATGAAATCATATTAATTTTACTATTTAACTAAAAAAAATTAAAGTCATAGAAAACAAATTGAATTATTATTAATATTATTATATTACTAGTTTAAAAGAAAAATAGAAAAGAGAGAGGGAGTGAAACGTGTATTTCTATCATCACCACCATTAATGTAGTTAGAGGAATCATCATTATTACTATTAATTATTTATTTTTATTTAATAAATTAAGAAAGAAAAAATCGATAAACTTCAATAACAAAATTTTTACAAATCCAAAACCATCACAAACTCAATAAAAAGTATATAATAATAATAACTAAGATTCAAATCATATATATATATATATATATATAAAATAAATCAAATTTCTACAATGAATTCAAACTTCAATCAAATTAAATTTGATTAATTACACAAATTTACTCTATAAAAGGGCTCGAAATTCATAATGAAATGTGCCTTATTTTCAACCGGAAAAACTCTCACAACAACATCCCAAATCCTTTACTAAAAGCTCTATACCAAAAAATCTATACAAGTTTCGCATTGAAACTATTATCGGTTGAGCATAAACTCTAACGGTTACAATCTCGCAAGAGATCCAAAATCGGAGAGGAAGAAGGGAGGGGAAAAAGGAGAACGAAATCCTTATAGAGGCAAGCTCACCATCAAGGAAGAAAGGAGAGGAGAAAGACGAACGAAATGCCGGGGGATCTTCACATCCGGGAACATTCGGGTCGATAAACTCCTTAACTTTGTTTTACCCTTTGATTTACGTCGATTTTATCTTTATCATCCTTGATCTACTGTTGTTTGTTGTTGATTCGTGATGTAAGGGTTGAATCCATAATTTTTTTTTCCAAAGGTTTTGATGTTCTTAGTTTTTTTTTCCCTGGGTGTATAAGCGTGTATAAAGAGGAAGAGAGAGAATATGATGTAGGAAAGAGGTTTGGGAATTTGATTCATTGTTTTACTGAGATTGTATGGGGAGAGAGACAAGAGCATTTTTTTTAATATGTACTATTTTCATTCTTTTTTAATTTACTTAAAAAAGAGAGAATAACAATAAGTATATATTGGTTGAATTAGTTAAAGGAGGACTTTTCTTATAATAATTATAAAAATAATAAATGAAAAAGGGAGAGAGTGAGTGAAGGACGTGATGAAGGTTTGGAAAAGGAGGTCCTTACTTTTATTTTTTTTCGTTTTTTTTTTTTAATTTTCTTTCTTTAAAAAATTGTTTGAACAAGTCAAATAGTATTTTTTTTAAACTTTGTTTTAATATTTTTTCATAAATCTAGTGTTAATGGTATTGACATGTCTTGAAAACATAAAAACATGTGCATTTAATTATTAACAAATAAAGGATATAATCATAATTAGGGATCGATGAATTATAATTATAATTAGAGATTGGTGAATAATTAAGGATAATTTAAATAAGGTTTGTATGATATTTAAAGGTAATTTATTTAATGGGGGTTTTGGTCATTTAATATATTTAATAAAATTAATATTGAAGTAATTTGGGTTTTATTTATTTTTTCCTAAGGGTTTTGCATTATTTGAATTTATGTGATTAAAGTATTAAACTTTACTTTTTGGACTTAGTTTAATTATTTGTTAATTAAATTAATCAATTAAAGATTATCATTTTAGTGGTATCATGATTAATTAATTAGAGTAAATTTGGAACTAGGTTTTTTTTATAGGAAAATATAATTAATACTTTTGGATTAAGATGTTTATTTTAAAGTTTATTTTGGGGTTTTTAGGGTTCTATATTTGAGTTTTCTTTGTTACTATAAAATTATCATTAAAAAAAAAGATAAGTGGAATATGTTTTTTAAATAAACATAATTTTTTTATATAAAATAATTGGGTTTTTATATAATATAATTTAGATTTTTTATGGAATGTATGGCTTTGAGGATTTTAGATAAAAATTGCCTCGGATTTTCAAGGGAAAATGATTTAATCCTTTTTTATGAATTAATGTTAATTAGGAATTTATGAAAATTTATCAATATTTGGGATTAAATTTAAATTGTATTTTTGATTTGTTGGATTAAAGTTATGAATTGCCATCTTATGGGAAAAACTTTATTAAGTTTTGTGGAAGTCAAATTAAGGGATTTTATGTATTAAAAATTACACATATTTTTGGGATTAAATTTTATTGTTTTGAATTTTTACTTTATGAAGTTAATTCTTGGTGATTAAATTTATTTTAAGTTTTATTTTATTAAGGGATTGATTTATAATTAGGGATTTCATAAACGAAATTGAGTTTTTTTTAAGAATAATTAAAAATAAGGATTTATAAAGTATTTAAGGGGTTTTACCTGAGGTTTAAGAAATTACATTTAAGGGGTAGTAAAAGATTAGGATTAGGGGAATAAGAGTATATGGTGAATCGAACTACGACGCTCTGATTCTTCTTTCAAAGGTACGTACGAATAGGGTTGTGCAAACCCTAGCGAGTGCAATTAAAATTTTATTATATTTTATTATCTCACTTATTTTATTTTCCACAAACAAGACATGCCTTAAAATCTTAGAAGGGATACTATTAAATATAATAGAAGTGAGGGGTGCCTAACAACTTTCTCCCGCTTAACAAACTTCCGAACCTTAGGATTTAGGTTTATCCTTTATTTTCCTTAAAAAAATAGGATGGTGACTCTTAGAATTTTAAGTCGGCCGCGACATAAATATTTGAAAAAAGCTACCTTAAGAGAAATAAACAAAATGCCCCACAATAATATGCCCATGGCATCGTTAACTTGGTAATGTTACCTCTGGTAATTCAGATGAGGAGACCTGCCCCTGGCTACTAAGCATCGTTGAATCCTGACCTGACTATCCCAGATGAATTGGATAATAACATGGCATGCCATTTTATTGGAAGATAGTGACTATGCCCCTTGTATACATTGATTTTGATCCAGGAAGCAACTTTGTCTGTCGGTAGGACTTTGGTTTATTGAATGTTCATCATGTAAGCTTCTCTGCTATCAAACACCTAGTTATATGCAAACAATGATATTCAAAATGCAACGCTTATGTCTGTCTTGAAGTTTTGAAAAATAATTATTTTAGCAAAACAATGTATGTAAAAACTGTGATATTAACTCAATATTTATAATAAGCCCTAAAGGAGTCATGATACCTTTTTGTAGCAGTACGCTTTCAAAGTAACCATGCTTCAGTAGGACTTTTAAAGGGTTGTAACGTGGCCTGGTTCACGGTTTAAGAAACAAAGGATAAATGCTCAAATTTTATTTGTACCCGCCCCCTCATTCGTGATGTTCTTCAGTCCTATGTTCAGTTAACTTATGCATTGAGGCTCCAAAGGAGTTTGTAATTGTAACATTGACATTTGCGATGGTTAAGAAACCATAAGTTTATTTGAAAAGCCAATCCTCTTTTTTTTTTTTAGGATTTATAATGACCTCTTTTTTTTCTTTTGACTTTGTTATCCCTTCTTTTCTTTTGCTAGATATTGACTGTCAGACTTAGTGATTACAGGGAACCATCATTAGTTGTGTACAAAAAGGACAACTGTCATAATTAAGTTAACTGAAGAACTACCCTACCCCATGTTATGATTAAGGGTTTTAATTTGTGTGAGAATGAAAACTCCTACTTCATAGGCTCAAAAGAGTTGACTAGAGATTAACTTCCTTGTATCTCCACTGTTTAGGAATCGAAATAATGCCTGCACATCGTCATCATAACCTGTTCAAAAGTATACTATATGAAATTATGGTATCATCTTCGTCATCCTCCCTCTAAAAGGCTTACAACTTTAACAAGAGTTAAATATCACCAAAAGAGAAGTAAGAAGCATAATTTAAATATAGTGAAACAAATGGATTAATTCAAGACAAACATATGCAATACATTATCGTGAAAACAAAAGTCTGACATAATAGTAAGTGTTTAAGTTGATAAAAGAAATTACAAATGAAAATTCAAACGTTCTCAAAGTCTTCTCCTCTAAACTTGTCACTCTGGATGTCTGACAACTTCGATGTTCGATGGACGATAGGAGAATTCAATATGGTCTTTTGGCATAACCTCAAGGACTCCTTCATCAAACATATCTTAAATCTTATTCCTCAATTCCCAATAGTTATTAGTGTCATGTCTAGGATAGTTGGAGTGATATGCACACCTTGCATTGGGATTATAGCGAGGAGAGGAAGTATTGTGATTCTGAGGAGGGTCTTTCAAGGTAATCAACTTCATCTCCAACAAGCATTGCAAAGTTTGCGACATTGGAGTGTTGATTTTGATAAACTGTCTTTTATGTTCCTTGTGTTGAGGCGAATTAACCCTATAAGACCTTCTTCCTTTAATTGAAATACTATCAGTAGTAACCTGTCTCTTTCTTTCTCTTATCCTTTTCTTCCTTTCAACCAAGTCATCTTATTTCATCAGAGGTTGACTGATGATTAAATTCTAGACTCCATTGTCTTAAAGTTTATTAACGAAGACTCTCAGCTCATCTTGCCCATAGGCTAATACTGAATATTAGTGAAGTGAAACACCAGCTTAATTGCCCAAGGATTGCAGCTTGAGTTTGCTCACTTGATTGTGATATGCACAACAATTAAAGTGGTCCTGCATACACTTAATATCAGCCTGCTGATGCAACAAAAACAAAGTCCAAATACAGCTTGAGACCATGATCTAGTGTACACCATCTCATGATCATTGTGGTGAGGACCAATCTAATGTAGCAGCAATGGTTGAGGTTTGAATTGAAGCAAATGTGAAGCTAAATGAGCTCTAATATGTGCACAAGTCACCCCTGAACTTATCCCCAAGACAACACTGAATTTGGCCCTTTCCATGCATCAAACAACAACATTTTAGCAGAAAAACAACATTATGTATCGATACATGTGGGTATGCATCGATACATACTGAAGCATTGGTAATTTTCAGCAAAAAAAACAACTATGTATCGATACATAATACAGATGCATCGATACATGTCAGTTTTTTAACTGATATGTATCGACACATAACACGGATGCATCGCTATATATCAGTTCTTTAACTGATATGTATCGATACATAACACAGATGCATCGATGCATCCTGCTTATGTATCAATACATCCTGCTTATGTATCAATACATAGTCCATTTCCAAAACTGTTTTTTTCTTTGATTTCTCCATTCTTTCTTAATCAAATTTGGCCCATAAGTCCTTTGTAACCAAAATTTCATGACCTTGACCTCAAAGAGTCCAGAGTTGACTTTTTACTCATCCTGGTTGACTTTTCTCCAATCTCCTGATTTTCAATCATCTGACCAATTGAACCTCTTCCAAAATGAACTTGTGGATGAAATTTGAACCCTATACACCCATCATCATGTAAAAATCAAAGGAAACAAGCTTGGGCCAAAATTCCCTTGAGAAACCCAGTTAATCAGAGTCCCTAATTTGGCCCATTTTGCTAGGAGATGTTGCACTACTTGCATTCCTTGGAGCCATTCACTTCTTTCCAAGACTTGAGGCTTCAAATGGAGACTTGTGGGATGTTGTAGACCCCTTGCACATGATTGAGGAGCTTTGTGGCCCTATGATTGCCTTTGTATAGCTTTCAGTTGCTCCAATCATTGATCACATACCTATGCCCCAACTATACTACACATGATGCAATGTTTTTGATTATTTTATGAACTTATGTATGCAAGATGCTATGCCAAATGTTGAGGATATGAGAGGGAAAATTTTGAGGTATTACAGATAGGTAGTGAAATAAAGCGTTTTTTACTATGTACTTTCCTTGTTAATGGTAACCTTCTCTTCTGATCTTCAGAGGCTTTTGATTGAGATATGATTAAAGCATGAATAGAGAAGTGATAACTGGGGGTCTTCAGAATCTCAAGTCTTTAGTGCCTTCAGAACTTGTTCACCAGAACCTTGTCTTTAAAACTTCAACATTTGTCTTTGAAACCCTTGGTCTTCAGAACTTCAAGTCTTTAAAGTCTTCAGAGTCTCATTCAACAAAACCTTGTTTTTAGAGTCTTCAACATTTGGTATTCAGAACCTCAATCTTTAGAAACCTTAAGTCTTTAGAACATTCAACACTTCGTTTAACAGAACCTCAAGTCTTCAGAGTTCTTCAGCAATAGTTATAAGGAGATAACAACTTCAGAAGCTTCGCCTACTTCAAAATCGGAACCACACACAAAACAAAATTCAAGAGAGCATTGTGACAATAATATAAAGGCATCTCAAGATCTTTCTGATTGTGATAAGATATAGAAGCATCCTTGCTTCTTTAGCACGCATGCGACTTGTGTTACACATAATAACTCACATATGGTCCTTAACGATCATCTGGATTTTATTTGTTAGATCTAATAACTTCTTTAACATGATCTGCACAATAATAAACATTAGTACACCAAATTGTTCTTACACAAATACTTCATTGTTATCATAAAAACATAGAGATAAGATGCATAACCAATTCTTGTTCTTACAAATATTGTGTATTCCTGCACCATTTCTGCCATGCGTTAGAGTTGTAGATGCATTAGGGTTTGAATCAACTGCGTGTGGGAGCATGCACACATATGTGAGTGTGACCATACTTGCTTGTGTGTGTAGGAGTGTATGTACGTGTGTAGAAACATGATTAAGCCTGGACACATATGCGGGTGTGTGTAGGCGCGTGACATTTCATGTGAGGCTTCAAAGGATGTGTTTCGATCTTGCTAGTTATTTTTCCAATTTGATCATTTTGGCAGGTTTCATTTCATTTGCTTGTTACAATTACGAGTCATATATGTCCATAGCATCCATAACAAGTACAAATGATATTAAGCCATTCATATTGTATGTTGTACCAATGACCATTGAGTTAATTTTTTCCAACCACTGGAAGGATGATGCCCACTTCTACGTAACTCAAACAAATATTCACCTGCTCCACTTTTAGATTATTGTTATCCATTTTAAATGACCGACTAATTTTCGACGTCATGACAAGTAAAAAGCTTTCATCACAGTAAACCAAATTTAGGTATGAGAGTCTTATCTATACAATTTTTCTATCCACTTTCATATTTGATGAAGGAAATTCTGGTGTCCAATCGAAGACCGCGAGCTAGTGGTCGAATAAAATCCACAACCATTCTAAAATGATTCTTTCTTATCAACGACATGATTAAACTTAACCATGTAGAATTCATTATCACTGTCCATGATCTCGATTTCTCCTTACAATTTTCAACTTTGGAGAGTCTCTCTTTCATATTATTGTACCAAATATCTTATCTCAACAACTCAATAACCACAATATCGATCCACAAAATACACATGTCCTTAAAATCAATTTCATCCCGATGAACCTTCAACAAAAAATCTATTTCCATTTTCAATTTCTACACGAACAATCACATCATTTTTTACGAACAATAGAAACTTATGTCGATCCAATCAACTCATCATCCAATGAAATTTTTGATGAAAAGATTTTTGAAAAATATTAATGGGTTTTTTATTATTGTTTTTTTTAAATAAATCATATTTCATCCCAGAAAAAAAAAGCAATAAAAATATTTTTTATCAAAGACATATCAACACATTTAATAATATTTAATGTTATACTATATTAAATTTTTACATATTAGTTTGTATTTAAACACCATTATTTATTCATGAGTATTATTTGTAATGATCTACTTTATTTGAAAAACATAGAAAGTTTTGAAAAAGACGAACACTTGAATTGTGTAAGTGAAATTGATCATAGTGCACCATTTTAGACATTCAACCAAACAATAGCATAAATAGACAACACAATTTATTTCATAGAGATTATTTAGCATTGTTCATGTGTGTATAATAGAGAGAAGTTTTCGTAAAAACGTAGTAAGCAAAAAAAATGTATATAATTAGCGAAAATAACTTAAATTTATCGGTAACTTGTAGTAACCCGAAAATTATGGTGTAAGAATTCACTCAAATTTATCATTAATCAATTAAGGAACTAAATTAGAAAAAAAGTTAAACCAGTTTAAAACGGGTCAGTATGGGTCCCACTGGTGTATTGCCACCTGTCATGAATTGATTGGATAGCGACCTGATTTAGCCTTTACCAACTTAACACCCAACAACTTTTCTCACCGTCTCTTCCCAATCGAAACGCTTTCCAAATTGCACAAGAAACGGAGCTTCGGATCCGAACCACCCAGGTTCCGCATCCGAACCTGTATCATTCTTTTTCGTTGAAAATTTTCTCACTTATTTTTCTCGATCATTATCTCTGTCCAAACGCGCCACCATTTCTCTTCACCTTCAAACCCTAACCAAACGCGTGGATTCTCAACGCGCTTCCAGGATCAGCTTTTTTCTTCAATGGAGTCTCTTCATTGTCACTGTGAGTTTATGCATTAGCTTTCTCTCTCTAGAAACCCTAACTTCTTTCTCTCTCTTTCTCTCGAACATCGTTTTGCAAAGAGAAAAAGCGAATCTATGCGTGTTTGCAATTGTGGAACCTTCTGAAGTTGCTTTGATGATTAGAATGCCGTTTATCTTATGGAATTGTGTATTAGCTTCCGATCTCGTGTGTTTTCTCTCTGAATGTGTGATTTTGGAATTTTTTCTTTTTGTTAAGGTTAGAAGCTGCGAGTTTTTTTGGGCAGAAGAGTTTTATTCTTAACAATTACTTTACATATTGTGTTTGTATCAAATAAGTAAGAATAAGTACCATAAAGGATAAATTTGGAAAAACAATAGCAACAGTTAACAAATTTAGTGCTAATACAAGCTTAATTCTAGTAATTTAGTCAATATGGTCCTGTATTTAAGGATGAGGTAGTGGTAATTATGGTTTAGATAGACTAAAGAAGACTATAAGTGGAACTAAAAAAAGATTTAATAATGGATTAAAGGGTCTTTCATTAATTAGCCATGTAACAGTGACGCCGATAAGAAAAGGTGTGAAAAAGGCGGGTGTCTGTGTCAGACACCTACGCCGACACTCGTGATTACATTTTATTTATTCCACTTTTCAAATTATTATCGGTGTTGCTGTGTCGGACATTTGTGTTTATGTTTTATTTATTCATTTTTTCAGATTATTATCGGTGTTGCCGGATATGTGTCATGGTCGAGGTGTCGTGCGTCATAGTTGATTAGACATACATGGTTTAAGATAGGAAAGTATGGTGTTTGATTCATTTAGGCAATCCCATTATTAATTATTTGGTTGTTGTTGTGGCTTTGTCACTTGACTTAGTTGGTTTGTTCTTTGAAGTGATTTCATGAATCTGTTGAGAATTTTTATTACTTTTTCTTCTTCTATTCTGTCATTAGTCTGCCTTAGCTTCAACAAAGTCCTGTGACACGGGCAAGCAAGTTATGATGATTTTGGACCTCAATGTACACTAATTATTTGCATCTTGAGATAAAAGAAATAAACAATGAAAATAATACACATACACAAAGATAGAGAGTTAGAAGGACAGGGAGGAGAGAGATTCACATATGTAAATCTACTTGGTGGTTTTTTAAATATAACATAAGTGAGAAATATGTTGTAATGATTCCTGATGTTCTTCATGCTTTCATGAGATTATTTGTATAACTCATATAGCTTCACTTGTCTTCCATTTTCTTCTACTCACAACTTGATTCATGTAAATACTCTATTTATGAATCATCTCTATTTAATTTAAGTCTGCTTAATAGAAATAGGTTTCCCACTTTAAAAATATTTGAAGCTTTTGCTTGCCATATGAATTTGATAGGTATGGAAAAAGATGATAAATTCTTGTGATTAGTGTAATTTGTCTTTTTATATCTGTGGTTAAAGTAAATGTGCACACATGCTAAGGGGACTGTTTTGAGACTACTAATGAAATGATTAGAAGTTTTTGGGTTCTCCTTGTCATGTTAACTGGTTATGATTTTGCAATGAATTGTACCTTTGATTTTTCATTTGAAGAATTACTGCCAGGGACCACTCATGTGATTGTAAGTTGCAGGAATAGTTAAATTTTGGTTTAAGTATGACATAGCACAAATAGCTAGATTGAATGCCTACTAGGTTTTGCTTTTGACTAGACTTTTTTAGCTAGAAATATTGTATGATTATCATGAACATTCCGCTTTGAAAAGTTAATTTTGCATCTTATATTGCTGGCGTGTGAGACATGTTGCATTTCACTGTTGTGCAAAGTCCTCATTGCGCTTTAATGTGCATTAAGGGGATTGTCTTCCAATATTGTAACCCTTTTCTCTGGTTGTATAAAATTCCTTTTTGAAGAGTTGATTTTGTGTCTTAAATTGTTTGCTTGTAAGACATGTTGCATTTCACTGCTGTGGAAGTCCTCATTACTCTTTAATTTGCATTAAGAGGATTGCCGTCCAATATTGTTACCCTTTTTTATTGTATAAAAAAAAACACAACTTAAATGGCATGATTATATTTTTTTTACTAAGAGTGCCCAAGCATGGTCTGTTATTGTTGTATTTCCATATCTTTTCACAATTATTCTGGTAACTAATTGATACCAAATGGATTTTTACTTGCAGGGATATTTTAATTATTTTCAGGTTTTAATTGTAGTTTGGTCAGAGTTGTGTTCTTGGACATCTTCCTTCTACGTAGATTGTTAAAAACTTTGTTTCTTGGTCAAACATTCATTTAATAGTTGCATGTTTAACGTCTGTGGGCCGGATTATCTATGCCTGGAAACGAAGCAGTAGACAGGGTCCATAATTTTTTTGGTCAAGAAAACTTGTCCCAGGGGCAGCATCATTCACAAGCGGTTGATGGGAACTGGGCAGGACTAAACAACAACATATGGGTTGGTAGCCAGAGATCAACTGGTGTACCTTTTATTTCCAATTTGAAGAATTTTAATCAACCGCATTCTGGTAGAGATTCTTCAACATTTATTTTATAATTTTTTCACTTGTCGTTAGCCAGTTGTTATACATTTAATTTTTAAATTGATAAAACAATGAATGTTGTTTGAGATTGCCTTTATCAATTACTAATTAACTGCCTTCCCTGACAAAGATTCTGAGCAGGGACACATAAGCTCTCCACATATGCGATTATCACAATCAAATTTGAGGTCTGAGTCTGGAAGAAATCAGCTTCCAAACCATCAAGCAGCTGTAAGTGGCTACTTGCAGGGACAACAGGTTTTCCAGACTAGGCACAGTGGATCTAATATTATGGGAGTGGATACAGAATCTGATTGGCACAGCCTATCGAGAGGAATACCCGTCCCAGAGTCACAAGGGAGCAGTGGTCTTGAGCTTTATAAGAAAAATTTGGCTAGGAATGATGCTGGTGAATCTCCTGTCAATTTTGATTTCTTTGGAGGACAACAGCAATTAAGTGGCCGCCAAAACGGAATGCTTCAGCCTTTACCTAGACAGCATTCAGGAATAAATGAAATGCATCTATTACAGCAGCAAGCGATACTTAACCAGATGCAAGAACTTCAGAGGCAGCAACAATTTCATCAACTAGAAGCAAAGCAACATACTTCTGTGGCCCCAGCCCAGTCTATTTCAAAACAGACAGTTACTGGCCATTCCACATCTCTTATTAATGGAAATCCTGTAAATGGGGCCTCTAACTTTATGTGGCAGCCTGATGTTACACCAAGTAATACAAATTGGCTCCAGCGTGGTGCATCTCCAGTTATGCACGGATCCTCTAATGGGCTTATGTTACCTCCCGAACAAGGACAAGCATTGCGCATGATGGGTTTGGTTCATAATCAGGGAGGAGACCAGTCTCTTTATGGGGTTCCAGTATCCGGTTCAGGAGGCACTCCTAACCTTTATTATCATCTTCAAGCAGATAAGCCTGCAATGCCTCAAGTTTCTTTCCCGCAGCAATACTCTCATGTTCATGGGAACAAATCTACGCTGCCACATATGACAGCCGGTGGTAATTCATTTCCAGCTCACCAATATGCTGCATTTTCAGATCAAAGTAACACAAATGATGGACCTTTAGTTTCAAGACAGGATATTCAAGAAAAGAGCATGTTTGGACCTACTGCTCATGGTATAAATAGTAGACTCAGTGTGGAAAACTTGCAGCAAATGAATTATGAGCAAAGAATTGTATCAATGCAAGATTTTAATGGGAGACAAGAACTAGCTGGATCTTCAGAGCTATCATCACAAGACAAGATAGTGCAGGTTCCTCCTTCACAGAACGTAGCAACGCTAGATCCAACTGAAGAGAAGATTTTGTTTGGCTCAGATGATAGCCTGTGGGATGGATTTGGTACAAATATAGGTGACATTAATATGCTGGATGGTACAGATAGTTCTAGTGGATTTCCATCCCTTCAGAGTGGGAGTTGGAGTGCGCTTATGCAGTCTGCTGTAGCAGAAACATCTAGTAGTGACATAGGTATCCAGGAGGAGTGGAGTGGTCTAGGTTTTCGGAATATGGGGCAGTTATCTGGAAATGAGCAACCTTCAACTACTGTTGGCAGCAAACAGCAATCAGTTTGGGCTAACAGTAACTTGCAGTCACCTTCCAATATAAATGCAAGACCTTTTATTCAGCCCAATGATGTTAGTAAGCCTCCAACGGCTGAAAACCATTGTAGTGTTTCTGAATTACATCAGTCAGGTCCTGACTCTTCACATCAACAGCATGACAGATTACAGACCGATTCTCAGAGACCAATTCCACAGTATTTAGAAAGAGGCAGGTGGTTAGATTGCAGTCCTCAGCAAAAACAGTTCTCTGAAGGTGCTCATATACATGGAAAAACTACCAACTCTTCAGGTTTAGAAAAAAATGAAAAGGTCCCATCAGATTATTGGACACATCAACCCACCATATCATGTAGTGGTAGTGGCGGCCCATTCAATAAGTCTGATGGTTGGGACGTTACAAACTCAACCCCATTTGATAGTAGTTCTACTTTCAAAACCCATGAAAATGAAAACTCATTGAAACACCATCACGAGAAAGCTGTGCATGAAGAGATGAGCCAGGTACCTGCTTCATGGGAGCCTAATTCTGATGCTAATTTATCTGCTGGGTTGGAACATGAGAAATCTACTGATAACATGCAAATTCGTCGGGAGGATTCTGGTATGAATGGTATCGCCGCATTACCAAATTCGGTCCCTGCATGGTTCAGCCAGCCAAGCAGCAAGAAGCTCCCTAACATTGATGTATGTAGAGATTCAGAGTCAGCAGGTAGCTATAAAAGAAATGAAGGTCCAGGAAAATACAAGTATCATATGGAGAACCCTTTAATTTTAGAATCATCTAAGAATGGAAAATTTGAAGGTGATGCAGATGATGTGGATGACAGTAATAAAATGGAAAAATCAAAAGATGGTCTTGGATCTAATCCTTCTCATCCAATAGATGGTAGTATGAGAGAAAATGCAAATTGTGATGGCAATGATTTGCATAGCCCAAAGTCAGCTGGTCAGGCACATCAAAGATCTTCCATAACTCGGAGATTTCAGTATCATCCGATGGGGGATCTTGGTGTTGAAGTCGAACCTTATGGAAACAAACAGGTCATAAATTCACAAGCTATGAACCATCATCACTTTCGAGGACTTAAAGATCAGGGAAATATCTATAGCTCTCTTGGGCAATCAAAGTATGGACATTTTGATGTGAATTATAGTGAAACAGAGAAGGTAATTTTTAAGATACCATGTTTTATACTTATACATGCTAGTGTCACATTAATAGCTTATCTCTATGTCTTAGAGAACCGGAAGTTGTTTATGTCCTTTAAAATGCGACTGAAGTGGCACTTGATTTTCAGGGTGAGTCAGAGAGGTTTGATGATAATGTTCCAAAAAGCATACTCCCTACGCAAATCTCAAAAACAATGACCCCATTGGATAGAAGTGTCACTAATTATGCCTTGCAGAAGACTGCTTTACCCAGGTACTTGAATTTTAAATTTTCCTAGTGTTTTTAACATATGAATGTAGCCATGATATGGTACTTCCTTGTTAATTATCGTAGAAATATTCTGCTTTCCGTAATCATAAGCAAAGATGACATGATTAATTATTGCAGAAATATTCCGCTTTCCGTAATCATAAGCATATTCTGCTTTCTGTAATCATAAGCAAAGATGACATGATTAATTATTGCAGAAATATTCCGCTTTCCGTAATCATAAGCAAATATGACATGATTTTTTAAGACCTTTTCATTTGCTAAACTTCTGGTCTAACCAGCATTTGTATACATGTTTTCTTTATTTCCTTCATACACTATATTATATATACTTTGTTATGTTTACGTGATGACCCCAGCTCAACTGTTTACTTCAGTTTGCTAACATTGTTGCATCTCAAATTTTCTTGAGTTTTGAGTGGATCAGTCACGGGGGTGTGACATTCCAACAGACAAAAGACTCTCTGACAATAACTTTTCTTTCAGGGTGCCTGAAACTGAATCTTCAGATGGATTTGCTGCACATCCTCAGAGGAATCAAAGTTCTTCGACTCAGGGCTTTGGATTACAATTGGCTCCACCTACTCAGGGGCCTGCTGTGGTATTTTCTCATGGCTCATCAGATTCAGGTCTTGCTGCACTTCACATGTCTGAGACAGGGGATAAGGGACATACATGGTTGGCTACTAACCAGACTTTTCCTTCTCAAGAGTCATCTCCTGGGGAGAATAGGGATAGTATTTCTAGTACCACAGGGCAAGTTTTTGATAAGGCTTCACAGTACAGTGTGCTAGGGAACATTCCACCGGCTTTTACATCTGGCTTCCCATTCTCCAAGAACCATAATCAGAATCAGAATATAGCTCAACTTGGTGGACAAGTAACAAATAATCAGTCGGCTTCCTCGAATCAGAAAGATGAATACGGTGAAAGAGCTCAAGCTAGTCAACTTGAAATTGCATCTGCTCAAGGCATGTCCCAGCCTAGTGGTACAGATCAAATTCGTGGCAGTCAGCCTTCTGGTATATATGGTGCATCCCTGCATGGCACTCCTTTGAGTGTTATGCAGAATTTATGGACCAGTGTTTCTAGCAGGCAACATCCTAATGTTTCAAAGATTTCATCACTGCCCAAACAAATGAACTGTGGAATGATAGCTGACTCCAGCAATCCAGGTGATCAGGGTCTAGAGAAAGATGGTAAGGAATTATCTTCCACTGGTGCTGAAGAGCCTGCAATTCCATCCCATCTGATAGTAGACCCTGTCGTGAAATGTGTATCCGATGCTTCTCAACCAAACCTAGCTGCGACCTCTAGAGACAATGAGGCTCCAGGTCAGTCTTTAAGACCAAACAATGTTTTGAATTACAATTTCTCCTCTCTGAATCAAGTCCAATCCACGAGAAACATGGAGATTGATCCTAGTAATCGGGAAGCCAAGAGATTGAAAGTTTCAGATGATATGCCAAACAGACAGCAGGTAGATTCCAACCATGAACAACAATTGTCATATGGATATAACAATGTGGTCAGAGATGTATCTGGAAATCATTCTTCCATTACATCATCAGATCCTAGTATGTTACGCTTGTCAGCAAAGCCACATCATGTACAGAACATAAATGCAACTTCTCAGGAGGTGATTGGAGATGATCAGGAAAAATCTGTAAATGTTTCAGATAGTAATAAAGCAGTTTCTATCAGAAGTGGTCATTATCCAATAAATCCTCAGATGGCACCATCGTGGTTTGAACAATATGGAGCTTTTAAGAATGGTAAGATATTGCCTGTTTATGATGCACAGAAGATAACTGCTGTGAAGACTATGGACCAACCTTTCACTATACCAAACCAATCAGATAGTCTGCATTTCCAAAACTCAGTAGAGCAAGTTAATAGTCGTAGTGATGCTCAACTTGGTAGCACCAGGCATAGTCCAATGACTGCTTCAGTTGAAAGTGAGAATGTATGTTCTCAGTTATCGACTCCTACGAGTGAACCTGATTTACTTAGTTTTAGTTCAAAGAAGCGTAAAAGTTCCATATCTGGACTCCTGTCATGGCATGAAGAACTTACTCAGGGTTCTGAACGGCTTCGAGATCTCAGGTGGTTGTCAGTCATTTAATGCATTTTTTTACTGCCATTGTTGGTTTTGGCAAAAGATTCTTCATCTTATATTACAATTTTCCTATTGTTTTGAAAGAGAAATACCTTCTTTTTTTTTGTTATGTTAGCATGACTTCATTTTTATCGATAGATAACATATATTCCTTATTATTTGTCAGTGCGGCGGAGTTATTATGGGCCCGAACTGCAAACAGATTGGCTGAGAAGGTTTGTTTATAATTTTATCAGTTCACAACTCATAATTTGATAAATTCATTAGTTAATGAGTTCTCTTTTCTCAAATTAATAGGTTGAAGCTGGTGCTGGGGCTGTTGAAGATTTATCAGTGATGGTGAAGTCAAAAAGAAGACTTGTCTTGACTACACAACTTATGCAACAACTGCTAAGCCCGCCTTCTGCAGTTGATCTTGTAGAAGATATGAAGTTGCATCATGAAAGTGTGGTCTACTCTGTTTCCAGATTAACATTAGGAGAAACATGCAGTTCTATCTCATGGTCTGGATGTGATACTTCTTTGCCTCCTGGCAGCACAAACCTGTAAGGATTATTATTAATATTATTATTAAAGATGAACAAGTGGGATGTCACGGGTCCGAACCCGTGCCCCTGCACCCGATGTCCCTATACAGCTACCAACTGAGCTGTCTTAACGGGACCACCTGACACGTTTCTTTTAACAACTTGTGTGGTGTTTTCTGTAGACGGACCAAAAAAGGGACATCAGCTGACAATGTTGATCATTACATTTTGAAAGTTATGGATTTCTTTGATAGAACAAGGAAGCTGGAAGATGATATATTAAGGTAATATCAAAATGTTGAGTTTTATACGTTCTATCCATTATTTTATTCTTTTCCTGGTTTTAGATAATTGTCTGGCCTACAAGTGACAAATTTCATAGAGGCTTGTCTGTCTGTACGAGTGCAATTGAGCAGTTGCTTTGGCATTAAAATCTTTAAGGTTGACATGTACTTGTTCTGACAAATTGAAATTGTTAAAACATAGCTTTTGTCGGAAAAAAAGATACATGTTTTGTTGGTATAAGTTACTAATTTTTTTAATTCAGTTGTATTCCCTTTTGTACTTTGATTTACCTAAAAGAATTTATCATATGGTGATGATGGTATGTGCTTCCATGCAAGGCATGTGCAAAAAATTGTCTTTCTTGTTTACCCTTAAAATATAGTTGGCTGCTACTATCATTATGTTGTATTTCAAATCAATGTTCTTAATTATCTTATATATGATAACTACAACTTTGTTGTACATTACTTGCCCCTATTTTATACCATTTTTTTATCTTGTTAATTGCAGATTGGATAGCAGAGCCTCAATTTTGGACTTGAGAGTAGAGTGTCAGGATTTAGAAAGATTTTCTGTGATCAATAGATTTGCCAAGTTTCATTCACGGGGACAGCATGATGGGGCAGAGACCTCATCATCCTCTGATACTACTTTTCAGAGATTTTTTCCCGTGAAACTTGTTACCGAAGTTCCATTGCCTAGGAATCTCCCAGACAGGGTACAATGTCTTTCACTTTGATAATTAATTAATTAATTCATTATTCCATCTTTCTTGATTAGTTGTCTGCCCAATCTCCTATTTCTGGTCTATTTCTTTCAAATTATATTATTGCACTTCATCGCCATAGAACCATACAACTGGCAATGTAGGAGAAGAATTGTACTAGGTTGCCTAATCAACCCCTGGGGGGTGTTAGACCTTTGCAATCCATATATGTATGTATGTGCAGATTCTTTAATCTAGTTATCTTTTACTTTCCATTTTCTCGGTTCCAAGCCCTGTGTATAGCAAAATTATATCTGCAGTGGTTTAACCTTACCATTTGGCTTGGTTTTACCTGATTAATTTTTCAGATGGTTTTCCCCCCACTTTTTTTAGCATTTTATTTCTCTCAATCGAAATCATTCTAAATGTTTTCTTCTAGTCCTTCCTACCTCTGCATATGGGTCAGAAAAGAGTTTAGAAAAATTAATAACAGGAAGTGACATTCGGATGACGTATCGCAAGGACCCTTGTAAGCTGTTGTATTTTCTTTCCAATGTAAACAAGTTGATATTTATAAATCAACAACTTAAAAAAAATAAAATTAACCAAAGCTGTTGTATTTTCTTTCCAATGTAAACAAGTTGTTGATATTTATAAATCAACAACTTAAAAAAAATAAAATTAACCAACTAAAGTAATGGTTTATGTATCGATTTAGAAAAAAGAAAAATAAGGAGAAAAAGTGATTAAAATAAGTTGATCTGCTAATTGGTTCCTTCCTATCATCGATTACTATTGTCATCATTGTCCTAAGTATTCTATTCATATTCGATCACAAAATCAAAGAATGAAATTATAAGAAATATGTTTCTTTTTACCAAATTAAACAAATGGTTATAAAATAAGTGAATTAACAAATTAAACAGACGATAACACAAGTAAATTTAGAGAACGTAAATCAATCGAATCAACAAAACTACTCTATGAGAGAACGTAAATCAATTGAATCAACAAAACTACTCTATGAGAATTTAAATTAAGCAAACGGTAATCATATAACAGGTTTGATATGAATAGTAATTGAATCGTAAAATTATATTAACCTCAAGTATTAGAACCCAAATACATCAGCTAAACCAAAAAGATTTAGTTCTCCATGAAATTTTGTACAAAGCAAAAGTAAAATTTATGAATAGTGAAAAGAAGATTCATGAACAGTAGCGCGGCTGTTACTAGGTATATGGAAACATCAAATCTGGTTTCTAATCCAATTGGGTCGAAACACATGAAAAGGAGATTCATGAACAGTAGCGCGACTGCTACTAGGTATAAGGAAACATCAAATATGGTTTTTAATCCAATTAGATCGAAACACATGAAAAAAAGATTTATAACCAGTAGCGCGACTGCTACTAAGTATAGGGAAACATCAAATCTGGTTTCTAATCCAATTGGGTTGAAACATATAAAAAATCCGACCCAAAACTTAATATTTCTTAAGTATGGAACTTCAACTAATTATTTGAGACTTCTGCATTCTGAATCAACTTTTGGCTTCAACACAAACTTGTAGCTCTTCCTTTTAGCTTTTCCACACATCTTAGAATGCGTCAATCCAATTTCCGTAGCTCAAATTATGGTATGCACAGTGAAGAAGTATCAAACAACAGTTAAAGCTGTGAAAATAAAGTGCGAAAATAAAATAAAGTTAAAATTAAACTAAAATACGAGAACACATTAAAATAGCAAAAATAATAAAATAAACGGCTAAATACCATTTTTGGTCCTTTAACTTTATCCCAGGGTTCATTTTGGTCCCTTAACTTTAAAAAGTGTCATATTGGTCCTTTAACTCTTCAAAACGTTTCATATTAGTCATTTTGTCTTATTAGCGACGAAAAAATTCAAAAATCGTCCGCTAAATTCGCCGCTAATAAGACAAAAGGACTAATATGGAACGTTTTGAAGAGTTAAAGGACTAATATGATACTTTTTAAAGTCAATGGATTAAAATGAACTCTGAGGTAAAGTTAAAGGACCAAAAAGAGTATTTAGCCTAAAATAAACTGTAGGAATACCTAAGTATAACAATGGAAGAATGTGCATGAAGATGCACAAATCGAATTCTCCAACTTAAACTTTTGCACTCTGAGCAAAATAGTATCAAGACTCATGAAAAATAATATAGCATTCAGATACTCATTCTAGGATACAAACTATTCTTCGGTTAAGATTGCATCGATAGGTACTAATCTTGCACACTAAAAATATCGTAATAACACAAATCCGCAGTTGTGCAGTCATAAGTCTCCCTCATGTAAAAACCAATCCGAATCATGTTATAATGCCTAAGCCTAACTTACTCATCCTCCCTTTTGCTCTATTTCATTCTAATACAATCACATTAAGCTCATTATCTATTCATACACGTGGTAAATAAGCCTGTTAGTGACTATGATTCATATCTTGTCAAAAATTCAAAATTAATCACTTTAGCAACAACAATTTTTTTCTTGAAGGTTTCACAACCGTTAGGCTAAGTGACCGGATGAGGGTCACCTAACTTAAAAGGTGGATTCCTTTTCATATTTCTTACTAAGCACGAGATCATTTGCTTATTTGCATCAGCTCAATTACTTAGTGTGTGATTTATAGATGGTGATGACGGCTATATAAACTACTTAAGAGATATTAAAGGATGAGAACTCAAGGCTATATCATAACAAATATTTAAATCGGTTTCCATATCCGGGAGACTTAAGGTGTTAAAACGATACCGATCTTATAAAGTTTTGCCAAGTCTCCACAATCTAACCTCAAATTAATCTATAGCCTAAAAATTTCAAAAGATGCATTCTGTTTCTAAGTCTAAATTTTATTTTATTTTATTTTTCACTTACAGAAAACAAAACAAAAATAAAGAAAACAAAATGAAAGAAAACAATGTAAAAGATTCCCTATCCCATACTTAAAACACACATTATCCTCAATGAAAGAATAAAAAAATAAAATAAGAGTGAGAGGGACGAAAAAACACACCCGAGTAGTCAAGGTGGTAAGGTGATCGCATAAGAAGCCTTTCACAAAGAGAGCTCTTTTACAGTTTCTTCTTCTTCTTCTTCTTCCAAAGTGGGGATCTTAGTGAGTAGCTTTGGGTAACATCCATTGAACTTGAAATTATTATTATTGCCATCACCTTTTATTCCAGGATCAAAGAAGAATCTCCGATAAGTAAAAGTGTTAAATGGACATGTTGTAAACACCCAAAATTTTCCCTAACTCATTTCACCATGGCTTGTGATTCTTTCATATGCATAAGATCAATCATATCATCTCATATTACATTTTTGTTTCACTGCATTGGTTCAAAGTCATCTGCATCTAGGGTTTGTGACCTGAGCAATCCAAGATTCATCTGAGCCACTCCAAAGGTCTTCAATAATCTCAAGAGGGTCCATGTATGTTCAAGCATCATATTAAATCCTCCCAAGATCAAGGAAGTCAGAAAATCACAAGAACTGAGAAAGGCATGGAAGCAGAGCCAGGCTTAACTACACAGATGACCTAAAATTAGGGTTTTGGTTTCAAAGGCCATAACTCCAAATTTTTTGGTCATTCTTGTTTCTATTGGTCTCTATATGATATGAGGATCATGCATACCAATTTTCATGAATAAATTCAATGGGGAAGGCATCCGATCAATAGATGACTTCTTGAGCAAGTCAGTGCAAAATCAGGGCATCTGAGGCCCCCAACCATCCAACCCAAGGGTCTTCTCCACCATTTTGGGTGTATACGATCTTTATTTGATCTTAGAAGAAGTTAGATGCTCACAAAATTGAAGAATTTCAAGCCATTTGCAAAGTTGCCATTTTGGGAAAGTGACTTGTAATGCAAACTTGTCATTTTGGGAAAGTTTTTCAACCTCCTCTTTCTTAACCAAAAAGGCTTCAAATGAAAAATTCTTGGTCATGAAAGTTGTAGATTGGATCATTCCCTTTTCAAAAAGTACAAGAACTTGACCTAATTCATCATAGAACTCAAGTTATGGCTTGTCAAAGTTGGGAAAAATCACATAAATTTCACTTTTACACCAAAGAGGGAAACTTGCAAATTCTCATGCCAAGCATTTTTGTGACTTCAAACACACTTCTACATGTCTTAACATCATAATGCATTGCCTAAGGATCAGAATTGGCCCAAGAATCATTTCATCCCATGCCTTGAACATCAAGAAATTCAAAAGGGGCCAAACTTCATGAAAATTGCAAAAGGGCACATAACTTTTCACAAGCTTGCTGAATCACCTCAATTTCAAATCTATGGCTCTCCTTGATCTATGCTGAGCCAGGACAAGCCAAAAGCCAGCTGCAAAACCAGCCGCCCATACCTCAAGTACAAAACTTTTGACATTTTGGCAACTTGCCCATACCAATCAACATAGGCCAGCACCCACTCTCTGACCTATCAAAGTTTATTATGTGGATCAAAACCAAGCCAAAGCACACAACATTGCAGCCTAACACTTGAGAATCCTCAGCATACACAAAATCCCCCAAATCTGCAAGAGCCTTCGAAACTCATAGCTCAACCATCAAACCTCCAAGCTTTTTCCACCATTCAACTCCATAAACATCACTGATCATTTCCCACCCTTCATTTTGCTTTAAAACTCACCATATCCAAAATACGATTTTCACATATCATGAACTGAACTTCTGCCAACTTCCTTTTGAGGCCATTTAAGCTCCAACCAAGCATCACAAGCTCTTGAGGGGAATCATTGGAGTGGATTTGAGGCAAAGAACTGGCCAGAAAGCTCCTGTTTTGAAAGCTCAACTTCAGGTAGCCATGGCATTTATTTTTCCATAATCTTCATTTTATGTTATAGAGTGATTCTATGTGTTCCTCTGATTGCCATGATATGTTTAGTTTCAAAAATAGTTGAGAAATAAGCATTTCATGAGCTTCTGAAATTTCTGAGTTGTATTCCGTTTTGCTTCGATTCGTGCTTTTGATGATGAATAAATGAATTTTGATGGCTGATTCTTGTTGGGGTTGATGTGAGGATCACTTCTGGAGAGTTTTGGGGCTTGGGGTTGCGTATTGAGTGAGATAGCTTGAGAGGCTAGCCGGAGAAGATGACCGGAACACTGTTCCGGTCACCTGAAAGTGTTTAGGGTTCAGATTAGGGCTTAATGACGTAATTAGTGAAGTTTGAATTCTGGCCCATAGATAGCGCGCCAAGTCAATTCCCTCCCTTTTGAGTTTGAACCTGGGCCCTTGGATTGGCTGACTTTCTCTTTTTCTCATTTAATTCAATTTTAATTTTATTTGTTTTCTATTTGTTTTGAACGAATTTTTAAAAATAGTAAATGATATCAAAAAATTCTGAAAATTTTTATCCAAGCTTTTATTAATTTCCAGAAACCAAAAATATTTTTATTTTTATTTTTTGCATTAAAAATTATTTTTAAATCATTTAAATGATTATTTTTAATTAGTTAATGAGAATTAATTAATTAAAAATACATTTAGGTATTTAAAAATTCCAAAAACATTCAGAGAGCTTTTTAAAACATTTAGAAACATTATCAAACCCTTCACACAAATTTCTTTTTGGTTCTTGACCTATTTTGACATTTTTCTTTGGATTTAAAGTTCTAAAAAATCAATATTTTTACCCTAAATTAGAAAAATCCTTTCTGCCTAACCATGAAGAGTTTGATGATGGTTCTTTTTGCATTGCACTCCTCATGTCATGTAGTTTCTAGGATAAAATTGGTTTGAGTTTATCTTTCATTTTCAATTTGTTTTGCATTTATCATTAAGAGGTACCTTAAAACCCTAGAAACTTAAGAAAATCATAACTTCCATTAGGTTAAGATTTAGGTCTCCTCCTTTGGGAAGTGAACTTGTATAAGGTTAGGGTTCCTTTGATCCTATTTTCAATTTTTTATCATGACATTTGCTTCTGGTTTTGAATTTTGTATTACATGCTATGTATAAACCCTAATTTTTGCCTTCATTTGCATTCATTCTTCATATGCTTGCATACATGAACTTGCCATGACATTTTATGCATTCACATGACTTCAAAGACATCTTAGGATACATTAGAATCATGTTTGATCATTGCATCATCCATTTTCCATGTTTTGCTTTCATTTCATTTCATGTGCATTCATGAGCTTTCATGCTTCTTACTTGCTTCATTTGCATTCTCATCTCTTGTATGATCATCCACATCTCATGACAACCATTTGCATCATCCCTTAACATCATTTGCATCTTGTATATGCTTCTGGTCTTGGTTGGCATCTTTGCATTTTACCTCATTTGCATTTCATTTCATTTCCTGTTGCTAACTTTTCAGGTGGTAAGTCATTGAGAAGTGAATTTGCCTTCACTTCTCATAATCTCTTCTCATGTCTCTCATGAATCATTGCTGCATTTTACTTTTGTATTAGAGTGAGCTTGCTCATTCATGTTCCCTCCTCACTTTCCTTCTTCAAGCAACTTGTCTTCTTAAGTGAAGAAAGTTGTCTTGCTTCTCTTTGCTTCTCCTTCTTTTCATCCTGCTTCTTCCTTGGTGGCTTCTCTGAAGATCTTCTTGCAAGCCTCACAAACCCTAGGAACACCCAAGCATGATCACAATTAGGGTTTGATTAGTCCCCCCATTAGTTTTACCTTTGTGTCATCTTTGAGTCTTCTCTTCTCATCTCTTAATCAGGGGCTAAACCTTAAAGATTTTAAGGCTTTGTGATTAAGATTATGCCTGCATCCTTCTATTAGGATGGAGTGTATAACTTTAATCCTAAGTGTTAAACCCTTAATGTGTTTAAATCCTTTAATCAATCCACCTAATAATCACTAAGACATCAAGCTTGTAACTTGGGCCTTGCATTAGGGTTCTAATTCTTCCTTAATTGGTTAAGAAGGACTAACCCTAGTGTTAATGGACAAGTCCCCCTCAAGTTGTCTTACAAACCATAAAATTCACTTCTTAATCTTACCATTAACTAAAATCCACTCTAATAAAGGCTCTGTTTTGTCATGAGGTTAATCCCTAATCATGGATTAAGTTGAGGAACCTTCCTCAGCTTAAATGTTCTCATCTATTATCCTTCTATTAGGATGGTGTAATGGGTCCATTAAATCCCTGATTATGGCTTAAACTCATTACTTAACACTAAACAAAAAATCCAAAAACATCTAAATAATTGCAAGTAGGATAATGATCTTAATACTACATCATGGTGATTAAGTGTGAGGTGTTTACTTCATACTTAAGGTATTCTCATTACCCCTAATCAGAGGGAGGATGTGATGAGTTTACTAACCCTTGGTTTAGGTTTAAGCTCATTTTCTTATGACAAAACACAAAAATCAATAAAAGATTGAAAACACAAAAAACAAACAATAATCGTCTCCTCCGGGATTATTTTCTCATCTCATTCACTCACAAACGAGAACTTGCTTCTTCCGTCTAATGCAAGACATTTTGCACCTGAGCCAGACAGGTCATACACTTGAGCATAGACAAGTAAAGCAGTTCACAAGTCAATTTATCTTTCAGTCTCTTTGAGTCGAACTACGGTGTTCTGACTTCCTCATTGCACGAGAGGATACGTAGGCATAACTTAACAGTTATCGAACAAAAGTCTCTGTATATTCCCCCTCCTTCCAGTATTATTCTTTAAGCCTCATAATCTTGAGCTTCATATCCTTTTCTTACACTGACACTCTTCCATTTCATTTCACACTTCTTTCTAGCACTGACACTTGTATTCTTTTTTTAGCTTTTGCACACAAATAGCACTGACACCACCCCTTTAAGCACAAAATTTCAAGCGTGGATCCCGTCGAGTACGACGGACAATCTTGGTGCTAATACCTTCCCAGGTTGTAATCAACCCCCTTTCTCAGTTTCTCTGGTTCGCGACTGTCTTATCCATATCTTTTCTTAGGTTTATGCAGCATTACCTTTCCTTCGGGATAAAAATGCCTAGCTGGCGACTCTTTTCTTTCCTTCTCTTTCGCCGACCGTTCGCGTCAGTACCCCTTCTGACCGGGTGTCATTTGGTGGGAGCGACAGCTTGGCGACTCTGCTGGGGATCCTTACATTCCAACCAGGGCTTCTGGTTCTTTTTGTGGGTTCCTCCTAGCGCTTGTTTGATTTCTATTTACTGGGGTGTAATATGTTATGTGTGTTCATTTATTTTGCTTTATTTATTGCTTTATGTACAACTTTATTTATTGCTTTCTTTACAGTTTTACATATTTCATACTGTCATTATCATTGCTGGATCTGGTTTTATGTTCTGGTGGGTGGGGATCCATTGAGAGTTTAAGGTCCTTACCTGGGACCTGAGTGACACCTAGGCTAGAGTGGTTCATGTTCTTTCCCATTCCATTTTGGTCTGGTGCGGGAATATGAAACACGGTTCAGATGTGGGTTTCTTCTTGAGAACTCTGTGCTACAGATTTCCTGTAGTGATAGGGCTATCTGGGAAGCCTGTTAAGTCTGGATGACCTTTATTATGACCTTCAGAATCTGAGGTGAATTAGAGGAGGATCTTTTATGGTTATTGTAAACACTGTACCTCTGGGTTAGAAGTGTTTACACTTCTCATAACTGATCCAAGTCTGAGGATCCTTGTTTTAGAACATTACCTGTGAGGGGGGTTGGGTTGTTTACAGGTTGCAGGTACCCTTGGCCACATCATACCCTGTTACTATCTTGTTTAAGAGTACCTCATTTTGGACAGTTCTTGTGATTAAACCCTGGACATGTGACTCTTTATTTGAGTCCTCCACCCTGGTTACTGGATTTCTAAGCCTTCATCTGGACCTTTGAACATACATGGACTTATATCAAGGCAGATAATCAGATCCAGCCTGATCACAAACCCTTGCATATCATTTGCATATATCATCATTGCATCATTTAACATTTGTCTATTTGCTTTTCAGGGTATCCATATCATATCTGGTTTGGTTTTGACACCTTCTTCTGCATAGACCTCTGCTTCAACTGTCTTCATCAGTTATCTGTTTCAGCTATCTTCATCATCACCAGCATCAGCCTGTCAGTGGCTCATTTCCAGCATCAACCTGTGATCTTCATCAACACTTATCTTCAGTATCTTCAGCAGCACTCATGACTACTCCTAGGAAGAGCAACATATCCTACCACTTTTTCGAGCCTGTGTTGACTGGTATCAGGAAGATCCAGTCACTTATCACACCTGACCATATCCCACTGTTTAGAGAGCACCATGGAGGCATCCTGGATATGGTTATGGACCTTGACCCTTCTCAGAGGAGCATGATCCACACATGCTTGCAGTTTTATGATCCTCCTTTGAGATGTTTTACATTCCCAGACTTTCAGCTAGGGCCTCTGCTGGAAGAGTTTTCTTCATTGATTGGAGTACCTATCAGGGGTGGAATCCCTTTCAACCCAGAGATGCCAGCTCCCAGAAATGAAGAGATAGCAAAGGCACTATACCTGGAGCCTGCCTTGATTGAGCAAAGTATGACAACAAAAGATGGGATCCCTGGTTTGCATTTGGACTTCTTGATTTCTCAAGCCATCCTGAAGGCTTCATTGGGAGAGTGGAGGGCAGTCTGTGCACTGTTAGCAGATGAGCCCAAATTTGTCAGCAAGAATGCCATCCATCTGTTTCTTCTAAAGAACCCAGTACCTACATTGCTGGGAGATTTTTACTACTCCATTCACCAGAGGAATGAGAAACAAAGGGGGAAGTTAGTAAGATGTTGTGCTCCTTTGTTTTATACCTGACTGCTCAGACACCTGCCTAAGTCAGATGCTTTCTTGAACCCTCACAAACAGAAGAATTGGGCCAAGAGGCTCATTGCCTTGACTTCAGATGATATTAAGTGGTGCACCCAGAGCACCAAAGGAAAGGACATTATCACCAGCTGTTGACAATACCCAAATGTACCTCTGATAGGAGTAAAGGGTTGCATCAACTACAATCCTTTGCTGTTTAAGAGACAACTGGGCTATGCTTTGGTTCACCCTCCCAGAGGACAAGATTTAGCTGAGACCCTGTATTGTGAAGTAAAACCTGATTCAGCTGCTGTCAGACAAGCATCATGGGCTTGGGACAATATCCAGACAAAAGGAGTGGCCATTCTGGGAAGGTGTAATAATGTTGCTTCAGCTCAGTACTATGACTGGTCCCGTACTAGAGCTCAAATTACCAGAATGCCTTTCATCTTGGAAGACATGCCTGGACCATCTACAGTACAGCCAGCAGCAACTGTTAGCCTAGAAGAATTTGAGAAGCTAAAGGAAAGGAATAAGAACTTATCTCAAGCCTTGCAGAAGACTCTCTGGGAAAGAAGTGATGGTCGTCTGGATATTGAGAGATTGGAGAAGCTTAGGGTGGAGCATCTTACCAAAATTGAGAAGACATAGGACTACATCAGGAAAGCAAGAGCTGGGGAACAAATATTGAAGAATGCCTGTAAAGAGGCCAAAATTCAGAAGGCTAGGTCTGAGCTCTATCTGCAAGAGAGTCAGGCTAGGTGGGTCAGGATCACTGAAGCCCATACACAAGAAGATCAGAAGACTCATGCCAAGATTGAACAGCTAGAGGCTAATGAGAAGAAGCAGCAGGAAGCTTTGTTGGCAGCCCATAATGAGATTTCAGAGTTGAAGCTCAGAGCAGGAGTGAAGAGATCAAAAGACCAGGATAGGCATAAGAAGTTGACCACTGCCATTGCTACCAGGAACCTCCTCATTAGGACCATTACAGAGCACCCAGCTGGTCCAGTGACTGAGGCACTCCTGAAGGAGGTCAGAGAGGATGAGTTTGGACTGGATGTCTGATTCTTTGTTTGTTGTTATTTCCATTTGATGTACTTTTTCTTTTTGATGTATTTTGACCCTTCAAGGGCATGTATTGTAAAACAGACTATGTATTGTTCATCATTTGTAATATATTTTGGGTTTGTTTTTGTTCGGGTCTTCTCTCAACAACATCAAGCATTTTCCTCGAGGTCTGGAAAGGTCAAAACCAAGAACCAAACCGGATACCTTGGAAAATAAATAAGCATACTGCATTGCATACTAACTTTTGTTTTGTTTTGTAGGTTTTGTTATTATTATTGTTTCTAACTTTGTTGTGACTTCAGGAAACATTGCTCGTCGCCGAGTGTTCCCTGTCAACCGCACGCACCGGTACCCGACTCGTAACAACCTTCTCGGTATTCAAATGGAACAAGTACAGCAGGATCTGACTGAGGTCAGAAATCAGATGGCTAATGAGAGAGTAGAGATGAGAAATCAGATGTCTCAATTCATGGCAGTGATGACTGGCTTAGCCCAGAGTCAAGAAAGGTTAAGAGAGATGGTGGAAAGACAAACTCCTGAGGAGCCTCATCTTGGAACAAGAGGAACTAGTAACAATGAACGGGGCCAGCCTCGTATTGACCCACCAGTATTTGGACCTCATCTGGATCCAGAAGATAATATCCTGAGAAATGTGCAAGGTAATACTGCTGGGGGGAGAATCTTGCAAGAGGATCCCCAAGAAGAGCAGTTTACTGTTATGGGGGCTGGAGATGAAGTATATGACAGGAGATTGGACGAGATTGCTGAGAAGTTAAGATCTTTGGAGTCTCAGAATTCTTTGGGCTTCGATGTGATGGACATGGGGCTAGTGGATGGGGTGAGAATTCCCCACAAATCCAAACCCCCATGCTTTGAAAAGTACAATGGTACCTTCTGTCCACAAACTCACCTGCAGTCTTTCCTGGGAAGACTCAAAGCGTATACCATGGATGAAAAGCTATGGATGTTCTACTTTGAGGACAGTCTGACTGGAGCTTCGAGAGAGTGGTATTCACATTTGTCTAGAGCCACCATAAGGTGCTGGAAAGATTTGGCTGAAGCTTTCATCAGACAATATCAGTACAACCTGGACATGGCTCCCAATAGAACCCTCCTGATGGGAATGTCTCAGTCTTCCAGAGAGAGCTTCCGGGAATATGTGTAACACGGTGGGAGAACTGACTTTAGTTATGTTGCGGATAGCAAGAGTCGCCACCGACTTTTATTTTATCCAAAGGAAAGGGCATAAAAGAACAGGAAAGACCTTAAAAGATTTTTGAGTTCGGGGGGTAGGTTATGTAAAGGGAAGGTGTTAGCACCCTTTACATCCATGGTTATCCATGGGCTCTTAGTTACTTAGCTCACTTTAAAATGTTTTGAGAAGTGTAGTGTGTGATTAGAAATTTTCTTAAGTACTTTATAATGATCCATGTACGAATATATATAAAGACTTTGTTTTGAAAATTGTTTAAAAATGTGAAGTGTTTATGAAATGTTTTGAAAAGGTGAACAAGTACATAAGAGGAACCTACCCTAATTTGAATCTTTTCTGTTCTTAAATGTTCTTTCAATGGTAAGACTATCCCTATTATTAAGGAATAGGTAGTCATTACCTTGGATGTTGTATGGGACATATGAAGGGTCATCTGTGATTAGGCAACTGTAAGGTGTACTTAGCAATTCGAAGGGACTTATCATCTTTTATTTGAAAGGGACAAGATCATTTACGAAGGCAACCATGAAGGGACTTGATCTTATAATCTTTAAAGGGACTAGATGATGTTAATAAGAGAAGGGACTTTGCTTTATACACCTTACTTGACCTTTTATTTTGGCAACATGAGAGGTAATCCTTAAGAAGTGAGATGGCGATCAAAGATCGACTTACGTGTGTGCGTGTACAAATTCAAATATTTATCTTATAAATAGTGATCTAAATTCAATTTTTAAACACAAACATGTTTTCACTCCCTAATTTACTAACCATAGCAATTTAAATAAATAATAAAAATTCTACCACCATTACATAGCTTGTACAGTTACATTATAATAAAAACAATTTTAAATAATAACTATAATAAATAAATAAAAGGTTAGTAATAATAAAAAATAAATATAAGGAAAAAGAAGAGATTAGCACAATGATATACAAATCAATTAAAATTTTTTAGATTTTTTTTTTAGATAAGCAATTTTTAAATAATTTTATGATGAGAATAATAATAATAATAATTATATACTAATTTATTTACATGAATAAACATAATTAATAATTCAATTATATATATATTAAAAATATTTATTAAGTATAATAAAAAAAAAGTAATTAAAATTAAAAGGAAATTTAGGGTTTTGAATTGTTTAGAAAAATAAATTAGGGTTTACAAAATAATTAGGGTTTTAAAATTTTAATTTACATTATTAATTTAATAAATAAATATATACATGTAAATATTAAAAAAACCATAAATAAACAAATATTCATATTAATTTAGGTTTATGAAAATAAAGTCTATTTAGAATATAAAAGTTTTTTTTATAAATATTTTTTAGAAATTAATTTAATTAAAGAATAATATAAGAAATTAATAAAACAAATAAACATAAAAAAAAGAAAAGCAAAAAAAACAGGACCTGGGATTTGAACCCAGGTCCTTTACCTGGAAATGCAAGGGGATAACCACTAGGCCAGCCTGCGCGTTGTGATAATAGCCTACTTCCACTTTGTTTTGTTGTTGCTCTGAAAAACAAAAGAAATTAAACAAAAAAATGTATCTTGGCTGGTTTCGAACCCAAGCCCATTCGCATACCAAGCCAAACACCTTACCACTGGGACACACGCTTGTGTGTGACATATAGACAAAACATATTCGTTATAAAATATGACAAAAATTCAAATAATGAAAAACGCGCGCAGGTCTTCTTCTACCTCCAGACCTGCAAAATCTCCTGCGAATCTTGCTAGGGTTTTTGTTGCGAATTTGTTTTCCTAGGACAACCTGCGTTTTATCAAACATCAAGCAAACAACAACATTCCATGAAATTAATGAATGCAAAACATTCCTTGAGGTCCATACAACACAGCCATGTTTCCAGAATTCATTTATATATGATAAATCAAAGAACCCTAAAATGGCCGAAGAACCCTAGCCATGGTGATTCTTCAATCTTGTACCTAAAATTGAATTAATTTGTCCAGAAAGACTCCAAGCATCATCATAAACACAAATATAAGATCAAATTCCAGAAATAAAATCAATATTATGAGAATCGAAAAATTCAAAAAGTGAATGAATGTTGATTCGGTTTGCATGAATGAGAGGGTTTTAGATGTTGTTTATGATCCAAATACGTTCAATGATCATCATAGAACATGTTGCAATGCTCAAAACTCATTGAAACTCTCTCTACCTTGGAATCCAAATGTGAATTTTTGAAGTGATTTTGTGAAGTTTGAAATTGGTCTTAGAGGCTGCAAATTCGTGCTCTAAGGTTTACTAAATGTTCATTATATATGAGTGAATGAATTAGGTGAAAGACTTCACCAATTTGATGGATATTTGGATCATTGAAGATTGAAAAAGATTAGCTTTAAAAATTTGAATATTCTTGATATGAACTTGCTATTTTAAGACAATCTTCATAATTTTTGTATCAATTAGATCCAAATAACCTTTATGACATTCTGGAAGCAAAATAATTTTAAATCTTCACCATTTTATATTTTATTTGAATTTAAAATGATTTTTAATATAAAAAATCATAATAAATAAAAATAAAATGAATAAAATTATGAAAATATTAAATAAATTTCGTGCATGATGTCATGGAACATATTGGATCACAAAAAAGTCAGCCCATTTGAAGAATTATGGTTTTAAGACCCCATTTACTTCATAAACCTACTCAAAAATTTCCCAACTTTGCAAGGGCATAAATCCTTCAATTTTAATGACATGAGGGTGTTATTGGACATTTTGGAAAGCTTAAAGAGTCCTCTAACCAACCTCTTTGGTCTCATGTCCATATATTTTACCATTCTCAAGTTATGCTCTTTTGAAGTTGTTGACTTTTTGTTGACTTTTAAAAAGACCTATAATGTCTTAGCTCATACCTTCCAAATGAAGCATTTTTGGGCTTGGCTTGTGAGACACAAAGTTGTAGAGAATTCAATTTCCTTCAAAATGAGCTTTGGATGGAAATTTTTTGATTAAGCATGTGAAAGTTATGGCTGGTCAAAGTTCAGTTGACTTTTCCTATGAAAACCCTAATTTAGAAACTCCTGATTCTTGATGATCTGAAATCTCCTTGATGAATCATGATAAACCCTTGATAAAATGATGAATTTTACTTCATATACTTGATGTTGGCAAAAAATCATGAAGTTTGACTTTGGTTTGACCACAGTTGACCTCAGTTTGACTTTTTAACTGCTTTGACTAATTTTAACCTATCTGATCATCTGACTGAGCAAACCTTTTGGGAAAGTCTTGAAACTTGACATGGGGATTCTTGAACACATATAAGATGCTATGAAGCTCACTTGAAGTCTTGGAAGTCCATTTAGCCTGATAAAAGTCAAAACCCTTGTTTAGGATGCATTGCTTAGGAGGATGCATTGTCTGAGGGAATTGTCAAACTTTCTGACTAATTATGAACTTTATGAACCTTGTGAACCTCATGAAATGTCTTGTGAACCTTGTGAACCTTGTGAACCTCTTAGTACACAAAGTCTTGTCTTGTGGAGGGCAAATTTTGGGGTGCAACAGCTGCCCCTGTTCAATTTTCTGAAACCTGAGGGGTTAGATTGGTATATGTGCCAGTCGTGACCTGGAAGGTTGAAGGGGATTGAACATAAAAGCCCAAAAATTTGCACTCGCCGGTGCGTAAAGTAACATTGATGATCAGTTGTATATGCTTGAGTGGGCTTGAAGATGCCACTTGGAGGAATTGGAGATGGGCTTAGAGATGCCATCTAAAATATCAGGATGTGATGATAGCTTTATGTTGATACTGGATATCAGTACTAGGTCTTCGTATAGGCCGTCTCTGAATCGTTTATGCAACATGATTTGAATTGTTGAATGGACCAGTAGAAATAAATCTTTGTGGCAATTATCTCTTCTGGAAATATCTTGGATTAGGGAATGGATATTTGTACAGACCGTTTGCCTACTCTCCAAGGTCAAAAGAACGTCAGGATTAGTTCTTCTGAAAAATATCTTGAACCAGGGAATGGATCTTTTTACAGACCGTTTGCCTGCTATTCAAGGGCCAAAAGAACGTCAGGATTTGTTCTTCTGAAAAATATCTTGAACTAGAGAATGGATCTTTTTACAGACCGTTTGCCTGCTATTCAAGGGCCAAAAGAACGTCAGGATTTGTTCTTCTGAAAAATATCTTGAACCAGGGAATGGATCTTTTTACAGACCGTTTGCCTGCTATTCAAGGGCCAAAAGAACGTCAGGATTTGTTCTTCTGAAAAATATCTTGAACCAGGGAATGGATCTTTTTACAGACCGTTTGCCTGCTATTCAAGGGCCAAAAGAACGTCAGGATTTGTTCTTCTGAAAGATATCTTGAACCAGGAAATGGATCTTTTTACAGACCGTTTGCCTACTATTCAAGGCTAGATAGATGAAATCTTCTGGAAATATCCTGGATTAGGGAATAGATCTTCTTACAGACCGTTTGCCTACTCTCCGAGGACATCTTGAGTATTGTATGGATCATTTTTGACCTGTTGTGAATTGTTGGTATTGTTTTACCTGCATATAACTATCCTGCAAGGAGAATGTTAGTTTATGCAATGTGTATGCATGTATAGTATGATTCACCTAAGTAATGTATTATGTATTTATGGATATGTATGTTATGGTATGATGTAAATGATGTATGTATGAATCATGCAGCCTGAAGCGTCTGAATATCTTCGTATAACAACTGCTGGCTAGGGAAAATAAATCCCGATTCGTTGCTGAAGAATATGAGGAACTCGTTCCCATCTTGATAGTATAGTATTTATAACCTCCCGTCTTCGTTCGTCGTACTTCTATTGAAGGAATAAGTTCCTGAGTATCCTGACTGAGGATAAAAGAGATGGACATAAATTCAAGGGGAGATGTAACTCGAAGTATCTATGATGATAGATTTGCCCTACTGGGGGATTTGTAGTCATCTCGTGGGGATGAACCGGCGAAGCTTCATTGAATTCCTTCCCTCGTTTGTCCTTAGTAAATACTATTACTGCATTTTCATGCATTTCTGGTAAACATCAATCATATTAAGCATTTTATGCATTTCTGGTAAACATCAATCATATTCAAAAGCATACATACATTCAAACACAACCAATGGACGTTTCGCTTATGTAAATAGGGTAAAAGTAAATCTGGATTCAAAGATGAAATTTTATTTATATCACAAAATGACCTATACATATGCACGTTTGTACAAGGAGACAGAAATCCTAGTAAGAGGAATTCGTCGTAAATTTTTTACAAAACAGAGAAAATCAGCTATGTGGAAAATAATCCTATTGAGTTTCAATTCTACTATTGCCATTATCTTCAAGTATCTCATCTTCTGCTGTTGAGACAGAAATGATTGGGTTGAGCTTTATCTGTTCGAGCTTGAGTAAGTAGCACAACTGGTTGTAGTTTCATGGGTGATCCAAACGAGACATAGTCATACGCTTTAATCCCTAACTTTTGCCTGGATTGCCCTTTCAGGTTTTCAATCCACCGGGATACCCTTTTTTGCCCAAGCCGCCTTTTCAGGTTTTCGACTTGCCGGGTGTACATTTTTTTATATATATATATATCCCTAATTTTTGCCCGAACCCTTTTGGTTCGCCGGGATGCCCTTATTTTTGCCTAGGCCAGTCAACCTAGCGGGTCTCTTTTTATGCGTAGTATTTTTTAACTATGTCTGCGTTTACAGGTTGTGGGAAGTTTTCACCATCCATAGTAGTAAGCATCATGGCACCTCCTGAGAATACTGTTTTGACTACAAATGGTCCTTCATATGTAGGAGTCCACTTGCCCCTAGGATCACCCTGTGGTAGTATGATACGCTTGATTACCAAGTCACCAGCCTGATATACCTTTGGCTTAACCTTCTTATTAAAAGCTTTGATCATCCGTTTCTGGTACATCTGGCCATGACAAACGGCTGCCAACCTCTTCTCATCAATCAAATTTATCTGGTCAAGTCGAGTCTGAATCCACTCATCTTCATCCAAGCCTGCATCCTTTATGATTCTTAAGGAGGGTATTTGAACTTCAATGGGCATAACTGCTTCCATACCATAGACTAAGGAGAATGGGGTTGCCCCTGTTGAAGTACGTATTGTAGTACGATAACCATGAAGAGCAAATGGTAACATCTCATGCCAATCCTTGGAAGTAACAATAATCTTCTGTAGAATCTTCTTAATGTTCTTATTAGCAGCTTCTACTGCCCCATTCATCTTTGGACGATACGGAGAAAAGTTGTGATGCTTAATCTTGAACTGCGTACAGAGATCAGTGATCACGGTGTTGTTCAGATTAGAGCCATTGTCAGTAATAATCCTTTCAGGGATGCCATACCTACATATAAGATTATTCTTAATGAATCGAGCCACCACATTCTTAGTAACAGATGCAAATGAAGCTGCCTCTACCCACTTCGTAAAGTAATCAATAGCAACTAGGATGAAACGATGCCCATTAGAAGCAGTAGGCTTGATCTCACCAATCATATCAATTCCCCACATGGCAAAAGTCCAAGGAGCAGTCAACACATTCAATGGTGATGGAGGTATATGCACTTTGTCAGCATAGATTTGACACTTGTGACACGTTCTGGAATGTTGATAGCAGTCAGCTTCCATGGTAGACCAATAGTAACCTGCTCTCAATATCTTCTTTTCCATGGTATGACCATTAGAATGAGTTCCAAAGATCCCATCATGCATATCTTCCATAATTTCTGTTGCTTCCTTCTTATCCACATAACGAAGCAAAGTTGAATCATGATTGCGCTTGTACAAAATTCCATTACTCAAAAAGAACTTAGCAGAAAACCTCCTTAGAAACTTTTTATCTTTAACAGATGCCCCTTCAGGGAACTCCTGAGCTTCAAGATATCTTTTCACTTCATAGAACCAAGGCTTCTCTCCTGCTTCTTCAGTGTCAATCTCATTGCAGTATGCAGGCTTTTCAAATCTATCAATAGTAATCTTGAGAGCTTCATCATCCCAGCTGATCTCAAACATGGATGCCATGGTGGCTAAGGCATCTGCCAACTAATTCTCTCTTCGTGGAATGTGTCCAAAAGTAATCTCTTTAAAATATGGGATCAAAGACAACACATGCTCTCTGTAAGGAATGAGATTGTCATGCTTGGTATCCCAATCTCCTTTGATCTGACTTACTACCAGGGTTGAATCTCCATATACGTCCAGGAACTGAATCTTCATATCAATGGCAGCTTTGATGCCCAGGATACATGCCTCATATTCAGCCATGTTATTGGTACAATAGAAACAAAGTCTTGCAGTAATCGGGGTATGACAACCTTCAGGGGAAATGATCACAACACCAACACCATTACCAAGTGCATTAGAAGCTCCATCAAAAACCATAGTCCATCGGGATCCTTGTTCAGGTCCGTCATATTGTCTAGGTTCTTTGGTAATAATCATAATGTCTTCATCGGGGAACTCAAAACTCATTGACTGATAATCATCCACTGCTTGATGAGCCAAATGATCAGCTACCACACTACCCTTAATGGCCTTCTGAGTAGTATACTGTATGTCATATTCTGTCAAGATCATTTGCCATCTTGCTATTCTTCTGGAGAGAGCAGGTTTCTCGAATATGTATTTGATTGGATCCATCTTCGAAATCAACAAGGTAGTATGGGTCAACATATACTGTCTTAGTCGGCGAGCAGCCCATGCCAAAGCACAACAAGTTTTCTCGAGCAGTGAGTATCTTGTTTCACAGTCGGTAAACATTTTGCTAAGGTAATAGATTGCCTGTTCTTTTCGACTAGACTCGTCATGTTGCCCCAGTACACACCCCATTGAATTGTCTAATATTGTTAAGTACATAATTAAGGGTCTTCCATCAACTGGTGGCATCAAAATTGGAGGTTCTAGAAGATATCTCTTGATTTCATCAAAAGATGTCTGGCACTCATCATTCTATTCCATTACCTGATCTTTCTTCAACAACTTGAAGATTGGCTCACAGGTAGCAGTTAATTGGGAAATAAATCTTCCAATGTAATTCAATCGTCCCAAGAAACCTCTAACTTCCTTCTCAGTACGGGGAGCCGACATCTCTTGTATAGCTTTCACTTTTGCAGGGTCTACTTCAATACCTTTTCCACTGACAATGAACCCCAGGAGTTTACCAGACCTAACTCCAAAAGTACACTTGTTTGGGTTCAATCTCAACTTGTATTTCTTCAACCTCTCAAACAACTTATGCAGGTGATCAAGATGTTGCTCTTCATTCTGGGACCTGGCTATCATATCATCCACATATACCTCTATCTCATGATGAATCATATCGTGAAACAAAGCCACCATAGCACGCTGATATGTTGCCCCGACATTCTTCAAACCAAATGGCATTACTCTATAACCAAAAGTGCCCCACTGTGTAACAAATGTAGTCTTCTCCATATCTTCAGGTGCCATCTTGATTTGATTGTAACCAGAGAAACCATCCATGAAAGAGAATACCTTATGCTGAGCAGTGTTGTCTACTAGAACATCAATATGAGGAAGTGGAAAGTCATCTTTGGGGCTGGCCTTGTTCAAATCTCTGTAGTCTACACACATACATACCTTACCATCTTTCTTTGGTACCAGTACCACATTTGCAACCCATTGAGGATAAGAAGTCACAACTAAGAACCCTACATCAAACTGTTTCATTACCTCTGCCTTAATCTTCTCTGACATCTCAGGACGCATGCGACGAACCTTCTGCTTCTTTGGACGACAATCTTATTTTACCGGTAAATGGTGAACCACAATGTCTGTATCCAACCCTGGCATATCTTCGTAGGACCAATCAAAGATCTCCACATAATCATGTAACATCTGAATCAATCTGCTCTTAACACCATCCTCTAATTCAGCCCCTATCTTAACCTCTTTCCTGTTTTCTTCAGTTCCCAGATTCACAACTTCGACTGGCTCTTCATGTGGCCGTATAGCTTTCTCTTCTTGTTGTAACAACCTAGCAAGCTCTACAGGTACTTCACAATCGTCCTCCTTTCCATCTTCAGCTTGATAGATCGGATTCTCGAAATTATAATTGGCAATAGTAGAACTATTATCAACAGGATCCAGAGTGGATGAGGATCTGCATTTTAGTGATGTGGGTGTGTGTAAGAACACACAGCGGATAAAACAAAAATAAAATAAAAGAAAGACAAGGAACACAATATTTACGAAAACGAAACGTCCACTGATTTTTATTGAATGAAGTATGCAAATGAAATGACATCCCGAAACAAGCATACCATTGTACCCCGGGTAAGGCACAAGGCTTAAGAGTTTAATTGTTCAAAAATTACAAACTTAAGAAATAATAACACAGTAATAGTATTTACTCCTGACTAAAGGAGATAGGAATAACGTCTTCAGCTTTCCAGTTATTGAGCCCATCACCCACAATAGGAAAAATCCAAGCATCTAAGTTGTAGTCTTCATCATAGTCACCCACAACATTGATCTGGTCTTTCATGACCCCTTGGTTGGTGATACAAACAACACGAGCACGACGAACAGCCTTCTGGGACTCTGCAGTGAAACCCAAACCAAACTTGTCAGACTTGTAAGGAATGTCAGGAAGCTGACCCCAAATAGTACAACCACCTTCATCAACCACAACTCTAGCATCTTTGAGGGAGACCATTGTAGGAGGTACTCTGGTGACCACAGGAACTTTCTTGACAACAGGATGAACTTCAAAATTAGGAACAACCCAAGGAACTACTTCAAACGTCTGGCACAGAGTTTCAACATATTCACCTTCCACTTCGAGATACTTGAAAGTATTCACATGACTGACTATATATTCTTCTTCTCCGTAAACAGTGACAACCTTTCCTTTTACTGGATATCTCAGCTTCTGATGCAAGGTAGAGGTCACAACACCTGCCCCATGGATCCAGGGGCGTCCAAGCAAACAAGAGTACGAGGGACGAATATCCATTACGTAAAAGGTTGCATTGAAGACCTGAGAACCTACTTTTATTGGGAGATCTATTTCTCCGTGCACCACTCTTCTTGAACCATCAAAAGCTTTCACCACTATATTACTGGGCCTTAACACAACATCTTCAGGACTAAGCTTATTCAAAACCTCTTTGGGAAACACATTCAGCGAAGAACCATTGTCTATTAACACATGTGACAGGGTAGTGCCCCTGCATTCAATAGAGATATGTAGAGCCCTGTTATGATCCCTCTTGGCAGGAGTCAAATCAGCATCGGAGAAACCTAACCCATTATCATAGGTCAAGTGTGCAACATAATTTTCAAACTGATCTACAGAAATCTCATTGGGTACGTGATCAGTCTTCAAAAATTTAATCAAGGCTTTAGCATGAGCCTCATAACACAACAATAAAGACAACATGGAAATCTTGGAGGGAGTATGCCCCAATTGATCAATAACATCATAATCACTCTTGCGAATGATCTTCATTACTTCTTCCATCTTCTTAGAAAGATCATCAGCAGTTGGTACATCAGTTTGTATAGGTTCAATAATAGGACCTTTGCCCCGGGCATCAGTAGTGGAGGTAGTAGGTGGAGTAACTGTATTCTTGGAGGTAGCCAAAGGAGAGAAAATTCTTCCGCTTCTCGTGATCTTACTAGATCCAGCAATATTGTCAACATCAAGGTTTTCATTAGTAACAGGTGTATCAGCTAAAGGTTCCTGCTTAACACCATGAATATAAACATCGGAGCCATAATGCCAAGGCACAGCTTTATCAGAAGTATACGGAATAGGACCAGGAGTGGTAATAACCATAGGAGCCACTCTAGTTTCAACAACAATCTTCACAGGGCCTTCAACAATAATTTTAATTGGACCCTTGTGAGTGATTTTGACAGGGCCCTTGGAAGTAATCCTCACTGGCACTTTATCAACCATATCCACCTCTTCAACCTTCGCACCTTGAGTTATATGTTCAACCATGCTCTCTACAGAAGGTGTCCTCTCAAACAATATTGTGTAATTGTCCATGAGGCGTTGAATACCGTCCTTCAACTTCCAGCAGCTATCCGGTTTATAAGCACAGTAGAAACAATCTTCATTACAACCTGGAAAGAACCCAGCTTGTACCAACTTCTTCTTAATAACAGACAATGGTGTAGTCACATCTGCAACTGAGGAAATATGTGAAACTTCATCAATGGCATTAACAGTCTTCTCATGATTTGGCATGGTGTAACACCCCAAAATTTGCCCTCTAAATTATTACTATCTAACTGGCTTATGCTTCATTCATCTGTTTCTCTCATTAGGTCATAACACTTGCCATCATACATTTTCATTGGGCTCTTAAGACATGGGATCAAGAAATCCTTTGAATTATGGTTTCCTGTTTACTTTAAGGATCTTTTATTCAATTCAAAACAAGAGTTTGAAGGTTGCTAGGGTTTATTTCCCTGATCTCATGATTTCAAAAGGTGTTCGATTTAGGATATACTTGAGGTATTGATATACAATGCATAAAATTGAAATTTGAAACCTATTCATACCAAGTGCATTCGTGGTTGGCCTAGTCTTATTGAGTAAATCCTCATTGCGTTATCAAATTCTATTTCAATTTGAAATTCCATTATAATTCAAGGGATACATCCAAAGGCCTCAGCGTCACTAATCGATCTTCACATTATATTAGTAACTGGATTTATTATTAATTGAACTTGGTTTCTATTGATAATACATTTAGTTATTATAATAATGTTTCCTTTCAAAATTCCTTTTTTTTTTCTCTCAACCTGTGTTCATGCCCATTTATAGAATTTTGTCTTATTCACTTTCAAATATGATCCATAAACCAATATCCGACTCATATTCGAATTCAAACATTATTCCATGCTCATTTTAAGGTCTAATTAACCTTTTTGTTTTTACTTTCAATCCAACAACCACATGAGCCAAAACCATATTTCTAGGCCCAAGTTTAATTTTTGAGTCCAATTAGTCATTTTTCTATTAAATCCACTTGTTAGCCCACTTAAACTCAAGTCCATTTTATCTTATCTTTTTTATCCAGATTTAATCCATGGTAACATTCAAGCTTTGTTTTCCTTCCAAAATCCATAAATAATTTTCAGAACCATTGCGTATGGCCCATGATGCTTTACTCAAATTTAGTAAAATGCTTGGTTGGAATAATCAGTAAAATGCTTGGTTGGAATAATCAGAAAATTGTGTACTCTTTATGTCCTGTAACTGAACTACAAAAAGGAGCTAAAGAAATAGAAAACGCAGGAAACCTTAACAAGAAATTCACAGACTTTTAACTGATATATAGCAGAAGTGCATGGCATGAGAATGATAAAAAAAATAAAATCAGTGGCACAAGATGATTTGGTTACACCAGAAAAATTCAGAAATAGAAAATTCCAAAAAAATTCATAACAGGAAAAAATTGGATTCCCTCTGCATCAATTGGATTCAATCCTCCTGCCAGCTTACTCTTGGCATTCACATTACTCCTACAATAATAAAGAGAAACTCAGAAAAAAAACTAAGAAGAAATTCCAAAAGAAAAAGAAGTTATGGAATCATAACAAAATCCTAACCGATTACTAACAACTCTAACCGACTTTTCTTCCAGACTCTTCCTACACATTCTATAAATTCATTAGAGTTTCTCACCTGGTTTTTTTTTCTGGAATCCCAAACAGAAAATTGATTCTTTTCCATTCATCCTCTCAACCATTTTTCTTCAACCTCACATTTCTTCATCACTCTCTACATCTTCATCTCCTGAATCTTGCTCCTCAAATATTCACCACCATCTTTCCATTTCCAGGATGCATTCTTCATACCCATCAATTTTCTTCCTCATCCATTCCAAACTGTAACTCTTCAACACTTCTTAATCTTTCATTCCATCTTCTTCATCCATCTCCTTCCTCCATTTTCTTCATCACCCTCTTCATTCATCAGACTCACCATATCTTGAATCCCTCTCAATCCCCAATCCTGAAAAGCAGAAACAAGAGGAGGAAACAGTCAAAAGAAACCAACTTCAATATAAAAGAGAAAATCAGAGAAGGTCAAGAGGAAGCAAAAAATCACATAATCAAAGAGAGTTTCAACCACCTTATCCAAGATCCATCTTCTCCAATCTCAGCAACCTACATCATTCTTCAACTACCTCAACTCAGTTCCTACAATGCTTCATTAAATCCGAGTACTGCAACTTTCACATTCAGCAAAGTTGTACATCGATCTTCATCTTCTCATCGTCCTGCATCAACAACCTGCAGTTACAAGCTCATAAACATGCATCACAAATCATCAACATCAACAACAGATTAGAAGTTGACATGGTGTAAACGAGAAGAAGAAAAGCAAGATCAACAAAAAGACTCGAGGATGTTCATACCTGAGTATATTCATCAGTTATCAGAAACTTCATAACATCTTCATCTCACCTTCATCAGTCTCAATCACCATCTTCAACTTCGAGTCTGCATCACCCTAATTCCATCCATCGGCTTCAGCTTTCAATCCTCATACCTGTAATCAATAAAAACAAAACCTTCATCAGTCTGTAACATGTAAAGATCCAGAATCATGACAACACAAAAAACATAACAAATAATTCGCGGAATCGATTGTCAACATCATCAACAAGCCCGCATCATCCCCTTCGTCTTCATCACGCGAGCATTCATCAATAACCTGCAAAATCCGGAGCGAGCACCATCACCTCTCAGGAGCTCCATCGATACAATCAAGGATTCCAAAGCAACACGTACGAACCGAAAAGCAAAAGAAGAAGGTTACGCGAGAAGGAAGGAAGCAGAAGCTTACCGTCGTCAAATCGTAACCGTCTTCACCGATTTTCAGGTACGAAAGCCGAGCCCTCCGTGTAACCACAAGTCCGCTTTCGATTGGGGTCTGATTGTAGTAGTTCTCGGCGCGATTTGCGATTTCGTTGCAGACACGTGTGGGATTCATGGCCGAAGGTGTTAATTATGTTCGTATTAAGAAGTGTGAGGTCGAGAGGGATCATCGGAGGTGGTGGACCGTCGCCGCCGCTAGGGTTTATTAGGGAGATGAGAGTAGGCGAGAGAGGAAGGGGACTGTTTTTAGAAGGATATGGTTTAGCTGTTAGGGTTTTATGTCTGAAGAAGAAGGCCGGACGGTGGTAAGCCGGCGGCGGTTCTAGGGTTTGTTTGGGAGGAAGTTGAAGTGGTGAGAAGAGGATAGGGAGAGCGTGAGAGAGAAAGAGAGGGGATTTCTGATTTGTTTTATTTTTCTTTGACTTTGTTTAAGTTATAATATTTTGTTTAATTGAGATTAATGGGAATAATCAAAGTTCTTAAGTACCAATTAAGATACTATTAAAAGTCATAAAGAGACCATAATTTCATGAAATCAGTCAATCTTCACCACCGCTAATTCAAATTATGAGGATAGGATTTTTTTCTTTTGTTTTTGGATTTGTACACCTTCAGGCTTTCTGTGTGGGCCTATATTTTTCGCTATTCACACCCTCTAAAACTAAGCCCAATACATTTTAACTTAAAAATGTTTCTATTTTCCCCCCCTCTCTTATCTCCTTTTCTTTTATTTTCTATTTTATTGCATTTTCAATTTTAATTCACAAAAAATAGCTAAATGCATAATAAAATTCTATAAAAATTAGGGTAGAATATTAAGGCAAATTAGAACTTTTCGTAATTTTTACTTTCTGAATTTTTGAATTTTCCAATTTAATTTCGATTTTTCATTTAATTGATTTTCTATTGAATTCTTTCATGAGCACATAAATTTGTACAATTTATTTCTGCCACTTCTTATAACATTTTTTGCCCATTCTTTTTGCCATGATTAAAGGACAAATAGAAGTACCTATAATATTTTTTGTGTATTTTTTAGGGCATTTTTTCTACTATTTTGGTAGTGCGATTCATACAAAATTGTGACTAAACCTTAGTTAGATTTAGGTGATCATTACCATGGTTAGAATTAGAATTTTTAAGATATTTTTTAGCATAGTGTTATAATAAGGTTAGAGACCATAGGGAATTAATTTCACATTTTTTCCATGACTTTTGATATTTTTTGTCATTTTAATTCATTTCCATCATATTATGCATATTCATGGTTCATGTCATTCACTAACTATTTGCTTTTTGTGCAAGGTATGTTTTCAAGGATTGGCTTATGGACTTGGATACTTTTATGCCTCAATTATGTTTTATACTTTGTGTACTTTGTGATGTAATAGCGTAATACTTGTGTAGATGTTTAAGAATTGGCAGAATTTTTGACCAAACAAGAAATGCTAAATTCAGTTCAGAATGTCCTATCAGATGTTGGGACATTATCAAACAGAGTATGTGAATTTATTTCAGGATGTCTCATCAGATGTCGGGACATTGTGTGAATAAATTAAGTTCAGTTTTTTCAGGATGTCCCAACAGATGTTGAGACATCTCAGACCTGCTACCAGAATTAATTATTGATTAACAGATCAGAGATATTTAAGGAGAATTATCTGGAATTAATTAATGCTGGATAAAAACAGAACAAGGCGCATCTGTAGGGAGTTTTAAATTGAAGATTCAGATTAAAACAGAAGACCTAATGCACCTAGAATATAGGAGGTAACAAACCCTAAATTCAAGGTGACAGTTGCTGCACATTAGGGCTGGATCATTCTACAGAAAGCCCAAAATTCAGATACCTATTTAAACAACAGAAACTCATAGAATTGAGTACGAATTTCAGAAGACCAAATAGGGTGTCTAGTGTTTTAATAGCAGGTTGTTTTTATGTACCACTTTATGAGCTTTTAAGCAAAAGTGCATTTGTGACTTGATTGAAACTGTTAAGTAAGATCAAGCTGTTTTGTTTGAAGGATGTCTTCAATTTCAGTAAACTTGTAAACTTGATCACTGGGTGATTGAGGGGGAGTGAGTAGGGTACTCTTATCTAAGTGAGTCTTAGGTAGAAATTGCATTGGGTAAGTATTAAGTGATAGATTAAACAAGGTGGTTTAAGTCTAGAATTAATATTACTAATAGTGGATTTCCTCCTGGCTTGGTAGCCTCCAGATGTAGGTGTGGTTATACACTGAACTGGGTTAACAAACTTCTGTGTTGTTTACTTTTCTTGCTGTTTAAGTTTTGGTTAAATTTGTCAAATGTCCTATTAAGTGTTGGGACATCTCTTAGGATATCTCATACCTGATCACAGAATTTCAATTGGCATCAGAGCAGGCACCCTGCCTGTTTATACTGGGTGAGATCTAGGGAAAACAAATTCTGTAACATGGACAGAGATATAGGGTCAGTAAATAGACCACCTATACTGGATGGTTCTAATTATGACTACTGGAAGCCAAGAATGATTGCATTCTTAAAGTCACTTGACAACAGGGCATGGAGAGCAGTAAATGTTGGATGGAAACATCCTGTTCAAGACACCAAAGATGGATCAATAGTTCTGAAACCTGAAGAAGAATGGAGTAAAGAGGAAGAAGATTCAGAACTAGGCAACTCAAAAGCCCTAAATGCTTTATTCAATGGCATTGATAGAAATATTTTCAGACTAGTGCATCATTGTGAGCTGGCCAAAGATGTGTGGGATACCCTCAAGACAACTCATGAAGGAACATCATAAGTAAAAATGTCAAGACTTCAACTTCTCACCACCAAGTTTGAGAACTTGAGAATGAAGGAAGATGAATCAATTCATGAGTTCTACTTGAACATCTTGGATATAGCCAATACTTCTGGAGCCTTGGGAGAAAAGATGACTGATGAAAAGCTTGTAAGGAAGATTCTCAGATCTTTGCCAAAAAGATTTGACATGAAAGTCACAGCAATAGAAGAAGCACAAGACATATGCTCCATGAAAGCTGAAGAACTAATTGGTTCCCTTCAAACTTTTGAGATGGGAATGAATGACACACATGCTAAAAAGAACAAAAGCATTGCCTTGGTTTCAAATGCAGATGAAGAAGAAGATGATGAACTAGCAAATGATAAAAGCTTATCAGAAAACCTTGCATTGATTACAAGACAGTTCAAACAGATTCTCAGAGGTATGGAAGGTAAATCAAATTCCAGTGGAAGATTCACAAACTCTTCTGAAAACAAGAGAACCTATGATGCTAACAGAAGATCAAATCTTGCTGAAAAGACCAGTCAAGAAAAAGGAATCAAGTGCCATGAATGTGAAGGATATGGACACATCAAGAAGGAATGTCCTAACTTCTTAAAAAGACAAAAGAAGGGACTATCTGTAACCTGGTCTGATGAAGACTCAGGAGGAGATTCAGAAGAAGAATCAGCTAAGCATATTACTGCTTTAGCTGGACTGTGTGAATATGATAGTGATTCCAGTTGTGGAGAGCTTACTTATGAACAACTTGAGCAAGCATTCAAAGATCTATACAAAAGAAGCTCTGAAATATGCAGTGAGGCTATAAAGCTAAAGAAGCAGAATGAAATACTAGAAGAGGAAAAAGCAAGTGATCAAGTAATCATTGATACCTTGAAAAGTGAAGTAACTCTTCTCAATTCTAAGATGGAACATATGTCCAAATCTGTTAGAATGATGAACAGCAGCTCAAATACACTGGATGTTATTCTCTGCAATAATAAACATTCAGGGGACAAAAGTGGACTGGGATATAACAGAGATGAAGCCAGCTCTAGCAAAGCTACTTCAAAAATTACACAGTCAAACAAGATGTCCCAACAAATGCTTCAACATCAGAACACAAAGACTAACATAATGTTCCAACAGATGTCTCAACATTCTGGAAAGAACAAAATGAAGAAGAAGTATCAAAGATGGAGATGCCATCACTGTGGAAGATTTGGGCATATCAAACCTCACTGTTATAAGTTACATGGATATCCAAATCAGATGTGTCAGCAACCTTCCAAGCAGAAAGTAGAAGGTACCAAGAAAGTGCTGCTTAGAAATCAGCAACCTCCTAAGCAAAAGACAGAAGTAATCAAGAAAATTTGGAGACCAAAAGCTGACATTCAGACTGATCAAAGCCACATACCCAAGAACAAGATCAACAATCAAGCTTGGAGATCAGCTGAACAACACTCAGAGCAGAGGCATCAAAAGAAATCTCAACTCATATGGTCAAATAAAAGTACTGCATACATAGCACATACATCATTGAAAGTATCAGCTAAAGAAGACTGGTACTTTGACAGTGGATGCTCAAGACACATGACTGGATTGAAGAATTTGCTAGTAAACTTAAAGCCACATTCATCCAGGTATGTTACCTTTGGAGATGGAGCTAAATGAGAAATCAAGGGAGTTGGAACCTTGAATTGTCAAGATGTTCCAAGATTAGATGATGTGCTGCTTGTTAAAGGTTTAACTGCTAATCTGATCAGCATAAGTCAACTATGTGATCAAGGATACAGTGTAAACTTTACCAAATCTGAATGCATAGTGACTAACAAAGAACAAGAGGTTGTCATGAAAGGAGCCAGATCTAAAGACAACTGTTACATGTGGGAGCCACTAGACTTCAGTCCCACTTCAACTTGTTCTCTAGCTAGAGAAGAAGAAGTAAAACTATGGCACCAAAGGCTAGGTCATCTTCATTTCAGAGGCATAAAGAAGATCATATCTATGGATGCTGTAAGAGGTATCCCTAAACTGAAGATTGATGATGGCAAAATCTGTGGTGAATGTCAAATAGGCAAACAAACCAAGATGTCCCATCCAAAGCTCCAACATCTGACAACTTCCAAAGTTTTGGAATTGTTACATATGGATCTCATGGGACCTATGCAAGTTGAAAGCCTTGGTGGTAAGAGGTATACATATGTGGTGGTTGATGACTTTTCAAGATATACATGGATAAATTTCATTAAAGAAAAGTCAGATGTCTTTGATGTATTCAAGGAATTATGTCAAAGATTACAAAGAGAAAAATCCAGCTGTGTGATCAGAATTAAAAGTGATCATGGAAAGGAATTTGAGAATCAAAAATTCTTAGATTTCTGCTCTTCAGAAGGAATCAATCATGAATACTCTTCTCCTATCACTCCTCAACAGAATGGGATTGTTGAGAGAAAAAATAGAACTATTCAAGAATCTGCAAGAGCTATGATACATGCTAAAAAGCTACCTCTGTATTTCTGGGCTGAAGCCATGAACACTGCCTGCTATATCCATAACAGAGTTACCTTGAGAAAAGGAACTTTGTCCACAATATATGAAGTCTGGAAGGGCAGAAAACCCACTGTTAAGTATTTTCATGTATTTGGAAGTAAATGCTATATTCTGGCAGATAGGGAGCAAAGGAGAAAAATGGATTCTAAAAGTGATGAAGGAATTTTCCTTGGATACTCTATAAACAGCAGAGCATATAGAGTATTTAACTACAGAACAAATGTTATCATGGAGTCCATAAATGTGATAATTGATGATGCTCCTACAGATGTCCCAGAAGATGTTGGAACATCTGCTGATATCAAGATTGAAGCTGAAGAAAAGAATGATCAATATAACTTCACTCAAAATGATACAAGGTCAGAAGATTCAAGCAAACCTCCCTCCATCAGAATACAGAAGGATCATCCCAAAGATTTAATAATTGGTGATCCCAACAGAGGTGTGAGCACTAGATCAAGAGAAGTGATTTCAGGTTCTTGTTTTGTGTCCAAAATAGAACCTAAAAACATCAAGGAGGCTCTCACTGATGAATACTGGATTTGTGCTATGCAAGAGGAATTAGGTCAATTCACAAGGAATGAAGTGTGGAATCTTGTTCCTAGACCAAATGACATAAATGTGATTGGTACAAAATGGGTGTACAAGAACAAGTCAAATGAACAAGGAATTGTTACAAAGAACAAAGCTAGACTTGTGGCTCAAGGATACACTCAAATTGAAGGAGTAGACTTTGATGAAACCTTTGCACCAGTAGCAAGGCTTGAATCAATAAGACTACTGTTGGGAATTGCTTGTATCTTAAAGTTCAAGCTATTTCAAATGGATGTGAAAAGTGCCTTTCTTAATGGTTATCTTAATGAAGAGGTATATGTAGAACAGCCTAAAGGATTTGTTGATCCAAGCTGTCCAAATCATGTATACAAACTCAAGAAAGCACTTTATGGTCTGAAGCAAGATCCAAGGGCATGGTATGAAAGACTTACCACATTTCTTATCAAGCAAGGATACAGAAAAGGTGGGATTGATAAAACCCTGTTTGTTAAAGATGAAGAAGGAAATGTCATGATTGCACAAATATATGTTGATGACATTGTGTTTGGTGGGATGTCTGATAAGATGGTCAAACATTTTGTCAAGCAGATGGAAGCTGAATTTGAAATGAGTCTAGTAGGTGAATTAACCTATTTTCTTGGTCTGCAAGTTAAGCAAATGGAAGACTCAATGTTCATCTCACAAAGCAAGTACTCCAAGAACATAGTGAAGAAATTTGGAATGGAAAATGCTTCTCATAAAAGAACTCCTGCTCCTACACATTTAAAGCTGACTAAAGATGAGAAGGGTGAGAATGTAGATCAAAGTTTATATAGAAGCATGATTGGAAGCTTGTTATACTTGACTGCTAGCAGACCAGACATTGCATTTGCAGTTGGAGTTTGTGCAAGATATCAAGCTGATCCAAAAGTCAGTCATCTCAATCAAGTCAAGAGAATCCTTAAATATGTTAATGGTACTTGTGACTATGGCATTATGTACTTTCATGGTTGCAAACCTATTCTCACTGGCTTCTGTGATGCTGATTGGGCAGGAAGTGCTGATGACAGAAAAAGCACTTCAGGAGGATGCTTCTTTCTAGGAAACAATCTGATTTCTTGGTTCAGTAAGAAACAGAATTGTGTATCCTTGTCTACAGCTGAAGCTGAGTACATAGCAGCAGGTAGCAGTTGTTCACAGTTGGTCTGGATGAAGCAGATGCTCACTGAGTACAATGTCCCACAGGATGTCATGACATTGTACTGTGACAACTTAAGTGCAATCAACATATCAAAGAATCCTATCCAGCATAGCAGGACCAAACATATTGATATTAGACATCATTTCATTAGAGATCTTGTAGAAGAGAAGGTGATTTCATTGGAGCATGTTGCTACAGATCTGCAATTAGCTGATATATTTACCAAAGCATTGGATGCTACACAATTTGAGAACCTAAGGGGCGAACTTGGAATCTGTTTATGTGATATCTAGCAGTTAATGAGATGTGCCAACATGTCATATGACATTGCATGGCATAAGTTCCAGATGGGAAAGCTAGTCTGGACTAGATCCTTGGGAATTTCATTCCTAATCATTTGGACTGTAACGGCTACTTATTTAGTAATTCCTTATAAGCAGCTATCAAGAGTCTTATCACACCATCGCAAGCAAATCACATTAACTAGTAATCCTTCAGAAATCATAAATTCTAAAGTTGCACATTCATCTTCTTCAACAATGTCTCAAAACCCTAAAACAGCTGATGAAGTTCTCAACCAGGAAGACGTGGTTCATGCCACTCCTATTTCTATGGTACCAATGCAATCAACACCATTAGACGAGCTCAGGGGAAGCGCCTCTCACACTAAGAAGGCAAGAACACCAAAAAGAGGTAAAGATCAAATCAGAAGCAAAGCTAAAGACATTCCTTCTCATGCTAAATACTCCAAATATGTTGATGATTCCATCAAGGAGATTGTCAACCAAGTTTTCTCTGAACAAAGAGTAGTGAAAGGAATCTCTGTTCCCTTGAACACCATTCCTGCACCTCAAGAAGAACCAGCTCAAGATACAAAGAACACTGCTGCAGAACAAGATGTCCCAACATATGTTGGAACATATGCAGATAAGAAAGCAAACTCATCTGATGCTGATACTGAACAGACTGAGGACAAGAAAGAGGTATCAAGTGAAAGTGATAAAGAAGTTTCTGTGGAACAGGCTAAAGACTCAAATGAAGATCAATCTTCTGCTGATCAACAAGCTGATGAGGAGACTGCTCAATCTTCTCCAGTAGTCAATCTGGAACAGGAGTCTGATGCAGAGATCATATCATCTGTGAAACCCAGCATTGCTAAAAGACTAAGGTCCAGGAAAGGAAAGATGCAAGATGAACCTGTCATCCCTGAGACTAAGGAGGCTAGTCCAAAGAAAGGCAAAGCTAAAGCTACCTTTGGTCCAACAAAACCCTGGAGCAAAGTCCAATCTCAGAAGAGAAAAGCTTTCACACCATCAGATTCAGATGTTGAATCAGATGTCCCAACATCTCCTCCAAAGAAAAGACCAACATCAGCAAGAGCTTCAACTGCTGTTCCAGAAGCTCCCCTGGACAACATATCATTTCATCTTGTCTCTAGTGTCAACAGATGGAAGTATGTGTACCAAAGAAGGGTTGCCCTGGAAAGAGAACTGAGCAGCAATGCACTTGAGTGCACAGAACTCATTGACCTAATCTCTGCTGCAGGATTATTCAAGACAGTCTCAGAGTTCTCTCCCTGCTATGAACTTCTTGTCAAAGAGTTCATTGTGAATCTTCAGGAGGATTGCTCAAATGGTAAGTCCTCAGAGTTCAGAAAGGTATTTGTAAGAGGTAAGTGTGTTGAGTTCTCTCCCCAAATCATTAATCAGTATCTAGGAAGGGACACAGATGGACCCAATGAGCTAGGGAAAACAGATAATCAAATCTGTAAGGTGATCACTGCAAACCAGGTCAAAGCTTGGCCTGTGAAGGGAAAGCTCTCTGTGAGCATGCTTACTAGAAAGTATGCCATGCTTAACAGGATTGGAACTGCAAACTGGGTGCCTACCAATCACACTTCATCAATCTCAACTGGTCTGGCCAGATTCATCTTTGCTGTGGGGACTCAAACCAAGATGGATTATGGAGCATATATTTTTGATCAGACTATGAAGCATGCCATCTCTACTGCAACAAAGCTGCCAATAGCTTTTCCATCATTGCTGTGTGGTATTGTACTCAATCAATATCCTGGGATTTTAACTGACAAGGATACTGCCTGCAAGAGAGGGAGCCCCCTGGCTTTTCACTACAAGTTATTCCTCAGTCATCATGCTGCAGATGTTGAAGCTCCTTCTGGGACATCTGCTGGTCCATCCACTGCTAAGAATCCAATCTCCAAGAAAGCCTTAATTGCTGAACTCAAAAGCACCTGCAAAGAGCTTGAAGCTAGAAAGCAGAAGCTTGAGGAAATAATTCAAAGGTTGGAGAATGAAGAAGATCTGAAAGAAAATCTGATGAAGACCTGAAAGCAAACTCTGCTGCTAATAAAGAAACAGAAGCTGATGAAGAGACAGAAGTTGAGGAGGGAACTGAGAGTGATGATTCTGAGTGATCAAATGTTTGTGAGGCAAATGTAATGACAGCAATGTAATGACTGAAATAGTGTCTTTGGCCCCTAATTTTGTGTCTACCAAGGGGGAGAACAACATCAAATGTAATTGCTGTTTAAATGAATGAAATCTGTTTGTTTCTGTCTGAACTGAATCAGTGTGTATTTCTGTTGCAACAAGACTGGACACATATTTGTTTGAGGGGGAGTAATCTCAAATAAAAATCAACAGAAAAGTAATGATATACTCTGATAAAAAGAACTTCTGCTGCACTCTGAAAACCAGGAAAGATGTTAGCCAAAAATTAGCCAAAGGGGGAGTTTGTAGATGTTTAAGAATTGGCAGAATTTTTGACCAAACAAGAAATGCTAAATTCAGTTCAGAATGTCCTATCAGATGTTGGGACATTATCAAACAGAGTATGTGAATTTATTTCAGGATGTCTCATCAGATGTTGGGACATTGTGTGAATAAATTAAGTTCAGTTTTTTCAGGATGTCCCAACAGATGTTGAGACATCTCAGACCTGCTACCAGAATTAATTATTGATTAACAGATCAGAGATATTTAAGGAGAACTATCTGGAATTAATTAATGCTGGATAAAAACAGAACAAGGCGCATCTGTAGGGAGTTTTAAATTGAAGATTCAGATTAAAACAGAAGACCTAATGCACCTAGAATATAGGAGGTAACAAACCCTAAATTCAAGGTGACAGTTGCTGCACATTAGGGCTGGATCATTCTACAGAAAGCCCAAAATTCAGATACCTATTTAAACAACAGAAACTCATAGAATTGAGTACGAATTTCAGAAGACCAAATAGGGTGTCTAGTGTTTTAATAGCAGGTTGTTTTTATGTACCACTTTATGAGCTTTTAAGCAAAAGTGCATTTGTGACTTGATTGAAACTGTTAAGTAAGATCAAGCTGTTTTGTTTGAAGGATGTCTTCAATTTCAGTAAACTTGTAAACTTGATCACTGGGTGATTGAGGGGGAGTGAGTAGGGTACTCTTATCTAAGTGAGTCTTAGGTAGAAATTGCATTGGGTAAGTATTAAGTGATAGATTAAACAGGGTGGTTTAAGTCTAGAATTAATATTACTAATAGTGGATTTCTTCCTGGCTTGGTAGCCTCCAGATGTAGGTGTGGTTATACACTGAACTGGGTTAACAAACTTCTGTGTTGTTTACTTTTCTTGCTGTTTAAGTTTTGGTTAAATTTGTCAAATGTCCTATTAAGTGTTGGGACATCTCTTAGGATATCTCATACCTGATCACAGAATTTCAACTTGTATGCTTTGATAGTTTCTATAATTAGGATAGAAAAGATAAAACTAATCGATAGAAAACAAAAATCTCAAAAAGAAATAAAATAGACTCGATCCAACGTCGAGTAAATTTTCAAATAAATAAATAAAGATTGCATGTGACTTTAGGGTTCCTCGATTACCATCGTTCCACTCCATTCAACCAAAAGCAAGCCTTGTATGTTTCACACCATAAGTCGTGCGTCTTAGCACCACGCAACCGACCCACCCGATTCATCGTTTTATCCCGTTTATGTTTCATTCACGTTTTTACCCACCATGACTTAGGAGGACCATATTGTTCACTATTAACTCTAGTATTCTCATTTCTAGTTTAATATCTTTAGGTAGAGTTTAGTCTTTCAAACCTCAATAACCATAGGTTATCCATGAATTTAACTAACTTAGGGTAAGTCTAGTTTCCCTTAGAATTTTTCCTTTTATAACTTGAGTCTCACTTCTCATCTCAAAAGAAAATCAAAAAACACTTAATAAAGGAAAAGGTGTACAATGCGCCACGAGCCTTAAGCTATACGGGAAATGACTAGTGGAGGTCTCCTTCACTCTTCTAGGATGCTTTACAAACGTTCCATTGGGAGCGATCTTGGAAAGTATTCGCTCCTGTGTCATAGTCTTTAGTGTTGTACATACAATAAACACAATCTCAAAACATTTCTTCTAAAAAACAACAAACCAAGAAGTCACGTATTCTCACCTCATCTCATACTCTTTGCGGACGAATATGACTTGTCTCAACAGTTCAAACAACGATACGGTAAACACCCTCGAGTCAGAGCCGGTAACACCTGAGCTAGAGCTATGGCAACGTCATCCTAAAAATCACAAACGAGTGTAAGCCTTAGTTAGACGAACTACGACGTCTCTGATCCTCATTTATCCCGATGAGGTACGTAGGCAGTGGGGTAGGGCCCATTCGAGCACAATCTTTATTTTCCCTACATTTTTCCCTTTTATTTCCATTTGTCAATTCCATTTTGTTTTCTCATTTCATTTCCAATCCAGAAAGCCATTCTTTCATTCAAACATCATATTATTTCTCACCCTTTGAAAACAGACTTATAAGCGTGGATCCCATCGGGTACGGCGGACGGATTGGGGTGCTAATACCTTCTCAATTCGTAACCGACTTCCGTATCCAGATATTTGGTTCGCAAGGCCTCATCCTTTCCTTCTTCTTCAAGTTTGTGCAACATTACCTTTCCCATTCCTTCGGGATAAAAATGTCTGGCTGGCGACTCTAACTTTTCCGCGCCACTTTCGCGTTTATACTAGGATGAAAATCCCGGGAGCGACACATGGGAGCAGTAATTACATTTGGAGTACCCGGAGGGTCAAACTCAATCTCTCCAGCATCAATCATATCTTGAATCTTATTCTTCAATATCCAACAATTATTGGTATCATGTCCCTGACAATTAGAATGATATGCACACCGTGCATTAGGATTATACCTGGGAGAGGTAACATTGGGATTCTGAGGAGGGTCCTTCAAAGTGATGAGTTCACCCTTCAACAAGTGTTGCAAGGCTTGGGCCAGTGACATGTTGAGCTTGGTGAACTGTCTTCTAGGCCTCTGCTGATTGCTGTAAACACCCCAAATTTTCCCTCACCCATTCACACCATGGCTTGTGATCATTTCATATGCATAAACTCAATCATAGCATCTCATATTACATTTTTGATTCACTGCATTGATTCAAAGTCATCTGCACCTAGGGTTTGTGATCTGAGCAATCCAAGAGCTTCTTGAGCCACTCCAAAGGTCATCAATCACTTCAAAGGGGTCCATGTATGTTCAAGCATCATATTACATCCTATCAAAATCAAGAATGTCAAAAAATCACAAGAACTGAGAATGGTATGGAAGCAGAGCCAGGTTTGACTGCACAGATGACCTAGAATTAGGGTTTTGGTTTCAGAGGCCACAACTCCAAATTTTTTGGTCATTCTTGTTTCTATTGGTCTCTATATGGTATAGGGAGTATGCATATCAATTTTCATGAAGAAATTCCATGGGGAAGTCATCTGATCAAGAGTTGACTTTTCAAGCAAGTCAATGTAAAATCAGGGCATCTGAGGCCCCCAATGACCCAACCAAAGGGTGTTCTTCATCATTTTGATTGTATATGATCTTTATTTGATCATAGAAGAAGTTGGAAGTTCACAAAATTGAAGAATTTCAAGTCTTTTGCAAAGTTGACTTTTTGGGAAAGTTGACTTTTTATTGAAATTGCCATTTTGGGAAACTTTTTCAACCCTTGCTTTTTGATTCAAAAATGCTTCAAATGAAAAAAATTTGATCATGAAAGTTGTAGAATGGATCATTCCCTTTTCAAAAAGTATAAAAACATTACCTAATTCATTTTGGATCAAAAGTTATGGCTTGTCAAAGTTGGCTAAAATCACAAAATTTGAAGTTTTCTACCAAAGAGGCATTTTGCAAAATGACTTGATCAAGTGTTCTAAATACCTCAAATGTGTACAATTTCTTCACAGCATGATTACATGACCTCTAAAAATCATAATTGGCCCAAGAATCATCTCATTTCATGCCTTGAACTTCAAGAAATCTCAAAGGAACCAAACTTGAATCAACTTGCAAAACTTATCATAAGTTACAAACCACTTGCTGAATCACCTCATAAACAATTCCATGGCTCTCCCTAAACTCAGCTGAGCCCAAGCATGCCAAAAAGCAAGTTGTACCATTGCCCATACCTCAAGTACAAATCAAGTTGACATTTTGGCCAAAGACCCATACCAATCACAATAGGCCAGCACCCACTCTCTGACCTATCACAATTGTTTATACAAATCAAAAGCAAGCCAAAGCACATAACACTTCATCCTGAAACACACCAAAGCCCTAGTTTTCAAGTTTATGCTCCATTTGCAAAAGCTTTCGAAACTCATCACACAAGCCTCAAACACACAAACCAACTTCACAAATCAACTCAACATGCTTCACTGATAAAAAAGCACCCATCACCATAGCCTAAAACTCCCTGAATCAGAAATACGATTTCCACCCCACCTTGAACAGAACTTCTGCCATCTCTCAAACCATCCATTATAAACTTCAAACAAGCGTTGCAAGCTTCTCATGGGGTCCAGTGGAGTTGATTGAGAGCAAGAAACCAGCCAGAAAGTGCCAGAAATCAAAGCTCCAGTTCCGGTAAGCTCAAGAACTTTTTTTCCAGAAACATGTTTTTAAGTTCCTAAATGATTCTCTATGCTCCACTGATCATGCTGATATGTTTTGTTTCGAAAATGATTGAGTATTGAGTATGTATGTTGCTTCTGAAACTTTTCTGACCTAAATGCATTTTGCTTCGATTCATGGATTTGATGATGGATAAATGAATTTTGATGGCTGATTCTTGTTGGGGTTGGGGAGAGGATCATTTCTGGAGAGTTTTAGGGCCTTGGGATGCGTATTAAGAGAGATAGCTTGAGTGGTTGGCCGGAGAAGACGACCGGAACAGTGTTCCGGTCGTCTGAAAGTCATTAGGGTTAATTAATTAGGGTTTAATCATAATTATGTGAATTTGAATGTTGGCCGTCCAGATGCGCGCCAAGTCCACTCCCGCGCGTGTGAGTTTGAATACTGACCATTGATTATGTTGACTTTTCTCTTTTTCAGTTTAATTTCATTTTTATTTCATTTAAATTCATTTGTTTTTCTACATTTTATTAAAAATAGCAAAACATCTTTAAAAATTCTGAAATTTTTTGTCAAAGGTTCAATTAATTTTCAGAAACCAAAAACATTTTTATTTTTATTTTTTGCATTAAAAAATATTTTTAAATCATTTAAAAGTTTATTTTTAATTAATTAATGGGAATTAATTAATTAAAAATACTTTTAGGTATTTAAAAATCACCAAAAAATTCATGAAACCTTTAAAATCATTTAGAAACATTGTACAACCCTCAAACCAAATTTCTTTTTTGATCTTGATGTCTTTTGACAATTTTTCATAGAATTAATTTCATTTCAAGGCATTATTTTGATCCAATCTTTGAAAATTCATTTCTGCCTAGCCTTTAAGAGTTGGACCTTGATTCTTCTTGCATTGCATCTTGTATAGCATGTAGTTTATAGGATTAAATTGGCATGAATTGATCTTGCATTTCCTATTTGTTTGACATTTTTCTTGACAAGGTACCTTAAAACCCTAGCAATCTTAAGAAATTCATAACCCTCATTAGGTTAAGAGTTAGAACCCCTCCTTTGGGCAGTGAGTTTATATAGGTTTAGGGTTCCTTTGAATGCATTTTCAAATTTTTATCTTGATGTTTGCTTCTGGTTTTGAATTTTGTTTTGTGCATTGATCATAAACCCTAATTTGAGCTTTCCTTTGCATCCATCTTCCATTTGCTTGCATACTATGACTTGCCATGACATTTTGTGCATCCATTTGATTCATAATACATCTTAGGACATATTAGAATCATGTTTGATCATTGCATCTTTCATTTGCCATGTTGTATGTCATTTGCATTCCATAACTTTTCATGTATGTTCATGGTTCTAAGCATGTTTCTCTTGCATCCATATGTTTGTATGATCATTCCCATGCCTTGCCTCATATGTGCATCATCTCTTAGCATCATTAGCATCATATTCATGCTTCTGGTTTTGGTTTGCATCATCCCATTTCATCTCATTTTGCATTGCATTCCTTTCACTAACTTTTCAGGTGGTAAGTTACTTTGAGAAGTGAATTTGCCTTCACTTCTCACAATCTCTTTTCATTCCTCTTATGCATCATTGCTGCATTTTGTCTTGTGTTTGAGATTGAGCTTTCTCTTTCTTCTTCATCTTACTTTCTTTCTCCAAGTGACTTGTCTTCTTAAATGAAGCAAGTTACTTTGCTTCTCTTTGCTCCTTTCATCTGCTTCCTGGTGGTTTCTCTGAAGATCTTTCTTGTAAACCTCACAAACCTTAGGATCAACCAAGCATGACAATAATTAGGGTTTTGATTAGTCCCCCATTTAGATTTTACCTTTGTGTCTCATTGAGTCCTCTCTTCTCATCTCATAATCAAGGACTAAACCCTAAAGGCTTTAAGGCTTTGTGATTAAGCTTATGCCTGCATCCTTCTATTAGGATGGAGTGTATAACTTTAATCCTAAGTGTTAAACCCTTAATGTGTTTAACTCCTTTAATCAATCCACTTAATAATCATCAAGACATCAAGCTTGTAACTTGGGCCTTGCATTAGGGTTCTAATTCTTCCTTAATTGGTTAAGAAGGACTAACCCTAGTGTTAATGGACAAGTCCCCCTCAAGTTGTCTTACAAACCCTAAAACTCACTTCATCATCTTATCATTAACTAAAATCCACTTAATAAAGGCTTTGTTTTGTCATGAGTTTAATCCCTAATCATGGATTAAGTTGAGGAGCATTCCTCAGCTTAAACACTCTCATCTATTATCCTTCTATTAGGATGGTGTAATGAGTCTGTTTAATCCTTGATTATGGCTTAATCTCATTACTTAACACTGAACAAAAACCCAAAAACACCTTAATAATCACAAGCAGGTTAATGATCTTAATCCTACATCAGGGTAGTTAAGTGTGAGATGCTGACTTCACACTTAAGGTATTCTCATTACCCCTAATCAGAGGGAGGATGTGATGAGTTTACTAACCCATTGGTTTAGGCTTAAGCTCATTAACTTATGACAAATTTCCAAAAAGCAATAAAAGACTGAAAACAAAAAAACAAACAATAATCGTCTCCTCCGGGATTCTTTTCTCATCTAATTCACTCATAAACGAGAACTTGCTTCTTCCGTCTAATGCAAGACAGTTTGCACCTGAGCCAGACAGGTCATACACTTGAGCATAGATAAGCAAGCAGTTCACCAGTCAATTTATCTTTCAGTCTCTTTGAGTCGAACTACGGTGTTCTGACTTCCTCATTGCACGAGAGGATACGTAGGCATAACTTAACAGTTATCGAACAAAAGTCTCTGTATATTCCCCCTCTTTCCAGCATTATTCTTTCAACCTCATAGTCGTGAGCATTTCATCTTTGTTCTTACACTGACACTTCACATAATCCACTTTACACTTCTTTTACACAGACACCTGTACATCCTTTTCCAGCTCTTTTATACACAAATTGCACTGACACTTCCCCTTTAAAACACAAATCTTTTAAGCGTGGATCCCGTCGAGTACGACGGACAATCTGGGTGCTAATACCTTCCCAGGTTGTAACCAACCCCCTTTCTCAGTCTCTCTGGTTCGCAACCGTCTTATCCATATCTTTTCTTAGGTTTATGCAGCATTACCTTTCCTCTGGGATAAAAATGCCTAGCTGGCGACTCTATTCATTTCCTGTGAGTTCACTCCTGTGTGTCCTCGTTCCTCCTTTCGCCGACCGTTCGCGTCTGTACCCCTTCTGACCAGGTGTCATTTTGGTGGGAGCGACAATTGCCCTGTGGTGGCTCTGGTGTTGCAGGAGTAGGATTGGAGATATGGATTGCACTCACAGATTGATGACTCCTATTACGACCAGGTTGGCCATAAACAACATTTGACTCTTTCTTCCCACTAGGGGGGATTCTTTGCAGTACTTGATGAAGAAGTACCCACTTGTATCTTGCCACTCCTTATACCACTTTCTACACGCTCTCCTGTCATTATCAACTCAGTGAAGCCAGATGATGAGCTTCCAATGAGATGACTATAAAAAGGACCATTCAATGTACACATGAACATATCCACTAACTCTCTGTCAGTTAGAGGAGGTTGTACTCTACTAGCCAAATCTCTCCATTTTTGGGCATACTCTTTGAAATTCTCCTTAGCACCTATAGACATGCTTTGGAGTTGCATGCGAGTTGGTGCTAGATCAGCATTGTATTGATATTGCTTATAGAAGGCCTCAGCAAGATCATTCCAATCACGGATGTTGACACTCTCCAATTGATAGTACCATTCCAATTAAGCTCCAGACAAGCTCTCTTGGAAGAAATGGATCCACAACTTCTTATCAGCAGTATGGGGTTGGATCCTCCGGACATAGGACCTCAGATGCAGCTTGGGACAAGAGACACCATCATACACTACAAATGCAGGGACCTTGAACCCAATGGGTATAACCACTCCAGATATCAAACTCTGGTCTTCAAAATCCAGCCCAGAAGACTTTTGCAATTGCATAGCATCCATTCTATCTACTAGCATCTTGAACTTATCCTCATTAGGATCATGATAGTAGTTTGCTTCAGAATCAGAGTCCCCCATTGTATTGTGGAGACTGCCTCCCTCTTTCTCAGACTCTTCAGACTCATAATCTTCAACCTGTTCCTTGGTCTTGACAGGTCCTCTGAACCTTCTTCCCATGTTGATAAGGCCTCCTGACCTTCTAGTCTTCTTAGTCTTCTTGACCAGTAGTGTCTTCAATTCATCCTGCCCCTTGGACAAGTTCAGGATCAGCTTTTGGAACTGTGCATTCTGTGCCTGAAGATCTTTGACTGTTTGTTCAAGAGCCATTTCTGCTGAAATAAACAGCGAGAAGATAAGAAACCTGTACATAAGAAACCTGTGATGCAGTGATATGATATGTAAATGCGTATGCAATGTTTTCAAGGACCGCATGATTTAAATTTGTTTAAACAACCAAAAAGTAAACTTTTATTAGTAATAAATTTGTTTGCCCCTTGGGCTTACAATAAAAATGAAATAAATACAAAAGATGGGGTTTTAAGTCTCCCATGGAAGTTTCCTCTTTGTGTTGAGGTATGAGTTGAGATTCCGCTCCTCGTGAAGTTGTTTTGTTAGCTCCAGGATTCTTTCTTGACTTGCTTTGTAATGAGTCTCAAAAGTATCCCTTTGCTCCTTCAACTGGATCCAGGATCTCTGTAAGTCTTCCATGTCAGTGGGCATGTCTGGATGAAGTAACATTCTCCATAGATCTGGAACACCAATGAATATCTGAATGAGAGACTGACATGATTCTCTTGGACCATCTGAACCCTTGTTCATTCTTCATCACTGATCGAGGGAGGTGAGAAATAAACCACCTAGATAGCAAAGGTATGCAGCACATCAGAGTTCCTCGTGCCTTTGTAGTACGGGTATGGAGAGAATGTAAGATGTCTCCAAGTAATGTAGGCACTGGGTTATGAGTCAGAAATATGTTGATAGCGTGAACATCTATGAACTGATCTGGATTGGGGAACAACACTAAGCCATAAATTAATAAGGCTAAGATCTCCTCAAAAGCATCATAGCTTATAGCCTTCAAGAACACTTGAGCCTTCTCTATCAACACCTTAGCAAGGATACCCTTAACTCCACTTCTCGTTTCTAGGACAATGTCTGATTTCTTCAAATGTAGAGCTGCAGTAATGACTTCAGGTTTAGGCTCTTTTTCTAAGCCTGTGAAAGGTCTCTGATCAAGGATAGGTATACCCAGAAGTTTGGAGAACTCTTCCATTGTAGGAACCAGCTGATAATCGGAGAATGTGAAGCAATGATGTTTAGGATCAAAGAACTAAAACAGAACACTCATCATGTCTTCATTAAACCCTGAAGTGACTAGATCCAGTAGGTGACCATGCCTCTTGATAAACTGGGAATTTTCAGAAACTTGAGAGACCAACTCTTTAAGCTTAGGAGGTATTCCTACAAAGTTGATCCGGATAGTATTCCTACGAGCAGAAGCCATGACCTGCAACAAAGAACAAAGATAAATCCTTTGGTCCTTGAAATGGTTAGTGAAAATGCTATGCTTATGATGCATGATGATGCTATGATGTTATTCTCAATCACAAACATGTGGCACACACAAACAAGTCACACAATAGCCCTAGGTTTGAAGGCCTGCATGAGGTTTAAAGGTAAGTACCCTCCCTTGAAGTTTGGTTGGTTCATCCTGTCCTATAAAGTAACCAGGTTCTAAGGGATCTCAATATCATTGATCCTTCACAAGGGTGGTTGTTCAGTAGGCAACTTACTTGCCAACCAAAACCCTCCAAGTTTAGAATCTCAATGAGCGTAGTATCGAGTATCAACCAACTTCAGTCTTCACCAAAGCCAGTTATCTCACTACTTTCTAAAGGCCAAGATGGGATAACTAGGGTTCTAAAATTTAGTTAGTGCATTGACAACATATGGAAGCCTCATATTATCCTCAACTTGACTTAAGGAACATACGCACCAACCAACAAGTCACACTAACTATGGCCACCAGATCAACCATATCGGTATACGCCGTACAGTTTCCTTGGTCTATTTCCATTTACCTAAGGTACACTAGATCCGGGTTAGGATCTTTCACACATAAGAGCACCCAACAAGTAAAGTAAAGCAAACAAATTTAAAGTGATCTAATTCCTAAGGGTACCCCTCTTTTATTAAATCTCCAGCAGAGTCGCCAGTTCTGTAACACGGTGGGAGAACTGACTTTAGTTATGTTGCGGATAGCAAGAGTCGCCACCGACTTTTATTTTATCCAAAGGAAATGGCATAAAAGAACAGGAAAGACCTTAAAAGATTTTTGAGTTCGGGGGGTAGGTTATGTAAAGGGAAGGTGTTAGCACCCTTTACATCCATGGTTATCCATGGGCTCTTAGTTACTTAGCTCACTTTAAAATGTTTTGAGAAGTGTAGTGTGTGATTAGAAATTTTCTTAAGTACTTTATAATGATCCATGTACGGATATATATAAAGACTTTGTTTTGAAAATTGTTTAAAAATGTGAAGTGTTTATGAAATGTTTTGAAAAGGTGAGCAAGTACATAAGAGGAACCTACCCTAATTTGAATCTTTTCTGTTCTTAAATGTTCTTTCAATGGTAAGACTATCCCTATTATTAAGGAATAGGTAGTCATTACCTTGGATGTTGTATGGGACATATGAAGGGTCATCTGTGATTAGGCAACTGAAAGGTGTACTTAGCAATTCGAAGGGACTTATCATCTTTTGTTTGAAAGGGACAAGATCATTTACGAAGGCAACCATGAAGGGACTTGATCTTATAATCTTTAAAGGGACTAGATGATGTTAATAAGAGAAGGGACTTTGCTTTATATACCTTACTTGACCTTTTATTTAGGCAACATGAGAGGTAACCCTTAAGAAGTGACATGACGATCAAAGATCGACTTACATGTGTGCGTGTACAAATTCAAATATTTATCTTATAATTAGTGATCTAAATTCAATTTTTAAACACAAACATGTTTTCACTCCCTAATTTACTAACCATAGCAATTTAAATAAATAATAAAAATTCTACCACCATTACATAGCTTGTACAGTTACATCATAATAAAAACAATTTCAATAATAACTATAATAAATAAATAAAAGGTTAGTAATAATAAAAAATAAATATAAGGAAAAAGAAGAGATTAGCACAATGATATACAAATCAATTAAATTTTTTTAGATTTTTTTTAGATAAGCAATTTTTAAATAATTTTATGATGAGAATAATAATAATAATTATATACTAATTTATTTACATGAATAAACATAATTAATAATTCAATTTTATATATATATATATATATATATATATATATATATATATATATATATATATATATATATATTAAAAATATTTATTAAGTATAATAAAAAAAAAGTAATTAAATTTAAAAGGAAATTTAGGGTTTTGAATTGTTTAGAAAAATAAATTAGGGTTTAAAAAATAATTAGGGTTTTAAAATTTTAATTTACATTATTAATTTAATAAATAAATATATACATGTAAATATTAAAAAAACAATAAATAAACAAATATTCATATTAATTTAGGTTTATGAAAATAAAGTCTATTTAGAATATAAAAGTTTTTTTAAAAAATATTTTTTAGAAATTAATTTAATTAAAGAATAATATAAGAAATTAATAAAACAAATAAACATAAAAAAAAAGAAAAGCCAAAAAAACAGGACCTGGGATTTGAACCCAGGTCCTTTACCTGGAAATGCAAGGGGATAACCACTAGGCCAGCCTGCGCGTTGTGATAATAACCTACTTCCACTTTGTTTTGTTGTTGCTCTGAAAAACAAAAGAAATTATACAAAAAAATGTATCTTGGCTGGTTTCGAACCCAAGCCCCTTCGCATACCAAGCCAAACACCTTACCACTGGGACACATGCTTGTGTGTGACATATAGACAAAACAGATTCGTTATAAAATATGACAAAAATTCAAATTATGAAAAACGCGCGCAGGTCTTCTTCTAACTCCAAACCTGCAAAATTTCCTGCGAATCTTGCTAGGGTTTTTGCTGCGAATTTGTTTTCCTAGGACAACCTGCGTTTTATCAAACATCAAGCAAACAACAACATTCCATGAAATTAATGAATGCAAAACATTCCTTGAGGTCCATACAACACAACCATGTTTCCAGAATTCATTTATATATGATAAATTAAAGAACCCTAAAATGGCCGAAGAACCCTAGCCATGGTGATTCTTCAATCTTGTACCTAAAATTGAATTAATTTGTCCAGAAAGACTCCAAGCATAATCATAAACACAAATATAAGATCAAATTCCAGAAATAAAATCAATATTATGAAAATCAAAAAATTCAAAAAGTGAATGAATGTTGATTCGGTTTGCATGAATGAGAGGGTTTTAGATGTTGTTTATGATCCAAATACGCTCAATGATCATCATAGAACATGTTGCAATGCTCAAAACTCATTGAAACTCTCTCTACCTTGGAATCCGAATGTGAATTTTTGAAGTGATTTTGTGAAGTTTGAAATTGGTCTTAGAGGCTGCAAATTCGTGCTCTATGGTTTGCTAAATGTTCATTATATATGAGTGAATGAATTAGGTCAAAGACTTCACCAATTTGATGGATATTTGGATCATTGAAGATTGAAAAAGATTAGCTTTAAAAATTTGAATATTCTTGATATGAACTTGCTATTTTAAGACAATCTTCATAATTTTTATATCAATTAGATCCAAATAACCTTTATGACATTCTGGAAGCAAAATAATTTTAAATCTTCACCATTTTATATTTTATTTGAATTTAAAATGATTTTTAATATAAAAAATCATAATAAATAAAAATAAAATGAATAAAATTATGAAAATATTAAATAAATTTCGTGCATGATGTCATGGAACATATTGGATCACAAAAAAGTCAGCCCATTTGAAGAATTATGGTTTTAAGACCCCATTTACTTCATAAACCTACTAAAAAATTTCCCAACTTTGCAAGGGCATAGCTGGTGTGGCTGCCTTCTCCTCTACCAGTTTTGCTGATGTGGTCATAGCTGGTGAGAGGATTGAAAGTCTCTTAAAAATGGGCAAAATTTCCGACAGTGGTGCAAGTTCATCCAGCAATCCCAGAAAGCCTTTTGTAGGACCCTGGAGGGCCGGTGAAACAAATTCCATTCATGCAAGCAGGGGCAAGCCTCAATATGTGCACCGTTCAATAGCAGCAGTTACCATTCCAGCTTCGATTCCTCAACAATCAGCATATCCTCAACAACAACAACCACAGTATCAACAACAAGTTCATTATCCGCAACAGAGAACTTACAACAACAGCAACAACAACCAACAACAGCGTCCTTTCCAGCAAAGGCCATCACAGGCAAACAGGGTAATTGACCCAATCCCCATGCCATATACTGCACTCTTGCCACAGCTCCTGAAGCTCAACCTAGTTGAGTTAAGGACATTGGCACCTCGAGATCCCACCAATATGCCAAAGAACTATGATGCAAGCGCCAGGTGTGCATTCCACTCAAACGCACCGGGGCATAACACTGAAAAATGCAGGGCCCTACAGATGAAAGTCCAGGATCTGGTGGACTCAAAAGCTCTCAACTTTGCACCTCCTCCAAATGTCACAAGAAATCCAATGCCTAGTCACAATGGGCCTAGGATTAATGCTATTGAGGAGGGCAAACCATCCACATTAATTAGTAGTGTTGCACAGATCCAAACACCTCTGGTTGAAATCAAAGCTCAGTTGTTAGAATGCCAAGTGTTCCCCGGATGTGAGCTTGGCTGTGGATATTGCAACATTGCCGTTAATGGATGTGAGAGACTGAGAAAAGGCATAGATGGTCTTATTAAGGACGACATCCTTTAGATTACAACAACAACAACTACAACTCCAACAGTTCCTTCACCAATGATCACAAATACTCCTACAACGTCAGCAACCATTGTTCCAACGGATTCTACTACAACTCCAACAACTGCTCAATCAATCACTTCAACGGATGCAAGTTCAGTCACCATTCCTGCTATAACTTCAACACCCATCCAGTCAACAGTGCCTTCTACAACATCAGCAGCAATTAGTGAAAGTGTCTCAACGGTTACAATATACTACGATCCCGCAAATGTTCCTTCCAACAATTCACAACAAAATGCTACTCCTGTCAGAACACCAGTACCATATACTATGATCCACACACCATTGTGGTCCCCTCCGTAGCTGCTATCAGTCCGATCACTATCACAGTGCCTGGGCCAGTTCCTTACGAAAGCAATAATGCCATCCCTTGGCATTATGGCTCAGATCTGTACTACGAGGGGCAGAAAATCACTTTGGAATCATCAACTTCTTCACCTCAGATAGACAATGTGGGGGGAGGCGGAGGCTTCACTAGAGGCGGACGTCTCTTTGCCTCGCAAATTCCAAGACCTATCGTTGAAGCAGAAGCTGCTGCCAAGGCAAAAGGGAAGAGCATAGTGCAAGAAGAACCAATTTTTAGAGAAACTTTGAAGACTCCTATTGATCAAGAGGTTGATGAATTCATGAGAATCATAAAGAAAAGTGATTACAAGGTGGTAGACCAGCTTCACCAAACACCTTCCAAGATCTCCATACTATCATTGCTAATGTGCTCCGAGGCTCATCAGAACGCACTATTAAAAGTCCTGCACGCAACTTATGTGCCGGAGGAGATTACCATCAATCAGTTAGAGGCTGTGGTTGGAAATGTCAACGCTAGTCATGGACTAGGATTTACCAACACTGATCTGACAACGGAAGGTCGCAGTCACAACAAGGCTTTGCATATTACCTTGGAGTGTAAGGGTACAGTTCTTTCTCACGTATCGGTGGACACGGGGTCATCACTCAATGTCCTAACCAAGAAAGCCCTTGTGAAGCTGGAGCATGATGGATTGGCACTACGCCCAAGCAAATTGGTAGTGAGAGCCTTTGACGGTTCTAAAAGATCAGTTCTGGGAGAGATAGAGTTACCAATAATGATTGGCCCACAAGTTTTCAAAACGACCTTCTTTGTGATGGATATACAGCCTGCCTACAACTGTCTATTGGGTAGACCATGGATACACGCCGCCGGCGCCGTGACGTCAACCCTTCACCAAAAGTTAAAATTCGAGTGGGAGGGCCAAGTCATTACCATTTGTGGGGAGGAGGATATCTTTGTTAGCCAGCTGGCTACTTTCAAATACATTGAAATGGATGGGGAGATCCATGAAACCATGAGTCAGGGGTTTGAAGCCCTGAATATCAATGAAGCATCTGCTGTGCTTGGGACCTCCATCACATCATATCAACAAGCCCGAAAGGTTGTTGAGGAGGGTACTGCTCAAGGTTGGGGCAAGCTGCTTCCAGTTGAGAAGAAAGAAGACCGATTCGGGTTGGGTTACAAACCAACTCGACAGGATCAACCAGAGGCTGCAAAGGAGCCCAAGTTTGTCAGCGGGGGGATGCTCACCCCGGATGCTGTGAACAATTTGGAAGATGAGTCAGAAGATGAGCGCAACCTGGAAAGCTGGATACGTCCAAGGATTCCGGGGAACCATGTCTCAAACTGGTCTTCCCAGGAAATTATAAGAGTTACTCCTGCAGAGTAATTATTATTTCCTGTTTTTAAAGCATGCATCAAGTCCCGTGTCTTGCCCAAGATGTCAGGACTCATTTTGTAATCGGGCCATCTTGTATTTTGTGCAAAGATCAATTAATGAATATCAGGACATCTTTTGCAAATGAGTCTTTTCTTTTCCGCTCACTGTTTTTCATTTTTCATTTTTTGTACAAAAATAAAATGGCGATGTTTTTCAAAATAATAACTTCATTTTTCACCTTTTTCTAAGCAATATAAAAATGATCACAAAAATGAACAAATCTAAACCCTTGCAGAGAATACCCTCCAGACTGCACCGACAACAACACTGCTATGACTTCGTATGACTTTGATAATCCAATTAATCAAGCCGATGAAGGGGTTGAAGAAGATTATGAGCTACCTGAGGAGCTAGCCAGGTTGTTGAGACAAGAGGAGAAGGTTATCACTCCTCATCAGGAGGAAGTTGAAACGGTTAATCTTGGTACGTAAGAAGACTTGAAAGAAGTTAAGATCGGGGCCTGCCTGCAAGATTCAGTGAAAGAGCAACTGATTGACATGCTTCGGGAATATGTGGATGTTTTTGCTTGGTCTTATCAGGATATGCCAGGGTTGGACACCGACATTGTTATGCACAAGCTGCCTCTGAAAGAAGACTACCCTCCAGTAAAACAAAAGTTGTGCCGTACTCGCCCAGATATGGCCATGAAGTTAAAAGAAGAGGTACAAAAGCAATGGGACGCCGGTTTCCTTGCTGTGACCAGTTACCCGCCGTGGGTTGCTAACATTGTACCTGTGCCTAAGAAGGATGGCAAGGTGAGGATGTGTGTGGATTACCGGGACCTAAACAGAGCCAGCCCGAAAGATGACTTCCCATTACCTCACATTGATGTATTGGTCGACAATACGGCTCAGTTCTCGGTGTTCTCCTTCATGGATGGATTTTCAGGATATAATCAGATCAAAATGTCACCTGAAGACATGGAGAAGACAACTTTCATCACACCCTGGGGCACGTTCTGTTATAAGGTGATGCCATTCGGATTGAAGAATGCGGGTGCCACTTATCAACGGGCTATGGTAACATTATTCCATGACATGATCCACAAAGAAATTGAATGTTATGTGGATGACATGATTTCCAAGTCCCTCACAGAAGAAGACCACCTGGTGAATCTGTTGAAGTTATTCAAGCGTCTGAGGAAGTACCAGTTGAAGCTAAACCCCAACAAATGCACGTTTGGGGTGCGTTCCGGTAAGCTGTTGGGATTCATCGTAAGTGAAAAGGGAATTGAAGTTGACCCTGACAAAGTCAAAGCGATTCAAGAAATGCCTGCACCGAAGACTGAAAAATAAGTTCGGGGGTTCTTAGGTAGATTGAACTACATATCAAGGTTCATATATCATCTTACTGCAACCTGTGAACCCTTGTTCAAGTTGTTGAGAAAAGAACAAACGGTCAGGTGGAATGAGGACTGCCAAAGGGCTTTTGACAAAATCAAGGAATACTTACAAGAGCCTCCGATTCTTATGCCTCCAGTTGAAGGAAGACCTCTAATCATGTACTTGACCGTATTAGAAGAGTCAATGGGGTGTGTGCTGGGCCAGCATGACGAGTCTGGTCGAAAAGAGTATGCAATATACTACCTAAGCAAAAAGTTTACCGACTGTGAACAACGTTATTCACTGCTCGAGAAAACTTGATGTGCTTTAGCGTGGGCTGCTCGCCGACTAAGGCAGTATATGTTGACCCACACTACCTTATTAATCTCAAAGATGGACCCAGTCAAGTACATATTTGAGAAGCCAGCTCTTACCGGACGGGTTGCGAGATGGAAAATGATCCTCACAGAATATGACATTCAGTACACATCTCAAAAGGCCATCAAAGGCAGTGTACTGTCTGACTATCTTGCTGAGCAACCCATTGGTGATTACCAGCCTATGAGATTTGACTTCCCTGATGAAGACATCATGTTCATAAAAGCAAAAGATCATGAAGAGCCTATTCACGCTGAAGGGCCTGACCCAAAAGAAGAATGGACTATGATGTTTGATGGGGCTGTCAATATGAATGGTCGTGGTGTTAGTGCAGTACTCATTACACCTAAGGGAGTTCACCTGCCTTTCTCGGCAAAACTCACCTTCAACTGCACTAACAACGAAGCTGAATACGAAGCTTGTATTATGGATCTTGAGGAAGCCATTGACCTCAGGATCAAGACTTTGACTGTGTTCGGAGATTCAACTTTGGTAATTAATCAAACCAACGGCAAATGGTACACTCACCAGGATCATCTGATTCCATACCGGGAATATACAAGGAGACTACTGACTTTCTTCACAACAGTCAAGCTTGAGTATATCCCTCGGGATGAAAATCAGTTCGCAGACGCTTTGGCTACCATTTCATCCATGATCAAAGTTCAAGCTGCCAACTTTGTGCCTCATATTTCAGTATCCAGACTTGACAGACCAGCATACATATTCTCAGTAGACATTGCTAAGGATAATAAGCCTTGGTTCCATGACATCAAATGCTTCTTGGAGGATCAAACATACCCACCTGGGGCATCATCCAATGACAAGATGACATTAAGAAGGCTTGCTAGTAGTTTCTTTCTGAATACTGATGGTTCCTTGTACAAGAGAAACTTTGATATGGTACTTCTCAGATGCGTTGATAAGACAGAAGCAGACTTGTTAATGCACGAGGTGCACGGAGGATCTTTTGGTACCCATGCGGGAGGACATGCAATGGCTAAAAAGTTGTTAAGATCGGGCTACTACTGGATCACGATGGATGCAGACTGTTGTGCTTATGCCAGGAAATGCCATAAATGCCAGATTTATGCGGATAAAGTGCATGTGCCTCCCAATCCTTTGAATGTGATGTCTTCACCCTGGCCCTTTGCCATGTGGGGCATTAATATGATTGGCAAGATTGAACCGACTGCTTCAAATGGCAACAAATTCATCCTGGTAGCCATTGACTATTTTACCAAGTGGGTCGAGGCAGCTTCTTATGCAAATGTCACCAGGCAAGTGGTAGCCCGATTCCTGAAGAGAGACATCATCTGTCGGTATGGAGTGCCCGAGCGAATCATTACTGATAATGGTTCCAACTTAAACAATAAAATGATGGCAGAACTATGCCGGGACTTCAAGATCCAACACCACAATTCTTCACCTTACAGGCCAAAGATGAATGGCGCTGTGGAGGCAGCTAACAAGAATATCAAGAAGATTGTGCAAAAAAGATGGTAGTCACCTACAAAGACTGGCATGAAATGTTACCATTTGCCTTACATGGGTACCGTACTTCAATCAGAACATCCACTGGGGAAACACCGTATCAGCTTGTGTATGGTATGAAGGCAATCCTACCTGTCGAAGTTGAATTACCCTCCTTACGGGTACTGATGGATGTCAAGTTGAATGAGGCAAAGTGGGTCCGATCCCGGTATGAACAATTGAGTCGGATCGAAGAGAAGAGGTTAGCTGCAATTTGTCATGGGCAGCTGTATCAGAAAAGAATGAAGAAAGCCTTCGATCAGAAAGTCAGGCTTCGGGAATACCAAGTGGGAGAGCTTGTGCTGAAAAGACTCCTTCCTCCTCATACAGACCACAGGGGCAAGTGGAATCCGAATTATGATGGTCCATTCATAGTAAAGAAAGTTTTCTCCGGTGGAACACTGATGCTCAGTACTATGGATGGCGAAGACTTCCTGTCCCCTGTGAATTCAGATGCAGTTAAAAAATACTTAGCATAAAATGACCCGCTGGACATAAAAACAGAATGTAAGTCCAGGCAAAAATAGGGCATCCTGGCGAGTCAAAAACAGAATAAAAGACTCGGGCAAAAATAAGGGAAAAAAAATAAAAAAAATGTACACCCGCTGAGTTGAAAAGCCGCATTGGACAGCTAAGGCAAAAATGGGTATCCCGGTGAATTGAAAACCCGAAAGGGCGATCCACGCAAAATAAGGGAATAAGCGAACAACTGCATTCTGAATTCGTCTGTATCACTTACAACACGACAAGCTTCGAAAGGTTAAAGCATCGATCAGAATCAACCTTCTTCAAAAAGCAGAATGAGAAGAACATCAATGTCATACGAGTCATAGCAAAAGGGAAGCACACTGAAGCGTTATCAACATTGCCAACATCTTTTTTTTTTTTTGTAGCAATCTCCTCATTTCAGGGGATTTGTTTCTTTGACTGTACTTGCCAATTCAGGGCACCCCAAATTAATAAAATCAGATTTTCAGTCACATTTCGTCTCGTACATTTTATTTTCGTTTGCAAAAATGTCCGATGTCCTTATAAATATTGATTGCATAATACAGATGCGTCTTTTCTAAAAATAATGATTACAGGAAATATATTTACTCCTGGGAGTGTCCGAATTCCTATGATGGAATCCAGTAAGGGATACCTCGGGGTACTTGTGCATTTTCGTCATAACAGGATTGCAGATGCTCATCATCCCCAGCTGAGTTGTCAAAATCATCATCCTCAAAGGGATCCTCATGAACATCTCAAGGAAGATCATTCAATGATCACTCCTCCCCGGCCGAGTGATAAACAGGGAACCATCCCCCGCAGAGTCTCAGCCTCTATCCAGAAGAGCAATGTCTGAAGATTTCGCAACAAAGTGATGAAAGCTCCCACAGACCCCAGCTGGGCCCCTCATCATTAAGATAGGCCTATCAGTGACCTGTTTTCCCCAAGCAATCATACATCTTATCAGATCTACCAGTGATCTCACCCCCAGCTGGGATATTCTTTCAAGGCAGATCAGCCAGAGATCTTCCGAGCAATGGGATCCGAATCCCGGATCGGTATCTTTGCATAAACATAACATTCACATCATATTTTCCCCAGAGCGTAGCATTCCGTCTAATACGGAGCATTACGGCAAAAATCAAACATATTGCATAAATCACCAGTCAGGTTCAAACCAGTCACCTGTAAATACCAACAATATTCCATCAACAATATACAGGATACCACTCAAATTCCCCGGAAGAAAGCCAAAGCATCCCCTTTGCACTCTCAAATACAGATACATGCTCCTTTCGGCACTCGTCCGTGTCATCTTATCCCCACAGATCTTCAGAATATCTTTTGCACTCTCAAACTCATACACTTCCTTTTATGATACTCGTCTGTATCATGCTCTCCCCAACAAGTTGAACACTCGCCTGTGTCTCACTCATACTTTTTACTCATACAGATACTCATCCGTATCTTGCATACACACCTTTTTCCCCCCAGGGTCGACACTCGTCCGTGTTCTTTATTAACCAGTTGATACTCGTCCTTATCACCATCTCTGAACGTGTGTCAACATTGTTTCTACCGATACTCGTCCGTATCATAGTCTTAAGGATGCTCGTCTGCATTTTTAATCTATACATAGTGTCAAACACTTATACCTTTTTCTTGAATTTAGACACTCGTCTGTATCTACCATTCCCCAGAAAAGTTACCAACAAATCCCCAGTGAAAAGCAAAGAATTTCTTTTCTATCTGACATTCGTCCTATGTCATGAAACTTTCGGCAGCCGTACCCTGCCAGGTGATCGTCCTTCACCTTTTGATGATCGTCCTTCATCATCCCCAGCGGAGTCTCCATTATTGGAACCCTTTTCTAACCAACATTTGTCCTATGTCGTGATATTTTAGCAGCCGTACCCTGCTAGGTGATCGTCCTTCACCCCTCAATGATCGTCCTTCATCGTTTTATCCGATGGCCGTCCCCATCGTTGATCTTGTTATCTGACATTCGTCCTATGTCATGATAAACCTTGAGAGCAGCCGTACCCTGCTAGGTGATCGTCCTTCACCTCTTGATGATCGTCCTTCATCATGCTTATCCGATGGTCGTCCCCATCGCCGACCTCTTTCTATCCGGCATTCGTCCTATGTCGTGGTACCTTCGGCAACCGTATCTTGCCAGGTGATCGTCCTTCACCTTAGATGACCGTCCCTCATCTTATCCCCGACAAAGCAGCCGTCCCCTACTAGGTGATCGTCCTTCACCCTTAATGACTGTCCCTCATCATTTATTTCTCCAACCTGATGGTCGGCCCCATCATTGACTTTACCTTTAATCCCCATAGAATCTTGTTTCTTTACCTGATGGCCGTCCCCATCATAATCTCTTCATTCCCCCCAGCATGTCGGTTGTCCCCGTCATTGCTTTATCCCCAGCAGTCGTCCTCTGCTCGACGGTCGTCCTCCGTTGCCCTCACTTTATAATCATACTTTACTTCCTTTTACAATCTATATCCCTTTTCTTTTTCTCCCCAGTGAGTGCAAATTTTGGACTGTCTTTGGTATTCAACAATAAGTTATCTTATTTGTCTGTTAAGCCGACGCTTACATCCTGCACAGCTAACTCATGTTTGAATAGGGGCAGATGTAAACACCCCAAATTTTCCCTCACTCATTTCACCATGGCTTGTGATTCTTTCATATGCATAAGATCAATCATATCATCTCATATTACATTTTTGTTTCACTGCATTGGTTCAAAGTCATCTACATCTAGGGTTTGTGATCTGAGCAATCCAAGATTCATCTGAGCCACTCCAAAGGTCTTCAATCATCTCAAGAGGGTCCATGTATGTTCAAGCATCATATTACATCCTCCTAAGATCAAGGAAGTCAGAAAATCACAAGAACTGAGAAAGGCATGGAAGCAGAGCCAGGCTTAACTACACAGATGACCTAAAATTAGGGTTTTGATTTTAAAGGCCATAAATCCAGATTTTTTGGTCATTATTGTTTCTATTGGTCTCTATATGATATGAGGATCATGCATACCAATTTTCATGAAGAAATTCAATGGGGAAGGCATCTGATCAATAAATGACTTCTTGAGCAAGTCAGTGCAAAATCAGGGCATCTGAGGCCCCCAACCATCCAACCCAAGGGTCTTCTCCATCATTTTGGGTGTATATGATCTTTATTTGATCTTATAAGAAGTTAGAAGTTCACAAAATTGAAGAATTTCAAGCCATTTGCAAAGTTGCCATTTTGGGAAAGTGACTTGTAATGCAAACTTGCCATTTTGGGAAAGTTTTTCAACCTCCTCTTTCTTAACCAAAAAGGCTTCAAATGAAAAATTCTTGGTCATGAAAGTTGTAGATTGGATCATTCCCTTTTCAAAAAGTAAAGAACTTGATCTAATTCATCATAGAACTCAAGTTATGGCTTGTCAAAGTTGGGAAAAATCACATAAATTTCACTTTTACACTAAAGAGGGAAACTTGCAAATTCTCATGCCAAGCATTTTTGTGACTTCAAACACACTTCTACATGTCTTAACATCATAATGCATTGCCTAAGGATCAGAATTGGCCCAAGAATCATTTCATCCCATGCCTTGAACATCAAGAAATTCAAAAGGGGCCAAAGAACTGGCCAGAAAGCTCCTGTTTTGAAAGCTCAACTTCAGGTAGCCATGGCATTTATTTTTCCATAATCTTCATTTTATGTTATAGAGTGATTCTATGTGTTCCTCTGATTGCCATGATATGTTTAGTTTCAAAAATAGTTGAGAAATAAGCATTTCATGAGCTTCTGAAATTTCTGAGTTGTATTCCGTTTTGCTTCGATTCGTGCTTTTGATGATGAATAAATGAATTTTGATGGCTGATTCTTGTTGGGGTTGATGTGAGGATCACTTCTGGAGAGTTTTGGGGCTTGTGGTTGCGTATTGAGTGAGATAGCTTGAGAGGCTAGCCGGAGAAGATGACCGGAACACTGTTCCGGTCACCTGAAAGTGTTTAGGGTTCAGATTAGGGCTTAATGACGTAATTAGTGAAGTTTGAATTCCGGCCCTTGGATAGCGCGCGAAGTCAATTCCCTCCCTTTTGAGTTTGAACCTGGGGCCTTGGATTGGCTGACTTTCTCTTTTTCTCATTTAATTCAATTTTAATTTTATTTGTTTTCTATTTGTTTTGAACGAATTTTCAAAAATAGTAAATGATATCAAAAAATTCTGAAAATTTTTATCCAAGCTTTTATTAATTTCCAGAAACCAAAAATATTTTTATTTTTATTTTTTGCATTAAAAATTATTTTTAAATCATTTAAATGATTATATTTAATTAGTTAATGAGAATTAATTAATTAAAAATACATTTAGGTATTAAAAAATTCCAAAAAAATTTAGAGAATTTTTTAAAACATTTAGAAACATTATCAAACCCTTCACACAAATTTCTTTTTGGTTCTTGACCTATTTTGACATTTTTCTTTGGATTTAAAGTTCTAAAAAATCAATATTTTTACCCTAAATTAGAAAAATCCTTTCTGCCTAACCATGAAGAGTTTGATGATGGTTCTTTTTGCATTGCACTCCTCATGTCATGTAGTTTCTAGGATAAAATTGGTTTAAGTTTATCTTTCATTTTCAATTTGTTTTGCATTTATCATTAAGAGGTACCTTAAAACCCTAGCAAACTTAAGAAAATCATAACTTCCATTAGGTTAAGATTTAGGTCTCCTCCTTTGGGAAATGAACTTGTATAAGGTTAGGGTTACTTTGATCCTATTTTCAATTTTTTATCATGACATTTGCTTCTGGTTTTGAATTTTGTATTGCATGCTATGTATAAACCCTAATTTTTGCCTTCATTTGCATTCATTCTTCATATGCTTGCATACATGAACTTGCCATGACATTTTATGCATTCACATGACTTGTAAGACATCTTAGGACACATTAGAATCATGTTTGATCATTGCATCATCCATTTGCCATGTTTTGCTTTCATTTCATTTCATGTGCATTCATGAGCTTTCATGCTTCTTACTTGCTTCATTTGCATTCTCATATCTTGTATGATCATCCACATCTCATGACAACCATTTGCATCATCCCTTAACATCATTTGCATCTTGTATATGCTTCTGGTCTTGGTTGGCATCTTTTAATTTTACCTCATTTGCATTTCATTTCATTTCCTGTTGCTAACTTTTCAGGTGGTAAGTCATTGAGAAGTGAATTTGCCTTCACTTCTCATAATATCTTATCATCTCTCTTATGCATCATTGATGCATTTTACTTTTGTATTAGAGTGAGCTTGCTCATTCATGTTCCCTCCTCACTTTCCTTCTTCAAGCAACTTGTCTTCTTAAGTGAAGCAAGTTGTCTTGCTTCTCTTTGCTTCTCCTTATTTTCATCCTGCTTCTTCCTTGGTGGCTTCTCTGAAGATCTTCTTGCAAGCCTCACAAACCCTAGGAACACCCAAGCATGATCACAATTAGGGTTTGATTAGTCCCCCCATTAGTTTTACCTTTGTGTCATCTTTGAGTCTTCTCTTCTCATCTCTTAATCAGGGACTAAACCTTAAAGGTTTTAAGGCTTTGTGATTAAGATTATGCCTGCATCCTTCTATTAGGATGGAGTGTATAACTTTAATCCTAAGTGTTAAACCCTTAATGTGTTTAAATCCTTTAATAAATCCACCTAATAATCACTAAGACATCAAGCTTGTAACTTGGGCCTTGCATTAGGGTTCTAATTCTTCCTTAATTGGTTAAGAAGGACTAACCCTAGTGTTAATGGACAAGTCCCCCTCATGTTGTCTTACAAACCATAAAATTCACTTCTTAATCTTACCATTAACTAAAATCCACTCTAATAAAGGCTTTGTTTTTTCATGAGGTTAATCCTTAATCATGGATTAAGTTGAGGAGCCTTCCTTAGCTTAAATGTTCTCATCTATTATCCTTCTATTAGGATGGTGTAATGGGTCCATTAAATCCCTGATTATGGCTTAAACTCATTACTTAACACTAAACAAAAACTCCAAAAACATCTAAATAATTGCAAGTAGGATAATGATCTTAATCCTACATCATGGTGATTAAGTGTGAGGTGTTTACTTCATACTTAAGGTATTCTCATTACCCCTAATCAGAGGGAGGATGTGATGAGTTTACTAACCCTTGGTTTAGGCTTAAGCTCATTTTCTTATGAAAAAACACAAAAATCAATAAAAGATTGAAAACACAAAAAACAAACAATAATCGTCTCCTCCGGGATTCTTTTCTCATCTCATTCACTCACAAACGAGAACTTGCTTCTTCCGTCTAATGCAAGACAGTTTGCACCTGAGCCAGACAGGTCATACACTTGAGCATAGACAAGTAAAGCAGTTCACAAGTCAATTTATCTTTCAGTCTCTTTGAGTCGAACTACGGTGTTCTGACTTCCTCATTGCACGAGAGGATACGTAGGCATAACTTAACAATTATCGAACAAAAGTCTCTGTATATTCCCCCTCCTTCCTGTATTATTCTTTAAGCCTCATAATCTTGAGCTTCATATCCTTTTCTTACACTGACACTCTTCCATTTCATTTCACACTTCTTTCTAGCACTGACACTTGTATTCTTTTTTAGCTTTTGCACACAAATAGCACTGGCACCACCCCTTTAAGCACAAACTTTCAAGCGTGGATCCCGTCGAGTATGGCGGACAATCTGGGTGCTAATACCTTCCCAGGTTGTAACCAACCCCCTTTCTCAGTTTCTCTGGTTCGCGACCGTCTTATCCATATCTTTTCTTAGGTTTATGCATCATTACCTTTCCTTCGGGATAAAAATGCCTAACTGGCGACTCTTTTCTTTCCTTCTCTTTCGCCGACCGTTCGCGTCTGTACCCCTTCTGACCGGGTGTCATTTGGTGGGAGCGACACATGTGAAAGTGATCTCCTTTTTCATAACATCAAGAATAAAAGGATTAAGGGGTTACCTCACTACTTTCGTTCCATCTTTAATTGAGACCCTATGCACTCATGGATGGACTAATATCACACATGTCTACCAAGGTCCATCCAAATCCCTTCTTATGTTCTTGCAATAATTTATCTTCCTGCTCAAATCTAAGCTTTGATGAAAAATTTAAATCTTCAAGAAGTGATTCAAAAGGTGGTTGTTCAATGGAATGTTTGGTTCGGACAACCGGGAAGGCGACAACTTCAGCTACAACTCCATATATAGGGAAAATGTAAACCTACAAGGTGACCTCAATCTCATCTCAAACAAAACATATATTAGTTTCGTTACAATCATCACTTGAGTAACTATCATCAAATTCATACAATGATAAAAAATCAGATAACAACTTAGAATAAGCTTCATTAGTAATTTCAGAAAGCAACTATTTTGGATTCACTACTGTTTGGGAAGGTAGTTGGTTTGATCCTTGAGCTTGCTACATGACATTCATTAAAGTGGAAAGCTGTCCAATCTTTGTTTGCAAAACCTGAATACTAGAATCTGTTCGTTGTTGAAAATGAAGATTATTTACCCCCATTTGTTTGACAAGGTCCTCTAGTGAGGACCCGGAAGGTGCAGAGCACCCAACCTGTAATTCCTTCAAATGCTTATGCGGATCCTCGCCTGCAAAACTATTAAACCTTGACAACAAGTGTGTTAAACCAGATTTCAATTTGAAAGGTACAAGAACATTAAGATATTCAATACATAAAACATTATAATCCTCACTGAAAAGGATACAGTCTGCAAAAGAGAAAGCCCCCTGGCTTTTCACTACAAATTGTTCCTCAGTCATCATGCAGCAGATGTTGAAGCACCTTCTGGGACATCTGCAGGTCCTTCAACTGCCAAGACTCCAATCTCCAAGGCTGCATTGATTGCTGAACTAAAAAGCACCTGCAAAGAACTTGAAGCAAGGAAGCTGAAACTTGAAGAAATCATCCAAAGGCTGGAGAGTGAAGGAGATCAGAAAGCTGCCTCTGATGAAGAAACTGAAGCTGAAGAAGAAACTGAAGTTGATGAAGAAACTGAAAGTGATGAGTCTGAGTGATCATTGTATGTGAGGACAAATGTAATGACAGTTTCATTGTAATTTAGATTTAGTCTCTTTGGCCCCAAAATTTGTGTCTAACAAGGGGGAGAACAACACCAACAATGTAATGCTGTTTGATTATGAATGAAAATTCTGTTTGCTTCTGAACTGAATAAGTTTTTTTTTCTGTTGCAACAAGACTGGACACATATATGTTTGAGGGGGAGTAATCTCAAATATGAATCAACAGAAAAGTAGGATTATACTCTGATAAAAGAACTTCTGCTGCACTCTGAAAACCAGAAAAGATGTTAGCAAAAAATTAGCCAAAGGGGGAGTTTGTAGATGTCTTGAATTGGCAGAATTTTTGACCAACAAGAAATATTGAATTCAGTTCAGAATGTCCTATCAAATGTTGGGACATTATCAAACAGAGTATATGAACTTATTTCAGGATGTCTCACCAGATGTTGGGACATTGTGTTAATGACAAGTTCAGTTTTTCAGGATGTCCCAACAGATGTTGAGACATCTCAAACCTGCTACCAGAATTAATTATTGACTAACTGATCAGAGATATTTAAGGAGAGTTATCTGGAATTAATTAATGATGGATAAAAACAGAACAAGGCGCATCTGTAGGGAGTTTTATATTGAGGATTCAGATTAAAACAGAAAGCCTAAATCACCTAGAATCTAGGAAGTAACAAACCCTAAATTCAAGGTGGAAGCTGCATGCGCATTAGGGCTGGATCATTCTACAGAAAGCCCAAATTACAGATACCTATTTAATCAACAGAAACTCATAGAATTGAGTACGAATTTCAGAAGACCAAATAGGGTGTCTAGTGTTTTAATAGCAGGTTGTTTTAATTGTACCACTTTATGAGCTTTTAAGCAAAAGTGCATTTGTGACTTGATTGAAACTGTGAAGTAAGATCAAGCTGTATTGTTTGAAGAATGTCTTCAATTTTATTAAACTTGTAAACTTGATCACTGTGTGATTGAGGGGGAGTGAGTAGGGTACTCTTATCTAAGTTGTGTCTTAGGTAGAAATTGCATTGGGTAGTTATTAAGTGATAGATTAAACAGGGTGGTTTAAGTCTAGAATTAATATTACTTATAGTGGATTTCCTCCTGGCTTGGTAGCCTCCAGATGTAAGTGTGGTTATACACTGAACTGGGTTAACAAACTTCTGTGTTGTTTACTTTTCTTGCTATTTAAGTTTTGGTTAAATCTGTCAAGTGTTGGGACATCTCTTAGGACATCTCATACCTGATCACAGAATTTCAATTGGCATCAGAGCAGGCACCCTGCCTGTTTATACTGGGTGAGATCTAGGGAATACAAATTCTGTAACATGGACAGAGATATAGGGTCAGTAAATAGACCACCTATACTGGATGGATCTAATTATGACTACTGGAAGCCAAGAATGATTGCATTCTTAAGATCACTTGACAACAGGGCATGGAGAGCAGTCAACATTGGATGGGACTATCCTGTCCAAGATACCAAAGATGGATCAAAAGTGCTGAAACCTGAAGAAGAATGGAGTAAGGAGGAAGAAGATTCAGCACTAGGCAACTCAAAGGCCTTAAATGCTTTATTCAGTGGCATTGATAGGAACATCTTCAGACTTGTACATCATTGTGAGCTAGCCAAAGATGTGTGGGATACTCTCAAAACAACTCATGAAGGAACATCAAAGGTAAAGATGTCAAGACTTCAACTTCTCACCACCAAGTTTGAAAACTTGAGAATGAAGGAAGATGAGACAGTTCATGAATTCTACATGAACATCTTAGAAGTAGCTAATACTTTTGGAGCTTTGGGAGAAAAGATGACTGATGAAAAGCTTGTAAGAAAAATCCTCAGATCTTTGCCAAAAAGATTTGACATGAAAGTCACAGCAATAGAAGAAGCTCAAGACATATGCTCTATGAAAGTTGAAGAACTCATTGGTTCCCTTCAAACCTTTGAGATGGGAATGAATGACACAAATATTAAAAAGAACAAAAGCATAGCCTTGGTGACAAATACTGATGAAGAAGAAGATGATGAATCAGAAAATGATAAAAGCTTATCAGACAACCTTGCTATGCTTGGAAGACAATTCAAAAAGATTCTCAGAGGAATGGAAGGCAAATCCAATCCCAGTGGAAGATACACAAACTCTTCTGAGAACAAGAGACCTTATGATACTAACAGAAGGTCAAATTTTGCTGAAAAGACCAGTCAAGAAAAAGGAATCAAATGCCATGGATGTGAAGGATATGGACACATCAAGAATGAATGTCCTACCTACTTAAAAAGGCAAAAGAAAGGACTATCTGTAACCTGGTCTGATGAAGACTCAGGAGGAGATTCAGAAGAAGAATCAGCTAAGCATATCACTGCTTTAGCTGGATTATGTGAGTCTGAAAGTGAATCCAGTGATGGAGAGTGTACTTATGAAGAACTTGAGCAAGCATTCAAAGATCTATACAAAAGAAGCACTGAAATATGCAGTGAGGTTATAAAGCTAAAGAAGCAGAATGAGGCATTAGAAGATGAAAAAGCAAGTGATCAAGAGATCATTGACACCTTGAAAAGTGAAGTAAGTCTTCTCAACTCCAAGTTGGAACATATGTCCAAATCTGTTAGAATGTTGAACAGCAGCTCAAATACACTGGATGTTATTCTCAACAACAATAAGCACTCAGGGGATAAAAGTGGACTGGGATTTAACAGAGTACATAAAGATGAAGCTAGCTCTAGCAAAACAACTTCAAAATCCATACAGTCAAACAAGATGTCCCAACAGATGCTTCAACATCAGGAAAAGAACACAAAGTCAAACATAATGTTCCAACAGATGTCTCAACATTCTGGAAAGAACAAAATGAAGAAGAAGTATCAAAGATGGTGATGCCATTACTGTGGAAGATTTGGACGTATCAAACCTCATTGTTATAAGCTACATGGATATCCAAATCAGATGTGTCAGCAACCTCCTAAGCAGAAGACAGAAGTCATCAAGAAGGTATGGAGACCAAAAACTAGCATTCAGGCTGATCAAAGCTACATACCCAAGAACAAGATCAACAATCAATCTTGGAGATCTGCTGGTGAACAACACACAGGGCAAAGACATCAAAAGGAATCTCAACTCAAATGGTCAAAGAAAAGTGTTGCATATATAGCACATACATCACTAAGAGTATCAGCTAAGGAAGACTGGTATTTTGACAGTGGATGTTCAAGACACATGACTGGATTGAAGAACCTGCTAGTAAACTTAAAGTCACATTCATCCAGGTATGTAACCTTTGGAGATGGAGCTAAAGGAGAAATCAAGGGAGTTGGGACCTTGGACTGTCAAGATGTTCCAAGACTAGATGATGTGCTGCTAGTTAAAGGTTTAACTGCTAACCTGATCAGTATAAGTCAATTATGTGATCAAGGGTACAGTGTAAACTTTACCAAAACTGAATGTATAGTGACTAACAAAGAACACGAGGTGGTCATGAGAGGAGCCAGATCTAAAGACAACTGTTACATGTGGGAATCTCAAAACCTCAGTCTCACTTCAACTTGTTCTTTAGCTAAAGAAGAAGAAGTGAAACTATGGCACCAAAGGCTAGGTCATCTTCATTTCAGAGGCATAAAGAAGATAATATCTATGGATGCTGTAAGAGGTATTCCTAAACTGAATATTGATGATGGCAAAATATGTGGTGAATGTCAAATAGGCAAGCAAACCAAGATGTCCCATCCAAAGCTCCAACATCTAACAACTTCCAAAGTTTTGGAACTATTACATATGGATCTTATGGGACCTATGCAGGTTGAAAGTCTTGGTGGCAAGAGGTATGCCTATGTGGTGGTTGATGACTTTTCAAGATATACATGGATAAATTTCATCAAAGAAAAGTCTGATGTATTTGATGTATTCAAAGAATTATGCCAAAGATTACAAAGGGAGAAATCCAGCTGTGTGATCAGAATAAGAAGTGATCATGGAAAAGAATTTGAGAACCAAAAGTTCTTAGATTTCTGCTCTTCAGAAGGAATTAATCATGAATATTCTTCACCTATCACTCCTCAACAAAATGGGATTGTTGAGAGGAAGAATAGAACTATTCAAGAATCAGCAAGAGCTATGATCCATGCTAAAAAGTTACCTTTGTACTTCTGGGCTGAAGCTATGAACACTGCTTGTTACATCCATAACAGAGTTACTCTAAGGAAAGGAACTCTGTCCACAATATATGAAGTCTGGAAGGGCAGAAAACCCACAGTCAAGTACTTTCATGTGTTTGGAAGTAACTGTTACATTCTGGCAGATAGGGAGCAAAGAAGAAAAATGGATCCTAAAAGTGATGAAGGGATTTTCCTTGGATATTCTATAAACAGCAGAGCATATAGAGTATTTAATTCTAGAACCAAGGTAATCATGGAGTCCATAAATGTGATAATTGATGATGCTCCTACAAATGTCCCAGAAGATGTTGGAACATCTGCTGATATCAAGATTGAAGCTGAAGAAAAGAATGATCATTATAACTTCACTCAAACTGATACAAGGACAGAAGAATCCAGCAAACCTCCCTCCATCAGAATACAGAAAGATCATCCTAAAGATTTGATAATTGGTGATCCCAACAGAGGTGTGAGCACTAGATCAAGAGAAGTAATTTCAGGTTCTTGTTTTGTTTCTAAAATAGAACCTAAAAACATCAAGGAAGCTCTTACTGATGAATACTGGATTAGTGCTATGCAAGAGGAATTAGGTCAATTCACAAGGAATGAAGTATGGAATCTTGTTCCTAGACCTAATAACATAAATGTGATTGGAACAAAATGGGTGTATAAGAACAAGTCAAATGAACAAGGAGTTGTTACAAAGAACAAAGCTAGACTTGTAGCTCAAGGATACACTCAAATTTAAGGAGTAGACTTTGATGAAACCTTTGCACCAGTAGCAAGGCTTGAATCAATTAGACTACTTTTGGGAATTGCTTGTATCTTAAAGTTCAAGCTATTTCAAATGGATGTGAAAAGTGCCTTTTTAAATGGTTATCTCAATGAAGAGGTATATGTAGAACAGCCTAAAGGATTTGTTGATCCAAGCTGTCCAAATCATGTATACAAACTAAAGAAGGCACTTTATGGTCTGAAGCAAGCTCCAAGGGCATGGTATGAAAGACTGACTACATTTCTTATCAAGCAAGGGTACAGAAAAGGTGGAATTGACAAAACCTTGTTTGTTAAAGATGAAGAAGGAAATATCATAATTGCTCAAATATATGTTGATGATATTGTCTTTGGTGGGATGTCTGACAGGATGGTCAAACATTTTGTCAAGCAGATGGAATCTGAATTTGAAATGAGCCTAGTAGGAGAGTTAACCTACTTTCTTGGTCTGCAAATAAAGCAAATGGAAGATTCAATGTTCATTTCCCAAAGCAAGTATACCAAGAACATAGTCAAGAAATTTGGAATGGAAAATGCTACTCATAAGAGAACTCCTGCCCCCACACATTTAAAGCTGACTAAAGATGAAAAGGGTGAGAATGTAGATCAAAGCTTATACAGAAGCATGATTGGAAGCTTGTTATACTTGACTGCTAGCAGACCTGACATAGCATTTGCAGTAGGTGTATGTGCAAGATATCAAGCTGATCCAAAAGTCAGTCATCTCAATCAAGTCAAGAGAATTCTTAAATATGTTAATGGTACTTGTGACTATGGCATAATGTACTTTCATGGATGTAAACCAATTCTCACTGGCTTCTGTGATGCTGATTGGGCTGGAAGTGCTGATGACAGAAAAAGCACTTCAGGAGGATGCTTCTTTCTAGGAAACAATTTGATTTCTTGGTTCAGTAAGAAACAAAATTGTGTATCCTTATCTACAGCTGAAGCTGAATATATAGCAGCTGGAAGCAGTTGTTCTCAGTTGGTTTGGATGAAGCAAATGCTCACTGAGTACAATGTCCCACAGGATCTCATGACATTGTACTGTGACAACTTAAGTGCAATCAACATATCAAAGAATCCTATCCAACATAGCAGGACCAAGCATATTGATATCAGACATCATTTCATCAGAGATCTTGTAGAAGAAAAGGTGATTTCATTGGAACATGTAGCTACAAATCTGCAGTTGGCTGATATCTTTACAAAAGCATTGGATGCTACACAATTTGAGAACTTAAGGGGCAAACTTGGAATCTGTTTATGTGAGATTTAGCAGTTAATGAGATGTGCCAACATGTCATATGACATTGTATGGCATAAGTTCCAGATGGCAACACCAGTCTGGACAAGAACCTTGGGTATTCCATTCCTAATCATTTTCAATATAACGACTACTTATTTAGTAACAGCTTATAATCAGCTATCAATTTTCTCATCACACCATCAAAAGCGAATCATATTATCAAGCTGTTATTCAGAAATCATAAACCCTAAAACTCTTCATCCATCCTTCTTGACAATGTCTCAAAACCCTAGCACTCCTGAAGAAGTTCTCAACAAAGAAGATGTAGTTCATGCAACTCCCATCTCTGTGGTACCAATGAAATCAACCCCATTGGACGAACTCAGAGGAAGTGCTTCTCATGTGTAAACACCCCAAATTTGCCCTCACCCATTCACACCATGGCTTGTGATCATTTCATATGCATAAACACAATCATAACATCTCATACCACATTTTTGATTCACTGCATAGATTCAAAGTCATCTGCATCTAGGGTTTGTGATCTGAGCAATCCAAGAGCTTCTTGAGCCACTCCAAAGGCCACCAATCACTTAAAAGGGGTCCATGTGTGTTCTTATATCATATTATATCCTCTCAAAGTCAAGAATGCTAAAGAATCACAAGAATTGGGATTGGTATGGAAGCAGAGCCAGACTTGACTGCACAGTTGACCTAAAATTAGGGTTTTGGTTTCAGAGGCCATAACCCCAAATTTTTTGGTCATTCTTGTTTCTATTGGTCTCTATATGGTATAGGGAGTATGCATATCAATTTTCATGAAGAAATTCCATGGGGAAGTCATCTGATCAAGAGTTGACTTTCTGGACAAGTCAGTGCAAAATCAGGGCATCTGAGGCCCCCAATGACCCAACCAAGGGGTGATCTTCATCATTTTGAGTGTATATGATCTTTATTTGATCATGGAAGAAGTTAGAAGTTCACAAAATTCAAGAATTACAAGTTTTTGCAAAGTTGACTTTTTAGGGCAAGTTTGACTTTTAATGAAATGTCATTTTATGCAACTTTTTCAACCCTTGCTTTTTGATCCAAAAATGCTTCAAATGGAAAAACTTTGGTCATGAAAGTTGTAGATTAGATCTTTCCCTTTTCAAAAAGTACAAGAACATGACCTAATTCATTTTGGATCAAAAGTTATGATGCATCAAAGTTGGCTAAAATCACTAAATTTCAAGTTATGCACCAAGTGAGAAATTTGCAAAATCTTGTACCAAAGGCATTTGTGACTTCTAATTGTTGTCTAACCATTACACAAGCATCACATGTGACCTAAAAATCAGAATGGGCCAAAGGTTTCTCATTTGTTTGGCCTTTGGAGCAAGATATTTTCATGAAAATTCAAAAGCAAGCAAGTTGCAAAAGCTCATGATCACTTCCATCCACTTGCTGCCTTGGATGCTGAACCACCCTAGCTCTCTCCCCTCACCATGCTGCGCAAGACAACCCCTTTTGTACCAAGCTAGCAATGTAGCCCATGCCCTCCTTACACAAAGTTGACAATTTGCAAAAAGCACCATACCAATAAATAAAGGGCAGGTCACATCATCTGACCAATAGGATTTGTTTATGTGGATCAAATGCTAGCTAAACACAACAAGAAGCAAGGATGAAACACACCACAACACACCATTCACAAAAACTCTCCCTCTTGCAAAAGCTTTCGATTCTCCCAACTCAATCACTCAACCTTCAAACAAACACCACCATTCACCTCTGGATCATCCACTGACCCAAAACCACCCATCAAAACAGCCAAGAACCCACCACAAGCCAGATACGATTTCTGACCAGTTGAAGTGCAAACTCCCAAACCAGCCACATTCAAAGTTGTCCAAGCACTGCAAACTCATCAGGAAGGCCATTAGAAGTTGTTTGCACCAAGAAAGCAGCTAGCAAGCTCAAAGGGTGAAAGCTCCATCTCAGGTAGCCTTTCGAATTAACTTTTCCAGGACCTCTATTTTATGTTACAAAATGATTAAGCATGCTTCACTGATCACATTGAACTTGAAGTTATTGAAAATGGTTGAGAAATGAAGCTGTATTGCTTGTCTGAAATTTTGGCAGTTTTTGTTCTTTGCTTCGATTCATGATTATGGCTGGAAATAAATGAGAAATGAGGGTGGGGTTGAGTTTAGGAGATTGAAAGGAACAAATCTGGAGCTTTAGAGCTCCAGAAATGACCTAGGGAAGGATTTGAAGATTCTCAGGGAGGGAGGTCACCGGAGAAGACGACCGGAGCTCGTCTCCGGTGACCTGAAAGTCATTAGTCATTTAATTAGGGTTAGGGCAAATTTTAAACGTGGACCCTTGGATCTGGCTTCCCGCGCGCGCGTGTGTGGTCTGGATCATGTCATTAGTTAATAATTAGGATTAATTTGTTTTATTAATTAAAATTAGGAAGTTTGAACCTGGGCCGTCCAGATGCGCGCCCAGTCAAACGTTTCAAACCCAGTTTCAATCCTGGCCTTCCATCCTGCATACTTCTAATTTATTTTATTTTCTTTTCTTTTTATTCCATTTAATTTCTCCAATTTATTTAAAATAGTAAAAACCATTTAAAAATTATGAAATTTTTTGTCAAGAGTTTCATTAATTTTTAAAACCCAAAAATATTTTTATTTTCATTTTTTGCATTTAAAAAGTATTTTTAAATATTTAAAAGTTTCTTTTTAATTAATTAATGAGAATTAATTGATTAAAAATACTTTTAGGTATTTAAAAATCACCAAAAAATTCATGAAACATTTAAAAACATTTAGAAACATTGTCCAACCCTCAAACCAAATTTATTTTTTGATCTTGATGCATTTTGAGAATTTCTCATGGAATTAAAATCATTTTGATGCATTATTTTGATCCAAACTTCAAAAAATCATTTCTGCCTAACCCTAAAGAGTTGGACCTTGATTCTTTTTGCATTGCATTGTGTTTAGCATGTAGTTTGTGAGATTAAATGGCCATGATTTGATCTTTCATTTTCCTTTTGTTTGATAATTTTCTTGTTAAGGAACCCTAAAACCCTAGAAAACTTAGGAAAATCATAACTTGAATTTGATTAAGAGTTGAAACCTCTCCTTTGGGCAATGGGTTAGTATAGGATTAGGGGTCCTTTGAGTGCATTTTCAATTTTTTATAGTGTTGTTTGCTTCTGATTTTGGTTTGTGTTTGATGCTTTGATCATAAACCCTAATTTGGGCTTCCATATGCATCCACCTTGCATTTACTTGCATAACATGACTTGCCATGACATTCCATGCCTCCATTTGATTCATTGAACATCCTAAGACATATTGAAAGCATGTTTGATCATTGCATCTTGCATTTGTCATGTTGTATGCCATATGCATTTCATAACTTTTCATGAATGTTCATGTGTTTTAACTTGCTCCATTTGTATCCATGAGCTTGTATGATCATCTCCATTTGTTGTCTCATGTTTTTAGCATCTCATAGCATCATTAACATCATGAATATGCTTCTGGTTTTGGTTTGCATCATGTCATTCCATCCCATTTTGCATTGCATTGCATTTCTTTTCTAACCTTTCAGGTGGTAAGTGACTTTGAGAAGTGAATTTGCCTTCACTTCTCATAACTTCTCTTCATCTCTTTTATGCATCCTTGCTGCATTTTGCTTTGTGTTTGAGATTGAGCTTGCTCATTCTTCTTCTTCTTACCTTTCTTTCCTCAAGTGACTTGACTTCTTGAATGAAGCAAGTTGCTTTGCTTCTCCTGATCCTTTTCTCTGCTTCCTGGTGGTTCCATTGAAGATCTTCTTTCTTAAACCTCACAAACCTTAGGAACAACCAAGCATGATAATGATTAGGGTTTTGATTAGTCTCCCCACTTAGTTTTTACCTTTGTGTCTCTTTGAGTCTTCTCTTCTCACCTCATAATCAGGGACTGAACCCTAAAGGTTTTAAGGCTTTGTGATTAAGCTTATGCCTGCATCCTTCTATTAGGATGGAGTGTATAACTTTAATCCTAAGTGTTAAACCCTTAATGTGTTTAAATCTCTTAATCAATTCACTTTAATAATCACTAAGACATCAAGCTTGTAACTTGGGCCTTGCATTAGGGTTCTAATTCTTCCTTAATTGGTTAAGAAGGACTAATCCTAGTGTTAATGGACAAGTCCCCCTCAAGTTGTCTTACAAACCCTAAAAATCACTTCATCATCATATCATTAAGTAAAATCCACTTAATCAAAGGCTTGTTTTGTCATGAGCTTAATCCCTAATCATGGATTAAGTTGAGGAGCTTTCCTCAGCTTAAACATTCTCATCTATTATCCTTCTATTAGGATGGTGTAATGAGTCTGTTTAGTCCCTGATTATGGCTTAATCTCATTACTTAACACTAAACAAAAACAACAAAAACATCTAAATAATCACAAATAGGTTAATGATCTTAATCCTATACCAAAGGTAATTAAGTGTGAGAATCTGACTTCACACTTAAGGTATTCTCATTACCCCTAATCAGAGGGAAGATGTGATGAGTTTACTAACCCATTGGTTTAGGCTTAAGCTCATTAACTTATGACAAACTTCAAAAAGCAATAAAAGACTGAAAACTCAAAAAACAAACAATAATCGTCTCCTTCGGGATTCTTTTCTCATCTCATTCACTCATAAACGAGAACTTGCTTCTTCCGTCTGATGCAAGACAGTTTGCACCTGAGCCAGACAGGTCATACACTTGAGCATAGACAAGTAAGCAGTTCATCAGTCAATTCATCTTTCAGTATCTTTGGGTCGAACTACGGTGTTTTGACTTCCTCATTGCACGAGAGGATACGTAGGCATAACTTAACGGTTATCGAACAAAAAGTCTCTGTACATTCCCCCTCTTTCTAGCTTTATTCTTTAAGCCTCATGATCTTGAGCATTCCATTCACTTCTTACACTGACACTTCATTTATACACTTCACTCTCTTTTACACTGACACCTGTACATCCTTTTCCAGCTCTTTATGCACAGACTGCACTGACACTACCCCTTTAAAACACAAATCTTTTAAGCGTGGATCCCGTCGAGTACGGCGGACAATCTGGGTGCTAATACCTTCCCAGGTTGTAACCAACCCCCTTTCTCAGTCTCTCTGGTTCGCAACCGTCTTATCCATCTCTTTCTAGGTCTATGCAGCATTGCCTTTCCTCCGGGATAAAAATGCCTAGCTGGCGACTCTATTCATCTCCAGTGAGTTCACTGCTGTGTGTTCTCATTGTCCCTTTCGCCGACCGTTCGCGTCTGTACCTTTATCTGGGGCCATTCTCATTTATCGGGAGCGACAGCTTGGCGACTCTGCTGGGGACCCTTATACTGTAACCAGGGCTTCTGGTTCTTTTTGTGGGTTCCTCCTAGCGTTTGTTTGATTTGTGTTTACTGGGGTGTTATGTGCTATCTGTGTTTGTACATTTGTATTTGTTTTTGCTTTATATACAGTTTGTTTACTGCTTCCTTTACAGCTTTACATATATCATACTATCATGCTGTCTGGCTGGATCTGTTTGGTTGTTTTGGTGGGTGGGGTTCTATTGAGAATTAAGGTCCTATACCTGGGACCTGAGTGACACCTAGGCTAGAGTGGTTCATATTCTTTCCCATTCCATCTCGGTCTGGTGCGGGAATATGAAACACGGTTCAGATATGGGTTTCTTCTTGAGAACTCTGTGTTGCAGATCTCCTGCAATACTAGGGCTATCTGGGAAGCCTGCTAAGTCTGGATGACCTTTAGTATCGACCTTCAGAAACTGAGGTGAATTAGAGGAGGAACTTTTATGGTTATTGTAAACACTGTACCTCCGGGTTAGAAGTGTTTACACTTCTCATAACTGATCCAAGTCTGAGGATCCTTGTTTTAGAACATCACCTGTGAGGGGGTTGGGTTGTTTACAGGTTTGCAGGTACCCTTGACCTCAGCATACCCTGTTACTTTGTTTTGATTAAGAGTACTCCATTTTGGAACAGTTCTTGTGATTCTAAAACCCTGGACATGTGACCCTTTATTTGAGTCCCCCACCTTGGTTACTGGACTTATAGACCTCCATCTGGACTTCTTGAACATATGTGGACCTATATCAGAGCACTTGATCAGATCCAGCTCAGTCACAAACCCTTGCATATCATTTGCATACATCCTCATTGCATCATTTTGACATGTGTTTATTTGTTTTTCAGGGTATCCATCCTATCATTTTGGCTTGGTTTTGACCCCTTCTTCAGCTTAGACCCATCTTCATCAGCACTTGCTTCAGCTATCAGTTACCTGCTTCAGTCACTTGCATCCTCAGTCCCAGCCTATCAGTGGCCCATCTTCAGTGTTGTCCTCAGTCATCATCATCAGCACCCATTCTTCAGCAACATGGCACCTAAGAAAAGTAACATCTCCTATCACTTCTTTGAGCCTGAGCTAGCCAGCATCAGGAGGATTCAGACCCTGATTACTCCAGACCATATACCACTCTTTAGGGAACATTATGGAGGAATCCTTGATGTGGTATTGGATTTGGACCCTTCACAGAGGAGCTTGATACATACTTGCCTGCAATTCTATGATCCCCCTCTGAGGTGCTTCACATTTCAGAATTTTCAGTTGGGACCTTTGCTGGAGGAGTATTCATCATTGGTTGGTGTACCCATCAGGGGTGGAATCCCTTTCAACCCTGAGATGGCTTTCCCAAGTAACGAGGAGATAGCCAAAGCATTACATTTGGAACCAATTCTGATTGGGCAGAACCTGGCATCTAAAGCTGGAATCTCTGGTTTTCATCTGGATTTCTTGACTTCTCAGGCTAGTCTGAAGGCCTCCCTGGGGGAGTGGAGGGCAGTCTGTGCTCTGTTGGCCCTTAGCATATATGGGATCTTACTTTTTGCAGATGAGCCTAGGTTTGTTAGCAAGAATGCAATCCATCTTTTCATCCTGAGGAACCCAGTGCCCACCTTACTGGGAGATCTTTACTACTCAGTTCATCAAAGGAATGAAAAGCAAAGGGGGAGATTAGTGAGATGCTGTGCACCTTTGTTCCATACTTGGCTGCTCAAGCACTTGCCAAAGACTGATGCATTCTTGAACCCTCACCAGCAGAAGAACTGGGCTAAGAGGCTTGTTGCTCTAACCTCAGATGACATCAGATGGTGCACTCAGAGCACTAAGGGCAGAGACATCATCACAAGTTGTGGGCAATTTCCCAATGTGCCTCTGATTGGAGTGAAGGGTTGCATCAACTACAACCCTCTGCTTTTCAAAAGACAACTGGGCTATGCATTGGTCCATCCCCCTAGAGCACAGGATTTGACTGAGACCCTTTATGTTGAAATCAATCCTAATCTGGCTATTGTCAGGCAGGCATCCTGGGCCTGGGACAATGTGCAGACTAAGGGGGTAACTATTCTTGGAAGATGCAATAATGTAGCCTCTGCCCAGTACTATGAGTGGTCACATGCCAGGGCTCAAGTCTCTGGAATGCCCTTCACTAATGAAGACATGCCTGGACCTTCCACAACCCCACCTCCAGCAACTGTCAGCTTAGAGGAGTTTGAGAAATTGAAAGAAAGAAATGAGAAGCTGACTCAAGCTCTACAGAAGACCCTCTGGGAGAGGAGTGATGGTAGGTTGGATATTGAGAGGCTAGAAAAGCTGAAAGTGGAGCATTTGGCTAGAATTGAGAAGTCTGAGGATTACATTAAGAAGTCTAGGGCTGGAGAACAAATCTTGAAGAATGCCTGCAAGGAAGCTCAGTTCCAGAAGGCCAGGACTGATTTGTATCTGAAGGAGAGTCAGGCTAGGTGGGTCAGGATCACCGAAGCTCGCACTCAGGAGGATAAAAGGACTCAGGATAAGATTGAACAGATGGAAGCTAGTGCAAAAGAGCAACAGGAAGCCCTGGCAGTAGCCCAGAGGGAAATCTCAGAGTTGAAGATCAGAGCTGGTGTAAAGAGGTCAAAGGACCAGAGTCAACACAAGAAGCTAACTGCAGCTGTTGCCACAAGGAATCTCCTTATCAGGAATCTTACAGAGCGTCCAGCTGATCCTGTGACTGAAGCACTTCTCAAGGAAGTTCAGGAGGATGAATTTGGCCTTGGTGTTTGACTTTTTGCTTGTTGTTGCTTTCATTTTTATGTACTTTTCTTTGTGTTGTATTTTTTTTGACCCCTCAAAGGGCATATGTTGTAAGGAAAAACAAACTATGTATCATTTACCCTTTTGTAATATATGTGTTGATTTGTTTCATCTGAATTCTTCAAGCAACATCACAAGCATCTTCTTCAAGGGGTCTGGAAAGGTCAAAACCAAGTACCAAGCCGGATACCTTGGAAACAAATAGACACACTGCATTGCATACTAACCTTTTGTTTTGTTTTGTAGGTTTTGTTTTATTGTTACTAACTCTGTTGTGATCTCAGGAATTATTGCTCGACGTCGAGGGTTTCCACTCAACCGTCCACACAGATACCCCACCCGCAGCAACCTTCCGGGCATACAGATGGACCAAATGTAGCAGGACCTTACAGAGGTCAGGAATCAAATGACCAACGAGAGGTTGGAAATGAGGAATCAGATGACACAATTTATGGAGGTGATGAACAACATGGCTCAAAGCCAGGAGAGGTTAAGAGCACTGGTAGAAGGGAGAAACCAGGAAGACCATCAGCCAGGGACTGCTGGGACAAGCAACAATGAAAGAGTCCAACCTCATGTCAATCCCCCAGTCTTTGGACCCCACCAGCATCCAGAGATCAACATCCCTGTCAATATACAAGGGACTGCCACAACAGGGAGGGTACTGCAAGAAGACCCCCAGGAAGATCAGTTCACGGTGATGGGAGCTGGGGAGGAGGCCTATGACAGAAGGCTGGATGAGATAGCTGAGAAATTAAGATCCTTAGAGTCTCAGAACTCTTTGGGTTTTGATGTTATGGATATGGGCTTGGTAGACGGAGTCAGGATCCCCCACAAATTTAAACCACCATGCTTTGAGAAGTATAACGGGACTTCCTGCCCCCGGACCCATCTACAATCCTTTCTGGGGAGGCTGAAGGCCTATACTATGGACGAAAAGCTATGGATGTTTTATTTTGAGGATAGCTTAACTGGAGCATCGAGGGAATGGTACTCCCACTTGACAAGAGCAACCATCAGGTGTTGGAAGGATTTGGCAGAAGCCTTCATTAGACAATACCAGTATAATTTGGATATGGCACCCAACAGGACCCTCCTAATGGGGATGTCTCAGTCATCCAGGGAGAGCTTCCGTGAATATGCTCAAAGATGGAGACAGCTTACTGCTGCTGTCCAGCCACCTATGTCAGAGAGGGAGATGGCTGATATGTTCATGAACACCCTCCAGGGGACTTACATTGATAGGCTAGCTGCCTTCTCATCTACCAGCTTTGCAGATGTAGTCATAGCCGGGGAGAGAATTGAAAGCCTATTGAAGTTGGGTAAGATCTCAGACAACGGTGCAAGCTCATCCAGTAACACAAGAAAGCCTTTTGCAGGCCCAAGAAGAACTGGTGAGACCAATGCCATCCACACCAACAGGGGCAGGCCCCAATATGTTCATAGGTCTGTGGCGGCAGTCACCATTCCCGCTCCAGCTCATCCACAACCAGCTTATCAACCACCGCAACAAAATTATCAGCAACAACCTCAGTACCAGCAACAAACTCAGTATCCTCCGAGAAATTACAACAACAGCAACACCAACAACAATAATCAGCAGAGACCGTTCCAACAGAGGCCCTCTCAGGCTAATAGGGTGATCGACCCGATCCCTATGCCCTATGCCACATTGCTTCCACAACTCTTGAAACTCAACCTAGTTGAGCTAAGGACGTTGGCACCTCCGGATCCTAACAGTCTGCCCAGAAATTACGACGCCAGCGCCAGATGTGCCTTTCACTCAAATGCACCTGGTCATAGTACGGAAAAGTGCAGAGCCTTGCACATGAAGGTACAAGACCTGGTAGACTCCAAAGCTCTGAACTTTGCACCACCACCAAATGTCAACAAGAACCCTATGCCACACCATGGTGGTCCCCGAATCAATGCTATTGAAGAAGACAAGCCGTCTTACTTGATAACCAGTGTGGGTCAGATTCGGACACCGTTGGTAGAGATCAAAGCTCAGCTCCTCGAATGTCAAATGTTCCCAGGATGTGAGCTAGGGTGTGCTTACTGCAACATTTCAGTGAATGGTTGTGATAACTTGAGGGATGGCATAGATGGTCTCATTCAGAGTGGCCTACTTCAGATTACAACATCAATTCCTACCAATCCAGCAATCTCATCAGCAACAATTCCAGAACCTCCTACAACTGCAACAACCATTGTTCCAGATAACTCTTCAGCTTCATCAACAAATGTTCCATCTGTCATTTCAACTGACCAGATATCAACGAACATTCCTTCTACAACTTCAGCACCACTTCATTTTGAGTCCCCTACAACAACAACACCCATCCTTCCAACAATGACTCCTACAACATCAGCAGCAAACCATGAAGATGTCTCAACTGTTACAATTTATTATGATCCTGAAAACAACTCCGCCTACAACTCAGAAAGTGCTACTCCCATCAGAGCACCAGTCACAATATACTATGATCCACAGACTATCACAGTCCCTTCTGCAGCTGCCATCAGTCCAGTCACTGTCACAGTGCCTGGGCCAGTACCTTATGAAAGCAGTAATGCCATCCCTTGGCATTACGGCTCTGATTTATACTGCGAAGGACAAAAGATCACTTTTGAATCATCAACTTCCGCACCACAAATAGACAATGTGGGAGGAGGCGGAGGCTTCACCCGAAGCGGACGTCTCTTTGCCCCGCAAATCCAAAGACCCACTGCCGAAGCAGAAGCTGCTGCCAAGGCAAAAGGGAAGAGCATGGTGCAAGAAGAGCAGGTTGTTAGAGAAGCTTTAAAAACACCTTTTGATCAAGAAGTTGATGAGTTCATGAGAATCATCAAGAAAAGTGATTACAAAATAGTGGACCAGCTTCACCAGACGCCTTCCAAGATCTCCATTCTATCCTTGCTTATGTGCTCCGAGGCCCATCGGAACGCACTACTCAAAGTCTTGCACGCTGCTTATGTGCTAGAAGAGATCACCGTCAATCAGTTGGAAGCTGTAGTTGGAAATGTTAATGCTAGTAATGGACTAGGGTTCACCAACACTGATTTGACTTCGGAAGGTTGCAATCATAACAAAGCCTTGCACATTACCATGGAATGTAAAGGTGCAGTCCTTTCCCATGTGCTGGTGGACACTGGGTCATCCCTCAATGTCTTGCCCAAAAAGGCTCTTGTGAAGCTGGAGTATGAAGGATTGGCATTACGACCCAGTAACTTGGTAGTGAGAGCTTTTGACGGCTCTAAGAGATCAGTTCTGGGAGAAATTGAGTTGCCTGTAACGATTGGCCCACAAACTTTCAAAACGACCTTCTACGTGATGGACATTCAGCCTGCCTACAGCTGTTTGTTGGGTAGACCATGGATTCATGCCGCTGGCGCAGTAACGTCTACCCTTCACCAGAAGTTAAAATTTGAGTGGGAAGGCCAAGTCGTTACTATCTGTGGAGAGGAGGACATATTTGTTAGCCATCTGGCTACTTATAAATACATTGAGATGGATGGGGAGATCCACGAGACGATGAGTCAAGGGTTTGAGGCCCTGAATGTTAATGAAACCTCTGCTGTGCTTGGGACCTCTATGACATCCTACCAACAAGCCCGGAAGGTAGTGGAAGAAGGAAACGTTCAAGGCTGGGGCAAACTGTTGCCTGTAGAGAAGAAAGAAGATAGATTTGGGTTGGGTTACAAACCAACTCAAGAAGATCAAGCAGAGGCTGCCAAGAAGCCCAACTTTGTTAGTGGGGGAATGCTCACCCCCGATGCTGTCAACAACTTGGAAGACGAGTTGGAAGAAGAACGCAACCTGGAAAGCTGGATTCGTCCAAGGATTCCGGGAAGCCGTATCTCAAACTGGTCTTCCCAGGAAATTATAAGGGTTACTCATACAGAGTAATTATTATTTCCTGTATTTTTATAGCATGCATCAAGTCTTGCATCTTGCCCAAGATGACAAGACTCATTTTGTAATCGGGCCATCTGTACTTTTTGTGCAACAAGATTAATCAATGAAATATCAGACATCTTTTTGCAAATGAGTCTTTTTCTTTTCCGCTCACTATTTTTTTCCATTTTTCTTTTTGTACAAAAAAATAAATGGCAATGTTTTCAAAATGACAACTTTATTTCACTTTTCTAAACAAGATTAAAATCAATCACTAAAATGAACAAGCTGAACCCTTGCAGAGAGTGCCTTCCAGACAGCACCGACAACAGCACGGCTATGACTTCGTTTGACTTTGACAATCCAATCAATCAAGCTGATGAAGGGGTTGAAGAAGATTATGAGCTACCCGAAGAGCTAGCCAGGTTGTTCAGGCAAGAGGAGAAGGTTATCACTCCTCATCAGGAGGAGGTGGAAACAATTAATCTTGGTACAGATGAAGACGTGAAAGAGGTTAAAATCGGGGCCGGCTTACAAGACTCAGTGAAGAAACAACTGATTGACCTGCTTCAGGAGTATGTGGATGTGTTTGCTTGGTCTTACCAGGATATGCCAGGGTTGGACACCGATATCGTCATGCACAAGCTGCCTTTAAGAGAAGAATGCCCACCAGTTAAACAGAAACTGCGTCGTACTCGCCCAGACATGGCAATGAAGATCAAAGAAGAGGTACAGAAGCAGTGGGACGTTGGGTTCCTTGCTGTAACTAGCTACCCACCGTGGGTTGCTAATATAGTACCTGTGCCTAAGAAAGATGGCAAAGTAAGGATGTGTGTTGACTACCGGGATCTGAACAGAGCCAGCCCGAAAGATGATTTCCCATTACCTCACATTGATGTATTGGTTGATAACACGGCTCAGTTCTCGGTATTCTCCTTCATGGATGGATTTTCAGGATACAATCAGATCAAAATGTCACCTGAAGACATGGAGAAGACAACTTTCATCACACCCTGGGGCACGTTCTGTTACAAAGTGATGCCATTCGGACTGAAGAATGCGGGTGCAACATATCAACGGGCTATGGTAACATTATTCCACGATATGATTCATAAAGAAATAGAATGTTATGTGGATGACATGATCGCCAAGTCCCTTACAGAGGAAGACCACCTGGTAAATCTGCTGAAGCTATTCAAGCGTCTGAGGAAGTACCAATTGAAGCTGAACCCTAACAAATGCACGTTCGGGGTGCGATCCGGTAAGCTGCTGGGTTTTATTGTAAGCGAGAAAGGGATTGAAGTGGACCCTGATAAAGTCAAAGCCATTCAAGAAATGCCTGCACCGAAAACTGAGAAAGAAGTTCGAGGGTTTCTGGGTAGATTGAACTACATTTCAAGGTTTATATCTCACCTCACGGCAACCTGTGAACCCTTGTTCAAGCTGTTAAGAAAAGAACAGACGGTCAGGTGGAATGAAGACTGCCAGAAGGCTTTTGACAAGATCAAAGAATATCTGCAAGAACCTCCAATCCTTATGCCCCCAGTTGAAGGAAGACCTCTGATAATGTACTTGACAGTATTAGAAGAGTCAATGGGGTGCGTGCTGGGCCAGCATGACGAGTCTGGTCGAAAAGAGTATGCAATATACTACCTGAGCAAAAAGTTTACCGACTGTGAACAACGTTATTCACTGCTCGAGAAAACTTGCTGTGCTTTAGCGTGGGCTGCTCGCCGACTGAGACAGTATATGTTGACCCACACCACCTTATTGATCTCAAAGATGGACCCAGTTAAGTACATTTTCGAGAAGCCAGCACTTACCGGACGGGTTGCAAGATGGCAAATGATCCTCACAGAATATGACATCCAATACACATCTCAGAAAGCCATCAAGGGCAGTGTATTGTCTGAATATCTTGCTGAGCAACCTATTGATGACTACCAACCTATGAGATTTGACTTCCCTGATGAAGACATCATGTTCATAAAAACAAAAGATCGTGAAGAGCCTGTTCACACTGAAGGGCCTGACCCGGGAGAATAATGGACTATGATGTTTGATGGGGCTGTTAATATGAATGGTCGTGGTGTTGGTGCAGTACTCATTACACCTGAGGGGGTTCACATGCCTTTCTCAGCAAAGCTCACCTTTAACTGCACTAATAACGAAGCTGAATACGAAGCCTGCATTATGGGTCTTGAGGAAGCCATTGACCTCAGGATCAAGACATTGACTGTATTCGGGGATTCAGCTCTGGTAGTTAATCAAACCAACGGCAAATGGTACACTCACCAGGATCATCTGATACCTTACAGGGATTATACAAGGAGGTTATTGACTTTCTTCACAACAGTCAAGCTTGAGTATATCCCTCGAGATGAGAATCAGTTTGCAGATGCCCTGGCCACCATTTCATCAATGATCAAAGTTCAAGCTGCCAACTTTGTACCGCAGATTTCAGTGTCCAGACTTGACAGACCAGCTTATGTATTCGCAGCAGATACTATCAAAGATGATAAGCCTTGGTTCCATGACATTAAATGCTTCTTGGAGGATCAAACATACCCACCTGGGGCATCTTCCAATGATAAGAAGACATTAAGAAGGCTTGCTGGTAGTTTCTTCCTGAACACTGATGGTTCTTTGTACAAGAGAAACTTTGATATGGTACTCCTCAGATGCGTCGACAGAACAGAAGCAGACTTGCTGATGCATGAAGTGCATGAGAGATCCTTTGGTACCCATGCTGGAGGGCATGCCATGACTAAGAAACTGCTAAGATCAGGTTATTATTGGATCACAATGGATGCAGACTATTGTGCCTACGCCAGAAAATGCCATAAATGCCAGATCTATGCGGATAAGGTGCATGTGCCTCCCAATCCTTTGAATATAATGTCTTCACCCTGGCCCTTTGCCATGTGGGGCATTGATATGATCGGCAAGATTGAGCCAACTGCTTCGAATGGCCACAGATTCATCCTGGTCGCCATTGACTATTTCACCAAGTGGGTTGAAGCAGCCTCATATGCAAATGTTACAAGGCAAGTGGTAGCCAGATTTCTGAAGAGAGATATCATCTGTCGATATGGAGTTCCCGAGCGAATCATTACTGATAATGGTTCCAACCTGAACAACAAAATGATGGCAGAATTATGCCGGGACTTCAAGATCCAACACCACAATTCTTCTCCTTACAGGCCGAAGATGAACGGTGCTGTTGAGGCAGCCAATAAGAATATCAAGAAGATTGTGCAGAAGATGGTAGTCACGTACAAAGACTGGCATGAGATGCTACCATTTGCCTTGTATGGGTACCGCACGTCAATCAGAACATCCACCGGGGCAACACCGTATCAGCTTGTGTATGGTATGGAGGCAGTCCTACCAGTTGAAGTTGAATTACCCTCCTTACGGGTATTGATGGATGTTAAGCTGAACGAAGCAGAATGGGTCCGGTCCCGATACGAACAACTAAGTTTGATTGAAGAGAAAAGATTGGCTGCAATCTATCATGGGCAGTTGTATCAGAGAAGAATGAAGAAAGCCTTCGATCAGAAAGTCAGGCACCGAGAGTACCAAGTAGGAGATCTTGTGTTGAAGAGAATCCTCCCTCCTCACACAGACCACAGGGGCAAATGGACTCCAAATTATGAAGGACCATTCGTGGTAAAGAAAGTTTTCTCTGGTGGAGCACTGATGCTCAGTACCATGGATGGTGAAGATTTCCCGTCCCCTGTGAATTCAGATGCAGTTAAAAAATACTTCGCATAAAAAATGACCCGCTGGACATAAAAACAGAATGTAAGTCCAGGCAAAAATAGGGCATCCCGGCGAGTCAAAAACAGAATAAAAGACTCGGGCAAAAATAAGGGAAAATAAACAAAAAGATTGTACACCCGCTGAGTTGAAAAGCCGCATTGGACAACTCAGGCAAAAATGGGTATCCCGATGGATTGAAAACCCGAAAGGGCGATCCATGCAAAATAAGGGAATAAGCGAACAACTGCACTCTGAATTCGTCTGTATCACTTACAACTTGGTAAGCTTCGAAAGGGTCAAGCTCCTGTCAGAACCAGCCATCTTCAGAAAGCAAGACAAGAAGAGCGTCAATAGTCATACGAGTCATAGCAGGAGGAAGCTCCTTCAAAGCGTCGTCAACATTGCCAGCATGTTGTTTCTCAATTTGTAACAATCTCCTCATTTCAGGAGATTTGTTTCTTTGACTGTATCTCGCCGATTCAGGGCACATGAATTAATAAAATCATATTTTTCAGTCATGTTTTGTCTTGTACATTTTTGTTTGCAAAGAATGTCTGATGTCTTAAGAAAATTGATTGCATGAATACAGATGTTATCTTTAAAAATAAAAGAAAATAAAACACGTGCTTGCAGGAAATATCCTTACTCTCAGAAGTGCATAACTCCTATGACGGGATCCGGTAAGGGATGCCTCGGGATTACTTGTGCGTTTCTCTGTCTTTGCAGGATTGCAGGTATTCAAAAGCGCAACATAGGGCATGAAAGCTTCATCCCAGCAAACTGGCAAATCAACACTCACTCAGTCTTAACACTCAAAGTGCTTTCTCCCCAGCTGAGTTGCCACTTGTTGCTTCTCCCCAACCGAGTTGCCAATCATTCTTCCTCAGCCAGGTACAAAAGCCAGGGAACCATCTTCCCCACAGAATTTCAGCCTCTATCCAGAAGAGCAACGCACGAAGGAATCACAACAGAGTGAAGAAAGCTTCTACAAACCCCAGCTGGGTCCCTTATTTACTGGAATAGATCTATCATTGATCCATTTCCCCAAGCAGAGTCATTTCATCAGATCTACCAATGATCGCATCCCCAGCTGGGATATTCACTTCAGACAGATCGACCAGAGATCTTCACGGCAACGGGATCCGGATCCCGGTTTGGTATCTTTGCATAATCATAGCATTCGCATCATATTTACCAAACAAAGCGTAGCATTCCGTCTTAAGGACGGAGCATTACGGCAAAAATCAAACATATAGCCTAATCATAAGCCATGTTTTTGAATCAAACACTCGTGAATAATAAAAATCCATCAGTATACAGAAAACTTTCCTCCAGAGTCCCCAGCAAAAGCAGTTGCCTCATATTCACAAACACCAGTATATACTCCTTTTTGACACCCGTCCGTGTCATCTTTCCCCAGTAAAGTCGCCTGAACACTCTTTACAAACAAGATCACCCGTATTACAGATACTTCCTGACACCCGTCCGTGTCATACCCCCAGCAGAAAACCAAGACATTCTCTTTGCACTCACAAAAACTTATATACAAATTCTTTGACACTCGCCTGTGTCACCCTCCCCAGCACAGTTACATAAACACGTTGTATATCATATACTTTGTTTATACTATACTTTTCCTCTTTTGACACTCGTCCGTGTCACTCTCCCCAGCAGTTAAAATACTCATCTATACAATACTCAAACTCACTATTCATGTTACACTTATACAGATACTTGTCCGTATCTTGTATATACCATTTATATCCCCACAGATTCAACATTGGTCCTTGTTCTTTGTTAACCAGTTGGTACTCGTCCGTACCATCATCTCAGAACATGCGTCAAGCGTTTGTTTCTACATGATACTCGTCCGTATCATAATCTTAAGGATGCTCGTCCGCATCTTTAATCCATACACTGTGTCAGACACTCTTGTCTTCTTGAATATAGATACTCGTCTGTGTATACTATTCCCCAGAAGAGTCCCCTCAGATTCAACACTCATCCGTGTTCCTTGTTAACCAGTTGATACTCGTCCGTATCATCATCTCTGAGCACGTGTCAGTTTGTTTCTACCCGATACTCGTCCGTATCATAGTCTTAAGGATGCTCGTCCGCATCTTTAATCTATACACGTACATTTAAACACTTATACCTTTTGTTTTCTTGGATAAACACTCGTCCGTGTTTACTATTCCCCAGTAGATAGACAACAAAACAAAATTTTCCTTCTTATCTGACACTCGTCCTGTGTCATGATAAACCCTGAGAGCAGCCGTACCCTGCTAGGTGGTCGTCCTCCACCTCTTGATGGTCGTCCTCCATCATGCTCATCCGATGGCCGTCCCCATCGTTGATTTAGCAGCCGTCCCCTGCTAGGTGGTCGTCCTCCACCTCTTGATGATTGTCCTTCATCATTTTATCCAATGGCCGTCCCCATTGTTGATTTTGGTTATCTGACATTCGTCCTATGTCATGACATACCCTGAGAGCAGCCGTCCCCTGCTAGGTGGTCGTCCTCCACCTCTTGATGGTCGTCCTCCATCATGCTCGTCCGATGGCCGTCCCCATCGTTGACCTTTTATCCGGCATTCGTCCTATGTCGCGATATTTTCGGCAGCCGTACCCTGCCAGGTGGTCGTCCTCCACCTTAGATGACCGTCCCTCATCTTAACCCCAACAGAGCAGCCGTCCCCTGCTAGGTGATCGTCCTTCACCTTTGATGACCGTACCTCATCATCTGTTTATTTCATTTATTCTTTAACCCGATGGCCGTCCCCGTCGTGGTCCCTTTTCTTTTTAGCCCGATGGCCGTCCTCATCGTTGGTTACTTTACTTTATGAACTCGATGGCCGTCCCCGTCATGTTTCATTCGATCCCCAGAGAATCTTGCAGCTTTACTTGATGGCCGTCCCCATCATATTATCTTATTTTTCCTAGCTAGTCGGCCGTCCCCGTCTTTGCTTTACCTTTTATCCCCAGCATGTCGGCCGTCCCCGTCATTGCTTTATTTCCCGCACTTTCCCCAGCATGTCGGCCGTCCCCGTCATTGCTCTTTACCCAGCAGTCGTCCTCTGCTCGACGGTCGTCCTCCGTCGCCCACACTTTACAATATACTTTATTTTCCTTTACAATCTATATCCCTTTTCTTCTTCATTCTGTGAGTGCAAATTTTGGACCGTCTTTGATATTCAACCACAAGTTATCTTGTTTGCCTGTTAAGCCGATGCTTACATCCTGCACAACTAACTCATGTTTGAATAGGGGCAGCTGTAAACACCCCAAATTTGCCCTCACCCATTCACACCATGGCTTGTGATCATTTCATATGCATAAACACAATCATAACATCTCATACCACATTTTTGATTCACTGCATAGATTCAAAGTCATCTGCATCTAGGGTTTGTGATCTGAGCAATCCAAGAGCTTCTTGAGCCACTCCAAAGGCCACCAATCACTTCAAAGGGGTCCATGTGTGTTCTTATATCATATTATATCCTCTCAAAGTCAAGAATGCTAAAGAATCACAAGAATTGGGATTGGTATGGAAGCAGAGCCAGACTTGACTGCACAGTTGACCTAAAATTAGGGTTTTGGTTTCAGAGGCCATAACCCCAAATTTTTTGGTCATTCTTGTTTCTATTGGTCTATATATGGTATAGGGAGTATGCATATCAATTTTCATGAAGAAATTCCATGGGGAAGTCATCTGATCAAGAGTTGACTTTTTGGACAAGTCAGTGCAAAATCAGGGCATCTGAGGCCCCCAATGACCCAACCAAGGGGTGATCTTCATCATTTTGAGTGTATATGATCTTTATTTGATCATGGAAGAAGTTAGAAGTTCACAAAATTCAAGAATTACAAGTTTTTGCAAAGTTGACTTTTTAGGGCAAGTTTGACTTTTAATGAAATGTCATTTTATGCAACTTTTTCAACCCTTGCTTTTTGATCCAAAAATGCTTCAAATGGAAAAACTTTGGTCATGAAAGTTGTAGATTAGATCTTTCCCTTTTCAAAAAGTACAAGAACATGACCTAATTCATTTTGGATCAAAAGTTATGATGCATCAAAGTTGGCTAAAATCACTAAATTTCAAGTTATGCACCAAGTGAGAAATTTGCAAAATCTTGTACCAAAGGCATTTGTGACTTCTAATTGTTGTCTAATCATTACACAAGCATCACATGTGACCTAAAAATCAGAATGGGCCAAAGGTTTCTCATTTGTTTGGCCTTTGGAGCAAGATATTTTCATGAAGATTCAAAAGCAAGCAAGTTGCAAAAGCTCATGATCACTTCCATCCACTTGCTGCCTTGGATGCTGAACCACCCTAGCTCTCTCCCCTCACCATGCTGCGCAAGACAACCCCTTTTGTACCAAGCTAGCAATGTAGCCCATTCCCTCCTTACACAAAGTTGACAATTTGCAAAAAGCACCATACCAATCAATAAAGGGCAGGTCACATCATCTGACCAATAGGATTTGTTTATGTGGATCAAATGCTAGCTAAACACAACAAGAAGCAAGGCTGAAACACACCACAACACACCATTCACAAAAACTCTCCCTCTTGCAAAAGCTTTCGATTCTCCCAACTCAATCACTCAACCTTCAAACAAACACCACCATTCACCTCTGGATCATCCACTGACCCAAAACCACCCATCAAAACAGCCAAGAACCCACCACAAGCCAGATACGATTTCTGACCAGTTGAAGTGCAAACTCCCAAACCAGCCACATTCAAAGTTGTCCAAGCACTGCAAACTCATCAGGAAGGCCATTAGAAGTTGTTTGCACCAAGAAAGCAGCTAGCAAGCTCAAAGGGTGAAAGCTCCATCTCAGGTAGCCTTTCAAATTAAATTTTCCAGGACCTCTATTTTATGTTACAAAATGATTAAGCATGCTTCACTGATCACATTGAACTTGAAGTTATTGAAAATGGTTGAGAAATGAAGCTGTATTGCTTGTCTGAAATTTTGGCAGTTTTTGTTCTTTGCTTCGATTCATGATTATGGCTGGAAATAAATGAGAAATGAGGGTGGGGTTGAGTTTAGGAGAGTGAAAGGAACAAATCTGGAGCTTTAGAGCTCCAGAAATGACCTAGGGAAGGATTTGAAGATTCTCAGGGAGGGAGGTCACCGGAGAAGACGACCGGAGCTCGTCTCCGGTGACCTGAAAGTCATTAGTCATTTAATTAGGGTTAGGGCAAATTTTAAACGTGGACCCTTGGATCTGGCTTCCCGCGCGCGCGTGTGTGGTCTGGATCATGTCATTAGTTAATAATTAGGATTAATTTGTTTTATTAATTAAAATTAGGAAGTTTGAACCTGGGCCGTCCAGATGCGCGCCCAGTCAAACGTTTCAAACCCAGTTTCAATCCTGGCCTTCCATCCTGCATACTTCTAATTTATTTTATTTTCTTTTCTTTTTATTCCATTTAATTTCTCCAATTTATTTAAAATAGTAAAAACCATTTAAAAATTATGAAAATTTTGTCAAGAGTTTCATTAATTTTTAAAACCCAAAAATATTTTTATTTTCATTTTTTGCATTTAAAAAGTATTTTTAAATATTTAAAAGTTTCTTTTTAATTAATTAATGAGAATTAATTGATTAAAAATACTTTTAGGTATTTAAAAATCACCAAAAAATTCAAGAAACATTTAAAAACATTTAGAAACATTGTCCAACCCTCAAACCAAATTTATTTTTTGATCTTGATGCATTTTGAGAATTTCTCATGGAATTAAAATCATTTTGATGCATTATTTTGATCCAAACTTCCAAAAATCATTTCTGCCTAACCCTAAAGAGTTGGACCTTGATTCTTTTTGCATTGCATTGTGTTTAGCATGTAGTTTGTGAGATTAAATGGCCATGATTTGATCTTTCATTTTCCTTTTGTTTGATAATTTTCTTGTTAAGGAACCCTAAAACCCTAGAAAACTTAGGAAAATCATAACTTGAATTTGATTAAGAGTTGAAACCTCTCCTTTGGGCAATGGGTTAGTATAGGATTAGGGGTCCTTTGAGTGCATTTTCAATTTTTTATAGTGTTGTTTGCTTCTGATTTTGGTTTGTGTTTGATGCTTTGATCATAAACCCTAATTTGGGCTTCCATATGCATCCACCTTGCATTTACTTGCATAACATGACTTGCCATGACATTCCATGCCTCCATTTGATTCATTGAACATCCTAAGACATATTGAAAGCATGTTTGATCATTGCATCTTGCATTTGTCATGTTGTATGCCATATGCATTTCATAACTTTTCATGAATGTTCATGTGTTTTAACTTGCTCCATTTGTATCCATGAGCTTGTATGATCATCTCCATTTGTTGTCTCATGTTTTTAGCATCTCATAGCATCATTAACATCATGAATATGCTTCTGGTTTTGGTTTGCATCATGTCATTCCATCCCATTTTGCATTGCATTGCATTTCTTTTCTAACCTTTCAGGTGGTAAGTGACTTTGAGAAGTGAATTTGCCTTCACTTCTCATAACTTCTCTTCATCTCTTTTATGCATCCTTGCTGCATTTTGCTTTGTGTTTGAGATTGAGCTTGCTCATTCTTCTTCTTCTTACCTTTCTTTCCTCAAGTGACTTGACTTCTTGAATGAAGCAAGTTGCTTTGCTTCTCCTGATCCTTTTCTCTGCTTCCTGGTGGTTCCATTGAAGATCTTCTTTCTTAAACCTCACAAACCTTAGGAACAACCAAGCATGATAATGATTAGGGTTTTGATTAGTCTCCCCACTTAGTTTTTACCTTTGTGTCTCTTTGAGTCTTCTCTTCTCACCTCATAATCAGGGACTGAACCCTAAAGGTTTTAAGGCTTTGTGATTAAGCTTATGCCTGCATCCTTCTATTAGGATGGAGTGTATAACTTTAATCCTAAGTGTTAAACCCTTAATGTGTTTAAATCTCTTAATCAATTCACTTTAATAATCACTAAGACATCAAGCTTGTAACTTGGGCCTTGCATTAGGGTTCTAATTCTTCCTTAATTGGTTAAGAAGGACTAACCCTAGTGTTAATGGACAAGTCCCCCTCAAGTTGTCTTACAAACCCTAAAAATCACTTCATCATCATATCATTAAGTAAAATCCACTTAATCAAAGGCTTGTTTTGTCATGAGCTTAATCCCTAATCATGGATTAAGTTGAGGAGCTTTCCTCAGCTTAAACATTCTCATCTATTATCCTTCTATTAGGATGGTGTAATGAGTCTGTTTAGTCCCTGATTATGGCTTAATCTCATTACTTAACACTAAACAAAAACAACAAAAACATCTAAATAATCACAAATAGGTTAATGATCTTAATCCTATACCAAAGGTAATTAAGTGTGAGAATCTGACTTCACACTTAAGGTATTCTCATTACCCCTAATCAAAGGGAAGATGTGATGAGTTTACTAACCCATTGGTTTCGGCTTAAGCTCATTAACTTATGACAAACTTCAAAAAGCAATAAAAGACTGAAAACTCAAAAAACAAACAATAATCGTCTCCTTCGGGATTCTTTTCTCATCTCATTCACTCATAAACGAGAACTTGCTTCTTCCGTCTGATGCAAGACAGTTTGCACCTGAGCCAGACAGGTCATACACTTGAGCATAGACAAGTAAGCAGTTCATCAGTCAATTCATCTTTCAGTATCTTTGGGTCGAACTACGGTGTTTTGACTTCCTCATTGCACGAGAGGATACGTAGGCATAACTTAACGGTTATCGAACAAAAAGTCTCTGTACATTCCCCCTCTTTCTAGCTTTATTCTTTAAGCCTCATGATCTTGAGCATTCCATTCACTTCTTACACTGACACTTCATTTATACACTTCACTCTCTTTTACACTGACACCTGTACATCCTTTTCCAGCTCTTTATGCACAGACTGCACTGACACTACCCCTTTAAAACACAAATCTTTTAAGCGTGGATCCCGTCGAGTACGGCGGACAATCTGGGTGCTAATACCTTCCCAGGTTGTAACCAACCCCCTTTCTCAGTCTCTCTGGTTCGCAACCGTCTTATCCATCTCTTTCTAGGTCTATGCAGCATTGCCTTTCCTCCGGGATAAAAATGCCTAGCTGGCGACTCTATTCATCTCCAGTGAGTTCACTGCTGTGTGTTCTCATTGTCCCTTTCGCCGACCGTTCGCGTCTGTACCTTTATCTGGGGCCATTCTCATTTATCGGGAGCGACAGCTTGGCGACTCTGCTGGGGACCCTTATACTGTAACCAGGGCTTCTGGTTCTTTTTGTGGGTTCCTCCTAGCGTTTGTTTGATTTGTGTTTACTGGGGTGTTATGTGCTATCTGTGTTTGTACATTTGTATTTGTTTTTGCTTTATATACAGTTTGTTTACTGCTTCCTTTACAGCTTTACATATATCATACTATCATGCTGTCTGGCTGGATCTGTTTGGTTGTTTTGGTGGGTGGGGTTCTATTGAGAATTAAGGTCCTATACCTGGGACCTGAGTGACACCTAGGCTAGAGTGGTTCATATTCTTTCCCATTCCATCTCGGTCTGGTGCGGGAATATGAAACACGGTTCAGATATGGGTTTCTTCTTGAGAACTCTGTGTTGCAGATCTCCTGCAATACTAGGGCTATCTGGGAAGCCTGCTAAGTCTGGATGACCTTTAGTATCGACCTTCAGAAACTGAGGTGAATTAGAGGAGGAACTTTTATGGTTATTGTAAACACTGTACCTCCGGGTTAGAAGTGTTTACACTTCTCATAACTGATCCAAGTCTGAGGATCCTTGTTTTAGAACATCACCTGTGAGGGGGTTGGGTTGTTTACAGGTTTGCAGGTACCCTTGACCTCAGCATACCCTGTTACTTTGTTTTGATTAAGAGTACTCCATTTTGGAACAGTTCTTGTGATTCTAAAACCCTGGACATGTGACCCTTTATTTGAGTCCCCCACCTTGGTTACTGGACTTATAGACCTCCATCTGGACTTCTTGAACATATGTGGACCTATATCAGAGCACTTGATCAGATCCAGCTCAGTCACAAACCCTTGCATATCATTTGCATACATCCTCATTGCATCATTTTGACATGTGTTTATTTGTTTTTCAGGGTATCCATCCTATCATTTTGGCTTGGTTTTGACCCCTTCTTCAGCTTAGACCCATCTTCATCAGCACTTGCTTCAGCTATCAGTTACCTGCTTCAGTCACTTGCATCCTCAGTCCCAGCCTATCAGTGGCCCATCTTCAGTGTTGTCCTCAGTCATCATCATCAGCACCCATTCTTCAGCAACATGGCACCTAAGAAAAGTAACATCTCCTATCACTTCTTTGAGCCTGAGCTAGCCAGCATCAGGAGGATTCAGACCCTGATTACTCCAGACCATATACCACTCTTTAGGGAACATTATGGAGGAATCCTTGATGTGGTATTGGATTTGGACCCTTCACAGAGGAGCTTGATACATACTTGCCTGCAATTCTATGATCCCCCTCTGAGGTGCTTCACATTTCAGAATTTTCAGTTGGGACCTTTGCTGGAGGAGTATTCATCATTGGTTGGTGTACCCATCAGGGGTGGAATCCCTTTCAACCCTGAGATGGCTTTCCCAAGTAACGAGGAGATAGCCAAAGCATTACATTTGGAACCAATTCTGATTGGGCAGAACCTGGCATCTAAAGCTGGAATCTCTGGTTTTCATCTGGATTTCTTGACTTCTCAGGCTAGTCTGAAGGCCTCCCTGGGGGAGTGGAGGGCAGTCTGTGCTCTGTTGGCCCTTAGCATATATGGGATCTTACTTTTTGCAGATGAGCCTAGGTTTGTTAGCAAGAATGCAATCCATCTTTTCATCCTGAGGAACCCAGTGCCCACCTTACTGGGAGATCTTTACTACTCAGTTAATCAAAGGAATGAAAAGCAAAGGGGGAGATTAGTGAGATGTTGTGCACCTTTGTTCCATACTTGGCTGCTCAAGCACTTGCCAAAGACTGATGCATTCTTGAACCCTCACCAGCAGAAGAACTGGGCTAAGAGGCTTATTGCTCTAACCTCAGATGACATCAGATGGTGCACTCAGAGCACTAAGGGCAGAGACATCATCACAAGTTGTGGGCAATTTCCCAATATGCCTCTGATTGGAGTGAAGGGTTGCATCAACTACAACCCTCTGCTTTTCAAAAGACAACTGGGCTATGCATTGGTCCATCCCCCTAGAGCACAGGATCTGACTGAGACCCTTTATGTTGAAATCAATCCTAATCTGGCTATTGTCAGGCAGGCATCCTGGGCCTGGGACAATGTGCAGACTAAGGGGGTAACTATTCTTGGAAGATGCAATAATGTAGCCTCTGCCCAGTACTATGAGTGGTCACATGCCAGGGCTCAAGTCTCTGGAATGCCCTTCACTAATGAAGACATGCCTGGACCTTCCACAACCCCACCTCCAGCAACTGTCAGCTTAGAGGAGTTTGAGAAATTGAAAGAAAGAAATGAGAAGCTGACTCAAGCTCTACAGAAGACCCTCTGGGAGAGGAGTGATGGTAGGTTGGATATTGAGAGGCTAGAAAAGATGAAAGTGGAGCATTTGGCTAGAATTGAGAAGTCTGAGGATTACATTAAGAAGTCTAGGGCTGGAGAACAAATCTTGAAGAATGCCTGCAAGGAAGCTCAGTTCCAGAAGGCCAGGACTGATTTGTATCTGAAGGAGAGTCAGGCTAGGTGGGTCAGGATCACCGAAGCTCGCACTCAGGAGGATAAAAGGACTCAGGATAAGATTGAACAGATGGAAGCTAGTGCAAAAGAGCAACAGGAAGCCCTGGCAGTAGCCCAGAGGGAAATCTCAGAGTTGAAGATCAGAGCTGGTGTAAAGAGGTCAAAGGACCAGAGTCAACACAAGAAGCTAACTGCAGCTGTTGCCACAAGGAATCTCCTTATCAGGAATCTTACAGAGCGTCCAGCTGATCCTGTGACTGAAGCACTTCTCAAGGAAGTTCAGGAGGATGAATTTGGCCTTGGTGTTTGACTTTTTGCTTGTTGTTGCTTTCATTTTTATGTACTTTTCTTTGTGTTGTATTTTTTTTGACCCCTCAAAGGGCATATGTTGTAAGGAAAAACAAACTATGTATCATTTACCCTTTTGTAATATATGTGTTGATTTGTTTCATCTGAATTCTTCAAGCAACATCACAAGCATCTTCTTCAAGGGGTCTGGAAAGGTCAAAACCAAGTACCAAGCCGGATACCTTGGAAACAAATAGACACACTGCATTGCATACTAACCTTTTGTTTTGTTTTGTAGGTTTTGTTTTATTGTTACTAACTCTGTTGTGATCTCAGGAATTATTGCTCGACGTCGAGGGTTTCCACTCAACCGTCCACACAGATACCCCACTCTGTTGTGATCTATGAAAGTTGAAGAACTCATTGGTTCCCTTCAAACCTTTGAGATGGGAATGAATGACACAAATATTAAAAAGAACAAAAGCATAGCCTTGGTGACAAATACTGATGAAGAAGAAGATGATGAATCAGAAAATGATAAAAGCTTATCAGACAACCTTGCTATGCTTGGAAGACAATTCAAAAAGATTCTCAGAGGAATGGAAGGCAAATCCAATCCCAGTGGAAGATACACAAACTCTTCTGAGAACAAGAGACCTTATGATGTTAACAGAAGGTCAAATTTTGCTGAAAAGACCAGTCAAGAAAAAGGAATCAAATGCCATGGATGTGAAGGATATGGACACATCAAGAATGAATGTCCTACCTACTTAAAAAGGCAAAAGAAAGGACTATCTGTAACCTGGTCTGATGAAGACTCAGGAGGAGATTCAGAAGAAGAATCAGCTAAGCATATCACTGCTTTAGCTGGATTATGTGAGTCTGAAAGTGAATCCAGTGATGGAGAGTGTACTTATGAAGAACTTGAGCAAGCATTCAAAGATCTATACAAAAGAAGCACTGAAATATGCAGTGAGGTTATAAAGCTAAAGAAGTAGAATGAGGCATTAGAAGATGAAAAAGCAAGTGATCAAGAGATCATTGACACCTTGAAAAGTGAAGTAAGTCTTCTCAACTCCAAGTTGGAACATATGTCCAAATCTGTTAGAATGTTGAACAGCAGCTCAAATACACTGGATGTTATTCTCAACAACAATAAGCACTCAGGGGATAAAAGTGGACTGGGATTTAACAGAGTACATAAAGATGAAGCTAGCTCTAGCAAAACAACTTCAAAATCCATACAGTCAAACAAGATGTCCCAACAGATGCTTCAACATCAGGAAAAGAACACAAAGTCAAACATAATGTTCCAACAGATGTCTCAACATTCTGGAAAGAACAAAATGAAGAAGAAGTATCAAAGATGGAGATGCCATTACTGTGGAAGATTTGGACGTATCAAACCTCATTGTTATAAGCTACATGGATATCCAAATCAGATGTGTCAGCAACCTCCTAAGCAGAAGACAGAAGTCATCAAGAAGGTATGGAGACCAAAAACTAGCATTCAGGCTGATCAAAGCTACATACCCAAGAACAAGATCAACAATCAATCTTGGAGATCTGCTGGTGAACAACACACAGGGCAAAGACATCAAAAGGAATCTCAACTCAAATGGTCAAAGAAAAGTGTTGCATATATAGCACATACATCACTAAGAGTATCAGCTAAGGAAGACTGGTATTTTGACAGTGGATGTTCAAGACACATGACTGGATTGAAGAACCTGCTAGTAAACTTAAAGTCACATTCATCCAGGTATGTAACCTTTGGAGATGGAGCTAAAGGAGAAATCAAGGGAGTTGGGACCTTGGACTGTCAAGATGTTCCAAGACTAGATGATGTGCTGCTAGTTAAAGGTTTAACTGCTAACCTGATCAGTATAAGTCAATTATGTGATCAAGGGTACAGTGTAAACTTTACCAAAACTGAATGTATAGTGACTAACAAAGAACAAGAGGTGGTCATGAGAGGAGCCAGATCTAAAGACAACTGTTACATGTGGGAATCTCAAAACCTCAGTCTCACTTCAACTTGTTCTTTAGCTAAAGAAGAAGAAGTGAAACTATGGCACCAAAGGCTAGGTCATCTTCATTTCAGAGGCATAAAGAAGATAATATCTATGGATGCTGTAAGAGGTATTCCTAAACTGAATATTGATGATGGCAAAATATGTGGTGAATGTCAAATAGGCAAGCAAACCAAGATGTCCCATCCAAAGCTCCAACATCTAACAACTTCCAAAGTTTTGGAACTATTACATATGGATCTTATGGGACCTATGCAGGTTGAAAGTCTTGGTGGCAAGAGGTATGCCTATGTGGTGGTTGATGACTTTTCAAGATATACATGGATAAATTTCATCAAAGAAAAGTCTGATGTATTTGATGTATTCAAAGAATTATGCCAAAGATTACAAAGGGAGAAATCCAGCTGTGTGATCAGAATAAGAAGTGATCATGGAAAAGAATTTGAGAACCAAAAGTTCTTAGATTTTTGCTCTTCAGAAGGAATCAATCATGAATATTCTTCACCTATCACTCCTCAACAGAATGGGATTGTTGAGAGGAAGAATAGAACTATTCAAGAATCAGCAAGAGCTATGATCCATGCTAAAAAGTTACCTTTGTACTTCTGGGCTGAAGCTATGAACACTGCTTGTTACATCCATAACAGAGTTACTCTAAGGAAAGGAACTCTGTCCACAATATATGAAGTCTGGAAGGGCAGAAAACCCACAGTCAAGTACTTTCATGTGTTTGGAAGTAACTGTTACATTCTGGCAGATAGGGAGCAAAGAAGAAAAATGGATCCTAAAAGTGATGAAGGGATTTTCCTTGGATATTCTATAAACAGCAGAGCATATAGAGTATTTAATTCTAGAACCAAGGTAATCATGGAGTCCATAAATGTGATAATTGATGATGCTCCTACAAATGTCCCAGAAGATGTTGGAACATCTGCTGATATCAAGATTGAAGCTGAAGAAAAGAATGATCATTATAACTTCACTCAAACTGATACAAGGACAGAAGAATCCAGCAAACCTCCCTCCATCAGAATACAGAAAGATCATCCTAAAGATTTGATAATTGGTGATCCCAACAGAGGTGTGAGCACTAGATCAAGAGAAGTAATTTCAGGTTCTTGTTTTGTTTCTAAAATAGAACCTAAAAACATCAAGGAAGCTCTTACTGATGAATACTGGATTAGTGCTATGCAAGAGGAATTAGGTCAATTCACAAGGAATGAAGTATGGAATCTTGTTCCTAGACCTAATAACATAAATGTGATTGGAACAAAATGGGTGTATAAGAACAAGTCAAATGAACAAGGAGTTGTTACAAAGAACAAAGCTAGACTTGTAGCTCAAGGATACACTCAAATTTAAGGAGTAGACTTTGATGAAACCTTTGCACCAGTAGCAAGGCTTGAATCAATTAGACTACTTTTGGGAATTGCTTGTATCTTAAAGTTCAAGCTATTTCAAATGGATGTGAAAAGTGCCTTTTTAAATGGTTATCTCAATGAAGAGGTATATGTAGAACAGCCTAAAGGATTTGTTGATCCAAGCTGTCCAAATCATGTATACAAACTAAAGAAGGCACTTTATGGTCTGAAGCAAGCTCCAAGGGCATGGTATGAAAGACTGACTACATTTCTTATCAAGCAAGGGTACAAAAAAGGTGGAATTGACAAAACCTTGTTTGTTAAAGATGAAGAAGGAAATATCATAATTGCTCAAATATATGTTGATGATATTGTCTTTGGTGGGATGTCTGACAGGATGGTCAAACATTTTGTCAAGCAGATGGAATCTGAATTTGAAATGAGCCTAGTAGGAGAGTTAACCTACTTTCTTGGTCTGCAAATAAAGCAAATGGAAGATTCAATGTTCATTTCCCAAAGCAAGTATACCAAGAACATAGTCAAGAAATTTGGAATGGAAAATGCTACTCATAAGAGAACTCCTGCCCCCACACATTTAAAGCTGACTAAAGATGAAAAGGGTGAGAATGTAGATCAAAGCTTATACAGAAGCATGATTGGAAGCTTGTTATACTTGACTGCTAGCAGACCTGACATAGCATTTGCAGTAGGTGTATGTGCAAGATATCAAGCTGATCCAAAAGTCAGTCATCTCAATCAAGTCAAGAGAATTCTTAAATATGTTAATGGTACTTGTGACTATGGCATAATGTACTTTCATGGATGTAAACCAATTCTCACTGGCTTCTGTGATGCTGATTGGGCTGGAAGTGCTGATGACAGAAAAAGCACTTCAGGAGGATGCTTCTTTCTAGGAAACAATTTGATTTCTTGGTTCAGTAAGAAACAAAATTGTGTATCCTTATCTACAGCTGAAGCTGAATATATAGCAGCTGGAAGCAGTTGTTCTCAGTTGGTTTGGATGAAGCAAATGCTCACTGAGTACAATGTCCCACAGGATCTCATGACATTGTACTGTGACAACTTAAGTGCAATCAACATATCAAAGAATCCTATCCAACATAGCAGGACTAAGCATATTGATATCAGACATCATTTCATCAGAGATCTTGTAGAAGAAAAGGTGATTTCATTGGAACATGTAGCTACAAATCTGCAGTTGGCTGATATCTTTACAAAAGCATTGGATGCTACACAATTTGAGAACTTAAGGGGCAAACTTGGAATCTGTTTATGTGAGATTTAGCAGTTAATGAGATGTGCCAACATGTCATATGACATTGTATGGCATAAGTTCCAGATGGCAACACCAGTCTGGACAAGAACCTTGGGTATTCCATTCCTAATCATTTTCAATATAACGGCTACTTATTTAGTAACAACTTATAATCAGCTATCAATTTTCTCATCACACCATCAAAAGCGAATCATATTATCAAGCTGTTATTCAGAAATCATAAACCCTAAAACTCTTCATCCATCCTTCTTGACAATGTCTCAAAACCCTAGCACTCCTGAAGAAGTTCTCAACAAAGAAGATGTAGTTCATGCAACTCCCATCTCTGTGGTACCAATGAAATCAACCCCATTGGACGAACTCAGAGGAAGTGCTTCTCATGCTAAAAGGCCAAGAACTCCAAAAAGAGCAAAAGATCAAGTCTGCAGCAAATCCAAAGGCATTCCTTCACCAGCTAACATGCCCCCAAAATCTTCAGAATATGTGGATGCTTCCATCAATGAGATAGTCAACCAGATTCTTTTTGAACAGAGAGTGGTTAGTGGGATTTCTATTCCTCTGAACACCATGCCTGCCCCTCAAGAAGAACAAGCTCAAGCTGCAGAGGACACTCCTGCTCAACAGGATGTCCCAATAGATGTTGGAACATCTGAGGATGAGAAAAATAACTCATCTGATGCTGATATTGAACAAACTGAGGACCAGAAAAAGGCCTCAAATGAAAGTGATGAAGAAGACTCTGAGGATCAGACCAAAGCCTCAACTGAAGATCATATCTCTGCTGATCAACCAGCTGAAGAGGAGACTGCTCAATCTCCTCCTGTGGTGAACCTGGAGCAGGATTCTGATACAGAGATCATAGCCTCTGTAAGACCTAGCATAGCCAAAAGGCTCAGGTCTAGGAAAGGTAAGATGCAAGCAGAACATGCTGTCCCTGAGAAGAAGCAAGCCACTCCAAGGAAAGACAAAGCCAAAACTGCCTTTGGTCCAACAAAACAATGGAGTAAAGTCCAAACCCAGAAAAGGAAAGCTGTCACCCCATCAGAATCAGATGTTGAGTCAGATGTCCCAACATCTCCTCCCAAGAAGAAACCAACACCATCTAGGGCTTCAACTGCTGTTCCAGAAGCTCCATTGGACAACATTTCATTCCATCATGTCTCTAGTGTTAACAGATGGAAGTTTGTGTACCAAAGAAGGGTTGCCCTAGAAAGAGAGCTGAGCAGCAATGCACTTGAGTGCACTGAACTGATTGACCTCATCTCTGCTGCAGGCCTCTTCAAAACAGTCTCAAATCTCTCTCCCTGCTATGAACTTCTTGTCAAAGAATTCATTGTCAATCTTCAGGAAGACTGTGCCAATGGTAAGTCTTCTGAATTTAGAAAAGTCTTTGTTAGAGGTAGGTGTGTTGAGTTCTCTCCTCAGATCATCAACCAATACCTAGGAAGAGAAACAGATGGACCAAATGAGCTAGGTAAGACAGATAACCAAGTCTGCAAGGTTATCACTGCAAACCAGGTCAAGGCATGGCCAGTGAAAGGAAAGCTCTCAGTGAGCATGCTAACAAGAAAATATGCCATGCTAAACAGGATTGGTACAGCAAACTGGGTGCCTACCAACCACACATCTTCAATATCCACTGGCCTGGCCAGGTTTATCTATGCTGTGGGAACTCAGACTAAGCTGGACTATGGTGCTTACATATTTGATCAGACCTTGAAGCATGCCAGCTCTTCTGCAACAAAGCTGCCAATAGCTTTTCCCTCCTTGCTGTGTGGTATAGTGCTCAATCAATACCCTGGAATCCTCACTGAAAAGGATACAGTCTGCAAAAGAGAAAGCCCCCTGGCTTTTCACTACAAATTGTTCCTCAGTCATCATGCAGCAGATGTTGAAGCACCTTTTGGGACATCTGCAGGTCCTTCAACTGCCAAGACTCCAATCTCCAAGGCTGCATTGATTGCTGAACTAAAAAGCACCTGCAAAGAACTTGAAGCAAGGAAGCTGAAACTTGAAGAAATCATCCAAAGGCTGGAGAGTGAAGGAGATCAGAAAGCTGCCTCTGATGAAGAAACTGAAGCTGAAGAAGAAACTGAAGTTGATGAAGAAACTGAAAGTGATGAGTCTGAGTGATCATTGTATGTGAGGACAAATGTAATGACAGTTTCATTGTAATTTAGATTTAGTCTCTTTGGCCCCAAAATTTGTGTCTAACAAGGGGGAGAACAACACCAAAAATGTAATGCTGTTTGATTATGAATGAAAATTCTGTTTGCTTCTGAACTGAATAAGTTTTTTTTCTGTTGCAACAAGACTGGACACATATATGTTTGAGGGGGAGTAATCTCAAATATGAATCAACAGAAAAGTAGGATTATACTCTGATAAAAGAACTTCTGCTGCACTCTGAAAACCAGAAAAGATGTTAGCCAAAAATTAGCCAAAGGGGGAGTTTGTAGATGTCTTGAATTGGCAGAATTTTTGACCAACAAGAAATATTGAATTCAGTTCAGAATGTCCTATCAAATGTTGGGACATTATCAAACAGAGTATATGAACTTATTTCAGGATGTCTCACCAGATGTTGGGACATTGTGTTAATGACTTAAGTTCAGTTTTTCAGGATGTCCCAACAGATGTTGAGACATCTCAAACCTGCTACCAGAATTAATTATTGACTAACTGATCAGAGATATTTAAGGAGAATTATCTGGAATTAATTAATGATGGATAAAAACAGAACAAGGCGCATCTGTAGGGAGTTTTATATTGAGGATTCAGATTAAAACAGAAGGCCTAAATCACCTAGAATCTAGGAAGTAACAAACCCTAAATTCAAGGTGGAAGCTGCATGCGCATTAGGGCTGGATCATTCTACAGAAAGCCCAAATTACAGATACCTATTTAATCAACAGAAACTCATAGAATTGAGTACGAATTTCAGAAGACCAAATAGGGTGTCTAGTGTTTTAATAGCAGGTTGTTTTAATTGTACCACTTTATGAGCTTTTAAGCAAAAGTGCATTTGTGACTTGATTGAAACTGTGAAGTAAGATCAAGCTGTATTGTTTGAAGAATGTCTTCAATTTTATTAAACTTGTAAACTTGATCACTGTGTGATTGAGGGGGAGTGAGTAGGGTACTCTTATCTAAGTTGTGTCTTAGGTAGAAATTGCATTGGGTAGTTATTAAGTGATAGATTAAACAGGGTGGTTTAAGTCTAGAATTAATATTACTTATAGTGGATTTCCTCCTGGCTTGGTAGCCTCCAGATGTAAGTGTGGTTATACACTGAACTGGGTTAACAAACTTCTGTGTTGTTTACTTTTCTTGCTATTTAAGTTTTGGTTAAATCTGTCAAGTGTTGGGACATCTCTTAGGACATCTCATACCTGATCACAGAATTTCATATATATATATATATATATATATATATATAGAGAGAGAGAGAGAGAGAGAGCAATTTAACTAACTCATGCTGAATGTAGCTGAAAGTTGAAGTTAGTTACAATGAATGAGCTACAACTTACATAAAGCTAACACACAACTGTACTGATTCAACACAATTGGGTATTACAATAATACCCTTGCACACTATTGTACTTAATCTCTAATACTCCCCTCTCAATCCCAACTTCACCCTTGAAGTGAGGGCTTGTCTACAACTTTGAGCTTGTCTCTTAATTGCAAAAATTAAAGTGGTGAAAAAGGCTTAGTGAGAAGATTAACATACTGATCAAATGCTGGAATATGTTTAACAATAAGGCTCTTGCTAAATAATTTTTCCTTAAGAAAAAATATATCAAGCTCCATATGTTTGGTCTTAGCATGAAGAATGGGATTGTGAGACAAAGCTATTGTATTGAGATTATCACATAACATGAATGGGGTGGTGAAGGACATCTGAAGTTTAGTTAGCAATGACTGAATCCTTATGACATATGTAGTAGAATTAGCCAAACTCCTATATTCAACTTCTGTATTGGATCTGGCAACCAATGTCTACTTCTTTGACCACCAAGAAACCATGTTAGGGCCTAGAAAAATGCATGAACCAGATGTAGATTTTAATTCATATGGGTAAGCTCCCCAATCAACATAAGAAAAGGCAGTTAAAGAGAGAAAGGAACCTGTGTGGAGGATTTTAGCAAATACAGGATGTAACACCCTAATTTTTGCCCCTAAGATTCTCCACATTTCATCTACAGTTTGCATACAATAAAGATCACCAAGCACTTGTGTATTTTTTAATTGCTTTATATTTGTTTATGTTTACTAACCTCTAACCAAAATACCAAAATTATGTTGTAGTTTTCCTATTCTTCTCTCTGTGTGTGTTCAAGGTTTGCAGGGTTGTTAAAGGCAAGAAAATATTTTCAAATCAAGTGTGGCTATTCAGTTATGATCTAGTGCAGATGGAAGTTTGACCTAATCTTGGTCAAACTATCAAGAGATTGTTTCAACTGCAAGTTATTGGTGTCAGAGGCTAATTTAACAAGCAATGCGTATTCAAGATCAAGTTGTCGTGTGTTGAAAGTTATCAGGTTATTAAGTAGTGGTTCATGTGAGGATTGATTCAGGAAATCAAGCTATCATGATTAAGTTCATACCAGTCCATTATTGGTTCATTTGGGGAATTTATTTTCCTCAATATTAATTTAAAGTCAGGGGAAGGTTTCAAATTGATTCAGATGGTTATTACTTCATACACAAAATATTAAGTGATCAAGATCATAGTTTTGTGCAAGTTTAAATTCATCTAATGAAGTCAAGTTGCTGGGTATTTAAAGGTCCATCATTTGGCTTAAATTTCAAGTCATTTTGCAAATCTTGATCACACGGCTCAAGATCCCTGTCATTGGTTCAATTCTTTTAGTCAGGATAATTTTAGGATTAATTCAAATTTATTCAGATGCAATTCTGATTTAAGTTTCAATTTGATTAATAGTCAATTCAAGCTCCGTCAGATTCATGAATCAAATCAAAAGCGAAAGTCAGGAATTGTTTTATTCAATAATGGAAGTACAAAGAATGTTACTTTGGGAATATCTATAATATATTTCTAAAGCCCATTTCCTTTATTTCATTACCATACTATTACACAAAATAAAATCATTACATACAGAGGAATCTTCCTCCCACCCCCACAATCATACCTGGCACCCCCATTAGAGGAAAAATGTGTAACACCCTTTCTACCCCATCACAAATAACATACATTTTAATCATTTATCATAGTAAAACCTCAAGAAAGGTAATCACATTCACTCATTTAACTCATAAACCTCACATTAAGTCCTGTCCCGTAACACGAGTTACCAAAATCAATAAATAATCCAAACATCTTTTTCGACAAATACGCAGCGAAAAAAAAAATCTTTTAAAACAAGAGTATTCAAAAGAAATAACATCTTAATTCTCTTAAAACAAAATAACATAAGCCAAACCCATCCCGAATGTTATTGGACACAAAGCAGGACTCCACTTCTAACTAACTCAAGGAACTCACTAACTCCAAACTAAAAACGTGCACCGAGCAAACCTTGATTATCTGCAAGATGATATAATAGACCATCACAAAAGGTAGACATGGTGAGTAAATTCACATTCAATAAAATAATATAGAAATGAGAATTTAAAACATAAACAATGACAACAATTCCATCATCAATAACTCTATCATACACAACATCAAAGACATCGCATCAATACACAACTCAATTACGTCACATCATCACACAAAATCAATGCACATCATGCTATGTCATTTATAATGATATGCAACCTCTTATTATGCACGTGGTACCGAAACATCCTCATGGATGGACACTGGGCCATCAACCCTCCACTAAGGGATCACATCATAACATCATATCACTTCAATCCACACAATGACATTGAAGCTACCAATGAAACAAAGTCCCCTCATAAATCTATGCCATGAATGCAAGACGCAATTATACAAACCTCATTATAACATCATAGACATTGCATCCACATTCATTCATTATTCATCACAATACATCCTCATTCAACATCATTTACACACTCTTCTAACTTATACCTCTACATCATGTAATCAAACCCCATAACTCATAGAAAATCATACAAGTTATCATACATCATTTAATCCCTAATTCTCATCATATAACCTCTAAAACACATCATACAACAACTCTACATCATCCTAGCAGTTAACAACATAACCCACATCAAGAAAACATTTTTTTCATATTTAAAAATCATTTTCACACTTCCAGGTCTCGCTAAGCAAGACACCTTGCTCGCTAAGCGACCAACTCTCAGGTTCTAAGTTTTCAAAATTTTCCTTTGCTCACTAAGCGAGCTGTAGTTTGCTAAGCGAGCTTCGCGATACCTGCAGAATTTCTGCGTTTTCAAAAATTGCCCTTCTACGATAAACCTCATAAAAAACAGTCTTTTGGAAACATCATTGCAGAAAATAATAATCCACACAAACATTACTCATAATATCATTATATACATCATCTAACATCATTACATTCATCAAAATCGTCACAAAATCATCATCATGAAGCAATCCCTCAACAAAACCCCATGCCCTAAAACTATACCTCAAAAACCCCGAATTCTATTCCCACATTATAATACCAAACAGAAAATACTCCCCATACCTTAGGTTTTCGTAAGCTTTTTCAATAATCTCCTCGAAAATCTTCCTAACCTTCAAGTCCTAGCTTTTCCTCTTCTTTAGATCTCTTCTCCCAAAAGTGTGATCATTCTAAATGATCGTACTCTCCAACTTCCCTTCTTTTATCACTCTTTCCCCTAGGACCTCTTTAGTCTTTCCCCATAATACCCTCACTTATCTCAACCAAAAGACCACAATGCCTTTATCGTCTAATTCCCTTTATTTTATTTTATTAATCCTAATTAATTAACTAAGCCCATTATACTTAATATTTTTAATATTAATAAAGTATTAAGCCACCCTCAAAACTCCACAAAACATCAAAACAACATCATAAACATCAAAATTCACAAGAAAACACATCAATTAATTAAAAATCGACTTTAGGGTGTTACAACTCTCCCCCACTTAAGAAATTTTGTCCTCGAAAATATACCTGAAGCATACAACATCAAATACAATTCCTTCATCTGATCCTCTGGTTCCCAAGTCCAACTATCACCAGCTGGTCCACCCCACAATACCTTAACCAAGGCAATCTCTTTTCCTCTTAATCGCTTCATTTCTCCGCCATCTATTCGTACTGGTGAAACCTCTACATTCAAATTATCTCTTACTCGAACATCATCTGTAACGCCCCGAAAATCTAAATTTAATTATTTAGTCATTTATTTAATTAATTTAGAAAAATTGAAGAGTTTGGATTAGTTAGAGAATTTTGGAGAAAAATAGTTTTTTTTATATAATAAGGATAAATAGTGTTTTATTATACTATTTTATTATTATTAAAAATATATTAAAGGAAAATGGTAAGGTGGTCCTTTTGTGAATATATGAGGGTAAAGAGGGAAAAGACTCAACTGGAATGTGTTTTGGTAAAAAGGAATACACGATCAGTTTTATCATTTTTGTTTACTATCGTGTTTGGTGAAGTGCTCTGAAGAAAGAGGAAGCTCAGAGTTAGGAGGCCGTGAAGAACCCCAGAGAAGAGTGTAAAGCGGCAAAATTCTCTAAGGTATGGGGAGTTTTTATAATCTATTGTAAAGGTGTAGGATTTAGATTATGAATATGTTAGATTGTACGAGTTTTATGAGATTTGGGGTTTTGAGTTAGGTTGAGTTTGTGAGTGAAATCTTGATGTAATAGAGTTAGAAAAATGTGTTGAATCCTATAAATGATGGTATAAATGATTGTTCTGATGTTATGGTGTTTTGTTTGATGTATTGGAATGATTTTAAGGTGAAATAAGATGAACCCGTATTGGAAAAATTGGGATTTTGGGGATTTTAGAACAGTCTGTACGAAGCAGCAAATTTCTGCTATAAAATGTGTGTTAATCAGTTAACGCTATTGGTTAACCGGTTAACCATTGCAATCTTTGTGATTTTTCTGGAGTTTCGCAGGCGTTAACCGGTTAACTCTATGGGTTAACCGGTTAATAATAATAAAATAGTATAATAAAACACTATTTATCCTTATTATATAAAAATACTCTTTTTCTCCAAAATTCTCTAATTAATCCAAACTCTTCAATTTTTCTAAATTAATTAAATAAATGACTAAATAATTAAATTTAGATTTTCGGGGCGTTACAACTCTTCCCTACTTAAAGAATTTCCGTCCTCGAAAATTACCTGAAGTAAACAGAGTCGGATACGACTCCTTCATTTGATCCTCTCGCTCCCAGGTCCAACTTTCTCCAACTGGTCCACCCCACAACACCTTCACTAAAGCAATCTCTTTACCTCCCAGTTTCTTCAATTCTCTGCCATCTATTCTCACTGGTAAATTTCAATTGTCAGATTATCCCTTACCTGAACGTTATCTACCCGAATTACACGCGATGGATCCGGAATGTACTTCCTCAACTGTGACACATGGAATACATCATGAAAATTCTCAAGTGATGGAGGTAAAGCCACTCGATAGGCAACTTCTCCTATCCTTTACATAATCTGATACGGACCGAAAAAACGTGGAGTGAGCTTTCTAGACTTCAAAGCCCTTCCCACACCAGTCATAGAAGTAACCCTCATGAACACGTGATCTCCCTCTTGGAACTCAAGTGTTTTCCTTCTCCTATCATGATAACTCTTCTGACGACTCTACGACGTCTTCATCCTTTCTCTAATCATTCTTATCTTCTCAGTTGTCTCTTGGACAATCTCAGGCCCAAGCACCAAATTCTCCCCTGACTCATACCAACACAACGGAGTACGACAACGTCTACCATACAATGCTTCATATGGAGCCATTCCAATACTAGCATGAAAACCAGTGTTGTATGTAAACTCAACCAACGACAAATGACTATCCCAAGATCCTCCTTGATCCAAAACACAAGCTCTCAACAAATCTTCTAAAGATTGGATTGTTCTCTCTGTCTGACCATCCATTTGCGGATGATAAGCAGAACTCATCCTCAATTTAGTTCCCAAAGCATCCTGTAAACTCTTCCAAAACCTCGATGTAAACCGCGGATCTCTATCCGATACTATACTCGAAGGTACACCGTGTAACTTCACAATTTCCTCGATATAAATCTCAGCTAGCCTCTGCATAGAGTGATTAATTTTCATCGGCAAGAAATGCGCCGACTTAGTTAATCGGTCAATAATTACCCAAATCGAATCATTACCTCTTGTAGTCTTAGGTAACCCGTTCACAAAATCCATGGAAATGATATCCTATTTCCACTCAGGCACATTCAATGGTTGCATCATACCTGAAGGTCTCTGATGTTCAATCTTTGACTTCTGACATGTTAAAAAAGGATAAAAAATTCAGCAACATCCTTCTTCATAGCCGGCCACCAAAACAACCTACGAAAGTCCTGATACATCTTCGTAGCGCCAGGATGAATACTCATTCGACTCTTATGTCCTTCTTCTAAAATACTCTTTTTAATTTCCAGAATATCGGGAACACACACTCTATCTCGGAACCTCAAAACTCCATCCTTATCAATTCAAAAGTCACCTCCATTACCTTGACTAACCAATATCAATTGATCAACCAATTTCACATCAGATTTTTGACCCTCACGAATCTCTCCCAGAATCTCACTGGTCAGTTTTAACATGCCCAACCTCACACTATCTGTAGTAGTTTCACACAACAAACTCATATCTCTTAATTGCTCAATCAATTCCAGTTCTCTCACCTTAAGCATCGAAATATGCAATGACTTCCTACTAAAAGCATCAACCACCACATTTTCCTTACCAGGATGGTAACTCAAATCAAAGTCAAAATCCTTTAATAATTCAAGCCACCGCCTCTGCCTCATATTTAACTCCTTCTGATCAAACAGATACTTTAAACTTTTGTGATCACTGAATACCTCAAATTTCGAACCGAACAAGTAGTGCCTCCAAATCTTAAGCACAAATACCATAGCTGCCAACTCTAAGTCGTGAGTAGGATAGTTCCTCTCATGAACTCTTAACTGTCTAGAAGCATAAGCAACCACTTTATTATCCTGCATCAAAACTCCACCGAGACCCATCTTGGAAGCATCACAATAGACTACAAAGGACTCGTCAGGATTTGGCAAAACCAACACTGGTGCGGTAGTTAACCTTTTCTTCAGTTCTAAGAAACTCTTTTCACAAGCCACATGCCACACATAAGCTTGACCTTTCCTAGTCAATTGTGTCAATGTTAAAGCTATCTTAGAAAAACCTTCGATGAACTTACAATAGTAACCAGCCAACCCAAGAAAACTACGAATTTCCATAGCCGACTTCGGAGTCTCCCATTGCGATACTGCATCAATCTTTGAAGGATCTACAGAAATCCCACCACTTGAAATTACATGGCCGAGGAAACTCACTTCCTTCAACCAGAACTCGCACTTGGACAATTTAGCAAAAAATTTCTTTTCTCTCAACACCTGCAACACAACCTTCAAATGTTCGACATGTTCCTCTTCTGTTTTAGAATATACCAAGATGTCATCTATGAAAACCACCACGAATTTATCCAAATACTAATGAAAGATCCTATTCATATATTCCATAAATACACCAGGTGAATTAGAAACACCAAACGTCATCACCGTATACTTGTAATGCCCATACCTCGTCCTGAAAGCTGTCTTCGGAATATCATCAGCTTTAACTCGAATCTGGTGATATCCATACCCCAGATCAATCTTACTGAATACACATTGTCATACCCCAAATTTGTCCTACCTTTATTTTCTGTTTACCAAAAAAATTCCGAAATTCCTAAAACTCGCACCGTTTTATTTTAATGTCTAACCGATATTTAAAAAATCCAAAAATATGTACCATTGTATTTTTCTTTCTGATATTCGAAAAATCCAAAAAAAACAATGCATTTATTTCTCTTTAAATATAAAAATTCAAATCTTCTTTTTAAAAAATTATCATAAGTATTTTATTTTTATTATTTATCATTATCAAAAAAATCTATTATTACTATTTCTATTAAAACCATTTTACATGGGCCCATTCTCATTTTCCCTCTTAAAATCTCACTACTCACACAAAATTACCAAAAAACATATTATTATTATTATTATTTCCTATTTTCTTTTTATTATTACGTTATCTATTATTATTATCCATTACATATTTAATTTTCATTTAGGTTTAATTCTTTTTAATTCATACACAACCACATAAAAAATATATTAGTATTATTATAGAAAAGTCATATTAGTATTATTACTCGTAATTCCATCTATTATTATCCTTATCATTATCACTATTGTCACTTTTCATTTACTATTATTATTAGTATTATTTCTTACTATTACTATTATTATTATGCTTATTATTATTATTTTTATTATTATCATTAGTATTATTATTATTATTTTTATTTTTATTATTTTATTTTGCATAGATAATATCTACCACTTTCAGCCACCCATATCCCAATCTCAGCACAAAAGCCCATAGAATTCCCAATAAAAGATCATTCAGTTTTTTATTATTTATTTATTTTTATCAATAGTTATTATTATTATTATTAATTATAATTCATGCGAATTTCCATTTATTTCCATCAGCTTCTTTATCTATCCAATTTCCAGCTTCCACTTTTTTTTTCTTTCAATTCTTGAGGACCCACATTCCTTATATCATTTTCATAATGAGCAAAACTTCCACAACTTTTCCAAAACCTCATTCACAAACCGTACCAATGTACTCCACCAATTCTGCAACGAACCAATACACCAAGCACATGAAAATCACAACAACAACATATTCTCAGATCCTTGAAAATCTTTTCTCAAATATCTCCATATTACCCTCATCTTTCCACCTATAAAATCAGCCCTTGATTCTCTCAAAAGGAGGCGGAAAAAAATCCAAAAAATAATCCTGCAGAAAAACTCAAGCTTCAAATCATTTCATACCTTCTTTAATAACCACAACTTACTCACATTCATAAAACCCTTTCACGAATCCACCAACACTCACCCAGCTTCATCAAACCACCGAATCCTCACACCGGAAAAAATCGCAACAAATCGATCCACAAACCTGGACAACCACACATCACAAAACCTTTCTGCGGAAAACAATAAGCAACCTCCACAAATCGTTTCACCTCATCAAAACCCAAAACCCCTCCACAACCTCACCGCGTCACCCGCGACCTGACCACCGCGAGCCACCGCGTAGAACCGCTACCGTCGCTAGATCCAGTCGAAATCCATCACGCGAAACCCCGAGCCAAACCACCATCTGAACCCCCCGACGAAATCACAAACCCAGAAACTGAGAGAGTACTGTGAGATCCGAACGCACAAATCGCAATGAAACATGTGAGTCGAAAACGCTGAGGCGCGAAACAAAACCAAACCGTCGTGATTGAGAGTGATGGATTTGAACCGATAGTGCGATTGAGAAAGAACCGGCGAGAAGAATCGTGAAACTCGCGAGATGATGAGTGACGAAAAGCTTGTTTCTGAACTTAGGATCTGAGCGGCGGTCGGAAATCGTTCTAGAAGGGTGGGTAATTTCTTTTTGACTTTGAAAGCAGAATAACATACTTTGCCTTTTGTTGCTGAGTTTGTTTTGTTTTTTTTTGCATAAAAATCCTTTTCTATGGATCATGGGCCAAGGAACTAATATTATTTCACTATCCTAGACCGTACGCGGACCCTCTCCTAGCATTTTTATTTCGTTTTTTAAGAAAATTCCCTTGCTACCGTTAATTGTTTTGTGGGCTTCATAAAGCCCATTTATTTCTACTCACACACTGATTAGACTTCATCAGCCCCTCTTTCTATTTTATTTTATTCCAAGTTTTTATTATTATCTTGTTTTTTTATATAATTTTATTCTTATAATCCTTTTCTTAATCTTTATTTGTTGAATATTCTCTTTATTTTAAAAAAAAATCTCTTTAAAAAATATGTATTAATATTATTATTATTTTTATTTTAGGGCCGATGATATACTAAACGATTAAATTCGTTCCGATTTTATTAAGTCGAAACGTTTAATCAATATGAAGCCATTTTATTTAGTTTAGTTTATTTTTTGTATTATTTCGATTATTTGTTATGTTATCAAATTTAAATTCTATTTAATTTATTCATTATGCTATTCTGATTTAATTTCTACAATTCAATTTAGTCACTTTATTTAATTCAATTTATCGTATTTTGATACACAAATCGATTCGACTCCTTATAGAATGATTTCAACTCTAAATCGATTCTAAGGAAGTTGAAGAACAATATTTCGACGCGCCCGATTTAAAAGGTTCAACGCCTCCGAATAGTTGTCTCCGATTTTATTTTATTTTCGCACCTTCGTCGCTTTAAGTTATTCGTAAACCCATGTAAGCCGAGTGCACCGTGCCTCGCCACCAATTATTTCCAAACGCAAATTATTCAAATATTTTCTTAATTAAATAATGGAAAAACTGGATTCTGGAGTCTCGCATTCCTCAAATTCTTGAATGAACGCTCCCGAGGCTCACCCCGCGGGACGTTGTTCATTCGACTTTCCGTAATTTAAACGTTTAATCCACACATCAAATAATGAAAGAATTAAATTCTGGAGTCTAGCATTCCTCGAATTTTTGAATGAACGCTCCCTTTCGTTCCTAAAACACTAATCAAATCAAGCATCTTAAGCGAACATTATTTAAATCCTTTCTATCTCGCAAACAAGCCAGCACTTCCGCCTCCTATTGCGAGCAGACAAGCCAACGCTTAGCAGTTAGAATACGGTCTAAATAATCGTTCATTAGAACAAATCAATCGATCAACTTTAGAACCACGAACTACGAAGCCTTGACTTTCCCATTGCACAAGGGAATACGTAGGCACACGGATATTACTCCTTGCCGAGTACCCTAGGAATAAAACCACCCATTTCTCTTTAACCCTAATTTAGAATCGTTCGCATTTATTTTATTATTCGAAGAAAACAGAAAGCATAAGTCAACATTAGATCATAAGTTAAACTAAGAGGTTCCCGTTGAGTACAACAGATGTAAGGGGTGCTAATACCTTCCCCTTACGGAATCGACTCCTGAACTTAGAATCTGGTTTCAAAGACTTTGTTTTATCCATCCGTTTTCCAAAAGGTTTCTCGATATTTTCCTTTTCCTTAATTGGAATAAAATAAGTTTGGTAGCGACTTTGTTGTTTTATTTTTTTATCCGCGGTATTTTTATATCGCGAGGTCGTATTTTTCGAGGTACGACACACATGCAACTACTAGTTGATCCATCAAATCATCAATTCTCGGAAGCGGATACTTATTCTTGATAGTTACCTTATTCAACTGTCGGTAATCTACACACAACCTCATACTACCATCCTTCTTCTTAACTAGCAATACCGGAGCACCCCAAGGAGAAACACTGGGTCTAATGAACCTCTTCTCTAACAATTCTTCTAATTGCTTCTTCAATTCATTCAACTCTGAAATAAACATTCTATAAGGAACCATCGAGACAGGACTCGTTCCCGGTACTAAGTCCACAGAAAAATCAATCTCGCGTTCAGGAGGTAAATCACTTATATCATCGAGAAACACATCATGAAATTCACAAACCACAGGCAACTCTGCACTACCGGTTTTGTCATCAACTTGCAATGACACAAACACTGCAAACATCAAAGCTTCATCTAAAACAAGTTCATCCACTTGCCTAGCAGATAAAAACATCAACTCGCCATTCTCGCTCAATTCAGGGAACCTCACTGTCTTTCTATAACAGTTAATATGAACGTAATTGAATTCCAACCAATTCATATCGAAAATAACATCGATTTGGTTCAAAGGTAGGCATACCAAATCCATCAAGAAATCCTTCTTAAAAACTGTCAGAGGACATTTCAAACAAACTAGCATGGTAGTCCCAGAACCATTAGCAGGAGTCTTTATTATCATATTACTATTCATATTAGACAACTTTAAACCCCATCTATTAACACACTCAAGGGATATAAACGAACGTGTTGCTCCAGTATCAATAATAGAAATCAACTCAATACTATTAATAAAACAGGTACCTCTAATCAAGTTGTCTTTCTTCGAAGCATCTGAACCAGCTAATACAAAAATTCTTCCAGCATTCTGAGTAGCAGCATCAGCCTTCTTTGGTTTCTGGAATTGGGCGCTGATATGCCCTTGTTCACCATAATTATAACAGGCTGGACCTTCACTAGTACAATCACTCATCTTATGCCCAAGCTTGCCACAACAATAACACTTCAAAACTCTAGCGGTTCACGCATCAGCTTTATGACCTGCTTCGCCACATTTGTAACATTTAAAAGGTACATTAGCAGCTCCCCTACTTTTCTTTCTCTCATCCGATGCCTTCTGCTTACCTTTATCACCAGTAGTCACATACGACTTTCTTCTAAACTGACCTTTGTCTTTCTTCTCACTCAGCTGTTTATAATGAGCAGACCGAGCTCGGCTATCCTCATTGTAAATACGACTCTTGTCTACCAACTCTGCATACCTGTGAATCCGTTGGCATCCAATTCCTTGCTTGATCTCAGGTCTCAGTCCGTTTTCAAACTTAAGACACTTGGAAAGTTCAGCATCGGCCCTGTTGTAATGAGGACAAAACTTCACAAGCCTCTCAAACTTGGCAGCATACTCCGCCACAGTCATGTTCCCTTGTTTCAGTTCAAGGAACTCTACCTCCAACTTACCACGAGCATCTTCAGGAAAATACTTCTTAAGAAACTTTGTCTTAAACACAGCCCAAATTACTACAACTCCCTCATCCTCCAGACGCTGACGGGTATTGTCCCACCAGTCTTCAGCTTCCTCAGACAACATATGAGTCCCGAACTGCACTTTCAGCACGTCAGTGCATGCCATCACTCTAAAAATCTTCTCAATCGCCTTGAGCCACTTCTGCGCGCTTGTCGGGTCATGAGTTCCTTCAAACACAGGTGGATTATTCCTCTGAAACTTCTCCAATGCACGAAACTCATCCTGCGCATTATTCCGAGCAGTTGTATGAGCAAGAGCTGCAATAGCATTAGCGAGAGCACGCGTGTTTTTTCCAGCCATTCTGCACAACACTCATTACATCAAAAAAGATTACTCGTTAATAAATAACGACCGACACAGACTGACAACTACAAAACTTGACCGGACATACCGTCCTGCTCTGATACCACTAATGTAACACCCTTCTACCCCAAAACGAATAATTAAATAATATCAGAGTAATCAATAAGAAGAGTATCACATTTCATCATAAATCAACATACAATGTCCTGTCCCATAACACGGGTTAAATAACATCCTAAACAATATATAAACTTTCTCGTAGCGGAATTCAACTTTATAAATTAATCATAAATCTTTCCTCAAATCAAAATAATTCATCCGAAGTTAACATCGTGAAGTAAGAAATATTCTCAAATGCAAACATAACTAAAAATCAAATAGTATTCAAAAACCCATCGGTGTTACATGACACAGAGCAGGACACATTCATTCCAAACCACTTCTAAAGGAAACTAAGGTACGCTCCGAGACTCTGAAAAACTCCTTCTGTATTGTAATGCTAATCTTTATCATCTGCAAGTTACCCACGAAGGAGGCAACATTTCCAAGCAGGCAGGGTGAGTAGTCATAATATATCATAAAAGTGCAAGAGTATATAATATAAATAAACTTAGAATAACATGCTATAACATCAACATCAATTAAATTCAACAACAATTACAACACCATCTTAAATTCATCCAGACTATGCAACATTAACTATCCTGATATGCTATATGCATGTGGTACCAATTTCATCGTGAGATGGATATATGACCATCAACCCTCCATAAGGGAGCACATCGTAAATCATTGAGACACTTCAATCCTCACAATGGGATTGAAGCAAATAAACAGACCGAAGCCCCATCGTGAATGTTATGAAATGGAATGACGCGCTACATCGTAAAATTCATCAAAATAACTCGCATCATTCATTTCACACCAGCAAAACAACATCAATTATTCACATATTTAATCATGACAATACATCAAGAATACTGGTTCTATAACCACTCCAATACATCGAGAATTAACCCGCACCCGGTAAAATTAGGAGACACTTTATAAAATTACTTCAAAATTCAGTCCCAAAATTTATTCCATTTTTATCATTTTTATTCATCAAAATAAAGTTTAATTCATGCTCTTTCCGACGCTTCAAACGGAATGAGAATCGGTATCACAGTTTAAAAGTTATGGATTTTTAAAGAATTTAAAACTGCCACTCAAACAGGCGTTAATCGGTTAACGCTATGGGTTAACCGGTTAACACTGTTTGAGTGACAATTTTAAATTCTTTAAAAATCTGTAACTTTTAAACCGTGAGTCCGATTCGCATTCCATTTGAAGCTTCGGAAAGAGCATGCATTAAACTTTATTTTGATGAATAAAAATGAGAAAAATGCAATAATTTTTGGGACTGAATTTTGAAGTAATTTTGTAAAGTGTCTCCTAATTTTACCGGGTCTGTGTTAATTCTCGATGTATTGGAGTGGTTATAGAACATTTATTCTTGATGTATTGTCATGATGAAATATGTGAATAATTGATGTTGTTTTAATGGTGTGAAATGAATGATGCGGGTTATTTTGATGAATTTTACGATGTAGCTAGTCATTGCATTTCATAACATTCACGATGGGGCTTCGACCTGTTTATTTGCTTCAATCCCATTGTGAGGATTGAAGTGTCTTGATGATTTACGATGTTCTCCCTTGTGGAGGGTTGATGGTCATGTATCCATCTCACGATGAAATTGGTACCACATGCATATAGCATATCAGGATAGTTAAAGTTGCATAGTCTGGATGAATTTATGATGGTGTTGTAATTGTTGTTGAATTTAATTGATGTTGATGTTATAGCATGTTGTTCTAAGTTTATTTATATTCTATACTCTTGCAATTTTATGATATATTATGATTACTCACCCTTCCTGCTTGGAAATGTTGCCTCCTTCGTGGGTAACTTGCAGATGATAAAGATTAGCATTACAATGCAGAAGGAGTTTTTCAGAGTCTCAGAGCGTACCTTAGTTTCCATTAGAAGTGGTTTGGAGTGAATGTGTCCTGCTCTGTGTCATGTAACACCGAGATGGGTTTTTGAACACTATTTGATTTTTAGTTATGTTTTCATTTAAGAATATTTCTTACTTCATGATGTTAACTTCGGATGAATTATTTTGATTTGAGGAAAGATTTATGATTAATTTATAAAGTTGAATTCCGCTGCGAGAAAGTTTATATATTGTTTAGGATGTTATTTAACTCGTGTTACGGGACATGACACTGTATGTTTATTTATGATGAAATGCGATACCTTGCTTGTTGATTACTCTAATATTATTTAATTATTCATTTTGGGGTAGAAGGGTGTTACATCATCCATCTGAATCACATGCGATGAATCTGCAATGTACTTCCTCAGCTGTGACACATGAAAGACATCATCCAAATTCACAAGTGACGATGGTAATGAAATTCGATATGCCACTTCTCCGACCCTTTGCGAAATCTGATACGGTCAAATGAAACGTGAAGTAAGCTTTCTGGACTTCAAAGCTCGCTCGACACCTATCACTGGAGTAACCCTGAAGAACACATGATTTCCCTCTTGAAACTCAAGTGCTTTCCTCCTCTTATCATGATAACTCTTTTGAAGACTTTGCGAAGTCTTCATTCTCTCCCGAGTCATCTTAATCTTTTTCTTCGTCTCTTGCACAATCTTAGGTCCGAGCACAACACTCTCTCCTGATTCATACCAACACAATAAAGTCCTACACTGCCTCCCATACAATGCTTCATACGGAGCCATACCAATACTCGCATGAAAACTGTTGTTATAAGTAAACTCTATCAGTGGAAAATGACTATCCCACGCACCTCCATGATCCAACACACAAGCCCTAAGAAAATCCTCTAAAGATTGGATAGTCCGTTCTGTCTGACCGTCCGTCTGTGGATGATAAGCATAATTCATCCTCAACTTGGTTCCCAAAGCATCTTGTAAACTCTTCCAGAATCTCGATGTAAATCGAAGATCTCTATCCGACACTATACTCGAAGGTATCCCATGTAGCTTCACAATCTCATAAATATACATCTCTGCTAGCTTCAACATGGAATGATTAATCTTCATTGGTAAGAAATGCACCGACTTAGTTAATCAATCTACAATTACCCAAATGGAATTATTTCCCTTTACCGTCTTTGGTAAACCTATCACAAAATCCATAGAAATGCTATCCCATTTCCATTCTGGAATACTCAACGGTTGCATCATACCTAAAGGCTTTTGATGTTCAACCTTCAATTTATGGAAAACCAAACAAGCATACACAAATTTCGCAACATCTCTTTTCATACCCGGCCACCAAAACAATTTCTGCAAGTCATGATACATTTTAGTAGCACCAGGATGAATACTCAACCGACTTCGATGTCCTTCTTCCATAATAATTTTCTTCAACTCTGGAATATCAGGAATACACACACGATTTAGAAACCTTATCATACCATTTTCATCAATACGAAACTCTCCTTTGTTACCTTGGTTAATCAAAGTCATCTGATCAACCAACTTCAAATCTAATTGTTGTCCTAAACGGATCTCTTCCACAATATCATTAGTCAATTTCAGCATACCCAACTTCACACTCTCAGATGTAGTTTCACACAACAAACTCATATCTCTGAATTGCTCAATCATCTCAAGTTCTTTCACCATTATAATCGACATATGCAAGGTTTTCCTACTCAAAGTATCTGCAACTACATTAGCTTTACCAGGGTGGTAACTCAAATCAAAATCAAAGTCTTTCAACATCTCTAACCATCGTCTCTACCTCATGTTTAATTCTTTCTGATCAAACAAGTATTTCAAACTCTTATGATCGCTGAACACCTCAAATCTCGATCCAAACAGATAGTGTCTCCAAATCTTTAACACAAAAACCACAACTGCTAACTCTAAGTCATGGGTAAGATAATTCCTCTCATGAACACGTAGTTGTCTGGAAGTATAGGCAACCACTTGACCACTTTGCATCAAAACACCACCAAGACCCATCTTCGAAGCATCACAATACACCACAAAAGATTCATTCGGATTTGGTAAAACCAAAACTAGAGAAGTCATTAACTTCTTCTTTAATTCAACAAAACTCTTCTTACACGCCATATCCCACACGTATGCCTGGCCCTTTTAAGTTAACTGAGTCAGAGGCAATGCCAACTTAGAAAAACCCTCTATAAACTTACGGTAGTAACCAACCAACCCAAGAAAACTTTTGATTTCTGTAGCAGACTTCAGACTTTTCCCAATTCAACACGACATCAATCTTCGAAGGATCCAATGAAATCCCACCACTAGAAATCACATGGCCATGGAAACTTACTTCCTTCAACCAGAACTCACACTTTGACAATTTAGCATAAAGTTTCTTCTCTCTCAACATTTGTAATACAATCTTCAGATGTCCCTCATGTTCTTCTTCTAAAATCAAATAAATTAGGATATCATCAATAAAAACCACCACAAACTTATCCAAATACTCATGAAAAGTCTGATTCATATACTCCATGAATACACCAGGTGCATTGGATACACCAAAAGGCATCACAGTATATTCATAGTGACCATACCTCGTTCTGAAAGGTGTCTTCGGAATATCGTTCCCTTTAACTCAAATCTGATGATAACCCGACTCCCGAACCTAGAATTTGGTTTCAACGACCAAGTTCCCTCCTTTATAGGTTTTATCTATATTTCCCTTTTCCTTTATTAGGAATAGATTAAAATTAGGTGGCGACTCTGTTTGTCTGTTTTTCCGCGTCTTTCGCGAGGATCGTATTTTTTGAGGTACGACACTCAGGTGTTGCAGTCTCGTCTGCCACGAGTGCGTTACTGTCTTACAGAGAGACAAGTAGGAGCAAGTTCTTACGTTGAGAGTGAATGAGATGAGAAATGAAGTCCCGAAGGAGAGATGATTATTCTTTGTTTGTGTTTTTTAGAAGTTTTTTATAAGTGTGACACAAGGAAATGAATTCAAATCCTTTTTAGGGAATGTGTACTTATTACCACATTCCTAGATAGAATGAGTAATAAGCACACAAAGAATGAAGAAGACCCTCAAACTTGTTTCCAAAGATTAGGGTTTGAGTTCACCAACTTGTTGAAGTTATTAAGTGTTTTGTGGATTAAATGAAGAAGTATTTTTTATGGTTTTATTTGTGAAGATAGTCTTATGATTAGACTTGTTCATCATGCTAGAAAAGCTTGTACCACCACCAAGATGGGGTGAATACAAGTGCCCCATGGAATAAGGCCATGCATATGATACTACTTCAACCTTTATTAAAGTGTTTTTTTTATTTTTTGTGTGAAGATGAGAAGAGAGAGAGAGAGAGAGCAAAGAGAACCAAAGGTAAAAGACTAAAAAGGGGTTAGTGTGGTTTGATTTCTATCCTAATGAAAATGAAGGAAAGAAAAGAAAGAAAGAAATAAAGGAGAAAAGAAGAATAAGGATATAAAAGACAACTTACTTCTCTAAAGAAGCTAAGTTGTTTCTAAAGCGGGAGTGGTGATGTTAAGCAAATAAAGCACAATGCTATAAAAATCACAACTTGAAAGCATAAAGAGATAAAGGAAAAAGTTGTATGTGGGATACCCTCTCACACACACGACTTACCATAACCCCCTATAAAACAAAGATTAGATAAACAATTGAACATTGAAAGCATATGGAAAGCAAAAACAAAGTAATGGTCAAAGAAAGAGAAAATAACGTAGGGAAAAGAAAGTGTTATGCTCGGATGGGCCCTACCCCACTGCCTATGTATCCCTTTTGAGGAATCAGAGTTAATGTAGTTCGACTAACTACTTTTGTTTGTTTTTGTTTTTTAGTTGAACAATGTTAAGTTCACGTTCTACCGGCTGCTCGACCTTTGAGACCCACACACCTGGAGTAGAAGGAATTAACATGTTCTTATGAAAAGAAAACAGAGAGTCTGATTTGTGTCTTAGAAATGCTCATGCAAAAAAGGTAGTCCTAGACGAAGGAACCGTGCTAACTAAGTTAACATGCAAACAAGAGACTATACAAAGCCTAACAATCCTATGGGGGAGACGATCGCATCATACAAATAAGCAAACAAGCTCGAGGAGTATCCACATCACTCGAGTAGAAAACATCCACCTATGGATTATGTCTTTACAGTGGCAAAGAGAGGGCCTAGCAACGATGTGGAGGATCGAAGCAGGACAAAAGTAGGGGCGACACCTAACCACGATATCGAGGATCGAGCAGGATGGGTACACAAAGCAAGGAGATCTCCTCGAGCTCGTGACTGTGGGAAAGGAGTATATCTATACATGGTATCATATCACCAAGTAAGAACAGAATATGGGAAATATCATATGCATAAGAGCACAAAGCGTCAACGTCAATGAATGTTAGCTACACAAAGCGTGGAGATCTAGAAAGTGAGATCCTCTTCCACAGACTGACCAGACAAGAGTAGGATGGACTTTATCCAAAAGCATCAACACAAAGTGCGAGCTAATGAAAGACTCAATGATAGTGCAGGGATGATTACGAGCCCTTTTCGCTTGCCTTCTTCGAGGTCTTATCAAGGGGAATGGGAATGGGGTGCCTCTTTTGAGGTCTTGGCACAAATGTAAACAAACACATATAGAGCCTCTGAAGGAGGTCTTCCAGAAAATGCCCGCAAAAAAGAAATGGTCAGGACTCCAGCCCATGTAAGAGATAAAGTGCGAAAATAGTAAATCAGATAAGAAATTATACCGCATGGATGTAAATTCGAAGTACCAACAAGCTAAATAGAAAATAAAAACCCAGAGGTCTGCTCGAACAAGCTAGCATCCACAAATAAAGCAAGTCGGACATCACATTTACCATATAAGCTCAAGTCATCGGAGTGAAAATAAATCACTCAAGATGTGCAAGTCGGATGCGACCACACAAATGCCATGCACACAACATAATCCAGAGAAAAACAATGACACAAAATATCATTTGAATCCAAAGGTATCCCAAAAATAAAGTGGAATATCAACCAAGCGACCGTCGTCAAGATCCTTACGAGAACCTTGCATGAACTCAACAAACGCGTTAGAAACCAAAAAGAGGTGCAACTGGAAGTTGCACATATGCCTCACAACTCAAAATCAAGTAGAAAGATGAGCATACGAGTCATGGACACGCATTGAAATGTATGTTTCAAAATGGGGAAGCACCTATGCACTAACATAAACAACATGCAAACTCAAACGGAATCGATCAAATTTACATGCAATGAATGACAAATGATCAACAAATATAAGTACAAGTCAAAACAAGATCAATGCATCAAAATCACACCAAACCGAACTTAAAAAGCCTTAAATCGAAAAAAAAACGCGTCAAAAATCACCGACTCGGAATTGAATGAAAATCACATGGTAACTTGCAAACGTGCCAACAGATTCAAATATGCAATCGATTTTTGAAAGTTCCGCTCGGAAGTGAGACTTTTTGGCCAATTTCGTCGGTTGATAGTAACGAAATGGTGAAAAAAAGTTGTCCAAAATCGACTAAAAAGTTCACCAATGGCTCCGGAATCATCAACAAAGTCAATTTACACTATTCACATTCGCGAAAACGCGCCACGGTTAGGAAGTTATGACCAAAACACATTTTTCGACACGCGACACATGAACAACATCAACAATTAAGCCTCAACCTATCCTATTCCGATTTTACACATTGAAACAAGCATGAATTCAAAAGTCAAGCACTTCAATTAATATCAAGTCACAATAATTAGCTCTCCTAGGAATTTTATCAAACACCTTACATGCACCGATTATTCTATGTCAATTTTAACAAGCATTTCCACTTATGCACCACAACAATTATTATGATCAATTAATCAAGCATCAATCAACAATCAAATCAAGAATCAATACACATAATCTCCATAAGATTAAATCCACTTGAAAATTCAATTCAAGAAACAATTCAACAATTATTCATGAATTAAAGTTTAAGAAGATAACCGAATGAAGAATCGACGAAGAAATTACGAATCTGGAGGGAGTGAGGCGCGCTCGCAGAAGGAGGATAGGAGGTGAGGTCGCGCGGATGCCGGCGACGGAAAATGGTGGTCGCGCGGTGGTGGAGTTGACCAGAGGTGGTGGTTCTCGGTGGTTCGGTTACCGGAAGCTTGATCGAAATTGTAGTGTTCTTGAATTCTTGATGAAGTTGTTGTTGTGTTCTTGAGAAAAAGTTGAGACAATGAACTTTGATCCTTTAGAGAGAGTTTTTGAGAGTTTTTAGTGTTTGTGAATTATGATTGATGTTATGAGACAAATTGTGGGTTAAAAGAATATATAGTGGAGTGTAAAATGAAAGGCAAAAGGTAGAATTTCAGCTTAAGTGAAAATAACACTGTCTTTGGCAAGAGATTTCGGCTCTGATCCTTCCAAAATATCGTGCACCTCTGAATCACAGTTGCAACACAAAAAGAATGGATGTCATACGATCAAAATCGAGTGCGATCGATACATTTCAGCTGCAAGACGTCATTAAATAAGTTATTTTTTCGGCTTATTTGGTGTACGCTACTCGAAAATGTGACAAGGTCAACCTCTTCGGAGCATAATCTTGACTCGACTTTGTCAGAAAAGTTGTAGATCTAAGAGTCAGTGACCTCGTGTTAAAATGATAGCTCAAGCAGACAAACGAAAAGGGAGATATGGATTTTCTCGTGAAACCGCTTTCAGCCTTTTTCTTTTGTTCAACACTTCAGTTTTGTGAAATAAACGAAAACGAAATCTTCGGAGCACCGTTCGAACTCGCGTTTGTCTTTGAACCTGAAGAGGATAAATATTGTGAACCAACACTTCAAGAATGGGTGCAATCCGATGAAAATTGACCGAGTTATGAATTTTATAAAATCTGACAGACAGTACACTACATCAAAGAACCCCACAGGTAATTCACATTTCCGGGATCCTTCCCCTCGGACCTAACCCAAACTGAATTCACATAATGAAGATAACATTTAAAAGGAATTTTAGGCACCGGAACAACATCAATCCGATGAACGAGCCGAGAGTTATGAATTTTTTAGTGTTCAATACTCACTGGTTCAACACTGTTTTTCACTATGTTGACTCTGAAAACTCGCCCATTCGGAGATCTTCTTCGAAGAATTAGTTCTCGGCCAAAACATGAAAGTTGGAAAGGATATCAAGACGGAACTTTTGGCATCTTGAATACCGCTAGCACAGTTAATCAGCGACACCGAAATTTCAAAAACAAATAATTCTCGCCACTTTCCTTGATGAATTGACCTCCGAGCCAAACACAAAAGTTGTAGAGATTACTGAAACGGTTCTTACCGTTGAATTTCAGGCCAAAACAAATTTTCAGGCGAGAGTTACAACCTTTGCAAACTGCACCGTAAAATTGATATTATGCTTAAACTGCTCTGAATCAACCGAGAACTTTGGCTTCTTTTGAGATTCTTGTGCACGTGCCGCATGCAGAAATAAAGGTCAGTTGTAACCTGTGAAATCTCAATGGAGATGTATGTTCATGTATGTTTATGATATGAAAATGAGATAAATAAGAGAGAGCAAATTTTGGGGTGTTACAAAGAGCACTTTGATTAGGGAAGCACGTGGTCCTGCACCAATGAAATGGTTTATAAAAAGAGATCATCTCAAGAGTATTTTATAGAAGACTTGGCTTTCAAAATGCCCCAGTGTCTTCAAACTCTTGGAGAGATTTGATGAATCTCGATGTAACTGCCTCAGATTAACTGTATTTGGCACAAATGAGTCTTCAATATGTGTCCTTTAGGGGTGATCAGACCGTGCAGACAACAAACTAAGAAACAACTTGCCCTTGTTTAGAAAAGTCTTCAGGCAACATGCCCATAGGAATTCTCATCCTTTGAAATGGTTGTCCATTTACTCATCAGGGTTTCAAATATCAAAAGATTAAGCTCATTACTGGTACTCATACGTAAGCTTATATGATATCAAGCAATGCTAGTGAGCGAAAAAATGTTAATGTTGCGACGGCTAATGCAACACACATGTTCGTCTCGAAGATTTTTTTTTGAAAAAGATATCACAATAACTTATGACCGAATCACTAGTTAGGATATGACATTAATTTTCTTTTACAAAGCCAACACAAATTTTGAGCATAGCTCATAGGAGTCAGGAAACATTATCTCATTGAGTATGCTTTCGAAATAAATCCTACTTCAATTAGGACTTTTGAGGGTTGTAGCGTGGTTTGGTTCACAGTTTATGAAATAAAGGATAAAAGCTCAAAGTTTATTTGGTACCTAGCCATTCTCCGTGATGTTCTCCAGCTAAATTGACACATATATTCATCTTGACGGTGTACAAGTGAAGATGATGATCCAAGGTTCACTTGAAATGACAATCATCTTATTTGTTCTTCATGGATATCAGTGACCCCTTTGACTTTGGTATGGTGGTCACTAAATCTTATTTGCTTGTAGTTGAGTATTTGAAGACCTCTCTTGATTGACTTTCTTTATTCGGTCCCTAAGTCTCCTTTTTTGGGTGTTCGACTTAGCGGGATTTTATTTTCTTTTATTTTCTCTTTTTTTTTTAAATCTTTGGAAGGATGAAAGTTGTGACTATCAAGTCATTGATTGTAGTGGATTCCTTGATGGGATGTTTCATCTTGTAATTTGAATGTGTAACCAGATTAACTGAACACTACCTGCCCCAAATTTAGCATAAGGGTTTTGAAATATTCAAAAGAAACTCCTACTTCTAGGCTCGAAGTGGCTAACTAGGGATTAATTCCTTAAATCTCCGGTGTTTGGGAATTTGTAACAATGCATGTACATCATCAGCAAGGTTTTAATTAAAAGCATTCAACTAGAGAATTTGCGTTTTAATTTTTTCATCCTCCCTCCAATTCTCTGCCTAGGCGAGAGATGGGACAATATTGGCATTATAAAGACAAAAAACATTATGAGTGAATACAAATGGACTACTTCAAGAGAAACATATTCATTGCATTAATCATTCAAAACAAATAAGTTCTTACATGCCAAAAACAAATGCATTAACAAACAAAGAAAAATACATATGAAAAGCAGCGAACGAGCTAAACATCTGAGAAGATAAACTTTGAAGCATTGAACGATCATGCGCACAAAGAAACTTGTTCCACGCTCCATCAACAAACTGACTTGGAAATGACTCTCTTGAGTTTTTATTAGCATAAAGGAACTCCATTCACAAATGGGCTTTGATCAGTGCATTTTGGTACACATTCTTCTATGTTTACACTTATGCATTTTTATACTTTACTTTGGTTATTTTTCTATTTTAATGTGTTTTTATAAATTAGTTTATTTTTGCACTTATTTGATTTTCGCACTTTATTTTCAGCATTAGTAGTCTGCACTAAAATGATCATAACTGGAGCTACGGGAATCAACTTGAGACGTTCTACCAGTCGATAGAAAGTTAAAACAGATACCTACAACATTCATGTTTTATGAAAAAACTGATTCAGGGTGCATGATTCTCAAATTAGCCGTGGAAGTCAAAATTCGAATTCTGAGTTTTAAAAATAATTAGTTTTGGGTCGAGTTTGTTATGTTTTGACCCAATTAGGTTAGAAAGGGAGTTTGTGGTACTTTCCTATACCTAGAAGCCGTGCCTTCTGTACAAAACCTTTTTTCACTTCTATTTTTCATGATTTTATTTTATTTTTCTTACGCTTGAAAGAACCGGAATGGAGAACTAATCATCAAGATTCATCTACTGTAATCGGTTTTCACCGCAACCTTAAGGTTAAATAATTTTCAATCAATTGCTTTTCCCTTTCAATATTATGCTAGATATTTTGTCTGCTTTATTCAATTATATAGAACAATGTTGATTAATTTTGATTGCACCTAATATTCCTTTACTTTATCGCGTTTGCTTTATCCACGCAAGTTTTCGTGTTTGCTTAATTCACGGAAGATTTTATCCGCTGGCTTAATTCGGAATTTAAGAATATAGGTCTTATAGGATCTTTTGCACTTGTTAATTGGTACTATTATCGAAAAGGGATTAGAATCCGCTTATGGCATGGAAATTATGTGAATCGATGATAAGTTGGGAAACCGAAACAATAGATAAACCGTTTAGCTTAATTGCATAATCACTTATTTTAATCGCTTAATTGTTTTGTTTTTTTATCAACTTTAAAACAAACCCCCCTAATTCGATTTACCTTCGATTAGTAATAATCAAGAATCATCGCGATACGATATTCAAGTCATTGTCGCTATACTACATTTTCAAAAAATACTCGTTTTTGATCCGTGCGCGACACGCAAATCAAATTGGTGCCGTTGCCGGGGATTCTTATTGTTATTAACTGAATTTTATAGTCACAGATATAGTTTTTTTGCTAGCTTTTTTCTTTTCTTTTTTGTTGTGTTTGTTGATTTTCAGGGTTGCAATACTGGTTGCAGTATATTGATAAGTTTTCCAGCCTTTCAAGTAATATGGAAGCTATTGTTTCGATTTGCTTCGATTTTTTTTGCAGAAAATCAGAAATAAATCAAAGAACAACACTCTTTTAGAATTCTAAAAGATTTTGACCCTCAAAATCGCAAATTCTTTGTTTTTCTATTTTATTTGATTTATTTTCTATTTTCATATTTTCAAAAAAATATGAAAAAAATTGTGCGGTATTTATTTGATTTTATTAGATTTTTAGCATTATTTTAATATTTTTTAGATTTTATTTTAATTGATTTTTTTTCTTCCATTCTTTTTACATTTGTAGTGATTTTATTTGATTCTGTGTTGAAATAATCATATCATGGTTGATCAAAGAACTCTGAGAGAACTGGTTGCACTTGTGAATTATAATTCTTTATGTATTGAATATCCTGATGTTGTTGATGCACCTTTCGAATTGAAATTTGGTTTAACACACTTGTTGCCAAGTCTTAATGGTTTTGCAGATGAGGATCCACATAAGCATATGAATGAATTTCAGGTTGTATGCTCTGCACCTTCTGAACCTTCACTAGAGGACCTTATCAACTAAATGGCTACAAATAATGTCAAGTTTCAACAGCAAATAGATTCTAATTTTTAGACTTTGCAAACATAGCTCGATCAACTTACCACTTCGATGAATCCCATACAGCAAGCTCAAGGATCAAACCAACAACCCTTGGAAGAACATTCTATTTTTCAAATAGAGTTGCCTTCTGAAATTGTTGATGATACTTGTATTAATTTGTTTGCAACTGATTTTCCATCATTTTCTGATTTTGATGATGTTTACTCTTGTGATGTTTGTACTGACACTAAAATTTGCTCTATTTGTGCTGAAATTGAGGTTGCCTTTCAAGTTGATATTCTTAATACAAATGAGGTTGCAAATGAAGTTTTTCATGTCAATGAAGGTCTCGAAACCCCGACTTCCCAGAACAAACCATCCATCGAGAAATCACCCTCTTTAGAGCTGAAGCCACTTCCTAATAATTTATTTGAATTTGTGCAGGAAGAGAAATCATTACAGGAACATAAGAAGGGAATTGGATGGACTTTGGTTGACACTTGTGATATTAACCCATCCATGAGTATGCATAGGATCTCAATTGAAGATGGATAAAAAGTAGTGAGGCAGCTCCTTAATCCTTTGATTCTTAAAGCTGTAGAAAAGGAGATCACTATCACGTACATATTCAACACTTTTACTTATCGAAGATTCTTCTTTGATCCTGGAATGAAAGGAAAAGGAACTAATAAAAACTTCAATATTAATGGATACTACCCAAAGCTACTCTATGAGATCCCCACTTTGGAAGAAAAGACTGTAGAAGATCTCTCTTTAGGAAATTATGCTTATGTGATCACCTATCCACCTTGACTACTCGGGTGTGTTCTTTCCTTTCTCTCCCTCTTATTTTATATTTATGTCCTTTCATTGAGGACAATGCTTGTTTTAAGTGTGGGGGAGGGAATAATTTATTTTCTTTGTTTTTGTTTGTTTTGTTTTGTTTTAGAAACACTAGGCATTGTTTTAAAGTTTTAGGCTATAGATTGTTTTGAGGTTAGTTGTGGAGACTTGGGAAAAGTTCACAAGATCAGTATCATTTTAACACCTTAAGTCTCCTGAATATGGAAACCATTTTGAATGCTTATTATGACATAGCCTCGAGTTCTCATCCTTTAATAGCTCTTAAGTAGTTTATATAGCAGTCAACACCATCTAAAAATCATCACAAAGTAACTAGGTTGATGAAAATAAGCGAATGATCTCGTGCTTATTAAGAAATCTGAATAGGAATCCGCCTTTTAAGTTAGGTGACCCTCATCCGGTCATTTAGCCCAACGGATGTGAAACCTTCAAAAAAAATTTGTTGTTGCTAAAGTAACTTTAAAATGTTGACAAGATATGGATCATAACCACTAACAAAATTATTTACCATGTGTATGAATAGATAACGGGCTTATTGTGATTGCGCTAGAATGAAAGAGAGAAAAAAGGAGGATGAGTAAGTTAGGATTAGGCATAATAACATGATTCAGATTGGTTTGTATAGCAGGGAGGCTTATGACCGCACAATTATGGATTTGTGTTCTTACGATATCCTTAGTGTGAAAGATTAGTACCTATCTATTCTATCTTAACCGAAGAAGAGTTTGTAGCCTAGAATGAGTATCTGAATATTGTGTTTCTTGAGTTTTGATTTCTATTTTGCTCGGAGTGCAACAGTTCAAGTGATGGGGGATTTGATCAGTGCATTTTGGTGAACATTCCTCTATGTTTACACTTATGCATTTTTATACTTTTCTTTGGTTATTTTTCTATTTTAATGTGTTTTTATAAATTAGTTTATTTTTGCACTTATTTGATTTTCGCACTTTAATTTCAGCATTAGCAGTCTGCACTAAAATGATCATAATTGGAGCTACGAGGATCGACTTGACACGTTCTACAAGTTGATGGAAAGCTAAGATAGAGACCTACAACTTTCATGTTTTATGGCATGTAAATTATGTGAATCGATGATAAGTTGGGAAACTCTAAGGCATGTAAATTATGTGAATCGATGATAAGTTGGGAAACCGAAACAGTAGATAAATCGTTTAGCTTAATTGCATAATCACTTATTTTAATCGCTTAATTGTTCTGTTTTTTATCAACCTTAAACAAACCCCCTAATTCTATTTACCTTCGATTTTTAATAATCAAGAATCCTCACGATACGATATTCGAGTCATTGTCACTATACTATGTTTTCAAAAAATACACGTTTTTGATCCGTGCGCGACACGCGGATCAATTTCCACCATTGAAGGTCAACACCTCATAGTCGATCATCTCTTGAACCTTTTCCTGGAAAACCTTGCACTCTTCAATCGGACGCCCCAGTACTCCATCGTGAAACTCACAACTGGTATTTGGTTTGAAACAATGAGGGCGAGACCTCATGGTTCTGGTCTTTCTGGGTGTCATTATTGAGTTTCGGGAAAAATAAGACCAGAATTGACTGTAAGTCACTAGGATTAGGTCAAACTGGTGGGTCGCTCCTTTGGGACTGTTTGGAGATCTCCATTGATTCTGACGCTGATTCTGATGTTGGTGATGAGACACCAGAAAAAAAATTAAGCTCAACTTCTCCTTGACCAGGTTATTGATGAGTAGAAGTGGGATTTTGATGATGCTGAGAAATAACCATATCTTTAATCAAAGAAATTAGACGTCCTTTACCAATCTTCAAACTATGAACCTCTTCAAGGAGTTCATTATTCTCTTGCACAAGGTTATCTAATATAGTTTTCATCGTAGTCGAGAACATTCCTAAATGGTTTCTCAAAGTAGTGACTTCTTCTCTAAGCTCTCTGTTTTCCTGTTCAAGTTGGTCCATCTTTCTCTGGTGACTGGTTCGAGTATAGTTTGGCGATCAAAGAATAAGACATGTGTGAGTTGGATTGTTGGGAGATGAAATGCAATACAAATGAAAATGATATGCAAATGAATGCAATACTCAGAATAACAAATACAACCAGTTCCAGAGGTGGAGTATGAAGGCAAGATGTTAGATCCAAGGTATCACAAGTATCTAAAAACCTCCTAACTGGTAGGCCTTAAGAGGAGAGTTCTAAGTTCTTTACCCATAAAGCCCACTCACAGGATATCTTCTATGGTGATGGATTTAGGATACCCAAGGTCACGGATGCTAATCATATTAATGTCCCGCCACATGATAGCTGTATTATGATGATAATAACGATAAGATCTAACTTGAATGGAGTTCTCATGATAGGCTCACAAGGGGCGAGCCATAGAAGACTAACACTATACAACTACCAATGTAAAAACTGGTTCTAAAAGTGGGTCCCATAGTCACTGCTGTAACACCCCAAAATTCGCCCTCTAATTTATCACCTGGACGGGCTTTATGTTTCGCATTCATCAGTATTCTTTGACACAGGCTGGTCACTGGGACCAGAGATTTCAGAGAATTATGGGTTGTCCATTAGGTTTATGTCCATAAGGTGGATTTTCAGAGATCTGGTTATACAATGGACTAGAGTCTCCTCTAGGCGTATCATCATTGGCAGTTAGGGTTTATTCCTCTAATCATTTGACTTTCAAGAAGGATTTGGATCATGACGTAATCGAAATATCAGTATGAGAGGATCGGAAATCCATTCATTGGTGGCCTGGTCACGGGATGTGCCGTTCCTACATAAAGTACATGTTCCGTTCAAAACCGCTTCCAGTGACTTTGGAATTAGTAAATGGATTGTCGCATTTTGATAAATCTAGTTATTTCCTATTTAATTTCTAACTATATCCATTTCAAGGTACATTTACGAGTCAATAACCCATAAAGATCCGAGTATTTCGTATTTACTCATACCAACATTCGTTCTTCGTTACACGTCCAAGATTTTTGTTACGGCTCATTCAAGCGACACATTTTCAAATTTCAACCATTTCAAGCCCATTATCCGTATATATACTCTTGTCAATTCCATTATCCAATCAAAAAAAGGGAGAAGGGAACAATTTCTATGGAGTGCTATTAGCATTTGAGAGCACACGATCTTTCGTGTCGGAAGCCAAATCAATTATTCCTCAATATTGTTGCAAGGCTGCTGGCCCATTTTATTTAATGCTTGTAGAAAGGGAGGAACAAACATTGGAGCAATTTCCAAAATGGCAATTCCTATAAAGGCCAGGTTGTTCTAAAAGTCCAAATAGCATTAGGGATAAGATAGCATTAGGTGAAGGCATCAATGTGGATCAAGGAAGGTTTTATTTTATTTTTTTAAAATGACATGGCATAAAAAAAAACAGATGAAGATTTGGTAAAAAAAAGCATCAAAAGTATATTGTTGTTAGAAACTACAATAAAAAAATTTTTGACTATTGAATCTATATAGCAACTTGTAAAACAATACACAGGAAATTCTTTCAACTAAGTGTGACAAAAATTTCATCTAATTTCATTACAAGAACCAAGACAAAAATTCAGAACAAAACTACAAGAGAATAACAGAAGAAACTGAGTGGAAATTCAATTATAAAAGATTCGAAAAAGTTTCAAACAGATTAGTAACTACTCATAACCAACTGTAACCGATTTTTATGGTGAAATTTCCAGATTACCCTCTAATCTCCTCCTATAAAGGTCCATTTGATCTTCATGTTCAGGCCGGCTTTTTTTTTATACTCAGTTTCAATCCATCATCTTCATCTCTAAATTCTTTCTCTCCTTCATACCCCCATTTTGAAGCTAAAGCTTCTTTTCCCTTGAGCCTTCAATTTCAGAGTCTCCACCATCTTCCTCAATCCTTCTGCAACGATTAATCCTTCACCATTTTCAGCCCACTGTCAAGAACACATCCATAACATTCATCACTTTTCATCAATCACCCTACAAATGAGCAAATAAAAGTGTCAACGATAGTCGAATTCAGCGCCAATGGCATACTTACAGCTCCGACAATTCAGAACTGTAGAGTATGGACAAGAATTGAAAGAAGATCTCTGAATAAAGATTCAACAACAATTTCAGATGTGAAAAAAAGGAAGAACGGAATCGCAAATTCGATCCTTACCAGAACGAGACGCCGAGCCGCCAAACGAATTCTCCAATCTTCTTCATCACCCAAATCTTCACCCTCTTCAATCTCACATCTCGAATTTCTTCATTCTTTTGGCAGAGAATCACTCTTTAGTCCACAAGATCTTCTTTAATCTGCACCAAAAAGGTAACCAAGTCACAATCTGCTTCTTCACCGATTCAACATCATCATCACTATTACATCATCGTCAAAACCTGTAAATTGAATCAAGACTCAACAATAATTCAACACTTTTTTCAAGAACACATCACAACAAGAGTCAATGTTCACTGATTCAAAGCAACAACGTTCAAGTTCAAATCAGAAGCACATCAAGAAGCCACAGCGAGGGAGTAAAAGATTCAGGGGAGAGAGGTCGGTTAAAGGCGTTTATACCTGAGTAATCGGAGGCGATTTCTCCGTCGCAAACGTCATCGGAGAAGCTGTTTGAAGGTTAGTTAACTTGGAGCTTTACTTCCTCCTCGGTACGCTTGTTGCTTCCGATAGGCCTAAATTTATCTTCTTTGATGTGTAAACACCCCAAATTTGCCCTCACCCATTCACACCATGGCTTGTGATCTTTTCATTTGTATAAGTTCAATCATAGCATCTCATACCACATTTTTGATTCACTGCAGTGGTTCAAAGTCATCTGCATCTAGGGTTTGTGATCTAAGCAATCCAAGAGCCATTTGAGCCACTCCAAAGGTCATCAATCACTTCAAAGGGGTCCATGTATGTTCAAACATCATATTATATCCTCTCAAGATCAAAGAAAGTCAAAGGATCACAAGAACTGGGAAAGACATGGAAGCAGAGCCAGGCTTAACTGCACAGATGACCTAAAATTAGGGTTTTGGTTTCAGAGGCCATAACTCCAAATTTTTTGGTCATTCTGGTTTCTATTGGTCTCTATATGTTGTGAAGATCATGCATATCAATTTTTATGAAGAAATTCAATGGGGAAGGCATCTGATCAATAGATGACTTCTTGAGCAAGTCAGTGCAAAATCAGGGCATCTGAGGCCCCCAATGACCCAACCAAAGGGCATTCTTCATCATTTTGAATGTGTATGATCTTTATTTGATCATAGAAGATGTTAGAAGTTCACAAAATTGAATAATTTCAAGCCATTTGCAAAATTGCCTTTTTGGGAAAGTGACTTGTAATGTAAACTTGCCATTTTGGGAAAGTTTTTCAACCTCCTCAAATTGATTCAAAAATGCTTCAAATGAGAAAACTTTGGTCATGAAAGTTGTAGAATGGATCATTCCCTTTTCAAAAAGTACAAGAACTCATTCTAATTCATTTTGGATCAAAATTTATGGCTTGTCAAAGTTGGACAAAATCACATAATTTCAAGTTTTACACCAAAGAGGCAAAGTTGCAAAACCTCTTGGCAAGGCAAAATGTGACTTCAATGTGACTTCTAACCTTTGCACAAACATGAACCATGACCTAAAAATCAGAATGCATCAATGAATTGTCCATTTTCATGACTTGTGCATTAAGAAACTTCAAAAGGGCTAAACTTTGTGAAATTGCAAAAAACTCACATAAACCCTAATCCACTTGCTGCATTGCCTCTAATTCATTTCCATGGTTCTCCTTGAAGCATGCTGAGCCAAGCCATGCCTTTGTACCTTGACTGCCATAGCCCATACCTCTCTTACACAAAAAGTTGACTTTATGCAAAATGGCCCATACCAATCAAGCTAGGCCAGCAACAACTCTCTGACCTATCCAAGCTTGATACATGGACAAAATGAGACTCAACACATAGCACAACACAGTCTGATCTCTCTCATAAGCCATAGTTTCCAAAACTCACCTCTTATGCATTTTGTTTCGAAACTCATCACACAAGCCACAAACATCAAAACAAACTTCATAGAATCACTCAACATGATCCTCTGATCATTTACCAACCATCCATTTGCCCTGAAAAGCCCATAAACAGAAACACGATTCTTCACTCCCCTTGGTCAGAACTTCATCAATCTCAAAAACCAGCCACATTAAACTCCAACTAAACCTCAAAACATCTTCAGGGAGACCATTAGAGAAGCTTTGAAGCAAGGAGGCAGTCTGAAAGCTCCAAACTGAAAGCTTCACCTCAGGTAGCTTCGAAAATTTATTTTTCCAGAAGCTCTATTTTAAGTTCTCAACTTGTTAAGTTTGATTCCCTGAGTGCATTGAACCTTTTACTTTTGAAAATGATGAAGGATTGAGAGTGTATTGCTTGTCTGAAAGTTCCACCATTTTTGTTCATAGCTTCGAATCTTAAGAATGGCTGGAAATAAATTCTGTTTGAGGGTGGATTTGGGCTTAGGGGAGTGAAAGGAACGAATCTGGAGCTTTAGAGCTCCAGAAATGGCTTAGGGAGTGAGTTGAAAATTTCTCAGGGGAGGTGTGGCCGGAGAAGATGACCGGAGGTCATTTCCGGCCACCTGAAAGTCATTAGTTCATTAAATGCATTTAGGGCTCAGTTTGAATTTGGACCGTAGATTGGTTTGACTAGCATTGACTCCCGCGTGTTTGAATGAACCAGATCTCTCATTAAAACCCTAATCCTAATTAATTAGATTAATTAATTAAGTTTAATTTAATTCAGTCAGTTCAAACGTGGGCCGTCCAGATGCGCGCGGGTCAATTCCCTCCTTTTCTCTTTGAATCTCAGCCAGTGGATTGGAATACTTTCATTAATTCATATTTAAATTTCATTTTTATTGTATTTTCTTTCTCTTTTATTTTAAAATATCAAAACACATTACAAAAATTTTATTTTTTGCATGCTGACTTAAAATATTTTTTTCTTTCTGAAAATAATTTTATTTTTATTTTTTTGCATAATTTTCGTATTTTAAAAATATTTAATTGTTTATTTTAATTAGTTAATGAGAATTAATTGATTAAAATAGCTTTTAGGTTTCTAAAATTCACAAAAAAATTCACATTGCATTTAAAAACATTTAGAAACATTATCAAACTCTCAAAACAAATTTCTTTTTGGTTCTTGATGCATTTTGATCATTTTCATTGGAATTAAATTCATTTTAAGGCAATATTTTTGTGCAAACTTTGAAAAATCCATTCTGCCTAACCATTGAGATTTTGATGATGGTTTTTCTTGCATTGCATCCTTCATAGCATGTAGTTTATAGGATAAAATTGGTTTGAATTGATCTTCCATTTTCAATTTGTTTTGCATTTTTCATGATAAGATACCTTAAAACCCTAATTGACTTGAGAAAATCATAACTTGCACTAGGTTAAGAGTTAGGTCCCCTCCTTTGGGCAGTGAACTTGTGTAGGGTTAGGGTTCCTTTGATCCCATTTTCATTTTTTTATCATGTCATTTGCTTCTGATTTTGAATTTTGCTTTGTATGTTGTTCATAAACCCTAATTTGTGCCTTCCTTTGCATTCATCTCTTATTTGCTTGCATACATGAACTTGCCATGACATTTTGTGCATCCACATGATTCATAATACATCTTAGGACATATTAGAATCATGTTTGATCATTGAATCTTTCATTTGCCATGTTATATGTTCATTTCATTTCATAAACATTCATAAGTCTTTATGGTTCAAAGCATGCCTCATTTGCATCCTTATGCTTGCTTGATCACTCTCATCTCTTGTCATGTGTTTGCATCTCCTATTAGCATCATTAACATCATGTTTATGCTTCTGGTTTTGGTTTGCACCATGGCATTTCATCCAATTTGCATTGCATTTCTTTTGCTAACTTTTCAGGTGGCAAGTTGTTTTGGGAAGTGAATTTGCCTTCACTTCTCACAATCTCTTCTCATGCCTCTCTTGCTTCATTGCTGCATTTTATCTTGTCTTTGTGTGATCTTGCTCATTCTTGCTTTTTCTTACTTTCTTCCTTCAAGCAACTTGTCTTCTTAAATGAAGCAAGTTGTCTTGCTTCTCTCTGCTTCTTGCTCCTTTCATCTGTTTCCTTCCTGGTGGTTTCTCTGAAGATCTTCTTGCAAACCTCATTAACCCTAGGAACAACCAAGCATGATAATAATTAGGGTTTGATTAGTCCCCCATTTAGTTTTGGCTTTGTATCATCTTTGAGTCTTCTCCTCTCATCTCATAATCAAGGACTAAACCTTAAAGGTTTTAAGGCTTTGTGTTTAAGCTTATGCCTGCATCCTTCTATTAGGATGGAGTGTATAACTTTAATCCTAAGTGTTAAACCCTTAATATGTTTAAATCCTTTAATCAATCCATCTAATAATCATCAAGACATCAAACTTGTAACTTGGGCCTTGCATTAGGGTTCTAATTCTTCCTTAATTGGTTAAGAAGGACTAACCCTAGTGTTAATGGACAAGTCCCCCTCAAGTTGTCTTACAAATCATAAAATCCATTTCTTCATCTTATCATTAACTAAAATCCATTTAATAAAGGCTTTGTTTTGTCATGAGGTTAATCCCTAATCATGGATTAATTCGAGGTATCTTCCTTAGCTTAAATGTTCTCATCTATTATCCTTCTATTATGAAATTCTGTGATCAGGTATGAGATGTACTAAGAGATGTCCCAACACTTGACAGATTTAACCAAAACTTAAATAGCAAGAAAAAATAAACAACACAGAAGTTTGTTAACCCAGTTCAGTGTATAACCACACTTACATCTGGAGGCTACCAAGCCAGGAGGAAATCCACTATAAGTAATATTAATTCTAGACTTAAACCACCCTGTTTAATCTATCACTTAATAACTACCCAATGAAATTTCTACCTAAGACACAACTTAGATAAAAGTACCCTACTCACTCCCCCTCAATCACACAGTGATCAAGTTTACAAGTTTAATAAAATTGAAGACATTCTTCAAACAATACAGCTTGATCTTACTTCACAGTTTCAATCAAGTCACAAATGCACTTTTGCTTAAAAGCTCATAAAGTGGTACAATTAAAAACAACCTGCTATTAAAACAATAACCACCCTATTTTGTTTTCTGGAATTCGTACCCAATTCTATGAGTTTCTGTTGATTAAATAGGTGTTTGTAATTTGGGCTTTCTGTAGGTTAATCCAGTCCTAAAAGCATGCAGCTTCCACCTTGAATTTAGGGTTTGTTACTTCCTATATTCTAGGTGATTTAGTTCTTCTGATTAATCTGAATCCTCATAATAAAACTCCCTACAGATGCGCCTTGTTCTGTTTTTATCCATCCATCATTAATTCCAGATAACTCTCCTTAAATATCTCTGATCAGTTAGTTATTAATTAATTCTGGTAGCAGGTTTGAGATGTCTCAACATCTGTTGGGACATCCTGAAAAACTGAACTTAAGTCATTTACACAATGTCCCAACATCTGGTGAGACATCCTGAAATAAGTTCTTATACTCTATTTGATAATGTCCCAACATTTGATAGGACATTCTGAACTGAATTCAATATTTCTTGTTGGTCAAAAATTCTGCCAATTCTAGACATCTACAAACTCCCCCTTTGGCTAATTTTTGGCTAACATCTTTTCTGGTTTTCAGAGTGCAGCAGAAGTTCTTTTATCAGAGTATAACATTACTTTTCTGTTGATTCATATTTGAGATTACTCCCCCTCAAACATATATGTATCCAGTCTTGTTGCAACAGAAAAAAACTTATTCAGTTCAGAAGCAAACAGATTTTTCATTCATAATCAAACAGCATTACACATTGTTGTTGGTGTTGTTCTCCCCCTTGTTAGACACAAATTTTGGGGCCAAAGAGACTAAATCTAAATTACAATGCAGCTGTCATTACATTTGTCCTCACATACAGATAATCACTCAGACTCATCACCTTCAGTTTCTTCATCATCCTCAGTTTCTTCATCATTCTCAGTTTCTTCATCAGAAGCAGCTTTCTGATCACCTTCACTTTCCAGCCTTTGGATGATTTCTTCAAGTTTCAGCTTCCTTGCTTCAAGTTCTTTGCAAGTTCTCTTTAGTTCAGCAATCAATGCAGCCTTGGAGATTGGAGTCTTGGCAGTTGAAGGACCAGCAGATGTCCCAGACGGTGCTTCAACATCTGCTGCATGATGACTGAGGAACAGTTTGTAGTGAAATGCCAGAGGGCTTTCTCTTTTGCAGACTGTGTCCTTCTCAGTGAGGATTCCAGGGTATTGACTTAGCACTATACCACACAGCAAGGAGGGAAAAGCTATTGGCAGCTTTGTTGCAGAAGAGCTAGCATGCTTCAAGGTCTGATCAAATATGTAGGCACCATAATCCAGCTTAGTCTGAGTCCCCACAGCATAGATAAACCTGCCCAAGCCAGTGGATATTGAAGATGTGTGATTGGTAGGCACCCAGTTTGCTGTACCAATCCTGTTCAGCATGGTATATTTTCTTGTCAGCATGCTCACTGAGAGCTTTCCTTTAACTGGCCATGCCTTGACCTGGTTTGCAGTGATAACCTTGCAGACTTGGTTATCAGTCTTTCCTAGCTCATTTGGTCCATCAGACTCTCTTCCAAGGTATTGGTTGATGATCTGAGGAGAGAACTCTACACACCTGCCTCTAACAAAAACTTTTCTAAACTCAGAAGACTTACCATTTGTAAACACCCCAAATTTGCCCTCACCCATTCACACCATGGCTTGTGATCATCCTCATTTGCATAAACACAAACATATCATCTCACATCTCATTTTTGATTCACTGCATAGTTTCTAAGGCATCTGCACCTAGGGTTTGTGATCTGAGCAATCCCAAAGCATCTTGAGCCATTCCAAAGGCCACCAATCAACTCAAAGGGGTCCATGTGTGTTCTTATGTCATATTACATCTCCTCAAAGTCAAAATTGCAGAGGAATCACAAGAACTAGGGTTTGAGTGGATGCAGGGCTAGTTTGAACTGCACAGTTGACTGAAAATTAGGGTTTTGGTTTCAGAGGCCATAACTCCAAATTTTTTGGTCATTCTTGTTTCCATTGGTCTCTATATGGTATAGGGAGTATGCATATCATTTTTCATGAAGAAATTCCATGGGGAAGTCATCTGATCAAGGGTTGACTTTTCAGACAAGTCAGTGTAAAATCAGGGCATCTGAGGCCCCCAATGACCCAACCAATGGGTGATCTTCATCATTTTGAGTGTATATGATCTTTGTTTGATCATGGAAGAAGGTTGAAGTTCATAAAAATCAAGAATTTAGGGTTTTTGCAAATGTTGACTTTTGGGCATAGTTGACTTTTCAAGAATGCATCATTTTAGGTCATTTTTCAAGCCATGATTCATGATCCAAAAATGCTTCAAATGGAAAAACTTTGGTCATGAAAGTTGTAGATCTCATTTTTCCCTTTTCAAAAAGTACAAGAACATGATCAAACTCTTCTTGGATCAAAAGTTATGGCCATGCAAAGTTGGAAAAAATCACATATTTTCAAGATATGCACCAAGTGTGAAAATTGCAAAATCATGTGCTAAGTCAAATTGCAACTTCTAATTGGTATCAAACCAGCACATAAGCATTCTCTAAGTCCTAAAAGTCAAGTTTGAACCAAGATCACATGTGTTTAGTTCATGTAACAAGGCATTTTTATCATGAAAGTCCATAAAGCAACAACTTGCAAAAGCACTCATAACACTTCACCAACTTGTCACATTGGGTGCTGAACCAAGCTGACTCTTTCCCCTCATTTTGCTGCGCATAGCCCATGCCTTGTACCAAGCCTAGATCAAGCCATGCTTTCTCTTACAAAGAAATGGACATTTTGCAAAAGTAAACTTACCAATCACTATAGGCCAGGTCACATCATCTGACCTATAGGATTATAATACAATATCCCTTGGCAAGCCAAAGATATGAGAAAGCAAGGCTGAAGCTCTCTCATTCATAACATTCACAAAAACACTCCCATTTGCATCTTGCTTCGAATTTCTCTGTCCAGCTTACAAACACAAAAAACCATCTTCACCATTCAACTCACCTTGCTCCATAGACCACCCAGCAACTAAGAACCAAGCCTGAAACAGCCAGAACATCCCACTGCCATTTCTCACTCCATTTTGCAGTTTCATTCGAAACTCTCATCCCAGCTCACAAACACACAAACAAACACTCCAGACCTTCTCCATTCATCCTCAGAATCACAAACCATCATTCACAATGGCCTGAAACCTCCAGAAACACCATTGCCATTTCTGATCAAGCTTGAGCAGGAGCTTTCGAATCTCATTATCCAGCCAACTTAAACTCCTTTTGAGCATTCAAGCATCTTCTGTGGACCAAGTGGAGTGGATTGCACAAGGAGAAGTGGCCAGAAAGTCTTCAAACTGAAAGCTTCAAATCTCAGGTAGCTTGAAAATTATTTTTCCAGAAATCATTTTTCTTGTTGCAAACTTGTTCTATGTGATTCACTGATCATCCTGGTATCATTGGTTTTGAAAATGGCTTTGTTTTGAGCATTTAATTTGTATCTGAAACTTGCGTGCCCTAGCTTTCATTTCCTTCGATTCAGCTTGTTTAGGAAGAAGAAATTTGTTTTGAGAGAGGGGTTTGGTTCGTGAGAGCTTGGAGATCATTTCCCAGTTCTTGTTTTTCATTTTTGATACGATTTGAGGGGTTTGGGGATTTTTCAGGTGAGGTGCTGGCCGGAGAAGACGACCGGAGGTCTTCTCCGGCCACCTGAAGGTCATTAGGGCTTAATCCAGTAATTAATTCCAGTTTGAATGTGGACCTTTGGATGCGTTGAAAGTGTTGACCTCCCGCGCGTGTGAACGGCCCAGATGTGCTCATTATGCCCTAATCCACGTGTTTTATTTAATTAATCCATATTTAAGTTAATTTGATCAGAAGCAATCTTGGCCATTCAAAAACGCGCGCGGTCAACCCCTTCAAACTCAGAGCTCATCCTGGCCCTCCATGCTGCATACTTTCATTTTTATTTGTTTTTTTATTTCCTTTTATTTCAATTAACTTGCATATTTAATTTAAAATAGCAAAAATGTCTTAAAAATTATGAAACTTTCTCTTTAAAGTTTTATTAATTTTCAAGACCCAAAAATATTTTTATTTTATTTTTTATCATTAAAAAAGTATTTTTAAATATTTAAAAGATTATTTTTAATTGATTAATGGGAATTAATTAATTAAAAATACTTTTAGGTATTTAAAAATTACAAAAAAATTCATGAAATGTTCTAAGACATTTAGAAACATTGTCCAACCTTCAAACCAAATTTCTTTTTTGATCTTGATGCATTTTAAGAAATTTTCATTGAATTAAATCATATTTTGTGCATTATTTTGATCATGGATTCAAAAATTCATTTCTGCCTATTGGAGAAGGTTGAGACATTGATTCTTCTTGCATTGTTTTATGTTTAGCATGTAGTTTATAGGGTAAAATGGCCATGATTTGATCTTGCATTTTCTAATTGTTTGGTATTTGTTTTGTTGAGAACCCTAAAAAACCCTAATAACTTGTAAAAATCATAACTTGAGTTTGGTTGAGAGTTGAGAGTTCCCCTTTGGGAAGTGGTTCATTATAGGTTTAGGGTTTCTTTGGGTAGCATTTTCCATTTTTTATCTTAGGGTTTTGTTTCTGTTTTGGGTTTTTGTTTGATGTTGATCCATGAACCCTAATTTGGGCTTTCTTTTGCATCATTCTTACATTCTCTTGCATAACATGACTTGTCTTTGCATTTTGTGCATTCTTGTGATCCATTTGACATCTTAAGACATATAGAAAGCATGTTTGATCATTGCATTACATATTTGCCATGTCATTTGCCTTGTATGCTTCATAACATTTCATGCTTGTTCATGCTCCTTAGCTTGCATCATTTGCATCCATAATCTTGTATGAACATCCCCATGCCTTGCCTCATGTTTGCAGCATCTCATAACATCATAATCATCATCAACATGCTTCTGGTTTTGCTTTGCATCATGTCATTTCATTTCATTTAGCATTGCATTGCATTTCTTTCTAACATTTCAGGTGGTAAGTGAACTTGGGAAGTGAATTTGCCTTCACTTCTCATAACCTTTCTTTTCATCTCTCTTGCATCCATTGCTGCATTTATGTTTGTGTTTGAGATTGAGCTTGCCCATTCCTTTTCTTTCTTACTTTCTTTCTTCAAGTGACTTGTCTTCTTAAGTGAAGCAAGTTACTTTGCTTCTCTTGATCCTTTCATCTGCTTCCTGGTGGCTCCTCTGAAGATTATTCTTGAAAACCTCACAAACCTTAGGATCATCCAAGCATGACCATGAATTAGGGTTTTGATTAGTTCCCCTCATAGTTTTCACCTTTGTGTCTCTCTTTGAGTCCTCTCTTCTCATCTCATAATCAGGGACTAAACCCTAAAGGCTTTAAGACTTTGTGATCAAGCTTATGCCTGCATCCTTCTCTTAGGATGGAGTGTATAACTTTAATCCTAAGTATTAAACCCTTAAGGTGTTTAAATCTCTTAATCAATTCACTTAATAATCATCAAGACATCACACTTGTAACTTGGGCCTTGCATTAGGGTTCTAATTCTTCCTTAAGTGGTTAAGAAGGACTAACCCTAGTGTTAATGGACAAGTCCCCCTCAAGTTGTCTTACAAACAATAAAACTCACTTCATCATCATACCATTAATTAAAATTCACTTAATCAAAGGCTTGTTTTGTCATGGGTTTAATCCCTAATCATGGATTAAGTTGAGGAGCTTTCCTCAGCTTAAACATTCTCATCTATCATCCTTCTTTTAGGATGGTGTAATGGGTCTGTTTAATCCATGATTATGGCTTAACCTCATTACTTAACACTAAACAAAAAAATCCCAAAAACATCTAAATAATCACAAGTAGGTTAATGATCTTAGTCCTACACCAAAGGTGATTAAGTGTGAGAATCTGACTTCACACTTAAGGTATTCTCATTACCCCTAATCAGAGGGAAGATGTGATGAGTTTACTAAATCCATTGGTTTAGGCTTAAGCTCATTAACTTATGACAAACTTTCAAAAGCAATAAAAGACTGAAAACACAAAAACAAACAATAATCGTCTCCTCCGGGATTCTTTTCTCATCATCTTCACTCACAATCGAGAACTTGCTTCTTCCGTCTAATGCAAGACAGTTTGCACCTGAGCCAGACAGGTCATACACTTGAGCATTGACAAGTAAGCAGTTCATCAGTCAATTCATCTTTCAGTCTCTTTGGGTCGAACTACGGTGTTCTGACTTCCTCATTGCACGAGAGGATACGTAGGCATAACTTAACAGTTATCGAACAAAAGTCTCTGTATATTCCCCCTCTTTCCAGCTTCATTCTTTAGCCTCATGATCTTGAGCATTTCACTCCTGTTCTTACACTGACACTGTATATATCACACTTCACTTCTCTTACACTGACACCTGTACATCTTTTTTCCAGCTATTTTATACACAAATTGCACTGACACTACCCCTTTAAAACACAAATCTTTTAAGCGTGGATCCCGTCGAGTACGACGGACAATCTGGGTGCTAATACCTTCCTAGGTTGTAACCAACCCCCTTTCTCAGTCTCTCTGGTTCGCAACCGTCTTATCCGTATCTTTCTAGGTCTATGCAGCATTGCCTTTCCTCCGGGATAAAAATGCCTAGCTGGCGACTCTATTCATCTCCAGTGAGTTCACGGCTGTGTGTTCTCATTGTCCCTCTCGCCGACCGTTCGCGCTTGTACCTGGATGCAAATCTTCGGGAGCGACAGCTTGGCGACTCTGCTGGGGACCCTTATACTGCAACCAGGGCTTCTGGTTCTTTTTGTGGGTTCCTCCTAGCGCTTGATTGATTTGTGTTTATTGGGGGTGTTATGTGCTATTTGTATACTTGCTTTATTTACTGCTTTCTGTACAGCTTTAGTTACTGCTTTCTTTATTGCATTTATATATATCATACTGTCACTGTTGCTGGCTGGATCTGTTGTTTGCCTTGGTGGGTGGGTGTTTCATTGAGAGTTAAGGTCCTATACCTGGGACCTGAGTGACACCTAGGCTAGAGTGAATCATATTCTTTCCCATTCCATTTCGGTCTGGTGCGGGAATATGAAACACGGTTCAGATATGGGTTTCTTTTTGAGAACTCTGTGTTGCAGATTTCCTGCAATGCTAGGGCTATCTGGGAAGCCTGCTAAGTCTGGATGACCTTTTAGTATTGACCTTCAGAAACTGAGGTGAATTAGAGGAGGAACTGTTATGGTTATTGTAAACACTGTACCTCCGGGTTAGAAGTGTTTACACTTCTCATAACTGATCCAAGTCTGAGGATCCTTGTTTTAGATCATCACCTGTGAGGGGGTTGGGTTGTTTACAGGTTTGCAGGTACCTTGACCTCAGAATACCCTGTTACTTTGACTTTGTTAAGAATACTTCATGTTGGATAGTTCTTGTGATTCTAAACCCTGGACTTGTGGCTCTTTATTTGAGTCCCCCACCTTGGTTACTGGATTTATAGACCTCCATCTGTAATTCTTGAACACACATGGATCTATACCAAGGCAGTTAATCAGATCCAGCTCAGTCACAAACCCTTGCATTTCATTTGCATACATACCCATTGCATCATATTAACATTTGCTTATTTGTGTTTCAGGGTATCCATTTTCATCTGGTTTTGGTTTTGACCCCATCTGCAGTTTTGACCTGTCTCCACCAGCACTTGCTTCAGCTTGTCAGCCATATACCTCAGTTACTTGCACTAGCCAGCCAGTGGCCCACTTCTCAACCTCTTCATCAACACTTATTCTACTCAGTCCTCAGCATCATGGCTCCAAAGAAAAGCAACATCACCTATCATTTCTTCCAACCAGATTTATCAGACGTCAGGAGGATCCAGACCCTGATCACTCCAGATCACATACCCTTGTTCAGGGAGAGTTATGGAGATATACTGGACATGGTTATGGATCTGGACCCTTCACAGAGGAGCCTCATCCACACCTGCATTCAGTTTTATGACCCCCCATTGAGATGTTTCACCTTTCAAGACTTTCAGTTGGGCCCTCTTTTGGAAGAATACTCATCTTTGATTGGTTTGCCTATCAAGAGAGAAATCCCTTTCAACCCTGAAATGGTCCCTCCCAGCAATGGAGAGATAGCAAAAGCTTTGCACCTGGAGCCTGTCCTAATTGAGCAGCATATGACCTCTAAAGCTGGGATCCCTGGATTTCATCTGGACTTCCTGATTTCTCAAGCTAGTCTGAAAGCCTCCCTGGGGGAGTGGAAAGCTGTTTGTGCTCTGTTGGCCTTAAGTGTATATGGAATTGTGTTGTTTGCAGATGAGCCACGATTCATTAGCAAGAATGCCATCCATTTGTTCATCCTGAAGAACCCAGTGCCAACTTTGCTAGGAGATCTCTATTACTCAGTGCATCAGAAGAATGAGAAGCAGAGGGGAAGGCTAGTAAGGTGTTGTGCTCCATTATTTCATGCTTGGCTTCTTAAGCACCTGCCCAGGACAGATGCATTCCTAAATCCTCATCAGCAAAGCAACTGGGCTAAGAGGCTCACTACCCTCACTTCAGCAGACATCAGATGGTGTGCTCAAAGCACCAAGGGCAGAGATATCATTACAAGCTGTGGGCACTTTCCCAATGTGCCTTTAATAGGAGTTAAGGGAAGTATCAATTACAACCCTCTGCTGTTCAGAAGGCAATTAGGCTATGCACTGGTTCATACTCCTAGGGAGCAAGACTTGGTTGAGACCCTCTACTGTGAGAACAAGATTAGTCTGGCAACAGTTAGACAGGCTGCCTGGGCCTGGGATCATGTTCAAACCAAGGGGATCACCATTCTGGGGAAGTGCAATAATGTGGCATCAGTCCAATATTATGAGTGGTCCCATGCTAGGGCCCAATTCTCTGGAATGCCCTTTACCATAGAAGACATGCCTGAGTCATCTTCAGCACCACCCCCTGCCACTATCAGTTTGGAAGAGTTTGAGAGCTTGAAGGAAAGAAATGAGAAGTTAACCCAGGCTTTGCAGAAGACCCTCCGGGAGAGGAGTGAAGGTGTGAGGGAGATTGAGAGATTGGAGAAATTGAGAGTGGAACACTTGACTAAAATTGAGAAGTCTGGAGATTATATCAACAAGTCTAAGGCGGGTGAGCAGATTCTGAAGAATGCTTGTAAAGAAGCCCAGTTCCAGAGAGCAAGGACAGACTTGTATTTGAAAGAGAGTCAGGCCAGGTGGGTCCGGATCACTGAGGCCCGTACTCTAGAAGACAAGAGAGTTCAAGACAAGATGGAACAGATGGAAAAAGCCCTGGCAGCAGCCCAGAAGGAAATATCAGAGCTAGAAATCAGAGCTGGAGTGAAGAGGTCTAAGGACCAAAGTCAGAACAAGAAGTTGACTGCAGCTGTTGCAACAAGAAACCTTCTCATCAGAGGTCTCACGGAGCGTCCGGCTGATCCTGTGACCGAAGCACTTCTCAAGGAAGTTCGTGAGGATGAGTTTGGCCTTGGAGTTTGATCATTTGCTTGTTGTTGTTTCTATTCCATGTACTTTTGCTTTTGTGATGTACTTTGACCCCTTTAAGGGCTTGTGTTGTAAAATGAACAAGTTGTATTATTTCGCATTTTGTAATATATTTGTGATAGTTTCCATCTGGGTTACTTCAAAAGCAACTTCAACAGCAGCATCTTCAAGGGTCTGGAAGGGTCAAAACTGAAGGCCAAACCGGATACCTTGAGAGCAAATAAGCATAACTGCATTGCATGCTAACCCTTTTGTTTGTTTTGTAGGTTTTTGTTTTGTTGTTGCTAACCTCTGTTGTGATATTCAGGAATTATTGCTCGCCGCCGGGTATTTCCTCTCAACAGGCCACACAGGTACCCAACTAGAAACAACCTTCCGGGAATTCAGATGGATCAGATGCAGCAAGACCTTACGGAGGTCAGAAACCAGATGGCCAACGAAAGGTTGGAGATGAGAACCCAGATAACACAATTCATGGAAGTGATGAACAACCTAGCTCAAAGCCAGGAGAGGCTCAGAACTTTGGTAGAAGGAAGGAATCAAGAGGAGCCCCATGTGGGGACTGCAGGCACAAGTAACAATGAAAGGGTGCAACCACATGTTAACCCCCCTGTGTTTGGCCCACATCTCCATCCTGAAGTTAATATTCCTGCAAACATTCAAGGGACAGCCACTGCAGCCAGAGTACTTCAAGAAGATCCTCAGGAGGACCAATTTACAGTAATGGGTGCTGGAGAGGAAACTTATGATAGACGGTTGGAAGAAATAGCTGAGAAGTTGAGGTCCTTAGAATCTCAAAATTCTTTGGGTTTCGACGTCATGGACATGGGTTTGGTAGAAGGGGTCAGGATCCCCCATAAGTTCAAGCCTCCTTGTTTCGAAAAGTATAATGGGACTTCATGCCCCCGGACTCATTTGCAATCATTTCTGGGAAGGCTGAAGGCCTATACAATGGATGAGAAACTTTGGATGTTCTACTTCGAAGACAGCTTGACTGGAGCATCAAGGGAATGGTATTCCCATTAGACAAGGGCAACTGTGAGATGCTTGAAGGACCTGGCAGAGGCCTTCATCCGACAGTATCAATACAACTTAGACATGGCACCCAACAGGACTCTCCTAATGGGAATGTCACAGTCGTCAAGGGAAAGTTTCCGGGAATATGCCCAGAGATGGAGGCAATTGGCTGCTGCCGTTCAACCCCCTATGTCTGAAAGGGAAATGGCAGACATGTTTATGAATACTCTTCAGGGAACGTATATTGACAGGTTGGCTGCTTTCTCTTCCACCAGCTTCGCAGATGTTGTCATAGCTGGGGAAAGAATTGAAAGCCTGTTAAAAATGGGTAAGATCTCCGATAATGGTGCCAGCTCGTCCAGTAGTACAAGAAAGCCTTTTGCAGGCCCGAGAAGAACTGGCGAGACCAATGCCATTCACACCAACAGGGGTAGGCCCCAATATGTTCAAAGGTCAATCGCAGCAGTCACTATCCCTGCTCCAGCTCATCCTCAGCCAGTTTATCAACCTCCGCAACAAAACTTCCAACAACAACCTCAGTATCAGCAGAATCAATATCCTCCAAGAAACTACAACAACAACTCCAACAACAACAATCAACAAAGGCCATTCCAACAAAGGCCATCCCAAGCTAACCGAGTGATCGACCCGATCCCAATGCCGTATGCTGCCTTGCTGCCACAACTTCTGAAACTCAACCTAGTTGAGCTAAGAACGCTGGCACCCCCGGATCCCAACAGTCTACCAAGGAACTATGACTCCAATGCTAGGTGTGCTTTTCATTCAAACGCACCTGGTCACAGCACAGAAAAATGCAGAGCTCTGCATATGAAGGTACAAGACTTGGTAGACTCCAAGGCTCTGAATTTTGCGCCTCCGCCCAATGTCAATAAAAACCCAATGCCAAACCATGGTGGTCCCCGAATTAACGCTATTGAAGAAGACAGACCGTCTTATTTAATAACCAGTGTGGATCAGATCAGGACACCATTGGTGGAAATCAAAGCTCAACTCCGTGAAAACCAAATATTTCCGGGATGTGAACTAGGGTGTCCCTACTGCAATATTTCATGGAATGGGTGCGAGGACCTGAGGAATGGCATTGACAGCCTTATTCAGAGTGGTTTGCTACAGATCACTACATCATTTCCGACAAATCCGGCAACTGCATCAACAACGGTTTCAGAACCTCCTACAACTGCAGCAACTATTGTTCCCGACAACTCATCAGCAACATCAACTAGTACTTCACCTGTCCTTCCAAATGATCAGACTTCAACAGTTCCTCCTGCTACAACTTCAGCTTCATTCCATTTCGAATCTCCATCAGCAACAACAACAGTCCTTTCAACAGTACCTCCTACAACACCAGCAATCAATCATGAAGATGTCTCTACTGTTACCATATTCTACGATCCTGAAAATAATTCCGCCTACCATTCAGAAGGTGCTGCTCCCGCCAGGGCACCAGTTACAATCTTTTATGATCCACAAACAATAACAGTCCCTTCAGCAGCAGCAATCAGTCCAGTCACTGTCACGGTGCCTGGACCAGTACCATATGAAAGCAATAGGGCCATCCCTTGGCACTATGGCTCTGACGTGTACTGTGAAGGGAAAAGAATCACTCTTGAAACATCAACACCTGCACCACAAGTAGATAATGTGGGGGGAGGCGGAGGCTTCACTCGAAGCGGACGTCTCTTTGCTTCACAAGTTCAAAGACCTACTGCCGAAGCAGAAGCTGCAGCCAAGGCAAAGGGAAAAGGCCCGGTGCAGGAAGACCCAGCTGCCAAAGAAGCCCTGAAGACTCCATTTGATCAGGAAGTTGATGAGTTTATGCGAATCATCAAAAAGAGTGATTATAAAATTGTGGATCAGCTTCACCAGACGCCATCCAAAATCTCTATCCTCTCACTGCTTATGTGCTCCGAAGCCCATCGGAATGCACTACTTAAAGTCCTGCACGCAGCTTACGTGCCTGAGGAGATTACGGTCAACCAATTGGAAACCGTGGTTGGTAATGTTACTGCTAGCAATGGGCTAGGGTTTACCAATTCTGACCTGACAGTGGATGGCCGCAATCACAACAAAGCCTTGCACATAACCATGGAATGCAAAGGAGCTGTCCTTTCTCATGTGCTGGTGGACACAGGTTCTTCCCTGAATGTCTTACCGAAGAAGGCTCTGGTGAAGTTAGAATATGATGGATTGGCATTGAGACCCAGCAACCTGGTGGTAAGAGCCTTTGATGGTTCGAAGAGATCGGTTCTGGGAGAGATTGAGCTGCCCGTGACAATTGGCCCGCAGACCTTTAAAACTATCTTTTATGTGATGGACATTCAGCCCGCCTACAGCTGTTTGTTGGGTAGACCCTGGATTCACGCCGCCGGCGCAATAACGTCTACCCTTCACCAAAAGTTAAAATTTGAGTGGGAAAGCCAAGTTGTCACAATCTGTGGGGAAGAGGATATTTTCGTTAGCCATCTGGCTACTTACAAATACATTGAGATGGATGGAGAGATCCATGAAACAATGAGCCAAGGTTTTGAAGCCTTGAATGTCAATGAAGCATCTGCTGTGTCGGGGATCTCCATGTCATCTTACCAACAAGCCCGGAAGGTTGTTGAAGAAGGAACTGCCCTAGGCTGGGGCAAGGTTTTAGCTGTGGAGGAGAAGAAGGACAAATTTGGGTTGGGTTACAGACCAACTCAACATCAAGCAAAGGCTGCTGCAGAGCCTGGTTTTGTCAGTGGGGGGATGCTTACCCCCGATGCTATCAACTGTCTGGAAGACGAGCTGGAAGAGGAGCGCAATCTGGAGAATTGGATTCGTCCAAAGATCCCGGGGAGCAGTGTCTCGAACTGGTCTTCCCAGGAAATTATAAGAGTTACTCATGCAGAGTAATTATTATTTCCTGCATTTTTATAGCATGCATCAAAGTCTTGCATCTTGCCCAAGATGATAAGACTCATTTTGTAATCAGGGCCATCTGTACTTTTGTGCAAACAAGATTAAATTAATGAAATATCAGACATCTTTTTGCAAACAAGTCTTTTTCTTTTCTGCTCACTGTTTTTCCTTTTTCTTTTTGTACAAAAATAAATGGCGGTGTTTTCAAAATGATAACTTCATTTCACTTTTTTTTCTAAAGCAAGATTAAAATCAATCACTAAAATGAACAAACTTAACCCTTGCAGAGAGTGCCTTCCTGACAGCACCGACAACAGCACGACTATGACGTCGTATGACTTTGACAATCCAATCAATCAAGCTGATGAAGGGGTCGATGAAGAATATGAGCTTCCTGAAGAGCTAGCCAGGTTGTTGAGACAAGAGGAAAAGGTCATTACCCCTCACCAGGAGGAGATCGAGGTGATTAATCTTGGTACGGAGGAAGACGTGAAAGAAGTTAAAATCGGGGCCTGCCTGCAAGACTCAGTGAAGAGGCAACTGATAGATCTGCTTCAGGAGTATGTCGATGTGTTTGCTTGGTCGTATCAAGACATGCCAGGGTTGGACACTGATATAGTTGTGCACAAGCTGCCTTTGAGGGAAGAATGCCCACCAGTTAAACAGAAGCTGCGCCGAACTCGCCCAGACATGGCTATGAAAATCAAGGAAGAGGTACAAAAGCAATGGGACGCCGGGTTCCTTGCTGTGACTAGCTACCCACCGTGGGTTGCTAATATAGTACCTGTGCCTAAGAAGGACGGCAAAGTAAGAATGTGTGTTGACTACCGGGATCTGAATAGAGCCAGCCCGAAAGATGACTTCCCATTACCTCACATTGATGTATTAGTGGATAACACGGCTCAGTTCTCGGTATTCTCCTTCATGGATGGATTTTCAGGGTATAATCAGATCAAGATGTCACCTGAAGACATGGAGAAGACAACATTCATTACACCTTGGGGCACGTTCTGTTACAAAGTGATGCCATTCGGACTGAAGAATGCTGGTGCCACATATCAACGGGCTATGGTGACATTATTCCACGATATGATCCATAAGGAAATCGAGTGTTATGTGGATGACATGATTGCCAAGTCCCTTACAGAGGAAGATCACCAGGTAAATCTGCTGAAGTTGTTCAGGCGCCTGAGGAAGTACCAATTGAAGCTGAACCCCAACAAATGCACATTCGGGGTGCGATCCGGTAAGCTGCTGGGCTTTATTGTAAGCGAGAAAGGGATTGAGGTTGACCCTGATAAAGTCAAGGCTATTCAAGAAATGCCTGCACCGAAAACTGAGAAAGAAGTTCGAGGGTTCTTAGGTCGATTGAACTACATCTCACGGTTCATATCTCACCTTACAGCAACCTGTGAACCTTTGTTTAAGTTGTTAAGAAAAGAACAAACGGTCAGGTGGAACGAAGATTGCCAGAAGGCCTTTGACAAGATCAAAGAGTACTTACAAGAACCTCCAATCCTCATGCCTCCGGTAGAAGGAAGACCTCTGATTATGTACTTGACAGTGTTAGAAGAGTCAATGGGGTGTGTACTAGGTCAGCATGACGAGTCTGGTCGAAAAGAGTATGCAATATACTACCTAAGCAAAAAGTTTACCGACTGTGAACAGCGTTATTCACTGCTCGAGAAAACTTGCTGTGCTTTAGCGTGGGCTGCTCGCCGACTGAGACAGTATATGTTGACCCACACTACCTTATTAATCTCAAGAATGGATCCAGTTAAGTACATTTTCGAGAAGCCAGCTCTTACCGGACGGGTTGCAAGATGGCAGATGATTCTCACAGAATACGACATACAGTACACATCTCAGAAAGCCATCAAGGGCAGTGTACTGTCTGAATATCTTGCTGAGCAACCCATTGATGACTACCAGCCTATGAGGTTTGACTTCCCTGATGAAGACATCATGTTCATTAAAGCAAAAGATCGCGAAGAGCCTATTCACACTGAAGGGCCTGACCCGGAGGAAGAATGGACTATGATGTTTGATGGGGCTGTTAACATGAATGGCCGTGGTGTTGGTGCAGTACTCATTACACCTAAAGGAGTTCACATGCCTTTCTCGGCAAAACTCACTTTCAACTGCACTAACAACGAAGCTGAATACGAAGCTTGCATTATGGGTCTTGAGGAAGCCATTGACCTCAGGATCAAGACATTGACCGTATTCGGAGATTCAGCTTTGGTAGTCAATCAAACCAACGGGAAATGGTACACCCACCAGGATCATCTGATACCTTACAGGGATTATACAAGAAGGTTATTGACTTTCTTCACAACGGTCAAACTTGAGTATATCCCTCGGGACGAGAATCAGTTTGCAGATGCCTTGGCTACCATTTCGTCCATGATCAAAGTTCAAACGGCTAACTTTGTACCCCAGATTTCAGTGTCTAGACTTGATAGACCAGCATATGTATTTGCAGCGGACGTTGTTAAAGATGATAAGCCTTGGTTCCATGATATTAAGTGCTTCTTGGAGGATCAAACATACCCACCTGGGGCATCTTCCAATGATAAGAAGACCTTGAGAAGGCTTGCTGGAAGTTTCTTCCTGAACACCGATGGGTCTTTATATAAACGGAACTTTGATATGGTACTCCTCAGATGTGTTGATAAGACAGAAGCAGATTTGTTGATGCATGAAGTGCACGAAGGATCTTTTGGTACCCATGCTGGAGGACATGCAATGGCTAAAAAGTTCTTAAGATCAGGCTATTACTGGATCACAATGGATGCAGACTGTTGTGCTTACGCCAGAAAATGCCGCAAATGCCAGATCTATGCAGATACGGTGCATGTGCCTCCCAATCCTCTGAACATAATGTCTTCACCGTGGCCCTTTGCCATGTGGGGCATTGATATGATTGGCAAGATTGAGCCAACTGCTTCAAATGGCCACAGATTCATCCTGGTCGCCATCGACTATTTCACCAAGTGGGTTGAAGCAGCCTCATATGCAAATGTTACAAGACAAGTGGTAGCCAGATTTCTGAAGAGAGATATCATCTGTCGGTATGGAGTGCCCGAGCGAATCATTACTGATAATGGTTCCAATCTAAACAACAAAATGATGGCAGAGCTGTGCCGGGACTTCAAGATCCAACATCACAATTCTTCTCCTTACAGGCCAAAGATGAACGGCGCTGTCGAGGCAGCAAATAAAAATATTAAGAAGATTGTGCAGAAGATGGTAGTCACCTACAAAGACTGGCATGAAATGCTACCGTTTGCCTTGCATGGGTACCGCACATCAATCAGAACGTCCACTGGGGCAACACCGTATCAGCTTGTGTATGGTATGGAAGCAGTCCTACCTGTTGAAGTTGAACTGCCCTCTCTACGGGTACTGATGGATGTTAAACTGAGTGAAGCAGAATGGGTTCGGGCCCGATTCGAACAACTGAGTCTGATCGAAGAGAAAAGATTGGCTGCAATCTGCCATGGGCAGTTATATCAGAAGAGAATGAAGAAGGCCTTCGATCAGAAAGTCAGGCACCGAGAGTACCAAGTGGGAGATCTTGTGCTGAAAAGAATCCTCCCTCCTCATACAGACCACAGGGGCAAATGGACTCCAAATTATGAAGGACCATTCGTCGTAAAGAAAGTTTTCTCTGGTGGAGCGCTGATGCTCAGCACCATGGATGGTGAAGATTTCCCGTCCCCTGTGAATTCAGATGCAGTTAAAAAATACTTCGCATAAAATGACCCGCTGGACATAAAAACAGAATGTAAGTCCAGGCAAAAATAGGGCATCCCGGCGAGTCAAAAACAGAATAAAAGACTCGGGCAAAAATAAGGGAAATAAATGAAAAAATGTACACCCGCTGAGTTGAAAAGCCGCATTGGACAGCTCAGGCAAAAATGGGTATCCCGATGGATTGAAAACCCGAAAGGGCGATCCATGCAAAATAAGGGAATAAGCGAACAACTGCATTCTGAATTCGTCTGTATCACCTACAACTTGGTAAGCTTCAAAGGATCAAGCTTCAATCAGAATCAACTCTCTCCAGAAAGCAAGACGAGAAGAACGTCATTGTCATACGAGTCATAGCAGAAGAGGAAGCTCCTTGAAAGCGTCGTCAGCATCGCCAGCACTTTATTTCTCAATTTGTAACAATCTCCTCATTTCAGGAGATATGTTTCTGTGACTGTATCTTGCCAATTCAGGGCACATGAATTAATAAAATCAGATTTTCAGTCATGTCTCGTTTTTACACTTATGTTTTGCAAAGAATTGTCTGATATATCTAAAAATACGATTGCATAAGTACAGATGCCTCTCTCTAAAAAATATAAAAAAAAAAACACATGCTTACAGGGAATGTGATTATTCTCAAAAGTACTTAACTCCTATGACGGAATCCAGTAAGGGATACCTCGGGACCTTTTGTACGTTTCCTTACCACTGCAGGATTGTAGGTATCCAGAACGCAACCTGGGGCATGCAGGTTACGCCTCAGCAAGTTGGCGAATCATTATCAACTCGGTCTATCTTCCACGTGGCAATGGAGAGTGCCCACTTCCCCAGCAAAGTTGCCAAATCAACACACACTCAATCTCGGCATCCGAGATGCTCTATCCCCAGCCGAGTGGCCTCTTGTTGCTCTCCCCAGCTGAATTGCCTCTCACAACTCCCCAGCCGAGTTGCCATGTCATCCTCAGCTGAATACAGAAGTCAGGGAATCATCTCCCCACAGAATCTTCAGCCTCTATCCAGAAGAGCAACGCATGAGGAGATCACGACAGAGTGAAGAAAGCTTCTACAAACCCCAGCTGGGTCCCTTATTATGAGGATATGTCAATCGGTGACCTATATCCCCAAACAGATACATCATTAGATCTACCATTGATCTCATCCCCAGCTGGGATGTCCGTTTCAAGCAGATCAGCCAGAGATCTTCGCAGCGACGGGATCCGAATCCCGGATCTTTGCTCCTTTGCATAATCATAGCATTCGCATTATCCCCTCAGAGCGTAGCATTCCGTCTAATACGGAGCATTACGGCAAAAATCAAACATATTGCATAATCATAAGTCATGGCCTGAATCAAACACTTGTAAATATTGACAGTCCATCAACAATACACAAAAATCCCCAACGGGTTCCCCCCCAGCAAAAGCAGTTGCCTCACATTCACAAAACACCATCATATACTCCTTTTGGCACCCGTCCGTGTCATCATTCCCCAGTAAAGTCGCCTAAACATCTTCACAAACAAAATCACCCGTACTACAGATACATCATGACACCCGTCCGTGTCATATTACCAGCAGAAAGCCAAAGACATCCTCTTTACACTCACATATACTTGTACATACACTTTTCTTGACACCCGTCCGTGTCATATCCCCAGCGCAGTCGCCTAGATTTGGCATATCAGATACTTGTTAATATTATACTTTTCTCTTTTGACACCCGTCCGTGTCACTCTCCCCAGCAGTTAAAACACTCATCTTATATACAATACTCACTACTCATTGGTACACTTATACAGATACTCGTCCGTATCTTGTATACATCATCACTCATATCCCCACAGATTCGACAGTAGTCCTTGTTCTTTGTTAACCAGTTGGTACTCGTCCGTACCATCATCTCAGAACATTGCGTCTAGTGTTTGTTTCCACATGATACACGTTCGTATCATAGTCTTAAGGATGCTCGTCCGCATCTTTAATCCATACACCGTGTCAAACACTTGTGCCTTCTTGAATATAGATGCTCGTCCGTGTCTACTATTCCCCAGAAGGATTCCTTCAGATTCAACACTCGTCCGTGTTCCTTGTTAACCAGTTGATACTCGTCCGTATCATCATCTCTGAACATGTGTCAGTTTGTTTCTATATGATACCCGTCCGTATCATAACCTTAAGGATGCTCGTCCGCATCTTTAATCTACACAATACCAAATACTTATACTTTCTTTTCTTGGATGTAAACGCTCGTCCGTGTTTACTATTCCCCAGTAGATCACCAACAAATTTTCTTTTTATCTAACACTCGTCCTGTGTTATGATACCTTCGAGAGCAGCCGTACCCTGCTGAGTGGTCGTCCTCCACTTCTTGATGGTCGTCCTCCATCATGCTCATCCGATGGCCGTCCCCATCGTTGATATTTAGCAGCCGTCCCCTGCTAGGTGGTCGTCCTCCACCTCTTGATGATCGTCCTTCATCAACTTTATCCAATGGCCGTCCCCATTGTTGATTTTGGTTATCTGACATTCGTCCTATGTCATGACAAACCTCGAGAGCAGCCGTCCCCTGCTGAGTGGTCGTCCTCCACTTCTTGATGGTCGTCCTCCATCATGCTCGTCCGATGTCCGTCCCCATCGTTGACCTTTTCTATCCGATGGCCGTCCCCGTCGTTGATATTTTCGGCAGCCGTACCCTGCCAGGTGGTCGTCCTCCACCTTTGATGGCCGTCCCCATCATATTTCCTTTTATCCCCAATAGAGCAGCTGTCCCCTGCTAGGTGATCGTCCTTCACCTTTGATGGCCGTACCCCATCATCTGTTTATTTCATTTATTCTTTAACCCGATGGCCGTCCCCTTCGTGGTCCCTTTTCTTTTTAGCCCGGTGGCCGTCCCCATCGTTGGTTACTTTACTTTATGAACTTGATGGCCGTCCCCGTCATGTTTCATTCGATCCCCATAGAATTTTACAGCTTTACCTTGATGGCCGTCCCCATCATAATATCTTTTTTTCCAGCTAGTCGGCCGTCCCCGTCTTGGCTCTACCTTTTATCCCCAGCATGTCGGCCGTCCCCGTCATTGCTCTTTACCCAGCAGTCGTCCTCTGCTCGACGGTCGTCCTCCGTCGCCCACACTTTACAATATACTTTATTTTTCATATACAATCTATATCCCTTTTCTTCTTCATTTTTGTGAGTGCAAATTTTGGACTGTCTTTGGTATTCAACCACAAGTTATCTTGTTTGCCCGTTAAGCCGTCGCTTACAACCTGCACAGCTAACTCATGTTTGAATAGGGGCAGCTGTAAACACCCCAAATTTGCCCTCACCCATTCACACCATGGCTTGTGATCATCCTCATTTGCATAAACACAAACATATCATCTCACATCTCATTTTTGATTCACTGCATAGTTTCTAAGGCATCTGCACCTAGGGTTTGTGATCTGAGCAATCCCAAAGCATCTTGAGCCATTCCAAAGGCCACCAATCAACTCAAAGGGGTCCATGTGTGTTCTTATGTCATATTCCATCTCCTCAAAGTCAAAATTGCAGAGGAATCACAAGAACTAGGGTTTGAGTGGATGCAGGGCTAGTTTGAACTGCACAGTTGACTGAAAATTAGGGTTTTGGTTTCAGAGGCCATAACTCCAAATTTTTTGGTCATTCTTGTTTCCATTGGTCTCTATATGGTATAGGGAGTATGCATATCATTTTTCATGAAGAAATTCCATGGGGAAGTCATCTGATCAAGGGTTGACTTTTCAGACAAGTCAGTGTAAAATCAGGGCATCTGAGGCCCCCAATGACCCAACCAATGGGTGATCTTCATCATTTTGAGTGTATATGATCTTTGTTTGATCATGGAAGAAGGTTGAAGTTCATAAAAATCAAGAATTTAGGGTTTTTGCAAATGTTGACTTTTGGGCATAGTTGACTTTTCAAGAATGCATCATTTTAGGTCATTTTTCAAGCCATGATTCATGATCCAAAAATGCTTCAAATGGAAAAACTTTGGTCATGAAAGTTGTAGATCTCATTTTTCCCTTTTCAAAAAGTACAAGAACATGATCAAACTCTTCTTGGATCAAAAGTTATGGCCATGCAAAGTTGGCAAAAATCACTTATTTTCAAGATATGCACCAAGTGTGAAAATTGCAAAATCATGTGCTAAGTCAAATTGCAACTTCTAATTGGTATCAAACCAGCACATAAGCATTCTCTAAGTCCTAAAAGTCAAGTTTGAACCAAGATCACATGTGTTTAGTTCATGTAACAAGGCATTTTTATCATGAAAGTCCATAAAGCAACAACTTGCAAAAGCACTCATAACACTTCACCAACTTGTCACATTGGGTGCTGAACCAAGCTGACTCTTTCCCCTCATTTTGCTGCGCATAGCCCATGCCTTGTACCAAGCCTAGATCAAGCCATGCTTTCTCTTACAAAGAAATGGACATTTTGCAAAAGTAAACTTACCAATCACTATAGGCCAGGTCACATCATCTGACCTATAGGATTATAATACAATATCCCTTGGCAAGCCAAAGATATGAGAAAGCAAGGCTGAAGCTCTCTCATTCATAACATTCACAAAAACACTCCCATTTGCATCTTGCTTCGAATTTCTCTGTCCAGCTTACAAACACAAAAAACCATCTTCACCATTCAACTCACCTTGCTCCATAGACCACCCAGCAACTAAGAACCAAGCCTGAAACAGCCAGAACATCCCACTGCCATTTCTCACTCCATTTTGCAGTTTCATTCGAAACTCTCATCCCAGCTCACAAACACACAAACAAACACTCCAGACCTTCTCCATTCATCCTCAGAATCACAAACCATCATTCACAATGGCCTGAAACCTCCAGAAACACCATTGCCATTTCTGATCAAGCTTGAGCAGGAGCTTTCGAATCTCATTATCCAGCCAACTTAAACTCCTTTTGAGCATTCAAGCATCTTCTGTGGACCAAGTGGAGTGGATTGCACAAGGAGAAGTGGCCAGAAAGTCTTCAAACTGAAAGCTTCAAATCTCAGGTAGCTTGAAAATTATTTTTCCAGAAATCATTTTTCTTGTTGCAAACTTGTTCTATGTGATTCACTGATCATCCTGGTATCATTGGTTTTGAAAATGGCTTTGTTTTGAGCATTTAATTTGTATCTGAAACTTGCGTGCCCTAGCTTTCATTTCCTTCGATTCAGCTTGTTTAGGAAGAAGAAATTTGTTTTGAGAGAGGGGTTTGGTTCGTGAGAGCTTGGAGATCATTTCCCAGTTCTTGTTTTTCATTTTTGATACGATTTGAGGGGTTTGGGGATTTTTCAGGTGAGGTGCTGGCCGGAGAAGACGACCGGAGGTCTTCTCCGGCCACCTGAAGGTCATTAGGGCTTAATCCAGTAATTAATTCCAGTTTGAATGTGGACCTTTGGATGCGTTGAAAGTGTTGACCTCCCGCGCGTGTGAACGGCCCAGATGTGCTCATTATGCCCTAATCCACGTGTTTTATTTAATTAATCCATATTTAAGTTAATTTGATCAGAAGCAATCTTGGCCATTCAAAAACGCGCGCGGTCAACCCCTTCAAACTCAGAGCTCATCCTGGCCCTCCATGCTGCATACTTTCATTTTTATTTGTTTTTTTATTTCCTTTTATTTCAATTAACTTGCATATTTAATTTAAAATAGCAAAAATGTCTTAAAAATTATGAAACTTTCTCTTTAAAGTTTTATTAATTTTCAAGACCCAAAAATATTTTTATTTTATTTTTTATCATTAAAAAAGTATTTTTAAATATTTAAAAGATTATTTTTAATTGATTAATGGGAATTAATTAATTAAAAATACTTTTAGGTATTTAAAAATTACAAAAAAATTCATGAAATGTTCTAAGACATTTAGAAACATTGTCCAACCTTCAAACCAAATTTCTTTTTTGATCTTGATGCATTTTAAGAATTTTTCATTGAATTAAATCATATTTTGTGCATTATTTTGATCATGGATTCAAAAATTCATTTCTGCCTATTGGAGAAGGTTGAGACATTGATTCTTCTTGCATTGTTTTATGTTTAGCATGTAGTTTCTAGGGTAAAATGGCCATGATTTGATCTTGCATTTTCTAATTGTTTGGTATTTGTTTTGTTGAGAACCCTAAAAAACCCTAATAACTTGTAAAAATCATAACTTGAGTTTGGTTGAGAGTTGAGAGTTCCCCTTTGGGAAGTGGTTCATTATAGGTTTAGGGTTTCTTTGGGTAGCATTTTCCATTTTTTATCTTAGGGTTTTGTTTCTGTTTTGGGTTTTTGTTTGATGTTGATCCATGAACCCTAATTTGGGCTTTCTTTTGCATCATTCTTACATTCTCTTGCATAACATGACTTGTCTTTGCATTTTGTGCATTCTTGTGATCCATTTGACATCTTAAGACATATAGAAAGCATGTTTGATCATTGCATTACATATTTGCCATGTCATTTGCCTTGTATGCTTCATAACATTTCATGCTTGTTCATGCTCCTTAGCTTGCATCATTTGCATCCATAATCTTGTATGAACATCCCCATGCCTTGCCTCATGTTTGCAGCATCTCATAACATCATAATCATCATCAACATGCTTCTGGTTTTGCTTTGCATCATGTCATTTCATTTCATTTAGCATTGCATTGCATTTCTTTCTAACATTTCAGGTGGTAAGTGAACTTGGGAAGTGAATTTGCCTTCACTTCTCATAACCTTTCTTTTCATCTCTCTTGCATCCATTGCTGCATTTATGTTTGTGTTTGAGATTGAGCTTGCCCATTCCTTTTCTTTCTTACTTTCTTTCTTCAAGTGACTTGTCTTCTTAAGTGAAGCAAGTTACTTTGCTTCTCTTGATCCTTTCATCTGCTTCCTGGTGGCTCCTCTGAAGATTATTCTTGAAAACCTCACAAACCTTAGGATCATCCAAGCATGACCATGAATTAGGGTTTTGATTAGTTCCCCTCATAGTTTTCACCTTTGTGTCTCTCTTTGAGTCCTCTCTTCTCATCTCATAATCAGGGACTAAACCCTAAAAGCTTTAAGACTTTGTGATCAAGCTTATGCCTGCATCCTTCTCTTAGGATGGAGTGTATAACTTTAATCCTAAGTATTAAACCCTTAAGGTGTTTAAATCTCTTAATCAATTCACTTAATAATCATCAAGACATCACACTTGTAACTTGGGCCTTGCATTAGGGTTCTAATTCTTCCTTAAGTGGTTAAGAAGGACTAACCCTAGTGTTAATGGACAAGTCCCCCTCAAGTTGTCTTACAAACAATAAAACTCACTTCATCATCATACCATTAATTAAAATTCACTTAATCAAAGGCTTGTTTTGTCATGGGTTTAATCCCTAATCATGGATTAAGTTGAGGAGCTTTCCTCAGCTTAAACATTCTCATCTATCATCCTTCTTTTAGGATGGTGTAATGGGTCTGTTTAATCCATGATTATGGCTTAACCTCATTACTTAACACTAAACAAAAAAATCCCAAAAACATCTAAATAATCACAAGTAGGTTAATGATCTTAGTCCTACACCAAAGGTGATTAAGTGTGAGAATCTGACTTCACACTTAAGGTATTCTCATTACCCCTAATCAGAGGGAAGATGTGATGAGTTTACTAAATCCATTGGTTTAGGCTTAAGCTCATTAACTTATGACAAACTTTCAAAAGCAATAAAAGACTGAAAACACAAAAACAAACAATAATCGTCTCCTCCGGGATTCTTTTCTCATCATCTTCACTCACAATCGAGAACTTGCTTCTTCCGTCTAATGCAAGACAGTTTGCACCTGAGCCAGACAGGTCATACACTTGAGCATTGACAAGTAAGCAGTTCATCAGTCAATTCATCTTTCAGTCTCTTTGGGTCGAACTACGGTGTTCTGACTTCCTCATTGCACGAGAGGATACGTAGGCATAACTTAACAGTTATCGAACAAAAGTCTCTGTATATTCCCCCTCTTTCCAGCTTCATTCTTTAGCCTCATGATCTTGAGCATTTCACTCATGTTCTTACACTGACACTGTATATATCACACTTCACTTCTCTTACACTGACACCTGTACATCTTTTTTCCAGCTATTTTATACACAAATTGCACTGACACTACCCCTTTAAAACACAAATCTTTTAAGCGTGGATCCCGTCGAGTACGACGGACAATCTGGGTGCTAATACCTTCCCAGGTTGTAACCAACCCCCTTTCTCAGTCTCTCTGGTTCGCAACCGTCTTATCCGTATCTTTCTAGGTCTATGCAGCATTGCCTTTCCTCCGGGATAAAAATGCCTAGCTGGCGACTCTATTCATCTCCAGTGAGTTCACGGCTGTGTGTTCTCATTGTCCCTCTCGCCGACCGTTCGCGCTTGTACCTGGATGCAAATCTTCGGGAGCGACACCATTGGCACAATCTTCCTGAAGATTGACTATGAATTCTTTGACAAGAAGTTCATAGCAGGGAGAGAGATTGGAGACTGTTTTGAAGAGTCCTGCAGCAGAGATGAGATCAATCAGTTCAGTGCACTCAAGTGCATTACTGCTCAGCTCTCTTTCAAGGGCTACCCTTCTTTGGTACACAAACTTCCATCTGTTTACACTTGAAACATGATGAAATGAGATGTTGTCCAAGGGAGCTTCTGGAACAGCAGTTGAAGCCCTAGAGGGTGCTGGTTTCTTCTTTGGAGGAGATGTTGGAACATCTGCTTCAACATCTGAGTCTGATGGGGTGACAGCTTTCCTCTTTTGTGTTTGGACTTTGCTCCATTGCTTTGTAGGACCAAAGACAGTTTTGGCCTTGTCTTTCTTTGGGGTAGTTTTCTTCTTCTCAGGAACTGTATGTCCTGCTTGCATCTTTCCTTTCCTAGTCCTGAGCCTTTTGGCTATGCTAGGTCTTACAGAGGCAATGATCTCTGTATCAGAATCCTGCTCCAGGTTCACCACTGGAGGAGATTGAGCAGTCTCCTCTTCAGCTGGTTGATCAGCAGAGATATGATCTTCAGTTGAGGCTTTGGTCTGATCCTCAGATTCTTCTTCATCATTTTCATTTGAGGCCTTTTTCTGGTCCTCAGTTGGTTCAATATCAGCATCAGATGAGGTCTTTTTGTCATCCTCAGATGTTCCAACATCTATTGGGACATCCTGTTGAGCAGGAGTGTCCTTTGCAGCTTGAGTTTGATCTTCTTGAGGGGCAGGAATGGTGTTCAGAGGAATAGAAATACCACTAACCACTCTCTATTCAGAAAGTATCTTGTTAACTATCTCCTTGATAGAAGCATCCACATATTCAGAAGATTTTGGAGGCATGTTTGCTGGTGAAGGAATGCCTTTGGATTTGCTGCAGACTTGATCTTTAGCTCTTTTTGGAGTTCTTGGCTTCTTAGCATGAGGAACACTTCCTCTTATTTCGTCCAGTGGGGTTGACTCCATGGGTACTACAGAAATAGGGGTTGCATGAACCACGTCTTCTTTGTTGAGAATTTCTTCAGGAATGTTAGGGTTTTGAGACATTGTCAAAGAAGATGGATGAAGAGTTTTAGGGTTGATGATTTCTGAAGAACAGCTAGATAATATGATTCGCTTTTGATAGTATGATGAGAATATTGATAGCTAATTATAAGCTGTTACTAAATAAGTAGCCGTTACATTGCAAATTATTAGGAATGGAATACACAGGGTTCTTGACCAGACTGGTGTTGCCATCTGGTGCTTATGCCACACAATGTCATATGACATGTTGGCACATCTCCATAACTGCTAATTCTCATATAAGCAGATTCCCAATTTGCCCCTTAAGTTCTCAAATTGTGTAGCATCCAATGCTTTGGTAAAGATATCAGCCAACTGCAGATTTGTAGCTACATGTTCCAATGAAATCACCTTTTCTTCTACAAGATCTCTGATGAAATGATGTCTGATATCAATATGCTTGGTCCTGCTATGTTGGATAGGATTCTTTGATATGTTGATTGCACTTAAGTTGTCACAGTACAATGTCATGACATCCTGTGGGACATTGTACTCAGTGAGCATTTGCTTCATCCAAACCAACTGAGAACAACTGCTTCCAGCTGCTATATATTCAGCTTCAGCTGTAGATAAGGATACACAATTTTGTTTCTTACTGAACCAAGAAATCAAATTGTTTCCTAGAAAGAAGCATCCTTCTGAAGTGCTTTTTCTGTCATCAGCACTTCCAGCCCAATCAGCATCACAGAAGCCAGTGAGAATTGGTTTGCATCCATGAAAGTACATTATGCCATAGTCACAAGTACCATTAACATATTTAAGAATTCTCTTGACTTGATTGAGATGACTGACTTTTGGATCAACTTGATATCTTGCACACACACCTACTACAAATGCTATGTCTAGTCTGCTAGCAGTCAAGTATAACAAGCTTCCAATCATGCTTCTGTATAAGCTTTGATCTACATTCTCACCCTTTTCAACTTTAGTCAGCTTTAAATGTGTGGGGGCAGGAGTTCTCTTATGAGTAGCATTTTCCATTCCAAATTTCTTGACTATGTTCTTGGTATACTTGCTTTGGGAAATGAACATTGAGTCTTCCATTTGCTTTATTTGCAGACCAAGAAAGTAGGTTAACTCTCCTACTAGGCACATTTCAAATTCAGATTCCATCTGCTTGACAAAATGTTTGACCATCCTGTCAGACATCCCACCAAAGACAATGTCATCAACATATATTTGAGCAATCATGACATTTCCTTCTTCATTTTTAACAAACAAGGTTTTGTCAATTCCACCTTTCCTGTACCCTTGCTTGATAAGGAAATTAGTTAATCTTTCATACCATGCCCTTGGAGCTTGCTTCAGACCATAAAGAGCCTTCTTTAGTTTGTATACATGATTGGGACAGCTTGGATCAACAAATCCTTTAGGTTGTTCTACATATACTTCTTCATTAAGATAACCATTTAAAAAGGCACTTTTCACATCCATTTGAAATAGCTTGAACTTTAAGATACAAGCAATTCCCAAAAGTAGTCTGATTGATTCAAGCCTTGCTACTGGTGCAAAGGTTTCATCAAAATCTACTCCTTCAATTTGTGTGTATCCTTGAGCTACAAGTCTAGCTTTATTCTTTGTAACAAATCCTTGTTCATTTGACTTGTTCTTATACACCCATTTTGTTCCAATCACATTTATGTCATCAGGTCTAGGAACAAGATTCCACACTTCATTCCTTGTGAATTGACCTAATTGCTCTTGCATAGCACAAATCCAGTATTCATCAGTAAAAGCTTCCTTGATGTTTTTAGGTTCTATTTTAGAAACAAAACAAGAACCTGAAATAACTTCTCTTGATCTAGTGCTCACACCTCTGTTAGGATCACCAATTATCAAATCTTTGGGATGATCCTTCTGTATTCTGATGGAAGGAGGTTTGCTGGATTGTTCTGTCCTTGCATCAGTTTGAGTGAAGTCATAATGATCACTCTTTTCTTCAGCTTCAATCTTGATATCAGCAGATGTTCCAACATCTTCTGGGACATCTGTAGGAGCATCATCAATTATCACATTTATAGACTCCATGATAACCTTGGTTCTAGAATTAAATACTCTATATGCTCTGCTGTTTATAGAGTATCCAAGAAAAATCCCTTCATCACTTTTAGGATCCATTTTTCTTCTTTGCTCCCTATCTGCCAGAATATAACAGTTACTTCCAAACACATGGAAGTACTTAACTGTGGGTTTTCTGCCCTTCCAGACTTCATAGATTGTGGACAAAGTTCCTTTTCTTAGAGTAACTCTGTTGTGGATGTAACAAGCTGTGTTCATAGCTTCAGCCCAGAAGTACAAAGGTAACTTTTTAGCATGGATCATAGCTCTTGCTGATTCTTGAATAGTTCTATTCTTCCTCTCAACAATCCCATTCTGTTGAGGAGTGATTGGTGAAGAATATTCATGATTGATTCCTTCTGAAGAACAGAAATCTAAGAACTTTTGGTTCTCAAATTCTTTTCCATGATCACTTCTTATTCTGATCACACAGCTGGCTTTTTCCCTTTGTATTCTTTGGCATAAGTCTTTGAATACATCAAATACATCAGACTTTTCTTTGATAAAATTTATCCATGTATACCTGGAAAAGTCATCAACCACCACATAGGCATACCTCTTGCCACCAAGACTTTCAACCTGCATAGGTCCCATAAGATCCATATGCAATAGTTCCAAAACTTTGGAAGTTGTCAGATGTTGGAGCTTTGGATGGGACATCTTGGTTTGCTTGCCTATTTGACATTCACCACATATTTTGCCATCATCAATCTTCAGTTTAGGAATACCTCTTACAGCATCCATAGATATTATCTTCTTTATGCCTCTGAAATGAAGATGACCTAGCCTTTGGTGCCATAGTTTCACTTCTTCTTCTTTAGCTAAGGAGCAGGTTGAAGTAAGACTGAAGTCTTGAGATTCCCACATGTAACAGTTGTCTTTAGATCTGGCTCCTTTCATGACAACCTCTTGTTCTTTGCTAGTCACTATGCATTCAGTTTTGGTAAAGTTTACACTGTACCCTTGATCACATAATTGACTTATGCTGATCAGGTTAGCAGTTAAACCTTTAACTAGCAGCACATCATCTAGTCTTGGAACATCTTGACAGTCCAAGGTCCCAACTCCCTTGATTTCTCCTTTAGCTCCATCTCCAAAGGTTACATACCTGGATGAATGTGACTTTAAGTTTACTAGCAGATTCTTCAATCCAGTCATGTGCCTTGAACATCCACTGTCAAAGTACCAGTCTTCTTTAGCTGATACTCTTAGTGATGTATGTGCTATATATGCAGCACTTTTCTTTGACCATTTGAGTTGAGATTTCTTTTGATGCCTCTGCCCTATGTGTTGTTCATCAGCAGATCTCCAAGATTGATTGTTGATCTTGTTCTTGGGTATGTAGCTTTGATCAGCCTGAATGCTAGTTTTTGGTCTCCATACCTTCTTGATGACTTTTGTCTTCTGCTTAGGAGGTTGCTGATTTCTTTGATGTCTATGCAGCACTTTCTTGTTAACTTCTATTTTCTGCTTAGAAGGTTGCTGATACATCTGATTTGGATATCCATGCAGCTTATAACAATGAAGTTTGATATGTCCAAATCTTCCACAGTGATGGCATCTCCATCTTTGATACTTCTTCTTCATTTTGTTCTTTCCAGAATGTTGAGACATCTGTTGGAACATTATGTTTGACTTTGTGTTCTTTTCCTGATGTTGAAGCATCTGTTGGGACATCTTGTTTGACTGTATGGATTTTGAAGTAGTTTTGCTAGAGCTGGCTTCATCTTTATGTACTCTGTTAAATACCAGTCCACTTTTATCCCCTGAATGCTTATTGTTGTTGAGAATAACATCCAGTGTATTTGAGCTGCTGTTCAACATTCTAACAGATTTGGACATGTGTTCCAATTTGGAGTTGAGAAGACTTACTTCACTTTTCAAGGTGTCAATGATCTCTTGATCACTTTCTTTTTCATCTTCTAGTGCCTCATTCAGCTTCTTTAGCTTTATAACCTCACTGCATATTTCAGTACTTCTTTTGTAGAGATCTTTGTAGGCTTGCTCAAGTTCTTCAACAGTAAGCTCCCCATCACTGGAATCACTTTCAGATTCACATAGTCCAGCTAAAGCAGTGATATGCTTAGCTGATTCTTCTTCTGAATCACCTCCTGAGTCTTCATCAGACCAGGTCACAGAGAGTCCTTTCTTTTGCCTTTTTAAGTAGGTAGGACATTCATTCCTGATGTGTCCATATCCTTCACATCCATGGCATTTGACTCCTTTTTCTTGACTGGTCTTTTCAGCATAATTTGACCTTCTGTTAGCATCATAAGGTCTCTTGTTCTCAGAAGAGTTTGTGTATCTTCCACTGGGATTGGATTTGCCTTCCATCCCTCTGAGAATCTTTTTGAATTGTCTTCCAAGCATAGCAATGTTGTCTGATAAGCTTTTACCAGTTTCTGATTCATCATCTTCTTCTTCATCAGTATTTGTCACCAAGGCTATGCTTTTGTTCTTCTTAACATTTGTGTCATTCATTCCCATCTCAAATGTTTGAAGGGAACCAATGAGTTCTTCAACTTTCATAGTGCATATGTCTTGAGCTTCTTCTATTGTTGTGACTTTCATGTCAAATCTTTTTGGCAAAGATCTGAGGATTTTTCTTACAAGTTTTTCATCAGTCATCTTTTCTCCCAAAGCTCCAGAAGTATTAGCTACTTCTATGATGTTCATGTAAAATTCATGAACTGTCTCATCTTCCTTCATTCTCAAGTTTTCAAACTTGGTGGTGAGAAGTTGATGTCTTGACATCTTTACCTTTGATGTTCCTTCATGAGTTGTTTTGAGAGTATCCCACACATCTTTGGCTAGCTCACAGTGATGCACAAGTCTAAAGATGTTCCTATCAATGCCATTGAATAGAGCATTTAAGGCCTTGGAGTTGCCTAGTGCTGAATCTTCTTCTTCCTTACTCCATTCTTCTTCAGGTTTCAACACTTTTGATCCATCTTTGGTGTCTTGGATAGGATGTTCCCATCCAATGTTGACTGCTCTCCAGGCCCTGTTGTCAAGTGATCTTAAGAATGCAATCATTCTTGGTTTCCAATAGTCATAATTAGATCCATCCAGAATAGGTGGTCTATTTACTGATCCTATATCTCTGTCCATGTTTCCAGAATTTGTATTCCCTAGATCTCACCCAGTATAAACAGGCAGGGTGCCTGCTCTGATGCCAATTGAAATTCTGTGATCAGGTATGAGATGTCCTAAGAGATGTCCCAACACTTGACAGATTTAACCAAAACTTAAATAGCAAGAAAAAATAAACAACACAGAAGTTTGTTAACCCAGTTCAGTGTATAACCACACTTACATCTGGAGGCTACCAAGCCAGGAGGAAATCCACTATAAGTAATATTAATTCTAGACTTAAACCACCCTGTTTAATCTATCACTTAATAACTACCCAATGCAATTTCTACCTAAGACACAACTTAGATAAGAGTACCCTACTCACTCCCCCTCAATCACACAGTGATCAAGTTTACAAGTTTAATAAAATTGAAGACATTCTTCAAACAATACAGCTTGATCTTACTTCACAGTTTCAATCAAGTCACAAATGCACTTTTGCTTAAAAGCTCATAAAGTGGTACAATTAAAAACAACCTGCTATTAAAACAATAACCACCCTATTTTGTTTTCTAGAATTTGTACCCAATTCTATGAGTTTATGTTGATTAAATAGGTGTTTGTAATTTGGGCTTTCTGTAGGTTAATCCATTCCTAAAAGCATGCAGCTTCCACCTTGAATTTAGGGTTTGTTACTTCCTATATTCTAGGTGATTTAGTTCTTCTGATTAATCTGAATCCTCATAATAAAACTCCCTACAGATGCGCCTTGTTCTGTTTTTATCCATCCATCATTAATTCCAGATAACTCTCCTTAAATATCTCTGATCAGTTAGTTATTAATTAATTCTGGTAGCAGGTTTGAGATGTCTCAACATCTGTTGGGACATCCTGAAAAACTGAACTTAAGTCATTTACACAATGTCCCAACATCTGGTGAGACATCCTGAAATAAGTTCTTATACTCTGTTTGATAATGTCCCAACATTTGATAGGACATTCTGAACTGAATTCAATATTTCTTGTTGGTCAAAAATTCTGCCAATTCTAGACATCTACATATTAGGATGGTGTAATGGGTCCATTAAATCCTTGATTATGGCTTAAACTCATTACTTAACACTAAACAAAAACTCCAAAAGCATCTAAATAATCACAAGTAGGTTAATGATCTTAATCCTACACCAGGGTAATTAAGTTTGAGGTGTTTACCTCATACTTAAGGTATTCTCATTACCCCTAATCAGAGGGAGGATGTGATGAGTTTATTAACCTTTGGTTTATGCTTAAGCTCATTAACTTATGACAAACACAAAAAAACAATAAAAAACTGAAAACACAAAAAAGAACAATAATCGTCTCCTCCGGGATTCTTTTCTCATCACACTCATTCACAAACGAGAACTCGCTTCTTCCGTCTAATGCAAGACAGTTTGCACCTGAGCCAGACAGGTCATACACTTGAGCATAGACAAGTAAGCAGTTCACAAGTCAATTTATCGTTCAGTCTCTTTGAGTCGAACTACGGTGTTCTGACTTCCTCATTGCACGAGAGGATACGTAGGCATAACTTAACAGTTATCGAACAAAAGTCTCTGTCTATTCCCCCTCTTTCAGCATTATTCTTTAAGCCTCATGGTCTTGAGCATCTCATTCCTGTTCTTACACCAACACTTCTCGTATACACCTCACATTTCTTTTATACTGACACTTGCATTCTTTCCAGCTTTGATACACAAATTGCACTGACACTACCCCTTTAAAACACAAATATTTTAAGCGTGGATCCCGTCGAGTACGGAGGACAATCTGGGTGCTAATACCTTCCCAGGTTGTAACCAACCCCCTTTCTCAGTATCTCTGGTTCGCAACCGTCTTATCCATCTTTTCTCAGGTTTATGCAGCATTACCTTTCCTCCGGAATAAAAATGCCTAGCTGGCGACTCTTGTCTTCTTGAGTTCACCCTTGTGTGTTCTCACCTCTTTCGCCGACCATTCGCGTCTGTACCCCATTTGACTTAGCCTCATTTGGCGGGAGCGACATCTTGGCGACTCTGCTGGGGAAATCTTATACTGTAACCAGGGCTTCTGGTTCTTTTTGTGGGTTCCTCCTAGCGCTTGTTTGATTTGTGTTTACTGGGGTGTTATGTGCTATATGTGTTATGTATTTATTTTTGCTTTATGTACAATCTTGTTTACTGCTTTCCTTACAGTTTTATACATCATACTGTCATACTGTCATCTTGCTGGATCTGGTTTGTTGTTTTGATGGGCGGGGTTCTATTGAGAGTTTGAGGTCCTATACCTGGGACCTGAGTGACACCTAGGCTAGAGTGGTTCATGTTCTTTCCCATTCCATTTCGGTCTGGTGCGGGAATATGAAACACGGTTCAGATGTGGGTTTCTTCTTGAGAACTCTGTGCTAAAGATCTCCTGTAGTGCTAGGGCTATCTGGGAAGCCTGCTAAGTCTGGATGACCTTTATTATGACCTTCAGAAACTGAGGTGAATTAGATGAGGATCTTTTATGGTTATTGTAAACACTGTACCTCCGGGTTAGAAGTGTTTACACTTCTCATAACTGATCCAAGTCTGAGGATCCTTGTTTTAGAACATCACCTATGAGGGGGTTGGGCTGTTTGCAAGTTTGCAGGTACCATTGGCCACATCATACCCTGTCACTATTTGGTTTAAGAGTACCTCATTTTGGACAGTTCTTGTGATTTAACCCTGGGCATGTGGCTCTTTATTTGAGTCCCCCACCTTGGTTACTGGATTTTTGAACCTCCATCTGGACTTCTTGAACATACATGGACTTTATATCAAGACAGATAAATCAGATCCATCTTGATCACAAACCCTTGCATATCATTTGCATACTCATCATTTGCATCATTTAACATTTGTTTATTTGTTTTTCAGGGTATCCACATTATATCTGGCTTGGTTTTGACCCCTTCATCTGCATAGACCTCTGTTTCATCAGTTGTCTGCTTCAGCTGCCTTCATCACCAGCATTAGCCTATCAGTGGCTCATCTCCAGTATCAGTCTTGATCCTCATCAGCACTTATCTTCAGCTCTTCATCAGCATTCATGGCCACACCCAGGAAGAGCAACATTTCATACCATTTCTTTGAGCCTGTGTTGACTGGTATCAGGCAGGTCCAGGCACTTATCACTCCAGACCACATCCCATTATTCAGAGAGCATTATGGAGGCATCCTTGATATGGTTATGGACCTGGATCCTTCTCAGAGGAGTATGATCCACACCTGTCTATAGTTTTATGACCCTCCTTTGAGATGCTTCACATTCCTAGACTTTCAGCTAGGACCTCTTTTGGAGGAGTTTTCATCATTGATTGGAGTACCTGTCAGGGGTGGTGTCCCCTTCAACCCAGAGATGACTTCTCCCAGCAATGGTGAGGTGGCAAAAGCACTGTGCTTGGAGCCTATTTTGATTGAGCAGAATATGACAACAAAGGCTGGGATCCCTGGTTTGCACTTGGACTTCTTGATTTCTCAGGCCATCCTGAAGGCCTCTTTGGGAGAAGGCAGTTTGTGCATTATTAGCCCTCAGCATATATGGGATTATACTGTTTGCAGATGAGCCCAAATTTATCAGCAAGAATTCCATTCATCTCTTCCTTCTGAGGAACCCAGTGCCCATATTGCTGGGAGACTTCTATTACTCCATTCATCATAGGAATGAGAAGCAAAGAGGGAAGTTGGTGAGATGTTGTGCTCCTTTGTTTCACACTTGGCTGCTTAAACACTTACCTAAGACAGATGCCTTCCTGAATCCCCACCAACAGAAGAATTGGGCTAAGAGACTTATTGCTCTGACTTCAGATGACATCAGATGGTGCACCCAAAGCACCAAAGGCAAGGACATAATCACTAGCTGTGGGCAGTACCCAAATGTACCTCTAATAGGAGTGAAGGGTTGCATCAACTACAATCCTTTGCTGTTTAAGAGACAACTAGGCTATGCTTTGGTTCACCCTCCTAGAGTACAAGATCTAGCTGAGACCCTGTATTGTGAGATAAAGCCTAATCTAGCTGCTGTCAGACAAGCATCTTGGGCTTGGGACAACATCCAGACCAAAGGGATGGCTATTCTTGGGAGGTGCAATAATGTGGCTTCAGCTCAGTACTATGAATGGTCTCATGCTAGAGCTCAGATTTCGGGGATGCCCTTCACCATTGAGGATATACCTGGACCATCCACAGTACAGCCAACAACCACTGTCAGCCTGGAAGAATTTGAGAAGATGAAGGAAAGGAATGAGAATCTGTCTCAAGCTTTGAAGAAGACCCTCTGGGAGAGGAGTGATGGTCGTCTGGACATTGAGAGGTTGGAGAAGCTTAGGGTGGAGCATTTGGCCAAGATTGAGAAAACAGAGGACTACATCAAGAAAGCAAGAGCTGGGGAGCAAATATTGAAGAATGCGTGTAAAGAGGCCAAGCTTCAGAAGGCTAGGACTGATCTCTATCTGCAAGAAAGTCAGGCTAGGTGGGTCAGGATCACTGAAGCCCGTACTCAAGAAGATAAGAGAACTCAAGCCAGGATTGAGCAGTTAGAGGCCAATGAAAAGAAGCAATAGGAAGCTTTGCTGGCAGCCCAAAGGGAGATTTCAGAGTTGAAGCTTAGGGCTGGTTTGAAGAGATCAAAGGACCAGGACAGGCACAAGAAGCTGACCTCTGCCATTGCCACCAGGAACCTCCTCATCAGGACCATTACAGAGCATCCAGCTGGTCCAGTGACTGAGGCACTTTTGAAGGAGGTTAAGGAGGATGAGTTTGGGCTAGATGTCTGACCTTTTGATTGTTGTTGTTTTCTCTTGATGTACTTTTCTTTTTGCTGTATTTTGACCCTTCAAGGGCATGTGTTGTAAAAACAAACTATGTATGATTCACCATTTGTAATATATTTGTTAGTTTGTTTTCATTGGGTTTCTTTTATCAAGCAACATCAAAGCATCTTCCTCGAGGTCTGGAAAGGTCAAAACCAAGAACCAAGCCGGATACCTTGGAAAGCAAATAATCATACTGCATTGCATACTAATTTTTGTTTTGTTTTTTAGGTTTTGTTACTATTTTGTTTTGTTTCTAACTCTGTTGTGGTTCAGGAAATATTGCTCGCAGAAGAGTGTTCCCTGTCAACCGTGCACACCGGTATCCTACTCGCAACAACCTTCCGGGTATTATAATGGAGCAAGTACAGCAAGACCTGACTAAGGTCAGAACCCAGATGGCTAATGAAAGGGTGGAGATGAGAAACCAAATGGCCCAATTCATGACAGTAATGACTGGCTTGGCTCATAGCCAAGAGAGGTTAAGGGCATTGGTAGAAAGACAAACCCCCGAGGAACCTCATCCTGGGACTGGAGGAACAAGTAACAATGAAAGGGGGCAGCCTCATGTTAATCCACCTGTATTTGGACCCCATTTGGATCCGGAAGTCAACATACCGGGTAATGTGCAAGGAAATACTACTGGGGGGAGAATATTGCAAGAAGATCCCCAAGAGGAGCAGTTTACTGTCATGGGAGCTGGGGATGAAGTCTATGACAGAAGGTTTGATGAAATTGCTGAGAAGTTGAGATCTCTGGAGTCTCAAAACTCCTTGGGTTTTGATGTAATGGATATGGGGTTAGTAGACGGGGTAAGAATTCCCCACAAGTTCAAACCCCCGTGCTTCGAGAAATACAATGGAACCTCCTGTCCACGAACTCACCTGCAGTCTTTTCTGGGGAGACTTAAAGCATATACCATGGATGAAAAGCTGTGGATGTTCTATTTTGAAGACAGTTTGACTGGAGCTTCAAGAGAGTGGTATTCACACTTGACCAGAGCTACTATCAGATGCTGGAAGGACCTAGCTGAGGCCTTCATCAGACAATATCAATATAATCTGGATATGGCTCCTAACAGGACCCTTTTGACGGGAATGTCTCAATCCTCCAGAGAAAGCTTCAGGGAATATGCCCAGAGGTGGAGACAGCTTGCTGCTGTCCAACCACCCATGTCGGAAAGAGAAATGACCGACATGTTTATGAATACTCTACAAGGAACATATATTGATAGGTTGGCTGCCTTTTCTTCCACCAGTTTTGCTGACGTAGTTATAGCCGGTGAAAGAATTGAAAGTCTATTAAAAATGGGCAAGATTTTTGATAATGGTGCAAGTTCGTCCAGTAATCCCAAGAAGCCTTTCGTGGGACCCCGAAGGACCGGAGAGACAAATGCCATTCATGCCAACAGGGGCAGACCTCAGTATGTTCACAGATCAGTAGCAGCTGTCACTATTCCAGCTCCGATTCCTCAGCAATCAGCATATCAACAACCACAACAACCCCATTATCAACAGCAAGTTCAGTATCCGCCACAGAGAACCTACAACAACAATAACAATCAACAACAAAGACCCTTCCAGCAAAGACCATCACAGGCAAATAGGGTGATTGATCCCATCCCTATGCCCTATGCTGCCTTATTGCCACAACTCATGAAACTTAACTTGGTTGAGTTAAGGACATTGGCACCTCCCGATCCCTCCAATCTCCCGAAGAATTACGATGTCAACGCCAGGTGTGCTTTCCATTCCAATGCACCAGGCCACAATTCTGAGAAATGCAGGGCTTTGCAAATGAAAATGCAAGATCTGGTGGATTCTAAGGCCCTCAACTTCGCACCACCTCCAAATGTCAACAGAAATCCTATGCCTAACCATGGTGGGCCGAGGATTAATGCCATCGAGGAAGACAGACCGTCTACTTTGATCACCAGTGTTGCACAAATTCGAACACCTCTGGTCGAAATTAAAGCTCAGCTTCTAGAGTGCCAGGTGTTCCCCGGGTGTGAGCTCGGTTGTGGGTATTGCAACATTGCGGTCAACGGGTGTGATAAATTGAGAAGCGGCATAGATGGTCTTATCAAGGATGGAATCCTTCAAATTTCAACAACGGCGCCTACAAATCCAGCAATTCCTTTGACAACAATTCCTGATTCTTCTACAACAGCAGCAACAATCATTCCTACCGATTCATCAATATCATCAGCAATGGCTCCATCCATCGCTTCAACAAATTAAATATCAACAACCATTTCTTCTACAACAACAGCATCCTTTTTACTAGCAGAATCTTCTACAACGCCAACAGAAATTAATGAAGATGTCTCAGCAGTCACCATTTACTATGATCCATCAGATGTTCCTCCAAACAACAATTTCCAACAACAAGCAGTGGCACCTCCTGCCAGATCACCAGTCACAATTTACTACGATCCGCACACCATTACAGTACCCTCCTCCGCAGTAGTCAGCCCAGTTACCATCACGGTGCCCGGACCAGTTCCCTATGAAAGCAGTAATGCCATACCTTGACATTATGGCCCTGATCTCTACTGTAATGGGGAGAAAATCACTCTGGATTCATCGACCTCTTCACCACAAATTGATAATGTTGGGGGAGGCGGAGGCTTCACCAGAAGCGAACGCCTTTTTGCCTCACAAACACAAAGACCTAATGCCGAAGCAGAAGCTGCTGCCAAAGCAAAAGGAAAGAGTGTGGTACCTGAAGAGCCAATTATCAGAGAAACTCAGAAGACATCTTTTGAGCAAGATGTAGACGAGTTCATGAGAATCATAAAGAGAAGTGATTACAAGGTGGTGGATCAGCTTCACCAAACTCCCTCAAAAATCTCCATATTATCACTATTGATGTGTTCTGAAGCTCACATGAATGCATTATTGAAAGTCCTGCACGCAGCATACGTGCCAGAGGAGATCACTGTTAATCAGCTAGAAACTGTGGTGGCAAATGTCAACACCAGTCATGGTCTGGGCTTCACCAATGCTGACTTAACAACTGAGGGACGTAACCACAACAAGGCTTTACATATCACCTTGGAATGCAAAGGTGTTGTTCTATCTCATGTACTGGTGGACACTGGGTCTTCACTCAATGTTCTACCAAAGAAAGCCTTAGTGAAACTGGAGTATGATGGCTTGGCATTGCGTCCAAGTAATTTGGTGGTGAGAGCATTTGATGGCTCTAAAAGATCAGTGCTCGGAGAGATTGATCTGCCTGTGATGATTGGCCCGCAGACTTTTAAAACTACCTTCTATGTGATGGACATTCAGCCGACCTACAGCTGTTTGTTGGGTAGATCCTGGATCCACGCCGCTGGCGTTGTTACGTCTACCCTTCACCAGAAGCTGAAATTCGAGTGGGAAGGCCAGATCATCACCATTTGTGGGGAAGAAGACATCTTTGTTAGCCATCTGGCTACGTACAAGTACATTGAAATGGATGGAGAAATCCATGAAACCATGAGCCAGGGGTTTGAAGCCCTGAACATTAATGAAGCATCTGCTATACTGGGAACCTCCATAGCGTCTTATCAACAAGCCCGGAAGGTTGTTGAAGAAGGTACTGCCCAAGGCTGGGGCAAGCTGCTGCCCGTGGAAAAGAAAGAAGACAGATTTGGGTTGGGTTACAGACCAGCTCAACAAGATCGATCAGAGGCTGCCAAAGAGCCCAACTTTTTCAGCGGGGGAATGCTCACCCTGGATGCTGTGAACAACTTGGAAGACGAGGAGGAAAGCGACCGCAACCTGGAGAGCTGGATACGTCCAAGGATCCCGGGGAGCCAAGTCCTTAACTGGTCTTCCCAGGAAATTATAAGGGTTACTCCTGCAGAGTAATTATTATTTCCTGTATTTTTAAGCATGCATCAAGTCTTGCATCTTGCCCAAGATGACAAGACTCATTTTGTAATCGGGCCATCTTGTAATTTTGTGTAAATGGATTAATCAATGAATATCGGACATCTTTTGCAAATGAGTCTTTTTCTTTTCCGCTCACTGTTTTTCATTTTTCATTTTGTACAAAAAATAAAATGGCAATGTTTTCAAAATGATAACTTCATTTCACTTTTTTCTAAATAAGATAAAATCAATCACTAAAATCAACCGATCTAAACCCTTGCAGAAAGTGCCTTCCAGACTGCACCGACAACAACACTGCTATGACTTCATATGACTTTGACAATCCAATCAATCAAGCTGATGAAGGGGTTGAAGAAGATTACGAGCTTCCTGAAGAGCTAGCCAGGTTGTTAAGGCAAGAGGAGAAGGTTATCACTCCTCATCAGGAGGAGGTTGAAACAGTTAATCTTGGTACGGAAGAAAATGTGAAAGAGGTTAAAATCGGGGCCTGCCTACAAGATTCAGTGAAAGAGCAACTAATTGACATGCTTCGGGAGTATGTGGATGTTTTCTCTTGGTCTTATCAAGATATGCCAGGGTTGGACACCGATATTGTCATGCACAAACTGCCTTTGAAAGAAGACTGCCCGCCAGTAAAACAGTAGCTGCGCCGTACTCGCCCAGATATGGCAATGAAGATAAAAGAAGAGGTACAAAAGCAGTGGGACGCCGGGTTCCTTGCTGTGACTAGCTATCCGCCGTGGGTTGCTAATATTGTACCTGTACCTAAGAAAGACGGCAAGGTGAGGATGTGTGTGGACTACCGGGATCTGAATAGAGCCAGCCCGAAAGATGACTTCCCATTACCTCACATTAATGTATTGGTTGATAATACGGCTCAGTTCTCGGTATTCTCCTTCATGGATGGATTTTCAGGATACAATCAGATCAAGATGTCACCTGAAGACATGGAGAAGACAACTTTCATCACGCCCTGGGGCACGTTCTGTTATAAGGTGATGCCATTCGGACTGAAGAATGCTGGTGCAACTTATCAACGGGCTATGGTAACATTATTCCATGACATGATCCATAAAGAAATTGAATGTTATGTGGATGACATGATTGCCAAGTCCCTCACAGAAGAAGACCACCTGGTGAATCTGTTGAAGTTATTCAAGCGTCTGAGGAAGTACCAACTGAAGTTAAACCCCAACAAATGCACATTCGGGGTGCGATCCGGTAAGCTGCTGGGATTTACTGTAAGTGAGAAAGGGATTGAAGTTGACCCTGATAAAGTCAAAGCCATTCAAGAAATGCCTGCACCGAAGTCAGAAAAGGAAGTTCGGGGTTTCTTAGGTAGATTGAACTACATTTCACGATTCATATCTCACCTTACAACAACCTATGAGCCTTTGGTTAAGCTGTTAAGAAAAGAACAAACGGTCAGGTGGAACGAAGACTGCCAGAGGGCTTTTGACAAAATCAAGGAATACTTACAAGAGCCTCCAATCCTTATGCCTCCAGTCGAAGGAAGACCTCTAATCATGTACTTGACAGTATTAGAAGAGTCAATGGGGTGTGTGTTGGGCCAGCATGACGAGTCTGGTCGAAAAGAGTATGCAATATACTACCTAAGCAAAAAGTTTACCGACTGTGAACAACATTATTCACTGCTCGAGAAAACTTGTTGTGCTTTAGCGTGGGCTGCTCGCCGACTAAGGCAGTATATGTTGACCCACACTACTTTATTGATATCAAAGATGGACCCAGTTAAGTACATTTTTGAGAAGCCAGCACTTACCGGACGGGTTGCAAGATGGCAAATGATCCTCACAGAATATGACATTCATTACACATCTCAAAAAGCCATCAAGGGCAGTATATTGTCTGATTATCTTGCTGAGCAACCTATTGATGATTACCAGCCTATGAGATTTGACTTCCCTGATGAAGACATCATGTTCATAAAAGCAAAAGACCATGAAGAGCCTATTCACACTGAAGGGCCCGACCCAGAAGAAGAATGGACTATGATGTTTGATGGGGTTGTTAATATGAATGGTCGTGGTGTTGGTGCAGTACTCATTACACCTAAGGGAGTTCACATGCCTTTCTCGGCAAAGCTCACCTTCAACTGCACTAACAACGAAGCTGAATACGAAGCTTGTATTATGGGTCTTGAGGAAGCCATTGACCTCAGGATCAAGACTTTGACTGTGTTCGGAGATTCAGCTCTGGTAGTCAATCAAACCAATGGCAAATGGTACACTCACCAAGATCATCTGATACCTTACTGGGATTATACAAGAAGGTTATTGACTTTCTTCACAACAGTCAAGCTTGAGTATATCCCTCGAGACGAAAATCAATTTGCAGATGCTCTGGCTACCATTTCATCCATGATCATAGTTCAAGATGCCAACTTTGTACCTCGGATCTCAGTATCCAGACTTGACAGACCAGCATATGTGTTCTCAGCAGATGTTGTAAAAGATGATAAACCTTGGTTCCAGGACATTAAGTGCTTTTTGGAGGATCGAACATACCCACCTGGGGCATCTTCCAATGATAAGAAGACATTAAGAAGGCTAGCTGGTAGTTTCTTCCTGAATGCTGATGGTTCCATGTACAAGAGAAACTTTGATATGGTACTCCTCAGATGTGTTGATAGGGCAGAAGCAGACTTGTTGATGCACGAGGTGCACGAAGGATCCTTTGGTACCCATGCAGGAGGGCATGCAATGGCTAAGAAGTTGTTAAGACTAGGCTATTACTGGATCACAATGGATGCAGACTGTTGTGCCTATGCCAGAAAATGCCATAAATTCCAGATCTATGCGGATAAAGTGCATGTGCCTCCGAATCCTCTGAATGTGATGTCTTCACCCTGGCCCTTTGCTATGTGGGGCATTGATATGATTGGCAAGATTGAACCGACTGCTTCAAATGGACACAGATTCATCCTGGTAGCCATTGACTATTTTACCAAGTGGGTCAAAGCAGCTTCATATGCAAATGTTACAAGGCAAGTGGTAGCCAGATTCCTGAAGAGAGATATCATCTGTCGGTATGGAGTGCCCGAGCGAATCATTACTGATAATGGTTCCAACTTGAACAACAAAATGATGGCAGAACTATGCCGGGACTTCAAGATCCAACACCACAATTCTTCTCCTTACAGGCCAAAGATGAATGGCGCTGTTGAGGCGGCTAACAAGAACATCAAGAATATTGTGCAAAAGATGGTGGTCACCTACAAAGTCTGGCATGAAATGCTACCATTTGCCTTGCATGGGTACCGTACGTCAATCAGAACATCCACTGGGGCAACACCTTATCAGCTTGTGTATGGTATGGAGGCAGTCCTACCTGTAGAAGTTGAATTACCCTCCCTACGGGTACTGATGGATGTTAAGCTGAACGAAGCAGAATGGGTCCGATCCCGATACGAACAACTGAGTCTGATTGAAGAAAAGAGATTAGTTGCGATTTGCCTTGGGCAGCTGTATCAGAAAAGAATGAAGAAAGCCTTCGATCAGAAAGTCTGGCTCCGAGAATACCAAGTAGGAGATCTTGTGCTGAAAAGACTCCTCCCTCCTCATACAGACCACAGGGGCAAGTGGACTCCGAATTATGACGGTCCGTTCATAGTGAAGAAAGTTTTCTCCGGTGGAGCACTGATGCTCAGTACTATGGATGGTGAAGACTTCCTGTCCCCTGTGAATTCATATGCAGTTAAAAAATACTTCGCATAAAATGACCCGCTGGACATAAAAACAGAATGTAAGTCCAGGCAAAAATAGGGCATCCCGGCGAGTCAAAAACAGAATAAAAGACTCGGGCAAAAATAAGGGAAATAAATAAAAAATGTACACCCGCTGAGTTGAAAAGCCGCATTGGACAACTCAGGAAAAAATGGGTATCCCGGTGGATTGAAAACCTGAAAGGGCGATCCACGCAAAATAAGGGAATAAGCGAACAACTGCATTCTGAATTCGTCTGTATCACGTACAACTTGGTAAGCTTCGAAAGGTTCGAGTGTCGGTCAGAATCAGCCTTCTTCAGAAAGCAAGATGGGAAGAACGTCAATGTCATACGAGTCATAGCAAAAAGGGAAGCTCCTTGAAGCGTCATCAGCATTGCCAACACCTTTTTGTCTTTCAATTTGTAATGATCTCCTCATTTCAGGGGATCTGTTTCTCTAACTGTATCTTGCCAATTCAAGGCACATGAATTAATAACATCAGATTTTCAGTCATGTCTCGTCTCGTACATTTTATTTTCGTTTGCAAAAATGTCCGATGTCTTTAAGATATTGATTCGCATAAATACAGATGTCTCCTTTCTAAAGAATACATGCTTACAGGAAATATGTTTGCTCCTGGGATTGCCTAAACTCCTATGACGGAATCCAATAAGGAATATCTCGGGATGCTTGTACGTTTCTTTGTCTTTACAGGATTGCAGGTGTTCAGAGCACAACATGGGGCATGAAAACTTCTCCCCAGCAAGCTGTCAAATCATTATCTACTCAGTCCATCTTCCAGATTAGCACCGGAGGTGTTTTCTCCCCCGCTGAGTTGTCGAGTATCATCTTCAGCAGGATCCCTACAGAAATCTCTAGGAAGATCTTCCAGTGATCTTTCTTCTTCCCCAGCCAAGTGCCAACCAGGGAACTACCTCCCCACAGAGTTTCAACCGCTATCCAGAAGAGCAACGCCTGAAGATCTCACAACAAAGTGACAAAGGCTTCTACAAACCCCAGCTGGGTCCCTCATTACCGAGATAGGTCTGTCAGTGATCTAGCTCCCCAAACAGAGTCATATATGTTAGATCTACCAATGATCTCATCCCCAGCTGGGATATCCACTTCAAGAAGATCAACCAAAGATCTCCACAGCAACGGGATCCGAGTCCCGGATCGTTATCTTTGCATAAACATAGCATTCGCATCATATTTTCCCCACAGAGCGTAGCATTCTGTCTTATGCGGAGCATTGCGGCAAAAATCAAACATGTTGCATGATCATAAGCCGTGTTCTGAATCAAACACTTGTAAATACTGACTTTCCATCTACAATATACAAAAATACCTCTCAAATTCCCCACCAGAGAGCCAAAGCACTTCCCTTACAGATGTAGATTCACACTCCTTTCGGCACTCGTCCGTGTCATCATTCCCCCAGTAAGTTGCCCGAAGCAAACAGATGCATATACAATACGGATACTTCTTGACACCCGTCCATGTCATATCCCCAGTAGAAAGCCAAAGCGTCCCTTTTGCACCCACAGATACATATATACACTTTTTCCGACACTAGTCCGTGTCGCACTCTCCCCAGCAAGTTAAACACTCGTCCGTGTTTCACTCATACTTGTTACTCATCATCTTTTTACTCATACAGATACTCGTCTGTATCCTGTATATACCACTTAAATCCCCTCAGATCCGACACTCATCCGTGTTCTTTGTTAACCAGTTGGTACTCGCCCGTATAATCATCTCTGAACATGCGTCAAGCGTTTGTTTCTATCTGATACTCGTCCGTATCATAGTCTTAAGGATGCTCGTCCACATCTTTAATCTATACACCGTGTCAAACACTTATGGTCTTGAATTTAGATACTCGTCTATATCTACCCTTCTCCAGGAGAGTCCCCAACAAAACTTGTTAAACTATTTTCTTTCTATCTGACATTCGTCCTATGTCACGATACCTTTTCGGCAGCCGTACCCTGCCAGGTGATCGTCCTTCACCTTTTTGATGATCGTCCTTCATCACCCCCAGTGGAGTCTCTATTCATTAGAACCCCTTCCTCTGACATTCGTCCTATGTCATGATACCTTTCGGCAGCCGTACCCTGCCAGGTGATCGTCCTTCACCTCTTGATGATCGTCCTTCATCATTTTATCCGATGGCCGTCCCCATCGTTGATATTGTTATCTGGCATTCGTCCTATGTCATGATAAACCCTGAGAGCAGCCGCACCCTGCTAGGTGATCGTCCTTCACCTCTTGATGATCGTCCTTCATCATGCTTATCCGATGGCCGTCCCCATCGTCGACCTTTTCATCCGACATTCGTCCTATGTCGTGATATTTTCGGCAACCGTACCCTGCCAGGTGATCGTCCTTCACCTTAGATGACCGTCCCTCATCTTATCCCCAACAAATCAGCCGTCATTGCTTTGTTTCCCGCATTTTCCCCAGCATGTCGGTCGTCCCCGTCATTGCTTTATCCCCAGCAGTCGTCCTCTGCTCGACGGTCGTCCTCCGTCGCCCTCACTTTATAAATATACTTTATTTTCTTTTACAATCTATATCCCTTTTCTTCTTCATTATGCGAGTGCAAATTTTGGACTGTCTTTGGTATTCAACCACAAGTTATCTTGTTTGCCTGTTAAGCCGTTGCTTACATCCTGCACAGCTAACTCATGTTTGAATAGGGGAAGCTGTAAACACCCCAAATTTTCCCTCACCCATTCACACCATGGCTTGTGATCTTTTCATTTGTATAAGTTCAATCATAGCATCTCATACCACATTTTTGATTCACTGCATTGGTTCAAAGTCATCTGCATCCAGGGTTTGTGATCTGAGCAATCCAAGAGCCATTTGAGCCACTCCAAAGGTCATCAATCACTTCAAAGGGGTCCATGTATGTTCAAACATCATATTATATCCTCTCAAGATCAAAGAAAATCAAAGGATCACAAGAACTGGGAAAGACATGGAAGCAGAGCCAGGCTTAACTGCACAGATGACCTAAAATTAGGGTTTTGGTTTCAGAGGCCATAACTCCAAATTTTTTGGTCATTCTGGTTTCTATTGGTCTCTATATGTTGTGAGGATCATGCATATCAATTTTCATGAAGAAATTCAATGGGGAAGGCATCTGATCAATAGATGACTTCTTGAGCAAGTCAGTGCAAAATCAGGGCATCTGAGGCCCCCAATGACCCATCCAAAGGGCATTCTCCATCATTTTGAATGTGTATGATCTTTATTTGATCATAGAATATGTTAGAAGTTCACAAAATTGAAGAATTTCAAGCCATTTGCAAAATTGCCTTTTTGGGAAAGTGACTTGTAATGTAAACTTGCCATTTTGGGAAAGTTTTTCAACCTCCTCAAATTGATTCAAAAATGCTTCAAATGAGAAAACTTTGGTCATGAAAGTTGTAGAATGGATCATTCCCTTTTCAAAAAGTACAAGAACTCATTCTAATTCATTTTGGATCAAAAGTTATGGCTTGTCAAAGTTGGACAAAATCACATAATTTCAAGTTTTACACCAAAGAGGCAAAGTTGCAAAACCTCTTGCCAAGGCAAAATGTGACTTCAATGTGACTTCTAACCTTTGCACAAACATGAACCATGACCTAAAAATCAGAATGCATCAAAGAATTGTCCATTTTCATGACTTGTGCATTAAGAAACTTCAAAAGGGCCAAACTTTGTGAAATTGCAAAAAAATCACATAAACCCTAATCCACTTGCTGCATTGCCTCTAATTCATTTCCATGGTTCTCCTTGAAGCATGCTGAGCCAAGCCATGCCTTTGTACCTTGACTGCCATAGCCCATACCTCTCTTACACAAAAAGTTGACTTTATGCAAAATGACCCATACCAATCAAGCTAGGCCAGCAACAACTCTCTGACCTATCCAAGCTTGATACATGGACAAAATGAGACTCAACACATAGCACAACACAGTCTGATCTCTCTCATAAGCCATAGTTTCCAAAACTCACCTCTTATGCATTTTGTTTCGAAACTCATCACACAAGCCACAAACATCAAAACAAACTTCATAGAATCACTCAACATGATCCTCTGATCATTTACCAACCATCAATTTGCCCTGAAAAGCCCACAAACAGAAACACGATTCTTCACTCCCCTTGGTCAGAACTTCATCAATCTCAAAAACCAGCCACATTAAACTCCAACTAAACCTCAAAACATCTTCAGGGAGACCATTAGAGAAGCTTTGAAGCAAGGAGGCAGTCTGAAAGCTCTAAACTGAAAGCTTCACCTCAGGTAGCTTCGAAAATTTATTTTTCCAGAAGCTCTATTTTAAGTTCTCAACTTGTTAAGTTTGATTCCCTGAGTGCATTGAACCTTTTACTTTTGAAAATGATGAAGGATTGAGAGTGTATTGCTTGTCTGAAAGTTCCACCATTTTTGTTCATAGCTTCGAATCTTAAGAATGGATGGAAATAAATTCTGTTTGAGGGTGGATTTGGGCTTAGGGGAGTGAAAGGAACGAATCTGGAGCTTTAGAGCTCCAGAAATGGCCTAGGGAGTGAGTTGAAAATTTCTCAGGGGAGGTGTGACCGGAGAAGATGACCGGAGGTCATTTCCGGCCACCTGAAAGTCATTAGTTCATTAAATGCGTTTAGGGCTCAGTTTGAATTTGGACCGTAGATTGGTTTGACTAGCATTGACTCCCGCGTGTTTGAATGGACCAGATCTCTCATTAAAACCCTAATCCTAATTAATTAGATTAATTAATTAAGTTTAATTTAATTCAGTCAGTTCAAACGTGGACCGTCCAGATGCGCGCGAGTCAATTCCCTCCTTTTCTCTTTGAATCTCAGCCAGTGGATTGGAATACTTTCATTAATTCATATTTAAATTTCATTTTTATTGTATTTTCTTTCTCTTTTATTTTAAAATATCAAAACACATTACAAAAATTTTATTTCTTGCATGCTGACTTAAAATATTTTTCTCTTTCTGAAAATAATTTTTTTTTTATTTTTTGCATAATTTTCGTATTTTAAAAATATTTAGTTGTTTATTTTAATTAGTTAATGAGAATTAATTGATTAAAATAGCTTTTAGGTTTCTAAAAATCACAAAAAAATTCACATTGCATTTAAAAACATTTAGAAACATTATCAAACTCTCAAAACAAATTTCTTTTTGGTTCTTGATGCCTTTTGATCATTTTCATTGGAATTAAATTCATTTTAAGGCAATATTTTTGTGCAAACTTTGAAAAATCCATTCTGCCTAACCATTGAGAGTTTGATGATGGTTTTTCTTGCATTGCATCCTTCATAGCATGTAGTTTATAGGATAAAATTGGTTTGAGAAGGTACCTTAAAACCCTAATTGACTTGAGAAAATCATAACTTGCACTAGGTTAAGAGTTAGGTCCCCTCCTTTGGGAAGTGAACTTGTGTAGGGTTAGGGTTCCTTTGATCCCATTTTCATTTTTTTATCATGTCATTTGCTTCTGATTTTGAATTTTGCTTTGTATGTTGTTCATAAACCCTAATTTGTGCCTTCCTTTGCATTCATCTCTTATTTGCTTGCATACATGAACTTGCCATGACATTTTGTGCATCCACATGATTCATAATACATCTTAGGACATATTAGAATCATGTTTGATCATTGCATCTTTCATTTGCCATGTTATATGTTCATTTCATTTCATAAACATTCATAAGTCTTTATGGTTCAAAGCATGCCTCATTTGCATCCTTATGCTTGCTTGATCACTCTCATCTCTTGTCATGTGTTTGCATCTCCTCTTAGCATCATTAACATCATGTTTATGCTTCTGGTTTTGGTTTGAACCATGGCATTTCATCCAATTTGCATTGCATTTCTTTTGCTAACTTTTCAAGTGGTAAGTTGTTTTGGGAAGTGAATTTGCCTTCACTTCTCACAATCTCTTCTCATCCCTCTCTTGCATCATTGCTGCATTTTATCTTGTCTTTGTGTGAGCTTGCTCATTCTTGCTTTTTCTTACTTTCTTCCTTCAAGCAACTTGTCTTCTTAAATGAAGCAAGTTGTCTTGCTTCTCTCTGCTTCTTGCACCTTTCATCTGTTTCCTTCCTGGTGGTTTCTCTGAAGATCTTCTTGCAAACCTCATTAACCCTAGTAACAACCAAGCATGATAATAATTAGGGTTTGATTAGTCCCCCATTTAGTTTTGCCTTTGTGTCATCTTTGAGTCTTCTCTTCTCATCTCATAATCAAGGACTAAACCTTAAAGGTTTTAAGGCTTTGTGTTTAAGCTTATGCCTGCATCCTTCTATTAGGATGGAGTGTATAACTTTAATCCTAAGTGTTAAACCCTTAATGTGTTTAAATCCTTTAATCAATCCATCTAATAATCATCAAGACATCAAACTTGTAACTTGGGCCTTGTATTAGGGTTCTAATTCTTCCTTAATTGGTTAAGAAGGACTAACCCTAGTGTTAATGGACAAGTCCCCCTCAAGTTGTCTTACAAATCATAAAATCCATTTCTTCATCTTATCATTAACTAAAATCCATTTAATAAAGGCTTTGTTTTGTCATGAGGTTAATCCCTAATCATGGATTAAGTTGAGGTATCTTCCTCAGCTTAAATGTTCTCATCTATTATCCTTCTATTAGGATGGTGTAATAGGTCCATTAAATCCTTGATTATGGCTTAATCTCATTACTTAACACTAAACAAAATCTCCAAAAGCATCTAAATAATCACAAGTAGGTTAATGATCTTAATCCTACACCAGGGTAATTAAGTTTGAGGTGTTTACCTCATACTTAAGGTATTCTCATTATCCCTAATCAGAGGGAGGATGTGATGAGTTTATTAACCTTTGGTTTATGCTTAAGCTCATTAACTTATGACAAACACAAAAAAATAATAAAAAACTGAAAACTCAAAAAAGAACAATAATTGTCTCCTCCGAGATTCTTTTCTCATCACACTCATTCACAAACGAGAACTCGCTTCTTCCGTCTAATGCAAGACAGTTTGCACCAGAGCCAGACAGGTCATACACTTGAGCATAGATAAGTAAGAAGTTCACAAGTCAATTTATCTTTCAGTCTCTTTGAGTCGAACTACGGTGTTCTGACTTCCTCATTGCACGAGAGGATACGTAGGCATAACTTAACAGTTATCGAACAAAAGTCTCTGTCTGTTCCCCCTCTTTCAGCATTATTCTTTAAGCCTCATGGTCTTGAGCATCTCATTCCTGTTCTTACACCAACACTTCTCTTATACACCTCACATTTCTTTTATACTGACACTTGCATTCTTTCCAGCTTTGATACATAAATTGCACTGACACTACCCCTTTAAAACACGAATATTTTAAGCGTGGATCCCGTCGAGTACGGCGGACAATCTGGGTGCTAATACCTTCCCAGGTTGTAACCAACCCCCTTTCTCAGTATCTCTGGTTCGCAACCGTCTTATCCATCTTTTCTCAGGTTTATGCAGCATTACCTTTCCTCCGGGATAAAAATGCCTAGCTGGTGACTCTTGTCTTCTTGAGTTCACCCTTGTGTGTTCTCACCTCTTTCGCCGACCGTTCGCGTCTGTACCCCATTTGACTTAGCCTCATTTGGCGGGAGCGACATGATGCGAACACGCGTGTGTAAACACCCAAAATTTGCCCTCACCCATTCACACCATGGCTTGTGATCATTTCATATGCATTAATCCAATCATAGCATCTCATATCACATTTTTTGATTCATTGCATTGGTTCAAAGTCATCTGCATTTAGGGTTTGTGATCTGAGCAATCCAAGAGCTTCTTGAGCTACTCCAAAGGCCATAAATCACTTCAAAGAGGTCCATATATGTTCAAGCATCATATTATATCCCCTCAAAGTCAAGAATGTCAAAAAATCACAAGAACTGAGAATAGTATGGAAGCAGAGCCAGGCTTGACTGCACAGATGACCTAAAATTAGGGTTTTGGTTTCAGAGGCCATAACTCCAAATTTTTTGGTCATTATTGTTTCTATTGGTCTCTATATGGTATAGGGAGTATGCATATCAATTTTCATGAAGAAATTCCTTGAGGAAGTCATCTGATCAAGAGTTGACTTTTCAAGCAAGTCAGTGTAAAATCAGGGCATCTGAGGCCCCCAGTGACCCAACCAAAGGGTGTTCTTCATCATTTTGATTATGTATGATCTTTATTTGATCATGGAAGATGTTGGAAGTTCACAAAATTGAAGAATTTCAAGTCTTTTGCAAAGTTGACTTTTTGGGAAAGTTTGACTTTTAATGAAATTGCCATTTTAGGAAACGTTTTCAACCTTTACTTTTTGATTCAAAAATGCTTCAAATGGAAAAACTTTGGTCATGAAAGTTGTATAATGGATCATTCCCTTTTCAAAAAGTACAAGAACATGACCTAATTCATTTTGGATCAAAAGTTATGGCTTGTCAAAGTTGGCTAAAATCACAAAATTTCAAAGTTTCTACCAAAGAGGCAAAGTTGCAAATTCACTTGTCAAGGCAAATTGAGCTGTCAAATGGACTTCTAAACTTCACAACATGATCATACAACACCTAAAATTCAGAATGGGCCAAAGAAGCTTGCACTTTGATGCATTGAAATTCATGAAATCTCAAAGGAACCAAACTAGAACCAACTTGCAAAACTCATCATAAGCTACAAACTACTTGCTGCCTTGCCTCTAAACTCTTTTCACAGCATTCCTTGATTCAAGCTGAGCAAAAGCAAGCCAAGAAGCAAGTGGTACCATAGCCCATACCTCAAGTACACATCAAATTGACATTTTGGCCAAAGACCCATACCAATCACCATAGGCCACCAACAACTTTCTGACCTATCCCCTTTTGATACATGGACCAAAGCCAGCATAACACACCACACATTGCAAGCTGAAACAGACCCAAGCCTTAGTTTCAAGTTTATGCTCCAACTTGCATTTTCCTTCGAAACTGATTGTACAAGCTACAAACATACAAACCAACTTCACAAACATACTCAACACACTTTCCTGATCACAAAGCACCCATCACCATTGCCTTAAACTCCCAGAATCACAAACACGATTTCCACCCCACTTGGAGCAGAACCTCTGCCATCTCATAAACCAGCCACCACAAACTTTTTCTAAGCATCAAGACTTCATCAGGGGCCTAAGGGGAGTGGTTTGCACAAGGAGAGAAGGTCAGAAAGTTGCAAACTGAGAAAGCTCAAAGCTCAGGTATCTCAAGAACTTTTTTTCCAGAAATGAGTTTTTAAGTTTCTAATTTGTTCCTCATGCCTTGCTGATCACTCTGATGTCCTTAGTTTTGAAAATGGTGGAGAAATGAGCATTTAATCTTGTTCTGAAACTTTTCTGACCTAAACATGTTTGGCTTCGATTCGCATGATTGATGAATGAAAAATGAGTTTTGTTTAGGGGTTTTGATTCAGTGTTGTATGGGGATGATTTCTGGGTGATTAGTTTTCATTTTCATAGTGTTTTGAGGGATTTAGAAATTTTCAGGTGGGAGTCCCACCGGAGAAGACGACCGGAAGTCTTCTCCGGCCACCTAAATCTACTTAACCCTAATCCCTGTAATTAATGCAAGTTTGAATTGTGTGCGTTGGATGGGCTGACTTAGTCAACTCCCGCGCGTGCTCAGTGGCCAGGATCCACTCACTTAACCCTAATCCACGTCATTAACTTATTTAATTAGGTTTTATAATTAATCTGGCCAGTTTGAATTTCCACCCTTGGATATGGCGCCAGTCAACGTGCGCGTTCCCAGTTTAAACCTCAGCCTTAGGATCAGCATACTTCCATTAAATTCATTTTATTTTGTATTTTATTTCATTTGTTTTGTCCATTTTATTTAAAATAGTAAAACAATTTTAAAAATTCTGAAAATTTTTGTACAAACTTTTATGAATTTTCAGAAACCAAAAACATTTTTATTTTTATTTTTTGCATTAAAAAATATTTTTAAATCATTTAAAAGTTTATTTTTAATTAATTAATTAGAATTAATTAATTAAAAATACTTTTAGGTATTTAAAAATCACCAAAAAATTCATGAAACCTTTAAAATCATTTAGAAACATTGTCCAACCTTCAAACAAAATTTCTTTTTTGATCTTGATGCATTTTGACAATTTTCCATGGAATTAATTTCATTTCAAAGCATTATTTTGATCCAATCTTTGAAAATTCATTTCTGCCTAGTTTTTGAGAGTTGGACTTTGATTCTTTTTGCATTGTGTCTTGCATATCATGTAGTTCATAGGATTAAATTGGCATGATTTGATCTTGTGTTTTCAATTTGTTTGACATTTTTCTTGACAAGGTACCTTAAAACCCTAGAAATCTTAGGAAATTCATAACCCTCATTAGGTTAAGAGTTAGAACCCCTCCTTTGGGCAGTGAGTTTGTGTAGGGTTAGGGTTCCTTGGAGTGCATTTTCAATTTTTTATCTTGATGTTTGCTTCTAATTTTGGTTTTTGTTTGTTGCATTGATCATAAACCCTAATTTGGGCTTCCTTTTGCATTCATCTTGCATTTGCTTGCATACCATGACTTGCCATAGCATTTTGTGCATCCATTTGATTCATTAGACATATTAAGACATGTTAGAAGTATGTTTGATCATTGCATCTTTCATTTGTCATGTTGTATGTCATTTGCATTTCATAACCTTTCATGTATGTTCATGGTTCTAAGCATGCTCCCTTTGCACCCATATGTTTGTATGATCATCCTCATGCCTTGTTTCATGTTTGCATAATCTCATAGCATCATTATCATCACACATATGCTTCTGGTTTTGATTTGCATCATGTCATTTCATCTCATCTTGCATTGTACTGCATTTCTTTCACTAACTTTTCAGGTGGTAAGTAACTCTGAGAAGTGAATTTGCCTTCACTTCTCACATTTTCTTTTCATCTCTCTTATGCATCATTGCTGCATTTTATCTTGTGCTTGAGATTGAGCTTGCTCATTCTTCTTTTTCTTACTTTCTTTCTTCAAGTGACTTGTCTTCTTGAATGAAGCAAGTTACTTTGCTTCTCTTTGCTCCTTTCATCTGCTTCCTGGTGGTTCCTCTGAAGATTTCTCTTGTAAACCTCACCAACTTTAGGAACAACCAAGCATGACAATAATTAGGGTTTTGATTAGTCCCCCATTTAGATTTTACCTTTGTGTCTCATTGAGTCTCCTCTTCTCATCTCACAACCAAGGACTAAATCCTAAAGGCTTTGAGGCTTTGTGATTAAGCTTATGCCTGCATCCTTCTATTAGGATGGAGTGTATAATTTTAATCCTAAGTGTTAAACCCTTAATGTGTTTAAATCCTATAATCAATCCATCTAATAATCATCAAGACATCAAGCTTGTAACTTGGGCCTTGCATTAGGGTTCTAATTCTTCTTTAATTGGTTAAGAAGGACTAACCCTAGTGTTAATGGACAAGTCCTCCTCAGGTTGTCTTACAAATCATAAAATCCACTTCATCATCATATCATTAACTAAAATCCATCTAATAAAGGTCTTGTTTTGTCATGAGGTTAATCCCTAATCATGGATTAAGTTGAGGAGCTTTCCTCAGCTTAAACATTCTCATCTATTATCCTTCTATTAGGATGGTGTAATGAGTCTGTTTAATCCCTGATTATGGCTTAATCTCATTACCTAACACTAAACAAAAACAACAAAAACATCTAAATAATCACAAGTAGGTTAATGATCTTAACCCTACATCATGGTGATTAAGTGTGAGAAGCTGACTTCACACTTAAGGTATTCTCATTACCCCTAATCAGAGGGATGATGTGATGAGTTTACTAAATCCATTGGTTTAGGCTTAAGCTCATTAACTTATGGCAAACTTTCAAAAGCAATAAAAAACTGAAAACTCAAAAACAAACAATAATCGTCTCCTCCGGGATTCTTTTCTCATCTCATTCACTCACAAACGAGAACTTGCTTCTTCCGTCTAATGCAAGACAGTCTGCACCTAAGCCAGACAGGTCATACACTTGAGCATAGACAAGCAAGCAGTTCACAAGTCAATTTATCTTTCAGTCTCTTTGGGTCGAACTACGGTGTTCTGACTTCCTCATTGCACGAGAGGATACGTAGGCATAACTTAACAGTTATCGAACAAAAGTCTCTGTATATTTCCCCTCCTTCTAGCCTTATTTTTTTAGCCTCATATTCTTGAGCATCTTACTCTTGTTCTCACACTGACACTTCACTTCTCCTACACTGACACCTGCACATCCTTTTCCAGCTATTTTATACACAAATTGCACTGACACTACCCCTTTAAGACACAAATATTTTAAGTGTGGATCCCGTCGAGTACGACGGACAATCTGGGTGCTAATACCTTCCCAGGTTGTAACCAACCCCCTTTCTCAGTCTCTCTGGTTCGCGACCGTCTTATCCATATCTTTCTAGGTTTATGCAGCATTACCTTTCCTTCGGGATAAAAATGCCTAGCTGGCGACTCTATTCATTCCCTGTGAGTTCACTCCTGTGTGTTCTCACACCCTCCTTTCGCCGACCGTTCGCGTCTGTACCTTTATCCGGGGCCAGTCCCATTTATGGGGAGCGACAACTTGGCGACTCTGCTGGGGAACCTTATACTGTAACCAGGGCTTCTGGTTCTTTTTGTGGGTTCCTCCTAGCGCTTGTCTGATTTGTGTTTACTGGGGTGTTATGTGCTATTTGTGTTTGTATATTTGTTTTATTTATTGCTTTATGTACAGTTATTTACTGCTTTCTTTACAGCTTTATATACATCATACTGTCATATTGTTCTGGCTGGATCTGGTCTATTTGCTTTGGTGGGTGGGTGTTCTATTGAGAGTTTAAGGTCCTATACCTGGGACCTGAGTGACACCTAGGCTAGAGTGGTTCATGTTCTTTCCCATTCCATTTCGGTCTGGTGCGGGAATATGAAACACGGTTCAGATATGGGTTTCTTCTTGAGAACTCTGTGCTACAGATTTCCTGTAGTGCTAGGGCTATCTGGGAAGCCTGCTAAGTCTGGATGACCTTTACTATGACCTTCAGAAACTGAGGTGAACTAGAGGAGGATCTTTTATGGTTATTGTAAACACTGTACCTCCGGGTTAGAAGTGTTTACACTTCTCATAACCGATCCAAGTCTGAAGATCCTTGTTTTAGAACATCACCTGTGAGGGGGTTGGGCTGTTTACAGGTTTGCAGGTACCCTTGACCTCAACATACCCTGTTACTTTGTTTGATTAAGAGTACTCCATTTTGGAACAGTTCTTGTGATTTTTAACCTTGGACATGTGACTCTTTATTTGGGTCCCCCACCTTGGTTACTGGACTTATGAACCTCCATCTGGATTTCTTGAACATACATGGACCTATACCAAGGCAGTTAATCAGATCCAGCTTGATCACAAACCCTTGCATATCATTTGCATACATCATCATTGCATCATTTAACATTTGCTTATTTGTTTTTCAGGGTATCCATATTACATTTGGTTTGGTTTTGACCCCTTCATCTGCATAGACCTATCTTCACTAGTATCTGCTTCAGTTATTCCTCATCAGCTACCTGCTTCAGTCACCTGCAACACCAGTCTCAGCCTGTCAGTGGCCCATCTTCTAGTATCAGTCATCATCATCAGCATCTGTTTCAGCTTTTCTTCAGCAACATGGCACCCAAGAAGAGCAACATCTCCTACCACTTCTTTGAGCCTGAGCTAGCTGGCATCAGGAAGATCCAGGCCCTGATTACTCCAGACCATATACCACTATTCAGAGAACATTATGGAGGAATCCTTGATGTGGTTATGGATTTGGACCCTTCACAGAGGAGCTTGATTCATACTTGCCTGCAGTTCTATGATCCCCCTCTAAGGTGCTTCACTTTCCATAATTTTCAGTTGGGACCCTTATTGGAAGAGTATTCATCACTGATTGGTGTACCTATCAGGGGTGGAGTCCCCTTCAACCCTGAGATGGCTTTTCCTAGTAATGAAGAGGTGGCAAAGGCATTGTATCTGGAACCAGTTCTGATTGGGCAGAACATGACAGCAAAGGCTGGAATCTCTGGTCTGCACTTGGATTTCTTGACCTCTCAAGCTATTCTGAAGGCCTCCTTGGGAGAGTGGAAGGCAGTCTGTGCATTATTAGCCCTAAGCATATATGGGGTTATATTATTTGCAGATGAGCCTAAGTTTATTAGCAAGAATGCAATCCATCTCTTCATTTTGAGGAACCCAGTGCCCACCTTACTGGGAGATTTCTACTACTCTGTCCACCAAAGGAATGAAAAGAAAAGGGGAAGATTAGTGAGATGTTGTGCTCCTTTATTCCATACCTGGCTGCTCAAACATTTGCCAAAGACTGATACATTCTTGAACCCTCACCAGCAGAAGAACTGGGCTAGGAGGCTTGTTGCTTTAACCTCAGATGATATCAGGTGGTGCACTCAGAGTACTAAGGGCAAGGACATCATTACTAGTTGTGGGCAATTTCCCAATGTACCTCTGATAGGGGTAAAAGGTTGCATCAACTACAACCCTCTGCTATTCAAAAGACAACTGGGCTATGCATTGGTCCACCCTCTTAGAGTACAAGATCTAGCAGAGACCCTTTATTGTGAGAACAAGCCTAATCTGGCTATTGTCAGGCAAGCATCCTGGGCTTGGGACAATATCCAGACTAAATGGGTAACCATTCTTGGGAGATGCAACAATGTGGCCTCAGCTCAGTATTATGAGTGGTCACATGCCAGGGCTCAAATTTCTGGGATGCCCTTCACCATTGAAGATGTGCCTGGACCCTCCACAGCACCACCTCCAGCAACTGTCAGCCTGGAAGAGTTTGAGAAGCTCAAAGAGAGGAATGAGAATTTGTTTGAAGCCTTGAAGAGAACCCTCTGGGAGAGGAGTGATGGTCGTCTGGACATTGAAAGGTTAGAAAAGCTTAAGGTGGAGCATCTAGCCAGGATTGAAAAGTCAGAAGACTACATCAAGAAGTCAAGGGCTGGAGAACAGATTTTGAAGAATGCATGCAAAGAGGCCCAGTTCCAGAGAGCTAGGACTGATCTTTATCTGAAGGAGAGCCAAGCTAGGTGGGTCAGGATCACTGAAGCTCGCACTCAGGAGGATAAGAGGACCCAGGGCAAGATTGAGCAGTTGGAGGCTAATGCAAAGGAGCAACAAGAAGCCCTGCAAGCTGCCCAGAGAGAGATCTCAGAGCTGAAGATTAGGGCTGGTGTGAAGAGGTCAAAGGACCAGGGCAAACACAAGAAGCTAACTGCAGCTATTGCCACTAGGAATCTTCTCATCAGGAACCTCACAGAGCATCCAGCTGACCCTGTGACTGAAGCACTTCTGAAGGAAGTCCAGGAGGATGAGTTTGGTCTTGGTGTCTGACTTTTGCTTGTTGTTGCTTTCATTTCATGTACTTTTCTTTATGTTGTATTTTTGACCCCTCAGAGGGCATGTATTGTAAAAAAAAACTATGTATGTTTTTCCATTTGTAATATATTCATTAGTTTGTTTTATCTGAGTTCCTTTTCTCTAAAGCAACATAAACAGCATCTCCCCCGGGGTCTGGAAAGGTCAAAACCATATGCCAAGCCGGATACCTTGGAAACAAATAAGCATACTGCATTGCATACTAACCTTTTGTTTTGTTTTGTAGGTTTTGTTTTGTTTTTGTTACTAACTCTGTTGTGATTCAGGAACTATTGCTCGACAACGGGTGTTCCCACTCAACCGTCCACACAGATATCCCACCCGCAACAACCTTCCGGGCATACAAATGGACCAAGTACAGCAGGACCTTACAGAGGTCAGGAATCAAATGACCAACGAGAGACTGGAGATGAGAAATCAGATGACCTAGTTTATGGAGGTAATGAATGGATTGGCACAGAGCCAAGAGAGATTAAGGGCACTAGTAGAAAGGCAGACCCAGGAGGAACCCCATCTAGGGACTGGGGGGACTAGCAATAATGAGAGAGTTTAACCTCATGTTAATCCTCCAGTGTATGGCCCCCACCTTCATCCAGAGATCAACATCCCTGCTAATGTGCAAGGGAATGCCACTGCAGGCAGAGTATTACAAGAAGACCCCCAGGAAGATCAATTTACAGTGATGGGAGCTGGGGATGAAGCCTATGACAGAAGGCTAGATGAGATTGCTGAGAAACTGAGATCTCTGGAGTCTCAGAATTCCTTGGGCTTTGATGTTATGGACATGGGTTTAGTGGACGGGGTCAGGATTCCCCACAAGTTTAAACCTCCGTGCTTTGAGAAGTACAACGGAACTTCCTATCCCCGAACCCATTTACAATCCTTTCTGGGGAGGCTGAAGGCATATACCATGGATGAAAAGCTATGGATGTTTTATTTTGAAGATAGCTTAACAGGAGCTTCAAGGGAATGGTACTCTCATTTGACCAGAGCAACCATTAGATGCTGGAAGGACCTGGCTGAGGCCTTTATCAGACAATACCAGTACAACTTGGATATGGCTCCCAACAGGACCCTCCTGATGGGAATGTCTCAATCATCCAGGGAAAGCTTCCGGGAGTACGTTCAGAGGTGGAGACAGCTTGCTGCTGCTGTCCAGCCACCCATGTCAGAGAGAGAGATGGCTGATATATTTATGAACACCCTCCAAGGGACATACATTGACAGGCTAGCTGCCTTTTCTTCCACTAGCTTTGCTGACGTGGTCATAGTCGGGGAAAGAATTGAGAGCCTATTAAAGATGGGCAAGATTTCTGACAACGGTGCGAGCTCGTCCAGCAACCCCAGAAAACCTTTTGTAGGTCCAAGAAGAACCGGTGAGACCAATGCTATTCAGGCCAGCAGGGGCAGACCACAATATGTTCATAGGTCAGTGGCAGCGGTCACCATTCCCTCTCCACTCCCTCAGCAACCGGTATATCAACCACAACAACAAACCCATTACCAGCAACAAACTCAGTACCCTCCTCAGAGAAACTACAGCAACAACAACAACAGCCAGCAAAGACCATTTCAACAGAGACCGTCTCAAGCCAATAGGGTGATCGATCCGATCCCTATGCCCTATGCCGCTTTACTGCCACAGCTCCTGAAGCTCAACCTGGTTGAGTTAAGGACGTTGGCACCACCAGATCCTTCCAGTTTGCCAAGAAATTACGACGCCAACGCCAGATGCGCTTTTCATTCTAACGCACCTGGCCACAGTACAGAAAAGTGCAGAGCTTTACAGATGAAGGTGCAAGACCTGATAGATTCTAAAGCTCTAAACTTTGCACCACCGCCAAATGTTAACAAGAACCCTATGCCCAACCATGGAGGGCCCATAATTAATGCTATTGAGGAAGATATGCCGTCTTTCTTAATAACCAGTGTTGGGCAGATTCGGACACCCCTGGTAGAGATAAAAGCTCAGCTCCTTGAATGCCAGATATTCCCTGGGTGTGAACTTGGGTGCGGTTATTGCAACATTTCGGTGAATGGATGTGATAACTTGAGAAGCGGCATAGACAGTCTTATCCAGAATGGTCTACTTCAAATCACAACATCAATACCTTCAAATCCGGCAATTTCTCCAACAACAGTTCTAGAGTCTCCTACAACTGCAACAACAATTATCCCGAACAATTCTTCAGTTTCATCAACAAATGCTTCAAATATCACTTCAACAAGCCATCTATCAACAAACATCTCTTCTACAACTCCAGCACCCCTTCATTCAGAATCTCCTACAACAACAACACTCATCCAGTCAACAGTGTCTCCTACAACATCAACAGCAAATAATGAAAGTGTCTCAACAGTTACAATTTATTATGACCCTGCAAATGATTCTGCCTACAACTCACAGAATGCCACTCCTGTCAGAGCACCAGTTACTATCTACTATGATCCACATACTATTGCAACACCCTCATCTGCTACAGTCAGCCCGGTTACCATCACGGTACCTGGGCCCATTCCATACGAAAGCAGTAATGCCATTCCTTGGCATTATGGCTCTGACTTATACTGCGAGGGGCAGAAAATCACTCTTGAATCATCAACTTCTTCACCACAAATAGACAATGTGGGAGGAGGCGGAGGCTTCACTCGAAGCGGACGTCTTTTTGCCCCACAAATTCCAAGACCCATTACTGAAGCAGAAGCTGCTGCCAAAGCAAAAGGGAAGAGCATGGTGCAAGAAGAACAAGTTGCTAAAGAAGCTTTAAAGACCCCTTTTGATCAAGAGGTTGATGAATTCATGAGGATCATCAAGAAAAGTGATTACAAGATAGTAGACCAGCTTCACCAGACACCTTCCAAGATCTCCATTTTATCATTGCTAATGTGCTCCGAGGCTCATCGGAACGCACTACTAAAAGTCTTGCACGCAGCTTATGTGCCAGAGGAGATTACCGTCAATCAGTTGGAAGCTGTAGTTGGGAATGTTAACGCTAGTCATGGACTAGGATTTACCAACACTGATTTGACAACGGAAGGCCGCAATCACAACAAGGCTTTGCACATTACCTTGGAGTGTAAGGGTGCAGTTCTTTCTCATGTATTGGTGGACACAGGGTCATCCCTCAATGTCCTACCTAAGAAAGCCCTTGTGAAGCTAGAGTATGAAGGATTGGCATTACGCCCCAGTAACTTGGTAGTAAGAGCCTTTGACGGTTCTAAGAGATTAGTTCTGGGAGAAATTGAGTTGCCTATAACGATTGGTCCACAGACTTTCAAAACGACCTTCTTCGTGATGGATATACAGCCTGCCTACAGCTGTCTATTGGGTAGGCCATGGATACACGCCGCTGGCGCCGTGACCTCAACCCTTCACCAGAAGTTAAAATTCGAGTGGGAGGGCCAAGTCGTTACTATTTGTGGAGAGGAAGATATCTTTGTTAGCCATCTGGCTACATACAAGTATATTGAGATGGATGGGGAGATCACCATGAGTCAGGGTTTTGAAGCCCTAAACATCAACGAAGCATCTGCTGTGCTTGGGACTTCCATGACATCCTACCAGCAAGCCAAGAAGGTTGTTGAGGAGGGGAATGCTCAAGGCTGGGGCAAGCTGTTGCCTGTGGAGAAGAAAGAGGACAGATTTGGGTTGGGTTACAAACCAACTCAGCAAGATCAACCAGAGGCTGCTAAGAAGCCCAGTTTTGTTAGTGGGGGGATGCTCACCCCTGATGCTGTAAACAACTTGGAAGATGAGTCGGAAGATGAGCGCAACCTGGAGAGCTGGATACGTCCAAGGATCCCGGGGAGCCGTATCTCAAACTGGTCTTCCCAGGAAATTATAAGGGTTACTCCTGCAGAGTAATTATTATTTCCTGTATATTTTAAGCATGCATCAAGTCTTGCATCTTGCCCAAGATGACAAGACTCATTTTGTAATCGGGCCATCTGTAATTTTGTGCAAAACAGATCAATTAATGATAATCAGACATCTTTTGCAAATGAGTCTTTTTCTTTTCCGCTCACTGTTTTTTCCATTTTTCTTTTTGTACAAAAATAAAATGGCAATGTTTTCAAAATGATAACTTCATTTCACTTTTTCTAAACAAGATTAAAATCAATCACTAAAATGAACAATCTAAACCCTTGCAGAGAGTGCCTTCCAGACTGCACCGACAACAGCACAGCTATGGCTTCGTATGACTTTGACAATCCAATCAATCAAGCCGATGAAGGGGTTGAAGAAGATTATGAGCTTCCTGAAGAGCTAGCCAGGTTGTTAAGACAAGAGGATAAGGTTATTACTCCCCATCAGGAGGAGGTAGAATCGATCAATCTTGGTACAGATGAAGATGTGAAAGAAGTTAAGATCGGGGCCTGCTTACAAGATTCAGTGAAGAGACAACTGATTGACCTGCTACAGGAGTATGTGGATGTGTTTGCTTGGTCTTACCAGGATATGCCAGGATTGGACACTAACATTGTTATGCATAAGCTGCCTTTAAGAGAAGACTGCCCGCCAGTAAAACAGAAACTGCGCCGTACTCGCCCAGACATGGCAATGAAGATAAAGGAAGAGGTGCAAAAGCAGTGGGACGCCGGGTTCCTTGCTGTAACTAGCTATCCGCCGTGGGTTGCTAATATAGTACCTGTGCCTAAGAAAGACGGTAAAGTAAGGATGTGTGTTGACTACCGGGACCTGAACAGAGCCAGCCCAAAAGATGACTTCCCATTACCTCACATTGATGTATTGGTTGATAATACGGCTCAGTTCTCGGTATTCTCCTTCATGGACGAATTTTCAGGATACAATCAGATCAAAATGTCACCTGAAGACATGGAGAAGACAACTTTCATCACACCTTGGGGCACGTTCTGTTACAAGGTGATGCCATTTGGATTGAAGAACGCTGGTGCAACATATCAACGGGCTATGGTAACATTATTCCACGATATGATCCATAAAGAAATCGAGTGTTATGTGGACGACATGATTGCCAAGTCCCTCACAGAAGAAGACCACTTGGTAAATCTGCTGAAACTATTCAAGCGTCTGAGGAAGTACCAACTGAAGCTGAACCCCAACAAGTGCACATTCGGGGTGCGGTCTGGTAAGCTGCTGGGTTTTATTGTAAGCGAGAAAGGGATTGAGGTTGACCCTGATAAAGTCAAAGCCATTCAAGAAATGCCTGCACCGAAGTCGGAAAAAGAAGTTCGAGGGTTTCTAGGTAGATTGAACTACATCTCAAGGTTCATATCTCACCTTACAGCAACCTGTGAACCCTTGTTCAAGCTGTTGAGAAAAGAACAGACGGTCAGGTGGAACGAAGACTGTCAAAGGGCTTTTGACAAGATTAAAGAATACTTGCAAGAACCACCAATCCTTTTGCCTCCAGTTGAAGGAAGACCTCTGATAATGTACTTGACAGTATTAGAGGAGTCAATGGGGTGTGTGCTGGGCCAGCATGACGAGTCTGGTCGAAAAGAGTATGCAATATACTACCTGAGCAAAAAGTTTACCGACTGTGAACAACGTTATTCACTGCTCGAGAAAACTTGCTGTGCTTTAGCGTGGGCTGCTCGCCGACTGAGACAGTATATGTTGACCCACACTACTTTATTGATATCCAAAATGGACCCAGTTAAGTACATTTTCGAGAAGCCAGCTCTTACCGGACGGGTTGCAAGATGGCAAATGATCCTCACAGAATATGACATCCAGTACACATCTCAGAAAGCCATCAAGGGCAGTGTATTGTCTGATTATCTTGCTGAGCAACCTATTGATGACTACCAGCCTATGAGATTTGACTTCCCTGATGAAGACATCATGTTCATAAAAGCAAAAGATCATGAAGAGCCTATTCACACCGAAGGGCCTGACCCGGAAGAAGAATGGACTATGATGTTTGATGGGGCTGTTAATATGAATGGTCGTGGTGTTGGTGCAGTACTCATTACACCTAAAGGAGTTCACATGCCTTTCTTGGCGAAACTCACCTTTAACTGCACTAACAACGAAGCTGAATACAAAGCTTGCATTATGGGTCTTGAGGAAGCCATTGACCTCAGGATCAAGACATTGACTGTATTCGGAGATTCAGCTCTGGTAGTTAATCAAACCAACGACAAATGGTACACCCACCAGGATCATCTGATACCTTACAGGGATTATACAAGAAGGTTATTGACTTTCTTCACAACGGTCAAGCTTGAGTATATCCCTCGGGACGAGAATCAGTTTGCAGATGCTCTGGCTACCATTTCGTCAATGATCAAAGTTCAAGCTGCCAACTTTGTGCCTCGGATTTCAGTGTCCAGACTCGACAGACCAGCATATGTATTTGCAGCCGACGTTGCCAAAGATGATAAGCCTTGGTTCCATGACATTAAGTGTTTCTTGGAGGATCAAACATACCCACCTGGGGCATCTTCCAATGATAAGAAGACTTTAAGAAGGCTCGCTGGTAGTTTCTTCCTGAACACTGATGGTTCCCTGTACAAGAGAAACTTTGATATGATACTCCTCAGATGCGTTGATAGGGCAGAAGCAGACTTGTTGATGCACGAGGTGCACGAATAATCCTTTGGTACCCATGCAGGAGGGCATGCCATGGCTAAGAAATTGCTAAGATCAGGTTATTACTGGATAACAATGGATGCCGACTGTTGTGCCTACGCCAGAAAATGCCATAAATGCCAGATTTATGAGGATAAGGTGCATGTGCCTCCCAATCCTTTGAATGTGATGTCTTCACCCTGGCCCTTTGCTATGTGGGGCATTGATATGATTGGCAAGATCGAGCCGACTGCTTCAAATGGTCACAGATTCATCTTGGTAGCCATTGACTATTTTACCAAGTGGGTTGAAGCAGCTTCCTTTGCAAATGTCACTAGGCAAGTGGTAGCCAGATTTCTGAAGAGAGATATCATCTGTCGATACGGAGTTCCCGAGCGAATCATTACCGATAATGGTTCCAACTTAAACAACAAAATGATGGCAGAACTATGCCGGGACTTCAAGATCCAACACCACAATTCTTCCCCTTACAGGCCAAAGATGAATGGCGCTGTTGAGGCGGCTAATAAGAATATCAAGAAGATTGTGCAGAAGATGGTAGTCACCTACAAAGACTGGCATGAAATGCTACCATTTGCCTTGCATGGGTACCGCACATCAATTAGAACATCCACTGGGGCAACACCGTATCAGCTTGTATATGGTATGGAAGCAGTCCTACCGGTTGAAGTTGAACTACCCTCCCTACGGGTGCTGATGGATGTTAAGCTGAACGAAGCAGAATGGGTCCGATCCCGATACGAACAATTGAGTCTGATTGAAGAGAAAAGATTGGCTGCAATCTGTCATGGGCAGTTGTATCAAAGAAGAATGAAGAAAGCCTTTGATCAGAAAGTCAGGCACCGAGAGTACCAAGTAGGAGATCTTGTGCTGAAGAGAATCCTCCCTCCTCATACAGACCATAGGGGCAAATGGACTCCAAACTATGAAGGACCATTTGTAGTCAAGAAAGTCTTTTCCGGTGGGGCACTGATGCTCAGCACTATGGATGGTGAAGACTTCCCGTCCCCTGTGAATTCAGATGCAGTTAAAAAATACTTCGCATAAAAATGACCCGCTGGACATAAAAACAAAATGTAAGTCCAGGAAAAAATAGGGCATCCCGGCGAGTCAAAAACAGAATAAAAGACTCGGGCAAAAATAAGGGAAAATAAACAAAAAATGTACACCCGCTGAGTTGAAAAGCCGCATTGGACAACTCAGGCAAAAATGGGTATCCCGATGGATTGAAAACCCGAAAGGGCGGTCCATGCAAAATAAGGGAATAAGCGAACAACTGCATTCTGAATTCGTCTGTATCACTTACGACTTGGTAAGCTTCGAAAGGATCAAGCCTCTTTCAGAATCAGCCGTCTTCAGAAAGCAAGACGAGAAGAACGTCAAACGTCATACGAGTCATAGCAAAGGGAAGCTCCTCAAAGTGTCGTCAACATTGCCAACGTTTTGTTTCTCCATTTGTAACAATCTCCTCTTTTCAGGGGATATGTTTCCTTGACTGTATCTTGCCAATTCAGGGCATACGAATTAATAAAATTAGATTTTCAGTCATGTCTTGTCTCGTACATTTTATTATCATTTGCAAAATGTCCGATGTCTGTAAGATACTGATTGCATAAATACGGATGTTTCTTTTAAAAATACTCGCTTGCAGGAAATATATTTACTCCCGGGAGTGTCTGAACTCTTGTGATGGAATCCGGTAAGGGATACCTCGAGATTACTTGTACTTTCCTATCTTTGCAGGATTGCAGGTATTCAAAACGCAGCATGGGGCATGAAAGCTTCGCTCCCAGCAAGCTGGCAAATCAATACTCACTCAGCCTTAGCACCAGAAGTGTTTTCTCCCCAGCTGAGTTGCCACTTGTTATTTCTCCCCAGTCGAGATGCCAATCATTCTTCCTCCTCAGCCAAATATGAAAGCCAGGGAACCATCTCCCCACAGAGTTTCAGCCTCTATCCGGAAGAGCAACGCACAAGGGAATCACAACAGAGTGACGAAAGCTTCTACAAACCCCAGCTGGGTCCCTCATTACCAAGAATAGGTCTATCAGTGACCTATTTCCCTAAGCAGAGTCATATGTACTAGATCTACCAACGATCTTATCCCCAGCTGGGATGTTCACTTCAAACAGATCGACCAGAGATCTTCTCAGCAGCAGGATCCGAATCCCGGATCGGTATCTTTTGCATAATCATAGCATTCGCATCATATTCACCAAACAAAGCGTAGCATTCCGTCTAAATACGGAGCATTACGGAAAAAATCAAACATGTTGCATAATCATAAGTCATGGTCTGAATCAAACACTTGTGAATATCAACAATCCATCAATAATATACAGAAATGCTCCCCAGAGTCCCCAGCGGAGAGCTAAAGCTAAAGCAGTTGCCTTACACTCCCAAACATCAGTATATACTCCTGGTGGCACCCGTCCGTGTCATATCCCCAGAAGAAAGCCAAAGTATCCCCTTTGCACTCACAGATACATATATATATATAATTTTCTTGACATCCGTCCGTGTCACTTTCCCCAGCATAATTACCTAAACACTTTGTATATCAGATACTTGTTTATACTATACTCTTTACCTCTTGACACTCGTCCGTGTCATTATCTCCAGCAGGTTGAACACTCATCTACACTACTCATACTTTTCACTCTCATTTCAGTTATACAGATACTCGTCCGTATCTTATATACACCATTTATATCCCCACAGATTCGACACTCGTCCGTGTTCTTTGTTAACCAGTTGGTACTCGTCTGTACCATCATCTCAGAACATGCGTCTAGCGTTTGTTTCTACCTGATACTCGTCCGTATCATAGTCTTAAGGATGCTCGTCCGCATCTTTAATCCATACACTGTGTCAAAAAGTCTTGTCTTCTTGAAGTTAGACACTCGTCTGTGTCTACCTTTCCCCAGAATAGTCCCCTCAGAATAAACACTTGTCCGTGTTTCTTGTTAACCAGTTGATACTCGTCCGTATCATCATCTCTGAACACGTGTCAGTATTTGTTTCTACCTAATACTCGTCTGTATCATAGTCTTAAGGATGCTCGTCCGCATCTTTAATCTATACACAACACCAAACACTTATGCCTTTTATTTCCTGGATATAAACACTCGTCCGTGTTTACTATTCCCCAGTAGATCGCCCGCAAAACAAAATTTCTTCTTTATCTGACATTCGTCCTATGTCATGATAAACCCTGAGAGCAGCCGTACCCTGCTAGGTGATCGTCCTTCACCTCTTGATGATCGTCCTTCATCATGCTCATCCGATGGCCGTCCCCATCGTTGACCTTTTTATCCGACATTCGTCCTATGTCGTGATATTTAGCATTCGTTCCCTGCTAGGTGATCGTCCTTCACCTTTTGATGATCGTCCTTCATCATTTTATCCGATGGCCGTCCCCATCGTTGATCTTGTTATTTGACATTTGTCCTATGTCACGATAAACCTTGAGAGCAGCCGTCCCCTGCTAGGTGATCGTCCTTCACCTCTTGATGATTGTCCTTCATCATGCTCGTCCGATGGTCGTCCCCATCGTTGACTTTTTATCCGGCATTCGTCGCGATACTTTCGGCAGCCGTACCCTGCCAGGTGATCGTCCTTCACCTTAGATGACCGTCCCTCATCTTATCTCCAACAGAGCAGCCGTCCCCTGCTAGGTGATCGTCCTTCACCTTTGATGACCGTCCCTCATCATTATTTCATTTATTCTTTAACCTGATGGCCGTCCCCGTCGCGGTCCCTTTTCCTTTTCCTGATGATCGTCCTTCATCAGTTTAGCCCGATGGCCGTCCCCATCGTTGGTTACCGTACTTTATGAACTTGATGGCCGTCCCCATCATTTTTCATTAATCCCCAGAGAATCTTATAGTTCTACTTGATGGCCGTCCCCATCATAATCCCTTTTATCCCCAGCATGTCGGCCGTCCCCGTCATTGCTTTATTTTCCGCACTTTTCCCAGCATGTCGGCCGTCCCCGTCATTGCCTTTTCCCCAAGCAGTCGTCCTCTGCTCGACGGTCGTCCTCCGTCGCCCATACTTTACAATATACTTTATTTTCCTTACAATATATATCCCTTTTCTTCTTCATTCTGTGAGTGCAAATTTTGGACTGTCTTTGGTATTCAACCACAAGTTATCTTGTTGGCCTGTTAAGCCGTTGCTTACATCCTGCACAGCTAACTCGTGCTTGAATAGGGGCAGCTGTAAACACCCCAAATTTGCCCTCACCCATTCACACCATGGCTTGTGATCATTTCATATGCATTAATCCAATCATAGCATCTCATATCACATTTTTTGATTCATTGCATTGGTTCAAAGTCATCTGCATTTAGGGTTTGTGATCTGAGCAATCCAAGAGCTTCTTGAGCCACTCCAAAGGCCATAAATCATTTCAAAGAGGTCCATATATGTTCAAGCATCATATTATATCCCCTCAAAGTCAAGAATGTCAAAAAATCACAAGAACTGAGAATAGTATGGAAGCAGAGCCAGGCTTGACTGCACAGATGACCTAAAATTAGGGTTTTGGTTTCAGAGGCCATAACTCCAAATTTTTTGGTCATTCTTGTTTCTATTGGTCTCTATATGGTATAGGGAGTATGCATATCAATTTTCATGAAGAAATTCCTTGAGGAAGTCATCTGATCAAGAGTTGACTTTTCAAGCAAGTCAGTGTAAAATCAGGGCATCTGAGGCCCCCAGTGACCCAACCAAAGGGTGTTCTTCATCATTTTGATTATGTATGATCTTTATTTGATCATGGAAGATGTTGTAAGTTCACAAAATTGAAGAATTTCAAGTCTTTTGCAAAGTTGACTTTTTGGGAAAGTTTGACTTTTAATGAAATTGCCATTTTAGGAAACTTTTTCAACCTTTACTTTTTGATTCAAAAATGCTTCAAATGGAAAAAATTTGGTCATGAAAGTTGTAGAATGGATCATTCCCTTTTCAAAAAGTACAAGAACATGACCTAATTCATTTTGGATCAAAAGTTATGGCTTGTCAAAGTTGGCTAAAATCACAAAATTTCAAAGTTTCTACCAAAGAGGCAAAGTTGCAAATTCACTTGTCAAGGCAAATTGAGCTGTCAAATGGACTTCTAAACTTCACAACATGATCATACAACACCTAAAATTCAGAATGGGCCAAAGAAGCTTGCACTTTGATGCATTGAAATTCATGAAATCTCAAAGGAACCAAACTAGAACCAACTTGCAAAACTCATCATAAGCTACAAACTACTTGCTGCCTTGCCTCTAAACTCTTTTCACAACATTCCTTGATTCAAGCTGAGCAAAAGCAAGCCAAGAAGCAAGTGGTACCATAGCCCATACCTCAAGTACACATCAAGTTGACATTTTGGCCAAAGACCCATACCAATCACCATAGGCCACCAACAACTTTCTGACCTATCCCCTTTTGATACATGGACCAAAGCCAGCATAACACACCACACATTGCAAGCTGAAACAGACCCAAGCCTTAGTTTCAAGTTTATGCTCCAACTTGCATTTTCCTTCGAAACTGATTGTACAAGCTACAAACATACAAACCAACTTCACAAACATACTCAACACACTTTCCTGATCACAAAGCACCCATCACCATTGCCTTAAACTCCCATAATCACAAACACGATTTCCACCCCACTTGGAGCAGAACCTCTGCCATCTCATAAACCAGCCACCACAAACTTTTTCTAAGCATCAAGACTTCATCAGGGGCCTAAGGGGAGTGGTTTGCACAAGGAGAGAAGGTCAGAAAGTTGCAAACTTAGAAAGCTCAAAGCTCAGGTATCTCAAGAACTTTTTTTCCAGAAATGAGTTTTTAAGTTTCTAATTTGTTCCTCATGCCTTGCTGATCACTCTGATGTCCTTAGTTTTGAAAATGGTGGAGAAATGAGCATTTAATCTTGTTCTGAAACTTTTCTGACCTAAACATGTTTGGCTTCGATTCGCATGATTGATGAATGAAAAATGAGTTTTGTTTAGGGGTTTTGATTCAGTGTTGTATGGGGATGATTTCTGGGTGATTAGTTTTCATTTTCATAGTGTTTTGAGGGATTTAGAAATTTTCAGGTGGGAGTCCCACCGGAGAAGACGACCGGAAGTCTTCTCCGGCCACCTAAATCTACTTAACCCTAATCCCTGTAATTAATGCAAGTTTGAATTGTGTGCGTTGGATGGGCTGACTTAGTCAACTCCCGCGCGTGCTCAGTGGCCAGGATCCACTCACTTAACCCTAATCCACGTCATTAACTTATTTAATTAGGTTTTATAATTAATCTGGCCAGTTTGAATTTCCACCCTTGGATATGGCGCCAGTCAACGTGCGCGTTCCCAGTTTAAACCTCAGCCTTAGGATCAGCATACTTCCATTAAATTCATTTTATTTTGTATTTTATTTCATTTGTTTTGTCCATTTTATTTAAAATAGTAAAACAATTTTAAAAATTCTGAAAATTTTTGTACAAACTTTTATGAATTTTCAGAAACCAAAAACATTTTTATTTTTATTTTTTGCATTAAAAAATATTTTTAAATCATTTAAAAGTTTATTTTTAATTAATTAATTAGAATTAATTAATTAAAAATACTTTTAGGTATTTAAAAATCACCAAAAAATTCATGAAACCTTTAAAATCATTTAGAAACATTGTCCAACCTTCAAACCAAATTTCTTTTTTGATCTTGATGCATTTTGACAATTTTCCATGGAATTAATTTCATTTCAAAGCATTATTTTGATCCAATCTTTGAAAATTCATTTCTGCCTAGTTTTTGAGAGTTGGACTTTGATTCTTTTTGCATTGTGTCTTGCATATCATGTAGTTCATAGGATTAAATTGGCATGATTTGATCTTGTGTTTTCAATTTGTTTGACATTTTTCTTGACAAGGTACCTTAAAACCCTAGAAATCTTAGGAAATTCATAACCCTCATTAGGTTAAGAGTTAGAACCCCTCCTTTGGGCAGTGAGTTTGTGTAGGGTTAGGGTTCCTTGGAGTGCATTTTCAATTTTTTATCTTGATGTTTGCTTCTGATTTTGGTTGATGTTTGTTGCATTGATCATAAACCCTAATTTGGGCTTCCTTTTGCATTCATCTTGCATTTGCTTGCATACCATGACTTGCCATAGCATTTTGTGCATCCATTTGATTCATTAGACATATTAAGACATGTTAGAAGTATGTTTGATCATTGCATCTTTCATTTGTCATGTTGTATGTCATTTGCATTTCATAACCTTTCATGTATGTTCATGGTTCTAAGCATGCTCCCTTTGCACCCATATGTTTGTATGATCATCCTCATGCCTTGTTTCATGTTTGCATAATCTCATAGCATCATTATCATCACACATATGCTTCTGGTTTTGATTTGCATCATGTCATTTCATCTCATCTTGCATTGTACTGCATTTCTTTCACTAACTTTTCAGGTGGTAAGTAACTCTGAGAAGTGAATTTGCCTTCACTTCTCACATTATCTTTTCATCTCTCTTATGCATCATTGCTGCATTTTATCTTGTGCTTGAGATTGAGCTTGCTCATTCTTATTTTTCTTACTTTCTTTCTTCAAGTGACTTGTCTTCTTGAATGAAGCAAGTTACTTTGCTTCTCTTTGCTCCTTTCATCTGCTTCCTGGTGGTTCCTCTGAAGATTTCTCTTGTAAACCTCACCAACTTTAGGAACAACCAAGCATGACAATAATTAGGGTTTTGATTAGTCCCCCATTTAGATTTTACCTTTGTGTCTCATTGAGTCTCCTCTTCTCATCTCACAACCAAGGACTAAATCCTAAAGGCTTTGAGGCTTTGTGATTAAGCTTATGCCTACATCCTTCTATTAGGATGGAGTGTATAATTTTAATCCTAAGTGTTAAACCCTTAATGTGTTTAAATCCTTTAATCAATCCATCTAATAATCATCAAGACATCAAGCTTGTAACTTGGGCCTTGCATTAGGGTTCTAATTCTTCCTTAATTGGTTAAGAAGGACTAACCCTAGTGTTAATGGACAAGTCCTCCTCAGGTTGTCTTACAAATCATAAAATCCACTTCATCATCATATCATTAACTAAAATCCATCTAATAAAGGTCTTGTTTTGTCATGAGGTTAATCCCTAATCATGGATTAAGTTGAGGAGCTTTCCTCAGCTTAAACATTCTCATCTATTATCCTTCTATTAGGATGGTGTAATGAGTCTGTTTAATCCCTGATTATGGCTTAATCTCATTACCTAACACTAAACAAAAACAACAAAAACATCTAAATAATCACAAGTAGGTTAATGATCTTAACCCTACACCATGGTGATTAAGTGTGAGAAGCTGACTTCACACTTAAGGTATTCTCATTACCCCTAATCAGAGGGATGATGTGATGAGTTTACTAAATCCATTGGTTTAGGCTTAAGCTCATTAACTTATGGCAAACTTTCAAAAGCAATAAAAAACTGAAAACTCAAAAACAAACAATAATCGTCTCCTCCGGGATTCTTTTCTCATCTCATTCACTCACAAGCGAGAACTTGCTTCTTCCGTCTAATGCAAGACAGTCTGCACCTAAGCCAGACAGGTCATACACTTGAGCATAGACAAGCAAGCAGTTCACAAGTCAATTTATCTTTCAGTCTCTTTGGGTCGAACTACGGTGTTCTGACTTCCTCATTGCACGAGAGGATACGTAGGCATAACTTAACAGTTATCGAACAAAAGTCTCTGTATATTTCCCCTCCTTCTAGCCTTATTTTTTTAGCCTCATATTCTTGAGCATCTTACTCTTGTTCTCACACTGACACTTCACTTATACACTTCACTTCTCCTACACTGACACCTGCACATCCTTTTCCAGCTATTTTATACACAAATTGCACTGACACTACCCCTTTAAGACACAAATCTTTTAAGCGTGGATCCCGTCGAGTACGACGGAAAATCTGGGTGCTAATACCTTCCCAGGTTGTAACCAACCCCCTTTCTCAGTCTCTCTGGTTCGCGACCGTCTTATCCATATCTTTCTAGGTTTATGCAGCATTACCTTTCCTTCGGGATAAAAATGCCTAGCTGGCGACTCTATTCATTCCCTGTGAGTTCACTCCTGTGTGTTCTCACACCCTCCTTTCGCCGACCGTTCGCGTCTGTACCTTTATCCGGGGCCAGTCCCATTTATGGGGAGCGACAACTTGGCGACTCTGCTGGGGAACCTTATACTGTAACCAGGGCTTCTGGTTCTTTTTGTGGGTTCCTCCTAGCGCTTGTCTGATTTGTGTTTACTGGGGTGTTATGTGCTATTTGTATTTGTATATTTGTTTTATTTATTGCTTTATGTACAGTTATTTACTGCTTTCTTTACAGCTTTATATACATCATACTGTCATATTGTTCTGGCTGGATCTGGTCTATTTGCTTTGGTGGGTGGGTGTTCTATTGAGAGTTTAAGGTCCTATACCTAGGACCTGAGTGACACCTAGGCTAGAGTGGTTCATGTTATTTCCCATTCCATTTCGGTCTGGTGCGGGAATATGAAACACGGTTCAGATATGGGTTTCTTCTTGAGAACTCTGTGCTACAGATTTCCTGTAGTGCTAGGGCTATCTGGGAAGCCTGCTAAGTCTGGATGACCTTTACTATGACCTTCAGAAATTGAGGTGAACTAGAGGAGGATCTTTTATGGTTATTGTAAACATTGTACCTCCGGGTTAGAAGTGTTTACACTTCTCATAACCGATCCAAGTCTGAAGATCCTTGTTTTAGAACATCACCTGTGAGGGGGTTGGGCTGTTTACAGGTTTACAGGTACCCTTGACCTCAACATACCCTGTTACTTTGTTTGATTAAGAGTACTCCATTTTGGAACAGTTCTTGTGATTTTTAACCTTGGACATGTGACTCTTTATTTGGGTCCCCCACCTTGGTTACTGGACTTATGAACCTCCATCTGGATTTCTTGAACATACATGGACCTATACCAAGGCAGTTAATCAGATCCAGCTTGATCACAAACCCTTGCATATCATTTGCATACATCATCATTGCATCATTTAACATTTGCTTATTTGTTTTTCAGGGTATCCATATTACATTTGGTTTGGTTTTGACCCCTTCATCTGCATAGACCTATCTTCACCAGTATCTGCTTCAGTTATTCCTCATCAGCTACCTGCTTCAGTCACCTGCAACACCAGTCTCAGCCTGTTGTCGCTCCCGATAAATGGGAAATGTCCCTGATAAAGGTACAGACGCGAACGGTCGGCGAAAGGAACAATGAGAACACACAGCCGTGAACTCACTGGAGATGAATAGAGTCGCCAGCTAGGCATTTTTATCCCGGAGGAAAGGCAATGCTGCATAGACCTAGAAAGAGATGGATAAGACGGTTGCGAACCAGAGAGACTGAGAAAGGGGGTTGGTTACAACCTGGGAAGGTATTAGCACCCAGATTGTCCGCCGTACTCGACGGGATCCACGCTTAAAAGATTTGTGTTTTAAAGGGGTAGTGTCAGTGCAATTTGTGTATAAAAGAGCTGGAAAAGGATGTACAGGTGTCAGTGCAAAAGGAAGTGTAAAGTGTAATATATACAGTGTCAGTGTAAGAACAGGAATAAGATGCTCAAGATCATGAGGCTTAAAGAATAATGCTGGAAAGAGGGGGAATATACAGAGACTTTTTGTTCGATAACTGTTAAGTTATGCCTACGTATCCTCTCGTGCAATGAGGAAGTCAGAACACCGTAGTTCGACCCAAAGAGACTGAAAGATGAATTGACTTGTGAACTGCTTACTTGTCTATGCTCAAGTGTATGACCTGTCTGGCTCAGGTGCAAACTGTCTTGCATTAGACGGAAGAAGCAAGTTCTCGTTTGTGAGTGAAGATGATGAGAAAAGAATCCCGAAGGAGACGATTATTGTTTGTTTTTGAGTTTTCAGTCTTTTATTGCTTTTGAAAGTTTGTCATAAGTTAATGAGCTTAAGCCTAAACCAATGGGTTGATACACTCATCACATCTTCCCTCTGATTAGGGGTAATGAGAATACCTTAAGTGTGAAGTCAGGTTCTCACACTTAATCACCTTTGGTATAGGATTAAGATCATTAACCTACTTGTGATTATTTAGATGTTTTTGGTGTTTTTGTTTAGTGTTAAGTAATGAGGTTAAGCCATAATCAAGGATTAAACAGACTCATTACACCATCCTAATAGAAGGATAATAGATGAGAATGTTTAAGCTGAGGAAAGCTCCTCAACTTAATCCATGATTGGGGATTAAACTCATGACAAAACAAGCCTTTGATTAAGTGGATTTTATTTAATGATATGATGATGAAGTGATTTTTATGGTTTGTAAGACAACTCGAGGGGGACTTGTCCATTAACACTAGGGTTAGTCCTTCTTAACCAATTAAGGAAGAATTAGAACCCTAATGCAAGGCCCAAGTTACAAGTGTGATGTCTTGATGATTATTATGTGGATTGATTAAAGGATTTAAACACATTAAGGATTTAACACTTAGGATTAAAGTTATACACTCCATCCTAATAGAAGGATGCTGGCATAAACTTAATCACAAAGCCTTAAAGCCTTTAGGGTTTAGTCCCTGATTATGAGATGAGAAGAGAAGACTTAAAGAGACACAAAGGTAAAACTAAGAGGGGAGACTAAACAAAGCCCTAATCATTGTCATGCTTGGTTGTTCCTAAGGTTTGTGAGGTTTACAAGAGCAATCTTCAATGGAATCACCAGGAAGCAGATGAAAGGATCAGGAGAAGCAAAGTAACTTGCTTCATTTAAGAAGACAAGTCACTTGAGGAAAGAAAGTAAGAAGAAGAAGAATGAGCAAGCTCAATCTCAAACACAAACATAAATTCAGCAAGGATGCATAAAAAGAGATGAAGAGAAGTTATGAGAAGTGAAGGCAAATTCACTTCTCAAGATAACTTACCACCTGAAAAGTTAGTGAAGGAGATGCAATGCAATGCAAAATGGGATGAGATGACATGATGCAAACCAAAACCAGAAGCATATATGAGATGATAATGATGCTATGAGATGTTACAAACATTTGACAAGGCAAGGAGATGATCATACAAGCTTATGGATGCAAATGGAGCAAGTTAAGAAGCATGAACATATATGAAAAGTTATGAGATGCATATGGCATACAACATGGCAAATGTAAGATGCAATGATCAAACATGCTTGAAACATGTCTTAAGATGTTAAATGAATCAAATGGATACACAAAATGCTATGGCAAGTCAAGGTATGAATGCAAATGCAAGATGGATGCATATGGAAGCCCAAATTAGGGTTTATGATCAAAGCAACAAACAAAAACCAAAATCAGAAGCAAACATCAATATAAAAAAAATTGAAAATGCACTCAAAGGATCCCTAAACCTATACTAACTCACTGCCCAAAGGAAAAGTTCCAACTCTTAACCTAATTCAAGTTATGATTTTCTTAAGTTTCCTAGGGTTTTAGGGTTCCTTAACAAGAAAAATGTCAAACAAATGGAAAGTGAAAGATCAAATCATGGCCATTTAATCTCAAAAACTACATGCCAAACACAATGCAATGCAAAAAGAATCAAGGTCCAACTCTTTAGGGTTAGGCAGAAATGATTTTTGGAAGTTTGGATCAAAATAATGTATCAAAATGATTTTAATTCAAAGAAAAATTCTCAAAATGCATCAAGATCAAAAAAGAAATTTGGTTTGAAGGTTGGACAATGTTTCTAAATGGTTTTAAATGTTTCATGAATTTTTTGGTGATTTTTAAATACCTAAAAGTATTTTTAATTAATTAATTTTCATTAATTAATTAAAAAGAAACTTTTAAATATTTAAAAATACTTTTTTAATGCTAAAAATGAAAATAAAAATATTTTTGTGTTTTAAAAATTAATGAAACCCTTGGTAAAAAATTTCATAATTTTTAAAGCATTTTTGCTATTTTTAATAAATTGTACAAAAGAAATGGAAAGAAAATAAAATAAAACAAAATAAAATGAAAAGTAATCTAATCTAAAGGCTGAGATTTGAATCTGGGTGAGAAGGTTTGACTGCGCGCGTTAATGAATGGCCTGGATTGACTCTGACCTTAATTAAGTTTTATAAAATAATTAAATGGATTAATTAGACTTAATGGTGATTAGGGCAAAGTAGACCCATCTGAACCACTCATCCACGCGCCAAGTCAACCCTAGTCAGATGATCCAACGCCTGAGATTCAAATGCCACTAATGACTGGGATTAGGGCTAATAACATTCAGGTGACCGGAGAGAAGCTCCGGTCATCTTCTCCGGCGGGTTGAAAACCCTAGAACACGATTCAGGCCACCATTCTTCAAATTAAAGCCAGGGAAATGCTCCTCTACTCAAACCTCACTCAAATCATCTCTCAAACTAAATTTCTCATGCCTAAAACAAGAGAATCGAAGCTAACAAGGTTAACGGGCAAAGTTTCAGAGCTTTGGTAAATCCTCATTTCTCACTCATTTTCGATTCTAAGAACATCCCCATGACCAGCAAGACATACACAACCAGATTATAACTTAAAATGCAAGCTCTGAGAGAAAAAGTTCATGGCCATACCTGAGATGGAGACTCCTGTTTCTGGGCTTTCAGAGCTATTCTTTGATGCAAGCTTGCTCCACTGATTCCCCTGGTGCTAATGGTAGGTTTGGAATGAGCTTAAACAAGCTATTTTGAGAGGTCCAGTTCTGGTGTATCAGAAAATGGAGTCTGTGTGTGAGTGGTCTCAAGCTCTATCAATGGCTGATTCTGGTTCCTCTTTGTGTGTTTGATTTGTTGGTGAAGAGAAATGGGGTGTTTGATGGCTGGAAAATGAGATTCGAAGAGAGGAAGCTCTTTGACAGTTTTTTGGTATGCTGTGTTCTAGCTTGCTTCAATGCCCAATGCCTTGCTATAACATCTCCAAGTTGTGTGGATAGCCTGTGGGGCAGGTCAGTAGGGGTGGCTGCTCACTGTGCCATGAGTATGGGAACTTTTGCCAAAAAGTCAAGTTGGCTTGTACTAGCAGCATGGGTCATGGCAGCAGCAGTTTGAAGTCATGTCTTGCTTCAGGTTGAGTTGAGGAGGGCCCTTGGATTGCTTGTAGCTGACTGCAACATATGGATCACAAGCTATGCTAGCTTTTGCAACTTGCCCACTTGATGTTTCCTCATGATTTTGTGCCATATGCATGAGACATTGCTTGCTGAATTTTGTAGCATGGGACTTCTTTTAGTCATGGCAATGTATAGAAGTCAGCTAGTGATCACATTGCTTCTTGAAAAATGTTCTTGCCAAAAATCCATTTTGCACCTTTATGGAAAAAATGGCTTATGGATTTCTTGAGAATCAAGGCAAACAATGTAAAATCCCTTGGGCCAATTATGTTTTTTGGGGTCATGTATGATCATATGATGAAGTTTTGAAGTCATTTTGAAGTCACTTGAATGCTTGACATATGAATTTGCAAATTTTCCAATTGGTGCATAACTTGAAAATTAGTGATTTTTGCCAACTTTGATGAACCATAACTTTTGATCCAAGATGAATTAGGTCATGTTATTGTACTTTTTGAAAAGGGAAAGATCTAATCTACAACTTTCATGACCAAAGTTTTTCCATTTGAAGCATTTTTGGATCAAAAAGTAAGGTTTGAAAAGTGGCATAAAATGACATATTCTTCAAAAGTCAAACTTGCCCAAAAAAAGTCAACTTTGCAAAAACTTCAAATTCTTGAATTTTATGAACTTCAAACTTCTTCCATGATCAAATAAAGATCATATACACTCAAAATGATGAAGATCACCCCTTGGTTGGGTCATTGGGGGCCTCAGATGCCCTGATTTTGCACTAACTTGTCTAGAAAGTCAACTCTTGATCAGATGACTTCCCCATGGAATTTCTTCATGAAAATTGATATGCATACTCCCTATACCATATAGAGACCAATAGAAACAAGAATGACCAAAAAATTTGAAGTTATGGCCTCTGAAACCAAAACCCTAATTTTAGGTCATCTGTGCAGTTAAACCTGGCTCTGCTTCCATACCAATCTCAGTTCTTGTGATTTTTGACATTCTTGACTTTGAGAGGATATAATATGATGCTTGAACACACATGGACCCATTTGAAGTGATTGGTGGCCTTTGGAGTGGCTCAAGAAGTTCTTGGATTGCTCAGATCACAAACCCTAGGTGCAGATGACTTTGAATCTATGCAGTGAATCAAAAATGGGATATGAGATGTTATGATTGTGTTTATGCATATGAGAATGATCACAAGCCATGGTGTGAATGGGTGAGGGCAAATTTGCGGTGTTTACAGCTGCCCCTATTCAAGCATGAGTTAGCTGTGCAGGATGTAAGCGACGGCTTAACAGGCAAACAAGATAACTTGTGGTTGAATACCAAAGACAGTCCAAAATTTGCACTCACGGAATGAAGAAGAAAAGGGATATAGATTGTAAAAGAAAATAAAGTATATTGTAAAGTGTGGGAGACGGAGGACGACCGTCGAGCAGAGGACGACTGCTGGGTAAAGAGCAATGACGGGGACGGCCGACATGCTGGGGATAAAAGGTAAAGCCAAGACGGGGACGGCAGTCTAGCTGGGAAAAATAAGATATTATGATGGGGACGACCATCAAGTAAAGCTGCAAGATTCTCTGGGGATCGGATGAAACATGACGGGGACGGCCATCAAGTTCATAAAGTAGAGTAACCGACGATGGGGACGGCCATCGGGCTAAAAAGAAAAGGGACCACGACGGGGACGGCCATCGGGTTAAAGAATAAATGAAATAAACAGATGATGAGGTACGGTCATCAAAGGTGAAGGACGATCACCTAGCAGGGGACGGCTGCTCTGTTGGGTTAAGATGAGGGACGGTCATCTAAGGTGGAGGACGACCACCTGGCAGGGTACGGCTGCCGAAAATATCGCGACATATGACGAATGCCGGATAAAAGGTTAACGATGGGGACGGCCATCGGATGAGCATGATGGAGGACGACCATCAAGAGGTGGAGGACGACCACCTAGCAGGGGACGGCTGCTCTCAAGGTTTATCATGACGTAGGACGAACGCCAGATAACCAAAATCAACAATGGGGACGGCCATTGGATAAAATGATGAAGGACAATCATCAGGAGGTGGAGGACGACCACCTAGCAGGGGACGGCTGCTAAATATCAACGATGGGGACGGCCATCGGATGAGCATGATGGAGGACGACCATCAGGAGGTGGAGGACGACCGCCTAGCAGGGTACGGCTGCTCTCAAAGTTTATCATGGCACAGGACGAGTGTCAGATAAAAGGAAAATTTTGCTTTGTTGGCGATCTACTGGGGAATAGTAAACACGGATGAGTGTTTATATCCAAGAAACAAAAGGTATAAGTGTTTAGATGCTGTGTATAGATTAAGGATGCGGACGAGCATTCCTAAGACTATGATACGGACGAGTATCAAGTAGAAACAAATACTGACACGTGTTCAGAGATGATGATACGGACGAGTATCAACTGGTTAATAAGGAACACGGACGAGTGTTGAATCTGAAGGGACTCTTCTGGGGAATAGTAGACACAGACGAGTATCTATATTCAAGGAGACGTAAGTGTTTGACACAGTGTATGGATTAAAGATACGGACGAGCATCCTTAAGACTATGATACCGACGAGTATCATGTAGAAACAAACACTTGACGCATATTCTGAGATGACGGTACGGACGAGTACCAACTGGTTAACAAAGAACACGGACTAGTGTCGAATCTGCGGGGATATAAATGGTGTATACAAGATACGGACGGGTATCTGTATAAGTATGAGTAGAAAGTGTGAGTGATATATATTTGAGTATTCAATCTGCTGGGGAGAGTGACACGGACGAGTGTCGAAAAGAGAAAAGTGTAGTATAAACAAGTATCTGGCATACAAAGTGCTTAGATCACTGTGCTGGGGAGAGTGACATGGACGGATGTCAAGAAATCTGTATATATATAAGTATTTGTGAGTGCAAAAAGAGTGTCTTTGGCTTTCTGCTGGGGGTATGACACGGACGGGTGTCAAGAAATATCTGTAATACGGATGGTCTGTTTGTAAAGGGTGTTCAGGCGACTTTACTGGGGAAAGATGACACGGAAGGGTGTCAAAAGGAGTATATACTGGTGTTTGGGAATGCGAGGCAACTGCTTTTGCTTGGGACTCTGGGGGATTAGTTTTCTGTATACTGATGGATTTTTATTATTCACGAGTGTTCGATTCAAAACATGGCTTATGATTATGCTATATGTTTGATTTTTGCCGTAATGCTCCGTACTTAAGACGGAATGCTACGCTTTGTTTGGTGAATATGATGTGAATTCCATGATCGTGCAAAAGATACCGATCCGGGATTCGGGTCCCGTTGTTAGGAAGATCTCTGGTCGATCTGTCTGAAGTGACCATCCCAGCTGGGGATGAGATCATTGGTAGATCTGATGAGATGATTCTGCTTGGGGATATAGGTCACTGGTGGACATATCCTTGTAATGAGGGACCCAGCTGGGGTTTGTAGAAGCTTTCTTCACTCTGTTGTGACTCCTTCATGCGTTGCTCTTATGAATAGAGGCTGAGACTTTGTGGGGAGATGGTTCCCTGGATCTTGTACTTGGCCAATGGCAACTTGGCTGGGGAAAAGATCACTGAAAGAACTTCCCAGAAAATTCTGCTGAGAATGATATCCGACAACTCAGCTGGGGATATGGACATCTTCTAATACTGCCCTGTTGGAGAGGTGATGCCTGGCAACTCTGGTGGGGATAAGTGACAAGTGGCAACCTAGCTGGGGGAAGTTATCAGTGGCAACTCAGCTGGGGAGAATGCACTTTGAGTGTTAAGACTGAGTGAGTGTTGATCTGCCAGCTTGCCGGGATGAAGCTTTCATGCCCCATGTTGCGCTTCGAACACCTGCAATCCTGCAAAGACAGAGAAACGTACAAGTAATCCCGAGGCATCCTTCACTGGATTCCGTCATAGGAGTGAGACACTCTCGAGAGTAAGTATATTTCCTGCAAGCATGTGTTTTATTTTCTTTATTTTAAAGATAACATCTGTACTCATGCAATTAGTTTTTCTTAAGACATCAGACCTTCTTTGCAAACAAAAATGTGCAAGACAAAACATGACTGAAAATCTGATTTTATTAATTCATGTGCCCTGAATTGGCAAAATACAGTCAAGGAAACATATCTCCTGAGATGAGGAGATTGTTACAAATTGAGAAACAAAATGCTGGCAATGTTGACGATGCTTTGAAGGAGCTTCCTCCTGCTATGACTCGTATGACTATTGACGCTCTTCTCGTCTTGCTTTCTGAAGAAGGCTGATTCTGATTGAAGCTTGATCCTTTCGAAGTTTACCAAGTTGCAGGTGATACAGACGAATTCAGAATGCAGTTGTTCGCTTATTCCCTTATTTTGCATGGATCGCCCTTTCGGGTTTTCAATCCATCGGGATACCCATTTTTGCCTGAGTTGTCCATTGCGGCTTTTCAACTCAGCGGGTGTACATTTTTATTTATTTCCCTTATTTTTGCCCAAGTCTTTTATTCTGTTTTTGACTCGCCGGGATGCCCTGTTTTTGCCTGGACTTACATTCTGTTTTTATGTCCAGCGGGTCATTTTATGCGAAGTATTTTTTAACTGCATCTGAATTCACAGGGGACGGGAAATCTTCACCATCCATGGTGCTGAGCATCAGTGCTCCACCAGAGAAAACTTTCTTGACTACAAATGGTCCTTCATAATTTGGAGTCCATTTGCCCCTGTGGTCTGTATGCGGAGGAAGGATTCTTTTCAACACAAGATCTCCCACTTGGTACTCTCGGTGCCTGACTTTCTGATCGAAGGCTCTCTTCATTCTTTTCTGATACAACTGCCCATGACAAATTGAAGCCAATCTTTTCTCTTCAATCAGACTCAGTTGCTCGAATCGGGACCGGGCCCATTCTGCTTCGTTCAGCTTAACATCCATCAGTACCCGTAGGGAGGGTAGTTCAACTTCAACAGGTAGGACTGCCTCCATACCATAGACAAGCTGATATGGTGTTGCCCCAGTGGATGTCCTGACTGACGAGCGGTACCCATGCAAGGCAAATGGTAGCATCTCATGCCAGTCTTTGTAGGTGACTACCATCTTTTGCACAATCTTCTTGATATTCTTATTAGCCGCCTCAACAGCGCCGTTCATCTTTGGCCTGTAAGGAGAAGAATTGTGGTGTTGGATTTTGAAGTCCCGACATAGCTCTGCCATCATTTTGTTGTTCAAGTTGGAACCATTATCAGTAATGATTCGCTCGGGAACCCCGTATCGACAGATGATATCTCTCTTCAGAAATCTGGCTACCACTTGCCTTGTAACATTTGCATATGAGGCTGCTTCAACCCACTTGGTAAAATAGTCAATGGCGACCAGGATAAATCTGTGGCCGTTTGAAGCAGTTGGCTCAATCTTGCCAATCATATCAATGCCCCACATGGCAAAGGGCCATGGTGAAGACATTATGTTCAAAGGATTGGGAGGCACATGCACCTTGTCTGCATAAATCTGGCATTTATGGCATTTTCTGGCATAGGCACAACAGTCTGCATCCATTGTGATCCAGTAATAACCTGATCTTAGCAATTTCTTAGCCATGGCATGCCCTCCTGCATGGGTACCAAAAGATCCTTCGTGCACTTCATGCATCAACAAATCTGCTTCCGTCTTGTCAACACATCTGAGGAGTACCATGTCAAAGTTTCTCTTGTACAAAGAACCATCAGTGTTCAGGAAGAAACTACCAGCAAGCCTTCTCAAAGTCTTCTTGTCATTGTAAGATGCCCCAGGCGGGTATGTTTGATCCTCCAAGAAGCATTTAATGTCATGGAACCAAGGCTTATCGTCTTTAACAACATCTGCTGCGAATACATATGCCGGTCTATCAAGTCTGGATACTGAGATCTGAGGCACAAAGTTGGAAGCTTGAACTTTGATCATGGATGAAATGGTAGCAAGAGCATCTGCAAACTGATTCTCGTCCCGAGGGATATACTCAAGCTTAACCGTTGTGAAGAAAGTCAATAACCTCCTTGTATAATCCCTGTAAGGTATCAGATGATCCTGGTGTGTATACCATTTTCCGTTGGTTTGATTAACTACCAGAGCTGAATCTCCGAATATGGCCAATGTCTTGATCCTGAGGTCAATGGCTTCCTCAAGACCCATAATGCAAGCTTCGTATTCAGCTTCGTTGTTAGTGCAGTTGAAAGTGAGTTTTGCCGAAAAAGGAATGTGAACTCCCTTAGGTGTAATGAGTACTGCACCAACACCACGACCATTCATATTAACAGCCCCGTCAAACATCATAGTCCATTCTTCCTCCGGGTCGGGCCCTTCAGTGTGAACAGGCTCTTCGTGATCTTTTGCTTTTATGAACATGATGTCTTCATCAGGGAAGTCAAACCTCATAGGCTGGTAGTCATCAATAGGTTGCTCAGCAAGATATTTAGATAGTACACTGCCCTTGATGGCTTTCTGAGAGGTGTACTGTATGTCGTATTTGTAAACACCCCAAATTTGCCCTCACCCATTCACACCATGGCTTGTGATCATTTCATATGCATAAACACAATCATATCATCTCATATCTCATTTTTGATTCACTGCATAGTTTCTAAGTCATCTGCACCTAGGGTTTGTGATCTGAGCAGTCCAAGAGCCTCTTGAGCCACTCCCAAAGGCCACCAATCACTTCAAAGGGGTCCATATGTGTTCTTATATCATATTATATCCTCTCAAAGTCAAGAATGCTAAAGAATCACAAGAACTGGGATTGGTATGGAAGCAGAGCCAAGTTTGACTGCACAGATGACCTGAAATTAGGGTTTTGGTTTCAGAGGCCAGAACTTCAAATTTTTTGGTCATTCTTGTTTCCATTGGTCTCTATATGGTATAGGGAGTATGCATATCAATTTTCATGAAGAAATTCCATGGGGAAGTCATCTGATCAAGGGTTGACTTTCTGGACAAGTCAGTGCAAAATCAGGGCATCTGAGGCCCCCAATGACCCAACCAAAGGGTGATCTTCATCATTTTGAGTGTATTTGATCTTTATTTGATCATGGAAGAAGGTTGAAGTTCACAAAATTCAAGAATTACAAGTTTTTGCAAAGTTGACTTTTTAGGGCATGGTTGACTTTTGAAGAATATGTCATTTTATGCCACTTTTCAAGCCTTGCTTTTTGATCCAAAAATGCTTCAAATGGAAAAACTTTGGTCATGAAAGTTGTAGATTAGATCTTTCCCTTTTCAAAAAGTACAAGAACATGATCTAATTCATTTTGGATCAAAAGTTATGGTGTGACAAAGTTGGCAAAAATCACTAATTTTCAAGACATGCACCAAATGAGAAACTTGCAAAAACTTTGTACCAAGGCATTTGTGACTTCTAGTTCATGTCTAACCAATGTGCAAGCATCATACAAGTTCTAAAAATCAGATTTGAACCAAAAGATCACATGTTCATGGTTGGCAAAGCAAGAGATTTTCATGAAATTTCAAAAGTGATCAACTTGCAAAAACCATCATCACACCTCATCCACTTGTGGCCTACAATGCTGAACCATTCTAGCCTCACTCACACACGATGCTGCGCCAGCCCACACTCTTGTACCAAGCTAGAACTTAGCCCATGCCTCTCTTACAACAAAGTGGACTTTTTGCAAAAGTGAACTTACCTATCACAGCAGGCCAGGTCACATCATCTGACCAATTGGAGTTGTTTATACTATCCATTTGCTAGCCATTTCACATAAGAAGCAAGCCTGAAACAAGCCCTAGGACAGCATACACAAACTCATCCCATTTTGCATTTCTCTTCGAATCTGCCTCCATAGCTCACAAACACAAGAAACAATTCCACTACTCAACTCACCATGCTTCATTAAGTCCAGACCAACACTCAAAACAGCCAGAAGCACACTAGAACATAGCATACCACAAAACCTGCAAAAACTCTTCTCTCTTCGAATCTCATTTTCCAGCCATCAAACACCCCATTTCTCTTCACCAACAAGTCAAACACATTCAAAGGAGCAAGAATCCACCATTGGAATAGCTTAAAACCTCACAAATCCTGACTGTGCAATCTGCTACATCAGAACTCTTCCTCTCAAATCAGCCATCCACAAGAGCTTTGAAGCTTCTCTTTGAGTTCAAAGGAGTCAAAGAAGTTCATTTGCACACAAAGGAGGCTCTGGAAGCTCAGTTTTGAAGCTTTCCAGCTCAGGTATGACCATGGATTCTTTTTCCTCAGAGCTTACATTTTAAGTTATAAATTGGTTGCTTATGTCTTGCTGGTCATGGGGTTGCTTTTAGAATCGAAAATAGATGAGAAATGAGTTTGTATGGTCACTCTGAAATTTCACCCGTGAAATTTGTTTCTTTCGATTGGCTTGATTCTTGGTGTTTAAATGATGTTTGAGAGAGGATTCGTGTCCTAGGATGTTAGAGGATCATTTGGTTGTGTTTAATTTGTTGTTTAGTTGCCTGAATCGTATTCTAGGGTTTTGGGGTCGCCGGGGAAGATGACCGGAGCTCCCCTCCGGTCACCTGAGTTTGATTAACCCTAATCCCAGTCATTAATTCCATTTGAATGTGGAGCGTTGGATTCGTTGACCCCATTGACCTCCCGCGTGCATGAATGGCCCAGATCCATTTGTTTAGCCCTAATCCCTTTAATTAGTTTAATTAATCTTAATTAAATTAATTTAATCAGATGCAATCCTGGCCCTCCACTAACGCGCGCAGTCAACCCATTCAAACCCAGAAGCCATCCCAGCCATCCATTCAGTTGACTTTCCCATTTTCTTTGTTTTAATTCATTTATTTCTCATTTTATTTGTACAATTTATTAAAAATAGCAAAATTGTTTTAAAAATTATGAAACTTTTTGTCAAGAGTTTCACTAATTTTTAAAACACAAAAATATTTTTATTTTCATTTTTTTCATTAAAAAAGTATTTTTAAATATTTAAAAGATTATTTTTAATTGATTAATGAAAATTAATTTATTAAAAATACTTTTAGGTATTTAAAAATCACCAAAAAATTCATGAAATGTTCTAAGACATTTAGAAACATTGTCCAACCTTCAAACCAAATTTCTTTTTTGATCTTGATGCATTTTGAGAATTTTTCATTGAATTAAAATCATTTTTATGCATTAATTTGATCCGAAGTTCAAAAAATCATTTCTGCCTATCCATGAAGAGTTGGACATTGATTCTTTTTGCATTGCATTGTGTTTAGCATGTAGTTTGTAAGATTAATTTGGCATGTTTTGATCTTTCATTTTCCATTTGTTTGACATTTCTTTTGTTTAGGAACCCTAAAACCCTAGAAATCTTAAGAAAACCATAACTTGAACTTGGTTAGGAGTTGAGACCTCTCCTTTGGGCATTGGGTTAGTATAGGATTAGGGGTCCTTTGGGTGGCATTTTCAATTTTTTATCTTAGGGTTTGCTTCTGATTTTGGTTTTTGTTTGATGTATTGTTTAAACCCTAATTTGGGCTTCCCATATGCATCCATCTTGCATTCTCCTGCATAACATGACTTGCCATGACATTCCATGCCTCCATGTGATTCATTTGACATCATAAGACATATTGAAAGCATGTTTGATCATTGCATCATGTATTTGCCATGTTGCATGCCATGTGCACTTCATAACTTTTCATGTATGTCCATGCTTCCTAACTTGCTTCATTTGCATTCATGAACTTGTATGATCATCTCCATTTGTTGTCTCATGTTTGTATCACTTCATAGCATCATTATCATCATAAACATGCTTCTGGTTTTGATTTACTTCATACCATTCCATCCCATTTTGCATTGCATTGCATTTCTTTTCTAACCTTTCAGGTGGTAAGTGATTTTGAGAAGTGAATTTGCCTTCACTTCTCATACTTTCCTCTCATCTCTCTCTTGCATCCTTGCTGCATTTTGATATGTGTTTGAGATTGAGCTTGCTCTTTCTTCTTCTTCTCACTTTCTTTCTTCAAGTGACTTGACTTCTTGAATGAAGCAAGTTGCTTTGCTTCTCTTGATCCTTTCATCTGCTTCCTGGTGATTCCTTTGAAGATTTCTCTTGAAAACCTCACAAACCTTAGGAACAACCAAGCATGACAATGATTAGGGTTTTGATTAGTCTCCCCACTTAGTTTTACCTTTGTGTCTCTTTTGAGTCTTCTCTTCTCATCTCATAATCAGGGACTAAACCCTAAAGGCTTTAAGGCTTTGTGATTAAGCTTATGCCTGCATCCTTCTATTAGGGTTCTATTTCTTACTGTGTTTAAATCTCTTAATCAATTCACATAATAATCATCAAGACATCACACTTGTAAAGACTAAACCCTTACTGTGTTTAAATCTCTTAATCAATTCACATAATAATCATCAAGACATCACACTTGTAACTTGGGCCTTGCATTAGGGTTCTATTTCTTCCTTAATTGGTTAAGAAGGACTAACCCTAGTGTTAATGGACAAGTCCCCCTCAAGTTGTCTTACAAACCATAAAACTCACTTCTTCATCATATCATTAAATAAAATCCACTTAATCAAAGGCTTGTTTTGTCATGAGTTTAATCCCTAATCATGGATTAAGTTGAGGAGCTTTCCTCAGCTTAAACATTCTCATCTATTATCCTTCTATTAGGATGGTGTAATGAGTCTGTTTAATCCTTGATTATGGCTTAACCTCATTACTCAACACTAAACAAAAACACCAAAAACATTCAAATAATCACAAGTAGGTTAATGATCTTGACTCTACATCAAAAGGTGATTAAGTGTGAGAATCTGACTTCACACTTAAGGTACTCTCATTACCCCTAATCAGAGGGAAGATGTGATGAGTTTACTAACCCATTGGTTTAGGCTTAAGCTCATTAACTTATGACAAACTCTCAAAAGCAATAAAAGATTGAAAACTCAAAAACAAACAATAATCGTCTCCTCCGGGATTCTTTTCTCATCACCTTCACTCATAAGCGAGAACTTGCTTCTTCCGCCTAATGCAAGACAGTTAGCATCTGTGCCAGACAGATCATACACTTGAGCATAGGCAAGTAAGCAATTCACAAGTCAATTCATCTTTCAGTCTCTTTGGGTCGAACTACGGTGTTCTGACTTCCTCATTGCACGAGAGGATACGTAGGCATAACTTAACAGTTATCGAACAAAAGTCTCTATATATTCCCCCTCTTTCCAGCTTCATTCTTTAGCCTCATGATCTTGAGCATCTTATTCCTGTCCTTGCACTGACACTGTACATTTATACACTTCACTTCTTTTACACTGACACCTGTACATCCTTTTTCCAGCTCTTTATACACAAATTGCACTGACACTACCCCTTTAAAACACAAATCTCTTAAGCGTGGATCCCGTCGAGTACGGCGGACAATCTGGGTGCTAATACCTTCCCAGGTTGTAACCAACCCCCTTTCTCAGTCTCTCTGGTTCGCAACCGTCTTATCCATCTCTTTCTAGGTTTATGCAGCATTACCTTTCCCTCGGGATAAAAATGCCTAGCTGGCGACTCTATTCATCTCCAGTGAGTTCACGGCTGTGTGTTCTCATTGTCCCTCTCGCCGACCGTTCGCGTCTCTACCCCATTTGACCCGGCTTCATTTGGTGGGAGCGACAGCTTGGCGACTCTGCTGGGGACCCTTATACTATAACCAGGGCTTCTGGTTCTTTTTGTGGGTTCCTCCTAGCGCTTGTTTGATTTGTGTTTACTGGGGTGTTATGTGCTTATTTGTGTTGGTATATTTGTATTTATTTCTGCTTTATGTACAGTTGCTTTACTGCTTTCTTTATTGCCTTTGTATATATCATACTGTCATACTGCTGGCTGGATCTGGTTTTTGTTTTGGTGGGTGGGTGATTCATTGAGAGTTAAGGTCCTATACCTGGGACCTGAGTGACACCTAGGCTAGAGTGAATCATATTCTTTCCCATTCCATCTCGGTCTGGTGCGGGAATATGAAACACGGTTCAGATATGGGTTTCTTCTTGAGAACTCTGTGTTGCAGATTTCCTGCAATGCTAGGGCTATCTGGGAAGCCTGCTAAGTCTGGATGACCTTTTAGTAATGACCTTCAGAAACTGAGGTGAATTAGAGGAGGAACTCTTATGGTTATTGTAAACACTGTACCTCCGGGTTAGAAGTGTTTACACTTCTCATAACTGATCCGAGTCTGAGGATCCTTGTTTTAGAACACCACCTGTGAGGGGGTTGGGCTGTTTACAGGTTTGCAGGTACCTTGACCTCAGAATACCCTGTTACTTTGATTTGATTAAGAATACTCCATGTTGGAACAGTTCTTGTGATTCTAAACCCTGGACATGTGGCTCTTTATTTGAGCCCCCCACCTTGGTTACTGGACTTATAGACCTCCATCTGGATTTCTTACACACATGGACTAATATCAGAGCACTTGATCAGATCCAGCTCAGTCACAAACCCCTTGCATATCATTTGCATACATAATCATTGCATCATATTGACATTTGCTTATTTGTGTTTCAGGGTATCCATCTTCATTTGGTTTTGGTTTTGACCCCATCTTCAGTATTGACCTATCTTCATCAGCACTTGCTTCAGCTATCAGCTATCTACTTCAGCCAACCAGTGGCCCATTCTTCAGTATCAGCATCAGCACTTGTCTCTACTCAGTCTCAACATCATGGCACCTAAAAAAGGTAACATCACCTACCACTTCTTCCAGCCAGAGTTAGCTGACATCAGGAGGATTCAGACCCTGATCACTCCAGACCATATACCACTGTTCAGGGAACACTATGGAGATATACTTGATATGGTTATGGATCTGGACCCCTCACAGAGAAGCCTGATCCACACTTGCCTTCAGTTTTATGATCCCCCACTGAGATGTTTCACTTTTCAGGACTTTCAGCTGGGCCCCTTATTGGAAGAATACTCATCATTAGTTGGCATACCTATCAGGGGTGGAGTCCCTTTCAACCCTGAGATGGTCTTTCCTGGTAATGAAGAGGTAGCAAAGGCATTGCATCTGGAACCAGTCCTGATTGGGCAGCATATGACTTCTAAGGCTGGAATCCCTGGCCTGCATCTAGATTTCTTGATCTCTCAAGCTACCCTGAAAGCTTCTTTAGGAGAGTGGAAAGCAGTCTGTGCTTTGTTGGCCCTGAGTATATATGGGATTGTATTATTTGCAGATGAGCCTCGATTCATTAGTAAGAATGCAATCCATCTTTTCATCCTGAAGAACCCAGTGCCAACTTTATTAGGGGATCTCTACTATTCAGTGCATCAGAGGAATGAAAAGCAGAGGGGAAGATTAGTGAGGTGTTGTGCTCCTTTGTTCCATACTTGGCTTCTCAGACATTTGCCCAGGACAGATGCATTTTTGAACCCTCATCAGCAGAGAAACTGGGCTGGAAGACTTACTACTCTTACTTCAGCTGATATCAGGTGGTGCACTCAAAGCACAAAAGGCAGGGATATCATCACCAGCTGTGGGCATTTTCCCAATGTGCCCCTGATAGGAGTTAAGGGTAGTATTAATTACAACCCTCTGCTGTTTAAAAGACAACTGGGCTATGCACTGGTCCACACTCCTAAGGCACAGGACTTGGTTGAGACTCTTTATTGTGAAAACAAGATTAATCTAGCTATTGTTAGGCAGGCAGCCTGGGCCTGGGACAATGTGCAGACTAAAGGGGTGACCATCCTAGGGAAGTGTAACAATGTAGCATCAGCACAATACTATGATTGGTCCCATGCCAGGGCTCAATTCTCTGGGATGCCCTTTACTATAGAAGATATGCCTGGGCCTTCCACAACACCACCTCCAGCAACTGTCAGCTTAGAGGAGTTTGAGAAGTTGAAAGAGAGAAATGAGAAGTTGACTCAAGCTTTGCAGAAGACCCTCTGGGAGAGGAGTGATGGTAGGTTGGATATTGAGAGGTTAGAAAAGTTGAAGGTGGAGCATTTGGCTAGAATTGAGAAGTCTGAAGAGTACATTAAGAAGTCTAGGGCTGGAGAACAAATCCTGAAGAATGCTTGCAAAGAAGCCCAATTCCAGAAAGCCAGGACAGACTTGTATTTGAAGGAGAGTCAGGCTAGGTGGGTCAGGATCACCGAGGCTCGTACTCCGGAGGACAAGAGGGTCCAAGACAAGATGGAGCAGATGGAAGCTAGTGCAAAAGAGCAACAAGAAGCCCTGGAAGCAGCCCAGAGGGAGATATCAGAGCTAAAGATCAGAGCTGGAGTGAAGAGGTCAAAGGACCAAGGTCAACACAAGAAGCTAGCTGCAGCTGTTACTACCCGGAACCTCCTTATCAGGAATCTCACGGAGCATCCGGCTGATCCTGTGACCGAAGCACTTCTCAAGGAAGTTCGGGAGGATGAGTTTGGTCTTGGTGTTTGACCATTTGTTTGTTGTTGCTTTAATTCCATGTACTTTTATTTTCTTGTAATATACTTTGACCCCTCAGAGGGCTTGTATTTGTAAACAAACTATGTACCAGTGGCCTTTTGTAATATATGTATTAGTTTGTTCCATCCGAGTTTACTTCGAAAGCAACATCAACAGCATCATCTTCAAGGGTCTGGAAGGGTCAAAACTGAATGCCAAGCCGGATACCCTGAAAACAAATAAGCATACTGCATTGCATGCTAACCCTTTGTTTGTTTTGTAGGTTTTTGTTTTGTTGTTGCTAACTCTGTTGTGATGTTCAGGAACTATTGCTCGACGCCGGGTATTTCCCCTCAATCGTCCACACAGGTATCCAACCCGTAACAACCTTCCGGGCATACAGATGGATCAGATGCAGCAGGACCTTACAGAGGTCAGGAACCAAATGACCAACGAGAGGTTGGAAATGAGGACTCAAATGACACAGTTTATGGAAGTAATGAACAACATGGCCCAAAGCCAGGAGAGGCTCAGAGCACTGGTGGAAGGGAGAAATCAGGAAGATCATCAGCCGGGGACTGCTGGGACTAGCAACAATGAAAGAGTCCAACCTCATGTCAATCCCCCAGTCTTTGGACCCCACCTCCATCCAGAGGCCAACATTCCTGTCAATATACAAGGTACTGCCACAGCAGGGAGGGTACTGCAAGAGGACCCTCAAGAAGACCAGTTCACAGTGATGGGAGCCGGGGAAGAAGCTTATGATAGAAGGTTGGATGAGATAGCTGAGAAATTAAGATCCTTAGAGTCTCAAAACTCTTTGGGTTTTGATGTTATTGACATGGGCTTGGTAGACGGGGTCAGGATTCCCCATAAGTTTAAGCCTCCTTGTTTTGAGAAGTATAATGGGACTTCTTGTCCCCGGACCCATCTACAATCTTTTCTCGGGAGACTAAAGGCCTATACCATGGACGAGAAGCTGTGGATGTTCTACTTTGAGGATAGCTTGACTGGAGCTTCGAGGGAATGGTATTCCCATCTGACAAGAGCAACTATTAGATGCTGGAAGGACCTGGCAGAGGCCTTCATCAGACAGTATCAGTATAATCTGGATATGGCACCCAACAGGACCCTCCTAATGGGAATGTCACAGTCATCTAGAGAGAACTTCCGAGAATATGCTCAAAGATGGAGACAGCTTGCTGCTGCTGTCCAGCCACCTATGTCAGAAAGGGAGATGGCTGATATGTTCATGAACACCCTTCAGGGGACTTACATTGATAGGCTAGCTGCCTTCTCATCTACCAGCTTTGCAGATGTAGTCATAGCCGGAGAGAGAATTGAAAGCCTATTGAAGATGGGTAAGATCTCAGACAACGGTGCAAGCTCATCCAGTAATGCAAGGAAGCCTTTTGCGGGCCCAAGAAGGACTGGTGAGACTAATGCCATCCACACCAACAGGGGCAGGCCCCAATATGTTCATAGATCTGTGGCAGCTGTCACCATTCCCGCTCCAGCTCATCCACAACCAGCTTATCAGCCTCCGCAGTAAAACTATCAGCAACAACCCCAGTACCATCAGCAAAATCAGTATCCTCCGAGAAATTACAACAACAGCAACACCAACAACAATAACCAGCAAAGGCCATTCCAACAGAGGCCCTCTCAGGCCAATAGGGTGATCGATCTGATCCCTATGCCCTATGCCACATTGCTCCCACAACTCCTGAAACTCAACCTAGTTGAGCTAAGGACATTGGCACCTCCAGATCCCAACAGTCTACCCAGGAATTACGACTCCAACGCCAGATGTGCTTTTCATTCGAATGCACCTGGCCATAGTACAGAAAAGTGCAGAGCATTGCACATGAAGGTACAAGACCTGGTAGACTCAAAAGCTCTGAATTTCGCACCACCACCCAATGTCAACAAAAATCCTATGCCAAACCACAGTGGTCCCAGAATCAACGCTATTGAAGAAGACAAGCCGTCTTATTTAATAACCAGTGTGGGTCAGATTCGGACGCCGTTGGTAGAGATTAAGGCTCAGCTCCTCGAATGTCAAATGTTCCCGGGGTGTGAGTTAGGGTGTGCTTACTGCAATATTTCAGTAAATGGGTGCGATAACCTGAGGAATGGCATAGATGGTCTTATTCAGAGTGGCCAGCTTCAGATCACCACATCATTTCCAACAAATCCAGCAATCTCACCAGCAACAGTACCAGTATCTCCTACAACTGCAGCAACCATTGTTCCTGACAATTCTTCGGCTTCATCAACAAGTACTTCATCAATCATCTCAACTGATCAGTTATCAACAAATTTTTCTTCTACAACTTCAGCACCACTCCAATTTGAATCTCCTACAACAACAACATCCATCCTTCCGACAATGTCTCCTACAACTCCAGCAACAAACTCTGAAGATGTCTCAACCGTCACAATATTTTATGATCCTGAAAACAACTCTGCCTACAACTCAGAAAGTGCTGCTCCCACCAGAGCACCAGTCACAATTTATTATGATCCGCAAACTATCACAGTCCCTTCTGCAGCTGTCATCAGTCCAGTCACTGTCACGGTGCCTGGACCCATACCTTATGAAAGCAATAGGGCCATCCCTTGGCACTACGGCTCTGACGTATACTGCGAAGGAAAGAAAATCACCCTTGAACCATCAACACCTGCACCACAGATAGACAATGTGGGAGGAGGCGGAGGCTTCACTCGAAGCGGACGTCTCTTTGCTCCACAAATTCAAAGACCCACTGCCGAAGCAGAAGCTGCTGCCAAGGCAAAGGGAAAGAGCCCGGTGCAGGAAGATCAAGCTGTTAAGGAAGCTTTGAAAACACCATTCGATCAAGAAGTTGATGAGTTTATGAGAATCATCAAAAAGAGTGATTACAAAATAGTGGATCAGCTTCACCAGACGCCATCCAAGATCTCTATCCTATCACTGCTTATGTGCTCCGAAGCCCATCGGAATGCATTACTCAAAGTCTTGCACGCAGCTTACGTGCCTGAAGAGATCACTGTCAATCAGTTGGAACCCGTGGTTGGAAATGTTACTGCTAGCAATGGGCTAGGGTTCACCAATACTGACTTGACAACGGAAGGCCGCAACCACAACAAGGCCCTGCACATCACCATGGAATGTAAAGGTGCAGTCCTTTCCCATGTGCTGGTAGACACAGGATCATCCCTTAATGTCTTACCGAAAAAGGCCCTGGCGAAGCTAGAGTATGAAGGGTTAGCATTGCGTCCCAGTAACCTGGTAGTAAGAGCCTTCGATGGATCTAAGAGATCGGTTCTGGGAGAGATTGAGCTACCTGTGACAATTGGCCCACAAACCTTTAAAACGATCTTCTATGTGATGGACATTCAGCCTGCCTACAGCTGTTTGTTGGGTAGACCATGGATTCATGCCGCTGGCGCAGTAACGTCTACCCTTCACCAGAAGTTAAAATTTGAGTGGGAAGGCCAAGTTGTTACTATCAGTGGAGAGGAGGATATATTTGTTAGCCATCTGGCTACTTATAAGTATATTGAGATGGATGGGGAGATCCATGAAACAATGAGCCAAGGGTTTGAGGCCCTGAATGTTAATGAAGCGTCTGCTGTATCTGGAGTCTCCATGTCATCTTACCAACAAGCCCGGAAGGTTGTTGAGGAAGGAACTGCCCAAGGCTGGGGCAAGGTTTTATCTGTGGAGGAGAAGAAAGACAAATTTGGGTTGGGTTACAGACCAACTCAACAACATCAAGCAAAGGCTGCTGAGAAGCCCGATTTTGTCAGTGGGGGGATGCTCACCCCTGATGCTATCAACAATTTGGAAGACGAGTTGGAAGAGGAGCGCAATCTGGAGAATTGGATTCGTCCAAAGATCCCGGGGAGCAGTATCTCAAACTGGTCTTCCCAGGAAATTATAAGAGTTACTCATGCAGAGTAATTATTATTTCCTGTATTTTTATAGCATGCATCAAAGTCTTGCATCTTGCCCAAGATGACAAGACTCATTTTGTAATCGGGCCATCTGTACTTTTTGTGCAAACAAGATTAATCAATGAAATATCAGACATCTTTTTGCAAATGAGTCTTTTTCCTTTTCGTTCACTGTTTTTCCATTTTTCTTTTTGTACAAAAAATAAATGGCGATGTTTTCAAAATGATAACTTCATTTCACCTTTTTTAAACAAGATTAAAATCAATCACTAAAATGAACAAACTGAACCCTTGCAGAGAGTGCCTTCCTGACAGCACCGACAACAGCACGGCTATGACTTCGTATGACTTTGACAATCCGATCAATCAAGCTGATGAAGGGGTTGAAGAAGAATATGAGCTTCCTGAAGAGCTAGCCAGGTTGTTAAGACAAGAGGAAAAGGTTATTACTCCTCACCAGGAGGAGGTTGAAGTGATTAATCTTGGTACAGATGAAGACGTGAAAGAGGTTAAAATCGGGGCTTGCCTACAGAACTCAGTGAAGAGACAACTGATTGACCTGCTTCAAGAGTATGTGGATGTGTTTGCTTGGTCGTATCAAGATATGCCAGGGTTGGACACCGACATTGTTGTGCACAAGCTGCCTTTGAGAGAAGAATGCCCACCGGTTAAACAGAAACTGCGTCGTACTCGCCCAGACATGGCAATGAAGATCAAAGAAGAGGTACAAAAGCAGTGGGACGCCGGGTTCCTTGCTGTAACTAGCTATCCGCCGTGGGTTGCTAATATAGTGCTTGTGCCTAAGAAAGAGGGCAAAGTAAGAATGTGTGTTGACTATCGGGATCTGAACAGAGCTAGCCCGAAAGATGATTTCCCATTACCTCATATTGATGTACTGGTAGATAACACGACTCAGTTCTCGGTATTCTCCTTCATGGACGGATTTTCAGGATATAATCAGATCAAAATGTCACCTGAAGACATGGAGAAGACAACTTTCATCACACCCTGGGGCACGTTCTGTTACAAAGTGATGCCATTCGGACTGAAGAATGCTGGTGCAACATACCAACGGGCTATGGTAACATTATTCCACGATATGATCCATAAAGAAATAGAATGTTATGTGGATGATATGATCGCCAAGTCCCTTACAAAGGAAGATCACCTGGTGAATCTACTGAAGTTATTCAAGCGTCTGAGGAAGTACCAATTGAAACTGAACCCCAACAAGTGCACATTCGGGGTGCGATCCAGTAAGTTGCTGGGCTTTATTGTAAGCGAGAAAGGGATTGAAGTTGACCCTGATAAAGTCAAAGCTATTCAAGAGATGCCTGCACCGAAAACAGAGAAAGAAGTTCGAGGGTTCTTAGGTCGATTGAACTACATCTCACGGTTCATATCTCACCTCACAGCAACCTGTGAGCCTTTGTTCAAGCTGTTAAGAAAGGAACAGACGGTCAGGTGGAATGAAGACTGCCAAAGGGCTTTTGACAAGATCAAGGAGTACTTACAAGAGCCTCCAATCCTTATGCCTCCAGTTGAAGGAAGACCTCTAATAATGTACTTGACAGTATTAGAAGAGTCAATGGGGTGTGTGCTGGGACAGCATGACGAGTCTGGTCGAAAAGAGTATGCAATATACTACCTGAGCAAAAAGTTTACCGACTGTGAACAACGTTATTCACTGCTCGAGAAAACTTGCTGTGCTTTAGCGTGGGCTGCTCGCCGACTGAGACAGTATATGTTGACCCACACTACCTTATTGATCTCAAAGATGGACCCAGTTAAGTACATATTTGAGAAGCCAGCTCTTACCGGACGGGTTGCAAGATGGCAAATGATTCTCACGGAGTATGACATCCAATACACATCTCAGAAAGCCATCAAAGGCAGTGTATTGTCTGAATATCTTGCTGAGCAACCTATTGATGATTACCAGCCTATGAGATTTGACTTCCCTGATGAAGACATCATGTTCATAAAAGAAAAAGATCATGAAGAGCCTATTCACACTGAAGGGCCCGACCCGGAAGAAGAATGGATTATGATGTTTGATGGGGCTGTTAATATGAATGGTCGTGGTGTTGGTGCAGTACTCATTATGCCTAAAGGAGTTCACATGCCTTTCTCGGCAAAACTCACTTTCAACTGCACTAACAACGAAGCTGAATACGAAGCTTGCATTATGGGCCTTGAGGAAGCCATTGACCTCAGGATCAAGACATTGACTGTATTCGGAGATTCAGCTCTGGTAGTTAATCAAACCAACGGAAAATGGTACACCCACCAGGATCATCTGATACCTTACAGGGATTATACAAGGAGGTTATTGACCTTCTTCACAACGGTCAAGCTTGAGTATATCCCTCGGGACGAGAATCAGTTCGCAGATGCTCTTGCTACCATTTCATCCATGATCAAAGTTCAAGCTGCCAACTTTGTGCCTCAGATTTCAGTATCCAGACTTGATAGACCAGCATATGTATTTGCAGCAGATGTTGTTAAAGATGATAAGCCTTGGTTCCATGACATTAAATGCTTCTTGGAGGATCAAACATACCCACCTGGGGCATCTTCCAACGATAAGAAGACTTTGAGAAGGCTTGCTGGTAGTTTCTTTCTGAACACTGATGGGTCTTTATACAAAAGGAACTTTGATATGGTACTCCTCAGATGTGTTGATAAGACAGAAGCAGACTTGTTGATGCATGAAGTGCACGAAGGATCCTTTGGTACCCATGCTGGAGGACATGCCATGGCTAAGAAACTGCTAAGATCAGGTTATTACTGGATCACAATGGATGCCGACTGTTGCGCCTACGCCAGAAAATGCCATAAATGCCAGATTTATGCAGATAAGGTGCATGTGCCTCCAAATCCTCTAAACGTGATGTCTTCACCATGGCCCTTCGCCATGTGGGGCATTGATATGATCGGCAAGATTGAACCGACTGCTTCAAACGGCCACAGATTCATCCTGGTTGCCATTGATTATTTCACCAAGTGGGTAGAAGCAGCTTCCTATGCCAATGTTACAAGACAAGTGGTAGCCAGATTTCTGAAGAGAGATATCATCTGTCGATATGGAGTTCCCGAGCGAATCATTACTGATAATGGTTCCAACTTGAACAACAAAATGATGGCAGAGCTGTGCCGGGACTTCAAGATCCAACACCACAATTCTTCTTCTTACAGGCCAAAGATGAATGGCGCTGTCGAGGCGGCTAATAAGAATATCAAGAAGATTGTACAAAAGATGGTAGTCACCTACAAAGACTGGCATGAAATGCTACCATTTGCCTTGCATGGGTACCGCACGTCAATCAGAACATCCACTGGGGCAACACCGTATCAGCTTGTGTATGGTGTGGAAGCAGTCCTACCTGTTGAAGTTGAATTACCCTCTCTGCGGGTACTAATGGATGTTAAGCTGAGTGAAGCAGAATGGGTTCGGGCCCGATACGAACAACTGAGTTTGATCGAAGAGAAAAGATTGGCTGCAATCTGTCATGGGCAGTTATATCAGAAGAGAATGAAGAAAGCCTTCGATCGGAAAGTCAGGCACCGAGAGTACCAAGTAGGAGATCTTGTGCTGAAAAGAATTCTCCCTCCTCATACAGACCACAGGGGCAAATGGACTCCCAATTATGAAGGACCATTTGTGGTAAAGAAAGTTTTTTCCGGTGGAGCACTGATGCTCAGCACCATGGATGGTGAAGACTTCCCGTCCCCTGTGAATTCAGATGCAGTTAAAAAATACTTCGCATAAAAAATGACCCGCTGGACATAAAAACAGAATGTAAGTCCAGGCAAAAATAGGGCATCCCGGCGAGTCAAAAACAGAATAAAAGACTCGGGCAAAAATAAGGGAAATAAATAAACAAAAATGTACACCCGCTGAGTTGAAAAGCCGCATTGGACAACTCAGGCAAAAATGGGTATCCCGATGGATTGAAAACTCGAAAGGGCGATCCATGCAAAATAAGGGAATAAGCGAACAACTGCATTCTGAATTCGTCTGTATCGCCTACAACCTGTTAAGCTTCGAAAGGATCAAGCTTCAATCAGAATCAACCTTCTTCGGAAAGCAAGACGAGAAGAACGTCGAAAGTCATACGAGTCATGGCGAAAGAGGAAGCTCCTTTGAAAGCGTCGTCAACATCGCCAGCACCTTGTTTCTCAATTTGTAACAGTCTCTTCATTTCAGGAGATATGTTTCCTTGACTGTATCTTGCCAATTCAGGGCACATGAATTAATAAAATCAGATTTTCAGTCATGTTTCGTCTTGTACATTTTTATTTGCAAAGAATGTCTGATGTCTCTAAAAAACTAATTGCATGAGTACAGATGCCTTTCTCTAAAAAATAATAAAAACACATGCTGACAGGGAATATACTTACTCTCGAAAGTGCTTAACTCCTATGACGGAATCCAGTAAAGGATACCTCGGGACCATTTGTGCGTTTCCTTATCTTTGCAGGATTGCAGGTATCCAGAACGCAACTTGGGGCATGCAAGCTACATCCCAGCAAGCTGGCAAATCAACATTCACTCTTGGCACCAGAGGTGTTTTCTCCCCAGCTGAGTTGCCAACAACTTTCCCCAGCCAGTTGCCACTTGTCAATTTCCCCAGCCGTAGTGTCAAGCTTTCTTCCTCAACAGAGTACAAAGTCAGGGAATCATCTCCCCACAGAATTCTCAGCCTCTATTCAGAAGAGCAACACATGAAAGAGTCACAACAGAGTGATGAAGGCTTCTACAAACCCCAGCTGGGTCCTATACTCCAAAGATATGTCAATCAGTGACTCATATCCCCAAACAGATACATCTCTCCAGATCTACCAATGATCTCATCCCCAGCTGGGAGGTCCTTTTCAAACAGATCAACCAGAGATCTTCACAGCAACGGGATCCGAATCCCGGATCTGTACCTTTTGCATAATCATGGCATTTGCATCATATTCACCCACAAAGCGTAGCATTCCGTCTAATACGGAGCATTACGGCAAAAATCAAACACATAGCATAATCATAAGCCATGTTGTGAATCGGACTCTTGTGAATAGTAACCATTCATCAATACACAGAAACGGTCCCCACCAGAGTCCCAGCAAAAGCAGCTGCCTCACGATTCATAAGCACCAGTATATACTCCCTTTGACACCCGTCCGTGTCATCACTCCCCAGTAAAGTCGCCTGAATATCCTTTACAAACAAGATCACCCGTATTACAGATACTTCCTGACACCCGTCCGTGTCAAACCCCAGTAGAAAGCCAAAGACATCCTCTTTGCACTCACATATACCTATATATACAATTCCTTGACACCCGTCCGTGTCATATCCCCAGCGCAGTCGCTTACACTTTTACAGCCCATATACTTGTTGATATCATACTTTTCTCCTTTTGACACTCGTCCGTGTCACCCTCCCCAGCACATAAACACTCATCTATACAAAACTCATACTCACTACTCATGTTACACTTATACAGATACTCGTCCGTATCTCGTATATGCCATTTATATCCCCACAGATTCAACATTGGTCCTTGTTCTTTGTTAACCAGTTGGTACTCGTCCGTACCATCATCTCAGAATATGCATCAAATGTTTGTTTCTACATGATACTCGTCCGTATCATAGTCTTAAGGATGCTCGTCCGTATCTTTAATCCATACACCGTGTCAAACACTTTTGTCTTCTTGGATATAGATACTCGTCTGTGTCTACTATTCCCCAGGAGTCCCCTCAGATTCAACACTCGTCCATGTTCTTTGTTAACCCGTTGATACTCGTCCGTATCATCATCTCTGAACATGTGTCAGTTTGTTTCTACCCGATACTCGTCCGTATCGTAGTCTTAAGGATGCTCGTCCGCATTTTTAATCTATACACAACACCTAAACACTTATGCTTTCTTCTCTTGGTTGTAAACACTTGTTCGTGTTTACTATTCCCCAGTAGATCACCAACAAAGCAAATCTTCCTTTTTATCTGACACTCGTCCTGTGTTATGGTAAACCCTGAGAGCATCCGTACCCTGCTAGGTGGTCGTCCTCCACCTCTTGATGGTCGTCCTCCATCATGCTCATCCGATGGCCGTCCCCATCGTTGATTTTTAGCAGCCGTCCCCTGCTAGGTGGTCGTCCTCCACCTCTTGATGATCGTCCTTCATCATTTTATCCAATGGCCGTCCCCATTGTTGATTTTTGGTTATCTGGCATTCGTCCTATGTCATGAGAAACCTCGAGAGCAGCCGTCCCCTGCTAGGTGGTCGTCCTCCACCTCTTGATGGTCGTCCTCCATCATGCTCGTCCGATGGCCGTCCCCATCGTTGACCTTTTATCCGATGGCCGTCCCCATCGTTGATATTTTTGGCAGCCGTACCCTGCCTGGTGGTCGTCCTCCACCTTAGATGACCGTCCCTCATCTTAACCCCAACAGAGCAGCCGTCCCATGCTAGGTGATCGTCCTTCACCTTTGATGACCGTACCTCATCATCTGTTTATTTCATTTATTCTTTAACCCGATGGCCGTCCCCGTCGTGGTCCCTTTCCTTTTTAGCCCGATGGCCGTCCCCATCGTTGGTTACTTTGCTTTATGAACTTGATGGCCGTCCCCGTCATGTTTCACCAATTCCCAGAGAATCTTACAACTTTATCTTGATGGCCGTCCCCATCATGATTTTATTCTTCCCAGCTAGTCGGCCGTCCCCGTCTTAGCTTTACCTTTTATCCCCAGCATGTCGGCCGTCCCCGTCATTGCTAATTACCCAGCAGTCGTCCTCTGCTCGACGGTCGTCCTCCGTCGCCCACACTTTACAATATACTTTATTTTCCTTTTACAATCTATATCCCTTTTCTTCTTCATTTTGTGAGTGCAAATTTTGGACTGTCTTTGGTATTCAACCACAAGTTATCTTGTTTGCCTGATAAGCCGTCGCTTACATCCTGCACAGCTAACTCATGTTTGAATAGGGGCAGCTGTAAACACCCCAAATTTGCCCTCACCCATTCACACCATGGCTTGTGATCATTTCATATGCATAAACACAATCATATCATCTCATATCTCATTTTTGATTCACTGCATAGTTTCTAAGTCATCTGCACCTAGGGTTTGTGATCTGAGCAGTCCAAGAGCCTCTTGAGCCACTCCCAAAGGCCACCAATCACTTCAAAGGGGTCCATATGTGTTCTTATATCATATTATATCCTCTCAAAGTCAAGAATGCTAAAGAATCACAAGAACTGGGATTGGTATGGAAGCAGAGCCAAGTTTGACTGCACAGATGACCTGAAATTAGGGTTTTGGTTTCAGAGGCCATAACTTCAAATTTTTTGGTCATTCTTGTTTCCATTGGTCTCTATATGGTATAGGGAGTATGCATATCAATTTTCATGAAGAAATTCCATGGGGAAGTCATCTGATCAAGGGTTGACTTTCTGGACAAGTCAGTGCAAAATCAGGGCATCTGAGGCCCCCAATGACCCAACCAAAGGGTGATCTTCATCATTTTGAGTGTATTTGATCTTTATTTGATCATGGAAGAAGGTTGAAGTTCACAAAATTCAAGAATTACAAGTTTTTGCAAAGTTGACTTTTTAGGGCATGGTTGACTTTTGAAGAATATGTCATTTTATGCCACTTTTCAAGCCTTGCTTTTTGATCCAAAAATGCTTCAAATGGAAAAACTTTGGTCATGAAAGTTGTATATTAGATCTTTCCCTTTTCAAAAAGTACAAGAACATGATCTAATTCATTTTGGATCAAAAGTTATGGTGTGACAAAGTTGGCAAAAATCACTAATTTTCAAGACATGCACCAAATGAGAAACTTGCAAAAACTTTGTACCAAGGCATTTGTGACTTCTAGTTCATGTCTAACCAATGTGCAAGCATCATACAAGTTCTAAAAATCAGATTTGAACCAAAAGATCACATGTTCATGGTTGGCAAAGCAAGATATTTTCATGAAATTTCAAAAGTGATCAACTTGCAAAAACCATCATCACACCTCATCCACTTGTGGCCTACAATGCTGAACCATTCTAGCCTCACTCACACACGATGCTGCGCCAGCCCACACTCTTGTACCAAGCTAGAACTTAGCCCATGCCTCTCTTACAACAAAGTGGACTTTTTGCAAAAGTGAACTTACCTATCACAGCAGGCCAGGTCACATCATCTGACCAATTGGAGTTGTTTATACTATCCATTTGCTAGCCATTTCACATAAGAAGCAAGCCTGAAACAAGCCCTAGGACAGCATACACAAACTCATCCCATTTTGCATTTCTCTTCGAATCTGCCTCCATAGCTCACAAACACAAGAAACAATTCCACTACTCAACTCACCATGCTTCATTAAGTCCAGACCAACACTCAAAACAGCCAGAAGCACACTAGAACATAGCATACCACAAAACCTGCAAAAACTCTTCTCTCTTCGAATCTCATTTTCCAGCCATCAAACACCCCATTTCTCTTCACCAACAAGTCAAACACATTCAAAGGAGCAAGAATCCACCATTGGAATAGCTTAAAACCTCACAAATCCTGACTGTGCAATCTGCTACATCAGAACTCTTCCTCTCAAATCAGCCATCCACAAGAGCTTTGAAGCTTCTCTTTGAGTTCAAAGGAGTCAAAGAAGTTCATTTGCACACAAAGGAGGCTCTGGAAGCTCAGTTTTGAAGCTTTCCAGCTCAGGTATGACCATGGATTCTTTTTCCTCAGAGCTTACATTTTAAGTTATAAATTGGTTGCTTATGTCTTGCTGGTCATGGGGTTGCTTTTAGAATCGAAAATAGATGAGAAATGAGTTTGTATGGTCACTCTGAAATTTCACCCGTGAAATTTGTTTCTTTCGATTGGCTTGATTCTTGGTGTTTAAATGATGTTTGAGAGAGGATTCGTGTCCTAGGATGTTAGAGGATCATTTGGCTGTGTTTAATTTGTTGTTTAGTTGCCTGAATCGTATTCTAGGGTTTTGGGGTCGCTGGGGAAGATGACCGGAGCTCCCCTCCGGTCACCTGAGTTTGATTAACCCTAATCCCAGTCATTAATTCCATTTGAATGTGGAGCGTTGGATTCGTTGACCCCATTGACCTCCCGCGTGCATGAATGGCCCAGATCCATTTGTTTAGCCCTAATCCCTTTAATTAGTTTAATTAATCTTAATTAAATTAATTTAATCAGATGCAATCCTGGCCCTCCACTAACGCGCGCAGTCAACCCATTCAAACCCAGAAGCCATCCCAGCCCTCCATTCAGTTGACTTTCCCATTTTCTTTGTTTTAATTCATTTATTTCTCATTTTATTTGTACAATTTATTAAAAATAGCAAAATTGTTTTAAAAATTATGAAACTTTTTGTCAAGAGTTTCACTAATTTTTAAAACACAAAAATATTTTTATTTTCATTTTTTTCATTAAAAAAGTATTTTTAAATATTTAAAAGATTATTTTTAATTGATTAATGAAAATTAATTTATTAAAAATACTTTTAGGTATTTAAAAATCACCAAAAAATTCATGAAATGTTCTAAGACATTTAGAAACATTGTCCAACCTTCAAACCAAATTTCGTTTTTGATCTTGATGCATTTTGAGAATTTTTCATTGAATTAAAATCATTTTTATGCATTAATTTGATCCAAAGTTCAAAAAATCATTTCTGCCTATCCATGAAGAGTTGGACATTGATTCTTTTTGCATTGCATTGTGTTTAGCATGTAGTTTGTAAGATTAATTTGGCATGTTTTGATCTTTCATTTTCCATTTGTTTGACATTTCTTATGTTTAGGAACCCTAAAACCCTAGAAATCTTAAGAAAACCATAACTTGAACTTGGTTAGGAGTTGAGACCTCTCCTTTGGGCATTGGGTTAGTATAGGATTAGGGGTCCTTTGGGTGGCATTTTCAATTTTTTATCTTAGGGTTTGCTTCTGATTTTGGTTTTTGTTTGATGTATTGTTTAAACACTAATTTGGGCTTCCCATATGCATCCATCTTGCATTCTCCTGCATAACATGACTTGCCATGACATTCCATGCCTCCATGTGATTCATTTGACATCATAAGACATATTGAAAGCATGTTTGATCATTGCATCATGTATTTGCCATGTTGCATGCCATGTGCACTTCATAACTTTTCATGTATGTCCATGCTTCCTAACTTGCTTCATTTGCATTCATGAACTTGTATGATCATCTCCATTTGTTGTCTCATGTTTGTATCACTTCATAGCATCATTATCATCATAAACATGCTTCTGGTTTTGATTTACTTCATACCATTCCATCCCATTTTGCATTGCATTGCATTTCTTTTCTAACCTTTCAGGTGGTAAGTGATTTTGAGAAGTGAATTTGCCTTCACTTCTCATACTTTCCTCTCATCTCTCTGTTGCATCCTTGCTGCATTTTGATATGTGTTTGAGATTGAGCTTGCTCTTTCTTCTTCTTCTCACTTTCTTTCTTCAAGTGACTTGACTTCTTGAATGAAGCAAGTTGCTTTGCTTCTCTTGATCCTTTCATCTGCTTCCTGGTGATTCCTTTGAAGATTTCTCTTGAAAACCTCACAAACCTTAGGAACAACCAAGCATGACAATGATTAGGGTTTTGATTAGTCTCCCCACTTAGTTTTACCTTTGTGTCTCTTTTGAGTCTTCTCTTCTCATCTCATAATCAGGGACTAAACCCTAAAGGCTTTAAGGCTTTGTGATTAAGCTTATGCCTGCATCCTTCTATTAGGATGGAGTGTATAACTTTAATCCTAAGTGTTAAACCCTTACTGTGTTTAAATCTCTTAATCAATTCACATAATAATCATCAAGACATCACACTTGTAACTTGGGCCTTGCATTAGGGTTCTATTTCTTCCTTAATTGGTTAAGAAGGACTAACCCTAGTGTTAATGGACAAGTCCCCCTCAAGTTGTCTTACAAACCATAAAACTCACTTCTTCATCATATCATTAAATAAAATCCACTTAATCAAAGGCTTGTTTTGTCATGAGTTTAATCCCTAATCATGGATTAAGTTGAGGAGCTTTCCTCAGCTTAAACATTCTCATCTATTATCCTTCTATTAGGATGGTGTAATGAGTCTGTTTAATCCTTGATTATGGCTTAACCTCATTACTCAACACTAAACAAAAACACCAAAAACATTCAAATAATCACAAGTAGGTTAATGATCTTGACTCTACATCAAAAGGTGATTAAGTGTGAGAATCTGACTTCACACTTAAGGTACTCTCATTACCCCTAATCAGAGGGAAGATGTGATGAGTTTACTAACCCAATGGTTTAGGCTTAAGCTCATTAACTTATGACAAACTCTCAAAAGCAATAAAAGATTGAAAACTCAAAAACAAACAATAATCGTCTCCTCCGGGATTCTTTTCTCATCACCTTCACTCATAAGCGAGAACTTGCTTCTTCCGCCTAATGCAAGACAGTTAGCATCTGTGCCAGACAGATCATACACTTGAGCATAGGCAAGTAAGCAGTTCACAAGTCAATTCATCTTTCAGTCTCTTTGGGTCGAACTACGGTGTTCTGACTTCCTCATTGCACGAGAGGATACGTAGGCATAACTTAACAGTTATCGAACAAAAGTCTCTGTATATTCCCCCTCTTTCCAGCTTCATTCTTTAGCCTCATGATCTTGAGCATCTTATTCCTGTCCTTGCACTGACACTGTACATTTATACACTTCACTTCTTTTACACTGACACCTGTACATCCTTTTTCCAGCTCTTTATACACAAATTGCACTGACACTACCCCTTTAAAACACAAATCTCTTAAGCGTGGATCCCGTCGAGTACGGCGGACAATCTGGGTGCTAATACCTTCCCAGGTTGTAACCAACCCCCTTTCTCAGTCTCTCTGGTTCGCAACCGTCTTATCCATCTCTTTCTAGGTTTATGCAGCATTACCTTTCCCTCGGGATAAAAATGCCTAGCTGGCGACTCTATTCATCTCCAGTGAGTTCACGGCTGTGTGTTCTCATTGTCCCTCTCGCCGACCGTTCGCGTCTGTACCCCATTTGACCCGACTTCATTTGGTGGGAGCGACAGTATTCAGTGAGAATCATTTGCCATCTTGCAACCCGTCCGGTAAGAGCTGGCTTCTCAAAAATGTACTTAACTGGATCCATCTTTGAGATCAACAAAGTAGTGTGGGTCAACATATACTGTCTCAGTCGGCGAGCAGCCCACGATAAAGCACAACAAGTTTTCTCGAGCAGTGAATAACGTTGTTCACAGTCGGTAAACTTTTTGCTTAGGTAGTATATTGCATACTCTTTTCGACCAGACTCGTCATGCTGGCCCAGCACACACCCCATTGACTCTTCTAATACTGTCAAGTACATTATCAGAGGTCTTCCTTCAACTGGAGGCATAAGGATTGGTGGTTCTTGTAGGTATTCTTTGATTTTGTCAAAAGCCCTCTGGCAGTCTTCATTCCACCTGACCGTCTGTTCTTTTCTTAACAGCTTGAACAAGGGTTCATAGGTCGCTGTTAGGTGAGATATGAACCTTGAAATGTAGTTCAATCTACCTAGAAAACCTCGAACCTCTTTCTCAGTTTTCGGTGCAGGCATCTCTTGAATGGCTTTGACTTTATCAGGGTCCACCTCAATCCCTTTCTCGCTTACAATGAAGCCCAGCAGCTTACCAGATCGCACCCCGAATGTGCACTTGTTGGGGTTCAGCTTCAATTGGTACTTCCTCAGACGCTTGAATAGCTTCAGCAGATTTACCAGGTGGTCTTCCTCTGTAAGGGACTTGGCAATCATGTCGTCCACATAACACTCGATTTCTTTATGGATCATATCGTGGAATAACGTTACCATAGCCCGTTGATATGTTGCACCAGCATTCTTCAGTCCGAATGGCATCACTTTGTAACAGAACGTGCCCCAGGGTGTGATGAAGGTTGTCTTCTCCATGTCTTCAGGTGACATCTTGATCTGGTTGTATCCTGAAAATCCATCCATGAAGGAGAATACCGAGAACTGTGCCGTATTATCCACCAATACATCAATGTGAGGTAATGGGAAATCATCCTTTGGGCTGGCTCTGTTCAGATCCCGGTAGTCAACACACATCCTTACTTTGCCGTCTTTCTTAGGTACAGGTACTATATTAGCAACCCACGGTGGATAGCTAGTTACAGCAAGGAACCCGGCGTCCCACTGTTTTTGTACCTCCTCTTTGATCTTCATTGCCATGTCCGGGCGAGTACGGCGCAGTTTCTGTTTGACCGGTGGGCATTCTTCTCTTAAAGGCAGCTTGTGCATGACGATATCGGTGTCCAACCCTGGCATATCCTGATAAGACCAAGCAAACACATCCACATATTCTTGAAGCAGATCAATCAGTTGTTTCTTCACTGAGTCTTGTAAGCCGGCCCCGATTTTAACCTCTTTCACATCTTCATCTGTACCAAGATTAATTGTTTCAACCTCCTCCTGATGAGGAGTGATAAACTTCTCCTCTTGTCTCAACAATATGGCTAGCTCTTCAGGAAACTCGTAATCTTCTTCAACCCCTTCATCAGCTTGATTGATCGGATTGTCAAAGTCATACGAAGTCATAGCCGTGCTGTTGTCGGTGCTGTCTGGAAGACACTCTCTGCAAGGGTTCAGTTTGTTCATTTTAGTGATTGATTTTAACCTTGTTTTTAGAAAAGTGAAATAATGTTGTCATTTTGAAAACATCGCCATTTATTTTTTTTTGTACAAAAAGAAAAATGGAAAAACAGTGAGCGGAAAAGGAAAAGACTCATTTGCAAAAAGATGTCTGATATTTCATTGATTAATCTTGTTGCACAAAAAGTACAGATGGCCCGGTTACAAAATGAGTCTTGTCATCTTGGGCAAGATGCAAGACTTTGATGCATGCTATAAAAATACAGGAAATAATAATTACTCTGCATGAGTAACTCTTATAATTTCCTGGGAAGACCAGTTTGAGATACTGCTCACCGGGACCTTTGGACGAATCCAGCTTTCCAGGTTGCGTTCTTCTTCCAACTCATCTTCCAAGTTGTTGACAACATCAGGGGTAAGCATCCCCCCACTAACAAAGTTGGGCTTCTTAGCAGCCTCTGCTTGATCTTGTTGAGTTGGTTTGTAACCCAACCCAAATCTATATTCTTTCTTCTCCACAGGCAACAGTTTGCCCCAGCCTTGAGTGTTTCCTTCTTCCACCACCTTCCGGGCTTGTTGGTACGATGTCATAGAGGTCCCAAGTACAGCAGAGGTTTCATTAACATTCAGGGCCTCAAACCCTTGACTCATCGTCTCGTGGATCTCCCCATCCATCTCAATGTATTTGTATGTAGTCAGTTGGCTAACAAATATATCCTCCTCTCCACAGATAGTAACGACTTGACCTTCCCACTCAAATTTTAACTTCTGGTGAAGGGTAGACGTTACTGCGCCAGCGGCATGAATCCATGGTCTACCCAACAAACAGCTGTAGGCAGGCTGAATGTCCATCACGTAGAAGGTCGTTTTGAAAGTCTGTGGGCCAATCGTTACAGGCAACTCCATTTCCCCCAGAACTGATCTCTTAGAACCGTCAAAGGCTCTCACTACTAAGTTGCTGGGACGTAATGCCAATCCTTCATATTCCAGCTTCACAAGAGCCTTTTTGGGCAAGACATTGAGGGATGACCCTGTGTCTACCAGCACATGGGAAAGGACTGCACCTTTACATTCCATGGTGATGTGCAAGGCTTTGTTATGATTGCGGCCTTCCGAAGTCAAATCAGTGTTGGTGAACCCTAGTCCATTACTAGCATTAATATTTCCAACCACAGCTTCCAACTGATTGACGGTGATCTCTTCTGGCACATAAGCTGCGTGAAAGACCTTGAGTAGTGCGTTCCGATGGGCTTCGGAGCACATAAGCAATGATAGAATAGAGATCTTGGAAGGCGTCTGGTGAAGCTGGTCCACTATTTTGTAATCACTTTTCTTGATGATTCTCATGAATTCATCAACTTCTTGGTCAAAAGGTGTTTTTAAAGCTTCTCTAACAACCTGCTCTTCTTGCACCATACTCTTCCCTTTTGCCTTGGCAGCAGCTTCTGCTTCGGCAGTGGGTCTTTGAATTTGCGGGGCAAAGAGACGTCCGCTTCGAGTGAAGCCTCCGCCTCCTCCCACATTGTCTATTTGTGGTGCAGAAGTTGATGATTCAAAAGTGATTTTCTGTCCTTCGCAGTATAAATCAGAGCCGTAATGCCAAGGGATGGCATTACTACTTTCATAAGGTACTGGTCCAGGCACTGTGACAGTGACTGGACTGATGGCAGCTGCGGAAGGAACCGTGATAGTCTGTGGATCATAATATATTGTGACTGGTGCTCTGATGGGAGTAGCACTTTCTGAGTTGTAGGCGGAGTTGTTTTCAGGATCATAATAAATTGTGACAGTTGAGACATCTTCATGGTTTGCTGCTGATGTTGTAGGAGACATTGTTGGAAGGATGGGTGTTGTTGTTGTAGGAGATTCAAAATGAAGTGGTGCTGAAGTTGTAGAAGGAAAGTTTGTTTATATCTGGTCAGTTGAGATGACAGATGAAGCATTTGTTGATGAAGCTGAAGAGTTGTCCGGAACAATGGTTGTTGTAGTTGTAGGAGGTTCTGGAACTGTTGTCAAGGAGATTGCTGGATTGGTAGGAATTGATGTAATAATCTGAAGCAGGCCACTCTGGATGAGACCATCTATGCCATCCCTCAAATTATCATAACCATTCACTGAAATGTTGCAGTAAGCACACCCTAGCTCACATCCTGGGAACATTTGACATTCGAGGAGCTGAGCTTTGATTTCTACCAACGGTGTCCGAATCTGACCCACACTGGTTATCAAGTAAGACGGCTTGTCTTCTTCAATAGCATTGATTCGGGGACCACCATGGTGTGGCATAGGGTTCTTGTTGACATTTGGTGGTGGTGCAAAGTTTAAAGCCTTGGAATCCACTAGATCCTGCACTTTCATGTGCAAAGCTCTGCACTTTTCCGTACTATGTCCAGGTGCATTTGAGTGAAAGGCACATCTGGCGCTGGCGTCGTAGTTTCTGGGCAGACTGTTAGGATCCGGAGGTGCCAACGTCCTTAGCTCAACTAGGTTGAGTTTCAAGAGTTGTGGCAGCAATGTGGCATAGGGCATAGGGATCGGATCGATCACCCTATTGGCCTGAGAGGGCCTCTGTTGGAATGGTCTCTGCTGATTATTGTTGTTGGTGTTGCTGTTGTTGTAATTTCTCGGAGGATACTGAGTTTGTTGCTGATAATTTTGTTGCGGTGGTTGATAAGCTGGTTGTAGATGGGCTGGAGCGGGAATGGTGACTGCTGCCACAGACCTATGAACATACTGGGTCCTGCCCCTGTTGGTGTGGATAGCATTGGTTTCACCAGTTCTTCTTGGGCCTGCAAAAGGCTTTCTTGTGTTGTTGGATGAGCTTGCACCGTTGTCTGAGATCTTACCCATCTTCAATAGGCTTTCAATTCTCTCTCCAGCTATGACCACATCTGCAAAGCTGGTAGATGAGAAGGCAGCTAGCCTATCAATGTAAGTCCCCTGGAGGGTGTTCATGAACATATCAGCCATCTCCCTCTCTGACATAGGTGGCTGGACAGCAGCAGCAAGCTGTCTCCATCTTTGAGCGTATTCACGGAAGCTCTCTCTGGATGACTGAGACATCCCCATCAGGAGGGTCCTGTTGGGGGCCATATCCAGGTTGTACTGATACTGTCTGATAAAGGCCTCTGCCAGGTCCTTCCAGCATCTAACAGTTGCTCTTGTCAGGTGGGAGTACCATTCCCTCGATGCTCCAGTTAAGCTATCCTCAAAATAGAACATCCATAGCTTTTCGTCCATGGTATAGGCCTTCAGCCTCCCCAGAAAAGATTGTAGATGGGTCCGGGGACAGGAAGTCCCATTATACTTCTCAAAGCAAGGAGGCTTAAACTTGTGGGGAATCCTGACCCCGTCTACCAAGCCCATATCCATAACATCAAAACCCAAAGAGTTTTGAGACTCTAAGGATCTTAATTTCTCAGCTATCTCATCCAGCCTTCTGTCATAGGCCTCCTCCCCAGCTCCCATCATTGTGAACTGATCTTCCTGGGGGTCTTCTTGCAGTACTCTCCCAGTTGTGGCAGTCCCTTGTATATTGACAGGGATGTTGATCTCTGGATGCTGGTGGGGTCCAAAGACTGGGGGATTGACATGAGGTTGGACTCTTTCATTGTTTCTTGTCCCAGCAGTCCCTGGCTGATGGTCTTCCTGGTTTCTCCCTTCTACCAGTGCTCTTAACCTCTCCTGGCTTTGAGCCATGTTGTTCATTACCTCCATAAACTGTGTCATTTGATTCCTCATTTCCAACCTCTCGTTGGTCATTTGATTTCTGACCTCTGTAAGGTCCTGCTGCATTTGATCCATCTGTATGCCCGGAAGATTGCTGCGGGTGGGGTATCTGTGTGGACGGTTGAGTGGAAACCCTCGACGTCGAGCAATAATTCCTGAAGTCACAACAGAGTTAGTAACAATAAAACAAAACCTACAAAACAAAACAAAAGGTTAGCATGCAATGCAGCGTGTCTATTTGTTTCCAAGGTATCCGGCTTGGTACTTGGTTTTGACCTTTCTAGACCCCTTTAATAAGATGCTTGTGATGTTGCTTGAAGAACTCAGATGAAACAAACCAACTCATATATTACAAAAAAGGGAAATGATACATAGTTTGTTTACAATACAAGCCCTCCGAGGGGTCAAAAATACATCATGAAGAAGAGTACATAAAATGAAAACAACTACAAGCAAAGAGTCAAACTCCAAGGCCAAATTCATCCTCCTGAACTTCCTTGAGAAGTGCTTCAGTCACAGGATCAGCTGGACGCTCTGTAAGATTCCTGATAAGGAGATTCCTTGTGGCAACAGCTGCAGTTAGCTTCTTGTGCTGACTCTGGTCCTTTGACCTCTTCAATCCAGCTCTGATCTTCAACTCTGAGACCTCCCTCTGGGCTGCTGCCAGGGCTTCCTGTTGCTCTTTTACATTAGCTTCCATCTGCTCCATTTTATCCTGAGTTCTTTTGTCCTCCTGAGTACGGGCTTCGGTGATCCTGACCCACCTAGCCTGACTCTCTTTTAGATACAAATCAGTCCTGGCCTTCTGGAACTGAGCTTCCTTGCAGGCATTCTTCAAGATTTGTTCTCCAGCCCTAGACTTCTTAATGTAATCCTCAGACTTCTCAATTCTAGCCAAATGCTCTACCTTCAACTTTTCTAGCCTCTCAATATCCAACCTACCATCACTTCTCTCCCAGAGGGTCTTCTGTAGAGCTTGAGTCAGCTTCTCATTTCTCTCCTTCAATTTCTCAAACTCCTCTAAGCTGACAGTTGCTGGAGGTGGTGCTGTGGAAGGTCCAGGCATATCTTCAATAGTGAAGGGCATTCCAGAAATTTGAGCCCTGGCATGAGACCACTCATAGTACTAGGCAGAGGCTACATTATTGCATCTTCCAAGAATAGTTACCCCCTTAGTCTGCACATTGTCCCAGGCCCAGGCTGCCTGCCTGACAACAGCCAGATTAGGCTTGATTTCAACATAAAGGGTCTCAGTCAGATCCCGTGCTCTAGGAGGATGGACCAATGCATAGCCCAGTTGTCTTTTGAAAAGCAGAGGGTTGTAATTGATGCAACCCTTTACTCCAATCAGAGGCACATTGGGAAATTGCCCACAACTTGTAATGATGTCTCTGCCCTTGGTGCTCTGAGTGCACCATCTGATATCATCTGAGGTTAGAGCAACAAGCCTCCTAGCCCAGTTCTTTTGCTGGTGAGGGTTTAAGAATGCATCAGTCTTTGGTAAATGCTTGAGCAGCCAAGTATGGAACAAAGGTGCACAACATCTCACTAATCTCCCCCTTTGCTTTTCATTCCTTTGATGAACTGAGTAGTAAAGGTCTCCCAGTAAGGTGGGCATTGGGTTTCTCAGGATGAAAAGATGGACTGCATTCTTGCTGACAAATCTAGGCTCATCTGCAAAAAGTATGACCCCATATATGCTAAGGGCCAACAGAGCACAGACTGCCTTCCACTCCCCTAGGGAGGCCTTCAGACTAGCCTGAGAAGTCAAGAAATCTAGATGAAAACCAGAGATTCCAGCTTTAGATGTCAAATTCTGCCCAATCAGAATTGGTTCCAGATGTAATGCTTTTGCTATCTCCTCATTACTTGGGAAAGCCATCTCAGGGTTGAAAGGGATTCCACCCCTGATGGGCACACCAACCAATGATGAATACTCCTCCAGCAAGGGTCCCAACTGAAAATTCTGAAATGTGAAGCACCTCAGAGGGGGATCATAGAACTGCAGGCAAGTATGTATCAGGCTCCTCTGTGAAGGGTCCAAATCCAATACCATATCAAGGATTCCTCCATAATGTTCTCTGAAATATGGTATGTGGTCTGGAGTAATCAGGGTCTGAATCCTCCTGATGCTGGCTAGCTCAGGCTCAAAGAAGTGGTAGGAGATGTTACTTTTCTTAGGTGCCATGTTGCTGAAGAATGGGTGCTGATGATGATGACTGAGGACAATACTGAAAATGGGCCACTGATAGGCTGAGACTGAGGATGCAAGTGACTGAAGCAAGTGGCTGATAGCTGAAGCAAGCACTGATGAAAATAGGTCTATGCTGAAGAAGGGGTCAAAACCAAGCCAAAATGATAGGATGGATACCCTGAAAACAAATAAACACATGTTAGAATGATGCAATGATGTATGCAAATGATATGCAAGGTTTGTGACTGAGCTGGATCTGATTAACTGCTCTGATACAGGTCCACATATGTTCAAGAAGTCTAGATGGAGGTCTATAAGTCCAGTAACCAAGGTGGGGGACTCAAATAAAGAGTCACATGTCCATGGTTTAGAATCACAAGAACTGTCCCAACATGGAGTACTCTTAAACAAAACAAAGTAGCAGGGTATGCTGAGGTCAAGGGTACCTGCAAACCTGTAAACAACCCAACCCCCTCACAGGTGATGCTCTAAAACAAGGATCCTCAGACTTGGATCAGTTATGAGAAGTGTAAACACTTCTAACCCGGAGGTACAGTGTTTACAATAACCATAAAAGTTCCTCCTCTAATTCTCCTCAGTTTCTGAAGGTCAATACTAAAGGTCATCCAGACTTAGCAGGCTTCCCAGATAGCCCTAGTACTGCAGGAAATCTGCAACACAGAGTTCTCAAGAAGAAACCCATATCTGAACCGTGTTTCATATTCCCGCACCAGACCGAGATGGAATGGGAAAGAATATGAACCACTCTAGCCTAGGTGTCACTCAGGTCCCAGGTATAGGACCTTAACTCTCAATAGAACACCCACCCACCAAAGCAAAACCAAATCCAGCCAGACAACATGACAGTATGATATATATGCACAAATCTATAAAGAAAAGCAGTAAACAAAACTGTACATAAAGCAGTAAAGAAAACAAATATACAAACATGGATAACACATAACACCCCAGTAAACACAAATCAGACAAGCGCTAGGAGTAACCCACAAAAAGAACCAGAAGCCCTGGTTGCAATATAAGGTATCCCCAGCAGAGTCGCCAAGCTGTCGCTCCCGATAAATGGGAAATGTCCCTGATAAAGGTACAGACGCGAACGGTCGGCGAGAGGAACAATGAGAACACACAGTCGTGAACTCACTGGAGATGAATAGAGTCGCCAGCTAGGCATTTTTATCCCGGAGGAAAGGCAATGCTGCATAGACCTAGAAAGAGATGGATAAGACGGTTGCGAACCAGAGAGACTGAGAAAGGGGGTTGGTTACAACCTGGGAAGGTATTAGCACCCAGATTGTCCGCCGTACTCGACGGGATCCACGCTTAAAAGATTTGTGTTTTAAAGGGGTAGTGTCAGTGCAATTTGTGTATAAAAGAGCTGGAAAAGGATGTACAGGTGTCAGTGCAAAAGGAAGTGTAAAGTGTAATATATACAGTGTCAGTGTAAGAACAGGAATAAGATGCTCAAGATCATGAGGCTTAAAGAATAATGCTGGAAAGAGGGGGAATATACAGAGACTTTTTGTTCGATAACTGTTAAGTTATGCCTACGTATCCTCTCGTGCAATGAGGAAGTCAGAACACCGTAGTTCGACCCAAAGAGACTGAAAGATGAATTGACTTGTGAACTGCTTACTTGTCTATGCTCAAGTGTATGACCTGTCTGGCTCAGGTGCAAACTGTCTTGCATTAGACGGAAGAAGCAAGTTCTCGTTTGTGAGTGAAGATGATGAGAAAAGAATCCCGAAGGAGACGATTATTGTTTGTTTTTGAGTTTTCAGTCTTTTATTGCTTTTGAAAGTTTGTCATAAGTTAATGAGCTTAAGCCTAAACCAATGGGTTGATACACTCATCACATCTTCCCTCTGATTAGGGGTAATGAGAATACCTTAAGTGTGAAGTCAGGTTCTCACACTTAATCACCTTTGGTATAGGATTAAGATCATTAACCTACTTGTGATTATTTAGATGTTTTTGGTGTTTTTGTTTAGTGTTAAGTAATGAGGTTAAGCCATAATCAAGGATTAAACAGACTCATTACACCATCCTAATAGAAGGATAATAGATGAGAATGTTTAAGCTGAGGAAAGCTCCTCAACTTAATCCATGATTGGGGATTAAACTCATGACAAAACAAGCCTTTGATTAAGTGGATTTTATTTAATGATATGATGATGAAGTGATTTTTATGGTTTGTAAGACAACTCGAGGGGGACTTGTCCATTAACACTAGGGTTAGTCCTTCTTAACCAATTAAGGAAGAATTAGAACCCTAATGCAAGGCCCAAGTTACAAGTGTGATGTCTTGATGATTATTATGTGGATTGATTAAAGGATTTAAACACATTAAGGGTTTAACACTTAGGATTAAAGTTATACACTCCATCCTAATAGAAGGATGCAGGCATAAACTTAATCACAAAGCCTTAAAGCCTTTAGGGTTTAGTCCCTGATTATGAGATGAGAAGAGAAGACTTAAAGAGACACAAAGGTAAAACTAAGAGGGGAGACTAAACAAAGCCCTAATCATTGTCATGCTTGGTTGTTCCTAAGGTTTGTGAGGTTTACAAGAGCAATCTTCAATGGAACCACCAGGAAGCAGATGAAAGGATCAGGAGAAGCAAAGTAACTTGCTTCATTTAAGAAGACAAGTCACTTGAGGAAAGAAAGTAAGAAGAAGAAGAATGAGCAAGCTCAATCTCAAACACAAACATAAATGCAGCAAGGATGCATAAAAAGAGATGAAGAGAAGTTATGAGAAGTGAAGGCAAATTCACTTCTCAAGATAACTTACCACCTGAAAAGTTAGTGAAGGAGATGCAATGCAATGCAAAATGGGATGAGATGACATGATGCAAACCAAAACCAGAAGCATATATGAGATGATAATGATGCTATGAGATGTTACAAACATTTGACAAGGCAAGGAGATGATCATACAAGCTTATGGATGCAAATGGAGCAAGTTAAGAAGCATGAACATATATGAAAAGTTATGAGATGCATATGGCATACAACATGGCAAATGTAAGATGCAATGATCAAACATGCTTGCAACATGTCTTAAGATGTTAAATGAATCAAATGGATACACAAAATGCTATGGCAAGTCAAGGTATGAATGCAAATGCAAGATGGATGCATATGGAAGCCCAAATTAGGGTTTATGATCAAAGCAACAAACAAAAACCAAAATCAGAAGCAAACATCAATATAAAAAAAATTGAAAATGCACTCAAAGGATCCCTAAACCTATACTAACTCACTGCCCAAAGGAGAAGTTCCAACTCTTAACCTAATTCAAGTTATGATTTTCTTAAGTTTCCTAGGGTTTTAGGGTTCCTTAACAAGAAAAATGTCAAACAAATGGAAAGTGAAAGATAAAATCATGGCCATTTAATCTCAAAAACTACATGCCAAACACAATGCAATGCAAAAAGAATCAAGGTCCAACTCTTTAGGGTTAGGCATAAATGATTTTTGGAAGTTTGGATCAAAATAATGTATCAAAATGATTTTAATTCAAAGAAAAATTCTCAAAATGCATCAAGATCAAAAAAGAAATTTGGTTTGAAGGTTGGACAATGTTTCTAAATGGTTTTAAATGTTTCATGAATTTTTTGGTGATTTTTAAATACCTAAAAGTATTTTTAATTAATTAATTTTCATTAATTAATTAAAAAGAAACTTATAAATATTTAAAAATACTTTTTTAATGCTAAAAATGAAAATAAAAATATTTTTGTGTTTTAAAAATTAATGAAACCCTTGGTAAAAAATTTCATAATTTTTAAAGCATTTTTGCTATTTTTAATAAATTGTACAAAAGAAATGGAAAGAAAATAAAATAAAACAAAATAAAATGAAAAGTAATCTAATCTAAAGGCTGAGATTTGAATCTGGGTGAGAAGGTTTGACTGCGCGCGTTAATGAATGGCTTGGATTGACTCTGACCTTAATTAAGTTTTATAAAATAATTAAATGGATTAATTAGACTTAATGGTGATTAGGGCAAAGTAGACCCATCTGAACCACTCATCCACGCGCCAAGTCAACCCTAGTCAGATGATCCAACGCCTGAGATTCAAATGCCACTAATGACTGGGATTAGGGCTAATAACATTCAGGTGACCGGAGAGAAGCTCCGGTCATCTTCTCCGGCGGGTTGAAAACCCTAGAACACGATTCAGGCCACCATTCGTCAAATTAAAGCTAGGGAAATGCTCCTCTACTCAAACCTCACTCAAATCATCTCTCAAACTAAATTTCTCATGCCTAAAACAAGAGAATCGAAGCTAACAAGGTTAACGGGAAAAGTTTCAGAGCTTTGGTAAATCCTCATTTCTCACTCATTTTCGATTCTAAGAACATCCCCATGACCAGCAAGACATACACAACCAGATTATAACTTAAAATGCAAGCTCTGAGAGAAAAAGTTCATGCCCATACCTGAGATGGAGACTCCTGTTTCTGGGCTTTCAGAGCTATTCTTTGATGCAAGCTTGCTCCACTGATTCCCCTGGTGCTAATGGTAGGTTTGGAATGAGCTTAAACAAGCTATTTTGAGAGGTCAAGTTCTGGTGTATCAGAAAATGGAGTCTGTGTGTGAGTGGTCTCAAGCTCTATCAATGGCTGATTCTGGTTCCTCTTTGTGTGTTTGATTTGTTGGTGAAGAGAAATGGGGTGTTTGATGGCTGGAAAATGAGATTCGAATAGAGGAAGCTCTTTGACAGTTTTTTGGTATGCTGTGTTCTAGCTTGCTTCAATGCCCAATGCCTTGCTATAACATCTCCAAGTTGTGTGGATAGCCTGTGGGGCAGGTCAGTAGGGGTGGCTGCTCACTGTGCCATGAGTATGGGAACTTTTGCCAAAAAGTCAAGTTGGCTTGTACTAGCAGCATGGGTCATGGCAGCAGCAGTTTGAAGTCATGTCTTGCTTCAGGTTGAGTTGAGGAGGGCCCTTGGATTGCTTGTAGCTGACTGCAACATATGGATCACAAGCTATGCTAGCTTTTGCAACTTGCCCACTTGATGTTTCCTCATGATTTTGTGCCATATGCATGAGACATTGCTTGCTGAATTTTGTAGCATGGGACTTCTTTTAGTCATGGCAATGTATAGAAGTCAGCTAGTGATCACATTGCTTCTTGGAAAATGTTCTTGCCAAAAATCCATTTTGCACCTTTATGGAAAAAATGGCTTATGGATTTCTTGAGAATCAAGGCAAACAATGTAAAATCCCTTGGGCCAATTCTGTTTTTTGGGGTCATGTATGATCATATGATGAAGTTTTGAAGTCATTTTGAAGTCACTTGAATGCTTGACATATGAATTTGCAAATTTTCCAATTGGTGCATAACTTGAAAATTAGTGATTTTTGCCAACTTTGATGAACCATAACTTTTGATCCAAAATGAATTAGGTCATGTTCTTGTACTTTTTGAAAAGGGAAAGATCTAATCTACAACTTTCATGACCAAAGTTTTTCCATTTGAAGCATTTTTGGATCAAAACGTAAGGTTTGAAAAGTGGCATAAAATGACATATTCTTCAAAAGTCAAACTTGCCCAAAAAAAGTCAACTTTGCAAAAACTTCAAATTCTTGAATTTTATGAACTTCAAACTTCTTCCATGATCAAATAAAGATCATATACACTCAAAATGATGAAGATCACCCCTTGGTTGGGTCATTGGGGGCCTCAGATGCCCTGATTTTGCACTGACTTGTCCAGAAAGTCAACTCTTGATCAGATGACTTCCCCATGGAATTTCTTCATGAAAATTGATATGCATACTCCCTATACCATATAGAGACCAATAGAAACAAGAATGACCAAAAAATTTGAAGTTATGGCCTCTGAAACCAAAACCCTAATTTTAGGTCATCTGTGCAGTTAAACCTGGCTCTGCTTCCATACCAATCTCAGTTCTTGTGATTTTTGACATTCTTGAGTTTGAGAGGATATAATATGATGCTTGAACACACATGGACCCCTTTGAAGTGATTGGTGGCCTTTGGAGTGGCTCAAGAAGTTCTTGGATTGCTTAGATCACAAACCCTAGGTGCAGATGACTTTGAATCTATGCAGTGAATCAAAAATGGGATGTGAGATGTTATGATTGTGTTTATGCATATGATAATGATCACAAGCCATGGTGTGAATGGGTGAGGGCAAATTTGGGGTGTTTACACCTGTCAGTGGCCCATCTTCTAGTATCAGTCATCATCATCAGCATCTGTTTCAGCTTTTCTTCAGCAACATGGCACCCAAGAAGAGCAACATCTCCTACCACTTCTTTGAGCCTGAGCTAGCTGGCATCAGGAAGATCCAGGCCCTGATTACTCCAGACCATATACCACTATTCAGAGAACATTATGGAGGAATCCTTGATGTGGTTATGGATTTGGACCCTTCACAGAGGAGCTTGATTCATACTTGCCTGCAGTTCTATGATCCCCCTCTAAGGTGCTTCACTTTCCAGAATTTTCAGTTGGGACCCTTATTGGAAGAGTATTCATCACTGATTGGTGTATCTATTAGGGGTGGAGTCCCCTTCAACCCTGAGATGGCTTTTCCTAGTAATGAAGAGGTGGCAAAGGCATTGTATCTGGAACCAGTTCTGATTGGGCAGAACATGACAGCAAAGGCTGGAATCTCTGGTCTGCACTTGGATTTCTTGACCTCTCAAGCTATTCTGAAGGCCTCCTTGGGAGAGTGGAAGGCAGTCTGTGCATTATTAGCCCTAAGCATATATGGGGTTATATTATTTGCAGATGAGCCTAAGTTTATTAGCAAGAATGCAATCCATCTCTTCATTTTGAGGAACCCAGTGCCCACCTTACTGGGAGATTTCTACTACTCTGTCCACCAAAGGAATGAAAAGAAAAGGGGAAGATTAGTGAGATGCTGTGCTCCTTTATTCCATACCTGGCTGCTCAAACATTTGCCAAAGACTGATACATTCTTGAACCCTCACCAGCAGAAGAGCTGGGCTAGGAGGCTTGTTGCTTTAACCTCAGATGATATCAGGTGGTGCACTCAGAGTACTAAGGGCAAGGACATCATTACTAGTTGTGGGCAATTTCCCAATGTACCTCTGATAGGGGTAAAAGGTTGCATCAACTACAACCCTCTGCTATTCAAAAGACAATTGGGCTATGCATTGGTCCACCCTCTTAGAGTACAAGATCTAGCAGAGACCCTTTATTGTGAGAACAAGCCTAATCTGGCTATTGTCAGGCAAGCATCCTGGGCTTGGGACAATATCCAGACTAAATGGGTAACCATTCTTGGGAGATGCAACAATGTGGCCTCAGCTCAGTATTATGAGTGGTCACATGCCAGGGCTCAAATTTCTAGGATGCCCTTCACCATTGAAGATGTGCCTGGACCCTCCACAGCACCACCTCCAGCAACTGTCAGCCTGGAAGAGTTTGAGAAGCTCAAAGAGAGGAATGAGAATTTGTCTGAAGCCTTGAAGAGAACCCTCTGGGAGAGGAGTGATGGTCGTCTGGACATTGAAAGGTTAGAAAAGCTTAAGGTGGAGCATCTAGCCAGGATTGAAAAGTCAGAAGACTACATCAAGAAGTCAAGGGCTGGAGAACAGATTTTGAAGAATGCCTGCAAAGAGGCCCAGTTCCAGAGAGCTAGGACTGATCTTTATCTGAAGGAGAGCCAAGCTAGGTGGGTCAGGATCACTGAAGCTCGCACTCAGGAGGATAAGAGGACCCAGGGCAAGATTGAGCAGTTGGAGGCTAATGCAAAGGAGCAACAAGAAGCCCTGCAAGCTGCCCAGAGAGAGATCTCAGAGCTGAAGATTAGGGCTGGTGTGAAGAGGTCAAAGGACCAGGGCAAACACAAGAAGCTAACTGCAGCTATTGCCACTAGGAATCTTCTCATCAGGAACCTCACAGAGCATCCAGATGACCCTGTGACTGAAGCACTTCTGAAGGAAGTCCAGGAGGATGAGTTTGGTCTTGGTGTCTGACTTTTGCTTGTTGTTGCTTTCATTTCATGTACTTTTCTTTATGTTGTATTTTTGACCCCTCAGAGGGCATGTATTGTAAAAAAAAAAACTATGTATGTTTTTCCATTTGTAATATATTCATTAGTTTGTTTTATCTGAGTTCCTTTTCTCTCAAGCAACATAAACAGCATCTCCCCCGGGGTCTGGAAAGGTCAAAACCATATGCCAAGCCGGATACCTTGGAAACAAATAAGCATACTGCATTGCATACTAACCTTTTGTTTTGTTTTGTAGGTTTTGTTTTGTTTTTGTTACTAACTCTGTTGTGATTCAGGAACTATTGCTCGACGACGGGTGTTCCCACTCAACCGTCCACACAGATATCCCACCCGCAACAACCTTCCGGGCATACAAATGGACCAAGTACAGCAGGACCTTACAGAGGTCAGGAATCAAATGACCAACGAGAGACTGGAGATGAGAAATCAGATGACCCAGTTTATGGAGGTAATGAATGGATTGGCACAGAGCCAAGAGAGATTAAGGGCACTAGTAGAAAGGCAGACCCAGGAGGAACCCCATCTAGGGACTGGGGGGACAAGCAATAATGAGAGAGTTCAACCTCATGTTAATCCTCCAGTGTATGGCCCCCACCTTCATCCAGAGATCAACATCCCTGCTAATGTGCAAGGGAATGCCACTGCAGGCAGAGTATTACAAGAAGACCCCCAGGAAGATCAATTTACAGTGATGGGAGCTGGGGATGAAGCCTATGACAGAAGGCTAGATGAGATTGCTGAGAAACTGAGATCTCTGGAGTCTCAGAATTCCTTGGGCTTTGATGTTATGGACATGGGTTTAGTGGACGGGGTCAGGATTCCCCACAAGTTTAAACCTCCGTGCTTTGAGAAGTACAACGGAACTTCCTATCCCCGAACCCATTTACAATCCTTTCTGGGGAGGCTGAAGGCATATACCATGGATGAAAAGCTATGGATGTTTTATTTTGAAGATAGCTTAACAGGAGCTTCAAGGGAATGGTACTCTCATTTGACCAGAGAAACCATTAGATGCTGGAAGGACCTGGCTGAGGCCTTTATCAGACAATACCAGTACAACTTGGATATGGCTCCCAACAGGACCCTCCTGATGGGAATGTCTCAATCATCCAGGGAAAGCTTCCGGGAGTACGCTCAGAGGTGGAGACAGCTTGTTGCTGCTGTCCAGCCACCCATGTCAGAGAGAGAGATGGCTGATATGTTTATGAACACCCTCCAAGGGACATACATTGACAGGCTAGCTGCCTTTTCTTCCACTAGCTTTGCTGACGTGGTCATAGTCGGGGAAAGAATTGAGAGACTATTAAAGATGGGCAAGATTTCTGACAACGGTGCGAGCTCGTCCAGCAACCCCAGAAAACCTTTTGTAGGTCCAAGAAGAACCGGTGAGACCAATGCTATTCAGGCCAGCAGGGGCAGACCACAATATGTTCATAGGTCAGTGGCAGCGGTCACCATTCCCTCTCCACTCCCTCAGCAACCGGTATATCAACCACAACAACAAACCCATTACCAGCAACAAACTCAGTACCCCCCTCAGAGAAACTACAGCAACAACAACAACAGCCAGCAAAGACCATTTCAACAGAGACCGTCTCAAGCCAATAGGGTGATCGATCCGATCCCTATGCCCTATGCCGCTTTACTGCCACAGCTCCTGAAGCTCAACCTGGTTGAGTTAAGGACGTTGGCACCACCAGATCCTTCCAGTTTGCCAAGAAATTACGATGCCAACGCCAGATGCGCTTTTCATTCTAACGCACCTGGCCACAGTACAGAAAAGTGCAGAGCTTTACAGATGAAGGTGCAAGACCTGATAGATTCTAAAGCTCTAAACTTTGCACCACCGCCAAATGTTAACAAGAACCCTATGCCCAACCATGGAGGGCCCAGAATTAATGCTATTGAGGAAGATATGTCGTCTTTCTTAATAACCAGTGTTGGGCAGATCCGGACACCCCTAGTAGAGATAAAAGCTCAGCTCCTTGAATGCCAGATATTCCCTGGGTGTGAACTTGGGTGCGGTTATTGCAACATTTCGGTGAATGGATGTGATAACTTGAGAAGCGGCATAGACAGTCTTATCCAGAATGGTCTACTTCAAATCACAACATCAATATCTTCAAATCCGGCAATTTCTCCAACAACAGTTCTAGAGTCTCCTACAACTGCAACAACAATTATCCCGAACAATTCTTCAGTTTCATCAACAAATGCTTCAAATATCACTTCAACAAGCCATCTATCAACAAACATCTCTTCTACAACTCCAGCACCCCTTCATTCAGAATCTCCTACAACAACAACACTCATCCAGTCAACAGTGTCTCCTACAACATCAACAACAAATAATGAAAGTGTCTCAACAGTTACAATTTATTATGACCCTGCAAATGATTCTGCCTACAACTCACAGAATGCCGCTCCTGTCAGAGCACCAGTTACTATCTACTATGATCCACATACTATTGCAACACCCTCATCTGCTACAGTCAGCCCGGTTACCATCACGGTACCTGAGCCCATTCCATACGAAAGCAGTAATGCCATTCCTTGGCATTATGGCTCTGACTTATACTGCGAGGGGCAGAAAATCACTCTTGAATCATCAACTTCTTCACCACAAATAGACAATGTGGGAGGAGGCGGAGGCTTCACTCGAAGCGGACGTCTTTTTGCCCCACAAATTCCAAGACCCATTACTGAAGCAGAAGCTGCTGCCAAAGCAAAAGGGAAGAGCATGGTGCAAGAAGAACAAGTTGCTAAAGAAGCTTTAAAGACCCCTTTTGATCAAGAGGTTGATGAATTCATGAGGATCATCAAGAAATGTGATTACAAGATAGTAGACCAGCTTCACCAGACACCTTCCAAGATCTCCATTTTATCATTGCTAATATGCTCCGAGGCTCATCGGAACGCACTACTAAAAGTCTTGCACGCAGCTTATGTGCCAGAGGAGATTACCGTCAATCAGTTGGAAGCTGTAGTTGGGAATGTTAACGCTAGTCATGGACTAGGATTTACCAACACTGATTTGACAACGGAAGGCCGCAATCACAACAAGGCTTTGCACATTACCTTGGAGTGTAAGGGTGCAGTTCTTTCTCATGTATTGGTGGACACAGGGTCATCCCTCAATGTCCTACCTAAGAAAGCCCTTGTGAAGCTAGAGTATGAAGGATTGGCATTACGCCCCAGTAACTTGGTAGTAAGAGCCTTTGACGGTTCTAAGAGATTAGTTCTGGGAGAAATTGAGTTGCCTATAACGATTGGTCCACAGACTTTCAAAACGACCTTCTTCGTGATGGATATACAGCCTGCCTACAGCTGTCTATTGGGTAGGCCATGGATACACGCCGCTGGCGCCGTGACCTCAACCCTTCACCAGAAGTTAAAATTCGAGTGGGAGGGCCAAGTCGTTACTATTTATGGAGAGGAAGATATCTTTGTTAGCCATCTGGCTACATACAAGTATATTGAGATGGATGGGGAGATCCATGAAACCATGAGTCAGGGTTTTGAAGCCCTAAACATCAACGAAGCATCTGCTGTGCTTGGGACTTCCATGACATCCTACCAGCAAGCCAGGAAGGTTGTTGAGGAGGGGAATGCTCAAGGCTGGGGCAAGCTGTTGCCTGTGGAGAAGAAAGAGGACAGATTTGGGTTGGGTTACAAACCAACTCAGCAAGATCAACCAGAGGCTGCTAAGAAGCCCAGTTTTGTTAGTGGGGGGATGCTCACCCCTGATGCTGTAAACAACTTGGAAGATGAGTCGGAAGATGAGCGCAACCTGGAGAGCTGGATACGTCCAAGGATCCCGGGGAGCCGTATCTCAAACTGGTCTTCCCAAGAAATTATAAGGGTTACTCCTGCAGAGTAATTATTATTTCCTGTATATTTTAAGCATGCATCAAGTCTTGCATCTTGCCCAAGATGACAAGACTCATTTTGTAATCGGGCCATCTGTAATTTTGTGCAAAACAGATCAATTAATGATAATCAGACATCTTTTGCAAATGAGTCTTTTTCTTCTCCGCTCACTGTTTTTTCCATTTTTCTTTTTGTACAAAAATAAAATGGCAATGTTTTCAAAATGATAACTTCATTTCACTTTTTCTAAACAAGATTAAAATCAATCACTAAAATGAACAATCTAAACCCTTGCAGAGAGTGCCTTCAAGACTGCACCGACAACAGCACAGCTATGGCTTCGTATGACTTTGACAATCCAATCAATCAAGCCGATGAAGGGGTTGAAGAAGATTATGAGCTTCCTGAAGAGCTAGCCAGGTTGTTAAGACAAGAGGAGAAGGTTATTACTCCCCATCAGGAGGAGGTAGAATCGATCAATCTTGGTACAGATGAAGATGTGAAAGAAGTTAAGATCGGGGCCTGCTTACAAGATTCAGTGAAGAGACAACTGATTGACCTGCTACAGGAGTATGTGGATGTGTTTGCTTGGTCTTACCAGGATATGCCAGGATTGGACACTAACATTGTTATGCATAAGCTGCCTTTAAGAGAAGACTGCCCGCCAGTAAAACAGAAATTGCGCCGTACTCGCCCAGACATGGCAATGAAGATAAAGGAAGAGGTGCAAAAGCAGTGGGACGCCGGGTTCCTTGCTGTAACTAGCTATCCGCCGTGGGTTGCTAATATAGTACCTGTGCCTAAGAAAGACGGTAAAGTAAGGATGTGTGTTGACTACCGGGACCTGAACAGAGCCATCCCAAAAGATGACTTCCCATTACCTCACATTGATGTATTGGTTGATAATACGGCTCAGTTCTCGGTATTCTCCTTCATGGACGAATTTTCAGGATACAATCAGATCAAAATGTCACCTGAAGACATGGAGAAGACAACTTTCATCACACCTTGGGGCACGTTCTGTTACAAGGTGATGCCATTTGGATTGAAGAACGCTGGTGCAACATATCAACGGGCTATGGTAACATTATTCCACGATATGATCCATAAAGAAATCGAGTGTTATGTGGACGACATGATTGCCAAGTCCCTCACAGAAGAAGACCACTTGGTAAATCTGCTGAAACTATTCAAGCGTCTGAGGAAGTACCAACTGAAGCTGAACCCCAACAAGTGCACATTCGGGGTGCGGTCTGGTAAGCTGCTGGGTTTTATTGTAAGCGAGAAAGGGATTGAGGTTGACCCTGATAAAGTCAAAGCCATTCAAGAAATGCCTGCACCGAAGTCGGAAAAAGAAGTTCGAGGGTTTCTAGGTAGATTGAACTACATCTTAAGGTTCATATCTCACCTTACAGCAACCTGTGAACCCTTGTTCAAGCTGTTGAGAAAAGAACAGACGGTCAGGTGGAACGAAGACTGTCAAAGGGCTTTTGACAAGATTAAAGAATACTTGCAAGAACCACCAATCCTTATGCCTCCAGTTGAAGGAAGACCTCTGATAATGTACTTGACAGTATTAGAGGAGTCAATGGGGTGTGTGCTGGGCCAGCATGACGAGTCTGGTCGAAAAGAGTATGCAATATACTACCTGAGCAAAAAGTTTACCGACTGTGAACAACGTTATTCACTGCTCGAGAAAACTTGCTGTGCTTTAACGTGGGCTGCTCGCCGACTGAGACAGTATATGTTGACCCACACTACTTTATTGATATCCAAAATGGACCCAGTTAAGTACATTTTCGAGAAGCCAACTCTTACCGGACGGGTTGCAAGATGGCAAATGATCCTCACAGAATATGACATCCAGTACACATCTCAGAAAGCCATCAAGGGCAGTGTACTGTCTGATTATCTTGCTGAGCAACCTATTGATGACTACCAGCCTATGAGATTTGACTTCCCTGATGAAGACATCATGTTCATAAAAGCAAAAGATCATGAAGAGCCTATTCACACCGAAGGGCCTGACCCGGAAGAAGAATGGACTATGATGTTTGATGGGGCTGTTAATATGAATGGTCGTGGTGTTGGTGCAGTACTCATTACACCTAAAGGAGTTCACATGCCTTTCTCGGCGAAACTCACCTTTAACTGCACTAACAACGAAGCTGAATACAAAGCTTGCATTATGGGTCTTGAGGAAGCCATTGACCTCAGGATCAAGACATTGACTGTATTCGGAGATTCAGCTCTGGTAGTTAATCAAACCAACGACAAATGGTACACCCACCAGGATCATCTGATACCTTACAGGGATTATACAAGAAGGTTATTGACTTTCTTCACAACGGTCAAGCTTGAGTATATCCCTCGGGACGAGAATCAGTTTGCAGATGCTCTGGATACCATTTCGTCAATGATCAAAGTTCAAGCTGCCAACTTTGTGCCTCGGATTTCAGTGTCCAGACTCGACAGACCAGCATATGTATTTGCAGCCGACGTTGCCAAAGATGATAAGCCTTGGTTCCATGACATTAAGTGTTTCTTGGAGGATCAAACATACCCACCTGGGGCATCTTCCAATGATAAGAAGACTTTAAGAAGGCTCGCTGGTAGTTTCTTCCTGAACACTGATGGTTCCCTGTACAAGAGAAACTTTGATATGATACTCCTCAGATGCGTTGATAGGGCAGAAGCAGACTTGTTGATGCACGAGGTGCACGAATGATCCTTTGGTACCCATGCAGGAGGGCATGCCATGGCTAAGAAATTGCTAAGATCAGGTTATTACTGGATCACAAACGATGCCGACTGTTGTGCCTACGCCAGAAAATGCCATAAATGCCTGATTTATGCGGATAAGGTGCATGTGCCTCCCAATCCTTTGAATGTGATGTCTTCACCCTGGCCCTTTGCTATGTGGGGCATTGATATGATTGGCAAGATCGAGCCGACTGCTTCAAATGGTCACAGATTCATCTTGGTAGCCATTGACTATTTTACCAAGTGGGTTGAAGCAGCTTCCTTTGCAAATGTCACAAGGCAAGTGGTAGCCAGATTTCTGAAGAGAGATATCATCTGTCGATACGGAGTTCCCGAGCGAATCATTACCGATAATGGTTCCAACTTAAACAACAAAATGATGGAAGAACTATGCCGGGACTTCAAGATCCAACACCACAATTCTTCCCCTTACAGGCCAAAGATGAATGGCGCTGTTGAGGCGGCTAATAAGAATATCAAGAAGATTGTGCAGAAGATGGTAGTCACCTACAAAGACTGGCATGAAATGCTACCATTTGCCTTGCATGGATACCGCACGTCAATTAGAACATCCACTGGGGCAACACCGTATCAGCTTGTATATGGTATGGAAGCAGTCCTACCGGTTGAAGTTGAACTACCCTCCCTACGGGTGCTGATGGATGTTAAGCTGAACGAAGCAGAATGGGTCCGATCCCGATACGAACAATTGAGTCTGATTGAAGAGAAAAGATTGGCTGCAATCTGTCATGGGCAGTTGTATCAAAGAAGAATGAAGAAAGCCTTTGATCAGAAAGTCAAGCACCGAGAGTACCAAGTAGGAGATCTTGTGCTGAAGAGAATCCTCCCTCCTCATACAGACCATAGGGGCAAATGGACTCCAAACTATGAAGGACCATTTGTAGTCAAGAAAGTCTTTTCCGGTGGGGCACTGATGCTCAACACTATGGATGGTGAAGACTTCCCGTCCCCTGTGAATTCAGATGCAGTTAAAAAATACTTCGCATAAAAATGACCCGCTGGACATAAAAACAAAATGTAAGTCCAGGCAAAAATAGGGCATCCCGGCGAGTCAAAAACAGAATAAAAGACTCGGGCAAAAATAAGGGAAAATAAACAAAAAATGTACACCCGCTGAGTTGAAAAGCCGCATTGGACAACTCAGGCAAAAATGGGTATCCCGATGGATTGAAAACCCGAAAGGGCGGTCCATGCAAAATAAGGGAATAAGCGAACAACTGCATTCTGAATTCGTCTGTATCACTTACGACTTGGTAAGCTTCGAAAGGATCAAGCCTCTTTCAGAATCAGCCGTCTTCAGAAAGCAAGACGAGAAGAACGTCAAACGTCATACGAGTCATAGCAAAGGGAAGCTCCTCAAAGTGTCGTCAACATTGCCAACGTTTTGTTTCTCCATTTGTAACAATCTCCTCTTTTCAGGGGATATGTTTCCTTGACTGTATCTTGCCAATTCAGGGCATACGAATTAATAAAATTAGATTTTCAGTCATGTCTTGTCTCGTACATTTTATTATCATTTGCAAAATGTCCGATGTCTTTAAGATACTGATTGCATAAATACGGATGTTTCTTTTAAAAATACTCGCTTGCAGGAAATATATTTACTCCCGGGAGTGTCTGAACTCTTGTGATGGAATCCGGTAAGGGATACCTCGAGATTACTTGTACTTTCCTATCTTTGCAGGATTGCAGGTATTCAAAACGCAGCATGGGGCATGAAAGCTTCGCTCCCAGCAAGCTGGCAAATCAATACTCACTCAGCCTTAGCACCAGAAGTGTTTTCTCCCCAGCTGAGTTGCCACTTGTTATTTCTCCCCAGTCGAGATGCCAATCATTCTTCCTCCTCAGCCAAATATGAAAGCCAGGGAACCATCTCCCCACAGAGTTTCAGCCTCTATCCGGAAGAGCAACGCACAAGGGAATCACAACAGAGTGACGAAAGCTTCTACAAACCCCAGCTGGGTCCCTCATTACCAAGAATAGGTCTATCAGTGACCTATTTCCCTAAGCAGAGTCATATGTACTAGATCTACCAACGATCTTATCCCCAGCTGGGATGTTCACTTCAAACAGATCGACCAGAGATCTTCTCAGCAGCAGGATCCGAATCCCGGATCGGTATCTTTTGCATAATCATAGCATTCGCATCATATTCACCAAACAAAGCGTAGCATTCCGTCTAAATACGGAGCATTACGGAAAAAATCAAACATGTTGCATAATCATAAGTCATGGTCTGAATCAAACACTTGTGAATATCAACAATCCATCAATAATATACAGAAATGCTCCCCAGAGTCCCCAGCGGAGAGCTAAAGCTAAAGCAGTTGCCTTACACTCCCAAACATCAGTATATACTCCTGGTGGCACCCGTCCGTGTCATATCCCCAGAAGAAAGCCAAAGTATCCCCTTTGCACTCACAGATACATATATATATATAATTTTCTTGACATCCGTCCGTGTCACTTTCCCCAGCATAATTACCTAAACACTTTGTATATCAGATACTTGTTTATACTATACTCTTTACCTCTTGACACTCGTCCGTGTCATTATCTCCAGCAGGTTGAACACTCATCTACACTACTCATACTTTTCACTCTCATTTCAGTTATACAGATACTCGTCCGTATCTTATATACACCATTTATATCCCCACAGATTCGACACTCGTCCGTGTTCTTTGTTAACCAGTTGGTACTCGTCTGTACCATCATCTCAGAACATGCGTCTAGCGTTTGTTTCTACCTGATAATCGTCCGTATCATAGTCTTAAGGATGCTCGTCCGCATCTTTAATCCATACACTGTGTCAAAAAGTCTTGTCTTCTTGAAGTTAGACACTCGTCTGTGTCTACCTTTCCCCAGAATAGTCCCCTCAGAATCAACACTTGTCCGTGTTTCTTGTTAACCAGTTGATACTCGTCCGTATCATCATCTCTGAACACGTGTCAGTATTTGTTTCTACCTGATACTCGTCTGTATCATAGTCTTAAGGATGCTCGTCCGCATCTTTAATCTATACACAACACCAAACACTTATGCCTTTTATTTCCTGGATATAAACACTCGTCCGTGTTTACTATTCCCCAGTAGATCGCCCGCAAAACAAAATTTCTTCTTTATCTGACATTCGTCCTATGTCATGATAAACCCTGAGAGCAGCCGTACCCTGCTAGGTGATCGTCCTTCACCTCTTGATGATCGTCCTTCATCATGCTCATCCGATGGCCGTCCCCATCGTTGACCTTTTTATCCGACATTCGTCCTATGTCGTGATATTTAGCATCCGTTCCCTGCTAGGTGATCGTCCTTTACCTTTTGATGATCGTCCTTCATCATTTTATCCGATGGCCGTCCCCATCGTTGATCTTGTTATTTGACATTTGTCCTATGTCACGATAAACCTTGAGAGCAGCCGTCCCCTGCTAGGTGATCGTCCTTCACCTCTTGATGATCGTCCTTCATCATGCTCGTCCGATGGCCGTCCCCATCGTTGACTTTTTATCCGGCATTCGTCGCGATACTTTCGGCAGCCGTACCCTGCCAGGTGATCGTCCTTCACCTTAGATGACCGTCCCTCATCTTATCTCCAACAGAGCAGCCGTCCCCTGCTAGGTGATCGTCCTTCACCTTTGATGACCGTCCCTCATCATTATTTCATTTATTCTTTAACCCGATGGCCGTCCCCGTCGCGGTCCCTTTTCCTTTTCCTGATGATCGTCCTTCATCAGTTTAGCCCGATGGCCGTCCCCATCGTTGGTTACCGTAATTTATGAACTTGATGGCCGTCCCCATCATTTTTCATTAATCCCCGGAGAATCTTATAGTTCTACTTGATGGCCGTCCCCATCATAATCCCTTTTATCCCCAGCATGTCGGCCGTCCCCGTCATTGCTTTATTTTCCGCACTTTTCCCAGCATGTCGGCCGTCCCCGTCATTGCCTTTTCCCCAAGCAGTCGTCCTCTGCTCGACGGTCGTCCTCCATCGCCCATACTTTACAATATACTTTATTTTCCTTACAATATATATCCCTTTTCTTCTTCATTCTGTGAGTGCAAATTTTGGACTGTCTTTGGTATTCAACCACAAGTTATCTTGTTGGCCTGTTAAGCCGTTGCTTACATCCTGCACAGCTAACTCGTGCTTGAATAGGGGCAGCTGTAAACACCCCAAATTTTCCCTCACCCATTCACACCATGGCTTGTGATCATTTCATATGCATTAATCCAATCATAGCATCTCATATCACATTTTTTGATTCATTGCATTGGTTCAAAGTCATCTGCATCTAGGGTTTGTGATCTGAGCAATCCAAGAGCTTCTTGAGCCACTCCAAAGGCCATAAATCACTTCAAAGAGGTCCATATATGTTCAAGCATCATATTATATCCCCTCAAAGTCAAGAATGTCAAAAAATCACAAGAACTGAGAATAGTATGGAAGCAGAGCCAGGCTTGACTGCACAGATGACCTAAAATTAGGGTTTTGGTTTCAGAGGCCATAACTCCAAATTTTTTGGTAATTCTTGTTTCTATTGGTCTCTATATGGTATAGGGAGTATGCATATCAATTTTCATGAAGAAATTCCTTGAGGAAGTCATCTGATCAAGAGTTGACTTTTCAAGCAAGTCAGTGTAAAATCAGGGCATCTGAGGCCCCCAGTGACCCAACCAAAGGGTGTTCTTCATCATTTTGATTATGTATGATCTTTATTTGATCATGGAAGATGTTGGAAGTTCACAAAATTGAAGAATTTCAAGTCTTTTGCAAAGTTGACTTTTTGGGAAAGTTTGACTTTTAATGAAATTGCCATTTTAGGAAACTTTTTCAACCTTTACTTTTTGATTCAAAAATGCTTCAAATGGAAAAACTTTGGTCATGAAAGTTGTAGAATGGATCATTCCCTTTTCAAAAATTACAAGAACATGACCTAATTCATTTTGGATCAAAAGTTATGGCTTGTCAAAGTTGGCTAAAATCACAAAATTTCAAAGTTTCTACCAAAGAGGCAAAGTTGCAAATTCACTTGTCAAGGCAAATTGAGCTGTCAAATGGACTTCTAAACTTCACAACATGATCATACAACACCTAAAATTCAGAATGGGCCAAAGAAGCTTGCACTTTGATGCATTGAAATTCATGAAATCTCAAAGGAACCAAACTAGAACCAACTTGCAAAACTCATCATAAGCTACAAACTACTTGCTGCCTTGCCTCTAAACTCTTTTCACAGCATTCCTTGATTCAAGCTGAGCAAAAGCAAGCCAAGAAGCAAGTGGTACCATAGCCCATACCTCAAGTACACATCAAGTTGACATTTTGGCCAAAGACCCATACCAATCACCATAGGCCACCAACAACTTTCTGACCTATCCCCTTTTGATACATGGACCAAAGCCAGCATAACACACCACACATTGCAAGCTGAAACAGACCCAAGCCTTAGTTTCAAGTTTATGCTCCAACTTGCATTTTCCTTCGAAACTGATTGTACAAGCTACAAACATACAAACCAACTTCACAAACATACTCAACACACTTTCCTGATCACAAAGCACCCATCACCATTGCCTTAAACTCCCAGAATCACAAACACGATTTCCACCCGACTTGGAGCAGAACCTCTGCCATCTCATAAACCAGCCACCACAAACTTTTTCTAAGCATCAAGACTTCATCAGGGGCCTAAGGGGAGTGGTTTGCATAAGGAGAGAAGGTCAGAAAGTTGCAAACTGAGAAAGCTCAAAGCTCAGGTATCTCAAGAACTTTTTTTCCAGAAATGAGTTTTTAAGTTTCTAATTTGTTCCTCATGCCTTGCTGATCACTCTGATGTCCTTAGTTTTGAAAATGGTGGAGAAATGAACATTTAATCTTGTTCTGAAACTTTTCTGACCTAAACATGTTTGGCTTCGATTCGCATGATTGATGAATGAAAAATGAGTTTTGTTTAGGGGTTTTGATTCAGTGTTGTATGGGGATGATTTATGGGTGATTAGTTTTCATTTTCATAGTGTTTTGAGGGATTTAGAAATTTTCAGGTGGGAGTCCCACCGGAGAAGACGACCGGAAGTCTTCTTCGGCCACCTGAATCTACTTAACCCTAATCCCTGTAATTAATGCAAGTTTGAATTGTGTGCGTTGGATGGGCTGACTTAGTCAACTCCCGCGCGTGCTCAGTGGCCAGGATCCACTCACTTAACCCTAATCCACGTCATTAACTTATTTAATTAGGTTTTATAATTAATCTGGCCAGTTTGAATTTCCACCCTTGGATATGGCGCCAGTCAACCCGCGCGTTCCCAGTTTAAACCTCAGCCTTAGGATCAGCATACTTCCATTAAATTCATTTTATTTTGTATTTTATTTCATTTGTTTTGTCCATTTTATTTAAAATAGTAAAACAATTTTAAAAATTCTGAAAATTTTTGTACAAACTTTTATGAATTTTCAGAAACCAAAAACATTTTTATTTTTATTTTTTGCATTAAAAAATATTTTTAAATCATTTAAAAGTTTATTTTTAATTAATTAATGAGAATTAATTAATTAAAAATACTTTTAGGTATTTAAAAATCACCAAAAAATTCATGAAACCTTTAAAATCATTTAGAAACATTGTCCAACCTTCAAACCAAATTTATTTTTTGATCTTGATGTATTTTGACAATTTTCCATGGAATTAATTTCATTTCAAAGCATTATTTTGATCCAATCTTTGAAAATTCATTTCTGCCTAGTTTTTGAGAGTTGGACTTTGATTCTTTTTGCATTGTTTCTTGCATATCATGTAGTTCATAGGATTAAATTGGCATGATTTGATCTTGTGTTTTCAATTTGTTTGACATTTTTCTTGACAAGGTACCTTAAAACCCTAGAAATCTTAGGAAATTCATAACCCTCATTAGGTTAAGAGTTAGAACCCCTCCTTTGGGCAGTGAGTTTGTGTAGGGTTAGGGTTCCTTGGAGTGAATTTTCAATTTTTTATCTTGATGTTTGCTTCTGATTTTGGTTTTTGTTTGTTGCATTGATCATAAACCCTAATTTGGGCTTCCTTTTGCATTCATCTTGCATTTGCTTGCATACCATGACTTGCCATAGCATTTTGTACATCCATTTGATTCATTAGACATCTTAAGACATGTTAGAAGTATGTTTGATCATTGCATCTTTCATTTGTCATGTTGTATGTCATTTGCATTTCATAACCTTTCATGTATGTTCATGGTTCTAAGCATGCTCCCTTTGCACCCATATGTTTGTATGATCATCCTCATGCCTTGTTTCATGTTTGCATCATCTCATAGCATCATTATCATCACACATATGCTTCTGGTTTTGATTTGCATCATGTCATTTCATCTCATCTTGCATTGTACTGCATTTCTTTCACTAACTTTTCAGGTGGTAAGTAACTCTGAGAAGTGAATTTGCCTTCACTTCTCACATTTTCTTTTCATCTCTCTTATGCATCATTGCTGCATTTTATCTTGTGCTTGAGATTGAGCTTTCTCATTCTTCTTTTTCTTACTTTCTTTCTTCAAGTGACTTGTCTTCTTGAATGAAGCAAGTTACTTTGCTTCTCTTTGCTCCTTTCATCTGCTTCCTGGTGGTTCCTCTGAAGATTTCTCTTGTAAACCTCACCAACTTTAGGAACAACCAAGCATGACAATAATTAGGGTTTTGATTAGTCCCCCATTTAGATTTTACCTTTGTGTCTCATTGAGTCTCCTCTTCTCATCTCACAACCAAGGACTAAATCCTAAAGGCTTTGAGGCTTTGTGATTAAGCTTATTCCTGCATCCTTCTATTAGGATGGAGTGTATAATTTTAATCCTAAGTGTTAAACCCTTAATGTGTTTAAATCCTTTAATCAGTCCATCTAATAATCATCAAGACATCAAGCTTGTAACTTGGGCCTTGCATTAGGGTTCTAATTCTTCCTTAATTGGTTAAGAAGGACTAACCCTAGTGTTAATGGACAAGTCCTCCTCAGGTTGTCTTACAAATCATAAAATCCACTTCATCATCATATCATTAACTAAAATCCATCTAATAAAGGTCTTGTTTTGTCATGAGGTTAATCCCTAATCATGGATTAAGTTGAGGAGCTTTCCTCAGCTTAAACATTCTCATCTATTATCCTTCTATTAGGATGGTGTAATGAGTCTGTTTAATCCCTGATTATGGCTTAATCTCATTACCTAACACTAAACAAAAACAACAAAAACATCTAAATAATCACAAGTAGGTTAATGATCTTAACCCTACACCATGGTGATTAAGTGTGAGAAGCTGACTTCACACTTAAGGTATTCTCATTACCCCTAATCAGAGGGATGATGTGATGAGTTTACTAAATCCATTGGTTTAGGCTTAAGCTCATTAACTTATGGCAAACTTTCAAAAGCAATAAAAAACTGAAAACTCAAAAACAAACAATAATCGTCTCCTCCGGGATTCTTTTCTCATCTCATTCACTCACAAACGAGAACTTGCTTCTTCCGTCTAATGCAAGACAGTCTGCACCTAAGCCAGACAGGTCATACACTTGAGCATAGACAAGCAAGCAGTTCACAAGTCAATTTATCTTTCAGTCTCTTTGGGTCGAACTACGGTGTTCTGACTTCCTCATTGCACGAGAGGATACGTAGGCATAACTTAACAGTTATCGAACGAAAGTCTCTGTATATTTCCCCTCCTTCTAGCCTTATTTTTTTAGCCTCATATTCTTGAGCATCTTACTCTTGTTCTCACACTGACACTTCACTTATACACTTCACTTCTCCTACACTGACACCTGCACATCCTTTTCCAGCTATTTTATACACAAATTGCACTGACACTACCCCTTTAAGACACAAATCTTTTAAGCGTGGATCCCGTCGAGTACGACGGACAATCTGGGTGCTAATACCTTCCCAGGTTGTAACCAACCCCCTTTCTCAGTCTCTCTGGTTCGCGACCGTCTTATCCATATCTTTCTAGGTTTATGCAGCATTACCTTTCCTTCGGGATAAAAATGCCTAGCTGGCGACTCTATTCATTCCCTGTGAGTTCACTCCTGTGTGTTCTCACACCCTCCTTTCGCCGACCGTTCGCGTCTGTACCTTTATCCGGGGCCAGTCCCATTTCCGAGATTCTTTTCTCATCACACTCATTCACAAATGAGAACTCGCTTCTTCCGTCTAATGCAAGACAGTTTGCACCTGAGCCAGACAGGTCATACACTTGAGCATAGATAAGTAAGAAGTTCACAAGTCAATTTATCTTTCAGTCTCTTTGAGTCGAACTACGGTGTTCTGACTTCCTCATTGCACGAGAGGATACGTAGGCATAACTTAACAGTTATCGAACAAAAGTCTCTGTCTGTTCCCCCTCTTTCAGCATTATTCTTTAAGCCTCATGGTCTTGAGCATCTCATTCCTGTTCTTACACCAACACTTCTCTTATACACCTCACATTTCTTTTATACTGACACTTGCATTCTTTCCAGCTTTGATACATAAATTGCACTGACACTACCCCTTTAAAACACAAATCTTTTAAGCGTGGATCCCGTCGAGTACGGCAGACAATCTGGGTGCTAATACCTTCCCAGGTTGTAACCAACCCCCTTTCTCAGTATCTCTGGTTCACAACAGTCTTATCCATCTTTTCTCAGGTTTATGCAGCATTACCTTTCCTCCGGGATAAAAATTCCTAGCTGGCGACTCTTGTCTTCTTGAGTTCACCCTTGTGTGTTCTCACCTCTTTCGCCGACCGTTCGCGTCTGTACCCCATTTGACTTAGCCTCATTTGGCGGGACCGACATGATGCGAACACGCGTGTAATCGGGGTATTTGAATGTGTAAGTCTTGATAGAGAACATAGCCTTGGCGGTTCCTTTTGCGATTAGCATATGTATTTTCGTTTGAGATGTTGAGGTCTATAGGTTTGGAGAGGTTTTGTGATAGGTTAAGATTTTGTTGGTGAGAGGTTTACTGCGGGGAGGGGGATCCGCCGTTAGGGAGGCTAGGGTTTCTCTTGAAGAAGTTGAGGTTTAAGAAGAAGAAGAAGAAGGTGGTGGTGGTGACCACGGCGAAGCGAATTGAAGAAGAAGGAGAGGTCAGCTGCGGTGAAGGCAAGAAAGGGGGCTAGGGTTTTTATGTTCTCTTCGTCCCTTTTATTCTTTTTCTTTGTGTTTTTTGTTTATAAAGTTTAAACTTTTAATTTAATTATGATAAGAGGATTAAGAGAAATCTAATGTATTTAATATAAATTAACAGCAATAATAAAGAATTAATCTCCCATTAATCCACTATTAAATCATAGTGAAGAGATAAGATTTGGGTGGTGATAAGATTCTCTTTGGACGGTCCAATCTGACGGTGACACTTGTCACCGTCCGGTTGGACCCCTGTATGTCAATCACACGCGTGCTGCCCACCATAAGCTCCATGCAACCTCAAAGCTGCGCGTTTTGGTCCCATTCGGCCTGCTATCTGCACCCCTCATGTTAAGCCCAATCACATTTTTAACTAAGAAAATACTTCATGCACCCCTCACTTTTTTCCTTGTTTCTTTAATTTTCTATTTTATGCCACTTCAATTTTAATCATTAAAAAATATTAAAAAGCTCAATAAAAATTCCCAAAAATTATGATAGAATCTTAACTCAATTTAGAACCTTTCCTTATTTTTACTTTCTGAATTTTGTCATTTTCCAATTTAATTTCGATTTTTCATTTAATTGATTTTCTATTGAATTCTTTCATGGACACATAAATTTGTACATTTTATTTCTGCCATTTCCTATAACATTTTTGGTCCATTCTTTTTGCTATGATTAGAGGACAAATAAGAGTAGCTAGAATAATTTTTGATGTATTTTTTGGTGCATCTTATCCACTGTTTTGGTAGTGTGATTTGTATAAATTTGTGATTGAACCTTAGATAGATTTAGGTTGCAATTTGACTTAGTTAGACTTTGAATTTTTAGGAGATTTTTTAACACAATGTAATAATCAGGTTACAGACTCTAGGGAATTAATTTCATATTTTTCCCATGACTTTTTATATTTTTGTCATTTTAATTCATTTCCATCATATTATGCATATTCATGTTCATTTCACTTACTAACATTTCCTTTTTGTACAAGGTATTTTCCGAGGATTTGCTTATGGACTTGGATTGTGTTTTGTTATGCTTCGATTATGTTTGTGTACGTTGTGATGTAATACTTGTATGTTTGTATAGTTTCTATAACTAGGATATAAAAGATAAAACGAATCGATAGAAAACCAAAATCTCAAAAATAAAGAAAGACTCGATCCAACGTCGAGTAAATTTTCAAATAAATAAACAAAGTTGCATGTGACTTTAGGATTCCTCGATTACCATTGTTCCACTCCATTACACCCAAAAGCAAGCCTTGTATGTTGCATGCCATAAGTCGTGCGTCTCAGCACCACGCAACCGACCCACCCGATCCATCGTTCCATCTCATTTACATTTCATACACGTTTTTACCCACCATGACTTAGGAGGACCATATTGTTCACCATTAACTTTTTGTATTTGCATTTCTAGTTTAATATCTCTTAGGTAGATTCAATCTTTCAAACCTCACTAACCACAGGTCATCCTTAAATTCAACTAACTTAGGGTAAGTCTAGTTTCCCTTAGAATTTTTTCCTTTCTTAACTTGAGTCTCACTTCTCATCTTTAAGAAAATCAAAAACACTTAATAAAGGAAAATGTGTACAATGCGCAACGAGCCTTAAGCTATACGGGAAATGACTAGTGGAAGTCTCCTTCACTCTTCTAGGATGCTTTACAAACGTTCCATTGGGGGCGATCTTGGAAAGTATTCGCTCCTGTGTCATAGTCTTTAGTGTTGTACATACCATAAAAAAAAATTCAAAACACTTCTTCTAAAAGAAAATAAACCAAGACATCACGTCTTCTCTTCCCATCTCATACTCCTTGCGGACGAACATGACTTGTCTCGAAAGTTCAAACAGCGACACGGTAAACACCCTCGAGTCAGAGCCGGTAACACCTGAGCTAGAGCTATGGCAACATCATCCTAAAAAACACAAACAAGTTCCCGCCTTAGTTAGACGAACTACGGTGTCTCTGATCCTCATTTATCCCGATGAGGTACGTAGGTAGTGGGGTAGGGCCCATTCGAGCATAATCATTCTTTTTCCCTACATTTTCCCCTTTCTTTCCATTTTTTTTCAATTCTATTTCTTTTCTCATTTCCATTTCATTCCAGATAGCCATTCTTTCATTTAAACATCATATTATTTCTCACCCTTTGAAAATAGACTTATAAGCGTGGATCCCGTCGGGTACGGCAGACGGATTGGGGTGCTAATACCTTCCCAATTCGTAACCGACTTCCGGACCCAGATCTTTGGTTCGCAAGGCCTCGTCCTTTTCCTTCTTCCTTAGGTTTATGCAACATTACCTTTCCCATTCCTTCGGGATAAAAATATCTGGCTGGTGACTCTACCTTTTCCGCGCCACTTTCGCGTTTGTACTAGGATGAAAATCCCGGGAGCGATAGCTGGCGACTCTGATGGGGATCGAACCCAAAATCTCTAGTTCCCCTTTGAGAGTCAATCTTAGCACTTGTCTGTTTCTGTTTTTGTTGGGTGCTTATTCATTCGCTGTTGTGCTTTAGTTTAGCTTTACTGTTTTGTTTACAGTTTATCGCTTTACTTTTATTTACAACTTTCTGCACTTTACTTTATTGTTGCATATACTGGCATGTACTGTACTGGCTGTTCTGATTTTTCTTGGCAGGATGGGATTATTGTGAAATAAGCCAAATACCCGGCTTGAGTATACGCATAGGATTTAGAGTAGGCAGTCGTGTAGCTTGCGTGGTTTTGAGCACGTATAGTTTTCACGAGTCCCACACCCAGATCAGGCTCTCTTGGGATATGTTCTATACTGCCTAGGCAGACCATAGAATGTTCCCACCTGAACTGCTAACATTGGGAACCGATCATCGAGGACCTTAGTGGAAACAACCCTCTCCAGTGGTGACAGTGGCAGACCACATTTTGTGGCAAACCCATTCGCACCCGAGGGCCCACTAGGAAATCACATAGGATGACCTTGTTCTCTCATAGGAACCTAGTTAAAGCAACTGGTCGTATGACGGTAGTATTGTACCCTTCGGGATGAATATACTATTGTTTCTCGACTTCAGTGCTTGAAGCCGGGAACTTATGAGGGATGCATGTTTTTTCCGGAATTCAGCTGAGGCCTCCCTGGGTAGTACATAATGCCAAACCGATTCCCTGATTTGGTCATGAGCCATTTCTCAGAAATGGTGAACGTATTATTGCTACTCAGCTTTAAGAGTCTGTGATGTTGACCCGTAGTAGCACACCCGTGAGATTGGGAGGGGTTTACAGGTTTGCAGGAACCCTAAACCTCCAACATACCCGCTTTTTCCAGTATTACTCCATGATATGATCCGGTCCTATATGATACTTGGTTGAGAATTCTGGAATTTCTGTACAGAGATAATGATATTATGATTCTTCACCAACACTTGGTTATCTGATCCATACCAGCGTCGGACCGCTGACCACATGCCAGTTGCATACATGACATCATGGAATCTTAGCATACATGTTCAGTTACTTCTAAGGATCACATATTTGAATTAAATTGTCGGATTTTTTTTTGCATTAAAACATGGATCAAAACCGATAGATTCCTTGGAAATAACCGAACATGGAATTTGCATACATCTTTGCATTTTTGACAGGTATTCAGGGACAAAATTCTTATCCTGACCTGGTTTCTATCCAGAATGGTCAATTTGAATCACGATTGTCAAGATTTAGACATGGAACAACTCCGAGCGGAGGTGACTGAGATGAAGGCCCAACTGGGGAATTTTATAGTGGACATTCGAGCGTTGTCCCATGATCAGAAGTTGCTGAGAGAAGAATTCAACTTGATGAAGACTCAGATAAAGCTGCTTACAGGAATCATGAATGCTATGTCGAAAAAGGAAAATAGCCGTGTGTCTGCTTTTCAAACAGCCGTGGTCATTTTCTCCCATCTCTTTGGGATGTCCATTAAATCAAGGTTCCTTAGGTGGATTTCCTCTACAGTTTGAATCTCTTCCCCAGCAATCGCCACTTGGAAGTCAGGAAGAGCATTAGATATGAACCAACTCCACATGTGAGATAAATGATCCTGCACCAATCTTTACCAAAGAAGTGAGCACTTTCTTTCCTTATCAGGGATCCTCCTCAGTTGCTACGCCTTGGTTTCCAGGAGAAATACTTCAACAGGTTTCGTCTATAGCTCATCCATTGCTAGCAACCCGTCATCAACAGGAACAAGAAAGGGTTATTGATCCGATACCCATGTCTTATGTTGAGTTATGCCCACAACTACTCAACATGGGGTTGATTGAGTGTCACAAGCTAACTTCTCCTTCCGGTAAACTTCACCAAAGTTGGAATCCCTACGCCTACTGTGTTTTTCATTCTGGAGCTCCCGGACATGATGTTAATGATTGCAAGGCGTTTAAACATCAAGTGCAAGACTTAATTGATGAAGGCGTAATCACTTTTAGACTGACCGGGCCGGAAATTCCGCAAGATAAAGCATGTAGGAATACAAAAGACGTGGTCGATTTTCCTTCTTCTAGAATCATTGCTCAGGCCAAGTCTTCAAAGGGGCTACATCAACAACCTTCATTCGCTACCCGACCGAGTATAAGTAAGAGAGTACAGGGACATGTCAGGCACCTGACGCAATGTCAACAACGAAATGTTCAATCACAATCTCAGGGTCAGCAACAACAGTCACAAAAACCATTTCAGGAAAGAACAAGAGCGAAGAACCGCAGACTTGATCCTATCCCATGTCCATATGTTGTATTGCTTCCAGAGCTGCTGAAGTTGAACCTGGTTGAGCTCCGTACCATGAGGGCTCCTCCTGCTGATAATCTACCACTAAATTTTGATCCAAACTCCAGGTGCGAATTCCATTCAGGTGCCAAGGGGCACAGTATTGAGAAATGTTGGGCTTTTTAGAACAAGGTACAAGACCTAATTGAGTCCAAGGCAATCAATTTTTCTCCTCATCCAAAGGTAATCCAGAATCCGATGCCTAATCACGACGGAACTGGTGTCAAGGTTGTTCTACCAGATGGTCCATGTTAAGTTGAAGTCTTTGAGTTAATCACCCAGGACGTCGGGGTATTCATGAAGTAAATAAAGCCAGCAGTATTCAAGTACTCTCAGTAATGGAATTTATGTGTTTGCCTTTCTTCATTGTTCATTTTCATCCCTATTGAGGGGAACTACGTCGCTATGATTCTTCATTGGTCATCAGTCAATGGAGATACGTAGGCAGAAGATCGCCAGGTCTTTCCGAGCAACCTTATGGGGCAACTTTACTCCCCAGCTTCACTTTTTCCTTCAGACGTCTCGTGTCAGAGTCAGAATAACTGGAAGAAGAGGTATGATTGCCATGGTTGGGCATACGGCTACAACTTGCAGGTTACAAGTCCGTGAAAGAGCTATTGATCAATGAAAGTATCCAAGACTGACAGGTCCAGACGGAGCCAAGCCTCCTCAACTACGGCAATATACAGTTTCTTTACTGCATTTCCATTTGTAGTTTCTTTTATATGCTAAACATTTGTCTACATGTATGAATTTTGTTTGCTTTTGAATGTTAACAATAATAAAACTCACATGTTTTTCTTGAAGTAATTCATTCGCATTCACTTATAATTTTGCATGTGTACATCACAATACCAATTGTCGTGCTTAAACTATATGAAGGAGAATGATGAAACAAAAACGCAAAATCTCTAATTGTGTGCTCTCGAGTAAGGCCCTGTTGACGATGTACGGGCTTTGTTTCAAATCCCTAAACACTGGAGATATAAGGAAGATAAACCCTTGCTAACCCCTTTGAGCCTTGAAGTAGGAGTTTCGTTTCACATGAAAAACCCTCACATATAACCCAGGGGCAGGGTAGATGTCAGCTAGTCGGACCAAGCGTTCAGGCTTTCATAAAGGAGTGTATTTGAGGATCCATTACATCCTACCATGCTAATCAAGAGGTCAAAAGACCCGAAACAATAATGGTTATCCAAGTCAAAAGGTCCAAAGATTGAAAACCACAATGGTTATCCTTCGTCGACCAAAGAATGGGGCAGTCGCAACCCTCGCAAAGCAATCAAGACAAATAGTGTCACACGACTTGTTCAAAATGCAAAAAGAAAAGAAAGAAAAGAAAAGCCCGCTAAGTCAAAACTTGAAAACAAACGACTTAGGCAAAAGTTAGGGCATCCCGCTAGACTTCACAATCAAAGATTCACAAGAATCAGTCCAGGCAAAAGTTAGGGATAGGCAAAATAATGCAAAAGAGAAAGACGGAAAGGATTACACAAGAAAAATCCTCAAAAGAGAACAAAGTCGTGTGGCACAGATGCGAAAGAGAAAAAGGGTGACTGACTCACAACAATAACCTGATTGGTGCTTGAACTGATAGCAGCAATGGTTCCTCAATCGACACGAAACCCTTGTGAAAGGTGAATGCTTGTGAAAATTAGTTGAACATAGGAATGGAGAACATCACGAAGAGTGGGTGGGCACAAATAAACTTCGAGCCTATATCCTTTATTTCTGTAACCGTGAACCAGGCCACGATACAACCTTTAAAAGTCCTAACTGAAACGAGATTAAGTTGAGAGCGTACTACTACGAGACCGCGTTCCTGACTCCTATGAGTTATGCTAAAAGACATTTGTTGGTATTGCATGTACATACTTTCATTCAAAATAATGTCGTATCTTAACCAGTGATTCACTCACGAAGGTTAGCGATCCCTTTTCAAAACTTCAAGATTAACATGTGTTTTGCATTAGAATTTTCATTCTAGGAATAAACATTTTTTGCTTGCATACATTTGTTTAGCATCATAAATGGTTCACATGCGGAAATTCAATCCAGAAGCTCAAGCTTGCCAAGTTGAGAAGTCTAAAACTTCTGAAAGACAGTCATGTCGAGGAGAACTTTTCCGAGAAAAGCTCCATTGATTAAGGACTTTCCCAACTAGTCATGGTAAGAGCTAGCCAATCCGGGGCAGTTACGTCGAACAATCTCTTCAAAATTCAGCCAAACTGGGGCAATCACCTCGAGATTCAAATCTCTCCAAGAGCGAAGATTAGTTATTCAAGTGCAAAACTATTCAAGTACTCGTACTGGGGCAGGCCACACCAATAGTACGAGAACTCATTCCTTCCTGAAGAGAGATAATCAGAAGCATCTACCCGAAGTTCAGCTACCCGGAGTTCAGAGTACCGAGACAGTTATATCCTCAAAGAGTTTCTATGGCACCCTCTTGTCATAAATCTTACTAATTGAGTCCATTACCCATCTAGCGGTCGCTCGTCAAGCCAATTATCTTGTTCAACGCTTCTGACAGCTACAAACTCATCTGCATTGGTAATGGTTACCTCCCCATCAAGGTTATTATGTTGATTCATGCAATCATTACGATACCTAAGAGTTTAAAGACATCAAGTCTTTTGTAAAATCTTCTTGAGGTAAAATCCATACAGAAGCGATTGATCCCCGACACGAGAAAACTTGAAATCATTCCTCCCCAGCCGGACGTGTCTCGGTTTTGGGTCATCCCCAACAGACGAATGGAAGTTATCCCCAATAAAACACTTCTATTCCCCTAGCAGATTTCAGATAAATCATTCTCCTCCCCAGCAGATCCATGAGAGTGGATAGTCCCCAATGGTCGAAGTATCCCCTAGCAGGGTCTTCGAATCTAAAGTCCAATTTATTTTTGGCAAGGTGATAAGTCGAGACATACTAGTCACACTCTTCTCCAGCAAAAATATCAACAATCATTTGTATTCCCCACAGAGTCAGCAAAGATTTCTTATATCCGCGTCAGGAATTCTCTTTATACCTATCCCCCAGTGTCATGGGGCATCAGGTCATACAACTCATCATGTGTGTATTAAATTCAAGGTTGATATTCAAAGTCCACCCGCAACATGGCAATTTATCCAAAGTCCATCCTCTGGGTGGCAATTCATTCAAAGTCCAACCGCAGATTGGCCAAAGTCCATCCTCTGGGTGGCAAATTCTTAAAATTCTAGCCGCAGACTGGCCAAACTCCATCCTCCGGGTGGCGAATTCTCAAAGTCTCCCGTAGCAAGCAGCAACCCCCGTAGTGTGGCGAATTACCAAAGCCCCCGTAGTGTGGCAAGAAATTGAAGTCTCCCGTAGTGAGCAAAAGTCTCCCGTAGTGAGAAAAAGTCTCCCGTAGTGAGCAGAAGTTTCCCATAGTGAGCAGCAGCCCCCGTAGTGTGGCAAGAAATCGAAGTCTCCCGTAGTGAGCAGAAGTCTCCCGTAGTGAGCAGCAGCCCCGTAGTGTGGCAAGAAATCGAAGTCTCCCGTAGTGAGCAGAAGTCTCTCGTAGTGAGCAGCAGCCCCCGTAGTGTGGCAAGAAATCGAAGTCTCCCGTAGTGAGCAGAAGTCTCCCTTAGTGAGCAGAAGTCTCCCGTAGTGAGCAAAAGTCTCTTGTAGTGAGCCAAAGTCTCCCGTAGCGAGCAGCAGCCCCCGTAGTGCGGCAAAAGTCTCCCATAGTGAGCAAAAGTCTCCTGTAGTGAGCCAAAGTCTCCCGTAGCTGAGCAATGTGTCCCCGTAGTGTGGCGAATTTACAGAAGTCTCCCATAGCTGAGCAATGTGCCCCCGTAGTGTGGCAAATTTTCTGAAATTCACCCGTAGCTGAGCAATGTGCCCCCGTAGTGTGGCAAATTTTCTAGAAGTCTCCCGTAGCTGAGCAATTTTCCCCCGTAGTGTGGCAAAGTTTCTGAAAGACTCCCGTAGCGAGCAATGTGCCCCCGTAGTGTGGCAAAGTTTTCAAAGTCTCCCGTAGCTGAACAGTGTAGCCCCCGTAGTGTGGCGAAGTTTTGAAAATCCCCGCAGTGTGGCAGAGTCCCCCGCAGTGGGCAAAAGTCCACCCGCCGTGTGGCAGATTCCCAAAGTCCACCCGCAATGTGGCAGATTATCCAGGGTCCACCCGCAGGGTGGCAAGGTATTTGAAGTCCAACCGCAGATTGGCGAAAGTCCACCCGCAACGTGGCAGATCGTATCGTGAAGTCCAACCGTAGATTGGCAAAAGTCCATCCTCAGGGTGGCAAAGTATCTTAAAATTCGGTCGCAAATTGTTAAAGGTCCACCCGCAGCGTGGCAAGTCAGTAGCCGTCTGACATCACCCAAAAGGCATCCCCCGTTTACTATTCTTCACATCATAATTATATCCAAGAAGAGTTTGTTCGGTTGAGTTTATTTCCCTGTTCCTTTGCCAGAGAGTGAAAATGTTCTGGTTGTTTCTAGTATTCAATACCTGCATACCTCAAATGTCTGAAAGCAACTGCTATCATCCATTCACATCCACAGTGATTGAATAGGGGCAGCTGTAACACCCCAAAATTTTCCCTCTAATTTATCACCTGGACGGGCTTTATGTTTCGCATTCATCAGCATTCTTTGACACAGGCTGGTCACTGGGACCAGAGATTTCAGAGAATTATGGGTTGTCCATTAGGTTTATGTCCATAAGGTGGATTTTCAGAGATCTGGTTATACAATGGACTAGAGTCTCCTCTAGGCGTATCATCATTGGCAGTTAGGGTTTATTCCTCTAATCATATGACTTTCAAGAAGGGTTTGGATCATGATGTAATCGAAATATCAGTATGAGAGGATCAGAAATCCATTCATTGGTGGCCTAGTCACGGGATGTGCCGTTCCTACATAAAGTACATGTTCCGTTCAAAACCGCTTCCAGTGACTTTGGAATTAGTAAATGGATTGTCGCATTTTGATAAATCTAGTTATTTCCTTTTGAATTTCTAACTTTATCCATTTCAAGGTACATTTACGAGTCAATAACCCATAAAGATCCGAGTATTCCGTATTTACTCATACTAACATTCGTTCTTCGTTACACGTCCAAGATTTTTGTTACGGCTCATTCAAGCGACACATTTTCAAATTTCAACCATTTCAAGCCCATTATCCGTATATATACTTTTGTCAATTCCATTATCCAATCAAAAAAAGGGAGAAGGGAACAATTTCTATGGAGTGCTATTAGCATTTGAGAGCACACGATCTTTCGTGTCGGAAGCCAAATCAATTATTCCTCAATATTGTTGCAAGGCTGCTGGCCCATTTTATTTAAGGCTTGTAGAAAGGGAGGAACAAACATTGGAGCAATTTCCAAAATGGCAATTCCTATAAAGGCCAGGTTGTTCTAAAAGTCCAAATAGCATTAGGGATACGATAGCATTAGGTGAAGGCATCAATGTGGATCAAGGAAGGTTTTATTTTATTTTTTAAAAATGACATGGCATAAAAAAAATAGATGAAGATTTGGTAAAAAAAAAGCATCAGAAGTATATTGTTGTTAGAAACTACAATAAAAAAAATTCTGACTATTGAATCTATATAGCAACTTGTAAAACAATACACAGGAAATTCCTTCAACTAAGTGTGACAGAAATTTCATCTAATTTCATTACAAGAACCAAGACAAAAATTCAGAACAAAACTACAAGAGAATAACAGAAGAAACTGAGTGGAAATTCAATTATAAAAGATTCGAAAAAATTTCTAACAGATTAATAACTAATCATAACCAACTGTAACCGATTTTTATGGTGAAATTTCCAGATTACCCTCTAATCTCCTCCTATAAAGGTCCATTTGATCTTCATCTTCAGGCCGGATTTTTTTTTGATACTCAGTTTCAATCCATCATCTTCATCTCTAAATTCTTTCTCTCCTTCATACCCCCATTTTGAAGCTAAATCTTCTTTTCCCTTGAGCCTTCAATTTCAGAGTCTCCACCATCTTCCTCAATCCTTCTGCAACCATTAATCCTTCACCATTTTCAACCCACTATCAAGAACACATCCATAACATTCATCACTTTTCATCAATCACCCTGCAAATGAGCAAATAAAAGTGTCAGCAATAGTCGAATTCAGCGCCAATGGCATACTTACAGCTTCGACAATTCAGAACCGTGGAGTATGGACAAGAATTGAAAGAAGATCTCTGAATAAAGATTCAACAACAATTTCAGATGTGAAAAAAAGGAAGAACGAAATCGCAAATTCGATCTTTACCAGAACAAGACGCCGAGCCGACAAACGAATTCTCCAATCTTCTTCATCACCCAAATCTTCACCCTCTTCAATCTCACAACTCGAATTTCTTCATTCTCTTGGCAGAGAATCACTCTTTATTCCACAAGATCTTCTTTAATCTGCACCAAAAAGGTAACCAAGTCACAAGCTGCGTCTTCACCGATTCAACATCATCATCACTATTACATCATCGTCAGAACCTATAAATTGAATCAAGACTCAACAATAATTCAACACTTTTTTCAAGAACACATCACAACAAGAGTCAACGTTCACTGATTCAAAGCAACAACGTTCAAGTTCAAATCAGAAGCACATCAAGAAGCCACAACGAGGGAGTAAAAGATTCAGGGGAGAGAGGTTAGTTAAAGGCGTTTATACTAGAGTAATCGGAGGCGATTTCTCCGTCGCAAACGTCATCGGAGAAGCTGTTTGAAGGTTAGTTAACTTGGAGCTTTACTTCCTCCTCGGTACCCTTGTTGCTTTCGATAGGCCTAAATTTTACTTCTTTGATGCGAACACGCGTGTAATCGGGGTATTTGAATGTGTAAGTCTTGATAGAGAACGTAGCCTTGGCGGTTCCTTTTGCGATTAGCATATGTATTTTCGTTTGAGATGTTGAGGTCTATAGGTTTGGAGAGGTTTCGTGATAGGTTAAGATTTTGGTGGTGAGAGGTTTACTACGGGGAGGGGGATCCGTCGTTAGGGAGGCTAGGGTTTCTCTTGAAGAAGTTGAGGTTTAAGAAGAAGAAGAAGGTGGTGGTGGTGACCGCGATGAAGCGAATTGAAGAAGAAGGAGAGGTCAGCGGCGGTGAAGGCAAGAAAGGGGGCTAGGGTTTTTATGTTCTCTTCGTCCCTTTTGTTCTTTTTCTTTGTGTTTTTTGTTTATAAAGTTTAAACTTTTAATTTAATTCTGATAAGAGGATTAAGAGAAATCTCATGTATTTAATATAAATTAACAGCAATAATAAAGAATTAATCTCCCATTAATCCACTATTAAATCATAGTGAAGAGATAAGATTTGGGTGGTGATAAGATTCTCTTTGGACGGTCCAATCTGACGGTGACACTTGTCACCGTCCGGTTGGACCCCTGTATGTCAATCACACGCGTGCCGCCCACCTTAAGCTCCATGCACCCTCAAAGCTGCGCGTTTTGGGCCCATTCGACCTGCTATCTGCACCCCTCATGTTAAGCCCAATCACATTTTTAACTAAGAAAATACTTCATGCACCCCTCACTTTTTTCCTTATTTCTTTTAATTTTCTATTTTATGCCACTTCAATTTTAATCATTAAAAAATATTAAAAAGCTCAATAAAAATTCCCAAAAATTATGATAGAATCTTAACTCAATTTAGAACCTTTCCCAATTTTTACTTTCTGAATTTTGTCATTTTCCAATTTAATTTCGTTTTTTCATTTAATTGATTTTCTATTGAATTCTTTCATGGACACATAAATTTGTACATTTTATTTCTTCCATTTTCTATAACATTTTTGGTCCATTCTTTTTTCTATGATTAGAGGACAAATAATAGTAGCTAGAATAATTTTTGATGTATTTTTTGGTGCATTTTATCCACTGTTTTGGTAGTGTGATTTGTATAAATTTGTGATTGAACCTTAGATAGATTTAGGTTGCAATTTGACTTAGTTAGACTTTGAATTTTTAGGAGATTTTTTAACACAATGTAATAATCAGGTTAGAGACTCTAGGGAATTAATTTCATATTTTTCCCATGACTTTTTATATTTTTGTCATTTTAATTCATTTCCATCATATTATGCATATTCATGTTCATTTCACTTACTAACATTTCCTTTTTGTGCAAGGTATTTTTCGAGGATTTGCTTATGGACTTGGATTGTGTTTTGTTATGCCTCGATTATGTTTGTGTACGTTGTGATGTAAAACTTGTATGCTTGTATAGTTTCTATAACTAGGATAGAAAAGATAAAACGAATCGATAGAAAACCAAAATCTCAAAAATAAAGAAAGACTCGATCCAACGTCAAGTAAATTTTCAAATAAATAAACAAAGTTGCATGTGACTTTAGGATTCCTCGATTACCATTGTTCCACTCCATTACACCCAAAAGAAAGCCTTGTATGTTGCATACCATAAGTCGTGCGTCTCAGCACCACGCAACCAACCCACCCGATCCATCGTTCCATCTCATTTACATTTCATACACGTTTTTACCCACCATGACTTAGGAGGACCATATTGTTCACCATTAACTTTTTGTATTTGCATTTCTAGTTTAATATCTCTTAGGTAGATTCAATCTTTCAAACCTCACTAACCACAGGTCATCCTTAAATTCAAGTAACTTAGGGTAAGTCTAGTTTCCCCTAGAATTTTTTCCTTTCTTAACTTGAGTCTCACTTCTCATCTTTAAGAAAATAAAAAACACTTAATAAAGGAAAATGTGTACAATGTGCCACAAGCCTTAAGCTATACGGGAAATGACTAGTGGAGGTCTCCTTCACTCTTCTAAGATGCTTTACAAACGTTCCATTGGGGGCGATCTTGGAAAGTATTCGCTCCTGTGTCATAGTCTTTAGTGTCGTACATACCATAAACAAAAATTCAAAACACTTCTTCTAAAAGAAAATAAACCAAGACATCACGTCTTCTCTTCCCATCTCATACTCCTTGCGGACGAACATGACTTGTCTCGACAATTCAATCAGTGACACGGTAAACACCCTCGAGTCAGAGCCGGTAACACCTGAGCTAGAGCTATGGCAACATCATCCTAAAAAACACAAACAAGTTCCCGCCTTAGTTAGATGAACTACGGTGTCTCTGATCCTCATTTATCCCGATGAGGTACGTAGGCAGTGGGGTAGGGCCCATTCGAGCACAATCATTCTTTTTCCCTACATTTTCCCCTTTCTTTCCATTTTTTTCAATTCTATTTCTTTTCTCATTTCCATTTCATTCCAGATAGCCATTCTTTCATTTAAACAACATATTATTTCTCACCCTTTGAAAACAGACTTATAAGCGTGGATCCCGTCGGGTACGGCAGACGGATTGGGGTGCTAATACCTTCCCAATTCGTAACCGACTTCCGGACCCAGATCTTTGGTTCACAAGGCCTCGTCCTTTTCCTTCTTCCTTAGGTTTGTGCAACATTACCTTTCCCATTCCTTCGGGATACAAATGTCTGGCTGGCGACTCTACCTTTTCCGCGCCACTTTCGCGTTTGTACTAGGATGAAAATCCCGGGAGTGACAACTTCCTTTTCATGAATCAAGTATTGCGACATGCTAGCTGCGTTACGACAAGATCTAAAAATATTTCTACTCTCTAGGGGAGCTTTCATGCTAGGCTTTCAAGGAGTGTGTCCTTGGAGACTAACACTAATAACATCCAAATCTAACTTAGGTGTTCCCTTTTATTTTTCCAAAAGCTCTGGTCAAAAGCTTTACTTATGATATCAACCCAGGATCCAATAAGAAAGTATAATAATGAGCATTATAGTAAATAAGGAAGCAATAAACAAACATATAAAATAACAATAGTAAACAAAGAAGACAATCAAAACAAGTTATCAAACAAACGCAAACTATCCTAAGTTAGGCTCGACTCTCTCATGCATGGAACACTTTTGTCCCCAGCAGATTCGCCAGCTGTCATACCTCGAAAAAATACGATCCTCATGAAGGACGCAAACAAAACAACAGAGTCGCCACCTAATTCTATTTATTCTAACTAAAGAAAAAGGAGATATAGACACAACCTAAATAGGATAAGAAATGGTCAATGAAACCACTAAACTAAGTTCGGGAGTTGGTTACGCATGAGGAAGGTATGAAGCACCCCTCACGTCCGTTGTACTCAACGAGAACCTCTTAGTTTAATATGCGCTTGAATGTTAACTTATGTCTTTGTTTTCTTCTAATGGTAAAAGTTTGCTAAGATCGTTTGTTTTAAGGCAAATATATATTTTAATTATCATTATTTGTTATGGAAATACGGTTAGTTTTTTATTAGTGTGCTCGCGAAGGATTAAAATCCCCATGCCTACGTATTCCCTTGTGCAATGGGAAAGTCAGAGATTCGTAGTTCGTGCAACTACGGTTTGTTGGTGTTTTTTAATGAACGCTTATTTAAATCGCTCTCTAACTGCTAGACATTGGCTTGTCTGCTCGCAATAAGAGGCTGAAACGCTAGCTTGTCTGCGAGATAGAAAAAGTTTAAACAATGTTCGTTTAGAGAAAAGATTTGATCTTGTTTAATATTTTAAGAACAAAAGGGCGAATGAATCACGTCTCGTGGGGAGGGCCTCAGGAATGGTTCATTCAAGAATTTGTGGAATGCTAGACTCCAGAACTCAGTTCTTTCGTTATTTGATTTGTAATAATTAAGTGTCTTGAAAGACGAAAGGGTGAATGAATCATGTCCTATGGGGCTGGCCTCAGGAATTATTCATTCAAGAATTCGTGGAATGCTAGACTCCAGAACTCAATTCTTTCGTTATTTGATTATAAAAGATTTGATAAAAATCATACTTGTCTTTTGAGTTTTAGGGTTTAGAACTTGATACGTGGATCAAGTATACTTGGATTTGGTAACTTGCTATGGGAAATAAGCGCAATGCATTGATTCTTTTAAGTTGAAAATAGTTGATAAAAGTGTGAATTGTAAAGTAGTGCAGATGGAGATCATAAAAATGACTGACTTATGTGTGTACAATGGGGTGAAGTATGTAGATTTACTTAGTGTTATACCAAGCAGTTCGATTATCTTTGTGATTATTTATCCTGGTATGATCGCATTCATTTTTTACTCGAAAAGTTATGGTCATAGCGTACAAATGAATCATACAAATTCAATCGAAGCATGCAATCGTCACATAACAAGCAAGAAACATATGGGCATCACACACGACTTCAACAAAGAAGAACTAATAAACTAACCTCTAACATATAACTCATTTAAAATAATAATAATAATAATAATAATAATAATAAAACTACTATTAAATGTGAGACAAGAATGTCTTTCTTTTATTCTAATAATAACAAACATAAAATAAATGGGACATAAGGCTTCAACATTTATAAAATGGAGTTATCATTTAAACCAAGAATAAAATATCCAATCGATGTTCAAAGAAAAGCATCGCTGAAAAAAACAATCAAAAGCCTAGAACGTATCATCATTGGTTGGAAATATAATCTAACATAGTGTCTTAAAAAATAAATACTTATGGCCACCATCAGCTAATATTTTAACGGGCAGATAGCAAATAAAACAATTAAACCGAGATACACTCATCAAGATCCATTGATCACCCGTTTAAAATAAAAATAAAAATAGAAATAGAAACTATCCAAGCAGGCATCGGGTAGTGCACCTCATGAATCATAACATTATTTTAAGCCCTTGGTCCATCCTTATTTTTTTAATAAAAACATAGACCCATTCTTTTATCCGTTGTGCCAACCATTAAACACACTAATCATGTTAAAAGCAAATGACACAAGGTGAGATAAAAACTAAAGGAAAAAACACATGGCTATCAACAACATGATGTATCACCAGCATATATGAAATAATGTTATCATATCCATATACTTATCCTTAAAGAACTCGTGCATGCCAGTTTTGATTAGTTCAAATACCATCATGTATTAGGTTAATCCTCCACATAGTCACTGAGAAATTATAAATCCACGGCTAAGAAAAAAAATAAAGGAAAATATCCCCTCATAAAAAAAACTGGCGAAAATTAAAGGGAAAACAAATACATATATAGCTATGGTTCCCACGCCACATAAAGTTACAAAGAAAAACACCAGCTCTTAACACTTTGAAAAGAAAAACAAAAATAAAGGAAAGGGTCGTTTCAGACACTCGCTCCCATTTTGTTCCATACTCAGTTTCATCATCTTCTTAAAGGAGATGAAACCTCATCATATATCATCACCATCCTCGCGAAAAAAACAACAATCATGGAGATAAACATGAAATAAACAGTAGCAAACAAACAAACAGAGACAAAAGTTCAACATCGATGAACAATCAAGTGTGGAAAAAACTACCTTCGATGAAGAACGACGGTTTAAGCTCGTTTTCTGGTAGGCATTGCTTTCTCTTCTGATGCAATCTTCCTCTCCTTCTTGCCTTCTATTTTCATCAATGTTTGTTATGTTGTTGCATATGCTTGCATAAATGAGAGGCTTAACTCCAACTATTTTGAGTCTCAATGTGAGACTCCATTAACTTTTCTTCTAAGCTTTTAGGGATTAGGGTTTTGGGAGGAATTTTGCTTCATCCACTTTCTTTTCTTTTGGGTTTTTCGTGGTGTTGCGGCTAGGGTTTTGTTTCTGATCCTTTGTGAATTTTCCGCCCCTTTTTTGATGTGAACAATGCCTCCTTTTATAGTCATGAATTGGGGTTTGTGAGTTTCAATTCTTCCTTGTAATACCCCGTATTTTATTTAAAGCTACGGACAATATTAATTAGTAATAATATTATTCCAGAATACTCTAAGAAATTTTAATGGAACCAAATAGAGTAATTAGCGGGATATTATTTTATTAATTGATATTAGCTGACTCAGAGGTTTTATAAAATATCGGATTCAGAGACATTTTCAGATATTCTCTAATTTTGAACTATTGGTAAAAATATAAGCTTTTATATTTTTATATATATAGAAAGATTATGAGAGGAAGAGAAAGTTGGTAAGAAAGAAGGAAAAGGAGAAGAGAAGAGAAGAAGAAGAGAGAAAAACCCTAAAGCTCCAATTCCTCATTCCCGATCATCCGTCCGTCAAATCAACTCAATCTTTCCGCCAATCTCTGTCTCTCGAGGTGGGTTCTTAGTTAGAAACTTTTATCTTTGATTTTGGTTGAGATTTAGAGATTTTGTGGTTAGGGCTATATTGGAAAATCTAAGAGAAATCAAAAGTTTAACGGTTAAAACTCGATTAAAACCTACCTAAAATACTCATATGATGATAATTGATATGTTTGATTATGTCTTGTTGCATTGGTTGATGTTTGGGAGTGTTTGGGTGTGGAAAAAGTGTTTTCCCTTAAGACTGGAACTTCCTGAACTGGTGTAGCTCGCTCAGCGAAAGTTCCAGGGCGATTTTCGCTCAGCGAGAAGGATCTCGCTCAGTGAGACCTATAGGTTCAACCCTTGGTTTTTAATTTGTAACTTATGATCCGGGTATCCGTTTTTAACGTTCCACATATCTTTTCGAAGCTAATGATGAAATCTATATTTTGCGATAAAGAAATGTTGGTTCCACCCGACTTTTACCCGACTATTCGATTAAAAGGTAACGAAACATAATTATGGAATTGTGAGTTAAAGATAAGGAATTGGTGAGACTTGTGAGACACCTAGGAGTTCGTAGACTAATAAGAATTAAGGATCGCGCTTGATTGTGTTCCCCTTTGTTAGCTTGAGGTGGGTATTACATTGAGTCCCACGGGAAGCGAGAGTTAGCTTGAGGTGGGTATTACATTGAGTCCCACGGGAAGCGAGAGTTAGCTTGAGGTGGGTATTACATAGAGTCCCACGGGAAGCGAGAGTTAGCTTGAGGTGGGTATTACATTGAGTCCCACGGGAAGCGAGAGTTAACTTGAGATGGGTATTTCATTGAGTCCCATGAGAAGTCTAGTGGTTCATACTTGAGGTGGGTGTTCCACTGAGTCCCACGGCAAGTCTTGTATGATGTATTGTTAGGTTGTTCCATTTCGACTTGTTTATTTTTGAGAGGAATCTTGTACTCGTAGAATTTTTATGCTTGACCCTTAGAGCCGAGAGAACTCTAAGATAGGGAACCCACTGAGATGTTTTATCTCACCCCATATTGATGTTGTTCTTTCAGGTACTTCAGGTTCCGCTAAGAGTAAGGATAAGGCGACTTGATTATCCTTGCTAGTTGATGGCTTAGTATTCCGCTGTGGATTTTTGAGATCTTTGGATCTAGTTCTTTGATCTTTTTGTAGTTGAACATCTTGTACTATTTTATAGCCTTGTTTAGTACCTTATGTTGTAGTGGCTATATTTATACAATGTGTTGCTAAGAAATTATTTGTATTTCAGTACCAAATTATTAATACTATATATGAAAAATATGCTTCATGTATGTCTTTTGTATTTGGGTATTACAGTTGGTATCTAAGCAGGTCGTATCCTCGAGCTAGCCTTGAAATGTTATAAGTGTTTCCTTTCGTTCATACACTTTGACTTGCGATAGGACTAAATGTTATGTTTATGGTATTGAGCCTGATCAACTTAATCCTATTTTGAAGATATTTAGGAATTATGGCTGGTAAACGTGGAACTCGTGCTCGACCCAGTGTCACTCCTCCCGGTAGTGATCAAACAGGTAGCGATGGGAATGTTGCTATGTTCCAATTTATGCAGCAGATGTAGCAACAACAACACCAATTCATGCAAGAAATGATGCATCAAATGAGTGGGGGCCTTCACCCTCAAGTGGTTGCTCCTGGAGCTGTGGGAGGAACATTCAGAGACTTCTTCCGCATGAACCCCCAAGAGTTTCATGGCGGATTGGATCCGGTTAAGGCTCACGAATAGGTGACTGGAGTAGAGAGGATATTCCAGATTGTGATTTGTAGTGAAGAAGATAAGGTGACTTTTGCGTCACATTTACTAAAGGGTCCTGCTGCTAGGTGGTGGGAAGGTGCTTCCAATTTGATGATGGTGCAAGGGATTCTGAGGGTATGGCAGCAATTTAAGACAGTTTTTATGGATAAGTATTTCCTGAGTTCCTTGAGGACACAAAAGGAGTTCGAATTTCAACAATTGAGGTAAGGGAGCATGACTGTGGCCAATTATGCTGAGAAGTTTGAGAACATGGCGGCCTACTCTAGGCAGGCTATGTATGCTCCTGATGAAAGGTGGAAAATTGACCAGTTCTTGTTTGAACTATGGGCTGAACTCTCGCATAGTGTCTCTCAAAGGGAGTTCACTACCTACTATGAGATGTTGAGACAATACTATGTTCCAGAACATAGTTTGATGAAAGTGCAGACAGAAGCAAGTGCCGGAAGGGCGGTTCAAGGAGATAGGGGGAGAGCTAGTCAATCTTTTAGGCCGAGGCCTCAACCCTTCAAGGGGAAACAGGTGTCGAGTCCTAGATCCAGTGCTCCTCCTTCTTGCTCCCGATGCCATAAGAATCATTTTGGTAGATGCAATCTGGGTGCCATGATTTGTTTCCTTTGTCAGAGAGAAGGACATTTTGCTAGAGATTGTCCCTAGAAGAAGGACCAAGTGCAAGCAAGAGTTTATACTATGGATGCTAGGAAGGAGAAGGGCGACAATTCCTTGATTGCGGGTAATTGTCTTGTTAACAATCATCCTTGTCTTGTTTTATTTGACTGTGGAGCTACGCATTCTTTTATATCTACTAGTTGTGTGAAGCGACTTGGGTTGTGATTATTTCCCTTGTCTCCTCCAATGGTGGTTACTACCGCTATGGATGAAACTGTCGAGACGCCGCTTAAGTGTGAGAACTGTACGTTGTCCGTGGATGGTAGAATCTTTCAGATTGACCTCATTTGTTTGCCCCTTAAGAAAATTGATGTTATCCTGGGAATGGACTGGTTGTTTGCTAATTCTATGTTTATTGGATGTGAAGAAAAGTTAATCCTCATTCCCTCCGTTGGAGCGCCTCTGAAAGATTTTTTGACAACGATCTTAGAAGGTACGATTGGAATGGTAAATTTTCTTTTCGAACAAGAGAAATCTGTTTTGCTTATCCTTACTAATGAGGAGAGTAATGACCAACAAGTTTTGAACATTCCGATAGTTTGTAAATTTCCCGATGTCTTTCCTGAAGATGTCACTTCCTTACCTCCGGTGAGGGAAGTTGAGTTCTTAGTCGACCTGATACCGGGAACGGCTCCTATATCCGTTTCCCCTTTTCAGATGGCTCCGATCGAGTTGAAGGAGTTGAAGGATCAATTGGAAGATTTGATGGCAAAGCATTTTGTAAGGCCTAATGTCTCACCGTAGGGAGCTCCGGTGTTGTTGGTAAAGAAAAAGGATGGTGGTATGAGGTTGTGCATCGATTATCGAAGGTTGAACAAGGTTACAATCAAGAATAAATACCCCTTACCAAGGATAGACGAACTTCTAGATCAATTGAAAGGAGCCTGCATGTTCTCGAAGATTGATATGAGATCGGGCTATCACCAGATTCGAGTGAAGAGTTCTGATGTTCCGAAGACTGCGTTCAGAACCCGTTACAGTCATTACAAATTCTTAGTGATGCCTTTCGGTGTGACGAATGCTCCAACTGTTTTTATGGATTACATGAACCGGATATTTCAGAATTATTTGGATAAATTTGTGGTGATCTTTATCGATGACATTCTTATATATTCTCGTACTCCGCAAGAGCACGAAGAACATCTAAGGATTTTCCTATCGATACTGCAGGAAAAGCAACTTTTTGCTAAATTTAGTAAGTGTGAGTTCTGGATGTCAGAAGTCAAGTTCCTTGGACATGTTATATCCCGGGGAGGTGTAGCTATAGACCCGTCCAAGATAGAAGCTGTAATTAATTGGGAGAGACCGAAGAATGTTACCGAAGTGAGAAGCTTCCTAGGTTTGGCAGGTTACTACAGAAGGTTTATTAAAGGTTTTTCTCAGATGGCATTACCGTTAACTAAGCTCACTAGGAAGGACTTCACTTATGAATGGGATTCCAGTTGTGAGCAAAGTTTCGTGTGGTTGAAGGAGAAATTGACGACTGCTCTAGTCTTGATAATTCCCGATCCTAACAAATCTTATGAAGTGTTTTGCGATGCTTCAAAGATGGGTTTAGGAGGTGTTTTCATGCAAGAAGGTCAGGTGGTGGCGTATGCTTCCAGACAGTTGAGAGTTCATGAGAAGAATTATCTTACGCATGATTTGGAATTAGCGGCCGTGGTGTTTACCTTGAAAGTGTGGCAGCACTATTTGTATGGTGTGTGTTTTGAGATGTTTAGTGATCATAAGAGTTTGAAGTACCTCTTTGATCAAAAGGAACTTAATATGGGACATAGGAGATGGATGGAGTATTTGAAGGATTATGATCATGAGTTGAAGTATCACCCCGAAAAAGCGAACAAAGTGGCAGATGCCTTAAGTAGAAAAGTGATTCATAGTGCCGAATTGATGGTATTGGAGTATGCATTGTTAGAAAAGTTTTGGGATCTTAATCTTCAGTTTGTTTGGACTCCGAGTGGTGTAATCATGGGAAACTTGAATATTAATTCTACCATGAGGAATGATATTCAACAAGCGCAAGTTTTGGATGAGAAGTTGCAAGGACTGTTACTCCAACCGGGTTTTATGAGAGCATTAGATGGGATCATCCTATTTAATCAAAGAATTTGCATTCCGGATGATGATGTGTTAAAGAGAAGGATTCTGGAAGAAGCACATAAAGGTTCTTTTACGATACATCCGGGTTCTTCTAAGATGTATCAAGATTTGAAGAGGGAGTATTAGTGGTCCGGGATGAAAAAGGACATTGCGGTATTTGTGTCAGAATGTGCAGTGTGTCAGCAAGTGAAGATTGAGCACAAAAGGCCAGGTGGATTGTTACAACCTTTGGACATCCCAATTTTGAAATGGGATAGTATCTCTATGGACTTTGCAGTAGGTTTACCGAGTACTCAGGGTGGCTATGACTCTGTTTGGGTGATTGTGGACCGACTAACAAAATCTGTGCATTTCTTAGCCGTGAAGACTACATATAAGACAAGTCAGCTTACAAGGTTGTTTATTGCTGAAATTGTGAGATTGCACAGTGTCCCGTCCAGTATTGTATCAGATAGAGATCCGAAGTTCACTTCGAGATTTTGGAAGGTGTTCCAACAAGACATGGGTACGAATTTGCAGTTGAGTACTTCAAATTATCCTCAAACGGATGGTCAGACGGAACGTATGATTCAAACGATGGAGGATATGTTGAGAGCGTGTGTTTTAGAGAGTAGAGGAAATTGGAAAGAACTTTTTCCGTTGATCGAATTTTCGTACAACAATAGTTACCATGCAAGCATCGGTATGGCTCCATATGAGGCTTTGTACGGAAGAAGGTGTAGAACACTGTTGTGTTGGTCGGAAGTGGGTGAAGATAGAATCTTAGGACCGAAAATTATTCAAGAGACTACGAAAAAGATTCGTATGATTCGAGAAAAGATTAAGCAAGCCCAAGATCGTCAGAAGAGCTATGCTGACAATCGAAGGAGACCTTTGGAATTTGTTGAAGGTGATCATGTATACTTGAAAGTCACTCTAAGGTTGAGGTTGAAAGGACCATTTAAGTCGCGTAAGTTAAGCCCGAGATACGTAGGACCGTATCAGATTATAGAAAAGATTGGTGAAGTTTCTTACCGATTAGCCTTGCCGCCATCTCTATCTGAAATGCATGATGTTTTTCATGTATCTCAACTTCGTAGGTTCGTTCTTGATCCTCTTCAGCCTATTCTGCCAGATTCTATCGAGATAGAAGCGGATTTGACCTTCAAGCCCCAACCGAGCCGTATTGTTGGAAGAGAAACCAAAGTGTTCAGAAATAAAGAGATATCGCTTGTTAAGGTGCAATGGGATGAGACCCATCCGGGCGATGCTACGTGGGAGTTGGAATCAGAAATGCGGGAATCATATCCTCACCTATTTAGGTAATCCTTTAAATTTGTGGACAAATTTTGTTTAAGGGGGGGAGGATGTAATACCCCGTATTTTATTTAAAGCTCTGGACAATATTAATTAGTAATAATATTATTCCGGAATACTCTAAGAAATTTTAATGGAACCAAATAGAGTAATCAGCGGGATATTATTTTATTAATTGATATCAGCTGACTAGGAGGTTTTATAAAATATCGGATTAAGAGACATTTTCGGATATTCTCTAATTTTGACCTATTGGTAAAAATATAAGCTTTTATATTTTTATATATATAGAAAGATTATGAAAGGAAGAGAAAGTTGGTTAGAAAGAAGAAAAGAAGGAAAAGGAGAAGAGAAGAGAAGAAGAAGAGAGAAAAGCCCTAAAGCTCCAATTCCTCATTCCCGATCATCCGTCCGTCGAATCAACTCAATCTTTCTGCCAATCTTCGTCTCTCGAGGTGGGTTCTTAGTTAAAAACTTTTATCTTTGATTTTGGTTGAGTTTTAGAGATTTTGTGGTTAGGGCTAGATTGGAAAATCTAAGAGAAATCAAAAGTTTAACGGTTAAAACTCGATTAAAACCTACCTAAAATACTCATATGATGATAATGGATATGTTTGATTATGTCTTGTTGCATTGGTTGATGTTTGGGAGTGTTTGGGTGTGGAAAGAGTGTTTTCCCGTAAGGCTGGAACTTCCTGAACTGGTGTAGCTCGCTCAGCGAGCATACCTCTCTCAGCGAAAGTTCCAGGGCGATTTTCGCTCAACGAGAAGGAGCTCGCTCAGCGAGACCTGTAGGTTCCAACCTTGGTTTTTAATTCGTAACTTATGATCCGGGTATCGTTTTTAGCGTTCCACATATCATTTCAAAGCTAATGATGAAATCTATATTTTGAGATCAATAAATGTTGGTTCCACCCGACTTTTACCCGACTATTCGATTAAAAGGTAACGAAACATAATTATGGAATTGTGAGTTAAAGATAAGGAATTGGTGAGACTTGTGAGACACCTAGGAGTTCGTAGACTAATAAGAATTGAGGATCGCACTTGATTGTGTTCCCCTTTGTTAGCTTGAGGTGGGTATTACATTGAGTCCCACGGGAAGCGAGAGTTAGCTTGAGGTGGGCATTACATTGAGTCCCACGAGAAGCGAGAGTTAGCTTGAGGTGGGTATTACATAGAGTCCCACGGGAAGCGAGAGTTAGCTTGAGGTGGGTATTACATTGAGTCCCACGGGAAGCGAGAGTTAACTTGAGATGGGTATTTCATTGAGTCCCATGAGAAGTCTAGTGGTTCATACTTGAGGTGGGTGTTCCACTGAGTCCCACGGGAAGTATTGTACGATGTATTGTTAGCTTGTTCCGTTTCGACTTGTTTATTTTTTAGAGGAACCTTGTACTCGTAGAATTTTTATGCTTGACCCTTAGAGCCGAGAGAACTCTAAGATAGGGAACCCACTGAGATGTTTTATCTCACCCCATATTTATGTTGTTATTTCAGGTACTTCAGGTTCCGCTAAGAGTAAGGATAAGGCAACTTGATTATCCTTGCTAGTTGATGGCTTAGTCTTCCGCTGTGGATTTTTGAGATCATCGGATCTAGTTCTTAGATCTTTTTGTAGTTGAACATCTTGTCCTATTTTATAGCCTTGTTTAATACCTTATGTTGTAGTGGCTATATTTATACAATGTGTTGCTAAGAACTTATTTGTATGTCAGTACCAAATTATTAATATTATATATGAAAAATATGCTTCATGTATGTCTTTTGTATATGGGTATTACAGTCCTTGCTTGCATGTGAATGGATTTGGACCTAAGGATCATAAACTGAGTCTTTGCAAGGATAAAGAAGGGATGGGATCAATCCCCTTTTTTTAAAAAAACAGAGGTCTCTTCCCTTTTCTATGATAATGTTCGCTGTGTTTTATTTATGTTAGAATCCAATGAAGTTTTCTAAAGTATTACACTTCAAAGCCACTTTATGCGTTCTACTCTTCCCTCTATCTAAATCCATGTTAATGTTACTTTATTTCTAATGCATGTGATGAGGTCTGAAGCGTATAAACAAAGCAATTCTGTTTTTGATGAATATCCCGTGGTGAATCTCTATTCTGCAGGTACTCTTTGTCCATTTTAGTATATGCCTGTCGTGGTACAAATGGTTACTTTAGATTGTGCATAGGGGGAGGAAGAATCACATATTTTGGCTTGCTGTGTATTGCTAAGTCATTTTCACTTTCCTCTTTTTTTTCCAGATTTTTGCAGGTTGGGAGGATTTGGAACTGTTGTTATTGTCAATTGATGGTATGTGGCCCAAGACAAAATGTCCTTACAACTTTCATGAGTGGAGTCGTGACCTTTGTTGGAATTTCGAAAGGTGCACGTTAGATCCAAGGCAATGGAGACTTTGACTTTTGTGCAATCCAAACTGTATTCCAAAATTGTAACGAGCCTATACGTTTGCTTTCCTCACGCTTCATGTTGCACTAGTATGGGCTTCATGATGTCTATTGAATTGTGACTTGGATTTGTAGCTTTAAATATATAATTGTCTTGCAAACTGATTATCATTTTGACTAAACACACATTTGACTTATATCTTTGATTTATATTTTAAGCTTATATCTCAATTGTCCATCACAGGATTTCAAAACACGCATGGAGTTAAGCTGATCCTAAAAAAAAAAAGAAATCCACTATGAATCAAGCATTGGAATTTAAAATGTTGTGTGCGTCTTCCATGAATTTGGTTGAATGATCTCTTGAAATTAGCTATGCTTTAAACCAAAATGAACCATGACAAATCAAACATGAATTCCCATGTTGATATCATGTGCTTTGATTCATACTTGAAATCAATTTAATCCTCCTAAAAATGAATAAAACTTCTAGGAATACGATTCATAACTGAATCAAAACATGAAACAACTTTGGATCAAGAATGAATCGGAGCCCAAGTTTGTCTTAACTTTGTCAATTAAACCATGGCAAACAAGGTCCTTGATTGTGAAACAAACAACTCTATCGTGCCTTAAAATCAAAAGATTGTGACTTAAAATGTGAACTTCAACATACAACACAAACCCTAACTAGAAGGGAACTGAACCATAATGCAACTTTGACTTTAATACATTCTGATGACGGAGCGAACTCTTATTCAATCAAGATTAGGTCGAATCTGATTGAATCTCAACACCCTGCTCACAAAATCTGTCTTGACAATCTTGCCTGGCTGGGTTCAACCTTGTAACAACTCGAACCTAGATAACAAGAAAAAGGTAGTAACACCACATATTTTATTTGATCTTCATGGATTAGCAATGCATAAAAGGCACACACATGTAATTCTAAATGTTATTCACATGATGCAAATTGGAACACATTCATATGAATGAAAATTCAAAAAAACGTCGGGTCAAAATTTAGGGTATGATAAGCAGCAGTAGCAACCTTCTTCGGTTTCTGGCACTGAGTACTGATATGTCCCTCTTCGTCGCAATTAAAACAAGTTGGTCCAACATTTGTACACTCGTCCTTCATATGACCCCTCTTACCACATTTGTAACATCTTATCACAGTAGTAGTGCACACATCATATTTGTGACCTACTTCGCCACACTTGTAACACTTGAGAGGAGTGGAACCCGCTCCCCCGCTTGGCTTCTTCCCATCATTAACCTTCGGTTTCCCCTTGTCAGTTGGAGTCGCATAAGGTTTTCCTCAGAACTGACCCTTGTCCTTCTTCTCACTCACCTGCTTATAGTGAGCAGATCGAGCTCGACTATCCTCATCATAGATCCTACTCTTATCCACAAGCTCAGCATACCTGTGGATCTGCTGACACCCAATCGCTTGCTTGATTTCTGGTCTTAGACCATTCTCAAACTTCAAGCACTTAGACAACTCAACATCATCACAGTTGTAGTGAGGACCAAACTTCACAAACCTCTCGAACTTGGCAACATACTCTGCTACCATCATGTTCCCCTACTTCAGCTTTAGGAACTCAACCTCTTTCTTTCCACGAGCATCTTCAAGAAATTACTTACTCAAAAATTACCTCCTGAACATATTCCAAGTTATCGCAACCCCAACCCCTTCCAATCTCTGATGGGTATTATCCCACCAATCCTCAGCCTCTACATCCAGCATATGGGTGCCAAACTGCACCTTCTGAGCATCGGAGCACGCGATAGTCCTGAAAATCTTCTCAATCTCCTTCATCCACTTATGCGCCTTCTCTGGTTCATTAGTACCCTCAAACTTAGGCGGATTATTCCTCTGAAAAACCCCCCAAAGCATGAAACTCATCCGGAACATTGTTCTGCGCTGTAGCCTGAGCAAATGCAGCTACCACATCCGCAAGAGCACGATTCACAGACATTCTACAAATCACCAACAACATCAGAAGAACAACTCAACCTCAAAAAACTCAAACGAAAAACCAACACGACTGACATCAACACGACTCGACCGGACAGACTGACCTGCTCTGATACCACTAATGTAACACCCTTTTTACCCCATCACAAATAACATACATTTTAATGATTTATCAGAGTAATACCTCAAGAGAGGATATCACATTTATTCATTTAACTCATAAACCTCATATTAAGTCCTGTCCCGTAACACGAGTTACCAAAATCAATAAATAATCCAAACATCTTTTTTGACAAATACGCATCGGAAAAACAAACATCTTTTAAAACAAGAGTATTCAAAAGAAATAACATCTTAATTCTCTTAAAACAAAATAACACAAGTGAAACCCATCCCGAATGTTACTGGACACAGAGCAGGACTCCACTTCTATCTAACTCGAGGAACTCACTAACTCCAAGCTAAAAATATGCACCGAGCTAACCTTGACTATTTGCAGGATGGCATAATAGACCATCACAAAAGGCAGGCAGGGTGAGTAAATTCACATTCAATAAAATAATATATAAATGAGAATTTAAAACATAAACAATGACAACAATTCCATCATCAATAGCTCTATCATACACAACATCAAAGACATCGCATCAATACACAACTCAATTACGTCACATCATCACACAAAATCAATGCACATCATGCTATGTCATTTAGAATGAAATACAACCTCTTATTATGCATGTGGTACTGAAACATCCTCATGGATGGAGACTGGGCCATCAACCCTCCACTAAGGGAGCACATCATAACATCATATCACTTCAATCCACACAATGAGATTGAAGCTACCAATGGACTGAAGTACCCTCATAAATCTATGCCATGAATGCAAGACACAATTATATAAAACTCATTATAACATCATAAACATTGCATCCGCATTCATTCATTATTCATCATAATACATCCTCATTCAACATCATTTACACACTCTTCTAACTCATACCTCTACGTCATGTAATCATACCCCATAACTCATAGAAAATCATATAAGTTATCATACATCATTTAATCTCTAATTCTCATCATATAACCTCTAAAACACATCATACAACAAATCTACATCATCCTAGCAGTTAACAACATAACCCACATCAAGAAAACATTTTTTTCATATTTAAAAATCATTTTTCACACTTCTAGGTCTCACTAAGCAAGAAACCTTGCTCGCTAAGTGACCAAATCTCGAGGTTCTAAGTTTTCAAAATTTTCCTTTGCTCGCTAAGTGAGCTGTAGTTCGCTAAGCGAGCTTCGCAATACCTGCAGAATTTCTGCGTTTTCAAAAATCGCCCTTCTGCGATAAACCTCATCAAAAATAGTCTTTTGGCAACATCATAGGAGAAAATCATAATCCACACCAACATTACTCATAATATCATCATATACATCATCTAACATCATTACATTCATCAAAATCGTCACAAAATCATCATCATGAAGCAATCCCTCAACAAAACCCCATGCCCTAAAACTATACCTCAAAAACCCCGAATTATATTCCCACATTATAATACAAAAGAGAAAATACTCCCCATACCTTAGGTTTTTGTAAGCTTTTTCGATAATCTCCTCGAAAATCTTCCTAACCTTCAAGTCCTAGCTTATCCTCTTCTTCAGAGCTCTTCTCCCAAAAGTGTGATCGTTCTAAATGATCGTACTCTCCAACTTCCCTTCTTTTGTCACTCTTGCCCCTAGGACCTCTTTAGTTTTTCCCCATAATACCCTCACTTATCTTCAACCAAAAGACCACAATGCCCTTATCCTCTAATTTCCTTTATTTTATTTTAATCCTAATTAATTAACTAACCCCGTTATACTTAACATTTGTAATATTAATAAAATATTAAGCCACCCTCAAAACTCCACAAAACATCAAAACAACATCATAAACATCAAAATTCACAAGAAAACACATCAATTAATTAAAAATCGACTATGGGGTGTTACAAAATGACCATTTTACCCATGCCAATTTATGCCGAATTTTTGAAATTTTCGGGCGAATACCGGACATTTCAAACTTGTACCGGATATTTCGCTGTTTGTTAGGTGTTTTTCCAGGATTTTTTTATTGTACTGGGAATTTCTAAAATACCGGTAGATAATATCGGGTATTTTCAAATTACCGGTATAAGATACCAGTATTTTAGAAATTCCAAAACAAATTGGTCTTACCAGGGATTTGAAAAACCCAGTATACTGGGAATTTCAGATAAATTGAAATTCCTGGTAGCTCTCCAGAACATGAAAAATGATTGGAAGACCAATATTTTTCATTTCTCTTCCCCTATAGTGTATGCTCAACAATAACATCAACAAGGATAATATAAAATGTGAATGATTTGCAACAGAAAAAAATACATAACACCAACAAGATAACAAACATATAAAACTACTTTGACTTCCTAATTTCTTCATCCGAGTGTCTAATCCTTCCTGCACATGTTGTTTCCCAGGCTCTTGCCTCTTCAGTACAGTTCTCTCTCCACCGAGTTGTGACGGGAGGCAAAGGACTATCAAGTTTTAGTTTTACCTAAACCCAATGATTGTTGTTTACAAATCCAAAAATAATCATTTATGCCTACTTGTAAACATAAATGGAGTTATGGTCAGAGGGAAGAAGGTTTGGTTAAGTGTCATTGAAAGGGAGACAAGAACCAAAATATACCGGTTCTCAATAGGATAACCCATATCAGGAATCGACATCCATTTATCTCTACCCTGTGCACCTAATTGTGTTATTTTTAAGGAACTTCGAACCACATCCACGATGTCATAAAACAACTTGGAAAATAATTTTGGTTGTTGATAAATTTGAGCATCCAACTAAGTCCGTTTCAACGTCCAAGACTCTTCACCCCATCCAAGTAATGTTGTAACAACCCGAAAACCACAATTACCATAGTCATCCACATCAATTATGTCATCAATGTATGAATGCATGAACCAAGGAAATTGAGACAAATATTTATGCTTATTCTACAGTGGACGGTTGACTAGAGTGTTGACTCGCTATTGGTTTTGTACATGATGTAACAGTAGTCTGACTCCCCTGCGAAGCGGCAACATACTCCAACTATGAGGGTTCATGACACACATCACTCTCTTCACCCTTTCTGCTATTTTTAACTCCTCATTTCGGCTTGTACTTCACCGATGGTGGATGCATAGAAGACGTGGTTGGATAAGTTAGTTCTCCGATTTTCTTCTTCAACACCCTCTGACCTACAGTATCCAAAGAATTGAAATATGTCTTTAAATCCTCAGAATCTGCATCTAAATCCATCTTTGATCCACTATTCTCTGGTCCTGTCAGTATGCTCTTGAATGTGTAATTTGTTCCAAAAAACATGAATTTCTTCTAATGGAATAAACACACCTTGTATCTGAATGCCAGTAAGTTGACACGCACATGTTAAACCATGACATGTTCATGTCTTTCTGATTTAACATATTCCTTACATTTCATGCTAACATTCTTGGAAATGTGAAACACACATAACAAATGTGTTGAATTAGGAAACACATCTTCAAGTGCATTCATCAAGGCAAGTCCTCAGTCTGTCACAACAACATTTGGTAGTAATTTTTTAGAAAAAACAACTCTTTCAGCTTCTCCATTGCCCATTTGAAATTCTCCCCCTTCCGTGTTCTAAGCAAGCAAAGCCTACCGAAAACGTCAACTTTGTTGACGTAACACCAACAATCTAAAGCAGCGGTAACTGGTACCTATTGGTCATGTATGTGCAATCAAAAATCAAAACCAAATGAAACATATTCAACAACTTCACTGAATTAGGATGTGTCCAGAAAATATCAACAATTACATTCGATTTTTCCCTGTTTCTTGTCCAACACATGGACATTTCTTTTTGAATAAGACTCAACAACATTTGCATTTCCGTCAATGAGCCTCTCTTGCTTTCATGGTACCTAGCTTTATATACTTGCTCGACACTCGTGAGGTTTTCCGGCTCTTTGTCTTTTAACGCGACAACTATGTGTCTCAGAGGCATGTTATACTTCATCATGTCATTCACAAATTGTCCTTCTTGAGGTTTTAGAGGGTCAATATGACATGCTCTGATAAATTCTGACTTAGTCTATGATTGTGAAACCCACACATGACGCTCACCCTCCAACCAATACCACTTGGTGAAGACCTCAAACGAAAGTGACATTTCACTTTCATACTAGCGATACCATCCTTATCCGATGAATGACTAGTTTCAGACATTTTTCTTTTATAATTTTCTCTTCTCTCACATCCGATTATCAATTTTTTCTTCCTTCCTCGCTTTCCAGTTGCACTATCAGAACGAATTGTGACAACAATAATACCATGTTTCTTTCCAATATTATGTGCCCAAACTAATACGTCAGCTTGGCTCTCAAAAATCCGTCGATGAAAACATACAAAGTTATAATAACTCAAATCATGAAATTAAACGAAATAATATTATATGTATAATACATACTTTGTATGTAGTGAGGAACTGAGTGTAATCAATACTCGAGTCGGTAGACAATCCTGACGATTTTGGAGCGCAGATGACAAGTTTTTTTTGAAGACCCTGTCATGTTATCGAAAATTTCATGTAAAACTGAAATTCGCGGTATACTGGACATTTGGAATTTTTGGTATATGCGTGGGAGTTATTACCAGATTTTTTTGAAATTACGGGTATTTTTTACCGGTAATTTTAGAATACCTGGTATTCTTTACCAATAATTTGTAGTTATAACTACTGTAGATTTTGTTGGCGAGAAAAAGATACCGGGAATTTCAAATTTGACTACCGAAAATTTTATTATTTTTAGGAATTTTTTTTATTCAAAATGCAATTTTTTATATAAATAAAACCAGAGGTGAAATGAGAATATTGAAAAAATGAGGGGTTACTAGATTTTTGAGTGTCACTTTTTGATTTTTTACACATATCAAGAAAGTTAATCAATATTGTTATTTTTCATACAATAATTCTTATTTTACCTATACTACCCCTGGTTATTTATTACATTCATTTTACTTTTTCTCTCTCTGTAATAATTACTTAGAGATAATTTTGACAAAAATACATTTAATACTATCTTGAAATTTACAAGTGAAAATTATAAAGGAATATAAAATTATTCAAAAAGTGACACTTATACAAAAAAATGGAAGGAGTATGAGTGAGGAGTGACAAGTAGATTCCTCCTACATAAGACACCAATCTGAAGCTCATAACCAAAGATGAAACAAAAGTTGAAGAAAGAATACAAGATGAACATAGAGTAACAAGCTGCAACGTCATAAAGAAGTCCAAGGTCACGTCATCAAAACACAAATAACGAAAACTAACTTGCGAAATGATGAAGCATCACAACACAAAACAGTAACACTCAAAATCGCACATGACCAAACGCTGCAACATGAAACTCACTACAATACAACATAAAACGTAACCATTCAAATTTATGCAGAAAATACACACGAATTGGTCACACACACAATCAACTAGCAAAACTCCACACATCCAATTTCAAAAACGACTTCGAAAGGCTTCCAAATGCGACACATAACACTGAATTTCTCAAGCTTTCCATAGCCAAAGAATCCCTGCTAAAATCACTTTACATTCTCTTCAGCAATTCCATAAAATTTCTTCACTCACCCTTCATCACTCTCACCAAACTTCATTTACCTACAAAATCAACCAACACCACAACACAAATCCTTTAATACACATCCATTCACAAACAAATTCCAACCTTCAAATCACCTCACACCCAAGAGAAACCGAGACAGAGGGATTCAAAGCAAAGAGAGGGAAAACGAAATAGAAGATAGATGAAACACAAACCTGAAAAGCTTGAACGAATCCGTTGAGAGAGCCGAGCGAGATTCACGGCGTGGTATCGAGGTGTTGATTTCGTATGAAAAATTGGGAGAGAGACGGAACATTGGACCGGCGGAAGCTTCAATTTGAAAGAACTTGAACATTAGCTCGTATTGGAAAGAGGTGAGGAATAATGACCCTTGATGGAAGGACTTCAATATTGTTGTGTTACATATGGAGAAATTGATTTATTTTCTTCTTCCCTTTTTTTTAAGACTTAAATTATTGTTTGGATTGGGCTAAGTTAAGTCCAATGTTTTCTTCTCTACACATCTAATCCTGTGCCATCACCCTCCCTTTATTACTTTTTTTCTTTAATTTTTTATTACTATCATTTTAAAAAAAATTTCTTTCTTCTAAATTTCTTTTTAACTTTGTTTTTATTTTTCTTCATCATTTACTCCTTATTTTTTTTAAAGAACTAAGTGAAAAATCTTGTGAAGATCTTGAAAAAAAATCATTTGGTGCATTATTTTTATTCTTACGTCATTTTCTATTTGCTTGAATATTTTGATTTGTTGTTGGTTGTTGGATCATAACATGTTAGATTCATCTTTCTCTCTTTTATTTTTATTTTTGGTCGATGAAATCTAAGAATCGAAGATTATTGTTTTTCAAAGATTTTAAAACTTAATTATTTCAAATCTATGGATGAATGATCATTTGGATCATTCTCCGTTCTTTGTAATCGTGTTATATTTCCTTTGAGAAATCTCGATTAAGATTAGACCTGTACAAAAAGAATCCGGACAAGTCTTCGTGGCCTCCAGTTGGGATTGTCATATGTTGATGAGAGAAAATGGTGGGGTACCTGCAAGGTACTCCAACGCTTAAGTCAGTTTCAGAATGACAACTAAAGTGTAAGTGAAAAAAGGGATATAAAGTGAATATATGACTCTCCAAAGATGGAGAGCTTTTATAAGGGAATCTTCCCGTATGATGCGGGCGCGTAGCCTTTGACTAAGTGTAACTGCCTCCATAAATCCGTTGGGCAGTTGGCCGCGTGGAAAACATTACAGCGCATGAGGGGGAAGTCCCCAACGACTATATGCCAACGACTCTATCCTTGTAACAGCCATATTCTCATGGATCTCGTGATGGGCCTACCTCCAGCTGTATACTAGATTGGGTCTTAATTTGGCGTAGGGCATATGCTAGTCCATAACAGGAGTCCCCCAAGTCACTGTGTCCGAAGGGGATAATGACTTAAGATGCTGAGGTCATGATCGATATGTCTTTAATGCAAAAATGTTGCAGATTCCTTTTCTTTTTCCTGTCAGGCATTTGCTCGCATGAAGGGTTCATAGACTAAAAGATTCTCTTTTTTTAGAAGACAAAAGGTTTGAAATATTTATGACACGCGTAATAAAATGCCGTCATGCATTAATGACACCCGGGGGCTAGCCCTAGGCAATAATTATAGTGGCCTTTGTGCTTTCCCATGCGTGTTTAGGACATTATAAAAGGGGAGAAAATATTCATTTGTCCATTTCATACGAACGTTTCCTCCCGCCGTGAATTCTTGTCTGCAACTCTTCTTGCCGGAATTCTCACCGTCGCTGTCGTCTTCTCCCTAGAAACTACCATGGATTTAGGTGAATACTCATCTTCTTCTTTTGTTTTCTGGGCTTGACTGATGAACGTTCATCTGTTTCCCATGAAGTTCATAAGATATCCATGGCTTTCTGGATATTCTGATGAACTTCTGGAGATTCTGATGAATGTTCATCATAAACGTATCAATGTCCATTGTAGGCGTAAGAATGTTCATAAATTTCCAGATTTTGTAGATAGGCTAGGGTTAGATCCAGATTAGATTTAAGTAGAAATAGTTTAGTGTTAGTCGACCGAGCATAGGTTTGGAGAGGGGCTTATCCCCGCAAACACTAGATTAACAATTGTGGAGGATTAGCTCGGTATGGAGATTTAACCCACACAATGTTTTTCTTGACTAAAGGGCTAACCAAGGGCACGTCCTCGGGTTTTTCCGAAGCCCTTTCACTTGATTTGCGGTGGAAGGGTGGATTTGAGTTTGTCGAATTCACCATGTTTTCTCTGCTTTTTAAGTGATTGTAGTTAGAAGAATGATCGCGAAGTCGAGGAAGTCTATGCTTCTGATAATGAGGACGTCCCAGCCCAAGATCACTTATGGATAATGGATGAGCCACTCAAAACGGCCTCTCAGTTCGCAATCGATGCTTCAGATGCGTGGGCAAGGATAGAGAGGAAGAAGAAGGGGGAAGCTGCTAACTGGCGAGCTTTACCTCCGAAGCCTACACAGAGGATATGCTCTCGCTTTCTTGCTCTCAAGTTCCCCATGTACGAGTTTTCGTTTCGCGAGGCTATGTATCATTTTCCCTTCACTGATTTCCAGCAGGCGGTCTTCACACATCTCGAGCTGGCGCCTATACAACTTCACCCCAACGTTCTGGCCTTCATCAGGGCTTTTGAACTGGTGTGCCATTATCTGGAGATAATGGCGACAATTAGCTTATTCTTTTGGATCTTCCACTTGCAGAGGAAGTCCCAGGATGGTCGACACAACTTGGTGTCATTGAAGCAGACCAGTAGACTCTTTAAAGCATACCATGACTCTACACGGGATTTCAAGTACCATTTTTACGTGATTCAGCCCTGCTCGCAGGCTGCCAAGGACTCGCTCCACGACATGGAGCTGATTGATGATGATGAGAAGATGGTGGCCCACTTTCCGTTGGAGTTGGTGAACGTTCACTTCCAACACTCTAGCGAGCACTATATCACCAAGCTCGAGGAGTTGAGCACCGATGACACAATGACCTATAATACTTTGTTCAACTATGTCGCCAGTTTTCGCCCAACAGAACTGATGGATTTTGATGGGAAAACCCTTCTTCGTCCTGACGGGACGCCGAACATAATGGCCAGATTAATTAATGTAAAATTGCTACTTAGTTTTCCAAACAAGGAGGTAGCGGTGTAGCTCTTAGGTGAACTTCTATTTTATAATACAATTTTTTGTATTGTGGACTTCATCGTTGTCTAACTGATTGCGTTGTTATTGCAGCGCAAATGGGCAAAATAAGGAATCGTCTGGTGAAGGTGAACAAAGGAAATATTAAGAAAGGTGCTGCCAAGATTCGGGTCGACACAGTCAAGGACCAGAGCACCTTGGATAACTTCGTTGCTTCGGGCAACTCCACCCCGGGGGCTACTCCTGTAACCGGATCTCCGCTGGGGAAAAGGCAAAGAACCGAGGATCATTTTCCTCCTCTGAAGAATAATGTTGTGGCTGTAACCCCCTTTGACTTACCCCCTTGTGTCACCCAAAGGACTCTGTTTGACGAGGGTTCGTCCGTTCGGGTACCTGACCTTGACGTCGCTGCCAGCCTCGCTGTTGATCCTAGGGACTTGAAGGCTGAGCTCTGCCAAGATGCCTCAGGGATGATCCTGATCTTGGAGGCAGCCCATGATTTCAACGATGTTGATCTTGTTCCCTACAATGAACTTGAAGCAGCCAAAGATAAAATCGGGAAGGTGGAGGCCGAGAATCATAAGCTAGAGAACGACTTGTTTCTGGATAAAAGACATTATGAGAGTAAGCTCGAGCTTATGAAAGAGTTCACCGAACTGCGGAACTCAATGGCGGAGCTCGAGGGCGAAAAATGAGCAGTTGAAGAAGAAAGTTGCGGAGGTGGAAGGCAAACTCGCTGTCGGGGAGGATGAGACCGAGAAATAGGCAGCTTTGATGACCAGGGTAGATCTGATTGCTCTGATTCGATTGTTGGCCCAAGATAACTTAAGTATGGCTTCGTTCGACTTCTTCAATACCGTGGAGCAGCTCAAAGTTACTAATCCTGGGGTGGATTTGGTCATCGAAGGAACCGCCCCCTGCATTGCGTGAAGGACGAGAAGATCTTGCCTTCTGATGAAGAATGATTTCTGGCCTGTGCGCCATTGATATCTAGGTCTGCATGCCGTTTTTGCTAAGTTTTTGTTTGGGGCTTAGTCCCCTTTTTGTTTATGTAATGACAATGTTGGCCTTCTGGTCGTAACTTTATGTTAAATTATTATTGTGTTATGCTGCGCTTTATTTTTTAAGTATAGAGAGCCGTTGTATGCTCGGCGAAATATGTTAAGCCCGTCAGTGTATGGAAATGGTCGAGGAGCAAAATTTATGCTCGCTAAAAAAGGGTTCGGAGACATGGTCATGTCTTATTTCCCAAAGGCTTAGACCTTTCCCATCGCGATATAGGGGTCTGTCACGCTGGTATGACAACGAAGGAGCTCGTTTGAGGTGTCCCCGCTAGGCAACGCTGCTGTCCGGAGAACAGACAAATGGTTGTGCGCGTTGATGTTGAGGGTTTTATTTATACCACGATACATCCTTGTGGCCGGGCATCTGTCCCTACTGGTGGGTTTCTTGGCTGACAGTTATTCTGCGTTTAAGCTGGGTTTTTAGCTGTAATATTTTTTGAGCTTTTCAGCATTCCATGGTCACAAGGAACTCCCAATTTGAGCTGGGTTTCGTACCCTTTTTGATTTAACGCGATACAGGCACTCCCAGTTTGCTGCGAGCTTTCTTTCGCGTGAATCCTTATGATTTCTGCACAGGACAAGGCTGCCCACCTGGAACTCTCTAGAGGCTCTTTTGTGCAGCGAGATGGCTCCCTGATTTCCTTGGGAATGACCGTTTCGGTTCCTTAGGTCATTTGGAATGGGGTCTCCCCGGTTATCGAGTGCGGGGTAGTTCAGTACACCCACAATATGTTGTGGAGTTCCTCGACCCACCAATTCTTTGCTTCTCCCAATCTTCATCTGAGACCTCGTAGGATGACTCTATTTGTAGCCTCAGCCTGCCCGTTCGTTTGAGCCTGTACCGTGAATTGGGTGTCGTTGTTCGTTATAAGGAACTGTGGTACGTCGAATCTGGCTAGGATGTTTCTCTTGTAAAATCGTAGGATGTTGAACATGGTGATTCTGGCCAGGGCCTAGTCATATATCCATTTGGTGAAGTAATCAACCGTTACAATCAAGTATTTGTTTTGGAAAGAACCTGTTATGAAGGGCCCGAGGATGTCCATGCCCCACTGCGAGAATGACCATGGTAACGACATCGTCTTCAAAGCGTCGGGGGGTGCGATGTGCATATCCCCGTTATGTTTTCATTTTTCGCACCTCTTTACGTGCTCTCTAGCGTCATTTTGCATGGTTAGCCAGTAATAGCTGGCTCGCAGGGCCTTGTAGGCCAAGGACCTACCACCTAGGTTTTGGGCGTTGATTCCTTTGTGTATCTCGTGTAGTATGTCAGACATGTTTCCTTCCTCAACGTACCTCAAGAGTTTGATGGAGAATCCTCAACGATACATCTTGTCGTCCACCAAGACATAGGATGAAGAACGAGGGTCATCCAACAACTGGCGTCCCCAATGACGTTGATATCGATGATGACGTCGACTTTCTCTATGTTGGGATGAGGAAGTATCTCTTGGATTATGAATTTGTTTCCGCCTTTTTTTGCGCGTGCTTACTAATTTTGACAATACGTCTGCCCGTGAGTTACGTTCACGTGGAATGTGCTGGACATCCCAAGTCTTGAACCATGCGAGAAAATGCTGGACTAGAGCCAAGTATTCGATCAGGTTTTCATTCTTTGCTTGATATTCACCTTTTACTTGGGACGCGACCATCAGCAAATCAATGAAAATTGTAACTTCTTGTGCGCCTATGTCTCTTGCGAGGTGAATTCCTGCTAGGAAGGCCTCGTATTCAGTATAGTTATTAGATGTTGGAAAGGAAATAACTAACGATAAATCAACCACAAGACCTTCTTTGTTTTCGAGGATGATCCCCGCACCACTACCGGACGGTCCAGAGGCTCCGTCAACGTAGATGGTCCATTTACGGATGCTTTCCGTGGAAGTCTCCGCGGGGGTCATTTTGGTGACGAAATCGACCAAGGCCCGAGCCTTCAAAGCTTTCCTGCCTTCGTAAGGTATGTCGAATTTGGATAGTTTTAGAGACCACTTTAGCATCCTACCGGCCATATCTGGTCGGGCCAAGAGTTGTTTGATAGGCTGATCAGTTGTGCACAGGTTTCTTATCTTCTCGCTGTTTATTTCAGCAATGGCTCTTGAACAAACAGTTAAGGATCTCCAGGCACAAAATGCACAGTTCCAAGAGCTGATCCTGAACTTGTCCAAGGGGCAGGATGAATTGAAGACACTGCTGGCCAAGAAGACTAAGAAGACTAGAAGGTCAGGTGGCCTGATCAACATGGGAAGAAGGTTCAGAGGTCATGTCAAGACCAAAGAACAGGTTGAAGATTATGAGTCTGAAGAGTCTGAGAAAGAGGGAGGCAGTCTCCATAATACAATGGGGGATTCTGATTCTGAAGCTAACTACTACCATGAGCCTAATGAAGATAAGTTCAAAATGTTGGTGGATAGAATGGATGCTATGGAATTGCAAAAGTCTTCTGGGCTAGATTTTGAAGACCTGAGTTTGATATCTGGGGTGGTCATACCCATTGGTTTCAAGGTTCCTACTTTTGTTGTTTATGATGGTGTATCTTGTCCCAAGTTGCATCTGAGGTCCTATGTTCGGAGAATCCAACCCCATACTGCTGATAAGAAGTTGTGGATCCATTTCTTCCAAGAGAGCTTATCTGGAGATCAATTGGAATGGTACTATCAGTTGGAAAGTGTCAACATCCGTGATTGGAATGATCTTGCTGAAGCCTTCTATAAACAATACCAATACAATGCTGATTTAGCCCCTACTCGCATGCAACTACAGAGCATGTCTATGGGTACTAAAGAAAACTTCAAGGAGTATGCCCAGAAGTGGAGAGACTTAGCTGGAAGAGTGCAACCCCCTCTAACTGACAGGGAGTTAGTGGATATGTTCATGTGTACGCTGAATGGTCCCTATTACAGTCACCTCATTGGAAGCTCATCATCTGGCTTCACTGAGTTGATAATGACAGGAGAGCATGTAGAAAGTGGTATAAAGAGTGGCAAGATTCAAATAGGTGCTTCTTCATCAAGTACTGCAAAGAAGCCTCCCAGTGGGAAGAAAGAGTCAAATGTTGTTTATGGTCAACCTGATCGTAATAGGAGGCATCAGTCTGTGAGTGCAGTTCATATCTCCAATCCAACTTCTGCAACACCAGAGCAGCCACAGGGAAATCAACAGAGGAATAGAAGGCAGTTCACTAAGATCAACATGTCACTGGCTCAAGCCTTGCAGCACTTGTTGAAGGGTGAACTTATCACTTTGAGGGATCCTCCTCAGAATCCCAATGTTACCTCTCCCAGGTACAATCCTAATGCACGATGTGCATATCATTCTAATTGTCAGGGACATGATACCAATAGTTGCTAGGTATTGAAGAACAAAATTCAAGATATGATTGATGCTGGAGAGATTGAGTTTGACCCTCCGGGTACTCCAAATGTAATCACTGCTCCCATACCAATTCATGAGAAGACTGTTAATTCCATTGATGAAGATTCACATATTTCCTCGGTTGCAGAGTTGACTACACCGTTGTCTGTTATTAAGAAGAAGTTAGTACAGGCTGGGTTCTTTCCAGGTTGTCGTGAAGATTGTTTATATTGTACCTATAAGCCGAATAGCTGCTGGAGGTTGATAGATGGAATTCAACGCCTCATGAATAATTACACCATAGTGTTTGAGAGGACTCCACCTTCTGTGGAAAGTATGGTGGATCATATAACTAAAGGTGCGAAGATTGAAGAGGTGGATATGGTTGATAAAATGCCGGTGAGGATTACTTCTAAGGGACCTGTAAAAATCACTCGTAAAGGTCCAATTAAAATTACTGCTGAAGGTCCTGTGAAGGTTGTTGCTGAAGCTAGAGTGGCTCCTATGATCATTACCACTCCTGGTCCTATTCCGTACACTTCTGATAAAGCTGTGCCTTGGCATTATGGTTCTGATGTTTATATCCATGGTGTAAAGCAGGAACCTTTAGCTGATACGCCAGTTGCTGAGGAAAACCTTGATGTTGATAATATTGCTGGATCAAGTAAGATCACACGAAGTGGAAGAGTCTTCTCTCCTCCAGTTACTTCCAAGAATACAGTTACTCTAGTTACTACCTCTACCACTGATGCTCGGGGCAAAGGTCCTGTTATTGAACCTATACCAACTGATGTGCCAGCTGCTGATGATCTTTCTAAGTAGATGGAAAAAGTACTGAAAATCATTCACAAGAGTGATTATGACATTTTTGATCAATTGGGGCATACTCCCTCCAAGATTTCTATTTTGTCTTTATTGTTGTGCTCTGAGGCTCATGCCAAGGCCCTGATTAAATTTCTGAAGACTGCTCATGTACCAAATGAAATTTCTGTTGACCGGTTTGAAAATTGTGTTGCACACTTGACCTATGATAATGGGTTAGGTTTCTCCGATGCTGATTTGACTCCGGCCAAGAGGGATCATAATAGGGCTCTACATATCTCTATTGAATGCAGGGGCACTACCCTGTCACATGTATTAATAGACAATGGTTCCTCTCTGAATGTGTTGCCCAAAGAAGTCCTGAATAAGCTTAGTCCTGAAGATGCTGTGTTGAAGCCCAGTAATATAGTGGTGAAAGCTTTTGATGGTTCAAGAAGAGTGGTGCATGGAGAAATCGATCTCCCAATAAAAGTAGGTTCTCAGGTCTTCAATGCTACCTTTTATGTAATGGATATTCGTCCGTCGTATTCTTGTTTGCTTGGACGTCCCTGGATCCATGGGGCAGGTGCTGTAACCTCCACTTTACATCAGAAGCTGAGATATCCCGTAGAAGGAAAAGTTGTCACTGTTTATGGAGAGGAAGGATATATAGTTAGCCATGTGAATACCTTTAAATATCTTGAAATGGAAGGTGAATATGTTGAAACTCCATGTCAGACGTTCGAAGTGGTTCCTTGGTTTGTTAACAATTATGAAGCTCCTCCTATTGTCAAGAAAGATCCTGTGGTCACCAGAGTACCTCCAACAATGGCCTCCCTCAAAGATGCTAGAGCTGTGGTGGATGAAGGTGGTTGTACTATTTGGGGTCAGCTTCCTGACATTCCTTACAAGTCTGACAAGTTTGGTTTGGGTTTCACTGCAGAGTCCCAGAAGGCTGTTCGTCGTGCTCGTGCTGTTCGTATCACCAATCAGGGGATTATGAAAGATCAGATCAATGCTGTGGGTGACTATGATGAAGACTACAACTTGGATGCTTGGATTTTTCCTACTGTGGATGTTGGACTCAATAATTGGAAGGCTGAAGATGTTATTCCTATCTCCTTTAGTCAGGAGTAAATACTATTACTGTGTTGTTACTTTTAAGTTTGTAATTTCTTGAACAATTAAACTTTCAAGCCTTGTGCCTTACCCGGGGCACAATGGTGTGCCTATTACGGGATGTCATTTCATTTGCATACTTCATTCAATAAAAATCAGTGGACGTTTCGTTTTCGTAAATATTGTGTTCCTTGTCTTTCTTTTCTTTTATTTTTGTTTTATCAGCTATGTGTTCTTACACACACCCACATCACTAAAATGCAGATCCTCATCCACTTTGGATCCTGTTGATAACAGTTCTACTATTGCCAATTATAATTTCGAGAATCCGATCTATCAAGCTGAAGATGGAAATGAGGACGATTGTGAAGTACCTGTAGAGCTTGCTAGGTTGTTACAACAAGAAGAGAAAGCTATACAGCCACATGAAGAGCCAGTCGAAGTGGTGAATCTGGGAACTAAAGAAAACAGGAAAGAAGTCAAGATATGGGCTGAATTGGAGGATAGTGTCAAGAGAAGATTGATTCAGATGTTACATGATTATGTGGAGATCTATGCTTGGTCCTACGAAGATATGCCAGGGTTGGATACAGACATTGTGGTTCACCGTTTACCAGTAAAAGAAGATTGTCGTCCAAAGAAGCAGAAGGTTTGTCGCATGCGTCTTGAAATGTCAGAGAAGATTAAGGCAGAGGTAATGAAACAGTTTGATGCAGGGTTCTTAGCTGTAACTTCTTATCCTCAATGGGTTGGAAATGTGGTGCCGGTACCTAAGAAAGATGGTAAGGTACGTATGTGTGTGGACTACATAGATTTGAACAAGGCCAGCCCCAAAGATGACTTTCCGCTTCCTCATATTGATGTTCTGGTAGACAACACTACTCAACATAAGGTATTCTCTTTTATGGATGGTTTCTCTGGTTACAATCAAATCAAGATGGCACCTGAAGATATGGAAAAGACTACATTTGTTACACAGTGGGGCACCTTTTGCTATAAAGTGATGCCATTTGGTTTGAAGAACGCAGGGGCAACATATCAGCGTGCTATGGTGGCTTTGTTTCATGATATGATTCATCATTAGATAGAGGTATATGTGGATGATATGATATCCAGGTCCCAGAATGAAGAACAACACCTTGATCATCTGCATAAGTTGTTTGAAAGGTTGAAGAAATACAAGTTGAGATTGAACCCAAACAAGTGTACCTTTGGAGTTAGATCTGGTAAGCTCCTAGGTTTCATTGTCAGTGGAAAAGGTATTGAAGTAGATCCTGAAAAAGTGAAAGTTATACGAGAGATGCCAGCTCCCCGTACTGAGAAGGAAGTTAGAGGTTTCTTGGGACGGTTGAATTATATTGCAAGATTTATTTCCCAATTAACTGCTACCTGTTGTTGCACCCCAAAATTTGCCCTCACAATACAAGACTTTGTGTTCTAAGAAGGTTCACAAGGTTCACAAGACCTTTCATGAGGTTCATGAAGTTTACAAGACACTTTATGAGGTTCACAAGGTTCACAAGACCTTTCATGTGGTTCATGAAGTTTACAAGACACTTTATGAGGTTCACAAGATTCACAAGACCTCCCATGAGGTTCACAAGGTTCATAAGACATCTTATGAAGTTCACAAGGTTCACAAAGTTCACAAATAGTCAGAAAGTTTGACAATTCCCTCAGACAATGCATCTTCCTAAGCAGTGCATCCAACACTAGGGTTTTAACTTTAATCAGGCTAAATGGACTTCCAAGACTTCAAGTGAGCTTCATAACATCTTATATGTGTTTAAGAATCCCCATGACAAATTTCAGAACTTTTCTCAAAGGTTTGCCCAGTCAGATGATCAGATAAGTCAAAATCAGTCAAAGTAGTTAAAAAGTCAAACTGAGGTCAACTGTGGTCAAACCAAAGTCAAACTTCATGATTTTTTGCCAACATCAAGTATATGAAGTAAAATTCATCATTTTATCAAGGGTTGATCATGATTCATCAAGGAGATTTCAGATCATCAAGAATCAGGGGTTTCTAAATTAGGATTTCCTTAGGAAAAGTCAACTGAACTTTGACCAGCCATAACTTTCACATGCTTCATCACATTTTTCCCATCCAAAGCTCATTTTGAAGGAAATTGAATTCTCTACAACTTTGTGTCTCACAAGCCAAGCCCAAAAATGCTTCATTTGAAAGGTATGAGCTAAGACATTATAGGTCCTTTTAAAAGTCAACAAAAAGTCAACAACTTCAAAAGGGCATAACTTGAGAATGGTAAATGATATGGACATGAAACTAATGGGGTTGGTTAGAGGACTCTTCAATATTTCCAAAATGTCCAAGAACACCCTCATAGCATTAAAATTGAAGGATGTGTACCCTTGCAAAGTTGGGAAATTTTTGGTTGGTTTATGAAGAAAATGGAGGTTTAAAACCAAATTTTTCTAAATGGGCTTGCCATGTGATGATCCAATCCATACAAATACCTCATGCACGACCCAACCCTCAATTATTCAGATTTTTTATTATTTTATTTTATTTATTTTGATTTTATTCATCTAAAATCATTTTAAATTAAAATAAAATAGAAAAATCAAATATTTAAATGGGATATTGTTTCTAGAAAGTCATAAAGATGATTTGGATCAAATTGATATAAGAATTATGAAGATTGGCTTGAAATAGAAAGGTTGAATTCACAAATATTTGAATTTTAAGTTCTAATCTTTTTCAATCTTTTTCAATCAAAAACTTCATACAACAATCAAATCTTTTGACTTAATTCTATTGTACTATAAGTATACAACATAACCTAATGCACTGGACACGAATTTCTGGCCTCCAAGAGTAAGTTCACATATTCAAAAAAGTCACTAAATTTCAAATTCGGATTTGATAATTCAAGCTCTTTCAAGCCAATTTGAAGGTTGAGACATGTTTATTAGACATCCTTGAATCATTCTCAATGCTTATTTGCATCCAAAACATCTCACATTGCATAAACCGATGGCACTTTTGTTCTTAATTTCTTGAAAATTGATTTTGATCATACGCGTATTCTAACTCCAATTTGAGTATGTAATCTTGTTCATGGTGATGTTTAGAACGTTTCTGGGCTGGTTGATTGAATTTTTTATGCAGGTTTATGGAGAAGCCATGGTTAGGGTTTCGGTCACCTATTTGGGGGTTCATGATAAAACAAATATAAATGATTTTTGAGAACATAGAACAATCATATGAACTCTAGGGATCATAACGCACCAATTATTTTTGAGAAATTTCACTGTTTTGATGATCTTCCAATTTCGTAGGTTTATGGTTTTAAAAAATCGCAGGAAACTTCATAGCTAAATTCGTAGCTAAATTCGTAGGAATCCTGAGGAAGAGGATGAAGTTTTCGCGCGTCTGAAAATTTGAAAGTTTAACATAATATTTTTTGATTCTGTTTTCATATTATTTCAGTTAAGGCTTCTTGGCCTGGTGGTAAGAGACGTGCGTGTATTGCTTGAAGGCTTGTGTTCGAATCCTGGCTGTAGCAATTTTCATATTTTTCTATTTTAATTGTTAAACATAATATATAATGAATTGTTGTGAACATACTACCAGATGCGCCCTCCCGGCTGGAATGGTAAGTGTGTTTGTGTGCTGCGCAAAGGTCCTGGGTTCGAATCCCCCCTAGGCCTTTTGTTTTGTTTTCTTTTTTCATGATTTTTTCAGGTTAGGCAACAAAACCAAATGGAGTGGGTTTGCTATCACACGCGCGCATGTAGCCCAGTGGATGGGATCTTCTTCAGGTATTGGGGAGGTCCTGGGTTCAAAACCAGGCCTCCCCCTTTTTCTTTTCCTTCATTATTTTTTCTTGTTTTGTTTGTTTGTTTATTATTATTATTAAAATTAATTCTAATAGCATTTTCTAAAAACCCTAAAAATATTTTCATAAAACCTAATTTTCTATAAACCCTAATTGTAAATACTAGTTTATTTGTTTATTTTAATTCTTGTTTATATTTTAATCAATAAATAAATCTTAATGTTTTTTTTATAATCAAACCCTAATTTTCTTCTATTTAAAATTTAATTCTATTATAATTTTTTAATTTATTATTTATAAACTTTAATCATGTATATATATTATATAATTTGTTTATAATTTAATTCTTACATATAAATATGTTTAAAATAATTAAAATTTTGTAAATATAATTATAATTAATCCTATTTTCATAATATGTAAATATTCTATAAATTGTTTATAATTTAATTTTTGTATGTAAATAATTTTTAGTGTATGTTTAGAAATAATTAAAATTTGTAAATATAATTTATTTTACAATATGTTTATAATTAACCTAATTTCTATAACTTATGCATAATTTAAAATTTCATAATAATTAGTATATAATTGTTTATATTTTCTTCTTAATCTTAAAATAATAATTGTTCATATAAAAATTGACCTTTTTAATTATTATGCTAATATTCTTTACTAGTGCTATTTATTTTCATATTTATTTTATTATTACTAACCCCATTTATATTGTGATTATTTTTACTAACCCAATTATATTATTATTATTATTATTTATTTTTGCTTATATATTTAATTTGTTTTAATTATTATTATTATGTAATTGTCTCCTGGATGTAATATTGTAATAGTATTATTTAATATTTATTTTATGCTATGGTTAGTAAAATAGGGAGTGAAACATGTTTGTATATTAAAAATTAATTTAGATCATTAAATTTAAAGATAAATATTAAAATTGTACACTCACACACGTAAGTCGATCTTTGATCGCCATCTCACTTCCTTAAGGATACCTCTCATGTTGCCTAATCAAAAGGTCAAGTAGGGTGTATAAAGCAAAGTCCCTAATTCCACATCATCTAGTCCCTAAACAGATAAAAAGATCAAGTCCCTTCGAATGTTGCCTTCGTAATGATCTTGTCCCTTTCGAATAAAGATGATAAGTCCCTTTGAATTGCTTATACACCCCACAGTTGCCTAAATAAACAGATGTCCCTTCACTTGTCCCACACATCCAAGGTAACGACTACCTATTCCTTAATAATAGGGATAGTCTTACCATTTAAAGGATTCAAGAACAGAAAAGACTTAAACTTAGGGTAGGTTCCTCTTAGATACTTGCTCACTTTTCAAAAACATTTCAAACACTTCACACATTTTAAACAATTTTCAAAACAAAGGTTTTTTACGCATCCGTACATGGATCATTATGAAACTCTTAAGAAAATTTTTATTCACACACTTCACATTTCAAAAACATTTTAAAGTGAGCTAAGTAACTAAGAGCCCATGGATAACCATGGATGTAAATGGTGCTAACACCTTCCCTTTACATAACCTACCCCCCGGACCCAAAAATCTTTTAAAAGGTCTTTCCTGTTCTTTTATGCCTTTCCTTTGGATAAAATAAAAGTCGGTGGCGACTCTTGCTATCCGCAACATAACTAAAGTCAGTTCTCCCACCGTGTTACAGAACTGGCGACTCTGCTGGGGACTTAATAAAAGAGGGGTACCCTTAGGAATTAGATCACTTTAAGATTGTTTGTCTTGTTTGCTTTATACTTATCTGTTGGGTGCTCTTATGTGTGAAAGATCCTAACCCGGATCTAGTGTACCTTAGGTAAATGGAAATAGACCAAGGAAACTGTACGGCGTATACCGATATGGTTGATCTGGTAGCCATAGTTAGTGTGACTTCTTGGTTGGTGCTTATGTTCCTTAAGTCAAGTTGAGGATAATATGAGGCTGCCATATGTTGTCAATACACTAACTGACTTTTAGAACCATAGTTATCCCATCTTGGCCTTTAGAAAAGTAGTGAGATAACCGGCTTTGGTGCAGACTGAAGTTGGTTGATACTCGATGCTACACTCATTGAGATCTTAAACTTGGAGGGTTTTGGTTGGCAAGTAAGTTGCCTACTGAACAACCACCCTTGTGAAGGATCAGTGATATTGAGATCCCTTAGAACCTGATTACTTTTGTAGGACAGGATGAACCAACTAAACTTCAGGGGAGGGCACTTACCTTTAAACCTCACACAAGCCTTCAAACCTATGGCTATTGTGTGACTTGTTTGTGTGTGCCACATGTTTGTGATTGAGCATAACATCATGACATCATCATGCATCATAAGCATAGCATTTTCACTAACCATTTCAAGGACCAAAGGATTTACCTTTGTTCTTTGTTGCAGGTCATGGCTTCTGCTCGTAGGAATACTATCAGGACCAACTTTGTAAAAGACTCATTACAAAGTAAGTCAAGAAAGAATCTTGGAGTTAACCAAACAACTTCACGAGGAGCGGAATCTCAACTCATACCTCAACACAAAGAGGAAACGTCCATGGGAGACTTAAAACCCCATCTTTTGTATTTATTGCATTTCATTTTCTGTAAGCCCAAGAGGCAAAACAAATTTATTACTAATAAAGGTTTACCTTCTTGTTTGTTTAAGCAAATTTAAATCCTGCGGTCCTTGAAAACATTGCATATACATTTACATTCCACATCATTGCATCACAGGTTTCTTGTGTACAGGTTTTTCACCTTCTCGCTGTTTATTTCATCAATGGCTCTTGAACAAACAGTTAAGGATCTCCAGGCACAAAATGCACAATTCCAAGAGCTGATCCTGAACTTGTCCAAGGGGCAGGATGAATTGAAGACACTGCTGGCCAAGAAGACTAAGAAGACTAGAAGGTCAGGTGGCCTGATCAACATGGGAAGAAGGTTCAGAGGTCCTGTCAGGACCAAAGAACAGGTTGAAGATTATGAGTCTGAAGAGTCTGAGACAGAGGGAGGCAGTCTCCATAACACAATGGGGGACTCTGATTCTGAAGCTAACTACTATCATGAGCCTAATGAGGACAAGTTCAAGATGCTGGTGGATAGAATGGATGCTATGGAATTACAGAAGTCTTCTGGGCTTGATTTTGAAGACCTGAGTTTGATATCTGGGGTGGTTATACCCATTGGTTTCAAGGTTCCTACTTTTGTTGTTTATGATGGTGTCTCTTGTCCCAAGCTGCATCTGAGGTCTTATGTCCGGAGAATCCAACCCCATACTGCTGATAAAAAGTTGTGGATCCATTTCTTCCAAGAGATCTTATATGGAGCTCAATTGGAATGGTACTATCAGTTGGAGAGTGTCAACATCCGGGATTGGAATGATCTTGCTGAAGCCTTCTATAAGCAATATCAATATAATGCTGATTTAGCCCCTACTCGCATGCAACTTCAGAGCATGTCTATGGGTACTAAAGAAAGTTTCAAGGAGTATGCTCAGAAGTGGAGAGATTTGGCTGGAAGAGTGCAACCCCCTTTAACTGACAGGGAGTTGGTTGATATGTTCATGTGGACGCTGAATGGCCATTTTTACAGTCATCTCATTGGAAGCTCAACATCTGGCTTCACTGAGTTGATAATGACAGGAGAGCGCGTAGAAAGTGGTATCAGGAGTGGCAAGATCCAAGTGGGTGCTTCTTCATCAGGTGCTGCAAAGAAGCCTCCCAGTGGGAAGAAAGAGTCAAATGCTGTTTATGGTCAACCTGATCGTAATAGAAGGCATCAGTCTGTGAGTGCAGTTCATATCTCCAATCCAACTCCTACAACACCAGAACAGCCACAGGGAAATCAACAGAGGGCTAGAAGGCAGTTCACCAAGATCAACATGTCAATGGCCCAAGCCTTGCAACACTTGTTGAAGGCTGAACTTATCACTCTGAAAGATGCTCCTCAGAATCCTAATGTTACCTCTCCCAGGTACAATCCTAATGCACGATGTGCATATCATTCGAATTGTCAGGGACATGATACCAATAGTTGTTGAAGAACAAAATTCAAGATATGATTGATGCTGGAGAGATTGAGTTTGACCCTCCGGGTACTCCAAATGTGATTACTGCTCCCATGCCAAATCATGAGAAGACTGTCAATGCCATTGATGAAGATTCACATATTTCCTCAGTTGCAAAGTTGACTACACCATTGTCTGTCATTAAGAAGAACCTAGTACAAGCTGGGTTCTTTCTAGGTTGTCGTGAAGATTGTTTATATTGTACCTATAAGCCGGATAGCTGCTGGAGGTTGAGAGATGGGATTCAACGTCTCATGAATAATTACACCATAGTGTTTGAGAGGACGCCACATTCTGTGGAGAGTATGGTGGATCATATAACTCAAGGTAAGAAGATTGAAGAGGTGGATATGGTTGATAAAGTGCCGGTAAGGATTACTTCCAAGGGACCTGTTAAAATCACTCATAAGGGTCCAATTAAGATTACTGCTGAAGGCCCCGTGAAGATTGTTGCTGAAGCTAGAGTGGCTCCTGTGGTCATTACCACTCCTGGTCCTATTCCGTATACTTCCGATAAAGCTGTGCCTTGGCACTATGGGTATGATGTTTATATCCATGGTGTTAAGCAGGAACCCTTAGCTGATATGCCTGTTGATGTTGATAATATTGCTGGATCTAGTAAGATCACACGAAGCGGAAGAGTTTTCTCTCCTCCAATTACTTCCAAGATTGCAGTTACTCCAGCTGCTACCTCCACCACTGATGCTCGGGGCAAAGGTCCTATTATTGAACCTATACCAACTGATATGCCAGCTGCTGATGATCTTGCTAAGCAGATGGAAGAAGTATTGAAAATAATTTGCAAGAGTGATTATGACATTGTGGATCAATTGGGGCATACTCCCTCCAAGATTTCTATGTTGTCTTTGTTGTTATGTTCTGAGGCTCATGCCAAGGCCTTGATTAAGTTTCTGAAGACTGCTCATGTACCAAATGAAATTTCTGTTGACCAGTTTGAAAATTGTGTTGCACACTTGACCTATGATAATGGGTTAGGTTTCTCCGATGCTGATTTGACTCCGGCCAAGAGAGATCATAATAGGGCTCTGCATATCTCTATTGAATGCAGGGGCACTACCCTGTCACATGTATTGATAGACAATGGTTCCTCTTTGAATGTGTTACCCAAAGAAGTCCTGAATAAGCTTAGTCTTGAAGATGCTGTGCTGAAGCCCAGTAATATAGTGGTGAAGGCTTTTGATGGCTCAAGAAGAGTAGTGCATGAAGAAATTGATCTCCCAATCAAAGTTGGTTCTCAGGTTTTCAATGCTACCTTTTATGTCATGGATATTCGTCCGTCATATTCTTGTTTGCTTGGGCGTCCCTGGATCCATGGGGCAGGTGCTGTAACCTCTACATTACATCAAAAGCTGAGATATCTGGTAGAAGGAAAGGTTGTTACTGTCTACGGGGAGGAAGGATATGTGGTTAGCCATGTGAACACCTTTAAGTACCTTGAAGTGGAAGGTGAATATGTTGAAACTCCGTGTCAGACATTTGAAGTGGTTCCTTGGATTGTTAATGATTATGAAGCTCCTCCTGTTGTCAAGAAAGTTCCTGTGGTCACCAGAGTACCTCCTACAATGGCCTCCCTTAAAGATGCTAGAGCTGTGGTGGATGAAGGTGGTTGTACTATTTGGGGTCAGCTTCCTGATATTCCATACAAGTCTGACAAATTTGGTTTGGGTTTTACTGCAGAGTCCCAGAAGGCTATTCGTCGTGCTCGTGTTGTTCGTATCACCAATCAGGGGATTATAAAGGATCAGATCAATGTTGTGGATGACTATGATGAAGACTACAACTTGGATGCTTGGATTTTTCCTACTGTGGGTGCTGGGCTCAATAATTGGAAAGCTGAAGATGTTATTCCTATCTCCTTTAGTCAGGAGTAAATACTATTACTGTGTTGTTACTTTTAAAGTTTGTAATTTTTGAACAATTTAAACTCTCAAGCCTTGTGCCTTACCCGGGGCACAATGGTGTGCTTGTTACGGGATGTCATTTCATTTGCATACTTCATTCAATAAAAATCAGTGGACGTTTCGTTTTAGTAAATATTGTGTTCCTTGTCTTTCTTTTATTTTATTTTTTTACCTTTATCAGCTATGTGTTCTTACACACACCCACATCACTAAAATGCAGATCCCCATCCACTCTGGATCCTGTTGATAACAGTTCTACTATTTCCAATTATAATTTCGAGAATCCGATCTATCAAGCTGAAGATGGAAATGAGGACGATTGTGAAGTACCTGTAGAGCTTGCTAGGTTGTTACAACAAGAAGAGAAAGCTATATAGCCACATGAAGAGCCAGTCGAAGTTGTGAATCTGGGAACTGAAGAAAACAGGAAAGAAGTCAAGATAGGGTATGATTTAGAGGATGGGATCAAGAGCAGATTGATTCAGATGTTACATGATTATGTAGAAATCTTTGCTTGGTCCTATGAAGATATGCCAGGGTTGGATACAGACATTGTGGTTCACTGTTTACCAGTAAAAGAAGATTGTCGTCCAAAGAAGCAGAAGGTTCGTCGCATGCGTCCTGAAATGTCAGAGAAGATTAAGGCAGAGGTAATGAAACAGTTTAATGCAGGGTTCTTAGCTGTGACTTTTTATCCTCAGTGGGTTGCAAATGTGGTGCCGGTACCTAAGAAAGATGGTAAGGTACGTATGTGTGTAGACTACAGGGATTTGAACAAGGCTAGCCCCAAAGATGACTTTCCACTTCCTCATATTGATGTTCTGGTAGACAACACTGCTCAGCATAAAGTATTCTCGTTCATGGATGGTTTCTCTGGTTACAATCAAATCAAGATTGCACCTGAAGATATGGAGAAGACAACATTTGTTACACAGTGGGGCATTTTTTGTTATAAGGTGATGCCATTTGGTTTGAAGAATGCAGGGGCAACATATCAGCGTGCTATGGTGGCTTTGTTTCACGATATGATTCATCATGAGATAGAGGTATATGTGGATGATATGATAGCCAAGTCCCAGAATGAAGAACAACATCTTGATCATTTGCATAAGTTGTTTGAGAGGTTGAAGAAATACAAGTTGAGATTGAACCCAAACAAGTGTACTTTTGGAGTTAGATCTGGTAAGCTCCTGGGTTTCATTGTCAGTGGAAAAGGTATTGAAGTGGATCCAGCAAAAGTGAAAGCTATACGAGAGATGCCAGCTCCCCGTACTGAGAAGGAAGTTAGAGGTTTCCTGGGACGATTGAATTACATTGCATGATTTATTTCCCAATTAACTGCCACCTGTGAGCCAATCTTCAAGTTGTTGAAGAAAGATCAGGTGATGGAATGGAATGATGAGTGCCAGACTGCCTTTGATGAAATCAAGAAATATTTGCTAGAACCTCCAATTTTGATGCCACCAGTTGATGGAAGACCTTTGATTATGTACTTAACAGTGATAGACAACTCAATGGGGTGTGTCTTGGGGCAACATGACGAGTCTGGTCGAAAAGAGAAGGCAATATACTACCTTAGCAAAAAGTTTACCGACTGTGAAACAAGATACTCACTGCTCGAGAAAACTTGCTGCGCTTTGGCATGGGCTGCTCGCCGACTAAGACAGTATATGTTGACCCATACTACCTTGTTGATTTCGAAGATGGATCCAATCAAGTACATATTTGAGAAACCTGCTCTCTCCGGAAGAATTGCAAGATGGCAAATGATATTGACAGAATATGATATACATTATACTACTCAGAAGGCCATTAAAGGAAGTGTTGTGGCTGATCATTTGGCTCATCAAGCAGTGGATGATTACCAGTCAATGAGTTTTGAGTTCCCCGATGAAGACATTATGATTATTACCAAAGAACCTGGACAATATGACGGACCTGAACAAGGATCCCGATGGACTATGGTTTTTGATGGTGCTTCTAATGCCCTTGGTAATGGCGTTGGTGTTGTGATCAGTTCCCCTGAAGGTTATCATACCCCGATTACTGCCAGACTTTGTTTCTATTGTACCAATAACATGGCTGAGTATGAGGCATGTATCCTGGGTATCAAAGCTGCTATTGATATGAAGATTCAGTTCCTTGATGTGTATGGAGATTCAGCCCTGGTAGTAAGTCAGATCAAAGGAGATTGGGATACCAAGCATGATAACCTCATTCCTTACAGAGAGCATGTGTTGTCTTTGATCCCACATTTCAAAGAGATTACCTTTGGACATATTCCACGAAGAGAAAATCAGTTGGCAGATGCCTTAGCCACCATGGCATCCATGTTTGAGATCAATTGGGATGATGAAGCTCCCAAGATTACTATTGATAGATTTGAGAAGCCTGCATACTGCAATGAGATTGGCACTGAAGAAGCAGAAGAAAAGCCTTGGTTTTATGAAGTGAAAAGATATCTTGAAGCTCAGGAGTTCCCTGAAGGGGCATCTGTCAAAGATAGGAAGTTTCTGAGAAGGTTTTCTGCTAAGTTCTTTTTGAGTAATGGAATTTTATACAAGCGCAATCATGATTCAACTTTGCTTCGTTGTGTGGATAAGAAAGAAGCAACAGAGATTATGGAAGATATGCATGATGGGATCTTTGGCACTCATTCTAGTGGTCATACCATGGCAAAGAAGATCTTGAGAGCAGGTTACTATTGGTCTACCATGGAAGCTAATTGCTATCAACACTCCAGAACATGTCACAAGTGTCAAATTTATGCTGATAAAGTACATATACCTCCATCACCATTGAATGTGTTGACTGCTCCTTGGCCTTTTTCCATGCGGGGCATTGATATGATTGGTGAGATCAAGCCTACTGCTTCTAATGGGCTTCGTTTCATCCTGGTTGCTATTGATTACTTCACGAAATGGGTGGAGGCAGCTTCATTTGCATCTGTTACCAAGAATGTTGTGGCTCGATTCATTAAAAATAATCTCATATGTAGGTATGGCATCCCTGAAAGGATCATTACTGAAAATGGCTCTAATCTGAACAACACTATGATTACTGATCTCTGCACGCAGTTCAAGATTAAGCATCACAACTCTTCTCCGTATCGTCCGAAGATGAATGGGGCAGTTGAAGCTGCTAATAAGAACATTAAGAAGATTGTACAAAAGATGACTGTTACTTACAAGGATTGGCATGAGATGTTACCATTTGCTCTTCATGGTTATCGTACCACAATATGTACTTCAACAGGGGCAACCCCATTCTCCTTAGTCTATGATATGGAAGCAGTTCTGCCCATTGAAGTTCAGATTCCCTCCTTAAGAATTATGAAGGATGCAGGCTTGGATGAAGATGAGTGGATTCAGACTCGACTTGACCAGATAAATTTGATTGATGAGAAGAGGCTAGCAGCAGTTTGTCATGGCCAGATGTACCAGAAACGAATGATCAAAGCTTTTAACAAGAAGGTTAAGCCAAAGGTATATCAGGCTGGTGACTTGGTAATCAAGCGTATCATATTACCACAGGGTGACCCCAGGGGCAAGTGGACTCCTACATATGAAGGACCATTTGTAGTCAAGACAGTATTCTCAGGAGGTGCCATGATACTTACTACTATGGATGGTGAAGACTTCCCACAGCCTGTAAACGCAGACATAGTTAAAAAATACTACGCATAGAAAGAGACCCGCTAGGTTGACTGGCCTAGGCAAAAATTAGGGCATCCCGGCGAACCAAAAGGGTTCGGGCAAAAATTAGGGATATATATATATATAAAAAATGTACACCCGGCAAGTCGAAAACCTGAAAGGGAGGCTTGGGCAAAAAAGGGTATCCCGGTGGATTGAAAACCTGAAAGGGCAATCCAGGCAAAAGTTAGGGATTAAAGCGTATGACTATGTCTCGTTTGGATCACCCATGAAACTGCAACCAGTTGTGTTACTTACTCAAGCTCGAACAGATAAAGCTCAATCCAATCGTTTCTGTCTCAGCAGCAGAAGATGAGATACTTGAAGATAATGGCAATAGTAGAATTGAAACTCAATAGGATTATTTCTCACATAGCTGATTTTCTTTGTTTCGTAAAATTTTATGACAAATTCCTCTTACTAGGATTTCTGTCTCCTTGTACAAACCAACTTATGTATAGGTCACTTTTTGATATAAATAAAATTCCATCTTTGAGTCCTGATTTACTTTTACCCTATTTACATAAGCGAAACGTCCATTGATTGTGTTTGAATGTATGTATGCTTTTGAATATGATTGATGTTTACCAGAAATGTATGTATGTTTAATATGATTGATGTTTACCAGAAATGCATGAAAATGCAGTAATAGTATTTACTAAGGATGAACGAGGGAAGGAATTCAACGAAGCTTCGCCGGTTCGTACCCACAAGACAGCTACAAGTTCCCCAGTAGGGCAAATCCATCTTCATAAATACTTCAAGTCACATCTCCCCTGGAATTTATATCCATCTCTTTTATCCTCATACGGATAATCCGGAATTTATTCTTCCAACAGAAGTACGACGAACAAAGACGGGAAGTTATGGATACCTTACTATCGAACGAAGACGGGAGGTTATGGATACCTTACTATCGAACGAAGACGGGAGGTTATGGATACCTTACTATCGGATGAAGACGGGAGGTTATATATACTATATTATCAAACAAGACGGGAACAAGTTCCTCATATTCTCCAGTAACGAATCGGGATTTATTTTCCCTGGCCAACAGTTGCTATATGAAGATATCCAGACGCTTCAGACTCATAATGCATACATACATAATACCATATCATACATATACATAAATACATAAGACATTACTTAAGTGCATCATATTATACATGCATACATAATGCATAAACTAATATTATCATACAAAATGTTATAATCTTGTCTTTTAGGTTAATTCTCCAACAGACAAATTTCATCAACAAATTGTGACTATTGGGCCGTTGTTTATCTTCCCAAAGGTTACTTTTTTCCTCAGGACGTTGTTTATCTTCCTGAAAGCATACCATTTCCTTAGGACGTCGTTTATCCTCCTGAAAGCCTCTTATACCTCAGGATGTTGTTTATCCTCCTGAAAGCTACCTCAAGACGTTGTTTATCCTCCTGAAAGCATATCTTGACCTTGGGTCGTTGTTTATCTTCCCAAAGGTTACATCATTACCTCAGGACGTTGTTTATCCTCCTGAAAGCATATTATGACTATTGGGCCGTTGTTTATCCTCCCAAAAGTTATACTTATACCTCAGAACGTTGTTCATCCTTCCGAAAGCATATCATCACCTCAGGACGTTGTTTATCCTCCTGAAAGCATATCATTTCCTCAGAACGTTGTTTATCCTTCTGAAAGCATATCATTTCCTCGGGACGTTGTTTATCTTCCTGAAAGCTATCACCATTACCTCAGGACGTTGTTTATCCTCCTGAAAGCTATCATTATATCTTCATATTTTGGACTGCTTTATCCTCCAAGAAATGTATCTGAAGAACTTTTCTCTAAGTGGCATCTTTAAGCCCACTCAAGCATATTCAACTAGTCATCAGTATCACTCTACGCACCGGTGAGTGCAAATTTTTGGGCTTTTGTGTTCAATCCCCTTCAACCTTCCAGGTCACGACTGGCAAATATACCAATCTAACCCCTCAGGTTTCAAAACATTGAACAGGGGCAGCTGTTGCACCCCAAAATTTTCCCTCACAATACAAGACTTTGTGTGCTAAGAAGGTTCACAAGGTTCACAAGACCTTTCATGAGGTTCATGAAGTTTACAAGACACTTTATGAGGTTCACAAGGTTCACAAGACCTTTCATGAGGTTCATGAAGTTTACAAGACACTTTATGAGGTTCACAAGATTCACAAGACCTCCCATGAGGTTCACAAGGTTCACAAGATATCTTATGAAGTTCACAAGGTTCACAAAGTTCACAAATAGTCAGAAAGTTTGACAATTCCCTCAGACAATGCATCTTCCTAAGCAGTGCATCCAACACTAGGGTTTTAACTTTAATCAGGCTAAATGGACTTCCAAGACTTCAAGTGAGCTTCATAACATCTTATATGTGTTTAAGAATCCCCATGACAAATTTCAGAACTTTTCTCAAAGGTTTGCCCAGTCAGATGATCAGATAAGTCAAAATCAGTCAAAGCAGTTAAAAAGTCAAACTGAGGTCAACTGTGGTCAAACCAAAGTCAAACTTCATGATTTTTTTCCAACATCAAGTATATGAAGTAAAATTCATCATTTTATCAAGGGTTGCTCTTGATTCATCAAGGAGATTTCAGATCATCAAGAATCAGGGGTTTCTAAATTAGGATTTCCTCAGGAAAAGTCAACTGAACTTTGACCAGCCATAACTTTCACATGCTTCATCACATTTTCCCATCCAAAGCTCATTTTGAAGGAAATTGAATTCTCTACAACTTTGTGTCTCACAAGCCAAGCCCAAAAATGCTTCATTTGAAAGGTATGAGCTAAGACATTATAGGTCCTTTTAAAAGTCAACAAAAAGTCAACAACTTCAAAAGGGCATAACTTGAGAATGGTAAATGATATGGACATGAAACCAATGGGGTTGGTTAGAGAACTCTTCAAGATTTCCAAAATTTCCAAGAACACCCTCATAGCATTAAAATTGAAGGATGTGTGCCCTTGCAAAGTTGGGAAATTTTTGGTTGGTTTATGAAGAAAATGGAGGTTTAAAACCAAATTTTTCTAAATGTGCTTGCCATGTGATGATCCAATCCATACAAATACCTCATGCACGACCCAACCCTCAATTATTCAGATTTTTTATTATTTTATTTTATTTATTTTGATTTTATTCATCTAAAATCATTTTAAATTAAAATAAAATAGAAAAATCTAATATTTAAATGGGATATTGTTTCTAGAAAGTCATAAAGATGATTTGGATCAAATATATATAAGAATTATGAAGATTGAGTTGAATTCACAAATATTTGAAGTTTAAGTTCTAATCTTTTTCAATCTTTTTCAATCAAAAACTTCATACAACAATCAAATCTTTTGACCTAATTCTATTGTACTATAAGTATACAACATAACCTAATGCACTGGACACGAATTTCTGGCCTCCAAGAGTAAGTTCACATATTCAAAAAAGTCACTAAATTTCAAATTCGGATTTGATAATTCAAGCTCTTTCAAGCCAATTTGAAGGTTGATACATGTTTATTAGACATCCTTGAATCATTCTCAATGCTTATTTGCATCCAAAACATCTCACATTGCATAAACCGATTGCACTTTTGTTCTTAATTTCTTGAAAATCGATTTTGATCATACGCGTATTCTAACTCCAATTTGAGTATGTAATCTTGTTCATGGTGATGTTTAGAACGTTTCTGGGCTGGTTGATTGAATTTTTTATGCAGGTTTATGTAGAAGCCATGGTTAGGGTTTCGGTCACCTATTTGGGGGTTCATGATAAAACAAATATAAATGATTTTTGAGAACATAGAACAATCATATGAACTCTGGGGATCATAACGCACCAATTATTTTTGAGAAATTTCACTGTTTTGATGATCTTCCAATTTCGTAGGTTTATGGTTTTAAAAAATCGCAGGAAACTTCATAGCTAAATTCGTAGCTAAATTCGCAAGAATCCTGAGGAAGAGGATGAAGTTTTCGCGCGTCTGAAAATTTGAAAGTTTAACATAATATTTTTTGATTCTGTTTTCATATTATTTCAGTTAAGGCTGCTTGGCCTGGTGGTAAGAGACGTGCGTGTATTGCTTGAAGGCTTGTGTTCGAATCCTGGCTGTAGCAATTTTTCATATTTTTCTATTTTAATTGTTAAACATAATATATAATTAATTGTTGTGAACATACTACCAGATGCGCCCTCCCGGCTGGAATGGTTAGTGTGTTTGTGTGATGCGCAAAGGTCCTGGGTTCGAATCCCCCCCAGGCCTTTTGTTTTGTTTTCTTTTTTCATGATTTTTTCAGGTTAGGCAACAAACCCAAATGGAGTGGGTTTGCTATCACACGCGCACATGTAGCCCAGTGGATGGGATCTTCTTCAGGTATTGGGGAGGTCCTGGGTTCAAAACCAGGCCTCCCCCTTTTTCTTTTCCTTCATTATTTTTTCTTGTTTTGTTTGTTTGTTTATTATTATTATTAAAATTAATTCTAATAGCATTTTCTAAAAACCCTAAAAATATTTTCATAAAACCTAATTTTCTATAAACCCTAATTGTAAATATTAGTTTATTTGTTTATTTTAATTCTTGTTTATATTTTAATCAATAAATAAATCTTAATGTTTTTTTTATAATCAAACCCTAATTTTCTTCTATTTAAAATTTAATTCTATTATAATTTTTTAATTTATTATTTATAAACTTTAATCATGTATATATATTATATAATTTGTTTATAATTTAATTCTTGCATATAAATATGTTTAAAATAATTAAAATTTTGTAAATATAATTATAATTAATCCTATTTTCATAATATGTAAATATTCTATAAATTGTTTATAATTTAATTTTTGTATGTAAATAATTTTTAGTATATGTTTAGAAATAATTAAAATTTGTAAATATAATTTATTTTATAATATGTTTATAATTAACCTAATTTCTATAACTTATGCATAATTTAAAATTTCATAATAATTAGTATATAATTGTTTATATTTTCTTCTTAATCTTAAAATAATAATTGTTCATATAAAAATTGACCTTTTTAATTATTATGCTAATATTCTTTACTAATGCTATTTATTTTTATATTTATTTTATTATTACTAACCCCATTTATATTGTGATTATTTTTACTAACCCAATTATATTATTATTATTATTTATTTTTGCTTATATATTTAATTTGTTTTAATTATTATTATTATGTAATTGTCTCCTGGATGTAATATTGTAATAGTATTATTTAATATTTATTTTATGCTATGGTTAGTAAAATAGGGAGTGAAACATGTTTGTATATTAAAAATTAATTTAGATCATTAAATTTAAAGATAAATATTAAAATTGTACACTCACACACGTAAGTCGATCTTTGATCGCCATCTCACTTCCTTAAGGATACCTCTCATGTTGCCTAATCAAAAGGTCAAGTAGGGTGTATAAAGCAAAGTCCCTAATTCCACATCATCTAGTCCCTAAACAGATAAAAAGATCAAGTCCCTTCGAATGTTGCCTTCGTAATGATCTTGTCCCTTTCGAATAAAGATGATAAGTCCCTTCGAATTGCTTATACACCCCACAGTTGCCTAAATAAACAGATGTCCCTTCACTTGTCCCACACATCCAAGGTAACGACTACCTATTCCTTAATAATAGGGATAGTCTTACCATTTAAAGGATTCAAGAACAGAAAAGACTTAAACTTAGGATAGGTTCCTCTTAGATACTTGCTCACTTTTCAAAAACATTTCAAACACTTCACACATTTTAAACAATTTTCAAAACAAAGGTTTTTTACGCATCCGTACATGGATCATTATGAAACTCTTAAGAAAATTTTTATTCACACACTTCACATTTCAAAAACATTTTAAAGTGAGCTAAGTAACTAAGAGCCCATGGATAACCATGGATGTAAAGGGTGCTAACACCTTCCCTTTACATAACCTACCCCCCCGGACCCAAAAATCTTTTAAAAGGTATTTCCTGTTCTTTTATGCCTTTCCTTTGGATAAAATAAAAGTCGGTGGCGACTCTTGCTATCCACAACATAACTAAAGTCAGTTCTCCCACCGTGTTACACCTGTGAGCCAATCTTCAAGTTGTTGAAGAAAGATCAGGTAATGGAATGGAATGACGAGTGCCAGACTGCCTTTGATGAAATCAAGAAATATCTGCTAGAACCTCCAATTTTGATGCCACCAGTTGATGGAAGACCCTTGATTATGTACTTAACAGTATTAGACAACTCAATGGGGTGTGTATTGGGGCAACATGACGAGTCTGGTCGAAAAGAGCAGGCAATATACTACCTTAGTTTAAACACCCCAAATTTGCCCTCACCCATTCACACCATGGCTTGTGATCTCTTCATATGCATAAGTTCAATCATAGAATCTTATATTGCATTTTTGATTCACTGCATAGTTTCTAAGTCATCTGCATCTAGGGTTTGTGATCTGAGCAATCCAAGGGCTATTTGAGCCTCTCCAAAGGTCATCAATCACTCCAAAGGGGTCCATGTATGTTCAAGCATCATATTATATCCCCACAAAAGTCAAGAAAGTCAAAGAATCACAAGAACTGAGAATGGCATGGAAGCAGAGCCAGGTTTAACTCCACAGATGACCTAGAATTAGGGTTTTGGTTTCAGAGGCCATAACTCCAAATTTTTTGGTCATTCTTGTTTCTATTGGTCTCTATATGGCATAGGGATCATGCATATCAATTTTCATGAAGAGATTCCATGGGGAAGGCATCTGATCAAGAGTTGACTTCTTGAGCAAGTCAGTACAAAATCAGGGCATCTGAGGCCCCCAATGACCCAACCAAAGGGTGTTCTCCATCATTTTGATTGTGTGTGATCTTTATTTGATCATAGAAGATGTTGGAAGTTCACAAAATTGAAGAATCCCAAGCCATTTCCAAAGTTGACTTTTTGGGAAAATGACTTATAATGGAAAATTGCCATTTTGGGAAACTTTTTCAACCCTTGCTTTTTGATTCAAAAATGCTTCAAATGGGAAAACTTTGGTCATGAAAGTTGTATAATGGATCATTCCCTTTTCAAAAAGTACAAGAACTCTTTCTAATTCATTTTGGATCAAAAGTTATGGCTTGTCAAAGTTGGCCAAAATCACATAATTTGAAGTTTTCTACCAAAGAGGCATTTTGCAAAATGGTATGATCAAGTGTTCTAAAGGCTTCAAAAGTGTACAAACTCTTCACAACATGATCACATGACCTCTAAAGATCAGAATGGGCCAAAGAATATTGCATTTTGGTGCCTTGAATCTCAAGAATTTCCAAAGGGGCCAAACTTTGTGAAAATTGCAAAACATCTCATAAGTCTTGATCCACTTGCTGATTTATCTCATAAACAATTCCATGGTTCTCCCTAAACTCAGCTGAGCCAAGACAAGCCAAAAGGCTAGCTATACCATTGCCCATACCTCAAGTACAAGTCAAGTTGACATTTTGGCAACTTGCCCATACCAATCACAATAGGCCAGCACCCACTCTCTGACCTATCACACTTCTTTATGTGGATCATTTGCAAGCAAAAGCATAACACACACAAGCCTGAAAACACCAAGAACACAACATTCTCATTTTTCACCTCATATGCAAAACCATTCGAAATTCATCACACAAGCTTCAAACACACAAACAAACTTCACCATTGATCTCAACATGACTCACTGATCACAAACCAACCATTGAAACAACCTGAAACTCACTGAAACCAAAACACGATTTCCTTCCCCCCTTGAACAGAACTCTGCCAATCTCCCAAACCAGCCACTTTCAAAGCATTCTAAGCTCCATTCCATCATCAGAAGGATCAAAGGAGAAGGTTTGTGCAAAGCTTGAGGCCAGGAAGCTTGGAATCAGAGGAACTCCAGCTCAGGTAACCATCCAAAACATTTTTCCAGAACTCATTTCTTTTGTTGCAAAGTGATTCTTTATGTTATGCTGGTCACACTGATGTGTTTATTTTCAAGAATGGTTGGAAAATGAGAGTGTATGAGGTCTCTGAAACTTTGCCCGTGAAATACCTTTTGCTTTGATTCTTATGATTCAGTAAAAATAAATGGATTTTGGGGTGGGATTTAGGTTTAATGATGTTTAATGAGTGATTCTGGAGAGATTTGTGAAGTTTCATGACGTATTGAGAGAGATTGAAAGAGGAGCTCGTCGGAGAAGATGACCGGAACACTGTTCCGGTCACCTGATTATGTTTAGGGTTCAGATTAGGGCACTAATCATAATTAAGGAAATTTGAATTCTGGCCGTCCAGATGCGCGCATAGTCAATTCCCGCGCGTCCTAGTTCGAATCCTGGCCCTTTGATCTGCTGACTTTCTTATTTTCCCATTAATTTCATTTTATTTTTATTTGTTTCATATTTATTTTGCACGAATTAATTAAAATAGCAAAGCACTTTAAAAAATTATGAAAATTTTTATCAAACATTTTATTAATTTTCAGAAACCAAAAATATTTTTATTTTTATTTTTTGCATCAAAAATTATTTTTAAATCATTTAAAAGTTTATTTTTAATTAATTAATGAGAATTAATTAACTAAAAATACTTTTAGGTATTTAAAAATCATAAAAAAAATTCATAAAACATTTAAAGACATTTAGAAACATTGTCCAACTCTCAAACCAATTTTATTTTTTTGTTCTTGATGCCTTTTGATTATTTTCTTTTGAATTAAATCCATTTCAAGGCATTATTTTGATTCAAACTTCAAAAATTCATTTCTGCCTAGCCATTGAGAGTTGGACAATGATTCTTTTTGCATTGCATCTTGCATAACATTTAGTTTATAGAACTAAATTGGCATGAATTGATCTTGCATTTTCAATTTGTTTGGCATTTTTCTTGACAAGGTACCTTAAAACCCTAGCAATCTTAGGAAATTCATAACCCTCACTAGGTTAAGAGTTGGATCCCCTCCTTTGGGCAGAGGGTTTGTATAGGTTTAGGGTTCCTTTGAATGCATTTTCAAATTTTTATCATGATGTTTGCTTCTGGTTTTGATTTTTGTTTTGTGCATTGATCATAAACCCTAATTTAGGCCTTCCTTTGCATCCATCTCTCATTTGCTTGCATACCATGACTTACCATGAAATTTTGTGCATCCATTTGGTTCATAACACATCTTAGGACATGTTAGAATCATGTGTGATCATTGCATCTTTCATTTGTCATATTGTATGTCATTTGCATTTCATAACTTTTCATGAACATTCATGGTCCCAAGCATGCTTCTTTTGCATCCATATGTTTGTAAGATCATTCTCATGCCTTGTTTCATGTTTGCATCATCTCATAGCATCATTAGCACCATACTTATGCTTTTGGTTTTGGTTTGCATCATGCCATTTCATGCCATTTCATCTCATTTGCATTGCATTTCATTCCTTTCACTAACTTTTCAGGTGGTAAGTTACTTTGAGAAGTGAATTTTCCTTCACTTCTCACAATCTCTTTTCATCTCTCTTATGCATCATTGCTGCATTTTGTCTTGTGCTTGAGATTGAGCTTGCTCATTCTTCTTCATCTTACTTTCTTTCTTCAAGTGACTTGTCTTCTTAAATGAAGCAAGTTACTTTGCTTCTCTTTGCTCCTTTCATCTGCTTCCTAGTGGTTTCTCTGAAGATCTTTCTAGTAAACCTCACAAACCTTAGGAACAACCAAGCATGATAATAATTAGGGTTTGATTAGTCCCCCATTTAGCTTTTACCTTTGTGTCATCATTGAGTCTTCTCTTCTCATCTCATAATCAAGGACTAAACCCTAAAGGTTTTAAGGCATTGTGATTGAGCTTATGCCTGCATCCTTCTATTAGGATGAAGTGTATAACTTTAATCCTAAGAGTTAAACCCTTAATGTGTTTAAATCCTTTAATCAATTCACTTAATAATCATCAAGACATCAAACTTGTAACTTGGGCCTTGCATTAGGGTTCTAATTCTTCCTTAATTGGTTAAGAAGGACTAACCCTAGTGTTAATGGACAAGTCCCCCTCAAGTTGTCTTACAAACCCTAAAAAATCACTTCTTCATCTTATCATTAACTAAAATCCACTTAATAAAGGCTTTGTTTTGTCATGAGGTTAATCCCTAATCATGGATTAAGTTGAGGAGCTTTCCTCAGCTTAAACATTCTCATCTATTATCCTTCTATTAGGATGGTGTAATGAGTCTGTTTAATCCTTGATTATGGCTTAGTCTCATTACTTAACACTAAACAAAAACAACAAAAACATCTAAATAATCACAAGTAGGTTAATGATCTTAATCCTGCATCAGGGTGATTAAGTGTGAGAAGCTGACTTCACACTTAAGGTATTCTCATTACCCCTAATCAGAGGGAAGATGTGATGAGTTTACTAACCCATTGGTTTAGGCTTAAGCTCATTAACTTATGACAAATCTCCAAAAGCAATAAAAGACTGAAAACACAAAAAACAAACAATAATCGTCTCCTTCGGGATTCTTTTCTCATCACATTCACTCATAAACGAGAACTCCCTTCTTCCGTCTAATGCAAGACAGTTTGCACCTGAGCCAGACAGGTCATACACTTGAGCATAGACATGTAAGCAGTTCACAAGTCAATTTATCTTTCAGTCTCTTTGAGTCGAACTACGGTGTTCTGACTTCCTCATTGCACGAGAGGATACGTAGGCATGACTTAACAGTTATCGAACAAAAGTCTCTGTATATTCCCCCTCTTTCCAGCATCATTCTTTTAGCCTCATATTCTTGAGCATTCCATTCATTTCTTACACTGACACTTCACATATTACACTTTACACTTCTTTTTACACTGACACTTGCATTCTTTCCAGCTTTGATACACAAATTGCACTGACACTACCCCTTTAAAACACAAATCTTTTAAGCGTGGATCCCGTCGAGTACGACGGACAATCTGGGTGCTAATACCTTCCCAGGTTGTAACCAACCCCCTTTCTCAGTCTCTCTGGTTCGCGACCGTCTTATCCATATCTTTCTAGGTTTATGCAGCATTACCTTTACTTCGGGATAAAAATGCCTAGCTGGCGACTCTATTCATTTCTCTTTTCGCCGACCGTTCGCGTCTGTACCCCTATTTAACCCGGCTTCATTTGGTGGGAGCGACAGCTTGGCGACTCTGCTGGGGAACCTTATACTGCAACCAGGGCTTCTGGTTCTTTTTGTGGGTTCCTCCTAGCGCTTGTTTGATTTGTGTTTACTGGGATGTTATGTGCTATTTGTGTTTGTATATTTGCTTTATTTACTGCTTTATGTACAGTTATTTATTGCCTTCTTTACAGCTTTATATATCATACTGTCATATCGTCATCTGGCTGGATTTGGTTTTTGCTTTGGTGGGTGGGGTTCTATTGAGAGTTTAAAGGTCCTATACCTGGGACCTGAGTGACACCTAGGCTAGAGTGGTTCATATTCTTTCCCATTCCATTTCGGTCTGGTGCGGGAATATGAAACACGGTTCAAATGTGGGTTTCTTCTTGAGAACTTTGTGCTACAGATTTCCTGTAGTGCTAGGGCTATCTGGGAAGCCTGCTAAGTCTGGATGACCTTTATTATGACCTTCAGAAGCTGGGGTGATTTAGAGGAGGATCTTTTATGGTTATTGTAAACACTGTGCCTCCGGGTTAGAAGTGTTTACACTTCTCATAACTGATCCAAGTCTGAGGATCCTTGTTTTAGAACATTACCTGTGAGGGGGTTGGGCTGTTTACAGGTTTGCAGGTACCATTGGCCACATCATACCCTGATACTTGTTTTGATTAAGAGTACCTCATTTTGGGCAGTTCTTGTGATTTAACCCTGGACATGTGACTCTTTATTTGAGTCCCCCACCTTGGTTACTGGATTTCGGAACCTCCATCTGGACCTTCTTTGAACATACATGGGCTTATATCAAGACAGATAATCAGATCCAGCTTGATCACAAACCCTTGCATATCATTTGCATACATCATCATTGCATCATTTAACATTTGCTTATTTGTTTTTCATGGTATCCATCACATTTGGCTTGGTTTTGACCCCTTCATCTGCATAGACCCTTTATTCATCAGCTATCTGCTTTAGCCATCTTTATCAGTTGTCTGCTTCAGCTGTTGCCTGTTTCAGCTACCTCCATTATCATCCTCAGCCTATCAGGGGCTCACTTCCAGTATCAGCCTTCATCATCAGCATCTGTTTTCAGCTCTTCATTAGCAGTCATGGCACCCAAGAAGAGCAACATCTCATATCATTTCTTTGAACCTGTGCTGACTGGCATCAGACAGATCCAGGCACTTATCACTCCATACCACATCTCATTATTCAGAGAGAATTATGGAGGCATCCTTGATATGGTTATAGACCTGGACCCTTCTCAGAGGAGTTTGATTCACACTTGCCTACAGTTCTATGATCCTCCTTTGAGATGCTTCACTTTTCAGAATTTTCAGTTGGGACCTCTGTTGGAGGAGTTTTCATCACTGATTGGAGTACCTGTCAGGGGGGGGTGTCCCCTTCAACCCAGAAATGGCTTCTCCCAGCAATGAAGAAGTGGCAAAAACACTGTATTTGGAACCTATTCTGATTGAGCAGAACATGACAACAAAGGTTGGAATCTCTGGTCTACACTTGGATTTCTTGACTTCCCAGGCTACCCTGAAGGCCTCCTTGGGAGAATGGAAGGCAGTCTGTGCATTGTTAGCCCTCAGCATATATGGGGTTATATTATTTGCAGATGAGCCCAAGTTTATCAGCCAGGATGCCATTCATCTTTTCATTCTGAGGAACCCAGTGCCCACATTACTGGGAGATTTCTATTACTCTGTTCACCAAAGGAATGAGAAGCAAAGAGAAAGGTTGGTGAGATGCTGTGCTCCCCTGTTCCATACCTGGCTGCTCAAACACTTGCCCAAGATTGATGCATTTCTGAATCCTCACCAACAGAAGAATTGGGCTAGAAGACTTATTGCTTTGACTTCAGATGACATTAGGTGGTGCACCTAGAGCACCAAGGGCAGGGACATCATTACTAGTTGTGGGTAGTTCCCCAATGTACCTCTGATAGGAGTGAAGGGTTGCATCAACTACAACCCTTTGCTATTCAAAAGACAGTTGGGCTATGCTCTGGTTCACCCTCCTAAAGTGCAAGACTTGGCTGAAACCCTGTATTGTGAGATAAAACCTAATCTAGCTGTTGTCAGACAAGCATCCTGGGCTTGGGACAACATCCAGACCAAAGGGATGGCCATTCTTGGGAGATGCAACAATGTGGCCTCAGCTCAGTATTATGAATGGTCCCATGCTAGGGCTCAGATTTCTGGGATGCCTTTCACCATTGAGGATGCACCTGGACCATCCACAGCACCACCTCCAGCCACTGTCAGCCTGGAAGAGTTTGAGAGACTAAAGGAAAGGAATGAGAATCTGTCTCAAGCCCTGAAGAGGACCCTCTGGGAGAGGAGTGATGGTCGTCTGGACATTGAAAGGTTGGAAAAGCTTAAGGTGGAGCATCTAGCCAAGATTGAAAAAGCAGAGGACTACATCAAGAAATCAAGAGCTGGGGAGCAAATTCTGAAGAATGCCTGTAAAGAGGCCCAGTTTCAGAAGGCTAGGACTGATCTCTATCTAAAAGAAAGTCAAGCTAGGTGGGTCAGGATCACTGAAGCTCGCACTCAGGAAGATAAGAGAACCCAGGACAAGATTGAGCAGTTGGAGGCTAATGAAAAGAAGCAACAGGAGGCTCTGCTAGCAGCCCAGAAGGAAATTTTAGAGTTGAAGCTTAGGGCTGGTGTGAAGAGGTCAAAAGACCAAGGCAGGCACAAGAAGCTGACCACTGCTATTGCCACCAGGAACCTTCTTATCAGAAGCATTACAGAGCATCCGGCTGGTCCTGTAACCGAAGCACTTCTGAAGGAAGTTAAGGAGGATGAGTTTGGCCTTGGTGTCTGACTTTTTGCTTGTTGTTGCTTTCATTTCATGTACTTTTCTTTTATGTTGTATTTTTGACCCCTTAGAGGGCATGTGTTGTAAAAACAGACTATGTGCTATGCACCTTTTGTAAGGTATTTGTCGGTTTGTTTCATTTGAGTGTTTTTTTTCTCAAGCAACATTGCAACATCTTCCTCAGGGGTCTGGAAAGGTCAAAACCAAATGCCAAGCCGGATACCTTGGAAACAAATAAGCATACTGCATTGCATACTAACTTTTGTTTTGTTTTGTAGGTTTTGTTTTGTCTGTAACTAACTCTGTTGTGAATCAGGAATTATTGCTCACCGTCGGGTGTTCCCTCTCAATCGTCCACACAGATATCCTACTCGCAACAACCTTCCTGGTATACAGATGGACCAAGTACAGCAAGATCTGACAGAAGTCAGGACTCAAATGGCCAATGAAAGGCTGGAGATGAGGAACCAAATGACCCAGTTCATGGAAATTATGAATGGTTTGGCTCAAAGCCAAGAAAGATTGAGGGCATTGGTAGAAAGGCAGACCCAGGAAGAACCCCATCTGGGGACTGGAGGAACAAGTAACAATGAGAGGGTTCAGCCTCATGTTAACCCACAAGTCTATGGGCCTCATCTACACCCGGAGGTCAATATCCCGATTAATGTACAAGGGAATACTACTGCGGGCAGAATCTTACAAGAAGACCCCCAAGAGGATCAATTCACTGTAATGGGAGCTGGGGATGAAGCCTATGACAGAAGGCTTGATGAAATTGCTGAGAAGCTGAGATCTCTGGAGTCTCAAAATTCCCTGGGCTTTGATGTCATGGATATGGGGTTAGTGGATGGGGTAAGGATTCCCCACAAGTTTAAACCCCCGTGCTTCGAGAAGTACAACGGAACTTCCTGTCCACGAACCCACTTGCAATCCTTTCTGGGGAGGCTTAAGGCATACACCATGGATGAAAAACTGTGGATGTTTTATTTTGAAGATAGTTTGACTGGGGCCTCAAGGGAGTGGTACTCTCACTTGACCAGAGCTACTATTAGATGCTGGAAGGACCTAGCTGAGGCTTTCATCAGGCAGTACCAATACAACTTAGACATGGCTCCAAACAGGACCCTCCTGATGGGAATGGCTCAGTCCTCCAGAGAAAGCTTCAGGGAATACGCCCAGAGGTGGAGACAGCTTGCCGCTACTGTCCAGCCACCCATGTCGGAAAGGGAAATGGCCGACATGTTTATGAACACTCTGCAAGGGACATACATTGACAGACTAGCTGCCTTTTCTTCCACCAGCTTCGCTGACGTAGTTATAGCTGGAGAAAGAATTGAAAGCCTATTAAAGATGGGCAAGATTTCTGATAATGGTGCGAGCTTGTCCAACAACTCCAGGAAACCTTTTGTGGGACCTAGAAGGACTGGTGAGACAAATGTCATTCATGCCAGCAGGGGCAGACCGCAGTATGTTCATAGATCAGTGGCAGCTGTCACTATTCCAGCTCCGATTCCTCAGCAACCAGCATATCAACCACCACAACAACAACCTCACTATCAACAGCAAGTTCAGTATCCGCCGCAGAGAGCCTAAAACAACAACAACAATCAACAAAGACTTTTTCAGCAGAGACCATCTCAGGCCAATAGGGTGATTGATCCAATCCCTATGCCTTATGCCGCTTTATTGCCACAGCTCCTGAAACTCAACCTGGTTGAACTAAGGACATTGGCACCACCAGATCCCTCCAGTCTTCCAAGAAATTATGATGCTAACGCCAGATGTGCTTTCCATTCCAATGCACCTGGCCACAGTACAGAGAAATGCAGGGCTTTACAAATGAAGGTGCAAGATCTGGTGGATTCCAAAGCCCTCAATTTCGCACCCCCGCCAAATGTCAACAAGAATCCCATGCCCAACCATGGAGGACCAAGAATTAATGCCATTGAGGAGGATAAGCCATCTTTCTTAATCACCAGTGTTGGGCAGATTCGGACACCTCTGGTAGAGATTAAAGCTCAGCTCCTAGAATGCCAGATGTTCCCCGGGTGTGAGCTCGGTTGTGGTTATTGCAACATTTCGGTCAACGGGTGTGATAACTTGAGAAGCGGCATAGATGGTCTTATCCAGAGTGGCATACTTCAAATCACAACATCAGCACCTACAAATCCAGTAATCTCTTTGGCAACGATTCCTGAGTCTTCTACAACTGCAACGACAATCATTCCGAACAATTCATCAATTTCATCAACCAATGCTTCATCTATCACTTCAACAAACCAGATATCAACAACCATCTCTTCTACAACATCAACACCCATTCATTCAACAGAATCTTCTACAACGCCAACAGATATCTCAGCAGTCACCATTTATTATGATCCATCATATGTTCCTCCAAACAACAATTTTCAACAACAAACAGTGGCACCTCCTGCCAGGTCACCAGTCACCATCTACTACGATCCGCACACTATTTCAGTACCCTCCTCTGCTGCAGTCAGTCCGGTTACCATCACGGTGCCTGGACCAGTTCCTTATGAAAGCAGTAATGCCATACCTTGGCATTATGGCTCTGACCTTTACTGCAACGGGGAGAAAATCACTTTGGACTCTTCGACTTCTTCTCCACAGATTGATAATGTTGGGGGAGGCGGAGGCTTCACCAGAAGCGGACGCCTTTTTGCCTCACAAGTACAAAGACCTAATGCTGAAGCAGAAGCTGCTGCCAAAGCAAAAGGAAAGGGTGTGGTAGTGGAAGAGCCAACTATCAAGGAAACTCAGAAGACATCTTTTGAGCAAGATGTAGACGAGTTCATGAGAATTATAAAGAGAAGTGATTACAAAGTGGTGGATCAGCTTCACCGAACTCCCTCAAAGATCTCCATATTATCCCTGCTGATGTGTTCCGAAGCTCACCGAAATGCATTACTGAAAGTCTTGCACGCAGCATATGTGCCAGAAGAGATCACCGTTAATCAGCTGGAAACCGTGGTAGCAAATGTCAATACCAGCCATGGATTGGGTTTTACCAATGCTGATTTAACAACTGAGGGACGTAACCACAACAAGGCTTTACACATCACTCTAGAATGCAAGGGTGCTGTTCTATCACATGTACTGGTAGACACTGGGTCTTCACTCAATGTTTTACCAAAGAAAGCCTTGGTGAAGCTGGAGTACGATGGCTTGGCATTGCGTCCAAGTAATTTGGTGGTGAGAGCATTTGATGGCTCTAAGAGATCAGTGCTAGGAGAGATTGATCTGCCTGTGATGATTGGCCTGCAGACTTTTAAAATTACCTTCTATGTGATGGATATTCAGCCGGCCTACAGCTGTTTGTTGGGTAGACCTTGGATCCATGCCGCTGGTGCAGTTACGTCTACCCTTCACCAGAAGCTGAAATTCGAGTGGGAAGGCCAGATCATCACCATCTGTGGTGAAGAAGATATCTTTGTTAGCCATCTGGCTACGTACAAATACATTGAGATGGATGGAGAGATCCATGAAACCATGAGCCAGGGGTTTGAGGCCCTAAACATTAATGAAGCATCTGCTGTACTTGGAACTTCCATGACATCTTATCAGCAAGCCAGGAAGGTTGTTGAAGAGGGGACTGCCCAAGGCTGGGGCAAGTTGCTGCCCGTGGAGAAGAAAGAGGACAGATTTGGGTTGGGTTACAAACCAACTCAACAAGATCAATCAGAGGCTGCTAAGAAGCCCAGTTTTGTCAGTGGGGGGATGCTCACCCCTGATGCAGTAAAAAACTTGGAAGACGAGGATGAAAGCGACCGCAACCTGGAGAGCTGGATACGTCCAAGGATCCCGGGGAGCCAAGTCCTTAACTGGTCTTCCCAGGAAATTATAAGGGTTACTCCTGCAGAGTAATTATTATTTCCTGTATTTTTTAAGCATGCATCAAGTCTTGCATCTTGCCCAAGATGACAAGACTCATTTTGTAATCGGGCCATCTTGTAATTTTGTGCAAACAGATCAATCAATGAATATCGGACTTCTTTTGCAAATGAGTCTTTTTCTTTTCCGCTCACTGTTTTTCATTTTTCTTTTGTACAAAAATAAAATGGCAATGTTTTCCAAAATGATAACTTCATTTCACTTTTTTCTAAACAAGATTAAAATCAATCACTAAAATGAACAATCTAAACCCTTGCAGAGAGTGCCTTTCAGACTGCACCGACAACAACACAGCTATGGTTTCGTATGACTTTGACAATCCAATCAATCAAGCTGATGAAGGGGTTGAAGAAGATTTTGAGCTTCCTGAAGAGCTAGCCAGGTTGTTAAGGCAAGAGGAGAAGGTTATCACTCCTCATCAGGAGGAGGTCGAAACGGTTAATCTTGGTACAGAGGAAGATGTGAAAGAAGTTAAGATCGGGGCCTGCCTGCAAAATTCAGTGAAAGAGCAACTGATTGATATGCTTCGAGAGTATGTGGATGTGTTTGCTTGGTCTTATCAGGATATGCCAGGGTTGGACACCGATATTGTCATGCACAAGCTGCCATTAAAAGAAGACTGCCCACCAGTAAAACAGAAAATGCGCCGTACTCGCCCCGATATGGCAATGAAGATTAAGGAAGAGGTGCAAAAGCAGTGGGACGCCGGGTTCCTTGCTGTAACTAGCTATCCGTCGTGGGTCACTAATATTGTACCTGTGCCTAAGAAAGACGGCAAAGTGAGGATGTGTGTAGACTACCGGGATCTGAACAGAGCAAGCCCGAAAGATGATTTTCCATTACCTCACATTGATGTACTGGTTGACAATACGGCTCAGTTCTCGGTGTTCTCCTTCATGGACGGATTTTCAGGATACAATCAGATCAAGATGTCACCTGAAGACATGGAGAAGACAACTTTCATCACACCCTGGGGCACGTTCTGTTATAAGGTGATGCCATTCGGACTGAAGAATGCTGGTGCAACTTATCAACGGGCTATGGTAACACTATTCCACGATATGATCCATAAAGAAATCGAATGTTATGTGGATGACATGATTGCCAAGTCCCTCACAGAAGAAGACCACCTGGTAAATCTGTTGAAGTTATTCAAGCGCCTGAGGAAGTACCAACTGAAATTGAACCCCAACAAGTGCACATTTGGGGTGCGATCTGGTAAGCTGCTGGGATTTATTGTAAGCGAGAAAGGGATTGAAGTTGACCCTGATAAAGTCAAAGCCATTCAAGAAATGCTTGCACCGAAAACTGAGAAAGAAGTTCGGGGGTTTCTAGGTAGATTGAACTACATTTCAAGGTTCATATCTCACCTTACAGCAACCTGTGAACCCTTGTTCAAGCTGTTGAGAAAAGAGCAAACGGTCAGGTGGAACGAAGACTACCAGAGGGCTTTCGACAAAATCAAGGAATACTTACAAGAGCCTCAGATCCTTATGCCTCCAGTCGAAGGAAGACCCCTAATAATGTACTTGACAGTATTAGAAGAGTCAATGGGGTGTGTGCTGGGCCAGCATGACGAGTCTGGTCGAAAAGAGTATGCAATTTACTACCTAAGCAAAAAGTTTACCAACTGTGAACAACGTTATTCACTGCTCGAGAAAACTTGTTGTGCTTTAGCGTGGGCTGCTCGCCGACTGAGACAGTATATGTTGACCCACACTACTTTATTGATCTCAAAGATGGACCCAGTTAAGTACATTTTTGAGAAGCCATCACTTACCGGACGGGTTGCAAGATGGCAAATGATCCTCACAGAATATGACATCCAATACACATCTCAGAAAGCCATCAAGGGCAGTGTATTGTCTGATTATCTTGCTGAGAAACCTATTGATGATTACCAGCCTATGAGATTTGACTTCCCTGATGAAGACATCATGTTCATAAAAGCAAAAGATCATGAAGAGCCTATTCACACTGAAGGGCCTGACCCGGAAGAAGAATGGACTATGATGTTTGATGGGGCTGTTAATATGAATGGTCGTGGTGTTGGTGCAGTACTCATTACACCTAAGGGAGTTCACATGCCTTTCTCGGCAAAACTCACCTTTAACTACACTAACAACGAAGCTGAATACGAAGCTTGCATTATGGGTCTTGAGGAAGCCATTGACCTCAGGATCAAGACATTGACTGTATTCGGAGATTCAGCTCTGGTAGTTAATCAAACCAACGACAAATGGTACACCCACCAGGATCATCTGATACCTTATAGGGATTATACAAGGAGGTTATTGACTTTCTTTACAATGGTCAAGCTTGAGTATATCCCTCGGGACGAGAATCAGTTTGCAGATGCTCTGGCTACCATCTCATCCATGATCAAAGTTCAAGCTGCCAACTTTGTGCCTCGGATTTCAGTGTCCAGACTTGACAGACCAGCATATGTATTTGCAGCAGACGTTGTCAAAGATGATAAGCCTTGGTTCCATGACATTAAGTGCTTCTTGGAGGATCAGACATACCCACCTGAGGCATCATCCAATGACAAGAAAACATTAAGAAGGCTTGCTGGTAGTTTCTTCCTGAACACTGATGGTTCCCTGTACAAGAGAAACTTTGATATGGTACTCCTCAGATGCGTTGATAGAACAGAAGCAGACTTGTTGATAAACGAGGTGCACGAAGGATCCTTTGGTACCCATGCTGGAGGACATGCAATGGCTAAAAAGTTGCTAAGATCAGGATATTACTGGATCACAATGGACGCCGACTGTTGTGCCTACGCTAGAAAATGCCATAAATGCCAGATTTATGCGGATAAGGTGCATGTGCCTCCCAATCCTTTGAATGTGATGTCTTCACCCTGGCCCTTTGCCATGTGGGGCATTGATATGATTGGCAAGATTGAACCGACTGCTTCAAACGGCCACAGATTCATCTTGGTAGCCATTGACTATTTTATCAAGTGGGTTGAAGCAGCTTCCTATGCAAATGTTACAAGGCAAGTGGTAGCCCAATTTCTGAAGAGAGACATCATCTGTCGGTATGGATTTCCCGAGCGAATGATTACTGATAATGGTTCCAACTTAAACAACAAAATGATGGCAGAGCTATGCCGGGACTTCAAGATCCAACACCACAATTCTTCTCCTTACAGGCCAAAGATGAATGGCGCTGTTGAGGCAGCTAACAAGAATATCAAGAAGATTGTACAGAAGATGGTGGTCACCTATAAAGACTGGCATGAGATGCTACCGTTTGCCTTGCATGGGTACCGTACGTCAATCAGGACATCCACTGGGGCAACACCGTATCAGCTTGTGTATGGTATGGAGGCAGTCCTACCAGTTGAAGTTGAATTACCCTCCCTACGGGTACTGATGGATGTTAAGCTGAACGAAGCTGAGTGGGTCCCATCCCGATACGAACAACTAAGTCTGATCGAAGAGAAGAGATTGGCTGCAATCTGTCATGGGAAATTATATCAGAAAAGAATGAAGAAAACCTTCGATCAGAAAGTTAGGCTCCGAGAATACCAAGTAGGAGATCTTGTGCTGAAAAGACTCCTCCCTCCTCATACAGACCACAGGGGCAAGTGGACTCCGAACTATGAAGGGCCATTCGTAGTAAAGAAAGTTTTCTCTGGTGGAGCACTGATGCTCAGCACTATGGATGGTGAAGACTTCCCGTCCCCTATGAATTCAGATGCAGTAAAAAAATACTTCGCATAAGAATGACCCGCTGGACACAAAAACAGAATGTAAGTCCAGGCAAAAATGGGGCATCCCGGCGAGTCAAAAACAGAATAAAAGACTCGGGCAAAAATAAGGGAAAATAAACAAAAAATGTACACCCGCTGAGTTGAAAAGCCGCATTGGACAACTCAGGCAAGAATGGGTATCCCGATGGATTGAAAACCCGAAAGGGAGATCCATGCAAAATAAGGGAATAAGCGAACAACTGCGTCCTGAATTCATCTGTATCACCTACAACTTGGTAAACCTCGAAAGGATCAAGCTTCTGTAAGAATCAGCCTTCTTCAGAAAGCAAGACGAGAAGAACGTCAAATGTCATACGAGTCATAGCAAAAGGGAAGCTCCTTGAAGCGTCGTCAACATTGCCAACGTCTTTTGTTTCTCAATTTATAACAATCTCCTCATTATTAGGGGGTCTGTTTCCTTGACTGTATCTTGCCAATTCAGGGCACACAAATTAATAAAATCAGATTTTCAGTCACACATTGTCTCGTACTCTTTTATTTGCAAAATGTCCGATGTCTTTAAGATACTGATTGCATAAATACAGATGCTTCTCTTCTAAAGAATATGTGCTTGCAGGAAATATATTTACTCCCGGGAGTGTCTAAACTCTTACGACGGAATCCGGTAAGGGATACCTCGGGATTACTTGTGCGTTTCTCTGTCTTTGCAGGATTGCAGGTATTCAAAACGCAACATGGGGCATGTAAGCTTCACCCCAGCAAGCTGGCAAATCACTATCCACTCAGTCTATCTCCCAATTAGCACCGGAGATGGTTTTTCCCCAGCTGAGTTGTCAAGTATCATCCTCAGCAGGACCTTTACAGAAATCTCCAGGAAGACCTTCCCATGGTCTTTCTTCTTCCCCAGCCAAGTTGCCATTTACTATTCCTCCACAGCCAAGTGTAAAGGCCGGGAAACCATCTCCCCACAGAGCTTCAGCCTCTACCCGGAAGAGCAACGCGTGAAGGAATCACAACAGAGTGACGAGGGCTTCTACAAACCCCAGCTGGGTATTTCATTTACTGGAATAGGTCTATCATTGACCTATTTCCCCAAGAAGAATCATATATGTTAGATCTACCAATGATCTCACTCCCAGCTGGGATGTCCGCTTCAAGCAGATCGGCCAGAGATCTTCGCAGTAACGGGATCCGAATCCCGGATCGTTATCTTTGCATAATCATAGCATTCACATCATATTCCCCATAGAGCGTAGCATTCCGTCTAATACGGAGCATTACGGCAAAAATCAAACATATTGCATAATCATAAGCCATGGTCTGGATCGAACACTTGTGAATAATGACAATCCATCAAAGATATACAGAAAACTCCCCAAATCCCCGGCAGAGAGCCCAGAAATTTCTCTTACAAATACAAATACTCCTTGACACCCGTTTGTGTCATATCCCCAGCAGAAAGCTAAAGCATTTGCCTTACACTCACAAATACCAGTACACACTCCTTTTGGCACCCGTCCGTGTCATCTTTACCCATTAAAGTCGCCCGAGCATTCTCAACAAACCACCCATATTACAAACACTTCTTGACACCCGTCCGTGTCATATCCCCAGTAGAAAGCCAAAGCGTCCTCTTTGCACTCACGGATACATATATCCATAACAGATTCCCTGACACCCGTCCGTGTCACTTTCCCCAACGTAGTTACCTGAATACTTTGTAAATCATATACTTGGTTATACTATACTTTTCTCTTTTGACACTCGTCCGTGTCACTCTCCCCAGCAGGTTAAGCACCCGTGTACACCGCTCATACTTATTACTCTTGTTTTTACTTATACAGATACTCGTCCGTATCTTGCATATATCACTCAAATCCCCTCAGATTCGACACTCGTCCGTGTTCTTTGTTAACCAGTTGGTACTCGTCCGTATCATCATCTCAGAACATGCGTCAAGCGTTTGTTTCTACCTGATACTCGTCTGTATCGTAGTCTTAAGGATGCTCGTCCGCATCTTTAATCCATACACGTGTCAAACACTCATGTCTTCTTGAATTTAGACACTCGTCTGTGTCTAATATTCCCCAGAAGAGTCCCCTCAGAATCAACACTCGTCCGTGTTCCTTGTTAACCAGTTGATACTCGTCCGTATCATCATCTCTGAACACGTGTCAGTATTTGTTTCTACTCGATACTCGTCCGTATCGCAGTCTTAGGGATGCTCGTCTGCATCTTTAATCTATACACAACGTCAAAACACTTATACCTTTTATTTCTTGGATATAAACACTCGTCCGTGTTTACTATTCCCCAGTAGGCCGCCAGCGAAGCAAAATTTCTTTTCTATCTGACATTCGCCCTATGTCATGATAAACCCTGAGAGCAGCCGTACCCTGCTAGGTGATCGTCCTTCACCTCTTGATGATCGTCCTTCATCATGCTCATCCGATGGCCGTCCCCATCGTTGATCTTTTTTATCCGGCATTCGTCCTATGTCGTGATATTTAGCAGTCGTCCCCTGCTAGGTGATCGTCCTTCACCTGTTGATGATCGTCCTTCATCATTTTATTCGATGGCCGTCCCCATCGTTGATCTTGTTATCTGACATTCGTCCTATGTCATGATAAACCTTGAGAGCAGCCGTCCCCTTCTAGGTGATCGTCCTTCACCTCTTGATGATCGTCCTTCATCATGCTCGTCCGATGGCCGTCCCCATCGTTGACCTTTTATCCGGCATTCGTCCTATGTCGCGATACTTTTGGCAGCCGTACCCTGCCAGGTGATCGTCCTTCACCTTAGATAACCGTCTCTCATCTTATCCCCAACAGAGCAGCCGTCCCCTGCTAGGTGATCGTCCTTCACCTTTGATGACCGTCCCTCATCATTATTTCATTTATTCTTTAACCCGATGGCCGTCCCCGTCGTGGTCCCTTTTCCTTTTCCTGGTGATCGTCCTTCACCTTTGATGACCGTCCCTCATCATTATTTCATTTATTCTTTAACCCGATGGCCGTCCCCGTCGTGGTCCCTCTTCCTTTTCCTGATGATCGTCCTTCATCAGTTTAGCCCGATGGTCATCCCCATCGTGGTTTGGATTACTTTATGAACCTGATAACCGTACCTCATCATTTATTTCTACCTATAATCCCCAGAGAATCTTACAGCTTTACTTGATGGCCGTCCCCATCATAATCTCTTATATCCCCAGCATGTCGGTCGTCCCCGTCATTGCTTTATTTCCCGCATTTTCCCCAGCATGTCGACCGTCCCCGTCATTGCTTTATTTCCCGCATTTTCCCCAGCATGTCGGTCGTCCCCGTCATTTCTTTATTTCCCGCATCTTCCCCAGCATGTCGGCCGTCCCCGCCATCGCTTTATTTCCCACATTTTTCCCCAGCATGTCGGCTGTCCCCGTCCTTGCTCTTCCCCCAGCAGTCGTCCTCTGCTCGACGGTCGTCCTCCGTCGCCCGCACTTTATAATTATACTTTATTTTCCTTTTGCAATCTATATCCCTTTTCTTCTTCATTCTGTGAGTGCAAATTTTGGACTGTCTTTGGTATTCAACCACAAGTTATCTTGTTAGCCTGTTAAGCTGCTGCTTACATCCTACACAGCTAACTCATGTTTGAATAGGGGCAGCTGTAAACACCCCAAATTTGCCCTCACCCATTCACACCATGGCTTGTGATCTCTTCATATGCATAAGTTCAATCATAGCATCTTATATTGCATTTTTGATTCACTGCATAGTTTCTAAGTCATCTGCATCTAGGGTTTGTGATCTGAGCAATCCAAGGGCTATTTGAGCCTCTCCAAAGGTCATCAATCACTCCAAAGGGGTCCATGTATGTTCAAGCATCATATTATATCCCCACAAAAGTCAAGAAAGTCAAAGAATCACAAGAACTGAGAATGGCATGGAAGCAGAGCCAGGTTTAACTGCACAGATGACCTAGAATTAGGGTTTTGGTTTCAGAGGCCATAACTCCAAATTTTTTGGTCATTCTTGTTTCTATTGGTCTCTATATGGCATAGGGATCATGCATATCAATTTTCATGAAGAGATTCCATGGGGAAGGCATCTGATCAAGAGTTGACTTCTTGAGCAAGTCAGTACAAAATCAGGGCATCTGAGGCCCCCAATGACCCAACCAAAGGGTGTTCTCCATCATTTTTATTGTGTGTGATCTTTATTTGATCATAGAAGATGTTGGAAGTTCATGAAATTGAAGAATCCCAAGCCATTTGCAAAGTTGACTTTTTGGGAAAATGACTTATAATGGAAAATTGCCATTTTGGGAAACTTTTTCAACCCTTGCTTTTTGATTCAAAAATGCTTCAAATGGGAAAACTTTGGTCATGAAAGTTGTAGAATGGATCATTCCCTTTTCAAAAAGTACAAGAACTCTTTCTAATTCATTTTGGATCAAAAGTTATGGCTTGTCAAAGTTGGCCAAAATCACATAATTTGAAGTTTTCTACCAAAGAGGCATTTTGCAAAATGGTATGATCAAGTATTCTAAAGGCTTCAAAAGTGTACAAACTCTTCACAACATGATCACATGACCTCTAAAGATCATAATGGGCCAAAGAATATTGCATTTTGGTGCCTTGAATCTCAAGAATTTCCAAAGGGGCCAAACTTTGTGAAAATTGCAAAACATCTCATAAGTCTTGATCCACTTGCTGATTTATCTCATAAACAATTCCATGGTTCTCCCTAAACTCAGCTGAGCCAAGACAAGCCAAAAGGCTAGCTATACCATTGCCCATACCTCAAGTAAAAGTCAAGTTGACATTTTGGCAACTTGCCCATACCAATCACAATAGGCCAGCACCCACTCTCTGACCTATCACACTTCTTTATGTGGATCATTTGCAAGCAAAAGCATAACACACACAAGCCTGAAAACACCAAGAACACAACATTTTCATTTTTCACCTCATATGCAAAACCATTCGAAATTCATCACACAAGCTTCAAACACACAAACAAACTTCACCATTGATCTCAACATGACTCACTGATCACAAACCAACCATTGAAACAGCCTGAAACTCACTGAAACCAAAACACGATTTCCTTCCCCCCTTGAACAGAACTCTGCCAATCTCCCAAACCAGCCACTTTCAAAGCATTCTAAGCTCCATTCCATCATCAGGAGGATCAAAGGAGAAGGTTTGTGCAAAGCTTGAGGCCAGGAAGCTTGGAATCAGAGGAACTCCAGCTCAGGTAACCATCCAAAACATTTTTCCAGAACTCATTTCTTTTGTTGCAAAGTGATTCTTTATGTTATGCTGGTCACACTGATGTGTTTATTTTTAAGAATGGTTGGAAAATGAGTGTGTATGAGGTCTCTGAAACTTTGCCCGTGAAATACCTTTTGCTTTGATTCTTATGATTCAGTAAAAATAAATGGATTTTGGGGTGGGATTTAGGTTTAATGATGTTTAATGAGTAATTCTGGAGAGATTTGTGAAGTTTCATGGCGTATTGAGAGAGATTGAAAGAGGAGCTCGTCGGAGAAGATGACCGGAACACTGTTCCGGTCACCTGATTATGTTTAGGGTTCAGATTAGGGCACTAATCATAATTAAGGAAATTTGAATTCTGGCCGTCCAGATGCGCGCATAGTCAATTCCCGCGCATCCTAGTTCGAATCCTGGCCCTTTGATCTGCTGACTTTCTTATTTTCCCATTAATTTCATTTTATTTTTATTTGTTTCATATTTATTTTGCACGAATTAATTAAAATAGCAAAGCACTTTAAAAAATTATGAAAATTTTTATCAAACATTTTATTAATTTTCAGAAACCAAAAATATTTTTATTTTTATTTTTTGCATCAAAAATTATTTTTAAATCATTTAAAAGTTTATTTTTAATTAATTAATGAGAATTAATTAACTAAAAATACTTTTAGGTATTTAAAAATCATAAAAAAATTCATAAAACATTTAAAGACATTTAGAAACATTGTCCAACTCTCAAATCAAATTTATTTTTTTGTTCTTGATGCCTTTTGATTATTTTCTTTTGAATTAAATCCATTTCAAGGCATTATTTTGATTCAAACTTCAAAAATTCATTTCTGCCTAGCCATTGAGAGTTGGACAATGATTCTTTTTGCATTGCATCTTGCATAACATGTAGTTTATAGGACTAAATTGGCATGAATTGATCTTGCATTTTCAATTTGTTTGGCATTTTTCTTGACAAGGTACCTTAAAACCCTAGCAATCTTAGGAAATTCATAACCCTCACTAGGTTAAGAGTTGGATCCCCTCCTTTGGGAAGAGGGTTTGTATAGGTTTAGGGTTCCTTTGAATGCATTTTCAAATTTTTATCATGATGTTTGCTTCTGGTTTTGATTTTTGTTTTGTGCATTGATCATAAACCCTAATTTGGGCCTTCCTTTGCATCCATCTCTCATTTGCTTGCATACCATGACTTACCATGACATTTTGTGCATCCATTTGGTTCATAACACATCTTAGGACATGTTAGAATCATGTGTGATCATTGCATCTTTCATTTTCCATATTGTATGTCATTTGCATTTCATAACTTTTCATGAACATTCATGGTCCCAAGCATGCTTCTTTTGCATCTATATGTTTGTAAGATCATTCTCATGCCTTGTTTCATGTTTGCATCATCTCATAGCATCATTAGCACCATACTTATGCTTCTGTTTTTGGTTTGCATCATGCCATTTCATCTCATTTGCATTGCATTTCATTCCTTTCACTAACTTTTCAGGTGGTAAGTTACTTTGAGAAGTGAATTTGCCTTCACTTCTCACAATCTCTTTTCATCTCTCTTATGCATCATTGCTGCATTTTGTCTTGTGCTTGAGATTGAGCTTGCTCATTCTTCTTCATCTTACTTTCTTTCTTCAAGTGACTTGTCTTCTTAAATGAAGCAAGTTACTTTGCTTCTCTTTGCTCCTTTCATCTGCTTCCTGGTGGTTTCTCTGAAGATCTTTCTTGTAAACCTCACAAACCTTAGGAACAACCAAGCATGATAATAATTAGGGTTTGATTAGTCCCCCATTTAGCTTTTACCTTTGTGTCATCATTGAGTCTTCTCTTCTCATCTCATAATCAAGGACTAAACCCTAAAGGTTTTAAGGCTTTGTGATTAAGCTTATGCCTGCATCCTTCTATTAGGATGAAGTGTATAACTTTAATCCTAAGAGTTAAACCTTTAATGTGTTTAAATCCTTTAATCAATTCACTTAATAATCATCAAGACATCAAACTTGTAACTTGGGCCTTGCATTAGGGTTCTAATTCTTCCTTAATTGGTTAAGAAGGACTAACCCTAGTGTTAATGGACAAGTCCCCCTCAAGTTGTCTTACAAACCCTAAAAAATCACTTCTTCATCTTATCATTAACTAAAATCCACTTAATAAAGGCTTTGTTTTGTCATGAGGTTAATCCCTAATCATGGATTAAGTTGAGGAGCTTTCCTCAGCTTAAACATTCTCATCTATTATCCTTCTATTAGGATGGTGTAATGAGTCAGTTTAATCCTTGATTATGGCTTAGTCTCATTACTTAACAATAAACAAAAACAACAAAAACATCTAAATAATCACAAGTAGGTTAATGATCTTAATCCTGCATCAGGGTGATTAAGAGTGAGAAGCTGACTTCACACTTAAGGTATTCTCATTACCCCTAATCAGAGGGAAGATGTGATGAGTTTACTAACCCATTGGTTTAGGCCTAAGCTCATTAACTTATGAAAAATCTCCAAAAGCAATAAAAGACTGAAAACACAAAAAACAAACAATAATCGTCTCCTTCGGGATTCTTTTCTCATCACATTCACTCATAAACGAGAACTCGCTTCTTCCGTCTAATGCAAGATAGTTTGCACCTGAGCCAGACAGGTCATACACTTGAGCATAGACATGTAAGCAGTTCACAAGTCAATTTATCTTTCAGTCTCTTTGAGTCGAACTACGGTGTTCTGACTTCCTCATTGCACGAGAGGATACGTAGGCATGACTTAACAGTTATCGAACAAAAGTCTCTATATATTCCCCCTCTTTCCAGCATCATTCTTTTAGCCTCATATTCTTGAGCATTCCATTCATTTCTTACACTGACACTTCACATATTACACTTTACACTTCTTTTTACACTGACACTTGCATTCTTTCTAGCTTTGATACACAAATTGCACTGACACTACCCCTTTAAAACACAAATCTTTTAAGCGTGGATCCCGTCGAGTAAGACGGACAATCTGGGTGCTAATACCTTCCCAGGTTGTAACCAACCCCCTTTCTCAGTCTCTCTGGTTCGCGACCGTCTTATCCATATCTTTCTAGGTTTATGCAGCATTACCTTTCCTTCGGGATAAAAATGCCTAGCTGGCGACTCTATTCATTTCTCTTTTCGCCGACCGTTCACGTCTGTACCCCTATTTGACCCGGCTTCATTTGGTGGGAGCGACACTTAGCAAAAAGTTTACCGACTGTGAAACAAGATACTCACTGCTCGAGAAAACTTGTTGCGTTTTGGCATGGGCTGCTCGCCGACTAAGACAGTATATGTTGACCCATACTACCTTATTGATTTCTAAGATGGATCCAATCAAGTACATATTCGAGAAACCTGCTCTCTCCGGAAGAATAGCAAGATGGCAAATGATCTTGACAGAATATGATATACATTATACTACTCAGAAAGCCATTAAAGGTAGTGTTGTAGCTGATCATTTGGCTCATCAAGCAGTGGATGATTACCAGTCAATGAGTTTTGAGTTCCCTGATGAAGACATTATGATTATTACCAAAGAACCTGGACAATATGACGGACCTGAACAAGGATCCCGATGGACCATGGTTTTTGATGGAGCTTCTAATGCACTTGGTAATGGTGTTGGTGTTGTGATTAGTTCCTCTGAAGGTTGTCATACCCCGATTAGTTCCAGACTTTGTTTCTATTGTACTAATAATATGGCTGAGTATGAGGCATGTATCCTGGGTATTAAAGCTGCCATTGATATGAAGATTCAGTTCCTAGACGTGTATGGAGATTCAACCCTGGTAGTGAGTCAGATTAAAGGAGATTGGAATACCAAGCATGATAATCTCATTCCATACAGAGAGCATGTGTTGTCTTTGATCCCACATTTCAAAGAGATTACCTTTGGACATATCCCACGAAGAGAGAATCAGTTGGCAGATGCATTAGCCACCATGGCATCCATGTTTGAGATCAGCTGGGATGATGAGGCTCCCAAGATTACTATTGATAGATTTGAAAAGCCTGCATACTGCAATGAGATTGACACTGAAGAAGCAGAGGAGAAGCCTTGGTTTTTTGAAGTGAAAAGATATCTTGAAGCTCAGGAGTTCCCTGAAGGGGCATTTGTTAAAGATAGGAAGTTTCTGAGAAGGTTTTCTGCTAAGTCTTTTTGAGTAATGGAGTTTTGTACAAACGCAATCATGATTCAACTATGCTTCGTTGTGTGGATAAAAAAGAAGCAACTGAGATTATGGAAGATATGCATGATGGGATCTTGGGCACTCATTCTAGTGGTCATACTATGGCAAAGAAGATATTGAGAGCAGGTTACTATTGGTCTACCATGGAAGCTGACTGCTATCAACATTCCAGAACATGTCACAAATGTCAAATCTATGTTGATAAAGTCCATATACCTCCATCACCATTGAATGTGTTGATTGCTCCTTGGCCTTTTTCCATGTGGGGCATTGATATGATTGGTGAGATCAAGCCTAATGCTTCTAATGGGCATCGTTTCATCCTGGTTGCTATTGATTACTTCACAAATTGGGTGGAGGCAGCTTCATTTGCATCTGTTACTAAGAATGTGGTGGCTCGATTCATTAAGAATAATCTCATATGTAGGTATGGCATCCCTGAAAGGATTATTACTGACAATGGCACTAATCTGAACAACACTATGATTACTGATCTCTGAACACAGTTCAAGATTAAGCATCACAACTCTTCTCCGTATCGTCCAAAGATGAATGGGGCAGTAGAAGCTGCTAACAAGAATATCAAGAAGATTATACAGAAAATGACTGTCACTTACAAGGATTGGCATGAGATGTTACCATTTTCTCTTCATGGTTATCGTACTACAATACGTACTTCAACAGGGGCAACTCCATTCTCCTTAGTCTATGGTATGGAAGCAGTTCTGCCCATTGAAGTTCAGATCCCCTCCTTAAGAATCATGAAGGATGCAGGCTTGGATGAAGATGAGTGGATTCAGACTCGACTTGACCAGATAAATTTGATTGATGAGAAGAGGTTAGCAGCAGTTTGTCATTGCCAGATGTACCAGAAACGGATGATCAAAGCTTTTAATAAGAAGGTTAAGCCAAAGGTATATCAGGCTGGTGACTTGGTAATCAAGCGTATCATATTACCACAGGGTGATCCTAGGGGCAAGTGGACTCCAACATATGAAGGACCAATTGTGGTCAAGACAGTATTCTCAAGAGGCGCCATGATACTTACTACTATGGATGGTAAGACTTCCCATAGCCTGTAAACACAGACATAGTTAAAAAATACTACGCGTAAAAAGAAACCCGCTAGGTTGACTGGCCTAGGCAAAAATAAGGGCATCCCGGCGAACCAAAAGGGTTCGGGAAAAAATTAGGGATATATATATATATATAAAAGAAAGTACACCCGGCAAGTCGAAAACCTGAAAAGGCGGCTTGGGCAAAAAAGGGTATCCCGGTGGATTGAAAACCTGAAAGGGCAATCCAGGCAAAAGTTAGGGATTAAAGCGTATGAATATGTCTCGTTTGGATCACCCATGTAACTACAACCAGTGGTACTACTTACTCAAGCTTGAACAGATAAAGCTCAATCCAATCGTTCCGTCTCAATAGCAGAAGATGAGATACTTGAAGATAATGGCAATAGTAGAATTGAAACTCAATAGGATTATTTCCCACATAGCTGATTTCCTTTGTTTTGTAAAGTTTTATGACGAATTCCTCTTACTAGGATTTCTGTCTCCTTGTACCAACTTGCCTATGTATGGGCCACTTTGTGATATAAATAAAATTCCATCTTTGAATCCAGATTTAATTTTACCCTATTTACATAAGCGAAACGTCCATTGGTTGTGTTTGAATGTATGTATGCTTTTGAATATGATTGATGTTTACCAGAAATGCATAAATGCTTAATATGATTGATGTTTACCAGAAATGCATGAAATGCAGTAATAGTATTTACTAAGGACGAACGAGGGAAGGAATTCAACGAAGCTTCGCCGGTTCATCCCCATGAGACAGCTACAAATCCCCTAGTAGGGCAAATCCATCTTCATAAATACTTCGAGTTACATCTCCCCTGGAATTTATATCCATCTCTTTTATGGATACCTTACTGTCGAACGAAGACGGGAAGTTATGGATACCTTACCATCAAACGAAGATGGGAAGTTTTGGATACCATATTATCAAACGAGACAGGAACGAGTTCCTCATATTCTTCATTATATTATCAAACGAGGCGGGAACGAGTTCCTCATATTCTTCATCTACAAATCGGGATTTATTTTCCCTGGCCAGCAGTTGTTATACGAAGATATCCAGACGCTTCAGGCTGCATGATTCATACATACATCATTTACATCATACCATAACATACATATCCATAAATGCATAATACATTACATAAGTGCATCATACTATACATGCATACATAATGCATAAACTAATATTATCTTGCAAAATGTTATATACATCATGATATTTGCATCGAACTAATCTTGTTTTTCAGATTAACTCTCCAGCAGACAAACTCCATCAACAACTTGTTACCTTGGGCCGTTGTTTATCTTCCCAAAGGTTACCTCATTATCATGGGATGTCGTTTATCTTCCCGAAGGCTATCTTGAGACGTCGTTTATCTTCTCAAAAGCTATATCATGACCTCAGGACGTTGTTTATCCTCCTGAAAGCTATCATGACCTTGGGCCGTTGTTTATCTTCCCAAAGGTTACCTCATTATCATGGGACGTCATTTATCTTCCCGAAGGCTATCTTGAGACGTCGTTTATCTTCTCAAAAGCCATATCATGACCTCAGGACGTTGTTTATCCTCCTGAAAGCTATCATTTCTTTGGGCCGTTTTTTACCCTCCCAAAAGTTATACTTATACCTCAGGACGTTGTTTATCCTCCTGAAAGCTATCATTATACCTCAGGACGTTGTTTATCCTCCTGAAAGCTATCATTTCTTTGGGCCGTTGTTTATCCTCCCAAAAGTTATAACTTCACCTTGGGCCGTTGTTTATCTTCCCAAAAGTGGCATCTTTAATCCCACTTAAGCATCTACAGCTAGTCATCAGTATCACTCTACGCACCAGTGAGTGCAAATTTTTGGGCTTTTGTGTTCAATCCCCTTCAACCTTCCAAGTCACGACTGGCAAATATACCAATCTAACCCCTCAGGTTTTAGAAAATTAAACAGGGGCAGCTGTTGCACCCCAAAATTTGCCCTCACAAAACAAGACTTTGTGTGCTAAGAGGTTCACAAGGTTCACCAGACATCTTATGAGGTTCACAAGGTTCACAAGACCTCCTATGAGGTTCACAAGGTTCACAAGACATCTTATGAGGTTCACAAGGTTCACAAGACACCTTATGAGGTTCACAAGGTTCTCAAGACCTCCTATGAGGTTCACAAGGTTCACAAGACACCTTATGAGGTTCACAAAGTTCACAATTAGTCAGAAGATTTGACAATTCCCTCAGATAATGCATCCTCCTAGGCAGTGCATCCAAAACTAGGGTTTTGACTTTAATCAGGCTAAATGAATTTCCAAGACTTCAAGTGAGCTTCATAACATCTTATATGTGTTCAAGAATCCCCATGACAAGTTTCAAGACTTTTCCCAAAGGTTTGCTCAGTCAGATGATCAGATAAGTCAAAATCAGTCAAAGTAGTTAAAAAGTCAAACTGAGGTCAACTGTGGTCAAACCAAAGTCAAACTTCATGATTTTTTGCCAACATCAAGTATATGAATTAAAATTCATCATTTGATCAAGGGTTGATCATGATTCATCAAGGAGATTTCAGATCATCAAGAATCAGGAGTTTCTAAATTAGGGTTTCCTCAGGAAAAGTCAACTGAACTTTGACCAGCCATAACTTTCACATGCTTCATCAAATTTTTCCCATCCAAAGCTCATTTTTAAGGAAATTGAATTCTTTACTACTTTGTGTCTCACAAGCCAAGCCCAAAAATGCTTCATTTGGAAGGTATGAGCTATGACATTATAGGTCCTTTTGAAAGTCAACAAAAAGTCAACAACTTCAAAAGGGCATAACTTGAGAATGGTAAATGATATGGACATGAAACCAATGGGGTTGGTTAGAGGACTCTTTAAGCTTTCCATAATGTCTATGAACACCCTCATAGCATTTAAATTGAAGGATATGTGCCCTTGCAAAGTTGGGAAATTTTTGTGTGGTTTATGAAGAAAATAGGGTCTTAAAACCAAATTCTTCCAAATGGGCTGAACTTTTTGTGACCCAAGGTGTTCCATGACATCATGCACGAAATTTATTTAATATTTTCATAATTTTATTTTATTTATTTTATTTATTATGATTTTTTATATTAAAAATCATTTTAAATTCAAATAAAATATAAAATATGAAGATTTAAAATATATTTTGATTCTAGAAAGTCATAAACCATGATTGAATTAGATTGATATGAAAATTATGGTGATTGTCTTAAAATAGCAATGTTATATCAAAAAATATTTGAATTTTAAGACATTATCTTTTTCAATCTTCAAAAATCAAAAAGTCCAAACAATGATCCAATTTTTTGACCTAGCTTCATTCTACTATAAGTATACAAACCTAACACAATGCAAAGGGACGAATCTTCTGCCTCAAGAGTAAGTTTCCACTTTTTCAAAACTCACCAAAAACTCAAGTTCGGATTCCATTATTCAAGCCCTTTCAAGACAAACCAAAGGTTGCAACTTGTTCCTTGGAGTTCATAGATCAATTCTGGATCATAACATTGCCTCTTCATGCCCTAATTTGCACAAACCGAATGCATCCCTTTCATATTATAAAATTTTTCGATTTGATTGATTCATGCTTTGATATTGAAAACTAATCATAGATTTGTGTTTGTTGTGATGTTTAGAAGCTTTTTGAATGGATTAATTGAATTATTGTGGACTGTATCGAAAGTTGCCATTGTTAGGGTTTGAAGTTTCAAAACGGGAACCAGACCTTTAAGACCTTAAAACAAATTCTAAGACCATGGTTGTGATGTGTAGACCTTGTACAATTGATCTGGGTTACTAATTTTGGTTGTCATGATGGATTGCATAATGCTTCAAAAAACATAGGTTTCGGGTTTTGAAAATTCGCAGGAAAATTCGCATTTGATTTCACAGGAATTTTTGCAGGAAATAGGAGGAAGATGAAGACCTTGGCGCGCGTTCTGGAATTCAAATATTGGCCTTAATATTTTATTGTATTGTTGTTGATTTATTTCACAGAAGCTTGCTTGGCCCAGTGGTGAGGAAGACGTGTGTATTGCTTCAAGGCTTGGGTTCGATTCCTGGAGGCAGCATTATTTTGTTACATTTTATCATTTATTCATAGAACTTAATATATTATTAGTTGTTGTGGATTACATATCAGATGCGCCCTTCTGGATGGATGGTAAGAGTGTTTGCTTGTTGTGTGAGGGTCCTGGGTTCGAATCCCCCCAGACCCTTTTTTGTGTTTTTGTTTTGTTTTGTTATGATTTTCAGGATTTGAAACAAAACCATATGGAGTCCCCTCCTTCTCACCTGCGCGTGCGTAGCCCAGTGGCTGGTGTGTTGGTCTTGAGAGTGTGAAAGCTCAGGGACTGGGTTCGAATCCCAGTCCAGGTAAGTTCTTTTTTTCACTTTTTCTTGTTTTTCTATTTAATTTGTTTATATTATAGTTAAATAAATTTAAATAATAAAAATAGAATGTTTATATTATTATTTTCTTTTCTATAATTCAAAAATGCATTTTTTTTCAAAAATTAAACCTTATTAGTAAAATTATTTAATATTTATTTTTGTGTATTGTTAATATTGTATAATTTTGTATAATTAAGTTATATTAGATAATTAATCCTAATTTATTTTTTTCTAAACATATAAACCCTAATATTTTCTAAAACCCTAAAAATATTTTTATAAAACCTAATTATTTCTATGAACCTTAATTGTAAATATTAATTTATTTGTTTATTTAAATTTCATAATTTAAGTTTATATTGTAATTAAGAAGTAAATCCTAATGTATTTTTCTAAATAATCAAATTCTAATTCTCTTTTACATAAAATCTAATTATATTATAACTTTTAATTTATTTATTTGTAAACTTTAATTATGTACATATTTTTATAATTTGGTTATAATTATTATTTAATATAGTTTTTGCATATAAATAATTTTAGATTATGCTTAAAATAATTAAAAAAACTCTTAATTTAATTTTGTAAATATAATTTATTTTTATAATATGTTTATTTAATTATAATTAACCTTATGTTTATAACATGTATATATAATCTTTATAATAATTAGTATATAATATGAATTGTTTATTTTCCTTCTTAAAAATCTTAAAAAAATAATTATCCATTAAAAATTGCACTTTTAAATTTATTATTATGTTAATTTCTTGATTTTATTCTTATTAATTTTTATTATTACTAACCCCATTTATTTATATATTATTTTTATTATTATTATTGTTACTAACCCAATTATTTATTATTATTATTTGCTTATTTAATTTATTTTAATTATTATTATTATTATGTAATTGTATCCCTTATGTAATATTTGTAGTAGTAATTTTATTATTTATTTTAAATGTTATGGTTAGTAAAATAGGGAGTGAAACATGTTTGTATTCCAAAAAAATTGAATTTAGATCATTAACTTAAAGATAAATATTTAAATTGGTACACTCACACACGTAAGTCGATCTTTGATCGCCATCTCACTTCCTAAGGTTGCCTCTCAAGTTGCCTAAACAAAAGGTCAAGTAGGGTGTATAAAGCAAAGTCCCTCATTTCACATCATCTAGTCCCTTAAACAGATAAAAAGATCAAGTCCCTTCGAATGTTGCCTTCGTAATGATCTTGTCCCTTTCGAATAAAGATGATAAGTCCCTTCGAATTTCTTATACACCCCACAATTGCCTAAACAACAGATGTCCCTTCACTTGTCCCACACATCCAAGGTAATGACTACCTATTCCTGAATAATAGGGATAGTCTTACCACTTAAAGGATATTCAAGAACAGAAAAGACTTAACTTAGGGTAGGTTCCTCTTATGTACTTGCTCACTCTTCAAAAACATTTCAAACACTTCATATTTTCAAACAATTTTCAAAACAAAGGCTTTATATATATCCGTACATGGATCATTATAAAGTACTTAAGAAAATTTCTATTCACACACTTCACATGTCAAAAAACATTTTAAAGTGAGTTAAGTAACTAAGAGCCCATGGATAACCATGGATGTAAAGGGTGTTAACACCTTCCCTTTACATAACCTACCCCCCGGACCCAAAAATCTTTTAAAAAGGTCTTTCCTATTCTTTTATGCCTTTCCTTTGGATAAAATAAAAGTCGGTGGCGACTCTTGCTATCCGCAACATAACTAAAGTCAGTTCTCCCACCGTGTTACACATGGATGAACCTAGGTTAGTGTGGTTTCCATTCTATCCTAATGAAGAAAAAGGAAAGAAAAGAAAGGAATTAGAAAGCTACTTACTTCTCTATAGAAGTTAAGTCGTTTCTAAAGGGGATTATCATGGAGTTGTACAAACTAAGAACAAGGTACTAAAGCAAACACACTTTGAAAGCGTAAAGAATTTAAAAGGAAGAAGTTGTGTGAACTTAACTCCATCTCCCTATAAAACAAAGGTTAGTAGGATAAAGATGATACAAGGAATGAAAGTAAGCATGTACCAAACAAACCTAATTCATCTAGGACCTAATCTAGACTTAATCCTAAGTCTAAGGGACCTAAAAACTAGGCAAAGCAAAAATCCAACAACTACTACAACTTCTATAGCGCCATTAGCTACTAAATGCAATGCAAAATGCGAACAGCCTATTACAGCTACCACACAACATCCAAAATAGGTGTAAAAAGTATGAAAACAGAATAATCAACATACATTTAACAACTTCTGGATTAAAACACAGCAGTGAAAAAGTAAGACAGGTTTGGATTATTTTTAATGGGTGAATACATGAGTGACAATACATGAATGCACACTACATAACATCATCAAAGAAAACCACAAGAGTGGTACAAGCACGGATTTGTAAGCATGTGAGCATTTTCAAGATTAGTCACTAAGGGATATTTACAAAAAAAAGGTGGCAATTATGCATTTTCAAGATTTGACACATATCACAAGTAAGCATAAAGTGAACATGTACATATTGAAAATAAGCAAAAGATAAACATGCATTGTGATGTTCAAAATCAGAATCCAACACGTTGAAGTGCAACAAGCAAGAAAGCAAGAACGAACATCCATGTGAATTATTCATTTTTTAAGCAAAATACAACATACGATTATGCGTTCAAGTTGTCAAAGCATGCATGGATCATGAAAGTGAAGCAAAACAAAACCTAATACAATTATAGGCATGCTAGCAAAAGAGTTCAAACATGAGAACAACATCACAATTCATTATGAGCACAAGTTCACTATCTAAGCACAAAAATGAAATTAGCAAACGAGCATGTCGAAAGACCTCAAGATACATAATCTTGTACCTAAATCAATCTTAACAATTCTCTAAATCATGCACTATGGATCCACAAAGATTAAAGAAGTAATGGAAAACAAACATGCAATGAAACAACATATTTTTGCAAATCTGAACAGCATTAACCAGTTAACGCTAGGGGTTAACCGGTTAACGGGCCCCAAACTCACCCAAACAGAAAAGCAAAACACGTGTTAACCGGTTAACCCCTGGCGTTAACTGGTTAACACTGAACAAAAGCTGAAAAATTAGTTATGAAAAGCAATTCTTAGCTAGCAACTTAATTTTAAAAGCTCTTAACCTACCCTATCAAATTAGAACGAATTCTACACCTAAAGTAACAAATTAGCACTTTAAAGAACCACATGCATATCACAATTTCTAGCTTAATGATTAATCAACCAAAACATCAATAAGCACAAAAAAGATAAAATGAAGAATGCGCGAGGCGAGATGAAGAGAAATAAGTTAAATCGAGAAAGTGATTTCGGATCCACCAACCTACAAAGCAGAGGCTCGCTTTGGTAATTGTTACTATGTCGATCGAAATGCGAATGAAGAAGAAAATCGGAGATCCGACGCACTTCCGTGAATGCGCAAAATAAATGTGGTTGATGAAGATCTTGATGAACACTTCCAAAAGCACTTGCTAGAATAAATACCAAACAACAATAACGTATTAAATAAGCCAAAGAATCAATGTTGGATGAAGGTTTAGCTTCAAGTTCTTCAAGGTTCAATGCAAAACTTGAAGAACTTATGATGAAGAAGCTTTGGTCAATTTGGAAAATGGAGAGAAAAAGTGAGAGAATTGAGATGAAATTATGAAAATGGTTGAAGTGTTTTTTGAGGTTTGGAGTGAAAATTACTTATATTGGAGTTAGGTTTGGAGTGAGGCTTGGGTTAGTTAAAGTTAGTTAGGGTTCTAGAATATTCCTTGGAATATTCCTTAGAATATTCATTGGAATATTCCATAGGAAGGTGGTGGAAGAGTCTAGAAGGTGGTGGAAAGTTCTAGTACTTGGTAGAAATACAAAACAAAGTGGAAAGTGGAGGAAAGAGGGAAGCACCAACTAACTTTTGGAAATTTTCCAATTTCTCCAGGGTTAACCGGTTAACCCCAGGCGTTAACCGGTTAACGGATGAAAAATTCAAATTCTCCTTCCTTTTGGCGGGAACCCCTTAGGATGCATCCCCACCGTCCGTTCTAAGCCAGATTCAACCTTCGGTTCTGAAATTTGATTTTGCCACTGAGTAAACCCCGACCACATGCCTTGCACGGTAACTAATGCTGCATGAATTATTTAGTTTTTATTATTTTATTTATGCAATGTATGGGCAGATATGCGACGCGCTAAATGCCATGAAAATGAGAGGGAAACTTTTGGGGTATTACATCTGCCCCTATTCAATCAATTGCAGACCTGAAGGGATAATAGCAATGGCTTTCAGACTTTCAAGGTATGGAGGAATTGAATAACTGAAGTGACCGGAAAATTTATACTGTGTGGGAAATGAAATCACCCTTCCTTTTGGGGATCAAGGATACGAGGCCAAGCCGAAGGTGGACTCGATAAAGTAAGACCAAGCCGAAGGTGGACTTACAAAGAATGAGACTAAGCCGATGGTAGACTCAAACAACATGAAACCAAGCCGAAGGTGGAATCGTAAACGTTAGACTAAACCGAAGGTAGACTTACGAAAGAATTCGAGAATAAGCCAAAGGTGGACTCGAAAAAAGTAAGACCAAGCTAAAGGTGGACTTGCGAAGAATGACATTAAGCCAAAGGTAGACTCAAGCAAAGATACTAAACCAAGCCGAAGGTGGAATATCAAACGTAAGACTAAGTCGAAGGTAGACATACGATAAACTTCGAGAACAAGCCAAAGGTGAACTCGAAAAAGTAAGACCAAGCCAAAGGTGGACTTACAAAGAATGAGACTAAGCTGAAGGTAGACTAAAACAAAGATATGAAACCAAGATGAAGGTGGAATCGTAAACGTAAGACTAAGTCGAAGGTAGACTTACGATAAACTTCGAGAACAAGCCGAAGGTGAACTCAAAAAAGTAAGACCAAGCCGAAGGTGTACTTACAAAGAATGAGACTAAGTCGAAGGTAGACTCAAACAAAGATACGAAACCAAGCCGAAGGTGGAGTTGCAAACATAAGAATAAGCCGAAGGTAGACTTACGAAAGAATTCAAGAACAAGCCAAAGGTGAACTCGAAAAAGTAAGACCAAGCCGAAGGTGGATTTACAAAGAATGAGACTAAGCCGAAGGTAGACTCACACAAAGATACAAAACCAAGTCGAAGGTGGAGTCATAAACGTAAGACTAAGCGAAAGGTAGACTTACGAAAGAATTCGAGAACAAGCCAAAGGTGAACTCAAAAAAAGTAATACCAGGTCAAAGGTGGACTTATGAAGAATGAGACTAAGCCGAAGGTAGACTCAAACAAAGATACGAAACCAAGTCGAAGGTGGAATCGTAAACGTAAGACTAAGTCGAAGGTAGACTTACGATAAACTTCGAGAACAAGCCGAAGGTGAACTCGAAAAAAGTAAGACCAAGCCGAAGGTGGACTTACAAAGAATGAGACTAAGACGAAGGTAGACCCAAACAAAGATACAAAACCAAGCCGAAGGTGGAGTTGCAAACGTAAGACTAAGCCGAAGGTAGACTTACGAAAGAATTCGAGAACAAGCCAAAGGTGAACTCGAAAAAGTAAGACCAAGGCGAAGGTGGACTTACAAAGAATGAGACTACACCGAAGGTAGACTCAAACAAAGATACGAAACCAAGATGAAGGTGGAGTCGTAAACGTAATACTAAGCCGAAGGTAGAGTTACGAAAGACTTCAAGAACAAGCCAAAGGTGAACTCGAAAAAGTAAGACCAGGCTGAAGGTGGACTTACGAAGAATGAAACTAAGCCGAAGGTAGACTCAAACAAAGATACGAAACCAAGTCGAAGGTGGAATCGTAAACGTAAGACTAAGCCGAAGGTAGACTTACGATAAACTTTGAGAACAAGCCGAAGGTGAACTCGAAAAAAGTAAGACCAAACTGAAGGTGGACTTACAAAGAATGTCATGAAAGACGATTCTGCTGACAATTCTGCCGCCACTGCCAAAAATAAATTGGACTTTGGGATTGGAGAGCCAAGACCCTGTTGGGGATGAACTGGACTTAAGAGGTACATTATCCGTTGAACTCCATCGGGGAAGTGATATCCTTCTGACTCGGTCGGGAAACAGATGTGCTGGTATTTTGTGGAGGAATAGATCTGTTGGGGAATCCCTGAGATACACAATCTTCTACTTGGGGAGTGGTGAATTTTCCCGTACTGCTGGAGATATGCAGACTCTGATAGGGAATACTTCCCTGTTGAAGGAGGGCTCTCGGCTTGGGGAGAACATCCTCATGTTACTTCGTTGGGGAAGATTTTGGTTCTCACTTTACTGGGGATGTCAAATGAGAATACTCCATATTGAAGCTACAAGTATGGATCACATCCTGCTTGAGATGGAGAGGAAAACAGCTTCTTGTGCTGGGGATGAGCGAATACATCATCTCATGCTGGGGATGAGAGATAATGATACCCTTCTGATCGGGAAATATCCTTCCTTTTGCCGCTCTGCTGGAGAGGGGATGGTCTAATGAGACTTGCTAAGGAGTTATGCTTCAAGATTTGCTGAGAAAATGTTTACTGAAGCTCTGCGATGACAATGGCTTTGCTTGCAACACCTGTACCTGCATGAACACAACTGATATTACCTGTGAAAAAAGGGAGTTAGTTTGGCATGCGTGCCCCAGGGTCATGGTCTGAGTCACTATCTTTGTTACTCAACAAATCATATATATGTCAATTGTTTTTACTCTCATGCATATATTGTGAAGAATTCATGTATCCACAATGCAATATTCATCACATTTTGTAGGACGTTTTTGCAATCAATCAACGGTAGATGGAAAAAAACAGAGAGCGAATTTGAATGAAATTGCACTTTTATTGATTAAAAATGGGCCTTAAATAGGCATTACATCAGGAGAAATCCCTAGAAAGAGGAAATCGTGCAAAAGGAAAAGAAACTATCCTAATGCCAACGTGGAAGTCAGATCTCATCAAGCTCCGACCCGGCTATGACTTGTATATCCTCAAGATGCCCCGTATGCTCCACTTTTGAGGAAGACGGTTGGATCGATCCTTAACCCTCGAATTGTCCTTGATTACTGATGACACATCACACATCTCGCAAATCGCAGTTGCTCGTTTTAGTCCCTCTTTTGCCTGAGCCGTTCGATGTGGCTTTTCAGCTCACTGGGCGTACATTTTTCAGATATTTCTCTAATTTTTTCCCGAGCCTTTTATTCTGTTTTTGGCTCGCCGGGATGCCCCTTTTTGCCTGGAATTTTATTCTGTTTTTGTCCAGCAGGTCTTTATACGAAGTATTTTCTAACTGCATCTGCGTTGACTAGGGATTGGAAGTCTTTGCCATCCATGGTTGTTAACATCAAGTCTCCGTCCGAGAAGACCTTTCTAACCATGAATGGACCTTCATAGTTGGGTGTCCACTTGCCGATTTGATCTGTTAAAGGAGGGAGGGTCCTTTTTCAGCACCTGGTCGCTGGGTATGTACCATTGAGGACGTACTTTCTGATCAAAAGCTCGTTTCATTCGCTGTTGATACAACTGTCTATGGCATACAACTGGTATGCGTTTTTCTTCAATGAGGCTCAACTGATTGTACCTGGATCGGAGCCCTTTAGCTTCATCAAGCTTGATGTCCATCATTAAACTCAGTGAAGGGATCTCGACTTCAACCGGTAGGACTGCCTCCATATCGTACACAAGCAAGAACAGGGTTGCCCCTGTTGAGGTGCATATATACATTCGGTACCCATGCAGTGCAAACGGCAACATCTCATTCCAATCTTTGTACATCACAACCATCTTCTGCACGATATTTTTAATATTCTTGTTGACCGCCTCGACGGCGGAATTCATCTTTGGGCGGTACAACAAAGAGTTGTGATGCTCGATCTTGAAATCCCGACATAAATCTACCATCATCTTATTATTGAGATTAGAACCATTGTCCGTAATGATTCTTTTGGGAATTCCATATCGGCAGATGGTATCCCTTTTGATGAATCGGGATACCACCTGCTTGGTGACATTGGCATAAGATGCCGCTTCGACCCACTTCGTGAAATAGTCTATGGCAACTAGGATGAGGCGGTGACCGTTGGAAGCAGTTGGCTCAATCTTGCCAATCATATCAATTCCCCACATGGCGAAGGTCCAAGGTGAAGACATGAAACTCAATGGATTTGGAGGAACAGGCACCTTACTAGCATAAATTTGGCACTTGTGGCACCCGCGGGAGTATTTACAGCAATCAGATTTCATGGTGATCCAGTAATACCCTGACCTTAGAAGTTTATTTTCCATAGCATGTCCTCCAGTATGGGTACTGAAGGAGCCTTCGTGAACTTTTTGCATAAAAAAGTCTACTTCGTGTCTATCCATGCATCTGAGCAAGACCATGTCGACGTTCCGCTTATAGATTATATCATCCTGGTTTAAGAACAACTCGCTTGCCAACCTCCTAAGGGTCTTATTGTCTTTACTGGATGCCCCTGTCGGGTATTCCTGATATTTCAAGAAGCACTTGATATCGTAGTACCAAGGTTTGTCATTGTTAGCCCCCTCAACTGCAAATACGTATGTCGGTCTCTCGAGACGAGATACATCGATTATGGGCACATAGTTCTCTTGGTGAAACTTGTTCACGGAAGATAAGGTTACCAAGGCATCAGATAACTGATCCTCGTCCCGAGGTATATAGTGCAACTTGACTTTCATGAAGAAAGTTAGCAACCTTCTGGTATAGTCCCTATAAGGAATCAAATGAGGTTGATGAACCAGCCATTTTCCGCTAACTTGATTGATGACTAAAGTTGAATCACCAAAGATCTCGAGGTTCTTGATTCTTAAACTAATTGCTTCCTCGATCCCCATCATGCAGGCTTCGTACTCTACTTCATTGTTGGTGCACTTGAATGTCAGTCGGGCAGTGAAGGGCATATGGATCCCTTTCAGGGAGATAATAACAGCATCAACTCCACTTCCATTCATGTTAACAGCTCCGTCAAACATCAGACTCCATTTAGATTCGGGGTTTGGCCATCCTCCGGGAGTGGTTTTTCGTAGTCTTTCGACTTGAGGAACATGATGTCCTCATCCGGGAACTCGAACCTCATTGGCTGGTAATCCTCGATCAACTATTGGGCCAGATAATTTGACAATACACTTCCTTTGATAGCTTTTTGTGAATTATACTGGATATCGTATTCTGTCAGAATCATTTTCCATCGGGCTACTCTTCCGGTTAGAGCTGGCTTTTCAAATATGTACTTAACAGGGTCCATCTTGGAAATCAGTGTAGTGGTATGAGTCAACATGTACTGTCTTAGTCGACGAGAAGAAAATGCCAAAGAGCAGCAAGTTTTCTCGAGCAGTGAGTATCGTGTCTCACAGTCGGTAAACGTTTTGCTAAGGTAATAAATTGCGTGCTCTTTTCGACCAGACTCGTCCTGCTGACCCAACACACATCCCATTGATCCCTCGAGCACTGTGAGGTACATGATCAAAGGTCTCCCTGGAACTGGAGGTATGAGAACCAGAGGTTCTTGCAAATACTCCTTGATTCGGTTGAAAGCTAATTGGCATTTATCATTCCAAATGATGGCCTGATTCTTCCTCGGAAGTTTGAAAATAGGCTCGCACATAGCTGTTAGGTGAGAGATGAACCGTGCAATGTAGTTCAGCCTCCCTAAGAAACCACGTACTTCCTTCTCAGTTCTTAGTTCAGGCATATTCTAAATCACTTTCACTTTTGCAGGGTCGACCTTGATCCCCTTTTACTGATAATAAAGCCCAACAGCTTTCCGGAACGTACCCCGTATGTGCACTTGTTCGGGTTCAATCTCAATCTGAACTTCCGAAGCTTGTCTAATAGCTTGGCTACGTTGACTAGATGTTCTTATTTTTTCTGTGACTTCGCGATCATGTCATTGACGTAGACCTCGATCTCGTGATGAATCATGTCATGGAATAGCGTCACCATTTCCCGTTGGTATGTAGCTCCCGTATTTTTCAAACCAAACAGCATTACCTTGTAATAGAAGGTTCCCCATGGGGTGATGAAAGTAGTCTTCTCCATGTCATCTGGCGACATCTTGATCTGATTGTAGCCAGAAAAACCATCCATGAAGGAAAACACAGAGAATTGGGCAGTATTGTCAACTAGCACGTCAATATGTGGCAACGAAAAGTCATCTTTGGGGCTCGCCCGATTCAAGTAACGATAATCCACACACATTCTGACTTTACCATCCTTTTTAGGAACTGGCACCATGTTTCCAACCCATGAAGGATAACTTTTCATAGCCAGGAATCTGGTGTCAAACTTCTTTTGCACCTCTTCCTTGATTTTAATGGCCATGTCGGGTCAAGTTCTCCTCAGCTTTTGCTTCACCGACAGGCAGTCTTCTCTGAGCGGCAACCTGTGCACTAAGATATCGGTGTCCAACCCTGGCATGTCCTGGTAAGACCAGGCAAAGATGTCAACATATTCTCGGAGAAGGGAAATCAAATGGCTCTTGACAAATTCTTCAAATGCAACCCCGATCTTGACTTCTTTTTTGTTCTCTTCAGTACCCAGGTTGATCACCTCAATAGCCTCTTCATGTGGTTGAATTATCCTATCCTCTTATTTGAGCAATCTGGCTAATTCTTCGGGTAATTCACAATCTTCTTCACCTTCCTCGTCGGTTAGGTAAATTGGATTGTCGAAGTCATATTGAGCCATAACAAGGTCGTCACTGATGAGAACCGATGAGGTACATCTGCATGAATGATGATTCATGCTAGATTTAGAAAGAGGGGAGACATGGAAAAAACATTGCCATTTATTTTTAAAACAAAAAATAAAATGAAAGACAAGGAAAACCATGAATGAATGCCAAAACATCCACTTTATTAATGATTATGTTATTGCACTATGAAATGATGAACCCTTACAATGAGCTACTATACCCCGGGCAAGGCATATAACTTTCATACAAAATAATAGAAACACAAGGCTATTACTTTTCTGGTTGAGTAATAAAGATGATCACTTTGGCCGACCAGTTGCTGAGTTGTACGTCCGGGACGCAAGGCTTTATCCACTCGTCCAGTTTGCACTCACTATCAACTGTTTCATCCTGCACGGCACAGATGCTACCATGATCAAACCACCCTGCACTGGTGATGGCAATCGGGCCTTTCCGACCTCTAGAGCTCTGATCTGGCATTGAATGGCTAGGATTATAGCCAATCCCGAACATATCCTTCTTCTCTGGGACTTTAATTATTCTGCCCCAGCCCTCATTCGTACCGGATTCCACAACCTCCAAGGCCTGCTTATAGGACGCTATAGACGCTCCTTTCTTCCTATCCTCTAACAAGGCAACTGATGATGATGTACCCTCGGTTCTGATGGGCTCGAAGGCTTGACAAGGAATCTCGACAATCTCTTCGTCCATCTCTACATATTTGAACAAAGCCAGGTGACTAATGAAGATATCTTCTTCCTCGCACACTATAACGATCTGACCTTCCTATACAAATTTGAGCTTTTGGTGGAGGGTTTAAGACACAGCCCCTGCCGTATGTATCTAGGGTCGTCCCAGCAAACAGCTATATGCTGGTTGGATATCCATAACATAAAAGGTAGTATTGAAAACCTGTGGACCCACCTTGATTGGTAGTTCCACCTCTCCAAAGATAGACATTTTCGAGCCATAAAATTCACAAACCACCAAGTCGCTCGGTCTAAGCACAACCCCGTCATAGTCCAACTTAATTAGTGCTTTCTTCGATAAAACTTTCAAGGATGACCCTGTATCCACAAGCACATGAGAGAGCATAGCTCCTTTACATTCTATAAAAATGTGTAGAGCCCGATTATGGTTGCGTCCCTCAGTGGTCAAATCCATATCCGTAAACCCCAAACCATGGCTAGCGTTCACACTTGACACCACCGTCTCAAGCTAGTTTACTGATATATCCTGTGGCACGTAGGCATTGTTTAAACTCCCCAGCAAGGCTTTCCTGTGTGCATCTAAACACCTCAACAAGGACAAGTTTGAAATCTTAGAGGGAGTATGTTGTAAGTGATCAACTATTTTGTAATCGCTCTTTTTAATAATCCTCAGAAATTCTTTCGCTTCCTTATCAAAGGTGATATCAGGATCCGGAGTCGATGTAGGAGCATCACTAGTTACAGGCTGTTTTCCCTGGCTTTGGATTGAGCCTTTGCATTGTCCCTTGGTGGCACCACATTATTCCTCAATGTCTCTGGCGCAAATAGTCTCCCACTCCTAGTGAACCTTCCAACTCCAACATTTTCAACTTGGTGCTGAGCAGAGCTGGACGAGGTCAAATCCTACTTATGACCATTACAGTAAACTTCTGCTCCATAGGACCATGGGACTGCTCTTTCGCTTTGGTACGGAATTGGTCCAGGAGTAGTAAATGTCACAGGTGCCACTTTTGTTGGTGCTGGAACTTGTAACGGATTATAGTAGATAGTCACAGTCGAGACTTCGTCCTCCTTCACGATTCTGTCGAACTGGATACTACCCTCGTCAATCATTCTTTGTATCTCCGATATCAATCGGTCACAACCATCAATGGAGTTATCACAATCGGAACAACCCTTTCCACAACCCGAATATATATTCTTCTTGGCGAATGAAGTCTTCAAGGCATTGACATCATGTACCAGATTCATGCCTTCCCCACTATCAATGGCTCCTACAATCCTTCCATGCGGAGGCATGGGGTTTTGCAACACATTTGGGGTTGGAGCAAAATTGATTGCCTTGGAGTCTATCAAATCATGCACCTTGTGTTTAAGGGTCTTGCAATTTTCTGTATTGTGGCCTGGAGCTCTGGAATGGAATTCGCAGTGAGCATTAGCATCATAGCCCTCAGGAATCTTCCCCAGTCTCAGAGGGTGCAAAGTTCTTAGTTGGATCATTTGAAGTTGAAGAAGATTTTGCAAAAGCTGGGAATAGGACATCGGTGGAGCCTCAAAGTGTCTATCAACCATCTTTGCCCTTGGTTGGTACCCTTGTCTAGACCCTCTTTGATGTTGTTGAGGCTGTCGATTTGTGGGAGCAGAAATGGTAACAGGAGCTGCCTGATGGTAGGAGTTATGATTCTCCCTCTTCCTTTGGGTGTACACAGCCCTGGCTTCACATTCTCTTCTCTTCGCAAAAGGTTTTTTGACTCCAGAAGTCGACGCTCCGCTATTCTGAATTTTCCCTCGTTTCATCCAACTCTCAATTCTTACGCGAGTTAGGATGTTGTCAGAAAAGCCTCTAGATGAACAACCTACCATTCTTTCCATGAAGTGCCTAGGGAGGGTATCCATGAAAAGATCAACCATTTCTCTCTCCAACAACGAGGGTTGAACTCTATCTGCGACTTCACGCCACCTCTGCGCATATTCCTTGAAGCTTTCAGAATTCTTTTGAGACAAACTTTGCAGTTGGGTCCGACTTGGGGCCATGCCGATATTATATTGGTACTGCTTAGGGAAAGCCTCCCCAAGCTCTTTCCAATTGCGGACAGCCGTCCTCTCCAATTTCATGTACCATTCAAGTGATCCCCCAGATAGGTTGTCCTGGAAATAGTAAATCCAAAGCTTCTTACCTTTGGTGTGTGCAGCAATCTTGTGGTAAAAAGCTTGCATGTGAGTTTTTGGGCAAGAATTGTCATTGCATTTTTCGAAGCCTGGAGGCTTAAAATTTGGAGGGATGACCACCCCTTGCACCAGGCCCATGTCAGAAACATTAAGGCCTAGAGTATCCCTGCATTCCAAAGCTCTAACTTTTTTAGCCAGCATCTAAAAGTCTTAATTATTAGCTCCGGTACCAAACCTCATATCTTCATTGACCAAAGTGAACTGATCTCCCTGTGCATCTAAAGTGACAACTAGAGGGTCTGTCTGCGGTGGATCAAGTATGAGAATATCAACTCTTAGCTCTTGCTGCCCCTGGGCCATGCCCTGCATCATAGTCATAAACTCTACCATCCTGGTGCAGAACTCATTCAGCTCAGTCTGTACTGTATCCATGATGTTTCTCTGGTTGCGGTGAGTAGCGTACCGGTGCAGAGGAGTGTCATGTCGGAAGATACGGGTCTTTGCAGCTCTCGCAATCTTTCCTGAATAAACAGATAAGTTAAGAAATCCGAATAACCTGCAAAAGAAACAAAAAAATGCAAATGATATGAATGCATGAAATGTTGTGTTATTTTCATTCTCAAGGTTTTACATTCCTGTTCCGGTATTTAGAGAATTCAAATAGCCTTTGAACATTCATATTTTAGGGAAGAAGACCCCGCATGAAGCTCAAATCAGATAATTGTGGCAAAATGGTGCTTAGAAACCCCGTGTCAGTGCAAGGATAACAACTAGAGATTCCAAACAAGTAAAACATAATAAACTGAAATCTAAAGATAACAAATTCCCCGAAGGGTGCCAATTCATACATCAAGAGAGAATAGCAAAGCACAAAGTAAAGAGGAATCCCACAACAGGTGTGTGGGTAGTCCTGATACAAGAAAATGAAACTAAGCCATAGGAAGCTCCATGTCCTTCAGCCTCCAGCTAAGACGCTTGACCACCTGGAATAGCTGAGATATGTTTGGATGACCCGACTCTCGGATAAGCTTTTGAATAAGGAGATCCCTCTGATCAAAGGAAGCATGCAATTCATTAATTTGTTGCAAGAACACCTCTTCATTCTCTTTGCTAGGACTTGGATCAGTCTTGACTTTCTTGACATCGGCCCGAAGCTTCAGCTCTTCTACCTCTTTCTGGATATCTTCAATCGCTTGCTGACCTTGAGCCATCTTCTGAAGGTAATCTATATGTTGCTCGTGGGCTTTCAGAAGTAGATCTCCCGGTTCATCCAGGAGCTCTTGAAGGTTTTTGATCTTCAACTTGTATTCAACTTCTACCTCCTTTTGCTTTCTCAAATTATCCTCCTATTTCTCTTGCTAAAGGGTCAAAGATTTGTTAGCCTTGTCCAGAGATTTCTTGTCCTTCCGGTACCAACTCGCCTCGTGGGTTTCAACCAACCTCCTCTTCTTGAAGTAGAGCTCCCTTTCTTCGAAGTCCTTTTTCTTGAGCCGAACTATCTCTTTAGCTTGATGAATTCTTTCCTCTAGCTTCTTGTTGTGGATTATCAGCTTCTGACAAGCATTGTTGGCCTCCATATTTTCAGATCTAAGTTATTGGACCAAGGCTTCCCGCTTCTGATAATCTTCTAATGGTACAGTAGCAGGAGATGGAGCTGGTGCAGAAAAGGGGATTAAGACCACTTGGGCTTTCTCCTTGATTCGGGCTTCATACTCGAGGAACATCTGATTGTTGCTTCTGCCTAGATATGATACCCATTTCCTTCTGATAAGCTTCCAGGAACCTGCAGCTTTCCTGACTAAAGAAAGGTTATCTTTCACTGGGAAGTAGAAGCTTTGGAGTAACTCGGATTCTTTGGGAACATCTTTGAGTGCATATCCCAATTTCCTTCTCAAAAGGATGGGGTTGTAACTGATGCCCCTAACTACTCCCAATAATGGTACATTGAGATAGCTTCCACAACTAGTGATAAAGTTATTTCCCTTCAGCCTCAGGGTAAACCATCTAATGTCCTTAGCAGACAATGTGCTCAGTTTCTAGGCCTAGATTACATCGGGATCAGTGAAGACCTCAGTAGTGGATAGGTGTCTCATAAGCCAACTGTAGAACAGAGGAGCACATAACCGGACTAGACCACCCTTTTTCTTCTCATTTTGGTAATGTACTGAGTAGTACAAGTCACCCAGGAGAGTAGGCACATGATTCTTCAGTACAAACAAGTGGATTGCATTCATATCCACAAATTTGTCTATGTCAACAAACATGATGATCCCATAGATGGACAAGGCTAAGATAGCACAAATTGAATCCCACCGAGAAGCCACGACAAGTTCCCCAACTCTTCTAACCAGAAAGTCAAGGGAAAATCCAAGTACCCCGGCTTTGGTAGCAGTCAAGTTAGCCTCCACTTCAGTCGAGCTCAAATAAAGAGCTTTGGCAATGCCAAGATAAGTTGGTCTAGTCATCTCTGAATTGAAAGGGATCTGGTCTTTGAGCGGGACACCCAAAATCAAAACATACTCTTCAAGTAGAGCCCCTAACTAGAAGTCATGAAAAGTGAAGCATCGGAGTCGAGGATCGTAGTACTGCAACAAGGTATGAATTGCACTCCTCTGAGAACTGTCATGGTTAACTAATAGATCCAGAATATCACCATAACTCTCTTTGAAGTATCCCACATGACCCGGGGTAATAAGAGACACCATCTGGTTAAGCATATCCACTTTGGTATCAAAGAACTTGTAGTGCACATTCTTCTTCCTGATATCTTCCATTTCTGAAGCAGAAGTCCGACCGGGAATTGGGAATAGTATCAACCCTGAGAAATGAAAAAGAACACAAATGATTAATGATGAAATGATGCTTATGCAAGGCAAGACATGTGATCAGTGACATGTCTGTGTTATGCAGATCAAATAATCAAGTGTCTGTGCAAGGTCACAACGGTGATCACAGTAACAGTTTCCCTGAATAGAAATCCCATATCTCAGAACCAAAGACCATAGAACCATATCATAATACTGGACAATACTGACAAAGTGGGTATGTTGGAAGTTTTAGGGTTCCTGCAAACCTGTAAACCCCTCCCATCTCACGGGTGTGCTACTCGGGTCAACATCATGGACTCTCAAATCATAATAGCAATAATACATTCACCATTTCCGAGAAATGGCTCGTGACCAAATCTGGGAATTATTTTGGCATTATGTTCTACTCAGGGAGGTCTCATCTGAGTCTGAGGAAACAAGCATTCCTCATAAGTCCCCATCTTCAAGCACTGAATCGAGAAACAATAGTACATTCAGCCATTGGGATACAGTACTATCGTCATACGAATAATTTACTTTAACTGGATTCCTATGAGAGAACCAGGTCATCTTATGCGAGTTCCCAGTGGGCCCTCGGATGCGAGTAGGTTTTCCAACAAATGTGGTCTTCCACTGTCATCACTAGAGAGGGTTGTTTTCACTAAGATCCTCAATGATCGGTCACCAGATGCACATAACTATCAAGGTCGTACCCTGAAGTGGAGGAGATCCCCACACATAATAGTCCCAAGACAGTCACAGTCTGGGTGTGGAACACATCGCCACTCATCATGATACCATGCGAGTACAATGTTTGACCACGCTAATCCTAAAGTGCACTCAAGTCGGGTAGTTGTCTTATATCACAGTAACTCCCACCCACAGAAAAAACCAAACCAGCACAGACAATCCAGTATATATGATGCATGAAAAATAAATACTGAAAGCAGTAAATAAATGTTGTAATGTAAAGTTGTGAATAACAGAAAATAAACACACAACAACACACAGATAAACACCCAACAAAATAGAAATAAACAGGCACTAGGATAGACTCTCAAAGGGGAAACCAGAGATTCTGGGTTCGATCCCCAACAGAGTCGCCAGCTGTCGCTCCCGGGATTTTCATCCTAGTACAAACGCGAAAGTGACGCGGAAAAGATAGAGTCGCCAACCAGGCATTTTAATCCCGAATGAATGGGAAAGGTAATGTTGCACAAACCTAAGGAAGAAGGAAATGACGGGGTCCTGCGAACCAACAATCTGGGTTCATGAGTCGGTTATGACCTGGGAAGGTATTAGCACCCCAAAACATCCGCCATACCCGACGGGATCCATGCTTGTTTGTTTGTTTCAAAGGGTGAGAAAAGAAAGATGTTGCTGAATAAAGACCGTTGTTGGAACTGGAATGAGAGAGGGAACTGGAAAAAAGAGAACGAAAAAGAAGGGGGAAAATGTAGGGAAAATAAAGAATATGCTCGAACGGGCCCTACCCTGTTGCCTACGTTCCTCATTGGGAAAATGAGGATCAGAGTCGACGTAGTTCGCCTAACTAAGGCGGGAACTTGTTTGTGTTTTTTACGAATTGAAATGCTTATGCCTATACTCAGGTGTTGAGGCTCGTTTGGTACGAGTGTGTTACCGTCTCGCAAATGAGGCAAGTCGAAGCAAGTTCGTGTTGAGATTGAGTGAGGTGAGAAAAGAAGTCTCGAAGGAAAAGACGAGTGTTGTTTGTTTACTGTCTTTTAAAGAAGTGTTTTCTGAGATTGTTATTTGTGACACATTCTCATACTAAGACTTGTTCATTGTGGTAGATGTCTTACACCTCGCCCCAAAATGGGATGCGCATAAGTAACCCACAGCAAAGTCTCATGGCGTACGAGAAGATCAACCTTTATTAGGTGTTTTTTACTTTTCTTTTGAGATGAGAAAGAAAGCAAAGTGAACCAAAGGTAAAAGTCTAAGGGGAGTTTAATAATCCTAAGTATTGTCATGCATGGATGAACCTAGGTTAGTGTGGTTTCCATTCTATCCTAATGAAGAAAAAGGAAAGAAAATAAAGGAATTAGAGAGCAACTTACTTATCTAAAGAAGCTAAGTCGTTTCTAAAGGGGATTAGCATGGAGTTGTACAAACTAGGAACAAGATACTAAAGCAAACACACTTTGAAAGCGTAAAGAATTTAAAAGAAAGAAATTGTGTGAACTTACCTCCACCTCCCTACAAAACAAAAGTTAGTAGGATAAAGATGATAAAAGGAATGAAAGTAAGCATGTACCAAACAAACCTAATTCATCTAGGACCTAATCTAGACTTAATCCTAAGTCTAATGGACCTACAAACTAGGCAAAGCAAAAATCCAGCAACTACAGCTCCTATAGCGCCAATAACTACTAAATGCAATGCAAAATGCAAACAACCTATTACAGCTACCAAACAGCATGCAAAATAGGTGTAAAAAGTATGGAAACAGAATAATCAACATACATTTAACAGCTTCTAGATTAAAACACAACAGTGAAAAAGTAAGGAAAATTTGGATTATTTTTAATGGTGAATACATGAATGACAATACATGAATGCACACCATATAACATCATCAAAGAAAACCACAAGAGTGGTACAAGCATGGATTTGTAAGCATGTGAGCATTTTCAAGATTAGTCACTAAAGGATATTTACAAAAAAGGTGGCAATTATGCATTTTCAAGATTTGACACATATGGCAAGTAAGCACAAAGTAAACATGTACATATTGCAAACAAGAAAAAGATAAACATGCATTGTGATGTTTAAAATCAGAATCAAACACATTGAAGTGCAACAAGCAAGAAAGCAAGAATGAACATCCATGTGAATTATTCATTTTTTAAGAAAAATACAATATGCGATTATGCGTTCAAGTTATCAAAGCATGCATGGATCATGAAAGTGAAGCAAAACAGAACCTAAAACAATTATAGGCATACTAGAAAAAGAGTTCAAATATGAGAACAACATCACAATTCATTATAAGCAGAAGTTCACCATTTAAGCAAAAAATTGAAATTAGTAAACGAGCATGTCGAAAGACCTCGAGAATACATAATCTTGCACCTAAATCAGTCTTAACAATTCTCTAAAATCATGCACTATGGATCCACAAAGATTAAAGAAGAAATGAAAAACAAACATGCAATGAAACAACATATTTTTGCAAATCTGAAAAAGCGTTAACCGATTAACGCTAGGGGTTAACAGGTTAACGGACCCCAAACTCAGCCAAACAGAAAAGAAAAACACGTGTTAATCGGTTAACCCCTGGCGTTGACTAGTTAACACTAAACATAAGCTAAAAAATTAGTTATGAAAAACACTTCTTAGCTAACAACTTAATTCTAAAAGCTCCTAACCTACCTTATCAAATGCGCACAAATTCTACACCTAAAAGCAACAACTCAGGTCACCTCAAGAACATTTTTCCAGAAATGTGATTTTAAGTTCTTATATTGTTCTATATGTTGCACTGATCATGGGGATGTGTTTGGTTTTGAAAATGAGCAAGAAATAAGCATGTATTGACTCTCTGAAATTTTTCCCGTGAAACTTGATTGCTTCGATTCTTGTTGTTGTTGTGAAATAAATGAAATTTGTTGCTGGATTCTTGTTTGTTGTTGTCCATTGATCATTTCTGGAGAGTTTGATGCATATTAGTGGCGTTTTGAGTGAGATGGCATGAGAGGTTGGCCGGAGAAGATGACCGGAGCTTGCTTCGGTCACCTGAGAGTGATTAGGGTTAATTTTAGGGTTAATTAGGTTAGATTGAATTCTGACCTTTAGATCATGTTTACCGCGTGTTTGGATGGCCAGGATGCATTCACTTAAACCCTAATCAAATTAATTAAATTAATTAAGATTAATTAACCAGTTTCAATCTGAACCCTAGGATCACGCGCGCAGTCTTCCCCAGTTTAAATCCTGGCCTTTGGATCAGCTGACTTTCCCTTTTAATTCATTTTATTTCATTTTTATTCTATTTCTTTTGCATATTTATTTTAAAATAGTTGAAATCATCAAAAAAATATTTCCTTTTTCCTTTTTGTTCCAAATATTTTTCTTAATCAGAAAATGATTTTTATTTTATTTTTTGCATAAAAATTGTATTTTAAAATATTTAAATGTTTATTTTAATTAATTAATGGAAATTAATTAATTAAAATAGCATTTAAGTTTATAAAAATCACAAAAAAAATCATGTTGCATCTTAACACATTTAGAAACATTTTCAAACCCCTCATACAAATTTCTTTTTGGTTTTGATCATCATTTGACAATTTTCTTTGAATTTAGGGTTCATAAAATCACATTTTTAACCCTAACCTTTGAAAAATCTTTTCTGCCTAACCATGAAGGTTTTGAAATTGGTTCTTTTTGCATTGTTTCATACACATCATGTAGTATCCAGGATATTTTTGGCATGAATTTATCTTTCATTTTCAATTTGTTTGGCATTTTACATTAAGGATCACCCAAAAAACCCTAGAAACTTAGGAAATTCATAACTCCTTCTAGGTTTAGCTTCTGACCTCCCCCTTTGGATGGTAACCTAGTCAAGGTTTAGGGTTCCTTTGAGTGCATTTTCAATTTTTTATCATGTCATTTGCTTCTGTCTTGGCCAATTGCATCTCATCCTTTCATGTAACCCTAAGTTTGCATCTTCATTTGCATTCATCTTGCATATGCATCCATACATGAACTTGCCATGACATTTCTTGCACTCATATGTCATCTTAGACATCTTAGGACATGTTAGAATCATGCTTGATCATTTCTTCATTCATTTGCCATGATTTGCATTCATTTCCTTTCATTAACTTTCATGAACTTTAAAACGTCAAAGCATGCCTACATGACATCTCATTCTTTGTATGGTCATTCATATAAACTTTGTATGACTTTGCATCATCTCATAGAATCATTTGCATCATGTGTTTGCTTCTGGTTTTGGTCTTTGTATTTGCATATGCTTCATTCCATTTCATTTCTTTCCTTGTGCATTCATGCTAACATTTTCAGGTGGTAAGTAACTTTGAGAAGTGGATTTGCCTTCACTTCTCATTTCTCTTTATCTCTTTCATATGCATCTTGCTGGTTTCTTTGAAGTGAACTTGTTCACTTGTGTTCATTCCTTCTCACTTTCTTTCTTTAAGTTACTTATCTTCTTCAATGAAGTAAGTAACTTATTTCTTCTGCTTCTTCCTCCTTTCATCTGCTTCTTCCATTGGTGGCTTCCTTGAAGATCTTTCTCAAGCCTTACAAACCATAAGAACATCCAAGCATGATAATAATTAGGGTTGTGATTAATCCCCCTTATTTTTTACCTTTGAGTATTCTTTTTGTCTCTCTTCTCATCTCATCATTAGAGACTAAACCTTTAAGGTTTTAGGACTTTGGAATTAGGGTTATGCCTGCATCATTCTCTTAGGATGGAGTGTATAACTTTAATCCTAAGTGTTAAACCCTTAATTTGTTTAAACCTCTTAATCAATCCATCTAATAATCACTAAGACTTCATCTTATAACTTGGGCCTTACATTAGGGTTCTAATTCTTCCTTTATGGTTAAGAAGGACTAACCCTAGTGTTTAATGGACAAGTCCCCCTCAAGTTGTCTTACAAATCATAAAACTCACTTCTTAATTTCATCCTTAATTAAAATCCATTTAATAAAGGCTTTGTTTTGTCATGAATTTAATCCCTAACCATGGATTAAGTTGATGTATCTTCCTCAGCTTAAGTGCTCTCATCTATTATCCTTCTATTAGGATGGTGTAATGAGTTCATTAATCTTTGATTATGGCTTAAACTCATTACTTAACACTAAACAAAAACCCAAAAAACATCTAAATAATCACAAGTAGGTTAATGATCTTAATCCTGCATCATCATGGTAATTAAGTTGAGGTGCTTATCTCACACTTAAGTATTCTCATTATCCATACTCAGGGAGGATATAATGAGTTTACAAGCCCTTGATATAGGCTTAAGCTCATTAACTTATGACAAACACCAAAAGCAATAACAAGTCTGAAAACACAAAAACAAACAATAATCGTCTCCTTCGGGATTCTTTTCTCATCACACTCATTCATAAGCGAGAACTTGCTTCTTCCGTCTAATGCAAGACAGTTAGCACTCGAGCCAGACGAGGCATACACTTGAGCATAGACAAGTAAGCAGTTCATAGTCAATTTATCTTTCAGTCTCTTTGAGTCGAATTACGGTGTTCTGACTTTCTCATTGCACGAGAGGATACGTAGGCATAACTTAACTGTTATCGAACAAAAGTCTATGTGTCTTCCCCCTCTTTCAGCATTCTCTTTTAAAAGCCTCAGTCCCTGAGCAATTCATTTTCTTGCACTGGCACTTGTATATTCTTTTCCAGCTCTTGCACACAGATAGCACATATACTACCCCTTTAAACACAATCTTCTAAGCGTGGATCTCGTCGAGTACGACGGACAATCTGGGTGCTAATACCTTCCCAGGTTGTAACCAACCCCTATTCTCAGTTTCTCTAATTCGCAACCGTCTTATCCATATCTTTCTAGGTTTATGCAGCATTACCTTTCCTTCGGGATAAAAATGCCTAACTGGCGACTCTATTCATCTTCACCTTCATTCTCTTTCTTTCGCCGACCGTTCGCGTCTGTACCCTATCTGACCAGGTGTCTTTTCGGGGGAGCGACAACTTGGCGACTCTGCTGGGGACCCTTATATTGCAACCATGGCTTCTGGTTCTTTTTGTGGGTTCCTCCTAGCGCTTGTTTGATTTGTATTTACGGGGGTGTTATGTGCTACTTGTGCTTATTTATTGCTTTATTTATTGCTTTCAGTACAACTTTATTTATTGCTTTCGTTTACAGTTTTTTGCATTTCATACTGTCATTATCATTTGTGTTGGATCTGCTGTTTCCTTGGTGGTTGGGGGATCATTGAGTGATTAAGGTTCCATACCGGGGACCTGAGTGACACATAGGCTAGAGTGGCTTCATATTCTTTCCCATTCCATTTCGGTCTGGTGCGGGAATATGAAACACGGTTTAGACATGGGTTTCTTCTTGAGAACTCTGTGCTACGGATTTCCTGTAGTACTAGGGCTATCTGGGAAGCCTTCTAAGTCTGGATGACCTTTTATGACCTTCAGCATCTGAGGTGAATTAGAGGAGGATCTTTTATTGTTATTGTAAACACCGTACCTCCGGGTTAGAAGTGTTTACACTTCTCACAACTGATCCAAGTCTGAGGATCCTTGTTCTAGAACAATACATGTGAGGGGGTTGGGATGTTTACAGGTTTGCAGGAACCCTTGGCCTTATCATACCCTGTTACCAGTTTTGTTTAAGAATACACCACTTTGGACAGTTCTTGTGAAACCCTGGATTTGTGACTCTTTATTTGAGTCCCCTACCTAGTTACTGGTTTTCTAAGCCTCCATCCGGACTTATGAACACATATGGACCCTATCAAGGTAGATAACAGATCCAACACTTGATCACAAACCCTTTGTATATCATTCTGCATACATCATTTTTGCATCATTTAACATTTGCCTATTTGTTTTACAAGGTATCCACCTTATTATCTTTGGTTTGGTTTTGACCCATTCTGCTGCTCAGACTTCTTCAGTTATCTTCTCCAGCACCTTCATCAGTTTGTCTTCATCAGAGATTCCTCTCCAGTATGTCTTCATCAGAGAACCTTCTCCAGCATCTTCTTTAGTGACCTTCATCAGCAATTTCTTCACCAGCATCCATTATCAGCATGGACACTTCCAGGAAGAGCAACATCACATACCACTTCTTTGAGCCCACTCTGACAGGCATCAGACAGATCCAGTCTCTCATCACTCCTGATCAGGTCCCATTATTCAAGGAACATTATGGAGGCATATTGGACATGATCATGGACCTGGATGCATCCCAGAGGAGCATGATCCATACTTGCTTGCAGTTTTATGTTCCTCCTCTCAGATGCTTCACATTCCCTGATTTCCAGTTGGGACCACTGCTAGAAGAATTTTCCATGTTGTTAGGTGTCCCTATCAGGAGAGGGATTCCTTTCAACCCTGAGATGGTTGCTCCCAAGAATGAAGACATAGCTAAGGCATTGCATTTGGAACCTACCATCATTGATCAGAACATGACCACCAAGGCTGGGGTTTCAGGCCTTCACCTAGATTTCTTGATCTCCCAGGCCACCCAACATGCTGCAGCAGGGAAATGGGATATTGTTTGTGCACTTCTAGCCCTCAGCATATATGGAGTTATCTTGTTTGCAGAAGAGCCAAAGTTTGTAAGCAAGAATGTTATTCACTTGTTCTTACTGAGGAACCCAGTTCCTACCTTGCTTGGAGACTTCTATTATTCAGTGCACCAAAGGAATGAGAAGCAAAGAGGAAGACTGGTCAGATGCTGTGCTCCCCTATATTACTGTTGGTTGTTAAGACATTTGCCAAAGTCAGACACTTTCCTGAACCCTCATCGGCCAAGGAACTGGGCTAAGAGATTGGTTGCCCTTACATCAGAAGACATCAGATGGTGCACTCAAAGCACCAAGGACAAAGACATCATTACTAGTTGTGGGCAATATCCTAATGAGCCTTTGATTGGAGTAAAAGGTTGCATCAACTACAACCCTTTGCTCTTCAAGAGACAGTTAGGATATGCTTTGGTTCATCCCCCCAGAGGGCAAGACTTGACTGAAACCCTCTATTGTGACATCCAGCACAACTCTGCTATTGTCAGACAGGCAGCCTGGGCCTGGGACAACATCCAGACTAAAGGGACAACTATTTTGGGCAAATGCAACAATATAGCTTCAGCATAGTATCTTGATTGGTCTCATACCAGGGCACAGATCACCCGGATGCCATTCACCTTAGAAGATGTACCTGGACCTTCAACAGTGCAACCTGCAGCTACTGTCAGTTTGGAAGAGTTTGAGAAACTGAAAGAGAGGAATACTCAGCTCTCTGAAGCCTTGAAGAAGACTCTCTGGGAGAGAAATGACAGTCGTCTAGATAATGAGAGGTTAGAGAAGCTCCGGATTGAGCACTTGACCAAGATTGAGAAGAAGGATGACTACATCAGAAAGGCTAGAGCAGGAAAGCTAGTACTGAAGAATACTTGCAAGGAAGCAAAGACTCAGAAGGCTAGGGCAAAGCATTATTTAGAGGAAAGCATGGCTAGGTAGATCAGGATCACTGAGGCCCGTGCACAAGAAGATCAAAGGACTCAAGCTAAGATAGAGCAACTGGAGGCTAGTGAGAAGAAGAATCAGGCAGCTTTGATAGCAGCACAGAAGGAGATCTCTGAGTTGAAACTCCGAGTGGGGTTGAAGAGGTCAAAGGATTAAGATAAGCATAAGAAGTTGACCAGTGCCATTGCTACCAGGAACCTCCTCATCAGGACTATCACAGAGCACCTGGTTGGTCCAGTGACTGAGGCCCTCCTGAAGGAAGTCAGAGAAGATGACTTTGGATTGGATGTTTGACTTTTTGTTTGTACTTCATTTTGACTGTATTTTCCTTTTGTTGTTGTATTTTGACCCGCCAGGGGAATGTTATTGTAATCAAACTATGTATCTTCACTCTTTGTAATATATATGGTTTGTATTATTTTTTGTGGGCTTTATCTCTCTCTGCAACATCATCAGCATTTCCTCGAGGTCTGGAAAGGTCAAAACCAAAGAACCAAACCGGATACCCTTCGAAGACAAATAGGCATCCTGCATTGCATACTAACATTTTCTTTGTTTTGTAGGTTTTTGTTTTGTTGTTGTTTCTCACTTTGTTCTGGTTTCAGGAAACATTGCTCGTAGAAGAGTGTTCCTTGTCAACAGAATACACCGGTACCCAATGAGAAATAACCTTCCGGGACTACAGATGGACCAAGTTCAACAAGACTTGACTGAAGTGAGGGCCCAAATAGCCAATGAAAGGGTTGAGATGAGAAATCAAATGAATCAATTTATGACAGTGATGACTGGTCTAGCTCAAAGCCAGGAAAGATTGAGGGAGTTGGTTGAGCGGCAAACTCCCGAGGAAAACCATCCAGGTACAGAGGGTACCAGTAACAACGATCACGTACAGCCTCGCACCGATCCACCAGAGTTTGGACCTCATCTGAACCCAGACATCAATGCCATAAGAAATACCCAGGGTAACACTACTGGAGGAAGGGTCTTGCAGGAGGATCCTCAAGAAGAGCAGTTTACTGTGGTCGGGGCTGGAGATGAAGTTTATGACCGTCGGTTGGATGAAATTGCAGAGAAGCTGAGGTCTCTTGAATCCCAAAACTCTCTAGGTTTTGATGTCATGGACATGGGATTGGTGGAAGGGGTGAGAATTCCCCACAAGTTCAAACCCCCTTGTTTTGAAAGATATAATGGCACATCCTGCCCACGTACCCACCTTCAGTCTTTCTTGGGAAGATTAAAAGCATACACCATGGATGAGAAGCTGTGGATGTTTTACTTCGAGGATAACTTGACAGGGGCATCCCGAGAATGGTACTCCCCCTTAACCAGAGCCACGGTAAGAAGCTGGAAAGATTTGGCTGAAGATTTTATCCGTCAGTATCAATATAATCTGGACATGGCTACAAACAGGACCCTTCTAATGGGAATGTCTAAGTCTTCCCGTGAAAGCTTTAGAGAGTATGCCCAAAGGTGGAGGCAAATGGCTGCTGCCGTTCAACCCCCGATGTCTGAAAGAGAGATGGCAGACATGTTCATGAATACTCTCCCGAGTACCTATATTGACAGATTGGCTGCATTTTCTTCCACCAGCTTAGCAGATGTGGTAATAGTTGGGGAGAGAATTGAGAGCCTACTGAAGATGGGAAAGATCTCCGACAACGGTGCCAGTTCAAGCAGTGCAAGGAAGCCATTTGCTGGGGCCCGTAGATCTGGTGAAACAAACTCTGTGCACATGGGAAGAGGAAGACTCCAATATCTGCCCAGATCAGTTGTTGTTGTTACTATTCCTACTCCACCTCCTCAGTATACTCAACAACCACATCACTTTCCTCAACAGCCACAGTTTCCTCAACAGAGATCCTACAACAACAATGCCAACAATTAACAACAATGCCCTTTTCAACAGCAGCCATCTCAGATCAAAAGGGTGATTGACCCTATTCCAATGCCATATCCTACACTGCTGCCACAACTCCTAAAGCTCAATCTTGTTGAGTTGAGGACATTGGCTCCACCTGATCCTCATAACCTTCCAAGAAACTACGATATCAACGCTATGTGTGCTTTTCATTCTAATGCACCTGGTCACTCTACGGAAAAATGCAGAGCTCTGCATATGAAGGTCCAGGATCTGGTAGATTCAAAGGCCCCGAACTTTGCACCACCTCCCAATATCATGAAAAATCCTATGCCAAGCCACAGTGGGCCAAGGATTAATGCTATAGAGGAAGGCTCACCCATGAGTTTAATAGAAGATATTGCAAGTATTCAGACACCTATAGTAGAGGTTAAAGCTCAGCTTTTGAAATGCCAAGTGTTTCCAGGTTGTGAGGCCTGTTGTGAATTATGCAAACTTTCCGAGAATGGGTGTGCAAGCTTGAGGAAGGGCATTAATGGCTTGATTAAAGAAGGCATTCTGCAAATAACCACAACCGCTCCTACAACACCAGCAACTCTTTTGTCAACAACAAGTGATTCTTTTACAACTGCAACAACCATTGTTCCTACTGATTCATCTACAACTTCAGCAACCATTTCTTCCTTCGCTTCAACAAACAACAGTTCCACGTCATCTCCTTCTACAACTTCAGCAACCACCAACAATGATGTTTCCACAGTTACTATTTATTATGACCCTACAACGGTCCCAGACTCCAGCAACTTTCAACAACAATCTCAGCAACAGTTTCAATCGAGCTTCAATTCACCACCTCCAACATCCACCAGAAGTCTTGTCACTATCTTCTATGATCCACAGACAATTTTGGTTCCAACATCTGCTGCAGTGAGCCCAGTCACCATCACGGTGCCAGGGCCAATTCCGTATGATAAAGACAGTGTTGTACCATGGCATTATAGTGCTGACCTTTACTGCAATGGAGAAAAAAGTCCTTCTTGATTCTTCAGTTCCTACCCCACAAGTGGAAAATGTTGGGGGAGGCGGAGGCTTCACCCGAAGCAGACGCCTCTTCGCATCACAAGCTCCCAGAACCAATACTGAGGTAGAAGCTGCTGCCAAAGCCAAAGGAAAAAGTGTGATACCTGAAGAATCTGCATCAAAAGAGACTCATAAATCATCCTTCGATCAGGATGTGGATGAATTTATGAGGATAATTAAAAGAAATGACTATAAAGTTATGGACCAGCTCCACCAGTCTCCCTCTAAGATCTTTATACTATCCCTGTTGTTATGTTCCGAAGCCCATTGGGATGCACTACTCAAAGTTCTGCACGCCGCCTACGTGCCAGAAGAGATCACAGTGAATCAGCTGGAAACAGTGGTGTCAAATGTTAATACTAGCCATGGGATGGGTTTCACTGATTTTGATTTGACAACAGAAGGACGTCACCACAACAAAGCTTTGAACATAACCCTGGAGTGCAAAGGAGCTGTACTATCTCATGTTCTTGTAGACACTAGGTCCTCACTCAATGTCTTACCCAAGAAAGCTCTTGTCAAGCTCGAATATGATGGAATAGCTCTCCGACCAAGCAACCTTGTGGTCAGAGCTTTTGATGGCTCCAAGAGGTTTGTTCTTGGAGAGGTGGAGCTGCCAGTGATAATCGGTCCACAGGTCTTTAAGACTACTTTCTATGTGATGGACATTCAGCCGGCCTACAGCTGTTTGTTGGGTCGACCATGGATTCACGCCGCAGGCGCAATAACGTTGACCCTTCACCAAAAATTGAAATATGAGTGGGAATGACAGATTATCACCATCTGTAGTGAGGAGGACATATTTATTAGCCATCTGGCTACATACAAGTATATTGAGATGGACGGTGAAATCCATGAAACTATGAGCCAAGGGTTCGAGGCCCTGAATGTCAATGAGGCGACGACTGAAGTATTTGCTGCATCCCAGGAGGATAGGATGGGTACTTCAATTGTCTCCTATCAGCAAGCCCGGAAGGTTGTTGAATATGGTAATGCCCAAGGATGGGGCAAGCTGCTACCAGTGGAAAAGAAGGAGGACATATTCGGTTTGGGTTACAAACCAATCCGACAAGATCAATCAGAGGCTGCCAAGAAGCCCAAGTTCATCAGTGGGGGGATGCTCACCCCAGATGTTGTTAACAGCTTGGAAGACGAGGTGGAAAGTAACCTCAACCTGGAGAGCTGGATACGTCCAAGGATCCTGGGGCACCAAGTCCTTAACTGGTCTTCCCAGGAAATTATAAGGGTTACTCCTTGTTGCACCCCAAAATTTGCCCTCACAATATAAGACTTTGTGTGCTAAGAAGGTTCACACGGTTCACAAGATTCACAATGCTTACAAGACCTTTCATGAGGTTCATGAAGTCTACAAGTCACTTTATGAGGTTCACAAGGTTCACAAGATTCACAATACTTACAAGACCTTTCATGAGGTTCATGAAGTCTACAAGTCACTTTATGAGGTTCACAAGGTTCACAAGATTCACAATGCTTACAATACCTCCCATGAGGTTCACAAGACATTTTATGATGGTTCACAAAGTTCACAAATAGTCAGAAGATTTGACATTTCCCTCAGACAATGCATCCTCCTAAGCAATGCATCCTAAACTAGGGTTTTGACTTTAATCAGGCTAAATGGATTTCCAAGACATCAAGTGAGCTTCATAACATCTTATATGTGTGTAAGAACCCCCATGACAAGTTTCAAGACTTCTCTCAAAAGTTTGCTCAGTCAGATGATCAGATAAGTCAAAATCAGTCAAAGTAGTTAAAAAGTCAAACTGAGGTCAACTGTGGTCAAACCAAAGTCAAACTTCATGATTTTTTGCCAACATCAAGTATATGAAGTAAAATTCATCATTTGATCAAGGGTGGATCATGATTCATCAAGGAGATTTCAGATCATCAAGAATCAGGAGTTTCTAAATTAGGGTTTCCTTAGTAAAAGTCAACTGAACTTTGACCAGCCATAACTTTCACATGCTTCATCACCAAGTCTCCATCCAAAGCTCATTTTTAAGGAAATTGAATTCTCTACAACTTTGTGTCTCACAAGCCAAGCCCAAAAATGCTTCATTTGGAAGGTATGAGCTAAGACATTATAGGTCCTTTTGAAAGTCAACAAAAAGTCAACAACTTCAAAAGGGCATAACTTGAGAATGGTAAATTATATGGACATGAAACCAGTGGGGTTGGTTAGAGGACTCTTCAAGCTTTCCAAAATGTCCAAGAACACCCTCATAGCATTAAAATTGAAGGATGTGTGCCCTTGCAAAGTTGGGAAATTTTTGGTTGGTTTATGAAGAAAATGGAGGTCTAAAACCAATTTCTTCCAAATGGGCTTGCCAAATAATGACCCAATCCACATCAAAACATCTTGCACGAAATTAAATTGATTTATTCATAATTTTATTCATTTTGTTTTTATTTATTATGATTTTTTACATTAAAAATCATTTTAAATTCAAATAAAATATAAAATAATGAAAATTCAATTTGATTTGGTTTCTAGAAGGTCTTAAATTATATTTAGACTTGATTGATACAAGAGTAATGAGAATCATACCAAAATAGCAATGTGAGATCAAGAATATTCAAATTTCAAAGCCAATCTTTTTCAATATTCAAATGATCCAAATATCCATCAAATTGGTGAAGTCTTTGACCTAATTCACTCACTCATATATAATGAACACTTAACAATTCACAAGCCACGAATTTGCAGCCTCCAAGAGTAAGTTTCACAAATCAAAAAAACCATCCAAAAACTCAAATTCGGATTCCTCAATACAAAGCTTTTTAAGGTATTTTAAGGACACAAGAAGAATCCTTGGACCTCACTGATCATGTATCATCACTCATATGCATCCCAAACATCATGAACTGTGAAAACCGAATCGTTTTTATGCCAAATACATTTTGTTTCGATTCCTTAATTTAGTGCATGATTAATCGAATTTGAGTTTATAACATTGTTTGTTGAGTGATATAGATGAATTCTGGGTGTTTTGTTGTAAGTTTTGATGTAGGATTGGAGATTCACCATGTTTAGGGTTTGCGGCTTCATTTAGGGTTCCATTATCTAGCCAAGATAAATGAATTCTAAAGACATAGAATGACTGAAAATCTCATTAGGAATTCAATGGTGTAATCAATTTCATGAAATTTTGCTGTTTTGTTAGTGTTTGAATTTCGCAGGTTTTTTGAGTGCAGGTAAAATCGCATGTAAATCCCCATCAAAATTCGCAGGTAAACCTGCGAAATCCAGAGGTAGGAGATGATCTTTTGGCGCGCAGGAAAAATTCAAATTAAAAGTATAATATTTTATTGTTTCTTCCTGGATGTATGTTGCAAGCGAGCGCGTGGCTCAGTTGGTTTTGTACCTGGGCATTTGAGACCAAGGACCAGGGTTCGATTCCTGGGTCCTTCATTTTTTTTGTTTAAAATCCCTTTAATCAACAGGTTTACTATATTATTTTCATTACTCGTTTCAAAGACACGCTGCACACGCAGCTCAGTTGGTTGGTGATTGTTGGTGAAGGCTGGGAGACCTGGGTTTGACCCCAGGCTCCAGCAGGTGAGTTTTATCATTTTTTTTTGTTTTTCTTAACTTAATTGTTTTATAATTCTTTTATTTTCTTTTAATTAAATATTAATGAACATAATATAAATAGATTAAAAAATGTATATTATAATAATTAGATTTATATTTTGTGGTATATAAAACTTAATTTATGTTTACAAACTCTAATTTAATCATAATAATTTTTTTTAAAAACCCTAATTCAATTTTATAAACTATTAAACCCTAATTATTTTTCAAAACCCTAATTTTATTTTTTTAAAATCTCTAACCCTAATTCTTATTTTAAATATTAACTCAATAAATTTTTCTAATACTTAGTTAAATAATTAATTTTGTTCTTTTATTTGTAAATAATTATTATATTATTCATTATCATTATTATAATTCCTTTATTATTTACTTCTTAAAAAAATTCTTAAAAAATTGCTTATTTAATTTAAAAATGTTATTTTAAATTCTACATATTTTTGTATATTTGTACTAACCTCTTATTTCTTATAATTATTTTATCACTAACCCCATTTATTTTTTTAATTGTTATTATTATTACTAACCCCAATTATATTGTTTATTACTTTGCTTATTTAAATTGCTCTTATTTACTATCATTGTAATTGCTCCTGGATGTAATTTTCTGTAATGTTTAAATTATTTATTTTTATATTATTGTTAGTAAATAGGGAGTGAAAACTATTGGTATTTAAAATTTAACTTAGATCATTTAAATTATAAGATAAATATTTAAAATTGACCTCTCACACACGTAAGTCGATCTTTGATCGCCATCTCACTTTCTAGGGTTACCTCTCATTGTTGCCTAATCAAAAGGTCAAGTAGGGTGTATAAAGCAAAAAGTCCCTCAAAATAAAGTCATCTAGTCCCTTAACAATAAAATATCAAGTCCCTTAATGGTTGCCTTCATAATGATCTTGTCCCTTTCAAATAACGATGACAGTCCCTCCAAAATTGCTTAATACACCCTACAGTTGCCTATATTAAACAGATGACCCTTACTTGTCCCTTACATCCAAGGTAATGACTACCTATTCCTTAATAATAGGGATAGTCTTACCATTTAAAGGATTAAAGAACAGAAAGACTTAAACTTTAGGGTAGGTTCCTCATAGTTACTTGCTCATTATTCAAAAACTTTTCAAACATTTCACAATTTCAAACAATTTTCAAACACAAGTTTTTTACGCATCCGTACATGGATCATTATCAAACTCTTATGAAAAATTTTATTCACACACTTCACATTTTCAAAAACATTTTAAAGTGAGCTAAGTAACTAAGAGCCCATGGATAACCATGGATGTAAAGGGTGCTAACACCTTCCCTTTACATAACCTACCCCCCGGACCCAAAAATCTTTTAAAAAGGTCTTTCCTGTTCTTTTATGCCTTTCCTTTGGATAAAATAAAAGTCGGTGGCGACTCTTGCTATCCGCAACATAACTAAAGTCAGTTCTCCCACCGTGTTACAGAACTGGCGACTCTGCTGGGGATTTAATATTAAAGAGGGGTACCCTTAGGAATTAGATCACTTAAATTGTTTGCCTTGTTTGCTTTATATTACTTGTTGGGCTTTATGTGTGAAAGATCCTAACCCGGATCTAGTGTACCTTAGGTAAATGGCAATAGACCAAGGAAACTGTACGACGTATATCGATATGGTTGATCTGGTGGCCATAGTTAGTGTGACTTCTTGGTTGGTGCTTATGTTCCTTAAGTCAAGTTGAGGATAATATGAGGCTGCCATATGTTGTCAATGCACTAACTAACTTTTAGAACCCTAGTTAACTTATCTTGGCCTTTAGAAAGTAGTGAGATAACCGGCTTTGGTGCAGACTGAAGTTGGTTGATACTCGATACTACGCTCATTGAGATCTTAAACTTGGAGGGTTTTGGTTGGCAAGTAAGTTGCCTACTGAACAACCACCCTTGTGAAGGATCAATGATATTGAGATCCCTTAGAACATGGTTACTTTTGTAGGACAGGATGAACCAACTAACTTCAGGGGAGGGTACTTACCTTTGAACCTCATGCAAGCCTTCAAACCTAGGGCTATGGTGTGACTTGTTTGTGTGTGCCACATGTTTTGTGATTGAGCATAACATCATGACATCATCATGCATCATAAGCATAGCATTTTCACTAACCATTTCAAGGACCAAAGGATTTATCTTTGTTCTTTGTTGCAGGTCATGGCTACTGCTCGTAGAAACACCATCAGGATCAACTTTGTAGGCATACCTGCTAAGCTCAAAGAGTTGGTTTCTCAAGTGTCTGATCGCTCCCAGTTCATCAAGAGACATGGTCACCTATTGGATCTAGTCACCTCAGGGTTCAATGAAGACATGATGAGTGTTCTGTTTCAGTTCTTTGATCCTAAGCACCATTGCTTCACATTCCCCGACTACCAGCTGGTTCCAACCATGGAGGAGTTCTCTAAACTTCTGGGTATACCTGTTCTTGATCAGAAACCATTCACAGGCTTGGAGAGGGAGCCTAAACCTGAGGTTATTGCTGCAGCTCTACATCTGAAGAAGGCTGACGTTGTTCTAGAAACAAGAAGTGGAGTCAAGGGTATTCTTGCTAAGGTGTTAATAGAGAAGGCTCAAATGTTCTTGAAGGCTATGAGTTATGATGCTTTTGAGGATATCTTAGCCTTGCTGATTTATGGCTTAGTGTTGTTCCCCAATCCAGATCAGTTCATAGATATTCATGCCATCAGCATTTTCCTGAGTCACAATCCAGTGCCTACATTGCTTGGAGACATACTACATTCTCTTCATACCCGTACTACAAGGGCAAGAGGAACTTTGGTGTGTTGTATACCTTTGCTTTCTAGGTGGTTTATTTCTCACCTTCCTCTCTCAGTGATGAAGAATGAGCAAGGGTTCAGATGGTCCAAGAGGATTATGTCACTCTCGCATTCAGATATTCATTGGTGCTCCAGATCTATGGAGAATGTCACTATCATTGACCGTTGTGGGGAATTCCCTAATGTGCCACTTCTAGGCATAAGAGGAGGCATCACCTACAACCCCTCTCTAGCTTTACGACAGTTTGGTTACGCTCGGAGTGATGGACCACATGACATGTTGATTCAGGGCATTGTGTTTGACTACGACAACGATCTCCAAGGTTACCGTCAGAGATTCATACGATCCTGGGGAAAAGTAAACAGGGTTGACAGCAAGACACTGGAGCCTAAGTACACTATTCCTATGGAGGCTTATCTCAGATGGGTGCGATCTCGTGCTCAGACCCTCATGATGCCGTATCCTGCTATCCTGCCAGTTACCATGGAACCTGTTGCTGAAGGAGATACTGCTTATACCATCCTTCACCCAGACATGCCTACTGACATGGAAGACTTACAGAGATCCTGGATCCAGTTGAAGGAGCAAAGGGATACTTTCGAGGCTCATTACAAAGCAAGCCAAGAAATAATCCTGGAACTAACAAAGCAACTTCACGAGGAGCGGAATCTCAACTCATACCTCAACACAAAGAGGAAACGTCCATGGGAGACTTAAAACCCCATCTCTTGTATTTATTGCATTTCATTTTTTGTAAGCCCAAGAGGCAAAACAAATTTATTACTAATAAAAGTTTACCTTCTTGTTTGTCTAAGCAAATTTAAATCCTGCGGTCCTTGAAAACATTGCATACGCATTAATACATCATATCATTGCATCACAGGTTTATTTGTGCACAGGTTTCTCATCTTCTCGCTGTTTATTTCAGCAATGGCTCTTGAACAAACAGTTAAGGATCTCCAGGCACAAAATGCACAGTTCCAAGAGCTGATCCTGAACCTGTCCAAGGGGCAGGATGAATTGAAGACACTGCTGGCCAAGAAGGCTAAGAAGACTAGAAGGTCAGGTGGCCTGATCAACATGGGAAGGAGGTTCAAAGGTCTTGCCAAGACCAAAGAACCAGTTGAAGATTCTGAGTCTGAAGAGTCTGAAAAAGAGGGAGGCAGTCTCCACAACACTATAGGGGGTTCTGATTCTGAGGCTAATTATTACCATGATCCTAATGAAGACAAATTCAAGATGCTGGTGGATAGAATGGATGCTATGGAGTTGCAGAAATCTTCTGGGCTGGATTTTGAAGATTTGAGTCTGATATTTGGGGTTGTCATACCTATTGGTTTCAAGGTTCCTACCTTTGTTGTTTATGATGGGGTCTCTTGTCCCAAGCTGCATCTGAGGTCTTATGTCAGAAGAATCCAACCTCACACTGCTGATAAGAAGTTGTGGATCCACTTTTTCCAAGAGAGCTTAGCTGGAGCTCAGTTGGAGTGGTATTATCAATTGGAGAGTGTCAACATCAGGGAGTGGAATGATCTTGCTGAAGCTTTCTATAAGCAGTATCAATACAATGTTGACTTAGCTCCCACTCGCATGCAACTGCAAAGCATGTCTATGGGTGCCAAAGAAATTTTTAAGGAGTATGCTCAGAAATGGAGAGATTTAGCTGGAAGAGTTCAACCCCCTTTAACTGACAGGGAATTGGTTGATATGTTCATGTGTACGCTGAATGGTCCGTTTTACAGTCATCTTATTGGAAGCTCATCATCTGGCTTCACTGAGTTGATAATGACAGGAGAGCGAGTGGAAAATGGTATAAAGAATGGCAAGATCCAAGTGGGTACTTCTTCATCAGGTGCTGCAAAGAAGCCTCCCACTGGGAAGAAAGAGTCAAATGCTGTTTATGGTCAACCTGATCGTAATAGAAGGCATCAGTCTGTGAGTGCAGTTCACATCTCAAATCCAACTCCTACAACACCAGAGCAGCCACAGGGCAACCAACAGAGGGCTAGAAGGCAGTTCACGAAGATCAACATGTCAATGGCTCAGGCATTGCAACACTTGTTGAAGGCTGAACTTATCACCCTGAAAGAGGCTCCTCAGAATCCCAATGTTACCTCTCCCAGGTACAATCCCAATGCACGATGTGCATATCATTCAAACTGTCAGGGACATGATACTAATAATTGCTGGGTCTTAAAGAATAAAATTCAAGATATGATTGAGGCTGGAGAGATTGAGTTTGACCCTCCGGGTACTCCAAATGTGATTACTGCTCCAATGCCAAATCACGAGAAGACTGTCAATGCCATTGATGAAGATTTACATATCCATTTAGTTGCGGAGTTGACCACACCATTGTCTGTCATCAGGAAGAAGTTAGTACAAGCTGGGTTCTTTCCGGGTTGTCGTGAAGATTGTGTCTATTGTGAGTATAATCCAGATAGTTGTTGGAGGTTGAAGGACGGAATTCAACGTCTCATGAATAATTACACCATAGTGTTTGAAAGGAGACCACCTTCTGTGGAGAGTATGGTGGAGCATATTACTAAAGTTAAGAAGACTGAAGAGGTTGACATGGTTGACAAAGCACCAGTAAGGATCACTTCCAAAGGTCCTGTTAAAATCACTCATAAGGGTCCAATTAAAATTACTGCTGAAGGCCCTGTGAAGATTGTTGCTGAAGCTAGAGTGGCTCCTATGGTCATTACTACTCCTGGTCCTATTCCATATACGTCTGATAAAGCTGTGCCTTGGAATTATGGGTCTGATGTTTATATCCATGGTGTTAAGCAAGAACCACTAGCTGATATGCCTGTTGATGTTGACAATATTGCTGGATCTAGTAAGATCACACGAAGTGGAAGAGTCTTCTCTCCTCCAGTTACTTCCAAGAATGCAGTTACTCCTGCTACTACCTCCACCACTGATGCTCGGGGCAAAGGTCCTGTTATTGAGCCTATACCTACTAATGTGCCAGCTGCTGATGACCTCTCTAAGCAGATGGAAGAAGTACTGAAAATCATTCGCAAGAGTGATTATGACATTGTTGATCAGTTGGGGCATACTCCCTCCAAGATTTCTATGCTGTCCTTGTTGTTATGTTCTGAAGCTCATGCAAAAGCTCTAATTAAGTTTCTGAAGACTGCTCATGTACCTAATGCAATTTCTGTTGACCAGTTTGAGAATTGTGTTGCCCACCTGACTTATGACAATGGGTTAGGTTTCTCTGATGCTGACTTGACTCCTGCCAAAAGGGATCATAACAGGGCCCTGCATATCTCAATTGAATGCATGGGCACTACCCTGTCACATGTATTGATAGACAATGGTTCCTCTCTGAATGTGTTGCCCAAGGAAGTCCTGAATAAGCTGAGTCCTGAAGATGCTGTGCTGAAGCCCAGTAGTATTGTGGTGAAGGCTTTTGATGGTTCTAGAAGAGTAGTGCATGGAGAAATTGACTTGCCCATCAAATTTGGTTCTCAGATTTTTAATGCTACATTTTATGTGATGGATATTCGTCCTTCGTACTCTTGTCTGCTTGGTCGTCCCTGGATCCATGGGGCAGGTGCTGTAACCTCTACATTACATCAGAAGTTGAGATATCCGGTAGAAGGAAAAGTTGTTACTGTCTATGGAGAGGAAGAATATTTTGTTAGCCATGTAAACACCTTCAAGTATTTGGAAGTGGAGGGTGAATATATTGAAACTCCGTGTCAGACATTTGAAGTGGTTCCTTGGATTGTTAATGATTATGTAGCTCCTCCGGTTGCCAAGAAAGTTCCTGTGGTCACCAGAGTACCTCCAACAATGGCAATGGCCTCCCTTAAAGATGCAAGAGCTGTGGTGGATGAAGGTGGTTGTACTATTTGGGGTCAGCTTCCTGATATCCCATACAAGTCTGACAAGTTTGGTTTGGGTTTCACTGCAGAATCCCAGAAGGCTGTTCGTCGTGCTCGTGCTTTTCGTATCACCAATCAAGGGGTTATGAAAGATCAGAGCAATGCTGTGGGAGACTATGATGAAGACTACAACTTGGATGCTTGGATTTTTCCTACTGTGGGTGCTGGACTCAATAATTGGAAAGCTGAAGATGTTATCCCTATCTCCTTTAGTCAGGAGTAAATACTATTACTGTGTTGTTACTACTTTTTTAAGTTTGTAATTTCTTGAACAATCAAAACTCTCAAGCCTTGTGTCTTACCCGGGGCACAATGATGTGCTTGTTACGGGCTGTCATTTCATTTGCATACTTCATTCAATAAAATCAGTGGACGTTTCGTTTTCGTAAATATTGGGTTCCTTGTCTTTCTTTTCTTTTATTTTTGTTTTATCAGCTATGTGTTCTTACACACACACATCACTAAAATGCAGATCCTCATCCACTCTGGATCCTGTTGATATCAGTTCTACTATTGCCAATTATAATTTCGAGAATCCGATCTATCAAACTGAAGACGGAAATGAGGACGATTGTGAAGTACCTGTAGAGCTTGCTAGGTTGTTACAACAAGAAGAGAAAGCCATACAGCCACATGAAGAGCCAGTCGAAGTTGTGAATCTGGGAACTGAAGAAAACAGGAAAGAGGTCAAGATAGGGGCTGATTTAGAGGATAGTGTCAAGAGCAGGTTGATTCAGATGTTACGTGACTATGTGGAGATCTTTGCTTGGTCTTATGAAGATATGCCAGGGTTGGATACAGACATTGTGGTTCACCGGTTACCAGTAAAAGAAGATTGTCGTCCAAAGAAGCAGAAGGTTCGTCGTATGCGTCCTGAAATGTCAGAGAAGATCAAAGCAGAGGTAATGAAACAGTTCAATGCAGGGTTTTTAGCAGTGACTTCTTATCCTTAGTGGGTTGCAAATGTGGTGCAAGTACCTAAGAAAGATGGTAAGGTACGTATGTGTGTGGACTACAGGGATTTGAACAAGGCCAGCCCCAAAGATGACTTTCCACTTCCTCATATTGATGTTCTGGTAGACAACACTGCTCAGCATAAAGTATTCTCCTTTATGGATGGTTTCTCTGGTTACAATCAGATCAAGATGGCACCTGAAGATATGGAGAAGACAACCTTTGTTACACAGTGGGGCACTTTTTGCTATAAAGTGATGCCATTTGGTTTGAAGAATGCAGGGGCAACATATCAGCGTGCTATGGTGGCTTTGTTTCATGACATGATTCATCATGAGATAGAAGTGTATGTGGATGATATGATAGCCAGGTCCCAGAATGAAGAACAACATCTTGATCATCTGCACAAGTTGTTTGAAAGGTTGAAGAAATACAAGTTGAGATTGAACCCAAACAAGTGTACTTTTGGAGTTAGGTCTGGAAAGCTCCTGGGTTTCATTGTCAGTGGAAAAGGTATTGAAGTAGATCCCGCAAAAGTGAAAGCTATACGAGAGATGCCAGCTCCCCGTACTGAGAAGGAGGTTAGAGGTTTCTTGGGACGATTGAATTACATTGCAAGATTTATTTCCCAGTTAACTACCATCTGTGAGCCAATCTTCAAGTTGTTGAAGAAAGATCAGGTGATGGAATGGAATGATGAGTGCCAGACAGCCTTTGATGAAATCAAGAGATATCTGCTAGAACCTCCAATTTTGATGCCACCAGTTGATGGAAGACCCTTGATTATGTACTTAACAATGTTAGACAACTCAATGGGGTGTGTATTGGGGCAACATGACGAGTCTGGTCGAAAAGAGCAGGCAATATACTACCTTAGCAAAAAGTTTACCGACTGTGAAACAAGATACTCACTGCTCGAGAAAACTTGCTGCGCTTTGGCATGGGCTGCTCGCCGACTGAGACAGTATATGTTGACCCATACTACCTTGTTGATTTCAAAGATGGATCCAATCAAGTATATATTTGAGAAACCTGCTCTCTCTGGAAGAATTGCAAGATGGCAAATGATATTGACAGAATATGACATACAGTATACTACTCAAAAGGCCATTAAGGGAAGTGTTGTTGCTGATCATTTGGCTCATCAAGCAGTGGATGATTATCAGTCAATGAATTTTGAGTTCCCTGACGAAGACATTATGATTATTACCAAAGAACCTGGACAATATGACGGACCTGAACAAGGATCCCGATGGACTATGGTTTTTGATGGTGCCTCTAATGCACTTGGTAATGGTGTTGGTGTTGTGATTAGTTCCCCTGAAGGTTGTCATACCCCGATTACTGCCAGACTTTGTTTCTATTGTACCAATAACATGGCTGAGTATGAGGCGTGTATCCTGGGTATTAAAGCTGCTATTGATATGAAGATACAGTTCCTTGATGTGTATGGAGATTCAGCCCTGGTAGTAAGTCAGATTAAAGGAGATTGGGATACCAAGCATGATAACCTCATTCCTTACAGAGAGCATGTGTTGTCTTTGATCCCACATTTCAAAGAAATTACTTTTGGACATATTCCACGGAGAGAGAATCAGTTGGCAGATGCTTTAGCTACCATGGCATCCATGTTTGAGATCAGCTGGGATGATGAAGCTCCCAAGATTACTATTGATAGATTTGAGAAGCCTGCATACTGCAATGAGATAGACACAGAAGAAGCAGAGGAGAAACCTTGGTTCTATGAAGTGAAAAGATATCTTGAAGCTCAGGAGTTCCCTGAAGAAGCATCTGTCAAAGATAGGAAGTTCCTGAGAAGGTTTTCTGCTAAATTCTTGTTGAGTAATGGGATTTTGTACAAGCGCAATCATGATTCAACTTTGCTTCGTTGTGTGGATAAGAAGGAAGCAATTGAGATTATGGAAGATATGCATGATGGAATCTTTGGTACTCATTCTAGTGGACATACTATGGCAAATAAGATATTGAGAGCAGGTTACTATTGGTCTACCATGGAAGCTGATTGCTATCAACATTCCAGAACGTGTCACAAATGTCAAATTTATGCTGATAAAGTCCATATACCTCCATCACCATTGAATGTGTTGACTGCTCCTTGGCCCTTTGCCATGTGGGGCATTGATATGATTGGTGAGATCAAGCCTACTGCTTCTAATGGGCATCGTTTCATCCTGGTTGCTATTGATTACTTCACGAAGTGGGTGGAGGCAGCTTCATTTGCATCTGTTACTAAGAATGTTGTGGCTCGATTCATTAAGAATAATCTCATATGTAGGTATGGCATCCCCGAAAGGATTATTACTGACAATGGCTCTAATCTGAACAACACTATGATTACTGATCTCTGCACGCAGTTCAAGATTAAGCATCACAACTCTTCTCTGTACCGTCCGAAGATGAATGGGGCAGTTGAAGCTGCTAATAAGAACATTAAGAAGATTGTACAGAAGATGACTGTGACTTACAAGGATTGGCATGAGATGTTACCATTTGCTCTTCATGGTTATCGAACTACAATACGTACTTCAACAGGGGCAACCCCATTCTCCTTAGTCTATGGTATGGAAGCAGTTCTGCCCATTGAAGTTCAGATTCCCTCCTTAAGAATTATGAAGGATGCAGGCTTGGATGAAGATGAGTGGATTCAGACTCGACATGACCAGATAAATTTGATTGATGAGAAGAGGTTAGCAGCAGTTTGTCATGGCCAGATGTACCAAAAAAGAATGATCAAAGCTTTTAACAAGAAGGTTAAGCCAAAGGTATATCAGGCTGGTGACTTGGTAATCAAGCGTATCATATTACCACAGGGTGATCCTAGGGGCAAGTGGACTCCTACATATGAAGGACCATTTGTAGTCAAGACAGTATTCTCAGGAGGTGCCATGATACTCACTACTATGGATGGTGAAGACTTCCCGCAACCTGTAAACGCAGACATAGTTAAAAAATACTACGTATAAAGAGAGACCCGCTAGGTTGACAGGCCTCGGCAAAAATAAGGGCATCCCGGCAAACCAAAAGGGTTTGGGCAAAAATTAGGGATATATATAAAAAGATGTACACCCGGCAAGTCGAAAACCTAAAAAGGCGGCTTGGGCAAAAAAGGGTATCCCGGTGGATTGAAAACCTGAAAGGGCAATCCAGGCAAAAGTTAGGGATTAAAGCGTATGACTATGTCTCGTTTGGATCACCCATGAAACTGCAACCAGTTGTGTTACCCAAGCTCGAACAGATAAAGCTCAATCCAATCGTTTTCGTCTCGACAGCAGAAGATGAGATACTTGAAGATAATGGTAATAGTAGAATTGAAACTCAATAGGATTATTTCCCACATAGTTGATTCTCCTTGTTTTGTAAAAACTTTATAACAAAATCCTCTTACTAGGGTTTATGTCTCCTTGTACAAACTTACCCATGTACGGGTCATTCTTTGATATAAATAAAATTCCATCTTTGAATCCAGATTTACTTTTACCCTATTTACATAAGCGAAACGTCCATTGGTTGTGCTTGAATGTATGTATGCTTCTGAATATGATTGATGTTTACCAGAAATGCATGAATGCTTAATATGATTGATGTTTACCAGAAATGCATGAAAATGCAGTAATAGTATTTACTAAGGACGAACGAGGGAAGGATTTCAACGAAGCTTCGCCGGTTCATCTTTACAAGACAGTTACAAACCCTCAGTAGGACAAATCCATCTTCATAAAGTCACATCTCCCCTGGAATTTATATCCATCTCTTTTATCCTCATACGGATATTCGGGAATTTACTTTCCAATAAAGGTACGACGAACGAAGACGGGATGTTATATCTATCCTACTATCAAACGAAAACGGGAGGTTATATATACCTTACTATCCCCAGCAGACGGGAGGTTTTATATACCTTGCTATCCCCAGCAGACAGGAGGTTATGTATACCTTCTTATCAAACAAGACAGGAACAAGTTCCTCATATTCTTCAGCAACGAATCGGGATTTATTTTCCCTGGCCAGCAGTTGTTATACGAAGATATCCAGACGCTTCAGGCAGTATCATATCATACATACATCATTTACATCATACCATAACATACATATCCATAGATACATAATACATTACTTAGGTGCATCATATTATACATGCATACATAATGCATAAACTAATGCTACCATATGGAATGCTACCTTGTTTTCAGGTTAATTCTCCAGCAAACAAACTTCATCAACAACTTGTGACTATCAGGATTGCTTTATCCTCTTGAAAAGTTATCATTCCTCAGGATTGCTTTATCCTCCTGAAAGCTTCTCATACCTCAGGACTGCTTTATCCTCCTGAAAGCATACTATTACCTCAGGATGGCTTTATCCTCCTGATAGCTCATCACTACCTCAGGATTGCTTTATCCTCCTGAAAGTTTATTATTACCTCAGGACTGCTTTATCCTCCTGACAGCTTCTTATACCTCAGGACTGCTTTATCCTCCTGAAAGCATATCATCCCTCAGGATTGCTTTATCCTCCTGAAAGCTTATTATTACCTCAGGACTGCTTTATCCTCCTGACATCTTCTTATACCTCAGGACTGCTTTATCCTCCTAAAAGCATATCATCCCTCAGGATTGCTTTATCCTCCTGAAAGCTTATTATTACCTCAGGACTGCTTTATCCTCCTGACAAGTTTCTTATACCTCAGGACTGCTTTATCCTCCTGAAAGCATATCATCCCTCAGGATTGCTTTATCCTCCTGAAAGCTTATTATTACCTCAGGACTGCTTTATCCTCCTGACAGCTTCCCGTACCTCAGGACTGCTTTATCCTCCTGACAGCTTCTTGTACCTCAGGATTGCTTTATCCTCCTGAAATCATATTATTACCTCAGGATTGCTTTATCCTCCTGAAAACATATCACTATCTCAGGACTGCTTCATCCTCCTGATAGCTATCATCATCATCTCAGGACTGGTCTATCCTCTTAAAAGCATATTACTACCTCAGGATTGCTTTATCCTCCTGAAAGCTATCATTATATCTTCATATTTTGGACTGCTTTATCCTCCAAGAAATGTATTTGAAGAACTTTTCTCCAAGTGGCATCTTTAAGCCCACTCAAGCATATACAACCAAACATCAGTATCACTCTATGCACTGGTGAGTGCAAATTTTTGGGCTTTTGTGTTCAATCCCCTTCAACCTTCCAGGTCACGACTGGCAAATATACCAATCTAACCCCTCAGGTTTCAGAAAATTGAACAGGGGCAGCTGTTGCACCCCAAAATTTGCCCTCACAATATAAGACTTTGTGTGCTAAGAAGGTTCACAAGGTTCACAAGATTCACAATGCTTACAATACCTTTCATGAGGTTCATGAAGTCTACAAGTCACTTTATGAGGTTCACAAGGTTCACAAGATTCACAATACTTACAAGACCTTTCATGAGGTTCATGAAGTCTACAAGTCACTTTATGAGGTTCACAAGGTTCACAAGATTCACAATGCTTACAATACCTCCCATGAGGTTCACAAGACATTTTATGATGGTTCACAAAGTTCACAAATAGTCAGAAGATTTGACATTTCCCTCAGACAATGCATCCTCCTAAGCAATGCATCCTAAACTAGGGTTTTGACTTTAATCAGGCTAAATGGATTTCCAAGACATAAAGTGAGCTTCATAACATCTTATATGTGTGTAAGAACCCCCATGACAAGTTTCAAGACTTCTCTCAAAAGTTTGCTCAGTCAGATGATCAGATAAGTCAAAATCAGTCAAAGCAGTTAAAAAGTCAAACTGAGGTCAACTGTGGTCAAACCAAAGTCAAACTTCATGATTTTTTGCCAACATCAAGTATATGAAGTAAAATTCATCATTTGATCAAGGGTGGATCATGATTCATCAAGGAGATTTCAGATCATCAAGAATCAGGAGTTTCTAAATTAGGGTTTCCTTAGTAAAAGTCAACTGAACTTTGACCAGCCATAACTTTCACATGCTTCATCACCAAGTCTCCATCCAAAGCTCATTTTTAAGGAAACTGAATTCTCTACAACTTTGTGTCTCACAAGCCAAGCCCAAAAATGCTTCATTTGGAAGGTATGAGCTAAGACATTATAGGTCCTTTTGAAAGTCAACAAAAAGTCAACAACTTCAAAAGGGCATAACTTGAGAATGGTAAATTATATGGACATGAAACCAGTGGGGTTGGTTAGAGGACTCTTCAAGCTTTCCAAAATGTCCAAGAACACCCTCATAGCATTAAAATTGAAGGATGTGTGCCCTTGCAAAGTTGGGAAATTTTTGGTTGGTTTATGAAGAAAATGGAGGTCTAAAACCAATTTCTTCCAAATGGGCTTGCCAAATAATGACCCAATCCACATCAAAACATCTTGCACGAAATTAAATTGATTTATTCATAATTTTATTCATTTTGTTTTTATTTATTATGATTTTTTACATTAAAAATCATTTTAAATTCAAATAAAATATAAAATAATGAAAATTCAATTTGATTTGGTTTCTAGAAGGTCTTAAATTATATTTAGACTTGATTGATACAAGAGTAATGAGAATCATACCAAAATAGCAATGTGAGATCAAGAATATTCAAATTTCAAAGCCAAATTTTTTTCAATCTTCAAATGATCCAAATATCCATCAAATTGGTGAAGTCTTTGACCTAATTCACTCACTCATATATAATGAACACTTAACAATTCACAAGCCACGAATTTGCAGCCTCCAAGAGTAAGTTTCACAAATCAAAAAAACCATCCAAAAACTCAAATTCGGATTCCTCAATACAAAGCTTTTTAAGGTATTTTAAGGACACAAGAAGAATCCTTGGACCTCACTGATCATGTATCATCACTCATATGCATCCCAAACATCATGAACTGTGAAAACCAAATCGTTTTTATGCCAAATACATTTTGTTTCGATTCCTTAATTTAGTGCATGATTAATCGAATTTGAGTTTATAACATTGTTTGTTGAGTGATATAGATGAATTCTGGGTGTTTTGTTGTAAGTTTTGATGCAGGATTGGAGATTCACCATGTTTAGGGTTTGCGGCTTCATTTAGGGTTCCATTATCTATCCAAGATAAATGAATTCTAAAGACATAGAATGACTGAAAATCTCATTAGGAATTCAATGGTGTAATCAATTTCATGAAATTTTGCTGTTTTGTTAGTGTTTGAATTTCGCAGGTTTTTTGAGTGCAGGTAAAATCGCATGTAAATCCCCATCAAAATTCGCAGGTAAACCTGCGAAATCCAGAGGTAGGAGATGATCTTTTGGCGCGCAGGAAAAATTCAAATTAAAAGTATAATATTTTATTGTTTCTTCCTAGATGTATGTTGCAAGCGAGCGCGTGGCTCAGTTGGTTTTGTACCTGGGCATTTGAGACCAAGGACCAGGGTTCGATTCCTGGGTCCTTCATTTTTTTTGTTTAAAATCCCTTTAATCAACAGGTTTACTATATTATTTTCATTACTCGTTTCAAAGACACGCTGCACACGCAGCTCAGTTGGTTGGTGATTGTTGGTGAAGGCTGGGAGACCTGGGTTTGACCCCAGGCTCCAGCAGGTGAGTTTTATCATTTTTTTTGTTTTTCTTAACTTAATTGTTTTATAATTCTTTTATTTTCTTTTAATTAAATATTAATGAACATAATATAAATAGATTAAAAAATGTATATTATAATAATTAGATTTATATTTTGTGGTATATAAAACTTAATTTATGTTTACAAACTCTAATTTAATCATAATAATTTTTTTTAAAAACCCTAATTCAATTTTATAAACTATTAAACCCTAATTATTTTTCAAAACCCTAATTTTATTTTTTTAAAATCTCTAACCCTAATTCTTATTTTAAATATTAACTCAATAAATTTTTCTAATACTTAATTAAATAATTAATTTTGTTCTTTTATTTGTAAATAATTATTATATTATTCATTATCATTATTATAATTCCTTTATTATTTACTTCTTAAAAAAATTCTTAAAAAATTGCTTATTTAATTTAAAAATGTTATTTTAAATTCTACATATTTTTGTATATTTGTACTAACCTCTTATTTCTTATAATTATTTTATCACTAACCCCATTTATTTTTTTAATTGTTATTATTATTACTAACCCCAATTATATTGTTTATTACTTTGCTTATTTAAATTGCTCTTATTTACTATCATTGTAATTGCTCCTGGATGTAATTTTCTGTAATGTTTAAATTATTTATTTTTATATTATGGTTAGTAAATAGGGAGTGAAAACTATTGGTATTTAAAATTTAACTTAGATCATTTAAATTATAAGATAAATATTTAAAATTGACCTCTCACACACGTAAGTCGATCTTTGATCGCCATCTCACTTTCTAGGGTTACCTCTCATTGTTGCCTAATCAAAAGGTCAAGTAGGGTGTATAAAGCAAAAAGTCCCTCAAAATAAAGTCATCTAGTCCCTTAACAATAAAAGATCAAGTCCCTTAATGGTTGCCTTCATAATGATCTTGTCCCTTTCAAATAATGATGACAGTCCCTCCAAAATTGCTTAATACACCCTACAGTTGCCTATATTAAACAGATGACCCTTACTTGTCCCTTACATCCAAGGTAATGACTACCTATTCCTTAATAATAGGGATAGTCTTACCATTTAAAGGATTAAAGAACAGAAAGACTTAAACTTTAGGGTAGGTTCCTCATAGTTACTTGCTCATTATTCAAAAACTTTTCAAACATTTCACAATTTCAAACAATTTTCAAACACAAGTTTTTTACGCATCCGTACATGGATCATTATCAAACTCTTATGAAAATTTTTATTCACACACTTCACATTTTCAAAAACATTTTAAAGTGAGCTAAGTAACTAAGAGCCCATGGATAACCATGGATCTAAAGGGTGCTAACACCTTCCCTTTACATAACCTACCCCCCGGACCCAAAAATCTTTTAAAAAGGTCTTTCCTGTTCTTTTATGCCTTTCCTTTGGATAAAATAAAAGTCGGTGGCGACTCTTGCTATCTGCAACATAACTAAAGTCAGTTCTTCCACCGTGTTACACTCCTGCAGAGTAATTATTATTTCCTGTCTTTTTTAGCATGCATCAAGTCCCGCATCTTGCCCAAGGTGACAAGACTCATTTTGTAATAGGGTCATATTGTAATTTTGTGCAAATGAATTATCAATGAATATCAGACATCTTTTGCAAACAGGTCTCTTTTTTGCTCACTGTCTTTTCATTTTTCACTTTTGTATAAAACAATAAAATGGCAATGTTTTCAAAATAAATAATTTCATTTTCACTTTTTCTAAACAAGATTAAAACTGATCACTAAAACGAACCAATCTCAAACCTTGCAGAGATTACCCTCCAGATTGCACCGACAACAACCCTGCTATGACCTTGTATGACTTCGACAATCCAATTAATCAAGCTGACGAAGGGGTTGAAGAAGACTATGAGTTACCGGAAGAGTTAACTAGGTTGTTGAGGCAGGAAGAGAAAGTTATTACTCCTTATCAGGAGGAGGTTGAGACAGTTAATCTCGGTACCGAAGAGGATATGAAAGAAGTGAAGATTGGGGCCAGTCTGCAGGCTTCAGTAAAAGAACAGCTTATTGACATGCTTCGAGAATACGTCGACGTCTTTGCTTGGTCCTATCAAGACATGCCAGGTCTAGATACGGATATTGTTATGCACAAACTGCATTTGAAAGAAGATTTCCCTCCAGTGAAACAGAAGCTACGTCGTACGCGTCCAGATATGGCCATAAAGATTAAGGAAGAAGTACAAAAATAATGGGACGCCGGTTTCCTTGTTGTAACTAGTTACCCGCTGTGGGTCGCTAATATTGTACCAGTGCCGAAGAAGGATGGAAAAGTACGGATGTGTGTGGATTACCGGGATCTGAACAGAGCTATCCCAAAGGATGATTTCCCATTACCTCACATTGATGTATTGGTCGACAACACAGCTCAGTTCTCGGTGTTTTCCTTCATGGATGGTTTTTCTGGGTATAATCAGATCAGAATGTCACCCGAAGACATGGAGAAGACTACCTTCATCACACCTTGGGGCATGTTTTGTTACAAGGTAATGCCATTTGGACTGAAGAATGCCGGCGCAACCTATCAACGGGCTATGGTAACATTATTCCACGACATTATCCACAAAGAAATTGAATGCTACGTGGATGACATGATTGCCAAGTCCCTCACTGAAGAAGATCACCTGGTAAATCTGCTGAAGTTGTTCAAGCGTCTGAGAAAGTATCAGCTGAAGCTAAACCCCAACAAATGCACATTCAGGGTGCGATCCGGTAAGTTACTGGGATTTATCGTAAGTGAAAAAGGAATTGAGGTTGATCTCGACAAAGTCAAAGCCATTCAGGAGATGCCTGCACCTAGGACTGAAAAAGAAGTTCGGGGGTTCATAGGTAGATTGAACTACATCTCACGGTTCATATCTCACCTTACTGCAATTTGTGAGCCCTTGTTCAAATTGTTAAGAAAGGAACAAACGGTCAGGTGGAACGAAGATTGTCAGAAGGCTTTTGATAAAATCAAGGAGTACTTACAAGAACCTCCAATTCTTATGCCTCTAGTTGAAGTATGACCTCTAATAATGTACCTGACAGTATTAGAAGGATCAATGGGGTGTGTGTTGGGCCAACATGACGAGTCTAGTCGAAAAGAGTATGCAATATACTACCTAAGCAAAACGTTTACCGGCTGTGAACAACGTTATTCACTGCTCGAGAAAACTTGTTGTGCTTTAGCGTGGGCTGCTCGCCGACTAAGGCAGTATATGTTGACCCACACTACCTTGTTGATCTCAAAGATGGACCCCGTCAAGTACATATTTGAGAAGCCAACACTTATCGGAAGGGTTGCAAGATGGCAAATGATTCTGACAGAGTATGACATTCAGTACACAACTCAAAAAGCCATCAAAGGCAGTGTACTGTCTGACTATCTAGCTGAGCAACCCATTGATGATTACCAGCCCATGAGATTTGACTTCCCTGATGAAGACATCATGTACCTAAAAGAAAAAGATCATGAAGAGCCTGTTCACAATGAAGGGCCTGACCCAGAAGAAGAATGGACAATGATGTTTGATGGGGATGTCAATATGAATGGTCGTGGAGTTGGTGCAGTGCTCATTTAACCTAAAGGAGTTCATATGCCTTTCTCGGCAAAACTCACCTTTGTATGCACTAACAACGAAGCTGAATACGAAGCCTGTATCATGGGTCTTGAGGAAGCCATTGACCTCAGGATCAAGACTTTAACTGTATTCGGAGATTCAGCTTTGGTAATCAATCAGACCAACGGCAAATGGTACACCCACCAAGAGAATCTGATTCCATACCGTGACTATACGAGGAAATTATTGACTTTCTTCACAATGGTCAAACTTGAATATATCCCTCGAGACAAAAATCAATTCGCAGATGCTTTGGCTACCATTTCCTCCATGATCAAGGTTCAAACAGCCAATTACGTACCTCGGATTTCGGTATCCAGACTAGACCGACCAACATACGTATTCTCTGTGGACATTGCTAAAGATGAAAAACCATGGTTCCATGATATCAAAAGCTTTTTAGAGGATCAAACATACCCACCTGGGGCATCATCTAATGATAAGAAGACATTAAGAAGGTTGGCCGGTAGTTTCTTCCTCAATGCTGATGGTTCATAATACAAGCGAAACTTTGACATGGTTCTTCTCAGATGTGTTGACAAGAAAGAAGCAGACTTGCTGATGCACGAGGTGCATGAAGGATCTGTCGGTACCCATGCTGGAGGACATGCAATGGCTAAGAAATTGTTAAGATCAGGTTACTAATGGATCACAATGGATGCAGACTGTTGTACCTATGCCAGAAAGTGCCACAAATGCCAGATCTACGCAGATAAAGTGCATGTTCCTCCAAATCCTTTGAACGTGATGTCTTCGCCTTGGCCCTTTGCCATGTGGGGCATTGACATGATTGGAAAGATCGAACCGACTGCTTCAAATTGCCACAGATTCATCCTGGTAGCCATTGATTACTTCACCAAGTGGGTTGAAGCAGCTTCGTATGCAAACGTCACCAGACAAGTGGTAGCCAGATTTCTGAAAAGAGACATTATCTATCGATATGGAGTCCCCGAGCGAATCATTACTAATAATGGTTCCAATTGGAACAACAATATGATGGTAGGACTGTGCCGGGACTTCAAGATTCAACATCACAACTCTTCTCCTTACAGGCCAAAGATGAATGGCGTTGTTGAGGCAGCTAACAAAAACATCAAGAAGATTGTGCAGAAGATGGTGGTTACATACAAAGACTGGCATGAAATGCTACCATTTTCCTTGCATGGGTATCGAACCTCAATCAGAAAATCCACTGGGGCAACACCTTATCAACTGGTATATGGTATGGAGGTTGTCCTACCTGTTGAAGTTGAATTACCTTCCTTACGGGTACTGATGGATGTAAAGTTGAATGAAGCAGAATGGGTCCGATCTCGGTACAATCAGTTGAATCTGATCGAAGAAAAGAGATTAGCTGCAATTTGTCATGGGAAAATATATCAGAAAAGGATGAAGAAAGCCTTCGATCAGAAAGTCAGGCTTCGGGAATACCAAGTAGGAGATCTTGTGCTGAAGAGATTACTTCATCCTCATACAGACCACAGGGGCAAGTGGACTCCAAAATACGATGGTTCATTCATAGTAAAGAAGGTTTTCTCTGGTGGATCACTGATGCTCACTACTATGGATGGTGAAGATATCTTATCCCCTGTGAATTTAGATGCAGTTAAAAAATACTTTGCATAAAATGACCCACTGGACATAAAAACAGAATGTAAGTCCAGGCAAAAATAGGGCATCCCGGCGATTCAAAAACAGAATAAAAGACTCGGGCAAAAATAAGGGAAAAAATTGAAAATAAATGTGTACACCCGCTGAGTTGAAAATCCGCATTGGACAACTCAGGCAAAAATGGGTATCCCGGTGGATTGAAAACCCGAAAGGGCGATCCACGCAAAATTAGGGAATAAGCGAACAGCTGCATTCTAAATTCGTCTGTATCACTCAGGACACGGAAAGCTTCGAAAGGATAAAGCATCGGTCAGAATCAACTTTCTTCAGAAAGCAAGATAAGAAGAACGTCAAGGTCATACAGGTCATAGCAAAGAAAGCTCACCAGAAGCGTCATCAACATTGCCAACACTTTTACTTTTCTCAATTTATAGCAATCTCCTCATTCCAGGGGATTTGTTTCTTTGACTGTATTTGCCAATTCAGGGCACCCAGATTAATAAAATCAGATTTTCAGTCACACCTCTTCTTGTACATCTTTGTTTCATTTGCAAAATGTCCAACATCCATGATATATTATTTGCATAAAACAAATGATCCATTTTTGATAAATGCTTACAGTAAATATATTTACTTTCAGGAATATCTAATTCCTATAACAGAATCCGGTAAGGTATACCTCGGGATACTCGTGCGTTTTTCTTGTCTTAACAGATTGCAGGTATTCAATACGCAACATGGGGCATGCCAAGCACACTTTCCCAGCATACCTCCTCCCCGAACAATATCTGGAATGTTTTTTCCACAGCGAAGTTGTAAAGCCTCCTCGTCCCTAGCACAGGTCTACTCAACAGGAGCATCCCCAGCTAATCTCCCCACAGAGTTTCCATCCTCTCCCCAGAAGAGCAATGCCCGAAACCCTTATACAACAAAGTGACGAAAGCTTCCTTCTCCCCAGCTGAGTTCTCCTTACAGGATAGGGCTATCGATGATCTATTTCCCCAAAAAGAGCTATATATCCTAACAGATCTACCAATGATATCCTTCAGCTGGGATGTCCCTCCAAGCAGATTAGCCAGAGATCTTGTTTTCAGTGGGATCTGAATCCCGGATCGGTTTCTCTTTTGCATAATCATAGCATTTGCATCATATTCACCAAATAAGCGTAGCATTTCGTCTAATATGGGGCATTACAGAAAAAATCAAACATTTGCATGATCACAAGCCAGGTTCGAGCCAGTCACCTGCAATCATCATTAAGTATTTCATCAGCAATGTATATGAAAACTCACATCCCTTGCAAATAAAAGCCAAAGCGTCCCCTTTGCACTCCCCAACACAAATGCTTGTCCATATATACCCTTTTCGACACTCGTCCGTGTCATATCATTCCCCCGCACATATAAGCCAAAACATCACCTCTGCATTCAGAAACCTATACATACCCTTTTGACACTTGTCCGTGTCACCTTTCCCAAGCACAGTTGCCAAAACACATGGTGCAAACAAAGCGCTTGTTCATAACACATTCTTTTCGACACTCGTCTGTGTCATCCTATCCCTACAGGTCGCCAGAACACCTTTTACACTCTCACATACAAATATTTGTTCATAACTTATACATATTTGATACTCGTCCGTGCCATATATTCCCCAGCAAGTTGAACACTCGTTCGTGTCTTGCTCATACTTCACCAATATTCACTCATACTTATACAGAAGTCTTCGATACTTGTCTATATCTATTATATATAACACTCCTCACAGATTCGACATGCGTCAGCGTTTGTTTCTACTGATACTCGTCTGTATCATAGTCCTAGGGATGCTCGTCCACATATTTAATCTATACACAACATCGAACACTTATACCTTTTTATTCTTGAGCGTGAACACTCGTCCGTGTTTACCGTTCCCTAGTAAGTCACCAGCAGAACAACTTTTCTTCTATCCGACATTCGTCCTATGTCGTGATGCTTTCGGCAGCCGTACCCTGCCAGGTGATCGTCCTTCACCTTTGGATGACCGTCCCTCATCCTTTCCCCAGCGGAGTCTCCATTATTGGAACCCTTTTCTATCCAGCATTCGTCCTATGCCGTGATAATTAGCAACCGTACCCTGCTAGGTGATCGTCCTTCACCTCTTGATGATCGTCCTTCATCATTTTATCCGATGACCGTCCCCATCGTTGATTTTTTTATCCGACATTCGTCCTATGTCATGATAAGCCCTGAGAGCAGCCGTACCCTGCTAGGTGATCGTCCTTCACCTCTTGATGATCGTCCTTCATCATGCTTATCCGATGGCCGTCCCCATCGTCGACCTTTTCTATCTGACATTCATCCTATGTCGTGGTAAAGAGCAGCCATCACCTGCTAGGTGATCGTCCTTCACCTTTGATGACCGTCCCTCATCAATATTTCATTTATTCTTTAAACCGATGGCCGTCCCCATCGTTGTTTACTTTACTTTCCAAAGTTTGATGGCCGTCCCCATCATTTCCTTTGCTTCAATCCCCAGAGAATCTTGTTTCTTTACCTGATTGTCGTCCCCATCATGGTTTCTTTATTTCCCCAGCTTGTCGGCCGTCCCCGTCATTGCTTTATCCCCACCAATCGTCCTCTGCTCGATGGTCGTCCTCCATCGCCTTCATTTGATAATCATGTTATACTGTCTTTTACAATTTATATCCCTTTTCTTCTTCTCCCCAGTGAGTGCAAATTTTGGATTGTCTTTGGTATTCAACCACAAGTTATCTTGTTTGTCTGTTAAGTCAGGCGCTTACATCCTGCACAACTAACTAATGTTTGAATAGGGGCAGCTGTAAACACCCAAAATTTCCCCTCACTAATTTCACACCATGGCTTGTGATCTTTCATTTGTTGCATAAACATAAGCATACCATCTCATATTGCATTTTTGTTTCCCTGCATAGTTCAAGTTCATTTTCATTTAGGGTTTGTGATCTGAGCAATCCAAGATTCCATATGAGCCACTCCAAAGGCCTCAAAGAATTCCAATAGGGTCCATGTGTGTTTAATCATCATATTATATCTCTCAAAGTTCAAAGAAGTCAAGAAATCACAAGAACTGGCAAGGCATGGAAGCAGAGCTAGGGTTTTCACTACACAGATGACCAAAATTAGGGTTTTGGTTTCAGAGGCCTCAACTCCAAATTTTTGGGCCATTCTTGTTTCTAATGTTCTTAAGATGTTATAAGGATCATGTGTACCAAGTTTGATGAAGAAATTCATTGTGGAAGTCATCTGTTCACTGGGTAACTTCTTAAGCAAGTCAGAGCAAAATCAGGGCATCTGAGGCCCCTAACAATGAAACCAAAGGGGTATTTTCATCAAATTGAAGTTCTATGATATTTATTTGATCATTGGAGTGCTTGGAAGTTCACAAAATTGAAGAAATTTGAGCTAAACCAAAAGTTGCCAAAAATGGAAATGACTTGTAATTGAAACTTTCCATTTTGGGAAAGTTCTTCAACCTCCTCTTTCTCAACCAAAAATGCTTCAAATGATAAATTCTTGGTCATGAAAGTTGTAGATTAGGCCTTTCCCTTTTCAAAAAGTACAAGAACATGTTCTAATTCATTATGGAACTCAAGTTATGATCCTTCAAGGTTGGCAAAAATCCTATAATTTTCAAGAATGCACCAAAGAGGATATTTTGCAAAACCACTTGCCAAGCCATTTCATGACCTCTAATGCATCTCTAAACATCATACCATCATAGTGCAACTCATTTTGATCAGAATTTGCCCAAGAATCATGCATTTTCATGCCTTGAACTTCAAGAAATTCCAAAAGGGCCAAAACTTCTCAAATTTGCAAAATGGTATGAATCTTCCCATACACTTGTGCCAGCATGCCAAATCTGTTTCTATGGACCTCCTTGAACTCAGCTGAGGCTAGACACCCCTTGCAACCAGGCCTGCCATGACCCATACCTCAAGTACAACCAAACTTGACTTCTTGCAAAATCACCCATACCAATCAGCATATGCCACAACAACTACTCTGACCTATCACGGCTTCACATACATGCCTCAAGGGACTCATTTCATACAACACATTACCCTGAATCATCCCATAGCTCAGATTTCCAAAAATCCTCTCAAAACTTCATCTCTTCGAATTTCATAAACCATCCATCAAAACTTCAAGCAAACTTCACCAATCATCTCCATACACCCTCCAGATCATTTCCCAACCATTAAACAAGCCTGAAACCTCAAGAATCCAAAACACGATTTCCCTCACCTCTGAACTGAAACCTCAAAAACAGTTCATATAAACTTGTTTCAAGCATTCCAGAAGCATAAGGGGATCAAGGGAAGTGGTTTAGCACCAAAGAAGAGCCCAGAAAGTTCCAGTTTCGAAAGCTTCAACTCAGGTAACCCCATGAACATTTTTCCAGAAATGTGTTTTTAAGTTCTTATGTTGTTCTATATGTTGCACTGATCATGGGGATGTGTTTGGTTTTGAAAATGAGCAAGAAATAAGCATGTATTGACTCTCAGAAACTTTGCACGTGAAACTTGATTGCTTCGATTCTTGTTGTTGTTGTGAAATAAATGAAATTTGTTGTTGGATTCTTGTTTGTTGTTGTCCATTGATCATTTCTGGAGAGTTTGATGCGTTTTAGTGGCGTTTTGAGTGAGATGGCATGAGAGGTTGGCCGGAGAAGATGATCGGAGCTTGCTCCGGTCACCTGAGAGTGATTAGGGTTAATTTTAGGGTTAATTAGGTTAGTTTGAATTCTGACCTTTAGATCATGTTTACTGCGTGTTTGGATGGCCAGGATGCATTCACTTAAACCCTAATCAAATTAATTAAATTAATTAAGATTAATTAACCAGTTTCAATCTGAACCCTAGGATCACGCGTGCAGTCTTCCCCAGTTTAAATCTCGGCCTTAGGATCAACTGACTTTCCCTTTTAATTCATTTTATTTTATTTTTATTCTATTTATTTTGCATATTTATTTTAAAATAGTTAATATCATCAAAAAAATATTTCATTTTGCATTTTTGTTCCAAATATTTTTCTTAATCAGAAAATGATTTTTATTTAATTTTTTGCATAAAAATTGTATTTTTAAAATATTTAAATGTTTATTTTAATTAATTAATGGAAATTAATTAATTAAAATAGCATTTAAGTTTCTAAAAATCACCAAAAAATTCATGTTGCATCTTAACACATTTAGAAACATTTTCAAACCCCTCATACAAATTTCTTTTTGGTTTTGATCATCATTTGACAATTTTCTTTGAATTTAGGGTTCATAAAATCACATTTTTTAACCCTAACCTTTGAAAAAAAACTTCTGCCTAACCATGAAGGGTTTGAAATTGGTTCTTTTTGCATTGTTTCATACACATCATGTAGTATCCAGGATATTTTTGGCATGAATTTATCTTTCATTTTCAATTTGTTTGGCATTTTACATTAAGGATCACCCAAAAAACCCTAGAAACTTAGGAAATTCATAACTCCTTCTAGGTTTAGCTTCTGACCTCCCCCTTTGGATGATAACCTAGTATAGGTTTAGGGTTCCTTTGAGTGCATTTTCAATTTTTTATCATGTCATTTGCTTTTGTCTTGGCCATTTGCATCTCATCCTTTCATGTAACCCAAAGTTTGCATCTTCCTTTGCATTCATCTTGCATATGCATCCATACATGAACTTGTCATGACATTTCTTGCACTCATGTCATCTTAGACATCTTAGGACATGTTAGAATCATGCTTGATCATTTCTTCATTCATTTTCCATGATTTGCATTCATTTCCTTTCATTAACTTTCATGAACTTTCAAACTTCAAAGCATGCCTACATGACATCTCATTCTTTGTATGGTCATTCATATACACTTTGTATGCCTTTGCATCATGTCATAGCATCATTTGCATCATGTGTTTGCTTCTGGTTTTGGTCTTTGTCTTTGCATATGCTTCATTCCATTTCATTTCTTTCCTTGTGCATTCATGCTAACATTTTCAGGTGGTAAGTTACTTTGAGAAGTGGATTTGCCTTCACTTCTCATTTCTCTTTATCTCTTTCATATGCATCTTGCTGGTTTCTTTGAAGCGAACTTGTTCACTTATGTTAATTCCTTCTCACTTTCTTTCTTTAAGTTACTTATCATCTTCAATGAAGTAAGTAACTTATGTCTTCTGCTTCTTCCTCCTTTCATCTTCTTCTTCCATTGGTGGCTTCCTTGAAGATCTTTCTCAAGCCTTACAAACCATAAGAACATCCAAGCATGATAATAATTAGGGTTGTGATTAGTCCCCCTTAGTTTTTACCTTTGAGTCTTCTTTGTGTCTCTCTTCTCATCTCATCATTAGAGACTAAACCTTTAAGGTTTTAGGACTTTGGAATTAGGGTTATGCCTGCATCCTTATCTTAGGATGGAGTGTATAACTTTAATCCTAAGTGTTAAACCCTTAATTTGTTTAAACCTCTTAATAAATCCATCTAAAAATCACTAAGACTTCATCTTGTAACTTGGACCTTACATTAGGGTTCTAATTCTTCCTCTATGGTTAAGAAGGACTAACCCTAGTGTTTAATGGACAAGTCCCCCTCAAGTTGTCTTACAAATCATAAAACTCAATTCTTAATTTCATCCTTAATTAAAATCAATTTAATAAAGGCTTTTTTTTTGTCATGAATTTAATCCCTAACCATGGATTAAGTTGAGGTATCTTCCTCAGCTTAAGTGCTCTCATCTATTATCCTTCTATTAGGATGGTGTAATGAGTTCACTAATCTTTGATTATGGCTTAAACTCATTACTTAACACTAAACAAAAACCCAAAAAACATCTAAATATTCACAAGTAGGTTAATGATCTTAATCCTACATTATCATGGTAATTAAGTTGAGGTGCTTATCTCACACTTAAGTATTCTCATTATCCCTAATCAGGGAGGATATAATGAGTTTACAAGCCCTTGATCTAGGCTTAAGCTCATTAACTTATGACAAACACCAAAAGCAATAACAAGTATGAAAACACAAAAACAAACAATAATCGTCTCCTTCGGGATTCCTTTCTCATCACACTCATTCATAAGCGAGAACTTGCTTATTCCGTCTAATGCAAGACAATTAGCACTCGAGCCAGATGAGTCATACAATTGAGCATAGACAAGTAAGCAGTTCACAGTCAATTTATCTTTCAGTCTCTTTGAGTCGAACTACGGTGTTCTGACTTCCTCATTGCACGAGAGGATATGTAGGCATAACTTAACTGTTATCGAACAAAAGTCTCTGTGTCTTCCTCCTCTTTCGGCATTCTCTTTTAAAAGCCTCAGTCCTTGAGCAATTCATTTTCTTGCACTGACACTTGTATATTCTTTTCCAGCTCTTGCACACAGATAGCACATATACTACCCCTTTAAACACAATCTTTTAAGCGTGGATCCCGTCGAGTACGACGGACAATCTGGGTGCTAATACCTTCCCAGGTTGTAACCAACCCCCTTTCTCAATTTCTCTGGTTCGCAACCGTCTTATCCATATCTTTCTAGGTTTATGCAGCATTACCTTTCCTTCGGGATAAAAATGCCTAGTTGGCGACTCTATTCATCTTCACCTTCATTCTCTTTCTTTCGCCGACCGTTCGCGTCTGTACCTTATCTGACTAGGTGTCTTTTCGGAGGAGCGACAACAAGATCGATACTAAATTTGACCTCTCTTTCTGGCGACACATCCACAACATCATTTGGAAATACTTCTAGAAAATCCTTCACCACTTGCAATTCACTTATTTTCATATCATTTTCCATCGATAACAATGCAAACATCGCCAAAACTTGTGCTTCTTCATCCATAAGCTCTTTCAACTCTCGAATAGACAAGTAACTAGCTTCTTCTTCCTTTTCACTAAGAGTAAGAAATCGAACCGACTTACTGAAGCAATTAATATGAACATGGTTGTATTCTAACCAATTCATACCTAAAATCACATTCATACCCCTCAACGGAAAACAAACCAAATCTACACCAAAGTCCTTACCATAGATCGATAACGCACAATTCAGACATATGAGAGAAGTAGTTAACGACCCATCAGAAGGAGTCTCGATAACCATCTCTCATTTCATTGGAGATATAACAAGTCGTAATTTCCTCACACAATAAAGAGAAATAAAACAGTGTGTCGCACCAGTGTCAATCATAGCAATCAACGAAATACTATTAATATGACAAATACCTCTGATCAAATGGTCCTCGCTGGAAGTTTGTGTCCCTGTCAAATCGAACACCTTTCCTCCAGTTGCAGCTTTCTTGGGCTCCTGACAATGCATACTGATATGACCTTGCTCTCCATGATTTTAGCAAGTAACCAGATTTACCTTGCACCCAACAATCAAGTGTCTAGGCTGACCACACTTGAAACATTTCTTCACATCACTCGTACACTCACTGACACGATGACCTATCTCACCACACCTATATCACTCCAGAGAAGTAGGAGAACCTCCCCCACTTGGCCTTTTACCTCCACTCTGCTTCTGCTTACCCTTATCAGCAGGAGCTTCATAAGGTTTTCCACGATTCACTTGTTGTTTACCTCTTCTCTCAGCTAAACCTCTTAAATACTCAGATCGAGCCTTACTATCTTCTTCAAAGATCCTGCAATAATCCACTAAATCATAAAATCTACGGATTCTCTGATAGCCAATTGTCTTCTTAATCTCAGACCTCAATCCATTCTCGAATTTAACACACTTTGAGAACTTAACAGTCGCCTCACTATAATGGGGATAAAACTTTGCCAAATCAATGAAGTTTGCAGCATACTCAGTCATAGACATGCTACCCTGCTTCAACTCCAAAAACTCAATTTCCTTCTTTCCCCGAACATCTTACAAAAAGTACTTCCTCAGGAATTCTCTCTTGAACACAACCCAGGTGACTACCTCACCGGATGCATCCAATCGTTGGCGAGTGCTAACCCACCAATCATCAGCCTCAGATACTAGTATGGGTGCACCCAACCGCACCTTTCTTCCCTCTGAAGATCCTCTAAGTATCCTTGAGCCAATCATGTGCTCAGTCAGGATCATACTTCCCCTTGAATGTTGGCGGATCATTCTTCTTGAACTCGTCACTTTCACGATCCCCAGCTGTCGCTCCCGACAAATGAAACTGGGTCATATGAAGGTACAGACGCGAACGGTCGGCGAGAGGGACAGTGAGAACACACAGCCGTGAACTCACTGGAGATGAATAGAGTCGCCAGCTAGGCATTTTTATCCCGGAGGAAAGGCAATGCTGCATAAGCCTAGAAAGATACGGATAAGACGGTTGCGAACCAGAGAGACTGAGAAAGGGGGTTGGTTACAACCTGGGAAGGTATTAGCACCCAGATTGTCCGCCGTACTCGACGGGATCCACGCTTAAAAGATTTGTGTTTTAAAGGGGTAGTGTCAGTGCAATTTGTGTGTAAAAGAGCTGGAAAGATGTACAGGTGTCAGTGTAAAAGAGTGTGAAGTGTGATATATACAGTGTCAGTGTAGGAACAAAGATGAGATGCTCATGATAATGAGGCTAAAGAATGAAGCTGGAAAGAGGGGGAATGAACAGAGACTTTTGTTCGATAACTGTTAAGTTATGCCTACGTATCCTCTCGTGCAATGAGGAAGTCAGAACACCGTAGTTCGACCCAAAGAGACTGAAAGATTAATTGACTTGTGAACTGCTTACTTGCCTATGCTCAAGTGTGTGACCTGTCTGGCTCAGGTGCTTACTGTCTTGCATTAGACGGAAGAAGCAAGTTCTCGATTGTGAATGAAGATGATGAGAAAAGAATCCCGAAGGAGACGATTATTGTTTGTTTTTGAGTTTTCAGTCTTTTATTGTTTTTTTGGATTTTTGTCATAAGATAATGAGCTTAAGCCTAAACCAATGGGTTAGTAAACTCATCACATCTTCCCTCTGATTAGGGGTAATGAGAATTACCTTAAGTGTGAAGTCAGATTCTCACACTTAATCACCTTTGATGTAGGATTAAGATCATTAACCTACTTGTGATTATTTAGATGTTTTTGTGATTTTTTGGTTTAGTGTTGAGTAATGAGGTTAAGCCATAATCAAGGATTAAACAGACTCATTACACCATCCTAAAAGAAGGATAATAGATGAGAATGTTTAAGTTGAGAAAAACTCCTCAACTTAATCCATGATTAGGGATTAAACCCATGCCAAAACAAGCCTTTATTAAGTGGATTTTAGATTAATGATATGATGATGAAGTGAATTTTATGGTTTGTAAGACAACTTGAGGGGGACTTGTCCATTAACACTAGGGTTAGTCCTTCTTAACCACTTAAGGAAGAATTAGAACCCTAATGCAAGGCCCAAGTTACAAGTGATGTCTTGATACTTATTAAGTGAATTGATTAAGAGATTTAAACACATAAAGGGTTCAAGACTTAGGATTAAAGTTATACACTCCATCCTAAAAGAAGGATGCAGGCATAAGCTTAATCACAAAGTCTTAAAGCCTTTAGGGTTTAGTCCCTGATTATGAGATGGGAAGAGAAGACTCAAAGAGAGACACAAAGGTAAAACTATGGGGGAACTAATCAAAACCCTAATTCATTGTCATACTTGGTTGATCCTAAGGTTTGTGAGGTTTAAACAAGAAGATCTTCAAAGGAGCCACCAGGAAGCAGATGAACAGGATCAAGAGAAGCAAAATGACTTGCTTCATTCAAGAAGTCAAGTCACTTGAAGCAAGAAAGTGGGAGAAGCAAGAATGAACAAGCTCAAACTCAAACACATATAAAAATGCAGCAATGGATGCAAGAGAGATGAAAAGAAAAGTTATGAGAAGTGAAGGCAAATTCACTTCTCAAGGTCACTTACCACCTGAAAAGTTAGAAAAGAAATGCAATGCAATGCAAAATGAGATGAAATGACATGAGGAGAAACAAAACCAGAAGCATATACATGATGCTAATGATGCTATGAGATGCTACAAACATGAGGCAGCACATGGAAATGATCATACAAGTTCATGAATGCAAATGAAGCAAGTTAGGAACCAAGGACATACATGAAAAGTTATGAAGTGCACATGACATACAACATGGAACATACATGATGCAATGATCAAACATGCTTTCAATATGTCTTATGATGTCAAATGAATCAAATGGATGCTTGAAATGTCATGGCAAGCCATGTTATGCAAGAGAAAGCAAGATGGATGCATATGGAAGCCCAAAATTAGGGTTTATGGATCAAACATCAAACACAAACCAAAGACAGAAGCAAACCTCATGATAAAAAATGGAAAATGGCACCCAAAGAAACCCTAGGCCTATGATGAACCACTGCCCAAAGGGGAGCTCTCAACTCTCAACCAATCTCAAGATATGAATTTTACAAGATATTAGGGTTTTTTAGGGTTCTTAACAAAACAAATGCCAAACAATTTGAAAATGCAAGAACAATTCATGGCCTTTTTATCCTAGGAACTACATGCAAAACAAAAGACAATGCAAGAAGAATCAATGTCTCAACCTTCACCAATTGGCAGGAATGAATTTTTGAATCCATGATCAAAATAATGCACAAAATATGATTTAATTCAATGAAAAATTCTTAAAATGCATCAAGATCAAAAAAGAAATTTGGTTTGAAGGTTGGACAATGTTTCTAAATGTCTTAGAACATTTCATGAATTTTTTTGTAATTTTTAAATACCTAAAAGTATTTTTAATTAATTAATTCCCATTAATCAATTAAAAATAATCTTTTAAATATTTAAAAATACTTTTTTAATGATAAAAAATAGAATAAAAATATTTTTGTGTCATAAAAATTAATAAAACCTTAAAGAAAAAGTTTCATAATTTTTATGAATTTTTACCTATTTTAAATTAATTGTACAAATTTAATGAAAAGAAATGAAAATAAAATTGATTTAATCTGAGTTAAATGAAAAGTAATCTAATCCTAAGGTGGAGATTCAAACTAGGCTAGGGATGGTTGACTGGCGCGCAGATCCAAGGGTCCACACAGCTTCTGACTTAATTAATTAAATTGTGATTAATTAAACCTAACACGTGGATTAGGGCTAATGGGATTGATCTGGGCCATTCAAAGCAGCGGGAAGTCAACAAAGTCTACAGATCCTACGCTCATCATTCAAATGGCCATAATGACCTGAGTTTAGGGTTAATCACCCTCAGGTGACCGGAGAGGAGCTCCGGTCATCTTCTCCGGTTGCACAAAAACCCTAGAACACGAATCAAGCAACTATTCTACAAATCAAGCACACCTAAATGATCCTCTAACTTCCTAGGTCACGAATCCAAGCTCAAACAACATTTATGCACCAAGAATCAAAGGAATCGAAAGGAAAGAAATTCACGGGCAAAAATTCAGAGGGACCATACAAGCTCAGTTTTCACTCATTTTTGATTCTGAAGCCAACCCCATGACCAGCAAGACATGAATAATCAATTTATAACTTAAAAACCAAGCTTTGAGAGGAAAGTTTCATGACCATACCTGAGGTGACAACTCCTGTTTCTGGGCTTTCAGAGCAGTTTCTTGATGCAAGCTAGCTCCAATGACTCCCCTGGTGCTAATGGCAGGCTTGGGATGAAGTTTAGCAAGCTATTTCAAGGGTTACCAAACTGATATAGCAGAGAATGACCTTGGTGTACAGGCTGTTTTAGGTCAGTGTAATGGGTGGTTTGGACTCCTCTGAGTGTGATTGACTTGTTGGTGAAGAAAGATGAGGTGTTTGATGGCTGGATTGTGAGATTCGAAGAGAACTGGTTCTGAGGGTGAAGAATGGTGGAGCTTAGGTCAGGCTTGTTTCAGGCTTGAGCTTTGGTGGTTTGAGGCCTATGGAGTGTATTGAGTTGGATGATGAAGAAAGTTTGAGTGTTTCTTGGCTGTGGAGGCAGATTCGATAGAAAATGCAATGTGGTGAGTTTTTGTGAATGTGGTGAATGAGGATGCTTCAGCCTTGCTTCATGTTATGGCTAGCTTGCAAATTGATACAATAAACAAATCTGATTGGCTTTTTGATGTGACATGGCCTGCTATGATAGGTGTAGCCACTTTTGCAAAAATGTCCACTTTTGTAAGATAGGGCATGGCTCAAAGTCTAGGCAAGTACAAAGTTGGTTCTGGTGCAGCATGGTGAGGTGAGGGGCTAGCCAAAATGCAGCATCCAATGCATCAAGTTGTAGGAAGCATAATGATGGTTTTTGCAAGTTGTTGCTTTATGGAATTCTATGAGAAAATGCCTTGTTACACAAACCAAACCATGGGCAAACTTGATCCAATTCTGATTTTTAGGACTTAGAGAATGTTTGTGTAATGGTTTGAAATGAATTAGAGGTCACATGATGCATTGGTCCAAGATTTTGCAAAGTTTCCAAATGAGGCATGCCTTAAAAATTAATGATTTTAACCAACTTTGCATGGCCATAACTTTTGATCCAAGAAGAGTTTGATCATGTTCTTGTACTTTTTGAAAAGGGAAAGATGAGATCTACAACTTTCATGACCAAAGTTTTTCCATTTGAAGCCTTTTTGGATCATGAATCAAGGCTTGAAAATTGACCTAAAATGAGGCATTCTTGAAAAGTCAACTATGCCCAAAAAGTCAACATTTGCAAAAACCCTAAATTCTTGATTTCTATGAACTTCAACCTTCTTCCATGATCAAATAAAGATCATATACACTCAAAATGATGAAGATCACCCATTGGTTGGGTCATTGGGGGCCTCAGATGCCCTGATTTTACACTGACTTGTCTAGAAAGTCAACTCTTGATCAGATGACTTCCCCATGGAATTTCTTCATGAAAATTGATATGCATACTCCCTATACCATATAGAGATCAATGGAAACAAGAATGACCAAAAAATTTAGAGTTATGGCCTTTGAAACCAAAACCCTAATTTTCAGTCAACTGTGCAGTTCATCCTGGCTCTGCACCCACTCAAACCCTAGTTCTTGTGATTCCTCTGCACTTTTGACTTTGAGGAGATAGAATATGATGTAAGAACACACATGGACCCCTTTGAGTTGATTGGTTGCCTTTGGAATGGCTCAAGATGCTTTGGGATTGCTCAGATCACAAACCCTAGGTGCAGATGCCTTAGAAACTATCCAGTGAATCAAAAATGAAATGTGAGATGATATGATTGTATTTATGCATATGAGGATGATCACAAGCCATGGTGTGAATGGGTGAGGGCAAATTTGGGCTGTTTACACCAACATTCATTGGATTTTGCACAACCTGTGCCATCGCTTGCATAGCAGCGGCAAGTGCAACATCATTCCTCTCAGCCATTCTAAACCTGTTACACACAAGAAAAGTCCAACAACGATTTAGAATTAACAATAACAACAATGCTCAACACTCAACAACAACACAACAACTCAACGACTTTATGAGTCAACAACTCAACTACTTGGTCGGACGAACCGACCTACTATGATACCACTTTATAACATCCAAATTACCCCACAAAATTATTTGTAATTATCAGAGTAAAATTTTTGTCAAAAACTATTTGAGTGCTATAATTTAACTCAAAACAACTCGGCTCAATAATACGTTTTCAAAAATAAGTATTCAACATGCAACAAAATTATTTTTAAATCAACATCAACCAACTTCAATTACAAGAAAATGTTTTTCTAAAAGAAATAACAAATAAAAGCAAAGTCGTCCCGACTCCCAAAGTGACGTATCAGAGTCGACACCCTAAAGACGTGAAGTACACCGACTTCACTGGCCACCACTCGACTTATCCTGCTCACCTGCATGTTACTAACATAAGGGTGACATTCAAACAGAAAGGGTGAGATACTTACATCACAAAGAGAAACATAATAAGAATCAAGCAAGTATCAGAAAACAATACATCACTTCTCAACAACAACTATTCAACAACATCACATACAACAAAACAATCATACACATCAACAACATCGCATACAACAACAACTCATGTAATGAGACCCTACTCGACTCTATGTATGTAGTACCATATCCGATCTCTATTTCAAGATCCATTTCCCGTCAGAACTCTTGACCCCTCTTTCATGGTCCAATATGATCCCTATTTCATGATCACACCCTCGACCCCTATTTCATGGCCACGTGCGATCTCTATTTCATGACCACACCAACATCACAACAACTAACATACCTCACCTTGGTATGTTATTCCACTATGCAACATGTCATGCAACACCAATGATATACATGCATTCTTACAATGATTACATCATACAACATCTACAACAACAACGACCTATCACAACATCGATCAATATATATTGATTCATTACCATTACGATTATCATGCATTCTTAACATATAATCACATAATACAACTTAGACCACGACAACGCAACACAACACATACTATAACATATCACATATTCATGTATCGTTAACAAACATGTGAAACACATCATCATAACAATTACTCATAACAACATCAACACCAACGGACATATCAATTATGTTTAGCCAAGTTACACTAATTATCCCTACAATTGTGTGTATAACTCTTCCTTCATTACCTCCAGCTACACCACATCAATTCCTATGCATTACTAAAGTAATTAGATAATTTTCAGTAATTTTTCGGAATTAAAAATCAACTTTTCACGCTACAGGTCTCGCTAAGTGAGGGTCACTGCTTGTTAAGAAAAGAACTCACTGACTCTTGCTCGCTAAGCGAGCTCTGCGATTTCTCAAATCACTCTTTTGCGCTCAACACTCAAACCTGCTACAAAAATCATCACACCCAGCACCAATAACAGCCAGAATTCACAGTAATGACCAGTTTTACTATCTAATTCATACAATTATCAACTAATAACAACCAACAACTCATAATCCAACACAATTCCTCTTCAATCCACCACAACCTCAATCCCTAATCCTCAACCTACCCAATTCCCATTATAAAACCCTTAAAGATGGAAGAATCCCACCCTTACCTTTGTTTTGTCGAGAATTTCTCTTCCTCGTGAACTATTCTTCATGATTAAGCCCTTTTCTCTTCTTCTCCTCTTCACAAATTTCACGATCGTTCTTCTCTTCTTAGAATACGATCCATTTTCTCTTTTTTACAATTTAATCCCTTAGACCAACTTAGGGACTTCCACTTTTACCCTCACTAAATCCACCAAATGACCACCTTGTCCCTCACCTCATATTTTATTCCATTTATTTTATTTATCACATAATAATACATTTATCCACCATAATATAATTCTCAACCACAATTATATTCGATAATCTAATATTCTATACACACCAACACACAATATTCCGAATAACATAATTAAATAAAATTCAGGGAGTTACATATACTGGTGATAAAGAAACGAAACTGAGGAGGTATTCCAAGTGATAAATCAACAGGTTCAAGTGTATCTGCTGGCACTAAGAATAAAAACCAAAAGGAACAACGTCCATGGATGGTATTAACGAAGTGAAATAAAACTGACATCCATGGATTGTGTTGGATGACAAAGAGGAACAACGTCCATGGATTGGATTGGACAAAGTAGGATAAAAGATCTTCAATCATGGCTTTGAATGAAATTACAAACATGCACAAGAGTAGTATTGGACAAACAGGTATATATGTTTTGATAAGTGCCAAGTAAGTTGGACTTTTGAAGTAAGGTAAAATGTTGACAACAACATGACCTATAAAAATGCAAATGAGGATAAAACACTCTTGTTATGTATAGTATATGAACTTGTTATTATGTATGATCAAATGCATGTAATGAAGATGCTGACAACATTGATTGACTCTTTTGTAGAGTGGACAAAACTGGAAAACTGATTCCTCAACATGAAGATCCCTGTCATCCTCCTCGGGGACTAAAGATGTTGATGTTGAACAGATCTTTGCCACACTAGTAAATTGTACCAAGTTGATGATCCTTGGATAAACATGGAGAGCTTCTTAGGGATTCTTCCAATGAACTGCCCCATATAAACTGACTATTGTAGACGAACTGATAGTTGCTTCATCTTGACTTATTGTTTTACTGTGTGTTGGAAAGGCTTGCCCCAATATGAGTCTTGTAAAATCTTTTATATAAACCAACTCTAAGATGGACTTGCACTGAACAACAACCTTGAACTGATTCTCAACATGGTCTGGAAGGAACTTGCCTCTGATAGGATCACCAGCCAAGTTCTTAACTGTTTGAAAATTCCTTTCTAGAAAAGATAGTTTGTGAACAAAAACATTTATATAATCATGGTATTTTAAAAGCAAATGCAACTTTTGAAATCTAAATCATTGTTGGAAGAAAAGCAAATGAATCACTAGTCAAAACAAAATGCTTTATGACATTAAAAGTGAAAGGTATAGCAAAGATATGTACAAAAAAATGACTTGCAAAGACCCTTTTGGAGTCAGTTTACGCAACCTTGTTGTAGTAGGCTTTTCAGAATAAACTTTTCCTTAATTAGGTCTTTTAAGGCTTGTAACATGGTATGGTTCAGGTTGTCGCTTCCGGGATTTTCATCCTAGTACAAACGCGAAAGTGGCGCGGAAAAGGTAGAGTCGCCAGCCAAACATTTTTATCCCGAAGGAACGGGAAAGGTAATGCTGCACAAACCTGAGGAAGAAGGAAAGGACAAGGTCCTGTGAACCAAATATCTGGGTTCGGGACTCGGTTACGAACTGGGAAGGTATTAGCACCCCAGACCGTCCGCCGTACCCAACGGGATCCACGCTTGTTTGTTTTGTTTCAAAGGGTGAGAAATAAAGCTGCTGCTGAACAAACAAACTGATAACTGGAATGTGAATGAGAAAAGGAGAAAGGGAATTGGAAAAGAGAACAAAAAGAAAGAATGGGGAAAATGTAGGGAAAATAAAGAATATGCTCGAACAAGCCCTACCCCGCTGCCTACGTACCTCATCGGGAAAATGAGGATCAGAGTCGACGTAGTTCGCCTAACTAAGGCGGGAACTATTTGTTTGTGTTTTTTTATGGCTTGAACTGCTTATGTCTATGCTCAGGTGTTGCAGGATTGATAACACTAAATTTCACCGTATTTCTGACTCCGATTTCGCATGCATTCTTAGTTTTTATTGCTATTTTGTTATGTTATTACTTTGTTTTTCTTTATTTTCAGGTTTTTTATGTAATCGGGGGCTAAATCAAGAAAAGGAGCGAAAAAGGAGTTGAAATAGATGAAAACCAAGAAATTCAGCTTTTTACACTTACGGCATCCACCATGGCTGGCGCCATGGGGTCAGCCATGACATGGCCACGTCTCAAGATCACTCCACAACTGCCAAAGCACAAGATCACCACTTTCTCCACTCTTTTACACTCATGGCGGGCGCCATGGCCTTGTGGCAGGCGCCACAAGGCAAAAGTGTTTCCCTCCACTTTTTAGTGGAGGGGGGCATCCTGGTCTTTTCTTGCTATTTGTGTTCCTATAAATAGGGCCTTAGATTTTCGTTTTCAATCATCCAAACTTAGAATCTCTTAGGCATATATCAGTTTTAATGTAGTAATCACTTCACATCGGGGTGTTACTACAATCGAGTGATCGAGTCTATATACGTCTGTGTGATCGATTTTTGGAGCACTCTGGGAGGAAGTTAATCCTGCCGCCATTTTAATTCCAGTTCGTATTTTATTTTTCCGCACTCGCTTTATTTTATTTACTTTTCTCATTGCTCTATTTTATTTATTTCCCGCACTCGCTTTATTTTATTTATTTCCCGCACTCGCACTTTACTTTATTTTATTTCTCGCACTCGCTTTAAATACCTTTATTTCTCGCACTCGCACTACTTTTATTTACTTTTCGCACTCGCACTAATTACTTTTATGAAAAATAATAAAAAGAACTTTTACTTTACCATGTCTAACTAAATCCATAAAGGTTAGAATGTAAGGATCGTAATTGAACCAATAATCCGTACAATTGTTTGTAGAAACACTTAAGGGCTATTTTAACTTTCAATATAAGTTTAATTATTTTTAACTATTTCAAAAACATCCAAAAGCGCTTTGTCTAGTTCATTAGGAGTTTTTAGATTAAACAGAAAAGGGATTTTAAAATGATTTTTGGACGCGTTAAGAAGTTTAGAGTCTGGTTCGTGAGAACCTCTTTTTGCTAAGAAATCCAGGTTAAAGTACTTTTCAACTTAATTAAGATATTATATTTCTTAAAAATAGGTTTACTACTCTAACGCAGTACGCACCTTTTTATCCGTGACAATAGGAGGGGTTGATTAGAGAGTACAACTCGGTTCTGAATACGCGAAAGCGACAGTTCCTATTAAATTAGTTCTTTTCAAAGTAGAAAACCTTGGCCATAAGTACTTCTATTAACAAGTACCGGAATATCAATTGATTATGTGAAATACATTTGAGCCGGTCTTTATTAATTGTTTAAAATTATTATTTTATTTACCATTGCGCACTCTTTAAAACCATTATATTCAATTGCCTTAGATACACACCATAACAACAGGTACGATAGATTGACACTTGGTCTCTGTGGATTCGACAATCTTTTATATTACTCTGACGTGTTCGTACACTTGCAAAAAACATGCATCAAGTTTTTGGCGTCGTTGCCGGGGACCAATTTCGTCATATTTCATACCCTGTAGTTATACCGTTTAGACTAAGGTTGTTACCTTCCTGTCAATGCGAAAGACTCGCAGTGTTGGAAGCTTAGTAGACCCTCTAGCTGAACCTGAAGGTTACGCTCGCGCACGTTTGTTTTTCCATAGGAATAGGAGAGCTATGGCCGAAGATCAAAACCGAAGACCTCTTAAGGACTCGCCCAACCATTAAACGAGGAACCTAGTTCCAATATAGTAAACCCTGTTACCCCAGCCAATAATTTTGAACTTAAACTATCCCTGCTGCAATTAGTGCAACAGAGACAATTCGCAGGTCTTGCTACCGAGAACACAAACCAACATTTAAAAAACTTTCTCCAGTTAGCAGACACCTTTAAAACCAATGGAGCTCCTCCAGAGGCAATCCGCTTAAGATTATTTCCTTTTTCCCTCAGAGATAAAGCTCTATCATGGTTAGATTCCCTTCCACCCAATTCCATAACAACCTGGGAAGACCTTAGAAAAGTATTCCTTGCTAGATATTTTCCCCCAAGTAAGACCGCTCTTCTTCGAAACCTAATAACCAGATTTACCTAAAACCAAGGAGAATCGTTGTTCGAAGCCTGGGAGAGATATAAAGATCTATTAAGAGCATGCCCACATCATGGTTTAGAGAACTGGCTAATCATTCAAACCTTCTATAATGGACTTCATTATAACACTAAGATGACCATCGACGCTGCCACTGGTGGCGCACTGATGAACAAACCTTACCTTGAAGCTAGTGCCCTTATTGAAGATATGGCCTAAAACCATCAATCATGGGGAGTAGAACGAGCAACAGTGGAAAAGAAGGAAGCCCAAGGAGGAATACATGAGCTAAGCTCTATGGACATGATGCAAGCTAAAATGGATGCGTTGGCCCTTAGAGTCGAACATATGTGTACAACCCCGAATACTGTAGCTGCAGTTTCGCCGAATTGTGAGATATGTGGGACGCAAGGACACCAATCCGCCGAATGCAATTTGTTAAATGAGACCAGCCCTGAGCAAGTGAACTACACCCAAGGGAACCCATTTTCAAACACATACAACCTTGGATGGAGGAATCACCCAAAATTCTCCTACAAAAATAATAACCCTATCCAAAATACCGCACCTCCGAGACAACAAGGTTACCAAGCCCCAAGAACAAATCAACCTATGCAACCTGTACCACCAAATCTGAGCCTTGAGAAAATTATGGAAAATTTTATCACCGCTCAAACACAACAAAACAAAGAGTTCATGAACCAAAACGTCCATGTTAATGAACTAATTACCCAGTTAGGAACCAAGGTTGACCAAATTATTACTCACAATAAGATGCCTGAAACCCAGATCTCTCAGGTAGCTTTAAACCAAGCCCCTCAGACTACACCTGGAGGACAGTTCCCTAGACAACCTCAACAAAACCCGAAAGGGCAAGGAAATGCCATTACTCTACGAAGTGGAACCGCTTATAAACAACCTTCTAAACCTAGATTAAGTGATCCCGAAACTTCTGAGAGAAATGAAGAGAAGGAACCAGAGGAATCTGAAAACCCGGAAAGTCAAGAAAAAGGAGAAGAACCTAAAAACAAAACCTATGTACCACCACCGCCATACAAACCACCGATACCATACCCTCAAAGACTAAAGCAAACCCAGATCGATAATCAGTATCAAAAATTCGTTAAGGTTATAGAAAAACTTCACGTAGAAATACCCTTTACAGAAGCCATCACCCAAATACCTTTTTACGCTAAGTTTCTCAAAGACATACTTACAAATAAACGTAGACTTGAAGATCCGAAACCCATGGAATGCAATTCTATTTCCGAAAATAAGTTAGCAAAGAAAGATAAAGATCCCGGAAATTTTTCCATTCCTTGTATGTTGGGGAATCATGTCATCGAAAAAGCTTTTCTAGACTTAGGAGCTAGTGTGAGCTTAATGCCTTTAGCAGTTTGTGAAAGGTTAAACTTAGGAGAATTACAACCTACTAAGATGTCACTTCAATTAGCCGATAGATTTGTTAAATACCCTATAAGCATACTTGAAGACGTCCCTGTTAGGATAGGTCAGCTGTTTATACCTACTGATTTTGTTGTCATGAACATTAAAGAAGATGACGACATACCAATCCTCCTAGGTAGACCGTTCTTATCAACTGCTGGAGCCATAATAGATGTTAAAAAAGGGAAACTAACCTTTGAGGTAGGTGACGAGAAGATTGAATTTATACTCTCGAAATTTCTTATGGCACCTGTAATAGGAGATGCTTGTTATGCCTTAGATATCATTGATGAATGCATTAGGGAATTAGAACAAGAAGAAGAAACTGAATCTATAAAATTGTCATCAACCCTTATTTGGGAAGATGACAATTATAAAAAACCCTATATTGATAATAACCTTCACGAATGTTTATTTTTTACCCCAGATCCTATGCCTTGCCCAATGAAACCAACCGTAAAACTTAAAGAATTGACTAAGAACCTGAGATATGAATTTCTTGATGAAGAAATGGACCGTCCAGTTATAGTCAATGCTACCTTAAACCAAGAGAAAACAAACCAATTATTAGATGTTTTACGAAGGTACCCCTCAGCCTTAGGATATAAGATCTCAGATCTAAAAGGAATAAGCCCATTTGTATGCATGCATCGGATTTTGCTTGAAGAAGATTCAAAACCCTCTAGAGAACACCAACGAAGAATAAATTCTATGATGAGTGAAGTAGTTAAGACTAAAGTTCTTAAGTTACTAGAGGTAGGTATAATATATCAGATCTCGGGCAGTAAATGGGTAAGTCCTATGCATGTAGTACCTAAAAAGGGAGGGATCAGAGTCGTGCAAAACGAGAAGGGCAAACTTGTAGCAAAAATAACTGATGGAGGTTGCCGTATGTGCATAGACTATAGAAAATTAAATAAAGAAACTAGGAAGGACCATTTCCCATTACCATTCATAGACCAAATGTTGGAGCGCCTAGCCAGACACTCTTACTTTTGTTACGTAGATGGATATTCAGGATTCTTCCAAATACCTATTCACCCCGAAGATCAAGAAAAAACTACCTTTACATGCCCTGTTGGAACTTTTGCCTACAGAAGAATGCCTTTTGGACTCTGTAATGCCCCTTCCACTTTCCAACGTTGCATGATGTCTATCTTCTCAGACTATTTAGATGGAATCATGGAAGTATTTATGGACGATTTCTCAGTTTGTGGATCTGATTTCAAAAATTGTCTTATCAACCTTGAGAAAACCCTGGAAAGATGTGTGGAGGTTGTAAAAACCCAAAATTTGCCCTCACCCACTCACACCATGGTTTGTGATCATTTCATATGCATAAACACAATCATATCATCTCATATCTCATTTTTGATTCACTGCATAGATTCAAAGTCATCTGCACCTAGGGTTTGTGATCTGAGCAATCCAAGAGCTTCTTGAGCCACTCCAAAGGCAACCAATCACTTCAAAGGGGTCCATGTGTGTTCTTATACCATATTACATCCTCTCAAAGTCAAAAATGCAAAAGAATCACAAGAACTGGGATTGGTGTGGAAGCAGAGCCAGGATAGACTGCACAGTTGACCTAAAATTAGGGTTTTGGTTTCAGAGGCCATAACTCCAAATTTTTTGGTCATTCTTGTTTCCATTGGTCTCTATATGGTATAAGTAGTATGCATATCAATTTTCATGAAGAAATTCCATGGGGAAGTCATCTGATCAAGGGTTGACTTTCTGGACAAGTCAGTGTAAAATCAGGGCATCTGAGGCCCCCAATGACCCAACCAATGGTTGATATTCATCATTTTGAGTGTATATGATCTTTATTTGATCATGGAAGAAGGTTGAAGTTCACAAAAATCAAGAATTTGGAGTTTTTGCAAATGTTGACTTTTTGGGCATAGTTGACTTTTCAAGAATATGTCATTTTAGGTCATTTTTCAAGCCTTGCTTTTTGATCCAAAAATGCTTCAAATGGAAAAACTTTGGTCATGAAAGTTGTAGAATACATCTTTCCCTTTTCAAAAAGTACAAGAACATGATCAAATTCTTCTTGGATCAAAAGTTATGGTGTGACAAAGTTGGCAAAAATCATTGATTTTCAAGGCATGCCTCAAATGTGAATTTTGCAAAACCATGAACCAATGCCTTTTGTAACCTCTAGATCATTTCAAACCATGACACAAACATTCTATAAGCCATAAAAATCAGAATTGAACCAAGAATGCCCATGTATCATGGCTTGTGGGATAAGGAAATCACATGTGAACCATAAAGCAACAACTTGCAAAAGCACTCATCACTCTTCACCAACTTGATGCATTGGGTGCTGCACCTTGCTAGCCCTCTCACCTCATCTTGCTGCACCAGAACCATGCCTTGTACTAGCTATAACTTAGCCCATGCCTATCTTACAAAGAAGTTGACATTTTGCAAAAGGTGACTTACCTATCACAGCAGGCCATGTCACATTATCCAGCCAATTGGATTAGTTTATACTTTTCATTGGCAAGCCATTTCATACACCAAGCCATGCTGAAACTCTCCACACCATCACACATACAAACTCACTCCTTTTTGCAAATTGCTTCGAATCTCTCTGCCCAGCCAGAAAACACCCAAACCATTTTCACCAAGCACCTCACCATGTTCCATTGAGTAGAAACCAGCCAAGAACCAGGCCTGAAACAAGCTGTAACCCCTCTGCACCATTTTCACTCCAACTTGCAGTTTCATTCGAAACTCTCTCCACAGCTCACAAACATCAAAACAAACTCCATAGACCTTCTCCACTCATCATCTGGACCACAAACAACCACCTACATTGGCCTGAAATTGCCTGAATCACCATTGCCATTTCCAACTGAGCTTGAGCAGAAGCTTCACAAACTCTTCATCCAGCCAGCATAAACTTCTCCAAAGCATTCAAGCATCACCAGAGGGTCAAGTGGAGTGGATTACACCAAGAGGGGAGGTCAGAAAGTCATCAGAGTGAAAGCTTCGAATCTCAGGTAGCTCAAGAACTTTTTTTCCAGAAATGGATTTTTAAGTTCTAAACTTGTTCTATATGTCTTCCTGATCATAAATATGCTTTTAGTTTCGAAAATGGTGATGAATTGAGGATTTAGTTGCTTCCTGAAACTTTCCTGCCCTAGTTTTTGTTTGCTTCGATTCAGCCATTTCGTGAATGATAAATTTGTTTTGAGTGGGGGTTTTGAATCGTGAGCTTGTGGGAATCATTTCTGTGTTCTTAGAATTCATTTTAGATGCGTATGGAGAGAGTTTGAGGTTTGGGGTGAACGGAGAAGATGACCGGAACACTGTTCCGGTCATCTGAAAGTGTTTAACGGCGAGATTAGGGCATAAGCATTGATTAGTGAAATTTGAATTCTGGCCGTGAGATCTGGCGCCAAGTCAACTCCCGCGCGTGTAACTTTGAATCTGGTCCCTAGGATTAGCTGACTTCTCATTAATTCATTTAAAATTCATTTAAATTCATTTTCTTTTCATTTGTTTTGCATAATTTATTTAAATTAGTAAAAATGTCTTAAAAATTATGAAACTCTTTCTCAAGAGTTTTAATAATTTTTATGACACAAAAATATTTTTGTTTTCATTTTTATCATTAAAAAAGTATTTTTAAATATTTGAAAGATTATTTTTAATTGATTAATGAGAATTAATTTATTAAAAATACTTTTAGGTATTTAAAAATCACCAAAAAATTCATGAAATGTTCTAAGACATTTAGGAACATTGTCCAACCTTCAAACCAAATTTCTTTTTGGATCTTGATGCATTTTGAGAATTTTTCATTGAATTAAAATCATTTTTGTGCATTATTTTGATCCTAAGTTCAAAAAATCATTTCTGCTTATCCATGAAGAGTTGGACATTGATTCTTCTTGCATTGCATTGTGTTTAGCATGTAGTTTTTGGGATTAAAAGGCCATGATTTGATCTTGAATTTTCTAATTGTTTGACATTTCTTTTGTTAAGGAACTCTAAAAACCCTAATAACTTGTAAAATTCATATCTTGAGTTAGGTTAGGAGTTGAGACCTCCCCTTTGGACATTGGTTTAGTATAGGATTAGGGGTCCTTTGAGTGGCATTTTCCATTTTTTATCTTAGGGTTTGCTTCTGTTTTTGGTTTTTGTTTGATGTTTGGTTCATAAACCCTAATTTGGGCTTTCATTTGCATCCTTCTTGCATTCTCTTGCATAGCATGACTTACCATGACATTTCAAGCATCCATTTGATTCATTTGACATCATAAGACATATTGAAAGCATGTTTGATCATTGCATCATGTATTTGCCATGTTGTATGCCATGTGCACTTCATAACTTTTCATGTATGTCCATGCTTCTTAACTTGCACCATTTGCATCCATGAGCTTGTATGAACATTTCCATATGTTGCCTCATGCTTGTAGCATCTCATAAACATCATTATCATCATCAACATGCTTCTGGTCTTGTTTCTAATCATGTCATCTCATCCCATTTTTGCATTGCATTGCATTTCTTTTCTAACATTTCAGGTGGTAAGTGAATTAGAGAAGTGAATTTGCCTTCACTTCTCATAACTTTTCTTCTCATCTCTCTTGCATCCATTTCTGCATTTTTGTTTGTGTTTGAGTTTGAGCTTGCTCATCCTTCTTCTTCCCACTTTCTTTCTTCAAGTGACTTGACTTCTTGAATGAAGCAAGTTGCTTTGCTTCTCTTGATCCTTTCATCTGCCTCCTGGTGGCTCCATTGAAGATTGTTCTTGCAAACCTCACAAACCTTAGGAACAACCAAGCATGACAATGATTAGGGTTTTGATTAGTCTCCCCACTTAGTCTTACCTTTGTGTCTCTTTGAGTCTTCTCTTCTCATCTCATAATCAGGGACTAAACCCTAAAGGCTTTAAGGCTTTGAGATTAAGCTTATGCCTGCATCCTTCTATTAGGATGGAGTGTATAACTTTAATCCTAAGTGTTAAACCCTTAATGTGTTTAAATCTCTTAATCAATTCACTTAATAATCATCAAGACATCAAGCTTGTAACTTGGGCCTTGCATTAGGGTTCTAATTCTTCCTTAAATGGTTAAGAAGGACTAACCCTAGTGTTAATGGACAAGTCCCCCTCAAGTTGTCTTACAAACCCTAAAAATCATTTCATCATCATACCATCAATTAAAATCCACTTAACCAAAGGCTTGTTTTGTCATGAGTTTAATCCCTAATCATGGATTAAGTTGAGGAGCTTTCCTCAGCTTAAACATTCTCATCTATTATCCTTCTATTAGGATGGTGTAATGAGTTTGTTTAATCCCTGATTATGGCTTAATCTCATTACTCAACACTAAACAAAAACAACAAAAACATCTAAATAATCACAAGTAGGTTAATGATCTTAATCCTACACCATGGTAATTAAGTGTGAGAAGCTGACTTCACACTTAAGGTATTCTCATTACCCCTAATCAGAGGGAAGATGTGATGAGTTTACTAAATCCATTGGTTTAGGCTTAAGCTCATTAACTTATGACAAAAATCCAAAAACAATAAAAGACTGAAAACACAAAAACAAACAATAATCGTCTCCTTCGGGATTCTTTTCTCATCATCTTCACTCATAAACGAGAACTTGCTTCTTCCGTCTAATGCAAGACAGTTTGCACCTGAGCCAGACAGGTCATACACTTGAGCATAGACAAGTAAGCAGTTCACAAGTCAATTCATCTTTCAGTCTCTTTGGGTCGAACTACGGTGTTCTGACTTCCTCATTGCACGAGAGGATACGTAGGCATAACTTAACAGTTATCGAACAAAAGTCTCTGTATATTCCCCCTCATTCTAGCCTCATTCTTTTAGCCTCATGATCTTGAGCATCTTATTCTTGTTCTTACACTGACACTGTACATTTATACACATCACATTTCTCTACACTGACACCTGTACATTCTTTTCCAGCTATTTTTTTTATACACAGATTGCACTGACACTACCCCTTTAAAACACAAATCTTTTAAGCGTGGATCCCGTCGAGTACGACGGACAATCTGGGTGCTAATACCTTCCCAGGTTGTAACCAACCCCCTTTCTCAGTCTCTCTGGTTCGCAACCGTCTTATCCATGTCTTTTTCTAGGTCCATGCAGCATTGCCTTTCCTCCGGGATAAAAATGCCTAGCTGGCGAATCTTTTCTTCTCCAGTGAGTTCACGGCTGTGTGTTCTCATTGTTCCCTTCGCCGACCGTTCGCGCTTGTACCGGGATGCAAATCCTTGGGAGCGACAGCTTGGCGACTCTGCTGGGGACCCTTATACTGCAACCAGGGCTTCTGGTTCTTTTTGTGGGTTCCTCCTAGCGCTTGTTTGATTTTTGTTTACTGGGGTGTTATGTGCTTATTTGTGTTTGTATATGTTTTATTTTTGCTTTATGTACAGTTGCTTTACTGCTTTCTTTATTGCTTTTGTATGTATCATACTGTCATGCTGCTGGCTGGATCTGGTCTTTGTTTTGATGGGTGGGTGGTTCACTGAGAGTTAAGGTCCTATACCTGGGATCTGAGTGACACATAGGCTAGAGTGAATCATATTATTTCCCATTCCATCTCGGTCTGGTGCGGGAATATGAAACACGGTTCAGATATGGGTTTCCTCTTGAGAACTCTGTGTTGCAGATTTCCTGCAATGCTAGGGCTATCTGGGAAGCCTGCTAAGTCTGGATGACCTTTAGTTTTGACCTTCAGAAACAGGGGTGAATTAGAGAAGGAACTTTTATGGTTATTGTAAACATTGTACCTCCGGGTTAGAAGTGTTTACACTTCTCATAACTGATCCAAGTCTGAGGATCCTTGTTTTAGACCACCACCTGTGAGGGGGTTGGGCTGTTTACAGGTTTGCAGGTACCTTGACCTCAGAATACCTTGTTGCTTTGATTGTTTAAGAATACTCCAATTTGGGACAGTTCTTATGATTCTAAACCCTGGGCATGTGGCTCTTTATTTGAGCCCCCCACCTTGGTTACTGGATTTATAGACCTCATCTGGAATTCTTGAGCACACTTGGACTTATATCAGAGTTTTGATCAGATCCAGCTCAGTCACAGACCCTTGCATATCATTTGCATACATACTCATTGCATCATATTGACATTTGCTTATTTGTGTTTCAGGGTATCCATCTTCATTTGGTTTTGGTTTTGACCCCATCTTCAGTTTTGACTTGTCTTCATCAGCTATCTGCTTCAGTTATCACCTGCACCAGCCAGTCAGTGGCCCACTTCTTCAGTATTATCATCAGCACTTGTCTCTACTCAGTCTCAACCTCATGGCACCTAAAAAGAGCAACATCACCTACCACTTCTTCCAGCCAGAGTTAGCTGACATCAGGAGGATTCAGACCCTGATCACTCCAGACCATATACCACTATTCAGGGAATACCATGGAGATATACTTGATATGGTTATGGATCTGGACCCCTCACAGAGAAGCCTGATCCACACCTGCATTCAGTTCTATGATCCCCCACTGAGATGTTTCACTTTCCAAGACTTTCAGTTGGGCCCTCTATTAGAAGAATACTCATCATTGGTTGGATTGCCTATCAAGGGTGGAATCCCTTTCAACTCAGAGATGATCTTTCCTAGCAATGGAGCAGTAGCAAAGGCTCTGCATCTGGAACCTGTCCTGATTGAGCAGCATATGACTTCTAAAGCTGGGATCCCTGGCTTTCATCTGGATTTCTTAATCTCTCAAGCTACCCTGAAAGCTTCTCTAGGAGAGTGGAAAGCTGTTTGTGCTTTACTGGCCTTGAGCATATATGGAATTGTATTGTTTGCAGATGAGCCTCGATTCATCAGCAAGAATGCAATCCATCTATTCATCTTGAAGAACCTAGTACCAACTTTATTAAGGGATCTCTATTACTCAGTGCATCAGAGAAATGAAAAGCAGAGGGGGAGATTAGTGAGGTGTTGTGCTCCATTGTTCCACACTTGGCTTCTCAGGCATCTACCCAGGACAGATGCATTTCTGAACCCTCATCAGCAGAGCAACTGGGCTAAGAGACTCACTGCTCTAACTTCAGCAGATATCAGATGGTGCACTCAAAGCACCAAGGGTAGGGATATCATCACCAGCTGTGGGCATTTTCCTAATGTGCCTTTGATAGGAGTTAAGGGTAGTATCAATTACAACCCTCTGCTGTTTAGACGACAATTGGGCTATGCATTGGCCCACACTCTTAAGGCACAGGACTTGGTTGAGACTCTTTATTGCGAGAACAAGCTTAATCTGGCTATTGTTAGGCAGGCAGCCTGGGCCTGGGATAATGTTCAAACCAAGGGAATAACCATTCTGGGGAAGTGCAACAATGTGGCATCAGCACAATATTATGAATGGTCCCGTGCCAGGGCTCAATTCTCTGGAATGCCCTTTACCATAGAAGATATGCCTGAGTCCTCTTCAGCACCACCCCTTGCCACTGTCAGTTTGGAGGAGTTTGAGAGCCTGAAAGAGAGAAATGAGAAGTTAACCCAGGCTTTGCAGAAAACCCTCCGGGAGAGGAGTGATGGTATGAGGGAGGTTGAGAGATTGGAGAAGTTGGGAGTGAAGCATCTGGCTAAGATTGAGAAGTCTGGGGATTATATCAAAAAGTCTAAGGCCGGAGAGCAAATTCTGAAGAATGCTTGCAAAGAAGCCCAGTTCCAGAGAGCAAGGACAGACTTGTATCTGAAGGAGAGTCAGGCTCGGTGGGTCAGGATCACCAAGGCTCGTACTCTGGAGGACAAGAGAGTTCAAGACAAGATGGAGCAACTGGAAGCTAGGGCAAGAGAACAGCATGAAGCCCTGGCAGCAGCCCAGAGGGAGATATCAGAACTGAGGATCAAAGCAGGAGTGAAGAGGTCAAAGGACCAAAGTCGACTCAAGAAGCTAACAGCAGCTGTTACAGTCCGGAATCTCCTCATCAGGAATCTCACGGAGCGTCCGGCTGATCCTGTGACCGAAGCACTTCTCCAGGAAGTTCGTGAGGATGAGTTTGGTCTTGGTGTTTGACCATTTGTTTGTTGTTGCTTTCATTCCATGTACTTTTATTTTTCTTTCTTGTGATGTATTTTGACCCCTCAGAGGGCTTGTATTTGTAAAACAAACTATGTACCATTTGTTTTTGTAATATATGCATCCGGGTTTACTTCGAAAGCAGCATCAACAGCATCTTCAAGGGTCTGGAAGGGTCAAAACTGAAAGCCAAACCGGATACCTTGATATCAAATAAGCATAACTGCATTGCATGCTAACCCTTTTGTTCGTTTTGTAGGTTTTTGTTTTATTGCCACTAACTCTGTTGTGATGTTCAGGAACTATTGCTCGGCGCCGAGTATTTCCCCTCAATCGTCCGCACCGTTATCCGACCCGTAGCAATCTTCCGGGCATCCAAATGGATCAGGTACAGCAGGACCTTGCAGAGGTCAGGACTCAAATGGCAAACGAAAGATTGGAAATGAGAACACAGATAGCTCAGTTTATGGAAGTAATGAACACCATGGCTCAGAGCCAGGAAAGATTGAGGGCCATGGTGGAAAGGCAAAACCAAGAAGATCCACATATAGGGACTGCCGGCACCAGCAACAATGAGAGGGTCCAACCTCATGTCAATCCCCCTGTATTTGGACCACACCTCCATCCTGAGGTCAACATCCCTGCAAATGTTCAAGGGACTGCCACTGCAGCCAGGGTACTTCAAGAAGACCCCCAGGAGGACCAGTTTACAGTAATGGGTGTTGGGGAAGAAGCTTATGATAGAAGGCTGGATGAGATAGCTGAGAAATTAAGGTCCTTAGAATCTCAAAATTCTTTGGGTTTCGACATCATGGACATGGGTTTGGTAGACGGGGTCAGGATCCCCCATAAATTCAAGCCTCCTTGTTTTGAAAAATACAACGGGACTTCATGCCCCCGGACTCATTTACAGTCATTTCTGGGAAGGCTGAAGGCCTATACTATGGATGAGAAGCTCTGGATGTTCTATTTCGAAGACAGCTTAACTGGAGCGTCAAGAGAATGGTACTCTCACTTGACAAGGGCAACTATTAGATGCTGGAAGGACCTGGCAGAGGCCTTCATCAGACAGTATCAGTATAACTTAGACATGGCACCCAACAGGACCCTCCTAATGGGAATGTCACAGTCTTCAAGGGAGAGTTTCCGAGAATATGCCCAGAGATGGAGGCAATTGGCTGCTGCTGTTCAGCCACCTATGTCTGAACGGGAAATGGCAGATATGTTCATGAACACCCTTCAGGGAACTTATATTGACAGGCTGGCTGCCTTCTCTTCCACTAGCTTTGCGGATGTTGTCATAGCTGGGGAGAGAATCGAAAGCCTATTGAAGATGGGTAAGATCTCAGACAACGGTTCAAGCTCGTCCAATAGTACAAGAAAGCCTTTTGCAGGCCCAAGAAGAACTGGCGAGACCAATGCCGTCCACACCAACAGGAGCAGGCCCCAATATGTTCAAAGGTCAATAGCAGCAGTCACCATTCCTGCTCCGGCTCATCCTCTACCAGTCTATCAACCTTCGCAGCAAAACTATCAGCAACAACCTCAGTACCATCAGCAAAATCAGTATCCTCCAAGGAACTACAACAACAACACCAACAACAATAACCAGCAAAGGCCATTTCAGCAGAGGCCATCTCAAGCTAACAGGGTGATCGATCCGATCCCTATGCCGTATGCTACATTGCTGCCACAACTCCTGAAACTCAACCTAGTTGAGCTAAGGACGCTGGCACCTCCAGATCCCAACAGTCTACCCAGGAACTACGACTCCAACGCCAGATGTGCCTTCCATTCAAACGCACCTGGCCACAGTACAGAAAAGTGCAGAGCTCTGCATATGAAGGTACAAGACCTGGTAGACTCCAAGGCTCTGAATTTCGCACCGCCACCCAATGTAAATAAGAACCCAATGCCAAACCACGGTGGTCCTAGAATTAACGCTATTGAAGAAGACAAACCGTCTTATTTAATAACCAGCGTGGGTCAGATCCGGACACCGTTGGTAGAAATCAAGGCTCAACTCCTGGAATGTCAAATGTTCCCGGGGTGTGAGTGGGTTGTGCTTACTGCAATATCTCTGTAAATGGGTGCGATAATTTGAGGAATGGCATAGACGGCCTTATTCAGAGTGGCCAGCTTCAGATCACCACATCATTTGCAACAAATCCAGCAATCTCATCAGCAACGGTTTCAGAATCTCCTACAACTGCAGCAACTATTGTTCCTAACAATTCTTCGGTTTCATCAACGAGTACTTCATCTGTCGTTTCAACTGATCAGATATCAATGAATGTTCCTTCTACAACTCCAGCACCACTCCATTTTGAAGCTCCTACAACAACAACATCCATTCTTCCACCATTATCTCCTACAACACCAGCAACAAATCATGAAGATGTCTCAACTGTCACCATATTCTACGATCCTGAAAACAACTCTGCCTACCATTCAGAAGGTGCTGCTCCCATCAGAGCACCAGTTACAATCTATTATGACCCACAAACAATCATAGTCCCTTCAGCAGCAGCAATCAGTCCAGTCACTGTTACGGTGCCCGGACCAGTACCATATGAAAGCAATAGGGCCATCCCTTGGCACTATGGCTCTGACGTGTACTGCGAAGGAAAAAGAATCACTCTTGATACGTCAACACCTGCACCACAAATAGATAATGTGGGAGGAGGCGGAGGCTTCACTCGAAGCGGACGTCTCTTTGCTCCACCAATTCAAAGACCTACTGCCGAAGCAGAAGCTGCTGCCAAGGCAAAAGGAAAGAGCCCGGTGCAGGAAGATCAAGCTGCTAAGGAAGCCTTGAAAACACCATTCGATCAAGAAGTTGATGAGTTTATGAGGATCATCAAAAAGAGTGATTATAAAATTGTGGATCAGCTTCACCAGACGCCATCCAAGATCTCTATCCTCTCATTGCTTATGTGCTCCGAAGCCCATCGGAATGCACTACTTAAAGTCTTGCACGCAGCTTACGTGCCTGAGGAGATCACTGTCAACCAGTTGGAAACCGTGGTTGGAAATGTTACTGCTAGCAATGGGCTAGGGTTCACCAATACTGACTTGACAGCGGATGGCCGCAACCACAACAAAGCCTTGCACATCACCATGGAATGCAAAGGAGCAGTCCTTTCTCATGTGCTGGTAGACACGGGGTCGTCCCTTAATGTCTTACCAAAGAAGGCTCTGGTGAAGCTAGAGTATGGGGGAGTGGCGTTGCGACCCAGCAACCTGGTGGTAAGAGCCTTTGATGGTTCTAAGAGATCGGTTCTGGGAGAGATTGAGCTACCTGTGACAATTGGCCCACAGACCTTTAAAACTATCTTTTATGTGATGGACACTCAGCCCGCCTACAGCTGTTTGTTGGGTAGACCATGGATTCATGCCGCTGGCGCAGTAACGTCTACCCTTCACCAGAAGTTAAAATTTGAGTGGGAAGGCCAAGTTGTTACTATCTGTGGGGAGGAGGATATATTTGTCAGCCATCTGGCTACTTATAAGTACATTGAGATGGATGGGGAGATCCATGAAACAATGAGCCAAGGATTTGAAGCCTTGAACGTCAATGAAGCATCTGCTGTATCTGGAATCTCCATGTCATCTTACCAACAAGCCCTGAAGGTTGTTGAGGAAGGAACTGCCCTAGGCTGGGGCAAGGTTTTGGCTGTGGAGGAGAAGAAGGACAAGTTTGGGTTGGGTTACAGACCAACTCAACGACATCAAGCAAAGGCTACTGAAGAGCCAGGTTTTGTCAGTGGGGGGATGCTCACCCCCGATGCTATCAACAATTTGGAAGACGAGCTGGAAGAGGAGCGTAACCTGGAGAATTGGATTCGTCCAAAGATCCCGGGGAGCAGTATCTCAAACTGGTCTTCCCAGGAAATTATAAGAGTTACTCGAGCAGAGTAATTATTATTTCCTGTATTTTTATAGCATGCATCAAAGTCTTGCATCTTGCCCAAGATGACAAGACTCATTTTGTAATCGGGCCATCTGTACTTTTTGTGCAAACAAGATCAATTAATGAAATATCAGACACCTTTTTGCAAACGAGTCTTTTTCTTTTCCGTTCACTGTTTTTCCATTTTTCTTTTTTGTACAAAAAATAAATGGCGGTGTTTTCAAAATGATAACTTTATTTCACTTTTCTAAAGCAAGATTAAAAACCAATCACTAAAATGAACAAATTAAACCCTTGCAGAGAATGCCTTCCTGACAGCACCGACAACGACACGGCTATGACTTCGTATGACTTTGACAATCCGATCAATCAAGCTGATGAAGGGGTTGAAGAAGAATATGAGCTTCCTGAGGAGCTAGCCAGGTTGTTGAGACAGGAGGAAAAGGTTATTACCCCTCACCAGGAGGAGGTTGAAGTGATTAATCTTGGTACAGATGAAGACGTGAAAGAAGTCAAAATCGGGGCCTGCCTGCAAGACTCAGTGAAGAGACAACTGATTGATCTGCTTCAAGAGTATGTAGATGTGTTTGCTTGGTCTTACCAAGATATGCCAGGGTTGGATACCGATATTGTCGTGCACAAGCTGCCTTTAAGAGAAGAATGCCCGCCAGTTAAACAGAAGCTGCGCCGTACTCGTCCGGACATGGCAATGAAAACCAAAGAAGAGGTACAAAAGCAATGGGACGCCGGGTTCCTTGCTGTAACTAGCTATCCGCCGTGGGTTGCTAACATAGTACCTGTGCCTAAGAAAGACGGCAAAGTAAGAATGTGTGTTGATTACCGGGATCTGAATAGAGCCAGCCCGAAAGATGACTTCCCATTACCTCATATTGATGTATTGGTGGATAACACGGCTCAGTTCTCGGTATTCTCCTTCATGGATGGATTTTCAGGATATAATCAGATCAAGATGTCACCTGAAGACATGGAGAAGACAACATTCATCACACCCTGGGGCACGTTCTGTTACAAGGTGATGCCATTCGGACTGAAGAATGCTGGTGCCACATATCAACGGGCTATGGTGACATTATTCCACGATATGATCCATAAAGAAATAGAATGTTATGTGGATGATATGATCGCCAAATCCCTCACTGAAGAAGATTACCTGGTGAATCTGCTGAAGTTGTTCAAGCGTCTGAGGAAATACCAACTGAAGCTGAACCCCAACAAATGCACATTCGGGGTGCGATCCGGTAAGCTGCTGGGCTTTATTGTAAGTGAGAAAGGGATTGAAGTTGACCCTGATAAAGTCAAAGCTATTCAAGAGATGCCTGCACCGAAAACTGAGAAAGAAGTTCGAGGGTTCTTAGGTCGATTGAACTACATTTCAAGGTTCATATCTCACCTTACAGCAACCTGTGAACCCTTGTTCAAGCTGTTAAGAAAGGAACAGACGGTCAGGTGGAACGAAGATTGCCAGAAGGCATTTGACAAGATCAAGGAGTATTTACAAGAACCTCCAATCCTCATGCCGCCAGTTGAAGGAAGACCTCTGATTATGTACTTGACAGTATTAGAAGAGTCAATGGGGTGTGTGCTGGGCCAGCATGACGAGTCTGGTCGAAAAGAGTATGCAATATACTACCTAAGCAAAAAGTTTACCGACTGTGAACAACGTTATTCACTGCTCGAGAAAACTTGCTGTGCTTTAGCGTGGGCTGCTCGCCGACTGAGACAGTATATGTTGACCCACACTACTTTGTTGATATCCAAAATGGACCCAGTTAAGTACATTTTCGAGAAGCCAGCTCTTACCGGACGGGTTGCAAGATGGCAAATGATTCTCACAGAATACGACATACAATACACATCTCAGAAAGCCATCAAGGGCAGTGTACTATCTGAATATCTTGCTGAGCAACCCATTGATGACTACCAGCCTATGAGATTTGACTTCCCTGATGAAGACATCCTGTTCATAAAAGCAAAAGATCATGAAGAGCCTGTTCACACTGAAGGGCCTGATCCAGAAGAAGAATGGACTATGATGTTTGATGGGGCTGTTAATATGAATGGTCGTGGCGTTGGTGCAGTACTCATTACGCCTAAAGGAGTTCACATGCCTTTCTCGGCAAAACTCACTTTCAACTGCACCAACAACGAAGCTGAATACGAAGCTTGCATTATGGGTCTTGAGGAAGCCATTGACCTCAGGATCAAGACGTTGACTGTATTCGGAGATTCAGCTTTGGTAGTTAATCAAACCAACGGCAAATGGTACACCCACCAGGATCATCTGATACCTTACAGGGATTATACAAGGAGGTTATTGACTTTCTTCACAACAGTCAAGCTCGAGTATATCCCTCGGGACGAGAATCAGTTTGCAGATGCTCTTGCTACCATTTCATCCATGATCAAAGTTCAAGCTGCTAACTTTGCACCTCAGATTTCAGTGTCCAGACTCGACAGGCCAGCATATGTATTCGCAGCAGATGTTGTTAAGGATGATAAGCCTTGGTTCCACGACATCAAATGCTTCTTGGAGGATCAGACATACCCACCTGGGGCATCTTCCAATGATAAGAAGACATTAAGAAGGCTTGCTGGAAGTTTCTTCCTGAATACTGATGGCTCCCTATACAAGAGGAACTTTGATATGGTACTCCTCAGATGTGTTGATAAGACAGAAGCAGATTTATTGATGCACGAGGTGCACGAAGGATCGTTTGGTACCCATGCCGGAGGGCATGCCATGGCTAAAAAGTTGTTAAGATCAGGTTATTACTGGATCACAATGGATGCAGACTGTTGTGCTTATGCCAGAAAATGCCATAAATGCCAGATCTATGCAGATAAGGTGCATGTGCCTCCCAACCCTCTGAACATCATGGCTTCACCATGGCCCTTTGCCATGTGGGGCATTGATATGATTGGCAAGATTGAGCCAACCGCTTCAAATGGCCACAGATTCATCCTGGTCGCCATTGATTATTTCACTAAGTGGGTCGAAGCCACCTCATATGCAAATGTTACAAGACAAGTGGTAGCCAGATTTCTGAAGAGAGATATCATCTGTCGATATGGAGTTCCCGAGCGAATCATTACTGATAATGGTTCCAACTTAAACAACAAAATGATGGCTGAGTTATGCCGGGACTTCAAGATCCAACATCACAATTCTTCTCCTTACAGGCCAAAGATGAATGGCGCTGTTGAGGCAGCAAATAAGAATATCAAGAAGATTGTGCAGAAGATGGTAGTCACTTACAAAGACTGGCATGAAATGCTACCGTTTGCCTTGCATGGGTACCGCACATCAATCAGAACGTCCACTGGAGCAACCCCGTATCAACTTGTGTATGGTATGGAAGCAGTCCTACCAGTTGAAGTTGAATTACCCTCCCTACGGGTATTAATGGATGTTAAACTGAGTGAAGCAGAATGGGTTCGGGCCCGATACGAACAACTGAGTCTGATCGAAGAGAAAAGATTGGCTGCAATCTGTCATGGACAGCTATATCAGAAGAGAATGAAGAGAGCCTTCGATCAGAAAGTCAGGCACCGAGAGTACCAAGTAGGAGATCTTGTGCTGAAAAGAATCCTCCCTCCTCATACAGACCACAGGGGCAAATGGACTCCAAATTATGAAGGACCATTCGTGGTAAAGAAAGTTTTCTCTGGTGGAGCACTGATGCTCAGCACCATGGATGGTGAAGATTTCCCGTCCCCTGTGAATTCAGATGCAGTTAAAAAATACTTTGCATAAAAATGACCCGCTGGACATAAAAACAGAATGTAAGTCCAGGCAAAAATAGGGCATCCCGGCGAGTCAAAAACAGAATAAAAGACTCGGGCAAAAATAAGGGAAAATAAATAAAAATGTACACCCGCTGAGTTGAAAAGCCGCATTGGACAACTCAGGCAAAAATGGGTATCCCGATGGATTGAAAACCCGAAAGGGCGATCCATGCAAAATAAGGGAATAAGCGAACAACTGCATTCTGAATTTGTCTGTATCACTTGCAACTTGGAAAGCTTCAAAAGGATCAAGCTTCAATCAGAATCAGCCTTCTTCAGAAAGCAAGGCGAGAAGAACGTCATTGTCATACGAGTCATAGCAGAAGAGGAAGCTCCTTTGAAAGCATCGTCAACATCGCCAGCACTTTGTTTCTCAATTTGTAACAATCTCCTTATTTTAGGAGACTTGTTTCCTTGACTGTATCTTGCCAATTCAGGGCACAAGAATTAATAAAATCAGATTCTTCAGTCATGTTTCGTTTTGTATATTTTTGTTTGCAAAGAATGTCTGATGTCTCTTAAAAAAACCAATTGCATGAGTACAGATGTTTTTCTCTAAAAATAAAACACATGCTTGCAGGGAATATGATTACTCTCGAAAGTACTTAACTCCTATGACGGAATCCAGTAGAGGATACCTCGGGACCTTTTGTGCATTTCCTTATCTTTGCAGGATTGCAGGTATCAACAAACAGTCTTGGCACTCAGAGTGCTTTCTCCCCAGCTGAGTTGCCTCTCATTACTCTCCCCAGCTGAGTTACCAACAACATTCCCCAGCCATGGGGCTAATCTTCCTTCCTCAGCAGAATGTGAAAGTCAGGGAACCATCTCCCCACTAATTTCCAGCCTCTATTCGGAAGAGCAACGCGTGAAGAAGTCACAACAGAGTACAGAAAGCTTCTGCAAACCCCAGCTGGGTCCTATATTACAAGGATATGTCAATCAGTGACCTATATCCCCAAGCAGATACATCATCAGATCTACCAATGATCTCATCCCCAGCTGGGAGGTCCATTTCAAACAGATCAGCCAGCGATCTCCGCAGCAACGGGATCCGAATCCCAGATCTGTGCCACTTTGCATAATCATAGCATTCGCATCATATTATCCCCTCAGAGCGTAGCATTCCGTCTAATACGGAGCATTACGGTAAAAATCAAATGCATAGCATAATCATGAGCCATGTTATGAATCAACACCTGTGAATGATTACAGTTCATCAACATACAGAAGAAAAATCCCCACCAGAGTTCCCAGCAAAAGCAGTTGCCTCACAAATCACAAACACCAGTATATACTCCTTTTGACACCCGTCCGTGTTATATCCCAGCAGGAAGCCAAAGACATCCTCTTTGTACTCACATATACTTATATACACTTTCTTGGCACCCGTCCGTGTCGTATCCCCAGCGCAGTCACCTACACTTTGTATATCAAATATTTTTTCATACTATACTCTTCTCCTTTTGACACTCGTCCGTGTCGCTCTCCCCAGCAGTTAACTACTCATACTACTCAGATACTCGTCCGTATCTTGTATATACCTTTTATATCCCCTCAGATTCGACACTAGTCCTTGTTCTTTGTTAACCCGTTGGTACTCGTCCGTACCATCATCTCAGAACATGCGTCAAGCGTTTGTTTCTACATGATACTCATTTGTATCATAACCTTAAGGATGCCCGTCCGCATCTTTAATCCATACACCGTGTCAAACACTTGTATCTTCTTGAATAAAGATACTCGTCTGTATCTAAGATCCCCAGAAGAGCTCTTTCAGATTCAACACTCGTCCGTGTTCTCTGTTAACCAGTTGATACCCGTCCGTATCATCATCTCTGAACACGTGTCAGTTTGTTTCTACCCGATACTCGTCCGTATCGCAGTCTTAAGGATGCTCGTCCGCATCTTTAATCTATACACAATACCAAACACTTATACCATTTGTTTCTTGGATATAAACACTCGTCCGTGTTTACTATTCCCCAGTAGATTTCCAACAAAGCAAATTTTCTTTCTTATCTGACACTCGTCCTGTGTCATGGTAAACCCTGAGAGCAGCCGTACCCTGCTAGGTGGTCGTCCTCCACCTCTTGATGGTCGTCCTCCATCATGCTCATCCGATGGCCGTCCCCATCGTTGATATTTTTAGCAGCCGTCCCCTGCTAGGTGGTCGTCCTCCACCCTTGATGATCGTCCTTCATCATTTTATCCAATGGCCGTCCCCATTGTTGATTTTGGTTATCTGGCATTCGTCCTATGTCATGAGAAACCCTGAGAGCAGCCGTCCCCTGCTAGGTGGTCGTCCTCCACCTCTTGATGGTCGTCCTCCATCATGCTCGTCCGATGGTCGTCCCCATCGTTGACCTTTTATCCGATGGTCGTCCCCATCGTTGATATTTTCGGGAGCCGTACCCTGCCAGGTGGTCGTCCTCCACCTTTGATGGCCGTCCCCATCATAATTCCTTTATTCCCCAACAGAGCAGCCGTCCCCTGCTAGGTGATCGTCCTTCACTTTTGATGGCCGTACCCCATCATCTGTTTATTTCATTTATTCTTTAACCCGATGGCCGTCCCCGTCGTGGTCCCTTTTCCTTTTTAGCCCGATGGCCGTCCCCATCGTCGGTTACCTTGCTTTATGAACTTGATAGCCGTCCCCGACATGTCTCATTGATCCCCAGAGAATTCTACAACTTTATCTTGATGGCCGTCCCCGTCATTGCTCTTTACCCAGCAGTCGTCCTCTGCTCGACGGTCGTCCTCCGTCGCCCACACTTTACAATATACTTTATTTGCCTTTACAATCTATATCCCTTTTCTTCTTCATTCTGTGAGTGCAAATTTTGGACTGTCTTTGGTATTCAACCACAAGTTATCTTGTTTGCCTGATAAGCCGACGCTTACATCCTGCACAGCTAACTCCTGTTTGAATAGGGGCAGCTGTAAACACCCCAAATTTGCCCTCACCCACTCACACCATGGTTTGTGATCATTTCATATGCATAAACACAATCATATCATCTCATATCTCATTTTTGATTCACTGCATAGATTCAAAGTCATCTGCACCTAGGGTTTGTGATCTGAGCAATCCAAGAGCTTCTTGAGCCACTCCAAAGGCAACCAATCACTTCAAAGGGGTCCATGTGTGTTCTTATACCATATTACATCCTCTCAAAGTCAAAAATGCAAAAGAATCACAAGAACTGGGATTGGTGTGGAAGCAGAGCCAGGATAGACTGCACAGTTGACCTAAAATTAGGGTTTTGGTTTCAGAGGCCATAACTCCAAATTTTTTGGTCATTCTTGTTTCCATTGGTCTCTATATGGTATAAGGAGTATGCATATCAATTTTCATGAAGAAATTCCATGGGGAAGTCATCTGATCAAGGGTTGACTTTCTGGACAAGTCAGTGTAAAATCAGGGCATCTGAGGCCCCCAATGACCCAACCAATGGTTGATCTTCATCATTTTGAGTGTATATGATCTTTATTTGATCATGGAAGAAGGTTGAAGTTCACAAAAATCAAGAATTTGGAGTTTTTGCAAATGTTGACTTTTTGGGCATAGTTGACTTTTCAAGAATATGTCATTTTAGGTCATTTTTCAAGCCTTGCTTTTTGATCCAAAAATGCTTCAAATGGAAAAACTTTGGTCATGAAAGTTGTAGAATACATCTTTCCCTTTTCAAAAAGTACAAGAACATGATCAAATTCTTCTTGGATCAAAAGTTATGGTGTGACAAAGTTGGCAAAAATCATTGATTTTCAAGGCATGCCTCAAATGTGAATTTTGCAAAACCATGAACCAATGCCTTTTGTAACCTCTAGATCATTTCAAACCATGACACAAACATTCTATAAGCCATAAAAATCAGAATTGAACCAAGAATGCCCATGTATCATGGCTTGTGGGATAAGGAAATCACATGTGAACCATAAAGCAACAACTTGCAAAAGCACTCATCACTCTTCACCAACTTGATGCATTGGGTGCTGCACCTTGCTAGCCCTCTCACCTCATCTTGCTGCACCAGAACCATGCCTTGTACTAGCTATAACTTAGCCCATGCCTCTCTTACAAAGAAGTTGACATTTTGCAAAAGGTGACTTACCTATCACAGCAGGCCATGTCACATCATCCAGCCAATTGGATTAGTTTATACTTTTCATTGGCAAGCCATTTCATACACCAAGCCATGCTGAAACTCTCCACACCATCACACATACAAACTCACTCCTTTTTGCAAATTGCTTCGAATCTCTCTGCCCAGCCAGAAAACACCCAAACCATTTTCACCAAGCACCTCACCATGTTCCATTGAGTAGAAACCAGCCAAGAACCAGGCCTGAAACAAGCTGTAACCCCTCTGCACCATTTTCACTCCAACTTGCAGTTTCATTCGAAACTCTCTCCACAGCTCACAAACATCAAAACAAACTCCATAGACCTTCTCCACTCATCATCTGGACCACAAACAACCACCTACATTGGCCTGAAACTGCCTGAATCACCATTGCCATTTCCAACTGAGCTTGAGCAGAAGCTTCACAAACTCTTCATCCAGCCAGCATAAACTTCTCCAAAGCATTCAAGCATCACCAGAGGGTCAAGTGGAGTGGATTACACCAAGAGGGGAGGTCAGAAAGTCATCAGAGTGAAAGCTTCGAATCTCAGGTAGCTCAAGAACTTTTTTTCCAGAAATGGATTTTTAAGTTCTAAACTTGTTCTATATGTCTTCCTGATCATAAATATGCTTTTAGTTTCGAAAATGGTGATGAATTGAGGATTTAGTTGCTTCCTGAAACTTTCCTGCCCTAGTTTTTGTTTGCTTCGATTCAGCCATTTCGTGAATGATAAATTTGTTTTGAGTGGGGGTTTTGAATCGTGAGCTTGTGGGAATCATTTCTGTGTTCTTAGAATTCATTTTAGATGCGTATGGAGAGAGTTTGAGGTTTGGGGTGAACGGAGAAGATGACCGGAACACTGTTCCGGTCATCTGAAAGTGTTTAACGGCGAGATTAGGGCATAAGCATTGATTAGTGAAATTTGAATTCTGGCCGTGAGATCTGGCGCCAAGTCAACTCCCGCGCGTGTAACTTTGAATCTGGTCCCTAGGATTAGCTGACTTCTCATTAATTCATTTAAAATTCATTTAAATTCATTTTCTTTTCATTTGTTTTGCATAATTTATTTAAATTAGTAAAAATGTCTTAAAAATTATGAAACTCTTTCTCAAGAGTTTTAATAATTTTTATGACACAAAAATATTTTTGTTTTCATTTTTATCATTAAAAAAGTATTTTTAAATATTTGAAAGATTATTTTTAATTGATTAATGAGAATTAATTTATTAAAAATACTTTTAGGTATTTAAAAATCACCAAAAAATTCATGAAATGTTCTAAGACATTTAGGAACATTGTCCAACCTTCAAACCAAATTTCTTTTTGGATCTTGATGCATTTTGAGAATTTTTCATTGAATTAAAATCATTTTTGTGCATTATTTTGATCCTAAGTTCAAAAAATCATTTCTGCTTATCCATGAAGAGTTGGACATTGATTCTTCTTGCATTGCATTGTGTTTAGCATGTAGTTTTTGGGATTAAAAGGCCATGATTTGATCTTGAATTTTCTAATTGTTTGACATTTCTTTTGTTAAGGAACTCTAAAAACCCTAATAACTTGTAAAATTCATATCTTGAGTTAGGTTAGGAGTTGAGACCTCCCCTTTGGACATTGGTTTAGTATAGGATTAGGGGTCCTTTGAGTGGCATTTTCCATTTTTTATCTTAGGGTTTGCTTCTGTTTTTGGTTTTTGTTTGATGTTTGGTTCATAAACCCTAATTTGGGCTTTCATTTGCATCCTTCTTGCATTCTCTTGCATAGCATGACTTACCATGACATTTCAAGCATCCATTTGATTCATTTGACATCATAAGACATATTGAAAGCATGTTTGATCATTGCATCATGTATTTGCCATGTTGTATGCCATGTGCACTTCATAACTTTTCATGTATGTCCATGCTTCTTAACTTGCACCATTTGCATCCATGAGCTTGTATGAACATTTCCATATGTTGCCTCATGCTTGTAGCATCTCATAAACATCATTATCATCATCAACATGCTTCTGGTCTTGTTTCTAATCATGTCATCTCATCCCATTTTTGCATTGCATTGCATTTCTTTTCTAACATTTCAGGTGGTAAGTGAATTAGAGAAGTGAATTTGCCTTCACTTCTCATAACTTTTCTTCTCATCTCTCTTGCATCCATTGCTGCATTTTTGTTTGTGTTTGAGTTTGAGCTTGCTCATCCTTCTTCTTCCCACTTTCTTTCTTCAAGTGACTTGACTTCTTGAATGAAGCAAGTTGCTTTGCTTCTCTTGATCCTTTCATCTGCCTCCTGGTGGCTCCATTGAAGATTGTTCTTGCAAACCTCACAAACCTTAGGAACAACCAAGCATGACAATGATTAGGGTTTTGATTAGTCTCCCCACTTAGTCTTACCTTTGTGTCTCTTTGAGTCTTCTCTTCTCATCTCATAATCAGGGACTAAACCCTAAAGGCTTTAAGGCTTTGAGATTAAGCTTATGCCTGCATCCTTCTATTAGGATGGAGTGTATAACTTTAATCCTAAGTGTTAAACCCTTAATGTGTTTAAATCTCTTAATCAATTCACTTAATAATCATCAAGACATCAAGCTTGTAACTTGGGCCTTGCATTAGGGTTCTAATTCTTCCTTAAATGGTTAAGAAGGACTAACCCTAGTGTTAATGGACAAGTCCCCCTCAAGTTGTCTTACAAACCCTAAAAATCATTTCATCATCATACCATCAATTAAAATCCACTTAACCAAAGGCTTGTTTTGTCATGAGTTTAATCCCTAATCATGGATTAAGTTGAGGAGCTTTCCTCAGCTTAAACATTCTCATCTATTATCCTTCTATTAGGATGGTGTAATGAGTTTGTTTAATCCCTGATTATGGCTTAATCTCATTACTCAACACTAAACAAAAACAACAAAAACATCTAAATAATCACAAGTAGGTTAATGATCTTAATCCTACACCATGGTAATTAAGTGTGAGAAGCTGACTTCACACTTAAGGTATTCTCATTACCCCTAATCAGAGGGAAGATGTGATGAGTTTACTAAATCCATTGGTTTAGGCTTAAGCTCATTAACTTATGACAAAAATCCAAAAACAATAAAAGACTGAAAACACAAAAACAAACAATAATCGTCTCCTTCGGGATTCTTTTCTCATCATCTTCACTCATAAACGAGAACTTGCTTCTTCCGTCTAATGCAAGACAGATTGCACCTGAGCCAGACAGGTCATACACTTGAGCATAGACAAGTAAGCAGTTCACAAGTCAATTCATCTTTCAGTCTCTTTGGGTCGAACTACGGTGTTCTGACTTCCTCATTGCACGAGAGGATACGTAGGCATAACTTAACAGTTATCGAACAAAAGTCTCTGTATATTCCCCCTCATTCTAGCCTCATTCTTTTAGCCTCATGATCTTGAGCATCTTATTCTTGTTCTTACACTGACACTGTACATTTATACACATCACATTTCTCTACACTGACACCTGTACATTCTTTTCCAGCTATTTTTTTTATACACAGATTGCACTGACACTACCCCTTTAAAACACAAATCTTTTAAGCGTGGATCCCGTCGAGTACGACGGACAATCTGGGTGCTAATACCTTCCCAGGTTGTAACCAACCCCCTTTCTCAGTCTCTCTGGTTCGCAACCGTCTTATCCATGTCTTTTTCTAGGTCCATGCAGCATTGCCTTTCCTCCGGGATAAAAATGCCTAGCTGGCGACTCTTTTCTTCTCCAGTGAGTTCACGGCTGTGTGTTCTCATTGTTCCCTTCGCCGACCGTTCGCGCTTGTACCGGGATGCAAATCCTTGGGAGCGACAGAGGTAAACCTTGTGCTAAATTGGGAAAAGTGTCATTTCATGGTCACCGAAGGGATTGTTTTAGGACATATAGTTTCCAAAAAAGGTATAGAGGTAGACAAAGCTAAAATAGAAGTCATAGAGAATCTAAAACCGCCGAAGACTATCAGGGAGATAAGAGGTTTTCTTGGACATGCCAGATTTTACCGATGTTTTATCAAGGACTTCTCCAAAATAACAAAGCCCTTAATTGGTCTTTTAATGAAAGATGTTGAATTCATCTTTGATGAAAAATGTACTGAAGCATTTAATCTTTTGAAGCAAGCTCTGATTTCAGCACCTATAATGAAACCCCCTGGCTGGTCTGAACCGTTTGATATAATGTGTGACGCTAGTGACTATGTTGTTGGAGCCGTTATAGGTCAGAGAAAAGATAAAAAGTTACACGTAATTTATTATGCCAGTAGAACCCTAGACGCTGCACAGCTCAACTACGCAACAACCTAAAAATAGCTCCTAGCTGTAGTTTTCGCCATAGACAAATTTAGATCTTATCTAGTAGGAGCCAAAATTATAGTTTACACCGACCATGCTGCCATTTGTTACTTACTAAGTAAAAAGGATACCAAACCTAGGTTACTTCGATGGATTCTACTACTACAAGAGTTCGATTTAGATATCCGTGATAAGAAAGACACAGATAATGTAGTAGATGATCACCTTTCTAGGTTAGAATACCTGAAACCTGACTCAGTGCCCATAAATGACAATTTTGCCTATGATAGACTGATAGCCCAACTAGAAACTATTGAAGACGATAACCCAGACCCACATGAGCATTCTCATAAATCTTTAGCTATAAGTAATGTACCTTGGTATGCAGACTTTGTTAATTACCTAGCTGCTGACATCATACCCCCCGATCTAAATTACCACCGGAAGAAGAAGTTCTATAGTGATGTGAGAAACTTCTATTGGGACGAACCATTTCTTTTCAAGAGAGGTAAAGATGGCTTTTTCCGCCGTTACGTTCCAGAAGAGGAGGTACATAATATAATTGAGCATTGTCACTCTGCACCCTATGGTGGACATGCAAGCATATCTAAGACCTACGCCAAGATTCTTCAAGTTGGCCTATTCTGGCCTACTATGTGGCGTGATGTCCATGCTTTCATTGTCAAATGTCACAGATGCCAACGTACAGGAAATATTTCAAGACGTAATGAAATGCCTCTAAGAAATATCCAAGAAGTAGAACTCTTCGACGTATGGGGTATAGACTTTATGGGACCGTTCCCACCATCTTTAGGAAATCAATACATCTTAGTAGTTGTTGACTACATGTCTAAATGGATTGAAGCTATCGCAGCACTCACGAATGACACCAAGGTAGTCATCAAATTATTTAAAAACTATATATTTCCCAGGTTTGAAACCCCCCGTTTAGTCATAAGTGATGGAGGATCACACTTCATATCGAGAATATTTGATAAACTTTTAAGCAAGTATGGAGTTAAGCATAGAGTAGCAACACCATACCACCCACAGACTAATGGACAAGTGGAAGTATCTAATAGGGAGATCAAACAAATTCTTGAGAAGACTGTCTCTATATCTAGAAAAGATTGGTCGTAGAAACTTCAAGAAGCATTATGAGCCTATAGAACCGCTTTCAAAACCCCTATAGGAACAACCCCTTATCAAGTGGTCTATGGAAAATTATGTCACTTACCTTTTGAGTTGGAGCATAAGGCCTATTGGGACATAAAAACTTTGAATATGGATTACCTAACTTCTGGTGAAAAATGTATCCTTGATATCCACAAATTAGAAGAGCTCGGACAATCTGCCTACGAAAATGCCATCATATACAAAGAAAGAACAAAAGCTTGGCATGACAAAAGAATCATAAGAAAAGACTTCAAAATAGGCGATCATGTTCTCCTGTTCGATTCTAGGTTACGACTTTTTCCAGGGAAGCTTCGTTTGAGATGGACTGGCCCTTTCGAAGTATCTAAGATTCTAAGATCTGGTGCTATTGAAATCAAGAACCAAACATGTAAACCGTTCATCGTCAATGGACAGAGGCTGAAGCCCTACGAAGGAGGTGACATCCCAACAACATACTCCATCCATACTCTAAGTGATCCACCAAATCCTTCGAATTATGTATAAAATCTGGTCGTCGAGCTAATGACGTTAAACAAGCGCTGCATGGGAGGCAACCCATGGTTTTCTTATCTTACTTACTTTTTATTTTTACTTTATTTTAATTTGTTTACTTTATTATTCTGTCAGGACTAATGATTGAATGTTTTATGTGATTTCAGGACCCTTGTTTGCTAACCTTGTGTAGAATGCAGAACCCCGATGACATGCACGTGGCCTTCAGAGACGACGCACAGAGAGAGCGTTACTATGTCCACATGAGACGCCCTATGGCACCTACCAGGTACCCAGACCAAGATTGCATGGATGCCTTGGGGATAGATCCAAGCTTCAGATTCTTATGCCACCAAATCTAGTGGGACCAGTTCGACGATATGAACAACACTTATAGGAACTTGACTCTAGAGTTCCTTAGCTCGTTTAATTATGATCCTTGGGATGGACCAGATGGACATGCTGTTTTCAGGTTGTTCGGGACTGACTACTCCTTCTCTCACAAAGAGTTTGGTGATTTACTAGGTTTTTAGACTACTCCTGATGCTATTCCAGAGACACCGATGGGGTATTTTATGAGCAGAGAAGTGGAAAGGTTTTGGAGTAACATCTCAGGTGGAGGGAGCCAAGATCCTTCCACTCAGTTTTCTCAGGTAATCCACAATCCTGCGTTAAGGTACTTCCAGATGATTCTAGCACACTCTTTCCTCGGTTTGCCAGATACAAAGACTTTGCTGAGTGAGGAGGAGATTTTCCTACTGTTTTGTGCGACTCAGTCACACCCAGTTGCTTGTGGCAACTTTCTGTTGAAGGGCCTTGCCAGTGTCGCCAGGTCATCTGTAGGCATTATACATGTCGGTGGGATTGTTACACAGATTGCTACTGCATTGGGTTTGTCTCGCAAATTATGGCATCTCAGGACCTTCTGCTGCTACCCCACCCTGGATGTTGAGTTTTGTCTTGATAGAGGATTAATGAGGAGGGCCTCTTTCGAGCCCAACACGTTTAAATTACTGATCGACGGCAAAGTGATACATTACTTTACATTACCAGACCCGCTGATGACCAGTGTCCACGACCCTGCTAATTGGAGTTATGCTTTAAGGGGTTATGGAGAGACTGTCGAAGAGCCAAAATCACCTCCCGCCGCTGAGTACACTCCTACACCTTTTTCCCCCTGAATCACTGTTATGTCTAACAATATATCTTTGCAGCCTCCTGATCTATAGACCCGGATTTACGAGCTCCACAAGGAGACTGCCCTGCTCAAGCAGGAAGTAGCGGACTTGGCATTACAAATCGAGATATTTGATCTCACTCATTCCTCAGAGGTTGATGCTCTATATCAGGAGATTGGAGAGCTTCAGAGGGAGATAGTTGAGATTCGTGGATCGAACCAGGAAGAGAGGCCTACCACATGATCGTTTTACACCGACATTATTACTCTAGTATTTAATTTTTCATACTTTATTTTATTTCTCGCATCTCCAGACATATTTTATATTACCGCATATATTATATTTTTCCATGTACTTTGATTTTTTCTTATATATTATTTCATGCACTAATCTCATTTTTCTTTTTCTTTCATTTTATTTTATTTTATTTTATGTCGAACAATGAAAAAAAAAAGAGAGAGAGAACAAAAATATTTTCATTTTTGTCTTCATATGCAAGCTTCATGCCTTAGAAGAAAGAAGAAAACGCTATCCGAACCCCCCGAAGACCAAATGTACGCAAAGCCCAAAAGGGGAATTGAAGATTTTAGGCCCAAAGGCAAAATGGCCTTGTGGCGCCCGCCACACCGTCCTCCTTTATTTCGGGGCAGATTCATCTCCCCCACCATTTTCACACCTTCAAACTTCCAAAACCCATTTTTCCAACTTCCGAAAACCCCATTGAACCCCATTAAAACTCCCACCTTTCTAAAACATTCACCATCTATAAAACCCATCCAAAATCCATTTTTATTTTCATCCACCACAAACCATAAAAATCCAACCTTTACCATTTCTCACATAAACCATTCTTCACCATTTTTCACTTCTCAAGGAGCAACAACAATGGAGTTCAATGGATATCTTCTTCACGATGGAAGACCGAGAGATAGGCAAAGGAAAATTATTCAAAGGCTTTAGAGTCGAGAAATTTTCTCGACTAGGTACGTCGATGATAACTGTCTTTACTCTTTGGGTCTATATCATAGTGTTTTTCATTTATTAGATTTTCTAGGCTTGCATAATATTTTTGTTAATCAGGAACCTACCTATGAGAGGCTGACAGTTGAGTTTTTAAGTTCATTGATATACACTGTTTGTCCTAACACTGCTAGGACAGTCGGTGCTGTTAATTTTAGACTATTTGGAATTGAATACGAATACAGTACCGGCAAACTAACAGGCTTGTTAGGAATCCCTCATATGGAAGGTGCTATATGTGAGGCACCTTTGGATTCGGAATGGTCGGCCGAAGTATTTTCCTTCTGGCAGAGGCTGTCAAGTACTTCAATAAATTCTTTTGAAGGAATACTTGCGTCGACCATCCATAACCCGACAATAAGAGTTTTCAGATATCTTTTGGCATGTACTATTTTTGGCCAGGAGATTCCAAATAAGGTAAACACTAAAGAGCTCCTATTTTTGCAAGGATGCCTCACTAATACTCATATCCATTTATGCTTGCACACATGGCTTTAACTATTAATAAAACAGGACCGATTGTTATTGGAGGACTTGTTACATCTATTACTCGAGCTCTTGACATGAACAATGAGATAGCTACACTTGAACCCCTACCTCCTTGCACAATTAATTTAAAATTTCTAAAAGACATGAAATTGTGCCGAACGAGGAAAGCAGGCGGTTATGAGTTGATGGTTCATGGGGTAGCTATCCCATCTGTTGCTTTACCTTGCAGTAGACATACCGATGTACGTAATGAAAGGAACTTGACCTATGATCTGAATGCTCCACCTATTTTGGGTCCACTTCCTCCTAATATTCCTGATGGGGAGGGACATGACACTGATGAAGAATATGATCGGAGAGAACATTCTCCCGTACCTCACGTGTCCCCCCATCATCCTTCACAGTCACACACCGCACCATCTTCCTCTAACCCTGTTGCAGGTGCTACTCCTGGATTCTATGTCACTGAGGAGATGTGGCGTGATATGACAGCTAGAGAGGAAAGGCGAGACAACCTACTCTCTATTGTTTCACAACAACTGACGGACAACATGAGCTTCATGGAATAATCGCGATTGGTTTCGAATCGTGCCTACAGTAATGTTTGTTGCGCCTTGACCGACATCACATCTGAGCAGGCCCGTCAGCGAGAAGTCAACCGCCGACACCACCAGCTTATGGAGGCCACTCAGGGTTCCATCCTAGGTAACCTTCGAGAGGTCTGGGGTGCCCAGGCTGCCTTATCAGCACGACTTGACCGGAGGGACCAGCAGCGCAGTAGATCCCGTCGTTCCAGACCATCACAGCAGGACGGCGAGGGCACCAGTGCTCCTCCGCAATAGTTTTCCAAGTTACTCTCCTTATCTTATTTCGAAACATTGGGGACAATGTTCGATTTAAGTGTGGGAGGGGATTTTATTGCTTTCTGTTATTTCCCTTCTTAGTTATTTATTTGCTTTCTGTTATTTTCTTTTTCAGTTAGTTATTTAGTTTAAGTTTTCTTAGATAATGCATGAGTCTGACAAGTCACCAGTATAGTGTATCTTTAGTACACCCTCATTTTTCCCATTTCCTTAGCCTTACCAAAAAAAAATTTTTTTAAAGAAAACAATGTTGTTTCACATGTTTTTTGGGCTTTGAGACAGGTTGGGATTAGGATGTGGTGACTTAGGTAAACTTTTTGAAACATCAGTATCATTTTAGCACCATAGACCTCTTGAATATAGGAATCACTCCTAAACCCCGCACATCATGGCCTTTATTATCATTCATAAAAATTGTCCTAAGTAGTTTATTCTAGCAGTCAGCTCCGGCCTAAGCATGCTCTACGTAGGGGGCCGATGAACATAAGTGAATGATCCAGTGCTAATAAAAAAGAAAAAGGCAAACTCTGGGATAGATGACCCTCACAAAGTCATTTAAATCGAAAAAAAGAAAAGAAAAATTTTGTTTGCCACAAAAAGAAAAAAATTGCAGTCACCTATTGTTAGTTGGTTCAGAGGTATCTGACACTGAACTTGGTAGGGCGGATTACGATCCGATCCCCTGCAGCTACATTTAGGTCAAAATAAAACGGGTTTACACATGCTTATGTGCCAGAAACCCTATGTTTTGGATCAGAATCACTAACCGGTCACTCTACTATGAAGCATGTATGGATAACAGGCTTAATGTGATTGCGCCTGAATGAAAAGGACCCAATAAGAGATGAGAAGATAGACCTAGGTATTGTGGGATGACATGGGTTGGTTAATATAGGATTGAAATTTGTGTCTGTATTATTATGGTACCCTTGGTTCACTTAGTTAGTACTTCTCACTACATCCTGACTTGAACTTAGAATCCCTCTTAGCCCGAATCACGTGTTGACACCAGTTTTCTTCACTTTTTAGCTTTAAATGTTTGCTTGAGGACAAGCAAAGGTCTAAGTGTGGGAGGATTTGATAACACTAAATTTCACCGTATTTCTGACTCCGATTTTGCATGCATTCTTAGTTTTTATTGCTATTTTGTTATGTTATTACTTTTTTTTTCTTTTTTTTCAGGTTTTTTTATGTAATCGGGGCTAAATCAAGAAAAGGAGCGAAAAAGGAGTTGAAACGGACGAAAACCAAGAAATTCAGCTTTTTACACTTACGACATCCACCATGGCTGGCGCCATGGGGTCAGCCATGACATGGCCACGTCTCAAGATCACTCTACAACTGCCAAAGCCCACGATCCCCACTTTCTCCACTCTTTTACACTTATGGCGGGCATCATGGCCTTGTGGCGGGCGCCACAAGGCAAAAGTGTTTCCCTCAACTTTTTAGAGGAGGGGGGCATCCTGGTCTTTTCTTGCTATTTGTTTTCCTATAAATAAGGCCTTAGATTTTCGTTTTCAATCATCCAAACTTAGAATCTCTTAGGCATATATCAGTTTTAAAGTAGTAATCACTTCACATCGAGGTGTTACTACAATCGATTGATCGAGTCTGTATACGTCTGTGTGATTGAGTTTTGGAGCACTCTAGGAGGAAGTTAATCCTGCCGCCATTTTAATTCCAGATCGTATTTTATTTTTCCGTACTCGCTTTATTTTATTTACTTTCCAAATTGCTTTATTTTATTTATTTCCCGCACTCGCTTTATTTTATTTATTTCCCGCACTCGCACTTTACTTTATTTTATTTCTCGCACTCGCTTTAAATACCTTTATTTCTCGCACTCGCACTACTTTTATTTACTTTCCGCACTCGCACTAATTACTTTTATGAAAAATAATAAAAAGAACTTTTACTTTACCAAGTCTAACTAAATCCATAAAGGTTAGAATGTAAGGATCGTAATTGAATCAGTAATCCGTACAATTGTTTGTAGAAACACTTAAGGGCTATTTTAACTTTCAATATAAGTTTAATTGTTTTTAACTATTTCAAAAACAGCCAAAAGCGCTTTGTCTAGTTCATTAGGAGTTTTTAGATTAAAAATAAAAGGGATTTTAAAATGATTTTCGGACGCGTTAAGAAGTTTAGAGTCTGGTTCGTGAGAACCTCGTTTTGCTAAGAAATCCAGGTTAAAGTACTTTTCAACTTAGATAAGATATTATATTTCTTAAAAATAGGCTTACTATTCTAACGCAATACGCACCTTTTTATCCGTGACAATAGGAGGGGTTGATTAGAGAGTACAACTCGGTTCTGAATATGTGAAAGCGACAGTTCCTGTTAAATTATTTCTTTTCAAAGTAGAAAAATTGCCCATAAGTAGTCCTATTAACAAGTACCGGAATATCAATTGATTATGTGAATTACATTCGAGCCTGTCCTCATTAATTATTTAAAATTATTATTTTATTTACCATTGCGCACTCTTTAAAACCATTATATTCAATTGCCTTAGATACACACCATAACAACGGGTACGATAGATTGACACTTGGTCTTTGTGGATTCGACAATCTTTTATATTACTCTGACGTGTTCTTACACTTGCGAAAAACATGCATCAAGGATCGTCTGGTATGAGTGTGTTTACCGTCTTGCATGCGAGACAAGTTGTCGCAAATTTGTGTTGTTTATGAATGAGATGAGAAGAGAAGTTCCCGCAGGAAGGTCGCTTATTGTTTGTTGTTTGCTTTTTAAGAGTTTTGCATGAATTTGGCACAAGGAAGTGAATTCAAACTCTTTTCCATGGGATGTGTACTTGCCACTACATTCCAATATGGAATAATAGAACAAGCACACCAAGCAAGGAGAATTTATCCAAGACTTGTTTCCATGAATTAGGGTTTAAGTTCACTAGCTTGTTGAACTTTATTAAGGGCTTTTGTGGCTTTTATGAAGAAATGTCTTTTATATTTTTCTTTGTGAAACAACCCCTTGATAAGACTTGTGCATCATGTTAGACAAGCTTACACCACTCCAAGATGGAATGAGTGCAAGTGCCTCGTGGAATAAGGCTATACACAAGGGATCCTTTCATGCATTTGTTAAGTCTTTTTGGATTTGGTTTGAAGATGAGGAGAGAAGACTCAAAAGGAAAAGGTCAAAGCTAATGGGGGACTAAGACACAACCCTAAGTCATATTATTATGTACAAGTGTGATCCTATGGTTAATGAGGTTTTCTAACCTAATGAGAAGAAAGAACAGGTTAGAGTTCAACTTACTTCCTAAGGAAGTTAAGTTGAATCTAAAGAGAGAAAGAGGGAACCTATGAACAAGGCACAAAGTGCCAAGGCAAGGAAAATAAATGCATAAGACCAGAGTTAGCATGACAATTCATATTGAAAGCATAAACAAATGGCAAACTTCACACAAGAACTCACACTAACCTAGGAAAGATGTTAATGAACTCCTATGGTCAATACCTAAGCCTAAAGCATCTTATAAGGTAACATACCTAAAAGGTCAGTAGCTAAACCAATTCAAATGTTTCTAAAGGAATTAAGTGAATTAAAGGCAAAATATGCCCTAAGACACCACTAAACCCTAAGGATGAAGTTAGAAAGATAACCTAAGTGATTACTATTGCTAAAGTCCCTTAAACTCAAAGGTAAATGAAAAAAGTCAGAACTTAACACTATAGGGAAGTGAAGGAAATGAAAGGATCAAATGAAAAAGGAGAGATTCAAGTTAAAGGTATTCTAGTATGATATTGAGAGGTGAGAAGAAACACATATAGAAGCATGGTTATAAAGATGAAACAAAATGACTTAGGAAAATATTCAAAAATAACCAAAGGGACTTGACTTCCCCATACAAAAACCAGGGGCTTGACAAAAAAATGGAATGGAAATCAAACTTGGAAAATGTTCACAAATGGTGGGTTAAGAAGCATCCTAAGGCTAGGTGTTAAAATTAGGGTTTCTAAGGTCCTTTAGGAGACAAATGAAGTTCAAAAGGAAGAAAAATGGTTCTAAAATGAGATGAACAAGTATCGATGATCACAAAACACTTATAAGACTAAAAACAATGACAAGATGAAGTTAAATCATGTACAAAAGGATTTTGAAGTGCTTAAGATGGAAAAAGAAGGAAGATTAGGTTAAAAGTGGGACAAGTGTGACTTAGAACTCAAGTAAACCCTAAAAATAAAAGGTAAGGACCCAAGGGTGGATTTCAATGTTAGAAGACCTATAATATGACTCACAAAAACCAGAAACAAGACCTTAGACTAATGGCATGAGTGCCTTATGCTAATGAGATCAAAGGAAGGGAACAAAAGGATAAAAAACATGACTTGTGAACCAAACAACTTGAAAAAATACTAAATGACCTTAAAAAATTATGAAAGTTGACAACTCAATACAAAAACAGAGAGTAACATATGTACAAAAGATCTCACAAAAATTCCTATTTTTGAGTGGTATAAGGCTCATTGGAACACCATTAGGGTTTATATGATCAATGTGGAAACCATGGACTCAAAAGACCTAAACAAAGACCTAAAAACTCAGAGAAAAATATTTTGATGAAGTTTAATGAGCTCTTATAAGAAGGCAAAAATAATGGGCCATTTATGTTTTATGGTTTGAGAGGAAGAAATTGTACAAGGTGATTGGTCAAAATATGAGAAAAATGGAATTAATTCAAATGAGAAATTAATTCTGACTAAATTATTAAAGAAAAATGAAAACAAAAATTATCGAAAATTAGGGAAAAATATGAGAAATGGCCATGAATTAATTGGGAATTTTTTTATGCTTTTTACTATTTTTAAAAATAAGAAACGAAAAATGAATTAAGATGAAAAAGAAAATAAAAAGAAATGAAATTGACTGCTTTGGTATGGGCCTGGGGGTGCGTTTAGTGAACAAAACAACATGATTGGGCTTGAATGCAATGCACTGGGGGTGCCAATAGGAAACTGAAGACTTTGTGTTGACTTTGGTCATGTGACTGGCATGTGCATTTTAATGCGCTAGCACGCTAATGGCCCTAGGATCAGATTCATCTAATGGTCATCTTATAAAGTTAGGGGAATTAGGGCTTTACTGTTCTGATGACCGGAGATGAATTTCGGTCATCTTCTCCGGCTAGCCTCCGGTAGGGCAAACACAAATCATCATTTAAATGAAATCTAAAACCATGTAAAGATTCTCCTTTCATCACTGATCATAAATCTACCCTCACAATTCACTTAGGGTTCCTAAAATAGCCAAATCGAAGACAAACAAAATGACCTATGAAACTGAAACTACACACCTAGGGTTTCTATCAACTAGCCAGATACTTCAATGCTCCTATTGAGCTTTAATCACCATGAAACCAATGAAAAACAGGCAATTCGAACAAGCAAAGTTTCAGAGCATACCTGAATTGCAGAGGTATTATAATGTTGCTAGAAGGCCAGAGAGGAGGTTCCTTGAGTTGCTTGATCTTGCTCTAACACAACAAGAGTTAAATAAACACTTTGTACCTTGTGAATCTTGATGATTCAAAGAAAATGCAATGAAGTGTGAGATTTTGAAGTGGAGATTTCTTGATGATTTGTGATGATCAAGCCATGGAGATGAAGCTACATACTATGAAAATGATGAATTGAGGTAGATTGAAACTGAACTGATGGTGATGGAAGAACCTGGATCCAAATTGCAGTGCAATCTCAAAGATGCAGTAGCATATCCTTGAGGAATCCAACTTTTTTATCAATGGAGATTATGCTTGAGATGATGTTGATGATAGCTTGATACAGAGTGGATCAAGGAGATTGAGAATGGATCTTCCTCGAAGCCAAGTGCAGTGAAGATGCAGAGAGAACTTTGATGATTTTCTATGGTGTGAATTGAGCAAAAATGGTGAGAGCCCTTCAAAATGCACTGCACTCTTCTCTTTATAGAACCCTTGACCAATGATCAGAATCTATAACCATGGTTAATTAGCCTGGTTAACTGAGTTAAGTTGGTTTCCACTGAGTCAAGTTTGTTAGGGTTAGTTAGATTCAGTTATGCCAGTTATGCACTCTAGAATCTTCTGCTCGAGCTCAATTCAGTGTGTTAATGTTCATGGCACTTGTGGTGTGGATTAGTGAAGTGCAGTGGAGCTGATCAATGCAATGCATAAAGTTTCTAATTTGTTTGAATTTCACAAATAGGTGCATAGTGGCATGTCATGATCATGCAGGCAAGTGATCATCAACTGCAATGCCTCATGATCATTAGTTGGTAAATAATGCTCTCAAACTGACTGAACTGATCATCGAAAGAATTCATGGTGCAATGCCTTGTGACCCAAGAAACCAGATTACAGACTTTGATCTTGTATGGAATGAAGCTTTATGGGCAAGGCACCAAATGGTGAAGTCCTTGTGATCAAATCAAAGATAAAACTTCATAGAACATATTTGATGTTCAACCAATGATGTGAGAAGGTCTCTAAGTTGCTCAAAAATGCCACTGAACTCAAGGCAATATGATTGTACTTTGGCCTGCATAGATTTAGGCATGCCTTGGCAAATTGTGTCCATGGTGGATCAGTGTGAGGACCTCACTTTGACCCTCAAATAGCCTAAGAAGACTTGCTCAAATGAAAAATCTTTGAACATCAATCTTGTAGGGATTACATCAAGGAACAACTTTGTAGTTCACCAAAAATTGATTTGAAGTGTTTTTGACCAAGAAAAATGGCATGACAATTGACCCTCCACCTGTTTGATGATATGCCAGGCACGGCGTGCGCGCTGGCCTGCCTGTGCCCTGCCCATGACTTGTCTTGGGCCTTGAATTGTTCAAACCTTACATGATCATAACTTTATCATTTTTAATGCTATGGAAGAGTTCCACCTATGGATTTGAAGCTCAAGATGCCCTATTTAATTGGCTCCAAGTAGAATTTTCATAGCCCTCATATTTTGGGAGAAGGCCTCATTCAAAGTAGCTGCAAAAATAGCCAAAACTTGGCATTTTTGGAAACCCTAATTTTCCAAAAATGGTAAGTTTTGGTTTTCTTGATTTCTCTTGATTCCTCCATAATTTCTTGATCAAATTTGAAACATAGGACCCTTATAACCCTAATTTCATGATTTTGATCTCAAAAAGTCAAGAGTTGACTTTTTCTTCAGCATGGTTGACTTTTCCTCAAATTCCGGATTTTCAATCATCTGACCAATTGAACCTCTTCCAAAATGAATTCGTGGATGAAATTTGAACCTTATACACTTGTTGTCATATAGAACACAATGGAATCCACTTTTGCTCAAAAATTCATGGAGAAGCCCTTAACAATTGAAACCCTAATTTGAATCATTTCCTCAGGAGATGTTGCACTGCTTGCCTTCTTTGGTCAAACCAAAACTTTCCATGACTTATGGCTTATAATAAGAACTTGTGGGATGTTGTAGACCCTTAGCATGATGTTGAGAAGCTTTGTGACCCTTTGATTGCCTTTGTATAGCCTTCAGTTGCTCCATCCATTGACCATGTGCCTATGCCTCAGCTATGCTACACATGATGCAATGTTTTTCATTATTTGTGAACTTATGTATGCTAAATGATATGCAGAATGTTGAGGATATGAGAGGGAAAACTTTGAGGTATTACAACTGCCCCTATTCAATTATCTGCAAGCTTGAATGACTAATTGCGAAAGTCCTTAGACATTCAAGATATGGAGTAATTGAATACTCGAATAAACTTGGAAATTTGAACTCGGGGTGATAAAATATGCCGAGAAGAATGCCATCCTCAAATTACAATTCTCAAAAGATCCTCGGATCTAACACGAAACCATCCTCGAATGGAGACGCAATGACATATCGGCCTCAGTCGATAACCAGAAACACAAAGACTGACCTCAGATAGACTTTGCAAAAGAGACAAACGGACCTCAATCAATAAGCTCAAAATGGTCTATCATCCTCGAATGATAGCCACAACAACAAGACCAACCTCATAAGGACTGGAAGAAGAGAATGCCATCCTCGAATGACAATTCTCAAAAGATCCTAGGATCTAACATGAAACCATCCTCGAATGGAGACGCAATGACATACCGGCCTCAGTCGATAACTAGAAACACAAAGACTGACCTTAGACAGACTTTGCAAAAGAGACAAACTGACCTCAATCAATAAGCTCAAAATGGTTTATCATCCTCGAATGATAGCCACAACAACAAGACCAACCTTAGACGGACTGGAAGAAGAGAATGTCAACCTCAGAAGGACTGGAATAAGAGAATGCCATCCTCAATAAGCTCAAAATGGTCTATCATCCTCGAAGAGGATGCAAATTTTGAGGTATTACAATGGTTTATGAAACAAAGGATAAAGGCTCAAAATTGTGTTTGTACCCATCCTTCTTCGTGATGAATCTCCAGTCATGCGTTCAGTTAAATCTACACATTTGTCTTGACAATATAAGGGTAAAGATGATGATTTAAGGTTCATTGGAAATGACAATCATTTTATTAGACTTTGATAGATGTTCGTAGTGACCCATCATTTTTGTACATGGTGGTCACTAAATCTTATTTGTTTGATGTTGAGGATTTGAGGGCCTCTTTTGCTAGATTATTCTTTATTTTTTGATCCCTAACTTTTGCCTAAGTCATTTCTTTGGGTGTTCGACTTAGCGGGATTTCTTATTATATATTTTTTTGTATTTGTTTTTGAAATATTGAAAGTTATGACTGCAAAATTATTGGTTGTAATGGATAATCTTGTAACTTGAATGTGTAATCAAAACAACTGAACAACTACCCTGCCCCCAGGTCAAGCATAAGGGTTTAGATCCGAAAGAAACTCCTACTTCTAGGCTCGAAGTGGTGAAATAGGGATTAACTCCTTATCTCTCCAGTATTTGGGATTTGAAATAATGCATGTACATCATTGACAATATTTTATCCGAAAGCACACCACATCAGTTATAGGTATTTTGTTTTCATCATCCTCCCACAAAATCTTTGTATAATCGAAAGTTTTGAACAAAAGGTATTATATTTTTTTAAGGGAAAGCATAAAGACATAAATAAAAAGATGAATTGAATTCAAAATATTGCAAATGCTCATTTCATTAATCATTAAAGTACAAACATAATTGAAAAACAAACAGTTGTTATGACTACAAGGAAAATACAAACAGAAAGGAAACAATGGCCTAGTGACTAATCAGTTACAAGGATGAGTTATTTTGTCTTGAAACACTGGCTTTAGGGAGAACTAATTAAAGTCGATTGAAGCTTAAAGTTGCATGCCTTGGCAAAGGATTTTCTGTGACATTAGGAGTGGTATCACAGAAGGAGAGGATTTTTTCTCTGATCAAATCTTTAACCCTAGCCTTCAGTGCATAGAAGCTTTCCAAATCATGGCCTGTCATAGCTTCATGAAATGCGTAATGGAGGTCAGATATGAAATCCACGTGGAAGAGGATTTGGAAGTGGAGGAGGAGACTTAGTAGTGACCAAACCCGTTTCAAGCAATCCAGGATACAATTTTGTGTATGACATAGGAATAGGACCAAAGTGAGTCATATCACGACTTTGAGCTTGTCCAATAGTCGGACGTTGAGGAGCTCTAGCTGGTTGAGCATCAACCACATGAGCAACAATAACAACATAAGCTTGATTACCACGTTGAGGCCTGTGATGAGGTCTACTATCCACAGTCAAGACAACATTGGTCTGATCTTCCCTTCTCCTTTGGAAAGTCCCAAAAGGCTTTTTTGCATTGTTGGAAGACTCAGCAGTGACTTTTGACACTTTACCATTCTTGATTCCTTCTTCAAGTCTTTTGCCAATGGTAACCAGATCAGTGAAACTAGAAGAGACATTTTCGATCATCTTTTCCCAATAGAAGGGAGCCAAGGTATCCATAAACATTACATTTAATTCTTTCTCATCTAGAGGAGGTTCAACCTGAGATGCCAACTCTCTTCAATGTTAAGCATACACCTTGAAGGATTCTCTTTCCTTCTGAGACATATTCTGCAATTGACGGTGATCAGGTGCCATGTCCAAATTATACTTGTACTGCTTTACGAAAGCATCACCCAAATCCGTCCAGCTATGGATACGATCCTTCTCAAGTCCCATGTACCACTTAATAGAGGCACCACTCAAACTATCTTAGAAACAATTAATAAGCACTTTGTTATTCTTTGTGTAAGCAGCCATCTTGCGACAGTACATCGTTAAATGGAGTTTTGGAAAAGTGCTCCCCTTGTACTTCCCAAACTCTGGAATCTTAAACTTGGATGGCATGACAAGGTTGGAAACCAAACACCTGTTTCTTAAATCAATGTCGAAGAAGTCATTACCCTTTACAACCCTTAGTCGTTTGTCAATAGTTCGATATTGCTCATGACCAACTTCAGGTTCAACATAATCTTCAAGATCATCACCTTGAGCACTAGCAGCATTGTACTCATAGGGAACTGGGCCAGTATGAACCACTGGTCTAGGTTCAGTAAAAATAGGAACTTGAAAAGTGGGTCTGGACGCCTGACCGACCATAGAAGTAGTAACATGAGGTGGAGAGTAGTTGTGTGGCAAACCAAACTCCAACCAAGTTGAAGGTGTAAATTGAACATATTGAGGTTCGACAACAGTGTTTTCAACATCTTAGATCATAGTTCTCTGAGGTGGATCTCCTCTAGCAATCAAAACTTGAAGTACCTCAGCCAGCTTCGTCACACTCGTCTTCAATTCTTCAATTTCAATTTGAACCTCAACATTGTGAACCTCTTGTTCTGACATCCTGTGTCTGTGGTAAGCTCTGGTTCTGTATCAGCTACGAAGAATTAGCTTGATGATTGACAGATGACTGAAAGATAGAGACAGCGGGAATAAGGTGACATACAACTTGGATGTATGCATGAATCAATGCAGATGATGCAAATGATATGCAATGTCATGTAACACATGATGCGATTTACATATAACAAGATCAAAGGTTCGAGATCACATGTGTGGAGTCTGGGTAAAGAACCATCCACAAGGTGTGTACTAGAGGTAAAGATACTTACACAACGGGTTCTATAAGTTTCTCAAAGTAATTGACCCATTAGACTATTTGCTACCAACAATAATATGCTTGTTGGGTGTCAACTTTATCCAATGAATCCACTTCGAGTGAGGTCCTCACATGGATCCAATGAGAAAAAGCATCTAGTGGACCCACACTACGAGACCATCAATAACAAAGGTTATAGATACGATGCTTAGAGTTACAAATCCATTAGACTGTTTTCCACCAACGACAAAATGCATGTCGGGTGTCAACTCCATCCAATGAATCTACTCCAAGTGAGGTCCTCACATGGACTCAAAAAGAAAAAGCATCTCGTCGACCCACATTATGACACAACCAATCCCATTTTAAGAGCTCTCAAGTACGGGTTAGGACTTATCTCACCATACATGAATCACAAAACCCTGAAAAACAAAAAATCCCAAACAAAAAGAAAACAATAATAATAGCACAAAACAAGGATAAAACAAGTTAGGTTTAACCCTCTTGGGGGATTCCCAATGAAGTCGCATTTCTGTCGCGGTGAGAATTAGATACTAAGTTATTAAGTTAACTTGAATCACAAATCATAAATGTTCACCATCGAACTTTAATTTATCCCAGGGAAGGGAAAAATATCGAGAAACCCTAATAAACATGCTAAGCTAAAAATGAGGCTAAAAGCTAAGCAGTCAGAGATCGAAGGTATGACGGTTGGTTATACCTAGGAAAGGTGCTAGCATCCTAAGTATATGTAGTACTCTACGGGAACCTCTTGTTATATCTATGTTTTGTGCTTAATTGTCTGCTAACTGGATGGAAACAAAACTAAAAAATGAAAAGGTAAGAAATGATGAAATAGGATGAAAAAAATAGAAAGTGTGAAAGAGGAAAGAATGTGAAAAAAGAAAACTATGAAAAAAGAAAACTGTACTCGCCAAGGATAAACCTCGTGCCTACATATTCCCTCGTGCAATGAGAAAGTCAGAGAGTCGTAGTTCGGAAAATTACGGGTAAAAAAAGAAGGAAAAGCTTGAATGCAAAGCTTATGAAAAGATTAAAGTATGAAAACTAAGATGGAAACACACAAGTGACAAGTAATTGATAATAAGTCAATACAACATTTTTTCTCTTGGATTGGGTAACGAGCAACAAGCAACGAGTAAAAATGAAAGTACGCTCACGGCAAAACATCGTGGGAAAACGAACAAGTATCGTATACGAAAAAACATCGTAAAAACAAAGTATGCACGACAAAAACATCATGGAAAAGATATGACAAAGATTATCAAAGTCACGGACAGACTATTTGCCACGCGCGATAACTGCTTGTTGAGTGTCAACTTCATCCAATGAATCTACTTTGATTGAGGTCCTTGTATGGATCCAACGAGAAAAAGCATCTCGTGGACCCACACTACGAGACCATCGACACTAGGGTTAACAAGAACTACATCAAGTTGAAATTGTAAAAGCTAAACTTATCTAATTTGTTTTTGGGATTTTTAATATCTAAAGTAATACTTTAATTAAAAAAGTCTAAACAACATAAATGAAAATAAAATAGACAAATTAAAAAATATTTTTGAGTTTTTTAATAACTAAAATAATAAACTAGTTAGACTAAATAAAAAATAGTAATAAAACTATAGACTAAGCAAAGAAACTTTTTAAAATTTTTAATGTATCAACAACTAAACAAAATTACAACTAAACTTAAAAACTAAATTTAAATAACTTACTAAACAATATTTTTTTTTTAGATTTTTAAGTGTTAATAACATATATACTTTACTTCTAAGATTACTAATTAAACAAAACTATATTTTAAAATGAAGAAACTAAAGCCAATCTAATATCTTATACTAATAAGAGAATTTTTAAATAATTTAAATAGATAACAAACTAAAATAAAATAAAAAACCTAATAAAATAAAAATGAAAAGAAATAAATAAACATGGATATTTATCATAAGCTAACCTATACTGACACTATAACAACAATAAAATATGAACACATAAAAAATATTACATTTTTACAACATAGTTATATATGGTATGAAAGAAAATAAAGGATGAATGATACTCACAAACTCAAAAGTTAGCAAAGGTTGAGTTTATTGTGTAGAAGAAAGTGATGATGTTTTGATGGAGGTTGTTGTTGTGGTGAAGATGGTGAATTTTTATGGGTATTGTGTAAGTAAAACAAATATTTGACTTTGAAAAATATGTAATGAATGTGCTAGACTTTGAGAATTTAAGTGTGGTCTTGTTAGTCCAAAATGAGAGAAAGAGATATCTTATTTATAGTGTGAATGAGGTGAGAATGTTGATGTGACAATCCATGTGACTTTATGAGAATGATTTTTGGCCATTAATAAGTCTAAGTTGGAAATCCATGTGAAGCATTTGTACTATATTGTAGTGGTTCCCACTTGCCATTTTTCCCTTTTTAGACACGAAGACAAATAAAAGAAAAGTAATAATAATAATAAAAAAGATGATATTAATAATAATAATAATAATAATAATAAAACTAATAATAATAATAATAATAATAATAAAAAGAAATTGAAAATGGTTAACAAAAAAGAAATTATATTGAATTAAATAAATTGAAGTTAAACTAAATCAAAGATAAACTAAATAAATTGAAATTGAAATTAAACTAAATTTAAAATAAAATTTAATTAAAATATAAATTAAAACCAAAATTAAACTAAGATTAATTCTATATAATCTAACATGATTATCTATAAAGAAATCATAAAAATCAAGAAATGGCATGAAATGATAAAAATCGGCTAAAACTGCATGATTAATGATCAATGCAATGTTTATGCAAAAATAACTGACTTATGATACTTCGATAAGAAAGCATCGAACGGATTTTACAAAAACAAACTCGATCAAAATTCAGGGTGTGACAAAGGCCCAAATGAATATTTTGAAAACGACGATCGCGCAGAGGTTTGTGAAAACTGTATTGGGTCGTAGACAATAACTAGGGCCCAAATGATTTGACAAAATAAAGAGGGTTGGGTCTTACACTCTAAAAAGAGGCCCAAGTAGTATTGATGAGAGTTTGAAGACTTATAAAACAAGAAACCCTAATTTCAAACTTTTTTAAATATATTGGCAAAATAGCATCAGGAGTCCTTTAAGTTATTTAATGTTACCGCTTAGGTCCTTTAAGTTTTTTTTTGTAACATTTAGATCCTTTAAGTTTAAAAATGTTTGCAATGTTAGCCTTTGTCGCTCCCCCTAAAAGACACCAGGTCAAGACAAGGTACAGACGCGAACGTTCGGTGAAAAGAGAACATGAAATGAAGGTGAAAAGAGTCGCCAGCTAGGCATTTTTATCCCGAAGGAAAGGTAATGCTGCATAAACCTAGAAAAAGATGGATAAGACAGTTGCAAACCAGAGAAACTGAGAAAGGGGGTTGATTACAAACTGGGAAGGTATTAGCACCCAGATTGTCCGTCGTACTCGACGGGATCCCCGCTTACAAGATTGTGTTTAAAAGGGGTAAGTGTATATGATATATGTGTGCAAAAGCTAAAGAATGAATGTACAGGTGTCAGTGCAAAAAAAGGTGAATTTCTCAGGAACTGAGGCTTTAAAAAGAATGCTGAAAGAGGGGGAAGACAAAGAGACTTTTGTTCGATAACTGTTAAGTTATGCCTACGTATCCTCTCGTGCAATGAGGAAGTCAGAACACCGTAGTTCGACTCAAAGAGACTGAAAATAAAATTTGACTGTGAACTGCTTACTTGTCTGTGCTCAAGTGTATGACTCGTCTGGCTCGAGTGCTAACTGTCTTGCATTAGACGGAAGAAGCAAGTTCTCGCTTATAGAGTGAATGTGATGAGAAAAGAATCCCGGAGGAGACAATTATTGTTTATTTTATGTTTTCAGTTTTGTTTTTGTTTTTGGTTTTTTTGCATAAGTTAATGAGCTTAAGCCTGAATCAAGGGCTTGTAAACTCATTATATCCTCCCTAATTAGGGATAATGAGCCTACTTAAGTATGAGATAAGCATCTTAACTTAATTGCCATGATAATGTAGGATTAAGATCATTAACCTACTTGTGATTAGTTAGACATTTTTTTTTAGTGTTTAATAATGAGTTTAATCTCTAATCACAGATTAGTGGACTCATTACACCATCCTAATAGAAATATAATAGATGAGAGCACTTAAGTTGAGGAATATACCTCAACTTAATCCATGGTTAGGGATTAAATTCATGACAAAACAAAGCCTTTATTAAATTGATTTTAATTAAGGATGAAATTAAGAAGTGAGTTTTATGATTTGTAAGACAACTTGAGGGGGACTTGTCCATTAAACACTAGGGTTAGTCCTTCTTAACCATAAGGAAGAAATAGAACCCTAATGTAAGGCTCAAGTTACAAGATAAAGTCTTAGTGATTATTAGATGCTTTGATTAAGAGGTTTAAACAAATTAAAGGTTTAACACTTAGGATTAAAGTTATACACTCCATCCTAAGAGAAGGATGCAGGCATAACCCTAATTCTAAAGTCCTAAAGCTTTAAGAGTTTTGTCTCTGATTATTGAGATAAGAAGAGAGACTCAAGGAGACTCAAAGGTAAAAAGCTAAGGGGGACTAATCACAACCCTAATTATTATCATGCTTGGATGTTCCTATGGTTTGTAAGGCTTGAGAAAGATCTTCAAGGAAGCCACCAATGGAAGAAGCAGATGAAAGGAGGATGAGAAATAGAATAAGTTACTTACTTCATTAAAGAAGATAAGTAACTTAAAGAAGGAAAGTGAGAGAGATGGAACACAAGTGAACAAGTTCACTTAAAATACAAGTAAAATGCAAATGAATGAGATAAGAAGAGGTGAGAAGTGAAGGCAAATCCACTTCTCACAAATAACTTACCAAAAGTTCCTGAAATGGTTAGTATGAATGCATAAAGTATAAAGCATAAAGAAATGAAGTGAAATGAGATGCAATGATCAAAGTCAAAAGTGTTTATGCAATGTAAATGTCATGTAAGATGATGCAAAGGCATACAAAGTACATATGAATGATCATACAAAGATGGGATGTCATGAAAGCATGCTTGGAAGTTTGAAAACACATGAAAGTTTATGAAATGAAATAAATGTTAAGCATGGAAAATGGATGAAGAAATGATCAAGCAAGGTTCTACCATGTCTTAAGATGTCTAAGATGACATATGAATGCAAGAAATGTCATGGCAAGTTCATGTAATGATGCATATGCAAGGTGAATGCAAATGAACATGAGAAAATTAGGGTTACATGGACATGTGAGATGTAAAAGGATAGAACAGAAGCAAATGACATGATAAAAATTTGAAATCAAGCTCAAACAAACCCTAATCCCATATTAGATCACACCCCAAAGGAGGAGGTCAGAAGCCTAACCTATCAAAAGTTATGATTTACCTAAGTTTCCTAGGGTTTTTGGGTGGTTCAAAGGGAAAAATGCAAATCAATTTGAAAATGTAAGATAAATTCATGAGGGAAAAGACCTATAAACTTCATACAATATTCAAAACAATGCAAAAAGAATCAACTTCAAACTCTTCTTGGTTAGGAAGAAATGATTTTTCAAAGTTAGGGTTTAAAAATGTGATTTTAATGACCCTTAATTCAAAGAAAATTGGCAAATGATGATCAAACCTAAAAATAAATTTGTGTGAAGAGTTTGAAAATGTTTCGAAATGCATTGGGATGATTCATGATTTTTTTGGTGATTTTTAGAAACCTAAATGCATTTTTAATTAATTAAAAGACTTTAATTAATTAAAAATAACATTTAAATATTTTAAAAATGCTTTTTTAATACAAAAAATAAAATAAAAATCATTTTTGGAATGAGAAAAATATTTAAAGTCAGAATGCAAAAGAAAATATTTTTGTGATGCTTTTTGCTATTTTAAATAAATTATGCAAGAAAAATGAATTAAAATGAAATAAAAATGATTTTAAATGGAAGTCAACTGATCCAGTGGGTGAGATTCAAAAGAAAAAGGTGGGAATTGACTGGCGCGCATCTAGATGGCTCACATTCAAACTGAGTTTTAATTAAGTTTCATATTTAATTAATCAGGATTAAAAGCTAATGGCGCATCTGGACCACACGTTGCCTAACCCTAATCACCATCCAATGGCCACGCACGCATCTGGGCAACTAACCCTAATTAGGGTTCTAAACACTTTCAGGTGACTGAAGCTAGCTCCGGTCATCTTCTCCGGCAAGCCAAACACCCTAACTTCTTCCCTAAGCTAAATCAAACCCTCTAACTCTCTAGAAATGATCTACTAACCTCCCTCAACAAGAATCCATCATCAAACAACATTTATCATTCATCCAAAGCAAGATTCGAAGCAAATCGTGAAAACAATCAAAACTTTCAGAAGTTCAATACATGCTCATTTCTCAACCATTTTCGAAAATAAACATATCAGGATGATCAGCTAAACATGTAGAATCATTTAGAAACTTAAATAGCAAGTTCTGGAAAAAAAGTTCATCAAGCTACCTAAGTTGAAGCTTTGTGTTCTTAAGCTTTCTGACCTCCCTCTTGGTTCAAATTCACCCCAATGAACTCCCTGATGATGATGAGGAGCTTAGAGCAAGCTTGTATGGCCTGGTTTGAGAGTTTCAGTTCCTCTGCACCAAGAATCGTGTTTTGGTTTGGCTGTGTTTTAGGCTATGATGATGGGTGCTTTGTGATCCTTAGGTCATGTGGAGATGAATGGTGAAAAAAGATTGAAGTTTCAGTGGTTGTGTGATGAGTTTCGAAGAGAGGAAGTTTTTGACAAATTTTGTGGATTCTGAGTGTGTGTGTGTGTGTGTTTCAGGCTTCAATGTTGTGTTCTTTTGAGTCCTTAGGGTTCACATAATGTATGTTGATTGGCCAGAGAGTTGTTGTGGCACAGGCTGATTGGTATGGGGTGATTTGCAAAAAAGTCAAGATTTGTGTACTTGAGGTATGGGCCATGGCAGGTCTGATTTCTTAGGGTGTATGGCCTCAACAAGTTTCATGGATAGCCATATAATGGTTTTGATGCAACTGGCACAAGTGGATGAGAGGATCCAATGCATTTTGCAATTCTTGAGAGTTTTGGCCCTTTTGTGATTTCTTGAAGTTCAAGTCATGAAAACACTTGGTTCAATGCACAATTCTGATGTTTAGAAGCTCAATTGACATATTGTGAAGTGTTTGTGTACATTAGAAGTCATTAGAATGCTTGAACATGCCAATTTTCAAAATCCCTCTTTGACATGAAACTTGAAATTATAGGATTTTTGCCAACTTTGAAAGGACATATCTTGAGCTCTATGATGAATCAAGACATGTTCTTGTACTTTTTGAAAAGGGAAAAACCCAATCTATAACTTTCATGACCAAAGTTTTTTCATTTGAAGCATTTTTGGTTAAGAAATAGGAGGTTGAAAAACATTCCCAAAATGGAAAGTTTGCATTTCAAGTCATTTCCATTTTTGGCAAGTTTGCAATTGGCTCAAAATTATTCAATCTTGTTAACTTACAACCACTTCTAAGATCAAATAAAGATCATAGAACTTCAATTTGATGAAAATACCCCTTTGGTTCCATTGTTGGGGGTCTCAGATGCCCTGATTTTGACTTAACTTGCTCAGGAAGTTACCCAGTGAACATATGATTTCTACAATGAGTTTCTTCATCAAACTTGGTACACATGATCCTTATGACATATTAAGAACATTAGAAACAATAATGACCCAAAAATTTGGAGTTAAGGCCTCTGAAACCAAAACCCTAATTTTGATCATCTGTGTAGTGAAACCCTAGCTCTGTTTCCATGCCTTTGCCAGTTCTTGTGATCCCTTGACTTTCATGAACTTTGAGGAGTATAATATGATGATATAACACACATGGACCCTCTTGGAAATCTTTGAGGCCTTTGGGATGGCTCAGATGGATTCTTGGATTGCTCAGATCACAAACCCTAGATGCAGATGAACTTGAACCATGCAGTGAAGCAAATATGCAATATGAGGTAGTATGCTTATGCTAATACAAAAATGAAAGATCACAAGTCATGGTGTGATAAAGAGTGAGGGCAAATTTGGGGTGTTTACAGCCTTTTTTTGAAATTTTGTTTAAAAAGTGCATAGGTGGAAAAATTGATATGAGGTGGCTTCTAACTAAAATGATTTGGCTTTTAGGTATGATGACTGGGCAAAATAGTTGGGGATTTTTCATAATTCAAGGATTTTATAAATAAATCCCCAAATCAAATGATATGAACCCTAAAACGGATAACTATAGCAATGGCATCTCAAGGGAGTAGTTCAACAAATAATAGGTATATGAAGACATCTGGAATGGAGAAGAAATGTACATGTCGAACGTCATTCGTGCTACGAACTGTTAAGAAAAAAGGAAGTAATTTTAGGAAGCAATTTTGGGGATGCAAATTATTTGAGATACTAATTTTCGTTTATGGTATTAATTTTTGTTTTGGTTTATGGTATTAATTTTCGTTTTGGTTTATGTAGAGTGAAACTAATTTTTCTTTTGGTTTATGGTATTAATTTTCGTTTTGGTTTTTGTAGAGTGAAGCTTATAATGTGGGTTGCAATTTCTTTGAATGGTATGAACATAATGTCAGTGATGAAGTCAATCCTGAATCACATGCCCCAGTTATTACAAAATGTCCCAAATGTGAAGAAAAAGATGCTGAAATTAATCTGCTCAGAAGGAACATTGATAATGAAGAGGGATACCCTAATGAGGTTATGAAGATCATGGAGAAGATGGTGAAGATGTTAGGCTATGTCATTGTGTTGTTAGGTCTTATTTTGCTAGTATTATGTGTTTGTATGTTCTGGTTGATGTAATTTGTAACAAAGAAAGGGATGTTGAGTGATTGCTATATATCTTTTGTTGACAGTACTTGTGTTGCATTATGTGAAATTTCTGTTTCTGTGAACTTTCTGCCTTCATATGTGTTGTTTATAATTAAGTTCAGTTATTGGTAAAAGTTCAGGATGTGATTGTTACAAATTAAAAAGTTGAAGGACCAATTTGTTACATTTTAAAAACATGAAGCCTGGGATTGTTACAAATTAAAAACTTGAAGGACCAATTTGTTACTTCCTTCCTCATAGTCAATGTCAAAATTTTCTGTTTCAACGATTTCTTTCTCAACATGGACCCCACTAGCCTCAACATTTTCTTCCTCCACATGGATCCCACCAACCTCAACATTGTCTTCCTCCACATGGTCCCCACCATCATTCACATGTGCTTCTTCCACATTATCTTCCTCCACATGGTCCCCAACATCATTCACATGTGCTTCTTCCATATTCTCTTCCTCCACATGGTCCCCACCATCATTAATAATTTCTTTCTCATTTTGGGCCTCATAATCAGGTTGGGTTGAAGGTAAAACCACTATCTCATCGAGTTCTTCAACTGGGTGGACTATAAATATGTCAACCTTTCCAATTGACTTTGGCCGATTCAAAGCTTCTATTGCCCCCAAAATCATCTTCCAACGCCTTCAAGGTTCCTGCAAAGTCATACAACATCTCTTGCACTCCTTGATACTTCATCTCTTTAACAACCCCAATATTTCAGAGTGACTCCACCTGTCACCATCACATTTCCAGTTTGACACCTCACCCCTAATATATTTGTGACCTTAGAAATACCCTCCATGATGAAAGTCAACAAAAAAATCATCCATAACAATGTCGTTCATGTTTAAATCACTGTAACATAAGAAACCTATTTTCTATCTAATTACAGAAATATCTATTTCAAAAACCTTAACAACAATGGCGAAGAAGTGTACTAACTTGATATAATGCTTTCTCCACCTTCAATGTACTTGAGATTTGTAGACATGAAGAGAAGACAAACAAATTTCAAAGGTATAGGGAGAAGAAGAGAATACGAAGAGATACGTTACATGAATGGATTGACAAGAGAATTAGGGCTCAGTAATGAATATTTACTTTGAATTATATTTCACATGTGATTAATCTAATGAATATTTACCTAAAAGCCACATATAATATTTGAAACTTACCAAGTCATCTCATTTAACTGCCAACTCAACACAATCAAAGGCATATATACTTTTTCTAACGGAATTTGCAAAAAAAGGTTGACTATGCAATCGTTTTTAAACTTAAAGGACCTAAATGTTAAAAAAAAAAAATCTTAAAGAACCTAAGTGGTAACATTAAATAACTTAAAGGACTAAAAATACTATTTTTCCATAATTTTATTAGTTGATCATTTTTCGTAACTTATTTGAACTTTATTTACAAATTAATAAAATAAAATAATATATACATATTCTGGTTTCTAAATATTAAAAAAAATCATGTGATTAAACTTTTTAATAGCAAATTATCTTATTATTTTATTAAATTTTATAATTATTATGAATATTATTTTTTAGTTTTAAAATTATAAAACTTTAATATATATATATATATATATATATATATATATATATATATATATATATATATATATATATATATATTAAAAACATGATATACACTTCCTCAATAACATATTCCTAATACCTACAAACAACAAATTTACTTTAAACTAAAAAATAGCCATAAAATTCAAAACATTTAACATATTTTAGTCCAACAAAAAATTAATGAATGATGTCAAAATAATTTTGTAATTTACATTTTTATTTAAATAAAAAATTGAAACTACCTCAGTACCATTTTACAATATAAACATATACAAATCATTTAAAAATATTTAAATTAAATATCTCTATATTTTAGGAAAACAACAAAATATTATCTATTAAAATATTCAAATAAATGAAAAATTGGTTTAAAAAATGTAACCCTCCACGCAACGCACGGGTTACCAACTAGTTAACATTTAATTTGAATGCATTCAAATATTTTAAAATGTGATTTATCTTTAACATAAATACTTTCAAATTGATATAAATATTAAAATCAGACTAAATTTAAATTTAAATTTTTATCTTTTGACTAATTTTGTTGAGGTACTATTAAAATATTAAATTTATTTTTCTTAGTAATTATTATAAAGTCAACTTTAATATTACTTTATAAAATAAAATGATCCGTGATGTCTATATAATGAAATCATGTTGTTGTTAGTCTTTCATCATGTAATACAAAATGGCATTTCAAATTTATCAACCTTATATTTTGGAAATTTTATGTATTTCTTTGGTCTTGGTCTCAGGTAGGAGGAAAATTACTATGTTATTTTTATCTTTTGAATTTCATTTTCCATAAACAATTTTATATATGAAAATAAATTATAACATTGAATTGGTTCAGGACTCAATACTAATTTGGAGAGTTCAACAGGAGATAATTTTACAAATGGCTGCTTAATTGGTTTACCTGGACCTCCACAAGTTTGTTGTGTATCATTTTGTCCTACATATTGCCCCTCAGATTGTAACGCCAAAGGATTTACTAAAGGTGGATTTTGTATGTCTGTTCGTGGAATTAATATGTGTTGTTGTAAAAAGTAATAAAGTAATTGTATTATTGAAATTATTAAAAAAAATAAAAATGATGTAAAAATGTACTTGAAATAAGTCTTCAATGGTTGAATAAAAAATCAGTCAGTTCAACCGTTGTGGTTTTGTCCCTTCCTAGCAAAATAAGTCAAATTTGACGAAGAAGATGAGGATAATAATCAAAATCCATAAAATAATGTTAGTGGACGGCCACAAAAGTTAGTCTAAGTCATGACTCGTCTGCGTCATCAGTGCCACCTAATTTTATTGATTTATTTTAATTAATAAAAAAAAGACGAAAATGACTAATATAATTCAATTTTTATAGTTTAGGGATCAAAATTATACTTTTTAAAGAGAAATGATGCTTTTACACTATCTATGATTAGGGCTATGCATGGGTCTTCAAACCCGAGAACCGGTCCGAGAACCGGACCGGCAAAACCGCCCCAAAGAACCGGTCAGTATGGCCTTTGGTATGGTAATGGATAAATATAATATATGTATCCAGCTTGAAGAACCGTATCCAAGTATCCAACGAGTACCTGATTACTATTAGTATAAATTCTAAGATTTTATAATTTTCTCATTTTTTTTCCTCTCTATTTTCAAACACCCTATCTTTCTCTCTCTCGCATGGTTCACTCACAGTCTCACTCTCACCTCCCTCAACTATGATTCCATTTCGTTCGTATCTCTCTCCTAGGGCTTGCACTGTGTCTGTTGATTCTCACCTCCCTCAACTATGATTCCATTTCGTTTGTATCTCTCTCCTAGGGCTTGCACTGTGTCTGTTGATTCTCACCTCCCTCAACTATGATTCCATTTCGTTCGTATCTCTCCTAGGGCTTGCACTGTGTCTGTTGATCATCATTCTAGCATCACTGCTTCAGTATTGTGTTGAGTTTGAGTGGCGATTTTTGATTTGTGACTTTGTGAATCGTGGAAAGCTTCGATATACAACGATGTAATGTCTTTAAACTCTATCATGTATATTTTTTCTTATGTTGTTCAGTTTCGTTATATAGGTTGCATGTACCATTTTTTTGAGTTTCGTTATATAGGTTGCATGTACCATTTTTGTTTTGACCTAAAATGTTTTGACCTAGGGTTGTTTTGATTGAAGGGTTTCTGATTTTGACCTTGAGATGTTTTGTTTAAAGGCTTCAACATAAGTTGATTTTGAGTTTTGACCTAAAATAATGTTTTGATTAAAGGGTTCGTGTTGTAATATTTGTTGCTGAGGTTGTATGTCTCAAATCTTAATGTTGGCTCAGTTTTGAATTTGTTTAGTATTTCATTATTGTTTGGTTAACAGGATAAGTCTTTGGTTAACAGGATAAGTCTTACCACTGACCTTTGGTGGTCTGGTGAACAAAAAATTGGTTATATGACTGTTACTTGTCATTTCATTGATACAAAATGGCAGCTTCACAAAAGAGTTTTATCTTTTAAGAATGTGCCACCACCACATTCTGGTGAGGTTTTGTGTAGGGAATTGATAAAGGTGATGGATGATTGGGGCATAAGGGATAAAGTGGTTTCAATTTCAGTTGACAATGCTAGTGCCAATGATAATTGTATTGCTAGATTGAAAAGAGATTATTCTGGTAGGAGAAATCTTCCATTGGATGGTAAACTTTTTCATGTGAGATGTTGTGCACACATATTAAATTTATTGGTTCAAGATGGTCTAGATATGATTAAGGTGACTGTTGATAAGATTAGGAGTGGGGTGAAGTACTTGCTGAATTCTGAAACTAGATGCAAGGCATTCAAAAAAATTGTGGATGAGTTGCAACTTGATGGCAGAATGCAAGTGTTGGATACTAAGACAAGGTGGAACTCAACTTGGTTGATGTTGTCCACTGCATATCACTACAGAGAAGTCTCTGGCCCGGATATGCCGAAGAAAATGGTGCATTTTTGCATTTTTTGCCTGATTTGTTTTTGGATGAGCTTTACAGGGTTAAGGTTTTACTTGATGATCCCTCATCCATCTCAGCTAATCCTCAGCTGCAGGTCCTTGCTAATGAGATGAAGATGAAGTATGAAAAGTATTGGTCAGAGTCTAATACACTGATATCGATTGGGGCAGTCCTGGATCCAAGGTATGTACAACTTACAAGTAGATAGTTATTTAAGTTGCCATGCATTATACACATAGGTAGCAACTATTCTGCTTGGTATGTTACCAATGATGATTAATTATGGAATAATTCTGTAATGATGCCAATGATGATTGTTAAAATCTGAGGTTTTACCTTCTGAAATTTATTTTGGATTATTTGTGTAATGTACAAAGAAACTGAAATTTATTTCTGATATTGATTATGGATTAATTCTGTAATGTTGCCAATGATGATTGATTATGGAATAATTTTGTAATGATGCCAATGATGATTGTTAAAATTGGAGGTTTTACCTTCTGAAATTTATTTTGGATTATTTGTGTAATGTACAAAGAAACTGAAATTTATTTCTGATATTGATTATGGATTAATTTTGTAATGTTGCCAATGATGATTGATTATGGAATAATTCTGTAATGATGCCAATGATGATTGTTAAAATCTGAGGTTTAGCTATGTTGCTTCTGATTCTGATGATTGCTGATAAAGAGGTTTTGCTATGTTGCCTGCCAATGATGACTGCCAATCTGTCTGAGGCCTCTGCTTCTGAGTTTTAATTTTGATATTGATCTTATGAGTTCTGATACTGATCTTATGAGTTCTGATTTTGAGTTGTGTGACTTAATTGATGCCTAGGATTAAATTATGTTGCCCAACCTTTCTGAGATGTGATTTAATTGTGTCTATGGCCAATTCAGTTACCACATACTTACTTTAGTTGCCAATGATGAAAGTCTATCTGAGGCAAATAGACTTTATATAAATAGACTCTGAAAATAATTTTTGCAACTATGTATTAATGAGTATAAGTTGGTTGACACATCCTTGTTCAATTAGGTATAAAATGATCTTCATCAAATGGGTATATCCCTTCTTGTATCCAAATTCTAGTCAAGCCACTACCTATGAACAAGAGTTGGCAACCAACTTAAAATCACTCTTCCAATTGTATCAAGATACCTTTGGAACAAATGATGAGACTGTACTTGTATCTGATGTAGGATGTAGTTCTGGTTTGGGTAGAAGGAGTTTTGAAATGTTTTTAGAAACTGTTGTTGGTAATACAAATTCAAAAACTGATCTTGAATTATATCTTGAGGAGCCTCCTTTGAAGGTTCCTCCTTCATCTAAGTTTGATGTTTTAACATGGTGGATGGGGAATGAGGCTAAATATTCTGTTCTTATTAAGCTAGCTAAAGATATCCTAACTGTTTCGATTACAACTGTTGCTTCTGAAGCAACCTTTAGTGCTGGTAAAAGGATTATTGATCTGGACCGGTTCTGGATGAACCGAAAAAACTGGACCGGTTTTGGGTAAAAAAATTAACCATCACTGTAGCGGTCTGGTTCCGGTCGAACCGATAGGATTTTCGGTCCAATTTTCGGTCCCCCTTCTACTCGGACTGGTCCGGACCGAAAACAGGCCTACCTATGATATTTACACCTTAGTTCCATACGGTTTGGTATTTTAGAATGTTTAATTTATTTTTTATACTTTTTCTGACACACACCAATCCAAGCACATGTTCTATTTATAGAGTGTAAATGTAAGAAATTTGATTTCTGGTGTATGAATAACAAACATCTTTTTTTTAAGTTCTTAATTGATTCTATGTGCTCTCCTGAAGATCATGATGTCTTTACTTTTGAAAATGATTGAGAAACAAGCATGTATGAAGCTTCTGAAATTTTTGCGTGTTTTTCCGTTTGCCTTTGATTCATGATCTTGAGTGAAAATAAATGATTTTTGTTGCTGGATTCTTGTTTAGAAGTGTCTAATGAGTGTTTCTGGAGATTTTGGTGAAGTTTCATTGCGTTTTGAGAGAGATAGCATGAATGAGTGACCGGAGAAGATGACTGGAGCTTGCTCCGGTCACTTGGAAATGTTTAGGGTTCAGATTAGGGTTAATCAGCGTAATTAGTGAACTTTGAATCTCATCCCTTTGATCAGTCTTCGCGCGCGTGAATGAGAGGCTCAGATGCATCCACTTAGCATTAATTAGGATTATTTAAATTAATTAATTAGGTTTAGCCAGTTTGAATCTGGACCATAGGATAGTGCGCATGGTCTTTCCCTCCAAACCCCAGTTTGAATCTGATCCCTTGGATCAGTTGACTTCCCATTATTTCAATTTTTATTTCATTTTATTGCATTTATTTTGTACAATTTATTTAAAATACTTAGAAAATTCCAAAAATATTTTTCTTTTGCATTTTAACTTCAAATATGTTTCTTCACCCAAAAACATTTTTAGTTTTATTTTTTGCATTAAAAAATCATTTTTAAAACATTTAAATGTTTATTTTAATTAATTAATGGAAAATAATTAATTAAAATACCATTTAGGTTTCTAAAAATTCCAAAAAAAAATCACATTGCATCTTAGGACATTTAGAAACATTGTCAAACCATTCATACAAATTTCTTTTTGGTTTTGATCCAACTTTGACATTTTTCTTTGAATTTAGGGTTCATAAATTTCCTTTTTGAAACCCTAACTTTAAAAAAAAAATTCTGCCTAACTATGAATGGTTTGACATTGGTTCTTTTTGCATTGTTCTTCATATAGCATGTAGTATCTAGTATATTTTTTCCAAGAATTTATCTTTCATTTTCAATTTGATTTGCATTTTTCCTCCTAAGGTACCTAAAAACCCTAGCAAACTTAGAAAAATCACAACTTTCTTTAGGTTAAGAGTTAGACATTCCCCTTTGGGGTGTGATATCATATTGGGATAGGGTTACTTTGAGTTCATTTGCAATTTTTTATCTTGTGATTTGCTTCTGTTTTTGACATTTGCATCTCATCCTTTCTTGTAACCCTAATATTGCATCCATACATGCATCTTACATTGCATTGCATGAACATGGGAACTTGCCATGACATTCTAAGCACTTGTATGACATCTTAGACATCTTAAGACATTTCTTGAACATTGCTTGGTCATTTATTCATACATTTTCTATGCTTTGCATCCATTTCATTTCATAAACATACATGTGTTTTCATGCTTCCTTTGCATTCTATCTCTTGTATGAACACTCATAGCACTTTGTATGCTTTTGCATCATCTCATAGAATCATTTGCATCATATGTTTGCTTCTGGTTTTGTTTATTACCTTTGCATGTGCTTCATTTTCATTTCATTTCTTTCCTTATGCTAACCTTTTCAGGTGGTAAATAACTTGAAAAGTGAATTTGCCTTCACTTCTCATTTCTTTTCTCATTATTCATATGCATCTTTGCTTCATTTTTATTTGATTTAGAGTGAGCTTGCTCATTCATGTTCTCTTTCACTTTCTTTCTCCAAGTTACTTATCTTCTTCAGTGAAGTAAGTAACTTGTTTCTTCTGCTTCTCCTCCTCTCATCTGCTTCTTCCATTGGTGGCTTCTCTGAAGATCTCTTCCAAGCCTTACAAACCATAGGAGCATCCAAGCATGACAATAATTAGGGTTGTGATTAGTCCCCCTTTAGTTTTTACCTTTGTGTCTTCTTTGTGTCTCTCTTCTCACCTCATCATTAGAGACTAAACCTTTAAGGTTTTAAGACTTTGTGATTAGGGTTATGCCTGCATCCTTCTCTTAGGATGGAGTGTATAACTTTAAACCTAAGTGTTAAACCCTTAATTTGTTTAAACCTCTTAATCAATCCATTTAATAATCATTAAGACATTAACTTGTAACTTGGGCCTTGCATTAGGGTTCTAATTCTTCCTTTATTGGTTAAGAAGGACTAACCCTAGTGTTAATGGACAAGTCCCTCTCAAGTTGTCTTACAAACCATTAAATTCACTTCTTAATCTTACCCTTAATTAAAATCCACTTTAATAAATGCTTGTTTTGTCATGAGGTTAATCCCTAATCATGGATTAAGTTGAGGTATCTTCCTCAGCTTAAGTGTGCTCATCTATTATCCTTCTATTAGGATGGTGTAATGGGTTCACTAATCCTTGATTATGGCTTAAACTCATTACTTAACACTAAACAAAAACTCAAAAACATCTAAATAATCACAAGTAGGTTAATGATCTTAATCCTACATCATCATGGTAATTAAGTTGAGATGTTTATTTCATACTTAAGGTATTCTCATTATCCCTAATCAAAGGGAGGATATGATGAGTGTACTAACCCTTGGTTTAGGCTTAAGCTCATTAACTTATGACAAACACAAAAAAAGCAATAAAAGACTGAAAACACAAAAACAAACAATAATTGTCTCCTTCGGGATTCTCTTCTCATCATACTCATTCACAAACGAGAACCTGCTTCTTCCGTCTAATGCAAGACAGTTAGCACTCGAGCCAAACGAGTCATACACTTGAGCATAGACAAGCAAGTAGTTCACAATCAATTTATCTTTCAGTCTCTTTGAGTCGAACTACGGTGTTCTGACTTCCTCATTGCACGAGAGGATACGTAGGCATAACTTAATTGTTATCAAACAAAAGTCTTTATGTCTTCCCCCTCTTTCAGCATTCTCTTTTAAGCCTCAGTTCCTGAGCATTTCACCACCTTTTGCACTGACACTTGTATATTCTCTTCCAGCTTTTGCACACAGATAGCACAGACACTACCCCTTTAAACACAAATCTTTCAAGCGTGGATCTCGTCGAGTACGACGGACAATCTGGGTGCTAATACCTTCCCAGGTTGTAACCAACCCCCTTTCTCAGTTTCTCTGGTTCGCAACCGTCTTATCCATATTTTCCTTGGTTTATGCAGCATTACCCTTCCTTCGGGATAAAAATGCCTAGCTGGAGACTCTATTCATCTTCACTTCATGTTCTCTCTTTCGCCGATCGTTCGCGTCTGTACCCTATCTGACCAGGTGTCTTTTAGTGGGAGCGACAGCTTGGCGACTCTGCTGGGGACCCTTATATTGCAACCAGGGCTTCTGGTTCTTTTTGTGGGTTCCTCCTAGCGCTTGTTTGATTTGTGTTTACAGGGGTGTTATGTGCTACTTGTGCTTATTTATTTGCTTTATTTATTGCTTTATGTACAACTTTATTTATTGCTTTCATTTACAGTTTTATGCATTTCATACTGTCATTATCATGTGATGAATCTCTTGTCTGTTTTGATGGGTGGGGTTCATTGAGTGATTAAGGTCCTATACCTGGGACCTGAGTGACACATAGGCTAGAGTGACTTCATATTCTTTCCCATTCCATTTCGGTCTGGTGCGAGAATATAAAACACGGTTCAGACATGGGTTTCTTCTTGAGAACTCTGTGCTACAGATTTCCTGTAGTACTAGGGCTATCTGGGAAGCCTGCTAAGTCTGGATGACCTTCTTATGACCTTCAACATCTGAGGTGAATTAGAGGAGGATCTTTTATGATTATTGTAAACACTATACCTCCGTGTTAGAAGTGTTTACACTTCTCATAACTGATCCAAGTCTGAGGATCCTTGTTCTAGAACATTACATGTGAGGGGGTTGGGATATTTGCAGGTTTGCAGGAACCCTTGGCCTCATCATACCCTTTGTTACTAGATTTGATAAGGTTGTAATATTTGGACAGTTCTTGTGATTACCCTGGACTTGTGACTCTTTATTTGAGTCCCCCACCTAGTTACTGGATTTCTAAGCCTCCATCCGGACTTATGAACATACATGGACTTTTACCAAGGCAGAAAAAACAGATTCAGCACTTGATCACAAACCCTTTGCATACATCATTTCTGCATCATTTAACATTTTCTTATTTGTTTTACAGGGTATCCATCTTATTATCTTTGGTTTGGTTTTGACCCCTTCTGCTGCTCAGACTGCTTCAGTTATCTTCTCTAGTACCTTCATCAGTTTGTCAGTGATTCTCCTCAACCTATCTTCATCAGAGACCCATCTCTAGCATCTCATTCAGTGACCTTCATCAGCAGTTGCTCTCAGCTTCTTCACCAGCACCCATGGACACTTCAAGAAAGAGCAACATCACATACCACTTCTTTGAGCCCACCCTGACTGGCATCAAGCAGATCCAGTCCCTCATTACTCCTGATCATGTGTCGCTCCCACCAAAATGACACCTGGTCAGAAGGGGTACAGACGCGAACGGTCGGCGAAAGAGAAGAGAGAACACACAAGGGTGAACTCAGATGACAAGAGTCGCCAGCTAGGCATTTTTATCCCGAAGGAAAGGTAATGCTGCATAGACCTGAGAAAAGATGGATAAGACGGTTGCGAACTAGAGAAACTGAGAAAGGGGGTTGGTTACAACCTGGGAAGGTATTAGCACCCAGATTGTCCGTCGTACTTGACGGGATCCATGCTTGAAAGATTTGTGTTTTAAAGGGGTAGTGTCAGTGCAATCTGTGTATCAAAGCTGGAAAGAATGCAAGTGTCAGTTTAAAAGAAATGTGAAGTGTATAGGAGAAGTGTCAGTGTAAAAACAGGAGTGAAATGCCCAAGATAATGAGGCTAAAAGAATAATACTGGAGGAGGGGGAATATACAGAGAATTTTGTTCGATAACTGTTAAGTTATGCCTACGTATCCTCTCGTGCAATGAGGAAGTCAGAACACCGTAGTTCGACCCAAAGAGACTGAAAGATAAATTGACTTGTGAACTGCTTACTTGTCTATGCTCAAGTGTATGACCTGTCTGGCTCAGGTGCAAACTGTCTTGCATTAGACGGAAGAAACAAGTTCTCGTTTGTGAGTGAATGAGGTGAGAAAAGAATCCCGGAGGAGACGATTATTGTTTGTTTTTGAGTTTTCAGTCTTTTATTGCTTTTTGAAGTTTGTCATAGGAAAATGAGCTTAAGACTAAACCAAGGGTTAGTAAACTCATCACATCCTCCCTCTGATTAGGGGTAATGAGAATGCCTTAAGTGTGAAGTAAGCACCTCACACTTAAACACCATGATGTAGGATTAAGATCATTAACCTACTTGTGGTTATTTAGATGTTTTTGTTGTTTTTGTTTAGTGTTAAGTAATGAGTTTAAGCCATAATCAAGGATTTAATGGACCCATTACACCATCCTAATAGAAGGATAATAGATGAGAACATTTAAGCTGAGAAAGACTCCTCAACTTAATCCATGATTAGGGATTAACCTCATGACAAAACAAAGCCTTTATTGAATGGATTTTAGTTAATGGTAAGATGAAGAAATGGATTTTATGATGTGTAAGACAACTTGAGGAGGACTTGTCCATTAACACTAGGGTTAGTCCTTCTTAACCAATTAAGGAAGAATTAGAACCCTAATGCAAGGCCCAAGTTACAAGCTTGATGTCTTGATGATTAAAGGATTATTAGGTGAACCCTAATAGAAGGATGCAGGCATAACCCTAATCACAAAGCCTTAAAACATTTAGGGTTTAGTCCTTGATTATGAGGTGAGAAGAGAAGACTCAAAGATGACACAAAGGTAAAACTAAATGGGGGACTAATCAAACCCTAATTATGATCATGCTTGGTTGTTCCTAAGGTTTATGAGGCTTGCTAGAAGATCTTCAGAGAAACCACCAGGAAAGAAACAGATGAAAGGAGGAGGAAACAAAGAGAAGCAAAACAACTTGCTTCACTTAAGAAGACAAGTTGCTTGAAGGAAGAAAGTGGGGGAAGAGCATGAATGAGCAAGCTCACTCAAATACAAAGATAAAATTCAGCAATGATGCATAAGGGAGATGAAGAGAGATTGTGAGAAGTGAAGGCAAATTCACTTCCCAAAACAACTTACCACCTGAAAAGTTAGCAGAAGAAATGAAATGCAATGCAAATGAGATGAAATGTCATGATGCAAAACCAAAGTCAGAAGCATAAACATGATGTTAATGATGCTAAGAGAAGATATAAACACAAGGCAAGACATGAGAATGATCATACAAGGATATGGATGCAGATGAAGCATGCTTGAACCATGAAGACTCATGAATGTTTATGAAATGAAATGAACAAATAACATGGCAATTGAAAGATGCAATGATCAAACATGATTCTAAGATGTCCTAAGATGTCTTATGAATCATGTGGATGCACAAAATGTTATGACAAGCTCTTGAATGCAAGCATGTGAGAGATGGATGCAAAGGAAGGCACAAATTAGGGTTTACATACAACATGCAATGCAAAAATTCAAAACCAGAAGCAAATGACAAGATAAAAAATTGAAAATGGGACCAAAGGAACCCTAATTCTACACAAGTTCACTGCCCAAAGGAGGGGACCTAACTCTTAACCTAGTGAAAGTTATGAATTTCTCAAATCAATTAGGGTTTTGGGATACCTCACAATGAAAAATGATAAACAAATTGAAAATGGAAGATAAATTCCAACCAATTTAAACCTAGAAACTACATGCTATGAAGGATGCAATTCAATAAGAACCATCATCAAACTCTCAATGGTTAGGCAGAATGGATTTTTCAAAGTTTGAACAAAAATATTGCCTTTAAAGGAATTTAATTCCAATGAAAATTGTCAAAATGCATCAAGGACCAAAAAGAAATTTGTTTTTAGGGTTTGATAATGTTTCTAAATGTTTTAAAATGCAATGTGAATTTTTTGGTGATTTTTAAATACCTAAATGCATTTTTAATTAATTAATTTTCATTAACTAATTAAAAATAAACATTTAAATGATTTAAAAATAATTTTTAATGCAAAAAATAAAAATAAAAATATTTTTGGGTTCTGAAAAATAATGAAATGCTTGACAAAAATTTTCAGAATTTTTAAATGTTTTTTACTATTTTAAATAATTCTTAGAAGTTAAATACAAAATAAATGAATTAAAAATAAAATTATGAGAAGTATGCAAGATCTATGGCTGAGATTCAAAGAGAAATGGAGGGAATTGACCCGCGCCATATCCAATGGCTGTAATTCAAACTGACCAAATTAAATATAAAACCCAATTAATTATGTTAATGACGTGGATTAGGGCTTAATGGGGTGATCTGAGCCACACAAACGCGTGGGAGTCAACACTGGTCAACATAATCCATGGTCCACATTCAAACTGAACCCTAAACGTAATTAATGAACTAATGACTTTCAGGTGGACGGAAATGACCTCCGGTCATCTTCTCCGGCCACACCTCTCCCTGAAAATTGCTAACTCTCTCCCTAAGCTTCTAACACTCAATTTTTCTGCCCAGAAATGATCCCCATACATCATACATCAAGAATCAACAAACAAACAACATTTAAAACACATCAAAAGTGAGAATCGAATCAAAACAGTTCTAGGTCAAAAAGTTTCAGAACACGAATACATGCTCATTTCTCAACCATTTTCAAAACAAAACATATCAGCATGATCAGTGAAGCATAAAGAATCATTTAGTAACTTAAAAACAAGTTTCTGGAAAAATTGTTCTTGAGCTCACCTAAAATGGAGCTTTCAATCCAGGAGCTTTCTGACTGCTTCTTTGCTTCAAAATGGCTCCAATGATCTTCTTGAGGAAGCTTTGAGGCTTGGTTGGAGTTTAATGTGGATGGTTTAAGAGTTTGATGAAGTTCTGTTCAGGAGGGGTGAAAAATCGTGTTTCTGCTTGGGGTGATTTCAGGGCAAATTGATGGTTGGGAAATGATCAGAGGGTCATGGTGAATGGTTTTGTGAAGTTTGTTTTGATGTTTTTGACTTGTGTATTGAGATTCGAAACAAAATGCATAAGAGGTGAGTTTTGAGGATGCTGACTTGTGGGAGAGATTAGGCTGTGTTATGTTATGTGTTGAGTTCCTTTTGGTACATGTATCAAGTTTGGATAGGTCAGAGAGTTGTTGCTGGCCTAGCTTGATTGGTATGGGCCATTTTGCATAAAGTCAACTTTTGTGTAAGAAGAGGTATGGGCTGGTTCAGTCAAGGTACAAGGGCATGGCTTGGATCAGCATGCTTCAAGGAGAACCATGGAAATGGATTTGAGGCAATGCAGCAAGTGGATTAGGGTTTATGTGAGGTTTTGCAATTTTCACAAAGTTTGGCCCTTTTGTGATTTCTTGAAGCACAAGTCATGAAACTTGGAGGTTTTTTGGTGCATTCTGATTTTTAGGTCATGGTTCATGTTTGTGTAATGCATAGAAGTCCATTTGAAGTCACATTTTTCCTTGGCATGAGGTTTTGCAATTTTGCCTCTTTGGTGTAAAACATGAAATTATGTGATTTTTGCCAACTTTGACAAGCCATAACTTTTGATCGAAAATGAATTAGAATGAGTTCTTGTACTTTTTGAAAATTGGAGGATCCATTCTACAACTTTCATGACCAAAGTTTCTCATTTGAAGCATTTTTGAATCAATTTGAGGAGGTTGAAAAACTTTCCCAAAATAGCAAGTTTGCATTACAAGTCACTTTCCCAAAAAGGCAACTTTGCAAATGGCTTGAGATTCTTCAATTTTGTGAACTTATAACATCTTCTATGATCAAATAAAGATCATACACATTCAAAATGATGGAGAACACCCTTTGGTTGGGTCATTGGGGGCCTCAGATGCCCTGATTTTGCACTGACTTGCTCAAGAAGTCATCCCTTGATTAGATGCCTTCCCCATGGAATTTCTTCATGAAAATTGATATGCATGATCCTCATAACATATAGAGACCAATAGAAACAAGAATGACCAAAAAATTTGGAGTTATGGCCTTTGAAACCAAAACCCTAATTCTAGGTCATCTGTGTAGTTAAGCCTGACTCTACCTCCATGCCTTTCTCAGTTCTTGTGATTCATTGACTCTTTTGACCTTGTGAGGATATAATATGATGCTTGAACATACATGGACCCCTTTGAAGTGATTGATGACCTTTGGAGTGGCTCAAATAGCCCATGGATTGCTCAGGTCACAAACCCTAGATGCAGATGACTTTGAAACAATGCAGTGAAGCAAAAATGCAACCTGAGATGCTATGATTGAACTTATGCATATGAAAAGATCACAAGCCATGGTGAAATGGGTGAGGGCAAATTTGGGGTGTTTACAGCTGCCCCTATTCAAACATAAGTTAGTTGTGCAGGATGTAAGCAACGGCTTAACAGGCAAACAAGATAACTTGTGGTTGAATACCAAAGACAGTCCAAAATTTGCACTCACAGAATGAAGAAGAAAAGGGATATAGATTGTGAAAGAAAATAAAGTATGATTATAAGGTGCAGGTGACGGAGGACGACCGTCGAGCAGAGGACGACTGCTGGGGAAAAAACAATGACGGGGACGGCCGACATGCTGGGGATATAAGAGATTATGATGGGGACGGCCATCAAGTAAAGAAATAAGACTTTCTGGGGGTTAAAGGTAAAGTGAATGATGGGGACGACCATCAAGTTCAAGGTATGAATGAAATAATTGATGAGGTACGGTCATCATAGGTGAAGGACGATCACCTAGCAGGGGACGGCTGCTCTGTTGGGGATAAGATGAGGGACGGTCATCTAAGGTGAAGGACGATCACCTGGCAGGGTACGGCTGCCGAAAATATCACGACATAGAACGAATGTCGGATGAAAAGGTCGACGATGGGGACGACCATCGGATAAGCATGATGAAGGACGATCATCAGGAGGTGAAGGACGATCACCTAGAAGGGTATGGCTGCTCTGAGGGTTTATCATGACATAGGACGAATGTCAGATAACAAAATCAAACGATGGGGACGGCCATCAGATAAAGTGATGAAGGACGATCATCAAAAAGGTGAAGGACGATCACCTGGCAGGGGACGGATGCTAAAAAATATCACGACATAGGACGAATGTCGGATAGGAAGGGGTTCTAAATGAATAGAGACTCCTCTGGGAATGATGAAGGACGATCATCAAAAAGGTGAAGGACGATCACCTGGCAGGGTACGACTGCCGAAAGGTATCATGACATAGGACGAATGTCAGATAGAAAGGAAATAGTTTATTAATATTTGCTGGGAATTCTTCTGGGAAAGGGTAGACACAGACGGGCGTCTATATTCAAGAAAATATAAGTGTTTGACACGATGTATAGATTAAAGATGCGGACGGGCATCCCTAAGACTTATGATAGGGACGAGTATCAGTAGAAACAAACGCTGACGCATGTTCAGAGATGATGATACGGACGAGTACCAACTGGTTAACAAAGAACACGGACGAGTGTCGAATCTGAGGGGTTTTAAGTGGTATATACAAGATACAGACGAGTATCTGTATGAGTGAAAAGTGATGAGTGAGACACAGACGAGTGTTTAACTTGCTGGGGAGAGTGCGACACGGACGGGTGTCAGAAAAAGTGCATTATAAGCAAGTATTTGATTTACAAAGTGTTTAGGTAACTATGTTGGGGAAGGTGACACGGACGGGTGTCACAGAATTGTATATATATGTATCTGTGTTAGTGAGTGCAAAGGGGACGCTTTGGCCTTCTACTGGGGATATGCCACGGACGGGTGTCAAGAAGTATTTGTACTGTATAAGCCACTGTTTCTTTGGGCGAGTGCCAAAAGGAGCATGTATCTGTATTTGTGCGGGAGATGCTTTGGCTCTCTGGTGGGGAATAGGGAAATATTCTGTATATTGTTGATGGATTGTCAGTATTTACAAGTGTTTGATTCAGAACATGGCTTATGATTATGCAATATGTTTGATTTTTGCCGTAATGCTCCGTATTAGACGGAATGCTACGCTCTGTGGGGAAAACATGATGTGAATGCTATGTTTATGCAAAGATACCGATCTGGGATTCGGATCCCGTTGCCGAGGAAATTTCCGGTTGATCTGCTTGAGGGATATCCCGGCTGGGGATGAGATCATTGGTAGATCTGTCATGTATGACTCTGCATGGGGAAATAGATCACTGATAGACCTATCTCAGTAATGAGGGACCCAGCTGGGGTTTGTAGAAGCTTTCACTACTCTGTTGTGAGATCTTCAGGCGTTGCTCTTCTGGATAGAGGCTGAAACTCTGCGGGGAGATGGTTCCCTGTCTAGCACTTGGCTGGGGAAGAAGAAAGATCACTGGAATATCTTCCTAGAACTTTCCTGTGGGGATCCTGCTGAGGATGATACTTGACAACTGTATTACCTCAAAATTTGCCCTCTCATTTCCCCAACTTTTTGCATAGCATTTAGCATACATAAATTCATAAAATAACCAAAAACATTGCATCATAACCATCACAGCAGGGGCATAGGTTTGTGATCAGTGAACAAAGCAACTAAAGGCTATACAAAGGCAATCAAAGGGCCACATAGCTTCTCAACCTTGTGCAAATGGTCCACAACATCCCACAAGTATTCACTTGAAGCCACAAGTCCTATACAGAGGTGCTTTGATCAAGGGAGGCAAGCAGTGCAACATTTCCCAGCAAAAAGGAGTCAGATGAGGGTTTCTAATGAACTGGGCTTATCAATGAGACTTTGGTCCAAGCATGGTTTCATGGTTCTCTACATGATGTCAAGTACCTATGGTTCAAATTTCACCATTGGATTCATTTTGGAAGGTCCTCAATTGTTCAGTTGATTGAAAATCAGAAAATTGGAGAAAAGTCAACCAGGATGAGTAAAAAGTCAACTCTTGAATTTTTGGGATCAAAATCATGAAATTATGGTCACATGGCTCTTAGGGACCAATTTGGATCAAGAAAGAATGGAAAAAATCAAGAAAACTAAAACTTACCATTTTTTGGAAAGTTTGGGTTTCCAAAAATGGCAAGTTTTGGTCATGTTTGTAGTCACTTCAAGAGAGGTTTTTTCCCAAAAAATAAGGGTCCTATGAAAATTATACCTTGAGAAAATGAAAGAGGACATCCTAAGCTTCAAAACCATATGTGGAACTCCTTCATAGGATCAAAATTGAGAAAGATATGGTCGTTCAAAGTTTGAAAAAAAAAAGGCAATATAGCAGGATGAATCGATTCATCCGTGTTATGAATCGATTCATAACAGTTAAAAAACTGTTATAAATCGATACATCCATGTATGAATCGATTCATAATGTGTTTTTTGCTGAAATTAGCTTTCTCTTCAGTATGTATCGATGCATAACCTTATGAATCGATTCATGATGCTGTTTTTTGCCATTTTGCTGCTGTTTTTGATGCAAAACAAGGGGGAATGCTATGCTATCTTTGGGGTTGAACGTGGAAATGATTGGTACACATTCTATAGCTCATTTAGCTTCACTTTGGCCTCAATTCAAGCTTCACCATTGCTGCCACATCAAATTGGTCTTCACCACAAATGTTCATGAGCTAGTGTACACTAGATTCATTGGTTTCAAGCTGAATTTTGCCATTGATCTTTGTTACATCAGCAAGTTATCATTGAATGTATGCAGGCCCATTCTAATTGTTGTGCATCCCAAAAACAAGAGAGCAAACTCAAGCTGAAATCCTTGAACTACTGAGCTTGTATTCCACTTCACTAATCTCCATCATAAGCTTCATGGTGTTGGATGCATTAGATTGGTTCTAATTGAAGAAAGTTCTAGAAATCCAGCTGGCGTAACTATCCCAACTAACTTCACTCACTTAACTCACTTCACTCAGTTAACCAAGGCTTGTTAACTCTGGTTCTAACTGTTAACTAGAGGTTCAAGGCTCTATATAAGGAGGAGTGGTGCTAGAGTGCAAAGTTCATCTTCATTCTTCACTAAAATCACACCAAATTCTCCAAGTTTTCTCTGCATTTTCTCTGCAAAATCACTGCATTTGGAAGGATCAAGCTTCCATAACCATAGCATTGATCTTCTCCTTCATTGTGCTTCATCTAGCACCATCCATAGAGCATTTTTCATGGAGTTTTGAAGCTGAAATTTTGGAATTACCTCTTCTGAATTTTCTGCATTTTGCTTCCATACTCCTTGGTCTTCATCTACAACACTTCAATCTTCATCAAGTCATCATCAACATCAAGATTTGAAGCTTATTCATGGAGTTTATGGCTTGAATCCTCCAAAATTTACTTCTGAATTTTTCTGCATATTCATTAATTTCTCAAGATTCTTCACCAACAAAGTGTTTATTTCACTTCACAAAGAATCAATCTCAATCAAGGAAGCCATAGGAACCTCCTCTCTGGTTTTCTTCAACAAAATTCAACACTACATTTCAGGTTTCATCTTCAATTCCTCTGATATGAATTCTTATTTTTCTTGTTGTTTTATGTTGATTGAAGCTCAATAGGAGCAATGCTTGTGCTGGCTAGTTGATATGCTCCCTAGGTGCTTAGATTCAATTTTTAGGTTGATTCTTGTGAGCTTCGATTTGCATTGTTCGAGAACCTTAGGAGAAAACTAAGCCTAGGTTAGTGATGTGCTTGAGGAGACGAATCTACCCATGGCCTCATTTTTCAATTTGATGAACATTTTTCCAATCCCTAACCGGAGAGTGATCGGAGAAGATGACCGGAGTTTAGCTCCGGTGACCGGAATAGTGAGTCTAGCATTAGGATGAGAACATGTCACAACCGTTAGATCAGTTTCCATCCAGTGCACCAAAATCTGCCACCATATTAAGGAACATGTGTCAACCATGTGCCATCATTTATGAAGAGTTTTTCAGACCACTATCTGCACCCCTGCATGTGTGAGTCCAGCCCAATTCAGTTCATTTTTTCACTTCCTGCACCCCTCTCCATTTCCTTTGTTTCTTTATTTTCTGTTTTGCATGAGTTTCAATTTTAATCCACAAAAAATACCAAGACACATGACAAAATTCCCCAAAAATCACATTGATAATCTAACTCATTTTAGAATTTTTCCACACTTTTACTTTCTGGTTTTAACTATTTTCCAATTTTATTTCGATTTTCCATTTAATTAATTTTCTATGGAATTCCTTCAGCTGTACTTCAGTTTGTTCATTTTATTTCTCCCACCTCCTATAACCTTTTTGTCTCATTCTTTTTGCTGTAATTAGAGGACACATGATAGGACTTGGAATTATTTTTTTCATATTTTTAGGTCCATTTTATCCACTGCTTTGGTAGCTTAGTTTGAGAAAATTTGTGAATAAATCTTAAGTAGATTTAAGTGACCATTAGGCCTAGTTAGGTTATGATTTTTTAGGAGATCTTCTAAAACAACATTAGGTTTAGGTTAGAGACCTTAGGGAATTAATTTCATTTTTTTCCAGAACCTTTTCCATTTTTTTAGTGCTTTGACCTTAGTTCAAGTTTTCCATGTAAATTCCCCTTGTTTTCACTTAGGATTTTGGATTCCATTTGGGCGTAGTTTGCTTAGGCTTGACCCTAGAGTATTAAAAGACTTTAACTTAGTGTAGCTACTGAATTTAGAAGTTAGATAGCATGTAAGATCTCTTAGGATTGGATTTTAGGCTTATAAGTTCACTTATGCCTTTATTAGCTAGTGTGAGTTCTTTCCTTGAATTTTTGCCATGCCATAATCATTCAAAATGTTGCATCATGCTAATATTTGTTTTGTAGGGGGGAAGATTGAGGTAAGCAATACTTCATTCTCTCATCTTATGCATTTAATTGTGTTTGTCTTAGCACCTAGTGCTTTGACTTTAGGCTTTCCCTTTTGTTCTTTAGATTCAACTTAACTTCCTTAGGAAGTAAGTTGAACTCTAACTTGCTTTTCCTTCTTCATTAGGATAGAAACCTCACTAACCCTTAGGACATCCATGCATGTTAACACTTAGGATTATTTTAGTCCCCTTTAGAATTTTTCCTTTGAGATCCTTTGGTGCTCTCTCTCTTCTCATCTTCAAACTTAATTTTAATTCACTTAATAAAGGTTGGGTACTTTCATGTGACATGAGACTTTGCTATGAGATGCTTGCATGCGTTCCGTTTCGGGGCGAGGTGTGAGTTATCACTCGTGGTAGATAGGTCTTAGCATGAGTACCTCACAAAGAAAAGCTAAAAAACACTTCTTAACCCAAAAGCCGCAAAAATACTTAATAATGGTAATAGGCCAGTGTGCTTAAGCCTTCACTTGTGGGACTAGCTTTGGGGATTTCCTCCATAGATAGGTGTGCCTCTTGCGCATTCCATTTCAGGATGATGTGAGATGTACACATCCCAGTGAGTAAGACTTAGGTACACTTACCTATGCAAACTTTCACTCATAAAAACTTCTAAAAAAAACACCAAACAAACAATAAGCGTCTTTCCTCCGGGAATTCTTTTCTCACCTCATTCGCTCCGTACGCGAACTTGCTCCTACTTGTCACTTTGCAAGACGGTTACGCACTCGTCGTCCGAGCCTGCAAACCTGAGCATTGGCATAGGCAGTTCAAGCCTTAATTCACAAGCAATTTCCTTGTTACCCCTAGTTAGGGGAACTACGGCGTCTCTGATCCTCATTGTCCTGATGAGGTACGTAGGCAGCGGGGTAGGGCCCGTTCGAGCACAATCTTTATTTTCCCTACATTTTTCTCTTTGTTTCTTATTTCAGTTCTTTTCTCAGTTTCTTTTCCAGTCCGTTTCTTTTCTTTTGTTGCAGTTTTCATACCCTCACCCTTTGAAATAGTTTTCTTTGCAAGCGTGGATCTCGTCGGGTACGGCGGACGATCTGGGTGCTAATACCTTCCCAGGTCGTAACCGACTCCCGAACTCAGTCTCTTTGGTTCGCAGGACCCGTGTCCTTCCTTTTCTTTTCTTCTGGTTTGTACAGCATCACCATTCTCGTTCTTTCGGGATAAAAATGCCTGGCTGGCGACTCTATTCTTTTTCCGCGCCACTTTCGCGTTTGTACCAGGATGGAAATCCGGGGAGCGACAGCTGGCGACTCTGCTAGGGAGCGAACCCAGAATCTCTGGTTCCCCTGTGAGTCTCTCCTAGCGTTTGCGTGTTGCTTTTTCATTGGGTGATGTTTGTTTGTTGTGGCTTGTTGTATATTGTTGTTTGTTTACAGCTTTATTTACAGTTTTCAGTATTTATTTTCCGCATCATATATATCATACTGGACTGTCTGGACTGGTTTTCTGTTTGGTGGGTTTGGGGGATACTATTTCTGAGAGATAAGCCAAGTACCCGGCTTGAGTGCACCCTAGGATTAGAGTGGACATATTGTACTCGCATGTGACATGATGAGTGGCGATGTGTTTCACGCCCAGATTGCGACTGTCTTGGAAATATCTTGTGTGGGGATTTCCTCCACTTCGGGATAGGACCTTGATAGTTATGTGCATCTGGGGACCGATCATTGAGAACCTTTGTGGAAACAACCCTCTCCAGTGGTGGCAGTGGCAGACCACATTTTGTGGCAAACCCATTCGCACCCGAGGGTCCACTGGGGACTCGCATAGGATGGCCTGGTTCTCTTATAGGAACTCAGTCAAAGTATCTGGTCGTATGACATTAGTACTGTATCCTACGGGCTGAATGTACTATTGTTTCTCGATTTCAGCGCTTGAAGCTGAGGACTTATAAGGGATGCTTGTTTTTCCTGGACTCAACTGAGGCCTCCCTGCGTAGTACATAATGCCTAATTGATTCCCTGATTTGGTCATGAACCATTTCTCGGAAATGGTGAAAGTATTATTGCTATTCGGCTTTGAGAGTCCGTGATGTTTGACCCGGAGCACACATGTGAGATTGGGGATGGGTTTACAGGTTTGCAGGAACCCTCGACCTCATCATACCCTTGTTACCAGTACAGTTCATGTTATGATACAGTTACTTTGGTTCCGGAGTTCTGGTTTTCTTGTTCTGGTATTCTTGATACTGTGGTCCTGAGATCTTCTTCAGAGAGTTGTAATTATCAGAGAGTGTGACTCAGTGGACTTTTGGTTTGTCAAGTTATTCAGAGGGGCCCTTGTCAGTGTCCAGACGCCAGACAGTCCCAGATGACCATATGTCTTTGCATTTGCATCTGCATAACATCATTGCATCATTAATCATTGTTTTGTTTTTCATTCACATGTTCATATCTTTGCTTCCGGTTCCGGTATCTTCTTCAAAGATGGAAGATCCTCGCAAGCAGAATATTCACTTCAAGTTCTTTGACATCAAGGTTGACTTGTTGAAAAAGATGGTAAAGCTGATTACACCCAACCAGGTGGAGAGATTCAGAAAAGCTTACGAGAGTATTCTTGATGTGGTGGTAGAGCTAGATCCTTCCGAGTGGAGTGCCATTCATACATTGCTTCAGTATTATGATCCTCAGCTCCGTTGCTTCACGTTTCCTGATTTTCAGTTGGGCCCTATGCTGGAAGAGTATGCTCTGATCCTGGGTGTGCCGGTTCGAGACCAGGTTCCTTTCAATTCTGAGATGAGTAGACCTGCACCTGAGGCTATTGCTAAGGCTCTTTATTTGAGCCCTTCTACTGTGAAGTCTTTGACCATCATTAAAGGAGGAGTGTCCGGGTTTTCTTTGGAGGCTCTGGTGAAGAAGGCGGAAGAATTGGCTGTTGAAGAAGAATGGGATGCTGTCTGTGCTATCTTGGCTCTTTCTATCTATGGCATTATCTTGTTTGCTGATATGGAGAAGTTCATAGATATAAACGCCATACATCTCTTTTTGCTGAAGAATCCTGTGCCTACCTTACTCGGGGATTTGTATTACTCAGTTCATTACAAAACTGAGAAGAAGAGATGAGGTTTGGTCCGTTGCTGCGCTCCGTTATTTCACATGTGGTTCATGAGGCATTTGCCTAGTACGGGAGTGTTTAGTGACCACAGCTTGGTATGGGCTCAGAAGCTGGAAAAGTTGCTTGCCAAGGATGTTAGATGGTTCACTCAAAGGCTGCAAGGTGCACGTTTCATCACTAGCTGCGGGAGTAATCATAGTGTGCCTTTGTTGGGAATAACTAGAGGGATTAATTACAATCCAATCCTGTTAAGAAGACAATTGGGATACGCTTTGAGAGAAGTGCCTGAAGATTTGAAGCTGACCCCTATTTTCTACTTCTCAGTGAAAGATAATATGCCCTTAGTGAGGAAGGTAGCGGGAGCTTGGAAGTGCATTAAGGGAGAAGGGATAGCTAGCTTTGGAAAGTGCAACAATCAGACATTCCCAGAGTATGAAGCTTGGTTGAAAGACAGAGCTAGAAGAGTTTTGCTGCCATTTTCAACACCAGTTCCCCCAGTTGCTGAGTCCATTGATACTGTGTCTTTGGAGGAGTTCAAGAAGTTGGAAGCCCTGCTACATGCAGTTAGAGTTGAAAATACCGAGATGGTAAGCCTGTATCACCAAGCCAACAGGGCCAAGATTGAAGCTGAGGAGAAGTTGCTGAAGATGCAGATGACCTTGGAGGCTAAGGAGAAGGACTTTGCAGGTAGAGAAGCACATTTCCGCAGGTTGGGGATGATGGAAGCCCAAAGAGAAGTTGAGCGCAAGAAGAAGTCAAAGACCCTCAAAGATGCTCGTCAGTCTATTGTCTGGTTGAAGGGACAAAGAGAGCAAGAGCTGAAGCAATATAAATAAAAAGAAGAGTTCTTTGAAGTTCAGATGGCTTACAAAAAAGAAGAGGTGGAGCAGGCCCACAAGATTCGCAGAGAGAAGACCCAACAGCTCGCAGACAGTCAACAAGACCTCGAAGCAGCACTTAAAGAGATTGAAGACCTCAAGTTGATGGAGGGAGTCAAGAAGGTCAGGTCTGATGATGGAGTTTCAGGATCCTCAGGCGGTGGTTGTGCTTCTTAGTTTGTTTTCTTTGTATCTGGATTACCTGCAAGCATGTTGTAGGAGTCCTAGCTGTTTGTTTCTCCTCTGTAAGAACTTGTACCCTATGGGGAATTCTGTTTTATTGTGCCTAATAGGCTGATCTATGTTATGACTATTTTTCGCCACTTCTTGGTTTGCCTACTGTTATGGTTTGAATGTGGTTTCCCGCAAAAGGTTTCTAAAAATCGAGGATCAGTGCCCATCTGGTTTTCTTTGCTAAATACCGGAACCGGGGCATAAATGACCTGTGATTGGGAACATAAACAACTGCATTGCATCCATATAACCTGTTTGTTGTTTTGCAGGTAGTGTCTCAGCTACTAACGTGTTCTACATTTCAGGCACTATAGCTCCCCGTAAAGTTCGGGAACAACCAGCAGTGCACAGATATCCAACCAAGATTAACAAAGAACGAGCCATGGACCAGATGCAAGCGGACTTGGCAGATCTGAGGCAGAGAATGGATAACTTTATGACGTTAATGGCCGGCATGGGGCAGAACCAAGAGCGTCTGCGGGAGATGGTTGAGAATCAGAACAGGAACACTGCTGCTGCTGCTAATGCTGATAATTGTACCGGTGCGGGCGCACGCCAGGTTGAAACTCATGTTACACAGCCAGGAGTGACTATTACCAACGATGGGTTGCACAACATTCAGATGGACAATCATGACGACCAGTTCACTCTACTTGATGAAGCTGAAGGTCAAGGAGCAGAGATGAACAAGAGGTTCGAAGAGATGGCTGAGCAAATCAAAGTTATTCAGTCCCAAAGCTCTTTGGGATTTGACATAACCGACTTGGGCTTGGTTCCTGGGGTCAGGATTCCGTATAAGTTCAAAGTTCCAACCTTCGAGAAGTATAATGGCACTGCTTGCCCAAAGACCCATCTGCAATCATTTGTTGGGAGAATTGCCGCTCACACAGACAATGAGAAACTGTGGATGTATTATTTTCAAGACAGCTTGGTGGGAGCTTCTCTTGAATGGTACATGAAGCTCAGTAGGGTCAATGTCAAGAGCTGGAAGGATCTAGCTGAAGCCTTTGTGAGGCAGTATCAATATAACATGGACATGGCTCCGAACCGCACGCAGTTGCAGCATATGGCTCAGACAGCAAAAGAAGGCTTCAAAGAATATGCCCAGAGGTGGCGCCAGCTAGCTGCCAGGGTGCAACCACCGCTGTTAGAGAATGAAATGGCCGACATGTTTATGGGCACCCTCCAGGGGGTATTTCTTGAAAGACTGGCGTCGAGTTCGGCTACTATGTTCAACGATATTGTTATTGCGGGAGAAAGAGTTGAAACATTGCTGAAAATGAGGAAGATACAAGACCCAAGTGCTAGTAGCTCAAATGGAGCGAGGAAAGCTTTTAGTGGACCTCCTAGAAGGCGAGAAGGCGAGACGAATGCTGTATTCGGCCGAAGCCAGGGTCGTGGTTATAGAAGACCTTATGAACATATGGCTGCTGTCACCATTCCTGCAGCTCCCGTACAACAGATGCTACCTCCTCCACAACAACATCAGCAACAACAACAACCTCGAACCAACTACCAGTAGAGACCATATCAGCCGAGGCAGACTCGCCCGGCTAACAGGGTGATTGAAGCTATCCCGATGACTTATGTTGCCTTATTTCCAAGACTGCTAGATTTGAACCTCATTCAACTGAGGACTTTGGCACCACCACCTCCTGGAGAGCTTCCAGTTGGTTATGATGTCAACGCACGATGCGCTTTTCACTCTGGAGCACCCGGGCACTCGACCGAGAAGTGCAGGGCTTTGCATCACAAGGTTCAGGATCTTGTAGATTCTAAGGCAATCAACTTTGCGCCGCCGCCGAATGTTAACTCGAACCCTATGCCTAATCATGGAGGGGCAAGAGTCAATGCTGTTGAGGGTGATGACAAGTTGAGTTTGGTGCTGAGTATCGATAAGGTCAAGACACCTTTGAGGGTAGTGAAGGAAAGACTGTTGAAGGGTCTAGTATTTCCTGGTTGCTGTCTTGGTTGTGAAGACTGTATGAATGTGGTGAACGGTTGTGAGAAATTGAAGATGGGTTTGCAGGGTTTGATCGATGCTGGATCCTTGTAGTTCAGTAAAGTTAGTAATGAAGAGGCTGATGATGTGTCAACCATTACTATCTTCTACGATGAAGCTGATATGCCCGTCAGACAAGAGCCGGTTACAATTTATGCTCCTCAGATTAGTTCCGTAACTATTACGGTACCTGGGCCAGTGCCGTACACAGATGATAGATCCATTCCTTGGCATTATGGCTCTGATGTTTATGTAGCTGGACAGAGGATGGAGAGTAGACCTGTTGCTGACCTGACTATTGAGAATGTAGGAGGTGTTGGGGGTTTTACCCGAAGTGGTCGTTTGTTCGCTCCCCCTGCGCTGAGAAGGGATCCTGAGGCTGAGGCTTCGTCCAAAGACAAAGGAAAGCAGACTGCGAATGACGAGTCAACTACTCCCGTGGCTGGGCAGGGGACGTTTGAAAAAGAAGTAGAGGAATTCATGAGGATTATCAAAAGAAGTGACTACAAGGTGGTTGATCAACTGAACCAGACGCCTTCAAAGATTTCTATCTTGTCACTGCTGATGTGCTCTCCCGCGCACCGAGAAGCCTTACTGATAGTACTTCAAATGGCCTACGTTCCTCAGGAGATTACTGTCAACCAACTTGAAGCTGTTGTTGGAAGTGTCAATCCTAGCCATGGCTTAGGCTTCACTGACAGAGACCTCACTTCGGAGGGCAGAAATCATAACAAAGCACTACACATTACGATGGAATGCAAGGGCTCTGTGTTGTCTCATGTTCTTGTAGACACAGGCTCTTCCTTGAATGTGCTTCCGAAGAAGGCTCTGATGAAGCTTAATATTGATGGGATTGTCCTGACGCCAAGTGATCTGGTTGTTAAAGCTTTCGATGGTTCAAGAAGATCAGTTTTCGGAGAGGTTGAGTTGCCTGTCAAGATAGGCTCTCAAGTTTTCAAAAGTGTTTTCTATGTTATGGAAATCCAGCCTGCATATAGCTGTTTGTTGGGAAGGCCGTGGATACATGCTGCTGGAGCCGTCACTTCAACCCTGCATTAGAAGCTTAAATACATGGTGGACGGCCAGGTCATCATAGTTTGTGGGGAAGAGGATATATTTGTCAGCCACCTGTCAACGTTTAAATATGTAGAAATGGATGGAGAAATCCATGAGACTTTGTGCCAAGCTTTTGAAGCAGATGTCAGTATCTTGACTCCTGTGAAGAAAAACAATGAGGGCACGTCCATTCATTCCTACCAGGAAGCAAAAGAGGTCGTTCAATCAGGTAGTGCTCAGGGCTGGGGCAAGCTGTTGGAGCTGGAAAAGAAGGATGATAAATTCGGCTTAGGGTATCAGCCCGGTGGTTATACTTCAAGTGGTAAAGCTATCACGTTCATAAGCGCTGGGTTGCTCAACCGCGATCAAATCTGTACAACAAGCCAAGATGGGGATAGTGACAAAGACTGGGACAATAATTGGATTCGCCCGTGTGCGCCCGGCGAGGAGCTAGGAAATTGGTCTGCTGAAGACATTGTTCAAGTCACCTGGCTCTCAGAGTAATTGTTTTGTTTCCTTTTATTAGCATGCTGCATTGTCAAATCCAGCATTCTGCCCAAGATGCTTGGATCCATTGTATTGGGCCACCCTGTTTTGTATCGCATCGTTATTTTGCTATGAAATAAAAGGACATTTTCAGGCAAACTGTGTTCCCTGCCTTTGTTTTTAAACTTTTTCACAAAAAAAAATATAAAAATGGCAATGTGTTTTCCTTTTTGTTTTGTGTTAGCGTCTCTTTTTCAAAATAAACAGATTCTGAATAAGCATGTCATCTGTGCAGTGTTGATCATCCGGATTCCACGTATAACGTTCCTGCTATGACTATGCATGACTTTGATAATCCAATCTACCAAGTTGATGAAGGGGTTGAGGAAGACTGTGACCTCCCTGAAGAGTTGGTCAGATTGTTGAAACAAGAGGAACGAGTTATTCAGCCTCATCAAGAGGAGATTGAGACCATCAACATTGGCAGTGAAGATGCAAAGAAGGAAATCAAGATAGGGGCCAATCTACAGGCCGACGTCAAGAAAGAGCTGATCAGTATGCTAAGAGAGTATGTGGATATCTTTGCTTGGTCATATCAAGATATGCCAGGTTTAGATACCGATATCGTGATGCTTAAACTACCCCTGAGAGAAGATTGTCCTCCCGTAAAGCAGAAATTGAGAAGAACTCGCCCGGACATGGCGATAAAGATTAAAGAGGAGGTTCAGAAGCAGTGGGATGTCGGGTTCCTTGCTGTGACTAGTTACCCACCTTGGGTAGCTAACATTGTTCCTGTACCTAAGAAGGACGGCAAGGTCCGGATGTGCATTGACTATCGGGATTTGAACAGAGCAAGCCCAAAAGATGATTTTCCGTTGCCACACATTGATGTGTTGGTGGACAATACTGCTCAATTCTCGGTGTTCTCCTTCATGGATGGCTTCTCCGGTTATAATCAGATAAAAATGGCGCCGGAAGACATGGAGAAGACAATGTTCATTACCCCGTGGGGTACATTCTGCTATAAGGTCATGCCCTTTGGTTTGAAGAACGCTGGGGCAACTTATCAACGGGCGATGGTCACATTGTTCCATGACATGATCCACAAGGAGATCGAATGTTATATGGATGATATGATCGCAAAGTCCCGAGACAAAGAGGAGCATTTGGTTAACCTGAAGAAGCTATTTGATAGACTGATCAAGTACAAGCTGAGGTTGAATCCGAACAAGTGCACTTTCGGAGTGCGTTCCGGAAAATTGTTGGGTTTCATTGTAAGTCAAAGAGGAATTGAGGTAGATCTTGCTAAAGTGAAATCTATTCAAGATATGCCTGCACCGAGGACAGAAAAGGAAGTGCGCGGGTTTTTAGGGAGGTTGAACTACATTTCTCGGTTCATATCTCATCTAAATGCCACGTGCGAACCGATATTCAAGTTGCTAAGAAAAGAGCAAACGGTCAGGTGGAACGATGACTGCCAAAGAGCTTTCGATAAAATAAAGGAATATTTGCAGGAGCCTCCAATTCTAATGCCTCCAGTGGAAGGAAGACCATTAATCATGTACTTGACCGTGTTAGAAGGGTCAATGGGGTGTGTGCTCGGCCAACATGACGAGTCTGGTCGAAAAGAGTACGCCATTTATTACCTTAGCAAAAAGTTTACCGACTGTGAATCCCGATACTCACTGCTCGAGAAAACTTGTTGCGCTTTGGTATGGGCTGCTCGCCGACTGAGGCAGTACATGTTGACTCATACCACACTTCTCATTTCCAAGATGGATCCTGTCAAGTACATCTTTTAAAAACCAGCATTGACCGGAAGGGTTGCCAGGTGGCAGATGATTTTAACTGAATACGACATCCAGTACACTTCTTAGAAAGCCATCAAGGGAAGTGTATTGTCGGATTACCTTGCACAGCAACCTCTTGAGGATGATTATCAGCCAATGAGGTTTGATTTCCCTGATGAGGACATCATGTACCTCAAAACAAACGATTATGAGGAACCACTTCCGGAGGAGGGGCCTGACCCTGAATCTAAATGGAAGTTGATGTTTGATGGGGCCGTCAATATCAATGGTCGTGGAGTTGGTGTTGTACTCATTACTCCCGAAGGTGTTCATTTACCCTTCGCTGCCAGAATTACTTTTGGCTGCACCAACAATGAAGCGGAATACGAGGCATGTATAATGGGAATAGAGGAAGCAATTGATCTTCGGATTAAGAACCTCGATATATTTGGAGATTCAGCCCTCGTCATTAACCAAATTACCGGCAAGTGGTATACGCATCAAGAGCATCTAGTTCCATACAGGGATTATGCTAGAAAACTGTTGACGTTCTTCACGACAGTTAAGCTCAAATACATACCACGTGACGAAAATCAATTTGCCGACGCACTGGCCACTCTCTCTTCTTCGATTAAAGTCTTGTGCTGGAATTATGTGCCCAGAATTGACATATCCAGGCTTGACGCTCCAGCTTATGCTTTCTCTGTAGACGCCGTGTCTGACGAGAAACCTTGGTATTTTGATATCAAGTTATTCCTGGAAAAGCAAGAATACCCAACTGGGGCATCTTCCAACGACAAAAAGACCTTAAGACGACTTGTTGCTAGTTTCTTCTTGAACACAGACGGGGTTTTGTACAAGAGAAACTTCGATATGGTCTTACTCAGATGCGTGGATAGATACGAAGCAAGCCTGTTGATGCAGGAAGTCCACGAAGGATCTTTTGGTACCCATGCAGGAGGGCATGCTATGGCAAAGAAATTGCTGAGATCAGGGTATTACTGGATGACAATGGATGCAGACTGTTATTCATTTGCTCGTAAGTGCCACAAGTGCCAAATATATGCAGATAAAGTGCATGTTCCTCCTAACCCGCTCAACGTCATGTCATCTCCTTGGCCTTTCTCTATGTGGGGCATTGACATGATCGGGAAGATCGAGCCAACTACTTCGAATGGTCATCGCTTCATCCTGGTCGCGATTGATTACTTTACCAAGTAGGTAGAAGCAGCGTCTTATGCCAATGTCACTCGTCAAGTGGTGGCAAGATTTCTGAAAAGAGATATCATATGCAGATATGGAGTGCCCGAAAGGATCATTACTGACAATGGTTCTAATCTCAACAACAAGATGATGGCAGATTTGTGTCGGGACTTCAAAATACAGCATCACAATTCTTCTCCTTACCGACCAAAGATGAATGGTGCGGTAGAGGTTGCAAACAAGAATATCAAGAAGATTGTGCAGAAGATGGTTGTCACCTACAAAGATTGGCATGAGATGTTGCCGTTTTCTTTGCATGGGTACCGGACGTCAGTCAGGACGTCAACAGGGGTAACTCCTTTCTCTCTAGTGTATGGCATGGAAGTAGTCCTGCCTGTTGAAGTAGAGATTCCTTCACTGCGCGTGATGATGGATGTCAAGCTGGATGAGGCTGAATGGGTGCGTGCTCGTTATAATCAGCTATGTCTAATTGAGGAAAAGAGATTAGCGGCTATCTGTCATGGTCAGCTTTATCAGAGGAGAATGAAGCGTGCATTCGACCAACGAGTACGTACTCGAGAGTATCAAGTGGGAGAGCTTGTATTGAAGAGAATCGTTCCTCCAGGTTCAGATAACAGGGGCAAGTGGACCCCAAACTACGAAGGACCATTCATAGTAAAGAAAGTCTTTTCAGGAGGAGCAGTGATGCTCACCACTATGGATGGAGATGACTTCCCATCCCCTGTTAACTCGGACGCAGTTAAAAAATACTTCGCATAAAGAGACCCGCTGGACACAAAAACAGAATAAAAGTCCAGGCAAGAAAAGGGCATCCCGGCGAGCTAAAAACAGAATAAAAAGCTCGGGCAAAAATTAGGGAAATAAATAATAAAAAATGTACACCCGCTGAGTTGAAAAGCCACATTGGACAGCTCAGGCAAAAAAAGGGTATCCCGGTGGGTTGAAAACCCGAAAGGGTGATCCACGCAAAATAAGGGAATAAGCGAACAACTGCGATCCGAGTTATCTGGACCACATCATTGTTTCGTACAACTTGACAGTATCAGAAGGATAGGAAACAGTTCCCTCGTCCTCCCAGAGAGCCAGAGCAGAATGGAGAGTCTCGAAGACATGCAGGTCATAGCAGAAATGGAACTCCTTGGAATGCCGTGTACATTGCCATTAGGATAGTTTCTTTTCTCAATTTTATAGTGGCTACCTCTTTCAGGTGGTTGCTTCCTGTTGTAAATCTTTGCCTATTCAGAGGCCATTCAATAAAAATAATATCCAGTCAAAAACAGTTGTGTGTGTTTACTTTTGTTTGCAAAATGTCCTGAATTTTCGGCAAAAATAGCATTGCATATAAACATGGTGATAATTTTGAAAAGAAAACTGACATGCAGGGAAACTGTAACCCTCTTTGAGTGTCGGGTGACGATGGATGAACAGATCTTGCCACGCAAATTCCCCGGGGCACACTTGTGTTTTCCTTTGTTGCAGGTTGAAGGATGGCGTCACGTTCTCAAGCAATTTTTACTCTTCCCCAATAGAGTATCTCTCCAAGTAGAGATTTCTTCTCCCAACAGGTATCTGAAGCCTGGCATATCCAGCATAGATGTTATCCAGCTAAGCCTTGGCAGTAGCCCAAGCATTTTTCTTCCTCCCCGGTGAAGTTGGCAGTTCGTTCTTCCCCAGTGGAGTATGTCCCACAGGTACCCGAAAGCCTGACATCATCAGATTTGGAAGTAACAGTATTTTATCCTCAACAAGAGTCCTCCCTCTGAAAGCTTGATGTTCCCTCAGAGCCTTGAATCAGCAGATGCTCTCCCCAGCCAGAGTATTGTTCAGGCAGCTTCCCCAGCCAAGTCTAAAGATGATCCTGTCCCCACGGAGTTCATATTTGATTTTCACCTCCGTCCATGAAATATTTCCCAGCAATGTTGTCATACCTCTAAGCATTTGATGATACGGCCACGTATTCATCCCCTCAGTCAAAGCGGGTATCCAGACCTCTTGACTTGTCTTCCCCTGCGGAGTTGTATCTCTTGTTGCCAATCATGCATTTGGTTACCGCTCGTCTGCGTTTGTCAACACTCGTTTGTGTTATCCCTAAACGGAGTTTTCCCCAGCATTGGCTTATGATTACCTTGTTATTGCTCGTCTGCAATTTTCCAGCACTCGTCTGTGTTTGGTTATCTCTTTATTGTTGCTCGTCTGCAACTCCTCAACACTCGTCTGTGTTTTGATATCTCGTATGTTGTTGCTCGTCTGCAACTCCCAACACTCGTCTGTGTTTGGTATTGGATCCTTTGCTGCACTCATCTGTGCTTTGATGTGTATCTTCAGCTATTGCTCGTTTGCAACTTTCCAGCGCTCGTCTGTGTTTGGTATGCCTGATATTTGTGGATACTCGTCTGTATCATTTCCAGCACTCGGCTGTGTTGTTTATCTGTTTGAAGCTCGTCTGCTTTGCTTGGATATTCGCATGTATCATCCCCGACACTCGTTTGTACTAGCTTATGTCTGTATTCCTGTATTGCTACTTAAAATGCTCGTCTGTGTTTGAATTTTTGGTATTCGTCTATACCAGTCGTCTGATACTCGTCTGTATCATTGCCTGAAACGCTCGTCTGTGTTTCTCAGATCATCGTCTGATACTCGTCTGTATCATTGATTTATGGCACTCGTCTGTGTTATCTTGATGATCGTCCAATACTCGTCTGTATTGAAGAGGTTTCGAATCCTGACAGTGGGAATTGCTCGTCTGTGTTTGAATTTTTGGTATTCGTCTATACCAGTGGCTGATACTCGTCTGTATCATGGCCTGAAACGCTTGTCTGTGTTTCTCAGATCATCGTCTGATACTCGTCTGTATCATTGACTTATGGCACTCGTCTGTGTTATCTTGATGATCGTCCAATACTCGTCTGTATTGAAGAGGTTTCGAATCCTGATAGTGGGAATTAATGTCAAAATGGTTATCGGTCCTGGCGTAACAGGTAAATCCGAAGGAGGCTCGTCTGTATCAAGCACATTATTGTTGCTGCACCTAGCGTCACAGGTTTGCTCAAAGAAGACTCGTCTGTCTTGTACCATATATCCGCGGATAATATATGAAGAAGGTTCGTCTACCTTGATTGCATGTCTATCCCACAGACTTAAGTGGATTACCGGTCCTGGAGTAACAGGTAAATCCGAAGGAGACTCGTTTGTCTCATGTTATATGCATTGTTATTGAGGACTCGTCTGTCCAGTTCCTGGCGTCACAGGATTGTTTGAAGACTCGTCTGTCAAAGTGTTCTTATTACCAGATATCAGTTTCAGCTTGGAAGAAGCTCTTATGCTTCTTCTCTTCTTCATATCCCCAGAGCGTCATCTGGTTGGGTTTATTTCCCGGGGTTGCATTCTTCGTCAGAGTGCAAATTTCTGGTCTTCTTGGTATTCAATCACAGTTTATCTCGAATGGTCGATAGCCCGTGCTATCGTCCTTTTCAGATTAACTGATGTTTGAATAGGGGCAGCTGTAATACCTCAAAATTTGCCCTCTCATTTCCCCAACTTTTTGCATAGCATTTAGCATACATAAATTCATAAAATAACCAAAAACATTGCATCATAACCATCACAGCAGGGGCATAGGTTTGTGATCAGTGAACAAAGCAACTAAAGGCTATACAAAGGCAATCAAAGGGCCACATAGCTTCTCAACCTTGTGCAAATGGTCCACAACATCCCACAAGTATTCACTTGAAGCCACAAGTCCTATACAGAGGTGCTTTGATCAAGGGAGGCAAGCAGTGCAACATTTCCCAGCAAAAAGGAGTCAGATGAGGGTTTCTAATGAACTGGGCTTATCAATGAGACTTTGGTCCAAGCATGGTTTCATGGTTCTCTACATGATGTCAAGTACCTATGGTTCAAATTTCACCATTGGATTCATTTTGGAAGGTCCTCAATTGTTCAGTTGATTGAAAATCAGAAAATTGGAGAAAAGTCAACCAGGATGAGTAAAAAGTCAACTCTTGAATTTTTGGGATCAAAATCATGAAATTATGGTCACAAGGCTCTTAGGGACCAATTTGGATCAAGAAAGAATGGAAAAAATCAAGAAAACTAAAACTTACCATTTTTTGGAAAGTTTGGGTTTCCAAAAATGGCAAGTTTTGGTCATGTTTGTAGCCACTTCAAGAGAGGTTTTTTCCCAAAAAAATAAGGGTCCTATGAAAAGTATACCTTGAGAAAATGAAATAGGACATCCTAAGCTTCAAAACCATATGTGGAACTCCTTCATAGGATCAAAATTGAGAAAGATATGGTCGTTCAAAGTTTGAAAAAAAAAACAAGGCAATACAGCAGGATGAATCGATTCATCCGTGTTATGAATCGATTCATAACAGTTAAAAAACTGTTATAAATCGATAAATCCATGTATGAATCGATTCATAATGTGTTTTTTTGCTGAAATTAGCTTTCTCTTCAGTATGTATCGATGCATAACCTTATGAATCGATTCATGATGCTGTTTTTTTGCCATTTTGCTGCTGTTTTTGATGCAAAACAAGGGGGAATGCTATGCTATCTTTGGGGTTGAACGTGGAAATGATTGGTACACATTCTATAGCTCATTTAGCTTAACTTTGGCCTCAATTCAAGCTTCACCATTGCTGCCACATCAAATTGGTCTTCACCACAAATGTTCATGAGCTAGTGTACACTAGATTCATTGGTTTCAAGCTGAATTTTGCCATTGATCTTTGTTACATTGTTGCACCCCAAAATTTGCCCTCACAATACAAGACTTTATGTGCTAAGAAGGTTCACAAGGTTCACAAGATTCACAATACTTACAAGACCTTTCATGAGGTTCATGAAGTCTACAAGTCACTTTATGAGGTTCACAAGGTTCACAAGGTTCACAAGACCTCCCATGAGGCTTACAATACATTTTATGATGGTTTACAAGGTTCACAAAGTTCACAATTGGTCAGAAGAGTTGACAATTCCCTCAGACAATGCACCTCCTAAGCAGTGCATCCAAAACTAGGGTTTTGACTTTAATCAGGCTAAATGAACTTCCAAGACTTCAAGTGAGCTTCATAACATCTTATATGTGTGTAAGAACCCCCATGACAAGTTTCAAGACTTTTCTCAAAAGTTTGCTCAGTCAGATGATCAGATAAGTCAAAATCAGTCAAAGCAGTTAAATAGTCAAACTGAGGTCAACTGTGGTCAAACAAAAGTCAGACTTCATGATTTTTTGCCAACATCAAGTATATGAGGTAAAATTCATCATTTGATCAAGGGTTGATCATGATTCATCAAGGAGATTTCAGATCATCAAGAATCAGGAGTTTCTAAATTAGGGTTTCCTTAGTAAAAGTCAACTGAACTTTGACCAGCCATAACTTTCACATGCTTCATCACCAAGTCTCCATCCAAAGCTCATTTTGAAGGAAATTGAATTCTCTACAACTTTGTGTCTCACAAGCCAAGCCCAAAAATGCTTCATTTGGAAGGTATGAGCTAAGACATTATAGGTCCTTTTGAAAGTCAACAAAAAGTCAACAACTTCAAAAGAGCATAACTTGAGAATGGTAAATGATATGGACATGAAATCAGTGGGGTTGATTAGAGGACTCTTCAAGCTTTCCAAAATATCCAAGAACACCCTCATACCATTAAAATTGAAGGATATGTGCCCTTGCAAAGTTTGGAAATTTTTGGTTGGTTTATGAAGAAAATGGAGGTCTAAAACCAATTTCTTCTAAATGGGCTTGCCATATGATGACCCAATCCACACTATAACATCATGCACGAAATTAAATTGATTTATTCATAATTTTATTCATTTTGTTTTTATTTATTATGATTTTTTATATTAAAAATCATTTTAAATTCAAATAAAATATAAAATAATGAAAATTGAAATTGATTTGGTTTCTAGAAGGTCTTAAATTATATTTAGACTTGATTGATACAAGAATTATGAGGATCATCTTAAAATAGCAAGGCTAGATCAAGATATTTCAAGTTTTAAATTCAAATCTTTTTCAATCTTAAAAAGTCCATAAATCCATGAATTTGAACAAAGTCTTGACCTAATTTTATCAAGTGGTATATATGCAACATTTAGCAGCCAAGAAATCACAAATTCACAGCCTCAAAAATCAGTTTCAAACTTCACAAAATTCATCAAAAAACTCACATTCGGATTTCAAGGTAGAGGGAATTTTAATGAGTTTTGAGTATTGCAACATGTTCTATGATGTTCCTTGAACGTGTTTGGATCATAAACAACCTCTGAAACCTCCTCATTCATGCAAACCGAATCCATGTTCATGTTCATTTACAATTTTTCGATTTTTAATATTTACTCATGATTAATCACATTTGACTGTTGATTTGTGTTTGTTATGATCTTAGCAAGCTTTCTGGATAGTTGGATTAAAGATTGATGACCTGAATCGTGAGAAGCCATTGTTAGGGTTTCGGTTGAGTTTTTAGGGTTTCATGCTAAACCAAAAATAAATAAATTTTAAAAACATAGGATGATTGTATGAGTTCTGGGGATCATAATACACTAATTAATTGAAAGAAATTGTACTGTTTCGTTGGTGTTTGATTTTCGCAGGGCATAAACATGGAAGAACACGCATGAAATTTCGCAGCAAAAGTTATATGAAATTTCGCAGGAACCCAGGAAGAAGAAGACCCCTGCGCGCGAATTTCATATTTGAAAATTGAACATAATATTTCATTGTTTTGTTTTAATATTATTTCACAAATGCTGGTTGGCTCAGATGGTGAGATGCGCGTGTATACTGCTTGTAAGCCTGGGTTCGAATCCTGGCTTTGTACAATTTTTTCTTATTTTTCAGGTCAATTATGAAGCTTCATATATTATTCATTATAGCCATTACATTGCCATATGCGCTCACCCAGCAGGAATGGTAACGTGTTTGTGTGTTTGCTTGAAAGGTCCTGGGTTCGATTCCCCCCAGGCCTTTTGTTTTGTTCATTTTTCTCATGATTTTCAGGGTTAACGCACAAAAGCAAAAGAAGCTTTGTTTCTAACACCAATGCATGCGTGGCCCAGTGGCTGGAGGCTGTTTCCAGGTATTAGGAGGTCCTGGGTTCAAATCCAGGCCTCCCCATTTTTTTTTAACCTAATTATTTTTCTATTTCTTTTCTCTTTTCTTGTTCTTTATTTTAAATTAAATATTATATAATAAATTAGTAATAATAATATAATATATTTTCATAGGATAAAATTTGTATATGATTAAAATCAATATTTTATTTTCTCAAATATAATTTATTTGTATGTCTATATTATTATCCTACATAATTTATTTTGTTAAAAAAATTGAACTAGTAATGTAAATTAAAATATAAACCCTAATTTATTTTCTTAAAAAAAAAATCTCTAATCTTGATATTTTTTAAAACCCTAAAATTCAATTCTATTTTATTATTTACTTTAATTTTGTACATATTTCTATAATTTGTTTATAATCTAAATTTTGTATATAAATAATTTTTTTTAAATACATGTTTAGAAATAATTAAATCTATGCTAATTTAATCTTGTAATTATAATTTTTATAATATGTTTATAATTAATTTAGCTTTTATAAGTTACATATAATTTAAAACTTTATAATAATTAATATAGTTGTTTATATTTTTTTAATTAATCCTAAATCATTGTTTATATCAAATTTGATCTTTTAATTATTTTAATATTTTTGCTTATTATTATTCTTAATTATGTTTATATGATTATTACTAACCCCATTTATTTTTAATTGTTATTATTACTAACCCAATTATAATTGTTTATTTATTTTGTTTATTTATTTATTTTGCTATTTATTTAAATTGCTTTTATTACTATTATTGTAATTGCTCCTGGATGTAATTTTTTTTAAATGTTTAAATTATTTATTTTTATGTCATGGTTAGTAAAAATAGGGAGTGTAAACATGTATGTTATTTAAAATTAATTTAGATCACTTAATTCAAAAGATAAATATTAAATTGAACACTCACACACGTAAGTCGATCTTTGATCGCCATCTCACTTTCTAGGGTTACCTCTCATTGTTGCCTAATTAAAAGGTCAAGTAGGGTGTATAAAGCAAAAAGTCCCTCAAAGTAAAGTCATCTAGTCCCTTCACAATAAAAGATCAAGTCCCTTAAATGGTTGCCTTCATAATGATCTTGTCCCTTTCGAATAATGATGACAGTCCCTCCAAAAATTGCTTAATACACCCTACAGTTGCCTATATAAACAGATGTCCCTTTACTTGTCCCACACATCCAAAGTAATGACTACCTATTCCTTAATAATAGGGATAGTCTTACCGCTTAAAGGATTCAAGAACAGAAAGACTTAAACTTTAGGGTAGGTTCCTCATAGTTACTTGCTCACTGTTCAAAAACTTTTCAAACACTTCACAATTTCAAACAATTTTCAAACACAAGTTTTTTACGCATCCGTACATGGATCATTATCAAACTCTTATGAAAATTTCTATTCACACACTTCACATTTTCAAAAACATTTTAAAGTGAGCTAAGTAACTAAGAGCCCATGGATAACCATGGATGTAAAGGGTGTTAACACCTTCCCTTTACATAACCTACCCCCCGGACCCAAAAATCTTTTAAAAGGTCTTTCCTGTTCTTTTATGCCTTTCCTTTGGATAAAATAAAAGTCGGTGGCGACTCTTGCTATCCGCAACATAACTAAAGTCAGTTCTCCCACCGTGTTACAGAACTGGCGACTCTGCTGGGGATTTAAATTAAAGAGGGGTACCCTTAGGAATTAGATCACTTTAAATTGTTTGCCTTGTTTGCTTTACTTTACTTGTTGGGCTCTTATGTGTGAAAGATCCTAACCCGGATCTAGTGTACCTTAGGTAAATGGCAATAGACCAAGGAAACTGTACGGCGTATACCGATATGGTTGATCTGGTGGCCATAGTTAGTGTGACTTCTTGGTTGGTGCTTATGTTCCTTAAGTCAAGTTGAGGATAATATGAGGATGCCATATGTTGTCAATACACTAACTAACTTTTAGAACCCTAGTTATCCCATCTTGGCCTTTAGAAAGTAGTGAGATAACCGGCTTTGGTGAAGACTGAAGTTGGTTGATACTCGATACTACGCTCATTGAGATTCTAAACTTGGAGGGTTTTGGTTGGCAAGTAAGTTGCCTTCTGAACAACCACCCTTGTGAAGGATCAATGATATTGAGATCCCTTAGAACCTGGTCACTTTTGTAGGACAGGATGAACCAACTAACTTCAGGGGAGGGTACTTACCTTTGAACCTCATGCAAGCCTTTAAACCTAGGGCTATGGTGTGACTTGTTTGTGTGTGCCACATGTTTGTGATTGAGCATAACATCATGACATCATCATGCATCATAAGCATAGCATTTTCACTAACCATTTCAAGGACCAAAGGATTTATCTTTGTTCTTTGTTGCAGGTCATGGCCTCTGCTCGTAGAAACACTATCAGGATCAACTTTGTAGGTATACCTCCTAAGCTTAAAGAGTTGGTTTCTCAAATGTCTGATCATTCCCAGTTTGTCAAGAGACATGGTCACCTATTGGATCTAGTCACCTCAGGGTTCAATGAAGACATGATGAGTGTTATGTTTCAGTTCTTTGACCCCAAACACCATTGCTTCACATTCCCCGACTATCAGCTGGTTCCTACAATGGAAGAGTTCTCTAAACTTCTGGGTATACCTGTTCTTGATCAAAGACCCTTCACAGGCTTGGAGAAGGAGCTTAAACCAGAGGTTATTGCTGCAGCTCTACATCTAAAGAAGTCTGACATTGTCCTAGAAACGAGGAATGGAGTTAAGGGTATTCTTGCTAAGGTATTGATGGAGAAAGCTCAAGTGTTCCTGAAGGCTATGAGTTATGATGCTTTTGAGGAGATCTTAGCCCTATTGATTTATGGCTTAGTGTTGTTCCCCAATCCAGACCAGTTCATAGACGTACACGCCATCAACATATTTCTGACTCGTAATCCAGTGCCTACATTACTTGGAGACATCTTACATTCTCTTCATACCCGTACTACAAAGGCATGAGGAACTCTGATGTGCTGCATACCTCTCTTGTCTAGGTGGTTTATTTCTCACCTTCCTCGCTCAGTGATGAAGAATGAGCAAGGGTTCAGATGGTCCAAAAGGATTATGTCACTCTCGCATTCAGATATTCATAGAGAATGTTATTATCATTGACCGTTGTGGGGAGTTTCCTAATGTGCCACTCCTTGGCATAAGAGGGGGCATTACTTACAACCCTTCCTTAGCTTTACGACAGTTTAGTTATGCTCGAAGTGATGGTCCTCATGACATCTTGATTCAGGGTATTGTGTTTGATTACGACAACGACCTGCAAGGTTACCGTCAAAGGTTCATACGAGCATGGGGAAAAGTGAACAAGGTTGACAGCAAGACTCTGGAGCCTAAATACACTATTCCTATGGAAGCTTATCTCAGATGGGTGCGATCTCGTGCTCAGACCCTCATGATGCCATATCCTGCTATCCTACCAGTTACCATGGAACCTGTTGCTGAAGGAGACACTGCTTATACCATCCTTCACCCAGACATGCCTACTGACATGGAAGACTTGCAGAGATCTTGGGTCCAACTGAAGGAGCAAAGGGATACTTTCGAGGCTCATTACAAAGCAAGCCAAGAAAGAATCCTGGAACTAACAAAGCAACTTCACGAGGAACGAAACCTCAACTCATACCTCAACACAAAGAGGAAACGTCCATGGGAGACTTAAAACCCCATCTTTTGTATTTATTTCATTTCATTTTGTAAGCCCAAAGGGCAAACAAATTTATTACTAATAAAAGTTTACTTTCCTGATCATTTAAGCAAATTTAAATCCTGCGGTCCTTGAAAACATTGCATACGCATATCATATCATTGCATCACAGGTTTATTGTGCACATGTTTCTTATCTTCTCGCTGTTTATTTCAGCAATGGCTCTTGAACATACAGTCAAATATCTCCAGGCTCAGAATGCCCAGTTCCAAGAGCTGATCCTGAACTTGTCCAAGGGGCAGGATGAATTGAAGACACTGATGGATAAGAAGAAGAATCCTGAGGACAACAAGGATGATCAGCTGAAACAACTACAAGCTGAGATGACAGGAATGAGGACCCAGATGAATGACCAGGTGGCTCTTATTCAAAGTTTAGCTCAGGAGCAAGAAGAGCTAAGAACCTTTGTTCACAAACTTCAAAGTAGTGGAGTCAAGAATCTAATTGTCAGTCAACCTCCGTTAAAGCAAGCTGATTTGGTTGAAAGGAAGATGAGGATAAAAGAGGGTAAGAAACAGGTTGCCATTGATTGTTCTTCAGTTGAAGAAGAAAGACCTGGTAAGGTTAATCCACCTCAACACAAGAAATATAGAAGGCAGTTTATCAAGTTCAGCACTCCAATGTCACAAGTTCTGCAATGCTTGTTGGAGATGAAACTAATTTCCTTGAAAAATCCTCCTCAAAATCCTAAAACTTCCTCTCCTCGGTATAATCCCAAGGCAAGGTGTGGGTATCACTCCAACTGTCATGGACATGATACTAATAGTTGTTGGACATTGAAGAAAAAGATCCAAGACCTGATTGACGAAGGAATCCTAGAGGTTACTCCAGAAGGTCAAGTTGAATTCTACTATCACCCATCAAACACCGAAGCTGCAAGACAAGTTGCCCAGTATAGCAAGAAAGGAAGCCTACCTATTCCTGTTGAGATATGGGGCACCTTGGGACATCAAAGTGGTAAATTTGATTTCATGGTGAAGTATACTGCTCCTCAAAGTTCACAGATTGCAATTGAGGACATTCAGCCAACTGGATGGGACAATATTTGAATTTTCATTTGTAATTTCTTTTATTGGTTTGAACACTTACTATTATGTTAAACTTTTGTTTTCATTAATGCATTGCATATGTTTGTCTTGAATTAATCCATTCGTTCCACTATATTTTGAATTATGCTTCTTATTTCTATCTTGTGATATTTAACTCCTGATAAAGCTATAAGCCTGTAGAGGGAGGATGACGAAAACAATACCATAATATTAGGCAGTATGCTTTTGAACAGACTATGCTGACGATGTACAGGCATTGTTTCAATTCCTAAACAGTGGAGATATAAGGAAGTTAATCCCTAGTCAACCCTTTTGAGCCTATGAAGTAGGAGTTTTTATTATCACAAATTAAAACCCTTATTCATAACCCGGGGCAGGGTAGTTACTCGGTTAACTCAAATATGCCAATTATCTGTGTTGTACACAACTAATGATGGTTCGCTGTAATCATTAAACCTGACAGTCAATATCCAGCAAAAGAACAGTTCACTAAGTCAAAACCTATGAAGGAGACTTAGTAAAAACAAATTAAGACATCCCGCTGACTGTAACCTTGAAATAAACAGTTCAGGCAAAAGGAAGGGATAATAAACTCAAAAGAAAAAAGAGGTCACTATGAATCCTCAACAAAGAAAAATGACTGAATGTTCAAATAAATTTTGGTGGCTGAACCATCACAAATATCAGTGTTACAATACCAAACTTCTTTGGAACTTCAATGCATAAGTTAACTGAGCATAGGACTGAAGAACATCGTGGAGATTGGGTTGGGTACAAATAAAATTTGAGCCTATATCCTTTGTTTCTTAAACCATGAACCAGGCCACGTTACAACCCTTTAAAAGTCCTAACTGAAGCATGATTAGTTCGAAAGCGTACTGCTACAAAAAGGTATCCTGACTCCTTTAGGGCTTATTATAAAACTTGAGTTAATATCACAGTTTTCACAAAAAAAAAAAACAGTTTTTCTAAAACAACTTGTTTCAAAACTTCAAGACAGACATAAGCATTGCATTTTTGAATATATTTGTTTGCAGATACCTGAGTGTTTGACAAATGGAGAAACTTACAGGATGAATGTTCAATGAACCAAAGTCCTTCCGATAAACAAAGTTGCTTCCTGGATCAAAGTCCATGTATACAAAGGGGCATAGTCATTATCTCCCAATCAAGGGGGTAAGCCATGATACTGCCTAACTCATGTGGGGCAATCAGGACAGGAGTCAGTTATGTTTAAGTATCCAGGGGCAGATCTCCACATTTGTTTAAATTACCAAGGGTAACATTACAAAGTTCATAATGCCAGGGGCATAGTCACTGTTTCCCAGTCAAGGAGCATACCAACTTACTGTTCAATTCATTTGGGGCAATCAGGTCCAGATTCAACAATGCTTAATAGCCAGGGGCAGCTTTCCTCATATATTTGAATTTCATGATGTCAGGGGCATATTATTGTGAGGCACTCTATTTATTTCTCTTGAGGTAACTACATTCAGATACTTCCATTATGGAATAATTCATCCTCAACCAAGGGGCAATGCTTTCTCTTCAAATCTAATACCCGGAGCGTATATGGTCTATCACAATTTGAAGACGCCATTCCTCTCATTGTATTACCTTGATAGTGGATTCTCAACTGAAACCATGATGGAAATTAATTGTCTATGCCAGTAGTATCAGATGGTGTCAGTATCATGTCTTCAGATCCAGCTATGAGGATTTCTGGGAAGGTATTCAGGAAAGTTAAGAATCTCAGGAGCTCTAAATCCAATTGGTTATACACTCTCAAAGTTGAAACGATTCTGTTTTCGAGTTCAGCTTTACTTTTCCCTCTTTATTCAGAATTACTTTTCCTCTTTTACTAAAGCGAAAAACGTTTGTTGGTTATGTTTGAATGCATGTATGCTTAATATGATTGATGTTTACCAGAAATGCATGAAAATGCAGTAATAGTATTTACTAAGGACGAACGAGGGAAGGATTTCAACGAAGCTTCGCCGGTTCATCTCTATAAAACAGTTACAAATCCTCAGTAGGGCAAATCCATCTTCATAAAGTTACATCTCCCCTGGAATTTATATCCATCTCTTTTATCCTCATACGGATATTCGGGAATTTACTTCCCAATAAGAGTACGACGAACGAAGACGGGAGGTTATATCTACCCTACTATCAAACGAAGACGGGAGGTTATATATACCTTGCTATCCCCAGCAGACAGGAGGTTATATATACCTTGCTATCCCCAGCAGACGGGAGGTTATATACCTTGCTATCCCCAGCAGACGGAAGGTTATGTATAATATATTATCAAACAAGGTGGGACTAAGTTCCTCATATTCTTCAAACAACGAATCGGGATTTATTTTCCCTGGCCAGCAGTTGTTATACGAAGATATCCAGACGCTTTCGGCAGTATCATATCATACATATATCATTTACATCATACCATAACATACATATCCATAGATACATAATACATTACTTAAGTGCATCATATTATACATGCATGCATAATGCATAAACTAATATTATCATACAGGATGCTACCTTGTTTTCAGGTTAATTCTCCAACAAACAAATTTTATCAACGACTTGTGGCTATCAGGACTGCTTTATCCTCTTGAAAGCTACCACTTCCTCAGGATTGCTTTATCCTCCTGAAAGCATATCACTACCTCAGGATTGCTTTATCCTCCTGAAAGCATATTACTACCTCAGGATTGCTTTATCCTCTTGAAAGCTTCTTATACCTCAGGACTGCTGTATCCTCCTGAAAGCATGTTATCACTCCCTCAGGACTGCTTTATCCTCCTGAAAGCATATTATTACCTCAGAACGTTGTTATCCTCCTGAAAGCATATTATCTCCTCGGGACGTTGTTTATCTTCCTGAAAGCTATCACCCCTATCTCAGGACTGCTTTATCCTCCTGAAAGTTATCATTCCCTCAGGATTGCTTTATTCTCCTAAAAGCATATTATTACCTCAGGACTGCTTTATCCTCCTGAAAGCTTCCTATACCTCAGGACTGCTTTATCCTCCTGAAAGCATATTATTACCTCAGGATCGCTTTATCCTCCTGAAAGCTTACTCCCTCAGGACTGCTTTATCCTCCTGAAAGCTACTATTACCTCAGGACTGCTTCATCCTCCTGAAAGCTTCTTATACCTCAGGATTGCTTTATCCTCCTGAAAGCATATCACTACCTCAGGACTGCTTTATCCTCCTGAAAGCATATCAACACCTCAGGACTGCTTTATCCTCCTGAAAGCATATTCATACATCAGAACGTTGTTCATCTTTCTGAAAGCATATTATCACTTCCTCAGGACGTTGTTATCCTCCTGAAAGCATACTATTACCTCAGGACTGCTTTATCCTCCTGAAAGCTACTATTACCTCAGGACTTTTTTATCCTCCTGAAAGCTACTATTACCTCAGGACTGCTTTATCCTCCTGAAAGCTACTATTACCTCAGGACTGCTTTATCCTCCTGAAAGCTATCACTACCTCAGGACTGCTTTATCCTCCTGAAAGCTATCATTATATCTTCATATTTTGGACTGCTTTATCCTCCAAGAAATGTATCTGAAGAACTTTTCTCCAAGTGGCATCTTTAAGCCCACTCAAGCATATACAACCCAAACATCAGTATCACTCTACGCACCGGTGAGTGCAAATTTTTGGGCTTTTGTGTTCAATCCCCTTCAACCTTCCAGGTCACGACTGGCAAATGTACCAATCTAACCCCTCAGGTTTCAGAAAATTGAACAGGGGCAGCTGTTGCACCCCAAAATTTGCCCTCACAATACAAGACTTTGTGTGCTAAGAAGGTTCACAAGGTTCACAAGATTCACAATACTTACAAGACCTTTCATGAGGTTCATGAAGTCTACAAGTCACTTTATGAGGTTCACAAGGTTCACAAGGTTCACAAGACCTCCCATGAGGCTTACAATACATTTTATGATGGTTTACAAGGTTCACAAAGTTCACAATTGGTCAGAAGAGTTGACAATTCCCTCAGACAATGCACCTCTTAAGCAGTGCATCCAAAACTAGGGTTTTGACTTTAATCAGGCTAAATGAACTTCCAAGACTTCAAGTTAGCTTCATAACATCTTATATGTGTGTAATAACCCCCATGACAAGTTTCAAGACTTTTCTCAAAAGTTTGCTCAGTCAGATGATCAGATAAGTCAAAATCAGTCAAAGCAGTTAAATAGTCAAACTGAGGTCAACTGTGGTCAAACAAAAGTCAAACTTCATGATTTTTTGCCAACATCAAGTATATGAGGTAAAATTCATCATTTGATCAAGGGTTGATCATGATTCATCAAGGAGATTTCAGATCATCAAGAATCAGGAGTTTCTAAATTAGGGTTTCCTTAGTAAAAGTCAACTGAACTTTGACCAGCCATAAATTTCACATGCTTCATCACCAAGTCTCCATCCAAAGCTCATTTTGAAGGAAATTGAATTCTCTACAACTTTGTGTCTCACAAGCCAAGCCCAAAAATGCTTCATTTGGAAGGTATGAGCTAAGACATTATAGGTCCTTTTGAAAGTCAACAAAAAGTCAACAACTTCAAAAGAGCATAACTTGAGAATGGTAAATGATATGGACATGAAATCAGTGGGGTTGGTTAGAGGACTCTTCAAGCTTTCCAAAATATCCAAGAACACCCTCATACCATTAAAATTGAAGGATATGTGCCCTTGCAAAGTTTGGAAATTTTTGGTTGGTTTATGAAGAAAATGGAGGTCTAAAACCAATTTCTTCTAAATGGGCTTGCCATATGATGACCCAATCCACACTATAACATCATGCACGAAATTAAATTGATTTATTCATAATTTTATTCATTTTGTTTTTATTTATTATGATTTTTTATATTAAAAATCATTTTAAATTCAAATAAAATATAAAATAATGAAAATTGAAATTGATTTGGTTTCTAGAAGGTCTTAAATTATATTTAGACTTGATTGATACAAGAATTATGAGGATCATCTTAAAATAGCAAGGCTAGATCAAGATATTTCAAGTTTTAAATTCAAATCTTTTTCAATCTTAAAAAGTCCATAAATCCATGAATTTGAACAAAGTCTTGACCTAATTTTATCAAGTGGTATATATGCAACATTTAGCAGCCAAGAAATCACAAATTCACAGCCTCAAAAATCAGTTTCAAACTTCACAAAATTCATCAAAAAACTCACATTCGGATTTCAAGGTAGAGGGAATTTTAATGAGTTTTGAGTATTGCAACATGTTCTATGATGTTCCTTGAACGTGTTTGGATCATAAACAACCTCTGAAACCTCCTCATTCATGCAAACCGAATCCATGTTCATGTTCATTTACAATTTTTCGATTTTTAATATTTACTCATGATTAATCACATTTGACTGTTGATTTGTGTTTGTTATGATCTTAGCAAGCTTTCTGGATAGTTGGATTAAAGATTGATGACCTGAATCGTGAGAAGCCATTGTTAGGGTTTCGGTTGAGTTTTTAGGGTTTCATACTAAACCAAAAATAAATAAATTTTAAAAACATAGGATGATTGTATGAGTTCTGGGGATCATAATACACTAATTAATTGAAAGAAATTGTACTGTTTCGTTGGTGTTTGATTTTCGCAGGGCATAAACATGGAAGAACACGCATGAAATTTCGCAGCAAAAGTTATATGAAATTTCGCAGGAACCCAGGAAGAAGAAGACCCCTGCGCGCGAATTTCATATTTGAAAATTGAACATAATATTTCATTGTTTTGTTTTAATATTATTTCACAAATGCTGGTTGGCTCAGATGGTGAGATGCGCGTGTATACTGCTTGTAAGCCTGGGTTCGAATCCTGGCTTTGTACAATTTTTTCTTATTTTTCAGGTCAATTATGAAGCTTCATATATTATTCATTATAGCCATTACATTGCCATATGCGCTCACCCAGCAGGAATGGTAACGTGTTTGTGTGTTTGCTTGAAAGGTCCTGGGTTCGATTCCCCCCAGGCCTTTTGTTTTGTTCATTTTTCTCATGATTTTCAGGGTTAACGCACAAAAGCAAAAGAAGCTTTGTTTCTAACACCAATGCATGCGTGGCCCAGTGGCTGAAGGCTGTTTCCAGGTATTAGGAGGTCCTGGGTTCAAATCCAGGCCTCCCCATTTTTTTTTAACCTAATTATTTTTCTATTTCTTTTCTCTTTTCTTGTTCTTTATTTTAAATTAAATATTATATAATAAATTAGTAATAATAATATAATATATTTTCATAGGATAAAATTTGTATATGATTAAAATCAATATTTTATTTTCTCAAATATAATTTATTTGTATGTCTATATTATTATCCTACATAATTTATTTTGTTAAAAAAATTGAATTAGTAATGTAAATTAAAATATAAACCCTAATTTATTTTCTTAAAAAAAAAAATCTCTAATCTTGATATTTTTTAAAACCCTAAAATTCAATTCTATTTTATTATTTACTTTAATTTTGTACATATTTCTATAATTTGTTTATAATCTAAATTTTGTATATAAATAATTTTTTTTAAATACATGTTTAGAAATAATTAAATCTATGCTAATTTAATCTTGTAATTATAATTTTTATAATATGTTTATAATTAATTTAGCTTTTATAAGTTACATATAATTTAAAACTTTATAATAATTAATATAGTTGTTTATATTTTTTTAATTAATCCTAAATCATTGTTTATATCAAATTTGATCTTTTAATTATTTTAATATTTTTGCTTATTATTATTCTTAATTATGTTTATATGATTATTACTAACCCCATTTATTTTTAATTGTTATTATTACTAACCCAATTATAATTGTTTATTTATTTTGTTTATTTATTTATTTTGCTATTTATTTAAATTGCTTTTATTACTATTATTGTAATTGCTCCTGGATGTAATTTTTTTTAAATGTTTAAATTATTTATTTTTATGTCATGGTTAGTAAAAATAGGGAGTGTAAACATGTATGTTATTTAAAATTAATTTAGATCACTTAATTCAAAAGATAAATATTAAATTGAACACTCACACATGTAAGTCGATCTTTGATCGCCATCTCACTTTCTAGGGTTACCTCTCATTGTTGCCTAATTAAAAGGTCAAGTAGGGTGTATAAAGCAAAAAGTCCCTCAAAGTAAAGTCATCTAGTCCCTTCACAATAAAAGATCAAGTCCCTTAAATGGTTGCCTTCATAATGATCTTGTCCCTTTCGAATAATGATGACAGTCCCTCCAAAAATTGCTTAATACACCCTACAGTTGCCTATATAAACAGATGTCCCTTTACTTGTCCCACACATCCAAAGTAATGACTACATATTCCTTAATAATAGGAATAGTCTTACCGCTTAAAGGATTCAAGAACAGAAAGACTTAAACTTTAGGGTAGGTTCCTCATAGTTACTTGCTCACTATTCAAAAACTTTTCAAACACTTCACAATTTCAAACAATTTTCAAACACAAGTTTTTTACGCATCCGTACATGGATCATTATCAAACTCTTATGAAAATTTCTATTCACACACTTCACATTTTCAAAAACATTTTAAAGTGAGCTAAGTAACTAAGAGCCCATGGATAACCATGGATGTAAAGGGTGCTAACACCTTCCCTTTACATAACCTACCCCCCGGACCCAAAAATATTTTAAAAGGTCTTTCCTGTTCTTTTATGCCTTTCCTTTGGATAAAATAAAAGTCGGTGGCGACTCTTGCTATCCGCAACATAACTAAAGTCAGTTCTCCCACCGTGTTACATACATCATCAAGTTATCATTGAATATATGCAGGCCCATTCTAATTGTTGTGCATCCCACAAACAAGAGAGCAAACTCAAGCTGAAATCCTTGAACTACTAAGCTTGTATTCCACTTCACTAATCTCCATCATAAGCTTCATGGTGTTGGATGCATTAGATTGGTTCTAATTGAAGAAAGTTCTAGAAATCCAGCTGGCGTAACTGTCCCAACTAACTTCACTCACTTAACTCACTTCACTCAGTTAACCAAGGCTTGTTAACTCTGGTTCTAACTGTTAACTAGAGGTTCAAGGCTCTATATAAGGAGGAGTGGTGCTAGAGTGCAAAGTTCAGCTTCATTCTTCACTAAAATCACACCAAATTCTCCAAGTTTTCTCTGCATTTTCTCTGCAAAATCACTGCATTTGGAAGGATCAAGCTTCCATAACCATAGCATTGATCTTCTCCTTCATTGTGCTTCATCTAGCACCATCCATAGAGCATTTTCCATGGAGTTTTGAAGCTGAAATTTTGGAATTACCTCTTCTGAATTTTCTGCATTTTGCTTCCATACTCCTTGGTCTTCATTTACAACACTTCAATCTTCATCAAGTCATCATCAACATCAAGATTTGAAGCTTATTCATGGAGTTTATGGCTTGAATCCTCCAAAATTTACTTCTGAATTTTTCTGCATATTCATTAATATCTCAAGATTCTTCACCAACAAAGTGTTTATTTCACTTCACAAAGAATCAATCTCAATCAAGGAAGCCATAGGAACCTCCTCTCTGGTTTTCTTCAACAAAATTCAACACTACATTTCAGGTTTCATCTTCAATTCCTCTGATATGAATTCTTATTTTTCTTGTTGTTTTATGTTGATTGAAGCTCAATAGGAGCAATGCTTGTGCTGGCTAGTTGATATGCTCCCTAGGTGCTTAGATTCAATTGTTAGGTTGATTCTTGTGAGCTTCGATTTGCATTGTTCGAGAACCTTATGAGAAAACTAAGCCTAGGTTAGTGATGTGCTTGAGGAGACGAATCTACCCATGGCCTCATTTTTCAATTTGGTGAACATTTTTCCAATCTCTAACCGGAGAGTGATCGAAGAAGATGACCGGAGTTTAGCTCCGGTGACCGGAATAGTGAGTCTAGCATTAGGATGAGAACATGTCACAACCGTTAGATCAGTTTCCATCCAGTGCACCAAAATCTGCCACCATATTAAGGAACATGTGCCAACCATGTGCCATCATTTATGAAGATTTTTCAGACCACTATCTGCACCCCTGCATGTGTGAGTCCAGCCCAATTCAGTTCATTTTTTCACTTCCTGCACCCCTCTCCATTTCCTTTGTTTCTTTATTTTCTGTTTTGCATGAGTTTCAATTTTAATCCACAAAAAATACCAAGACACATGACAAAATTCCCCAAAAATCACATTGATAATCTAACTCATTTTAGAATTTTTCCACACTTTTACTTTCTGGTTTTAACTATTTTCCAATTTTATTTCGATTTTCCATGTAATTAATTTTCTATGGAATTCCTTCAGCTGTACTTCAGTTTGTTCATTTTATTTCTTCCACCTCCTATAACCTTTTTGTCCCATTCTTTTTTCTGTAATTAGAGGACACATGATAGGACTTGGAATTATTTTTTTCATATTTTTAGGTCCATTTTATCCACTGCTTTGGTAGCTTAGTTTGAGAAAATTTGTGAATAAATCTTAAGTAGATTTAAGTGACCATTCGGCCTAGTTAGGTTATGATTTTTTAGGAGATCTTCTAACAAAACATTAGGTTCAGGTTAGAGACCTTAGGGAATTAATTTCATTTTTTTCCAGAACCTTTTCCATTTTTTTAGTGCTTTGACCTTAGTTCAAGTTTTCCATGTAAATTCCCCTTGTTTTCACTTAGGATTTTGGATTCCGTTTGGGCGTAGTTTGCTTAGGCTTGACCCTAGAGTATTAAAAGACTTTAACTTAGTGTAGCTACTGAATTTAGAAGTTAGATAGCATGTAAGATCTCTTAGGATTGGATTTTAGGCTTAGAAGTTCACTTATGCCTTTATTAGCTAGTGTGAGTTCTTTCCTTGAATTTTTGCCATGCCATAATCATTCAAAATGTTGCATCATGCTAATATTTGTTTTGTAGGGGGGGAAGATTGAGGTAAGCAATACTTCATTCTCTCATCTTATGCATTTAATTGTGTTTGTCTTAGCACCTAGTGCTTTGACTTTAGGCTTTCCCTTTTGTTCTTTAGATTCAACTTAACTTCCTTAGGAAGTAAGTTGAACTCTAACTTGCTTTTCCTTCTTCATTAGGATAGAAACCTCACTAACCCTTAGGACATCCATGCATGTTAACACTTAGGATTATTTTAGTCCCCTTTAGAATTTTTCCTTTGAGATCCTTTGGTGCTCTCTCTCTTCTCATCTTCAAACTTAATTTTAATTCACTTAATAAAGGTTGGGTACTTTCATGTGACATGAGACTTTGCTATGAGATGCTTGCATGCGTTCCGTTTCGGGGCGAGGTGTGAGTTATCACTCGTGGTAGATAGGTCTTAGCATGAGTACCTCACAAAGAAAAGCTAAAAAACACTTTTTAACCCAAAAGCCGCAAAAATACTTAATAATGGTAATATGTCAGTGTGCTTTTAAGCCTTCACTTGTGGGACTAACTTTGGGGATTTCCTCCATAGATAGGTGTGCCTCTTGCGTATTCCATTTTGGGATGATGTGAGATGTACACATCCCATTGAGTAAGACTTAGGTACACTTACCTATGCAAACTTTCACTCATAAAAGCTTCTAAAAAAAACACCAAACAAATAATAAGCGTCTTTCCTCCGGGAATTCTTTTCTCATCTCATTCGCTCCGTACGCGAACTTGCTCCTACTTGTCACTTTGCAAGACGGTTACGCACTCGTCGTCCGAGCCTGCAACACCTGAGCATTGGCATAGGAAGTTCAAGCCTTAATTCACAAGCAATTTCCTTGTTACCCCTAGTTAGGGGAACTACGGCGTCTCTGATCCTCATTGTCCTGATGAGGTATGTAGGCAGCGGGGTAGGGCCCATTCGAGCACAATCTTTATTTTCCCTACATTTTTCTCTTTGTTTCTTATTTCAGTTCTTTTCTCAGTTTCTTTTCCAGTCCGTTTCTTTTCTTTTGTTGCAGTTTTCATACCCTCACCCTTTGAAATAGTTTTCTTTGCAAGCGTGGATCCCGTCGGGTACGGCGGACGATCTGGGTGCTAATACCTTCCCAGGTCGTAACCGACTCCCGAACTCAGTCTCTTTGGTTCGCAGGACCCGTGTCCTTCCTTTTCTTTTCTTCTGGTTTGTGCAGCATTACCATTCTCGTTCTTTCGGGATAAAAATGCCTGGTTGGCGACTCTATTCTTTTTCCGCGCCACTTTCGCGTTTGTACCAGGATGGAAATCCGGGGAGCGACAACAACTCAGCTGGGGATATGAACAATCCTGGTGCTATTTGGAAGATGTGTGGTGATTTTCCAGCTTGCTGGGGAGAAGCTTTCACGCCCCATGTTGTGCTTTGGATACCTGCAATCCTGTAAAGACAAAGAAACGCACAAGTACCCCGAGGTATTCCTTACTGGATTCCATCATAAAAATTTGGACACTCCCGGGAGTAAGTATATTTCCTGTAAGCACGTATTTTTAGGAAGGAAACATTTGTATTTATGCAATCAATATCTCAAAGACATCAGACATTTTTGCAAATGAAAATAAAATGTACGAGACGAAACATGACTGAAAATCTGATTTTATTAATTCGAGTGCCCTGAATTGGCAAATACAGTCAAAGAAACGGACCCCCTGAAATGAGGAAATCGTTACAAATTGAGAAACAAAAAGATGCTGGCAACGCTGATGACGCTTCAAGGAGCTTCCCTTTGCTATGACTCGTACGACTTTGACATTCTTCTCATCTTGCTTTCTGAAGAAGGCTGATTCTGACTGAAGCTTGATCCTTTCGGAGTTTAACATGTTGTAAGTGATACAGACGAATTCAGAATGCAGTTGTTCGCTTATTCCCTTATTTTGCGTGGATCGCCCTTTCAGGTTTTCAATCCACCGGGATACCCATTTTTGCCTGAGTTGTCCAATGCGGCTTTTCAACTCAGTGGGTGTACATTTTTTATTTATTTTCCCTTATTTTTGCCCGAGTCTTTTATTCTGTTTTTGACTCGCCGGGATGCCCTATTTTTGCCTGGACTTACATTCTGTTTTTATGTCCAACGGGTCATTTTATGCGAAGTATTTTTTAACTGCATTTGAATTCACAGGGGACAGGAAGTCTTCACCATCCATAGTACTGAGCATCAGTGCTCCACCAGAGAAAACTTTCTTTACTACGAATGGCCCTTCATAGTTCGGAGTCCACTTGCCCCTGTGGTCTGTATGAGGAGGGAGGAGTCTTTTCAGCACAAGATCTCCTACTTGGTACTCTCGGAGCCTGACTTTCTGATCGAAAGCTTTCTTCATTCTTTTCTGATACAGCTGCCCATGATAGATTGCAGCTAATCTCTTCTCTTCAATCAGATTTAGTTGTTCGTATCGGGACCGGACCCATTCTGCTTCATTCAGTTTAACATCCATCAGTACCCGCAAGGAGGGTAATTCAACTTCAACAGGTAGGACTGCCTCCATACCATACACAAGCTGATACGGTGTTGCCCCAGTGGATGTCCTGATTGACGTACGGTACCCATGTAAGGCAAATGGTAGCATTTCATGCCAGTCTTTGTAGGTGACCACCATCTTCTGTACAATTTTCTTGATATTCTTATTAGCTGCCTCTACAGCGCCATTCATCTTTGGCCTGTAAGGAGAAGAATTGTGGTGTTGGATCTTGAAGTCCCGGCACAGTTCTGCCATCATTTTGTTATTTAGGTTAGAACCATTATCAGTAATGATTCACTCGGGCACCCTATACCGACAGATGATGTCTCTCTTCAGAAATTGGGCTACCACTTGCCTGGTAACATTTGCATAGGAAGCTGCTTCAACCCATTTGGTAAAATAGTCAATGGCAACCAGGATGAATCTGTGTCCATTTGAAGCAGTTGGTTCAATCTTGCCAATCATATCAATGCCCCACATGGAAAAGGGCCAGGGTGAAGACATCACATTTAGAGGATTCAGAGGCACATGCACTTTATCCACATAGATCTGGCATTTATGGCATTTTCTGGCATAGGCACAACAGTCTGCATCCATTGTGATCCAGTAATAGCCTGATCTTAGCAACTTTTTAGCCATGGCATGTCCTCCAACATGGGTACCAAAGGATCCTTCGTGCACCTCGTGCATCAACAAGTCTGCTTCTGTCCTATCAACACATCTGAGGAGTACCATATCAAAGTTTCTCTTGTACAGGGAACCGTCAGTATTCAGGAAGAAACTACCAGCTAGCCTTCTTAATTGTCTTCTTATCATTGGAAGATGCCCCAGGCGGGTATGTTTGATCCTCCAAGAAGCATTTGATATCATGGAGCCAAGGCTTATCATCTTTGACAATGTCTGCTGCAAATACATATGCTGGTCAGTCAAGTCTGGACACTGAAATCCGAGGCACAAAGTTGGCAGCTTGAACTTTGATCATGGATGAAATGGTAGCCAGAGCATCTGCAAACTGATTTTCATCTCGGGGGATATACTCAAGCTTGACTGTTGTGAAGGAAGTCAACAACCTCCTTGTATAGTCCCGATAAGGTATCAGATGATCTTGGTGGGTGTACCATTTGTCGTTGGTTTGATTGATTACCAGAGCTGAATCTCCAAATACAGTCAAAGTCTTGATCCTGAGGTCAATGGCTTCCTCAAGACCCATAATGCAAGCTTCGTATTCAGCTTTGTTGTTAGTGCAGTTGAAGGTGAGATTTGCCGAGAAAGGCATGTGAACTCCTTTAGGTGTAATGAGTACTGCACCAACACCACGACCATTCATATTAACAGCCCCATCAAACATCATAGTCCATTATTTTTCCAGGTCAGGCCCTTCAGTGTGAACGGGCTCTTCATGATCTTTTGCTTTTATGAACATGATGTCTTCATCAGGGAAGTCAAATCTCATAGGCTGATAATCATCAATGGGCTGCTCAGCAAGATAATCAGACAATACACTGCCTTTGATGGCCTTTTGGGATGTGTACTGAATGTCATATTCTGTGAGGATCATTTGCCATCTTGCAACCCGTCTGGTGAGTGCTGGCTTCTCAAAAATGTACTTGACTGGGTCCATCTTTGAAATCAATAAAGTAGTGTGGGTCAACATATATTGTCTTAGTCGGCGAGCAGCCCACGCTAAAGCACAGTAAGTTTTCTCGAGCAGTGAATAACGTTGTTCACAGTCGGTAAACTTTTTGCTTAGGTAGTATATTGCATACTCTTTTTGACCAGACTCGTCATGCTGGCCCAACACACACCCCATTGACTCTTCTAATACTGTCAAGTACATGATTAGAGGTCTTCCTTCAACTGGAGGCATAAGGATCAGAGGCTCTTGTAAGTATTCCTTGATTTTGTCAAAAGCCCTCTGGCAGTCTTCATTCCACCTGACCGTTTGTTCTTTTCTTAACAGCTTGAACAAAGGCTCACAGGTTGCTGTAAGGTGAGATATGAACCTTGAAATGTAGTTCAATCTACCTAGAAACCCCCGAACTTCTTTCTCCGACTTCGGTGCAGGCATTTCTTGAATGGCTTTAACTTTATCAAGGTCAACTTCAATCCCTTTCTCACTTACGATAAATCCCAGCAGCTTACCAGATCGCACCCCGAATGTGCATTTGTTGGGGTTTAGCTTCAGTTGGTACTTCCTCAGACGCTTGAATAGCTTCAACAGATTTACCAGGTGGTCTTCTTCTGTGAGGGACTTGGCAATCATGTCATCCACATAACATTCAATTTCTTTATGGATCATGTCATGGAATAATGTTACCATAGCCTGTTGATAAGTTGCACCCGCATTCTTCAGTCCGAATGGCATCACCTTGTAACAGAACGTGCCCTAGGGCGTGATGAAAGTTGTCTTCTCCATGTCTTCAGGTGACATCTTGATCTGATTGTATCCCGAAAATCCGTCCATGAAGGAGAATACAGAGAACTGAGCCGTATTATCAACCAATACATCAATGTGAGGTAATGGGAAGTCATCTTTCGGGCTGGCTCTGTTCAGATCCCGGTAGTCCACACACATCCTCACCTTGTCGTCTTTCTTAGGCACAGGTACAATATTAGCGACCCACGGCGGATAGCTAGTTACAGCAAGGAAACCGGCGTCCCACTGTTTTTGTACCTCTTCCTTAATCTTCATTGCCATATCTAAGCGAGTACGGCGCAACTTCTGTTTTACTGGCGGGCAGTCTTCTTTTAAAGGTAGCTTGTGCATGACAATATCGGTGTCCAACCCTGGCATATCCTGATAAGACCAAGCAAAGACATCCACATACTCTCGAAGCATATCAATCAGTTGCTCTTTCACTGAATCTTGTAGGCAGGCCCCGATCTTAACTTCTTTCACGTCTTCTTCCGTACCAAGATTAACCGTTTCAACCTCCTCCTGATGAGGAGTGATAACCTTCTCCTCTTGCCTTAACAACCTGGCTAGCTCTTCAGGTAGCTCATAATCTTCTTCAACCCCTTCATCGGCTTGATTGATTGGATTGTCAAAGTCATACGAGGTCATAGCAGTGTTGTTGTCGGTGCAGTCTGAAAGGCACTCTCTACAAGGGTTTAGATTGGTTTATTTTAGTGATCAATTTTAATCTTGTTTAGAAAAAGTGAAAATGAAGTTATTTATTTTGAAAAACATTGCCATTTTATTTTTGTACAAAAAGAAAAATGAAAAGACAGTGAGCGAAAAAGAGACTCGTTTGCAAAAGATGTCCGATATTCATTGATTAATCCCTTTGCACAAAATTACAAGATGGCCCGATTACAAAATGAGTCTTGACATCTTGGGCAAGATGCAAGACTTGATGCATGCTTTAAAATACAGGAAATAATAATTACTCTGCAGGAGTAACCCTTATAATTTCCTGGGAAGACCAGTTAAAGACTTGGCTCCCCGGGATCCTTGGACGTATCCAGCTCTCCAAGTTGCGGTCGCTTTCCTCCTCGTCTTCCAAGTTATTCACAGCATCCGGAGTGAGCATTCCCCCGCTGACAAAATTGGGCTCTTTTGCAGCCTCTGATTGATCTTGTTGAGTTGGTCTGTAACCCAACCCAAATCTGTCTTCTTTCTTTTCCATGGGCAACAGCTTGCCCCAGCCTTGGGCAGTACCCTCTTCAACAACCTTCCGGGCTTGCTGATATGACGTTATGGAGGTTCCCAGTACAGCAGATGCTTCATTAATGTTCAGGGCCTCAAACCCTTGGCTCATGGTTTCATGGATTTCTCCATCCATTTCTATGTACTTATACGTAGCCAGATGGCTAACAAAGATGTCTTCTTCCCCACAGATGGTGATGATCTGGCCTTCCCACTCGAATTTCAGCTTCTGGTGAAGGGTAGACGTAACAGCGCCAGTGGCATGGATCCAGGGTCTACCCAACAAACAGCTATAGGCTGGCTGAATGTCCATCACATAGAAGGTAGTTTTGAAGGTCTGTGGGCCAATCATCACAAGCAGATCGATCTCTCCAAGCACTGATCTTTTAGAGCCATCAAATGCTCTCACCACCAAGTTACTTGGACGCAGTGCCAAGCCATCATACTCCAGCTTCACTAAGGCTTTCTTTGGCAGAACATTGAGTGAGGACCCAGTGTCCACCAGTACATGAGATAGAACAGCACCTTTGCATTCCAAGGTGATATGTAAAGCCTTGTTGTGGTTACGTCCCTCAGTTGTTAAGTCAGCATTGGTGAAGCCCAGTCCGTGACTGGTATTGACATTTTCCACCACAGTTTCTAGCTGATTAACGGTGATCTCCTCTGGCACGTATGCTGCGTGCAGGACTTTCAATAATGCATTCCTGTGAGCTTCAGAACACATCAATAGGGATAATATGGATATTTTTGAGGGAGTTTGGTGAAGCTGATCCACCACCTTGTAATCACTTCTCTTTATGATTCTCATGAACTCGTCTATATCTTCTTCAAAAGATGTCTTCTGAGTTTCTTTGACAGCTGGCTCTTCAGGCACCACACTCTTTCCTTTTGCTTTAGCAGTAGCTTCTGCTTCAGCATTAGGTCTTTGTGTTTGTGAGGCAAAAAGGTGTCCGCTTCTGGTGAAGCCTCTGCCTCCCCCAACATTATCAATTTGTGGAGAAGAGGTTGAAGAATCCAAAGTGATTTTCTCCCCGTTGCAGTAGAGATCAGAGCCATAATGCCAAGGTATGGCATTACTGCTTCCATAAGGAACTGGTCCAGGTACCGTAATGGTAATTGGACTGACTGCTGCAGAGGAGGGTACTGTAATGGTGTGTGGATCGTAGTAAATTGTGACTGGTGACCTGGCAGGAGGTGCCACTGCTTGTTGCTGAAAGTTGTTGTTTGGAGGAACATTTGATGGATCATAGTAGATGGTGACTGCTGAAACGTCTTCATTGGTTTTCGTTGGCGTTGTAGAAGATTCTGCTAAAAAGGTGGATGCTGATGTTGTAGAAGAAATGGTTGTTGAAATCTGGTTTGTTGAAGTGATGGACGGAGCCATTGCTGATGATATTGATGAATCGGTAGGAATGATTGTTGCTGCTGTTGTAGAAGAATCAGGGATTGTTGTCAAAGGAATTGCTGGATTTGTAGGCTCCGTTGTTGAGATATGAAGGATACCATCTTTGATAAGACTATCTATGCCTCTTCTCAAATTATCACACCCGTTGACTGCAATGTTGCAATACCCACAACCGATCTCACACCCAGGGAACACCTAGCACTCTAGAAGCTGAGCTTTAATTTCGACCAGAGGTGTTCGAATTTGTGCAACACTGGTGATCAAAGTGGACGGTTTATCTTCCTCAATGGCATTAATCCTCGGCCCACCATGATTAGGCATAGGATTTCTGTTGACATTTGGAGGAGGTGCGAAGTTGAGGGCTTTAGAATCCACCAGATCTTGAACTTTCATTTGCAAAGCCCTGCATTTTTGCGTATTATGGCCAGGTGCATTGGAATGGAAAGCACACCTGGCGTTGACATCGTAATTCTTAGGGAGATTGGAGGGATCTGGAGGTGCCAATGTCCTTAGCTCAACCAAGTTAAGCTTCAGGAGTTGTGGCAATAAGGCAGCATAAGGCATAGGGATAGGGTCAATCACCCTATTTGCCTGTGATGATATTTGCTGGAAGGGCCTTTGTTGTTGATTGTTATTGGTGTTGTTGTAGACTCTCTGTGGCGGATACTGAACTTGCTGTTGATAATGTGGTTGTTGTGGTTGTTGATATGTTGATTGCTGAGGGATCGGAGCTGGAATAGTGACAGTTGCTATTGATCTGTGGACATACTGAGGTCTGCCCCTGCTGGCATGGATGGCATTTGTCTCACCGGTCCTTCGAGGTCCCACAAAAGGCTTCCTGGGATTACTGGACGAACTTGCACCATTATCAGAAATTTTGCCCATTTTTAACAGACTTTCAATTCTTTCACCGGCTATAACTACGTCAGCAAAACTGGTGGAAGAAAAGGCAGCCAACCTATCAATATATGTTCCTTGCAGAGTATTCATGAACATGTCGGCCATTTCTCTTTCCGACATGGGTGGCTGGACAGCAGTAGCAAGCTGTCTCCACCTTTGGGCATATTCCCTGAAGCTTTCCCTGGAGGATTGAGACATTCCCATCAAAAGGGTCCTGTTAGGAGCCATGTCCAGATTGTATTGGTATTGTCTGATGAAAGCCTCAGCTAGGTCCTTCCAGCATCTGATAGTAGCTCTGGTCAAGTGTGAATACCACTCTCTTGAGGCCCCAGTCAAACTGTCTTCAAAATAGAACATCCAAAGTTTTTCATCCATGGTATATGCTTTAAGTCTCCCCAGAAAAGACTGCAGGTGAGTTCGTGGACAGGAGGTTCCATTGTATTTCTCGAAGCACGGAGGTTTGAACTTGTGGGGAATTCTTACCCCATCCACTAACCCCATATCCATTACATCGAAGCCCAAGGAGTTTTGAGACTCCAGAGATCTCAACTTCTCAGCAATTTCATCAAACCTCCTATCATAGACTTCATCCCCAGCTCCCATGACAGTGAATTGCTCCTCTTGGGGGTCTTCTTGTAAGATCCTCCCCCCAGTAGTATTTCCTTGCACATTACCCGGGATGTTGACTTCCGGATCTAGATGAGGCCCAAATACAGGTGGATTAACATGAGGCTGTCCCCTCTCATTGTTACTTGTTCCTCCAGTCCCAGGATGAGGCTCCTCGGGAGTCTGTCTTTCTACCAATGCCCTTAACCTTTCTTGGGTCTGAGCCAAACCAGTCATCACTGTCATGAATTGGGCCATTTGGTTTCTCATTTCCACTCTTTCATTAGCCATCTGGGTTCTGACCTCAGTCAGGTCTTGCTGTACTTGCTCCATTAGAATACCCGGAAGGTTATTGCGAGTAGGATACCGGTGTGCACGGTTGACAGGGAACACTCTTCTGCGAGCAATATTTCCTGAAGTCAAAGAAAAGATAGAAACAAACAAAATGACAAAAACCTACAAAACAAAACAAAAGTTAGTATGCAATGCAATATGCTTATTTGCTTTCCAAGGTATCCGGCTTGGTTCTTGGTTTTGACCTTTCCAGACCTCGAGGAAGATGCTTTGGTGTTGCTTGAGAAAAGAAAACCCAAATGGAGACAAACTAACAAATATATTACAATTGGCGAATAATACATAGTTTGTTTTACATCACATGCCCCCTGGAGGGTCAAAATACAACAAAAAGAAAAGTACATAAAATGGAAATGAACAACAACCAAAGAAGTCAAACATCTAATCCAAACTCATCCTCCTTAACCTCCTTCAAAAGTGCCTCAGTCACTAGACCAGCTGGGTGCTCTGTAATGGTCATGATAAGGAGGTTCCTGGTGGCAATGGCAGTGGTTAGCTTCTTGTGCCTGTCTTGGTCCTTTGACCTCTTCAAACCAGCCCTAAGCTTCAACTCTGAAATCTCCTTCTGGGCTGCCAGCAAAGCTTCCTGCTGCTTCTTTTCATTGGCCTCTAACTGCTCAATCCTGGCTTGAGTTCTCTTATCTTCTTGAGTACGGGCTTCAGTGATCCTGACCCACCTAGCCTGACTTTCTTGTAGATAGAGTTCAGTTCTAGCCTTCTGAAGCTTGGCCTCCTTACAGGCATTCTTCAATATTTGCTCCCCAGCTCTTGACTTCTTGATGTAGTCCTCTGTTTTCTCAATCTTGGCCAGATACTCCACCCTAAGCTTCTCCAACCTCTCAATGTCCAGACGACCGTCACTCCTTTCCCAAAGAGTTTTCTTCAAAGCTTGGGACAGATTCTCATTCCTCTCCTTCAGTTTCTCAAACTCCTCCAAGCTGACAGTTGCTATAGGCTGTACTGTAGAGGGTCCAGGTGTGTCCTCCAAGGTGAAGGGCATTCCAGTAATCTGAGCTCTAGCATGGGACCACTCATAGTACTGAGTTGAAGCAACATTATTACACTTTCCAAGAATAGCCACCCCCTTCGTCTGGATGTTGTCCCAAGCCCAGGATGCTTGTCTGACAACAGCTAAGTTAGGCTTTATTTCACAATACAGGGTCTCAGCTAAATCTTGCACTCTAGGAGGGTGAACCAAAGCATAGCCCAACTGCCTTTTAAACAGCAAAGGATTGTAGTTGATGCAACCCTTTACTCCTATCAGAGGTACATTTGGGTACTGCCCACAATTGGTAATGATGTCCTTGCCTTTGGTGCTCTGGGTGCACCATCTGATGTCATCTGAAGTCAAAGCAATGAGCCTCTTAGCCCAATTCTTTTGTTGGTGAGGATTCAAGAAGACATCTGTCTTAGGTAAGTGTTTGAGCAGCCAAGTGTGAAATAAAGGAGCACGACATCTCACCAACTTCCCTCTCTGTTTCTCATTCCTCTGATGAATGGAATAATAGAAATCTCCCAGTAATGTAGGTACTGGGTTCCTCAGAAGGAAGAGATGAATGGCATTCTTGCTGATAAACTTGGGCTCATCTGCAAACAGTATAACCCCATATATGTTGAGGGCTAACAGTGCACAGACTGCCCTCCATTCTCCCAAAGAGACCTTCAGGGTGGCCTGAGAAATCAAGAAGTCTAAGTGTAGACCAGGGACCCCATCTTTTGTTGTCATGTTTTGCTCAATCAAAGTAGGCTCTAGGTACAGTGCTTTTGCTACTTCTCCATTGCTGGGAGCTGGCATCTCTGGGTTGAAGGGGATACCACCCCTGACAGGTACTCCAATCAATGATGAAAACTCCTCCAACAGAGGTCCCAGCTGAAAGTTTGGGAATGTGAAGCACCTCAAAGGAGGGTCATAAAACTGTAGGCAGGTGTGGATCATACTCCTCTGAGAAGGGTCTAGGTCCATAACCATATCAAGGATACCTCCATAATGCTCTCTGAATAAAGGGATGTGGTCAGGGGTGATAAGTGACTGGACCTGCCTGATGCCAGTCAACACAGGCTCAAAGAAATGGTATGAAATGTTGCTCTTCCTGGGTGTAGCCATGACTGCTGATGAAGAGCTGAAGACAAGTGTTGATGAGGATCAAGACTGGTACTGGAGATGAGCCATTGGTAGGCTAGTGCTGATGATGAAGGCAGCTGAAGCAGACAACTGATAAAGATAGCTGAAGCAGATAACTGATGAAACAGAGGTCTATGCAGATGAAGGGGTCAAAACCAAGCCAGATATAATGTGGATACCCTGAAAAACAAATAAACAAATGTTAAATGATGCAATGATGATGTATGCAAATGATATGCAAGGGTTTGTGATCAAGCTGGATCTGATTATCTGTCTTGATATATAAGGCCCATGTATGTTCAAGAAGTCCAGATGGAGGTTCAGAAGTCCAGTAACCAGGGTGGGGGACTTAAATAAAGAGTCACATATCCAGGGTTAAATCACAAGAACTGTCCAAAATGAGGTACTCTTAAACCAAATAGGTAACAGGGTATGATGTGGCCAATGGTACCTGCAAACCTGTAAACAGCCCAACCCCCTCACAAGTGGTGTTATAAAACAAGGATCCTTAGACTTGGATCAGTTATGAGAAGTGTAAACACTTCTAACCCGGAGGTACAGTGTTTACAATAACCATAAAAGATCCTCCTCTAATTCACCTCAGTTTCTGAAGGTCATAATAAAGGTCATCCAGACTTAGCAGGCTTCCCAGATAGCCCTAGCACTACAGGAAATCTGTAGCACAGAGTTCTCAAGAAGAAACCCATATCTGAACCGTGTTTCATATTCCCGCACCATACCGAAATGGAATGGGAAAGAACATGAACCACTCTAGCCTAGGTGTCACTCAGGTCCCAGATATAGGACCTTAAACTTTCAATAGAACCCCACCCACCAAGACAGAAAACCAGCTCCAGCAATGATAATGACAGTATGAAATATGAAAACTGTAAAGGAAAGCAATAAATAAAGTTGTACATAAAGCAATAAATAAAGCAACTATATGAACACAATTAGCACATAATACCCCAGTAAACACAAATCAAACAAGCGCTAGGAGGAACCCACAAAAAGAACCAGAAGCCCTGGTTACAGTACAAGGGTCCCCAGCAGAGTCGCCAAGCTGTCGCTCCCACCAAAATGACACCTGGTCATAAGGGGTACAGACGCGAACGGTCGGCGAAAGAGAAGAGAGAACACACAAGGGTGAACTCAGATGACAAGAGTCTCCAGCTAGGCATTTTTATCCCGAAGGAAAGGTAATGCTGCATAGACCTGAGAAAAGATGGATAAGACGGTTGCGAACCAGAGAAACTGAGAAAGGGGGTTGGTTACAACCTGGGAAGGTATTAGCACCCAGATTGTCCGTCGTACTCGACGGGATCCACGCTTGAAAGATTTGTGTTTTAAAGGGGTAGTGTCATTGCAATCTGTGTATCAAAGCTGGAAAGAATGCAAGTGTCAGTGTAAAAGAAATGTGAAGTGTATAGGAGAAGTGTCAGTGTAAAAACAGGAGTGAAATGCCCAAGATAATGAGGCTAAAAGAATAATACTGGAGGAGGGGGAATATACAGAGACTTTTGTTCGATAACTGTTAAGTTATGCCTACGTATCCTCTCATGCAATGAGGAAGTCAGAACACCGTAGTTCGACCCAAAGAGACTGAAAGATAAATTGACGTGTGAACTGCTTACTTGTATATGCTCAAGTGTATGACCTGTCGGCTCAAGTGCAAACTGCCTTGCATTAGACGGAAGAAACAAGTTCTCGTTTGTGAGTGAATGAGGTGAGAAAAGAATCCCTGAGGAGACGATTATTGTTTGTTTTTGAGTTTTCAGTCTTTTATTGCTTTTTGAAGTTTGTCATAGGAAAATGAGCTTAAGACTAAACCAAGGGTTAGTAAACTTATCACATCCTCCCTCTGATTAAGGGTAATGAGAATGCCTTAAGTGTGAAGTAAGCACCTCACACTTAAACACCATGATGTAGGATTAAGATCATTAACCTACTTGTGGTTATTTAGATGTTTTTTTTGTTTTTGTTTAGTGTTAAGTAATGAGTTTAAGCCATAATCAAGGATTTAATGGACCCATTACACCATCCTAATAGAAGGATAATAGATGAGAACATTTAAGCTGAGAAAGACTCCTCAACTTAATCCATGATTAGGGATTAACCTCATGACAAAACAAAGCCTTTATTGAATGGATTTTAGTTAATGGTAAGATGAAGAAATGGATTTTATGATGTGTAAGACAACTTGAGGAGGACTTGTCCATTAACACTAGGGTTAGTCCTTCTTAACCAATTAAGGAAGAATTAGAACCCTAATGTAAGGCCCAAGTTACAAGCTTGATGTCTTGATGATTATTAGGTGATTTTATTAAAGGATTTAAACACATTAAGGGTTTAACACTTAGGATTAAAGTTATACACTCCATCCTAATAGAAGGATGCAGGCATAACCCTAATCACAAAGCCTTAAAACCTTTAGGGTTTAGTCCTTGATTATGAGGCGAGAAGAGAAGACTCAAAGATGACACAAAGGTAAAACTAAATGGGGGACTAATCAAACCCTAATTATGATCATGCTTGGTTGTTCCTAAGGTTTATGAGGCTTGCAAGAAGATCTTCAGAGAAACCACCAGGAAAGAAGCAGATGAAAGGAGGAGGAAACAAAGAGAAGCAAAACAACTTGCTTCACTTAAGAAGACAAGTTGCTTGAAGGAAGAAAGTGGGGGAAGAGCATGAATGAGCAAGCTCACTCAAATACAAAGATAAAATTCAGCAATGATGCATAAGGGAGATGAAGAGAGATTGTGAGAAGTGAAGGAAAATTCACTTCCCAAAACAACTTACCACCTGAAAAGTTAGCAGAAGAAATGAAATGCAATGCAAATGAGATGAAATGTCATGATGCAAAACCAAAGTCAGAAGCATAAACATGATGTTAATGATTCTAAGAGAAGATACAAACACAAGGCAAGACATGAGAATGATCATACAAGGATATGGATGCAGATGAAGCATGCTTGAACCGTGAAGACTCATGAATGTTTATGAAATGAAATGAACAAATAACATGGCAAATGAAAGATGCAATGATCAAACATGATTCTAAGATGTCCTAAGATGTCTTATGAATCATGTGGATGCACAAAATGTTATGACAAGCTCTTGAATGCAAGCATGTGAGAGATGGATGCAAAGGAAGGCACAAATTAGGGCTTACATACAACATGCAATGCAAAAATTCAAAACCAGAAGCAAATGACAAGATAAAAAATTGGAAATGGGACCAAAGGAATCCTAATCCTACACAAGTTCACTGCCCAAAGGAGGGGACCTAACTCTTAACCTAGTGAAAGTTATGAATTTCTCAAATCAATTAGGGTTTTGGGATACCTCACAATGAAAAATGCTAAACAAATTGAAAATGGAAGATAAATTCCAACCAATTTAAACCTAGAAACTACATGCTATGAAAGATGCAATGCAAGAAGAACCATCATCAAACTCTCAATGGTTAGGCAAAATGGATTTTTCAAAGTTTGAACAAAAATATTGCCTTTAAAGGAATTTAATTCCAATGAAAATTGTCAAAATACATCAAGGACCAAAAAGAAATTTGTTTTGAGGGTTTGATAATGTTTCTAAATGTTTTAAAATGCAATGTGAATTTTTTGGTGATTTTTAAATACCTAAATGCATTTTTAATTAATTAATTTTCATTAACTAATTAAAAATAAACATTTAAATGATTTAAAAATAATTTTTAATGCAAAAAATAAAAATAAAAATATTTTTGGGTTCTGAAAAATAATGAAATGCTTGACAAAAATTTTCAGAATTTTTAAATGTTTTTTACTATTTTAAATAATTCGTAGAAGTTAAATACAAAATAAATGAATTAAAAATAAAATTATGAGAAGTATGCAAGATCCATGGCTGAGATTCAAAGAGAAATGGAGGGAATTGACCCGCGCCATATCCAATGGCTGTAATTCAAACTGACCAAATTAAATATAAAACCCAATTAATTATGTTAATGACGTGGATTAGGGCTTAATGGGGTGATCTGAGCCACACAAACGCGCGGGAGTCAACACTGGTCAACAGAATCCATGGTCCACATTCAAATTGAACCCTAAACGTAATTAATGAACTAATGACTTTCAGGTGGCCGGAAATGACTTCCGGTCATCTTCTCCGGCCACACCTCTCCCTGAAAATTGCTAACTCTCTCCCTAAGCTTCTAACACTCAATTTTTCTGCCCAGAAATGATCCCCATACATCATACATCAAGAATCAACAAACAAACAACATTTAAAACACATCAAAAGTGAGAATCGAATCAAAACAGTTCTAGGTCAAAAAATTTCAGAACACGAATACATGCTCATTTCTCAACCATTTTCAAAACAAAACATATCAGCATGATCAGTGAAGCATAAAGAATCATTTAGTAACTTAAAAACAAGTTTCTGGAAAAATTGTTCTTGAGCTCACCTGAAATGGAGCTTTCAATCCAGGAGCTTTCTGACTGCTTCTTTGCTTTAAAATGGCTCCAATGATCTTCTTGAGGAAGCTTTGAGGCTTGGTTGGAGTTTAATGTGGCTGGTTTAAGAGTTTGATGAAGTTCTGTTCAGGAGGGGTGAAAAATCGTGTTTCTGCTTGGGGTGATTTCAGGGCAAATTGATGGTTGGGAAATGATCAGAGGGTCATGGTGAATGGTTTTGTGAAGTTTGTTTTGATGTTTTTGACTTGTGTATTGAGATTCAAAACAAAATGCATAAGAGGTGAGTTTTGAGGATGCTGACTTGTGGGAGAGATTAGGTTGTGTTATGTTATGTGTTGAGTTCCTTTTGGTACATGTATCAAGTTTGGATAGGTCAGAGAGTTGTTGCTGGCCTAGCTTGATTGGTATGGGCCATTTTGCATAAAGTCAACTTTTGTGTAAGAAGAGGTATGGGCTGGTTCAGTCAAGGTACAAGGGCATGGCTTAGATCAGCATGCTTCAAGGAGAACCATGGAAATGGATTTGAGGCAATGCAGCAAGTGGATTAGGGTTTATGTGAGGTTTTGCAATTTTCACAAAGTTTGGCCCTTTTGTGATTTCTTGAAGCATAAGTCATGAAACTTGGAGGTTTTTTGGTGCATTCTGATTTTTAGGTCATGGTTCATGTTTTTGTAATTCATAGAAGTCCATTTGAAGTCACATTTTTCCTTGGCATGAGGTTTTGCAATTTTGCCTCTTTGGTGTAAAACATGAAATTATGTGATTTTTGCCAACTTTGACAAGCCATAACTTTTGATCCAAAATGAATTAGAATGAGTTCTTGTACTTTTTGAAAATGGGAGGATCCATTCTACAACTTTCATGACCAAAGTTTTCTCATTTGAAGCATTTTTGAATCAATTTGAGGAGGTTGAAAAACTTTCCCAAAATAGCAAGTTTGCATTACAAGTCACTTTCCCAAAAAGGCAAATTTGCAAATGGCTTGAGATTCTTCAATTTTGTGAACTTCTAACATCTTATATGATCAAATAAAGATTATACACATTCAAAATGATGGAGAACACCCTTTGGTTGGGTCATTGGGGGCCTCAGATGCCCTGATTTTGCACTAACTTGCTCAAGAAGTCATCCCTTGATCAGATGCCTTCCCCATGGAATTTCTTCATGAAAATTGATATGCATGATCCTCATAAAATATAGAGACCAATATAAACAAGAATGACCAAAAAATTTGGAGTTATGGCCTTTGAAACCAAAACCCTAATTCTAGGTCATCTGTGCAGTTAAGCCTGGCTCTACCTCCATGCCTTTCTCAGTTCTTGTGATTCATTGACTCTTTTGACCTTGTGAGGATATAATATGATGCTTGAACATACATGGACCCCTTTGAAGTGATTGATGACCTTTGGAGTGGCTCAAATAGCCCATGGATTGCTCAGGTCACAAACCCTAGATGCAGATGACTTTGAAACAATGCAGTGAAGCAAAAATGCAACCTGAGATGCTATGATTGAACTTATGCATATGAAAAGATCACAAGCCATGGTGAAATGGGTGAGGGCAAATTTGGGGTGTTTACATCATGTCCCACTGTTTAGAGAGAATTATGGAGTCATATTGGACACGGTCATGGATCTAGATGCATCTCAGAGGAGCATGATCCATACTTGCTTGTAGTTTTATGATCCTCCAATCAGATGTTTCACTTTTCCTGATTTCTAGTTGGGACCTCTGTTAAAAGAATTTTCCATGTTGTTAGGAGTTCCTATCAGGAGGAGGATTCCTTTCAACCCTGAGATGGTTGCTCCCATAATGAAGACATAGCCAGGGCAATGTACTTGGAGCCTGCCCTCATTGATCAGAACATGACAACCAAGGCTGGGGTTCCAGGCCTTCATTTGGACTTCTTGATCTCCCATGCCACCTTGCATGCTGCAATAGGAGAATGGAAGGTTGTCTGTGCACTTCTAGCCCTCAGTATATATGGGGTTATCTTGTTTGCAGATGAGCCAAAGTTTGTGAGCAAGAATGCCATTCACCTGTTCTTATTGAGGAATCCAGTTCCTACATTGCTTGGAGACTTCTACTACTCAGTACACCAGAGGAAGGAAAAGCAAAGAGGAAGGCTGGTCAGATGTTGTGCTCCTCTTTATTATTCTTGGCTGCTAAGACACTTGCCAAAATCAGATACTTTCCTGAACCCTCATCAGCAGAAGAACTGGGCTAAGAGATTTATTGCCTTAACATCAGAAGACATTAGATGGTGCACTCAGAGCACCAAGGGAAAGGACATCATTACTAGCTGTGGGCAATATCCTAATGTGCCTTTGATAGGAGTGAAAGGTTGCATCAATTACAACCCTTTACTCTTCAAGAGACAATTAGGGTATGCTTTGGTTCACCCTCTCAAAGGGCAAGACTTGACTGAAACCCTCTACTGTGAAATCCAGCCCAACTCTGTTGTTGTCAGACAAGCTGCCTGGGCTTGGGATAACATTCAGACCAAGGGAACAACCATCCTTGGCAAGTGCAACAACATTGCTTCAGCACAGTATTCTGATTGGTCTCGTACTAGAGCTCAGATCACCCGGATGCCATTTACCTTGGAAGATACACCTGGACCTTCAACAGTACAACCTGCAGCTACTGTCAGTTTGGAAGAGTTTGAAAAGCTGAAAGAGAGGAACACTCTATGGGAGATAAATGACAGTCGTCTAGATAATGAGAGATTGGAAAGGCTCAGGATTGATCACTTGACCAAGATAGAGAAGACGGATGACTACATCAGAAAGGCAATGGCAGGGGAATTAGTACTGAAGAATGCTTGCAAGGAAGCAAGGACTCAGAAGGCTAGGGAAGAGCACTATCTGGAGGAAAGTCAGGCTAGGTGGATCAGGATCACTAAGGCTCGTGCACAAGAAGACCAAAGGACTCAGGCTAAGATAGAGCAACTGGAGGCTAGTGAGAAGAAGCATCAGGAGGCTTTGTTGGCAGCTCAAAGAGAGATATCTGAATTGAAACTCCGGGCGGGGTTGAAGAGGTCAAAGGACCAGGACAAGCATAAGAAGTTAACCAGTGCCATTGCTACCCGAAATCTCCTCATCAGGACTATCACAGAGCATCCAGTAGGTCCACTGACTGAGGCCCTCCTGAAGGAAGTCAGAGAGGATGATTTTGGATTAGATGTTTGACTCCTTGCTTGTAATTTTCTTTTGTTGTACTTTTCTTTTGTTGTCGTATTTTGACCCATCATGGGGATGTATTTTAATCAAACTATGTATTTTCACTCTTTGTAATATATGTGGTTTGTATTATTGGTGGGCTTAAATCTCTCTTCATCATCAGCATTTCCTCGAGGTCTGGAACGGTCAAAACCAAAGAACCAAACTGGATACCCTTGGAAGACAAATAGGCATATTGCATTGCATACTAACATTTTCTTTGTTTTGTAGGTTTTTGTTTTATTGTTGTTTCTCACTTTGTTGTGGTTTCAAGAAACATTGCTCGCAGAAGAGTTGTTCCCTGTCAACAGAATACACCGATACCCGACAAGAAACAACCTTCCGGGACTCCAGATGGACCAAGTTCAGCAAGACTTGAATGAGGTGAGGACCCAAATGGCAAATGAGAGGGTTGAGATGAGGAATCAGATGACCCAATTCATCACTGTGATGACTGGTCTAGCTCAGAGCCAGGAAAGACTAAGGGAGTTGGTTGAGAGACAAACTCCTGAAGAACACCATCCAGGTACAGGAGGTACTAGTAACAACGATCACGTGCAGCCTCGCACTGATCTACCAGAGTTTGGGCCTCACCTAAACCCAGAAATCAATGCCATAAGGAATACTCAAGCTAACACTACTGGAGGAAGGGTCTTGCAAGAGGATCCTCAAGAAGAGCAGTTTACAGTTGTTGGAGCTGGGGACGAAGTTTACGACCGTAGGCTGGATGAAATTGCAGAGAAGCTGAGATCTCTTGAATCCCAAAATTCCCTAGGGTTTGATGTCATGGACATGGGACTGGTGGAAGGGGTGAGAATTCCTTACAAGTTCAAACCCCCGTGTTTTGAAAGGTATAATGGCACATCCTGCCCACGCACCCACCTTCAATCATTCTTGGGAAAGTTAAAAACATACACCATGGACGAAAAGCTATGGATGTTTTACTTCGAGGATAGTCTAACAGGGGCATCCCGAGAATGGTATTCCCACTTAACCAGAGCCACAGTGAGAAATTGGAAAGACTTGGCTGAAGCTTTTATCCTTCAGTATCAGTATAACTTAGACATGGCCCCAAACAGGATCCTCCTAATGGGAATGTCTCAATCTTCCCGTGAAAGCTTTAGAGAGTATGCCCAAAGGTGGAGGCAACTTGTTGCTACAGTTCAACCCCTCATGTTTGAAAGGGAAATGGCAGACATGTTCATGAAAACTCTTCAAGGGACCTACATTGACCGATTGGCTGCATTTTCTTCTACCAGCTTTGCAGATGTGGTGATAGCTGGGGAAAGAATAGAGAGCCTATTGAAGATCGGAAAGATCTCCGATAACGGTGCCAGTTCAAGCAGTACAAGGAAACCATTTGCTGGGCCCCGTAGATCTGGTGAGACAAACTCTGTGCACATAGGAAGAGGGAGACCCCAATACTTGCCCAAGACAGTTGCTGTTGTTACTATCCCTACTCCACCTCCTCAGTATACTCAACAACCACAACACTTTCCGCAACAACAACAGTTTCCACAACAGAGATCCTACAACAATAACAACAATAATCAACAACAACGCCCGTTTCAACAACGTCCATCTCAGGTCAACCGAGTAATTGACCCCATTCCAATGCCATATGCTACACTACTGCCACAACTCCTAAAGCTCAATCTCGTTGAGTTGAGGACATTGGCTCCACCTGATCCTCAAAACCTCCCTAGAAACTATGATGTCAATTCTAGGTGTGCTTTTCACTCTAACGCACCTGGTCACTCTACGGAAAAATGCAGAGCTCTGCATATGAAGGTTCAGGATTTGGTAGATTCAAAAGCCCTGAACTTTGCACCTCCTTCCAATGTAATGAAAACTCCTATGCCAAGCCACAGTGGGCCAAGGATTAATGATGTAGAGGATGGTTCACCCATGAGTTTGATAGGAGACATTGCATGTATTCAGACACCTCTGGCAGAGGTTAAAGCCCAGGTTTTAAAGTGCCAAGTGTTTCCAGGTTGTGAGGCATGTTGTGAATCATGCAAACTTTCTGAGAATGGGTGTGCTATCTTGAGGAAAGGCATCAATGGCCTAATCAAAGAGGACATTCTGCAAATTACAACCACAACTTCTACAATACCAATAACTCTTTTGTCAAAAACAAGTGAATCTTCTACAAAAACAACAACTATCTTTCCCACTAGTTCTTCTACAACTGCAACAACCATTGTTCCAACTGATTCGGCTACAACTTCAGCAATCATTCCATCTGTCACTTCAACACACAAAAATTCATTTGCACTGGCTACTACAACTTCAATAACCAATAATGATGTTTCCACTGTCACAATTTATTATGACCCGACAACGGTCCCGAATTCCAGCAACTTTCAACAACATCAACAACAGTCTCAACAAAGCTTCAATTCACCTCCACCAACATCCATCAGAGGTCCCATTACTATTTTCTATGACCCACAAACGATTGCAGTCCCAACATCTGTTGCAGTGAGTCCAATCACTATCACAGTGCCCGGGCCGATACCATATGATAAAGACAGAGCTATACCATGACATTATGGTGTTGATCTGTATTGCAACAGAGAGAAGGTCCTACTTGATTCTCCAATTCTCACTCCCCAAGTGGATAATGTTAGGGGAGGCGGAGGCTTCACCCGAAGCGGACGTCTCTTTGCATCACAAGTCCCTATAACCAACACTGAGGCAGAGGCTGTTGCCAAAGCCAAAGGGAAAAGTGTGATACCAAAAGAATCTGCACCCAAAGAAATTCATAAATCATCCTTCGATCAAGATGTGGATGAGTTTATGAGAATAATTAAAAGAAGTGACTATAAAGTTGTGGACCAGCTCCACCAGACTCCTTCAAAGATCTCAATCTTATCACCGTTGTTGTGTTCCGAAGCTCATCGAGATACACTACTCAATGTTCTACATGCTGCCTACGTGCCAGAAGAGATCACTGTAAATCAGATGGAAACAGTAGTGTCAAATGTCAATACTATCCATGGGCTAGGTTTCACTGATGCTGATTTGACAACAGAAGGACGTCTCCACAACAAAGCCTTGCACATAACCCTGGAGTGCAAAGGAGCTGTACTATCTCATGTTCTTGTAGACACTGGGTCCTCACTCAATGTCTTACCCAAGAAAGCCCTTGTCAAGCTCGAGTATGATGGGATAGCTCTTCGGCCAAGTAACCTTGTAGTCAGGGCTTTTGATTGCTCCAAAAGATCTGTTCTGGGAGAGGTGGAGTTGCCAGTGATAATCGGTCCACAAGTCTTTAAAACCATTTTCTATGTGATGGACATACAGCCTACTTATAGCTGTTTGTTAGGTCGACCCTGGATTCATGCCGCAGGCGCTGTAACGTCGACCCTTCACCAGAAATTGAAGTACGAGTGGGAAGGACAGATTATCACCATCTGTGGTGAGGAAGACATATTTGTTAGCCAGCTGGCTACGTACAAGTATATTGAGATGGATGGTGAAATCCATGAGACAATGAGCCAAGGGTTCGAGGCCCTGAATGTCAATGAGGCTACTGAAGTATTTGCTGCATCCCAGGAAGACAGGATGGGTACCTCAATTGTTTCTTATCAGCAAGCCCAGAAGGTTGTTGAAGACGGTAATGCTCAAGGCTGGGGCAAGCTATTGCTAGTAGAAAAGAAGGAAGATAGATTCGGTTTGGGTTACAGACTATTCCGGCGAGATCAATCAGAGGCTGCCAAGGAGCCCAAGTTCATCAGTGGGGGGATGCTCACCCCAAATGTTGTTAATAACCTGGAAGACGAGGCGGAAAGCGACCGCAACCTGGAGAACTGGATACGTCCAAGGATCCCGGGGAACCAAGTCCTTAACTGGTCTTCCCAGGTGTAACACCCCAAATTTTCCCTCTCTTTTCATAGCATTTAGCATATCATTATCATATTTTGCACTGCATCATTACATAGAAATATGAAGCATAACATCCATAGCGTTGCATAGAGCTAGCAGTGAGTTCGCTTCGGGTGTGGTTGTTCAGTTCGCGATTCGTTTCAGATGGATGTTTGGCCTAATCTTGGTCAAACTATCAAAAGATTGGTTGAATTGCAAGTTATCTGTATTGGTGGCTATTCCTCAGGCTATGCGTTTCAAAATTAAGTTGTGTTGCGTGCGAAGGTCATCAGTTTACAATACAGTGGTTCAAAGAATGATTCAGGAGAATTCGAAGTGATTCAGGGTTTATTTTCTCAGAGACTCAGAGATCGATGGATTCAGAGGATTTGTTTCAGTCGCAATGGTTGTTGTGTGTTTTGTCAAAAATTGTGGAATAATGCAAATCGAGGTTTCTAGCTATGTGCGTGCTGATGGTGTCTGATTCATGTGATTAATGCTCACCCAAAACCAAGTTTTCGAGTTTATTTGTTATATTCCATTACCATGCCCAATTTAAATCATTTCCATTATGTTACATCCATTTCATGTTTCCGAATTTTATTCATTAACCCTTTTTCCCAATTATCCATTTTATCCATCTTATCCAAATATTCAACATCCATTTTTCACTATTCATGTTTTAATCCACTAATCCGTTTTTTTCTATTATTATTTTCTTCCATTAACATATATTTTATTTCTAGATCCATCCTAAGTCCATAAGCTTGTTTTCAGTAATAATACAGCCCATTATAGAAGGCCCGTGTTCATCACTCCATCATCCATACCTTAAAATTATAATTCAAAAAAGAAAGAGAAATAATTGATTATGTTTGCAATTTCCACTATTCAATTCACGTGACACTTGCCCATTTTTTCCCCATCAGCTGGGCCCACCCTCACATTTTCACACTGATTCTTTATAGCAACATAACAATTACTTGTGGAGGGGCGTTTTTCCGCGTGATACCAATTGCACGTTCACACTATCAACACACTGAAGCCATCAGCCAAGCCACGTGAACAAAGTGAAAAAACGTATTGCAAGGGGTCACGCTTTCAAGCAAGTATCGCGCACATGTAAATAGAAGCAAGAAAAGCATGAACAAATCATGACTTAAAAGGCACATAAATATAACAGAAAAAAGAGAAATAAAAAAAAGGGAAGAAAAAGAATTCGGTTACAAAAATTCCAATGAAAAGGCTAACAAATTTCAATCATACTTCAATTTCACAGAAGGAGATTTCGTTTTATTCATCACACAGATTCATCACCATTTCAGCTTCATCACACAGAATCACAACCAATTCATCTCTCCATCATCACTAATAACAGAATTCTTTCACTCTTCATCATTGCATAAGCAGAATTTCAGGCTCCATCACCATTTCAGAACTCTCCCTCACACAAAAACAAACCAAATTCTTCAATCTCCAACAAACCAATTCCATTCTTCATTGATAAAAAAAATCTGACTCTTCTTGCTCACATAACAGAACTCATCACACTTCAATTCACCATAAATTCATTCTTCTTCATATTTTTCAGATTGAAAACCATAAAAAATCGAATTCAATCCTCTTCACCATAAACAGATTTTCTTCATCCCACATAAGAAAAGCTCCATCGATCTTGATCTTTTAAGGAGAACGGAGAGGATCCATCAGAATATCATCAAACTATAGCCGAATCTTCACCACTCTCAGAAAATAGAATTATCATATTCTTCTTCAACAAAAGCAGAGAAACTTTATCATCTTCATCGACAACAAAACCGCGTCACTCATTTTGCATCGCACTATCAACGGCAGTTAACCGTTCTTTGACGCTCATCATCACCACCGTGTCGTTCTTTGTTAAATCGATATCAACGCTTCGAACTGAAGCATCACGTAACGGCGTCTTCGTTCATCAACAACAGCAAAATCAAACGATGTGCTTCAATCATCATCGCCAGCAACACTGATTTCATCACCGATCTTCATGAAGGAGTAGAAGCTCATCGCCTTCGTCGACAACAGAATTGCATAAAGCATCTTCAACTTCACCTCGATGTTCTGAAACATTCACCATCGCATCAACGTCAATCGTTGGGGCCAATTTCAACGTCATCGTTGCCGTGTTTTCGTCAACAAGTGACCGATGTAAGTCACGGCATCGTAGGTTGGCAAAATTCTCTTCTCCTTGCTTAATTCTCGTTTGGATATAGTGATTGAATTCGTTTGTTTTTGCTTGATTCGGTTGTTGGCGATCTGGCCGTATGTTTGGTTGTGCGAAGAGTTGCGTTCGGATTTAGGGAGAGGAGTGTATTTGAATGAGGGTTTCGTAAGGTGTTGGTGTGGATATTTGGTTGTTCGGAGGATGGATGATGGTGGCCGATGAGGGCGGAGTCTAGGGCAAGTGTTGGAGAAGAAGATGAATAGGATGCGAGAGAGAGAGTGTGTGCGGGTCTGTGAGTTTTGTTTTGTTTTTTGTTTAAGTTTATAAGGTTTGTGTTAAGTTTTATAAGAACATTAATTATTAAGAGTTTTTTGAGATTATTAAGAGAAAGGTGTGAATTCCGAGGAGATAAGGTGATAGATCTATGGCTTTTTGAGATTTATGTCCATACCGGCGGTGACACTTGTCACTGTCCGGTAGGACCTTCCCATCCTAATCCTGCGCACGCGTCTCTACCGTAACCCCCATGCTCTCTCGCGTTTCCATCCACATGATGCGATTACCATTGCAAGACCTAGATCGGACGCATCCCGTTCAGTCAACTGTTGACCACATGACCACCGTATGCACCCTCAGACCCTCTTGCAATTTGGGCCTAGTGCTTTTGCTATGCGCACCCTCTTTTTGAAGCCCATTCTTTTTCTTAACTAGTTTTGTTACTGATGCACCCTCCCTCTCCTTCCTTTGTTTTTATTTCTATTTTGTTTATAGTTTCTTTTTAATTCATTTAAAATATGAAAACATTTTAGAAAATTATATAAAAAATACCTTAGCATCATAATTCATTTTAGATATTTTTCACACTTTTATTTTCTGATTTTTTTTATTAATTTCTCATTTTATTTCGAATTTCCATTTATTTTCTTTTTCATTTAAGTTCCATATTAACGCATTAACTTGTAAAATTTGTTTCTCCTCTCTCAAACATCATTTTGACTCCGTTCTTTTTGCATATTTTAAAAGACTCATAAAAGCATATAAAAATAATTTTGTCTAATTTTTAATTCCATTTTATCCATAGTTTTGTAAGTCATATTTGTGCGATTCCGTTAATTGTTCCTAAGCGACTTCGTGTGATTATTTGATAGACTTTGGTTGTGAATTTTTGTGAGATATTTTGACGCATTATTTGTTGCTGGTTGTTGACTTTAGAGATTTAGTTTTATAATTTTCTCGTGTCATTTGATATTTGTTTGGAGTTTTGTTTCTTAGGTAGCGTTTCGTGCCTCTTTCTTCCTCCTTTCTAACATAGTTTGAGGAAGGAATTTATGCCATCCTATTAGGTTTTTTTGGTCTTTGTTTCAGGTCACCTATAGGGTTAGGTACTGACTTTGTTGATTATGCTTGATTTGTGATCTTTGTATTTGGTGTGCGTATTGTTTGAATATTCTTATTTTCATCGTATGCTTATGCGATTCGCTAACCTTTCCTTTCAGGGCTCATGGTAGGTGAAGTGTGGATGATATCCACATTTCAAGTCTTCTTCTCATCCTTTATTTTTTCTTTCTCATTTTTCTGTGTGATGTGCCTTATGCCATCTTGTGAATAACTTCATCACTCCCCTTTTAGAAACAATTTAACTTCTTTAGCGAAGTAAGTTGTCTTCTAGCGTTTTCCGCTCCTTTCTTCTTCTTTATTTTGTCTCCTCCTTTAGGATAGTAAACCTCACTAACCTAGATTTTCCTTTGCATGATAACATTAGGATTTGTTAGTCCCCCATTAGACTTTTACCTTTAAGATCCTCTTGGTTCTCTTCTCTTCTCATCTCAAAAGCAAAAAACCATAAAAAGCACTTAATAAAGATTGATGTGGTCTCCTGTGCAATAGCCTTATTCCATGAAACACTTGTAGTTTTCCCATCTTGGGATGGTACAAGCTTGTTCATCATGATGCACAAGTCTGATCAGGATACCATCTTCATCAAAAAAATCATAAAAAACACTTCTTAACCAAAAATTACAAAAAACACTTAATAAATGCCAGTAGGTCAGTGTGTCTGAGCCTTCCTCTTAGAGACTAGATTTGGGGATTTCCTCCATAGCTAGGTGTGCCTCTTGCGCATTCCATTTCGGGATGATGTAAGAAGTACACATCCCATTGAGTAAGACTTAGGTACACTTACCTATGCAAACTTCAAAGCAGAAAACTCATAAAAAAAACACTGGACAAACAATAAACGTCTCTCCTTCGGGACTTCTTTTCTCATCACCTTCACTCTCATCGTACGAACTTGCTCCTACTTGTCATTTTGCAAGACGGTAACGCACTCGCCGTCCGAGCCTGCAACACCTGAGCATTGACATAGGCAGTTCAAGCCTTAAGACACAAGCAATCTTTTCCACCCCTAGTTAGGGGAACTACGGCGACTCTGATCCTCATTGTCCAGATGAGGTACGTAGGCAGTGGGGTAGGGCCCGTTCGAGCATAATCTTTATTTTCCCTACATTTTTTCTTTTCATTTCTTTTTCAGTTTCCCTTTTTATTTCCTTTTATCCAGTTTCAGTTCATTTTCTTTGCAGCAGCTTTCATTTCTTCACCCATTAAAACAGTTTCTTTGCAAGCGTGGATCCCGTCGGGTACGGCGAACGATCTAGGGTGCTAATACCTTCCCAGGTCGTAACCGACTCCCGAACCCAGTCTCTTTGGTTCGCAGGACTAGTGTCCTTCCTTTTCTTTTCCTCTGGTTTATGCATCATTACCATTCCCGTTCCTTCGGGATAAAAATGCCTGGCTGGTGACTCTACCTCTTTCCGCGCCACTTTCACGTTTGTACCAGGATGGAAATCCGGGGAGCGACAGCTGACGACTCTGCTGGGGACCGAACCCAGAATCTCTGGTTCCTTTGAGAGTCTCTCCTAGCGCTTGCATGTTTCTGTTTTATTGGGTGTTGATTGTTTGTTGTTGCCTGTGTATTTTACTGTTATTTTATGTACAATTTATTTACAGCTTTATTTATAGTTTTCAGTATTTTATTTTCATGCATCATATGTATATACTGGACTGTCTAGACTGGATTTCTTCTGTTTGGTGGGACTCGGGTGATACTGTTACTGAGAGATAAGCCAAATACCCGGCTTGAGTGCACCCTAGGATTAGCGTGGACACATTGTACTCGCATGTGGCATGATGAGTGGCAATGTGTTCCACACCCAGACTGCGACCGTCTTGGAAATATCTTGTGTGGAGATTTCCTCCACTTCGGGATAGGACCTTGATAGTTATGTGCATCTGGGGACCGATCATTGAGAACCTTTGTGGAAACAACCCTCTCAAGTGGTGACAGTGGCAGACCACATTCTGTGGCAAACCCATTCGCACCCGAGGGTCCACTGGGGACTCGTAAAGGATGGCCTGGTTCTCTTATAGGAACTCAGTCAAAGCATCTGGTCATATGACAATAGTATTGTATCCTACGGGCTGAATGTACTGTCGTTTCTCGATTTCAGCGCTCGAAGCTGGGGACTTATAAGGGATGCTTTTTTTTCCCAGACTCAGCTGAGGCCTCCCTGAGTAGTATATAATGCCAAACCGATTCCCTGATTTTGTCATGAGCCATTCCTCAGAGATGGTGAACGTATTATTGCTATTCGGCTTTGAGAGTCCGTGATGTTTGACCCGGAGCACACCCGTGAGATTGGGAGGGGTTTACAGGTTTGCAGGAACCCTTGACATCAACATACCCTTCATCATCAGTGTGATCTTATGTTTTGGTCCGGCTATTATGGTTCTGGAGTTCTTGATCCTTGGTTTTGAGTTCTTATCAGATGGTTATTATTCAGAGGACATATATCATCAGATACTTGGCTCTCAGCTCAGTGTTCCGTATCCAGACAGACACCAGTTCTCGATCACTTGCCAGCTGCATACATGACATTATAGCATTCTAGCATACATGTTCAGTTATTTCCGAGAATCTCATATATGAATTATTGCTGTTGGATTTTTTTGTATCAAAATATGGATCAAAGTAGATAGATTCTTTGGAAGTAACCGAACATGGCATCTCATAGCATTTGCATTGCATTTTTGTTCCGCAGGTAGGGCTCATCCGTTCTTTGTTCACAATCCGCAGTTGAGATTCCAGCTCTTGTATCAGACTTGAAGCATCTTTTAGAAAGATCATGGACCCTGGAGAGAAAAGCCAGTTTGCAAGTGTCGGGTTAACGAGAGATCAGTGAGACCAACTTTTGGAGGCTATGACAACTTTGGCAAGGCAAGATGGCCGTAATTCCGCTCAAGCTCAACCTGCACAGATCCCTGTTGAGAACCTAGATGTTCAAGAGCGTCAGGTCACCCGGAGTAGACATTCTTCTTCTGTTGATGCTGCAGATTATCACAGTTTTGCTTTCACTATGCCAGGTTCCCAGGAGGCAATCCCTGTGGTGAGAATCCAAGATCCACGATTTGTGGAGAGGGAAGAAAGATTTCGTGTGTTGGAGGAAGATATTAAAGCCCTTCAAAGTTGTAATGTTGTTGATCTAAGTGTTGTGAACATGTGTCTAGTACACGGCCTCGTAATACCTCCAGAGTTCAAAGTACCAAAGTTTGAAGAATACAAAGGGGATAGTTGTCCAGGGCAGCATTTGGTAAGGTTTTGCAGAAGGATGACTTCATATGAGCATAATGACAAATTGATGATTCATTGTTTCCAATACAGTCTGAGTGAGGCATCATCGGGTTGGTACATGCAGTTAGAGGGCAGTCGTATCCAGTCATGGTCAGACCTAGCCAATGCCTTTGTGAAGCAATATGATTACAATCTTGACCGGGCTCTTAGCTGCATGGATTTGCAAGGTTTATCCCAAGGAGATGGTGAATCTTTCAGAGAGTATGCCCAGAGGTGGAGAGAAGTAGCTGCTCGGGTACAACCCCCACTATCAGACAAAGAATTGGTTGATCTTTTCATGGAGACCTTGCCGGGACCGTACTTGGAAAGGTTGAGTGGCAGTGGAACTTCGAGTTTCTCGAACTTGGTGATAGTTGGAGAACACATTGAGAGTTTTATCAAGATGGGAAAGATCCAAGGCATTTCAGATAGCTCAGCTGAAGAGAATGAATCTTTTATCAGTTCCCAAGGAAAGGATGTGATTGATGCAATCTGGGAAGATCCTTAAACTCCATTGACTTATCCATAATACCCATGCATCTCAACTGCTCAGAGTCAGCAACATTCTGAATTCGTATGTCAGATGTCCGTTAACAATGAACATCCTCAGTATCAACAGCGACCATGGCAACAGCAGCATACTCCGCAAAGGCATCATTACTACACTAAGAGATCCAAAAGGTATTTTGATCCATTGCCAGTTGTCGCTCCCCGGATTTCCATCCTGGTATAAACGCGAAAGTGGCGCAAAAAAGGTTAGAGTCGCCAGCCAGGCATTTTTATCCCGAAGGAACGGGAATGGTAATGTTGCACAAACCAGAAGAAAAGAAAAGGAAGGACACGGGTCCTACGAACCAAAGAGACTGAGTTTGGGAGTCGGTTACGACCTGGGAAGGTATTAGCACCCCAGATCGTCTGCCGTACCCGACGGGATCCACTCTTGCAAAGAAATTGTTTCAAAGGGTGAAGAAATGAAAGCTGCTGCAAAGAAAAGGAAATGAACTGGATAAAAGAAAAGAAAAGGGATCTGAAAAAAGAAATGAAAAGGAAAAATGTAGGGAAAATAAAGATTGTGCTCGAACGGGCCCTACCCCGCTGCCTACGTACCTCATCTGGACAATGAGGATCAGAGTCGCCATAGTTCCCCTAACTAGGGGTGGAAAAGATTGCTTGTGTCTTAAGGCTTGAACTGTCCATGTCAATGCTCAGGTGTTGCAGGCTCAGACGACGAGTGCGTTACCGTCTTGCAAAATGACAAGTAGGAGCAAGTTCGCGGAAAAAGCGAAGAAGATGAGAAAAGAATTCCCGAAGGAGAGACGTTTATTGTTTGTCCAGTGTTTTTTATGAGTTTTTTTATGAGTGTGGCACAAGGAAGTGAACTCAAGCTCTTTTCCATGGAATGTGTACTTGCTACTACATTCCAAGATGGAATAATAGAACAAGCACACTCAAGTAAGGAGAAGATCCCCAAAACTTGATTCCAGAGATTAGGGCCTAAGCTCACTAACTCATTGAATGTATTACGAGTTTTTTTGTATTTTTGATGAAGAAGTGTGTTTTATGATTTCCTTGATGAAAATGGTATCATGATCAGACTTGTGCATCACAAAACAAGCTTGTACTATCCCAAGATGGGAAGACTACAAGTGTTTCATGGGATAAGGCTATTGCTCAAGATATCACTTCAATCTTTATTAAGATGCTTTTTATGGTTTTGAGATGAGGAGAGGGGAGACCAAAGTATCTTAAAGGTAAAAGTCTAATGGGGGACTAATGAATCCTAATTGTTATCATGCACAGAAAATCCTAGGTTAGTGAGGTTTACTATCCTAAAGGAGAAAGAAAGAAAAAAAGAGAAAGAGAAGAAAGAAGAATAGAAGAAAGGGGAAGTAAGGCCTAAGCCCCAACAATCACAAGAATAAAATAAAAGGAGAAGAGATAAGAATTGGAGATGTGGGAATCACATCCACACCTCTCACTTACCAAAGCCCCTGAAATGGTTAGTGACATAAGAATAAATGCAACACAAAATGAACATAATGTCAAACCAATGTCACACAACCAGAAGTGAAGTCTTAATACCAAATACCAAATGCAAATCCAAAGCATAGGAATGAGGAAAGAACTATACAACTTAACATGAAGCATTATGAATCACTATGACAAAACAAAGTAAACATGAGAGAATACAAAGAAAATTAGTCATCACAAAATCCAAGACCAGAACCCTAACATGTTAGGAAAGTGCCTAAGGGTCAAGTGATATGAAGAGAAGAAGCACACAAAGTCAAATATTTACATCATGAGAAGTACAGAAGCAAAGGAGGTGAAGTGAGCATGCATAAAAGTGAATGAACTTCAAAAGCAAACAAACACAAACTTTCTCAAGGCACAAGCATCAACTCAAGACCAGAGGGGTATCAACATCCTAATGAGGCTCTAAACAAGTTAAAGAAGTTGGCACAAGTGCCCTTCTAACCTAAGGAGTGACCATATGATCCAAAAGAAGTAAAAGAGAACAAGTAAGGAACAAAAATTCAAATCAATTCAAGTATACATCCAAAAATTCCACAAACTTGCACAAAGAAACTTCAATCATACAATATCAACATGCCAAAAAGAGAGGATCAAAATCAGAAGCTTAGCTATTCAAATAAAGGTTCAAACATGGATTAGGGTTAGAAGGCTTCATGCACAAGTTAGAGACCAAAATTAATTAAGCAAACTTCTAAAAATCAGAACAAAAATCATCAACAAACTACATCTCATCATGAATCCAAAGCAAAAAGAATCAGTTCAAAAATCCAAAATAATGATCAATATAAAAAATGCACAAGACAACATGCTTCAAAATGAAATAAAAAAACAATTAATTAAAAGAAACAATTAATTCCAGCGTGGCAGTTAAAAATAAATGAAAAATAAAAATGCCAAAAATTAAAGAAAACTAAAAGGACCAATCATGAATTTTTTTTATAATTTTTGAAGACCTATTTCTATTTTTAAAAGTTAAAATTCAAACTAAAAATGAAAAAAGAAAATAAAATATGAGAAACCAGGCCAGGGGTGCATTCAGCAAACAATCCAGTTCATTTTAATTGGGCCTTCAACGCAAGGGGTGGGGATAGCAAGACAAGCCCATTGGCTCAGCGCATCACACAACAGTTATAATGGAAATTCAATTTAATCAGGAAAAATCAAGGACCATCAGATCAAACGCACGCATGAGATTAGGTCAAATAATAATCCAAGTCACCTCATTCATTGGCCAGCAGTGAGAGTGCATGTTAATTAAGGTGAGGTGAGAAACAAAATGAATTATCAGATTTAAAATTTAAAACATAAAACACGTGAGAGGGAGGGGGTGGTTTTAATGCGTTGTCACAACCTCCTCCGTCCAGATCAATGATCCAAGGGTTGTGCTTCATCTTCTTCCTTCAACTCAGTCCAGAATTCGGTGACCAGAGCCCTAGCTCCGGCACCGGAAAATGCATCCATAAGAACAAAACACCACAGAAATGACTCAAACTATCCAAATCAAATCATTAAAGCATGCTGAATTCAAATATATCCATGAAATTTCCAATGGATCAAAGACTAAATCGGATCTAAGACAAACAGATTTACATGTCAAACTTTAAATCATCATAAAATACTTAATACTCATCCATTTTTCAAACAAATTATCACAGAATCATCAGCACAACGAGTAGATCACAATGCATACATTTAATTTCAAGTTTAGATCCACGAATTTCAGAGCATACCTGAACTTGCAACTCCTTCAAAACACCAATATAATGCTCCTACAGCTGCAGATCCACGCACTTTGACCTCCTCTTGCAAAATAAATGCAAGATGGAGCTTGAGGGAAGCTGGATCTTGGAATCCGAAATCTCTTGCTCTTGAATGGAACCTCTATGATTCTTCACTCTCAACTTGAATGAGTGTGTGCAAAGTGATCCTTAGGGTTCAAGGAAGCAGAAAATGTGAAGAGATTGTGAAGAGAGTGCTTGAGGAGAGAAATTCAAAGAGAAATGCAAGTGAGCAAGAGAATGTGAATCTGAGAAATGAGAGAGCCTCCACACGAATTTAGGGCATGCTTTTCTTTTATATGCTTTGTATTTTCACCTGACTAGGGTTTTTGAATCAAAAGTGGCATGAGGAGTGTGATTGAGGTGCATTTGCCAAATTGCATGAAAAGTGTGACTGCCTCATACACCCGTGCAAACCTTCCCTCAAGTGTGCATTCTGACTTCAATCCATCCCTTGATTTCTTTTGAATCAATCCCGACCTTTGGATGTGAGTGTAACATGCTTTTTGAATGATTATGCAATTTTGCCTCTTGTGTAGTATACCTCACTTCATGCACAAACTTGATGATGTCTTTGGAGCAAAATGACATTTATGAAATGCCTTGTAACAATATGATCTTATTTGGTCCATGAAACAACCTAAAAATGACTTTCACAAGTTCTTGCATTTGGATGAAGCTTGAAATTCAAGGCATGCCCTAAAAACTAAGCAATTTTCGAAGGGCCTATCTCACAATCCATGAGGGCTATGAAAATGTACTTATACTTTTTAAAATTGGGAGAACCTAATCTTCAACTTTCATGTTCAATGGCAACTCATTTGAAGCTTTTTTCACCAAGTTATAAGCCTTTGAAAATTAGAGCAAAAAGTTACTAAAAATGGTAAATTTCATGACCAATCACATGCCAAAAATGGAAATCTCCTCAAAACCTTTTGATTCTTGATCTTTGACCTTGACAAACTTCTTTTAAGGTTATAAGAACATCCCTTGACTTGAAAAATGAGTTTGGACCCTTTTAATTCCCACAGTTGACTTCTAGAATGAACAGTTGACCAATTTCTTCTTTTACAATTAACTGATGAAATACATGACTTCCACAAGGAGTTTTCTCACCAAATTTCATCCCTAGGATCCTCTTATCATATGAAAGACTTTGCCAATATGAAATGGCCAAAGTCACGTTTTCTACTATAATAAACATAATTCGATTCATCAATCAACTTAAGCAAATGTTGTATTTATGTTCTACTTCCCCTGATTTTTTTCCTGAATCTTACTCTTATATTTATATATTTGGGTTATTCGAGTCACATTGTTTGGATCTCGCTCTTGCAAAGACAACAATATATGTCTTGGAGGAACACGACGTTTTAACAAATCTAAAATATGTTATTGGTCATCTTCAGTGAGTCGACTAACAAACGCATGACTTTCAAATCTATAAGGTAAACCATGGTTGTGAACTCTACATTTTACATTGATTTTCCAACTGGAACCATCCTTTGAAGGTGTTGATCTAACTTTGAAAGGACACTCACATCTTTTGGAAGCACTTTGTGTTTCGCTTTCTCCTTCTTTGTACTTTCCACCTCTATCGCAGCCAAATATAACTTTGTCACTTCTTCCTCTCTTGCCGATCTTTGTGTCCGAACGAGTGATATAATAGTAACCTTATTTCTGAGTTCAATCTCCCTAATCCACTGAGTCGCCTCTTCTCTTGTAGAAAATTTTTGTGTAGTAGAGAATATCTCTGTTGTATCTACTTTTGTGTCATCTTTCGCACATATCATCAAAGGCACATTCTTGTCTCTTAAAAAAATTGTCAAAATTAAAATAAATAAAATGAACAGGAAAACCCCAAAAGGCTACTTCTGGTTAAGAATATCCTAAACCGGATAACACAAGCCAGTTACTTCCGGTGAATGATTTTTGTGAACCGGATAACCTAATCTAGCTACTTCCGGTTTGAAAATTTTAACACCGGAAAACCTACCCATTGTACTTCTGGTTCTTCTCGTACAACGTAAAAAAAAAAATTTATTACTCTGACTTCGCGGTAAAAGTTAAAAATAATTAAATAAATATTGAAAGGATAAAATTGAAATATTGAAAATTATGTAGGGATAGGGGGACAATTGTAGGGTACAAGGTTCAATTTTCTCATTCCAATCACACCCTGGACTTTACTAAACACCCTGACCCATTTCGTTTTGATACAGTCTATTGTTCTTTTTTTTCTTCTATTTCTTGACTTAATTTAATTATGAAAGAAAGATGTAAATATTAGATTCTATTTTAGTTAGTTAGTTTTTTTTTTTATAAAAAAAAAGTGAAATTAAGGACTTTTCCTTTTTTTCATTATTATTTTAATAAAATACAAAAAGAAATAAAATAGATTTCATTTAAAATAGTCAATTATTTTTACTTTTATTTCTTAGGTTTTATTTAAATTAATCATTTCGTTTTTATTTGTTAGGCTTTACTTAAATTGGTCATTTTATTTTTACTATTATAGTCAATTTGTCTTTCTTTGTTTTTTTTTTACTTTTTTTTAAAATAATAAAATAAATTTAGATATACATTTTAGTTCTTCTTATCGGTTTACATCTCAAAAACTAAAAAGGGAGAATTTCTTTAGAGGCTAACTTTAAGGGTGATTTTAACTCAGGTGTGTTTGATCTTTAATGATTGGGGTGAATGTATGTGCGTTTATCCATGATTAATCTAGCTTTTCATTTAGATCCTTCCTAGATAATTGGGATGAAAGTGAATGCGCGCTAAATTGATAAAAAAAATTTCTCAAATAGCATTATTTAAAAACTTTTTTTATTAAATACAAAAGAAGAGGAACATTGGAATCTAGCATTCCGATGGGAGCCCTCGAATGATCGCTCCCTAGCCATGTGTTTTGGGTTAATTGTTCATTATTCTCTTTCATTCTTAAAACACTTAAATTAACTTGGGTAAATAAGGGCCATTGGGATCAAGAATTCTGACCTAATTCTTTGAACAATTGATTCTTATCAAGTGTTTGTTGATCATCAAACAATTATCTTAAAAGCTTTGAATGCAAAAGAACCGTTGGAATCTAGCATTCCGATGGAACCCCAAATGTGTGATCTCGAGGCTTAGGTCGTGTTGTCATAAAATTTTCATCATTCTCCTATTAAAGCTATAGAAGAAATGATAATTTCAACTTAAATAAAATAAAATATTTTTATCAAAATATTTGTGATGAAAAATCGTCCTAAATTTTGCCTCAATATAATTATTTTGGTATGACAAAATATATTTTTGTTACAAAAATCTATATTAGTTTATTATTTTTTTCTCGTAATGCTACAAATAGATAGTGTGATTGATCTATTAATATTTAGTGTTAGGGTTAAATATCTATTAGTTTTTAATTTTTTATTCTAATGTTAGAAATAGACCGTGTGATTGATCTATTAATGAATTAGTATTAGGGTTAAGAATCAATTTTCAATAATATAAAAAAACTTCATTTTTATTATTTTATCTTTCTTCATATTCAACCACAACTACATAATGTAGTCACATTTTACATGTTTTTATTATTTTTTATAATTTCAAAGATAAGAATGAATTTATTTCGCTATACAACAACACATATTTGCTCCACGTACAGACGCACATAATCCACCTTTAAAAAATCCTTTGGCTTTGCAATCTGAGGGACAGTTTGTAGGGCAATATGATACACAACAAACTTGTGGAGGTCCTGGTTCACCGATTAAACAGCCTTTTATAAAAAGCTCTCCCGTTGAATTCTCCAAATTAGTATTGAATCCTGCAGGACCAATTCAACATTAAAATTTTTGTTCATGTACTAAATTGTATACGGTAAATGAAATTCAAAAGATAAAACTTATATTCCTCTTACCTGAAACCAAGACCAAAGAAATGCATAAAATACCCAAAATATTAGATTGATAGATATGAAATGCCATTTTGTATTGCATGATTAAAAACTAACAACATGTTTTCATTATATAGACTTCACCGAATATTGTATTTTAAAAATTCCTATAAAAGTCGATTTTTCCTATAAAAGTCGACTTTGTACTAATTAGTAATAATTTCTGTCAAAAAAATAAAAAGAAACAATAATTAGTAATGGATATTGGCCTTTTTTGTTTTATTTTTTTATAAAAGTAAATTTTATAATATCACGTATTTTTTTTAATAAAAAATTATGAAGAATTTTTTTATAAAAGGAAAATTTGGTTTGAACATTATTCTTAAAAATAGAAAAATATATATTTTTTTAAATATAGAAAAATATATATTTTTTTAAAACCAATAAATATAGAAAAATATATATATTTTTTAAATATAATCATGTCATAAATTCAATAATTTATAGTATCTTAATAAAATCAATAAATATGTGATATCAAAATTAAAGTATTTATTTATAGAAAAAACACTTTTTCCCAATATTTTAATGCATTCAAACTAATGCTAATACATTAGTAGTTATCATTTAATATGCATAAGTACGAGTATAAAGTACAGTATCAAATATTAGTACAAACTAGTATGATACTCGAGCCTTTACGCGGGTATCCGTCGGTGACCCGTATTTGACATAAAAATAAATTTTTATAAAAATAAAAAAAATCTAATAAAATCAATATATTTAATATGTTTTAATATTTATAACATAACTCAAAAAAATAGATTTACATTTTAATATAATTTCAATTAAATAAAATATATTTAAATAAATGAATCAATACCCACAAATATTGATTGATATTTTTTATAAAAGTATTTACACAATGATTTAATTTTATAAATATCAAATAATATTATAGTATTTTTAAATATTATTTTAATTGTATAAATAAATATTATTAATATAAATAAATATATTATATGCTAGTATTATTACAGATACCTATTTCATATGATATTCATACTAGTATCCGTGTGTTCGCCCGAGTACGGGTGTGTTACACACATTTATTTATAAAAAAAATAGGATTAACAAAATTTAGTAAATATAAAAAATATAGTTTATATTTAAATAAAAAAGATAGAATCAATACCCGCGAACATCGGTTGGTATTTTTTATAAAAATATTTATACAATGATTTAGTTTTATAAATATCAAATAATATCATAGTATTTGTAAAGATTTTCTAATTTAATAAATAAATATTATCAACATAAATAAATTCATTTTATGTTGGTATCATTACAAATATCTATTTCGTGTGAGATATTCATACCAGTACACGTGTGTTCGCTCGGGTACTGGTGTGACACGCACACTTTTGTTTTTAAAATATAATAAAACTGTAAATAATAAAAATCAAATTGTTTTACCAAAATAATTAATTATTTTTAAAAGAAAGACAAATTTTTAAAATAATAACAAAATTGTTTCACCAAAATTGTTTTACATCAATAATATATATTTCAATTTTGCATATATTATGTTTAAATAATTGTATCTTAAATTAAAATTAATTTCAAATATATACAATCATTTAGTTTTATAAATATCAGCTAATCACATAATATTTGAAAATATTATTTTAAATATATAGTAACAAAAATAATAAAATATTCAAATCAATAGTAAAATTGTTCCCATTATTATTTAATATTTAAATCAATAACTTAATATCAATATCATACCATACACATGTATCATATCAGTATTCGTGTGTGTTCACCCGATACTTGTGTAGTTCTTACACTTTTGTTTATAAAATATAATAATAAATTAATTAAGAAAAATAGAATTATTTTACCAAAATAATTTATAATAAATAAATATTTGAGTAATTATTATTGTACAATATTAGCACCCGTGTGTTTGCCCGTGTACTGATGTGACAGGCAAGCTTTGAGAAAAATTAGTAAGAATGATTTGATACATGATAAAAAAAATTATAAAGTAATAAATTTTGTTATAGTAATAAATAAAAAATAGAATTCTTTTGAAATTTAAAATTTTCAATATATATCAAATGCAAAATCAAATTCAAACAAAACAAAATAAAAAATAGACAAAGAAATAGAAAATAATATTTATTCTATTATTATATAATATTAATATGAATAAAAATAGATCCATTAAAATACATACCTAAATTAAATTTTGACATAAATTTATTATTTATTATTTTATTAATTATAGAACTCTTTTAGTGAATTTATGTATGACTAAATACAAAATTTTAAAATCTTTCATATTAAAAAACTGACATGAGTAGACATGCCTGATAAAAATTCTTTCAGAATCTTCAAATAGTATTTTAAAATATTATTTTAATTGTATAAATATCATATACATGTATCATATCAGTACTTGTGTGTTTTTCTTGGTACTGGTGTTGGACACACGCTTTTATTTTTAAAAGATAATAAAAATATAAATAAGAAAAACAAAATTGTTTTACCAAAATGGAATATATTTTTAAAACAAAGACATTTTACAGAAAATATTGTCTTACATGAAAAATATATATTTTAATTTTCCTTATATATTATGTTTAAATAATTTGTATCTTAAATTAAAAATAATTTCTAATATATGCAATCATTTAGTTTTATAATCGTAATTAATGGCTTTAATGTCTAATTTCATCTACTTAAAGTAATATAAATGTTATAATTGATTATCAAAATATTGGAGTTTTTTTAAAAGGGAACAATTTCTCTGCCCACCTCAAAAAGTTGGGTAATGTACATCTCCAATCAAATAATGTCATATCATTTTATTGCATTTATTTATTTATTTAATTGATCAAATTTTTTAGATTTTCAAAGCAATTTTAATGCAAATTACAATATGGATAACTCTACCCAACTTTTTGAGGTGGATAGATAAGAATTCACCTTTTTAAAATCAATTACACTATATTATTAATTAATATCAATAAAATTGTCGACATGTAAAATTAAACACTGTATTTATAATGTGATTTTAAAAGAATATAAGTAAGTTAAAATGAAATAATTTTTAGAAAAATATTTTTATTCTCTCTATTTCTTTATTTGATTTTTAAAACAATAAATTAAAACTATTTTATATATTAATGAGTATGAAATTTATATAATTAAAATTATATTTATCTAAAATTTTAATGAATTATATATTTTGTGCCAACCATTATTATTTTTTTCAATAAATTGCTATTATAATGTTTTGTATAATAATTTAGTTCCGAATAAATTAATTATCTTTTAATAGAAATAAATGATCAAAACATTTTAATTTATTTGATTAACTTGATTATATTTTTAAATTACCAAATTAAATAGATCAAGATAGATTATTTAATTAATTAATTTAAATTACTTAACATATAATAAAAAGGTAAATTTAATAATTTTTTAAATATGAAAATCTTTTAGTATTATATTATATCGAGTTTTTTTTACGGTAACATGTATTATATCGATTATAAAATAATTGAATTATTTGTAAAATAAATTCAATTGAATGACTCATTTAATAAAACATTAAATATTTTTTATTTTTGAATTTCAAGGATCATATGCAAAAATTTAGATTCAATACATTATATTATACATTAAAGATAAATAAATATGAGTTTGGAAAAAATATGTATGTGTTTAGAGACATTTCAAAGCAATTTCAATACAAATTACAATATGGATAACTCTACCCAACCTTTTGAGGTGGATAGATAAGAATTCACCTTTTTAAAATCAATTACACTCTATTATTAATTAATATCAATAAAATTGTTGACATGTAAAATTAAACGCTGTATTTATGATGTGATTTTAAAAGAATATAAGTAAGTTAAAATGAAATGATTTTTAGAAAAATATTTTTATTCTCTCTATTTCTTTATTTTATTTTTAAAACAATAAATTAAAACTTTTATATATATAATGAATATGACATTAAAACATTAAAATGTTATTATATATTAATTCTTTTTTAACGGTGAGGATATAAATGTATTCTTCAAACACAAATGTATCAATTATTATTAAAAGAAATAATGATAATTTTTTTTAAGGAGTACTAAAATTTATCAACATTGTAATGAAAGACTTATTTAATAATATTAATTTAATTCTAAAAAATATCTTTTTATTAAAAATTTGTTTTATATATATATATATATATATATATATATATATATATATATATATATATATATATATATATATATATATATATATATATATATATATATTAATTATAAATAATCATATAATTGGTTTTTTTATTAATTGTAACACCCAAATAACCTCACGTAATTATTAATAAAATTAGAGTAATTTGAACTTCATCTAAATATTTGAGTGTCACAATTTTACGAAATCACATGTGGCTCAATAATACATTTTATAAAAATGTTCAACTCACAGCAGAAATCAAAATAACTAGTAATAATTCCATTACAAAAATCATTTTATTAAAAATAAAATAAAAAGTGCAACGTTGTCCCGACACCCAAAACGACGTATCAGAGCCACCATCCTAAAGACGAGAAGTACACCGACTTCACTGACCACCATTTGACTTATCATGCTCACCTGCAAGTTACCAACGGGAGGGTAACATTCAAACAGAAGGGGTGAGATACTTACATCATAAAGATCATATAATAAGGATTAAGCAAGTATCCTAAAATACACCGCTTCTCAACAAATATTATTCAACAACTTATACAACAACTACACATAACCACACATCATATACAACAACTACAACAATCATGCAATGAGACTCGACTTGACTCTATGCATACATTATCATAATATGATCTCTATTTCAAGATCAAGTTCCCGTCGGAACTCTCGACCCCTCTTTCGTGGTCCAGTATGATCCCTATATCATGATCACACCCTCAGCCCCTATTTCATGGCCATGCACGATCCCTATTTCATGACTGCACCAACATCACAACAACAACATACCACACCTTGGTATGTTACACAACTATGCGACTTGTCATGCAACCTCAATGACATACATGCATACTCACTACAACTACATCATACAACATCAACAATAATAGCCACATATCGAAATATCTATCAATTACTACTAATCATCCTCAACACGATTATCATGCATTTCATAACATATAATCATATAATTAAGTTCATACCACAACAACGCAACATAACATATACAACAACATATCACGTACTCATATACCATCAATAAACATATGAAATATACCAACACAACACTACTCAACAAATCAACAACATCAATGTCAATGAACATATATATTATGTTTAGCTCAATTACACTAATTATCCCTACAATTAGGTGTATAACTCTCCTCTCGCTACTTCTAGCTACCCCGCATCAATTCCTAAGCATTACTAATTAATTAAAATAATTTTCTGTAATTTTTCAGAATTTAAAAGTTTATTTTTCACGCTCCAGGGCTCGCTAAGCGAGGGACATAGCTCTCTAAGCACTGAACTCCCTGACTCTTCTCGCTAAGCGAGCTCTGCGATTTCGCAAATCGCCCAGCCGCTCTCTGCTCTCAAAACCTGCTACGAAAACAGTTTTCCAAAACACCAAAACCAGCCAGAACCCTTAGCCATTACTGATTCTATTGCATAATTCATGTAATAATCAACTAACAACAACGAACAACTCTTAATTCAACCAAATTCTTCAACCATTCATCACAATTTCAATCCCTAATTCTCAACTTACCCAATTCCCATTATATAACCCTTAAGATGGAAGAATCCCACCCTTACCTTAAATTTCGTTGAGGAATTCTTCTCCTTCGCGAACTCTTCTTCCCGATTAAGCTTTTTCCTCTTCTTCTCCTCCTCACACCTTTCATGATCATTCTTTCTCTCTCCCAAATAAGATTATGTTTTCTCATTTTCCTTATTTCCAACATAACCCCTAAGACCCAACTTATGATCTTCCCCTTTTACCACTATTACTTTCACCAATTTACCACCTTGTCCTTGTCTCCTATTTATTCCATTTATTTTATTTAACCTCTAATAATACAATTATCCACCAAAAATATAATTTAATATCACAATTATATTCGATAATATATATATATATATATATATATATATATATTATTCTTCACACACCACAATACAACATTCTCAATAAAATATTTAAATAAATTAGGGGCGTTACAACTCTCCCCCACTTAAAAGGTTTTCTTCCTCGAAAACTTACCTCAGGCAAAAAGATTCGGATACGACTCTCGTATCCTGCTCTCCAATTCCCAAGTCATATACCCACTGGCAGCTCCTCCCCAAACCAATCGCACAAGGACAATCTCATTTCCCCTCAACTGCTTTACCTCCCGATCATCGAATCGTTCCGGTAATGCTTCAACTGTAAGACTATCTCTTACTTCAACCTCGTCCATCGGTATTACATGTGACGGATTCAGAACATACTTCCGAAGTTGTGACACATGAAATACATCATGCAAATTGGACAATCTCGGTGGCAACGCCAATCTATAAGCGACAGGTCCAACTCTTGCTAAAATCTAATACCGCCCAATAAACTTAGGAGTGAGCTTCCTCGACTTCAAAGCTCGTCCAACACCAGTCACCGGAGTAACCCTAAAAAATACATGGTCTCCTTCTTGAAACTCAAGATCCTTTCTCCTCTTATCATGGTAACTCTTTTTCCTACTCTACAATGTCTTCATCTTTTCTCAGATCAACTTCACCATCTCAGTAGACTGCTGCACAATATTAGGTCCACATACAACACTCTCACCTGACTCATGCCAACACAAAGGTGTCCTACATCTTCGACCATACAAAGCTTCAAACGGTGCTCTTCTGATACTGGAATGATAACTATTGTTATACGTAAACTCAATCAACGACAAGTGACTATCCCAAGCACCTAAGGTTCAAGCACACAAGCTCTTAACAAATCTCCAAAGATTGTCTCGTCCTCTATGTCTGTCCATCAGTCTGAGGATGATAAGTTGAACTCAATTTCAACTTCGAACCCAATGCCTCCTGCAAACTCTCCAAAAACCTCGAAGTAAACCTCATATCTCTATCTGACACAATGCTCAAAGGTATTCCGTGCAACTTCACAATTTTACCTACATATATCTCTGTCAATCTCTGCAAAGAATAAGTTATACCAATCGGAATAAAATGTGTCGACTTCGTCAACCTATCAACAATAGCCCAAATGGAATCATGCCCTCTTGGAGTAGTAGGTAACCCTGTAACAAAATCCATTGATATACTATCCCATTTCTGCTCGGGTATATCCAATGGTTGCATCAAACCCGCAGGTTTCTAATGTTCCATTTTCGACTTCTGACAAGTCAAACACACATACACAAACTGAGCCACATCTCGTTTCATACCAGAACACCAAAATATCTTCTTCAAATCCTAATACATTTTCTTCGCTCCTGGATGAATACTCAATCCACTCCTATTCCCTTCTTCAAGAATCATTCTCTTCAAATCAATATCATCAGGAATACAGATACGATCCCGAAATCTAAGTACTCCTTGTTCATCAACTCGAAATTCATTATTTCCAACTCTTTCATCATTAACCATCAAGTCCACTAGTTTCACATCTGACTTCTGACTTTCCGAACACGATCAAGAAAATCATTATTAACCTTCAACATTCCCAACATCACACTATGAGGTGTCTGTTCACAAACCAAACTCATATCTCTGAATTGCTCAATCAACTCCAACTCTCTAGCCATCATAGCCGACATATGCAATGTCTTCCGACTCAGAGCATCGAACACAACATTATCCTAACACGGATGATAATTCAAATTAAAGTCATAATCTTTCAGAAATTCTAACCAACATCTCTGTCTCATATTCAGCTCTTTCTGATCAAACAGGTATTTCAAACTCTTATGATCACTATAAACTCCAACCTTGAACCATACAAGTAATGTCTCCAAATCTTTAAGACAAAAACAATAGCTGCCAACTCCAAATCGTGAGTAGGATAACTCCTATGAACTCTTAACTGACGCGAAGCATACGCCACAACCTGGCCATCTTGCATCAATACTCCACCTAAACCTGTCATAGAAGCATCCCAATAAACTACAAATGGTTCATTTGCTTTCGGTAAAATCAAAATAGATGCAATAGTTAATTTCTTCTTCAGCTCAATAAAACTCTTCTCACACTGAGAATCCCACACAAAAGCCTCGTTCTTACAATTCAATTGGGTCAACGGAAGTTCCAACTTCGAAAACCCCTCAATAAACCTCTGATAATAACCAGTCAACCCCAATAAACTTCTAATCTCTGTCACTGACTTTGGAGTCTCCTATTGTAGTACTGCATCTACTTTGTATGGATCCACAACAATCCCCTGTTCCGAAATCACATGACCCAGAAAACTCACTTCCTTCAACCAGAATTCACACTTCGACAATTTCGCATAAAGCTTCTTCTCTCTCAACATTTGCAACACAATTCGCAAATGTCCAGCATGCTCTTCTTCTGACTTAGATTAAATCAGAATATCATCTATAAACACAACAACAAATTGGTCCAAATACTCATGGAAAATCCTATTCATATAATCCATAAATACACCAAGCGCATTAGTAACTCCAAATGGCATCACTACATATTCATAGTGTCCATACTGAGTCCTAAAAGCAGTCTTCTGAATATCCTCATCCTTTACTCTTATTTGATGATAACCCGATTGCAAATCAATCTTACTAAACATGTGAGCATCCACCAACGGACACATTAGATAATCTATCCTTCGAAGCGGTTACTTATTCTTAATCGTCGCCTTATTCAGTTGCATGTAATCAATTCACAACCTGATGCCACCATCCTTCTTCTTCACCAACAATACAGGTGCTCCCCACGACGATACACTCAGTCTCAAAAATTTCTTTTCTAACTGTTTCTTCAACTCAGATAACTCGAAAGCCGACATATGATACGGTGCTGTCATACCCTAGTTTTTGACCCTAATATTTTTCATATTTTCATCTGCATCTTGCATACAAACAAGATCACGCATTGGTTCGTTTGTCCTTCTCGGGTGCGGGTCTATGTCTCACAAGGGATCACCGTGCTTTTACTTGCTTTATTTATTTATATTTACTAACCTCTAATCAAAATACCAAAACTATGTTACAGTTTGCTTCTTCTTCTCTGTGTGCAGGTTTCCAAAGACAAAGCATGGTTTCCAATCCAGAGGTGGTTGTTCAGTCATGACTCGATTCAGATGGACGTTTGACCTAATATTGGTCAAACTATCAGAAGATTGTTTTAGCTACAAGTTGTGTGTCCCAATGACTTTTCTCAGATGATGCGTATTCAAAGTTCAAGTTGTGTTATGTGTGAAGCTCATCAGTTTATGAATGATTCATCTGTGGATTTATTTTCCTCAGCACTGGTTCAAATAAACAAGGCAATTTTCAAACGTTGGTTGAGGCTTAATTTACAAATATTCAGTGGTTCAAGAGGGCCCGTGTTCAAGTGGCTTGTGCAAGAATAATCAAGATCTGGTATTGGGCTAAAAAAATTATCACTTTATCCATTATCCGTTTTTTCGATTAAACCATCATTTCTTTTATATAGCCATTATCCATTTCTATTCATATCGACTATTCATTTTCCATTTCCATATTAAATTCACCTTTCAAAATTCCTATTCTTTTTTATTTTTATCCATTTCAAAAAAATATTCATTATTTCATCCTTTTTATCATTTTCCAAATTCCATAATCCAATTTATTTATTTTTATCCATTTCTTACAAAAAAAAAATATACAAAAGCCCATATATTTTTTCTTGTTTGCCCATCATTACAAAAATTCTACCATAAAATAGAAAGAGAACAAAAATTCATTTCATAAGTCTTCTATTATCATTTATGGCCCAACCCATGTCACATTTTTAATTGAACAAAAAAATAGAAAAAGCTGATTTTTCCAACTTTCCAGCCACATCATCAGCGCAAGCACGTGACCCATTCCTCTCTCAGCCACTTCTACACACCTGAAAATACAAGTTGAACATCACGCAGCAAAACGCAAGTCGCGAAGCATAAAACACAGCCTGAAAATCATGACTGAAACAAAGTAAAAGAATTAATAAAACACTGAAAAAACTCAGTAAGTGAGCACGCATAAACCGTGAATGACAAAACGCACAAGAGAGTCTCAAAACGACATCATTTCAATTTCAAATTCAGCACCAAAAACTCTATAAATTGCATTCTTCCCTCTCTCAATTTCAAGCTTGATAGCCATAGCAATACCCTGTCAAAATCAATTTCAAGCTTCAAATTCTTAATCCCATCTTCATCCTTCCATCTACCTTCACAAATCTTCATACTCCAATTCCTTTCTCTGTAAAACTTTCAATTTGAATCACAAATCCATTCACCTTTTAATAGTTTTCCAACCGAAAAACCTCACATCAATCTCATAAATCACGGATCCGCATCTGAACAATAACATCAACACGAACAACGGTAACGACGACCGGATTTTGTGAATGCATTTTGAGAAGAACAACGACGGCATTTTCTTTGATTTTTCCGGCGTGATTTGGTTTTGTTGAGAGAACAAGGTGAATAGTGGAAATACTCTGTGTTCTATCGAAGAAGAAGAGTGTGCGTGTGTGATTCTGATTTTTTCCCTTTTTATTTTTGACCTTTTATTGATTTATTTTCTTTTTTACATAATTTGATAAGAGTTTGGGCTTTAAAGATTTTGGATTTAACTTATTGCTATTCTCACCATCAGATTTCGGCATATCCCCCTGGCCTTCTTTAGTTTTTTTTCTTCTCTATTTTTATTAATAGTTTTATTATTGTTATGAATTTCCTAAAAAAAATAGTTCTAACATTTGTTTCTATTTTTTTTAAATTCCTTTTCAATTTGATTAAATCTCTTTTAAAAAAAATTGTTAAAAAAATTTTAGTTTTTTTTCATTGAATTTTCTCTATTTCAATTTGATTTTAATTCTCTTTGTTGATTTTTGAGTGGATCATAAATGTTAGATCTACTTTCTTTCATCTCTTAATTTTATTTTGGTCGTTGAGATCTCTGATTCGACGATTTTTGATTTTCGAAGATGTTTAATCTTCATTATTTCAAATCTATGGATGAATGATCATTTGGATCATTCTCCATACTTTTGGATCGTGATAGGTTGCATTTGATAAATCAATGTGAAATCTCGATTAAGATTAGACCGTTACCACTTTTTCTTTTCGTGCGACATGTTTTCGGAGGATGATTCATTATATCATCAAAATATTTTAGCACAAATATTTTCCACCTTAATTGGTGGTGGCCGGTCTCATTTGTAGGGTAATTACTTCATAAATTACTCGGCGATTGCTTAACATAGACCTAAACTTGTCCCGAATTCGGAATAAAATCCAATTGAATCCGGTTGCCTTGCGATTTTGGTTATCTCGTTTTGGTTGTGGTTGATTAAGTTCACCATACCATTGTTATGTAAATATTATTATACTATTAATATACTAACATTTTAATTCTTTCTTGCACCTTATCCTCTTTACTTCAATCTCTTGCTCCTTATCTCTTTTATTATACTTTTATTATACTATATCATTCACCATATTGTTTATGTTTATATTCATATTCTTGTGCTTTTTCTTTTGTCCATTTGGACACAAAAACATTAATAAAGGATTAAAAATCTAAAAGACTTGTGACTTTAACTTTGGACTATGGCCACTATCCTTAGCATTGGACTTTGAGTTTTGGACTTAGATTTTAGGATCTCTCCCTTTGCTCAAATTATTATGGATTGAAGACTTTAGCCCAATTTAGTTCATTTGTTTATGTAGATGAAATCCTATTGCTTCGAAGAATGTTCACCATACGGTTTGATCGTTCTTCCTTTAACTTTTACTTTAAGTCTTAGGATAGTCCCTTCATCTCTTCCTACTTCTTAAATTTTCAAAGTTTCTCCCTATTTTCAAAACCTTCTTTGTTTTCAAACTTCAAAACGTTTTCATAATCAAACCTTGACTTAGGTCAAGCGGTTTTACCTTTTCATTTCATTTCTTAATAAATTTTAAACCACATAAGCATATCAAAACTTTCTTTTCAAAATACTTTAAAAAATGCAAAACTTATTCAATTGTTTTTGTGCCCTCGTGCACTTTTCTTTTTGAGCATTTTCATATGTTTTGATATGATTCATTCTTTTTAGCAGAATTATTAGCTAAAGAATGACGACTTATCGTTACATTTTAAAATCAATTCAACACATTAATATTTCACATTTTGTACCACGAACTACGAGGTTTTGATCTTGCATTGCACTTTGTGGGTACGTAGGCATGAGACGAGCGTCTCTTCAAACACAAAAATCTTAAAAACATTTCTCTTCTCATCTCTTCAATCTCTTTTAAACAAACTTTTTTCAAACCAAAAAAGCAATAAATATTTCAAAGGGCTCCCGTAGAGTACCACGTACATTTTGGGTGCTTAAAACCTTCCAAATTTGTAACTTATCCCCTTACCCGTTCTCTGCTTGATTCTTTTAGCTTTTTGCTTTTAGATTCACTAGGATTTATTCGCTCTTTTTTCCTTTTCCATTTGGATTAAAATAAAAGCACGGTGGCGACTTTGTTTACTTTGAGTTAAGTTAACTAATAGCTTACACTCATGATTTTACCGCTACAGGTGCCATCGAAATAGGTCTCGTTCTTGGCACAAGATCGATATTAAATTCCACCTCTCTCTCTGGTGGCACATCCACAACTTCATCTAGAAACACTTCCGGGAAATCCTTTACCACTTGCAATTCATTAATTGCCTTATCATTCTCCACCAACAACGAAGCAAACAATGCCAAAACTTGCACTTCATCATCCATAAGCTCTTTCAACTCTCGAGCAGACAAATAACCAGCTTCTTCTGCCTTTTCACCAGGAGTAAGAAACTGAACCAACTTACTAAAGCAATTAATATGAACATGGTTGTACTCCAACCAATTCATACCTAATATCACATTCATACCTCTCAATGGTAAACAAACCAAATCTACACCAAAGTCCTTACCATAGATCGATAATGGACAATTCAGACATACGAGAGAAGTAGTTAACGACCCATCAGCAGGAGTCTCGATAACCATTTCTCCTTGCATCGGAGACATAACAAGTCCTAATTTCCTCACACAATCAAGAGAAGTAAAACAATGTGTTGCACTAGTGTCAATCATATCAATCAAAGGAATACTATTAATATGACAAATACCTATGATCAATCGGTCCTCGCTGGAAGTTTGTGTCCCTATCAAAGCGAACACCTTTCCTCCAGTTGCATCTTTCTTGGGCTTCTAACAATGCATACTGATACGACCTTGCTCTCCATAGTAGTAGCAAGTAACCAGTTTTTCCTTGCATTCAACAATCATGTGTCCAGGTTGACCACACTTGAAACATTTCTTCACGTCACTCATGTACTCACTAGCATGATGACCCATCCCACCACACCTATAGCACTTAAGCGAGGTAGGAGAACTTCCCCCAATTGGCCTATTTCCATCATTTTGTTTCTGCTTACCCTTATCAGCAGGATCTACATAAGGTTTTCCAAGATTCACTTGTTGCTTACCTCTTCTCTCAGTTAAACCCTTAAAGTTCTCAGATCGAGCCTTACTATCTTCTTCAAATATCCTACAACAATCCACCAGATCCGGAAACCTACGGATTCTATGATAGCCAATCGTCTACTTAATCTCAGGCCTCAAACCATTCTCGAATTTAACACACTTCGAGAACTCAGCAGTTGCTTCACTGTAGTGCGGATAGAACTTCTCCAAATCAGTGAACTTCGCACCGTACTCAGTCACAGACATGCTGCCCTACTTCAGCTCCAAAAACCCGATTTCCTTATTTCCCCAAACATCTTCAAGAAAATACTTCCTTAGGAATTCTCTCTTGAACACAGCCTAGGTGACTGCCTCACCAATTACATCCAATCATTGGTGAGTGCCACCCCACCAATCATCAGCCTCAAATACCAGTCAATGCGCACCCAATCACACCTTTCTTCCCTCTGAACATTCAATAACTCTGAAGATTCTCTCAATCTCCTTGAGCCAATCTTGTGCTCCATCGGGATCATACTTCCCCTTGAACGTTGGTGGATCATTCTTCCTGAACTCGTCACTTTTACGATCCCCAACATTCATCGGATTTTGAACGGCCTGTGCCATCGCTTGCATAGCGGCGGCAAGTGCAACATCGTTTCTTCCAGCCATTCTAAATCTGTCACATAACACAACACAATCCAACAATGATTTAGAACTAACAACAACAACACAACAAAAACGCATCAACAATGCTCAACACTCAATAACAACACAATGACTCAAAAACTCTACAACTCACGACTCAACTACTTGGTCGGACATACCAAACAAGATCTTATACCACTTTGTAACACCCAAATAACCCCACAAAATTATTAATAAAATCAAAGTAATTTTGACTTCATCAAAACATTTGAGTTTCACAATTCTACAAAATCACATGTGGCTCAATAATACGTTTTATAAAAATGTTCAACTTGCAACGGAAATCAAAATAACTAGTAATAATTCCATTAAAAAAATCGTTTTATTAAAAATAAAATAAAAAGTGCAATGTCGTCCCGACACCCAAAGTGACGTATCAGAGCCACCATCCTAAAGACGAGAAGTACACCGACTTCACTAACCACCACTCGACTTATCCTGCTCACCTGTACGTTACCAACGGGAGGGTAACATTCAAACAGAAGGGGTGAGATACTTACATCATAAAGATCATATAATAAGAATTAAGCAAGTATCCTAAAATACACCGCTTCTCAACAAATACTATTCAACAACAACTTATATAACAACTACACATAACCATACATCATATACAACAACTACAACAATCATGCAATGAGACTCGACTTGACTATATGCATGCGGTACCATAATCTGATCTCTATTTCAAGATCCAGTTCCCGTCGGAACTCTCGACCCCTCTTTCGTGGTCCTGTATGATCCTTATTTCATGATCACACCCTCAGCCCCTATTTCATGGCCACATATGATCACTATTTCATGATCGTACTAACATCATAACAACGACATACCCCACCTTGGTATGTTACACAACTATGCGACATGACATGCAACATCAATGACATACATTCATACTCACTACAACTACATCATACATCATCAACAACAACAACCACATATCATAACATCTATCAATTACTACTAATCATCATCAACACGATTATCATGTTTTTCATAACATATAATCATATAAACATCATCAACACGATTATCATTTTTTCATAACATATAAACATATGAAACATACCAACATAACACTACTCAACAAATCAACAACATCAATGTCAATGAACATATATATTATGTTTAGCTCAATTACACTAATTATCCCTACAATTATGTGTATAACTCTTCTCTCACTACTTCTAGCTACCCCACCTCAATTCCTAAGCATTACTATTTAATTAAAATAATTTTCAGTAATTTTTCGGAATTTAAAAGTTTATTTTTCACGCTCTAGGGCTCGCTAAGCGAGGGCCATAGCTCGCTAAGCACCGAACTCCCTGACTCTTCTCGCTAAGCGAGCTCCAGCTTACTAAGCAAGCTCTGCGATTTTGCAAATCGCCTAGCCGCTCTCTGCTCTCAAAACCTGCTACGAAAACAGTTTTCCAAAACACCAAAACCAGCCAGAATCCTTAGCCATTACCGATTCTATTGCATAATTCATGTAATAATCAACTAACAATAACGAACAACTCTTAATTCAACCAAATTCTTCAACCATTCATCACAATTTCAATCTCTAATTCTCAACCTACCAAATTCCCATTATAGAACCCTTAAGATGGAAGAATCTCACCCTTACCTTAAATTTCGTTGAGGAAATCTTCTCTTTCACGAACTCTTCTTCCCGATTAAGCCTTTTCGTCTTCTTCTCCTCCTCACACCTTTCACGATCGTTCTTTCTCTCTCCCAAATTTCGATTATGTTTTTCCCTTTTCCTTATTTCCAACATATCCCCTAAGACCCAACTAATGATCTTCACCTTTTACCCTTATTACTTTCACCAATTGACCACTTTGTCCTTGTCTCCTATTTATTCCATTTATTTTATTTAACCTCTAATAATACAATTATCCACCAAAAATATAATTTAATATCACAATTATATTTGATAATATATATTATTTTTCACACACCACAATACAACATTCTCAATAAAATATTTAAATAAATTTGGGGCGTTACAACTCTCCCCCACTTAAAAGGTTTTCGTCCTCGAAAACTTACCTCAGGCAAAAAGATTTGGATACGACTCTTGCATCCTGCTCTCCAATTCCCAATCCATATGCCCACCGACAGCTCCTCCCTAAACCACCCGCACAAGGACAATCTCCTTTCCTCTCAACTGCTTTACCTCCGATCATCGATTCGTTCCGGTAATGCTTTAACCGTAAGATTATCTCTTACTTCAACCTCGTCCATCGGTATTACATGTGACAGATTTAGAACATACTTCCAAAGCTGTGACACATGAAATACATCATGAAAATTGGACAATCTCGGTGGCAACACCACTCTATAAGCGACAGGTCCAACTCTTGCCGAAATCTGATACGTCCCAATAAACTTAGGAGTGAGCTTCCTCGACTTCAAAGCTCGTCCAACACCGGTCACCGGAGTAACCCTAAAAAATAAATGGTCTCCTTCTTGAAAATCAAGATCCTTCTCCTCTTATCATGGTAACTCTTTTGCCTACTCTGCAAAATCTTCATCATTTCTCGGATCAACTTCACCATCTCAGTAATCTATTGCACAATATCAGGTCCAAGTACAATACTCTACTCATGCCAACACAAAGGTGTCTTACATCTTCGACCATACAAAGCTTCAAAAGGTGCCATTCCGATACTGGAATGATAACTATTGTCATACGTAAACTCAATCAACGACAAGTGACTATCCCAAGCACCTCCTTGTTCAAGCACACAAGCACTCAACAAATCCTCCAAAGATTGTGTCGTCCTCTCTGTATGTCCATCAGTCTAAAGATGATAAGTTGAACTCAATTTCAACTTCGAACCTAATGCCTCCAGCAAACTCTCCCAAAATCTCTAAGTAAACCTCAGATCTCTATCTGACACAATGCTCAAAGGTATTCCGTGCAACTTCACAATTATACCTACATATATCTCTGTCAATCTCTGCAAATAATAAGTTATACCAACCAGAATAAATTGTGTCGACTTCGTTAATCTCTCTCTCTCTCTCTCTCTCTCTCTCTCTCTCTCTCTCTCTATATATATATATATATATATATATATATATATATATATATATATATATATATATATATATATATATATATATATATATATATATATATATACTAATTTAATTATATTTAACACATACAATTTTTTTCCAAACTCATATTTATTTATCTTTAATGTATAATAAAATGTATTGAATCTAAATTTCTGCATATCATCATTGAAATTCAAAAATAAAAAATATTTAATGTTTTATTAAATGACTAATTCATTTGAATTTATTTTACAAATAATTCAATTATTTTATAATCGATATAATACATGTTACCATAAAAAAATCGATATAATATAATACTAAAAGATTTTCATATTTAAAAGATTATTAAATTTACCTTTTTTTATTTTATGTTAAGTAATTTTAGTTAATTAATTAAATAATCTTTCTTGATCTATTTAATTTGGTAATTTAAAAATATAATTAAGTTAATGAAATAATTTAAAACGTTTTGATCATTTATTTCTATTAAAAGATAATTAATTTATTCAGAACTAAATTATTATACAAAACATTAAAACATCAATTTATTGAAAATTATAATAATAGTTGGCATAAAAAATGTAATTCATTAAAATTTTAGATAAATATAATTTTAGTTATATAAATTTCAATTAGTAATATAATTTTAATTTATAACATAATTTAATTGTATAAATTTCAATTAGTAATATATTTTTTAACATAAATATTTATAAATATTTAAATTAGTAGTACTTTTTTTTCTTGTGCATGTATAAATAACATAGAAAACTATTTGTTTACATCATTTTATTTATTTACACTAATTTATAAAAATATTATTTTTAATAATTTTCTATTAATTTTCATAAAGATGAATATACTTATAATTATCATATATATATTCTAATTTTCCATGTATAATATATTTAAATAGTTTGTATCTTAAATTAAAAATAATTTCAAATATATACAGTCATTTAGTTTTATAATTGTAAATTATGGTTTTAAAGTCTAATTTCATCTACTCATAGTAATATAAATGTTATAATTTTTTTTGGATCAAAATATAAATGTTATAATTGATTGTTAAAATATTGGAGTTTTTTTTTAAATCAATTACACTCTATTATTAATTAATATCAATAAAATTGTCGACATGTAAAATTAAACACTGTATTTATAATGTGATTTTAAAAGAATATAAGTAAGTTAAAATGAAATAATTTTTAGAAAAATATTTTTTCTCTCTATTCCTTTATTTTATTTTTAAACCAATAAATTAAAACATTTTTTTTTATATATTAATGAGTATGAGATTAAAACATTAAAATTTTCTATATAAAGCATTACAATTTTATTATATATTAATTCTTTTTTCACAGTGTGGATATAAATGTATTTTTCAAACACAAATGTATTAGTTATTATTAAAAGAATTAATGATAATTTTTTACGGAATACTAAAATTTATCAATATTGTATTGAAAGGATGTATTTAATAATATTAATTTAATTCTAAAAAATATTTTTTATTTAATTTTATATATATATATATATATATATATATATATATATATATATATATATATATATATATATATATATATATATATATATATATATATATATATATATATATATATATATATATATATATATATATATATATATATATATATATATATATATATATATATATATGAAAAAAAATTTTATGTGTTAAATGTTATTAAATTAGTATATATATATATATATATATATATATATATATATATATATATATATATATATATATATATATATATATATATATATACTAATTTAATAACATTTAACACATACAAATTTTTTCCAAACTCATATTTATTTATCTTTTTATTTTGGATAAAAAATACTTTAATAACCAACGCCAAGCGATCAAAAGATCCAACCTACAAAAAGACAAGAAAAAGGCTCAACCCAAACCACTCTAACTCATTAACAGGTTGCCAATGGCTTTTCATAACTTGGGTTTACTCCAACATCTATGGATCACAATATCAACAACTCTTTTATCCGCTCCATCTCTCATATTCAAATGCTTGAAACAGTTAGAATTTCTGCAATTCCAAACTTCGTACACCGTTTTCGCAAACGCGCACTTCATGATCTCTTTTGTATTGCTTCTAGTATTTGTTTTCTTCAACAACCAATCTAAGAACTTTGTGCCAAATGTTCACCAAATCAGTGCCGTAAAACAAAAGATGTTCTTGTGTTTCCTTCTCATTGCAATAGCTGCAAGTATCATCATCCAGCATCCCCATTCTTTTCAATCGATCTTTTGTTGGTAATCTCTCATGGCAAGCCATCCACGTAGTATGGAGGGCTCTAGGTCTTGTTGCATTGTGATGGAACAGTTTCCTCCATGGGACTATTACAACAATACTCAGTTCCTCATAGAAAGCTTTGTTCTGAAAATGTCCTATTTGATGACTCCTTTGCCAAGATGAGAGGTTCACTACAATGTCTCTGGTCTTCATGATGCGCTTTACTATCCATGAAGCATTGTTCCTAATATCCATGGTCATGACATTAAAATTCTTCATATAGTAAATGGGAAACCATTTTATCCATAAGCTGTCACTTTTCCTGCATATGTTCCATACAAGTTTAACCAGACAGTATTCCAAACAGTACAGTTAATAAGATTTATCCCTCCATTTCTTCTTGGAGTGCACATTGAATTCCATGCAATAGGAGATTTTCTGGATGCTTTTATTAGTACCTATCCACAAGAACGAACAACAAATAGTATCAATTCTTTTCAGCACCTGTTTGGGAAATGGCAGACATTGAAGCCAATAATTGGATAGTGAAAAAAGAACACTTTTTATGAGTTGAGTTCTACCTGCTAAGGACAAGAGTCTCGAGCTCCAATGAGTAATTCTGGCCATAAGCTTGTCTATGAGTGGCATATAGTGATTGATGCCGAGCTTTTTGCTGGTCATAGGTATCCCAAGGTACCTAAAAGGCAGGACACCTTCATCAAAACTGATGTTGTCTATGATCTTGGCTTTCACTCCATTTTCCACATTACCAAAAAAACACTTACATTTCACAGGATTTATGAAAAGACCAGTTGAAAGGGAAAACTGGATAAGGCTTTCCATGAGTAATTAACTATATTCTCCATCCCCTCTATCAAAGAGCAACACATCATAAGCAAAACTCAAGTTAATGAGTTCAATATTATCACACTTAGAGTGGTAGTTGAAATTGGGTACCTCCTTTAACTTATGAGTGATCCTACTAAAGTACTCCATCACCAGCACAAAGAAAAAGGGAGACAAAGGATCCCCTTGTGACTATTTTTCTTCTTTTATTTATCCATTAATTTTTTATTTTTTATTTAATTTAAAAACAAGGAAGTTATTAAATCAGCAGTTGCGTGATTATTATTTTTTATTATTTTTAAAATAAGGAAGTAATCTATACTATATATCTATACTATATTTAATCTATACTATATCCATACTATATATAAAGAGGATAGAGAGTTTTTCTATATCTATACTATATATAAAGGGGATACATCATTTTGGAGTGGACTATTTTAATTCCTAAAATACCCTTTAGTTTCTTTTTTAATAAATAAAATAATAATAATAATAATAATGTTGTTAATAACTTCTATTATTTTTAACTTCAAATAACCCATTACTTTTAACTTCAACTAACTTCCTTAATAACTTACATAATAACTTTCAATAACCCACTACTATTAACTTTTGTGTTTATTATTTAATCACTCTTCTATCAATGTGATTTTTTATCTTTCAATTCATATGACTATTATTATTATTTTAATTTTTATGGTTCGTTTTTACTTTTTTTTTAAAATTAAAGAATCGATTTATTCAACATGAACAAGAAGTTTGATCTCTACGTGTAAAGAGGTAAACTATTGAATTCTCCAAATTTTTTAATATATCAATTATTTTATTTTATTTTTACAATTATCTTTAATCATTGCATATAGGTTAATGAGATGTTGAACGAATACCAAATTAACTGGTTTAGAGAAGATGGTGAGGAAAAAGTAAAAAGACTAAAAATAGATTGAAATTTAATTAATTTAATATTTAATCTAATTTGAACTTTTTTGTTTTATTGTATGTGAAATATCATTAGTGTGAGAAGCCAAATATTTTTGTTGTTATTATTTTGCAGAAGTTTCGTCCGTTGGTTATTGTGAAAATATCCTAATATATTTGATTTGATTTTTGTGGAACCATATAAATCTATTTGGTTTGATTTTTTTATAACTACTCCAATTTATTTAGTTTCCTTTGTTTTATTTGTGTTATAAATTTAATTTTGTGTTACTATATGATTTTTTTTCTTTTTGTTTAGTAAGAAAAGTGTTTACTCATTGATTTGTAGATATTTTGATTAAATCTATAGAAGGTGATGCGTTGTGCTAAAGGAAGAATGATTCTTGAGAAGATTGGAAACGGTAGAATATTCCAGATGTAATTAACAAAATATTTAGATATGATTATGATATTATGAAGATGCTTTGGAATTACAAGTTTTTATATTTTGATTTTAATTATAATTTATTTCTTAAATGTTACAAAATCCATTATACGATATGATATGATATGATATACTTGCCTTTGTCTTGAAGGCTTTTAGAGTCAAGACTCTAACTTTGATCTAGCATTTTGATCTACAATTGATAATTTGTGATGGAGGAGTGAAATTTCAATGGATATCATGTAGGATACCACACGATGGCAAAAGTCCATTAACAAGATATTTAGATCAAAAGACATCCATGAGGTATTTGTATTTTTTTATCCTCTGTATCTTGGCAGTAGAATCAATGGTATTATTAACCATGAACTATTTGCTTCTATCAAAAGGGTGAATTCTTGGGCGATTTGTTTAAATATGTTAATGAAGGAGTTGCTGTTTTTTTTAGTTGCACTTTTACTTTTTTTATACATGTACTTTGTCTATGACAATGTTTCTTTGTAGTAACCGAACCAATTATTTTAACAATTCTTTACAAAGACAAGGAGAGTGTAAATAGTTTGAGAGTATAAAGATAAAATTTAGTTTTTTTAAACGTATTTTTTTACCGTAATACCTCTTTCTAACCTCTAAATTATTCCACTCTGTAATACCTCAAAGTTTTCCCTCTCATATCCTCAACATTTTGCATATCATTTAGCATACATAAGTTCACAAAAATAACCAAAAACATTGCATCATGTGTAGCATAGTTGAGGCATAGGTATGTGGTCAATGACTGGAGCAACTAAAGGTTATACAAAGACAATCAAAGGGCCACAAATCTCCTCAATCATGCACAAGGGGTCTACAACATCCCACAAGTCTCCATTTGAAGTCTCAAGTCTTGGAAAGAAGTGAATGGCTCCAAGGAATGCAAGCAGTGCAACATCTCCTGAGGAAATGATCCAAATTAGGGTTTCAATTGTGAAGGGCTTCTCCATGAATTTTTGAGCAAAAGTGGATCCCATTGTGTTATATATGACAACAAGTGTATAGGGTTCAAATTTCATCCACAAATTCATTTTGGAAGAGGTTTAATTGGTCAGATGATTAAAAATCAGGAATTTGGGGAAAAGTCAACCATGCTGAAGAAAAAGTCAACTCTTGACTTTTTGAGATCAAAATCATGAAATTAGGGTTACAAGGATCCTATTTTTCAAATTTGATCAAGAAATGATGGAGGAATCAAGATAAATCAAGAAAACCAAAACTTACCATTTTTGGAAAATTAGGGTTTCCAAAAATGACAAGTTTTAGTCATTTTTGCAGCTACTTTGAATGAGGCCTTCTCCCAAAATATGAAAGATATGAAAATTCTACTTGGAGAAAATTAAAGAGGGCATCTTGAGTTTCAAATCCATAGGTGGAACTCACCCATATCATAAAAAATGAGAGAGATATGATCTTGCAAAGATGAAGCAAACTAGGGCAAAACTAGGTCATGGGCGAGGCAGGAAGCTGGCCAGCGCGCATGCCCTGTCTGGAAATTCATCAAACATGTGGTGGTCAGAATGTCAAGCCATTTTTCTTTCCCAAAAAGACTTCAAATGAATTTTTGGTGAACTACAAAGTTGTTCCTTGATGTAATCCCTACAAGATTGGTGTTCAAAGATTTTTCAGTTGAGCAAGTCTTCTTGGGCTATTTGAGGGTCAAAGTGGAGAGGTTGCAACTGGCCAGCCATAGGACCATGGGCACAAAGCATGCCAAATTCGTGCAGGCCAATATGCAGCTTGTTGGCATGCTATTCATTGACCATTTTAAGATGATTAGAGGTCATCATTCAGTATGGTCCAAGCACCAAACTTGTTCTATGATCCCTCAACTTCAATTTGAGTCCAAGAACCACTTGAGTTGATTGCTTGAGATGGAAGAAATCTTCCATTGAATGTCATGGTATGCAGCCTGGTTTCTTGCATCCTAAGAAAGTGATCAAGTGAAGAATTTAGTCTCAATCTTGTGTTTTTCATTATGTTAGGACCATGAGGTCTCCTTTGAAGGGATCAAATCATCACCTACTTGCATCACCACATTAGCTGTTATGCTTCATCAAGCATCCAAGTCAATAAGCATTGGTCATTCTCAATGAATTGCTTCAGCCTACACCAGAAGGAACCTCACTATAAGGACCATGTTCATGACTGCATTGCATCATTCCATTTCCAAATGCATAAAGCCAAGCTGCACTCGAGTCACACCATAAGCAACATGAAGCCTGCAACATTGGATTAAGTTCTATGGGAGAAGCTTCTGGATGTTACAACTGACATAACTGCCATAACTGCCTCACTCATTTAACCTCACTCACTCAATTAACCCAAGGCATCATTAACCATGGTTAAGGGCTCTATAAAGCAAGTTCATCACTGCAATGCAATGTTCAGCTTCATTTCATCACAAAATCACTAAAATTGCAAAGCTTTCTCTCTGAATTCTCACATTGTAAATGGATTCGAGCAAGCTTTGTCATCATTGATCTGGATCCATTATTCCTCCATTGATCATCTTCATCATCTCAAGCTCAATCACCAAGCATTGCACAACCTGAATCTTCAAGATCAATCATGACACATTGTTGAAGCTTCACTACATTTTGGATTCAAACTCCTTAAATTGCCACAATCCTGCTTCAATCTCTCTCAATTCATCATCAGCATCATCTCCAATTTAAGATCCATGGAAGGCATAGCTTGAAACATCAAAGAATCAACACTGCATAACATTGCTCTTCACTGCACTTTCCTCAATTTCTCAGTATTCATAGCTCCCAGAGTGTTTATTTCACTACCATTGATCAAGATCAAGATCAAGCAAGCACTAAAACCTCATCTCTGGCCTTCTAGCAACAATTTGACATCTCTGCAACTCAGGTATGTCCTGGAATTCCACTTGCTCGAATTGCTTGTTTTCAATTGGTTTTATGTTGATTAAGGCTTGATAGAGGTTATGGATTAACTGGCTAGTTGATAGGCATGGTAGATGCAGAGATTCAATTTTCTTAGGTTTAGTTCTTGCTTCGATTCAGGAATATTTAAGATCAGTGAAGAGAGGCGAATCCATTGATGGCCCTAGTTTTCATTTTAGTGATGATTCGGGTTTTCCCTACCAGAATGTTGAACAGAGAAGATGACCGGAATTCATCTCCGGTCATTAGAACAGTAACCCTAACTAATCCCAGGTTTAAGTCACAACCATTGAATCTTTTCCATCCTGCATCCCAGGGCTTGCCAGCACATTAATGAGCACCCTCCCATTCACGTGCATGAAAGGTCAACATTTTTTACCTTGACTTCATATTCACACCCCCATCATGCTTGTGTCTGGCCCATTTCAGTGTGTTTCCTTGCTATTCTCACCCCCATGCCCAATCCAGTAATTCTTTGATTTCCTTTTTCTTTTTTTTATTCCCTTTTTATTTCAATTTCGTTTTTTATTATTAAAAATACCTAAACACCATTAAAAATTCCATATTAATTCATATGAGATTCTCATATTTTCCCCCAATTTTCCATAATTTTTGTTTGCAATTTTCTTTTATATTTTAGTCAGAATTAATTTTTCATTTGAATTAATTCCATTTTTCTCATTTTTTGACCACTCATCTTGTACAATTTCTTTCTCTCAAATCATAAAACATAAATGGCCCATTCTTCTTGTATTAACCACTAGACCCATTAGACTACTTCACCATATTTGTTTTTGGATTTTTAGGTCCCTTTAAGCCATGTTTTGGTTCCATCCTTTCACTTGCATGCTCATAAACCCTAGTCTACTTCCATACACCATTTAAACCCTCAAAAATGGGAATTTTTGTGAGATTTTTTTGTATGTAATTCACCTTCTGGATTTCGTATTCAAGTGTCAAGTTTCATAATTTTTCATGACCCTTTGATATTTTTTAGGTTACTTGGTTCACAAGTCATGTTTTTGGTCCTTCCATTTTTTTCCTTTGATCCCTTTAGTCTAAGGCCTTCATGCCAATACTTTGAGGTCACAATCTTGAGTCCCTTAGGTTATTTAGGATTTGTAAGTGTTGAGTGCAACCCTTGTGTCTTTACCTTTAATTTTTAGGGTTTACTTGAGTCCTAAGTCATACATGTCCCATTTTAACCTAATCTTCCTTCTCCTTCCATCTTAAGCACTTCAAAATCCTTTTGTACATGATTTAAATTCATTTTATATTTGTTTTGAGCCTTATAAATGTTTTTTGATCATCCATACTTTTTCATCTCATTTTAGAACCATTTTGCTCCCTTTTGAACTTCATTTGTCACTTAAAGGACCTTAGAAACCATAACTTGAACACCTAGCCCTAGGATACTTTTTAAACCACCATTTGTGAATATTTTCCAAGTACAATATCCATTTTATTTAGTATTAAAGCCCCTGGTTTTTGTATGGGGAAGTCAAGTCCCTTTGGTTATTTTTGAATATTTTTCTAAGTCATTTTGTTTCATCTTTATAATCATGCTTCTATATACATTCTCCCCCTTTTTTTCAATCTCATACTTGAATATCCTTAACTTGGATGTATTCCTTCTCATTTTATATATCCATTTCCTCCACTTCCACACAAGTCTAAGTTCTGGATTTTTCATTTATCTTTGAGTTTAAGAGTTTTGGTTTAGTAAACACTTAGGTTGTCTTTCTAACCTCATCCTTAGGGCTTAGTGGTACTTTAGGATATAGTTTGACTTTAATTCAATTAATCCCTTTAGATACTTTTGAATTGGTTTAGCTACTGAATTTTTAAGTATGTTACCTTATAAAGTGCTTTAGGCTTAGGTAATGACCTTGGAAGCTCACTAATATCTTTCCTTAGCTAGTGTGGATTGTTATTGAAAATTGCCATGTAATAATTGTTCATGTTTCTCCATCATGCTAACTCTTGTTTTGTAGGGGGGAAGATGAGGTAATTACTTCATTATTTATCTCTTATGCATTTATTTGTTTTGCCTTAGCACCTTTGTGCTTTGTTCATAGGTTCCCTTTCCTCTCTTTAGATTCAACTTAACTTCCTTAGGAAGTAAGTTGAATTCTAACTTGTTCTTTCTTCTCCTTAGGTTAGAATACCTCATTAACCATAGGATCACACTTTGTTCATAATAAGATAACTTAGGGTTGTGTCTTAGTCCCCCATTAGCTTTGACATTTGCCTTTTGAGTCTTTCTCTTCTCATCTTCAAACAAAAATCCAAAAAAGACTTAATAAATGTATGAAATGATCCCTTGTGTATAGCCTTATTCCATGAGGCACTTGCATTCATTCCATCTTGGAGTGGTGTAAGCTTGTCTAGTATGATGTACAAGTCTTATCAAAGGGTTATTTCACAAAGAAAAATCTAAGAGATACTTCTTCACAAAAGCTACAAAAACATGTAATAAGTTCAACAAGCTAGTGAACTTAGACCCTAATCCTTGGAAACAAGTCTTGGATAAATTCTCCTTGCTTGATGTACTTGTTCTATTATTCCATCTTGGGATGTAGTGGCAAGTACAAATTCCATGGAAAAGAGTTTGAATTCACTTCCTTGTGCCAAATTCATACAAAACTCTTAAAAAGCAAACAACAAACAATAAGCGACTTTCCTGCGGGAACTTCTCTTTCTCATCTCATTCACTCTAAACGCGAACTTGCGACGACTTGTCTCACATGCAAGACGGTAAACGCACTCGTACCAGACGAGCCTGCAACACCTGAACATAGACATACGCAATTCCAGAGGATAAAAAACATAAACAAATAGTTCCCGCCTTGGTTAGGAGAACTACGTCGGCTCTGATCCTCATTTTCCTGATGAGGTACGTAGGCAGCGGGGTAGGGCCTGTTCGAGCACATTCTTTATTTACCCTACATTTACCCTTTTCTTTTCGATCTCTTTTCTTTGTTCCCTTTCTCATTTCAGTTTCCATTCCAGTTAGCAGTTTTATTCAGCAGCACTTTACTTTATCACCCTTTGAAATAAACAAGCAAGCGTGGATCCCATCGGGTACGGAGGACGGTCTGGGGTGCTAATACCTTCTCAGGTCCTAACCGACTCCCGAACCCAGATCTTTGGTTTGCAGGACCTTGTCCTTTCCTTCTTCCTCAGGTTTGCAGCATTACCTTTCCCTTTCTTTCGGGATAAAAATGCCTGGTTGGCGACTCTACCTTTTCCACGCCACTTTCGCGTTTGTACTAGGATGAAAATACCGGGAGCGACAACTGGCGACTCTGCTGGGGACCGAACCCAGAATCTTTGGTTTCCCTTGTAGAGTCAATCTTAGCACCTATTTGTTTTTGTTTTCTTTGGGTGTTTATATGTGTGTGTTGTGGTGTTTATTTACTATTTTCGTTTACAGTTTACTTTACAACTTTATTTACTGCTTTCAATATTTATTTCACATGCATCATACTGGACTGTGTTGGTTTCATTTTTTCTGTGGGACGGGCTTTGTTACTGTGAGATAAGCCAAATACCCAGCTTGAGTGCACCTAGGATTTAGAGTGGTTCCACTTTGGCTTCATGGCATCTTACTATGTTGGTATTAGTGAGTTCCACACCTTGACTTGCGACCTTCTCGGAAATGTATTAACGCCGAAATCTTTCTAGGGAAATACGCTACCTTGATAGTTATGTGCAGTCAGGGGACCGATCATTGAGAACCTTTATAGAAACATCCCTCTCCAGTGATGACAGTGGAAGACCACATTTGGTGGCAAACCCACTCGCATCCGAGGGCCCACTGGGAACTCGCATAGGATGGCCTGGTTCTCTAATAGGAATCCAATTAAGGAAAACTGTTCATATGACGATAGTATTGTACCCTTCAGGATGAATGTACTATTGTTTCTCGATTCAGTGCTTGAAGCTGAGGACTTATGAGGGATGCTTGTTTCCTTGGACTCAGCTGAGACCTCCCCGAGTAGTACATTATTCCAAATCGATTCCCTGATTTGGTCATGAGCCATTTATCGGAGATGGTGAACGTATTATTGCTATTCGGATTTGAGAGTCAGTGATTTTTGACCCGAGTAACACACCCGTGAGATTGGGATGGGTTTACAGGTTTGCAGGAACCCTAAACTTCAACATACCCATTTATGCCAGCACACTTCAGTGATATGATCTTGTTCTGCTAGTTATGGATTCTGAAATCATGAACTCCTGATCAGAAAGATACTTGTGATGATGTTGTGGCCTTTCACAGACACTTGATTACCTGATTCACTACACAGACACATCACTGATCATATGCCTTGCCTTGTATAACATCATAACATCATTAATCATTTTGTGTTCTTTTTATTCTCAGGATTCATTACCTACTATTCCTGGTCATATTTGCTGCTTCAACATAGAGACTCCAAGGAAGAGAAATGTCCATTATACTTTCCTACATCTAGAGACAGATGGTATTCAAAAGTTAATTGGCTTGATAGGTGACAAGGTACTTGATGATTTCATAAAGAGTTTGGAAAGATCCTAGACTATGTGAATAAGCCCACCACTGACTAGAGGGATAACTTGCATTCCGTATTGCAGTTCTATGATCCACAACTGAGGGTTTTTGTTTTCCCTGATTACATCTTGGCTCCCACATTAGAAGATATATCCAATATCCTCAGAATCCCCATCAAAATGGTGCTCCTTACTATGGCTTAGAGAAGTTGCCTTCATCCAAAGATATAGTTGAGTCTTTTCTTCTAGACTTGTCCAAGGTTAGCAGAGAATTGGATGCCACCAAGGGTAAATGACTTTTCTTAGATTTTCTTATCAAGGAAGCTCAGGACTTGGCCTCTAAAGACAAATGGGCTAAGTTCTGCACCTTGCTTGCTTTGATAGTGTACGGGACCAGTTTGTTTCCAGGAGAGAAGGGTTTAATCAACATGGAAGCTATCACTATATTTGCCAGAAGAAATCCAGTACCCACTTTGCTAGGTGACTTTTATTATGGGGTTCACCATAGGAATGAAAAGAGGAAGGGATATGTAAATTGGTGTGCTCTCCTATTTGCTGATTGGTTTGTAAGGCAACTCCCTAAATCAGGGCCTTTTTCAGGATTTGAAACAATCTTGGAAGTGGTCCAAAAGATTAATGGGCTTAACCTCAACTGACATTTTATGGGGATGCAACAGAGACCTTATGGGAAAAGAAATATTGGTCAGTTGTGGTAGCTTCCCAAGTGTGCCTCTGATAGGAAGGAAAGGTGGGATCAATTACAATCCTATCTTATCTAGGAAGCAGTTTGGTTATCCATTAAGAGATGTGCCTTTGATTGAAGAGGCAAATGAATCTTTATACTTTCCAGCAGAAGGGAATCTCAAGAAGAGCATACTAGTATCCCAAGCTCTAGAGGGTAGAGTGGTGAAAGGGAAGAAAGACTTTGGGAGAGTGGATCCCAACACTTATGATCCTTTTGCCAGCTGGTTGGAGGATCGTGTGAAGACCCTGTTACTCCCATTTTCTAGAGAAACACCTCTCTACCCTAAGGAGGTATCACCCATGACTTCAGTACCTCTTCAAGAATATCAAAAGTTGGAAGCCTTGGTTCATCAACTCAGGTTGGAGAATCAAGAAGCTTACAATTCATGCCAGAAACTGAAGATGCAAAATCAAAAGTTGGAGGAAAGAGCTCACAAAGCTAAAGAGATGGTTAGGCTCAAGTAGCAAGACTTTCAGGAGAGAGAGAGCTCTACTTCAAGAAAAAGGGATTAGTTGAAACTCACAAGGCGGCCCAACTTCGGAAGGAGAAGAAAGATTTGAATGAAGCCAATGAAGCTGTCACCTTATGGAAAGAGAAGTGGGAAGAAAATTTGAGGAAGCAGAGGGAGCTGGAGATCAAGCACAAGCTAGAGGTTAAGAGTCTTCAAGATTCTTTGGATGGACAGAGAGAGCTACTTCAGAAGGCTTACCATCAAGAGAAGGGTCGTCTTCAAAGTTTAGCAGAAAGCCAACAAGCAATAAAGGAAGCTCAGAAAGAAATAGAAGATTTGAAATTGAAAGTTGATGTCAAGAGAGCCAAGAATGATTCTATTACAAGTCAGGAAAGTGAAAAGGTATTCCTACAGCAAATTGAGGAATGGCATGCCTCCTTTGACCTTAGGGATATCTTAATTCAAAATCTTGTACATGAACCTACGCATCCGGATATACCTCAGATGTTGCAAAATGTCAAGCGCCTTAGTTGGAGATTATAGGATGTAGACCTTCCTAAGCTTTAGTTTTATATGCATATGACTTGGATTACCCGTAGGCTTGTTGTGGGAATCCCCTCTCTCTTGATGTACTTTTTCTTTCCTGAAATATGAATTTGTACTTTGTGAGGATCTTTGTTATTTCAATTGTCTTCTGATTTACCTGAAGTCTCTGGTTGTTATCTGTTGCACGGACACAAAATAAATGCCACCACCTCATGTTTGAATGTCACACAGGATTTTCTCAACACCAAAATGGGAAAGTAATTGAGGCCTTGGGGATAAAAGGAACACATTGCATTGCATACACATCATTTGCATTTCTTCTTTGTTTTGCAGGTTTTCTACGGTTTGCTTAACTTATTTGCATTTCAGGTAAAGATTGCGAGGGCCGCCAAGACCCGTCATCTTCGACAGAATATCCCGCATCGGTATGCAACTCGCAACAACCAGAGGACAGTCATGAATGCTATGCAAACTGAGCTTAATGAGTTTCGCACCAGAATAGGAGAGTTCATGGTCATGATGCAAGGGATGGCTCAGGGACAACAAGAGTTAAGAAATGCAATTCAAGGGCTCAACCCTCCTCAGACTAATCCTCCTATAACCATTCCTGAAGTACAAGTGACTCCTCCCAACACCAACAATGGCTCAGATGGACTTTAAGTTCCAGAACATGGCACAACAACTTTCATTCCAGTTCAAGACAGGCAGGAGGATCAGTTCCCTTCTTTTAACAATGATATGGGATTTGGTGGAGAAAGAAATCTTCAAGACTTTTTGATGCTTATCGAGAAAGTCAAATCCCTAGAGTATAGAGACAATTTGGGGATAGATGTGTCAGACATGGGTCTAGTCCCTGGGGTGGTTATTCCTCACAAATTCAGGCCACCTACTTTTGATAAGTATAATGGTAGCTCCTGCCCTAAAACTCACTCGCAGGCGTTCTACCGGAAAATTGCTGCCCACACTAGGGATGAAAAGCTCTGGATGTACTACTTCCAGGATAGTCTCTCCGGAGGATCCTTGGAATGGTATATGAAGCTAGAGAGAAACTCTGTGAGAAGCTGGAAGGAATTGGGAGAAGCGTTCCTCAAGCAATATCAGTATAATATCGACATGGCGCCCAGTCGCAATCAACTTCAAAGTCTGACTCAGAAGAACTTGGAGAGCTTCAAAGATTACGCACAAAGGTGGCGCGAAGTGGCCGCTAGAGTGCAATCACCTTTGTTGGAGAGAGAAATGGTAGACCTGTTCCAGGATACCCTCCTCAGGCATTTCATGGAAAGGCTAGCTGGATGTTCCTCTAGTGGGTGTCGCTCCCAAAGACTTACATTCCGGTGCAGACGCAAACGGTCGGTGAAAAGAGAAAATGAGGTTGAATAGAGTCGCCAGCTAGGCATTTTTATCTCGAAGGAAAGGTAATGCTGCATAAACTTGGAAATAGATGGATAAGACGGTTGCGAACCAAAGAAACTGAGAAAGGGGGTTGGTTACGACTTGGGAAGGTATTAGCACCCAGATCATCTGTCGTAATCGACGGGATCCACGCTTACAAGATTGTGTTTGAAAGGGGTAAGTGTATGTGATATTTGTGTGCAAAAGCTAGGGAAAGAAAGTACAGGTGTCAGTGAAAAAGGTGTGAATTGCTTAGGAACTGAGGCTTTAGAAAGAATGCTGAAAGAGGGGGAAGACAAAGAGACTTTTGTTCGATAACTGTTAGGTTATGCCTACGTATCCTCTCGTGCAATGAAGAAGTCAGAACACCGTAGTTCGACTCAAAGAGACTGGCAATAAATTGAATGTGAACTGCTTGCTTACCTATGCTCAAGTGTATGACTCGTCTGGCTCGAGTGCTAACTGTCTTGCATTAGAAGGAAGAAGCAAGTTCTCGTTTATGAATGAGTGTGGTGAGAAAAGAATCCCGGAGGAGACGATTATTGTTTGTTTTTGTGTTTTCAGTTTTTTATTGTTTTTGGTGTTTTGCATAGGATTATGAGCTTAAGCCTAAATCAAGGGTTATAAACTCATTATATCCTCCCTGATTAGGGATAATGAGCCTACTTAAGTGTGAGATAAGCACCTCAACTTAATTACCATGATGATGTAGGATTAAGATCATTAACCTACTTGTGATTATTTAGATGTTTTTGGGTTTTGGTTTAGTGTTAAGTAATGAGTTTAATCTCTAATCACAGATTAGTGAACTCATTACACCATCCTAATAGAAGGATAATAGATGAGAACACTTAAGCTGAGGAAGATACCTCAACTTAATCCATGGTTAGGGATTAAATTCATTATATAACAAGCCTTTATTAAATGGATTTTAAATAAAGAATGAGATTAAGAAGTGGATTTTAAATTTGTAAGACAACTTGAGGGGGACTTGTCCATTAAACACTAGGGTTAGTCCCTTTTAACCATGAGGAAGAGATATAACCCTAATGTAAGGCCCAAGTTACAAGATAAAGTCTTTGTGATTATTAATGTGTTTTGATTAAGAGGTGAAAACAAATTAAAGGTTTAACACTAAGGATTAAAGTTATACACTCCATCCTAAGATAAGGATGTGGGCATAACCCTAATTCAAAGTCCTAAAGCTTTACGAGTTTAGCCTCTGATTATTGAGATGAGAAAAGAGACTCAAGGAGACTCAAAGGTAAAAGACTATGGGGGACTATATACAACCCTAAAAGTTATCATGCTTGGATATCCTATGGTTTGTGAGGCTTAAGAGAAAGGATCTTCAAGGCCACCAATGGAATAAGCAGATGAAAAGAGAAGGAGGAAGAAGAACAAGTTACTTACTTCCTGAAGAAGATAAGTAACTTGGAAGAAAGAAAGTAAGAAGGAGGGAGCATAAGTGAATTATATTCACTTCAAAGACAAATAAGAATGCAAATTCATAGGAAAGAAAAAGTGATAGGTGAAGGCAAATCCACCTCCCAGTTAACTTACCCAAAAGCTCCTGAAATGTTAATATGAATGCATAAGACATAAAGCAAATGGAAATGAGATGAAATGAGATGCAAAGACCAAAGTCAGAAGTGAATAAGCAATGTAAACTCATTGTGAGATGATGCAAAGTCATACAAGATGCATATGAATGGTCATACAAATATGAGATGCTATGGAAGCATGTTTAGAAGCATGAAAACACATGAATGTTCATGAAATGTAATGGATGCAAAGCATAGCAAATGGATGAATAAATGATCAAGCAATGTTCAAGCATGTCTTAAGATGTCTAAGATGTCATACAAATGCTTGAAATGTCATGGCAAGTTCATATGATGATGATATGCAAAAGAGAATGCAAATGAAGAAGCAAGATTAGGGTTTTAAGACAACATGAGATGCATATGACCAAAACAGAGGCATACTTCATGATAAAAAATTTAAATCAAGCTCAAACAAACCCTAATCCCATACAAGATCACACCCCAAAGGAGAAAGTCAGAAGCTTAACCTAGTGGAAGTTATGAAATTTCTAAGTTTGCTAGGGTTTTTGGGTGCTTCTAAAGGGAAAATGCAAATCAAATTGAAAATGCAAGTTAAAATCATGAGATAAATAACCTAGAAACTATATGCAATATCTGAAACAATGCAAAAATAATCAAGTTCGAACTCATCATGGTTAGGCAGAAATGAATTTTTCAAGTTAAGGTTAAAAAATGTGATTTTTAAGAACCCTAATTCAAAGAAAATTATGAAGTTATGATCAAACCTAAAAAGAAATTTGTATGATGATTTTGAAAATGTTTCTAAATGTATGGGAATGGTTCATCAATTTTTTGGTGATTTTTAGAAACCTAAATGCATTTTTAATTAATTAAAATCCATTAATTAATTAAAAATAAAATTTAAATATTTTAATAATACTTTTTTAATGCTAAAAATAAAATAATAATTATTTTTGGGTTAAGGAAATTATTTGGATAAGAAATGCAAGAGATCATTTTTTTTGATGAGTTCTGGTATTTTTAATAAAATGAGAAAGGAAATGCAAAGAAAATGAAATAAAAATAAAATAAAATGGAAGTAAACATGATCCATGGCCCAAATTCAAACATGAGAAACAAAGGTTGACTGCGTGCGCTTATGGAGGGTCCAGATCAAATCTGGCCAAATGACTTTTATTAAATTAATTAATCAGAAATTAATCTTAATGAGCTAATCTGAGTCGTTTGTACCTTAAGCTAATCATGCATCTAAGGGCCTACATTCAAACTGGGCAGCTAAACCCTAATTAGGGTTAATCACTTTCAGGTGACCGGAGGGGAGCTCCGGTCATCTTCTCCGGTGACACCAAAACCCTAAGTCTCTCTGCAGGCCACCCCACCCCAAATTAGTTGCCCATAAATGATCCCCTACTCACATTGAACTCAAATCATCCCTCAAACATGATTTATAACACACAAACATGGAGAATCGAAGAAGAACAAAAATCTGGACAAAATTTCAGAAGCTTGTGAAATCCTCATTTCTCCACCATTTTCAAAAATTCAAAGTGCAAAATGATCAGGGAAACAAGCTCTATCACATTGTAACTTAAAATCAAAGCTCTGAGAAAAATGTTCTTGAGGTATACCTGAGATGGAGCTTTCTGATTCTGGGCTTTCTGGACCTCTCTTTGGTGCAAATCAACTCTAATGGACTTCCTGAGGATGCTATGATGCTTGGAACAAGCTTGCAATGGATGGTTTTGGTGATTCAGTTCTGCTGCACCAGAAATCGTATCTTTGCTTTGTGAGCTTTCAGGCCATTTTAATGGATGGTTTGTGTTCCTTGTGATGTGTAGAGATGATTGGTGCAAAGAGTTGTGAGGTTTGATGGTTGTGCTGGCAGATTCGAAGAAGGGAATTTTTTGACAAATTTTATGAAAGCTGAGTTGTGGGAGGATTCAGGCTTGTGTGTGTTGTGAAATGAGCTCCATAATGTTTGTATGTAATGTCTTGATTGGTCAGAAGGTTGGTGATGGCATAGTTTGATTGGTATGGGCAAGTTGCAAAAAAGTCAAAAGTTTTGTACCTCAAGCATGGGCCATGGCAGAGCTGGCTTTAGGGGTGTCTTGGCCTCAACATGATATGTGGATGGCCCTAGGATCAAAGTTATATAGCTGGCACAAGTGGATGAAGAGTTTCATTAGGTTTTGCAATTTTCCATCTTTGAGAATTTTGTGAAAATGTCTTGATGAATCTTGCAATCCAAGGCACAATTTTGGTTCAAATGCATTGCATTATGTTTGTATGATGTTTAGAAACCAATTAGAGGTCATGAAATGGCTTGAAACTTGAATTTGCAAAAAATCCTCTTTGGTATGAACTTGAAAATTATAGGATTTTTGCCAAGTTTGAAAGGCCATATCTTGATTTCTAGGATGAATCAAGACATGTTCTTGTACTTTTTAAAAATGGGAAGACATAATATACAACTTTCATGCCCAATAATTTTTCATTTGAAGCTTTTTTTTTTCATGAAAGAATAGGTTGAATATCTTTCCCAAAATGGAAAGTTTCCATTACAAGTCTTTTCCAAAAATAGCAAGTTTGCATTTGGCTTGAAATTATTCAACTTTGTGAACTTCCAAACATTTATAAGATCAAATAAAGATCATAGAACCTCAAAATTATGAATGTGACCCTTTAGTACCCTTGATGGAGGCCTCAGATGCCCTGATTTTGACTTTACTTGCTCCAGAAGTTACCCAATGATCAGATGACTTCCATAGTGAATTTCTTCATCAAACTTGGTACACATGATCCTTATAACATATTAAGACCATTAGAAACAAGAATGACCAAATACATTGGGATTAAGGCCCCTGAAACCAAAACCCTAATTTTAGGTCATCTGTGCAGGAAATCTTCAGTCTGCCTCTATGCCTTTTTCATGCTTTGTGATCCCTTGACTTTTATGAACTTTGGGGAGCATATTATGATCATGGAACACACATGGACCCTCTTGGGAAGCTTCAAGACCATTGGGATGGCTCATATCACTCTTGGATTGCTCAGATAATAAACCCTAGATGCAGATGAAATGAAACTATGCAAATGAAACAAATATGTAATATGAGATGGTATGCCTATGCTTATGTAAAAATGAAATATCACAAGTCATGGTGTGAGAAAAAGTGAGGGAAAATTTGGGGTGTTTACAGCTGCCCCTATTCAAGCATGAGTTAGCTGTGTAGGGTGTAAGCGCCTGGCTTAACAGACAATCAAGATAACTTGTGGTTGAATACCAAAGACACTCCAAACTTTGCACTCACTGGGGAGAAGAAGAAAAGGGATATAAATTGTAAAAGGTTGTATAGTATGATTATCAAATGAAAGCGATGGAGGACGACCATTGAGTAGAGGACGACTACTGGAGGTAAAACGGTAAGCAAAGCAATGACGGGGATGACCATCATGCTGGAGAATAACGAAACCGCGACGGGGACGGCCATCGGGTAGGGAAATAAAATTCTATGGGGATTGAGAAAAGAATTGATGGGGACGGCCATCAGGCTTGGAAAGTAAAGTAAACAACGATGGGGGCGGCCATCGGGCTAAACCAATGAAGGACGATCATAAGGAAAAGGAAAAGGGACCACGACGGGGACGACCATCGGGTTAAAGAATAAATGAAATATTGGATGAGGGACGGTCATCAAAGGTGAAGGACAATCACCTAGCAGGGGAAGTCCTGCTCTTTATCTCGACATAGGATGAATGCCGGATAGAAAAGGTCAATGATGGGGACGGCCATCGGATAAGCATGATGAAGGACGATCATCAAGAGGTGAAGGACGATCACCTAGCAGGGGACGACCTGCTCTTGGGGATTATCATGACATGGGACGAATGTAGGATAACAAGATCAACAATGGGGATGGCCATTAGATAAATGATGAGGGACAGTCATCAAAAGGCGAAGGACGATCGCCTAGAAGGGGACGGCTGCTGAAAATATCACGACATAGGACGAATGTCGGATAGAAAGTTCCAACAATGGGGATTCCACTGGGAAAAGGATGAGGGACGGTCATCCAAAGGTGAAGAACAATCACCTGGCAGGGGACGGATGCCGCAAATATCACGACATAGGACGAATGCTGGATAGGAGAAATTTGTTTTGCTTCTGTGGGGATGTAAACATGAACGAGTGCTTACGCTTTGAAATAAAATGTCTAAGTGTTTGACAGTGTGTATAGATTAAATATGCGGATGAGCATCCTTAGAACCATGATACGGACGAGTATCGGTAGAAACAAACGCTGACACGTGTTTAAGAGAGTTGATACGGACGAGTATCAATCAGTTGAGCAAAGAACACGGACGAGTGTTGAATCTGCTGAGGGATGATATATATGAGATACCGAAGAGTATCGAAGACTTCTGTATAAGTATGTACGAGTGATTGATCTGTCCGGAGGGAGAACTCCTAATGGGGATGAGGAAGTTTTAGCAACTCCGCTGGGGACGTGTTTCAGGCATTGCTCTTATGGGGAGGCAACTCTGTGGGGGAACAATTCCACCAATTCTGCTGAGGATGAGGGAAATCTGGCATCTCTGGTGGGGAATAGAAAGTTCTTTAACCACTTTGTTGTGGAAGAGTTGTCAGTCATTGCTCGGGAGGTTCCGGAAGGAGATAACTTCTGGGAAGTAGTATGCTGGGGATTTAACGCTTGATATGCCCCATGTTGCGAAAGATTGTCTGCTTTGAGTACCTGCAACCTGTTAAGACAAAGGAAAACGCACGAGTGTCCTGAGGTATCCTTAACCGGATTCCGTCATAGGAGTGGGACTTTCCTGAGAGCAACATATTTCCTGCAAACATTTATTAAAATGGCTTGTATGTTTTATGCAAGTGTTGTATTATGAACATTGGACATTTTGCAAACGAAACAAAAATGTACATAACAAAGTGTGACTAAAGCTTCTGATTTTATTGATTTGTGTTCCCTGAATAGGCAAGTACAGTTAAAGAAGAGAATCCCCTGAAAGAAGGAGTATTGTTGTAAATTGAGAAAGTAAAAGTGTTGGCAATGTTGAAAATGACGCTCCGGTGAGCTTCCTTTGCTATGACATGTATGACGTTGACGTTTTTCTTATCTTGCTTTCTGAAGAAGGCTGATTCTGACTGACACTTTGCCCTTTCGGAGCTTGCCATGAGTGATACAGACAAATTCAGAATGCAGTTGTTCGCTTATTCCCTGATTTTGCGTGAATCGCCCTTTCGGGTTTTCGATCCACCGGGATACCCATTTTTTTCCTGAGCTGTCCGATGTGGCTTTTCAACTCAGCGGGTGTACATTTTTCTTAATTTTTCCCTTATTTTTGCCCGAGTCTTTTATTCTGTTTTTGACTCGTCGAGATGCCCTATTTTTGCCTGGACTCACATTCTGTTTTTATGTCCAGCGGGTCATTTTATGCGAAGTATTTTTTAACTGCATCTGAATTCACAGGAGACGGGAAGTCCTCACCATCCATGGTTGCAAGCATCAGTGCCCCACCCGAGAAGACTTTAGTTATTATGTAGGGACCTTCATAGTTTTGTGTCCACTTACCCCTATGGTCTATATGAGGAAGAAGAATTCTCTTCAGAACAAGTTCTCCCACTTGGTATTCCCAAGGTCTGACTTTCTGATCGAAGGCTTTCTTCAATCACTTCTGATATAACTGCCCATGAAAAATGATAGCTAATATTTTCTCTTCAATCAGATTTAGTTGATTGTACCGAGACCGGACCCATTCTGCTTCATCCAGTTTCACATCCATCATTACCCGCAAGGAGGGTAGTTCAACTTCAACAGGTAGGACAACTTCCATACCATACACAAGCTGATACGACATTGCCCCAGTAGATGTTCTGATAGAGGTTCGATACCCATGCAAGGAAAATGGTAGCATTTCGTGCCATTATTTATAGGTAACTACCATCTTCTGCACAATCTTTTTGATGTTCTTATTAGCGGCCTCAACAGCGCCATTCATCTTTGTCCTGTAAGGAGAAGAGTTGTGATGTTGAATTTTGAAGTCCCGGCAAAGTTCTGCCATCATCTTGTTGTTCAAATTGTAACCATTATCAGTAATGATTCGCTCGGGAACTCCATATCGACAGATGATATCTCTTTTCAAAAATCGAGCTACCACTTGCCTGGTGACATTTGCATACAAAGCTGCTTCAACCAACTTGGTGAAGTAATCAATGGCTACCAGGATGAATCTGTGACCATTTGAACAAGTCGGTTCAATCTTTCCAATCATATAAATGCCCCACATGGCGAAGGGCCAAGGTGAAGACATTACATTCAAAGGATTCGGAGGCACATGCACTTTATCTGCATAGATTTGACATTTGTGGCATTTTCTGGCATAGGCACAACAGTCTGCATCCATTGTGATCCGGTAGTAACCCGATCTTAATAACTTCTTTGCCATTGCATGTCCTCTGGCATGGGTACCGAAAGAATCTTCATGTACTTCGTGCATCAGTAGGTGTGCTTCCTTCTTGTCAACAGTTCTGAGCAAGACCATGTCAAAGTTTCGCTTGTATAATGAACCATCAGTATTGAGGAAGAAACTTCCGGCTAGCCTTCTTAATGTCTTCTTATCATTTGACGATGCCCCAGGTGGGTATGTCTGATTTTCCAAGAAGAATTTGATGTCATGGTACCAAGGCTTGTCATCAGTGACAGTGTCTACATAGAATATGTATGTCGGTCGGTCCAGTCTGGATACCAAAATCTGAGGTACATAATGGCGACTTGTACTTTGATCATGGATGAAATGGTAGCCAAAGCGTCTGCAAACTGATTGTCATCTCGAGGGATGTATTCAAGCCTAACTGTTGTGAAGAAGGTCAACAATCTCCTCGTATAATCACGGTAGGTGTCTGTTGCACCCCAAAATTTGCCCTCACAATACAAGACTTTATGTTCTAAGAAGGTTCACAAGGTTCACAAGTTTCCCAACACCTACAAGACCTTTCATGAGGTTCATGAAGTCTACAAGTTACTTCTTGAAGGTTCACAAGGTTCACAAGATTCACAATGTTTACATAATCTTTCACAAGGTTCACAAGTTCCACAATGCTTTCAATACCTTTCATGAGGTTCATGAAGTCTACAAGTTACTTTATGAAGGTTCACAAGGTTCACAAACTTCTCAACATTTACAAGACCTTTCATGAGGTTCATGAAGTCTACAAGTTACTTTATGAAGGTTCATAAGGTTCACAAACTTCTCAACATTTACAAGACCTTTCATGAGGTTCATGAAGTCTACAAGTTACTTTATGAAGGTTCACAAGGTTCACAAGTTTCTCAATGTTTACATAACCTTTCATGAGGATCATGAAGTCTACAAGTCACTTCATGAGGTTCACAAGGTTCACAAGCTTCACAATACCTCCCATGAGTATCACAAGATATTTTATGATGGTTCACAAGGTTCACAATTGGTCAGAAGAGTTGACAATTCCCTCAGACAGTGCACCTCCTAAGCAGTGCATCCAAAACTAGGATTTTGACTTTAATCAGGCTAAATGGACTTACAAGACTTCAAGTGAGCTTCATAACATCTCATATGTGTACAATAACCCCCATGACAAGTTTCAAGACTTTTCTCAAAAGTTTGCTCAGTCAGATGATCAGATAAGTCAAAATCAGTCAAAGCAGTTAAAAAGTCAAACTGAGGTCAACTGTGGTCAAACCAAAGTCAAACTTCATGATTTTTTTGCCAACATCAAGTATATGAAGTAAAATTCATCATTTGATCAAGGGTTGATCATGATTCATCAAGGAGATTTCAGATCATCAAGAATCAGGAGTTTCTAAATTAGGGTTTCCTTAGTAAAAGTCAACTGAACTTTGACCAGCCATAACTTTCACATGCTTCATCACCAAGTCTCCACTCAAAGCTCATTTTGAAGGAAATTGAATTCTCTACAACTTTGATCTTGCAAGTTAAGCCCAAAAATGCTTCATTTGGAAGATATGAGCTAAGACATTATAGGTCATTTCAAAAGTCAACAAAAAGTCAACAACTTCAAAAGGGCATAACTTGAGATTGGTAAATGATATGGACATGAAACCAATGGGGTTGTTTAGAGGACTCTTCAAGCTTTCCAAAATGTCCAAGAACACCCTCATACCTTTAAAAATGAGGGAGATGTTCCCTTGCAAAGTTGGGAAATTTTGTGATGGTTTATGGTGAAAATGGAGGTCTAAAAACAATTCTTTCCAAATGGGCTGGCCAAATTATGACCCAACCCATACAACAACATCATGCACGAAATTTCCATGTTATTTTCATAATTTTTATTTTATTTAATTAATTTATTATGATTTTTTATACTTAAAATCATTTTAAATTTAAATAAAATATTAAATATGAAGAAAAATCTATTTATTTATAAAAAAGAATATTAAATCTATTTATTTATCTATCTAAGTACTTATAAAAAAAAAATCTATTTATTTATTTTCTAATCCTTAATATAATTATCATGTATATATTTATTTAATCTAATCTTTAAAATAATTAATTTGTTGTAAATATAATTATGACCTTTTTTTTACAATATGCAAATATATTTTATATACTATGCTTATAGTCTATTTTTCTTTATATAATATGTAAAATATTTTTTTAGAACTTTTTGTTTAGAAATAATCTAACTTATAATAATTAAATTTTGTAATTATAAAAATAATTTAATAATTTGTAAATTAAAATAATTATTGGTTCATATTTCTTTTTATTTCTAAATATATTGTCTATATTAAAAATTGTTAATCTTTTATTCTTATTTTGGCTAATTTTATTTATTTAATTATTATTACTAATCATGTTATTATTTATTTTTTGCTTCATCAATCTTATATATTCTATTATTATTTACTAACCTTACTTATTATTACTAACTTTTGATTATTATTTCACTAATACTATTTAATTTTTCATTATTATTTTAACTAACCCTATTTTCTATTTTTATTATTACTAACCCATATTTATTTATTTATTGCTTATTTATTATTCTTGCTTATTATTTATATTTTGCTATTTATTTTTAATTTGCTTATATTATAATTATGTAATTGCTCCTTGGTGTAAATTTTGTAATATTTGATTTTATTTAATTTTCGCTATGGTTAGTAATTTAGGGAGTGTAAACATGTATTCTCTTAAAATTGAATTTAGATCATTTTAATTATAAGATAAATAATATTGAACACTCACACACGTAAGTCGATTTTTAATCGCCATCTCACATTTCTAAGGCTATCCCTCAATGTTGCCTACTAATAAGGTCAAGTGGGGTGTATAAAGCAAGTCCCTTAAAAGAAAAAATCATCAAATCCCTAATGGTTGCCTTTAAAGATCAAGTCCCTTCGAATAATGATGATAGTCCCTCCTATATGCTTAATACACCTCACAGTTGCCTTCATAAAACAGATGTCCCTCACATGTCCCTCACATCCAAGGTAATGACTACCTACTCCTTAATAGTAGGGATAGTCTTACCAATTAAAGGATAAAGAACAAGAAAGACTTAAAATTTTAGGGTAGGTACCTCCTAGTTGCTTGCTCACTCCAATTTTCAAACACTTAACAATTTCAAACAAATTTTCAAAAACAAGTTTTTACGCATCCGTACATGGATCATTATTAACTATTATGAAAATTTTTCTATTCACACACTACACTTTCAAAAAAACAATTCAAAAGTGAGCTAAGTAACTAAGAGCCCATGGATAACCATGGATGTAAAGGGTGCTAACACCTTCCCTTTACATAACCTACCCCCCGGACCCAAAAATATCTCTTAAGGTCTTTCCTGTTCTTTTATACCCTTTCCTTTTGGATAAAATAAAAGTCGGTGGCGACTCTTGCTATCCGCAACATAACTAAAGTCAGTTCTCCCACCGTGTTACAGAACTGGCGACTCTGCTGGGGATTTAAATTTAAGAGGGGTACCCTTAGGAATTAAGATCACTTTAAATTGTTTGCCTTGTTTGCTTTATATTACTTGTTGGGGTGCTCTTATGTGTGAAAGGTCCTAACCCGGATCTAGTGTACCTTAGGTAAATGGCAATAGACCAAGGAAACTGTACGACGTATATCGATACGGTTGATCTGGTGGCCATAGTTAGTGCGACTTCTTGGTTGGTGCTTATGTTCCTTAAGTCAAGTTGAGGATAATATGAGGCTGCCATATGTTGTCAATGCACTAACTAACTTTTAGAACCCTAGTTAACTCATCTTGGCCTTTAGAAAGTAGTGAGGTAACCGGCTTTTGTGCAGACTGAAGTTGGTTGACACTCGATACTACACTCATTGAGATCTTAAACTTGGAGGGTTTTGGTTGGCAAGTAAGTTGCCTTCTGATCAACCACCCTTGTGAAGGATCAATGATATTGAGATCCCTTAGAACCTGGTTACTTTTGTAGGACAGGATGAACCATCTAACTTCAGGGGAGGGTACTTACCTTAAGCCTCATGCAAGCTTTTAAACCTAGGGCTATGGTGTGACTTGTTTGTGTGTGCCACATGTTTGTGATTGAACATAACATCATGACATCATCATGCATCATAAGCATAGCATTTTCACTAACCATTTCAAGGACCAAAGGATTTATCTTTGTTCTTTGTTGCAGGACATGGCTTCTGCTCGTAGAAACACCATCAGGATCAACTTTGTGGGCATACCTGCCAAGCTTAAAGAGTTGGTTTCTCAAGCGTCTGATCATTCCCAGTTCAACAAGAGACATGGTCACCTTTTGGATCTAGTTACTTCAGGGTTCAATGAAGACATGATGAGTGTCCTATTTCAGTTCTTTGACCCTAAGCACCATTGCTTTACATTCCCTGATTATCAGCTGGTTCCAACCATGGAGGAGTTCTCTAAACTTCTGGGCATACCTGTTCTTGATCAGAAACCATTCACAGGCTTGGAAAAAGAGCCTAAACCTGAGGTTATTGCTGCAGCTCTACATCTGAAAAAGTCTGATATTTTTCTAGAAACGAGAAGCGGAGTTAAGGGTATTCTTGCCAAGGTATTAATGGATAAAGCTCAAATGTTCTTGAAGGCCATGAGCTATGATGCTTTTGAGGAGATCTTAGCCTTGCTGATATATGGCTTAGTATTGTTCCCCAATCCAGATCAGTTCATAGATGTTCATGCCATCAACATTTTCCTGAGTCACAATCCAGTGCCTACATTGCTTGGAGACATCCTACATTCTCTTCATACCCGTACTACAAGGGCAAGAGGAACTTTGATGTGCTGCATACCTTTGCTTTCTAGGTGGTTTATTTCTCACCTTCCTCGCTCAGTAATGAAGAATGAGCAAGGGTTCAGATGGTCCAAGAGGATCATGTCACTTTCTCACTCAGATATCCATTGGTGCTCCAGATCTATGGAGAATGTCACCATTATTGACCGTTGTGGGGAGTTTCCTAATAGGCATAAGAGGAGGCATCACCTACAACCCCTCTCTAGCTTTACGACAGTTTGGTTACGCTCGAAGCGATGGTCCTCATGATATGTTGATTCAGGGCATTGTGTTTGATTACGACAACGATCTTCAGGGTTACCGTCAGAGATTCATACGAGCATGGGGAAAAGTAAACAGGGTTGACAGCAAGACACTGGAGCCTAAGTACACTATTCCTATGGAGGCTTATCTCAGATGGGTACGATCTCGTGCTCAGACTCTCATGATGCCATATCCTGCCGTCCTACCAGTTACCATGGAACCTGTTGCTGAAGGAGACACAGCTTATACCATCCTTCACCCAGACATGCCTACTGATATGGAAGACTTGCAGAGATCATGGATCCAACTGAAGGAGCAAAGGGATACTTTCGAGGCTCATTACAAAGCAAGCCAAGAAAGAATCCTGGAACTAACAAAGCAACTTCATGAGGAACGAAATCTCAACTCATACCTCAACACAAAGAGGAAGCGTCCATGGGAGACTTAAAACCCCACCTTTTGTACTTATTTCATTTCATTTTTTGTAAACCTAAAAGGCAAAACAAAGTTATTACTAATAAAAAGTTACTTTCTTGTTTGTTTAAGCAAATTTAAATCCTGCGGTCCTTGAAAACATTGCATATGCATTCACATATCATCTCATTGCATCACAGGTTTATAATTGTGCACAGGTTTCTCATCTTCTCGCTGTTTATTTCAGCAATGGCTCTTGAACAATCAGTTAAGGATCTTCAGACACAAAATGCACAGTTCCAAGAGCTAATCTTGAACCTGTCCAAGGGGCAGGATGAATTGAAGGCACTGCTGGCCAAGAAGACTAAGAAGACTAGAAGGTCTGCTGGGTTGCTCAACATGGGAAGAAGGTTCAAAGGTCCTGTCAAGACCAAGGAGCAGGTTGAAGACTATGAATCTAAGGAATCTAAAAAAGAGGGAGGTAGTCTCCACAACACCATGGGGGACTCTGATTCTGAGGCCAATTACTACCATGAGCCTAATGAAGACAAATTCAAGATGCTGGTGGATAGAATGGACGCTATGGAGTTGCAGAAATCATCTGGGTTGGATTTTGAGGATTTGAGTCTGATATCTGGGGTTGTGATACCCATTGGTTTCAAGGTTCCTACCTTTGTTGTTTATGATGGGGTCTCCTGTCCCAAGCTGCATCTGAGGTCTTATGTCAGAAGAATTCAACCTCACACTGCTGACAAGAAGTTGTGGATCCAATTTTTTCAAGAGAGCTTATCTGGAGCTCAGTTGGAGTGGTATTATCAGTTGGAGAGTGTCAACATCAGAGACTGGAATGATCTTGCTGAAGCTTTCTATAAGCAGTACCAATACAATGCTGACTTAGCCCCCACTCGCATGCAACTTCAGAGCATGTCTATGGGTGCCAAAGAAAGTTTTAAAGAGTATGCTCAGAAGTGGAGGGACTTAGCTGGAAGAGTTCAACCCCCTTTGACTGATAGGGAATTGGTTGATATGTTCATGTGTACGCTGAATGGTCCGTTTTACAGTCATCTCATTGGAAGCTCATCATCTGGCTTCACTGAGTTGATCATGACAGGAGAGCGAGTAGAGAATGGTATAAAGAATGGTAAGATCCTGGTGGGTACTTCTTCATCAGGTACTGCAAAGAAACCTCCCATTGGGAAGAAAGAATCCAATGCTGTTTATGGTCAACCTGATCGTAACAGAAGGCATCAGTCTGTTAGTGCGGTTCATATTTCAAATCCAACTCCTGCAACAACAGAGCAGCCTCAGGGCAACCAACAGAGGGCTAGAAGACAGTTCACGAAGATCAACATGTCAATGGCTCAGGCATTGCAACATTTGTTGAAGGCTGAACTTATTACTTTGAAAGAGGCTCCTCAGAATCCCAATGTTACCTCTCCCAGGTACAATCCCAATGCACGATGTGCATATCATTCAAACTGTCCAGGACATGATACTAATAACTGCTGGATCTTGAAGAACAAAATTCAAGATATGATTGATGCTGGAGAAATTGAGTTTGATCCTCCAAGTACTCCAAATGTGATTACAGCTCCAATGCCAAATCACGAGAAGACTGTCAATGCCATTGATGAAGACCTACATGTCTATTCAGTAATGGAGTTGAACACACCCTTGTCTGTTATCAAAAAGAGGTTAGTACAAGCTGGGATCTTTCCAGGTTGTCGTGAAGATTGTCTGTATTGTACCTATAAGCCGGATAGTTGCTTCATTTTGAGAGATGGCATTCAACGTCTCATGGATAAGTATACTATAGTGTTTGAGAAGACTCTGTCATCTGTAGAAATTATGGTGGATCATCTGACTCGGGGTAAGAAGATTGAAGAGGTTGACATGGTTGACAAAGTACTAATAAGAATCACTTCAAAGGGTCCCATTAAAATCACTCATCAGGGTCCAATCAAAATTACTGCTGAAGGTCCCGTGAAAGTTGTTGCTGAAGCCAGAGTAGCTCCTGTGGTCATTACTACTCCTGGTCCTATTCCTTATACATCTGATAAAGCTGTGCCTTGGCATTATGGGTCTGATGTTTAAATCCATGGTGTTAAGCAGGAGCCTTTACCTGATGTGCCTGCTGACATTAATAATATTGCTGGATCTAGCAAGATCACTCGTAGTGGAAGAGTTTTCTCTCCTCCAGTTGCTTCTAAGAATGCAGTTACTCCTGCTGCTACTTCCACCACTGATGCTCGGGGCAAAGGTCCTGTTATTGAGCCTGTATCTCCTGATGTGCCAGCTGCTGATGATCTCTCTAAGCAGATGGAAGAAGTATTGAAAATCATTCGCAAGAGTGATTATGACATTGTTGATCAATTGGGGCATACTCCCTCAAAGATTTCTATGTTGTCCTTGTTGCTGTGTTCTGAGGCTCATGCCAAGTCCTTGATCAAGTTTCTGAAGACTGCACATGTGCCCAATGCCATTTCTGTTGACCAGTTTGAGAATTGTGTTGCCCACCTGACCTATGATAATGGGTTGGGATTTTCTGATGCTGATTTGACCCCTGCCAAGAGGGATCATAACAGGGCCTTGCATATTTCAATTGAATGCAGGGGCACTACCCTGTCACATGTGCTGATAGACAATGGTTCCTCTCTGAATGTGTTGCCCAAGGAAGTCCTGAATAAGCTGAGTCCTGAGGATGCTGTTCTGAAGCCCAGTAATATTGTGGTGAAGGCTTTTGATGGTTCTAGAAGAGTAGTACATGGGGAAATTGATCTTCCAATCAAAGTTGGCTCCCAGGTTTTTACTGCTACATTTTATGTGATGGATATTCGTCCTTCATACTCTTGTCTGCTTGGTCGTCCCTGGATCCATGGGGCAGGTGCTGTAACCTCTACATTGCACCAAAAGTTGAGATATCCGTTGAATGGAAAGGTTGTTACTGTCTATGGAGAGGAAGAATACTTTGTCAGCCATGTAAACACTTTCAAGTATCTGGAAATGGAAGGTGAATACATTGAAACTCTGTGTCAGACATTTGAAGTGGTTCCCTGGGTTGTTAATGATTATGTAGCTCCTCCTGTTGCAAAGAAAGTTCCCGTGGTCACCAGAAAACCTCCAACAATGGCAATGGCCTCCCTCAATGATGCTAGAGCTGTGGTGGACGAAGGTGGTTGTACTATTTGGGGTCAGCTTCCTGATATTCCATACAAGTCTGACAAGTTTGGTTTGGGTTTCACTGCAGAGTCCCAGAAGGCTGTTCGTCGTGCTCGTGCTGTTCGTATCACCAATCAAGGGGTTATGAAAGATCAGATCAATGCTGTGGGAGACTATGATGAAGACTACAATCTGGATGCTTGGATTTTTCCTACTGTGGGTGCTGGACTCAATAATTGGAAAGCGGAAGATGTTATCCCTATCTCCTTTAGTCAGGAGTAAATACTATTACTGTGTTGTTGCTTTTAAGTTTGTAATTTCTTGAACAATAAAACTTTCAAGCCATGTGCCTTACCCGGGGCACAATGGTGTGCTTGTTACGGGCTGTCATTTCATTTGCATACTTCATTCAATAAAATCAGTGGACGTTTCGTTTTAGTAAATATTGTGTTCCTTGTCTTTCTTTTTCTTTTATTTTGTTTTATCAGCTATGTGTTCTTACACACACCCACATCACTAAAATGCAGATCCTCATCCACTCTGGATCCTGTTGATAACAGTTCTACTATTGCCAATTATGATTTCGAGAATCCGATCTATCAAACTGAAGACGGAAATGAGGACGATTGTGAAATACCTGTAGAGCTTGCTAGATTATTACAACAAGAAGAGAAAGCTATACAGCCACATGAAGAGCCAGTCGAAGTTGTGAATTTGGGAACTGAAGAAAACAGAAAAGAGGTCAAGATAGGGGCTGACTTAGAGGACAGTGTCAAGAGCAGGTTGATTCAGATGTTACGTGACTATGTGGAGATCTTTGCTTGGTCTTATGAAGATATGCCAGGGTTGGATACAGACATTGTGGTTCACCGTTTACCAGTGAAAGAAGATTGTCGTCCAAAGAAGCAGAAGGTTCGTCGTATGCGTCCTGAAATGTCAGAAAAGATCAAGGCAGAGGTAATGAAACAGTTCAATGCAGGGTTCTTAGCAGTAACTTCTTATCCTCAGTGGGTTGCAAATGTGGTACCAGTTCCTAAGAAAGATGGTAAGGTACGTATGTGTGTAGACTACAGAGATTTGAACAAAGCTAGCCACAAAGATGACTTTCCACTTCCTCATATTGATATTCTGGTAGATAACACTGCTCAACATAAGGTATTCTCTTTTATGGATGGTTTCTCTGGTTACAATCAAATCAAGATGGCACCTGAAGATATGGAGAAGACAACATTTGTGACACAGTGGGGCACCTTTTGCTATAAGGTAATGCCATTTGGTTTGAAGAATGCAGGGGCAACATATCAGCGTGCTATGGTGGCTTTGTTTCATGATATGATTCATCATGAGATAGAGGTATATGTGGATGATATGATAGCCAGGTCTCAGAATGAAGAGCAACATCTTGACCATCTGCACAAGTTGTTTGAGAGGTTGAAGAAATACAAGTTGAGATTGAATCCAAACAAGTGTACTTTTGGAGTTAGATCTGGAAAGCTCCTGGGTTTCATTGTCAGTGGAAAAGGTATTGAAGTGGATCCTGCAAAAGTGAAAGCTATACGAGAGATGCCAGCTCCCCGTACTGAGAAGGAGGTTAGAGGTTTCTTGGGACGATTGAACTACATTGCAAGATTTATTTCCCAGTTAACTACCATCTGTGAGCCAATCTTCAAGTTGTTGAAGAAAGATCAGGTGATGGAATGGAACGATGAGTGCCAGACTGCCTTTGATGAAATCAAGAGATACCTGCTAGAACCTCCAATCTTGATGCCACCAGTTGATGGAAGACCCTTGATTATGTACTTAACAGTGTTAGACAACTCAATGGGGTGTGTGTTGGGGCAACATGACGAGTCTGGTCGAAAAGAGCAGGCAATATACTACCTTAGCAAAAAGTTTACCGACTGTGAAACAAGATACTCACTGCTCGAGAAAACTTGCTGCGCTTTGGCATGGGCTGCTCGCCGACTAAGACAGTATATGTTGACCCATACTACCTTATTGATTTCAAAGATGGATCCAATCAAGTACATATTTGAGAAACCTGCTCTCTCCGGAAGAATTGCAAGATGGCAAATGATCTTGACAGAATATGACATACAGTACACTACTCAGAAGGCCATTAAGGGAAGTGTTGTTGCTGATCATTTGGCTCATCAAGCAGTGGATGATTACCAGTCAATGAGTTTTGAGTTCCCTGATGAAGACATTATGATTATTACCAAAGAACCTGGACAATATGACGGACCTGAACAAGGATCCCGATGGACTATGGTTTTTGATGGTGCCTCTAATGCACTTGGTAATGGTGTTGGTGTTGTGATTAGTTCCCCTGAAGGTTGTCATACCCCGATTACTGCAAGATTGTGTTTCTATTGTACCAATAACATGGCTGAGTATGAGGCATGTATCCTGGGTATTAAAGCTGCTATTGATATGAAGATTCAGTTCCTTGATGTGTATGGAGATTCAGCCCTGGTAGTTAGTCAGATCAAAGGAGATTGGGATACCAAGCATGATAACCTCATTCCTTACAGAGAGCATGTGTTGTCTCTGATCCCACATTTCAAAGAGATTACCTTTGGACATATTCCACGAAGAGAGAATCAGTTGGCAGATGCTCTGGCCACCATGGCATCTATGTTTGAGATCAGTTGGGATGATGAAGCTCCCAAGATTACTATTGATAGATTTGAGAAGCCTGCATACTGCAATGAGATTGACACAGAAGGGGCAGAGGAGAAGCCTTGGTTCTACGAAGTGAAAAGATATCTTGAAACTCAGGAGTTCCCTGAAGGGGCATCTGTCAAAGATAAGAAGTTTCTGAGAAGGTTCTCTGCTAAGTTCTTTTTGAGTAATGGCATCTTGTACAAGCGCAATCATGATTCAACTTTGCTTCGTTGTGTGGATAAGAAGGAAGCAACTGAGATTATGGAAGATATGCATGATGGGATCTTTGGCACTCATTCTAGTGGTCATACTATGGCAAAGAAGATTTTGAGAGCAGGTTACTATTGGTCTACCATGGAAGCTGATTGCTATCAACACTCCAGAACGTGTCACAAATGTCAAATCTATGCTGATAAAGTTCATGTACCTCCATCACCACTGAACGTGTTGACTGCTCCTTGGCCCTTTGCCATGTGGGGCATTGATATGATTGGTGAGATCAAGCCTACTGCTTCTAATGGGCATCGTTTCATCCTGGTTGCTATTGATTACTTCACGAAATGGGTAGAGGCAGCTTCATTTGCATCTGTTACCAAGAATGTTGTGGCTCGGTTCATTAAGAATAATCTCATATGTAGGTATGGCATCCCCGAAAGGATTATTACTGACAATGGCTCTAATCTGAACAACACTATGATTACTGATCTCTGCACGCAGTTCAAGATTAAGCATCACAACTCTTCTCCGTATCGTCCAAAGATGAATGGGGCAGTTGAAGCTGCTAATAAGAACATTAAGAAGATTGTACAGAAGATGACTGTTACTTACAAGGATTGGCATGAGATGTTACCATTTGCTCTTCATGGTTATCGTACCACGATACGTACTTCAACAGGGGCAACCCCATTCTCCTTAGTCTATGGTATGGAAGCAGTTCTGCCCATTGAAGTTCAGATTCCCTCCTTGAGAATTATGAAGGATGCAGGCTTGGATGAAGATGAGTGGATTCAGACTCGACTGGACCAGATAAATTTAATTGATGAGAAGAGGTTAGCAGCAGTTTGTCATGGCCAGATGTACCAGAAGCGAATGATCAAAGCTTTTAACAAGAAGGTTAAGCCAAAGGTATATCAGGCTGGTGACTTGGTAATCAAGCGTATCATATTACCACAGGGTGATCCTAGGGGCAAGTGGACTCCAACATATGAAGGACCATTTGTAGTCAAGACAGTGTTCTCAGGAGGTGCCATGATACTGACTACAATGGATGGGGAGGACTTCCCACAGCCTGTAAACGCAGACATAGTTAAAAAATACTACGCATAAAAAGAGACCCGCTAGGTTGACAGGCCTAGGCAAAAATAAGGGCATCCCGGCAAACCAAAAGGGTTTGGGAAAAAATTAGGGATATATATAAAAAGATGTACACCCGGCAAGTCGAAAACCTGAAAAGGCGGCTTGGGCAAAAAAGGGTATCCCGGTGGATTGAAAACCTGAAAGGGCAATCCAGGCAAAAATTAGGGATTAAAGCGTATGACTATGTCTCGTTTGGATCACCCATGAAACTGCAACCAGTTGTACTACTTACTCAAGCTCGAACAGATAAAGCTCAATCCAATCGCTTCCGTCTCAACAGCAGAAGATGAGATACTTGAAGATAATGGCAATAGTAGAATTGAAACTCAATAGGATCATTTCCCACATAGCTGATTTTCTTTTGTAAAACGTTATGACAAAATCCTCTTACTAGGGTTTATGTCTCCTTGTACAAACTTACCCGTGTATGGGTCACTTTTGATATAAATAAATTCCATCTTTTGAATCCAGATTTACTTTTACCCTATTTACATAAGCGAAACTTCCATTGGTTGTGTTTGAATGTATGTATGCTTTTGAAAATGATTGATGTTTACCAAAAATGCATGTATGCTTTTAATATGATTAATGTTTACCAGAAATGCATGAAAATGCAGTAATAGTATTTACTAAGGACGAACGAGGGAAAGATTTCAACGAAGCTTCGCCGGTTCATCTCTTACAAGACAGTTACAAACCCTCAGTAGGGCAGGTTCATCTTCATAAAGTCTCATTTCCCCTGGAATTTATATCCATCTCTTTTATCCTCATACGGATATACGGGAAATTACTTTCCAATAAAAGTACGACGAACGAAGACGGGATGTTGTATCTACTCTACTATCAAACGAAGACGAAGGTTATATATACCTTACTATCCCCAGCATGCGGGAGGTTATATATACCTTACTATCCCCAGCATACGGGAGGTTATGTATATCCCATCATCAAACAAGACAGGGACGAGTTCCTCATATTCTTCAGCAACGAATCGGGATTTATTTTCCCTGGCCAGCAGTTGTTATATGAAGATATCCAGACGCTTCCGGCAGCATCATATCATACATACATCATTTACGTCATACCATAACATACATATACTTAGATACATAATACATTACTTAAGTGCATCATATCATACATGCATACATAATGCATAAACTAATATTATTATACAAATGCTACTTTGTTTTCAGGTTAATTATCCAGCAAACAAACTTATGATCATCAGGATTACTTTATCCTCCTGAAGATGTGCTGTTACATCAGGATTACTCCAGTCTCCTGAAAGCATATCATCAATCTAAAATTATGATCTCATCAGGACTGCTCTATCCTCCTGAAGACATGCTGTTACATCAGGATTACTCTAGTCTCCTGAAAGCATATCATCAACCTCTCAAGACTGCTTCATCCTCTTGAGAGTTTATTATTACCTCAGGATTGCTCCAGCCTCCTGACAGCTTCTCATACATCAAGATTGCTCTATCCTCTTGAAATCTTATTGTTACCTCAGGACTGCTCCAGCCTCCTGACAGCTTTTTATACATCAGGAATGCTTTATCCTCCTGAAAACATATCACTATATCAAGATCGCTTCATCCTCTTGAAAATTCCTAGTACCTCAGGATTGCTCCAGCCTTCTGACAGCTATCATTATATCTCCATATTTTGGATTGCTTCATCCTCCAAGACATGTATCTGAAGAGCTTTCTTCCAAGTGGCATCTTTAAGCCCACTCAATCATATTCAGCTAGCCATCTGTACCACTTTATGCACTGGTGAGTGCAAATTTTTGGGCTTTTGTGTTCAATCCCCTTCAACCTTCCAGGTCACGACTGGCAAACATACCAATCTAACCCCTCAGGTTTCAGAAAATTGAACAGGGGCAGCTGTTGCACCCCAAAATTTGCCCTCACAATACAAGACTTTGTGTTCTAAGAAGGTTCACAAGGTTCACAAGTTTCCCAACACCTACAAGACCTTTCATGAGGTTCATGAAGTCTACAAGTTACTTCTTGAAGGTTCACAAGGTTCACAAGATTCACAATGTTTACATAATCTTTCACAAGGTTCACAAGTTCCACAATGCTTTCAATACCTTTCATGAGGTTCATGAAGTCTACAAGTTACTTTATGAAGGTTCACAAGGTTCACAAACTTCTCAACATTTACAAGACCTTTCATGAGGTTCATGAAGTCTACAAGTTACTTTATGAAGGTTCACAAGGTTCACAAACTTCTCAACATTTACAAGACCTTTCATGAGGTTCATGAAGTCTACAAGTTACTTTATGAAGGTTCACAAGGTTCACAAGTTTCTCAATGTTTACATAACCTTTCATGAGGATCATGAAGTCTACAAGTCACTTCATGAGGTTCACAAGGTTCACAAGCTTCACAATATCTCCCATGAGTATCACAAGATATTTTATGATGGTTCACAAGGTTCACAATTGGTCAGAAGAGTTGACAATTCCCTCAGACAGTGCACCTCCTAAGCAGTGCATCCAAAACTAGGGTTTTGACTTTAATCAGGCTAAATGGACTTCCAAGACTTCAAGTGAGCTTCATAACATCTCATATGTGTACAATAACCCCCATGACAAGTTTCAAGACTTTTCTCAAAAGTTTGCTCAGTCAGATGATCAGATAAGTCAAAATCAGTCAAAGCAGTTAAAAAGTCAAACTGAGGTCAACTGTGGTCAAACCAAAGTCAAACTTCATGATTTTTTTGCCAACATCAAGTATATGAAGTAAAATTCATCATTTTATCAAGGGTTGATCATGATTCATCAAGGAGATTTCAGATCATCAAGAATCAGGAGTTTCTAAATTAGGGTTTCCTCAGTAAAAGTCAACTGAACTTTGACCAGCCATAACTTTCACATGCTTCATCACCAAGTCTCCACTCAAAGCTCATTTTGAAGGAAATTGAATTCTATAAAACTTTGATCTTGCAAGTTAAGCCCAAAAATGCTTCATTTGGAAGATATGAGCTAAGACATTATAGGTCATTTCAAAAGTCAACAAAAAGTCAACAACTTCAAAAGGGCATAACTTGAGATTGGTAAATGATATGGACATGAAACCAATGGGGTTGTTTAGAGGACTCTTCAAGCTTTCCAAAATGTCCAAGAAGACCCTCATACCTTTAAAAATGAGGGAGATGTGCCCTTGCAAAGTTGGGAAATTTTGTGATGGTTTATGGTGAAAATGGAGGTCTAAAAACAATTCTTTCCAAATGGGTTGGCCAAATTATGACCCAACCCATACAACAACATCATGCACGAAATTTACATGTTATTTTCATAATTTTTATTTTATTTAATTAATTTATTATGATTTTTTATACTTAAAATCATTTTAAATTTAAATAAAATATTAAATATGAAGATTTAATTTTATTATTGATTCTAGAATATCATAAAGTCAGCATGGAACAAATTGATGCAAGAAGGATATTGAATGGCTTGAAATAGAAAGCATTGGTACAAAAATATTGAAATTTTAAAGCTTATCATGATGAATCTTTTTAAATCAAATCTTGCACACAATCAATCAAGTTTTTGACCTAGATTCAATCACATATAAGTACTGATCACAACCCTAGCATTCATACACGAATTTGCTGCCTCAAAGTGTAAGTTCACATTGCTCAAAAAACCATCCAAAACTCACATTCGGATTCTTCAATCCAGGGCCTTTGAAGGTAAAGTAAGAACATAGAGATGTTCTTTGGACATTGTTGAAGCTAAACCAATACTCATTTGCATCAAGAACTCTCCCATTGGCATAATCCGATTCAAATTATTCATGATATTTCAATTTTTCGATTCTGTTTATTCGTGCATTATTAATGATTTCTAACCTCATATTGTTGATTGTGATGATGTATAGAGTGATTCTGGGCTGGGAAATTAAAGCTTCATGACCTAAACTACACGCGGCCATTGTTAGGGTTTCAAGCTCAGTTTTAGGGCTTAATGATTTACTGAGTATAAATAAATTTTGAGAGCATAGAGATGTTGTATGAGCTGTGAGAATCATAAAACTTTAATCAATTTCATGAATCGATGCTGTTTTGTTTGAGTTTCATTTTCGTAGGTTGGAAATATTGAAGAACTCGCAGGAAAACTTGTAGTTAGATTCGCAGGAAATTTCGAAGGTTATGAGGAAGAAGATGAAACCAGTTCGCGCCTGTTTTGAAAATTTAAATTTTGTTTTAAAATATTATGTGTTCTTTCTGTTTGTGTATCACCAGCTGACGGTTGGCCCAGTGGAAAAGCACATATGCGTTGGATGAGAGGGCGTGGGATCGAAACTTGGTCATGGCAAACATTTTTGGTTTTTTATCATTTACGTATTGAGTATTATATATTATGCATTATTGTTGGATTGTAACCAGGTGGGCTCTTCCAGCCGGGTGGTAGTGTGCGCGTGTGTATAGCTATGAGGTCCTGGGTTCAACACCACCCCAGGCCTTTTTTATTTTATTGTATTTTCTGGATTTTTTCAAGACATTGCACAAAAACAATTGGAGCCATTCTACTATCACCAACGCATGGCTGGCTTGATGGCACGTTTTGGTACTGGCAAGCAAGAAGACCTGGGTTCAAACCCAGCCAAGGTAAGTTTATTTTTTACCAATTTTTTCTGTTTTATTTATTAACTATCTATTTTCTTATTAAAAGAAAAATAAATTGAATTTGTAAATCAACACTTATATTTCTTTTTCTTAGGAAAAATTTCTAAACTTTTATTTTTCTCAATTTCATTAGGTAATTAAAATTATAAATATATGTATGTTTATTTAAATAATTTTGTATTATAAATTAAACCCTAAAATTATTTTTCTAAATAAACCCTAATCCTTAAAAAAAAACCTAATTTATTTTCTAAGTACTTATAAAAAAAAAATCTATTTATTTATTTTCTAATCCTTAATATAATTATCATGTATATATTTATTTAATCTAATCTTTAAAATAATTAATTTGTTGTAAATATAATTATGACCTTTTTTTTACAATATGCAAATATATTTTATATACTATGCTTATAGTCTATTTTTCTTTATATAATATGTAAAATATTTTTTTAGAACTTTTTGTTTAGAAATAATCTAACTTATAATAATTAAATTTTGTAATTATAAAAATAATTTAATAATTTGTAAATTAAAATAATTATTGGTTCATATTTCTTTTTATTTCTAAATATATTGTCTATATTAAAAATTGTTAATCTTTTATTCTTATTTTGGCTAATTTTATTTATTTAATTATTATTACTAATCATGTTATTATTTATTTTTTGCTTCATCAATCTTATATATTCTATTATTATTTACTAACCTTACTTATTATTACTAACTTTTGATTATTATTTCACTAATACTATTTAATTTTTCATTATTATTTTAACTAACCCTATTTTCTATTTTTATTATTACTAACCCATATTTATTTATTTATTGCTTATTTATTATTCTTGCTTATTATTTATATTTTGCTATTTATTTTTAATTTGCTTATTATTATAATTATGTAATTGCTCCTTGGTGTAAATTTTGTAATATTTGATTTTATTTAATTTTCGCTATGGTTAGTAATTTAGGGAGTGTAAACATGTATTCTCTTAAAATTGAATTTAGATCATTTTAATTATAAGATAAATAATATTGAACACTCACACACGTAAGTCGATTTTTAATCGCCATCTCACATTTCTAAGGCTATCCCTCAATGTTGCCTACTAATAAGGTCAAGTGGGGTGTATAAAGCAAGTCCCTTAAAAGAAAAAATCATCAAATCCCTAATGGTTGCCTTTAAAGATCAAGTCCCTTCGAATAATGATGATAGTCCCTCCTATATGCTTAATACACCTCACAGTTGCCTTCATAAAACAGATGTCCCTCACATGTCCCTCACATCCAAGGTAATGACTACCTACTCCTTAATAGTAGGGATAGTCTTACCAATTAAAGGATAAAGAACAAGAAAGACTTAAAATTTTAGGGTAGGTACCTCCTAGTTGCTTGCTCACTCCAATTTTCAAACACTTAACAATTTCAAACAAATTTTCAAAAACAAGTTTTTACGCATCCGTACATGGATCATTATTAACTATTATGAAAATTTTTCTATTCACACACTACACTTTCAAAAAAACAATTCAAAAGTGAGCTAAGTAACTAAGAGCCCATGGATAACCATGGATGTAAAGGGTGCTAACACCTTCCCTTTACATAACCTACCCCCCGGACCCAAAAATATCTCTTAAGGTCTTTCCTGTTCTTTTATACCCTTTCCTTTTGGATAAAATAAAAGTCGGTGGCGACTCTTGCTATCCGCAACATAACTAAAGTCAGTTCTCCCACCGTGTTACAGTGTCGCTCCCCCGAAAAGACACCAGGTCAAAAAAGGTACGGACGCGAACGGTCGGCGAAAAGAGAAAATGAAATGAAGATGACTAGAGTCGCCATCTAGGCATTTTTATCCCGGAGGAAAGGTAATGCTGCATAAACCTAGTAAAAAGATGGATAAGACGGTCGCGAACCAGAGAAACTAAGAAAGGGGGGTTGGTTACAACCTGGGAAGGTATTAACACCCAGATTGTTCGTCGTACTCGACGAGATCCACGCTTAGAAGATTGTGTTTAAAGGGGTAGGTGTATGTGCTATCTGTGTGCAAAAGCTAAGGATGAATGTACAAGTGTCAGTGCAAAAAAGTGAATGCTCAGGAAATGAGGCTTAAAAGAGAATGCTGAAAGAGGGGGAAGACACATAGACTTTTGTTCGATAACATTTAAGTTATGCCTACGTATCCTCTCGTGCAATGAGGAAGTCAGAACACCGTAGTTAGACTCAAAGAGACTGAAAATGAATTTGATTATGAACTGCTTGCTTGTCTATGCTCAAGTGTATGACTCGTTTGACTCGAGTGCTAACTGTCTTGCATTAGAAGGAAGAAGCAAGTTCTCGTTTTTGAATGAGTGTGATGAGAAACGAATCCCGAAGGAGACGATTATTGTTTGTTTTTGTGTTTTCAGTTTTGTTATTGTTTTTGGTGTTTTGCATAAGTTAATAAGCTTAAGCCTAAGTCAAGGGCTTATAAACTTATTATATCCTCCCTGATTAGGGATAATGAGATTACTTAAGTATGAGATAACCATCTCAACTTAATTACCATGATGATGTAGGATTAAGATCATTAACCTACTTGTGATTATTTATATGTTTTTGGTTTTTGTTTAGTGTTAAGTAATGAGTTTAATCTCTAATCACAGATTAGTGAACTTATTACACCATCCTAATAGAAGGATAATAGATGAGAACACTTAAGCTGAGGAAGATACCTCAACTTAATCCATGGTTAGGTATTAAATTCATTATATAAAAAGCCTTTATTAAATGGATTTTAATTAAGGGATGAGATTAAGAAGTGGATTTTATGATTTGTAAGACAACTTGAGGGGGACTTGTCCATTAAACACTAGGGTTAGTCCTTCTTAACCATAAGGAAGAATTAGAACCCTAATGTAAGGCCCAAGTTACAAGATGAAGTCTTGATGATTATTAAGATGATTTAATTAAGAGATTTAAACAAATTAAAGGTTTAACACTTAGGATGCAGGCATAACCCTAATTCCAAAGTCCTAAAACTTTTAAGGGTTTAGTCTCTGATTATTGAGATGTGAAGAGAGACTCAAGGAGACTCAAAGGTAAAAAGTCTAAGGGGGACTAAACACAATCCTAAGATTATCATGCTTGGATGTTCCTATGGTTTGTAATGCTTGAGAAAGATCTTCAAGGAAGCCGCCAATGGAAGAAGCAGTTGAAAGAAGGATGAGAAAGAAGAAACAAATTACTTACTTCATTTAAGAAGATAAGTAACTTAAAGAAAAAAAGAAAGAGAGATGGAACACAAGTGAATTGAATTCTCTTCAAAGACAAGTTAAAATGCAAATGAAAGAGATAAGAAGAAGTGAAAGGTGAAGGCAAATTCACCTCCCAAATGACTTACCAAAACCTGAAAAGTTAGCATGGATGCATAAAGTATAAAGCATAAAGAAATGAAGTGAAATAAGATGAAATGACCAAAGTTAGAAGGTTTTATGCAATGCAAATGTCATGTAAGATGATGCAAAAGCATACAAAATGCATATATATGATCATACAAAGATGAGATGCAAAGGAGGCATGCTTTGAAGTTTGAAAATACATGAATGTTTATGAAATGAAATTAATGTTGATCATGGAAAATGAATGAAGAAATTATTGAGCAAGGTTCTAACATGTCCTAAGATGTCTAAGATGACATATGAATGCATGAAATGTCATGGCAAGTTCATGCAATGATGCATATGCAAGATGAATGCAAATGAACATGATAAATTAGGGTTACAGGGACATGTGAGATGCAAATGAATAAAATAGAAGCAAATGACATGATAAAAATTTGCAATTAAGCTCAAACAAACCCTAATCCCATATTAGGTCACACCCAAAGGAGAAGGTCAGAAGCCTAACCAATCAAAAGTTATGATTTTCCTAAGTTTTCTAGGGTTTTTGGGTGGTCCAAAGGGAAAAATGAAAATCAATTTGAAAATTCAAGATAAATTCATGAGGTAAAAGACCTGTAAACTACATGCAATATGTAACACAATGCAAAAAGAATCAACTTCAAACTCTTCTTGGTTAGGCAGAAATGATTTTTTAAAGTTAGGGTTCAAAAATATGATTTTTATGACCCTTAATTCAAAGAAAATTGACAAAACTATGATGAAACCTAAAAAGACATTTGTGTGAAGAGTTTGAAAATGTTTCTAAATGCATTGGGATGATTCATGATTTTTTTGGTGATTTTTAGAAACCTAAATGTATTTTTAATTAATTAAAATACTTTAATTAATTAAAAATAACATTTAAATATTTTAAAAATACTTTTGTAATGCAAAAATTAAAATAAAAATCATTTTTGGAATGAGAAAAATATTTAAAGTCAGAATGCAAAAGAAAATATTTTTTGAATACTTTTTGCTCTTTTAAATAAATTATGCAAGAAAATGCAATAAAAAATGAAATAAAATGAATTAAATGGAAAAGTCAGCGTATCCAATGGTTCAGGTTTGAATGAAAAGAGAGGGAGTTGACTGGCGCGCAGATGGAGGGTCAGGATTCACTCAGATTTAAATTATCCTAATTAACTAATTAAAATTAATTAAATGGAGATTAGGGCTTAATGGAGAGATCTGGGCCACACACACGCGCGGCTAACACATGATCAGACGGTCCAAATTTAAACTGAGCCTAACCCTAATTAAGAACCCTAATGGCTTTCAGGTGACCGGAGATAGCTTCGGTCATCTTCTCCGGCGAGTCAAAATGCCAACTTCTTCCCTAGGTCACTAAACACCAAATTTCTTGCCCATAAATGATCCCCAAACATCATATATCATGAATTCACAAACAAAATACATTTATCATTCGAAATAAAGCTGAATCGAAGCAAAAACATCTTAGGTCAAAAAGTTTCAGAAGCTTCATACATGGTCATTTCTCAAGCATTTTCAAAACAAATCACATCCCAATGATCAATAGAGCATACATATTCATATTGTAACTAGAAAAACAAGTTCTGGAAAAATTGTTCTTGAGATATACCTGAGGTTGAGCTTTCTGATTCTGGGCTTTCTGGACTCCCTCTTGGTTCAAATCCACCCCAATGAACTCCCTGATGATGATGAGGAGCTTAGAGCAAGCTTGTAATGGCTTGTTTTAATGATTCAACTCTGTTGCACCATAAATCGTGTTTTGGTTTGGCTGTGTTTTAGGCTATGGTGATGGGTGGGAAATGATCCTTAGGTCATGTGGAGATGATTGGTGAAAAAAGATTGAAGTTTAAGTGGTTGTGTGATGAGTTGAAGGATGATCCAGGCTCTTGTGTGTTATGAAATGGCTTGCATAATGTTTGATTAAGCCAATGGAATTGCTCAGATAGTTGTTGTGGCACAGGCTGATTGGTATGGGGTGTTTTGCAAAAAAGTCAAGATTTGTGTACTTGAGGTATGTGCCATGGAAGGTCTGGTTTTTTTGGGGTGTCTGGCCTCATCTAGATTCATGGAGAGCCATAGAATCAAGATTATGCAGCTGGCACAAGTGGATGGAAGGATCCAAGGCATTTTGCAAATTTTGTGAGTTTTGGCCCTTTTGTGATTTCTTGAAGTTCAAGTCATGGAAACCCTAGGTTTAATGCACAATTCTGATTTTTAGAGGTTGTCTTGACATATTTTGAAGTGTTTGTGCACATTAGAGGTCATTAGAATGCTTGAACATGCCAAAATGCAAAATCCCTCTTTGAAATGAAACTTGAAATTATAGGATTTTTGCCAACTTTGAAAGGCCATATCTTGAGTTCTATGATGAATCAAGACATGTTCTTGTACTTTTTGAAAAGGGAAAGACCTAATCTACAACTTTCATGACCAAGAATTTTTCATTTGAAGCATTTTTGGTCATGAAAGAGGAGGTTGAAAAACTTTCCCAAAATGAAAAGTTTGTATTTCATGTCATTTCCAAAAATGGCAAGTTTGCAATTGGCTCAAAATTCTTCAATCTTGTGAACTTTCAACCACTTATAAGATCAAATAAAGATCATAGAACTTCAATTTCATGAAAATACCCCTTTGGTTCCATTGTTGGGGGCCTCAGATGCCCTGATTTTGACTTATCTTGCTCAAGAAGCTACCTAGTAAACATATGACTTCCATAATTAATTTCTTCATCAAACTTGGTACACATGATTCTTATAACATTTTAAGAACATTAGAAACAAGAATGACCAAAAAAATTGGAGTTAAGGCCTCTGAAACCAAAACCCTAATTTTGGTCATTTGTGTAGTGAAACCCTAGCTCTACTTCCATGCCTTTGCCAGTTCTTGTGATCTCTTGACTTTCATGAACTTTGAGGAGCATAATATGATGGTAGAACACACATGGACCCTCTTGGAAAGATTTGAGACCTTTGGGATGGCTCAGATGGATTCTTGGATTGCTTAGATCACAAACCCTAGATGCAGATGAACTTGAACTATGCAGATGAAACAAATATGCAATATGAGGTGTAATGCTTATGTTAATGAAAAGAATGAAAGATCACAAACCATGGTGTGATAAAGAGTGAGGGCAAACTTGGGGTGTTTACAGCTGCCCCTATTCAAACATGAGTTAGCTGTCCAGGATGTAAGCGTCTGGCTTATCAGACAAACAAGATAACTTATGGTTGAATACCAAAGACAGTCCAAAATTTGCACTCACTGGGGAGAAGAAGAAAAGGGATATAAATTGTAAAAAGATAGTATAGTATGATTATCAAATGAAAGCGACGGAGGACGACCATCGAGCAGAGGACGACTCCTGGGGATAAAGCGGTAAGTAAAGCAATGACAGGGACGACCGACAAGCTGGGGAGATAAAGAGATCATGATGGGGATGGCCATTGGGTAAGGAAATAAGATTCTCTGGGGATCAAAGTAATGAGAAAAGCAATGATGGGGATGGCCATCAGGCTTTGGAAATTAAAGTAAACAACGATGGGGATGGCCATCGGTAAAAATAATAATGATGAGGGACGGTCATCAAAGGTGAAGGATGATCACCTAGTAGGGGACGACTTCTCTTTATCACGACATAGGACGAATGTCGGATAGAAAAGGTTGACAAAAGGGACGACCATCAGATAAGCATGATGAATGACGATCATCAAGAGGTGAAGGACGATCACCTAGCAGGGTACGGCTGCTCTCGGGGTTTATCACGACATATGACGAATGTCGGATAACAAGATCAACGATGGGGACCACCATCGGATAAAATGACGAGGGACGGTCATCAAAAGGTGAAGGACGATCACCTAGCAGGGGACGGCTGCTAAAAACCTTACGACATAGGACGAATGCCGGATAGAAGGTTCCAATAATGGAGACTCCGACGGGGAAGGGGATGAGGGACGATCATCCAAAGGTGAAGGACGATCACCTGGCAGGGGACGGCTGCCGAAAGTATCACGACATAGGACGAATGTCGGATATAAGAAAGTTGTTTTGTTGGTGACTGTCACTCCCGATAAATGGGAAATGCCCAAATAAAGGTACAGACGCGAACGGTCGGCGAGAGGGACAATGAGAACACACAGCCGTGAACTCACTGGGAATGAATAGAGTCGCCAGCTAGGCATTTTTATCCCGGAGGAAAGGCAATGCTGCATAGACCTAGAAAAAGATGGATAAGACGGTTGCGAACCAGAGAGACTGAGAAAGGGGGTTGGTTACAACCTGGGAAGGTATTAGCACCCAGATTGTCCGTCGTACTCGACGGGATCCACGCTTAAAAGATTTGTGTTTTAAAGGGGTAGTGTCAGTGCAATCTGTGTATAAAATAGCTGGAAAAAAAGATGTACAGGTGTCAGTGTAAGAAGAATGTGAGGTATGTAAATGTATAGTGTCAGTGTGAGAACAAAGAAGAAATGCTCATGATAATGAGGCTGAAGAATAAAGCTAGAAGGAGGGGGAATGTACAGAGACTTTTGTTCGATAACTGTTAAGTTATGCCTACGTATCCTCTCGTGCAATGAGGAAGTCAGAACACCGTAGTTCAACCCAAAGAGACTGAAAGGTGAATTGACTTGTGAACTGCTTGCTTGTCTATGCTCAAGTGTATGACCTGTCTGGCTCAGATGCAAATTGTCTTGCATTAGACGGAAGAAGAAAGTTCTCGTTTGTGAGTGAGTGAGATAAGAAAAGAATCCCGGAGGAGATGATTATTGTTTGTTTTTGTGTTTTCAGTCTTTTATTTCTTTGAAAAGTTTGTCATAAGTTAATGAGCTTAAGCTTAAACCAATGGATTTAGTAAACTCATCACATCTTCCCTCTGATTAGGGGTAATGAGAATGCCTTAAGTGTGAAGTCAGATTCTCACAATTAATCACTTTGGTGTAGGATTAAGATCATTAACCTACTTGTGATTATTTAAATGTTTTTTTGGTGTTTTTGTTTAGTGTTAAGTAATGAGGTTAAGCCATAATCAAGGATTAAACAGACTCATTACACCATCCTAATAGAAGGATAATAGATGAGAATGTTTAAGCTGAGGAAAGCTCCTCAACTTAATCCATGATTAGGGATTAAACTCATGACAAAACAAGCCTTTGATTAAGTGGATTTTATTTAATGATGAGATGATGAAGTGAATTTTATGGTTTGTAAGACAACTTGAGGGGGACTTGTCCATTAACACTAGGGTTAGTCCTTCTTAACCAGTTAAGGAAGAATTAGAACCCTAATGCAAGGCCCAAGTTACAAGCTTGATGTCTTAGTGATTATTAAGTGAATTAATTAAAGGATTTAAACACATTAAGGGTTTAACACTTAGGATTAAAGTTATACACTCCATCCTAATAGAAGGATGCAGGCATAAGCTTAATCACAAAGCCTTAAAGCCTTTAGGGTTTAGTCCCTGATTATGAGGTGAGGAGAGAGGACTCAAAAGAGACACAAAGGTAAAACTAAGTGGGGAGAATAATCAAAACCCTAACCATTGTCATGCTTGGTTGTTCCTAAGGTTTGTGAGGTTTAAGAAAGAAGATCTTCAATGGAACCACCAGGGAGCAGATGAAAGGATCAAGAGAAGCAAAGTCACTTGCTTCATTCAAGAAGTCAAGTCACTTGAGGAAAGAAAGGTAAGAAGAAGAAGAATGAGCAAGCTCAATCTCAAACACAAACATTAATGCAGCAAGGATGCATAAAAAGAGATGAAGAGAAGTTATGAGAAGTGAAGGCAAATTCACTTCTCAAGATAACTTACCACCTGAAAAGTTAGTGAAGGAGATGCAATGCAATGCAAAATGAGATGAGATGACATGATGAGAAACAAAACCAGAAGCATTTACATGATGCTAATGATGCTATGAGATGCTACAAACATGAGGCAGCACATGGAAATGATCATACAAGCTTATGAATGCAAATGGAGCAAGTTAAGAACCATGAACATATATGAAAAGTTATGAAGTGCATATGTCATACAACATGGCAAATGCAAGATGCAATGATCAAACATGCTTTCAATATGTCTTATGATGTTAAATGAATCACATGGAAGCAAAAAATGTCATGGCAAGTCAAGGTATGAATGCAAATGCAAGAGGGATGCATATGGAAGCCCAAATTAGGGTTTATGATCAAAGCAATCAAACACAAACCAAAATCAGAAGCAAACATCAAGATAAAAAATTGAAAATTCACTCAAAGGATCCCTAATCCTATACTAACCCACTGCCCAAAGGAGAAGTTTCAACTCTTAACCTAATTCAAGTTATGAATTTCCTAAGTTTTCTAGGGTTTTAGGGTTCCTAAACAAGAAAATTACCAAACAAATGGAAAATGAAAGATCAAATCATGGCCATTTAATCTCATAAACTACATGTTAAACACAATGCAATGCAAAAAGAATCAAGGTCCAACTCTTTAGGGTTAGGCAGAAATGATTTTTGGAAGTTTGGATCAAAATAATGCATAAAAATGATTTTAATTCAATGAAAAATTCTCAAAATGCATCAAGATCAAAAAATAAATTTGGTTTGAGGGTTGGACAATGTTTCTAAATGTTTTTAAATGCTTCATGAATTTTTTGGTGATTTTTAAATACCTAAAAGTATTTTTAATTAATTAATTCTCATTAATTAATTAAAAAGAAACTTTTAAATATTTAAAAATACTTTTTAAATGCAAAAAATGAAAATAAAAATATTTTTGTGTTCTGAAATTGAATAATAACTTGTACAAAAAATTTCAGATTTTTTAATGTATTTTTGCTATTTTTAATAAATTGTATAAAACAAATGAATTAATATGAAAATAAAATGAATTTTTAAACTGAAAAAGAAAAGTCAGCCAATCCAATGGCCCTCATTCAAACTGAAACACACGCGCATTGACTTGGCGCCAGATCCCACGGCCAGCATTCAAATTCAGCTAATTAATGATTATGCCCTAATCCCACCGTTAATGACCCTCAGGTGACCGGAACAGTGTTCCGGTCATCTTCTCCGTTCACTCCAAACTTCAAACTCTCTCAAAACGCATCTAAAATGAAATCTAACTACACAGAAATGAACCCCACTCAAAAACGAATCAAAACCCCCACTTAAACAACATTTATCATTCCTAAACTGGCTGAATCGAATCAAACAAAACCTAGGGCAAAAAGTTTCAGAAACTGATTAAACTCTCATCTCTCCACCATTTTCAAAACCAATGACATCAGAGTGATCAGGAGAACATATAGAATCTATTTAGAACTTAAAAAAGGATTTCTGGAAAAAATGTTCTTGAGCTACCTGAGTTTTGAAGCTTTCAGTTCTGCAACTTTCTGACCTCTTTCTTTGATGCAAACCACCCCCTTTGGTCCCTTGATGATGTCTGGATGCTTAGCAAGAGTTTATGTTGGCTGGTTTGAGAGTTTGAACAAGTTCTGTTCAGTGAGGTGAAGGAATCGTGTTTCTGATTCTTTGAGTTCTGGGTTGCTTTGAAGGGTGCTTTTTGATCAGTGAGGTATGGTGAGATGATTTGTGAAGTTTGTTTGTAGGTTTGTGGCCTGTATGCTGAGTTTCGAAGGGTTTTGCTCTTGAGAGTGAAAATGAGAAAGTGATGCTATGGCTGTCTTCAGGCTTGCTGGCTATATGAAATGTCTTGCTTTTTGTTTGTATAAACAAATGGGATTGGTCAGAAGATGTGACCTGTGCTTTTGTGATAGGTGTGCTAGCTTTTGCCAAAATGTCAACTTCTTGTAAGAGAGGGCATGGGCAACTTCTAGCCAAGTACAATGGGTGTGTCTGGCGCAGCATGGCATGAGGGAAAGGCTAGTGTGATTCAGCAGGCTAGGCAACAAGTGGATGAAGTGTGATCATTGGTTTTGCAACTTGCTTGCTTTTGGTTCACATGGAAGGGTTTTGCCTCACAAGCCATGAAACATGTGATCTTTTGGTTCAAATCTGAATTTTAGAACTTGTGTGATGCTTGTGTATTGGTTTGATATCAACTAGAAGTCACAAATGCCTTTGGTACAAGATTTTGCAAATTTCTCATTTGGTGCATAACTTGAAATTTAGTGATTTTTGCCAACTTTGATAAACCATAACTTTTGATCCAAAATGAATTAGGTCATGTTCTTGTACTTTTTGAAAAGGGAAAGATCTAATCTACAACTTTCATGACCAAAGTTTTTCCATTTGAAGCATTTTTGGATCAAAGAGTAAGGGTTGAAAAATTGCCTAAAATGACAAATTCCTTAAAAGTCAAACTTGCCCTAAAAAGTCAACTTTGCAAAAACTTGTAATTCTTGAATTTTGTGAACTTCAAACTTCTTCCATGATCAAATAAAGGTCATATACACTCAAAATGATGAAGATCACCCCTTGGTTGGGTCATTGGGGGCCTCAGATGCCCTGATTTTGCACTGACTTGTCTAGAAAGTCAACTCTTGATCAGATGACTTCCCCATGGAATTTCTTCATGAAAATTGATATGCATACTCTCTATACCATATAGAGAACAATGGAAACAAGAATGACCAAAAAATTTGGAGTTATGGCCTCTGAAACCAAAACCCTAATTTTAGGTCATCTGTGCAGTCAAGCCTAGCTCTGCTTCCATACCAATCCCAGTTCTTGTGATTCTTTGACATTTTTGACTTTGAGAGGATTTAATATGATATAAGAACATACATGGACCCCTTTGAAGTGATTGGTGGCCTTTGGAGTGGCTCAAGAAGCTCTTGGATTGCTCAGGTCACAAACCCTAGATGCAGATGACTTAGAATCTATGCAGTGAATAAAAAATGTAATATGAGATGGTATGATTGTGTTTATGCATATGAAATGATCACAAGCCATGGTGTGAATGGGTGAGGGCAAATTTGGGGTGTTTACAGCTGCCCCTATTCAAACATGAGTTAGCTGTGCAGGATGTAAGCAACGGCTTAAAAGGCAAACAAGATAACTTGTGGTTGAATACCAAAGACAGTCCAAAATTTGCACTCACAGAATGAAGAAGAAAAGGGATATAGATTGTAAAGGAAAATAAAGTATATTGTAAAGTGTGGGCGACGGAAGACAACCGTCGAGCAGAGGACGACTGCTGGGTAAAGAGCAATGACGGGGACGGCCGACATGCTGGGGAAAGGTGCGGGAAATAAAGCAATGACGGGGACGGCCGACATGCTGGGGATAAAAGAATTATGATGGGGACGGCCATCAAGTAAAGCCGTAAGATTCTCTGGGGATCAATGAAACATGACGGGGACGGCCATCAAGTTCATAAAGTAAAGTAACCAACGATGGGGACGGCCATCGGGCTAAAAAGAAAAGGGACCACGACGGGGACGGCCATCGGGTTAAAGAATAAATGAAATAAACAGATGATGAGGTATGGTCATCAAAGGTGAAGGACGGTCACCTAGCAGGGTACGGCTGCTCTGTTGGAGATAAGATGAGGGACGGTCATCTAAGGTGGAGGACGACCACCTGGCAGGGTACGGCTGCCGAAAATATCGCGACATAGGACGAATGCCGGATAAAAGGTCAACGATGGGGACGACCATCGGATGAGCATGATGGAGGACGACCATCAAGAGGTGGAGGACGACCACCTAGCAGGGGACGGCTGCTCTCAAGGTTTGTCATGACATAGGACGAATGTCAGATAACCAAAATCAACAATGGGGACGACCATTGGATAAAATGATGAAGGACGATCATCAAGAGGTGGAGGACGACCACCTAGCAGGGGACGGCTGCTAAATATCAACGATGGGGACGGCCATCGGATGAACATGATGGAGGACGACCATCAAGAGGTGGAGGACAACCACCTGACAGGGTACGGCTGTTCTCAGGGTTTATCATGACATAGGACGAATGTCAGATAAAAGGAAAATTTGCTTTGTTGTCGATCTACTGGGGAATAGTAAACACGGACAAGTGTTTATATCCAAGAAACAAAAGGTATAAGTGTTTAGATGCTGTGTATAGAGTAAAGATGTGGACGAGCATCCTCAAGACTATGATACGGACGAGTATCAGGTAGAAACAAGTACTAACACATGCTCAGAGATGATGATACGGACGAGTATCAACGGGTTAACAAAGAACACGGACGAGTGCTGAATCTGAAAGAATTCTTCTGGGGAATAGTAGACACAGACGAGTATCTATATTCAAGAAGACACAAGTGTTTGACGCAGTGTATGGATTAAAGATGCGGACGAGCATCCTTAAGATTATGATACGGACGAGTATCATGTAGAAACAAACGCTTGATGCATGCTCTGAGATGATGATACGGACGAGTACCAACTGGTTAACAAAGAACACGGACGAGTGTCGAATCTGCGGGGATGTAAATGGCGTATACAAGATACAGACGAGTATCTGTATAAGTAGTAACATGAGTGGTGAGTACGAGTGATGTATAGATGAGTGTTTACTTGCTGGGGAGAGTGACACGGACGAGTGTCAAAAGATGAAGAGTATAATATAAACAAGTATCTGGTATACAAAGTGTTTATGTTACTGTGCTGGGGAAAATGACATGGACGGATGTCAAGGGAATATAAATATACAAGTATATGTGAGTGCAAAAGAGGATGTCTTTGGCTTTCTGCTGGGGGATATGACACGGACGGGTGTCAGGGAGTATCTGTAATACGGGTGGTCTTGTTTGTAAAGGGTATTCAGGCGACTTTACCGGGGAATGATGACACGAACGGGTGTCAAAATGAGTATATACTGGTGTTTGGGAATGCGAGGCAACTGTTTTTGCTGGGGAATCTGGGGGGTATTCTTGTATACTGCTGATTGTCATTATTCACAAGTGCTTGATTCAAAACATGGCTTACGATTATGCAATATGTTTGATTTTTGCCGTAATGCTCCGTTTTAGACGGAATGCTACGCTTTGTGGGTGAATATGATGCAAATGCCATGATTATGCGAGGGGTACAGACCCGGGATTCGGATCCCGTTGCTGTGAAGATTTCTGGCTGATCTGTTTGGAATGGGCATCCCAGCTGGGGATGAGATCATTGATGGATCTGATGAGATGCATCTGCTTGGGGAATAAGTCACTGATTGACATATCCTTATAGATGAGAGACCCAGCTGGGGTTTGCAGAAGCTTTCTTCACTCTGTTGTGATTCCTTCGTGTGTTGCTCTTTTGAATAGAGGCTGAGGATTCTGTGGGGAGATGGTTCCCTGACTTTTGTATTCTGCTGAGGAAGAATGACTGGCACCATGGCTGGGGGAAGCAACAAGTGGCAACTCAGCTGGGGGAAGTGATCAGTGGCCATTCAGTTGGGGAGAAAGCACTTCGGGTGCTAAGGCTGAGTGAGTGTTGATTTGCCAGTTTGCTGGGGTGACGCTTTCATGCCCCATGTTGCACTTCGGATACCTGCAATCCTGAAAAGACAGAGAAACGCACAAGTAATCCTGAGGTATCCCTTACCGGATTCCGTCATAGGAGCTATACGCTTCTGAGAGTAAGTATACTTCCTGCAAGCATGTGTTCTTATTTTTGAAGAAAAGCATCTGTACTTGTGCAATTAGCCTTTTAGAGACATCAGACATTTTTGCAAATAAAAATTTACAAGACGAAACATGACTGAAAAATCTGATTTTATTAATTCATGTGCCTTGAATTGGCGAGATACAGTCAAAGGAACAAATCTCCTAAAATGAGGAAATTGTTAAAAATTGAGAAACAAAATGCTGGCGATGTTGACGACGCTTTCAAAGGAGCTTCCTCTTTCGCTATGACTCGTATGACTTTTGACGTTCTTCTCGTCTTGCTTTCTGAAGAAGGCTGATCCTGATTGAAGCTTGATCCTTTCGAGGTTTGCCAAGTTGCAGGTGATACAGACGAATTCAGAATGCAGTTGTTCGCTTATTCCCTTATTTTGCATGGATCGCCCTTTCGGGTTTTCAATCCATCGGGATACCCATTTTTGCCTGAATTGTCCAATGCGGCTTTTCAACTCAGCGGGTTTACATTTTTTATTTTTCCCTTATTTTTGCCCGAGTCTTTTATTCTGTTTTTGACTCGCCGGGATGCCCTATTTTTGCCTGGACTTACATTCTGTTTTTATGTCCAGCGGGTCATTTCTTATGCGAAGTATTTTTTAATTGCATCTGAATTCACAGGGGACGGGAAGTCTTCACCATCCATGGTGCTGAGCATCAGTGCTCCACCAGAGAAAACTTTCTTTACCACGAATGGTCCTTCATAATTTGGAGTCCATTTGCCCTTGTGGTCTGTATGTGGAGGGAGGATTCTCTTCAGCACAAGATCTCCTACTTGGTACTCCCGGTGCCTGACTTTCTGATCAAAGGCTCTCTTCATTCTTTTCTGATATAGCTGCCCATGACAGATTGCAGCCAATCTTTTCTCTTCAATCAAACTCAGTTGTTCGAACCGGGATCGAACCCATTCTGCTTCGTTCAGCTTAACATCCATCAATACTCGCAAGGAGGGTAATTCAACTTCAACAGGTAGGACTGCTTCCATACCATACACAAGCTGATACGGTGTTGCCCCAGTGGATGTCCTGATTGACGTGCGATACCCATGCAAGGCACACGGTAGCATTTCATGCCAGTCTTTGTAGGTGACTACCATCTTTTGCACAATCTTCTTGATATTCTTATTAGCTGCCTCAACATCGCCATTCATCTTTGGCCTGTAGGGAGAAGAATTGTGGTGTTGGATTTTGAAGTCCCGGCATAACTCAACCATCATCTTGTTGTTTAAGTTGGAACCATTATCAATAATGATTCACTCGGGAACTCCATATCGACAGATGATATCTCTCTTCAGAAATCTGGCTACCACTTGTCTTGTAACATTTGCATATGACGCTGCTTCAACCCACTTGGTAAAATAATCAATGGCTACCAAGATGAATCTGTGGCCATTTGAAGCAGTTGGCTCAATCTTGCCAATCATATCAATGCCCCACATAGCAAAGGGCCATGGTGAAGACATTATGTTCAAAGGATTGGGAGGCACATGCACCTTATCTGCATAGATCTGGCATTTATGGCATTTTCTGGCGTAGGCACAACAGTCTGTATCCATCGTGATCCAGTAATAACCTGATCTTAACAACTTCTTAGCCATGGCATGCCCTCCTGCATGGGTACCAAAGGATCCTTCGTGCACCTCGTGCATCAACAAGTCTGCTTCTGTCTTATCAACACATCGGAGGAGTACCATATCGAAGTTCCTTTTGTATAAAGACCCATCAGTGTTCAGAAAGAAACTACCAGCAAGCCTTCTCAGGGTCTTCTTATCATTGGAAGATGCCCCAGGTGGGTATGTTTGATCCTCCAAGAAGCATTTAATGTCATGGAACCAAGGCTTATCGTCTTTGACAACTTCTGCTGCGAACACATATGCTGGTCTATCAAGTCTGGACACTGAAATCTGAGGTACAAAGTTAGCAACTTGAACTTTGATCATGGATGAAATGGTAGCAAGAGCATCTGCAAACTGATTCTCGTCCCGAGGGATATACTCAAGCTTGACTATTGTGAAGAAAGTCAATAACCTCCTTGTATAATCCCTGTAAGGTATCAGATGATCCTGGTGGGTGTACCATTTTCCGTTGGTTTGATTAACTACCAAAGCTGAATCCCCGAATACAGTCAATGTCTTGATCCTGAGGTCGATGGCTTCCTCAAGACCCATAATGCAAGCTTCGTATTCAGCTTCGTTGTTAGTGCAGTTGAAAGTGAGTTTTGCCGAGAAAGGCATGTGAACCCCTTTAGGTGTAATGAGTACTGCACTAACACCGCGACCATTCATGTTAACAGCTCCATCAAACATCATAGTCCATTCCTCTTCCGGGTCAGGCCCTTCAGTGTGAATAGGCTCTTCATGATCTTTCGCTCTAATGAACATGATGTCTTCATCAGGGAAGTCAAATCTCATAGGCTGGTAATCATCAATAGGTTGCTCAGCAAGATATTCAGATAGTACACTGCCCTTGATGGCTTTCTGAGAGGTGTACTGGATGTCATATTCCGTGAGAATCATTTGCCATCTTGCAACCCGTCCGGTAAGAGCCGGCTTCTCGAAAATGTACTTAACTGGGTCTATCTTTGAGATCAATAAAGTAGTGTGGGTCAACATATACTGTCTCAGTCGGCGAGCAGCCCACGCTAAAGCACAACAAGTTTTCTCGAGCAGTGAATAACGTTGTTCACAGTCGGTAAACTTTTTGCTTAGGTAGTAAATTGCATACTCTTTTCGACCAGACTCGTCATGCTGGCCCAACACACACCCCATTGACTCTTCTAATACTGTCAAGTACATAATTAGAGGTCTTCCTTCAACTGGAGGCATAAGGATTGGAGGCTCTTGTAAGTACTCCTTGATCTTGTCAAAAGCCTTCTGGCAGTCTTCGTTCCACCTGACCGTTTGTTCTTTTCTTAACAGCTTGAACAAGGGTTCGCAGGTTGCTGTAAGGTGAGATATGAACCGTGAAATGTAGTTCAATCGACCTAAGAACCCTCAAACTTATTTCTCAGTCTTCGGTGCAGGCATCTCTTGAATAGCTTTGACTTTATCAGGATCAACTTCAATCCCTTTCTCGCTCACAATAAAACCCAGCAGCTTACCAGATCGCACCCCGAATGTGCATTTTATTGGGGTTTAACTTTAATTGATACTTCCTCAGACGCTTGAACAGCTTCAGCAGATTCACCAGGTGATCCTCTTCAGTAAGGGACTTGGCGATCATGTCATCCACATAACATTCTATTTCTTTATGAATCATATCGTGGAATAATGTCACCATAGCCCGTTGATATGTTGCACCAGCATTCTTCAATCCGAATGGCATCACCTTGTAACAGAACGTGCCCCAAGGTGTGATGAAGGTTGTATTCTCCATGTCTTCAGGTGACATTTTAATCTGATTGTATCCTGAAAATCCGTCCATGAAGGAGAACACCGAGAACTGAGCCGTGTTAGCCACCAATACATCAATGTGAGGTAATGGGAAATCATCCTTCGGGCTGGCTCTGTTCAGATCCCGGTAGTCAACACACATCCTTACTTTGCCGTCTTTCTTAGGCACAGGAACAATATTAGCAACCCACGGTGGATAGCTAGTTACAGCAAGGAACCCGGCGTCCCATTGCTTTTGTACCTCTTCTTTGATCTTCATTGCCATGTCTGGGCGAGTACGGCGCAGTTTCTGTTTAACCGGTGGGCATTCTTCTCTTAAAGGCAACTTGTGTACAACAATGTCGGTGTCCAACCCTAGCATATCTTGATACGACCAAGCAAACACATCCACATATTCTTGAAGCAGGTCAATTAATTGTTTCTTCACTGAGTCTTGTAGGCAGGCCCCGATCTTAACCTCTTTCACGTCTTCGTCTGTACCAAGATTAATTGTTTCGACCTCCTCCTGATGAGGAGTGATGACCTTTTCCTCTTGTCTCAATAATCTGGCTAGCTCTTTAGGAAGCTCATATTCTTCTCCAACCCCTTCATCAGCTTGATTGATTGGATTGTCAAAGTCATACGAAGTCATAGCCGTGCTGTTGTCGGTGCTGTCTGGAAGGCACTTTCTGCAAGGGTTCAGTTTGTTCATTTTAGTGATTGATTTTAATCTTGTTTAGAAAAGTGAAATAAAGTTGTCATTTTGAAAACATCGCCATTTATTTTTTTGTACAAAAAGAAAAATGGAAAAACAGTGAGCGGAAAAGAGAAAAACTTATTTGCAAAAAGATGTCTGATATTTCATTGATTAATCTTGTTGCACAAAAAGTACATATGGCCCGATTATAAAATGAGTCTTGTCATCTTGGGCAAGATGCAAGACTTTGATGCATGCTATAAAAATACAGGAAATAATAATTACTCTGCATGAGTAACTCTTATAATTTCCTGGGAAGACCAGTTTGAGATACTACTCCCCGGGATCTTTGGACGAATCCAGCTTTCGAGGTTGCGTTCTTCTTCCAACTCGTCTTCCAAATTGTTGATAGCATCAGGGGTGAGCATCCCCCCACTGATAAAACCGGGCTTCTCAGCAGCCTCTGCTTGGTTTTGTTGAGTTGGTCTGTAACCCAACCCAAATTTGTCCTTCTTCTCCTCTACAGATAAAACCTTGCCCCAGCCTTGGGCAGTTCCTTCTTCAACAACCTTCCGGGCTTGTTGATAAGATGCCATGGAGATTCCAGATACAGCAGATGTTTCATTAACATTCAGGGCCTCAAACCCTTGACTCATTGTTTCATGGATCTCCCCATCCATCTCAATATATTTGTAGGTAGCCAGATGGCTAACAAATATATCCTCCTCTCCACAGATAGTAACGACTTGACCTTCCCACTCAAATTTTAACTTCTGGTGAAGGGTAGACGTTACTGCGCCAGCGGCATGAATCCATGGTCTACCCAACAAACAGCTGTAGGCAGGCTGAATGTCCATCACGTAGAAGGTCGTTTTAAAAGTTTGTGGGCCAATCGTTACAGGCAACTCAATTTCCCCCAGAACCGATCTCTTAGAACCATCAAAGGCTCTTACTACCAGGTTACTGGGACGCAATGCCAATCCTTCGTACTCTAGCTTCACAAGGGCCTTCTTAGGTAAAACATTGAGGGACGATCCTGTGTCTACCAGCACATGGGAAAGGACTGCACCTTTACATTCCATGGTGATGTGCAAGGCCTTGTTATGGTTGCGGCCTTCCGTAGTCAAATCAGTATTGGTGAACCCTAGCCCATTGCTAGCAGTAACATTTCCAACCACAGTTTCCAACTGATTGACGGTGATCTCTTCAGGCACGTAAGCTGCGTGCAGGACTTTGAGTAGTGCATTCCGATGGGCTTCGGAGCACATAAGCAATGATAGAATGGAGATCTTGGAAGGCGTCTGATGAAGCTGATCCACTATTTTGTAATCACTCTTCTTGATGATTCTCATGAACTCATCAACTTCTTGATCAAAGGGTGTTTTTAAAGCTTCCTTTACAGCTGGATCTTCCTGCACCAGGCTCTTTCCTTTTGCCTTGGCAGCAGCTTCTGCTTCGGCAGTGGGTCTTTGAATTTGTGGAGCAAAGAGACGTCCGCTTCGAGTGAAGCCTCCGCCTCCTCCCACATTGTCTATTTGTGGTGCAGGTGTTGATGGTCCAAGAGTGATTTTCTGTCCTTCGCAGTATACGTCAGAGCCGTAATGCCAAGGGATGGCCTTACTGCTTTCATAAGGTACTGGCCCAGGCACTGTGACAGTGACTGGACTGATGGCAGCTGCAGAAGGGACTGTGATAGTCTGTGGATCATAATATATTGTGACTGGGGCCCTGATAGGAGTAGCACTTTGTGAGTTGTAGGCGGAGTCATTTTCAGGATCATAATAAATCGTAACTGTTGAGACATCTTCGTGGTTTGCTGTTGATGTTGTAGGAGACATTGTTGGAAGGATGGGTGTTGTTGTTGTAGGAGATTCAAAATGAAGTGGTGCTGAGGTTGTAGAAGGAATGTTTGTTGATATCTGGTCAGTTGAAATGACAGATGAAACATTTGTGGATGAAGCTGAAGAGTTGTCGGGAACAATGGTTGTTGCAGTTGTAGGAGATACTGGAATTGTTGCTGATGAGATTGCTGGATTTGTTGGAATTGATGTTGTAATTTGAAGCAGGCCACTCTGGATGAGACCATCTATGCCATCCCTCAAGTTATCACAACCATTCACTGAAATGTTGCAATAAGCACACCCTAGCTCACATCCCGGGAACATTTGACATTCGAGGAGTTGAGCTTTAATTTCTACCAACGGTGTCCGAATCTGACCCACGCTGGTTATTAAATAAGACGGCTTGTCTTATTCAATAGCATTGATTCGGGGACCACCATGGTGTGGCATAGGGTTTTTGTTAACATTCGGTGGTGGTGCGAAATTTAGAGCCTTTGAATCTACCAAATCTTGTACCTTCATGTGCAGGGCTCTGCACTTCTCTGTACTATGGCCAGGTGCATTTGAATGGAAGGCACATCTGGCATTGGAGTCATAATTTCTTGGTAGACTGTTGGGATCTGGAGGTGCCAACGTCCTTAGCTCAACTAGGTTGAGTTTCAGGAGTTGTGGCAGTAATGTTGCATAGGGCATAGGGATCGGGTTGATCACCCTGTTGGCCTGAGAAGGCCTCTATTGGAATGGTCTTTGCTGATTGTTGTTGTTGGTGTTGCTGTAGTTGTAATTTCTCGGAGGATACTGAGTTTGTTGCTGGTACTGAGGTTGTTGCTGATAATTTTGTTGCGGTGGTTGATAAGCTGGTTGTGGATGAGCTGGAGCGGGAATGGTGACTGCTGCCACAGACCTATGAACATATTGGGGTCTGCCCCTGCTGGTGTGGATAGCATTGGTCTCACCAGTTCTTCTTGGGCCTGCAAAAGGCTTCCTTGTATTGCTGGATGAGCTGGCACCGTTGTCAGAAATTTTGCCCATCTTTAACAGGCTCTCAATTCTCTCTCCAGCTATGACAACATCTGCAAAGCTAGTAGATGAGAAGGCAGCTAGCCTGTCAATGTATGTTCCTTGGAGGGTGTTCATAAACATATCTGCCATCTCCCTCTCTGACATAGGCGGCTGAACAGCAGCAGCCAATTGCCTCCACCTCTGGGCATACTCTCAGAAACTTTCTCTTGATGACTGTGACATTCCCATTAGGAGGGTCCTGTTGGGTGCCATATCTAAGTTGTACTGATACTGTCTGATAAAGGCCTCTGCCAGGTCCTTCCAACACCTGATAGTTGCTCTTGTCAGATGAGAGTACCATTCTCTTGAAGCTCCTATCAAGCTATCCTCAAAATAGAACATCCAGAGCTTCTCGTCCATGGTATAGGCTTTCAACCTCCCCAGGAAGGATTGTAAATGGGTTCTGGGGCAGGAAGTCCCGTTGTACTTTTCAAAACAAGGAGGCTTAAACTTATGGGGAATCCTGACCCCGTCAACCAAGCCCATGTCCATAACATCAAAACCCAAAGAGTTTTGAGACTCTAAGGATCTTAATTTCTCAGCTATCTCATCCAGCCTTCTATCATAAGCTTCCTCCCCAGCTCCCATCACTGTGAACTGATCTTCCTGGGGGTCTTCTTGCAGCACTCTGCCTGTAGTGGCAGTCCCTTGAACATTTGCAGGGATGTTGACCTCTGGATGTAGGTGGGGTCCAAAGACTGGGGGATTGACATGAGGTTGGACTCTTTCATTGTTGCTTGTCCCAGCAGTCCCTGGCTGATGGTCTTCCTGGTTTCTCCCTTCTACCAGTGCTCTTAACCTCTCCTGACTTTGAGCCATATTGTTCATTACCTCCATAAATTGTGTCATCTGATTCCTCATTTCCAACCTCTCGTTGGTCATTTGATTTCTGACCTCTGTAAGGTCCTGCTGCATCTGATCCATCTGTATGCCCGGAAGGTTGTTACGGGTGGGATATCTATGTGGACGGTTGAGTGGAAACACACGTCGTCGAGTAATAATTCCTGAGATCACAACAGAGTTAGTAACAAATAAACAAAAACCTACAAAACAAGGTAAAAAGGTTAGTATGCAATGCAGTTATGCTTATTTGTTTCCAAGGTATCCGGCTTGGCACTTGGTTTCGACCCTTCCAGACCCTTGAAGATGCTTGTGATATTGCTTGAAGAAAACTCAGATGAAACAAACCAACACACATACATATATTACAAAAAAGTAAAATAATACATAACTTGTTTCTTTTTACAATACAAGCCCTCTGAGGGGTCAAAATACATCATAAGAAAATAAAAGTACATAGAATGAAAGCAACAACAAACAAAAGTCAAACACCAAGACCAAACTCATCCTCCTGAACTTCCTTGAGAAGTGCTTCAGTCACAGGATCAGCTGGACGCTCTGTAAGATTCCTGATAAGGAGATTCCTTGTGGCAATAGCTGCAGTTAGCTTCTTGTGCTGGCTCTGGTCTTTTGACCTCTTTACTCTAGCTCTGATCTTCAACTCTGAGATCTCCCTCTAGGCTGCTGCCAGGGCTTCCTGCTGCTCTTTTGCACTAGCTTCCATCTGTTCCATCTTATCCTGAGTCCTTTTGTCCTCTTGAGTACGAGCTTCGGTGATTCTGACCCACCTAGCTTGACTCTCCTTCAAATACAAATCAGTCCTGGCCTTCTGGAACTGAGCTTCCTTGCAGGCATTCTTCAAGATTTGTTCTCCAGCCCTAGACTTCTTAATGTAATCCTCAGACTTCTCAATTCTAGCCAAATGCTCCACCTTCAACTTCTCCAACCTTTCAATATCCAACCTGCCATCACTCCTCTCCCAGAGGGTCTTCTGTAGAGCTTGAGTCAGCTTTTCATTCCTCTCTTTCAACTTCTCAAACTCCTCTAAACTGACAGTTGCTGGAGGTGGTGTTGTGGAAGGTCCAGGCATATCTTCAATAGTGAAAGGCATTCCAGACATTTGGGCCCTGGCATGGGACCAATCATAGTACTGTGCTGATGCCACATTGTTGCACTTCCCCAGAATGGTTACCCCTTTAGTCTACACATTGTCCCAGGCCCAGGCTGCTTGCCTGACAACAGCCAGATTAGGCTTGATTTCAACATAAAGGGTTTCAGTCAGATCCTGTGCTCTAGGAGGATGGACTAATGCATAGCCCAGTTGTCTTTTGAACAGCAGAGGGTTGTAATTGATGCACCCTTTCACTCCAATCAAAGGCACATTGGGAAATTGTCCACAACTTGTAATGATGTCTCTGCCCTTAGTACTCTGAGTACACCATCTGATATCATCTGAGGTTAGAGAAACAAGCCTCCTAGCCCAGTTTTTCTGCTGGTGAGGGTTCAGGAATGCATCAGTCTTTGGCAAATGCTTGAGCAGCCAAGTGTGGAACAAAGGAGCACAACATCTCACTAATCTTCCCCTTTGCTTTTCATTCCTTTGATGAACTGAGTAGTAAAGATCTCCCAGTAAGGTGGGCACTGGGTTTCTCAAGATGAAAAGATGGATTGCACTCTTGCTAACAAACCTAGGCTCATCTGCAAACAAAATGACCCCATATATGCTAAGGGCCAACAGAGCACAGACTGCCTTCCACTCCCCTAGGGAGGCCTTCAGACTAGCCTGAGAAGTCAAGAAATCCAGATGAAAACCAGAGATTCCAGCTTTAGATGTCAAATTCTGCCCAATCAAAACTGGTTCCAGGTGTAATGCTTTTGCTATCTCTTCATTACTTGGGAAAGCCATCTCAGGGTTGAAAGGGATTCCACCCCTGATGGGCACACCAACCAATGATGAATACTCCTCCAGCAAAGGTCCCAACTGGAAATTCTGAAATGTAAAGCACCTCAGGAGAGGGTCATAGAACTGCAGGCAGGTATGTATCAAGCTCCTCTGTGAAGGGTCCAAATCCATAACCACATCAAGGATTCCTCCATAATGTTCTCTAAAAAGTGGTATATGGTCTGGAGTAATCAGGGTCTGAATCCTCCTGATGCTAGCTAGCTCAGGCTCAAAGAAGTGATAGGAGATATTGCTCTTCTTAGGTGCCATGTTGATGAAGAATAGGTGTTGATGATGATGACTGAGGACAACACTGCAGATGGACCACTGGTAGGCTGAGACTGAGGATGCAAGTGACTAAAGCAGGTGACTGATAGCTGAAGCAAGTGTTGATGAAGATAGGTCTAAGCTGATGATGGGGTCAAAACCAAGCCAAAATGATAGGATGGATACCCTGAAAAACAAATAAACACATGTTAAAATGATGCAATGATGATGTATGCAAATGATATGCAAGGGTTTGTGACTGAGCTGGATCTGATCAAATGCTCTGATATAAGTCCAAGTGTGTTCAAGAAATCCAGATGGAGGTTTGTAAGTCCAGTAACCAAGGTGGGGGACTCAAATAAAGAGTCACATGTCCAGGGTTTTAGAATCACAAGAACTGTTCCAAAATGGAGTACTCTTATTCAAACAAAGTAACAGGGTATGCTGAGGTCTAGGGTACCTGCAAACCTGTAAACAACCCAACCCCCTCACAGGTAGTGTTCTAAAACAAGGATCCTCAGACTTGGATCAGTTATGAGAAGTGTAAACACTTCTAACCCGGAGGTACAGTGTTTACAATAACCATAAAAAATCCTCCTCTAATTCACCTCAGTTTCTGAAGGTCAATACTAAAGGTCATCCAGACTTAGCAGGCTTCCCAGATAGCCCTAGTACTGTAGGAAATCTGCAACACAGAGTTCTCAAGAAGAAACCCATATCTAAACCGTGTTTCATATCCCCGCACCAGACCGAGATGGAATGGGAAAGAACATGAACCACTCTAGCCTAGGTGTCACTCAGGTCCCAGGTATAGGACCTTAACTCTCAATAAAACCCCACCCACCAAAACAAAACCAGATCCAGCCAGACAACATGATAGTATGATATATGTAAAGCTGTAAAGAAAGCAATAAAACAACTGTACATAAAGCAAATAAATACAAATACAAGCACAAATAGCACATAACACCCCAGTAAACACAAATCAAACAAGCGCTAGGAGGAACCCACAAAAAGAACCAGAAGCCCTGGTTGCAGTATAAGGTTCCCCAGCAGAGTCGCCAAGCTGTCGCTCCCGATAAATGGGAAATGCCCAAATAAAGGTACAGACGCGAACGGTCGGCGAGAGGGACAATGAGAACACACAGCCGTGAACTCACTGGGAATGAATAGAGTCGCCAGCTAGGCATTTTTATCCCGGAGGAAAGGCAATGCTGCATAGACCTAGAAAAAGATGGATAAGACGGTTGCGAACCAGAGAGACTGAGAAAGGGGGTTGGTTACAACCTGGGAAGGTATTAGCACCCAGATTGTCCGTCGTACTCGACGAGATCCACGCTTAAAAGATTTGTGTTTTAAAGGGGTAGTGTCAGTGCAATCTGTGTATAAAATAGCTGGAAAAAAAGATGTACAGGTGTCAGTGTAAGAAGAATGTGAGGTATGTAAATGTACAGTGTCAGTGTGAGAATAAAGAAGAAATGCTCATGATAATGAGGCTGAAGAATAAAGCTAGAAGGAGGGGGAATGTACAGAGACTTTTGTTCGATAACTGTTAAGTTATGCCTACGTATCCTCTCGTGCAATGAGGAAGTCAGAACACCGTAGTTCGACCCAAAGAGACTGAAAGGTGAATTGACTTGTGAACTGCTTGCTTGTCTATGCTCAAGTGTATGACCTGTCTGGCTCAGATGCAAACTGTCTTGCATTAGACGGAAGAAGAAAGTTCTCGTTTGTGAGTGAGTGAGATAAGAAAAGAATCCCGGAGGAGACGATTATTGTTTGTTTTTGTGTTTTCAGTCTTTTATTGCTTTGAAAAGTTTGTCATAAGTTAATGAGCTTAAGCCTAAACCAATGGATTTAGTAAACTCATCACATCTTCCCTCTGATTAGGGGTAATGAGAATGCCTTAAGTGTGAAGTCAGATTCTCACAATTAATCACTTTGGTGTAGGATTAAGATCATTAACCTACTTGTGATTATTTAAATGTTTTTTTGGTGTTTTTGTTTAGTGTTAAGTAATGAGGTTAAGCCATAATCAAGGATTAAACAGACTCATTACACCATCCTAATAGAAGGATAATAGATGAGAATGTTTAAGCTGAGGAAAGCTCCTCAACTTAATCCATGATTAGGGATTAAACTCATGACAAAACAAGCCTTTGATTAAGTGGATTTTATTTAATGATGAGATGATGAAGTGAATTTTATGGTTTGTAAGACAACTTGAGGGGGACTTGTCCATTAACACTAGGGTTAGTCCTTCTTAACCAGTTAAGGAAGAATTAGAACCCTAATGCAAGGCCCAAGTTACAAGCTTGATGTCTTAGTAATTATTAAGTGAATTAATTAAAGGATTTAAACACATTAAGGGTTTAACACTTAGGATTAAAGTTATACACTCCATCCTAATAGAAGGATGCAGGCATAAGCTTAATCACAAAGCCTTAAAGCCTTTAGGGTTTAGTCCCTGATTATGAGGTGAGGAGAGAGGACTCAAAAGAGACACAAAGGTAAAACTAAGTGGGGAGACTAATCAAAACCCTAACCATTGTCATGCTTGGTTGTTCCTAAGGTTTGTGAGGTTTAAGAAAGAAGATCTTCAATGGAACCACCAGGGAGCAGATGAAAGGATCAAGAGAAGCAAAGTCACTTGCTTCATTCAAGAAGTCAAGTCACTTGAGGAAAGAAAGGTAAGAAGAAGAAGAATGAGCAAGCTCAATCTCAAACACAAACATTAATGCAGAAAGGATGCATAAAAAGAGATGAAGAGAAGTTATGAGAAGTGAAGGCAAATTCACTTCTCAAGATAACTTACCACCTGAAAAGTTAGTGAAGGAGATGCAATGCAATGCAAAATGAGATGAGATGACATGATGAGAAACAAAACCAGAAGCATTTACATGATGCTAATGATGCTATGAGATGCTACAAACATGAGGCAGCACATGGAAATGATCATACAAGCTTATGAATGCAAATGGAGCAAGTTAAGAACCATGAACATATATGAAAAGTTATGAAGTGCATATGTCATACAACATGGCAAATGCAAGATGCAATGATCAAACATGCTTTCAATATGTCTTATGATGTTAAATGAATCACATGGAAGCAAAAAATGTCATGGCAAGTCAAGGTATGAATGCAAATGCAAGAGGGATGCATATGGAAGCCCAAATTAGGGTTTATGATCAAAGCAATCAAACACAAACCAAAATCAGAAGCAAACATCAAGATAAAAAATTGAAAATTCACTCAAAGGATCCCTAATCCTATACTAACCCACTGCCCAAAGGAGAAGTTTCAACTCTTAACCTAATTCAAGTTATGAATTTCCTAAGTTTTCTAGGGTTTTAGGGTTCCTAAACAAGAAAATTACCAAACAAATGGAAAATGAAAGATCAAATCATGGCCATTTAATCTCATAAACTACATGCTAAACACAATGCAATGCAAAAAGAATCAAGGTCCAACTCTTTAGGGTTAGGCAGAAATGATTTTTGGATGTTTGGATCAAAATAATGCATAAAAATGATTTTAATTCAATGAAAAATTCTCAAAATGCATCAAGATCAAAAAATAAATTTGGTTTGAGGGTTGGACAATGTTTCTAAATGTTTTTAAATGCTTCATGAATTTTTTGGTGATTTTTAAATACCTAAAAGTATTTTTAATTAATTAATTCTCATTAATTAATTAAAAAGAAACTTTTAAATATTTAAAAATACTTTTTAAATGCAAAAAATGAAAATAAAAATATTTTTGTGTTCTGAAATTGAATAATAACTTGTACAAAAAATTTCAGATTTTTTAATGTATTTTTGCTATTTTTAATAAATTGTATAAAACAAATGAATTAATATGAAAATAAAATGAATTTTTAAACTGAAAAAGAAAAGTCAGCCAATCCAATGGCCCTCATTCAAACTGAAACACGCGCGCATTGACTTGGCGCCAGATCCCACGGCCAGCATTCAAATTCAGCTAATTAATGATTATGCCCTAATCCCACCGTTAATGACCCTCAGGTGACCGGAACAGTGTTCCGGTCATCTTCTCCGTTCACTCCAAACTTCAAACTCTCTCAAAACGCATCTAAAATGAAATCTAACTACACAGAAATGAACCCCACTCAAAAACGAATCAAAACCCCCACTTAAACAACATTTATCATTCCTAAACTGGCTGAATCGAATCAAACAAAACCTAGGGCAAAAAGTTTCAGAAACTGATTAAACTCTCATCTCTCCACCATTTTCAAAACCAATGACATCAGAGTGATCAGGAGAACATATAGAATCTATTTAGAACTTAAAAAAGGATTTCTGGAAAAAATGTTCTTGAGCTACCTGAGTTTTGAAGCTTTCAGTTCTGCAACTTTCTGACCTCTTTCTTTGATGCAAACCACCCCCTTTGGTCCCTTGATGATGTCTGGATGCTTAGCAAGAGTTTATGTTGGCTGGTTTGAGAGTTTGAACAAGTTCTGTTCAGTGAGGTGAAGGAATCGTGTTTCTGATTCTTTGAGTTCTGGGTTGCTTTGAAGGGTGCTTTTTGATCAGTGAGGTATGGTGAGATGATTTGTGAAGTTTGTTTGTAGGTTTGTGGCCTGTATGCTGAGTTTCGAAGGGTTTTGCTCTTGAGAGTGAAAATGAGAAAGTGATGCTATGGCTGTCTTCAGGCTTGCTGGCTATATGAAATGTCTTACTTTTTGTTTGTATAAACAAATGGGATTGGTCAGAAGATGTGACCTGTGCTTTTGTGATAGGTGTGCTAGCTTTTGCCAAAATGTCAACTTCTTGTAAGAGAGGGCATGGGCAACTTCTAGCCAAGTACAATGGGTGTGTCTGGCGCAGCATGGCATGAGGGAAAGGCTAGTGTGATTCAGCAGGCTAGGCAACAAGTGGATGAAGTGTGATCATTGGTTTTGCAACTTGCTTGCTTTTGGTTCACATGGAAGGGTTTTGCCTCACAAGCCATGAAACATGTGATCTTTTGGTTCAAATCTGAATTTTAGAACTTGTGTGATGCTTGTGTATTGGTTTGATATCAACTAGAAGTCACAAATGCCTTTGGTACAAGATTTTGCAAATTTCTCATTTGGTGCATAACTTGAAATTTAGTGATTTTTGCCAACTTTGATAAACCATAACTTTTGATCCAAAATGAATTAGGTCATGTTCTTGTACTTTTTGAAAAGGGAAAGATCTAATCTACAACTTTCATGACCAAAGTTTTTCCATTTGAAGCATTTTTGGATCAAAGAGTAAGGGTTGAAAAATTGCCTAAAATGACAAATTCCTTAAAAGTCAAACTTGCCCTAAAAAGTCAACTTTGCAAAAACTTGTAATTCTTGAATTTTGTGAACTTCAAACTTCTTCCATGATCAAATAAAGGTCATATACACTCAAAATGATGAAGATCACCCCTTGGTTGGGTCATTGGGGGCCTCAGATGCCCTGATTTTGCACTGACTTGTCCAGAGGGTCAACTCTTGATCAGATGACTTCCCCATGGAATTTCTTCATGAAAATTGATATGCATACTCCCTATACCATATAGAGAACAATGGAAACAAGAATGACCAAAAAATTTGGAGTTATGGCCTCTGAAACCAAAACCCTAATTTTAGGTCATCTGTGCAGTCAAGCCTAGCTCTGCTTCCATACCAATCCCAGTTCTTGTGATTCTTTGACATTTTTGACTTTGAGAGGATGTAATATGATATAAGAACATACATGGACCCCTTTGAAGTGATTGGTGGCCTTTGGAGTGGCTCAAGAAGCTCTTGGATTGCTCAGGTCACAAACCCTAGATGCAGATGACTTAGAATCTATGCAGTGAATCAAAAATGTAATATGAGATTGTATGATTGTGTTAATGCATATGAAATGATCACAAGCCATGGTGTGAATGGGTGAGGGCAAATTTGGGGTGTTTACAGCGACTTACTGAGGAATGGTAAACACGGACGAGTGCTTACGCTTAAGAATAAAAGGTATAAGTGTTTGATGATGTGTATAGATTAAAGGTGTAGACGAGTATCCTTAGGACCATGATACGGACGAGTATCGGTAGAAACAAATGCCGACGCGTGTTCAAAGATGATGATATTGACGAGTACCAACTGGTTAACAAAGAACACAGATGAATGTTGAATCTGTTGAGGAGTGATATAAACAAGACACGAACGAGTATCAAAGACTTCTGCATAAGTATGAGTGTATTGGTTTATTGGTTAAGTTGGTGCAAGACACGGACGAGTGTCAAATAAGTATATATAAACAGGCATCTGTTTTGGGAGTGCAAAGGAGATGCTTTGGCTTTCTGTGGGGATAGGATGACACGGACGAGCGTCGAAAAGAAAATATTATGAACAAATATTTGCTTGCAAAAGGTGTTCTGGCGACCTTTCCGGGGAAGGATGACACGGACGAGTGTCAAAAAGAGCATGTATAGGTATCTGTATTTGAGAGTGCAAAGGGGACGCTTTGGCTTTTATGTGCAAGGGAGGTATTTTGTATATTGATTAAAATATTGATGGTAATTGCAGGTGACTGGCTCGAACCTGGCGTGTGATCATGAAAATGTTTGATTTTTTCCGTAATGCTCCGTATTAGACGGAATGCTACGCTTATTTGGTGAATATGATGCAAATGCTATGATTATGCAAAAGAGAAACCGATCCGGGATTCGGATCCCGCTGGGATAAAGATCTCTGGCTGATCTGCTCGAAGGGATGTCCCGGCTGGGGAAGAGATCATCGGTAGATCTAACTGCAAGGAGAACTCGGCTTGGGGAAATGGATCGTTGGTAGATCTATCAGTGAGGAGAAACTCAACTGGGTAGAAGGAAGCTTCAGAAACTCCACTGGGAAAGTATGCATGCATTGTTCTCATGGGGAGAGAATGGAAACTCTGTGGGGGGACAATTCCCATTAACTTTACTGAGGAGGAGATACCTGGCACTCCGGTGGAGAATATAAAATTCCTTGCTCTAGTTGCTGTGAAACAGTTGTCAGGTACTACTTGGGGAGGTTTTGCTTGGGGAAGTAGCATGCTGGGGATTCAATTCTTGGTATGCCCCATGCTGTGTTTTGAATACCTGCAACCTGTTAAGATAAGAAAAACGCACAAGTATCCCGAGTTGCCCCTAACCGGATTCCGTCATAGGAGTTAGACTTTCCTGAAAGTAAAAATGGCTCATTATTTCCTGCAAACGAAACAAAAATGTACAAAGCAAGGTGTGACTGAAAACTCTGATTTTATTAATTTGGGTGCCCTAAATCGGAAAATACAGTCAAAGAAACAAATCCCCTGAAATGAGGAGATTGTTGTAAATTGAGAAAATAAAGGTGTTGGCAATGTTGACGACGACGTTCCAGTGAACTTCCTTTGCTATGACCTGTATGACCTTGACGTTCTTCTCATTTTGCTTTCTAAAGGAGGCTGATTCTGACCGATGCTTTGTCCTTTCGAAGCTTGCCATGTTGTGAGGAATACAGACGAATTCAGAGTGCAGTTGTTCGCTTATTCCCTGATTTTGCGTGGATCGCCCATTCGGGTTTTCAATCCACCGGGATACCCATTTTTTCCTGAGATGTCCAATACGGCTTTTCAACTCAGCGAGTGTACACATTTTTTTCAATTTTTCCCTTATTTTTGCCCGAGTCTTTTATTCTGTTTTTGACTCGCCGGGATGCCCTATTTTTTCCTGGACGTACATTCTGTTTTTGTGTCCAGCGGGTCTTTTTATGCGAAGTATTTTTTAACTGCATCTGAATTCACATGGGATAAGAAATCCTCGCAACCATAGTAGTGAGCATCAGTGCTCCACCAGAGAAGACCTTCTTTACTATGAATGGACCATCGTAGTTTGGAGTCCATTTTCCCATATGGTTTGTATGAGGAGGAAGGAGTCTTTTCAGCACAAGATCTCCCACTTGGTATTCCCGAAGCCTGATTTTCTGATCTAAGGCTTTCTTCATTCTTTTCTGATACAATTGCCCATGACAGATGTCAGCTAGCCTTTTCTCTTCGATCAAATTCAGTTGATTGTACCAAGACCGAATCCATTCTGCTTCGTCCAGCTTTACATCCATCATTACCCGTAAGGAGGGTAACTCAACTTCAATAGGTAGGACTACTTCCATACCATACACAAGCTGATAAGGCGTTGCCCCAGTAGACGTTCTGATTGAGGTTCGGTACCCATGCAAAGCAAACGGTAGCATTTCGTGCCAGTCTTTATATGTAACCACCATCTTCTGCACAATCTTTTTGATGTTCTTATTAGCTGCCTCAACAGCGCCGTTCATCTTTGGACTGTAAGGAGAAGAGTTGTGATGTTGGATTTTGAGTCCCGACACAGTTCTGCCATCATTTTGTTGTTCAAATTGGAACCATTATCAGTAATGATTCGCTCGGGAACTCCATATCGAAAAATTATGTCTCTTTTTAGAAATCTGGCTACCACTTGTCTGGTGACGTTTGCATACGAAGCTGCTTCAACCCATTTTATGAAGTAATCAATGGCTACCAGGATGAATCTGTGTCCATTTGGAGCAGTCGGTTCGATCTTTCCAATCATGTCAATGCCCCACATGGCAAAGGGCCAAGGTGAAGACATCACGTTCAAAGGATTTGGAGGCACATGCACTTTATCCGCGTAGATCTGGCATTTGTGGCATTTCCTGGCATAAGCACAACAATCTACATCCATTGTAATCCAGTAGTAACCTGATCTTAACAATTTCTTTTCCATTGCATGTCCTCCAGCATGGGTACCAAAAGAACCTTCGTACACCTCATGCATCAGCAAGTCTGCCTCTTTCTTGTCAACACATCTGAGCAGAACCATGTCAACGTTTCTCTTGTATAATGAACCATCAACATTAGGGAAGAAACTATCGGCCATCCTTCTTAATGTCTTCTTATCATTGGATGATGCCCTAGGTGGGTATGTCTGATCCTCTAAGAAGCTTTTGATGTCATGGTACCAAGGCTTGTTTTCATTGATAATGTCCACAGAGAAAACGTATGCCGGGTCGGTCTAGTCTGGATACCAAAATCCGAGGCACATAATTTGCAGTTTGAACCTTGATCATGGAGGAAATAGTAGCTAAAGCATCTGCAAACTGATTTTCATCTCGAGGGATGTACTCAAGTTTGACTGTTGTGAAGAAAGTCAATAATCTCCCCGTGTAGTCACGGTATGGAATCAGATGCTCCTGGTGAATGTACCATTTTCCGTTGGTCTGATTGATTACCAAAGCTGAATCTCCGAATACATTCAAAGTTTTGATCCCGAGGTCAATGGCTTCCTCAAGACCTATGATACATGCTTCGTATTCAGCTTCATTGTTAGTGCAGGCAAAGGTGAGTTTTGCCGAGAAAGGCATATGAACTCCTTTAGGTGCAATGAGCACTGCACCAACCCCACGACCATTCATATTGACAGCCCCGTCAAACATCATTGTCCATTCTTCTTATGGGTCAGGCCCTTCAGTGTGAACAGGCTCTTCGTGATCTTTTGCCTTTAAGTACATGATGTCTTTATCAGGGAAATCAAATATCATGAGCTGATAATCATCAATGGGTTGCTCAGCTAGATAGTCAGACAGTACACTGCCTTTGATGGCCTTTTGAGATGTGTACTGAATGTCATACTCTGTCAGAATCATTTTCCATCTAGCGACCCGTCAGGTAAGTGTTGGCTTCTCAAATATGTACTTGACGGGGTCCATTTTTGAGATCAACAAGGTAGTGTGAGTCAACATATACTGTCTTAGTCGGCGAGTAGCCCACACTAAAGCACAACATGTTTTCTTGAGCAGTGAATAACGTTGTTCATAGTCGGTAAACTTTTTACTTAGGTAGTATATTGCATACTCTTTTCGACCAGACTCGTCATGCTGGCCCAACACACATCCCATTGATCCTTCTAATACTGTCAGGTACATTATCAGAGGTCATCCTTCAATTGGAGGCATAAGAATCGGAGGTTCTTGCAGGTACCCCTTGATCTTGTCAAAAGCTTTCTGGCAATCGTCGTTCCACCTGACTGTTTGTTCCTTCCTTAACAGCTTGAACAAGGGCTCACAGGTTGCAGTGAGGTGAGATATGAACCTTGATATGTAGTTCAATCTAACTAAGAACCCTCGAACTTCTTTTTCAGTCCTAGGTGCAGGCATCTCCTGAATGGATTTGACTTTGTCGGGATCAAACTCAATTCCTTTTTCACTTACGATAAATCCCAGCAACTTACCAGAACGTACCTCGAATGTGCATTTGTTGGGGTTCAACTTCAATTGATATTTCCTCAGATGCTTGAACAACTTCAGCAGATTTACCAGATGGTCTGCTTCAGTAAGGGACTTGGCAATCATGTCATCCACGTAGCATTCAATTTCTTTGTGGATAATGTCGTGGAATAATGTTACCATAGCCCGTTGATAAGTCGCATTGACATTCTTCAGTCCAAAAGGCATCACCTTGTAACAAAACGTGCCCCAAGGTGTGATGAAGGTTGTTTTCTCCATGTCTTTGGGTGACATCTTGATCTGATTATACCCAGAAAATCCATCCATGAAAGAAAATACTGAGAACTGAGCTGTGTTATCGACCAATACATCAATGTAAGGTAATGGGAAGTCATCCTTAGGGCTAGCTCTATTCAGATCCCGGTAATCCACACACATACATACTTTTCCATCCTTCTTAGGCATGGGTACAATGTTAGCGACCCACGGAGGGTAACTAGTCACAGCAAGGAAACTGGCATCCCACTTTTTTTGTACTTCTTCCTTAATCTTCATGGCCATATCTGGGCGAGTACGGCGTAGATTTTTCTTCACTGGAGGGCAATCTTCTTTTAATGGCAGCTTGTGCATAACAATATCCGTATTTAGACCTGGCGTGTCTTGATAGGACCAAGCAAAGACGTCGACGTATTCCTGAAGCATGTTGATAAGATGTTCTTTTACTGAAGCTTGCAGACTGGCTCCAATCTTCACTTCTTTCAAATCTTTCTCGGTACCAAGATTAACAGTTTCAATCTCCTCCCGATGAGGAGTGATCACTTTCTCTTCTTGCCTCAACAACCTGGCTAACTCTTGAGGTAACTCATAGTCTTCTTCAACCCCTTCATCAGCTTCATTAATTGGTTTGTCGAAGTCATACAAGGTCATAGCAGTGTTGTTGTCGGTGCAATCTGGAGGATAATCTCTACAAGGGTTGAGATTTGTTTGTTTTAGTGAAAATGAAGTTATTATTTTGAAAACATTTCCATTTTATTATTTTGTACAAAAGTGAAAAAAATGAAAAGACATTGAGCGAAAGAGAGAATTGTTTGCAAAAGATGTCCGATATTCATTGATATTCCATTTGCACAAAATTACAAATATGGCCCTATTACAAAATGAGTCCTGACACCTTGGGCAAGATGCAGGACTTGATGCATGCTGAAAAAAGTAGGAAATAATAATTACTCTGCAGGAGTAACCCTTATAATTTCCTGGGAAGACCAGTTAAGGACTTGGTGACCCGGGATCCTTGGACGTATCCAGCTCTCCAGGTTGAGGTTGCTTTTCGCCTCGTCTTCCAAGTTATTGACAGCATCTGGGGTGAGCATTCCCCCACTGATGAACTTGGGCTCCTTAGCAGCCTCTGCTTGATCTTGTCTAAATGGTTTGTAACCCAAACTGAATCTGTCCTCCTTCTTCTCCACCGATAGCAGCTTGCCCCAGCCTTGGGCATTTCCATCTTCAACAACCTTCCAGGCTTGCTGATAGGAGACAATTGAAGTACCCATCCTACCCTCTTGGGATGTAGCAACTACTTCAGTCGTCGCCTCATTGATGTTCAGTGCTTCGAACCCTTGGCTCATGGTTTCATGGATTTCACCATCCATCTCAATGTATTTGTATGTAGCCAGATGGCTAACAAAGATATCCTCTTCACCGTAGATGGTGATAATCTGTCCTTCCCACTCATATTTCAATTTCTGGTGAAGGGTCGACGTAACTGCGCCAGTGGCGTGAATCCATGGTCGACCCAACAAATAACTGTAGGCCGGATGAATGTCCATCACATAGAAAGTAGTCTGAAAGACCTGCGGACCGATTATCACAGGCAGCTTCACCTCTCCAAGAACTGAACTCTTGGAGCCATCAAAAGCCCTAACCACCAAATTGCTTGGTTGGAGAGCTATTCCTTCATATTCAAGCTTGACAAGAGCCTTCTTTGGCAAGACATTGAGTGAAGAACCAGTGTCAAAAAAAACATGCGAGAGCATAGCCCCTTTACACTCCAAAGTGATGTGTAAAGCTTTATTGTGGTGACGTCCTTCCGTTGTCAAGTCAGAATTGGTGAAACCTAGCCCATGGCTAGTATTAACATTGGACACCACTGTCTCGAGCTGATTCACTGTGATCTCCTCCGGCACGTAGGTAGCGTGCAAGACTTTAAGTAGTGCATCTCGATGAGCTTCGGAACACAACAGCAGGGATAAGATGGAGATCTTGGAAGGAGTCGGGTGGAGCTGATCCACAACCTTGTAGTCACTTATTTTGATTATTCTCATAAATTCATCCACATCTTGATCAAAGGATGATTTATGGGCTTCTTTTGGTACAGGTTCTTTAGGTGCCACACTTTTCCCTTTGGCTTTGGTAGCAGCCTCTGCCTCAGTATTAGTTCTTGGAGCTTGTGACGCGAAAAGGCATCCGCTTCGGATGAAGCCTCCGCCTCCCCCGACATTATCCACTTGGGGTGTGTGAACTGAAGAATCAAGAAGGACTCTTTCCCCGTTGCAGTAAAGGTCTGAACCATAGTGCCATGGTACATCATTGTCTTTATCATATGGAATGGGCCCTGGCACCGTGATGGTGACTGGGCTAACTGCAGCAGAGGTGGGGACCATTATTGTTTGTTGATCATAAAAGATGGTGACAAGACTTCTGTTTGATGTTGGTGGTGATTGACTGAAGCTTGGTTGTTGCTAAAATTGTTGCTGAGATTGTTGTTGATAATTGTTGGAAACAGGGACCGTTGCAGGGTCGTAATAGATGGTGATTATGGAGATGTCGTTGTTGGTGGTTGCTGTAGTTGTAGAAGTGGATGCAAATGAACTGTTGTTTGTTGAAGTGATGGAAGAGGTGGTTGCTGATTTTGTAGACGAATCTGTGGGAACAATTGTCTTTGCAGTTGTAGGAGAAATACTTGTTGTTGAAAAAGGAGTTGCTGGTGTTGTAGAAGCGGTTGTTGTTATTTGTAGGATACCCTCTCTGATCAGACCATTGATTACATTCCTCAAGCTTGCACACCCGTTGACGGAAACCTTTCAAGATTCACAGCAGGCCTCACAACCTGGAAATACCTGGCATTTTAAAAGCTGAGCTTTAACCTCTGCCAGAGGTGTTTGAATACTTGCAGTATCTTCAATTAAATTCATGGGTGAGTCCTCCTCTATTGCATTTATCCTTGGCCCACCATGGCTGGGCATAGGATTCTTCGTGACATTAGGAGGTGGTGAAAAATTTAGGGCTTTTGAATCTACCAGATCCTGGACCTTCATGTGCAAAACCCTGCACTTTTCCGTGGTGTGACCAGGTGCATTAGAATGAAAATCACACTTGGCGTTGACGTCGTAATTTCTCATAAGGTTCTGAGGATCTGGTGGAGCCAATGTCCTTAACTCGACAAGATTAAGCTTTAGGAGTTGTGGCAACAATGTGGCGTATGACATTGGTATAGGGTCAATCACCCTGTTAACTTGAGATGGCCGTTGCTGGAAAGGGCGTTGTTGGTTGTTGTTGTTGTTATTGTAGGATCTTTGTTGAGGAAACTGTTGTTGTTGAGGAAAATGTTGTGGTTGTTGAGTGTATTGAGGAGGTGGAGTAGGAATAGTGATAGCGGCGATTGATCTTGGTAGATATTGTGGTCTTCCTCTTCCCATATGTACCGAATTTGTTTCACCGGATCTGCGGGGCCCTGCAAATGGTTTCCTTGCACTGCTTGAACTGGCGTTGTTGTCAGAAATCTTTCCCATTTTCAATAAACTCTCAATTCTTTCCCCAACTATAACCACGCCTGCAAAGCTAGTGGAAGAGAATGCAGCCAACCTATCAATATAAGTCCCCTAGAGGGTGTTCATAAACATGTCTTCCATTTCCCTTTCTGACATCGGGGGTTGAACGACAGCAGCTAATTTCCTCCATCTTTGGGCGTACTCTCTAAAGCTTTCCCGGGAAGACTGTGACATTCCCATCAGAAGGGTTCTGTTTGGAGCCATGTCCAGATTATATTGATATTGACGGATGAAAGCTTCGGCCAAGTCTTTCTAATTCCTTACTGTGGCCCTGGTCAAGTGAGAGTACCACTCCCGGGATGCCCCTGTCAAGCTATCCTACAAATAAAACATCCACAGTTTTCATCCATGGTGTAAGCTTTTAATCTCCCCAGGAAATACTGAAGATGGGTACATGGGCAGGATGTGCCATTGTATCTTTCAAAACAGGGAGGTTTGAACTTGTGAGGAATTCTAACCCCCTCCACTAATCCCATATCCATGACATCAAAACCCAGAGAGTTTTGAGACTCCAGAGACCTTAGCGTTTCTGCTATCTCGTCCAGCCGACGATCATAGACTTCGTCTCCTGCCCCAACCACAGTAAATTGCTCTTCATGAGGGTCCTCCTGCAAGGCCCTCCCTCCAGTGTTGCCCTGGGTATTTCTTATAGCATTGATGTTTGGGTTTATATGAGGTCCAAATTCTGGGGGATCAGTACGAGGCTGTACGTGATTGTTGTTGCTGGTACTCCCTATACCTAGGTGGTTTTCTTCGGGAGTTTGCCGCTCGACTAACTCTCTTAATCTCTCCTGGCTCTGAGCCAATCCAGTCATCACTGCCATAAATTGATTCATTTGAGCCCTCATCTCAATCCTCTCATTGGCCATTTGGGTTCTCATGTCAGTCAAATCTTGTTGAACCTGATCCATTTGTAAGCCCAGAAGGTTGTTTCTTGTCGGATACCGGTGCACTCTATTGACGGGGAACACTCTTCTACGAGCAATGTTTCCTGAAATCACAACAAAGTGAGAAAACAACAAAAAAAGCAAAAACCTAAAAAACAAATAGAAGAGGTTAGTATGCAATGTAGGATGTCTATTTGTCTTCCAAGGGTATCCGATTTGGTTCTTTGGTTTTGACCTTCCAGACCACGAGGAAATGATGACGTTGTAGAGAGATAAAGCCCATGAAATAATACAAACCATATATTACAAAAATGTGAAGATACATAGTTTAAATACAACAAAGTTCCCATGGTGGGTCAAAATACAACAACAAAAATACAATCAAAATGAAGTATAACAAAAGAGTCAAACATCTAATCCAAAATCATCCTCTCTGACTTCTTTCAGGAGAGCCTCAGTCACTGGACCAACTGGGTGCTCTGTGATGGTCCTGATAAGAAGGTTCCTGGTGGCAATGGCACTGGTCAACTTCTTATGCTTGTCTTGGTCCTTTGATCTTTTCAACCCCGCCCGTAACTTCAACTCACAGATCTCCTTCTATGCTACTAACAAGGCCTCTTGATTCTTCTTTTCATTAGCTTCCAGCTGCTCTATCCTAGCCTGGGTCCTCTGATCCTACTGTGCACGAGCCTCAGTGATCCTGATCCACCTGGACTGACTCTCCTCCAAATAATGCTCAGCTCTAGCCTTTTGAGTCTTAGCTTCCTTGCAAGCATTCTTCAGTACCAGCTCCCCTTCTCTAGCCCTTCTGATGTAATCATCCGTCTTCTCAATCTTGGTCAAGTGCTCAGTCTAGAGCTTCTCTAACCTTTCATTATCCAGACGACTGTCATTCCTCTCCCAGAGGGTCTTCTTCAAAGCTTCAGAGAGCTGAGCATTCCTTTTCTTCAATTTCTCAAACTCCTCTAAACTGACAGTAGCTACAGGCTCCACTGCTGATAGTCCAAGCACATCCTCTAAGGTGAATGGCATGCGGGTGATCTGTCCCCTAGTACGAGACCAATCAAGATACTAAGCTGAAGCTATTTTGTTGCATTTGCCAAGAATAGCTATCCCCTTAGTCTGAATATTGTCCCAAGCCTAGGAAGCTTGTCTGACAATGGCAAGGTTGTGCTAGATGTCACAATAGAGGGTCTGTGTCAAGTCTTGCTCTCTTGGGGGATGTACCAAGGCATACCCTAATTGCCTTTTGAACAGCAAAGGGTTGTAGTTGATGCAACCCTTCACTCCAATCAGGGGTACATTGGGATACTGCCCACAGCTGGTGATGATGTCTCTGCCCTTGGTGCTCTGAGTGCACTATCTAATGTCTTCTGATGAAAGGGAAATCATTCTCTTAGCCCAGTTCCTTGGCTGATGGGGATTCAAGAAAGTGTCTGACTTCGGCAAGTGCCTTAACAACCAACAGTAGAAGAGAGGTGCACAACATCTGACTAATCTTCCCCTCTGCTTCTCATTCCTTTGATGCACTGAGTAATAGAAGTCTCCAAGCAAGGTAGGGACTGGATTCCTCAACAAGAATAGGTGGATAGCACTCTTGCTTACAAACTTAGGCTCGTCTGCAAACAAGATGATCCCATATACACTAAGGGCTAGGAGAGCACAAACAGTGTCCCACTTCCCTGCTGCAGCATGCAGGGTGGCCTGAGTAACCAAGAAATCCAAATGAAGGCCTGGAATTCCAACCTTGGTGGTCATATTCTAGTCAATGAGGGTGAGCTCCAAGTGCAAAGCCTTAGCTACATCTTCATTATTGGGAGCAACCATCTCAGGGTTGAAAGGAATCCCCCTCCTGATGGGGACACCTAACAACATAGAGAACTCTTTCATCAAAGGTCCCAGCTGAAAATCTGGGAAAGTGAAACATCTGAGAGGAGGTTCATAGAACTGGAGACAGGTGTGGATCATGCTCCTCCGGGAGGCATCCAAATCCATGATCATGTCCATAATGCCACCATAGTGTTCCTTGAATAAAGGGACATGATCAGGAGTGATGAGAGATTGAATTTGTCTGATGCCTATCAGAGTGGGCTCAAAGAAATGATAGGTGATGTTGCTCTTTCTGGATGGGTCCATGCTGACAATGGATGCTGATGAAGTAGACTGCTGATGAAGGCAACTGAAGAAGATACTGAAGAAGATTCTCTGATGAAGACAACTGGTGAAGATAACTGGAGGAGGTACTAAAGAAGAATCTCTGATGAAGATAACTGATGAAGAGGCCGGTGCAGATAACTGAAGGAATCTGAGCAGTAGAACAGGTCAAAACCAAACCAAAGACAAGATGTGGATACCCTGCAAAACAAATAGGCAAATGTTAAATGATGCAAAATGATGTATGCAGAATGATATGCAAAGGGTTTGTGATTAAGTGTTGGATCTGTTATCTGCCTTGATAGGGTCCATGTGTGTTCATAAGTCTGGATGAAGGCTTAGAAAACCAGTAACTAGGTAGGGGACTCAAATAAAGAGTCACAAGTCCAGGGTTTCACAAGAACAGTCCAAAATGATACAACCTTAACAAAAATAGTAACAATGGTATGATGAGGCCAAGGGTACCTGCAAACATGTAAACATCCCAATCCTCTCACATGTATTGTTCTAGAACAAGGATCCTCAGACTTGGATCAGTTATGAGAAGTGTAAACACTTCTAACCCAGAGGTACAGTGTTTACAATAACCATAAAAGATCTTCCTCTAACTCACCTCAGATGCTGAAGGTCATAAAAATGTCATCCAGACTTAGCAGGCTTCCCAGATAGCCCTAGTACTACAGGAAATCCGTAGCACAGAGTTCTCAAGAAGAAACCCATGTTTGAACCGTGTTTCATATTCCCGCACCAGACCGAAATGGAATGGGAAAGAATATGAAGCCACTCTATCCTATGTGTCACTCAGGTCCCCGGTGTGGAACCTTACTCACTCAATAACCCTCCCACCAAAGAAAACAACAGATCCAGCATAGATGATATGATGATAACAATATGAAATGCATATAAACAGTAAATGAAAGCAATAAATAAAGCTATACAGAAAGCCATAAATAAAGCAATAAACAATAAGCACAAGTAGCACATAACACCCCCATAAACACAAATCAAACAAGCTCTAGGATAAACCCACAAAAAGAACCAGAAGCCCTGGTTGCTCTATTGATCCCCAGCAGAGTCGCCAAGCTGTCACTCCCCCGAAAATACACCAGGTCAAACAAGGTACGGACGCGAACGGTCGGAAGAAAAGAGAAAATGAAATGAAGATGAATAGAGTCGCCAGCTAGGTATTTTTATCCCGAAGGAAAGGTAATGCTGCATAAACCTAGAAAAAATATGGATAAGACGGTCGCGAACCAGAGAAACTGAGAAAGGGGGTTGGTTACAACCTGGGAAGGTATTAGAACCCAGATTGTCCGTCGTACTCGACGAGATCCACGCTTAGAAGATTGTGTTTAAAGGGGTAGGTGTATGTGTTATCTGTGTGCAAATGCTAATGATGAATGTACCAGTGTCAGTGCAAAAGGGTGAATGCTCAAGAACTGAGGCTTAAAAGAGAATGCTGAAAGAGGGGGAAGACACAGAGACTTTTGTTCGATAACAGTTAAGTTATGCCTACGTATCCTCTCATGCAATGAGGAAGTCAGAACACCGTAGTTCGACTCAAAGAGACTGAAAATGAATTTGACTGTGAACTGCTTGCTTGTCTATGCTCAAGTGTATGACTCGTCTGGCTCGAATGCTAACTGTCTTGCATTAGACGGAAGAAGCAAGTTCTCATTTAAGAATGAGTGTGTTGAGAAAAGAATCCCGAAGGAGACGATTATTGTTTGTTTTTGTGTTTTCAGTTTTGTTATTGTTTTTGGTGTTTTGCATAAGTTAATGAGCTTAAGCCTAAATCAAGGGCTTGAAAACTCATTATATCCTCCCTGATTAGGGATAATGAGAATACTTAAGTATGAGATAAGCATCTCAACTTAATTACCATGATGATGTAGGATTAAGATCATTAACCTACTTGTGATTATTTAGATGTTTTTGGTTTTTGTTTAGTGTTAAGTAATGAGTTTAATCTCTAATCACAGATTAGTAAACTCATTACACCATCCTAATAGAAGGATAATAGTTGAGAACACTTAAACTGAGGAAGATACCTCAACTTAATCCATGGTTAGGGATTAAATTCATTATGTAACAAGCCTTTATTAAGTGAATTTTAATTAAGGGATGAGATTAAGAAGTATATTTTATTATTTGTAAGACAACTTGAGGGAGACTTGTCCATTAAACACTAGGGTTAGTCCTTCTTAACCATAAGGAAGAATTAGAACCCTAATGTAAGGCCCAAGTTACAAGACGAAGTCTTGATGATTATTAAGATGATTTAATTAAGAGATTTAAACAAATTAAAGGTTTAACACTTAGGATTAAAGTTATACACTCCATCCTAAGAGAAGGATGCAGGCATAACCCTAATTCCAAAGTCCTAAAACTTTTAAGGGTTTAGTCTCTGATTATTGAGATGAGAAGAGAGACTCAAGGAGACTCAAAGGTAAAAAGTCTAAGGGGGAATAAACACAACCCTAAGATTATCATGCTTGGATGTTCCTATGGTTTGTAAGGCTTGAGAAAGATCTTCAAGGAAGCCACCAATGGAAGAAGCGGATGAAAAGAAGGATGAGAAAGAAGAAACAAATTACTTACTTCATTGAAGAAGATAAGTAACTTAAAGAAAGAAATAAAGAGAGATGGAACACAAGTGAATTGAATTCTCTTCAAAGACAAGTTAAAAATGCAAATGAAAGATATAAGAAGAAGTGATAGGTGAAGGAAAATTCACCTCCCAAAATGACTTACCAAAACCTGAAAAGTTAGCATGGATGCATAAAGTATAAAGCATAAAGAAATGAAGTGAAATGAGATGAAATGACCAAAGTCCGAAGTGTTTATGCAATGCAAATGTCATGTAAGATAATGCAAAGGCATACAAAATGCATATGTGTGATCATACAAAGATGAGATGCAAAGGAGGCATGCTTTGAAGTTTGAAAATACATGAATGTTTATGAAATGAAATGAATGCTGATCATGGAACATGAATGAAGAAATGATTGAGCAAGGTTCTAACATATCGTAAGATGTCTAAGATGACATATGAATGTATGAAATGTCATGGCAAGTTCATGTATGATGCATATGCAAGATGAATGCAAATGAACATGAGAAATTAGGGTTACATAGACATGTGAGATGCAAATGGATAAAACAGAAGCAAATGACATGATAAAAATTTGCAATTAAGCTCAAACAAACCCTAATCCCATATTAGGTCACACCCCAAAGGAGAAGGTCAGAAGCCTAACCAATCAAAAGTTATGATTTTCCTAAGTTTTCTAGGGTTTTTGGGTGGTCCAAAGGGAAAAATGCAAATCAATTTGAAAATGCAAGATAAATTCATGAGGTAAAAGACCTATAAACTACATGCAATATGTAACACAATGCAAAAATAATCAACTTCAAACTCTTCTTGGTTAGGCAGAAATGTTTTTTTAAAGTTAGGGTTCTAAAATATGATTTTTATGACCCTTAATTCAAAGAAATTTGACAAAACTATGATCAAACCTAAAAATAAATTTATGTGAAGAGTTTGAAAATGTTTCTAAATGCATTGGGAAGATTCATGATTTTTTTGGTGATTTTTAGAAACCTAAATATATTTTTAATTAATTAAATACTTTAATTAATTAAAAATAATATTTAAATATTTTAAAAATACTTTTTTAATGCAAAAAATAAAAATAAAAATCATTTTTGGAATGAGAAAAATATTTAAAGTCAGAATGCAAAAGAAAATATTTTTTGAATGCTTTTTGCTATTTTAAATAAATTATGCAAGAAAATGCAAAAAAAAATGAAATAAAATGAATTAAATGGAAAAATCAGCGTATCCAATGGTCCAGGTTTGAATGAAAAGAGAGGGAGTTGACTGGCGCGCAGATAGAGGGTCGGGATTCACTCATATTTAAATTATCCTAATTAACTAATTAAAATTAATTAAATGGAGATTAGGGCTTAATGGAGAGATCTGAGCCACACACACACGCGACTAACACATGGTCAGACGGTCCAAATTTAAACTAAGCCTAACCCTAATTAAGAACCCTAATGACTTTAAGGTGACCGGAGCTAGCTCTGGTCATCTTCTCCGGCGAGTCAAAATGCCAACTTCTTCCCTAGGTCACTAAACACCAAATTTCTTGCCCATAAATGATCCACAAACAAAATACATTTTTCATTTGTAATAAAGCTGAATCGAAGCAAAAACATCTTAGGTCAAAAAGTTTCAGAAGCTTCATACATGGTCATTTCTCAAGCATTTTAAAAACAAATCACATCCCAATGATCAGTAGAGCATACAGATTCATATTGTAACTAGAAAAACAAGTTCTAGAAAAATTGTTCTTGAGATATACCTGAGGTTGAGCCTTCTGATTCTGGGCTTTCTGGACTCCCTCTTGGTTCAAATCCACCCCAATGAACTCCCTGATGATGATGAGGAGCTTGGATCAAGCTTGCAATGGCTGGTTTTGATGATTCAACTCTGCTGCACCATAAATCGTGTTTTGATTTGGTTGTGTTTTAGGCTATGGTGATGGGTGGGAAATGATCCTTAGGTCATGTGGAGATGATTGGTGAAAAAAGATTGAAGTTTCAGTGGTTGTGTGATGAGTTTCGAAGAGAGGAAGTTTTTTAGGGATTTTGTGAATTCTGAGTTGAAGGATGATTCATGCTCTTGTGTGTTATGAAATGGCTTGCATAATGTTTGATTAAGCCAATGGAATTGCTCAGATAGTTGTTGTGGCACATGTTGATTGGTATGGGGTGTTTTGCAAAAAAGTCAAGATTTGTGTACTTGAGGTATGCGCCATGGCAGGTCTGGTTTTTTTGGGGTGTCTGGCCTCAACAAGATTCATGGAGAGCCATAAAATCAAGATTATGCAGCTGGCACAAGTGGATGGAAGAATCCAAGGCATTTTGCAAATTTTATGAGTTTTGGCCCTTTTCTGATTTCTTGAAGTTCAAGTCATGGAAACCCTAGGTTTAATGCACAATTCTGATGTTTAGAGGTTTTCTTGACATATTGTGAAGTGTTTGTGCACATTAGAGGTCATTAGAATGCTTGAACATGCCAAAATGCAAAATCCCTCTTTGACATGAAACTTGAAATTATAGGATTTTTGCCAACTTTGAAAGGCCATATCTTGAGTTCTATGATGAATCAAGACATGTTCTTGTACTTTTTAAAAAGGGAAAGACCTAATCTACAACTTTCATGACCAAGAATTTTTCATTTAAAGCATTTTTGGTCATGAAAGAGGAGGTTGAAAAACTTTCCTAAAATGGAAAGTTTGCATTTCAAGTCATTTCCAAAAATGGTAAGTTTGCAATTGGCTCAAAATTCTTCAATATTGTGAACTTTCAACCACTTCTAAGATCAAATAAAGATCATAGAACTTCAGTTTGATGAAAATACCCCTTTGGTTCCATTGTTGGGGGCCTCAGATGCCCTGATTTTGACTTATCTTGCTCAACAAGCTACCCAGTAAACAGATGACTTTCACAATGAATTTCTTCATAAAACTTGGTACACATGATCCTTATAACATTTTAAGAACATTAGAAACAAGAATGAACAAAAAATTGGAGTTAAGGCCTCTGAAACCAAAACCCTAATTTTGGTCATTTGTGCAGTGAAACCCTAGCTCTGCTTCCACGCCTTTGCCAGTTCTTGTGATCTCTTGACTTTCATGAACTTTGAGGAGCGTAATATGATGGTAGAACACATATGGACCCTCTTGGAAAGCTTTGAGACCTTTGGGATGACTCAGATGGATTCTTGGATTGCTCAGATCACAAACCCTAGATGCATATGAACTTGAACTGTGCAGATGAAACAAATATGCAATATGAGGTGTAATGCTTATGTTAATGCAAAGAATGAAAGATCATAAGCCATGGTGTGATAAAGAGTGAGGGAAAATTTGGGGTGTTTATAGTAGGGAATCAGATGCTCCTGATGAGTGTACCACTTGTCGTTGGTCTGATTGATTACCAAAGTTGAATCTCCGAATACATCTAAGGTTTTGATCCTGAGGTCAATGGCTTCCTCAAGACCCATGATACAAGCTTCGTATTCTGCTTCGTTTTTTGTGCAGACAAAGGTGAGTTTTGCCAAGAAAGGCATATGAACTCATTTAGGTGTGATAAGCACCACGTCATCTCCACGACTGTTGCAATTAACTGCCCCATCAAACATCATAGTCCATGCTTCTTCTGGGTCAGGCCCTTCAGTGTGAACTGGCTCTTCTAAATCTTTTGCTTTCAAGAACATGATGTCTTCATTAGGGAAGTCAAATCTCATAGGCTGGTAATCATCAATGGGTTGTTCAGCCAGATAATCAGACAATACACTACCCTTAATGGCTTTTTGAGAAGTGTACTGAATGTCATACTCTGTTAGAATCATTTGCCACCTTGAAACCCTTCCAGTAAGTGTTGGCTTCTCAAATATGTACTTGACTAGATCCATCTTTGAGATCAACATGGTAGTATGAGTCAGCATATACTGTCTTAATCGGCGAGCATCCCACGGTAAAGCACAACAAGTTTTCTCGAGCAGTGAATAACGTTGTTCACAGTCTGTAAACGTTTTGCTTAGGTAGTATATTGCATACTCTTTTCGACCAGACTCGTCATGCTGGCCCAACACACACCCTATTGACTCTTCTAAAACTGTCAGGTACATGATTAGAGGTCTTCCTTCGATTGGAGGCATGAGAATTGGAGGTTCTTGCAGATATTCTTTGATCTTGTCAAAAGCTCTCTGACAATCATCGTTCCACCTGATTGTTTGTTCCTTTCTAAATAGCTTGAACAAGGGTTCGCAGGTTGCAGTGAGATGAGATATGAACCTTGAGATGTAGTTCAATCTACCTAGGAACCCTCGAACTTCTTTCTCAGTCTTAGGTGCAGGCATCTCCTAAATGGATTTCACTTTGTCGGGATCAACCTCAATTCCCTTTTCACTTACAATAAAACCCAGCAGCTTACCAGAACGTACCCCGAATGTGCATTTGTTGGGGTTCAACTTCAATTGATACTTTCTCAGAGGCTTGAATAGTTTCAATAGATTTACCAAATGTTCTTCCTCTGTAAGGGACTTGGCAATCATATCATCCACATAGCACTCGATTTCTTTGTGGATCATATCATGGAATAACGTTACCATAGCCCGTTGATAAGTTTCACCGGCGTTCTTCAGACCAAACGACATTACTTTGTAGCAGAACATGCCCTAAGGCGTGATGAAAGTTGTCTTCCCCATGTCTTCAGCTGACATCCTAATCTGATTATATCCTGAAAATCCGTCCATGAAAGAGAATACCGAGAACTGAGTTGTGTTATCCACCAATACATCAATGTGAGGTAATGGGAAATCATCTTTCGGGCAGGCTCTGTTCAGATCCCGGTAATCCACACGCATACGCACCTTGCCATCCTTCTTAGGTACGGGTACAATGTTAGCAACCCACGGCGGGTAACTAGTTACAGCGAGGAAACTGGCGTCCCACTGCTTTTGTACTTCCTCTTTAATTTTCATAGCCATATCTGGGCGAGTACAACGCAACTTCTGTTTGACTGGAGGAAAATCTTCTCTCAATGGTAACCTGTGCATGACTATATCTGTATCTAGACCCGACATATTGATCGGTGATTTCCAGTTATTATTTCAAGACATGTTAGTTATTGTTTTTCTATGTTTTTGTGCGTTTTCGAGTCTTATGTTTAGATTATTGTGTGTTATTTCGTTATGTGGCAAGGATGTTGCATGTGATCTTTTATATCGTTGGTGCGTTTAATTTGGTTGTTTTTAGTGTATTTACAGGCAGATATCAAGTCGATGATCAGATACGAAGGAAACGGCGATTCGTGTGCGAAGAAACGGAGAAAGAGGGGGTCCAGAAGCCTGACATGGGTGCCCGTGTCACCTGACACGGCCCATGTCAGGAAGGCTATGCAAAGTATGAGGAATCCAGCAGTATGACAAGGGTGCCCGTGTCATAGGTCCCCACTTGATAGCATGTATGAAGGAGTCTAGCAGCATGACACGGGTGCCCGTGTCACACGACACGGCCCGTGTCATGGCACCTGAATGCAAGATTTTTTATTTGGTCTCTTGTGCTGAGGGCATTTTTGACGTTTCGCATGTAATTTTGTAATCTGATACATTAGGGTGATCTGAACCAGAAAAAGATACTTTTGAATATTGGAAATTATCACGCAAAAGGAAAACGAAGGATTTTAGAGGAGAAGTCGGATCGATGAAACGCGAAAGCAATTGACGATCCAATCAATCCTTTTTACATTGTAATGTTTCTTTTCCCTATGTATGTGATTTTCATTGTTTGGATTATGAGTGGCTAAACCCCCCAATGCTAGGGGGTGTCCCTGAGTTATTTGTAATGAAATTGAACTTAATTTTATGAATTTCACTGTTTCTTTCTTCATTGTTTTGATTGATTGATTTTATTGTAAGAAAAATCAATATTGGAAAATTGGATTTTAATCATCGGTTAACAGATTGTAGGAATGCACTGTGAACGTTTTTCAATTAAAACTTTTTATCGGATATCACCAAGGAATTGGGATATCATATTTAACCGTGCAAACTTTTGATATACAAATGCTTGGTATTCATTCTATATGATCAAGGAATTGGAGTATAGTAGGAATACCAAAGGGTTTTCTTTAAAGGAATTTTGGAAAACTATTGTAATAAGACGGTAATGAGTTAGTTGCAGTGATATTTTAAAGATTATAAGCAAATAGTCATTATAAGAATTTCTCATACACCCTCCCTAGCATAATTCTCATATTTGTCATCCTTAGTATTATTTTCCTAATTTTATGTTTACAAGTCTTTTGAGAAAATCTAAACAAACCTTTATAAACTTTTGTTCAACTTGAAATAGTAAATAACTTAATTTTATACCCAGTCCTTGAGATCGATATTCGGGGAATTTCCCTAAGATTACTACAGTGGCCAAAAATAGTACACCTGTTATTTTCCCATCAAGTTTTTGGCGCCGTTGCTGGGGACTGTCAAAAATTAAGTTAATTTTCTTATTTCGATTGAAATTTTTTTGCTCTACGACTAAAATTTTATTGCATTCTCTGTTTATTATTTTAGTGTTATTGAAATTTTGTTATCTAACTTGTGTCTAACTTTTTATGCGAGGTCAGACCTCAGCTAAGTTTTCCTTTAATGCAGAACCAGAAAGAGCTTTGCACGAGAGACGCCACAAGGCAAGACTTGATAGACTGGAAGATACTGGTTCAAGTATCCCGAATCAGGAAGCGGAGGACGACATATCTGTGTACTTTGAGCATAGTGACTCTGACTCAGACAGGGAGACAAATCCAGGATTTGATAACATGGCAGGAAACCAACCTCCTGTAGAAAGTTTGTTAGGTGATTATGGAGGGGCTAATTCCCAGCCTAACCGGATGACTATTGTTAACCAACCGGTGAATGTTGCTCACTTCCAATTACATTCGTCCACCATTCGCTAGTTGGAAAGCAAACCTTTCGCTGGAAGAATCAATGAGGATGCCAACAAGCATCTTCAGAGATTCCTGACTACCACTACATCTTTGAAGATTGAAGGTCATTCTGAGGAAGAAAAAAGACTTGTGATGTTTCCTTTTACACTTACTGATGATGCAGAAGAATGGTTCTACTCACTACCAGCTACTAGCATCACGACTTGGCTAGAGATGGAAACAACATTCCTCAACGAATATTTTCCTGCTTCAGTTTTCATCTGGAAAAGATACGACATCGTCAATTTTAAACAAAAATAATGTGAATTACTTGGAGATGCATATAAAAGATTCAAAAGGTGTTTGACCGCGTGTCTTACTCATAATATGGACGCGACCGAGCAGATGCAAAACTTTGTGAATGGGTTGCGACTCAAGACAAAACAGCTTATAGATACTGCTGCAGGTGGCTCAACAAACTTTTCAACAACCACTGGTATCAAAAGAATCATAGAAGCAATTGCTGCTAATTAACATCTTGAATTGTATGATTGCACAGTGAGTCAACCAGATGGCAAGATTGATTTAAAGCTGATAGAGCAAGTTGTGAAAATGGAAGATCAAATTGCTGCAGAAGTTGAAAGAAGGCTGAAGAAGATGAATCTTGGCACACAGACAGTGGCTCAGGTGGAACCAGTTCAAGAAGTGATTTGTGAGATTTGTTGTGGACCACACTCTGCCATGCATTGTTTGGCAACTCAAGAACAGGTTGAACAAATTAATATGTTGAGGCAGAACAATCCGTATGCCAACACGTATAATCCAGGGTGGAAAAATCACCCCAATTTATCTTGGAAAGATCAACAAGAGAACATTCAAAAATCGGTTCAAGGCCAGCAACAATTTCAGCCCCAGCAACAACAATACCAACCACCAGTTCCAAGAAAAGTTGATTGGGAAATTGCCATTGAAAAGATGGCGGCTCACAATTCTCAATTCCAAGAAGAAACGATGAGTAACTTCAAGAATATTGGAGCCTCTATAAAGAACCTTGAAGTGCAAATGAGCCAAATTTCCCAACATCTAGCTATTCCCCAAACTCCAAGGGCTCTTCCAAGTGCAACTGTAACAAATCCAAGAGATAATCACAAAGTCAATGCAGTCACAACACGAAGAGGAAAAGATACTGAAGAGGTGAAAGATAATTCTGAGAGTGAAAATCAAATGATTGAAGTGGAACTGGAAATAAAAGAGAATGAAGTTGTTGAAGAAGAGGAAGAAGAAACCCCAGCACCAGAAATCAAAGAAAAAACGGTAGAACCAAAACCGGTGATCAAACTTCCTTATCCAACAAGAAAGAAAAAGAAAGGACAACAAGAGAAGAATTTTGAGAAATTCCTAGAGTTGTTCAAGAAGCTGGAGCTGAATATTCCATTACTTGAAGCACCTGAGCAAATGCCCGCCTATGCCAAATTCATGAAAGATATCATTTCTAAAAAGAGAACCATGGGAGCTGAACCTATTATTCTAACCGAAACTTGTAGTGCTATTTTGCAGGGACTAAAGATTCTGGTGAAGAAAAAAGATAGAGGAGATGTCACCATTCCATGCACCATCGGTGACTAGTCATTCAAGAGAGCTCTCATTGATTTGGGAGCGAGCATTAGTTTAATGCCTCTATCCATCTACAAAAAGTTGGGTATTGGTGTTGTTCAAGATACTCGGATGACTCTCCAGTTTGCAGACCATTATGTGAGGCGGCCATATGGAGTAGTCCCTGATGTCCTGGTTAGAGTGGACAAGTTTGTGTTTCCGGTTGATTTTGTGATTCTTGAAATGCCTGAAGATGAAGCAATTCCTTTAATTTTGGGCAGACCATTCTTAGAAACTGGGAGAGTTCTGATAGATATGGAAGGGGGAACACTCACTTTGAAAGTGTACGATGAAGAGTTAAAAATTAATGTTAGAAACACTTTGAAGTATAAAGATGATGTTGGCACTAGTAGTAACATACAAGTGTTAGAACAAGTGGAAGCTAGTGAACATTTAGAGAGTGTATCCCAATTGCCTCTAGAAAGGTACTGAGTATGTCTATTTTTGAAGATGATAAGGAAGTCGAAAGTAGTGATATGGAAGTGGTAGCAATGCTTGAAACTCAAACAATCCTGAAAAGAGTTAGAATGCATCGGTGGGAAGAGCTAAGACAACCTATAATGGTTGATGAAGGTGAAGACAAGCCGAAGATATCAGAATTGAAACAACTACCTAAGAATCTCAAATATGTCTTTCTCGACACTGAAGAAAAATGTCCCGCTATTATTAGCGCTAATTTGAAAAGTGTGCAAGAGGACAAGTTGATTGGAGTTCTTAAGAAATTTAAGGGAGCAATTGGGTGGAAAATTGAAGACCTTAAAGGTATAAGTCCTACTGTGTGCATGCACAAAATACTCATGGAAGAAGATCACAAACCGATTGTGCAGCCCCAAAGGAGATTGAACCATTTGATGAAGGAGGTTGTGAGAAAGGAAGTTGTTAAGCTATTAGATGCGGGGTTGATCTATCCTATATCAGATAGTGCTTGGGTGAGCCCAGTCCATGTGGTGCCCAAAAAGGGAGGAACAACCGTAATAACTAATGAAAAAATGAGTTGATTCCTACTAGAACTGTTACTGGATGGAGAGTTTGCATTGATTATAGAAGATTGAACTTGGCTACGAGAAAAGACCATTTTCCGTTGCCATTCATTGACCAGGTGTTGGAGAGACTAGCGGGACATGATTACTATTGTTTTTTGGATGGTTACTCCGGATACAATCAAATTGCAGTTGCACCGGAGGATCAAGAAAAGACGGCGTTTACATGTCCTTATGGCATTTTTGCATATAGGAGGATGCCATTAGGGCTATGTAATGCCCCCGCTACATTCCAAAGATGCATGACATCCATTTTTGCTGATATGCTAGAAAAGCACAAGGAAGTGTTCATGGATGATTTCTCCGTGTTTGGATCTTCATTTGATCACTGTTTATCTAACCTTTCACTTGTTTTGCAGCGATGTCAGGAAAGTAATTTAATCCTTAACTGGGAAAAATGTCATTTCATGGTACAAGAAGGCATTGTTCTTGGTCACAAGATCTCACAAAAAGGGATCGAAGTTGATCAAGCGAAAGTGGAAGTAATCTCAAAGCTACCACCGCCGATTAACGAGAAAGGTATAAGAAGCTTCTTAGGACATGCAGGTTTTTACTGCAGGTTCATAAGAGACTTCTCAAACATAGCCAAACCTTTAACTACTCTGTTGGTTAAAGATAAGGTTTTTGTGTTTGATAAGAAGTGCACCGATGCTTTTGAGACACTTAAGAAAGAATTAGTGTCGGCACCTATTGTTATTGTTCCCGATTGGTCCCTACCCTTTGAAATTATGAGTGATGCTAGTGATATTGCGGTGGGAGATGTATTAAGGCAGCGTAGGAATAAGTTGTTTCATGTTATTTGTTATGCTAGTCATGTTTTGAACCCTACACAGATTAATTATGCGACTACCGAAAATGAGTTGCTAGCTGTGGTTTATGCCTTTGATTAAATTCAGGCAATATCTGTTGGGTTTAAAAGTGATTGTTTATACTGACCATGCTGCTTTGAAATATCTCTTTGCCAAACAGGATTCAAAACCTAGGCTTTTGAGGTCGATTCTACTCCTTCAAGAATTTGATGTTGAGATTCGTGATAAAAAAGGTTGTGAGAACACTATAGCAGATCACCTGTCGCGGATGTCACTGATCGAAGAAAATGAGGATAAGCGTCCTATAAAGGACGAGTTCGCAAACGAACACATCCTATCTGTGATTGGTGTTCCATGGTTTGCGGATTATGTGAACTATCTGGTCGGTGGTATTATACTCGACGATTTTGACACTAACAGAAGAAAAACGTTTGTTCATGATTGCAGGTTTTATCTGTGGGATGATCCTTATCTGTATAAAAGAGGAGTGGATGGTTTGGTCAGAAGGTGTGTACCCGAAGGAGAACAAAAAGATGTATTAAAAGCATGTCATGATTCCGAGTATGGAGGGCATTTTAGTGGTGACAGGACAGTGGGTAAAGTCCTTCAATCAGGGCTATATTGGCCTACCTTATTCAAAGATGCTCAGCAGTTGGTAAAGGAGTGTGACAGATGTCAGAGGACCGGAAACATATCAAGAAGGAACCAAATGCCCCAAAACTATATGCTTGAAGTATAGTTATTTGATGTGTGGGGGATTGACTTTATGGGACCATTTCCTCAGTCACTCGGAAAAACATACATCTTGGTTGCGGTGGATTATGTGTCAAAGTGGGTTGAAGCGGTGGAATTGCCCACCAACGATGTGAAAGTGGTTACCAAATTCTTAAAAGATAATATATTCGCAAGATTTGGTGTACCAAGAGTTTAATAAGTGATGGAGGAACTCATTTCCTAAATCACCTCATGGAGAGGCTTCTACAAAAATATAATGTGAAACACCGGGTAGCCACTCCATACCATCCGCAAACAAGTGGCCAAGTAGAGGTATCAAATAGACAACTCAAACAAATTCTGGAAAAGACAGTCAACACGTCTCGAAAGGATTGGTCTGTTAAGTTGGATGACGCTCTATGGGCGTACCGAACGGCCTTTAAAACACCGATCGGCATGTCACCGTATCAGCTGGTTTATGGAAAGGCATGTCATTTACCGTTGGAACTTGAACACAAGGCTTTCCGGGCTACTAAGTATTTGAATATGGACCTAGCTAATGCCGGAAGATCTCGCATATTCCAACTGCATGAATTGGAGGAATTCCGGAGTCGGGCATATGAAAATGCTAAGATGTACAAAGATCAAACAAATAAATGGCATGACAAGAGAATTCAAACGAAAGAATTTTTCGAAGGACAACTTGTCTTACTGTATAACTCAAGGCTGAAACTCTTTCCTGGGAAACTCAAATCTAAGTGGTCGGGACCGTTTGAGGTGCATCGAGTCTTCACGCATGGGGCAGTCGAGATAAAGAATCAAGCTAACGGAGATATCTTCAAAGTGAACGGGCAAAGGTTGAAGCCTTATTTTCAAGGACAGCCTTGAGATCATGCAAATGTCATTCGTCTTATCCAGTAGGACGAATGACCGTCGAGCCATGCGACGTTAAACGCAGCGCTGCGTGGGAGGCAACCCAAGATGATTTCATTTAATTTTTATTCGTTCATTTTGTAGGTAGGTTGAAGCAACGTCTCACAGAGTCGGTAAAAGAAAGAAAAATGGTCTGAATGGTGAAAAACGCGTTTTTTCGAAAAGTCAGGGCCCTGACACGGGTGTCCGTGTCCCATGACACGACCCGTGTTAGGAAGAGATGAGGATTGGCAGCCAAGGCCATGTGGAATACAGGGGTGCAACACGGGTGCCCATGTTGTGCAACACGGCCCGTGTTGCAGAGTCTGAACAACCCCTTCCTTTTTATGTTGGTTTTATGGATGCAGGGGCTTGACACGGGTGCCCGTGTTGCGCAACACAGCCCGTGTCAGGAGTGCGGGACTAATTTTTTCAAATTTTTTTACACTTTTAATGAGTGGGGCCCACATCTTTTTATCACTAAACCACTCATTTACCCTTAATTGCATTTTTCAGTTTTATTTTTCACATAACATTGCTTTCTTCTCCACTTTCTCATCTTCTAAAACCCTAGCCTCCATTGTCACCACACTAAAGAACCTTAAATTTCTCCAACACCCACTCACCAAAACTCTATACTCTCTTCACAAAAAGTGCTCCCCTCATCTCCCTTGTCACTCCTACGGTGACGTTTTCTCCTAATCCAAATTTCGAATTTTGTATGTTCATTTTTGCAGGTAGTCAAGAATGCCTCCAAGAAGAGACACTGGAAAGGCCGTAGCGGAGCCATCTCGCCCCCGGAAGAGGGCACACCATATGGCAAATGCTCATGACATATTGTTTGAGGAGCTGGAGCATCAACGGAAATACTCCGTATTGGTCAAGCGTAAGTTAATTCCCGCGAGGTATATCTGTAATGACACGCTTGATAATTTAGGACTGAGAATCGAAGTTCATAGGATGTTTCATACTTTAGGCATGCTTGAATTTATGAAATTTGAAGCGCCGACCTATGAGCGCATAACTTTCAAATTTTTGAGTTCTTTGGAGTTCCAGTTGAAGCACAGGTGGACGGGTGCCGATGAGGAATATTTTGGAACATTAAGGTTCCGTCTGTTTAATACTACTCACTCATTATCCTTAGCGGAACTGGGAGAAGTCCTGAAGCTGCCTAGCTTCGGACCTGGAGCTCCCCCAACAAATTTTGCTGCAGGTGACTTCTGGAGAGCTATCACGGGAAATCCTGAGTATGTCGCTAAGGCGGCAAAGGCTTCATGCATCCACAACCCTTGCTTCAGATATGCACAGAAAGGCTTGGCATACACCTTGTTTTGTAGAGGAGACAACACGAGTGTAACAAGTCAGAAAGAGTTATACCTGTTGTATGGCATGGCCAACAAAGAGCTGATCAATGTCGCAGCTTTTGCGGCTGACCATCTGAAATGAGTGGCAAATGCCAACTCGGGAGAGATATCAGTGGGAGGCATGATAACCCAAATAGCCGACCACTTTGGATATGGTGCTTTGCTGAGGGAAAAGCTTATTGTGACAGGTAAGACAAAAATCGACCTGGCCACCCTCACAACACAAGGTATGATAAAGGTCTTTAATGATTATTACTCTTTGGTTAGCCGTAACCACCATTTGTTGGCATTACCTGCGCCTGATTTCATAAGCATTGAAAATGAGGCTAATTGGATATACGAGAGTCCTGTATAGGACGATGATTTTGTTTTTGATGATGTTGCAGGTACAGATGAAGAAGAAGGTTATCAACTGGAGATGGCGCCTATGCCGCCAGTTGGTAACTCCGCCAATGCCAATCAAGGAACAGGTTCGTCGTGGAGCATGGGTGAGAAAGATTGGGAATGGATGCAAAATGAAATGTGCTTCCTCCGAAGTGAGCAAACTCGACAAGGAGAAGAGCAAACCCGACAGGGGAAAGAGCAAATCCGACAAGGAAAGCTTATCGGAGAAATGCACGAATGGTTCAAGCAGATGCATCTGCGAGACCAACCACCTCAACCACCTCAGTAGGCTTCTGTAAGTCCCCTATTTAGACTAGTTCTCCATCAGTGGGGACACTGATGAGTTCTGGTGTGGGAGGGTTTATTTATTTTGTCGGTTTTTATTTAGTTATTTTGTGTTATGTTTTTACCGTTTCGTTTATTTTAATTGAGAGTTTGTACTGCTTGAATGAATAATTGGAATTACTTGTGAAATCATCCCCGAGCTGAAAAATATGATGATATTTTATCTTGCAAGTGAGAGGAGGAAAAAGTGTAGAGGGTTAAGTGAAAAAGAATCGGGCGAAGAAATAGAAAAATCTTGATGTGAAAGTATAATGCAAACACACTGAATCCTATGAGTAAGTAACGAGTCCGACATGTAGATTTGTGCCATGGTACTTAAATCTGAGAAGTACCCCTTATTAGTTTATCATGACAATCAGACTTCATTTATACTAGTTGTTGTGCAAGGTTGATCGGAAAAAAAGAAGAGAAAAGACACCGGAAAAAAAAAGATAAATAAACAATCGATCCTTCTAAATTGGGTAACCCTCACCCGGTTATTCAGCCTAACGACGGTTGAACCCAAAAATCGGTGTCTCAAAAAATTGGTCAACCAACCTTGTGAATACAATGAAAAATCACAAAAAGCCTTAAAATGAGTGTCCGAATGAAAAGGGGGAAATTTGATAGGAAGACCTAAGCCCAAAGCATAGTCGGAGAGGTTACCGAAAAGAGGGTTGAGGTCTGTGGTGTGACCATGGTTCGGTGTTTGCAAGATATTTTCATTGAGAGAAATGTACCAAAAGTATCCGCCCGGTGATTTGGATCTTATCTGAAGCACGAGTATCCTCATTTCATCTCGAAAGACGCAAGCTTTATGCTTGAGGACAAGCAAAAATTCAAGTTCGGGGGAGTTTGATCGGTGATTTCCAGTTATTATTTCAAGACATGTTAGTTATTGTTTTTCTATGTTTTTGTGCGTTTTCGAGTCTTATGTTTAGATTATTGTGTGTTATTTTGTTATATGGCAAGGATGTTGCATGTGATCTTTTATATCGTTGGTGCGTTTAATTTGGTTGTTTTTAGTGTATTTTTAGGCAGATATCAAGTCGGTGATCAGATACGAAGGAAACGGCGATTCGTGTGCGAAGAAACGGAGAAAGTGGGGGTCCAGAAGCCTGACATGGGTGCCCGTGTCACCTGACACGGCCCGTGTCAGGAAGGCTATGCAAAGTATGAGGAATCCAGCAGTATGACACGGGTGCCCGTGTCACATGACACGGCCCGTGTCATAGGTCCCCACTTGATAGCACGTATGAAGGAGTCCAGCAGCATGACACGGGTGCCCGTGTCACACGACACGACCCGTGTCATGGCACCTGAATGCAAGATTTTTTATTTGGTCTCTTGTGCTGAGGGAATTTTTTGACGTTTCGCATGTAATTTTGTAATCTGATACATTAGGGTGATCTGAACCAGAAAAAGATACTTTTGAATATTGGAAATTATCACGCAAAAGGAAAACGAAGGATTTTAGAGGAGAAGTCGGATCGATCAAACGTGGAAGCAATTGACGATCCAATCAATCCTTTTTACATTGTAATGTTTCTTTTCCCTATGTATGTGATTTTCATTGTTTGGATTATGAGTGGCTAAACCCCCCAATGCTAGGGGGTGTCCCTGAGTTATTTGTAATGACATTGAACTTAATTTTATGAATTTCACTCTTTCTTTCTGCATTGTTTTGATTGATTGATTTTATTGTAAGAAAAATCAATATTGGAAAATTGGATTTTAATCATCGGTTAACAATTGTAGCAATGCACTATTAACGTTTTTCAATTAAAACTTTTTATCGGATATCACCAAGGAATTGGGATATCATATTTAACCGTGCAATCTTTTGATATACAAATGCTTGGTATTCATTCTATATGATCAAGGAATTGGAGTATAGTAGGAATACCAAAGGGTTTTCTTTAAAGGAATTTTGGAAAACTATTGTAATAAGACGATAATGAGTTAGTTGCAGTAATATTTTAACGATTATAAGCAAATAGTCACATATTTTGATAGGACCAAGCAAAGACGTCGACATATTCCCGAAGCATACTGATGATCTGTTATTTCACTAGAGCTTGCAAACTAGCCCCGATCTTCACCTCTTTCACATCTTCCTCGGTACCAAGATTGATAGTTTCAACCTCCTCCTGATGAGGAGCAATCACTTTTTCCTCTTGCCTCAATAACCTAGCCAACTCTTCAGGTAAATCATAGTCTTCATCAACCCCTTCACTTGCCTAATTAATTGGATTGTCGAAGTCATACAAGGTCATAGCAGTGCTGTTGTCGATGCAATCTGGAGGATTATCTCTGCAAGGGTAGAGATTTGTTCATTTTAGTGATTGATTTTAATCTTGTTTAAAAAAAATGTGAATGGAGTTATTATTGAAAAACATTGCCATTTATTTCTTTGTGCGAAAATAACAAAAATGAAAAACAGTGAGAGAAAAAGAATATCGTTTGCAAAAGATGTCCATTTGTTCATTAATCATTCATATGAACAAAATACAAATATGGCCCTATTACAAAATGAGTCCTGACACCTTGGGCAAGATGCAGGATTTGATGCATGCTTAAATAGGAAATAATAATTACTCTGCAGAAGTAATCCTTATAATTTCCTGGGAAGACCGGTTAAGGACTTACTGGCCTGGGACATTTGGACGAATCCAGCTCTCCAGGTTGAAGTCACTTTCAGCCTCGTCTTCCACATTGTTGACTGCATCCGGGGTTAGCATACCCCCACTGATAAACTTGGGAGCTTCAGCAGCCTCCTCTTGGACCCGTCGGGATGGTTTGTAACCCAACCCGAACTTGTCTTCCTTGATCTGAACTTGCAGTAGCTTGCCCCAGCCCTGGGCATTCCCGTATTCAACAACCTTCCGAGCTTGCTTATAAGAGGAGATTGAAGTACCAGACACTTCAGTTGTTGCTTCATTGACATTTAGGGCCTCAAACCCTTGGCTCATTGTCTCATGGATCTCTCCGTCCATCTCAATATACATGTATGTAGCTAGATGACTGACGAAGATATCCTCCTCCCTACAGATTGTGATGATTTGACCTTCCCATTCGTATTTCAACTTCTGGTAAAGGGTTGACGTTATAGCGCCAGCGACATGAATCCATGGCCGACCCAACAAACAGCTATATGCAGGCTGAATGTCCATCACGTAGAAGACAATTTTGAAGATATGTGGGCCAATCACCACAGGCAGCTCAATTTCCCCAAGAACTTATCTTTTAGAACGGTCAAAGGCTCTCACTACCAGGTTACTTGGACGCAGTGCGAGACCATTGATGCGTGTTTTTCGCAAGTGTACGAACACGTCAGAGTAATATAAACGATTGTCGAATCCACAGAGACCAAGTGTCAATCTATCGTACCTGTTGTTATGGTGTGTATCTAAGGCAACTAAATATAATGGTTTTAAGGAGAGTGCAATGGTAAATAAAACGGTAATTTTAAACAATTAATAGAGACAGGCTCGAATGTAATTCACGTAATCAATAGATAATCCGGTACTTGTTAATAGAACTACTTATGGGCAATGTTTTCTCCTTTGAAAAGAACTAATTTAACAGGAACTGTCGCTTTCGCGTATTCAGAACCGAGTTGTACTCCCTAATCAACCCCTCCTATTGTCACGGATAAAAAGGTGCGTACTGCGTTAGAGTAGTAAACCTATTTTTAAGAAATATAGTATCTTGACTAAGTTGAAAAGTACTTTAACCTGGATTTCTTAGCAAAAAGAGGTTCTCACGAACCATACTCTAAACTTCATAACGCGTCCGAAAATCGTTTTAAAATCTCTTTTCTTTTTAATCTAAAAACTCCTAATGAACTAGACAAAGCGCTTTTGGCTATTTTTGAAATAGTTAAAAACAATTGCTTAGATTGAAAGATAAAATAGCCCTCAAGTGTTTCCACGAACAATTGTACTGATTACTGGTTTAATTACGATCCTTACATTCTAACCTTTATGGATTTAGTTAGACATGGTAAAGTAAAAGTTCTTTTTATAATTTTTCATAAAAGTAATTTAGTGCGAGTGCGGAAAGTAAATAAAAGTAGTGTGAGTGCGAAAATTAAATAAAAGTAGTGCGAGAAATAAAGGTATTTAAAGTGAGTGCGGAAAATAAACGAAAGTAGTGCGAGTGCGAGAAATAAATAAAGTAAAGCGAGTGCAGGAAATAAATAAAATAAAGTGCGAGTGCAGATAATAAATAAAGTAAAGCAATGCGGAAAATAAATAAAGTAAAGCAATGCGGGAAAGTAAAATACGAACTGGAATTAAAATGGCGGCAGGATTAACTTCCTCCCAAAGTGCTCCAAAACTCGATCACACAGACAGATACAGACTCGATCACTCGATTGCAGAAACACCCCGATGTGGAATGATAACTGCTTTAAAACTGATATATGCCTAAGAGATTCTAAGTTTGGATGATGAAAAACGAAAATCTAAGGTCCTATTTATAGGAATACTAAATGCAGGAAAAGACCAGGATGCCCCTTCCACTAAAAAGTGGAGGGAAACTGTTTTTGCCTTGTGGCGCCCGCCACAAGGCCATGGCGCCCGCCATAGGACTGATATGGGATGAAAGAGTGGGGATCGTGGGTCTTGGCAGTTGTGGAGTGGTATTGAGACGTGGCCACGTCATGGCAGACCCCATGGCGCCCGCCATGGTGGATGCCGTAAGTGCAAAACGCTGAATTTCTAGGTTTTCGTCCGTTTCCACTCCTTTTTCGCTCCTTTTCTCGATTTAGGCCCCGATTACATAAAAAACCTGAAAACAAAGAAAAATAAAGTAATAACATAACAAAATAACAATAAAAGCTAAGAATTCATGCGAAATCGGAGTCAGAAATACGGTGAATTTTAGTGTGATCAACCATCGTATTCCATCTTGACCAAAGATTTCTTCGGAAGAACATTGAGTGAGGATCCAGTATCAACCAAGACGTGAGAGAGAACAACGCATTTACACTTCAAGGTAATGTGCAGAGCCTTATTATGGTTGCGGCCCTCCGTAGTTAGATCACCATCGATGAACCCTAGCCCATGGCTAGTATTGACATTAGAAACCACCGTTTCTAGCTGATTAACTGTAATCTCTTCTGGCACGTAAGTTGCGTGCAGGAATTTAAGAAGTGCATTCCTATGAGCTTCGGAACACATTAGCAGTGATAGAATAGAGATTTTGGAGGGGGTCTAATGGAGCTGGTCCACAACCTTATAGTCACTCTTCTTAATTATTCTCATGAGCTCGTCTACATCCTGGTCAAAGGACGTCTTCTGAGCTTCCTTGGTAATAGGCTCTTCAAGAACCACATTCTTTCCTTTAGCCTTGGCAGCAGCTTCTGCTTCAGCATTGGTTCTTTGGAATTGTGGGGCAAAGAGACGTCCGCTTCGGGTGAAGCCTCCGCCTCCCCCCACATTATCAATCTGTGGTGTAGAGATGTCAATAGTGACTTTCTTTCCATTGCAATACAAATCGGAGCCATAGTGCCAAGGTACGACACTATTGCTATCATATGGAACTGGTCCTGGTACCGTGATAGTAACCAGACTGATTGTTGCGGAAGAAGGAACTGAGACAGTCTGAGGTTCATAATAAATTGTGACAGGAGGTCTGACCGGAGATGGTGCTAGTGATGATGGTTACTGCTGTTGATGGAGATGTTGATTGTTGAAATAATCTGGAATGGGGATTGTTGCAGGATCATAGTAAATAGTCACTGTGGAAATGTCTTCGTTAATGGTTGTTATTGTTGTAGAAGGATGTGTTGAACTGATATCTGTTGAAGTTGAAGAAGGGATGATTGCTGATGTTGATGAAGAATCTGTTGGAATGATCGTTGTTGAAGTTGTAGGAGTGATATCTGATGGAATGATGTGTGCTGGTGTTGTAGGAGGAATGGTTGTTAATGTTGTAAGAGCTTGAGATGTTGAAGTGATCTATAAGGTGCCCTCCTTGATAAGATTGTTGATTCCGGTCTTCAAACCTGCACAACCGTTGATGGAGGTCTTGCAAGCTTCACAGTGGGCCTCACAACCCGAGAACACTTGGCACTTTAAAAGTTGGGCTTTAACCTCGGCCAGAGGTGTCTGAATGCTTGCAACATTGTCAATTAGGTTTATTGGTTGATCTTCCTCAATAGCATTTATCCTAGGACCACCATGGCTAGGCATAGGATTCTTGGTAACACTCGGAGGAGGTGCAAAGTTAACTTCCTTAGAATCAATCAGATCCTAAACCTTCATGTGCAAGGCTCTGCACTTTTCTGTTGTATGGCCAGGTACATTTGAGTGGAAGGCACACCGGGCATTAACATCATAGTTTCTTGGGAGGTTCTGAGGATTCGGGGGAGCCAGAGTCCTTAATTCAATCAAGTTGAGTTTTAACAATTATGTAAGTAAGGCAGCATAAGGCATTGGAATGGGATCAATAACCCTATTGACTTATGAAGGCCTCTGTTGAAACGGCTGTTGTTGCTGATTATTATTGTTGAAAGATCTTTGTTGAGGAAATTGTTGTTGTGGTGGGAAGTGTTGTGGTTGTGGAGTGTCCTGTTGTTGAGGCGGAGGAGCTGGAATTGTGACAGCAGCTATTGATCTTGGCATGTACTGAGGCCTACTTCTTCCCATATGTACTGAGTTTGTCTCACCTATCCTACGAGGTCCTGCAAAAGGTTTCCTTGTATTGCTGGAACTGGCACCATTATCTGAAATTTTGCCCATCTTCAGTAGACTCTCAATTCTTTCCCCAGCTATAACTACATCCGCAAAGTTGGTGGACGAGAAAGCAGCAAGTCTGTCAATGTATGTTCCTTGTAGGGTGTTCATAAACATGTCGGCCATCTCTCTTTCAGACATTGGAGGTTGGACAATAGCAGCAAGTTGTCTCCACCTTTGGGCATATTCTCGGAAGCTCTCTCTTAATGACTGTGACATACTTATTAGGAGTGTCCTATTGGGAGCCATGTCTAAGTTATACTGATACTGGCGTATGAAAGCTTCAGCCAAATCCTTCCAGTTTCTAACTGTTGCCCTGGACATATGAGAATACCATTCACGGGACGCCCCGGTCAGACTGTCCTCGAAGTAAAACATCCACAACTTTTCGTCCATGGTATAAGCTTTCAGTCTCCCCATAATGGACTGCAGGTGAGTATGTGGACAAGAGGTACCATTATATCTCTCAAAGCATGGAGGCTTGAATTTGTGAGGAATCCTCACTCCCTCAACTAAGCCCATGTCTATGACATCAAATCCCAAGGAGTTTTGGGACTCCAGAGATCTCAACTTTTCAGCTATTTCGTCCAAACGGCGATCATAGGCTTCATCCCCAGCACCGATTACTGTAAACTGTTCCTCTTGGGGGTCTTCTTGCAAGGAACGACCTCCAGTATTTCCTTGGGTATTTCTGATAGCATTGACTTCGGGATTGAGGTGAGGCCCAAACTCTGGTGCACCTGTTTGTGGTTGTCCGTGATCATTGTTACTAGTAACTCCTATACCTGGATGATTCTCTTCGGGAGTTTGCTGCTCGACCAACTCTCTTAATCTTTCTTGGCTTTGGGCTAACCCAGTCATTACTGCCATGAACTGGTTCATCTGAGCCCTCATCTCAGTCCTTTCATTAGCCATCTGAGTTCTCACGTCAGTCAAATCTTGTTGAACTTGGTCCATCGGTAAGCTCGGAAGGTTGTTTCTTGTAGGATACCGGTGAACTCTGTTGATGGGAAAAACCCTCCTACGAGCAATGTTTCCTGAAACCACAGCAAAGTGAGAAAACAATAACAGAAATACCTACAAAACAAAGAATGAGGTTAGTATGCAATGCAATATGTCTATTTGTCTTCTGAGGGTATCCAGTTTGGTTCTTCTGGTTTTGACCTTCCAGGCCTCTAGGAATGATGATGTTGGAGAGAAATGAAGCCCAAGAGATAAACCCAAGTAATACATAAACCATATATTACAAATAAAAAGATACATAGTTTATGATTACAAACAAGTTCCCATGGTGGGTCAAAATATAACAAAATCAAGGAATACAACCAAATTATCACGAGAGATAAAGTACAACCAAAATGAAATGCAAATACACAGAAATCAAATATCCAGCCCAAAGTCATCCTCTCTGACTTCCTTCAGGAGAGCATCAGTCACTGGTCCAACTGGATGCTCTATGATGGTCCTGATAAGAAGGTTCCTGGTGGCAATAGCACTTGTCAACTTCTTATACTTGTCTTGGTCCTTTGATCTCTTTAACCCCGCCCTGAGTTTCAACTCGGAGATTTCGTTATGTGATGCTAACAAGGCTTCTTGACTCTTCTTCTCATTAGTCTTCATCTGCTCTATCCTAGCCTGGGTCTTCTGATCTTCTTGTGAACGAGCCTCAGTAATTCCGATCCACCTAGCCTGACTCTCTTCCAAGTAGTAATCAGCTCCGGCTTTCTGAATCTTAGCTTCTTTGCAGGCATTCTTCAATACCAACTCCCCTGCCCGGGCTTTTCTGATGTAATCATCTGTCTTCTCAATCTTGGTAATATGCTCGATTCGGAGCTTCTCCAACCTCTCATTGTCCAGATTACTATCATTCCTCTCCTAGAGGGTCTTCTTCAGGGCTTCAGAGAGCTGAGCATTCCTTTCTCTCAACTTCTAAAACTCCTCTAAACTGACTGTAGCTATAGGCTCTACTGCTGATGGCCCTGGCACATCCTCTAGGGTAAATGGCATGTGGGTGATTTGTCCTCTGAGGTGAGACCAAGTAATGTACCGAGTTGAAGCTATGTTGTTGCACTTGCCAAGAATAGCAGTCCCTTTTGTCTGAATATTATCCCAAGCCCAGGCTGCTTGTCGGACGATAGCATGATTATTCTGAATGTCACAGTAAATGGTTTCTGATAAGTCATGCTCTCTAGGTGGATGTACTAAGGCATACCCTAGCTGCCTTTTAAAAAGAAAAGGATTATAGTTGATGCAACCCTTCACTCCAATAAGAGGTACATTGGGATACTGCCCACAACTTGTAATTATATCTCTGCCCTTGGTGCTCTGAGTGCACCACCTGATGTCTTCTGAAGTGAGAGCAATCATTATCTTTTCCCAATTTCTTGACTGATGAGGATTCAAGAAAGCTTCTTTCATTGGTAGGTGTCTCAATAACCAACAGTAGAAGAGAGGGTCACAACATCTGACTAGTCTTCCCCTCTGCTTCTCATTTCTCTGATGCACTGAATAATAGAAATCCCCTAGCAGGGTGGGAACTGGATTCTTCAGCAAGAAGATATGGATAGCATTCTTGATTACAAACTTAGGCTCGTCTGCAAACAAGATGATCCCATATATATTAAGGTCCAGGAGAGCATAAACAGTATCCCACTTCCCAACTGTAGCATGACTGGTGGCCTGAGTGATCAAGAAGTCCAAATGGAGGCCTGGGATTCCAGCCTTGGTGGTCATATGCTGATCAATGATGGTGGCTTCCAAATATAGAGCCTTAGCTATATCCTCATTCCTAGGAGCAGTCATCTCAGGGTTGAAAGGAATCCCTCTCCTGATGGGGACACCCAACAACATGGAAAATTCTTCTAACAAAGGGCCCAACTGAAAGTCTGGGAAAGTAAAGCATCTGAGAGGAGGGTCATAGAACTGAAGGCAAGTGTGGGTCATACTCCTTTGTGATGCATCCAATTCCGTGATCATGTCCATGATACCACTATAGTGTTCCCTGAATAAAGGGACATGATCAGGAGTGATGAGTGTCTGAATCTGCCTAATGTCTGCCAAAGAGGGCTCAAAGAAATGATAAGTGATGTTGCTCTTCCTGGATGAATCCATACTGATAATGGATGCTGATGAAGATAACTGAGGAGAAGTACTGATGAAGACAACTGATGAAGATGGTGAAGAAGATCTCTGATGAAGATAGCTGATGAATATATCTGATGAAGATGTCTGAGCAGAAGAATAGTCAAAACCAAACCAAATAAGATGTGGATACCCTGTAAAACAAATAGACAAATGTTAAAATGATGCAAAATGATGTATGCAGAATGATATGCAAGGGTTTGTGATCAGGTGCTGGATTTGTTATCTGCTTTGATAGGGTCCATGTTGTCGCTCCCACTAAATTAAGCCGGGTCAAATAGGGTACAGACGCGAACGGTCGGCGAAAGAGACAATGAGAACACACAGCAGTGGACTCACTGGAGATGAAAAGAGTCGCCAGCTAGGCATTTTTATCCCGGAGGAAAGGTAATGCTGCATAAACCTAGGAAAAGATGGATAAGACGGTTGCGAACCAGAGAGACTGAGAAAGGGGGTTGGTTACAACCTGGGAAGGTATTAGCACCCAGATTGTCCGTCGTACTCGACGGGATCCACGCTTAAAAGATTTGTGTTTTAAAGGGGTAGTGTCAGTGAAATTTGTGTATAAAAAGAGCTGGAAGAAAGATGTACAGGTGTCAGTGTATGAGAAGTGAAATGTGATATATACAGTGTCAGTGTAAGGACAAGAGTGAAATGCTCATGATAATGAGGCTAAGAATAATGCTGGAAGGAGGGGGAATATACAGAGACTTTTGTTCGATAACTGTTAAGTTATGCCTACGTATCCTCTCGTGCAATGAGGAAGTCAGAACACCGTAGTTCGATCCAAAGAGACTGAAAGATGAATTGACTGATGAACTGCTAGCTTGTCTATGCTCAAGTGTATGACCTGTCTGGCTCAGGTGCAAACTGTCTTGCATTAGACGGAAGAAGCGAGTTCTCGTTTGTGAGTGAATGAGATGAGAAAAGAATCCTGGAGGAGACGTTTATTGTTTGTTTTTTTGTATTTTTCAGTCTTTTATTGCTTTTGAAAGTTTGTCATAAGTTAATGAGCTTAAGCCTAAACCAATGGGTTAGTAAACTCATCACATCTTCTCTCTAATTAGGGGTAATGAGAATACCTTAAGTGTGAAGTCAGATTCTCACACTTAATCACCTTTGGGGTAGGGTTAAGATCATTAACCTACTTGTGATTATTTAGATGTTTTTGTTGTTTTTTGTTTAGTGTTAAGTAATGAGATTAAGCCATAATCAGGGACTAAACAGACTCATTACACCATCCTAATAGAAGGATAATAGATGAGAATGTTTATGCTGAGGAAAGCTCCTCAACTTAATCCATGATTAGGGATTAAACCCATGACAAAACAAGCCTTTGATTAAGTGGATTTTATTTAATGATAAGATGTTGAAGTGATTTTTAGGTTTTGTAAGACAACTTGAGGGGGACTTGTCCATTAACACTAGGGTTAGTCCTTCTTAACCAATTAAGGAAGAATTAGAACCCTAATGCAAGGCCCAAGTTACAAGCTTGATGCCTTGATGATTATTAAGATGGATTGATTAAAGGAGTTAAACACATTAAGGGTTTAACACTTAGGATTAAAGTTATACACTCCATCCTAATAGAAGGATGCAGGCATAAGCTTAATCACAAAGCCTTAAAGCCTTTAGGGTTTAGTCCCTGATTATGAGGTGAGAAGAGAAGACTCAATGAGACACAAAGGTAAAAACTAAGTGGGGGACTAAACAAAAACCCTAATCATTGTCATGCTTGGTTGTTCCTAAGGTTTGTGAGGTTTAACAAGAAAGATCTTCAATGGAACCACCAGGAAGCAGATGTAAGGATCAGGAGAAGCAAAGTAACTTGCTTCACTTAAGAAGACAAGTCACTTGAGGAAAGAAAGTAAGGAGAAAAAGAATGAGCAAGCTCAATCTCAAACACATAATAAAATGCATCAAGGGTGCATGAAAGAGATGAAAATAAATTATGAGAAGTGAAGGCAAATTCACTTCTCAAACAGCTTACCACCTGAAAAGTTAGAAAAGAAATGCAATGCAATGCAAAATGGGATGGAATGGCATGATGAGAAGCAAAACCAGAAGCACATACATGATGTTAATGATGCTATGAGATGCTACAAACATGAGGCAACACATGGAAATGATCATGCAAGCTTATGGATGCAAATGGAGCAAGTTAAGAAGCATGAACATACATGGAAAGTTATGAAATGCAAATGGCACACAACATGACAAGTGCAAGATGCAATGATCAAACATGTTTTCAATATGTCTTAAGATGCTAAATGAATCAAATGGATGCATAAAATGTCATGGCAAGTCAAGGTATGAATGCAAATGCAAGATGGATGCATATGGAAGCCCAAATTAGGGTTTATGATCAAAGCATCAAACACAAACCAAAATCAGAAGCAAACATCAATATAAAAAATGGAAAATGCACTCAAAGGATCCCTAATCCTATACTAACTCACTGCTCAAAGGAGAAGTTTCAACTCTTAACCAAATTCAAGATATGATTTTCCTAAGTTTTCTAGGGTTTTAGGGTTCCTCAACAAGAAAAATGCCAAACAAATGGAAAATGAAAGATCAAATCATGACCATTTAATCTCACAAACTACATGATATGCTAAACACAATGCAAAAAGAATCAAAGTCCAACTCTTTGTGGTTAGGCAGAAGTGATTTTTGAAAGTTTGGATCAAAATAATGCATAAAAATGATTTTAATTCCATGAGAAATTCTCAAAATGCATCAAGATCAAAAAAGAAATTTGGTTTGAGGGTTGGACAATGTTTCTAAATGTTTTTAAAGGTTTCATGAATTTTTTGGTGATTTTTAAATACCTAAAAGTATTTTTAATTAATTAATTCCCATTAATTAATTAAAAAGAAACTTTTAAATATTTAAAAATTCTTTTTTAATGCTAAAAATAAAAATAAAAATATTTTTGTGTTCTGAAATTAAATAATAACTTGTATAAAAAATTTCAGAATTTTTGAAAAGGTTTTACTATTTTTAAATAAATGGGGAAAGAAATATAAAATAAATGAAATAAAAATAAAAAAAAGGAAAAGTAAACGCAATGGAGGGCCAGGATGGGTTCTGGGGAGAAAGCCTGTTGACTACGCGCGCAGATCAATGGACCACATTCAAACTTGACTAAACTGAATTATGAATTAATTAAATGAGATTAGGGCTTAATGAGTGCATCTGGGCCACACATACACGCGCCAAGTCAACCAAGTCAACAGATCCAACGCATCAAATTCAAACTACACTTAATGACATGATTAAGCCCTAATTATTTTCAGGTGGCCGGAGAAGACTTCCAGTCGTCTTCTCCGGTGGGAACCCCACCTGAAAATTCCTAGAATCCTCAAAACGTAACTAAAATGAAATCTAAACAAACAGAAATCCTTCCCACACCTCACTGAATCAAAACCCTAACACAAACATCAATTATATTTCATCAATCTCATGAATCGAAACAAAACAAATTTTAGGGCAAGACTTTCAGAACACGATTAAACTCTCATCTCTTCACCATTTTCAAAACCAACAACATATTCATGATCAGGGAAGTATGTAGAAGCTATTAAGAACTTAAAAATTCATTTCTGAAAAAAAAGTTCTTGAGCTACCTGAGTTTTGAAGCTTTCAGTTTTGCAACCTTCTGGCCTCTCCTCTTTGTGCAATCTACTCCCTTTGGTCCCTTGATGATGTCTGGATGCTTAGAAGGAGCTTGTGCTGGCTGGTTTGGGAGATTGAACAAGTTCTGTTCAAGCTCAGGTGAGAATCGTGTTTGGCTTATGTGAGGTTTCAAGGATGAATGAAGGCAGGGAAATGATCAGAAGGATGTGGTGATGAGTTCTATGAAGTTTGTTTGTGAGTTTGTAGCTTGTACACTGAGTTTCGAAAGCTTTTGCTTTTGAGAGTGAAAATGAGAATGTGATGTTCTTGCTGGTTTCAGGCTTGTGTGTTATGTTGTTTGGCTTGCAATTAGTTTGTATAAACAATGTTGATTGATCAGAAGATGTGACATGCCCTTTTGTGATAGGTGTAGCTACTTTTGCCAATTTGTCAACTTTGTGTAAGAGAAGCATGGGTCATGTTCTAGCCAAGTACAAAGGGTGTGGGCTGCGCAGCATGGTGTGAGGGAAAGGCTAGGATGGTTCAGCAATGTAGCTAGCAAGTGGATGAAATGTTATGATGGCTTTTGCAACTTGCTTGCTTTTGATCTTCATGAAAATATCTTGCCTCACAAGCCATAAAACATGTGATCTCTTTGGCCCATTCTGATTTTTAGAACATGTGTGATCATGTGATGAAGTTTTGAAGTCATTTTGAAGTCAATAGAGTGCTTGGTACATGAGTTTGCAAGTTTTCCATTTTGTGCATAACTTGAAATTTAGTGATTTTTGCCAACTTTGATGCACCATAACTTTTGATCCAAAATGAATTAGGTCATGTTCTTGTACTTTTTGAAAAGGGAAAGATTTAATCTTCAACTTTCATGACCAAGGTTTTTCCATTTGAAGCATTTTTGGATCAAAAAGTAAGGATTGAAAAGTTGCCTAGAATGACAAATTCCTTAAAAGTCAAACTTGCCCCAAAAAGTCAACTTTGCAAAAACTTGTAATTCTTGAATTTTGTGAACTTCCAACTTCTTCCATGATCAAATAAAGATCATATACACTCAAAATGATGAAGATCACCCCTTGGTTGGGTCATTGGGGGCCTCAGATGCCCTGATTTTGCACTGACTTGTCCAGAAAGTCAACTCTTGATCAGATGACTTCCCCATGGAATTTCTTCATGAAAATTGATATTCATACTCCCTATACCATATAGAGACCAATAGAAACAAGAATGACCAAAAAAATTGAAGTTATGGCCTCTGAAACCAAAACCCTAATTTCAGGTCACCTGTGCAGTCAAGCCTGGCCCTGCTTCCATACAAATCCCAGTTCTTGTGATTCTTTGGCATTCTTGACTTTGAGAGGATATAATATGATACTTGAACACGCATGGACCCCTTTGAAGTGATTGTTGACCTTTGGAGTGGCTCAAGAAGCTCTTGGATTGCTCAGATCACAAACCCTAGATGCAGGTGACTTTGAACCAAAGCAGTAAATCAAAAATGCAATATGAGATGGTATGATTTTGTTTATGCATATGAAATGATCACAAACCATGGTGTGAATGGGTGAGGGAAAATTTGGGGTGTTTACAGCTGCCCCTATTCAAACATGAGTTAGCTGTGCAGGATGTAAGCGAAGGCTTATCAGGCAAACAAGATAACTTGTGGTTGAATACCAAAGACAGTCCAAAATTTGCACTCACAGAATGAAGAAGAAAAGGGATATAGATTGTAAAAGAAAATAAAGTATATTGTAAAGTGTGGGCGACGGAGGACGACCGTTGAGCAAAGGACGACTGCTGGGTAAAGAGCCATGACGGGGACGGCCGACATGCTGGGGATAAAAGGTATTATGATGGGGACGGCCATCAAGATAAAGTTGTAAGATTCTCTGGGAATTAATGAAACATGACGGGGACGGCCATCAAGTTCATAAAGGTAAGGTAATCAACGATGGGGACGGCCACCGAGCTAAAAAGAAAAGGGACCACGACGGGGACGGCCATCGGGTTAAAGAATAAATGAAATAAACAGATGATGAGGTACGGTCATCAAAGGTGAAGGACGATCACCTAGCAGGGGACAGCTGCTCTGTTGGGGATAAGATGAGGGACGGTCATCTAAGGTGAAGGACGATCACCTGGCAGGGTACGACTGCCGAAAATATCGCGACATAGGACGAATGCCGGATAAAAGGTCAACGATGGGGACGACCATCAGATGAGCATGATGGAGGACGACCATCAAGAGGTGGAGGATGACCACCTAGCAGGGGACGGCTGCTCTCGAGGTTTATCATGACATAGGACGAATGTCAGATAACCAAAAATCAACAATGGGGACGGCCATTGGATAAAATGATGAAGGACGATCATCAAGAGGTGGAGGACGACCACCTAGCAGGGGATGGCTGCTAAATATCAACGATGGGGACGGCCATCGGATGAGCATGATGGAGGACGACCATCAAGAGGTGGAGGACGACCACCTAGCAGGGTACGGCTGCTCTCAGGGGTTTATCATGACAAAGGACGAATGTCAGATAAAAAGGAAAATTTGCTTTGTTGGTGATCTACTGGGGATTAGTAAACACGGACGAGTGTTTATACCCAAGAAACAAAAGGTATAAGCGTTTAGATGTTGTGTATAGATTAGAGATGCGGACGAGCATCCTTAAGACTATGATACGGGCGAGTATCAGGTAGAAACAAAAACCGACACGTGTTCAGAGATGATGATGCGGACGAGTATCAACTGGTTAACAGAGAACACGGACGAGTGTTGAATCTGAGGGGACTCTTCTGGGGAATAGTAGACACAGACGAGTATCTATATTCAATGAGACGTAAGTGTTTGACACAGTGTATGGATTAAAGATACGGACGAGCATCCTTAAGACTATGATACAGACGAGTATCAGGTAGAAACAAACGCTTGACACATGTTCTGAGATGATGGTACGGACGAGTACCAACTAGTTAACAAAGAACAAGGACTATTGTTGAATCTGCGGGGATATGACTGGTATATACAAGATACGGACGAGTATCTGTATAAGTATGAGTAGTATGAGTGGTGTATAGATGAATATTTAACTTGCTGGGGAGAGTGACACGGACGAGTGCCAAAAGGAGAAGAGTGTAGTATAAACAAGTATCTGATATACAAAGTGTTTACATTACTGCGTTGGGAAAATGACATGGACGGATGTCAAGGAAATGTATATATATAAGTATATGTGAGTGCAAAGAGAATGTCTTTGGCTTTCTGCTGGGGATATGACACGGACGGGTGTCAAAGGGAGTATATACTGGTGTTTGTGAATGTGAGGCAACTGCTTTTGCTGGGGAATCTGGGGGATGTTTCGTATATTGTTGGTGAGTTGTCTTTGTTCACAAGTGTTTGATCCAAAACATGGCTTGTAATTATGCAATATGTTGGATTTTTGCCGTAATGCTCCGTTTTAGACGGAATGCTACGCTCTGTGGGTGAGTATGATGCGAATGCTATGATTATGCGAGGATACCAATCCGGGATCTGGGTCCCGATGCTGTGAAGATCTCTGATCGATCCGCTTGAAGTGAACATCCCAGCTGGGGATGAGATCATTGGTAGACCTGATGAAATGTATCTCCTTGGGGATATTGGTCACTGATAGACATATCCTTGTAATGAGGGGCCCAGCTGGGACTTCGTAGAAGCTTTCGTCACTCTGTTGTGATTCCTTCATGCGTTGCTCTTCTGAGTAGAGGCTGACACTGTGGGGAAGTAGTTCCCTGACTTTTGTGCTTAACTGAGGAAGAATGATTGGCAACTCGGCTGGGAGAAGCAATAAGTGGCCACTCAGCTGGGGAGAGAACTCTTTGAGTACTAAAACTGAGTGAGTGTTTGTCAGCTTGCTGGGATGAAGCTTTCATGCCCCGAGTTGCGTTTTGGATACCTGCAATCCTGCAAAGATAGAGAAACGCACAAGTGATCCCGAGGTATCCTTTGCTGGATTCCGTCATAGGAGTTAGACACTTTTGAGAGTAAGTATATTCCCTGCAAGCACGTGTTTTATTTTCTTTATTTTTAAAGATAAACATCTGTATTCATGCAATCAGTTTTTCTTAGAGACATCAGACATTCTTTGCAAATAACAATATACAAGACGAAACAAGACTGAAAAATCTGATTTTATTAATCTATGTGCCCTGAATTGGCAAGATACAGTCAAAGAAACAAATCTCCTAAAATGAGGAGATTGTTATAAATTGAGAAACAAAAATGGTGGCAATGTTGACGACGCTTTAAGGATCTTCCTCTTTTGCTATGACTCGCATGACTTTTGACGTTCTTCTCGTCTTGCTTTCTGAAGAAGGTTGATACTGTTTGAAGCTTGATCCTTTCAAGGTTTACCAAGTTGTAGGTGATACAGACGAATTCAGAGTGCAGTTGTTCGCTTATTCCCTTATTTTGCATGGATCGCCCTTTCGGGTTTTCAATCCATCGGGATACCCATTTTTGCCTGAGTTGTCCAATGCGGCTTTTCAACTCAGCGGGTGTACATTTTTTATTTTTCCCTTATTTTTGCCCGAGTTTTTTATTCTGTTTTTGACTCGCCGGGATGCCCTATTTTTGCCTGTACTTACATTCTGTTTTTATGTCCAGCGGGTCATTTTATGCGAAGTATTTTTTAACTGCATCTGAATTCACAGGGGACGGGAAATCTTCACCATCCATGGTGCTGAGCATCAGTGCTCCACCAGAGAAAACTTTCTTTACCACGAATGGTCCTTCATAGTTCGGAGTCCATTTGCCCCTGTGGTCTGTATGAGGAGGGAGGATTCTTTTCAGCACAAGATCTCCTACTTGGTACTCTCGGTGCCTAACTTTCTGATCGAAGGCTCTCTTCATTCTTTTCTGATACAACTGCCCATGACAGATTGCAGCCAATCTTTTCTCTTCAATAAGACTCAGTTGCTCATATCGGGATCGAATCCATTCTGCTTCGTTCAGCTTAACATCCATCAGTACTCGCAAGGAGGGTAATTCAACTTCAACAGGTAGGACTGCCTCCATGCCATACACAAGCTGATACGGTGTTGCCCCAGTAGATGTTCTGATTGACGTGCGGTACCCATGCAAGGCAAATGGTAGCATTTCATGCCAGTCTTTGTACGTAACTACCATCTTCTGCACAATCTTCTTGATATTCTTATTAGCTTCCTCAACAACGCCATTCATCTTTGGCCTGTAAGGAGAAGAATTGTGGTGTTGGATTTTGAAGTCCCGGCATAACTCAGCCATCATCTTGTTGTTTAGATTGGAACCATTATCAGTAATGATTCGCTCGGGAACTCCGTATCGACAGATGATATCTCTCTTCAGAAATCGGGCTACCACTTGCCTTGTAACATTTGCATATGAGGCCGCTTCAACCCACTTGGTAAAGTAGTCAATGGCAACCAGGATGAATCTGTGGCCGTTTGAAGCATTCGGTTCAATCTTGCCAATCATATCAATGCCCCACATGGCAAAGGGCCAGGGTGAAGACATTATATTCAAAGGGTTGGGAGGCACATGCACTTTATCCGCGTAGATCTGGCATTTATGGTATTTTCTGGCGTAGGCACAACAGTCTGCATCCATTGTGATCCAGTAATAACCTGATCTTAGCAATTTCTTAGCCATGGCATGCCCTCCCGCATGGGTACCAAAAGATCCTTCATGTACTTCATGCATTAACAGGTCTGCTTCTGTCTCATCAACACATCTGAGGAGTACCATATCAAAGTTTCTCTTGTATAGGGAACCATCAGTGTTCAGGAAGAAACTACCAGCAAGCCTTCTCAAAGTCTTCTTATCATTTGGGGATGCCCCAGGTGGGTATGTTTGATCCTCCAAGAAACACTTAATGTGATGGAACCAAGGCTTATCATCTTTGACAACATCTGCTGCGAACACATATGCTGGTCTGTCAAGTCTGGACACTGAAATCTGCGGTACAAAGTTGGCAGTCTGAACTTTGATCATAGATGAAATGGTAGCCAGAGCATCTGCAAATTGATTCTCGTCCCGAGGGATATACTCAAGCCTTACCGTTGTAAAGAAAGTTAATAACCTCCTTGTATAATCCCTGTAAGGTACCAGATGGTCCTGGTGAGTGTACCACTTGTCGTTGGTTTGATTAACTACCAGAGCTGAATCTCCGAATACAGTCAAAGTCTTGATCCTGAGGTCAATGGCTTCCTCAAGACCCATAATGCACGCTTTGTATTCAGCTTCGTTGTTAGTGCAGTTAAAGGTGAGCTTTGCCGAGAAAGGCATGTGAACTCCCTTGGGTGTAATGAGTACTGCACCAACACCACGACCATTCATATTAACAGCCCCATCAAACATCATAGTCCATTCTTCTTCCGGGTCAGGCCCTTCAGTGTGAATAGGCTCTTCATGATCTTTCGCTTTTATGAACATGATGTCTTCATCAGGGAAGTCAAATCTCATAGGCTGGTAATCATCAATAGGTTGCTCAGCAAGATATTCAGACAATACACTGCCCTTGATGGCTTTCTGAGATGTGTACTGAATGTCATATTCTGTGAGAATCATTTGCCATCTTGCAACCTGTCCGGTAAGTGCTGGCTTCTCAAAAATATACTTGACTGGGTCCATTTTTGAGATCAATAAGGTAGTGTGGGTCAACATATATTGTCTCAGTCGGCGAGCAGCCCACGCTAAAGCACAACAAGTTTTCTCGAGCAGTGAATAACGTTGCTCACAGTCGGTAAACTTTTTGCTTAGGTAGTATATTGCATACTCTTTTCGACCAGACTCGTCATGCTGGCCCAACACACATCCCATCGACTCTTCTAATACTGTCAAGTACATTATCAGAGGTCTTCCTTCAACTGGGGGCATAAGGATTGGAGGCTCTTGTAAGTATTCCTTGATTTTATCAAAAGCTTTCTGGCAATCTTCATTCCACCTGACCGTCTGTTCTTTTCTCAACAGTTTGAACAAGGGTTCACAGGTTACTGTAAGGTGAGATATGAACCTTGAAATGTAGTTCAATCGTCCCAAAAACCCTCGAACTTCTTTTTCTGTCTTCGGTGCAGGCATCTCTTGAATAGCTTTGACTTTATCAGGGTCAACTTCAATCCCTTTCTTGCTCACAATAAATCCCAGCAGCTTACCAGATCGCACCCCGAATGTGCACTTGTTGGGGTTCAGCTTTAGTTGGTACTTCCTCAGACGCTTGAATAGCTTCAGCAGATTCACCAGGTGATCTTCTTCAGTAAGGGACTTGGCGATCATGTCATCCACATAACATTCTATTTCTTTATGAATCATATCGTGGAATAATGTCACCATAGCCCGTTGATATGTTGCACCAGCATTCTTCAGCCCGAATGGCATCACTTTGTAACAAAACGTGCCCCAGGGTGTGATGAAGGTTGTCTTCTCCATGTCTTCAGGTGACATTTTAATCTGATTGTATCCTGAAAATCCGTCCATGAAGGAGAATACCGAGAACTGAGCCGTGTTGTCCACCAATACATCAATGTGAGGTAATGGGAAGTCATCTTTCGGGCTGGCTCTGTTCAGATCCCGGTAGTCAACACACATCCTTACTTTGCCGTCTTTCTTAGGTACAGGTACTATGTTAGCAACCCACAGTGGATAGCTAGTTACAGCAAGGAATCCAGCGTCCCACTGCTTTTGCACCTCTTCTTTGATCTTCATTGCCATGTCTGGACGAGTACGACGCAGTTTCTGTTTAACCGGCGGGCATTCTTCCCTTAAAGGCAGCTTATGCACAACAATATCGGTGTCCAACCCTGGCATATCTTGATAAGACCAAGCAAACACATCCACATATTCTTGAAGCAGATCAATCAGTTGTCTCTTCACTGAGTCTTGTAGGCAGGCCCCGATTTTAACCTCTTTCACGTCTTCGTCCGTACCAAGATTAATTGTTTCAACCTCCTCCTGGTGAGGAGTGATAACTTTTTCCTCTTGTCTCAACAATCTGGCTAGCTCTTCAGGAAGCTCATATTCTTCTTCAACCCCTTCATCAGCTTGATTGATTGGATTGTCAAAGTCAAACGAAGTCATAGCCGTGTTGTTGTCGGTGCTGTCTGGAAGGCACTCTCTGCAAGGGTTCAGTTTGTTCATTTTAGTGATTGATTTTAATCTTGTTTAGAAAAGTGAAATAAAGTTGTCATTTTGAAAACATCGCCATTTATTTTTTGTACAAAAAGAAAAATGGAAAAACAGTGAGCGGAAAAGAAAAAAAAGACTCATTTGCAAAAGATGTCTGATATTTCATTGATTAATCTTGTTGCACAAAAATTACAGATGGCCCGATTACAAAATGAGTCTTGTCATCTTGGGCAAGATGCAAGACTTGATGCATGCTTAAAATATACAGGAAATAATAATTACTCTGCAGGAGTAACTCTTATAATTTCCTGGGAAGACCAGTTTGAGATACTGCTCCCCGGGATCCTTGGACGAATCCAGCTTTCCAGGTTGCGTTCATCTTCCGACTCATCTTCCAAGTTGTTGACAACATCGGGGGTGAGCATCCCCCCACTAACAAAGCTGGGCTTCTTAGCAGCCTCTGCTTGATCTTCTTGAGTTGGTTTGTAACCCAACCCAAATCTATCTTCTTTCTTCTCCACAGGCAACAGTTTGCCCCAGCCTTGAGCGTTTCCTTCTTCCACCACCTTTCGGGCTTGTCGGTAGGATGTCATAGAAGTCCCAAGTACAGCAGAGGTTTCATTAACATTCAAAGCCTCAAACCCCTGACTCATCGTCTCGTGGATCTCCCCATCCATCTCAATATATTTGTAAGTAGCCAGATGGCTAACAAAAATATCCTCCTCTCCACAGATGGTAACGACTTGGCCTTCCCACTCAAATTTTAACTTCTGGTGAAGGGTAGACGTTACTGCGCCAGCGGCATGAATCCATGGTCTACCCAACAAACAGTTGTAGGCAGGCTGAATGTCCATCACGTAGAAGGTCGTTTTGAAAGTTTGTGGGCCAATTGTTACAGGCAACTCAATTTCTCCCAGAACTGATCTCTTAGAGCCGTCAAAAGCTCTTACTACCAAGTTACTGGGTCACAATGCCAATCCTTCATATTCCAGCTTTACAAGGGCCTTTTTAGGTAAGACATTGAGGGATGATCCTGTGTCTACCAGCACATGGGAAAGAACTGCACCTTTACATTCCATGGTAATGTGCAAGGCCTTGTTATGATTGCGGCCTTCCGAAGTCAAATCAGTGTTAGTGAATCCTAGTCCATTACTAGCATTAACATTTCCAACCACAGCTTCCAACTGATTGACGGTGATCTCTTCTGGCACGTAAGCTGCGTGCAAGACTTTGAGTAGTGCGTTCCGATGGGCTTCGGAGCACATAAGCAATGATAGAATGGAGATCTTGGAAGGCGTCTGGTGAAGCTGGTCCACTATCTTGTAATCACTTTTCTTGATGATTCTCATGAACTCATCAACTTCTTGATCAAAAGGTGTTTTTAAAGCTTCTCTAACAACCTGTTCTTCTTGCACCATGTTCTTTCCTTTTGCCTTGGCAGCAGCTTCTGCTTCGGCAGTGGGTCTTTGAATTTGTGGGGCGAAAAGACATCCGCTTCGAGTGAAGCCTCCACCTCCTCCCATATTGTCTATTTGTGGTGAAGAAGTTGATGATTCAAAAGTGATTTTCTGTCCTTTGCAGTATAAGTCAGAGCCGTAATGCCAAGGAATGGCATTACTGCTTTCATAAGGTACTGGCCCAGGCACTGTGACAGTGACTGGACTGATGGCAGCTGCAGAAGGGACTGTGATAGTCTGTGGATCATAATATATTGTGACTGGTGCTCTGGTAGGAGTGGCATTTTGTGAGTTGTAGGCAGAATCATTTTCGGGATCGTAATAAATCGTAACTGTTGAGACATCTTCATGGTTTGCTGCTGATGTTGTAGGAGACATTGTTGGAAGGATGGGTGTTGTTGTTGTAGGAGATTCAAAATGAAGTGGTGCTGAAGTTGTAGAAGGGATGTTTGCTGATATCTGGTTAGTTGAAATGACAGATGAAGCATTTGTTGATGAAGCTGAAGAGTTGTTTGGAACAATGGCTGTTGCAGTTGTAGGAGGTTCTGGAACCGTTGTTAAGGAGATTGCTGGATTGGTAGGTATTGATGTTGTAATTTGAAGCAGGCCACTCTGGATGAGACCATCTATGCCATCCCTCAAGTTATCACAACCATTCACTGAAATGTTGCAATAAGCACACCCTAGCTCGCACCCTGGGAACATTTGACATTCAAGGAGTTGAGCTTTAATCTCCACCAAGGGTGTCTGAATCTGACCCACACTGGTTATTAAGTAAGACGGCTTGTCTTCTTCAATAGCGTTGATTCTGGGACCTCCGTGGTGTGGCATAGGGTTTTTGTTAACATTTGGTGGTGGTGCAAAGTTTAGAGCCTTAGAATCTACCAAGTCTTGTACCTTCATGTGCAAGGCTCTGCACTTCTCTGTACTATGGCCAGGTGCATTTGAATGGAAAGCACATCTGGCGTTGGAGTCGTAGTTTCTGGGTAGACTGTTAGGATCTGGAGGTGCCAACGTCCTTAGCTCAACCAAGTTGAGTTTCAAGAGTTGTGGCAGTAATGTTGCATAGGGCATAGGGATCGGATCGATCACCCTATTGGCCTGAGAAGGTCTCTGTTGATATGGTCTTTGCTGATTGTTGTTATTGGTGTTGTTGTAGTTTCTTTGAGGAGGATACTGAGTTTGTTGCTGGTACTGAGGTTGTTGCTGATAATTTTGTTGCGGCGGTTGATAAGCTGGTTGTGGATGAACTGGAGCGGGAATGGTGACTGCTGCCACAGACCTATGAACATATTGGGGCCTGCCCCTGCTGGCCTGGATAGCATTGGTCTCACCAGTTCTTCTTGGGCCTACAAAAGGCTTCCTTGAGTTGCTGGATGAGCTGGCACCGTTGTCAGAAATCTTACCCATCTTTAATAGGCTTTCAATTCTCTCCCCGGCTATGACCACATCAGCAAAGCTAGTGGAGGAGAAGGCAGCCAGCCTGTCAATGTATGTCCCTTGAAGGGTGTTCATAAACATATCTGCCATCTCCCTCTCTAACATAGGCGGCTGGACAGCAGCAGCCAGTTGCCTCCATCTCTGGGCATACTCTCGGAAACTTTCTCTAGACGACTGTGACATCCCCATTAGGAGGGTCCTGTTGGGTGCCATATCCAAATTATACTGGTATTGTCTAATGAAGGCCTCTGCCAAGTCCTTCCAACACCTGATGGTTGCTCTAGTCAGATGAGAGTACCATTCCCTCGAAGCTCCAGTTAAGCTATCCTCAAAATAAAACATCCATAGCTTTTCGTCCATGGTATAGGCCTTCAACCTCCCCAGAAAGGATTGTAAGTGGGTCCGCGGGCAGGAAGTCCCGTTGTACTTTTCAAAACAAGGAGGTTTAAACTTGTGGGGAATCCTGACCCCGTCTACCAAGCCCATGTCCATAACATCAAAACCCAAAGAGTTTTGAGACTCCAAGGATCTTAATTTCTCAGCTATCTCATCCAGCCTTCTGTCATAGGCTTCCTCCCCAGCTCCCATCACTGTGAACTGATCTTCCTAGGGGTCTTCTTGCAGCATCCTGCCTGCAGTGGCAGTCCCTTGAACATTTGCAGGAATGTTGATCTCTGGATGAAGGTGGGGTCCAAATACAGGGGGATTAACATGAGGTTGGACCCTCTCATTGTTGCTTGTGCCAGCAGTCCCTAGATGGGGATCTTCCTGATTCTGCCTTTCTACCATGGCTCTCAATCTCTCCTGGCTTTGAGCCATATTGTTCATCACCTCCATAAATTGTGTCATATGATTCCTCATTTCTAGCCTCTCATTGGCCATTTGGTTCCTGACCTCTGTAAGGTCCTACTGTACCTGGTCCATTTGTATGCCCGGAAGATTGTTGCGGGTTGGATATCTATGTGGACGGTTGAGTGGGAACACACGTCGTCGAGCAATAGTTCCTGACATCACAATAGAGTTAGTAACAAATAAACAAAAACCTACAAAACAAAGCAAAAGGTTAGTATGCAATGCAGTTATGCTTATTTGTTTCCAAGGTATCCGGCTTGGCACTTGGTTTTGACCCTTCCAGGCCCTTGAAGATGCTTGTGATGTTGCTTTGAAAGAAAACTCAGATAGAGCAAACTGATACATATATTACAAAAAGTAAAATAATACATAACTTGTTTCTTTTTACAATACAAGCCCTATGAGGGGTCAAAATACATCATAAGAAAATAAAAGTACATAAAATGAAAGCAACAACAAGCAAAAGTCAAACACTAAGACCAAACTCATCCTCCCGAACTTCCTTGAGTAGTGCCTCAGTCACAGGATCAGCGGGACGCTCTGTAAGATTCCTGATAAGGAGATTCCTGGTAGTAACAGCTGCAGTTAGCTTCTTGTGTTGACTCTGGTCCTTTGACCTCTTCACACCAGCTCTAATCTTCAGCTCTATGATCTCCCTCTAGGCTGCTGCCAGGGCTTCCTGTTGCTCTTTTGCACCAGCTTCCAGCTTCTCAATCTTGTCCTGAGTCCTTTTATCTTCTAGAGTACGAGCTTCGGTGATCCTGACCCACCTAGCTTGACTCTCCTTCAGATACAAATCAGTCCTGGCCTTCTGGAACTGAGCTTCCTTGCAGGCATTCTTCAGAATCTGTTCTCCAGCCCTAGACTTCTTGATGTAATCCTCAGACTTCTCAATCCTAGCCAGATGCTCTATTTTCAACTTTTCCAACCTTTCAATATCCAACCTACCATCACTCCTCTCCCAGAGGGTCTTCTATAGAGCCTGAGTCAACTTCTCATTTCTCTCTTTCAATTTCTCAAACTCCTCTAAGCTGACAGTGACAGGAGGTGGTGCTGAGGATGGTCCAGGCATTTCTTCCATGGTAAAGGGCATCCCAGAAAACTGAGCCCTGGCATGGGACCACTCATAGTACTGGGCTGATGCCAAATTGTTGCACTTCCCCAGAATGGTTACCCCTTTAGTCTGAACATTGTCCCAGGCCCAAGCTGCCTGCCTGACAACAGCCAGATTAGGCTTGATTTCACAATAAAGGGTCTCAGTCAGATCCTGTGTCCTAGGAGGATGGACTAATGCATAGCCCAGTTGTCTTTTGAATAGCAGAGGGTTATAATTGATGCACCCTTTCACTCCAATCAGAGGCACATTGGGAAATTTCCCACAACTTGTAATGATGTCTCTGCCCTTAGTACTCTGAGTACACCATCTGATATCATCTGAGGTTAGAGCAACAAGCCTCCTAGCCCAGTTCTTCTGCTGGTGAGGGTTCAAGAATGCATCAGTCTTTGGCAAATGCTTGAGCAGCCAGGTATGGAACAAAGGAGCACATCATCTCACTAATCTTCCCCTTTGCTTTTCATTCCTTTGATGAACAGAGTAGTAAAGATCTCCCAATAAGGTGGGCACTGGGTTTCTCAGGATGAAAAGATGGATTGCACTCTTGCTAACAAACTTAGGCTCATCTGCAAATAAAATGACCCCATATATGCTGAGGGCCAACAGAGCACAGACTGCCTTCCACTCCCCCAGGGAGGCCTTCAGACTAGCCTGAGAAGTCAAGAAATCCAGATGAAAACCAGAGATTCCAGCTTTAGATGTCAAATTCTGCCCAATCAGAACTGGTTCCAGATGTAATGCTCTTGCTATCTCCTTATTACTTGGGAAAGCCATCCCAGGGTTGAAGGGGATTCCACCCCTGATGGGTACACCAACCAATGATGAATATTCCTCCAACAAGGGTCCCAACTGAAAATTCTGAAATGTGAAGCACCTCAGAGGGGGATCATAGAACTGCAGGCAAGTATGTATCAAGCTCCTCTGTGAAGGGTCCAAATCCATAACCACATCAAGGATTCCTCCATAATGTTCTCTAAAAAGTGGTATATGGTCTGGAGTAATCAGGGTCTGAATCCTCCTGATGCTAGCTAGCTCAGGTTCAAAGAAGTGATGGGAGATGTTACTTTTCTTAGGTGCCATGTTGCTGAAGAGGAAAAGAAAAGACAGATGCTGATGATGGAGAATAAAATTAATGATGGGCCTCTGACAGGCTGAGACTGATGATGCAGATAGCTAATAACCGGAGTAGATACTGGTGAAGATAGGCCTATGCTGATGATGGGGTCAAAACCAAGCCAAAATAAAGTATGGATACCCTGAAAAACAAATAAGCAAATGTTAAAATGATGCAATGATGATGTATGCAAATGATATGCAAGGGTTTGTGACTGAGCTGGATCTGATCAAGTGCTCTGATATAAGTCCAAGTATGTTCAAGAGATCCAGATGGAAGTCTATAAGTCCAGTAACCAAGGTGGGGGACTCAAATAAAGAGTCACATGTCCAGGGTTTAGAATCACAAGAAATGTCCCAAAATGGAGTACTCTTAATCAAAGCAAAGTAACAGGGTATGCTGAGGTCAAGGGTACCTGCAAACCTGTAAACAGCCCAACCCCCTCACAGGTGGTGTTCTAAAACAAGGATCCTCAGACTTGGATCAGTTATGAGAAGTGTAAACACTTCTAACCCGGAGGTACAGTGTTTACAATAACCATAAAAGTTCCTCCTCTAATTCACCTCATTTTCTGAAGGTCAATACTAAAGGTCATCCAGACTTAGCAGGCTTCCCAGATAGCCCTAGTACTGCAGGAAATCTGCAACACAGAGTTCTCAAGAAGAAACCCATATCTGAACCGTGTTTCATATTCCCGCACCAGACCGAGATGGAATGGGAAAGAATATGAACCACTCTAGCCTAGGTGTCACTCAGGTCCCAGGTATAGGACCTTGAACTCTCAATAGAACCCCACCCACCAAAACAACCAAACAGATCCAGCCAGCACAGCATGACAATATGATATATGCAAAAAGCTATAAAGAAAGCAATAAAGCAACTGTACATAAAGCAAACAAACAAAAATAAATATACAAGCACAGATAGCACATAACACCCCAGTAAACACAAATCAATCAAGCGCTAGGAGGAACCCACAAAAAGAACCAGAAGCCCTGGTTACAATATAAGGTTCCCCAGCAGAGTCGCCAAGCTGTCGCTCCCACTAAATGAAGTCGGGTCAAATAGGGTACAGACGCGAACGGTCGGCGAAAGAGACAATGAGAACACACAGCAGTGGACTCACTGGAGATGAAAAGAGTCGCCAGCTAGGCATTTTTATCCCGGAGGAAAGGTAATGCTGCATAAACCTAGGAAAAGATGGATAAGACGGTTGCGAACCAGAGAGACTGAGAAAGGGGGTTGGTTACAACCTGGGAAGGTATTAGCACCCAGATTGTCCGTCGTACTCGACGGGATCCACGCTTAAAAGATTTGTGTTTTAAAGGGGTAGTGTCAGTGAAATTTGTGTATAAAAAGAGCTGGAAGAAAGATGTACAGGTGTCAGTGTATGAGAAGTGAAATGTGATATATACAGTGTCAGTGTAAGGACAAGAGTGAAATGCTCATGATAATGAGGCTAAGAATAATGCTGGAAGGAGGGGGAATATACAGAGACTTTTGTTCGATAACTGTTAAGTTATGCCTACTGTAGACACCCTAAATTTGCCCTCTGTTTTTCCGACTTTTCGTTTTGCATTCATATGCATTTTTGCATACCATTTGCATTTGCTCCTGGGACATGGGATCAACATCATCTGAAGAATTAGGGTTTCACACTTTATTTGTAGATTATCAAGAGAATTCCAAGCTTTGGCTATGCAACCATTAGTGGCATCATCTTCTCATGCTCTTGTCACATAATTAGGGTTATTTCTCCGATTAAGTGATATTAAGGAATTTCACGTTAAAGGATTGTTCACTATGCATCTGGTCCGTCATAAGGATTTTCTCACCTTCGCAAGCCTATTCTTCTTTTCTCAACATCTCAGGAGATTTCCTCAAATTCAAGTTATTCGCTTCAGTGGTTGATTTCTCAGTCGGTGTGTGTGTTCAATAACCAGGGCAGTGTTTCTAGATAGTTCAGATGGCGGTTGGTTCAGTTCATTGGTGGTTGTGCTCATGTTGTTTATTGTGTGTAGAAAACAGTGGAAGTTGGTCTCGAATTAAAAGCTCAAGATTCAGGGTTGTTCGCATATTGAAGGGTTCCATAAATCATATCCATATCCATACCCATAAGTTTCATCATTTCCTAACCATTTTCACAACGATTTCACCACGTCCATATTTTCGATTATCTGAATATCCACTTCATAAATCGTTTATCATTTACCATTTTTATTTTATCCACACCCAAATCCCTTTTCTTAATTACATCCCATTTCATTATCCAATTCATATCTATTTATTTTTTTTATTTTTTTTACAATATCCATTATCCATATTTCCTTATATCCATTTTATCTATCCATTTTCTAACAAACAATCCATTTGTTTTATCCATTCACAAAATATTATCCACTTTCTTAAACATTTTTTTTCTCTCCATAAATATCATCACCCATGTTTTTATTCATTGTCATTTTTAAACTCATTATTAACACTTTTCTTTTTATCAATCCATACTAAGTATCCACTTCCATACATATTTCATTGCCATTTTCTTAATTAATTTAGTACACTATATTTATCCATGACCAATTAAACAAAAAAAAAAGAGAAAAAAAGAGACTACATAGGTCATTCACATTAAGGTCACGCAGTGTTTTCTTTCCTACTACCAAAAAAGCAAAACTTCATGCCACAACAATGCTGGCCCCACCACTCAGCAAAACACACACACACGCCAAACATCAACATCACACAATTCACGCAGCATGATATTCCCACACGCATCTCCTTCACGCATACACAGCCTGAAAAGGCACCGCACAACTCACAACATTCCTCCATTTTTTTCCCTTCATTTCCACGCGGCAACCACTAAAAAGTCTCAACACACCTTTTCAACAAAAAAACCTAATCCTCTTCTTCATCATCCACCATTATCCCAACCACACGCAAAAAAAACACAGCTTCTTCTGTCCTTTACGTCACTGAAACACACAACCAAATCAACCCGTATCATCACCAACCTCCTTACGCCATCCTCACCACACCTTCATCATTACTGAGATAAACACAAAACACATATCTCAACAATCCAAACCAACACACGACTCGCACAGACATCCACAAAACTTCAACAACACAACCTGCAATAACACAGTTTTTCATTTCCCTTTTTTAACTTTCCTAATCTACACCCTTCACTGAAAATAACCTTTCTCATTCTTCTTAAACAAACAACCGCAGCCCTCAACTCACCTTCATCTTCATAACTCACCACCACCTTCAAACAACCAAAAACAAACCTACCAACACAATCAAACACTCATCAATCTTACCGCAACCAACCACAACAAAGATTCACTCTGCTCACCTCACCGTGATCAAAACCACAACACAGCAGCAACAATATTTTTGACGAAAAAACCTCATCACAACAAAAAGAAATCCAGCCTTCAACAAACCATATCCGCAGTGAATAACTTTTCCGACACCATACCCTTCATCACCTTTGTTTCACAAACCAAACAACAACAACTGAACAACATATCTCCTTCACCGAATCACACACAAAGCCCTTCAAACCTTCCTCGAACCATCACCCTGTTTTGACAAAACCGCAACCCCTTCAACGTCACCCTTTTCCATTATCAACCTTCAAACAACAACAGAAAACAAAAGCAAATTCAGAAAGAGAAAGAGATGAAGAGGTTTGAAATCGTGACGACAAGACCTAAGAAGCAAACCAGAACACGAATCTGAGGGAAGAGATGAAGTGAGCGGATTCAAAACCGAATTGGAACCTGCGAATCGGAACCAAGCACGGCGAGATCCGAACGTTGAGTTGCTGAAGCCATTGAGAGAGAAAGATCCGTCACGATGTTGTCGCTGTGAGAAGGGTTTGGTTTCCTGAGTCGAGCTTGATCTTGTAACTGACAAAGCTTTGTCGGCGAGACAGGGAGAAGAATGTCTTTGAACTCGATTTCACATGAAGAGAGACATCAAGAACTTGATTCTGGAGAGACGCTGTGAGATTTTCTCCGATTTGCTGATCGTCATCGCGAGCGTCCTTCCGTCTGTACCCTTGAATCGCTGCGCCGATCAGCTCTCCACATCGCCGTGTCTTGTTGACGTCAAGAAAAAAAAGTTTGAATCGCCGCCGACGGTGCTTGGAGAAGATGAGCGTGGAAACATGTTTTGAGAAGAAGAGGATTCTGAGTTGTGGCTTCCCCCTTTCCTTTTACTTTTTCTTTCGTTCAATTTATTTTTTTGTATTAATATGTTTTTTTTCTTTCTTTTAATATACTGATTGTTTCTTTTCCTATTTTCCTGTTAAGAGGTTCTATAGTGTTGTTGTTGAAAACTGGGCTAGGCCCATGTTGGGCTTCTATTCGGCACCACCGAGTTCTTCCAGCATCCCCATTAGCCAGCGATAGACCCATTTCCCTTGTTATTTCTCTTCATTTCGTTTCAAAACAAAAGGGATCTTGTTTAATTACTTAGTTTTTATTAATTTTGGTTATTAACCTTTGTCTTTTATTATTAAGTTTCTTTTCATATTTTGATTGTTTAATTAAATTGTGATTTACTCTTATTAAAATTTGTTATTGTTTTCTTATTTTAGAATTTGGTTAGATGTTTTTTATATATAGCTCTAATTTTTAATTATTTTGGTTTGATATTGGTTTTGACGCGGTGTTTAATCTTAGAGTTTAGTACCTAATTTTAGTTTAAATAAGTAGAATTTTGTTTAATATTGTTCTAGCTTTGGTTGATATTTTGTAGGCCTATAGCTTGATTTCAAGGATGGCGGATTTAACTTGATGATAGTCGTGCAATTGTTTGTTTGTGGATTATTGACTTGTTAATGTTCTTGGAATTTTGATGCAATTCGTGACGAATAGTAAACTATCGCCTAAGATTGAAGAGTTATCTGAATGAATATTTTGGTTAGTTCAATTGTTGATTCGCGAGGTTAAAGCACTTGAAGACTTACTGGATTTAATTGTGTGAATTTTCTTGATACTTATTCTTGATATTTCTCTTGTGCGCGCATTAAAGAGGCAACGGACCTTCTCCGTTAGGTAACACTGAGGCCTGGTATTATTGCTTGCTGTTGCATCTGGAAGTCCTACTGGTGTAGGCTCTGTTTGTGCATTATTCATCTTATCTCCATTTCGCATTCTCATCTCCTTATCTTCATTCTTATTCATCTAATTCTTCTTCTTATCTTATTTCTTTTCTTCTTCCTCATCTTTTCTATTCGTTCTTAACTGGAGGTGTGCTTAGGCCACCTTGGAGCTTCTCCTTTCATCTTTCTCTGTTTCTTTCTTCCTCCATTAGGATAGTGAGTCTCACTAACCCTTAGGACATCCGAGCATGTGAATATTAGGATTAGGTTAGTCCCCCACTTAGCTTTTACCTTTGTGTCTCTTTGAGTCTTCTCTCCTCATCTCACAATCAGGGACTAAACCCTAAAGGTTTTAAGGCTTTGTGATTAAGCTTATGCCTGCATCCTTCTCTTAGGATGGAGTGTATAACTTTAATCCTAAGTTTTAAACCCTTAATGTGTTTAAATCTCTTAATCAATTCATTTAATAATCATCAAGACATCACACTTGTAACTTGGGCCTTGCATTAGGGTTCTAATTCTTCCTTAAGTGGTTAAGAAGGACTAACCCTAGTGTTAATGGACAAGTCCCCCTCAAGTTTGTCTTACAAACCATAAAATTCACTTCATCATCATACCATTAAATAAAATCCACTTAATCAAAGGTTTGTTTTGTCATGGGTTTAATCCCTAATCATGGATTAAGTTGAGGAGTTTTTCTCAACTTACACATTCTCATCTATCATCCTTCTTTTAGGATGGTGTAATGGATCTGTTTAATCCATGATTATGGCTTAACCTCATTACTCAACACTAAACAAAATCACCAAAAACATCTAAATAATCACAAGTAGGTTAATGATCCTAATCCTACATCAAAAGGTGATTAAGTGTGAGAATCTGACTTCACACTTAAGGTACTCTCATTACCCCTAATCAGAGGGAAGATGTGATGAGTTTACTAAATCCATTGGTTTAGGCTTAAGCTCATTAACTTATGACAAACTTTCAAAAGCAATAAAAGACTGAAAACTCAAAAACAAACAATAATCGTCTCCTTCGGGATTCTTTTCTCATCACCTTCACTCACAAGCGAGAACTTGCTTCTTCCGTATAATGCAAGACAGTTAGCACCTGAGCCAGACAGGTCATACACTTGAGCATAGACAAGTAAGCAGTTCACAAGTCAATTCATCTTTCAGTCTCTTTGGGTCGAACTACGGTGTTCTGACTTCCTCATTGCACGAGAGGATACGTAGGCATAACTTAACAGTTATCGAACAAAAGTCTCTGTACATTCCCCCTCTTTCCAGCATCATTCTCTTAGCCTCATGATCTTGAGCATTTCACTCTGTTCTTACACTGACACTTTCATACTTCACATCACTTATACACTTTACACCGACACCTGTACATCTTCTCCAGCTATATTATACACAAATTGCACTGACACTACCCCTTTAAAACACAAATCTTTTAAGCGTGGATCCCGTCGAGTACGACGGACAATCTGGGTGCTAATACCTTCCCAGGTTGTAACCAACCCCCTTTCTCAGTCTCTCTGGTTCGCAACCGTCTTATCCATCTTTTCCTAGGCCTATGCAGCATTGCCTTTCCTCCGGGATAAAAATGCCTAGCTGGCGACTCTATTCATTCTCCAGTGAGTTCACGGCTGTGTGTTCCCATTGTTCTTTTCGCCGACAGTTCGCGCTTGTACCGGGATGCAAATCTTTCGGGAGCGACAGCTTGGCGACTCTGCTGGGGAACCTTATACTGTAACCAGGGCTTCTGGTTCTTTTTGTGGGTTCCTCCTAGCGCTTGTTTGATTTGTGTTTATTGGGGATGTTATGTGCTATTTGTATGTGCATATTTGCTTTATTTACTGCTTTCTGTACAGCTTTATTTATTGCTTTCTTTACTGTTTTTTCATTTATCATACTGTCATGCTGCTGGCTGGATCTGGTCTTTGTTTTGGTGGGTGGGTGATTCATTGAGAGTTAAGGTCCTATACCTGGGACCTGAGTGACACCTAGGATAGAGTGAATCATATTCTTTCCCATTCCATTTCGGTCTGGTGCGGGAATATGAAACACAGTTCAGATGTGGGTTTCTTCTTGAGAACTCTGTGTTGCAGATTTCCTGCAATGCTAGGGCTATCTGGGAAGCCTGCTAAGTCTGGATGACCTTTAGTATTGACCTTCAGAAACTGAGGAGAATTAGAGGAGGATTTTTTATGGTTATTGTAAACACTGTACCTCCGGGTTGGAAGTGTTTACACTTCCCATAACTGATCCAAGTCTGAGGATCCTTGTTTTAGAACACCACCTGTGAGGGGGTTGGGCTGTTTACAGGTTTGCAGGAACCCTTGACCTCAACATACCCTCATTACCAGTACAGTTGTTGATCCGGTCACTATGATCCTGAAGTTATTGACCTCTGGTTTTCAGTTACTATTTCGGGTTACTATACAGGGATCTTGTGGTTACAGACACTCGATCCTTGGTCCGACATTCCAGATTCCAGGCAGTTTCCAGCTGTGATCCCATGCCTTTGCATCTTTTGCATCATCATATTGCATTTTGCATTTGCATCTGCATTGCATTTTCCTCCTCCAGAGAGCTCATCCTTCCTTTTTGTCCATGACTAGCCAGCTGATTTCCCGGTACTCAGTTTGAACAAGTGTTAATTGTTGGAAGACGACAGAGTGTGTGAAGCTAGACCGAGCAGTGTCAAGAGGTAAAGGGTCAGTTTGAAAGCCGTCAGTAGCTATGTCAGAGAATAACCGTCGGAATGTTGAGTTTCCACCTGGTTTCACTTCAAGGACCAATCCGTTGTATGGTCTTTCTCCTGATGAAGATCTTCCACAAGTGAACAATCTTGCTCAAGCTCAGCCTGTACAGACCCCGATCGTGAATCAGAATATACCTGAACCATCTGCTGTCCGAGGTGGACCTTCAACTTCTTCTGATTCTACAAATTATCAGAGTTTTGCCTTCCCTATGCCAGACTTCCAAGGGGCAATCCCTCTTGTGAAAACCAAGGATCCGCAAGTTATTGACCCTGCTGAAAGATTTCGTGTGTTGGACGAGCGACTCAAAGCCTTAGCGGATCCTGATGCCTTTGGTTTTGATGCTCTAAACATGTGTTTGGTGCCTGGTCTTGTCATTCCTCCAGATTTCAAGACTCCGAAGTTCGAGAAATACGCTGGTGTCAGTTGCCCGAAGCGTCATTTGGTGATGTTCTGTAGAAAAATGACTTCTCATGCCCGCAATGATAAGCTGATGATTCACTGTTTTCAGGACAGTTTAAGTGGGGCATCTTTAAGTTGGTACTTGGATTTGGAAAGCAGTCATATCCGATCTTGGAATGATTTATCCAGAGCTTTCGTAAAGCAATACCAGTACAATATGGACGTGGCGCCCAATCGCACGCACTTGCAGAGCCTATCCCAGAGGAGTGGTGAATCTTTCAGAGAATATGCACAGCGGTGGAGAGAATTGGCAGCCCAAGTTCAACCACCACTTTCAGACAGAGAATTAATTGACATGTTCGTGGGCACCTTGCAGGGTCCATACTTGGAAAGAATGAGTAGCATTGGGATGACAAGCTTCTCTGATTTGATGATAGTTGGAGTACGCATTGAGAGCCTGCTCAAAAGTGGAAAGATCCAAGACTTTTCGAATATCCCAACTAGTGAAGATGAGTCTGTTGTTAGCTCCCAAGAGGAAGAATGGGATGACGTCAGTGCAGTCATGGCAAATATCGAATATTCTAGACCAACATCTTCTCAGAGATCATCTATTCCCGTGTCTGGTTACTCTTACGGGCATTCGGCAATGCTCAGAACACCATGTCAGAAGTCCTGGACTCCTCCTCGTCCAAATCTGCAGTCTCATGGTCGAAGACCTCAGAATCAACTTCAGAGCCAGCCTAGGCCTCGCAACAATTTGGAAAGAAGGAATGCTCCTCTTCATCCAGTTCCCATGGCATACAGTGAACTCTTGCCACATCTAATTCAGAGCTCTTTGGTGGTTCCTAAGCCTCTCAAGCCGTTGTCAGAGCCGTACCCTCCAGGGTACAATCCTTATGAGCAGTGCGGGTATCATGATGGATCAATGGGGCATTCAACTGAAGATTGCAAAGCTTTTCAAGCCAAAGTACAACAGTTGATCGACAAGGGCTACATTTCCTTTCCAGAAGGAAGCTTGGTTGTGCGTCAACCTTTCACCTGATTGAGTTCAAAGACTTCAGAAGAAGCGTATCTTGATTTCAGTGGCTCAGACAACAGTATGTCATCAGAGTTGGTGATCGCTCTATCCTTTTATCATTTGCATTGTAGTTTCTTTCCTGTTAGCAGCTACTTGTCTTTTAAGCATTGTTATTTTAAATGGTAATGTTAATGTAGTGATCTTGCATTTTTGAATCAATTATGTCGCATTCGCTCATTTTTCTTTACTTGCATTGAAAAAAAAACGGAAAATTGCAAAAAAATTGCATCCATATACCTCCCATTTATTTCACTGTTGTTTAGCAGGTTTGAGGGAGGATGATGACAACTGAATACCCATAATTGTTCAAGGTATGCTTTCAGAGTAGAACCTGCTGACGATGTATAGGCATTGTTTCAATTCCCAAACACCGGAGATATAAGGGAGATAAACCCTCGTCACCCCCTTTGAGCCTTGAAGCAGGAGTTTCTTTTCTGAACGAAAAACCCTCACATTCAACCCGGGGCAGGGTAGTCATCAGTTAATTTGACCGAGCGTTCAAAAGGAGTGTGCATCCGAGGATCCATTACCTTTATTCATTACACCTCAAGAGGTCAAAGGACGTGAAACCACAATGGTTATCCCTCACCAGCGAAGGAATGAGGCAGTCGACCCTTTCAGCAAGTCATGACAAGCCAGTGTCACACGATTTGTTCAACAAAAATAAAAAAAAAAAAGAAAAAGGAAATGAAGCCCGCTAAGTCGGAAAAAAAAAGTGAAAATAAATGACTTAGGCAAAAGTTAGGGCATCCCGCTGGACTTCAAAATTTCAAAAAAATTTTCAAAAGAATCAGTCCAGGCAAAAGTTAGGGAATAAAAAGTCTGAAAAAAATATCTTCCATGAGAACAAAATCGTGTGACCAGACACAAGGTCAGAAGGGGTGACTGTTACTCCAAGAAATCTCATTGGTGTGTAAACCATCAACGTCATTGGTTCCTCAATCATTACAAAACCCTTGTGAGAAGCGAGCGCTTAAGTCGAATTAGCTGAACATAGGACTGGAGAACATCAAGGAGAATGGGTGGGCAAATATAAACTTTGAGCCATAAATCTTTCCTTCTAAAACCGTGAACCAGACCACGTTATAACCCTTGAAAGTCCTAATTGAATCCGGTTCAATTCTGAAAGCATACTACGACAAGGTTGCGTAAGCTGACTCCTAAAGGTTTGCTAACTCAACACTACGTTTGGACTAATCGTCCATTCGTCACACACGGTCACAACATCAAAATAAATAAATTTTCCAAACTTGCATGTGTACTGCATTAAAATTACCATTTGTAAGTGAATAGTTTTAATTGCAAGTCAGTCTGTGACATCAGGGAAGTTCCTACAAAGGGCAATCAGAGGAAAACTTGATTATTCAACGATGATGACCAGAATCAAGCGCATCGTGTAGGCCTATGAATCAGGGGCATGTTATCCAGTGGTTTTGTTGACCAAGGAATCTGTCAGGGTAAAGAGAGTTCCCAAGCATCAGTTGATCGAGGAACGACATTCAAAGTCAGTTGATCAGAACTGAATTTACCAAACAGGGGCAGGCCACCCGGATTTTCTGTTGACCAAGGTTGAATTCATCCAATGCTCAGTCAGAATGAGTCAAGTCGCTTTCACGCTCATACCGAGGCAGGATACTTCCAGAGATCCCTAAGTGTAACTCTCCTCGAGAGGACATACAGGTCCGCCGTTCCAGAAATTGGATAATCAGCAACAGTCTGTTCAGAGACTCGCCCAACAGGGGCAAACTTTAGCTATGCAGAGCAAGTTATATCAGTGATCTCCGAGTTCAAGACGAGTGTCGGGAAATCATGTTACCCACCCTCGCCTTTGTCACCCTTCTCAACCAGAAGCCTTGTCACTAAGACCTTTCTTCCCACCTCGGGAGTTTTTTCTGGCCTTTCATAATCATTGCATAAATCATTTGCATACCTTATTCGTGTCGCATATAGAGCATATGCATCGTCATTGCATTGAACATAACTCCCGCAACATCAGATCTCATCCAGGGCCTCGTAACCCCAACTTATCAACCTTTCAAAGTCCAGTTCTCGTCTGGCAAGCCTTTTCAAAGTCCAGTTCTCGTCTGGCAAACCCTTTTAAAGTCTAGACCTCGTCCGGCAGACAAACCCAAAGTCCAGTTCTCGTCTGGCAAACCAACTTTAAATACCAGTTCTCGTCTGGTAGGCGAATCTTTTAACCAGTTCTCGTCTGGTCACCTTTTCATTATCCTTTTGGACACCAGTTCTCGTCTGGTAGTCATTCTTTTTCAAAGTCAATTCTCGTTTGACAATGAACCCCAAGTAGTCAGTTCTCGTCTGACGACTTATTCTTTGCCCATCAGTTCTCGTCTGTTGGCCTACCTTTAATAAACCAGTTCTCGTCTGGTAATTCACCTTCAAAAGTCCATTTGCTTGGCAACCAAAAAATATATATATCTATCAACCTGGCCCTAGCGCCCAACCATCCTTGTTTCATATCTTTGGTTATGAGCATATGTCTGCATCTTGCATCATTTGCATTGCATCTTCATACCGCATGGTTTCTGTTTTAGCTCTGATGTGGGGCAAGAATCGTTTCAAGACGTAATCTGGGGCAGTTATCTCAGGACTTGTTGAATTTCTGCGAGAGTTTGAAGACACTGGGGCAATTCCGGATGCCAAGTCTTCTGTAAAATCCTCTGAAGACGATCAGTAATGGATGATGCAATATGGTATAATTGAGGAGTTAAGGGAATGCTTGGTCACTCTGGATGATCAGTAATGCGTTCGTTGAGCTCAGAAGTTTGAAGCACTGCGTTAATTCTCAGGGAATGTCTGGTATTTATTTTACCAGCAGGGCATTGGAAGTTTATTTCTTCCTCGAGCATAAAGATCTTCTTTCAGCCGATAAGATTCCCTCATGAGGAGTTGGTTATTCGCATTCAGTCAAAGCCAATTTTCATTGGCATATCTTCCCAACACAGCTGTTATGCTATACTTGGGGCATATTTTGATTCTCCAGCAAAGTCTCTCCTCAGCAGAGCAACGCCAAATTTTTTCTCAACCATGCCAGAAGGTTGACACATCCCCAGCTGAGTTGGAATAAATGATAACCCCAACAGAACTTCAAGGCTAATTGAATCGTTCTCATCCCCAAGCGGACTTATCTGTCCACAGTGAAGATTTCCAAACAGACAGCTGAAGGCCTTGCTTCTCCACAAAGTTAGAATTATCAGAATTCCCTCCTCAGCAGGATTGTGTGATCAAGCATCTTCCCTAGCCAAGTCTAAAGATGATCTTTCCCCATAGAGTCATCGGGATTCTCATTTCCAAGGGATTTCCCCAGCAGAGCAAGAAGAAATTCTCCCCAGTGGAGTCAGAGCAGGATGATCAGATCCTCAGCAGATGTTCAAAGCAGTTAAACGAAGTATACCTCACGCAGAGTCGTCTTTCCCCCAGTGAAAACCTCTCCAACAAGCATCAGGTTGCCAACACTTCGTTCCCATCAGAGTTAAAAGCTTTCAACCCGTCAGCAGTATACAGAATGCTTCCCAAATTCCCCAGCGGAGAGCTAAAGCTAAAACAGTTGCCTCACTTTCACAAACATCAGTGTATACTCCTTGTGGCACCCGTCCGTGTCATATCTCCAGCAGAAAGCCAAAGCGTCCCTTTTGCACTCATAGATATACATATATATACATTTCCTTGACACCCGTCCGTGTCACCTTCCCCAGCACAGTAACATAAACACTTTGTATATCAGATATTTGTTTATACTATACTTTTCCTCTCTTGACACTCGTCCGTGTCACCCTCCCCAGCAGTTAAACAATCACCTGTACAATACTCATGTTATACCCGTACAGATACTCGTCCGTATTTTGTATATACTTACATATCCCCACAGATTCAATACTAGTCCTTGTTCTTTGTTAACTCGTTGGTACTCGTCCGTACCATCATCTCAGAACATGCGTCGAGAGTTTGTTTCTACATGATACTCGTCCGTATCATAGTCTTAAGGATGCTCGTCCGCATCTTTAATCCATACACTGTGTCAAACACTCGTGTCTTCTTGAATATAGACACTCGTCCGTGTCTACTATTCCCCAGAAGAGTCCCCTCAGAATCAACACTCGTCCGTGTTCCTTGTTAACCAGTTGATACTCGTCCGTATCATCATCTCTAAACACGTGTCAGTATTTGTTTCTACCTGATACTCGTCCGTATCGTAGTCTTAGGGATGCTCGTCCGCATCTTTAATCTATACACAATACCAAAACACTTATACCTTTTGTTTATTGGATATAAACACTCGTCCGTGTTTACTACTCCCCAGTAGATCGCCAGCAAAGCTTTTTTTTCCTTTTTATCTGACATTCGTCCTGTGTCATGATAAACCCTGAGAGCAGCTGTACCCTGCTAGGTGGTCGTCCTCCACCTCTTGATGGTCGTCCTCCATCATGCTCATCCGATGGCCGTCCCCATCGTTGATATTTAGCAGCCGTCCCCTGCTAGGTGGTCGTCCTCCACCTTTTGATGATCGTCCTTCATCATGCTCGTCCGATGGCCGTCCCCATCGTTGATTATTCTATCCGACATTCGTCCTATGTCGTGGTATTTAGCAGCCGTCCCCTGCTAGGTGATCGTCCTTCACCTTAGATGACCGTCCCTCATCTTATCCCCAACAGAGCAGCCGTCCCCTGCTAGGTGATCGTCCTTTACTTTATGAACTTTGATGGCCGTCCCCATCATTTTTCATTAATCCCCAGAGAACTTTACAGCTTTGCTTGATGGCCGTCCCCATCATAATTCTTTTATCCCCAGCATGTCGGCCGTCCCCGTCATTGCTTTATTTTCCGCACTTTTCCCAGCATGTCGGCCGTCCCCGTCATTGCTCTATACCCAGCAGTCGTCCTCTACTCGACGGTCGTCCTCCGTCGCCCACACTTTACAATATACTTTATTTTCCTTTACAATCTATATCCCTTTTCTTCTTTATTCTGTGAGTGCAAATTTCAGACTGTCTTTGGTATTCAACCACAAGTTATCTTGTTTGCCTGTTAAGCCGTTGCTTACAACCTGCACAGCTAACTCATGTTTGAATAGGGGCAGCTGTAGACACCCTAAATTTGCCCTCTGTTTTTCCGACTTTTCGTTTTGCATTCATATGCATTTTTGCATACCATTTGCATTTGCTCCTGGGACATGGGATCAACATCATCTGAAGAATTAGGGTTTCACACTTTATTTGCAGATTATCAAGAGAATTCCAAGCTTTGGCTATGCAACCATTAGTGGCATCATCTTCTCATGCTCTTGTCACATAATTAGGGTTATTTCTCCGATTAAGTGATATTAAGGAATTTCACGTTAAAGGATTGTTCACTATGCATCTGGTCCGTCATAAGGATTTTCTCACCTTCGCAAGCCTATTCTTCTTTTCTCAACATCTCAGGAGATTTCCTCAAATTCAAGTTATTCGCTTCAGTGGTTGATTTCTCAGTCGGTGTGTGTGTTCAATAACCAGGGCAGTGTTTCTAGATAGTTCAGATGGCGGTTGGTTCAGTTCATTGGTGGTTGTGCTCATGTTGTTTATTGTGTGTAGAAAACAGTGGAAGTTGGTCTCGAATTAAAAGCTCAAGATTCAGGGTTGTTCGCATATTGAAGGGTTCCATAAATCATATCCATATCCATACCCATAAGTTTCATCATTTCCTAACCATTTTCACAACGATTTCACCACGTCCATATTTTCGATTATCTGAATATCCACTTCATAAATCGTTTATCATTTACCATTTTTATTTTATCCACACCCAAATCCCTTTTCTTAATTACATCCCATTTCATTATCCAATTCATATCTATTTATTTTTTTTATTTTTTTTACAATATCCATTATCCATATTTCCTTATATCCATTTTATCTATCCATTTTCTAACAAACAATCCATTTGTTTTATCCATTCACAAAATATTATCCACTTTCTTAAACATTTTTTTTCTCTCCATAAATATCATCACCCATGTTTTTATTCATTGTCATTTTTAAACTCATTATTAACACTTTTCTTTTTATCAATCCATACTAAGTATCCACTTCCATACATATTTCATTGCCATTTTCTTAATTAATTTAGTACACTATATTTATCCATGACCAATTAAACAAAAAAAAAAGAGAAAAAAAGAGACTACATAGGTCATTCACAGTAAGGTCACGCAGTGTTTTCTTTCCTACTACCAAAAAAGCAAAACTTCATGCCACAACAATGCTGGCCCCACCACTCAGCAAAACACACACACACGCCAAACATCAACATCACACAATTCACGCAGCATGATATTCCCACACGCATCTCCTTCACGCATACACAGCCTGAAAAGGCACCGCACAACTCACAACATTCCTCCATTTTTTTCCCTTCATTTCCACGCGGCAACCACTAAAAAGTCTCAACACACCTTTTCAACAAAAAAACCTAATCCTCTTCTTCATCATCCACCATTATCCCAACCACACGCAAAAAAAACACAGCTTCTTCTGTCCTTTACGTCACTGAAACACACAACCAAATCAACCCGTATCATCACCAACCTCCTTACGCCATCCTCACCACACCTTCATCATTACTGAGATAAACACAAAACACATATCTCAACAATCCAAACCAACACACGACTCGCACAGACATCCACAAAACTTCAACAACACAACCTGCAATAACACAGTTTTTCATTTCCCTTTTTTAACTTTCCTAATCTACACCCTTCACTGAAAATAACCTTTCTCATTCTTCTTAAACAAACAACCGCAGCCCTCAACTCACCTTCATCTTCATAACTCACCACCACCTTCAAACAACCAAAAACAAACCTACCAACACAATCAAACACTCATCAATCTTACCGCAACCAACCACAACAAAGATTCACTCTGCTCACCTCACCGTGATCAAAACCACAACACAGCAGCAACAATATTTTTGACGAAAAAACCTCATCACAACAAAAAGAAATCCAGCCTTCAACAAACCATATCCGCAGTGAATAACTTTTCCGACACCATACCCTTCATCACCTTTGTTTCACAAACCAAACAACAACAACTGAACAACATATCTCCTTCACCGAATCACACACAAAGCCCTTCAAACCTTCCTCGAACCATCACCCTGTTTTGACAAAACCGCAACCCCTTCAACGTCACCCTTTTCCATTATCAACCTTCAAACAACAACAGAAAACAAAAGCAAATTCAGAAAGAGAAAGAGATGAAGAGGTTTGAAATCGTGACGACAAGACCTAAGAAGCAAACCAGAACACGAATCTGAGGGAAGAGATGAAGTGAGCGGATTCAAAACCGAATTGGAACCTGCGAATCGGAACCAAGCACGGCGAGATCCGAACGTTGAGTTGCTGAAGCCATTGAGAGAGAAAGATCCGTCACGATGTTGTCGCTGTGAGAAGGGTTTGGTTTCCTGAGTCGAGCTTGATCTTGTAACTGACAAAGCTTTGTCGGCGAGACAGGGAGAAGAATGTCTTTGAACTCGATTTCACATGAAGAGAGACATCAAGAACTTGATTCTGGAGAGACGCTGTGAGATTTTCTCCGATTTGCTGATCGTCATCGCGAGCGTCCTTCCGTCTGTACCCTTGAATCGCTGCGCCGATCAGCTCTCCACATCGCCGTGTCTTGTTGACGTCAAGAAAAAAAAGTTTGAATCGCCGCCGACGGTGCTTGGAGAAGATGAGCGTGGAAACATGTTTTGAGAAGAAGAGGATTCTGAGTTGTGGCTTCCCCCTTTCCTTTTACTTTTTCTTTCGTTCAATTTATTTTTTTGTATTAATATGTTTTTTTTCTTTCTTTTAATATACTGATTGTTTCTTTTCCTATTTTCCTGTTAAGAGGTTCTATAGTGTTGTTGTTGAAAACTGGGCTAGGCCCATGTTGGGCTTCTATTCGGCACCACCGAGTTCTTCCAGCATCCCCATTAGCCAGCGATAGACCCATTTCCCTTGTTATTTCTCTTCATTTCGTTTCAAAACAAAAGGGATCTTGTTTAATTACTTAGTTTTTATTAATTTTGGTTATTAACCTTTGTCTTTTATTATTAAGTTTCTTTTCATATTTTGATTGTTTAATTAAATTGTGATTTACTCTTATTAAAATTTGTTATTGTTTTCTTATTTTAGAATTTGGTTAGATGTTTTTTATATATAGCTCTAATTTTTAATTATTTTGGTTTGATATTGGTTTTGACGCGGTGTTTAATCTTAGAGTTTAGTACCTAATTTTAGTTTAAATAAGTAGAATTTTGTTTAATATTGTTCTAGCTTTGGTTGATATTTTGTAGGCCTATAGCTTGATTTCAAGGATGGCGGATTTAACTTGATGATAGTCGTGCAATTGTTTGTTTGTGGATTATTGACTTGTTAATGTTCTTGGAATTTTGATGCAATTCGTGACGAATAGTAAACTATCGCCTAAGATTGAAGAGTTATCTGAATGAATATTTTGGTTAGTTCAATTGTTGATTCGCGAGGTTAAAGCACTTGAAGACTTACTGGATTTAATTGTGTGAATTTTCTTGATACTTATTCTTGATATTTCTCTTGTGCGCGCATTAAAGAGGCAACGGACCTTCTCCGTTAGGTAACACTGAGGCCTGGTATTATTGCTTGCTGTTGCATCTGGAAGTCCTACTGGTGTAGGCTCTGTTTGTGCATTATTCATCTTATCTCCATTTCGCATTCTCATCTCCTTATCTTCATTCTTATTCATCTAATTCTTCTTCTTATCTTATTTCTTTTCTTCTTCCTCATCTTTTCTATTCGTTCTTAACTGGAGGTGTGCTTAGGCCACCTTGGAGCTTCTCCTTTCATCTTTCTCTGTTTCTTTCTTCCTCCATTAGGATAGTGAGCCTCACTAACCCTTAGGACATCCGAGCATGTGAATATTAGGATTAGGTTAGTCCCCCACTTAGCTTTTACCTTTGTGTCTCTTTGAGTCTTCTCTCCTCATCTCACAATCAGGGACTAAACCCTAAAGGTTTTAAGGCTTTGTGATTAAGCTTATGCCTGCATCCTTCTCTTAGGATGGAGTGTATAACTTTAATCCTAAGTTTTAAACCCTTAATGTGTTTAAATCTCTTAATCAATTCATTTAATAATCATCAAGACATCACACTTGTAACTTGGGCCTTGCATTAGGGTTCTAATTCTTCCTTAAGTGGTTAAGAAGGACTAACCCTAGTGTTAATGGACAAGTCCCCCTCAAGTTTGTCTTACAAACCATAAAATTCACTTCATCATCATACCATTAAATAAAATCCACTTAATCAAAGGTTTGTTTTGTCATGGGTTTAATCCCTAATCATGGATTAAGTTGAGGAGTTTTTCTCAACTTACACATTCTCATCTATCATCCTTCTTTTAGGATGGTGTAATGGATCTGTTTAATCCATGATTATGGCTTAACCTCATTACTCAACACTAAACAAAATCACCAAAAACATCTAAATAATCACAAGTAGGTTAATGATCCTAATCCTACATCAAAAGGTGATTAAGTGTGAGAATCTGACTTCACACTTAAGGTACTCTCATTACCCCTAATCAGAGGGAAGATGTGATGAGTTTACTAAATCCATTGGTTTAGGCTTAAGCTCATTAACTTATGACAAACTTTCAAAAGCAATAAAAGACTGAAAACTCAAAAACAAACAATAATCGTCTCCTTCGGGATTCTTTTCTCATCACCTTCACTCACAAGCGAGAACTTGCTTCTTCCGTCTAATGCAAGACAGTTAGCACCTGAGCCAGACAGGTCATACACTTGAGCATAGACAAGTAAGCAGTTCACAAGTCAATTCATCTTTCAGTCTCTTTGGGTCGAACTACGGTGTTCTGACTTCCTCATTGCACGAGAGGATACGTAGGCATAACTTAACAGTTATCGAACAAAAGTCTCTGTACATTCCCCCTCTTTCCAGCATCATTCTCTTAGCCTCATGATCTTGAGCATTTCACTCTGTTCTTACACTGACACTTTCATACTTCACATCACTTATACACTTTACACCGACACCTGTACATCTTCTCCAGCTATATTATACACAAATTGCACTGACACTACCCCTTTAAAACACAAATCTTTTAAGCGTGGATCCCGTCGAGTACGACGGACAATCTGGGTGCTAATACCTTCCCAGGTTGTAACCAACCCCCTTTCTCAGTCTCTCTGGTTCGCAACCGTCTTATCCATCTTTTCCTAGGCCTATGCAGCATTGCCTTTCCTCCGGGATAAAAATGCCTAGCTGGCGACTCTATTCATTCTCCAGTGAGTTCACGGCTGTGTGTTCCCATTGTTCTTTTCGCCGACAGTTCGCGCTTGTACCGGGATGCAAATCTTTCGGGAGCGACACCTACGTATCCTCTCGTGCAATGAGGAAGTCAGAACACCGTAGTTCGACCCAAAGAGACTGAAAGATGAATTGACTGATGAACTGCTTGCTTGTCTATGCTCAAGTGTATGACCTGTCTGGCTCAGGTGCAAACTGTCTTGCATTAGACGGAAGAAGCGAGTTCTCGTTTGTGAGTGAATGAGATGAGAAAAGAATCCCGGAGGAGACGTTTATTGTTTGTTTTTTTTTGTATTTTTCAGTCTTTTATTGCTTTTGAAAGTTTGTCATAAGTTAATGAGCTTAAGCCTAAACCAATGGGTTAGTAAACTCATCACATCTTCCCTCTGATTAGGGGTAATGAGAATACCTTAAGTGTGAAGTCAGATTCTCACACTTAATCACCTTTGGTGTAGGGTTAAGATCATTAACCTACTTGTGATTATTTAGATGTTTTTTTTGTTTTTTGTTTAGTGTTAAGTAATGAGATTAAGCCATAATCAGGGACTAAACAGACTCATTACACCATCCTAATAGAAGGATAATAGATGAGAATGTTTAAGCTGAGGAAAGCTCCTCAACTTAATCCATGATTAGGGATTAAACCCATGACAAAACAAGCCTTTGATTAAGTGGATTTTATTTAATGATAAGATGTTGAAGTGATTTTTAGGGTTTGTAAGACAACTTGAGGGGGACTTGTCCATTAACACTAGGGTTAGTCCTTCTTAACCAATTAAGGAAGAATTAGAACCCTAATGCAAGGCCCAAGTTACAAGCTTGATGCCTTGATGATTATTAAGATGGATTGATTAAAGGAGTTAAACACATTAAGGGTTTAACACTTAGGATTAAAGTTATACACTCCATCCTAATAGAAGGATGCAGGCATAAGCTTAATCACAAAGCCTTAAAGCCTTTAGGGTTTAGTCCCTGATTATGAGGTGAGAAGAGAAGACTCAATGAGACACAAAGGTAAAAACTAAGTGGGGGACTAAACAAAAACCCTAATCATTGTCATGCTTGGTTATTCCTAAGGTTTGTGAGGTTTAACAAGAAAGATCTTCAATGGAACCACCAGGAAGCAGATGTAAGGATCAGGAGAAGCAAAGTAACTTGCTTCACTTAAGAAGACAAGTCACTTGAGGAAAGAAAGTAAGGAGAAAAAGAATGAGCAAGCTCAATCTCAAACACATAATAAAATGCAGCAAGGGTGCATGAAAGAGATGAAAATAAATTATGAGAAGTGAAGGCAAATTCACTTCTCAAATAGCTTACCACCTGAAAAGTTAGAAAAGAAATGCAATGCAATGCAAAATGGGATGGAATGGCATGATGAGAAGAAAAACCAGAAGCACATACATGATGTTAATGATGCTATGAGATGCTACAAACATGAGGCAACACATGGAAATGATCATGCAAGCTTATGGATGCAAATGGAGCAAGTTAAGAAGCATGAACATACATGGAAAGTTATGAAATGCAAATGGCACACAACATGACAAGTGCAAGATGCAATGATCAAACATGTTTTCAATATGTCTTAAGATTCTAAATGAATCAAATGGATGCATAAAATGTCATGGCAAGTCAAGGTATGAATGCAAATGCAAGATGGATGCATATGGAAGCCCAAATTAGGGTTTATGATCAAAGCATCAAACACAAACCAAAATCAGAAGCAAACATCAATATAAAAAATGGAAAATGCACTCAAAGGATCCCTAATCCTATACTAACTCACTGACCAAAGGAGAAGTTTCAACTCTTAACCAAATTCAAGATATGATTTTCCTAAGTTTTCTAGGGTTTTAGGGTTCCTCAACAAGAAAAATGCCAAACAAATGGAAAATGAAAGATCAAATCATGACCATTTAATCTCACAAACTACATGATATGCTAAACACAATGCAAAAAGAATCAAAGTCCAACTCTTTGTGGTTAGGCAGAAGTGATTTTTGAAAGTTTGGATCAAAATAATGCATAAAAATGATTTTAATTCCATGAGAAATTCTCAAAATGCATCAAGATCAAAAATAGAAATTTGGTTTGAGGGTTGGACAATGTTTCTAAATGTTTTTAAAGGTTTCATGAATTTTTTGGTGATTTTTAAATACCTAAAAGTATTTTTAATTAATTAATTCCCATTAATTAATTAAAAAGAAACTTTTAAATATTTAAAAATGCTTTTTTAATGCTAAAAATAAAAATAAAAATATTTTTGTGTTCTGAAATTAAATAATAACTTGTATAAAAAATTTCAGAATTTTTGAAAAGGTTTTACTATTTTTAAATAAATGGGGAAAGAAATATAAAATAAATGAAATAAAAATAAAAATAAAAGGAAAAGTAAACGCAATGGAGGGCCAGGATGGGTTCTGGGGAGAAAGCCTGTTGACTACGCGCGCAGATCAATGGACCACGTTCAAACTTGACTAAACTGAATTATGAATTAATTAAATGAGATTAGGGCTTAATGAGTGCATCTGGGCCACACATACACGCGCCAAGTCAACCAAGTCAACAGATCCAACGCATCAGATTCAAACTACACTTAATGACATGATTAAGCCCTAATTATTTTCAGGTGGCCGGAGAAGACTTCCGGTCGTCTTCTCCGGTGGGAACCACACCTGAAAATTCCTAGAATCCTCAAAACGTAACTAAAATGAAATCTAAACAAACATAAATCCTTCCCACACCTCACTGAATCAAAACCCTAACACAAACATCATTTATATTTCATCAATCTCATGAATCGAAACAAAACAAATTTTAGGGCAAGACTTTCAGAACACGATTAAACTCTCATCTCTTCACCATTTTCAAAACCAACAACATATTCATGATCAGGGAAGTATGTAGAAGCTATTAAGAACTTAAAAATTCATTTCTGGAAAAAAAAAGTTCTTGAGCTACCTGAGTTTTGAAGCTTTCAGTTTTGCAACCTTCTGGCCTCTCCTCTTTGTGCAATCTACTCCCTTTGGTCCCTTGATGATGTCTGGATGCTTAGAAGGAGCTTGTGCTGGCTGGTTTGGGAGATTGAACAAGTTCTGTTCAAGCTCAGGTGAGAATCGTGTTTGGCTTATGTGAGGTTTCAAGGATGAATGAAGGCAGGGAAATGATCAGAAGGATGTGGTGATGAGTTCTATGAAGTTTGTTTGTGAGTTTATAGCTTGTACACTGAGTTTCGAAAGCTTTTGCTTTTGAGAGTGAAAATGAGAATGTGATGTTCTTGCTGGTTTCAGGCTTGTGTGTTATGTTGTTTGGCTTGCAATTAGTTTGTATAAACAATGCTGATTGGTCAGAAGATGTGACATGCCCTTTTGTGATAGGTGTAGCTACTTTTGCCAATTTGTCAACTTTGTGTAAGAGAAGCATGGGTCATGTTCTAGCCAAGTACAAAGGGTGTGGGCTGCGCAGCATGGTGTGAGGGAAAGGCTAGGATGGTTCAGCAATGTAGCTAGCAAGTGGATGAAATGTTATGATGGCTTTTGCAACTTGCTTGCTTTTGATCTTCATAAAAATATCTTGCCTCACAAGCCATAAAACATGTGATCTCTTTGGCCCATTCTGATTTTTAGAACATGTGTGATCATGTGATGAAGTTTTGAAGTCATTTTGAAGTCAATAGAGTGCTTGGTACATGAGTTTGCAAGTTTTCCATTTTATGCATAACTTGAAATTTAGTGATTTTTGCCAACTTTGATGCACCATAACTTTTGATCCAAAATGAATTAGGTCATGTTCTTGTACTTTTTGAAAAGGTAAAGAATTAATCTTCAACTTTCATGACCAAGGTTTTTCCATTTGAAGCATTTTTGGATCAAAAAGTAAGGATTGAAAAGTTGCCTAAAATGACAAATTCCTTAAAAGTCAAACTTGCCCCAAAAAGTCAACTTTGCAAAAACTTGTAATTCTTGAATTTTGTGAACTTCCAACTTCTTCCATGATCAAATAAAGATCATATACACTCAAAATGATGAAGATCACCCCTTGGTTGGGTCATTGGGGGCCTCAGATGCCCTGATTTTGCACTGACTTGTCCAGAAAGTCAACTCTTGATCAGATGACTTCCCCATGGAATTTCTTCATGAAAATTGATATGCATACTCCCTATACCATATAGAGACCAATAGAAACAAGAATGACCAAAAAAATTGAAGTTATGGCCTCTGAAACCAAAACCCTAATTTCAGGTCACCTGTGCAGTCAAGCCTGGCTCTGCTTCCATACAAATCCCAGTTCTTGTGATTCTTTGGCATTCTTGACTTTGAGAGGATATAATATGATACTTGAACACACATGGACCCCTTTGAAGTGATTGTTGACCTTTGGAGTGGCTCAAGAAGCTCTTGGATTGCTCAGATCACAAACCCTAAATGCAGGTGACTTTGAACCAAAGCAGTAAATCAAAAATGCAATATGAGATGGTATGATTGTGTTTATGCATATGAAATGATCACAAACCATGGTGTGAATGGGTGAGGGCAAATTTGGGGTGTTTACACATGTGTGTTCATAAGTCCAGATGGAGGCTAGAGAACCAGTAACAAGGTGGGGGACTCAAATAAAGAGTCACAAGTACAGGGTTTCATAGAATCAGTACAAAATAGTGTGGCCTTAAAACAATAACAGTAACAGGGTATGATGAGGCCAAGGGTTCCTGAAAACCTGTAAACATCCCAACCCACTCACAGGTATTGTTCTAGAACAAGGATCCTCAGATTTGGATTTATCATGAGAAGTGTAAACACTTCTAACCCAGAGGTACAGTGTTTACCCTAATCATAAAGAATCCTCCTCTAATTCACCTCAGATGCTGAAGGTCATCTAAAAAGGTCATCCAGACTTAGCAGGCTTCCCAGATAGCCCTAGCACTATAGGAAATATGTAGCACAGAGTTCTCGAGAAGAAACCCATGTTTGAACCGTGTTTCATATTCCCGCACCAGACTGAAATGGAATGGGAAAGAATATGAAGCCACTCTAATCCTATGTGTCACTCAGGCTCCCGGTGTGGAACCTTGCTCACTGAGATACCCCTCCCACCAAGGTAAAATAACCAATCCAGCACATGATATGATGATAATAATATGAAATGCATAAGGAGTAAATGAAATCAAATAAATAAAGTTGTACAGAAAGCAATAAACAAAAAGCACACATAACACCCCCATAAACACAAATCAAACAAGCGCTAAGAGAAACCTATAAAAAGAACAAGAAGCCCTGGTTGCAAAGATCACATCCCCAGCAGAGTCGCCAAGCTTTCGCTCCCAAAGACTTACATCCCAGTGCAGACGCGAACGGTCGGTGAAAAGAGAAAATGAGGTTGAATAGAGTCTCCAGCTAGGCATTTTTATCCCGAAGGAAAGGTAATGCTGCATAAACCTGGAAAGAGATGGATAAGACGGTTGCGAACCAGAAAAACTGAGAAAGGGGGTTGGTTACGACCTAGGAAGGTATTAGGACCCAGATCGTCCGTCGTACTCGACGAGATCCACGCTTACAAGATTGTGTTTGAAAGGGGTAAGTGTATGTGCTATCTGTGTGCAAAAGCTAGGGAAAGAAAGTATAGGTGTCAATGCAAAAGATGTGAATTGCTCAGGAACTGAGGCTTTAGAAAGAATGCTGAAAGAGGGGGAAGACAAAGAGACTTTTGTTCGATAACTGTTAAGTTATGCCTACGTATCCTCTCGTGCAATGAGGAAGTCAGAACACCGAAGTTCGACTCAAAGAGACTGACAATTAATTGACTGTGAACTGCTTGCTTGCCTATGCTCAAGTGTATGACTTATCTGGCTCAAGTTCTAACTGTCTTGCATTAGACGGAAGAAGCAAGTTCTCGTTTATGAATGAGTGTGATGAGAAAAGAATCCCGGAGGAGACCATTATTATTTGTTTTTGTGTTTTCAGTTTTTTATTGTTTTTGGTGTTTTGCATAGGATTATGAGCTTAAGCCTAAATCAAGGGTTGTAAACTCATTATATCCTCCCTGATTAGGGATAATGAGCCTACTTAAGTGTGAGATAAGAACCTCAACTTAATTACCATGATGATGTAGGATTAAGATCATTAACCTACTTGTAATTATTTAGATGTTTTTGGGTTTTTGTTTAGTGTTAAGTAATGAGTTTAATCTCTAATCACAGATTAGTGAACTCATTACACCATCCTAATAGAAGGATAATAGATGAGAACACTTAAGCTAAGGAAGATACCTCAACTTAATCCATGGTTAGGGATTAAATTAATTATATAACAAGCCTTTATTAAATGCATTTTAATTGAAGGATGAGATTAAGAAGTGGATTTTAAGTTTGTAAGACAACTTGAGGGGGACTTGTCCATTAAACACTAGGGTTAGTCCCTCTTAACCATGAGGAAGAGATAGAACCCTAATGTAAGGCCCAAGTTACAAGATAAAGTCTTTGTGATTATTAATGTGTTTTGATTAAGAGGTGTAAACAAATTAAAGGTTTAACACTAAGGATGATTAAAGTTATACACTTCATCCTAAGATAAGGATGCAGGCATAACCCTAATTCAAGTCCTAAAGCTTTAAGAGTTTAGCCTCTGATTATTGAGATGAGAAAAGAGACTCAAGGAGACTCAAAGGTAAAAGACTAAGGGGGACTATATATAACCCTAAAAGTTATCATGCTTGGATATCCTATGGTTTTTGAGGCTTAAGAGAAAGGATCTTCAAGGCCACCAATGGAAGAAGCAGATGAAAAGAGAAGGAGGAAGAAGAACAAGTTACTTACTTCCTGAAGAAGATAAGTAACTTGGAAGAAAGAAAGTACGAAGGAGGGAGCATAAGTGAATTAGATTCACTTCAAAGACAAATAAGAATGCAAATTCAAAGGAAAGAAAAAGTGAGAGGTGAAAGCAAATCCGCCTCCCAGATAACTTACCCAAAAGCTCTTGAAATGTTAGTATGAATGCATAAGACATAAAGCAAAAGGAAATGAGATGAAATGAGATGAAAAGACCAAAGTTATAAGTGAATAAGCAATGTAAACGCATTGTGAGATGATGCAAAGTCATACAAGATGCATATGAATGGTCATACAAATATGAGATGCTATGGAAGCATGTTTAGAAGCATGAAAACACATGAATGTTCATGAAATGTAATGGATGAAAAGCATAGAAAATGGATGAAGAAATGATCAAGCAATGTTCAAGCATGTCTTAAGATGTCTAACATGCCATACAAATTCTCGAAATGTCATGGCAAGTTCATATGATGATGATATGCAAAGGAGAATGCAAATGAAGATGCAAGATTAGGGTTTTCAGACAACATGAGATGCATATGACCAAACAGAGGCATACTTCATGATAAAAAATTGAAATCAAGCTCAAACAACCCCTAATCCAATACAAGATCACACCCCAAAGGAGAAAATCAGAAGCTTAACCTAGTGGAAGTTATGAAATTTCTAAGTTTGCTAGGGTTTTTGGGTGCTTCTAAAGGGAAAATGCAAATCAAATTGAACATTCAAGATAAAATCATGAGATAAATAACCTATAAACTATATGCAATATGTGAAACAATGCAAAAAGAATCAAGTTCAAACTCATCATGGTTAGGCAGAAATGAATTTTTCAAGTTAGGGTTAAAAATGTGATTTTTAAGAACCCTAATTCAAAGGAAATTATGAAGTTATGATCAAACCTAAAATGCAATTTGTATGATGAGTTTGAAAATGTTTCTAAATGTATGGGAATTGTTCATGAATTTTTTGGTGATTTTTAGAAACCTAAATGCATTTTTAATTAATTAAAATTCATTAATTAATTAAAAATAACATTTAAATATTTTAAAAATACTTTTTTAATGCTAAAAATAAAATAAAAATTATTTTTGGGTTAAGAAAATTATTTGGATCAGAAATTCAAGAGATCATATTTTTTTGATGAGTTCTGATATTTTTAATAAAATGAGAAAGAAAATGCAAAGAAAATGAAATAAAAATAAAATAAAATGGAAGTAAACATGATCTATGGCCCAGATTCAAACATGAGAAACAAAGGTTGACTGCGCGCGCTTATGGAGGGTCCAGATCAAATCTGGATAAATGACTTTTATTAAATTAATTAATCAGAAATTAATCTTAATGAGTTAATCTGAGTCGTTCGTACCTTAAGCTAATCACGCATCTGAGGGCCTACATTCAAACTGAGTAGCTAAACCCTAATTAGGGTTAATCACTTTCAGGTGACTGGAGGGGAGCTCCGGTCATCTTCTCCGGTGACACCAAAACCATAAGTCTCTCTACAGGCCGCCCCACCCCAAATTAGTTGCCCATAAATGATCCCCTACTCACACTGAACTGAAATCATCCCTCAAACATGATTTATAACATACAAACATGGAGAATCGAAGAAGAACAAAAATCTGGACAAAATTTTAGAAGCTTGTGAAATCCTCATTTCTCCACCATTTTCAAAAATTCAAAGTGCAAAATGATAAGGGAAACAAGCTCTATCACATTGTAACTTAAAATCAAAGCTCTGAGAAAAATGTTCTTGAGGTATACCTGAGATGGAGCTTTCTGATTCTGGGCTTTCTGGACCTGTCTTTGGTGCAAATCAACTCTAATGGACTTCCTTAGGATGCTATGATGCTTGGAACAATCTTGCAATGGCTGATTTTGATGATTCAGTTATGCTGCACCAGAAATCGTATATTTGTTTTGTAAGCTTTCAGGACATTTTAATGGATGGTTTGTGTTCCTTGTGATGTATAGAGATGATTGGTGCAAAGAGTTGTGAGGTTTGATGGTTGTGCTGGCAGATTCGAAGAAGGGAAGTTTTTGACAAATTTTGTGAAAGCTGAGTTGTGGGAGGATTCAGGCTTGTGTGTGTTGTGAAATGAGCTCCATAATGTTTGTATGTAATGTCTTGATTGGTCAGAAGGTTGGTGATGGCATAGTTTGATTGGTATGGGCAAGTTGCAAAAAATTCAAAATTTTTGTACCTCAAGCATGGGCCATGGCACAGCTGGCTTTAGAGGTGTCTTGGCCTCAGCATGATTTGTGGATGGCCCTAGGATCAAAGTTATGCAGCTGGCACAAGTGGATGAAGAGTTTCATTAGGCTTTGCAATTTTCCATCTTTGAGAATTTTGTGAAAATGTCTTGATGAATCTTGCAATCCAAGGCACAATTTTGGTTCAAATGCATTGCACTACGTTTGTATGATGTTTAGAAACCAATTTGAGGTCATGAAATGGCTTGAAACTTGAATTTGCAAAAAATCCTCTTTGGTATGAACTTGAAAATTATAGGATTTTTGCCAACTTTGAAAGGCCATATCTTGAGTTCTAGGATGAATCAAGACATGTTCTTTTACTTTTTGAAAATGGGAAGACATAATCTACAACTTTCATGCCCAAGAATTTTTAATTTGAAGCTTTTTTGGTCATGAAAGAATAGGTTGAATATCTTTCCCAAAATGGAAAGTTTCCATTTCTAGTCTTTTCCAAAAATAGCAAGTTTGCATTTGGCTTGAAATTATTCAACTTTGTGAACTTCCAAACATTTCTAAGATCAAATAAAGATCATATAACCTCAAAATGATGAATGTGACCCTTTGGTACCCTTGATGGAGGCCTTAAATGCCCTGGTTTTGACTTTACTTGCTCAAGAAGTTACCCAATGATCAGATGACTTCCACAGTGAATTTATTCATCAAACTTGGTACACATGATCCTTATAACATATTAAGACCATTAGAAACAAGAATGACCAAAAATATTGGGATTAAGGCCTCTGAAACCAAAACCCTAATTTTAGGTCATATGTGTAGGAAATCTTCAGTCTGCCTTTATGCCTTTGCCATGCTTTGTGATCCCTTGACTTTTATGAACTCTGGGGAGCATATTATGATCATGAAACACACATGGACCCTCTTGGGAAGCTTCAAGACCATTGGGATGGCTCATATCACTCTTGGATTGCTCAGATCACAAACCCTAGATGCAGATGAAATGAAACTATGCAGATGAAACAAATATGTAATATGAGATGGTATGTCTATGCTTATGTAAAAATGAAAGATCACAAGTCATGGTGTGAGAAAAAGTGAGGGCAAATTTGGGGTGTTTACAGTGGGTTCTCAGATATCATATTGACTAGAGAGAGGGTAGAAAGCTGGATCAAACAAGGGAAGATTCAGAATGGGGGCGCTTCAAGTTCTGGTGTCAAGAAACCCTTTTTGGAGAGGAGAGAAGGAGAGACTGGGGAAGTGTACACACAGAGGGGAGGAAGTAATGGAGGGTTTTATCAGTAAGTGGCCCCCGTCACTATATCAGCTTAACCTGTTCAATAACAAGTCCAACCACCGCATCCGCAACGCTAACAAGGGTATCAACAAAGAGTTCCTCGTCCATATTACCCCCAGAGGACCAGAGAAAGACATCTCGAAACTCTGCCGATGTCTTATTCACAGCTTTTGAAGAATCTCCTACAACTCCAGATGATTCAACTCCGAACTCTACAACCCCCAAAGTCATGCTAAATCCTCGAGGGGTATGATACAAACGCCAGATGCGAATTTCATTCCGGAGCCGCGGGACATACCGCAGAAAACTGCAAAGCTCTGAAGCATGTTGTTCAAGACTTACTGGATTCTAAAGCGATTAATTTTTCTCCTACTCCTAATATAATACAGAACCACATGCCTCCTCACGGGGGTACAGTTGGGGCAGTTGACGATGGGGAAAATCTAAACTTGGTGTGTGATATCGACAACCTGCAAACTCCGTTGAGTGTTGTTAAAGCATGTTTGACCCTGAAAGGTGTGTTTGTAGGTTGTGGGAGTGATTTTCCAGGATGTGTTGAAATGCCAAGTGGTTGTGAGCAGTTGAAAGCATAGATCCAAAGTATGATTAATGAAGGAGTGTTGCAGTTTGAAAAAGTTGTAAAGGAAAGTGAAGTCTCCTCAGTAACCATTTTCTACAATCCATCTCAAATTCCTACACGGACCAGAGTGGCACCAATAATGATTACCACTGCAGGACCAGTAATGTATCAGAGTGATAAAGTCATTCCCTGGAATTATGGAGGCAAAGTATATTGTAACGGCCAGAAGCAAGATTTGGCCACGTCTAGCACGACCCCAGCTCAAGTAGAAAATGTTGGAGTAGGGGGCTGGAAGACTATTTGCGCCGGAAACACTAAGAAATAGTGTGATACCACCCAGAGACACCGCAGAAGCCTAGGCTAGGGCAAGAGGGAAGCAGCCAATGGTTGTCAATGAGCCCACAACAGTGACTGATCCAGACATTACATTTGATAAAGAAGCTGGAGAATTTTTGAGAATTATCAAAAATAGCGATTACAAGATTGTGGACCATCTGCAGCAGACCCCATCGAAAATTTCCATCGTGTCTTTGCTAATGTGTTCCGACTCCCACAGGAAAGCTCTCTTGAATATCTTGAACAAGGCTTATGTGCCTCAGGATATTTCAGTAAATCAGTTAGAAGCGGTGGTATCTAGTGTCAATGCCAGTCATGGATTAGGCTTTACGGACATGGATCTAACATCTGAAGGGCGTGCTCATAACCGGGCACTGCATATCTCTTTAGAATGTAAGGGTGCAGTACTTTCTCACGTGTTGGTAGATAATGGATCCTCGCTGAATGTTCTTCCTAAGAAGGCATTGATGAAGTTGGATTATGATGGAGTGGTTTTAAAGCCTAGCGACCTGGTAGTTAGAGCATTTGATGGGTCAAGGAGATCAGTATTCGGAGAGGTGGAATTACCAATTAAGGTAGGTCCACAAATCTTCAATACCACATTCTACGTAATGGATATACAGCCTGCATACAGCTGTTTGCTGGGAAGACCTTGGATACATTCAGCAGGAGAAGTATCGTCCACACTTCATCAAAAACTAAAGTTCGTCTGAGAAGGCCAAATTGTAACAATCAATGGGGAAGAAGACATTTTCGTCAGTCATCTAGCTTCATTCAAGTATGTGGAGATGGATGGTGAGATAGTTGAAACTCCATGTCAGGCTTTTTGAGCCCCTTAAAACTGAACAAGCATCTTCATTGGCAGCTTCTTTTGAAGAACCAAAGAAGGGGGTTTCCATAGCCTCTTATAAGCAAGCTCTTGAAGTGGTAGAATCTGGGATACGAGAAGGCTGGGGCAGTCTAGTAGAGGTGCCAGAAAAGAAAGATATGTTTGGGATTGGTTACCATCCTGGGCAGTCATCATCTGGACCGAGTGCTAGAGGTCGTCAAGGCCCGATTACTTTCACGAGGGCGGGAGTGGTGGATTATGGAAGCATCAGTGTCGTGCAGGACGATGTAGTTGATAGTGACTGTGACTTAGATGAGTGGATCACACCTGCTGTTCCAGGGACTCAACTTAGCAATTGGTCGTCTGAAAGGCTTATCTCAGTCACTTCCTTCGAAGAGTAATAATCTTTGTTTCTTTCTTTTCTGTACTCAAGCATTATGTCTTGCCTGGGGCATAGTAGCTTTTTGTAAGGGTCTTTTGTTCCTAACACAATTCATAATCATAAATAAAGCTGACGTTTCACATTCATCCATGTTGTTATTTGCCTTTCATTTTTTCTTTTTGTTTTTCAAAAAGAAAGAACAGTTTTAAAATGGTAATGTTTCTCATTTTCTCAAGCCTTTTCTAAAGCCTTGCATGAATCACCATTCATGCAGGTGCTCGTCACCGGATCTTATCAATGACGACCCTGTTATGGCTAAGTATGACTTTGACAATCCAATTTATCAAGCCGATGAGGAAGGTGAAGAAGACTGTGAACTACCTGAAGAGTTAGCCAGACTTCTTAAATAGGAGGAAAAGATGATTCAGCCACACGAAGAGGCCATCGAAGTGACAAACTTGGGTACCGAAGAAGACAAGAAAGAAGTTAAGATCGGAGCTGTGTTAGAAGAATCCATCAAGACTCAGCTAATTTCCATGCTTCGAGAATATGTGGATGTCTTCGCTTGGTCTTACCAGGATATGCCTGGTTTAGACACTGACATTGTGGTGCACAAGCTGCCTCTGAAAGAAGATTGTCTGCCAGTGAAGCAAAAGTTGAGACGCATGCGCTCTGATATGGCAATCAAAATAAAAGAGGAAGTTCAAAAGCAATTTGATGTTGGTTTCTTGGCCGTGACTAGTTACCCTCTGTGGGTTGCCAATATTGTGCCATTCCCTAAAAAAGACGATAAGGTATGGATGTGTGTAGACTACAGGGATTTGAACAGGGCCAGCCCCAAAGATGATTTCCCTCTGCCTCACATAGATGTGCTTGTTGATAATACTGCTCAGTTTTCTGTATTCTCTTTCATGGACGGGTTTTCAGGTTATAACCAGATCAAGATGTCTCCCGATGATATGGAGAAGACTACCTTCATCACGCCTTGGGGAACTTTCTGTTACAAGGTCATGTCGTTTGGTCTGAAGAATGTTGGGGCCACTTACCAACGGGAGATGGTGATGCTATTTCACGACATTATTCATCATGAAATTGAGGTTTGTGTTGATGATATGATAGCAAAATCCCAAACAGAAGAAGAGCATTTGATCAATCTAGCAAAATTGTTTGACAGACTCCGGAAGTTCAGATTGAGGTTGAATCCAAATAAGTGCACCTTCGGGGTCCGTTCCGGCAAGTTACTTGGGTTCATTGTTAGTGAGCGTGGAATTGATGTCGATCCAGCCAAAGTAAAAGCCATCCAAGAGATGCCTGAGCCAAAGACTGAAAAGAAAGTGCGTGGTTTCTTAGGGAGACTAAATTACATTGCACGGTTTATCTCTCACTTAACAACCACGTGTGAGCCCATCTTCAAACTTCTGAGGAAGAATCAGGCCATTAAATGGAACAAAGACTGTCATCAAGCCTTTGACCGAATCAAGGAGTACCTGCTAGAACCTCCAATTCTCATGCCTCCAGTGCCAGGGAGACCCTTGATCATGTATCTTACTATGCTCGAAGGATCAATGGGATGTGTGATGGGACATCAAGACGAGTCTGGTCGAAAAGAGCATGCCATTTATTACCTTAGCAAAAAGTTTACTGATTGTGAGACACGCTACTCACTACTCGAGAAAACTTGCTGCGCTTTGGCATGGGATGCTCGCCGACTAAGAAAGTACATGCTGACCCATACCACTCTCTTAATTTCCAAGATGGATCCTGTGAAATATATCTTCGAGAAGCCGGCTCTAACAGGAAGGGTAGCCCGATGGCAGATGATCTTAACAGAATACGATATCCATTACACTTCACAAAAAGCAATCAAAGGAAGTGTATTGTCAGAATACTTGGCTCAGCAGCCAATCGACGATTATCAACCCATGAAATTCGAGTTTCCGGATGAGGACATCATGTTCCTCAAGTTGAAAGACTGTGAAGAACCACTTCCGGAGGAGGGGCCAGACCCTGAATCCAAATGGAAGGTGATGTTTGACGGAGCTGTGAACATGAACGGAAGCGGAGTATGTGTTGTTATCATCTCACCAGAAGGGGTCCATACACCTTTAGCTACTTGGTTGACTTTCGAGTGCACTGACAACGAGGCAGAATATGAAGCTTGCATCATGGGGGTTGAAGAAGCAATCAACTTGCGAGTCAAGAATCTCGAGATCTTTGGAGATTCCACTCTGGTGGTGAACCAAGTCAATGGCAAATGGTTAGTTCATCAACCTCATTTAGTTTCTTACAGGGATTATATCCCTCGAGATGAAAACCAGTTCGCTGATGCTCTAGCAACTTTGTCATCTATGATTAAAGTTTGCCAAGAGAATTTTGTGCCTCATATCATGGTCTCCCGTCTTAAGAGACCTGCCTTTGTCTTTACAATTGAAATTGGTGAAGATAACAAACCTTGGTATCATGATATCAAGCACTTCTTGAAGACTCAAGAATACCCGGTTGGGGCATCCAGTAAAGACAAGAAGACCCTCGGAAGGCTAGAAGGTGGTTTCTTCTTGAATCAAGATGGTGTGATATACAAGCGAAACTTCGACATGGTTCTACTCAGATGCGTGGATAGACACGAAGCATACATGTTGATGCAAGAGGTTCATGAAGGCTCTTTCGGTACCCATGCTGGAGGACATGTTATGGCCAAGAAATTATTGATATCGGGATATTACTAGATCACCATGGAATCCGATTGCTGTAAATACTCCCGTAAATGTCACAAGTGTCAGATTTATGCTGATAAGGTCCATGTGCCTCCGAATCCATTGAGTGTCATGTCTTCACCATGGCCGTTCTCCATGTGGGGGATTGATATGATTGACAAGATCGAGCCAACAGCTTCCAACGGTCACCGCTTCATCATGGTTGCTATAGACTATTTCACAAAGTGGGTCGAAGCGGCGTCTTATGCAAACGTCACTAAGCAAGTGGTAGTCCGGTTTATTAAAAAAGACATCATTTTCCGGTACGGAATTCCCGAAAAAATAATTACAGATAATGGTTCTAACCTCAACAACAAGATGATGGTTGACTTGTGTCGGGATTTCAAAATAGAACATCACAACTCTTCTCCATATCGCCCGAAGATGAATGGGGCCGTCGAGGCGGCCAATAAGAACATCAAGAAGATCGTGCAGAAGATGGTTGTGACATACAAAGACTGACATGAGATGCTACCATTCGCTTTACATGGGTACAAAACGTCGATGCGTACCTCAACAGGAGCAACCCCGTTCTCACTAGTATATGGTATGGAGGCAGTCTTGCCAATTGAAGTGGAAATCCCCTCGCTGAGGTTAATGATGGACATTAAGCTAGATGAAGCTGAGTGGCTCCGATCCAGATATAATTAATTGAGCCTCGTTGAAGAAAAACGTCTAGCAGTTGTATGCCATGGGCAGTTGTATCAACGGCGGATGAAGCAGGCTTTTGACAAGAAGGTACGACCACAAAGGTACATACCAGGTGACCTGGTGCTGAAAAGGATTCTTCCTCCTCTTAATGATCACAGGGGCAAGTGGACACCTAATTATGAAGGGCCATTCATGGTTAAAAAGGTTTTCTCATGTGGAGCCTTGATGCTAACAACCATGGATGGAGAAGACTTCCAGTCCCCTGTCAACGCAGACGCAGTAAGAAAATACTTCGTGTAAAAAAGGACCCGCTGGATAAAAACAGAATAAAGATCCAGGCAAAAATGGGCATCCCGACGAGCCAAAAACAGAATAAAAGGCTCGGGCAAAAATTAGGGAAATCTTGAAAACAAATGTACACATCGGACAGCTCAGGCAAAAAAGAGTATCCCGGTGGATTTAAACCCCGAAAGGGCGATCCACGCAAAAGAGGGACTAACACGAACGACTGTGATCTGCAAGATTTGTAACTCATCTGCAATTGAGGTTATTCTAAAGGTTGAATACCAGTTCAATCACCATTCTCAAGGGGCAGAGCAAGCGGATAGTCTTGAAGACATACAAGCCATAACCGGGTTGAAACTTGATGAGATCCATTTATCACATTGCCAATAGGATAGTTTGTTTTCCTTTTTGGCTATTTCCTCTTTCTAGGGAATTGCTTCCTTTGTAATGCCTATTCATGGCCATTTTTCCAAATCAATAAAAATTCAATTTCAGTCAACTTGTGATTATCTGCTTCTTGTTTTTGTTTTTTCATCTAGCATTGATTGATTGCGGAAACGTCCAGCAAATTGTGATTTATATTATGTTGTGAACATTTGAATGCTTTCTAACTCATGCAGGAGGACATAAACATTTAATACAACTCTAAAAGGGTGTCAAGATGCCCAGATAATGATTCATGCTATGAGCCTGGGGCATACAGGTCCAAACTAACTCTCCATGTTGCAAGCACTATCAATTGTGTTTACGCAGGTACAGGTGTTGCTAACAGAGCTAAAGTAGATTTCCAGGAGGAACATGTCATTATACTTGAACAAGAACAGGTGTTTTCCCAGGTGTCTCCAGTCATCTCCAGTAGAAGTGGAAATTGAAATCTCCCCCAGCAAGGCAACAGAAGGTTGGTGTCCTCCCTAAGCAGATACTTTCCTTCAACACAGGGGCAACTCCCAGCAGTACAAGGAGTGTCTTTCCTCCCCAGCAGGTTTCTACTTCAGCAATATCATACATCTGGTTCCCCAGCCAAGTCAGGAGTGTCCTCACTTCCCCACCCAAAGAAGGGTCCATATCCAGCAGGGTCTTGGCTCTCCAATCTTAAAGTCCAATTTATTTTTGGAAGTGGCGCCAGTTCAGGGACGGTGCATTATTAACAACATTCCCTACAGAGTTGTTTCCTCCTCACCAGGACTAACCAGATCAATGAAGTGATCATCGATTCTCCCTAGTCAAGCCATTTGGGATACTTGCAGTCTCCTTATCAGGAGATCTCTTTGCATTTGCATTTAGTAATCATCATTACATTTGCATCCTCCAAAGCGTAGCATTTCCATCATTATGGAGCATTACGCCATAAAATCCAAACATATGCATACCAACATGGGCCAGTTTTGAGGTACATTACATATGACCCGGAACATCTTTTCAACCTGAGGTATTCCCCACAGAAGATACTTATACCACCTACCAGAAATCTTTGTCTTTCCAAGTCAATGTTGTTATTTTCCTTTGTGGCTTGATTCATTCAGCAGTCACATTTCCGAGTTCCGTTTTGTACAATGGTCTCGTTCAAAGCCTTATTTTGTACAATAGGCCCCCTTTGTGGCTTGATTCGCTCAGCAGTCACAGGTTATCGTTTTGTACAACGGTCCTATTTGCCTGGGCTCTCGTTTATGTACAACGATCCTGTTCCACCTTGTTATTTTCCCACTACCTATTCAGAGGTTAAAACAAAAGGAAAAAAAATCAAATAAAAAGCATATGGCATTTCTATTATCCACCGAGTTCAAATTTCTAGGTTTTATTCGAGTATTCAATCACTCCACACCTTAAACGTCTAAAAGATGTTGCAATTATTCATTCAGGTCTGCAGATGATTGAATAGGGGCAACTGTAATACCTCAAAATTTGCCTTCTCATATCCTCAACATTTTGCATATCATTTAGCATACATAAGTTCACAAAAATAACCAAAAACATTGCATCATGTGTAGCATAGTTGAGGCATAGGTATGTGGTCAATGATTGGAGCAACTGAAGGATATACAAAGACAATCAAAGGGCCACAAAGCTCCTCAATCATGAACAAGGGGTCTATAACATCCCATAAGTCTCCATTTGAAGCCTCAAGTCTTGGAAAGAAGTGAATGGCTCCAAGGAATGCAAGCAGTGCAACATCTCCTGAGGAAATGATCCAATTTAGGGTTTCAATTGTAAAGGGCTTCTCCATGAATTTTTTAGCAAAAGTGGATCCCATTGTGTTCTATATGACAACAAGTGTTTAGAGTTCAAATTTCATCCACAAATTCATTTTGGAAGAGGTTCAATTGGTCAGATGATTGAAAATCAGGAATTTGGGGAAAAGTCAACCATACTGAAGAAAAAGTCAACTCCTGACTTTTTGAGATCAAAATCATGAAATTAGGGTTACAAGGATCCTATGTTTCAAATTTGATCAAGAAATGATGGAGGAATCAAGAGAAATCAAGAAAACCAAAACTTACCATTTTTGGAAAATTAGGGTTTCCAAAAATAGCAAGTTTTAGTCATTTTTGCAGCTACTTTGAATGAGGACTTCTCCCAATTAAAGAGGGCATCTTAAGCTTCAAATCCATAGGTGGAACTCACCCGTATCATAAAAAATGAGAGAGAGATATGATCTTGCAAAGTTGAAGCAAACTAGGGCAAAACTAGGTCATGGGCGAGGCAGGAAGTTGGCCAACGCGCGTGCCCTGCCTGGCAATTAATCAAACATGTGGTGGTCAGAATGTCAAGCCATTTTTCTTTGCCAAAAAGACTTCAAATTAATTTTTGGTGAACTACAAAGTTCTTCCTTGATGTAATCCCTACAAGATTGGTGTTCAAAGATTTTTCAGTTGAGCAAGTCTTCTTGGGCTATTTGAGGGTCAAAGTGGAGAGGTTGCAACTGGCCAATCATAGGCCCATGGGCACAAGGCATGCCAAATTCGTGCAGCCAATATACAGCTTGTTGGAATGCTATTCAATGACCATTTTAAGATGATTAGAGGTCATCATTCAGTATGGTCCAAGCACCAAACTTGTTCTATGATCCCTCCACTTCAATTTGAGTCCAAGAACCACTTGAGTTGATTTCTTGAGATGGAAGAAATCTTCCATTGAAGATCATGGTATGCAGCCTGGTTTCTTTCATCCTAAGAAAGTGATCAAGTGAAGAATTCAGTCTCAATCTTGTTGTGTTTTTCATCATGTTAGGACCATGAGGTCTCCTTTGAAGGGATCAAATCATCACCTACTTGCATCACCACCTTAGCTGTTATGCTTCATAAAGCATCCAAGTCAATGAGCATTGGTCATTCTCAATGAATTGCTTCAGCCTACACTAGAAGGAACCTCACTATAAGGACCATGTTCATGACCGTATTGCATCATTCCATTTCCAAATGCATAAAGCCAAGATGTACTCGAGTCACACCAAAAGCAACATGAAGCCTGCAGCATTGGATTGAGTTCTATGGGAGAAGCTTCTAGATGTTACAACTGGCATAACTGCCTCACTTATTTAACCTCACTCACTCAGTTAACCCAAGGCATCATTAACCATGGTTAAGGCCTCTAAAGCAAGGTCATCACTGCAGTGCAAGGTTCAGCTTCATTTCATTACAAAATCACCAAAATTGCAAAGCTTTCTCTCTGAATTATCACATTGCAAATGGATTCGAGCAAGCTTTGTCATCATTGATCTGGATCCATTCTTCCTCCATTGATCATCTTCATCATCTCAAGCTCAATCATCAAGCATTGCACAGCCTGAATCTTCAAGATCAAGCATGACACATTGTTGAAGCTTCACTGCATTTTGGATTCAAACTCCTCAAATTGCCACAATCCTGCTTCAATCTCTCTCAATTCATCATCAGCATCATCTCCAGTTTAAGATCCATGGAAGGCATAGCTTGAAACATCAAAGAATCAACACTGCATAATATTGATCTTCACTGCACTTTCCTCAATTTCTCAGGATTCATAGCTCCTAGAGTGTTTATTTCACTTCCATTGATCAAGATCAAGATCAAGCAAGCACTGAAACCTCATCTCTGGCCTTCTAGCAACAATTTGACATCTCTGCAACTCAGGTATGTCCTGAAATTCCACTTGCTCGAATTGCTTGTTTTCAATTGGTTTTATGTTGATTAAGGCCTGATAGAGGTTATGGATTAACTGGCTAGTTGATAGGCATGGTAGATGCAGAGATTCAATTTTCTCAGGTTTAGTTCTTGTTTCGATTCAGGAATTTTAAGAACCCTAAATGATTTTTGAAGCCATATTTAAGATCAGTGAAGAGAGGTGAATCCATTGATGGCCCTAGTTTTCATTTTAGTGATGATTAGGGTTTGCCCTACCGGAATGTTGAACGGAGAAGATGATCGGAATTCATCTCCGGTCATCAGAACAGTAACCCTAATTAATCCCAGTTTTAAGTCACAGCCATTGGATCTTTTCCATCCCGCGTCCCATGGCTTGCTAGCACATTAATGAGCACCCTCCCATTCACGTGCATGAAAGATCAACATTTCTGACCTTGACTTCATAATCACACCCCCAGCGTGCTTGTGTCTGGCCCATTTCAGTGTGTTTCCTTGCTATTCTCACCCCCAGGCCCAATCCAGTAATTCTTTTAATTTCTTTTTTCTTTCTTTTATTCCCTTTTTATTTCAATTTCATTTTTTATTATTAAAAATACCTAAACACCATTAAAAATTCCATATTAATTCATATGAGATTCTCATATTTTTCCCCAATTTTCCATAATTTTTGTTTTCATTTTTATTTTATATTTTAGTCAGAATTAATTTCTCATTTGAATTAATTCCATTTTTCTCATTTTTTGACCACTCATCTTGTACAATTTCTTTCTCTCAAACCATAAAACATAAATGGCCCATTCTTCTTGCATTAACCAGTAGACCCATTAAACTACTTCACCATATATTTTGTTTGGATTTTTAGGTCCCTTTAAGCCATGTTTTGGTTCCATCCTTTCACTTGCATGCTCATAAACCCTAATCTACTTCCATACACCATTTAAACCCTCAAAAATGGGAATTTTTGTGAGAGTTTTTGTATGCAATTCACCTTCTGGATTTTGTATTCAAGTGTCAAGTTTCATAATTTTTCATGACCCTTTCATATTTTTTAGGTTACTTGGTTCACAAGTCATGTTTTTGGTCCTTCCATTTCTTTCCTTTGATCCCTTTAGTCTAAGGCCTTCATGCCAATACTTTTAGGTCACAATCTTGAGTCCCTTAGGTTATTTAGGATGTGTATAAGTGTTGAGTGCAACCCTTGGGTCTTTACCTTTAATTTTTAGGGTTTACTTGAGTCCTAAGTCATACATGTCTCATTTTAACCTAATTTTCCTTCTCCTTCCATCTTAAGCACTTCAAAATCCTTTTGTACATGATTTAAATTCATTTAATCTTTATTTTGAGCCTTATAAATATTTTGTGATCATCCATACTTGTTCATCTCATTTTAGAACCATTTTGCTCCCTTTTGAACTTCATTTGTCACTTAAAGGACCTTAGAAACCCTAACTTGAACACCTAGCCCTAGGATGCTTTTTAACCCACCATTTGTGAATATTTTCCAAGTACAATCTCCATTTTATTTAGTGGTCAAGCCCCTGATTTTTGTATGGGGAAGTCAAGTCCCTTTGGTTATTTTTGAATATTTTTCTAAGTCATTTTGTTTCATCTTTATAACCATGCTTCTATATACATTCTCCCCTTTTTTTTCAATCTCATACTTGAATATCCTTAACTTGGATCTCTTCCTTCTCATTTGATATATCCATTTCCTCCACTTCCACACATGTCTAAGTTCTGGATTTTTCATTTATCTTTGAGTTTAAGAGTTTTGGTTTAGTAAACACTTAGGTTGTCTTTCTAACCTCATCCTTAGGGCTTAGTGGTACTTTAGGACATAGTTTGACTATAATTCAATTCATCCCTTTAGATACTTTTAAATTGGTTTAGCTACTGACTTTTTAAGTATGTTACCTTATAAAGTGCTTTAGGCTTAGGTAATGACCTTGGAAGCTCACTAATATCTTTCCTTAGCTAGTGTGGATTATTATTGAAAATTGTCATATAATAATTGTTCGTGTTTCTCCATCATGCTAACTCTTGTTTTGTAGGGGGAAGATGAGGTAATTAATTCATTCTTTATCTCTTATGCATTTATTTGTTTTTCCTTAGCACCTTTGTGCTTTGTTCATAATTTCCCTTTCCTCTCTTTAGATTCAACTTAACTTCCTGAGGAAGTAAGTTGAATTCTAACTTGTTCTTTCTTCTCCTTAGGTTAGAATACCTCATTAACCATAGGATCACACTTTGTTCATAATAAGATAACTTAGGGTTGTGTCTTAGTCTCCCATTAGCTTTGACCTTTGCCTTTTGAGTCTTTCTCTTCTCATCTTCAAACAAAAATCACAAAAGACTTAATAAATGTATGAAATGATCCCTTGTGTATAGTCTTATTCCATGAGGCACTTGCATTCATTCCATCTTGGAGTTGTGTAAGCTTGTCTAGCATGATGTACAAGTCTTATCAAGGGGTTATTTCACAAAGAAAAATCTAAAAGATACTTCTTCACAAAAGCTACAAAAACATGTAATAAGTTCAACAAGCTAGTGAACTTAGACCCTAATCCTTGGAAACAAGTCTTGGATAAATTCTCCTTGCTTGGTGTACTTGTTCTATTATTCCATCTTGGAATATAGTGGCAAGTATACATTCCATAGAAAAGAGTTTGAATTCACTTCCTTGTTCCAAATTCATACAAAACTCTTAAAAAGCAAACAACAAACAATAAATGACTTTCCTGCGGGAACTTCTCTTTCTCATCTCATTCACTCTAAACGCGAACTTGCGACGACTTGTCTCACATGCAAGACGGTAAATGCACTCGTATCAGACGAGTCTGCAACACCTGAGCATAAACATACGCAGTTCCAGAGCATAAAAAACATAAACAAATAGTTCCCGCCTTGGTTAGGCGAACTGCGTCGGCTCTGATCCTCATTTTCCCGATGAGGTACGTAGGCAGCGGGGTAGGGCCCGTTCAAGAACATTCTTTATTTCCCCTACATTTCCCCTTTTCTTTTCGATCTCTTTTCTTTGTTCCCTTTCTCATTTCAGTTTCCATTCCAGTTAGCAGTTTTATTCAGCAGCACTTTACTTTCTCACCCTTTGAAACAAACAAGCAAGTGTGAATCCCGTCGGGTACGACGGACGGTCTGGGGTGCTAATACCTTCCCAGGTCGTAACCGACTCCCGAACCCAGATCTTTGGTTCGCAGGACCTTGTCCTTTCCTTCTTCCTCAGGTTTGTGCAGCATTACCTTTCCCTTTCTTTCGGGATAAAAATGTCTGGCTGGCGACTCTACCTTTTCCGTGCCACTTTCGCGTTTGTACTATGATGAAAATCCTGGGAACGACACACTCATATTATTGATTTAATTGAAAAAAATTTGTTGAATAATGGTATATCACAATACGATCCTTGGCATTCATAAGAATTACGTATTACAATTTTTTTGGTAAGTATCTGAATAAATATGCTAGAACTCATCCTATAAATAGTTTACGTTAAAGTTCATATTTTCACGCGGTGCACCTTAAAAAAGCAGACAAACGGAAATGGGAGTGTCCGTTTGAACGGTAATATATATCAGAAAAATGACTCTTTTCTTTCCAATAATATCCAACTTTTATTATGTTAAAGTGGTTTACAATAATTATTCAAATCCCTAAATTTTAACTTTTTTATTTATAATAAAAGAGTTATAAATAACTAAAATTAAATTTATTATTTTGTCTTAAACTTTGAGAGAAATAAAGTGTTTTTTTTTTAGTTTTTTTTTATTTTTTATAAATTAGGATGGTGGTGTTTTAATGATGAGACAATTTACATTCATATATGTCTCTCTCTTTAATGTCCCAATCAGAAAAGATATTACCAATTATTATTTTGCTAATCTCTTTAACCTCTATTTCATTTTTATCATTTTTAACTTATATTTATTAATACTATAATAGATTAAAACATAATTAATTATATTAAAATTAAAATTAATTATTAATTAAATATATTATTTTATATTATTTTTATTTATAGTAGTTTTAATCTCATTTATAAGTTTCTAAAAAATTAATATCTCATTTGTCATCTCATTTATAAGTTTTTTATAAAAGTAAAATTATGTTAATTTAATATATAAGAAATTAATATATAAGAAAATTTTAATGTTTTAATGTCATAGAAATTAATATATAAGAAATTTTTATTTTATTGTTTTTAAAAATAAAATAGAAAAATAGAGAGCAAAAATGTTTCCTCAAAAATGTTTTCTTACAAATATTATGATATTATTTGATGTTTATAAAACTAAATTATTGCATAAATATTTCGATAAAAAATATCAACCGATGCCCACGAGTATTGATTCGATCTTTTTTTTTAAATATAAATTATATTTTTTATATTAACTAATTTTTATTAATCTTACTTTTTTTAAAAACAAATGCACGTAAATTACCGGTACTCGAGCAACCACACGAGTCTTGATAAGATTATCCCACAAAATAGATATTTATAATAATATTTACATAAAATATATTTATTTATCCTAATAATATTTATTTTTAAAAGTAAAATAATATTTATAAAAATAAATCATTTTATAAACTTTTGTATAAAAAATTATTCTAATGATATATATATATATATATATATATATATATATATATATATATATATATATATATATATAAGAAAAAAAAGTGTACTACTTATCCAAAAATGAAAAATATATATTTCTTATAAATAAATTTGAATATCTAAATACGGGAAAAAATAAATATCTCTTATAAATCAATTTAAAATATTTTAAAACAAATTATTTTATAAAATTAATCATTTAAAAAAATATGAAAACAAAATTAATATCTATCTTTGTTTAATATAGATTATATTTTTTATATTTATTGATTTTTATTAATTCTATTTTCTTTCAAATTTTAAATATAAACAAATGCGCGTCACCGATCGATACCTGTGCAAACTCGCGAATAACATAAATCAATACTAAAGGATGTACTTCTGTCATGCAAACACACAGGTACTGATATGTATATCCCACGAAATAAATATTTGTAATAATACTTACATATTTATTTATGTTAATAATATTTAATTATATAATTAAAATAATATTTTCAAAAACTATGATATTATTTGATATTTATAAAACTAAATCATTGTATAAATACTTTTTATAAAAAAATATCAAACGATGTCCTCGGGTATTGATTATATATATATTTTTAAAATTAATGATTATTTTATTTTTACTAATTTTTATAATCCTATTTTTTTAAAATAAATGTTAATATTTACAAATACCAACCGATGTCTGCGGTATTGATTCTATTTTTTTTTTAAATATAACTTATATTTTTTATATATTTACTAATTTGTGTTTATCCTATTTTTAAACAAACGCGTGTCACATACCGGTACGCGCGCCAAGTCACGGGTATCACTATTTGTTTTTCATTCACAAATCTATTATTTTATTAACACTTATTTATAGCAATGAAACTGATTATTTTTAATCATTTATTTTCTATTTTTACAATTAATTGATTACACAAACATTATTTTTTTAATTAATTTATAAATATTTAAATTTATCATATATCTTGATTTAATTCGATATTTTTTATTTTTTTATTTTTATAAAAAATTATTTTGACAACAAATAAGCGTCACCGACGGATCCCCATGCATCCGCACTGGTATCACACTAGTTTGTGTTTGAAAAATACATTTATATCCTCACTGTTAAAAAAGAATTAATATATAACAAAATTTTAATGTTTTATATAGAAAATTTTAATGTTTTAATATCATACTCATTAATATATATAAAAAAAATTAATTTATTGTTTTTAAAATAAAATAAAGGATAGAGAGAAAAATATATTTTTCTAAAAATCATTTCATTTTAACTTACTTATATTCTTTTAAAATCACATTATAAATACAGGGTTTAATTTTACATGTCGACAATTTTATTGATATTAATTTATAATAGAGTATAATTGATTTCAAAAAAACTTCAATATTTTAATAATTAATTATAAAATTTATATTACTATAAGTAGATGAAATTAGACATTAAAGCCATAAATTACCATTATAAAACTAAATGACTGTATATATTTGAAATTATTTTTAATTTAAGATACAAACTATTTAAACATATTATATATGGAAACTTAAAATATATATGTTGATTATAAGTATATTCATCTTTATCAAAATGAATAGAAAATTATTAAAAATAATATTTTTTTAAAATTAGTGTAAATAAATATAATGATGTAAACAATTTATAATATTTATTGATAATGAAAATTATTACTACTCATTCACATATGTGTAAATAAATAGTTTTCTATGTTATTTATACATGCATAAGAAAAAGAAAGTACTACTAATTTAAATATTTAAAAATATTTATGTTAAAAAATATATTACTAATTGAAATTTATACAATTAAATTATGTTATAAATTAAAATTATGTTACTAAATGAAATTTATATAATTAAAATTATATTTATCTAAAATTTTAATGAATTATATTTTTTGTGCCAACTATTATTATTTTTTCAATAAATTGATGTTTTAATGTTTTGTATAATAATTTAGTTATGAATTAATTAATTATCTTTTAATAGAAATAAATGATCAAAACGTTTTAAATTATTTAATTAACTTGATTATATTTTTAAATTACCAAATTAAATATTCAAAGTAGATTATTTAATTAATTATCTTAAATTATTAAACATAAAATAAAAAGGTAAATTTAATAATTTTTTAATATGAAAATCTTTTAGTATTATATTATATCGATTTTTTTATGGTAACATGTATTATATCAATTATAAAATAATTGAATTATTTGTAAAATAAATTCAAGTGAATTATTCATTTAATAAAACATTAGATATTTTTTTATTTTTGAATTTCAAGGATCATATGCAAAAATTTAGGTTCAATATATTTTATTATACATTAAAGATAAATAAATATGAGTTTCGAAAAAATATGTATGTGTTAAATATAATTAAATTAGTATATATATATATATATATATATATATATATATATATATATATATATATATATATATATATATATGTGTGTGTGTGTGTGTGTGTGTGTGTGTGTGTGTGTGTGTGTCACAGATGAATGCACGACTGGGAAACTGAGAATGTCTTATGCAAGGGTGCTGGTGGAAGTGGATATTACGCAAGACTTGATCAAAGAAGTGGATATCGAAGATGGAGCAGGGAGGGTGATGAAGTAGACCATTGAGTATGAATGGAAACCTCTGTTTTGTGAGAAGTGTCAGAAACTAGGGTATCAATGTATTACACCAAAGAGGGCACAAATTTGGAAGCCTAAGAGCAAACCACCATATGAAGGAATTGTGGTCAATACCAACCATAATGCAGAATCAAGTGTGGATATTGCTAAGTAGGGATTGGGTGAAGATGTAGAATTCAACCATGAGGAACCTTGGAGTGTGGGAAGGAGGACAATCTGAGATAAAGGTAAGAGTCATATCTGCTCTAATGAGAGTATTACAATTGGAAATGGGTTTGGGGATCTAGAGGATTTGAATGATCTTCTAGTAGTCAGTGGAAATGGAACATGATTGTGTCTTAGAATACTAGGGGGTTAAATAAAAGTGGGAAAATAAAGGAGATTAGCTCCCATCTCCATGCTATTAGGCCTGCAATTCTGATTTTACTTGAAACTAGGGTGAAGAAAAATAAAGCTAAAAGTATTAGAGAAAAATTATACCTTGTGGATATCTATATGGATAACTATAATGAGCATGATAATGGAAGAATATGTATTGGGTGGGATAGTAACAAGGTGGATGTGCAGTATGTGAGTATTACCAATCAGGCCATACATTGCAAAGTGGGGGATAGCAAAGGTGATTTCATGTACTGGCTTACTGCAATGTATGCACACAATCAGCTTGAAGAGAGGAAGAGGCTTTAGGAGGAGATAGAGAGAATTCACAATGGTCAAAGTGGCCCTTGGTGTATCACATGGGACTTTAACAAGTTGCCAAAGCTCAAGATAGAATTGGAGACATGATTGTGAGTGAAGTTGAGTATAGGGACTTGCAAAAAATGATGGATAATACAGGACTCAGTGAGATGGAAAGTTCTGGTGATTACTATACTTGGATCAATAAGCACACAGTTGATTCTATATACTCTAGATTTGATAGAGTGATTGCTAATGTGGACTGGTTTCAAAATAATTTGGATACAATTTTACAAATTCACCTGATTACGGTGCTTGGTTTGAAGATAACGTTCAATCGTGAATTAGAGTTTCAGATTGGGTCTAGCGTGTGTGGGTTTTCCTTGGAAAAATATGAAGGGTTTTCTCCTCCAAGATCGTTGAAGGTTTGGGGGTTTTGCACACAATGATCGTTCGTAGATTCAGCCGAGTGAGGTAGATTGAAGATCAAGTGGATCGTTCTTTCATATCATGGTAGACGGAGGATTGCGTAGGTCTTTGTGGGTTCACAAGTGTTGGAGAAACTCAGCCGTGCTCAAAGTTTGGAGGATCGTGAATTCTTGCAAGAAGGGAGCAATTAATCGGAGGCTTTCTCGACACGTGTGGAAGACTTGATTCTACTTTGGATCAAGGCACAAAAAGAAGATTTTATAGAATATTCAATGTGGTTTGGTTTTTTGGTTCATTTATCTCTCCTCTTGTAAAACAATTACGATTTAATAAAATTTTCCAATTCGATTGTGAATTGGGGGCAGAGTACTTCGAGCGAGGACGGCGAAGGAACTGCCTCAACAAATTCCTTGTGTTCTTTACATTCTCGCATTTTACTTTTGTTCATCTTGATCTTGTGTGTTTTAAAATTCTGGTATATCAAATTAGTGCACTCAAAGTGTTTGATAAATTGTTACACTCAAAAGTGATAACTAGAGTGGGTGAAATTCTGCACTATTTGATACAACAAAATTATCCTTGGTGTGTGCACTCCAAGTGTTTGGTAAAAAGCCTAACCACACAAAATCAATTTGATTGTGCCTAATTTCTTCTCTTTATCATTGTTAAGAATAGTTTTATCAAGTGTTGAAATATCAAGTGAATCATTTGTGAAATATTAATTCTTCTAGTCATCATATCATTCCAATTGAGTTTTTGCGTATATCTTATCTCTGGTGACTTCAAATTTAAACTAGACGATTTTCTGGGAAACTTCCGCAATACATTTTCAATTAAATTTTGAAAAGTAAATTTTTAAAAAGGGAACTATTCAACCCCCCTTCTAGATCCGCGCTATCGTCTAACAGAAATAAGCGATACTAAGAGACATTTAGATTAAACCGTGTGTTTTGAAAAGCATTACGGAGACATTATTATATATAGATAGATTACAACTAATTACATGATATAGTCGATGTGGGACTATTCTATATACAAATATTCTTAACACTATATATATATATATATATATATATATATATATATATATATACTTACATATATCAACACATCCTATAGGAAGGCTTTGGAGGTGGTTCAATCAGGAAGTGCCCAAGGCTGGAGCAAGGTTGTTGAGGTGGATAGAAAAAAGAGGACAAGTTCAGGATCAGATACCAACCAAGCCAAGCAGATGTGTCCAAGAGCAAGGGGTGGATAAGCTTCTCCAGTGGAGGGGTTATTGATGCTAATCAAGTGTGTGCTACTGCGGGGGGAAATGATGATAGCGACTGTGACCTAGACAACTGGGTGCGTCCATGTGTCCCCGGGAAAGAGCTCAAGAATTGGTTCGCTGAGGAAATTGTCCAAGTTACTCTTTAGACAAAGTAAGTTTTCTTGTTTTTCTCATATCATTTTGTATGTCAAATTCTACACTCTGCCCAAGGTGTATCGATTCATTTGTACGGTCACCTTTGCATTGATTGCAGTTTATTTTTATCATAAATAAAGGACATTTTTCATTCAAAATTGTGTTCTCTTTAATTTTAAATTTTCACAAAAAGAATAAAATGACTTTTTTTTTCTTTTCATAAAATGAACTCTAAAATAAGCACATCACTTGAGCATACCTAATCACCCGGATTTCACGGATAACAGTTTTTCTATGAGTGAGTATGGCTTTGATAACCTTATCTATCAAGCTGATGAATGGGTTAAGGAAGAATGTGATCTCCCTGAAGAATTAGCCAGGTTGTTGAGACAGGAAGAAAGGGTTATTCAGCCTCATCAGGAGGATATTGAAGTCATCAATATTGGGTTCGAGGATATAAGGAAAGAGATCAAGATAGGGGCCATTCTGTAGGCCAGGGTGAAGGAAGAATTGATTTGGCATGCTTCATGAATACGTGGATATCTTTGCTTGGTCGTATCAAGATATGACAGGTTTAGATACCGACATAGTTGTGCATAAGTTGCCATTGAGAGAGGATTTCCCACCAGTTAAGCAGAAGCTTCATCGAACTCGTCCTGATATGAAAATAAAAATCAAAGAGGAAGTTCATAAGTAGTGGGATGCTGGGTTCCTTGTCGTAACTAGTTATCCACCTTGGGTAGCTAATATTGTGCCAGTACCGAAGAAGGACGGCAATGTCCGGATGTGCGTTGATTACCGAGACCTTAACAGAGGAAGTCTGAAAGACGACTTTCCCTTACCTCACATTGATGTATTGGTAGAAAACACTACTCAGTTTTCGGTATTTTCCTTCATGGATGGTTTCTCTGGGTATAATCAAATAAAGATGGTGCCGGAAGACATGGAGAAAATAATGTTCATTATCCCGTGGGCTACTTTCTGCTATAAAGTGATGCCTTTTGGGTTGAAGAATGTCAGGGCAACATATCAGCGGACCATGGTGACATTATTCCACGATATTATCATAAAGAGATAAAGTGATATGTGGATGATATGATTTCCAAGTCCAGGAATGAAGAAGTACATCTGATTAATCTCAAGAAGTTGTTTGAGAGACTAAGGAAGTTCGTCTAAGATTAAATCCAAACAAGTGCACTTTCGGAGTGCGATCTAGTAAATTGTTGGGTTTCATCGTGAGTCAAAAAGGTATAGAGGTTGATCCTGCCAAAGTAAAAGCAATACAAGATATGCCTGCACCGAAAACAGAAAAAGAAATACGTGGTTTCCTGGGTAGATTGAACTATTTACAAGGTTCATATCTCACCTCACAACCACTTGTGAACCAATATTCAAGTTGTTAAGAAAAGAACAAGTAGTCAGGTGGAATGACGATTGCCAAAGGGCTTTCGAAAATATAAGAGAATATTTGCAGGAACCTCCTATCTTGATGCCTCTGGTTCCTGGGAAGCCGCTCATCGTGTATCTGACGGTGCTAGAAGGATCTATGGGTTGTGTTATCAGTCAACATGATGAGATAGGTAGAAAAGAACATGCCATCGACTACCTGAGCAAGAAATTTAATGATTGTGAATCTAGATACTCAATGCTTGAGAAGACATGTTGTGCACTTGCATAGGCTGCTAAGCGATTGAGATAATATATGCTCACGCACATAACTTTGCTGATTTCCAAAATGGACCATGTCAAGTACATTTTCGAGAAACCAACATTAACTGGAAGGGTTTCCTGTTGGAAGATGGTGCTGACTGAATACGACATTCAATACACTTCTCAAATGCCATCAAATGAAGTGTTTTTTTCACACTATCTTGCGCAAAAACCTTTGGATGATTATCAACCCATGCGTTTTGATTTCCCTAATGAGAACATCATGCACCTCATGGTCAAAGACTGCGATGAACCACTTCCGGAGGAGGGGCCAGACCCTGAATCCAAATGGAGTATGAAGTTTGATGGGGAAATCAACATGAATGGTCGCAGAGTTGGTGTCGTTCTTATTACTTCTGAAGGTGTTCATTTTCCATTTGCTGCCAGATTGATTTTTGGTTGCACCAACAATGAGGTGGAATACGAGGCTTGTATCATGGGAATAGAGGAGGCTATTGATCTGGGGATTAAGACCCTCGATATATTTGGAGATTCAACTCTCGTGATTAACCAGATCACCGAAAAGTGGTACACTCATCAACCTCACTTAATTCCACACTGAGATTATGCGAGAAGACTATTGACTTTCTTTACGACAGTGAAGCTTCACTATATACCACGTGATGAGAATCAGTTTGCCGATGTGTTGGCTACGTTATCTTTGATGATCAAAGTGCTACAATGGAATTATTTCCCCAAAATTGACATATCCCGGCTTGACATACCTGTATATTTGTTTTCTGTTGATGCGGTGTCTGATGACTAGTCACGGTATCATGACATCAAGTGTTTCCTGAAGAGTTAGGAATACCCATCTGGGGCATCTTCCAATGATAAAAAGACTTTGATACGACTTGCTGCAAGTTTCTTCTTGAATTCTGATGGCGTGCTTTACAACAGGAACTTTGAAATGGTCTTTCTCAGATGTATGGACAAGTAGGAAGCAAATATGTTGATGCAGGAAGTACATGAAGGATCTTTTGGTACCCATGCAGGAGGACATGCAATGGCAAAGAAGTTATTGAGATCAGGGTATTACTGGTTAGCGATGAATTTAGATTGTTGTTCATACACCCGAGAGTTTGACAAGTGTCAGATTTATGTAGACAAAGTGCATGAGCCTCCAAGCCCGCTGAACATCATGTCATCTCCTTGGCCCTTTTCCACGCGGGGCATTGACATGACTGAGAAGATTGACCCTACTGCTTCAAACGACCATTGTTTCATCTTGGTCGCAATTGACTACTTTACCAAATGAGTGGAAGCAACATCTTATGCCAATGTCACCAAACATGTGGTTGTTAGATTTCTTAAAAGAGACATCATATGCAGATATGGAGTGTCTGAGAGAATCATTACTGACAATGGTTCAAATCTTAACAGCAAGATGATGGCAGAGTTATGTCAGGACTTCAAGCTACAACATCACAATTCTTCTCCTTACCGGCCAAAGATGAATGGCGCGGTCGAGGCGGCTAATAAGAACATAAAGAAGATTGTGCAGAAGATGGTTGTCATTTACAAATATTGGCATGAGATGTTTCCATTTGCTTTGCATGGGTTCCAAACATCAGTAAGGGCGTCCACTGGGGCAACACCTTTCTCATTGGTCTATGGTATGTAAGTTGTCCTACCTGTTGAAGTTGAGATTCCTTCCTTGAAGGTGATGATGGATGTCAAGCTGGATAAGGCTGAATGGGTGCGTGCCCGGTATAATTAGTTGTGTTTAATTAAAGAGAAGAGATTAGCAATTGTATGCCATGGCCAGCTTTATCAGAGGAGAATGAAACAAGCATTTGATCAGAGAGTGCATCCTCGGGAGTATCAAGTTGGTGAGCTTGTGCTCAAGAGAATTCTTCCTCAAAGTACAAATCACAGGGGAAAATGGACTCATAACTATGAAGGTTCATTCGTGGTTAAAAAGGTTTTCTCAGACTGAGCCTTAATGCTTACAATCATGGATGTTGAAGATTTTCCATCTCTTGTCAACTCATATGCAGTTAAAAAATACTTCGCATAAAAGAGACCCACTGGACAAAAAAACAGAATAAAGAGTCCAGGCAAAAAAGGGGCATCCCGGCGAGCCAAAAACAGAATAAAAGGCTCGGGAAAAAGTAAGGGATATAAATAAAAAATTATAAACCCGATGAGTTGAAAATCCATATTGGACAGCTCAGGCAAAAAAGGGTATCCCGGTGGATTGAAAACCCGAAAGGGCGGTCCATGTAAAAGAGGGAATAAGCAAATGACTATGATCTGAGTTATTTGTATTATGTCATCGTCTCATTCAACCTGGTAATATCCAAAGGGTAGGAATCAATCCAATATTCTTCTTCAGAAAGCAAGATCAAAAAGGAGAAATCTTGAAGACATAGTGGTCATAGTAGAATTGAAACTCAGTGGAACGCCGTTTTCACATTGCCATTAGGGTAATTTCTTTTCTCAATTTACAGCGATCACCTCTTTCTATGGGATTTCTACCTGATGTATCTTTTCCCATTCATAGGCTCATCAATAAAAGAATTATTCAGTCAAAAGCTCATGTTTATTTTTGTTTTAAATGTTTTGTTTGCAAAAATGTCCTGATTTTTTTATAAAAGAACACTATATTTAGACAAGGTGGGTTTACAAATAAAACGCAAAGGGGAAAAACATTTAAAATCACTTTGAATGTTGAATAGCGCCGGATGATTGAACCATGCCATACAACTCCCCGGGGCATATGTGTGCATGCTTTGTTATTGTAGGGTTTGTAGCTCAAAAGATGAAGATGTTACAAGGTGATATTCCCAGACAGATTGTTCTCCGCAGCGAGAGACGTCTTACAAGTCACCTTCCCAGCATAAAGGGTAATTCCTACCTCATCATCCCCAGTGGAGTTTAAGAGTGAAATCTTCCCTAGCTAAGTCAGAGCAAGTGGTTTCCCTAGCAGAATTCCGGAGATGATTGAACAAGTGGTAGTCCCCAAGCGGGTTTATTATCCCCAAAGTCAAGACTCTTTGGCCGGAAGCTAGATGCTTTGTTTTCCCCACAGAGTTTAAAATGGTCATGATTCTCTCCCTAACAAGAGTATTTGACCAAGAATCTACCCAACCAAGTCGGAAGATCGTCATTTCTTCGCAGAGTTAATAATTGGGGTTCACTCCCATTATTGATGTATTCCCCAGTAAAGTTGCCAATTTATTTTTAGCACGAGTAACAATTTGATGCAAATAGTTGTTCAAATCTCTCCCTTGATAGTATGTCGTTCTTTTAAGGATTTTCGAGATCAACTCAACAGTCATTTGCTCGTCAACAAGAATCAGATATCTGTCAGAGTATCTTTCCCTTGCAGAGGCACTCCCTATGGAACTTTATCACCTCAGCATTCCAAGGCCCATATCCTTGTGGTAGGACAGTATTCATCTGGTTTATCATAAAAAGAATTATTAAGGCCCACATCCTTGTGGCAGGCCAGTAGTCATCTGGTTCATCATAAAAGATAGAATTTTCAAGGCTCACATCCTTGTGGCACGCCAGTAGTCATCTGGTTCATCATAAAAAGACAGCTCAAGGCCCACATCCGTGTGGCAGACCAGTGGTCACTTGGTTCATTATAAATGACATAATCCATTTTTTATAGATTGGACCTTGAGAGGCACATCTGTTTGTTATATGGATTGCACATTTCAAGAAGAGGATTTCACAATGAATCTTGATCAGCACTTGTCTTTTTTAAAGACTTCGTTGTGTCAAGGCCCACATTTATGTGGTAGGCCAGTTATCGTCTAGTTCATTATAAAAGACATTTCAAGGCCCACATCTCTGTGGCAGGCCAGTAATCGTCTGGTTCATTATAAAAGACATTATAAGGCCCACATACTTGTGGAAGGCCAGTAGTATCATGTTTCATTATAAAAGACACTTCTTTGAGTCGTAAATCCTATGATATTACGTTCTTATATTCCGGGTTATGGATCCTATGATACCATTTCCTTGTCAGAATGTTCGGGTTGTAAATTCTATGATATTACAACGCCATCAAAGTCCACTGTCACTATGGCAAGCCAGTAGTCTCCTGGTGTCGTTCAAAAGACAAGTTCTCCGTTGGGTTGTCGTTCGTCGCATCAGATTTATTCCCCAAGCAAAGTTTTCTTTAGTTGGATTTATATCCCTTGTCTTCTTCATCAGAGTGAAAATTTTCTGGTTTGTTTTGGTATTTAATCACAGTTAATCTCGAACATTTGATAGTTGGCGCTCTCATCCTTTTTATATTAACAGATGATTGAATAGGGGTAGTTGTAACACCCCAAAATTTTCCCTTTCATTTTCATGGCATTCAACATACATTTGCATTGCATTTAGGACAAATAATAAAAAAAGTAAGAAAAAAAGAAAGCATTTATCATCAAGCATAAGGCATGTGGTCATGTGTATTCAGGTGGTTTTATCGATCATCATGTCCCAAAGGCAAAATAAGCTCAGAACGAACGGCACAGATGCACTCTTGAGGTTTCCCACCAAAAGGAGAGAAAAATTCAAAACTAGCTTGTGTTAAGCGTTTAACACATCTGTTATGCCATTCCCCTCCAAACCTCACCACACACACTTCATAATTTTCATTTCCCTCTCAATTTTCCGATTTCTCTCACACTTTTCTCTCAACTCTCTTCAAACCCTTACCCACTCAAAGTTCCATTTTCTTCAAACATTATCAAATTTAACATTGAAATTTGTTGATCTTGGAACTAAACCTTCATCCATTGAATCTATACACATCTAATTCTGGTTTTTGCTACTGGTTTGGATCTGAATTTTCTGTGGAAGTGCTTTTGGATTGAGATTTTGCATCAAGTTCAACATCTTGCATTTATTTTGCATTTGATTGAAGAGGAGCATTGGATATTTGGGTTTCTCATCTTGATTCATCAATTTCAGTTTGATCAACATTTACCAAAGCAAGTCTCAGCTTTGTAAGTTAGTTAATTTCATATCTACTTCTGCTTTTAGCTTATTTTCATGTTCTTGATGTAGATCCATGGCATGCTTGTGTTGTTTGATCAATTTGTGAATTGGATTATGTGTTGATGTTTGTGGATCCAATGTATGCTTGATTTGTGTCTAATTTGATGTAATTTTTGTGTATGTTTGATTGCTAGAACCTCTGGAGATTATGGAAATAAGTTGTTGCTAGAAGTGTTTTTTACAAGTTATTGTTAATTTCTGTTCAGTGTTAATTGGTTAACTCTTTGGTTAACTGGTTAACATGTTGTAATTTTGACAAATTATGCAGGTTCTGGGCTCATTAACCGGTTAACACTTTAGTTAACCGGTTAACACTGATTCAGTTTGAGTTTTCTGTGCTTTTGCAGGGCTGTTTGCATACTATGCCATCCTTAACCATCATAGATCATTGTGTTTATCATTTTAGATAATTGTTTAGAGCTTTTTGCATGTTGTTGAGGCATGTCTGCATTCCTTCGATGCGTAAGTTCGCGCATTCCCGATACTTGGCATAATTGATGTTTTCCTTCCATTAAGCACTGAATATGATGATTGTGTTTGCATAGGAATGTTTACATGATAATAATTATCCAACCTGCTGATGTGCATTGTATATGCATTGTGTCTCATGTTTTCATAACTCACACACATAAGTTTGAAGTTGCATGAATGTGAATGTTTGGTAATAAATGATACATGATTCAAGGTTGATGAATTGCATTCTTGCTGCGTTATTTCCATGTGTTGAGATGTTTTGCATTAACATATGTTCTTGGTTGCATGTTATCCATAAGTGCATTTAATCTTGCATGTTCATTTCTTGATTATGAGATGCATTTTAGCATTGTTTGATGCATATTCATGTTTGCTTAATTGATGTTCATCCATGTTCATTAATATGTGATTATGATACATTCTTGGTATGAAATCAGTGCATGATACATGAAGTGTTTCATTGTAATTAGTGGTGTTTTATTGTGCATACAAATATGCCTTGCTTTTCATTGCAGTCTTGTTGCATATGTGTTGTAAAAAGTGTGCAGTATATGTTCTATTTTGACTTTTAACATCAGTTTTGGTGCTGAATGTGAGATGTTATAGGTTGTTTGTACTTGTTTGCTTATTTGCATGTTTATATAAGCGCTAAAGCATTGTAGTAGGTGCTGGTTGTTCATTTTCGTATTTGTACTAACCATGTAGGGGCTAACGGTAAGTGAATGGGATATGGATAAGCTTCCAGATTCTAACTTCTACTTTATTCTTTTATGTTTTCAAGTTGTGTCTGCCTTAGCACCTAGTGCTTTGATTATATAACGTCGTCATCCCCCTCTTAGAAACAACTTATCTTCTTTTGAGAAGTAAGTTGTCTTCTAACTTCTTCTTTTCTCCTTCTTCTTCTTCTTCTTTTCTTTTCTCTCTTTCTTCTTCACTAGGATAGAATTCAAACTTCACTAAACTAGGATTACCCATGCATGATAACTCTTAGGATTGTTAGTTCCCCATTAGATTTTCACCTTTGGTTCTCTTTCGTGCTTTTCTCTTCTCATCTCAAAACAACACTTCAAGTCTCCTAATAAAGCATAAGTTTTCTCATGTGCAAAGGGACTTTGCCATGGGGTACTTGCACACATCCCATATGGGGGTGAGGTGTAGGGTATCTATCATGATAAATAAGTCTTGACATGGGATTGCTTCACAAACAAAACTTAAAAAAACACTTTTTAACCAAAAAACAACCAAAACACTTAATAAAGTACAATGGGCTAGTGTGCTTGAGCCTTAATCTTAGGGACTAGGTTTAGGGATATCCTCCATATCTAGGTGTGCCTCTTATCCATTCCATTTCGGGATGATGTAAGAAGTACACATCCCATTGAGTAAGACTTAGATACACTCTCATGTGCAAACCTCGGAGAAAAAGCTTCTAAAAAACACTGAACAAACAATAATCATCTTTCCTTCGAGAATTCTCTTTTCATCTCTTTCACTCTTGACGTAATAACTTTCTCCTACTTGTCTCTTTGCAAGAAAATAAACACACTCATTCCAGATGAGCCTGCAGCACCTGAGCATAGGCATAAGGAATTCAAGCCATAAAAAACACAAAAAGTTTTCCTCCCTAGTTAGGGGAACTACGTCGTCTGTGATCTTCATTTCCCAATGAGGTACGTAGGTAGTGGGGTAGGGCCCATTCGAGCACTCTTTTATTTTCCCTACATTTCCCCATTCACTTTCTTTTCTTCTCTCCAGTTCCAGTTCTAGTTCTTTTGTTCAACAACAATTTTATTTCTCACCCTTTGAAACAGATTAGCAAGCGTGGATCCCGTCGGGTACAAAGGACGATCTGGGGTGCTAATACCTTCCAAGTTTGTAACCAACTCCCTTACACTTTCTCTTTGGTTCGCGTGACCCTGTTTTTCCTTTATTTTCCGATTTGTGCAGCATTACCATTCCTTCGGGATAAAAATGTCTGGCCGGCGACTCTACCTTTTCCGCGCCACTTTCGCGTCTATACCAGGATGGAAATCCAGGGAGCGACAAGGGGCTATTTTGGTTTTCAATACAAGTTTTCTGTACTTTAATTCTGTTGGGTAAGATCGAAAGTTGTCCAACCTTTAGTGAACTTGGTTAGTCTTAGCTGTTCAAAGGAAGCGACAACACTTTGTTCAGTTAAGTAGGAATTTTTAATACTTTAGAAAAACGATTTCAAAACTATATTTGGACGCGTTAGTGGGTTTAAAATCAAGTTCGTTCGAACCTCTTTTGCTTAAAAGTTTCATATCAAAATACTTTTAGACTTAGTCAAGAAACTATATTTCTTAAAAATAGGTTTGTCACTTTAACGCAATGCGCATCTTTTTATAAGTGACAATAGAGGGGTTGTTTAAAGGTTAAACTCAGTTCTGAATACATGAAAGAAACAATTCCCATTAAATTAGTTCTTTTCATAAAGTAGTAAATATTTCCCTATAAGTAGTTTTATTTACATACATTGGAATGTTATTTGACTATGTGAATTACATTCAAGTTTGTTGTTTTCATTTTTATCTACATCTTCGTACTTTAATTTACTTTACTTTTATTGTGCACTCTTATAACCCCTGTTTTGATTTGCCTTGGATAAACATCGTAACGATATGATTTAATAGATTGTCATTTGGTCTCTGTGGGATCGATAATCTTTTATATTACTCTGACGCATTTCGTATACTTGCAAAAACCATGCATCAATCGTGTTGTTGCTAATTTCTTCTAGCTAAAATTATGTTAATTTGTTGCGACCTTTGTAGATTCTTGCCTCACTTGTCAACAAATCAAATTCTCTAATCAGGTCCCTGCTGGATTATTACATATGTTGCCTATTCCGGAGTGTGTATGGGAGGACATTACCATGGATTTCATCACCAATATCTCAAGTTTTCACCGTCATTTTTGTGGTTGTTGATCGCTTATCAAAATATGCTCATTTCGGTGTGTTATCAACCTCATTCACGACCTCCAAAGTTGTTGAACTATTTGTTTCAATGGTAGTTCGTCTCCATGGTTTACCCTGCTCACTTGTTTCCGATAGAGGCCTGGTATTTTTAAGTGATTTTTGGAGGAAGATCTTTGAATTAAGTGGAACTAAACTTGCTATGAGTAGAGCATACCATCCTTAAACTGATGGCCAATTTGAGGTGGTTAATCGATGTCTTGAAAAATATCTTTGTGCTTTTACACAAGACAAGCCAACATCTTGGGTCACTTTCTTACCAAGGGCATAACTTCACTATGATACTAATTATCATAGTAGTTTGAAGATGTCACCATTTCAGGCCTTATACGGTCGTCTTCCACCTTCAATCACGGCCTATACTCCACTCTAAAACCATTTAAGGGTACTACCAACCCTTCACATCATGCATTACCACCTGATAGTCTTTCCAAAAAACCTGTTGAGACACCACTTGCCATTGTTGCCACTCGAACTGTGTTGATGCACGGGGTTCCTAAACAACAGGTCCTTGTTCAATGGCCTGGTTGTCCTCCTGATGAAGCTTCCTGGGAATATTTTTTTCGATTGAAAGCTGTTTTTCCACCTTTCCACCTTGAGGACAAGGTGGTGTTTGAAGATGGAAGGAATGATATAAGTCCAATTCAAAGAGATGTAATGACCCTAACACAAAGAGAAACAGTTATGTCCATTCCAAATGATGAAATAGAAAAACTACCTCTGGGCTTTGGAAAACGAAAATCCAAGAAACCAAAGTGGATGGATGATTTTGTTTCCAAATAAAATGATCTAGAAGCTTAATGACACCAACCACTATATCTGTTTATTTCCTTTCAGTATTGGTATTTCCTTTTTTATTCCTAAAATTATGCAAACTAGTTATGAGACTTTATGTAGCTATTTTTCCTTAAAACTACATTGTAATTGTGATTTGAGACAGGAAAATTCTTCTTTTTCTTGATTTTTCTGTTTCTTCTCGTTGTATTCTTGGAGCCTACATTCGCTCGAAGAGTGCAATTTTCGATCACCGAGATAACGGGGTGCATCACTTAATTTAATTATGAAAAGGAAGATGTAAATATTATATTCAATTTAAGTTAGTTAATTTTTTATTAAAAAAAAGTGAAATTGACAACTTTTCCTTTTTTTCTTATTATTATTTATACAAAAAAATATAAAAAGACAAACAAATAGATTTCATTTAAAATAGTCAATTATTTTTACTTTTATTTCATAGGTTTTATTTAAATTAGTCATTTTATTTTTATTTGTTAGGCTTTAATTAAATTGGTCAATTTATTTTTATTATTATAGTCAATTTGTCTTTCTTTGTTTTTTTGAATTTTTTTTAAACCAATTAATAATAAAATAAATATAGATGTACATTGTAGTTCTTCTTATCAAATTACAACTCAAACACTAAAAAGAGAGAATTTCTTTAGAGGTTAACTTTTAAGGGTAATTTTAATTCAAGTGTATTTGATCTTTAATGATTGGGGTGAATGTATGTGCGTTTATCCATGATTCATCTAGCTTTTCATTTAGATCCTTCCTAGATAATTGGGATTAATCCTCAGTATCCCCATGCAGAGTTGATGTTTGATACTCCAGTGGGTTATGCTTTATTTGCATCACTGATAGATCTTTATTTTGTTTCCCCAAACAAAGTTATAAAGATATTTGTCCCCATCAGAGTTTAAAATGGACTTTTCCCTTTTTCCCAAAAGTGTGGAAGATTTTGTGTTGTTGAGGTGTCTCCGACATGTTGTCCTCTTAGAGTGGAATTTCTGATTCTTATCCTTCGCAGATTTTTGAAGACTGCTTTGAGAATTGGATCCTTAGCAGATGCTTCCTCAGTCTGAGTTATACCTTGTAGTATGATTTTATTCCTTTGATGGCCTTTGATGTTTCCTGCAGGATTTTGATTCGAATCTCCAGCATGGTCCCCGGCCTTGTCGCCCTGATTTAGCCGAGTATTCGGTTGTTGTGGTGTTTATGTCACCCTTTTGCTTATCTTTATGTCTGTTTTGTCAGCATATTCATACGCATATTCATACGCATAAGCATGACATCTTTTGCTTGTATTCTTGCATTTATCTTTGTCCCCGCTCTTTGGTGTGATCTTTTCCCCCACGAAGTGTGTGTGTTGTCTTCCTCTCAAGTTTAGAGTGTCGACCCTTAAGCAGAAAGTGTTGATCATTTCTATTTCCCCACTGAGTTTGTTTCTCGTGGATGATTTTGATTCAGTTTCCTCCCCAGTTTATTATCTGGATGGAATTTCCCCAGTTGCAATATTTCCTCCTTGGGATGAGTCTTGTTTGACCGTTTCTCTCCAATTTGTTCTTGGATTGAACTTTAGTCATTTTGGTGAGTTAATGTTTGCTTTGGAATTAAGCTATCATTGTTTGATAGTGGGTAATATTTCCCCCGGCTTGAGTATATTACTTTGGAATTAAGCTATCAATTATTCAATAATGGATAATGTTACCAAACTAATCAAGCTTTTTTGCTTGTACTCCTATCCAGTAAATCCGGTAGTTGAGAATTAAATCTCTTAACCTATATAGATTTTGCTACCCAGTAAAAAGGTAGTAGAGGTTGTCTCTCATTGCTTGTGCTCCTACCCAGTAAATCCGGTAGTTGAGAATTTTTCTACCCAGTAAAAAGGTAGTAGAGGTTATCCCTCTTTGCTTTGCTCCTATCCAGTAAATCGATAGTTTAGTCCATCATTTTCATATCTTCTACCCAGTAAATCGGTAGTTGATGATTCTTTTCCAACTCGGTATTCCTCCATCTTTAGACTCGAATATTTTGTTTGGTTATTATTCCCTGGGAGAGTGTTTACTCTCCCCCTTTGAATCTTTTACCTTGATTATATCATTGAACTTTTCCCCCATGTAGAGTCAGTTATCCAGTGATTTATTTTCCTGGTAACTCTTCTGGTGTCTTTCGTTTTCCCAACATATTTTTTCTTTTGTGTCCCCAAGCTTTTGCTTTCCTCTAGTAGTCGTATGTTCTCCACGGAGATCTTGGGTTGGCATATCATATCATATTCATATACTATTATGTTCTCTTAGGACAAAAATTTGGGTTTTCTGTATTTAAGTCTCTCCCATCTTGCAGAGACGGAGATGTAAATCTTCATATCTTCAGATTGAAGAAACTTAAATAGGGGCAGCTGTAGCACCCTAATTTTTCCCTAAGTTTTCTTCGCTTTTCATCTACATCTTGCATACAAATAAGATCGCACAGGTTGCTCGGTTCTTCTCGGGTTAGGTTTATGCCTCGCGGGGGATCACCGTTGTCTTTAATTACTTTATTTGTTTATGTTTACTAACCATTAATCAAAATCCAAAAATATTTTTTGTTTTCTTTCACTAACATTTTTCAGGAAAGAGTAACCATTGAAAATGCCAAAAATAGCAGTCCTGCAGCTCGAGTAAAAATTCACAGACAAAAGTCGAAGTTGATCCACAAATAATTCAAATTTATTTGATCAAGGATTTCCCAAGTTAATTGATTCATTCAAAGGATTTCCAAGGTTCGTGTGTTTATTTCCATGTCTTCTTCGATGTACAAAAAGAATCGGGCCACAATAACCAAGCAACCACATTTGAACAAAATATTCAAATTTTGGCTTGGTTAACCGGTTAACCATTGCGAAAGTTGAATATTTTATTCAAATTCAGCACTCTTAGATCATTTATTTAATTAGAATATTCTAGATCCATTGGTTTCTGATTTCTCTACATCACTTTGATCATTTCCTACCATAAACCCTCACTAATCACCACTTTTTTCCATTCCCACCAAAATTGCAATTACCAAGCCTAATTTTAATTACCAAAGCAAGCTCCATTCCAAAAAATTCCCATACCTAGATGTCGCTCCCACCAAATGACACCTGGGCCAAGAGGGGTACAGACGCGAACGGTCGGCGAAAGAGGAGAGAACACACAGGGGTGAACTCAGGAGAAAGGAAAAGAGTCGCCAGCTAGGCATTTTTATCCCGAAGGAAAGGTAATGCTGCATAGACCTAGGAAGATATGGATAAGACGGTTGCGAACCAGAGAGACTGAGAAAGGGGGTTGGTTACAACCTGGGAAGGTGTTAGCACCCAGATTGTCCGTCGTACTCGACGGGATCCACGCTTAAAAGATTTGTGTTTTAAAGGGGTAGTGTTAGTGCTGTTTGTGTATCAAAGCTGGAAAGAATGCAAGTGTCAGTGTAAAAGGAATGGTGGAGTGAAATATGTGAAGTGTCAGTGTAAGAACAAGAATGAAATGCTCAAGACTATGAGGCATAAAGAATGAAACTGGAAGGAGGGGGAATATACAGAGACTTTTGTTCGATAACTGTTAAGTTATGCCTACGTATCCTCTCGTGCAAGGAGGAAGTCAGAACACCGTAGTTCGACCCAAAGAGACTGAAAGATAAATTGACTTGTGAACTGCTCACTTGTCTATGCTCAAGTGTATGACCTGTCTGGCTCAGGTGCAAACTGTCTTGCATTAGACGGAAGAAGCAAGTTCTCGTTTGTGAGTGAATGAGATGAGAAAAGAATCCCGGAGGAGACGATTATTGTTTGTTTTTGTGCTTTCAATCTTTTATTGATTTTTGAAGTTTGTCATAAGTTAATGAGCTTAAGCCTAAACCAAAGGGTTAGTAAACTCACCACATCCTCCCTCTGATTAGGGGTAATGAGAATACCTTAAGTGTGAAGTCAACATCTCACACTTAATCACCCTGATGTAGGATTAAGATCATTAACCTACTTGTGATTATTTAGATGTTTTTGTTGTTCTTATTTAGTGTTAAGTAATGAGGTTAAGCCATAATCAAGGATCTAATGGACTCATTACACCATCCTAATAGAAGGATAATAGATGAGAACATTTAAGCTGAGAAAGACTCCTCAACTTGATCCATGATTAGGGATTAAACTCATGACAAAACAAAACCTTTATTAAGTGGATTTTAGTTAATGATGAGATGAAGAAGTGATTTTTATGATTTGTAAGACAACTTGAGGAGGACTTGTCCATTAACACTAGGGTTAGTCCTTCTTAACCAATTAAGGAAGAATTAGAACCCTAATGCAAGGCCCAAGTTACAAGCTTGATGTCTTGATGATTATTAAGTGGATTTATTAAAGGGGTTAAACACATTAAGGGTTTGACACTTAGGATTAAAGTTATACACTCCATCCTAATAGAAGGATGCAGGCATAAGCTTAATCACAAAGCCTTAAAGCCTTTAGGGTTTAGTCCCTGATTATGAGATGAGAAGAGAGGACTCAAAGATGACACAAAGGTAAAACTAATGGGGGGACTAATCAAAACCCTAATTGTTATCATGCTTGGTTGTTCCTAGGGTTTATGAGGTTTGAGAGAAGATCTTCAGAGAAACCACCAGGAAGGAAACAGATGAAAGGAGCAAGAAGAAAAGAGAAGCAAAACAACTTGCTTCACTTAAGAAGACAAGTTGCTTGAAGAAAGAAAGTAAGATGAACAAGAATGAGCAAGCTCAATACAATACACATACAAAGTGCAGCAAAGGAAGTATGAAAGAGATGAAAAGAGAATGTGAGAAGTGAAGGCAAATTCACTTCTCAAAGTAACTTACCACCTGAAAAGTTAGTGAAAGGAATGGAATGCAATGTAAATGAGATGAAATGGCATGATGCAAGCCAAAACCAGAAGCATAAGCAAGATGTTGAGGATGCTAAGAGATGATGCAAACATATGACAATAGATGAGAATGATCATACAAGCATGAGAATGCAAATGAAGCATGCATTGAACCATGGATGTTCATGAAAAGTTATGAAATGCAATGGACATACAACATGGCAAATGAAATATGCAATGATCAAACATGATTCTAATATGTCCTAAGATGTATTATGAATCAAATGGATGCACAAAATGTCATGGCAAGTCATGGTATGCAAGCAAATGGAAGGTGGATGCAAAGGAAGGCATAAATTAGGGTTTATGATCAACACACCAAGCAAAATCCAAAACCAGAAGCAAGAGACATGATAAAAATTTGAAAATGCAATCAAAGGAACCCTAAACCTATACAAACTCACTGCCCAAAGGAGGGGATCCAACTCTTAACCTATTGAAAGTTATGAATTTTCTAAGATTGCTAGGGTTTTAAGGTACCTCACCAAGAAAAATGCAAAACAAATTGAAAATGCAAGTTCAATTCAAGTCAATTGTATCCTATAAACTACATGTTATGCAAGATGCAATGCAAAAAGAATCATTGTCCAACTCTCAATGGTTAGGCAGAAATGAATTTTTGAAGTTTGAAACAAAATATTGCCTTGAAATGAAATTAAATCCAAAGAAAATAATCAAAAGACATCAAGAACAAAAAAGAAATTTGGTTTGAGAGTTGGACAATGTTTCTAAATGTTTCTAAATGTTATATGAATTTTTGTGTGATTTTTAAATACCTAAAAGTATTTTTAATTAATTAATTTTCATTAATTAATTAAAAATAAACTTTTAAATGATTTAAAAATAATTTTTGATGCAAAAAATAAAAATAAAAATATTTTTGTGTTCTGAAAATTAATTAAACCTTTGACAAAAAATTTCAGAATTTTTAAAGGTTTTTTGCTATTTTAAATTAAATGTACAAAATAAATCAAATAAAATGAAAATAAAAATGAATTAATGAGAAGTATGCACAATCCATGGCTGAGATTCAAAGCTGAGGGTCCAGGGTTGACTGCGCGCGCTATCCTACGGCTGGCATTTAAACTGACTAAACCTAATTAATTAATTTAATTAAATGGAATTAGGGCTTTAATGATAGATCCAGGCCATTGAAACGCGCGGGGAATTGACTTAGTCAACCAGATCAAGGGTCCACATTTAAACTTGGCTAACCCTAATTATTTTCAGGTCACCGGAGACGAGCTCCGGTCGTCTTCTCCGGTGACCTCCTTCCCTGAAAATCTCAAAAACACTCCCTAGGTCAAATCAAACCTCCCAAATCTCCAGAAATGATCCCCAAACCCCCTAGAACAAGAATCCAGCCTCAAATTTCATTTATTCATCATCAACAACAAGACTCGAACAAAAACCTAAAACTGAACAAAATTTCAGAACAACCATACACCCTCAAAACTCAATCATTTTCAAAAATAAAAGGTTCAGTGTGATCAGGAGAGCATGCTTTATCATTTAGAAACAAGAAATAAGAGTTCTGGAAAAATGAATTTCCATGGCTACCTGAATCGAAGCTTTCAACCCAAGAGCTTCTGGACCAGTTCCTTGCTTCCAATCAACTCCACTGACCTCCCTCAAGTGTTTGCAAAGCTTATCTGGAGTTTATTTAGGCTAGTTTGTGAGATTGACTGAGTTCTGTTCAAAGGGGGGAAGAAATCGTATTTGGTTTGTGTGAGGATTTGGGTTGTTTCAATGGTTGGTTTGTGATCAGTGAGTTATTTTGAGATCAATGGTGAAGTTGGTTTGAAGAATGGTTGAGTGAGCTGAGGGATTCGAATGGTTTTGCAAGTTGGAGGATTTTTGATAACTATGGCTTGGGGAGAGCTTCAGCATGAGTTGTGTGTTGTGTTGTGATGTATTTGGTCCACTTATCAATCTTGGGTAGGTCAGAAGAGTGGTTGTGCCCTATTGTGATTGGTATGGGTCTTTTGCAAAAAAGTCAAGCTTTGTGTAAGAGAGGTATGGGCTCATGGCTAGCCAAGGACAAGAGGGGTGTCCTGCGCAGCAAGAAGTGAGGAGGACCATAGGATCAGTTTTGAAACCAGCCAGCAAATGGAGTAGGGTTTGAAGGATGTTTTGCAACTTTGTTCCACTTTGCTCCTTTTGAAATTTCTTGATCCACAAGCCATGAAAATGAGTAAACTTTTGATGCAATCTGATCCTTAGGCCTTGGTTTATGTTTGTATGAAGATTAGAAGTCCATTTGATAGCACAATTTGTCTTGGCAAGTGGTTTTGCAACTTTGCCTCTTTGGTAGAAAACTTGAAATTATGTGATTTTTCCCAACTTTGACAAACCATAACTTTTGATCCAAAATGAATTAGAATAAGTTCTTGTACTTTTTAAAAAGGGAATGATCCATTCTACAACTTTCATGACCAAAGTTTTCTCATTTGAGGCATTTTTGAATCAAAAAGCAAGGGTTGAAAAAGTTTCCCAAAATGGCAAGTTTTCATTACAAGTCAATTTCCCAAAATAGCAACCTTGCAAATGGCTTGAAATTATTCAAATTTGTGAACTTCCAACATCTTATATTATCAAATAAAGATCATACACATCAAAATGATGATGAACACCCTTTGGTTGGGTCATTGAGGGCCTCAGATGCCCTGATTTTACACTGACTTGCTCAAGAAGTCAACTCTTGATCAGATGACTTTCCCATGGAATTTATTCATGAAAATTGATATGCATGATCCCTATACCATATAGAGACCAATAGAAACAAGAATGACCAAAAAAATTGGAGTTATGGCCTTTGAAACCAAAACCCTAATTCTAGGTCATCTGTGCAGTTAAACCTGGCTCTGCCTCCATGCCTTCCTCAGTTCTTGTGATTCTTTGATTTTCTTGACTTTGAGAGGATATAATATGATGCTTGAACATACATGGACCCCTTTGAAGTGATTGATGACCTTTGGAGTGGCTCAAATGGCTCTTGGATTGCTTAGATCACTAACCCTAGATGCAGATGACTTTGAACCAATGCAGTGAAGCAAATATGCAATATGAGATGCTATGATTGAACTTATGCATATGAAAAGATCACAAGCCATGGTGTGAATGGGTGAGGGCAAATTTGGGGTGTTTACACTAGAGTCTTTAAATAGGACCACATTTCATTCATTCACCAAGCTTTTGATAGCAAAAAATCCCCTTGCAAAACATTCTCCAAAACCAAACAATTCACTAAAGCTCATTTTCTTTCTTTTGAAGTTATCAAGAATTCACATTGAATTCTTGACTAACTTGAGCTAAACCTTCATCCTTTCCTTCTCTTGTTCATCAATTTCAGCAAGATCTAGCTTGACTTGGTTCAATTTGAAGAAGTGCTTTTGGTAATTCATCTCTCTCCATAAACCCATATTCACCATCAACATTCAAGATGTAGATCTTTGGTGCCTTTGTTTCTAGATCCTTTGGATCTTTATTTGTTGTTTGATTGCAGGGATTCCACTGTATTTTGGTTTTAAAATTCGTGCAAATTCAGATCATGATCATCAAATGTTTGAGGAAAGGTTTCAAAATGGATCATGCTGAATTTTCTGCATTTTTCTGCTTCTGGTACAGCGTTAACCGGTTAACCATTTTGTTAACTGGTTAACCAGTATTAAAACTGCACAGGTTTTTCCTGTGTTAACCGGTTAACCAATTGGTTAACTGGTTAAAGCAAGTCAGAATGGTGTTTTTGGCTTGTTTCAAGCCCCTTTTTGGTTCTTCTTTCTTCTCCTTCTTCCTCCTTTTTATTTTTACCTTGGGAAGCACTTTTGGGAGTGATTTCTCCTTAATTTCAATGAACTTTGGGTGTAGATTAGAGTAGCTAATGTTCATTAATTCAAAACTACCTTTAAGTGGATTATTCAATTCATTTAAGGTATTTTGCATTCGTGATACATTTTCATGCTTGAATCCACCGAGATGAGTGATTGAACTTAAGGATGGAAGAATACCATAAGTGCGGCTCAATTTGGTATTCACCTTTAGTTTCATGCAGTATTGCGTCCGGATAGCGATTTACATATCGTTTATCTCGCATGCATTAGCACTAACATTATGCACCTTTATTGGTGGTGGCCGGCCTCATTTGTAGGGTAATTACTTCGTAAATCTCTCGGAGATTGCTTAACATAGACCTAAATATGTCCTGACTTCGGAATAAAAATCTAATTGGGTACTTGCACTTTCGTGTGCCAGATCTCTTGTTGATCGTATAATCCCAAAGTGGTTAATCATAATGCATTAAGAATCGAGACTTGTGAATGTTTGATGCATAGGTGCTTTGAAAGTCTTCCAACCGCCTTTCAAATTTCATTGAGTTTGGTTCGGTTTGCCTTGATTAATCGTTATAGTGTAAGATGCTAAGCGGATCTGGTTGCCTTTTGATTTTGGTTGCTCTTTTTGGTTGTGGTTGATTAAGTTCACCATGCCATTATTATTATGTAAATATTAGTATACTATTATTATTATTATTATTAATATTTTAGATTCTTGCATTTTAATTGTTTTTCGCTACTAATATTTAAATTTTTGCACTTTTATTGCTTTTATTTTATTTTGCTTTATTATACATTATTCATCTATATCATGTTTATTATTTGCTCTTATTATTGTTTAGTTGATTTTCCCTTTGTCTATTTGGACACAAAAACATTAATAAAGGATTAAACTTCTAAAAAACTTGTGACTTTAATTTGTGGACTATTGGTTACTATCCTTGGCTTTGGAATGAAGATTCGGACTTAGATTTTTAGGACACATTTCTTTTGCCTTGACCTTCATGAAGTTGGAATTTGACTTTATTTGGCCATTTGCTAGCTTATAAGGATATAACTCTTATGCCCATAATTTGAAGTATCATCAAGTTTGGTTAGATCTTTCTTCCATTATCTCCTTATTTTAATTTTTTTAGGATAGTCTCTTCATCTCCTCTCCTTCTTTAATTTTCAAAATTTTCTCCCTTTTTCAAAGGGTTCCTTCTTTTTTAAATCATCACCTCTTTAAATAAACAAAACCTTGACTTTTGTCAAGTGGACTTTTACCCTTTTTCTTTTCTTTTAAAAATCAATGAATCTAATCATGTTGACCTTAATTCAAAAATAAAAAGAATCGAACTCATTCAAGTTGTTTTGTGCCTCTGTGCACTTTTGTTTATTTTCTTTAAAAGAGTGTTGATTATGAGTCATTATTCTTTAGTCGGGTGCAAGTCTTTCAATCTCCATGGTTGTAGTTTGATGTAATTGAGTCTCTTGTCATTCGTGGGGGTTTAGTGGCATACTCGTTGATTTTATCCGAGTTGGCGCCCTCCCCATAATGATGTATGAGTCCATGCCTTCATTTTCATGGTAGTTAGTTTGGCCATCCACTTGAAGATGACAAATTCTCTTCACCTAATAAAATTAATCATAACCCACCCCTTTCACTATTTGTACCACGAACTACGGGGCTTTGATCTCGCATTGCACTTTGTGGGTACGTAGGCATGAGGTGGTAAACCTCTCCAAACACAAAATTATATTAAGAAAATAATTATTTTCTCATCCCTCCACTCTCATTTAACAAACTTCTTTCAAACCAAAAGCAGTAAATTTTTCAATGGGCTCCCGTGGAGTACCACAGACATTTTGGGTGCGTAAAACCTTCCCATTGTGTAACCTATCCCCTTATCTATTTATCTGTTGTGTTTCTTTAGTCTTCTTCTTTTAGATTCATTAGGAATTATTCGCTCTTTTTTCCTTTTCCTCTTGGAATAAAATAAAAGCGCGGTGGCGACTCTGTTTACTTTGAGTTAAGTTAACTAATAGCTTACACTCATGATTTTACCGCTACAGTATGCATCATAATACACAATCATGATCTTGATGAATATCATGATAAATATTTACTCATGATTCATGTGGTTGATTGCATCATATTCTTAGAGAGCCACTCTTTAAATATAGAAGATTCATTTGGACGAATACATACAGAGTTTCTCATATGGATGAAGAAATATGTAAATGAGGAGACAAATGGAGTTACCAACAAAGGCATAATTGCTTTATCTCACGGTCCTTCATCGTTGGAAATTTCTTGGAACCTTTACTTTGTGAATGGGTACAAATTTCATACCGAAAAACGAAGCAAAGGTAAAAAAAATGTCAATTGTGGTGTGCACGTGAAAGGTCTCATTGAAGGAGGAAAAATGATTTTTATGGCATAATCAAACATATCTATGAAGTAAATTACTTTGGCTTGAAGGAGAAGATTCCACTCTTTTATTCTGAATGGTTTGACCCAACAAAGAATACAGGCACAAAGGTTCTTCCACAATATAAAACGGTGGATATTAAGATGGATAAACATCCTTATGATCCTTTCATCCTTGCACAAAATGCAAGACAGGTGTATTATGTCCCATATCCAGAAATGTGTAGAGATATGCGTGGATGGTGTACGACAATCACCACAAAACCAAGTGTCGCTCCCCGGATTTCCATCCTGGTACAAACGCGAAAGTGGCGCGGAAAAAGAATAGAGTCGCCAGCCAGGCATCTTTATCCCGAAGAAAGGGAATGGTAATGCTGCACAAACCAGAAGAAAGAAAGAGGAAGGACACAGGTCCTGCGAACCAAAGAGACTGAGTTCGGGAGTCGGTTACGACCTGGGAAGGTATTAGCACCCAGATCGTCCGCCGTACCCGACGGGATCCACACTTGCAAAAGAAACTGTTTCAAAGGGTGAGGGGGATGAAAACTGCAGCAAAAGAAATGAAATGAAAAGAAACTGGAACTGGAAAAGAACTGAATAAGAAAGCAAAAGGAAAAATGTAGGGAAAATAAAGATTGTGCTCGAACGGGCCCTACCCCGCTGCCTATGTACCTCATCAGGATAATGAGGATCAGAGACGCCGTAGTTCCCCTAACTAGGGGTAACAAAGGAAAAATTGCTTGTGAATTAAAGGCTTGAACTGCCTATGTCAATGCTCAGGTGTTGCAGGCTCGGACGACGAGTGCGTTACCGTCTTGCAAAGTGACATGTAGGAGCAAGTTCGCGGACGGAGCGAAGGAGATGAGAAAAGAATTCCCGAAGGAAAGACGTTTATTGTTTGTTTGTGTTTTTTGAGTTTTCATGAATGAAAGTTTGCATAGGTGAGTGTACCTAAGTCTTACTCAATGGGATGTGTACATCTCACATCATCCCGAAATGGAATGCGCAAGAGGCACACCTATCTATGGAGGAAATCCCCAAAGCTAGTCCCATAAGTGAAGGTTTAAGCACACTGGCCTATTACCATTATTACGTATTTTGTGTTTTTTGATTAAGAAGTGCTTTTTAGCTTTTCTTTGTGAGGTACTCATGCTAAGACCTATCCACCACGAGTGATGACTCACACCTCGCCCCGAAATGGAATGCGTGTGAGCATCTCATAGCAAAGTCTCGTGTCACATGAAAGTACTCAACCTTTATTAGATGAATTAGAATTAAGCTTGAAGATGAGAAGAGAAAGAGAACCAAAGGAGCAAAAGGAAAAACTAGGGGGAAGCTTCTATCCTAAATTAGCATGCATGGAGTTCCTAGGGTTTGTGAGGTTTCTATCCTACTGAAGAAGGAAAGAAGAAGAGAAGAAGAAGATAGAAGAGGGGATGAGAAAGACCTAAGCCCAACAAGAAGATGTTAGTCCATATAAACAAAATGAGAAGAGATGAGAGATGGAGATGTGGAACTCAATTCCCACATCTCACACTTACCATAGCTCCTGCAAGGTTAGTGTAACATCATAAAACCAAGGCATGACCCAACAAGTCAGAAGTTATACAAGCATAAGGGCATGGCAAAGAGTTCACAAGATGATAAACAAAGCAACACAAGATCACACTGAGATGATTAGAAGTGAAATAAATGCAAAGAAGGCATGCATAACACTTAAGGACATAATACACATAAAAGAGAATCAAAACCAAAGCTCAAGGAAACTCAAACCCTATCCTAAGACCAGGAACAACCCTAGACCTCTAAAGGATCCCAGAAGATGAGGAGAAGTTGGCACAAGTGCCCTTCTAAACTTAAAAGAAACTATAAGACTCAAAAGGTGTAAAACAAGGCAAGGTGAGGAAGAAAATACCTAAGAAATAAATCCAAGCACCTGAAAAATCTACCCAACTAGAAAAGTACTCTTCAAACACAAGGAAATGAGAATCCAAAAGGGTTTGCAAAAATTCAGCACCAAACTAGGTCAATGAAGCTCAAGGATGCAAGGTATCACCATTTAGGGTTTTGAAAATTGATGCACAAGTAACCCAATCAAAATCCAGCAAAGAAATTTGTGAAAAATCTAAGATAAATCATGAAGATAGTAAAGTGTCTTAGGATTTGAATGCAAAAAGAATGAGGTTCATAGCTTAAAGGATGAGGAAGATAGAAATTGGACAAGGCAGATTGGTCCAAGAGAGTCCACAATAAAGCAATGCCTAGTGTTGAATTAATTTGGCCACGTGGAATGAAAATAAAAATATGAAAAAAATATGATAAAAAACTAGATGAACTAAAGAATACACATAAATTTTTATGGATTTTTTCTAAGTTGGGAAGTATTTTAAAAATAATCAAAATGGAAGGAGTAAAAGGAAGAAAATAAAGGAATAATGAAAATGATGGAGGAGTGCAAGAAGCAAGGCTGGTCAGCTCACTTCCACTACCTGGGCCCAGCAGGGGGCGTGAAAAGCATGTTGGCCTTGGGCCCATGCGAAAATGCAAAGCAAAAGAAACTCAGGCATTCCTTAAACTTATGGCATGCTTCATAAAAATAAAACAAACAAATGCACAAGACATGTGAACATTGACATCAACCGGTCATGCTAGGGTTTAGTCACCAAAGACAAAAATAGAAACCCCACCAATCCCTGCATTCCACTTCATCATCTTCAACCTCAACTCATAAGAACAAAACTGAAACATGCGAATGAAACAGGACCAAGCAGCAACAACACATCAAAACCAGAGAAACATATCTCCTCCATTTCTCCATGAAAACACACGAACCAAACATCAAAAATGAACCTCTAATCAAGCACAACATGAATCAATCAACACAGACATGTAAAACAGCACACATAGCATGAATAGAATCAAAAGAGTTTGGATCTAGAAACTTCAAAACCCTAGCCCGACCTCATTTCAACATCATTTTCAAAACCAAAGAGTTCCACATGCTCAGTGTAACAAGTAGATCATAATGCACATCACAAAAGTCATTTATAAACCTATGGATTTGAGGCATACCTGAGATCACACAGCTTCAAATTTCTCCAAGAAAGCCAAAATCCAGCTCTGGATGATCTTCTAGCAACCTCTTTTCACAAAATAAATGTGAAAGAAGCTTCAAAATCGCCTCAACTTTTCTCTTTGAAGAAATCTGGTTTGAACTGGACTGGTATAAGAACCTTTCTCTAGCTTGAAATGAAGCTTGATCTATGTCCTATGAAGCTTCAGGAACAAGAATATGGGGTCTGCTTTGTAAATGGAGCTATGGATGAGGAGTTATGAGAGAAAATGCAGCAAGAGCCAAAGCTTGAGTCTGATGAAATTCTACCTCCTCTGGCCGATTCAAAGAAAGAAACTCACTTATATATGGTGTGTTTTCAGTAGCTAGGGTTGGCAAGCAAATGCACGTGAGAATAGTGTGCATGAGGTGATTTTGCAAAACTTGCATGAGGTGTGTGGTGGAATGATTCAATCGTGCTCTTCCCACTCTCTTTGCACATGCTGACCTCTTATGATCCCCTAATTCAAAAGTGGAAGAAACCTGGCCCTTGGATCAGTGCATCATGTTATTCTTATCATTTTGCTAAAATGCCCCTCATGAGATATCTCTCATTCCACGCATGCTTTCTGCACCCCTTTTGGGCCAAACCCTCCTCATACCATGCATTGTGAAATAATGACTCCAAATGGTACACAAATGGGCTTGCAACTTCATTCCATAACACCTTGCCCCTTTGGTAAAAAATTGACATCTCATGTGACAACAAAATCTCATATGCCCATGCACTTGCATTTTGTGAAATGTGTCAAATTCCTTGCCTGGACCCTCCAATTTCTCTTGAGCTAACAACTTAATATGTCATGAATAAAAAGATGGTGGCCTCACCTTGCACTTGAAATTGGAATACATGAGCCTTTTTTGAGATTTTGCATCATTTGCAAAAGTATGAGGTAAGCTCACCTACCTCACTCTTTGCTTGGCCTCTTGGCACATGTGCAATCCTTTTCAAATACTTGATCAGAACATACACAACTTTGGCCCTTAGAACTAGCCATTACATACTTCTCATGATTTGGCTAAATTTGCACTTTTGAGGCCACTTCCATGCTTGGAACCAAAATGCAAGTTTCTCTTGAGCAAAATCAACTAAATGCCTTGCATTTTAACTTAGTAACCTCACTTGATCTATTCCAGCACTTGAAAATGAATTTTGAGCACTCTTGCATTTGGTGTGTGCATGGAAATGTGATTTTGCCCTAAAATGCATGAAATTTTCGAGGGCTTTATCTCCCAAACCATAAATCCCATGAAAATGTACTTGTACTTTTTGAAAATGGCAGGCCTTAGTCTTCAACTTTCATGTTTGGGTTGGGTTCATTTGAAGAATTTTTGACCATGCTAAGCTCACTTGAAAATTAGGGCAAAAGTTACTAAATTTGGAAAATCTTAAAAACCAACTTTGTGTCATTTTTACAAAACCCTCCAAATGTCCATGATCCTTGATCTTCAATCATCCCAAACATCTTATAACATTGTAAAGACCTCCCTTGGCAAGAAAAAGTGGCTTGGACCCCTTGAAATCAGACAGTTGACTTTTTACAGGCACAGTTGACCAATTACTTCATCTACAAGCAACTAAGGCAATGACTGACTTCCATTTGGAATTTTTCCATGAAAATTGACATGTAGGGACCTCTTATCATATAGAAAACATTGCCCAAAAGAGTTGGCCAAAATTATGAAGTTAAGGCCCTTGAAGTCAAAACCCTAATTTGGTTGCACTGCTTAGGAGCCTTGCATTGTCTTAAAACTTGTGATGATTAAGCAATCTTCTGAGCTTTTGCAGGTGAACTTGGCCTTGCCAAAAGAGTCTAGACTCATCATAGGCCTCCCACAAATCCATTGGAACCCTTGTCTTGGCTTAGATGGCCTTCAATACCTCCCCAGATGGCCATATGCCTCATGCTAGGGCTTGATGCTTGTCATGCTTTAATTTTCCCATGCTATAATGCTATACATATGATATGCTTATGATGCAAATGATGTATTATGATGCTCAAAATAAAGAGGGCAAATTTGAGGTTCTACAGCTGCCCCTATTCAAGCAACTGTTGATCTGAAAAGGACGATTGCTTCCGCTTTCGACCGTTCAAGATAAACTGTGGTTGAATACCCAAGAAAACGAAAATTTGCGCTCGAATGCAGAAAACAAGAAATGGGAAATAAACCCAATCCAATGACGTTGCGACTGAGCTGAGAGGTGAGCAGACGAGCTCCTTAAGAATCTTCAAAGTAACCTGAGATAGACGAATCTCCTTCACTAATCCTCACGCAGATAAGCGGAATAAGACGGACGAGCCTTCTTCGAATAACCCTTACGCGGGTTCCGGGCGTGCATATAAGTCTGTGGGATAGACATGCAATCAAGGTAGACGAACCTTCTTCATATATTATCCGCGGATATATGGTATAAGACCGACGAGTCTTCCGAGCAAACCTGTTACGCCAGGTGCAGCAACCATAAGTGGTGCTTGAGACAGACGAGTCTCCTTCGGATTTATCTGTTACGCCAGGACCGGTAGCCATTTCGACGTTCAATTCCCACTGTCAGGATTCGAAACCTCTTCAATACAGACGAGTATTGGATGATCATCAAGATAACACAGACGAGTGTTATAGGTCAATGATACAGACGAGCATCAGACGATGATCTGAGAAACACAGACGAGTGTCTCAGGCAATGATACAGACGAGTATCAGCCACTGGTATAGACGAATACCAGAAATTCAAACACAGACGAGCATTTGAAGTAGTCACAGAAATATCAGGGTAAGCAGTAACTCCTCACGTTCAGGTGCAGGCTAGCACAGACGAGTGCTGAGGATGATACAGACGAGTATCCGAGTTTCATAACACAAAGGAATTCTGGGGGATAAAAGCAGACGAGCTTCAAACAAACACAGACGAGTGCTGGACAGTTGCATACGAGCAACAACAGAGAATACATATCAAGGCACAGACGAGTGCAGCGAATGATCCAATATCGAACACAGACGAGTGCTGGGAGGTTGCAGACGAGCAATAACAAAGGTATCATAACACAGACGAGTGTTGAGGGGTTGCAGACGAGCACCAGCAAATAACATATCAGAACACAGACGAGTGCTGAGGAGTTGCGGACGAGCAACTATCATAACCAAACACAGACGAGTGTTGGAAAATGCAGACGAGCAACAGCAAATAACATATCAGAACACAGACGAGTGCTGAGGAGTCGCGGACGAGCAACTATCATAACCAAACACAGACGAGTGTTGGAAAATGCAGACGAGCAACAAACGAATGCCTGATCGGCAACAAGAGATACGACTCTGCAGGGGAAGACAAGTCAAGAGGTCTGGATATCCACTCTGACTGAAGTGATGAATACCTGGCTACCTCATCAAATACCCAAAAGTATGGCAACTTGGCTGAGAAATATTTCACGGACGGTGGTGAAAATTAGATATGAACTCTGTGGGGACAGGATCATCTTCAGACTTGGCTGGGGAAGCTTCTTGGGTAGATACTCTGGCTGGGGAGAGCATCTGATGATTCAAGACTCTGAGGGAATATCAAGCTCTGAGGTAACTGATATACTGTCAATTCCATCTCTGATGATGTCAGGCTTTCAGGCACCTGCTGGATATACTCCACTGGGGAAGAAGGACTGCTACTTTACCGGGGAAGAAGAAACTGCTTGGGCTGCCGCCAAGACTTAGCTGGATACAATCTCAGTCAGAGATGTCAGGCTTCAGATACCTGTTGGAGGAGAAATCTCTGCTTGGGGAAGTACTCTACTGGGAAAGAGTACATTGCTTGAGAGAATGTAACACCATCCTGCAACCTGCAACAACAGAAAACACACGTGTGTCCCGAGGATTTGCATGGAATGATCGGTTCATCCATCGTCACCCGACACTCAAAGAGGGTTGCAGTTTCCCTGCATGTCAGTTTTCTTTTCAAGATTATCACCAAATTTAGATGCAATGCTATTTTTGCCAAAAATTCAGGACATTTTGCAAACAAAAATAAACACACACAGCTTTTTGACTGAATATTATTTTTATTGAACGGCCTCTGAATAGGCAAGGATTTACATCAGGAAGCAAACACCTGGAAAGAGGTAGCCGCTATAAAAATTGAGAAAAGAAACTATCCTAATGGCAATGTACACGGCATTCCAAAGAGTTCCATTTCTGCTATGACCTGCACGTCTTCAAGACTCTCCATTCTGTTTTGGCTTTCTGAGAGGACGAGGGAGTTGTTTCCTATCCTTCTGATATTGTCAGGATGTACGAAACGATGACGTGGTTCAGATAACTCGGATCACAGTTGTTCGCTTATTCCCTTATTTTGCGTGGACCGCCCTCTCGGGTTTTCAATCCACCGGGATACCCTTTCTTTTTGCCTGGGCTGTCCAATGTGGCTTTTCAACTCAGCGGGTGTACATTTTTTATTCATTTATTTCCCTAATTTTTTCCCGAGCTTTTTATTCTGTTTTTAGCTCGCCGGGATGCCCTTTTCTTGCCTGGACTTACATTCTGTTTTTGTGTCCAGCGGGTCTCTTTATGCGAAATATTTTTTAACTGCGTCCGAGTTAACAGGGGATGGGAAGTCATCTCCATCCATAGTGGTGAGCATCAGTGCTCCTCCTGAGAATACTTTCTTCACTATGAATGGTCCTTCGTAATTTGGGGTCCACTTGCCCCTGTTATCTGAACCTGGAGGAACGATTCTCTTCAACACGAGCTCTCCCACTCGATACTCTCGAGTACGTACTCGTTGATCGAATGCCCGCTTCATTCTCCTCTGATAAAGCTGACCATGACAGATAGCCGCTAATCTCTTTTCCTCAATTAGACATAGCTGATCGTAACGAGCACGCACCCATTCAGCCTCATCCAATTTGACGTCCATCATCACGCGCAGTGAAGGAATCTCTACTTCAACAGGCAGGACTGCCTCCATACCATACACCAGAGAGAAAGGAGTTGCCCCTGTTGATGTCCTGACCGACGTTCGGTACCCATGCAAAGCAAACGGTAACATCTCATGCCAATCCTTGTAGGTGACAACCATTTTCTGCACAATCTTCTTGATATTCTTGTTAGCTGCCTCTACCGCACCATTCATCTTTGGTCGGTAAGGAGAAGAATTGTGATGTTGTATTTTGAAGTCCCGACATAAGTCTGCCATCATCTTATTGTTGAGATTAGAACCATTATCAGTAATGATCCTTTCGGGCACTCCATATCTGCATATGATATCTCTTTTCAGAAATTTTGCCACCACTTGACGAGTGACATTGGCATAAGACGCTGCTTCTACCCACTTGGTAAAGTAATCAATCGCGACCAGAATGAAGCGATGACCGTTCGAAGCAGTTGGCTCGATCTTCCCGATCATGTCAATGCCCCACATAGAGAAAGGCCAAGGAGATGACATGACGTTGAGCGGATGAGGAGGAACATGCACTTTATCTGCGTATATTTGGCACTTGTGGCACTTTCGGGCGAATGAACAACAGTCTGCATCCATTGTCATCCAGTAATACCCTGATCTCAGCAGTTTCTTTGCCATAGCATGCCCTCCTGCATGGGTACCAAAAGATCCTTCATGGACTTCCTGCATCAACAGGCTTGCTTCGTGTCTATCCACGCATCTGAGCAAGGCCATGTCGAAGTTCCTCTTGTACAAAACCCCGTCTGTGTTCAAGAAGAAACTAGCAGCAAGTCGTCTCAAGGTCTTTTTATCTTTGGAAGATGCCCCTGTTGGGTATTCTTGCTTCTCCAAGAATAACTTGATATCAAAATACCAAGGTTTCTCGTCAGACACGGCGTCTACAGAGAAAGCATAAGCTGGAGAGTCAAGCCTGGAGATGTCGATTCTGGGCACAAAATTCCAACACAGGACTTTAATCGACGAAGAGAGAGTGGCCAAAGCATCGGCAAATTGATTTTCATCACGTGGTATGTATTTGAGTTCAACCGTCGTGAAGAATGTCAACAGTTTTCTAGCATAATCCCTGTACGGAACTAGATGCTCTTGATGTGTATACCACTTGCCGGTAATCTGGTTAATGACGAGGGCTGAATCTCCGAATACATCGAGGTTCTTAATCCGAAGATCAATTGCCTCCTCTATTCCCATTATACACGCCTCGTATTCCGCTTCATTGTTGGTGCAGCCAAAAGTAATTTTGGCAGCGAAGGGTAAATGGACGCCTTCGGGAGTAATAAGTACGGCACCAACTCCACGACCATTGATATTGACAGCCCCATCAAACATCAACTTCCATTTGGATTCAGGATCAGGTCCCTCCTCCGGAAGTGGTTCCTCATAATCGTTTGTTCTGAGGTACATGATGTCCTCATCAGGGAAATCAAATCTCATCGGCTGATAGTCATCCTCAAGAGGTTGCTGAGCAAGGTATTCCGACAATACACTTCCTTTGATGGCTTTCTGAGAAGTGTACTGGATGTCGTATTCAGTTAAAATCATCTGCCACCTAGCAACCCTTCCGGTCAATGCTGGTTTCTCAAAGATGTACTTAACAGGGTCCATCTTGGAAATGAGAAGTGTAGTATGGGTCAACATGTACTGCCTCAGTCGGCGAGCAGCCCATACCAAAGCGCAGCAAGTTTTCTCGAGCAGTGAGTATCGGGATTCACAGTCGGTAAACTTTTTGCTAAGGTAATAAATGGCGTACTCTTTTCGACCAGACTCGTCATGTTGGCCAAGCACACACCCCATTGACCCTTCTAGCACGGTCAAGTACATGATTAATGGTCTCCCTTCCACTGGAGGCATCAGAATTGGAGGCTCCTGCAAATATTCCTTTATTTTGTCGAAAGCCCTTTGGCAATCATCGTTCCACCTGACCGTCTGCTCTTTTCTTAGCAGTTTGAATATCGGTTCGCACGTGGCAGTTAGGTGAGATATGAACCGAGAAATGTAGTTCAATCTACCTAAAAACCCACGCACTTCTTTTTCTGTCTTTGGTGCAGGCATATCTTGAATAGCTTTCACTTTAGCAGGATCTACCTCAATTCCTCTTTGACTTACAATGAAACCCAGCAACTTTCCAGAACGCACTCCGAAAGTGCACTTGTTCGGATTCAATCTCAGTTTATACTTGATCAATCTATCAAATAACTTCTTCAGGTTAACCAAATGCTCCTCTTCGTCTTTGGACTTTGCAATCATATCATCCACATAACATTCGATCTCCTTGTGGATCATGTCATGGAACAACGTGACCATTGCCCGTTGATAAGTTGCCCCCGCGTTCTTCAGCCCGAAGGGCATGACCTTATAGCAGAACGTTCCCCACGGGGTAATGAACGTTGTCTTCTCCATGTCTTCCGGCGCCATTTTTATCTGATTATAACCGGAGAATCCATCCATGAAGGAGAACACTGAGAATTGAGCAGTATTGTCGACCAACACGTCAATGTGTGGCAACGGAAAATCATCCTTCGGGCTTGCTCTGTTCAAATCTCTATAGTCAACGCACATCCGGACCTTGCCGTCCTTCTTAGGTACTGGTACGATGTTAGCTACCTAAGGTGGGTAGCTAGTCACGGCAAGGAACCCGGCATCCCACTGCTTCTGCACCTCCTCTTTAATCTTCATCGCCATATCCGGGCGAGTTCTTCTCAATTTTTGCTTCACAGGAGGACAGTCTTCTCTCAGGGGTAGCTTGTGCATCACAATATCGGTATCTAGACCTGGCATATCTTGATATGACCAAGCAAAGATATCCACATACTCTCTCAACATACTGATCAGCTCCTGTTTGACATCGGCCTGCAGATTGGCCCCTATCTTGATTTCTTTCTTTGCATCTTCGCTACCAAGGTTGACGGTCTCAATCTCTTCTTGATGAGGCTGAATAACTCGTTCCTCTTGTTTCAACAATCTGACCAATTCTTCAGGTAGGTCACAGTCTTCCTCAACCCCTTCATCAGCTTGGTAGACTGGATTATCAAAGTCATGCATAGTCATAGCAGGAACGTTATCCGTGGAATCCGGATGATCAGCACTGCACAAATGATGTGCTTATTCAGAATCTGCTTACTTTTTGAAAAGAGACGCTAACACAAAACAAAAATGAAAACACATTGCCATTTTTATATATTTTTTGTGAAAAAGTTTAAAAACAAAGACAGGGAACACAGTTTGTCTGAAAATGTCCTTTTATTTCATAGCAAAAATAACAATGCGATACAAAACATGGTGGCCCAATACAATGGATCCAAGCATCTTGGGCAGAATGCTGGATTTGACAATGCAGTATGCTAATAAAAGGAAACAAAACAATTACTTTGAGAGCCAGGTAACTTGGACAATGTCTTCAGCAGACCAGTTTCCTAGCTCCTCGCCAGGTGCACACGGGCGGATCCAATTGTTGTCCCAATCTCTGTCAATATCCCCGTCTTGGCTTGCCATACAGATTTGATCGCGGTCGAGCAACCCAGCACTTGTGAATGAGATAGCCTTACCACTTTGAGCAGACCCCCCAGGCTGATACCCTAAGCCGAATTTATCATCCTTCTTTTCCATCTCCAACAACTTGCCCCAGCCCTGGGCATTGCCTGATTGGACGACCTCCTTTGCTTCCTGGTAAGAATGAATTGACATGCCTTCGTTGTTTTTCTTCACCGGAGTCAAGATACTGACATCTGCTTCAAAAGCTTGGCACAAAGTCTCGTGAATTTCTCCGTCCATTTCCACATATTTAAACGTCGACAGGTGGCTGACAAATATATCTTCTTCCCCACAAACTGTGATGACCTGGCCATCCACCACATATTTAAGCTTCTGGTGCAGGGTTGAGGTGACAGCTCCAGCTGCGTGTATCCACGGCCTACCCAACAAGCAACTATACGCCGGCTGAATGTCCATGACATAGAAGACACTCTTGAAGACTTGAGAGCCTATCTTGACAGGCAACTCAACCTCTCCGAAAACTGATCTTCTTGAACCATCGAAAGCTTTAACCACTAGATCACTCGGCGTCAGGATAACCCCATCAATGTTAAGCTTCATCAGCGCCTTCTTCGGGAGCACATTCAAGGAAGAGCCTGTGTCTACAAGGACATGAGACAACACAGCACCCTTACATTCCATCGTGATATGCAGTGCTTTATTGTGATTTCTTCCCTCTGAAGTAAGATCTCTGTCAGTGAAACCCAAGCCATGGCTAGCATTGACACTTCCAACAACAGCTTCGAGTTGATTGACGGTGATCTCTTGAGGAACATAAGCCATCTGAAGTACTTTCAGCAAGGCTTCTCGGTGCGCGGGAGAGCACATCAACAGTGACAAGATAGAAATTTTTGAAGGTGTCTGATTCAGTTGGTCAACCACCTTGTAGTCACTCCTTTTGATGATCCTCATAAATTCCTCTACCTCCTTTTCAAACGTCCCCTGTCCAGCCACGGGAGTAGTCGACTCGTCATTCGCAATCTGCTTCCCTTTGTCTTTGGACGAAGCTTCGGCCTCAGGATCCTTTCTCAGTGCAGGGGGAGCAAACAAACGGCCACTTCGAGTAAAACCTCCAACACCTCCTACATTTTCAATGGTCAGGTCCGCAACAGGTCTACTCTCCATCTTCTGTCCCGCCACATAGACATCGGAACCATAATGCCACGGAATGGCCCTATCATCGGTGTACGGCACTGTCCCAGGTACAGTTATAGTCACGGGACTAATTTGAGGGGCGTAAACAGTAACTGGCTCTTGTCTGACGGGCATGTCAGCTTCATCGTAGAAGATAGTAATGGTTGACACATCATCAACCTTTTCATTACTAAGCTTGCTAAATTGTAGAGACCCATCATCAATCAACTCTTGCAAACCCGTCTTCAATTTCTCGCAGCCATTCACAGCACTTATACAGTCTTCACAATCGAGAGAACAACCAGGAAATACTTGACCTTTCAACAGTCTCTCTTTCACCACCTTCAACGGCGTCTTGACCTCATCAATACTCAGTACCAAACTCAACTTGTCATCACGCTCAACAGCATTAACTCTTGCCCCTCCATGATTAGGTATAGGGTTCGAGTTGATATTCGGTGGTGGCGCAAAGTTGATTGCCTTTGAATCTACAAGATCTTGAACTTTGTGATGCAGCGCCCTGCACTTCTCGGTTGAGTGCCCGGGTGCTCCTGAATGAAAAGCGCATCGCGCGTTGACATCATAACCAGCTGGAAGCTCTCCAGGAGGTGGTGGTGCCAAAGTCCTTAATTGAATAAGGTTCAAGTCTAGTAGTCTCGGCAACAAGGCAGCATACGTCATCGGAATAGCTTCAATCACCCTGTTAGCAGGACGAGTCTGTCTCGGCTGATAAGGTCTTTGCTGGTAGTTGGCTCTAGGTTGTTGTTGTTGTTGTTGTTGTTGTTATTGTTGTTGTGGAGGTAGCATCTGTTGTACGGGAGCTGCAGGAATGGTGACAGCAGCCATATGTTCGTAAGGTCTTCTGTAACCACGGCCCTGGCTTCGGCCGAATACAGCATTGGTCTCGCCTTCTCGTCTTCTTGGAGGTCCGCTAAAAGCTTTCCTCGCCCCATTTGAACTACTAGCACCAGGGTCTTGTATCTTCCCCATTTTCAACAGCGTTTCGACCCTTTCTCCCGCAATGACAATATCGTTGAACTTTGTAGCAGAGCTCGACGCCAATCTTTCAAGAAATACTCCCTGGAGGGTACCCATAAACATATCGGCCATTTCGTTCTCTAACAAGGGTGGCTGCACCCTGGCAGCTAGCTGACGCCATCTCTGGGCGTATTCTTTAAAGCCTTCTTTTGCTGTCTGAGCCATATGTTGCAACTGGGTGCGATTCGGAGCCATGTCCATGTTATATTGGTATTGCTTCACGAAGGCCTCGGCGAGATCCTTCCAGCTCTTAACATTGACCCTGCTGAGCTTCATGTACCACTCAAGGGAAGCTCCTACCAAGCTGTCCTGAAAGTAATACATCCATAGCTTTTCATCGTCCGTATGCGCGGCAATTCTCCCAACATATGATTGCAGATGGGTCCTTGGGCAAGCAGTGCCGTTATACTTCTCGAAAGTAGGAACTTTGAATTTATACGGAATCCTGACTCCCGGAACCAAACCCAAGTCTGTTATGTCGAATCCCAAAGAACTCTGGGACTGAATAGCCTTGATTTGCTCGGCCATCTCTTCAAACCTCTTGTTCATTTCGACCCCTTGACCCTCGGTCTCATCAAGTAAAGTGAACTGGTCATCCTGGTGGTCCACATGAATGTTATGCATCCCGTCGTTGACTGTTGTCGCCCCTGGTTGTGCAGCAGGAATTCCACCTTGACGTGCGCCCGCACCAGTATGATTATCAACATTTGCAGCAGCAGCAGCGTTCCGGTTATGATTCTCAACCATCTCTCGCAGCCGTTCTTGATTCTGCCCCATGCCGGCCATTAACGTCATGAAGTTATCCATTCTCTGCCTTAGATCTGCCAAGTCTGCCTGCATTTGATCCATGGCTCGCTCTCTGTTAATCTTGGTTGGGTACCTGTGTACTGCTGGTTGCCCCCGAATTTTTCGAGGAGCTATAGTGCCTGAAACACAAAATACGTTAGTAACCGAGACACTACCTGCAAAACAACAAACAGGTTATATGGATGCAATGCAGTTGTTTATGTTTCCAATCACAAGTCACTTATGCCCCGGTCCCGGTATTTCAGCAAGGAAAACCAGATGGGCACTGATCCTCGACTTCCAGGAACCTTCTCGAGAGACCACATTCAAACCACATAGCAAGCGAACCAAGAAATAATGGAAGAAACCATAACATAAATCAACCTATCAGACAAATAACACAGAATTCCCCGTAGGGTACAAGTCTTTACAAAGGAGAAACAACCAACTAGGACTCCTACAACATGCCTGTAGGTAATCCAGATACAAGAAAAATAAACTAAAAAGCAGAACCGAAGCCTAAGGGCCCTGAAGCTTCATCACTAAAAACCCCATCAGATCTGACCTTCTTGACTCCTGCCAACAACTTTAGGTCTTCAATCTCTTTAAGCACTGCTTCGAGGGCTTGCTGACTGTCTGCGAGCTGTTGGGTCTTCTCTCTACGAATCCTGTGGGCCTGCTCCACCTCTTCTTTCTTGTAAGCCATCTGAAATTCAAAGAACTCTTCTTTTTCTTTATATTGCTTCAACTCTTGCTCTCTTTGTCCCTTCAACCAGACGATAGACTGACGAGCATCTCTGAGGGTCTTTGACTTCTTCTTGCGCTCAACTTCTCTTTGGGCTTCCATCATCCCTAACCTGCGGAAATGCGCTTCTTTTCCTGCAAAGTCCTTCTCCTTAGCCTCCAAAGTCGTCTGTATCTTCAGCAACTTCTCCTCAGCTTCCTTCTTGGCCCTGTGAGCTTGGTGATACAAGTTTACCATCTCAGTATTTTCAACTCTAACTGCATGTAGCTGGGCTTCTAACTTCTTGAATTCCTCTAGAGGCACAGTATCAATGGGCTCAGCAATTGGGGGAACTGGTGCTGAAAATGGTAACAAAACCCTTCTGGCTCTATCTTTCAACCAAGCTTCGTACTCTGGGAATGTCTGATTGTTGCACTTCCCGAAACTAGCTATTCCTTCTCCTTTAATGCACTTCCAAGCTCCCGTAACCTTCCTCACTAAGGGCATATTATCTTCCACTGGGAAGTAGAAAATAGGGGTCAGCTTCAAATCTTCAGGCACATCTCTCAAAGCGTATCCTAATTGTCTTCTTAACAAGGTTGGATTGTAATTAATCCCTCCAGCTATTCCCAACAAAGGCACACTATGATAACTTCCGCAGCTAGTAATGAAACGTGCACCTTGCAGCCTCTGAGTGAACCACCTAACATCCTTGGCAAGCAACTTTTCCAGCTTCTGGGCCCATATCAAACTATGGTCACTAAACACTCCCGTACTAGGCAAATGCCTCATGAACCACATGTGAAACAATGGAGCATAGCAACGAACCAAACCTCCCCTCTTCTTTTCAGTTTTGTAATGAACTGAGTAATACAAATCCCCGAGTAAGGTAGGCACTGGGTTCTTCAGCAAAAAGAGATGTATGGCATTTATATCTATGAACCTCTCCATATCAGCAAACAAAATGATGCCATAGATAGACAGAGCCAAAATAGCACACACAGCATCCCATTCTTCTTCAACAGCCAATTCTCCCGCTTTCTTCACCAAAGCCTCCAAAGAAAACCCAGACACTCCTCCTTTGATAATGGTCAAAGACTTCACAGTAGAAGGACTCAAATAAAGAGCCTTAGCAATAGCCTCCGGTGCTGGTCTACTCATCTCAGAGTTGAAAGGAACCTGATCTTGAACTGGCACACCCAGGATCAAAGCATACTCCTCCAGCATAGGGCCCAATTGGAAATCAGGAAAGGTGAAGCAACGGAGCTGAGGATCATAGTACTGAAGCAATGTATGAATGGCACTCCTCTCTGAAGGATTTAGCTCTATCACCACATCAAGAATACTCCCATAAGCTTTTCTGAATCTCTCTACCTGGTTGGGTGTAATCAGCTTTACCATCTTCTTCAGCAAACCAACATTGATATCAAAGAACTTGAAGTGAATATTCTGCTTGCGAGGATCTTCCATCTTTGAAAAGAATACCGGAACCGGGAGCAGATATATGAACCTGTGAATGAAAACAAAACAATGATTAATGATGCAATGATGCAATGCAGATGCAGATGCAAAGACACATGGCCATCTGAGACTGTCTGGAATCTGGCCACTGACAAGGTCCCTCTGAATATCTGTCAAACCAAAAGTCCAATGAGTTACACTCTCTGATAATCACAACCCTCTGAAGAGAATCTCTGGACCACAGTATCAAGAATACCAGAACCAGAAAACCAGAACCTCGGAACCAAAGTAACCGTATCATAACATGAACTGTACTAGTAACAAGGGTAAGATGAGGTCAAGGGTTCCTGCAAACCTGTAAACCCATCTCCAATCTCACTGGTGTGCTCCGGGTCAAACATCACGGACTCTCAAAGCCGAATAGCAATAATACTTTCACCATTTCCGAGAAATGGCTCATGACCAGATCAGGGAATCGGTTTGGCATTATGTACTACGCAGGGAGGCCTCAGCTGAGTCCGGGAAAAACAAGCATCCCTTATAAGTCCCCAGCTTCAAGCGCTGAAATCGAGAAACAATAGTACATTCAGCCCGTAGGATACAGTACTAATGTCATACGACCAGATGCTTTGACTGAGTTCCTATAAGAGAACCAGGCCATCCTATGCGAGTTCCCAGCGGACCCTCGGGTGCGAATGGGTTTGCCACAAAATGTGGTCTGCCACTGTCACCACTGGAGAGGGTTGTTTCCACATAGGTCCTCAATGATCGGTCCCCAGATGCACATAACTATCAAGGTCCTATCCCGAAGTGGAGGAAATCCCCACACAAGATATTTCCAAAACAGTCGCAATCTGGGCGTGAAACACATCGCCACTCATCATGCCACATGCGAGTACAATATGTCCACTCTAATCCTAGGGTGCACTCAAGCCGGGTACTTGGCTTATCTCTCAGAAACAGTATCACCCAAGCCCACCAAACAGAAAACCAGTCCAGACAGTCCAGTATGATATATATGATGCGGAAAATAAATACTGAAAACTGTAAATAAAGCTGTACATAAAGCTGTAAACAACAACAATAAAATACAACAAGACAAAGCAAGCAAACATCACCCAATGAAACAGAAACAAACAAGCGCTAGGAGAGACTCACAGGGGAACCAGAGATTCTGTGTCAATCTCCCCAGCAGAGTCGCCAGCTGTCGCTCCCCGGATTTCCATCCTGGTACAAACGCGAAAGTGGCACGGAAAAAGAATAGAGTCGCCAGCCAGGCATCTTTATCCCGAAGAAAGGGAATGGTAATGCTGCACAAACCAGAAGAAAGAAAGAGGAAGGACACAGGTCCTGCGAACCAAAGAGACTGAGTTCGGGAGTCGGTTACGACCTGGGAAGGTATTAGCACCCAGATCGTCCGCCGTACCCGACGGGATCCACACTTGCAAAAGAAACTGTTTCAAAGGGTGAGGGGGATGAAAACTGCAGCAAAAGAAATGAAATGAAAAGAAACTGGAACTGGAAAAGAACTGAATAAGAAAGCAAAAGGAAAAATGTAGGGAAAATAAAGATTGTGCTCGAACGGGCCCTACCCCGCTGCCTACGTACCTCATCAGGATAATGAGGATCAGAGACGCCGTAGTTCCCCTAACTAGGGGTAACAAAGGAAAAATTGCTTGTGAATTAAAGGCTTGAACTGCCTATGTCAATGCTCAGGTGTTGCAGGCTCGGACGACGAGTGCGTTACCGTCTTGCAAAGTGACATGTAGGAGCAAGTTCGCGGACGGAGCGAAGGAGATGAGAAAAAAATTCCCGAAGGAAAGACGTTTATTGTTTGTTTGTGTTTTTTGAGTTTTCATGAATGAAAGTTTGCATAGGTGAGTGTACCTAAGTCTTACTCAATGGGATGTGTACATCTCACATCATCCCGAAATGGAATGCGCAAGAGGCACACCTATCTATGGAGGAAATCCCCAAAGCTAGTCCCATAAGTGAAGGTTTAAGCACACTGGCCTATTACCATTATTACGTATTTTTGTGTTTTTTGATTAAGAAGTGCTTTTTAGCTTTTCTTTGTGAGGTACTCATGCTAAGACCTATCCACCACGAGTGATGACTCACACCTCGCCCCGAAATGGAACGCGTGTGAGCATCTCATAGCAAAGTCTCGTGTCACATGAAAGTACTCAACCTTTATTAGATGAATTAGAATTAAGCTTGAAGATGAGAAGAGAAAGAGAACCAAAGGAGCAAAAGGAAAAACTAGGGGGAAGCTTCTATCCTAAATTAGCATGCATGGAGTTCCTAGGGTTTGTGAGGTTTCTATCCTACTGAAGAAGGAAAGAAGAAGAGAAGAAGAAGATAGAAGAGGGGATGAGAAAGACCTAAGCCCAACAAGAAGATGTTAGTCCATATAAACAAAATGAGAAGAGATGAGAGATGGAGATGTGGAACTCAATTCCCACATCTCACACTTACCATAGCTCCTGCAAGGTTAGTGTAACATCATAAAACCAAGGCATGACCCAACAAGTCAGAAGTTATACAAGCATAAGGGCATGGCAAAGAGTTCACAAGATGATAAACAAAGCAACACAAGATCACACTGAGATGATTAGAAGTGAAATAAATGCAAAGAAGGCATGCATAACACTTAAGGACATAATACACATAAAAGAGAATCAAAACCAAAGCTCAAGGAAACTCAAACCCTATCCTAAGACCAGGAACAACCCTAGACCTCTAAAGGATCCCAGAAGATGAGGAGAAGTTGGCACAAGTGCCCTTCTAAACTTAAAAGAAACTATAAGACTCAAAAGGTGTAAAACAAGGCAAGGTGAGGAAGAAAATACCTAAGAAATAAATCCAAGCACCTAAAAAATCTACCCAACTAGCAAAGTACTCTTAAAACACAAGGAAATGAGAATCCAAAAGGGTTTGCAAAAATTCAGCACCAAACTAGGTCAATGAAGCTCAAGGATGCAAGGTATCACCATTTAGGGTTTTGAAAATTGATGCACAAGTAACCCAATCAAAATCCAGCAAAGAAATTTGTGAAAAATCTAAGATAAATCATGAAGATATTAAAGTGTCTTAGGATTTGAATGCAAAAAGAATGAGGTTCATAGCTTAAAGGATGAGGAAGATAGAAATTGGACAAGGCAAATTGGTCCAAGAGAGTCCACAATAAAGCAATGCCTAGTGTTGAATTAATTTGGCCACGTGGAATGAAAATAAAAATATGAAAAAAATATGATAAAAAACTAGATGAACTAAAGAATACACATGAATTTTTATGGATTTTTTCTAAGTTGGGAAGTATTTTAAAAATAATCAAAATGGAAGGAGTAAAAGGAAGAAAATAAAGGAATAATGAAAATGATGGAGGAGTGCAAGAAGCAAGGCTGGTCAGCTCACTTCCACTACCTGGGCCCAGCAGGGGGCGTGAAAAGCATGTTGGCCTTGGGCCCATGCGAAAATGCAAAGCAAAAGAAACTCAGGCATTCCTTAAACTTATGGCATGCTTCATAAAAATAAAACAAACAAATGCACAAGACATGTGAACATTGACATCAACCGGTCATGCTAGGGTTTAGTCACCAAAGACAAAAATAGAAACCCCACCAATCCCTGCATTCCACTTCATCATCTTCAACCTCAACTCATAAGAACAAAACTGAAACATGCGAATGAAACAGGACCAAGCAGCAACAACACATCAAAACCAGAGAAACATATCTCCTCCATTTCTCCATGAAAACACACGAACCAAACATCAAAAATGAACCTCTAATCAAGCACAACATGAATCAATCAACACAGACATGTAAAACAGCACACATAGCATGAATAGAATCAAAAGAGTTTGGATCTAGAAACTTCAAAACCCTAGCCCGACCTCATTTCAACATCATTTTCAAAACCAAAGAGTTCCACATGCTCAGTGTAACAAGTAGATCATAATGCACATCACAAAAGTCATTTATAAACCTATGGATTTGAGGCATACCTGAGATCACACAGCTTCAAATTTCTCCAAGAAAGCCAAAATCCAGCTCTGGATGATCTTCTAGCAACCTCTTTTCACAAAATAAATGTGAAAGAAGCTTCAAAATCGCCTCAACTTTTCTCTTTGAAGAAATCTGGTTTGAACTGGACTGGTATAAGAACTTTTCTCTAGCTTGAAATGAAGCTTGATCTATGTCCTATGAAGCTTCAGGAACAAGAATATGGGGTCTGCTTTGTAAATGGAGCTATGGATGAGGAGTTATGAGAGAAAATGCAGCAAGAGCCAAAGCTTGAGTCTGATGAAATTCTACCTCCTCTGGCCGATTCAAAGAAAGAAACTCACTTATATATGGTGTGTTTTCAGTAGCTAGGGTTGGCAAGCAAATGCACGTGAGAATAGTGTGCATGAGGTGATTTTGCAAAACTTGCATGAGGTGTGTGGTGGAATGATTCAATCGTGCTCTTCCCACTCTCTTTGCACATGCTGACCTCTTATGATCCCCTAATTCAAAAGTGGAAGAAACCTGGCCCTTGGATCAGTGCATCATGTTATTCTTATCATTTTGCTAAAATGCCCCTCATGAGATATCTCTCATTCCACGCATGCTTTCTGCACCCCTTTTGGGCCAAACCCTCCTCATACCATGCATTGTGAAATAATGACTCCAAATGGTACACAAATGGGCTTGCAACTTCATTCCATAACACCTTGCCCCTTTGGTAAAAAATTGACATCTCATGTGACAACAAAATCTCATATGCCCATGCACTTGCATTTTGTGAAATGTGTCAAATTCCTTGCCTGGACCCTCCAATTTCTCTTGAGCTAACAACTTAATATGTCATGAATAAAAAGATGGTGGCCTCACCTTGCACTTGAAATTGGAATACATGAGCCTTTTTTGAGATTTTGCATCATTTGCAAAAGTATGAGGTAAGCTCACCTACCTCACTCTTTGCTTGGCCTCTTGGCACATGTGCAATCCTTTTCAAATACTTGATCAGAACATAAACAACTTTGGCCCTTAGAACTAACCATTACATACTTCTCATGATTTGGCTAAATTTGCACTTTTGAGGCCACTTCCATGCTTGGCACCAAAATGCAAGTTTCTCTTGAGCAAAATCAACTAAATGCCTTGCATTGTAACTTAGTAACCTCACTTGATCTATTCCAGCACTTGAAAATGAATTTTGAGCACTCTTGCATTTGGTGTGTGCATGGAAATGTGATTTTGCCCTAAAATGCATGAAATTTTCGAGGGCTTTATCTCCCAAACCATAAATCCCATGAAAATGTACTTGTACTTTTTGAAAATGGCAGGCCTTAGTCTTCAACTTTCATGTTTGGGTTGGGTTCATTTGAAGAATTTTTGACCATGCTAAGCTCACTTGAAAATTAGGGCAAAAGTTACTAAATTTGGAAAATCTTAAAAACCAACTTTGTGCCATTTTTACAAAACCCTCCAAATGTCCATGATCCTTGATCTTCAATCATCCCAAACATCTTATAACATTGTAAGGACCTCCCTTGGCAAGAAAAAGTGGCTTGGACCCCTTGAAATCAGACAGTTGACTTTTTACAGGCATAGTTGACCAATTACTTCATCTACAAGCAACTAAGGCAATGACTGACTTCCATTTGGAATTTTTCCATGAAAATTGACATGTAGGGACCTCTTATCATATAGAAAACATTGCCCAAAAGAGTTGGCCAAAATTATGAAGTTAAGGCCCTTGAAGTCAAAACCCTAATTTGGTTGCACTGCTTAGGAGCCTTGCATTGTCTTAAAACTTGTGATGATTAAGCAATCTTCTGAGCTTTTGCAGGTGAACTTGGCCTTGCCAAAAGAGTCTAGACTCATCATAGGCCTCCCACAAATCCATTGGAACCCTTGTCTTGGCTTATATGGCCTTCAATACCTCCCCAGATGGCCATATGCCTCATGCTAGGGCTTGATGCTTGTCATGCTTTAATTTTCCCATGCTATAATGCTATACATATGATATGCTTATGATGCAAATGATGTATTATGATGCTCAAAATAAAGAGGGCAAATTTGAGGTTCTACACCAAGGGGTCATGTGATGATTGATAACATAGAGGATGAAGTGCTTTATCAGTCTGACAGGGTGTTACCTGTTATATCCATTGTTGAAATTGAATCAATATCTGGTTTGCGCGACGACTTAGAAGTATATGTGTTTGAAGAGATTTTTAATACTTCACATAGTGAAGCAGGGAAAGGACATTGAATGCAGATGCATTTTATTGTTATATATAATTAAATGTATTAAATTTTATTATATGTATTTGTACTCCAATATCATTGTATGATCTAGGTTAATTGATATGTATAATTGTATTCAAATATCCATGTATTTTGTATTCCAATGCATTTTGTATTCCAATGTATTTAGTGTTATATATAATTGTATTTAAGATGCATTTTATAGTTGTTTCTTAAGTTCTTAATTATATTTTTGTCTAATTGTTTTATATTTTTGTCTAATAGTTTTATATTTCATGACAGCAGATGACTAACAAAAATGGAAGCGGGAGAGGAAAGACAAATCAAAAGAATGGTAAATCCAAGTTATTAACACCTAGAAAGCTTAATGATCAGCGAAAGACCATGTTTCGCAAGTCTACTTCTCCATAGTTGGATCCTACTCCATCAGTGGCTCGTACTCCATCTCTAGCTTCTACTCCATCGCCAGCTCCTACTGCATCTTCGACTCCGGCTCCAAGGGCGACTCCGGCTCTACTAACAATGTTGTTCCCTAAATTTCACAAACTTATTGTTTTAAGCTCACAAACTCACTTAATCCAAGGTGACTGCAAATTCTTTGTCATGAATACATGTATTTGTCATGATGCTTTCACTCTTTTCTGTTGACTGCAAATTCTGATAGTGACATAGTGGTAGTTTCAATGTTCAAAAGAGTGTTTAGAAAACTTGTGCAAATTCTGATAGTGACATAGTGACAATGACATATTGACATAGTGATAGTGACATAAGTGACTGCAAATTCTGCTATAACTTATTATTTGTTTTCTCTTTGAACTAAACTCCTAAAATATGATGTGGTAGAAAAATATTAAGCATAAATTAAGCAGAATTAAGCACATACATACACATACATGGCTGCATGTTTAACCAAAAATTATTATACTAAAACCACATATGACAACACCTCATGAAGTCATGATGCAATTAGTATCCTAGCATTTGAATACCTCAGATGTTGAATTTGCCAATGCGAATGCTGCTTCAATTCTTACTCTCCAGAAAGCCTTCAAGTTAGGATGAAAATACCAGATTTTAGTTAAGAATTTAGGAGCAATTATTGAAACACCATACACTACATAATGTATCAAACCATGGAGTTGGTAAGAAAACTGTTCAGGGCATTTACAACAAAAAATGATAGCTAGGGTGATGCCTCAAGGGATGCAATTTCATGTGCCTGAGCAATAACATCTTTGTCCTTCTCTAATTAGTTAATCTAAAAAAACATATAAGCTCAATAGAATCAATAAATATCAACAATTATAAGGATCTAATCCAATTAAAGATACAAAATAGTAATAACAACCAAAAGAATGGGCATTTGTCAACAAAAAGAATGGAGTCTGAGTTTGCTAAGAAGATGGAGCGAGAAATGAATGCTTTTAAGGCATTTGTCATGAAAACGTTTGATACTACACATGATGAATCCACTAGTGCCGCTCCACCGTCAAACCTCATTATGATGAAGATTTGGATGACCAGTCATTAGACGAAGTTTGATCATGTAGTAATTAGTAGAAATACTTTTTTGGGCTTTTTTTTGTTGTCGCTCGGATGTATCTTTTTTGGGGCTACAAACTTTGAACTCGAATGTATATTTTCTAGGACATGATCTTTAATGTATTATGTTTTTTGGGGCTGTTTTCTAGGACATGGTTGTAATATTTGGATAATTTTAATGCAGACAATAGAAGGTTAATTTTAATGTATTCTAATGTATTCTGATCTTTAATGTATTCTTTATTGTTTTTATGTATTATGCTTTGTAAGTGTATTCTTTTTGTTGTGCAAGAAGGACTTATAATAGTCTTGAAGAGTTAAGCTCCAAACATATAGCTCATAACATAAAAGAAGGTATGCTTATTTTGCTTTGATTTTCAACTATCCAATTGAGCATGCTTATTAAAGAGTTGGGGACAACAACACTAACAAGAGTTCCTTTATGTTCTGGTAGTCATTGGATTTGAGTTATGGAATCAGTCACTTGCAAATGCAAGGTAAGTCTATATTCAATAGATTTGCAATCAACCATGGATCTTGTTGCAATGTCATTGGTATAGTCATTGAGAAATTACTTTCTTTTTATGAAATTGCTTTAATTTTAGTGAAAACTGATTAGTTTGTTGTGTTTCAATTATCATAATTTGCTTGTTATTATGATCTTCAATGTTTTTGCTGTGTTTGTTGGTCATCATTATGTGGTTGTTTTTATGATAGGATGATTAAAGATATACGCATTGATGTTTAGATCTAGATGAATACTTGTATAGATTGAGGTTTTTGTTACTATAACTTATAAATAAATGTTGTAGATTTAGACATAGAGAATACAATAAATAAGAAAAGATACAAGAATATAAAATGAGAGGGATTGATTTTGTGCCCTATTAGCCTATCTTCTCTGATATATTCATCATCATTAGTATACTATAGTAGTATTCCCTTTGTCTCATAAAAAGTGTCTTATTTGCATTTTTTCTATGTCTTAAAATAAATTTCTTTTTAGAATCCCAACACAATATTTATTATTTTTTTCCACTACTATACTCATATGTATTAACTTTCACGTTTTTTGTAACACCCCAAAGTCAATATTTTCATTTAATTGTGAATTATTGTGAATTTTGATGAATTCCTGATGATATAATATTTTGTGGATGCATGAGTGTGACATGATATTTTAATAATATTAGGATATTAAGTATAGTATGTTTATTTAATTAATTTAGGAGAAATTAATTTAATTAGAAAGATTTAGAGGACAAGGATAGTATAGTCTTTTGGTAAAGGTTAAGTGAGGATAAGAAGGGAAAAGTCTAATTGGGGTCCTAAGGATAAGATTGACAAAAGAGGTTGAGAAAAGGAAATACGATCATTTTTTCAAGATCGTGCTTGGGAGAAAGAACTCTAAGAAGAAAAGGAGAAAGAAGAGCTAAGGTTTGGAAGCTTGAGTTTTGCTAGAAGGTATCGAAAGAATCTGAAGAATTAAGGTATGGGGAGTAATTATATTCGCTAATAGTAATGTAGAAATAGGAATTAGGGTTTTTGAGGGAGAATCTTAGGTCTATGTGGTTTTGTTGAGAAAATTGATGCATGATGGTGATTTATGATGAATTTGATGATAAACAATGATGTTATATGATGTGTTTGATAATACCATGATGAATGTTGAATGTGTTGATGATTTTTCTGTTTTACTACTGCTAAAAGCTGGTTTTGAGGGGATTTTATCATAGTAGGGGCGATATGAGATTGCAGGTTTTAATCGCAGAATCGCATTGCTCGCTTAGCGAGCTACTGTTCGCTTAGTGAGCGATTGAATATTCTGGACCTTTCAAAACAGAGAGTTAGCCGCTTAGTGAGGGGACTGCTTGTTTAGCGAGACCTGGCATTTTCCGAAAAATTATTTTAATTCTGGAAAAAATGATTTAAAAGAGGTATTATGTTGTCCTAAGTTGTTAGGATGTTTTATACAATGTTTAGAGGTTAAATAAGTAGAATTTGAGGTAAATATGATGTTATGATTGATTGCGTTATTATATGATTGTGTGAAGTATGATGATACGAGTTGACATAAAATGTTAAATGAGGGAATAATATGATGAACTGTGATGAATGCGGATGCAATGATTTTGAGTTTCGATGTTGTGTATGTATATTGCGTCTTGCATTCGTAACATAAATATGAGGGGACTTTGGTCCATTGGTAGCTTTAATCCCATCGTGTGGATTAAAGTAATTATGATGTTCATGATGTGCTCCCTTGTGGAGGGTTGATGGATGTTTACCCCCAAAATTGGTAAAAAAAACCGTTGGTCCTCTAAAGATACTAAAATACCCTCAGTTACTCGCAGGATCGACCAAATTGATCCTAGGACATATGTTATCAGTTTGTAATTTGTAGTGTTTTTTGGGAAAAAGGTCTAGAATTCTTCGACAGGATTCAGAAGGTGTTTAACACAAATGAAATGAAGTAAAAATAAAAGACTTTCAAAGTAAATGAAGAAATGGTAAGACTTGAAGATTTAAAGGAAAGATAAAGACAAGACTTGAAGGTAAATGAAAGTTAAAGGCAATGCAAGGACGTTTAAATGACTGAAAATGTAAAGAAAAGATAGGTGCATGACAAGAATGTTAAAATGCTGAAGAAGTAAAAGACATGAATTGTAAATGGAATGCAATAAATTGCTTGAAAAGTAAATGACTTTGAAAGATAAAATGCTTTATTATAAAAGGCTTGAAAGTTAAATGACTTCAAAGATACATAACTTGAAGATAAATTGACATTGAAGATAAATTGGTGGTGTTTACATCACGTACATTCTCACTGCACTCTTTTCTCTACACACGGATACTTTGAGCGTTACGAAGTTACTAGTACATATGATTTCCACACACTTATTCTAACACTAGACTAATCTATTTATAGATATTACAAAGTAACCGTTTTCGAAGGTTTCCTCCTAATACTACTCTAAGAGGATGACATTTGTCACTTCGCATGTTGAAGAAGCTTTATCTTGCACCACTTGTCCCTGTCTTTGAATTGAAAATTACATATTTTCCCTCCAAGCTTGAACGTGCAAAACTTATGTAACTACCACTCTTTGTCGAATGCATGCATGGTCGAACCCCGCTAACACTTAGAAAATATTCCAAACTCAAAATTTCTCTAAGTACAGGACCTGCAGGTGGATTCCTTCGACTTTTATCCTCTTATTTGAGTGAGGTTGAAAATACCTCATTTTAGCTTATAACAAGAAAACTCTTTTCCAAAATAACCTAATTAATGCTAGCGTCTAACTTTGGAGATAAAAGTCCCCCCCCCCAAATATTCTTTTCGACCATCTTGATGAAAAGATCATTTTTTTTATATTCATCATTTCAACGCTAACTTTGGTCAGACGAAAGTATGGTTAGAACCACTTAACCCACGTTCTAAGAAACTATTGTGATTCTCCAACCATACGCATGACGCCATATCATAATGAAAAATTCCCAAAAATCCCATAAGTCGTATTTGATGTTTCCCCATCTTGAACTTTTTCTTGAAACAATGCGCCAAGATGTCTTGTAGTAACTGCTACCTCAACATGTCTGATCCCAAGTGCCACATGTCCCACCACCTCATATTTGCATTCAGTGATTGGACTTCTTAACTTCTCACTTCCTACGCCTATAAATACGTCCTTCAACAAACAAAGGAAACTTTTCCAATATCTTGCAAACTTTGTCTTCTTCTTGCTAAAGTCCTCCTCTTTTCTTCTTCAGAAACCCTAAAAACCCTCCATTTTCATTTCTATCAATGGCGTCTTCAAAAGATACCACTTCCCAGAAGAAAAGCCAGAAAGTAAAGACATTCACTTTTGAACAATCTCTTTCTTCATTCAACAATCTTATTGAACCTAAAACGGTCAAGAGCCGTCAGTTCATACCAGAACCCAAGATGGCTGAAATAAGGAGTTTGTACGACTCTCAGGTAATGATTCCTTTCACTGTTAATGAATGTCCCTATGCTCTGTCTGGCTCTTTGGCCAAGGTTGATAACACTGATGAAATTCTAAGTGAGTTCTTTCCTTGCTATCATAAATCCCAACCCTTAGGGCATAAAAATCTCCCCAAAGATGATGGTTCTTCACCTAACCCACCTCCTTCCAATCAACTGGACTTAAATTACCTATATGATGGTACTAGATTGATTAGGGCTATTAGACAATTCAATGATTTTGATCTTTGGATGGCTAGGATGGAAAATGTTAAGGCTAAACACTGGAAGGCCATAGGGATCTATGATTTATTGATGTTGTCGAAGATACACATCCCCTACTGCTTGAACCTTTTGGCTGCTTCCCTATACTTTTGGGATTGCACCCATTACACTTTCCATCTTCCTTGTGGGATGATTACTCCCACTCTTTTTGATATAGTTGTTATCATAAGGCTTCGACCTGATGGTTCGACTTATGACCCCTCTGTTGATACTGAGGATACTATTGGCTTCAATGAGTCTAAGCTAACATATACTCACTTCATCAAACACCACTCCAAACCAAATGATGAAAAGGTTTCTGACAAGGATCACATTGCTTTCCTCACTCTCTGGTTATCAAGATATATATTCTACACCAAATCGTTCTAGGTGGCGAAGAAATACTTGCCTTTGGAAAACCAGCTCCATAATAATAGAGGGGTTTACTTGAGTGAGGTAATCTTATCCAACCTCTACGAGTCTATAAGTGAGGGGGGTCTCGACTGAGGAACCAAACAACAACCTCTGGTACCATGAGTCTGAATGGCCCTCTTTGGATTTTTCAACTTTGGCTAAATGCCACTTTTGAACCTATCCTTCCCAGAAAAGGGAAAGTTGATGAAGACTCAGAGGAGATTAGGCGCAGAAGCACTGAAGGTGTTCGACTGACCAAACTGACTCCCAGTGATAAAGGTGAAACCCTGAAATGGGCCTTCTCTAGCTTCATAATTATGTTTGCACATCAGTATGAGTTTACACCATTCATGGCTCCTTTTGCTGAAAGGAAGTGTGGCCTCAAGTGGTTTACCAGGGCTTTCCCAAATTCACATTCAGAAAGGCTCTACTTGGACTCTATTTCAGTTTGGGAAGCTTTTCCAATTCCCAAATTCATTGTTCACAGGCTGAATGGTGGGAGATTAGATATAATCCTTATTGCTTACCAACCTAACTTGGTTTCTATGCAGTTTGGACTGGGCCAAAGCTTTTCCAGATGCTCCTATGAAAAGAAAGGCTAAGTCATTTTCCATAACAACCTCTTCGACGAGAATGTTACTGCTGCTAGTTTCAATAGATGGGATGCCCAAAAGGCCGTCCTATATCCTATATTATTCCAACCTACTACCTTGTGCACCCACCCCTTTAACAATTGGTGGCGCAAGTATTACAATGACAATTTTCTCACTGCTATTCAAAAATACAAGCTTTTCAAAGAGATAAAAGCTTTTCAAAAAGTCTACTCATATCAAAGGTCAAGAAGAATAAGTCTACTCATATCAAAGAGATACAAGCTTTTCAAAAATACTTTGAAACTGTATATCGACCAGATGATCTTAGTTGAACTATTCGTGAGGCTGTTGTCACTTTGAAGGAGAAATTTTTGCAAAAGATGGATAAGTTGAAAATCCCTTCAAACGTCCCTCCTGAGAGGTGTTATAAGGTGGCTTTCCAACTCTTTCCTCCAACATTTCCTCGACTTCCTACTGCTGACTTTGGAGTGGCACTTACCCCTCCATTTCCAGACTGTTTGTCTATGGGGATTCAATAAAATCCTTTCAACAACAGTCTCAGCCGAAAGCCAAAAAGGTGTTTGTGACTAAGCATACACTGGACAGTTTCAAAGGGCACCTTCATATATGGATCGAAGACGTTCATGTCAAATCCAACATATATGAAGGTTTGAGGTCTTTATTTACCTCTTACTGACTGATCAATAATTAACTTATAACAATTGTGTCTATTATTTCTAGCAATCCCCAGAAAACCCACTGCCAACAAAGAAGTGGTAATAAAGCCTGAGAAAAACAATGAAGGCACCAAGGTATTTCACAATCCTTACTCATGCATTTTTTACATGCTTGCCTTCTAATGCTTTGACTCTCCTTTCAGACAACCAAAAAGCCTCTGACACCCCAAAAGAAGGGTAAAAAGGCTTTCAGCACCATCATCAAATCAGATGATGATGAATCCCCTAAGGAGAAGCTCCTCAAAATAAAAAGGAGGATTACACAGTCTCCAAGTACTGCTGGCCAAACTTCCTCTAAGGTGGCCAAAGTTGTCGAAAAGGCACCTGCTGCAGGTGGTGTCAAAGTTGAACCTCCAACCCCTGTGGTGAAACCCACTGGTGGCCCTCTTGAGTGTGAAAACTCTAGTCCATGTGCTGGAGAAACTGAGGTAATTAGACTTTTCACCTCTCACCTTTTAATCCTTTTTGCAACTTCGACCTAAATCTTTTTCTTATAACAAGTTGGAGTAGGTGTTTCTCAACCTCCTTTGACTGCTACTCCCTCACCCACAGTTCTTCTAAACATCCAATATGAGCCAACTTATCACCCAACTTTTTATTTTGGCTCTAGTTATAGTTTTTTGAGTGATATTAACCAACCCATTACTACAACAGTTGTTCCTCCTCCAGTGGCCGAAGCTACCAGAAATTCGCCTGCTAAAACTGCCACTCAACAACTTCATACTGAGGATTCTGATCGTGAGTGTGAGAATGTTTCTAGCAAGGACTTTCTTGGCCAATCAATCAAACTTGCCATGGAGATAAGTGCAGCCTTTATTGTAGAAGAGGAAGAAGAAACTGAGAATACTCAGGACCTTACCCCCTTCAGCCTAAAAAATAAAGAGCCAGCGAATGTGGGGGAGCCCCAAGCTGATGCTCAAGATGATGTTATGGATGATCAAGAGAAGGAAGAAGAAGAGGAGGAAGAAAAATAAGATGAAGATGATAATCAGGCCAAAGGTGAAGCTGATAAAGAAAAGAGCCTAAAAAGGTTCAAGAAACCTTGTTGAGAAAAATCTCCAACACCCTTCTACTCTTCAACTTTCTAACCCAAAAGGAGACACAAATGGGGACCAATTGTTGGCTCTAAAGTGGTCAAACCCTAGGGAGTGTGCTAGAAGGAAGCTTGGGAAGAGTTTTGGCTCTTCTGGGAGCAGCACTTTGACAGCTCCTGGGGGCTCACCTTCAGATGACTTTGTTGGTCCTATTCTTAAAAAGATCAAGGACAAATTCTTGAAAAGGGATATATGTTAAAACAAGATTTTGATTCTACTTCTCTGATAGAGTTTTAATAATAACAATATTTTATAAGAACAAATTATAGTAATAAAATTATCTTCTATGTGCAGGATAAAAGTTCTTATGAGAAGACAATTTCTAAGTTGCTCAGCATATTCTAATGTTATACAAGCTAAGTGCATCACTCATAGAAGATCTGATGGTAGAAAGAAGTTCTTATCAAATATGTTTTTATAGCTGTAAAATTCAAACATACTCTGATGTGAATTAAGTACATTTTGATTCTCATAATAAAGGGCAATTAAGAGGGAATCAAGAATAATGGTTGGGAACAATATCTTTTATTTTTGGAAGGACATTATGACTATTTACAATCTTCCAAAAATGGCACCAGATGTTCTCAATGGATCTCTCCTTCAAACTCTTATAAAAGGAGATCATTTGAAGAAATTGAAGTTGCTTCTTCCGCGCGCAAATATTTCTTATCAATTTATTTTTTATCTGTTCTTAACTTTGTAAAAACTATCACTGTGTGATAATAGCTTTGTAAAATTCTTTGTAAAATTCCTCGTGTGACTAGTGTAGTCAGTAGACTCAAGAAGATTGTGACTATAGGTCTTAGTGGTTGTATTCAAGTTTTGAATAGTGTATTAAGACCTCTTTGAGAGAGGCAAATCACCTTGGTAGGTGGACTAGATGTAGTTTGAGTTCAAACGAACCAGGATAAATCAAAGTGTCTTTTATCATCATTGTTTTCAAAAACTCAATTCCAACCCCCATTCCTTGTGTTTTTCGCTCCTTCAATTGGTATGAGAGCGCTAGGTTATGAGAAGTACACTTAACCGTGTCAGTAAAATATCCAAAAGATAAACATAATGGCAGATTCAGTTAACAACAACAATGATTATCAAAATGACAAGATCAATGGAAAACCTCAAGTGTTCAATGGTGACAACTTTAACTACTGGAAGGATGTTCTGGAGAGTTTCTTTCTGGCTCTGGATGGAGATCTTTGGGATATGGTTACTGATGGATACATTCACCCTATTGGAGCAGATGGTTAGAAGATTGAAAGAAAGAATATGTTAGCTCAACAGAAGAAGGAATTCAGAAACCATCACAAGGCTAGAACCATACTTCTGAGTGCTATTTCTTACACAGAATATGAGAAGATCACAAACAGAGAATCAGCCAAACATATGTTCGACTCCCTGAGGATGACACATGAAGGCAACACTCAAGTCAAGGAGACAAAAGCTCTGGCTCTTATCCAGAAGTATGAAGCTTTCAAGATGGAAGAAGATGAAATAATTGAGAAGATGTTCTCAAGGTTTCAAATTCTGGTTACTGGACTAAAAGTTCTGGACAAAGGCTACTCAACAGCAGATCATGTGAAGAAGATCATCAGAAGCTTGCCAAAGGCTTAGAGACCCATAGTCATTGCTTTGAAGCTATTAAAGAATATGAACGAGATATCTCATGAAGAATTGATCAGCTCACTGAGGAGTCATGAAATAGAACTAGAAGAAGATGAACCCCAAAAGAAAGGTAAGTTTGTCGCTCTTAAATCTAACAAATCTGATTCTAAAGCTTTGCAGGCAGAAAAAGAAGAAAGTTCTGGAGGCTCATCAGAAGAAGACGAACTATCTCTTTTATCCAGAATAGTTCAACAACTCTGGAAGCATCGTCAGAAGAAGTTCAGAAATCCCATAAGATCAAGCAATCACCCAAAATCATCCTCTGGCCACAGGAAACCTAGAAGCAAATAAGTAGTGTGTTATGAATGCAAGGAACTTGGACACTACAAGAGTGATTGCCCAAAACTTCAGAAAGAGAAGCCTATAAATAAGTTCAACAGAGAGAAGAAGAAAAGTCTCATGGCAACATGGGATGATTCAGAATCTTCTGAAGCAGACTCAGACTCAGAAGATGAACATGCCAACATTGTATTAATGGCAAAGATAGCAGAAGATGTCAAGGCCTCAGAATCATAATCAGATTCTGATACTGAAGAGGTATTTCCTAACCTCTCTAGATCTCAATTAGAAGATAGCCTCTCTGAAATTCTTGGAAAATATCAGAATCTCCAATGCAAATACAAATACTTCAAAGAGTCTAGTATCTGAATCGAAGGAGACTTGAAGACTTAAGCCAGAAAACTCTGAGTTAAAAGAAATCATTTTAAAATGCAAAATTTCTTTTGAAAAACTTAAAGCTCAGAAGGAATCTGAACCAGAAGTTATACCTAGTCCTGATAGTATCATAAAACAATATGATTACAATTTTCAAAAATTTCTAGCTAAGAACATAGATAGAAGCAAAATTGCCTCAATAATCTATGGAGTTAGCAGAAAAGGTAGAAGAGGTATAGGATATATAAAACCTAAAGGAGAAGAACCACCAAAGTTTAAACAATTGATGATATGATTATCAATGTTAACACCCCTTTAAAGTCTCATTTCACTTATGGTCATAATCATGATCTGAAATATACTAGTGATTCATCTTGTTCTACAAGTTCTAATGAGAAATTCAAACTCAATCAGAAATTTGTAAAATCTAACAAACAAGGACCCAGAAAGATGTGGGTACCCAAAGATAAAATTGTGTATGTTGCAGATGTCTTTAACAGCCAGATTGAAACACCAATCTTGGTACCTGGACTCTAGATGCTCGCGACACATTATCGCTCCCTGGATTTCCATCCTGGTACAAACGCGAAAGAGGCACGGAAAAGGTAGAGTCGCCAGCCAGGCATTTTTATCCCGAAGGAACGGGAATGGTAATGTTGCACAAACCAGAAGAAAAGAATAGGAAGGACACTGGTCCTACGAACCAAAGAATCTCGGTTCGGGAGTCGGTTACAACCTGTGAAGGTATTAGCACCCCAGATCGTTCGCCGTACCCGACGAGATCCACGCTTACAAAGAAACTGTTTCAAAGGGTGAAAGAATGAAAACTGCTACAAAAGAAAGACTGAAACTAGATAAGAAAAGAAAAGAAATGGGGGAAAATGTAGGGAAAATAAAAGAGTGCTCGAACAGGCCCTACCCCGTTGCCTACGTACCTCATCTGGACATGACGATCAGAGTCGCCGTAGTTCCCCTAACTAGGGGTGGAAAAGATTGCTTGTGTTTTAAGCTTGAACTGCTTATGTCAATGCTCAGGTGTTGAAGGCTCGGAAAACGAGTGTGTATCCGTCTTGCAAAGTGACAAGTAGGAGCAAGTTCATACGTAGAGAGTGAAGGTGATGAGAAAAGAAGTTCCGAAGGAGAGACACTTATTCTTTGTTTTGTGTTTTTTATGAGTTTTTTATGAGTGTAGCACAAGGAAGTGAACTCAAGTCCTTTTCTATGGAATGTGTACTTGCTACTACATTCCAAGATGGAATAATATAACAAGCACACCAAGTAAGGAGAATTTATCCAAGACTTGTTTCCAAGGGTTAAGGTTTAAGCCCATTATCTTGTTGAAGTTATTAAGTGTCTTATTGATTAAAATGAAGAAGTGTTTTTTATGATTTTCTTGATGAAGATGGTCTCATGATTAGACTTGTACATCATGCTAGACAAGCCCACACTATTCCAATATGGAATGAATATGAGTGCCCCATGGAATAAGGTTATACACAAGAGACTACCTCAACCATTCATTAAGTGTTTTTTAGGTTTTATATGAAGATGTGAAAAGAAAAGAACCAAAGGAGCAAAAGGTAAACAACTAAGGGAATCTAACAATCCTAGAAGTTATCATGCAAAGAGTTGGTCCTAGGTTAGTGAGGTTTCAACTATCCTAAAGAATAAGGAGAGAATAAAAGAAGAAGGAGAAAGAAGAAGTTAGAAAATAACTTACTTCTCTAAAGAAGTTAAGTTGTTCCTAAGAGGGAGAAGTAATGAAATTATACAAAGGATGGCATAAGGCACATCACAAAGACAAGTATGAAAGCAAATAAAAGGATGAGATAAAGATTTGAAATGTGGATCACATCCACACTTCACTTACCATGTGCACCTACAAGAAAAGGTTAGAACATGTACAAGTGATAAGATGAAAATAAATAGGATCAAATGAGATTCAAACACACAAGAGACCATATCAAATCATCAAAACCAGAAGTAGGACTTTTCACCCACATGCTAAGATCAATCAAGTAACACCATGAAAGAATTAAGGCAAACAAAACAACACAAGGAAATACAAGTTACCATGAAGAAATCAAACATACATGAGATGAAAAGAGAGCATACAAGCTAAACATGAACCACAAACTTCAATACCAGAACCCTGACATGGCAAAGAAGTCTCTAAGCAACAAGTGGAAGCACTCAAGAAAGCATACAAGTTCAATTGGGATCAAACATAAGAAGCATATAAGCATAAGAAGTGATGTGAGCATACATATAAATGTGAGACTTAAAGAACAAGTAACTCAACACAAACCAAAGTGCCATCATCATACAAAGACTAGGGATGCAAAATCATGCTAAGTGACCTCAAATCAACCTCTAGGAGTTGGCACAAGTTCCCTCCTAACCCAATGAGCAAGCATATATCAAGAATATCTCCAAAATAGGGCAAGCAATAACAAAAATTCACATTAAATGGGAATCATACTAAAAAAAATCAACAAATAATCACAAAGTCCCCTCAAACATATAAGATCATCATACAAAAAGGATATGACCAAAATCAGAAGCAAAGCAGGTCAAAGGAATGCATAAAGCTCAATTAGGGTTTTGAAACTTCATCACAAAGAAATAAGGCAAAAGTCAAGCAAAAACAATCTAAAAAACATGAATAAAATTCCATATGATCCTCAACATGTTAGAAATCAAATGCAAAAAGAACCAGGTTCATATCTATTACCAATTTCAAAATGGAAATCAAACAAATTAGGTTACGCATAAAAGGATTTAAAAGAAAAGAAATAAAGAACAAAATTAAAATCAGGCGCCAAAATTAATGAAAAATAAAAAGTGAAAATATCAGAAATTAAAGAAAATAAAAATAAAGGTTTATGAATTTTTTGGTGATTTTTAATTGAGGTTTACTAATTTTAAAAATATAAGATGGAATAATTAATCAAAAAAGAAAGAAATAAAAGAAATAAAGGTGAAGAGGTTAGAATAGCAACACAATTCAGTACAATGGCTTTGGGCTTCAAACAAAGGGGGCGCATATGGCAATACAAAGCCCAGGTTCATCAGCGCATCACACAATATTATCATGGAAATTCAATAATAATCAGAAAAAACAACAGCCAGAGGATGCATCCAACGTATGTGATGAGGTCAACAGATTGAGGCAAGTCAACAAAACAAGCAATTATGGAGTGCACGCACATGATAGTTATGGTAGGGTGACAAACATATGACATTATTCAGAAATAAAACATAAAGAGGAAGAACGTGAGGGAGAGCATCCTTTTTTAATGCGCTGGTATGCCAAGGTCCATCCAAATCAAGAAATGAATGGCTAGGATTACATCTTCCTCATCCCACTTGCATTCAAATGTTTCCAGAATCCGGTGACTGGAGTTAGGGCTCCGGCACCGGAAAATTCATACGATGAACACAAATGCATAGAAATCAACAAAAACTTCCAGATCCAGTCAGTTCCTCATGGTGATCAATAATATGAGATCAAAAACACCAAAAACTCAAGGACATGCACGAATCAAAGACAAATAGTTTGCACCTCAAAACTTCAAATCCATCATACATTGTCAATATGTAAGCAAATTCAAATTCAAGCATATCAATGTAACCATCAAAATATGTAGATCATAATGCACACAACCAAAATCATTTCTAGATCTATTAATTTAGTGAGGTACCTGAGATTGAAGACCTTGAAATTCACCAAGAAATCCCTCCAGATGATGCAGATCTACCTCTTATAACCTCTCATTGTAAAATAAATGCAAGAGAGAGCTTAAATTGCTCTAGATCTTGAAATTCGAACCAAGCTGCACATGAATGGCAATGGAAGAAATCTTAGCTTTCAGCTTGAACTAATGGTGGATTATTGCTCCTTACTCTTCACTGATCATGAATGTGGAAGAAGAAATAGCAATGTGTGGAGTATTTGTGCAATTCGAAAGCAAATGCAAATGAAGCAAAAAGTGTGAAGCTGAGAAATGCTAGTGCATGAGGCTGAATCAAGGGCACAATTTTCTTGTATATGATGAATGTTTACACCTGTGTAGGGTTTTTGAAGCAAAGCATGTGTGAAGAGTGTGATTGAGATGAAAATGCAAAATGGCAAGAAGACTGTGATTCCATCATTTGTGTGTGCCATCCCTTGCTTATGTGCACATCCTGACTTGAAAACAATCATTATCCACCCTTGGATCAGATTTGGATCAAAAAGAAACTTGGATCATGCTTTTCATGAGATTTTGCAATTTTGTATAATGTGAATTATCTTCACACTCATGCAAGAATTATCTTGTTTATTTGGACAAAAGTGACTCTAATGCAATGCCTTGGAATAATATGACCATAATTGATCCATAAAATAGCTTGAAAACAAGTTACATGCCATTTTGCAACTTGGTGTAAACTTGAAAATAATGTAAAACCCTAAATTTTGCTCAACTTCAAATAATCATATCTTGAGTTCTACACATGCTATGGACAAGTTCTTGGACTTTTTGGAAAGGGGAAAGAAACCCCTACAAGTTTCATGTTTGAGGAAAATCCATTTGTAGCGACCTTGGTCATGTAAGAATGAGTTGAAAATTAGGGCAAAAAGTCCAAAAATAGAAAGTTTAATTACAAGTCACTTTCCATATTTATCAACTTTCTCCCAAACTCTTGATTCTTGACTTTTAAGATCACTAAAGCTATTCTTTGACCTTAAGAAGGTCCCTTGACTTGAAAAACATGATTGGAGACCTTGAAATCTCACAGTTGACTTTTCAGATGCACAGTTGACTAATTTCTTCATTTACAAGCAACTGAAGAATTAGTTGACTTTCTCAATGAGTTTTCTCACCAAATTTCATACCTAGGCCTCATATATCATATAAAAGCCTTTGACCAAAAGAATTGATCAAAGATATGAGAAATCCATGCTCTGAGGCAAAACCCTAATTAGGGTTTTAGCTGTGTAGGAGAATGTTACATCATTGATCTTCTGATGATCCTTCACCCTTCTAGGCCTTTGTGGATGCTCTTGAGATTGTATGGGATGTTAGAAAACCTTGTGAGCTTCTTGAAATGTTAATTAGCTCTACGCTTGCCTTGTAGAATCATGAATCTCCAGATGATTGATCATAGGCCCTATGCTAGAACATGTGAATGCTCTGCTTCATTTTTCTATGCCAAATGCTAGGATATGGTATGCTTATGCTATGATTATGATGTGCAAATGATGGCAAAAAGGATAGGGAAACTTTGGGGTGTTACAGCTGCCCCTATTCAAGCAATCGTTAATCTGAAAAGGACGAAAGCATCGGTTGTCGGCCGTTCGAGATGAATTGTGGTTGAATACCAAGAATAACCAGAAATTTGCACTCTGCTGGAGAATAAAAGAAATGGGAGATAAACCCAACCCAGAAGAACACATGCTAGGAAACTTTGACGTGGTGAAAAGTAACTCAGAAGAAATCCAATATCTTGTGTAGATACAAGACAAATAGAGCAGACGAAATCCCTTCAGACAAACCTATTATGCCAGGTGAAGGATATCTAGGATAGACGAGCCATCCTCATATACCTTGCGTAGATATATGGTGCTTAAGACAAACGAGTCTTCTTTTGAATGACCTGTACGTCAGGCAAACGGCAGTGCACTTGAGTCTGTGGGTTAGACATGCATAATCAGGATAGACGAACCCTCTTCATATATCTTACATGGATATAAGGCTCTAAAATGGACGAGTTCCCTTCACATATCTTGCGTAGATATGTGGTGCTTAAGACAGACGAGTCTTCTTCGGATAACCTATATGTTGCACCCCAAAATTTGCCCTCCCCTAGTCAAGGAATTGTGTACAAAGGTGTCCCAAGAGGTTCACAAGGTATCCCAAGAGGTTCACAAGGTTCACAATTAGTCAGAAAGCTTGGAAGATCCCTCAGACAAAGCCTCCTCCTAAGCAATGCACCATAAACTAGGCTTTTGGATTTCATCAAGATAAATGAACTTCCAAGGCCTAAAGTGAGCTTCATAACATCCTACATGTCTTCAAGAATCCCTATGACAAGTTTCAAGGCTTTCCCAAAAGGTTTGCTCAGTCAGATGATCAGATATGCAAAAATCAGTCAAAGTGGTTAAAAGGTCAAACTAAGGTCAATTGTGGTCAAACCAAAGTCAAACTTCATTATTTTTTGCCAACATCAAGTTTATGAAGTAAAATTCATCATTTTATCAAGGGTTGATCATGATTCATCAAATAGATTTCAGATCATCAAGAATCATGAGTTTCTAAATTAGGGTTTTCACAAGAAAAGTCAACTGAACTTTGACCAGCCATAACTTTCACACGCTTCATCAAAAATTTCCCATCCAAATCTCATTTTGAAGGAAATTTAATTCTCTACAATTTTGTGACTCACAAGCCAAGCCTAAAAATGCTTCATTTGAAAGGTATGAGCCAAAATATTACAGGTCATTTCAAAAGTCAACAAAAAGTCAACATCTTCCAAAGGGCATAACATGAAAATGGTAAATGATATGGACATGAGACCAAAGAGGTTTGTTATAGGACTCTTTAAGCTTTCCAAAATGTCCAAGAACACCTTCATATCCTTAAAATTGAGGGATTTATGCCTTGTCAAAGTTGGGAGATTTTCAAGGGGTGTATGAAGAAAATAAGGGCTTAAATCTAATTTTTTCCAAATGGGCCTATCATTTTGCAACCCAATCTTCATGATAACATCAAGCACGACCCAATTCAAATATTTTCTGATTTTTATAATTTATTTATTATTTATTTGGATTTTATTCATTAAAATTCATTTTAAATCAAAATAAAATATGAAAATACAAATATTTGATTTGATTCTTCTTCTAGAAGCTCTTAAACATCATTTAAGTTGATTTGATACTCTCCAATTTTGTGCACAATCAATTTGGAAATATATCATTTGATTTTTTTTGATATTTTTTACCATAGCTTTCTTCACCTTCAAGAAACCCGTACAACTCCAACCAAGGCCCAAATTCTTAACCTAATTACATTACTATATAACCACAACAACATCACAAGACAAAAAAAAAGGATGGAGAGAAAAAGGATGATATTCGTACTTTAAAATTTCACATAATTCAAAATTAGGTTTCCACAATCCACCACTTTTACAAGTTGATTAAAGGCTGCAAATGAATCCTTGAGGTTTCCTGAACCTATTCCAATCATCCTCATCATCAAATTCATGCCAAATCATACAAACCAAATTCATATTCTTGCTTTTCTTTTGATTTTTTTCAATTTCAATGATTTATGCATGATTAATTGATTTTGATTATATAATATGTTTGTTTGATTGTGTAGATAGTTTTTGGATAGTTGGATTTACGTTTCGATGTAGGAATCATAGGGCACCATGGAGAACTAAACTATTGGTTAATCTGCTGTAATCTGTTTTCGTCGATACTTCGAAGGCTGCAGTAGTGATAAGAATTTCAGGCTGACAGGTAAGTAGGTAAGTACTATTGTTTCGATTTACTCCGATTTTTTTCCAGAAGTTCAGAAAAGAATCGACGAACAATACTCTTTTAGAATAATATTCTAAAAGATTTCGACCCTTAAAATCGCAAATTCCTCTTTTTTCTATTTTATTTGATTTATTTTCTATTTTCATATTCTCAAAAAAATCTAAAAAAAATTGTGCGTTTTTTATTTGATTTTATTAGATTTTTAGCATCGTTTTAATATTTTTTAGGTTTAATTTTAATCGCTTTTCTTATTTTTCATTATTTTAAAATCTGCAACGATTTTATTTGATCCTGTTTATTTCTTTTTTAATTCTTCCAATAGTATATACCAAAAATATGCAGGTGGGAGGAAGAAGATGGTGTGTGGCGTGCGCTGATTGGCCTAGTGACAAAGACCTAAGGTTGAAAGTCTGAGGGTGTGGGTTCAACACTCATTCCCAACATTTTGGCAAAGAAACGTGAGTTCAACACTCATTCCCAACATTTTGGTAAAGAAACGTGACGTAGCGTAGTGGCTGAAGGTTTTTGTTGGCAAAGGCAAAGTCAGGGGTTCAACACCAACCCCCAATATTTTGGGTATCTCTAACTTTATTTTTCCCTTTTTTTATCAAATTATGTATTTTCTTTGAATTTCCTTATTATTATTAAACTAATTTCTAAAAGATAAAACATAATTTTATTTTTTTTTTTTTTTTAAATTATATTTTTTATTATAAACCTTAATTTTTTCATAAACCTTAATTTTTTCCCTAAACCTTAATTTTAAACCTAAGTCTTAATTTTTTTCAGAAACTTTAAACCCTAAAAATCTAGCCTTAATCTTTATCTTAAAACCCAGATTTCGCCCTAATTTTTACCCTAAAATTTTTCCTAAACCTTAAATTTTTTTTAAACCTTAAAATTTTTTCTTAAACCCTAACCCTAATTGTTTTCTTAACCTAGTTTGCAAACTTTTTTCTTCTAATTTATTCACTCATTTTTATGTTATTCATTCACTGTTTGCCTGATTATGTAACTGCTTCGTCTTTGTAATAATTGGTTTTTATTATTTTCCGCCATTATTATTATTATGTAACTTCCCCTAAGCCATGTAATAGTGTAGGAATTTTATTTTCTGCCTTTTAATTTCTGCATTTATTTTTCATATTAACTACGTGGTTAGTAACATAGGGAGTGCCAAGAAATAAATGAACTATGGACTTAGAAAATTAATAATCAAGATAAATATCTGAAAACAATACTCACACACGTAAGTCGATCTAAGATCGCCGTCTACACTTCCTAGGGTATTCCTCTTGGTTGCCTTAAAATAAAATGGTCAAGTCCCTCGAATATAAGGGTGTCTTAAGCAAAGTCCCTTCACGTATAAATCATCAAGTCCCTACAGATTTAAAAGATCAAGTCCCTTCGAGGTTGCCTACGGAATAATGATCTTGTCCCTTCGAATAAATGATGATAGTCCCTACAAATTGCTAAAGACGCCCCTTAAGTTGCCTTCTATGACCATACGATGAATCTACACTTGTCCCTTAACACATCCAAGGTAATGACTACCTATTCCTTAATAATAGGGATAGTCTTACCATTGAGAGAACATAAGAACAGTAAAGACTTAATATAGGGTATGTTTCTCTTAATTACTTGCTCACACCTTTCAAAATACTCTTCACACCACACTTTTCAAACAAATTTTCAAAAAAACAAGTCTTTGTATACATCCATACGAGGATCATTACAAAGTACTTAGAATTTTTCTAATCACACACTACACCTTTTCAAAACAATTCAAAGTGAGCTAAGTAACTAAGAGCCCATGGATAACCATGGATATAAAGAGTGCTAACACCTTCCCTTTATATAACCTACCCCCCGAACTCAAAATCTTTTAAGGTCTTTCCTATTCTTTTATGTTCTTTCCTTTTGGGTAAAATAAAAGTCAATGGCGACTCTTGTTATCCGCAACATTTATAGAAAGTCAGTTCTCCCACCGTGTTACAGAACTGGCGACTCTGCTGGGGATAATATTAAAGAGGGGTATCCTTAGGAATTAGATCACTTTAAATTGTGTGTTTTGCTTTATATTTATCTGTTGTGCTTTATGTGTGAAAGATCCTAACCCGGATCTAGTGTACCTTAGGTAAATGACAATAGACCAAGGAAATTGTACGGCGTATACCGATATGGTTGATCTGGTGGCCATAGTTAGTGTGACTTCTTTGTGGGTGCTTATGTTCCTTAAGTAAGTTAAGGATAATATGAGGCTGCCATATGTTGTCAATATACTAACTGACTTTTTGAACCCTAGTCATCCCATCTTGGCCTTTAGAAAGTAGTGAGATAACCGGCTTTGGTAAAGACTGGAGTTGGTTGATACTCGATGCTACACTCATTGAGATCCTAAACTTGGAGGGTTTTGGTTGGCAAGTAAGTTGCTTACTGAACAACCACCCTTGGGAAGGATCAATGATATTGAGATCCCTTAGAACCCGGTTACTTTTGTAGGACAGGGTGAACCAACTAACTTCAGGGGAGGGTACTTACCTTTAAACCTCATGCAAGCCTCTAAACCTAGGGTTATGGTGTGACTTGTTTGTGTATGCCACATGTTTGTGATTGAACATAACATCATAACATCATGACATCAATGCATCATAAGCATAGAATTTTCACTAACCATTTCAAGGACCAAAGGATTCATCTTTGTTCTTTGTTGCTGGTCATGGCTTTTACTCGTCGGAATACTATCCGGATCAACTTTGTAGGGATACCTCCTAAGCTTAAGGAATTAGTCTCTCAGGTTTCTGAAAGATCCCAGTTCATCAAGAAGCATGGTCACCTACTTGACTTGGTTACTTCAGGATTTGATGAAGACATGATGAGTGTCATGTTTCAGTTCTTTGACCTTAAACATCATTGTTTCACATTCCCCAATTATCAGCTGGTTCCTACAATGGAGAAGTTCTCTAAACTACTGGGTATACCTATCCTTGATCAAAGACTTTTCACAGGCTTAGAAAAAGAGCCTAAACCTGAGGTTATTGCTGAAGCCTTACATTTGAAGAAATCAGACATTGTCCTATAAACGAGAAGCGGAGTTAAGGGTATTCTTGCTAAAGTATTGATAGAGAAAGCTCAGGTATTCTTGAAGGCTATAAGTTATGATGCTCTTGAGGAGATCTTAGCCTTATTAATCTATGGCCTAGTGTTGTTCCCTAATCCATACCAGCTCATAGACGTACACGCCATCAACATATTTCTGACTCGCAATCCAGTGCCTATATTACTTGGAGACATCTTACACTCTCTCCATACCCGTACTACGAAGGCACGAGGAACTCTGATGTGTTGCATACCTCTATTGTCTAGGTGGTTTATTTCTCACCTTCCTCGATCAATGATGAAGAATGAACAAAGGTTAAGGTAGTCTAAGAGAATCATGTCACTTTCTCATTCAAATATTCATTGGTGCTCTAGATCTATGGAGAATGTTACCATCATTGACCGTTGTGGGGAATTCCCTAATGTGCCACTCTTTAGCATAAGAGGGGGCATTACCTACAATCTTTCTTTAGCTCTATGCCAGTTTGGTTATGCTCAGAGTAATGATCCTCATGACATGCTCATTCAAGGTATTATGTTCGACTACGACAACGATCTTCAGGGTTACCATCAAAGGTTTATACGAGCTTGGAACAAGGTGAATATGATTGACAACAACACTTTGGAGCCAAAGTATTATATTCCTATAGAGCCTTATCTCAGATGGGTTCGATCTCGTGCTCAGAGTCTTATGATGCCATATCTTGTTGTTCTACCAGTCACTATGGAGTATGTTGCTGAAGAAGACGTTCCTTATACCATCCTTCATCCCGACATGCCCACTGATTTGGAAGAATTGCAAAATTCCTGGATTCAATTGAAGGAGCAAAGGGATACTTTTGAGACTCATTTCAAAGCTAGTCAAGAAAGAATTCTGGAGCTGACAAGACAACTTCACGAGGAGCAGAATCTCAACACATACCTCCATACAAAGAGGAAACGTCCATGGGAGATCTAAAACCCCATTTTTGTTTTTATTTCCCTTCATTGTAAGCCTGTTGCACCCCAAAATTTGCCCTCACAATACAAGACTTTGTGTTCTAAGAAGGTTCACAAGGTTCACAAGTTTCTCAACATTTCCATAACCTTTCATGAGGTTCATGAAGTCTACAAGTTACTTTATGAAGGTTCACAAGGTTCACAAGTTTCTCAATGTTTACATAACCTTTCATGAGGTTCATGAAGTCTACAAGTCACTTCTTGAAGGTTCACAAGGTTCACAATGTTTACATAACCTTTCATGAGGTTCATGAAGCCTACAAGTCACTTCATGAGGTTCACAAGGTTCACAAGCTTCACAATATCTCTCATGAGGTTCACAAGACATTTTATGATGGTTCACAAGGTTCACAAAGTTCACAATTGGTCAGAAGAGTTGACAATTCCCTCAGACAATGCACCTCCTAAGCAGTGCATCCAAAACTAGGGTTTTGACTTTAATCAGGCTAAATGGACTTCCAAGACTTCAAGTGAGCTTCATAACATCTTAGATGTGTTTAAGAACCCCCATGACAAGTTTCAAGACTTTTCTCAAAAGTTTGCTCAGTCAGATGATCAGATAAGTCAAAATCAGTCAATGCAGTTAAAAAATCAAACTGAGGTCAACTGTGGTCAAACCAAAGTCAAACTTCATGATTTTTTGCCAACATCAAGTATATGAAGTAAAATTCATCATTTGATCAAGGGTTGATCATGATTCATCAAGGAGATTCCAGATCATCAATAATCAGGAGTTTCTAAATTAGGGTTTCCTCAGTAAAAGTCAACTGAACTTTGACCAGCCATAACTTTCACATACTTCATCACCAAGTATCCACTCAAAGCTCATTTTGAAGGAAATTGAATTCTCTACAACTTTGATGTTGCAAGTTAAGCCCAAAAAATGCTTCATTTGTAAGATATGAGCTAAGACATTATAGGTCATTTCAAAAGTCAACAAAAAGTCAACAACTTCAAAAGGGCATAACTTGAGATTGGTAAATGATATGTACCTGAAACCAATGGGGTTGTTTAGAGGACTCTTCAAGCTTTCCAAAAAGTCCAAGAACACCCTCATACCTTTAAAATTGAGGGAGATATGCCCTTGCAAAGTTGGGAAATTTTATGATGGTTTATGTTGAAAATGGAGGTTTAAAACCACTTCTTTCCAAATGGGCTTGCTAAATTATGGTCCAACCCATGTCATATCATTATGCACGACCCAATTGATTTAAAATCATAATTTTTATTATTTTATTTTTATTTATTTTGATTTAATTCATAAAAAATCATTTTAAATAAATATAAAATATGAAAATATATTTTTGGATGAAGATTGAGCTTCTAGAATCTCATCAATGTTGATTGAATTTGAAAGAGAAAGAAATCATGTGATTTATCCAAAAATAGCAAGCTTTCATGAGCCAATATTTGAATTTCATGACACCATCTTTTTCAATCTTCAAGTATCAAATCTTTCACACAACTAATCAGTTTTTTGACCTAGAATGATTCACATATATATACTAAACACAACCCTAGCCCTCATTCACGAATTTCCAGCATCAAAAGGTAAGTTTCATAGCTCAAAAATTCAAGCCAAAACACCAATTCGGATTCTTCAATCTAAGAGGTTTCAAGGTAAAATAAAGACATAGACGTGTTCTTTGATCATCACTGAAGCTAAAGCATCACTCACATTCATCCAAATCATGCCATAATGCCTCACCCGAATTCAATTTGTTCTTGAATAAAACTTTTTCGATTGCATTAATTTGTTGTGTTTCAATGAAATTTGCTTGGATAATGTTGTTTGTTGTGTGATATAGATCGTTTCTGGACAGGAAAATCAAAGAACCCGTACCTAATTCATGAGATGCCATTATTAGGGTTTGGACCTAGGTTTAGGGGTTTCTAATTTAAGAAACCTAAATCAATTCTAAAAACATGGAATGAGTCGTGTGAATGTCAGGATAATGTTGCTATGTTTGATTTTGTGAAACGGTATGGTTTCGCTGGCCGTTGATTTTTGTAGGTTTTGCTGGAAATTTAAATTCGCAGGTAAACTCCCAGATATTTTCGCAGCTAAATTCACAGTTCAGGAGGTAGAAGATGACTTCTTCCCGCGCGTTGGAAAATTCAAATATTGATGAAAATATTTTATGTATTATTGTTGTTTGTTTATCACACGCGTGCTTGTGGCCCAGTGGTAGGAGGCTTGTGCGTGTAGTCAATGTGACCTGAGTTCGAGCCTTGGTCTCGTACATTGTTTTTTTCTATTTTTCCAGGTAACGAAGAAGCTTAATATATTATGTTATATGGTCATCATATTGCCAGATAGGCTCTCCCAGCCAGGTGGTAAGGCGCGCGTGTATGTATCCTTGAGGTCCTGGGTTCAACACTAACCCAGGCCTTTTTATTTTTTCATTATTTTCTGGATTTTGCAAGACAATGCATAAAAACAATCAGAACCATTATATGATCACCAACGCATGGTTGGTCTAGTGGAAGGTTTTGGTACTGGCAAGCATAGAGACCTGGGTTCAAACCCAGCCAAGGTAAGTTCTTATTTTTGTCACTTTTTTTTATTTTCTTTAATTAACTAGTTTATTTGTTTTATATTCTTAGTAAAAAATAAATCATATATATATATTCAAAATAACATCATATTTTCTAAAAAATTTCTAAACTTTTTCTTTTTTAATTCAAAAATTATGTTCTTTATTATTTTATGTGAATTATAATATATGTATTAGTTAAAATAATTTTGTATATAAATTAAATCCTAAAACCTTTTTTCTAATAAAACCCTAAAAATGTTTTCTAAAATAAAACCTAATTCTATTTTTCTAAATAATTTTATTTTCTAATTCTTAATGTAATTATTATGTATATTTATTTATTTAATATGATTCATGTAAATTTTGTAAATATAATTATAAATTATTTTCCTCATATAAGATGTAAATATATTTTTGCTATGTTGATAACCTAAATTATTTTCTTTTGAACAATTAAAAATTAAATTTTGTAATTATAATATATCTAAAAATAAATTAATAGTTTGTACATGAATTAAAAAAATACCATGATAATTATTTAATTGTTCATATTAAAAATCTAATTTTTCTTGTTTATTATTCTAATTTTGTTCTTATAATATTTTGCTAATTATATTTTACTAACCATGTTATTACTAATTTTTTATTATTATTATTATTTCTCTAACATTATTTAATTTAATTTCACTAACCTTATCTAATTTTTATTTTTATTATTACTAACCCATATTTATTTATTTATTGCTTAGTATTTTGCTTATATATTTTTTTAATTTGCTTATTATTTATTTTTGCTTATTTTGCTTGTTATAATAATTTTGTAAATGCTCCCGGATGTAAATTTTAATTATTTAATTATTGCTATGGTTAGTAATTTAGGGAGTGCAAAAATATGTATTCTATTTTAAAATAAATTTAGCTCACTTTAATTATAAGATAAATAATATTGAACACTCACACACGTAAGTCGATTTTTATCGCCGTCTCACTTTCTAAGGATATCCCTCAAGTTGCCTAAATCATAAGGTCAAGTGGGGTGTAAAAAGCAAGTCCCTTAAAAGAAAAAATCATCAAGTCCCTCATGGTTGCCTTTAAAAATCAAGTCCCTTCGAATAATGATGATAGTCCCTCCAGTATGCTTAATACACCCCACAGTTGCCTTCATAAAACAGAATGTCCCTCACATGTCCCTTACATCCAAGGTAATGACTACCTACTCCTTAATAGTAGGGATAGTCTTACCAATGAAAGGATAAAGAACAAAAAAGACTTTAAACTTTAGGGTAGGTTCCTCTTATGTACTTGCTCACTTCAAAAACTTTTCAAACTCTTCACAATTTCAAACAAATTTTCAAAAACAAGTTTTTACGCATCCGTACATGGATCATTATTAACTATTATGAAAATTTTTCTATTCACACACTACACTTTCAAAAACAATTCAAAAGTGAGCTAAGTAACTAAGAGCCCATGGATAACCATGGATGTAAAGGGTGCTAACACCTTCCCTTTACATAACCTACCCCCCGGACCCAAAATATTCTCTTAAGGTCTTTCCTGTTCTTTTATACCCTTTCCTTTTGGATAAAATAAAAGTCGGTGGCGACTCTTGCTATCCGCAACATAACTAAAAGTCAGTTCTCCCACCGTGTTACAGAACTGGCGACTCTGCTGGGGATATAAATTTAAGAGGGGTACCCTTAGGAATTAGATCACTTTAAATTGTTTGCTTTGTTTGCTTTATATTATCTGTTGGGTGCTCTTATGTGTGAAAGGTCCTAACCCGGATCTAGTGTACCTTAGGTAAATGGCAATAGACCAAGGAAACTGTATGACGTATATCGATACGGTTGATCTGGTGGCCATAGTTAGTGCGACTTCTTGGTTGGTGCTTATGTTCCTTAAGTCAAGTTGAGGATAATATGAGGCTGCCATATGTTGTCAATGCACTAACTAACGTTTAGAACCCTAGTTAACTCATCTTGGCCTTTAGAAAGTAGTGAGGTAACCGGCTTTGGTGCAGACTGAAGTTGGTTGACACTCGATACTACGCTCATTGAGATCTTAAACTTGGAGGGTTTTGGTTGGCAAGTAAGTTGCCTTCTGATCAACCACCCTTGTGAAGGATCAATGATATTGAGATCCCTTAGAACCTGGTTACTTTTGTAGGACAGGATGAACCATCTAACTTCAGGGGAGGGTACTTACCTTAAACCTCATGCAAGCCTTTAAACCTAGGGCTATGGTGTGACTTGTTTGTGTGTGCCACATGTTTGTGATTGAGCATAACATCATGACATCATCATGCATCATAAGCATAGCATTTTCCCTAACCATTTCAAGGACCAAGGGATTTATCTTTGTTCTTTGTTGCAGGTCATGGCTTCTGCTCGTAGAAACACCATCAGGATCAACTTTGTGGGGATACCTCCCAAGCTTAAAGAGTTGGTTTCTCAAGTGTCTGATCACTCCCAGTTCATCAAGAGACATGGTCACCTATTGGATCTGGTCACCTCAGGGTTCAATGAAGACATGATGAGTGTCCTATTTCAGTTCTTTGACCCTAAGCACCACTGCTTTACATTTCCTGACTATCAGCTGGTTCCAACCATAGAGGAGTTCTCTAAACTTCTGGGTATCCCTGTTCTTGATCAAAGACCCTTCACAGGCTTGGAGAAAGAGCTTAAACCAGAAGTTATTGCTGCAGCCCTACATCTGAAGAAGTCTGACATTGTCCTGGAGACGAGAAGTGGAGTCAAGGGTATTCTTGCCAAGGTACTAATGGATAAAGCTCAAATGTTCTTGAAGGCCATGAGCTATGATGCTTTTGAGGAGATCTTAGCCTTGCTGATATATGGCTTAGTATTGTTCCCCAATCCAGATCAGTTCATAGATGTTGATGCCATCAACATTTTCCTGAGTCACAATCCAGTGCCTACATTGCTTGGAGACATCCTACATTCTCTTCACACCCGTACTACAAGGGCAAGAGGAACTTTGATGTGCTGCATACCTTTACTTTCTAGGTGGTTTATTTCTCACCTTCCTCGCTCAGTAATGAAGAATGAGCAAGGGTTCAGATGGTCCAAGAGGATCATGTCACTTTCTCACTCAGATATCCATTGGTGCTCCAGATCTATGGAGAATGTCACCATCATTGACCGTTGTGGGGAGTTTCCTAATGTGCCACTTCTAGGCATAAGAGGAGGCATCACTTACAACCCCTCTCTAGCTTTACGACAGTTTGGTTACGCTCGAAGTGATGGTCCACATGATATGTTGATTCAGGGCATTGTATTTGACTACGACAACGATCTTCAGGGTTACCGTCAGAGATTCATACGAGCTTGGGGAAAAGTAAACAGGGTTGACAGCAAGACACTGGAGCCTAAGTACACTATTCCTATGGAAGCTTATCTCAGATGGGTGCGATCTCGTGCTCAGACTCTCATGATGCCATATCCTGCCGTCCTACCAGTTACCATGGAACCTGTTGCTGAAGGAGACACAGCTTATACCATCCTTCACCCAGACATGCCTACTTATATGGAAGACTTGCAGAGATCATGGATCCAACTGAAGGAGCAAAGGGATACTTTCGAGGCTCATTACAAAGCAAGCCAAGAAAGAATCCTAGAACTAACAAAGCAACTTCACGAGGAACGAAACCTCAACTCATACCTCAACACAAAAAGGAAACGTCCATGGGAGACTTAAAACCCCATCTTTTGTACTTTCATTTTTGTAAGCCTAAAAGGCAAAACAAAGTTATTACTAATAAAAGTTTGCCTTCTTATTTGTTTAAGCAAATTTAAATTCTGCGGTCCTTGAATACATTGCATATACATTCACATATCATTTCATTGCATCACAGGTTTATAATTGTACACAGGTTTCTCATCTTCTTGTTGTTTATTTCAGCAATGGCTCTTGAACAATCAGTTAAGGATCTTCAGACACAAAATGCACAGTTCCAAGAGCTGATCCTGAACCTATCCAAGGGGCAGGATGAATTGAAGACACTGCTGGCTAAGAAGAAGAATCCTGAGGACAACAAGGACGATCAGCTGAAACAACTACAAGCTGAGATGACAGGAATGAGGGCCCAGATGAATGACCAGGTGGCTCTTATTCAAAGATTAGCTCAGGGGCAAGAAGAGCTAAGAACCTTTGTCCATAAACTTCAAAGTGATGGAGTCAGGGATCTAAAACAAGCTGGTTTGGTTGAAAGGAAGATGAGGATAAAAGAAGGTAAGAAACAGGTTGCCATTGATTGTTCTTCAGTTGAAGAAGAAAGACCTGATAAGGTTAATCCACCTCAATACAAGGGATGTAGAAGACAGTTTATCAAGTTCAACACTCCAATGTCACAAGTTCTGCAATGCTTGTTGGAGATGAAACTAATTTCCTTGAAAAATTCTCCTCAAAATCCTAAAACTTCCTCTCCTCGCTATAATCCCAAGGCAAGGTGTGAGTATCACTCCAATAGTCCTGGACATGATACTAATAACTGCTGGATGTTGAAGAATAAGATTCAAGACCTAATTGACGAAGGAATACTCGAGGTTACGCCAGAAGGCCAGGTTGAGTTCTTCTATCGTCCATCAAGCATCAAAGTTTCCAGAATACTGAAGTGACAAGTTTAGAGGAAGAGACTTTGAGAACATTTGAATTTTCATTTGTAATTTCTCTTATTTGTTTGAACACTTACTATTATGTTAAACTTTTGTTTTCATTAATGCATTGCATATGTTTGTCTTGAATTAATCCATTCGTTCCACTATATTTTGAATTATACTTCTTATTTCTATCTTGTGATATTTAACTCCTGATAAAGCTATAAGCCTGTAGAGGGAGGATGACGAAAACAATACCATAATCTTATGCAGTATGCTTTTGAACAGACTATGCTGACGATGTACAGGCATTGTTTCAATTCCTAAACAGTGGAGATATAAGGAAGTTAATCCCTAGTCAACCCTTTTGAGCCTATGAAGTAGGAGTTTTTATTCTCGAACAAATTAAAACCCTTATTCATAACACGGGGCAGGGTAGTTACTCAGTTAACTCAAATATGTCAATTATCTGTGTTGTACACAACTAATGATGGTTCTCAGTAATCATTAAACCTGATAGTCAATATCCAGCAAAAGAAAAGCTTACTAAGTCAAAACCTATGAAGGAGACTTAGTAAAACATTAAGACGTCCCACTGACTGTAACCTTGAAATAAACAGTTCAGGCAAAAAGAAGGGATAATAAAGTCAAAAAGAGAGGAAAAAAAAAGAGGTCACTATGAATCCTCAACAAAGAAAGATGACTGAATGTTCAAATAAATTTTGGGTTTCTGAACCATCACAAATATCAGTGTTACAATTCCAAACTGCTATGGGACTTCAATGCATGAGTTAACTGAGCATAGGATTGAATAACATCATAGAGATTGGGTTGGGTACAAATAAAATTTGAGCCTTTATCCTTTGTTTCTTAAACCATGAACCAGGCCACGTTACAACCCTTTAAAAGTCCTAACTGAAGCATGGTTAGTTCGAAAGTGTACTGCTGCAAAAAGGTATCCTGACTCCTTTAGGGCTTGTAATAAAATTTGAGTTAATATCATAAGTTTTCCCAAAAAAAAAAAACTTGTTTCAAAACTTCAAGACAGACATAAGCATTGCATTTTTGAATATATTTGTTTACATATACCTAAGTGTTTGACAAATGAAGAAGCTTACAGGATGAATGTTCAATGAACCAAAGTCCTTCCGATAAACAAAGTTGTTTCCTGGATCAAAGTCCATGTATACAAAGGGGCATAGTCATTATCTCCCAATCAAGGGGGCAGGCCATGATACTTCCTAATTCATTTGGGGCAATCAGGACAAGATTCAACTATGTTTAAGCAGCCAGAGGCAGATCTCCTCATCTGTCTAAATTACTGAGGGTAACATTACAGAATTCATAATGCCAGGGGCATGGTCATTGTTTCCTGATCAAGGGGGCATACCAAGTTACTGTTCAAATCATTCGGGGCAATCAGTTCCAAATCCAACAGTGCTTAATAGCCAGGGGCAGCTCTTCTCATATATTTGAATTACCAAGGGTGACATTACAAAGTTCACAATGCCAGGGGCATATGCTTATGGGGCATTCTACTTGTCTCTCTTGAGGTGGCTCATTACAGATACTTCCATTATGGGACAATTCATCCCCAACCAAGGGGCAATGCTTTCTTTTCAAATCTAGTATCCGGAGAGTACATGGTCCATTACAACTTGAAGACACATTCCTCTACTTTGATTTGGAATTCTCAGCAAAAGTCATTGTGGGAATTAATTGTCTATGCCAGTAGTATCAGATGGTGTCAGTATCATGTCTTCAGAGCCAGCTATGAGGACTGTAGGGTATTCAGGAAAGTTAAAAATTTCATGAGCTCCAAATCCAATTGGTTATACACTCTCGAAGTTGAAATGATTCTGTTTTCAAGTTCAGCTTTACTTTTCCCTCTGAATCCAGATTTACTTCTACCATAAGCAAAATGTCCATTGGTTGTGTTTGAATGAATGTATGCTTTTGAATATGATTGATGTTTACAAGAAATGCATGTATGCTTAATATGATTGCTGTTTACCAGAAATGCATGAAAATACAGTAATAGTATTTATTAAGGACGAACGAGGGAAGGATTTCAACGAAGCTTCGCCAGTTCATCCTTACAAGACAGCTACAAACCCTCAGTAGGACAAATCTATCTCCATAAAGTCACATCTCCCCTGGAATTTATATCCATCTCTTTTATCCTCATACGGATATTCGGGAATTTACTTTCCAATAAGGGTACGACGAATGAAGACGGGATGTTATACCTATCCTACTATCAAACGAAGACGAAGGTTATATATACCTTGCTATCCCCAGCAGACGGGAGGTTATATATACCTTGCTATCCCCAGCGACGGGAGGTTATATATACCTTATTATCCCCAGCAACGGGAGGTTATATCTATCCTTACTATTCCCAGCATACGGAAGGTTATGTATATCTCATCATCAAACAAGACGGGGACGAGTTCCTCATATTCTTCAGCAACGAATCGGGATTTATTTTCCCTGGCCAGCAGTTGTTATATGAAGATATCCAGACGCTTCCGGCAGTATCATATCATACATACATCATATATATCATACCATAACATACATATCCATAGACATATAGTACGTTACCTAAGTGCATCATATCATACATGCATACATAAAGCATAAACTAATGCTACTTTGTTTTCAGGTTAATTATCCAACAAACAGACTTACAATCATCAGGAGTGCTATATCCTCCTGAAATCATATTATTACCTCAGGGTTGCTTTATCCTCCTGACGACTTCTTATTGCTTCAAGATTGCTTTAGATTTATCATTATTGATTGCTCTATCCTCCTGAAATCATTGCTTCAAGACTGCTTTAGAGTTATCATTATTGATTGCTCTATCCTCCTGAAATCATTACTTCAAGACTGCTTTAGAGTTATCATTATTGATTACTCTATCCTCCTGAAAGTATTACTTCAAGACTGCTTTAGAGTTATCATTATTGATTGCTCTATCCTCCTGAAATCATATTATTACTTCAAGACTGCTTTAGAGTTATCATTATTGATTGCTCTATCCTCCTGAAATCATATTATTACTTCAAGACTGCTTTAGAGTTATCATTATTGATTGCTCTATCCTCCTGAAATCATATTATTACTTCAAGACTGCTTTAGGGTTATCATTATTGATTGCTCTATCCTCCGGAAGAAATGTTGTTACATCAGGATTACTCCAGTCTCCTGAAAGCATATCATCAATCTCTCAAGATTGCTCTACCTTCTTGAAATTATATTGTTACCTCAGGACAGCTCCAGCCTCCTGATAGCTTCTCATATATCAAGATTGCTTTATCCCCCCTGAAGACAGGCTGTTACATCAGGACTACTCCAGTCTCCTGAAAGCATATCATCAATACCTCAGGACTGCTCCAGACTCCTGGCAACTTTCATTATACCTCCATATTTTGGACTACTTTATCCTCCAATAAATGTATCTGAAGAATTTTCCCCCAAGTGGCATCTTTAAGCCCACTCAATTAGCTATCTGTACCACTTTATGCACTGGTGAGTGCAAATTTTTGGGCTTTTGTGTTCAATCCCCTTCAACCTTCCAAGTCACGACTGGAAAATGTACCAATCTAACCCCTCAGGTTTCAGAAAATTGAACAGGGGCAGCTGTTGCACCCCAAAATTTGCCCTCACAATACAAGACTTTGTGTTCTAAGAAGGTTCACAAGGTTCACAAGTTTCTCAACATTTCCATAACCTTTCATGAGGTTCATGAAGTCTACAAGTTACTTTATGAAGGTTCACAAGGTTCACAAGTTTCTCAATGTTTACATAACCTTTCATGAGGTTCATGAAGTCTACAAGTCACTTCTTGAAGGTTCACAAGGTTCACAATGTTTACATAACCTTTCATGAGGTTCATGAAGCCTACAAGTCACTTCATGAGGTTCACAAGGTTCACAAGCTTCACAATATCTCTCATGAGGTTCACAAGACATTTTATGATGGTTCACAAGGTTCACAAAGTTCACAATTGGTCAGAAGAGTTGACAATTCCCTCAGACAATGCACCTCCTAAGCAGTGCATCCAAAACTAGGGTTTTGACTTTAATCAGGCTAAATGGACTTCCAAGACTTCAAGTGAGCTTCATAACATCTTAGATGTGTTTAAGAACCCCCATGACAAGTTTCAAGACTTTTCTCAAAAGTTTGCTCAGTCAGATGATCAGATAAGTCAAAATCAGTCAATGCAGTTAAAAAGTCAAACTGAGGTCAACTGTGGTCAAACCAAAGTCAAACTTCATGATTTTTTGCCAACATCAAGTATATGAAGTAAAATTCATCATTTGATCAAGGGTTGATCATGATTCATCAAGGAGATTCCAGATCATCAATAATCAGGAGTTTCTAAATTAGGGTTTCCTCAGTAAAAGTCAACTGAACTTTGACCAGCCATAACTTTCACATACTTCATCACCAAGTCTCCACTCAAAGCTCATTTTGAAGGAAATTGAATTATCTACAACTTTGATGTTGCAAGTTAATCCCAAAAAATGCTTCATTTGTAAGATATGAGCTAAGACATTATAGGTCATTTCAAAAGTCAACAAAACGTCAACAACTTCAAAAGGGCATAACTTGAGATTGGTAAATGATATGGACCTGAAACCAATGGGGTTGTTTAGAGGACTCTTCAAGCTTTCCAAAAAGTCCAAGAACACCCTCATACCTTTAAAATTGAGGGAGATATGCCCTTGCAAAGTTGGGAAATTTTATGATGGTTTATGTTGAAAATGGAGGTTTAAAACCACTTCTTTCCAAATGGGCTTGCTAAATTATGGTCCAACCCATGTCATATCATTATGCACGACCCAATTGATTTAAAATCATAATTTTTATTATTTTATTTTTATTTATTTTGATTTAATTCATAAAAAATCATTTTAAATAAATATAAAATATGAAAATATATTTTTGGATGAAGATTGAGCTTCTAGAATCTCATCAATGTTGATTGAATTTGAAAGAGAAAGAAATCATGTGATTTATCCAAAAATAGCAAGCTTTCATGAGCCAATATTTGAATTTCATGACACCATCTTTTTCAATCTTCAAGTATCAAATCTTTCACACAACTAATCAGTTTTTTGACCTAGAATGATTCACATATATATACTAAACACAACCTTAGCCCTCATTCACGAATTTCCAGCATCAAAAGGTAAGTTTCATAGCTCAAAAATTCAAGCCAAAACACCAATTCGGATTCTTCAATCTAAGAGGTTTCAAGGTAAAATAAAGACATAGACGTGTTCTTTGATCATCACTGAAGCTAAAGCATCACTCACATTCATCCAAATCATGCCATAATGCCTCACCCGAATTCAATTTGTTCTTGAATAAAACTTTTTCGATTGCATTAATTTGTTGTGTTTCAATGAAATTTTCTTGGCTAATGTTGTTTGTTGTGTGATATAGATCGTTTCTGGACAGGAAAATCAAAGAACCCGTACCTAATTCATGAGATGCCATTATTAGGGTTTGGACCTAGGTTTAGGGGTTTCTAATTTAAGAAACCTAAATCAATTCTAAAAACATGGAATGAGTCGTGTGAATGTCAGGATAATGTTGCTATGTTTGATTTTGTGAAACGGTATGGTTTCGCTGGCCGTTGATTTTTGTAGGTTTTGCTGGAAATTTAAATTCGCAGGTAAACTCCCAGATATTTTCGCAGCTAAATTCACAGTTCAGGAGGTAGAAGATGACTTCTTCCCGCGCGTTGGAAAATTCAAATATTGATGAAAATATTTTATGTATTATTGTTGTTTGTTTATCACACGCGTGCTTGTGGCCCAGTGGTAGGAGGCTTGTGCGTGTAGTCAATGTGACCTGAGTTCGAGCCTTGGTCTCGTACATTGTTTTTTTCTATTTTTCCAGGTAACGAAGAAGCTTAATATATTATGTTATATGGTCATCATATTGCCAGATAGGCTCTCCCAGCCAGGTGGTAAGGCGCGCGTGTATGTATCCTTGAGGTCCTGGGTTCAACACTAACCCAGGCCTTTTTATTTTTTCATTATTTTCTGGATTTTGCAAGACAATGCATAAAAACAATCAGAACCATTATATGATCACCAACGCATGGTTGGTCTAGTGGAAGGTTTTGGTACTGGCAAGCATAGAGACCTGGGTTCAAACCCAACCAAGGTAAGTTCTTATTTTTGTCACTTTTTTTTATTTTCTTTAATTAACTAGTTTATTTGTTTTATATTCTTAGTAAAAAACAAATCATATATATATATATATATTCAAAATAACATCATATTTTCTAAAAAATTTCTAAACTTTTTCTTTTTTAATTCAAAAATTATGTTCTTTATTATTTTATGTGAATTATAATATATGTATTAGTTAAAATAATTTTGTATATAAATTAAATCCTAAAACCTTTTTTCTAATAAAACCCTAAAAATGTTTTCTAAAATAAAACCTAATTCTATTTTTCTAAATAATTTTATTTTCTAATTCTTAATGTAATTATTATGTATATTTATTTATTTAATATGATTCATGTAAATTTTGTAAATATAATTATAAATTATTTTCCTCATATAAGATGTAAATATATTTTTGCTATGTTGATAACCTAAATTATTTTCTTTTGAACAATTAAAAATTAAATTTTGTAATTATAATATATCTAAAAATAAATTAATAGTTTGTACATGAATTAAAAAAATACCATGATAATTATTTAATTGTTCATATTAAAAATCTAATTTTTCTTGTTTATTATTCTAATTTTGTTCTTATAATATTTTGCTAATTATATTTTACTAACCATGTTATTACTAATTTTTTATTATTATTATTATTTCTCTAACATTATTTAATTTAATTTCACTAACCTTATCTAATTTTTATTTTTATTATTACTAACCCATATTTATTTATTTATTGCTTAGTATTTTGCTTATATATTTTTTTAATTTGCTTATTATTTATTTTTGCTTATTTTGCTTGTTATAATAATTTTGTAAATGCTCCCGGATGTAAATTTTAATTATTTAATTATTGCTATGGTTAGTAATTTAGGGAGTGCAAAAATATGTATTCTATTTTAAAATAAATTTAGCTCACTTTAATTATAAGATAAATAATATTGAACACTCACACACGTAAGTCGATTTTTATCGCCGTCTCACTTTCTAAGGATATCCCTCAAGTTGCCTAAATCATAAGGTCAAGTGGGGTGTAAAAAGCAAGTCCCTTAAAATAAAAAATCATCAAGTCCCTCATGGTTGCCTTTAAAAATCAAGTCCCTTCGAATAATGATGATAGTCCCTTCAGTATGCTTAATACACCCCACAGTTGCCTTCATAAAACAGAATGTCCCTCACATGTCCCTTACATCCAAGGTAATGACTACCTACTCCTTAATAGTAGGGATAGTCTTACCAATGAAAGGATAAAGAACAAAAAAGACTTTAAACTTTAGGGTAGGTTCCTCTTATGTACTTGCTCACTTCAAAAACTTTTCAAACTCTTCACAATTTCAAACAAATTTTCAAAAACAAGTTTTTACGCATCCGTACATGGATCATTATTAACTATTATGAAAATTTTTCTATTCACACACTACACTTTCAAAAACAATTCAAAAGTGAGCTAAGTAACTAAGAGCCCATGGATAACCATGGATGTAAAGGGTGCTAACACCTTCCCTTTACATAACCTACCCCCCGGACCCAAAATATTCTCTTAAGGTCTTTCCTGTTCTTTTATACCCTTTCCTTTTGGATAAAATAAAAGTCGGTGGCGACTCTTGCTATCCGCAACATAACTAAAAGTCAGTTCTCCCACCGTGTTACAAAGCCCAAGAGGCAAATGAGTTTAATGCTTACTAATAAATAATTTCATTTCTGTTTGTTTAAACAAATTTAAATCCTGTGGTCCTTGAAAACATTGCATATTCATCTACATACCATATCATTGCATGACAGGTTTTCACAACAGGTTTCTCTTCTTCTCGCTGTTTATTTCAGCAGAAATGGATCTCGAACAATCTATCAAAGATCTTCAAGCTCAAAATGCTAAGTTTCAAGAAGTGATCCTGAATTTGTCTAAGGGGCAAGAAGATTTAAATGCACTCCTCTCTAAGGACATGAAGAAGAAGAATCCTGAGGACAACAAGGATGATCAGCTGAAACAACTACAAGTTGAAATGATAGAGATGAAGATCCAGATGAATGGCCAAATGGCTCTTATCCAGAGTTTGGCCCAGGGGAAAGAAGAGCTGAGAAGCTTTGTCAATAAGCTCCGACATAACGGAGTTGGGAATCTAATCATCAGTCAACCTCCGTTGAAACAAGCCGACTTGGCTGAAATGAAAGTAAGGATAAGAGAAGGAAAGAGACAGGCTGCCACTGATTGTTCTTCAATGGAAGAAGGAAGACCCTGTAAGATTAATCCACTTCGACACAAAGAATATAAAAGACAGTTCATCAAATTCAACACGCCAATGCCACAAATGTTGCAATGCTTGTTGGAAATGAAGCTAATTTCCTTGTAAAATTCTCCTAAAAATCCTAATACCTCTTCTCCTCACTATAATCCCAAAGCAAGGTGTATGTACCACTCCGACAGTCCCGGACACGACACTAATAACTGTTGGGCATTGAAGAAAAAGATTCAAGACCTGATTGACGAAGGAATCCTCGAGGTTACGCCAGAAGGCCAAATTGAATTCTACTATCGTCCATCAAACATCGAAGCTGCAAGACAAGTTGCCCAAGGTAGAAAGAAAGAAAGCCTACCTATTCATGTTGAGCTATGGGGCACCTTGGGATATCCAAATGGCAAATTTGATTTCAGGGTGAAATATACTGCTCCTGAAAGTTCACAGATTGCAATTGAAGAGATTCAGCCATCTGGATGGGATAACATTTGAACTTTGATTTGTAATTTCTTTTATTTTATTTAAACACTTACCATTATGTTAAACTTTTGTTTTCATTAATGCATTGCATATGTTTGTCTTGAATTAATCCATTTGTTTCACTATATTTTGAACTATGCTTCATATTTCTATTTTGTGATGTTTAACTCCTGATAAAGCTATAAGCCTGTAGAGGGAGGATGACGAAAACAATACCATAATATTAGGCAGTATGCTTTTGAACAGACTATGCTGACGATGTACAGGCATTGTTTCAATTCCTAAACAGTGGAGATATAAGGAAGTTAATCCCTAGTTAACCCTTTTGAGCCTATGAAGTAGGAGTTTTCATTCTTGCACAAATTAAAACCCTTATTCATAACCTGGGGCAGGGTAGTTACTCGGTTAACTCAAATATGCCAATTATCTGTGTTGTACACAACTAATGATGGTTCTCTATAATCATTAAACCTGACAGTCAATATCCAGCAAAAGAAAAACCCACTAAGTCAAAACCTATGAAGGAGACTTAGTAAAAAAATTGAGAAATTTCGCTGACTGTAATTTTGAAACAAACAGTTCAGGAAAAAAGAAGGGATAACAAAGTCAAAAGAAAAAAGAGGTCACTATGAATCCTCAACAAAGAAAGATGACTGAATGTTCAAATAAATTTTTGGTTTCTGAACCATCACAAATGTCAGTGTTACAATTCCAAACTCCTTTGAGCCTCAATGCATAAGTTAACTGAGCATAGGACTGTCGAACATCATGGAGAATGGGTTGGGTACAAATAAATTTGAGCCTTTATACTTTGTTTCTTAAACCGTGAACCAGGCCACGTTACAACCCTTTAAAAGTCCTAACTGAAGTATGATTAGTTCGAAAGCGTACTGCTACAAAAAGGTATCCTGACTCCTTTAGGGCTTATTATAAAACTTGAGTTAATATCACAGTTTTCACAAAAAATGTTTTTTTCTAAAATAACTCTTTTTCAAAACTTCAAGACAGACATAAGCATTGCATTTTTGAATATATTTGTTTGCATATACCTGAGTGTTTGATAAACAGAGAAACTTACAGGATGAATGTTCAATAAACCAAAGTCCTTCCAATAAACAAGGTTGCTTCCTGGATCAAAGTCCATGTATACAAAAGGGGCATAGTCATTATCTCCCAATCAAGGGGGTAGACCATGATATTGCCTAACTCATTTGGGGAAATCAGGACAGGATTCAACTATGTTTAAGAAGCCAGGGGCAGATCTCCTCATCTATCTAAATTACCAAGGGTAACATTACAAATTTCATAATGTCAGGGGGATAGTCACTGTTTCCCAATCAAGGGGGCATACCAAGCTATTGTTCAATTCATTCGGGCCAATCAGGTCCAGATTCAACAATGCTTAATAGCCAGGGGCAGCTCTCCTTATATATTTGAATTACCAAGGGTAACATTACAAATTTCATGATGTCAGGGGCATATTATTGTGGGGCATTCTGCTTATTTCTCTTAAGGTAACTACATTCAGATACTTCCATTATGGGACAATTCATCCTCAACCAAGGGGAAATGCTCTCTTTTCAAATCTAATACCCGGAGCGTATATGGTCCATCACAATTTGAAGACACGTCCCTCTCATTGTATTACCTTGATATTGGATTCTCAGCAGAAGCCATTGTGGAAATTAATTGTCTATGCTAATAGTATCAGATGGGGTCAGTATCATGTCTTCAAATCCAGCTATGAGGATTTCTGGGAAGGTATTCAAGAAAGTTAAGAATCTCAGAAGCTCTGAATCCAATTGGTTATACACTCTCAAAGTTGAAACGATTATGTTTTCGAGTTCAACTTTACTTTTCCCTCTTTATTCAGATTTACTTTTACCTTGTTTACCTAAACGAAAACGTCCATTGGTTATGTTTGAATGTATGTATGCTTTTGAATATGATTGATGTTTACCAGAAATGCATAAAATGCAGTAATAGTATTTACTAAGGATGAACGGAGATAGGAATTCAACGAAGCTTCGCCGGTTCATCCCCACAGAGTAATCTTTTCAGATACTTCAAGTAACATTTCCCCTCGGATTTATGTCCATTTCTTGTATCCTCAGTCAGGATACTTAGGAACTTATTCCTTTAATAAGAAGTACGATGAATGAAAACGGGAGGTTATAAGTACCATACTATCAAACAAGACGGGAACAAAGTCCTCATATTCCTCAGCAGCGAACCGGGATTTATTTTCCCTAGCCAGTAGTTGTTATACAGAGATACCCAGACGCTTCAGGATACATGATTCATAGATACATCATTTGCATCATATCATAGCATACACATCCATAATACATTTACTTAAGTGCATCAGGCCATACATGCATACATGTTGCATAAACTAACCTTTTCTTTTCAGGATAGTTGCAGGTAGATAAACACTATCAAATAATTCAGAGATAATCGCTACGAAGATTCATTTCTGATGATCAATACAAGTTGTCCTTGAGATGGAACATAAATGGTCTATACGAAGACCTAGTGTTCATTCCAGGATATTACCAGAAGCAATTCAGGAGTAATCGCCACGAAGATTTAATCCTGGTGCTCAAGGTGTCTTTGGAAGGGTATGTAAATGGTCTACAAATATCTATTACCTAATCCAGGATATTTCCAGAGGAGATAATCGACGAAGATTTATTTCTGATGGTCAACTATCTTTGGGATAATGTGTAAATGATCTATACGAAGATCTAGCACTTAATCCAAGAGATTCTTTCAGAAGAAGTTCAGGGATAATCGCCACAAAGATTTAATCCTGATATTCTTTTTGCCCCTAGGAAGGTATGTAAATGGTCTATAGGAAGATCTATTACCTAATCTGGGATATTTCCAGAAGAGATAATCGCTACGAAGATTTATTTCTAATGGTCTATACAACAGTTAATTTGTGGAAGGGTACGTAAATGATCTATATGAAGATCTAGTGCTTAATCCAAGATATTTCCAGAGGAGATAATCGTTACAAAGATTTATTTCTGATGGTCAACTATCTTTGGGATAGTGTGTAAATGATCTATACGAAGATCTCGCACTTAATCTAAGAGATTCTTTCAGAAGAAGTTCAGGGATAATCGCCACGAAGATTTAATCCTGATATTCTTTTTGCCCTTGGGAAGGTATGTAAATGGTCTATACGAAGATCTATTACCTAATCCAGGATATTTCAAGAGGAGATAATCGTTACGATGATTTATTTATGATGGTCAACTATCTTTGGGATATTGTGTAAATGATTTATACGAAGATCTAACACTTAATCCAAGAGATTCTTTCAGAAGAAATTCAGGGATAATCGCCACGAAGATTTAATCCTGATATTATTTTTGCCCTTGGGAATGTATGTAAATGGTCTATACGAAGATCTATTACCTAATCTGGGATATTTCCAGAAGAGATAATCGCTACGAAGATTTATTTATAATGGTTTATGCAACAGTTTATTTGTGGAAGGGTACGTAAATTGTAACACCCCGATTTCATAATTTATTTAATAAAATAATTATTATTTATATGGGTGGTGTTTTTGAAATTATAAGTGAAGAATTGTTTATTTAAATAATAATATAATGATAATATGGTATTATTTGAATATTATTACTAAATAAATAAAATAGTAAGAACTGGAGGTCTAAGGGGCAAGGTGGTAAATTGGTGTGGTTTTATGAGAGGGGAAAAAGGAATCATTTTCATTCATCGTGTTTTGGGGTGGAAATAAGAAGTTGGCTCTGGAGAAAGAGGAAAAAGAGAGAGAGAAGAGCAAGAGACCTAAAGCTCCAAGATCAAGATTGTTCAAGGAATCGATTGAATCTAAGGTAAGGGGGAGAAAGGGTTCTTTATTGGTGATATAACATGAAAGGGTAGTTGAGAGGTCCTTACTCTCCTAGGGATTATATGATTTGGTATAATTTGATGAATTGTGGTATGAATATGGAAATGCATGATTGATTGTTGCATTTGGAATAATCATTGTTTGAATTGATATAATTGGATTAATATGAAAACTGTTATATGAATGTTGTTGTTGATGATGTGAATTGAGAAGAGGAAGAGAAAATTAAAATCCCTAATTTGATTAGTAAGATTAGGTTGGAAAGATATATGGTATTAAAGGTCTTAAAATAAGTATAAGAATGACATTGGGACTGTTTTGAGTGATAAAAGAGAGATATAATCAATTGAACCCGAACTGGTATGAGATGGGGAATGAAAAGTGATTTTTGGGAAAAAGTTTATTTTGGGCGCAGGGCTCCTGACACGGGCCGTGTCACACGACACGGGTGGCCGTGTCAGGCTACGGTAACAAGATGGGGAGGATTTTTAAGAAGATTGGAGATCAGAGGGTGTGACACGGACCGTGTCACACGACACGAGTGGCCGTGTCACAGTTCTGTACTTTGGAAAATGATGTTTTCAGGATGGTTCGTCAGGCCGTGTGACACAGGCCGTGTCAGGGGACACGGGGGGCCGTGTCAGGCCTCTGTATTTGGGAAACTCATGATATTATAAGTCGGTTTCGTCCTGTTCCCTTGGTCTACTTTCTTACCATTAGTCTAAGGCTTTGAGAATAACATCCATGAGTAACTATAGGACCTGACAACCGATAATTAGTGTGTGAGTTTTATATGATTATTGTGGATAGTATAAATTTATTAATTGGTTACTTAAAATGTGTTGAGTTTGATGATGTTATTATAATTCTTGTACAAACTATATGATGGGCTGGTTGATAACCGATGAAGATCACGTGGATCATGTTGATTGGTAATATTGTTGATTGTATGCTTTGCGTAACCCATGAGGTAGAGTTGGTAGCAGTGAGGATCGGAAGGATCATGTTATATTGGAAAATGTATGGAAAATAATTGAGAGTGGAATTAATGAGGAATTCATAGGATATGGTAATTGATAATTAATGTGTAGGAATATATGTGCTTATGTTGATTTATATGACTCTTGAAGATGAACCATATGAATTGTGTTGATTATATGTGTGAATACTGTCTGATTGTTTATGTGACCCATGTGATGGGATGTGTGATAATTGATGAAGATCATGAGGATCGTGAATGCATGATTGTTGTCATGCGTATTTGTATTATGGTGTATGTGTTTGAGTCTGCATATGCATACACATTTGGTGGAATGATCATGTCTCGGTGGAGCGTAAGTGATCATTCGGATTCATTGTGAATCGTTGGTGCAGAGATGATCGTGTCTCGGTGGAGTGTAAGCGATACATCCATGTTCGAATTAATGAACCATTGTTGAAAGTCGGTACCGCACTTGCATTGTGTCATTGAGTCACTTTGCATTGATTGAATTAATGATGTATGATATGTGTTGATGAACTATTTGAGATATCGATTAATAGTATGATGTATGATTTGTATTTGATGAATAGAGGTGAGACTAACCTGTAAGATGTTATTTGCACCGTTAATTTATTGAATTGTTTTCTCACCCCTTTGTTGTTTGGTTGCGTATGTGCTTCTTCGGAAGTACAGATGATTCAGGTACTTGAGTATGCTCGGAGTACAAGTTGTTTGGTCGAGTCCTAGGAGTCGCTCTGATACGTAACACGGGAAATGGGGATATTTGTTATTTAATTATTCTTGTTGTAATAGTTACGTATCATATTTTGTTGAAACTTATAAATTAAGTGAATTGATGAATTTTGTGGATATTTGGCGAACTGTCGATTGTTGAATAAAAAGATATTTCCGCTGTTTTTAATAAATGATTATACTTTTGGTTGATTTTGAAAATGTAACTACTCACTTGTTAATTATACTCTGATTTATCTGAAAACTTATGTTATTTTAGAAAATGGGAAAAGTGGGTGTTACAATTGGTATCAGAGCAGGTCGGTCCGTCCGGCCAGGTTGTCGTGTGTCATTTGTCCCAGAGTATACGATATGTGTGTGAAACACTATCGGTACTTGCTTGTTTGCTAGCTGTTTGTTTGCAGATGTTTATTGAAAATAAGTGGGGGATAAGTTATTACTTCTCCGAAGAGTAGGCTTGTGATGTGTTGGAGTTGCGGTGTGGTAGTGGTTGTTAAGGTTGGCGTTAACTAAGGATCCGCTGGTGAAGCAACTTAGTTCACAAAATGCAAGTAACGCTATTAAAGTTGGGAAATATGGTTTATGACCATCATGATTGTCGGCTATTATTGACAAATTGAGGAACTGATCACCCTTAATCCCTTGTTGATAATAGACAGAATCGTGTTGGATACAGAGGACATATTTTTCACCCAAGATATTATGATGGGTTGACCGAGTGGAATAGAATTGGAGTTATTAGTAGTTTAAAAGGGGAAGATGTGAATTCCAGTACTCGAAAATGAGATGAAATTAAGAATTGATAATGTGGAATAAATATTACTAAAGGTTACTCCTCAGTGAGTAGGAAGTGAATTCGAGATGGATGATTGTGAAAAGGTTGAATGTTATATCTACGGAGTGCATGGAGGAACTATTAAGAGTAAGATGACAACAATGGACCGTATGTAGAGTACAAATTTTATTTCATTTTTGAAGAATATATTAGAGGCGTTGTTATAAGTAAAGATGGAACTATTCCTTGGTGGCCCTGGCGCTAAGAGGGATAATGGGAGAATCCATCGACAAAAAGGAATTGTGGGAACAAGGGTGCCTTCTTGGAAAACTTTGGTGTTATTGATATAGAGAGGTGGAGATATAAAGTTGCATATTGATTGGTGAATATTATAAGAATTCACTATTGTAAAGGGGATAAATTGGATTCGATTGATAAAGGATCAAAAGTGAGCTGGAATTCATCCGTAAGGTTGTTGTTGTTGTGAGTTGGATTATCATGCCTACCAGAACCTTGAGTCAGTTGGGACTTTGTAAGAATAGTATAACGGAAATGTGCTAATTAGAACCAGATGTTGACAGGTCATGTTGGGTGAATTTACTTCTATGAAATATGTGGAATGGAGATTTTGGATGTAAGTATTGAGTTATGTTTTGGCATGGTATGACCCAAGGGGGATGAGTCTCCGAAAGTATGAAGGTGTAATTTTTGTCGGAAATTAATTATAACTACGTGTCTTCGCTATGTAGTGATGTTGAGTAGTTGCCTTAGGAGTGAGGTATATGGGATGCAAAGTATAGATAGTTTCGTAAATGTTTGTGGGAACGATGGACCGTGAGTTACGAGATCGATTAAAAACTATATGTTGTGGTTATTATGGGATGAAGCGAGAGAAAAATAAGTATCGTTGTATGTGTTGGACTATTAAGACAAAAGTAAAATAGTAATTGTGAAATATCATCTTTCTGGAATTTAGGAATTAAGGGTCTAATTAATATGGAATTTGAAACGTTGGAAGGATGATCCAACGAGTGAGTAGAAGTAATGTGAAACTATGAAATGACCATGGATGTGTTGTAGAAGATAGTGGCGATTGGTATGTATTACAGTGGATATGGAGTATGGATTATACCTTTCACATTTATCTGGATAATTTGGAGATGATAACTTTTGGAAGATATCCTTATCTATGATGAAAGTAGAAAAAGGATTTGTGGAATGTTGGAAATTGAAGTATAAGAATTGGGAAAGATACAGTTATATACTAAGCTATCAAGAATGATTTTTATGAACAGGTGTAGATGTGTTTGATTGTGTTGTTCAGAGGAAGGTAGGAGTCTGTCCGAAGTAAATGTGGATCTACAAGGATGGAAACGAGTAAGTTATAAGAGATTAGAATGTATTTGGACTTAGTTGGTTGTTATTGCAGGTTATGAAAAGTGTTCCAAGTTCGTATTTTGTTGTTCGAATAACGTGAAAAATAAGTCGTTCCTTGAGAATGGTTGTTTTGAGGGAGAGCGTTGGACAGCCGGAGTAAGAATTAGGTACGATTACAGTATGATTTTGTTTGATTTTGACAAAGTTGTGGATAGAATGTTGGATAATGATGTGATAATTTGATAGGTTATTAGTACTTGATCGTTATGACATAGTTGGTATTATACGATGAGAGAGGAATTATGAAAGTATTTATCTTACCCATGGATTGGAAGTGGATGAGAGTAAAATGGTGTTGAGTATCCGATAATATTGTTGCCATGATTGGAGATTGAAGTGTTTAGTAATCACATGAGCATACAATTCCGATTTGATCGGGAAGAGTGGAGTATGAAACGACTGAGATGGTCGGAATGTCGGAGGTATAGAGTTGAGAATTTTCCTATGTTTGCATTGATAGTTAAAGAGTTGAAATTGAGTTAGTAGTCAAGAGACTTACATTCGAATGTTGAGGTATGTTAAGTGAATTGTTATAATTGTGGTGAAGGTTAGAAAGAGTTAAAGTTAGATGTGAACTTCATGGAATAGATAGCTTCGAGTAATCATAGTGCGCAACGGAAGAGTGAAGTGGTGTAATTGTTTGTACGTAAATGGATAGTAAAGGCCCAAGATATTGAGCGATAAGACCTGTTGAGGTATTGAGACTATTGAACATCCCGGAATGAATGGGTAATGGTAAGAGGTTATCTACACATCGAGAATTACGGGATATGCATAGATATTAATATATGTGATGTGTGTGCTTCATTGATAGGTTATGATTATATTGTTTTAGTGCAGAAACTACAACGTTAGTCCGTTATCAATATTGTTGTAGCTAGACGATGTGTATCATGAGATTTTGGTGCTTGTCCTTGTTATCGCCTCGTTACCTTTGGTGATGGTACGAGTACGAGTAACTAATTCCTATGATGAGGATTAGGGAAGTGTTACATATGGTGATGGTAACGGTTTTTGATGTGTTTTATTTCAGATGTATACCTACGTGTTGTGAATTGATGATTGTGGTGTTTTTCTTGTTGTGGTAGTTTCATAGCACTAATATTGTTGTTTTGGATTAATTATATAATTACCAGTTATGGAAAGGGAGTGATTAGCCGGGTGCGATAATATATCTAGATAATTCCATTAAGTGCTATTTTCGAGGACGAAAATAAAATAAGTGGGGGAGAGTTGTAACACCCCGATTTCATAATTTATTTAATGAAATAATTATTATTTATATGGGTGGTGTTTTTGAGATTATAAGTGAAGAATTGTTTATTTAAATAATAATATAATGATAATATGGTATTATTTGAATATTATAACTAAATAAATAAAATAGTAAGAATTGGAGGTCTAAGCGGCAAGGTGGTAAATTGGTGTGGTTTTATGAGAAGGGAAAAAGGAATCATTTTCATTCATCGTGTTTTGGGGTGGAAATAAGAAGTTGGCTCTGGAGAAAGAGGAAAAAGAGAGAGAAGAGCAAGAGACCTAAAGCTCCAAGATCAAGATTGTTCAAGGAATCGATTAAATCTAAGGTAAGGGGGGAGAAAGGGTTCTTTATTGGTGATCTAACATGAAAGGGTAATTGAGAGGTCCTTACTCTCCTAGGGATTATGTGATTTGGTATATTCTGATGAATTGTGGTATGAATATGGAATTGCATGATTGATTGTTGTATTTGGAATAATCATTGTTTGAATTGATATAATTGGATTAATATGAAAACTGTTATATGAATGTTGTTGTTGATGATGTGAATTGAGAAGAGGAAGAGAAACTTAAAATCCCTAATTTGATTAGTAATATTAGGTTGGAAAGATATGTGGTATTAAAGGTCTTAAAATAAGTATAAGAATGACATTGGGACGGTTTTGAGTGATAAAAGTGAGATATAATCAATTGAACCCGAACTGGTATGAGATGGGGAATGAAAAGTGATTTTTGGGAAAAAGTTGATTTTGGGCGCAGGGCTCCTGACACGGGCCGTGTCACACGACACGGGTGGCCGTGTCAGGCTACGGGAACAAGATGGGGAGGATTTTTGAGAAGATTGGAGATCAGAGGGTGTGACACGGGCCGTGTCACACGACACGGGTGGCCGTGTCACAGTTCTGTACTTTGGAAAATGATGTTTTCAAGATGGTTCGCCAGGCCGTGTGACACGGGCCGTGTCAGGGGACACGGGGGGCCGTGTCAGGCCTCTGTATTTGGGAAATTCATGATATTTTAAGCCGGTTTCGTCCTGTTCCCTTGGTCTACTTTCTTACCATTAGTCTAAGGCTTTGAGAATAACATCCATGAGTAACTATAGGACCTGACAACCGATAATTAGTGTGTGAGTTTTATATGATTATTGTGGATAGTATAACTTTATTAATTGGTTACTTAAAATGTGTTGAGTATGGTGATGTTATTATAATTCTTGTACAAACTATATGATGGGCTGGTTGATAACCAATGAAGATCACGAGGATCATGTTGATTGGTAATATTGTTTATTGTATGCTTTGCGTATACCCCATGAGGTAGAGTTGGTAGCGGTGAGGATCAGAAGGATCATGTTATATTGGAAAATGTATGGAAAATAATTAAGAGTGGAATTAATGAGGAATTCATAGGATATGATAATTGATGATTAATGTGTAGGAATATATGTGCTTATGTTGATTTATATGACTCTTGAAGATGAACCATATGAATTGTGTTGATTATATGTGTGAATAATGTCTGATTGTTTATGTGACCCATGTGATGGGATGTGTGATAATTGATGAAGATCATGAGGATCGTGAAGGCATGACTGTTGTCATGCGTATTTGTATTATGGTGTATGTGTTTGAGTCTGCATATGCATACACATTTGGTGGAATGATCATGTCTCGGTGGAGCGTAAGTGATCATTCAGATTCATTGTGAATCGTTGGTTCAGAGATGATCGTGTCTCGGTGGAGCGTAAGCGATACATTCGGGTTCGAATTAATGAACCATTGTTGAAAGTCGGTACCGCACTTGCATTGTGTCATTGAGTCAATTTGCATTGATTGAATTAATGATGTATGATATGTGTTGATGAACTATTTGAGATATCAATTAATAGTATGATGTATGATGTGTATTTGATGAATAGAGGTGAGACTACCCTATAAGATGTTATTTGCACCGTTAATTTATTGAATTGTTTTCTCACCCCTTTATTGTTTGGTTGCGTTTGTGCTTCTTCGGAAGTACAGATGATTCAGGTACTTGAGTATGCTTGGAGTACAAGTTGTTTAGTCGAGTCCTAGGAGTCGCTCTAATACATAACACGGGAAATGGGGATATTTGTTATTTAATTATTCTTGTTGTAATAGTTACGTATCATATTTTGTTGAAACTTATAAATTAAGTGAATTGATGAATTTTGTGGATATTTGGCGAATTGCCGACTGTTGAATAAAAAGATATTTCCGCTGTTTTTAATAAATGATTATACTTTTGGTTGATTTTGAAAATGTAACTACTCACTTGTTAATTATACTCTGATTTAGCTGAAAACTTATGTTATTTTAGAAAATGGGAAAAATGGGTGTTACAATTGGTATCAGAGCAGGTCCGTCCGTCCGGCCAGGTTGTCGTGTGTCGTTTGTCCCAGAGTATACGATATGTGTGTGAAACACTATCGGTACTTGCTTGTTTGCTAGCTGTTTGTTTGTAGATGTTTATTGAAAATAAGTGGGGGATAAGTTATTACTTCTCCAAAGAGTAGGCTTGTGATGTGTTGGAGTTGCGGTGTGGTAGTGGTTGTTAAGGTTGGCGTTAACTAAGGATCCGTTGGTGAAGCAACTTAGTTCACAAAATGCAAGTAACGTTATTAAAGTTGGGAAATATGGTTTATGACCATCATGATTGTCGGCTATTATTGACAAATTGAGGAACTGATAACCCTTAATCCCTTGTTGATAATAGACGGAATCGTGTTGGATACAGAGGACATATTTTTCAGCCAAGATAGTATGCTTGGTAGACCGAGTGGAATAGAATTGGAGTTATTAGTAGTTTAAAAAGGGAAGATGTGAATTCCGGTACTCGAAAAAAAGATGAAATTAAGAATTGATAATGTGGAATAAATATTACTAAAGGTTACTCCTCAGTGAGTAGGAAGTGAATTCGAGATGGATGATTGTGAAAAGGTTGAATGTTATATCTACGGAGTGCATGGAGGAACTATTAAGAGTAAGATGACAACAATGGACCGTATGTAGAGTACAAATTTTATTTCATTTTTGAAGAATATATTAGAGGTGTTGTTATAAGTAAAGATGGAACTATTCCTTGGTCGGTCCTGGCGCTAAGAGGGATAATGGGAGAATCCATCGACAAAAAGGAATTATGGGAACAAGGGTGCCTTCTTGGAAAACTTTGGTGTTATTGATATAGAGATGTGGAGATATAAAGTTGCATATTGATTGGTGAATATTATAAGAATTCACCATTGTAAAGGGGATAAATTGGATTCGATTGATAAAGGATCAAAAGTGAGCTGGAATTCATTCGTAAGGTTGTTGTTGTTGTGAGTTGGATTATCATGCCTACCAGAACCTTGAGTCAGTTGGGACTTTGTAAGAATAGTATAACAGAAATGTGCTAATTAGAACCAGATGTTGACAGGTCATGTTGGGTGAATTTACTTCTATGAAATATGTGGAATGGAGATTTTGGATGTAAGTATTGAGTTATGTTTTGGCATGGTATGACCCGAGGGGGATGAGTCTCCGAAAGTATGAAGGTGTAATTTTTGTCGGAAATTAATTATAACTGCGTGTCTTCGCTATGTAGTGATGTTGAGTAGTTGCCTTAGGAGTGAGGTATATGGGATGCAAAGTATAGATAGTTTCGTAAATGTTTGTGGGAACGGTGGACCGTGAATTACGAGATCGATTAAAAACTATATGTTGTGGTTATTATGGGATGAAGCGAGAGAAAAATAAGTACCGTTGTAAGTGTTGGACTATTAAGACAAAAGTAAAATAGTAATTATGAAATATCATCTTTCTGGAATTTAGGAATTAAGGGTCTAATTAATATGGAATTTGAAACGTTGGAAGGATGATCCAACGAGTGAGTAGAAGTAATGTGAAACTATGAAATGACCATGGATGTGTTGTAGAAGATAGTGGCGACTGGTATGTATTACAGTGGATATGGAGTATGGATTGTACCTTTCACATTTATCTGGATAATTTGGAGATGATAACTTTTGGAAGGTATCCTTATCTATGATGAAAGTAGAAAAAGGATTTGTGGAATGTTGGAAATTGAAGTATAAGAGGTTATCTACACATCGAGAATTACGGGATATGCAGAGATATTAATATATGTGATGCGTGTGCTTCATTGATGGGTTATGATTATATTGTTTTAGTGGAGAAACTGCAAGGTTAGTCCATTATCAGTATTGTTGTAGCTAGACGATGTGTATCATGAGATTTTGGTGTTTGTCCTTGTTATCGCCTCGTTACCTTTGTTGATGGTACGAGTGCGAGTAACTAATTCCTATGATGAGGATTAGGGAAGTGTTACATATGGTGATGGTAACGGTTTTTATTGTGTTTTATTTCAGGTGTATACCTACGTGTTGTGAATTGATGATTGTGGTGTTTTTGTTGCTGTGGTAGTTTCATAACACTAATATTGTTGTTTTGGATTAATTATAGAATTACTAGTTATGGAAAGGGAGTGATTAGCCGGGTGCGATAGTATATCTAGATAATTCCATTAAGTGCTATTTTCGAGGACGAAAATAAAATAAGTGGGGGAGAGTTGTAACACCCCGATTTCATAATTTATTTAATAAAATAATTATTATTTATATGGGTGGTGTTTTTGAGATTATAAGTGAAGAATTGTTTATTTAAATAATAATATAATGATAATATGGTATTATTTGAATATTATTACTAAATAAATAAAATAGTAAGAATTGGAGGTCTAAGGGGCAAGGTGGTAAATTGGTGTGGTTTTATGAGAGGGGTAAAAGGAATCATTTTCATTCATCGTGTTTTGGGGTGGAAATAAGAAGTTGGCTCTGTAGAAAGAGGAAAAAGAGAGAGAAGCACAAGAGACCTAAAGCTCCAAGATCAAAATTGTTCAAGGAATCGATTGAATCTAAGGTAAGGGGGAGAAAGGGTTCTTTATTGGTGATTTAACATGAAAGGGTAATTGAGAGGTCCTTACTCTCCTAGGGATTATGTGATTTGGTATAATTTGATGAATTGTGGTATGAATATGGAATTGCATGATTGATTGTTGTATTTGGAACAATCATTGTTTGAATTGATATAATTGGATTAATATGAAAATTGTTATATGAATGTTGTTGTTGATGATGTGAATTGAGAAGAGGAAGAGATACTTAAAATACCTAATTTGATTAGTAATATTAGGTTGGAAAGATATGTGGTATTAAAGGTCTTAAAATATGTATAAGAATGACATTGGGATTGTTTTGAGTAATAAAAGTGAGATATAATCAAGTTAACCCGAACTGGTATGAGATGGGGAATGAAAAGTGATTTTTGAGAATAAGTTGATTTTGGGCGCATGACTCCTGACACGGGCCGTGTCACACGACACGGGTGGCCGTGTCAGGCTATGGGAACAAGATGGGGAGGTTTTTTGAGAAGATCGGAGATCAGAGGGTGTGACACGGGCCGTGTCACACGACATGGGTGGCCGTGTCACAGTTCTGTACTTTGGAAAATGATGTTTTCAGGATGGTTCGTCAGGCCGTGTGACACGGGCCGTGTAAGGGGACACAGGGGGCCGTGTCAGGCCTCTGTATTTGGGAAATTCATGATATTTTAAGCCGGTTTCGTCCTGTTCCCTTGGTCTACTTTCTTACCATTAGTCTATGTCTTTGAGAATAACATCCATGAGTAACTATAGGACCTGACAATCGATAATTAGTGTGTGAGTTTTATATGATTATTGTGGATAGTATAACTTTATTAATTGGTTACTTAAAATGTGTTGAGTATGGTGATGTTATTATAATTCTTGTACAAACTATATGATGGGCTGGTTGATAACCGATGAAGATCACGAGGATCATGTTGATTGGTAATATTGTTGATTGTATGCTTTGCGTAGACCCCATGAGGTAGAGTTGGTAGCGGTGAGGATCAGAAGGATCATGTTATATTGGAAAATGTATGGAAAATAATTGAGAGTGGAATTAATGAGGAATTCATAGGATATGGTAATTGATAATTAATGTGTAGGAATATATGTGCTTATGTGTATTTATATAACTCTTGAAGATGACCCATATGAATTGTGTTGATTATATGTGTGAATACTGTCTGATTGTTTATGTGACTCATGTGATGGGATGTGTGATAATTGATGAAGATCATGAGGATCGTGAAGGCATGACTGTTGTCATGCGTATTTGTATTATGGTGTATGTGTTTGAGTCTGCATATGCATACACATATGGTGGAATGATCATGTCTCGATGGAGCGTAAGTGATCATTTGGATTCATTGCGAATCGTTGGTGCAGGGATGATCGTGTCTCGGTGGAGCGTAAGCGATACATCCGGGTTCGAATTAATGAACCATTGTTGAAAGTCGGTACCGCACTTGCATTGTGTCATTGAGTCACTTTGCATTGATTGAATTAATGATGTATGATATGTGTTGATGAACTATTTGAGATATCGATTAATAATATGATGTATGATGTGTATTTGATGAATAGAGGTGAGACTACCCTGTAAGATGTTATTTGCACCATTAATTTATTGAATATTTTTCTCACCCCTTTGTTGTTTGGTTGCGTCTGTGCTTCTTCGGAAGTACAGATGATTCAGGTACTTGAGTATGTGTAGACACCCCAAATTTGCCCTCTGGTTTTCTATCTTTTTCAGCTTTTCATTTTGCATTCATACGCATCTTTGCATAGTCTCCTGAGACATGGGATCATATTTTCTGAAGAATTTGGGTTTCACGTTTTTATCTGTGGATTATCAGAGAATTCAAAGTTTCAGCTATACAGCCATCAGTGGCATCATCCTCTCTTTTCTCCTATCACTAATTAGGGTTTATTTCCCTGTTTTAGTAACCTTCAAGGATTTCACGTGTGAAGACTATTTCTTGGCGCATCTGGAACATCATCAGTAATTGAGGGTGAATAAGAGGTTTTCTCTTTGTCAAGTTACAAGGCCACTATTTTCTTCCCAGCATCTCAGGCTATCTTTTATCTCAAAAGTTTTGGTTTCAGTTCAAGTGTGTTTGTTCAGTTGCGATCTAATTCAGATGGATGTTTGACCTAATCTTGGTTGAAACTATCAGGAGATTTCTTCAAATGCAAGTTATCTATTTCAGGACTATTTATCAGTCAGTGTGTATCCAAGGTTGTGTGTGGATTTCTTGAGGTTATCAAGCAGTGGCTCGTGTGGGGTTTGGTTCAGAAAATCAGTTTTTTTATCATTGATCCATCAGTGGCGAATTGTTCAATGGTGTTGGCGATTTATTTTAATATGATGTTTTGTGAAAAATCTCAAGTGTGGTGTGTGCATCCGTGACTTTTGATATTGGTTCATGTTCATATCCATATCCATTTATTTCCATTATTCCCTATCCATAATTACCCGATTTTTATTCTTTTTTCCATTAACCACTTTCGAATCCATTTTCAACTTCCACAAAGTTCTTGAACCATTTTTATAGTTTTTTACTCTATCCATCTTTAAGGTTTTGTCCACATTTTAAACCTCATTGTTTCTAACCAAAATCCACAAGATCATTTATCTTTCCAAACCATATATCATTTTTTCTAATTAAATTACATTTTTGTTAAACCTTTTTTTCACTCATTTCATAAGCCCACATCATTTCTACAAAGCCCATTTCTCACTTTTTCATTTAACTTACAACACATTTTATTTTGATCTCTACATTTTTATTTCCATTCCATTTCATTTTTATTTCTTTTCCATTCAAGACCATTTCTATATCTATTCACTATTCAATATACATTTCCATATCCTATCAATTTCATTTATCCGCTTCTTTTTTTTTTCTTTCTTTTCATTTAATTCCGTATTCCATTACGTAAACCAATTCTCATTTTTTCCATTTTCCATGTCCAAATCCTTTGTGTAAATTCATTCTAAACATTGTCTAATATATATTCTGTTTCCATATTTTTATTTAATCTCATAACTCATAATATTATTTTGACTCATTTTAATCCATACTTTTCTACATCATTTCACAAACACCTATTCCCATGGACCCACACAAGGCAGCAGACCACCCCACTCTCACAACAACTTTTACACCAATTCCACTACTCCCCAATTTTCAGCCTACTGTGACTTTGTCACCCTCTACACAACTTCCGTACAACCTTCACACAAACCTTCATAACCTTCACGCAAACATCATTACAACACACATTCTTCTACTAATTTTTTTAAATCAACACTCAACCCACTCAACTACCCTGCATCTCACAATCTTCAAACCTGCAAAAACACAACAGCAACACACAATCACACGCCATCCTTCATCACCTCACCAACAAGCTTTTTCTTCTTCAATTTCGCCGCATCACCCTTCAACTAAACAGCACCCTTCACCATCTTTAAAAACAAACACAGCTCAACACCCACACCATCACACTGATTCACAAACTTTTCAATCCATTTTTCATCAAACCGATACAGATTTTCACTCAACTTTAACCTGCAAAACCAAGCAAACTCATAAGCCTCCTTCAATAAACCGTAGACTTCCCAACATCAACAGTCCGAACACACACTTCATCGCACAAAGCTTTTTCCTCTTCCCAACCCCAAATCCCATCGCATCACACCACAAACCGACATGTTCTTCGTACCTGCAAAACAAAAACCTTCACTCTCTTTACCTTCAAACCCTCACCGCCTTCATCATTTCCAACAACAACAGTAAAGCATCACAGCAACAACAAACAGAAAAAAGAAGAAGAAGAAAGTTAGATCGAAGCGAAGATTTTGAATCACACAAAGAAGAAAGGGGATTTCGGTCGAAGAACTCAACAAATCGACCAAAGCAGAGGGAGATGAAGAGATTGAAACGGTGAGAAAAAGGTGTTGATACCTGAAATCAAACCAAGAGATCCTGAAGCGGAATCTTCGGCGCGAGAATGAGACAGAGAGAGACGGTGATGGATCGAGATGATGGAAATCACGGACGACGGTGCGAGGTCGGCTCAGATGCTTTTCTTCCGACGTCATTTTGGAAGATCGTTGCTCTCGGAGACTGATGAAGCTCGATTAAGGTCATCGGAAGTGCATTTTGTTTGACGAAGGAGAAGGACGATCTTGTTTGGTGAGCGGAAGGTGAGCGAGCAACGTTTGTTTGGCGAAGAAGGAGCTTGAACAGGGGCGCTGCGTTTGAGCCTGAAGAAAGAGTCGTGTTCTGATTTTTATTTTGACCTTTTTTCCATATTTATTATTTTAATTTCTGATTATTAAATTTACTGATTATTATTTTTTCCTTATGTTTAATTTTGCTTTTAATTTTTGTTTTGATTAGGAAGATTTCCATATTTGTTGCTGTTTTTGGGCCTAAGGCCTTAAGCCCGTGTTGACTCTTTCCTTGCTCACAGCACACCACCGAGCTACTGCCTGCACCCTTGCCTGCTGATTTTTGGTCTTTATTAATATTTCTTTTGTTATTCTATTTGTTAATTAAATTTTCAATGTTTTTTCTTGATTAAATTTCTAATTAGTTTTAATTGACTTTTTATTTATTAGGTTCTAACATAGATCTTGGTTAAAGTTTGAATATCAATTTTGTCATACTTATTTGAAATTTTTGTTGATAATTAATTAGCAGATTTATTTGAATTTTTGTAGTAAGATTTCTTAGTTTTTCTTTTTTTTCTTCTAAGTGAATTTGATTGATTTTAGGTGATAATGTTGATTTTCAATTTCTAAGGTGGATCTTGTTTCTTGATGCCTATTTCGATTAATCCTTGATTTCTTTGGTACTTGACATGTGCGTTTGAGTTTTGCCATTATTTAGACTTGATACTTGACGTTTTCCACTTGGTGATACTTCGACATACTTTAAGCTTCCGACGGATTTCTTGAATTCTTTCGCGCGCATTGAAGAGGCAACGGACCTTTTCCGTTAGGTACCACGGAGGCCCGATTTTACTTTTTGCATACTGCTTGCATCTGGAAGTCCTACTGGTGTAGGCTCTGTTTGTGCATTACTCCATATCGCATTTTCATCTCTTTATCTTATCTCCATTTTTGCATTCTCATCTTCTTATCTTATGTCTTCTTCATCTTAATTTTTCTTCCTCATCTTCTTTATCTCTTGCCTTGCTTGAGGTGTGCCTAGGCCACCATGGAGCTTCTCCTTTCATCTTTCTCTTCTTCTTTCTTTCTTCTTTAGGATAGTGAGCCTCACTAACCTAGGACCATCCGAGCATGTGAATATTGACTAGTCCCCCACTTAGTTTTACCTTTGTGTCTCCTTGAGTCTTCTCTTCTCATCTCATAATCAGGGACTAAACCCTAAAGGCTTTAAGGCTTTGTGATTAAGCTTATGCCTGCATCCTTCTATTAGGATGGAGTGTATAACTTTAATCCTAAGTGTTAAACCCTTAATGTGTTTAAATCTCTTAATCAATTCACTTAATAATCATCAAGACATCACACTTGTAACTTGGGCCTTGCATTAGGGTTCTAATTCTTCCTTAATTGGTTAAGAAGGACTAACCCTAGTGTTAATGGACAAGTCCTCCTCAAGTTTGTCTTACAAACCATAAAACTCACTTCTTCATCTCATCATTAAATAAAATCCACTTAACCAAAGGCTTGTTTTGTCATGAGTTTAATCCCTAATCATGGATTAAGTTGAGGAGCTTTCCTCAGCTTAAACATTCTCATCTATTATCCTTCTATTAGGATGGTGTAATGAGTCTGTTTAATCCTTGATTATGGCTTAACCTCATTACTTAACACTAAACAAAAATACCAAAAACATTTAAATAATCACAAGTAGGTTAATGATCTTAATCCTACACCAAAGGTGATTAAGTGTGAGAATCTGACTTCACACTTAAGGTATTCTCATTACCCCTAATCAGAGGGAGGATGTGATGAGTTTACTAACCCATTGGTTTAGGCTTAAGCTCATTAACTTATGACAAACTTTCAAAAGCAATAAAAGACTGAAAACACAAAAACAAACAATAATCGTCTCCTCCGGGATTCTTTTCTCATCTCACTCACTCATAAACGAGAACTTGCTTCTTCCGTCTAATGCAAGACAGTTTGCACCTGAGCCAGACAGGTCATACACTTGAGCATTGATAAGCAAGCAGTTCACAAGTCAATTCATCTTTCAGTCTCTTTGGGTCGAACTACGGTGTTCTGACTTCCTCATTGCACGAGAGGATACGTAGGCATAACTTAACAGTTATCGAACAAAAGTCTCTGTATATTCCCCCTCCTTCTAGCCTTATTCTTTTAGCCTCATGATCTTGAGCATCTTATTCCAGTTCTTACACTGACACTGTACATTTATACACTTCACACTTCTTTTACACAGACACCTGTACATCTTTTTCCAACTCTTTTATGCACAGATTGCACTGACACTATCCCTTTAAAACACAAATCTTTTAAGCGTGGATCCCGTCGAGTACGACGGACAATCTGGGTGCTAATACCTTCCCAGGTTGTAACCAACCCCCTTTCTCAGTCTCTCTGGTTTGCAAACCGTCTTATCCATATCTTTCTAGGTCTATGCAGCATTACCTTTCCTCCGGGATAAAAATGCCTAGCTGGCGACTCTATTCATTCCCTGTGAGTTCACTCCTGTGTGTTCTCACTTCCTCTTTTCGCCGACCATTCGCGTCTGTACCATATTTGAGCCCAGTCTCATCTTTTGGGAGTGACAGCTTGGCGACTCTGCTGGGGATTAATGAAACCAGGGCTTCTGGTTCTTTTTGTGGGTTCCTCCTAGCGCTTGATTGATTTGTGTTCACAGGGGTGTTATGTGCTATTTGTGCTTGTATTTGTATTTATTTTTGCTTTATGTACAGTTGTTTTACTACTTTCTTTACAGCTTTACATATATCATACTGTCATACTGTGCTGGCTGGATCTGTTTTGTTGCTTTGGTGGGTGGGGGTTCTATTGAGAGTTTAAGGTCCTATACCTGGAACCTGAGTGACACCTAGGCTAGAGTGGTTCATGTTCTTTCCCATTCCATTTCGGTCTGGTGCGGGAATATGAAACACGGTTCAGATATGGGTTTCTTCTTGAGAACTCTGTGCTACAGATTTCCTGTAGTGCTAGGGCTATCTGGGAAGCCTGCTAAGTCTGGATGACCTTTATCACGACCTTCAGAAACTGAGGTGAATTAGAGGAGGATTTTTTATGGTTATTGTAAACATTGTACCTCCGGGTTAGAAGTGTTTACACTTCTCATAACTGATCCAAGTCTGAGGATCCTTGTTTTAGAACACTACCTGTGAGGGGGTTGGGCTGTTTACAGGTTTGCAGGAACCCTTGACCTCAACATACCCTCATTACCAGTACAATTGTTTGATCCGGTCACTATGATCCTGAAGTTATTGACCTCTGGTTTTCAGTTACTATTTCTGGTTACTATACAGAGATCTTGTGGTTACAGACACTTGATTCTTGGCAGTATTCCAGATTCCAGGCAGTTTCCAGCTGTGATCCCGTGTCTTTGCATCTTTTGCATTATCATTTTGCATTTCGCATTTGCATCAGCATTGCATTTTCCTCCTCCAGAGATCTCATCCTTCCTCTTTTGTCCATGGCCAGCCAGCTGATTTCCCGGTACTCAGTTTGAACAAGTGGTCACAGTTAGAAGACGACAGAGTGTTTGAAGGAAGACTGAACAGTGTCAAGAGGTAAAGGGTCAGATTGGAAGTCGTCAGTAGCTATGTCAGAGAGCAACCGTCAGAATGTTGAGTTTCCACCTGGTTTCACTTCGGTGACCAATCCTCTGTATGGTCTTTCTCCTGATGATGATTTTCTGCAAGTGAACTACCTTACTCAAGCTCAGCCTGTACAGACCCCGATCGTGAATCAGAATGTACCTGACCCATCTGCTGTCCGAGGTGGACCTTCATCTTCTTCTGATTCTACGAATTATCAGAGTTTTGCCTTCCCTATGCCAGATTTCCAAGGGGCAACCCCTCTTGTGAAAACCAAGGATCCACGAGCTATTGATCCTGCTGAAAGGTTTCGTGTGTTGGAGGAGCAACTCAAAGGCTTATCGGATCCTGATGCCTTTGGTTTTGATGCTCTAAACATGTGTTTGGTGCCTGGTCTTGTCATTCCTCCAGATTTCAAAACTCCGAAGTTTGAGAAATACACTGGTGTCAGTTGCCCGAAGCGTCATTTGGTAATGTTTTGTAGAAAAATGACTTCTCATGCCCGCAATGATAAGTTGATGATTCACTGTTTTCAGGACAGTTTAAGTGGGGCATCTTTAAGTTGGTACATGGATTTGGAAAACAGTCATATCCGATCTTGGAATGATTTATCCAGAGCTTTCGTAAAGCAATACCAGTACAATATGGACGTGGCGTCCAATCGCACGCACTTGCAGAGCCTATCCCAGAGGAGTGGTGAATCTTTCAGAGAATATGCACAGCGGTGGAGAGAATTGGCAGCCCAAGTGCAACCACCGCTTTCAGACAGAGAATTAATTGACCTGTTCGTGGGCACCTTGCAGGGTCCATACTTGGAAAGAATGAGTAGCATTGGGATGACAAGCTTCTCTGATTTGATGATAGTTGGAGTACGCATTGAGAGCCTGCTCAAAAGTGGAAAGATCCAGGACTTTTCGAATATCCCTGCTAGTGAAGGTGAGTCTGTTGTTAGCTCCCAAGAGGAAGAATGGAATGACGTCAGTGCAGTCATGGCCAATATCGAATATTCTAGACCAACATCTTCTCAGAGATCATCTTTTCCTGAATCTGATTACTCTTACGGGCATTCGGCAATGCTCAGAGCACTGTGTCAGAAACCCTGGGCTCCTCCTCGTCCAAATCTACAAGCTCATGGTCGAAGACCTCAGAATCAACTTCAGAGCCATCATAGGCCTCGTAACAATCTGGAAAGAAGGATTGCTCCTCTTCATCCAGTCCCCATGGCATACAGTGAACTCTTGCCACATCTAGTTCAGAGCTCTTTGGTGGTTCCTAAGCTTCTCAAGCCGTTACCAGGGCCGTACCCTCCAGGGTACAACCCTCATGAGCAGTGCGGGTATCATGGTGGATCAACGGGGCATTCAACTGAAGATTGCAAAGCTTTTCAAGCCAAAGTACAACAGTTGATCGACAAGGGCTACATTTCCTTTCCAGAAGGAAGCTTGGTTGTGCACGTCAACCTTTCACCTGATTGAGTTCAAAGACTTCAGAAGAAGCGTATCTTGATTTCAGTGGCTCAGACAACAGTATGTCATCAGAGTTGGTGTTCGCTGTATCCTTTTATCATTTGCATTGTAGTTTCTTTCCTGTTAGCAGCTACTTGTCTTTTAAGCATTGTTATTTTAAATGGTAATGTTAATGTAGTGATCATGCACTTTTGAATCAATTATGTCGCATTCGCTCATTTTTCTTTACTTGCGTTGAAAAAAGAAAAAAACAAAAAAAATTGCATCCATTTACCTCCCATTTATTTCACTGTTGTTTAGCAGGTTTGAGGGAGGATGATGACAACTGAATACTCATAATTGTTAAAGGTATGCTTTCAGGGTAGAACCTGCTGACGATGTACAGGCATTGTTTCAATTCCCAAACACCGGAGATATAAGGGAGATAGACCCTCGTCAACCCCTTTGAGCCTTGAAGTAGGAGTTTCTTTTCTAAACGAAAAAACCCTCACATTCAACCCAGGGCAGGGTAGTTATCAGTTAATTTGACTGAGCGTTCAAATTTCCAAAGGAGTGTGCATCCGAGGATCCATTACCTTTATTCATTACACCTCAAGAGGTCAAGGGACGTGAAACCACAATGGTCATCCCTCACCAACAAAGGAATGAGGCAGTCAACCCTTTCAGCAAGTCATGACAAGCCAGTGTCACACGATTTGTTCAACAAAAAAAAAAAAAAAAAAAAAAAAAATAAAGCCCGTTAAGTCGAAAAAATGTGTGAAAACATATGACTTAGGCAAAAGTTAGGGCATCCCGCTGGACTTCGAAATCGAAAAATTCAAAAAAAAAAGGGGGGAACCAGTCCAGGCAAAAGTTAAGGAGTAAAAAAAAATGAAAGAGAATCTTCCCTGAGAACAAAGTCGTGTGACCAGACACAAAGTCAGAATGGGTGACTGTTACTCCAAGAAACCTCATTGGTGCGTAAACCATCAACGTCATTGGTTCCTCAATCATTACAAAACCCTTGTGAGAAGCGAGCGCTTAAGTCGAATTAGCTGAACATAGGACTGGAGAACATCAAGGAGAATGGGTGGGCACAAATAAACTTTGAGCCATAAACCCTTCTTTCTAAAACCGTGAACCAGACCACGTTATAACCCTTGAAAGTCCTAATTGAATCAGGTTCAATTCTGAAAGCATACTACGACAAGGTTGCGTAAACTGACTCCTAACGATTTACTAACTCAACACTACGTTTGGACTAATCGTCCATTCGTCACACACTGTCACAACATTTAAATAAATAAATTTTCAAAAACTTGCATGTGTACTGCATTAAAATTACCATTTGTGAATGAACAATTTTAATTGCAAGTCAGTCTGTGACATCAGGGAAGTTCCTACAAAGGACAATCAGAGGAAAACTTGATTATTCAACAATGATGACCAGAATCAAGCGCATCGTGCAGGCCTATGAATCAGGGGCATGTTATCCAGTGGTTTTGTTGACCAAGGAATATGTCAGGGTAAAGAGAGTTCCCAAGCATCAGTTGATCGAGGAACGTCATTCAAAGTCAGTTGATCAGAGCTGAATCTGCCAAACAGGGGTAGGCCACCCGAAATTTCTGTTGTCCAAGGATGAAATCTTCCAGTGCTCAGTCAGAATGAGTCAAGTCGCTTTCACGCTCATACCGGGGCAGAATAATTCCAGAGCTCGCTAAGTGCAACTCTCCTTGAGAGAGCATCCAAGTTTTCTATTCCAGAAATTGGATAACCAGCAACAGTCTGTTCAGAGACTCGCCCAACAGGGGCAAACTTTAGCTTCACAGAGCCATTTATATCGGTGATCTTCGAGTTCAAGACGAGTATCGGGAAATCGTGCTACCCACTCTCGCCTTTGTAACCTTTCTCAACCAGAAGCTACATTAGACCTTTCTTCCCATCCTCGGGAACATTTCTGGCTTTTCATAATCATTGCATAAATCATTTGCATACGTTATTCATGTCGCTTCGCTAGAGCATACGCATCATAATTGCATTGGGCATTCCCCGAAACATCGATCTCACATCCAGGGCCTCGTAACCCCCAACTTATCAACCTTTCAAAGTCCAGTTCTCGTCTGGCAAACCAATCCAAAGTCCAGTTCTCGTCTGGAAAAACTTTTCAAAGTCTAGTCCTCGTCTGGCAGACAAACCCAAAGTCCAGTTCTCGTCTGGCAAACCAACTTCAAATACCAGTTCTCATCTGGTAGGCGAATCTTGTAACCAGTTCTCGTCTGGTCACCTTTTCATTTAGTCTTTAAACGCCAGTTCCCGTCTGGTAGTCATTCTTTTTCAGAGTCAATTCTCGTTTGACAATGAACCCCGAGGAGTCAGTTCTCGTCTGACGACTTATTCTTTGCCCATCAGTTCTCGTCTGTTGGCCTAATTTCAATAAACCAGTTCTCGTCTGGTAATTCACCTTCAAAAGTCTAATTGCTTGGCAACCAAAAAAAATATATCTATCAACCTGGCCCTAGCGCCCAACCATCCTTGTTTCATATCTTTGGTTATGAGCATACGTCTGCATTGTACATCATTTGCATTTCATCTTCATACCGCATGGTTTCTGTTTTAGCTCTGATGTGGGGCAAGAATCGTTTCAAGACGTAATCTGGGGTAGTTATCTCAAGACTTGTTGAATTTCTGCGAGAGTTTGAAGACACTGGGGCAATTCTGGATGCCAAGTCTTCTGTAAAATGCTCTGAAGACAATCTTTTTATGGATGATGCAGTATGGTATAATTGAGGAGTTAAGGGAATGTTAGTTCATTCAGGATGATCAGTAATGCTTTTGTTGAGCTCAGAAGTTTGAAGCACTGTGTTAATTCTCAGGGAATGTCTGGTATTTATTTTACCAGCAGGGCATTGGAAGTTTATTTCTTCCCCAAGCATAATTTTTCTTCAGCCAACAAGGTTTCCTCGTGAGGAGTTGGTATTCTCTACAGTCAAAGTCCAATTTTCATTGGCATATCTTCCCAACACAGTTGTCATGCTATACATGGGGCATATTTTGATTCTCCAGCAAAGTCTCTCCTCAGCAGAGCATTGCCAAATCTCTTCTCAACCATGCCAGAAGGTTGACACATCCCCAGCTGAGTTGGAACAGATGATAACCCCAACAGAACTTCAAAGCAAATTGAATCGTTCTCGTCCCCAAGCGGACTTATCTTTCCACAGCAAAGTTTTCCCAACAGGAAGCTGAAGGCCTTGCTTCCCCACAAAGTTAGAATTATCAGAATTCCCTCCTCAGCAGGATTGTGTGATCAAGCATCTTCCCTAGCCAAGTCTAAAGATGATCTTTCCCCATAGAGTCATCGGGATTCTCATTTCCAAGGGATTTCCCCAGCAGAGCAAGAAGAAATTCTCCCTAGTGGAGTCGGAGCAGGATGATCAGATCCTCAATAGATGTTCAAAGCAGTTAAACGAAGTATACCTCACGCAGAGTTGTCTTTCCTCCAGTGAAAACCTCTCCAACAGGCATCAGGTTGCCAACACTTCGTTCCCATCAGAGTTAAAAGCTTTCAACCCGTCAACAGTATACAGAATGCTTCCCAGATTCCCCAGCGGAGAGTTAAAGCTAAAGCAGTTGCCTCACATTCAAACATCAGTATATACTCCTTGTGGCACCCGTCCGTGTCATATCCCCAGCATAAAGCCAAAGCATCCCCTTTGCACTCACAGATATGTATATAACTTTCTTGACATCCGTCCGTGTCATTTTCCCCAGCATAATTACCTAAACACTTTGTATATCAAATACTTGTTTACTATACTTTTCTCTTTTTGGCACTCGCCTGTGACACTCTCCCCAGCAGATTGAACACTCATCTATACATACTTATACAGATACTCGTCTGTATCTTGTATACACCATTTATACATCCCCGCAGATTCGACACTCGTCCGTGTTCTTTGTTAACCCGTTGGTACTCGTCCGTATCATCATCTCAGAACATGCGTCAAGCGTTTGTTTCTACATGATACTCGTCCGTATCATAGTCTTAAGGATGCTCGCCCACATCTTTAATCCATACACTTTCGTCTTCTTGAATTTAGACACTCGTCTGTGTCTACCTTTCCCCAGAAGAGTCCCCTCAGATTCAACACTCGTCCGTGTTCATTGGTAACCAGTTGATACTCGTTCGTATCATCATCTCTAAACACGTGTCAGTATTTGTTTCTACCCGATACTCGTCCGTATCATAGTCTTAAGGATGCTCGTCCGCATCTTTTAAATCTATACACAAATGTCAAAACACTTATACCTTTATTTCTTGGATGTAAACACTCGTCCGTGTTTACTATTCCCCAGTAGATAGCCAGCAAAGCAAATTTTTCTTTGTTATCTGACATTCGTCCTATGTCATGATAAACCCTGAGAGCAGCCGTCCCCTGCTAGGTGGTCTTCCTCCACCTCTTGATGATCGTCCTTCATCATACTCGTCCGATGGCCGTCCCCATCGTTGACCTTTTATCTGGCATTCGCCCTATGTCGCGATATTTTCGGCAGACGTACCCTGCCAGGTGATCGTCCTTCACCTTTGATGACCGTCCCTCATCATTATTTCATTTATTTTTTTAATTTATTTTTTTAACCCGATGGCCGTCCCCGTCGTGGTCCCTTGTCCTTTTCCTGATGATCGTCCTTCATCAGTCTAGCCCGATGGCCGTCCCCATCGTTGTTTACATGACTTTATGAACTTGATGGCCGTCCCCATCATTTTTCATTAATCCCCAGAGAATCTTACAGCTTTACTTGATGGCCGTCCCCATCATAATACCTTTTATCCCCAGCATGTCGGTCGTCCCCGTCATTGCTTTATTTTCCGCACTTTTCCAGCATGTCGTCCGTCCCCGTCATTGCTCTTTACCCAGCAGTCGTCCTCTGCTCGACGGTCGTCCTCCGTCGCCCATACTTTATAATATACTTTATTTTCCTTTTACAATCTATATCCCTTTTCTTCTTCATTCTGTGAGTGCAAATTTTGGACTGTCTTTGATATTCAACCACAAGTTATCTTGTTTGCCTGCTAAGCCGTAGCTTACATCCTGCACATCTAACTCATGTTTGAATAGGGGCAGCTGTAGACACCCCAAATTTGCCCTCTGGTTTTCTATCTTTTTCAGCTTTTCATTTTGCATTCATACGCATCTTTGCATAGTCTCCTGAGACATGGGATCACATTTTCTGAAGAATTTGGGTTTCATGTTTTTATCTGCGGATTATCAGAGAATTCAAAGTTTCAGCTATACAGCCATCAGTGGCATCATCCTCTCTTTTCTCCTGTCACTAATTAGGGTTTATTTCCCTGTTTTAGTAACCTTCAAGGATTTCACGTGTGAAGACTATTTCTTGGCGCATCTGGAACATCATCAGTAATTGAGGGTGAATAAGAGGTCTTCTCTTTGTCAAGTTACAAGGCCACTATTTTCTTCCCAGCATCTCAGGCTATCTTTTATCTCAAAAGTTTTGGTTTCAGTTCAAGTGTGTTTGTTCAGTTGCGATCTAATTCAGATGGATGTTTGACCTAATCTTGGTTGAAACTATCAGGAGATTTCTTCAAATGCAAGTTATCTATTTCAGGACTATTTATCAGTCAGTGTGTATCCAAGGTTGTGTGTGGATTTCTTGAGGTTATCAAGCAGTGGCTCGTGTGGGGTTTGGTTCAGAAAATCAGTTTTTTTATCATTGATCCATCAGTGGCGAATTGTTCAATGGTGTTAGCGATTCATTTTAATCTGATGTTTTGTGAAAAATCTCAAGTGTGGTGTGTGCATCCGTGACTTTTGATATTGGTTCATGTTCATATCCATATCCATTTATTTCCATCATTCCCTATCCATAATTACCCGATTTTTATTCTTTTTTCCATTAACCACTTTCGAATCCATTTTCAACTTCCACAAAGTTCTTGAACCATTTTTATAGTTTTTTACTCTATCCATCTTTAAGGTTTTGTCCACATTTTAAACCTCATTGTTTCTAACCAAAATCCACAAGATCATTTATCTTTCCAAACCATATATCATTTTTTCTAATTAAATTACATTTTTGTTAAACCTTTTTTTCACTCATTTCATAAGCCCACATCATTTCTACAAAGCCCATTTCTCACTTTTTCATTTAACTTACAACACATTTTATTTTGATCTCTACATTTTTATTTCCATTCCATTTCATTTTTATTTCTTTTCCATTCAAGACCATTTCTATATCTATTCACTATTCAATATACATTTCCATTCATCCTATCAATTTCATTTATCCGCTTCTTCTTTTTTTCTTTCTTTTCATTTAATTCCGTATTCCATTACGTAAACCAATTCTCATTTTTTCCATTTTCCATGTCCAAATCCTTTGTGTAAATTCATTCTAAACATTGTCTAATATATATTCTGTTTCCATATTTTTATTTAATCTCATAACTCATAATATTATTTTGACTCATTTTAATCCATACTTTTCTACATCATTTCACAAACACCTATTCCCATGGACCCACACAAGGCAGCAGACCACCCCACTCTCACAACAACTTTTACACCAATTCCACTACTCCCCAATTTTCAGCCTACTGTGACTTTGTCACCCTCTACACAACTTCCGTACAACCTTCACACAAACCTTCATAACCTTCACGCAAACATCATTACAACACACATTCTTCTACTAATTTTTTTAAATCAACACTCAACCCACTCAACTACCCTGCATCTCACAATCTTCAAACCTGCAAAAACACAACAGCAACACACAATCACACGCCATCCTTCATCACCTCACCAACAAGCTTTTTCTTCTTCAATTTCGCCGCATCACCCTTCAACTAAACAGCACCCTTCACCATCTTTAAAAACAAACACAGCTCAACACCCACACCATCACACTGATTCACAAACTTTTCAATCCGTTTTTCATCAAACCGATACAGATTTTCACTCAACTTTAACCTGCAAAACCAAGCAAACTCATAAGCCTCCTTCAATAAACCGTAGACTTCCCAACATCAACAGTCCGAACACACACTTCATCGCACAAAGCTTTTTCCTCTTCCCAACCCCAAATCCCATCGCATCACACCACAAACCGACATGTTCTTCGTACCTGCAAAACAAAAACCTTCACTCTCTTTACCTTCAAACCCTCACCGCCTTCATCATTTCCAACAACAACAGTAAAGCATCACAGCAACAACAAACAGAAAAAAGAAGAAGAAGAAAGTTAGATCGAAGCGAAGATTTTGAATCACACAAAGAAGAAAGGGGATTTCGGTCGAAGAACTCAACAAATCGACCAAAGCAGAGGGAGATGAAGAGATTGAAACGGTGAGAAAAAGGTGTTGATACCTGAAATCAAACCAAGAGATCCTGAAGCGGAATCTTCGGCGCGAGAATGAGACAGAGAGAGACGGTGATGGATCGAGATGATGGAAATCACGGACGACGGTGCGAGGTCGGCTCAGATGCTTTTCTTCCGACGTCATTTTGGAAGATCGTTGCTCTCGGAGACTGATGAAGCTCGATTAAGGTCATCTGAAGTGCATTTTGTTTGACGAAGGAGAAGGACGATCTTGTTTGGTGAGCGGAAGGTGAGCGAGCAACGTTTGTTTGGCGAAGAAGGAGCTTGAACAGGGGCGCTGCGTTTGAGCCTGAAGAAAGAGTCGTGTTCTGATTTTTATTTTGACCTTTTTTCCATATTTATTATTTTAATTTCTGATTATTAAATTTACTGATTATTATTTTTTCCTTATGTTTATTTTTGCTTTTAATTTTTGTTTTGATTAGGAAGATTTCCATATTTGTTGTTGTTTTTGGGCCTAAGGCCTTAAGCCCGTGTTGACTCTTTCCTTGCTCACAGCACACCACCGAGCTACTGCCTGCACCCTTGCCTGCTGATTTTTGGTCTTTATTAATATTTCTTTTGTTATTCTATTTGTTAATTAAATTTTCAATGTTTTTTCTTGATTAAATTTCTAATTAGTTTTAATTGACTTTTTATTTATTAGGTTCTAACATAGATCTTGGTTAAAGTTTGAATATCAATTTTGTCATACTTATTTGAAATTTTTGTTGATAATTAATTAGCAGATTTATTTGAATTTTTGTAGTAAGATTTCTTAGTTTTTCTTTTTTTTCTTCTAAGTGAATTTGATTGATTTTAGGTGATAATGTTGATTTTCAATTTCTAAGGTGGATCTTGTTTCTTGATGCCTATTTCGATTAATCCTTGATTTCTTTGGTACTTGACATGTGCGTTTGAGTTTTGCCATTATTTAGACTTGATACTTGACGTTTGCCACTTGGTGATACTTCGACATACTTTAAGCTTCCGACGGATTTCTTAAATTCTTTCGCGCGCATTGAAGAGGCAACGGACCTTTTCCGTTAGGTACCACGGAGGCCCGATTTTACTTTTTGCATACTGCTTGCATATGGAAGTCCTACTGGTGTAGGCTCTGTTTGTGCATTACTCCATATCGCATTTTCATCTCTTTATCTTATCTCCATTTTTGCATTCTCATCTTCTTATCTTATGTCTTCTTCATCTTAATTTTTCTTCCTCATCTTCTTTATCTCTTGCCTTGCTTGAGGTGTGCCTAGGCCACCATGGAGCTTCTCCTTTCATCTTTCTCTTCTTCTTTCTTTCTTCTTTAGGATAGTGAGCCTCACTAACCTAGGACCATCCGAGCATGTGAATATTGACTAGTCCCCCACTTAGTTTTACCTTTGTGTCTCCTTGAGTCTTTTCTTCTCATCTCATAATCAGGGACTAAACCCTAAAGGCTTTAAGGCTTTGTGATTAAGCTTATGCCTGCATCCTTCTATTAGGATGGAGTGTATAACTTTAATCCTAAGTGTTAAACCCTTAATGTGTTTAAATCTCTTAATCAATTCACTTAATAATCATCAAGACATCACACTTGTAACTTGGGCCTTACATTAGGGTTCTAATTCTTCCTTAATTGGTTAAGAAGGACTAACCCTAGTGTTAATGGACAAGTCCTCCTCAAGTTTGTCTTACAAACCATAAAACTCACTTCTTCATCTCATCATTAAATAAAATCCACTTAACCAAAGGCTTGTTTTGTCCTAGAGTATACGATATGTGTGTGAAACACTATCGGTACTTGCTTGTTTGCTAGCTGTTTGTTTGCAGATGTTTATTGATAATAAGTGGGGGATAAGTTATTACTTCTCCGAAGAGTTGGCTTGTGATGTGTTGGAGTTACGGTGTGGTAGTGGTTGTTAAGGTTGGCGTTAACTAAGGATCCGCTGGTGAAGCAACTTAGTTCACAAAATGCAAGTAACGTTATTAAAGTTGGGAAATATGGTTTATGACCATCATGATTGTCGGCTATTATTGACAAATTGAGGAACTGATCACCCTTAATCCCTTGTTGATAATAGACGGAATCGTGTTGGATACAGAGGACATATTTTTCAGCCAAGATAGTATGCTGGGTAGACCGAGTGGAATAGAATTGGAGTTATTAGTAGTTTAAAAAGGGAAGATGTGAATTCCGGTACTCGAAAAAGAGATGAAATTAAGAATTGATAATGTGGAATAAATATTACTAAAGGTTACTCCTCAGTGAGTAGGAAGTGAATTCGAGATGGATTATTGTGAAAAGGTTGAATGTTATATCTACGGAGTGCATGGAGGAACTATTAAGAGTAAGATGACAACAATGGACCATATGTAGAGTACAAATTTTATTTCATTTTTGAAGAATATATTAGATGTGTTGTTATAAGTAAAGATGGAACTATTCCTTGGTCGGCCCTGGCGCTAAGAGGGATAATGGGAGAATCCATCGACAAAAAGGAATTGTGGGAACAAGGGTGCCTTCTAGGAAAAATTCGGTGTTATTGATATAGAGAGGTGGAGATATAAAGTTGCATATTGATTGGTGAATATTATAAGAATTCACCATTGTAAAGGGGATAAATTGGATTCGATTGATAAAGGATCAAAAGTGAGCTGGAATTCATCTGTAAGGTTGTTGTTGTTGTGAGTTGGATTATCATGCCTACCAGAACCTTGAGTCAGTTGGGACTTTGTAAGAATAGTATAACGGGAATGTGCTAATTAGAACCAGATGTTGACAGGTCATGTTGGGTGAATTTACTTCAATGAAATATGTGGAATGGAGATATTGGATGTAAGTATTGAGTTATGTTTTGGCATGGTATGACCCGAGGGGGATGAGTCTCCGAAAGTATGAAGGTGTAATTTTTGTCGGAAATTAATTATAACTGCGTGTCTTCGCTATGTAGTGATGTTGAGTAGTTGCCTTAGGAGTGAGGTATATGGGATGCAAAGTATAGATAGTTTCGTAAATGTTTGTGGGAATGGTGGACCGTGAGTTACGAGATCGATTAAAAACTATATGTCGTGGTTATTATGAGATGAAGCGAGAGAAAAATAAGTATCGTTGTATGTGTTGGACTATTAAGACAAAAGTAAAATAGTAATTGTGAAATATCATCTTTCTGGAATTTAGGAATTAAGGGTCTAATTAATATGGAATTTGAAACGTTGGAAGGATGATCCAACGAGTGAGTAGAAGTAATGTGAAACTATGAAATGACCATGGATGTGTTGTAGAAGATAGTGGCGACTGGTATGTATTACAGTGGATATGGAGTATGGATTGTACCTTTCACATTTATCTGGATAATTTGGAGATGATAACTTTTGGAAGATATCCTTATCTATGATGAAAGTAGAAAAAGGATTTGTGGAATGTTGGAAATTGAAGTATAAGAATTGGGAAAGATACAGTTATATACTAAGCTATCAAGAATGATTTTTATGAACAGGTGTAGATGTGTTTGATTGTGTTGTTCAGAGGAAGGTAGGAGTCTGTCCGAAGTAAATGTGGATCTACAAGGATGGAAACGAGTAAGTTATAAGAGATTAGAATGTATTTGGACTTAGTTGGTTGTTATTGCATGTTATGAAAAGTGTTCCAAGTTCGTATTTTGTTGTTCGGATAACGTGAAAAATAAGTCGTTCCTTGAGAATGGTTGTTTTGAGGGAGACCGCTGGAGAGCCGGAGTAAGAATTAGGTACGGTTACAGTATGATTTTGTTTGATTCTGACAAAGTTGTGGATAGAATGTTGGATAATGATGTGATAATTTGATAGGTTATTAGTACTTGATCGTTAAGTCATAGTTGGTATTATACGATGAGAGAGGAATTATGAAAGTATTTATCTTACCCATGGATTGGAAGTGGATGAGAGTAAAATGGTGTTGAGTATCCGATAATATTGTTGCCATGATTGGAGATTGAAGTGTTTAGTAATCACATGAGCATACAATTCCGATTTGATCGGGAAGAGTGGAGTATGAAACGACTGAGATGGTCGGAATGTCGGAGGTATGGAGTTGAGAATTTTCCTATGTTTGCATAGATAGTTAAAGAGTTGAAATTGAGTTAGTAGTCAAGAGACTTTCATTCGAATGTTGAGGTATGTTAAGTGAATTGTTATAATTGTGGTGAAGGTTAGAAAGAGTTAAATTTAGATGTGAACTTCATGGAATAGATAGCTGCGAGTAATCAGAGTGCGCAACGGAAGAGTGAAGTGGTGTAATTGTTTGTACGTAAATGGCTAGTAATGGCCCAAGATATTGAGCGATAAGACCTGTTAAGGTATTGAGACTATTGAACATCCCGGAATGAATGGGTAATGGTAAGAGGTTATCTACACATCGAGAATTACGGGATATGCAGAGATATTAATATATGTGATGTGTGTGCTTCATTGATGGGTTATGATTATATTGTTTTAGGGAGAAACTGCAAGGTTAGTCTGTTATCAGTATTGTTGTAGCTAGACGATGTGTATCATGAGATTTTGGTCCTTGTCCTTGTTATCGCCTCGTTACCTTTGGTGATGGTATGAGTGTGAGTAACTAATTCCTATGATGAGGATTAGGCAAGTGTTACATATGGTAATGGTAACGGTTTTTGTTGTGTTTTATTTCAGGTGTATACCTACGTGTTGTGAATTGATGATTGTGGTGTTTTTGTTGTTGTGGTAGTTTCATAACACTAATATTGTTGTTTTGAATTTATTATAGAATTACCAGTTATGGAAAGGGAGTGATTAGCCGGGTGCGATAGTATATCTAGTAATTCCATTAAGTGCTATTTTCGAGGACGAAAATAAAATAAGTGGGGGAGAGTTGTAACACCCCGATTTCATAATTTATTTAATAAAATAATTATTATTTATATGGGTGGTGTTTTTGAGATTATAAGTGAAGAATTGTTTATTTAAATAATAATATAATGATAATATGGTATTATTTGAATATTATTACTAAATAAATAAAATAGTAAGAATTGGAGGTCTAAGTGCAAGGTGGTAAATTGGTGTGGTTTTATGAGAGGGGAAAAAGGAATCATTTTCATTCATCGTGTTTTGGGGTGGAAATAAGAAGTTGGCTCTGGAGAAAGAGGAAAAAGAGAGAGAAGAGCAAGAGACCTAAAGCTCCAAGATTAAGATTGTTCAAGGAATCGATTGAATCTAAGGTAAGGGGGGGAGAAAGGGTTCTTTATTGGTGATCTAACATGAAAGGGTAATTGAGAGGTCCTTACTCTCCTAGGGATTATGTGATTTGGTATAATTTGATGAATTGTGGTATGAATATGGAATTGCATGATTGATTGTTGTATTTGGAATAATCATTGTTTGAATTGATATATTTGGATTAATATGAAAACTATTATATGAATGTTGTTGTTGATGATGTGAATTGAGAAGAGGAAGAGAAACTTAAAATCCCTAATTTGATTAGTAATATTAGGTTGGAAAGATATGTGGTATTAAAGGTCTTAAAATAAGTATAAGAATGACATTGGGACTGTTTTGAGTGATAAAAGTGAGATATAATCAATTGAACCCGAACTGGTATGAGATGGGGAATGAAAAGTGATTTTTGGGAAAAAGTTGATTTTGGGCGGAGGGCTCCTGATACGGGTGGCCGTGTCAGGCTACGGGAACAAGATGGGGAGGATTTTTGAGAAGATTGGAGATCAGAGGGTGTGACACGGGCCGTGTCACACGACACCGGTGGTCGTGTCACAGTTCTGTACTTCAGAAAATGATGTTTTCAGGATGGTTCGTCAGGTCGTGTGACACGGGCCGTGTCAGGGGACATGGGGGTCGTGTCAGGCCTCTGTATTTGGGAAATTCATGATATTTTAAGCCGGTTTCGTCCTGTTCCCTTGGTCTACTTTCTTACCATTAGTCTAAGGCTTTGAGAATAACATCCATGAGTAACTATAGGACCTGACAACCGATAATTAGTGTGTGAGTTTTATATGATTATTGTGGATAGTATAACTTTATTAATTGGTTACTTAAAATGTGTTAAGTATGGTGATGTTATTATAATTCTTGTACAAACTATATGATGGGCTGGTTGATAACCGATGAAGATCACGAGGATCATGTTGATTGGTAATATTGTTGATTGTATGCTTTGCGTAGACCCCATGAGGTAGAGTTGGTAGCGGTGAGGATCGGAAGGATCATGTTATATTGGAAAATGTATAGAAAATAATTGAGAGTGGAATTAATGAGGAATTCATAGGATATGGTAAATGATAATTAATGTGTAGGAATATATGTGCTTATGTTGATTTATATGACTCTTGAAGATGAACCATATGAATTGTGTTGATTATATGTGTGAATAATGTCTGATTGTTTATGTGACCCATGTGATGGGATGTGTGATAATTGATGAAGATCATGAGGATCGTGAAGGCATGACTGTTGTCATGCGTATTTGTATTATGGTGTATGTGTTTGAGTCTGCATATGCATACACATTTGGTGGAATGATCATGTCTCGGTGGAGCGTAAGTTATCATTCGGATTCATTGTGAATCGTTGGTGCAGGGATGATCGTGTCTCGGTGGAGCGTAAGCGATACATCCTGGTTTGAATTAATGAACCATTGTTGAAAGTCGGTACCGCACTTGCATTGTGTCATTGAGTCACTTTGCATTGATTGAATTAATGATGTATGATATGTGTTGATGAACTATTTGAGATATCGATTAATAGTATGATGTATGATGTGTATTTGATGAATAGAGGTGAGACTACCCTGTAAGATGTTATTTGCACCGTTAATTTATTGAATTGTTTTCTCACCCCTTTGTTGTTTGGTTGCGTCTGTGCTTCTTCGGAAGTACAGATGATTCAGGTACTTGAGTATGCTCAGAGTACAAGTTGTTTGGTCGAGTCCTAGGAGTCGCTCTGATACGTAACACGGGAAATGGACATATTTGTTATTTAATTATTCTTGTTGTAATATTTACGTATCATATTTTGTTGAAACTTATAAATTAAGTGAATTGATGAATTTTGTGGATATTTGGCGAATTGCCGATTGTTGAATAAAAAGATATTTCCGCTGTTTTTAATAAATGATTATACTTTTGGTTGATTTTGAAAATGTAACTACTCACTTGTTAATTATACTCTGATTTATCTGAAAACTTATGTTATTTTAGAAAATGGGAAAAGTGGGTGTTACATAAATGATCTATACGAAGATCTAGTGCTTAATCCAGGATATTTCCAGAGGAGATAATTGTTACGAAGATTTATTTCTAATGGTCAATTCAACCGTTTGGGATAGTGTGTAAATGATCTATATGAAGATCTAGCACTTAATCCAAGAGATTTTTCAGAAGAAGTTCAGGGATAATTGCCACGAAGATTTAATCCTGATATTCTTTTTGTCCTTGGGAAGGTATGTAAATGGTCTATACGAAGATCTAGTGCCTAATTCGGGATACTTCCAAAAGAGATAATCGCTACGAAGATTTATTTCTAATGGTCTATGTAACAGTTTTCATGTGGGATGGTATATAAATGATCGATACGAAGATTTTGTACTTAGCCCAAGATATTACCAAAAGCAAAGATCGCCACGAAGAATTGATTTCGATGCTTAAATTAAAGTATGTTCCTAAAGATGTATCAGAGCTGATCTATACGAAGATTTAAGTACTGACACCTAATGAAGGATATTCTTTTACCCTAGAGATAATGCAAAGACGATCTATACGAAGATCTAGTGCTTACATTCAACTCAAACCATGTTACAGGAATGATTCAGAGACGGCCTATACGAAGACCTAGTACTGATATCCAGTGACAACCTTTTGATACTATCACCTCCTGATATTATAGATGGCATCTATGAGCCCATCTCCATCTCCTCTGAGTGGCATCTTTAAGCCCATTTAAGCATATACAACCAATCAGCAGTGTTACTTTATGCACCAGCAAGTACAAATTTTTGGGCTTTTGTGTTCAATCCCCTTCAACCTTCTAAGTCACGAATGGCACACAGGCCAATCTAACTCCTCAGGTTTTAGAAAATTGAACAGGGACAGCTGTTGCACCCCAAAATTTGCCCTCCCCTAGTCAAGGCATTGTGTACCAAGGTGTCCCAAGAGGTTCACAAGGTTCACAAGGTATCCCAAGAGGTTCACAAGGTTCACAATTAGTCAGAAAGCTTGGAAGTTCCCTCAGACAAAGCCTCCTCCTAAGCAATGCACCATAAACTAGGGTTTTGGATTTCATCAAGATAAATGAACTTCCAAGGCCTAAAGTGAGCTTCATAACATCCTACATGCCTTCAAGAATCCCTATGACAAGTTTCAAGGCTTTCCCAAAAGGATTGCTCAGTCAGATGATCAGATATGCAAAAATCAGTCAAAGTGGTTAAAAAGTCAAACTAAGGTCAACTGTGGTCAAACCAAAGTCAAACTTCATTATCTTTTTCCAACATCAATTTTATGAATTAAAATTCATCATTTGATCAAGGGTTGATCATGATTCATCAAATAGATTTCAGATCATCAAGAATCAGGAGTTTCTAAATTAGGGTTTTCATAGGAAAAGTCAACTGAACTTTGACCAACCATAACTTTCACATGCTTCATCAAAAATTTCCCATCCAAATCTTATTTTGAAGGAAATTTAATTCTCTACAATTTTGTGTCTCACAAGCCAAGCCTAAAAATGCTTCATTTGAAAGGTATGAGCCAAAACATTACAGGTCATTTCAAAAGTCAACAAAAACTCAACATCTTCCAAAGGGCATAACTTGAAAATGGTAAAATATATGGACATGAGACCAAAGAGGTTTGTTAGAGGACTCTTTAAGCTTTCCAAAATGTCCAAGAACACCTTTATATCCTTAAAATTGAGGGATTTATGCCTTGTCAAAGTTGAGAGATTTTCAAGGGGTGTATGAAGAAAATAAGGGCTTAAATCTATTTTTTTCCAAATGGGCCTATCATTTTGCAACCCAATCTTCATGATAACATCAAGCATGACCCAATTCAAATATTTTCTGATTTTTATAATTTATTTATTATTTATTTGGATTTTATTCATTAAAATTCATTTTAAATCAAAATAAAATATGAAAAATACAAATATTTGATTTGATTCTTCTTCTAGAAGCTCTTAAACATCATTTAAGTTGATTTGATACTCTCCAATTTTGTGCACAACCAATTTGGAAACATATCATTTGATTTTTTTTATATTTTTGACCATAGCTTTCTTCACCTTCAAGCAAACCATACAACTCCAACTAAGGCCCAAATTGTTAACCTAATTACATTACTATATAACCACAACAACATCACAAGACAAAAAAAGGGATGGAGAGCAAGAGGATGATATTCGTACTTTAAAATTTCACATAATTCAAAATTAGGTTTCCACAATCCACCACTTTTACAAGTTGATTAAAGGCTGCAAATGAATCCTTGAGGTTTCCTGAACCTATTTCAATCATCCTCATCATCAAATTCATGCCAAATCATACAAACCAAATTCATATTCTTGCTTTTCTTTTGATTTTTTTCAATTTCAATGATTTATGCATGATTAATTGATTTTGATTACATAATATGTTTGTTTGATTGTGTAGATGGTTTTTGGATAGTTGGATTTAAGTTTCGATGCAGGATTCATAGGGCATCATGGAGAACTAAACTATTGGTTAATCTGCTGTAATCTGTTTTCGTCGATACTTCGAAGGCTGCAGTAGTGATAAGAATTTCAGGCTGACAGGTAAGTCAGGTAAGTACTATTGTTTCGATTTACTCCGATTTTTTTCCAGAAGTTCAGAAAAATCGACGAACAATACTCTTTTAGAATAAAATTCTAAAAGATTTTGACCCTCAAAATCGCAAACTCATCTTTTTTCTATTTTATTTGATTTATTTTATATTTTCATATTCTCAAAAAAATCTAAAAAAAATTGTGCGTTCTTTATTTGATTTTATTAGATTTTTAGCATCGTTTTAATATTTTTTAGGTTTTATTTTAATCGCTTTTCTTATTTTCATTATTTTAAAATCTGCAGCGATTTTATTTGATCCTGTTTTTTTTTTTTTATTCTTCCAATAGTATATACCAAAAATATGCAGGTGGGAGGAAGAAGATGGTGTGTGGCGTGCGCTGATTGGCCTAGTGACAAAGACCTAAGGTTGAAAGTCTGAGGGTGTGAGTTCAACACTCATTCCCAACATTTTGGCAAAGAAACGTGAGTTCAACACTCATTCCCAACATTTTGGCAAAGAAACGTGGCGTAGCGTAGTGGCTGAAGGTTTTTGTTGGCAAAGGCAAAGTCAGGGGTTCAACACCAACCCCCAATATTTTGGGTATCTCTAACTTTATTTTTCCCTTTTTTATCAAATTATGTATTTTCTTTGAATTTCCTTATTATTATTATTATTAAACTAATTTCTAAAAGATAAAACATTATTTTTTTTATTTTTTTTTTAAAATTATATTTTTTATTATAAACCTTAATTTTTTCCCTAAACCTTAATTTTAAACCTAAGTCTTAATTTTTTTCAAAAACTTTAAACCCTAAAAATCTAGCCTTAATCTTTATCTTAAAACCCAGATTTCACCCTAATTTTTACCCTAAAATTTTTCCTAAACCTTAAAATTGTTTTAAACCTTAAAATTTTTTCTTAAACCCTAACCCTAATTGTTTTCTTAACCTAGTTTGCAAACTTTTTTCTTCTAATTTATTCACTCATTTTTATGTTATTCATTCACTATTTGCCTGATTATGTAACTGCTTCGTCTTTGTAATAATTGGTTTTTATTATTTTCCGCCATTATTATTATTATGTAACTGCCCCTAAGCCATTTAATAGTGTAGGAATTTTATTTTCTGCCTTTTAATTTCTGCCATTTATTTTTCTTATTAACTGCGTGGTTAGTAACATAGGGAGTGCCAAAAAATAAATGAACCATGGACTTAGAAAATTAATAATCAAGATAAATATCTGAAAACAATACTCACACACGTAAGTCGATCTAAGATCGTCGTTTGCACTTCCTAGGGTATTCCTCTTGGTTGCCTTAAAATAAAATGGTCAAGTCCCTCGAATATAAGGGTGTCTTAAGCAAAGTCCCTTCACGTATAAATCATCAAGTCCCTACAGATTTAAAAGATCAAGTCCCTTCGAGGTTGCCTACGGAATAATGATCTTGTCCCTTCGAATAAATGATGATAGTCCCTACGAATTGCTAAAGACGCCCCTTAAGTTGCCCTCTATGACCATACGATGAACCTACGTTTGTCCCTTAACACATCCAAGGTAATGACTACATATTCCTTAATAATAGGGATAGTCTTACCATTGAGAGAACATAAGAACAGTAAAGACTTAATATATGGTAGGTTTCTCTTAATTACTTGCTCACACCTTTCAAAATACTATTCACACCACACTTTTCAAACAAATTTTCAAAAAAACAAGTCTTTGTATACATCCATACGAGGATCATTACAAAGTACTTAGAATTTTTCTACACTATACCTTTTCAAAACAATTCAAAGTGAGCTAAGTAACTAAGAGCCCATGGATAACCATGGATATAAAGGGTGCTAACACCTTCCCTTTATATAACCTACCCCCCGAACTCAAAATCTTTTAAGGTCTTTCCTGATCTTTTATGTCCTTTCCTTTTGGATAAAATAAAAGTCGGTGGCGACTCTTGCTATCCGCAACATTTATAGAAAGACAGTTCTCCCACCGTGTTACACTATACACCAGAAAACCAGTGAATATGCATATGTTCTACTGAACTGCAACATTTTGACCTTTAATCTCACCGTCAGGACTTCAAACCTCTTCAATACAGACGAGTATTAGATGATCATTAAGGAAACACAAACGAGTGCCCTAAGTCAATAACACAAACGAGTATCAAACGATGATCTAAGAAACATAAACGAGTGCTTCAGGCAACGATACAGACAAGCACCAGCCACTGATATAGACGAGTACCAGACAATGATACAGACGAGTATCGAAAAAGTATAGGAATCCACCACAGACGAGTGATTAAAATATGATACAAACGATCATCAAAAGAATATCAAACACAGACGAGTACTTGCCAAAAGATAACACAGACGAGCATTAAAGATGATACAGACGAGTATCAAAAGGTATTGAATACAGACGAGTACTTGCCAAAAGATAACATAGACGAGCGTTAAATACGATACAAACGAGTATCAAAAGGTATTGAATACAGACGAGTGCTGAAAGTTGGAGAGCTAACACAGACGAGTGTTAAAAACCGTAGAACTAACATAGACGGGTGTTAAAAACTGGAGAACTAACACAAATGAGTGTTGAAAATCGGAGAACTAACACAGACGAGTGTTAGGGGTGATACAGACGAGTATCAATAAAAAACTTGATTTGCAAGGAGAGTAGCAACTCTGTAGGGGAGAGTACCAATTGTAACTCCGTTAGGCACGAGAATGCTCTGACTGGCATTCTACTGAGGCACGAGATCAAAATACCTTGACTCTGGATGGGGAAATAAACAAATGGCCAAAAATAAATTGGCGACCTCCTGGGGAATTTCCCAATGATGAGAGTGGGTCCCACTCATGAACTACAGGGGAAATGGCAATCTTTAGACTCAACTGGAGAAAATAAATGTTTGGTCAAATACTCTCTTGTTGGAAGAAGAATTCTGACATTTATAAGCTTTATGGGGAAGTGCAAGGCATGCAGCTGCCTGCTAGGAACACTGTTATGACAACTTCTCTTAGGGATTGAGAACTATTCAACTGATCTTAAAGTTATGTTGGGGATAACATTTGTTCTAACTCAGCTGGGGAGTGCTTCTTCTCTACTCTGCTGAGAATGTTGGGACTCAACCGACTCTGTTGGGGGATAAAACTAAAGAGTAATGTCTTGCTGGGGGAGGAATACCCGGCTTGGGGAATGCTGTCTAGGAACAGCCCCATGTTACCTGCAAACCTGCAACAACAAACGTACATCCATATGCCCCGGGAAATTGCATGGTATGAGGTAATGATCCTACGTCACCTGCCATTCAAAAGTGATTTTAAACGTTTTCCTTTCGCATGTCATTTATAAAACCACCCAATTTAAATGCAATGTTCTTTTAGCAAAAATTCAGGACATTTTTGCAAACAAAGCACATAAAATAAAAACAAGGACGAAGCTTTTGGACTGAATATTCTTTTATTGATGAGCCCCTGAACAAGCGAAAATTTACATCATGAAACAACTACCTGGAAAGAGGTAATCACCATAAAAATGAGAAAAAAGAAACTATCCTAATGGCAATGTGCATGACATTCCAATTAGTTTCTTTTCTGATATTACCAGTATATCTTCAAGATTTTCCATTCTTGCCTTCGCCTTCTGAAGTTGTTTATAAAGAGGGATTAACATGAAGTTGTACAAGACAAAGCCTAAAGGGCTAAGACAACCACAATTTGAAAGCATAAAGAAAATTAGGAAGAAGTTGTATGAACAAGGCTTACCTTAACCTCCCTACAAAACAAAGGTTAGCTTTACAAAGCATATTGAAAACATAAAGCATGACAAAAGCTCAAACTAACTCAAATTAGCTAAGGAAAAACACTAAGGACTTCCTAGAGTTAAGACCTAGATCTAAAGGATCCTAAATGATAAAAGGACTTAAAAATTCAGTAGATAAAACCTTTTAAATTATTCTAATGTTATGAAACCAAACAACTACAATCTATGTCCTAACGAGGTACTAAACCCCAAAGAAATTCAAGGTGAAGTTAGATGAAGAAAGTTGAATGATTATGCAAAGAAAACTTGAATTAGGTCAAAAGTGAATGTTAAAACCAAAACCTAACACTAAATGAAAGTGTCTCAATATGTGAACCAAAGTAGGAAGAAAGAGATTCAAGTGAGAGAGATTCAAATAAGAGTGAGTGCTGAAAGGAGGTAAGAATTGAACGTGTAATCTCTAAAGAAGAAAATGACTTAGAAAGAAAAGTCAAACATGATCAATGAAACTTAAACTTCCCATACAAAAACCAGGGGCTCAATGAAAAGTTAATATGAAGTTTAAACTCAAAAATTAACCACAAATGAACTATAATGAATTGCATTAGGGTTAAGGAACAAGGAAGTTTGATTTTGAAGCTTTAAAGTACCAAATAAAACCAAATGAAGCACTAAGACTTATGGCTTGAAATAAAGTCATTACAATGGGTGTGGAACACTTATAAGAGGTATGAAAATGTTATAACATGAATATCATACTCATAAAGTTGATTTAGAAGTGTTAAGATGGAGGAAGAATGAGAATTAGGTCAAAGATGACATCTATAAACACAAGTGAAACTTATGGAACAAATAACCCAAAAATTCAAAGTGTGATGACCTATGATAGATGCAAATAATTTCAAGACATCATGAACACTCACACACACATGAACACTCAGGGCTTGGAGAAAGAGCACGTGATATACCATGTATTCATTAATGCAGTGGCAAGCCTATGTGTGTTAGATCAAATCAATCTGACGGTGATGTTATAAACGGAAGAAGCTAAGGCATATGAACTTTCAGGTCACTGGAGATGATTCCGATCATCTTCTCCGATGACCTCCGGCCAACTCAAGAACTAAATTCTCCAGAAACTCACAATAATGGTACCAATAGAAAGCTCATGCTACGTACATTCCATATCCAATATCAAAATTCGCAAAACATACACATTCAAGCAGAATCGAAGAGAATCAATTTGCCCTAAAAATCTCCACATGCCTCTAAAAGGCCTAATTACTAGCCAAAGCAGTTCATTATTGCTTATTACACTCAAATCAAACAACCTAGAGTCATTATTTCATGCATCACAAGCTAGACAAATCAAAGGTTCAAACCTGAAAATGCAGAGCTTTGGATCGATTGCTGAGAAAACCAGAGGTTCCACTTGTTTCTTGAGCTCAACTATTGCCAAATAAAGGCCTTGTATAAGGTGAATTCTTCAAGATCTCAAGCTTTGATTCTGAACAGAAAGATGATGTTGATCCTTGGAATCAATGTTCTAATGGAGTTGATCCTTGGAATTCATGCTCTGATGGAGTTGATGATTGATTGATGATGGAAAATGTGATGCAATATTGATGAGTGCTATAAGGTTCTTGCACGAAATTCAGAGATCAAAATAGAGAGGCCTTGGTGAAACTATGGAAAATGTGAGCAAATGATTGAATCCCCTCATAATTCTGTTGGAGTTTGTTTATATAGCTTGAGTTAGGTTCTAACTGTTAGAGTTAACATTTAGAACTATGGTTGAGTTAATGATAGTGTAGTGAGATATTAGAGGTGAATGGAGCAATTCAAGTGAACCAAATTCGTGTATGGCCATTGCTCCAATACAATGTAGTCCCCTGCTCTTATGGTGAGGTTCTGATGATGAAGAGTGATGAAATGCAATGAAACTGAGATCAATGATGCAATATGCTTGTTATGTTTTAGACTACCATTTGGTTTTTATTTCAAATATATACATGGTACCTAGTGTGATCATGCACACATGAAATAATTTGAAGTTCCTAAGTGAAACATGATGATCACTACATGATGAATGAAGCAACATGCTTGAACTGAGATGGATCAGGCATGAGATGCATTTCCTTAGACTGCAAAAAACCAGATTTAACATGTTGATCTTTAAAGAGATGCTTCTTCAAGCTCAAGCCATTAATTCATGGAGTTCTTGTGCTCAATTTAAAGAAGATGTTGCATACAACAAGATTGAAGTTCACACCAAAAAGAGATAATGCCTCTAGATACCTCAAATATGCCAATGAAGTCAATGAATCAAAGCTACATACTTGGGCCTGAATGACTTAAACATGTCTTGTACAAATTGCTCATGGTTTGATCAGTGTTGGGACCTTACTTTGAGCCACCATAACTCTCAAACCATTGATCATATGAAAAATTTTCAAACATGAAACTTGTAGAGAATACAACAATGAACAACTTTGATGTTGGAAAAAAATCATTAGAGGTCCTCTTGATGGAGAAAAATAGCCATACTTCTTGCACACCACATGTTTGATAAAAGTCCTTGCTGGGTATGCGCGCAGGATGCAAGGCATGACTTGGTTTTTGCCCTAATTTGCCCTAGTTTGATCAAACTTTGATTGATCATAACTTCTTCAATTTTAATGCTATGAACATGTTCCACCTATGGATTTGAATCTTAGGATACCCTATTTCAAACAGCCCAAGTGGAATTTTCATTTTACTTTTATTTTGGGAGTAGACCTCTCCTCTTGAACTTGGCTGCAAAATGGCCAAAACTTGCCATTTTTGGAAACCCTAATTTTCCAAAAATGGTAAGTCTTGATTTTCTTGATTTCTAAGGATCCCTCTATCATTTCTTGATCAAATTTGGTCCATGGACTCCTTGTAACCTCAATTTCATGAATTTGACCTCAAAAAGTCAGGAGTTGACTTTTTCCTCAACATGGTTGACTTTTCCCCAATTTCTTGATTTTCAAGTAACTAATCAATTGAAGACCCTATGAAATGATTAAATGGATGAAATTTCAACCCTAGACACTTAATATAATGTGGGAAACAATGAGATCAAGTTTGAACCAAAATTTCATTGAGAAGCTCCTTTAATCAGAAACCATAATTTCACCCCCTTTTGTTAGGAGGTGTTGTACTACTTGAACTTCTTGACCAATCCACTTCTTTTTAAGATTTGGGGAACCCAATGAGATCTTGTGGGATGTTATAAGCCCTTTGCACAATGTTGAGAAGACATATGACCCTTTGATTGCTTTTGGATGACCCTCAATTTCTTCAATCATTGATCACAAGCTCTATGCCTCAGCTATGATTGTTATGATGCAATGCTTTGTGCCTTGATATGAACTTAGGTATGCAATGTGATATGCTAAATTCCATGAAAATTAGAGGGATAATTTTGGAGTGCTACACCCTTCAGTATACATCGAGGCCATTGCCAGCACCCGCATCACTGCCACATCATTTTGGGCCAGAGCCAACCTCTTGCCCGACCTATCCATCTCTTCAAGGTGGGGAGACTCTACTCGTTGGACTTGCAGTTCACCTTCTTAAAAGAACTTGGGCTTCAAGAAGCAAGGAGGAAACTTGTACTTCGCCTTCGAAGGCTCCACGGTTAGGTCCAAGACATTGTCGGCCCTTGCTCTCTTGCCCCTGTGAGACAAAGCCGCCAGAGAGCCCTGTTTAGTGTGGGGAGCTGTCGAGGAAGTCCCCGACCCAATGCCAGTCGCTATCATCCGTTCATTCAGCCAAGTTTGGGTGATCTTCTTCCCTCTCATGCTCACTGCATTCTTCACAACACGATCATCGACTATAGACATCTTACCTGCGAAATTCAAAGACACACGTTAGCAAAAGGCAAAATACGACCAAGAAACAAATAACAGGCAAAATAGTAAAAGCTAAACTACCCAAGTAATCAAAAGCCTCCTGCCTCGTCTCATAACCGAGGAGCTTGGTCGTATCGATATATCAAGGTTTCACCGGCCGAACCCCATCCTTGTCCAAGATAATTCGCCCCCTCGTCCACACACTAGAACAAGGAGAAACTATCAACATATTCAGTTAGCTCAACATAACTTCCTTTATCTTCCTCGATCATCTCTGTCAGAATGGTGAAGTACTTGTTCGTCCCCCCTGGAGAAATAATCATGACTCCAGGAGAAGTGGAACTTCCACATTAAATGTTGCTTCACCCTACCTTGCTCGTCCAACACGACCTCCTTATTCTCGTCAATATCGTTCTCCAGGGTGTACACAGAGTCCCTAGCTCTGTCTGACAAAGGCTTCACAAGATAATATCGGTCTTTGAATGTCCTGGTCGACTACAAAAACACCTTGAACATATTCTTTTTTTCTTAAGCGAAACCCAACCAAAATTCCCTTGCACGAATTTTCGTTGGATGTTGAAGACATTGAAAACCGAGGAAGTGTGACCCCTATCACTAGGTAGTCACACGTCAGCTCGAATGCCCCGAGGAAGACATGAGAGTTTGGGTGGAGTTGGGACGGTGCCAGGTCTAGGTGCCCAAGCACAAAAACTTGGAAGTCGGAGAAGGGGAGCCTGTATCTGAGATCTTTGAAGATATATTCATACATGGCGAATAAGGCACCCCCGTAATTTGATCAGATCTAGTCCTCTTCCCCAGGAGAGATGACCAGCCAGTTTGCAAGATTCCCTATCAATGTAGTCGCCCCCAACGGGGGTGGAGGAGAAAATTGAATGAATATTTAATGGTTCTAGGGCCACCCATTCTTCCACATGGATCATCTCCTTGGGTGGATTCTCCTTGTTAAGTGCAGACGTTGTCTCGCTAACACTACTTGCAGTTGATGTGCTCTCCTCAAACATCGTCACATAGTCAGGATCGTTTGACATTTTGCACCTGAAAAGTAGGGAAACGAAAAGTGAATTCAATGACATAAACCCCAAATGAGGAGTCTCTTTCTGACGGGGAGAGAAAATCGCAAGCGAAAAACTCTTAAACCCCAAATGAGGAGTCTCTTTCTGACGTTAAACCCAAAACTCTGGTTGAAGCTCAACCAGAGCCGCTGCGCAAATCCAAGAAATCGCCCTTCGCAGGCTCATTCTCGCCTCAACGACGTCAGAAAAACAATAGAAAAAGGCCACGACGCCACCGACACCAAAAATGGCCAGGCTGTTGTGCACCACCAACAATCACTAGAAAAAGTTGTCTAAGGGCCTAATGTTTGTCCTAACCACATGAAAATCTACTATAATAAGGACTAACATATATCCTAAAGATAGAAAGCGGTAGAACTTACATGTTTTTGAAGGTTAAACGATCTGCTCGAAAGCTCCTCCTCGGTTGTGATGGTGGTTGGCGACGGTGTTGCAGGAATCTCACAGGGAAGATGAAGTCGAGCAGGGTATTAGGCAAGCGAAAAGTGCAAAAAGGCCAAGCATTTCCCTATTTATAGGCATTCCTAGGCACTTGCACGAGCACACGATACCTGCGTACACAATGATGCAATCATTGCCTAGAGTAACAATCATTACGCATTTAATACGCATACATATCGAGGCACACATGTTAGCTTAACCCTTCAGTCCTATCAACCATTGATTTCCTCGTGTAACGGATAGGCCACGACACCCATAATGCTTCAAGCATACGTCCAGACAGGCATGCCTCAAAAGACATACCGACCACAAAATCCATTACCCGAGATGACAAGCTACCCTTAAGTCATCACTTCTACGACTAGAAGCAACGACTTGAGGGGATCCAGTTTCGGAATGGCCCAATGACTATGCATGGCCCAATCCACTCATGCATCCAAGACAACCCAATAGTCTAAATGCAACTCATTGAGGTTAAAGAAACCAACTTTTCCTCTGCCCCTCTACCAGGGAGAGATATCCGACCATCTTTGCCCCTCTATATTCCTGCCCGACAAACATGGGGTGATCACCCTGAATTAATCCCGAAATGTTCCTGCTCGGTATCACCCTCTACCAGACGTAACGACTAGTTCGAGTAGGACTCCAACGAATAGTTTTTGACAGTTACCTATTTTTGGGGGATCCACGATCCAAGCCCAAAATAGGGACCAATGGCCAAGCGTTGGAGGCATTATATAAACCCTTTCACATGAGAGAGTCAGATATTCAATATTCACTTAATAATACTTTTTCTTATACATGCCCATTTCTCTGCCCGTTACTTACTTTAGCATCATAGTGTCTTACAGGTACACACCCTCCTCTCCTCGATAATCCAGTACCGTCAGCGCAGTCCATGGCCAACTCAAGGTACTGATCAACCAGAAATATCACTTTCCTTTCTTCTTTTGAAATGAAGGAAGTTCATGTGATTCATAGCTAGTAGCAGAGTGAGCCCCAAATCCTACTGAATGATTAAAGCCAAGGTTTTCGAGATCATAAGCATCATCATGGAATTGAATGCTTTTGAAGTTTCCATAAGGATGAAGAAGAAGATTAAGGTTGTGTAGCCTAAGTTCTGATGATCAATTCTTAATCTATTGAATAATAATATAAAATCCAGATCATCATACCTAAAAATCCACTCATCTAACTTAACTGGCAGCTCAGCTCTGTTAGTGCTACATATACATTTTTTAATACAACTTTTAAAAACGGACAACGACACAAACTTTAATTAACTCAAAAGGCTTGTCTTTACAAATAAAACTTACAAAACTAAATTAATATTTTTAAAAAACTAAAACATGATTTTCGCTTAAAAGAATTAGATAAAAACTTTTTTATGGGGCACGATTTGGAAAAATGATCTAAAACAAAATAAACTAAAGAGCGAAAGTAAGAGTAAACTCCCGTCAGAGAAAGAGAGGGAGGAAGCCGCGAGAAAGCGAATCATAAGATGTCATCTCATGGGAACGATCCACGTCTGCCATCGGCGGCGAAGCCTTACGTATCTCCGGTGATTGCTCCGCAAGACCTTCCGATCGATTACGCCGGTTTCATCGCCGTCATATTCGGCGTCGCCGGTGTTATGTTCAGGGTTTGTATTTTTAGATCTCGTTTCTTTCTCTCTCTCTTGATGGATCTATTGAACTATCTCCGTTTCGTTGCATTTAATTTGATTAACCTTATTGTTATTTTCTTTCGCAAAATTAGTATAAGCTGAGTTCGTGGTTGGCTCTCATATTCTGTGCGCAATCCATTGCTAACATGAGGAATGTCGAAAACGATCTTAAACAAGTTATGATGGCTATGATGTAAGTTTTTTCACTTGTTCGATTTCTATTTGCTGCAGATCTGTTCATTTGATTATGTGTTGTAGTACATCACCTCTGAAAAAATGTGTCAATAGAACACTTGTGATTAGGTTTAATTTATTATTACCGGTCTCGTTAATGACTGTCCGTGTTGTGTTTCCGGTGTCCTTTCACGTTTCGTTATAGTTGAACACGACTCGTTATAGTTGAACACGACTCGTTATAGTTGAACACGATTTGGAAAGCAAAAAAAAGGTTAAATCATTGAGATTTTTTTAATAAATTGGTTAGTTTTTTTAATCTAATAGGGGATCTGTATTGTTCGATCCATGTATCTGACTCCAGTTATGTTTGTTTGGATAAACAACTTATTTAAGGGCTTATAGCTTAAATGCCTAACATATAAGTTTTTATGTATGAGCTATTTTTATAGCAAAAGATGAAAAAAAAACTACAACTTGTTTCATATAAGCTATAGACTGTATTTGTAAGCTATTTTATTGAGTTTATGGGAATTGGCTGAAAATAGCTTATGAATATGTCATAAGTTGTGTCTGTAAACTCTTTCTAACTGGCTTACAAGAGCTTATGCTTGTAGTATAGATTTGCTCAAAGAAGACAATCTAGTCAGATACTTAAGTGGACCCAACTATTGGGCCCACTTACACGAGGACACCTTCTAGAACAGTGAGTAAGAGTTAGTTAGGATATCCCCTGAATTCGAGGAAACATTTCTGTTATAAAAGAGAGAGAAGGGTGATGAGTAACTCATTCAAAAGGTAAATGAGTAACTCATTCAAAAATATTGTTAGGAAGTTTGTTAGAAGAGTTACCCTTTGGTTTAGGAGTTCTTTGAATGTTGGTTTAATTTCCGTGTCATCCACCATTGTAATAGCTTTAAGTTCAAGCATTTGCAATTATGAAAACAACACAATTATGATTCCTTATTTTTTTTATCTTTTATATTCAACTTCCACTATAAAAACAACACAATTATGATTCCTTATTTTTTTCATATTTTAAACTCTGTATAAATTGTGCTAATAAATTGCATTGTTATATTATTATATAAAATATATATAGCCGTATCCATGTCCTATGTTTTTTACGTTAACAGAGTCCTCGTGTCTGTGTCGTGTCCCGTGTCCGGGCTTCATAGTGGGGCAGAGATTTCTAATGTAGTTGAAATGATTCTGGCAAATATGATATGGCAGAGGAATTAAGGATTTCATAGGTTTTGGTTGTCTGGCCATCACATTCGCCGAATGCTTGGTCACATTAATTATAAGTTTGTAAAATAATCAACTTAGCTGCTCATAAATGCAAGTAAAACAAATTATTCTGGTTTGGAATACGTCTTAAAACTCAGCATGTAGATCCATGTCATATGTCATATATGTATACATACACAACAGTTTCAAAGGGGAAATTGAAGAACAAAAGGAGGTACTGACATTTGATACAAGAGGCACATCAGATTTACAGAAGCTTATGAAGGTTGTGGGTGCTTTGAGAGGATGCTTTCAGATTTAGTAAGTGGAGCAGTGTATACGTCAACCAAACATGGCATGGTGAGTCTGCTTGAAAGCATTGATCAAGGAGTTCCTGCAAGAATGTTATTTGGATTTTCTGGTCTGTGCTAAAGATGAGGAACGAGCCCCACTAATACCATGAACACAAGATCTGCTTTATGGAGGGATAATTAGTTTTTCTATAGAATTAGGCATTGATCTCATTCCATTGATAAGAATCAGCTACTGACGCAAGCATTGATCTCCATCATAATTGTTTCTGACCAATTTGTGAATTGAGAGCGGGGTGCTGACATAGTTAGTGAGAATGGATGGATCAGCCTTTGGAGGGTCAATGTTTTATGTGCTTAGCAAATAAGTGGGAGAAATAGCACCAAACCGTGGCAGAAGCGTGAAACTGAGATACAAACTCCAAAACCAACATACCTTGTACAGATTTGGAACAGAGTTGACGAGTCAAGGTTGGTGCATACAGAAAGTAGTGGCGATGTTTGGCTGATTGCATATGATAAAGAGCACATGCATGTTTGCATATTTGACATTGGAGCAGGTCACTGCTATGGGAGAAAGAGAAACATGGTCAGCGGAGAGGGAGACTAATTGGAAATGGTGTTGCAACTGTAGATTTGAGTTGTGGCTGATGAGGAGAAAACTGTCAGAGATGACGGCCAAAATACATAACATGGTCAGAAGAGATGGAAACCACAAATAGGAGAAGAAACCGATTTTCTAAAATAAAGAATTCATCAATGGACAGTGTCCAGTGGGTATTCATGGTTTAGGGTTTGTCTAGTATTATGAAAGTAAAGAAATGAGAGACATGAGATGGAATACCAAGAGTCATAATGATATACAACATAAAATAGGTCCACAATTTCCCTATTTACATAATTTCTAGGGCAAATTTAACCGACCTCTCACAGTTTTCCTAAACAACACAAACACGCCATCTAGTTTTGCAAATACACTAACCTCCCCTCATTTTAACCGTCAAACTTGCATTAGATAGAAAAATAGAGTTATATAATATAACACCGTCTCATATTTTAGTTGTTTTTACCTAGAGTGGCAGTCCTTTTTTCTTGCTAAACTAATTTTGAAGCGCTGAGACTGAACCAGACAAAATCTAATTTCATGGATAGTGCAATTTCAAAAGGTATCAAAATCCACTTCAAAAGTACGGGATTTAAAAAATGGATTTTGTGCTTTTTTCCCAATTCGTAAAAAATGTCAAATTCTTGTATTTTGTGCTTTTTTCTATTCTAGTGCTAAACAATGAAGTAAAAGTCTTCATAGTTGTGAGTGAAAGTGAGGAAGTTAAAGGATTCAGTGAATTTGATATCTAGTGATTTGTTTGATATAAATATCATGTTAATTTCTTCATTGTTAAAACTGTTGTTAACTTGATGTTTGTTTGAAACTCAGGTTTTCTTTAATGGGATTGATAACAAACTACTTTGGACCTCCTAGACCCGGTGGCAAGCAAACCTGACCACAAATGGAAATTTAGAATAATTCAGTGTTTATGTTTTCTTTCATGTGTGCCTTTCTTAGTTCACTTTATTAATTATGCTTTTGAAGACTGGAGATTTGTCAATTTTGACAATTTGATTTTTAAACTTTTAACATTAACGATAGATTAGTTTTTATTTTATTTTATTATGATAAACAAACAAAAATAAATCAATAGTTGTTTTCCATTACTACTAATTATAAAATTTAAGTATTTTTCACACTTGATATTTATCAGAGGCTTTAATCGTTTAAATTAACTTTTGAATCATTCATTTTTCTCAATGATTAATGGTATGCTTTATGTCTCCATATTTCTCTCTCTCCTACCAATAATTTAGCAATCCATTAATTTTTTTTTTCTCGCATACAAGACTGTCTTATATTTTAATAGGCTTATTAAACATTCAATTTATGTTTATGAACATTATAAAGAAAAAAAATTCAGGGATGAAAATAAAAAACATGTAAATTTATAGATCAAAAGACTTTAAATCTATTTTAATATTTTCAAGAGCTACCTGACATCAATTTATGTTTATGATCTCATCAAAAGCTACTTGACATTCGTCGTTCTATTCCATTACTTGATCTTTCTTCAACAATTTGAAAATTGGCTCACAAGTAGCGGTTAATTAGAAAATAAATCTTGCAATGTAGTTCAGGCATCCCAAGAAACCTCTGACTTCCTTCTCAGTATGGGGAGTGGGCATATCTTGTATAGCTTTTACCTTTGCAGGGTCAACTTCAATACCTTTACCACTGACAACGAAACCCAAAAGTTTACTAGATCTAACTCCAAAGGTATATTTTGTTGGATTTAATATCAACTTGTATTTCTTCAACCTCTCAAACAAATTGTGCAGATGGTCAAGATGTTCTTCTTCAGTCTGGGATATGGCTATCATATCATCATCATTTATCTCTATCTCATGGTGAATCATATAATGGAACAAAGCTACCATATCACACTGATATGTTGACCCAACGTTCTTCAAACCAAATGGCACTACGTTATAACAAAAGATGTCCCATTGTGTGACAAACATAGTCTTCTCCATATCTTCAGGTGCCATCTTAATCTGATTGTAATCAGAGAAACCATCCATAAAAGAGAATACCTTATGCTGAGCAGTGTTGTCTACCAGAACATCAATATGTGGAAGCGGAAAATCATCTTTGGGGCTGACCTTGTTCAAATCCCTGTAATCCACACACATGCATACTTTACCATCTTTCTTAGGCACCGGTACCACATTTGCAACCCATTAAGAATAGGAAGTGACAGCTAGGAACCCTGCATCAAATTATTTCATCACTTCTGCTTTAATCTTTTCTGACATTTCAGGACGCATACGACAAACTTTTTGTTTTATTGGACGACAACCTTCCTTCATTGGTAGACGGTGAACCACAATATCAGTATCAAGTCCTGGCATATCTTCATAAGACCAAGAAAAGATTTCCACATAATCATGTAGCATCTGAATTAACCTGTTCTTAACACTACCTTCTAATTCAGCTCCTATCTTGACCTCTTTCCTGTCTTTCTCAGTTCCCATATTCACAACTTCGATTGGTTCTTCATACGGTTGTATAACTTTCTCTTCTTGCTGTAACAACCTATCAAGCTCTACAGGCACTTCACAATCTTCCTCATTTTCATCCTCTGCTTGGTAGATCAGATTCTTGAAGTTATAATTGGCAATAGCAGAATTGTTATCAACAGGATCCAGAATGGATGAGGATCTGCATTTTAGTGACGTGGGTGTGTGTAAGAACACATAGCTTTTGATAAAGGAAAAATAAAAGAAAAATAAAGAGCGCAACATTTACGAAAGCAAAAACGTCCATTGATTTTATTGAATGAAAATATGCAAATGAAATGACATCCCTAACAAGCAAACCATTGTGCTCCGGGCAAGGCACAAGGCTTAAAAAGTTTTATTTGTTCAAATTACAAAATCCAAAATTAGAAAAAAAAAGGTAGCATTTACTCCTGACTAAAGGAGATAGGAATAACGTCTTCAGTCTTCCAATTATTGAGCCCACTGCCAATGGTAGGAAATATCCAACTGTCCAGGTTGTAGTTTTCATCAGAATCTTCCATAACATTGACTTGACCCTTCTGAACTCCCTTGTTGGTGATATGAATAGCACGAGCACGACGAACAACCTTATGAGATTCTGCAGTAAAACCCAAACCAAACTTGTCAGACTTGTAAGGAATGTCATGAAGCTAACCCCAAATAGTACAACCACCTTCTTCAACTACAACTCTAGCATCCTTCAGAGAGGCCATTGTAGGAGGTACTCTAGTAATAATAGGAACTAGTTTAGCAGCGGGGACAAATTCAACAGTAGGAACAATCTGAGGAACAACTTCAAATATTTGGCAATGAGTCTCAACAAATTCTCCCTCCATCTCAACATACTTAAAAGTATTCACATGACTGACCATATATTCTTCACCATAAACAATGACGATCTTGCTTTTCACTTGAAGTTTTGAAAAGGGGTCGCAAACCTTTGTGAGCAAATCACTGGTTAAAATACGACCACATTTTTGAATAAATGAAAGTATGTACATGCAATACCAACAAGTATCTTTTAGCTCAACTTATAGGAGTCAGAAACGCGGCCTCGTGGTAGTACGCCCTCAAAATAACCCTGCTCAGTTAGGACTTTTGAGGGTTGTATCGTGGTCTGGTTCACGGTTTGTAGAAACAAAAAATATAGGCTCGAAATTATTTGTGCCCACCCCTCTTCGTGATGTTCTCCGTTCCTATGTTTAGCTAATTTTCACAGGCGTTCACCTTTTATAAGGGTTACGTGTCGGTTGAGGAAACATTGCTGCTATCGGTTCAAGCACCAATCAGGTTATTGTTTGGAGTCAGTCACGCCTTTATCTTTCGTGCCTATCTCACACGACTTTGTTCTTGCTCGAGGATCTTTCTTGTGTAATCCTTTCTGTCTTTCGCTTTTGCGTTATTTTGCTTATCCCTAACTTTTGCCTGGACTGATTCTTGTGAATCTTTGATTGTGAAGTCCAGCGGGATGCCCTAATTTTTTCCTAAGTCGCTTGTTTTCAAGTTTCGACTTAGCGGGCTTTTCATTTCTTTCTTTTTTTTGAACAAATCGTGTGACACTGCTTGTCTTGATTGCTTTGAAAGGGTCGTGACTGCCTCATTCTTTGGTCGATGAAGGATAGCCATTGTGGCTTCCAGTCTTTGGACCTCTTGATTTGGATAACCATTGTGGTTTCGGGTCTTTGGACCTCTTGATTAGCATAGTAGAATGTAATGGATCCTCAAATACACTCCTTTATGAAAGCCTGAACGCTTGGTCTGACTAGTTGACATCTACCCTGCCCCTGGGTTAATCGTAAGGGTTTTTTCATGCGAAAAGAAACTCCTACTTCAAGGCTCAAAGGGGTTAGCGAGGGTTTATCTCCCTTATATCTCCGGTGTTTAGGGATTTGAAACAAAGTCTGTACATCGTCAACAGGGTCTTATTCGAGAGCACACAATTAGAGATTCTTGCGTTTCAGTTTCGTCGTTCTCCTTCATAGAGTTTTAAGCACGACAATTGATATTGCGATGTAATCATGCAAAGTTATAAGTGAATACGAATGAATTACTTCAAGAAATAACATGTGAGTTTTATTATGATTATCATTCAAAAGCAAACAAATTTCATACATGTATACAAATGTTTTGCAAATAAAAGGAACTGCAAATGGAAATGCAGTAAAGAAACTGAATAACGCCGTTGTTGAGGAGGCTTGACCCCGTATGGACTTGTCAGTCTTGGATACTTTCAGTGATCAATAGATCTTTCACAGACTTGTAATCTTCAATTTGCAACCGTATACCCAACCATGACAATCATACCTCTTTTTCTAGTTATCCTGACTCTGACACGAGACTTCTGAAGGAAAGAGTGAAACTGGAGAGTAAAATTGTCTTATAAGGTTGCACAGAAAGACCTGACGATCTTCTGCCTACGTATCTCCATTGACCAATGACCGATGAAGAATCAGAGCGACATAGTTCCCCTCAATAGGGAAGACAATGCATTTAATAAAAACAAACAAACAATTGCCATTGCTGAGAGTATCTGAATACTGATGGCTTTATTTGCTTCCTGAAGACTCCAGCTTAACGTGGACTATCTGGTAAAACAACCGTGACACCGGCTCCGTTGTGATTAGGCATTGGATTCTGGAGTACATTTGGGTGAGGCACAAAATTGATCGCCTTGGAGTCAATTAGGTCCTGTACCTTGTTCTGAAAAGCCCAACATTTCTCAATACTGTGCCCCTGGGCACCCGAATGGAACTCGCATCTGGCATTTGCATCAAAGTTTGGAGGTAGATTATCAGGAGAATGAGCTCTCATGGTATGAAGCTCGACCATGTTCAACTTTAGCAGCTCTGGAAGCAATACAACATATGGGCATGGGATGGGATCAAGTCTGCGGTTTCTCGCTCTTGTTCTTTCCTGATTTGGTCTCTGTGCCTGATGTTGCTGACCTTGAGGTTGTTGAACCTGTGGCGTAATAGTTACTGCAGCTGTTTGGTAGTAACCTTGAGAATGACCTCTGTCTCGGCCCCTATACATATCATTGGTCTCGCCTTCTCTTCATCTTTGGCCATTGCCAAAAGGCTTTTTCACACCAGAAGAACCAACATTATTTGCATCCTGGATCCTCCCCAATTTCAGGAAACTTTCTATCCTTTCTCCAGCGATGACAATATCAACAAAACCGATGGACAGGCAAGCAGCCAGACGATCCAAATATGCACCTTGCAAGGTGTCCATAAACATGTCCGCCATTTCCCGATCGAGCAATGGAGGTTGAACCTGTGCAACCAATTCACGCAACCTCTGGGCGTATTCCTTAAAGCTTTCCTTAGATCCTTGAGACAAGTTCTGCAACTGAGTGCGATTCGGAGCCATATCAATATTATATTGATACTGCTTGAGAAAAGCTTCAGCTAAATCTTTCCAGCTTCGAATAGAGACCCTGCTCAGCTTCATGTACCAACTCAATGAAGCTCCAGATAGACTATCTTGGAAGAAATGCATCCAAAGTTTCTCATCATCAGTGTGGGTCGAGATTCTTCCAAAGTATGCATGAATGTGAGTTCTGGGGCACATGCTGCCATTGTACTTGTCAAATGATGGCACTTTGAACTTTGGAAGGATTCTGACTCCTGTCACTAACCCAAGACTGGTTACATCGATGCCTAGGGAATTCTGACATTCCATGGCCATCATTGATCTCATTCATATTACCCATATCAGCATCCAGGAGAGTGAACTGGTCCTCTTGCGTGTCTTCATTACGGGCCGCAGTCCCATTTAGATTTGGCCCTCCGTTACGGGCAGCGTTGGGATCCACATTCTCAGTCGGTGTTCCAGTATTAGCATTCCCCTGGGGTTTCTCAACCATCAGCCTGAGACGCTCCTGGTTCTGGGCCATGCCAGTCATCATTTCCATGAACTGATTCATCCTCTGTCGGAGTTCATTGAGATCAGTCTGCATTCATTCATCCATTCTTACTTGGTTTCTTTTTGTTGGATACCGATGAACGCGTTGACCAACTATATTGCCTGAAGTTGAATAAGTTAGGAAGTCTGAATAACCTGTAAAAAATGCAAAATATGCAAATCGTGCAGTAAATGCGTATGATATGTTCATGAGGATGCGACATGCGACCCTGCAAATGAGTAAACATGTGTTAGTAATGCAAGCATGTAGATGATGCTATGCAATGCATTGGCATGTGATCAAAGGTCTGGCGATCACTGGTCTAATGTTGGTGTTGAGAAGACATTCATGTGCTTCTGAACAATCATAATAACAATACCATCGAAATCCCGGATCTCAGAACCAAAGGACCATGTGAAACCTGATCATAGTATTGAACAATGATGACGAAGCGGGTATGTTGGGAGTTTCAGGGTTCCTGCAAATCTGTAAACCCCTCCCATCTCATGGGTATGCTACTCCAAGTCAACATCACGGACTCTCAAAGCCGGATAGCAATAATACGTTCACCATTTCCGAGAAATGGCTCATGACCAAATCAGGGAATCGGTTTGGCATTATGTACTAACCAGGGAGGTCTCAACTGAGTACAGGGAAAACAAGCATCCCTCATAAGTCCCCAACTTCAAGCAATGAATCGAGAAACAATAGTACATTCATCCTGAAGGGTACAATACTACCGTCATACAAACAATTTGCCTTGATTGGGTTCCTATGAGAGAACCAGGCCATCCTATGCGAGTTCCCAGTGGGCCCTCGTATGCGAGTGGGTTTGCCAACAAATGTGGTCTGCCACTGTCATCACTGGAGAGGGATGTTTCCACAAAGGTTCGCAATGATCGGTCCCCTGACTGCACATAACTATCAAGGTTGTGTATTGCCCCAGAAAGATTCCGGCATCAATACATTTTCGAGAAGGTCGCAAGTCAAGGTGTGGAACTCACTACTACCAACATAGCAAGATGCCATGAAGCAAAAGTGGAACCACTCTAAGTCCTAGAGTGCACTCGAGCTCCGGTTACGAGATCATCTCACAGTAACCCCATCCCACAGAAAAAATGAAACCAGCACAGTTCAATATATGATGCATGGAAAATAAATACTGAAAGCAGTAAATAAAACTGTAAAGTAAAGCTGTAAATAAAAACAGTAAAGCTAAACTAAAGCACACAACAACGAACAGATAAACGCCCAAAGAAACAAAAATAGACAAGCGCTAGGATTGACTCGACAAGGGAAACCAGAGATTCTGGGTTCGGTCCCCAGCAGAGTCGCCAGCTGTCGTTCCCGGGATTTTCATCCTAGTACAAACGCGAAAGTGGCGCGGAAAAGGTAGAGTCGCCAGCCAGACATTTTATCCCGAAAGAATGGGAAAGGTAATGCTGCACAAACCTGAGGAAGAAGGAAATGACAAGGTCCTGCGAACCAAAGATCTGGGTTCGGGAGTCGGTTACGACCTGGGAAGGTATTAGCACCCTAGATCGTCCGTCGTACCCGACGGGATCCACACTTGTTTGTTTGTTTCAAAGGGTGAGAAATAACTGCTGCTGAATAAAACTGCTGACTGGAACTGGAATAGAAATGAGAAAGGGAACTAGAGAAAGAGAATAAAAAGAAAGAATGGGGAAAATGTAGGAAAAATAAAGATTGTGCTCGAACGGGCCCTACCTCGCTGCCTACGTACCTCATCGGAAAAATGAGGATCAGAGTCGACGTAGTTCGCCTAACTAAGGCGGGAATTTGCTTATGCTTTTTTAGGATGACGTTGCCATAACTCTAGCTCAGGTGTTACTGGCTCTGACTCGAGGGTGTTTACCGTATCGCTGTTTGAACTGTTGAGGCAAGATGCATTCGTCCGCAAAGAGTATGAGATTAGAAGAGAAGACGCGGTGTCTTTATTGATTGTCTTTTATGAGAAGTGTTTTGAGTTTATTGTTTGTGAACATCCTCATACTAAGACTTATCCATCGTGGTAGATAACTTACACCTCGCCCCAAGACGGGACATGCATAAGTACTCCGCAACAAAGTCTCATGTCGTATGAGAGTATTCAACCTTTATTAGGTATTTTATTATTTTATTTATGAGATGAGAAAGAAGGACTCAAGTGGAAAATGGGAAAATTAAGGGGGACTAAGACACAACCCTAAGTTATTCATTCAAAAGATGCTCTATGGTTAATGAGGTTTCTAATCCTAATTAGAAAAAGGAAAAGAAAAAGGAATAAAATGCAACTTACTTCCTAAGGAAGTTAAGTTGATTCTAGAGAACAAAGGGGAAAATCCTACCAAACACAAACATGAAAGGTAAAGGAAATAAATGCATAAGGAAATGCATAAAAGAATTAAAAGGATAAGGTGTAAGGAAACATACCTCAACCTCCCTACAAAACAATGGTTAGTGGTGCACATTTAATAAAAAGGAATGAGGTAAACATATACCAAATAATTCCTAAGGCAACTTGGACCTAAACTAGACTCAATCTTAAGTTTAAAGGTGCCTACACCATGCTAAACTAAAATTCAACAGCTATTTACAACACTTAAACACACAATCAGTTATGAAAGATAGCACACAATACAAACAACATACTACAACTATCAAACAACATGAAAGTAGGTGTAAAAAGTCACAAACAACATGAACTATACAACAACCAGCATACATTTTACAGCTCCTATATGCAGAGAAAACTATGAAATGTAAAATGCAGCTTTGATTATTTTCATTTTTTATGCACAAATTCAATCATGAAATGCTCAACTAACATGAATATGCAATATGAATATGGATCAAGCACATAATTGAATGTCATGATTATTTTTTGAGGGATTATGCAAGAATGCACCACATGATTTGTTATGCAACAAGTATGCAAAATATGGCACATGAACATGGCATATGAACATTGATCATGAATATGCAACATGATATATCAACAAGAATGCCAAGCTTAATGCAAAATTCAGAATTGAATTGATGTGAATGATGTGATCAAACATGCAACCAAAAGCAACCAAATGCACATACATACATGGTTATGTTAAATGCAACATATACATTGATACAATGAGATACAAATGAGTTAACGAAACATGCGAAAGATGCAAAAACAGAATGCAACATGATTATTTACATGACAAAAAATGCATGGACATAGCAACAATATGCAATAAGCCAATTCATGCATAAACTAACACATACACACAAAATATGCGAAATGGACGGAAGCATGTCGAAACGACTCGAAATGGAGAAATGAGATGTCGAAACTAATCTTGAAAATTCCCTAAAATCAGAACCTATCAATCTATGGTGGTAAAGGGAGAAGCAATGCCCAAGAAAGAGGGAAAAAACACTTTTTGAAATCGACTTATTTCCTAAAACTCCTAATGCAACTACTATCTAGTGAGCACACATTTTACACCTAAAAGCCACGATCTAAACCTTAATGGCACCTAGGATAAGCTATAATTCTAACTAAGAACAAACAAAGTGATCAAATCGTAATCAAGACGAAATTAAACGGTCAAGCGCATACACAACGATAAATATACGAAGAATGCCGTCATGGCGAGATGAAGGGAATAAGCTAAATCAAGAAGCGGATTTAGATCACCAACCTACGAAGTGGAGGATTGCTTCGGTGAGTGTTGCGATGTAGATCGGAACGCAAATGGAGAAGAAAACCGGAGAGTCGAAGCTTCGATCCGCGAACGCGCAAAATAAATGCGGTTGATGATGCTTCTTGATGACACTTGAGCAATAACCTCCAATAAGCTCAAAACTCTTCCAAAATCAGAATTGATTCTTCAAAAAAGATTCACAATGAGATGATTAATGGAGGTTTTAGCTCAAAGTTCTTCAAATTCCAATGAAGAATTTGAAGAACTTCTTATGAAGCTTTGGTGAGAGGTTGAAAATGGTGGAAAAGTTTGGGAGAAGAATGAAAGAGATGAAGTGAAAATAAAGAAGAATAGTGAAAAAAATGGGAGAGACCTTTGCTTTGGGATGGTTTAGGTTTATATAATGTGTAGGCTTGACAAGAGGTTTGAGAATGGAGGTTGCTTAGGAGTTAGGATAGGTTTGGAGTTGGTTAGGATTCTAGAGAGTTCTAGAGTATTCTTTGGAATATTCCTTGGAATATTCTTTGGAATAATCTAGAAGGTGGTAGAAGATGGTGAGCTGGATTTTTCTAGAACTTTCAATCTTGAGCTGAATCCAATGTGCATTAGAGCATGTTACTTGTGGTGAGGATAAGTGGAATGAAGGTGCAACCTATTTGCAACTCAATTGATCAATGATTGATGCGTAAATGTTTTGCTCAATACATGACAATTATGGTAGTGGTATTTGCAGCCAATTGCAGCCCATATGCAATGTCTTTTGATGCCAAATGCATTTATGACATGAACAAACCATAAACCAGCTTGAAATTCCATGAAAATGCAGAAAAATGCAGAAAAAACAGGTTTTTCTACAGCATGCGTCGACACATAAGCCTATGCATCGATACATAGCCTTTTTATGTACAACATGCGTCGATACATAGCATGTATGCATCAATACATAATGTTTTGGAGTTCATTATGTATCGGTACATAGGCTTATGCGTCGATACATGGCCCCTTTATGCGTCGATACATAACCTGCTGCATTGCCTTGTTTTTGCCCAAACTCTAAACGGTCATATCTCTCTCAATTTTGATCGTATGAAGGAGTTCCACATATAGATTTGAAGCTTAGGATGCCCTCTTTCATTTTCTCAAGGTAGAATTTTCATAGGCCTCTTATTTTTAGGAAAACACCTCTCTTGAAGTGGCTACAAAAATGACCAAAACTTGCCATTTTTGTAAATCCAAATTTTCCAAAAATGGTAAGTTTTAGTTTTCTTGATTTTTCATGATCCCTCCATCATTTCTTGATCAAATTTGAACCATAGGATCCTTGTAACCCTAATTTCATGATTTTGATCTCAAAAAGTCAGGAGTTGACTTTTTCTTCAGCATGGTTGACTTTTCCCCAAATCCCTGATTTTCAGTCATTTGGCCAATTGAACCTCTTCCAAAATGAATTTGTGGATGAAATTTGAACCCTAGGAATTATGTTGAGAAGCTTTGTGGCCCTTTGATTTCCATTGTATATCCTTCAATTGCTCCAATCATTGATCACATACCTATGCCATAGCTATGCTACACATGATGCAATGTTGTTGGTTATTTTAGGAATTTATGTATGTTAAATGCTATGCAAAATGTTGAGGGAATGAGAGGGAAAATTTGGGGTGTTACAAGGATCATACAATCAACCAAATTGAATCAATATATTTCATGCAATTGAATTAAGCATGCAAGAACACAAAATGTAATTGAAAGGAATTAAACTATAATTAACATTATAATAATCTCAAGTGTTGGAACCTGAATACAGTAGATTGACTCAAGGGCGATTAGTTCTCCATCGTTCTTTCAAGCGTAAGGAATAAAATAAAATCGTGAATAATGTGTCCAAGAGCAGCTTCGACTGCTAGGTTAAATAGAAAACCTAAAAACCCGTTTATAACCCAACTGGGTCAAATACATAACCTATACCCAATTCTAAATGACCCGAAACTAAATAAAACTAATGCAGCAACTTCAAACGAAATTCTGGAAAATATGACTCCGAATATGACGTTGACTCCAACACAAAAGTTGTATCTCTCTCTCTCTCTCAGCTTTCCATCGACTGGTACAACGCCTCAATCAGATTCCTGGAACTCCGGTTATGATCATTTCCGTAAAAGTTGTTAAAGCTGAAAATTAAGTACGAAAATTAAATTAACCCAAAAATAAAGTAAATTAGAAAAACAAATTAAAATATAAAAATAAACAAATAAAACTAAAGAAATGCCTAAGTGCAATCATGTAGGAATGTGCACCAAAATGTACTGATCAAATTCCCCCACACTTGAACTTTTGCACTCCGAGCAAAAAAATAAAATAAACTCAAGACTCAAGACACATAGGATCATTCATACTCATTCTAGGCTACAAAATATTCTTCGATTAAGATAACATCGATAGGTACTAATCTTACACACTAAGGATATCGTAAGAACATAAATCCGCAATTGTGCGGTCATAAGCCTCCCTCCTATACAAACCATTTCGAATCATGTTATTATGCCTAAGTCTAACTTACTCATCCTCCCTTTTGCTCTCTTTCATTCTAGTGTAATCACATTAAGCCCGTTATCTATTCATACACATGGTAAATAAGCCTGTTAGTGATTATGATCCATATCTGACAATATTTTAAAGTTACTTTAGTAACAACAATTTTTTTTCTTAAGGTTTCACATCCGTTAGGCTAAATGACCAGGTGAGGATCACCTAACTTAAAAGGTGGATTCCTATTCAGATTTCTTTTTAAGCGCAAGGTCATTCACTTATTTGCATCAGCTTAATTACTTAGTGTTTGATTTCTAGATGGTGCTGACTGCTACATAAACTACTTAAGAGATATTAAAGGATGAGAACTCAAGGCTATGGCATAACAAGTATTCAAAATGATTTCCATATTTAGGAAACTTAAGGTGTTAAACCGATACCGGTCTTGTGAACTTTTCCCAAGTCTCCACAACTAACCTCAAAACAATCTATAGCCTAAAACTTTCAAAAAAAATGTCTAGTGTTTCTAAAACAAAACAAAACAAACAAAAACAAAACAAAAACAAAGAAAATAAATTATTCCCTCCCCCGCACTTAAAACAAGCATTGTCCTCAATGAAAGGACATAAATATAAAATAAGAGGGAGAGAAAGGAAAGAACACACCCGAGTAGTCAAGGTGGATAATTGATCACATAAGCAGCATTTCCTAAAGATAGCTCTTCTACAGTCTCTTCTTCCAAAGTGGGGATCTCATAGAGTAACTTTGAGTAGTATCCATTAATCTTGGAGTTTTTATTAGTGTCTTCGCCTTTTATTCCAGGATCAAAGAAGAATCTTCGATAAGTAAAAGTGTTGAATGTGCAGGTGATAATGATCTCCTTTTCTACAATTTCAAGAATCAAAGGATTAAGGGGTTGCCTCACTACTTTTTTTCCATCTTCAATTGAGATCTTATGCATACTCATGGATGGGCTATTATCACAAGTGTCAACCAAAGTCCATCCAATTCCCTTATTATGTTCATGTAATGATTTCTCTTCCTGCACAAATTCAAATAAATTATTAGGAAGTGGATTCAGCTCTAAAGAGGGTGATTTCTCGATGGATGGTTTGTTCCGAGAAGTCGGGGTGTCGAGAGCTTCATTGACATGAACAACTTCATTTACAACCTCATTTGCAGTAAGAATATCAATTTGCAAGGAAACCTCAACTTCAGCACAAACAGAGCAAATTTTAGTGTCAGTACAAACATCACAAGAGTAAACATCATTAAAATCAGACAATGATGGAAAATCAGCTGCAAACAAATTAATACAAGTATCATCAACAATTTTAGAAGGCAACTCTATTTGAAAAATAGAATGTTCTTTCGAAGGTTGTTGGTTTGATCCTTGAGCTTACTGCATAGCATTCACCGAAGTGGTAAGTTGATCAAGCTGTGTTTGCAAAGCCTGAAGACTATAATCTGTTTGTTGTTGAAACTGGAGATTATTTGCAGCAATTTGCTTGACAAGGTCCTCTAGTGAAGGTTCGGAAGGTGCAGAGTACACAACCTGAAATTCATTCATATGCTTATGTGGATCCTCACCTGCAAAACCATTAAAACTTGCCAACAAGTATGTTAAACCAAATTTCAATTCGAAAGGTGCATCAACAACATCAGGATATTCAATATATAAAGCATTATAATTCACAAGTGCAACCAGTTCTCTCAGAGTTCTTTGATCAGTCATGATATGATAATAAATTTCAACACAAAATCAAATAAAATCACTGCAGATTTAAAAAGAATGGAAAATAAGAAAATAAATTAAAATAGAATCTAAAAATTATAAAAATAATGCTAAAAATCTAATTAAATCAAATAAAGATCACACAAATTTTTTTAGATTTTTTTGAATATATGAAAACAGAAAATAAATCAAATAAAATAGAAAAACGCAAAATTTGCGATTTTGAGGGTCAAAATCTTTTAGAAATCTTTTAGAATTTTATTCTAAAAGAGTATTGTTCTTCAATTTATTTCTGATTTTCCGGAAAAAATTCGGAGCAAATCGAAACAGTAGCTTCCAACTTACTTGAAAGGCTGGAAAATTTATCACTATACTGCAACCAGTATTGCAACCCTGAAAATCAACAAAAAAAAATATAGCAAGCAAACTATATCTATGACTATAAAATCGGTTAATAACAACAAGAATCCCCGACAAGAGCGCCAATTTGATCTGCGTGTCGCGCGCGGATAAAAAACGAGTGATTTAAAAATGTAGTTAACGGTAACGACAACTCGAGTATCATTCTCAAAGATTCTTGTATTGTTATTAATTGAAGGTAACCGAATTCCGAATTAGGGGGAGTTTGTTTTAAGGTTGATAAAAAAGCAGAACAATTAAGTGATTAAAATACGTGATTATGAAATAAGTCAATCTACCGGTTCAGTTCCTACTATCATCGATTATTATAATTATAATGCCCTAAACAAATTATTCATTCCTATTCGGATACAACCTTAATGACAAGCGCGGTGAGATTTGTAAGATGTACGATCCTATTGTCCAAATTAAGCAAACGTGATAAAATCTCATGAATTAAGCAAACATGATTGATCAGACACAAAACGAATTAAGCAAACATGTCGTGTCTATGTTAGGATCATACAATCAACCAAATTGAATCAATATATTTCATGCAATTGAATTAAGCATGCAAAAACACAAAATATAATTGAAAGGAATTAAACTATAATTAACATTATAATAATCTCAAGTGTTGGAACCTGAATACAGTAGATTGACTCAAGGGCGATTAGTTCTCCATCGTTCTTTCAAGCGTAAGGAATAAAATAAAATTGTGAATAATGTGTCCAAGAGCAGCTTCGGCTGCTAGGTTAAATAGAAAACCTAAAAACCCGTTTACAACCCAACTGGGTCAAATACATAACCCATACCCAATTCTAAATAACCCGAAACTGAATAAAACTAATGCAGCAGCTTCAAACAAAATTCTGGAAAATATGACTCCGAATCTGACTTTGACTCCAACACAAAAGTTGTAGCTCTCTCTCTTAGCTTTTCATCAACTGGTAGAACGTCTCAATCAGATTCCTGGAACTCCGGTTATGATCATTTCCGTAAAAGCTATTAAAGCTGAAAATTAAGTACGAAAATTAAATTAAGTCAAAAATAAAGTAAATTAGAAAAAAAAATTAAAATATAAAAATAAACAAATAAAACTAAAGAAATGCCTAAGTGCAATCATGTAGGAATGTGCACCAAAATGCACTGATCAACATACTTGTCGTATATGTTAATGTTTTGGTGTATTCTTCCATAAGCACTCATTATTCATAATCATGTTCATTTAATCATGTGTTTTGATTCCATTTAATCATGTTGCATGTTAATTGTGCATTTACCATTGGTTTTGTGCATTAAAATTGAAAATAAGCAAATCTTCCTTTTGCATTTCATAGCTGTTTTTTCATGCAGTAGCTGTAAAATGTATGCTGATTGTTGCATCTCTCACCTTTTACACCTGTTTTGCATGCTGATTGTGAGCTGTAAAAAGATGTGTGCATTGTGCATTGCATTTCATTGCTGTTTGTGCATTTAGGAGCTGTAATAGGTTGCTGAATTTTTCTTTGCATTTCTTTTAGGTCCACTAAACTTAGGATTGAGTCTAGTTTAGGTCCTAGATCCCTTAGGAATTGATCGGTAATTGTTTACCTCATTTCTTTTTCATGTTTTACCATACTAACTTTTGTTTTATAGGGAGGTGGAGGTAAGTCCTTAAACTTTAATCTCTTTTTACATTTTTTATGCTTTCAAGGTGTGTTTGATTTAGCTTTTGTATTTCTTCACAACTCTATGCTAATCCCCTTTGTTAGAATCAACTTAACTTCACTAAGAAGTAAGTTGTATTCAATTTATCTTTTTTCTTTTCCTTCTCATTAGGATAAGAAACCACATTAACCATTAGGACCTCCATATTAATAAACAATCTAGGGTTGTGTCGTAGCCCCCCTAGTTTTGTCCTTTTGAAACTTGAGTCTTTCTTTCCTATCTCATAAAGAAAAAAAATAAAACACCTAATAAAGGTTGAATGTTATCGTACGACACTCGTACCAGACGAGCCTGCAACACCTGAGCATAGACATAAGCAGTTCCAAAGCATAAAAAACACAAACAAATAGTTCCCGTCTTAGTTAGGCGAACTATGTTAACTCTGATTCTCATTTTCTCGATGAGGTACGTAGGCAGCGGGGCAGGGCCCGTTCGAGTACATTCTTTATTTTCCCTATTCTTTCTTTTCAATATCTTTTCCAGTTCCCTTTCTCACTTTAATTCCAGTAGCGATCTTTTTTTATTCAACAACATTTTATTCCTCACCCTTTGAAACAGACTAATAAGCATGGACCCCGTCGGGTACGGCGTACGGTCAGGGGTGCTAATAACTTCCCAGGTCGTAACCGACTCCCGAACCCAGATCTTTGGTTCGTAGGACCTTGTCATTTCCTTCTTCCTCAAGTTTGTGCAGCATTACCTTTCCCATTCATTCGGGATAAAAATGCCTGGCTGGTGACTCTACCTTTTCCGCGCCACTTTCGCGTTTGTACTAGGATGAAAATCCCGGGAGCGAAAAGTTGGAGATATGAATTGGAGCAACAATAGTCTTTGAAGTGTCTTCTGGAGAGAAAATCCTTCCACTTCTAGTAACCTTACTAGTCCCAACAATATTGTCGATATCAGGATTAGTATCTGCAATATGTATATTAGTTAGAGGCTCTTGCTTGATACCATGGATATAAACATCAGAACCATAATTCCAAGGGATGGCCTTGTTAGAAGAATATGGAATTGGACCAGGAGTAGTAATAATCAGGGGAGCCACCTTTGGCTCAACAGTAATCTTCATAGGACCTTTAAAAGTAATCCTCACAGGACCCTTAGAAGTGTTCTTCACATGAGTATTAGTACCCACAAACACATCTTCAAGCTTCAGATCTTGGGACAAACCTTCACATAAACTATCCACATAAGGGGTATTCTCAAACAATATAGTACATTGTTCATTAAACACTGAATACCTTCTTTAAGCTTCCAACAATCTTTGGGTTGAGAGGCACAATAATAACAGTCTTCATTACAACCATGAAATAAACCGGCTTGCAGCAACTTCTTCTTAACAATGGACAGAGGAGTAGTCAAATCAGTCACCAAAGAAATATAAGAACCATCATCAACAACATTAATAGTATTCTCATGTTTGGGCATGGGAGAAGTAATCACATTAGGAGTCTCGGGAGGATCAAACTCAATTTCTCCAGCATCGATCATATCCTTAATCTTATTCTTCAACGCCCAACAATTATTAGTATCATGGCCTGGGAAGTTGGAGTGATATGCACACCTTTCATTGGGATTATAACGAGTGTAATACCTCAAAATTTGCCCTATCATTTTCTCAATATTTTTCATAGCATTTGGCATAAACAAATTCATGAAATAACCAAAAACATTGCATCATGTTCTTCATAGCTGAGGCATAGGCATGTGATCATTGATTGAAGCAATTGAAGGCTATACAGAGGTAACCAAGGAGCCACAAAGCTTCTAGACCTTGTGTAAAGGGTTCACAACATCCCACAAGTCTTTATTTGAAGTCACAAGTCATGAAAAGAATTAAATTGATCAAAGGAGGCAAGCAATGCAACACCTCCTGATGAAAAGGGGCCAAATTAGGGTTTCTATTCTACTGGGATTCTCAGTGAAATTTTGATCCAAAGTTGATTCCATTGTTTTCTACATGATGTCAAGTGCCTAGGGTTTAATTTCATCCATGGAATCATTTTGGAAGAGCTTCATTTGGTCATTGGATTGAAAATCAAGGAATTGGGAAAAATGCAACCGAGTTGAGTAAAAAAGTCGACTCTGACTTTTGAGATCAAAATCATGAAATTAGGGTTATAAGGATCCCATGGTTCAAATTTGGTCAAGAAATGATGGAGGAATCATAAAAAATCAAGGGAAAAAATCATTTGAAAAATGGTTGATTTCACCTTTCCCCCCACTTTTCGTTCCACTTTCCTTCCACATTTCCTTTCATCCTTCCCCTCTTATATTTCCACTTCAATTCCACTCCATTTCCCTTGGATGCTTCTACCATGTTCTACAACCTTCTAGAGTTTTCCAAGGAATATTTCCTCTCCAACGCTAACCCTAACTAACTACAAACCTAACTCCATTCCCAAACCTAGCTCCAAGCCTAGCCTCTATATGATCATTAATCACTTCAATGCAAAAGTACCCAAATTTTCACTCTCTCATAATTTCTAGAATCACGTTTCTCTCTCACTTTTCCTCCATTTTCCCTTTTCACCAAAGCTTTTTGAAGAAGCTCTTCAAGTTTCACATTGAAACTTGAAGATCTTAAAGCTTAACCTCCAACCTCCACTGAATTGTGGATTGTAGAAGAAGAAGCTACTGATTTTTGTGAAGATTTTGACTTATCTGAAGTGCAAGAATTCTCAAGCATCAAGAACACATTTATTTTGCACATTCGCGGATTCTTCGGATTTCTCTTCGATCAAGCTCCGATTCTTGCAACATCCACCGAAGCACTTCTCTACTTCGTAGGTTGGTGATCTAAATCACTTTTCCTTTAAGTTATTCTCTCCATCTCGCCATTTCGGCATTCTTTAAGTGCTTTTCGTATTACTTGTGGTTGATTACATTTTTGTTACGTTTTGCTTGCGATTTGTGGATATTAATGGATTAGAAACTAGGCTGTAGCTTGTTATAGGTTCTAACATGTGTTAATAAGCCATAATTGAGTAGAAATTCGTGTTAACATGATTATATGTGTGTTAGGGTTGATTAGAAGTAGGATTGTGGCCAAAAGCACTTATTTCAAAGCAAATTTTCACTTTCTGTTCAGTGTTAACCGTTTAACGCTTTGGTTAACCGGTTAACACATGCGTTTTTGGCCAAAATGCTGTAATTTTAAGTCCGTTAACCGGTTAACCGATTGGTTAGACGGTTAACGCTGTTAGATTTTGGATTTTTTTAGCTTATTTGCTTGCTTGTTCTTGCTTCTTTGTGCTTCTAATGTTCATGTATGCTTAGGTATTGATTTTAGGGAATTTTTGGGTCTATTTCCCGTAGCCGATTCCATTGTTTTGAGTCGTTTCGACATGATTCCGTTCACTTTTCCATGTCTTGTGTTAAATATGCATATGTGTTATAATTGATTCTTGATGTGTATTGCTACTCTTTAATCATATATTTCACATGTTAAATGCTCACTTAAAATTGATTTGTGCTTCATGATTATGATCTTTGCTTGTTTGGATTGATCACATGATTAAGTGCCATATGTTGATTTTTTGCTTAAAAGTGATTAAGTGCTTCACATGTTCATGTAAGTTCTTGTGCTTAATTGATCATATCTTAACATGAATTCAATTATGGATTTTTATACAATACATGTGAAATAATTTATGCTTGTAGTGATACTTGTTCAAAGTCATGATAAATGCATATTTTGTGCAATATGGAAAAGTGTGGTTATTCTTGTTGATCATTGCTCCTTTAAATCAAATAAATGATGTAAGTAAATTCACATGTTTGAATTCATTTTGTGATGTATGTAGATCCATTTTAATTCACATTAATGTGTTGTTTATCATTCACTTTGTCCACATAAATGAAATTGATAAAATCTGCCATATTTTCGCATCTGTTTTTACGTATAGGAGCTGTAAAATGCATGTTGTTTGCTATAGTTCATGCTGTTTGTAATCTTTTACACCCATTTTTGTATGCTGTATGCTGGCTGTAAAAAGCTGCTTGCGTTGTGCTTGTGTTTTCATAGCTGTTTTTAGTTTAAGGGCTGTAATAGGTGCTGGATTTTGATTAACAATTTTTTTAATTCCTTTAAGATTAAGTTGGTGTCTAGAATTAGGTCCTAGAATTAGTAGGATTTAATTGTTGTGTGTTTGCTTCATTATTTTTAATAAAATGCACACTAATTTTTGTTTTGTAGGGAGGGAAAGGTACGTTTCCTTACACCTTATCCTTTTATTTTTTATGCATTTTCTTTATGCATTTAATTCACCTTTTACTTCCATATTTGTGATTGGTAGGATTTCCCTTTTGGCTAGGACCAACTTATCTTCCTTAGGAAGTAAGTTGCATCCTTTTAATTCTTTCTTTTCCTCTTGCTCTTTAGGATTAGAAAGCCCCACTAACCATTAGGACCACCATTTTAATGAATAACTTAGGGTTGTGTCTTAGTCCCCCTTAATTTTTGTCCTTTTTCGATTTGAGTCTTATTTCTCATCCTCAAACAAAAATTCAAAAACACTTAATAAATGTGTAAACACCCCAAATTTGCCCTCACCCATTCACACCATGGCTTGTGATCACTTCATATGCATAAACACAATCATAACATCTCATACCACATTTTTGAGTCTTTGCATTGGTTCTAAGTCATCTGCATCTAGGGTTTGTGATCTGAGCAATCCAAGAGCTTCTTGAGCCACTCCAAAGGCCACCAATCACTTCAAAGGGGTCCATGTGTGTTCAAGTATCATATTTCATCTTCTCAAAGTCAAGAATGCCAAAGAATCACAAGAACTGGGATTGGTATGGAAGCAGAGCCAAGTTTGACTGCACAGAGGACCTAAAATTAGGGTTTTGGTTTCAGAGGCCATAACTTCAATTTTTTGGTCATTCTTGTTTCTATTGGTCTCTATATGGTATAGGGAGTATGCATATCAATTTTCATGAATAAATTCCATGGGGAAGTCATCTGATCAAGAGTTGACTTTCTGGACAAGTCAGTGCAAAATCAGGGCATCTGAGGCCCCCAATGACCCAACCAAGGGGTGATCTTCATCATTTTGAGTGTATATGATATTTATTTGATCATGGAAGAAGTTAGAAGTTCACAAAATTCAAGAATCACAAGTTTTTGCAAAGTTGACCTTTTGGGCATGGTTGACTTTTAATGAAATGTCATTTTATGCAACTTTTTCAACCCTTACTTTTTGATCCAAAAATGCTTCAAATGGAAAAACTTTGGTCATGAAAGTTGTAGATTAGATCTTTCCCTTTTCAAAAAGTACAAGAACATGACCTAATTCATTTTAGATCAAAAGTTATGGTGTGTTAAAGTTGGCAAAAATCACTAATTTTCAAGTTATGCATCAAATGAGAAATTTGCAAAATCTTGTACCAAAGGCATTTGTGACTTCTAATTGGTATCAAACCATTACACAGGCATCACACAAGTCCTAAATTTCAGATTGGACCAAGGAAATCACATGTTTGTATGGCCTTTGGAGCAAAATCTTTCCATGAGAACCAAAGGAAGCCAACTTGCAAAAACCATCATAACACTTCACCCACTTGCTGCCTATGTTGCTGACCACCCCTAGCCTTTCTCCCTCACCTTGCTGCGCAGCCCACACCCATTGTACCAAGCTAGAACATGACCCATGCTTTCTCTTACATAAAGTTGTCATTTTGGCAAAAGCAACCCCACCTATCACAAAAGCACAAGTCACATCATCTGACCAATAGGATTTGTTTATGTGGATCAAATGCTAGCAAAACAACATAACACAAGAGCCTGAAACCAGCAAGAGCATCACTCTCTCATTTTTCACCCTTGAAGCAAAAGCATTCGAATCTCAGCCTACAAGCCTCAAACACAAAAACAAACTCCACAGACCTTCTCAACTCATCACCCTGATCACAAAGAACCCCTCACCATTGCCTGAAATAGCCTGAATCCAAAACACGATTCCCACCTGAGCTTGAACAGAACTGCTTCAAACCTCCAAACAAGCCATCACAAACTCCTTCTAGCCATCCAGACATCATCAGGGGATCAAGAGGAGTGGATTGCATCAAGAGGAGAGGTCAGAAAGTTGCAAGACTGAAAGCTTCAAAACTCAGGTAGCTCAAGAACATTTTTTCCAGAAATGAATTTTTAAGTTCTTAAGTTGTTCTTCATGCTTCCCTGATCATAAATATGTCATTGGTTTTGAAAATGGTGGAGAGATGAGGGTTTAATCGTGTTCTGAAAGTCTTGCCCTAAATTTTCTTTTGTTTCGATTCATGAGTTTGATGCAATATAAATGATGTTTGTGTTAGGGTTTTAATTCAGTGAGTTGTGGGGATCATTTCTGTGTTTTTAGATTTCATTTTGGTTACGTTTTGAAGATTCTAGGAATTTTCAGGTGGGGTTCCCACCGGAGAAGACGACCGGAGGTCTTCTCCGGCCACCTGAAAATGATTAGGGTTTAATCCCTGTAATTAAGGAAGTTTGAATCTCGTGCGTTGGATTAGTTGACCTTGTTGACTTGGCGCGTGTGTGTGTGGCTCAGATGCAATCATTAAACCCTAACCACAATTAATTAATTCATAATTATGTTTAACTCAGTTTGAATGTGGACCTTTGATCTGCACGCACAGTCAACCGTTTCCTTCCCAGTTTCAATCCTGGCCCTTCATCCTGCATACTTCTCATTTATTTTATTTTCTTTTCATTTTATTCCATTTAATTTGTCCAATTTATTAAAAATAGCAAAACTAATTTAAAAAATCTGAAATTTTTTGTACAAGTTATTATTTAATTTCAGAACACAAAAATATTTTTATTTTCATTTTTTGCATTTAAAAAGTATTTTTAAATATTTAAAAGTTTCCTTTTAATTAATTAATGAGAATTAATTAATTAAAAATACTTTTAGGTATTTAAAAATCACCAAAAAATTCATGAAGCATTTAAAAACATTTAGAAACATTGTCCAACCCTCAAACCAAATTTAGTTTTTGATCTTGATGCATTTTGAGAATTTTTCATTGAATTAAAATCATTTTTATGCATTATTTTGATCCAAACTTCAAAAAATCATTTCTGCCTAACCCTAAAGAGTTGGACCTTGATTCTTTTTGCATTGCATTGTGTTTAGCATGAAGATTATGAGATTAAATGGCCATGATTTGATCTTTCATTTTCCTTTTGTTTGGTAATTTTCTTGTTAAGGAACCCTAAAACCCTAGAAAACTTAGAAAAATCACAACTTGAATTTGTTTAAGAGTTGAAACCTCTCCTTTGGGCATTGGTTTAGTATAGGATTAGGGGTCCTTTGAGTGCATTTTCAATTTTTTATAATGTTGTTTGCTTCTGATTTTGGTTTGTGTTTAATGCTTTGATCATGAACCCTAATTTGGGCTTCCATATGCATTCATCTTGCATTTGCTTGCACAACATGACTTGCCTTGACATTTTAAGCATCCATTTGATTCTTTTGACATCATAAGACATATTGAAAGCATGTTTGATCATTGCATCATGTATTTGCCATGTTGTATGCCATATGCATCTCATAACTTTTCATGTATGTTCATGATTCCTAACTTGCTTCATTTGCATTCATGAGCTTGTATGATCATCCCCATGTGCTGCCTCATGTTTGTAACATCTCATAGCATCATTAACATCATGTATGTACTTCTGGTTTTGTTTCTCATCATGTCATCTCATCCCATTTTGCATTGTATTGCATCTCCTTCACTAACTTTTCAGGTGGTAAGTTATCTTGAGAAGTGAATTTGCCTTCACTTCTCATAATTTCTCTTCATCTCTTTTATGCATACTTGCTGCATTTTTGTTTGTGTTTGAGATTGAGTTTGCTCTTTCTTTTTCTCCTTATTTTCTTTCTTCAAGTGACTTGACTTCTTGAATGAAGCAAGTCACTTTGCTTCTCTTGATCCTTTCATCTGCTTCCTGGTGGTCTCATTGAAGATTTCTTTTTTTTTTAAACCTCACAAACCTTAGGAACAACCAAGCATGACAATGATTAGGGTTTTGATTAGTCTCCCCTCTTAGTTTTACCTTTGTGTCTTCTTTGAGTCTTCTCTTCTCATCTCATAATCAGGGACTAAACCCTAAAGGCTTTAAGGCTTTGTGATTAAGTTTATGCCTACATCCTTCTATTAGGATGGAGTGTATAACTTTAATCCTAAGTGTTAAACCCTTAATGTGTTTAACTCCTTTAATCAATCCACTTAATAATCATCAAGACATCACACTTGTAACTTGGGCCTTGCATTAGGGTTCTAATTCTTCCTTAATTGGTTAAGAAGGACTAACCCTAGTGTTAATGGACAAGTCCCTCTCAAGTTGTCTTACAAATCATAAAATTCACTTCATCATCATACCATTAAATAAAATCCACTTAATAAAGGCTTTGTTTTGTCATGAGTTTAATCCCTAATCATGGATTAAGTTGAGGAGCTTTCCTCAGCTTAAACATTCTCATCTATTATCCTTCTATTAGGATGGTGCAATGAGTTTGTTTAATCTTTGATTATGGCTTAACCTCATTACTTAACACTAAACAAAAACACCAAAAACATCTAAATAATCACAAGTAGGTTAATGATCTTGATTCTGCATCAAAGGTGATTAAGTGTGAGAATCTGACTTCACACTTAAGGTATTCTCATTACCCCTAATCAGAGGGAAGATGTGATGAGTTTACTAATCCTTTGGTTTAGGCTTAAGCTCATTAACTTATGACAAACTTTCAAAAGCAATAAAAGACTGAAAACTCAAAAGCACAATAATCGTCTCCTCCGGGATTCTTTTCTCATCTCACTCACTCATAACCGAGAACCTGCTTCTTCCGTCTAATGCAAGACAGTTTGCACCTGAGCCAGACAGGTCATACACTTGAGCATAGACAAGCAAGCAGTTCATCAGTCAATTCATCTTTCAGTCTCTTTGGGTCGAACTACGGAGTTCTGACTTCCTCATTGCACGAGAGGATACGTAGGAATAACTTAACAGTTATCGAACAAAAGTCTCTGTATATTCCCCCTCTTTCAGTATCATTCTTTAGCCTCATTATCATGAGCATTTCACTCTCGTCCTTACACTGACACTGTACATTTATACACATCACACTTCTTTACACTGACACCTGTACATCCCTTTCCAGCTATTTTATACACAAATTACACTAACACTACCCCTTTAAGACACAAATCTTTTAAGCGTGGATCCCGTCGAGTACGACGGACAGTCTGGGTGCTAATACCTTCCCAGGTTGTAACCAACCCCCTTTCTCAGTCTCTCTGGTTCGCAACCGTCTTATTCATATCTTTCTTAGGTTTATGCAGCATTACCTTTCCTCCGGGATAAAAATGCCTAGCTGGCGACTCTTTTCATTCCCTGTGAGTTCACTCCTGTGTGTTCTCATTGTTCCTTTCGCCGACCGTTCGCGTCTGTACCTTTATTTGGGCCATTCCCATTTATCGGGAGCGACAGCTTGGCGACTCTGCTGGGGACCCTTATACTGCAACCAGGGCTTCTGGTTCTTTTTGTGGGTTCCTCCTAGCGCTTGACTGATTTGTGTTTACTGGGGTGTTATGTGCTATCTGTGTTTGTACATTTGTTTTATTTACTGCTTTATGTACAGTTGTTTACTGCTTTCTTTACAGCTTTACATATATCATACTGTCATGATTGTCTGGCTGGATCTGGTTTTGCTTTGGTGGGTGGGGTTCTATTGAGAGTTAAGGTCCTATACCTGGGACCTGAGTGACACCTAGGCTAGAGTGGTTCATATTCTTTCCCATTCCATCTCGGTCTGGTGCGGGAATATGAAACACGGTTCAGATATGGGTTTCTTCTTGAGAACTCTGTGTTGCAGATTTCCTGCTGTACTAGGGCTATCTGGGAAGCCTGCTAAGTCTGGATGACCTTTAGTATTGACCTTCAGAAACTGAGGTGAATTAGAGGAGGAACTTTTATGGTTATTGTAAACACTGTACCTCCGGGTTGGAAGTGTTTACACTTCTCATAACTGATCCAAGCCTGAGGATCCTTGTTTTAGAACATCACCTATGAGGGGGTTGGGCTGTTTACAGGTTTGCAGGTACCCTTGACCTCAGCATACCCTGTTACTTTGTTTGAATAAGAGTACTCCATTTTGGAACAGTTCTTGTGATTCTAAAACCCTGGACATGTGACTCTTTATTTGAGTCCCCCACCTTGGTTACTGAACTTATGAACCTCCATCTGGATTTCTTGAACATACTTGGACTTATATCAGAGCACTTGATCAGATCCAGCTCAGTCACAAACCCTTGCATATCATTTGCATACATCCTCATTGCATCATTTTAACATGTGTTTATTTGTTTTTCAGGGTATCCATCCTATCATTTTGGCTTGGTTTTGACCCCATCATCAGCATAGGCCTATCTTCACCAGTATTTACTCCAGTTATCAGCTATCTGCATCATCAGTCCCAGCCTGTCAGAGACCTATCTTCAGTGTTATTCTCAGCACCTGTCCCTATCCTTCATCAACATGGCACCTAAGAAAAGCAACATCTCCTATCACTTCTTTGAACCTGAACTAGCCAGCATCAGGAGGATTCAGACCCTGATTACTCCAGACCATATACCACTTTTTAGAGAACATTATGGAGGAATCCTTGATGTGGTTATGGATTTGGACCCTTCACAGAGGAGCTTGATACATACCTGCCTGCAGTTCTATGACCCTCCCCTGAGGTGCTTTACATTTCAGAATTTTCAGTTGGGACCCTTGTTGGAGGAATATTCATCATTGGTTGGTGTACCCATCAGGGGTGGAATCCCTTTACACCCTGAGATGGCTTTCCCAAGTAATGAGGAGATAGCCAAAGCACTACATCTGGAACCAGTTCTGATTGGGCAGAATTTGACATCTAAAGCTGGAATCTCTGGTTTTCATCTGGATTTCTTGACTTCTCAAGCAAGTCTGAAGGCCTCCCTGGGTGAGTGGAAGGCAGTCTGTGCCCTGTTGGCCCTCAGCATATATGGGGTCATTTTATTTGCAGATGAGCCTAGGTTTGTTAGCAAGAGTGCAATCCATCTTTTCATCCTGAGAAACCCAGTGCCCACCTTACTGGGAGATCTTTACTACTCTGTTCATCAAAGGAATGAAAAGCAAAGAGGGAGATTAGTGAGATGTTGTGCTCCTTTGTTCTATACTTGACTACTCAGACATTTGCCAAAGACTGATGCATTCTTGAACCCTCACCAGCAGAAGAACTGGGCTAGGAGGCTTGTTGCTCTAACCTCAGATGATATCAGATGGTGTACTCAGAGTACTAAGGGCAGAGACATCATTACAAGTTGTGGACAATTTCCCAATGTGCCTCTGATTGGAGTGAAAGGGTGCATCAATTACAACCCTCTGTTATTCAAAAGGCAGCTGGGCTATGCCTTAGTACATCCTCCTAGGGCACAAGATCTGACTGAGACCCTTTATGTTGAAATCAAGCCTAATCTGGCTGTTGTCAGGCAAGCAGCCTGGGCCTGGGACAATGCGCAGACTAAGGGGGTAACTATCCTGGGTAAGTGCAACAATGTGGCATCAACACAGTACTATGATTGGTCCCATGCCAGGGCTCAATTTTCTGGGATGCCCTTCACTATTGAAGATATGCCTGGACCATCCTCAACACCACCTCCTGTCACTGTCAGCTTAGAGGAGTTTGAGAAATTGAAAGAGAGAAATGAGAAGTTGACTCAGGCCCTACAGAAGACCCTCTGGGAGAGGAGTGATGGTAGGTTGGATATTGAGAGGTTGGAGAAGTTGAAGGTGGAGCATTTGGCTAGAATAGAGAAGTCAGAGGATTATATTAAGAAGTCTAGGGCTGGAGAACAAATCTTGAAGAATGCCTGCAAGGAAGCTCAGTTCCAGAAGGCCAGGACTGATTTGTATTTGAAGGAGAGTCAGGCTAGGTGGGTCAGAATCACCGAAGCTCGTACTCAGGAGGACAAAAGGACTCAGGATAAGATTGAGCAACTGGAAGCTAGTGCAAAAGAGCAACAGGAAGCCCTGGCAGCAGCCCAGAGGGAGATCTCAGAGTTGAAGATCAGAGCTGGAGTAAAGAGGTCAAAGGACCAGAGTCAGCACAAGAAGCTAACTGCAACTATTGCCACGAGGAATCTCCTTATCAGGAATCTTACAGAGCGTCCAGCTGATCCTGTGACTGAAGCACTTCTCAAGGAAGTTCAGGAGGATGAATTTGGCCTTGGTGTTTGACCTTTTGCTTGTTGTTACTTTCATTTTATGTATTTTTGTTTATGTTGTATTTTTGACCCCTCAGAGGGCTTGTATTGTAAAAGAAACAAACTATGTATCATTTACCTTTTTGTAATATATGTGTTGGTTTGTTTCATCTGATTTCCTCAAGCAATATCACAAGCATCTTCAAGGGTCTGGAAGGGTCAAAACCAAGTGCCAAGCCGGATACCTTGGAAACGAATAAGCATAACTGCATTGCATACTAACCTTTTACCTTGTTTTGTAGGTTTTTGTTTATTTTTTGCTAACTCTGTTGTGATCTCAGGAATTATTGCTCGACGACGTGTGTTTCCACTCAACCGTCCACATAGATATCCCACCCGTAACAACCTTCCGGGCATACAGATGGATCAAATGCAGCAGGACCTTACAGAGGTCAGAAATCAAATGACCAACGAGAGGTTGGAAATGAGGAATCAGATGACACAATTTATGGAGGTGATGAACAATATGGCTTAAAGCCAGGAAAGGTTGAGAGCACTGGTAGAAGGAAGGAATCAGGAAGATCATCATCCAGGGACTGCTGGGACAAGCAACAATGAAAGAGTCCAACCTCATGTCAATCCCCCAGTCTTTGGACCCCACCTACATCCAGAGGTCAACATCCCTGCAAATGTTCAAGGGACTGCCACTGCAGGCAGAGTACTGCAAGAAGACCCCCAGGAAGATCAGTTCACAGTAATGGGAGCTGGGGAGGAAGCTTATGACAGAAGGCTGGATGAGATAGCTGAGAAGTTGAGATCCTTAGAGTCTCAAAACTCTTTGGGTTTTGATGTTATGGACATGGGCTTGGTAGACGGGGTCAGGATTCCCCATAAGTTTAAGCCTCCTTGTTTTGAAAAGTACAACGGGACTTCCTGCCCCCGGACCCACTTACAATCCTTCCTGGGGAGGTTGAAAGCCTATACCATGGACGAGAAGCTCTGGATGTTCTATTTTGAGGATAGCTTGACAGGAGCTTCAAGAGAATGGTACTCTCATCTGACAAGAGCAACTATCAGGTGTTGGAAGGACCTGGCAGAGGCCTTTATCAGACAGTATCAGTACAACTTAGACATGGCACCCAACAGGACCCTCCTAATGGGAATGTCACAGTCATCAAGAGAAAGTTTCCGAGAGTATGCCCAGAGATGGAGGCAATTGGCTGCTGCTGTTCAGCCACCTATGTCAGAGAGGGAGATGGCAGATATGTTCATGAACACCCTCCAGGGGACTTACATTGACAGGCTGGCTGCCTTCTCTTCAACCAGCTTTGCAGATGTTGTCATAGCCGGGGAAAGAATTGAAAGCCTGTTAAAGATGGGCAAAATCTCAGACAACGGTGCAAGCTCATCAAGTAATGCAAGAAAGCCTTTTGCAGGCCCAAGAAGAACTGGTGAGACCAATGCTATCCACACCAGCAGAGGCAGGCCCCAATATGTTCATAGGTCTGTAGCAGCAGTCACCATTCCCGCTCCAGCTCATCCACAACCAGCTTATCAACCACCGCAACAGAATTATCAGCAACAACCTCAGTACCAACAACAAACTCAGAATCCTCCGAGAAATTACAACAACAGCAATACCAACAACAATAGTCAGCACAGACCGTTCCAACAGAGGCCCTCTCAGGCCAATAGGATGATCGATCCGATCCCTATGCCCTATGCAACATTACTGCCACAACTCCTGAAACTCAACCTAGTTGAGCTAAGGACATTGGCCCCTCCAGATCCCAACAGCCTACCCAGAAATTATGACTCCAACGCCAGATGTGCCTTTCACTCAAATGCACCTGGTCATAGTACGGAAAAGTGCAGAGCTTTGCACATGAAAGTGCAGGATCTAGTGGATTCCAAGGCTTTAAATTTTGCACCACCACCAAATGTCAACAAGAACCCTATGCCACACCATGGTGGTCCCCGAATCAATGCTATTGAAGAAGACAAGCCGTCTTACTTGATAACCAGTGTGGGTCAGATTCGGACACCGTTGGTAGAGATCAAAGCTCAGCTTTTGGAATGTCAAGTGTTCCCAGGATGTGAGCTAGGGTGTGCTTATTGCAACATTTCAGTGAATGGTTGTGATAACTTGAGGGATGGCATAGATGGTCTCATCCAGAGTGGCCTGCTTCAAATTACAACATCATTCCCAACAAATCCAGCAATCTCATCAGCAACAATTCCAGAACCTCCTACAACTACAACAACCATTGTTCCCGACAACTCTTCAGCTTCATCAACAAATGTTTCATCTGTCATTTCAACTGATCAGATATCAACGAACATTCCTTCTACAACTTCAGCACCACTTCATTTTGAATCTCCTACAACAACAACACCCATCCTTCCAACAATGTCTCCTACAACAGCAACAAACCATGAAGATGTCTCAACAGTTACGATTTATTATGATCCTGAAAATGACTCCGCCTACAACTCACGAAGTGCTACTCCCATCAGAGCACCAGTCACAATATATTATGATCCGCAGACTATCACAGTTCCTTCTGCAGCTACCATCAGTCCAGTCACTGTCACAGTGCCTGGGCCAGTACCTTATGAAAGCAGTAAGGCCATCCCTTGGCATTACGGCTCTGACGTATACTGCGAAGGGCAGAAAATCACTCTTGGACCATCAACACCTGCACCACAAATAGATAATGTGGGAGGAGGCGGAGGCTTCACTCGAAGCGGACGTCTCTTTGCTCCACAAATTCAAAGACCCACTGCCGAAGCAGAAGTTGTTGCCAAGGCAAAAGGAAAGGGCCTGGTGCAGGAAGATCCAGCTATTAAGGAAGCTTTGAAAACACCCTTTGATCAAGAAGTTGACGAGTTCATGAGAATCATCAAGAAGAGTGATTACAAAATAGTGGATCAACTTCACCAGACGCCTTCCAAGATCTCCATTCTATCACTGCTTATGTGCTCCGAAGCCCATCGGAATGCACTACTCAAAGTCCTGCACGCAGCTTACGTGCCTGAAGAGATCACCGTCAATCAGTTGGAAACTGTGGTTGGAAATGTTACTGCTAGCAATGGGCTAGGGTTCACCAATACTGATTTGACTACGGAAGGCCGCAACCATAACAAGGCCTTGCACATCACCATGGAATGTAAAGGTGCAGTCCTTTCCCATGTGCTGGTAGATACAGGATCATCCCTCAATGTCTTACCCAAAAGGGCCCTCGTGAAGCTAGAGTGTGAAGGATTGGCATTGCGTCCCAGTAACCTGGTAGTAAGAGCCTTTGATGGTTCTAAGAGATCGGTTCTGGGAGAAATTGAGCTGCCTGTAACGATTGGCCCACAAACTTTTAAAACGACCTTCTACGTGATGGACATTCAGCCTGCCTACAGCTGTTTGTTGGGTAGACCATGGATTCATGCCGCTGGCGCAGTAACGTCTACCCTTCACCAGAAGTTAAAATTTGAGTGGGAAGGCCAAGTCGTCACTATCTGTGGAGAGGAGGATATTTTTGTTAGCCATCTGGCTACTTACAAATATATTGAGATGGATGGGGAGATCCATGAAACGATGAGTCAAGGGTTCGAGGCCCTGAACGTAAATGAAACATCTGCTGTACCTGGATTCTCCATGGCATCTTATCAACAAGCCCGGAAGGTTGTTGAAGAGGGAACGGCCCAAGGCTGGGGCAAGGTTTTATCTGTGGAAGAGAAGAAGGACAAATTTGGGTTGGGTTACAGACCAACTCAACAAAGTCAAGCAGAGACTGCTGGGAAGCCTGGTTTTGTCAGTGGGGGAATGCTCACCCCTGATGCTATCAACAATTTGGAAGACGAGCTGGAAGAAGAACGCAACCTGGAAAGCTGGATTCGTCCAAAGATCCCGGGGAGCAGTATCTCAAACTGGTCTTCCCAGGAAATTATAAGAGTTACTCATGCAAAGTAATTATTATTTCATGTATTTTTATAGCATGCATCAAAGTCTTGCATCTTGCCCAAGATGACAAGACTCATTTTGTAATCGGGCCATCTGTACTTTTTGTGCAACAAGATTAATCAATGAAATATCAGACATCTTTTTGCAAATGAGTCTTTTTCTTTTCCGCTCGCTGTTTTTCCATTTTTCTTTTTGTACAAAAAATAAGTGGCGATGTTTTCAAAATGACAAATTTATTTCACTTTTCTAAACAAGATTAAAATCAATCACTAAAATGAACAAACTGAACCCTTGCAGAGAGTACCTTCCAGACAGCACCGACAACAGCACGGCTATGACTTCGTATGACTTTGACAATCCAATCAATCAAGCTGATGAAGGGGTTGAAGAAGAATATGAGCTTCCTGAAGAGCTGGCCAGATTGTTGAGACAAGAGGAGAAGTTTATCACTCCTCATCAGGAGGAGGTAGAAACGATTAATCTTGGTACAGATGAAGACGTGAAAGAGGTTAAAATCGGGGCCTGCCTGCAAGACTCAGTGAAGAGACAACTGATTGATCTGCTTCAAGAATATGTGGATGTGTTTGCTTGGTCTTATCAAGATATGCCAGGGTTGGACACCGACATTGTTATGCACAAGCTGCCTTTAAGAGAAGAATGCCCGCCAGTAAAACAGAAGCTGCGCCGTACTCGCCCAGATATGGCAATGAAGATCAAAGAAGAGGTACAAAAGCAGTGGGATGCCGGGTTCCTTGCTGTAACTAGCTATCCGCCGTGGGTTGCTAATATAGTACCTGTGCCTAAGAAGGACGGCAAAGTAAGAATGTGTGTTGACTACCGGGACCTGAACAGAGCCAGCCCGAAAGATGACTTCCCATTACCTCACATTGATGTATTGGTGGATAACACGACTCAGTTCTCGGTATTCTCCTTCATGGACGGATTTTCAGGATACAATCAGATTAAAATGTCACCTGAAGACATGGAGAAGACAACATTCATCACACCCTGGGGCACGTTCTGTTACAAGGTAATGCCATTTGGACTGAAGAATGCTGGTGCAACATATCAACGGGCTATGGTGACATTATTCCACGATATGATCCATAAAGAAATAGAATGTTACGTGGATGACATGATTGCCAAGTCCCTTACTGAAGAAGACCACCTGGTGAATCTGCTGAAGCTATTCAAGCGTCTGAGGAAGTACCAACTGAAGCTGAACCCCAACAAATGCACATTCGGGGTACGATCCGGTAAGCTGCTGGGATTTATTGTGAGTGAGAAAGGGATTGAAGTTGACCCTGATAAAGTCAAGGCCATTCAAGAAATGCCTGCACCAAAAACTGAGAAAGAAGTTCGAGGGTTCCTAGGCAGATTGAACTACATCTCACGGTTCATATCTCACCTTACAGCAACCTGTGAACCTTTGTTCAAGCTATTAAGAAAAGAACAGACGGTCAGGTGGAACGAAGACTGCCAGAAGGCTTTTGACAAGATCAAGGAATACTTACAAGAACCTCCAATCCTTATGCCTCCAGTTAAAGGAAGACCTCTGATAATGTACTTGACAGTATTAGAAGAGTCAATGGGGTGTGTGCTGGGCCAGCATGACGAATCTGGTCGAAAAGAGTATGCAATATACTACCTGAGCAAAAAGTTTACCGACTGTGAACAACGTTATTCACTGCTCGAGAAAACTTGCTGTGCTTTAGCGTGGGCTGCTCGCCGACTGAGACAGTATATGTTGACCCACACTACTTTATTGATCTCAAAGATGGACCCAGTTAAGTACATTTTCGAGAAGCCAGCACTTACCGGACGGGTTGCAAGATGGAAAATGATTCTCACGGAATATGACATCCAGTACACATCTCAGAAAGCCATCAAGGGCAGTGTATTGTCTGAATACCTTGCTGAGCAACCCATTGATGACTACCAGCCTATGAGATTTGACTTCCCTGATGAAGACATCATGTTCATTAAAGCGAAAGATCATGAAGAGCCTATTCACACTGAAGGGCCTGACCCGGAAGAGGAATGGACTATGATGTTTGATGGGGCTGTTAACATGAATGGTCGTGGTGTTGGTGCAGTACTCATTACACCTAAAGGAGTTCACATGCCTTTCTCGGTAAAACTCACTTTCAACTGCACTAACAACGAAGCTGAATACGAAGCTTGCATTATGGGTCTTGAGGAAGCCATTGACCTCAGGATCAAGACTTTAACTGTATTCAGAGATTCAGCTCTGGTAGTTAATCAAACCAACGGAAAATGGTACACCCACCAGGATCATCTGATACCTTATAGGGATTATACAAGAAGGTTATTGACTTTCTTCACAACGGTCAAGCTTGAGTATATCCCTCGGGACGAGAATCAGTTTGCAGATGCTCTTGCTACCATTTCATCCATGATCAAAGTTCAAGCTGCTAACTTTGTACCTCAGATTTCAGTGTCCAGACTTGATAGACCAGCATATATGTTCGCAGTAGAAGTGGTCAAAGACGATAAGTCTTGGTTCCATGACATTAAGTGCTTCTTGGAGGATCAAACATACCCACCTGGGGCATCTTCCAATGATAAGAAGACCTTGAGAAGGCTTGCTGTTAGTTTCTTTCTGAACACTGATGGGTCTTTATACAAAAGGAACTTTGATATGGTACTCCTCCGATGTGTTGATAAGACAGAAGCAGACTTGTTGATGCACGAGGTGCACGAAGGATCTTTTGGTACCCATGCTGGAGGGCATGCCATGGCTAAGAAACTGTTAAGATCAGGTTATTACTGGATCACAATGGATACAGACTGTTGTGGCTACGCCAGAAAATGCCATAAATGCCAGATCTATGCCGATAAGGTGCATGTGCCTCCCAATCCTTTGAACATAATGTCTTCACCATGGCCCTTTGCCATGTGGGGCATTGACATGATTGGCAAGATTGAGCCAACTGCTTCAAATGGCCACAGATTCATCTTGGTCACCATTGATTATTTCACCAAGTGGGTTGAAGCAGCCTCATATGCAAATGTTACAAGGCAAGTGGTAGCCAGATTTCTGAAGAGAGATATCATCTGTCGATATGGAGTTCCCGAGCGAATCATTACTGATAATGGTTCCAACTTAAACAACAAGATGATGACTGAGTTATGCCGGGACTTCAAAATCCAACACCACAATTCTTCTCCTTACAGGCCAAAGATGAATGGCGCTGTTGAGGCAGCCAACAAGAATATCAAGAAGATTGTGCAAAAGATGGTAGTCACGTACAAAGACTGGCATGAAATGCTACCGTTTGCCTTGCATGGGTATCGCACGTCAATCAGAACATCCACTGGGGCAACACCGTTTCAGCTTGTGTATGGTATGGAGGCAGTCCTACCTGTTGAAGTTGAACTACCCTCTCTACGGGTATTGATGGATGTTAAGCTGAACGAAGCAGAATGGGTTCAGTCCCGATTCGAACAACTGAGTCTGATTGAAGAGAAGAGATTGGCTGCAATCTGTCATGGGCAGCTATATCAGAAAAGAATGAAGAGAGCCTTCGATCAGAAAGTCAGGCACCGAGAGTATCAAGTAGGAGATCTTGTGTTAAAGAGAATCCTCCCTCCTCACACAGACCACAGGGGCAAGTGGACTCCGAACTATGAAGGACCATTCGTGGTAAAGAAAGTTTTCTCTGGTGGGGCACTGATGCTCAGCACCATGGATGGTGAAGACTTCCCGTCCCCTGTGAATTCAGATGCAGTTAAAAATACTTCGCATAAAAAAAAAATGACCTGCTGGACATAAAAATAGAATGTAAGTCCAGGCAAAAATAGGGCATCCCGGCGAGTCAAAAACAGAATAAAAGACTCGGGCAAAATAAGGGAAATAAATAGAAAAATGTACACCCGCTGAGTTGAAAAGCCGCATGGGACAACTCAGGCAAAAATGGGTATCCCGATGGATTGAAAACCCGAAAGGGCGATCCATGCAAAATAAGGGAATAAGCGAACAACTGCATTCTGAATTCGTCTGTATTACCTACAACTTGGTAAGCCTCTAGAGGATCAAGCTTCAATCAGAATCAACCTCCTTCAGAAAGCAAGACGAGAAGAACATCAAAAGTCATACGAGTCATAGCGAAAGAGGAAGCTCTTTTGAAAGCGTCGTCAACCTTGCCAGCATTTTGTTTCTCAATTTGTAACAGTCTCTTCATTTTAGGAGATTTGTTTCTTTGACTGTATCTCGCCAATTCAGGGCGCCAAAATTAATAAAATCAGATTTTTCAGTCATGTTTCGTCTTGTACATTTTTACTTGCAAAGAATGTCTGATGTCTCTAAAAAACTAATTGCACAAATACAGATGCTTTTCTCTAAAAAATAAAAACACATGCTTGCAGGGAATATACTTACTCTCAGAAGTGTCTAAACTCCTATGACGGAATCCAGTAAAGGATACCTCGGGATCACTTGTGCGTTTCCCTATCTCTGCAGGATTGCAGGTATCCAAAGCACCACTTGGGGCATGTAAGCGTCATCCCAGCCAGCTGACAAATCAACACTCATTCTCAGCACCTGAGGTGCTTTCTCCCCAACTGAGTTGCCACTGATAACTTCCCCAGTTAAGTTGCCACTTGTCACTCCTCCCAGCTGAGGTGCCAATCATTCTTCCTCAGCAAAATACAAAAGTCAGGGAACCATCTCCCCACAGAGCTTCAGCCTCTATTCAGAAGAGCAACGCATGAAGGAGTCACAACAGAGTACAGAAAGCTTCTACAAACCCCAGCTGGGTCCCTTATTACAAGGATATGTCAGTCAGTGACCTGTGTCCCCAAGCAGATACATCTCGTCGGATCCGCCAATGATCTCATCCCCAGCTGGGATGTCCATTTCAAGCAGATCGGCCAGAGATCTTCGCAGCAACGGGATCCAAATCCCGGATTGGTATCTTTGCATAATCATGGCATTTGCATCATATTCACCCGCAAAGCGTAGCATTCCGTCTAATACGGAGCATTACGGCAAAAATCAAACACATAGCATAATCATAAGCCATGTTGTGAATCGAACACTTGTGAATAATAGTCGTTCATCAACAATATACAGAAAAATCCCCCAGATTCCCCAGCAAAAGCAGTTGCCTCACAATTCACAAACACCAGTATATACTCCTTTTGACACCCGTCCGTGTCATCATTCCCCAGTAAAGTCGCCTGAACACTCTTTACAAACAAGACCACCCGTATTACAGATACTTCCTGGCACCCGTCCGTGTCATATCCCCAGCAGAAAGCCAAAGACATCCTCTTTGCACTCGCATATACTTATATACATTTCCTTGATATCCGTCCATGTCGTTTTCCCAGCATAGTAACATAAACACTTTGTATATCAGGTACTTTGTTTATACTATATGTAGATGTTTAAGAATTGGCAGAATTTTTGACCAAACAAGAAATGTTAAATTCAGTTCAGAATGTCCTATCAGATGTTGGGACATTAGCAAACAGAGTATGTGAACTTATTTCAGGATGTCTCATCAGATGTTGGGACATTGTGTAAATGACTAAGTTCAGTTTTGTCAGGATGTCCCAACAGATGTTGAGACATCTCAGACCTGCTTCCAAAATTAATTATTGATTAACAGATCAGAGATATTTAAGGAGAGTTATCTGGAATTAATTAATGCTGGATAAAAACAGAACAAGGCGCATCTGTAGGGAGTTTTAAATTGAAGATTCAGATTAAAACAGAAGACCTAATGCACCTAGAATATAGGAGGTAACAAACCCTAAATTCAAGGTGACAGTTGCTGCACATTAGGGCTGAATCATTCTACAGAAAGCCCAAAATTCAGATACCTATTTAAACAACAGAAACTCATAGAATTGAGTACGAATTTCAGAAGACTAAATAGGGTGTCTAGTGTTTTAATAGCAGGTTGTTTTTATGTACCACTTTATGAGCTTTTAAGCAAAAGTGCATTTGTGACTTGATTGAAACTATTAAGTAAGATCAAGCTGTTATTGTTTGAAGGATGTCTTCAACTTTTGTAAACTTGTAAACTTGATCACTGGGTGATTGAGGGGGAGTGAGTAGGGTACTCTTATCTAAGTGAGTCTTAGGTAGAAATTGCATTGGGTAAGTATTAAGTGATAGATTAAACAGGGTGGTTTAAGTCTAGAATTAATATTACTAATAGTGGATTTCCTCCTGGCTTGGTAGCCTCCAGATGTAGGTGTGGTTATACACTGAACTGGGTTAACAAACTTCTGTGTTGTTTACTTTTCTTGCTGTTTAAGTTTTGGTTAAATCTGTCAAATGTCCTATTAAGTGTTGGGACATCTCTTAGGACATCTCATACCTGATCACAGAATTTCAATTGGCATCAGAGCAGGCACCCTGCCGGTTTATACTGGGTGAGATCTAGGGAAAACAAATTCTGTAACATGGACAGAGATATAGGGTCAGTAAATAGACCACCTATTCTGGATGGATCTAATTATGACTACTGGAAGCCAAGAATGATTGCATTCTTAAAATCACTTGACAACAGGGCATGGAGAGCAGTGAATGTTGGATGGAAACATCCTGTCCAAGACACCAAAGATGGATCAAAAGTTCTGAAACCTGAAGAAGAATGGAGTAAAGAGGAAGAAGATTCAGAACTAGGCAACTCAAAAGCCCTAAATGCTTTATTCAATGGCATTGATAGAAATATTTTCAGACTGGTGCATCATTGTGAGCTGGCCAAAGATGTGTGGGATACCCTCAAGACAACTCATGAAGGAACATCAAAAGTAAAAATGTCAAGACTTCAACTTCTCACCACCAAGTTTGAAAACTTGAGAATGAAGGAAGATGAATCAATTAATGAGTTCTACATGAACATCTTGGATATAGCCAATACTTCTGGAGCCTTGGGAGAAAAGATGACTGATGAAAAGCTTGTAAGGAAGATTCTCAGATCTTTGCCAAAAAGATTTGACATGAAAGTCACAGCAATAGAAGAAGCTCAAGACATATGTTCCATGAAAGCTGAAGAACTCATTGGTTCCCTTCAAACTTTTGAGATGGGAATGAATGACACACATGCTAAAAAGAACAAAAGCATAGCCTTGGTTTCAAATACAGATGAAGAAGAAGATGATGAACCAGCAAATGATAAAAGCTTATCAGAAAACCTTGCTTTGATTGGAAGACAATTCAAACAGATTCTCAGAGGAATGGAAGGAAAATCCAAACCTAGTGGAAGAAACACAAACTCTGAGAACAGAAGACCTTATGATACTAACAAAAGATTAAAGTATGCTGAAAAGACCAGTCAAGATAAAGGAGTAAAATGCCATGAATGTGAAGGATATGGACACATCAAGTTTGAATGTCCTACCTACTTAAAGAGGCAAAAGAAAGGACTCTCTGTGACCTGGTCTGATGAAGACTCAGGAGATTCAGAAGAAGAATCAGCTAAGCATATTACTGCTTTAGCTGGACTGTGTGAATATGATAGTGATTCCAGTTGTGGAGAACTTACTTATGAAGAACTTGAGCAAGCATTCAAAGATCTATACAAAAGAAGCTCTGAAATATGCAGTGAAGTTGTAAAGCTAAAGAAACAGAAGGAGGCATTAGAAGATGACAAAGCAAATGATCAGGAGATCATTGACACCTTAAAAAGTGAAATAAGCATTCTCAACTCTAAGTTGGAACATATGTCCAAATCTGTTAGAATGTTGAACAACAGCTCAAACACACTGGATGTTATTCTCAGCAATAATAAACATTCAGGGGACAAAAGTGGACTGGGATATAACAGAGATGAAGCAAGCTCTAGCAAAACTACTTCAAAAACTACACAGTCAAACAAGATGTCCCAACAGATGCTCCAACATCAGAACACAAAGACAAACATAATGTTCCAACAGATGTCTCAACATTCTGAAAAGAACAAAATGAAGAAAAAATATCAAAGATGGAGATGCCATCACTGTGGAAGATTTGGGCATATCAAACCTCACTGTTATAAGCTACATGGATATCCAAATCAGATGTGTCAGCAACCTTCCAAACAGAAAGTAGAAGGTACCAAAAAGGTGCTGCATAAACATCAAAGAAATCAGCAACCTCCTAAGCAGAAGACAGAGGTTATCAAGAAGGTTTGGAGACCAAAAGCTGAACAACACACAGGGCAGAAGCATCAAAAGAAATCTCAGCTCATCTGGTCAAAGAAAAGTACTGCATACATAGCACATACATCTCTGAGAGTATCAGCTAAAGAAGACTGGTACTTTGACAGTGGATGCTCAAGACACATGACTGGATTGAAGAATTTGCTAGTAAACTTGAAATCACATTCATCCAGGTATGTTACCTTTGGAGATGGAGCTAAAGGAGAAATTAAGGGAGTTGGAACCTTGGACTGTCAAGATGTTCCAAGACTAGATGATGTGCTGCTTGTTAAAGGTTTAACTGCTAACCTGATCAGTATAAGTCAGTTATGTGATCAAGGGTACAGTGTAAACTTTACCAAAACTGAATGCATAGTGACTAACAATGAACAAGAGGTTGTAATGAAAGGAGCCAGATCTAAAGACAACTGTTACATGTGGGAACCTCAAGACTTCAGTCTCACTTCAACCTGTTCTCTAGCTAAAGAAGAAGAAGTGAAGCTGTGGCACCAAAGACTAGGTCATCTTCATTTCAGAGGCATAAAGAAGATCATATCTATGGATGCTGTAAGAGGTATTCCTAAACTAAAGATTGATGATGGCAAAATATGTGGTGAATGTCAAATAGGCAAGCAAACCAAGATGTCCCATCCAAAGCTCCAACATCTGACAACTTCCAAAGTTTTGGAACTGCTACATATGGATCTTATGGGACCTATGCAGGTTGAAAGTCTTGGTGGTAAGAGGTATGCCTATGTTGTGGTTGATGATTTTTCAAGATATACATGGATAAACTTCATCAAAGAAAAGTCAGATGTATTTGATGTATTCAAAGAATTATATCAAAGATTGCAAAGGGAAAAATCCAGCTGTGTGATCAGAATAAGAAGTGATCATGGAAAAGAATTTGAGAATCAAAAGTTCTTAGATTTCTGTTCTTCAGAAGGAATCAACCATGAGTATTCTTCACCTATCACTCCTCAACAGAATGGGATTGTTGAAAGGAAAAATAGAACCATTCAAGAATCAGCAAGAGCTATGATCCATGCAAAAAAATTACCTCTGTATTTCTGGGCTGAAGCTATGAACACTGCCTGCTACATCCATAACAGAGTTACTTTAAGGAAAGGAACTTTGTCCACAATATATGAAGTATGGAAGGGCAGAAAACCCACAGTGAAGTATTTTCATGTATTTGGAAGTAAATGCTATATTCTGGCAGATAGGGAGCAAAGGAGAAAAATGGATCCTAAAAGTGATGAAGGAATTTTCCTTGGATACTCTATAAACAGCAGAGCATATAGAGTATTTAACTACAGAACAAATGTTATCATGGAGTCCATAAATGTGATAATTGATGATGCTCCTACAGATGTCCCAGAAGATGTTGGAACATCTGTTGATATCAAGATTGAAGCTGAAGAAAAGAATGATCAATATAACTTCACTCAAACTGATACAAGGACAGAAGAATCAAGTAAACCTCCTTCCATCAGAATACAAAAGGATCATCCCAAAGATTTAATAATTGGTGATCCCAACAGAGGTGTGAGCACTAGATCAAGAGAAGTGATTTCAGGTTCTTGTTTTGTTTCCAAAATAGAACCTAAAAATATCAAGGAAGCTCTCACTGATGAATACTGGATTTGTGCTATGCAAGAGGAATTAGGTCAATTCACAAGAAATGAAGTGTGGAATCTTGTTCCTAGACCTGATGACATAAATGTAATTGGAACAAAATGGGTGTATAAGAACAAGTCAAATGAACAAGGAGTTGTTACAAAGAACAAAGCTAGACTTGTAGCTCAAGGATACACTCAAATTGAAGGGGTGGACTTTGATGAAACCTTTGCACCAGTAGCAAGGCTAGAACCAATCAGACTGCTGTTAGGAATTGCTTGTATCTTGAAATTCAAGCTATTTCAAATGGATGTAAAAAGTGCTTTTTTAAATGGCTACCTTAATGAAGAAGTATATGTAGAACAGCCTAAAGGATTTGTTGATCCAAGCTGTCCAAATCATGTGTACAAACTCAAGAAGGCACTTTATGGGTTGAAGCAAGCTCCAAGGGCATGGTATGAAAGACTTACCACATTTCTTATCAAGCAAGGATACAGAAAGGGTGGGATTGATAAAACCCTGTTTGTTAAAGATGAAGAAGGAAATGTCATGATTGCACAAATATATGTTGATGACATTGTGTTTGGTGGGATGTCTGATAAGATGGTCAAACATTTTGTCAAGCAGATGGAATCTGAATTTGAAATGAGTCTAGTAGGTGAATTAACCTATTTTCTTGGTCTGCAAGTTAAACAAATGGAAGACTCAATGTTCATCTCACAAAGCAAGTACTCCAAGAACATAGTGAAGAAATTTGGAATGGAAAATGCCTCTCATAAAAGAACTCCTGCTCCCACACACTTAAAGCTAACTAAAGATGAGAAGGGTGAGAATGTAGATCAAAGTTTATATAGAAGCATGATTGGAAGCTTGTTATACTTGACTGCTAGCAGACCAGACATTGCATTTGCAGTAGGAGTTTGTGCAAGATATCAAGCTGATCCAAAAGTCAGTCATCTCAATCAAGTCAAGAGAATCCTTAAATATGTTAATGGTACTTGTGACTATGACATAATGTACTTTCATGGTTGCAAACCTATTCTCACTGGCTTCTGTGATGCTGATTGGGCAGGAAGTGCTGATGACAGAAAAAGCACTTCAGGAGGATGCTTCTTTCTAGGAAACAATCTGATTTCTTGGTTCAGTAAGAAACAGAATTGTGTATCCTTGTCTACAGCTGAAGCTGAGTACATAGCAGCAGGTAGCAGTTGTTCACAGTTGGTTTGGATGAAGCAGATGCTCACTGAGTACAATGTCCCACAGGATGTCATGACATTGTACTGTGACAACTTAAGTGCAATCAACATATCTAAAAATCCTATTCAACACAGCAGGACAAAGCATATTGATATCAGACATCATTTCATCAGAGATCTTGTAGAAGAGAAAGTGATTTCATTGGAGCATGTTGCTACAGATCTGCAGTTAGCTGATATCTTTACCAAGGCATTGGATGCTACACAATTTGAGAACTTAAGGGGCAAACTTGGGATCTGTTTATGTGATATCTAGCAGTTAATGAGATGTGCCAACATGTCATATGACATTGCACGGCTTAAATTCCAGATGGCAAAACTGGTCTGGACAAGAACTTTGGGAATTCCAACCCTAATCATTTGGACTGTAACGGCTACTTATTTAGTAACTTCTTATAAGCAGCTATCAAGAGTCTCATCACATCATCACAAGCGAATCACATTAACTAGTAATCCTTCAGAAATCTTAAACCCTAAAGCTGCACATTCATCTTCTTCAACAATGTCTCAAAACCCTAAAACAGCTGAAGAAGTTCTCAACCAGGAAGACGTGGTTCATGCCACTCCTATTTCTATGGTACCAATGCAATCAACACCATTAGACGAGCTCAGGGGAAGCGCCTCTCACACTAAGAAGGCAAGAACACCAAAAAGAGGTAAAGATCAAATCAGAAGCAAAGCTAAAGACATTCCTTCTCATGCTAAATACTCCAAATATGTTGATGATTCCATCAAGGAGATTGTCAACCAAGTTTTCTCTGAACAAAGAGTAGTGAAAGGAATCTCTGTTCCCTTGAACACCATTCCTGCACCTCAAGAAGAACCATCTCAAGATACAAAGAACACTGCTGCAGAACAAGATGTCCCAACAGATGTTGGAACATATGCAGATGAGAAAGCAAACTCATCTAATGCTGATACTGAACAGACTGAGGATCAGAAAAAGGCCTCAAGTGAAAGTGATAAAGAAGTCTCATCCTCAAATAAAAATGATGAAGAGGTCTCTGACGAACAGGCTCAAGGTTCAAATGGAGATCAAATCTCTGCTGATCAACAAGCTGATGAGGAGTCTGCTCAATCCCCTCCAGTAGTCAATCTGGAGCAGGACTCTGATGCAGAAATCATAGCATCTGTCAAACCCAGCATAGCCAAAAGGCTAAGGTCCAGGAAAGGAAAGATGCAAGATGAACCTGTCATTCCTGAGAAGAAGAAGGCTAGTCTAAAGAAAGGCAAAGCTAAAGCCACTTTTGGTCCAGCAAAACCATGGAGCAAGGTTCAAACCCAGAAGAGAAAAGCTGCAACACCATCAGATTCAGATGTTGGATCAGATGTCCCAACATCTCCTCCCAAGAAGAAACCAGCACCAGCTAGAGCTTCTACTGCTGTTCCAGAAGCTCCCTTGGACAACATATCCTTCCATCATGTCTCCAGTGTCAACAGATGGAAATATGTGTACCAAAGAAGGGTTGCCCTGGAAAGAGAACTGAGCAGCAATGCACTTGAGTGCACAGAACTCATTGACCTAATCTCTGCTGCAGGACTATTCAAGACAGTCTCAGAGTTCTCTCCCTGCTATGAACTTCTTGTCAAAGAGTTCATTGTGAATCTTCAGGAGGATTGCTCAAATGGTAAGTCCTCAGAGTTCAGAAAGGTATTTGTAAGAGGTAAGTGTGTTGAGTTCTCTCCCCAAATCATTAATCAGTATCTAGGAAGGGACACAGATGGACCCAATGAGCTAGGGAAAACAGATAATCAAATCTGTAAGGTGATCACTGCAAACCAGGTCAAAGCTTGGCCTGTGAAGGGAAAGCTCTCTGTGAGCATGCTTACTAGAAAGTATGCCATGCTTAACAGGATTAGAACTGCAAACTGGGTGCCTACCAACCAAACTTCATCAATCTCAACTGGTCTAGCCAGATTTATATATGCTGTTGGAACTCAAACCAAAATGGACTATGGAGCTTTCATCTTTGATCAAACCATGAAGCATGCCAGCTCTTCTGCAACAAAGCTACCAATAGCTTTTCCTTCATTGCTATGTGGTATAATATTAAGCCAATTTCCTAGGATATTAACTGAGAAGGACACAATCTGCAAGAGAGAAAGCCCCCTGGCTTTTCACTACAAATTATTTCTCAGTCACCATGCTGCAGATGTTGAAGCACCTTCTGGGACATCTGCTGGTCCTTCAAATGCTAAGAATCCAATCTCCAAGAAGGCCTTGATTGCTGAACTCAAAGGCACCTGCAAAGAGCTTGAAGCTAGAAGACAGAAGCTTGAGGAAATAATTAAGAGGTTGGAAAGTGAAGAAGATCAGACAGCTGCATCTGATGAAGACAGTGAAGCTGATGAAGCAAGTGAAGCTGCTGAAGACACTAAAGTGGAGGAGGAAACTGAGAGTGCTGAATCTGAGTGATCAAATGTAATGACAGTAATAGTGTCTTTGGCCACTAATTTTGTGTCTACCAAGGGGGAGAACAACATCAAATGTAATTGCTGTTTAAATGAATGAAAAAATTCTGTTTGTTTGCTTCTGAACTGAATAAGTTTTTCTGTTGAAACAAGACTGGATAAAGACTGGACATATATATGTTTGAGGGGGAGTAATCTCAAATAAAAATCAACAGAAAAGTAATGATATACTCTGATAAAAGGAACTTCTGCTGCACTCTGAAAACCTGAAAAAATGTTAGCCAAAAATTAGCCAAAGGGGGAGTTTGTAGATGTTTAAGAATTGGCAGAATTTTTGACCAAACAAGAAATGTTAAATTCAGTTCAGAATGTCCTATCAGATGTTGGGACATTAGCAAACAGAGTATGTGAACTTATTTCAGGATGTCTCATCAGATGTTGGGACATTGTGTAAATGACTAAGTTCAGTTTTGTCAGGATGTCCCAACAGATGTTGAGACATCTCAGACCTGCTTCCAGAATTAATTATTGATTAACAGATCAGAGATATTTAAGGAGAGTTATCTGGAATTAATTAATGCTGGATAAAAACAGAACAAGGCGCATCTGTAGGGAGTTTTAAATTGAAGATTCAGATTAAAACAGAAGACCTAATGCACCTAGAATATAGGAGGTAACAAACCCTAAATTCAAGGTGACAGTTGCTGCACATTAGGGCTGGATCATTCTACAGAAAGCCCAAAATTCAGATACCTATTTAAACAACAGAAACTCATAGAATTGAGTACGAATTTCAGAAGACTAAATAGGGTGTCTAGTGTTTTAATAGCAGGTTGTTTTTATGTACCACTTTATGAGCTTTTAAGCAAAAGTGCATTTGTGACTTGATTGAAACTATTAAGTAAGATCAAGCTGTTATTGTTTGAAGGATGTCTTCAACTTTTGTAAACTTGTAAACTTGATCACTGGGTGATTGAGGGGGAGTGAGTAGGGTACTCTTATCTAAGTGAGTCTTAGGTAGAAATTGCATTGGGTAAGTATTAAGTGATAGATTAAACAGGGTGGTTTAAGTCTAGAATTAATATTACTAATAGTGGATTTCCTCCTGGCTTGGTAGCCTCCAGATGTAGGTGTGGTTATACACTGAACTGGGTTAACAAACTTCTGTGTTGTTTACTTTTCTTGCTGTTTAAGTTTTGGTTAAATCTGTCAAATGTCCTATTAAGTGTTGGGACATCTCTTAGGACATCTCATACCTGATCACAGAATTTCACTATACTTTTCTCCTTTTGACACCCGTCCGTGTCACTCCCCCCAGCAGTTAAACATTCATCTACACCACTTTTGCTTATACAGATACTCGTCCGTATCTTGTATACACCAGTTATATCCCCGCAGATTCAACATTAGTCCTTGTTCTTTGTTAACCAGTTGGTACTCGTCCGTACCATCATCTCAGAACGTGCGTCTAGCGTTTGTTTCTACCTGATGCTCGTCCGTATCATGGTCTTAAGGATGCTCGTCCGTATCTTTAATCCATACACTGTGTCAAACACTTTTGTCTTCTTGAATATAGACACTCGTCTGTGTCTACTATTCCCCAGAAGAGTCCTTCCAGATTCAACACTCGTCCGTGTTCTCTGTTAACCCGTTGATACTCGTCCGTATCATCATCTCTGAACACGTGTCAGTTTGTTTCTATCCGATACTCGTCCGTATCGTAGTTTTAGGGATGCTCGTCCGCATCTTTAATCTATACACAGCCTCTAAACACTTATACCTTTTTGTTTCTTGGATATAAACACTCGTCCGTGTTTACTATTCCCCGGTAGATCACCAACAAAACAAAATTTTCCTTCTTATCTGACACTCGTCCTGTGTCATGATAAACCTTGAGAGCAGCCGTACCCTGCTAGGTGGTCGTCCTCCACCTCTTGATGGTCGTCCTCCATCATGCTCATTCGATGGCCGTCCCCATCGTTGATATTTGGCAGCCGTCCCCTGCTAGGTGGTCGTCCTCCACCTCTTGATGATCGTCCTTCATCATTTTATCCAATGGCCGTCCCCATTGTTGATTTTTGGTTATCTGACATTCGTCCTATGTCATGAGAAACCTCGAGAGCAGCCGTCCCCTGCTAGGTGGTCGTCCTCCACCTCTTGATGGTCGTCCTCCATCATGCTCGTCCGATGGCCGTCCCCATCGTTGACCCTTTTGTCCGGCATTCGTCCTATGTCGCGATACTTTTCGGCAGCCGTACCCTGCCAAGGTGGTCGTCCTCCACCTAAGATGACCGTCCCTCATCTTAACCCGAACAGAGCAGCCGTCCCCTGCTAGGTGATCGTCCTTCACCTTTGATGACCGTACCTCATCATCTGTTTATTTCATTTATTCTTTAACCCGATGGCCGTCCCCGTCGTGGTCCCTTTTCTTTTTAGCCCGATGGCCGTCCCCATCGTTGGTTACATTACTTTATGAACTTGATGGCCGTCCCCGTCATGTTTCATTAAATCCCCAGAGAATCTTACAGCTTTATCTTGATGGCCGTCCCCATCATTGTTCTTTTATCCCCAGCATGTCGGCCGTCCCCGTCATTGCTCCTTCCCCAGCAGTTGTCCCCTGCTCGACGGTCGTCCTCCGTCGCCCACACTTTACGATACACTTTACTTTCTTTTACAATCTATATCCCTTTTCTTCTTCATTCTGTGAGTGCAAATTTTGGACTGTCTTTGGTATTCAACCACAAGTTATCTTGTTTGCCTGTTAAGCCGTTGCTTACATCCTGCACAGCTAACTCATGTTTGAATAGGGGCAGCTGTAAACACCCCAAATTTGCCCTCACCCATTCACACCATGGCTTGTGATCACTTCATATGCATAAACACAATCATAACATCTCATACCACATTTTTGAGTCTTTGCATTGGTTCTAAGTCATCTGCATCTAGGGTTTGTGATCTGAGCAATCCAAGAGCTTCTTGAGCCACTCCAAAGGCCACCAATAACTTCAAAGGGGTCCATGTGTGTTCAAGTATCATATTGCATCTTCTCAAAGTCAAGAATGCCAAAGAATCACAAGAACTGGGATTGGTATGGAAGCAGAGCCAAGTTTGACTACACAGAGGACCTAAAATTAGGGTTTTGGTTTCAGAGGCCATAACTTCAAGTTTTTGGTCATTCTTGTTTCTATTGGTCTCTATATGGTATAGGGAGTATGCATATCAATTTTCATGAAGAAATTCCATGGGGGAAGTCATCTGATCAAGAGTTGACTTTCTGGACAAGTCAGTGCAAAATCAGGGCATCTGAGGCCCCCAATGACCCAACCAAGGGGTGATCTTCATCATTTTGAGTGTATATGATCTTTATTTGATCATGGAAGAAGTTAGAAGTTCACAAAATTCAAGAATCACAAGTTTTTGCAAAGTTGACCTTTTGGGCATGGTTGACTTTTAATGAAATGTCATTTTATGCAACTTTTTCAACCCTTACTTTTTGATCCAAAAATGCTTCAAATGGAAAAACTTTGGTCATGAAAGTTGTAGATTAGATCTTTCCCTTTTCAAAAAGTACAAGAACATGACCTAATTCATTTTGGATCAAAAGTTATGGTGTGTTAAAGTTGGCAAAAATCACTAATTTTCAAGTTATGCATCAAATGAGAAATTTGCAAAATCTTGTACCAAAGGCATTTGTGACTTCTAATTGGTATCAAACCATTACACAAGCATCACACAAGTCCTAAATTTCAGATTGGACCAAGGAAATCACATGTTTGTATGGCCTTTGGAGCAAAATCTTTCCATGAGAACCAAAGGAAGCCAACTTGCAAAAACCATCATAACACTTCACCCACTTGCTGCCTATGTTGCTGACCACCCCTAGCCTTTCTCCCTCACCTTGCTGCGTAGCCCACACCCATTGTACCAAGCTAGAACATGACCCATGCTTTCTCTTACATAAAGTTGACATTTTGGCAAAAGCAACCCCACCTATCACAAAAGCACAAGTCACATCATCTGACCAATAGGATTTGTTTATGTGGATCAAATGCTAGCAAAAAAACATAACACAAGAGCCTGAAACCAGCAAGAGCATCACTCTCTCATTTTTCACCCTTGAAGCAAAAGCATTCGAATCTCAGCCTACAAGCCTCAAACACAAAAACAAACTCCACAGACCTTCTCAACTCATCACCCTGATCACAAAGAACCCCTCACCATTGCCTGAAATAGCCTGAATCCAAAACACGATTCCCACCTGAGCTTGAACAGAACTGCTTCAAACCTCCAAACAAGCCATCACAAACTCCTTCTAGCCATCCAGACATCATCAGGGGATCAAGAGGAGTGGATTGCATCAAGAGGAGAGGTCAGAAAGTTGCAAGACTGAAAGCTTCAAAACTCAGGTAGCTCAAGAACATTTTTTCCAGAAATGAATTTTTAAGTTCTTAAGTTGTTCTTCATGCTTCCCTGATCATAAATATGTCATTGGTTTTGAAAATGGTGGAGAGATGAGGGTTTAATCGTGTTCTGAAAGTCTTGCCCTAAATTTTCTTTTGTTTCGATTCATGAGTTTGATGCAATATAAATGATGTTTGTGTTAGGGTTTTAATTCAGTGAGTTGTGGGGATCATTTCTGTGTTTTTAGATTTCATTTTGGTTACGTTTTGAAGATTCTAGGAATTTTCAGGTGGGGTTACCACCGGAGAAGACGACCGGAGGTCTTCTCCGGCCACCTGAAAATGATTAGGGTTTAATCCCTGTAATTAAGGAAGTTTGAATCTCGTGCGTTGGATCAGTTGACCTTATTAACTTGGCGCGCGTGTGTGTGGCTCAGATGCAATCATTAAACCCTAACCACAATTAATTAATTCATAATTATGTTTAACTCAGTTTGAATGTGGACCTTTGATCTGCGCGCGCAGTCAACCATTTCCTTCCCAGTTTCAATCCTGGCCCTTCATCCTGCATACTTCTCATTTATTTTATTTTCTTTTCATTTTATTCCATTTAATTTGTCCAATTTATTAAAAATAACAAAACTAATTTAAAAAATCTGAAATTTTTTGTACAAGTTATTATTTAATTTCAGAACACAAAAATATTTTTATTTTCATTTTTTGCATTTAAAAAGTATTTTTAAATATTTAAAAGTTTCCTTTTAATTAATTAATGAGAATTAATTAATTAAAAATACTTTTAGGTATTTAAAAATCACCAAAAAATTCATGAAGCATTTAAAAACATTTAGAAACATTGTCCAACCCTCAAACCAAATTTATTTTTTGATCTTGATGCATTTTGAGAATTTTTCATTGAATTAAAATCATTTTTATGCATTATTTTGATCCAAACTTCAAAAAATCATTTCTGCCTAACCCTAAAGAGTTGGACCTTGATTCTTTTTGTATTGCATTGTGTTTAGCATGAAGATTATGAGATTAAATGGCCATGATTTGATCTTTCATTTTCCTTTTGTTTGGTAATTTTCTTGTTAAGGAACCCTAAAACCCTAGAAAACTTAGAAAAATCACAACTTGAATTTGGTTAAGAGTTGAAACCTCTCCTTTGGGCATTGGTTTAGTATAGGATTAGGGGTCCTTTGAGTGCATTTTCAATTTTTTATAATGTTGTTTGCTTCTGATTTTGGTTTGTGTTTAATGCTTTGATCATGAACCCTAATTTGGGCTTCCATATGCATTCATCTTGCATTTGCTTGCACAACATGACTTGCCTTGACATTTCAAGCATCCATTTGATTCTTTTGACATCATAAGACATATTGAAAGCATGTTTGATCATTGCATCATGTATTTGCCATGTTGTATGCCATATGCATCTCATAACTTTTCATGTATGTTCATGATTCCTAACTTGCTTCATTTGCATTCATGAGCTTGTATGATCATCCCCATGTGCTGCCTCATGTTTGTAACATCTCATAGCATCATTAACATCATGTATGTACTTCTGGTTTTGTTTCTCATCATGTCATCTCATCCCATTTTGCATTGCATTGCATCTCCTTCACTAACTTTTCAGGTGGTAAGTTATCTTGAGAAGTGAATTTGCCTTCACTTCTCATAATTTCTCTTCATCTCTTTTATGCATACTTGCTGCATTTTTGTTTGTGTTTGAGATTGAGTTTGCTCTTTCTTTTTCTCCTTATTTTCTTTCTTCAAGTGACTTGACTTCTTGAATGAAGCAAGTCACTTTGCTTCTCTTGATCCTTTCATCTGCTTCCTGGTGGTCTCATTGAAGATTTCTTTTTTTTTAAACCTCACAAACCTTAGGAACAACCAAGCATGACAATGATTAGGGTTTTGATTAGTCTCCCCTCTTAGTTTTACCTTTGTGTCTTCTTTGAGTCTTCTCTTCTCATCTCATAATCAGGGACTAAACCCTAAAGGCTTTAAGGCTTTGTGATTAAGTTTATGCCTGCATCCTTCTATTAGGATGGAGTGTATAACTTTAATCCTAAGTGTTAAACCCTTAATGTGTTTAATTCCTTTAATCAATCCACTTAATAATCATCAAGACATCACACTTGTAACTTGGGCCTTGCATTAGGGTTCTAATTCTTCCTTAATTGGTTAAGAAGGACTAACCCTAGTGTTAATGGACAAGTCCCTCTCAAGTTGTCTTACAAATCATAAAATTCACTTCATCATCATACCATTAAATAAAATCCACTTAATAAAGGCTTTGTTTTGTCATGAGTTTAATCCCTAATCATGGATTAAGTTGAGGAGCTTTCCTCAGCTTAAACATTCTCATCTATTATCCTTCTATTAGGATGGTGCAATGAGTTTGTTTAATCTTTGATTATGGCTTAACCTCATTACTTAACACTAAACAAAAACACCAAAAACATCTAAATAATCACAAGTAGGTTAATGATCTTGATTCTGCATCAAAGGTGATTAAGTGTGAGAATCTGACTTCACACTTAAGGTATTCTCATTACCCCTAATCAGAGGGAAGATGTGATGAGTTTACTAATCCTTTGGTTTAGGCTTAAGCTCATTAACTTATGACAAACTTTCAAAAGCAATAAAAGACTGAAAACTCAAAAGCACAATAATCGTCTCCTCCGGGATTCTTTTCTCATCTCACTCACTCATAACCGAGAACCTGCTTCTTCCGTCTAATGCAAGACAGTTTGCACCTGAGACAGACAGGTCATACACTTGAGCACAGACAAGCAAGCAGTTCATCAGTCAATTCATCTTTCAGTCTCTTTGGGTCGAACTACGGAGTTCTGACTTCCTCATTGCACGAGAGGATACGTAGGCATAACTTAACAGTTATCGAACAAAAGTCTCTGTATATTCCCCCTCTTTCAGTATCATTCTTTAGCCTCATTATCATGAGCATTTCACTCTCGTCCTTACACTGACACTGTACATTTATACACATCACATTTCTTTACACTGACACCTGTACATCCCTTTCCAGCTATTTTATACACAAATTGCACTAACACTACCCCTTTAAGACACAAATCTTTTAAGGGTGGATCCCGTCGAGTACGACGGACAGTCTGGGTGCTAATACCTTCCCAGGTTGTAACCAACCCCCTTTCTCAGTCTCTCTGGTTCGCAACCGTCTTATCCATATCTTTCTTAGGTTTATGCAGCATTACCTTTCCTCCGGGATAAAAATGCCTAGCTGGCGACTCTTTTCATTCCCTGTGAGTTCACTCCTGTGTGTTCTCATTGTTCCTTTCGCCGACCGTTCGCGTCTGTACCTTTATTTGGGCCATTCCCATTTATCGGGAGCGACAAAATGAATCAAAGAATCTCTTGTGTATAGCCTTATTCCATGGGGTACTTACATTCATTCCAGCTTGGAATAGTGTAGCCTTGTCTAGCATGATGTACAAGTCTGATCAAGAGGTTACACACTCGTACCAAATGAGCCTGCAACACCTGAGCATAGACATAAGCAGTTCCAACGCATAAAAACACAAACAAATAGTTCCCACATTAGTTTGGTGAACTACGTCGACTCTGATCCTCCTTTTCCCGATGAGGTACGTAGGCAGCGGGGCAGGGCCCGTTCGAGTACATTCTTTATTTTCCCCATTCTTTCTTTTCAATATCTTTTCTAGTTCCCTTTCTCACTTTCATTCCAGTAGCGGTCTTTTTTTATTCAGCAACATTTTATTCCTCACCCTTTGAAACAGACTAACAAGCGTGGATCCCGTCGGGTACGACGTACAGTCAGGGGTGCTAATACCTTCCCAGGTCGTAACCGACTCCCGAACCCATATCTTTGGTTCGTAGGACCTTGTCATTTCCTCCTTCCTCAGGTTTGTGCAGCATTACCTTTCCCATTCATTCAGGATAAAAATGCCTGGCTGGAGACTCAACCTTTTCCGCACCATTTTCGCGTTTGTACTAGGATGAAAATCTCGGGAGCGACAGGTTGGAGATATGAACTGGAGCAACAACAGTCTTTGAAGTGTCTTCTAGAGAGAAAATCCTTCCACTCCTAGTAACCTTACTAGTCCCAACAATATTGTTGATATCAGGATTAGTATCTGCAGTAGGTATAATAGTTAGAGGCTCTTGCTTGATACCATGGATATAAACATCAGAACCATAATTCCATGGGATGACCTTGTCAGAAGAATATGGAATTGGACCAGGAGTAGTAATAATCAGGGGAGCCACCTTTGGCTCAACAATAATCTTCACATGGCTCTTATTTCTCACCCTTTGAAACATACAAACAAGCATGGATCCCGTCGGGTACGACAAACGATCCGGGGTGCTAATACCTTTCCAGGTAGTAACCGACTCCCGAACCCAGATCTTTGGTGCGCAAGACCTTGTCCTTTCCTTCTTCCCCAGGTTTGTGCAGCATTACCTTTCCCATTCTTTTGGGATAAAAATTCCTGGCTGGCGACTCTACCTTTTCCGTGCCACTTTCGCATTTGTACTAGGATGAAAATCCCGGGAGCGACAGTTGGCGACTTTGCTGGGGATCGAACCCAAAATCTCTGGTTTCCCTTGTAGAGTCAATCCTAGCGCCCATTTGTTTTTGTTTCTTTGGGTGTTTATGTGTGTGCTGCTGTGTGTTTATTTACTATTTTCATTTACAGTTTACGTTACAACATTTATTTACTGCTTTCAGTATTTATTTTCCATGCATCATTTACCGGACTGTGCTGGTTTCATTTTTTCTGTGGGATGGGATTTGTTACTGTGAGATAATCCAAATACCCGGCTTGAGTGAACCTAGGACTTAGAGTGGTTCCACTTTGGCTTCATGGCATTTATCTATGTTAGTATTAGTGAGTTCCACGCCTTGACTTGCGACCTTCTCGGAAATGTATTGATGCCAGAATCGTTCTGGGGAAATACATAACCTTGATAGTTATGTGCAGTCAGGGGACCGATCATTGAGAAACTTTGTGGAAACATCTCTCTCCAGTGATGACAGTGGCATACCACATTTGTTGGCAAACCCACTCGCATCCGAGGGCCCACTGGGAAATCGCATAGGATGGCCTGGTTCTCTCATAGGAATCCAGTTAAAGCGAACTGTTCGTATGACGATAGTATTATACCCTTCAGGATAAATGTACTATTGTTTCTCGATTCAGTGCTTGAAGCTGGGGACTTATGAGGGATGCTTTTTTCCTTGGACTCAGCTGAGACCTCCCTGAGTAGTACATAATTCCAAACTGATTCCCCGATTTGGTCATGAGCCATTTCTCGGAAATGGTTAACGTATTATTGCTATTCGGCTTTGAGAGTCTGTGATGTTGACCCGAGTAGCACACCCGTGAGATTGGGAGGGGTTTTATAGGATTGCAGGAACCTTAACCTTCAACATACCCACTGTACTAGCATGCTTCAGTATTGTGATATGTTTTGTTACTTTGATTCTGAGATATGAACCTCTGATCGGAGAGATGTTTGTTCTGACAATGTGACTTTGCACATACACTTGATTATATGATTGAAACTACACAGACACATCAATGATCACATGCCATGCCTTGCATAAACATCATGACATCATTAATCATATGTGTTCTTTTTATTCTCAGGGTTCATATTACTTCCGATTCCTGGTCGCATTGCTGTTTCAAGATGGAGATTCCAAGGAAGAAGAATGTCCACTATACTTTCCCGCAACCAGAGACAGAGGGTATTCAGAAGTTGATCAGCCTAATGAATGACAAGGTCCGGGATGACTTCAGAGGGGAGTTTGGAAAGATTCTGGAATATGTGAATAAGCCAACAGTTGATCAAAGGGATAGCCTGTACTCTTTGTTAGAATTCTATGATCCACAGTTGCGAGTCTTTGTGTTCTCGGATTATATTTTGGCTCCCACATTGGAAGAAATCTCCAGTATCCTTAGGATTCCCATAAAAAGTGGTGCTCCTTACTATGGCTTAGAGAAGATGCCTTCATGCAGAGACATAACATACTTTTTTCATTTGGATTTGTCCAAAGTTAGTAGAGGGCTGGATGTCAGTAAAGGTAAAGGACTTCTCTTGGATTTTCTTGTCAAGGAAGCTCAGGATCTAGCCTCCGAAAAAAATGTGCTAAGTTCAATACATTGCTGGCTTTGATGGTGTATGGGATAAGCTTGTTCCTAGGAGAGAAAGGATTAATCATCATGGAGGCTATCACCATCTTTGGCAGAAGAAACCCAGTGCCTACATTGTTGGGTGACTTCTACTATGGGGTTCATCACCGGAATGAAAAGAGAAAAGGACTTGTGAACTGTTGTGCTCCCTTGTTTGCTGACTGGTTTGTAAGGCAACTCCCAAAATCAGGACCTTTCCAAGACTTGAAACAGGATTGGAAGTGGTCCAAAAGATTGATGGGCTTAACCTCAGACAACATAGCTTAGGGATGAAATAGAGACTTGATTGGCAAAGAAATCATTGCTAGCTTTGGCATTTTCCCTAATGTACCCTTGTTCGGAAGAAAAGCGGGAATAAACTACAATCCTGCATTATCAAGAAAACAATTTGGCTACCCTCTAAAGGTTACACCATCAGCTGAAGAGGTAGTCGAGTCATTGTATTTCTCGATTGAAGGAAACAGGGAATTATGTGTACAGGTAGCACAAGCCTGGGATGTTAGGACAAAGAAAGGAAAGAAAGATTTTGGGAAGGTGGACCCAAAAACATATGATCCTTTTGCTACATGGTTGAAAGATTGTGTAGAAGTATCACTTCTCCCATTCTCTATGGAATCCCCTTTGTACCATAAGGAAGAGTTATCCGTGGATTCAATCCCTCTTCGGGAGTATCAGAAATTAGAGGCCTTGGTCAAGCAGCTCAGGTTGGAAAATCAAGAAGCCAACAACTCATGCCAGAAGTTGAAGATTCAAAACCAGAAATTGGAAGAAAGAGCTCTCCAAGCTGAGGAAGTGGTCAAGCTCAAGCAGCAAGACTTTCAGGAGAGAGAGCTCTATTTCAAGAAAAGGGGATTAGCTGAAACTCACAAGGAGGTCCAACGCCGAAAAGATAAGAAAGAGTTGAATGAAGCTAATGAAACTATCACCTTATGGCAAAAGAAATGGGAAGACAACTTGAAGAGGAAGAAAGAGCTGGAAGTCAAGTACAAGTTAGAGATCAAATGCCTTCAAGATTCTTTAGTTGAGCAGGGAGAGCTCCTTCAAAAGTCCTACCACCAAGAGAAGAGTCATCTTCAAGATATAGAAGAGAGTCAATAGGCAGTGAAGGATGCTCAGAAAGAGATAGAAGAGTTGACGTTGAGAGTTGATGTCAAGAAGACCAAGACTGAGTCAATTGCAAACAAGGAGAGTGAGATGGTGTTCCTACAACAAATTGAGGAGTTGCATGCTTCCTTTGACCTTAGGGATCTCCTGATTCAAAAGCTCATACAGGAACCAGACTATCCAGATACAGTCTAGTTGCTTCAAGGTGTCAAACGCCTTAGCTGGAGATTGCAGGATGTAGATCTTCCTAGGCTTCAGTCTTGTATTCATGTGATTTGGATTACCCACATGCCTGTTCTAGTACTCCTCTCTTGCCGATGTACTTTTCTCTCTTTGATGCATGAACTTGTACCCTATGGGGACTTTGCTATTCCAATTATCTTGTGATTTACCTGAAGTATCTGGTTGTTATCTGTTGCACGGACATGGGATACTAAATACTGCCACTTCACTTCTGAATGTCACATAAGGTCTTCTTGCAAAGGCTATTTTCTTAATACCTAAATGGGAAAGTAAACAAAACCTTGAGGATAAGAGGAACACATCATTGCATACATATCATTTGCATTTTCTTTTCTTTTGCAGGTTCCTCCAGGATACTTAACTTATCTACATTTCAGGCAAAGATTGCGAGAGCTGCCAATACCCGGCACTTCAGACAAAGTATTCCTCATCGGTACGCGACACACAATAACCAAAGGACTATCATGGATGCTATGCAAACTGAGCTCAATGAATTCCGCACCAGGATGGGGGAATTTATGGTCATGATGCAGGGAATGGCCCAAGGACAACAGTATTTGAGGAATGCCATACATGGACTCACTCCTCCTCAGACTGACCCTTATATAGTCCCTCCAGAGGTTCAAGTGAATCCCTCCAACAACAACAGTGGAGCAGGTGGACCTCCAGTTCTAGAGGCTGGCACACCAACCTTCATTCTTGTGATGGACCGATAAGAGGATCAGTTCCCTCCTCTTAACAATGATATGGGATTTGGCGTAGAAGGAAATTTCCAGGACTTTTTGTTGCTAGCTAAAAAGGTCAAGGCCCTTGAGTGCAGAGACACTCTTGGGATAGATGTGTCTGACATGGGCTTATTTCCTGGAGTGGTCATTCCTCCCAAGTTCAGGACACCAACTTTTGATAAGTATAACGGTAATTCCTGCCCCAAAACTCATCTGCAGGCGTTTTACCAGAAGATTGTTGCCCATAATAGGGACGAGAAACTCTGGATGTACTATTTCTCGGATAGTCTTTCTGGAGGCTCCTTGGAATGGTATATGAAGTTGGATGGAAGATCTGTTCGAAGCTGGAAATAGTTGGGGGGAGCTTTTCTTAAACAATATCAGTATAACATTGACATGGCTCCTAGCCGCACTCAGCTCCAAAGTTTGACACATAAAAATTTAGAAAGCTTCAAAGATTATGCCCAGAGATGGCGTGAAGTGGCCACCAGGGTACAACCACCGTTGCTAGAAAGAGAGATGGTAAACCTTTTCATGGACACCCTTCTAGGGCATTTCATGGAAATGTTGGCTGGGTGTTCTTCAAGAGGTTTTTCAGACATTATCTTAACTAGTGAGAGGATAGAGATCTGGATTAAGCAGGGAAAGATCCATAATGGTGGTGCTTCAGCTTCCGGTATTAAGAAAACTTTCATGAAGAAGAGGGAAGGAGAAACTGGAGCAGTGTATGCACAAAGAGGCGGAGGCTATAGAGGTGTTTATCAGCAAGTGGCTCCTGTCACTATTTCAGCTCACTCTAATCAACAACAAGTTCAACAACCGCAATAGCAACGCCAACAAGGTTATCAGCAACAAAGGGCTCCTCGTCCCTATTATTCTCAAAAGGTGAAAGACATGCAATTTAACACTCCACCAATGTCTTACTCACAGCTTTTGCATAATCTCCTCCAGCTCCAAATGGTCCAGCTCAGAACTTTACAACCTCCGAGACCGGGAAAAATCCCTGAAGGTTATGATACAAATGCCAGGTGCAAATTCAATTCCGGAGCCCCCAGTCATACTACAGAAAACTGCAAAGCCCTGAAGCACGTTGTTCAGAATTTAATAGAGTTCAAAGCAATTAATTTTGCTCCTACTCCGAATGTGATACAAAACCCCATGCCTCCTCATGGAGGTATAGTTGGGGAGATTGATGATGGAGAGAATCTGAATTTGGTGCACGACGTCAATAACTTGCAAACTCTGTTGAGTACTGTCAAAGCTTGTCTGGCCCAGAAGGGTATTTTTCCGGGTTGTAAGAATGATTCTCCATATTGTGCTGAGGCTCCTGATGGTTGTGAGCAACTGAGAATTGGGGTGTACGGCATGATTGATGAAGGGATCTTACAGTTTGACAAAGTTGCAAAATAGAAAGAAGTTTCTACGGTGACCATTTTCTATAATCAAGCCCAAGCTCCTCCTCAGGCCATAGTGGCACTAATAACTATTACTACTGCAGGTCCTGTGATGTATCAAAGTGATAAGGCCATCCCATGGCATTACAAAGGTGAAGTTTATTGCAATGGCCAGAAGCAAGACTTGGCCACACCTAGTATATCTCCGGCTCAGGTAGAGAATGTTGGGGTGGGAGGTTTTACTAGGAGTGGAAGATTGTTTGCGCCGGAGACACTGAGAAACAGTGTAATGCTACCTAGAGATACTGCAGAAGCCCAAGCCAAGGCTAGGGGCAAACAACCAATAACTGCCAATGAGCCCACACTTGTGGTTGACCCTGACATTGCATTTGACAAAGAAGCTAAAGAGTTTTTAAGAATCACCAGGAAAAGCGATTATAAAATCGTGGACCATTTGCAACAGACTCCATCAAAGATTTCCATCCTGTCTCTGTTAATGTGTTCTGACTCTCATAGAAAAGCTCTCTTAAACATCCTGAACAAAGCCTATGTACCTCAGGATATCTCAGTGAACCAATTAGAAACTGTGGTGTCCAGTGTGAACGCCAGTCATGGACTGGGTTTTACTGATATGGACCTAACATCTGAGGGTCTTTCCCATGATAGGGCATTGCATATTTCTTTGGAGTGTAAGGGCGCAATGTTATCTCATGTATTGGTGGATACAGGGTCATCCCTGAATGTTCTTCCCAAGAAGGCATTAATGAAACTGGATTATGACGGAGTTATTCTGAAGCCCAGTGACTTGGTGGTTCGAGCGTTTGCTGGATCGAAAAGATCAGTGTTTGGGGAAGTGGACTTACCAATCAAGGTAGGGACACAAGTCTTCAGTACTACATTCTACGTAATGGACATCCAACCTGCATACAACTGTTTACTGGGGAGGCCCTGGATCCATTCGGCAGGGGCACTATCGTCTGTGCTTCATCAGAAATTGAAATTTGTCTGGAATGGCAGATCGTAACGGTCTATGGAGAGGAGGATATCTTCATCAGTCACCTGTCTTCATTTAAATATGTAGAGATGGACGGTGAGATTGTTGAGACTCCGTGTCAAGCTTTTGAGCCCCTGAATACTGAATTGGCATCTTCATCAGCAGCTTCTTCCGAAGAACCAAAGAAAGGAGTTTCCATAACATCTTACAAACAGACTCAAAAGGTGGTAGTGTCAGGAATACGAGAAGGCTGGGGCAAGCCAGTAGAAGTATCAGAAAAGAAGGACATGTTTGGTGTTGGCTACCATCTTTGGATGTTATCATCTGAATAGAGCACCAGAGGTCGACAAGGCCCTATTACCTTCACAAGTGCATGATAGGTTGATTATGGGAGTATCAGTGCAGTGCAAGATGACACAGCTGATAGTGATTGTGACTTGGACGAGTGGATCAAGCCTTGTTCTCCAGAGACTCAGCTCAACAATTGGTCATCTGAAAGGCTCATTTCAGTCACTTCCTTTGAAGAGTAATGGTTTTTGTTTTTGTCTTTCCTGTATTCAAGCGATGTGCCTTGCCCGGGGCATAGTAGCTCATTGTAAGGGTTCCATTGTTCATAACACGATACCATGATCATTAATAAAGTGGACATTTTGAATTCATCCATGTTGTTCCTTGTCTTTCGTTTTTGCTTTTGTTTTAAAAAGGAAAGAAAAGTTTTAAAAGGGCAATGTTTTCATTTTCTCAAACTCTTTCTAAAGCCTTGCATGAATCATCATTCATGCAGGTGCTCTTCACCGGATCTCATCTATGACGACCCTGCTATGGCTAAGTATGACTTTGACGATCCAATTTACCAAGCCGATGAGGAAGGTGAAGAAGATTATGAACTACCTGAAGAGTTAGCCAAATTACTTAAACAAGAGGAAAAGATGATTCAGCCACATGAATAGGCCATTGAGGTGATAAACCTGGGTACCGAAGAAGACAAAAAGGAGGTAAAGATCGGGGCTGCATTAGAAAAATCTATCAAGACTCGTCTAATTGCCATACTTCGAGATTATGTTGATGTCTTCGCCTGGTCTTATCAAGACATGACTGGTTTATACACATATATTGTGGCGCACAAGCTGCCTTTGAGAGAAGACTGCCCTTCAGTGAAGCAAAAGTTGAGACACACACGCCCTGATATGGCAATCAAAATCAAAGAGGACGTACATAAGCAATTTGATGTTGGATTCTTAGCAGTAACTAGTTACCCTTCGTGGGTTGCCAATATTGTGTCGGTCCCTAAAAAAGACGGTAAAGTCACAATGTGTGTAGATTATAGGGACTTGAATTGGGCCAATCCTAAAGATGATTTCCCTCTGCCTCATATAGACGTGCTTGTTGACAACACTGCTCAGTTTTCCGTATTCTCTTTCATGGACGGGTTTTCAGGTTATAACCATATTAAAATGTCTCCCGATGATATGGAAAAGACTACCTTCATCACGCCTTGGGCCACCTTCTGTTATAAAGTCATGCCGTTTGGTCTTAAGAATGCTGGTGCAACTTACCAACACGCAATGGTGACGCTATTTCATGACATGATTCATCATGAGATTGAGGTCTATGTTGATGATATGATAGCAAAGTCCCAAACAGAAGAAGATCACTTGGTCAATCTAGCAAAGTTGTTTGTCAGACTCCGGAAATTCAGATTAAGGTTGAATCTGAACAAATGCACCTTAGGAGTACGTTCCGGCAAGCTACTGGGTTTCATTGTTAGTGAGCGGGGAATCGAGGTTGATCCAGCCAAAGTAAAAGCCATCCAGGAGATGCCTGAGCCAAGAACTGAGAAGCAAGTACGTGGTTTCTTAGGGAGACTAAACTACATTGCCCGATTTATCTCGCCCCTAACATCCTCATGTGAGCCTATTTTCAAACTCCTAAGGAAGAATCAGGCTATCAAGTGGAATGAAGACTGCCAGCAAGCCTTCGACCGAATCAAGGATTACTTGTTAGAACCTCCAATTCCTATGCCTCAAGTTCCAGGGAGACCCTTAATCATGTATCTTACCGTACTTGAAGGATCAATGGGAAGTGTGCTGGGTAAGAAGGACGAGTCTGGTCGAAAAGAGCATGCCATTTATTACCTTAGCAAAAAGTTTACCGATTGTGACGCACGCTACTCACTACTCGAGAAAACTTACTGCACTTTGGCATGGGCTGCTCGCCGACTAAGACAGTACATGCTGACTCACACTACTTTCCTAATTTCCAAGATGGATCCTGTGAAATATATCTTTGAGAAGCCAACTCTAACATGAAGGGTAGCCCGATGGCAGATGATTCTAACGGAGTATGATATTCATTACACTTTGCAAAAAGCAATCAAACAGAGTGTACTGTCAGATTACCTGGCTCAACAACCAATTGACGATTATCATCCCATGAGATTCAAGTTTCCGGATGAGGACATCATGTTCCTCAAGTTGAAGGAGTGTGAATAACCACTTCCGGAGGAGGGGCCAGACCTTGAATCCAAATGGAAGTTGATGTTTGACGGAGCTATGAACATGAACGAAAGCGGAGTAGGTGCTGTTATCATCTCATCAGAAAGGGTCCATACACCTTTAGCTTCTCGGTTGACTTTCGAATGCACTAACAATGAGGCAGAGTATGAAGCTTGCATCATGGGGGTTGAAGAGACAATCAACTTGCGAGTCAAGAACCTCGAGATCTTCAGAGATTCTGCTCTGGTGGTGAGCCAAGTCAATGGTAAATGGTTAGTTCATTAACCTCACTTGGTTCCTTACAGGGATTATACCAGGAGGCTGCTAACTTTCTTCACCAAGGTCAAGTTGAGTTATATTCCTCGAGATGAAAATCAATTTGTTGATGCTCTAGCAACTTTGTCATCTATGATTAAAGTTTGTCAAGAGACTTTCATGCCTCGAATCATGGTCTCTCGTCTCGAAAGACCTGCCCATGTCTTTGCAGTTGACTGTGGTGAAGATAACAAACCTTGGTATCATGATATCAAGCACTTCTTGAAGACTCAAGAGTACCCGACTAGGGCATCCAGTAAAGACATGAAGACTCTAAGAAGGCTAGCAGGGGGATTCTTCTTGAATAAAGATGATGTGCTATACAAGCGAAACTTCGACATGGTTCTGCTCAGATACGTGGATAGACACGAAGCATACTTGTTGATGCAAGAGGTTCTTGAAGGCTCCTTCGGTACCCATGCTGGAGGACATGCTATGGCAAAGAAACTGTTGAGATCGGGATATTATTGGATCACCATGGAATCCGATTGCTGTAAATACTCCCGTAAATGTCACAAGGGCCAGATTTATGCTGATAAGGTCCATGTACCTCCGAATCCATTGAGTGTCATGTCTTCACCTTGGCTGTTCGCCATGTGGGGCATTGATATGATTGGCAAGATTGAGTCAACATCTTCCAACGGTCACCGTTTCATCCTGGTTGCTACAGACTATTTCACGAAGTGGGTCAAAGCGGCGTCTTATGCCAATGTTACTATACAAGTGGTAGCTCAGTTTATCAAAAGAGACATCATTTTCCGGTATGGAATTCCCGAAAGAATCATTACTGATAATGGTTCTAATCTCAACAACAAGATGATGGCTGACTTGTGTCGGGATTTCAAAATAGAGCATCACAACTCTTCGCCGTATCTCCCGAAGATGAATGGCGTCGTCGAGGCGGCCAACAATAACATTAAGAAGATCATGCAGAAGATGGTTGTGACATACAAAGACTGGCATGAGATGCTACCATTCGCGCTACATGGGTACCGAACATCAGTGCGTACCTCAACAAGGGAAACCCCGTTCTCATTGGTATATGGTATGGAGGCAGTCCTACCAGTTGAAGTGGAGATCCCCTCGTTGAGGTTAATGATGGACATTAAGATAGATGAAGCTGAGTGGCTCCGGTCCAGGTACAATTAACTGAGCCTCATTGAAGAGAAGCGCCTAACAGCTGTATGCCATGGATAATTGTATCAACGACGGATGAAACAGGCTTTCGACAAGAAGGTACGGCCTCAAAGGTACATACCAGGTGACCTGGTGCTGAAAAGGATTCTTCCTCCTCTTAACGATCACAGGGGCAAATGGACACCCAATTATGAAGGACCATTCGTGGTTAAAAAGGGTTTCTCAGGCAGAGCCTTGATGCTAACAACCATGGATGGAGAAGACTTCCATTCCCATGTCAACGCAGACGCAGTAAGAAAATACTTCGTGTAAGAATACCCGCTGGATAAAAACAGAATAAAGATCCAGGCAAAAGTGGACATCCTGGCGAGCCAAAAACAGAATAAAAGGCTCGGGAAAAAATTAGGGAAATATTGAAAAAATGTACATCCGCTGCGTTGAAAAGCCACATCGGACAACTCAGAAAAAAAGGGTATCTCGGTGGATTGAAAACCCGAAGGGGCGAACCACGCAAAAGAGGGACTAACACGAATGACTGTGATCTGCGAAATTCGTAATCCATCTGCAACTAAGGTTATTCCAAAGGTTGAAGACAAGTTCAATCACCTTTCTCAAGGGGTAGAGAAAGCGGACAATTTTGAAGACATACGAGTCATAGCCGGGTCGAAACTTGATGATATCCATTTTTCACATTGCCAATAGGATAGTTGGTTTTCCTTTTGGGCGACTTCCTCTTTCTAGGGAATTGCTTCCTGTTGTAATGCCTATTCAGGGCCATGTTCCAAATCAATAAAATTCAATTTCAGTCAAACTTGTGACTAATTGCTTTTGTTTTTGTTTTTCATCCATCATTGATTAATTGCGAAAATGTCCAACAAATTGTGATTTATATTGTGTTGCAAACATTCAAATGCTTTCTAACTCATGCAGGAGGACAAAAACATCTAATACAACTCTAAAAAGGGTGTTAAGTGGCCGGGATGATGATTCATACCATAAGTCTGGGGCATACATGTCCAAAACTAATTCTCCATGTTGCAGGCACTATCAGTTGTGTTTACGCAGGTGCAGTTACATGCATTGCTATTAGAGCTAGAGCAAATTTCCAGGAGGAATATTTCCACAATGTGCTTGAACAAGAATATGTGTCTTCCCGTGTATCTCCTGTTATCCCTAGTAGAGGTGGAGTGGAAATTTATTCCCCGGCAGTAATGACAGAAAGATTGTTGTGCTCCCCAAGCAGAGGTTTCCGTTCAGTACAAGGGCAATCCCCAACAGTACAAGGAGTTCCTTACTCCCCAACAGGTTTCTTCCTCAGCTAGTTCATATCTCTGTTTCCCCAGGCAAGTCAGAAATGTCTTCACTTCCCTGTTAGAGTTTAAGAAGAGTTTATCTTCAACATGGTCTTGGCTCTCCAATCTCAAAGTCCAATTTATTTTTGGCAGTGGCGGCAGTTCATAGCCGGTGTATCATTAACAGCATTCCCTGCAGAGTTGTTTTCTCCTTACGAAGATTAAGCAGATCAATATAGTGATCATCATTTCTCCCCAGTCAAGCCATCTGGAACACTTGAAGTCTCCTTACCAGGAGATCCTTTTGCATTTGAATACGCATAATCATCATTGCATTTGCATCCTCCAAAACGTATCATTTCCATCATCATGGAGCATTACGCCATAACTTCAAACATGTGCATGCCAGCATAGGCCAGTTTCGAGGTATTACACGAGACCTGTAGCATCTTCTCAACCTGAAATACTCCCCACAGAAGATACTTATACCATTTTCCGGACACCTTTGTCTTTCCAAGTCAATGTTTGTCATCTTTTCCGTGGCTTGATTCGCTCAGCAGTCGCGTCGTTAAGCCCTGTTTTGCCAACAGGCTCCCTTTCCGTGGCTTGATTCGCTCAGCAGTCGCGTCGTTAAGCCCTATTTCGCCAACAAGCTCGCTTTCCGTGGCTTGATTCGCTCAGCAGTCGCGTCATTAAGCCCTGTTTCGCCAACCGACTCCCTTTCCGTGGCTTGATTCGCTCAGCAGTCGCGTCGTTAAGCCCTATTTTCGCCAACAGGCTCCCTCTCCGTGGCTTGATTCGCTAAACAGTCGCGTCGTTAAGCCCTGTTTTTGCCAACAGGCTCCCTTTCCATGGCTTGATTCGCTCAGCAGTCGCGTCATTAAACCCTATTTTGTACAACAAACTCCCCCATTGCGTGATTCACTCAGCAGTCACATCGCAGGTTATCGTTATGTACAACGATCCTATTCCACCTGGTTCTATTCTCGCTACCTATTCCGAGTTCAAAACAGAAAACCAAAAAAATAAGAGCAGATGACGTTTCTCTCATCCACAGAGTTCAAATTTCCAGGTTTTATTTGAGTATTCAATCACTCCATACCTTGAACGTCTAAAAGCTGTTGCAATTATTCGTTCAGGCTTGCAGATGATTGAATAGGGGCAGCTGTAATACCTCAAAATTTTCCCCTCTCATTCCCTCAACATTTTTCATAGCATTTAGCATACATAAATTCATAAAATGACCGAAAACATTGCATCATGTGTAGTATAGCTGAGGCATAGGCATGTGATCTTTGATTGGAGTAATTGAAGGCTATACAAAGACAACCAAAGGGCCACAAAGATTCCCAACCTTGTGCAAGGGGTTCACAACATCCCACAAGTCCTCACTTGAAGCCTCAATTCTTGAAAAGAAGTGAATTGATCAAAGGAGGTAGGCAGTGTAACATCTCTTGATGAAAAGGGGCCAAATTAGGGTTTCAGTTTTACTGGGCTTCTCCATGAATTTTTTATTCAAAGTGGATTCCATTGTCTTATATATGATGTCAAGTTCCTAGGGTTCAAATTTCATCCATAGAAACATTTTGGAAGAGGTTCAATTGGCCAGATGACTGAAAATCAGGGATTTGGGGAAAAGTCAACCATGCTAAAGAAAAAGTCAACTCCTAACTTTTTGAGATCAAAATCATGAAATTAGGGTTACAAGGATCCTGTGGTTCAAATTTGATCAAGAAATGATGGAGGAATCAAGAGAAATCAAGAAAACCAAAACTTACCATTTTTGAAAAATTAGGGTTTCCAAAAATGGCAAGTTTTGGCCATTTTTGCAGCATCTTCAAGAGAGGCCTTCTTCCAAAATATGAGGGTTATCAAAATTCTACCTTGATCCAATTAAATAGGACATCTTGAGCTTCAAATCCATAAGTGGAACTCACTCATAGCATTAAAATTGAGAGAGATATGATCTTACAAAGTTTGAGCAAAGTAGGGCAAAATGCAAGTTATGGGCGAGGCAACTTGCAGGCCAGCGTGCGCCCTACCTGGCATTTCATCAAGCAGGTGGTGTTCAAGATCTCAAGCCATTTTTCTCTATCTAAAAGACTTCAAATGAATTTTTTTGTGAACTACAAAGTTGTTCCTTGATATGATCCCTACAATGTTGATGTTCAAAGTTTTTTCATTTGATCAATGGATTGAGAGCTTATTGAGGGTCAAAGTGGGAAGGTCACAACTGGTCAGCCATAGGCCCTTTGCTTCAAGGAATGCCCATTTCATCTGGCCAAGTGTGCATCCTTGCAGTGTATTTTTCAATGGCCATTTTGAGGAACTTAGAAGCCATATCCTATCATGATCAAAACATCAAACTTGCTCTACACATGATCAACTTCAAGTTGAGCACAAACTTTTCCTGAATTGATTTCTTGAGCTAGAAGAAATCTTCCATTGAAGATCATCATAGCAAACTGTCTTACTTGGGTGACAAGGCATTGCATCTAAGTTCAATGTAGTCATTCTTATTGTAATGTTATGGTCAAAATGCATTGCTTTGAAGTGGACATAATCTCATGACTGCCTCTCCACACTATTGCCATACACCTCACACCAGTCAAGCCAAAAACATTGATCAAACATGACTGCATCACTCAATATCAATCACATTGCATTCCACCATGAGGATCATGATCACATATGCATTAAATTTGAGTGAAGCTGGTCAATGAGATCATTGCACAATTCAGCTGCTATCAAGTGTGTGAAAGATCACATGGATTATTATGCACCTCATGAGTAAATAAGCAAAAGGGATTGACTTCAAACTGCAGTCATTGATTAGCTAAGTAGTTTTGCTTCTCATTCCCATCATAACTTCCATAAACATCACCACACTAAAGTGAACTCGAGCATAGAAGTTTCTAGAGGATTCAAGTGCATAACAAACTTGACTCACCCTCTAACAAACTCAACTCAGTTAACCATAGCTGGAACCATGGTTTTAACTTCTAATCTGAGGTCAAGAGTTCTATAAAAGCCAAACCTCATTGAACATTCAAGGGTGGCTTCATTTTTGGATCAAAATCACACTCTTCATCCACCAAATTCTCTCAACTTTGGCTTCTGCATTTGGCTTCAAGGAGAATTCACCTTCAATCATCTTGATCCATTCTTCTTCAGTTCACCATATCCATCACCTCAAGCACAATCTCCATGGATTGCATAGCCTGAAATTCCAAGGATCAAGCACTAAACATTTTGAAGCTTCATGGAATTTTGGATCAAAACTCCTCAAATTGCATCAATCTAGTTTCATTCATCTTAAATCCATCATCAACATCATCTTAAGCTCAAGATCTATGGCTTTTGCAACTTGAAGCATCAAGGATTAACCACTGCACAATCTTGATCTTCACTGTGTTTTCATCAACAACTCAAGATCCATAGCTCCCAGAGTGTTTATTTAACTTTCATTGTTCTAGATCAAGATCAAGCAGTCTAAGGATTCTCCTCTATGGTGTTCTAGCAACACTTTGAGCTCTCTGCAATTCAGGTATGTCCTGAAATTTCACTAACTCGAATTGTGTGTTTTTCATTGGTTTCATGTTGAGTTGAGCTTAATAGAAGCTGTGGAATGACTGGCTAGTTGATATGCACTCTAGGTGCTTAGATGCAGGTTTTAGGTTCAAACTTCTTGGCTTTGATTTGCTTAATTTAGGAACTCTTAGTGAGATATGAGACCATATTCGTGATCAGTGAAGAGAGGCGAGTTGAACTATGGTTTTAGATTTCATTTTCTTGTTGTTTTGAGTTTGCCCTACCTGAGAACTGACCGAAGAAGGTGACCGGAACTCACCTCCGGTCACTTGAACAATGCCCTAGAATTGATTGTAACTTTAAGTCACAGCCTTCAGATCAAACTCATACAAGCGTCCAGATAGCCGCAACACATTAATGACCTTGTGCTTCTCACGTGCTTCATTTTGTGTGTAAATGTTCAGACTACTATCCACACCCCCACGTGTGTGTGTGTGTCAGCTTATTTGTGTTGTTTTTGTTGCTTTCTGAACCCCCCGGGCCCAATGTATTTTGGTTTCTTTTATTTCTTTTTTCCATTTTATTCAATTTTCGTTTCCTTTTATTAAAAATACAAAAATGCATCTAAAAATTCCAATTAAATTCATGTGCATTCTTCATATTTTTCTCTAATTTTCCATATTTTTAGATTTTTTTTGTCCATTTTTGATGCCAGAATTAATTTTCCATTTAATTGTTTCTATATTTTCCTCATCTTTGACCAATCAATTTGTCCATTTTTGTTCTCCTAAACCATAAGTGATAAATGTCCCATTCTTTTTGAATTCTCTTAATAACTTATCATGCTTCTCCAAAATATTTTTCTATGGGTTTTTAGGTCATGTTTAGGTCCTTTTGATTCCCTTATTTCACAAGTATCCATATAAACCCTAACCCCATTCTAGTATTCATTTGACCACTAAAAAAATGAATTTTTGTGAGATTTTTTGTACATAAGTCATTCTCTGGATTGTGATCCTCAATGTAAATTTTCGTAATTTTTCTAGGTCATTTGATAATTTTTCCAAGTTGTTTTGGGTCTTAAGCCATTTGGGGTCTTTTCTTTTGCTTCCTTTTGATCCAATTGAATAAGGCATTTATGCCATTGCTCTAAAGTCTTGCTTTTGAGTTTTATGTGTCATATTAGATGTTCTCAAGTGTCAGATGTCATCTTTGGGTATTTACCTTTGATTTTTAGGTTTTCTTGAGCCATAAGTCACACTTGTCCCATTTTTAACCTAATTTCCTTCCTCTTTCCATTTTAGCCACTTCAAAATCATCTTGCACTTGATTTAGATTCATTTTATCTTTTTTTTAGTCTTATAAAGGATTTGTAGTTACTCATACTTGTTCATCTCATTTTAGGATCATTTTGCTTCCTTTTGAATTCTATTTGCCTTCTAAAGGACTTTAGAAACCCTAATGTGCATACTTAGCCTTAGGAAGCTTCTTAACCCTCAATTTGTGAACATTTTCCAAAGCTAATTCCCATCTTATTTTGTTGCCAAGTCCTTGGATTTTGTATGGGGAAGTCAAATCATTTTTGTATTTTCTTGATTTTGTTTCTAAGTCCTTTTGTCCCATCTTTAGAACCATGCTTCTATATGCTTTCCCCAACCTCTAGATTTCACATTTGCATATCTTTAACTTGAATCTCTTATTTCCACTTTGGTCTATTCATTCTATTCACTTCCATATAGGGTCAATTTCTGGATTTACCATTCACCCTTGAGTTTAGGAGGCTTTGGTTTAGTAAACACTTAGGTTATCATACTAACCTCATCTTTAGGGTTTAATAGTATTTTAGGGCATAGTTGGACTTTAATTCAATTAATCCCTTTAGTTGATTTTGAATTGATTTATCTACTTGTAAACACCCCAAATTTTCCCTCACCAAGTTCACACCATGGCTTGTGATATTTTTCATTTGCATTAGTTCAATCATATCATATCATGTTGCATTTTTGCTTCACTGCATTAGTTTAAGTTTATCTGCATCTAGGGTTTGTGATCTGAGCAACCAAAGATTCATCTGAGCCACCCCAAAGTTCTTCAATCATCTCAATAGGGTCCATTTATGTTCAATCATCATATTATATCCACCAATGATCAAAGAAGTCAAAGAATCACAAGAACTGGCAAAGCATGGAAGCAGAGCTAGGGTTTAACTGCACAGATGACCTAAAATTAGGGTTTTGGTTTCATAGGCCATAACTCCAAATTTTTTGATCATTCTTGTTTCTAAGGGTCTCAATATGTTATAAGGATCATGTGTACCAAGTTTGATGAAGAAATTAATTGTGGAAGTCATCTGTTCATTGGGTAACTTCTTGAGCAAGCCAGAGCAAAATCAGGGCATCTGAGGCCCCCCAACATGGAACCAACGTGGATTTTTCATCAAATTGAAGTTATATGGTCTTTATTTGATCATTGAAGTGCTTAGAAGTTCACAAATTTTAAGAAAAGTGAGCAAAACCAAAAGTTGCCAAAAATGGAAATGACTTGTAATGTAAACTTTCCATTTTGGGAAAGTTTTTCAACCTCCTCTTACTTAACCAAAAATGCTTCAAATGAAAAATTGTTTGTCATGAAAGTTGTAGATTGGATCATTCCCTTTTCATAAAGTACAAGAACAAGATCTAATTCATTTTGGAACTCAAGTTATGGCTTTCCAAAGTTGGCAAAAATCACATAATTTCAAGTTTCATGCCAAAGGGGGATTTTTGCAAAACCACATACCATGCCATTTTGTGACTTCTAATTGACTTCTAAGCATCATACAAACATTATGTAATGCCTTAAACTCAGAATTGGCCCAAGAATTTCAAATTTTCATGACTTGCACATGAAGAAATTTTAAAAGGGCCAAACTTTGTCAAATTTGCAAAACCTCCCATAACATTTCACAAACATGCTGAATTGCCTCAAAGTGATTTCCATGGCCATCCTTGATCCTTGCTGCACCAGACACCCCTTTGTACCAAGCCTGGACCAGCCCATACCTCAAAGTACAACCAACCTTGACTTTTTGCATTTTCACCCATACCAATCAGCATAGCCCACACCAACTCCACAGACCTATCACAGCTTGATATGTGGACTTTATGCAAGCCATAACGCACAAGAACCAAGCATGAATCATCAGCATTGCCCTAGTTCACAAAAATCACCTCCTTTGCATTTTTCTTCGAAACTCTTAGCACACTTAACAAAACTTCAAACTTCTTTCATAAAACAACTCAGCATCATCCCAGGATCATTTCCCACCCACCAAAACAGCCTGAAACCACCTCAAACAAAAACACGATTTTCATCACCTCTGAACTGAAACCTTCAAAACACTCCATACAAACTTGTTTCAAGCTTACCAGAAGCATCAAGGGGTTCATTGGAGTGGAAAAGCACCAAGGGAGTGGCCAGAAAGCTCCAGTTTCGAAAGCTTCAACTCAGGTAGCTATCAAGAACTTTTTTTTTTCAGAAACCTTTTTTTAAGTTATAGAAATGATCTAAATGCTCCCCTGATCACTCTGCACTTTTTATTTTTGAAAATGATTGATTATTGAGCCTGTACCGTATCTCTGAAAGTTTGGTCATTTTTAAGTTTTGATTCGTATCTAGTGATTGAGTGAAAAGAAATTTGTTTTGGGAGTGGATTCATGCTTAGGAAGGTTGGGAGGTTTGATCTGGAGCTTTACAGCTCTTAAAATGACCTAGGGAGTGATTTGGGAATTTTCAGGGTAGGGGTTGGCCGGAGAAGATGACCGGAGGTCTTCTCCGGCCACCTGAGAGTGATTAAATGCTAATTAGGGTTAGGGTTTCATGTTTAAATCTGGGCCCTTAGATGTGTCTTTCCCGCGTGAGATGGAGGGTGGAGATTAGTTCACTTAAGTTTAATCTGGATTAATGAATTAATTAATTAGGATTATTAGAGTTTGAATTTGGGTCGTAGGATAGCGCGCCAGTCAACAGATTCAAACCCAGAATTAATCCTGTCTCTCCATTTTGCATACTTTCTATTTATTTTAATTTTATTTCATTTTTCTCAATTTATTTGGTACGAATTTTTAAAAATAGTAAAAATCATCAAAAAATTATGAAAATTTTTATAAAACATTTTATTAATTTTCAGAAACCAAAAATATTTTTTATTTTTATTTTTTGCATTAAAAAATATTTTTAAATCATTTAAATGTTATTTTTAATTAGTTAATTGATTTTAATTAATTAAAAATACATTTAAGTATTTAAAAATCACAAAAAAATTCAGAGAACATTCTTGGACATTTAGGAACATTTAAAAACTCACCATACAAATTTCTTTTTGGTTTTGATCATGCTTTGACATTTTTCAATGAATTAGGGTTCTTAAATTTGTTCATTTTTAACCCTAACTTCAAAAATTCATAACTTTTAAACCAAGTTGAGTTTGTGAATGGTTCTTTTTGCATTGTTCTATGTGTAAACACACCAAATTTGCCCTCACTCATTCACACCATGGCTTGTGGTCTTTTCATATGCATAAGTTCAAACATAGCATCTCATATTGCAAATTGATTCATTGCACTGGTTCTAAGTCATCTGCATCTAGGGTTTGTGATCTGAGCAATCCAAGAGCTTCTTGAGCCACTCCAAAGGTCATCAATCACTTCAAAGGGGTCCATGTATGTTCAAGCATCATATTATATCCCCTCAAAGTCAAAAATGTCAAAAAATCACAAGAACTGAGATTGGCATGGAAGCAGAGCCAAGTTTAACTGCACAGATGACCTAGAATTAGGGTTTTGGTTTCAAAGGCCATAACTCAAATTTTTTTGGTCATTCTTGTTTCTATTGGTCTCTATATGGTATAGGGATCATGCATATCAATTTTCATGAAGAAATTCCATGGGGAAGGCATCTGGTTAAGAGTTGACTTTTTGAGCAAGTTAGTGTAAAATCAGGGCATCTGAGGCCCTCAATGACCTAACCAAAGGGTGTTCTTCATCATTTTGATTGTGTATGATCTTTATTTGATCATAGAAGATGTTAGAAGTTTGCAAAATTGAAGAATTTCAAGCCATTTGCAAAGTTGACTTTTTGGGAAAATGACTTGTAATGGAAAATTGCCATTTTGGGAAACTTTTTTAACCCTTGCTTTTTGATTCAAAAATGCTTCAAATGAGAAAACTTTGGTCATGAAAGTTGTAGAATGGATCATTCCCTTTTCAAAAAGTACAAGAACTCATTCTAATTCATTTTGGATCAAAAGTTATGGCTTGTCAAAGTTGGGAAAAATCACATAATTTCAAGTTTTCTACCAAAGAGGCAAAGTTGCAAAATCCCTTGCCAAGGCAATTTGAGCTTTCAAATGGACTTCTAGTCTTTATACAAACATGAACCAATGTCTAAAAGTCAGATTGCATCAAAAGTTTGCTCATTTTTATGACTTGTGGACCAAGAAACTTCAAAGGGGCCAAACTTGGTGAAAATTGCAAAACATCTCATAAGCTTTGATCCACTTGCTGATTTGTCTCATAAACAATTCCATGGACACCCTTAATCTCATCTGAGCAAGGACAAGCCAATGATCTAGCTACACCATTACCCATACCTCAAGTACAACACTTTTGACTTTTTTGCAAAAACACCCATACCAATCACAACAGTCCACAACAACTCTCTGCCCAATCCAAACTTTACAAACACACTCCAAGGCTTCATTTTCATAATACACACAAGCCTGAAACATGTCATAAGCCATAGTTCCAAGTTTTCACCTCATATGCAACTTCCTTCGAAACACACTCCACAAGCATCAAACATTCAAACAAGCTTCACAAAACATCTCAACATGACTCACTGATCACAAACCAACCATTGAAACAGCCCAGAACCTCACACAAACCAAATACGATTTCCTCACTTCACTGAACAGAACTCACTCAATCTCTCAAACCAACCATTTTTAACTCCATTCAAGCCTTGCAAACTTCTCAGGGAGATCATTGGAGGTGATTAGAAGCAAAGGGCTGGCCAGAGAGTTGCAAACTGAGAAAGCTCAAGCTCAGGTACCTCATGAACTTTTTTTCCAGAAATGAAAATTTAAGTTTCTAGATTGTTCTTTATGTCTTGCTGATCATCCAGATGTTCTTACTTTTTGAAATGGTTAAGATTTGAGTGTGTACTAGTTGTCTGAAACTTTTGCCGTTTTGCAAGTTTTGATTCGAATCTTGAGTTGTAGGTTATATAAATTTGTTTTGATGCTTGATTCATGTTCAGGGTGATTAGGAGATGTGATCTGGAGCTTTAGAGCTTTTGATTTTGCCTAGAGAAGAAGATTAGGTTTTGTGCTCGCCGGAGAAGATGACCGGAACCACTGTTCCGGTCATCTGAAAGTGATTAAATTAGGGTTAGGGTTTAGCTGAGTTTGAATGCTAGCCTTTGGATCCATCTTCCCGCGCGCTGTGAACGACCCAGATCCTTTGATTTAGCCCTAATCCAGTCATTAACTTTAATTAATTAGGATTAAAATTTGAATTTTCCAGAATCAATCCCAACCACTCAAACGCGCGCCAGTCAATTCCCGCGTGTCCAATTTGAATCTCAGCCTTAGATCTTGCATACTTTCCATTTAATTTCATTTTTATTTCATTTTTATTCATTTAACTTTGTCATTTATTTTAAAATACTTAGAAAAATCACAAAAATATTTCCTTTTGCATTTTCGTTTCAAATATTTTTCTCATTCTGAAAATATTTTTATTTTTATTTTTTGCATTAAAAATTATTTTTAAATCATTTAAAAGTTTATTTTTAATTTGTTAATGAAAATTAATTAATTAAAAATACTTTTAGGTATTTAAAAATCACAAAAAAAATTCATGTAACATTCAAAAACATTTAGAAGCATTGTCCAACTCTCAAACCAAATTTATTTTTTGTTCTTGATGCCTTTTGATTATTGTCTTTGGAATTAAATTCATTTTGAGGTAATATTTTGGTTCAAACTTTGAAAATTCATTTCTGCCTAACCATTGAGAGTGAGACAATGATTCTTCTTGCATTGCATCTTGCATAACATGTAGTTTATAGGATAAAATTGGCATGAATTGATCTTGCATTTTCAATTTGTTTTGCATTTTTCTTGACAAGGTACCTTAAAACCCTAGCAATCTTAGGAAATTCATAACTCTCACTAGGTTAAGAGTTGGATCCCCTCCTTTGGGCAGTGAGTTTGTGTAGGTCTAAGGTTCCTTTGATTGCATTTTCAAATTTTTATCATGTCATTTGCTTCTGGTTTTGGATTTTTGCTTTGCATGTTGCATATAACCCTAATTCATGCCTTCTTTTGCATCCATCTTCCATTTGCTTGCATACCATGACTTGACATGACATTTTGTGCATCCATTTGATTCATAACACATCTTAGGACATATTAGAAACATGTTTGATCATTGCATCTTTCATTTGCCATGTTGTATTTCATTTGCATTCCATAACTTTTCATGTACATTCATGGTCCAAAGCATGCTTCTCTTGCATCCATATGTTTGTATGATCATCCTCTTGCCTTGCCTCATGTTTGCATCATATCTTAGCATCATTAACATCATGTATTTGCTTCTGACTTTGTCTTGCATCATGCCATTTCATCTCATTTGCATTGCATTTCATTTCTTTCACTAACTTTTCAGGTGGTAAGTTACTTTGAGAAGTGAATTTGCCTTCACTTCTCACAATCTCTTTTCATTTCCCTTATGCATCATTGCAACATTTTTGTATGTGTATGAGATTGAGCTTGCTCATTCTTTTTCATCTTACTTTCTTTCTCCAAGCAACTTGACTTCTTAAGTGAAGCAGGTTGTTTTGCTTCTCTTTGCTCCTTTCATCTGCTTCCTTCCTGGTGGTTCTTTGAAGTTCTTTCTCTTAAACCTCACAAACCCTAGGACTTCCAAGCATGATAAATTTTTAGGATTGTTTAGTCCCCCATTTAGCTTTTACCTTTGTGTCATCTTTGAGTCTTCTCTTCTCCTCTCATAATCAGGGACTAAACCCTAAAGGCTTTAAGGCTTTGTGATTAAGCTTATGCCTGCATCCTTCTATTAGGATGGAGTGTATAACTTTAATCCTAAGTGTTAAACCCTTAATGTGTTTAAATCCTTTAATCAATCCATCTAATAAATCACTAAGACATCAAGCTTGTAACTTGGGCCTTGCATTAGGGTTCTAATTCTTCCTTAATTGGTTAAGAAGGACTAACCCTAGTGTTAATGGACAAGTCCCCCTCAAGTTGTCTTACAAACCATAAAACTCACTTCTTCATTTTATCATTAACTAAAATCCATCTAACAAAGGCTTTGTTTTGTCATGAGGTTAATCCCTAATCATGGATTAAGTTGAGGAGCTTTCCTCAGCTTAAACATTCTCATCTATTATCCTTCTATTAGGATGGTGTAATGAGTCTGTTTAATCCCTGATTATGGCTTAATCTCATCACTTAACACTAAACAAAAACACCAAAAACATCTAAAATAATTACAAGTAGGTTAATGATCTTAATCCTACATCAGGGTGATTAAGTGTGAGATGCTGACTTCACACTTAAGGTATTCTCATTACCCCTAATCAGAGGGAGGATGTGATGAGTTTACTAACCCATTGGTTTAGGCTTAAGCGCATTAACTTATGACAAACTTCAAAAAGCAATAAAAGACTGAAAACACAAAAAAACAAACAATAATCGTCTCCTTTGGGATTCTTTTCTCATCTCATTCACTCACAAACGAGAACTTGCTTCTTCCGTCTAATGCAAGACAGTTTGCACCTGAGCCAGACGGGTCATACACTTGAGCATAGACAAGAAAGCAGTTCATCAGTCAATTCATCTTTCAGTCTCTTTGGGTCGAACTACGGTGTTCTGACTTCCTCATTGCACGAGAGGATACGTAGGCATAACTTAACAGTTATCGAACAAAAGTCTCTGTATATTCCCCCTCTTCCAGCTTTATTCTTTAAGCCTCATGGTCTTGAGCTTTTCATTCTTGTTCTTACACTGACACTTCACTTATACACTACACTTCTTTTACACTGACACTTGTATTCTTTCCAGCTTTGATACACAAATTGCACTGACACTACCCCTTTAAACACAAATCTTTTAAGCGTGGATCCCGTCGAGTACGGCGGACAATCTGGGTGCTAATACCTTCCCAGGTGGTAACCAACCCCCTTTCTCAGTCTTTCTGGTTCGCAACCGTCTTATCCATATCTTTCTAGGTCTATGCAGCATTACCTTTCCTCCGGGATAAAAATGCCTAACTGGCGACTCTTTTCTTGTCTTCTGAGTTCACCCTTGTGTGTACTATCTTCTTTCGCCGACCGTTCACGTCTATACCCCTCTTGACCCTTTGTCATTTTGGTGGGAGCGACAGCTTGGCGACTCTGCTGGGGACCCTTATACTGTAACCAGGGCTTCTGGTTCTTTTTGTGGGTTCCTCCTAGTGCTTGTTTGATTTGTGTTTACTGGGGTGTTATGTGCTAATTGTGTTTATATAGTTGCTTTATTTATTGCTTTATGTACAATTATTTATTGCTTTCTTTACAGCTTTATATATCATACTTTCATACTGTTATCTGGCTGGATCTGGTTTGTTGTCTTGATGGGTGGGGTTCATTGAGAGTTTAAGGTCCTATACCTGGGACCTGAGTGACACCTAGGCTAGAGTGGTTCATATTCTTTCCCATTACATTTCGGTCTGGTGCGGGAATATGAAACACGGTTCAGATGTGGGTTTCTTCTTGAGAACTCTGTGCTACAGATTTCCTGTAGTGCTAGGGCTATCTGGGAAGCCTGCTAAGTCTGGATGACCTTTACTATGACCTTCAGAAACTGAGGTGAATTAGAGGAGGATCTTTTATGGTTATTGTAAACACTGTACCTCCGGGTTAGAAGTGTTTACACTTCTCATAACTGATCCAAGTCTGAGGATCCTTGTTTTAGAACACTACCTGTGAGGGGGTTGGGCTGTTTACAGGTTTGCAGGTACCCTTGACCACAACATACCCTGATACTTTGTTTTGATTAAGAATACTCCACTTTGGACAGTTCTTGTGATTTAACCCTGGACACGTGACTCTTTATTTGTGTCCCCTACCTTGGTTACTGGACTTTTGAACCTCCATCTGGACTTCTTGAACATACATGGACCTTTATATCAAGGCAGCAATCAGATCCAGCTTGATCACAAACCCTTTCATATCATTTGCATACTCATCATTTTCATCATTTAACATTTGCTTATTTGTTTTTCAGGGTATCCACATTACATTTGGCTTGGTTTTGACCCCTTCATCTGCATAGACCCCTGTTTATCAGCTATCTGCTTCAGCTATCTTCATCAGTTGCCTGCTTCAGCTACTTCCATCATCATCCTCAGCCTATCAGTGGTTCATCTCCAGTATCATGCTTCATCATCAGCATTTGTTTTTTTAGCTCTTCATCAGCAGTCATGGCACCCAAGAAGAGCAACATTTCATACCACTTCTTTGAGCCTGTGCTGGCTGGCATCAGGCAGGTCCAGGCACTTATTACTCCAGACCACATTCCATTATTCAGAGAGCATTATGGAGGCATCCTTGACATGTTTATAGACCTGGACCCTTCTCAGAGGAGTTTGATTCACACTTGCCTACAGTTCTATGACCCTCCTTTGAGATGCTTCACTTTCCAGAATTTTCAGTTGGGACCTCTGTTGGAGGAGTTTTCATCACTGATTGGAGTACCTGTCAGGGGTGGTATCCCCTTCAACCCAGAGATGGCTTCTCCCAGCAATGAAGAAGTGGCAAAGGCACTGTATTTGGAACCTATTCTGATTGAGCAGAACATGACAACAAAGGCTGGGATCCCTGGCCTACACTTAGACTTTCTGATTTCTCAGGCCATCCTGAAGGCCTCCTTGGGAGAATAGAAGGCAGTCTGTGCATTGTTAGCCCTCAATATATATGGGGTTATACTTTTTGCAGATGAGCCCAAGTTTATCAGCAAGAATTCTATTTATCTCTTCCTTTTGAGGAACCCAGTGCCCACCTTGCTGGGAGATTTCTATTATTCTGTTCACCAAAGGAATGAGAAGCAGAGAGGGAGGTTGGTGAGATGCTGTGCTCCTCTATTTCACACTTGGCTGCTTAAACACTTACCCAAGACTGATGCCTTCCTAAACCCTCACCAACAGAAGAATTGGGCTAGGAGACTTATTGCTTTAACTTCAGATGACATCAGATGGTGCACCCAGAGCACCAAAGGTAGGGACATAATTACTAGCTGTGGACAGTTCCCCAATGTACCTCTGATAGGGGTGAAGGGTTGCATCAACTACAACACTTTGCTGTTTAAGAGACAATTGGGCTATGCTTTGGTCCACCTTCCTAAAGTGCAAGACTTGGCTGAAACCCTTTATTGTGAGATAAAACCTAATCTAGCTGTTGTCAGACAAGCATCCTGGGCTTGGGACAACATCCAGACCAAAGGGATGGCCATTCTTGGGAGATGCAATAATGTGGCTTCAACTCAGTATTATGAATGGTCTCATGCTAGGGCTCAGATTTCTGGGATGCCTTTCACCATTGAGGATGCATCTGGGCCATCCACAGCACCACCTCCAGCCACTGTCAGCCTGGAAGAATTTGAGAAGCTGAAGGAAAGGAATGAGAATCTGTCTCAAGCTCTAAAGAAGACCCTCTGGGAGAGGAGTGATGGTCGTCTAGACATTGAGAGGTTAGAAAAGCTTAAGGTAGAGCATCTGACCAGGATTGAGAAAGAAGAAGACTACATCAAGAAATCAAGAGCTGGAGAGCAGATTTTGAAGAATGCCTATAAAAAGGCCCAGTTTCAGAAGGCTAGGACTGATCTCTATCTGAAAGAAAGTCAAGCTAGGTGGGTCAAGATCACTGAAGCTCGTACTCAAGAGGATATGAGAACTCAAGATATGATTGAGCAGTTGGAGGCCAATGAAAAGAAGCAACAGGAAGCTTTGCTGGCAGCCCAGAAGGAGATTTCAGACTTGAAGCTTAGGGCTGGTGTGAAGAGGTCAAAGGACCAGGACAGGCACAAGAAGCTAACCACTGCTATTACCACCAGAAACCTTCTCATCAGGAGCATCACAGAGCATCCGACTGGCCCTTGTAAACACCCCAAATTTGCCCTCACCCTTTCACACCATGGCTTGTGATCATTTTCATATGCATAAACTCAATCATAGCATCTCATATTACATTTTTGATTCACTACATAGATTCAAAGTCATCTGCATCTAGGGTTTGTGATCTGAGCAATCCAAGAGCCACTTGAGCCACTCCAAAGGTCATGAATCACTTAAAAGGGGTCCATGTGTGTTCTTATATCATATTACATCCTCTCAAAGTCAAAAATGTCAAAGAATCACAAGAACTGAAAATGGTATGGAAGCAGAGCTAGGCTTGACTGCACAGGTGACCTGAAATCAGGGTTTTGGTTTCAGAGGCCATAACTTCAAATTTTTTGGTCATTCTTGTTTCTATTGGTCTCTATATGGTATGAGGAGTATGCATATCAATTTTCATGAAGAAATTCCATGGGGAAGTCATCTGATCAAGAGTTGACTTTCTGGACAAGTCATTGCAAAATCAGGGCATCTGAGGTCCCCAATGACCCAACCAAGGGGTGATCTTCATCATTTTGTGTGTATATGACCTTTATTTGATCATGGAAGAGGTTGGAAGTTCACAAAATTCAAGAATTATAAGTTTTTGCAAAGTTGACTTTTTAAGGCAAGTTTGACTTTTAAGGAATTTGTCATTTTAGGCAACTTTTCAATCCTTACTTTTTGATCAAAAAATGCTTCAAATGGAAAAACTTTGGTCATGAAAGTTGTAGAATAGATCTTTCCCTTTTCAGAAAGTACAAGAACATGACCTAATTCATTTTGGATCAAAAGTTATGGTTCATCAAAGTTGGCAAAAATCACTAAAATTCAAATTATGCACCAAATGAGAAACTTGCAAAATCTTGTACCAAGGCAATTTGTGACTTCTAATTGATGTCAAACCATTACACAAACATCACACAAGTCTTAAAGTTCAGATTGAACCAAAGGGATCACATGTTTCATGGCTTGTGAGGCAAGATCTTTTCATGAGAACTAAAAGCAAGCAAGTTGCAAAACCAATGATAACATCTCATCCACTTGCTGCCTTGGTTGCTGAACCACGCTAGCCCTCTCCTCACCTCATGCTGCGCAAGACAAGCCCTTTGTACCAAGCTAGAAAAGTAGCCCATGCCCTCCTTACACAAAGTTGACAATTTGCAAAAAGCACCATACCAATCAATAAAGCACATGTCATGTCATCTGACCAATGAGATTTGTTTATGTGGATCAAATGCAAGCTAAACACAACAAGAGGCAAGGCTGAAACACAACACAACACACCATTCACAAAATCTCTCCCTCTTGCAAAAGCTTTCGATTCTCCCAAATCAATCACTCAATCTTAAAACAAACACCACCATTCACTTCTGAATCATCCACTGACCCAAAACCACCCATCAAAACAACCAAGAACACACCATAAGCCAGATACGACTTCTGACCAGTTGAAGTGCAAACACCCAAACCAGCCACATACAAAGTTATCCAAGCATTGCAAACTCCTCAAGAAGGTCATTAGAGGCTTTTTGCACCAAGAAAGCAACCAGAAAGCTCAAAGGGTGAAAGCTCCATCTCAGGTAGCCTTTCAAATTAACTTTTCCAGGACCTCTATTTTATGTTACAAAATGATTAAGCATGCTTCACTGATCACACTAAACTTGAAATTATTGAAAATGGCTGAGAAATGAGACTGTTTTGCTTGTCTGAAATTTTGGCAGTTTTTGTTCTTAGCTTCGATTCTTGATAATGGTTGGAAATAAATGAGGTTTGAGGTTAGGGATGAGTTTAGGAGAGTGAAAGGAACAAATCTGGAGCTTTAGAGCTCCAGAAATGACCTAGGGAGCGTTTTGGAAATTTCTCAAGTGAGAGGTGGCCGGAGAAGATGACCGGAGGTCATTTCCGGCCACCTGAAAGTCATTAATGCTTAATTAGGGTTTAAGGGTAGGTTTGAATCTGGAACGTAGGATGAAGCTTCCCGCGCGTGTTTCAAGGGCTCAGATCATGTCATTAGCCCTAATTTTTGTTTATTTAATTTAATCATAATTAATTAACTCAGGAGAAATCCAGGCCATTCATTAGCGCGCCAGTCAACCATTTCCCTTCAACTTTGAATCTGGATCATTGGATCAGATTACTTTTCATTTTATTTTGTTTTATTTCATTTTCTTTCCATTTAACTTGTACATTTTATAAAAAATAGCAAAAACCATTTAAAAATTATGAATATTTTTGTCTTGAGTTTCATTAATTTTTAAAGCACAAAAATATTTTTATTTTTATTTTTAGCATTAAAAAAGTATTTTTAAATATTTAAAAGTTTCTTTTTAATTAATTAATGAGAATTAATTAATTAAAAATACTTTTAGGTATTTAAAAATCACCAAAAAAATCATGAAACCTTTAAAAACATTTAGAAACATTGTCCAACCCTCAAACCAAATTTATTTTTTGATCTTGATGCATTTTGAGAATTTTCCATGGAATTAAAATCATTTTGATGCATTATTTTGATCCAAACTTCCAAAAATAATTTCTACCTAACCTTAAAGAGTTGGACTTTGGTTCTTTTTGCATTGTGTTTAGCATATCATGTAGTTTGTGAGATTAAATGGTCATGATTTGATCTTTCATTTTCAATTTGTTTGATAATTTTCTTGTTAAGGAACCCTAAAACCCTAGGAAACTTAGGAAAATCATATCTTGAACTTGGTTAGGGGTTGGAACCTCTCCTTTGGGCAGTGGGTTAGTATAGGATTAGGGGTCCTTTGAGTGCATTTTCAATTTTTTGTATTGATGTTTGCTTCTGATTTTGGTTTGTGTTTGATGCTTTGATCATAAACCCTAATTTGGGCTTCCATATGTATCCATCTTGTATTTGCATTCATACCTTGGCTTGCCTTGACATTCTATGCATCCATGTGATTCATTTAACATCTTAAGACATATTGAAAGCATGTTTGATCATTGCATCTTGCATTTGCCATGTTGTATGCCATGTGCATCTCATAACTTTTCATGTATGTTCATGTGTCTTAACTTGCTTCATCTGCATCCATGAGCTTGTATGATCATCCCCATGTGTTGTTTCATGTTTGCATCATCTCATAGCATCATTAACATCATGAATGTGCTTCTGGTTTTGATTTTCATCATGCCATTTCATCCCATTTGACATTGCATTGCACTCCTTTATTAACTTTTCAGGTGGTAAGTAACTTTGAGAAGTGGATTTGCCTTCACTTCTCACATTTTCTTTTAATCTCTCTCTTGCATCCATTGCTGCATTTTGATATGTGTTTGAGATTGAGCTTGCTCATTCTTCTCCTTCTTACTTTCTATTCTTCAAGTGACTTGACTTCTTGAATGAAGCAAGTTGCTTTGCTTCTCTTTGCTCAATTCATCTGCTTCCTGGTGGTTCCATTGAAGATTCTTCTTGCAAACCTCACAAACCTTAGGAACAACCAAGCATGACAATGATTAGGGTTTTGATTAGTCCCCCACTTAGTTTTTACCTTTGTGTCTCTTTGAGTCCTCTCTTCTCATCTCATAATCAAGGACTAAACCCTAAAGGCTTTGGGGCTTTGTGATTAAGCTTATGCCTGCATCCTTCTATTAGGATGGAGTGTATAACTTTAATCCTAAGTGTTAAACCCTTAATGTGTTTAAATCCTTTAATTAATCCATATAATAATAATCAAGACATCAAGCTTGTAACTTGGGCCTTGCATTAGGGTTCTAATTCTTCCTTAATTGGTTAAGAAGGACTAACCCTAGTGTTAATGGACAAGTCCCCCTCAAGTTGTCTTACAAACCCTAAAAAACACTTCATCATAATATCATTAAATAAAATCCACTTAAATAAAGGCTTTGTTTTGTCATGAGTTTAATCCCTAATCATGGATTAAGTTGAGGAGCTTTCCTCAGCTTAAACATTCTCATCTATTATCCTTCTATTAGGATGGTGTAATGAGTCTGTTTAATCCTTGATTATGGCTTAATCTCATTACTTAACACTAAACAAAAATACCAAAAACATTTAAATAATCACAAAATAGGTTAATGATCCCAATCCTACACCATGGTGATTAAGTGTGAGAAGCTGACTTCACACTTAAGGTATTCTCATTACCCCTAATCAGAGGGATGATGTGATGAGTTTACTAAATCCATTGGTTCAGGTTTAAGCTCATCAACTTATGGCAAATTTCCAAAAGCAATAAAAGACTGAAAGCACCAAAAACAAACACTAATCGTCTCCTCCGGGATTCTTTTCTCATCTCATTCACTCATAAACGAGAACTTGCTTTTTCCGTCTAATGCAAGACAGTTTGCACCTGAGCCAGACAGGTCATACACTTGAGCATTGACAAGCAAGCAGTTCACAAGTCAATTCATCTTTCAGTCTCTTTGGGTCGAACTACGGTGTTCTGACTTCCTCATTGCACGAGAGGATACGTAGGCATAACTTAACGGTTATCGAACAAAAGTCTCTGTATATTCCCCCTCCTTCCAGCATCATTCTTTAAGCCTCATGATCTTGAGCATACTCTTTTCCTCACACTGACACTGTATATATACACTTTACACTTCTTTTACACTGACACCTGTACATCCTTTTCCAGCCTCTTTTATACACAGATTGCACTGACACTACCCCTTTAAAACACAAATCTTTTAAGCGTGGATCCCGTCGAGTACGACGGACAATCTGGGTGCTAATACCTTCCCAGGTTGTAACCAACCCCCTTTCTCAGTCTCCCTGGTTCGCAACCGTCTTATCCATATCTTTCTAGGTCTATGCAGCATTGCCTTTCCTCCGGGATAAAAATGCCTAGCTGGCGACTCTATTCATTCTCCAGTGAGTTCACTGCTGTGTGTTCTCATTGTTCCTCTCGCCGACCGTTCGCGTATGTACCCTATTTGACCCGGCTTCATTTAGTGGGAGCGACAGCTTGGCGACTCTGCTGGGGAACCTTATACTGTAACCAGGGCTTCTGGTTCTTTTGGTGGGTTCCTCCTAGCGCTTGATTGATTTGTGTTTACTGGGGTGTTATGTGCTATTTGTGTTTGTATTTGTATTTATTTTTGCCTTATGTACAGTTGTTTTACTGCTTTCTTTATAACTTTACATATATCATACTGTCATATTGTGTTGGCTGGACCTGTTTCTGTTGCTTTGGTGGGTGGGTGTTCTATTGAGAGATAAGGTCCTATACCTGGGACCTGAGTGACACCTAGGCTAGAGTGGTTCATATTATTTCCCATTCCATCTCGGTCTGGTGCGGGAATATGAAACACGGTTCAGATATGGGTTTCTTCTTGAGAACTCTGTGTTGCAGATTTCCTGCAGTACTAGGGCTATCTGGGAAGCCTGCTAAGTCTGGATGACCTTTAGTATTGACCTTCAGAAACTGAGGTGAATTAGAGGAGGATCTTTTATGGTTATTGTAAACACTGTACCTCCGGGTTAGAAGTGTTTACACTTCTCATAACTAATCCAAGTCTGAGGATCCTTGTTTTAGAACATCACCTGTGAGGGGGTTGGGCTGTTTACAGGTTTGCAGGTACCCTTGACCTCAGCATACCCTGTTACTTTGTTTTGTTTAAGAGTACTCCATGTTGGGACAGTTCTTGTGATTCTAAACCCTGGACATGTGACTCTTTATTTGAGTCCCCCACCTTGGTTACTGGACTTTAGACCTCCATCTGGATTTCTTGAACATATGTGGACCTATATCAGAGCACTTGATCAGATCCAGCTCAGTCACAAACCCTTTGCATATCATTTGCATACATCCTCATTGCATCATTCTAACATGTGTTTATTTGTTTTTCAGGGTATCCATCCTATCATTTTGGCTTGGTTTTGACCCCTTCTTCAGCTTAGACCTATCTTCATCAGCACTTGCTTCAGTCACTGGCATCCTCAGTCTCAGCCTATCAGTGGCCCATCTTCAGTGTTGTCCTCAGTCATCATCATCAGCACCCATTCTTCAGCAACATGGCACCTAAGAAGAGTAACATCTCCTATCACTTCTTTGAGCCTGAGTTGACCAGCATCAGGAGGATTCAGACCCTGATTACTCCAGATCATATACCACTTTTCAGAGAACATTATGGAGGAATCCTTGATGTGGTTATGGATTTGGACCCTTCACAGAGGAGCTTGATACATACTTGCCTGCAGTTCTATGATCCCCCTCTGAGGTGCTTCACATTTCAGAATTTTCAGTTGGGACCCTTGCTGGAGGAGTATTCATCATTGGTTGGTGTACCTATCAGGGGTGGAATCCCCTTCAACCCTGAGATGGCTTTCCCAAGTAATGAGGAGATAGCAAAAGCATTGCATCTGGAACCAGTTCTGATTGGGCAGAATTTGACAGCTAAAGCTGGAGTCTCTGGTTTTCATCTGGATTTCTTGATCTCTCAGGCTACTCTGAAGGCCTCCCTAGGGGAGTGGAAGGCAGTTTGTGCTCTGTTGGCCCTTAGCATATATGGGGTCATACTTTTTGCAGATGAGCCTAGATTTGTCAGCAAGAGTGCAATCCACCTTTTCATCTTGAGAAACCCAGTGCCCACCTTACTGGGGGATCTTTACTATTCTGTTCATCAAAGGAATGAAAAGCAAATGGGAAGATTAGTGAGATGCTGTGCTCCTTTGTTCCATACCTGGCTGCTCAGGCACTTGCCAAAGACTGATGCATTCTTGAACCCTCACTAGCCGAAGAACTGGGCTAGAAGGCTTGTTGCTCTAACCTCAGATGATATCAGATGGTGTACTCAGAGTACTAAGGGCAGGGACATCATTACAAGTTGTGGGAAATTTCCCAATGTGCCTCTGATTGGAGTGAAGGGTTGCATCAATTACAACCCTCTGCTATTCAAAAGACAACTGGGCTATGCATTAGTCCATCCTCCTAGGGCGCAGGATCTGACTGAGACCCTTTATTGTGAAATCAAGCCTAATCTGGCTGTTGTCAGGCAGGCAGCCTGGGCCTGGGACAATGTGCAGACTAAGGGGGTAACCATTCTTGGGAGATGCAATAATGTGGCCTCAGCCCAGTACTATGAGTGGTCTCGTGCCAGAGCTCAAATTACTGGAATGCCCTTCACTGTTGAAGATGTGCCTGGACCTTCCACAACACCACCTCCAGCAACTGTCAGCTTAGAGGAGTTTGAGAAATTGAAAGAGAGAAATGAGAAGTTAACTCAGGCTTTACAAAAGACCCTCTGGGAGAGGAGTGATGGTAGGTTGGATATTGAGAGGCTAGAAAAGTTGAAAGTGGAGCATCTGGCTAGAATTGAGAAGTCAGAGGAGTACATTAAGAAGGCTAGGGCTGGAGAACAGATCTTGAAGAATGCCTGCAAGGAAGCTCAGTTCCAGAAGGCCAGGACTGATTTGTACCTGAAGGAGAGTCAGGCTAGGTGGGTCAGGATCACCGAAGCTCGTACTCAGGAGGATAAAAGGACTCAGGATAAGATTGAGCAGCTGGAAGCTAGTGCAAAAGAGCAACAGGAAACCCTGGCAGCAGCCCAGAGGGAGATCTCAGAGCTGAATATTAGAGCTGGTGTGAAGAGGTCAAAGGACCAGAGTCAACACAAGAAGCTAACTGCAGCTGTTACTACCAGGAATCTCCTTATCAGGAATCTCACAGAGCGTCCAGCTGATCCTATGACTGAAGCACTTCTCAAGGAAGTTCAGGAGGATGAGTTTGGTCTTGGTGTTTGACTTTTGCTTGTTGTTGCTTTCATTTTATGTACTTTTATTTTCTTATGATGTATTTTGACCCCTCAGAGGGCTTGTGTTGTAAAAAGAAACAAGTTATGTATTATTTCACTTTTTGTAATATATGTATCAGTTTGCTCCATCTGAGTTTCTTTCAAAACAACATCAACATCATCTTCTTCAAGGGTCTGGAAAGGTCAAAGCCAAGTGCCAAGCCGGATACCTTGGAAACAAATAAGCATACTGCATTGCATACTAACCTTTTGTTTTGTTTTGTAGGTTTTTGTTTTATTGTTACTAACTCTGTTGTGATGTCAGGAACTATTGCTCGACGTCGAGGGTTTCCACTCAACCGTCCACATAGATATCCCACCCGCAACAATCTTCCGGGCATACAGATGGACCAAATGCAGCAGGACCTTACAGAGGTCAGGAATCAAATGACCAACGAGAGGTTGGAAATGAGGAATCAGATGACACAATTTATGGAAGTGATGAACAATATGGCTCAAAGCCAGGAGAGGTTAAGAGCACTAGTAGAAGGGAGGAATCAGGAAGACCATCATCCAGGGACTGCTGGGACAAGCAACAATGAGAGGGTCCAACCTCATGTTAATCCCCCTGTATTTGGACCCCACCTTCATCCAGAGGTCAACATTCCTGCAAATGTTCAAGGGACTGCCACTGCAGGCAGAGTGCTGCAAGAAGACCCCCAGGAAGATCAGTTCACAGTAATGGGAGCTGGGGAGGAAGCTTATGACAGAAGGCTGGATGAGATAGCTGAGAAATTAAGATCATTGGAGTCTCAAAATTCTTTGGGTTTTGATGTTATGGACATGGGCTTGGTAGACGGGGTCAGGATTCCCCACAAGTTTAAGCCTCCTTGCTTTGAGAAGTATAACGGGACTTCCTGCCCCCGGACCCATTTACAATCCTTTCTGGGGAGGCTGAAGGCCTATACCATGGACGAAAAGCTATGGATGTTTTATTTTGAGGATAGCTTAACTGGAGCTTCAAGGGAATGGTACTCTCATCTGACCAGAGCAACCATTAGATGCTGGAAGGACCTGGCAGAGGCCTTTATCAGACAGTATCAGTACAACTTAGATATGACACCCAACAGGACCCTCCTAATGGGAATGTCACAGTCATCTAGAGAAAGCTTCCGAGAGTATGCCCAGAGATGGAGGCAATTGGCTGCTGCTGTCCAGCCACCTATGTCAGAGAGGGAGATGGCGGATATGTTTATGAACACCCTCCAAGGAACATACATTGACAGGCTAGCTGCCTTCTCATCTACCAGCTTTGCAGATGTAGTCATAGCCGGGGAGAGAATTGAGAGCCTGTTAAAGATGGGCAAAATTTCTGACAACGGTGCCAGCTCATCCAGCAATACAAGGAAACCTTTTGTAGGCCCAAGAAGGACTGGTAAGACCAATGCTATCCATGCCAGCAGGGGCAGGCCCCAGTATGTTCATAGGTCTGTGGCAGCAGTCACCATTCCCGCTCCAGCTCATCCACAACCAGCTTATCAACCACCGCAACAAAATTATCAGCAGTAACCTCAGTACCAGCAACAAACTCAGTATCCTCAAAGAAATTATAACAACAGCAACACCAACAACAACAATCAGCAGAGACCATTCCAACAGAGGCCCTCTCAGGCCAATAGGGTGATCGATCCGATCCCTATGCCCTATGCAACATTACTGCCACAACTCCTGAAACTCAACCTAGTTGAGCTAAGGACGTTGGCACCTCCGGATCCTAACAGTCTACCCAGAAACTACGACTCCAATGCCAGATGTGCTTTCCATTCAAATGCACCTGGCCATAGTACGGAAAAGTGCAGAGCCTTGCACATGAAGGTACAAGACCTGGTAGACTCCAAAGCTCTGAACTTTGCACCACCACCAAATGTCAACAAAAACCCTATGCCACACCACGGAGGTCCCAGAATCAATGCTATTGAAGAAGACAAGCCGTCTTATTTAATAACCAGTGTGGGTCAGATTCGGACACCGTTGGTAGAGATTAAAGCTCAACTCCTTGAATGTCAAATGTTCCCGGGATGTGAGTTAGGGTGTGCTTACTGCAACATTTCGGTGAATGGTTGTGATAACTTGAGGGATGGCATAGATGGTCTCATCCAGAGTGGCCTGCTTCAAATTACAACATCAATTCCAACAAATCCAGCAATCTCCTTAACTACAGTTCCAGAACCTCCTACAACTGCAACAGCCATTGTTCCAAACAACGCTTCAGCTTCATCAACAAATGCTTCATCTGTCATTTCAACTGACCAGGTATCGGCAAGCATCCCTTCTACAACTTCAGCACCACTTCATTTTGAATCTCCTACAACAACAACGTCCATTCTTCCGACAATGTCTCCTACAACATCAGCAGCAAACCATGAAGATGTCTCGACAGTTACGATTTATTATGATCCTGAAAATGATTCTGCCTACAACTCACAAAGTGCTACTCCTATCAGAGCACCAGTCACAATATATTATGATCCACAGACTATCACAGTCCCTTCTGCAGCTGCCATCAGTCCAGTCACCGTCACAGTGCCTGGGCCAGTACCTTATGAAAGCAGTAACGCCATTCCTTGGCATTACGGCTCTGATTTATACTGCGAAGGACAAAAATCACTTTTGAATCATCAACTTCTTCACCACAAATAGACAATGTGGGGGGAGGCGGAGGCTTTACTCGAAGCGGACGTCTTTTCGCCCCACAAATTCAAAGACCCACTGCCGAAGCAGAAGCTGTTGCCAAGGCAAAAGGGAAGAGCATGGTGCAGGAAGAACAGGTTATTAGAGAAGCTTTAAAATCACCTTTTGATCAAGAAGTTGATGAGTTCATGAGAATCATCAAGAAAAGTGATTACAAGATAGTGGACCAGCTTCACCAGACGCCTTCCAAGATCTCCATTCTATCATTGCTTATGTGCTCCAAAGCCCATCGGAACGCACTACTCAAAGTCTTGCACGCAGCTTATGTGCAAGAAGAGATCACCGTCAATTAGTTGGAAGCTGTTGTTGGAAATGTTAATGCTAGTAATGGACTAGGATTCACTAACACTGATTTGACTTCGGAAGGCCGCAATCATAACAAGGCCTTGCACATTACCATGGAATGTAAAGGTGCAATCCTTTCCCATGTGCTGGTAGACACAGGATCATCCCTCAATGTCTTACCTAAAAAGGCCCTTGTAAAGCTGGAATATGAAGGATTGGCATTGCGACCCAGTAACTTGGTAGTAAGAGCTTTTGACGGCTCTAAGAGATCAGTTCTGGGAGAAATTGAGTTGCTTGTAACAATTGGCCCACAAACTTTCAAAACGACCTTCTACGTGATGGACATTCAGCCTGCCTACAGCTGTTTGTTGGGTAGACCATGGATTCATGCCGCTGGCGCAGTAACGTCTACCCTTCACCAGAAGTTAAAATTTGAGTGGGAAGGCCAAGTCGTTACTATCTGTGGAGAGGAGGATATTTTTGTTAGCCATTTGGCTACTTACAAATATATTGAGATGGATGGGGAGATCCACGAAACGATGAGTCAAGGGTTTGAGGCCCTGAATGTTAATGAAACCTCTGCTGTACTTGGGACTTCCATGACATCCTACCGACAAGCCCGGAAGGTGGTGGAAGAAGGGAACGCTCAAGGCTGGGGCAAATTGTTGCCTGTGGAAAAGAAAGAAGATAGATTTGGGTTGGGTTACAAACCAACTCAAGAAGATCAAGCAGAGGCTGCTAAGAAGCCCAACTTTGTTAGTGGGGGGATGCTCACCCCCGATGCTGTCAACAACTTGGAAGATGAGTCGGAAGATGAACGCAACCTGGAAAGCTGGATTCGTCCAAGGATCCCGGGGAGCAGTATCTCAAACTGGTCTTCCCAGGAAATTATAAGAGTTACTCCTGCAGAGTAATTATTATTTCCTGTATTTTTATAGCATGCATCAAAGTCTTGCATCTTGCCCAAGATGACAAGACTCATTTTGTAATCGGGCCATCTGTACTTTTTGTGCAACAAGATTAATCAATGAAATATCAGACATCTTTTTGCAAATGAGTCTTTTTCTTTTCCGCTCACTGTTTTTCCATTTTTCTTTTTGTACACAAAAATAAATGGCGATGTTTTCAAAATGACAACTTTATTTCACTTTTCTAAATAAGATTAAAATCAATCACTAAAATGAACAAACTGAACCCTTGCAGAGAGTGCCTTCCAGACAGCACCGACAACAGCACGGCTATGACTTCGTATGACTTCGACAATCCAATCAATCAAGCTGATGAGGGGGTTGAAGAAGAATATGAGCTTCCTGAAGAGCTAGCCAGGTTGTTGAGACAAGAGGAGAAAGTTATCACTCCTCATCAGGAGGAGGTCGAAACGGTTAATCTTGGTACACATGAAGACGTGAAAGAGGTTAAAATCGGGGCCTGCCTGCAAGACTCAGTGAAGAGACAACTAATGGATCTGCTTCAAGAATATGTGGACGTGTTTGCTTGGTCTTATCAAGACATGCCAGGGTTGGACACCGATATTGTTGTGCACAAGCTGCCTTTAAGGGAAGAATGCCCACCGGTTAAACAGAAACTGCGCCGTACTCGCCCAGACATGGCAATGAAGATCAAGGAAGAGGTACAAAAGCAGTGGGACGCCGGGTTCCTTGCTTTAACTAGCTATCCGCCGTGGGTTGCTAATATAGTACCTGTGCTTAAGAAAGACGGCAAAGTAAGAATGTGTGTTAACTACCGGGATCTGAACAGAGCCAGCCCGAAAGATGACTTCCCATTACCTCACATTGATGTATTGGTGGATAACACAGCTCAGTTCTCGGTATTCTCCTTCATGGACTTTTTCAGGATACAATCAGATTAAAATGTCACCTGAAGACATGGAGAAGACAACCTTCATCACACCTTGGGGCACGTTCTGTTACAAGGTGATGCCATTCGGACTGAAGAATGCGGGTGCAACATATCAGCGGGCTATGGTGACATTATTCCACGATATGATTCATAAAGAAATAGAATGTTATGTGGATGACATGATCGCCAAGTCCCTTACTGAAGAAGATCACCTGGTGAATCTGTGAAGCTATTCAAGCGTCTGAGGAAGTACCAATTGAAGTTGAACCCCAACAAGTGCACATTCGGGGTGCGATCTGGTAAGCTGCTGAGATTTATTGTAAGCGAGAAAAGGATTGAAGTGAACCCTGATAAAGTCAAAGCTATTCAAGAGATGCCTGCACCGAAGACTGAGAAAGAAGTCTGAGGGTTCTTAGGTCGATTGAACTACATTTCACGGTTCATATCTCACCTTACAGCAACCTATGAGCCTCTGTTCAAATTGTTGAGAAAGGAACAAACTGTTAGGTGGAACGAAGACTGTCAGAGGGCTTTTGACAAGATCAAGGAATACTTACAAGAGCCTCCAATCCCTATGCCTCCAGTTGAAGGAAGACCTCTAATCATGTATTTGACTGTATTAGAAGAGTCGATGGGGTGTGTGTTGGGCCAGCATGACGAGTCTGGTCGAAAAGAGTATGCAATATACTACCTGAGCAAAAAGTTTACCGACTGTGAACAACGTTATTCACTGCTCGAGAAAACTTGTTGTGCTCTAGCGTGGGCTGCTCGCCGACTGAGACAGTATATGTTGACCCACACTACCTTATTGATCTCAAAGATGGACCCAGTTAAGTACATATTTGAGAAGCCAGCTCTTACCGGACGGGTTGCAAGATGGCAAATGATTCTCACAGAATATGACATCCAGTACACCTCTCAGAAAGCCATCAAGGGCAATGTATTGTCTGAATATCTTGCTGAGCAACCTATTGATGATTACCAGCCTATGAGATTTGACTTCCCTGATGAAGACATCATGTTCATAAAAGCAAAAGATCATGAAGAGCCTATTCATACTGAAGGGCCTGACCCGGAAGAAGAATGGACTATGATGTTTGATGGGGCTGTTAACATGAACGGTCGTGGTGTTGGTGCAATACTTATTACACCTAAAGGAGTTCACATGCCTTTCTCGGCAAAACTCACTTTCAACTGCACTAACAACGAAGCTGAATACGAAGCTTGCATTATGGGTCTTGAGGAAGCCATTGACCTCAGGATCAAGACATTAACCGTATTCGGAGATTCAGCTCTGGTAGTCAATCAAACCAACGACAAATGGTACACGCACCAGGATCATCTGATACCTTACAGGGATTATACAAGGAGGTTATTGACTTTCTTCACAACAGTCAAGCTTGAGTATATCCCTCGGGACGAGAATCAGTTTGCAGATGCTCTGGCTACCATTTCATCCATGATCAAAGTTCAGACTGCCAACTTTGTACCTCAGATTTTAGTATCCAGACTTGACAGACCAACATATGTGTTCGCAGCAGATGTTGTCAAAGATGATAAGCCTTGGTTCCATGACATTAAGTGTTTCTTGGAGGATCAAACATACCCACCTGGGGCATCTTCCTATGATAAGAAGACTTTGAGAAGGCTTGCTGGTAGCTTCTTCCTGAACACTGATGGTTCCCTGTACAAAAGAAACTTTGATATGGTACTCCTCAGATGCGTTGATAAAACAGAAGCGGACTTGTTGATGCACGAGGTGCACGAAGGATCCTTTGGTACCCATGCAGGAGGGCATGCCATGGCTAAGAAATTGCTAAGATCGGGCTATTACTGGATCACAATGGATGCCGACTGTTGTGCCTACGCCAGAAAATGCCATAAATGCCAGATTTATGCGGACAAGGTGCATGTGCCACCCAATCCTTTGAATATAATGTCTTCACCCTGGCCCTATGCCATGTGGGGCATTGATATGATTGGCAAGATCGAGCCGACTGCTTCAAACGGCCATAGATTCATCCTGGTCGCCATTGACTATTTCACCAAGTGGGTTGAAGCAACCTCCTATGCAAATGTTACAAGGCAAGTGGTAGCCCGATTTCTGAAAAGAGATATCATCTGTCGATATGGAGTTCCCGAGAGAATCATTACTGATAATGGTTCCAACTTAAACAACAAAATGATGGCCGAGCTATGCCGGGACTTCAAGATCCAACATCACAATTCTTCTCCTTACAGGCCAAAAATGAACGGCGCTGTTGAGGCAGCTAATAAGAATATCAAGAAGATTGTGCAGAAGATGGTAGTCACTTACAAAGACTGGCATGAAATGCTACCATTTGCCTTACATGGGTACCGCACGTCAATCAGAACGTCCACTGGGGCGACACCGTATCAGCTTGTGTATGGTATGGAAGCAGTCCTACCGGTTGAAGTTGAATTACCCTCCCTACGGGTACTGATGGATGTTAAGCTGAACGAAGCAGAATGGGTCCGATCCCGATTCGAACAACTGAGTCTGATTGAAGAGAAAAGATTGGCTGCAATCTGTCATGGGCAGTTATATCAGAAAAGAATGAAGAGAGCCTTCGATCAGAAAGTCAGGCACCGAGAGTACCGAGTAGGAGATCTTGTGCTGAAAAGAATCCTTCCTCCTCATACAGACCACAGGGGCAAATGGACTCCGAATTATGAAGGACCATTCGTGGTAAAGAAAGTTTTCTCTTGTGGAGCACTGATGCTCAGCACCATGGATGGTGAAGATTTCCCGTCCCCTGTGAATTCAGATGCAGTTAAAAAATACTTCGCATGAAAATGACCCGCTGGACACAAAAACAGAATGTAAGTCCAGGCAAAAATAGGGCATCCCGGCGAGTCAAAAACAGAATAAAAGACTCGGGCAAAAATAAGGGAAAAATAAAAAATGTACACCCGCTGAGTTGAAAAGCCGCATTGGACAACTCAGGCAAAAATGGGTACCCCGATGGATTGAAAACCCGAAGGGGCGATCCATGCAAAATAAGGGAATAAGCGAACAACTGCACTCTGAATTCGTCTGTGTCACCTACAACTTGGTAAGCTTCGAAAGGATCAAGCTTCTGCCAGAATCAGCCTGCTTCAGAAAGCAAGACGAGAAGAGCGTCAACGGTCATACGGGTCATAGAAAGAAAGGAAGTTCCTTCGAAAGCGTCGTCAACATCGCCAGCACTTTGTTTCTCAATTTGTAATAGTCTCCTCATTTTAGGAGATATGTTTCTTTGACTGTATCTTGCCAATTCAGGGCATTTGAATTAATAAAATCAGATTTTTCAGTCACGTTTCGTCTTGTACATTTTTATTTGCAAAAAATGTCTGATGTCTCTAAAAAACTGATTGCATAAGTACAGATGCTTATCTTCAAAAAAAAAAAAAAAAAAAAACACGTGCTTGCAGGAAAATGTATTTACTCTCAAAAGTGTCTAACTCCTATGACGGAATCCAGCAAAGGATACCTCGGGATCACTTGTGCGTTTCTCTATCTTTGCAGGATTGCAGGCATCCGAAACGCAACTCGGGGCATGAAAGTTTCATTCCAGCAAGCCGACAAATCAACACTCAGTCTTAGCACCCCAGATGTTTTCTCCCCAGGGTTGCCGCCTGGTGCTTCTCCCAACCGAGTTGCCAATCGTTCTTCCTCAGCAGAATACGAAAGCCAGGGAACCATCTCCCCACAGAATTTTAGCCTCTATTCAGAAGAGCAACGCATGAAGGAGTCACAACAGAGTAAAAGAAAAGCTTTTACAAACCCCAGTTGGGTCCCTTATCACAAGAATACGTCAATCAATGACTTATTCCCCCAAGCGGATACATTTTATCAGATCTACCAATGATCTCATCCCCAGCTGGGATGTCCATTTTGAGCAGATCGGCCAGAGATCTTCGCTGCAACGGGATCCGAATCCCGGTTTGGTATCTTTGCATAATCATGGCATTCGCATCGTATCCACCCCACAAAGCGTAGCATTCCGTCTAAAACGGAGCATTACGACAAAAATCAAACATATAGCATAATCATAAGCCATGTTTTGAATCGAACTCTCGTGAATAATAAAAATCCATCAATATACAGAAAACTTTCCCCCTAGAGTCCCCAGCAAAAGCAGTTGCCTCACGTTCACAAACACCAGTATATACTCCCTTTTTACACCCGTCCGTGTCACATCCCCAGCAGAAAGCCAAAGACATTCCCTTTGCACTCACATGTACTTATATACAGGCACTCCCTTGACATCCGTCCATGTCATTTTCCCAGCACAGTAACCTAAACACTTTGTATATCAGATACTTGTTTATACTACTTTTATCCTTCTGACACTTGTCCGTGTCACCCTCCCCAGCGAGTTAAACATTCATCCATACATCACTCATACTTACTACTCATACTTATATAGATACCCTTCCGTATCTTATATACACCATTTATATATCCCCACAGATTCAACACTAGTCCTCGTTCTTTGTTAACCAGTTGATACTCATCCGTATCATCATCTCAGAACATGTGTCAAGCGTTTGTTTCTACCTGATACTCGTCCGTATCATAGTCTTAAGGATGCTCGTCCGCATCCTTAATCCATACACTGAGTCAAACACTTACGTCCCCTTGAATATAGACACTCGTCTGTGTCTACTATTCCCCAGAAGAGCCCCTTTAGATTCAACACTCGTCCGTGTTCTTTGTTAACCAGTTGATACTCGTCAGTATCATCATCTCTGAACACGTGTCATTATTTGTTTCTACCTGATACTCGTCCGTATCATAGTCTTAAGGATGCTCGTCTGCATCTTTAATCTATACACAGCGTCCAAACACTTATACCTTTTATTTCTTGGATATAAACACTCATCCGTGTTTACTATTCTCCAGTAAATCACCAACAAAGCTTTTTTCCTTTTATCTGACACTCGTCCTGTGTCATGATAAACCCTGAGAGCAGCCGTACCCTGCTAGGTGGTCGTCCTCCACCTCTTGATGGTCGTCCTCCATCATGCTCATCCGATGGCCGTCCCCATCGTTGATATTTAGCAGTCGTCCCCTGCTAGGTGGTCGTCCTCCACCTTTTGATGATCGTCCTTCATCATTTTATCCAATGGCCGTCCCCATTGTTGATTTTGGTTATCTGACATTCGCCTTATGTCATGATAAACCTCGAGAGCAGCCGTCCCCTGCTAGGTAGTCGTCCTCCACCTCTTGATGGTCGTCCTCCATCATGCTCGTCCGATGGCCGTCCCCATTCGTTGACCTTTTATCCAGCATTCGTCCTATGTCGCGATATTTTCGGCAGCCGTACCCTGCCAGGTGGTCGTCCTCCACCTAAGATGATCGTCCCTCATCTTAACCCAACAGAGCAGCCGTCCCCTGCTAGGTGATCGTCCTTCACCTTTGATGACCGTACCTCATCATCTGTTTATTTCATTTATTCTTTAACCCGATGGTCGTCCCCGTCGTGGTCCCTTTTCTTTTTTTAGCCCGATGGCCGTCCCCATCGTTGGTTACATTACTTTATGAACTTGATGGTCGTCCCCGTCATGTTTCGTTAATCCCCAGTGAATCTTACAGCTTTACTTGATGGCCGTCCCCATCATGGTATCTTTTATCCCCAGCATGTCGGCCGTCCCCGTCATTGCTTTATTTCCCGCACTTTTCCCAGCATGTCGGCCGTCCCCGTCATTGCTCTTTCCCAGCAGTCGTCCTCTGCTCGACGGTCGTCCTCCGTCGCCCACACTTTATAATATACTTTATTTTCCTTTACAATCTATATCCCTTTTCTTCTTCATTCTGTGAGTGCAAATTTTGGATTGTCTTTGATATTCAATCACAAGTTATCTTGTTTGCCTGTTAAGCCGTTGCTTACATCCTGCACAGCTAACTCATGTTTGAATAGGGGCAGCTGTAAACACCCCAAATTTTCCCTCACCCTTTCACACCATGGCTTGTGATCATTTTCATATGCATAAACTCAATCATAGCATCTCATATTACATTTTTGATTCACTGCATAGATTCAAAGTCATCTGCATCTAGGGTTTGTGATCTGAGCAATCCAAGAGCCACTTGAGCCACTCCAAAGGTCATGAATCACTTCAAAGGGGTCCATGTGTGTTCTTATATCATATTATATCCTCTCAAAGTCAAAAATGTCAAAGAATCACAAGAACTGAAAATGGTATGGAAGCAGAGCTAGGCTTGACTGCACAGGTGACCTGAAATTAGGGTTTTGGTTTCAGAGGCCATACCTTCAAATTTTTTGGTCATTCTTGTTTCTATTGGTCTCTATATGGTATGAGGAGTATGCATATCAATTTTCATGAAGAAATTCCATGGGGAAGTCATCTGATCAAGAGTTGACTTTCTGGACAAGTCATTGCAAAATCAGGGCATCTGAGGTCCCCAATGACCCAACCAAGGGGTGATCTTCATCATTTTGTGTGTATATGACCTTTATTTGATCATGGAAGAGGTTGGAAGTTCACAAAATTCAAGAATTATAAGTTTTTGCAAAGTTGACTTTTTAAGGCAAGTTTGACTTTTAAGGAATTTGTCATTTTAGGCAACTTTTCAATCCTTACTTTTTGATCAAAAAATGCTTCAAATGGAAAAAAAAATTTCATGAAAGTTGTAGAATAGATCTTTCCCTTTTCAAAAAGTACAAGAACATGACCTAATTCATTTTTGATCAAAAGTTATGGTTCATCAAAGTTGGCAAAAATCACTAAAATTCAAATTATGCACCAAATGAGAAACTTGCAAAATCTTGTACCAAGGCAATTTGTGACTTCTAATTGATGTCAAACCATTACACAAACATCACACAAGTCTTAAAGTTCAGATTGAACCAAAGGGATCACATGTTTCATGGCTTGTGAGGCAAGATCTTTTCATGAGAACTAAAAGCAAGCAAGTTGCAAAACCAATGATAACATCTCATCCACTTGCTGCCTTGGTTGCTGAACCACCCTAGCCCTCTCCTCACCTCATGCTGCGCAAGACAAGCCCTTTGTACCAAGCTAGCAAAGTAGCCCATGCCCTCCTTACACAAAGTTGACAATTAGCAAAAAACACCATACCAATCAATAAAGCACATGTCATGTCATCTGACCAATGAGATTTGTTTATGTGGATCAAATGCAAGCTAAACACAACAAGAGGCAAGGCTGAAACACAACACAACACACCATTCACAAAATCTCTCCCTCTTGCAAAAGCTTTCGATTCTCCCAACTCAATCACTCAATCGTAAAACAAACACCACCATTCACTTCTGAATCATCCACTGACCCAAAACCACCCATCAAAACAACCAAGAACACACCATAAGCCAGATATGACTTCTGACCAGTTGAAGTGCAAACACCCAAACCAGCCACATACAAAGTTATCCAAGCATTGCAAACTCCTCAAGAAGGTCATTAGAGGCTTTTTGCACCAAGAAAGCAACCAGAAAGCTCAAAGGGTGAAAGCTCCATCTCAGGTAGCCTTTCGAATTAACTTTTCCAGGACCTCTATTTTATGTTACAAAATGATTAAGCATGCTTCACTGATCACACTGAACTTGAAATTATTGAAAATGGCTGAGAAATGAGACTGTTTTGCTTGTCTGAAATTTTGGCAGTTTTTGTTCTTAGCTTCGATTCTTGATAATGGCTGGAAATAAATGAGGTTTGAGGTTAGGGATGAGTTTAGGAGAGTGAAAGGAACAAATCTGGAGCTTTAGAGCTCCAGAAATGACCTAGGGAGCGTTTTGGAAATTTCTCAGGTGAGAGGTGGCCGGAGAAGATGACCGGAGGTCATTTCCGGCCACCTGAAAGTCATTAATGCTTAATTAGGGTTTAAGGGTAGGTTTGAATCTGGAACGTAGGATGAAGCTTCCCGCGCGTGTTTCAAGGGCTCAGATCATGTCATTAGCCCTAATTTTTGTTTATTTAATTTAATCATAATTAATTAACTCAGGAGAAATCCAGGCCATTCATTAGCGCGCCAGTCAACCATTTCCCTTCAACTTTGAATCTGGATCATTGGATCAGATTACTTTTCATTTTATTTTGTTTTATTTCATTTTCTTTCCATTTAACTTGTACATTTTATAAAAAATAGCAAAAACCATTTAAAAATTATGAAATTTTTTGTCTTGAGTTTCATTAATTTTTAAAGCACAAAAATATTTTTATTTTTATTTTTAGCATTAAAAAAGTATTTTTAAATATTTAAAAGTTTCTTTTTAATTAATTAATGAGAATTAATTAATTAAAAATACTTTTAGGTATTTAAAAATCACCAAAAAAATCATGAAACCTTTAAAAACATTTAGAAACATTGTCCAACCCTCAAACCAAATTTCTTTTTTGATCTTGATGCATTTTAAGAATTTTCCATGGAATTAAAATCATTTTGATGCATTATTTTGATCCAAACTTCCAAAAATCATTTCTGCCTAACCTTAAAGAGTTGGATTTTGGTTCTTTTTGCATTGTGTTTAGCGTATCATGTAGTTTGTGAGATTAAATGGTCATGATTTGATCTTTCATTTTCAATTTGTTTGATAATTTTCTTGTTAAGGAACCCTAAAACCCTAGGAAACTTAGGAAAATCATATCTTGAACTTGGTTAGGGGTTGGAACCTCTCCTTTGGGCAGTGGGTTAGTATAGGATTAAGGGTCCTTTGAGTGCATTTTCAATTTTTTGTATTGATGTTTGCTTCTGATTTTGGTTTGTGTTTGATGCTTTGATCATAAACCCTAATTTGGGCTTCCATATGTATCCATCTTGTATTTGCATTCATACCTTGGCTTGCCTTGACATTCTATGCATCCATGTGATTCATTTAACATCTTAAGACATATTGAAAGCATGTTTGATCATTGCATCTTGCATTTGCCATGTTGTATGCCATGTGCATCTCATAACTTTTCATGTATGTTCATGTGTCTTAACTTGCTTCATCTGCATCCATGAGCTTGTATGATCATCCCCATGTGTTGTTTCATGTTTGCATCATCTCATAGCATCATTAACATCATGAATGTGCTTCTGGTTTTGATTTTCATCATGCCATTTCATCCCATTTGACATTGCATTGCACTCCTTTATTAACTTTTCAGGTGGTAAGTAACTTTGAGAAGTGGATTTGCCTTCACTTCTCACATTTTCTTTTCATCTCTCTCTTGCATCCATTGCTGCATTTTGATATGTGTTTGAGATTGAGCTTGCTCATTCTTCTCCTTCTTACTTTCTATTCTTCAAGTGACTTGACTTATTGAATGAAGCAAGTTGCTTTGCTTCTCTTTGCTCAATTCATCTGCTTCCTGGTGGTTCCATTGAAGATTCTTCTTGCAAACATCACAAACCTTAGGAACAACCAAGCATGACAATGATTAGGGTTTTGATTAGTCCCCCACTTAGTTTTTACCTTTGTGTCTCTTTGAGTCCTCTCTTCTCATCTCATAATCAAGGACTAAACCCTAAAGGCTTTGGGGCTTTGTGATTAAGCTTATGCCTGCATCCTTCTATTAGGATGGAGTGTATAACTTTAATCCTAAGTGTTAAACCCTTAATGTGTTTAAATCCTTTAATTAATCCATCTAATAATAATCAAGACATCAAGCTTGTAACTTGGGCCTTGCATTAGGGTTCTAATTCTTCCTTAATTGGTTAAGAAGGACTAACCCTAGTGTTAATGGACAAGTCCCCCTCAAGTTGTCTTACAAACCCTAAAAAACACTTCATCATCATATCATTAAATAAAATCCACTTAAATAAAGGCTTTGATTTGTCATGAGTTTAATCCCTAATCATGGATTAAGTTGAGGAGCTTTCCTCAGCTTAAACATTCTCATCTATTATCCTTCTATTAGGATGGTGTAATGAGTCTGTTTAATACTTGATTATGGCTTAATCTCATTACTTAACACTAAACAAAAATACCAAAAACATTTAAATAATCACAAAATAGGTTAATGATCTCAATCCTACACCATGGTGATTAAGTGTGAGAAGCTGACTTCACACTTAAGGTATTCTCATTACCCCTAATCAGAGGGATGATGTGATGAGTTTACTAAATCCATTGGTTCAGGTTTAAGCTCATCAACTTATGGCAAATTTCCAAAAGCAATAAAAGACTGAAAGCACCAAAAACAAACAGTAATCGTCTCCTCCGGGATTCTTTTCTCATCTCATTCACTCATAAACGAGAACTTGCTTTTTCCGTCTAATGCAAGACAGTTTGCACCTGAGCCAGACAGGTCATACACTTGAGCATTGACAAGCAAGCAGTTCACAAGTCAATTCATCTTTCAGTCTCTTTGGGTCGAACTACGGTGTTCTGACTTCCTCATTGCACGAGAGGATACGTAGGCATAACTTAACGGTTATCGAACAAAAGTCTCTGTATATTCCCCCTCCTTCCAGCATCATTCTTTAAGCCTCATGATCTTGAGCATACTCTTTTCCTCACACTGACACTGTATATATACACTTTACACTTCTTTTACACTGACACCTGTACATCCTTTTCCAGCCTCTTTTATACACAGATTGCACTGACACTACCCCTTTAAAACACAAATCTATTAAGCGTGGATCCCGTCGAGTACGACGGACAATCTGGGTGCTAATACCTTCCCAGGTTGTAACCAACCCCCTTTCTCAGTCTCCCTGGTTCGCAACCGTCTTATCCATATCTTTCTAGGTCTATGCAGCATTGCCTTTCCTCCGGGATAAAAATGCCTAGCTGGCGACTCTATTCATTCTCCAGTGAGTTCACTGCTGTGTGTTCTCATTGTTCCTCTCGCCGACCGTTCGCGTCTGTACCCTATTTGACCCGGCTTCATTTAGTGGGAGCGACAACCCTGTAACCGAAGCACTTTTGAAGGAGGTTAAGGAGGATGAGTTTGGCTTAGATGTCTGATTTCTTTGCTTGTTGCTATTTCCATTTCATGTACTTTTCTTTTTATGTTGTGTTTTGACCCCTCAGGGGCATATGTTGTAAAAAAAACTATGTATGATCCACCATTTGTAATGTATTTGTCAGTTTGTTTCATTGAGTCTCTCTCTCTCAAGCAACATCAAAGCATCTTCCTCCGGGTCTGGAAAGGTCAAAACCAAGTACCAAGCCGGATACCTTGGAAACAAATAAGCATACTGCATTGCATACTAACTCTTGTTTTGTTTTATAGGTTTTTGTTTTGTTTGTTACTAACTCTGTTGTGATTCAGGAATTATTGCTCGTCTTCGGGTGTTCCCTCTTAACCGTCCACACAAATATCCTACTCGCAACAACCTTCCTGGTATCCAGATGGATCAAGTACAGCAAGAGCTGACAGAGGTCAGGACCCAGATGGCTAATGAAAGGCTGGAGATGAGAAACCAAATGACCCAATTCATGGAAGTAATGAATGGGTTGGCCCAAAGTCAAGAAAGGTTGAGGGCATTGGTAGAAAGACAAACCCCGAAAGAACCTCCTCTGGGAACTGGAGGAACAAGTAACAATGAGAGGGGTCAGCCTCATGTTAATCCACCAGTATATGGGCCTCATCTACATCCGGAAGTCAATATCCCGGGTAATGTGCAAGGAAATACTACCGGAGGAAGGATCTTACAGGAAGACCCCCAGGAAGAACAGTTCACTGTGATGGGAGCTGGGGATGAAGTTTATGATAGGAGGTTTGATGAAATTGCTGAGAAGTTGAGATCTCTGGAGTCTCAAAATTCCCTGGGTTTTGATGTCATGGACATGGGGTTAGTGGATGGGGTAAGAATTCCCCATAAGTTTAAACCCCCGTGCTTCGAGAAGTACAATGGAACTTCCTGTCCACGAACCCACTTGCAGTCCTTCCTTGGGAGACTTAAAGCATACACCATGGATGAGAAACTGTGGATGTTTTACTTTGAAGACAGTTTGACTGGGGCTTCAAGGGAGTGGTACTCTCACTTGACCAGAGCTACTATCAGATGCTGGAAGGACCTAGCTGAGGCCTTCATCAGACAGTACCAATACAATCTGGACATGGCTCCTAACAGGAACCTTTTGATGGGAATGTCTCAGTCCTCCAGAGAAAGCTTCAGGGAATATGCCCAGAGGTGGAGACAGCTTGCTGCTGCTGTCCAGCCACCCATGTCGGAAAGAGAAATGGCCGACATGTTTATGAACACTCTGCAAGGAACATATATTGATAGGCTAGCTGCCTTTTCTTCCACCAGCTTCGCTGACGTAGTCATAGCTGGAGAAAGAATTGAAAGCCTTCTGAAGATGGGCAAGATTTCTGATAATGGTGCAAGTTCGTCGAGCAATCCCAGGAAGCCTTTTGTGGGACCTAGAAGAACCGGTGAGACTAATGCTATTCATGCCAACAGGGGCAGACCTCAGTATGTTCATAGGTCAGTGGCAGCTGTCACTATTCCAGCTCCGATTCCTCAGCAACCAGCATATCAACCACCACAACAACCACACTATCAGCAGCAAGTTCAGTACCCACCACAGAGGACCTTCAACAACAATAACAGCAATCAACAACAGAGACCCTTCCAGCAAAGACCATCACAGGCAAATAGGGTGATTGACCCTATCCCTATGCCTTATGCCGCTTTATTGCCACAACTCCTGAAACTCAACCTGGTTGAACTAAGGACATTGGCACCACCAGATCCTTCCAATCTGCCAAGAAACTACGATGTCAACGCCAGATGTGCTTTCCACTCCAATGCACCTGGCCACAATACGGAGAAATGCAGGGCTTTACAAATGAAGGTACAAGACTTGGTGGATTCTAAAGCTCTCAACTTTGCGCCCCCTCCAAGTGTCACCAAGAATCCCATGCCCAACCATGGAGGACCAATAATTAATGGTATTGAGGAAGACAAGCCATCTTTCTTAATCACCAATGTTGGACAGATTCGAACACCTCTGGTAGAAATTAAAGCTCAGCTTCTAGAGTGCCAGATGTTCCCCGGGTGTGAGCTCGGTTGTGGGTACTGCAACATTTCAGTCAACGGGTGTGATAATTTGAGAAGCGGCATAGATGGTCTTATCAAAAGTGGTATACTCCAGATCACAACAACGGCGCCTACAAATCCAGCAATCCCTTTGACAATAATTCCTGACTCTTCTACAACTGCAACAACAATCATTCCGACCAATTCATCAATATCATCAACAATGGCTCCGTCCATCACTTCAACAAATCAGATGTCAACAACCATCTCTTCTACAACATCAACACCCATTTATTCAGCAGAATCTTCTACAACGCCAACAGATATCTCAGCAGTCACCATTTGTTATGATCCATCAAATGTTCCTCCAAACAACAACTTTCAACAACAAACAGTGGCATCTCCTGTCAGATCACCAGTCACCATCTACTACGATCCGCACACCATTTCAGTACCCTCCTCTGCAGCAGTCAGTCCAGTTACCATCACGGTGCCTGGACCCGTTCCATATGAAAGCAGTAATGCCATACCTAGGCATTATGGATCTGACCTCTACTGCAACGGGGAGAAAATCACCTTGGACTCTTCAACTTCTTCTCCACAGATTGATAATGTTGGGGGAGGCGGAGGCTTCACCAGAAGCGGACGCCTTTTTGCCTCACAATTGCAAAGACCTAATGCCGAAGTAGAAGCTGCTGCAAAAGCAAAAGGGAAGAGTGTGATATCTGAAGAACCAATCATCAAAGAAACTCAAAAGACATCTTTTGAGAAAGATGTAGAAGAGTTTATGAGAATTATAAAAAGAAGTGATTACAAGGTGGTGGATCAGCTTCACCAAACTCCCTCAAAGATCTCCATATTATCCCTGCTGATGTGTTCTGAAGCTCACAGGAATGCATTGTTGAAAGTCCTGCACGCAACATACGTGCCAGAAGAGATCACCGTTAATCAGCTAGAAACTGTGGTAGCAAATGTCAACACCAGTGATGGACTGGGCTTTACCAATGCTGACTTAAAAACTGAGGGGCGTAACCACAACAAGGCTTTACACATCACTCTAGAATGCAAGGGTGTTGTCCTATCTCATGTACTGGTGGACACTGGGTCATCACTCAATGTTTTACCAAAGAAAGCCTTAGTGAAGCTGGAGTATGATGGCTTGGCACTGCGTCCGAGTAATTTGGTGGTGAGGGCATTTGATGGCTCTAAAAGATCAGTGCTTGGGGAGATTGATCTGCCTGTGATGATTGGCCAGCAGACTTTTAAAATTACCTTCTATGTGATGGACATTCAGCCGGCCTACAACTGTTTGTTGGGTAGACCTTGGATCCATGCCACTGGCGCTGTTACGTCTACCCTTCACCAGAAGCTGAAATTCGAGTGGGAAGGCCAGATCATCACCATCTGTGGTGAAGAAGATATCTTTGTTAGCCATTTGGCTACGTACAAGTACATTGAGATGGATGGAGAAATCCATGAAACCATGAGCCCGGGATTTGAGGCCCTAAACATTAATGAAGCATCTGCTGTACTGGGAACCTCCATGATGTCTTATCAGCAAGCCATGAAGGTTGTTGAAGAGGGGACTGCCCAAGGCTGGGGCAAGTTGCTGCCCGTAGAGAAGAAGGAGGACAGATTTGGGTTGGGTTACAAACCAACTCAACAAGATCAATCAGAGGCTGCCAAGAAGCCCAGTTTTGTTAGCGGGGGAATGCTCATCCCGGATGCAATGAACAACTTGGAAGATGAGTCGGAAGATGAGCGCAACCTGGAGAACTGGATACGTCCAAGGATCCCGAGAAGCTGTATCTCAAACTGGTCTTCCCAGGAAATTATAAGGGTTACTCCTGCAGAGTAATTATTATTTCCTGTATTTTTAAGCATGCATCAAGTCTTGCATCTTGCCCAAGATGACAAGGCTCATTTTGTAATCGGGCCATCTTGTAATTTTGTGCAAACAGATCAATCAATGAATATCGGACATCTTTTGCAAATGAGTCTTTTTTCTTTTCCGCTCACTGTTTTTCATTTTTTCTTTTTGTACAAAAATAAAATGGCAATGTTTTCCAAAATGATAACTTCATTTCACTTTTTTCTAAAACAAGATTAAAATCGATCACTAAAATGAACAATCTAAACCCTTGCAGAGAGTGCCTTTCAGACTGCACCGACAACAACACAGCTATGGCTTCGTATGACTTTGACAATCCAATCAATCAAGCTGATGAAGGGGTTGAAGAAGATTATGAGCTTCCTGAAGAGCTAGCCAGGTTGTTAAGGCAAGAGGAGAAGGTTATTACTCCTCACCAGGAGGAGGTCGAAACGATTAATCTTGGTACGGATGAAAATGTGAAAGAGGTTAAGACCGGGGCCTGCCTACAAGACTCAGTGAAAGAGCAACTGATTGACCTGCTTCGTGAATATGTGGATGTGTTTGCTTGGTCTTATCAGGATATGCCAGGGTTGGACACCGATATTGTTATGCACAAGCTGCCTTTAAGAGGAGATTGCCCACCGGTTAAACAGAAACTGCGTCGTACTCGCCCAGACATGGCAATGAAGATTAAAGAAGAGGTACAAAAGCAGTGGGACGCCGGTTTCCTTGCTGTAACTAGCTATCCGCCGTGGGAAGCTAACATTGTACCTGTGCCTAAGAAGGATGGCAAGGTGAGGATATGTGTAGACTACCGGGACTTGAACAGAGCCAGCCCGAAAGATGATTTCCCTTTACCTCACATTGATGTATTGGTTGATAATACGGCTCAGTTCTCGGTATTCTACTTCATGGACGGATTTTCAGGATACAATCAGATCAAGATGTCACCTGAAGACATGGAGAAGACAACTTTCATCACACCCTGGGGCACGTTCTGTTATAAGGTAATGCCATTCGGACTGAAGAATGCTGGTGCAACCTATCAACGGGCTATGGTAACATTATTCCACGACATTATCCATAAAGAAATTGAATATTATGTGGATGACATGATTGCCAAGTCCCTCACAGAAGAAGACCACCTGGTAAATCTGTTGAAGTTATTCAAGCGTCTGAGGAAGTACCAACTGAAGTTAAACCCCAACAAGTGCACATTCGGGGTGCGATCTGGTAAGCTGCTGGGATGTATTGTGAGCGAGAAAGGGATTGAAGTTGACCCTGACAAAGTCAAAGCCATTCAAGAAATGCCTGCACCGAAGTCTGAGAAAGAAGTTCGAGGGTTTCTAGGTAGATTGAACTACATTTCAAGGTTCATATCTCACCTTACCGCAACCTGTGAACCTTTGTTCAAGCTGTTAAGAAAAGAGCAAACGGTCAGGTGGAATGAAGACTGCCAGAGGGCTTTTGACAAGATCAAGGAATACTTACAAGAGCCTTCAATCCTTATGCCTCCAGTGGAAGGAAGACCTCTGATAATGTACTTGACAGTATTAGAAGAGTCAATGGGGTGTGTGTTGGGCCAGCATGACGAGTCTGGTCGAAAAGAGTATGCAATTTACTACCTAAGCAAAAAGTTTACCGACTGTGAACAACGTTATTCACTGCTCGAGAAAACTTGCTGTGCTTTAGCGTGGGCTGCTCGCCGACTGAGACAGTATATGTTGACCCACACTACCTTATTGATTTCAAAGATGGATCCGGTTAAGTACATTTTCGAGAAGCCAACACTTACCGGACGGGTTGCAAGATGGCAAATGATCCTCACAGAATATGACATCCAGTACACATCTCAGAAAGCCATCAAGGGCAGTGTATTGTCTGATTATCTTGCTGAGCAACCCATTGATGATTACCAGCCTATGAGATTTGACTTCCCTGATGAAGACATCATGTTCATAAAAGCAAAAGATCATGAAGATCCTATTCACACTGAAGGGTCTGACCCAGAAGAAGAATGGACTATGATGTTCGATGAGGCTGTTAACATGAATGGTCGTGGTGTTGGTGCAGTACTCATTACGCCTAAGGGAGTTCACATGCCTTTCTCGGCTAAACTCACCTTCAACTGCACTAACAACGAAGCTGAATACGAAGCTTGTATTATGAGTCTTGAGGAAGCCATTGACCTCAGGATCAAGATTTTGACTGTATTCGGAGATTCAGCTTTGGTAATCAATCAAACCAACGGTAAATGGTACACCCACCAGGATCATCTGATACCTTACAGGGATTATACAAGGAGGTTATTGACTTTCTTCACAACGCTCAAGCTTGAGTATATCCCTCGGGACGAGAATCAGTTTGCATATGCTCTGGCTACCATTTCATCAATGATCAAAGTTCAAGCTGCCAACTTTGTGCCTCAGATTTCAGTGTCCAGACTTGATAGCCCAGCATATGTATTTACAACAGATATTGCCAAAGATGACAGGCCTTGGTTCCATGACATTAAGTGCTTCTTGGAGGATCAAACATACCCACCTGGGGCATCTTCCAATGATAAGAAGACCCTAAGAAGGCTTGCTGGTAGTTTCTTTCTGAACACTGATGGTTCCCTGTACAAGAGAAACTTTGATATGGTACTTCTCCGGTGCGTTGATAGAACAGAAGCAGACTTACTGACGCACGAGGTGCACGAAGGATCCTTTGGTACCCATGCAGGAGGGCATGCCATGGCAAAGAAGTTGCTAAGATCAGGCTATTACTGGATCACAATGGATGCCGACTGTTGTGCCTATGCCAGAAAATGCCACAAATGCCAGATTTATGCGGATAAAGTGCATGTGCCTCCGAATCCTTTGAATGTGATGTCTTCACCCTGGCCCTTTGCCATGTGGGGCATTGATATGATTGGCAAGATTAAACCGACTGCTTCAAACGGCCACAGATTCATCCTGGTTGCCATTGACTATTTTACCAAGTGGGTTGAAGCAGCTTCTTATGCAAATGTTACAAGGCAAGTGGTAGCCCGATTTCTGAAAAGGGACATCATTTGTCGGTATGGGGTTCCCGAGCGAATCATTACTGATAATGGTTCCAACTTGAACAATAAAATGATGGCAGAACTGTGCCGGGACTTCAAGATCCAACACCACAATTCTTCTCCTTATAGGCCAAAGATGAATGGCGCTGTTGAGGGAGCCAATAAGAATATCAAGAAGATTGTGCAAAAGATGGTGGTTACCTACAAATACTGGCATGAAATGCTACCTTTTGCCTTGCATGGGTACCGTACATCAATCAGAACATCCACTGGGGCAACACCGTATCAACTTGTGTATGGTATGGAGGCAGTCCTACCTGTTGAAGTTGAATTACCCTCCCTACGGGTACTGATGGATGTTAAGCTGAACGAAGCAGAGTGGGTCCGATCCCGATACGAACAAATGAGTCTGATTGAAGAGAAAAGATTAGCTGCAATCTGTCATGGGCAGCTGTATCATAAAAGAATGAAGAAAGCCTTCGATCAGAAAGTCAGGCCCCGAGAGTACCAAGTAGGAGATCTTGTGCTGAAGAGACTCCTCCCTCCTCATACAGACCACAGGGGCAAGTGGATCCCGAATTATGAAGGGCCATTCGTAGTAAAAAAAGTTTTCTCCGGTGGAGTACTCATGCTCAGTACTATGGATGGTGAAGATTTCCCGTCCCCTGTGAATTCAGATGCAGTTAAAAAATACTTCGCATAAAAATGACCCGCTAGACATAAAAACAGAATGTATGTCCAGGAAAAAATAGGGCATCCCGGCGAGTCAAAAACAGAATAAAGGACTTGGGCAAAAATAAGGGAAAATAAAAAAATGTACACCTGCTGAGTTGAAAAGCCGCATTGGACAACTCAGGCAAAAATGGGTATCCCGATGGATTGAAAACCCGAAAGGGCGATCCATACAAAATAAGGGAATAAGCGAACAACTGCACTCTGGATTCATCTGTATCAATTACAACTTGGTAAGCTTCGAAAGGTTCAAGCGCCGGTCAGAATCAGCTTTCTTCAGAAAGAAAGACGAGAAGAACGTCAAATGTCATACGAGTCATAGCCAAGGGAAGCTCCTTAAAGCGTCGTCAACATTGCCAATACCTTTTATTTCTCAATTTATAACAATCTCCTCATTTTAGGGGATTTGTTTCTTTGACTGTATCTTGCCAATTCAGGGCACATGAATTAATAAAATCAGATTTTCAATCATGTTTCGTCTCGTACATTTTATTTTCGTTTGCAAAAATGTCCGATGTCTTTAAGATATTGATTGCATAAATACAGATGCTTCTCTAAGAAATACGTGCTTGCAGGAAATATGTTTACTCCCGGGAGTGTCTAAGCTCCTATGATGGAATCTGGTAAGGGATACCTCGGGATTACTTGTGCGCTTGTCTATCTTTTCAGGATTGCAGGTATTCAAAGCGCAACATGGGGCATGAAAGCTTCTTCCCAGCAAGCTGGCAAATCATTATCTACTCATCTTTAGCACCGGAGGTGCTTTCTCCCCAGCCGAGTTGCCATTTACTATTCCTCCACAGCCAAGTGAAAAAGCCGGGGAACTATCTCCCCACAGAGCTTCAGCCTCTATCCAGGAGAGCAACGCCTGAAGATCTCACAACAGAGTGAAGAAAGCTTCTACAAACCCCAGCTGGGTCCCTCATTACCAAAGATAGGTCTATCAGTGACCTATTCCCCAAGCAGATACATCTTATCAGATCTACCAATGATCTCACTCCCAGCTGGGAGGTCCACTTCAAGCAGATCAGCCAGAGATCTCCGCAGCAACGGGACCCGGATCCTGGATCGGTATCTTTGCATAATCATAGCATTCACATCATATTCTCCCCGCAGAGCGTAGCATTCCGTTTAATACGGAGAATTACAGCAAAAATCAAACATATTGCATAATCATAAGCCATGGTCTGAATCAAACACTTGTAAATTTCGACAATTCATCAACGATATACAGAGAAACCCCTAAGATTCCCTGGCAGAAAGCCCTGACATTTCTCTTACAAATATAGACACTTCCTGACACCCGTCCGTGTCATTTCCCCACCAGAGAGCCAAAGCTTTGGCCTTACACTCACAAATACAAATGCACACTCCTTGTGGACACCCGTCTGTGTCATCATTCCCCAGTAAAGTCGCCCAGGCTTTCTTTACAAACAAACACTTATATATTACAGATACTTCTTGACACCCGTCCGTGTCATACCCCCAGTAGAAAGCCAAAGCGTCCCCTTCGTACTCACAGATACATATACTTATACAAATTCCCTGACACCCGTCCGTGTCACCTTCCCCAGCATAGTTACCTAAACATTTTTGTAAACCATACACTTGTTTATATTACACTTTCCTCCTTTTGACACCCGTCCGTGTCACTCTCCCTAGCAAGTTAACATTCCTGTACACCATTCATACTTATTACTCCTGTTTCACTCATACAGATACTCGTCCGTATCTTGTATACACCACTCATACCTCTTCAGATTCAACACTCGTCCGTGTTCTTTGTTAACCCGTTGGTACTCGTCCGTATCATCATCTCAGAACATGCGTCAAGCGTTTGTTTCTACCCGATACTCGTCCGTATCATAGTCTTAAGGATGCTCGTCCGCATCTTTAATCTATACACCGTGTCAAACACTTATGTCTTCTTGAATTTAGACACTCGTCTGTGTCTACCATTCCCCAGAAGAGTCCCCACACAATCAATACTCGTCCGTGTTCTTTGTTAACCAGTTGGTACTCGTCCGTATCATCATCTCTGAACATGTGTCAGCATTCGTTTCTACCTGATACCCGTCCGTATCATAGTCCTAAGGATGCTCGTCCGCATCTTTAGTCTATACACAGTGCCCAAATACTTATACTTTTCATTTCTTGGATGTAAACACTCGTCCGTGTTTACTTTTCCCCAGCGAAGTCCCCAGCAAAACTTCTTTTCTATCTGACATTCGTCCTATGTCATGATACCTTTTCGGCAGCCGTACCTTGCCAGATGATCGTCCTTCACCTTCGGATGACCGTCCCTCATCCTTTCCCCAGCGGAGTCTCTATTCATTAGAACCCCTTTCCATCCGACATTCGTCCTATGTCGTGACTTTTTAGCAGTCGTCCCCTACTAGGTGATCGTCCTTCACCTTTTGATGATCGTCCTTCATCATTTTATCCGATGGCCGTCCCCATCGTTGATCTTGTTATCTGACATTCGTCCTATGTCATGATAAACCCTGAGAGCAGCCGTACCCTGCTAGGTGATCGTCCTTCACCTCTTGATGATCGTCCTTCATCATGCTTATCCGATGGCCGTCCCCATCGTCGACCTTTTATCCGACATTCGTCCTATGTCGTGATACTTTTGGCAACCGTACCTTGCCAGGTGATCGTCCTTCACCTTAGATGACCGTACCTCATCTTATCCCCCAACAGAGCAGCCGTCCCCTGCTAGGTGATCGTCCTTCACCTTTGATGACCGTACCTCATCATTTTATTTCATTTACCTATAATCCCCAGAAAGTCTTATATTCTTACCTGATGGCCGTCCCCATCACAATCTCTCATATCCCCAACTTGTCGGCCGTCCCCGTCTTTGCTTTGTTTCCCGCATCTTCCCCAGCATGTCGGCCGTCCCCGTCGTTGCTTTATCCCCAGCAGTCGTCCTCTGCTCGACGGTCGTCCTCCGTCGCCCGCACTTCATAATCATACTTTATTTTCTTTTACAATCTATATCCCTTTTCTTCTTCATTCTGTGAGTGCAAATTTTGGACTGTCTTTGGTATTCAACCACAAGTTATCTTGTTTGCCTGTTAAGCCGTTGCTTACATCCTGCACAGCTAACTCATGCTTGAATAGGGGCAGCTGTAAACACCCCAAATTTGCCCTCACTCATTCACACCATGGCTTGTGGTCTTTTCATATGCATAAGTTCAAACATAGCATCTCATATTGCAAATTGATTCATTGCACTGGTTCTAAGTCATCTGCATCTAGGGTTTGTGATCTGAGCAATCCAAGAGCTTCTTGAGCCACTCCAAAGGTCATCAATCACTTCAAAGGGGTCCATGTATGTTCAAGCATCATATTATATCCCCTCAAAGTCAAAAATGTCAAAAAATCACAAGAACTGAGATTGGCATGGAAGCAGAGCCAGGTTTAACTACACAGATGACCTAGAATTAGGGTTTTGGTTTCAAAGGCCATAACTCCAAGTTTTTTGGTCATTCTTGTTTCTATTGGTCTCTATATGGTATAGGGATCATGCATATCAATTTTCATGAAGAAATTCCATGGGGAAGGCATCTGGTTAAGAGTTGACTTTTTGAGCAAGTCAGTGTAAAATCAGGGCATCTGAGGCCCTCAATGACCTAACCAAAGGGTGTTCTTCATCATTTTGATTGTGTATTATCTTTATTTGATCATAGAAGATGTTATAAGTTCACAAAATTGAAGAATTTCAAGCCATTTACAAAGTTGACTTTTTGGGAAAATGACTTGTAATGGAAAATTGCCATTTTGGGAAACTTTTTCAACCCTTGCTTTTTGATTCAAAAATGATTCAAATGAGAAAACTTTGGTCATGAAAGTTGTAGAATGGATCATTCCCTTTTCAAAAAGTACAAGAACTCATTCTAATTCATTTTGGATCAAAAGTTATGGCTTGTCAAAGTTGGGAAAAATCACATAATTTCAAGTTTTCTACCAAAGAGGCAAAGTTGCAAAATCCCTTGCCAAGGCAATTTGAGCTTTCAAATGGACTTCTAATCTTCATACAAACATGAACCAATGTCTAAAAGTCATATTGCATCAAAAGTTTGCTCATTTTTATGACTTGTGGACCAAGAAACTTCAAAGGGGCCAAACTTGGTGAAAATTGCAAAACATCTCATAAGCTTTGATCCACTTGCTGATTTGTTTCATAAACAATTCCATGGACACCCTTAATCTCAGCTGAGCAAGGACAAGCCAATGAGCTAGCTACATCATTGCCCATACCTCAAGTACAACACTTTTGACGTTTTTGCAAAAACACCCATACCAATCACAACAGTCCACAACAACTCTCTGCCCAATCCAGACTTTACAAACACACTCCAAGGCTTTATTTTCATAACACACACATGCCTGAAACATGTCATAAGCCATAGTTCCAATGTTTTCACCTCATATGCAACTTCCTTCGAAACACACTCCACAAGCATCAAACATTCTGTCGCTCCCGACAAATGACACCGGGTCATATGAAGGTACAGACGCGAACGGTCGGCGAAGGGAACAGTGAGAACACACAGCCGTGAATTCACTGGAGATGAATAGAGTCGCCAGCTAGGCATTTTTATCCCGGAGGAAAGGTAATGCCGCATAAACCTAGAAAGAGATGGATAAGACGGTTGCGAACCAGAGAGACTGAGAAAGGGGGTTGGTTACAACCTGGGAAGGTATTAGCACCCAGATTGTCCGTCGTACTCGACGGGATCCACGCTTAAAAGATTTGTGTTTTAAAGGGGTAGTGTCAGTGCAATTTGTGTGTAAAAGAGCTGGAAAGCAAAATGTACAGGTGTTAGTGTAAGAGAAAAGTGAAGTATATAAATGAAGTGTCAGTGTAAGAACAGGAGTGAAATGCTCAAGGTCATGAGGCTAAAAGAATGAGGCTGGAAAGAGGGGGGATATACAGAGACTTTTGTTCGATAACTGTTAAGTTATGCCTACGTATCCTCTCGTGCAATGAGGAAGTCAGAACACCGTAGTTCGACCCAAAGAGACTGAAAGATGAATTGACTTGTGAACTGCTTACTTGTCTATGCTCAAGTGTATGACCTGTCTGGCTCAGGTGCGAACTGTCTTGCATTAGACGGAAGAAGCAAGTTCTCGTTTATGAGTGAGTGTGATGAGAAAAGAATCCCGGAGGAGACGATTATTGTTTGTTTTTTGTATTTTCAGTCTTTTATTTCTTTTTGGAGTTTGTCATAAGATAATGAGCTTAAGTCTAAACCAATGGATTTAGTAAACTCATCACATCTTCCCTCTGATTAGGGGTAATGAGAATACCTTAAGTGTGAAGTCAGATTCTCACACTTAATCACCTTTGGTATAGGATTAAGATCATTGACCTACTTGTGATTATTTGGATGTTTTTGTTGTTTTTGTTTAGCGTTGAGTAATGAGGTTAAGCCATAATCAGGGATTAAACAGACTCATTACACCATCCTAAAAGAAGGATAATAGATGAGAATGTTTAAGCTGAGGAAGACTCCTCAACTTAATCCATGATTAGGGATTAAACCCATGACAAAACAAGCCTTTATTAAGTGGATTTTATTTAATGGTATGATGATGAAGTGTTTTTTATGATTTGTAAGACAACTTGAGGGGGACTTGTCCATTAACACTAGGGTTAGTCCTTCTTAACCAATTAATGAAGAATTAGAACCCTAATGCAAGGCCCAAGTTACAAGCTTGATGTCTTGATGATTATTAGATGAATTGATTAAAGGATTTAAACACATTAAGGGTTTAACACTTAGGATTAAAGTTATACACTCCATCCTAATAGAAGGATGCAGGCATAAGCTTAATCACAAAGCCTTAAAACCTTTAGGGTTTAGTCCTTGATTATGAGGTGAGAAGAGAAGACTCAAAGAGACACAAAGGTAAAAGCTAAGTAGGGGACTAATCAAACCCTAATTATTATCATGCTTGGTTGTTCCTAAGGTTTGTGAGGTTTACAAGAAAGATCTCCAGAGGAACCACCAGGAAGCAAATGAAAGGAACAAAGAGGAGCAAAGTAACTTGCTTCATTTAAGAAGACAAGTCACTTGAAGAAAGAAAGTAAGATGGAGAATAAAGAGCAAGCTCAATCTCAAACACAAGACAAAATGCAGCAATGATGCATAAGAGAGATGAAAATAAATTGTGAGAAGTGAAGGCAAATTCACTTCTCAAAGTAACTTACCACCTGAAAAGTTAGTGAAAGAAATGCAATGCAATGCAAAATGAGATGAAATGGCATGATGCAAAACAAAACTAGAAGCATGAGTATGATGTTAATGATGCTATGAGATGATATAAACATGAGGCAGCACATGGGAATGTTCATACAAGATCATGGATGCAGATGATGCAAGTTAAGGAGCATGAATGAACATGAAATGTCATGAAGCATACAAGACAAATGGCATGGCAAAGATGTAATACAATGATCAATGATGTTTCATACATGTCTTAAGATGTCAAATGAATCATAAGAATGCACAAAATGCAATGGCAAGTCATGTTATGCAAGGAAATGCAAGAAGGATGCAAATGAGAGCCCAAATTAGGGTTCATGGATCAAACATCAAACAAAAACCCAAAACAGAAACAAACCCTAAGATAAAAAATGGAAAATGGCACCCAAAGAAACCCTAGACCTATGATGAGCCACTGCCCAAAGGGGAGCTCTCAACTCTCAACCAATCTCAAGATATGAATTTTACAAGATTTTAGGGTTTTTTAGGGTTCTTAACAAAACAAATGCCAAACACTTTGAAAATGCAAGAACAAATCATGGCCTTTTTATCCTAGGAAATACATGCAAAACAAAAGACAATGCAAGAAGAATCAATGTCTCAACCTTCACCAATTGGCAGGAATGAATTTTTGAATCCATGATCAAAATAATGCACAAAATATGATTTAATTCAATGAAAAATTCTTAAAATGCATCAAGATCAGAAAAGAAATTTGGTTTAAAGGTTGGACAATGTTTCTAAATGTCTTAGAACATTTCATGAATTTTTTTGTAATTTTTAAATACCTAAAAGTATTTTTAATTAATTAATTCCCATTAATCAATTAAAAATAATCTTTTAAATATTTAAAAATACTTTTTTAATGATAAAAAATAAAATAAAAATATTTTTGTGTCATAAAAATTAATAAAACCTTAAAGAAAAAGTTTCATAATTTTTATGAATTTTTACCTATTTTAAATTAATTGTACAAATTTAATGAAAAGAAATGAAAATAAAATTGATTTAATCTGAGTTAAATGAAAAGTAATCTAATCCTAAGGTGGAGATTCAAACTAGGCTAGGGATGGTTGACTGGCGCGCAGATCCAAGGGTCCACACAGCTTCTGACTTAATTAATTAAATTGTGATTAATTAAGCCTAACACGTGGATTAGGGCTAATGGGATTGATCTGGGCCATTCAAAGCAGCGGGAAGTCAACAAAGTCTACAGATCCTACGCTCATCATTCAAATGGCCATAATGACCTGAGTTTAGGGTTAATCACCCTCAGGTGACCGGAGAGGAGCTCCGGTCATCTTCTCCGGTTGCACAAAAACCCTAGAACACGAATCAAGCAACTATTCTACAAATCAAGCACACCCAAATGATCCTCTAACCTCCTAGGTCACGAATCCAAGCTCAAACAACATTTATGCACCAAGAATCAAAGGAATCGAAAGGAAAGAAATTCACGGGCAAAAATTCAGAGGGACCATACAAGCTCAGTTTTCACTCATTTTTGATTCTGAAGCCAACCCCATGACCAGCAAGACATGAATAATCAATTTATAACTTAAAAACCAAGCTTTGAGAGGAAAGTTTCATGACCATACCTGAGGTGACAACTCCTGTTTCTGGGCTTTCAGAGCAGTTTCTTGATGCAAGCTAGCTCCAATGACTCCCCTGGTGCTAATGGCAGGCTTGGAATGAAGTTTAGCAAGCTATTTCAAGGGTTACCAAACTGATATAGCAGAGAATGACCTTGGTGTACAGGCTGTTTTAGGTCAGTGTAATGGGTGGTTTGGACTCCTCTGAGTGTGATTGACTTGTTGGTGAAGAAAGATGAGGTGTTTGATGGCTGGCTTGTGAGATTCGAAGAGAACTGGTTCTGAGGGTGAAGAATGGTGGAGCTTAGGTCAGGCTTGTTTCAGGCTTGAGCTTTGGTGGTTTGAGGCCTATGGAGTGTATTGAGTTGGATGATGAAGAAAGTTTGAGTGTTTCTTGGCTGTGGAGGCAGATTCGATAGAAAATGCAATGTGGTGAGTTTTTGTGAATGTTGTGTTCTGGCCAGCTTTAATGCTCAATGCTTAGCTATATTGTCTCCAACTTGTGTGGATAGACTATGAGGCAGGTTAGTAGGGTGGCTGTGTACTGTGCCAAGAGTATGGGAGTCTTTTGCAAAAAGGTCAATTTTGTGTCATTGAGAGTATGGGTCATGGCAGCAGCAGGTTCAAGTCTTGTCTTGCTCCAGCTAGGGTTGAGGAGAGCCCTTGGATTGCTTGTGGCTGACTGCAACATGTGGATGACAAGCTATGCTAGTTTTTGCAACTTGACAACTTTGTACTTTCTCATGATTTTGTGCCATACATATGAAACAATGCTTGCTGAATTTTGTGGCATGGCACTTCTTTTAGTCATGGCAATGTTGAGAAATCAGCTAGTGATCACATAATTCCTTGAAGCATGGATTTGCCAAGAATCCTCTTTTTGCACACTTATGGAAATGCTTTATGGAACTTTTGAAAATCAAGGCAAACAATGAAGAATCCCTTGGGCCAATTCTGTTTTTTAGGGCATATGTGGTCATGTGATGAAGTTTTGAAATCACTTTGAAGTCACTAGAATGCTTGATACATGAATTTGCAAGTTTTCCATTTAGTGCATAACTTGAAATTTAGTGATTTTTGCCAACTTTAACAAACCATAACTTTTGATCCAAGATGAATTAGATCATGTTCTTGTACTTTTTGAAAAGGGAAAGATGAGATCTACAACTTTCATGACCAAAGTTTTCCCATTTGAAGCCTTTTTGGACCAAGAATCAAAGCTTGAAAATTGACCTAAAATGATGCATTCTTGAAAAGTCAACTATGCCCAAAAAGTCAACATTTGCAAAAACCCTAAATTCTTGATTTCTATGAACTTCAACCTTCTTCCATGATCAAATAAAGATCATATACACTCAAAATGATGAAGATCACCCATTGGTTGGGTCACTGGGGGCCTCAGATGTCCTGATTTTGCACTGACTTGTCTGAAAAGTCAACTCTTGATCAGATGACTTCCCCATGGAATTTCTTCATGAAAATTGATATGCATACTACCTATACCATATAGAGATCAATGGAAACAAGAATGACCAAAAAATTTGGAGTTATGGCCTTTGAAACCAAAACCCTAATTTTCAGTCAACTGTGCAGTTCATCCTGGCTCTGCACCCACTCAAACCCTAGTTCTTGTGATTCCTCTGCAATTTTGACTTTGAGGAGATGAAATATGATATAAGAACACACATGGACCCCTTTGAGTTGATTGGTTGCCTTTGGAATGGCTCAAGATGCTTTGGGATTGCTCAGATCACAAACCCTAGGTGCAGATGCCTTAGAAACTATCCAGTGAACCAAAAATGAAATGTGAGATGATATGATTGTATTTATGCATATGAGGATGATCACAAGCCATGGTGAAATGGGTGAGGGCAAATTTGGGGTGTTTACAGCTGCCCCTATTCAAACATGAGTTAGCTGTGCAGGATGTAAGCAACGGCTTAACAGGCAAACAAGATAACTTGTGGTTGAATACCAAAGACAGTCCAAAATTTGCACTCACAGAATGAAGAAGAAAAGGGATATAGATTGTAAAGGAAAAATAAAGTATATTGTAAAGTACAGGCGACGGAGGACGACCGTCGAGCAGAGGAAGACTGCTGGGTAAAGTAGTATGCGAAGCAAAGCGATGACGGGGACGGCCGACATGCTGGTAAAGTGCAGGAAATAAAGCGATAACGGGGACGGCCGACATGCTGGGGATAAAAAGTAAAGCTAAGACGGGGACGGCCGACTAGCTGGGAAAAAAACAAGTAAAGCTAAGACGGGGACGACCAACTAGCTGGGGAAAATAAAATCATGATGGGGACGGCCATCACGATAAAACTGTAAAATTTTTGAGGATTAATGAAACATGACGGGGACGGCCATCAAGTTCATAAAGGTAAAGTAACCAACGATGGGGACGGCCATCGGGCTAAAAAGGAAAAGGGACCACGACGGGGACGGCCATCGGGTTAAAGAATAAATGAAATAAACAGATGATGGGGTACGACCATCAAAGGTGAAGGACGATCACCTAGCAGGGGACGGCTGCTCTGTTGGGAATAAAAGAAATATGATGGGGACGGCCATCAGAGGTGGAGGACGACCACCTGGCAGGGTACGGCTGCCGAAAATATCAACGATGGGGACGGCCATCGGATAGAAAAGGTCAACGATGGGGACGGCCATCGGACGAGCATGATGGAGGACGACCATCAAGAAGTGGAGGACGACCACTCAGCAGGGTACGGCTGCTCTCAGGGTTTCTCATAACACAGGACGAGTGTTAGATAACCAAAATCAACAATGGGGACGGCCATTGGATAAAGTGATGAAGGACGATCATCAAAAGGTGGAGGACGACCACCTAGCAGGGGACGGCTGCTAAAAACAACGATGGGGACGGCCATCGGATGAGCATGATGGAGGACGACCATCAAGAAGTGGAGGACGACCACTTAGCAGGGTACGGCTGCTCTCAGAGTTATCACAACACAGGACGAGTGTTAGATAACAGGAAAGATGTTGGTGATCTGCTGGGGAGAGTAAACACGGACGAGCGTTTACATCCAAGAAACAAAAGGTATAAGTGTTTGGTATTGTGTATAGATTAAAGATGCGGACGGGCATCATTCAGACTATGATACGGACGAGTATCATGTAGAAACAAACTGACACATGTTCAAAGATGATGATACGGACGAGTACCAATTGGTTAACAGAGAACACGGACGAGTGTTGTGTCTGAAGGGACTCTTCTGGGGAATAGTAGACACAGACGAGTATCTATATTCAGGAAGACATAAGTGTTTGACATGGTGTATGGATCAAAGATGCGGACGAGCATCATTCAGACTATGATACGGACGAGTATCATGTAGAAACAAACTGACACATGTTCAAAGATGATGGTACGGACGAGTACCAACTGGTTAACAGAGAACAAGGACTATTGCCGAATCTGTGGGGTTATGAGTGATAGAGTATACAAGATACGGACGAGTATTTGCATAAGTGTACCATGAGTGGTGAGTATTGTATTGTATAGATGAGTGTTTATCTGCTGGGGAGAATGACATGGACGAGTGTCAAGAGAGAAAAGTATAATATGAACAAGTATCTGCTATACAAAGTCCAGGCGACTGCGCTGGGGATATGACACGGACGGATGTCAGGGAAGTGTATATAAGGTATGTGAGTGCAAAGAGGATGTCTTTGTCTTTCTGCTGGGACATGACACGGATGGGTGTCAGGACATATCTGTAGTACGGGTGATTTTGTTTGTGGAGTGTATCCAGGCGACCTGTGGGGAAAGATGACACGGACGGGTGCCAAAAGGTGTATACTGGTGTTTATGATTGTGGAGCAATTGCTTTTGCTGGGACTCTGATGGGGATTCTGAGGGAAAGTAATCTGTGTTCTGATGAACGGTTTATTATTCACAAGTGTTTAATTCACAACATGACTTATGATTATGCTATGCATTTGATTTTTTTTGCCGTAATGCTCCGTATTAGACGGAATGCTACGCTCTGGGGGATAGTATGATGCGAATGCTATGATTACGCAAAGAGGCACCGATCCGGGATTTGGATCCCATTGCTGCGAAGATCTCTGGTTGATCCGCCTGAAGTGAACATCCCAGCTGGGGATGAGATCATTGATAGATCTAATGATATATCTGCTTGGGGACACGGGTCACTGGTTGACATATCCTTGTAATACGGGACCCAGCTGGGGTTTGTAGAAGCTTTCTTCACTCTGTTGTGATCTCTTCATGCGTTGCTCTTCTGGATAGAGGCTGGAACTCTGTGGGGAGATGATTCCCTGATTTCTGCATTCTGCTGAGGAAGAATAGCAACTCGGCTGGGGAATTGAGAGGCAACTCAGTTGGGGATATAGCATCCTGAGTGTTAAACCTGTTTGTTGACCTGGCCACTTTGCTGGGGGAAGCAATGGGGAGCAAATCAGCCGGGGAAATGAGCACCTTCTAGTGCCATGTGGGAGATAGGCCAAGTTGATAATGATTCGCCTACTTGCTGAGACGTAACCTGCATGCCCCAGGTTGCGCTCTGGATACCTGCAATCCTGCAAAGATAAGGAAACGTACAAAAGGTCCCGAGGTATCCCTTACTGGATTCCGTCATAGGAGTTAAGTACTTCTGAGAATAATCACATTCCCTGTAAGCATGTGTTTTCATTCTTAGAGAAAGGCATCTGTACTTATGCAATTGTATTTTTAGAGATATCAGACGACTTTTTGCAAAACATAAATGTAAAAAACGAGACATGACTGGAGATCTGATTTTATTAATTCATGTGCCCTGAATTGGCAAAGATACAGTCAAAGAAACAAATCTCCTGAAATGAGGAGATTGTCACAAATTGAGAAACAAAATGCTGGCGGTGCTGACGACGCTTTGAAGAGCTTCCTCTCCTGCTATGACTCGTATGACAACGACGTTCTTCTCGTCTTGCTTTCTGGAGAGAGTCGATTCTGATTGAAGCTTGATCCTTTGGAAGCTTACCAAGTTGTAGGTGATACAGACGAGTTCAGAATGCAGTTGTTCACTTATTCCCTTATTTTGCATGGATCGCCCTTTCAGGTTTTCAATCCATCGGGATACCCATTTTTGCCTGAGCTGTCCAATGCGGCTTTTCAACTCAGCGGGTGTACATTTTTATTTATTTCCCTTACTTTTGCCCGAGTCCTTTATTCTGTTTTTGACTCGCCGGGATGCCCTATTTTTGCCTGGACTTACATTCTGTTTTTATGTCCAGCGGGTCATTTTATGCGAAGTATTTTTTAACTGCATCTGAATTTACAGGGGACGGGAAGTCTTCACCATCCATGGTGCTGAGCATCAGTGCTCCACCAGAGAAAACTTTCTTTACAACGAATGGTCCTTCATAATTCGGAGTCCATTTGCCCCTGTGGTCTGTATGAGGAGGGAGGATTCTTTTCAGCACAAGATCTCCCACTTGGTACTCTCGGTGCCTGACTTTCTGATCGAAGGCCTTCTTCATTCTCTTCTGATATAACTGCCCATGGCAGATTGCAGCCAATCTTTTCTCTTCGATCAGACTCAGTTGTTCGAATCGGGACCGTACCCATTCTGCTTCACTCAGTTTAACATCCATTAATACCCGTAACGAGGGTAATTCAACTTCAACAGGTAGGACCGCTTCCATACCATACACAAGCTGATACGGTGTTGCCCCAGTGGATGTCCTGATTGATGTGCGGTACCCATGTAAGGCAAATGGTAGCATTTCGTGCCAGTCTCTGTAGGTGACTACCATCTTTTGCACAATCTTCTTAATATTCTTATTTGCCGCCTCTACAGCGCCATTCATCTTTGGCCTGTAAGGAGAAGAATTGTGATGTTGGATCTTGAAGTCCCGGCATAATTCTGCCATCATTTTATTGTTTAAATTGGAACCATTGTCAGTAATGATTCGCTCGGGCACTCCATACCGACAGATGATATCTCTTTTCAGGAATCGGGCTACCACTTGCCTTGTGACATTTGCATATGAGGCTGCTTCAACCCACTTTGTGAAATAGTCGATGGCGACCAGGATGAATCTGTGGCCGTTCGAAGCAGTCGGCTCAATCTTGCCGATCATATCAATGCCCCACATAGCAAAGGGCCAAGGTGAAGACATGATGTTCAAAGGATTGGGAGGTACATGCACTTTATCTGCGTAGATCTGGCATTTGTGACATTTCCTGGCATAGGCACAACAGTCTGCATCCATCGTGATCCAATAATAGCCTGATCTTAACAACTTCTTAGCCATGGCATGCCCTCCAGCATGGGTACCAAAAGAGCCTTCATGCACTTCATGCATCAGCAGATCTGCCTCCGTCTTGTCAACACATCTGAGGAGTACCATGTCAAAGTTCCTCTTGTATAAAGATCCATCAGTATTCAGAAAGAAACTCCCAGCAAGCCTTCTTAAAGTCTTCTTATCATTGGAAGATGCCCCAGGTGGGTATGTCTGATCCTCCAAGAAGCACTTAATGTCGTGGAACCAAGGCTTATCATTTTTAACAGCATCTGCTGCGAACACGTATGCTGGTCTGTCCAGTCTGGACACTGAGATCTGAGGTACAAAGTTAGTAGCTTGAACTTTGATCATGGACGAAATGGTAGCAAGAGCGTCTGCAAACTGATTCTCGTCCCGAGGGATATACTCAAGTTTGACCGTTGTAAAGAAAGTCAGTAACCTTCTTGTATAGTCCCTGTAAGGTATCAGATGATCTTGGTGGGCGTACCATTTCCCGTTGGTTTGATTGACTACCAGAGCTGAATCTCCGAATACGGTCAATGTCTTGATCCTGAGGTCAATGGCTTCCTCAAGACCCATAATGCAAGCTTCGTATTCAGCTTCGTTGTTAGTGCAATTGAAAGTGAGTTTTGCCGAGAAAGGCATGTGAACCCCTTTTGGTGTAATGAGTACTGCACCAACACCACGACCATTCATGTTAACAGCCCCATCAAACATCATAGTCCATTCTTCTTCCGGGTCAGGCCCTTCAGTGTGAATAGGCTCTTCGTGATCTTTTGCTTTAATGAACATGATGTCTTCATCAGGGAAGTCAAACCTCATAGGCTGGTAGTCATCAATGGGTTGCTCAGCAAGATATTCAGATAGTACACTGCCCTTGATGGCTTTCTGAGATGTGTACTGTATGTCGTATTCCGTGAGAATCATCTGCCATCTTGCAACCCGTCCGGTAAGAGCTGGCTTCTCGAAAATGTACTTAACTGGATCCATTTTTGAGATTAACAAGGTAGTGTGGGTCAACATATACTGTCTCAGTCGGCGAGCAGCCCACGCTAAAGCACAGCAAGTTTTCTCGAGCAGTGAATAACGTTGTTCACAGTCGGTAAACTTTTTGCTTAGGTAGTATATTGCATACTCTTTTCGACCAGACTCGTCATGCTGGCCCAGCACACACCCCATTGACTCTTCTAATACTGTCAAGTACATAATCAGAGGTCTTCCTTCGACTGGAGGCATAAGGATTGGAGGTTCTTGCAGATATTCCTTGATCTTGTCAAAAGCCTTCTGGCAGTCTTCGTTCCACCTGACCGTCTGTTCCTTTCTTAACAACTTGAACAAGGGTTCGCAGGTAGCCGTGAGGTGAGAGATGAACCTCGAGATGTAGTTCAATCGACCTAAGAACCCTCGAACTTCTTTCTCAGTTTTCGGTGCAGGCATCTCTTGGATGGCTTTGACTTTATCAGGGTCAACTTCGATCCCCTTCTCACTTACAATGAATCCCAGCAACTTACCGGATCGCACCCCGAATGTGCATTTGTTGGGGTTCAACTTTAGTTGGTATTTCCTCAGGCGCTTGAATAACTTCAGCAGATTCACCAGGTGATCTTCCTCTGTAAGGGACTTGGCGATCATATCATCCACATAACATTCTATTTCCTTGTGGATCATATCATGGAATAATGTCACCATAGCCCGTTGATATGTTGCACCTGCATTCTTCAATCCGAATGGCATCACTTTATAACAAAACGTGCCCCAGGGTGTAATGAATGTTGTCTTCTCCATGTCTTCAGGTGACATCTTGATCTGATTATATCCTGAAAATCCATCCATGAAGGAGAATACCGAGAACTGAGCCGTGTTATCCACCAATACGTCAATGTGAGGTAATGGGAAGTCATCTTTCGGGCTGGCTCTGTTCAGATCCCGGTAGTCAACACACATTCTTACTTTGCCGTCCTTTTTAGGCACAGGTACTATGTTAGCAACCCACGGCGGATAGCTAGTTACAGCAAGGAACCCGGCGTCCCATTGCTTTCGTACCTCTTCCTTGATTTTCATAGCCATGTCTGGGCGAGTTCGGCGCAGTTTCTGTTTGACCGGTGGGCACTCTTCTCTCAAAGGCAGCTTGTGCACAACTATATCGGTATCCAACCCTGGCATGTCTTGGTACGACCAAGCAAACACATCAACATACTCTTGAAGCAGATCTATCAGTTGTCTCTTCACTGAGTCTTGCAGGCAGGCCCCGATTCTAACTTCTTTCACGTCTTCGTCTGTACCAAGATTAATCACTTCAACCTCCTCCTGGTGAGGAGTAATAACCTTTTCCTCTTGCCTTAACAATCTGGCTAGCTCTTCAGGAAGCTCATACTCTTCATCAACCCCTTCATCAGCTTGGTTGATTGGATTGTCAAAGTCATACGATGTCATAGCCGAGCTGTTGTCGGTGCTGTCAGGAAGGCACTCTCTGCAAGGGTTAAGTTGGTTCATTTTAGTGATTGATTTTAATCTTGCTTTAGAAAAAAGTGAAATGAAGTTATCATTTTGAAAACACCGCCATTTATTTTTGTACAAAAAGAAAAATGGAAAAACAGTGAGCATAAAAGAAACGGACTCGTTTGCAAAAAGACGTCTGATATTTCATTAGTTTAATCTTGTTTGCACAAAAGTACAGATGGCCCTGGTTACAAAATGAGTCTTGTCATCTTGGGCAAGATGCAAGACTTGGATGCATGCTAAAATACAGGAAATAATAATTACTCTGCTCGAGTAACACTTATAATTTCCTGGGAAGACCAGTTCGAGACACTGCTCCCCGGGATCTTCGGACGAATCCAATTCCCCAGATTGCGTTCCTCTTCCAGCTCGTCTTCCAAACAGTTGATAGCATCAGGGGTAAGCATCCCCCCACTGACAAATCTAGGCTCCGCAGCAGCCTTTGCTTGATGTTGAGTTGGTCTGTAACCCAACCCAAATTTGTCCTTCTTCTCCTCCACAGCTAAGACCTTGCCCCAGCCTTGGGCAGTTCCTTCTTCAACAACCTTCCGGGCTTGTTGATAAGACGACATCGGGGTACCAGATACAGCAGATGCTTCATTCACATTCAACGCTTCAAACCCCTGGCTCATTGTTTCATGGATCTCTCCATCCATTTCAATGTACTTGTAGGTTGCCAGGTGGCTGACAAAAATGTCCTCCTCTCCACAGATTGTGACAACTTGACCCTCCCACTCAAATTTTAACTTTTGGTGAAGGGTAGACGTTATTGCGCCGGCGGCGTGAATCCAGGGTCTACCCAACAAACAGCTGTAGGCGGGCTGAATGTCCATCACATAAAAGATAGTTTTAAAGGTCTGTGGGCCAATTGTCACAGGCAGCTCAATCTCTCCCAGAACCGATCTCTTTGAGCCATCAAAGGCTCTTACTACCAGGTTGCTGGGTCTCAATGCCAATCCATCATATTCAAGCTTCACCAGAGCCTTCTTTGGTAAGACATTCAGGGAAGAACCTGTGTCCACCAGCACATGAGAAAGGACAGCTCCTTTGCATTCCATGGTTATGTGCAAGGCTTTGTTGTGATTGCGGCCATCCGCTGTCAAGTCAGAATTGGTAAACCCTAGCCCATTGCTAGCAGTAACATTTCCAATCACGGTTTCCAGTTGGTTGACAGTAATCTCCTCAGGCACGTAAGCTGCGTGCAGGACTTTGAGTAGTGCATTCCGATGGGCTTCGGAGCACATAAGCAGTGAGAGGATGGAGATTTTGGATGGCGTCTGGTGAAGCTGATCCACAATTTTGTAATCACTCTTTTTGATGATCCTCATAAACTCGTCAACTTCCTGATCAAATGGAGTTTTCAGGGCTTCTTTGGCAGCTGGATCTTCCTGCACCGGGCTCTTTCCTTTTGCCTTGGCAGCAGCTTCTGCTTCGGCAGTAGGTCTTTGGACTTGTGAAGCAAAGAGACGTCCGCTTCGGGTGAAGCCTCCGCCTCCGCCCACATTATCAATTTGTGGTGCAGGTGCTAATGTTTCAAGAGTGATTCTTTTCCCTTCACAGTACACGTCAGAGCCATAGTGCCAAGGGATGGCCCTATTGCTTTCATATGGTACAGGTCCAGGCACCGTGACAGTGACTGGACTAATTGCTGCTGCTGAAGGGACTGTTATTGTTTGCGGATCATAAAAGATTGTAACTGGTGCTCTGGTGGGAGCAGCACCTTCTGAATGATAAGCGGAATTGTTTTCAGGATCGTAGAATATGGTCACAGTGGAGACATCTTCATGATTGATTGCTGGTGTTGTAGAAGGTTCTGTTGTTGTTGTTGATGGAGAGTCGAAATGGACTGAAGCTGAAGTTGTAGCAGGAGAAACTATTGAAAACTGATCATTTGGAAGGACAGGTGAAGTACTTGTTGATGGTGCTGATGAATTATCGGGAACAATAGTTGCTGTAGTTGTAGGAGGGTCTGAAACTGTTGTTGATGAAGTTGCTTGATTTGCCGGAAATGATGTAGTGATCTGCAGTAGGCCATTCTGAATAAGGCTGTCAATGCCGTTCCTCAGGTCCTCGCACCCATTCCATGAAATATTGCAGTATGGACATCCTAGTTCACACCCCGGAAATATATTGTTTTCACGGAGTTGAGCTTTGATTTCCACCAATGGTGTCCTGATCTGATCCACACTTGTTATTAAATAAGATGGTTGGTCTTCTTCAATAGCGTTAATTCGGGGACCACCATGATTTGGCATTGGGTTTTTATTGACATTGGGCGGAGGTGCAAAATTCAGAGCCTTGGAGTCTACCAAGTCTTGTACCTTCATATGCAGAGCTCTGCATTTTTCTGTACTGTGACCAGGTGCGTTGGAATGAAAAGCACACCTAGCATTGGAGTCATAGTTTCTTGGTAGACTATTGGGATCCGGAGGTGCCAACGTTCTTAGCTCAACCAAGTTGAGTTTCAGAAGTTGTGGCAGCAAGGCAGCATATGGCATGGGGATCGGGTCGATCACTCGGTTAGCTTGAGATGGCCTCTGTTGAAATGGCCTCTGTTGATTGTTGTTGCTATTGTTGTTGTTGTAGTTGTTTCTTGGAGGATATTGATTCTGATGATACTGAGGTTGTTGTTGGAAGTTTTGTTGAGGAGGTTGATAGACTGGCTGAGGATGAGCTGGAGCAGGGATGGTGACTGCTGCTATTGACCTCTGAGCATATTGGGGCCTACCCCTATTGGTGTGGATGGCATTGGTCTCGCCAGTTCTTCTCGGGCCTGCAAAAGGCTTTCTTGTACTACTGGACGAGCTTGCACCGTTGTCTGAGATCTTACCCATCTTTAACAGGCTTTCAATTCTCTCCCCAGCTATGACAACATCTGCGAAGCTGGTGGAAGAGAAAGCAGCCAACCTGTCAATATACGTTCCCTGAAGAGTGTTCATAAACATGTCTGCCATTTCTCTCTCAGACATTGGTGGTTGAACAGCAGCAGCCAGTTGCCTCCATCTTTGGGCATACTCTCGGAAACTCTCCCTCGAAGACTGTGACATTCCCATTAGGAGGGTCCTGTTGGGTGCCATATCTAGATTATACTGATACTGTCTGATGAAGGCCTCTGCCAGGTCCTTCCAGCATCTCACAGTTGCTCTCGTCAGATGGGAATACCATTCCCTCGATGCTCCAGTCAAGCTATCTTCGAAGTAGAACATCCACAATTTCTCGTCCATGGTGTAAGCTTTTAATCTTCCTAGAAAAGATTGCAGATGGGTTCGAGGACAAGAAGTCCCATTATACTTTTCAAAACATGGAGGCTTGAACTTGTGGGGAATCCTAACCCCGTCTACTAAGCCCATATCCATCACATCAAAACCCAAAGAATTTTGAGATTCTAAGGATCTTAACTTCTCAGCTATTTCTTCCAATCTCCTGTCATAAGTTTCCTCTCCAGCACCCATTACAGTAAATTGGTCCTCCTGAGGATCTTCTTGAAGTACTCTGGCCGCGGTGGCTGTCCCTTGAACGTTTGCAGGGATATTAATCTCAGGATGTAGATGTGGACCAAACACCGGGGGGGTAACATGTGGCTGCACCCTTTCATTATTACTTGTGCCTGCAGTCCCCACATGAGGCTCATCTTGGTTCTGCCTTTCCACCATAGCTCTCAGTCTCTCCTGGCTCTGAGCCATGTTGTTCATAACCTCCATGAACTGCGTCATTTGTGTTCTCATCTCCAATCTTTCATTGGCTAGCTGATTCCTGACATCAGCAAGATCTTGTTGAACTTGATCCATCTGAATTCCCGGAAGGTTGATTCTAGTTGGATACCTGTGTGGCCTGTTGAGAGGAAATACCCGGCGGCGAGCAATAATTCCTGAGATTCACAACAGAGGTTAGCAACAACAAAACAAAAACCTACAAAACAAACAAAGGGGTTAGCATGCAATGCAGTTATGCTTATTTGCTCTCAAGGTATCCGGTTTGGTCTTCAGTTTTGACCCTTCCAGACCCTTGAAGGTGATGCTGTTGAAGTTGCTTTTGATGTGAACCCAGATAGAAACTAACACAAATACATTACAAAGGTGAAATAATACAATTTGTTCATTTTTACAACACAAACCCTCAAAGGGGCCAAAATACATCACAAAAAGCAAAAGTACATGGAAAAGGAACAACAACAAGCAAATGATCAAACTCCAAGGCCAAACTCATCCTCACGAACTTCCTTGAGAAGTGCTTCGGTCACAGGATCAGCCGGACGCTCCGTGAGACTTCTGATGAGAAGGTTTCTTGTTGCAACAGCTGCAGTCAATTTCCTGCTCTGACTTTGGTCCTTAGACCTCTTCAATCCTGCTTTGATTTTCAGCTCTGATATTTCTTCCTGGGCTGCTGCCAGGGCCTTTTCCATCTGCTCCATCTTGTCTTGAGCTCTCTTGTCTTCTAGAGTACGGGCCTCAGTGATCCGGACCCACCTGGCCTGACTCTCTTTCAAATACAAGTCTGTTCTTGCTCTTTGGAACTGGGCTTCTTTACAAGCATTCTTCAGAATCTGCTCACCAGCTTTAGACTTGTTGATATACTCCCCAGACTTCTCAATCTTGGTCAAGTGTTCCAACCTCAACTTCTCCAATCTTTCAATCTCCCTCACACCTTCACTTCTCTCCCGGAGGGTCTTCTGTAAGGCTTGAGATAACTTCTCATTCCTTTCCTTCAGGCTTTCAAACTCTTCCAGACTGATAGTAGCAGGGGGTGGTGCTGAAGATGACTCAGGCCTGTCTTTTATGGTGAAGGGCAATCCAGAGACTTGGGCCCTGGCATAGGACCACTCATGATATTGGGCTGAGGCCACATTATTGCACTTCCCCATAATGGTGATTCCCTTGGTTTGAACATGATCCCAGGCCCAGGCAGCCTGCCTAACAACAGTCAAGTTGACCTTGTTCTCACAGTAGAGGGTCTCAACCAAATCTTGTTCCCTAGGAGTATGAACTAGTGCATAGCCCAATTGCCTTCTGAACAACAGAGGGTTGTAATTGATACTTCCCTTAACTCCTATTAGGGGCACATTGGGAAAGTGCCCACAGCTGGTGATCATATCTTTGCCCTTGGTGCTCTGAGTACACCATCTGATATCTGCTGAAGTTAGGACAGTGAGTCTCTTAGCCCAGGTGCTTTGCTGATGAGGGTTGAGAAATGTATCTGTCCTGGGTAGATGCCTGAGGAGCCAAGTATGGAATAATGGAGCACAAATTCTTACTAATCTCCCCCTCTGCTTCTCATTTCTCTGATGTACTGAGTAATAGAGATCACCCAGTAAAGTTGGCACTGGGTTCTTCAGGATGAACAAATGGATTGCACTTTTGCTGATGAATCGAGGCTCATCTGCAAACAGCACAATTCCATATACACTTAAGGCCAACAGAGCACAAACAGCTTTCCACTCCCCCAAGGAGGCCTTCAAACTAGCTTGAGAAATCAGGAAGTCCAGATGAAATCCAAGGATCCCAGCTTTAGAGGTCAAGTGTTGTTCAATCAACAGAGGTTCCAGGTGCAAAGCTTTTGCTATCTCTCCATTGCTGGGAAAGACCATTTCAGGGTTGAAAGGGATTTCTCTCTTGATAGGCAAACCAACCAAATATGAGTATTCTTCCAAAAGAGGACCCAACTGAAAGTCTTGAAAGGTGAAACATCTCAATGGAGGATCATAAAACTGAATGCAGGTGTGGATGAGGCTCCTCTGAGAAGGGTCCAGATCCATAACCAAGTCAAGTATATCCCCATAATGTTCTCTGAACAGAGGTATGTGCTCTGGAGTGATCAGGGTTTGGATCCTCCTGATGTCTGATAAGTCTGGTTGGAAGAAATGGTAAGTGATGTTGCTTTTCTTTGGAGCCATGAGTGCTGAGGACTGAGTAGAATAAGTGCTGATGAAGATGCTGAGAAGTGGGCCACTGGCTGGCTAGTGCAAGTAACTGAAGTATATGGCTGACAAGCTGAAGCAAGATGCTGATGGAGATAGGTCAAAACTGCAGATGGGGTCAAAACCAAAACCAGATAAAGGTGGATACCCTGAAACACAAATAAGCACATGTTAATATGATGCAATGAGTATGAATGCAGATGATATGCAAAGGGTTTGTGACTGAGCTGGATCTGATTAACTGCCTTGGTATAGATCCATGTGTGTTCAAGAATTCCTGATGGAGGTCTATAAATCCAGTAACCAGGGTGGGGGACTCAAATAAAGAGCCACAAGTCCAGGGTTTAGAATCACAAGAACTGTCCAACATGGAGCATTCTTAACAAAGTAACAGGGTATTCTGAGGTCAAGGTACCTGCAAACCTGTAAACAGCCCAACCCCCTCACAGGTGATGATCTAAAACAAGGATCCTCAGACTTGGATCAGTTATGAGAAGTGTAAACACTTCTAACCCGGAGGTACAGTGTTTACAATAACCATAACAATTCCTCCTCTAATTCACCTCAGTTTCTGAAGGTCAATACTAAAAGGTCATCCAGACTTAGCAAGCTTCCCAGATAGCCCTAGCATTGCAGGAAATCTGCAACACAGAGTTCTCAAGAAGAAACCCATATCTGAACCGTGTTTCATATTCCCGCACCAGACCGAAATGGAATGGGAAAGAATATGATTCACTCTAGCCTAGGTGTCACTCAGGTCCCAGGTATAGGACCTTAACTCTCAATGGAACACCCACCCACCAAAGAAAAACCAGATCCAGCCAGCACAGTATGACAGTATGAAAAATATAAAGCTATAAAGAAAGCAATAAATCAACTGTACATAAAGCAATAAACAAAATACAAATATACAAACACAAATAAGCACATAACACCCCAGTAAACACAACTCAAACAAGCGCTAGGAGGAACCCACAAAAAGAACCAGAAGCCCTGGTTGCAGTATAAGGGTTCCCCAGCAGAGTCGCCAAGCTGTCGCTCCCGACAAATGACACCGGGTCATATGAAGGTACAGACGCGAACGGTCGGCGAAGGGAACAGTGAGAACACACAGCCGTGAATTCACTGGAGATGAATAGAGTCGCCAGCTAGGCATTTTTATCCCGGAGGAAAGGTAATGCCGCATAAACCTAGAAAGAGATGGATAAGACGGTTGCGAACCAGAGAGACTGAGAAAGGGGGTTGGTTACAACCTGGGAAGGTATTAGCACCCAGATTGTCCGTCGTACTCGACGGGATCCACGCTTAAAAGATTTGTGTTTTAAAGGGGTAGTGTCAGTGCAATTTGTGTGTAAAAGAGCTGGAAAGCAAAATGTACAGGTGTTAGTGTAAGAGAAAAGTGAAGTATATAAATGAAGTGTCAGTGTAAGAACAGGAGTGAAATGCTCAAGGTCATGAGGCTAAAAGAATGAGGCTGGAAAGAGGGGGGATATACAGAGACTTTTGTTCGATAACTGTTAAGTTATGCCTACGTATCCTCTCGTGCAATGAGGAAGTCAGAACACCGTAGTTCGACCCAAAGAGACTGAAAGATGAATTGACTTGTGAACTGCTTACTTGTCTATGCTCAAGTGTATGACCTGTCTGGCTCAGGTGCGAACTGTCTTGCATTAGACGGAAGAAGCAAGTTCTCGTTTATGAGTGAGTGTGATGAGAAAAGAATCCCGGAGGAGACGATTATTGTTTGTTTTTTGTATTTTCAGTCTTTTATTTCTTTTTGGAGTTTGTCATAAGATAATGAGCTTAAGTCTAAACCAATGGATTTAGTAAACTCATCACATCTTCCCTCTGATTAGGGGTAATGAGAATACCTTAAGTGTGAAGTCAGATTCTCACACTTAATCACCTTTGGTATAGGATTAAGATCATTGACCTACTTGTGATTATTTGGATGTTTTTGTTGTTTTTGTTTAGCGTTGAGTAATGAGGTTAAGCCATAATCAGGGATTAAACAGACTCATTACACCATCCTAAAAGAAGGATAATAGATGAGAATGTTTAAGCTGAGGAAGACTCCTCAACTTAATCCATGATTAGGGATTAAACCCATGACAAAACAAGCCTTTATTAAGTGGATTTTATTTAATGGTATGATGATGAAGTGTTTTTTATGATTTGTAAGACAACTTGAGGGGGACTTGTCCATTAACACTAGGGTTAGTCCTTCTTAACCAATTAATGAAGAATTAGAACCCTAATGCAAGGCCCAAGTTACAAGCTTGATGTCTTGATGATTATTAGATGAATTGATTAAAGGATTTAAACACATTAAGGGTTTAACACTTAGGATTAAAGTTATACACTCCATCCTAATAGAAGGATGCAGGCATAAGCTTAATCACAAAGCCTTAAAACCTTTAGGGTTTAGTCCTTGATTATGAGGTGAGAAGAGAAGACTCAAAGAGACACAAAGGTAAAAGCTAAGTAGGGGACTAATCAAACCCTAATTATTATCATGCTTGGTTGTTCCTAAGGTTTGTGAGGTTTACAAGAAAGATCTCCAGAGGAACCACCAGGAAGCAAATGAAAGGAACAAAGAGGAGCAAAGTAACTTGCTTCATTTAAGAAGACAAGTCACTTGAAGAAAGAAAGTAAGATGGAGAATAAAGAGCAAGCTCAATCTCAAACACAAGACAAAATGCAGCAATGATGCATAAGAGAGATGAAAATAAATTGTGAGAAGTGAAGGCAAATTCACTTCTCAAAGTAACTTACCACCTGAAAAGTTAGTGAAAGAAATGCAATGCAATGCAAAATGAGATGAAATGGCATGATGCAAAACAAAACTAGAAGCATGAGTATGATGTTAATGATGCTATGAGATGATATAAACATGAGGCAGCACATGGGAATGTTCATACAAGATCATGGATGCAGATGATGCAAGTTAAGGAGCATGAATGAACATGAAATGTCATGAAGCATACAAGACAAATGGCATGGCAAAGATGTAATACAATGATCAATGATGTTTCATACATGTCTTAAGATGTCAAATGAATCATAAGAATGCACAAAATGCAATGGCAAGTCATGTTATGCAAGGAAATGCAAGAAGGATGCAAATGAGAGCCCAAATTAGGGTTCATGGATCAAACATCAAACAAAAACCCAAAACAGAAACAAACCCTAAGATAAAAAATGGAAAATGGCACCCAAAGAAACCCTAGACCTATGATGAGCCACTGCCCAAAGGGGAGCTCTCAACTCTCAACCAATCTCAAGATATGAATTTTACAAGATTTTAGGGTTTTTTAGGGTTCTTAACAAAACAAATGCCAAACACTTTGAAAATGCAAGAACAAATCATGGCCTTTTTATCCTAGGAAATACATGCAAAACAAAAGACAATGCAAGAAGAATCAATGTCTCAACCTTCACCAATTGGCAGGAATGAATTTTTGAATCCATGATCAAAATAATGCACAAAATATGATTTAATTCAATGAAAAATTCTTAAAATGCATCAAGATCAGAAAAGAAATTTGGTTTAAAGGTTGGACAATGTTTCTAAATGTCTTAGAACATTTCATGAATTTTTTTGTAATTTTTAAATACCTAAAAGTATTTTTAATTAATTAATTCCCATTAATCAATTAAAAATAATCTTTTAAATATTTAAAAATACTTTTTTAATGATAAAAAATAAAATAAAAATATTTTTGTGTCATAAAAATTAATAAAACCTTAAAGAAAAAGTTTCATAATTTTTATGAATTTTTACCTATTTTAAATTAATTGTACAAATTTAATGAAAAGAAATGAAAATAAAATTGATTTAATCTGAGTTAAATGAAAAGTAATCTAATCCTAAGGTGGAGATTCAAACTAGGCTAGGGATGGTTGACTGGCGCGCAGATCCAAGGGTCCACACAGCTTCTGACTTAATTAATTAAATTGTGATTAATTAAGCCTAACACGTGGATTAGGGCTAATGGGATTGATCTGGGCCATTCAAAGCAGCGGGAAGTCAACAAAGTCTACAGATCCTACGCTCATCATTCAAATGGCCATAATGACCTGAGTTTAGGGTTAATCACCCTCAGGTGACCGGAGAGGAGCTCCGGTCATCTTCTCCGGTTGCACAAAAACCCTAGAACACGAATCAAGCAACTATTCTACAAATCAAGCACACCCAAATGATCCTCTAACCTCCTAGGTCACGAATCCAAGCTCAAACAACATTTATGCACCAAGAATCAAAGGAATCGAAAGGAAAGAAATTCACGGGCAAAAATTCAGAGGGACCATACAAGCTCAGTTTTCACTCATTTTTGATTCTGAAGCCAACCCCATGACCAGCAAGACATGAATAATCAATTTATAACTTAAAAACCAAGCTTTGAGAGGAAAGTTTCATGACCATACCTGAGGTGACAACTCCTGTTTCTGGGCTTTCAGAGCAGTTTCTTGATGCAAGCTAGCTCCAATGACTCCCCTGGTGCTAATGGCAGGCTTGGAATGAAGTTTAGCAAGCTATTTCAAGGGTTACCAAACTGATATAGCAGAGAATGACCTTGGTGTACAGGCTGTTTTAGGTCAGTGTAATGGGTGGTTTGGACTCCTCTGAGTGTGATTGACTTGTTGGTGAAGAAAGATGAGGTGTTTGATGGCTGGCTTGTGAGATTCGAAGAGAACTGGTTCTGAGGGTGAAGAATGGTGGAGCTTAGGTCAGGCTTGTTTCAGGCTTGAGCTTTGGTGGTTTGAGGCCTATGGAGTGTATTGAGTTGGATGATGAAGAAAGTTTGAGTGTTTCTTGGCTGTGGAGGCAGATTCGATAGAAAATGCAATGTGGTGAGTTTTTGTGAATGTTGTGTTCTGGCCAGCTTTAATGCTCAATGCTTAGCTATATTGTCTCCAACTTGTGTGGATAGACTATGAGGCAGGTTAGTAGGGTGGCTGTGTACTGTGCCAAGAGTATGGGAGTCTTTTGCAAAAAGGTCAATTTTGTGTCATTGAGAGTATGGGTCATGGCAGCAGCAGGTTCAAGTCTTGTCTTGCTCCAGCTAGGGTTGAGGAGAGCCCTTGGATTGCTTGTGGCTGACTGCAACATGTGGATGACAAGCTATGCTAGTTTTTGCAACTTGACAACTTTGTACTTTCTCATGATTTTGTGCCATACATATGAAACAATGCTTGCTGAATTTTGTGGCATGGCACTTCTTTTAGTCATGGCAATGTTGAGAAATCAGCTAGTGATCACATAATTCCTTGAAGCATGGATTTGCCAAGAATCCTCTTTTTGCACACTTATGGAAATGCTTTATGGAACTTTTGAAAATCAAGGCAAACAATGAAGAATCCCTTGGGCCAATTCTGTTTTTTAGGGCATATGTGGTCATGTGATGAAGTTTTGAAATCACTTTGAAGTCACTAGAATGCTTGATACATGAATTTGCAAGTTTTCCATTTAGTGCATAACTTGAAATTTAGTGATTTTTGCCAACTTTAACAAACCATAACTTTTGATCCAAGATGAATTAGATCATGTTCTTGTACTTTTTGAAAAGGGAAAGATGAGATCTACAACTTTCATGACCAAAGTTTTCCCATTTGAAGCCTTTTTGGACCAAGAATCAAAGCTTGAAAATTGACCTAAAATGATGCATTCTTGAAAAGTCAACTATGCCCAAAAAGTCAACATTTGCAAAAACCCTAAATTCTTGATTTCTATGAACTTCAACCTTCTTCCATGATCAAATAAAGATCATATACACTCAAAATGATGAAGATCACCCATTGGTTGGGTCACTGGGGGCCTCAGATGTCCTGATTTTGCACTGACTTGTCTGAAAAGTCAACTCTTGATCAGATGACTTCCCCATGGAATTTCTTCATGAAAATTGATATGCATACTACCTATACCATATAGAGATCAATGGAAACAAGAATGACCAAAAAATTTGGAGTTATGGCCTTTGAAACCAAAACCCTAATTTTCAGTCAACTGTGCAGTTCATCCTGGCTCTGCACCCACTCAAACCCTAGTTCTTGTGATTCCTCTGCAATTTTGACTTTGAGGAGATGAAATATGATATAAGAACACACATGGACCCCTTTGAGTTGATTGGTTGCCTTTGGAATGGCTCAAGATGCTTTGGGATTGCTCAGATCACAAACCCTAGGTGCAGATGCCTTAGAAACTATCCAGTGAACCAAAAATGAAATGTGAGATGATATGATTGTATTTATGCATATGAGGATGATCACAAGCCATGGTGAAATGGGTGAGGGCAAATTTGGGGTGTTTACACATTCAAACAAGCTTCACAAAACATCTCAACATGACTCACTGATCACAAACCAACCATTGAAACAGCCCAGAACCTCACACAAACCAAATACGATTTCCTCACTTCACTGAACAGAACTCACTCAATCTCTCAAACCAACCATTTTTTAACTCCATTCAAGCCTTGCAAACTTATCAGGGAGATCATTAGAGGTGATTAGAAGCAAAGGGCTGGCCAGAGAGTTGCAAACTGAGAAAGCTCAAGCTCAGGTACCTCATGAACTTTTTTTCCAGAAATGAAAATTTAAGTTTCTAGATTGTTTTTTATGTCTTGCTGATCATCCAGATGTTCTTACTTTTTGAAATGGTTAAGATTTGAGTGTGTACTGGTTGTCTGAAACTTTTGTCGTTTTGCAAGTTTTGATTCGAATCTTGAGTTGTAGGTTATATAAATTTGTTTTGATGCTTGATTCATGTTCAGGGTGATTAGGAGATGTGATCTGGAGCTTTAGAGCTTTTGATTTTGCCTAGAGAAAAAGATTAGGTTTTGTGCTCGCCGGAGAAGATGACCGGAACCACTGTTCCGGTCATCTGAAAGTGATTAAATTAGGGTTAGGGTTTAGCTGAGTTTGAATGCTAGCCTTTGGATCCATCTTCCCGCGCGCTGTGAATGGCCCAGATCCTTTTATTTAGCCCTAATCCAGTCATTAACTTTAATTAATTAGGATTAAAATTTGAATTTTCCAGAATCAATCCCAGCCACTCAAACGCGCGCCAGTCAATTCCCGCTTGTCCAATTTGAATCTCAGCCTTAGATCTTGCATACTTTCCATTTAATTTCATTTTTATTTCATTTTTATTCATTTAACTTTGTCATTTATTTTAAAATACTTAGAAAAATCACAAAAATATTTCCTTTTGCATTTTCGTTTCAAATATTTTTCTCATTCTGAAAATATTTTTATTTTTATTTTTTGCATTAAAAATTATTTTTAAATCATTTAAAAGTTTATTTTTAATTAGTTAATGAAAATTAATTAATTAAAAATACTTTTAGGTATTTAAAAATCACAAAAAAAATTCATGTAACATTCAAAAACATTTAGAAGCATTGTCCAACTCTCAAACCAAATTTATTTTTTGTTCTTGATGCCTTTTGATTATTGTCTTTGGAATTAAATTCATTTTGAGGTAATATTTTGGTTCAAACTTTGAAAATTCATTTCTGCCTAACCATTGAGAGTGGGACAATGCTTCTTCTTGCATTGCATATTGCATAACATGTAGTTTATAAGATAAAATTGGCATGAATTGATCTTGCATTTTCAATTTGTTTTGCATTTTTCTTGACAAGGTACCTTAAAACCCTAGCAATCTTAGGAAATTCATAACTCTCACTAGGTTAAGAGTTGGATCCCCTCCTTTGGGCAGTGAGTTTGTGTAGGTCTAAGGTTCCTTTGATTGCATTTTCAAATTTTTTTCATGTCATTTGCTTCTGGTTTTGGATTTTTGCTTTGCATGTTGCATATAACCCTAATTCATGCCTTCTTTTGCATCCATCTTCCATTTGCTTGCATACCATGACTTGCCATGACATTTTGTGCATCCATTTGATTCATAACACATCTTAGGACATATTAGAAACATGTTTGATCATTGCATATTTCATTTTCCATGTTGTATGTCATTTGCATTCCATAACTTTTCATGTACATTCATGGTTCAAAGCATGCTTCTCTTGCATCCATATGTTTGTATGATCATCCTCTTGCCTTGCCTCATGTTTGCATCATCTCTTAGCATCATTAACATCATGTATTTGCTTCTGACTTTGTCTTGCATCATTCCATTTCATCTCATTTGCATTGCATTTCATTTCTTTCACTAACTTTTCAGGTGGTAAGTTACTTTGAGAAGTGAATTTGCCTTCACTTCTCACAATCTCTTTTCATTTCCCTTATGCATCATTGCAGCATTTTTGTATGTGTATGAGATTGAGCTTGCTCATTCTTTTTCATCTTACTTTCTTTCTCCAAGCAACTTGACTTCTTAAGTGAAGCAAGTTATTTTGCTTCTCTTTGCTCCTTTCATCTGCTTCCTTCCTGGTGGTTCTTTGAAGATCTTTCTCTTAAACCTCACAAACCCTAGGACTTCCAAGCATGATAAATTTTTAGGATTGTTTAGTCCCCCATTTAGCTTTTACCTTTGTGTCATCTTTGAGTCTTCTCTTCTCCTCTCATAATCAGGGACTAAACCCTAAAGGCTTTAAGGCTTTGTGATTAAGCTTATGCCTGCATCCTTCTATTAGGACGGAGTGTATAACTTTAATCCTAAGTGTTAAACCCTTAATGTGTTTAAATCCTTTAATCAATCCATCTAATAAATCACTAAGACATCAAGCTTGTAACTTGGGCCTTGCATTAGGGTTCTAATTCTTCCTTAATTGGTTAAGAAGGACTAACCCTAGTGTTAATGGACAAGTCCCCCTCAAGTTGTCTTACAAACCATAAAACTCACTTCTTCATTTTATCATTAACTAAAATCCATCTAACAAAGGCTTTGTTTTGTCATGAGGTTAATCCCTAATCATGGATTAATTGAGGAGCTTTCCTCAGCTTAAACATTCTCATCTATTATCCTTCTATTAGGATGGTGTAATGAGTCTGTTTAATCCCTGATTATGGCTTAATCTCATCACTTAACACTAAACAAAAACACCAAAAACATCTAAAATAATTACAAGTAGGTTAATGATCTTAATCCTACATCAGGGTGATTAAGTGTGAGATGCTGACTTCACACTTAAGGTATTCTCATTACCCCTAATCAGAGGGAGGATGTGATGAGTTTACTAACCCATTGGTTTAGGCTTAAGCTCATTAACTTATGACAAACTTCAAAAAGCAATAAAAGACTGAAAACACAAAAAAACAAACAATAATCGTCTCCTTCGGGATTCTTTTCTCATCTCATTCACTCACAAACGAGAACTTGCTTCTTCCGTCTAATGCAAGACAATTTGCACCTGAGCCAGACGGGTCATACACTTGAGCATAGACAAGCAAGCAGTTCATCAGTCAATTCATCTTTCAGTCTCTTTGGGTCGAACTACGGTGTTCTGACTTCCTCATTGCACGAGAGGATACGTAGGCATAACTTAACAGTTATCGAACAAAAGTCTCTGTATATTCCCCCTCTTCCAGCTTTATTCTTTAAGCCTCATGGTCTTGAGCATTTCATTCTTGTTCTTACACTGACACTTCACTTATACACTACACTTCTTTTACACTAACACTTGTATTCTTTCCAGCTTTGATACATAAATTGCACTGACACTACCCCTTTAAACACAAATCTTTTAAGCGTGGATCCCGTCGAGTACGGCGGACAATCTGGGTGCTAATACCTTCCCCGGTGGTAACCAACCCCCTTTCTCAGTCTCTCTGGTTCGCAACCGTCTTATCCATATCTTTCTAGGTCTATGCAGCATTACCTTTCCTCCGGGATAAAAATGCCTAGCTGGCGACTCTTTTCTTGTCTTCTGAGTTCACCCTTGTGTGTACTCTCTTCTTTCGCCGACCGTTCGCGTCTGTACCCCTCTTGACCCTTTGTCATTTTGGTAGGAGCGACACTATGCATGACTTCTAGCACCCAAAAACATTTTTTTTTCATTTTTATCTTTCATTTTCAATTTATTTGGAATTTTGCATTGAGAATCATCCAAAAAACCCTAGAAACTTAGGAAATTCATAACTCCTTTTAGGTTTAGCTTCTGACCTCCCCCTTTGGATGGTAACCTAGTATAGGTTTAGGGTTCCTTGGAGTGCATTTTCAATTTTTTATCATATGATTTTCTTCTGTTTTTGAGTTTTGCATCTCACATGTTCATATAACCCTAATTTCTCATCTTCTTTTGCATACATCTTGCATATGCTTGTATCCATGAACTTGCCATGAAATTCTATGAATCCACATGACTTATAATACATCCTAGGACACATTAGACTCATGTTTGATCATTGCATCATCCATTTGCCATGTTATGCTTTCATTTCATTTCATGTGCATCCATGAACTTTCATGCTCCTTTCATGCTTCATTTGCATCTTCATTGATTATATGATCATTTGCATCTCTTGGTATGCTTTTACATCATCTCTTAACATCATTTGAATCATGAACATGCTTCTAGTTTTGGTTTTCATCTTTTCATTCATTTCATTTTCATTTCATTTTCATTTCATTTCATTTCCTTTCATTAACTTTTCAGGTGGTAAGTTACTTTGAGAAGTGAATTTGCCTTCACTTCTCATAATATCTTCTCATCTCTCTTATGCATTCATTTCTTAATTTTACTTTGTATTAGAGTGAGCTTGCTCATTCATGTCCTTCCTTACTTTCTTTCTTCAAGCAACTTATCTTCTTAAGTGAAGTAAGTTGACTTGCTTCTTCTGCTTCTCCTCCTTTCATCTGCTTCTTCCTTGGTGGTTCTTCTTGAAGATCTCTTGCAATCCTCATAAACCCTAGGAATACCAAGCATGATAACAATTAGGGTTTGATTAGGGCCCCCATTAGTTTTACCTTTGTGTCATCTTTTGTGTCTTCTCTTCTCATCTCATAATCAGGGACTAAGCCTTTAAGGCTTTAAGGCTTTGTGATTAAGGTTATGCCTGCATCCTTCTCTTAGGATGGAGTGTATAACTTTAATACTAAGTGTTAAACCCTTAATGTGTTTAAATCCTTTAATCAATTAATCTAATAATCACTAAGACAATAAGCTTGTAACTTGGGCCTTGCATTAGGGTTCTAATTCTTCCTTAATTGGTTAAGAAGGACTAACCCTAGTGTTAATGGACAAGTCCCCCTCAAGTTGTCTTACAAACCATAAAATTCATTTCTTAATCTCACCATTAACTAAAATCCACTTTAATAAAGGCCTTGTTTTGTCATGAGGTTAATCCCTAATCATGGATTAAGTTGAGGAGCCTTCCTCAGCTTAAATGTTCTCATCTATTATCCTTCTATTAGGATGGTGTAATGAGTCCATTAAATCCTTGGTTATGGCTTAAACTCATTACTTAATACTGAACAAAAACTCCAAAAACATCTAAATAATGGCAAGTAGGTTAATGATCTTAATCCTACATCATGGTGATTAAGTGTGAGGTGCTTACTTCATACTTAAGGTATTCTAATTACCCCTAATCAGAGGGAAGATGTGACGAGTTTACTAACCATTGGTTTAGAATTAAGCTCATTATCTTATGACAAACACAAAAAGCAATAAAAAACTGAAAACACCATAACAAACAATAATTGTCTCCTCCGGGATTCTTTTCTCATCATCTTCACTCATAAAAGAGAACTCGCTTCTTCCTTCTAATGCAAGACAGTTAGCACCTGAGCCAGACAGGTCATACACTTGAGCATAGACAAGTAAGCAGTTTACAATTCAATTTATCTTTCAGTCTCTTTGAGTCGAACTACGGTGTTCTGACTTCCTCATTGCACGAGAGGATACGTAGGCATAACTTAACAGTTATCGAACAAAAGTCTCTGTATATTCCCCCTCTTCCAGCATTATTCTTTAAGCCTCATTGTCTTGAGCATTGCACTCTTTCCTTGCACTGACACTCCTTTTATTCACTCCATATTTCTTTTACATTGGCACTTGCATTCTTTTCCAGCTTTTGCACACAGAATAGCACTGATACTACCCCTTTAAACACAAACCTTTAAGCGTGGATCCCGTCGAGTATGACGGATAATCTGGGTGCTAATACCTTCCCAGGTTGTAACCAACCCTCTTTCTCAGTTTCTCTGGTTCGCGACCGTATTATCCATATCTTTTCCTAGGTTTATGCAGCATTACCTTTCCTTCGGGATAAAAATGCCTAGATGGCGACTCTTTTCAGTTCATCTTCATGTTCTCTCTTTCACCGACCGTTCGTGCTTGTACCGGGATGCAAATTTTTGGGAGCGACAGCTTGGCAACTCTGCTGGGGACCCTTATACTGCAACCAGGGCTTCTGGTTCTTTTTGTGGGTTCCTCCCAGCGCTTGTTTGATTTGTGTTTACTAGGGGTGTTATGTGCTATTTGTGCTTGTTTATTTGCTTTATTTATTGCTTTATGAACAATTTTATTTACTACTTTCTTTACAGTTTTTATACATCATACTGTCATTATCATTGCTGGAGCTGGTTTTTTGTCTTGGTGGGTGGAGTTTCACTGAGTGATTAAGGTCCTATACCTGGGACCTGAGTGACACCTAGGCTAGAGTGGTTCATGTTCTTTCCCATTCCATTTTTGTCTGGTGTGGGAATATAAAACACGGTTCAGATGTGGGTTTCTTCTTGAGAACTCTGTGCTACAGATTTCCTGTAGTACTAGGGCTATCTGGGAAGCCTGCTAAGTCTGGATGACCTTTATTTTGAACTTCAGAATCTGGGGTGAATTAGAGGAGGATCCTTTATGGTTATTGTAAACACTGTACCTCCGGGTTAGAAGTGTTTACACTTCTCATAACTGATCCAAGTCTGAGGATCCTTGTTCTAGATAATTACATGTGAGGGGGTTGGGTTGTTTACAGGTTTGCAGGAACCCTTGGCCACATCATACCCTGCTACTGTATTGTTTAAGAATACTTCACTTTGGACAGTTCTTATGATTAACCCTGGATATGTGACTCTTTATTTGAGTCCCCCACCTTGTTTACTAGATTTCTGAGCCTCCATCCGGACCTTTGAACATACATGGACCTTATATCAGGACAAATAACCAGATCCCGCTCTTGATCATAAACCCTTGCATATCATTTGCATATATCATCATTGCATCATTTAACATTTTTTTTATTTGTTTTTCAGGGTATCCACCTCATTATATCTTGGTTTTGGTTTTGACCCCTTCTGTTGCTTAGACCTCTGCTTCAGCTATCTCCTTCAGCACCTCTTTCAGTCTGTCAGAGACTCACCTGCATCAGTCTGCCAGAGACTTATATCCAGCTTTTCAGTCTGTGATCTTCATCAACATTTGTCTTCAGCTTCTTCACCAGCGCTCATGGATGTTCCAAGGAAAAGCAACATATCTTATCACTTCTTTGAGCCCATTTTGACTGGTATCAGGCAGGTCCAGTCACTCATCACACCTGGCCACATCCCACTATTTAGAGAGCACTATGGGGGTATCTTAGACATGGTCATGGATCTTGATTCTTCTCAGAGAAGCATGATCCACACATGCTTGCAGTTTTATGACCCTCCCCTTAAATGCTTCACCTTTCCAGACTTTCAGATTGGGCCTCTATTGGAGGAGTTTTCTTTGTTGATTGGAGTGCCTATCAGAGGAGGGATCCCCTTTAACCCAGAGATGACTGCTCCCAGAAGTGAAGAGATAACAATGGAATTGCACTTGGAGCCGACCCTTATTGAGCAAAATATGACAACAAAAGCTGGGATTCCTGGTTTACATCTGGACTTCTTGATTTCTCAAGCCATCCTGAAGGCCACATTGGATGAATGGAGGGCAGTCTGTGCACTTTTAGCCCTCAGCATATATGGGGCTATATTGTTTGCAGATGAGCCTAAATTTGTCATTAAGAATGCCATCCACTTGTTCCTGCTGAGGAACCCAGTGCCTACATTTCTAGGGGATTTTTACTACTCCATCCATCAGAGAAATGAGAAACAAAGGGGGAAGTTGGTTAGATGCTGTGCTCCCTTGTTCTACTCTTGGCTACTCAGACACCTGCCTAAATCAGATGCTTTCTTGAACCCACATCAGCAAAAGAATTGGGCCAAAAGGTTCATTGCCTTAACATCAGATGATATCAGATGGTGCACCCAGAGCACCAAAGGCAAGGATATTATTACCAGCTGTGGGCAATACCCTAATGTTCCTCTAATAGGAGTAAATGGTTGCATCAATTACAACCCTTTGCTGTTTAAGAGATAATTGGGATATGCCTTGGTTCACCCTCCCAGAGGACAGGATCTAGCTGAGACCCTATATTGTGAAGTGCAACCTAATTCAGCTGTTGTCAGGCAAGCTGCCTGGGCTTGGGACAACATCCATACCAAAGGGACAACCATCCTTGGAAGATGTAACAATGTTGCTTCAGCTCAATACTATGACTGGTCCCATACTAGAGCTCAGATCACCAGGATGCCTTTCACCTTGGAAGACACACCTGGACCATCTACAATACAACCTACAACAACTGTTAGCCTAGAGGAATTCGAAAAGCTGAAAGAAAGGAATGAACGGCTATCTGAAGCTCTAAAGAAAACTCTTTGGGAAAGAAGTGACGGTCGTCTGGACATTGAAATATTGGAAAAGCTCAAAATTGAACATCTGACCAAGATTGAAAGAACAGATGACTACATAAGGAAAGCAAGAGCCGGGGAACATATATTGAAGAATGCCTACAAGGAGGCCAAGATTCAGAAAGCTAGGGCTGAGCATTACTTGGAGGAGAGCCAGGCTAGGTGGATCAGGATCACCGAAGCCCATGCACAAGAAGACCAGAGGACTCAGATCAAGATTGAGCAGCTGAAGGCCAATGAGAAGAAGCATCAGGAACCTTTGCTGGCAGCCCAGAAGGAGATATCATAATTGAAGCTCTGAGCAGGGTTAAGGAGATCAAAGGATCAGGACAGGCATAAGAGGCTGACTAATGCCATTGCTACCAGGAACCTCCTCATTAGGACCATTACAGAGCACCCAGCTGGTCCGGTGACTGAGGCACTCCTGAAGGAAGTCAGGGAAGATGACTATGGACTGGATGTGTGATTCCTCTTTGCTTGTATTTCTTTTCTTTTTGATGTACTTTTCCTTTTTGTTGTATTTTTGACCCACCATGGGCATGAATTATAAACAGACTATGTATTTTTCATCATTTGTAATATATCAGTTTGTTTTATTTTGGTGGACTCTCTCTCAACATCATCGAGCATCTCCTCGAGGTCTGGAAAGGTCAAAACCAAGAACAAAACCGGATACCTTGGAAAACAAATAAGCATACTGCATTGCATACTAACTTTTTCTTTGTTTTGTAGGTTTTTGTTTATTATTGTGTTTCTCACTTTGTTGTGCTTTCAGGAAACATTGCTCGTCGCAGAGTGTTCCCTGTCAACCGCACATACCGGTACCCTACGCGTAACAACCTTCCAAGTATTCAGATGGAGCAGGTACATCAGGACCTGAATGAAGTGAGAAATCAGATGGAAAACGAAAGAGTCGAAATGAGAAACCAAATGACCCAGTTTATGTCTATGATAACTGGCTTAGCCCAGAGTCAAGAAAGGCTGAGAGAGCTGGTAGAAAGACAAACACCTGAAGAGCCTCACCTTGGGACAGGAGGAACCAGCAATAATGAACGGGGGCAGCCTCGTATTGACCCACCAGAGTATGGGCCCCATTTGAATCCAGATGTTAATATCCCAAGGAATGTTCAAGGCAATAATGCTGGGGGCAGAATCCTGCAAGAGGATCCCCAAGAGGAACAATTCACTGTTATTGGGGCTGGAGATGAGGTGTATGACAGAAGACTGGATGAGATTGCTTAAAAGCTAAGGTCTTTGGAATCTCAGAACTCCTTAGGCTTTGACGTAATGGGCATGGGGCTGGTAGATGGGGTGAGAATTCCCCACAAATTCAAACCCCCTTGCTTTGAGAAATATAATGGTACCTCATGCCCACGTACTCATCTGCAATCTTTCTTAGGAAGACTCAAGGCTTATACCATGGACGAGAAGTTATGGATGTTCTATTTTGAGGAAATCCTGACTGGAGCATCAAGAGAATGGTATTCGCATCTGACAAGGGCCACCATAAGATGTTGGAAAGACTTGGCCGAAGCCTTCATCCGGCAATACCAGTACAACCTAGACATGGCCCCCAATCGAACTCTTCTAATGAGCATGTCTCAGTCTTCAAGGGAGAGCTTTCGGGATTATGCTCAGAGGTGGAGATAGCTTGCTGCTGCTGTCCATCCACCCATGTCAGAAAGAGAAATGGCTGACATGTTTATGAACACCTTGCAGGGAACTTATATTGATAGACTTGCTGCTTTCTCCTCTACCAGTTTTGCCGATGTAGTTATAGCTGGTGAGAGAATTGAGAGTCTTTTGAAGATGGGAAAAATCTCTGACAACGGTGCAAGTTCCTCCAACAACCCCAGAAAACCTTTTGCAGGACCCCGAAGGTCAGGTGAAACAAATGCAATCCATGCAGGCAGGGGTAGACCCCAGTATTCTCACAGATCAGTGGCAGCCGTTACCATTCCGGCTCCAGTTCCACAACAACCTTTATTTCCTCAACCACAACAACAACCTCACTATCAGCAACCATCTCATTTTTCGCAACAAAGAACGTACAACAACAACAATAGCAACCAACAACAACGCCCCTTTCAACAGAGGCCATCTCAAGCAAATAGGGTGATTGACCCATGCCTTATGCTGCTTTACTGCCACAACTCCTGAAACTTAACCTGGTTGAGTTAAGGACGTTGGCTCCACCAGATCCTCTCAATCTCCCGAAGAATTATGATGCCAATGCCAGATGTGCCTTTCATTCCAGCACACCTGGTCACCATACCGAGAAATGTAGAGCCTTGCAAATGAAGGTTTAAGATCTGGTCGATTCCAAAGCTCTCAATTTTGCACCTCCTCCGAACGTTAACAAGAATCCTATGCCTAATCATGGTGGGCCTAGGATTAATGCCATAGAAGAGGACCAACCATCTGCACTGATCGACAATGTTGCGCAAATTCGAACACTGTTGGAAGAGGTCAAAGCTCAACTCTTAAGATGCCAAGTGTTCTCGGGCTGTGAAGCCTGCTGTGATTTGTGCAAGACTGCCATTAATGGTTGTGAGAAGCTAAGGTCTGGCATAGATGGCCTCATCAGAGATGGAATCTTGCAAATTACTAAAACGACTCCTTCAATAACTCTTGTTTCAGCAACAATGGATTCTCCTACAACGTCAACAATTCTTCCTTCAGCAAATCCTCCTACAACAACAACAACTATCATTCCCACTGACTCATCCACAACTCCAGTAATCACTCCATCCATTATTTCAACAGTTCAGAGTTCAACAACATTTTCTTCTACAACATCAGCACCCATCTTATCAACGAAATCTCCTACAACACCAGCGAACACTAATGAAGATGTCTCAACGGTCACGATCTATTATGACCCGACAAATGTTCATCCCAACAACAATTTCCAACAACAAACTGCAACACCTCCCGTCAGATCTCCAGTCACAATCTACTACAATCCGCATACCATCACAGTTCCTTCCGCTGCAGCAATCAGTCCGGTTATCATTACGGTGCCTGGACCTGTTCCTTATGAAAGCAGTAATGCCATACCTTGGCACTACGGCTATGATCTCTACTGCAACGGGAAGAAACTCACTCTAGATTCAGCAACCTCTTCACCACAAGTTGACAATGTTGGGGGAGGCGAAGGCTTCACTAGAAGCGGACGCCTTTTTGCCTCACAAACACCAAGGCCCAATGCTGAAGCAGAAGCTGCTGCTAAGGCAAAAGGGAAGAGTGTGGTACTTGAAGAGCCAACTGTTAAAGAAACTCCGAAGACGTCTTTTGAATAAGAGGTGGACGAGTTCATGAGAATAATCAAAAAGAGTGATTACAAAGTGGTGGACCAGCTTCATCAGACACCCTCCAAAATCTCTATATTATCATTGTTAATGTGTTCCGAAGCCCATAGGAATGCATTGTTGAAGGTCCTGCACGCAGCATACGTGCCAGAAGAGATTACGATTAATCAGCTGGAAACAGTGGTTGCAAATGTTAACACCAGTCATGGGCTGGGCTTCACAAATGCTGATTTAACAACGGAGGGACGCAACCATAATAAGGCTTTACATATCACCTTAGAATGCAAAGGTGCTGTTCTTTCTCATGTGCTGGTGGACACTGGGTCTTCGCTCAATGTCCTCCCAAAGAAAGCCTTGGTGAAGCTAGAGTATGATGGTTTGGCATTGCGTCCAAGTAACTTGGTGGTGAGAGCATTTGATGGCTCTAAGAGATCAGTGCTTGGAGATATTGATTTACCTGTGTTGATTGGCCCGCAGACCTTTAAAACTACCTTCTTCGTGATGGACATACAGCCGGCCTACAGCTGTTTGTTGGGTAGACCCTGGATTCACGCCGCTGGTCTGTTACATCTACCCTTCACCAGAAGTTAAAATTTGAGTGGGAAGGCCAGATCATCACAATTTGTGGAGAGGAAGAAATTTTCGTTAGCCAGCTGGCTACTTATAAGTATATAGAGATGGATGGGGAGATCCATGAGACTATGAGTCAGGGATTTGAGGCCCTTAACATCAATGAAGCCACTATTGTATCTGGAACTTACATCACTTCATATCAATAAGCCCGGAAGGTTGTTGAGGAGGGTACCGCTCAAGGCTGGGGAAAGCTGCTGCCAATAGAAAAGAAAGAACACAGATTCGGGTTGGGTTACAGACCAACTCGACAAGATCAACCAGAGGCTGCAACGGAGCCCAAATTTGTCAGCGGGGGGATGCTTACCCCGGATGCTGTGAACAGTTTGGAAGACAAGGAAGAAGACGAACGCAACCTGGAAAGCTGGATACGTCCAAGGACCCCGGGGAACCAAGTCTCAAACTGGTCTTCCCAGGAAATTATAAGAGTTACTCCTGCAGAGTAATTATTATTTCTTGTCTTTAAGCATGCATCAAGTCCTGCATCTTGCCCAAGGTGTCAGGACTCATTTTGTAATCGGGCCATCTTGTATTTTGTGCAAACGATCAATTAATGAATATCAGGACATCTTTTGCAAATGAGTCTCTTCTTTTTTCCCGCTCACTGTTTTTCATTTTTCATTTTTTGTACAAAAATAAAATGGCAATGTTTTTCAAAATAATAACTTCATTTTCACTTTTTTTGAACAAGATAAAACTGATCACTAAAATGAACAAATCTAAACCCTTGCAGAGAGTGCCCCCAGACTGCACCGACAACGACACTGTTATGACTTCGTATGACTTCGACAATCCGATTAATCAAGCCGATGAAGGGATTGAAGAAGATTATGAGCTACCTGAAGAACTAGCCAGATTGTTAAGGCGAGAAGAGAAGGTTATCACTCCTCATCAGGAGGAGGTTGAGACAGTTAATCTTGGTACCGAAGAAGACTTGAAAGAAGTGAAGATCGGGGGCCGTCTGCAAGATTCAGTGAAGGAACAACTTATTGACATGCTTCGGGAGTATGTGGATGTTTTTGCTTGGTCTTATCAGGATATTCCAGGTCTGGACACCGACATTGTTATGCACAAGCTGCCTCTAAAAGAAGATTGTCCTCCAGTAAAATAGAAGATGCGCCGTACTCGTCCAGACATGGCCATGAAGATAAAAGAAGAGGTGCAAAAACAGTGGGACGCCGGTTTCCTTGCTGTAACTAGTTACCTGCCATGGGTTGCTAATATTGTACCTGTGCCTAAGAAAGATGGCAAAGTACGGATGTGTGTGGATTACCGGGATCTGAACAGAGCCAGCCCGAAAGATGATTTTCCATTACCTCACATTGATGTATTGGTCGACAACACGGCATAATTCTCGGTGTTCTCCTTCATGGATGGATTTTCAGGATATAATCAGATCAGGATGTCACCTGAAGACATGGAGAAGACAACTTTCATCACACCCTGGGGCATATTCTGTTATAAGGTAATGCCATTCGTACTGAAGAATGCTGGTGCCACTTATCAACGAGCTATGGTAACATTATTCCACGACATGATCCACAAAGAAATTGAATGTTATGTGGATGACATGATTTCCAAGTCCCTCACAGAAGAAGACCACCTGGTGAATCTGTTGAAGCTATTCAAGCGTCTGAGAAAGTACCAGTTGAAGTTAAACCCCAACAAATGCACACTTGGGGTACGGTCCGGTAAGCTGCTGGGATTTATTGTAAGTGAAAAGGGAATTGAAGTTGACCCTGACAAAGTCAAAGCCATTCAAGAGATGCCTGCACCAAGGACTGAAAAAGAAGTTCGGGGGTTTCTAGGTAGATTGAACTACATTTCAAGGTTCATATCTCACCTTACTGCAACCTGTGAACCCTTGTTCAAATTGTTAAGAAAAGAACAAACGGGCTGGTGGAATGAAGACTGCCAGAAGGCTTTTAACAAAATCAAGGAGTACTTACAAGAGCCTCCAATCCTTATGCCTCTAGTTGAAGGAAGACCTCTAATAATGTACCTAATAGTATTAGAAGTTTCAATGGGGTGTGTGTTGGGCCAGCATGACCAGTCTGGTCGAAAAGAGTATGCAATATACTACCTAAGCAAAAAGTTTACTGAATGTGAACAACGTTATTCACTGCTCGAGAAAACTTGTTGGGCTTTAGCGTGGGCTGCTCGTTGACTAAGACAGTATATGTTGACCCACACTACTTTGTTGATCTCAAAAATGGACCCAGTCAAGTACATATTTGAGAAGCCAGCGCTTACTGGACGGGTTGCAAGATGGCAAATGATTCTCACAGAGTATGAAATTCAGTACACATCTCAGAAAGCCATCAAAGGCAGTGTATTGTCTGACTATCTAGCTGAGCAACCCATTGATGATTACCAACCTATGAAATTTGACTTCCCTGATGAAGACATCATGTTCATAAAAGCAAAAGATCATGAAGAGCCAATTCACACTGAAGGGCCTGACCCAGAAGAAGAGTGGACAATGATGTTTGATGGGGTTGTTAATATGAATGGTCGTGGAGTTGGTGCAGTACTCATTACACCTAAGGGAGTTCACATGCCTTTCTCGGAAAAACTCACCTTTAACTGCACTAACAACGAAGTTGAATACGAAGCATGTATCATGGGTCTTGAGGAAGCCATTGACCTCAGGATCAAGACTTTAACTGTATTCAGAGATTCAGCTCTGGTAATCAATCAAACCAACGGCAAATGGTACACTCACCAGGAGCATCTGATTCCATACCGGGACTACACGAGGAGATTACTGACTTTCTTCACCACAGTCAAACTTGAGTATATCCCTCGAGATGAAAATCAGTTTGCAGATGCTCTGGCGACCATTTCATCCATGATCAAGGTTCAAGCTGCCAACTTTGTGCCTCAGATTTCAGTATCCAGACTTGACAGACCAGCATACGTGTTCTCCGTGGACAGTGCTAAAGATGATAAGCCTTGGTTCTATGACATCAAATGCTTCTTAGAGGATCAAACATACCCACCTGGGGCATCATCCAATGATAAGAAGACATTAAGAAGGCTAGCTGGTAGTTTCTTCCTGAATGCTGATGGTTCATTATACAAGAGAAACTTCGACATGGTACTTCTCAGATGTGTTGATAAGGCAGAAGCAGACTTGTTGATGCACGAAGTGCATGAAGGATCTTTCGGTACCCATGCTGGAGGGCATGCAATGGCTAATAAATTTCTAAGATCAGGTTACTACTGGATCACAATGGATGCATACTGTTGTGCTTATGCCAGAAAGTGCCATAAATTCCAGATTTATGCGGATAAAGTGCATGTGCCTCCGAATCCTTTGAATGTGATGTCTTCACCTTGGCCCTTTGCCATGTGGGGAATTGATATGATTGGAAAGATCTAGCCAACTACTTCAAATGGCCATAGATTCATCCTGGTAGCCATTGATTACTTCACCAAATGGGTTGAAGCAGCTTCGTATGCAAATGTCACCAGACAAGTGGTAGCCCGATTCCTAAAGAGAGACATCATCTGTCGGTATGGAGTACCCGAGCGAATCATTACTGATAATGGTTCCAACTTGAACAATAAAATGATGGCAGAACTGTACCGGGACTTCAAAATTCAACATCACAACTTTTCTCCTTACAGACCAAAGATGAATGGCGCTGTTGAGGTGGCTAACAAGAATATCAAGAAGATTGTGCAAAAGATGGTGGTCACATACAAAGACTGGCATGAAATGCTACCATTTGCCTTGCATGGGTACCGTACCTCAATAAGAACATCCACTAGGGCAACCCCTTATCAACTTGTGTATGGTATGGAGGCAGTCCTACCTGTTGAAGTTGAATTACCCTCCTTACGGGTACTTATGGATGTCAGGCTGAATGAAGCAGAATGGGTCCATTCTCGGTATGATCAACTGAATCTGATCGAAGAGAAGAGATTAGCTGCAATCTATCATGGGCAGCTATATCAGAAGAGAATGAAGAAAGCCTTCGATCAGAAAGTCAGGCTTCAGGAATACCAAGTAGGAGATCTTGTGCTGAAAAGACTCCTTCCTCCTCATATAGACCACATGGGCAAGTGGACTCTAAATTACGATGGTCCATTCATAGTAAAGAAAGTTTTCTCTGGTGGAGCACTGATGCTCACTACTATGGATGGTGAATATTTCTTATCCCCTGTGAATTCAGATGCAGTTAAAAAATACTTCGCATAAAATGACCCGCTGGACATAAAAACAGAATGTAAGTCCAGGCAAAAATAGGGCATCCCGGCGATTCAAAAACAGAATAAAAGACTCGGGAAAAAATAAGGGAAAATAAAGAAAAATGTACACCCGCTGAGTTGAAAAGCCACATTGGACAGCTCAGGCAAAAATGGGTATCCCGGTGGATTGAAAACCCGAAAGGGCAATCCACGTAAAATAAGGGAATAAGCGAACAACTGCATTCTGAATTCGTCTGTATCTCTTACAACATGGCAAGCTTCGAAAGGTTAAAGCATCAGTCAGAATCAACCTTCTTCAGAAAGCAGGATGAGATGAACGTCAAGGTCATACAAGTCATAGCAAGAGGAAGCTCACTGAAGCGTCTCCAACATTGCCAGCACCTTCATTTTTTTCAATTTGTAACAATCTCCTCATTTCAGGGGATTTGTTTCTTTGACTGTACTTGCCAATTCAGGACACAAATTAATAAAACCAGAATTTTCAGTCACATCTTGTCTTGTACATTTTATCTCGTTTGCAAAATGTCTGATATCCTTGATATAATGGTTGCATAAAAAACAGATGTGCTTTTCTAAACACATGCTTGCAGAAAATATATTACTTACTCCCGGGAGTGTCTAAATTCCTATGATGGAATCCGGTAAGGGATACCTCGGGGGTACTTGTGTGTTTCTTTGTCATAACAGGATTGCAGGTATTCAGAGCGCAACATGGGGCATGCAAGGTTTTCCCCAGCAAAGTTGCCAAATCATTATTTCCTCGGCACATCTTCCAAACAGCACCAGAAATGATTTCTCCCCATCAGAGTTGCCGGGCATCACTTCTCCAGCACATTTTTCAGAGCAGCATCAAAAAATGCTAATTTCCCCAGCTGAGTTGTCATAAGTATCATCAGCCTCAGCAGGATCCCCACAGAAATCTCTAGAAAGACCATTCAGTGGTTCTTCCTCTCCCAACAGAGTACTAGACAGGGAACCATCTCCCCACAGAGCTCCTGCCTCTCCCAGACGAGCAATGTCTGAAATTCCCACACAACAAAGTGACGAAAGCTTTCTAATTCCCATCTGGGTTCCTCGGTACAAAGATAGGTCTATCAGTGACCTATTTCCCCAAGCAGAGTCAGACATTATATCAGATCTACCAATGATCTCACCCCCAGCTGGGATATCCTTTCAAGCAGATTAGTCGGAGATCTCCACAACAGCAGGATCCGAGTTCCGGATCGGTTTCTTTTGCATAATCATGGAATTTGCATCATATTTCCCCTCAGAGCGTAGCATTCCGTCTAATACGGAGCATTACGGCAAAAATCAAACATATTGCATGATCACAAGTCAGGTTTGAATCAGTCACCTGTACATACCAACATTCCATCAGCAATGTATATAAAGACTCACAGTCCCCGCAGAACGCCAAAGCATCCCTTTGCACTCTCAAATGTAGATACATCTCCTTTTGGCACTCGTCCGTGTCATCTTTCCCTAGTGAAGTCGCCATAACACTTTCTACAAACAGATACTTATGCATAACCTGTTTATCCTGACACTTGTCTGTATCATCTCCATCTCCCAGCAGAAAGCCGAAGCGTGCCCTTTGCACTCACAGATACATGTTTATATATACTCTTTCTACACCCGTCCGTGTCATATCATTCCCCTGCAGATATAAACCACAAATAGATACCTATATATATATATATATATATATACTTTCTTGACACCCGTCTGTGTCACCAATCCCCAGCATGGTTGCCCAAACACTTATTGTAAACTGAACACTTGTTTATAATACACCTTCATTGACACCCGTCCGTGTCATTTTATCCCCACAGGTCGCCAGAACACCTTTTACACTTAAATTCATGATTTATACACTTTCTCTTTTGAAACCCGTCCGTGTCATGCTCTCCCCAGCAAGTTGAACACTCGTTTGTGTCTCACTCATGCTTACCCATACAGATACTCGTCCGTATCTTATATACACCACTTATTTCCCCTCAGATTCAACACTCGTCCGTGTTCTTTGTTAACCAGTTGATACTCGTCCATATCATCATCTCTGAACATGCGTCAGTGTTTGTTTCTACCGATACTCGTCCGTATCATGGTCTTAAGGATGCTCGTCTGCATCTTTAATATATACATAGTGTCAAACACTTATACCTTTCATTTCTTGGATGTAAATACTCGTCCGTATTTACTGTTCCCCAGCAAATCCCCAGTAAAAAGCAAAACTTCTTTTCTATCTAACATTCGTCCTATCTCATGATACTTTCGGCAGCCGTACCCTGCCAGGTGATCGTCCTTCACCTTTTTGATGACCGTCCCTCATCATTCCTCCAGCGAAGTCTCCATTATTAGACCCCTTTTCTATCCGGCATTCGTCCTATGTCGTGATATTTAGCAGCCATCCCCTGCTAGGTGATCGCCCTTCACCTCTTGATGATCGTCCTTCATCATGTTATCCGATGGCCGTCCCTATCATTGATCTTTGTTATCTGACATTCGTCCTATGTCATGATAAACCCCGAGAGCAGCCGTACCCTGCTAGGTGATCGTCCTTCACCTCTTGATGATCGTCCTTCATCATGCTTATCCGATGGTCGTCCCCATAGTCGACCTTCTCTATCCGGAATTCGTCCTATGTCGTGATACTTTCGGAAGCCGTACCCTTCCAAGTGATCGTCCTTCACCCTGGATGACCGTCCCTCATCCTTATCCCCGACAGAGCAGTCATCCACTGCCAGGTGATCGTCCTTCACCTTTGATGACCGTCCCTCATCATTTATTTCTTTAACCCGATGGCCGTCCCCATTGTCATTTACCTTTACTTTGCAAACCTGATGGTCGTCCCCATCATTACCTTTACCTTAATCCCCGGAGAGTCTTGTTTCCTTTATTTGATGGTCGTCCCCATCATGATCCCTCTATTTCCCCTGCATGTCGGCCATCCCCGTCATTGCTTTATCCCCAGCAGTTGTCCTCTGCTCGATGGTCGTCCTCCATCGCCCGCACTTTACTTTTGCTATGCTATCTTTTACAATCTATATCCCTTTTCTTCTTCTCCCCAGTGAGTGCAAATTTTGGATTGTCTTTGGTATTCAACCACAAGTTATCTTGCTTGTCTGTTAAGCCGTCGCTTACATCCTGCAAAGCTAACTCATGCTTGAATAGGGGCAGCTGTAAACACCCCAAATTTGACCTCACCAAGTTCACACCATGGCTTGTGATCTTTTTCATTTGCATTAGTTCAATCATATCATATCATGTTGCATTTTTGCTTCACTGCATTAGTTTAAGTTCATCTGCATCTAGGGTTTGTGATCTGAGCAACCAAAGATTCATCTGAGCCACCCCAAAGGTCTTAAATCATCTCAAGAGGTTCCATGTATGTTCAATCATCATATTATATCCACCAATGATCAAAGAAGTCAAAGAATCACAAGAACTGGCAAAGCATGGAAGCAGAGTTAGGGTTTAACTACACAGATGACCTAAAATTAGGGTTTTGGTTTCAGAGGCCATAACTCCAAATTTTTTGGTCATTCTTGTTTCTAAGGGTCTCAATATGTTATAAGGATCATGTGTACCAAGTTTGATGAAGAAATTCATTGTGGAAGTCATCTGTTCACTGGGTAACTTCTTGAGCAAGCCAGAGCAAAATCAGGGCATTTGAGGCCCCCCAACATGGAACCAAAGTGGATTTTTCATCAAATTGAAGTTATATGGTATTTATTTGATCATTGAAGTGCTTAGAAGTTCACAAATTTGAATAAAAGTGAGCAAAACCAAAAGTTGCCAAAAATGGAAATGACTTGTAATGTAAACTTTCCATTTTGGGAAAGTTTTTCAACCTCCTCTCACTTAACCAAAAATGCTTCAAATGAAAAATTGTTGGTCATGAAAGTTGTAGATTGGATCATTCCCTTTTCAAAAAGTACAAGAATAAGATCTAATTCATTTTGGAACTCAAGTTATGGCTTTCCAAAGTTGGCAAAAATCACATTATTTCAAGTTTCATGCCAAAGGGGGATTTTTGCAAAACCACATACCAAGCCATTTTGTGACTTCTAATTGACTTCTAAGCATCATACAAACATTATGTAATGCCTTAAACTCAGAATTGGCCCAAGAATTTCAAATTTTCATGACTTGCACATGAAGAAATCTTAAAAGGGCCAAACTTTGTCAAATTTGCAAAACCTCCCGTAACATTTCACAAACATGCTGAATTGCCTCAAAGTGATTTCCATGGCCATCCTTGATCCTTGCTGCACCAGACACCCCTTTGTACCAAGCCTGAACCAGCCCATACCTCAAATTACAACCAACCTTGACTTTTTTCATTTTCACCCATACCAATCAGCATAGCCCACACCAACTCCACAGACCTATCACAGCTTGATATGTGGACTTTATGCAAGCCATAACACACAAGAACCAAGCCTGAATCATCAGCATTGCCCTAGTTCACAAAAATCACCTCCTTTGCATTTTTCTTTGAAACTCTTAGCACACTTAACAAAACTTCAAACTTCTTTCACAAAACAACTCAGCATCATCCCAGGATCATTTCGCACCCACCAAAATAGCCTGAAACCATCTCAAACAAAAACACGATTTTCATCACCTCTGAACTGAAACCTTCAAAACACTCCATACAAACTTGTTTCAAGCTTACCAGAAGCATCAAGGGGTTCATTGGAGTGAAAAAGCACCAAGGGAGTGGACAGAAAGCTCCAGTTTCGAAAGCTTCAACTCAAGTAGCTATCAAGAACTTTTTTTCCAGAAACCTTTTTTTAAGTTATAGAAATGATCTACATGCTCCCCTGATCACTCTTCACTTTTTATTTTTGAAAATGATTGATTATTGAGCCTGTACCGTATCTCTGAAAGTTTGGTCATTTTTAAGTTTTGATTCGTATCTGGAGATTGAGTGAAAATAAATTTGTTTTGGGAGTTGATTCGTGCTTAGGAAGGTTGGGAGGTTTGATCTGGAGCTTTACGGCTCTTAAAATGACCTAGGGAGTGATTTGGGAATTTTCAGGGGAGGGTTGGACGGAGAAGATTACTGGAGGTCTTCTCCGGCCACCTGAGAGTGATTAAATGCTAATTAGGGTTAGGGGTTCATGTTTAAATCTGGGCCCTTAGATGTGTCTTTCCCGCGTGAGATGGAGGGTGGAGATTAGTTCACTTAAGTTTAATCTGGATTAATGAATTAATTAATTAGGATTATTAGAGTTTGAATTTGGGCCGTAGGATAGCGCGCCAGTCAACAGATTCAAACCCAGAATCAATCCTGTTTCTCCATTTTGCATACTTTTCATTTATTTTAATTTTATTTCATTTTTCTCAATTTAATTTGTACGAATTTTTAAAAATAGTAAAAATCATCAAAAAATTATGAAAATTTTTATCAAACATTTTATTAATTTTCAGAAACCAAAATTTTTTTTTTGCATTAAAAATATATTTTTAAATCATTTAAATGTTATTTATAATTAGTTAATTGATTTTAATTAATTAAAAATACATTTAAGTATTTAAAAATCACAAAAAAATTCAGAGAACATTCTTGGACATTTAGGAACATTTAAAAACTCACCATGCTTCTTTCATGCTTCATTTGAATCTTCATTGATTATATGATCATTTGCATCTCTAGGTATGTTTTTGCATCATCTCTTAACATCATTTGCATCATGAACATGCTTCTAGTTTTGGTTTGCATCTTTGCATTCATTTCATTTTCATTTCATTTCATTTCATTTCATTTCCTTTCATTAAATTTTCAGGTGGTAAGTTACTTTGAGAAGTGAATTTGCTTTCACTTCTCAAAATATCTTCTCATCTATCTTATGCATTCATTGCTGCATTTTACTTTGTATTAGAGTGAGCTTGCTCATTCATGTCCTTCCTTACTTTCTTTCTTCAAGCAACTTATATTCTTAAGTGATGTAAGTTGACTTGCTTCTTCTGCTTCTCTTCCTTTCATCTGCTTCTTCCTTGGTGGTTCTTCTTGAAGATCTCTTGCAATCCTCATAAAACCTAGGAATACCAAGCATGATAACAATTAGGGCCTTGCATTAGGGTTCTAATTCTTCCTTGCATTAGAAATTTCTTTAATCAATTCATCTAATAATCACTTAGACAATAAGCTTGTAACTTGGGCCTTGCATTAGGGTTCTAATTCTTCCTTGATTGGTTAAGAAGGACTAACCCTAGTGTTAATGGACAAGTCCCCCTCAAGTTGTCTTACAAACCATACAATTCATTTCTTAATCTCGCCATTAACTAAAATCCACTTTAATAAAGGCCTTGTTTTGTCATGAGGTTAATCCCTAATCATGGATTAAGTTGAGGAGCCTTCCTCAGCTTAAATGTTTTCATCTATTATCCTTCTATTAGGATGGTGTAATAAGTCCATTAAATCCTTGGTTATGGCTTAAACTCATTACTTAACACTGAACAAAAACTCCAAAAACATCTAAATAATGGCAAGTAGGTTAATGATCTTAATCCTACATCATGGTGATTAAGTGTGAGGTGCTTACTTCATACTTAAGGTATTCTCATTACCCCTAATCAGAGGGAAGATGTGATGAGTTTACTAACCATTGGTTTAGAATTAAGCTCATTATCTTATGACAAACATAAAAAGCAATAAAAAACTGAAAACACCATAACAAACAATAATCGTCTCCTCCGGGATTCTTTTCTCATCATCTTCACTCATAAACGAGAACTCGCTTCTTCCGTCTAATGCAAGACAGTTAGCACCTGAGCCAGACAGGTCATACACTTGAGCATAAATAAGTAAGCAGATCACAAGTCAATTTATCTTCCAGTCTCCTTGAGTCTAACTACGGTGTTCTGACTTCCTCATTGCACGAGAGGATACGTAGGCATAACTTAACAGTTATCGAACAAAAGTCTCTGTATATTCCCCCTCTTCCAGCATTATTCTTTAAGCCTCATTGTCTTGAGAATTGCACTCTTTCCTTGCACTGACACTTCTTTTATTCACTCCACATTTCTTTTGCACTGACACTTGCATTCTTTTCCAGCTTTTGCACACAGAATAGCACTGACACTACCCCTTTAAACACAAACCTTTAAACGTGGATCCCGTCGAGTACGACGGACAATCTGGGTGCTAATACCTTCCCAGGTTGTAACCAACCCCCTTTCTCAATTTCTCTGTTTCGCGACCGTCTTATCCATATCTTTTCCTAGGTTTATGCAGCATTACCTTTCCTTCGGGATAAAAATGCCTAGCTGGCGACTCTTTTCTGTTCATCTTAATGTTCTCTCTTTCGCCGACCGTTCGCGCTTGTACCGGGATGTAAATCTTTGGGTGCGACACTATTGACTTTTCAAGTTTGCTATTTTATAGGATGCCTTAGGCTTAGGTATTAGCCTTAGGAGTTCATTAATATCCTTCCTTAGTTAGTAAGAGTTGTTTAAGAAGTTTGACATATCTTAATTGTTCATATTTCTTCATCATGCTAAATTTTTTTTCGTAGGGGGGAAGATATAGTAAACACTTCATTCCTCATCTCTTATGCATTTATTTGTTTTTGCCTTAGCACCTTGGTGCTTTGTTCATAGGTTTCCCTTTTGTTCCTTAGATTCAACTCAACTTCCTTAGGAAGTAAGTTGAATTCTAACTTGCTTTTCTTTTTCTTAGGTTTAGATTACCTCACAAACCATAGGACCACATTTTGTACATAATGAGATAACTTAGGGTTGTGTCTTAGTCCCCCATTAGCTTTGACCTTTGCCTTTTGAGTCTTTCTCTTCTCATCTTCAAACAAATCCAAAAAGACTTAATAAATGTATGAAAGGAACCCTTGTGTATAGCCTTATTCCATGGGGCACTTACATTCATTCCATCTTGGAATGGTGTAGGCTTGTCTAGCATGATATACAAGTCTTATCAAGGGATTGTTTCCCAAAGAAAAATCTAAAAGACATTTCTTCATAAAAGCTACAAATACATGTAATAAGTTCAACAAGTTAGTGAACTTAGACCTTGATCCTTGGAAAAAAGTCTTGGATAAATTCTCCTTGCTTGGTGTGCTTGTTCTATTATTCCATCTTGGAATGTGTAATACCTCAAAATTTTCCCTCTTATATCCTCAAAATTTTGCATATCATTTAGCATACATAACTTCACAAAAATAAACAAAAACATTGCATCATGTGTAGCATAGTTGAGGCATAGGTATGTGGTCAATGACCGGAGCAAATGAAGGCTATAGAAATACAATCAAAGGGCCACAAATCTCCTCAATCATGTGCAAGGGGTATACAACATCCCACAAGTCTCCATTTGAAGCCTCAAGTCTTGGAAAGAAGTGAATGGCTCCAAGGAATGCAAGCAGTGCAACATCTCCTACGGAAATGGCCAAATTAGGGTTTCATTTCTACTGAGCTTCCCCAGGAATTTTTGAGCAAAAGTGGATTCCATTGTGTTCTATATGGAAACAAGTGTATAGGGTTCAAATTTCATCCACAAATTCATTTTGGGAGAGGTTCAATTGGTCAGATGATTGAAAATCAAGAATTTGGGGAAAAGTCAACCATGCTGAAGAAAAAGTCAACTCCTGACTTTTTGAGATCAAAATCATAAAATTAGGGTTACAAGGATCCTATGTTTCAAATTTGATCAAGAAATAATGGAGTAATCAAGAGAAATAAAAAAAAACCAAAACTTACCATTTTTGGAAAATTAGGGTTTCCAAAAATGGCAAGTTTTAGTCATTTTTGCAGCTACTTTGAATGAGGCCTTCTCCCAAAATATGAAAGATATGAAAATTCTACTTGGAGCCAATTAAAGAGGGCGTCCTGAGCTTCAAACCCATAGGTGGAACTCACCCATATCATAAAAAATGAGAGAGGTGTGATCTTGCAAAGTCTAATCAAACTAGGGCAGAACTAGGTCATGGGTGAGGCAGGAAGCTGGCCAGCGCGCGTGCCCTGCCTAGCAATTCATCAAACATGTCGTGGCTAGAGTGTCAAGCCATTTTTCTTTTCCAAAAATGCTTCAAATGAATTTTTGGGTGAACTACAAAGTTTTTCCTTGATGTAATCCCTACAAGATTGGTGTTCAAAGATTTTTCATTTGAGCAAGTCTTCTTGGGCTATTTAGGGGTCAAAGTGGAGAGGTTGCAACTGGCCAGCCATAGGACCATGGGCACAAGGCATGCCAAATTCGTACATGCCAATATGCAGTCTTATGGCAAGCTATGCAATGATCATTTTGAGATGGTTAGAGGTCATCATTCATTATGGTCCAAACACCAAACTTGTTCTATGATCCTTCCAGTTCAATTTGAGCCCAAGGATCATGTGTTTTGGTGACTTGTTCTTGAAGAAACATCCAAAAGAAGATGACACCATGCCATCTGTTTTCTTGCAGGCTAAGCCATTGTATCTCATGTGGAAATTCAGTCCATTCAAGAGCCTTTACATCATGTTATGTTCATACTCACCACAAGTAAGGAGATGGCATTATCTCATGCTGCATGATCACTCCATTTACCATGCATACCTTTGAAAATCAAGCAAATGAAGAACTTCCAAGCTTTAAAGGCACGTTGGAATGATCAGCCTCATCATATGACAACAAGTTCCATCATAACAACTATGTTCCTCACTGCATATGATCAGATTCGAGCAACTAACTCAAGATACAAGTTCAGCTGCATTGGCATTGCCCCTCACACCTTCACTTTGATCCATTCACCACCAGTTGGAACTAACCATAGTTCTAACTGTTAATTGTGGTTGATAATTGTCAACTACACATATAAAGCTTGATCCCCAACTGAATTGCACCCACCATTTTCATTTTGCACAAATCACATCCAAATTCCTTGATCTCTCTCTCTCTGCACCTTCACTGCATTTTGCTTCGAGCAGCTTCCACCCTCTTCATTCCAACCTCAATCATCTTCAATTCATCATCATCATCATCACCTCAAGCATGATATTCATGGAGGACTGAGCTTGAATCTTCAAGAATCGCATACTGCAACTTTGTGATTGCACTGTATTTTTGATTGAAGCTTCATAATCTTCATCTCTCTAGCTTTGATCTTCATCTATCCATTATCAACACCATGTCTTGTTCAATTTTTGTGATGCTCATGGCTTGAAGCTCCTAGGTTTCATCTCTGCATAACACTGATCAACATTGTGTCTTCTTTGATCTCTCAAGATTCACGCATCATTGGGTGTTTATTTCACTCTGGCTGATCAAGAACAAGAGCAAGCAATTCAAGGAACCTCATCTCTGGCCTTCTAGCAACATTTTGTCATCTCTGCAATTCAGGTATGTCCTAAATTTCAACTGATTCGAATTGCACATTTCTAAGTGTTTTCATGTTGTTTGAGGCCTGATAGAGGTTATGGTTTGGCTGGCTAGTTGATAGGCATCATAGATGCGTAGATTCAATTTTCTCAGGTTTTGTTTAGGTCTTCGATTCTGAAAATTTAAGAACTTAGAGTGAGTGTTGAAGCCATATTTGTGATCAGGAGAGTGAGGCGAGCATGGTTATGGTCTTGGATTTCGTTTTCCTCAAGGATTCAGAAAACCCTAGGTTTGAGGAAACCGGAGAAGATGACCGAAGGTCACTTCCGGTCACCTGAACAGTGCCCTAGAATTAATTATGAGAACATGTCATGGCCTTTGGATCTTGATTATCCAACGTTCACAAATTAGCCAGCACATTAAAAATCTCGTGCCTGACACATGTCACCAAGTCAACATAAAAGTCAATCAGTTCATATCCACACCCCCTGCGCATTTTCCTTAGGCCCAATTCAGTTGTTTTTGATGCTTTTGGCACCCCCAAGCCCATACCAACTTAGTCCATTTCATTTCTTTTTATTTTCTTTTTCATTTTAATTCATTTTTCGTTTCTTATTTTTAAAATACCAAAAAGCCTTCAAAAATTATCAATTAATTCATGAGAGATACTTGAATTTTTATTTAATTTTCCATAATTTTAGATTTTATTTTTGTTCATTTTTGAGATCAGAATTAATTTCTCATTTGAATTAAATTCTATTTTTCTCATTTTTGACCCATAAACTTGTACATTTTTGTTTTCTCAAACCATGTATGATAAATGTGTCATTCTTCTTGTGTTGTTTTTTTATTCCATCAAACTTCATCAAAAGAGTTTTCTTTGGATTTTTAGGTCATGTTTGGATCATTTTTGAGTCCTTTCTTTCACTTGTATATTCAAAAGCCCTAATTGAGTTCTACCCTTCCATTAACCATCCAAAAAGATGACTTTTAATGAGATTTTTTGTACATATGTTACTCTCTGGATTTTGTATTGAATTGTCAACTTTCATAATTTTTTAAGGTCATTTGGTATTTTTCTTGAGTTGTTTGATGTCTAAGCCATTTTTGTTCCTTCATGTTGTATTCTCTTACTTCAAATGAATAAGGCATTTATGCCATTAGTCTAAGGTCTTGTTTCTGGTTCTTGTGAGTCATATCATAGGTCCTCTAACATTGAAAACCATCCTTGGGTCCTCACCTTTAATTTTTGGGGTTTTACTTGAGTCCTAAGTCATACATGTCCCATTTTAAGCTAATCTTCCTTCTCTTTCCATCTTAAGCACTTCAAAATCCTTTTGTACATAATTTAACTTCATCTTGTCATTATTTTGAGTCTTATAAGTGTTTTGTGATCATCCATACTTGTTCATCTCCTTTTAGAACCATTTTGCTTCCTTTTGAACTCCATTTGTCACTTAAAGGACTTTAGAAACCCTAATTTGAACACCTAGCCTTAGGATGCTTCTTAACCCATCATTTGTGAACATTTTCCAAGTACAATCTCCATTTTATTTTGTTTTCAAACCCCTGGTTTTTGTATGGGGAAGTCAAGTCCCTTTGGTTATATTTTTGAATATTTTCCTAAGTCATTTTGTTTCATCTTTATAACCATGCCTCTATATGCATTCTCCACCCTTTTCAATCTCATACTTGAGTACCTTTAACTTGAATCTCTTCCTTCTCATTTGATCTATTCATTCCCCTCACTTCCATATAGTGTCAAGTTCTGGATTTTTCATTTAACTTTGAGTTTAGGAGTTTTTGGTTTAGTAAACACTTAGGTTGTCTTTCTAACCTCATCCTTAGGGTTTAGTGGTACTTCAGAACATAGTTTGACTTTAATTCAATTAATTCGTTTAGAAAATTTTGAATTGGTTTAGCCACTGACTTTTTAGGTTTGCTATCTTGCAAGATGCTTTAGGCTTGGGTATTAACCTTAGAAGCTCACTAATATCTTTCCTTAGCTAGTGTGAATTGTTATTGAAAATTGCCATGTAATAATTGTTCATGTTTCTCCATCATGCTAACTCTTGTTTTTATAGAGGGGAGATGAGGTAATCACTTCATTCTTTATCTATTAGGCATTTATTTGTTTTGCCTAAGCACCTTTGTGCTTTGTTTATAGGTTCCCTTTCCTCTCTTTAGATTCAACTTAACTTCCTTAGGAAGTAAGTTGAATTCTAACTTGTTCTTTCTTCTCCTTAGGTTAGAATACCTCATTAACCATAGGACCACACTTGTACATAATAAGATAACTTAGGGTTGTGTCTTAGTCCCCCATTAGCTTTGACCTTTTCCTTTTGAGTCTTTCTCTTCTCATCTTCAAACAAAAATCCAAAAAGACTTAACAAATGTATGAAAGGATCCCTTGTGTATAGCCTTATTCCATGGGGCACTTGCATTCATTCCATCTTGGAGTGGTGCAAGCTTGTCTAGCATGATGTACAAGTCTCATCAAGGGTTTTGTTTCACAAAGAAAATTCAAAAGACAATTCTTCACAAAAGCCACAAAAACATGTAATAAAGTTCAACAAGCTAGTGAACTTAAACCCTAATTTATGGGAACAAGTCTTGGATAAATTCTCCTTGCTAGGTGTACTTGTTCTATTATTCCATCTTGGAATGTAGTGGCAAGTACACATTCCATGGAAAAGAGTTTGAATTCACTTCCTTGTGCCAAATTCATACAAAACTCTTAAAAATAAAATAACAACAATAATCGACTATTTTGTGGGAACTTCTTTTCTCACCTCATTCATTCTAAACGCGAACTTGTGACGACTTGTCTCGCATGCAAGACGGTAAATGAACTCGTACCAGATGAGCCTACAACACCTGGGCATAGACATACGCAGTTCCAGCATAAAACACATACAAATAGTTCCCGCCTTATTTAGGCGAACTACGTCGAATCTGATCCTCATTTTCCCGATGAGGTACGTAGGCAGCGGGGTAGGGCCCGCTCGAGCACATTCTTTATTTTCCCTACATTTCCCCATTCCTTTCCATTTTCTTTTCCAGTTCCATTTGCATTCCTATTCCAGTCAGCAGTTTTATTCAGCAACACTCGTATTTTCTCACCCTTTGAAACAAACAAACAAGCGTGGATCCCGTCGGGTACGGCAGACAATTTGGGGTGCTAATACCTTCCCAGGTTGTAACTGACTCCCGAACCCAGATCTTTGGTTCGCAGGACCTTGTCATTTCCTTCTTCCTCGGGTTTGTGCAGCATTACCTTTCCTATTCATTCGGGATAAAAATTCCTGGCTGGCGACTCTACCTTTTCTGCGTCACTTTCGCGTTTGTACTAGGATAAAAATCCCGGGAGCGACAGCTGGCGACTCTGCTGGGGATCGAACCCAGAATCTCTGGTTTCCCTTATAGAGTCAATCTTAGCGCCTGTTTTTTTTTCTTTGGGTGTTTATATGTGTGTGTGATGTTGTGTTTATTTACTGTTTTCGTTTACATTTTACTTTACAACTTTATTTACTGCTTTCAGTATTTATTTTCACATGCATCATACTGGACTGTGTTGGTTTCATTTTTTTTCTGTGGGACGGGCTTTGTTACTGTGAGATAAGCCAAATACCCGACTTGAGTGCACCTAGGATTTAGAGTGGTTCCACTTTGGCTTCATGGCATATTTCTATGTTGGTATTAGTGAGTTCCACGCCTTGACTTACGACCTTCTCGGAAATGTATTGACGCCGGAATCTTTCTGGGGCAATACACTACCTTGATAGTTATGTGCAGTCAGGGGACCGATCATTGAGAACCTTTGTGGTAACATCCCTCTCCAGTGATGACAGTCGCATACCACATTTGTTGGCAAACCCACTCGCATCCGAGGGCCCACTGGGAACTCGCATAGGATGGCCTGGTTCTCTCATAGGAATCCAGTTAAGGCAAACTGTTCGTATGACGATAATATTGTACCATTCGGGATGAATGTACTATTGTTTCTCGATTCAGTGCTTGAAGCTGAGGACTTATGAGGGATGCTTGTTTCCTTGGACTCAGCTGAGACCTCCCTGAGTAGTACATAATGCCAAACCAATTCCCTAATTTGGTCATGAGCCATTTCTCGGAGATGGTAAACGTATTATTGCTATTCGGCTTTGAGAGTCCGTGATGTTTGACCCGAGTAGCACACCCGTGAGATTTGGAGGGTTTTTTACAGGTTTGCACGAGCCCTAAACTTCAACATACCCATTGTGCCAGCATACTTCAATGATATGATCTTGTTCTGATAATTATGGATTCTGAAATCATGAACTCCTGATCAGAAAGATACTTGTGATGATGTTATGGCCTTGCACAATCACTTGATTACCTGATTCACTACACAGACACATCACTGATCACATGCCTTGCCTTGCATAACATCATAACATCATTAATCATTTTGTGTTTTTTTTATTCTCAGGGTTCATTACCTCCTATTCCTGGTCATATTTGCTGCTTCAACATGGAGATTCCAAGGAAGAGAAATGTCCATTATACTTTCCCACATCCAGAGACAAATGGTATTCAGAAGTTAATTGGCTTGATGGGTGACAAAGTGCTTGATGATTTCAGAAAAGAGTTTGGAAAGATCATAGACTATGTGAATAAGCCCACCACTGATCAGAGGGATAACTTGCATTAATGGGCTTAACCTCAGCTGACATTGCATGGGGATGCAACATAGATCTTGTGGGCAAAGAATTATTAGTCAGTTGTGGTAGCTTCCCAAGTGTGCCTTTGATAGGAAAGAAGGGTGGAATTAGTTACAATCCTATCTTGTCCAGGAAGCAGTTTGGTTATCCATTAAGAGTTGCGCCATTGATTGAAGAGGAAAATGAATCTTTATACTTTCTAGCAGAAGGAAATCTCAAGAAGAGCATGCTGATATCCCAAGCTTGGGAGGTTAGAGTGATTAAAAGGAAGAAAGACTTTGGGAGAGTGGATCCCAACACTTATGATCCTTTTACCAGCTGGTTGGAGGATCGTGTGAAGACCCTGTTACTCCCATTTTCTAGAGAAACACCTCTCTACCCTAAGGAGGTAGCACCCACAACATCAGTGCCTCTTCAAGAATATCAAAAGTTGGAAGCCATGATTCAACAACTCAGGTTGGAGAATCAAGAAGCTTACAATTCATGCCAGAAACTGAAGATGCAAAATAAAAAGTTAGAGGAAAGAGCTCACAAAGCTGAAGAGATGGTTAGGCTCAAGCAGAAAGACTTTCAGGAGAGAGATCTCTACTTCAAGAAAAAGGGATTAGCTGAAACTCACAAGGCGGCCCAATGTCAGAAGGAGAAGAAAGATTTTAATAATGCTAATGAGGCTGTCACCTTATGGCAAGAAAAGTGGGAAGACAATTTGAGGAAGCAGAAGGAGCTGGAGATCAAGCACAAGTTAGAAGTCAAGAGTCTTCAAGATTCTTTGGATGGACAGAGAGAGCTCCTTCAGAAGGCTTATCATCAAGAGAAGGGTCGTCTCCAAAGTTTAGCAGAAATCCAACAAGCAATAAAGGAAGCTCAGAAAGAAATAGAAGATTTGAAATTGAAAGCTGATGTCAAGAGAGCCAAGAATGATTCTATTACAAGCCAGGAAAGTGAAAAGGTGTTCCTACAGCAAATTGAGGAATTACATGCCTCCTTTTACCTTAGGGACATCTTAATTCAGAAGCTTGTATAGGAGCCTACACATCTGGATATACCTCAGATGTTGCAAAATGTCAAGCGCCTTAGTTGGAGATTACAGGATGTAGACCTTCCTAAGCTTTAGTTTTATATGCATATGAATTGGATTACCCACAGGCTTGTTGTGGGAATCCCCTCTCTCTTGATGTACTTTTTCTTTCTTGACGTATGAATTTGTACCTTGTGAGGATCTTTGTTATTCCAATTGTCTTCTGATTTACCTGAAGTCTCTGGTTATTATCTGTTGCACGGACACAAAATAAATGCCACCACTTCAAGTTTGAATGTCACACAGGATTTTCTCAACACCAGAATGGGAAAGTAGTTGAAGCCTTGGGAATAAAAGGAACACATTGCATTGCATACACATCATTTGCATTTCTTCTTTGTTTTGCAGGTTTTCTACGGGTTGCTTAACTTATTTGCATTTCAGGCAAAGAATGCGAGGACTGCCAAGACCCGTTATCTTCGACAGAATATCCCGCATCATTATGCAACTCATAACAACCAGAGGACAGTCATGGATGCTATGCAAACTGAGCTTAATGTGTTTCACACCAGAATAGGAGATTTCATGGTCATGATGCAAGGGATGGCTCAGGGACAATAAGAGTTAAGAAATGAAATTAAGAGGCTCAACCCTCCTCAGACTAATCCTCCCGTAACCACTCCTGAAGTACAAGTGACTCCTCCCAACACCAACAATGGCCCAGGTGGACTTCAAGTTCTAGAGCATGGAACAACAACTTTCATTCTAGTACAAGACAGGCAAGGGGATCAGTTTCCTTCTTTTAACAATGATATGGTATTTGGTGGAGAAGGAAATCTTCAAGACTTTTTGATGCTTGCTGAGAAAGTCAAAGCCCTACAGTGTAGAGACACTTTGGGGATAGATGTGTCAGACATGGGTCTAGTCCCTGGGGTGGTTATTCCTCACAAATTCAGGCCACCTACTTTTGAAAAGTATAATGGTATCTCCTGCCCTAAAACTCACTTGCATGCATTCTACCGGAAAATTGCTGCCCATACTAGGGATGAAAAGCCCTGTATGTACTACTTCCAGGATAGTCTCTCCGGAGGATCCTTAGAATGGTATATGAAGCTAGAGAGAAGCTCTGTGAGAAGCTGGAAGGAATTGGGAGAAGCATTCCTCAAGAAATATCAGTATAATATCGACATGGCGCCCAGTCGCACTCAACTTCAAAGTCTGACTCAGAAGAACTCCGAGAGCTTCAAAGATTACGCACAAAGGTGGTGTGAAGTGGCCGCCAGAGTGCAACCACCTTTGTTGGAGAGAGAAATGGTAGACCTGTTCCTGGATACCCTCCCTGGGCATTTCATGGAAAGGCTAGCTGGATGTTCCTCAAGTGGATTCTCAGATATCATCTTGACTGGCGAGAGGGTAGAAAGCTAGATCAAGTAAGGGAAGATTCTGAATGGGGGCGCTTCAAGTTCTGGCGTCAAGAAGCCCTTCTTGAAGAGGAGAGAAAGAGATACTAGGGAAGTATACGCGTAGAGGGGAGGAAGTAATGGAGGGTTTTATCAGCAAGTGGCCCCTGTCACTATATCAGCTCAACCTGTTCAACAACAAGTCCAACCACCGCAGCCGCAACGCCAACAAAGGTATCAGCAAAGAGCTCCTCGTCCATATTACCCCTAGAGGACCAGAGAAAGACATCTCGAAACTCCGCCAGCTCCTACAGCTCCAGATGATTCAACTCCAAACTCTACAACCCCCGAAGCCAGGCCAAATTCCTGAGGGTTATGATACAAACGCCAGATGTGAATTTCATTCCGGAGCCCTAGGGCATACCACATAAAATTGCAAATCTTTGAAGCATGTTATTCAAGACCTACTGGATTCTAAAGCGATTAATTTTGCTCCTACTCCTAATGTAAAACAGAACCCCATGCCTCCTCACGGGGGTACAGTTGGGGCAGTTGATGATGGGGAGAATCTAAACTTGGTGTGTGATATTGACGACTTGCAAACTCCGTTGAGTGTTGTTAAAGCATGTTTGGCCTTGCGGGGTGTGTTTACAGGTTGTGGAAGTGATTGTACAGGGTGTGTTGAAGCTCCAAATGGTTGTGAATAGTTGAAAACAGAGATCCAAGGTATGATTAGTGAAGGAGTGTTTCAGTTTGACAAAGTTGTAAAGGAAAGCGAAGTCTCCACAGTAACCATTTTCTACGATCCATCTCAAGTTCCTACACGGGCCAGAGTGGCACCGATAATGATTACCACTGCAGGACCAATAATGTATCAGAGTGATAAAGCCATTCCCTGGAATTATGGCGGCGAAGTATATTGTAACGGCCAGAAGCAAGATTTGGCCACGTCTAGTGTCGCTCCCACCAAATGACACCGGGCCAGAAGGGGTACAGACGCGAACGGTCGGCGAAAGAGAGAACATGAAGATGAACTGAAAAGAGTCGCCAGCTAGGCATTTTTATATCGAAGGAAAGGTAATGCTGCATAAACCTAGAAAGAGATGGATAAGACGGTCGCGAACCAGAGAAACTGAGAAAGGGGGTTGGTTACAACCTGGGAAGGTATTAGCACCCAGATTGTCCGTCGTACTCGACGAGATCCACGCTTGAAAGATTTGTGCTTAAAGGGGTAATGTCAGTGCTATTTTGTGTGCAAAAGCTGGAAAAGAAAGCAAGTGTCAGTGCAAAAGAAGTGTGAAGTGAAATGAAGGAGTGTTAATGTAAGGAAAAAGTGTAAAGCTCAAGACTATGAGGCTAAAAGAATAATGCTAGAAGAGGGGGAATATACAGAGACTTTTGTTCGATAACAGTTAAGTTATGCCTATGTATCCTCTCGTACAATGAGGAAGTCAGAACACCGTAGTTCGACTCAAAGAGACTGAAAGATAAATTGACTGATGAACTGCTTACTTGCCTATGCTCAAGTGTATGACTCGTCTGGCTCGAATGCTAACTGTCTTGCATTAGACGGAAGAAGCAAGTTCTCGTTTGTGAGTGAATGAGATGAGAAAAGAATCCCGGAGGAGACGATTATTGCTTGTTTTTGGTATTTTCAATATTTTATTGCTTTTTTGTGTTTGTCATAAGAAAATGAGCTTAAGCCTAAACCAAGGGTTAGTAAACTCATCACATCCTCCCTCTGATTAGGGGTAATGAGAATACCTTAAGTATGAAGTAAGCACCTCACACTTAATCACCATGGTGTAAGATTAAGATCATTAACCTACTTGTGATTATTTAGATGTTTTTTTGAGTTTTTGTTTAGTGTTAAGTAATGAGTTTAAGCCATAATCAAGGATTTAATGGACCCATTACACCATCCTAATAGAAGGATGATAGATGAGAACATTTAAGCTGAGAAAGGCTCCTCAACTTAATCCATGATTAGGGATTAACCTCATGACAAAACAAAACCTTTATTAAAGTGGATTTTAGTTAATGATAAGATTAAGAAATGGATTTTATGGTTTGTAATACAACTTGAGGGGGACTTGTCCATTAACACTAGGGTTAGTCCTTCTCAACCAATTAAGGAAGAATTAGAACCCTAATGCAAGGCCCAAGTTACAAGCTTGATGTCTTAGTGATTATTAGATGAATTAATTAAAGGATTTAAACACATTAAGGGTTTAACACTTAGGATTAAAGTTATACACTCCATCCTAAGAGAAGGATGCAGGCATAACCTTAATCACAAAGCCTTAAAACCTTTAAGGTTTAATCCCTGATTAAGAGATGAGAAGAGAAGACACAAAAGATGACACAAAGGTAAAACTAATGGGGGACTAATCAAACCCTAACTGTGATCATGCTTGGGTACTCCTAGAGTTTATGAGGCTTGCAAGAGATCTTCAGGAAAAGCCACAAAGGAAGAAGAAAGATGGAAGGAGGAGAAGCAGAAAGAAGCAAGTCAACTTACTTCACTTAAGAAGATAAGTTGCTTGAAGAAAGAAAGTGAGGAGGGAACATGAATGAGCAAGCTCACTCTAAGACAAAAGCAAAATGCAACAATGAATGCATAAGAGAGATGAGAAGAGATTGTGAGAAGTGAAGGAAAATTCACTTCTCAAAGTAACTTACCACATGAAAAGTTAGTAAAAGGAAATGAAAATGAAATGAAAATGAAAAGTATGCAATGATGCAAACCAAAACCAGAAGCATGTTCATGATGTTGATGATGCTAAGAGATGATGCAAATGTATGTCATGAGATGCAAATGATCATACAAGCAATGAAGATGCAAATGAAGCATGAAAGGAAACATGGAAGTTCATGAATGCACATGGAATGTAATCAAAGCATAACATGGCAAATGAATGATGTAATGATCAAAAATGATTCTCATGTGTCCTAAGATGTCTTATATGTCTTGTGAATGCACAAAAAGTCATGGAAAGTTCATGGAAGCAAGCATATGTAAGATGAATGCAAGTGAAGATGCAAAATTAGGGTCATATGAACATGTGAGATGCAAAACTCAAAAACAGAAGCAAATCATAAGATAAAAAATTGAAAATTCACTCAAAAGAACCCTAAACATATACTAGGTTACCATCCAAAGGGGGAGGTCAGAAGCTAAACCTAAAAGGAGTTATGGATTTTTGTAGTTTCTAGGGTTTTAAGGGTGATCCTAAATGCAAAATGCCAAATAAATTGAAAATGAAAGATAAAAATGAAACAAAAATGTTTTTAGAAACTAGAAGTCATGCATAGAACAATGCAAAAAGGATCATTCACAAACTCAACTTGGTTTAAAAGTTATGAATTTTTGAAGTTAGGGTTAAAAATATATAAATTTAAGAACCCTAATTCATTGAAAAAATATCAAAGTGTGATCAAAACCAAAACGAAATTTGTGTGGTGAGTTTGTAAATGCTTCTAAATGTTCAAAGACGTTCTCTGATTTTTTTGGTGATTTTTAAATACTTAAATGTATTTTTAATTAATTAAAATCAATTAACTAATTAAAAATAATATTTAAATGATTTAAAAATATTTTTTTAATGCAAAAAATAAAAATAAAAATATTTTTGGGTTCTGAAAATTAATAAAATATTTGATAAACATTTTCAGAATTTTTTGATGTTTTTTACTATTTTTAAAAATTCGTACAAAATAAATTAGAAAAAATGAATTAAAAACAAAATAAATGGAAAGTATGCAAAATGGAGAGTCAGGATTGATTCTGGGTTTGAATCCATTGACCTGGCGCGCATCTGGACGACCCATATTTAAATCTCACTAAACCTAATTAAAATATTAATTAATCCTGATTAAGTGTTAATGAAGGGATCCTGGCCATTCAATGCACGTGGGAAAGATTAATCTAACGACTCACATTTAAAAATTGCCCTAACCCTAATTAATTAAGTTAATTACTCTCAGGTGGCCGGAAATGACCTCCGGTCATCTTCTCCGGCCACACCTCCCCTGAAAAATTTCTATCTCACTCCCTAGGCCATAAAAACATGCCAAAATCTCCAGAACTCATCCTTTAACATCAAACAACAAGAATCCAGCAACATAAACAATTTATTTTACCCACACAAAGAGAATCGAAGAAGAACAAGTTTAGGGCAAAAGTTTCAAAGCAACATAAAATGCTTGTTTCTGGCTCATTTTCGAAAATAAACACATCCCCATGATCAGGGCAACACATAGAACAACATTTTAACAAGAAAACAAGGTTCTGGAAAAATTGTTCATCATGTTACCTGAGGTTGAGCTTTCGAATTCTGGGCTTTCTGGCCTTCTTCCTTGTGCTTTTCCACTCCAATGAACCCCTTGATGCTTCTGGTAAGCTTGAAACAAGTTTATGTGGAGTGTTTTGAAGGTTTCAGTTCAGAGGTGGTGAAAATCGTATTTTGGTTTGAGGTGGTTTCAGGTTGTTTTGATGGGTGGGAAATGATCAGTGATTAATTTGAAGATGAATGGTGGAAGAAGTTTGAAGTTTTGTTAAGTGTGCTGAGAGTTTCGAAGCAAAATGCAAAGGAGGGGATTTTTTGTGAACTATGGCAATGCTGAAGTGTTAGGCTTGGTTCTTGTGTGAAATGGCTTGCGTAAAGCATGTATGTGAAGCTGTGATAGGTCAGAATAGTTGGTGTGGGCTATGCTGATTGGTATGGTGCAAAATGCAAAAAGTCAACATTGGTTGTACTTTAAGGTATGGGCTGGTTCAGGCCAAGTACAAAGAGGTGTCTGGTGCAGCAAGATTCAAGGATAGCCATGGAAATCTCTTTGAGGCAAATCAGCAAGTTGTGACAAAGTTATGGGAGGTTTTGCAAATTCATGAACCTTTGGCCCTTTTGAGATTTCTTTATGTGCATGTCATGAAAATGTGAAATTCTTTGGTCAATTCTGAGCTTTAAGCCAAGAACTATGATGTTATGATGTGTAGAAGTCACTTTGAAGTCACAAAATGAATTGGCAAGAGGTTTTGCAAAAATCCCTCTTTGGTGCATTCTTGAAAATTATGTGATTTTTGCCAACTTTGGAAAGCCATAACTTGAGTTCCAAAATGAATTAGACCTTGTTCTTGTACTTTTTGAAAGAGGAATGATCCAATCTACAACTTTCATGACCAACAATTTTTCATTTGAAGCATTTTTGGTTGAGAAAGAGGAGGTTGAAAAACTTTCCCAAAATGGAAAGTTTACATTACAAGTCATTTCCATTTTTGGAACCTTTTGGTTTTGCTCACTTTTCTTCAAATTTGTGAGCTTATAAACACTTCAATGATAAAATAAAGACCATATAACTTCAATTTGATGAAAAATCCACTTTGGGTCCATTGATGGGGGCCTCAGATGCCCTGATTTTGCTCTGACTTGTTCAGGAAGTTACCCAGTGATCAGATGACTTCCACAATGAATTTCTTCATCAAACGTGGTATGTATGATCCTTATAACATATTGAGACCAATAGAAACAAGAATGACCAAAAAATTTGGAGTTATGGCCTCTGAAACCAAAACCCTAATTTTAGGTCATCTGTGCAGTTAAATCCTGGCTCTGCTTCCATGCCTTGCCAGTTCTTGTGATTCTTTGACTTCCTTGATCTTTTGAGGATAAAATATGATGATTGAACATACATGGACCCTATTGAGATGATTTAATACCTTTGGAATGGCTCAGATGGCTCATGGATTGCTCAGATCACAAACCCTAGATGCAGATGACTTTGAACCAATGCAGTGAAGCAAAAATGCAATATGAGATGATATGATTGAATTAATGCAAATGAAAAAGATCACAAGCCATGGTGTGAACTTAGTGAGGGCAAATTTGGGGTGTTTACAGCTGCCCCTATTCAAACATAAGTTAGCTATGCAGGATGTAAGCGACGGGCTTATCAGACAAGCAAGATAACTTGTGGTTGAATACCAAAGACAATCCAAAATTTGCACTCACTGGGCGTGAAGAAGAAAAGGAATATAGATTGTAAAAGAAAGTATAATATGATTATCAAGTGCGGGCGATGGAGGACGACCATCGAGGAGAGGACGACTGCTGGGGATAAAGCAATGACGGGGACGACCGACATGCTGGGGGAATAAAGAGATTATGATGGGGACGACCATCAAGCAAAGAAACAAGATTCTATGGGGATTAAAGGTAAAGGCAGTGATGGGGACGACCATCCGGTTTATAAAGTATAAATGAAATAAATGATGAGGTACGGTCATTAAAGGTGAAGGACGATCACCTAGCAGGGGACGGCTGCTCTGTTGGGGATAAGGATGAGGGACGGTCATCCAAGGTGAAGAACGATCACCTGGCAGGGTACGGCTGCCGAAAGTATCACGACATAAGATGAATGTCGGATAGAAAAGGTCGACGATGGGGACGACCATCGGATAAGCATGATGAAGTATGATCATCAAGAGGTGAAGGACGATCACCTAGCAGGGTACGACTGCTCTCGGGGTTTATCACAACATAGGACGAATGTCAGATAATAAGATCAATGATGGGGACGACCATCGGATAAAATGATGAAGGATGATCATCAAAAGGGTGAAGGACGATCACCTAGCAGGGGACGGCTGGTAAATATCATGACATAGGACGAATGCTGGATAGAAAAGGGTTCCAATAATGGAGACTCCGCTGGGGGAATGATGAAGGACGATCATCTAAAGGTGAAGGACGATCACCTAGCAGGGTAAGGCTGCCGAAAGTATCATGACATAGGACGAATGTCAGATAGAAGAAAAGTAATTTTACTGGGAATTTACTGGGGAATAGTAAACACGGACGAGTGTTTACATCCAAGAAATGAAAGGTATAAGTGTTTGACACTGTGTATAGATTAAAGATGCGGTTAAGCATCCTTAAGACTATGATACAGACGAGTATCGGTAGAAACAAACGCTGACGCGTGTTCAGAGATGATGATACAGATGAGTACCAACTGGTTAACAAAGAACACGGACGAGTGTTGAATCTGAAGGGAAATAAGTGGTGTATATAAGATACAGACGAGTATCTGTATGAGTAAAGTTAAGCAGGAGTGAGGCACATATGAGTGTTCAACTTGCTGGGGAGAGTATGACACGGACGGGTGTCAAAAGAGAGAGTGTATAAATTATTATGGCGACCAGTGGGGATAGGATGACACGGACGAGTGTCGAAAGAAATGTATTATAAACAAGCGTTTGGTTTACGATAAGTGTTTAGGCAACCAAGCTGGGGAACAGTGACACGGACGGGTGTCCAAAGAGAGTGTATAGATATATCTGCAGGGGATGATACGAGATGACACGGACGAGTGTCGAGAAGAGTATACATGAACACGTATTTGTAAGTGCAAAGGGAACGCTTCGGCTTTCTGCTGAGGAAATATGAGATGACTAGTGTCGAGAAGAATAGGTTATGTATAAATATCTGTTTGTAGAGAGTGTTTTGGTGACTTTATCGGGAAATGATGGCACCGATGAGTGTCAAAAGGAGCATGTATCTGCATTTGTAGGAGTGCAAATGGATGCTTTGGCTTTTGAGGGGACTGTGAGCCTTTATATACATTGTTGATGTGGTAATGGTATTTACAGGTGTCTGATTCAAAACCTGACTTGTGATTATACAATATGTTTGATTTTTACCGTAATGCTCCGTATTAGACGGAATGCTACACTCTGAGGGGAAATATGATGCGAATGCTATGATTATGCAAAGATACCGGTCCGGGATTTGGATCCCGCTACCGTGGAGATCTCTGATTGATCTGCTTGAAAGAAGATCCCAGTTGGGGATGAGATCATTGGTAGATCTGATATGTGTATGACTCTGCTTGGGGAAAGAGGTCACCGATAGACCTATCCTGGTAATGAGGAACCCAGCTGAGGATGTGGAAGCTTTCGTCACTTTGTTGTGTGGGAAATCCAGACATTGCTCTTCTGGTAGAGGCTGGAGCTCTAGGGGAGATGGTTCCCTGTCTAACACTGGGCTGGGGAAGAAAGGATTTCTGAACTATCTTCCTAAAGATTTCTGTGGGGATCCTGCTGAGGATGATACTTGACAACTCAGCTGGGGAATGAGCACCTTCAGATGCTGCTCTGAAGAAAATGTGCTGGAGAAGTGGTGCATGGTCACTCTGATGGGGAGAGAGCACTTCTGGTGCTGTCTGGAAGATGTGTTGAGGAAATAATGATTTAGCAACTTTGCTGGGGAAAACCTTTCATGCCTCATATTGCGCTCTGAATACCTGCAATCCTGTTATGACAAAGAAACGCACAAGTACCCCGAGGTATCCCTTACTGGATTCCATCATAGGAGTTTAGACACTCCCGGGAGTAAGTAATATATTTCCTGCAAGCATGTGATTTAGAAAGGCACATCTGTTTTTATGCAACCATTATATGAAGGATATCTGACGTTTTTGCAAATGAAATAAAATATACAGGACGGAGTGTGACTGAAAAATCTGATTTTATTAATTTGTGTACCCTGAATTGGCAAATACAGTCAAAGAAACAAATCCCCTGAATGAGGAGATTGTTACAAAATTGAGAAAAATGAAGATGCCGACAATGTTGACGATGCTTTAGCGAGCCTTCCTTTGCTATGACCCGTATGACTTTTGATGTTCTTCTCATTCTGCTTTCTGAAGAAGGTTGATTCTGACCGATGCTTTAACCTTTCGAAGCTTGCCATGTTGTAAGAGATACAGACGAATTCAGAATGCAGTTGTTCGCTTATTCCCTTATTTTTGCATGGATCGCCCTTTCAGGTTTTCAATCCACCGGGATACCCATTTTTGCCTGAGCTGTCCAATGTGGCTTTTCAACTCAGCGGGTGTACATATTTTATTTTTGCCCGAGTCTTTTATTCTGTTTTTGACTTGCCGGGATGCCGTATTTCTGCCTGGACTTACATTCTGTTTTTATGTCCATAGGGTCATTTATGCGAAGTATTTTTTAACTCCATCTGAGTTCACAGGGGACAGGAAATCTTCACCATCCATAGTAGTGAGCATCAGTGCTCCACCCAAGAAAACTTTCTTTACTATGAATGGACCATCATAATTCGGAGTCCACTTGCCCCTATAGTCTGTATGAGGAGGAAGGAGTCTTTTCAGCACAAGATCTCCTACCTGGTATTCCCGAAGCCTGACTTTCTGATCGAAGGCTTTCTTCATTCTTTTCTGATATAACTGCCCATGACATATTGCAGCTAATCTCTTTTCTTCGATCAGATTCAGTTGATTGTACCGAGATCGGACCCATTCTGCTTCATTCAACTTGACATCCATCAGTACCCGTAAGGAGGGTAATTCAACTTCAACAGGTAGGACTGCCTTCATACCATACATAAGTGTCGTACCCCGAAAAATACGACCTCACGCGATCCGAAAAGATGGAGCCGCGCGCCGGACGGACTGAAGAGTCGCCACCTAATTCTATTTATTCCCGAAGAGGGAAAGGGAAGATATAGATACAACCCGGGAAGAGAAGGATGAGGACAAAGGTCAACGGAACCATTGCCTGGGTTCGGGAGTCGGTTATGCAGGGGGAAGGTATTAGCACCCCCTACATCCATCGTACTCGATGGGAACCATCTAAGTTAAGACGTGAAAAAGGATGTCTATGCTTAAACGAATTGCTTGCTAGAGGGAAATGAGTTGAATTATAAGTTAGATTGATCCTGGGTGCTCGGCAAGGATTGAAATCCTCGTGCCTACGTACTCCCGTGTGCAATGGGAAAGTCAGAGCCTCGTAGTTCGACCTACTAAGGGTAATGGTTGTTGATTTTATTACCTTTCGTCGATGAAAGGGTTTAGGAGTTGAAATGCACTAAAGACTATGGATAGTTTATGTCGTCCAACAAGACGAGCGTCTTGCGTCAAAAATAATAGGAGCGAGTAACGAGAGCTCGTTATCCTCCTTTCTACCGCTTAAGGCTCGTGGCGTACAAATCTTCTCGTTTTTATTAAGGTGTTTTATTTCCTAAGACCGCTTGACGTTGGATCAAGGGTTTGGACCTAAAAGAATCGTTTTGGTTTTTTGAGGTTAAAGGGTGAATGCAAAATGGAGTTTATTTTTTTGTGGTTTGTTAGCGAGGCACGAAGCGCTCGGCTCGCAAAGATAGGTGGATCCTAATAAACGAAATGAAAAGGTGCGAGTGTGCAAGTGCAATCGCTTGGCGTTGGACCAAGGATTCAGAATTAAAGTAAATACAAAAAAATGAAATGCGTACAAAGTAATGGGAGAGGGATACAAAATAAATACAGGGGATTGCGAGAAATAAATGGTATCATTGTAGTTTGCCCAAGAGGAAGCGTGTGTGCAGTGTTTTTGAACTGTTCGAAGGCGTTCGACCTTTTAATCGGGACACAACTATTCGAAGGCGTTGGACCTTTTAATCGAAAACAACTATTCGAAGGCGTTGGACCTTTTTGGGACGCATCGAAATTTAGTTCGTGAACTGCCTTAGAATCGATTCAAAATCGGAATCATTCTACAAGGAGTCGAAACATAATTTGAAATGCGAAAATAAATAAATTAAATAAATTGAATTGCTAGAATTAAATAAAAATAAAATAATGAATATAAATAATGAATATAAATAATAAATAAATCAAATAATATCAAGATAAAATAAATTAAATTAATTTACATGTTTGTTTGTCGAAATAACAAAATAATAAAAAAATTAATTACAAGGAGGGCCTCATATTGACCAAATATCACCGATTTAATGAAATCGGGCGAAAAATGGCCTTTTGTCAAGTCATTGGCCCGAAAATGATTAAATCGATAGTAGCAAATCTAAACAAATTGATTAGAAACTTATTAGAAATATAAGAAATAAAAAATTGGTCTCATAACAATTTCGATAACATCGGTAAAAACCGAATATCAAGAAATCATAGTTATATCATTGACCCATAAACAAGAATAAAGATCAAATGAAAATTTAAATATTCTTTGAAAGATTTTTCTAAAGAAATAAACACCATAAATATAAAAATATGATAAACTAAGAAGGCTAGAAAAATAAAAGCTAGAAAAATTATTGCAAGAAAATTTAAAAGAAAACTTAAAGCAACAAAAATATAAGAGAATGAGAGCGGGGTGTGGCGGTTAATAGTGTTGGTGCAATAAGCATAATCTGCCATGGACCAAAGTGGTTTTATTTGAAATTCAACAACAATTTAAGAAAACTTTTTCCTACAAAATAAAATTAAAAAAAAATGAAATAAAAGGTAAAACGTAAAAAATAGATTATCAAAAATATCAGGCACATAAAATCAAATCCTCTTCATCGCACGCATATCCAATTAGAGGGAGAACAAAGGACCTACCCTAAAACGATCCTAGCGGCGGCGATTTTCCCTCCGATAGCGGTTTATGCGATTTGTTCAGCGTTCTCTCACGGATTCGGTGGTCACAAATTTCTCTGGTTTCGTTCTCGGCCTTTCCGCGTTTTCGTCTCTCAGTGCATAGCCGTCGGTTTCGGCGTGGGTCCGTGCGGTGGTTGCGGACGCTTTTGCGATGGTGAGTGGATGCGGGTCGGTTTATGGTGGTACTGAAGCGGCTTTATGAGTGGTAGCCGGTGGTGATGATCGTTTCGGGAGGCAAAACGTGGCCGGTTTCACTGCGGTGGTGGTTTTGACGCGGTTGTGTGGTTGCGCGAATTCAGATCTCACGGCGGTTCGCGATGGTTTTTCGGTTCAGGTTATGGTGCGTCGGTTTTTGGCTCACGGGATCGGCGGTGATTGATTTCATCCGGTTTGATTTCTATAGGAAGAAGGTTATGAAATTTCCATCTCACATTCTCTCTGTTTCGATTTTCTGTTTCTGCTCGGTTGTGGATCTGAAGAGGTTGGGTGGTGCGATGGGATTTGGGATATTGTTTCTTACTGGTTTTGGTATTCACAACATTCTGAAATATGGAAAAGAAAGTTTGTGCTTGGTTTCAACAGTATTGTTTAGGATTCTCAATTTTTTGTTTATATGGTAAGAATTTCACAGGTCAAGGCATTGAAAATGGTTCTATTTTTTTGTATTTTTTTCTGAATTTTTGAGTGAAGATTGAAGGTTGGTTTGGTGTTTTTTTGCAGAATTTTGGGGTATTGTCCAAGCCTTTTCTTTTCAAGTCTTTTCTTTTTCTGTTATATAGACCAATGTAAGGGTACAATAAAATCTTTGCAGGATTTTTTGTGAGCTGGAAATTGAAATTGGTTATGAGCTGGCTAACGGTTTTACATTGTGTGTGGTTATGGAGAGTAGTGGAAAATCTGTTATTATTGGGTGGAGGACAAAGTTATAATTTAAAATATTCATTATTAGTAATCTAAAAAATAAAAATAATAATAAAAAAAATGAAAATTATAGTAATAATAATGGAATGATGAAATAATAATATTGATAATAACAGGATAATAATAATAATAAACTAATAACAACAAGAAATATTAATAACTAATAATAGAATTATAAAGGGATATTAATAATAAAAATAGTAGTAAAAGAAAATACTAGGTGATGACAAATTTTTTTTTGTAGTTTTTGTAAGCGGTCTTTAAAAGGTAATGGGCTTATCATGAAAATGTTTATAATGATTTTTTTTTTATAATTGAATTAAATGAGAGATGAATTTTTGGCATAAATGGTTAATAATAAAAATAATAGATATTTTAATAAAAAGTAGGAAAATTAAAAGAGAAATTATGAATTGATTTTTTTGTAGAATTTTGTAATAAAAACAATAGAAAACAAGGGTGATAATTGAACAAATATTTTCACACAATACATCGATTTTTCGCCCAAAAGGAAATGACCAATTTTTTGATTTTTTTAATAAACAGAAAATAAAATGATAAAGGTAGGACAAATTTGGGGTATGACAGATGCCCCTATCGAATTGGCTTAGACCGAGTAAAATGAGCTGGCATGCATTCATATTTTCAAGGTTTAAGACAATTAGATACTAAAAGACTCCGAATTTGTCCGAAAAGAAATGAAATAGTGAAAATAACATATGATTAAAATTGGAAATGATGGGTATACACATCAAGAATCAAAATAAATCGCTTAGAAGATGAGGAGGCTAATAACTAAAAGATAAAATCACTTATCACCAGAGGATGATAAGGCAACAGACAGGAAAATAAAGAATCACTATCAACAGAGGATGATAGGCGAAAGACAGAAAATAAAATCACTATCAACAGAGGAAGATAAGGCGAATAACAGAAAATAAAATCTCTTATCAACAGAGGAAGATAAGGCGAATAACTGAAAATAAAATCACTTATCAACAGAGGAAGATAAGGCGAATAACAGAAAATAAAATCACTTATCAACAGAGGAAGATAAGGTGAATAACTGAAAATAAAATCACTTATCAACAGAGGAAGATAAGGCGAATGACAGAAAGTAAAATCACTTATCAACAGAGGAAGATAAGGCGAATAGACTGAAAATAAAATCACTTATCAACAGAGGAAGATAAGGCGAATAAAAATTTAAATACGACCATTGAATCCGCCGAGGAGATGCCTGGAATCTTCGTTTGATACGATCCTGACTTCCGTTGGGGAAAGGACTGGAAACTTGTGGTGATCCTGAATCCTGAATTATGCGACTATGCTCGATTATTTGAAAGGGTATTCCATAAGGGTGGAGATACGATGCAAATGTTTATGCACTGAGATGTAAGTTGAACACGTTGGGGAAAATAAAAAGCTGATTTATTTAGGCATGCATATGATGCATATGCTGTAAATGATTGATGTAAATGATGCTTATGACGTTAATGATGCATATGAGCGATTAAAAGGTGCCAGCTTGGTGGACTTTTGGTCTGGTAGTTGCCAGTAACGATTGGACTTCGGGTGGGTGGAGGGCTTGATTCCCCGACACTCGATCTTCGACAATGTATGACCAGGAGATGGATCTGAAAGCTCCAAATTTGGTTATCTGCTGGTGAGCGAAGCGACTTAATTGACGTATGAGAACTGATTTGCTTTGAATAATTGCAAAGATCTAGCAAGGACTGCCTGTTCAGCTGGGGAGTAGAGATAGGAAGATTTGCTCATGTTTGCTTGCCCCTGCTCGTAGGGTATCAGAAATAAAATTGATGGGGAAGCTTTAACAATGACCATGGCATGATCTGCCCCAGAGTCAGGATTTGGTAAGCGCCTGCCCCTGATTGAACTGTTTGAAAATAATTTGCCCCTGATTGGGCTGATTTTGAAATAAATTGCCCCTGACTGGGCTGTTTGAAGATGATTTGTCCCTGATTGGACTGCTGAGGTAGTCTTGATTCATGTTGGCGATGAAGTTCAAGTTTCTCTTTTGATTGCCCTTTGTTGGGATTATACTGATGTCAAGCACTGGATTGCAATTAGATTATGCATACACAAATGGTAATGTTAATGTAAAGTTCATGTAAGTTTTGAAATAAGTCATTTTTATTTGAATGTTGTTGGAAGTGTGACGAATGGACCGTTAGCCCAGACGAGGTGCTGATTTAGAAGGTTCGTGAAAGATGCAGCAAGAATAATGTGCAATCGAGTTTGAAGATTAGCAAATATATGGGAGTCAATTTACGCAACCTTGCTGGTAGTATGCTTTCAGACTAAACCGTGCCTCAATTAGGACTTTCGAGGGTTGTAACGTGGCCTGGTTAATGATTTTGAGAAACAAAGGTATAAGGCTCAAAGTTTGATTGGTACCCATCCCTTCTTCGTGATGTTCTTCAGTCCTATGTTCAGTTAACTTTACGCATGTATTCGTTTGGACGTTGCAAGAGTGAAGAGGAAACTTTAAAGTTCGCTTGAAAATGGCAGTCATCTTATTTTGCTGGTGACCTTTTGATTTCTGATTTTATGGTCACTGATATTTGTTTGCTTTTGCTGAGGATTTGGGTTCCTCTTTTGATTTTTTTTCGACTAAGTCTCCCTTTGGGTGCTCAACTTAGTGTTTTTTTTTTTGCTTTTTCTTTTTGTTGAATGTTGTGACTGCCAAGTCATTTGCTGATGGTCCTCCGACGGGATGTCTCATCTTGCGATTCGAAGGTGTAGTCATGTTAACTGAACAACTACCCTACCCCAGGTTAAATGTAAGGGTTGTATCCGAAAGAAAATCCTCCTTCTAGGCTCGAAGTGAAAACCGAATATCATTGGTCTCATAACAATTGGTCTCATAACAATTTCGATAACATCGGTAAAAACCGAATATCAAAAAATCATAGTTATATCATTGACCCATAAACAAGAATAAAGATCAAATGAAAATTTAAATATTCTTTGAAAGATTTTTCTAAAGAAATAAACACCATAAATATAAAAATATGATAAACTAAGAAGGCTAGAAAAATAAAAGCTAGAAAAATTATTGCAAGAAAATTTAAAAGAAAACTTAAAGCAACAAAAATATAAGAGAATGAGAGCGGGGTGTGGCGGTTAATAGTGCTGGTGAAATAAGCATAATCTGCCATGGACAAAAGTGGTTTTATTTGAAATCCAACAACAATTTAAGAAAACTTTTTCCTACAAAAAAAAATTTTAAAAAAAATGAAATAAAAGGTAAAACGTAAAAAACAGATTATCAAAAATATCAGGCACATAAAATCAAATCCTCTTCATCGCACGCATATCCAATTAGAGGGAGAACAAATGACCTACCCTAAAACGATCCTAGCGGCGGCGATTTTCCCTCCGATAGCGGTTTATGCGATTTGTTCAGTGTTCTCTCACGGATTCGGTGGTCACAAATTTCTCTGGTTTCGTTCTCGGCCTCTCCGCGTTTTCGTCTCTCAGTGCATGGCCGTCGGTTTTGGCATGGGTCCGTACGGTGGTTGCGGACGCTTTCGCGATAGTGAGCGGATGCGGGTCGGTTTATGGTGGTACTGAAGCGGCTTTATGAGTGGTAGCCGGTGGTGATGATCGTTTCGGGAGGCAAAACGTGGCCGGTTTCACTGCGGTGGTGGGTTTAACGTAGTTGTGTGGTTGCGCGAATTCATATCTCACGGCGGTTCGCGATGGTTTTTCGGTTCAGGTTATGGTGCGTTGGTTTTTGGCTCACGGGATCGGCGGTGATTGATTTCATTGGGTTTGATTTCTATAGGAAGAAGGTTATGAAATTTCCATCTCACATTCTCTCTGTTTCGATTTTCTGTTTCTGCTCAGTTGTGGATCTGAAGAGGTTGGGTTGTGCGATGGGATTTGGGATATTGTTTCTTACTGGTTTTGGTATTCACAACATTCTGTAATATGGAAAAAAAGTTTGTGCTTGGTTTCAACAGTATTGTTTAGGATTCTCAATTTTTTGTTTATATGGTAAGAATTTCACAGGTCAAGGCATTGAAAATGGTTCTATTTTTTTGTATTTTTTTCTGAATTTTTGAGTGAAGATTGAAGGTTGGTTTGGTGTTTTTTTGCAGAATTTTGGGGTATTGTCCAAGCCTTTTCTTTTCAAGTCTTTTCTTTTTCTGTTATATAGACCAATGTAAGGGTACAATAAAATCTTTGCAGGATTTTTTGTGAGCTGGAAATTGAAATTGGTTATGAGCTGGCTAACGGTTTTACATTGTGTGTGGTTATGGAGAGTAGTGGAAAATCTGTTATTATTGGGTGGAGGACAAAGTTATAATTTAAAATATTCATTATTAGTAATCTAAAAAATAAAAATAATAATAAAAAAAATGAAAATTATAGTAATAATAATGGAATGATGAAATAATAATATTGATAATAACAGGATAATAATAATAATAAACTAATAACAACAAGAAATATTAATAACTAATAATAGAATTATAAAGGGATATTAATAATAAAAATAGTAGTAAAAGAAAATACTAGGTGATGACAAATTTTTTTTTGTAGTTTTTGTAAGCGGTCTTTAAAAGGTAATGGGCTTATCATGAAAATGTTTATAATGATTTTTTTTTTATAATTGAATTAAATGAGAGATGAATTTTTGGCATAAATGGTTAATAATAAAAATAATAGATATTTTAATAAAAAGTAGGAAAATTAAAAGAGAAATTATGAATTGATTTTTTTGTAGAATTTTGTAATAAAAACAATAGAAAACAAGGGTGATAATTGAACAAATATTTTCACACAATACATCGATTTTTCGCCCAAAAGGAAATGACCTATTTTTTGATTTTTTTAATAAACAGAAAATAAAATGATAAAGGTAGGACAAATTTGGGGTATGACAGATGCCCCTATCGAATTGGCTTAGACCGAGTAAAATGAGCTGGCATGCATTCATATTTTCAAGGTTTAAGACAATTAGATACTAAAAGACTCCGAATTTGTCCGAAAAGAAATGAAATAGTGAAAATAACATATGATTAAAATTGGAAATGATGGGTATACACATCAAGAATCAAAATAAATCGCTTAGAAGATGAGGAGGCTAATAACTAAAAGATAAAATCACTTATCACCAGAGGATGATAAGGCAACAGACAGGAAAATAAAGAATCACTATCAACAGAGGATGATAGGCGAAAGACAGAAAATAAAATCACTATCAACAGAGGAAGATAAGGCGAATAACAGAAAATAAAATCTCTTATCAACAGAGGAAGATAAGGCGAATAACTGAAAATAAAATCACTTATCAACAGAGGAAGATAAGGCGAATAACAGAAAATAAAATCACTTATCAACAGAGGAAGATAAGGTGAATAACTGAAAATAAAATCACTTATCAACAGAGGAAGATAAGGCGAATGACAGAAAGTAAAATCACTTATCAACAGAGGAAGATAAGGCGAATAGACTGAAAATAAAATCACTTATCAACAGAGGAAGATAAGGCGAATAAAAATTTAAATACGACCATTGAATCCGCCGAGGAGATGCCTGGAATCTTCGTTTGATACGATCCTGACTTCCGTTGGGGAAAGGACTGGAAACTTGTGGTGATCCTGAATCCTGAATTATGCGACTATGCTCGATTGTTTGAAAGGGTATTCCATAAGGGTGGAGATACGATGCAAATGTTTATGCACTGAGATGTAAGTTGAACACGTTGGGGAAAATAAAAAGCTGATTTATTTAGGCATGCATATGATGCATATGCTGTAAATGATTGATGTAAATGATGCTTATGACGTTAATGATGCATATGAGCGATTAAAAGGTGCCAGCTTGGTGGACTTTTGGTCTGGTAGTTGCCAGTAACGATTGGACTTCGGGTGGGTGGAGGGCTTGATTCCCCGACACTCGATCTTCGACAATGTATGACCAGGAGATGGATCTGAAAGCTCCAAATTTGGTTATCTGCTGGTGAGCGAAGCGACTTAATTGACGTATGAGAACTGATTTGCTTTGAATAATTGCAAAGATCTAGCAAGGACTGCCTGTTCAGCTGGGGAGTAGAGATAGGAAGATTTGCTCATGTTTGCTTGCCCCTGCTCGTAGGGTATCAGAAATAAAATTGATGGGGAAGCTTTAACAATGACCATGGCATGATCTGCCCCAGAGTCAGGATTTGGTAAGCGCCTGCCCCTGATTGAACTGTTTGAAAATAATTTGCCCCTGATTGGGCTGATTTTGAAATAAATTGCCCCTGACTGGGCTGTTTGAAGATGATTTGTCCCTGATTGGACTGCTGAGGTAGTCTTGATTCATGTTGGCGATGAAGTTCAAGTTTCTCTTTTGATTGCCCTTTGTTGGGATTATACTGATGTCAAGCACTGGATTGCAATTAGATTATGCATACACAAATGGTAATGTTAATGTAAAGTTCATGTAAGTTTTGAAATAAGTCATTTTTATTTGAATGCTGTTGGAAGTGTGACGAATGGACCGTTAGCCCAGACGAGGTGCTGATTTAGAAGGTTCGTGAAAGATGCAGCAAGAATAATGTGCAATCGAGTTTGAAGATTAGCAAATATATGGGAGTCAATTTACGCAACCTTGCTGGTAGTATGCTTTCAGACTAAACCGTGCCTCAATTAGGACTTTCGAGGGTTGTAACGTGGCCTGGTTAATGATTTTGAGAAACAAAGGTATAAGGCTCAAAGTTTGATTGGTACCCATCCCTTCTTCGTGATGTTCTTCAGTCCTATGTTCAGTTAACTTTACGCATGTATTCGTTTGGACGTTGCAAGAGTGAAGAGGAAACTTTAAAGTTCGCTTGAAAATGGCAGTCATCTTATTTTGCTGGTGACCTTTTGATTTCTGATTTTATGGTCACTGATATTTGTTTGCTTTTGCTGAGGATTTGGGTTCCTCTTTTGATTTTTTTTCGACTAAGTCTCCCTTTGGGTGCTCAACTTAGTGTTTTTTTTTTTGCTTTTTCTTTTTGTTGAATGTTGTGACTGCCAAGTCATTTGCTGATGGTCCTCCGACGGGATGTCTCATCTTGCGATTCGAAGGTGTAGTCATGTTAACTGAACAACTACCCTACCCCAGGTTAAATGTAAGGGTTGTATCCGAAAGAAAATCCTCCTTCTAGGCTCGAAGTGAAAACCGAATATCATTGGTCTCATAACAATTGGTCTCATAACAATTTCGATAACATCGGTAAAAACCGAATATCAAAAAATCATAGTTATATCATTGACCCATAAACAAGAATAAAGATCAAATGAAAATTTAAATATTCTTTGAAAGATTTTTCTAAAGAAATAAACACCATAAATATAAAAATATGATAAACTAAGAAGGCTAGAAAAATAAAAGCTAGAAAAATTATTGCAAGAAAATTTAAAAGAAAACTTAAAGCAACAAAAATATAAGAGAATGAGAGCGGGGTGTGGCGGTTAATAGTGCTGGTGAAATAAGCATAATCTGCCATGGACAAAAGTGGTTTTATTTGAAATCCAACAACAATTTAAGAAAACTTTTTCCTACAAAAAAAAATTAAAAAAAAAATGAAATAAAAGGTAAAACGTAAAAAACAGATTATCAAAAATATCAGGCACATAAAATCAAATCCTCTTCATCGCACGCATATCCAATTAGAGGGAGAACAAATGACCTACCCTAAAACGATCCTAGCGGCGGCGATTTTCCCTCCGATAGCGGTTTATGCGATTTGTTCAGTGTTCTCTCACGGATTCGGTGGTCACAAATTTCTCTGGTTTCGTTCTCGGCCTCTCCGCGTTTTCGTCTCTCAGTGCATGGCCGTCGGTTTTGGCATGGGTCCGTACGGTGGTTGCGGACGCTTTCGCGATAGTGAGCGGATGCGGGTCGGTTTATGGTGGTACTGAAGCGGCTTTATGAGTGGTAGCCGGTGGTGATGATCGTTTCGGGAGGCAAAACGTGGCCGGTTTCACTGCGGTGGTGGGTTTAACGTAGTTGTGTGGTTGCGCGAATTCATATCTCACGGCGGTTCGCGATGGTTTTTCGGTTCAGGTTATGGTGCGTTGGTTTTTGGCTCACGGGATCGGCGGTGATTGATTTCATTGGGTTTGATTTCTATAGGAAGAAGGTTATGAAATTTCCATCTCACATTCTCTCTGTTTCGATTTTCTGTTTCTGCTCAGTTGTGGATCTGAAGAGGTTGGGTTGTGCGATGGGATTTGGGATATTGTTTCTTACTGGTTTTGGTATTCACAACATTCTGTAATATGGAAAAAAAGTTTGTGCTTGGTTTCAACAGTATTGTTTAGGATTCTCAATTTTTTGTTTATATGGTAAGAATTTCACAGGTCAAGGCATTGAAAATGGTTCTATTTTTTTGTATTTTTTTCTGAATTTTTGAGTGAAGCTTGAAGGTTGGTTTGGTGTTTTTTTGCAGAATTTTGGGGTATTGTCCAAGCCTTTTCTTTTCAAGTCTTTTCTTTTCTGTTATATAGACCAATGTAAGGGTACGATAAAATCTTTGCAGGATTTTTTGTGAGCTGGAAATTGAAATTGGTTATGAGCTGGCTAACGGTTTTACATTGTGTGTGGTAGTGGAGAGTAGTGGAAAATCTGTTATTATTGGGTGGAGGACAAAGTTATAATTTAAAATATTCATTATTAGTAATCTAAAAAATAAAAATAATAAAAAAAAAATGAAAATTATAGTAATAATAATGGAATGATGAAATAATAATATTGATAATAACGGGATTATAATAATAATAAACTAATAACAACAAGAAATATTAATAACTAATAATAGAATTATAAAGGGATATTAATAATAAAAATAGTAGTAAAAGAAAATACTAGGTGATGACAAAATTTTTTTTGTAGTTTTTGTAAGCGGTCTTTAAAAGGTAATGGGCTTATCATGAAAATGTTTATAATGATTTTTTTTTTTAAAATTGAATTAAATGAGAGATGAATTTTTGGCATAAATGGTTAATAATAAAAATAATAGATATTTTAATAAAAAGTAGGAAAATTAAAAGAGAAATTATGAATTGATTTTTTTGTAGAATTTTGTAATAAAAACAATAGAAAACAAGGGTGATAATTGAACAAATATTTTCACACAATACACCGATTTTTCGCCCAAAAGGAAATGACCTATTTTTTGATTTTTTTAATAAACAGAAAATAAAATGATAAAGGTAGGACAAATTTGTGGTATGACAACAAGCTGATACAATGTTGCCCCAGTGGATGTTCTGATTGAAGTATGGTACCCATGCAAGGGAAATGGTAGCATCTCATGCCAGTCTTTGTATGTAACCACCATCTTTTGCACAATCTTCTTGATATTCTTGTTAGCCGCTTCAACAGCGCCATTCATCTTTGGCCTGTAAGGAGAAGAGTTGTGATGTTGGATTTTGAAATCCCGACACAGTTCTGCCATCATTTTGTTGTTCAAGTTAGAACCATTATCAGTAATGATTCGCTCGGGTACTCCATACCGACAGATGATGTCTCTCTTCAAGAATTGGGCTACCACTTGCCTGGTGACATTTGCATATGAAGCTGCTTCAACCCATTTGGTGAAATAATCAATGGCTACCAGGATGAATCTGTGGCCATTTGAAGCAGTCGGTTCAATCTTCCCAATCATATCAATGCCCCACATGGCAAAGGGCCAGGGTGAAGACATCACATTCAAAGGGTTCGGAGGCACAAGCACTTTGTCTGCATAAATCTGGCATTTGTAGCACTTTCTGGCATAAGCACAACAGTCTGCATCCATTGTGATCCAGTAGTAACCTGATATTAGCAATTTCTTAGCCATTGCATGTCCTCCAGCATGGGTACCGAAAGATCCTTCATGCACCTCGTGCATCAGCAAGTCTACCTCTGCCTTATCAACACATCTGAGAAGTACCATGTCAAAGTTGCGCTTGTACAATGAACCGTCAACATTCAGGAAGAAACTACCAGCTAGCCTTCTTAATGTCTTCTTATCATTGGATGATGCCCCAGGTGGGTATGTTTGATCCTCCAAGAAGCATTTGATGTCATGGAACCAAGGCTTATCATCTTTAGCAACATCTATTGAGAATACGTATGCTGGTCTGTCAAGTCTGGATACTGAAATCCGAGGCACAAAGTTGGTAGCTTGAACTTTGATCATGGATGAAATGGTAGCCAGAGCATCTGCAAACTGATTTTCGTCTCGAGGGATATACTCAAGTTGGACTGTGGTGAAGAAAGTCAGTAATCTCCTCGTATAATATCGGTATGGAATCAGATGCTCCTGGTGAGTGTACCATTTGCTGTTGGTTTGGTTGATTACCAGAGCTGAATCTCCGAATACAGTTAAAGTCTTAATCCTGAGGTCAATGGCTTCCTCAAGACCCATTATATAGGCTTCGTATTCAGCTTCGTTGTTAGTGCAGTTAAAGGTGAGTTTTGCCGAGAAAGGCATGTGAACTCCTTTAGGTGTAATAAGTACTGCACCAACACCATGACCATTCATATTAACAGCCCCATCGAACATCATTGTCCATTCTTCTTCTGGGTAAGGCCCTTTAGTGTGAATAGGCTCTTCATGATCTTTTGCTTTTATGAACATGATGTCTTCATCAGGGAAGTCAAATCTCATAGGCTGGTAATCATCAATGGGTTGCTCAGCTAGATAGTTAGACAATACACTACCTTTGATGGCTTTCTGAGATGTGTACTGAATGTCATATTCTGTGAGAATCATTTGCCATCTTGCAACCCATCCGATAAGTGCTGGCTTCTCAAATATGTACTTGACTGGGTCCATTTTTGAGATCAACAAAGTAGTGTGAGTCAACATATACTGCCTTAGTCGGCGAGCAGCCCACGCTAAAGCACAACAAGTTTTCTCGAGCAGTGAATAACGTTGTTCACAGTCGGTAAACTTTTTGCTTAGGTAGTATATTGCATACTCTTTTCGACCAGACTCGTCATGTTGGCCCAACACACACCCCATTGACTCTTCTAATACTGTCAAGTACATTATTAGAGGTCTTCCTTCAATTGGAGGCATAAGGATTGGAGGCTCTTGTAAGTATTCCTTGATTTTGTCAAAAGCCTTCTGGAAGTCTTCATTCCACCTGACCGTTTGTTCTTTTCTTAACAATTTGAACAAGGGCTCACAGGTTGCAGTAAGATGAGATATGAACCTTGAAATCTAGTTCAGTCTACCTAGGAACCCCCGAACCTCTTTTTTAGTCTTTGGTGCAGGCATTTCTTGAATGGCTTTGACTTTGTCAGGGTCAACTTCAATTCCCCTTTCACTCACAATGAACCCCAGCAGCTTACTGGACCGCACCCCAAATGTGCACATGTTGGGGTTTAGCTTTAGTTGGTACTTCCTCAGACGCTTGAATAGCTTCAACAAATTTACCAGGTGGTCTTCTTCTGTGAGGGACTTGACAATCATGTCATCCACATAACATCCAGTTTCTTTGTGGATCATGTCGTGAAACAACGTTACCATAGCCCGTTGATAAGTGGCACCAACATTCTTCAGTCCAAATGGCATTACCTTATAACAGAATGTGCCCCAGGGTGTGATGAAAGTTGTCTTCTCCACGTCTTCAGGTGACATCTTGATTTGATTATATCTTGAAAATCCATCACTGAAGGAGAACACCGAGAACTGAGCCGTGTTGTCGACCAATTCATCAATGTGAGGTAATGGGAAATCATCTTTCGGGCTGGCTCTGTTCAGATCTCGATAATCCACACACATCCGTACTTTTCCATCTTTCTTAGACACAGGTACAATATTAGCAACCCACGGCGGGTAACTAGTTACAACAAGGAAACCGGCATCCCACTGTTTTTGCACCTCTTCTTTTATCTTCATGGCCATGTCCGGACGAGTACGGCGTAACTTCTGTTTTACTGGAGGACAATCTTCTTTTAGAGGCAGCTTGTGCATAACAATATCGGTATCCAGACCTGGCATGTCTTGGTAAGACCAGGCAAAAACATCCACGTACTCCTGAAGCATGTCAATAAGGTGTTCCTTCACTGAATCTTGCAGACGGGCCCCGATCTTTACTTCCTTCAAGTCTTCTTCGGTACCAAGATTAACTGTCTCAACTTCCTCCTGATGAGGAGTGATAACCTTCTCCTCTTGTCTTAACAACCTGGCTAACTCTTCAGGTAATTCATAATCTTCTTCAACCCCTTCATCAGCTTGATTAATCGGATTGTCGAAGTCATAGCAGTGTCGTTGTCGGTGCAGTCTGGAGGGCACTCTCTGCAAGGGTTTAGATTGGTTCATTTTAGTGATCAATTTTATCTTGCTTAGAAAAAGTGAAAATGAAGTTATTATTTTGAAAAACATTGCCATTTTATTTTTGTACAAAAAATGAAAAATGAAAAACAGTGAGCGGGAAAAAAGAGACTCATTTGCAAAAGATGTCCTGATATTCATTAATTGATCGTTTGAACAAAATACAAGATGGCCCGATTACAAAATGAGCCCTGACATCTTGGGCAAGATGCAGGACTTGATGCATGCTTAAAGACAGGAAATAATAATTACTCTGCAGGAGTAACTCTTATAATTTCCTGGGACGACCAGTTTGAGACTTGGTTCCCCGAGATCCTTGGACGTATCCAGTTTTCCAAGTTGCTTTCGTCTTCTTCCTCGTCTTTCAGACTGTTCACAGCATCCGGGGTAAGCATTACCCTGTTGACAAATTTGGGCTCCATTGCAGCCTCTGGTTGATCTTGTCGAGTTGGTCTGTAACCCAACCCGAATCTGTCTTCTTTCTTTTCAACTGGAAGCAGATTGCCCCAACCTTGAGCGGTACCCTCCTCAACAACCTTCCGGACCTGTTGATATGAAGTGATGGAAGTCCCAGATACAGCAGTTGCTTCATTGATGTTAAGGGCTTAAAACCCCTGACTCATAGTCTCATGGATCTCCCCATCCATCTCTATGTACTTGTAAGTAGCCAGCTGGATAACAAAAATGTCTTCCTCTCCGCAGATTGTGATGATCTGGCCTTCCCACTCAAATTTTAACTTCTGGTGAAAGGTAGATGTAACAGCGCCAGTGGCGTGAATCCAGGGTCTACCCAACAAACAGCTATAGGCCGACTGTATGTCCATCACGAAGAAGGTAGTTTTAAAGGTCTGCGGGCCAATCAACACAGGTAGATCAATCTCTCCAAGCACTGATCTTTTAGAGCCATCAAATGCTCTCACCATCAATTTACTTGGACGTAATGCCAAACGATCATATTCTAGCTTCACCAAGGCTTTCTTTGGGAGGACATTGAGCGAAGACCCAGTGTCTACCAGTACATGAGAAAGGACACCACCTTTGCATTCCAAGGTGATGTGCAAAGCCTTATTATGGTTGCGCCCCTCTGTTGTTAAATCAGCATTTGTAAAGCCCAGTCCATGACTGGTGTTAACATTTGCAACCACAGTTTCTAACTGATTAACAGTAATCTCTTCTGGCACGTATGTTGCGTGCAGGACCTTCAACAATGCATTCCTGTGAGCTTCGGAACACATTAACAGTGATAATATAAAGATTTTGGAGGATGTTTGATGAAGCTGGTCCACCACCTTGTAATCACTTTTTTTTATTATTCTCATGAACTCGTCCACTTCTTGTTCAAAAGACGTGTTCGTAGTTTCTTTAGCAGTTGGCTCTTCGAGCACCACACTCTTCCCTTTTGCCTTAGCAGCAGCTTCTGCTTCAGCATTGGGCCTCGGTGTTTGTGAGGCAAAAAGGCGTCCGCTTCTGGTGAAGCCTCCGCCTCCCCCAACATTATCAACTTGTGGTGAAGAGGTTGCTGAATCTAGAGTGATTTTATTCCCGTCGCAGTAGAGATCAGAGCCATAGTTCCAGGGTATGGCATTACTGATTTCATAAGGAACAGGTCCTGGTACCGTAATGGTGACCGGACTGATTGCTGCAGCGGAAGGAACTGTGATGGTATGCAGATCATAGTAGATTGTGACTAGAGATCTGACAGGAGGTGTTGCAGTTTGTTGCTGGGAATTGTTGTTGGGATGAACATTTGTCGGGTCATAATAGATCGTGACCATTGAGACATCTTCGTTAATATTTGCTGGTGTTGTAGTCGATTCCGTTGATAAAATGGGTGCTTATGTTGTAGAAGAAAATGTTGCTGAACTTTGATCTGTTGAAATAATGGATGGAGTGATTGCTGGAGTTGTTTATGAATTAGTGGGAATGATAGTTGTTGCTGTTGTAGGAGGATTTTTTGAAGGAGAATCCATTGTTGCTGAAGAAAAAGTTGTTGAAGGAGTCGTTGTAGTAATCTGCAAAATCCCATCTCTGATAAGGCCATTTATGCCAAGCTTAGCTCCTCACAACCATTAATAGCATCCTTGAACAATTCACAGCAGGCCCCAAACCCGGGAACACTTGGCATATTAAGAGTTGAGTCTTGACCTCTGCCAACGGTGTTTGAATTTGTGCAACATTGTCGATCAGTGCAGATGGTTGGTCCTCTTCTATGGCATTAATTCTGGGCCCACCATGATTAGGCATAGGATTTCTGTTAAGATTCGGAGGAGGTGCGAAATTGAGAGCTTTGGAATCGACCAGATCTTGAACCTTCATTTACAAGGCTCTACATTTCTCGGTATTGTGACCAGGTGCGTTTGAGTGAAAGGCACACCTGGCATTAGCATCATAAGTTTCAGGAGTTGTGGCAGTAAAGCAGCATAAGGCATAGGGATAGGGTCAATCACCCTATTTGCTTGAGATGGCCTATGTTGAAAGGGGCGCTACTGTTGGTTGTTGTTGTTATTGTTATACGTTCGTTGTTGCGGAAAATGAGATTGTTGCTTGTAGTGAGGTTGTTGTTGTTGTTGAGGATAAAGTGGTTGCTGTGGAGCTGGAGCCGGAATAGTAACGGCTGCTACTGATCTGTGAGAATACTGGGGCCTGCCCCTGCTTGTATGGATAGAATTTGTTTCACCCGCCCTTCGGGGTCCTGCAAAAGGTTTTCTGGGATTGTTGGAGGAACTGGCACCATTGTCAGAGATTTTGCCCATCTTCAAAAGACTTTCAATTCTCTCGCCAGCTATAACTAGATCAGCGAAACTGGTAGAAGAGAAAGCAGCAAGTCTATCGATATAAGTTCCCTGCAAGGTGTTCATAAACATGTCAGCCATCTCCCATTCTGACATGGGTGGATGGACAGCAGCAACAAGCTGTCTCCACCTCTGAGCATAATCCCGAAAGCTCTCCCTTGAAGACTGAGACATGCCCATTAGAAGAGTTCTATTGGGAGCCATATCTAGGTTGTACTGGTATTGCCGGATGAAGGCCTCGGCCAAGTCTTTCCAACATCTTATAGTAGCCCTCGTCAGATGTGAATACAATTCTCTTGATGCTCCAGTCAGGCTGTCCTCAAAATAGAACATCCATAATTTCTCATCCATGGTATAAGCCTTGAGTCTTCCTAAGAAAGATTGCAGATGAGTACGCGGGCAAGAGGTACCATTATATTTCTCGAAGCAAGGGGGTTTGAATTTGTGGGGAATTCTCACCCCATCTACCAGCCCCATATCCATCACGTCAAAGCCTAAGGAGTTCTGGGATTCCAAAGACCTTAACTTTTCAGCAATCTCATCTAACCTCCTATCACACACCTCATCCCCAGCTCCAATAACAGTGAATTGTTCCTCTTGGGGATCCTCTTGCAGGATTCTGCCCCCAGCAGTATTACCTTGAACATTCCTCGTGACATTAACATATGGATTCAAATGGGGCCCATATCTCTGGTGGGTCGATACGAGGCTGCCCCCGTTCATTATTGTTGGTTCCTCCTGTCCCAAGGTGAGGCTCTTCAGGTGTCTGTCTTTCTACTAGCTCTCTCAGCCTTTCTTGACTCTGGGCTAAGCCAGTCATTACTGCCATAAACTGAGACATTTGGTTTCTCATCTCGACCCTTTCGTTTGCCATCTGATTTCTTACTTCAGTCAGGTCCTGCTGTACCTGATCCATCTGAATGCCTGGAAGGTTGTTACGAGTTGGGTACCGGTGTGTGCGGTTGACATGGAACACTCGGCGACGAGCAATGTTTCCTGAAAGCACCACAGAGTGAGAAACAAATAATAAACAAAAAACCTACAAAACAAAGAAAATGTTAGTATGCAATGCAATATGCTTATTTGTTTTCCAAGGTATCCGGTTTGGTTCTTGGTTTTGACCTTTCCAGACCTCGAGGAGATGCTTGATGATGTTTGAGAAAAGAAGCCCAATGAAACAAACTAAATACATTACAAATGATGAAAAATACATAGTCTATTTACAATACATGCCCATGATGGGTCAAAAATACAACAAAAAGGAAAAGTACATCAAAAAGGAAGAAATACAAGCAAAGAGGAATTAGACATGCAGTCCATAGTCATCTTCCCTGACCTCCTTCAGGAGTGCCTCAGTCACTGGACCAGCTGGGTGCTCTGTAATGGTCCTAATGAGGAGGCTCCTGGTAGCAATGGCATTAGTCAGCTTCTTATGCCTGTCCTGATCCTTTGATCTCTTTAATCCCGCTCGGAGCTTCAATTCTGATATCTCCTTCTGAGCTGCCAACAAAACTTCCTGCTGCTTCTTCTCATTGGCCTCCAGCTGTTCAATCTTGGCTTGAGTTCTCTGGTCTTCTTGTGTACGGGCTTCGGTGATCCTGACCCACCTAGCCTGGCTTTCTTGCAGATAGTGCTCAGCCCTAGCTTTCTGAATCTTGGCCTCCTTGCAAGCATTCTTCAATATCTGTTCCCCGACTCTTGCCTTCCTTATGTAGTCCTATGTTCTTTCAATCTTGGTCAGATGCTCAATCTTGAGCTTTTACAATCTCTCAATGTCCAGAAGACCGTCACTTCTTTCCCAAAGAGTCTTCTTTAGAGCTTCAGATAGCCGCTCATTCCTTTCCTTCAACTTTTCAAATTCCTCCAGGCTAACAGTTGCTGCAGGCTGTACTGTAGATGGTCCAGGTGTGTCTTCCAAGGTGAAAGGCATCCTGGTGATCTGAGCTCTAGTACGGGACCAGTCATAGTACTGAGCTAAAGCAACATTATTACATCTTCCAAGGATGGCTGTCCCTTTGGTCTGGATGTTGTCCCAAGCCCAGGCAGCTTGCCTGACAACAGCTGAATTAGGTTGCACTTCACAGTATAGGGTCTCAACTAAATCTTGTACCCTGGGAGGATGAACCAAGGCATATCCCAATTGTCTCTTAAGCAATAAAGGGTTGTAATTAATGCAACCTTTTACTCCTATCAGAGGCACATTAGGGTATTGCCCGCAGTTGGTAATAATGCCCTTGCCTTTGGTGCTCTGGGTGCACCATCTGATATAATCTGATGTTAAGGCAATGAACCTCTTGGCCCAATTCTTCTGCTGGTGGGGGTTCAAGAAAGCATCTGATTTAGGCAGGTGTCTGAGTAGCCAAGAGTAAAACAAAGGAGCACAACATCTGACCAACTTCCCCCTTTGTTTTTCATTTCTCTGATGGATGGAGTAGTAAAAATCCCCTAGCAATGTAGGCACTGGGTTCCTCAGCAGAAACAAGTGGATGGCATTTTACTTACAAATTTAGGCTCATTTGCAAACAATATAGCCCCATATATGCTGAGGGCTAAAAGTGCACAAACTGCCCTCCATTCTCCCAATGTGGCCTTCAGGATGGCCTGAGAAATCAAGAAGTCCAGATGTAAACCAGGAATCCCAGCTTTTGTTGTCATGTTTTGCTCAATAAGGGCAGGCTCCAAGTACAATGCCCTTGCTATCTTCTCACTTCTGGGAGCAGTCATCTCTGGGTTAAAGGGGATCCCTCCTCTGATAGGCACTCCAATCAACAAAGAAAACTCCTCCAACAGAGGCCCAATCTGAAAGTCTGGAAAGGTGAAGCATCTAAGTGGAGGGTCATAAAACTGCAAGCATGTGTGGATCATGCTTCTCTGAGAAGAATCAAGATCCATGACCATGTCTAAGATACCCCCATATTGCTCTCTAAACAGTGGGATGTGGTCAGGTGTGATGAGAGACTGGACCTGCCTGATACCAATCAATATGGGCTCAAAGAAGTGATAAGATATGTTGCTTTTCCTTGGAACATCCATGAGTGCTGGTGAAGAAGCTGAAGACAAATGCTGATGAAGATCACATACTGAGAAGATAGAGGTGAGTCTCTGACAGACTAATGCAGGTGAGTCTGTGACAGACTGAAGGAGATGCTGAAGGAGATAGCTGAAGCAGAGGTCTAAGCAACAGAAAGGGTCAAAACCAAAACCAAGATATAATGAGGTGGATACCCTGAAAAACAAATAAACAAATGTTAAATGATGCAATGATGATACATGCAAATGATATGCAAGGGTTTGTGATCAAGAGCTGGATCTGATTATCTGTCTTGATATAAAGGTCCATGTATGTTCAAAGGTTCAGATGGAGGCCCAGAAATCCAGTAACCAGGGTGGGGGACTCAAATAAAGAGTCACATGTCCAGGGTTATTACAAGAAATTTCCAAAGTGAATTATTCTTAAACAAAACAGTAACAGGGTATAATGTGGCCAAGGGTTCCTGCAAACCTGTAAACAACCCAACCCCCTCACGTGTAATGTTCTAGAACAAGGATCCTCAGACATGGATCAGTTATGAGAAGTGTAAACACTTCTAACCCGGAGGTACAGTGTTTACAATGACCATAAAATATCCTCCTCTAATTCATCCCAGATTCTGAAGGTCAAAATAAAGGTCATCCAGACTTAGAAGGCTTCCCAGATAGCCCTAGTACTACAGGAAATCTGTAGCACAGAGTTCTCAAGAAGAAACCCACATCTGAACCGTGTTTCATATTCCCGCACCAGACCGAAATGGAATGGGAAAGAATATGAACCACTCTAGCCTAGGTGTCACTCAGGTCCCAGGTATAGGACCTTAATCTCTCAATGAAACCCCACCCACCAAGGAAAACCAGATCCAACACAGTGATAATGACAGTATGAAATATGCATAAGACTATAAAAGAAAGCAATAAATAAAGTTGTACATAAAGCAATAAATAAAGAAAATAAATAAACACAATTAGCACATAACACCCCTGTAAACACAAATCAAACAAGCGCTAGGAGGAACCCACAAAAAGAACCAGAAGCCCTGGTTGCAGTATAAGGGTCCCCAGCAGAGTCACCAAGCTGTCGCTCCCACCAAATGACACCGGGCCAGAAGGGGTACAGACGCGAACGGTCGGCGAAAGATAGAACATGAAGATGAACTGAAAAGAGTCGCCATCTAGGCATTTTTATCCCGAAGGAAAGGTAATGCTGCATAAACCTAGAGAGAGATGGATAAGACGGTCGCGAACCAAAGAAACTGACAAAGGGGGTTGGTTACAACCTGGGAAGGTATTAGCACCCAGATTGTCCGTCGTACTCGACGGGATCCACGCTTGAAAGATTTGTGCTTAAAGGGGTAATGTCAGTGCTATTTTGTGTGCAAAAGCTGGAAAAGAAAGCAAGTGTCAGTGCAAAAGAAGTGTGAAGTTAAATGAAGGAGTGTCAGTGTAAGGAAAGAGTGCAAAGCTCAAGACTATGAGGCTTAAAGAATAATGCTGGAAGAGGGGGAATATACAAAGACTTTTGTTCGATAACAGTTAAGTTATGCCTATGTATCCTCTCGTGCAATGAGGAAGTCAGAACACTGTAGTTCGACTCAAAGAGACTGAAAGATAAATTGACTGATGAACTGCTTACTTGCCTATGCTCAAGTGTATGACTTGTCTTGCTCGAGTGCTAACTGTCTTGCATTAGATGGAAGAAGCAAGTTCTCGTTTGTGAGTGAATGAGATGAGAAAAGAATCCCGGAGGAGACGATTATTGCTTGTTTTTGGTATTTTCAATCTTTTATTGCTTTTTTGTGTTTGTCATAAGAAAATGAGCTTAAGCCTAAACCAAGGGTTAGTAAACTCATCACATCCTCCCTCTGATTAGAGGTAATGAGAATACCTTAAGTATGAAGTAAGCACCTCACACTTAATCACCATGGTGTAGGATTAAGATCATTAACCTACTTGTGATTATTTAGATGTTTTTTTTTGAGTTTTTGTTTAGTGTTAAGTAATGAGTTTAAGCAATAATCAAGGATTTAATGGACCCATTACACCATCCTAATAGAAGGATGTTAGATGAGAACATTTAAGCTGAGAAAGGCTCCTCAACTTAATCCATGATTAGGGATTAACCTCATGACAAAACAAAACCTTTATTAAAGTGGATTTTAGTTAATGATAAGATTAAGAAATGGATTTTATGGTTTGTAAGACAACTTGAGGGGGACTTGTCCATTAACACTAGGGTTAGTCCTTCTCAACCAATTAAGGAAGAATTAGAACCCTAATGCAAGGCCCAAGTTACAAGCTTGATGTCTTAGTGATTATTAGATGAATTAATTAAAGGATTTAAACACATTAAGGGTTTAACACTTAGGATTAAAGTTATACACTCCATCCTAATAGAAGGATGCAGGCATAAGCTTAATCACAAAGCCTTAAAGCCTTTAGGGTTCAGTCCCTGATTATGAGATGAGAAGAGAAGACATAAAAGATGACAAAAAGGTAAAACTAATGGGGGACTAATCAAACCCTAATTGTGATCATGCTTGGGTACTCCTAGGGTTTATGAGGCTTGCAAGAGATCCTTAGGAAAAGCCACCAAGGAAGAAGAAAGATGGAAGGATGAGAAGCAGAAAGAAGCAAGTCAACTTACTTCACTTAAGAAGATAAGTTGCTTGAAGAAAGAAAGTGAAGAGGGAACATGAATGAGCAAGCTCACTCTAAGACAAAAGTAAAATGCAGCAATGAATGCATATGAGAGATGAGAAGAGATTGTGAGAAGTGAAGGCAAATTCACTTCTCAAAGTAACTTACCACCTGAAAAGTTAGTAAAAGGAAATGAAAATGAAATGAAAATGAAAAGTATGCAATGATGCAAACCAAAACCAGAAGCATGTTCATGATGTTGATGATGCTAAGAGATGATGCAAATGTATATCATGATATGCAAATGATCATACAAGCAATGAAGATGCAAATGAAGCATGAAAGAAAACATGGAAGTTCATGAATGCACTTGGAATGTAATGAAAGCATAACATGGAAAATGAATGATGCAATGATCAAAAATGATTCTCATGTGTCCTAAGATGTCTTATATGTCATGTGAATTCACAAAAAGTCATGGAAAGTTCATGGAAGCAAGCATATGTAAGATGAATGCAAGTGAAGATGCAAAATTAGGGTCATATGAACATGTGAGATGCAAAACTCAAAAACAGAAGCAAATCATAAGATAAAAAATTGAAAATGCACTCAAAAGAACCCTAAACCTATACTAGGTTACCATCCAAAGGGGGAGGTCAGAAGCTAAACCTAAAAGGAGTTATGGATTTTTGAAGTTTCTAGGGTTTTAAGGGTGATCCTAAATGCAAAATGCCAAATAAATTGAAAATGAAAGATAAAAATGAAACAAAAATGTTTTTAGAAACTAGAAGTCATGCCTAAAACAATGCAAAAAGGATCATTCACAAACTCAACTTGGTTTAAGAGTTATGAATTTTTGAAGTTAGGATTAAAAATATATAAATTTAAGAACCCTAATTCATTGAAAAAATGTCAAAGTGTGATCAAAACCAAAAAGAAATTTGTGTGGTGAGTTTGTAAATGCTTCTAAATGTTCAAAGATGTTCTCTGATTTTTTTGGTGATTTTTAAATACTTAAATATATTTTTAATTAATTAAAATCAATTAACTAATTAAAAATAACATTTAAATGATTTAAAAATATTTTTTTAATGCAAAAAATAAAAATAAAAATATTTTTGGGTTCTGAAAATTAATAAAATAACTGATAAAAATTTTCAGAATTTTTTGATGTTTTTTACTATTTTTAAAAATTCGTACAAAATAAATTAGAAAAAATGAATTAAAAACAAAATAAATGGAAAGTATGCAAAATGGAGAGTCAGGATTGATTCTGGGTTTGAATCCATTGACCTGGCGCGCATCTGGATGACCCATATTTAAATCTCACTAAACCTAATTAAAATATTAATTAATCATGATTAAGTGTTAATGAAGGGATCCTGGCCATTCAATGCACGCGGGAAAGATTAATCTAACGGCTCACATTTAAAAATTGGCCTAACCCTAATTAATTAAGTTAATTACTCTCAGGTGGCCGGAAATGACCTCCAGTCATCTTCTTCGGCCACACCTCCCCTGAAAAATTTCTATCTCACTCCCTAGGCCATACAAACATTCCAAAATCTCCAGAACTCATCCTTTAGCATCAAACAACAAGAATCCAGCAACATAAACAATTTATTTCACCCACACAAAGAGTATCGAAGAAGAACAAGTTTAGGGTAAAAGTTTCATAGCAACATAAAATGCTTGTTTTTGGCTCATTTTCGAAAATAAACACATCCCCATGATCAGGGCAACACATAGAACAACATTTTAACAAGAAAACAAGGTTCTGGAAAAATTGTTCATCATGTTACCTGAGGTTGAGCTTTCGAATTCTGGGCTTTCTGGCCTTCTTCCTTGTGCTTTTCCACTCCAATGAACCCCTTGATGCTTTTGGTAAGCTTGAAACAATTTTGTGTGGAGTGTTTTGAAGGTTTCAGTTCAGAGGTGGTGAAAATCGTATTTATGGTTTGAGGTGGTTTCAGGCTGTTTTGATGGGTGGGAAATGATCAGTGATTAATTTGAAGATGAATGGTGGAAGAAGTTTGAAGTTTTGTTGAGTGTGCTGAGAGTTTCGAAGAAAAATGCAAAGGAGGGGATTTTTTGTGAACTATGGCAATGCTGAAGTGTTAGGCTTGGTTCTTGTGTGAAATGGCTTGCATAAAGCATGTATGTGAAGCTGTGATAGGTCAGAATAGTTGGTGTGGGCTATGCTGATTGCTATGGTGCAAAATGCAAAAAGTCAACATTGGTTGTACTTTGAGGTATGGGCTGGTTCAGGCCAAGTACAAAGGGGTGTCTGGTGTAGCAAGATTCAAGGATAGCCATGGAAATCTCTTTGAGGCGAATCAGCAATTGTGACAAAGTTATGGGAGGTTTTGCAAATTCATGAACCTTTGGCCCTTTTGAGATTTCTTTATGTGCACGTCATGAAAATGTGAAATTCTTTGGTCAATTCTAATTTTTAAGCCAAGCACTATGATGTTATGATGTGTAGAAGTCACTTTGAAGTCACAAAATGAATTGGCAAGAGGTTTTGCAAAAATCCCTCTTTGGTGCATTCTTGAAAATTATGTGATTTTTGCCAACTTTGGAAAGCCATAACTTGAGTTCCAAAATGAATTACACCTTGTTCTTGTACTTTTTGAAGAGGTAATGATCCAATCTACAACTTTCATGACCAACAATTTTTCATTTGAAGCATTTTTGGTTGAGAAAGAGGAGGTTGAAAAACTTTCCCAAAATGGAAAGTTTACATTACAAGTCATTTCCATTTTTGGCAACTTTTGGTTTTGCTAACTTTTCTTCAAATTTGTGAACTTCTAAGCACTTCAATGATCAAATAAAGACCATATAACTTCAATTTGATGAAAAATCCACTTTGGGTCCATTGATGGGGGCCTCAGATGCCCTGATTTTGCTTTGACTTGTTCAGGAAGTTACCCAGTGATCAGATGACTTCCACAATGAATTTCTTCATCAAACTTGGTATGTATGATACTTATAACATATTGAGACCAATAAATACAAGAATGACCAAAAAAATTGGAGTTATGGCCTCTGAAACCAAAACCCTAATTTTAGGTCATCTGTGTAGTTAAATCCTGGCTCTGCTTCCATTCCTTGCCAGTTCTTGTGATTCTTTGACTTCCTTGATATTTGGAGGATAAAATATGATAATTGAACATACATGGACCCTCTTGAGATGATTGAAGACCTTTGGAGTGGCTCAGATGGCTCATGGATTGCTCAGATCACAAACCCTAGATGCAGATGACTTTGAACCAATGCAGTGAAGCAAAAATGCAATATGAGATGATATGATTGAATTAATGCAAATGAAAAAGATCACAAGCCATGGTGTGAACTTAGTGAGGGAAAATTTGGGGTGTTTACATCTAGCACAACCCCAGCTCAAGTAGAAAATGTTGGAGTAGGGGGTTTTACTAGAAATGGAAGATTATTTGCGCCGGAAACATTAAGAAATAGTATGATACCACCCAGAGACACCACCGAAGCCCAGGCTAAGGCAAGGGGGAAGCAGCCAGTGGTTGTCAATGAGCTCGTACCAGTGACCAATCTAGACATTACATTTGATAAAGAAGCTGAATAATTTTTGAGAATTATCAAAAAGAGCGATTACAAGATTGTGGACCATCTGCAACAGACCCCATCGAAGATTTCCATCTTGTCTTTGCTAATGTGTTTCGACTCCCACAGGAAAGCTCCCTTGAATATTCTGAACAAGGCTTATGTGCCTCAGGATATTTTAGTAAATCAGTTAGAAGTGGTGGTATCTAGTGTCAATGTTAGTCATGGATTGGGCTTTACGGACATGGATCTAACATCTGAAGGGCGTGCTCATAATCGGGCACTGCATATCTCTTTAGAATGTAAGGGTGCAGTACTTTCTTACATGTTGGTAGATACTGGATCCTCGCTGAATGTTCTTCCTAAGAAGGCATTGATGAAGTTGGATTATGATGGAGTGGTTTTAAAGTCCAACGACCTGGTGGTTAAAGCATTTGATGAGTCGAGAAGGTCAGTGTTCGGGGAGGTGGATTTACCAATTAAAGTAGGTCCATAAATCTTCAATACCACATTCTACGTAATGGATATACAACCTGCATATAGTTGTTTGCTGGGAAGACCTTGGATACATTCAGCAGGAGCAGTATCGTCCACACTTCATCAAAAACTAAAGTTCGTCTGGGAAGGCCAAATTGTAACAGTCAGTGGGGAAGAAGACATTTTCGTCAGTCATCTGGCTTTATTCAATTATGTGGAGATGGATGGAGAGATAGTTGAAACTCCATGTCAGGCTTTTGAGCCCCTGAAAACTGAACAAGCATCTTCATTGGCAGCTTCTTTTAAAGAACCAAAGAATGGGGTTTCCATAGCCTCTTATAAGCAAGCTCTTGAAGTGGTAGAATCTGGGATATGAGAAGGCTGGGGCAGTCCAATAGAAGTGCCAGAAAAGAAAGATATGTTTGGGATTGATTACCATCCTGGGCAGTCATCATCTGGACCGAGTGCTAGAGGTCGTCAAGGCCTAATTAATTTCACGAGTGCGGGAGTGGTGGATTATGGAAGCATCAATGTCGTGCAGGACGATGCAGTTGATAGTGATTGTGACTTAGATGAGTGGATCAAGCCTGCTGTTCCAGGGACTCAGCTTAGCAACTGGTCGTCTGAAAGGCTTATCTCAGTCACCTCCTTCGAAGAGTAATAATCTTTGTTTCTGTCTTTTCTGTACTCAAGCACTATGTCTTGGCCAGGGCATATTAGCTTTTTGTAAGGGTTCTTTTGTTCCTAACACAATTCATAATCATAAATAAAGCTGACGTTTCACATTCATCCATGTTATTCTTTGCCTTTCATTTTTTGCTTTTGATTTAAAAAAAAAAAAGTTTTAAAATGGCAATGTTTCTCATTTTCTCAAACTCTTTCTAAAGCCTTGCATGAATCACCATTCATGCAGGTGCTCATCACCGGATCTTATCAATGACGACTCTGTTATGGCTAAGTATGACTTTGACAATCCAATTTATCAAGCCGATGAGGAGGGTTAAGAAGATTGCGAACTACCTGAAGAATTGGCCAGATTTCTTAAATAGGAGGAGAAGATGATTCAGCCGCATGAAGAGGTCGTCGAAGTGATAAATCTGGGTACCGAAGAAGACAAGAAAGAAGTTAAGATCGGGGCCGCATTAGAAGAATCTATCAAGACTCGTCTAATTGCTATGCTTCGAGAGTATGTTGATGTCTTCGTATGGTCCTACCAAGATATGCCCGGTTTAGACACTGACATCGTGGTACATAAGTTGCCTCTGAAAGAAGACTACCCTCTAGTGAAGTATAAGTTGAGACGCACACGCCTTGATATGGCAATCAAAATAAAAGAGGAAGTACAAAAGCAATTTGATGTTGGTTTCTTGGCCGTGACCAATTACCCTCCGTGGGTTGCCAATATTGTGTCGGTCCCTAAAAAAGACGGTAAGGTCAGGATGTGTGTAGACTACAAGGATTTGAACAGGGCCAACCCTAAAGATGATTTCCCTCTGCCTCACATAGATGTGCTTGTTGATAATACTGCTTAGTTTTCTGTGTTCTCTTTCATGGACGGGTTTTCAGGTTATAACCAAATTAAGATGTCTCCCGATGATATGGAAAGGACTACCTTCATCACGCCTTGGGGCACTTTCTGTTACAAGGTCATACCGTTTGGTCTGAAGAATGCTGGGGCCACTTACCAACGGGCGATGGTGACGCTATTTCATGACATGATTCATCATGAAATTGAGGTTTATGTTGATGATATGATAGCAAAATCCCAAATAGAAGAAGAGCATTTGGTCAATCTAGCAAAGTTGTTTGACATACAATGGAAGTTCAGATTGAGGTTGAATCCAAACAAGTGCACCTTTGGGGTCCATTCCGGCAAGTTACTTGGTTTCATTATTAGTGAGCGGGGAGTTGAGGTTGATCCAGCCAAAGTAAAAGCCATCCAAGAGATGCCTGAGCCAAATACCGAAAAGCAAGTGCGTTGTTTCTTAGGGAAACTAAATTACATTGCATGGTTTATCTCTCACCTAACGGCCACGTGTGAGCCCATCTTTAAGCTTCTGAGGAAAAATCAGGCCATTAAATGGAATGAAGACTGTCAGAAAGCCTTTGACCGAATCAAGGAACACCTGCTAGAACCTCCAATTCTCATGCCTCCACTTCTAGGGAGACCCTTGATCATGTATCTTACTGTGCTCGAAGGATCAATGGGATGTGTGCTGGGTCAGCAGGACGAGTCTGGTCGAAAAGAGCATGCCATTTATTACCTTAGCAAAACGTTTACCGATTGTGAGACACGCTACTCATTACTCGAGAAAACTTGCTGCGCTTTGGCATGGGCTGCTCGCCAACTAAGATAGTACATGCTGACTCACACCACTCTCTTGATTTCCAAGATGGATCCTGTGAAATATATCTTCGAGAAGCCGGCTCTGACGGGAAGGGTAGCCCGATGGCAGATGATACTAACAGAGTATGATATCCATTACACTTTGCAAAAAGCAATCAAAGGAAGTGTATTGTCAGAATACTTGGCTCAACAGCCAATCGACGATTATCAACCCATGAAATTTGAGTTTTCGGATGAGGATATCATGTTCCTCAAGTTGAAAGACTGTGAAGAACCACTTCCGGAGGAGGGGCCAGACCCTGAATCCAAATGGAAGTTGATGTTTGACGGAGCTGTGAACATGAACGGAAGCGGAGTAGGTGTTGTTATCATCTCACAAGAAGGGGTCCATACACCTTTAGCTGCTCGGTTGACTTTCGAGTGCACTAACAACGAGGCAGAATACGAAGCTTGCATCATGGGGGTTGAAGAAGCAATCAACTTGCGAGTCAAGAATCTCAAGATCTTTGGAGATTCTGCTTTGGTAATGAACCAAGTCAATGGCAAATGGTTAGTTCATCAACCTCACTTAGTTCCTTACAGGGATTATACCAGGAGGCTGCTAACTTTCTTCACCAAGGTCAAGTTGAACTATATTCCTCGAGATGAAAACCAGTTCGCTGATGCTCTAGCAACCTTGTCGTCTATGATTAAAGTTTGTCAAGAGAATTTCGTGCCTCGAATCATGGCTTCCCGTCTTGAAAGACTGGCTTATATCTTTGTAGTTGATGGTGGTGAAGATAACAAACCTTGGTATCATGATATCAAGAAATTATCGAAGACTCAAGAATACCCGGCTGGGGCATCCAGTAAAGATAAGAAGACCCTCAGAAGGCTAGCAGGTGGTTTCTTCTTGAATCAAGATGGTGTGTTGTACAAGAGAAAGTTCGACATGGTTCGGCTTAGATGCGTGGATAGACACGAAGTAGACCTGCTGATGCAAGAGGTTCATGAAGGCTTCTTTGGTACCCATGCTAGAGGACATGCTATGGCCAAGAAATTGTTGAGATCGATATATTACTGGATCACCATGGAATCTGATTGTTGTAAACACTCCCGTAAATGTCACAAGTGTCAGATTTATGCTGATAAGGTTCATGTGCCTCTGAATCCGTTGAGTGTCATGTCTTCAGCATGGCCGTTCTCCAAGTGGGGGATTGATATGATTGGCAAGATCGAGCCGATAGCTTCCAACGGTCACCGTTTCACCTTGGTTGCTATAGACTATTTTACGAAGTGGGTCGAAGAGACATCTTATGCCAATGTTACTAAACAAGTGGTAGCCCAGTTTATTAAAAGAGACATCATTTGCCGGTACGAATTCCCGAAAGAATCATTATTGATAGTGGTTCTAATCTCAACAACAAGATGATGGCTGACTTATGTCGGGATTTCAAAATAGAACATCACAACTCTTCTCCATATCGCCCGAAGATGAATGGTGTCGTCGAGGCGACCAACAATAACATCAAAAAGATCGTGCAGAAGATGGTTGTGACATACAAGGATTGGCATGAGATGCTACCATTTGCTTTACATGGGTATAGAACGTCGGTGCGAACTTCAACAAGGGCAACCCCGTTCTCACTAGTATATGGTATGGAGGCAGTCTTACCAATTGAAGTGGAAATCCCCTCATTGAGGTTAATGATGGACATTAAGCTAGATGAAGCTGAATGGCTCCGATCCAGATATAATCAGTTGAGCCTCATTGAAGAAAAACGTCTAGAAGTTGTATGCCATGGGCAGTTGTATCAACGGAGGATGAAGTAGGCTTTTGACAAGAAGGTATGACTACAGAGGTACATACCAGGGGACCTGGTGCTGAAAATGATTCTTCCTCCTCTTAACGATCACAGGGGCAAGTGGACACCTAATTATGAAGGGCCATTCGTGGTTAAAAAGGTTTTCTCAGGTGGAGCCTTGATGCTAACAACCATGGATGAAGAAGAATTCAAGTCCCCTGTCAATGCAGACGCAATAAGAAAATACTTCGTGTAAAAAAGAACCCGCTGGATAAAAACAAAATAAAGATCCAGGCAAAAATGTGCATCCCAGCGAGCCAAAAACATAATAAAAGGCTCGGGCAAAAATTAGGGAAATCTTGAAAAAAAATGTACACCTGCTGAGTTGAAAAGCCACATCGGACAGCTCAGGCAAAAAAGGGTATCCCGGTGGATTGAAAACCCGAAAGGGCGATCCACACAAAAGAGGGACTAACACGAACGACTGCGATCTGCGAGATTCGTAACTCATCTGCAATTGAGGTTATTCTAAAGGTTGAAGACCAGTTCAATCACCTTTCGCAAGGGGCAGAGCGAGCGGATAGTTTTGAAGATATACGAGCCGTAACCGGGTTGAAACTTGATGAGATCCACTTATCACATTGCCAATAGGATAGTTTGTTTTCCTTTTTGGCTATTTTCTCTTTCCAAGGAATTGTTTCCTTTGTAATGCCTATTCATGGCCATTTTTCCAAATCAATAAAAATTCAATTTCAGTCAACTTGTGACTATCTGCTTCTTGATTTTGTTTTTCATCTAGCATTGATTGATTGCGGAAACGACCAGCAAATTGTGATTTATATTGTGTTGTGAACATTTGAATGCTTTCTAACTCATGTAGGAGGACATAAACATTTAATACAACTCTAAAAGGGTGTCAAGATGCCCAGATAATGATTCATGCTATGAGCCTGGGACATACAAGTCCAAACTAACTCTCCATGTTGCAGGCACTATCGATTGTGTTTATGCAGGTACAGGTACAGGTGTTGCTAATAGAGCTAAAGCAGATTTCCAGGAGGAACATTTCATTATACTTGAACAAGAACATGTGTTTTCCCGGGTGTCTCCAATCATCCCCCGTAGAAGTGGAAATTGAAATCTCCCCCAACAAGGCAGCTGAAGGTTGGTGTCCTCCCCAAGCAGAGACTTCCCTTCAACACAGGGGAAATTCCCAACAGTACAAGGAGTGTCTTTCCTCCCCAGCAGGTCGCTTCCTCAGCATAGCCATACCTCTGGTTCCCAGCCAAGTCAGAAGTTCTCCACTTCCACGTCAAAGTTCAAGAAGGGTCCATCTCCAGCAGGGTCTTGGCTCTCCAATCTTAAAGTCCAATTTATTTTTGGCAACAACGGCAGTTCAGATTTGGTGTATCATTAACAAAGTTCCCCGTAGGGTTGTTTCCTCTCATGAAGGTTAACCAGATCAATGCAGTGATCATCAGTTCCCCCCAGTCAAGCCACCTGGGATACTTGCAGTCTCCTTATCAGGAGATCTCCTTGCATTTGCATATGCATGATCATCATTACATTTGCATCCTCCAAAGTGTAGCATTTGCATCATTATGGAGCATTACGCCATAAATTCAAACATATGCATGCCAGCATGGGCCAGTTTTGAGGTATATTGCCTACAACTTATATCACCTTCTCAACCTGAAGTACTCCCCACAGAAGATGCTTATACCATCTACCAGACATCTTTGTCTTTCCAAGTCAATGTTGTCATTTTTCTTTTTGTGGCTTGATTCGCTCAGCAGTCACATTTCCGAGTTCCGTTTTGTACAATGGTCTCGTTCAAAGCCCTGTTTTGTACAACAGGCCCCCTTTGTGGCTTGATTCGCTCAGCAGTCACATTTCTGAGTTCCGTTTTGTACAATGGTCTCGTTCAAAGCCCTGTTTCGTATAACAGGCCCCCTTTTGTGGCTTAATTCACTCATCAGTCACATTTTCGAGTTCCATTTTGTACAATGGTCTCGTTCAAAGCCCTGTTTCGTATAACAGGCCCCCTTCGTGGCTTGATTCGCTCATCAGTCACATTTCCGAGTTCCATTTTGTACAATGGTCTCGTTCAAAGCCCTGTTTTGTACAACAGGCCCTTCCTTTCTGTGGCTTGATTCACTCAGCAGTCGCGTCACAGGTTATCATTTTGTACAACGGTCCTTTTTTCCTGGGCTCTCGTTTATGTACAACGATCCCATTCCACCTTGTTCTTTTCCCACTACCTATTCAGAGGTCAAAACAAAAACAAAAAAACAAAAAAAAATCAGATGGCATTTCCATTATCCACCGAGTTCAAATTTCCAGGTTTATTCGAGTATTCAATCACTCCGTACCTTGAATGTCTAAAAGATTTCGCAATTACTCATTCAAGCTTGCAGATGATTGAATAGGGGCAGTTGTAATACCTCAAAATTTTCCCTCTCATATCCTCAACATTTTTCATATCATTTAGCATACATAAGTTCACAAAAATAACCAAAAACATTGTATCATGTGTAGCATAGTTGAGGCATAGGTATGTGGTCAATGACTGGAGCAACTGAAGGTTATACAAAGACAATCAAAGGGCCACAAATCTCCTCAATCATGTGCAAGGGGTCTACACCATCCCACAAGTCTCTATTTGAAGCCTCAAGTCTTGGAAAGAAGTGAATGGCTCCAAGGAATACAAGCAGTGCAACATCTCCTGATGAAATGGCCAAATTAGGTTTCATTTCTACTGGGCTTCCCCATGAATTTTTGAGAAAAAGTGGATTCCATTGTGTTCTATATGGCAACAAGTGTATAGGGTTCAAATTTCATCCACAAGTTCATTTTGGAAGAGGTTCAATTAGTCAGATAATTGAAAATCAGGAATTTGGGGAAAAGTCAACCATGCTGAAGAAAAAGTCAACTCCTGACTTTTTGAGATCAAAATCATGAAATTAGGGTTACAAGGATCCTATGTTTCAAATTTTATCAAGAAATGATGGAGGAATCAAGAGAAATAAAAAAAATCAAAACTTACCATTTTTAGAAAATTAGGGTTTCCAAAAATGGCAAGTTTTAGTCATTTTTGCAGCTACTTTGAATGAGGCCTTCTCCCAAAATATGAAAGATATTGAAATTATGGGATCAGATATGTGATGTCGAACCAGATGTTTAAACACTGAAATGCTAAACAAAAATTAATGAGCTAGTAAATTAAATAACACAGGAAATTGTTAACCCAGTTCAGTGTATCTCCACACTTACATCTGGGGGCTACCAAGCCAGGAAGGAAATCCAATATAAGTAATATTAATTATGGAGTTAAACCAATCAGTTTAATCCTTCACTTAATATCTACCCAAGGCAATTTCTACCTAAGACTCTACTTAGATATGAGTTCCTACTCACTCCCCCTCAATCACACAGTGATCTTTACAATGATTAATAAATTTGAAGTCACACTTCATACACACCAGCTTCATCTTACTTAATAGTTTCAATCAAGAAACAATTCACTTTTTGCTTAAAAGCTCATAAAGTGACTAACAATTAAAACCTACTTAAATATAACTAGCTTCACTAACACCCTTGACAGTCTTCTAAAATTCGTGTGTTTTACTTGAGTGTATCAGTTCCTTAAATAGATGCTTAGTTTTTGGGCTTTTTGCAAATTATCCAGACTTTGATAAATCCCACAGATATCTCCTTGAATTAAGGTGAGTTAGTTTGTCATCTCCTTGAATCAAGGTGAGTTAGTTTTTCTGTTTCCTTTACACTGGAACCAGATAACTAAGCTTCCTAAAGATGCGCCTTGGAGAGCTTATCCTTTTACAATTAATTCCAGATATTTTCTCCTGATTTTAATCACTTCTGTTACGCATCATTTAAGTCAGATAGCAGGTTTGCGATGTCACAACATCTGGTGTGACATCCTGATGTCCTGAACTAAGTTCATAATGTTTACTTTGTTTGTCAATGTCACGACATCTGGTGTGACATCCTGATGTCCTGAACTAAGTTCATAACTTCTTGTTTGTCAAACATTCTGCCAATTTCTAACATCTACAAACTTCCCATTTGGCTAATTTTTGCTAACACAATCTTCTAGTTTTGTCAGAGAGCAGCGGAGTTCCTTTCTGTTGGATCATATGAGAGCTAATAATTTGCTCCCCCTCAAACATGTATGTATACTGCCATGACTTGAAACCAAAGAATTTCATTTCACCCAGTGACACTTTGATATACCATTGAAAATTCAACTTAGATCAGCAGTCATCATTGTTCAATACACTTATACACTTCTCCCCCTTGTTAGACAGAAAATTTGGGGCCAAATATTACAGAAACAGAAACAGAAAAAAAAACATTCAGAAATACAAAGCAGAATAGACAATACATTTTCCACCACAAACAGCTTCACTCAGACTCAGTAAACTCTGTATCCTCTGTATCCTCAGACTCAGCATCAGATCCATCAACATTCCCAGCAACCTCTTCCAGCTCCAGTCTTTGAATTATGTTCTCAAGCTTCTTCTTCCTTTCATCCAGCTCTTTGCAGGTTGTCCTGAGCTCTGCAATCAGGGCTGCCTTTGATATAGGTGTCTTGACAGCAGATGTCCCACCTGGTACTTCAACAAATGCAACATGATGACCTAGAAACAGTTTGTAATGAAAGGACAGTGGACTCTCCCTTTTACAGACAGAATCTTTGTCAGTAAGGATTCCTGGATATTGGTTGAGAATTACTCCACAAAGCAGTGATGGGAAGGCTATTGGAAGCTTGATGGCTGAGGTTCCTGCATGCTTGAGAGTCTGGTCAAAGATATATGCCCCATAATCCAACTCGGTTTGGGTGCCTACAGCATAGATAAACCTCCCAAGCCCAGTAGCTATAGATGAGGTGTGGTTGGTTGGGACCCAATTGACTGTTCCAATCCTGTGCAGCATGGCATACTTCCTGGTTAACAAGCTGATAGAGATTTTGCCTTTGACTGGCCATGACTTAACATGGTTGGCTGTGATTATTTTGCAGACTTGATTGTCAGTCTTGCCAAGCTCATTTGGCCCATCTGATTCTCTCCCCAGGTACTGATTTATCACCCTAGGAGAAAAATCTACACATCTTCCCCTGACATATACTTTCCTGAAATCCTCAGATTTCCCATCAGCACACCCTTCTTGTAGGTTAACTATAAACTCTTTTACCATCAGTATAACAAGGAGAAAAGTTGGAGACAGTCTAGAATAGTCCAGCATTGGAGATTAACTCAATTACCTCAGTGCATTCCAAGGCATTGCTACACAACTCTCGTTCCAGAGCCACCCTTCTTTGATAGACATATTTCCACTTGCTTACACTGGAACATGGTGGAAGGACACATTATCCAGGGGTGCCTCAGGGACAGCAGTGGAAGTCCTAGGAGGTGCTGGCCTCTTTCTGGGTTGAGATGTTGGGACATCCTCCTCAACATCAGAATCAGATGGAGTTGTGGCCTTCCTCTTCTGGGTGCTGACCTTACTCCATTGCTTTGTAGGTCCAAAAGCAGCTTTGACCTTGTCCTTCTTGGGAGTTAACTATCTTTTCTCAGGAGTTGCATGAGCAGCTGGCTTCTTATCCTTCCTAGCCCTAAGCCTCTTGGCTATGCTAGGATTAACATATGCTATGATCTCTGTGTCAGAGTCATCATCCAGGTTTTCAACTGGTGGAGGTTGGGAAGCCTCTTTCTCAGCAGCTTGATCATCAGGAGCTTGATCATCAGTAGCTTTATCATCAGTAGCTTGATCATTATTATTTGGGGCTTTGTCCTGGCCCTCAGTTGTTTCAACATTTCTTGGGACATCCTGTGGAGCAGGTATGTCCTCTTCAGCTTGGTTGCTTGGGTCATCTTGTGGAGCAGGCATACTGTTCAGGGGAACTGACACCCCAGGCACAACCCTTTGTTCCGCCAGGATCCTGGTTACAAGTTGTTTGATTGATGCGTCCACGTAAGCAGAGGCTTTGGGAGTACTGGAAGATGAAGGGGTTCCCTTACTTTTGCTGAAGATTGGCTCCTTGGGTCTTCTTGCATGGGGAGTCCTGGGCTTTTGAGCAATGGGAATGCTTCCTCTGATCACATTTATAGGTGTAGCATCCATTGGTACTACAGATATTGGAGTTGCGTTCACTACGTCTTCTTGAATGAGACCCTCATCAATGGAGTTAGGGTTCTGATGTTGAGACATTTTTTCGATTGTAGTGGAAATGTGTAAAGGTTTGATAGATTTGGATGAGTTTAGAGATTCAGCTGTAGCATACAAAAAGTTCAGTGGTGCTAATGAGAATGTGAGAAGCTGAAAGCACGTTTGTACATAAATAGAATCGGTTGCTATTGGAATTTTAAAGATTGGAATACAAACAGTTATTGGCCAGACTGGTGCTGTCATCTGGTGGTCATGCCATACGATGTCATGAGACATGCTGGCACTTCTCCATAATTGCTATATGTCACATATGCAGATTCCCAATTTACCCCTTAGGTTTTCAAATTGGGTAGCATCCAAAGCCTTAGTAAATATGTCAGCTAATTGCAGCTTTGTGGCTACATGCTCTAATGTGATCACCTTCTCTTCCACAAGGTCTCTGATGAAGTGATGTCTGATATCTATGTGCTTAGTCCTGCTGTGTTGGATAGGATTTTTGGAGATATTAATAGCACTTAAATTGTCACAGTACAATGTCATGACATCTTGTGGGACATTGTATTTTGTGAGCATTTGTTTCATCCATACCAGCTGTGAACAACTGCTACCAGCTGCAATATATTCAGCGTCAACAGTGGATAAGGACACACAATTTTGTTTCTTACTGAACCAAGAAATTAAATTGTTCCCTAGAAAGAAGCATCCTCCTGATGTACTCTTTCTATCATCAGCACTTCCAGCCCAGTCAGCATCACAAAATCCAGTGAGGATTGGTTCACAACCATGAGAGTACATTATGCCATAGTCACAAGTACCATTTACATATTTCAAGATCCTCTTAACCTGGTTTAGATGGCTCACTTTTGGTTCATCTTGATACCTTGCACACACACCTACTGCAAAAGCTATATCTGGTCTTCTAGCTGTAAGATATAGTAGACTTCCAATCATGCTTCTGTACAAGCTTTGGTCCACACTCTCACCTTTGTCATCCTTTGTCAGTTTTAAATGACTGGGGGCAAGTGTTCTCTTGTGACTTGCATTGTCCATCCCAAACTTCTTGACAGTGTTCTTTGCATACTTGCTTTGGGATATGAACATGGAGTCCTTCATCTGTTTGATTTGTAGTCCAAGGAAGTAAGTTAGTTCTCCCACTAGGCTCATTTCAAACTCAGACTCCATTTGAGTCACAAAATGTTTAACCATCCTGTCTGACATCCCACCAAACACTATGTCATCCACATATATCAGAGCAATCATAACCTTTCCCTCTTCATCCTTTACAAACAGGGTTTTGTCTATTCCTCCTTTCCTGTATCCATGTTTAATGAGAAAAGTGGTCAGTCTTTCATACCATGCTCTGGGAGCTTGCTTTAGACCATACAGAGCCTTCCTCAACTTATATACATGGTCTGGACAGCTTGGATCAACAAATCCCTTTGGTTGCTCCACATATACTTCCTCATTAAGGTACCCATTTAGGAAGGCACTTTTAACATCCATCTGAAATAGTTTGAACTTTAGGATGCAAGCAATTCCTAGGAGTAGTCTGATGGATTCAAGTCTTGCTACTGGTGCAAAAGTTTCATCAATATCTACCCCCTCAATTTGTGTATATCCTTGAGCTACAAGCCTAGCCTTGTTTTTTGTAACTACTCCCTGCTCATTAGACTTGTTTTTGTACACCCACTTAGTGCCAATCACATTAATGTTATCAGGCCTAGGAACAAGATCCCATACTTCATTACTTGTAAACTGGCCTAATTCTTCCTGCATAGCAGAGATCTAGTACTCATCATTCAGAGCTTCCTTGATGTTCTTAGGTTCTATCTTTGAAACAAAGCGGGAGCCTGAGATCATCTCTCTTGATCTAGTGATGACACCACTGTTGGGATCACCAATTATCAGTTCTTTAGGATGATCTTTCTGGATTCTGATGGAGGGAGGTTTGTTGGATTGCTCTGATCTTGCCTCAGTTAAAGTGAAGTCAAAATTATCACTTTCTATTTCAACTTCAGTTTGATTGTCAGCAGATGTTCCAACATCATCAGCAACATCTGTCTTTGCATATGTATCATCAATAATCACATTTATTGACTCCATTATAACCTTGGTTCTGGAGTTAAATACTCTGTAAGCTCTGCTATTTATGGAGTATCCAAGAAATATCCCTTCATCACTCTTAGGGTCCATCTTCCTTCTTTGATCCCTATCAGCCAGAATGTAGCACTTACTTCCAAATACATAAAAGTACTTGACTGTAGGTTTTCTACCCTTCCAGACTTCATAGATGGTGGATAAATTTCCCTTTCTTAGTGTGACTCTATTGTGGATGTAGCATGCTGTGTTCATAGCTTCAGCCCAAAAATACAGGGGTAACTTCTTGGCATGAATCATGGCTCTAGCTGACTCCTGAATAGTTCTGTTTTTCCTTTCAACAATCCCATTCTGTTGAGGGGTGATGGGAGAAGAATACTCATGGTTGATCCCTTCTGAAGAATAGAAGTCTGAGAATTTTTTATTCTCAAACTCCTTTCCATGATCACTTCTTATTCTGACCACACAGCTTGCTTTTTCTCTTTGGATCCTATGGCACAGATCTTTAAATACCTCAAACACATCAGACTTTTCTTTGATGAAGCTTATCCAGGTATATCTTGAGAAGTCATCAACAACCACATAGGCATATCTTTTTCCACCAAGACTCTCTACCTGCATTGGTCCCATAAGGTCCATGTGCAATAATTCCAAGACTTTGGAAGTTGTCAGATGTTGAAGCTGTGGGTGTGACATCTTGGTTTGCTTGCCTATTTGACACTCACCACACACTTTACTTTCATCAATCTTAAGTCTTGGGATCCCTCTTACAGCCTCCATAGATATGATCTTCTTTATTCCTCTGAGATGGAGATGACCCAGTCTTTGATGCCACAGCTTCACTTCTTCTTCTTTGGCTATGGAACAAGTAGATGTGAGGCTTAAATCTTGGGGTTCCCACATATAGCAGTTATCTTTTAATCTGGCTCCTCTCATGACCACTTTCTGTTCTTTATCAGAAACTATGCACTCAGCTTTAGTGAAGTTGACACTGTAACCTTGGTCAGATAACTGACTTATGCTGATCAAGTTAGCAGTTAATCCTTTTACCAACAGCACACCATCTAGACTTGGTACACCTGAGCAGTCCAGGGTCCCAACTCCCTTGATTTCCCCCTTTGCTCCATCTCCAAAGGTTACATAGCTGGATGAGTGTGACTTTAAGTCTACCAGCAGATTCTTCAGTCCAGTCATGTGCCTTGAGCAGCCACTATCAAAATACCAGTCTTCCTTAGCAGATACTCTGAGAGATGTGTGTGCTATAGAGGCAACAACCTGCTTGGACCATTTGTGCCTGTTGTGAGGTTTCCTTTGATGCATCTGCCCTGGGTAGTGTCCATCTCTAGAGTTCCAAGGTTGCCTGGTGAACTTGTTCTTCTGCTTAGGCATGTACTGGTAGCTTTGATCAGTATAAAGTCTAGCTTTAGGTATCCAAATTTTCCTGGTAACCTCTTGTCGCTCCCGATAAATGGAAAATGGCCCACATAAAGGTACAGACGCGAACGGTCGACGAAAGAGGGTGTGAGAACACACAGGAGTGAACTCACAGGAAAAGAAAGAGTCGCCAGCTAGGCTTTTTTATCTCGGAGGAAAGGCAATGCTGCATAAGCCTAGAAAGATATGGACAAGACGGTTGCGAACCAGAGAGACTGAGAAAGGGGGTTGGTTACAACCTGGGAAGGTATTAGCACCCAGATTGTCCGTCGTACTCGACGGGATCCACGCTTAAAAGATATGTGTTTTAAAGGGGTAGTGTCAGTGCAATTTGTGTATAAAAGAGCTGGAAAAAGATGTACAGGTGTCAGTGTAAGAGAAGTGTGAAGTGTGTAAATGTATAGTGTCAGTGTAAGAACAGGAACAAGATGCCCAAGATCATGAGGTTAGAAGAATAATGCTGGAAGGAGGGGGAATATACAGAGACTTTTGTTCGATAACTGTTAAGTTATGCCTACGTATCCTCTCGTGCAATGAGGAAGTCAGAACACCGTAGTTCGACCCAAAGAGACTGAAAGATAAATTGACTTGTGAACTGCTTGCTTGTCAATGCTCAAGTGTATGACCTGTCTGGCTCAGGTGCTAACTGTCTTGCATTAGACGGAAGAAGCAAGTTCTCGTTTTTGAATGAATGAGATGAGAAAAGAATCCCAGAGGAGTCGATTATTGTTTGTTTTTGAGTTTTCAGTCTTTTATTGCTTTTGAAAGTTTGTCATAAGTTAATGAGCTTAAGCCTAAACCAATGGGTTAGTAAACTCATCACATCTTCCCTCTGATTAGGGGTAATGAGAATACCTTAAATGTGAAGTCAGCTTCTCACACTTAATCACCATGGTGTAGGATTAAGATCATTAACCTACTTGTGATTATTTAAATGTTTTTGGTGTTTTTGTTTAGTGTTAAGTAATGAGGTTAAGCCATAATCAGGGATTAAACAGACTCATTACACCATCCTAATAGAAGGATAATAAATGAGAATGTTTAAGCTGAGGAAAGCTCCTCAACTTAATCCATGATTAGGGATTAAACTCATGACAAAACAAAACCTTTATTAAGTAGATTTTTATTTAATGATATGATGATGAAGTGATTTTTAGGGTTTGTAAGACAACTTGAGGGGGACTTGTCCATTAACACTAGGGTTAGTGCTTCTTAACCAAATAAGGAAGAATTAGAACCCTAATGCAAGGCCCAAGTTACAAGCTTGATGTCTTGATGATTATTAAGTGAATTGATTAAAGGATTTAAACACATTAAGGGTTTAACACTTAGGATTAAAGTTATACACTCCATCCTAATAGAAGGATGCAGGCATAAGCTTAATCACAAAGCCTTAAAGCCTTTAGGGTTTAGTCCCTGATTATGAGATGAGAAGAGAAGACTCAAAGAGACACAAAGGTAAAAGCTAAGTGGGGGGAACTAATCAAAACCCTAATCATTGTCATGCTTGGTTGTTCCTAAGGTTTATGAGGTTTACAAGAGAAATCTTCAGAGGAACCACCAGGAAGCAGATGAAAGGAGCAAAGAGAAGCAAAGTAACTTGCTTCATTTAAGAAGACAAGTCACTTGAGGAAAGAAATTAAGATGAAGAATAAAGAGCAAGCTCAATCTCAAACACATAACGAAATGCAGCAAGGATGCATAAAAGAGATGAAAAGAAATTATGAGAAGTGAAGGCAAATTCACTTCTCAAAGTTGCTTACCACCTGAAAAGTTAGTGAAGGAAATGCAATGCAATGCAAAATGAGATGAAATGGCATGATGCAAACCAAAACCATAAGCATATGTGAGATGATAATGATGCTATGAGATGATACAAACATGAAGCAAGGCATGAGGATGATCACATGAACAAATGAATGCAAGATAAGTATGCTTGGATCCATGAGCATACATGAAAAGTTATGAAATGCAAATGGCATACAACATGGCAAATGCAAAAAGTAATGATCAAACATACTTCTAACATGTCTCAAGATGTCTAGTGAATCAAATGGATGCATGAAATGTCATGGCAAGTCAAGGTATGCAAGCAAATGCAAGATGAATGCAAAAGGAAGCCCAAATTAGGGTTTATGACCAATGCACCAAACAAAAACCAAAACCAGAAGCAAACATCAAGATAAAAAATTGAAAATGCACTCAAAGGAACCCTAAACCTACATTAACTCACTGCCCAAAGGAGGGGATCCAACTCTTAACCTATTGAAAGTTATGAATTTCTTAAGATTTCTAGGGTTTTAGGGTACCTTAACAAGAAAAATGCCAAACAAATGGAAAATGCAAAATCAATTCATGCCAATTTAATCCTACAAACTACATGATATGCAAGACACAATGCAAAAAGAATCAAAGTCCAACTCTCAAAGACTAGGCAGGAATGAATTTTTGAACATGGGATCAAAATATTGCTTTGAAATGAAATTAATTTCATGAAAAATTGTCAAAATGCATCAAGATCAAAAAAGAAATTTGGTTTGAGGGTCGGACAATGTTTCTAAATGATTTTGAAGGTTTCATGAATTTTTTGGTGATTTTTAAATACCTAAAAGTATTTTTAATTAATTAATTCTCATTAATTAATTAAAAATAAACTTTTAAATGATTTAAAAATATTTTTTAATGCAAAAAATAAAAATAAAAATGTTTTTGGTTTCTGAAAATTAATAAAAGTTTGTACAAAAATTTTCAGAATTTTTAAAATTGTTTTACTATTTTAAATTAAATGCACAAATTAAATACAATAAAATGAAAAATAAAATGGATTTATGGAGAAGTCAACGCATCCAATGGACAGGATTTGAATAAAAAGAGAGGGAATTGACGCGCGCGAGATTGGAAGGCCAAGATTCATTCTAAGGTTTGAAATAAATTAATCCTAATTAATTAAGTAAATGACTGGATTAGGGTTAAGTGAGTGGCTCTGGACCATCCAAACACGCGCCAGTCAAACAAAGTCAACCAATCCTACGCTCAGAATTCAAACTCTCATTAATTACAGGGATTAGCCCTAATTACTTTCAGGTGGCCGGAGAAGACTTCCGGTCGTCTTCTCCGGCAAGACCCTCACCTGAAAGTTGCCAAAATCTTCAAAACTTCATGAAAACGAAAACTAACTACTCAGAAATCATCCCCATACCAAACTAGATCAAAACCCCCATTCAAACATCATTTTTCATTCATCAATCAGCCAAATCGAAGCAAAACGTTTCTAGGGCAAAAAAATTCAGAACATTCATACATCCTGGTTTCTCAACCATTCCCAAAAGTAAACACATATTCATGATCAGGGGAGTGCATAGAAGCTTTTAAGAACTTAAAATGGAGTTTCTGGAAAAAGTTTGAGATGGCTACCTGAACTGAAGCTTTAGTCCCTGGCACTTTCTGGCTGATGTCTCGCTTGCAATCAACTCCCCTGGACCTCCTGAGAAGCTTTCAAGGCTTGTTTGAAGTTGGCAATGGCTGGTTTGAGAGATGGCAAAAGTTCTGTTCAATGGCAGGTGGTGATCGTGTTTTTGATTCTTTGATTTTCAGGCTATGGTGAGGGGTGGTTTGTGATCAGGGAAGTGTGTTGAGTTGATTTGTGAAGTTAGTTTTCGTGTTTGTGGCTTGTGCAAGCAGTTTCGAAAGCTTTTGCAAAATGGTATGGAAATGAGAATGCTGTGTTAGAGAGTGCTTCAGGCCTGTGTTTTGTATGCTTTGGCTTGCTTTTGATTTGCATAAACTATGGTGATAGGTCAGATGAGGTGATGTGTGCTTTTGTGATAGGTATGGCTCAAGTTGCCAAAATGTCAAAGTTGTGTAAGAGAAGCATGGGCTACTTGCTAGCCAAGGACAAAAGGTGTGTCCTGCGCAGCATGATGTGGGGGGAACCCTAGGATGGTTCATGAAGTCAGCAAGCAAGTGGATTGTAACTTATGATGAGTTTTGCAAGTTGGTTCACTTTTGCTTCTTATGAAAAATCTTGTTCCATAAGCCATAAAAATGTGTGATTCTTTGGTGCAATCTGACTTTTAGATCTTGTATGATCATGTTGTGAAGTTTAGAAGTCCATTTGATAACTTAATTTGCCTTGAGAAGTGAATTTGCAACTTTGCCTCTTTGGTGGAAAACTTCAAATTTTGTGATTTTTGCCAACTTTGACAATCCATAACTTTTGATCCAAAATGAATTAGGTCATGTTCTTGTACTTTTTGAAAAGGGAATGATCCCTTCTACAACTTTCATGACCAAAGTTTTTCCATTTGAAGCATTTTTGAATCAAAAAGTAATGGTTGAAAAAGTTTCCTAAAATGGCAATTTCATTAAAAGTCAAACTTTCCCAAAAAGTCAACTTTGCAAAAGACTTGAAATTCTTCAATTTTGTGAACTTCCAACTTCTTCTATGATCAAATAAAGATCATATACAATCAAAATGATGAAGAACAAACTTTGGTTGGGTCATTGGGGGCCTCAGATGCCCTGATTTTACACTAACTTGCTTGAAAAGTCAACTCTTGATCAGATGACTTCCCCATGGAATTTCTTCATGAAAATTGATATGCATACTCCCTATACCATATAGAGACCAATGGAAACAAGAATGACCAAAAAAAATGGAGTTATGGCCTCTGAAACCAAAACCCTAATTCTAGGTCATCTGTGCAGTCAAACCTGGCTCTGCTTCCATACCATTCTCAGTTCTTGTGATTTTTGACATTCTTGACTTTGAAGAGATATAATATGATGTTTGAACATACATGGACCTCTTTGAAGTGATTAATGACCTTTGGAGTGGCTCAAGAAGCTCTTGGATTGCTCAGATCACAAACCCTAGATGCAGATGACTTTGAACCAAAGCAATGAATCAAAAATGTGGTGTGAGATGTTATGATTGTGTTTATGCATATGACATGATCACAAGCCATGGTGTGAATGGGTGAGGGAAAATTTGGGGTGTTTACAGCTGCCCCTAATCAAACATGAGTTAGCTGTGCAGGATGTAAGCAACGGCTTAACAGGCACACAAGATAACTTGTGGTTGAATACCAAAGACAGTCCAAAATTTGCACTCACAGAATGAAGAAGAAAAGGGATATAGATTGTAAGGAAAATAAAGTATATTGTAAAGTATGGGCGACGGAGGACGACCGTCGAGCAGAGGACGACTGCTGGGTAAAGAGCAATGACGGGGACAGCCGACACGCTGGGAAAAGTGCGGGAAATAAAGCAATGACGGGGACGGCCGACATGCTGGGGATAAAAGGTATCATGATGGGGACGGCCATCAAGTAAAGCTATAAAATTCTCTGGGGATTAATGAAAAATGATGGGGACGACCATCAAGTTCATAAAGTAAAGGTAACCAACGATGGGGACGGCCATCGGGCTAAATTGAAAAGAAAAAGGGGCCACGACGGGGACGGCCATTGGGTTAAAGAATAAATGAAATAATGATGAGGGACGATCATCAAAGGTGAAGGACGATCACCTGGCAGGGTACGGCTGCCGAAAATATCGCGACATAGGACGAATGTCGGATAAAAGGTCAACGATGGGGACGGCCATCGGATGAGCATGATGAGGGACGGTCATCAAGAGGTGAAGGACGATCACCTAGCAGGGGACGACTGCTCTCAAGGTTTATCATGACGTGGACAAACGCCAGATAACAAGATCAACGATGGGGACGACCATCGGATAAAATGATGAAGGACGATCATCAAAAGGTGAAGGACGATCACCTAGCAGGGGTTGACTGCTAAATATCACGACACAGGACGAGTGTCGGATAGAAAAGGTCAACGATGGGGACGGCCATCGGATGAGCATGATGGTGACGATTATCAAGAGGTGAAGGACGATCACCTAGCAAGGGACGGCTGCTCTCAAAGTTTATCATGACATAGGACGAATGTCATATAACCAAAGAAGTTTGTTTTGTTGGCGATCTACTGGGGAATAGTAAACACGGACGAGTGTTTATATCCAAGAAACAAAAGGTATAAGTGTTTAGATGTTTGTGTATAAATTAAAGATGCGGACGAGCATCCTTAGGGCTACGATACGGACGAGTATCGAATAGAAACAAATACTGACATGTGTTCAAAGATGATGATACGGACGAGCATCAACTGGTTAACAGAGAACACGGACGAGTGTTGAATCTGAGGGGACTCTTCTGGGGAATAGTAGGCACAGACGAGTGTCTATATTCAAGAAGACAAGAGTGTTTGACACAGTGTATGGATTAAAGATGCGGACGAGCATCCCTAAGACTACGATACGGATGAGTATCGGGTAGAAACAAACGCTTGGCGCATGCTCTGAGATGATGATATAGACGAGTATCAACTGGTTAACAAAGGACACGGACCAGTGTTGAATCTGCGGGGATGTAAAGGGTGTATACAAGATACGGACGAGTATCTTTATAAGTATGATTGGTGTATATTTAAGTGTTCAACCTGCTGGGGAGAGTGCGACACAGACGAGTGTCAAGAGGTATATGGTATAAGCAAGTATCTGATATACAAAGTGTTTAGGTAATTATGCTGGGAAAGGTGACACGGACGAGTGTCAAGAAATTGTATATATGTATCTATGAGTGCAAAGGGGACGCTTTGGCTTTCTGCTGGGATAGGACACGGACGGGTGTCACAAGGAGTATACACTGATGTTTGTGAATGTGAGGCAACTGTTTTAGCTTTAGCTCCCTGTTGGGGAATCTGGGGGGTATTCTGTATGTTGATGGATTGTTATTATTCACAAGTGTTTGGTTTGGATTATGGCTTATGATTATGCACTATGTTTGATTTTTGCCGTAATGCTCCGTATTAGACGGAATGCTACGCTTTGTGGGGTGAACATGATGCGAATGCAATGATTACGCAAAAGATACCAATCCGGGATTCGGATCCTGTTGCTGCGAAGATCTCTGACCAATCTGCTTGAAATGGATATCCCAGCTGGGGATGAGATTGTTGGTTGATCTGTCAAGATGTATCTGCTTGGGGATATAGGTCACTAATAGACCCATCCTGATAATAAGGGATCCAGCTGGGGTTTGTAGAAGCTTTCGTCACTCTATTGTGATTCCTTCGTACGTTGCTCTCCTGGATAGAGGCTGAAACTCTGTGGGGAAGTGGTTTCCCGGTCTTACACCTGACTGTGGAGGAATAGTAAATGGTAACCCGGTTGGGGAGGAAATAGCAAGTGGCAACTCAGCTGGGGAGAAGACACTTCTGGTGCTACGACTGAGTGAGTATTGATCTGCCAGCTTGCTGGGAGTGAAGTTTTCATGCCCCATGCTGCGCTTTGAATACCTGCAATCCTGCAAAGATAGAAACGTACAAGCAATCCCGAGGTATCTCTTACCAGACTCCACCATAGTAGTCTAGACACTCCTGGGAGTAAAGATATTTCCTGTGAGCACGTATTTTTTAGGAGAGAAACATCTGTGTTTATGCAATCAGCATCTCTAAAGACATCAGACATTTTGCAAATGAAAGTGAAATGTACGAGACGAGACATGACTGAAAATCTGATTTTATTAATTCATATGCCCTGAATTGGCGAGATACAGTCAGAGAAACAGATCCCCTAAAATGAGGAGATTGCTACAAATTGAGAAACAAAAGATGGCAATGTTGACGACGCTTCAAAGAGCTTCCCTTCGCTATGACTCGTATGACCTTTGACGTTCTTCTCGTCTTGCTTTCTGAAGAAGGTTGATTCTGACCGGCGCTTGATCCTTTTGAAGCTTACCGAGTTGTAAGTGATACAGACGAATTCAGAATGCAGTTGTTCGCTTATTCCCTTATTTTGCATGGATCGCCCTTTCGGGTTTTCAATCCATCGGGATACCCATTTTTGCCTGAGTTGTCCAATGCGGCTTTTCAACTCAGCGGGTGTACATTTTTGTTTATTTTCCCTTATTTTTTCCCAAGTCTTTTATTCTGTTTTTGACTTGCCGGGATGCCCTATTTTTGCCTGGACTTACATTCTGTTTTTATGTCCAGCGGGTCATTTTTATACGAAGTATTTTTTAACTGCATCTGAATTCACAGGGGACGGGAAATCTTCACCATCCATGGTGCTGAGCATGAGTGCTCCACCGGAGAAAACTTTCTTGACCACAAATGGTCCTTCATAGTTTGGAGTCCACTTGCCCCTGTGGTCTGTATGAGGAGGGAGGATTCTTTTCAGCACAAGATCTCCTACTTGGTACTCTCGGTGCCTGACTTTCTGATCGAAGGCTTTCTTCATTCTTTTCTGATACAACTGTCCATGACAGATTGCAGCCAATCTTTTCTCTTCAATCAGACTCAGTTGTTCGTATCGGGATCGGACCCATTCTGCTTCGTTCAGCTTAACATCCATCATTACCCGAAGGAGGGTAATTCAACTTCAACAGGTAGGACTGCCTCCATACCATATACGAGCTGATACGGTGTTGCCCCAGTGGATGTCCTGGTTGACGTGCGGTACCCATGCAAGGCAAACGGTAGCATCTCATGCCAGTCTTTGTACGTGACTACCATCTTCTGCACAATCTTCTTGATATTCTTATTAGCTGCCTCTACAGCGTCGTTCATCTTTGGCCTGTAAGGAGAAGAATTGTGGTGTTGGACCTTGAAGTCCCAACATAGCTCTGCCATCATTTTATTGTTCAGGTTGGAACCATTATCAGTAATGATTCGCTCGGGAACTCCATATCGACAGATGATATCTCTTTTCAGAAATCGGGCCACCACTTGTCTTGTAACATTTGCATATCAATGCCCCACATAGCAAAAGGCCAGGGTGAAGACATCACATTCAAGGGATTGGGAGGCACATGCACCTTATCCGCATAAATCTGGCATTTATGGCATTTTCTGGCGTAGGCACAACAGTCGGCATCCATTGTGATCCAGTAATAGCCTGACCTTAGCAATTTCTTAGCCATGGCATGCCCCCCTGCATGGGTACCAAAGGATCCTTCGTGCACTTCGTGCATCAACAAGTCTGCTTCTGTTCTATCAACACATCTGAGGAGTACCATATCAAAGTTTCTCTTGTACAAAGAACCGTCAGTGTTCAGGAAGAAACTACCAGCAAGCCTTCTTAATGTCTTCTTATCATTGGAAGATGCCCCAGGTGGGTATGTTTGATTCTCCAAGAAGCACTTAATGTCATGGAACCAAGGCTTATCATCTTCGACAATATCTGCTGCGAATACATATGCTGGTCTGTCAAGTCTGGACACTGAAATCCGAGGTACAAAGTTGGCAGCTTGAACTTTGATCATGGATGAAATGGTGGCCAGAGCATCTGCAAACTGATTCTCGTCCCGAGGGATATACTCAAGCTTGACTGTTGTAAAGAAAGTCAATAACCTCCTTGTATAATCCCTGTAAGGTATCAGATGCTCCTGGTGGGTGTACCATTTGCCGTTGGTTTGATTGACTACCAGAGCTGAATCTCCAAATACAGTCAATGTCTTGATCCTGAGGTCAATGGCCTCCTCAAGACCCATAATACAAGCTTCGTATTCAGCTTCGTTGTTAGTGCAGTTGAAAGTGAGTTTTGCCGAGAAAGGCATGTGAACTCCCTTAGGTGTAATGAGTACTGCACCAACACCACGACCATTCATATTAACAGCCCCATCAAACATCATAGTCCATTCTTCTTCTGGGTCAGGCCCTTCAGTGTGAATAGGCTCTTCATGATCTTTTGCTTTTATGAACATGATGTCTTCATCAGGGAAGTCAAATCTTATAGGCTGGTAATCATCAATAGGTTGCTCAGCAAGATATTCAGACAGTACACTGCCCTTGATGGCTTTCTGAGAGGTGTACTGGATGTCATATTCTGTGAGAATCATTTGCCATCTTGCAACCCGTCCGGTAAGCGCTGGCTTCTCAAAAATGTACTTGACTGGGTCCATCTTTGAGATCAACAAGGTAGTGTGGGTCAACATATACTGTCTCAGTCGGCGAGCAGCCCACGCTAAAGCACAGCAAGTTTTCTCGAGCAGTGAATAACGTTGTTCACAGTCGGTAAACTTTTTGCTCAGGTAGTAAATTGCATACTCTTTTCGACCAGACTCGTCATGCTGGCCCAACAGACACCCCATCTATTCTTCTAATACTGTCAAGTACATTATCAGAGGTCTTCCTTCAACTGGAGGCATGAGGATTGGAGGTTCTTGCAAGTATTCCTTGATCTTGTCAAAAGCCCTCTGGCAGTCTTCATTCCACCTGACCGTCTGTTCTTTTCTTAACAGCTTGAACAAGGGTTCACAGGTTGCTGTAAGGTGAGATATGAACCGTGAAATGTAGTTCAATCTACCTAGAAACCCCCGAACTTCTTTTTCTGACTTTGGTGCAGGCATTTCTTGAATGGCTTTGACTTTATCAGGGTCAACTTCAATCCCTTTCTCGCTTACAATAAAGCCCAGCAGCTTACCAGATCGCACCCCGAATGTGCACTTGTTGGGGTTCAACTTTAGTTGGTACTTCCTCAGACGCTTGAATAGCTTCAGCAGGTTTACCAGGTGGTCTTCTTCCGTGAGGGACTTGGCAATCATGTCATCCACATAACACTCGATTTCTTTATGGATCATATCGTGGAATAATGTCACCATAGCCCGTTGATATGTTGCGCCAGCATTCTTCAGTCCGAATGGCATCACCTTGTAACAGAACGTGCCCCAGGGTGTGATGAAAGTTGTCTTCTCCATGTCTTCAGGTGACATCTTGATCTGATTGTATCCTGAAAATCCGTCCATGAAGGAGAATACCGAGAACTGAGTCGTGTTATCCACCAATACATCAATGTGAGGTAATGGGAAGTCATCCTTTGGGCTGGCTCTGTTCAGATCCCGGTAGTCAACACACATTCTCACTTTGCCGTCCTTCTTAGGCACAGGTACTATATTAGCAACCCACGGTGGATAGCTAGTTACAGCAAGGAACCCGGCGTCCCACTGCTTTTGTACCTCTTCTTTGATTTTCATTGCCATGTTCGGGCGAGTACGACGCAGTTTCTATTTAACCGGCGGGCAATCTTCTCTTAAAGGCAGCTTGTGCATGACGATATCGGTGTCCAACCCCGACATATCTTGATAAGACCAAGCAAACACATCCACATATTCCTGAAGCAGGTCAATCAGTTGTTTCTTCACTGAGTCTTGTAAGCAGGCCCCGATTTTAACTTCTTTCACGTCTTCATCCGTACCAAGATTAACTGCTTCAATCTCCTCCTGATGAGGAGTGATAACCTTCTCCTCTTGCCTTAACAACCTGGCTAGCTCTTTAGGAAGCTCAAAATCTTCTTCAACCCCTTCATCAGCTTGATTAATTGGATTGTCAAAGTCATACGAAGTCATAGCCGTGCTGTTGTCGGTGAGGTCTGGAAGGCACTCTCTGCAAGGGTTCAGTTTGTTCATTTTAGTGATTGATTTTAATCTTGTTTAGAAAAGTGAAATAAAGTTGTCATTTTGAAAACATTGCCATTTATTTTTTGTACAAAAAGAAAAATGGAAAGACAGTGAACGGAAAAGAAAAAAGACTCATTTGCAAAAGATGTCTGATTATCATTGATTGATCTATTTGCACAAAAATTACAGATGGCCCGATTACAAAATGAGTCTTGTCATCTTGGGCAAGATGCAAGACTTGATGCATGCTTAAAATATACAGGAAATACTAATTACTCTGCAGGAGTAACCCTTATAATTTCCTGGGAAGACCAGTTTGAGATACGGCTCCCCGGGATCCTTGGACGTATCCAGCTCTCCAGGTTGCGCTCATCTTCCGACTCATCTTCCAAATTGTTTACTGCATCGGGAGAGAGCATCCCTCCACTGACGAAATTGGGCTTCTTAGCAGCCTCTGCTTGATCTTGTTGAGTTGGTTTGTAACCCAACCCAAATCTGTCCTCTTTCTTCTCTACGGGCAGCAACTTGCCCCAGCCTTGAGCAGTCCCTTCTTCAACAACCTTCCGGGCTTGCTGATAAGATGTCACTGAGGTTCCAGGTACAGCGGATGCTTCGTTTATGTTCAAGGCCTCAAACCCTTGACTCATAGTTTCGTGGATCTCCCCATCCATCTCAATGTATTTGTATGTAGCCAAGTGGCTAACAAAAATATCTTCCTCCCCACAAATAGTAACGACTTGGCCCTCCCACTCGAATTTTAACTTCTGGTGAAGGGTAGACGTAACTGCGCCAGCGGCATGAATCCAAGGTCTACCCAACAAACAGCTGTAGGCCGGCTGAATGTCCATCACGTAGAAGGTCGTTTTGAAAGTCTGTGGGCCAATCATTATAGGCAACTCAATTTCTCCCAGAACTGATCTTTTAGAACCGTCAAAGGCTCTTACTACCAAGTCGCTAGGACGTAATGCCAATCCTTCATACTCCAGCTTCACAAGGGCTTTTTTAGTTAAGACATTGAGGGATGATCCTGTGTCTACCAGTACATGGGAAAGAACTGCACCCTTACACTCCAGGGTAATGTGCAAAGCCTTGTTGTGATTGCGGCCTTCCATCATCAAATCAGTGTTGGTAAATCCTAGTCCATGACTAGCATTAACATTTCCAACTACAGCCTCCAACTGATTGACGGTAATCTCCTCTGGCACATAAGCTGCGTGCAAGACTTTTAATAGTGCGTTCCGATGAGCCTCAGAGCACATTAACAATGATAAAATGGAGATCTTGGAAGGTGTCTGATGAAGCTGGTCCACTATCTTGTAATCACTTTTCTTGATGATTCTCATGAATTCATCAACCTCTTGATCAAAAGGGGTTTTCAAAGCTTCTTTAACAATTTGATCTTCCTGCACCATGCTCTTCCCTTTTGCCTTGGCAGCAGCTTCTGCTTCAGCAATGGGTCTTGGAATCTGCGGGGCAAAGAGACGTCCGCTTCGAGTGAAGCCTCCGCCTCCCCCCACATTATCTATTTGTGGTGAAGGGGTTGATGATTCCAAAGTGATTTTCTGTCCTTCGCAGTATAGATCGGAGCCGTAATGCCAAGGGATGGCATTACTGCTTTCATAAGGCACTGGCCCAGGCACCGTGATAGTGACTGGACTGATAGCAGCTGCAGAAGGGACCATGATAGTATGTGGATCATAGTATATTGTGACTGGTGCTCTGATAGGAGTGACATTTTGTGAGTTGTAGGCAGAATCATTTGTAGGATCATAATAAATTGTAACCGTTGAGACACTTTCATTGTTTGCTGTTGATGTTGTAGGAGGCACTGTTGACTGGATGGGAGTTGCTGTTGTAGGAGATTCTGAATGAAGGGGTGCTGAAGTTGTAGAAGGGATGTTTGTTGATATTTGGTCCGTTGAAGTAACAGATGAAGCATTTGTTGATGAGATTGAAGAGTTGTTTGGAACAATTGTTGTTGCAGTTGTAGAAGATTCTGGAACTGTTGTTAAGGAGATTGCCGGATTGGTAGGTATTGATGTTGTGATTTGAAGCAGGCCACTCTGGATGAGACCATCTATGCCATCTCTCAAGTTATCACACCCATTCACTGAAATGTTGCAATAAGCACATCCTAGCTCACATCCAGGGAACATTTGACATTCAAGGAGTTGAGCTTTAATCTCTACCAAGGGTGTCCGAATCTGACCCACACTGGTTATCAAGTAAGACGGCTTATCTTCTTCAATAGCATTGATCCTCGGTCCACCGTGGTTGGGAATAGGGTTTTTATTGACATTTGGCGGGGGTGCAAAGTTTAGAGCTTTAGAATCTACCAAGTCCTGTACTTTCATGTGCAAAGCTCTGCACTTCTCTGTACTGTGGCCAGGTGCATTTGAGTGAAAAGCACATCTGGCGCTGGCATCGTAATTTCTGGGCAGACTGGCAGGATCTGGGGGTGCCAATGTCCTTAGCTCAACCAGGTTGAGTTTCAGGAGTTGTGGCAATAATGTGGCGTAGGGCATAGGGATCGGATCAATCACCCTATTGGCCTGAGAAGGTCTCTGTTGAAATGGTCTTTGCTGATTGTTGTTGTTGTTGTTGTTGTAGTTTCTCTGAGGAGGATACTGAGTTTGTTGTTGGTAATTTTGTTGTTGTGGTTGATAAGCTGGTTGTGGATGAATTGGAGCGGGAATGGTGACAGCTGCCACAGACCTATGAACATACTGGGGTCTGCCCCTGCTGGTATGGATAACATTAGTCTCACCAGTTCTTCTTGGGCCTACAAAAGGCTTCCTTGGGTTGCTGGACGAGCTTGCACTGTTGTCAGAAATTTTGCCCATCTTTAATAGGCTCTCAATTCTTTCTCCCTCTATGACTACATCAGCGAAGCTAGTAGAAGAAAAGGCAGCTAGCCTATCAATGTATGTCCCTTGGAGGGTGTTCATAAACATATCAGCCATCTCTCTCTCTGACATGGGTGGCTGGACAGCAGCAGCAAGCTGTCTCCACCTTTGGACGTACTCCCGGAAGCTTTCCCTGGATGATTGAGACATTCCCATCAGGAGGGTCCTGTTGGGAGCCATATCCAAGTTGTACTGGTATTGTCTGATAAAGGCCTCAGCCAACTCCTTCCAGCATCTGATGGTTGCTCTAGTCAGGTGAGAGTACCATTCCCTTGAAGCTCCTGTTAAGCTATCTTCAAAATAAAACATCCATAGCTTTTCGTCCATGGTATATGCCTTCAGCCTCCCCAGAAAGGATTGTAAATGGGTTCGAGGACAGGAAGTTCCGTTGTACTTCTCAAAGCACGGAGGTTTAAACTTGTGGGGAATCCTGACCCCGTCCACTAAACCCATGTCCATAACATCAAAGCCCAAAGAATTCTGGGACTCCAAGGATCTCAGTTTTTCAGCAATTTCATCTAGCCTTCTATCATAGGCTTCATCCCCAGCTCCCATCACAGTGAACTGATCTTCCTGGGGGTCTTCTTGCAGTACCCTACCTGTAGTAGCATTCCCTTGCACATTAGCAGGGATGTTGATCTCTGGATGAAGGTGAGGGCCATATACTGGAGGATTGATATGAGGCTGAACCCTCTCATTGTTGCTCGTTCCCCCAGTCCCTAGATGGGGTTCTTCCTGGGTCTGCCTTTCTACTAGTGCCCTTAATCTCTCTTGGCTTTGTGCCAATCCATTCATCACCTCCATAAACTGGGTCATCTGATTCCTCATTTCCAGTCTCTCGTTGGCCATTTGAGTCCTGACCTCTGTAAGGTCCTGTTGTACCTGGTCCATCTGTATACCCGGAAGGTTGTTGCGGGTTGGATATCTGTGTGGACGGTTGAGTGGAAACACCCGACGTCGAGCAATAGTTCCTGAACCACAACAGAGTTAGTAACAAAAACAAAACAAAACCTACAAAACAAAACAAAAGGTTAGTATACAATGCAGTATGCTTATTTGTCTCCAAGGTATCCGGCTTGGCACTTGGTTTTGACCTTTCCAGACCCCTGAAGAAGATGCTTGTGATGTTGCTTGAAAGAAACTTAGATAGAAACAAACTAAAACATATATTACAAAAAGTGAATGATACATAGTTTGTTTTCTACAATTCATGCCCTCTGAGGGGTCAAAATACAACATAAGAAAAATAAAAGTACATAAAATGAAAACAACAACAAGCAAAAGTCAGACACCAAGACCAAACTCATCCTCTTGAACTTCCTTTAGAAGTGCTTCAGTCACAGGATCAGCCGGACGCTCTGTGAGGTTCCTGATAAGAAGATTCCTGGTGGTGATAGCAGCAGTTAGCTTCTTGTGTTGACTCTGGTCCTTTGACCTCTTCACACCAGCTCTAATCTTCAGCTCTGAGATCTGTCTCTGGGCTGCTAGCAGGGCTTCCTGTTGCTCCTTTGCACTAGCCTCCAACTGCTCAATCTTGTCCTGAGTCCTCTTATCTTCCAGAGTACGAGCTTCGGTGATCCTGACCCACCTAGCTTGACTCTCTTTCAGATACAAATCAGTCCTGGCCTTCTGGAACTGAGCCTCCTTGCAGGCATTTTTCAAGATCTGCTCTCCAGCCCTTGACTTCTTAATATAGTCCTCTGACTTCTCAATCCTAGATAGATGCTCCACCTTTAGCTTTTCTAACCTTTCAATATCCAGCCGGCCATCACTCCTCTCCCAGAGGGTCTTCTGTAGAGCCTGAGTCAGATTCTCATTCCTTTCTTTCAATTTTCCAAACTCCTCTAAGTTGACAGTGGCAGGAGGTGGTGCTGTGGAGGGCCCAGGGGTGTCCTCAATGGTGAAGGGCATCCCAGAAATTTGAGCCCTGGTATGAGACCACTCATAGTACTGAGCTGAGGCCACATTGTTGCATCTCCCGAAAATGGCCATTCCTTTGGTCTGGACATTGTCCCAAGCCCAGGATGCTTGCCTGACAATAGCCAGATTAGGCTTAATCTCACAATAAAGGGTTTCAGCCAAGTCTTGTGCTTTAGGAGTGTGGACCAATGCATAGCCCAACTGTCTTTTGAATAGCAGAGGGTTGTAGTTGATGCAACCCTTCACTCCTATCAGGGGTACATTGGGGAACTGCCCACAACTAGTAATGATGTCTCTGCCCTTGGTGCTCTGAGTGCACCACCTGATGTCAACTGAGGTCAAAGCAATGAGTCTTCTAGCCCAATTCTTTTGCTGGTGAGGATTCAAGAATGCATCAGTCTTGGGCAAGTGCTTGAGTAACCAGGTATGGAACAAAGGAGCACAACATCTTACTAATCTTCCCCTTTGCTTTTCATTCCTTTGATGGACAGAGTAGTAGAAATCTCCCAGCAAGGTGGGTACTGGGTTCCTCAGGATGAAAAGATGGATTGCATTCTTGCTAATAAACCTAGGCTCATCTGCAAATAATATAACCCCATATATGCTTAGGGCTAATAATGCATAGACTTCCTTCCATTCCCCTAGGGAAGCCTTCAGAATAGCCTAAGAGGTCAAGAAATCCAAGTGTAGACCAGGGATTCCAGCCTTTGCTGTCATGTTCTTCCCAATCAGAACTGGTTCCAGATACAATGTCTTTGCCACCTCTTCATTACTAGGAAGTGCCATCTCAGGGTTGAAGGGGACTCCACCCCTGATAGGTACACCAATCAGTGATGAATACTCTTCCAACAAGGGTCCCAACTTAAAATCTTGGAAGGTGAAGCACCTCAGAGGGGGATCATAGAACTGCAGGCAAGTATGAATCAAGCTCCTCTGGGAAGGGTCCAAATCCACAACCACATCAAGTATGCCCCCATAATGTTCTCTGAATAGTGGTATATGGTCTGTAGTAATCAGGGCCTGGATCTTCCTGATGCCAGCTAGCTCAGGCTCAAAGAAATGGTAGGAGATGTTGCTCTTCTTAGGTGCCATGTTGCTGAAGAAGAGCTGAGACAGATGCTGAGAAAAAATACTGAATATGGGCCACTGACAGGCTGAGACTGGTGGTACGGGTGACTGAAGCAGGTAGCTGATGAGGATAGCTGAAGCAGATACTGATGAAGATAGGTCTATGCAGATGAAGGGGTCAAAACCAAACCAAAATATATGATGGATACCCTGAAAAACAAATAAGCAAATGTTAAAATGATGCAATGATGATGTATGCAAATGATATGCAAGGGTTTGTGATCAGGCTGAATCTGATTATCTGCCTTGATATAGGTCCATGTATGTTCAAGAAATCCAGATGGAGGTTCATAAGTCCAGTAATCAAGGTGGGGGACTCAAATAAAGAGTCACATGTCCAGGGTTAAAATCACAAGAACTGTTCCAAAATGGAGTACTCTTAATCAAAACAAAGTAACAGGGTATGCTGAGGTCAAGGGTACCTGCAAACCTGTAAACAGCCCAACCCCCTCACAGGTGATGTTCTAAAACAAGGATCCTCAGACTCGGATCAGTTATGAGAAGTGTAAACACTTCTAACCCGGAGGTACAGTGTTTACAATAACCATAACAGATCCTCCTCTAATTCACCTCAGTTTCTGAAGGTCAATACTAAAGGTCATCCAGACTTAGCAGGCTTCCCAGATAGCCCTAGGACTACAGGAAATCTGTAGCACAGAGTTCTCAAGAAGAAACCCATATCTGAACCGTGTTTCATATTCCCGCACCAGACCGAAATGGAATGGGAAAGAACATGAACCACTCTAGCCTAGGTGTCACTCAGGTCCCAGGTATAAGACCTTAAATCTCAATAGAACCCCACCCACCAAAGCAAAACCAGATCCAGCCAAACACAGTATGACAGTATGATGTATATAAAGCTATAAAGAAAGCAATAAAACAACTGTACATAAAGCAAAAATAAACACAAATATACAAACACAATTAGCACATAACACCCCAGTAAACACAAATCAAACAAGCGCTAGGAGGAACCCACAAAAAGAACCAGAAGCCCTGGTTACAGTATAAGGGTCCCTAGCAGAGTCGCCAAGCTGTCGCTCCCGATAAATGGAAAATGGCCCACATAAAGGTATAGACGCGAACGGTCGGCGAAAGAGGGTGTGAGAACACACAGGAGTGAACTCACAGGAAAATAAAGAGTCGCCAGCTAGGCATTTTTATCCCGGAGGAAAGGCAATGCTGCATAAGCCTAGAAAGATATGGACAAGACGGTTGCGAACCAGAGAGACTGAGAAAGGGGGTTGGTTACAACCTGGGAAGGTATTAGCACCCAGATTGTCCGTCGTACTCGACGGGATCCACGCTTAAAAGATTTGTGTTTTAAAGGGGTAGTGTCAGTGCAATTTGTGTATAAAAGAGCTGGAAAAATATGTACAGGTGTCAGTGTAAGAGAAGTGTGAAGTGTGTAAATGTAAAGTGTCAGTGTAAGAACAGGAACAAGATGCCCAAGATCATGAGGTTAGAAGAATAATGTTGGAAGGAGGGGGAATATACAGAGACTTTTGTTCGATAACTGTTAAGTTATGCCTACGTATCCTCTCGTGCAATGAGGAAGTCAGAACACCGTAGTTCGACCCAAAGAGACTGAAAGATAAATTGACTTGTGAACTGCTTGCTTGTCAATGCTCAAGTGTATGACCTGTCTGGCTCAGGTGCTAACTGTCTTGCATTAGACGGAAGAAGCAAGTTCTCGTTTGTGAATGAATAAGATGAGAAAAGAATCCCGGAGGAGTCGATTATTGTTTGTTTTTGAGTTTTCAGTCTTTTATTGCTTTTGAAAGTTTGTCATAAGTTAATGAGCTTAAGCCTAAACCAATGGGTTAGTAAACTCATCACATCTTCCTTCTGATTAGGGGTAATGAGAATACCTTAAATGTGAAGTCAGCTTCTCACACTTAATCACCATGGTGTAGGATTAAGATCATTAACCTACTTGTGATTATTTAAATGTTTTTGGTGTTTTTGTTTAGTGTTAAGTAATGAGGTTAAGCCATAATCAGGGATTAAACAGACTCATTACACCATCCTAATAGAAGGATAATAAATGAGAATGTTTAAGCTGAGGAAAGCTCCTCAACTTAATCCATGATTAGGGATTAAACTCATGACAAAACAAAACCTTTATTAAGTAGATTTTTATTTAATGATATGATGATGAAGTTATTTTTAGGGTTTGTAAGACAACTTGATGGGGACTTATCCATTAACACTAGGGTTAGTGCTTCTTAACCAAATAAGGAAGAATTAGAACCCTAATGCAAGGCCCAAGTTACAAGCTTGATGTCTTGATGATTATTAAGTGAATTGATTAAAGGATTTAAACACATTAAGGGTTTAACACTTAGGATTAAAGTTATACACTCCATCCTAATAGAAGGATGCAGGCATAAGCTTAATCACAAAGCCTTAAAGCCTTTAGGGTTTAGTCCCTGATTATGAGATGAGAAGAGAAGACTCAAAGAGACACAAAGGTAAAAGCTAAGTGGGGGGAACTAATCAAAACCCTAATCATTGTCATGCTTGGTTGTTCCTAAGGTTTATGAGGTTTACAAGAGAAATCTTCAGAGGAACCACCAGGAAGCAGATGAAAGGAGCAAAGAGAAGCAAAGTAACTTGCTTCATTTAAGAAGACAAGTCACTTGAGGAAAGAAATTAAGATGAAGAAGAAAGAGCAAGCTCAATCTCAAACACATAACGAAATGCAGCAAGGATGCATAAAAGAGATGAAAAGAAATTATGAGAAGTGAAGGCAAATTCACTTCTCAAAGTTGCTTACCACCTGAAAAGTTAGTGAAGGAAATGCAATGCAATGCAAAATGAGATGAAATGGCATGATGCAAACCAAAACCATAAGCATATGTGAGATGATAATGATGCTATGAGATGATACAAACATGAAGCAAGGCATGAGGATGATCACATGAACAAATGAATGCAAGATAAGCATGCTTGGATCCATGAGCATACATGAAAAGTTATGAAATGCAAATGGCATACAACATGGCAAATGCAAAAAGTAATGATCAAACATACTTCTAACATGTCTCAAGATGTCTAGTGAATCAAATGGATGCATGAAATGTCATGGCAAGTCAAGGTATGCAAGCAAATGCAAGATGAATGCAAAAGGAAGCCCAAATTAGGGTTTATGACCAATGCACCAAACAAAAACCAAAACCAGAAGCAAACATCAAGATAAAAAATTGAAAATGCACTCAAAGGAACCCTAAACCTACATTAACTCACTGCCCAAAGGAGGGGATCCAACTCTTAACCTATTGAAAGTTATGAATTTCTTAAGATTTCTAGGGTTTTAGGGTACCTTAACAAGAAAAATGCCAAAAAAATGGAAAATGCAAAATCAATTCATGCCAATTTAATCCTACAAACTACATGATATGCAAGACACAATGCAAAAAGAATCAAAGTCCAACTCTCAAAGACTAGGCAGGAATGAATTTTTGAACATGGGATCAAAATATTGCTTTGAAATGAAATTAATTTCATGAAAAATTGTCAAAATGCATCAAGATCAAAAAAGAAATTTGGTTTGAGGGTTGGACAATGTTTCTAAATGATTTTGAAGGTTTCATGAATTTTTTGGTGATTTTTAAATACCTAAAAGTATTTTTAATTAATTAATTCTCATTAATTAATTAAAAATAAACTTTTAAATGATTTAAAAATATTTTTTAATGCAAAAAATAAAAATAAAAATGTTTTTGGTTTTTGAAAATTAATAAAAGTTTGTACAAAAATTTTCAGAATTTTTAAAATTGTTTTACTATTTTAAATTAAATGCACAAATTAAATACAATAAAATGAAAAATAAAATGGATTTATGGAGAAGTCAACGCATCCAATGGACAGGATTTGAATAAAAAGAGAGGGAATTGACGCGCGCGAGATTGGAAGGCCAGGATTCATTCTGAGGTTTGAAATAAATTAATCCTAATTAATTAAGTAAATGACTGGATTAGGGTTAAGTGAGTGGATCTGGACCATCCAAACACGCGCCAGTCAAACAAAGTCAACCAATCCTACGCTCAGAATTCAAACTCTCATTAATTACAGGGATTAGCCCTAATTACTTTCAGGTGGCCGGAGAAGACTTCCGGTCGTCTTCTCCGGCAAGACCCTCACCTGAAAGTTGCCAAAATCTTCAAAACTTCATGAAAACAAAAACTAACTACTCAGAAATAATCCCTATGCCAAACTAGATCAAAACCCCCATTCAAACATCATTTTTCATTCATCAATCAGCCAAATCGAAGCAAAACGTTTCTAGGGCAAAAAAATTCAGAACATTCATACATCCTGGTTTCTCAACCATTCCCAAAAGTAAACACATATTCATGATCAGGGGAGTGCATAGAAGCTTTTAAGAACTTAAAATGGAGTTTCTGGAAAAAGTTTGAGATGGCTACCTGAACTGAAGCTTTAGTCCCTGGCACTTTCTGGCTGATGTCTTACTTGCAATCAACTCCCCTGGACCTCCTGAGAAACTTTCAAGGCTTGTTTGAAGTTGGCAATGGCTGGTTTGAGAGATGGCAGAAGTTCTGTTCAATGGCAGGTGGTGATCGTGTTTTTGATTCTTTGAGTTTCAGGCTATGGTGAGGGGTGGTTTGTGATCAGGGAAGTGTGTTGAGTTGATTTGTGAAGTTAGTTTTCGTGTTTGTGGCTTGTGCAAGCAGTTTCGAAAGCTTTTGCAAAATGGTATGGAAATGAGAATGCTGTGTTAGAGAGTGCTTCAGGCCTGTGTTTTGTATGCTTTGGCTTGCTTTTGATTTGCATAAACTATGGTGATAGGTCAGATGAGGTGATGTGTGCTTTTGTGATAGGTATGGCTCAAGTTGCCAAAATGTCAAAGTTGTGTAAGAGAAGCATGGGCTACTTGCTAGCCAAGGACAAAAGGTGTGTCCTGCGCAGCATGATGTGGGGGGAACCCTAGGATGGTTCATGAAGTCAGCAAGCAAGTGGATTGTAACTTATGATGAGTTTTGCAAGTTGGTTCACTTTTGCTTCTTATGAAAAATCTTGTTCCATAAGCCATAAAAATGTGTGATTCTTTGGTGCAATCTGACTTTTAGATCTTGTATGATCATGTTGTGAAGTTTAGAAGTCCATTTGATAACTTAATTTGCCTTGAGAAGTGAATTTGCAACTTTTCCTCTTTGGTGGAAAACTTCAAATTTTGTGATTTTTGCCAACTTTGACAATCCATAACTTTTGATCCAAAATGAATTAGGTCATGTTCTTGTACTTTTTGAAAAGGGAATGATCCCTTCTACAACTTTCATGACCAAAGTTTTTCCATTTGAAGCATTTTTGAATCAAAAAGTAATGGTTGAAAAAGTTTCCTAAAATGGCAATTTCATTAAAAGTCAAACTTTCCCAAAAAGTCAACTTTGCAAAAGACTTGAAATTCTTCAATTTTGTGAACTTCCAACTTCTTCTATGATCAAATAAAGATCATATACAATCAAAATGATGAAGAACAAACTTTGGTTGGGTCATTGGGGGCCTCAGATGCCCTGATTTTACACTAACTTGCTTGAAAAGTCAACTCTTGATCAGATGACTTCCCCATGGAATTTCTTCATGAAAATTGATATGCATACTCCCTATACCATATAGAGACCAATGGAAACAAGAATGACCAAAAAAATGGAGTTATGGCCTCTGAAACCAAAACCCTAATTCTAGGTCATCTGTGCAGTCAAACTTGGCTCTGCTTCTATACCATTCTCAGTTCTTGTGATTTTTGACATTCTTGACTTTGAAGAGATATAATATGATGTTTGAACATACATGGACCTCTTTGAAGTGATTAATGACCTTTGGAGTGGCTCAAGAAGCTCTTGGATTGCTCAGATCACAAACCCTAGATGCAGATGACTTTGAACCAAAGCAATGAATCAAAAATGTGGTGTGAGATGTTATGATTGTGTTTATGCATATGACATGATCACAAGCCATGGTGTGAATGGGTGAGGGCAAATTTGGGGTGTTTACACCTCTGTCTTCTGCTTAGGAAGGTGCTGGGAACTCTGATTGGGGTATCCATGCAGTTTGTAGCAAAAAGGTTTGATGTGACCAAACCTTCCACAGTGATGGCATCTCCATATTTGATATTTCTTTTTCATCATGTCTTTCTCATGATGTTGAGACATCTTCTTGAACATCTTGTTTGACTTCATGGGATCTGGAGTTGTTTGGCTGGTGCTAGTCTCAGAGTTTTGAGCTTTATTAAATCCCAGCCCAGTCTTATCCCCTGAGTGCTTGTTGTTTTTGAGAATGGCATCCAGTGTGTTTGAGCCACTATTAAGCATTCTGACAGATTTGAACATATGCTCCATTTTGGAGTTGAGTAGGCTGACTTCATTTTTCAAAGTGTCAATGATCTCTAGATGACTTGCCTTTTCAGCCTTTAATTCCTCAATCTGCTTCTTCTGCTGTTTACTTTCCATACATACTTCAGTGCTCCTTTCACACAACATCCTGTAAGATGTTTCAAGCTCTTCAAATGTCAGATCCTCATCACTGGATCCCGCTTCAGTTTCACATACTCCAGCTAGAGCAGTGATGTGCTTTGCAGACTCTTCTTCTGACTCACTACCTGAGTCTTCATCTGACCAGGACACAGAAAGACCTTTCTTTTGCTTCTTTAGATAGGTTGGGCATTCACTTCTAATGTTTCCATAACCTTCACATCCATGACATTGAATCCCTTTTCCTTGGTTAGTCTTCTCATCATAGTTTGACCTTCTATTAGAGTCATAAGATCTTTTATTCTCAGAGGTTGAGTTTCTTCCACTTGGTTTGGGCCTGTTGTCCATTCTTTTGATAATTTTGTTAAATTGTCTCCCAAGCATAGCAATTGAATCTGATAAGTTGTCCTCAGAGCCTTCTTCATGACTTTCTTCTTCCTTATCAGTGTTTGAGACCAGGGCTATGCTTTTGTTTTTCTTCACAATAGTATCATTCATTCCCATCTCAAAGGTTTGAAGGGAACCAATGAGCTCCTCAACTTTCATTGTGCAAATGTCATGAGCTTCTTCTATGGCAGTGACCTTCATGTCAAACCTCTTTGGCAGTGATCTGAGAATCTTCCTTACCAACTTTTCATCACTCATCTTCTCTCCCAAGGCACCAGAAGTATTAGCAATATCCAGGATGTTCATGTAAAATTCATGAATGGTCTCATCTTCCTTCATCTTCAAGTTCTCAAACTTGGTGGTGAGAAGTTGAAGTCTTGACATCATCACCTTTGATGTTCCTTCATGAGTAGTTTTGAGAGTGTCCCAAACATCCTTGGCTAGCTCACAGTGATGCACAAGCCTAAATATGTTCCTATCAATGCCATTGAATAAGGCATTTAAGGCTTTGGAATTTCCAAGTGCTGACTCTTCTTCCTCCTTGCTCCATTCTTCTTCAGGCTTCATCACTTTTGCCCCATCCTTATTGTCTTTGACAGGGTGCTCCCATCCTTTGTTAACTGCTTTCCAAGCCCTGCTATCAAGAGATTTCAAGAATGCTACCATTCTTGGCTTCCAGTAATCATAGTTGGATCCATCCAAGATAGGTGGTCGATTCACAGATCCTACATCTCTGTCCATGTTCCCAAAATTTGCAGTCCCTAGATCTCACCCAGTTATACAGGCAGGGTGCCTACTCTGATGCCAATTGAAATTCTGGGATCAGATATGTGATGTCGAACCAGATGTTTAAACACTGAAATCCTAAACAAAAATTTATGAGCTAGTAAATTAAATAACACAGGAAATTGTTAACCCAGTTCAGTGTATCTCCACACTTACATCTGGGGGCTACCAAGCCAGGAAGGAAATCCAATATAAGTAATATTAATTATGGAGTTAAACCAATCAGTTTAATCCTTCACTTAATATCTACCCAAGGCAATTTCTACCTAAGACTCTACTTAGATATGAGTTCCTACTCACTCCCCCTCAATCACACAGTGATCTTTACAATGATTAATAAATTTGAAGTCACACTTCATACACACCAGCTTGATCTTACTTAATAGTTTCAATCAAGGCACAATTCACTTTTTGCTTAAAAGCTCATAAAGTGACTAACAATTAAAACCTGCTTAAATATAACTAGCTTCACTAACACCCTTGACAGTCTTCTAAAATTCGTGTGTTTTACTTGAGTGTATCAGTTCCTTAAATAAATGCTTAGTTTTTGGGCTTTTTGCAAATTATCCAGACTTTGATAAATCCCACAGATATCTCCTTGAATTAAGGTGAGTTAGTTTGTCATCTCCTTGAATCAAGGTGAGTTAGTTTTTCTGTTTCCTTTACATTGGAACCAAATAACTAAGCTTCCTAAAGATGCGCCTTGGAGAGCTTATCCTTTTACAATTAATTCCAGATATTTTCTCCTGATTTTAATCACTTCTGTTACGCATCATTTAAGTCAGATAGCAGGTTTGCGATGTCACAACATCTGGTGTGACATCCTGATGTCCTGAACTAAGTTCATAATTTTTACTTTGTTTGTCAATGTCACGACATCTGGTGTGACATCCTGATGTCCTGAACTAAGTTCATAACTTCTTGTTTGTCAAAAATTCTGCCAATTTCTAACATCTACAGATATGAAAATTATACTTGGAGCCAATTAAAGAGGGCATCCTGAGCTTCAAACCCATAGGTGGAACTCACCCATATCATAAAAAATGAGAGAGGTGTGATCTTGCAAAGTTGAAGCAAACTAGGGCAAAACTAGGTCATGGGCAAGGCAGGAAGCTGGCCAGCGCGCGTGCCCTGCCTAGCAATTTATCAAACATGTGGTGGTCAGAATGTCAAGCCATTTTTCTTTGCCAAAAAGGCTTCAAGTGAATTTTTGGTGAACTACAAAGTTTTTCCTTGATGTAATGCCTACAAGGTTGGTGTTCAAATATTTTTCATTTGAGCAAGTCTTCTTGGGCTATTTAGGGGTCAAAGTGGAGAGGTTGCAACTGGCCAGCCATAGGCCCATAGGCACAAGGCATGCCAAATTCGTGCAGGCCAATATGCAGTCTTGTGGCAAGCTATGATCATTTTGAGATGGTTAGAGGTCATCATTCATTATGGTACAAACACCAAACTTGTTATATGATCCTTCCACTTCAATTTGAGCCCAAGGATCATGTGTTTTGGTGACTTGTTCTTGAAGAAACTTCCAAAAGAAGATGACACCATGTCATTTGTTTTCTTGCAGGCTAAGGCATTGTATCTCATGTGGAAATTCAGTCCTTTCAAGAGCCTTTACATCATGTTATGTTCATACTCACCACAAGTAAGGAGAGGGCATCATCTCATGTTGCATGATCACTCCATTTACCATGCATACCTTTGAAATCAAGCAAATGAAGAACTTCCAAGCATCAAAGGCATGCTGCGATGATCAACCTCATCATATGCCAACAAGTTCCATCATAACAACTATGTTTCTCATTGCATATGATTAGATTCAAGCAACTAACTCAAGCTACAAGTTCAACTGCATTAGCATTTCCCCTCACACCTTCACTTTGATCCATTCACCACCAGTTGGAACTAACCATAGTTCTAACTGTTAACTGTGGTTGATAACTATGAACTACACATATAAAGCTTGATCCCCAACTGAACTGCACCCACCACTTTCATTTTGCACAAATCACATTCAAATTCCTTGATCTCTCTCTCTGCACCTTCATTGCATTTTGCTTCGAGCAGCTTCCACCCTCATCATTCCAACCTCAATCATCTTCAATTCATCATCATCACCTCAAGCATGACATTCATGGAGGACTGAGCTTAAATCTTCAATAAACGCATACTACAACTTTGTGATTGCACTGCATTTTTTATTGAAGCTTCATAATCTTCATCTCTCTAGCTTTGATCTTAATCTATCCATCATCAACACCATGATCTTCATAATCTGCATTTTTTATTGAAGCTTCACAATGCTGATTTGCATAACACTGATCAACATTGTGTCTTCTTTGGTCTCTTAAGATTCACGCATCATTGAGTGTTTATTTCACTCTGTCTGATCAAGAACAAGAGCAAGCAATTCAAGGAACCTCATCTCTGGCCTTCTAGCAACATTTTGTCATCTCTGCAATTCAGGTATGTCCTGAATTTCAACTGATTCTAATTGCACATTTCTAAGTTTTTTCATGTTGTTTGAGGCCTGATAGAGGTTATGGCTTGGCTGGCTAGTTGATAGGCCTCATAGATGTGTAGATTTAATTTTCTCTGGTTTTGTTTAGGTCTTCGATTCTGGAAATTTAAGAGCTTAGAGTGAGTGTTGAAGCCATATTTGTGATCAGGAGAGTGAGGCGAACATGGTTATGGTCTTGGATTTCGTTTTCCTCAAGGATTTAGAAAACCCTCGGTTAGAGGTGACCGAAGAAGACGACCGAAGGTCACTTCCGGTCACCTGAATAGTTCCCTAGAATTAATTATGAGAACATGTCATGGCCTTTGGATCTTGATCATCCAACGTTCACAAATTATCCAGCACATTAAAAATCTCGTGCCTGGCACATGTCACCAAGTCAACATAAAAGTCAATCAGTTCATATCCACACCCCCTGTGCGTTTTCCTTAGGACTAATTGTCGCTCCCGACAAATGACACAGGGTCACATGAAGGTACAGACGCGAACGGTCGGCGAGGGGAACAGTGAGAACACACAGCCGTGAACTCACTGGAGAATGAATAGAGTCGCCAGCTAGGCATTTTTATCCCGGAGGAAAGGCAATGCTGCATAGGCCTAGAAAAAGATACGGATAAGACGGTTTGCGAACCAGAGAGACTGAGAAAGGGGGTTGGTTACAACCTGGGAAGGTATTAGCACCCAGATTGTCCGCCGTACTTGACGGGATCCACGCTTAAAAGATTTGTGTTTTAAAGGGGTAGTGTCAGTGCAATTTGTGCATAAAAAGAGCTGGAAAAGATGTACAGGTGTCAGTGTAAAGAAATGTGATGTGTATAAATGTACAGTGTCAGTGTAAGAAAGAGTATGCTCATGGTTATGAGGCTTAAAGAATAATGCTGGAAGGAGGGGGGATGTACAGAGACTTTTGTTCGATAACTGTTAAGTTATGCCTACGTATCCTCTCGTGCAATGAGGAAGTCAGAACACCGTAGTTCGACCCAAAGAGACTGAAAGATGAAATGACTTGCGAACTGCTTACTTGTCTATGCTCAAGTGTATGACCTGTCTGGCCCAGGTGCAAACTGTCTTGCATTAGACGGAAGAAGTAAGTTCTCGTTTGTGAGTGAATGAGATGAGAAAAGAATCCCGGAGGAGACGATTATTGTTTGTTTTTTGTGTTTTTAGTCTTTTATTGCTTTTGAAGGTTTATCATAAGATAATGAGCTTAAGCCTAAACCAATGGGTTAGTAAACTCATCACATCTTCCCTCTGATTAGGGGTAATGAGAGTACTTTAAGTGTGAAGTCAGATTCTCACACTTAATCACCTTTGGTGTAGGATTAAGGTCATTAACCTACTTGTGATTATTTAGATGTTTTTTGTGATTTTGTTTAGTGTTGAGTAATGAGGTTAAGCCATAATCATGGATTAAACAGACCCATTACACCATCCTAAAAGAAGGATGATAGATGAGAATGTTTAAGTTGAGAAAAACTCCTCAACTTAATCCATGATTAGGGATTAAACCCATGACAAAACAAACCTTTGATTAAGTGGATTTTATTTAATGGTATGATGATGAAGTGATTTTTATGATTTGTAAGACAACTTGAGGGGGACTTGTCCATTAACACTAGGGTTAGTCCTTCTTAACCACTTAAGGAAGAATTAGAACCCTAATGCAAGGCCCAAGTTACAAGTGTGATGTCTTGATACTTATTAAATGAGTTGATTAAGAGATTAAAACACCTTAAGGATTTAATACTTAGGATTAAAGTTATACACTCCATCCTAAGAGAAGGATGCAGGCATAGACTTAATCACAAAGCCTTGAAGCCCTTAGGGTTTAATCCCTGATTATGAGGTGAGAAGAGAGGACTCAAAGAGAGACACAAAGGCAAAACTATGAGGGGGAACTAATCAAAACTCTAATTCATTGTCATGCTTGGTTGTTCCTATGGTTTGTGAGGTTTTCAAGAACAATCTTCACAGGAGCCACCAGGAAGCAGATGAACAGGATCAAGAGAAGCAAAGTGACTTGCTTCATTCAAGAAGTCAAGTCACTTGAAGAAAGAAAGTGAGAAGGAGAAGAATGAGCAAGCTCAAACTCAAACACAAATAAGAATGCAGCAATGGATGCAAGAGAAATGAAAAGAAAAGTTATGAGAAGTGAAGGCAAATCCACTTCTCAAGTTTACTTACCACCTGCAATGTTAGAAAGAAAATGCAATGCAATGCAAGATGAGATGAAATGATATGATGCTAAGCAAAACCAGAAGCATGTTGATGATGATTATGATGTTATGAGGTGTTACAAACATGATGCAAGGCATGGAGATGTTCATACAAGATCATGAATGCAAATGATGCAAGCTAAAGAGCATGAACAAGCATGGAAAGTTATGAAGCATACAAGACAAATGACATGGCAAATATGAGATGCAGTGATCAAAGATGCTTTCTATATGTCTTAAGATGCCAAATGAATCACAAGAATGCACAAAATGCAAAGACAAGTCATGTTATGCAAGGAAATGCAAGAAGGATGCAAGAGAAAGCCCAAATTAGGGTTCATGGATCAAACATCAAACAAAAATCCAAAACAGAAACAAAACCCTAAGATAAAAAATGGAAAATGACATCCAAGGAAACCCTAAACCTATGATAAACCACTGCCCAAAGGGGAGCTCTCAACTCTCAATCAAACCCAAGATATGATTTTTTCAAGTTATTAGGGTTTTTTAGGGTTCTTAACAAAAGAAATGCCAATCAATTAGAAAATGCAAGATCAAATCATGGCCTTTTTATCCTTGAAAATACATGTCAAATGGAAAACAATGCAAAAAGAATCAATGTCTCAACCTTCACCAATAGGCAGAAATGAATTTTTAAACTTGTGATCAAAATAATGCACAAAATATGATTTAATTCCATGAAAAAAATTCTTAAAATGCATCAAGATCAAAAAAGAAATTTGGTTTGAAGGTTGGACAATGTTTCTAAATGTCTTAGGACATTTCATGAATTTTTTTGTAATTTTTAAATACCTAAAAGTATTTTTAATTAATTAATTCTCATTAATCAATTAAAAATAAACTTTTAAATATTTAAAAATACCTTTTTTAATGATAAAAAATAAAATAAAAATGTTTTTGGGTCATAAAAATTAATGAAACCTTAAAGAAAAAGTTTCATAATTTTTATGATTTTTTAACTATTTTAAAATAAATGTACAATTTAAATGAAAAAGAAATGAATTAAAATTAAAAGAAAATGAAAGTCAACAGAATGGATGAATGAGATTGATCCTGGATTTAAAAGTGTTGACTGCGCGCGTGATCGTGTGGCTCACATTCAAACTTTTAAAACTTAATTAATTAATTTAATAAATCCTGATTAGGGTTTAATGGAGAATCTGGGCCATCAAAAAGGGTGGGAAGTCAACCAGTCAACGCAATCCTACGCTCCTCATTCAAACTGGAATTAATTACACAATTAGGGCACAAATGACTTTCAGGTGGCCGGAGAAGACTTCCGGTCGTCTTCTCCGGCCAGAAGCTCACCTGAAAATTCCAAACTTCCTAAAAACGTAACATAAATGAAATCTATGAATTGGGAGATGATCCTAACACTCTCACGAATCAAACCCCTCTATCAAAACGAATTTATGTTTCCTAAATCATCTGAATCGAAGCAAACAAATTCTAGGGTTCGTGAGCTTCAGACACAAATTAAATGCTTAAAACAAAACCATTTCAAAAACTAAAGGTACCAGAATGATCAGTGCATCATGAAGAACAAGTTTGTAACAATAAAAGTCATTTCTGGAAAAATTAATTTCGAGCTACCTGAGATTTGGAGCTTTCAGTTTTGGGACTTTCTGGCTGTCTCCTTTGATGCAAGCTGCTCCACTTGATCCCCCAAGCGTGTTTGAATGCTCAAAATGAGTTTGTGTTGGCTGGAGAAGAAGATTCGAAAGGAACTGCTTCAGTTCAGTCAACAATGGCAGATGAGATTCTGGCACTTTCAGGCTGTGAAAAGGGGTTGTTTGTGATCTATGAAGTGTGTTGAGAAGGTTTGTGGTGTTGGTTGGTGTGTTTGTGAGCTAGGATAAGAGTTTCGAATGAAACTGCAGCTTGAGGTGAATGATGGCAATGGAGTTTTCAGGCTTGTTTCAGGCTTATGCTTGGGGTGTTTCTTGTCTATGAGGTGTGGTGAGTTGAGTGATGATGAGAGTTTGAGTGTTTGAAGACTGTGGAGAGTGATTCGAAGGAACTTGCAATGAGGTGAGTTTTTGTGGATGTGATGATTGGTTATGTTTCAGCCTTGGTTCCTATGTGTTATGGCCAGCAAATTGATTCAATAAACAATTGCAAGTGGCTGGGGGATGTGACCTGGCCTGCAGAGATAAGTGTGGCTACTTTTGCTCAAAGTCCACTTTTGTGTAAGATAGGGCATGGCTCAAGTTTAGGCAAGTACAAGTTGGGTTCTGGTGCAGCATGGTGAGTGTGAGAGGCTGGCTTGACTCAAGGATCAATGCAGCAAGTTGGTGAAAAGGTCATGAGTGTTTTGCAACTTGGTTAGCTTTATGGATTTTCATGAGAAAAGTCAAGTTACATGAACCAAACCATGAGCAAACTTGATCCAAATCTGATTTTTGTGACTTAGAGGATGTTTACATAATGGTTTGACATGAATTAGAGGCTGCATAATGCATTGGTTCAAGACTTTGCAAAATTTCCATTTGGTGCATAACTTGAAAACCAATGATTTTTGCTAACTTTGCAATGCCATAACTTTTGATCCATGAAGAGTTTGATCATGTTCTTGTACTTTTTGAAAAGGGAAAGATGAGATCTACAACTTTCATGACCAAAGTTTTTCCATTTGAAGCCTTTTTGGATCATGAATCAAGGCTTGAAAATTGGCCTAAAATGAGGCATTCTTGAAAAGTCAACTATGCCTCAAAAAGTCAACTTTTGCAAAAACCCTAAATTCTTGATTTTATGCACTTCAACCTTCTTCCATGATCAAATAAAGATCATATACACTCAAAATGATGAAGATCACCCATTGGTTGGGTCATTGGGGGCCTCAGATGCCCTGATTTTGCACTGACTTGTCTGAAAAGTCAACTCTTGATCAGATGACTTCCCCATGGAATTTCTTCATGAAAATTGATATGCATATTCCCTATACCATATAGAGACCAATGGAAAAAAGAATGACCAAAAAATTTGAGATTATGGCCTCTGTAACCAAAACCCTAATTTTAGGTCAACTGTGCAGTTCAACCTGGCTTTGCATCCACTCAAACCCTAGTTCTTGTGATTCCTCTGCAATTTTGACTCTGTGAGGATGTAACATGATAGATGAACACACATGGATCCCTTTGAAGTGATTGGTGGCCTTTGGAGTGGCTCAAGAAGCTCTTGGATTGCTCAGATCACAAACCCTAGATGCAGATGATTTAGAAACTATGCAGTGAATCAAACATGAGATATGAGATTGTATGATTGTGTTTATGCATATGAGATGATCACAAGCCATGGTGTGAATGGGTGAGGGCAAATTTGGGGTGTTTACAGCTGCCCCTATTCAAACAGGAGTTAGCTGTGCAGGATGTAAGCAACGGCTTAACAGGCAAACAAGATAACTTGTGGTTGAATACCAAAGACAGTCCAAAATTTGCACTCACAGAATGGAGGAGAAAAGGGATATAGATTAAGTAAGGTATATTGTAAGTGTGGGCGACGGAGGACGACCGTCGAGCAGAGGACGACTGCTGGGTAAATAGCAATGACGGGGACGGCCGACATGCTGGGAAAAGTGTGTAAAGTAAAGCGATGACGGGGACGACCGACATGCTGGGGATATAAGGAAAAGCTAAGACGGGGACGGCCGACTAGCTGGGGAAAGTCAAAATATGATGGGGGCGGCCATCAAGATAAAGTTGGGTTCTCTGGGAATTAATGAAGCATGACGGGGACGGCCATCAAGTTCATAAAGGTAAAGTAACCAACGATGGGGACGGCCATCGGGCTAAAAGGAAAAGGGACCACGACGGGGACGGCCATCGGGTTAAAGAATAAATGAAATAAACAGATGATGGGGTACGTCCATCAAAGGTGAAGGACGATCACCTAGCAGGGGACGGCTGCTCTGTTGGGAATAAAAAGTAAATATGATGGGGACGGCCATCAAAGGTGGAGGACGACCACCTGGCAGGGTACGGCTGCCGAAGATATCGACGATGGGGACGGCCATCGGATAGAAAAGGTCAACGATGGGGACGGCCATCGGACGAGCATGATGGAGGACGACCATCAAGAAGTGGAGGACGACCACTTAGCAGGGGACGGCTGCTCTCAGGGTTTATCATGACATAGGACGAATGTCAGATAACCAAAATCAACAATGGGGACGGCCATTGGATAAAATGATGAAGGACGATCATCAAGAGGTGGAGGACGACCACCTAGCAGGGGACGGATGCTAAAATCAACGATGGGGACGGCCATCGGATGAGCATGATGGAGGACGACCATCAAGAAGTGGAGGACGACCACTCAGCAGGGTACGGCTGCTCTCAGGGTTATCATAACACAGGACGAGTGTTAGATAAAAAGGAAAGATTTGCTTTGTTGGCGATCTACTGGGGAGATAGTAAACACGGACGAGCGTTTACATCCAAGAAACAAAAGGTATAAGTGTTTGGTATTGTGTATAGATTAAAAATGCGGACGAGCATCCTTTGGACTATGATACGGACGAGTATCATGTAGAAACAAACTGACACATGCTCAGAGATGATGATACAGACGAGTATCAACTGGTTAACTAAGAACACGGACAAGTGTTGCATCTGAGAAGATTCTTCTGGGGAGTAATAGACACGGACGAGTATCTATATTCAAGAAGACAAAGGTGTTTGACACGGTGTATGGATTAAAGATGCGGACGAGCATCCTTTGGACTATGATACGGACGAGTATCATGTAGAAACAAACACTAGACACAATGTTCTGAGATGATGGTACGGACGAGTACCAACTGGTTAACAAAGAACATGGACTACTGTCGGATCTGTGGGGATATGAGCGATGATGTATACAAGATACGGACGAGTATCTGTATAAGCGTACCATGAGTAGTGAGCATTGCATTGTATAGATGAGTGTTTATCTGCTGGGGAGAACGACACGGACGAGTGTCAAGAGAGAAAAGTATAATATTAACAAGTATCTAGGCGACTGCGCTGGGGATATGACACGGACGGGTGTCAAAAAGGGTGTATATAGGTATATGTGAGTGCAAAGAGGATGTCTTTGGCTTTCTGCTGGGATATGACACGGACGGGTGTCAGGGCGTGTCTGTAGTACGGGTGATTTTGTTTGTAGAGTGTAACCAGGCGACCTGTGGGGAAAGATGACACGGACGGGTGCCAAAAGGTGTATATACGGGTGTTTGGGATTGTGGGGCAACTGCTTTTGCTGGGACTCTGATGGGGAACTCTTGGGGAAAGTAATCTGTATTCTGATGAATGGTTACTAATCACAAGCGTTCAATTCACAACATGACTTATGATTATGCTATGCATTTGATTTTTGCCGTAATGCTCCGTATTAGACGGAATGCTACGCTCTGGGGGTGGATATGATGCGGATGCCATGATTATGCAAAGGGGCACAGATCCGGGATTCGGATCCCAATGCCGCGAAGATCTCTGGTCGATCTGCTGGAAACGGACATCCCAACTGGGTATGAGATCACTGGTAGATCCAATGGTGTATCTGCTCGGGGATATATGTCACTGGTTGGCATATCCTTGTAAATGAGAGACCCAGCTGGGGTTTGTAGAAGCTTTATGTACTCTGTTGTGATCTCTTCATGCCTTGCTCTTCTGGATAGAGGCTTGAAGCTCTGTGGGGAGATGATCCCCTGATTTCTGTATTCTGTTGAGGAAGAAAAGGCCACTCGGCCGGGGAATTGTGAGAGGCAACTCAGCTGGGGAGAGCAACAAGAGGCAACTCGGCTGGGGATATAGCATCCTGTTTGCTGATTCGGCGACTTTGCTGGGGAAGGCAATGGGGAGCTACTCAGCTGGGGAAAGAGCATTTCAGATGCTGAGATTGAGTGTATGCTGATTCGGCAGCTCCGCTGGGGAAATGGGCACCTTCTAGTGCCATGTGGAAGATAGACCGAGTTGATAATGATTCGCCTACTTGCTGAGACGTAACCTGCATGCCCCTGGTTGCGTTCTGGATACCTGCAATCCTGCAAAGACAAAGGAACGTACAAAAGGTCCCGGGGTATCCCTTATTGGATTCCGTCATAGGAGTTAAGTACTTTCGAGAATAATCACATTCCCTGTAAGCATGTGTTTTCATTTTTAGAGAAAGGCATCTGTACTTATGCAATTGTTTTTTTTTTTTTTTTTTTTTTTTTTTTTTTTTTTTTTTTTTTTTAGAGATATCGGACGACTCTTTGCAAAACATAAATGTAAAAACGAAACATGACCGAAAATCTGATTTTATTAATTCCTGTGCCTTGAATTGGCAAGATACAGTCAAAGAAACACATCTCCTGAAATGAGGAGATTGTTACAAATTGAGAAATAAAGTGCTGGCGGTGTTGACGACGCTTTGAGGAGCTTCCTCTCCTGCTATGACTCGTATGACAATGACGTTCTTCTCGTCTTGCTTTCTGGAGAGAGTTGATTCTGATTGAAATACAGACGAACTCAGAATGCAGTTGTTCGCTCATTCCCTTATTTTGCATGGATCGCCCTTTCGGGTTTTCAATCCATCGGGATACCCATTTTTGCCTGAGCTGTCCAATGCGGCTTTTCAACTCAGCGGGTGTACATTTTTTATTCATTTCCCTTACTTTTACCCGAGTCTTTTATTCTGTTTTTGACTCGCCGGGATGCCCTATTTTTGCCTGGACTTACATTCTGTTTTTATGTCCAGCGGGTCATTTTATGCGAAGTATTTTTTAACTGCATCTGAATTCACAGGGGACGGGAAATCTTCACCATCCATGGTGCTGAGCATCAGTGCTCCACCGGAGAAAACTTTCTTTACAACAAATGGTCCTTCATAGTTTGGAGTCCATTTGCCCCTGTGGTCTGTATGAGGAGGGAGGATTCTTTTCAGCACAAGATCCCCTACTTGGTACTCTCGGTGCCTGACTTTCTGATCGAAGGCCTTCTTCATTCTCTTCTGATATAACTGCCCATGGCAAATTGCAGCCAATCTTTTCTCTTCGATCAGACTCAGTTGTTCGTACCGGGCCCGAACCCATTCTGCTTCACTCAGTTTAACATCCATTAGTACCCGTAGAGAGGGCAACTCAACTTCAACAGGTAGGACTGCCTCCATACCATACACAAGTTGATACGGCGTTGCCCCAGTGGACGTTCTGATTGATGTGTGGTACCCATGCAAGGCAAACGATAGCATTTCGTGCCAGTCTCTGTAAGTGACTACCATCTTCTGTACAATCTTCTTGATATTCTTATTCGCTGCCTCAACAGCGCCATTCATCTTTGGCCTGTAAGGAGAAGAATTGTGATGTTGGATCTTGAAGTCCCGGCACAGTTCTGCCATCATCTTGTTGTTTAAATTGGAACCATTATCAGTAATGATTCGCTCGGGCACTCCGTACCGACAGATGATATCTCTCTTTAGGAATCGGGCTACCACTTGCCTTGTGACGTTTGCATATGAGGCTGCTTCAACCCACTTGGTAAAATAGTCAATGGCGACCAGGATGAATCTGTGACCATTTGAGGCAGTTGGCTCGATCTTGCCAATCATATCAATGCCCCACATGGCAAAGGGCCATGGTGAAGACATGATGTTCAAAGGGTTGGGAGGCACATGCACCTTATCTGCATAGATCTGGCATTTATGGCACTTCCTGGCATAAGCACAACAGTCTGCATCCATTGTGATCCAGTAATAACCCGATCTTAACAACTTCTTGGCCATTGCATGTCCTCCAGCATGGGTACCAAAGGAGCCTTCGTGCACTTCATGCATCAGTAAATCTGCTTCTGTCTTGTCAACACATCTGAGGAGTACCATATCAAAGTTCCTTTTGTATAAAGACCCATCAGTGTTCAGAAAGAAACTTCCAGCAAGCCTTCTCAAAGTCTTCTTATCATTGGAAGATGCCCCAGGCGGGTATGCTTGATCCTCCAAGAAGCACTTAATGTCATGGAACCAAGGCTTATTGTCCTTAACAATATCTGCTGCAAATACATATGCTGGTCTATCAAGTCTGGACACTGAAATCTGAGGTACAAAGTTAGCAGCTTGAACTTTGATCATGGACGAAATGGTAGCCAAGGCATCTGCAAACTGATTCTCGTCCCGAGGGATATACTCAAGTTTGACTGTTGTGAAGAAAGTCAGTAACCTCCTTGTATAATCCCTGTAAGGTATCAGATGATCCTGGTGTGTATACCATTTCCCGTTGGTTTGATTGACTACCAAAGCTGAATCTCCGAATACGGTCAATGTCTTGATCCTGAGGTCAATGGCTTCCTCAAGACCCATAATGCAAGCTTCGTATTCAGCTTCGTTGTTAGTGCAGTTAAAAGTGAGTTTTGCCGAGAAAGGCATGTGAACTCCTTTAGGTGTAATGAGTACTGCACCAACACCACGACCATTCATGTTAACAGCCCCATCAAACATCATAGTCCATTCTTCCCCCGGGTCAGGCCCTTCAGTGTGAATAGGCTCTTCGTGATCTTTTGCTTTGATGAACATGATGTCCTCATCGGGGAAGTCAAACCTCATAGGCTGGTAGTCATCAATGGGTTGCTCAGCAAGATATTCAGATAGTACACTGCCCTTGATGGCTTTCTGAGAGGTGTACTGTATGTCGTATTCTGTGAGAATCATCTGCCATCTTGCAACCCGTCCGGTAAGAGCTGGCTTCTCGAAAATGTACTTAACTGGATCCATTTTTGAGATTAGCAAGGTAGTGTGGGTCAACATATACTGTCTCAGTCGGCGAGCAGCCCACGCTAAAGCGCAGCAAGTTTTCTCGAGCAGTGAATAACGTTGTTCACAGTCGGTAAACTTTTTGCTTAGGTAGTATATTGCATACTCTTTTCGACCAGACTCGTCATGCTGGCCCAACACACACCCCATTGACTCTTCTAATACTGTCAAGTACATTATTAGAGGTCTTCCTTCAACTGGAGGCATAAGGATTGGAGGTTCTTGTAAGTACTCCTTGATCTTGTCAAAAGCCTTCTGGCAATCTTCATTCCACCTGACCGTCTGTTCCTTTCTTAACAACTTGAACAAGGGTTCGCAGGTAGCCGTAAGGTGAGAGATGAACCTCGAGATGTAATTCAATCTACCTAAGAACCCTCGAACTTCCTTCTCTGTCTTTGGTGCAGGCATGTCTTGTATAGCCTTGACTTTATCTGGGTCAACCTCAATCCCCTTCTCGCTTACAATAAAGCCCAGCAGCTTACCGGATCGCACCCCGAATGTGCATTTGTTGGGGTTTAGCTTTAGTTGGTACTTCCTCAGACGCTTGAACAACTTCAGCAGATTCACCAGATGGTCTTCTTCTGTGAGGGACTTGGCGATCATATCATCCACATAGCATTCTATTTCCTTGTGGATCATATCATGGAATAATGTCACCATAGCCCGTTGATATGTTGCACCTGCATTCTTCAATCCGAATGGCATCACTTTATAACAGAACGTGCCCCAGGGTGTAATGAATGTTGTCTTCTCCATGTCTTCAGGTGACATCTTGATCTGATTATATCCTGAAAATCCATCCATGAAGGAGAATACCGAGAACTGAGCCGTGTTATCCACCAATACGTCAATGTGAGGTAATGGGAAGTCATCTTTCGGGCTGGCTCTGTTCAGATCCCGGTAATCAACACACATTCTAACTTTGCCATCCTTCTTAGGCACAGGCACAATATTAGCAACCCACGGCGGGTAGCTAGTCACAGCAAGGAACCCGGCGTCCCATTGCTTTTGTACCTCTTCTTTGATTTTCATAGCCATGTCTGGGCGAGTCCGGCGCAGTTTCTGTTTAACTGGTGGGCATTCTTCCCTCAAAGGCAGCTTATGCACAACAATGTCGGTATCCAACCCTGGCATATCTTGATACGACCAAGCAAACACATCAACATACTCTTGCAGCAGATCTATCAGTTGTCTCTTCACTGAGTCTTGCAGGCAGGCCCCGATTTTAACTTCCTTCACGTCTTCGTCTGTACCAAGATTAATCACTTCAATCTCCTCCTGATGAGGGGTAATAACCTTTTCCTCCTGTCTCAACAACCTGGCTAGCTCTTCAGGAAGCTCAAATTCTTCATCAACCCCTTCATCGGCTTGATTGATTGGATTGTCAAAGTCATACGATGTCATAGCCGTGCTGTTGTCGGTGCTGTCAGGAAGGCACTCTCTGCAAGGGTTAAGTTTGTTCATTTTAGTGATTGATTTTAATCTTGCTTTAGAAAAAAAGTGAAATGAAGTTATCATTTTGAAAACACCGCCATTTATTTTTGTACAAAAAGAAAAATGGAAAAACAGTGAGCAGAAAAGAAAAAGACTTGTTTGCAAAAAGATGTCTGATATTTCATTAATTCAATCTTGTTTGCACAAAAGTACAGATGGCCCTGGTTACAAAATGAGTCTTGTCATCTTGGGCAAGATGCAAGACTTGGATGCATGCTATAAAAAAATACAGGAAATAATAATTACTCTGCATGAGTAACGCTTATAATTCCCTGGGAAGACCAGTTCGAGACACTGCTCCCCGGGATCTTTGGACGAATCCAATTCTCCAGATTGCGCTCCTCTTCCAGCTCGTCTTCCAGACAGTTGATAGCATCGGGGGTAAGCATCCCCCCACTGACAAAACCAGGCTCTGCAGCAGCCTTTGCTTGATGTTGAGTTGGTTTGTAACCCAACCCAAATTTGTCCTTCTTCTCCTCCACAGCTAATACCTTGCCCCAGCCTAGGGCAGTTCCTTCTTCAACAACCTTCCGGGCTTGTTGGTAAGATGACATTGGAGTACCAGATATAGCAGATGCTTCATTCACATTCAAAGCCTCAAACCCCTGGCTCATTGTTTCATGGATCTCTCCATCCATTTCAATGTATTTGTAGGTCGCCAGGTGGCTAACGAAAATATCCTCTTCCCCACAGATTGTGACAACTTGGCCTTCCCACTCAAATTTTAACTTTTGGTGAAGGGTAGACGTTATTGCGCCGGCGGCGTGAATCCAGGGCCTACCCAACAAACAGCTGTAGGCGGGCTGAATGTCCATCACATAAAAGATAGTTTTAAAAGTCTGTGGGCCAATTGTCACAGGCAGCTCAATCTCTCCCAGAACCGATCTCTTCGAACCATCAAAGGCTCGTACCACCAAGTTGTTGGGTCTCAATGCCAATCCCTCATATTCAAGCTTCACCAGAGCCTTCTTTGGCAAGACATTCAGGGAAGAACCTGTGTCCACCAGCACATGAGAAAGGACAGCTCCTTTGCATTCCATGGTTATGTGCAAGGCTTTGTTGTGGTTGCGGCCATCCGCTGTCAAGTCAGAATTGGTAAACCCTAGCCCATTGCTAGCAGTAACATTTCCAACCACGGTTTCCAATTGGTTGACAGTAATTTCCTCAGGCACGTAAGCTGCGTGCAGGACTTTAAGTAGTGCATTCCGATGGGCTTCGGAGCACATAAGCAGTGAGAGGATGGAGATTTTGGACGGCGTCTGGTGAAGTTGATCCACAATTTTGTAATCACTCTTTTTGATGATCCGCATAAACTCATCAACTTCCTGATCAAATGGAGTTTTCAGGGCTTCTTTGGCAGCTGGATCTTCCTGCACCGGGCTCTTCCCTTTTGCCTTGGCAGCAGCTTCTGCTTCGGCAGTAGGTCTTTGAACTTGTGAAGCAAAGAGACGTCCGCTTCGGGTGAAGCCTCCGCCTCCGCCCACATTATCAATTTGTGGTGCAGGTGCTGTTGTTTCAAGAGCGATTCTTTTTCCTTCGCAGTAAACGTCAGAGCCATAGTGCCAAGGGATGGCCCTATTGCTTTCATATGGTATGGGTCCGGGCACCGTGACAGTGACTGGACTGACTGCTGCTGCTGAAGGGACTGTTATTGTATGTGGATCATAAAAGATTGTAACTGGTGCTCTGGTGGGAGCAGCACCTTCTGAAGGGTAAGCAGAATTATTTTCTGGATCGTAGAATATGGTAACAGTGGAGACATCTTCGTGATTGATTGCTGGTGTTGTAGGAGGTTCCGTTGGAAGAACTGTTGTTGTTGTTGATGGAGAGTCGAAATGGAATGAAGCTGAAGTTGTAGCAGGAGAAACTGTTGAAAACTGATCATTCGGAAGGACAGGTGAAGTACTTGTTGATGGTGCTGATGAATTGTTGGGAGCATTAGTTGCTGCAGTTGTAGAAGGGTCTGAAACCGTTGCTGATGAAGTTGTCGGATTTGCAGGAAACGACGTAGTGATCTGAAGTAGGCCACTCTGAATAAGGCTGTCAATGCCATTCCTCAAGTCCTCACACCCATTCCATGAAATATTGCAGTAGGGACATCCCAGTTCACACCCCGGAAATATATTGTTTTCACGGAGCTGAGCTTTGATTTCCACCAATGGTGTCCTGATCTGATCCACACTAGTTATCAAATAAGACTGTTGGTCTTCTTCAATAGCATTAATTCGAGGACCACCATGGTGTGGCATTGGATTTTTGTTGACATTGGGCGGAGGTGCAAAATTCAGAGCCTTGGAGTCTACCAAGTCTTGTACCTTCATATGCAGAGCCCTGCATTTTTCTGTACTGTGACCAGGTGCGTTTGAATGAAAAGCACACCTAGCATTGGAGTCATAATTTCTTGGTAGACTGTTGGGATCCGGAGGTGCCAACGTTCTTAGCTCAACTAGGTTGAGTTTCAGAAGTTGTGGCAGCAAGGCAGAGTATGGTATTGGGATCGGGTCGATCACTCGGTTAGCTTGAGATGGTCTTTGTTGGAATGGCCTCTGTTGATTGTTGTTGGTGTTGTTGTTGTTGAAGTTTCTTAGAGGATACTGACTCTGAGGATACTGGGGTTGTTGTTGGAAGTTTTGTTGCGGAGGTTGATAGACGGGCTGAGGATGAGCTGGAGCAGGGATAGTGACTGCTGCTATTGTTCTTGGAACATATTGGGGCCTACCCCTGCTCGAATGGATGGCATTGGTCTCGCTGGTTCTTCTCGGGCCTGCAAAAGGCTTTCTTGTGCCACTGGACGAACTAGCACCATTATCAGAAATTTTACCCATTTTCAATAGGCTTTCAATTCTCTCTCCGGCTATGACGACGTCTGCGAAGCTGGTGGAGGAGAAAGCAGCTAGCCTATCAATATAGGTTCCTTGCAGGGTATTCATGAACATATCAGCCATTTCTCTTTCAGACATTGGTGGCTGGACAGCAGCAGCAAGCTGTCTCCATCTTTGAGCATATTCTCTGAAGCTCTCTCTGGATGATTGTGACATCCCCATTAGGAGGGTCCTATTGGGTGCCATATCCAGATTATATTGATACTGTCTGATGAAGGCCTCTGCCAGGTCCTTCCAGCATCTCACAGTTGCTCTCGTCAGATGGGAATACCATTCCCTAGAAGCTCCAGTCAAGCTATCTTCGAAGTAGAACATCCACAATTTCTCGTCCATGGTGTAAGCTTTTAATCTTCCGAGAAAAGATTGCAGATGGGTTCGAGGACAAGAAGTCCCATTATACTTTTCAAAACATGGAGGCTTGAACTTGTGGGGAATCCTAACCCCGTCTACTAAGCCCATATCCATCACGTCAAAACCCAAAGAATTTTGAGATTCTAAGGATCTTAACTTCTCGGCTATTTCTTCCAATCTCCTGTCATAAGTTTCCTCCCCAGCACCCATTACAGTAAATTGGTCCTCCTGAGGATCTTCTTGAAGTACTCTGGCCGCGGTGGCTGTCCCTCGAACGTCTGCAGGGATATTAATCTCAGGATGTAGATGTGGACCAAACACCGGGGGATTCACATGTGGTTGCACCCTTTCATTGTTACTTGTGCCTGCAGTCCCCACATGAGGCTCATCTTGGTTCTGCCTTTCCACCATAGCTCTCAACCTCTCCTGGCTCTGAGCCATGTTGTTCATAACCTCCATGAACTGAGTCATTTGGTTCCTCATTTCTAGCCTTTCGTTGGCCATCTGGTTTCTGACCTCCGTAAGGTCCTGTTGCATCTGATCCATCTGGATTCCCGGAAGGTTGTTTCTAGTTGGGTACCTGTGCGGCCTGTTGAGAGGAAATACCCTGCGGCGAGCAATAATTCCTGAGATTCACAACAGAGGTTAGAAACAATAAAACAAAACCTACAAAACAGAAAAAAGGTTAGCATGCAATGCAGTTGTGCTTATTTGCTTTCAAGGTATCCGGTTTGGCCTTCAGTTTTGACCCTTCCAGACCCTTGAAGATGATGCTGTTGAAGTTGCTTTTGGAGCGAACACAAATATATTACATAAGATGAAATAATACAACTTGTTCTTTTTACAACTCAAGCCCTCTAAGGGGTCAAAATACATCACAAAAAGCAAAGTACATGAAAAGGAACAATCAACAAGCAAATAATCAAACTCCAAGGCCAAACTCATCCTCGCGAACTTCCTTAAGAAGTGCTTCGGTCACAGGATCAGCCGGATGCTCCGTGAGATTCCTGATGAGAAGGTTTCTGGTCGCAACAGCTGCAGTTAACCTCTTGTTCTGACTTTGATCTCTGGACTTCTTCACTCCAGCTTTGATCTTTAGCTCTGAAATTTCCTCCTGGGCTGCTGCCAGGGCTTTCTCCATCTGCTCCATCTTGTCCTGAACTCTCTTGTCTTCTAGAGTACGGGCCTCAGTGATCCGGACCCACCTGGCCTGACTCTCTTTCAAATACAAGTCTGTTCTTGCTCTCTGAAACTGGGCTTCTTTACAAGCATTCTTCAGAATCTGCTCACCAGCTTTAGACTTGTTGATATATTCTCCAGACTTCTCAATCTTGATCAAGTGTTCCAACCTCAACTTCTCCAATCTTTCAATCTCCCTCACACCTTCACTTCTCTCCCGGAGGGTCTTCTGTAAGGCTTGAGATAACTTCTCATTCCTTTCCTTCAGGCTTTCAAACTCTTCCAGACTGATAGTAGCAGGGGGTGGTGCTGAAGATGACTCAGGCCTGTCTTCTATGGTGAAGGGCAATCCAGAGAATTGGGCCCTGGCATAGGACCACTCATGATATTGGGCTGAGGCCACATTATTGCACTTCCCCAGAATGGTGATTCCCTTGGTTTGAACATGATCCCAGGCCCAGGCAGCCTGCCTAACAACAGCCAAGTTAACCTTGTTCTCACAGTAGAGGGTCTCAACCAAATCCTGCACCCTAGGAGCATGGACCAGTGCATAGCCTAACTGCCTTTTGAACAGCAGAGGGTTGTAATTGATACTTCCCTTAACTCCTACCAAAGGCACATTGGGAAAGTGTCCACAGCTTGTGATAATATCTCTGCCCTTGGTGCTCTGAGTGCACCATCTGATGTCTGCTGCAGTGAGAGTAGTGAGCCTCTTAGCCCAGTTGCTTTGCTGATGAGGGTTTAGAAATGCATCTGTCCTGGGTAGATGCCTGAGAAGCCAAGCATGAAATAATGGAGCACAAATCCTCACTAACCTTCCCCTCTGCTTCTCATTCCTCTGATGTACTGAGTAATAGAGATCACCCAACAAGGTTGGCACTGGGTTCTTCAGGATGAACAAATGGATTGCATTCTTGCTAATGAATCGAGGCTCATCTGCAAACAACACGATTCCATACACACTTAAAGCCAACAGAGCACAAACAGCTTTCCACTCTCCCAGGGAGGCTTTCAAACTGGCTTGAGAAATCAGGAAGTCCAGGTGAAAACCAGGGATCCCAGCTTTAGATGTCATATGCTGTTCTATCAAAGCAGGCTCCAGGTGTAAAGCTTTTGCTATCTCTCCATTGCTGGGATAGACCATTTCAGGATTGAAAGGAATTTCTCTCTTGATAGGCAAGCCAACCAATGCTGAGTATTCTTCTAAAAGAGGTCCCAACTGAAAGTCTTTAAAGGTGAAACACCTCAATGGGGGGTCATAGAACTGAATGCAGGTATGGATTAGGCTTCTCTGAGATGGGTCCATATCCATAACCAAGTCAAGTATATCCCCATAATGTTCTCTGAACAGAGGTATGTGCTCTGGAGTGATCAGGGTTTGGATCCTCCTGATGTCTGATAAGTCTGGTTGGAAGAAATGGTAAGTGATGTTGCTTTTCTTTGGAGCCATAAGTGCTGAGTAGAATAAGTGCTGATGAAGATGCTGAGGAGTGGGCCACTGGCTGGCTAGTGCAAGTAACTGAAGTATATGGCTGACAAGCTGAAGCAAGATGCTGGTGGAGACAGGTCAAAACTGCAGATGGGGTCAAAACCAAAACCAGATAAAGGTGGATACCCTGAAACACAAATAAGCACATGTTAATATGATGCAATGAGTGTGAATGCAGATGATATGCAAAGGGTTTGTGACTGAGCTGGATCTGATTAACTGCCTTGGTCTAGATCCATGTGTGTTCTAGAAATCCAGGTGGAGGTCTATAAATCCAGTAACCAGGGTGGGGGACTCAAATAAAGAGCCACAAGTCCAGGGTTTTAGAATCACAAGAACTATCCAACATGGAGTATTCTTAACAAAGTCAAAGTAACAGGGTATTCTGAGGTCAAGGTACCTGCAAACCTGTAAACGGCCCAACCCCCTCACAGGTGGTGATCTAGAACAAGGATCCTCAGACTTGGATCGGTTATGAGAAGTGTAAACACTTCCAACCCGGAGGTACAGTGTTTACAATAACCATAAAAGTTCCTCCTCTAATTCACCTCAGTTTCTGAAGGTCAATGCTAAAGGTCATCCAGACTTAGCAGGCTTCCCAGATAGCCCTAGCATTGCAGGAAATCTGCAACACAGAGTTCTCAAGAAGAAACCCATATCTGAACCGTGTTTCATATTCCCGCACCAGACCGAGATGGAATGGGAAAGAATATGATTCACTCTAGCCTAGGTGTCACTCAGGTCCCAGGTATAGGACCTTAACTCTCAATGAAATCCCCACCCACCAAAGAAAAACCAGATCCAGCCAGCACAGTATGACAGTATGAAAAATATAAAGCTATAAAGAAAGCAATAAATCAACTGTACATAAAGCAATAAACAAAAATAAATACAAGCACAAAACAAGAACATAACACCCCAGTAAACACAAATCAAACAAGCGCTAGGAGGAACCCACGAAAAGAACCAGAAGCCCTGGTTGCAATATAAGGGTCCCCAGCAGAGTCGCCAAGCTGTCGCTCCCGACAAATGACACAGGGTCACATGAAGGTACAGACGCGAACGGTCGGCGAGGGGAACAGTGAGAACACACAGCCGTGAACTCACTGGAGAATGAATAGAGTCGCCAGCTAGGCATTTTTATCCCGGAGGAAAGGCAATGCTGCATAGGCCTAGAAAAAGATACGGATAAGACGGTTTGCGAACCAGAGAGACTGAGAAAGGGGGTTGGTTACAACCTGGGAAGGTATTAGCACCCAGATTGTCCGCCGTACTTGACGGGATCCACGCTTAAAAGATTTGTGTTTTAAAGGGGTAGTGTCAGTGCAATTTGTGCATAAAAAGAGCTGGAAAAGATGTACAGGTGTCAGTGTAAAGAAATGTGATGTGTATAAATGTACAGTGTCAGTGTAAGAAAGAGTATGCTCATGGTTATGAGGCTTAAAGAATAATGCTGGAAGGAGGGGGGATGTACAGAGACTTTTGTTCGATAACTGTTAAGTTATGCCTACGTATCCTCTCGTGCAATGAGGAAGTCAGAACACCGTAGTTCGACCCAAAGAGACTGAAAGATGAAATGACTTGCGAACTGCTTACTTGTCTATGCTCAAGTGTATGACCTGTCTGGCCCAGGTGCAAACTGTCTTGCATTAGACGGAAGAAGTAAGTTCTCGTTTGTGAGTGAATGAGATGAGAAAAGAATCCCGGAGGAGACGATTATTGTTTGTTTTTTGTGTTTTCAGTCTTTTATTGCTTTTGAAGGTTTATCATAAGATAATGAGCTTAAGCCTAAACCAATGGGTTAGTAAACTCATCACATCTTCCCTCTGATTAGGGGTAATGAGAGTACTTTAAGTGTGAAGTCAGATTCTCACACTTAATCACCTTTGGTGTAGGATTAAGGTCATTAACCTACTTGTGATTATTTAGATGTTTTTTGTGATTTTGTTTAGTGTTGAGTAATGAGGTTAAGCCATAATCATGGATTAAACAGACCCATTACACCATCCTAAAAGAAGGATGATAGATGAGAATGTTTAAGTTGAGAAAAACTCCTCAACTTAATCCATGATTAGGGATTAAACCCATGACAAAACAAACCTTTGATTAAGTGGATTTTATTTAATGGTATGATGATGAAGTGATTTTTATGATTTGTAAGACAACTTGAGGGGGACTTGTCCATTAACACTAGGGTTAGTCCTTCTTAACCACTTAAGGAAGAATTAGAACCCTAATGCAAGGCCCAAGTTACAAGTGTGATGTCTTGATACTTATTAAATGAGTTGATTAAGAGATTAAAACACCTTAAGGATTTAATACTTAGGATTAAAGTTATACACTCCATCCTAAGAGAAGGATGCAGGCATAGACTTAATCACAAAGCCTTGAAGCCCTTAGGGTTTAATCCCTGATTATGAGGTGAGAAGAGAGGACTCAAAGAGAGACACAAAGGCAAAACTATGAGGGGGAACTAATCAAAACTCTAATTCATTGTCATGCTTGGTTGTTCCTATGGTTTGTGAGGTTTTCAAGAACAATCTTCACAGGAGCCACCAGGAAGCAGATGAACAGGATCAAGAGAAGCAAAGTGACTTGCTTCATTCAAGAAGTCAAGTCACTTGAAGAAAGAAAGTGAGAAGGAGAAGAATGAGCAAGCTCAAACTCAAACACAAATAAGAATGCAGCAATGGATGCAAGAGAAATGAAAAGAAAAGTTATGAGAAGTGAAGGCAAATCCACTTCTCAAGTTTACTTACCACCTGCAATGTTAGAAAGAAAATGCAATGCAATGCAAGATGAGATGAAATGATATGATGCTAAGCAAAACCAGAAGCATGTTGATGATGATTATGATGTTATGAGGTGTTACAAACATGATGCAAGGCATGGAGATGTTCATACAAGATCATGAATTCAAATGATGCAAGCTAAAGAGCATGAACAAGCATGGAAAGTTATGAAGCATACAAGACAAATGACATGGCAAATATGAGATGCAGTGATCAAAGATGCTTTCTATATGTCTTAAGATGCCAAATGAATCACAAGAATGCACAAAATGCAAAGACAAGTCATGTTATGCAAGGAAATGCAAGAAGGATGCAAGAGAAAGCCCAAATTAGGGTTCATGGATCAAACATCAAACAAAAATCCAAAACAGAAACAAAACCCTAAGATAAAAAATGGAAAATGACATCCAAGGAAACCCTAAACCTATGATAAACCACTGCCCAAAGGGGAGCTCTCAACTCTCAATCAAACCCAAGATATGATTTTTTCAAGTTATTAGGGTTTTTTAGGGTTCTTAACAAAAGAAATGCCAATCAATTAGAAAATGCAAGATCAAATCATGGCCTTTTTATCCTTGAAAATACATGTCAAATGGAAAACAATGCAAAAAGAATCAATGTCTCAACCTTCACCAATAGGCAGAAATGAATTTTTAAACTTGTGATCAAAATAATGCACAAAATATGATTTAATTCCATGAAAAAAATTCTTAAAATGCATCAAGATCAAAAAAGAAATTTGGTTTGAAGGTTGGACAATGTTTCTAAATGTCTTAGGACATTTCATGAATTTTTTTGTAATTTTTAAATACCTAAAAGTATTTTTAATTAATTAATTCTCATTAATCAATTAAAAATAAACTTTTAAATATTTAAAAATACCTTTTTTAATGATAAAAAATAAAATAAAAATGTTTTTGGGTCATAAAAATTAATGAAACCTTAAAGAAAAAGTTTCATAATTTTTATGATTTTTTAACTATTTTAAAATAAATGTACAATTTAAATGAAAAAGAAATGAATTAAAATTAAAAGAAAATGAAAGTCAACAGAATGGATGAATGAGATTGATCCTGGATTTAAAAGTGTTGACTGCGCGCGTGATCGTGTGGCTCACATTCAAACTTTTAAAACTTAATTAATTAATTTAATAAATCCTGATTAGGGTTTAATGGAGAATCTGGGCCATCAAAAAGGGTGGGAAGTCAACCAGTCAACGCAATCCTACGCTCCTCATTCAAACTGGAATTAATTACACAATTAGGGCACAAATGACTTTCAGGTGGCCGGAGAAGACTTCCGGTCGTCTTCTCCGGCCAGAAGCTCACCTGAAAATTCCAAACTTCCTAAAAACGTAACATAAATGAAATCTATGAATTGGGAGATGATCCTAACACTCTCACGAATCAAACCCCTCTATCAAAACGAATTTATGTTTCCTAAATCATCTGAATCGAAGCAAACAAATTCTAGGGTTCGTGAGCTTCAGACACAAATTAAATGCTTAAAACAAAACCATTTCAAAAACTAAAGGTACCAGAATGATCAGTGCATCATGAAGAACAAGTTTGTAACAATAAAAGTCATTTCTGGAAAAATTAATTTCGAGCTACCTGAGATTTGGAGCTTTCAGTTTTGGGACTTTCTGGCTGTCTCCTTTGATGCAAGCTGCTCCACTTGATCCCCCAAGCGTGTTTGAATGCTCAAAATGAGTTTGTGTTGGCTGGAGAAGAAGATTCGAAAGGAACTGCTTCAGTTCAGTCAACAATGGCAGATGAGATTCTGGCACTTTCAGGCTGTGAAAAGGGGTTGTTTGTGATCTATGAAGTGTGTTGAGAAGGTTTGTGGTGTTGGTTGGTGTGTTTGTGAGCTAGGATAAGAGTTTCGAATGAAACTGCAGCTTGAGGTGAATGATGGCAATGGAGTTTTCAGGCTTGTTTCAGGCTTATGCTTGGGGTGTTTCTTGTCTATGAGGTGTGGTGAGTTGAGTGATGATGAGAGTTTGAGTGTTTGAAGACTGTGGAGAGTGATTCGAAGGAACTTGCAATGAGGTGAGTTTTTGTGGATGTGATGATTGGTTATGTTTCAGCCTTGGTTCCTATGTGTTATGGCCAGCAAATTGATTCAATAAACAATTGCAAGTGGCTGGGGGATGTGACCTGGCCTGCAGAGATAGGTGTGGCTACTTTTGCTCAAAGTCCACTTTTGTGTAAGATAGGGCATGGCTCAAGTTTAGGCAAGTACAAGTTGGGTTCTGGTGCAGCATGGTGAGTGTGAGAGGCTGGCTTGACTCAAGGATCAATGCAGCAAGTTGGTGAAAAGGTCATGAGTGTTTTGCAACTTGGTTAGCTTTATGGATTTTCATGAGAAAAGTCAAGTTACATGAACCAAACCATGAGCAAACTTGATCCAAATCTGATTTTTGTGACTTAGAGGATGTTTACATAATGGTTTGACATGAATTAGAGGCTGCATAATGCATTGGTTCAAGACTTTGCAAAATTTCCATTTGGTGCATAACTTGAAAACCAATGATTTTTGCTAACTTTGCAATGCCATAACTTTTGATCCATGAAGAGTTTGATCATGTTCTTGTACTTTTTGAAAAGGGAAAGATGAGATCTACAACTTTCATGACCAAAGTTTTTCCATTTGAAGCCTTTTTGGATTATGAATCAAGGCTTGAAAATTGGCCTAAAATGAGGCATTCTTGAAAAGTCAACTATGCCTCAAAAAGTCAACTTTTGCAAAAACCCTAAATTCTTGATTTTATGCACTTCAACCTTCTTCCATGATCAAATAAAGATCATATACACTCAAAATGATGAAGATCACCCATTGGTTGGGTCATTGGGGGCCTCAGATGCCCTGATTTTGCACTGACTTGTCTGAAAAGTCAACTCTTGATCAGATGACTTCCCCATGGAATTTCTTCATGAAAATTGATATGCATATTCCCTATACCATATAGAGACCAATGGAAACAAGAATGACCAAAAAATTTGAGATTATGGCCTCTGTAACCAAAACCCTAATTTTAGGTCAACTGTGCAGTTCAACCTGGCTTTGCATCCACTCAAACCCTAGTTCTTGTGATTCCTCTGCAATTTTGACTCTGTGAGGATGTAACATGATAGATGAACACACATGGATCCCTTTGAAGTGATTGGTGGCCTTTGGAGTGGCTCAAGAAGCTCTTGGATTGCTCAGATCACAAACCCTAGATGCAGATGATTTAGAAACTATGCAGTGAATCAAACATGAGATATGAGATTGTATGATTGTGTTTATGCATATGAGATGATCACAAGCCATGGTGTGAATGGGTGAGGGCAAATTTGGGGTGTTTACACTAATTCAGTAGTTTTTGATGCTTTTGGCACCCCCCAGGCCCATACCAACTCAGTCCATTTCATTTCTTTTTAGTTTCTTTTTCATTTTAATTCATTTTTCGTTTCTTATTTTTAAAAATACCAAAAATCCACCAAAAATTCCCAATTAATTCATGAGAGATCCTTGAATTGTTCTTTAATTTTCCATAATTTTAGATTTTAGTTTTGTTCATTTTTGAGATCATAATTAATTTCTCATTTGAATTAAATTCTATTTTTCTCATTTTTGACCCATAAACTTGTACATTTTTGTTTTCTCAAACCATGTATGATAAATGTGTCATTCTTCTTGTGTTGTCTTCTTATTCCATCAAACTTCATCAAAAGATTTTTCTCTGGATTTTTAGGTCATGTTTGGATCATTTTTTAGTCCTTTCTTTCTCTTCTATATTCAAAATCCCTAATTTAGTTCTACCCTTCCATTAACCATCCAAAAAGATGAATTTTAATGAGATTTTTTGTACATATGTTACTCTCTAGATTTTTTATTGAGTTGTCAACTTTCATAATTTTTTAAGGTCATTTGGTATTTTTCTTGCATTGTTTGATGTCTAAGCCATTTTTGGTCCTTCATGTTGTATTCTCTTACTTCAAATGAATAAGGCATTTATGCCATTAGTCTAAGGTCTTGTTTCTGGTTCTTGTGAGTCATATCATAGGTCCTCTAACATTGAAAGCCATCCTTGGGTCCTTAACTTTAATTTTTGGGGTTTTATTTGAGTCATAAGTCATACATGTCCCATTTTAACCTAATCTTCCTTCTCTTTCCATCTTAAGCACTTCAAAATCCTTTTGTACATAATTTAACTTCATCTTGTCATTATTTTGAGTCTTATAAGTGTTTATTATTCATACTTATTCATCTCCCTTTAGAACCATTTTGATTCCTTTTGAACTCCATTTGTCACTTAAAGGACTTTAGAAACCCTAATTTGAACACCTAGCCTTAGGATGCTTCTTAACCCACCATTTGTGAAAATTTTCCAAGTACAATCTCCATTTTATTTTGTTGTCAAGCCCCTGGTTTTTGTATGGGGAAGTCAAGTCCCTTTGGTTATTTTTTAAATATTTTCCCTAGTTATTTTGTTTCATCTTTATAACCATGCCTCTATATGCATTCTCCCCCATTTTCAATCTCATACTTGAGTACCTTTAACTTGAATCTCTTCCTTCTCATTTGATCTATTAATTCCCTTCACTTCCATATAGTGTCAAGTTCTGGATTTTTCATTTATCTTTGAATTTAGGAGTTTTTGGTTTAGTAAACACTTAGGTTGTCTTTCTAACCTCATCCTTAGGGTTTAGTGGTACTTTAGGACATAGTTTGACTTTAATTCAATTAATTCCTTTAGAAACTTTTGAATTGGTTTAGCCACTGACTTTTTAGGTTTGCTATCTTGCAAGATGCTTTAGGCTTGGGTATTAACCTTAGAAGCTCACTAATATCTTTCCTTAGCTAGTGTGGATTGTAATTGAAAATTTCCATGTAATAATTGTTCATGTTTCTCCATCATGCTAACTCTTATTTTGTAGGGGGAGATGAGGTAATCACTTCATTCCTTATCTCTTATGCATTTATTTGTTTTGCCTAAGCACCTTTGTGCTTTGTTTATAGGTTCCCTTTCCTCTCTTTAGATTCAACTTAACTTTCTTAGGAAGTAAGTTGAATTCTAACTTGTTCTTTCTTCTCCTTAGGTTAGAATACCTCATTAACCATAGGACCACACTTGTACATAATAAGATAACTTAGGGTTGTGTCTTAGTCCCCCATTAACTTTGACCTTTTCCTTTGTAGTCGTTCTCTTCTCATCTTCAAACAAAAACCCAAAAAGACTTAACAAATGTATGAAAGGATCCCTTGTGTATAGACTTATTGCATGGGGCACTTGCATTCATTCCATCTTGGAGTGGTGCAAGCTTGTCTAGCATGATGTACAAGTCTCATCAAGGGTTTAGTTTCACAAAGAAAATTCAAAAGACACTTCTTCACAAAAGCCGCAAAAACATGTAATAAAGTTCAACAAGCTAGTGAACTTAAACCCTAATTCATGGGAACAAGTCTTAGTTAAATTCTCCTTTCTTGGTGTACTTGTTCTATTATTCCATCTTGTAATGTAGTGGCAAGTACACATTCCATGGAAAAGAGTTTGAATTCACTTCCTTGTGCCAAATACATACAAAACTCTTAAAAAGCAAATAACAAACAATAAGCGACTATCCTGCGAGAAATTCTTTTCTCACCTCATTCATTCTAAACACGAACTTGCGACGACTTGTCTCGCATGCAAGACGGTAAATGCACTCGTACCAGATGAGCCTGCAACACCTGAGCATAGACATACACAGTTCCAGCATAAAAAACACAAACAAATAGTTCTCGCCTTAGTTAGGCGAACTACGTCGACTCTGATCCTCATTTTCCCAATGAGGTATGTAGGCAGCGGGGTAGGGCCCGCTCGAGCACATTCTTTATTTTCCCTACATTTCCCTATTCCTTTCCATTTTCTTTTCCAGTTCCATTTGCATTCCTATTCCAGTCAGCAGTCTTATTCAGCAACACTCGTATTTTCTCACCCTTTGAAACAAACAAACAAGCGTGGATCCCGTCGGGTACGGCGGACAATTTAGGGTGCTAATACCTTCCCAGGTCGTAACTGAATCTCGAACCCAGATCTTTGGTTCGCAGGACCTTGTCCTTTCCTTCTTCCTCGAGTTTGTGCAGCATTACCTTTCCCATTCATTCGGGATAAAAATGCCTGGCTGGCGACTCTATCTTTCCGCGCCACTTTTGCGTTTGTACTAGGATGAATATCCCGGGAGCGACAGAATGTAGTAGCAAGTACACATTCCATGGAAAAGAGTTTGAATTCACTTCCTTGTGCAAAATTCATAGAAAACTCTTAAAAAGCAAACAACAAACAAGAAGCGACTTTCCTGCGGGAACTTCTTTTCTTACCTCATTCATTTTGAACGCGAACTTGCGACGACTTGTCTCATTTGAAAGACGGTAAAAGCACTCGTACCAGACGAGCCTGCAACACCTGAGCATAGACATACGCAGTTCCAGCTATAAAAAACACAAACAAATAGTTCATGCCTTAGTTAGGCGATCTATGTCGACTCTGATCTTCATTTTCCCGATGAGGTACGTAGGCAGCGGGGTAGGGCCTGTTCGAGCACATTCTTTATTTTCCCTACATTTTCCCCATTCTCTCTTTTTGTTTCATTTCTCATTTCATTCCATTCCAGCTAGCAGTTATTTGTTTAGAAGCAGTTATATTCTTTTACCCTTTGAAACAAAACAAATAAGCGTGGATCCCGTCGGGTACGGAGGCCGGTCTGGGGTGCTAATACCTTCCCAGGTCGTAACCGACTCCTAAATCCAGATATTTGGTTTGCAGGACCTTGTCCTTTCCTTTCTCTCAGGTTTGTGCAACATTACCTTTCCCATTCCTTCAGTTAAAAATGCATGGCTAGCAACTCTACCTTTTCCGCGCCACTTTTGCGTTTGTACTAGGATGAAAATCCCAGGAGCGACAGTAAGCTTAGTCAAGGTTCAGGTCAAAGTAATCAGCATCAAAGGTCCACAATTAATTTCACAAAGCATGCGCATCTTAAGGCTATCATACAAGTCAACAAAAACAAAAGTCTAAGCATCCAACGCATATGAGAGAGTCAGTCACAAAAGTAGTTCAATCCAGTGGTCAATAATAACCAACAAAAAGTATAAGCAACCAACACATCCTAGTGGAAGTCAAACCACAAAAGTCAATCCAATGTATGCATCCGATTTAACTAACACGCTAACCACCATGATCAGGAAAACATAATCAATTAAAATGAAAATAAAAGATCACAAGCCAGGCACGTGAATTTTAATGTGCTGGCAATATCACGTCCCTTGGATCAAAAACACAAATGGCCAGGATTGTATCTTCTTCCTCCAGCCATCTTCATCACCTGTAACACGTCTGGTGACGGAGCCCTAGCTTCGGTCACCGGAAACCTCAAGCTCAAGAAAAAAAGTATCCAGAATCACACAAAAATATCCAGATCTACTTTAATCACCACCAGGAACATGAATCCACACTCAAAAACATCATACACTCAATAACCAGAGAGAATCGAAGAAAATAAAAGCGGATTTACAAAACTGAAAATCACTCAATCATCCATAATATACGTCCAATCATCAAATTAAACACATCATTAAGTTCAACAAGACTCAAAGATCAACATAGACACAAGCAATTAGAGAAATGTGAAGCAAAAGGAAGCTCACCTGAAAAGTGATCTGAAGCAAAATTACTCCTAGAAAACCAGTGTAAGAGTGCAAATCTTCCTCCTTTGAGCTCTATTTACAAAATAAATGCAAATAGAGGCTTGAAAGTGGCTGCATCTTGAGATTCAAGTTGAAGATCCTCAAATTTGAATCCCTTGAATTCTTGCACTACAGCTTGAAATAATGGTTGATATATGTTTCATATACTTCACCGATGATGATTATGCAAAGAAATGAAGCAATGTGTGGAAGGAAAGTGAGATTCGAAGAGAAATGAAAAATGTGCAAAAAATTTGAAACCGAGAGTATGGTGTGCATGAGCCTATGAGAATTAAAGTTTTAGCTTTTATATCAAGGTTTTATGAAGCTCACTAGGGTTTTGGGCGTCTGAGGGCTCAGAAATAAAAGATTTGGATGAAAATGCAAAAATGAAAAATTGTGCACATGAGGTCATTTGCTTGTGCACGTCTCACACCAAATGCATGATCACACTCCTCTTGAGTCACTGAGTACATTAAGATTGATCTTAGGGCCTGAAATGCTTTGGATCATGAGTTTTGAATGCACATGCAAATTTACATAATGGTTTGCAACATTGATTCAAGGCATGAAAATGACCAATTCCTTGGGTAAAAATGATTATTATGAAGTGAATTTTGATATTGTAATGAGAGCTGATCCATTAGAACTCACGAGAAACAAAATTGAACCTTCTTGCAAATGGTGTATAACTTGAACTTTTGAAATTTTCCAAAAATAAGCCAACTTCCATCAAGCATATCTTTTGATCCAAGAATGCTATGAAAACGTTCTTGTACTTTTTGGAAAGGGGAGAACAAGCTCTATAACTTTCATGTTTATGGAAAATTCATTTGAAACTTCTTTGATTATGAATGGATTGATTGAAGTTAGGGCAAAAATTGCTTAAAATGGAAAGTTTCATTATAGGTCACTTTCCAATTTTAGTAACTTTCCTCCAAACTCTTGATTCTTGACTTTTAAGATCATTCATGCCATTTATTTCCCAAATAAAAGTCCATAGACTTGAAAATCTTGATTGGAACTCTAAAAATCCATTGGTTGACTTTTCTTCTGCATAGTTGACCTCTTTCTTCAACTGCAAGTAATTGAACCATTGATTGACTTCCTCAATGAATTTTTGGACCAAATTTCATTCCTAGGCCTTGTATACCATATGAAAGCCTTTGATCACAAGAATTGGTCAAAGCTATGAGTGTAGACTGCTCTGAGAAAAAACCCTAATTAGGGTTTCTTTGTGTATGAGGAAGTTGTACTGATGAAATCCTGATGAACTACACCCCTTCTAGAGCTTTGAGGATAAGTTTAAGCTTGTATAAGATATGAGGGTCCCTTGTTGGCTTCTTTCAAGACCACTTGGCTCTTATCTTGACTTTGAAGAATCACAACTTGATGGATGAATGATCACATGCCCTATACTTCTAACTATGGATGTTATGCCTCATCTTTCTATGCAAAGATGTAATGAGATGTAGATTATATGCCATTCTATATGATATGAAAATGAGAGGGTAAATTTTGGGGTGTTACAGCTGCCTCTATTCAAATAACTATTAATCTAAAAAGGATGAGAGCACTGGCCGTCGGCCGTTCGAGATGAACTATGATTGAATACCAAAATAACTAGAAAATGTGCACTCCGCTGAAGAAGAAAAGGGATATAAGCTCGACCAAAGAACACTACTTGAAAACCTTGATGTTGTGAAAAGTAACCCGTAACAGTGGATAAATGTACTTTATATTGAACCAGTGGACTACTGGCCTGCCATGAAAGCGGGCCTTGCAAAAGTGTTGAATACCCACCGAAATACACCAGGAAATGGTATCCAAAGATCCATACTCTGGGACATGAGCTCGTAACATCATAGGATTTAAAACTCAAACAAGTGTCGTTTATAACGAACCAGATGACTATTGACCTTCCATTGATGTGGGCCTTGAAACAGTATTGCAGTATCATAGGACCTACAAACCAACTGTGAGAATGTAATATCATAGGATTTAGGACTCGGAAAACTATCTTTTAAAATGAACCAGATGACTACTGGCCTGCCACAGGTGTGGGCCTTAGCAACGAAGTTTGTAAAACAAACAAGTGCTTATCAGGATGCATTGTGAAATCCTCTTCTTGAAAAGTGAAATCTATCTATCAAGCAGATATGCCTCTCAAGGTCTAATTCATCAAAACTGGATATTGTCCTTTATAATGAACCAGGGGACCACCGGCCTGCCACAGAGATATGGGCCTTGAAGAAGTCTTTTATATGAACCAGGACTAACTGGTTTTCCACAAGGATGTGGCCCTTGAAGAAGTATTTTGTATGAACCAGACTAACTGGTCTGCCACAAGGATGTGGGCCTTCACAATATTGTCTGTTGTAATGAGCCAGGAGACTACTAGCCTGCCACAAAGATGTGTGCCTTGAAAACAGTGTTGTAATATCATAGGATTTACAACCCACACATAAAGTAATAAGGGTATGGTATCATAGGATCCATAACCAGGAAGATGAGAACATAATATCATAGGATTTACGACTCGAAGAAGTGTCTTTTATGATGAACTGGGAGACTACTTGCCTGCTACAGAGATGTGGGCCTTGAAACATTGAGAAGATAAATTCCTCTAGGAAACTACTTCTGTAGGGGGATAATACCATTTGTAACTCCGCTGGAGAATGAGAATGCTCTGACCAACATTCTGATGAGGAATGACATCAAGATATTCTGACAATACTTGACTCTGGTTGAGAGATGAGAGCAACTGTCTGCCTCCAATTATCACACTGGCCAAAAAATAAATTGGCGACTTCTCTGGGGAATACTTCAATGATGGGTGTATCCCAATCATGAAACTCTGTGGGGAATGACCATCTTCAGCATTGGCTGGGGAGATGCTTGGTCAAACTCTTGCTGAGTAGAGAATTCTGGTAATTCTAATTCTGCAGGAAAACGAAGCTTTTAGCTACTTACTGGGAAAACTTCACTGTGACAACTCCGCTCGGGGATGAGAACTGTTCAACTAATCTTGAAGTTCTGTTGGGGATTGACCATCCTGCTCTGACTGAGTTAGGGAAGGTTCCTTCTTGAACTCTACTAGGGATGCTAGGGATCACCCTCCGCTGGAGATAAGAGTTATAAGGTATCCCTTGATGGGGATAAGACTCTTCTTGAGGAATGTTATTCGGTGACATCTTTCTCTTCATGCTTCTAAAACCTGCAACGACAAAGTTTGTACATGTATGCCCCGGGGAATTATGTGGTACGAGTCAACCATCTGGTGTTACTTAACATTCAAAGTGATTCTAAATGTTTTCCCCTTTACGCATGTTATTCGTAAAGCCACCTCGTTTAGATGCAATGTTCTTTTATAAAAAATTCAGGACATTTTTGCAAACAAAACATGTAAAAATAAAAACAAGGGTGAAGCTTTTGACCGAATAATTCTTTTATTAATGAGCCTGTGAATAGGAAAAGATACATCAAGAAGCAACCACCTAGAAATAGGTGATCACTATAAATTGAGAAAAGAAATTATTCTAATGGTAATATGAATGACATTCCACTGAGTTTCAATTATGTTATGATTGGTATGTCTTCAAGATTTCTCTGTTTCTGATGTTGCTTTCTGAAGAGGATGATTGGACTGATTCCTATCCCTAATAGATTTCCAGGTTGAGTGAGACAACGATGTAGTACATATAACTCAGATTGCAATCATTCGCTTATTCACTCTTTTGCGTGGACCACCCTTTCGGGTTTTCAATCCATCGGGATACCCATTTTTGCCTGAGCTGTCCAATGCGGATTTTCAACTCACTGGGTGTACATTTTTTTATTTATATCCCTAACTTTTGCCCGAGCCTTTCATTTTGTTTTTGGCTCGCCGGGATGCCCCTTTTTTGCCTGGACTCTCTATTCTGTTTTTGTCCAGCGGGTCTATCTTATAAAAAGTATTCTTTAATTTCATCTGAGTTGACAGAGGATTGGAAGTCTTCATCATCCATGGTTGTAAGAATTAGAGCTCTGCTTGAGAAAACTTTCTTAACCACGAATGGACCTTCATAGTTTGGAGCCCGCTCTCCCCTGTGATCTGTACCTGGAGGAAGGATTCTCTTGAGCACAAGTTCCCCAACTCCGTACTCTCGAGGACGTACTCTCTGATAAAAAGCTTTTTTCATCCATCTCTGGTATAACTGACCATGGAAGACAGCTGTAAGTATCTTCTCTTCGATCAGACACAACTGATTGTACCGGGAACGTACCCACTAGCCTCGTTAAGCTTGACGTCCATCATTACCCTCAAGGAAGGGATCTCAACTTCAACAGGTAGGACAACTTCCATACCATACACAAGTGAGAACGGTGTTGCCCCAGTAGACATCCTGATTGATGTTTGGTAGCCATGCAAAGAAAATGTCAAGATCTCATGCCAATCTTTATAAGTGACAACCATTTTCTGCACAATCTTCTTGATATTCTTATTAGCTGCCTCGACCGTGCCATTCATCTTTGGCCTGTAAGGAGAAGAATTGAGATGTTGTATTTTGAAGTCCCGACACAACTCGGCCATCATCTTGTTGTTCAGATTAGAACCATTGTTAGTAATGATTCTCTCAGGCACTCCATATCTGCATATAATTTCTCTTTTCAGAAATTTGGCCACCACTTGCATGGTGACGTTAACATAAGATGCTGCTTCGACCCCTTTGGTGAAGTAATCAATTACGACCAGTATGAAGCGATAGACATTCGAGGCAGTAGGCTCGATCTTCCTGATCATGTCAATGCCCCACATAGAAAAGATCCAAGGAGATGACGTGATGTTCAGTGGGCTGGAGGTACATGCACTTTAACTGCATAAATCTGGCACTTGTGACACTTCCGGGCGTATGCGCAACAATATGCATCCATTGTTAACTAGTAATACATTGATCTTAGTAGTTTCTTTTCCATTGCATGTCCTCCGACATGGTAACTGAATGATCCCTCATGGACTTCCTGCATCAACATGTCTACTTCTTGCTTATCCACACATCTCAGCAAGACCATCTCAAAGTTTCTCTTATACAACACATTGTCTGCATTTATGAAGAAACTTGCAGCAAGTCATCTCAAAGTCTTCTTGTCGTTGGAGGATTCCCTAACTAGATATTCCTTATCTTTCAAGAAGAATTTGATGTCATTATACCATGGCTTATCATCAGATACTGCATCAGCAGCAAACACATATGCTAGTATATCAAGCCATGATATGTCAAACTTAGGGACATAGTTCCAACACAACACTTTGATAGTTGAAGAGAGCGTAGCCAACACATCAGCAAACTGATTCTCAGCACGTGGTACATATTGGAGATTTACTATTGTAAAGAATGTCAACAGTCTTCTCGCATAATACCGGTATAGAATTAAGTAAGGTTGATGTGTAAAACACTCGCTGGTAATCTGGTTAATTACGAGAGCTGAATCTCCAAATATATCGAGGGTCTTAATCCTGAGATTAATAGCCTCCTCTATTACCATGATACAAGCTTCATATTCTGCTTCATTGTTGGTGCAACCAAAAGTTATTCTGGAAGCGAAGGGAAAATGGATACCTTCAGGAGTAATAAGTACAACACTAACTCCGCGCCCATTCATGTTGACGGCCCCATCAAACATCATACTCCATTTGGATTCAGGGTCTGGCCCCTCCTCTGGGAGTGGTTCCTCGCAGTATTTAGCTTTGAGGTACATGATATCCTCATCAGGGAAATCAAAATGCATGGGTTGATAATCCTCAAGAGGTTGTTGTACAAGATAGTCTGAAAAGACACTTCCTTTGATAGATTTCTGTGAAGTGTGTAAGTTCTGTAAATTGGCATTAATTTTGTAAAACAAATATATCAGCAATGTCTATGTACATGATCTTTGTAAAACTCAGAAAATATGAAGCAAAGAGTTCATTTGTGTGTGCCCAAACATGTTGTGTTGAATTGAAGACTTTAGGTATGGGAATTTGGTGGAATGGAGCTTGCTTTGGTAATTAAAATTAGGTTTGGTAATTGGAAATTTGGTGGGAAATGGAAAAGAGTGGTGATTAGTGAGGGTTTATGGTAGGAAATGATCAAAGTGATGTAGAGAAATCATAGGGAAATGGATATAGAATATTCCAAATGAGATCAATGATCTAAGGGTGCTGAATTTGAATGAAATATTCAAATTTTACACTGGTTATCCGGTTAACCGATTTACACTAAAAATGGTTAACCGGTTTACCAAGCTAAAATTTGAATATTTTATTCAAATGTGATGGCTTGGTTGTTGTGGCCCAATTTTTTGTACGCCGAAGAAGGCATGGAAATAAACACATGAACCTTGGAATTCCTTGAATGAATCAATTAACTTGAGAAATCCTTGATCAGATAAATTTGAATTACTTGCGGATCAACTTCGACTTTTGTCTGTGAAATTTTATTCGAGCTGTAGGACTGCTATTTTTGGCATTTTCAATTGTTCCTCTTCCTGAAAAATGTTAGTGAAAGGAAACAAAAATATTTTTGGATTTTAATTAATGGTTAGTAAACATAAACAAATAAAGCAATTAAAAGAAAACAGTGATCCCCTGTGAGACATAAACCTACACCCGAGAAAAATCGAGCAAATAGTGCGATCTTGTTTGTATGCAAGATGTAGATGAAATGTGAAGAAAACTTAGGGAAAAAATTAGGGTGTTACACTAATGTGTATGACTTACCATGTTTATAAGTAACAGATAAGATGTCTCAACATCATATTGGACATCTGAGTTTGTCATACCAGAATTTCATAGTGTATTGGATGTCGTACTCGGTCAGTACCATCTGACAACGTGCAACCCTTCCGGTTAATGTTGGTTTCTCAAAGATATACTTGACATGATCCATCTTTGAAATGAGTAGGGTCGTTTGGGTCAACATATATTGTCTTAGTCAGCGAGCAGCCCATGCCAAAGCATAACAAGTTTTCTCGAGCAATGAGTATCTTATCTCACAGTCGGTAATTTTTTTTCTAAGGTAGTATATTGCATGCTCTTTTAGACCAGACTCGTCATGTTGGCTGAGAGAACACCTGTCGCTCCCCGGATTTTCATCCTGGTGCAAACGCGAACTGGTGTCGGTGATGTTGAAGGTTGAGGTTGAATAGAGTCGCCAGCTAGGCATTTTTATCCCGAAGGAAAGGTAATGCTGCATAAACCTAGAAAGATATGGATAAGACGATTGTGAACCAAAGAGACTGGGTAAGGGGGTTAGTTACGACATGTGAAGATATTAGCACCCAGATCGTCCGTCATACTCGACGGGATCCACGCTTACCTGATTGTGTTTTAAAAAAGGGGGGAAAGTGTATGTGCTAACAGTGCATAAAAGAAATGGATGTACAAAGTGACAGTGCAAAAAGAACAGGAGTTCAAACTGAGGTCAAGAAAGGAAAGCTAGAAAGAGAAGAGGGGGAGACCTGGGGACTTTTGTTCGATAACCGTTAAGTTATGCCTACGTATCCTCTCGTGCAATGAGGAAGTCAGAAAACCGTAGTTCGACTCAAAGAGACTTGGATGTTTTAGTGTGAACTGCTTGCTCATTCTCACCATTTTCATTTTCAATCTCTCATTTCTCTCTCAATTCTCCCACTTTTTCACCAAATCTCCCAAAGTTTATTCATAGAAGTTCTTCAAATTCTTCATTGGAATTTGAAGAACTTGAAGCTAAACCTTCATCAATCATCAATTGTGGAGCTTATTTGAAGAAGCAATTCTGCTTTTGGATTGATTTTGAGCATTGGAAGTGATTAATCAAAAAACATCAAGATCGAATCGCATTTAATTTGCATTCGCAGATCTTCGGTTTTCTTCTTCGCTTGCACTTCGATTCACATCGCAACACTCACCGAAGCAATCCTCCGCTTCGTAGGTTGGTGATCTAAAACCGCTTTTCGCTTTAACTTATTCTCTTCATCTCGCTGTATCGGCATTCTTTGCATGTTCATTGATTGTGATTACGTTAATCGTTCGATTTCGTTTTGATTGCGATTTGTGCATTTCGATTGTTAGAAGCTAGATCAATAGCTTAATCTAGGTCCTAATAGGTGTTAGAAAGCCTCCTCTAAATAGAAAATTTGAGTTAACATGTTCATGTATGTGTTAGGTGTTGTTAGAAGTGAGTTTGTGACCATAAGTGCTTATTTCTACACTTATTTCACCATTTTGTTCAGTATTAACCGGTTAACGCATTTGGTTAACCGGTTAACACGTTAAAAAATACCCAAAAATTGAAAACTTTAGGGCGTTAATCGATTAACTTATAGCGTTAACCGGTTAACATTGTTGAAAACTTGAAAAATGCTTTTGTTTTATTGTGTGTTTGCATTGCATTATGTCTTGATCCTTCATGTAGTGATATATCATGATTTTAGGGAATTTTTAAGACCACTTTTGGTATCTCGTTCCATCATTTCGAGTCGTTTCGACATGTTTCCGTTACCTTTTTCATATTTTGTGCTTATTTGTTCATTAGTGCATAAAGTGATTTAGCTCATATTGTTGCTATGTTCAATGCATCATTTAGCATGTAAATGATTGTTCCATATTCTGTTTTCGCATCCCTAACATGATCCTTGCATGGTTCATTAATTTGTATGCATAATCGCATGACATATTTTATGTTGCATTCTTGAAAATACACAACTATAAATATACATGTTCTTGAATTTTGTTTAAATGTTTGATCACACTTTCATATTAATCCAGTTCTGGTTTTTGCATCTAGTTGCATGTCATTTTTGTTGTTCTATGTTGATGCATGTTCATAATTCAAATTCATGTTTATGTGCCATAATTGAATGCATACTTGTTGCATATGTGTAATTTGGTGCATTCTTTCATAACCACTCATTAAAAATAATCATGTTCATTCAATCATATATGTTGATCCCATTTAATCATGTTTGTCGCTCCCGGGATTTTCATCCTAGTACAAATACGAAAGTGGCGCGGAAAAGGTAGAGTCGCCAGCCAGACATTTGTATCCCGAAGGAAAGGGAAAGGTAATGCTGCAAAAACCTGAGGAAGAAGGAAAGGACAAGGTCTTGCGAACCAAAGATCTGGGTTCGGGAATCGGTTACGACCTGAGAAGGTATTATCCCCAAACCGTCTGTCGTACCAGACGGACTCCACGCTTGCTTGTTTCAAAGGGTGAGAAATAAAATTGTTGCTGAACAAATGAACTGCTACCTGGAACTGTAAATGAGAAAGGGAATTGGAAAAAGAAAATGGAAAGAAAAAGGGAAATGTAGGGAAAATAAAGAATGTTCTCGAACGGGTCCTACCCCGCTGCCTACGTACCTCATTGGGATAATGAGGATCAGAGTCGACGTAGTTCGCCTAACTAAGGTGGGAACTATTTGTTTGTGTTTTTTATGGCTGGAAATGCGTATGTCTATGCTCAAGTGTTGCAGGCTCGTCTGGTACGAGTGCGTTTACCGTCTTACATGTGAGACAAGTCGTCGCAAGTTCGCGTTGTGAATGAATGAGATGAGAAAGAGAAGTTCCTGCAGGATAGTCGCTTATTGTTTGTTTTTGTCTTTTATGAGAAATGTTTTGAATTTGTTTGTGAACATTCTCATACTAAGACCTATCCATCATGGTGAATACTTACACCTTGCCCCGAAACAGGAAGCATATAAGTACTCCACAACAAATTCTCATGGCGTATAAGAACGTTCGATTTTTATTAAGTATTTTTATTATTTTCTTTATGAGGTGAGAAAGAATGACTCAAGTTGCAAAAGGCAAAAACCAAGGGAACTAAGACACAACCCTAAGTTAGTTATCATATGCAAAAGGGAAATCCTAATGGTTTATGAAGTTTTCTAATCCTAAGGAAGAAAAGGAAAAGAAGAAAAGAGAATTAGAACTCAACTTACTTCCTAAGGAAGTTAAGTTGGTTCTAAAAAATGGGGGAATCCTATCAAGTAAAAATACTAATACTAAGAAAAAAACATGAAAATAGAAAGAAGAAATTAATTCCAAAAAATGCATATTAAAGCCTAAAACTAAAAATAAGGCTAAACCTCATGTAAACATACTTTATGAGAATTCTAAGCCTAGGTCCTAAAACTAAAGGGATTTACTAAATATCACTATTCTAAAATCAATAGCTAAACTATACTAAGTCCTCATAATATTCTAAGATTAAACCTGATTAGTCTAATTCTTAATAAACCATAAACTCCTAAGCTAAACTAGTGATTTACAATGTAAAAGTTAACTAAAACCAATGCACTAAAGAATAGTAAAATTCCTGGAAAAAATATGAAATTAATTCTCTAAGATGCTTAACCTGACTATAATATTGTGTTAAAAATATCTTAAAAATTCAAAGTCTAACTATACCAAATAGTCACTTAAATCTACCTAAGATCTATTCATAATTTTTCACAAACTAAGCTATCAAAACAGTGGATAAAATGACCTAAAAATATTACAAAAATTATTCCAGGTCCTATTATTAGTCCTCTAACCATAGCAAAAAGAATGAGCCAAAAATCATACAGGAGGTGGGAGAAAGAAAACACACAAAATAAAGTGTACAAGAAAGAAATCAATATAACACTAATTAAATGGAAAATCAAAATTAAATCGAAAAATGTCAAAATTCAGAGAGTAAAAATGCAACAAATTTCTAAAATGAGTTATAAACCTCCTAAATATTTTGTAGATTTTTATTATGTGTTTTACTATTTTTTATGGGTAAAATTCAAACTAATACTAAAACAGAAATTAAAAAGAAGAAATAAAAGGAGGGGGTGCATCTAGAAGTTTTTTGAAGTTAAAATCCTAATGGGCCTAATAAACAGGGGTGTGAATAGTGAATGAAATGGCCCATTAGCACAGGCTTCTGAAGGTCTATCACATGCAACTTAGTCAACATCTATTGACTCCTTAAAGACCGTTTGATCAAGTCTTCTAACGGTATTACTATCAAGTGGATCAAAACGTGCAGACATATGCTGGTTATCGTAGATCACACACACAAGATTGGCCGCACAAAGAGCCTACCATACGGTGACAAGTGTCACCGCTGGTGTGGCTGGGGAATCCAAGAAGCACCCATTCTTATCTCTTGGCACAAGGAAACGATGGATTTATGACATTTAATCTGGATTAATGACCATTAACGATTCTTAATCATGTAATACCTTTTCAAATTTTCAAGAAATCTCTTAATCTTTCTATTAACTTAATTTAATTGTTTTCTTTATGTGATAAACAAATATAAACAACGCATAACATAAAGGGATGAAGAACAATTGAAAAACCCTAAGTCTCCTCTTTCTCTCTTCCGCCGTCGCCAAACCTATCACCTCCTCCATCTCCTTCGAATATCACCGTGAACAAACATCTAGCAAAGTTGAGCCACACCGATACCTCACCCTACCTCCACAAACTCTACCTAATCCTTCCCTAAACCACCATCTTCTTATAGCTAACCCAAAACTATCATCAACAAAACGAAGCCAGAGACGCAATCAGAGCACCCTAAAGGCAATATAACAACTAAACAACACCACAGACATGTTTTCTTGAGGAATTTGGAAACGTACCAGTTAACAGAGATGTGGTGACGATAACGCGGTAAGAGTCTATCTCTTCTTGGTTTAAGCTATCCTTTTTTCTTTTCTTCTTCGTGCACTGATTGCGATTATCACCAGTTCTGTTAATTGAGGTCGATGATGTTGATGAAGAGGTGCATTTTGCGTGATTTGCAGGTTACGTCTCGATCGATAGAAAGTTTGAAGAAGCTGGTTCGTTTCGATGAGGTTGACGGTGAGTTTAACCCAGAAATTGATGTCGTTATTGGAGCTGGATTTCTGCGGTTTTAAACTTCTGAAAGTTGTCGATAGGAATCGATGCAGATCGTTGAAGCTGTGACGATGGAGTCTCGAAGATGATGATGGAAGAAGAATGATTGAGGCTGACAAGTATGAAGTTAGAGGTGAGGATTGATTGAAGGAGAAGAATCAAAGAAAGGACATTGTGAAGGAGGATTGGAGAAATTGTCAAGAAGAATGGTTGAAGGAAAATTGAAGAAGAATGGTGAAGATCCGATTCAGAATGAAGGAAAATGGTGGAAGAAGATTGAAGGAGAAGAAGAATGGATTAAAGAAGTTGTGATTCTGATTTATAGAAGATGGATCCAACCTCTATGGAGAGTTCAAGTGAAGCTTCTAGAAGAAAAAAGAATCGGTTATAAGTTTGTTACTCTTTTGTTATGGATTTCAGATTTTCTGTTTCGATTCTGTTATGAGTTATACTCATCGGTCAGAGTCCTTTTCAATTATTGATTTTTTGCTATTTGAACTTGCAGGCTGGTGTTATTGATTTGAAGATGTGTAACTTTGACCTGCGGATTGGAGCAGAAGGATCAAGATGACAAATCATTGAAGAATTGATGTAGACGAGTTTAAGAATTGATAAAGATTTACAGCAAGAGAGGTTGAAGAAGATTATGTCATATGAAGCGGGTTGAGGAAGTTTCGATTCAAAGTCCAGCTCCCTTTTGTTCTTCTGTTTCTGCATTTCTTTTAGTTTTTATCTGCCACTGATCTTTTCTCTTTTTTCTTCCTCACTGAAATTTTCCGTTGGAAACTCTATAAATGATCCTTTCTTGTTGAGTTTTTCATCCCCATTTATCAAGAGTTGGATCGATTTTTTGTATAACTGAATTCATTCTCCTCTTTGTAACTAACTATTTTGGTTTTCTGAATTTGATTGTTGAAGTTTCTGTAGATATTGATGAGAGGTAATGGAAGAGTCGAAGATCGAAGCATTGATTGAAGAATGACGAGAGGGAGAAAAGTGTAGAAGATTGATTGAAGAAGATTGAGATTGAGGGATTGATGAAGTTCCGAAAAAATCAGAGATTTGCTAGTTCTTGTAATCGTTTTCCGTAAATGTATTTCGATTCCTGCGTTTTTCTCTGCCTCTTGCTATTGAAACTCTGTTAGATTTTTGTAACCGATTTTTTCCTTTCGCTTGTAATTGATTCAGTTATCACTTTAACTAAAATTTCTCTTTTTTTTCTTCACCTTTTGTTATACCTTTTTTATAATTTTGTTGTGGAAAAGAAATGGGAAAGAAACCTCTCATGTGGATTAGCTGATGAAAAGTCCCTTTTTTATTAATTATTTTCCTTGTGATATGGGTTTTGTTAAATTAAGCTCCCCACTGTTAAAAACGTTAGAGACATTTAGATACTCCTAGTTGCAGTTTTCTGTACATGAGATCTTTTATATGGATTGTGAATTTTTGGAATTGTTACTTGGGCCTGAATATATTATTTACACCCCATATCACTACTTTGCAGTGATCTTGTCCCTTTACACTTTCTCAAACCGAGAAGTAACCAAAATAGTCGAGACTTGAAATCCTTAATTAACATGACACAACGCCATGCTCACCCACACATATGATTTCACAAACAGATGGAGATAACATGGAGGCCACTTGAACTGGATTCTTGAAAGTAATTAAAATACGAATCAATCTTAAGGAATGAAATTGACAATGAATGAATCTCTTGGACTCTTGAATGGAGATGACGGGATCGGGCCCACAAAAATCACCATTGAAACCAAATCGGATCACTCTTTTAGAAATATGGCTCATCATGAATTAATCTTGAACTAAATCCATAGATCACACTGACATATATGGATAGGGTATGAAACCCTAATTTCATAATTCGTGCAACAAACTCCAGTGAAGTAGAAACCACAAACCAATGGAATAAACTGGTTCTTCAGATGGTATTGATCACACGCCTGGGAATGAAAATGCATGATTGTGAATGTTACGACCTAATGGAAAAATGCAGATGAAATGCAAAGCAATAAGCCAGTTAGATGGTAATAAATATGAGGGCAAATTTTGAGGTATTACAGCTGCCCCTATTCAATCATCTACAGACCTGAGTGAATAATAGCGACAGCTTTTAGACATTCAGGGTATGGAGTGATTGAATACTCGAATAAAACCTGGAAATTTGAACTCTGTGGATAAGAGAATGTCATCTTCCTTTTATTATATATATTTTTTTGTTTTGACCTCTGAATTGGTAATGGGAAGAGAACAAGGTGGAATAGAATTATTGCAATAACCTGCAATGTGACTGCTGAGTGAATCAAGCCACAAAGATGATGCATGTTGGCGAAACAGGGCTTAACGAGACCGTTAGCGAAATAAAACTCGACAATGTGATTGTTGAGCGAATCAAGCCACAAAGAAAACAAGCGACTGCTGAGTGAATCAAGCCACGAAAAGTGCCTGTTAGCGAAACAAGGCTTAACGAGACCATTAGCGGAATGAGACTCGACAATGTGACTGCTGAGCGAATGGCGCCATAAAGAAAACACGCGACTGCTGAGCAAATCAAGCCACGGAAAATGCTTGTTGGCGAAATAGGGCTTAACTAGACCATTAGCAAAATGAGACTCGACAATGTGACTACTGAGCGAATCAAGCCACAAGGAAAACACGTGACTGCTGAGCGAATCAAGCCACAAGGAAAACACGCGACTACTGAGCGAATCAAGCCACGGAAAATGTCTGTTGGCGAAACATGGCTTAACGAGACCATTAGCGGAATGGGACTCGACAATGTGACTGCTGAACGAATCAAGCCACAAAGAAACATGCGATTTCTGAGGACTCAAGCCATGGAAAGGGTGCCTGTTGGTGAAACAGGGCTTAACGAGACCATTAGCGGAATGGGACTCGACAATGTGACTGCTGAGCGAATCAAGCCACAAAGAAAACACGCGAATGCTGAGCGAATCAAGCCACGGAAAGAATGCCAAACATTGACTTGGAAAGACAAAGGTGCCTGGCAAATGGTATAAGTATCTTCTATTGGGAGTATTTCAGGTTGAGAAGATGTTACTGGTCGTATGTAATATATCTCAAAACTGGCCCATGGTGGCATGCACATGTTTGGATTTATGGCGTAATGCTCCATGAGGATGGAAATGCTATACTTTGGAGGATGCAAATGTAATGATGATTACTAAATGAAAATGCAAAGAGATCTCCTGATAAGGAGACTGCAAGTATCCCAGATGACTTGACTGAGAAGAACTGATGATCACTGCATTGATCTAGTCCATCCTGGTGAGGAGGAAACAACTCTGCAGGGAACGTTGTTAATGGTACACCGACTCTGAACTTCCGCCACTGCCAAAAATAAATTGGACTTTGAGATTAGAGAGCCAAGACCCTGTTGGAGATGGACTCAAGATTGGAGAGCCAAGACCTTACTGGAGATGAACTCTTCTTGATCTCTGATGGGGAAGTGGAGACCTCCTGACTTGGCTGGGAACCATAGGTAAGGCACTGCTGAGGAAGCAACCTACTGGGAGAGGAACGACACTCCTTGCACTACTGGGGATTTCCCCTGTGTTGAAAGAAAACTTCTGCTCGGGGAGGACAAACATCTCTTGCCATTACCGTTGGGGAAGGACTTCAACTTCACTTCTATTGGGGGTAACAGGAGACACATGGAAAGGTACATGTTCTTGTTCGAGTACTATCGAAATATTCCTCTTAGAAATCTGCTTTAGCTCTGCCAGCAACATATGTACCTGCACCTGCATAAACACAATTGATAGTGCCTGCAACATGGAGAGTTAGTTCTGGACCTGTATGCCCCAAGCTCATGGTATGAATCGCTATCCCGACCACTTAACCTTCTTAGAGTCTTATTAAATGTTTTTGTCCTCCTGCATGAGTTAGAAAGCATTTGAATGTTCACAACACAATAAAAATCATAGTTTGCTGGACGTTTTTGCAATCAAACAATGTTAGATGAAAAACAAAAACAAGAAGCAACTAGTCACAAGTTGACTGAAATTGAATTTTTATTGATTTGAAACATGGCCATGAATAGGCATTACATCAGGAAGCAATTCCCTGGGAAGAAGAAATCGCCCAAAAGGAAAACAGACTATCCTATTGGCAATGCGAAAAAATGGATCTCATCAAGTTTCGACCTGGCTATGACTCGTATATCCTCAAGACTGTCCGCTTGCTCTGCCCCTTGAGAAAGGTAATTGGAATGGTCTTCAACCCTCAGAATAACCTTAGTTGCATATGGATTACGAATTTCGTAGATTGCAGTCGTTCGTGTTAGTCCCTCTTTTGCGTGGATCGCCCTTTCGGGTTTTCGATCCACCAGGATAGCCTTTTTTTGCCTGAGCTGTCCAATGTGGCTTTTCAACTCAACGGGTGTACATTTTTTTTCAAGATTTCTCTAATTTTTGCCCGAGCCTTTTATTCTGTTTTTGGCTCATCGGGATGCCCATTTTTGCTTGGATCTTTATTCTGTTTTTATCCAGCGGGTATTTTTACACGAAGTATTTTCTTACTACGTCTGCGTTGACAGGGGAATGGAAGTCTTCTCCATCCATGGTTGTTAGCATCAAGGCTCCACCTGAGAAATCCTTTTTAACCACGAATGGTCCTTCATAATTGGGTGTCCATTTTCCCCTGTGATCGTTAAGAGGAGGAAGAATCCTTTTCAGCACCAGGTCACCTGGTATGTACCTTTGAGGTCGTACCTTTTTGTCGAAGGCCTTTTTCATGCGTCGTTGATACAACGGTCCATGGCATACAACTATTAAGCATTTTTCTTCAATGAGGCTTAGTTGATTGTATCTAGATCGGAGCCACTCCGCTTCATCTAGCTTAATGTCCATCATTAACCTCAACGAGGGGATCTCCACTTCAATTGGTAGGATTGCCTCCATACCATATACCAATGAGAACGGGGTTGCCCCTGTTAAGGTGCGCACAGACGTTTGGTACCCATTTAAAGTGGATGGTAGCATCTCATGCCAGTCTTTGTATGTCACAACCATCTTCTCACGATCTTCTTGATGTTTTTGTTGGCCGCCTCGACGGCGCCATTCATCTTCGGGTGATATAGAGAAGAGTTTTGATGTTCTATTTTGAAATCCTAACACAAGTCAGCCATCATCTTGTTGTTGAGGTTAGAACCATTATCCGTAATGATTTTTTCGGGAATTCTGTACCGGCAAATGATGTCTCTTTTAATAAACTGGGCTACCACTTGTTTTGTAACATTGGCATAAGACGTCGCTTCAACCCACTTTGTGAAATAGTCTATGGCAACTAGGATGAAGCGGTGATCGTTGGAAGCTCTCGGCTCGATCTTGCCAATCATATCAATGCCCCACATGGCGAACGACTATGGTGAAGACATGACACTCAATGGATTCGGAGGCAAATGGACCTTATCGGTATAAATCTGACACTTGTGACATTTACGGGAGTATTTACAGTAATCGGATTCCATGGTGATCCAATAATATCCCGATCTCAACAATTTCTTGGCCATAGCATGTCCTCCAGCATGGGTACCAAATGAGCCTTCATGAACCTCTTGCATCAACAGGTATGCTTCGTGTTTATCCACACATCTGAGCAGAACCATGTCGAAGTTTCGCTTGTATAACACACCATCTTGATTCAAGAAGAAACCACCTTCTAGTCTTTTGAGGGTCTTCTTGTCTTTACTAGATGCCCCAGCCGGGTACTCCTGAGCCTTCAAGAAGTGATTGATATCATGATACCAAGGTTTGTTATCTTCACTGCTGTCAACTACAAAGACATAAGCAGGTCTTTCAAGACGAGAGACCATGATTCGAGGCACGAAATTCTCTTGACAAACTTTAATCATAGATGACAAAGTTGCCAGAGCATCAGCGGACTGATTCTTGTCTCGAGGAATATAACTCAGCTTGACTTTGGTGAAGAAAGTTAGCAACCTCATGGTATAATCCCTGTAAGGAACCAAGTGAGGTTGATGAACTAACCATTTGCCATTGACTTGGTTCACCACCAGAGCAGAATCTTCGAAGATCTCGAGGTTCTTGGCTCGTAAGTTGATTGCCTCTTCAACCCCCATGATGCAAGCTTCATACTCTGCGTCATTGTTAGTGCATTCGAAAGTCAACCGAGTAGCTAAAGGTGTATGGACCCCTTCTGGTGAGATGTGACAGCACCTACTCTGCTTCCGTTCATGTTCACAGCTCCGTCAAACATCAACTTCCATTTGGATTCAAGGTCTGGCCCCTCCTCCGGAAGTGGTTCCTCACAGTCTTTCAACTTGATTAACATGATGTCCTCATCCAGAAACTCGAATTTCATGGGTTGATAATCGTCAATTGGATGTTGAGCTAGGTATTCTGACAATACGCTCCCTTTGATTGCTTTTTGCGAAGTGTAATGGATATCATACTCTGTTAGAATCATCTGCCATCTAGCTACCCTTCCTGTTAGGGCTGGCTTCTCGAAGATATATTTCACAGGATCCATTTTGGAGATTAGGAGAGTGGTGTGAGTCAGCATGTACTGTCTTAGTCGGCGAGTAACTCATGCCAAAGCGCAGCAAGTTTTCTCGAGTAGTGAGTAACGTGTCTCACAATTGGTAAACATTTTGATAAGGTAATAAATGGTGTGCTCTTTTCGACCAGACTCGTCATGCTGACCTAACACACACCTCATTGATCCTTCGAGCATAGTAAGATACATGATCAAGGGTCTCCCTGGCACTGGAGGCATGAGAATTGGAGGTTCTAGCAGGTATTCCTTAATTCGGTCAAAGGCTTGCTGACAGTCTTCATTCCATTTGATGGCCTGATTCTTCCTCAGAAGCTTAAAGACGGGCTCACACGTGGCCGTTAGGTGAGAGATAAACCGTGCAATGTAGTTTGGTCTCCCTAAGAAACCATGTACTTGCTTTTTAGTATTTGGCTTAGGCATCTCTTGGATGGCTTTTACTTTGGCTGGATCAACCTCAATTCCCCGCTCACTAACAATGAAGCCCAGTAGCTTGCCAGAACGGACCCCAAAGGTGCACTTGTTTGGATTCAACCTCAATCTGAAGTTCCGGAGTCTGTCAAACAACTTTGCTAGATTGACCAAGTTCTCTTCTTCTGTTTGGGATTTTGCTATCATATCATCAACATAAACCTCAATTTCATGATGAATCATGTCATGAAATAGCGTCACCACTGCCTGTTGGTAAGTGGCTCCAACATTCTTAAGACCAAACGGCATGACCTTGTAACAGAAGGTGCCTTAAGGCGTGATGAAGGTAGTCTTTTCCATATCATCAAGAGATATCTTAATCTGGTTATAACCTGAAAACCCGTCCATGAAAGAGAACACAGAAAACTGAGCAGTATTATCAACAAGCACGTCTATATGAGGTTGAGGGAAATCATCTTTAGGGATGGCCCTATTCAAATCCCTGTAGTCTACACACATCCTGATTTTACCGTCTTTTTTAGGGACTGGAACAATATTAGCAACCCATGGAGGGTAACTAGTCACAGCTAAGAAACTAACATCAAATTGCTTGTGTACTTCCTCTTTGATTTTGATTGCCATATCAGGGCGTGTGCGCCTCAACTTTTGCTTCACTGGCGGGCAGTCTTCTCTCAAAGGCAACTTGTGTACCACAATATTAGTGTCTAAACCAGGCATGTCCTAGTAAGACCAAGTGAAGACATCAACATATTCTCGAAGCATGGCGATTAGACGAGTCTTGATAGATTCTTCTAATGCAGCCCCAATCTTTGATTTATTTCTTGTCCTCTTCGGTACTCAAGTTTATCACTTCAATGGCCTCTTCGTGCGGCTGAATTATCTTTTCCTCTTGTTTAAGTAGTCTGGCTAATTCTTCAGGTAGTTCGCAATCTTCTTCACCTTCCTCATCGACTTGGTAAATCAAATTGTCAAGTCATACTTAGCCATAACAGGGTCGTCATTGATAAGATCCGGTGACGAGCACCTGCATGAATCATGATTCATGCAAGGCTTTAGAAGGAGTTTGAAAAAACATATCCACCTTAAAACTTTTCTTTCCTTTTTTTTTGAAAAACAAAATAAAAAATGAAAGACAAAGAACAACATGGATGAATGTAAAATGTCAGCTTTATTAATGATTATGAATTGTGTTAGGTACAAAAGAACCCTTACAATAAGATATTATGCCCCGGGCAAGACATAGTGCTTGAGTACAGGAAAAACAAAAGAAAAAAATCATTACTCTTCAAAGGAGGTGACTGAGATAAGCCTTTCAGATGACCAATTGCTAAGCTGAGTCCCTGGAGTATAAGGTATGATCCACTCGTCTAAGTCACAGTAACTATCAACTGTGTCGTCCTGCACGACACTGATGCTTCTATAATCCACCATTCCCACACTCGTGAAGGAAATCGGTCCTTGACGATCTCTAGAGCTCTGTTCAGAGGATGACTTCCCAGGATGGTAGCCAACACCAAACATATCCTTCTTTTCTGACACTTATACTGGACTGCCCCAGCCTTCTCGCGTTCCTGATTCCACTACCTTCAAAGCTTGCTTATAAGAAGTTATGGAAACCCCCCTCTTTGATTCTTCAGAAGAAGCTGCTGACGAAGATGCCAATTCAGTCTTCAGGGGCTCGAAAGACTGACACGGAGTCTACACTATTTCACCATCCATCTCTACATATTTAAATGAAGCCAGATGACTGATGAAGATATCCTCCTTCCCGCAGACCGTTACAATTTGTCCTTCCCATACGAACTTCAGTTTCTAATGGAGTGTGGACGATACTGCCCCTGTCGAATGTATCCAGGGCCTCCCCAACAAACAACTATATGCAGGTTGTATGTCCATTACATAGAATATTGCATTAAAGATTTGCGGACCCACTTTGATTGGCAATTTTACTTCCCCAAACACTGATCTTCTCGATCTATCAAAAGCTCGAACTACCAGGTCACTGGGCTTCAGAATAACTCCGTCATAATCCAACTTCATTAATGCCTTCTTGGGAAGAACATTCAGGGATGATCCGGTATCCACCAACATATGAGATAGAATTGCCCCTTTACACTCCAAAGAGATATGCAGTTCCCGATTATGAGCACGACCCTCGGATGTTAGATCCATGTCTGTAAAGCCCAATCCATGATTGGCATTGACACTAGATACCACCGTCTCCAATTGGTTCACCGAGATATCCTGAGGTACATAAGCTTTGTTCAAGATGTTCAAGAGAGATTTTCGGTGTGAGTCAGAACACATTAGCAAGCACAAGATGGAGATCTTTGATGGAGTCTGTTGCAAATGGTCCACGATCTTATAATCGCTATTTTTGATGATTCTAAAAAATTCTTCAGCTTCTTTGTCAAATGTAATGTTCGGGTCAACCACTGGTGTAGGCTCATTAGCAGTCATTAGTTCCTTCCCCTTGCCCTGGCTTAGGTTTCTGCAGTGTCTCTGGGTGGTATTACACTATTTCTCAATGTCTCCGGCGCGAACAATCTCCCATTTCTAGTAAAGCCCCTTACTCCAACATTTTCTACTTGAGCTGGGGACGTACTAGACGTGGCTAAATCTTGCTTATGACTGTTGCAATATACTTCGCCACCATAATCCAAGGGATGGCCTTATCACTTTGATACATTACTGGCCCTGCAATGGTGATGGTTATCGGTGCTACTCTGGCCTGTGGAGGAACTTGAGACGGATCATAAAAAATGGTTACTGTAGAGACTTCTTTTTCTTTTGCAACCTTGTCAAACTGTAGAACCCCTTCATCAATCATGCTCTGTATCCCTTTTTTCAACTGCTCACAACCGTCGGGAACTTCAGCATACTCTGGACAATCATTTTCACAACCTGGAAAAAGACCCCTATGGGCCAAACAAGCCTTAACAACGCTCAACGGAGTTTGTAGGTCGTTGACATCACACACCAGATTTAGATTCTCTCCATCATCAATTGCCCCAACCGTACCCCAGTGAGGAGGCGTGGGGTTCTGTATCACATTAGGAGTAGGAGCGAAGTTAATCTCTTTGGAATCTACCAAGTCTTAGACTACGTACTTCAAGGCTTTGCAGTTTTCTGTGGTATGTCCAGGGGTTCCGGAATGAAACTCGCATCCGGCGTTTGGATTGTAACCTTCAGGGAGTTGCCCCGGTTTCCGGGGTTGCAAAGTTCTGAGCTGAATCATCTGGAGCTGGAGGAGATTCTTCAAAAGTTGTGAATAGGACATAGGTGGAGTTTCAAACTGCCTTTCTCTGGTCCTCTGGGAGTAATATGGACGAGGAGCTCTTTGTTGATACCCTTGTTGGCGTTGTTGTTGCGGTTGTTGGACTTGTTGTTGAACAGGTTGAGCTGAGATAGTGTCAGGGGCCACTTGCTGATAAACACCTCTATTACCTCCGCCTCTCTATGCATACACTGCCCCAGTCTCTCCTTCCCTCCTCTTCATGAAGGGTTTCTTGACACCGGAAGCTGAAGCACCACCATTCTGGATCTTTCCCTGCTTAATCCAGCTCTCTATCCTCTCGCCAGTCAAGATAATATCTGAAAACCCGCTTGAAGAACATCCAGCCAACCTTTCCATGAAATGCCCAGGGAGGGTGTCCAGGAAAAGGTCTACCATTTCTCTTTCTATCAAGGGTGGTTGCACCCTGGCGGCCACTTCACGCTATCTCTGTGTGTAATCTTTGAAGCTCTCCGAACCTTTATGTGTCAGACTCTGGAGCTGAGTGCGACTGGGTGCCATGTCAATGTTATACTGATATTGTTTAAGAAATGCTTCTTCCAATTCCTTCCAGCTTCTCACAGAGCTTCTCTCCAACTTCATATACCATTCCAAGGATCCTCCGGAGAGACTATCCTGGAAATAGTACATCCAGAGCTTCTCGTCCCTAGTGTAGGCAGTAATCTTTCGGTAGAACGCCTGCAAATGACTTTTAGTGCAGGAATTACCGTTATACTTATCAAAAGTAGGTGGCCTGAACTTGTGAGGAATGACCACCCCAGGGACTAGGCCCATGTCAGATACATCTATCCCAAGAGTGTCTCTACACTCAAGGGCATTGACCTTCTCATCCAGCAGCAAAAAGTCTTGAAAGTTTCCTTCCATACCAAATCCCATATCATTATTAAAGGAAGGAAACTGATCCTCTTGTCGGTCTTGCATAGGGATGAAGGTTGGTGTGCCATTCTCTAGAACTAGAGGTCCACCTGCCCCATTGTTGTTGTTAGGAGGATTCACTTGAAATTCTGGAGTGACTACATGAGGATTAGTCTGAGGAGGATTGAGTCCCTGGATCGCAGTCCTCAAATCTTGTTGTCCTTGGGCTATCCCTTGCATCATAACCATGAATTCCCCCATCCTGGTGCGGAGTTCATTGAGCTCAATTTACATAGCATCCATGATTGTCCTCTGGTTGTTGCGTGTTGCGTAACGATGAGGAATATCTTGTCGAAGGTGTCGGGTCTTAGCATCTCTCACAATCTTTACCTGGAATGTAGATAAGTTAAGTAACCTAGAGAAACCTGCAAAAAACAATGCAAATGATATGTATGCAATGCAATGTGTTCCTTTTATCCTCAAGGTTTTTTTCCCTTTCCCGTTCTGGTATTGGGAGAATAATATTTGGAAGAAGTCCCATATGATGTTCAAATAACGTGACGGTCGTGGAGAATTGGTGCTTATTACCCTGTGTCGGTGCAAAAGATAACAAACAAGAGATTCAAAGCAAGTCAATCACATAAACTGAAGTTTGAAACAACAATTTCCCCGAGGGTGCCAATCAAAAGAACAACAAAGTACATCAATAAAAAGGAATCACACAACAAGCTTGTGGGTAATCCAAGTACAATAGCATGAAACTAAACTCTAGGGAGCTCTAAGTCCTACAACCTCCAGCTAAGGCGCTTGACATTCTGGAACAACTGATCTATGTCCGGATGATCGGGCTCCTGGATGAGTCTTTGGATGAGGAGATCCCTTAGATCAAAGGAAGCATGCAACTCTTCAATCTGCTGCAGGAATGCCTTCTCATTTTCTTTGCTCGGACCCGGCTCGGCCTTTGATTTTTCACATCAGCTCGAAGCTTTAGCTCTTCAACTTCTTTCTGGACATCTTCAGCTATTTGTTGACTCTTTGTCATCTGACGAAGGTATTCTCTCTGTTGCTCTTGGGCTTTCTTAACCAACTCTCCTTGCTCGACCAAGGCATCCTGAAGGCTTTTGATCTTCAACTCGAATTCAGCCTCTACCTCCTTTTGCTTTTTCTGGTGATCGCTCCACTTCTCTTGCCAAAGTGTGATAGCTTCATTAGCTTCATTCAGTTCTTTCTTATCTCTCCGGTACTGACTCGCCTTGTGGATCTCAGCTAATCCTCTCTTCTTAAAGTAAAGTTCTCTTTCATCAAAGTCCTTATGCTTAAGCTGAACTATCTCTTCAGCTCGGAGGGCTCTCTCTTCTAACAACTGGTTTTGAATCATCAATTTCTGACAAGAGTTGTGAGACTCCTGATTTTCAACTCTAAGCTACTTGACCAAAGCCTCCAATTTTTGGTAATCCTCTAAAGGCACAGTTGCTGGAGGTGAAGTTGGTATAGAAAAAGGGACTAGAGCCGTTTGAACCTCCTCCTTTATCCAAGCTTCGAATTCAGGGAACATTCGGTTATTGCTCTTTCCTACATATGCCGTGTCTTTTCTCTTGACCAATTTCCAAGAGCCTGCAACTTTTCTGACCAACGGAAGATTATCCTTTACCGAGAAGTAGAAAGTTTGGAATAACTCTGATTCATCGGGAATCTCTTTGAGTGCATACCCCAGCTGTCTTCTTAAGAGAATGGGGTTGTAGTTGATACCCCCTGATACTCCTAATAAAGGCACGTTGAGGTAATTCCCGCAACTGGCGATGAAACTTTTCCCTTTCAACTTCAAAGTAAACCATCTAATATCTCTGGCAGACAATGTACTTAGCTTATGGGCCCAAGTAGTATTAGGATCGGCGAAACTCTTAGTGGTAGGCAAATGTCTCATAACCCACCCGTAGAACAAGGGAGCACAACATATAACTAGACCTCCTCACTTCTTCTCATTCTTATAGTGCACCGAATAATACAAATCAACCAGGAGGGTGGGCACTGAACTGAATTCTTAACACGAATAAATGAATACAATTTATGTCCACAAATTTGTCCTTATCAGCAAACAGGATGATCCCATAAATGGATAATGCTAAGATGGTGCAAACTGAATCCCACTGATTCGTCACTGCAAGTTCTCCAGCCTTTCTAACCAGATACTCTAGAGTGAAACCAAGTACCTTCGCTTTGGTGGTAGCCAGATTTGCAGATACTTCTGATGAGCTCAAATAAAGAGCTTTGGCGATGTCATAATGGGTTGGCCGAATCATATCTGAGTTGAAAGGAATCTGATCCTTGATTGACACTACCATAATCTCAGCATATTCTTCCAGTAAAGGACCCAACTGAAAGTCGTGAAAAGTGAAACACCTGAGCCGTGGGTTGTAATACTACAACAAATTATGAATGACGCTTCTTTGGGAGCTATCCAAGTTGAATACCAAGTCCAGAATGTCGCCATACTTTTCCTTGAAGTATCCCAGATGACCCGGGGTAATAAGTGACACCATTTGGTTGATCAGATCCAATTTGGTATCAAAAAAATTGTAGTGCACATTCCTTTTTCTGATTTCTTCCATTCTGAAATAATAATATGACCAGGAACCGGGAGTAATGAAAACCCTGAGAATAAAAGAAACACAAATGATTAATGATATTATGATTCTTATGCAAGGCAAGGCATGTGATCATTGAAGTGTCTGTGATGTGCCAATCATATAATCAGGTGTCGGTGCATGGTCACAATGTCAACATATCACAATAACAATCCCTCTGATCCGAGATCCATATCTTAGAACCAAAGTACAAGAGAACCAGATCACAAAACTGAACCACTGGCAAAGCGGGTATGTTGAAGGTCTTAGGGTTCCTGTAAACCTGTAAACCCCTCCCAAACTCACGGGTGTGCTACTCGAGTCAAACATCATGGACTCTCAAAGCCGAATAGCAATAATACGTTCACCATTTCCGAGAAATGGCTCATAACCAAATCAGGGAATCGGTTTGGCATTATGTACTACTCAGGGAGGTATCAGCTGAGTCCAGAAAAACAAGCATCCCTCCTAAGTCTCCAACTTCAAGCACTGAATCGAGAAACAATATTACATTCATCCCGCAGGGTACAATACTATCGTCATACGAACAGTTTGCTTTAACTGGATTCCTATGAGAGAACCAGGCCATCCTATGCGAGTTCCCAATGGACCCTCGGATGCGAGTGGGTTTGCCAACAAATATGGTCTGCCACTTTCATCACTGGAGAGGGGTGTTTCCATTAAGGTCCTCGAAGATCGGTCACCAGATGCACATAACTATCAAGGTCGTACACTGAAGTAGGGAAGAACCCCCACACAGAATAGTTCCAAGGCGGTCGCAGTCTGGGTGTGGAACACATCGCCACTCATCATGTAACCATGCGAGTACAACGTGTCCACGCTAATCCTATAGTACACTTAAGCCAGGTATTTGGCTTATCTCACAGTAACTCCCATCCCGCAGAAAAAAATGAAAACCAGCACAGCCAGACAGTCCAGTATAATATGATGCATGGAAAATAAATACTGAAAACAATAAATAAATGATGTCAAGAAAAGCTGTAAAGTAAAACTGTAAATGAAAACAGTATAGCTAAACTAAAGCACATAACAGCAAACAGATAAACACCCAAAGAAAAATAACTAAACAGGCACTAGGATTGACTCTACGAGGGAAACCAAAGATTCTGGGTTCGATCCCCAGCAGAGTCGCCAACTGTCACTCCCCGGATTTTCATCCAAGTACAAACGCAAAAGTGGCGCGGAAAAGGTAGAGTCGCCAGCCAGACATTTTTATCCCGAAGGAACGGGAAAGGTAATGCTACACAAACCTGAGGAAGAAGGAAATGACAAGGTCCTGCGAACCAAATATCTAGGTTCGGGAGTCGGTTACGACCTGAGAAGGTATTAGCATCCCAGACCGTCCGCCGTACCCGACGGGATCCACACTTGCTTGCTTGTTTCAAAGGGTGAGAAATAAAATTGCTGCTGAATAAATGAACTGCTACCTGGAACTGTAAATGAGAAAGGGAATTGGAAAAAGAAAATGGAAAGAAAGAGGGAAATATAGGGAAAATAAAGAATGTGCTCGAACGGGCCCTACCCCGCTGCCTACGTACCTCATCGGGATAATGAGGATCAGAGTCGACGTAGTTCGCCTAACTAAGGCGGGAACTATTTGTTTGTGTTTTTTATGGCTGGAACTGTGTATGTCTATGCTCAGGTGTTGCAGGCTCGTCTGGTACGAGTGTGTTTACCGTCTTGCATGCGAGACAAGTTGTTGCAAGTTCGCGTTGTGAATGAATGAGATGAGAAAGAGACGTTCCGCAAGATAGTCGCTTATTGTTTGTTTTTGTCTTTTATGAGAAATGTTTTGAATTTGTTTGTGGATATTCTCATACTAAGACCTATCCATCGTGGTGAATACTTACACCTCGCCCCGAAACAGGACGCATATAAGTACTCCGCAACAAAGTCTCATGGCGTATAAGAGCGTTCAATTTTTTTAAAGTATTTTTATTATTTTCTTTATGAGGTGAAAAAGAATGACTCAAGTTGCAAAAGGCAAAAACTAAGGGAACTAAGACACAACCCTAAGTTATTTATCATATGCAAAAGGGAGATCCTAATGGTTTGTGAAGTTTTCCAATCCTAAGGAAGAAAAGGAAAAGAAGAAAAGAGAATTAAAACTCAACTTACTTTCTAAGGAAGTTAAGTTGGTTCTAAGAAATGGGGGAATCCTATACAAGTAGAAATACCAATACTAAGAAAAAAACATGAAAATAGAAAGAAGAAATTAATTCCAAAAAATGCATATTAAAGCCTAAAACTAAAAATAAGGCTAAACCTCATGTAAACATACTTAATGAGAATTCTAAGCCTAGGTCCTAAAACTAATGGGATTTACTTAATATCACTATTCTAAAATCAGTAGCTAAACTATACTAAGTCCTCCTAATATTCTAAGATTAAACCTAATTAGTCTAATTCTTAATAAACCATAAACTCCTAAGCTAAACTAGGGATTTACAATGTAAAAGTTAACTAAAACCAATGCACTAAAAAATAGTAAAATTCCTGGAAAAAATATGAAATTAATTCTCTATGGTCCTTAACCTGACTATAATATTGTGTTAAAAAATCTCTTAAAAATTAAAAACCTAACTATGCCAAATAGTCACTTAAATCAACCTAAGATCTATTCATAATTTTTCACAAAATAAGCTATCAAAACAGTGGATAAAATGGCCCAAAAATATAACAAAAATTATTCCAAGTCCTATTATTAGTCCTCTAACCATAGAAAAAAGAATGGGCCAAATATCATACAGGAGGTGGGAGAAAGAAAATGCACAAAATAAAGTGTACAAGAAAGAAATCAATATAACACTAATTAAATGGAAAATCGAAATTAAATCGAAAAATGCCAAAATTCAGAAAGTAAAAATGCAACAAATTTCTAAAATGATTTATAAACCTCCTAAAAATTTTGTAGATTTTTATTATGTGTTTTACTATTTTTTATGGGTAAAATTCAAACTAATACTAAAACAGAAATTAAAAAGAAGAAATAAAAGGAGGGGGTGCATCTAGAAGTTTTTTGAAGTCAAAATCCTAGTGGGCCTAATAAAAAGGGGTGTGAATAGCGAATGAAATGGCCCATTAGCGCAGGCTTCTGAAGGTCTATAACATGGAACTTAGTCAACATATGTTGACTCCTTAAAGACCGTCTGATCAAGTCTTCTTACGGTATTACTATCAAGTGGATCAAAACGCGAAGGCATATGCTGGTTATCGTAGATCACACACACAAGATTGGCCGCACAAAGAGCCTACCGGACGGTGACAAGTGTCACCGCCGGTGTGGCTGGGGAATCCAAGAAGCACCCACTCTTATATCTTGGCACAAGGAAACGGTGGATTTATGACATTTAATGTGGATTAATGACCATTAACGATTCTTAATCACGTAATACCTTTTCAAATTTTCAAGAAATCTCTTAATATTTCTATTAACTTAATTTAATTGTTTTCTTTATGTGATAAACAAATATAAACAACGCAGAACATAAAAGGCTGAAGAACAATTGAAAAACCCTAAGTCTCCTCTTTCTTTCTTTCGCCGTCGCCAAACCTATCACCTCCTCCATCTCCTTCGAATCTCACCAACCCAACGCCGTGAAAAAACATCTAATAAAGCTGAGCCACATCGATACCTCACCCTACCTCCACAAACTCTACCTAATCCTTCCCTAAACCACCGTCTTCTTATAGCTAACCCAAAACTATCATAAACAAAACGAAGCCAGAGATGCAATCGGAGCACCCTAAAGGCAATATAACAACTAAACAACACCACAAACATGTTTTCTTGAGGAATTTGGAAGCGTACCAGTTAACGGAGATGTGGAGACGATAACGCGGTAAGAGTCTATCTCTTCTTGGTTTAAGCTATTCTTTCTTCTTTTCTTCTTCGTACACTGAATGTGATTATCACCGATTCTGTTAATTGAGGTCGATGATGTTGATGAAGAGGTGCATTTTGCGTGATTTGCAGGTTACGCCTCGATCGATTGAAAGTTTGAAGAAGCTGGTTCGTTTCGATGAGGTTGACGGTGAGTTTAACCCAGAAATTGATGTCGTTATTGGAGCTGGATTTCTGCGGTTTTGAACTTCTGCAAGTTGCTGATAGGTGTAAACACCCCAAATTTGCCCTCACCCATTCACACCATGGCTTGTGATCATCTCATATGCATAAACACAATCATACAATCTCATATCTCATGTTTGATTCACTGCATAGTTTCTAAGTCATCTGCACCTAGGGTTTGTGATTTGAGCAATCCCAAAGCTTCTTGAGCCACTCCAAAGGCCACCAATCATCTCAGAAGGGTCCATGTGTGTTCTTGTATCATGTTACATCCTCACAGAGTCAAAATTGCAGAGGAATCACAAGAACTAGGGTTTGAGTGGATGCAGAGCCAGGTTGAACTGCACAGTTGACCTAAAATTAGGGTTTTGGTTTCAGAGGCCATAATCTCAAATTTTTTGGTCATTCTTGTTTCCATTGGTCTCTATATGGTATAGGGAATATGCATATCAATTTTCATGAAGAAATTCCATGGGGAAGTCATCTGATCAAGAGTTGACTTTTCAGACAAGTCAGTGCAAAATCAGGGCATCTGAGGCCCCCAATGACCCAACCAATGGGTGATCTTCATCATTTTGAGTGTATATGATCTTTATTTGATCATGGAAGAAGGTTGAAGTGCATAAAATCAAGAATTTAGGGTTTTTGCAAAAGTTGACTTTTGGAGGCATAGTTGACTTTTCAAGAATGCCTCATTTTAGGCCAATTTTCAAGCCTTGATTCATGATCCAAAGATGCTTCAAATGGAAAAACTTTGGTCATGAAAGTTGTAGATCTCATCTTTCCTTTTTCAAAAAGTACAAGAACATGATCAAACTCTTCTTGGATCAAAAGTTATGGCATTGCAAAGTTGGCTAAAATCATTGTTTTTCAAGTTGTGCACTAAGTGGAAATTTTGCAAAAAACCTTGAATCAATGCATCATGCAGCCTCTAGTTCACTTCAAACCAGCATGTGAACTTTCTCTAAGTTACAAAAATCAGTTTTGGACCAAGAATGTCATGGTTTCATGTTTGGTTAGGCTAAGAAGTCACATGTGAACCATAAGCCAACCAACTTGCAAAATCACTCATAACATTGTGCCAACTTGCTGCATTGAGTGCTGAGCCAAGCTAGGCCTCTCCCTCACCCATGCTGCACCAGAACCAACCTTGTCCTTGCCTAGTCCAAACACCATGCTTCTCTTACACATAAAGTGGTTTTTGAGCAAAAAGTGATCTACCAATCCATAAAGCACAAGTCACATCAACTGACCAATCAGAATTGTTTATGATTTCAATTTGCAAGTTAAACATAACACAAGCAAAGGCTGAAACATAACCATTCATCACATTCACAAAAACTCACCTCATTGCAAGTTCCTTCGAAATTCTTTCCACAGCCATCAAACATTCAAACTCTCATCATCATTCAACTCACCACACCTCATAGACAAGAAACATCCCAAGCATAAGCCTGAAACAAGCCTGAAAACTCCATTGCCATCATTCACCTCAAGCTGCAGATTCTATCGAATCTCTCTCCACAAGCCACCAACACACGAACCAACACCACAGATCATCTCTACACATCATCTGGACCTTAAACACCCCATCACCATGACCTGAAAGTGCCAGAATCTCATCTGCCATTTTTGACTGAACTGAAGCAGGAGCATTCGAATCTCTTTCTCCAGCCAACACAAATTCATTTTGAGCATTCAGGCACATTTGGGAGGCCAAGAGAAGCAGCTTGCACTGAAGGAAGTGGCTAGAAAGTTCCAAAACTGAAAGCTCCAAAACTCAGGTAGCTCGAAAATTATTTTTCCAGAAATGGTTTTTTATGTTACAAACTTGTTCCTCATGATGCACTGATCATTCTGGTACCTTTAGTTTTTGAAATGGTTTTGTTTTAAGCATTTAATTTGTGTCTGAAGCTCACGAACCCTAGAAATTGTTTGCTTCGATTCAGATGATTTAGGAAAGATAAATTTGTTTTAGGTTAGGGGTTTGATTCGTGAGGGTGTTAGAAACGTTTCCCAAATCATAGATTTCATTTATATTACGTTTTGAGGAAGTTGGGTGATTTTCAGGTGAGCTTCTGGCCGGAGAAGACGACCGGAAGTCTTCTCCGGCCGCCTGAATGTAATTAGGGCTTAATCCAGTAATTAAATGCCATTTGAATCTGGAGCGTTTGATCAGTTGACTCCCTTGACTTCGCGCGTGTGTGGACGGCCCGGATGTGCTCACTTAGCCCTAATCTCTCTCTTTAGGTTAATTAATCTTTAATTAATTTAATTTAGCCAGAAGCAATCTGGGCCTTTCATCCTAGCGCGCAGTCAACGCTTTTGAAACCAGGGCCAATCCCAGCCATCCAATCTGATTACTTCCCATTTATTTTAATTTTAATTCATTTCTTTCTCATTTGTTTTGCATATTTAATTTAAAATAGCAAAAATGTCTTAAAAATTATGAAACTTTTTCTTTAAAGTTTTAATAATTTTTAAGACCCAAAAACATTTTTATTTTATTTTTTATCATTAAAAAAGTATTTTTAAATATTTAAAAGTTTATTTTTTAATTGATTAATGAGAATTAATTAATTAAAAATACTTTTAGGTATTTAAAAATTACAAAAAAATTCATGAAATGTTCTAAGACATTTAGAAACATTGCCCAACCTTCAAACCAAATTTCTTTTTTGATCTTGATGCATTTTAAGAATTTTTCATGGGATTAAATCATATTTTGTGCATTATTTTGATCACAAGTTTAAAAATTCATTTCTGCCTATTGGTGAAGGTTGAGACATTGATTCTTTTTGCATTGTTTTCCATTTGACATGTATTTTCAAGGATAAAAAGGCCATGATTTGATCTTGCATTTCCAAATTGATTGGCATTTCTTTTGTTAAGAACCCTAAAAAACCCTAATAACTTGCAAAAATCATATCTTGAGTTTGGTTGAGAGTTGAGAGTTCCCTTTTGGGCAGGGATTCATCATAGGTCTAGGGTTTCTTTGGGTGCCATTTTCCATTTTTTATCTTAGGGTTTGCTTCTGTTTTTGGTTTGTGTTTGATGTTTGATCCATAAACCCTAATTTGGGCTTTCTCTTGCATCCTTCTTGCATTTCCTTGCATGACATGACTTGCCATTGCATTTTGTGCACTCTTGTGATTCATTTGACATCTTAAGACATGTATGAAGCATCATTGATCATTGCATTACATCTTTGCCATGCCATTTGTCTTGTATGCTTCATGACATTTCATGTTTATTCATGTTCCTTAACTTGCATCATTTGCATCCATGACTTTGTATGAACATCCCTATGCCTTGTCTCATGTTTGCAGCACTTCATAACATCATAATCATCATGTGCATGCTTCTGGTTTGGCCTAGCATCATGTCATTTCATTTCATTTAGCATTGCATTGCTTTTCTTTCTAACATTTCAGGTGGCAAGTAAACTTGAGAAGTGAATTTGCCTTCACTTCTCATACCTTTTCTTTTCATCTCTCTTGCATCCATTGCTGCATTTTTGTTTGTGTATGAGTTTGGGCTTGCTCATTCTTGTTCCTCCTACTTTCTTTCTGCAAATGACTTGACTTCTTGAATGAAGCAAGTCACTTTGCTTCTCTTGATCCTGTTCATCTGCTTCCTGGTGGCTCCTTTGAAGATTGTTCTTGAAAACCTCACAAACCTTAGGACCAACCAAGCATGATAATGAATTAGGGTTTTGATTAGTTTCCCCCCATAGTTTTACCTTTGTGTCTCTCTTTGAGTCCTCTCTTCTCATCTCATAATCAGGGACTAAACCCTAAAGGCTTTAAGACTTTGTGATTAAGCTTATGCCTGCATCCTTCTCTTAGGATGGAGTGTATAACTTTAATCCTAAGTATTAAATCCTTAAGGTGTTTTAATCTCTTAATCAACTCATTTAATAAGTATCAAGACATCACACTTGTAACTTGGGCCTTGCATTAGGGTTCTAATTCTTCCTTAAGTGGTTGAGAAGGACTAACCCTAGTGTTAATGGACAAGTCCCCCTCAAGTTGTCTTACAAATCATAAAATTCACTTCATCATCATATCATTAACTAAAATCCTCTTAATCAAAGGCTTGTTTTGTCATGGGTTTAATCCCTAATCATGGATTAAGTTGAGGAGTTTTTTCTCAACTTAAACATTCTCATCTATTATCCTTCTTTTAGGATGGTGTAATGAGTCTGTTTAATCCTTGATTATGGCTTAACCTCATTACTCAACACTAAACAAAAACAACAAAAACATCTAAATAATCACAAGTAGGTTAATGATCCTAATCCTATACCTAAGGTGATTAAGTGTGAGAATCTGACTTCACACTTAAGGTATTCTCATTACCCCTAATCAGAGGGAAGATGTGATGAGTTTACTAAATCCATTGGTTTAGGCTTAAGCTCATTAACTTATGGCAAACTTTCAAAAGCAATAAAAGACTGAAAACTCAAAAACAAGCAATAATCGTCTCCTCCGGGATTCTTTTCTCACCTCATTCACTCATAAACGAGAACTTGCTTCTTCCGTCTAACGCAAGACAGTTTGCACCTGAGCCAGACAGGTCATACACTTGAGCATAGGCAAGTAAGCAGTTCACAGTCAATTTCCTTTCGGTCTCTTTGGGTCGAACTACGGTGTTCTGACTTCCTCATTGCACGAGAGGATACGTAGGCATAACTTAACAGTTATCGAACAAAAGTCTCTGTTCATTCCCCCTCTTTCCAGCTTCATTCTTAAGCCTCATTGTCATGAGCATCTCACCTCTTTCTCTTTTACACTGACACATCATTATACACTCCACTTCCTTCACACTGACACCTGTACATATTGCTTTCCAGCCATTTTACACACAGATTGCACTGACACTACCCCTTTAAAACACAAATCTTTTAAGCGTGGATCCCGTCGAGTACGGCGGACAATCTGGGTGCTAATACCTTCCCAGGTTGTAACCAACCCCCCTTTCTCAGTCTCTCTGGTTCGCAACCGTCTTATCCATCTTTTTCTAGGCCTATGCAGCATTGCCTTTCCTCCGGGATAAAAATGCCTAGCTGGCGACTCTTTTCATCTCCAGTGAGTTCACGGCTGTGTGTTCTCACTGTTCCCTTCGCCGACCGTTCGCGCTTGTACCAGGATGCAAATCTTTGGGAGCGACAGCTTGGCGACTCTGCTGGGGAGGCTTATACTGCAACCAGGGCTTCTGGTTCTTTTTGTGGGTTCCTCCTAGCGCTTGTTTGATTTGTGTTTACTGGGGTGTTATGTGCTTATTTGTGCTTGTATTTATTTTTGTTTATTGCTTTATGTACAGTTGATTTATTGCTTTCTTTATAGCTTTATATTTTTCATACTGTCATACTGTGCTGGCTGGATCTGGTTTTTCTTTGGTGGGTGGGTGATTCATTGAGAGCTAAGGTCCTATACCTGGGACCTGAGTGACACCTAGGCTAGAGTGAATCATATTCTTTCCCATTCCATTTCGGTCTGGTGCGGGAATATGAAACACGGTTCAGATATGGGTTTCTTCTTGAGAACTCTGTGTTGCAGATTTCCTGCAATGCTAGGGCTATCTGGGAAGCCTGCTAAGTCTGGATAACCTTTTAGTACTGACCTTCAGAAACTGAGGTGAATTAGAGGAGGAATTGTTATGGTTATTGTGAACACTGTACCTCCGGGTTAGAAGTGTTTACACTTCTCATAACTGATCCAAGTCTGAGGATCCTTGTTCTAGATCACCACCTGTGAGGGGGGTTGGGCTGTTTACAGGTTTGCAGGTACCTTGACCTCAGAATACCCTGTTACTTTGACTTTGTTAAGAATGCTCCATGTTGGATAGTTCTCGTGATTCTGAACCCTGGACTTGTGGCTCTTTATTTGAGTCCCCCACCCTGGTTACTGGATTTTTAGACCTCCATCTGGAATTCTTGAACACACATGGATCTATACCAAGGCAGTTAATCAGATCCAGCTCAGTCACAAACCCTTGCATTTCATTTTGCATACATACTCATTGCATCATATTAACATGTGCTTATTTGTGTTTCAGGGTATCCACCTTTATCTGGTTTTGGTTTTGACCCCATCTGCAGTTTTGACCTGTCTCCACCAGCATCTTGCTCCAGCTTGTCAGCCATATACTTCAGTTACTTGCACCAGCCTATCAGTGGCTCACTCCTCAGCATCTCCATCAACACTTATTCTACTCAGTCTTCAGCATCATGGCTCCAAAGAAAAGCAACATCACCTATCATTTCTTCCAACCAGACTTATCAGACATCAGGAGGATCCAAACCCTGATCACTCCAGAGCACATACCTCTGTTCAGAGAGCATTATGGGGATATACTGGACATGGTTATGGATCTGGACCCTTCACAGAGGAGCCTCATCCACACTTGCATTCAGTTCTATGATCCCCCATTGAGATGTTTCACCTTTCAAGACTTTCAGTTGGGTCCTCTTCTGGAAGAATACTCATATTTGGTTGGTTTGCCCATCAAAAGAGAAATCCCATTCAACCCTGAAATGGCCTTTCCCAGCAATGGAGAGATAGCAAAAGCTTTGCACCTGGAGCCTGTTTTGATTAAACAGCATATGACATCTAAAGCTGGGATCCCTGGTTTTCATCTTGACTTCCTGATTTCTCAAGCTAGTTTGAAGGTCTCCCTGGGGGAGTGGAAAGCTGTTTGTGCATTGTTGGCCTTAAGTGTATATGGAATTGTGTTGTTTGCAGATGAGCCTCGATTCATCAGCAAGAATGCAATTCACTTGTTCATCCTGAAGAACCCAGTGCCAACCTTGTTAGGAGATCTCTACTACTCAGTGCATCAGAGGAATGAGAAGCAGAGGGGTAAGTTAGTGAGGTGTTGTGCTCCACTATTCCATGCTTGGCTTCTCAGGCATCTGCCCAGGACAGATGCATTCCTAAATCCTCATCAGCAAAGCAACTGGGCTAAGAGGCTCACTACTCTCACTTCAGCAGACATCAAATGGTGCACTCAGAGCACCAAGGGAAGAGATATTATCACAAGCTGTGGACACTTTCCCAATGTGCCTTTGGTAGGAGTTAAGGGAAGTATCAATTACAACCCTCTGCTGTTCAAGAGGCAGTTAGGCTATGCACTGGTCCATGCTCCTAGGGTGCAGGATTTGGTTGAGACCCTCTACTGTGAGAACAAGGTTAACTTGGCTGTTGTTAGGCAGGCTACCTGGGCCTGGGATCATGTTCAAACCAAGGGAATCACCATTCTGGGGAAGTGCAATAATGTGGCCTCAGCCCAATATCATGAGTGGTCCTATGCCAGGGCCCAATTCTCTGGATTGCCCTTCACCATAGAAGACAGGCCTGAGTCATCTTCAGCACCACCCCCTGCTACTATCAGTCTGGAAGAGTTTGAAAGCCTGAAGGAAAGGAATGAGAAGTTATCTCAAGCCTTACAGAAGACCCTCCGGGAGAGAAGTGAAGGTGTGAGGGAGATTGAAAGATTGGAGAAGTTGAGGTTGGAACACTTGATCAAGATTGAGAAGTCTGGAGAATATATCAACAAGTCTAAAGCTGGTGAGCAGATTCTGAAGAATGCTTGTAAAGAAGCCCAGTTTCAGAGAGCAAGAACGGACTTGTATTTGAAAGAGAGTCAGGCCAGGTGGGTCCGGATCACTGAGGCCCGTACTCTAGAAGACAAGAGAGCTCAAGACAAGATGGAGCAGATGGAAAAAGCCCTGGCAGCAGCCCAGGAGGAGATATCAGAGCTGAAAATCAAAGCAGGATTGAAGAGGTCTAAGGACCAAAGTCAGAGCAAGAAATTGACTGCAGCTGTTGCAACAAGAAACCTTCTCATCAGAAGTCTCACGGAGCATCCGGCTGATCCTGTGACCGAAGCACTTCTCAAGGAAGTTCGTGAGGATGAGTTTGGCCTTGGAGTTTGATCATCTGCTTGTTGCTTTTGTGATGTATTTTGGCCCCTTTGAGGGTTTGTGTTGTAAAATGAACAAATTGTATTATTTCACCTTTGTAATATATTTGTGTTGGGGTTCACATCAAAAGCAACTTCAACAGCATCATCATTCAAGGGTCTGGAAGGGTCAAAACTGAAGACCAAACCGGATACCTTGATAGCAAATAAGCATAACTGCATTGCATGCTAACCATTTTGTTTGTTTTGTAGGTCTTTTGTTTTGTTGTTGCTAACCTCTGTTGTGAATCTCAGGAATTATTGCTCGCCGCCGGGTATTTCCTCCCAACAGGCCACACAGGTACCCAACTAGAAACAACCTTCCGGGAATCCAGATGGATCAGATGCAACAAGACCTTACGGAGGTCAGAAACCAGATGGCAAATGAAAGGTTAGAGATGAGGACACAGATGACGCAGTTCATGGAAGTTATGAACAACATGGCTCAGAGCCAGGAGAGACTAAGGGCTATGGTTGAGAGGCAAAATCCAGAGGAGCCTCATGTAGGAACTGCAGGCACCAGTAACAATGAAAGGGTGCAACCACATGTGAATCCCCCTGTGTTTGGTCCACATCTACATCCTGAGATTAATATTCCTGCCAACATCCAAGGAACAGCTACCGCAGCCAGAGTACTTCAAGAGGATCCTCAGGAGGACCAATTTACAGTAATGGGCGCTGGAGAGGATGCTTATGATAGGAGATTGGATGAAATAGCTGAGAAGTTAAGGTCCCTAGAATCTCAGAACTCTTTGGGCTTCGACGTCATGGACATGGGGCTGGTAGACGGGGTTAGGATTCCCCACAAGTTCAAGCCTCCATGTTTCGAGAAGTATAATGGGACTTCATGCCCCCGGACTCATCTGCAATCATTTCTGGGAAGGCTGAAGGCCTATACAATGGATGAGAAACTTTGGATGTTCTACTTTGAAGACAGCTTGACTGGAGCATCGAGGGAATGGTATTCCCACTTGACAAGAGCAACTGTAAGATGCTGGAAGGACCTGGCAGAAGCCTTCATCAGACAGTATCAGTATAATCTAGACATGGCACCCAACAGGACTCTCCTGATGGGAATGTCACAGTCTTCGAGGGAGAGCTTCAGAGAATATGCCCAGAGATGGAGGCAATTGGCTGCTGCTGTTCAACCCCCTATGTCTGAGAGAGAAATGGCAGACATGTTTATGAACACTCTCCAGGGAACGTATATTGACAGGTTGGCCGCTTTCTCTTCCACCAGCTTCGCAGATGTTGTCATAGCTGGGGAGAGAATTGAAAGCCTGTTGAAAATGGGCAAAATATCTGATAATGGTGCAAGTTCGTCCAGCAGTACAAGAAAGCCTTTTGCAGGCCCGAGAAGAACTGGCGAGACCAATGCCATTCACACCAACAGGGGTAGGCCCCAATATGTTCCAAGGACAATAGAAGCAGTCACAATCCCTGCTCCAGCTCATCCTCATCCGGTCTATCAACCTCCTCAACAAAATTTCCAACAACAACCTCAGTATCATCAGAATCAATATCCTCCAAGAAACAACTACAACAACAACAATAGCAACAACAATCAACAGAGGCCATTCCAACAAAGGCCCTCCCAAGTTAACAGAGTGATCGACCCGATCCCAATGCCGTATGCTGCCTTGCTGCCACAACTTCTGAAACTCAACTTGGTTGAGCTAAGAACGTTGGCACCTCCGGATCCCAATAGTCTACCAAGAAACTATGACTCCAATGCTAGGTGTGCTTTTCATTCCAACGCACCTGGTCACAGTACAGAAAAATGCAGAGCTCTGCATATGAAGGTACAAGACTTGGTAGACTCCAAGGCTCTGAATTTTGCACCTCCGCCCAATGTCAATAAGAACCCAATGCCAAACCATGGTGGTCCTCGAATTAACGCAATTGAAGAAGACACACCGTCTTATTTCATAACCAGTGTGGATCAGATCAGGACACCATTGGTGGAAATCAAAGCTCAGCTCCGTGAAAACAATATATTTCCGGGGTGTGAACTGGGATGTCCCTACTGCAATATTTCATGGAATGGGTGTGAGGACTTGAGGAATGGCATTGACAGCCTTATTCAGAGTGGCCTACTTCAGATCACTACATCGTTTCCTGCAAATCCGACAACTTCATCAGCAACGGTTTCAGACCCTCCTACAACTGCAGCAACTAATGCTCCCAACAATCCATCAGCACCATCAACAAGTACTTCACCTGTCCTTCCGAATGATCAGTTTTCAACAGTTTCTCCTGCTACAACTTCAGCTTCATCCCATTTCGACTCTCCATCAACAACAACAACAGTCCTTCCAACAGAACCTCCTACAACACCAGCAATCAATCATGAAGATGTCTCTACTGTTACCATATTCTACGATCCTGAAAATAATTCCGCCTACCATTCAGAAGGTGCTGCTCCCGCCAGAGCACCAGTTACAATCTTTTATGATCCACAAACAATTACAGTCCTTTCGGCAGCAGCAATCAGTCCAGTCACTGTCACGGTGCCTGGACCAGTACCATATGAAAGCAATAGGGCCATCCCTTGGCACTATGGCTCTGACGTATACTGCGAAGGAAAAAGAATCACTCTTGAAACATCAACACCTGCACCACAGGTAGACAATGTGGGAGGAGGCGGAGGCTTCACTCGAAGCGGACGTCTCTTTGCTTCACAAGTCCAAAGACCTACTGCCGAAGCAGAAGCTGCTGCCAAGGCAAAAGGAAAGAGCCCGGTGCAGGAAGATCCAACTGCTAAAGAAGCCCTGAAGACTCCATTCGATCAGGAAGTTGATGAGTTTATGCGAATCATCAAAAAGAGTGACTACAAAATTGTGGATCAGCTTCATCAAACGCCATCCAAAATCTCCATCCTCTCTCTGCTTATGTGCTCCGAAGCCCATCGGAATGCACTACTGAAAGTACTGCACGCAGCTTACGTGCCCGAGGAGATTACTGTCAACCAATTGGAAACCGTTGTTGGAAATGTTACTGCTAGCAATGGGCTAGGGTTTACCAATTCTGACCTGACAGCGGATGGCCGTAACCACAACAAAGCCTTGCACATAACCCTGGAATGCAAAGGAGCTGTCCTTTCTCATGTGCTGGTGGACACAGGTTCTTCCCTGAATGTCTTGCCAAAGAAGGCTCTGGTGAAGCTTGAATATGATGGATTGGCATTGAGGCCCAGCAACCTGGTAGTAAGAGCCTTTGATGGTTCGAAGAGATCGGTTCTGGGAGAGATCGAGCTGCCTGTGACAATTGGCCCACAGACTTTTAAAACTATCTTTTATGTGATGGACATTCAGCCCGCCTACAGCTGTTTGTTGGGTAGACCCTGGATTCACGCCGCCGGCGCAATAACGTCTACCCTTCACCAAAAGTTAAAATTTGAGTGGGAAGGTCAAGTTGTCACAATCTGTGGAGAGGAGGACATTTTCGTTAGCCATCTGGCTACTTATAAGTACATAGAAATGGATGGAGAGATCCATGAAACAATGAGCCAAGGTTTTGAAGCCTTGAACGTCAATGAAGCATCTGCTGTATCTGGTACTCCAATGTCATCTTATCAACAAGCCCGGAAGGTTGTTGAAGAAGGAACTGCCCTAGGTTGGGGCAAGGTCTTAGCTGTGGAAGAGAAGAAGGACAAATTTGGGTTGGGTTACAAACCAACTCAACGTCAAGCAAAGGCTGCTGCAGAGCCCGGTTTTGTCAGTGGGGGGATGCTTACCCCCGATGCTATCAACTGTTTGGAAGACGAGCTGGAAGAGGAGCGCAATCTGGAGAATTGGATTCGTCCGAAGATCCCGGGGAGCAGTGTCTCGAACTGGTCTTCCCAGGAAATTATAAGTGTTACTCGAGCAGAGTAATTATTATTTCCTGTATTTTTATATAGCATGCATCCAAGTCTTGCATCTTGCCCAAGATGACAAGACTCATTTTGTAACCAGGGCCATCTGTACTTTTGTGCAAACAAGATTAAATTAATGAAATATCAGACAATCTTTTTGCAAACGAGTCCTTTTCTTTTATGCTCACTGTTTTTTCCATTTCTCTTTTTGTACAAAAATAAATGGCGGTGTTTTCAAAATGATAACTTCATCTCACTTTTTTCTAAAGCAAGATTAAAATCAATCACTAAAATGAACCAACTTAACCCTTGCAGAGAGTGCCTTCCTGACAGCACCGACAACAGCTCGGCTATGACATCGTATGACTTTGACAATCCAATCAACCAAGCTGATGAAGGGGTTGATGAAGAGTATGAGCTTCCTGAAGGGCTAGCCAGGTTGTTAAGACAAGAGGAAAAGGTTATTACTCCTCATCAGGAGGAGATTGAAGTGATTAATCTTGGTACTGAGGAAGACGTGAAAGAAGTCAAAATCGGGGCCTGCCTGCAAGACTCAGTGAAGAGACAACTGACAGATCTGCTTCAAGAGTATGTTGATGTGTTTGCTTGGTCGTATCAAGATATGCCAGGGTTGGACACCGATATAGTTGTGCACAAGCTGCCTTTGAGGGAAGAATGCCCACCAGTGAAACAGAAGCTGCGCCGAACTCGCCCAGACATGGCTATGAAAATCAAAGAAGAGGTACAAAAGCAATGGGACGCCGGGTTCCTTGCTGTGACTAGCTACCCGCCGTGGGTTGCTAACATAGTACCTGTGCCTAAGAAGGATGGCAAAGTAAGAATGTGTGTTGACTACCGGGATCTGAACAGAGCCAGCCCGAAAGATGACTTCCCATTACCTCACATTGACGTATTGGTGGATAATACGGCTCAGTTCTCGGTATTCTCCTTCATGGATGGATTTTCAGGATATAATCAGATCAAGATGTCACCTGAAGACATGGAGAAGACAACATTCATTACACCTTGGGGCACTTTCTGTTACAAAGTGATGCCATTCGGACTGAAGAATGCTGGTGCCACATATCAACGGGCTATGGTGACATTATTCCACGATATGATCCACAAGGAAATAGAATGCTATGTGGATGATATGATCGCCAAGTCCCTTACAGAGGAAGATCACCTGGTGAACCTGCTCAAATTATTCAAGCGTCTGAGGAAGTACCAATTGAAGTTGAACCCCAACAAATGCACATTCGGGGTGCGATCCGGTAAGCTGCTGGGCTTTATTGTAAGCGAGAAGGGGATTGAGGTTGACCCAGATAAAGTCAAAGCTATACAGGAAATGCCTGCACCTAAAACTGAGAAAGAGGTTCGAGGGTTCTTAGGTCGATTGAACTACATTTCGAGGTTCATATCTCACCTCACAGCAACCTGTGAACCCTTATTCAAGCTGTTAAGAAAGGAACAAACGGTCAGGTGGAACGAAGATTGCCAGAAGGCTTTTGACAAGATCAAAGAATATCTGCAAGAACCTCCAATCCTTATGCCGCCAGTTGAAGGAAGACCTCTGATCATATACTTGACAGTATTAGAAGAGTCAATGGGGTGTGTGCTGGGCCAGCATGACGAGTCTGGTCGAAAAGAGTATGCAATATACTACCTAAGCAAAAAGTTTACCGACTGTGAACAGCGTTATTCACTGCTCGAGAAAACTTGCTGTGCTTTAGCGTGGGCTGCTCGCCGACTAAGGCAGTATATGTTGACCCACACTACCTTGTTAATCTCAAAAATGGATCCAGTTAAGTACATATTTGAGAAGCCAGCTCTTACCGGACGGGTTGCAAGATGGCAGATGATTCTCACAGAATACGACATACAGTACACTTCTCAGAAAGCCATCAAGGGCAGTGTACTATCTGAATATCTTGCTGAGCAACCCATTGATGATTACCAGCCTATGAGATTTGACTTCCCTGATGAAGACATCATGTTCATTAAATCAAAAGATCACGAAGAGCCTATTTACACTGAAGGGCCCGACCCGGAGGAAGAATGGACTATGATGTTTGATGGGGCTGTTAACATGAATGGCCGTGGTGTTGGTGCAGTACTTATTACACCTAAAGGAGTTCACATGCCTTTCTCGGCAAAACTCACTTTCAACTGCACTAACAACGAAGCTGAATACGAAGCTTGCATTATGGGTCTTGAGGAAGCCATTGACCTCAGGATCAAAACATTGACCGTATTCGGAGATTCAGCTCTGGTAGTCAATCAAACCAACGGGAAATGGTACACCCACCAAGATCATCTGATACCTTACAGGGACTATACAAGAAGGTTACTGACTTTCTTTACAACAGTCAAGCTTGAGTATATCCCTCGCGACGAGAATCAGTTTGCAGATGCTCTTGCTACCATTTCATCCATGATCAAAGTTCAAACGGCCAACTTTGTACCTCAGATTTCAGTGTCTAGACTTGATAGACCAGCGTATGTATTTGCAGCAGATGTTGTAAAAGATGATAAGCCTTGGTTCCACGACATTAAGTGCTTCTTGGAGGACCAGACATACCCACCTGGGGCATCTTCCAATGATAAGAAGACTTTGAGAAGGCTTGCTGGGGGTTTCTTTCTGAACACTGATGGGTCTTTATACAAAAGAAACTTTGATATGGTACTCCTCAGATGTGTTGACAAGACAGAAGCAGATTTGTTGATGCATGAAGTGCACGAAGGATCTTTTGGTACCCATGCCGGAGGGCATGCCATGGCTAAGAAATTGCTAAGATCAGGCTATTACTGGATCACAATGGATGCAGACTGTTGTGCCTATGCCAGAAGGTGTCACAAATGCCAGATTTACGCAGATAAGGTGCATGTGCCTCCCAATCCTTTGAACATCATGTCTTCACCGTGGCCCTTTGCTATGTGGGGCATTGATATGATTGGCAAGATTGAGCCAACTGCTTCAAATGGCCACAGATTCATCCTGGTCGCCATTGACTATTTCACTAAGTGGGTCGAAGCAGCCTCATATGCAAACGTCACAAGACAAGTGGTAGCCCGATTTCTGAAGAGAGATATCATCTGTCGGTATGGAGTGCCCGAGCGAATCATTACTGATAATGGTTCCAATTTAAACAACAAAATGATGGCAGAGCTGTGCCGGGACTTCAAGATCCAACATCACAATTCTTCTCCTTACAGGCCAAAGATGAATGGCGCTGTCGAGGCAGCAAATAAAAATATTAAGAAGATTGTGCAGAAGATGGTAGTCACCTACAAAGACTGGCATGAAATGCTACCGTTTGCCTTGCATGGGTACCGTACGTCAATCAGAACATCCACTGGGGCAACACCGTATCAGCTTGTGTATGGTATGGAGGCAGTCCTACCTGTTGAAGTTGAATTACCCTCCCTACGGGTATTGATGGATGTTAAATTAAGTGAAGCAGAATGGGTTCGGTCCCGATTCGAACAACTGAGTCTGATCGAAGAGAAAAGATTGGCTGCAATTTGTCATGGGCAGTTATATCAGAAGAGAATGAAGAAAGCCTTTGATCAGAAAGTCAGGCACCGAGAGTACCAAGTAGGGGATCTTGTGTTGAAAAGAATCCTCCCTCCTCATACAGACCACAGGGGCAAATGGACTCCAAATTATGAAGGACCATTTGTTGTAAAGAAAGTTTTCTCCGGTGGAGCACTGATGCTCAGCACCATGGATGGTGAAGATTTCCCGTCCCCTGTGAATTCAGATGCAGTTAAAAAATACTTCGCATAAAACGACCCGCTGGACATAAAAACAGAATGTAAGTCCAGGCAAAAATAGGGCATCCCGGCGAGTCAAAAACAGAATAAAAGACTCGGGCAAAAATAAGGGAAATAAATGAAAAGATGTACACCCGCTGAGTTGAAAAGCCGCATTGGACAGCTCAGGCAAAAATGGGTATCCCGATGGATTGAAAACCCGAAAGGGCGATCCATGCAAAATAAGGGAATAAGTGAACAACTGCATTCTGAATTCGTCTGTATTGTCACAACTTGGAAAGCCTTGAAACGATCAAGCTTCAATCAGAATCAGCCTTCTTCAGAAAGCAAGACGAGAAGAACGTCATTGTCGTACGAGTCATAGCAGAGGAGGAAGCTCCCTTGAAAGCGTCGTCAACATCGCCAGCACTTTGTTTCTCAATTTGTAACAATCTCCTCATTTCAGGGGATATGTTTCTTTGGTTGTATCTTGCCGATTCAGGGCACATGAATTAATAAGATCAGATTTTTCAGTCATGTTTCGTTTTGTACATTTTATTTGCAAAGGATGTCTGATGTCTCTAAAAAATAAATTGCATAAGTACAGATGTTTTTCACTAAAAAAGAAAGAAAATGAAACACATGCTTGCAGGGAATATGATTACTCTCGAAAGTACTTAAACTCCTATGATGGAATCCAGTAGAAGATACCTCGGGACCTTTTGTGCGTTTCCTTATCTTTGCAGGATTGCAGGTATCCAGAACGCAACTTGGGGCATGCAAGTTACGTCTCAGCAAGCTGGCAAATCCTTATCAACTCGGTCTATCTTCCACGTGGCACTGGAAGGTGCCCACTTCCCCAGCAAAGTTGCCAAATCAACATACACTCAATCTCAGCATCTGAAATGCCCTATCCCCAGCTGAGTTGCCACTTGTTGCTCTCCCCAGCTGAGTTTCCTCTCACAATTCCCCAGCCGAGTTGCCATTTCATCCTCAGCTGAGTACAGGAGTCAGGAAATCATCTCCCCACAGAATCTTCGGCCTCTATCCAGAAGAGCAGCGCATAGAAGGTCACAACAGAGTGAAGAAAGCTTCTACAAACCCCAGCTGGGTCCCGTATTACAAGGATATGTCAACCAGTGACCCGTGTCCCCAAGCAGATATATCATTAGATCTATCAATGATCTCATCCCCAGCTGGGATGTTCACTTCAGGCGGATCAACCAGAGATCTTCGCAGCAATGGGATCCAAATCCCGGATTGGTGCCTCCTTGCGTAATCATAGCATTCGCATCATACTATCCCCCAGAGCGTAGCATTCCGTCTAATACGGAGCATTACGGCAAAAAAATCAAAGGCATAGCATAATCATAAGTCATGTTGTGAATTAAACACTTGTGAATAATAAACCGTTCATCAGAACACAGATTACTTTCCCTCAGAATCCCCATCAGAGTCCCAGCAAAAGCAATTGCTCCACAATCATAAACACCAGTATACACCTTTTGGCACCCGTCCGTGTCATCTTTCCCCACAGGTCGCCTGGATACACTCCACAAACAAAATCACCCGTACTACAGATATGTCCTGACACCCGTCCGTGTCATGTCCCAGCAGAAAGACAAAGACATCCTCTTTGCACTCACATACCTTATATACACTTCCCTGACATCCGTCCGTGTCATATCCCCAGCGCAGTCGCCTGGACTTTGTATAGCAGATACTTGTTCATATTATACTTTTCTCTCTTGACACTCGTCCATGTCATTCTCCCCAGCAGATAAACACTCATCTACACAATACAATACTCACCACTCATGGTACACTTATGCAAATACTCGTCCGTATCTTGTATACTCTATCACTCATAACCCCACAGATTCGGCAATAGTCCTTGTTCTCTGTTAACCAGTTGGTACTCGTCCGTACCATCATCTCAGAACATTGCGTCTAATGTTTGTTCTACATGATACTCGTCCGTATCATAGTCTTAAGGATGCTCGTCCGCATCTTTGATCCATACACCATGTCAAACACTTATGTCTTCCTGAATATAGATACTCGTCTGTGTCTACTATTCCCCAGAAGAGTCCCTTCAGATGCAACACTCGTCCGTGTTCTTTGTTAACCAGTTGATACTCGTCCGTATCATCATCTCTGAACATGTGTCAGTTTGTTTCTACGTGATACTCGTCCGTATCATAGTCTTAAGGAGGCTCGTCCGCATCTTTAATCTATACACAATACCAAACACTTATACCTTTTGTTTCTTGGATGTAAACGCTCGCCCGTGTTTACTATCTCCCCAGTAGATCGCCAACAAAGCAAATCTTTCCTTTTTATCTAACACTCGTCCTGTGTTATGATAACCCTGAGAGCAACCGTACCCTGCTGAGTGGTCGTCCTCCACTTCTTGATGGTCGTCCTCCAACATGCTCATCCGATGGCCGTCCCCATCGTTGATTTTAGCAGCCGTCCCCTGCTAGGTGGTCGTCCTCCACCTCTTGATGATCGTCCTTCATCATTTTATCCAATGGCCGTCCCCATTGTTGATTTTGGTTATCTGACATTCGTCCTATGTCATGATAAACCCTGAGAGCAGCCGTCCCCTGCTGAGTGGTCGTCCTCCACTTCTTGATGGTCGTCCTCCATCATGCTCGTCCGATGGCCGTCCCCATCGTTGACCTTTTCTATCCGATGGCCGTCCCCATCGTCGATATCTTCGGCAGCCGTACCCTGCCAGGTGGTCGTCCTCCACCTTTGATGGCCGTCCCCATCATATTTACTTTTTATTCCCGACAGAGCAGCCGTCCCCTGCTAGGTGATCGTCCTTCACCTTTGATGGCCGTACCCCATCATCTGTTTATTTCATTTATTCTTTAACCCGATGGCCGTCCCCGTCGTGGTCCCTTTTCCTTTTAGCCCGATGGCCGTCCCCATCGTTGGTTACTTTACCTTTATGAACTTGATGGCCGTCCCCGTCATGTTTCATTAATTCCCAGAGAACCCTACTTTATCTTGATGGCCGTCCCCATCATATTTTGACTTTCCCCAGCTAGTCGGCCGTCCCCGTCTTAGCTTTTTCCTTATATCCCCAGCATGTCGGCCGTCCCCGTCATCGCTTTACTTTACACACTTTTCCCAGCATACTTAATGAGAATTCTAAGCCTAGGTCCTAAAACTAATGGGATTTACTTAATATCACTATTCTAAAATCAGTAGCTAAACTATACTAAGTCCTCCTAATATTCTAAGATTAAACCTAATTAGTCTAATTCTTAATAAACCATAAACTCCTAAGCTAAACTAGGGATTTACAATGTAAAAGTTAACTAAAACCAATGCACTAAAAAATAGTAAAATTCCTGGAAAAAATATGAAATTAATTCTCTATGGTCCTTAACCTGACTATAATATTGTGTTAAAAAATCTCTTAAAAATTAAAAACCTAACTATGCCAAATAGTCACTTAAATCAACCTAAGATCTATTCATAATTTTTCACAAAATAAGCTATCAAAACAGTGGATAAAATGGCCCAAAAATATAACAAAAATTATTCCAAGTCCTATTATTAGTCCTCTAACCATAGAAAAAAGAATGGGCCAAATATCATACAGGAGGTGGGAGAAAGAAAATGCACAAAATAAAGTGTACAAGAAAGAAATCAATATAACACTAATTAAATGGAAAATCGAAATTAAATCGAAAAATGCCAAAATTCAGAAAGTAAAAATGCAACAAATTTCTAAAATGATTTATAAACCTCCTAAAAATTTTGTAGATTTTTATTATGTGTTTTACTATTTTTTATGGGTAAAATTCAAACTAATACTAAAACAGAAATTAAAAAGAAGAAATAAAAGGAGGGGGTGCATCTAGAAGTTTTTTGAAGTCAAAATCCTAGTGGGCCTAATAAAAAGGGGTGTGAATAGCGAATGAAATGGCCCATTAGCGCAGGCTTCTGAAGGTCTATAACATGGAACTTAGTCAACATATGTTGACTCCTTAAAGACCGTCTGATCAAGTCTTCTTACGGTATTACTATCAAGTGGATCAAAACGCGAAGGCATATGCTGGTTATCGTAGATCACACACACAAGATTGGCCGCACAAAGAGCCTACCGGACGGTGACAAGTGTCACCGCCGGTGTGGCTGGGGAATCCAAGAAGCACCCACTCTTATATCTTGGCACAAGGAAACGGTGGATTTATGACATTTAATGTGGATTAATGACCATTAACGATTCTTAATCACGTAATACCTTTTCAAATTTTCAAGAAATCTCTTAATATTTCTATTAACTTAATTTAATTGTTTTCTTTATGTGATAAACAAATATAAACAACGCAGAACATAAAAGGCTGAAGAACAATTGAAAAACCCTAAGTCTCCTCTTTCTTTCTTTCGCCGTCGCCAAACCTATCACCTCCTCCATCTCCTTCGAATCTCACCAACCCAACGCCGTGAAAAAACATCTAATAAAGCTGAGCCACATCGATACCTCACCCTACCTCCACAAACTCTACCTAATCCTTCCCTAAACCACCGTCTTCTTATAGCTAACCCAAAACTATCATAAACAAAACGAAGCCAGAGATGCAATCGGAGCACCCTAAAGGCAATATAACAACTAAACAACACCACAAACATGTTTTCTTGAGGAATTTGGAAGCGTACCAGTTAACGGAGATGTGGAGACGATAACGCGGTAAGAGTCTATCTCTTCTTGGTTTAAGCTATTCTTTCTTCTTTTCTTCTTCGTACACTGAATGTGATTATCACCGATTCTGTTAATTGAGGTCGATGATGTTGATGAAGAGGTGCATTTTGCGTGATTTGCAGGTTACGCCTCGATCGATTGAAAGTTTGAAGAAGCTGGTTCGTTTCGATGAGGTTGACGGTGAGTTTAACCCAGAAATTGATGTCGTTATTGGAGCTGGATTTCTGCGGTTTTGAACTTCTGCAAGTTGCTGATAGGTGTAAACACCCCAAATTTGCCCTCACCCATTCACACCATGGCTTGTGATCATCTCATATGCATAAACACAATCATACAATCTCATATCTCATGTTTGATTCACTGCATAGTTTCTAAGTCATCTGCACCTAGGGTTTGTGATTTGAGCAATCCCAAAGCTTCTTGAGCCACTCCAAAGGCCACCAATCATCTCAGAAGGGTCCATGTGTGTTCTTGTATCATGTTACATCCTCACAGAGTCAAAATTGCAGAGGAATCACAAGAACTAGGGTTTGAGTGGATGCAGAGCCAGGTTGAACTGCACAGTTGACCTAAAATTAGGGTTTTGGTTTCAGAGGCCATAATCTCAAATTTTTTGGTCATTCTTGTTTCCATTGGTCTCTATATGGTATAGGGAATATGCATATCAATTTTCATGAAGAAATTCCATGGGGAAGTCATCTGATCAAGAGTTGACTTTTCAGACAAGTCAGTGCAAAATCAGGGCATCTGAGGCCCCCAATGACCCAACCAATGGGTGATCTTCATCATTTTGAGTGTATATGATCTTTATTTGATCATGGAAGAAGGTTGAAGTGCATAAAATCAAGAATTTAGGGTTTTTGCAAAAGTTGACTTTTGGAGGCATAGTTGACTTTTCAAGAATGCCTCATTTTAGGCCAATTTTCAAGCCTTGATTCATGATCCAAAGATGCTTCAAATGGAAAAACTTTGGTCATGAAAGTTGTAGATCTCATCTTTCCTTTTTCAAAAAGTACAAGAACATGATCAAACTCTTCTTGGATCAAAAGTTATGGCATTGCAAAGTTGGCTAAAATCATTGTTTTTCAAGTTGTGCACTAAGTGGAAATTTTGCAAAAAACCTTGAATCAATGCATCATGCAGCCTCTAGTTCACTTCAAACCAGCATGTGAACTTTCTCTAAGTTACAAAAATCAGTTTTGGACCAAGAATGTCATGGTTTCATGTTTGGTTAGGCTAAGAAGTCACATGTGAACCATAAGCCAACCAACTTGCAAAATCACTCATAACATTGTGCCAACTTGCTGCATTGAGTGCTGAGCCAAGCTAGGCCTCTCCCTCACCCATGCTGCACCAGAACCAACCTTGTCCTTGCCTAGTCCAAACACCATGCTTCTCTTACACATAAAGTGGTTTTTGAGCAAAAAGTGATCTACCAATCCATAAAGCACAAGTCACATCAACTGACCAATCAGAATTGTTTATGATTTCAATTTGCAAGTTAAACATAACACAAGCAAAGGCTGAAACATAACCATTCATCACATTCACAAAAACTCACCTCATTGCAAGTTCCTTCGAAATTCTTTCCACAGCCATCAAACATTCAAACTCTCATCATCATTCAACTCACCACACCTCATAGACAAGAAACATCCCAAGCATAAGCCTGAAACAAGCCTGAAAACTCCATTGCCATCATTCACCTCAAGCTGCAGATTCTATCGAATCTCTCTCCACAAGCCACCAACACACGAACCAACACCACAGATCATCTCTACACATCATCTGGACCTTAAACACCCCATCACCATGACCTGAAAGTGCCAGAATCTCATCTGCCATTTTTGACTGAACTGAAGCAGGAGCATTCGAATCTCTTTCTCCAGCCAACACAAATTCATTTTGAGCATTCAGGCACATTTGGGAGGCCAAGAGAAGCAGCTTGCACTGAAGGAAGTGGCTAGAAAGTTCCAAAACTGAAAGCTCCAAAACTCAGGTAGCTCGAAAATTATTTTTCCAGAAATGGTTTTTTATGTTACAAACTTGTTCCTCATGATGCACTGATCATTCTGGTACCTTTAGTTTTTGAAATGGTTTTGTTTTAAGCATTTAATTTGTGTCTGAAGCTCACGAACCCTAGAAATTGTTTGCTTCGATTCAGATGATTTAGGAAAGATAAATTTGTTTTAGGTTAGGGGTTTGATTCGTGAGGGTGTTAGAAACGTTTCCCAAATCATAGATTTCATTTATATTACGTTTTGAGGAAGTTGGGTGATTTTCAGGTGAGCTTCTGGCCGGAGAAGACGACCGGAAGTCTTCTCCGGCCGCCTGAATGTAATTAGGGCTTAATCCAGTAATTAAATGCCATTTGAATCTGGAGCGTTTGATCAGTTGACTCCCTTGACTTCGCGCGTGTGTGGACGGCCCGGATGTGCTCACTTAGCCCTAATCTCTCTCTTTAGGTTAATTAATCTTTAATTAATTTAATTTAGCCAGAAGCAATCTGGGCCTTTCATCCTGGCGCGCAGTCAACGCTTTTGAAACCAGGGCCAATCCCAGCCATCCAATCTGATTACTTCCCATTTATTTTAATTTTAATTCATTTCTTTCTCATTTGTTTTGCATATTTAATTTAAAATAGCAAAAATGTCTTAAAAATTATGAAACTTTTTCTTTAAAGTTTTAATAATTTTTAAGACCCAAAAACATTTTTATTTTATTTTTTATCATTAAAAAAGTATTTTTAAATATTTAAAAGTTTATTTTTTAATTGATTAATGAGAATTAATTAATTAAAAATACTTTTAGGTATTTAAAAATTACAAAAAAATTCATGAAATGTTCTAAGACATTTAGAAACATTGCCCAACCTTCAAACCAAATTTCTTTTTTGATCTTGATGCATTTTAAGAATTTTTCATGGGATTAAATCATATTTTGTGCATTATTTTGATCACAAGTTTAAAAATTCATTTCTGCCTATTGGTGAAGGTTGAGACATTGATTCTTTTTGCATTGTTTTCCATTTGACATGTATTTTCAAGGATAAAAAGGCCATGATTTGATCTTGCATTTCCAAATTGATTGGCATTTCTTTTGTTAAGAACCCTAAAAAACCCTAATAACTTGCAAAAATCATATCTTGAGTTTGGTTGAGAGTTGAGAGTTCCCTTTTGGGCAGGGATTCATCATAGGTCTAGGGTTTCTTTGGGTGCCATTTTCCATTTTTTATCTTAGGGTTTGCTTCTGTTTTTGGTTTGTGTTTGATGTTTGATCCATAAACCCTAATTTGGGCTTTCTCTTGCATCCTTCTTGCATTTCCTTGCATGACATGACTTGCCATTGCATTTTGTGCACTCTTGTGATTCATTTGACATCTTAAGACATGTATGAAGCATCATTGATCATTGCATTACATCTTTGCCATGCCATTTGTCTTGTATGCTTCATGACATTTCATGTTTATTCATGTTCCTTAACTTGCATCATTTGCATCCATGACTTTGTATGAACATCCCTATGCCTTGTCTCATGTTTGCAGCACTTCATAACATCATAATCATCATGTGCATGCTTCTGGTTTGGCCTAGCATCATGTCATTTCATTTCATTTAGCATTGCATTGCTTTTCTTTCTAACATTTCAGGTGGCAAGTAAACTTGAGAAGTGAATTTGCCTTCACTTCTCATACCTTTTCTTTTCATCTCTCTTGCATCCATTGCTGCATTTTTGTTTGTGTATGAGTTTGGGCTTGCTCATTCTTGTTCCTCCTACTTTCTTTCTGCAAATGACTTGACTTCTTGAATGAAGCAAGTCACTTTGCTTCTCTTGATCCTGTTCATCTGCTTCCTGGTGGCTCCTTTGAAGATTGTTCTTGAAAACCTCACAAACCTTAGGACCAACCAAGCATGATAATGAATTAGGGTTTTGATTAGTTTCCCCCCATAGTTTTACCTTTGTGTCTCTCTTTGAGTCCTCTCTTCTCATCTCATAATCAGGGACTAAACCCTAAAGGCTTTAAGACTTTGTGATTAAGCTTATGCCTGCATCCTTCTCTTAGGATGGAGTGTATAACTTTAATCCTAAGTATTAAATCCTTAAGGTGTTTTAATCTCTTAATCAACTCATTTAATAAGTATCAAGACATCACACTTGTAACTTGGGCCTTGCATTAGGGTTCTAATTCTTCCTTAAGTGGTTGAGAAGGACTAACCCTAGTGTTAATGGACAAGTCCCCCTCAAGTTGTCTTACAAATCATAAAATTCACTTCATCATCATATCATTAACTAAAATCCTCTTAATCAAAGGCTTGTTTTGTCATGGGTTTAATCCCTAATCATGGATTAAGTTGAGGAGTTTTTTCTCAACTTAAACATTCTCATCTATTATCCTTCTTTTAGGATGGTGTAATGAGTCTGTTTAATCCTTGATTATGGCTTAACCTCATTACTCAACACTAAACAAAAACAACAAAAACATCTAAATAATCACAAGTAGGTTAATGATCCTAATCCTATACCTAAGGTGATTAAGTGTGAGAATCTGACTTCACACTTAAGGTATTCTCATTACCCCTAATCAGAGGGAAGATGTGATGAGTTTACTAAATCCATTGGTTTAGGCTTAAGCTCATTAACTTATGGCAAACTTTCAAAAGCAATAAAAGACTGAAAACTCAAAAACAAGCAATAATCGTCTCCTCCGGGATTCTTTTCTCACCTCATTCACTCATAAACAAGAACTTGCTTCTTCCGTCTAACGCAAGACAGTTTGCACCTGAGCCAGACAGGTCATACACTTGAGCATAGGCAAGTAAGCAGTTCACAGTCAATTTCCTTTCGGTCTCTTTGGGTCGAACTACGGTGTTCTGACTTCCTCATTGCACGAGAGGATACGTAGGCATAACTTAACAGTTATCGAACAAAAGTCTCTGTTCATTCCCCCTCTTTCCAGCTTCATTCTTAAGCCTCATTGTCATGAGCATCTCACCTCTTTCTCTTTTACACTGACACATCATTATACACTCCACTTCCTTCACACTGACACCTGTACATATTGCTTTCCAGCCATTTTACACACAGATTGCACTGACACTACCCCTTTAAAACACAAATCTTTTAAGCGTGGATCCCGTCGAGTACGGCGGACAATCTGGGTGCTAATACCTTCCCAGGTTGTAACCAACCCCCCTTTCTCAGTCTCTCTGGTTCGCAACCGTCTTATCCATCTTTTTCTAGGCCTATGCAGCATTGCCTTTCCTCCGGGATAAAAATGCCTAGCTGGCGACTCTTTTCATCTCCAGTGAGTTCACGGCTGTGTGTTCTCACTGTTCCCTTCGCCGACCGTTCGCGCTTGTACCAGGATGCAAATCTTTGGGAGCGACAATAGGAATCGATGTAGATCGTTGAAGTTGTGACGATGGAGTCTCGAAGATGATGATGGAAGAAGAATGATTAAGGCTGACAAGTATGAAGTTAGAGGTGAGGATTGATTGAAGGAGAAGAATCAGAGAAAGGACATTGTGAAGGAGGATTGGAGAAATTGTCAAGAAGAATGGTTGAAGGAAAATTGAAGAAGAATGGTGAAGATCCGATTCAGAATGAAGGAAAATAGTGGAAGAAGGTTGAAGGAGAAGAAGAATGGATTGAAGAAGTTGTGATTCTGATTTATATAAGATGGATCCAACCTCTGTGGAGAGTTCAAGTGAAGCTTCTAGAAGAAAAAAGAATCGGTTATGAGTTTGTTACTCTTTTGTTATGGATTTCGGATTTTCAGTTTCGATTTTGTTATGAGTTTTACTCATCGGTCAGAGTCCTTTTCAATTATTGATTTTTTGCTATTTGAACTTGCAAGCTGGTGTTATTGATTTGAAGATGTGTGACTTTGACCTGCAAATTAGAGCAGAAGGATTAAGATGATGAATTGTTGAAGAATTGATGCAGACGAGTTTAAGAATTGATGAAGATTTACAGCAAGAGAGGTTGAAGAAGATTCAGTCGTATGAAGCGGGTTGAGGAAGTTTCGATTCAAAGTTCAGCTCCCTTTTATTCCTTTGTTTCTGCATTTCTTTTAGTTTTTATCTGCCACTGATCTTTTCTCTTTTTTCTTCCTCACTGAAATTTTCCGTTGGAAACTCTATAAATGATCCTTTGTTGTCTAGTTTTTCATCCTCTGTCATCAAGAGTTGGATCGATTTTTTGTATAACTGAATTCATTCTCCTCTTTGTAACTAACTGTTTTGGTTTTCTGAATTTGATTGTTGAAGTTTATGTAGATATTGATGAGAGGTAATGGAAGAGTCGAAGATCGAAGCATTAATTGAAGAATGAAGAGAGGGCGAAAAGTGTAGAAGATTGATTGAATAAGATTGAGATTGAGGGATTGATAAAGTTCCGAAAAAATCAGAGATTTGCTAGTTCTTGTAACCGTTTTCCGTAACTGTGTTTTCATTCCTGCGTTTTTCTCTGCCTCTTGCTGTTGAAACTCTGTTAGATTTTTGTAACCGATTTTTTCCTTTCGCTTGTAATTGATTCAGTTATCACTTTAACTAAAATTTCTCTGTTTTTTCTTCACCTTTTGTTATACCTTTTTTTATCATTTTGGTGTGGAAAATAAATGGGAAAGAAACCTCTCATGTGGCTTAGCTGATGATAAGTACCTTTTTTATTAATTATTTTCCTTGTGATATGGGTTTTGTTAAATTAAGATCCCCACTGTAAAAAAACGTTAGAGACATTTAGAGACTCCTAGTTGTATTTTTCTGTACATGAGATCTTTTATATGGATTGTGGATTTTTGGAATTGTTACTTGGGCCTGAAATATATTATTTACACCCCATATCACTACTTTGCAGCGATGTTGTCCCTTTACACTTTCTCAAACCGGGAAGTAACCAAAATAGTCGAGACCTTAAATCCTTAATTAACATGACACAACGCCATGCTCGCCCACACATATGATTTCACAAACAAATGGAGATAAAATGGAGGCCACTTGAACTGGATTCTTGAAAGTAATTAAAATATGAATCAATCTTAAGGAATGAAATTGACAATGAATGAATCTCTTGGACTCTTGAATGGAGATGACAGGATCGGGCCCACAAAAATCACCATTGAAAACAAATCGGATCACTCTTTTAAAAATATGGCTCATCATGTATTAATCTTGAAATGAATCCATAGATCACACTGACATATATGGATAGGGTATGAAACCCTAATTTCATAATCCGTGCAACAAACTCCAGTGAAGTAGAAACCACAAACCAATGGAATAAACTGGTTCTTCAGAGGGTATTGATCACACGCCGGGGGAGCCAATGAAAATGCATGATTGTGAATGTTACGACCTAATGGGAAAATGCATATGAAATGTGAAGCGATAAGCCAGTTAGATGGTAATAAATATGAGGGAAAATTTTGAGGTATTACAATGTTGCATGTTAATTGTGCATTTTACCATTGGTTTCATGCATAAAAATGAAAATAAGAAAATCTGCCTTTAGCATTTCATAGATGTTTGTTTATGAAGTAGCTGTAAAATTTATGTTGAAAGTTGCATTTTCACTTTCTACACCTATTTTATATGCTAATTGTGGGCTGTAAAAAATTGTGTGCATTGTGCATTGCATTTAATTGTTGTTTGTGCATTTAAGACTTAGGATTGAGTCTAGTTTAGGTCCTAGATGCATTAGGATGTAATTGGTACTTTATTTTCTTTATTATTTTAGATAATATGCAACACTAACCTTTGTTTTGTAGGGAGGTTAAGGTAAGTTCCTCACAACTTATTCCTTTTTCTTCTTTATGCATTTAATTTGCATTTTGCCTTGCCTTTCATACTTGCATTTGTTAGGTTTTCCCACAACTTCATGTTAATCCCTTTTGGAATCAACTTAACTTCACTAGGAAGTAAGTTGTATTCCATTGCTTTTCTCTTTTTCCTTTTTCATTAGGATTAGAAAGCCACACTAAACATTAGGGTTGTGTCTTAGTCCCCCTAGTTTTGTCCTTTTGCAACTTGAGTCCTTCTTTCTCATCTCATAAAGAAAAACAATAAAACACCTAATAAAGGTTGATCTGCTCATACGACACGAGACTTTGTCGTGGGTAACTTATGTACGTCCTGTCTCGGGGCGAGGTGTAAGACATCTACCACGATGAACAAGTCTTAGTATGAGAAGATTCACAAACAATGAACAGAAAAAACTTCTCTAAAAGACAAAACAACAAAGAATAATCGTCTTTTCCTTCGGGAATTATTCTCTCATCTCACTCACTCTTAACGCAAACTTGCGATTGCTTGTCTCATTTACAAGACGATAAACACACTCATTAAAGGCGAGCCTGCAACACCTGAGCATAGACATAAGCAGTTCCAGCGCATAAAAAACACAAACAAATAGTTTCCACCTTAGTTAGGCAAACTACGTCGACTCTGATCCTCATTTTCCGGATGAGGTACGTAGGCAGCGGGGTAGGGCCCGTTCGAGCACATTCTTTATTTTCCATATATTTTCCCCCTTTTCGATCTCTTTTTCCAATTCCATTTCTCATTCCAATTCCAGTTAGCGGTTTTTGTTCGGCAGCATCTTATTTCTCACCCTTTGAAACAGACAAATAAGTGTGGATCCCGTCGGGTACGGCGGATGATCTAGGATGCTAATACCTTTCCAGGTTGTAACTGACTCTCGAACCCATATCTTTGGTTTGCATGACCTTGTCTTTTCCTTCTTCCTCAGGTTTGTGCAGCATTACCTTTCCCGTTTCTTCGGGATAAAAATGCCTGGCTGGCGACTATACCTTTTCCACGCCACTTTCGCGTTTGTACTAGGAAGAAAATCCCAGGAGCGACAATTATCAAAGGCGCGCGTCTGGTCCAGTGGTTGAGAGAGGAAGCTATAACCTTTGGGGCATGGGTTCAAACCCAGCATCCAACAATTGTTTTCATAACCTTTTCTTTTTCTTGTTTTATTTTATAATCTATCTGTTTTAGGTTATTATCACCAGGCGCGCATGGCCTAATGGATGAAGGCAAGGCATATGAGGCAGAGGGCCTGGGTTCAAACCCAACCTCCAACATTCTTTTTGCAACCTGGTTTTTCTCTTATTTTTTATTCTTTCTTAATTTTCTTTATTAATTTTTTTTCCTAATTAATTAATTAATTAATTAACCTATAACCCTAATTAATTTAAAATCAACTTAATCACCCTCCCTAATCTTCTTCTTTAAATAACTTTCACCACTTTTTTTACTTAATTATTTTCTTTAACAATTAATTTACTAGGTTTCCTTTTAATAAAAAATTTAATTAATTTAATTAATTAGATTTAGGTTTTTAATAAAACCCTAATTTTTCTTGATGAAAACCCTAATTTTCAAACATGATTTTCCAACCCTAAATTTCAAACCTATTTTTTTTCAAACCTAATTTTCTAAAACCTTAATCTAATTCATTTTTCATAAAATAATAATTTCTTTTCTTTTTTTAATTTAAATTGCTTTATTTATTTTATTTAGAAAAATTGTATAAGTTGCATTTTTTTATGTAATTTATTTTTTCTTTCGCTTGATTATTATGTAATTGCTCCTATCTTGTAATAACTTAGGTTTTAATTTCCACATCTATTATTATGTAACTGTCCTGAAGCCATGTAATAGCGTAGGACCTTTTAAATTATGTCTTTAAATTTCTTTAAATATTTAAATTGAGTGGTTAGTAATATAGGGTGTGCCAAGAATTGAATGAACAATGGACTTATAAAATTAATTATCAAGATAAATATTTGAAAACAGGATTCACACACGTAAGTCGATTATTCTACGATCGCCATCTGCACCTCCTAGGGTTTCCCCTCTTGGTTGCCTTCAATACAATGGACAAGTCCCTCGAAAGTGGGGGTGTCTTAAGCAAATGTCCCTACAGATAAATCATCAAGTCCCTTCAAAGTTAAAAAGATCATAGTCCTTTCGAAGTTGCCTACGGAACAAATGATCTAGTCCCTCGATGACCCTATAGAAAAAAGGATGATAGTCCCTACGAATTGCTAAAGACACCCTTACAAGTTTCTTTTTTTGACCATACGATGACCCTACTATAACACCCCAAATTTTCCCTCTTCTATTTAGCATCATCATTATATCATAATCATCATAAGCATGTCATATCCTTAACATTTTGCATAGAAAAATGAAGCATAGCACTTGCTTGTTCTAGCATAAGGCATATGATCAATCATCCGGGAAATTTGAAGCACTACAAGTCAAAATCAAGAGCATGGTAACCTGGCAAGAAGCTCACAAGATCTTTTATGCAAGCTCTGTATCATGTTCAAAGCCCTAAAAGGATTGAGGATTAAAATCAGATCAAACGGTTGGCACCGGGTTATTATGGAAGTTTCCCACCAAAAGGAGGGAGAATTCAAAATTCACTGGCGTTAACCGGTTAACGCTTTGGTTAACCGGTTAACGGCTGCAAATTTTGAATTCCAGCAGCAAAATTCAGCATGTGTTTTGGCTCCAATTTTCCAATTTTCTGATTTTTACTCATTTTGAATTAAGGAGAAGGATCTAGAGCATTTATCCAAGCCTAATTCCAATGCTAGGTCCTAATCACTTTCTAAGCTAATCCCAAACCATATTTTTTGGATCCCAAACCAAACTTTTGGGCCCCAAACCTAAACCATATTATTCCATTTCCCTCCAAACCAAGAGGGGGCTCTCTCACAATTTTCAATTCTCATTTTCTGAATTTTGATCTCTCTCACCATTCTCTCACTTTTCTCTCCCCATTTTCCAAATCACACAAAGTTCCTCTTTGAAGATCACAAGACTTTGCCTTAAAGCTTGTAGATCTTGGAACTAGACCTCCATCCATAGCTTCTTTGCATCAATTTGCTGGTTTAACTACTTGGTTCAGATCTGGTTTGGAGATTAGAAGTGCTTTTGGAGCCAAAATTCTGCATCAAGACCCTTTGCTTGCATTTATTTTGTGTGATGTGTGAAGATTAGCCCCGGATCTTCAAAGTTTTCTGCGCAATTCCTCATTTCCAGCTCAAACAACAATTACCAAATCATACCTCAGCTTTGTAGGTTGGTTAAATTCAGATCTAGCTCTGTTTTAGCTTATTTGCATGATTGTGCTTTAGATCCACCATGTGCTTGTGTGTTTGCTTGTGTTGCTTGAATTGATTGGTTGATTTGTAACCGGATCCGTGTGCTAATGTTCATGAGCTTAATGATGTTAATTAATGTGAATTGATCCATTTATTTCATGCTTAATTGATTGCTGGTCTGTGGTGGGATTATTTGGATAAGCTGGATTTGAGCTGATTTTCTGCAGGTTTTTATTGTTGTTTTTACAGTGTTAACCGGTTAACGCTTTGGTTAACCGGTTAACACACCTGTTTCTGTGCTGATTTGCTGCAGGTTTGAACTGGTTAACCGATTAACGCTTTGGTTAACTGGTTAACACTGATGCAGAATGTCATTTTGGAGCTGTTTTGAGCTTGTTTGATTCCCTTACTTGTCTTAATTGCCATGGATCATTGTATGATCATTGAATATGCTAGTTTAGGGCAATTTGCTTGCTGGTTTGTGTATGCTTTCATGTTCTCGACGCGTAAGTCGTAAATTTGTGAAGCTTGGCATGTTGTTTGATCTTTGTTGACTTGAACTTTAAGCATGCTAATTCCATGATTGTGTTGAAGAGTATTTGTTGGAATTTTGCTAACATTTCAGGGGCTCATGGTAAGAGAAGTGTGGATGTTTATCCACATTTCAACTCATTTTTTTTAGTTGCTTTCTACTTTGTGGTTTTTGATGTGCCTTATGCCATCATGTGATTCAATTCTTATCTTTCCCCTCTAGAAGCAACTTATCTCCTTTAGAGGAGTAATTTGCTCTCTAGATTTCCTCTCCTTTCTTTTGCTTCTCCTTGGTTCTTCTTTTCTCTTAAGATAGTTGAAACCTCACTAACCTTAGGACCACTTTTTTAATGATAACTTTAGGTTTAGTCTTTCCCCTTTAGACTTTTTCCTTTTGCTCCTTTGCTTCTTTCTCATCTCATCTCAAAATAAAACCTAAAAAACATTAATAAGGAAAGAAGTGACCTTTTGTGTAATAACCTTATTCCATGGGGCATATGTATTCATTCCATCTTGGAATAGTGCATTTGTCTAGCATGATGCACAAGTCGGATCATGAGGTCATCTTCATCAAGTAAACCATAAAAGATACTTCTTCATTTTTAATCACTAAAACACCTAATAAATTCAACAAGTCCATGAACTTAGGCCCTTGCCCTTGGAAACAAGTCTTGGGTAAATTCTCCTTACTTGGTGTGCTTGTTATATTATTCCATTTTGGAATGTAGTAGCAAGTACACATTCCATGGAAAAGAGTTTGAGTTCATTCTCTTGTGCCACACCTATAAAAGACTCATAAAAAACACAAACAAACAATAAGCGTCTCTCCTTCGGGATTTCTTTTCTCGTCTCATTCGCTACGTATGCGAACTTGCTCCTACTTGTCATTTTGCAAGACGGTTACGCACTCGTCGTCCAAGCCTGCAACACCTGAGCATTGACATAGGCAGTTCAAGCCTTAAGACACAAGCAATCTTTCCACCCCTAGTTAGGGGAACTACGACGTCTCTGATCCTCATTGTCCAAATGAGGTATGTAGGCAGCGGGGTAGGGCTCGTTCGAGAACACTCTTTTATTTTCCCTACATTTTCCCCCTTTCTTTTCTTTTCTTTTCCAGTTTCCTTTCTTTTTGCAGCAGCTTTCATTCTTTCACCCTTTGAAACAGTTTCTTTGCAAGCGTGGATCCCGTCGAGTACGGCAGACGATCTGGGGTGCTAATACCTTCCTAGGTCGTAACCGACTCCCGAACCCAGTTTCTTTGGTTCGCAGGACCTGTGTCCTTCCTTCTCTTTTCTTCGGTTTGTGCAGCATTACCATTCCCGTTCCTTCGGGATAAAAATGCCTGGCTGGCGACTCGACCTCTTCCGTGCCACTTCCGCGTTTGTACCAGGATGGAAATTCAGGGAGCGATAACTGGCGACTCTGTTGGGGACTTCCTAACTAGAGCATCTCTGGTTCCCCTTGAGAGTCAATCCTAGCACTTGCGTGTTTCTGTTTCATTAGATGTTGGTTGTTTGTTGTTGCGTGTTTATTTTATTGCTGTTTATTTACAGTTTTATTTACAGCTTTATTTACTGTTTTCAGTATTTATTTTCATGCATCATATTATACTGGACTGTCTGGTTGTGCTGGTTTCGTTTTTTCTGTGGGATTGGGAATTTTTACTGAGAGATGAGCTCGTAACCGGGGCTCGAGTGTACCCTAGGATTTAGAGTGGACAGTCACTTTGGCTTCATGGCATCTTGCTATGTTGGTAGTAGTGAGTTCCACACCCATTCTTGCGACCATCTTGGAAATGTATTGATGCCAGAATCTTTCTGGGGTCATACACAACCTCGATAGTTATGTGCATCTGGGGACCGATCATTGAGGACCTTTGTGGAAACATCCCTCTCCAGTGGTGATAGTGGCAGACCACATTCTGTGGCAAACCCATTCGCACTCGAGGGCCCACTGGGAACTCGCATAGGATGGCCTGGTTCTTTTATAGGAACTCATTCAAAGCATATGGTCGTATGACAATAGTATTGTACCCTTCGGGATGAATGTACTATTGTTTCTCGATTCTAGCGCTTGAAGCTGGGAACTTATAAAGGATGCTTATTTTCTCGGACTCACGTTGAGACCTCCCTGAGTAGTATATAATGCCAAACCAACTCCCTGATTTAGTCATGAGCCATTTCTCGAAAATGGTGAACGTATTATTGCTATTCGGCTTTGAGAGTTCGTGATGTTTGACCCGAAGCACACCTGTGAGATTGGGAAGGGTTTGCAGGAACCCTTGACCTCATCATACCTCATTATCAGTACAGTTCTATGGTTTGATAAGGCTACATGGATTTTGGAGTTCTTAAGTCATCTGATATCCGATTCGGGGCTTATTTGAGACTGAATTCAAGTTCAGGGAGCTTTATTCAGAGGATCTTGGTTCTTGGTCACTTGGGTCCAGTGTTCCGTATCCAGACAGTCCCAGTTGTTGATCATATGCTTGCATTGCATTTTCATTGCATCATACTTGCATTAACTATTTGTGTTTCCATTTCAGGTTAGCAGTTAGTCTTTATACCCAGTTCTGGTATTCATTGTTCCTCCAGATGACAGAAGTCCAAGAGATACCCAGGAAAAGGAATGCTCATTACACTTTCCCACAACCAGAAATTGAGGAGATTCAGAAACTGGTGGGCTTGATGAGTGACAAGGTTTTAGATGATTTTAGAAGCCGGTATGGGAAGATCTTGGGTTACAAGAACAAACCTACTATGGATCAGAGAGATAGTCTTCATTCTTTGTTGCAGTTTTATGACCCTTAGTTGAGAATTTTTGTGTTTGCTGACTACGTCTTGGCTCCCACTATGGAAGAGATTTCTGACATCCTGAAGATTCCTATCAAGAATGGCGTTCCCTATTATGCTGCAGAGAAGTGTCCCCCGTTCAAGGACATTGTAGGTGCTTGTCATTTGAGTATTCTTAGAGTAAAGATGGAGTTAGAAGCCAGTAAAGGGAAGGGATTTACTCTGGATTTTCTTATCACAGAAGCCCACGTGTTTGCTTTGGGAGGGAAATGGTTAGAGTTCATTGCACTGTTAGAATTAATGGTATATGGGATAAGTCTTTTCCCAGGAGAGAAAGGATGGGTAAGCTTGGAGGCTATCACCCTGTTCGTTAAAGGAAACCCGGTGCCTACGTTATTGGGAGACTTTTACTTCGGTGTCCATCACAGAAATGAGAAGAGAAAATGGTACGTGAATTGTTGTGCTCCATTGTTTGCTGAATGGTTTTCCAAGAAGCTTCCAAAGTCAGGACCGTTCAAGGATCTTAAGCAAGATTGGAAGTGGGCTAGAAGATTAATGGGGTTAACATCTGATGACATAGCTTGGGGATGTAGCAGAAGCTTAGTGGGAAAGGAGTTTATTACAAGGTGTGGCGAATTTCCTTATGTGCCTTTGTTAGGTAGGAAGGGAGTGATAAGTCATAACCTCATGCTGTCTAGAAAGCAATTTGGCTATCCACTGAAGGATCCTCCGTCAGATGAAGAAATAGCTAAGACCTTGTATTTTCCGGCTGAAGGTAATGAGCATTTGATCATCCAGGTATCTCAAGCTTGGGAAACAAAGGTTAAAGAGGGTAAGAAATAATTTGGAAAGATAGACCCTAAGACTTATCCCTCTTTTGCTGCTTGGATACGAGGTAGGGTTGACACCTTCTTCCTCCCATTTTCAGTTGAAGCTCCATTATATCCAAAAGAGGTACCGACACAAACCACTGTTTCTCTTGAAGATTACAAGAAGTTGGAAGCTCAGTTGCACAAGGTTCAGGTAGAGAGTTCTGAGATGGCTAGCTTGTATCACCGTGCCAATCATGCTAAGCAAGAAGCAGAAGAAAAACTACAGAAGATGCAGGCTACCTTAGAAGCTAAGGAAAAGGAGTTTGCTGGGAGAGAAGCTCATTTTCAGAGATTGGGTCTAACAGAGTCAAAAAGAGAAGCAGAGCATAAGAAGATTGTGAAGACTCTTAGAGAAGCTCGTCAGTCCATTACTTGGTTACAGGGCCAAAGAGAACAGGAGCAGAAGAAGTACAAAGAAAAGGAAGAGTTCTTTGAGGTGCATATGGCATTTAAGAAATAAGAGGTCGAACAAGTTCATAAAATACGAAGGGAAAAGACTCAACAATTGGTACAGAGCCAGCTAGCCTTGGAGGAAGCAATGAAGGAGATTGCAGATCTTAAGCTGAGAGCAGGTGTCAAGAAGAACCGGACGGAGGTGAAAGGGGAGCCTAAATCTTCCTTTTAGCCTAGGGTTTTAGTTTATTGTTGATTGTATCCAGAATACTTATAGGCTTGTTGTAGGAGTCTTGCTTTATCTTTCTGTCTTTTGTATTGAATTATAACCCTTGGGGAATTCTGTTTATGTCTATGACTCTAGTTGTTGTTAGTTTGTTCATGTAATATAATGATACTTTTCAGTTACCGTTTCTGAATAATCAAGGTTGTTAGTCCTAAGCCATCAGGGTCTAAATACTCCTCAAAAGAGTTTGAAAAGTTAGTTTCCAAAAAGAGTCATCTGAAGTATTTTCTGTCAAAATACCAGAACTGGGGCATATTAATGCCTGGACGTGGAAACATGAATAGTTACATTGCATGCATATAACGTGTTTGTTGTTTTGCAGTTATTTCTCCAGTGTTCTAACGTTTATGTCGCTTTCAGGCACTATAGCTCCTAGGAAGGTTCAGAGATAGCCAACTGTGCACAGATACCCTACGAAGGTGAACAGAGAGAGAGAGCAATGGAGCAGATGCAAGAGGATCTGGCTGATTTAAGGACAAGAATGGACAATTTCATGATCCTCATGGTTGGAATGGGTCAAACTCAAGAGCGGTTGCGTGAAATGGTGGAGAACAATCAAGCCAGGAACAATGGGACAACAGATGGAGGTAATCGCAATGGGGCTGGCGCCTGTCACATTGAAATCCATGTGGTTCAGCCAGAGCTCACTATTATCAATGATGGAGTGAATAACATGCAGATGGATGGGCAGGACAAGCAGTTCACCTTGATGGATGAGGCGGAAGGCCAAGGGGTTGATATGAATAGGAGGTTTGAAGAAATGGCTGAGCAGATTCGTGCCATTCAATCTCAGAGTTCTCTAGGGTTTGACATCACTGATCTGGGCTTAGTGCCAGGGGTGAGAATTCCCTACAAGTTCAAAGTCCCTACTTTTGATAAGTACAAAGGAACGGCTTGCCTGAAAACTCACCTTCAGTCTTTTGTGGGAAGGATTGTTGCGCATACAGATGATGAAAAGACGTGGATGTATTACTTCCAGAATAGTCTTGTAGGAGCTTCCTTGGAATGGTACATGAAGCTGAGTCGGGTCAGCATTCGAAGCTGGAAGGATTTAGCTGAGGCGTTTGTGAAACAATATCAGTATAATTTGGATATGGCTCCAAATCATACCCAGTTGCAGACAATATCTCAGAGTGTTAAAGAATGGTTCAAAGAGTACGCCCAGAGGTGGCATCAGCTTGCTGCTCGAGTGCAACCTCCCTTATTAGAGAATGAAATGGCAGACATGTTTATGGGAACACTGTAGGGGGTGTTTATTGAGAGACTGGTGTCTTGTTCAGCGTCCAAGTTTAACGACATCATGATAGCTGGAGAGAGGGTTGAAACTCTTCTGAAAATAGGGAAGATCCAAGACAGTGGTGCGATTAGCTCAAGTGGTGTGAGAAAGGATTTCAGTGGACCTCCAAGAAGAAGGGAGGGAGAAGCTAATGTTGTGTACGGCCGAGACTGGGGCCGTGGATACAGGGGATCTTATGAGCAGGTGGAAACTTTCACCATTCCAACAAGTCCTATGCAACTACAACAACAACAACAGCAACAGCCGCAACGCAATAACTATCAGCAAAGACCCTATCAACAGAGACAAGCTCGTCCAGCTAACAAGGTTCTTAAAGCCATCCCGATGACTTACACAACACTACTCCAGAGATTATTAGAATTGAACTTGTTTCAGTTGAGGATACTAGAGCCACCTCCACCTGGAGAGCTTCCAGTGGGGTATGATGCTAATGCAAGATGTGCATTTCATTCAGGAGCTCCCGGGCTCTCAACGGAGAAGTGCAGGGAATTACATCATAAGGTCCAAGACTTGATTGACTCGAAAGCAATTAATTTTGCACCGCCTCTAAATGTTACATCAAACCCCATTCCAAATCATGGAGGGGCCAGGATAAATGTTGTTGACAGTGGCGAGAGGTTGAGTCTGATTCTGAATGTGGATGAAGTGAAGACTTCGTTGTTGGTCGTGAAAGACATATTGCTGAAAGGTCAGGTGTTCCCAGGTTGTGATTTTGACTGTGAGGATTGTTTGAATTCAGTTAATAGTTGTGGAGATTTGAAAGCTGGGTTGCAGTGTTTGATTGACGAGGGGTCTCTACAGTTTGACAGAGTTGACAATAGAGGCGATTGTGTGTCTACAGTGACAATTTACTTTGATCCTTCTGAAGTTCCTACTCGGAGAGACCCAGTGACTATCTATGTTCCAGAAGTGAGTCCGGTTACCATTACTGTTCCAGGACAGGTTCCTTATGTTGATAACAAAGCCATCCCTTGGCACTATGGCTCAGACGTATATGTAGAAGGCTAGAAAGTGGAAAGTAAAATAGTGACAATTGACCCGACTGTAGTGAACGTCAGAGGAGTTGGTGGGTTTACTCGAAGTGGGTGTCTCTTTGCTCCTCAAGTTCTTAGAGGTGATCCCGAAGTTGAGGCCGCGACAAAGGCTAAGGGTAAGCATATAGCTATTGAAGAGGTGATAACTCCTGCTGTTAGTTAAGGCACGTTTGAAAAAGAAGTTGAAGAATTCATGAGAATAATTAAGAAAAGTGACTACAAGGTGGTTGAACAGCTGAATCAGACCCCTTCCAAGATATCCATTTTGTCGTTGTTGATGTGCTCTCAAGCTCACCGGGAGGCTTTGCTAAAAGTTTTGTAAATGGTGTATGTACCACAAGAGATAACTGTTAACCAGTTGGAGGTTGTGGTAGGCAGTGTGAACACCAGCCACGGGCTGGGATTCACGGATAGAGATCTCACTTCCGAGGGGCGTAATCACATGAAGGTCGTACACATCACCATGGAGTGTAAGGGTGATGTTCTATCACACGTCATGGTAGATACAGGCTTTTCTCTCAATGTGCTCCCTAAGAAGGCCTTAATGAAGCTGAATGTCGATGGCATCGTTTGCGACCCAGTGATTTGATTGTGAAAGCCTTTGATGGGTCACGAAGATATGTGTTTGGGGAGGTGGAGCTACCGGTAAAGATTGGGTCTCAGGTATTCAAGAGTACATTCTATGTTATGGGTATTCAACCCGCTTATAGTTGTTTGCTGGGACGTCCTTGGATTCATGTTGCTGGCGCAGTGACATCCACGTTGCATCAGAAGTTGAAGTATGTGGTAGACAGCCAGGTTGTTACTGTATGCGGAGAAGAAGATATCTTTGTAAGCCATCTGTCGACCTTCAAATATGTGGAAATGGACAGGGAGATCCATGAAACACTTTGCCAAGCTTTTGAGATAGTTAATATTAGTACTTTGCCTCCGGTTGTTGTAGTTCAAAGCAATGAGAATAAAGGGACTCCTATCTACTCCTACAAGCAAGCTAAGGAAGTAGTCCAATCCAGAAATGCCCATGGATGAGGTAAGTTGCTGGAAGTGGAAACGAAAGATGACAAGTTAGGTCTCGGATATCAACCTGGTCAGTCCAGCTGGTCTCATGGCAATAAGCCCATGGCATTCACAAGCACTGGAATGCTCGACTACAACAACATTTGTGCAACAGATGCAGAGGGGGATAGTGACTGCGACTTGGATAACTGGATTCACCCATGCGTACCTGGGAAGGAGCTCCGGAACTGGTCTGCTGAAGATTTTGTTCAAGTTACTTGGCAGTCAAAGTAATTTTCTTTGTTTCCATTTTTATCATACTACATGTCAAATCCTGCATTCTGCCCAAGGTGCATGGATCCGTATGTGGGGCCACCATGTTTTAATGCATTTACTTTTTCCATGAAATAAAGGAGATTTTTCAAGAAAATTGTGTTCTCTTTCTTTCGTTTTAAAATTTTTCACAAAAAAAAACAAATAAAATGGCAATGTTTTTCTTTCCAGTGTTTTTGTGTGTTTGCGTCTCCTTTGAAAAAACAGATTCTGAAGTGAGCACGTCATTTGTGCAGTGTTGATCATTCGGATTCCTGTGATAACGTTCCTGCTATGATTATGCATGACTTCGACAATCCTATCTACCAAGCTGATGAAGGGGTTGAGGAAGACTATGAACTCCCGGAAGAGTTGGTTAGGTTGCTGAAACAAGAGGAAAGGGTCATTCAGCCTCATTAGGAAGAAATAGAGATCATCAACATCGAGTCTGAGAATGTAAGGAAAGAGATAAAGATTAGGGCCAGTCTGCGGGCCGAGGTAAAGAAGAAGTTTATTGGTATGCTACGTGAATATGTAGATATCTTTGCCTGGTCATATCAAGATATGTCGGGGTTGGATACTGACATCGTTGTGCACAAGATGCCACTAAAATAAGATTGTCCTCCTGTAAAGAAAAAGTTGAGAAGAACTAGCCCTAATATGGCTATGGAGATCAAGGAGGAAGTTCAAAAGCAGTGGGATGTCGGGTTCCTTGTCGTGACTAGTTACCCACCGTGGGTAGCTAATATCGTTCATGTACCAAAGAAGGATGGCAAGGTCCGGATGTGCGTCGATTATCGGGATCTAAACAGAGTAAGTCCAAAGGATGACTTTCCATTACCTCACATTGATGTGTTGGTAGACAACACCGCTCAGTTCTCGGTATTTTCTTTCATGGATGACTTCTCCGGGTACAATCAGATCAAGATGGCACCGGAAGACATGGAGAAAACGACGTTCATTACCCTGTGGGGTACATTCTGTTACAAGGTTATGCCCTTTGGATTGAAAAATGGCGGGGCAACGTATCAACGGGCTATGGTAACTTTGTTCCATGATATGATACACAAGGAAATTGAATGTTATGTGGACGATATGATCGCCAAGTCTCGGGACAAAGAAGAGCATCTGGTCAATCTCAAAAAGATGTTTGATAGATTGATAAAGTATAGATTGAGGTTGAATCCAAACAAGTGCACTTTCGGAGTGCGTTCCGGTAAATTGCTGGGTTTTATTGTTAACCAGAGGGGAATTGAGGTAGATCCTGGAAAAGTAAAAGCAATACAAGACATGCCTGCACCGGACACAGAAAAAGAAGTGCGTGGGTTTTTAGGGAGATTGAACTACATTTCACGGTTTATATCTCATCTAACTGCCACATGCGAGCAAATCTTCAAATTGTTAAGAAAAGAACAAACGGTCAGGTGGAATGAGGACTGTCAAAGAGCATTTGAAAAGATAAAAGAATATTTGCAGGAGCCTCCGATCCTAATGCCTCCAGTTCCAGGACGGCCACTTATCATGTACTTGACCGTGTTAGAAGGGTTGATGGGGTGTGTTCTAGGCCAACATGACGAGTCTGGTCGAAAAGAGCATGCTATTTATTACCTAAGCAAAAAGTTTACCGACTGTGAGTCCCGTTATTCATTGCTTGAGAAAACTTGTTGCGCTTTGGTATGGGTTGCTCGCCAATTGAGACAGTACATGTTGACCCATACCACATTGCTAATCTCAAAAATGGACCCCGTCAAGTATATTTTCGAGAAACCAGCATTAACCGGAAGGGTTGCAAGGTGGCAAATGATATTAACAGAGTATGACATACAATATACTTCCCAGAAAGCCATCAAAGGAAGTGTATTGTCAGATTATCTTGCACAGCAACCGCTTGAAGACGACTATCAGCCAATGAAGTTTGATTTCCCTGATGAGGACAGCGTGTACCTCAAAGCAAGAGATTGTGAGGAATCACTTCTGGAGGAGGGGCCTGACCCTGAATCCAAATGGAAGTTGATGTTTGATGGGGAAGTCAATATCAACGGACGTGGAGTTGGTTCCGTTCTTATCACTCCTGAAGGTGTTCATTTTCCTTTCGCTGCCAGAATTACTTTTGGTTGCACCAACAATGAAGCGGAATACGAGGCGTGCATAATGGGAATAGAAGAGGCTATTAATCTTCGGATTAAGACCCTCGATATATTTGGAGATTCAGCCCGTGTTATCAACCAGATTACCGGCAAGTGGTATACACATAAGAACACTTAATTCCTTATAGGGATTATGCTAGAAGACTGTTGACGTTCTTCACAATGGTTAAGCTTCAATATATACCACGAGATGAGAATCAATTTTCCGATGCACTGGCTACTCTTTCTTTGTCAATCAAAGTCTTGTGTCGGAACTATATGCCCGTGATTGACATTTCCAGGCTTGACACACCAGCTTATGCCTTCTCTGTAGACGCAATGTCTGATGAGAAACCTTGGTATTTTGATATCAAGCTTTTCCTGGAAAAATAAGAATACCCAGCTAGGTCATCATCCAATGACAAGAAGACCTTGAGACGACTTACTGCTAGCTTCTTCTTGAATGCAGATGGAGTTCTGTACAAGAGAAACTTTGACATGGTCTTGCTCAGATGTGTGGATAGACACGAAGCAGACCTGTTAATGCAGGAAGTCCACGAAGGATCCTTCGGTACTGATGCAAGAGGACATTCAATGGCTAAAATGTTATTGAGATCAGGGTATTATTGGCTAACAATGGATGCAGACTGTTGTTCGTACGCCCGTAAATGCCACAAGTGCCAGATATATACAGACAAGGTGCATATTCCTCCTAGCCCTCTCAACTTCATGTCATCTCCTTGGCCCTTTTCTATGTGGGGCATTGACACGATCGGGAATATCGAGCCTACTGCTTCTAATGGTCATCGTTTCATCTTGGTTGCGATTGATTACTTTACCAAATGGGTCGAAGTAGCATCTTATGCCAATGTCACTCACCAGGTGGTAGCCAGGTTTTTGAAGAGAGACATCATTTGCAGATATGGAGTGCCCGAGTGAATCATTACTGATAATGGTTCCAACTTAAACAACAAGATGATGGCAGAACTGTGTCGGGACTTCAAGATTCAACATCATAATTCTTCTTCTTACCGGCCAAAGATGAATGGTGCGGTAGAGGCAGCTAACAAGAATATTAAGAAGATTGTGCAGAAGATGGTTGTCACTTACAAGGATTGGCATGAAATGTTACCCTTCGCACTACATGGGTACCGAACGTCAGTCAGGACGTCGACCGGGGAAACCCCATTCTCCTTGGTGTATGGCATGGAGACAGTCTTTCCTGTTGAGGTAGAAGTTCCTTCATTACATGTGATGATGGACGTGAAGCTTGATGAGGCTGAATGGGTACATGCTCGATATAATCAGTTGTGTCTAATTGAGGAGAAGAGATTAGCGGATATTTGTCATGGTCAGCTTTATTAGAGGAGAATGAAGCGAGCATTTGACCAACGAGTACGTACTCGAGAGTATCAAGTAGGCGATCTTGTACTCAAGAGGATCATTCCTCCAGGTTCAGATCACAGGGGCAAGTGGATCCCAAACTACGAAGGCCCGTTCATAGTAAAGAAAGTTTTCTCATGTGGGGCGATGATGCTCACTACTATGGATGGAGAAGATTTCCAATCTCCTGTTAACTCGGACGCAGTTAAAAAATACTTCGCATAAAAAGACCCGTTGGACACAAAAACAGAATTAAAGTCCATGAAAGAAAAGGGCATCCCAACGAGCTAAAAACAAAATAAAAAGCTCGGGAAAAAGTTAGGGAAAATAAAAGAAAAGATGTACACCCGCTGAGTTTAAAAGCCATATCAGACAGCTCAGGCAAAAAAGGGTATCCCGATGGATTGAAAACCCGAAAGGGCGATCCACACAAAACAAGGAAATAAGCGAACAATTGTGATCCGGGTAATCTGAACCAAATCACTATTTCATACAGTCTGACAATATCAGAAGGATAGGAATCAGTCCCCTCATCCTCTTCAGAAAGCGAAGGCAAGAACAGAAAGTCTTGAAGACATGCTGGTCATAGCAGGAAGGAAACTCATGGGAATGTCGTGTACATTGCCATTAGGATAGTTTCTTTTCTCAATTTTATGGTAGCTACCTCTTTCCAGGTAGCTGCTTCCTGATGTAAAACTTTTCCTATTCAGAGGCTATTCAATGAATGAATATTCAGCCAAAAATCGTGTTGCATTGTGTTTACTTTGTTTGCAAAAATGTCCTGAATTTTTGGCAAAAAAGAGCATTGCTTATGAAACATGTTGATTTTTACTAAAACAAATTGACATTACAGGGTGTAAACACCCCAAATTTTCCCTCACTAATTTCAACATGGCTTATGATTCTTTCATATGCATAAGTTCAATCATATCATCTCATATTGCATTTTTGCTTCACTGCATTAGTTCAAAGTCATCTGCATCTAGGGTTTGTGATGTGAGCCATCCCTTAGCCATCTGAGCCACTCCAAAGGTCATCAATCATCTTAAGAGGGTCTATGTATGTTCAAGCATCATATTATATCCTCCCAAGGTCAAGAAAGTCAGAAAATCACAAGAACTGAGGCAGGCATGGAAGCAGAGCCAAGCTTAACTGCACAGATGACCTAAAATTAGGGTTTTGGTTTCAGAGGCCATTACTCCAAATTTTTTGGTCATTCTTGTTTCTATGGGTCTCTATATTATGTAAGGATCATGCATACCAATTTTCATGAAGCAGTTCAATGGGGAAGGCATCGAATCAATAGATGACTTCTTGAGCAAGTCAGTGTAAAATCAGGGCATCTGAGGCCCCCAATCATCCAACCAAAGGGTCTTCTCCATCATTTTGGATGTATATGATCTTTATTTGATCTTATAAGAAGTTAGAAGTTCAAAAAATTAAAGAATTTCAAGTCATTTGCAAAGTTGCCATTTTGGGAAAGTGACTTGTAATGCAAACTTGCCATTTTGGGAAAGTTTTTCAACCTCCTCTTTTTGATTCAAAAATGCTTCAAATGAAAACTTCTTGGTCATGAAAGTTATATATTGGATCATTCCCTTTTCAAAAAGTACAAGAACTCGACCTAATTCATCATAGAACTCAAGTTATGGCTTTGCAAAGTTGGGAAAAATCACTAAATTTCACTTATGCACCAAAGAGGGAAGTTTGCAAATTCTCATGCCAAACCAATTTGTGACCTCAAAATGACTTCTAACCATTGCACAAACATCATACATGACATAAAATTCATAATTTCCCAAAGATTTCTCAAGTTTCATGCCTTGATCATTAAGATTTCTCAAAGGGGCCAAAACCTTCATAATTTGCTAAATCACCCACAAACTTCATTCAACTTGCTGCCTTGCCTCAAAACTGATCCCATGGACCTCCCTAAAGCCAGCTGCGCAGGACACCCCATTGTCCTTGGCCTGCCATGTGCCCATACCCCAAGTACACCAACTTTTGACTTTATGCATTTTGCCCCATACCAATCAACATAGGCCACCACCCACCCTCTGACCTATCACAGCTTATTATGTGGATCAAAACCAAGCAAAAACACATAACATTGCAGCCTAACACTTGAGAATCCTCAGCATTGCCAAAAACTCTCAAACCTGCAAAACTCTTCGAAACTCAGCACACAAGCTCCAAACCTCAAAACAAATTCCATAGAACAACTCACCATGACTCTCTGATCATCTTCCAACCATCACTTTGCCCTGAAATACCCTGAATCAAAAACACGATTTTCACATTTTCTTGAACTGAGTTTCAGCCAACATTACTTAGAGGCCATATAAACTCCAACCAAGCATCACAAACTCTTCAGAAGGATCAGTGGAGTTGATTTGAAGCAAAGAACTGGCCAGAAAGTACCAAAGGTGAAAGCTCAAGTTCAGGTGAGCTCAAGAACTTTTTTTCTAGAACTCCCATTTTAAGTTTCTAAATGATCCCTTATGCTTCACTGATCACCATGATATGATTTGTTTTGAAAATGAGTGAAAAATGGCCATGTATGCTTGTTCTGAAATTTTGCCCGTAAAACTTGATTGCTTCGATTCTTGTTGTGAATGTAATATAAATGGATTTTGTGCCTGGATTCTTGTTTATTGTTGTTCATTGATCATTTCGGGAGAGTTTGAGAGCTTGGGGTTGCGTATTGAGAGAGATTGAATGAGAGGCTGGCCGGAGAAGATGACCGGAACACTGTTCCGGTCACCTGAAAGTAATTAGGGCTCAGATTAGGGTTTTAATCATAATTAGCGTAGTTTGATTTTTGGCCCTTGGATTGCGCGCGAAGTCAATTCCCTCCCTTTTTCATTTGAACCTGGACCACTAGATCAGCATACTTCCATTAATTCTCAATTTAATTTTCATTTTAATTGCATTTCTTCATCATTTTATTAAAATAGCAAAACACTTTCAAAAATTCTTATCTTTTGCATTTCCCTTTCAAATATTTTTCTCATTTTGAAAATAATTTTTATTTTATTTTTTGCATAAAATTCGTATTTTTAAAATATTTAAATGTTTATTTTAATTAATTAATGAGAATTAATTAATTAAAATACCATTTAAGTTTCTAAAAATCACCAAAAATATCACATTGCATCTTGATACATTTAGAAACATTATCAAACCCTTCACACAAATTTCTTTTTGGTTCTTGACCTATTTTGACATTTTTCTTTGGAATTAGGGTCTTTAGAAATCAATATTTTTACCCTAACTTAGAAAAATTCTTTCTGCCAAACCATGAAGAGTTTGATGATGGTTCTTTTTGCATTGCATTCCTATTGTCATGTAGTTTCTAGGATAAAATTGGCATGAATTTATCTTCCCTTTTCAATTTGTTTTGCATTTTTCCTTTTGAAGTGCCTTAAAACCCTAGCAAACTTAGGAAAATCATAACTTCCTTAGGGTTAAGAGTTAGGTCTTCCCCTTTGGGCAGTGAACTTATATAGGTTTAAGGTACCTTTGATCCTATTTTCAATTTTTTATCTCATGTCTTGCTTCTGGTTTTGAATTTTGCATTGCATGTTATTGTAAACACCCCAAATTTGCCCTCACCCATTCACACCATGGCTTGTGATCCCCTCATTTGCATAGGCTCAATAATAGCATCTCATATTACATTTTTTGATTCACTGCATTGGTTCTAGGTCATCTGCATCTAGGGTTTGTGATCTGAGCAATCCAAGAGCTTCTTGAGCCACTCCAAAGGTCATCAATCACTTCAAAGGGGTCCATGTGTGTTCAAGTATCATATTATATCCTCTCAAAGTCAAGAATGTCAAAGAATCACAAGAACTAAGAATGGTATGGAAGCAGAGCCAGGCTTGACTGCACAGATGACCTAGAATTAGGGTTTTGGTTTCAGAGGCCATAACTCCAATTTTTTTGGTCATTATTGTTTCTATTGGTCTCTATATGGTATAAGGAGTATGCATATCAATTTTCATGAAGAAATTCCATGGGGAAGTCATCTGATCAAGAGTTGACTTTTCAAGCAAGTCAGTGCAAAATCAGGGCATCTGAGGCCCCCAATGACCCAACCAAGGGGTGTTCTTCATCATTTTGATTGTATATGATCTTTATTTGATCATGGAAGATGTTAGAAGTTCACAAAATTGAAGAATTTCAAGTCTTTTGCAAAGTTGACTTTTTGGGCAAGTTTGACTTTTAATGAAATTGTCATTTTAAGCAACTTTTTCAACCCTTACCTTTTGATTCAAAAAAGCTTCAAATGAAAAAAAATTGGTCATGAAAGTTGTAGAATAGATCATTCCCTTTTCAAAAAGTACAACAACATGACCTAATTCATTTTGGATCAAAAGTTATGGCTTGTCAAAGTTGGCAAAAATCACAAAATTTCAAAGTTTCTACCAAAGACGTATTTTGCAAAATGACTTGATCAAGTGTTCTAAAGCTATCAAATGCACTTCTAATCCACACAACATGATCATGTGACATCTAAAGTTCAGAATGGACCAAAGAATTACACATTTTTATGGTTTATGGAACAAGATTTTTCATAAGAGGCAAAAGTGAACCAAGTTGTAAAACTCATCATAGCTTCTCATCCACTTGCTTGCTAGCTTGCTGATCAATCCTAGGCCTTTCCCCACATCATGCTGCGCAGGACACACTCCTTGTACTTGTCTAGAAGTAGCCTATACTTCTCTTACACCAACTTTGACATTTGAGCAAAAGGACCCATACCAATCAATAAAGCACACATCACTTCTTCTGACCAATCACAGTTCTATATACAAGCCAAAAGCAAGCCAAAGAAACAAGAGAGCAAGCCTGAAACACTCCACAACTGAGCATTCTCATTTTCACCTTCATTTGCAAGAGCCTTCGAAACTGCTTGCACAAGTCACAAACACACAAACTAACTTCATAGATCAACTCAACACACCTTCCTGGTCACAAAGCACCCATCATCCTTGCCTTAAACTGCCAGAATCACAAATACGATTCTCACCTCACCTTGAGCAGAACCTCTGCCAGCTTCCAAACCAGCCATCACAAACTCTTTCTAAGCATCAAGACTTCATCAGGGGCCTAAAAAGAGTGGATTGCACGAAGAGAGAGGGTCAGAAAGTTGCAAACTGAGAAAGCTCAAAGCTCAGGTATACCAAGAACTTTTTTTCCAGAAATGAGTTTTTAAGTTTCTAATTTGTTCTTCATGCTTTGTTGATCACTCTGATGTTCTTAGTTTTGAAAATGGTTGAGAAATAAGCATTTAATCTTGCTCTGAAACTTTTCTAACCTAAAAATGTTTGCTTTCGATTCATACGATTAATGAAAGAGAAATGAGATTTGAGTGGGGGTTTTGATTCAGTGAGGTGTGGGAATGATTTCTGGGTTGTTAGTTTTTATTTTTGTGAAGTTTTGAGAGTTTTAGGGATTTTCAGGTGGGAGTCCCACCGGAGAAGACGACCGGAGGTCTTCTCCGGCCACCTGAAAATAATTAGGGCTAATCCCTGTAATTAATTGTAGTTTGAATTCTGAGCGTTGGATGAGTTGACTTAGTCCATTCCCGCGCGTGCTCAATGGCCTAGATTGCTTCACTTAACCCTAATCCACGTCATTATCATTTTTAATTCAGTTTAATTAATTAAAATAGGATTTAGCTCAGTTTGAATCTCAGCCCTAGGATCACGCGCGAAGTCTTTCCCTCCTTCCCCAGTTTGAATTCAGGCCACTGGATGCGCTGACTTTTCTTTTAATTCATTTTCATTCTCATTTTAATTCATTTAATTTGTCCATTTAAGTTAAAATAGCAAAACCTTTTTAAAAATTCTGAAAATTTTTATATAAACTTTTATTTAATTTCAGAAACCAAAAACATTTTTATTTTTATTTTTTGCATTTAAAAATATTTTTAAATCATTTAAAAGTTTATTTTTAATTAATTAATGAGAATTAATTAATTAAAAATACTTTTAGGTATTTAAAAATCACCAAAAAATTCATGAAACCTTTGAAATCATTTAGAAATATTGTCTAACCCTCAAACCAAATTTCTTTTTTGATCTTGATGCATTTTGACAATTTTCCATGGAATTAATTCATTTTCAAAGCATTATTTTGATCCATTGTTCAAAAAATCATTTCTGCCTAGCCTTTGAGAGTTGGACTTTGATTCTTTTTGCATTGTGTTTTGCATATCATGTAGTTTGTGAGATTAAATTGGCATGATTTGATCTTTCATTTTCCATTTGTTTGGCATTTTTTCTTGTTAAGGTACCCTAAAACCCTAGAAATTTTAGGAAATTCATAACTCTAATTAGGTTAAGAGTTAGAACCCCTCCTTTGGGCAGTGAGTTTGTATAGGATTAGGGTTCCTTTGAATGCATTTTCAATTTTTTATCTTGATGTTTGCTTCTGATTTTGGTTTTTGTTTGATGCATTGATCATAAACCCTAATTTGAGCTTCCATATGCATCCATCTTGCATTTGCTTGCATACCTTGACTTGCCATAGCATTTTGTGCATCCATTTGATTCATTTGACATCTTAAGACATATTGAAAGCATGTTTGATCATTGCATCTTGCATTTTCCATGTTGTATGCCATTTGCACTTCATAACTTCTCATGTATGATCATGGTTTTTAACTTGCTTCATTTGCATCCATAAGTTTGTATGATCATCCCCATCCTTTGTTTCATGTTTGCATCATCTCATAGCATCATTATCATCTCATATATGCTTCTGGTTTTGATTTACATCATGTCATTTTATCTCATTTTTGCATTGCATTGCATTCCTTTACTAACTTTTCAGGTGGTAAACAACTTTGAGAAGTGAATTTGCCTTCACTTCTCACATTTTCTTTTCATCTCTTTTATGCATCCATGCTGCATTTTGTTATGTGCTTGAGATTGAGCTTGCTCATTCTTTTTCTTCTTACTTTCTTTCTTCAAGTGACTTGACTTCTTGAATGAAGCAAGTTACTTTGCTTCTCTCTGCTCCTTTCATCTGCTTCCTGGTGTTTCCTTTGAAGATCTTTCTTGTTAAACCTCACAAACCTTAGGAACAACCAAGCATGACAATGATTAGGGTTTTGATTAGTCCCCCTTTTAGATTTTACATTTGTGTCTCATTGAGTCTTCTCTTCTCATCTCATAATCAAGGACTAAACCCTAAAGGTTTTAAAGCTTTGTGATTAAGCTTATGCCTGCATCCTTCTATTAGGATGGAGTGTATAACTTTAATCCTAGGTGTTAAACCCTTAATGTGTTTAACTCCTTTAATCAAACCATCTAATAATCATCAAGACATCAAGCTTGTAACTTGGGCCTTGCATTAGGGTTCTATTTCTTCCTTAATTGGTTAAGAAGGACTAACCCTAGTGTTAATGGACAAGTCCCCCTCAAGTTGTCTTACAAACCCTAAAAATCACTTCTTCATCATACCATTAACTAAAATCCACTTAATAAAGTCTTTGTTTTGTCATGGGTTTAATCCCTAATCATGGATTAAGTTGAGGAGCTTTCCTCAGCTTAAACATTCTCATCTATTATCCTTCTATTAGGATGGTGTAATGAGTCTGTTTAATCCCTGATTATGGCTTAATCTCATTACTCAACACTAAACAAAAACACCAAAAACATCTAAATAATCACAAGTAGGTTAATGATCTTAATCCTACATCAAAGGTGATTAAGTGTGAGAAGTTGACTTCACACTTAAGGTATTCTCATTACCCCTAATCAGAGGGATGATGTGATGAGTTTATTAACCCATTGGTTTAGGCTTAAGCTCATTAATTTATGACAAACTTTCAAAAGCAATAAAAGATTGAAAACTCAAAAACAAACAATAATCGTCTCCTCCGGGATTCTTTTCTCATCTCATTCACTCACAAACGAGAACCGGCTTCTTCCGTCTAATGCAAGACAGTTTGCACCTGAGCCAGACAGGTCTTACACTTGAGCATAGGCAAGTAAGCAGTTCACAAGTCAATTCATCTTTCAGTCTCTTTGGGTCGAACTACGGTGTTCTGACTTCCTCATTGCACGAGAGGATACGTAGGCATAACTTAACGGTTATCGAACAAAAGTCTCTGTATATTCCCCCTCTTTCCGGCTTTATTCTTTTAGCCTCATGATCTTGAGCATTTTATTCTTGTTCTCACACTGACACTGTATATTTATACACTTCACACTTCCTTTACACTGACACCTGTACATTTTCTTCCAGCTCTTTTATACACTAATAGCACTGACACTACCCCTTTAAAACACAAATCTCTTAAGCGTGGATCCCGTCGAGTACGACGGACAATCTGGGTGCTAATACCTTCCCAGGTTGTAACCAACCCCCTTTCTCAGTCTCTCTGGTTCGCAACCGTCTTATCCATATCTTTTCTTAGGTTTATGCAGCATTACCTTTCCTCCGGGATAAAAATGCCTAGCTGGCGACTCTATTCATCTCTTGTGAGTTCACTCCTGTGTGTTCCCACATCTCTCTTTTCGCCGACTGTTCGCGTCTGTACCCCGTTTGACCTGGCTTCATTTGGTGGGAGCGACAGTTATATATAAACCCTAATCTTTGCCTTCATTTGCATTCATGCTTCATATGCTTGCATACATGAACTTGTCATGACATTTTATGCATCCACATGACATATAAGACATCTTAGGACACATTAGAATCATGTTTGATCTTTGCCTCATTCATTTGCCATGCTTTTGCTTTCATTTCATGTCATATGCATTCATGAACTTCCATGCTTACTTTCATATCTCATTTGCATTCCCATCTCTAGTATGATCATTCCTCACACTTGGCATGATTTCATATCATCTCTTTGCATCATTTACATATTGATTATGCTTCTGGTTTTGGTTTGCATCCTTGAATCTTTCTCATTTTTCATTTCATTTCATCTCCTTTTGCTAACTTTTCAGGTGGTAAGTGCTTTGAGAAGTGAATTTGCCTTCACTTCTCATAATCTCTTCTCATTTCTCTTATGCATATTTGCTGCATTTTGTATTTGTATTAGAATGAGCTTGCTTATTCATGTCTCCTCCTCACTTTCTTTCTTCAAGCAGCTTATCTTCTTAAGTGAAGTAAGTTGACTTGCTTCTTTCTGCTTCTCCTCCTTCCATCTTTGCTTCTTCCTTGGTGGCTTATCTTGAAGACTTCTTGCAAGCCTCATAAACCCTAGGAATACCCAAGCATGATCACAATTAGGGTTTGATTAGTCCCACCATTAGTTTTACCTTTGTGTCTTCTTTTCTCATCTCATAATCAAGGACTAAATCTTAAAGGTTTTAAGGCTTTGTGATTAAGATTATGCATGCATCCTTATATTAGGATGGAGTGTATAACTTTAATCCTAAGTGTTAAACCCTTAATGTGTTTAAATCCTTTAATTAATACATCTTAATAATCACTAAGACATCAAGCTTGTAACTTGGGCCTTGCATTAGGGTTCTAATTCTTCTCTAATTGGTTAAGAAGGACTAACCCTAGTGTTAATGGACAAGTCCCCCTCAAGTTGTCTTGCAAACCCTAAAATTCACTTCTTAATCTTACCATTAACTAAAATCCACTCTAATAAAGGTTTTGTTTTGTCATGAGGTTAATCCCTAATCATGGATTAAGTTGAGGAGCCTTCCTCAGCTTAAATGTTCTCATCTATTATCCTTCTATTAGGATGGTGTAATGGGTCCATTAAATCTTTGATTATGGCTTAGACTCATTACTTAACACTAAACAAAAACTTCAAAAACATTTAAATAATCACAAGTAGGTGAATGATCTTAATCCTACATCATAATAATTAAGTGTGAGGTACTTACCTCACACTTAAAGTATTCTCATTACCCCTAATCAGAGGGAAGATGTGGTGAGTTTACTAACCCTTGGCTTAGGCTTAAGCTCATTAACTTATGACAAACACAAAGAGCAATAAAAGATTGAAAATACCAAAAACAAACAATAATCGTCTCCTCCGGGATTCTTTTCTCACCTCATTCACTCATAAACGAGAACTCGCTTCTTCCGTCTAATGCAAGACAGTTTGCACCTGAGCCAGATAGGTCATACACTTGAGCATAGACAAGCAAGCAATTCACAATTCAATTTCATTTGCAGTCTCTTTGAGTCGAACTACGATGTTCTGACTTCCTCATTGCACGAGAGGATACGTAGGCATAACTTAACGGTTATCGAACAAAAGTCTATGTATATCCCCCCCCCCTCTTCCAGCATTATTCTTTAATCCTCATAATCTTGAGCTTCATACTCTTTTCTTGCACTGACACTTCTTTATTTCACTTCACACTTCTTTCCAGCACTGACACTTGCATTCTTTTCCAGCTTTTGCACACAAATAGCACTGACACCACCCCTTTAAAACACAAATCTTTCAAGCGTGGATCCCGTCGAGTACGGCGGACAATCTGGGTGCTAATACCTTCCCAGGTTGTAACCAACCCCCTTTCTCAGTTTCTCTGGTTCGCAACCATCTTATCCATCTCTTCCTAGGTTTATGCAGCATTACCCTTCCTTCGGGATAAAAATGCCTAGCTAGTGACTCTTTTCATTCTTTCTCCTTTCGCCGACCGTTCGCGTCTGTACCCCTCTTAGCCCTGTGTCATCAGGTGGGAGCGACAGCTTGGCGACTCTGCTGGGGAACCTTATATTACAACCAGGGCTTCTAGTTCTTTTTGTGGGTTCCTCCTAGCGCTTGTTTGATTTGTGTTTGTTGGGGTGTTATGTGCTATGTGTGTTTATTTATTTTGCTTTATGTACAACTTTATTTATTGCTCTTTACAGTTTTTCATACTTCATACTGTCATGTGCTGGATCTGGTTCTCTGTTTTGGTGGGTGGGGGTTCCATTGAGAGTTTAAGGTCCTATACCTAGGACCTGAGTGACACCTAGGCTAGAGTGGTTCATGTTCTTTCCCATTCCATTTCGGTCTGGTGCGGGAATATGAAACACGGTTCAGATGTGGGTTTCTTCTTGAGAACTCTATGCTACAGATTTCCTGTAATGCTAGGGCTATCTGGGAAGTCTGCTAAGTCTGGATGACCTTTATTATGACCTTTAGAAGCTGAGGTGAATTAGAGGAGGATTATTTATGGTTATTGTAAACACTGTACCTCCGGGATAGAAGTGTTTACACTTCTCATAACTGATCCAAGTCTGAGGATCCTTGTTCTAGAACATTACATGTGAGGGGATTGGGTTGTTTACAGGTTTGCAGGAACCCTTGGCCACATCATACCCTGTTACTGGTTTTGTTTAAGAATACCTCACTTTGGACAGTTCTTGTGATTAACCCTGGACATGTGACTCTTTATTTGGGTCCCCTACCCTGGTTACTGGATTTCTAAGCCTTCATCTAAAATTTTGAACCTACATGGACCTTATACCAAGACGGATAATCAGATCCAGCTTAATCACAAACCCTTGCATATCATTTGCATATATCATCATTGCATCATTTGACATTTGTTTATTTGGTTTTCAGGGTATCCATCATATCATATCTTGGTTTTGGTTTTAACCCCTTCTTCTGCACAGACCTCTGCTTCAGCTGTCTTCATCAGTTATCTGCTTCAGTTATCTCCATCACCACCAGCACCAGTCTGTCAGTGGTCCACCTTCAGCATCAGTCTGTGATCTTCATCATCACTTATCTTCAGTTTCTTCAGCAGCACTCATGGCTACTCCCAGGAAGAGTAACATATCATATCACTTCTTTGAGCCTGTATTGACTGGTATCAAGCAGGTCCAGTCACTCATCACCCCTGACCACATCCCACTGTTTAGAGAGCACTATGGAGGTATCTTGGACATGGTTATGGACCTGGACCCTTCTCAGAGGAGCATGATCCACACATGCTTGGAGTTTTATGACCCGCCATTGAGATGCTTCACATTTCCAGACTTTCAGTTAGGGCCCCTGTTGGAAGAGTTTTCTTTGTTGATTGGAGTACCTGTCAGAGGGGGAATCCCTTTCAACCCAGAGATGACCACTCCCAGAAATGAAGAAATAGCAAGGGCATTGTACTTGGAGCTTGCCCTTATTGAGCAAAGTATGACAACAAAGGCTGGGATCCCTGGCTTGCATTTGGACATCTTGATTTCTCAGGCCATCCTGAAGGTTTCATTGGGAGAATGGAAGGCGGTCTGTGCACTGTTAGCCCTCAGCATATATGGGGCTATACTGTTTGCAGATGAGCCTAAATTTGTCAGCAAAAACGCCATTCATATGTTCCTTCTAAGGAACCTAGTACCCACACTGCTAGGATATTTCTAATATTCCATTCATCAGAGGAATGAGAAACAAAGGGGGAAGTTGGTAAGATGTTGTGCTCCTTTGTTCTACACCTGGCTGCTCAGACACTTGCCTAAGTCAGATGCCTTCTTGAACCCACATCAGCAGAAGAATTGGGCCAAGAGGCTCATTGCTTTGACTTCAGATGATATCAGATGGTGCACCCAGAACACCAAAGGCAAAGACATTATCACCAGCTGTGGACAGTACCCAAATGTGCCTCTGATAGGAGTAAAGGGTTGCATCAACTACAATCCTTTACTGTTTAAGAGACAACTGGGTTATGACTTGGTTCACCCTTCCAGAGGACAGGATTTAGCTGAGACCCTGTATTGTGAAGTTCAACCTAATTCAGTTGTAATCAGACAAGCATCCTGGGCTTGGGACAGCATCCAGACAAAAGGGGTAGCTATTCTTGGAAGATGTAATAATGTTGCTTCAGCTTAGTATACAGATTGGTCCCGTACTAGAGCTCAGATTACCAGAATGCCTTTCACCTTGGAAGACATACCTGGGCCATCCACAGTACAGCCAGCAGCTACTGTCAGCCTGGAAGAATTTGAAAAGTTGAAGGAAAGGAATGAGAAGTTATCTAAGGCTTTAAAGAAAACTCTTTGGGAGAGGAGTGATGGTCGTCTAGACATTGAGAGATTGGAGAAGCTCAAGGTTGAGCATCTGACCAAAATTGAGAGGACAGAGGACTATATAAGGAAAGCGAGGGCTGGAGAACAGATATTGAAGAATGCCTGCAAAGAGGCCAAGATTCAGAAAGCTAGGGATGAGCACTATCTGCAAGAGAGTCAGGCTAGGTGGGTCAGGATCACCGAAGCCCGTACACAAGAAGACCAGAAGACTCAAGCTAAGATTGAACAGCTAGAGGCCAGTGAGAAGAAGCAGCAGGAAGCTTTGTTGGCAGCTCAGAAAGAGATATCAGAGTTGAAGCTCAGAGCAGGATTGAAGAGATCAAAAGACCAGGATAAGCATAAGAAGCTGACTACTATCATTGCTACCAGGAACCTCCTCATTAGGACCATTACAGAGCACCCAGCTGGTCCAGTAACTGAGGCACTCCTGAAGGAGGTCAGAGAAGATGAGTTTGGACTGGATGTCTGATTCTTTGCTTGTTGTTTGTTTCCACTTGATGTACTTTTCCTTTTTTTGTATTTTGACCCTCCATGGGCATGGATTATAAAATAAACTATGTATTGTTCACCTTTTCGTAATATATTTTAGTTTGTTTTCATTTGGGTTTTCTCTCAACAACATCAAGCATCTTCCTCGAGGTCTGGAAAGGTCAAAACCAAGAACCAAACCGGATACCTTGGAAAACAAATAAGCATACTGCATTGCATACTAACTTTTTCTTTGTTTTGTAGGTTTTGTTATTATTCTTTGTTTCTAACTTTGTTGTGATGTCAGGAAACATTGCTCATCGCCGAGTGTTCCCTGTCAACCGCGCGCACCGGTACCCGACTCGTAACAACCTTCCCGACATTCAAATGGAACAAGTACAGCAGGACCTGTCTGAGGTCAGAAATCAGATGGCCAATGAGAGAGTGGAGATGAGAAATCAGATGTCTCAGTTTATGGCAGTAATGACTGGCTTAGCCCAGAGTCAAGAAAGGTTAAGAGAGCTGGTGGAAAGACAAACTCCTGAGGAGCCTCATCTTGGAACAGGAGGAACTAGCAATAATGAATGGGGCCAGCCTCGTATTGATCTACCAATGTATGGATATCATCTGGATCCAGAGGTTAACATCTCGAGGAATGTTCAAGGTAATACTGTTGGGGGCAGAATCCTGCAGGAGGATCCCCAGGAAGAACAGTTTACTGTTATAGGGGCTGGAGATGAGGTATATGACAGGAGATTGGACGAGATTGCTGAAAAGTTAAGATCTTTGGAATCTCAGAATTCTTTGGGTTTCGATGTGATGGATATGGGACTGGTGGATGGGGTGAGAATTCCCCACAAATTCAAACCCCCATGCTTTGAAAAGTACAATGGTACCTCCTGTCCTCGCACTCACCTGCAGTCTTTCTTGGGAAGGCTCAAAGCGTATACTATGGATGAAAAGTTGTGGATGTTCTACTTTGAGGACAGTCTGATTGGAGCTTCGAGAGAATGGTATTCACATCTGTCTAGGGCCACCATAAGATGTTGGAAGGATTTGGCCGAAGCTTTCATCCGGCAATATCAGTACAACCTGGACATGGCTCCCAATAGAACTCTCCTGATGGGTATGTCTCAGTCTTCTAGAGAGAGCTTCCGGGAATATGCTCAAAGATGGAGACAGCTTGCTGCTGCTGTCCAGCCACCCATGTCGGAAAGAGAAATGGCTGACATGTTCATGAACACATTGCAAGGGACTTATATTGATAGGCTGGCTGCTTTCTCCTCTACCAGTTTTGCTGATGTGGTCATAGCTGGTGAGAGAATCGAAAGCCTATTGAAGATGGGTACAATCTTCGACAGTGGTGCAACTTCCTCCAGCAATCCAAGAAAACCATTTGCAGGACCCCGAAGGGCAGGTGAAACTAATTCCATTCATGCAAGTAGGGGCAGGCCTCAATATGCTCACCGGTCAGTAGCAGCTGTTACCATTCCAGCTCCAATTCCACAACAACCACAGTATCAACAACAACCTCACTATCAGCAACAATCCCATTTTCCGCAACAGAGAACCTACAACAACAGTAATAACAACCAACAGCAGCGTCCTTTCCAACAAAGGCCATCACAAGCAAACAAGGTAATTGACCCAATCCCAATGTCGTATGCTGCTCTCTTGCCACAACTCCTGAAACTCAACCTAGTTGAGTTAAGGACATTGGCTCCTCCAGATCCTCTTAATCTGCCAAAGAACTATGATGCAAATGCCAGGTGTGCATTCCACTCAAACGCACCGGGGCATAATATTGAAAAATGCAGAGCCCTACAGATGAAAGTCCAAGATTTGGTGGACTCAAAAGCTCTCGATTTTGCACCTCCTCCGAACGTCACAAGAAATCCAATGCCGAGTCACAACGGGCCCAGGATTAATGCTATTGAAGAGGGAAAACCATCCACATTAATCAATAGTGTTGCACAAATCCGAACACCTCTGATTGAAATCAAAGCTCAGCTGTTAGAATGTCAAGTGTTCCCTGGGTGTGAGCTTGGCTGTGGATATTGCAACATTGCTGTTAATGGATGTGAGAGACTGAGAGACAGCATAGATGGCCTCATTAGAGATGGCATTCTTCAGATTACAACAACAGCGACTACAACTCCAACAATTCCTTCATCAGCAATCACAGATACTCCTACAACGACAACACCCATTATTCCAACAGATTCTACTACAACTCCAACAATTATTCAATCAATGATTTCGATGGATACAAATTCAGTCACAATTCCTTCTACAATGACAACACCCATTATTCTATCAGTTCCTGCTACAACTTCAACACCCATCAAGTCAACAGTACCAGCTACAACATCAGCAACAGTTAATGAAAGTGTCTCAACAGTTACGATATACTATGATCTCGCAAATATTCCTTCCAACAACTCACAGCAAATTACTACTCCTGTAAGAGCTCCAGTTACCATATATTATGATCCACACACCATTGTGGTCCCTTCTGCAGCTGCAATCAGTTCAGTCACTATCACGGTGCCTGGGCCAGTTCCTTATGAAAGCAGTAATGTCGTCCCTTGGCATTATGGCTCAGATCTATACTGCGAGGGGCAGAAAATCACTTTAGAATCATCAACTTCTTCACCTTAGATAGAAAATGTGGGGGGAGGCGGAGGCTTCACTAGAAGCGGATGTCTCTTTGCCTCGCAAATACCAAGACCCATTGCTGAAGCAGAAGCTGCTGCTAAGGCAAAAGGGAAGAGCATGGTGCAAGAAGAACCAGTTGCTAAAGAAGCTTTGAAGACTCCTTTTGATCAAGAGGTTGATGAATTCATGAGGATCATCAAAAAGAGTGATTACAAGGTGGTGGACCAGTTTCACCAAACACCTTCCAAAATCTCCATACTATCATTGCTAATGTGCTCCGAGGCTCATCGGAATGCACTATTAAAAGTCCTGCACGCAGCATATGTGCCAGAGGAGATTACCGTCAATCAGTTAGAGGCTGTGGTTGGAAATGTCAACGCTAGTAATGGACTAGGATTTACCAACACTGATTTGACAACGGAAGGTCACAATCACAACAAGGCTTTACACATTACCTTGGAGTGTAAGGGTGCAGTTCTTTCTCACGTACTGGTGGACACAGGGTCATCCCTCAATGTCTTACCCAAGAAAGCCCTTGTGAAGCTAGAACAGGATGGATTGGCACTACGCCCAAGCAACTTGATAGTGAAAGCCTTTGATGGTTCTAAAAGATCAGTTCTGGGAGAGATAGAATTACCAATAATGATTGGCCCACAGGTTTTCAAAACGACCTTCTTTGTGAGGGATATACAGCCCTCCTACAGCTGTCTATTGGGTAGACCATGGATACAGGCCGCTGGCGCCGTGACGTCGACCCTTCACCAGAAGTTAAAATTCGAGTGGGAGGGCCAAGTCATTACCATTTGTGGGGAGGAGGATATTTTTGTTAGCCAGCTGGCTACTTTCAAATACATTGAAATGGATAGAGAAATCCATGAAACAATGAGTCAGGGGTTTGAGGCCCTTAATATTAATGAGACGTCTGTTGTGCTTGGGACTTCCATCACATCATATCAACAAGCCCGGAAGGTTGTTGAGGAAGGTACCGCTCAAGGCTGGGGCAAGCTGCTGCCAGTTGAGAAGAAAGAAGACTGATTCGGGTTGGGTTACGAACCAACTCGACAAGATCAACCAGAGGCTGCAAAGGAGCCCAAGTTCGTCAGCGGGGGAATGCTCACCCCGGATGCTGTGAATAGTTTGGAAGATGAGTCAGAAGATGAGCGCAACCTGGAAAGCTGGATACGTCCAAGGATCCCGCGGAGCCATGTCTCAAACTGGTTTTCCCAGGAAATTATAAGAGTTACTCTGGCAGAGTAATTATTATTTCCTGTCTTTAAAGCATGCATCAAGTCATGCATCTTGTCCAAGATGTCAGGGCTCATTTTGTAATCGGGCCATCTTGTATTTTGTGCAAACGATCAATTAATGAATATCAGGACATCTTTTGCAAATGAGTATTTTCTTTTCCGCTCACTGTTTTTCATTTTTCATTTTTTGTACAAAAATAAAATGGCAATGTTTTTCAAAATAATAACTTCATTTTCACTTTTTCTAAACAAGATAAAACTGATCACTAAAATGAACAAATCTAAACCCTTGCAGAGAGTGCCCTCCAGACTGCACCGACAACAACACCGCTATGGCTTCGTATTACTTTGACAATCCGATTAATCAAGCCGATGAAGGGGTTGAAGAAGATTATGATCTACCTGAAGAGCTAGCCAGGTTGTTGAGACAAGAGGAGAAGGTTATCACTCCTCATCAGGAGGAGGTTGAGACGGTTAATCTTGGTACAGAAGAAGACTTGAAAGAAGTTAAGATCGGGGCCTGTCTGCAAAATTCAGTAAAAGAGCAACTTATTGACATGCTTCGGGAGTATGTGGATGTTTTTGCTTGGTCTTATCAGGATATGCCAGGGTTGGACACCAACATTGTTATGCACAAGCTGCCTCTGAAAGAAGACTGTCCTCCAGTAAAACAGAAATTGTGTCGTACTCGCCCAGATATGGCCATGAAGATAAAAGAGGAGGTACAGAAACAGTCGGACACCGGTTTCCTTGCTGTAACTAGTTACCCGCCGTGGGTTGCCAACATTGTACCTGTGCCTAAGAAGGATGGCAAGGTGAGGATGTGTGTGGATTACCGGGACCTGAACAGAGCCATCCCGAAAGATGACTTCCCATTACCTCACATTGATGTATTGGTTGACAATACGGCTCAGTTCTCGGTGTTCTCCTTCATGGATGGATTTTCAGGATATAATCAGATCAAGATGGCACCTGAAGACATGGAGAAGACAACTTTCATCACACCCTGGGGCACATTCTGTTATAAGATAATGTCGTTCGGACTGAAGAATGCTGGTGTCACTTATCAAAGGGCTATGGTAACATTATTCCATGACATGATCCATAAAGAAATTGAATGTTATGTGGATGACATGATTGCCGAATCCCTCACAGAAGAAAACCACCTGGTGAATCTGTTAAAGCTATTCAAGCGTTTGAGGAAGTACCAACTGAAGCTAAACCCCAACAAATGCACGTTCGGGGTGCGGTCCGGTAAGCTGCTGGGTTTTATAGTAAGTGAGAAAGGAATTGAAGTTGACCCTGACAAAGTCAAAGCCATTCAAGAAATGCCTGCACCAAAGACTAAGAAAGAAGTTCGAGGGTAGGTAGATTGAACTACATTTCAAGGTTCATATCTCACCTTACAGCAACCTGTGAGCCTTTGTTCAAGCTGTTGAGAAAGTCACAAACAGTCAGGTGGATTGAAGACTGCCAGAGGGCCTTTGACAAAATCAAGGAATACTTACAAGAGCCTCTGATCCTTATGCCTCCAGTTGAAGGAAGACCTCTAATAATGTACTTGACAGTATTCGAAGAATCAATGAGGTGTGTGTTGGCCCAGCATGACGAGTCTGGTCGAAAAGAGTATGCAATATACTACCTAAGCAAAAAGTTTACCGACTGTGAACAACGTTATTCACTGCTCGAGAAAACTTGTTATGCTTTAGCGTGGGCTGCTCGCTGACTAAGGCAGTATATGTTGACCCACACTACCTTATTGATTTCAAAGATGGATCCAGTTAAGTACATTTTTGAGAAGCCAGCACTTACCAGACGGGTTGCAAGATGGAAAATGATTCTCACAGAATATGATATTCAATACACCTCTCAGAAAGCCATCAAAGGCAGTGTATTGTCTGATTATCTTGCTGAGCAACCCATTGATGATTATCAGCCTATGAGATTTGACTTCCCTGATGAAGACATCATGTTCATAAAAGCAAAAGATCATGAAGAGCCTATTCACACTGAAGGGCCTAACCCAGAAAAAGAATGGACTATGATGTTTGATGGGGCTGTTAATATGAATGGTCGTGGTGTTGGTGCAGTACTCATTACACATAAGGGAGTTCACATGCCTTTCTCGGCAAAACTCACTTTTAACTGCACTAACAACGAAGCTGAATACGAAGCCTGTATCATGGGTCTTGAGGAAGCCATTGACCTCAGGATTAAGACTTTAACTGTATTCGGAGATTCAGCTCTGGTAATTAATCAAACCAACGGCAAATGCTACACTCACCAGGAGCATCTGATACCTTACAGGGATTATACAAGAAGGTTACTCACATTCTTCACAACAGTCAAACTTGAGTATATCCCTCGAGATGAAAATCAGTTTGCAGACGCTCTGGCCACCATTTCATTCATGATCAAAGTTCAAGCTGCCAACTTTGTGCCTCGAATTTCAGTATCCAGACTTGACAGACCAGCATACGTATTCTCAGTAGACCTTGCTAAAGATGAAAACCCTTGGTTCTATGACATCAAATGCTTCTTGGAGGATCAAACATACCCACCTGGGGCATCATCCAATGACAAGAAGACATTAAGAAGGCTAGATGGTAGTTTCTTCCTGAATGCTGATGGCTCCTTGTACTAGAGAAACTTTGATATGGTACTTCTCAGATGTGTTGATAAGACAGAAGCAGACTTGTTGATGCACGAGGTGCACGAAGGATCTTTTGGTACCCATGCTGGAGGGCATGCTATGGCTAAAAATTTGTTAAGATCAGGCTATTACTGGATCACAATGGATGCAGACTGTTGTGCTTATGCCAGGAAATGTCATAAATGCTAGATTTATGCAGATAAAGTGCATGTGCCTCCCAATCCTTTGAATGTGATGTCTTCACCTTGGCCCTTTGCCATGTGGGGCATAGATATGAATGGAAAGATTGAACCGACTGCTTCAAACGGCCATAGATTCGTCCTGGTAGCTATTGACTATTTTACCAAGTGGGTTGAAGCAGCTTCATACGCAAATGTCACCAGGCAAGTGGTAGCCCGATTCCTGAAGAGAGACATCATTTGTCGGTATGGAGTGCCCGAGCGAATCATTACTGATAATGGTTCCAACTTAAACAATAAAATGATGGCAGAACTGTGTCGGGACTTCAAAATCCAACATCACAATTCTTCTCCTTACAGGCCAAAGATGAATGGCATTGTAGAGGCAGCTAACAAGAATATCAAGAAGATTGTGCAGAAGATGGTAGTCACCTACAAAGACTGGCATGAAATGCTACCATTTGCCTTGCATGGGTACCGTACGTCAATCAGAACATCCACAGGGGCAACACCGTATCAACTTGTGTATGGTATGGAGGCAGTCCTACCTGTTGAAGTTGAATTACCCTCCTTGCGAGTACTAATGGATGTCAAGCTGAATGAAGCAGAATAGGTCCGATCCCGATACGAGCAACTGAGTCTGATTGAAGAGAAGAGGTTAGCTGCAATCTGTCATGGGCAGCTGTATCATAAAAGAATGAAGAAAGCCTTCGATCAGAAAGTCAGACTTAGAGAATACCAAGTAGGAGATCTTGTGCTGAAAAGACTCCTCCCTCCTCATACAGACCACAGGGGCAAGTGGACTCCAAATTACGATGGCCCGTTCATAGTAAAGAAAGTTTTCTCGGGTGGAGCACTGATGCTCAGTACTATGGATGGTGAAGACTTCCTGTCCCCTGTAAATTCAGATGCAGTTAAAAAGTACTTCGCATAAATGACCCGCTGGACATAAAAACAGAATGTAAGTCCAGGCAAAAATAGGGCATCCCGACGAGTCAAAAACAGAATAAAAGACTCGGGCAAAAATAAGGGAAAATAAATAACAAAAAATGTACACCCGCTGAGTTGAAAAGCCGCATTGGACAGCTCAGGCAAAAATGGGTATCCCGGTGGATTGAAAACCCGAAAGGGCGATCCACGCAAAATAAGGGAATAAGCGAACAACTGCATTCTGAATTCGTCTGTATCACTTACAGCATGGCAAGCTCGAAAGGTTAAAAGCATCGGTCAGAATCAACCTTCTTCGAAAGTAAGATGAGAAGAGCGTCAATGTCATACAAGTCATAGCAAAAGGGGAAGCGCACTGAAGCGTCATCAACATTGCCAGCACTTTACTTTTCTCAATTTGTAACAATCTCCTCATTTCAGGGGATTTGTTTCTTTGACTGTACTTGCCAATTCAGGGCACCCCAAAATTAATAAAATCAGATCTTCAGTCACATTTTGTCTCGTATACTTTATCTTTATTTGCAAAATGTCCGATGTCCTTAATATAATAGTTGCACAAATACATGTGCGTCTTTTTCTAAAAAATACAAGCTTGCAGGAAATATATTTGCTCCCGGAAGTGTCTGAACTCCTATGATGGAATCCAGTAAGGGATACCTCGGGATACTTGTACGTTTCTTTGCCAATACAGGATTGCAGGTATTCAAAGCACAACATGGGGCATGAAGGCTTCTCCTCAATCATTACTTACTCAGCACATCTTCCAAACAGCACCAGAGATGCTTACTCCCCAGCTAAGTTGCCAAACGTCATCCTCCTTAGCGGAATCACATAAATCACTAGGAAGGTCATTCAGTGATCATTCCTCCCCATCCAAGTGCAAAGACAGGGAATCATCTCCCCACAGAGTTTCAGCCTCTATCCAGAAGAGCAATGTCAGAAGACCTCACAACAAAGTGACGAAAGCTTCCACAGCCCCAACTGGGCTCCTCATCACCAAGGATAGGTCTATCAATGACTTGCTTCCCCAAGCAGAATCATATATCAGATCTACCAATGATCTCGTGCCCAGCTGGGATATCCTTTTATAGCAGATCAATCAGAGATCTTCACAGCAGCGGGATCCGAATCACGGATCGATATCTTTAGCATAATCATAGCATTCACATCATACTCTCCCCCCAGAGCGTAGAATTCCGCCTAAAACGGAGCATTACGTAAAAAGTTAAACATATAGCATAATCATAAGCCATGTTTTGAATCAATCACTTGTGGATACTGACATACCACCCACAATATACAGAATGCCTCCCAAATTCCCCAGCAGAAAGCCAAAGCGTCCCCTTTGCACTCACAAATGCATATTAATACATTCTCCCGACACCCGTCCGTGTCACCTATCCCCAGCGAATCCCAATAAATTATTTCCTTTCTATCTGACATTCGTCCTATGTCATGATACTTTTCGGCAGCCGTACCCTGCCAGGTGATCGTCCTTCACCTTCTGATGATCGTCCTTCATCATCCCTCCAGCGGAGTCTCCATTATTGGAACCATTTTCTATCCGACATTCGTCCTATGTCGTGATATTTTTAGCAGCCGTACCCTGCCAGGTGATCGTTTTTCACCCTTTCGATGATCGTCCTTCATCATTTTATCCGATGGTCGTCCCCATCGTAGATCTTGTTATCTAACATTCGTCCTATGTTATGATAAACCCCGAGAGCAGCCGTACCCTGCTAGGTGATCGTCCTTCACCTCTTGATTATCATCCTTCATCATGTTTATCCGATGGCCGTCCCCATCGTCGACCTTTTCTATCCGGCATTCGTCCTATGTCGTGATATTGTTGGCAACCGTACCTTGCCAGGTGATCATCCTTCACCATAGATGATCGTCCCTCATCTTATCCCCCAAAAGAGCAGTCGTCCCCTGCAAGGTGATCGTCCTTCACCTTCGATGACCGTCCCTCATTGCTTATTTCTCCAAACTGATGGTCGTCCCCATCATTTACTTTACTTTCAATCCCCAGAGAGCCTTGTTTCTTTGCTTGATGGCCGTCCTCGTCATGATCTCAAATTCCCCAGCATGTCGGTCGTCCCCGTCATTGCTTTATCCCCAGCAATCGTCCTCTGCTTGATGGTCGTCCCCCATCACCCACATTTTATACTCACACCTTACTTTCTTTTACAATTTATATCCCTTTTCTTTTTCCCAGTGAGCGCAAATTTTGGACTGTCTTTGGTATTCAACCACAAGTTATCTTGTTTGTCTGTTAAGTCGTTGCTTACATCCGGCACAGCTAACTCATGTTCGAATAGGGGCAGCTGTAAACACCCCAAATTTTCCCTCACTAATTTCACCATGGCTTATGATTCTTTCATATGCATAAGTTCAATCATATCATCTCATATTGCATTTTTGCTTCACTGCATTGGTTCAAAGTCATCTGCATCTAGGGTTTGTGATGTGAGCCATCCCTGAGCCATCTGAGCCACTCCAAAGGTCATCAATCATCTCAATAGGGTCCATGTATGTTCAAGCATCATATTATATCCTCCCAAGGTCAAGAAAGTCAGAAAATCACAAGAACTGAAGAAGGCATGGAAGCAGAGCCAAGCTTAACTGCACAGATGACCTAAAATTAGGGTTTTGATTTCAGAGGACATTACTCAAAAAATTTTGGTCATTCTTGTTTCTATGGGTCTCTATATGATGTAAGGAGCATGCATACCAATTTTCATGAAGCAATTCAATGGGGAAGGCATCTGATCAATAGATGACTTCTTGAGCAAGTTAGTGTAAAATCAGGGCATCTGAGGCCCCCAATCATCCAACCAAAGAATCTTATCCATCATTTTGGATGTATATGATCTTTCTTTGATCTTATAAGAAGTTATAAGTTCATAAAATTAAAGAATTTCAAGCCATTTGCAAAGTTGCCAGTTTGGGAAAGTGACTTGTAATGCAAACTTGCCATTTTGGGAAAGTTTTTCAACCTCCTCTTTTTGATTCAAAAATGCTTCAAATGAAAAATTCTTGGTCATGAAAGTTGTAGATTGGATCATTCCCTTTTCAAAAAGTACAAGAACTTGACCTAATTCATCATAGAACTCAAGTTATGGCTTTGCAAAGTTGGGAAAAATCACTAAATTTCACTTATGCACCAAAGAGGGAAGTTTGCAAATTCTCATGCCAAACCAATTTGTGACCTCAAAATGACTTCTAACCATTGCACAAACATCATACATGACATAAAATTCAGAATTGCCCAAAGATTTCTCAAGTTTCATGCCTTGATCATTAAGATTTCTCAAAGGGGCCAAAACCTTAATAATTTGCAAAATCACCCACAAACTTCATTCAACTTGCTGCCTTGCCTCAAAACTGATCCCATGGACCTCCCTAAAGCCAGCTGCGCAGGACACCCCATTGTCCTAGGCCTGCCATGTGCCCATACCCCAAGTACACCAACTCTTGACTTTATGCATTTTGCCTCATACCAATCAACATAGGCCACCACCCACCCTCTGACCTATCACAGCTTATTATGTGGATCAAAACCAAGCAAAAACACATAACATTGCAGCCTAACACTTGGGAATCCTCAGCATTGCCAAAAACTCTCAAACCTGCAAAACTCTTCGAAACTCAGCACACAAGCTCCAAACCTCAAAACAAATTCCATAGAACAACTCACCATGACTCTCTGATCATCTTCCAACCATCACTTTGCCCTGAAATACCCTGAATCAAAAACACGATTTTCACATTTTCTTGAACTGAGTTTCAGCCAACATTACTTAGAGGCCATATAAACTCCAACCAAGCATCACAAACTCTTCAGAAGGATCAGTGGAGTTGATTTGAAACAAAGAACTGGCCAGAAAGTACCAAAGGTGAAAGCTCAAGTTCAGGTGAGCTCAAGAACTTTTTTTCCAGAACTCCCATTTTAAGTTTCTAAATGATCCCTTATGCTTCAATGATCACCATGATATGATTTGTTTTGAAAATGAGTGAAAAATGGCCATGTATGCTTGTTTTGAAATTTTGCCCGTAAAACTTGATTGCTTCGATTCTTGTTGTTAATGTAATATAAATGGATTTCGTGCCTGGATTCTTGTTTATTGTTGTTCATTGATCATTTCTGGAGAGTTTGAGGGCTTGGGGTTGCGTATTTAGAGAGATTGAATGAGAGGTTGGCCGGAGAAGATGACCGGAACACTGTTCCGGTCACCTGAAAGTAATTAGGGCTCAGATTAGGGTTTTAATCATAATTAGCGTAGTTTGAATTCTGGCCCTTGGATTGCGCGCGAAGTCAATTCCCTCCCTTTTCATTTGAACCTGGACCACTAGATCAGCATACTTCCATTAATTCTCAATTTAATTTTCATTTTAATTGCATTTCTTCATCATTTTATTAAAAATAGCAAAACACTTTCAAAAATTCTTATCTTTTGCATTTCCCTTTCAAATATTTTTCTCATTCTGAAAATAATTTTTATTTTATTTTTTGCATAAAATTCGTATTTTTAAAATATTTAAATGTTTATTTTAATTAATTAATGAGAATTAATTAATTAAAATACCATTTAAGTTTCTAAAAAACACCAAAAAAATCACATTGCATCTTGATACATTTATAAACATTATCAAACCCTTCACACAAATTTCTTTTTGGTTCTTGACCTATTTTGACATTTCTCTTTGGAATTAGGGTCTTTAGAAATCAATATTTTTACCCTAACTTAGAAAAATTCTTTCTGCCAAACCATGAAGAGTTTGATGATGGTTCTTTTTGCATTGCATTCCTTTTGTCATGTAGTTTCTAGGATAAAATTGGCATGAATTTATCTTCCCTTTTCAATTTGTTTTGCATTTTTCCTTTTGAAGTGCCTTAAAACCCTAGCAAACTTAGGAAAATCATAACTTCCTTAGGGTTAAGAGTTAGGTCTTCCTCTTTGGGAAGTGAACTTATATAGGTTTAAGGTACATTTGATCCTATTTTCAATTTTTTATCTCATGTCTTGCTTCTGGTTTTGAATTTTGCATTGCATGTTATATATAAACCCTAATCTTTGCCTTCATTTGCATTCATGCTTCATATGCTTGCATACATGAACTTGTCATGACATTTTATGCATCCACATGACATATAAGAAATCTTAGGACACATTACAATCATGTTTGATCTTTGCCTCATTCATTTTCCATGCTTTTGCTTTCATCTCATGTCATATGCATTCATGAACTTCCATGCTTACTTTCATATCTCATTTGCATTCCCATCTCTTGTATGATCATTCCTCTCACTTGGCATTCTTTCATATCATCTCTTTGCATCATTTACATCTTGATTATGCTTCTGGTTTTGGTTTGCATCCTTGCATCTTTCTCATTTTTCATTTCATTTCATCTCCTTTTGCTAACTTTTCAGGTGGTAAGTGCTTTGAGAAGTGAATTTGCCTTCACTTTTCGTAATCTCTTCTAATAAAGGTTTTGTTTTGTCATGAGGTTAATCCCTAATCATGGATTAAGTTGAGGATCCTTCCTCAGCTTAAATGTTCTCATCTATTATCCTTCTATTAGGATGGTGTAATGGGTCCATTAAATCTTTGATTATGGCTTAGACTCATTACTTAACACTAAACTAAAACTTCAAAAACATTTAAATAATCACAAGTAGGTGAATGATCTTAATCCTACATCATGGTAATTAAGTGTGAGGTACTTACCTCACACTTAAAGTATTCTCACTACCCCTAATCAGAGGGAAGATGTGGTGAGTTTACTAACCCTTGGCTTAGGCTTAAGCTCATTAACTTATGACAAACACAAAGAGCAATAGTGAAAATACCAAAAACAAACAATAATCGTCTCCTCCGGGATTCTTTTCTCACCTCATTCACTCATAAACGAGAACTCGCTTCTTCCGTCTAATGCAAGACAGTTAGCACCTGAGCCAGACATGTCATACACTTGAGCATAGACAAGCAAGCAACTCACAAGTCAATTCATTTGCAGTCTCTTTGAGTCGAACTACGATGTTCTGACTTCCTCATTGCACGAGAGGATACGTAGGCATAACTTAACGGTTATCGAACAAAATTCTTTGTATATCCCCCCCCCCTCTTCCAGCATTATTCTTTAATCCTCATAATCTTGAGCTTCATACTCTTTTCTTGCACTGACACTTCTTTATTTCACTTCACACTTCTTTCTAGCACTGACACTTGCATTCTTTTCCAGCTTTTGCACACAAATAGCACTGACACCACCCCTTTAAAACACAAATATTTCAAGCGTGGATCCCGTCGAGTACGGCGGATAATCTGGGTGCTAATACCTTCCCAGGTTGTAACCAACCCCCTTTCTCAGTTTCTCTGGTTCGCAACCGTCTTATCCATCTCTTCCTAGGTTTATGCAGCATTACCCTTCCTTCGGGATAAAAATTCCTAGCTGGCGACTCTTTTCATTCTTTCTCCTTTCGTCGACCGTTCGCGTTTGTACCCCTCTTGGCCCTGTGTCATCAGGTGGGAGCGACACAGGGAAACAATTAAAATTGTCTTTGAGTGTCGAGTGACAATGGATGAACAGATTATACCATGCAAGTCCCCGGGGCACATGTGTGTATACTGTTCTTGCAGGTTTTGCAGGGCGATATTGTATTTCCCCTAGCAGAGAGTGCTCCCCAGCTAAGCTAGAGCAAGTGGAATATCCAGCAAAACTTCAAACCTAATCAAAGAGGTGTCCTCCCCAAGTGGCGGTTGTTCTTCACGAGAAAGACCTGGTTATCCCCAGTAGAGTTCAAATGGAACCTTCCCCAGCGGAATTCCAAGGCTAATGAAGAGCTTTCCTCCCCAAGAGGATTATCTTTCCACGAGGAAGTCCTCCCCAGTGAGTAGTTGTGCGCCTGGTTTCCCCACAGAGTAAGAATTTTCAAAATTCCCTCCCCAACTAGGGTCTGACTAAGCATCATCCCCAGCCAAGTCTGAAGACGGTTATCCTTCGCAGATTTCATGATCGGGACTTGCTCCCACCATTGAAGTATTCTCCCAGAGAAGTTTCCAATTTATTTTTGGCCTTTGTGATGATACGGACAGGTATTCATCTCCCAAGTCAGAGATAAGCATCATCAAAGCCTCTTGACCTGGTTCCCCTGCAGAGCCGTGATTATTGTTGCCAATCAGGGCACTTTGTTTTATGCTTGTTCGCATTCCCTAGCACTCGTTGGTGCTCGCGCTTCGTTTCTTGCTCGTATGCATGTCCTAGCACTCGTCTGTGTTTGATGTTTGATAGTTGCTCGTATGCATCCCCTTAACATTTGTCTGTGTTTGATGTTTGATATCTGTTGGATATTTGTCTGCTTTTCCAGCACTCGCTCGTTTGTGAATTATTCTTCGTTTGATTTTCCCCGGCGGAGTTGGGTTTCTTACTGGGCATTTGTTGCCCATATGCACGCCCTAGAACTCGTCCATGTTTGAAATCTTCTGATGCTCGTATGCTTTCCCTAGCAGTCGCATGTGTGTGGTAGATGTTGTTGCTCGTATGCACGTCTCGGCACCCGTCTATGTTTGATGTTTGATTGTTGCTCGTCTGCATTCCCCAGCGCTCGTCTGTGTTTGTTATCTGTTTGAAACTCATTTGCATTGTTTGGATACTCGTCTGTATCATCCCTCATACTCGTCTGTATTGCTACTCCAGATGCCCGTCTGTGTTGGATTTCTGGTACTCGTATGTATTGCTACTCCGAATGCTTGTCTGTGTTGGATTTCAGGTACTCGTCTATATTGCTACTCCAAATGCTTGTCTGTGTTGGATTTCTGGTACTCGTCTGTATTGCTACTCTGAATGCTCGTCTGTGTTGGATTCCTGGTACTCGTTTGTATTGCTACTTCAAATGCTTGTCTGTGTTGGATTTTTGGTACTCATCTATATTGCTACTCCAAATGCTTGTCTGTGTTGGATTTCTGGTACTCGTCTGTATTACTACTCTGAATGCTCGTTTGTGTTGGATTTCTGGTATTCGTATATATCAGTGGCTGATATTCATCGGTATCATCGCCTGAAGCGCTCGTCCGCATTTCTTAGGTCATCGTCTGATATTCGTTTGTATCAGTGACTTATGGAACTCGTCTGTATTTCTCTTGATGATCATCCAATATTCGTCTGTATTGAAGAGGTTTGAAGTCCTGACGGTGGGATTAAATGTCAAAATGGTTGTCGGTCCTGGCGTAACAGGGTTATCCGAAGGAGGTTCGTCTGTCTCAAAGACCACTTATCTACGCGAGATTTGTGAGGAGGGTTCGTCAAATCCTAATGTTGCACCTGGCGTAACAGGTTTTCCCGAAGAAGACTCGTCTGTCTTAGACCATATATCCACGGATAATATATGAAGAGGGTTCGTCTATCCTGATTATGCATGTCTATCCCACAGACTTAAGTGCATCACCGGTCCTGGTGTAACAGGTTCTTCTGAAGGAGATTCGTTTGTCTCAGGTCATATATTGCAAAATGTATGAAGAGGGCTCGTATGTCTAGTCCCTGGCGTAACAGGTTTGCTTGAAGAGGGCTCGTACGTCTAGTTCCTGGCATAACAGGTTTACTTGAAGAAGACTCGTTGTCTAAGTTTTTCTATCCGGCGTAACATTTCAGGTTGGAAGGAGCTCGTCAGCTTCGTATTCACTTCAGTCGCCAAAGCGTCATTTGGTTGGGTTTAATTCCCATTGCTTGCAGTCTCCAGCAGAGTGCAAATTTCAGGTCTTCTTGGTATTCAACCATAGTTTATCTTGAACAGTCGATAGCCTGTGCTACCTTCCTTTTCAGATTAACAGTTGCTTGAATAGGGGCAGCTGTACAACCCCAAATTTTCCCTCTTCTTTTTAGCATCATCATCATCATATCATAATCATCATAAGCATGTCATATCCTAAACATTTTTCATAGAAAAATGAAGCATAGCACTTGCGTGTTCTAGCATAAGGCATATGATCAATCATCCGGGAAATTTGAAGCACTACAAGTCAAAATCAAGAGCATGGTAACCTGGCAAGAAGCTCACAGGATCTTTTATGCAAGCTCTGTATCATGTTCAAAGCCCTAAAAAGGATTGAGGATCAAAATCAGATCAAACGGTTGGCGTCGGGTTATTATGGAAGTTTCCCACCAAAAGGAGGGAGAATTCAAAATTCACTGGTGTTAATCGGTTAACGCTTTGGTCAACCGGTTAACGGCTGCGAATTTTGAATTCCAGCAGTAAAATTCAGCATGTGTTTTGGCTCCAATTTTCCAATTTTCTGATTTTTACTCATTTTGAATTAAGGAGAAGGATCTAGAGCATTTATCCAAGCCTAATTCCAATGCTAGGTCCTAATCACTTTCTAAGTTAATCCCAAACCATATATTTTGGATCCCAAACCAAATTTTTGGTCCCCAAACCTAAACCATATTTATTCCATTTCCCTCCAAACCAAGAGGGGGCTCTCTCACAATTTTCAATTCTCATTTTCTGAATTTTGATCTCTCTCACCATTCTCTCACTTTTCTCTCCCCATTTTCCAAATCACACAAAGTTCCTCTTTGAAGATCACAAGACTTTGCCTTAAAGCTTGTAGATCTTGGAACTAGACCTCCATCCATAGCTTCTTTGCATCAATTTGCTGGTTTAACTACATGGTTCAGATCTAGTTTGGAGATTAGAAGTGCTTTTGGAGCCAAAATTCGGCATCAAGACCCTTTGCTTGCATTTATTTTGCGTGATGTGTGAAGATTAGCACCGGATCTTCGATGTTTTCCGTGCAATTCCTCATTTCCAGCTCAAAGAACAATTACCAAAGCATACGTCAGCTTTGTAGGTTGGTTAAATTCAGATTTAGCTCTGTTTTAGCTTATTTGCATGATTGTGCTTTAGATCCACCATGTGCTTGTGTGTTTGCTTGTGTTGCTTAAATTGATTGGTTGATTTATAACCGGATCTGTGTGCTAATGTTCATGAGCTTAATGATGTTGATTAATGTGAATTGTTCCATTTATTTCATGCTTAATTGATTGTTGGTTTGTGGTGGAATTATTTGGATAAGCTGGATTTGAGCTGATTTTCTGCAGGTTTTTATTGTTGTTTTTACAGTGTTAACCGGTTAACGCTTTGGTTAAGTGGTTAACGCACCTGTTTCTGTGTTGATTTGCTGCAGGTTTAAACTGGTTAACCGGTTAACGCTTTGGTTAACCGGTTAACACTGATGTAGAATGTCATTTTGGAGCTGTTTTGAGCTTGTTTGATTCCCTTACTTGTCTTAATTGCCATGGATCATTGTATGATCATTGAATATGCTAGTTTAGGGCGATTTGCTTGCTTGTTGGTGTATTCTTTCATGTTCTCGACGCATAAGTCATGTATTTGCGAAGCTTGGCATGTTGTTTGATCTTTGTTGACTTGAACTTTAAGCATGTTAATTCCATGATTGTGTTGATGAGTATTTGCTGGAATTTTGCTAACATTTCAGGGGCTCATGGTAAGAGAAGTGTGGATGTTTATCCACATTTCAACTCTTCATTTTTTTTAGTTGCTTTCTACTTTGTGGTTTTTGATGTGCCTTATGCCATCATGTGACTCAATTCTTATCTTTCCCCTCTAGAAGCAACTTATCTCCTTTAGAGGAGTAAGTTTCTCTCTAGCTTTCCTCTCCTTTCTTTTACTTCTCCTTGGTTCTTCTTTTCTCTTAGGATAGTTGAAACCTCACTAACCTTAGGACCACTTTTTGCATGATAACTTTAGGTTTAGTCTTTCCCCTTTAGACTTTTGCCTTTTGCTCCTTTGGTTCTTTCTATTCTCATCTCAAAACAAAACCTAAAAAACATTAATAAGGAAAGAAGTGACCTTTTGTGTAATAGACTTATTCCATGGGGCATATGTATTCATTCCATCTTGGAATAGTGCATTTGTCTAGCATGATGCACAAGTCGGATCATGAGGTCATCTTCATCAAGAAAACTATAAAAGATACTTCTTCATTTTTAATCACTAAAACACCTAATAAATTCAACAAGTCCATGAACTTAGGCCCTTGCCCTTGGAAACAAGTCTTGGATAAATTCTCCTTACTAGGTGTGCTTGTTCTATTATTCCATTTTGGAATGTAGTAGCAAGTACACATTCCATGGAAAATAGTTTGAGTTCATTCTCTTGTGCCATACCAATAAAAGACTCATAAAAAACACAAACAAATAATAAGCGTCTCTCCTTCGGGATTTCTTTTCTCGTCTCCTTTGCTCCGTATGCGAACTTGCTCCTACTTGTCATTTTGCAAGACGGTTACGCACTCGTCGTCTGAGCCTGCAACACCTGAGCATTGACATAGGCAGTTCAAGCTTTAAGACACAAGCAATCTTTCCACCCCTAGTTAGGGGAACTACGGCGTCTCTAATCCTCATTGTCCAGATGAGGTACGTAGGAAGCGGGGTAGGGCCCGTTCGAGCACACTCTTTTATTTTCCCTACATTTTCCCCCTTTCTTTTCTTTTCTTTTCCTTTCCTATTTCCCTTCTTTTTGCAGCAACTTTAATTCTTTCACCCTTTGAAACAGTTTCTTTGCAAGCGTGGATCCCGTCGGGTACGACATACGATCTGGGGTGCTAATACCTTCCCAGGTCGTAACCGACTCCCGAACCCAGTTTCTTTGGTTTGCAGGACCTATGTCTTTCCTTCTCTTTTCTTCGGTTTGTGTAGCATTACCATTCCCGTTTCTTCGGGATAAAAATGCCTGGCTAGCGACTCTACCTCTTCCGTGCCACTTTCGCGTTTGTACCAGGATGGAAATCCAGGGAGCGACACCTACGCATTTCCCTTAATAAATCCAAGGTATTGACTACTTAATCCTTAATAGTAAGGACAGTCTTACCCTTGAAAGGAAATAAAGAAACATGAAAGACTAACTTAGGGTAGGTAGCGCTTAATTACTTGCTCACACTTTCAAAAACTCTTTTCACACCCCACTTTTAAAAATCTTTTCAAACTCAAGACATTGTATACATCCATACGAGGATCATTACAAAGACTTATGAAAATTTTCTAAACACACACTACACCTTTTCCAAACAAGTTAAAGTGAGCTAAGTAACTAAGAGCCCATGGATATAAAAGGTGCTAACACCTTCCCTTTATATAACCTACCCCCCGAACTCAAAATCTTTTTAAGGTATTTCCTTTTCTTTTATACCCTTTCCTAAATTGGATAAAATAAAAGTAGGTGGCGACTCTTGCTATCCGCACATGTTTTTGTCAAACAAAAACACCCAAGTCAGTTCTCCCACCGTGTTATAGAACTGGCGACTCTGCTGGGGAGTACTAAGTAAAAGAGGGGTTACCTTAGGAATTAGATCACTTACTTGTTTGATTTGATTTCTTTATCTTTAAGGGATTGTTGTGGGGTTACTGTGAGAAAGATCCTAACCTGGATCTAGTGTACCTTAGGTAAGTGGCAATAGACCAAGGAAATTGTACGGCGTATACCGATATGGTTGATCTGGTGGCTACAGTTAGTGTGACTTCTTGGTTGGTGCTTATGTTCCTTAAGTAAGTTGAGGATATTATGAGGTTGCCATATGTTGTCATTAACACTAACTACCCTTTAGAACCCTAATTGACTCATACTGGCCTTTAGAAAGTAGTGAGATAGCCGACTTTGGTGAAGTCTAAAGTTGGTTGATACTCGATGCTACGCTCATTGAGATTCTAATCTTGGGGGGGTTTGGTTGGCAAGTTAGTTACCTACTGAACAACAACCCTTGAGAAGGATCAGTGATATTGAGATCCCTTAGAACCCGGTTACTTTTGTTAGGATAGGATGAACCAACTAAACTTCAAGGGGAGGGTACTTTCCTATAAACCTCATGCAAGCCTCTAAACCTAGGGCTATTGTGTGACTTTCTTGTGTGTGCCACTTGTTTGTGATTAAACATAACATCATAACATCATGACATAATAAGCATAGAATTCTCACAAACCATTTCAAGGACCAAAGGATTTATCCTTATTCTTTGTTGCAGGTTATGGCTTCCACACGTAGGAATACTATCTGGATCAACTTTGTAGGGATACCTTCCGGGCTTAAAGAATTGATCTCAAAACTTCCTAAAAGCTCCCAATTCATCAAGAAGCATGGTTATCTACTTGACTTGGTTACCTCAGGATTTGATGAAGATATGATGAGTGTCCTATACCAATTCTTTGATCCTAAACATCATTGCTTCACATTTCCCGATTATCAGCTGGTGCCCACAATGGAAGAATTCTCCAAGCTACTTGGTGTACTTATTCTTGATCAGAAACCTTTCACAGGCTTAGAGAAGGAGCCTAAACCTGAAGTCATTGTTGCAGCCATACATTTTAAGAAATCAAACATTGTCCTAGAAACAAGAAGCGGAGTTAAGGGTATTCTTGTCAAAGTATTGATAGAGAAAGCTCATGTGTTATTGGATGCTATGAGTTACGATGCTTTTGAGGAAATCTTAGCCTTACTGATTTATGGTTGGGTATTGTTCCCTAATCCCGACCAATTCATAGATGTACACGCCATCAACATATTTCTGACTCACAATCCGGTGCCTACCTTGCTTGGGGATATCTTACACTCTCTCCACACCCGTACTAGGAAAGCGCGAGGAACTCTGATGTGTTGCATACCTCTATTATCAAGGTGGTTTATTTCACATCTTCCTCGATATGTGATGAAGAATGAACAAGGTTTGAGGTGGTCTAAAAGGATAATGTCACTCTCTCATTCAGATATTCACTAGTGTTCCCGATCTATGGAAAATGTCACTATCATTGACCATTGTGGAGAGTTCCCCAATGTGCCACTCCTTGGCATAAGAGGGGGAATTACTTATAATCCTTCTTTGGCACTACGTCAGTTTGGTTATGGTCCGAGTAATGGTCCTCATGACATGCTTATTCAAGGCATTGTGTTTGATTATGACAACGATCTTCAAGTTTACCGTCAAAGGTTTATACGAGCTTGGAGTAAGGTGAACAAGGTTGATAACAAGACTCTGGAACCAAAATACTCAATTCCTATGGAACCGTACCTCAGATGGGTGTGGTCTCATGCTCAGACTCTTATGATGCCATATCCCGCTATACTACCAGTGGCTGTTGAGCCTATTGTTGAAGGAGATGTTCCTTATACCATTCTTCATCCTGATATGCCTACTGACCTAGAAGAGTTGCAGAAGTCTTGGATCCAACTGAAGGAGCAAAGGGATACCTTTGAAGCTCAGTTCAAGGCTAGCCAAGAAAGGGTGTTAGAGCTGACAAAGAAACTACACGAAGAGAGGAACCTCAATACATATCTCAACACAAAGAGGAAGCGTCCATGGGAGACTTAAGTCTCATATGTTTATTTTCTTTGTACCTTCTTCTTATTTTCTTTTATTGTAAGCCCAAGGGGCAATTTTATTTATTTACTAATGAAAGTTTTTGTTTTTGTCTTCCTTTAAACAAATTTAAATCCTACTTGGTCCTTGAAAACATTGCATATGTATCTACATACCATATCATTGCATGACAAGTTTTCACAACAGGTTTCTTATCTTCTCGCTGTTTATTTCAGCAGAAATGGCTCTCGAACAATGTGTCAAAGATCTTCAAGCTCAGAATGCTCAATTTCAAGAAATGATCATGAATTTGTCCAAGGGGCAAGATGAGTTGAAAGCCATCTTCACTAAGGATGTGAAAAAGAAGAATCCTGAAGACAACAAGGATGATCAGTTGGAGCAATTGCAAGCTGAGATGACAGAGATGAGAAACCAGATGAATAGCCAGGTGGCTCTTATCCAGAGCCTAGCCCAGGGGCAAGAAGAACTTATAGTCTTTGTCAATAAACTTTAAGGTAACAGAGTCGGGAATCTAATCATCATTCAACCTTCGATGAAACAAGTTGACTTGGTTGAAAGGAAGATAAGGATAAGAGAAGGAAAGATACGGGTTACTACTGATAGTTCTTCAATTGAAGGAAGAAGGTCTTATAGGGTTAATCTGCCTTAACACAAGGAACATAAAAGACAGTTTATCAAGATCAACACGCCAATGTCGCAAACTTTGCAATGCTTTTTGGAGATGAAGTTGATTACCTTAAAATACCCTCCTCAGAAGCCCAATACTTCCTCTCCTCGCTATAATCCCTATGCAAGGTGTGCATATCACTCCAATTGTCCTGGACATGACACTGATAACTGTTGGACGTTGAGGAATAAGATTCAAGACCTAATTGACGAAGGAATCCTTAAGGTTATGCCAGAAGACCAGATTGAATTCTCCTATTGTTCATCAAACATCAAAGCAGCCAGATACCCAGAGTGACAAGTTTAGAGGAAGAGGCTTTGAGAACATTTGAATTTTCATTTGTAATTTCTTTTGTCAGCTTAGACACTTACTATTATGTCAGATTTTGTTTTCACAATAATGCATTGCATATGTTTGTCTTGAATTAATTCATTTGTTTCACTATATTTAAAACTATGCTTCTTACTTCTATTTTGTAATATTCAACTCTTGTTAAAGATGTAATCCTTTAGAGGGAGGATAAAGAAAACAATACCACAATCTTATGCAGTATGCTTTTGAACAGACTATGTTGACGATGTACAGGCATTATTTCAATTCCTAAACAGTGGAGATATAAGGAAGTTAATCCCTAGTCAACCCTTTTAAGCCTATGAAGTAGGAGTTTTCAGTCTCACGCAAATTAAAACCCTTAATCATAACCTGGGGTAGGGTAGTTCCTAGGTTAACTCAATTATTCCAGTTGTCCTTTTGTACACAACTAATGAAGGTTCCCTATAATCGTTAAGTCCGACAGTCAATATCTAGTAAAAGAAAAGCTCATTAAGTCAAAACCTATGAAGGAGACTTAGTAAAAATTGAGACATCCCGCTGACTGTAATCTGGAAACAAACAGTTCAGACAAAAGGAAGGGATAAAAAAATCAAAAGAAAAAGAGGTCACTACAAATCCTCAATAAAAAAAAGATGACTAGCTTTTCAAATAAACTGATGTCAGTGTTACAATTTCAAACTACTTTGGAGCCTCAATGTATAAGTTAACCGAACATAGGACTAAAGAACATCACGAAGAATGGGTTGGGTAAAATTAAAATTTGAGCTTTTATCCTTTGTTTCTTAAACCGTGAACCAGGCCATGTTACAAACCTTTAAAAGTCCTAACTGAAGCATGGTTAATTCGAAAGCGTACTGCTACAAAAAGGTATCCTGGCTCCTTTAGGGCTTATTATAAATCTTGAGTTAATATCATAGTTTTTACAAACATTGTTTTGCTAAAATAATTCTTTTTCAAAACTTCAAGACAGACATAAGCGTTACATTTTGAATATCATTGTTTGCATATGACTAAGTGTTTGATAGCATAGAAGCTTACATGATGAACATTCAATAAACCAGAGTCCTCCCGACAGACAAAGTTGCTTCTTGGATCAAAGCCAATGTATACAAGGGGCATGGTCATTATCTTCCACTCAAGGGGGAATGCCATGTTACTGTCCAATTCATTTGGGGCAGTCAGGTCAAGATTCAACGATTCTTAATAGCCAGGGGGCAGATCTCCTCATCTGAATTTCCAGAAGTAACATTACCGAATTCATGATGCCAGGGGCATATTATTATGGAGCATTTTATTTATTTCTCTTGAGGTAGATCCTTTCAGATAACTCTATTATGGGATAAATAATCCTCAGCTAGGGGCAACGCTCTCTTTTCAAAACTAATCAGATCAAGCTCATTAATCATTACCCGGAGCGTATACGGTCCACCGCAGTCTGAAAACATATTCCTATCATTACACTGCCTTGATATTGGATTCTCAGCATAAGCCATTATGGGAATTAATTGTATGTGCCAATAATATCAGATGGTGTCAGTATCATGTCTTCAGATTCAGTCATGACAATTCCTAGAAAATTACTCGAGGAAGTCGAGAATATCAGAAGTTCTAAATCCATTGGTTACTTTGAATGAGTATACACTTTCAAAATTGATACAACTCTATTTTCAAATTCAGGTTTACTTTTCCCTTTTTACTTAAGCGAAAACGTTTATTGATTATGTTTGAATGTATATATGCTTTTGAATATGATTGATGTTTACCAGAAATGTATAAAATACAATAATAGCATTTACTAATGACGATTGGAGGTAGGAATCCAACGAATCTTCGCCAGTTCATCCCCACAGAGTAATCTTTATGAATATATTCTAACGAAATACTCTAAGTAGCCTTTTGTACCTCCGACTCTACGAGATCCTTAAGCAGATTTCTCTCAAGCACAATATCCTCCGAAGAAATTGACACTCATTCGAATAAGTCTCCCAGGGGAATGTCCGTCTATTTTATCCCCAAGCAGGGTATTTAGGAATTTAATCCTTCAATAAGAAGTGCGACGGACGAAAAACGGAAGATCCTAAGTACAATATTCTGAAACAAGACGGGAACATGTCTTCATACTCCTCAACAACAAATCGGGATGTATTTTCCCCAGCAAGAAATTGTTACATGAAGCTACTAATATGCTTCGAATATATAATTCATACATACATCATTTACATCATATCATGGCATACACATCCATAATGCATACGACGTTCTTACCTACATTAAGAACATCATGTTATACATGCATGCAAACAATCCTACATAAGCTAATCTCTCCTTTTCAGGATAGTTCAAAGTCAGATAAACATTTCCAACTCCCCGAGACAGTTCAGAGATGATCTATACGAAGATCTAGTGTTGATACTTAGTGCAGGATACTTTCCAAAAGCAATTTAGAGATAATCTAAATGAAGATTTAATTCTGATGCTTGATTTAAGAAATTGTCCTTGAGAGAGTTCAGAGACGATCTATACAAAGATCTAGTGTTGATGCTTAGTGCATGATACTTTCCAGAAGCAATTCAGAGATAATCGACACGAAGATTTAATTTCGATGCATAATTCAGAAAATTTTCCTTGAGACAGTTCAGAGGCGATCTATACAAAGATCTAGTGTTGATACTTAGTACATAATGCTTTCCAGAAGCAATTCAGAGATAATCGACACGAAGATTCATTTCTGATACTTAATTCAAGATATTTTCCTAGAGACAGTTCAGAGACGATCTATACGAAAATCTAGGATGATACTTAGTACAAGGCATCTTATTCTCCAAAGATAGTTCAAAGACGGTCTACACGAAGATCTAGTGTTGATACTTAGTACAAGATATGTTATAGAGACAGTTCAGAGATGGTCGAGACGAAGATCTAATTCTGATACTTAGTGCAGTAACAACATTCTGATACTCCTATCAACAAATACTTTGGATGGCATCTATAAGCCCATCTACATTTACTTTGAATGACATCTTTAATGCCATTCAAGCAATACAATCAACCAACTGTGTTACTTTGCGCACCGGCGAGTGCAAATTTTTGGGCTTTAGTGTTCAATCCTCTTCAACCTTCAAGTCACGAATGGCGTATGTGCCAATCTAACTCCTTGGGTTTCAGAAAATTGAACAGGGGCAACTGTTGTACCCCTAAATTGTCTCTCTCATATTCATGACAATATGTCTCAAGAGTTCTCCTGAGGGTCACAAGATTCACAATTGCTCAAGAGGATTCAAGGGTTCATCAGACAAAGCCTCCTCCTAAGCAATGGATCTTGAACTAGGGTTTTGATTTTCTCAAGGAAAAATGAATTTCCAAAGCTTCAAGTAGACTTCATGACATCCCATATACCTCAAAGAATCCTCATGTCAAGTTTCAAGGCCTTCCACACAAGTTTGGTTAGTCAGATGCTCAGATACTTAAAAATCAGTTAACTTGGTCAACAAGTCAATTGTGGTCAACAAAAAGTCAAACTTCAAGATTTTTGGATAACGTCAAGATTATGAGGTGAAATTCATCATTTGATCAAGGGTTGATCATGATTCATCAAGGAAACATCATAATCATCAAAAATCATGAGTTACTAAATTAGGGTTTTGTGCAGGAAAAATCAACTGACCATTGACCAGCCATAACTTTCACATACTTCATCAAAAATTTCCCATCCAAAGCTCCTTTTGAAGAAAATCCATTTCTCAACAACTTTGTGTCTCACAAGCCAAGTCCAGGAATGCTACATTTGAAAGATATGAGCTAAGACATTATAGGTCTTTTTGAAAGTCAACAAAAAGTCAACTTTTTCTAAAGCTCATAATTTAAAAATGGTAAATGATATGGACATGGTACCAAAATGGTTGATTAGAGGACACTCTTAATTAAAATAAATTATATAAAATCATTTTTAATTAAAATAAATTATATAAAATCAAAATTTTGGTTTGAAATTTATTTTGGGATCAAATATATGGCATTCAAAGTGATTGAAATCCTCCAAATTCGTGTAAGACCAATATAGCATGTGTATATTTGAATTTTGGACAATTAGGAAAAATTGGTTTCTTAACATGAAAGCAACTCAAATCCATACAACCAAAGCCCAAAATCCGACCTAATGCATTCTATTATAAGTACATAACAACAATACAAGGATGGGACACAAAAATTCAAAGGACAAAAAGAGCACTTTTCAAACCAAAATTCTTCAAGAAACTTGATTTTAAATTTCCCCATTGGAGCCCTTTTCAAAGCATTCTAAAGGTTGAAATTGCTTTATTGAAGCATTCTGGATATGTTTCCATCCTTACATTCATCGAAACCATGATGACATTCCCAAACTGAATCATATTTCATAGCTTTCTTGACTTTTTCTATTAAATTGATTCTTGCGTTTTTATTGATTTTAATGATCTAATGATGTTTGTTTGAGTGTATGGAAGCTTTCTGGGCACTTTGATTGGATTTTCGTTGCAGGAGTCAAAGATCACCATTGTTAGGGTTTATAGTTTGAAATTAAGACTTCTCGGTTAAGTCAGTTTCAAGAGCATTGGATGATACATTTGAACTCTATGACTCGTGGGCAATTGATTTGCATGTTTAAACTAATCTAATTGTGCATATTTTATTGATTTTAGATTTCCAGGTCAATTAGCTACGAAATTTTCGTAGCTAATTTGAAGCCAGACCGTAGCAAAATTCATAAGTCAGAGGTTGAAGACGACCAAGATTCGCGCGCGTGTTTATGATTCAAATTTTAATTTATTTTATTATTTACTTGTTCCATATCATTATCACAGGCGCGCGTCTGGCCTAGTGGTTGAGAGAGGAAGCTATAACCTTTAGGGCGTGGTTTCAAACCCAGCCTCCAACAATTTTTTTCATAACCTATTATTTTTTTTGTTTTATTTTATAATCTATTTGTTTCAGGTTATTATCACCAGGCACGCATGGCCTAGTGGATGAAGGCAAGGCATATGAGGCAGAGGGCCTGGGTTAAAACCCAACCTCCAACATTCTTTTTGCAACCTGATTTTTCTCTTATTTTTGGTTCTTTATTTTATCACAATTTGCTGGATGTTTTTGCAATCAATGTTAGATGAAAAACAAAAACTTATGATCACAGATTTGACTGAAATTGAATTTTATTAATTGGATAATGGCCCTGAATAGACATTACATCGGGAAGCAATCCCTGAAAAGAGGAAATTGCCCAAAAAGGAAAACAAATTATCCTATTAGCAACGTGAAGAATGGATCTCATCAAGCTCCGACCCGGCTATGACTTGTATATCTTCATGACTCTCCACTTGCTTCGCCTTTGAGGAAAGTGATTGAATTGGTCTTTAACCCTTGGGATGCCCTTAGTTGCAAATGGATCACAAACCTCGCAGATCGCAGTCGTTCGTGTTAGTCCCTCTTTTACGTGGATCGCCCTTTCGGGTTTTCAATCCACCAGGATACCCCTTTTAGCCTGAGTTGTCCAATGCGGCTTTTCAGCTCAGCGAGTGTACATTGTTTTCCAATATTTCCCTAATTTATGCACGAGCCTTTTATTCTATTTTTAGCTCGCCGGGATGCCCATTTTTGACTGGATCTTTATTTTGTTTTTATATAGCAGGTCTTTTTACATGAAGTATTTTCTTACTGTGTTTGTGTTGATAGGGATTGGAAGTCTTCGCCATCCATGGTTGTTAACATCAAGGCTCTGCTCGAGAAGACCTTTTTAACCACGAATGGGCCTTCATAATTGGGTGTCCACTTGCCCCTGTGATCATTTAGAGGAGGAAGAATCCTTTTCAACACTAAGTCACCTGGTATGTATCGTTGAGGCCGTACTTTCTTGTTAAAAGCATGTTTCATTCTCCATTAGTACAACTGTCCATGGCATACAGCTGCTAGGCTTTTTCTTCAATGAGGCTCAACTGATTGTACCTAGCTCGGAGCCATTCAGCTTCATCCAACTTAACATCCATCATTTTTCTCAACGAGGGGATCTCAACTTCGACCAGTAAGACTGCCTCCATACCATACACCAGTGAGAACGGGGTTTCCCCTGTCGAGGTACGTACAGACGTTCGGTACCTATGCAGTGCAAACGGTAGCATCTCATGCCAATCCTTATATGTCACAACCATCTTCTGAATGATTTTCTTGATATTCTTGTTGGCCGCCTCGACGGCTCCATTCATCTTTAGGTGATATGACAAAGAGTTGTGATGCTCTATTTTGAAATCCCGGCATAAGTCGGCCATCATCTTGTTATTGAGGTTAGAACCATTATCAGTAATGATCCTCTCGGGAATTCCATACCGGGAAGTGATATCTCTTTTGATAAACCGGGCGACCACTTTCTTGGTAACATTGGCATAAGATGCTGCTTCGACCCACTTTGTGAAGTAGTCTATAGAAACCATGATGAAACGGTGACCGTTGGAAGCTGTTGGCTCAATCTTTCCAATCATATCAATACCCCACATAGAGAATGACAAAGGTGAAGACATGACACTTAATGGATTTGGAGGTACATGGACCTTATCAACGTATATTTGGCACTTGAGGGAATATTTACAACAACCGGATTCCATGGTGATCCAATAATATCCTGACCTGAGAGGTTTCTTTGCCATAGCATGCCCTCCAGCATGGGTACTGAAGGAGCCTTCGTGAACCTCTTGCATCAACAGGTTTGCTTCGTTTCTATCCACGCATATGAGTAGGACCATGTCGAAGTTTCGTTTTTAAAGTATATCATACTGATTCAAGAAGAGTCCTCCTGCTAGTCTCCTGAGAGTCTTCTTGTCCTTACTGGATGCCCCAGCTGGATATTCCTGAGTCTTCAGAAATTTCTTGATATCATAATAACAAGGTCTATTATCCTCAATACCGTCAATTGCAAACATATAGGCAGACCTTTTGAGACGAGAGACATCGATTCGAGGCACATAATTCTCTTGATGCACCTTGATCATAGAAGATAGAGTTGCCAAAGCATCAGCAAATTGGTTCTCATCTCGAGGTATATAGTTCAATTTGACTTTGGTGAAGAAAGTTAACAACCTCCTGGTGTAATCCCTGTATGGAGCCAAGTGGGGTTGATGAACCAGCCACTTGCCATTAACCTGGTTGATAACTAGAGTAGAATCACCGAAGATCTCAAGGTTCTTGATTCTCATACCGATTGCTTCTTCGATACCCATTATGCAGGCCTCGCACTCGGCTTCATTATTAGTGCATTCAAATGTCATCCGAGCAGTGAAAGGAATGTGTATCCCCTCTGGTGAGATAATGAGAACACCAACTCCGCTGCCGTTCATGTTAACGGCTCCGTCGAATATCAAACTCCATTTGGATTCGGGGTCTGGCCCCTCCTCCGGAAGTGGTTCTTCACAGTCTTTCGACTTGAGGAACATGATGTCCTCATCCGGAAACTCTAACCTCATTGGTTAGTAATCATCAATTGGTTGTTGGGCCAGATACTCTGACAATACACTCCCCTTGATGGCTTTTTGCGAAGTGTATTGGATATCATATTCTGTCAAAATCATCTGTCATCGGGTTACTCTTCCGGTTAGAGCTGGCTTTTCAAAGATATACTTTACAGGGTCCATCTTGGAAATTAGGGGAGTGGTGTGAGTTAACATGTACTGTCTTAGCCGGCGAGCAGCCCATGCCAAAGCGTAGCAATTTTTCTCGAGAAGTGAGTAGCGTGTCTCACAATCGGTAAACTTTTTGCTAAGGTAATAAATGGCATGCTCTTCTCAACCAGACTCGTTCTGCTGACCCATCACACATCCCATTGATCCTTCTAGTACGGTAAGGTACAAGATTAGGGGTCTCCCTGGAACTGGAGGCATGAGAATCGGAGGTTCTTACAAGTACTCCTTGATTAGGTTGAAGGCCTGTTGGCAGTCCTCATTCCATTTGATATTCTGATTCTTCCTCAGAAGCTTGAAAATAGGCTCACACGTGGCTGTTAGGTGCAAGATGAACCTTGCAATGTAGTTCAACCTCCCTAAGAAACCGCGTACTTCTTTCTCACTTCTTGGTTCAGGCATCTCTTGGATGGCGTTTACTTTCGCAAGGTCGACCTTGATTCCCCGTTCACTGACGATGAAGCCTAACAGCTTACTGGAACGCACCCCGAATATGCATTTGTTCGAATTTAACCTTAGTCTAAATTTCTGAAGCCTGTCAAATAGTTTAGCTAAGTTGACTAGATGCTCTTCTTCTGTTTGTGGCTTCGCGATCATATCATCAACGTAGACCTCAATCTCGTGATGAATCATATCATGGAATAGTGTCACCATTGCATGTTGGTAGGTTGCACCGACATTTTTCAAACCAAACGACATGACTTTATAACAGAAGGTGTCCCAGGGCGTAATGAATGTGGTCTTCTCCATGTCTTATGGTGCCATTTTAAAATTATTATAGCCCGAGAAGCCATCCATGAAGGAGAATACTGAAAATTGAGCAGTGTTGTCAACTAGCACATCAATGTGAGGCAAAGGTAAATCATCTTTAGGGCTTTCCCGATTCAAATCCCTATAGTCCACGCACATTCTGACCTTACCATCCTTTTTAGGGACTGGTAAAATATTTGCGACCCATGGGGGATAACTTGTTACGGCCAAGAATCTGGCGTCATACTATTTCTGCACCTCCTCTTTAATTTTGATGGCCATGTTTGGGCGTGTACGTCTCAACTTTTTCTTTAGAGGTGGGCACTCTTCCCTAATAGGTAGTTTATGCACCACGATATCAGTGTCCAATCCAGGCATGTCTTGATAAGACCAGGCGAAGATGTCAAAATACTTTCGAAGCATGGCAATTAGACGACTCTTGATAGATTCTTCTAACGCATACCCGATTTTTACCTCTCTTTTGTATTCTTCGGTACCCAGATTTATCACTTCAATAGGCCTCCTCATGTGGCTGAATCATCTTCTCCTCTCGTTTAAGCAACCTGGCTAGCTCTTCGGGTAATTCACGGTCTTCTTCACCTTCCTCGTCGTCTAGGTAAATCGGATTGTCGAAGTCATATTGAGCCATATCAAGGTCATCGTTGGTGAGACTCGAGGATGAGCATTTGCATGAATGATGATTCATGCTAGATTTTAGAAGTGGTTTTAGATGTGAAAACATTGCAATCTATTTTGAATAAAAATTGTATTTTTCGAAATAAAAGGAAAATGAAAGACAATGAGCAATGAGCTATTATGTCCCGGGTAAGGCATAGGGCTTGAATACAGGAAAACAAAACATAAAACTATTACTCTTCAAGCCGAGTGACAGAGATGAGCTTTTCAGTCGACCAATTGTTTATTTGTGTCCCTATAGCACAAGGCTTAACCCACTCATCAATATCGCAATCACTGTCAATCATATCCTCTTGTGCAGCATAGACGTTGCCATGATCAACCCACCCAGCACTGGTGAAGGTAATTAGGCCTTTCTGACCTCTAGCACTTTGTCCAGGTGTTGACTGACCAGGCTGGTAGCCAACTCCATTCATGTCTTTCTTTTCTGGGATCTCAGTTGTCTTTCCCCAGCCTTCCTTCGCACCTGATTCTACCACCTCCAATGCCTGTTTATAAGAAGCTATAGAAGCTCCTTTCTTTGAGTCTTCAGGTAGAGCAGCTGATGATGATGCATTTTCATACTTGACGGGCTCAAAAGCATGGCAGGGAGTCTCGACGATTTCTCCATCCATTTCCACATATTTGAATGAGGCTATGTGGCTGATGAAGATGTCTTCTTCTCCTGACACTATTACAATTTTCCCTTCCCACACAAACTTTAACTTTTGATGAAGGGTGGAGGATACCGCCCCTGCTGAATGGACCCTGAGAACAAAAAGAACATGTATGATTAATGATGTCATGATGCTTATGCAAGGCAAGGCATGTGATCAGTGATGTGTCTGTGTAGTGTCAATCATATGAGCAAGTTTCTGTGTAGGGTCACAACATCATCATATCATAATAATCATCTCTCTGATCAAAGGTTCAAATCTCAGAATCAATGTATAAGAGAACAGATCACAATACTGAATCATGTTGGCACAGTGGGTGTGTTGAAGGTTAGGGTTCCTGCAAACCTGTAAACCCCTCCCAATCTCACGGGTGTGTTACTCGGGTCAACATCACGGACTCTCAAAGCCGAATAGGAATAATACGTTCACCATTTCCGAGAAATGGTTCGTGACCAAATTAGGGAATCGGTTTGGCATTATGTACTACTCAGGGAGGTCTCACCTGAGTCCAAGGAAACAAACATCCCTCATAAGTCCCCAGCTACAAGCACTGAATCGAGAAACAATAGTACATTCAGCCCTTGGGATACAGTACTATCGTCATACGAACAATTTTCCTTAACTGGATTCCTATGAGAGAACTAGGTCGCCCTATGCGAGTTCCCAGTGGGCCCTCGGATGCGAGTGGGTTTGCCAACAAATGTGGTTTGCAACTATCATCACTGGAGAGGGATGTTTCCACAAAGGTTCTTAATGATCGGTCCCCTGACTGTACATAACTATCAAGGTCGTGTATTTCCCCAGAAATATTTCAGTATCAATACATTTCCAAGAAGGTCACAAGTCAGGGTGAGGAACTCACTAATACTAACAAAGAAAGATGTCATGAAGCCAAAGTGGAACCACTCTAAGTCCTAGATGCACTCAAGCCGAGTATTTGGCTTATCTTACAGTAACAAATCTCATCCCGCAAAAAAAATGAAACCAGCACAGTGCAGTATATGATGCATGGAAAATAAATACTGAAAGCAGTAAATAAATGATATAAAGTAAATTGTAAGTGAAAACAGTAAATAAACACACAACAAAACACATATAAACACATAGAGAAACAAAGACAAACAGGCTCTAATTGACTCTACGAGGGAAACCAGAGATTATGGGTTCGATCCCCAGCAGAGTTTCCAGCTGTCGTTCCCGGGATTTTCATCCTAGTACAAACGCGAAAGTGGCGCGGAAAAGGTAGAGTCGCCAGCCAGGAATTTTTATCCCAAAGGAATGGGAAAGGTAATGTTGTACAAACCTAAGGAAGAAGGAAAGGACAAGGTCTTGCGAACCAAAGATCTGGGTTCGGGAGTCGGTTACGACCTGGGAAGGTATTAGCACCCCAGACCGTTCGTCATACTCGACGGGATCCACGCTTGTAAGTTTGTTTCAAAGGGTAAGAAAATAAATTTGCTGCTGAATAAAAGAACTTCTAACTGGAACTAGAATAAGAGAGGGAAATGGAAAAAGAGAATGAAAAGAAAGGGGGAAATGTAGGGAAAATAAAGAATGTGCTCGAACGGGCCCTACCCTGCTGCCTACGTACCTCATCGAGAAAATAAGGATCAGAGTCGACGTAGTTCGCCTAGCTAAGGCGGGAACTATTTGTTTGTGTTTTTTATGACTGGAATTGCGTATGTCTATGCTCAGGTGTTGCAGGCTTGCCTTGAACGAGTGTGTTTACTGTCTTGCAAATGAGACAAGTCGTCGCAAGTTCGTGTTGAGAGTGAATGAGATGAGAAGAGAATTCCCGCAGGAAAGTCGCTTATTGTTTGTTGTTTGATTTTTAAGAGTTTTTTATGAATTTGGCACAAGGAAGTGAATTCAAACTCTTTTCCATGGAATGTGTACTTACTACTACATTCCAAGATGGAATAATAGAACAAGCACGCCAAGTAAGGAGAATTTATCCAAGACTTGTTTCCAAGGAATAGGGTCTAAGTTCACTAGCTTGTTGATCTTATTACATGTTTTTGTAGCTTGTGAAGAAATGTCTTTTATGTTTTCTTTGTGAAGATAGTATCATGATCAGACTTGTACATCATGCTAGACAAGCCATACTATTCCAATATGGAATGAATATGAGTGCCCCATGGAATAAGTTTATACACAAGAGACTACTTCAAGCCTTTATTAAGTATCTTTTGGAGTTTTGTTTGAAGATGAGAGAAGAAGACTCAAATTGCAAGAGGAAAAACTATGGGGGACTAAGACACAACACTAAGTCATTTATTATATACAAAAGGGGGATCCTAATGGTTTATGAGGTTTTCTAATCCTAATGAGAAAAACGAAAAGAAGAAAAGAGAGTTATAACTCAACTTACTTCCTAAGGAAGTTAAGTTGGTTCTAAAGAACAAAATGGAAACCTATAAAAGCAAACCATGAAGAGCTAAGGCAAACACATTTAGAATTCATAAAAGATGAGAAATAAGTAATACTTACCTCAATCTTCCCCCCTACAAAACAAAGGTTAGCATGGTAAAGCATTTTGAACAATTAAGCACCATAACCCAAGGAAAGCTCCACACTAGCTAAGGAAACGTATTAATGACCTTATAAGACTAATACCTAAGTATAAGGTACCTTACATGATACTTAACTTCTAGGGGAAGTTGCTAACTCATACCAAAGTATTCTAAAGTCATAAGGAGAAACAACTTCAAACTATACCCTAAAATGGTGATAAACCCTAATAGGAGTTAAGGTGAAATTATATGAGAAAATTAAGTGGTTAAGCATGGTGAACTTGCATGAAGTCAAAGGTGAATGAAAAATCCAGAAGATAACACTAAATGAGATTGTCCTAAGATATGAAACAAAGTGGGAGCAAAGAGATTCAAGTGAGAGAGATTCAAACAATGTGTTGAATGAAGAAAGGATGAGAAGAATTGAACATATGATTTCAAAGAAAGAAAAAGACTTAGAATAAAAAGTCAAACATGGTCAAAGGAACTTGAACTCCTCATAGAAAAACCAGGGGCTTAATGAAATGCTAAGATGAAGCTTATACTCAAAAATTAGACACACGTGAGTTAGAGTGAATGACATTAGGGTTAAGGAACCAAAACGTTTGATCTTGAGATCTTAAGACACCACATGACATCAAAAGGATCACAAAGGCTCATGACTTGAAATGAATACATGAAAATGGTAATGGAAAACTCATAAGATGCACAACAATGGTATAACTTGGATAGCTTACTCATAAAGTTGCTTTAGAGGTAAGAAGAGGGAAGGAGAAGAAAAATAAGGGTTAAAATACCATACATGAACACATATGTGACTTAAAGCTCAAATGACCTAAAAATCTCAAACTCAAAGACCTAAAATGGACACTCACCACTTAAAGACCTCTAACATGACCTAAAAGACTCAAGTTTATGAACTCAAGTGAATGACATAAATGCCTTACCCAAAATGAAAAGAGGATGTAGAAATAAGGACCAAAATGTAACTTGTGGCACAAGGGACCAAAAAATATCAAATGGTATTGAAAAATTATGAGAATTAGTATTCCAGGTCATGATTCAAGGGTAAACTAACCTCTAAAATATCTCACAAAATTTTTAATTCTAACTCAATCAAATAAATGCATAAAGAGAAATAGGGTTTTATGGACACAAACTCAAAGAATGGGCTTAAAAATATTCCAACCAATGATCTAAAAATATGAGAACAATATTTTTAATAACCTAAAGGTGTCTTCTAGATAGGGAAAAAAGAATGGGCCCTATACCTATTTTTATTCGGGAGAAGTAAAATGGGGAAGGAAGGTGATCAAAAAAGATGAGAATTATGAAGAAATTAATTGGGAAATTAATTCTGGTCAGAAAAATAAAAGAAAATGAAATTAAAAATTATGAAAAAATTTGGAAAAATGTTGAAAATGGTGTGTGAATTATTTGAGGATTTTTGGTGATGATTTAATATTTTTATTAAATGGAAATTGAATTGAAATAAAAATGAAAGAAAAATGATAGGGGTGCATTCAGAAAGGATTGTATGTTGCAAAAGCTTTGGACCTACATGTTAGGGGTGCGAATATCATTTAGAGCCCAACCCAGGGATACACTGAACATGGTGTTATGATGGACCACTCAGTCAATGGTGTACTTCATACAAACCTTTAGATTCATCTAACGCACGCACCTAAGTCAAAGTAATTGAATCAAGTGGATCAGATTGGGATACACATGTCAACAAAGACGGACACACGCACACCTGAAGACTCAGGTTCAAATAAGAGGCACGTTAATGGCAAGTGGTCATTTATTCAATGGCAGCATGAGGTGCGTTAGATTGAAAAGATCCAAGGGTCAGGACATAAACTTACATTAAAGCTAGGGTACTGTTCAGATGGCCGGAGGTAGACTCCGGTCATCTTCTCCGTCCACATTCCAATTAAGGCAAATGCAAACAATCACTAAAACGTAAATGAAAGCCATGGAAGGGTTCGTCTCATTGAGTAAATCACTAATCTAGCCTTAGAGTCCATTTATCATGCATGAATAAACCTAATCGAAGCAAAGAAAATCTCACCTGAAAACTGCAACTATGCCTCTAGAAGGCCTATCAACTAGCCAGAACCACCATAGCTTCTATCAAGCTCATACCAATGCAAATCAGCCAAAATCAATTGAAATCGTGCAAGATAAATTTAGGACAAAAACCTGGAAATGCAAAGGTCAATTGTTGAAGAAATCCAGAGGTCTTGCTCTCAATTCCTTAGATGCTTGATCTTTAATCCTTGCCAAGTGAAATAAACACTTGATTGATGTGGAATCTTAGAGGAAACTGAAGTTATGCAGTGATGTTGCAGAACTGGATCTTGGAAGCTTTCAAGTTGTTGAGGCCATGGATCTTATGCCAATCAAGATAATGAAGTTGCAATAATGGTGAATGCAATGCTTTGAATTGAAATGCGTTGGATTCTTGCCAATTTGCAGAGATTGGATCTGGTGCACTTTGGATATTTCAGCTGAATTCCTCCATGGATCTTGCTCAAAAATTTCAGAGAATGATGAATAATGGAAGATGAGCTTGTATTGATGAAGATGCAGATGAACAAAAGGCAAAATGCAAGTGAAATTTCTCAAAGTGCAGAGAGAAATTCAGAGGAATTGTTTAGTGGAATTCGAGCAATAAATGGAATGGATCAATTTCAGTGAGGGTTACATCTTATATAAGTGTGGTTAGATTCTAACTCACCATGGTTAAAAGTTAGATGTGAGGTTAAGTGAGTCGAATTAGTTAGAGTTGAGTTGAAGTTAGTTATGTAATCTAAAATTTGGTTTGGCAATGCTGGATTAATTTGCACGAATTGGATCCAATGTGATGTGGAACATGCTTGTTATGGTGAGATAAAGTGAAGTGAAATAGGACTGGATGGATCAATGATGCAGCATGGATGAGATAGCTTGTCATGCTTGGCTCTTCATGAGATGCATGGCAACTATCATGATCCTACAGCCATGTAATCCTGCAATGCAATGTGATATCTCTATGTTAACTGATGAACATATGCTGACTAAACTCAAAAGCCTTTCACAATGCAATGCCTTTTGAAGCCAGCAAACCAGTTTGGTGTAATGCTCTTCCATGGATGATTTCTTCATGACCAAGGCATCAATTGGGATAATTCTTTTGAGAAATTTGAAGATCATACTTCATGGAACAACTTTGGTGTTGGCATCAAGGTGAGACAAGGTTTTTAAGTCATTCAAAAGGAGCATTGAATATAAGGCCAAATATCTGCCTTCTTGGCTTGCACGAAATTAGCATGTCTTGGAAATTAGTGCCCATGGTGAACCAGTTAGGACATCACCACTTTGACTCTCCATATGTCCATGAAATAATGATCAATTGAAAATTTGCCCAACATCAAAAATATAGAAAACATGGCAAGGAATAACTTTCATGTTGGAAGATTTTTCATTTGGGGTCATCTTGATGAAGATAAATGGACTTATTTCTTGCCTTCCACCTGTTTGACAAAATGCCTGGCAAGTCACGCGCGCAGGCTGCAAGGCATGCCCTGCCTCTTGCCTTATTTTGCCTTGATTTGTCCAAACTTTGCAAGATCATAACTCACTCAATTTTAATGTTATGGACATGTTCCACCTATGGATTTGAAGCTTAAAATGTCTTATTTCAAACATACCAAGTGGAATTTTCATTTGACTTTTATTTTGAGAGAAGGTCTCTCTTGAAGTTGGCTGCAAAATGGCCAAAACTTGCCATTTTTGGAAACCCTAATTTTCCTAAAATGGTAAGTTTTGGTTTTCTTGATTTTTCATGATTCCTCCATTATTTTTTGATCAAATTTGGTCCCTAGGCTCCTTGTGACCTCAATTTCATGAATTTGACCTCAAAAAGTCAGGAGTTGACTTTTTACTCAACATGGTTGACTTTTCCCCAATTTCTTGATTTTCAATCAACTGATCAATTGAAGGCCTTCAAAAATGGTTCCATGTATTAAATTTCAACCCTAAGTACCCAATATCATATATAAAACCATGAAATCAAGTTTGAACAAACATCTCCTTGGGAAGTTCAGTTAATCAGAAACCCTAATTTGGCCCCTTTTTGTCAGGATATGTTGTATTGCTTGAATCCTCTGATCAATCCACTTCTTTCTAGGACTTGTGGCCTCAAATTAAAACTTGTGGGATGTTATGAACCCTTTTCACAATGTTGAGAAGTCATGTTCCCCTTTGATTGTCTTTGGATGATCATCAACTGCTTCAACTGTTGATCACAAGCCTTATGCCTCAGTTATGATGGTTATGATGCAATACTTTGGGTCATGCTATGGATTTGAGTATGCAATTTGATATGCTAAATTCCATGAAAATGAGAGGGAAAATTTTGAGGTATTACATTATCAAACAGTGGTTTGTAAGAAGTTTGGTTCAGATTGTATGGATTGAGTGGTCATCATTTCATCAGTGGTTCATCTGTGGATTTATTTTCCAGTGATCGATTCAGATACATTTGAAAAGATGCAGAAATTCAAAAGTTGATGGTCGTTGTTGTGGTTGCAAATTATTCAAGTGGTTTGGGATTGGTTTCATTTATGAGGCGTCTGGAAAAGATCAAATTTGGTTCTGGGCTTAAAATAAAAATCACCGCTTCATCCATTATTCGATTTACATTTTTTCTAGTCACCATTTTTTTACCTCATCCATATTTCCATCATCCAATTATTTTTTATCCATATATTTCAAACTATTATCTAATTATCTGTCATATTCATATTCCACCGAGTTTCCATTCAATATCCATTTTTATAATCCAATTTTTCTCATTCATTCTACTCCAGTTATCCAGTTATCATATCAATTCATTCACATTAATCCATCACCACAAAAATTATTTAAAAAAATCTATTCCATTTAGTCTAAGCCCAATATTTTTTATGACATAAAGCCCATTCATTTTTTCTAACCATTTGTTCATATATTTTTGAATTTTAGTCCATATTTCATTTAATTCAATCACCAAAAAATATTATCTTGCATTTCCATATCTCTAATTTCCATACTTTTTTTTAATTCTAATCCAATATCCAAATCATTCATATTCTATCCATTATCCATAGCCAATTTCTTCCATGACCATTTTCATCCATATCAAATTCTAAAAAATTCATAAATCCTTTTAATTCATAGATTTTTTTTATACTTTTAATCCATCCACCTATTTTGATTTGTATTCTTAATCATCCATAAAACCCAAAATCATTTTTTTCTAGCCTATTCCATTTATTCATCTTACCAAAGTCATTAAAAAAAATTAAATTGGAAAAATTATCATGAAGCAAGCCTCCATTTTTCATTTTGTATCATAAGCCATAAGCCCACTTCTTTTTGTTTTCTTTATATACTAAATAAATAATAAATAAAAAAATTTATAAAGACGATGAAGCCATCCGCTACACAAAGTATCAACGCAAAAACCATTGCCAACTTAATATCCAAGCCACTTCAAGCTAGCCACGTCATCACCACACTTCCAGCATGCTTTCATCACACATACACTCAGTAACTAAATGCAACATGGAAGCACATGAAACGCAAGCCAATGATTACTATACACCCACACACAGAAACTCACTCCAGCCAATGAACAACATCAAAACGCAGTGAGAATAGAATAAAACGCATACAAAACTCTGCAGCAAGACACGCTAGAGAACATGCTTTGAAACACACAGAAAAATTGTAAAACGACAATAAAAAATATTCAGCTCAAAACTCATCACAAGCTCTATAAATAGAGGATTATTCTTCTTCAATGATCAAGCTTTGAGAGTCTCCTGAACCTCTGCAAAAACACCTCAAAAACCAAAACAAAAAAAACCATTAAAGCTTCATTTTCAAAGCTTCACTAATATACTTCATTTCTCGCCAAAAATCACTTCCAAATATCAAATTCTTCATACGATAACAAGAGGAAGAGAATAGAAGTGGATGAGGAGTCTTACTTCAATTTTTGAAGATAGTTGTAAATTTTCGTCGGTTATTCGGAGCTTCGATTCTCTTTACTCGTGCATCCTCTATTAATTCTAATTATGTATTTGGAATCCTCTCCATCTCACTATCACAACGGTATATGGTTTGAGCTCCGTTGCTCTGATTGGACGGAGCTCAAAAATTGGAGTTGGTGTTATTTGTGTGGTGCAATCTGCGGCTGTTAGTGCAAGGAAGAAGAGGAACTTTTTCTTCTTTTTGTTTTCTAAATGTTTTATAAGAATATTGGTTATTGGGCTCAAGTGAGAGTATGGATCCAAGTCTTGATATCAACACTTTTATTTCCAGCGCCCCACCCCCTTTATCTTGCACTTTTATTTTTTTTAAACTCTTATTTATTTAGTTCTTTTCTTTTAAATTGTTCCTCTGTTTTTTTAGTGTGATGATTTCTGAATTTTGAAAATTATTTTTGAAAAGAGTTTTTAAAAATATTTTAGTTGTTTTTTTTTTAATTATTTTTAGATCTTAAATTTTTGATAAAATCTCATCAATATCAATTAATTTTGGGTGTAGCTTTTTATCCACCAAGAGAGATGATTGATATTGATAATGGTTTAATCAATTTGAGATCCAAAATATTTAATCCATATTTCTCTTCATCTCATTTTTTTCTTTTGGTCGATGAGATCTCGGATTCAACGATTGTTGATTTTCAAAGATGTTTAATTTTCATTTATTTCAAATCTATGGATGAATGATCATTTAGATAATTCTCCATACTTTGGGATCGTGATAGGTTGTCTTTGATAAATTAATGTGAAATCTCGATTAAGATTAGATCGTTACCACCTTTTCTTTTAGTGTGACATGTTCACATTAATTGCTATTGATCGGTCTCATTTGTAGGGTAATTACTTCATAAATAGTCACAGCGATTGCTTAACATAGACTTAAATGTGAACTGAATTCGGAATAAAAATCCAATTAGATACTTGCACTTTCGTGGACCGGACATCGTGTTGGTCACGTAATCCCAAAGTGATTAATCTTTTTGTGTTAAGATCCAAGACTTGTGATGTTTGATGCGTAGTTGCTTTGGGTATCCCAATCTTCTTTCAAACTTCATTGAATTTGGATCTAATCGCCTTGATTAATCACTATAGTGTAATATACTAAACAGAATCGGTTACTTCTTTTTGGTTGTGGATGATTAATTTCGACACACCATTATTATGTACATATTATTATTAATACTACTATATTACTATTCTATTATTTCGTGCACTTTAATTATTATTTAATTACCTTCTCGCTCCTTTACCTCCTTTATTTTTATTATGCTTTATTATGTTTTATCATCCATTATCATGTTTATATTCTTGATATTATATTGTTGCGTTGATTTTTCTTTTGTCCACTTGGACACAAAAATATTAATAAAGGCTTAAACCATAAAAAAACTTAACTCTTCCCATCTAGGACTATTGGTTATTAGCCTATGCTTTGGAGTGACTTAGCTATAGACAACCTTTGAAGTATTGATGGGACTTTTAGACTTAGAATTAGGACCTTTTATCCCTTTGCATGGAAGTGTAAATAATTGAAGACTTGCCTTAATTTGGCATTAGTTTTAAATGCTTAAGGATGTAATTCTTATTAATGCTTTGAGGTGGCCTAATTTAGGTTAGATCATTATTTTCCCTAGCTTTTATTTTATGTACTAGGTTAGCATCTTCATCTCTTCCCCCTTCTTCAATTTTCAAAACTTCCTTCTTTTTCAAAGGATTATCATTTTCAAAACTATCACATCTTTAATAAATAAAACCTTGATTTTCGTCAAGTGGGTTTTACTACTTATTTTCTTTTAAAAAATCATTGAACTTAATCATCTTGGCTTTAATTCAAAAAATAAAAAGAACCAAACTCATTCAAGTTGTTTTGTGCCTTTGTGCACTTTTGTTTGTTTTATTTACAAGTGTAGACTATGCATCATTATTCTTTAGTCGGGTGCAAGTCTCTCAATCTTCATGGTTGTAGTTTGATGTAATTGAGTCTCTTATCATTCATGGGGGTTTAGTTGCATACTCGTAGATTTTATCTGAGTTGGTTCCCTCCCCATAATGATGTATGAGTCTATGCCCTCATTCTCATGGTAGATTTGTTAGACTAACCACTTGAAAATGACAAATTCTCTTCACTTAATAAAATCAATCATAACCAACCCTTTTCACGATTTGTACCACGAACTACGAGGTTTTGGTCTCACATTTCACATTGTGGGTACGTAGGCATGAGGTGGTAAACCTCTCCAGACACAAAAATATTAAAAATTAATTCTCCTCTCATCCGTCCACTCTCTTTTTACAAACATTTTCAAACCAAAAGCAATAAATTTTTCAAAGGGCTCCCGTGGAGTACCACGAACATTTTGGGTGCGTAAAACCTTCCCATTTTGTAACTTATCCCCTTACCTGTTTCTCTGTTTATTTCTTTAGCTTTTTTCTTTTAGATTCATTAGAATTTATTCGCTCGTTTTCCTTTTCTACTTGGAATAAAATAAAAGCGCAGTGGAGACTCTGTTTACTTTGAGTTAAGTTAACTAATAGCTTACACTCATGATTTTACCACTACAAAAAAGTTGCTACTCTGTTGGGGATCAATCTCTAAGTGGATTCGGCCTACTTTGATTTATTTATTTTCTTTGGTTTGATTTGTTTGTTATGTTTCGATTTTGGTGATCCTCTGTGAGTAAGATAGATTCTATACCTGGATCTGAGTGAACTTATGATAGGACAACGATATTCAAAGTGATACGCGATGGAGTAGTCCAAAGAAATATCAATTCGATAATCTCCACTCAGTTAACCTCTCTCAGATTACTGATGTCATGACGAGTAGTCGTACCATGACATTACTTTTCTAACCTGGAGCTGATCATACTGAGGACCGTAGAACCCTTAACTCATCCAAGCCAATTTTAGGAACATAGTGCGGAAGCTAACCAGGTGTAGACATGAGGTGGTTGTCACGCAATACTACACACGGACGAGGTCCTCTTGAGGAAATTATCAGTTAAGGAGTAGTCATACATATCGGTAATATCCAAAGGATGGTTGCAAACTTTGGGCACCTCTATTAGCACCCTTTTGGTTTTCTGCAGGTACAATGAATACAAAACCCTAGTACTTACCTTTGTGGGAGGTGTTATTATACCTTGACTTCATGCTCGTGACTCGGAACCTAGACCTGTGTGCTTTGTGTAATCTTGTTTGTGGTTGTTGCATACATGCACTCATGCATTCATGTTCATTGTTCTCAAGATTTCAAGGGACTTATAGGTACTTTTGCCAATATTTCAGATGTCTATAGCTATGAATGTTGAAAAGAGGAATACTCAGAAGTACAGTTTTAAGAGTCCTAATCTGGTACAGTTGAGAAAGCTTAGAGCTTTAGTGGTTGATACTGATGAGTTCCAGAAATGTTATGGCAAGCTTTTGTTCATTCTGAAGACCGATATACCGGAAGGAGTTCTTAACACCTTGGTTCAGTTCTAATATCCTTTGCACCATTGTTTCACCTTTCCGGGTTATCAGCTTGTGCCGACTTTGGAGGAGTGCTCCTATTGGACGGGTTTGTCTATTTTGGACAAGGAGTTTCTTTTCAGTGGTTTAGAAAAGGAGCTTACGACCAAAGTCATCGCCAAAGCCCTTTTTCTCAAGGAATCTGATCTTAGTGGGAAGTTCCTTCCAAAAGGAGTTGTTCGTGGTATTGATGCTAAGTTCTTAATGGGAAAAGCTTCTACTTATCATACTTTGGGTCATAAGGATGCATTTGAGGCTATTCTTGATTTGCTCCTCTATGGGATTGTCTTGTTTCCCAACTTAGAGGGTATTGTTGACGAGAGTGCTATTCAGATTTTCTTGAAGAGAAACCTGGTGCCTACTTTTCTTTGAGACATGTATCACTTTATTCACCAAAGGGCCTCCAAAGGTGATGGAGAGATTATGTGTTGTGCGCCTCTTCTATATAGGTGATTTATTTCTCACCTACCAAAGTCCAATGTCTTCACAGATAATAGAGAGAAGAGAAGATGGTCTCAAAGGATTATGTCTCTTACTCATAAGGATATGACTTGGTATTGTTCCTATTATGATATTGGAGTGTTTATTGACCGTTGTGGAGAGTTTTCTAACGTACCTCTTATTTGTACACATGGGGGAATTAGTTACAACCTTATTCTTGATAGGCGACAGTTGGATATTGCTTGAAGGACATACCAAGCAACCTTTAACTATCTAGTTTCTTCTTTCTTAATGGTGTAAATCATGTAGAAATGAAGAAAAGGATTGCTCATTCTTGGCATATGGTTCATCAAAAAGAGAATGGTCAATTGGGAAAACAACACCTTGCTCCTTCCGAGTGTTACATCCAGTGGGTTTGATCTAGGGCTTCCAAGCTCAAGATGCCTTATCCACCTGAGGAGCTGTCGCGGCCGGCTTAAAATTTAAGAGTCGACATCCTATTTTTTAAGGGAAATAAGGATAAACCTAAATCCTAAGGTCCGGGAGTCAGTTAAGTGGGAGGAAGGTGTTAAGCACCTCTCACTTCTATTGTATCCAATAGGATCCCTTTTAGGTTTCTAGGGTATATTTTGTTTATTTTTTTTATAAATTCCATGATTATAAATTCCAAATAAATTTCAATTTAATAAATCCAAAAAAAATCCTAATTTTATCCCTTATTGTACTCGCTAGGGTCTTTGTTCAAAAATCCTATGCCTATGTACCCTCAAAAGAGGGATCAGAACGTCGTAGTTCAATTCCCCTATCCCTAACCCTAATCATAATGTTTCTAACTACCCCTTATTAAAACCTTTATTTTAAACCCCTTTAATATTATTATTATTTATAAACCTTGATTTTTTTTATTATAAAACTCCATATTTGAAACCCCATAAATAAAACCCCAAAACATTAGCTAACTTCTTTTAAAAATAAATTTAATCCCCTTAAATACTTTATAATATCCCTTTAAAACTCATTTGAAAAATAAGAATATATTCAATCCAAAAATTAATTCTATTTAGTAATAAAAATAATTTTGATGTCCATTAATAAAATCCCTAACTTTAAACTAATATTAAACTCATAAAAACATTAATCCCTTTTTAGAATTGAAATTGGTGCAATTTCCCTCTTAAGAATCTCAAAAAATATAATAAAATAATCCCTTTTTTTTTATTCCAATCATATAAAATCCCCAAAATATAAATCAAACTATGACAAAATCTCATTTTTATATTACTTTTAACAATAAAATCATTAAAACTCCAATTTTCCATTTTTTAGAACTTATTCCATAAAAAGAATAATTCCTACAAATATATTCCTCAAGTTCTAGAAATAAAAATTAATCCAAAATATTATTATTATTATTTTTAATCAAAATCCCTGATTATTTATATTAATCCAGTTAGAAATTGATCTCTAACATTAATACTTATTTGTTCCAAAATAATTTATAATCTTAATTAAAACCAAATAATAAATCAGATCATACAATAAACCCAAATAATAATAATAATAGAGCAAAATTCAATATTAATAAGAAATAGATAAATATGATCGAAAGACCAACCTACAAAGATGAGGATTTCTCTGGTTTAATTCCTACCGCTCTTATTTGCTCATTTCTACTTGTTTCATTTTCTATCTCATATTTTAAATCTTGCCCTCCTCTATTTGAGATTTTCTTCTCTATTTATAGCGAACTCCAAAAATCTTTGGAATTAACGTAATTTATTTCGAGATTAAAGTTTTGATTTTTTTTATTGTTGTTTTGGAAGGTCTTTGAATGACGATGATTCTTGATCCAATTTGGTTATGGAAATGATGTATATGATTTGATTTTGTAGTAATAGCATCACGATTTTTTCTGAGTATTTGGATCTCCCTAATAATGATTTTTATTTGCTTCTTATATAATAGTTAATCAGGATTAATTATATATATATATATATATATATATATATATATATATATATATATATATATATATATATATATATATATATATATATATAAATTTATTTTATAAAAAAACTAATATCTAATTAACCTATTAATAGTAATAAAAAATGAATGAACTTATTATTTTGCGATATTTTGAGATTGGTCTTTTTTAACCCAATAATATCTCATTAAGCAAAAAGATATTATTAACATATCTAATATAATAATAACTTATTAAAATATTTTGAGATTGATTTTATCAACTAATAACAAAAAAAACTATGATTTAACTTAAAAGGGTAATAAGACCACGTGATGATAAAAGTTTTTTTTTATATTTTATTATTTTTATTATTATATTTTTCTTTATTTAGAATTAAAAGTAAAATAAAGCAATTAATGTTAATGAATTTTCTAACAAAATATTTTTCCTATTTTCTTCATTTGTTTTTATCTAGTAATTGAAAATAATCACGATCAATCATTACAAATTAGTGACGGTGATAAGAGACTTAAGATCACGATCAATCATTACAAATTAGTGACGGTGATAAGAGACTTAAGATCCTAATAATATTTAAACATTTAAAGATATTTATTACATATAATTTTTAGTATTAAAATGAGTTTATTAGGAATGAATACCATAGATATATAATTAATTTTGGATGAAGTGAAATTATTTCACGTCAGTTCTAGAATGAAGGTTAAAATTTCTGATAATTCCTAGCACTTAAATCCTAATAATAACATTTTAAAAGTTAAAACTTAATTAAGTTTCTTTTTTTTTTAAATAAGAATTTCTATATACAATTTATTTTAGAAATAAAATATTATATTAATTTATAATGAAAAAAACAATTTACGAACCTCATTCATATATATATATATATATATATATATATATATATATATATATATATATATATATATATATATATATATATATATATATATATATATATATATAAAACAAACAACTTTGAATTTGGGAATTAAAATAAAATGTGTGTATTTGACAAAATTTAATTTTTTTGATAACGCAAAATTTGATTTGATAATATGAAAATCCAAGTATATATATATATATATATATATATATATATATATATATATATATATATATATATATATATATATATATATATATATATATATATATATATATATATTTGAAATATATATTTGAAATAAATAAAAAAGATAAATAAATAAAACATAGAAATTTGTTGTCAAAAAACAAGAAAAGTTCTAAAATTTCGGGAAATTGGATTTGAACTCGTGCACTCTCCTTTACGACCCTTACACCTATTTATCTACCAAATGGACCATTGTATTTATTTGAAATTACATCTAAATATTAATATACTATAGAAAAACCTAATTTCTAATTTTAAACCTCCTCACAAATGAAATTTATACAACTGTTTTTTTATAATATGCTTCTATCAATATAAGTATCATAACTTCCAAAACTAAATTAAGTCCCTAGACTAAAATCCCACACTTTAAAATATACTAAAAACCAAAGAGGGTCTCCCTTTGACTTTACTAGTTTATTGAGGGTGGCCTGAGTACCGGACCCAATTTATGGTACGACAGTTGCCCCTATTTAATCAGCTTCGAATCAGAATGATGGTGTCGACGAGCCTTCCTCATTTTGAAAAGGAGACGATTAAATATAAGAGGACCCCAAATTTTGACGCCAATAAAACATGCGCCTCCAGAGAAAACCAAACCCTGGTTCCTCAAATATTTCCATATCCCTGTATATGATAGAACTTTTGCAAGTCTGACTTCTATTTAAGATGAAAGCCCGATGGAACCCCAATGAATTTTTGAATCGGTAGAACCCTGTGATATTCCTTAGTAGAACCCTTATGGCAACTCCCGATAGATATGCTTGAAAAACTCCAATAGAACCTCTTGACATCAAATCTTGACTAAGATGTTTGATAAAACCCCGATGGAACCCTTGATTGATCCCCTATAGAACCCCTTATCCCTTTTAACCCTTTTGCCTATGATTCCTATGATCTTTTGATCATGTTGCTGGAATAGGATATGGTTTTAGTGATACCTTGATCATTTTGGATGTGAACCCCTTGGATAGAACCCCTTCAATCCCTATTAGAACCCCACGTATAACCCTTTTAACAAATATTAGAATGGACGCCTTCTTGTAGGAACCCATAAATCCCTTTCATATAACCCCTTTGGATTAACATCCGATAGAACCCCATATAATCCATTAGATAATAAATCCGATAAAAATCTTCTTGAACCCTTGATACAACCCCCGATATAAACACTTTTGAGTAATATTATAGTAGAACTCTTTGAGAAATCCCTTAGTATAAACCCCTTAGTAAAATTCTTTTGATATATCCCTTTGATAAATTTCGTTGATGGAATACAGTGCAATCCCTTGAGAAAATTCCAATAGAACCCTTGTTGATGAAAATCCCGTAAAATTCCTTGCTAAACCTTTGATAAAAACCCTAGATAAAAACCATTTCAATAAATCCCTTGTTGTATACCTTCTAGAATCCTTTTGATAGATTTCGTTGGTGGAATTCGGTGTAACCCTTAAATAACATCCTTAGATGATAATCCCTTGATATAATTCTGGTAAAATCTCCCTGATAAAATCTAATAGAACTCCTTTTGGATAAAAATCCCTTGATAGAACCCCTTGGATAAAACTCTGGTAGAACCCCCTTGAAAAAAAATTCGATAGAACCCTTTTTGAATAAAAATCCCTTGATAAATTATCTTTGATATAAATTCGGTAGAACCCCCTTGACAAAATTTTGATAGGACACCTTTTGAATAAACATCCCTTGGTAAAACCTCTTTTAAAAAAATCTGGTAGAACCTCCTTTGAGAAAATTCTGATAGACCCCATTGGATGAAAATTCCTTTTATAAAATCCTTAAAATTCTTTGAGAACCCGTGAAGGACCTTTGACAAAACCCCTTTGGTAAATCCTTTGGTAAAACCCCTTTGGTAAATCCCCGATGAAATCGTGTTTTTATAAGTCCCGAATCAAACCCTTAATAATCTTGAGGCAGTCTTTTAGATAAATCCCTTAATGAAATCCCTTTTGATTCAACCCCATCAATGAAATTCCTTTGATAAAACACCTCTATAAAATCCCTCGATGGAATCTCCGATAAAAATCCCTTAATAAATTTTTGGTTGTACCCTTTGATGGAACCCCTTGGATGAGACTTCAGATAAAAACCCTTTTGACAAAATCCCTTGATAGGACCCCGGTGAAAACCTATAATAAAACCCTTTGATAAAACCCTGATGAATCCCCATGATACGACATTGGTGAAACCCTTTAATAACATTCTGGTAGAACCCTTGAAAGAAATAATCTGGTAGAACCCCTTAAAAATCTTGATTAAAACCCCTTGATAAATCCCTTAGATAAGAATCTGGTAGAACCCCTTGATACAATTTTGACAAAATATCATTGATGAAAATCCCTGGGTAGAATCCTTTAATTGGATAAAAATCCGGTAAAACCCCTAGACAATAATTTTTTTTGTAGAATTCCTTAATGAATCCCCTGATGAGATTCATGATAAAATCCCTTTGATTAAATCCCTTGATGATAAAACCTTAGTGAAACCCCTTAATAACATTATTTGATGAAACCCCCTTGGTAAGACCTTCTTTGGTTGAATTCCTTGACAAAACCTTTGACAAACCCTTGATAAACCCTCTAATGAAACCATATTTGACAAATCTCATTGATAAACTCCCTTGGGTAAAATTCCTCGATAAACTCCCGTTTGATAGAATCCTTATGATAGAATTCATTGATGATAATCCTGATAATCCTTTTTGATAAAAACTTATTGATGATATATAGTGAAACCCCTTGATAGAATCCTTTGATGTCAATCCCGAAAAACCCTTTTGATAAACTCCCTTGATAAAGCTCTTTGATGAGAAATTCTGGTGAACCCTTTGATAAATCCCTGATGATACCCCTTAATACCACTTTGTTGAAACTTCTTAGTAAAATCCTAATGAGCCCTTGGTTGGACCCTGTAGATGATGTTTTGATAAAAACTCTTTGATAGAACCCCCTTGGTAAAATGCCCTTGATAAAATTACTTAATTAAACCCTATCGATGATACTTCCTCAATACAAATTCCTTAGTTGAACCCCATGGATAATATTATCTTGATAAAATTCCTTGATTTAATTTCTTGATAAAACCCTTGATAAAACCTCTAATGAAACTCCTGTTTGAAAATTCCTAATGGAACCCTTGATAACAAACCCTTATATGAAGCCTTTAAACCAAACTCTTGGACGAATCCTCTAAATAAAACCCTTAAATGAATCCTTTACTGAAAATCCTTAGAGGAATCCTTTAACTCAAGCCCTTAGATTAATCCTTTAAATCAAACCCTTAAATGAATCATTTACTTAAAACCCTTATATGAACCTTTAAATCAAGCCCTTAGATGAATCCTTCAAATAAAACCCTTATGTGAAACCTTAGTGGAATCCCTCTGATAAAAATTTGATGAGAACACCTAATGGAAACCTTTGATAAAAGCCCTTAATGTAACCCTGGGGAAGGCTAAAAAGCATTCCTAGTTAGGAATTGTACTGGTATAACTGGGGATTTGACTTCTATGAGCGGTCATAAATCCTATGTTATGTATGTATGTTCATGTTTGCATGTGATGTTATGTTAGATGCTAGAACGTAGCGACATGATTAATACATGACAATGATTTGAATGTCTCCATAAGTAACTCAGATAACCCGTTTTGTGAAGCGGTTTCCTTTGATCAAGCCTTGCAGCAGTCTGTCGCAGATTTAGTTGTGTATGTATGTTCATGTATGCATGTGATGTTATGTTAGATGCTAGAGCGTAGTGACATGATTAATGCATGACAATGATTTGAATGTCTCCATAAGTAACCCAGACAACCACTTTTGTGAAGCGGTTTCCTTTGATCAAGCCTTGCAGCAGTCTGTCGCAGATTTAGTTGTGCTTTAGAGAGTATTGCCCTTGATTGATTGAGTTTTAAAGGATTATGCCTGAAAAGGAACTTAGATCGCACCATGCCTTGATATGACTTGAGATGAACTGCCTCAGTATTTGAGTCTTGGAAAAGTATACCCTGAATTGATTAACCCTTGGAATGATCAATTTCACCATGTCGTTAAGGTGTCCTTCCCCAATATGGAATTTTTGAATGGTCTTCCCTTTGTTATGGAGGTATTGTTTGAAGAGGGACTTGGATCCTACCATAATGTGATATGACTTTTATATGAATTGCCCCTAATATTTTCATCTTGAAAAGTGTGTCCCATTGTTTGAATACTTGAAAGATATGCCCCTAATCCTTGAGGTCTAGATGGATTGCATGAAAGGGACTTGGGTCCCACAATATTGCAATATTACCTTTATATGACTTGCCCCAATATTTGAATATTGAAAAGTATGTCCCTGATTATATGACTTTTAGAATGATTGGCCTCACTGCACCCTTGAGTTGGTATGCCCCAGTATGAGCCTCTTGAAAATATTTACCCTTTATCATTAGAGATATGGAATCGTTTATTGACATAGGTGCGTCAAATTTTGAAATGTTTTGCCCCTAGTGAGTTGGATCTTCATATGATGTGCCCTTAGGATCATAAGGATTTGCCTCTTAATTAGAATGATTTCTTGATAATTTGCCCATAGTCAAAATCGTCTGGAATCGATATGCCCTTTATTAAACCCTTGTTGATATTCCTTCAATGTTAAGTATTGATTTGCATATAAAATTATTTCCTTTGGAAAGTAATTAAAATGCCATGTTCATGCAAGTATGATGATACTTGGCCATGAGGTTGGCGCACATCAAGATGAGAAAATAATGATTTAACAAACCTTCGGGTTTTGAGTCAGTTTAACAACTACTTTGTCGAGTATGCTTTTATAGTGCCCCTAGCTTCAATTAGGACTTTTGTATGTTATAACGTGGCCTGGTTCACAGTTTATGAAACAAAATATATAAGGCTCGAAATTTAAAATTTAACCATCCCCATTCTCCTTGATGTACTTCATTCCTAAATCCAATTAACCCAACAAATGCGTTCATCTTGCAAGAGAATTTTTTAGTCATGGTGACAATGGTTCAAACCCTTGATGAGATCTTTGATATGGCAATCCATCACTTCCGTTTATAAGATTGTTCAATCTTTTTTTTTTACTTTGCTTTTAATCCTTTTTTTTGCATGGACCGATCCTTTTGAATTTATGGTCCATCGATATACCCTAATTTTTGCCTAAGTCAAAGTCAACTTTTTTAAGTGTTTTTTCTCTTTGACTTAGCGGGCTTTTTTTCTTCTTCTTTTTTTAACAATTCCTGATTGACTTTGTCTTTGATTTCCGAAAGATGTGAATGTCATGTTACCCTTGATTGCTTCATCAATATTGAATGGTGTGAGGAAGAATATGTGGTAGATTTATCTTCATTACTTCCCCGACTTCTAATGATATGAGGAAGAAGATGTGCTTAAACATTTATCCTTGTGATTGGTATTGTCTCCCTTGCATTAAGATGCACTATTGAATTAATTGAAATATATCTTGCCCCTGGTTAAGATTAAGGTTTTATTTTTATAGAAAGAACACCGACTTCTGGCTCGAGGGGGTTGACTACGGATTATCTCCTTATTTATCCAATGTTTAGGGAGTGAAATAATGCCTTACATCGTCAGTCAGGTCATACCATTAAAGCATACATCAACAAATTCATTTGTTTTAAAATTACACCATTCTCTTCCTAAGTTTGTTAATAGGTAAGAAGTGAAAAGAAAAGGTGATTTAGTTTTATTTCCATTTCTATGATGGCATAAAAATGAGTGAAAACGAATGGATGAATTCCAAAAATATGCATGCTCATTTTATTAAAATTATTTTCCAAAAAGTACAATCTTTAATACAACCAACACTTAGCAGAAAAGAAAATACAACTGGGAATGATAAAGGCCTAATGATCCTAGAGGTGAGCTTCCTTGTTAATCCATTGTCTTTAAGGGATGTTCCTTAATGATCTTCCACCTTAAGGGATCTTCCACCTTAAGGGATCTTCCTTAATGTTATTCCATTTATGAAGGTAAGGGATGATTGTTCACCACTAGAATTCCTTTGAAAGTCAACTGCTTATTGTCGATCAGGTTTTGGACTTTGTATTCATCACTTGTAGGATCTGAATAGGATCATGTAAAACATTACTTTATTAGGACACTTCCGTGTGAGTAATGAGACATTGGTGTAGGATCTAGTTCCCTTCCAAGCTTCTATTGTTGTGATGGATTATGCTCATGAGGCTGTTGTTGAAATAGATATTGTTATAGACCCTATTGTGGAGGTATCGTCCAAGATTGTTGTATTTGAGGCATTAGGTAGGCCTATGGTTGATATGGTGAAGGGTTACCTTCTCTTCTTCAATGGTATTTCCCCCTCTTGAGTCCTTACAAAGCTTCTTGAGATATCCTTCAAGTTCCGTTTCTAAGCACCGGGAGTTCTTGACTGTTGGAAAGGATATGCAAATGAATGTGTAGGCATGAAAATGCATGAGTATGTAAAAAATGTTTGTCCCTCATTTTTTAGGTATGCTAAAAAATATTTATGGATGCAATGCAAGTGTCACATTAGGACAGTAACATATGAAAGGAAACCCTTACAGGTTTAGGATAGTTATGAATATAAAACCAACATATTGGTTAAGGATAATGCCAAATATAAGAGGTCTCCTTATATATAGAGATAATGACCGGCATGAGAAGGAAAGAGTGTTTGTTTTGAAATTGGGAGCAAGCAGTTAAGGGATCCTACCTACTCAAGGTCATTAATATTTTTCTCCTATTTCCTTAGAGATAGGATTGTCCTTACTATTAGTTAGTTAGTAGTCTTATCTTTGGATGTAAGAGACAAGCGTAAGGTCATTGAATGGTCATAGAAGGAAACATGTAAGGATACCTTAGCAATTCGAAGGAACTATCATCATTTTTCTGTAGGGTCATCGAGGGACAAGATCATTTTTTCGTAGGCAACTCGAAGGGTCATCGAGGGACTATGATCTTTTTTCCGTAGGGTCATCGAGGGACGAGATCATCTTTACGTAGGAAACTTGAAGGGTCATCGAGGGACTATGATCTATTTTTGTAGGCAACTATGATGATTTATTCGTAAGCATCTTTTGCTAAGATACCCCTATGTTTTAGGGACATGACCAATATTCGTAAGGCAACAAAAGAGGCTACCCTAATGGTGCAAGTGTGCAAGGTGTGTTATTTTTAGTTATTCGATCTTTTATTAAGGTTTTCTAATTTGTTTTTAATCTTGTCATGCAATCCTATTATCCATACATCTAAACAGTTTGTATGAGAGAGTAACATTATCCTTCGAGACCAAGGCATCCTTTGCTCATTCATCAACACTAATATGGGAAGATGAGTATTGAACCACTTGGATAGTAGAGGTATGCAACACATGAGAGTTCCTCGTTTTTTAGTAGTACGAGTGTGGAGTAAGTGCAGAATATCTCCCAACAAAATAGGCACTGGGTTGCGAGACAGAAATATCTTGATTGCATGCACATCTATGAATTTATATGGGTTAGGGAATAGCACCAATACATATATCAATAGAGCCAAGACATCCTCAAAAGCATAGTAACTCATAGCATCAAGGAACAAATGAGCTTTCTCAATCAAGAACTTAGAAAGAAGACCTTTGACTCCACTCTTTGTTACCCAATTAGACACAATATCTGACTTCTTCATATGTAAGGTTACTGTAATAACTTCAGGCTTTGGAACATTCTCTAAACCCGTGAAGGGTAGCTCATCAAGGACGGGTAGATCAAGTATTTTAGAAAATTCCTCCAGTGTAGGTACCATTTGATAATCTGGGAAAGTGAAACAGTGATGCTTAGGATCAAAGAATTGGAACAAGACTCTCATCATGTCTTCTTCAAAACCTGAGGTAACCAATCTGGGTAGATAACCATGCCTTTTGGTGAATTCAGAATTATCGGGAATCATTGAGACCAATTATTTGAGCTGGACAGGAACCTTTACGAAGTTGACTCGGATGCAATCTTTGGTTGCCATGACCTGCGACAAAGAACAAAGATAAACACCTAGGTCCTTGAAATGGTTAGTGAAATGATATGATGTTATGATGTCATATTCATGTTTGAAGCAAGCAAGTGGCAAACACAAACAAGTCACACAAGAGTCTTATGTTTAAAGGCTTGCATGAAGTCCATAGGTAAGTACCCTCCCCCACTGAGGTTTAATTGGTTTATCCTGTCCTAGAATAGTAGTCGGGTTCTAGGGAACTCAAAATCATAGATATTTCTCGAAGGCTTTATTTTGGTGTGACACTCAAGTGGCCGAACAAAACATCCTTAAAGTTAGATCTCAATGAGTGTAGCTTCGAGTATCAACCATTCTTAGGTCTAAATCCAAAGCCAGTTATCGCGATACTTTCTAATGGTCAAAGATGAGTCATTAGGGTTCTAAAATATTGTGACCATCATTTCAACCGGTTTGGTACATACCAAGCAGTTTCAATGATCTATTGTCACTTACCTAAGGTATCACTAGATTCGGGTGTAGGATCTTTCTCACAGTAGCCCCAAGACAAAAACCCTTAAAAGTAAAGCATACAAGTCAAAAAAATTATAAAGTGAACTAATACTCTAAGGTAACCCCTCTTTAAGTAGAACTCCTTAGCAGAATCTCCAGTTCTATAATACGGCGGGAGAACTAACTTTGTCATTTTTGTTTTCACAAAAACAATATTGCGGATAGCAAGAGTCGCCACCGAGTTTTCTTTTATCCAATTAGGAAAGGTGGAAAAGAACATGAAAGACCTTAGTTTAGATTTTGAGTTTGGGGGGTAGGTTATACAAAGGGAAAGTGTTAGCACCCTTTGTATCCATGGTTATCCATGGGCTCTTAACTGCTTAGCTCAATTTGTTTTTTGTTTGAAATAGTGGTGGTGTGTTTTGAGAAAAGGCCCAACTTTGTAATGATTCTCGTATGAATGTATACAAAGTGGTTTTTTGAAAGATGTTTTGAAAGTGTGAGGTGTAAAGAGTCTTTGTTTTAAAATTGGGAGCAAGCAATTAAGGGATCCTACCTACTCAAGGTCATTCATGTTATTCTCCTATTTCCTTAGAGATAGGATTATCCTTACTTTTAGTTAGTAAGTAGTCTTATCTTTGGATGTAAGGAACAGGCGTAGGGTCATTGAATGGTCATAGAAGACAACATGTAACGATACCTTAGCAATTCGAAGGGACTATCATCATTTTCCCATATGATCATCGAGGGACGAGATCATCTTTTTGTAGGAAACTCGAAGGGTCATCAAAGGGCTATGATCTTTTTTCTGCAGGGTCATCGAGGGACGAGATCATCTTTTCGTAGGCAACTCGAAGGGTCATCGATGGACTATGATATTTTTCGTAGGAAACTATGATGATTTATTCGTAAGTGTCTTTTGATAAGATACCCCTACGTTCGAGGGACATGACCAATATTCGTAAGGCAACAAAATAAGATACCCTAAAGGTGAAAGTGTGCAAGGTGTGTTATTTTCAGTTATTCGATCTTTTATTAAGGTTTTCTAATTTGTTTTTAATCTTGTCATGCAATCCTATTATCCGTACATCTAAACAGTTTGTAAGGTGCGGAAAGTAAAATGCGGAAAATAAAGTCCTAAGCTATTAAAAGGTCTTGGGGGTGTTACATAATTGAGGAGTGTGAAAGTAAAATCCTAATTAGACTATTACATTTCATAGGCAGTTACATAAGTAAAAAGAAATTGTGGAAAGAATAAATTACAAGTCTTTTTGGCACCTATACATTTTTCTAGAAAATCGTAAAATAATCAAAACGAAAAGATTTGAAAAATATTGAGTCTTTGGGATGAGAAAGAAGAAAAAAACGTTTACATGATTAAAAGAGAGATTAATACTAATAAATAAATTATAAAAGAAAATAATGATTTTTGTCTTTTAAAGATAACTTACATTAATTTTTTTTTGCTAATTTTAATTTAATAAAAAAAAATATTATTCAAAAGAAAATATTTTTAGTGTTTTTTTAGATATTAATTAAAAAAGAAATATTTTATATTTTATATTTTTTGAACTACCATCTAATTAATGAAACAATAATCAAATATTTATTAAATTAAAAAAAATGATCATGAATTTATTCTCTTGGTGTTTTTTTTAAATAAAACATTCTAATGAAGTATTTTCTGACCTTTTTGGTTGGTTTAAAAAAACATTTTTTTTAATTGTTATATAATTTTCAATTTATTATAAAAAAGAGAAAGTTTAATAATAAAACGAAAAAAAAAAAGAAACAAAGCTAAGAAAAAAAGAACAACAGAGGGGGCGTTGGGGGTCCCAACCTGCATAACAAACAACTTTTAAATAGTAAATCTACCCTACTCCCCTAAATCGAGGTCGAGGAACTCAAATATGAGATTCGAAGCTTGCAACTCGTGGTTCCCTAACAATGGCATATTTCAATTCCTGCATTATGGCTCACAAACAACTGATCAAGACATGTATATATATATATATATATATATATATATGTATATATATGTGTATATATATATATATATATATATATATGTATATATATATATATATATATATATATATGTATATATATATATGTATATATATATATATATATATATATATATATATATATATATATATGATAATGAATATAATTATATGAATAAAATTGATGTAAATGCAGTGTAATGATTATTTCAAAGATAAAAAAGTTAAGAAACCGCCATGGTGCGTAGCATGTGTTTCAGGTTGTTCCAACCTTCAAGAACAATATGAATGGTCTCCTGGGATGATTTTAGGAAGGAACTGGCGTGAAAAGAAGTTTGAAACTTGCTGCGAAGTTCTTCTAGATCAAGCTTTTTTAAATGAAATTTGAAAATATTTTAGGGTTTGTGGAGGTAAGAATTCTTGAATTGTGGGTGAGTGTCGTACCTCGAAAAATACGATCCTAAAATAACAACAGAGTTGCCACCTAATTCTATTTATTCTACGAGAGAAAAGGGAGATATAGACACAACCTAAATCGGATAAGAAATGGTCAACAAAACCACTAATCTAAGTTCGGGAGTCAGTTACGCAAGGGGAAGGTGTTAGGCACCCCTCACGTCCGTTGTACTCAACGGGAACCTCTTAGTCTAATTTGCGCTTTCTCTTGGTGACTGGTCGGAGACAGTTGACTGGTCCGTTGGTCCATCTTTCTCTTGGTGACTGGTCGAGTACAGTTGACTGATGAAGAATAAGACATGTGTGAGTTGGATTGTTGCAAGATGATATGCAATGCAAATGCAAATGATATGCGAATGAATGCAAAGCTCAGAATCACAAATACAAACAGTTCCAGAATGAAGGCAAGATGTTGGATCCAAGGTATAAGTAACTCGGAATCTCCTAACTGGTAAGCCTTAAGTGGAGAGCTCTAAATTCTTTACCCATAAAGCCCACTCACAGGGTAGCTTCTATGGTGATGGTATAAGGATACTCAAGGTCACGGACGTTTATCGTACTAACGCCCCGCCGCAGGCTGGCTACATTGTGACGATAATGACGATAAGGTCTACCTTGAGTGGTGTTCTCATGCTAGGCCCTCAAGAGGCGAGCCCTTGGAGACTAACACTACACAACTTCCAATTTCGAAACTGGTTCTAAGGGGACCCAGAATCACAGCCCTTCCGTGAATCAGGTCACGCGACAGGCTAGCTGCGTTGTGACAAGATCTACGAAATGTCTAACTATCTGGGGGAGCTTTCATGTTAGGCTAGAAAGGAGCGAGTCCTTTAAGATTAACATTAATAACTACCAATTCTAAACTTAGGTGTTCCCTCTTCTTTTTCAAAACTCAAGTATAAAGCTCCACTTGTGATGTCCCGAGATCCAACAGGAAAAAATAATAATGAGTAAATGTAATAAAGAAGGAAGAAATAAACAAGCGTATAAAATAGCAATAGCAAATTAAGAAGACAAACAAATCAGACAAACGCAAACTATCATAAGCTAGGCTCGACTCTCTTATGCTCAAGGCAATAATCTCCAACATAGTCGCCAACTGTTGTACCTCGAAAAATACAATCCTAAAATAACAACAGAGTCGCCACCTAATTCTATTTATTCTACGAGAGAAAAGGGAGATATAGACACAACCTAAATCGGATAATAAATGGTCAACGAAATTACTAATCTAAGTTCGGGAGTCAGTTATGCAAGGGGAAGGTATTAGGCACCCCTCACGTCCATTGTACTCAACGGGAACCTCTTAGTCTAATTTGTGCTTTAAATGTTAACTTATTATTATTGTCTTCTTTTAATGATTAAGATTGCTTTTAAGGGAATGTTTCAATTATTATTTGTTATTAGGAAAGGTTAAGTTTTTTATTATTGTGCTTGCGAAGGATTAAAATCCTCGTGCCTACGTATTCCCTTGTGCAATCGGAAAGTCATAGCTTTGTAGTTCGTGCAACTACGGTTTGTGTTTTTTATTGAACAATTGTTTGAAATGCTTTCTACTGCTAAGCGTTGGCTTATCTGCTCGCGATGGGAGGCTGAAGCGCTAGCTTGTTTGCGAGATAGAAAGATTTAAATAATGTTTGTTTTGAGAAAAGATGTTTGATCTTTGTTAAGGTGTTTTAAACAAAAGGGCGAATGAACCACAAATGCGTGGGGCTAGCCCATGAGTGATTGCATTCAAGAACGTGCGGAGTGCTAGACTCCGGAGTTCAGTTACTCGCTGATTAATTATGGAAAATAGTTTGTATTGGTTGGTAAGTTTTAAATTGTATTTTGAAAAGAAAGAGACAAGTCGTCATCTTTAAGGGGTTGTATTGTGCAATGGGAAAGTCATAGCTTTGTAGTTCGTGCAACTATGGTTTGTGTTTTTTATTGAACAATTGTTTGAAATGCTTTCTACTGCTAAGCGTTGGCTTATCTGCTCGCGATGGGAGGCTGAAGCGCTAGCTTGTTTGCGAGATAGAAAGATTTAAATAATGTTTGTTTTGAGAAAAGATGTTTGATCTTTGTTAAGGTGTTTTAAACAAAAGGGCGAATGAACCACAAATGCGTGGGGCTAGCCCAGGAGTGATTGCATTCAAGAACGTGCGGAGTGCTAGACTCCGGAGTTCAGTTACTCGCTGATTAATTATGGAAAATAGTTTGTATTGGTTGGTAAGTTTTAAATTGTATTTTGAAAAGAAAGAGACAAGTCGTCATCTTTAAGGGGAGGTATCCCGTCTAATCCACCACAAACATTTGAGGAATGAGAAATCGAAAAAGCTTTAAACTTGGATACGAGGATCGACAAGTAATGCCACATTATTTCTTTGAGAAATAAAATCGGAAGAAGCTTTAAACTTGGATATAAGTATAGACAAGCAATGCCACATTCTTCCTTTGAGAGTAATTGTTTGTAAGTTTTTTGTTTGTGTTTGTGGGGATATGAGGAACATCTTTCCTATGGAGATGAATCATGCCTAATCCTTTAAGATTGTTGAATTGTTTTGAATATGAAAGAGCGAATGAATTACAAATCAGGGGCTAGCCCCAACAGTAATTCAATTCAGAAACCCGAGGAATGCTGGATTCCTGAGTTCAGTTTTTCGTATAGTTTAATAAAATGTTTCCGTGTTTTAGGAATGAGAGGGTGAATAAACCACATCGCGTGGGGCTAGCCCAGGAGTGATTTAATTCAAGAACGTGCGGAGTGCTAGACTCCGGAGTTCAGTTACTCGTTATTTAATTTGTGAATTAAGATGTTCTGTTTTGGAAATGAAAGAGCGAAGGAATTACAAATTGGGGGCTATCCCCAACAGTAATTCGATTCAAAAACCCGAGGAACGTTGGATTCCTGAGTTTAGTTCTTACGTTAATTAAATAGACGCGTAATGTCGTGTAGACGGCGATCACAAGCGACCGACTTACGTGTGTGCAAATGTAGGCGCGATGAATTATTTGATTGATTAATTAAGTCGAGTATTTTAAATACGAAAAGGCTAATGAACCACAACACGTGGGGCTAGCCCAGGAGTGATTGCATTCAAGAACATGTAGAGTGCTAGACTCCGGAGTTCAGTTCTTTTGCAAATTAATTAGTTCAAAAGTTTTTAGGTGTTTTATGGTTTAGACATGATGGTGATGTACAATTAATCGAATAAACACAAATGTGACATTAGGACTAAATTGAAACGCAAAAGGGATAAAGTTGAGTTTTAACGATACCTAACGGAGAAGGTCCGTTGCCTCTTCAATATGCACAAAAGAAATCAAAATAATTCGAGTAAATAACCAGGTAAGAAGATGACGATCAAAAAATCAGATAAAGCCCAAATCTCCGAGCAAAAGGATCCAAGTTACAAGCTCATGATAATATACACTCTTCAAGCGAGTATCAAAATCTAAAGTCTCAGGTAAAACCCAAGGAATCCAGGTATTTTAAATTACCAAATCCACAATGTTAAAAGTTCAAATTAAACTAATAATAAAACTTAAAAATAAATTCTAATAAATTCTAAATTAAAGCTTTAATAAATGTTAATAAAAACTAATTAACTAAAAAAAGAATTTAATTAAACAGATTAACAGAAAGAATAAGAAATTAAAGCAAATGACAATGTAATACCAGGGGGTGCGCTGATGATTAGGTGTGGGTTTATTCTAAACAAGATAGTAATTATTAGAAATAAAAGAAACATAAAGAAAATTAAATAACGGATTAATAATAAAATAAATAAAAAAAACTTATGAAACAAAAAACAATAACACGTACAGATTCATCAGAAAAGAGTTTTTTTCTTACCCCTTTTAGTCTCTCTCTCTCAACGTCTCACACAAATCACAGGAAAAGAGAAAAAAATTGCAGCCCTCTCAATTGCTCAGATCTCACAGTGACTCCCTCGCTCGTTTCCGTTTGGATCTTAGAGTCTTTCCGGTCTCGGTTCTTGATCGGCGGCATCGGTCTCTTCGTCTCTCACGATGGTTCGACGAAGGGCGGGGATTTTGGAGATGAATGGGTTTCGGATCGGCGGGGTGTTTCGGTTGCTGTTGTTGTGATGGCTTGAGCGGGTCGGCTGCGAACTATTCAAGGGCTGTGGTTTCTAGTTTCTCGTCGGTGGCAGTGGGTGATGGTTGAAGGGTCGCGATTCACAGGTTTTGGTGTTGTAACAAAAACGAGGCCGACGGTTAAGGTGATGGAGGGTGGTTGAAGTTATTTCCGGGTCCGGTGAGTTGGTTTCTGTGCGATTTGTGGTTTGAGAGTTGTGTTTCCAACTGTTGATGCGGTCGACAGTAGCTCCCTCTCACTGTGTTCTGTGTTTTTGTTTGTGAAGTAGGAGCGATTTGGTTTTGTTGATGAGAGAAAGTGATGTAGAGTGAGAAATGGAGGTGGTGGTGGTATGTGGAGGAGAAAGGGTGTGAGAGAGAGACTGCATTGGGATTTTTTGATGAGAAATGAAAGTGAGGATGGAGAATTGGGAATGAATGCAATGCATGGATTTGGAAAGGGTTTGTGAGTGTTGTTGTGTTTACAGTGCTTGTTGGTTTGGTTGTGGCGAAGCTGAAGGAGGAATGGAGAAAAGAATTTTTTTGAAAATTTTTCTATTCGGGCCCTCTTTTTCGTTTTACCGTGATTTCCCTCTCCCCCCCAGGATCGTCCCAAGTGATCGTTTCTTCCCCCTTTTCAAAACGCCCTGGTGCCTTTCATTTTCTCCTCTTTTTAAGTTTCCAAAATTATCTGTTATATTGTGATGAGTCTCTGTCAATTATAAAATTGGGCAGAGTGTTGCTGCATTGGCTCATAAAATTTCTTTACCTTTTGCCTTGCAGATTTTTGTGAGACTCATTTTGGTGAAAAACCAAGTTTCTTGTGCAGGCTGGTCAAAGGTACTGGTGTAGAATTTTGGACTGGTTTTCAAAAGAAGAAAAAAAGCAAAGATACCTTTCCAAGACTTAGTAATGAAGTGTTTCCTAAAAGGCTATATAATTAAAAATAAAATATTAAAAGGAAATAAAAGGTAAATTAAACTAATCACTAGTTAATTAAAAAAAACTAATATTAATCATATAATTAAATTAAAGAAAATTAACTAGTTAGAAATTAAAAATAAACTGAAACTAAATAAAACTAATTAATTAAGATAAATTAAATAACAATAATATAAACTATATAAAATTAATATAAACCAAATAGACGTTAAACTAACTCTAAAAACTAAACTTAAAAATAAATTAATTTAAATTAAACTAATGAAAACAAACTAACTAAATTATCCTTAAGCAATTATAACTAAATTAAGCTGTCAAAAATAAATATATCTAAAATAAATTATAACAAAATATTAAACTAAAAAAAATGAACTAAATTTACATATAACTAAAACTAAACAAAATTGAAATAAATTTAAAATAAGACTACACTAAAAGTTAATTTTAAAACTAAACTTAGATAAAAATTAAATTGAAAATTAATTTTGAGTTGATTTCGAATAAATTTAAACTAACTGTTTAACTATAAAATAAATAAATAAAACGAAACGAAAATACTATTTTTAAATCGAAATAAACTCTAAAATCAAGAACAAGATTAAAATAACATGGGACAATAAAATCGACTGAATGATGCATGATTAACGATTAATGAGATGTTTAATGCAAAATGATTGATTTTCGATACATCGGCAAAACTGTGTCAAAAATGAACAAAAAATTGAAAATTTCTGGTCAAAATTTAGGGTATGACAGCTGCCCCTATTTAATCATCCTGAACCTGAATGTACAAGTAACAAAGATTTTTTTGGACATTCAAGGTGGAAGAGGATTAAATATCAGAATACCTAAAATTTTGACTGAAAATGCAAATGAAATGATGTGCAATGCAAGAATGCAAGACAAAGGCTACAACGCTACTGGGAAAGAAAATTGCCACTACTGGGGATTAGACGCACATGACTGGAGTATAATCCACACGAGGAATTTATCTTGAGCGAAGCCAGACGACAACTGTCTACAGGTCCTAAGATGACTCGAAATCTTTGAACAAAATTCCACTTTGAGGAATCTACTGCCGAGATTTAAAACCTCATTTGGAAATACCTTTTGTTGGTGTATCGAACCAAAAATCTACTGCCGAGATTCTGAAATGAAAACAAATTCTGTTGAAAACTGTTGTAAGTCTACTGCCGAGATTACCAGAGAATCTAAGAATGAGATGCCTTCTGCCAAGGTATCAAAAATGAAACAAAAATCTACTGCCGAGATCTTGGAAAGAAAAACAAATCCTGTCGAAATCTGCTGGAAGTCTACTGCCGAGATTACCAGAGAATCTAAGGATGAGATACCTTCTACCGAGGTATCAAGATAAACCAAAAATCTACTGCCGAGATTCTGGAAAGAAAAACAAATCCTGTCGAAATCTGCTGGAAGTCTACTGCCGAGATTACCAGAGAATCTAAGAATGAAATACCTTCTGCCGAGGTATTAAGATAAACCAAAAATCTATTGCCGAGATTCTGGAAAGAAAAACAAATTTTGTTGAAGTCTGCTGGAGATCTACTGCCGAGATTACCAGAGAATCTAAGAGTGGAATACCTTCTGCCGAGGTATCAAAATGAAATTCCTACTGGCGAGGATTAACTGATGATACATCCGTTGCCAAATCTTCTTTCGAGATTTAACTAAGGATGCCTTTGTCGAAATCATAAAAAGTAAATACCTTATGCCAGGTAGACAGGAAATCTTCTGCCGAGATTTAACTAAGGATGCCATTGGATAGAATTCTCACCATATTTCCCTTCTTCTGAAAGAGACGCCATATGATGGAGAAACAACTCCACGCTCAAACTTCTCAACTTGTCTGAAAGAGATGTCATTTGATAGAAATTGGAAATTCACAACAAACTTCTCACCTTGTCTGGATGAGATGTCATTTGTTAGAAAAAGGAGATTCATACCGAACTTCTCAACGTGTATTGGAGAGATTCCATTTGATAGAACCCTCGCCATACTTCCCTTCTTCTGAAAGAGACAGCCATATGATGGAGAAAAAAACTTCACGCTCAAACTTCTTAACTTGTCTGGAAGACATGCCATTTGACGGAAATTGGAAAATCGCGACAAACTTCTCACCTTGTCTGGATGAGATGCCATTTGCCGAAAAATAAAGAGATTCATACCAAACTTCTCAACGTGTGTTGGAGAGATGCCATTTGACAGAACCCTCATCATACTTCCCTTCTTCTTAAAGAGATGCCATATGATGGAAAACAAATTCACGCTCAAACTTCTCAACTTGTGATAACGAGAAATCGTATCATTTTATTACTACGTTTTAAGTCCGATTTATCGCACATTTATCATATTAACTCCCGATTCTTCGAGTTTTTTATGTCATATTGCAGGTATAACATTTCTAGAGCTAAACCATGAGCCAAGGATCAAATGAACAAAAACAAGCATGAAAAGAAGAAGAAAAAAGGAATTCTGCATAATTTGTAATAGCCACGGTCGTTACCACATCATCACGACCGTGACACCCAACTTGGAACACTCACGATCGTCACTCAAGTGTCACGACCGTGACGCGCTTTAAATGGGAAAAGTGAACGTGACACCTTTGTCACGAACGTGACACCTTTGTCACGAACGTGACAAAGGAAAATAGGTTTTATTTAATTGAACTGGTCATGAAGACGTGCAACGTGAAGTCAAAAGTCATTCATATTATTTCTCAACCCAATATGCATTTTTCCTGGATTCTCTCTTCAATGGAATGATACCCACGCTATGGATTTCAGTTGCCCAAGCCCAAAATTATTTTCTATAAATACCTTAGTTACGAATTTAGAAACACAGAGTTTTATTTTAAGATTTTCGCGGAAGCTCTGCTGTATTTTTGTTGCACCCTTATTTTATTTTTCTAGCAATTGTTCTTGTTTAATTTCCTGCTTCTATATCCCAACCAAACTCAATAACAATTTCCAACATTAGGAAATTGTTATTATTAATTTCTTTTCAAGCCTTCAGAATTTGTTTAATTTTATTTTCGATTTCGGTACTGCACTCCGAGCTTACCAGTCTGTGGAAGAAGGAGTATTAAAGTTTTAATCATTCAGGTTTTTATATTTTCGCATTTATTTTAAGTTATTTATTTTGTTTATGTTAAGAAATTGTTTTTATTTTATAATGCATGTTTTAATTAATATCTGTTTGTCTCTGCATCTGTCTGGTACAACAAAAATGGGTAGCTAAATTAATTAGGCGGTATGTAATTAAACTAAACCAAACCGGTAAAATCAAATCTAAGCTAAAATAATTAAGAACTTAAATTCTGGATGAGACTTTTTATTATTAAAACTAATCTTTTTGTTACGAGAGTAAGAAAAGTGTAATAGGTTAGGTCGAGACCACGAGAGTGTGAGATTTTAACCGGATAGCTAAAGTTAGGCATTTGATTTAAATACAGCGAGAGCGCTTTAAAATGAATTAGACTTATTAAGTTTTCAAAAATTATTTTCTAAACACTTATGGGCTAGCGAGAGCAGGCATAGGGCTTTAGGAATAAGATCTGAGATAAGACCACGAGAGTGTGAGTCAAGGGTATTTAAACTGATAATCTCTACAGAATAATTTAAGTGAACCACCTTTATAAGCTTAGGTTAGATTGGCCCGCATAGGTTAGCATAATTACATACTGACCGCCTTCTTATTATTTCATTAAAACTAAAATTTAATTCCCGTTCTAATCCTTAAAACCAAAATCGTGACAAACATCCACCTTAGTAAACTAGTAGACCCTCTAGCACTAAGTGATTATAAAGTCCCTGTGGGATCGACAATCTTTTATATTACTTCGATAGGTTGTGCGCTTGCAGTTCAGATACCGCTAGACACATATCGCGTCTTCGCGCCCATCAAGTTTTTGGCGCCGTTGCCGGGGACCTTAATTTAGTTACTAGTGCACTATTAGAGTAGCATTGTCTAGACTAAGGTAACAACTATTCTTTTCCTAATCTAATTTCCCGAGTGTATGCCAAGTACTCGCTCTCAAGGCGAAGACTTGTAACCTCCAGTTCCAGAATTAGAACGCTTCTTACACGTAAGAAGACGAATATTCGATTACGAACTAAAATACAACATTCCAGATCTTCAAATTGATCCACCTAAACCAGTTGGAACATCAAAGGACGCAGAGATGGCTGAAGAACCGAATCATCTACTCAAATATTACGCTAGTCCTTCGCAAGCTGAGCCGCATTCCAGTATTGTCGCACCGGCTATTAACCGAAACGATTTCAAATTGAAACCTTCACTGATATCAGCCGTGCAACAAAATCAATTCGCCGGAAATCCTACCGAGGATCCGAACCTTCATCTTTCAATATTTGTGCAGTACGCAGATACTGTAAAAGCTAATGGAGTTACCCAAGAAGCTATTAGATTACATCTTTTTCCTTTTTCACTTCGAGACAGAGCAAGAGCCTGGCTTCAATCTCTACCCTCGAATTCAGTAACTACGTGGGAGGAACTAAAGAGAGTTTTCTTGACAAGATATTTCCCACCTAGCAAGACAGCTATGCTAAGAGCTCAAATCAACGGATTTAAGCAAAAGGAAAACGAGTCACTTTTCGAAGCTTGGGAACGCTACAAAGATATGCTGAGACTTTGTCCACATCATGGATTAGTAGAATGGTTGGTCATCCATACCTTCTACAATGGACTCTTGTACAATACAAGAATGACAATTGACGTTGCCGCAGGCGGCGCACTAATGGACAAAGAATATAATGATGCTTATGAACTTATCGAGAGTATGGCTCAGAACCATTACCAATGGGGAAGCGAGAGAGTCGCAACTAAGAAACCAACAAAAGGAGGTATGTACGAAGTGAGTAGTATGGATCAAGTCAATGCAAAGTTTGACCAACTTAACCAAAAGATCGACAACTTGACCATAACACCAACAGCCACCGTGGCTGCGGTAACACCTAACTGTGAGTTATGTGGAGTTCCAGGACATGTTGTCCCTGATTGTCAACTATTAGCAGGAATTCCCACAGATCAAGTGAATTATGCTCAAGGAAACCCATACTCAAACACATACAACCCAGGTTGGAAGAATCATCCTAACTTCTCCTATAAGAACAACAATGCTTTATACGCACCAGGTCAAGCACCAGCTACACCACCAGGATATCAAAAGACTGCTCCTAATGTTCCTAGAAAATCAAACCTTGAGTTGATGATGGAGAACTTCATAGCTACCCAATCTCAAATAAACAAGGATTTCTTAAATCAAAACATACACACTAGTGAGCAGATTAAGCAAATAGTGAGCAAGGTAGATGCATTAGCTACACATAACAAAATGCTTGAAACTCAGTTTTCACAAGTAGCTCAACAACAAGCACCTACCACTGCACCAGCTGGAGTATTTCCTGGACAACCCCAACCTAATCCTAAAGGACAGGCCAATGCTGTGATATTAAGAAGTGGCAAGGAACTTGATGGACCTACCGATCCAAGACTTGACAATCCAGCCATGTACCAAAAACCGGATAAACCGACTGAAAAGGTGAATGAACCAGAAGAAAAGGAAGATAATAATCAAGAGGCAGTGGAAAAAGAAAAGCCTTATGTGCCTCCACCACCTTATAAACCACCAATTCCGTACCCTCAGAGATTAACCAATTCTAAGACGATGGGCCAGTTTAAGAAATTTGTTGAACTTCTGAAACAGTTGAATATTACTATTCCGTTTACAGAAGCTATCACTCAAATGCCCTCGTATGCTAAGTTTCTAAAAGAAATCTTATCCAATAAGAAAAAGATAGAGGATAACGGAACTGTTACACTTACTGCTGAGTGTAGCGCAATAATTCAAAATAATATGCCTCCTAAGCTAAAAGATCCAGGAAGTTTCTCTATACCCTGTGTAATAGGAAAATTCGTCATTGACAAAGCTCTATGCGATTTAGGAGCCAGTATCAGTGTTATGCCCTTAACAATTTGCAAAAGGCTAGACATGGGAGACCTAAGACCAACTAAAATGTCTGTTCAACTAGCCGATCGCTCTATTAAATATCCTGTAGGCATACTAGAAAATGTCCCAGTACGTATAGGACAATTCTATATTCCTACTGATTTTATAATCATGGACATCTCTGAAGACTCCACTACACCTATCATACTAGGAAGACCATTCTTATCTACCGCCGGAGCTATTATAGACGTAAAGAAAGGAAAGCTAACCTTTGAAGTAGGTGAAGAGAAAGTTGAATTTATTTTAACACAATTCTTACAATCCCCAGCTATAGAGGATACATGCTATTTATTGGATGTAATTGACGAATGTGTAAGAGAAATGGAAATGAAAGAAACTACCTATTCTGAAATTATGAAAATTCAAATCCCTCCGATTTTCGAAGATGACAATTGGCGTAAACCATATCAGGATGATAGTCTAAGCGAAAGTTTAGCACTTACACCGGATCCCATGCCAAGTAAGAATAAACCTACATTAGAGTTAAAAACTTTACCTAACAACCTAAGATACAAATTCCTAGACACTGAATGTACAAGACCAGTTATAATCAATTCCAGTTTAGGAACAATTGAAACAAAGAAACTTTTAGATGTCTTAAAGAAATATCCAACTGCATTAGGATATAACATATCTGATCTCAAAGGAATATGCCCTTCAATCTGTATGCATCATATTCTGCTAGAAGAAGATTGCAAAACCTCCAGAGAATCTCAAAGAAGAATTAACCCAATCCTTAGCACTGTAGTAAAGGAAGAAGTTAAGAAACTACTAGACGCTGGAATAATATATCCAATCTCTGATAGTAAATGGGTTAGTCCAGTACATGTAGTACCAAAGAAAGGAGGTATCATTGTTGTGAAAAACGCTAAAGGCGAATCGATATCACAAAGAGTAGTGACCGGACATAGAGTGTGCATCGATTATCGTAAACTAAACAAAGCCACTCGAAAAGATCATTTCCCACTACCTTTTATAGATCAAATGTTAGAACGATTAGCCAAGCACTCGTATTTCTGTTATCTTGATGGTTACTCAGGATTTTTCCAAATCCCTATCCACCCAGATGATCAAGAAAAGACTACATTCATATGCCCTTATGGAACGTTCGCTTATAGACGAATGCCCTTTGGATTATGCAATGCTCCTGCAACCTTTCAAAGATGTATGATGTCAATCTTCGCAGATTTCATAGACAATATCATGGAAGTGTTCATGGACGACTTCTCTGTATGCGGGCAAAGTTTTGAAGGATGTCTATCAAATTTAGAAATGGTGTTAGAAAGATGTGTAAAAGTAAACCTCGTGCTTAACTGGGAGAAATGTCATTTCATGGTCAGAGAAGGAATTGTACTAGGACACGTTATATCTGACAAGGGAATTGAAGTTGATAAAGCTAAGATAGAAGTCATAAAAGATCTTCAACCCCCTAAGACCGTTCGAGAAATACGAAGCTGTTTAGGACACGCCGGTTTCTACCGACGATTCATCAAAGATTTCTCAAAAATCACTAAACCTCTTACCGGTTTATTAATGAAAGACGCTGAGTTCATATTCAATAAAGATTGTCTTAAAGCATTCGAAACTCTAAAAACAGCCCTCATCACCGCACCAATCATGCAACCCCCTGACTGGAGATTACCTTTCGAAATCATGTGCGATGTGAGTGACTATGCTGTAGGCGCAGTTCTAGGACAAAGGAAGGACAAGAAACTTCACGCAATTTACTATGCCAGTAGAACCTTAGATTCTGCTCAGATGAACTACGCCACTACTGAAAAAGAATTATTAGCAGTTGTCTTTGCACTTGATAAATTCCGTTCCTACCTAGTGGGAGCTAAAATAATCATTTACACAGACCACGTTGCTATCAGATATCTATTAGCAAAGAAAGATGCTAAACCAAGACTCTTGAGATGGATTTTACTCTTACAAGAGTTTGATCTCGAAATAAAAGATAAGAAAGGTACTGAAAACGTCGTAGCGGACCATTTATCTAGAATAGAAGGTATTAAACCCGAACAAGTGCCGATCAACGACGATTTTCCGTATGAACAGCTGATAGCACAAATAGATGAACCAGTTCAGTTAGACATAGATGAACCAGAACCCGTGGAAACAATCCAAACAACCGTAGGACTGCCATGGTACGCTGACATTGTCAACTACTTAGTTGCAGGAGCACTTCCACCTGACTTAACCTATCAGCAGAAAAAGAAATTCTTTCACAATCTCAAGCATTACTATTGGGATGAACCATTATTGTTTAAAAGAGGACTTGACGGAATCTTTCGTCGGTGTATTCCCGAAGAAGAAATAGAAGATGTCATTGATCATTGTCATTCATCTCCTTATGGTGGACATGCAAGCACTTCCAAGACTTGTGCAAAAATCTTATAAGCCGGCCTATTTTGGCCTAATTTATGGAAAGATATCCACATCGTTGTTATAAATTGCGATCGGTGTCAACGCACCGGTAATATTTCAAGAAGAGATGAAATGCCTCAAAGAGGAATATTAGAAGTAGAAGTCTTTGACGTCTGGGGAATATATTTCATGGGACCATTCCCATCATCTTTCGGTAATAAGTACATACTCGTAGCTGTCGATTATGTTTCAAAATGGATTGAGACTATAGCTTCTCCTACAAATGACACACGAGTAGTAATTAAGCTTTTCAAGAATATAATCTTTCCAAGATTTGGTGTGCCTAGACTTGTCATAAGTGACGGTGGCTCACATTTCATTTCGAAAATATTTGACAAATTACTATCTAAGTATGGAGTCAGACATCGTGTAGCAACACCATATCATCCACAAACGAGTGGACAGGTCGAAGTCTCAAACAGAGAAATTAAACAAATCCTAGAAAATATTGTCGCCATATCTAGGAAATATTGGTCATCTAAACTTAATGAAGCTTTATGGGCTTATAGGACAGCCCACAAGACACCCATAGGAACTACACCTTTCAAATTAGTGTATGGAAAGTCTTGTCATCTCCCGGTAGAACTAGAACACAAAGCATATTGGGAGATTAAAACACTCAATATAAACTACAATGCCGCTGGAGAAAAACGAATCCTCGACATTAACGAATTAGAAGAGTTAAGGTTAGATGCTTATGAGAATGCTAAGATATATAAAGAAAGAACTAAGCGATGGCACGATAAATGCCTATCTAGGAAAGAATTTAGTGTGGGAGACGTTGTACTCCTCTTTAATTCAAGACTTAGGCTCTTTCCTGGAAAACTAAAATCTAGATGGTCAGGACCCTTTGAAATAACTAGAGTGTTCCCGAGCGGAGCAATAGAAATTAAAGGTAGGAATAGTGAATCGTTCACAGTAAACGGACAACGATTAAAACATTACCATAAAATTGAAAATAGAGATTATGCAAATAGTTTAAAGCTTTTAGAGTTGTCCACTAATTTCCCTGATTAATCTACCCCTAAGCATTACGTCAGGCTTATGACGATAAAAACAGCGCTTAGTGGGAGGCAACCCATTTTATCATTTTAATCAATTTATCATTTAACCATTTAACCATTTTATCATTTTATCAATTTATCAATTTATCATTTTTATCATTTTATTGTTTTATTGTTTTATTTCATTACTATCATTATTGATTTCATTTATGCATTTATTTTCTTATTTTCTTTATTTTAATTTTTATTTTCTAAATCACTTTTACAGATTTTCTAAAGTCTTTTCCACTTTCCTTTTCCCCCTGATTTGTTTCCTCCACATTTACACTAACTATGGCTAACCAACCAAGAAACATTATGGAAACCAAATTTAGAGGTAGGAACCAAAGAATGAAATTTGAGAAGTTATCACAGAGACCAATGGATTTGACTCTGTACCATGATGAACTGACTATGGAAACTTTAGGTATACATGATAGCATCCTATACCTGTTTAACCAACTTGGATGGGAGAATACTCTCATAAAAAAAAAGTTTGTGACTTACCGCGAGGTCACCCTTGAGTTCTTTAGCTCCTTAGTTTACTTACCCGAGTGCGGTTTTGGATTAAGGAAAGGATTTATCAGTTTCCGACTATTCGGGATCGAATATGACTTTAACCATAAAGAACTAGCTGACTTATTAGGATTCCCTAGTGGACCCTTTGCTTTTACTACCACCCAGGTAGAATTAATGGATATTGAGCAAGACTTCTTTTGGGGAACCTTAACCGGAAATTACCATCCTGAGCCGGATAACATGAACAATGATGAAATACATAACCCTGCTATCCGCTATTTCCATAAGATCCTTGCCCACACCTTCTTTGGAAAGGAAGAAAACCTCACTGGAGTATCTAAAGATGAGATATTCATAATGTCCTGTTTGACCAATGGACAACCAGTTAATGGTGTACCATTCCTGATGCAAACTTTTACCCGAATCCAAGAGGAACCTGATCTACCCATATTGGTAGGAGGCCTGGTCACCATGATTGCTGATGCCCTAGGACTTAGATACCAATTACACAAGTGCAACCGTTTAGGAACCATCCGTCCTATGAATCTGAACTTCTGCTTTAACCGCCAAATTATAAGAAACTTAGGACAACCACCTTACGAGTACCTAATCAGAAATGAAGTAGTAACCCTGTTCACATTACCGAACCATGCTAGAGTCAGTGTTCACAATAAAGATAATTGGCTTTATGAGCTTACCCCTCCTGACTATCCATCTACACCTGAAACACCACAATCTTACAGAATTAGGGATGACATAATGACGGATGTAGAAAGTGACCCTGAGACACCTCCTGGTTACCATGACATCGACCACACTGATGAAGTGATTGAAACCCCTGAAGTAAATCAAGTAGGATATGTTGACAACTTAAAGAAAATTATGAATACTCTTGAAGTTTACCAAGCCGATATTAATGCTGTTAAGGATGAGGTTAAAAGCATGCGATTGGACGTTATAGGCTTAACTGACATAACATGTGAACAATTCTACCATTTAAACTCCGCACTTGAAGATTTGAAGAAGCAACTTTGATAATGTTGTAGTGATTTAATTTATTTTACTTTTCGCTTTTGTTTCTAGTTAGTTTTAACATTTTGCAAACATTTCGTAGCTTATTTTTATCAATGTAATTTTCCTTCTATTATGTCAAAAGCAAAGTACTTCTAGTTTTGCAACTTTCTAATTTAATCAATTTCCATGCTTTTCATTATTTGCTGATATATTTGAATTGCTTGATATTTTATGAATTCTCGTGTGATGAAATTTACTGCTTATACATGTTGATCCACTATTATGTATTACGTATTATGTTGGAATTAAATGAGAAGTGATAATAAATTGCATTGAACTGAAGTGAGATAATGCATTCTGTGAAAAATTACAAGTTTTAAAGCCATCACGGTCGTCACCATTCCCTAACGATTGTGACGAGCTATTTAGCGCGTCACGACCGTAAGACCTCCCTCACGACCGTGACAACCCTATTTTATGAATTCTGAAGAAACAGAATCGTTCACCTTCGCAGAACCCCCTGTCGCTCCCACCAAATGACACCTGGTCAGAAGGGGTACAGACGCGAACGGTCGGCGAAAGGATGAAATGAGAACACACAGGAGTGAACTCAAGAGAAATAAAGAGTCGCCAGCTAGGCATTTTTATCCCGAGGGAAAGGTAATGCTGCATAAACCTAAGAAAGATACGGATAAGACGGTTGCGAACCAGAGAGACTGAGAAAGGGGGTTGGTTACAACCTGGGAAGGTATTAGCACCCATATTGTCCGTCGTACTCGACGGGATCCACGCTTAAAAGATTTGTGTTTTAAAGGGGTAGTGTCAGTGTAATTTGTGTATAAAGAGATGGAAAAGGATGTACAGGTGTCAGTGTAAAAGAAGGGTGAAGTGTATAAATATACAGTGTCAGTGTAAGAACTGGAATAAAGTGCTCAAGATCATGAGGCTAAAAGAATGATACTGAAAGAGGGGGAATATACAGAGACTTTTGTTCGATAACTGTTAAGTTATGCCTACGTATCCTCTAGTGCAATGAGGAAGTCAGAACACCGTAGTTCGACCCAAAGAGACTGAAGGATGAATTGACTTGTGAACTGCTTACTTGTCTATGCTCAAGTGTATGACCTGTCTGGCTCAGGTGCAAACTGTCTTGCATTAGACGGAAGGAGCGAGTTCTCGTTTGTGAGTGAATATGATGAGAAAAGAATCCTGGAGGAGACGATTATGGTTTATTTTTGAGTTTTCAGTCTTTTATTGCTTTTTGAGTTTTGTCATAAGTTAATGAGCTTAAGCCTAAATCAATGGATTAGTAAACTCACCACATCTTCCCTCTAATTAGGGGTATGAGAGTACCTTAAGTGTGAAGTCAGCTTCTCACACTTAATCACCATGATGTAGGATTAAGATCATTAACCTACTTGTGATTATTTAGATGTTTTTGGTGTTTTTGTTTAGTGTTAAGTAATGAGACTAAGCCATAATCAGGGATTAAACAGGCTCATTACACCATCCTAATAGAAGGATAATAGATGAGAATGTTTAAGCTGAGGAAAGCTCCTCAACTTAATCCATGATTAGGGATTAAACTCATGACAAAACAAAGCCTTTGTTTAGTGGATTTTATTTAATGATATGATGAAGAAGTGAATTTTATGATTTGTAAGACAACTTGAGGAGGACTTGTCCATTAACACTAGGGTTAGTCCTTCTTAACCAATTAAGGAAGAAATAGAACCCTAATGCAAGGCCCAAGTTACAAGCTTGATGTCTTGATGATTATTAGATGGATTGATTAAAGGGTTTAAACACATTAAGGGTTTAACACTTAGGATTAAAGTTATACACTCCATCCTAATAGAAGGATGCAGGCATAAGCTTAATCACAAAGCCTTAAAGCCTTTAGGGTTTAGTCCCTGATTATGAGATGAGGAGAGAAGACTCAATGAGACACAAAGGTAAAAGCTAGATGGGGAACTAATCAAAACCCTAATCATTGTCATGCTTGGTTGTTCCTAGGGTTTGTGAGGTTCAAGAGAAAGATCTTCAGAGAAACCACCATGAAGCAGATGAAAGGAGCCAAGAGAAGCAAAGTAACTTGCTTCATTCAAGAAGACAAATCACTTGAAGAAAGAGAGTGAGGTGAAGAAGAATGAGCAAGCTCAAACTCAGACACATGACAAAATGCAGCAATGATGCATAGGAGATATGAAAAGAGATTGTGAGAAGTGAAGGCAAATTCACTTCTCAAAGTTACTTACCACCTGAAAAGTTAGTGAAAGGAATGCAATGCAATGCAAAATGAGATGAAATGGGATGATGCACACCAAAACCAGAAGCATGAATGTGATTTTAATGATGCTAAGAGATGATGTACACATGAGGCAAGGCATGAGAATGATCATACAAACATATGGATGCAAGAGAAGCATGCTTAGAACCATGAATATACATGAAAAGTTATGAAATCCCAATGGCATACAACATGGCAAATGCAAGATGCAATGATCAAACATGATTCTAACATGTCCTAAGATGTAATATGAATCAAATGAATGCACAAAATGTCATGGCAAGTCATGGTATGCAAACAAATGGAAGATGGATGCAAATGAAAGCCCAAATTAGGGTTTATGATCAATGCACCAAACAAAAACCAAAACCAAAAGCAAACATCAAGATAAAAAATTGAAAATGCATTCAAAGGAATCCTAAACCTATACAAACTTACTGCCCAAAGGAGGGGTCCTAAATCTTAACCTAACTAGGGTTATGAATTTCTCAAGATTGCTAGGGTTTTAAGGTACTTTGTCAATAAAAATGTCAAACAAAATGAAAATGCAAGATCAAATCATGCCAATTTAATCCTATAAACTACATGATATGCAAGATACAATGCAAAAAGAATCAAAGTCCAACTCTTAAAGACTAGGCAGAAATGAATTTTTGAACATTGGATCAAAATAATGCTTTGAAATGAAATTAATTCCATGGAAAATTGTCAAAGGACATCAAGATCAAAAAGGAAATTTGGTTTGAGGGTTGGACAATGTTTCTAAATGATTTTAAAGGTTTCATGAATTTTTTGGTGATTTTTAAATACCTAAAAGTATTTTTAATTAATTAATTCTCATTAATTAATTAAAAATAAACTTTTAAATGATTTAAAAATATTTTTTTAATGCAAAAAATAAAAATAAAAATGTTTTTGTGTTTTAAAAATTAATGAAAACCTTGACAAAAATTTTCATAATTTTTAAATGTATTTTGCTATTTTTAATAAATATAAGAAATAAAATATAAAGAAAATAAAATGAAAATGAAAAGTATGCAGTATGAGTGGCTCAGATGGAAAGTTGAGAGATCTAAAGGCTGTGCGTGTAAGTCAACAAGACTGGGAGTAATCAAAATCCAAGGCCAAGGTTCAAAGTTCCTAAACGCGCGCAATCTGATGGCTGAGGTTTGAAGTTGATTTAATTAATTATGATTTACTTAATTAATCAGGATTAGGGCATAATGAATCATCTGGGCCGTTCACAAGCGCGTGGGAAGCAACATCCTAGGGACAGAATTTAAAGTTGCGTAATTAATCAGGCTTAACCCTAATCAACTTCAGGCGACCGGAGATGAGCTCCGGTCGTCTTCTCCGGCAGGGCCAAAACCCTAGCTTCCTCTACAGGCTACCCCAAGTCAAATTAATTGCCCAGAAACCTTCCCCTCCCCAAACTAAACCTAAATCCATCATTAAAAATCATTCATCAGCCATGAACAAAGAGAAACGAGCTCAAACACATTCACGGGCAAAACTTCAGAGAGGCATAAAATGTTCATTTTCACACTATTTTAAAATCTAAAAGCACCAGAGTGATCCCCATGATGTACTCTTTCATTTTGTAACAAAAATAACGAGCTCTGAAAAGTTGGAATTTTAAAGCTACCTGAGATGAAGAAGTGTGGAGCTGAGCTTTTCTGGCCTTTCTCTTATGCAAACTGCCTCTCCTGGACCTCCTGAGCTCAATGGAATGCCTCAAAACTCTTGTTGATGGCTGATTTGTGAAGGTGAGTTCTGGTGTAGCAGATTTCACAGTTGTGTTCTAGGGGGTTTCAGGCTGCTTTAATGGTGGGGTCTTGTTCCAAAGAGGATTTGTGGTTCACTGGTGAAGAAAGAACTGAGGTTTCATGGCTGTGTAAGGAAATTCGAAGAGGAAGAGTTTTTGGCAGAATTTTGTGGATGCAAGAAAGTAGGAGTGTTCAGCTTGTGTGTGGTTGTTTTTTGGATTGCTTGATGTCCACATATCATGCTCTGGTTGGGCAGAGAGTTGGTGTGTCACTGTGGGATTGGTATGGGCCTTTGTGCAAAAAGTCAAGACATGGTGTACCTTAGGCATGGCTCGGGTCAGAGGCAATCTAGAGGCTTGTCCTGCCTCAGCTTGAGTCAAGGATGGCCCTTGGATGGCTCATGAAAGTCTGCTGCATTTGGATCATGAGTTGAGAGAGATTTTGCAACTTGCCCACTTGTTACATTTCATGACTTTTGGTTATGTACATGAGAGAACCTTGCTAAATTTTGGTGTATGGTGCTTCTTGAAGTCATGACAATGTATTAAAACCAGCTAGAGATCATACAATTCACTTGAGAATGGTTTTGCCAAAAATCCCTCTTTGCATTTCCATGAAAAATGACTTATGGATACTTGAAAATCAAGGCACAAAAATGAGAAATCCCTTGGGCCAATTCTGATTTTAGGTCATGCATTGCATTGGTATGATGATTAGAGGTCACATTGAAGTCACATAAAGGCTTGCCATGAGAAATTGCAAGTTTTCCATTTTGTGCAAAAGTGAAATTTTAATGATTTTGTCCAACTTTGCAAGGCCATAACTTTTGATCCAAAATGAATTAGGTCATATTCTTGTACTTTTTGAAAAGGGAATGATCCATTCTACAACTTTCATGACCAAAGTTTTTTCATTTGAAGCATCTTTGAATCAAAAAGCAAGGGTTGAAAAAGTTTCCCAAAATGGCAATTTCATTAAAAAGTCAACTTTCCCAAAAAGTCAACTTTGCAAAAGACTTGAAATTCTTCAATTTTGTGAACTTCCAACTTCTTCTATGATCAAATAAAGATCATACACAATCAAAATGATGAAGAACACCCTTTGGTTGGGTCATTGGGGGCCTCAGATGCCCTGATTTTGCACTGACTTGCTTGAAAAGTCAACTCTTGATCAGATGACTTCCCCATTGAATATCTTCATGAAAATTGATATGCATACTCCCTATACCATATAGAGACCAATAGAAACAAGAATGACCAAAAAATTTTGGAGTTATGGCCTTTGAAACCAAAACCCTAATTCTAGGTCATCTGTGCAGTCAAACCTGGCTCTGCTTCCATACCATTCTCAGTTCTTGTGATTTTTGACATTATTGACTTTGAGAGGATATAATATGATGCTTAAACATATATGGACCCCTTTGAAGTGATTGATGACCTTTGGAGTGGCCCAAGAAGCTCTTGGATTGCTCAGATCACAAACCCTAGATGCAGATGACTTTGAATCTATGCAGTGAATCAAAAATGTGATATGAGATGCTATGATTGAGTTTATGCATATGAAATGATCACAAGCCATGGTGTGAATGGGTGAGGGCAAATTTGGGGTGTTTACAGCTGCCCCTATTCAAACATGAGTTAGCTGTGCAAGATGTAAGCAGCGGCTTAACAGGCTAACAAGATAACTTGTGGTTGAATACCAAAGACAGTCCAAAATTTGCACTCACAGAATGAAGAAGAAAATGGATATAGATTGTAAAAGAAAATAAAGTATAATATAAAGTGTGAGCGACGGAGGCCGACCGTCGAGCAGAGGACGACTGTCGGGGAAAGAGCAATGACGGGGACGGCCGACATGCTGGGGATATAAGTGATCATGATGGGGACGGCCATCAAGTAAAGCTGTAAAATTCTCTGGGGAATATGTAAAAAGTAAATGATGAGGTACGGTCATTAGGTTCATAAAGTAATGCAAACAACGATGGGGACGGCCATCGGGCTCAACTGATGAAGGACAATCATCAGGAAAAGGAAAAGGGACCACGACGGGGACGGCCATCGGGTTAAAGAATAAATGAAATAATGATGAGGGACGGTCATCAAAGGTGAAGGAAGATCACCTGGCAGGGGACGGCTGCTCTGAGGAGGATAAGATGAGGGACGGTCATCTAAGGTGAAGGACGATCACCTGGCAGGGTACGGCTGCCGAAAGTATCGCGACATAGGACGAATGCCGGATAAAGGTCAACGATGGGGACGGCCATCGGACGAGCATGATGAAGGACGATCATCAAGAGGTGAAGGACGATCACCTAGCAGGGGACGGCTGCTCTCAAGGTTTATCATGACATAGGATGAATGTCAGATAAAAATATCAACGATGGGGACGGCCACCGGATAAAATGATGAAGGACGATCATCAGAAGGTGAAGGACGATCACCTAGCAGGGGACGGCTGCTAAATATCACGACATAGGACGAATGCCGGATAGAAAAGGTCGGCGATGGGGACGGCCATCGGGTGAGCATGATGAAGGACGATCATCAAGAGGTGAAGGACGATCACCTAGCAGGGTACGGCTGCTCTCAGGGTTTATCATGACATAGGACGAATGTCAGATAAAAAGGAAAATTGCTTTGTTTGCGACCCACTGGGGAATAGTAAACACGGACGAGTGTTTATATCCAAGAAACAAAAGGTATAAGTGTTTTGACGTTGTGTATAGATTAAAGATGCGGACGAGCATCCCTAAGACTGCGATACGGACGAGTATCGGGTAGAAACCAATACTGCCACGTGTTCAGAGATGATGATACGGACGAGTATCAACTGGTTAACAAGGAACACGGACGAGTGTTGATTCTGAGGGGACTCTTCTGGGGGGAAGTAGACACAGACGAGTGCCTAATTTCAAGAAGACAAGAGTGTTTGACACAGTGTATGGATTAAAGATGCGGACGAGCATCCTTAAGACTATGATATGGACGAGTATCATGTAGAAACAAACGCTTGACGCATGCTCTGAGATGATGGTACGGACGAGCACCAACTGGTTAACAAAGAACACGGACGAGTGTCGAATCTGTGGGGATTTGAGTGATATGTACAAGGTACTGTCGCTCCCGATAAATGAGAATGACTCAGATAAAGGTACAGACGCGAACGATCGGCGAAAGGATGAAATGAGAACACACAGGAGTGAACTCAAAAGAAATGAATAGAGTCGCCAGCTAGGCATTTTTATCCCGAAGGAAAGGTAATGCTGCATAAACCTAGAAAGATATGGATAAGAAGGTTGCGAACCAGAGAGACTGAGAAAGGGGGTTGGTTACAACCTGGGAAGGTATTAGCACCCAGATTGTCCGTCGTACTCGACGGGATCCATGCTTAAGAGATTTGTGTTTTAAAGGGGTAGTGTCAGTGCAATTTGTGTATAAAAGAGCTGGAAAAGGATGTACAGGTGTCAGTGTAAGAGAAGTGAAGTGTATAAGTGAAGTGTCAGTGTAAGAACAAAGATGAAATGCTCATGATAATGAGGCTAAAGAATAAGGCTGGAAGAGGGGGGATATACAGAGACTTTTGTTCGATAACTGTTAAGTTATGCCTACGTATCCTCTCGTGCAATGAGGAAGTCAGAACACCGTAGTTCGACCCAAAAAGACTGAAAGGTGAATTGACTGATGAACTGCTTACTTGCCTATGCTCAAGTGTATGACCTGTCTGGCTCGGGTGCAAACTGTCTTGCATTAGACGGAAGAAGCAAGTTCTCGATTATGAGTGAATGAGATGAGAAAAGAATCCCGAAGGAGACGATTATTGTTTGTTTTTGTGTTTTCAGTCTTTTATTGCTTTTTGAAGTTTGTCATAAGTTAATGAGCTTAAACCTAAACCAATGGATTTAGTAAACTCATCACATCTTCCCTCTGATTAGGGGTAATGAGAGTACCTTAAGTGTGAAGTCAGCTTCTCACACTTAATCACCATGGTGTAGGATTAAGATCATTAACCTACTTGTGATTATTTAGATGTTTTTGTTGTTTTTGTTTAGTTTTAAGTAATGAGACTAAGCCATAATCAGGGATTAAACAGACTCATTACACCATCCTAATAGAAGGATAATAGATGAGAATGTTTAAGCTGAGGAAAGCTCCTCAACTTAATCCATGATTAGGGATTAAACCCATGACAAAACAAAGCCTTTATTAAGTGGATTTTATTTAATGATAAGATGATGAAGTGAGTTTTATGGCTTGTAAGACAGCCTGAGGGGGACTTGTCCATTAACACTAGGGTTAGTCCTTCTTAACCAGTTAAGGAAGAATTAGAACCCTAATGCAAGGCCCAAGTTACAAGCTTGATGTCTTGATGATTATTAAGTGAATTGATTAAAGGATTTAAACACATTAAGGGTTTAATACTTAGGATTAGAGTTATACACTCCATCCTAATAGAAGGATGCAGGCATAAGCTTAATCACAAAGTCTTAAAGCCTTTAGGGTTTAGTCCCTGATTGTGAGATGAGAAGAGAAGACTCAATGAGACACAAAGGTAAAAACTAAGTGGGGGACTAATCAAAACCCTAATCATTGTCATGCTTGGTTGTTCCTAAGGTTTGTGAGGTTTATAAGAGAGATCTCCGGAAGAACCACCAGGAAGCAGATGAAAGGAGCAAAGAGAAGCAGGGTAACTTGCTTCATTTAAGAAGACAAGTCACTTGAAGAAAGAAAGTAGGATGAATAAGGATGAGCAAGCTCAATCCAAAGCACAAGACAAAATGCAGCAAAGATGCATAAGAGGGGTGAAAAGAGATTGTGAGAAGTGAAGGCAAATTCACTTCTCAAAGCTACTTACCACCTGAAAAGTTAGTGAAAGGAATGCAATGCAATGCAAAATGAGATGAAATGGGAGGATGCAAACTAAAACCAGAAGCATGAGTGTGGTGTTAATGATGCTAAGAGATGATGCAAACATGAAACAAAGCATGAGGATGATCATACCAATATATGGATGCAAGAGAAGCATGCTTAGAACCATGAACATACATGAAAAGTTATGAAATGTAAATGACATACAACATGGCAAATGCAAGGTGTAATGATCAAACATGATTCTAATATGTCTTAAGATGTAATATGAATCAAATGAATGCACAAAATGTCATGGCAAGTCATGGTATGCAAGCAAATGCAAGATGAATGCAAAAGGAAGCCCAAATTAGGGTTTATGATCAATGCACTAAACAAAAACCAAAACCAGAAGCAAACATCATGATAAAAAATTGAAAATGCATTCAAAGGAACCCTAAACCTATACAAACTCACTGCCCAAAGGAGGGGTTCTAACTCTTAACCTAACTAGGGTTATGATTTTCTCAAGATTGCTAGGGTTTTAAGGTACCTTGTCAAGGAAAATGCCAAACAAAATGAAAATGCAAGATCAAATCATGCCAATTTAATCCTATAAACTACATGATATGCAAGATGTAATGCAAAAAGAATCAAAGTCCAACTCTCAAAGACTAGGCAAAAATGAATTTTTGAACATTGGATCAAAATAATGCTTTGAAATGAAATTAATTCCATGGAAAATTGTCAAAAGACATCAAGATAAAAAAAGAAATTTGGTTTGAGGGTTGGACAATGTTTCTAAATGATTTTAAAGGTTTCATGAATTTTTTGGTGATTTTTAAATACCTAAAAGTATTTTTAATTAATTAATTCTCATTAATTAATTAAAAATAAACTTTTAAATGATTTAAAAATCTTTTTTAATGCGAAAAATAAAAATAAAAATGTTTTTGGTTTCTGAAAATTAATAAAAGGTTGTATAAAAATTTTCAGAATTTTTGAAAATGTTTTGCTATTTTAAATTAAATGAGGAAAACAAATGAAATAAAAAGAAAATAAAAACTGAATTTAATGGAAGTAAGCATGATCAATGGCTGAGGTTTAAACTGAGAAACGCGCGCGTTGACTGGCGCCACATCCAAAGGCTGATATTCAAACTTACCTAATTAAACTAATCTGGATTAATTAAATTAAATAAACTGAGATTAGGGCTAATCAAATGATCTGGGCCCTTGAACACGCGCGGGAGTTGACTAAGTCAGCCAGATCAACGCACCACATTCAAACTACATTAGTTACACAGATTAAACCCTAATTACTTTCAGGTGGCCGGAGAAGACTTCCGGTCGTCTTCTCCGGCAAGACCCTCACCTGAAAGTTGCTAAAATCCTCAAAACTCCATGAAAATGAGAACTAATGGCCCAGAAATCATCCCCATTCAACACTGAATCAAAACCCCTAAACAAAAATCATTTTTCATTCATTAATCATGCGAATCGAAGCAAAACATGTTTAGGTCAGAAAAGTTTTAGAACACGATTAAATGCTTATTTCTCAACCATTTCAAAAAGTAAGAACATCAGAGTGATCAGCAAAGCATGAGGAACAAATTAGAAACTTAAAAACTCATTTCTGGAAAAAAAGTTCTTGATATACCTGAGCTTTGAGCTTTCTCAGTTTGCAACTTTCTGACCTTCTTTCTTTGTGCAAACCACTCCTCTTGAGCCCCTGATGAAGTCTTGATACTTGGAGGGGGTTTATAATGGCTGGTTTTTGAGGTGGCAGAAGTTCTGTTCAAGGTGGGGTGGAAATCGTATTCTTGATTCAAGGAGTTTCAGGAAATGGTGATGGGTGTTTTGTGACCAGGGAAGTGTGCTGAGTTGATTTGTGAAGTTGGTTTGTGTGTTTGCAGCCTGTGGAAAGTGTTTCGAAAGCTCTTGCAAAATGGGGTGAAAATGAGAGAGCTATGTTCTTGGTGCTTTCAGGCCTGTGTTGTATGTGCTTTGGCTTGCTTTTTGTTTGTATAAACTAATGGGATTGGTCAGATGAGTTGATGTGTGCTTTTGTGATTGGTATGGCTCAAGTTGCCAAAATGTCAAAGTTGTGTAAGAGAGGCATGGGCTACTAGATAGCCAAGGACAGATGGGGTGTCCTGCGCAGCAAGATGTGTGGAGAGCCATAGGATTGTTTGTGGAGTCAGCAAGCAAGTGGATTCACACTTGAGTGAGTTTTTGCAACTTGCTTCACTTTTGTTTCCTTTGAGAAATCTTACTCCATAAGTCATGAAAATGAGTGATCCCTTGGCCCATTCTGAATTTTAGATGCCATATGATCATGTTGTGAAGAAATGATACACATTTGAGGCCTTTAGAACACTTGAACAAACCATTTTGCAAAATGTCTCTTTGGTAGAAAACTTCAAATTTTGTGATTTTAGCCAACTTTGACAAGCCATAACTTTTGATCCAAAATGAATTAGGTCATGTTCTTGTACTTTTTGAAAAGGGAATGATCCATTCTACAACTTTCATGACCAAAGTTTTTTCATTTGAAGCATTTTTGAATCAAAAAGCAAGGGTTGAAAAAGTTTCCCAAAATGGCAATTTTTAATAAAAGTCAACTTTCCCAAAAAGTCAACTTTGCAAATGACTTGAAATTCTCCAATTTTGTGAACTTCTAACATCTTCTATGATCAAATAAAGATCATACACAATCAAAATGATGAAGAACACCCTTTGGTTGGGTCATTGGGGGCCTCAGATGCCCTGATTTTGCACTGACTTGCTTGAAAAGTCAACTCTTGATCAGATGACTTCCCCATGGAATTTCTTCATAAAAATTGATATGCATGCTCCCTATACCATATAGAGACCAATAGAAACAAGAATGACCAAAAAATTTGGAGTTATGGCCTCTGAAACCAAAACCCTAATTCTAGGTCATCTGTGCAGTTAAACCTGGCTCTGCTTCCATACCATTCTCAGTTCTTGTGATTTTTTGACATTCTTGACTTTGAGAGGACATAATGTGATGCTTGAACATACATGGACCCCTTTGAAGTGATTTATGACCTTTGGAGTGGCTCAAATGGCTCTTGAATTGCTTAGATCACAAACCCTAGATGCAGATGACCTTGAACCAATGCAGTGAATCAAAGATGTGATATGAGATGCCATGATTGAGTGTATGCATATGAGAAGATCACAAGCCATGGTGTGAATGGGTGAGGGCAAATTTGGGGTGTTTACAGGTACAAACGAGTATCTGTATATGAGTGAAAACAGGAGTAATAGGTATGAGTGGTGTATAGTTGAGTGTTTAAACTGCTGGAGAGAGTGACACGGACGAGTGTCAAGAGGGTTATATATAAGTATATGCTTTACAAAGTGTTTGAGTAAATATACTGGGGAAGGTGACACGGACGAGTGTCAAGAAAGTTATATATATAAGTATCTGTGAGTGCAAAGGGGAGGCTTTGGCTTTCTGTTGGGGATGTGGGGAGTTTTCTGTATATTGTTGATGGATTGTTATTATTCACAAGTGTTTGATCCAGACCATGACTTATGATTATGCATATGTTTGATTTTTTCCGTAATGCTCCGTATTAGACGGAATGCTACGCTCTGTGGGGAATATGATGCGGATGCTATGATTATGCAAAAGATACCGATCCGGGATTCGGATCCCGATGCCGTGGAGATTTCTGGTTGATCTGTTTGAAGTGGGCATCCCAGCTAGGGATGAGATCATTGGTAGATCTGATGAGATGTATATGCTTGGGGAAATAGGTCACTGATAGACCCATTCTTGGTGAGGAGGGACCCAGCTGGGGTTCGTAGAAGCCTTCGTCACTCTGTTGTGATTCCTTCACGCGTTGCTCTTCCGGGTAGAGGCTTAAGCTCTGTGGGGATACGGCTTCCCGGCTTTGTACTTGGCTGAAAAGGAAGAATGATTGGCACCTCGGCTGGGGAGAAATAACAAGTGGCAACTCAGCTGGGGAGAAAGCACTTTGGGTGCTAAGACTGAGTGAATTGTTGATTTGCCAGCCTGCTGGGATGAAGTTTTCATGCCCCACGTCGTGTTTTGGGTACCTGCAATCCTGCAAAGATAGAAACGTACAAGCAATCCCGAGGTATCCCTTACCGGATTCCATCATAGGAGTCTAGACACTCCCGGGAGTAAGTATATTTCCTGCAAGCACGCATTCTTTAGAAACATCTGTGTTTATGCAATCAGTATCTTGTAGACATCGGACATTTTGCAAATGAAAAATAAAATGTACGAGACGAGACATGACTGAAAATCTGATTTTATTAGTTCGTATGCCCTGAATTGGCAAGATACAGTCAAAGAAACATATCTCCTAAAATGAGGAGATTGTTACAAATTGAGAAACAAAAATGTTGGCAATGTTGACGACGCTTCAAGGAGCTTCCCTTTTGCTATGACTCGTATGACATTTGACGCTCTTCTCGTCTTTGCTTTCTGAAGAAGGTTGATTCTGAACGAAGCTTGAACCTTTCGGAGTTTACCATGTTGTAAGTGATACAGACGAATCCAGAATGCAGTTGTTCGCTTATTCCCTTATTTTGCATGGATCACCCTTTCGGGTTTTCAATCCATCGGGATACCCATTTTTGCCTGAGTTGTCCAATGCGGCTTTTCAACTCAGCGGGTGTACATCTTTTTGTTTATTTTCCCTTATTTTTGCCCGAGTCTTTTATTCTGTTTTTGACTCGCCGGGATGCCCTATTTTTGCCTGGACGTTCATTCTGTTTTTATGTCCAGCGGGTCATTTTTATGCAAAGCATTTTTTAACTGCATCTGAATTCACAGGGGACAGGAAGTCTTCACCATCCATGGTGCTGAGCATCAGTGCTCCACCAAAGAAAACTTTCTTTACCACGAATGGCCCTTCATAGTTTGGAGTTCATTTGCCCCTGTGGTCTGTATGAGGAGGGAGGATTCTTTTCAGCACAAGGTCTCCTACTTGGTACTCTCGGAGCCTAACTTTCTGATCGAAGGCTTTCTTCATTCTTTTCTGATACAACTGCCCATGACAGATTGCAGCCAACCTTTTCTCTTAATCAGGCTCAGTTGTTCATATCGGGATCGGACCCATTCTGCCTCGTTCAGCTTAACATCCATCAGTACTCGTAGGGAGGGTAATTCGACTTCAATAGGTAGGACCGCTTCCATACCATACACAATTTGATACGGTGTTGCCCCAGTGGATGTTCGGATTGACGTATGGTATCCATGCAAGGCAAACGGTAGCATCTCATGCCGGTCTTTGTAGGTGACTACCATCTTCTGCACAATCTTCTTGATATTCTTATTAGCTGCCTCGACAGCGCCATTCATCTTTGGCCTGTAAGGAGAAGAATTGTGGTGTTGGATCTTGAAGTCCCGGCACAGTTCTGCCATCATTTTGTTGTTTAAGTTGGAACCATTATCGGTAATGATTCGCTCGGGAACTCCATACCGACAGATGATATCTCTCTTCAGAAATCGGGCTACCACTTGCCTTGTAACGTTTGCATAGGAAGCTGCCTCAACCCACTTGGTTAAATAGTCAATAGCAACCAAGATGAATCTGTGGCCGTTTGAAGCAGTCGGTTCAATCTTGCCAATCATGTCAATGCCCCACATAGCAAAGGGCCAGGGTGAAGATATCACATTCAGAGGATTGGGAGGCACATGCACCTTATCCGCATAAATCTGGCATTTATGGCATTTTCTGGCATAGGCACAACAGTCGGCATCCATCGTGATCCAGTAATAGCCTGATCTTAGCAATTTCTTAGCCATGGCATGCCCTCCTGCATGGGTACCAAAGGATCCTTCGTGCACCTCGTGCATCAACAAGTCTGCTTCTGTTCTATCAACGCATCTGAGGAGTACCATATCGAAGTTTCTTTTATACAGGGAACCATCAGTGTTCAGAAAGAAACTACCAGCAAGCCTTCTTAGAGTCTTCTTATCATTGGAAAATGCCCCAGGCGGGTATGTTTGATCCTCCAAGAAGCACTTAATGTCATGGAACCAAGGCTTATCATCTTTGACAACGTCTGCCGCAAATACGTATGCTGGTTTGTCGAGTCTGGACACTGAAATCCGAGGCACAAAGTTGGCAGTTTGAACTTTGATCATGGATGAAATGGTAGCCAGAGCATCTGCAAACTGATTCTCATCCCGTGGGATATACTCAAGCTTGACCGTTGTGAAGAAAGTCAATAACCTTCTTGTATAATCCCTGTAAGGTATCAGATGATCCTGGTGGGTGTACCATTTGCCGTTGGTTTGATTAACTACCAGAGCTGAATCTCCGAATACAGTCAAAGTCTTGATCCTGAGGTCTATGGCTTCCTCAAGACCCATAATGCAAGCTTCGTATTCAGCTTCGTTGTTAGTGCAGTTAAAGGTGAGTTTTGCCGAGAAAGGCATGTGAACTCCCTTAGGTGTAATGAGTACTGCACCAACACCACGACCGTTCATATTAACAGCCCCATCAAACATCATAGTCCATTCTTCTTCCGGGTCAGGCCCTTCAGTGTGAATAGGCTCTTCATGATCTTTTGCTTTTATGAACATGATGTCTTCATCAGGGAAGTCAAATCTCATAGGCTGGTAATCATCAATAGGTTGCTCAGCAAGATAATCAGACAATACACTGCCCTTGATGGCTTTCTGTGATGTGTACTGGATATCGTATTCTGTGAGGATCATTTGCCATCTTGCAACCCGTCCGGTAAGAGCTGGCTTCTCGAAAATGTACTTAACTGGATCCATTTTGGATATCAACAAAGTGGTGTGGGTCAACATATACTGTCTTAGTCGGCGAGCAGCCCACGCTAAAGCACAACAAGTTTTCTCGAGCAGTGAATAACGTTGTTCACAGTCGGTAAACTTTTTGCTCAGGTAGTAAATTGCATACTCTTTTCGACCAGACTCGTCATGCTGGCCCAGCACACACCCCATTGACTCTTCTAATACTGTCAAGTACATTATCAGAGGTCTTCCTTCAACTGGAGGCATAAGGATTGGAGGTTCTTGTAAGTACTCCTTGATCTTGTCAAAAGCCCTTTGGCAGTCTTCGTTCCACCTGACCGTCTGTTCTTTTCTTAACAGCTTGAACAAGGGTTCACAAGTTGCAGTAAGGTGAGATATGAACCGTGAAATGTAGTTCAATCTACCTAGAAACCCCCGAACTTCTTTTTCTGACTTTGGTGCAGGCATTTCTTGAATGGCTTTGACTTTATCAGGGTCAACTTCAATCCCTTTCTCGCTTACAATAAAGCCCAGCAGCTTACCAGATCGCACCCCGAATGTGCATTTGTTGGGGTTCAATTTCAGTTGGTACTTCCTCAGGCGCTTGAACAGCTTCAGCAGATTCACCAGGTGGTCTTCTTCTGTGAGGGACTTGGCAATCATGTCATCCACATAACACTCAATTTCTTTATGGATCATATCGTGGAATAATGTTACCATAGCCCGTTGATAGGTTGCACCAGCATTCTTCAGTCCGAATGGCATTACCTTGTAGCAGAACGTGCCCCAGGGTGTGATGAAAGTTGTCTTCTCCATGTCTTCAGGTGACATCTTGATCTGATTGTATCCTGAAAATCCGTCCATGAAGGAGAACACCGAGAACTGAGCCGTATTATCCACCAATACATCAATGTGAGGTAATGGGAAATCATCTTTTGGGCTGGCTCTGTTCAGATACCGGTAGTCAACACACATCCTCACTTTGTCGTCTTTCTTAGGCACAGGTACTATATTAGCAACCCACGGCGGATAGCTAGTTACAGCAAGGAATCTGGCGTCCCATTTCTTTTGTACCTCTTCCTTTATCTTCATTGCCATATCTGGGCGAGTACGACGCAGTTTCTGTTTAACCGGCGGGCAATCTTCTTTTAATGGCAGCTTGTGCATGACGATATCGGTGTCCAACCCTGGCATGTCCTGATAAGACCAAGCAAACACATCCACATACTCCCGAAGCATGTCAATCAACTGTTCTTTCACTGAGTCTTGTAGGCAGGCCCCGATCTTGACCTCTTTCACGTCTTCTTCCGTACCAAGATTAATCGTTTCAACCTCCTCCTAATGAGGAGTGATAACCTTCTCCTCTTGCCTTAACAGCCTGGCTAGCTCTTCAGGAAGCTCATACTCTTCTTCAACCCCTTCATCAGCTTGATTGATTGGATTGTCAAAGTCATACGAAGTCATAGCTGTGTTGTTGTCGGTGCAGTCTGAAAGGCACTCTCTGCAAGGGTTTAGATTGTTCATTTTAGTGATTGATTTTAATCTTTGTTTAGAAAAAGTGAAATGAAATTATCATTTTGAAAACATTGCCATTTTATTTTTGTACAAAAAGAAAAATGGAAAACAGTGGGCAGAAAAGAAAAAAAGACTCATTTGCAAAAGATGTCTGATATTCATTGAATGATCTATTTGCACAAAATTACAAGATGGCCCTATTACAAAATGAGTCTTGACATCTTGGGCAAGATGCAAGACTTGATGCATGCTTAAAATATACAGGAAATAATAATTACTCTGCAGGAGTAACCCTTATAATTTCCTGGGAAGACCAGTTTGAGATACGGCTCCCCGGGATCCTTGGACGTATCCAGCTCTCCAGGTTGCGTTCATCTTCCGACTCATCTTCCAAGTTGTTCACAGCATCGGGGGTGAGCATCCCCCCACTAACAAAACTGGGCTTCTTAACAGCCTCTGGTTGATCTTGTTGAGTTGGTTTGTAACCCAACCCAAATCTGTCCTCCTTCTTTTCTACAGGCAACAGCTTGCCCCAGCCTTGGGCATTCCCCTCTTCAACAACCTTCCTGGCTTGCTGATAAGATGTCATGGAAGTCCCAAGTACAGCAGATGCTTTATTAATGTTCAGGGCTTCAAATCCCTGGCTCATGGTTTCATGTATCTCCCCATCCATCTCAATGTATTTGTATGTAGCCAGATGGCTAACAAAAATATCCTCTTCACCACAGATGGTGATGATCTGGCCCTCCTACTCGAATTTTAACTTCTGGTGAAGGGTAGACGTAACTGCGCCAGCGGCATGGATCCAAGGTCTACCCAACAAACAGCTGTAGGCCGGCTGAATGTCCATCACATAGAAGGTTATTTTAAACGTCTGTGGGCCAATCATCACAGGTAGATCAATCTCTCCTAGCACTGATCTCTTGGAGCCGTCAAATGCTCTTACTACCAAATTACTTGGCCGTAATGCCAAGTCATCATACTCCAGCTTCACCAAGGCTTTCTTTGGTAAGACATTGAGTGAATACCCGGTGTCTACCAGTACATGTGATAGAACAGCACCCTTGCATTCAAGAGTGATGTGTAAAGCCTTGTTGTGATTACAACCCTCAGTCGTTAAATCAGCATTGGTGAAACCCAATCCATGGCTGGTATTGACATTTGCTACCACGGTCTCCAGCTGATTAACGGTGATCTCCTCTGGCACATATGCTGCGTGCAAGACTTTTAGTAATGCATTCCGGTGAGCTTCGGAACACATCAGCAGGGATAAAATGGAGATTTTTTAGGGAGTTTGGTGAAGCTGATCCACCACCTTGTAATCACTCCTCTTGATAATTCTCATAAACTCGTCTACATCTTGTTCAAAAGATGTCTTCTGTGTTTCTTTGAGAATGGGCTCTTCAACTATTACACTCTTTCCCTTTGCTTTGGCGGCAGCTTCAGCTTCAGCATTAGGTCTTTGTGATTGCGAGGCAAAAAGGCGTCCGCTTCTGGTGAAGCCTCCGCCTCCCCCGACATTATCAATCTGTGGAGAAGATGTTGAAGAGTCAAGAGTGATTTTCTCCCCATTGCAGTAAAGGTCAGAGCCATAATGCCAAGGGATGGCATTACTGCTTTCATATGGAACGGGCCCAGGTACTGTGATGGTAACCGGGCTGACTGCAGCTGAGGAGGGTGTTGAAATAGTATGTGGATCGTAGTAGATGGTAACCGGTAATCTGGCAAGAGGTGCCACTGTTTGTTGTTGAAAATTGTTGCTCGGAGGAATACTTGACGGATCATAATAAATAGTGACTGCTGAGATATTTGTTGGTGTTGTAGAAGAAGATTCTGAATAAAGAGGTGTTGATGTTGTAGAAGGAGTGTTTGTTGGTATCTGGTTCGTTGAAGTGATATTTGAAGCATTTGTTGATGAAACTGAAGAATTGTTTGGAATAATTGTTGTTGCAGTTGTAGGAGACTCTGGAATTGTTGTCTGTGAGATTGCCGGATTTGAAGGTATTGATGTTGTGATTTGAAGTAGATCACTCTGGATAAGACCATTTATGCCGCTTCTCAAGTTATCACATCCATTTACTGAAATGTTGCAATAACCGCACCCGAGTTCACACCCAGGGAATATCTGGCATTCAAGGAGTTGAGCTTTAATCTCTACCAGGGGTGTCCTAATTTGCCCAACACTGGTTATTAAGAAAGACGGCTGATCTTCCTCAATAGCATTAATTCTGGGTCCTCCGTGGTGAGGCATGGGGTTCTTGTTGACATTTGGCGGGGGTGCAAAGTTCAGAGCTTTAGAGTCTACCAGGTCTTGTACTTTCATTTGTAGAGCCCTACATTTTTCTGTACTGTGGCCAGGTGCATTGGAGTGAAAAGCACATCTGGCATTGGCGTCATAATTTCTTGGCAAACAGGAAGGATCTGGTGGTGCCAACGTCCTTAACTCAACCAGGTTGAGCTTCAGGAGCTGTGGCAGTAAAGCGGCATATGGCATAGGGATTGGATCAATCACCCTATTGGCCTGAGATGGTCTCTGTTGAAATGGTCTTTGTTGATTGTTGTTGTTGTTGTTGTAGTTTCTTTGAGGAGGATACTGAGTTTGTTGCTGGTAGTGGGGTTGTTGTTGTGGTTGATATGCTGGTTGCTGAGGAACTGGAGTGGGAATGGTGACAGCTGCCACTGACCTATGATCATACTGAAGTCTACCTCTGTTGGTATGAATAGCATTAGTCTCACCGGCTCTTCTTGGACCTACAAATGGTTTTCTGGGGTTGCTGGACGAGCTCGCACCATTGTCGGAAATTTTGCCCATCTTCAATAGGCTCTCAATTCTTTCTCCAGCTATGACTACGTCAGCGAAGCTAGTGGAAGAAAAGGCAGCTAGCCTGTCAATGTATGTCCCTTGGAGGGTGTTCATAAACATGTCGGCCATTTCCCTTTCCGACATGGGTGGCTGGACAGCAGCAGCAAGCTGTCTCCACCTCTGGGCGTATTCCCGGAAGCTTTCCCTGGATGATTGAGACATTCCCATCAGGAGGGTCCTGTTAGGAGCCATATCCAAGTTGTATTGGTATTGTCTGATAAAGGCCTCAGCCAGGTCCTTCCAGCATCTGATGGTTGCTCTAGTCAAATGAGAGTACCATTCCCTTGAAGCTCCTGTTAAGCTATCTTCAAAATAAAACATCCATAGCTTTTCATCCATGGTATATGCCTTCAGCCTCCCCAGAAAGGATTGTAAGTGGGTTCGTGGGCAGGAAGTTCCGTTGTACTTCTCGAAGCATGGAGGTTTAAACTTATGGGGGATCCTTACCCCGTCCACTAGACCCATGTCCATAACATCAAAGCCCAAGGAATTTTGAGACTCCAGAGATCTCAGTTTCTCAGCAATCTCATCTAGCCTTCTGTCATAGGCTTCATCCCCAGCTCCCATCACAGTGAATTGATCCTCCTGGGGGTCTTCTTGTAATACTCTGCCTGCAGTGGCATTCCCTTGCACATTAGCAGGGATGTTGATTTCTGGATGAAGGTGTGGCCCATACACCGGAGGATTAACATGAGGCTGAACCCTCTCATTATTGCTTGTTCCCCCAGTCCCTAGATGGGGTTCCTCCTGGGTCTGCCTTTCTACCAATGCCCTTAATCTTTCTTGGCTCTGTGCCAATCCATTCATCACCTCCATAAACTGGGGCATCTGATTTCTCATCTCCAGTCTCTCGTTGGCCATTTGAGTCCTGACCTTTGTAAGGTCATGCTGTACTTGGTCCATTTGTATACCCGGAAGGTTGTTGCGAGTAGGATATCTGTGTGGACGGTTGAGTGGGAACACCCGTCGTCGAGCAATAGTTCCTGAATCACAACAGAGTTAGTAACAAACAAAACAAAAACCTACAAAACAAAACAAAAGTTAGTATGCAATGCAGTATGCTTATTTGTTTCCAAGGTATCCGGCTTGGCACTTGGTTTTGACCTTTCCAGACCCCTGATGAAGGTGCTTTGATGTTGCTTGAGAGAAAAAGAACTCAGATGAAACAAACTAATGAATATATTACAAATGGTGAAATCATACATAGTTTGCTTTTACAATACATGCCCCTGAGGGGTCAAAATACAACATAAAAGAGAAAAGTACATGGAATGAAAGCAACAACAAGCAAAAGTCAGACACCAAGACCAAACTCATCCTCCTGGACTTCCTTCAAAAGTGCCTCAGTCACAGGATTAGCTGGATGCTCCGTGAGGTTCCTGATGAGGAGATTTCTGGTGGTGATAGCAGTGGTTAGCTTCTTGTGTCTGCCCTGGTCCTTTGACCTCTTTACACCAGCTCTAAGCTTCAATTCTGAGATCTCTCTCTGGGCTTCTAATAGGGCTTCCTGTTGCTCCTTTGCATTAGCTTCCAACTGCTCAATCTTGTCCTGAGTTCTCTTATCCTCCTGAGTGCGAGCTTCAGTGATTCTGACCCACCTAGCTTGGCTCTCTTTCAGATAGAGGTCAGTCCTAGCCTTTTGATACTGGGCCTCTTTACAGGCATTCTTCAAAATCTGTTCTCCAGCCTTTGACTTCTTGATGTAGTCTTCTGACTTTTCAATCCTGGCTAGATGCTCCACCTTAAGCTTCTCTAACCTTTCAATGTCCAGACGACCATCACTCCTCTCCCAGAGGGTTCTCTTCAAGGCTTCAGACAAATTCTCATTCCTCTCTTTTAGCTTCTCAAACTCTTCCAGGCTGACAGTGGCTGGAGGTGGTGTTGTGGATGGTCCAGGTACATCTTCAATGGTGAAGGGCATCCCAGAAGTTTGAGCCCTAGCATGAGACCACTCATAATACTGAGCTGAGGCCACATTGTTGCATCTCCCAAGAATGGTCATCCCTTTAGTCTGGATATTGTCCCAAGCCCAGGATGCTTGCCTGACAATAGCCAAATTAGGCTTGATCTCACAATAAAGGGTCTCAGCAAGATCTTGTACTCTAGGAGGGTGGACCAATGCATAGCCCAATTGTCTTTTGAATAGCAGAGGGTTGTAGTTAATGCAACCCTTCACTCCTATCAGAGGTACATTGGGGAACTGCCCACAACTAGTAATGATGTCCCTGCCCTTGGTGCTCTGAGTGCACCACCTGATATCTTCTGAGATCAAAGCAACAAGTCTCCTAGCCCAATTCCTCTGTTGGTGAGGATTCAAGAATGCATCAGTCTTGGGCAGGTGTTTGAGCAGCCAGGTATGGAATAGGGGAGCACAGCATCTCGCCAATCTTCCTCTTTGCTTTTCATTCCTTTGGTGAACAGAGTAGTAGAAATCTCCCAGTAAGGTGGGCACTGGGTTCCTCAGGATGAAAAGATGGATTGCATTCTTGCTAATAAACTTAGGCTCATCTGCAAATAATATAACCCCATATATGCTGAGGGCTAATAATGCACAGACTGCCTTCCACTCTCCCAAGGAGGCCTTCAGAATAGCCTGAGAGGTCAAGAAATCCAAGTGTAGACCAGAGATTCCAGCCTTTGCTGTCATGTTTTGCTCAATCAGAACTGGTTCCAGATACAATACCTTTGCTACCTCTTCATTACTAGGAAAAGCCATCTCAGGGTTGAAGGGGACTCCACCCCTGATAGGCACACCAATCAGTGATGAATATTCTTCCAACAAGGGTCCCAACTGAAAATTCTGGAAGGTAAAGCACCTCAGAGGGGGATCATAGAACTGCAGGCAAGTATGAACCAAGCTCCTCTGGGAAGGGTCCAAATCCATAACCACATCAAGGATGCCTCTATAATGTTCTCTGAACAGTGGTATATGGTCTGGAGTAATCAGGGCCTGGACCTTCCGGATGCCAGCCAGCTCAGGCTCAAAGAAATGGTAGGAGATATTGCTCTTCTTGGGTGCCATGTCTGCTGGTGAGGAGCTGAGATAGATGCTGATGATGATGACTAACACTGGAGATGGGCCACTGACAGGCTGATACTGGTGATGCAGGTGACTGAAGTAAGGTAGTTGTTGAAGATTGTTGAAGCAAATAGCTGGTGAACAAAAGGCCTATGCAGATGAAGGGGTCAAAACCAAGCCAAATGTAATGTGGATACCCTGAAAAGCAAATAAACACATGTTAAATGATGCAATGATGATGTATGCAAATGATATGAAAGGGTTTGTGATCAAGCTGGATCTGATTAACTGCCTTGATATAAGTCCATGTATGTTCAAGAAATCCAGATGGAGGTTCAAAAGTCCAGTAACCAAGGTGGGGGACTCAAATAAAGAGTCACATGTCCTGGGTTAAAAATCACAAGAACTGTCCAAAGTGAAGCATTCTCAAACATAACAAAGTATCAGGGTATGCTGAGGTCAAGGGTACCTGCAAACCTGTAAACAGCCCAACCCCCTCACAGGTGATGTTCTAAAACAAGGATCCTCAGACTTGGATCAGTTATGAGAAGTGTAAACACTTCTAACCCGGAGGTACAGTGTTTACAATAACCATAAAAGATCCTCCTCTAATTCACCTCAGTTTCTGAAGGTCAATAATAAAGGTCATCCAGACTTAGCAGGCTTCCCAGATAGCCCTAGCACTACAGGAAATCTGTAGCACAGAGTTCTCAAGAAGAAACCCATATCTGAACCGTGTTTCATATTCCCGCACCAGACCGAAATGGAATGGGAAAGAATATGAACCACTCTAGCCTAGGTGTCACTCAGGTCCCAGGTATAGGACCTTAAACTCTCAATAGAACACCCACCCACCAAAGCAACAAAACTAGATCCAGCCAGAACAGCATGACAGTATGATGTATATAAAGCTGTAAAGAAAGCAGTAAACAAACTGTACATAAAGCAATAAATAAAACAAATATACAAACACAAATAGCACATAACACCCCAGTAAACACAAATCAAACAAGCGCTAGGAGGAACCCACAAAAAGAACCAGAAGCCCTGGTTATAGTATAAGATTCCCCAGCAGAGTCGCCAAGCTGTCGCTCCCACCAAATGACACCTGGTCAGAAGGGGTACAGACGCGAACGGTCGGCGAAAGGATGAAATGAGAACACACAGGAGTGAACTCAATAGAAATAAAGAGTCGCCAGCTAGGCATTTTTATCCCGAGGGAAAGGTAATGCTGCATAAACCTAAGAAAGATACGGATAAGACGGTTGCGAACCAGAGAGACTGAGAAAGGGGGTTGGTTACAACCTGGGAAGGTATTAGCACCCAGATTGTCCGTCGTACTCGACGGGATCCACGCTTAAAAGATTTGTGTTTTAAAGGGGTAGTGTCAGTGTAATTTGTGTATAAAGAGATGGAAAAGGATGTACAGGTGTCAGTGTAAAAGAAGGGTGAAGTGTATAAATATACAGTGTCAGTGTAAGAACTGGAATAAAGTGCTCAAGATCATGAGGCTAAAAGAATGATACTGAAAGAGGGGGAATATACAGAGACTTTTGTTCGATAACTGTTAAGTTATGCCTACGTATCCTCTAGTGCAATGAGGAAGTCAGAACACCGTAGTTCGACCCAAAGAGACTGAAGGATGAATTGACTTGTGAACTGCTTACTTGTCTATGCTCAAGTGTATGACCTGTCTGGCTCAGGTGCAAACTGTCTTGCATTAGATGGAAGGAGCGAGTTCTTGTTTGTGAGTGAATATGATGAGAAAAGAATCCCGGAGGAGACGATTATGGTTTGTTTTTGAGTTTTCAGTCTTTTATTGCTTTTTGAGTTTTGTCATAAGTTAATGAGCTTAAGCCTAAATCAATGGATTAGTAAACTCACCACATCTTCCCTCTGATTAGGGGTATGAGAGTACCTTAAGTGTGAAGTCAGCTTCTCACACTTAATCACCATGATGTAGGATTAAGATCATTAACCTACTTGTGATTATTTAGATGTTTTTGGTGTTTTTGTTTAGTGTTAAGTAATGAGACTAAGCCATAATCAGGGATTAAACAGGCTCATTACACCATCCTAATAGAAGGATAATAGATGAGAATGTTTAAGCTGAGGAAAGCTCCTCAACTTAATCCATGATTAGGGATTAAACTCATGACAAAACAAAGCCTTTGTTTAGTGGATTTTATTTAATGATATGATGAAGAAGTGAATTTTATGATTTGTAAGACAACTTGAGGAGGACTTGTCCATTAACACTGGGGTTAGTCCTTCTTAACCAATTAAGGAAGAAATAGAACCCTAATGCAAGGCCCAAGTTACAAGCTTGATGTCTTGATGATTATTAGATGGATTGATTAAAGGGTTTAAACACATTAAGGGTTTAACACTTAGGATTAAAGTTATACACTCCATCCTAATAGAAGGATGCAGGCATAAGCTTAATCACAAAGCCTTAAAGCCTTTAGGGTTTAGTCCCTGATTATGAGATGAGGAGAGAAGACTCAATGAGACACAAAGGTAAAAGCTAGATGGGGAACTAATCAAAACCCTAATCATTGTCATGCTTGGTTGTTCCTAGGGTTTGTGAGGTTCAAGAGAAAGATCTTCAGAGAAACCACCATGAAGCAGATGAAAGGAGCCAAGAGAAGCAAAGTAACTTGCTTCATTCAAGAAGACAAATCACTTGAAGAAAGAGAGTGAGGTGAAGAAGAATGAGCAAGCTCAAACTCAGACACATGACAAAATGCAGCAATGATGCATAGGAGATATGAAAAGAGATTGTGATAAGTGAAGGCAAATTCACTTCTCAAAGTTACTTACCACCTGAAAAGTTAGTGAAAGGAATGCAATGCAATGCAAAATGAGATGAAATGGGATGATGCACACCAAAACCAGAAGCATGAATGTGATGTTAATGATGCTAAGAGATGATGTACACATGAGGCAAGGCATGAGAATGATCATACAAACATATGGATGCAAGAGAAGCATGCTTAGAACCATGAATATACATGAAAAGTTATGAAATGCCAATGGCATACAACATGGCAAATGCAATATGCAATGATCAAACATGATTCTAACATGTCCTAAGATGTAATATGAATCAAATGAATGCACAAAATGTCATGGCAAGTCATGGTATGCAAACAAATGGAAGATGGATGCAAATGAAAGCCCAAATTAGGGTTTATGATCAATGCACCAAACAAAAACCAAAACCAGAAGCAAACATCAAGATAAAAAATTGAAAATGCATTCAAAGGAATCCTAAACCTATACAAACTTACTGCCCAAAGGAGGGGTCCTAACTCTTAACCTAACAAGGGTTATGAATTTCTCAAGATTGCTAGGGTTTTAAGGTACTTTGTCAAGAAAAATGCCAAACAAAATGAAAATGCAAGATCAAATCATGCCAATTTAATCCTATAAACTACATGATATGCAAGATACAATGCAAAAAGAATCAAAGTCCAACTCTTAAAGACTAGGCAGAAATGAATTTTTGAACATTGGATCAAAATAATGCTTTGAAATGAAATTAATTCCATGGAAAATTGTCAAAGGACATCAAGATCAAAAAAGAAATTTGGTTTGAGGGTTGGACAATGTTTCCAAATGATTTTAAAGGTTTCATGAATTTTTTGGTGATTTTTAAATACCTAAAAGTATTTTTAATTAATTAATTCTCATTAATTAATTAAAAATAAACTTTTAAATGATTTAAAAATATTTTTTTAATGCAAAAAATAAAAAAAATGTTTTTGTGTTTTAAAAATTAATGAAAACCTTGACAAAAATTTTCATAATTTTTAAAACCAGCTAGAGATCATACAATTCACTTGAGAATGGTTTTGCCAAAAATCCCTCTTTGCATTTCCATGAAAAATGACTTATGGATACTTGAAAATCAAGGCACAAAAATGAGAAATCCCTTGGGCCAATTCTGATTTTAGGTCATGCATTGCATTGGTATGATGATTAGAGGTCACATTGAAGTCACATAAAGGCTTGCCATGAGAAATTGCAAGTTTTCCATTTTGTGCAAAAGTGAAATTTTAATGATTTTGTCCAACTTTGCAAGGCCATAACTTTTGATCCAAAATGAATTAGGTCATATTCTTGTACTTTTTTAAAAGGGAATGATCCATTCTACAACTTTCATGACCAAAGTTTTTTCATTTGAAGCATCTTTGAATCAAAAAGCAAGGGTTGAAAAAGTTTCCCAAAATGGCAATTTCATTAAAAAGTCAACTTTCCCAAAAAGTCAACTTTGCAAAAGACTTGAAATTCTTCAGTTTTGTGAACTTCCAACTTCTTCTATGATCAAATAAAGATCATACACAATCAAAATGATGAAGAACACCCTTTGGTTGGGTCATTGGGGGCCTCAGATGCCCTGATTTTGCACTGACTTGCTTGAAAAGTCAACTCTTGATCAGATGACTTCCCCATTGAATTTCTTCATGAAAATTTATATGCATACTCCCTATACCATATAGAGACCAATAGAAACAAGAATGACCAAAAATTTTGGAGTTATGGCCTTTGAAACCAAAACCCTAATTCTAGGTCATCTGTGCAGTCAAACCTGGCTCTGCTTCCATACCATTCTCAGTTCTTGTGATTTTTGACATTATTGACTTTGAGAGGATATAATATGATGCTTGAACATATATGGACCCCTTTGAAGTGATTGATGACCTTTGGAGTGGCCCAAGAAGCTCTTGGATTGCTCAGATCACAAACCCTAGATGCAGATGACTTTGAATCTATGCAGTGAATCAAAAATGTGATATGAGATGCTATGATTGAGTTTATGAATATGAAATGATCACAAGCCATGGTGTGAATGGGTGAGGGCAAATTTGGGGTGTTTACACCCCCATCTCCATTTTCATAAACTAAGAAACCTCTCATTATCTCCTCATTCTCCCGTAACCTCCCATTACTCTCAATTAATCCTATTAACCCATTAAACCTCTCCATTTATTCCAAACTTCTCACATTCACTCATTTCATTATAATCCGAACAATTTCCTCACATTTCTTCATTTTCTCACAAAACCTCAAAAACTCTTATCTCTCATTTACCTTACTTGCATGCAATGGAGAATATCCAGTTTAGAGATGGTGACCAAGGAAAAGCACAAAGACAAAAGTTTATCAGGTTTCAAAACCGTGGCATCCAACCCACTCGGTATGTCGACCTTGACTGCTTGAGGGAGTTAGGACTGCTAGACGGCGTGAAGCTCCTGCTTGAGCATGTTGGTTTGTGGGACTTGTGCAGTCAACCACAACCGACATTCGAAATCCTCACCTTGGAATTTCTGAGTTCGTTTCAGTATTTTACACCTCCCGGTTCAACAAGTCAACTCACCGGCATTGCAAAGTTCAGAATGCTCGGAAGAGAGTTCGAAATCACGCAAACAAGGATCGTTGAACTGTTAGGTTTCCATCACGGCGACGATGCTCATCTCCGCGTTCCCGACAACTTCAACGAAGCTGCTTTCACTTTGTGGCACGACATCACTAACAGTCGTGCTACCGCTTATCAGAGTCTGAATGCCACCCACATCCATAATCCGGCGATTCGGTATTTCCATCGCATCATCTGCAATACTTATTTCACAAGAGAGAGCAATCACAAGCTTAATTCCAAAGAGCTCTTGTTCTTGCACTGTGCCTTAAATGAGGAACGCATCAATGCTGCCCCGTTCCTTTTATCCCATATCCAGTCTGTAGCACATAGAGGCGCAACCCCCTTCTACATAGGCGGGATCGTCACCACCCTTGCCATACAGCTGCAGCTTGGTGACCAGATTACTCATTTGCCTCATAGAGCCGCATAGTTGCTTACAAAGAGCTATTGCAAGTCCGCCCATTTGATATCGCAGAGAGAGGATGGCAGGTTCAACCCTGTGATCCAAGGCACCATCTATCATCACATCACCTTGCCTTGCCGTGACCGCATCGATCCATCGAACCGAACCAATTGGCTATTTGCTTTACTAGATGCTGCAGGCCACGTCCCGATTATCGATGAGCAGACTGATGCACCTGTGGACGAGATGCAGGATACCATGGATGCTGCTGAGCCAGTACAGGACATCCCTGAGTCCTCCACCAGGCAGCCACCTTTACCCGACATCACACTTGAAGACGTCCTCCGTGCCATTCATCAGCAGAATCAGATGAATGCCGCACTTGAGCGAAGGCAAAAAGAGCAATACGACGCACTCCTTTCAGCTGTTGCCAGTAACCAGAGGACGACAAATGAGAAGCTAGGAGAGATTTTTAGCGAGCTGGAGGCTTTGCGTATAGATATCACTGCTCTCACCACCACCGGTTCTGATCCAGAAGCCACTCCTACTAGACGCTCCCGCACCAGAAGCCGAGGCCATGGTCGTCAGCAGCCTTAGTTTATGTTTTTGTTTTTGTTTTTGCATTTCTGTTTTTTGTATTGTTTTTTGTTTTTGCATTTCTGTTTTTTGTATTGCATTTCTGTTTTTTGTATTGTATTTTCCGCATTTTCCATTTCATTGTATTTCCCTTTCTGTATTTCAATTAAACAAAGTAATATTTGTGCTATTTCTTCAGTTTCGAATTTTCCCCGTTTATTTAGCCATACCGAAAATTTTTGTTTTATCTTCGCATTACCCGACTTACCTATGAAATCATAGTTAGGAAGCTGAGAAAGATCCAACAAGATCAATACAGTCTTGACACCTTAGACTTCCTACTTAAGCATTCCGTTCCGATAATTGTTACGAATACACCTTAAGTTTCAGTTCTAAAGTAACCCCTAGTAGTTTATACTAGCAGTCAGCACCGTCTGAACACAAACCACGTGGGGAGCCGATGAACATAAGTGTTTGATGCCTAATCTATAAACGATCCTTCATATCTCGATGCCAATAAAAAGAAATTGCACCAAATTACACGGTCGCATATAAGAAACGAGAAATATAAGAAGGAGTCCATTGTGGGTTGGTTCAGAGGTACCTGGTTCTGAACTTGGTAGGGCGTGCTACGGCTCGATCCCCCACAACCTCCAATTCGGATAATATATATAGGGTTGCCACATTCGTGTACCATACCCCATGCTTATAAAGGATCAAAGTCACTAACCGGCTACTCCACTACGTGCGTGCTAAGGCAAAGGGCTTAATGTGATTGCACTAGAATGAAACCGGGTGAAATAAGATCGAAAGACTCTAGGTAGAATCGTAACGCAATTACTGAATGTTTCGTTTAACGGGAAGTCGACGACTTAGCTTGTTGCTTGTGTCATTAGTGTATCGTTAGTGTTCTATTCTAGTACTGGTTTATCTAGCTAAATGATTCCTCGTATGGTTTGTTATATGTATGCGTCCGATGAAAATTGTCCGATCATTTTTCAACCGACTATTTGCTTGAGGACAAGCAAAGGTTTAAGTTTGGGGAAGTTTGATAACGAGAAATCGTATCATTTTATTACTACGTTTTAAGTCCGATTTATCGCACATTTATCATATTAACTCCCGATTCTTCGAGTTTTTTATGTCATATTGCAGGTATAACATTTCTAGAGCTAAACCATGAGCCAAGGATCAAATGAACAAAAACAAGCATGAAAAGAAGAAGAAGAAAGGAATTCTGCAATTCTGCATAATTTGTAATAGCCACGGTCGTTACCACATCATCACGACCGTGACGCCCAACTTGGAACACTCACGATCGTCACTCAAGTGTCACGACCGTGACGCGCTTTAAATGGTAAAAGTGAACGTGACACCTTTTTCACGAACGTGACAAAGGAAAATAGGTTTTATTTAATTGAACTGGTCATGAAGACGTGCAACGTGAAGTCAAAAGTCATTCCTATTATTTCTCAACCCAGTATGCATTTTTCCTGGATTCTCTCTTCAATGGAACGATACCCACGCTATGGATTTCAGCTACCCAAGCCCAAAATTATTTTCTATAAATACCTTAGTTACGAATTTAGAAACACAGAGTTTTATTTTAAGATTTTCGCGGAAGCTCTGCCGTATTTTTGTTGAACCCTTATTTTATTTTTCTAGCAATTGTTCTTGTTTAATTTCCTGCTTCTATATCCCAACCAAACTCAATAACAATTTCCAACATTAGGAAATTATTATTATTAATTTCTTTTCAAGCCTTCAGAATTTGTTTAATTTTATTTTCGATTCCGGTACTGCACTCCGAGCTTACCAGTCTGTGGAAGAAGGAGTATTAAAGTTTTAATCATTTAGGTTTTTATATTTTCGCATTTATTTTAAGTTATTTATTTTGTTTATGTTAAGAAATTGTTTTTATTTTATAATGCATGTTTTAATTAATATATGTCTGTCTCTGCATCTGTCTGGTACAACAAAAATGAGTAGCTAAATTAATTAGGCGGTATGTAATTAAACTAAACCAAACCGGTAAAATCAAATCTAAGCTAAAATAATTAAGAACTTAAATTCTGGCTGAGACTTTTTATTATTAAAACTAATCTTTTTGTTACGAGAGTAAGAAAAGTGTAATAGGTTAGGTCGAGACCACGAGAGTGTGAGATTTTAACCGGATAGCTAAAGTTAGGCATTTGATTTAAATACAGCGAGAGTGCTTTAAAATGAATTAGACTTATTAAGTTTTCAAAAATTATTTTCTAAACACTTATGGGCTAGCGAGAGCAGGCATAGGGCTTTAGGAATAAGATCTGAGATAAGACCACGAGAGTGTGAGTCAAGGGTATTTAAACTGATAATCTCTACAGAATAATTTAAGTGAACCACCTTTATAAGCTTAGGTTAGATTGGCCCGCATAGGTTAGCATAATTACATACCGACCGCCTTCTTATTATTTCATTAAAACTAAAATTTAATTCCCGTTCTAATCCTTAAAACCAAAATCGTGACAAACATCCACCTTAGCTAAACTAGTAGACCCTCTAGCACTAAGTGATTATAAAGTCCCTGTGGGATCGACAATCTTTTATATTACTTCGATAGGTTGTGCGCTTGCAGTTCAGATACCGCTAGACACATATCGCGTCTTCGCGCCCATCAACTTGTCTGGAAGAAATGCCATTTGACGGAAATTGGAAAATCACGACAAACTTCTCACCTTGTCTGGATGAGATGCCATTTGCCAAAAATATAAAGAGATTCATACCAAACTTCTCAACGTGTATTGGAGAGATGCCATTTGACAGAACCCTCATCATACTTCCCTTCTTCTGAAAGAGATTCCATATGATGGAAAACAAATCCACGCTCAAACTTCTCAACTTGTCTCGAAGAGATGCCATTTGACGGAAATTGGAAATTCACAACAAACTTCCCACCTTGTCTGGATGAGATGCCATTTGTTGGAGAATAAAAGAGATTCATATCAAACTTCTCACCTTGTCTGGATGAGATGCCATTTGATAGAACGATAACCTTGTTGGGGATAAACAAACTGCTCGAAAAGAGACTGTCATCCGTTGATTCACTTAGAGGTCCAGGGATAAGAACAAGCTTCTCCAATAAAGAGACTGCCACTTGTTGTCAGGTGTAAGTATTCCAAGAGAATGTTGCAATAACACTGCTGGAAAACAAAGTTTGTCTTCAATGGGGGGGGGGATATTCAAAAAATTCCTTCTAGGAGACAAAGATTCAAAGGTGCAAAATAAATGCACTTTCCATTTGGAAATCCAATTATCAAAATCGTCAAAGACCAAATTCAATCCAGGAACGAGCTGGAAAGAAACTGTCAAGCAAGACACTAACCCATGAGGAATGAATTCAACCGGGGATTTATCCTATCCAAGTGTGGAAAGGAGAACTAAAGCGAAAATCTTCCACAAGGGTAAAAGCTCAGTGGGGAGTTAGAAAGAATGTACATTTTATGCCTAAGGCTGACAACTCTATTTGGAGAGAGACACGTCACTTGGAGATAAACACGACCAAGGTGAAGGAAATATGCATCAATGAATGCGACATGAACATGAATATGAATTCAATTATTATGTACATGTATGTATATGTGTTATGTTTATGCTGACAAACAGACAAAACAGACACAAGAGATAAACTGGTGATGAAATAAACATCACAACAAACAGATACTTGACCAGTCTCGTCAAAGTGTATGCAATCACTGAAGATAGGGTAGAGAGCCATCCATGGAATAAAGTCCTTATATAAAGCTCAAATCTCTTTGAGGAGAGAAAGATACTTCAATCGAGAAATAAACCCAAGAAAATCTTCTAACTTCAATGTCCATCAGAAGGAAACAAACATACAAACTAAGTTTGCTTATGATGAAGTAAATTTGTACTCCGTTGGGGGAGAAAATGACATTCAGCTAGAGAAGCTTGAATCAAGGCTCAAATGGGGATACTAGACTTAGTATCTCACTTGAAGCACTAAGTAATAAAACACATCCACCAGAAAGTATTGAGTCATGCCCCTGACATATCAAAGCAACTTGGTGTGAGGACCCAGTCATCTGGAGATACTTGCAATGTAGATCACAAGAGCGTCTTGCTTAGGGAAACACGTGGTCATGTATCCATTAAATGTTTTGTGAGAAGAGATCATCTCAAGAGGATTTTATAGAAGACTTGACATTCAAAATGCCTCAGTGTCTTCAAACTCTTGGAGAGATTTTGTCGAATCTTGACGTAATTGCCCCAGATTAACTATATTTGGCACAAATGAGTCTTCAATACTTAACCTTTTGGGGATGTAAGTAATAAATTGGGAAACAACTTGCCCCTGTCTAGCAAAGTCTTCAAGCAACTTGCCTCTTTCTAGCAAAGTTTTCAAGCAACATGCTCCTGTCTGGCAAAGTCTTCAAGCAACCTGCCCCTGTCTGGCAAAGTCTTCAAGCAACCTGCCCCTAGGGATGATCATTCTCTGAAATGGTTGTTCAACTACTCATTAGAGTTTCAAATCTCAAGAGATTAAGCTCACCACTAGTACTCATACATAGGCTTCTATGATATCAAGAAAATGCTAACAAGCAAAATGTTAATGTTGAGACTGCTAATGCAACACACATGTTTGTCTCGAAGATTTTTTTTTAATAATTTTTGAAAATATTTTCACAATAGCCTGTGACCGAATCACTAGCTAGGATGTGATATTCATTTTTTTTTATAAATACAACATAAATTTTGAGCATAGCTTATAGGAGTCAGGAAACACTTTCTCATCGAGTGTGCTTTCGAAATAAACCCTACTTCAATTAGGACTTTTTAGGGTTGTAATGTGGTTTTGGTTCACGGTTTTAGAAACAAAGGATAAAGGCCAAAGTTTATTTGGTGCCCACCCATTCTCCGTGATGTTCTCCAATCCTAGGTTCAGCTAAATTGACACATACATTTGTCTTGATAGCGTAGAGATGATGCTCCAAGGTCTACTTGAAATGACAGTCATCTTATTTGTCCCCTATGGATATTAGTGACCCTTTGATTTTGGAATGGTGGTCACTAAATCTTATGGACTTGAGGACTTCTTTTGACCGATTTGTTCTATTTGGTCCCTAAGTCTCTTTTTGTGTGTTTGACTTAGCGGGATTTTTTTTTCTTTTTCCTTTTTTTCATTGGAAGGCTGAAAATTGTGACTGTCAAGTCATTGATTGTAATGGATTCCTTGATGGGATGTTTCACCTTGTAATTTGAATGTGTAACCAGATTAACTGAACACTACCCTGCCCCCGGTTAAGCGTAAAGGTTTTGAATTATCCAAAAGAAACTCCTACTTCTAGGCTCGAAGTGGTTGACTAGGGATTAACTCCTTATTTCTCCAGTGTTTGGGGATTTGAAATAATGTTTGTACATCGTCAATAAGGTTTTAATCAAAATCATTCCACTAGAGAATTTGTGTTTTAATTTCGTCATCCTCCCTCCAATTATCTACCTAGGCAAGAGATGGGATAATGTTGGCAATATAAAAGTAGAAAAAGTATTATGAGTGAATACGAATGGATTACTTCAGGACAAACATATTCATTGCATTAATCATTCAAAACAAATAAGTTCTTACATGTCAAAACAAATGCATTAACAAACAAAGAAAAATACATATGAAAAGCAGAGAATGAACTAAACATCTGAGAAGATAAACTTCAGAGCATCAAAAAATCATATGCGTTGAGGAACTGGTCCCAGGCTCCAGTAACAAACTGATTTGGAAAGGACACTCTTGAGTTTTTATCAGCACAAAGGCATTTCGTCCATAGATGGGATTCCTCCATTGAAAGCCAACACCCCGTAGTCAATCATCTCTTGAACCTTTTTCCTGGAAAACTTTGCATTCTTCAATCAGATGTCCCAGTACTTCATTATGAAACTCACAACTGGTATTTGGATTGAACCCACGGGGCCAAGACCTCATGGCTCTGGTCTTTCTGGGTGTCATTATTGAGTTTCGGGCGAAACAATACCATAATTGACTGTAAGTCATTGCGATTGAACAAATGAGGGCGAGACCTCATGGTTCTGGTCTTTCTGGGTGTCATTATTGAGTTTCGAGCAAAATAAGACCATAATTGACTGTAAGTCATTGGGATTGGGTCAAACTGGTGGGTGGCTCCTTCATGACTGTTTGGAGACCTCCACTGATTCTGACGTCGCTGACGAATAGAAGTATAATTTGACCGACGCTGAGAAATGACCAGATCTTTGATCAAAGAAATCAGTTGTCCCTTGCCAAATTTCAAGCTGTAAATATCTTCTTGGAGTTCATTGTTCTCCTGCACAAGGTTGTCTACTAGAGTCTTCATTGTAGTCGAGAATATTCCCGCACGGTTTCTCAAAGTAGTGACTTCTTCTCTAAGCTCTTTGTTTTCCTGCTCAAGTTGGTCCATATTTCTCTTGGTGACTGGTCGAGTACAGTTTACTGACGGAGAATAAGACATGTGTGAGTTGGATTGTTGGGAGATGATATGCAATGCAAATTCAAATGATATGCGAATGAATGCAAAGCTCAGAATCACAAATACAAACAGTTCCAGAATGAAGGCAAGATGTTGGATCCAAGGTACAAGTAACTCGGAATCTCCTAACTGGTAAGCCTTAAGTGGAGAGCTATAAATTCTTTACCCATAAAGCCCACTCACAGGGTAGCTTCTATGGTGATGGTATAAGGATACTCAAGGTCACGGACGTTTATCGTACTAACGCCCCGCCGCAGGCTGGCTGCATAGTGACGATAATGACGATAAGGTCTACCTTGATTGGTGTTCTCATGCTAGGCCCTCAAGATGCGAGCCCTTGGAGACTAACACTACACAACTGCCAATTTCGAAACTGGTTCTAAGGGGACCCAGAATCACAACCCTTCCGTGAATCAGGTCACGCGACAGGCTAGCTGCGTTGTGACAAGATCTACGAAATGTCTAACTATCTGGGGGAGCTTTCATGTTAGGCTGGCAAGGAGCGAGTCCTTTAAGACTAACACTAATAACTACCAATTCTAAACTTAGGTGTTCCCTCTTCTTTTTCAAAACTCAAGTATAAAGCTCCACCTGTGATGTCCCGAGATCCAACAGGAAAAAATAATAATGAGCAAATGTAATAAAGAAGGAAGCAATAAACAAGCGTATAAAATAGCTATAGCAAATTAAGAAGACAAACAAATCAGACAAACGCAAACTATCCTAAGCTAGGCTCGACTCTCTTATTCTTAAGGCAATAATCTCTAGCATAGTCGCCAGCTGTCGTACCTCGAAAAATACGATCCTAAAATAACAACAGAGTCGCCACCTAATTCTATTTATTCTACGAGAGAAAAGGGAGATATAGACACAACCTAAATCGGATAAGAAATGGTCAACGAAACCACTAATCTAAGTTCGGGAGTCAGTTATGCAAGGGGAAGGTGTTAGGCACCCCTCACGTCCATTGTACTCAACGGGAACCTCTTAGTCTAATTTGCGCTTTAAATGTTAACTTATTATTATTGTCTTCTTTTAATGATTAAGATTGCTTTTAAGGGAATGTTTCAATTATTATTTGTTATTAGGAAAGGTTAAGTTTTTTATTATTGTGCTCGCGAAGGATTAAAATCCCCGTGCCTACGTATTCCCTTGTGCAATGGGAAAGTCAGAGCTTTGTAGTTCGTGCAACTACGGTTTGTGTTTTTTATTGAACAATTGTTTGAAATGCTTTCTACTGCTAAGCGTTGGTTTATCTGCTCGCGATGGGAGGCTGAAGCACTAGCTTGTTTGCGAGATAGAAAGATTTAAACAATGTTCGTTTTGAGAGAAGATGTTTGATCTTTGTTAAGGTTTTTTAAACAAGAGGGTGAAAGAACCACAACGCGTGGGGCTAGCCCAGGAGTGATTGCATTCAAGAACGTGCGGAGTGCTAGACTCCGAAGTTCAGTTACTCGCTGATTAATTATGGAAAATAGTTTGTATTGGTTGGTAAGTTTTAAACTGTATTTTGAAAAGAAAGAGACAAGTCGTCATCTTTAAGGGGGGTATCCCGCGTAATCCACCACAAACATTTGAGGAATGAGAAATTGAAAGAAGCTTTAAACTTGGATACGAGGATCGACAAGCAATGCCACATTCTTTCTTTGAGAAATAAAATCGGAAGAAGCTTTAAACTTGGATATAAGTATCGACAGGCAATGCCACATTCTTCCTTTGAGAGTAATTGTTTGTAAGTTTTTTGTTTGTGTTTGTGGGGATAGGAGGAACATCTTTCCTATGGAGATGAATCATGCCTAATCCTTTAATATTGTTGAATTGTTTTAAATACGAAAGAGTGAATGAATTACAAATCAGGGGCTAGCCCCAACAGTAATTCAATTCAGAAACCCGAGGAATGCTGGATTCCTGAGTTCAGTTCTTCGTATAGTTTAATTAAACGTTTCCGTGTTTTAGGAACGAGAGGGTGAATAAACCACATCGTGGGGAGCTAGCCCAGGAGTGATTTAATTCAAGAACGTGCGGAGTGATAGACTCCGGAGTTCAGTTACTTGTTATTTAATTTGTGAATTAAGATGTTCTATTTTGGAAACGAAAGAGCGAAGGAATTACAAATCGGGGGCTAACCCCAACAGTAATTTGATTCAAAAACCCGAGGAACGCTGGATTCACAAGCGACCGACTTACATGTGTGCAAATGTAGGCGCGATGAATTGTTTGATTGATTAATTAAGTCGAGTATTTTAAATACGAAAAGGCGAAAGAACCACAACGCGTGGGGCTAGCCCAGGAGTGATTGCATTCAAGAACATACGGAGTGCTAGACTCCGGAGTTCAGTTCTTTCGCAAATTAATTAGTTCAAAAGTTTTTAGGTGTTTTATGGTTTAGACACGATGGTGATGTACAATTAATCGAATAAACACAAATATGGCATTAGGACTAAATTGAAACGCAAAAGAGATAAAGTTGAGTTTTAACGATACCTAACGGAGAAGGTCCGTTGCCTCTTCAATATGCGCAAAAGAAATCAAAATAATTCGAGTAAATAACCAGGTAAGAAGATGACGATCAAAAAATCAGATAAAGCCCAAATCTCCGAGCAAAAGGATCCAAGTTACAAGCTCATGATAATATACACTCCTCAAGCGAGTATCAAAATCTAAAGTCTCAGGTAAAACCCAAGGAATCCAAGTATTTCAAATTACCAAATCCACAATGTTAGAAGTTCAAATGAAACTAATAATAAAACTTAAAAATAAATTCTAATAAATTCTAAATTAAAGCTTTAATAAATGTTAATAAAAACTAATTAACTAAAAAAAAGAATTTAATTAAACAGATTAACAGAAAGAATAAGAAATTAAAGCAAATGACAATGTAATACCAGGGGGTGCGCTGATGATTAGGTGTGGGTTTATTCTAAACAAGATAGTAATTATTAGAAATAAAAGAAACATAAAGAAAATTAAATAACAGATTAATAAAAAAAAAAAAAACTTATGAAACAATAAACAATAACACGTACAGATTCATCAGAAAAGAGTCTTTTCCTTACCCCTTTTAGTCTCTCTCTCAACGTCTCACACAAATCAGAGGAAAAGAGAAGGAAAAAAAATTGCAGCCCTCTCAATTGCTCAAATCTCACAGTGACTCCCTCACTCGTTTCCGTTTGGATCTTAGATTCTTGCCGGTCTCGATTCTCGCTCGGCAGCAACGGTCTTTTCGTCTCTCACGGTGGTTCGACGAAGGGCGGGGGTTTTGGAGATGAATGGGTTTCGGATCGGCGACGTGTTTTGGTTGCTGCTGTTGTGATGGTTTGAGCAGGTCGGATGCGAACTATTCAAGGGGCGGTGGTTTCGAGTTTCTCGTCGGTGGCGGTGGGTGATGGTTGAAGGGTCGCGATTCACAGGTTTTTGTGTTGTAACAAAAACGAGGTCGGCGGTTGTGATGGAGGGTGGTTGAAGTTATTTCCGGGTCCGGTGAGTTGGTTTTTGTGCGATTTGTGGTTTGAGAGTTGTGTTTCCGATTGTTGATGCGGTCGACGGTAGCTCCCTTTCACTGCGTTCTGTGTTTTTGTTTGTGAAGTAGGAGCGATTTGGTTTTGTTGATGAGAGAAAGTGATGTAAAGTGAGAAATGGAGGTGGTGGTGGTGTGTGGAGGAGAGAGGGTGTGAGAGAGAGAGACTGCATTGGGATTTTTTGATGAGAAATGAAAGTGAGGATGGAGAATTGGGAATGAATGCAATGCAGGGATTTAGAAAGGGTCTGTGAGTGTTGTTGTGTTTACAGTGCTTATTGGTTTGGTTGTGGCGAAGCTGAAGGAGGAATGGAGAAAAGAATTTTTTTGAAAATTTTTCTGTTCGGGCCCTCTTTTTCGTTTGACCGTGATTTCCCTCCCCCCCCCCCCCAGGATCGTCCCAAGTGGTCGTTTCTTCCCCCTTTTCAAAACGCCCTGGTGCCTTTCATTTTCTCCTCTTTTTAAGTTTCCAAAATTCTCTGCTATATTGTGATGAGTCTCTGTCAATTATAAAATTTCTTTACCTTTTGCCTTGCAGATTTTTGTGAGACCCATTTTGGTGAAAAACCAAGTTTCTTGTTCAGGCTGGTCAAAGGTACTGGTGTAGAATTTTGGACTGGTTTTCAAAAGAAGAAAAAAAGCAAAGATACATTTCCAAGACTTAGTAATGAAGTGTTTCCTAAAAGGCTATATAATTAAAAATAAAATATTAAAAGGAAATAAAAGGTAAATTAAACTAATCACTAGTTAATTAAAAAAACTAATATTAATCATATAATTAAATTAAAGAAAATTAACTAATTAAAAATTAAAAATAAACTGAAACTAAATAAAACTAATTAATTAAGATAAATTAAATAACAATAATATAAACTATATAAAATTAATATAAATCAAATAGACGTTAAACTAACTCTAAAAACTAAACTTAAAAATAAATTAATTTAAATTAAACTAATGAAAAAAACTAACTAAATTATCCTTAAGCAAATATAACTAAATTAAGCTGTCAAAAATAAATATATCTAAAATAAATTATAACAAAATATTAAACTAAAAAAAATGAACTAAATTTACATATAACTAAAACTAAACAAAATTGAAATAAATTTAAAATAATACTACACTAAAAGTTAATTTTAAAACTAAACTTAGATAAAAATTAAATTAAAAATTAATTTTAAGTGGATTCCGAATAAATTTAAACTAACTGTTTAACTATAATATAAATAAAAAAAACAAAACAAAAATACTATTTTTAAATCGAAATAAACTCTAAAATCAAGAACAAGATTAAAATAACATGGGACAATAAAATCGAATGAATGATGCATAATTAACGATTAATGAGATGTTTAATGCAAAATGATTAATTTTCGATACATCGGCAAAACTGCGTCAAAAATGAACAAAAAATTGAAAATTTATGGTCAAAATTTAGGGTATGACAGTGAGGAAAATATGAGAAAAATAGGGTCTATTTATAGATAAAGGATTAGGTTAGAAATTGAATGTGATTGTCTAAATTAAGAAAGATTTAATCTGACCTTATTTTCCTCATTTCTTAAAGCTCAGGCCAATGAATTTGGATGGATTCATGTCTCGATGAATTTAAATAAAAAATATATTTAAAATAATAATCTAATAATGATGATGAAAAACAAATTTTATTTTATTTTATTTTTGTGGTTTTTTGAGGTTTTTTCCATAAAATAATGATTTTAATGAAAAAATCATATTTTTAAAAATGCATTAAATGCAAATACGAAAATTAAAAATTAAATAATAAAGAATACTATTTTTGTGATTTTTTTTATAAAAAAATAAAAATAGAAAAAGTTATTAAGTAAAGGGAAAATAAAAATAAAATTAAAAAGAAAGGAAGGTGGGATTTGAACTCACAACCTCTCACATTTATATCCCTTATACTCATATTTCTACCAATTGTATTATTTTATTTATTCGAAATAAAGAGGCACCATAAAGCATATGAAGAGTGTCAAAATTTGGGGTATGACAAGTGTGAGGAGACCTTTTGAATCAATTTGTCTCAAATATGTGAGGGCAAATTTTGGGGTACAATAGTATGCGTAGAGATGGCGCGAACTTGCAGCTCATATTGTTCCTCTTTTGGAAGAGAAAGAGATGATGAAGATCTTTTTGAAGACTTTAGGTTCTTTCTACTATGAGAAGATGATTGCAAGTGCTCCATATGATTTCACTGAGATGGTGAATATGGGAATGCAACTAGAAGAAGGTGTCCGTAAGAGACGATTGAGCAAAGAAAATAGTAATGTTGTGTCTCGTGAAAGTTAATGAAGACCTCGTGGTCGAGAAAATCGTCATCAGCAGCATATAGCTTATGTAACTCCTGTGATCAATGTGACTCCTACTGTGCTAGTAGCTCCAAAGTATCAACCTCGTTATCAGCATCCATATGTGCAACAAAGTGGTAATCAACAGGGTCGTGCTAAGCCATGTTTTGATCCTATTCCAATGTCGTATGCAAAGTTGTTTCAATCGCTGATTGAGAAGAATCTTGTGCAAACACGTTCTCCACCTTCAGTTCCAGAGGTTATTCCATGGTGGTATAAGCTAGAAGCTCATTGTGCTTTTCATTAAGGTGCCCCGGGGAACGATATTGATAATTGTTTTCCATTGAAGTTTGAAGTGTAGAAATTGATAAGGAGCAATGTTTTGTCTTTCAATGATGTTAATCTGAATGTGAAGACAAATCTTCTTCTGAAACATGGTAATACGTATGTGAACATGGTTGATGGTTATCCTGGTTTGTTCAAGATTTATAATGTATGTTGGATTTGAAGGTCTCTGGTTGAGATGCATGCTTTCTTAAGTGAATATCACGATATTGATCACGATTATGTTGCTTGTTGCATTTGCTCGGTGAACCCTCGTAGTTGTGTGATTGTTAAGAGAGACATTCAAAAGATGATGGATGATAAGTTAATTGAAGTGACAGTGAAAATATATGAGTATGAAAATGAAGTGAATGTTATTGTGCCTCAATTCAATATTCCTGAGAAGGTTGTTTCTGAGAAGGTGGTTAAACATAATATGTTTTACCATAAAATACTGTCAATCTACAGCAAAATAAATAAGGTTCATTACCTCATAACATTAAACATGACATTAGAATACATAATATGTTTTACCATAAAATACTTCCAATCTACAGCAAAATAAATAAGGTTTGTTACCTCAGAATAATCAAGGGCAGAACTAGTCAGCTTCCTTTCCAACGCCAGTCTTCTTTGATACAAAAACTTCCACTTGCTTACACTAGTAATTAAGTGAAAGGAGTTGTTGTCTAGAGTTGCATTAGGCACCATAGTAGAAAGTTTACTGGTAGTTAGTTTCTTCCTTGGAGTGATGTTTGGGACATCACTTTCAACATCAGCTTCTGAATCAAAGATAACTCTAGCCTTTCTTTTATTTGTGATCACTTTGCTCCATCCTTTAGGAGGGCCAACAACAGTCTTCTTAGGAGTGTCCTTGGGATTACCTTTTCTTTGAGCAGACTTACTCTGAGGAGTACTTTGTTCAGCTACATTCTTTCCTTTTCTTGATTTTAACCTTTTGGCTATGATAGGGTTAATGCTGACAATGAGATCATTGTCAGACACACCATCAAGATTAACCACATCATCAATTACAACTTCCTTTGTTTCTGTAGGAACAAATTTAGTTGTTTTCACAACATCATTGTCTTCATCAGTCTCAGGGATTTCAATATCCTTCTCATATGTTTCAGCATCCTTTTGAGCAACTCCAGCATTTTTTTGAGCAACTCCAGCATCAGATGTTGCAACATCCTTAGCACCATATTCAACAACAACATCCTTTTTACCTTTTTCAATAACATGAACGTCAGCATCTTCTTCACCAGCCTCGGTAACAAGAATTTCCTCATTTGGACCATCAGTTGTTTCAACATTTTGACCATCATGATCTTGATCCTTCTGGCTATTTTGAGGAGCAGGAAGACTAGCCAAAGGAATAGAAACCCCAACAATAACACGGTCTTCATTCATAATTCTTGTAATTAGTTTCTCAATAGCTTCATTAGCATATACAGAGCCATTCTTTTCCCTAGCACCAGATGAGGAACATGAAGATGTATCTTTTGGTCTTTGTGCATTTGGTGTTCTAGGTTTTGAAACCTTAGAAGAACATCAGGGATAACCACGTTAAGGGGAGCAACATCAAGGACATCTTCAAAGAGGTTCATGGAATGAACTCTAGAAGGAGTGATGAAATCAGTCTTAGGGGATGACTTCTTTGAAGGAGAGGCATATTGATGTTGAGACATTGTTGAGCAAGTTGAGTTACGCAGAGTGAGAGAACAAAACAATTTTGAGTGAATGTGGAAGATGAAAGAGTAGGTAAGCAATATGGTGTAGTAGCGTGTTTGATGAGGAATAATAGCCTTTTGAAAGTATTTCCCTTGAATAGAATAATTAATGATGAAATCAAATATTATGCGCCTCCATTGAAAGTATTTAAATTGAATTAATATTAATTCTTGAAAATACAATATGTCCTTAAGAATGTTCTCACATGTCAATAATTTCTATAAACCTTCATAAAGACATATTCCTAATTTTCCTCTTATGATTTACGAGTCAAAAATTACGAATTTTTGAAAATTTATAAAAATTGTCACGTTCAGTGGTAATCAGTTACCTCAAACAGAGTAACCGGTTACTCGGTTGAAATTTGCGCTAAAACCCCAAAATTGCACTAGGTAAGAGGTTACCTCAAACACAGTAACCGGTTACTCTACCTGCAGAATTAATTCTCTGCTATTTTGTCACGAAAATCACTTTTACAACTCATCCCAATATCCCCAAACATCATATATCACATAAATCGAACCTCAAAGTCAGTATAGAACATTATACATACATTAGGAACTCTTATAACACTAAAAACCACAATTCAACCAAGAGATTCGTGCAATTCGAGAATTTTTATTATCACTGACACGTAACTCCAACTTCTCGCTAGAAACATCAAACAATCAAAGAATACAAGGATAAAAACCTAACAATTTATCTACCCTCATACATACATCATATATCCCTTAAATGATTGAAGAACTCACCCTTACCTTAGAGTTCTTTCAAATTTCTTCTTCTCTCTTGAGTCCCAGTCTTCTTTCTCCCTTTCTCCCTTATTTTCACGTAGAATGATTTTCTCCATTTTTCCCTCTTTCTATTTTTCTTATACATTATTATTATTATTATTATCATTATTATTATTATTATTATTATTAAATTTTACTAATGAAATAAAAATAATAATAATAATAACAATAATAATTCTCACCAATTTTTATAATTACACTAATATTCACTTTATATTATAATTGAATAAATACTAATTAAAATAGTCTAATTAGTTTTACTCCTGATGGGCGCGAAGACGCGATATGTGTCTAGCGGTATCTGAACTGCAAGCGCACAGCCTATCAAAGTAATATAAAAGATTGTCGATCCCACAGGGACTTTATAATCACTTAGTGCTAGAGGGTCTACTAGTTTAGCTAAGGTGGATGTTTGTCACGATTTTGGTTTTAAGGATTAGAACGGGAATTAAATTTTATTTTTAATGAAATAATAAGAAGGCGGTCGGTATGTAATTATGCTAACCTATGCGGGTCAATCTAACCTAAGCTTATAAAGGTGGTTCACTTAAATTATTCTGTAGAGATTATCAGTTTAAATACCCTTGACTCACACACTCGTGGTTTTATCTCAGATCTTACTCCTAAAGCCCTATGCCTGCTCTCGCTAGCCCATAAGTGTTTAGAAAATAATTTTTGAAAACTTAATAAGTCTAATTCATTTTAAAGCGCTCTTTCTGTATTTAAATCAAATGCCTAACTTTAGCTATCCGGTTAAAATCTCACACTCTCGTGGTCTCGACCTAACCTATTACACTTTTCTTACTCTCGTAACAAAAAGATTAGTTTTAATAATAAAAAGTCTCAGCCAGAATTTAAGTTCTTAATTATTTTAGCTTAGATTTGATTTTACCGGTTTGGTTTAGTTTAATTACATACCGCCTAATTAATTTAGCTACTCATTTTTGTTGTACCAGACAGATGCATAAACAGACAGATATTAATTAAAACATGCATTATAAAATAAAAACAATTTCTTAACATAAACAAAATAAATAACTTAAAATAAATGCGAAAATATAAAAACCTGAATGATTTAAACTTTAATACTCCTTCTTCCACAGACTGGTAAGCTCGGAGTGCAGTACCGGAATCGAAAATAAAATTAAACAAATTCTGAAGGCTTGAAAAGAAATTAATAATAACAATTTCCTAATGTTGGAAATTGTTATTGAGTTTGGTTGGGATATAGAAGCAGGAAATTAAACAAGAACAATTGCTAGAAAAATAAAATAAGGGTGCAACAAAAATACGGCAGAGCTTCCGCGAAAATCTTAAAATAAAACTCTGTGTTTCTAAATTCGTAACTAAGGTATTTATAGAAAATAAATTTGGGCTTGGGCAGCTGAAATCCATAGCGTGGGTATCGTTTCGTTGAAGAGAGAATCCAGGAAAAATGCATACTGGGTTGAGAAATAATAGGAATGACTTTTGACTTCACGTTGCACGTCTTCATGACTAGTTCAATTAAATAAAACCTATTTTCCTTTGTCACGTTCGTGACAAAGGTGTCACGCTCACTTTTCCCATTTAAAGCGCGTCACGGTCGTGACACTTGAGTGACGATCGTGAGTGTTCCAAGTTGGGCGTCACGGTCGTGATGATGTGGTAACGACCGTGGCTGTTACAAATTATGCAGAATTGCAGAATTCCTTTCTTCTTCTTCTTTTCATGCTTGTTTTTGTTCATTTGATCCTTGGCTCATGGTTTAGCTCTAGAAATGTTATACCTGCAATATGACATAAAAAAACTCGAAGAATCGGGAGTTAATATGATAAATGTGCGATAAATCGGACTTAAAACGTAGTAATAAAATGATACGATTTCTCGTTATCAAACTTCCCCAAACTTAAACCTTTGCTTGTCCTCAAGCAAATAGTCGGTTGAAAAATGATCGGACAATTTTCATCGGACGCATACATATAACAAACCATACGAGGAATCATTTAGCTAGATAAACCGGTACTAGAATAGAACACTAACGATACACCAATGACACAAGCAACAAGCTAAGTCGTCGACTTCCCGTTAAACGAAACATTCGGTAATTGCGTTACGATTCTACCTAGAGTCTTTCGATCTTATTTCACCCGGTTTCATTCTAGCGCAATCACATTAAGCCCTTTGCCTTAGCACGCACGTAGTGGAGTAGCCGGTTAGTGACTTTGATTCTTTATAAGCACGGGGTCTGGTACACGAATGTGGCAACCCTATATATATTATCTGAATTGGAGGTTGTGGGGGATCGAGCCGTAGCACGCCCTACCAAGTTCAGAACCAGGTACCTCTGAACCAACCCGCAATGGACTCCTTCTTATATTTTTCGGTTCTTATATGCGACCGTGTACTTTGGTGCAATTTCTTTTTATTGGCATCGAGATATGAAGGATCATTTATAGATTAGGCATCAAACACTTATGTTCATCGGCTCCCCACGTGGTTTGTGTTCAGACGGTGCTGACTGCTAGTATAAACTACTAGGGGTTACTTTAGAACTGAAACTTAAGGTGTATTCGTAACAATTATCGGAACGGAATGCTTACGTAGGAAGTCTAAGGTGTCAAGACTATATTGATCTTGTTGGATCTTTCTCAGCTTCCTAACTACGATTTCATAGGTAAGTCGGGTAATGCGAAGATAAAACAAAAAATTTCGGTATGGCTAAATAAACGGGGAAAATTCGAAACTGAAGAAATAGCACAAATATTACTTCGTTTAATTTAAAATACGGAAAGGGAAATACAATGAAATGGAAAATGCGGAAAGGGAAAGGTATCTCTCCCACACTATATCAGACATTGTCCTCAATGTTGTGATATAATAGCGGGGAAAAATACAATACAAAAACAGAAATGGAAAAACAAAAACAAAAACTAAAGCTGTTGACGACCACGGTGGTGGTGAGAGCAGTGATATCTATACGCAAAGCCTCCAGTTCGCTAAAAATCTCTCCTAGCTTCTCATTTGTCGTCCTCTGGTTACTGGCAACAGCTGAAAGGAGTGCGTCGTATTGCTCTTTTTGCCTTCGCTCAAGTGCGGCATTCATCTGATTCTGCTGATGAATGGCACGGAGGACGTCTTCAAGTGTGATGTCGGGTAAAGGTGGCTGCCTGGTGGAGGACTCAGGGATGTCCTGTACTGGCTCAGCAGCATCCATGGTATCCTGCATCTCGTCCACAGGTGCATCAGTCTGCTCATCGATAATCGGGACGTGGCCTGCAGCATCTGGTAAAGCAAATAGCCAATTGGCTCGGTTCGATGGATCGATGCGGTCACGGCAAGGCAAGGTGATGTGATGATAGATGGTGCCTTGGATCACAGGGTTGAACCTACCATCCTCTCTCTGCGATATCAAATGGGCGGACTTGCAATAGCTCTTTGTAAGCAACTCTGCGGCTCTATGAGGCAAATGAGTAATCTGGTCACCAAGTTGCAGCTGTATGGCAAGGGTGGTGACGATCCCGCCTATGTAGAAGGGGGTTTCGCCTCTATGCGCTACAGACTGGATATGGGATAAAAGGAACGGGGCAGCATTGATGCGTTCCTCATTTAAGGCACAGTGCAAGAACAAGAGCTCTTTGGAAATAAGCTTGTGATTGCTCTCTCTTGCGAAAATAGTATTGGAGATGATGCGATGGAAATACTGAATCGCCGGATTATGGATGTGGGTGGCATTCAGACTCTGATAAGCGGTAGCACGGCTGTTAGTGATGTCGTGCCACAAAGTGAAAGCAGCTTCGTTGAAGTTGTCGGGCACGCGGAGATGAGCATCGTCGCCGTGATGGAAACCTAACAGTTCAACAATCCTTGTTTGCGTGATTTCGAACTCTCTTCCGAGCATTCTGAACTTTGCAATGCCGGTGAGTTGACTTGTTGAACTGGGAGGTGTAAAATACTGAAACAAACTCAGAAATTCCAAGGTGAGGATTTCGAATGTCGGTTGTGGTTGACTGCACAAGTCCCACAAACCAACATGCTCAAGCAGGAGCTTCACGCCGTCTAGCAGTCCTAACTCCCTCAAGCAGTCAAGGTCGACATACCGAGTGGGTTGGATGCCACGGTTTTGAAACCTGATAAACTTTTGTCTTTGTGCTTCTCCTTGGTCACCATCTCTAAACTGGATATTCTCCATTGCATGCAAGTAAGGTAAATGAAGAAATGTGAGGAAATTGTTCGGATTATAATGAAATGAGTGAATGTGAGAAGTTTGGAATAAATGGAGAGGTTTAATGGGTTAATGGGATTAATTGAGAGTAATGGGAGGTTACGGGAGAATGAGGAGATAATGGGAGGTTTCTTAGTTTATGAAAATGGAGATGGGGGTTCTGCAAAGGTGAACGGTTCTGTTTCTTCAGAATTCATAAAATAGGGTTGTCACGGTCGTGCGGGAGGTCTTACGGTCGTGACGCGCTAAATAGCTCGTCACGGTCGTTAGGGAATGGTGACGACCGTGATGGCTTCAAAACTTGTAATTTTTAACAGAATGCATTATCGCACTTCAGTTCAATGCAATTTCTTATCACTTCTCATTTAATTCCAACATAATACGTAATACATAATAGTGGATCAACATGTATAAGCAGTAAATTTCATCACACGAGAATTCATAAAATATCAAGCAATTCAAATATATCAGCAAATAATGAAAAGCATGGAAATTGATTAAATTAGAAAGTTGCAAAACTAGAAGTACTTTGCTTTTGACATAATAGAAGGAAAATTACATTGATAAAAATAAGCTACGAAATGTTTGCAAAATGTTAAAACTAACTAGAAACAAAAGCGAAAAGTAAAATAAATTAAATCACTACAGCATTATCAAAGTTGCTTCTTCAAATCTTCAAGTGCGGAGTTTAAATGGTAGAATTGTTCACATGTTATGTCAGTTAAGCCTATAACGTCCAATCGCATGCTTTTAACCTCATCCTTAACAGCATTAATATCGGCTTGGTAAACTTCAAGAGTATTCATAATTTTCTTTAAGTTGTCAGCATATCCTACTTGATTTACTTCAGGGGTTTCAATCACTTCATCAGTGTGGTCGATGTCATGGTAACCAGGAGGTGTCTCAGGGTCACTTTCTACATCCGTCATTATGTCATCCCTAATTCTGTAAGATTGTGGTGTTTCGGGTGTAGATGGATAGTCAGGAGGGGTAAGATCATAAAGCCAATTATCTTTATTGTGAACACTGACTCTAGCATGGTTCGGTAATGTGAACAGGGTTACTACTTCATTTCTGATTAGGTACTCGTAAGTTGGTTGTCCTAAGTTTCTTATAATTTGGCGGTTAAAGCAGAAGTTCAGATTCATAGGACGGATGGTTCCTAAACGGTTGCACTTGTGTAATTGGTATCTAAGTCCTAGGGCATCAGCAATCATGGTGACCAGGCCTCCTACCAATATGGGTAGATCAGGTTCCTCTTGGATTCGGATAAAAGTTTGCATCAGGAATGGTACGCCATTAACTGGTTGTCCATTGGTCAAACAAGACATTATGAATATCTCATCTTTAGATACTCCAGTGAGGTTTTCTTCCTTTCCAAAGAAGGTGTGGGCAAGGATCTTATGGAAATAGCGGATAGCAGGGTTATGTATTTCATCATTGTTCATGTTATCCGGCTCAGGATGGTAATTTCCGGTTAAGGTTCCCCAAAAGAAGTCTAGCTCAATATCCATTAATTCTACCTGGGTGGTAGTAAAAGCAAAGGGTCCACTAGGGAATCCTAATAAGTCAGCTAGTTCTTTATGGTTAAAGTCATATTCGATCCCGAATAGTCGGAAACTGATAAATCCTTTCCTTAATCCAAAACCGCACTCGGGTAAGTAAACTAAGGAGCTTAAGAACTCAAGGGTGAGCTTGCGGTAAGTCACAAACTTTTGTTTTATGAGAGAATTCTCCCATCCAAGTTGATTAAACAGGTATAGGATGCTATCATGTATACCTAAAGTTTCCATAGTCAGTTCATCATGGTACAGAGTCAAATCCATTGGTCTCTGTGATAACTCCTCAAATTTCATTCTTTGGTTCCTACCTCTAAATTTGGTTTCCATAATGTTTCTTGGTTGGTTAGCCATAGTTAGTGTAAATGTGGAGGAAACAAATCAGGGGGAAAAGGAAAGTGGAAAAGACTTTAGAAAATCTGTAAAAGTGATTTAGAAAATAAAAATTAAAATAAAGAAAATAAGAAAATAAATGCATAAATGAAATCAATAATGATAGTAATGAAATAAAACAATAAAACAATAAAATGATAAAAAGGATAAATTGATAAATTGATAAAATGATAAAATGATAAAATGGTTAAAATGATAAATTGATTACAATGATAAAATGGGTTGCCTCCCACTAAGCGTTGTTTTTATCGTCATAAGCCTGACGTAATGCTTAGGGGTAGATTAATCAAGGAAATTAGTGGAAAACTCTAAAAGCTTTAAACTATTTGCATAATCTCTATTTTCAATTTTATGGTAATGTTTTAATCGTTGTCCGTTTACTGTGAACGGTTCACTATTCCTACCTTTAATTTCTATTGCTCCGCTCGGGAACACTCTAGTTATTTCAAAGGGTCCTGACCATCTAGATTTTAGTTTTCCAGGAAAGAGCCTAAGTCTTGAATTAAAGAGGAGTACAACGTCTCCCACACTAAATTCTTTCCTAGATAGGCGTTTATCGTGCCATCGCTTAGTTCTTTCTTTATATATCTTAGCATTCTCATAAGCATCTAACCTTAACTCTTCTAATTCGTTAATGTCGAGGATTCGCTTTTCTCCAGCGGCATTGTAGTTTATATTGAGTGCTTTAATCGCCCAATATGCTTTGTGTTCTAGTTCTACCGGGAGATGACAAGACTTTCCATACACTAATTTTAAAGGTGTAGTTCCTATGGGTGTCTTGTGGGCTGTCCTATAAGCCCATAAAGCTTCATTAAGTTTAGATGACCAATCTTTCCTAGATATGGCGACAGTCTTTTCTAGGATTTGTTTAATTTCTCTGTTTGAGACTTCGACCTGTCCACTTGTTTGTGGATGATATGGTGTTGCTACACGATGTCTGACTCCATACTTAGATAGTAATTTGTCAAATATTTTCGAAATGAAATGTGAGCCACCGTCACTTATGACGAGTCTAGGCACACCAAATCTTGGAAAGATTATATTCTTGAAAAGCTTAATTACTACTTGTGTGTCATTTTTAGGAGAAGCTATAGCCTCAATCCATTTTGAAACATAATCGACAGCTACGAGTATGTACTTATTACCGAAAGATGATGGGAATGGTCCCATGAAATCTATTCCCCAGACGTCAAAGAATTCTACTTCTAATATTCCTCTTTGAGGCATTTCATCTCTTCTTGAAATATTACTGGTGCGTTGACACCGATCGCAATTTATAACAGCGATGTGGACATCTTTCCATAAATTAGTTCAAAATAGGTCGGCTTGTAAGATTTTTGCACAAGTCTTGGAAGTGCTTGCATGTCCACCATAAGGAGATGAATGACAATGAGCAATGACATCTTCTATTTCTTCTTCGGGAATACACCGACGAAAGATTTTGTCAGGTCCTCTTTTAAACAATAATGGTTCATCCCAATAGTAATGCTTGAGATTGTGAAAGAATTTCTTTTTCTGCTGATAGGTTAAGTCAGGTGGAAGTGCTCCTGCAGCTAAGTAGTTGACAATGTCAGCGTACCATGGCAGTCCTACGGTTGTTTGGATTGTTTCCACGGGTTCTGGTTCATCTATGTCTAACTGAACTGGTTCATCTATTTGTGCTATCAGCTGTTCATACGGAAAATCGTCGTTGATCGGCACTTGTTCGGGTTTAATACCTTCTATTCTAGATAAATGGTCCGCTACAACGTTTTCAGTACCTTTCTTATCTTTTATTTCGAGATCAAACTCTTGTAAGAGTAAAATCCATCTCAAGAGTCTTGGTTTAGCATCTTTCTTGGCTAATAGATATCTGATAGCAACGTGGTCTGTGTAAACGATTATTTTAGCTCCCACTAGGTAGGAACGGAATTTATCAAATGCAAAGACAACTGCTAATAATTCTTTTTCAGTAGTGGCGTAGTTCATCTGAGCAGAATCTAAGGTTCTACTGGCATAGTAAATTGCGTGAAGTTTCTTGTCCTTCTTTTGTCCTAGAACTGCGCCTACAGCATAGTCACTCGCATCGCACATGATTTCGAAAGGTAATCTCCAGTCAGGGGGTTGCATGATTGGTGCAGTGATGAGGGCTGTTTTTAGAGTTTCGAATGCTTTAAGACAATCTTTATTGAATATGAACTCAGCGTCTTTCATTAATAAACCGGTAAGAGGTTTAGTGATTTTCGAGAAATCTTTGATGAATCGTCGGTAGAAACCGGCGTGTCCTAAAAAGCTTCGTATTTCTCGAACGGTCTTAGGGGGTTGAAGATCTTTTATGACTTCTATCTTAGCTTTATCAACTTCAATTCCCTTGTCAGATATAACGTGTCCTAGTACGATTCCTTCTCTGACCATGAAATGACATTTCTCCCAGTTAAGCACGAGGTTTACTTTTACACATCTTTCTAACACCATTTCTAAATTTGATAGACATCCTTCAAAACTTTGCCCGCATACAGAGAAGTCGTCCATGAACACTTCCATGATGTTGTCTATGAAATCTGCGAAGATTGACATCATACATCTTTGAAAGGTTGCAGGAGCGTTGCATAATCCAAAGGGCATTCGTCTATAAGCGAACGTTCCATAAGGGCATGTGAATGTAGTCTTTTCTTGATCATCTGGGTGGATAGGGATTTGGAAAAATCCTGAGTAACCATCAAGATAACAGAAATACGAGTGCTTGGCTAATCGTTCTAACATTTGATCTATAAAAGGTAGTGGGAAATGATCTTTTCAAGTGGCTTTGTTTAGTTTATGATAATCGATGCACACTCTATGTCCGGTCACTACTCTTTGTGATATCGATTTGCCTTTAGCGTTTTTCACAACAGTGATACCTCCTTTCTTTGGTACTAAATGTACTGGACTAACCCATTTACTATCAGAGATTGGATATATTATTTCAGCGTCTAGTAGTTTCTTAACTTCTTCCTTTACTACAGTGCTAAGGATTGGGTTAATTCTTCTTTGAGATTCTCTGGAGGTTTTGCAATCTTCTTCTAGCAGAATACGATGCATACAGATTGAAGGGCATATTCCTTTGAGATCAGATATGTTATATCCTAATGCAGTTGGATATTTCTTTAAGACATCTAAAAGTTTCTTTGTTTCAATTGTTCCTAAACTGGAATTGATTATAACTGGTCTTGTACATTCAGTGTCTAGGAATTCGTATCTTAGGTTGTTAGGTAAAGTTTTTAACTCTAATGTAGGTTTATTCTTACTTGGCATGGGATCCGGTGTAAGTGCTAAACTTTCGCTTAGACTATCATCCTGATATGGTTTACGCCAATTGTCATCTTCGAAAATCGGAGGGATTTGAATTTTCATAATTTCAGAATAGGTAGTTTCTTTCATTTCCATTTCTCTTACACATTCGTCAATTACATCCAATAAATAGCATGTATCCTCTATAGCTGGTGATTGTAAGAATTGTGTTAAAATAAATTCAACTTTCTCTTCACCTACTTCAAAGGTTAGCTTTCCTTTCTTTATGTCTATAATAGCTCCGGCGGTAGCTAAGAATGGTCTTCCTAGTATGATAGGTGTAGTGGAGTCTTCAGAGATGTCCATGATTATAAAATCAGTAGGAATATAGAATTGTCCTATACGTACTGGGACATTTTCTAGTATGCCTACAGGATATTTAATAGAGCGATCGGCTAGTTGAACAGACATTTTAGTTGGTCTTAGGTCTCCCATGTCTATCCTCTTGCAAATTGTTAAGGGCATAACACTGATACTGGCTCCTAAATCGCATAGAGCTTTGTCAATGACGAATTTTCCTATTACACAGGGTATAGAGAAACTTCCTGGATCTTTTAGCTTAGGAGGCATATTGTTTTGAATTATTGCGCTACACTCAGCAGTAAGTGTAACGGTTCCGTTATCCTCTATCTTTTTCTTATTGGATAAGATTTCTTTTAGAAACTTAGCATACGAGGGCATTTGAGTGATAGCTTCTGTAAACGGAATAGTAATATTCAACTGTTTCAGAAGTTCAACAAATTTCTTAAACTGGCCCATCGTCTTAGAATTGGTTAATCTCTGAGGGTACGGAATTGGTGGTTTATAAGGTGGTGGAGGCACATAAGGCTTTTCTTTCTCCACTTCCTCTTGATTATTATCTTCCTTTTCTTCTGGTTCATTCACCTTTTCAGTCGGTTTATCCGGTTTTTGGTACATGGCTGGATTGTCAAGTCTTGGATCGGTAGGTCCATCAAGTTCCTTGCCACTTCTTAATATCACAGCATTGGCCTGTCCTTTAGGATTAGGTTGGGGTTGTCCAGGAAATACTCCAGCTGGTGCAGTGGTAGGTGCTTGTTGTTGAGCTACTTGTGAAAACTGAGTTTCAAGCACTTGTAAGTACTGACAACCCATCAACAATATACAGAATGCTCCCCAAAATTCCCCGGCAGAGAGCCCAGACATTTCTCTTACAAATACAAATACTTCCTGACACCCGTCCGTGTCATTTCCCCACCAGAAAGCTAAAGCATTAGCCTTACAAACACCAGTACACACTTCTTTTGGCACCCGTCCATGTCATCATTCCCCAGTAAAGTCTCCCGAGCATTCTTTACAGGCCACTTATATTACAGATACTTCTTGACACCCGTCTGTGTCATACCCCCAGCAGAAAGCCAAAGCGTCCCCTTTGCACTCACAGATACATATATATACACAATTCCATGACACCCGTCCGTGTCACCTCCCCAACATAGCTGCCTGAACACTTTGTCAAGCATATACTTGTTTATAATATACCTTTTGACACTCGTCTGTGTCACTCTACCCAGCAAGTTAAACACATATTTGTACACCACTCATACTTATTACTCCTGTTTCACTCATACAGATACTCGTCCGTATCTTGTATACACCACCTATATCCCCTCAGATTTAGCACTCGTTCGTGTTCTTCGTTGGTACTCGTCCGTATCATCATCTCTGAACATGCGTCAAGCGTTTGTTTCTACCTGATACTCGTCCGTATCATAGTCTTAGGGATGCTCGTCCGTATCTTTAATCCATACACTGTGTCAAACACTTATGTACTCTTGAATTTAGACACTCGTCTGTGTCTACTACTCCCCAAAAGAGTCCCCGCAGAATCAATACTCGTCCGTGTTCTTTGTTAACCAGTTGATACTCGTCCGTATCATCATCTCTGAACATGTGTCAGTTTTTGTTTCTACCTGATACTCGTCCGTATCATAGTCTTAAGGATGCCCGTCCGCATCTTTAATCTATACACAGTACCCAAACACTCAACCTTTCATTTTCTTGGATGTAAACGCTCGTCCGTGTTTACTAATCCCCAGCGAAATCCCCAACAAAACTTGTCAAGTTATTTCTTTTCTATCTGACATTCGTCCTATGTCATGATACCTTTTCGGCAGCCGTACCCTGCCAGGTGATCGTCCTTCATCTTTGGATGACCGTCCCTCATCCTTTCCCCAGCAGAATCTCTATTCATTAGAACTCCTTTTCTATCCGGCATTCGTCCTATGTCGTGATTTTTAGCAGTCATCCCCTGCTAGGTGATCGTCCTTCACCCTTTGATGATCGTCCTTCATCATTTTATCCGATGGTCGTCCCCATCGTTGATCTTGTTATCTGGCATTCGTCCTATGTCATGATAAACCTTGAGAGCAGCTGTCCCCTGCTAGGTGATCGTCCTTCACCTCTTGATGATCGTCCTTCATCATGCTCATCCGATGGCCGTCCCCGTCGTCGACCTTTTATCCGACATTCGTCCAATGTCGCGATACTTCCGGCAGCCGTACCCTGCCAGGTGATCGTCCTTCACCTTAGATGACCGTCCCTCATCTTATCCCCAACAGAGCAGCCGTCCCCTGCTAGGTGATCGTCCTTCACCTTTGATGACCGTCCCTCATCATTATTTCATTTATTCTTTAACCCGATGGCCGTCCCCGTCGTGGTCCCTTTTCCTTTTCCTGGTGATCGTCCTTCACCTTTGATGACCGTCCCTCATCATTATTTCATTTATTCTTTAACCCGATGGCCGTCCCCGTCGTGGTCCCTTTTCCTTTTCCTGATGATCGTCCTTCATCAGTTTAGCCCGATGGTCGTCCCCATCGCTGTTTACATTACTTTATGAACCTGATGACCGCACCTCATCATTTATTTTTACCTATAATCCCCAGAGAATCTTATAGCTTTACATGATGGTCGTCCCCATCATAATCTCTCATATCCCCAGCTTGTCGGCTGTCCCCGTCATTGCTCCTTCCCCAGGAGTCGTCTTCTGCTCGACGGTCGTCCTCCGTCGCCCGCACTTTATAATCATACTTTATTTTCTTTTACAACCTATATCCCTTTTCTTCTTCATTCTATGAGTGCAAATTTTGGACTGTCTTTGGTATTCCACCACAAGTTATCTTGTTCGCCTGATAAGCCGTTGCTTACATTCTACACAGCTAACTCATGCTTGAATAGGGGCAGCTGTAAACACCCCAAATTTGCCCTCACCCATTCACACCATGGCTTGTGATCATTTCATATGCATAAGTTCAAATCATACCATCTCATATTGCATTTTTACTTCACTGCATAGCTTCTAAGCCATCTGCATCTAGGGTTTGTGATTTAAGCAATCCAAGAGCTTCTTGAGCCACTCCAAAGGTAATCAATCACTTCAAAGGGGTCCATGTATGTTCAAGCATCATATTATATCCCCACAAAGTCAAGAAAGTCAAAGAATCACAAGAACTGAGTTTGGCATGGAAGCAGAGCCAGGTTTGACTGCACAGATGACCTAGAATTAGGGTTTTGGTTTCAAAGACCATAACTCCAATTTTTTTTGGTCATTCTTGTTTCTATTGGTCTCTATATGGTATAGGGATCATGCATATCAATTTTCATGAAGAAATTCCATGGGGAAGTCATCTGATCAAGAGTTGACTTCTTGAGCAAGTCAGTGCAAAATCAGGGCATTTGAGGCCCCCATTAACCCAACCAAAGGGTGTTCATCATCATTTTGATTATGTATGATCTTTATTTGATCATAGAGGATGTGGGAAGTTCACAAATTTGAAGAATTCCAAGCCATTTGCAAAGTTGACTTTTTGGGAAAGTGACTTGTAATGGAAAATTGCCATTTTGGGAAACTTTTTCAACCCTTGCTTTTTGATTCAAAAATGCTTCAAATGAGAAAACTTTGGTCATTAAAGTTGTAGAATGGATCATTCCCTTTTCAAAAAGTACAAGAACTTGTTCTAATTCATTTTGGATCAAAAGTTATGGCCTTGCAAAGTTGGACAAAATCATTGAAATTTCACTTTTGCACAAAATGGAAAACTTGCAATTTCTCATGGCAAGCCTTTATGTGACTTCAACATGACCTCTAATCATCATACCAATGCAATTCATGACCTAAAATCAGAATTGGCCCAAGGGATTTCTCATTTATTTGCCTTGATCTTCACATAACCATAGGCCATTTTTCATGAAAGTGTAAAGAGGGATTTTTGGCAAAATCATTCTCAAAGGAATTGTATGATCTCTAACTGGTTTTAATACATTGTCATGACCTAATGAGGCATCCCACATCAGAAATTCAGCAAGGTTTCTCACATTCACATAGCCAAAAGTCATGAAATGTCACAAGTGGGCAAGTTGCAAAAACTCTCTCAACTCATTATCCAAATGCAGCAGCCTCTCATGAACCATCTAAGGGTCATCCTTGACTCAAGCTGAGGCAGGACAAGCCTCTAGACTGCCTCTGCCATAGCCCATGCTTGAAGTACACCAACTATTGACTTTTTGGCCAATTGCTCCATACCATTCCCACATTACATGTCAAGTCTTCTGACTCATTCCAATAGTTTAGGACTTGTATATGGATCATAAAACAAGCCACACACAAGCCTGGAACACACACATTGCAGCACACTCCAAAAACTGTCAAAACTTTCCTCTCTTCGAATCTCCTTCCACAGCCATCAAACATTCATTTTCTCTTCACCAATCAACCAGAAATCATCCATAGAACAAATCCCACCCCTCACAATGATCTGAAACAGCACACACAAGAACCTCATTTTCTGATACACCAGAACTGAACCTCTCAAAATAACCAGTTTAAACTCCATTCAAGCTTTCCATTGAGCTCAGGGGGAGCAGAGGAGTCAGTTTGCATAAGAGAAAGGCTCAGAAAGCTCCAGTTTGAAGAACTTCAGTTCAGGTATCCATCAAGAACAAATTTTCCAGAACTTCATTTACTTGTTATAAATTGATTCTACATGTTATCCTGATCATCATGATGTGTTTAAAAATGAAAATGAGTGGAAAATGAGTATGTATTGATGTTCTGAAGTTTTTTACGTGAAAAATGTTTGCTTCGATTTGCTTGATTCATGTAGTTTAAATGTTGTTTGATGATTGATTCATGTTCCTTGATGTTAGAGGATCATTTCCCTGTGTTCAATTTGAAGTGGGGTGGCTTGTAGCATGATCTAGGGTTTTGGTTCGCCGGAGAAGACGACCGGAAGTCTTCTCCGGCCACCTGAAGTTGATTAGGGTTAATCTGTGTCATTAATTGTGGTTTGAATTTGGAGCGTAGGATGAGCTGACTTCCTTTGACCCGCGCGCGTTTTGATGGCCAGTATCTTTCCATTTTGCCCTAATCCATAATTAACTTAATTAATCCAAATTAATTAATTGTAAAACCAGGTTTAACCAGGTTTGAACTTGGGCCGTAGGATTGCGCGCCAAGTCAAACCTCCTCAGCCCAGATTGCATCTGATCCTCTCATTTTGCATACTTTTCCATAATTCAATTTTTATTCATTTATTTTGCATTTATTTTGTACATTTAATTTAAAATAGCAAAAAATGTTTAAAAATTATGAAAATTTTTGTCAAGATTTTCATTATTTTTCAGAACACAAAAATATTTTCATTTTTATTTTTTGCATTAAAAATTACTTTAAATCATTTAAAAGATTATTTTTAATTAATTAATGAGAATTAATTAATTAAAAATACTTTTAGGTATTTAAAAATCACAAAAAAATTCATGTAACATTCAAAAACATTTAGGAACATTGTCCAACTCTCAAACCAAATTTCTTTTTTGTCCTTGATGCCTTTTGATAATTTTCTTTGGATTTAATTTCATTTCAAGGCATTATTTTGTGACAAACCTCAAAAATTCATTTCTGTCTAACCTTTGAGAGTTGGATCATGATTCTTTTTGCATTGCATCTTGCATAACATGTAGTTTATAGGATAAAATTGGCATGATTTGATCTTGCATTTTCATTTTGTTTTGCATTTTTCTTGACAAGGTACCTTAAAACCCTAGCAATCTTAGGAAATTCATAACTCTCACTAGGTTAAGAGTTGGATCCCCTCCTTTGGGCAGTGAGTTTGTGTAGGTTTAGAGTTCCTTTGATTGCATTTTCAAATTTTTATCATGTCATTTGCTTCTGGTTTTGAATTTTGTTTTGTGCATTGATCATAAACCCTAATTTGGGCCTTCCTTTGCATCCATTTCTCCTTTGCTTGCATACCATGACTTGCCATGACATTTTGTGCATCCATTTGATTCATAATACATCTTAAGACATATTAGAATCATGTTTGATCATTGCATCTTTAATTTGCCATGTTGTATGTCATTTGCATTCCATGACTTTTCATGTATGTTCATGGTTCTATGCATGCTTCCCTTGCATCCATATGCTTATATGATCATTCTCTTGCCTTGTTTCATGTTTGCATCATCTCTTAGCATCATTAACATCATACTCATGCTTCTGGTTTTGGTTTGCATCATCACATTTCATCTCATTTGCATTGCATTTCATTTCTTTACTAACTTTTCAGGTGGTAAGTTGTATTGAGAAGTGAATTTGCCTTCACTTCTCACAATTTTCTTTTCATCTCCTTTATGCATCATTACTGCATTTTGTATGTGTTTGGGATTGAGCTTGCTCATCCTTGTTCATCTCTTACTTTCTTTCTCTAAGCAACTTGACTTCTTAAGTGAAGCAAGTTGTTTTGCTTCTCTTTGCTCCTCTCCTCTGCTTCTCTCCCTGGTGGTTTCTCTGAAGATCTTTCTTACAAACCTCATTAACCCTAGGAACAACCAAGCATGACAATAATTAGGGTTTGATTAGTCCCCCCATTTAGCTTTTACCTTTGTGTCTCTTTGAGTCTTCTCTTCTCATCTCATAATCAGGGACTAAACCCTAAAGGCTTTAAGGCTTTGTGATTAAGCTTATGCCTGCATCCTTCTATTAGGATGGAGTGTATAACTTTAATCCTAAGTGTTAAACCCTTAATGTGTTTAAATCCTTTAATCAATTCACTTAATAATCATCAAGACATCAAGCTTGTAACTTGGGCCGTGCATTAGGGTTCTAATTCTTCCTTAATTGGTTAAGAAGGACTAACCCTAGTGTTAATGGACAAGTCCCCCTCAAGTTGTCTTACCAATCATAAAACTCATTTCTTCATCTTATCATTAACTAAAATCCACTTAATAAAGTCTTTGTTTTGTCATGAGGTTAATCCCTAATCATGGATTAAGCTTAGGAGCTTTCCTCAGCTTAAACATTCTCATCTATTATCCTTCTATTAGGATGGTGTAATGAGTCTGTTTAATCCCTGATTATGGCTTAATCTCATTACTCAACACTAAACAAAAACTCCAAAAAAACATCTAAATAATTACAAGTAGGTTAATGATCTTAATCCTACATCATGGTGACTAAGTGTGAGATGCTGACTTCACACTTAAGGTATTCTCATTACCCCTAATCAGAGGGAGGATGTGATGAGTTTACTAAATCCATTGGTTTAGGCTTAAGCTCATTTCCTTATGACAAACTTTCCAAAAGCAATAAAAGACTGAAAACTCAAAAACAAACAATAATCGTCTCCTTTGGGATTCTTTTCTCATCATACTCACTCACAAACGAGAACTAGCTTCTTCCGTCTAATGCAAGACAGTTTGCACCTGAGCCAGACAGGTCATACACTTGAGCATAGACAAGTAAGCAGTTCACAAGTCAATTCATCCTTCAGTCTCTTTGGGTCGAACTACGGTGTTCTGACTTCCTCATTGCACGAGAGGATACGTAGGCATAACTTAACAGTTATCGAACAAAAGTATATGTATATTCCCCCTCTTTCAGCATTATTCTTTAAGCCTCATGGTCTTGAGCATTTCATTCTTGTTCTTACACTGACACTTCTCTTATACACTTCACATTTCTTTTACACTGACACTTGCATTTCTTTCCAGCTTTGATACACAGATTGCACTGACACTACCCCTTTTAAACGCAAATCTTTTAAGCGTGGATCCCGTCGAGTACGGCGGACAATCTGGGTTGTTTACAGGTTTGCAGGTACCCTTGACCTCAGCATACCCTGATACTTTGTTATGTTTGAGAATGCTTCACTTTGGACAGTTCTTGTGATTTTTAACCCAGGACATGTGACTCTTTATTTGAGTCCCCCACCTTGGTTACTGGACTTTTGAACCTCCATCTGGATTTCTTGAACATACATGGACTTATATCAAGGCAGTAATCAGATCCAGCTTGATCACAAACCCTTGCATATCATTTGCATACATCATCATTGCATCATTTAACATTTGTTTATTTGTTTTTCAGGGTATCCACATTTCATTTGGCTTGGTTTTGACCCCTTCATCTGCATAGACCCCTGTTCATCATTATCTGCTTCAGCTAGCTTCATCAGCTGCCTGCTTCAGTTGCTTTCATCCTCAGCCTATCAGTGGCTCATCTCTAGTATCAGTCTTCATCATCAGCATCTTGTTTCCAGCTCTTCATCAGCAGTCATGGCACCCAAGAAGAGCAACATCTCATATCATTTCTTTGAACCTGTGTTGGCTGGCATCAGGCAGGTCCAGGCACTTATCACTCCAGACCATATCACTCCCCTGTTCCACACTTGGCTGCTTAAACACTTACCCAAGACTGATGTTTTCCTGAATCCCCACCAACAGAAGAATTGGGCTAGGAGACTTATTGCTTTAACTTCAGATGACATCAGATGGTGCACCCAGAACACCAAAGGCAGGGACATAATTACTAGTTGTGGGAAGTTCCCCAATGTACCTCTGATAGGAGTGAAGGGTTGCATCAACTACAACCCTTTGTTGTTTAAAAGACAATTGGGCTATGCATTGGTTCACCCTCCTAGAATGCAAGACTTGGCTGAAACCCTATATTGTGAGATAAAACCCAATCTAGCTGTTGTCAGGCAAGCATCCTGGGCTTGGGACAACATCCAGACCAAAGGGATGGCCATTCTTGGGAGATGCAATAATGTGGCTTCAGCTCAGTATTATGAATGGTCTCATGCTAGGGCTCAGATTTCTGGGATGCCTTTCACCATTGAGGATGTACCTGGACCATCCACAGCACCACCTCCAGCCACTGTCAGCCTGGAAGAATTTGAGAAACTGAAAGAGAGGAATGAGAATCTGTCTCAAGCTCTAAAGAGGACCCTCTGGGAGAGGAGTGATGGTCGTTTAGACATTGAAAGGTTGGAAAAGCTTAAGGTGGAACATCTAGCCAGGATTGAGAAAGCAGAGGACTACATCAAGAAATCGAGAGCTGGAGAGCAAATTTTGAAGAATGCCTGTAAAGAGGCCCATTTTCAGAAGGCTAGGACTGATCTCTATCTGAAAGAAAGTCAAGCTAGGTGGGTCAGGATCACTGAAGCTCGCACTCAAGAGGATAAGAGGACTCAGGATAGGATTGAGCAGTTGGAGGCCAATGAAAAGAAGCAACAGGAGGCTCTGCTAGCAGCCCAGAAGGAGATTTCAGAGTTGAAGCTTAGGGCTGGTGTGAAGAGGTCAAAGGACCAAGACAAGCACAAGAAGCTGACCACTGCTATTGCCACCAGGAACCTTCTTATCAAAAACATTACAGAGCATCCGGCTAGTCCTGTAACTGAAGCACTTCTGAAGGAGGTTAAGGAGGATGAGTTTGGTCTTGGTGTCTGACTTTTTGCTTGTTGTTGCTTTCATTTCATGTACTTTTCTTTTTGTTTTGACCCCTCAGAGGGCATGTGTTGTAAAAACAAACTATGTATGATGCACCATTTGTAATGTATTTGTCAGTTTGTTCCATTTGAGCTTCCTTTCTCAAGCAATATCAAAGCATCTTCCTCAGGGTCTGGAAAGGTCAAAACCAAATGCCAAGCCGGATACCTTGGAAACAAATAAGCATATTGCATTGCATGCTAACTCTTGTTTTGTTTTGTAGTTTTTTTTTTGTTACTAACTCTGTTGTGGTTCAGGAATTATTGCTCGCCGTCGGGTGTTCCCTCTCAACTGTCCGCACAGATATCCTACTCGCAACAATCTTCCTGGTATCCAGATGGACCAAGTACAGCAAGATCTGACAGAAGTCAGGACTCAGATGGCCAACGAAAGGTTGGAGATGAGAAACCAAATGACCCAGTTCATGGAAGTAATGAATGGCTTAGCTCAAAGTCAAGAAAGATTGAGGGCATTGGTAGAAAGACAGACCCCGGAAGAACCCCATCTGGGAACTGGAGGAACAAGTAACAATGAGAGGGTTCAGCCTCATGTTAATCCACCAGTATATGGGCCTCATCTTCATCCGGAGATCAACATCCCGACTAATGTGCAAGGGAATACCACTGCAGGCAGAATCTTACAAGAAGACCCCCAGGAAGAACAGTTCACTGTAATGGGAGCTGGGGATGAAGTTTATGATAGGAGACTTGATGAAATTGCTGAGAAATTGAGATCTCTGGAGTCTCAAAACTCCCTAGGTTTTGATGTCATGGATATGGGGTTTGTGGACGGGGTAAGAATTCCCCACAAGTTTAAACCCCCGTGCTTCGAGAAGTACAACGGAACTTCCTGTCCACGAACTCACTTGCAGTCTTTTCTGGGAAGACTTAAAGCATACACCATGGATGAAAAACTGTGGATGTTCTATTTTGAAGATAGTTTGACTGGGGCTTCAAGGGAGTGGTACTCTCACTTGACTAGAGCTACTATCAGATGCTGGAAGGACCTAGCTGAGGCCTTCATCAGGCAGTACCAATACAATCTGGACATGGCTCCTAACAGGACCCTTTTGATGGGAATGTCTCAGTCCTCCAGAGAAAGCTTCAGGGAATATGCCCAGAGGTGGAGACAGCTTGTTGTTGCTGTCCAGCCACCCATGTCGGAAAGAGAAATGGCCGACATGTTTATGAACACTCTGCAAGGGACATACATTGATAGGCTAGCTGCCTTTTCTTCCACCAGCTTCGCTGACGTAGTTATAGCTGGAGAAAGAATTGAGAGCCTTCTGAAGATGGGCAAAATTACTGATAATGGTGCAAGTTCGTCGAGTAATCCCAGGAAGCCTTTTGTGGGACCTAGAAGAACCGGTGAGACTAATGTTATTCATGCCAACAGGGGCAGACCTCAGTATGTTCATAGGTCAGTGGCAGCAGTCACTATTCCAGCTCCGATCCCTCAGCAACCAACATATCAACAACAACAACCACATTATCAGCAGCAAGTTCAGTACCCGCCACAAAGAAGCTACAACAACAACAACAACAACAACAACAACAATCAGCAGCAAAGACCCTTTCAGCAAGGACCATCACAGGCCAATAGGGTGATTGATCCAATCCCTATGCCTTATGCCGCTTTATTGCCACAGCTCCTGAAACTCAACTTGGTTGAATTAAGGACATTGGCACCACCAGATTCCTCTAGTCTTCCAAGAAATTATGACGTCAACGCCAGGTGTGCTTTTCATTCTAATGCACCTGGCCACAATACAGAGAAATGCAGGGCTTTACAAATGAAGGTACAAGACCTGGTGGATTCTAAAGCCCTCAACTTTGCACCCCCGCCAAATGTCAACAAGAATCCCATGCCCAATCACGGAGGACCAAGAATTAATGCCATTGAGGAAGACAAGCCATCTTTCTTAATCACCAGTGTTGGACAGATTCGGACACCTCTGGTAGAAATTAAAGCTCAGCTCCTAGAATGCCAGATGTTCCCCGGGTGTGAGGTCGGTTGTGGTTATTGCAACATTTCGGTCAACGGGTGTGATAATTTGAGAAACGGCATAGATGGTCTTATCAAAAGTGGTATACTTCAGATCACAACATCAGCACCTACAAATCCAGCAGTCCCTTTGACAACAATTCCTGACTCTTCTACAACTGCAACAACAATCATTCCAACTAATTCATCCATATCATCAACAATGGCTTCAACAAATCAAATGGCAACAACCATCTCTTCTACAACATCAGCACCCATTTATTCAACAGAATCTTCTACAACGCCAACAACAAATAACGAAGATATCTCAGCAATCACTATTTACTATGATCCGTCAAGTGTTCCTCCAAACAACAACTTTCAACAACAAACAGTGGCACCTCCTGCCAGGTCACCAGTCACCATCTACTATGATCTGCACACCATTTCAGTACCCTCCTCTACGGCAGTCAGTCCAGTTACCATCACGGTGCCTGGACCAGTTCCATATGAAAGCAGTAATGCCATACCTTGGCATTATGGCTCTGACCTCTACTGCAACGGGGAGAAAATCACTTTGGACTCTTCAACTTCTTCTCCACAGATTGATAATGTTGGGGGAGGCGGAGGCTTCACCCGAAGCGGACGCCTTTTTGCCTCACAATTGCAAAGACCTAACGTCGAAGCAGAAGCTGCTGCCAAAGCAAAAGGAAAGAGTGTGGTAGTGGAAGAGCCAACTGTCAAAGAAACTCAGAAGACATCTTTTGAGCAAGATGTAGACGAGTTCATGAGAATTATAAAGAGAAGTGATTACAAGGTGGTGGATCAGCTTCACCAAACTCCCTCAAAGATCTCCATATTATCCCTGCTGATGTGTTCTGAAGCTCACAGGAATGCATTATTGAAAGTCTTGCACGCAGCATACGTGCCAGAGGAGATCACTGTTAATCAGCTAGAAACTGTGGTGGCAAATGTCAACACCAGTCATGGACTGGGCTTTACCAATGCTGACTTAACAACTGAGGGGCGTAACCACAATAAGGCTTTACACATCACTCTAGAATGCAAGGGTGTTGTTCTATCCCATGTACTGGTAGACACTGGGTCTTCACTCAATGTTCTACCAAAGAAAGCCTTAGTGAAGCTGGAGTATGATGGCTTGGTACTGCGTCCAAGTGATTTGGTGGTGAGAGCATTTGATGGCTCTAAGAGATCAGTGCTTGGGGAGATTGATCTGCCTGTGATGATTGGCCCGCAAACTTTTAAAATTACCTTTTATGTGATGGACATTCAGCCGGCCTACAGCTGTTTGTTGGGTAGACCTTGGATCCATGTCGCTGGCGCTGTTACGTCTACCCTTCACCAGAAGCTGAAATTCGAGTGGGAAGGCCAGATCATCACCATCTGTGGTGAAGAAGATATCTTTGTTAGCCATCTGGCTACGTATAAATACATTGAGATGGACGGAGAGATCCATGAAACTATGAGCCAAGGGTTTGAGGCCCTGAACATAAATGAAGCATATGATGTACTTGGAACCTCCATGACATCTTATCAGCAAGCCAGGAAGGTTGTTGAAGAGGGGACTGCCCAAGGCTGGGGCAAGCTGCTGCCCGTGGAGAAGGAGGACAGATTTGGGTTGGGTTACAGACCACCTCAACAAGATCAATCAGAGGCTGCCAAGTAGCCCAGTTTTGTCAGCGGGGGAATGCTCACCCCTGATGCAGTGAAAAACTTGGAAGACGAGGATGAAAGCGACCGCAACCTGGAGAGCTGGATACGTCCAAGGATCCCGGGGAGCCAAGTCTTTAACTGGTCTTCCCAGGAAATTATAAGGGTTACTCCTGCAGAGTAATTATTATTTCCTGTATTTTTAAGCATGCATCAAGTCTTGCATCTTGCCCAAGATAACAAGACTCATTTTGTAATCGGGCCATCTTGTAATTTTGTGCAAACAGATCAATCAATGAATATCGGATATCTTTTTGCAAATGAGTCTTTTTTCTTTTCCACTCACTGTTTTTCATTTTTTCTTTTTGTACAAAAATAAAATGGCAATGTTTTCCAAAATGATAAACTTCATTTCACTTTTTTCTAAACAAGATTAAAATCAATCACTAAAATGAACAATCTAAACCCTTGCAGAGAGTGCCTTCCAGACTGCACCGACAACAACACAGCTATGACTTCGTATGACTTTGACAATCCAATCAATCAAGCTGATGAAGGGGTTGAAGAAGATTATGAGCTTCCTGAAGAGCTAGCCAGGTTGTTAAGGCAAGAGGAGAAGGTTATCACTCCTCATCAGGAGGAGGTCGAAACGGTCAATTGTCATTCTTGTATTGTACAAGAGTCCATTGTAGAAGGTATGGATGACCATCCATTCTACTAATCCATGATGTGGACAAAGTCTCAGCATATCTTTGTAGCGTTCCCAAGCTTCGAAAAGTGACTCGTTTTCCTTTTGCTTAAATCCGTTGATTTGAGCTCTTAGCATAGCTGTCTTGCTAGGTGGGAAATATCTCGTCAAGAAGACTCTCTTTAGTTCCTCCCACGTAGTTACTGAATTCGATGGTAGAGATTGAAGCCAGGCTCTAGCTCTGTCTCGAAGTGAAAAAGGAAAAAGACGTAATCTAATAGCTTCTTGGGTAACTCCATTAGCTTTTACAGTATCTGCGTACTGCACAAATATCGAAAGATGAAGGTTCGGATCCTCGGTAGGATTTCCGGCGAATTGATTTTGTTTCACGGCTGATATCAGCGAAGGTTTCAATTCGAAATCGTTTCGGTTGATAGCCGGTGCGGCAATACTGGAATGCGGCTCAGCTTGCGAAGGACTAGCGTAATATTTGAGTGGATGATTCGGTTCTTCAGCCATATTTGCGTCCTTTAATGTTCCAACCGGTTTAGGTGGATCAATTTGAAGATCTGGAATGTTGTATTTTCATTCGTAATCGAATATTCGTCTTCTTACGCGTAAGAAGCGTTCTAATTCTGGAACTGGAGGTTGCAAGTCTCCGCCTTGAGAGCGAGTACTTGGCATACACTCGGGAAATTAGATTAGGAAAAGAATAGTTGTTACCTTAGTCTAGACAATGCTACTCTAATAGTGCGCTAGTAACTAAATTAAGGTCCCCGGCAACGTCGCCAAAAACTTGATGGGCGCGAAGACGCGATATGTGTCTAGCGGTATCTGAACTGCAAGCGCACAGCCTATCGAAGTAATATAAAAGATTGTCGATCCCACAGGGACTTTATAATCACTTAGTGCTAGGGGGTCTACTAGTTTAGCTAAGGTGGATGTTTGTTACGATTTTGGTTTTAAGGATTAGAACGGGAATTAAATTTTAGTTTTAATGAAATAATAAGAAGGCGGTCGGTATGTAATTATGCTAACCTATGCGGGTCAATCTAACCTAAGCTTATAAAGGTGGTTCACTTAAATTATTCTGTAGAGATTATCAGTTTAAATACCCTTGACTCACACTCTCTTTGTTTTATCTCAGATCTTACTCCTAAAGCCCTATGCCTGCTCTCGCTAGCCCATAAGTGTTTAGAAAATAATTTTTGAAAACTTAATAAGTCTAATTCATTTTAAAGTGCTCTCGCTGTATTTAAATCAAATGCCTAACTTTAGCTATCCGGTTAAAATCTCACACTCTCGTGGTCTCGACCTAACCTATTACATTTTTCTTACTCTCGTAACAAAAAGATTAGTTTTAATAATAAAAAGTCTCATCCAGAATTTAAGTTCTTAATTATTTTAGCTTAGATTTGATTTTACCGGTTTGGTTTAGTTTAATTACATACCGCCTAATTAATTTAGCTACTCATTTTTGTTGTACCAGACAGATGCAGAAACAGACAGATATTAATTAAAACATGCATTATAAAATAAAAACAATTTCTTAACATAAATAAAATAAATAACTTAAAATAAATGCGAAAATATAAAAAACTGAATGATTAAAACTTTAATACTCCTTCTTCCACAGACTGGTAAGCTCGGAGTGCAGTACCGGAATCGAAAATAAAATTAAACAAATTCTGAAGGCTTGAAAAGAAATTAATAATAACAATTTCCTAATGTTGGAAATTGTTATTGAGTTTGGTTGGGATATAGAAGCAGGAAATTAAACAAGAACAATTGCTAGAAAAATAAAATAAGGGTGCAACAAAAATACGGCAGAGCTTCCGCGAAAATCTTAAAATAAAACTCTGTGTTTCTAAATTCGTAACTAAGGTATTTATAGAAAATAATTTTGGGCTTGGGCAGCTGAAATCCATAGCGTGGGTATCGTTCCGTTGAAGAGAGAATCCAGGAAAAATGCATACTGGGTTGAGAAATAATAGGAATGACTTTTGACTTCACGTTGCACGTCTTCATGACCAGTTCAATTAAATAAAACCTATTTTCCTTTGTCACGTTCGTGACAAAGGTGTCACGCTCACTTTTCTCATTTAAAGCGCGTCACGGTCGTGACACTTGAGTGACGATCGTGAGTGTTCCAAGTTGGGCGTCACGGTCGTGATGATGTGGTAACGACCGTGGCTGTTACAAATTATGCAGAATTGCAGAATTCCTTTCTTCTTCTTCTTTTCATGCTTGTTTTTGTTCATTTGATCTTTGGCTCATGGTTTAGCTCTAGAAATGTTATACCTGCAATATGACATAAAAAACTCGAAGAATCGGGAGTTAATATGATAAATGTGCGATAAATCGGACTTAAAACGTAGTAATAAAATGATACGATTTCTCGTTATCAACTCCCCACGCCACAAATCTCTACGTTTTTGGTCACACACCCCTACTACCATAAAATTTCATTCTTAAGGCCACTGTCAACCACTAAGGATACTCGAAACATAATGAAACACACCAAATCACACAATTATATATATATATATATATATATATATATATATATATATATATATATATATATATATATATATATATATATATATATATATATATATATATATATATATACTTATTCATAATTATTTTTATGAATAATAATTTAAATAAAACGAGACATTACAACATCCACTTCAATCGGACTCTTAGATGTGTAACGGTAAAGTGTACTCCACGTAACCTTTAAATCTGCATCCATCTTCTATTCAAAGATGATGAACCGTATCTTCCCTTCCATGTCAAATGAGTGTGAATGATACTCAAGCTTGACAACTCTATGATTTTATGGAAATCGCAAGAGAGTATCCAGTTTGATTTTCAGATTGACGAGAAGTATGTCCTCGTGAGGGGGTTTACGCCATTCAAATACACAACAAATGCAAGATGAGAATAAGTAATCATTATATGATTGTTAGATATTTTTTTAGAAAAATGTGGGGTGAAAGACACCTTATTTATACAAGTTTAGGGTATCTTTGAACCTTAGAAAATTTATCATGTCATTAGAGAGCTTTTCGAAGATGCATATCCGAATAAACCCTATTTTTTTACAAAAAAAAAAGATATTTGCAAATACGCACACCCATAAACTGCCTTGTTGTATTATTTTAATTGTGTAGAATTTATCCAGATATGTATATCTGGAATCACCCTAAACCAGAATCACACCATAAACTATGTAAACAAAAACATATAATTTAAACCATAAAATTTGTAAATTGAAACAGTCAACATTTACACCATCGTTGTTGAATATATATTTCTTATGTATTAAATCGTTTGAAGATAACAAAGTTGACGACAATAAATTCAAAAGAAGTGTATCGATCATAATCTAAAATGTATCCAAAGATATAACACTGCATAAATCTATTATGGGTTCCTCCTCTTACTTTTCCTTATTTGATTTTATTTCAGGCTTGCTCAATTTGGTGAACTCTTCCATCATTTCCAGAAATTGATCCGGCTAAGTTTCTGCCTCTTTTGTGGAATTTGTCGTCCACTCTGATGATGTACTTTGTATAGGACACTCTGGTTTTAAATAAACCTCCACAAAATATAGCGATTTTGAAAGAACCCAATACACATGATATGTCAGAATGGATCATGAGGTGGGCCACTTTAAAGTGGAAAAAATATCTCTGAGACACCATATATATCTTGTCAGATCGATGGACACCCTGATCGATGCACACCCTATTACATGCACTTGCTATAATATGGCTCGTTTCATGGGAAATACATCCATTTTGACTCCATTACGGGACCGCTAACACAAGGAATAAAAGCATCGTGAATTGCAACAAAAAAAAGTGATGTATACAACTTTAAATCAGAAACGTCCTGATAACCACAATTACAATCACTCTTAACATTTACAATCAGCTCAATGTTTTATGCATAAAAAATGACATTTCTTCAATTGAGATTATTTTTGGCATAGGCAATGAAGGAGGTGCTTTGCAAATGTGAGCACCCTTCTAAAGACTTTTGAGATTTTGAACTTGGAGAATCCGAAAAATGTGAATCTAACATGTTCAAAGTATAAAAGAGAATCTGTCGTTGAATTACCATCTTGTGTCGGTTTAACATTTTTAGGGGCACCTTTGGTTTTAACATGTTCTGAAGGAGGCTTCAAATCTAAGATCTCCAGATAGACAATACTCCTCAACTTCTCTTTGATGTGCAATTTCATAGTGTTATCTGATTTAGAAAACCTATCTTGTATTATTTTCCACTCGGTCATGATAGTTATACTTACTTTACCATCCATCACATCCTTTTCTAATGAATGTAAACTTTCATCCACACGTATTGGGACATCAAGCTTCATATTTTTTGAAATGATACAAACCCATGGAAGACTTAAGTCTTCCCATGTGTACATACTTTGAACTATCTAAATCTGTCTTCTCTTCCTAAGTGTACATCCACACTTTAAACTATCCAAATCTATCTTCTATGCTCACTTCAAAAATGAAATTCAATCTAGCCCAAGATATGTAGCTATCCAAGTCTGAATAGAGTTTTATTTTGAATCGGTGTTTTAACACAGTAATGCTCCAACCAAAAATTATTTGTATTTCATTATATTAATTTTGAAGTATTTAGTTCACAACATTCCATTCTCTTTAAAAAAAATCACCCTTATTATAACCCACCAATTTCTTCAGATTAAGATTTAAGAGTTATGTGGAGTATATTTCACTATTATGAAATAAAATATCTTATTTCGATCGAACTAGAATCAACAGAAGATATTCAGAAGATGTTACAGTGTCCTACTGAAATATTATGTTAAATTTATGTTACTTATGTTAAGATTATATATGTTAAATTTATGTTACTTATGTTAAGATGATATATGTTACGTAATATTTATGTTTTTCTTTTTCTTTAACTTACTATATTAATTTATACACACACGGGCGTATTTAGACTGATGATAACAATAAGAACTGGAGGTATATTTAATTGTTATTTTACGGGTACCCGTATCTATTCTTATTTCATTCTGGTGCCCTTGTCTGTTCTATTAGATGTAAGTGTGCAACTATTCACACCAACAATGCATGCAACTTACTTAATAAGTTAATTATATCATAAATTCTTGTGGAGATAGAGGGTTCACCAAAACCTTAAATATCATTTGGCCATACAAACCTGGAACTTCGAACAAAATAAGACAACAATATTCAAATGCACTTGGCAATTCAATTTACGATCATTTGTAAATTGAACCTACAACAATATCAATTAAATAGAATATCACCAGTCACAAAAATGCAACAGATGCAGAAACCACAACAGAAAAATGCATCTGAAGCACCTGATACATATTGTCAGTAGATGACATCTCATAAATCATTTCTCCTATCTATTTACCCACCACTCACACCAAGGGATGCAAGTGCATCATGTAAAGGTTACTAAAATCAAAGCCAGAGAAGAAATATATTTACAGTGCATCTTCTTTCAACTATAAGAGCAACATTTCTTAGCCTCCAGCAAAACCATTATCTAACTGATGTACTTCCCCTCCCTAACAATGCGAAGTTTCAATTCCATGGAGATGTTTATGTGCTTCTATGCACGTCCTTCTCCACGGGGCATTTTTTTGGAACTCGCTGCAATCATTCAATTCAGACGAATTTCAAAATTTAAATTTTACAAATCAAGAATATGATCTTAAAATAATATTAATAAAGAGATAGAGAACATACTGTCTTCAACATCCTTAAGCTGGTAATAGTGAGGGGCTATCTCCACCAACCACTCTGGTTTTAACTCCGTGATCTGCAATAAGAGTACAGTTCAGCTATTCCGAAAAATCCATTGAAAAAAGTCAACATTTGATTTAATTAAATGTTGGAATACCTGTCTCATATACTCCTTAGTTGTGAGAACTAGTTCATGGTACACAGCCCATCTTGGAAGAACCTTCAAGTATAAACAAGGTAAGTAAAAGAAAGAAAATGGATATTTTTTATAAGATATTTTTTGTAGTATTTATAATGAATGTTCAAGCAACAAATAACTGTTAGTCTCAATCCACACATACACACACAAATAAAAACTACAACAACCACCTTTTCAACTAGGTTGAAACCGCCCCATGGATAAAAAAACACTATAATGCCCTATGTTCTGAATATGTAATGTCTAAATAATTTCTTTCACTTTCTGTACCTATCACCATGATACTCTGCATTTATAAGGACTATAAAATATTTTTGTTTTTCTGACAATCATTAATTAGTATTAGTGATTGTATTTTTCATCAGGGATAATGCCATATATTCCTTCCTTTATTCCCAATACCCCGTCATGTCAAGAACTATATAGCTCCGTGACATAAAAATAAAAAGGGGATGAAATAGTCAATTATAAAAACATATCACACTAGTGAGCTCTGAAGCATGGGTACTTCTAAAATGGTGAAGTACCGGTACCGGGTACGCACCCGTACCGGGTACTTGTACTGGATTCGTGGTACTTCATTTCTTCTTATTATTGGATATTGAATGAAATTTGTAGTTTTCTCAAATATTAATATAGTATATTTATGTGTTTTTAACTTTTTGTTATTGTATCTTATCATTATTTTCGGTTTTTTCAATTTTTTATAGTTATATTTTGTTATGAACCTAACAATTTAGTTCTCTACTCATACATTTTATAGAAAATTCTTATTTCTTATTAACGTACCCGTACCTTGATTTTTTTTTAAATGTCGTATCCCGTACCGGTACCAGTACCCGCACTGGGTACGTACCCGTACATATGCATCATATGCATCATAGCTAGTGAATTATAAGAAACATTAGTTGTGAAATATTAGATAAAATATGAAATATTATTTTAGTGAAATATGTTTGACACTGAGATTCAAGAGACTAAATATTGATTCCTATTTGGAAGGATATATTGACTCCGATCTTAAATCAAGAACAAATAAGAATAATAATAATAATAATAATAATAATAATAATAATAATATATTTTAAACTGACAGTAGTCAATATACAAAACCAAAGTACCTGTGCCAGTCCGGAACTAGGATGTATGTGAACAGTTTGTGCATGTTTAACTGTCCGATATGATCCATTTTTTTGCAATTTTGCTGAGTGTGGGAAAAATCCTGCATTGTTTAAAATTTTGAATCAACGGGATATAAGAAAAAAATATATTCTTAATGCAAGTGATAATAACAAGTTATAAAAGCTCACCAGATGTTATAGATTTCTTGATGGCATCTAAATCACTACTATTTGTTGTAAGCTCGATCTCAACCCTTTCTAATAGACCTGCTAGTTGATCACGGATATCCCTCGCCCGTTTCATACTCCTTACCTAAATAACACCACAAAAACCAACGTGTAAGATGCATAATATCTTTAGTCAAAGTGGAACTTTGGTTTTTTCCAATATGAAGTATGAATAAAACCAAACAAGCTAATTTAGCAGAGGAAAGAAAACATGATTAACATACATTTGTATCATTATCACCTCAGACTCATTACTATTAAAATGATTCCTTTATAACTCTAAGGAACAGGGTAAGGGGACAAACATTGCCATATGGCTACAAAAAGTTCTAAAATGTTTATCCATATAAAAAATTAGTGGAAGGGAAGACCAAGAAAAGTGAAAACCCATCAAGAAGAATTTGAATTTAAAAGGTTACTCCTTAGACATGATTTGAGATAAGACATTAGTGCCATTTAATCCATTTAGTCAACTTCAGCCAGTGGGAAAAGGCTATGGTAGTAGTTATTATTAAAAAAACTGATAGCATACCCATCTTAAGTTACTGAAAGATATTTATAGTGAGAGGAACTGCATTTGCCTCAAAAAATGGCATTCGCCTCCACGGTTAATAAGGATGACATGGGTTTCTTTATCTAAAATTACAAAGAGTATCATTCCATAATTCAACTGCTTGTTTTATATGAACAAATTAAATTAAAATTAGTAAAAACTAAATAAACATTTCTAAATAATTACATCACTTTCTCTTCACTTCCCTTGATTTTCCGCACACTATTATCTTCACTACTTTTCATTTATTCGTGCAAAGGTATTAGCTTTCACTTTTTAAAGCAAAGAACCATACCTGAATATAATTTTCATAACACCATTGCGTTGAATAATTGGTTTCCTTCCAAGAGTTATAGACCTGAAAAAATATATATATATATATATAATTTATTAACGAGGTACATCAACAATCTAGAACAAGGAAATATACAAATATTAAATTATGCCCATATAATAATAGGTATGCATGCATTGCACCCAAACAATAATCCCACCATATCTTGTAATTTGATTGACAAAACATTCTATCTATCTAGAAGAAAAGATAAGTTCGCAACAAGAACAATGATATATTTTGACATAACTAGGTAAAGAAAGAAGTGTTAGAATGAGAATACAGAATATCCTACTCCATGATGTATTGAGAGAACTATGGTCTCCATCATAATTTCCACTTCAAAATCGAAGACATATTTTCATTTTTTCCATACTATAATTTATATCATGTTATTTCTCTCTATCTTACAAGCTCTAATTAATTAATTAATTATTAGGGCTCTGCTAATGCATAATTAACAACAAATACTCAATTGTGTAATGAGATCAACAATTGTGTTTGTCGTTTCCCAAGATACACAAATGAAAATAGACAAATCAATAACCAACTAAGCACAAAAATTCAAAAGCAATTAAACCTTTAGCAATGCAATATGGTCTCCAACATTTCCAGTGTGAAAATTCAGCCTTGCATTGTCTGCATGCACTTGTTTATCCTTTGGACGGTAAAATATTGAGTTTCCAATAGAAAGCATAGCAGCAATAGAAATGATGTCTTCTGAACACTTGTATTTTTCTGAAACAACTATCATTTTTGACAACATAGGATCAACTGGGAACTCAGCCATCCGTCTACCTACCTTAGTTAACTCACCAAGCTTATTTAAAGCACTTAGAGCAAATAGAAGTTCCAGGGCTTTCAATAAGGCTTCAGCAGGTGGGGGGTCCATAAAATCAAAGTGCAACAAGTCGTGAATACCGAGACTTTTTAAAGTCAGGACCACATTTGCGAGGTTTGTTCGCTGAATTTCAGGGACCGTGTTGTCGTCTAAATCATTCTGATAGTTGTATGCGGTATATAACCGGAAGCACTTCCCAGGACCTGTTCTTCCAGATCGACCAGCTCGTTGCATTGCTGAGGCTTTAGAGATGGGAGACACAAGTAAAGACTCCATTCCTGTCTTTGGATTATAACTTTTCATCTTTACAAATCCTGGATCAATGACATACTTTATTCCATCAATTGTCAATGATGTTTCTGCAATATTGGTGGCAAGGACAACCTTTCGTGCCCCTTCAGGAGTTGGTTCAAATATCTTTGCTTGTAGTTCAGTTGGTAGGTTGGCATATATAGGACATATAATTAATTCGGCAATTTTAGTCCCTAAGCCTCTAGTTCGGTGCTTCAAGATTTCTTCAGCCGTTTCAATTTCTTCTTGACCAGTAAGAAATATCAATATATCTCCAGGAGGTTGAGTAACATGGATTTGAAGTGACGTGACAATGGCTGCATCTAAATAATCAGCTTCTGGGGCTTTCGTGAAGTGAATTTCAACCGGATACCTTCTCCCTGGAATCTTGAATATTGGGGCAGAATCAAAGTAATCACTGAACTTTTCTGCATCAAGTGTAGCACTTGATATCAGCAATTTGAGATCAGGCCGAAAGCGAGAAATATCCTGCCACAAAAATTATAATGTTAGATCTAGAAATCAAATTATTTATCTAATTAACCAGAGCATGTGCTTTAAATACATCCAGGTATAAGCAAAGACCATGCACTGATCAGTTATAGAAAGTAACCAAAATTAAGAATCATTGCACAAAAAGTTAGAAAAAAAATAATGCATGTAATCAACATCAAATCAGTCGCCAAGCAAATAATTGCATAGAATGTATGCAAAAAATGTCTTGAATGTGGCAATCAAAAGATAGCGATTGTTCAAGGAACAAAATTATATCATTTTCCATTCAACTCACTTGGATTATAAAGCAAAAAAGAATAAATCAGTCTGACTGCTCACCTTTACTAATCCAAACAAAATATCAGTTGAGAGAGTTCTTTCGTGAGCCTCATCCACCATCACAACACTACAATATTAGCAAACATAGTAAGAAAACAACCATAAAGTATCCAACCCTTGAGTCCTAATCAAATATACGCTCACCTATAACTTGCCAGATCAGGTTCACCAAGAAATTCTCTCAGTAACATCCCATCTGTCATATATTTCAGAATAGTCTTGTCTGATGTGCAATCCTCAAAACGAATGGAGTACCCAACCTTTAAAAAGAAAACTTTGAATTACTTATAACTAATATTTGAAAAATTGAGCAGGGAAAAAGAAGATATGTATAATGTAACTCTTTATCAATGAAAACCTCATGATTCCCATATAGTGTGCATGTATTTGTACCATCTTTTAGTAAGTAAGAAATTTTAAAGAATCTAGCCATATTATAACCAACACAGAATCAAAAATTATAATATTGAAATATGAAGATAGCCTACCTCGTGTCCTAATTTAACACCTAATTCTTGAGCAACTCGAGCAGACACACTCATAGCAGCAACACGACGTGGCTGAGTACATGCAATCTGTACAAAATATAACAATTTTAAACCTTATATCCAAAGCCTACTGCATAGGAAAGGCATATAACTTCAGAAGATGGGGAGAAATACAACCATTTGCAACTGAACGACACGATCATAAACCAACACACCATAAAACGTAATAAAGCTATTTGTTGCGCAAATAACAAATAATGATTGCCGACAACAAAGCAGAAATAAATAAAATGAATATCAGCTAAGCAAACTAACATTGACTCGACAATATTTACCAATTGTAAAAATAAAAGTCGATATAACAAGGACATCAAATGAAATTCTTAAATGACTATGCCGATTATATGAACATAAAAATTAAAAAAGGTATCAAAAAATCAAAACCACACCATTCCATGTTTTGTATAGCCAGCTTCATGAAGATATTGAGGAATTTGTGTAGTCTTTCCAGAACCGGTTTCACCCACAATTACAAGCACCTATATAAGGAAATTATTAAAGGTTAAGTCAAATGAATATTCAATATTCAATTATATACCTCAAAATGTGATTAAAAAGGTAACGGAATCAAACTAAGACAAAAGACAGTCCGTTGACAACAGGATGAAATCCATTCCTCATAAACCAGAAATCAGAACTAGCAGAATATAAAATGGGGGAAAAGAAGATTGAAAAGGGAGAGGTAACCATGCCTGATATTTCTCGACAGCTTTGAGCAATTCATCCCGATAAGCATAAATGGGTAATTTTTTCCTCTCCGCCTGAAAAAAGGAAGTCCGAAAAGTGTGTAAAATAACATATATTTAATGGATTAATCTCGTCAGAAGATTGAGGATTCTAATCTTTAACATTAAAGCTTTTATTGGATGTGCATGTTTGATAGGCTCTATAAATGTGCATAATATAATATCGATTTTTGCTTAAAACTATGCACAAGCAACCGTCATGCACAGGCTGATATAAAATACATGCATGGTAGTGCAAATTCAGCATTGACCTCCATTGACTAAAAGACTCCAAGAAGCTAACCCCGGTAAGTAGGCAACGGCACACATGGAGGCACTTAAGAAGAAGCACAAGACTTATGATGCATAGTTACGACTACGGCATTTTTTAAAAACTCAAGGTACGGGTATGATAATAAAAAATAAAAGTTTTTTATAAAATGTATGAGTAGAGAACTAAATTGTTCAGTTCACAACAAAACATCACTATAAAAGATTTTAAAAAATCAAAAATAGTGTTTAGATACACTAACAAAGAAATTAAAATCCATAAATATACTAGATTGATACATGAGAAAACCACGAATTTCACTCAAAATCGAATAATGGGAAAAAAGAAGTATCACGAGTACGGTACATGAACCCGGTACAGGTGCGTACATACTTCACCATTTTAGAAGTACCCATGCTTCGCAGCACAAGACTAAAAAGTTAGCTTCAGAGGTGAGGACTGCAACAGCATTATAAGGACTACTTTAGCCTTGTGTCTAGTTGATGTGTGTTAGGATGTTGAATATTAGCCATGATTCTCTTGGAATCAATGGAGAAATCTGAATTGCAATTGGTTGATTGTTAATTATACTAGATTAGATCTTATTTATAAACCTACTGTTCAATTAATCCGAATATACAAGGGATTTGCTTCATAATGCAGACATGGTTGAGGCTGAAGGTATCTCTACCCTACTTCTAGGCGGACGAGAGATATAAAAATCTGCAGGTTCATGAATGACCCTCAATCTAAAGATCATTTATTATTCTCCAACAAAATGGCACTGTTAGTGGGCCTGTAATAGGCTACAGTTTTGATCAGGTCAGCCAGTTTATAAGCCAACCTTTTGATGACCACAGGAAAACAGTTAAATGCATTTTTGGATATAAAGGCCCCTGCAGCCATTTTTTTTCGAAATCCGCTTTCTTCTTCCCTCTACATTAATACAGGTCAAACTTTATTTCCGCCGATACCCCTTGATTGTCTAACTAGCTATGTGTAGCATTGATCAGTCCCTCCTTGAGATATCAATTCCTCTTGATTACCCTGCAATCAGTTGCATTAACCAGCCGCTCTCCGGGAGACTAGATCCACTGCACTCCTTCTTAAAATACATATTATTCTATGCGGTTGCCTGGCAACCACAAAAGTAATTCAAAACTGATCCTCCAATCTTTATTCTCCATTTTTTATTTTAAAATAGTAAAAAGTACAAAATATTTTCATTCCATTCATTATAACACTATTAAATATTTATGGATGAAAATTGAGTCAAATAAAACAAATATTTTTTTTTTTAAATGTAGATCAATTGGCAAGGCAGCGCCTGTCAAACCACTAACACTTAATAAAGCCATTATTAATCGAATACTGAAATGCTACCTGAAGTGCCTCTGATGCTGACTTTACTTTGGACTTTTCAATTGAATCTTCCATCTCAGCATAATCAAACTGTGAAGAAAATGTGGCTCAGAAAAAAGAATAACGCTATTAAGCATTATGAGTCGAGTTTAGTCATTAACATACCTTATCTCCATCCATCACAGATGCCTTGATAAAATCTATTTGATCTTCAAAGACATACCTATATATATACATAAATTGTAAAGAAGTTTATGATCAGTAATGTGTGCACTCAAATATACATAATGAATCACCTTCAATTCTACACCTAAAGAATAAAAGCACACTGATTTAAAACTTAGGTGTCATCCAATGAGTAAAACAGAACCAGATTACATATCAAATTGGTGACGATTGTTTTAAAATGAACAAACTTACTGGTAATCATCAGATGCTTGTTTTTTATTTTTGGAACCATACTTCAAAGTGGCCTTCCCTGGAAGTTATTATCAAGAATGCACAAGTATAAAAAAACAGAAAAAGAACAGGAATTTATTTTTCAAAAGGATGTATACTATAAGGAGCACAGTAACAGATATTTACCGATTTGATGTTCCTCCCATGCCTCTTGTTCAGCAAATGGATTCATCTTTTCCTCAGCATGTGTATCCCTATAGATAAACAAAGTTAAAGATATTCAATAAGGCAAGTACCTTTTGGAAATTCATGCCCACTCAATGGGATAAAAATCTGAGGGAATACATTATAAATGGTATCATGATAATAGTTCATATCCAACCACTTTTCTTTCTTTTTATATTTTTTCAATTGTAGTGAAGATCATGTGGTAAGTGAATACCTGTAACGCTGCATGGCCACAGAAAATCTCTTTTCTTGATTAACGCCACCTTCCTGATCATAAGCATCCGGCATTCTATACTGAAATTCCAGAAGAAAATGAGAGTTTAGCAGACACATATAGATATGTATTTAACTTATCACAATCCCAAATGATCCTTTTGTCAAGGATCATATCCCAATTTCCCAAAAAAATAGAGATTGTGATATCTTTATACATAACTCCATTGCAAATGAGAAGGATCCCATTTTATAAAACCTGTAAGAGCCCCACATCATACAATCTATGGCCTAAACATATGTTTATAAGTGGAGTAATCTTGATCTTACAAGCCAGTTTTATAAGGCTCAATTGGGCTCAACCACAATTCTTATGATGGTATAGATTTTGGTTCAAGATTCATTGGGTCACCTGCTATCATGTTACCTGGCCACCAATCATTTATATCGACACACCAAGCCCATTAGTGTTTAGCGTGAGGGCGTGTGTTAAAAGTCCTACATCAGACAATCTGTGGCCTAAACATATGTGTATAAGTGGAGGCAATTCTCATCTTACAAGCCGGTTTTGTAAGTTTGAGTTATATAAAGATTCAGTAAGGCAGTAAGATAAGTAAGCATCAAAGGAAATCAAAAGCATGTCCAAATATATAACAAGAATGGTTAAATATGTTTTTAATCCCTATAAAATAACGACCATGCAAATTTAGTCCATATAAATATCTTATTCGTGTTTAGTCCCGCTATTAACAAAAATTTATGTTCAGTCTATTGGAAGAGATTTAAAACAGTTATTGTATTTAAAGTTGAAACTTGAAAGGTTGACATTTTATAGGGACCCACAACATATTTAACCCTAACAAGAGCAATTGGTGAATAGCTTATCTTGACTACGCAAATTTAGTCCATATAAATATCTTATTCATGTTTAGCACCTGTATTTAACAAAAATTTATGTTCAGCCTATTGCATGAGATTTGAAACAGTTTTTGTATTTAAAGTTGAAGCTTGAAAGGTTGACATTTTATACACAACATAATTAACCCTAACAAGAACAATTGGCAAATAGCTTATCTTGACTGAAAGAATAAAATGATTGATCCTAATCTAACACTCACTACTCATTAAATACAAACATATTGATTACCTCGTTGACATTGTCAGCCTCCTCCGACCGCTTCTTTATAAGTTCATATAACTCTTTCTTGTGCCTGATGAGAAATAGAAAACTTAAGAAATAAAAACTTTTCCCTCTAAGGATAAAGAAAACTTAGTGAACATATAACTCTTCAAAAACTCTGCATAATGATGGAAGGGTTCTAGCTCTCAAGTACAAATACAGAATTTACATGTATATGTATACCTCTTATCTCATAACAAACAGGCCGAACACATTAATTAAATAAAAAATAATGTAAAGAATGTGTCAAGCATGGTTATACAGCGAATAGCACACTTGTATTGATGCGAGGCTCTTGGAGCAATAAAAGATAGCATATATAATTGTGCATCTATTCTGAGATATGACACGTACAAGACAAATATTATGATATATTTCATACTAGAAAAAAAAAACTGCATCCTCGTCTTAAAGACTTAAATATCGAGAACACTTGTATTGATGTGAGGCTCTTAGAGCGCAATGGAAGATAGCATATATGATAGTGCATCTATTTTGAGATATGACACATACAAGACAAATATTATGATATATTTCATACTACTCAAAAAAACTGCATCCTCGTCTTAAAGACTTAATTATCAAGAACACTTAGTATCTTAGTGTTACTAATAGATGCAGAGAAAACAAAAAGTAGATAGGTAGAGGAAAAAGAAGAATCTAACATATTTGGTCAAGGTATCACAGGAAAATGAGTATTTTCTATGCCTCTTTACATGAAAGAGAGGCCAGTGTTGTCTATGGCAGATGGCGGTCTGTGGCAGTGGCAGAGAGCCAAAATCTTGTCATACCACTTTGCAGCGCCGTCATAGAAGATATCGCAGAAAACCCCTTAATATCGGCCTATATTTAGTTATTTGCCATTGTGAAGAGCCCCAAAAACTGCAACTGATATCCGTCATGGCGCCGCAATGGCCGATATTCGATAACAATGAGAGAAGAGGAAAATTATATCTAGAAACATCTAGAAAATATATCCAGCCTCGGGGAAGATGATGCGTTAACAGAAACCAAAAAATCACTCACATAACGTATTTATTTGGACTTCTTGCACCTTAAAAACAAATCTAAATATTTCAGTATAGTTTAAAAATAAGAATTAAAGAAATACTAGGGTAGCAAGGTTGGGTAAAGGATCTCATTTACATGATTTGCTTGACACTACTTTTTAGGGAAATAAGAATGTATCATAAAGTAACAAAACAAAAATTGGAGAGCTCAAAAAAGCACCTAGTACCTTAGGTCACGCTGTTCCACTTCTGAAAGCTTCACACCTTCAAATAGATATTGCTCGTCTTCTATATCATCTCTGAAATAATCGTTAAAAAAGTTGTCGAATTCCACTAGAATATTAAGGAAAAACAAGCATTTTAGCACATAACAGCTATGACCAAGAAACCAAATATTAATTTGTTCATTGACATAAAATCAGAACTGAAAACAACCTCAAGAAAACAATGGAAAGTAGAATCATACCTCAGTTCTTCTAATTTCTTTTCCTCCCTTTTCTTCAGGTATTCTTGCCTTGAAAACTTTCTGAAACAGCAAGAAAACAATAAGCTAAGTGACATACTGCAACCATCATTAAGCCATCAAAAGCATATCCTCCTTCAGAAAACAAGTAAAGAAAACTGAGCCTTAAGCACTACATGTTTGTAATTTGGGAAAATGATGCCAGTGGGTAATATCATAAGCCAAAATTCCAACAAGTTCGTCTAAAGTCTTTTCCAAACCATGTCCTACTTGAATGCATAAATCAAAAACTTCTAAAATAAACTACTATGCGTGTGTGTGTGGGTGTGTTTGTTTTGAAATATTATTTATTTAGCAGTCAAAAGAACCACTTTATTCTGCCATTTCCTGGATAGTTGAAATGTATTTTTTAGGGATATATAAGAGGTGAACTACTGAGCTATGTAGTACCAACACTTCACATTGAAGTCATACATATAAAACAGCAAACCTTAAAGAATGAATATCATCCTGCTCTGCAGCATTAGATCTTCGAACTGCTTCTTCTGTTAGAAGAAAGATTGAACCAAAAAAATGAAATCAACATCATGTTGATATAAAGGCACATTCGCACTTCTATGCATGCATACTTGCAAGGCTACTAAGCTCAACCATCCAGTGGCATACATACCTTCTTCCTTTCGTGTTAATTTTTGTTCAGTCAACTGATAAACCAGAAACAATTCAAACAATTAGAATGCAGAAACAGAAAAGTTAAAAACAGGGAAAATGATATATACATACATAAATAAACGTATACACTGAACAATGTAAAAAATGCCTCTAAAATATGCATTAGTAAACTTTAAATTATATTAAAGACTCTCACAAAAAGATCCAACATATATTTTAAAGCTGATAATAGCAATATCAAGAAAGTTTTCAGCCCTAAGATACGGCTTATATCTAGGTAAGCCTAAAGCCAGAATAATTTGCGTATTAACAGTAAAAAAACTTAATGGGGGGAGGGGCACAAATTAAAATACCATCCATTGCAGTGATATAACCAGACAAGTTAGACAAAACAAAGATAAGCCATGAGAATGGAAACTGAAAAACTAATATCCATGGACATTTTTACCCATTATTTCGAACAAATTTTCTTCTTTTATCCAAAAGGAAGTATTCATGTAGCTACTACAAAGATAACAACTTAAGCATAATGGGACCAGCCACAAAAGCATTTTCATAACCGTAGTCTTCAAGTACAGGTGACCGAATAAATATGACTATTAATGAGTACCTTCCGTGTTCCTGCTGCATCTCTTTCTTTCATATGCTGCACTAATTCATCCTTCTCTCTTTGATCTTTCAACCTTTCTTCTTCTGACTGTTGGCAAATAGACAGGTAATCATAATTGAAGAATATTTAAAAAATAATAAGAACGTATTTACAAAACTGATAATCAATAAAAGAGCTCTAAAGAAAGAAGAATTACCAAAGGATCTCTTTGGTATGATCAACAAAAATTAAACCAATCCAAAATCTTTTTTTTTTCTTTTTGAGAGCATAAATCTTATTAAAAGTTACTAACGAAAGAGAACAGAGGCAGAAACTCAGTGATCAATAGAGTCAAACATGCATATAAAAAGCTTACTGATATGCACCCATCTAACAATAATATGACAGACAGCACAACAAATACTCAAACAAGTTAATATAGAAGGATTCTCATCATCAGTAGCAGTTGCAAAACTATGTCATATATAAACACAGCTAGACATTAAAAAGAAATGGTACCTCTGAACCACTATCTTCATCAGGGGAAGTTCTTCTCTTAACTTGTCTTTCCCCTTCTTTCCTTAAGATCTCCTGCATTGTTGCATTTGGTCAAAATAAGTCAAACCATGTTAGGAGAAACTTTGGTCAGCAGCTTACCATGAGCATAAATATGAAAGTGAATCTAATAGGTTATGAACACTTTGCCTCATCATCCTGATCATCTTGAACTTCAGTTTTCTTCCTGAAACGTTTTTTACGACCGTCTGGCTTTCTTGATGTAGAAGTAGTAGTTATCGTCGATTTATCGTCGCCGCCATCAGTATGGTCATCGTCGATATCATCATCATCCTTCAAAATTGTGTAGGTCCCCTGCTTTCTCACCAACATCGCAGCTTCTCTCTCTTGTTTTTGATATTGCTAATATAGAGCACAAAAAGATCAATAACCAGCCAATAATAACTACTTCCATAAGAAAGGATTTGCTGGATATACACTATGAAAATGGCATTATATTCATTGTGCCTCGGATCAAAACTCACATTTAAGCCGGACGATTTACGAGGAACTCTTGAGAAAATTTCTTCCGCAAACCCACGAGTGTCCGTTGTTGAGATCCCAAACTCCACTAGCTTTCCCATTAAATCAGCTGGTGAAGTAGCTTGCTTGGCTGCAAAAATCAAAAAGAGATTACAAAATATAGCATGTGAATCCCAGCATATCATTTCCAAAATGATTACATAGGACATATTTTTAGGGTGATAAAAGATGAATTACATAGTCCAATCATGTACTGTACAACTGTGGGCTGAGAATATCCCAGTAGTGACATCAATTTGTCTGATACCCATGTCTTTAGATTGTCATCACTCGCCATTTTTACTGCAATGGGTAAAATTAATCAGCATAATATTGGATTATGAAGTCAGGGAGCATAAAAAGAGTGGATTGGACCAAATAAAACTCAATCAGCAGTAGCAAATAGAACAAAGAATGTAAAACACATTCAATCACTGTAAGAGGTGTTAATGCAACAAAAAAAATACTTGTGAAATTTTGGTCCATAGAAATATTTTCTGAAACCAACTTAATTCAATTAAAAACTGTTATTTTGCTTCCATTGATATAAGGATGTAGGGGAGATGAGCCTTTCTTTGTTTGATTCATAGGGAAAGGGGGAGAGTTTTTAACAGAGGAAAGGGTTAATTGACTTTTAATACCTTATTATAATTGTGTTACATTTTATGTATTGATATTTCAGTCACTGCATTTGAAATTTTATAAACTGGCCTTCTTCCCCTCCAAATCCCTCCAAATACACCAGAAGCACGAAACGATTAATCTAAGCTTACATATCAAATATCAATCAAGAAACTATAACTCCAGGAATCAAATTGCACTGTGTTGCACGGTGACGGTTCAATATTTTTCTTATCAAATGCGTATATTAAACCATCTCTCTGGTGTATTTTCTTGAGCAGGAGCAGCTATCGTATCCGCAAATTGCGCTGGAATGGCATTCTAGCGCGTGCAGAAAAAGAGGGGAAGGAAAATTGGGTAAAATAAAAGGAAGAAAGGAAAACCTGGAGTTACGAACGGTTTATGGCGGCTTTCCTACCTGCGACGACCGGCTCCGAATACGTATTCCGGCGAGGCGAGTTCAGCAACTTCAACTTGTTGTTTTGTTGGGTTAGGGTTTTGATTTATAAAATATGTTTACAAAAATATAGGTGTTTTTTTAAAGTCAGATCACATTTAAATTTGACTCAAAAACACAATCAATTTAAAGAAAGATAAAATTATTTTCCATTAGGTTTGATTTTGGGTAACTAAATAAAAATTTTAATCCAATTTAATTTTCAGTGATCTAATTTTGATTTTGTTTTTAAATATTCAAATTATAAATTTAACTAGCACTGTCAATTTATATATATATATATATATATATATATATATATATATATATATATATATATATATATATATATATATATATATATATATATATATATATATATATATATATATATATATATATATATATTTGTAAATTATATAATTTAAGTAAATAATTTGAAATATATTTATATATATTTTAGATTAAAATATATTATAATTAAACTTTTATTCGAACTTAAAAATATTTGAATAAAACATTTGAATAAGATGATGAGTAATATTTTTATATTCAAATTCAATTATAAATATGTGGGAGTGTTATATTTTATTGAAAGAGAATTTTGTTATTATTAGTCGTTCTTTTTCTTCTTCTTTTTTGATAGAAAAGGGATTTTAATTAACTTAAAGCCAAATTGGTAATATAAGTTGCAGGATCCCAAAAGGGAATGGTATCTGACCGTCCTAGAGTCCATGGTCCTCCCGACTCCAACCATATGGTGGGCCTCTTTCAAATCATCCATATTGACAAACATTAAAACTGTAGAAGAAAAATTGTCTAACAAACACTTACATTCAGCAATAATATGATCTAAAGAGGCACAAAAACTAGAACCATTAACAGCATCAACGATGTTCAGTGTATCTGATTGAATAAGGAAATCATTCATCTTTAAACTTTTGGCAATGTGAAGACCCCAGAGAATACCTTGAAGCTCAACTACCTTTAGTTCCATAATCCCAGGTTGAATCTTACAAGTAGCAACATGAATGTCTCTAGAAGGATTGAGAATGACACATCCCAATGCTGACATTCCATTCGGATACACGCCCGCATCAGTTTTGATCATCCAAGAATTTTGCATTGCAGCTGTTATTGGTTGTTCCTGGTTCAAGTGATTAATCACAATAATTATACTCAATTTATATACATTTTATTATTTATTAACTTTTTGTATATGTATTTTATATAGCGACATCTAATTTAATTGAATGTTTTTAATAAATTTTAATGGTGAATTATTAATGATTTTTGTAATATATGTTTGCTCTATTTCCCTTCAAAAATGATTGATCTATTTTAGGGTGCTTATAAAGGTGTTACATAAGTGAGTAAGAGTTTTCATCAATAGAAAAAATTAGTTGTCTAATGCACGTATATGTAATTATTAGATAAATATTCATGATAAAATTGACTAAAAAATATTTTATTTATAATCTAACGTAACTTTTTAAAAAACTAAATTTAAATTGAACATAAGTGGAGTATTGGTATCGGAGAGAATATTTCGGTTTGGGGTCAAAATGGTTGTATGACAATTCGGTTCTTGTTAATGTGTGGCCAAATTACCATCTAGTGAACGAGCTTAAGGTGTCTAGGTTGATAAATGTTAGTGGTAAACAGTGGAATAGCAATTTGATTCGCTCTCTTTTAGGGAATGAATGGGCGACCAAGATTCCTAACAGACCTTTATTTGAGTCGGTTAAGGAGGACAGAGTGGTGTAGAATTTGGAAAAGAATGATAGGTTCTCAGTTCATAGTGCTTAACGTTTTTGCATCAATGAGACCATTGACACTTCTCACCTTAGAATTGATAGAAGGTGGAATTTAATCTGGAATTTGAAGGCCCCACCCAAATTTAAAAAATTTATGTGGAGGCTTTGTAGGAACTGCGTGCCGACAAGAGTTAGATTACATGATAAAGGTGTTAACTGCCTAGTTAGTTGTGGATTGTGTGGGAAGGTGAGGAGATGAATAAGCATATGTTCTTTCAGTGTGCGAGAAGTATTGAGTGTTGGAAAAAAATGGGGATCTGGTCTAACTTACAACATGTTTTGGATATTGAAGAATATCTTGTATCAGTATTGTTTCACTTCCTCCAGAGTACTAATCAAGATCAACAAGTCTTATTTTCAATCATGTTGTGGAGTATCTGGAAGAGCCGAAATAATCTCGTTTGGAATCAGATTGAGGACTTTCCATAATCCATTTTCCTTCGTGCTTCTCAGTTGATCGCAGGTTAGACTAATGCTCAAATTATCATAGTGAGCACCACAAACCATTTTATGAGCCCGGATGATGTTAAATGGACAAAACCATTAGAAGGGCGACTTAAATGTAACATTGATGTTTCGTTTTCTAATAACAAAGTCAGTATTGGAACTTGTATTAGAGATTACGATGAGAGGTTTGTTGTAGCTTGTACGCATTGGTTTTCACCGAGTATTGACATTGATATAGGAGAAGCTTTGGGTCTTCTGCATGTTATTAGATGTGTCCATGATTTAGGCTTGGATAATGTGGACTTCGAGATGGATGTTAAGGGTGTAGTAGATAGTGTGAATTATCAACATCCAAATTATTCGGATTTTGGTGTTATAACAAAAGATTGTAATCGGATGCTAGCTCTTTTTTTCAGGAACTCTCATGTGAAGTTCGTGAGGAGAGAAGCAAATGAGGTCGCTCACACCCTAGCTCGGGTGGCCCCATCTTTAACTATTTTCCATAACTTTAATGAAGAACCTACATATATCCAATTTTTGATTATTAATGAAATGAGTTGATCTTTTCCGTCAAAAAATATATATTCTAGAAACTTTTGCGCAATAAGTCTTTTCCTTCACATTTTTTCATACTGCAGTTAAAAAGAGGGGGAAAAAAAGCACTATAATTAAAATAAACTAGTAAGAAACTTGTGCTCCCGCACATGTGATTTTTTTTTATAGAAATGAGAATAATTTTATAGTAGGTATAATAATAACATGGTAGTTGTGTAATTTAAAGGAACTAAAGGAAATAAATTGTTATATATTAGAAACTATGCATAAATAGTAATTCTAAATTATTTATATGAGATTAAATGAAAATTATTTATTTTAAATGAAATTGCTTTTATTTTAAAAAAGTAAAGAAAATGAATTATATTATTGTAGTCGTATTATTTAAAGGAAATAAAATACTTTATAATATTATATATTTAAAAAAAGTAATTGAATAAATTTATAATTAAATAAAATGAAAATTTCATTATAATTTTTTTTTTGTATAAACGAAATAAAATAATTTATATATTTGTAGTTATAATATTTAAAGGAAATAAGATTCTTTATCATAATAACTAAAAAAAAATTGTAGTTCTTTTATTTTTTTAACAAAATTATATGAAATTGGTTTTAAAGAAATTGGTAACAATAAAAAGCTTCAGAGAAATTATATGAAATTGGTAACAATAAAATGCTTTAGAGAAATTAAAAGTATATAAAAGTAAAGCGTTTTGGTTTATTAGTTGGGCCCAGAGTGTTTATCTGACCCAGTCAACTTTTTATACGGTTTAGTAAGTAAACGTACAGAACATTTACATTCATCGCATGAAATTTCAATCGAAGAAACAGGGCTTAAGGCCGAAGCACAAGAATGGCGAACCTGGAAGCTTCGTCATCTATGACAAGGTAACCATGTTATGATTTCGTGTTAAATCGTCTAGATTGATTTCGTATGTTTAGGTTTTTGATCTGCGTGATATCGTTAGTTTAGGTCTTTTATCTGCACGAGAGTGAACTTTGGATTAGTTGAATGTAAATTTTTGTGCATCCTCTCTTGATACCACATCATGGCATTACAAAATTGACATTCAACAGTAGGGTCTCCAATATCGTAATAATCTACATACCCAATTATGTTTTTAATGAATGACCAAACGTTCAATGTTATTTATTAGTGGTGTAAGATTGACATACCTTGAGAAGTTCTGGCAGAATAATCATGAATTGTAAAACGTGCTTTGACGTCTTCTGATTCTGATTCGAAATCTTCATCGGATAGATAATCTATTATGAACAATGACATGTAATTTAATCATTTAACTCAAGTTTTGAATAGAAATAGTTAGAAGACATCTAAAACAATCAATATACATACTTGCAAAAGGGTCATAGTCGATATTGTCGCTCCCGATAAGTGGGACTGGGCCCAAATAAGGGTACAGACGCGAACGGTCGGCGAGAGGGACAATGAGAACACACAGCCGTGAACTCACTGGAGATGAATAGAGTCGCCAGCTAGGCATTTTTATCCCGGAGGAAAGGCAATGCTGCATAGACCTAGAAAAAGACGGATAAGACGGTTGCGAACCAGAGAGACTGAGAAAGGGGGTTGGTTACAACCTGGGAAGGTATTAGCACCCAGATTGTCCGCCGTACTCGACGGGATCCACGCTTAAAAGATTTGTGTTTTAAAGGGGTAGTGTCAGTGCAATTTGTGTATAAAATAGCTGGAAAAGAATGTACAGGTGTCAGTGTAAAAGAAGTGAAGTGTGATATATACAGTGTCAGTGTAAGAACAAAGATGAAATGCTCATGATCACGAGGCTAAAAGAATAATGCTGGAAGGAGGGGGAATGTACAGAGACTTTTGTTCGATAACTGTTAAGTTATGCCTACGTATCCTCTCGTGCAATGAGGAAGTCAGAACACCGTAGTTCGACCCAAAGAGACTGAAAGGTGAATTGACTTGTGAACTGCCTGCTTGTCCATGCTCAAGTGTATGACCTGTCTGGCTCAGGTGCTAACTGTCTTGCATTAGACGGAAGAAGCAAGTTCCCGTTTGTGAGTGAAGATGATGAGGAAAGAATCCCGGAGGAGACGATTATTGTTTGTTTTTTGTGTTTTCAGTCTTTTATTGCTTTTGGAAATTTGTCATAAGTTAATGAGCTTAAGCCTAAACCAATGGGTTAGTAAACTCATCACATCTTCCCTCTGTTTAGGGGTAATGAGAATTACCTTAAGTGTGAAGTCAGATTCTCACACTCAATCACCTTTGGTGCAGGATTAAGATCATTAACCTACTTGTGATTATTTAGATGTTTTTGGTGTTTTTGTTTAGTGTTGAGTAATGAGGTTAAGCCATAATCAAGGATTAAACAGACTCATTACACCATCCTAATAGAAGGATAATAGAGGAGAATGTTTAAGCTGAGGAAAGCTCCTCAACTTAATCCATGATTAGGGATTAAACTCATGACAAAACAAGCCTTTGATTAAGTGGATTTTATTTAATGGTGTGATGATGAAGTGATTTTTATGATTTGTAAGACAACTTGAGGGGGACTTGTCCATTAACACTAGGGTTAGTCCTTCTTAACCAATTAAGGAAGAATTAGAACCCTAATGCAAGGCCCAAGTTACAAGTGTGATGTCTTGATGATTATTATATGAATTGATTAAGGGAATTAAACACATTAAGGGTTTAACACTTAGGATTAAAGTTATACACTCCATCCTAATAGAAGGATGCAGGCATAAGTTTAATCACAAAGCCTTAAAGCCTTTAGGGTTTAGTCCCTGATTATGAGATGAGAAGAGAAGACTCAAAAGAGACACAAAGGTAAAACTAAGAGGGGAGACTAATCAAAACCCTAATCATTGTCATGCTTGGTTGTTCCTAAGGTTTGTGAGGTTTGCAAGAACAATCTTCAATGGAACCACCAGGAAGCAGATGAAAGGATCAAGAGAAGCAAAGTGACTTGCTTCATTCAAGAAGTCAAGTCACTTGAAGAAAGAAAGTGGGAGGGACAAGAATGAGCAAGCTCAATCTCAAACACATACATAAATGCAGCAATGGATGCAAGAGAGATGAAAAGAAAAGTTATGAGAAGTGAAGGCAAATTCACTTCTCAAGTTTACTTACCACCTGAAATGTTAGAAAGAAATGCAATGCAATGCAAAATAGGATGAAATGGTATGATGCTAAACAAAACCAGAAGCATGTTGATGATGATAATGATGCTATGGAATGTTACAAGCATGAGGCAGCACATGGAAATGTTCATACAAGTTCATGAATGCAAATGGAGCAAGTTAATGAGCATGAATGAACATGGAAAGTTATGAAGCATACAAGGCAAATGACATGGAAAATGCAAGATGCAATGATCAAACATGCTTTCTATATGTCTTATGATGTCAAATGGATCACAAGAATGCATAAAATGCTAAGGCAAGTCATGTTATGCAAGAGAATGCAAGAAGGATGCAAATGGAAGCCCAAATTAGGGTTTATGGATCAAACATCAAACAAAAACCAAAACAGAAGCAAACCCTAAGATAAAAAAAATGGAAAATGCCACACAAAGGACCTTTAATCCTATAATAAACCAATGTCCAAAGGGGAGGTCTCAACTCTTAACCAATCTTAAGTTATGAATTTTACAAGATTCTAGGGTTTTTAGGGTTCCTAAACAAAAGAAATGCCAAACAAATTGAAAATGCAAGATCAAATCATGGCCATTTTATCCTAGAAACTACATGCTAAACACAATGCAATGCAAAAAGAATCAATGTCCAACTCTTCTTAGATAGGCAGAAATGAATTTTTGAACTTATGATCAAAATAATGCACAAAAAATGATTTAATTCAATGAAAAATTCTTAAAATGCATCAAGATCAAAAAAGAAATTTGGTTTGAAGGTTGGACAATGTTTCTAAATGTCTTAGAACATTTCATGAATTTTTTGGTGATTTTTAAATACCTAAAAGTATTTTTAATAAATTAATTTTCATTAATCAATTAAAAATAATCTTTTAAATATTTAAAAATACTTTTTTAATGATAAAAAATAAAATGAAAATATTTTTGTGTTTACAAAATTAATAAAACTCAGGAGAAAAAGTTTCATAATTTTTAAACCTTTTTTACTATTTTAAATTAAATGTGCAAATAAAATGAAAAGAAAATGAATTAAAATTAAATAAAGGGAAAGTAATCAGGATGGAGGGCCAGGATGGAGCCTGAGTTTGAATTTGTTGACCACGCGCGCTATCCAAGGGCTGTGGTTGGCTCAGATTAAATTAATTTAATTATAGATTAATTAAGCTAAACACGTGGATTAGGGCTAATGAACGCATCTGGACCTTCCATTCGCGCGGGGAGTCAACCAGTCAACCTAATCTAACGCCCAAGATTCAAACTAGAGTTAATGACGCAATTAGGGCACAAATCACTTTCAGGCTGCCGGAGAAGACTTCCGGTCGTCTTCTCCGGCCAGCATCTCCCCTGAAAATCCCCAAAACCCCAAAAACCTAACTAAAATGAAATCTAAGAATTGGGAAATGATCTCCAACCACTCACGAATCAAAACCCTAAGTCAAAACAAATTTATATTTCCCCAGAAGCATGAATCGGAACAAACAAATTTTAGGGCACGCAAGTTTCAGAGATCAATTAAATGTTCATTTCATCACCATTTCAAAAACTAAAAGCATATTCATGATCAGGAAGACACAAAGAACAAGTTTAGAACAAAAGAAATGATTTCTGGAAAAATATTTTTCAAGCTACCTGAGATTCGAAGCTTTCACTCTGATGACTTTCTGGACACTTCTCCTTGTGCAATCCACTCCTTAGGACCTCTTGATGGTGTTTGAATGCTTTAGAACAATTTATGTTGGCTGGTTGATGAGTTTAGACAGATTCTGCTTCAACTCAGTTGAAAATGGCAATGGAGTTTCAGGCAGCTTCAGGTCATTGTGAATGGTTCTTTGTGATCCAGATGGTGAGTGGAGAAGGTCTGTGGTGTTTGTTTGTATGTTTGTGAGCTATGGAGAGAGTTTCGAATGAAACTGCAAGTTGAGGTGAGAAATGGAAATGGGGTGTTCTTGCTTGTTTCAGGCCTGGTTCTTGGTGGTTTGAGGTCTATGAAGTATGGTGAGTTGAAGTGTGGAAATGGTTTGGATGTTTGTGTGTTAGGCAGAGAGTTTCGAAGCAATATGCAGCTAGGGTGTGTTTTGTGAATGTGTTGGTATGGCATGTTTCAGCTTTGCTTCTTGAGTGTTATGGCCAACATATGGAAAGTATATTTTAATCCCATAGGTCAGGGGATGTGACATGGCCTGCTGTGATAGGTAAGTCACCTTTTGCAAAATGTCAACTTCTTTGTAAGAGAAAGTATGGGCAGCTTCTAGGCTAGTACATGGGCTGTGTGATGCGCAGCAAGATGAGGGGAAAGGGCTAGCTTGGTTCAAGGGCCAATGCAGCAAGTGGGTGAAGTGATCATGATGATTTTGCAAGTTGTTTGCTCTTTGGTTCATATGGAAAGATCTTGTCCCAAAAGCCATGAAACATGAGCAATGCCTAGTTCATTCTGAATTTTAGGACTTACATGATGTTTATGTGATGGTTTGATGCCAATTAGAAGTTGCAATTTGCCTTGGTACATGATTTTGCAATTTTCACACTTGGTGCATATCTTGAAAATAAGTGATTTTTGGCAACTTTGTCACACCATAACTTTTGATCCAAGAAGAGTTTGATCATGTTCTTGTACTTTTTGAAAAGGGAAAGATGAGATCTACAACTTTCATGACCAAAGTTTTTCCATTTGAAGCATTTTTGGATCAAGAATCAAGGCTTGAAAAATGACCTAAAATGAAGCATTCTTGAAAAGTCAACTATGCCCAAAAAGTCAACATTTGCAAAAACCCTAAACTCTTGATTTTTGTGAACTTAAATCTTCTTCCATGATCAAATAAAGACCATATACACTCAAAATGATGAAGATCACCCATTGGTTGGGTCATTGGGGGCCTCAGATGCCCTGATTTTACACTGACTTGTCCAGAAAGTCAACCTTTGATCAGGTGACTTCCCCATGGAATTTCTTCATGAAAATTGATATGCATACTCCCTATACCATATAGAGACCAATGGAAACAAGAATGGCCAAAAAATTTGGAGTTATGGCCTCTGAAACCAAAACCCTAATTTTCAGTCAACTGTGCAGTCAAACCTGGCTCTGCATCCACTCAGACCTCAATTCTTGTGATTCTTTTGAAATCTTGACTTTGAGAGGATGTAATATGATATAAGAACACATGTGGATCCCTTTGAAGTGATTAGTTGCCTTTGGGGTGGCTCAAGAAGCTTTTGGATTGCTCAGATCACAAACCCTAGGTGCAGATGACTTAGAAACTATGCAGTGAATCAAAAATGAGATATGAGATGATATGATTGTGTTTATGCATATGAGATGATCACAAGCCATGATGTGAATGGGTGAGGGCAAATTTGGGGTGTTTACAGATATCATTGTTCGAGTCGCTATTAAAATCCAAATTGACTGTAGGTGTAAAAATAGGACATGGAGGCTCAATTGTTTGATTAGTAATAGGTGTTGAATGTGAGGCTAGTGTAGCGATAGGTGATACGGGTTGAGGAATATGATGGGGTGCTTGTTGATCATGGACGATATTCTTGCTGCAACTCTGAATTGTAAGTTAGATATTGACAGTGTTGAGTCAGATTCATGGGATGTATAACATGATAATTTAGTAGAGTGACATTTTCTATTGGACGAGGGGATTTTTAGAACATGTACCTTGTTGGTGAGTTTGTTTCGGGTGTTTCCGTTGTCGTGGCAGTCCCTTGATTGTTTGTTACAGTAGGAAATGTTATGTTCAAGTTCAAAGCCATACTTGGAACTCCCTGCACTTTCCTAGGCCTGCCACGAATTATCTTGCTTCTGAATGGCATTGTGTATAGACAATTGGAAGATTTAAATTAGCATTATTGGTATTGTAAGACAGTTCTTTGTTTCATATTCATTTCTATCAAACTATATGGTAGTGTTAATTTAAGTCCAAGATTAAACTCACAAAATTAAAAATGTTGTATATTCGAACACGATTGGTTAAGTAACAACATTAAATATATCATGTTGTTTGAAGAACATGTACCTCACTTGGAGTTTGATTCGGGTAGTGTTGCGCCAATAGAAGTTGTATGATTATTTATTTGGATACGACTGTTAATGGCTGAATCATATGGCAACTTTGCAATATCCAATTGTTTCCTAGGCCTACCCCGACCTTTTTTTGCAGCATTTGGAATTTTGCGAAGATTTTTCAAATGAAAATGGAAGTTATCATCTTATGATATTCAGGGACATACTATCATACAAAACAAAATAGTGGCATACACAAAATAGGGTCTCTAACATTATTTAATAAGGGTGTAAATCTAGAGTTATGTACAACAAATAAGGACAATGAAGGTATGTAACATACATTTTATTATTAGAAGAACTTCCAAACTCATTTATGGTGTAATGTCGATGTGAGAAGTGTATGTCAGTATCCAATTTTGTTGAATGCGTAACAATTTCATCTAAATTTATAGGGGGTCTGATGCAAATTATGACAATAAATTAGTTCCCAAACATTCAATTTGACAGGACCTTATGTTTGTTTTAAAACCATGTTTCGATAGGCTTGGTTCCGAACTGGGTAAACGTGCACTCAGCAAATATTCGTCTTCATGCATTTGTGGGTTTGAATCCCTATTTCTAAATGACGGGGTCAACTCCGCCAATGGTTGTCTCATGCTGCAAACAACTTTAGATGCCTGACTACACTCCCTACCAATCACTTGTTGAGTAGTATGTTTCTGTCATTTTGAATGGTTTTCTTTCATTATCAGTGATTTTTTTGCTTTCGCTTTCTTGTCGGACAGAATATTGACTATATGCTCCATGTGGATAAATTATTTATGATCCACAAAAAAATCATAAAAGGTAATGTCCTAAGGATATAGCCACTGTAAAAGTAAAATAAAGTGTAACAAAAATCACATTATTAACAATTTAAGAGACTCTAAGTAGTTATGTTTTGTTATGAAATAATATAATGACTGCAAAATCATTTAACTGTCACATAACTAAAAGACAGAAGTAGTTGTTCACATATATTAAAGACATCAGTAATTTATCACAATATATGTACTCTTGAAACCACATTAAATGAGTGGTGCAACTTATAAATCGAATATAATTTGCTCATTATCAGATATTATTAAAACATATTCCATAGAAAACTCTACCAGTTTTGATGCTGACATACGATATGGTGCCATCGAAATCGGTCTAGTACCCGGAACTAGATCAATAGAAAACTCAACTTCTCTTTCCGGCGGTACATCCTTAATATCCTCCGGAAATACTTCTAGAAAATCACGTACCACTGGGAACCCATTGAGTTCAACTTCACTCTCCACTGACAATGATGTAAACAAACCAAACAATTGAGCTTCGTCCACTAAAAGTTTCTTCAACTCTTTCGTGGATATGAAACTCTCATCTTCATCATCATCCAAAGAAGGAAACCTTACTAACTTATGATAGAAGTCTATATGAACTCTATTAAATTGCAATTAGTTCATACCCAAGATTATGTCCAAACCCTCCAACGGCAAACAAACTAAATCCATAACAAAATATTTACCATACATGGTCAAAGAACAACTTACACACACCAAATAAGTAGTTACCGACCCTGAAGCAGGAGTCTCAATAACCATCTCACCACCCTAATAAGACATAAACAAATTCAAACGCTTAGCACACTCAAGATAAATGAACGAATGAGTCGCTCCCATATCAATAATAGTAACTAAAGGCGTATTATTAATAAAGCATGTACCTTTAATCAAACGGTTTGCATTAGTAGTGTCCTTCCTTGCTAATGCAAACATCTTTCCGCCCGTTTGAGCTTGCTTCGGCTTAGTACACTTAGTACTAATGTGACCCACTTCTCCATAATTGAAACGCTTCACAACATTCCTTCTACACTCGGTAGTAGCATGTCCAAGACCTCCACAGTATGAACATTTCACTATGTTCTTCCCACACTCAAGAGACTTATGACCCAAATCGCCACACTTGTAACACTTAATGAGACCAGAACCTCCTCCTCCAGATCTTTTATCAAAGTTTCCCTTATGCTTGCCCTTATCAGTGGGTGTCACATAAGGTCCACTCCTAGCTTGTTGCTTTCCTTTCCTCTCATTCAAACTCTTGTAATGTGTAGAACGAGCCTTGCTATCCTCCTCGAAAATTCTACAACAATCCGTTAAATCCGAAAACCTTCTTATTCTTTGATATCCCACAACTTGCTTAATCTCAGGACGCAACCTATTCTCATACTTAATACACTTCGAGAACTCAGCAGTAGTAGCAGCATAATGAGGATGAAATTGAACCAATTCCACAAACTTAGCGGTATAGTCCACCACAGACATACTACCCTGTTTCAGTTAAAGGAACTCCATTTTCTTCTTCCCTTTCACACTCTCAAGGTAATACTTCCTAAAGAACCCAGCACGAAAAACATCCCAAGTTAACTCTTCATCCTCAAGATATTGACTTCTACCGACCCACCAATCACCGACTTCTTCCTTCAGCATGTGAGATCCAAGCCTCACCTTACTCTCTTCAGCACAATTCATGACTCTGGAGATTCTTTTAATCTCTTTCAACCAATTCTGAGCACCATCGGGATCAAATCTTCTTTTGAAGACTGGTGGTTTATTCTTCCTAAACTCATCATTAGCATTCACATTCAGAGCACCCTGCACCGCCCTAGCCATTGCTTCCAAAGTAGAAGCCATCGAATTTTCATTTCAACCAGCCATATTCTGATTATTCCCAAAGACAACAACAAGATTAAACAAAAGTTCAATCATCACAACAACAAGACAAACACAACTGACTCGACACTGGCTCTGATACCACTTAATGTAACACTCCATTTCTATACCCCAAAATAATCAATTAATCAATTAGGCACATATTAAAATTTCATCAGAGTATAGTTAAAACATGGTATAAAAGAGGCATGTCACATTATACTTGAAATTAAAACATACAACACCTGCTCATATAACGATATGCAACAATGGGGTAACTTGCAACAAAGGAGTTTAATCCTTATACCCATATCTCAACATTGAAATAAAAGCGGAAAACTAAACATTAATCAACATCAAACACACATATATATATATATATATATATATATATATATATATATATATATATATATATATATATATATATATATATATATATATATATATAAAACCAAATTTGATTCACCAAATATCCATGTTTACATAAACATTCATCACCAAGATACATATACAAATGCATCACCAAAAAGGTATCAAGCCGGCCCTAGCTACCCGGTGCTACATATCAGAGTCGACCGACCAAAAGAATGAAGACACGCTTCACAAAAAGACCTCCAGCAAACCTACTCTGCAATGCCTCATAGAGCATCATAAAACAGCAGAAGGGTGAGAAATATTATCATAATAACAATGCATATAATTATATATCTTAACATAAAAATATACATATACATATTCTCATCACAATTCATTACTCATCACACATATACATCATAATGTATATATACAAACCAAGCATATTCATCATGCACAATTTCACATTTCACATATACATATACATTCATGTTTATTTACCATTTTCTATCGTTCCGCATAAACATACATTATTCATGTTTATTCACCAATTTTCAATTATAGATGATAAATGCAAATCATAGAGACCGACTCACGACTCTATGCAAATGCAATGCGGTACCGACTCAAACATCTCAAGTTCACTCAGGAACTTATTGGAACCATCACTCGTTATCTAAAGTAACTCCCCATCGGGCATACGATGTTCACCCATTGCTCACACCCCACATGGGCATACAATGTTTATGGATTGCTCACACCCCCACACGGGCACACAATCCGATTGCTCACACCCCACATGGGCACACAATCATTTGTGATTAAATCACCCATTGCTCACACCTCACACGGGCACACAATATTTATGAATTGCTCACACCCCACACGGGCACACAATCTGATTTCTCACACCCCACACAGGCACACAATCATGTTGTAATAATCGTTCACACCCCACATGGGCACACGATGTTACAACAGATTCACATAGAATCCCACAACACGATGTAACACCCCAAATTTTCCCTCTTATTTTTAAGCATCATATCATGTCATATTCATCATAAGCATATCATACTCTTGGCATCTTAACATGGAAAGATGAGGCATAACATTCTCATGACCCAACATTAGGCATATGATCATCTGTGGAGGGTTTTGAAGCATCACAAGCTATGACAAAGGGGCCCAATGGATTTGTTCAAGTCCTATTAGGAGTCTACATTGCATTCACCAGCTTAAGATCATTCACAAAAGCTTAGGAGGTTGGAGGATCGTCAAGGAATTCAAGCTAGGGCAAAGCTCCTACACAATGATCCCAAATTAGGGTTTGAGTTTCAAGCATGAAAACCTTATGACTTTGGCCATTTCATTTGGGCAAAGTATCTCATATGTTAAGGGGATCCTAGGGATGAAATTTGGTGAGAAAATTCCTTGTGGAAGTCAGGTATTTCTTCAGTTGCTTGTAAATGAAGAAATTGGTCAACTGTGCATTCTAGAAGTTAACTGTGAGATTTCAAAGGGTCCAACCCTAGTTTTCAAGCTAAGGGATATTCTTATAATCTTAGAAGAGGTTTGGAAAAGTCAAAGATCAAAAATCATGAGGTTTTGAGGTGTTTTGCAGAATTGGCATAAGTTTGGTAATGAGAATTTCCATTTTTAGTAACATTTTGCCCTAATTTTCAAGTAAGCATAATTTGATGAAAAAAACTTCAAATGGATCACAACCAAACATGAAAGTTGAAGATTAAAGCCTCCCATTTTCAAAAAGTACAAGAGCATTTTCATAGCCCTTATGGTTAGGGAGAAAAGCCCTTCGAAAATTTCAAGAATTTGAGGGCATGGCATAAGTTTCAAGCATCCTCCAAGTGCAAAACTCCATGAAACTTATTTTTGAGTGATATTATGAACCAAATGAGGTCACAAACTTACAAAGCATTTCCAAGAGTCCATTTTGATCCAAAAATATTGTCAAATTCGTGCATGAGAAGAAGAATATTTCATGAGGTGCAAAAGTGCATGAACATGAGAAATGTATGATCCTCACATCTAAGGGCCAAGATAATTTCTGTTTTGAATCAAGGGTGGAATATTGATCACACACGTGCAAAGAATGAGATGGATACACGAGCCAAGCATGACTTCACATCAATCTTGCCAAATTTGCAATTTCACTCTCACACTCTCATCTCACGTGCATTTTCCCTCATTCTTTCAGCATTGAATATTGAGATCATATATAAGAAAACTAGGGTTTCATTTCACCTCAGATCATCACATTTTCATCACTTCAAAGTTCTTGAACCAAGAGAATTTTCCTTCGAATCTCATCACTCTCTCACTCTCTTTACAAACAAATTACATATTCTGAATCCTTGAAGCATAAGGATCATTAATCCACCATTGGTTTAAGCTTAAGCTCAAGATTGCAAGAGGTGCCATTCAAATGCAGCTGCTATTAAACCTCAAGATCTAGGAGCATTCAAGGCTTCTTTTGCATTTATTTTGCAATAAGAAGTTAAAGGGAGTAGATCTTTAGCATCTGAAGCTTTATTCTGGTGATTTGAAGGATCTGCAAGCTCAGGTATACTCTGAAATTCGTGGATCTAGAAATGAAATTAGATGTATGCATTGTGTTATGCTTGTTGTGTTGATGATTCCTTGATGTTTGGTTTTGAAAATGGATGAGTATTGAAGTTGTATTGATGATTTGAAGTTTCATAGTTAGATCTGTTTGTCTTCGATCCAGGTTGTTCATTGATCTATTGTGAATTTCATGATCATTTTTGGATTCAGCATAGTTCATTTGTCTAATCTGGAGCTTTTGTTTCATTTTAGTGGAGATTTGTTCATGGTTTGTATTTTCCGATGCCGGAGCCCTAACTCCGATCACCGGATTCTGGAAATGTGTTCACCAGAGTTTCATGAAGAAGATGATGTTATAGCCGTAGGATGCAGGATCTGGACGTCTTTCACTCTGCCAGCGCATAAAAAATCCACACTCCCTTTCACGTGTTTTCTAATATCTGAATAATGCCCCGTGTCTCTCACCTCACCATAAATAACATGTTCCCTCACCCCTGACTAATTAATGTGCATACTAGGTTTAATGAGTTGACCAATCTCACGCGTCCATTGATCCTCTGGTCATTGTTTTTTCTTGATTTATTGAATTTCCATTATAATTGTGGTGTTGTGCGCTGACTTTTCATGGGCTTGACTTGCTAATCACACCCCCTGACTTTGAGGCCCAATAATTTTGAACTGAGATTGTTGCTGAGCGCACCCCCAGCTTGTTTCCTTTTATTTTTATTTCTTTTTATTTCCATTTTAATTTCAGTTTGGTTTTTAATTTTTAAAAATAGTTTTAGGTCTCCAAAAATTATAAAACAATTCATGAATGCTTCTTTTAGTTTTCTTTAATTTTTGATATTTTTATCTTCCATTTATTTTTATTTGGCACGTGGAAATTAATTGTTCCTTTTAATTAATTCATTTTATTTCATTTTGAAGCATGCTGACTTGTCCATTTTCTATCTTGGTCATTATTGTGAATTTTTGAGTGATTCTTTTTGCTCTGGATTCATGATGGAGTGTAGTTTATTGGTGATTTTTGTCCTTATTTTTAGAATCTTGGTTAATTGATTTTGGTCTCTAACTTGTGAGTGAAGCCATCTAACCCTAATCCATGTTTGAACCTTCATTTGAATGATCAAGCTTCTGATTATTTCTCCCTCCTTTTGGCATGTTGTTATGGTATGGTTGAAGGTCATTTGTGCAAGGTTGTGGAATTTTTGAATGCTCATTTGATTTGTTTTGAATTTTTGTTCTTGACTTGTCCCACTTTGTCCCTTTTGGGTCATTTGTTCTCTCCTTAGCCTAGAAGGGCACTTGTGCCAACTTCTTCAACTTGTTTAGAGCCTTATTAGGATATTGATACCTCTCTGATCTTGGGTTGTGGTTTGTGTCTTGGAAATTTTGTAATTTGTTTGCCTTTGGAGTTCTTCCATACTTATGTATGTCCACCTCACTTCATTTGCTTCTTTCTTCTCATAATGTAATTGCTTGGCTATGTACCTCTTCTCTTCATCTCCCATGATTCTTAGGCATTTTTCTAACATGATTAAGGTTTTGGTCTTGTACCTTGGGGTTGTGATTTGGTTATGTTGCTTTGCATCTTCTCATGTTTGTTTTGTTTTGCCATGGTGATTCATGTTGTTTCATTTTTTTAGTTGTATGATTCTTTTCTCATTCTTGTGCTTTAAGTTTGCATTTGGCATTTTTGTGTATGACTTTACTTCTGGTTGTATGGTTTTGGTATGGAATTATGTTCATTTTGTGTTGCCTTTATACCTGTGTCACTAACCATTTCAGGGGCTTTGGTAAGTGAAAGGTGTGGATGTGTTTCCCACATCTCCAAATCTTATCTCTTCTCTTCTTATTATTATTTGTTCTAACCTTGTGTTTGTTGGGCTTAGGCCTTACTTCCCCCTTCTTCTATTCTTCTTTCTTCTTCTTCTTTTCTTCTTCTTTAGGATAGTAAACCTCACTAACCTAGGATTTCCCATGCATGACAACACTTAGGATTCTTTAGTCCCCCGTTAGACTTTTACCTTTGTGATCCTTGTGTTTCTCTTCTTTTCTCATCTCAAAACCCTAAGAAAACACTTAATAAAGATTGAAGTGATATCTTGAGCAATAGCCTTATCCCATGAGACACTTGTAGTCTTCCCATCTTGGGATAGTACAAGCTTGTCTTGTGATGCACAAGTCTGATCAGGATATTATATTCACCAAGAAAATCATAAAAAACACTTCTTCATTGTAAATACCAAAAACACTTAATAAGTTAATGAGTTAGTGAGCCTAAGCCCTAATCTCTGGAACCAAGTTTTGGGGATCTTCTCCTTACTTGAGTGTGTTTGTTCTATTATTCCATCTTGGAATGTAGTGACAAGTGCACATTCCATGGAAAAGAGCTTGAGTTCACTTTCTTGTGACACGCTCATAAAAAGCTTCTAAAAAAACTCAAACAAACAATAAGCGTCTCTCCTTCGGGAATTCTTTTCTCATCTCCTTCGCTCCGTACGCGAACTTGCTCCTACTTGTCACTTTGCAATACGGTAACGCACTCGTCGTCCGAGCTTGCAACACCTGAGCATTGACATAGGCAGTTCAAGCCTTAATTCACAAGCAATTCTTTTCCACCCCTAGTTAGGGGAACTACGACATCTCTGATCCTCATTGTCTAGATGAGGTACGTAGGCAGCGGGGTAGGGCCCGTTCGAGCACAATCTTTATTTTCCCTACATTTTTTCCTTTTCATTTCTTTTTCAGTTCTTTTTTCTTTTCTTTTATCTAGTTCAGTTCCTTTTCTTTGCAGAACTTTCATTTCTTCACCCTTTGAAACATATTTTTTTTGCAAGCGTGGATCGCGTCGGGTACGGCGGACGATCTGGGTGCTAATACCTTCCCAGGTCGTAACCGACTCCCGAACTCAGTCTCTTTGGTTCGCAGGACCCGTGTCCTTCCTCTTCTTTCTTCTGGTTTGTGCAGCATTACCATTCCCGTTCCTTCGGGATAAAAATACCTGGCTGGCGACTATATTCTTTTTCGTTCCACTTTCGCGTTTGTACCAGGATGGAAATCCGGGGAGCGACAGCTGACGACTCTGCTGGGGATATGAATCCAGAATCTATGGTTCCCCTATGAGTCTCTCCTAGCGCTTGTTTGTTTCTGTTTCTTTGGGTGTTGATTGTTTGTTGTGTGTTGTATTTTACTGTATTTTATTTACAGTCTTATTTACAGATTTATTTACAGTTTTCAGTATTTATTTTCTGCATCATATATATACTGGGCTGTCTGGACTGGATCTTCTGTTTGGTGGGTTTGGGTGATATTGTTTTTGAGAGATGAGCTCATTACCACGGCTCGAGTGCACCTTAGGACTTAGAGTGGTTCCACTTTGGCCTCATGAGATCTTGTCATGGGGGTAGTAGTGAGTTCCACGCCCAGATTTGCGACCGTCTTGGAAATGTCTTGATTTGGGGATATTCCTCTCTCATTTCATTACCTTGACAGTTATGTGCAGCTGGGGACCGATCATTGAGAACCTTGTGGAAACATCCCTCTATAGTGATGACAATGGCAGACCACATTTTGTGGCAAACCCATTCGCATCCGAGGGCCCACCTGGGACTTACATAGGATGACATTGTCTTCCCGGACTCAGCTGAGGCCTCCATGCGTAGTATATAATACCAAACTGATTCCTTGATCTGGTCATGAGCCATTTCTCGGAAATGGTGAAAGTATTATTGCTATTCGGCTTTGAGAGTCTGTGATGTCTGACCCGGAGCATACCAGTGAGATTGGGAGGGGTTTACAAGTTCGCAGGAACCCTTGGCCTCTACATATCCTCATTATCAGTGGTCCTTGTTGAGATTTGGTCCCTATGGTTCTGGTGTTCTAGTTTTCTTGGTACTATGGTTCTGGGAATTTCTATCAGAGGATTGTGACTCAAAGGATCCTGGTTTGCAGTTGATCAGAGGGTCCTTATATTCAGTGTCCAATATCCAGATGGTCCCAGATTGATCATATGCCTGCATTGCATTTGCATTGCATCATTCTTGCATTAACTGTTTATGTTTCCATTTTTTGGGTTATTATTCACAGTCAGCACCCAGTTCTGGTAATCGTATCTCCAGATGGAAGAGGTCAAAAGAATTACAAGGAAAAAGAATGTTCACTATACTTTTCTTCAACCTGAAGTCAGGAGTGTTCAGAAATTGGCAGGTTTGATGAATGACCAAGTCTTGGGAAATTTCAAGAAGAGGTATGGCCAAATATTGAAGTATGTGGACAAACCTACTGTAGACCAGAAGGACAGCTTGCACACCCTGCTTCAGTTTTATGATCCCCTGCTGCGATGTTTCGTGTTTCCATATTATATCTTGGCTCCTACCTTGGAGGAGATTTCCAGCATTTTGGGTGTCCCAGTCAAAGATACCTTGCCTTTCTATGGGTCTGAGGTGATTCTTAAGGAAGAAGACATAGCCAAAGTCTGTCATTTACCAGCTGCTAAAGTCAAGAAGGCTCTGAAAGATAGTGAAGGCAGAGGACTCCCTTGGAATGTGCTTATACCAGAGGCTGAGGAGTATGCCAAAGAGGGTAAATGGGGGGATTTTGGTGTTGTGTTGGCTTTGATGGTGTATGGGTCTAGCTTGTTCCCGGGAGAGAAAGAGTTTGTGAGCTTGAAAGTGATCTCTATCTTTGCTAAAGACAATCCTGTGCCAACTCAGTTGGGAGATTTCTACTACAGCGTTCACTACCGGAATGAGAAAGGTAGAGGTGGACCAGTGGGCTGTTGTGCTTCATTGTTTGCTGAGTGGTTTGCTAGGCAATTGCCAAAATCAGGTGCTTTCAAGGAGATGATAGATGAGTGGAGATGGTCTAGAAGGCTGGTGGGGCTAACTTCTGAGGACATAGCTTGGGGATATGACAAATATCTGCTAGGTAAGGAATTGCTGGTCAGTTGTGGAAGATTTGTTGGAGTGCCTTTGCTAGGAAGGAAGGGTGTGATCAGTTATCATCCAACATTAGCCAGGAAGCAATTTGGTTATCCTTTGAGAGACCCACCACAAATGGAAGAATTTTCTGAGTCTTTGTACTTTCCTGTGGAGGGAAACAAGGAGTTAGTTCTACAAGCATCTCAGGCTTGGGCTCACAGAGTGAGGAAAGGTAAGAAAGACTTTGGCAGAGTAGATCCCAAGACGTATCCTCCTTTTGCTACATGGTTGCAGAAACATGTAGAGGAAGTTCTCATGCCGTTCTCAGTAGAAGCTCCATTATATCCAAAGGAAGTGCCATGTCAGAGTACTGTCTCCCTTGAAGAGTATAAGAAATTGGAAGCTCAGCTGCATGAAGTCCGAGTGGAGAATGTTGAAATGGTCCACTTATACCATCTTGCCAACCGGGCCAAAAATGAAGCAGAGGGAAAGCTGCAGAAGATGCAATCCTCCTTGGAAGCTAAAGAGAAAGATTTTGCTGGAAGAGAAGCTCACTTTCAGAGGTTGGGTCTGATGGAGGCAAAAAGAGAAGCGGAGCGCAAAAAGACTTTGAAGACTCTCAAGGAAGCTCGCCAGTCCATTGTTTGGTTGCAAGGCCAAAGGGAGGAAGAGCAAAAGAAGTATAAAGAAAAAGAAGAGTTTTTCGAGGTACAAATGGCCTTTAAGAAAGAAGAGGTGGAGCAAGTCCACAACATACGAAGGGAGAAGACTCAGCAATTGGCACAAAGTCAGATAGCCTTGGAGGAAGCACTGAAGGAGATTGAGGAGCTCAAGTTGAAAGCAGGTGTGAAGAAGAACAGAGCAGAGGTGGCTGCAGAAGAACCTAAGTCTTCAGTTTAGTTTATTTATTTTGGTTCAGACTACCTACAGGCTTGTTGTAGGAGTCTTGATTTATCTTTTGTCTTTTATTCATGTAATGACTTGTAACCCTTCAAGGAATATTTTGGTTTGTGCTCTAACTTTTGGCCGGCAGTGGGTTGTCCATGATATATAGTGTTAATATGCAAAATACCATTTCTGAATATGCAAGACTTGTTTGTCTGATACTGCTAAGATCTGAACACTCTTCAAAGGTGTCACTCCCGGAATTTTCATCCTAGTACAAACGCGAAAGTGGCGCAGAAAAGGTAGAGTCGCCAGCCAGACATTTTTATCCCGAAAGAACGGGAAAGGTAATGTTGCACAAACATGAGGAAGAAGGAAAGGACGAGGCCTTGCGAACCAAAGATATGGGTTCGAGAGTCGGTTACGACCTGGGAAGGTATTAGCACCCCAGATCGTTCGTCGTACCCGACGGGATCCACGCTTGCTTGTTTTGTTTCAAAGGGTGAGAAATAAGATTGATGCTGAACAAATGAACTGCTACTAGAATGAGAATGATAAAATATATGGAATTAGAAAGGAAAGAAAGGATGGGGATAATGTAGGGAAAATAAAGAATGTGCTCGAACGGGCCCTACCCCGCTGCCTACGTACCTCATCGGGATAATGAGGACCAGAGTCGACGTAGTACGCCTAACTAAGGCAAGAACTATTTGTTTGTGTTTTTTATGCTGGAACTGCGTATGTTTATGCTCAGGTGTTGCAGGCTCGTCTGGCACGAGTGCGTTTACCGTCTTGCATGAAAGACAAGTCGTCGCGAGTTCGCGTTCAGAATGAATGAGATGAGAAAAGAAGTTCCCGCAGGATAGTCGCTTATTATGTTTGTTTTGTCTTTTATGATAAGTATTTTGAATTTGTTTGTGAACATTCTCATATTAAGACCTATCCATCGCGGGAAGTACTTACACCTCGCCCCGAAACAGGACGCGTATAAACACTCCGCAACAAAGTCTCGTGTCGTACAAGAATGTCTGATTTTCATTAAATGTTTTATTGCTTTTGTTTATGAGATGAGAAAGAATGACTCAAGTTGCAAAAGGGAAAATATAATGGGGACTAAGACACAACACTAATTTTATTGATTTATTTACAAGGGAGATCCTGTGGTTAATGAGGTTTCTAAACCTAATGGAAAAAGAACTTAGAACTAATAGAATACAACTTACTTCCTAAGGAAGATAAGTTGATTCTAAAGTTAAGGGGAAACATAATCAAGTGATACCAATCAACATAACAAGACATTAAAAATTGAATGCAAGAAATAAAATTCTAAAGCAAAACAATTAAAGACATAAACCTAAAATAGTCCTAATTTTATTCTAAGTCTAATTAACATGAATCATAATCCTAAGTTCTAAACTAAGGTTATTTCCAAATATTTTCATTCTAAAAAATCATAATCTAAACTAGCCTAAGTCCATATTAAATCCTAAGATTAAGTCTAATCTAAACTATTTTTTTTATGCAACTTAATATCATAGTCTAAACTAATGGAAATTACATATAACAAAGCCTAAGAATTAATATCCTAAAAAATAGTAAAAATTCTGGAAAAATTATGAAATTTAATCTATGGGGTCCTAAAACTACCTATAACATTGTTTTAAAAGGAATCCTAAAAAATCAGAATTTTGCTATGCCTAAAAATTGTTTATTTCTACCTAAGGATTAGTCATTATTTTCTAAGGATTAAGCCACTAAAACCTGAGATAAAATGTCCTAAAAAATCCACTAAAATTACCCTTAGTAATATTATGAGTCCTTTAACTATAGTAAAAAGAATGGGCAAAAAAAGTTACTGTAAGACCTAAAAATAAAATCTACAAATTTATGTACAATTGAAGAAAATTCATTAAGAACTATTTACACAAAAAATTCACAATAAAATCAAAAATTGAGCAAAAATCAGAAAAATAAAATGCCAACTATTTCTAAAGTGAATTAAAAATCTACTTAATTTTTTATAGAATTTTTCTAATCATTTTTACTATTTTTGGGAATTATTTTCTAACTAAACTAAAACAAAAAATAAAATGTAAAGAAAACTATGGAGGGGGGCATTAAGTAATATTATTTAGTTATTTTCACGTGGGTCAAAAAAACAGGTGCGAATAGCAAAATATGAAGGCCCATCAGCGCAGGCCAGGAGGGAGGTGCGGAAAGCTTTTTTTTCAGTTTGTTTTTCTGTGGGCTCAGAAAAGGGGAGTGTAGAAAGCAATGATAGTGGGCCCATTTTCGCAGGCTGAGTGGGGGTGGTGTAGGACGAAATTTATTTATGTTGTTTCTCATACTGGACTTATAATGGGGTGTCAATAGCAATGGGGTCATGAAAGGGTGGTCCAACCGAACGGTGACAAGTGTCACCGCCAGATTGGACCCCAAAATCACAATTCTATCCTCTCAGATTTCTAACGGCATCTTTTATGGGGAATTTGAAGATTATTGCCTTAATGATAAATTAAATCCTTTTAATGGATGGTTACAACGTTTAATTCTCATTAATACGATATTTTTTCTAAATTGAATCTTAACAGTTTTCTTCAATATTAATAAAATATAAACACAACAAAGTGGCAAAAGGGATGAAGAGCAATTCGCAAACCCTAACCCTTATTTCCTCTTCCGTCGTCGCCATCATCTCGTTCCCTCCTCTGCCGTCTTCTTTTCCTTCGTTCCGCCGCCAAACTTCCTTTCCCCTCCACTCATTTCATCACTCATCCTCATTCATTCGAACACAACCCTAAATCCCCTTTAAGCTATCCGCCGCCACCTCTCCCTTCTTCTTCGTCTTCTGCTTCAACTTGTCCACAACCCGATAACCTCACCCTTAACCTCTTCAATTCAACCTAAATCCCCCCTTTCTTCTCACATAACCTCTACTCGAAAACAGACATTCAATCAAGCGCGAAAACGAACACGAATTCGTACCTTGAATTAGAACGGAGATGGAAACGTTGCTTCAATGTCGTGCAACGCGAAACTCTGCCAGGTAAATTCAAGAGCTCATTTGCCTCAATTGTTTTGTGAAACCTCCTTCTATCCCGCGAATTTCCGATTTCGTATGCGTCATCTTGTCACTGACTTTTTCCACACAGGTTGATGTTGATGCCGTGAAGACAAGCACGAACACGAACGAAGCACCATGACGATGACTCTTCTTGTACGGTATGTCCTTCTTCGGTACTCTGTGCGATTTGTTATTGCAGCTTTGATTGTTGATATTGATCTGATAAGCTTTTTCTTCTTTTTTGTATGTTGACTTAATTGCTGCGAAGGTGATGAAAGATTATGGCTACGGATCGACGACTATGGATTGATGAAGAATACTCTCAGTTCTTGTAGCCATGGCTCAGGGTCAAAAGAGAGGAAAACAAAGGATTGGGGAGGTTGAGAGGAGAAGAGTGATTGAAGAATTGAAACAGAAAAAGGTTGAAGAATTTTGGGGAAGAAGGAGGTTATGGAAGAAAGAAAATGTGGAAGAGGATTGAAAAAAGTGAAGACGAATAAGTGTAGAAGAAGTTGTGAAGGTTGCAGAAATGGTGTAGGAGAGAAAAGTCTGAAGAAGAGATGGAGATTGAGAAGGGGTTGAAAAGTGTAAGAGAGAGGAATTGAAGATCAAGAGCTTTGATTTATAGGAGCTGATCTTCTAGCTCTTTCTGGAAGATTCTCAGGTGAGTTGCAGTTATTTGCTTTGATCTCTCTTTCTGTTATGAGATTCTGTTACGGTTTTGGTTGTTAGGATGTTATGAGATTCTGTTATGACTGATCTCCTTTCCTTTTTTCGTAATATGTAGGCTTTGTGAAGTTTTCTGAAACTGTTTTCTTTTTTGTGTGATATGTAGGATTGAAGTGGAAATGAAGCTATTCAAGATTGCAATTTTCACTGAGTTTCCCATAATTATTCTGTCTTTTGCAAACTCCAACTGAGAAGTTGTTAATTTCTCTGCACCTTCAACCGCAGCTTTAATGGCAGCAATGTTCACCAGGTTTGCAAGATCTGCCTCATTGAATCCTGGGGTACCACGAGTTGTTGCCTTAATATTAACATCCTTGGCTATAGGTTTATCTTGCAGGTAGAGTTCCAATATTTCTTGCCGACCACGTACATCTGGATTCGGTACAACAATATGTCGATCAAATCTACCAGGCCTCGTTAAAGCTGGATCAAGAATATCAAGCAGGTTTGTTGCAACCATCAATATTATTCCCTCATTCTGCTCAAACCCATCCATTTCAACGAGTAGTTGGTGCAATGTCTTCTTGGTGTTGAATGTTGCTGCAGAAACGTGATAATGATGTTGCGGCCTCAGAAAGATGAAGGTTTCGTCATTGAATTGATTCTGAATTTATTTTGAATTCTTGTTGTGACGTTGATTCTGCAGATTGCATATTTTTGAAGGTTTGTTGATTCGTTGTAGAGCAATGACGTTCTGAAGATGCTGAAGGTGATGGATACGTTGCTGATCGAAGCTTCAGATTATGGAAGATTACGACGCAGTGAAGATTATAAGAGGATGAAAGTTCTGGTTTGAGAAGATTGATGGAAGAAAGTTGATGGAGGAATAGAGTTGAAGATGGTTGTTTGAAGACGAAATTTTTGAAGATTTAGAATAGAAATTTTTACTCTTGAGATTATAAGGATAATGAAAATGGAAGACAATTATAAATTTTTGTTTCTGAACTTTGTTACTGCATTTTTTTTGCTGATGTAACTTTGTTACTACATTTTTTTTTGCTAATGTATCTTTGTTACTGCACTTTTTTTTTGCTGATGTATCTTTATCAACCCCTTGAAGTTTTGTTTTTGAATTTGAAAAACTATCACTTGAAGAAGTAGGCACACTAAGGGGAGATAAGCCGACAATATTTCTTTATTATATGAGGCTTTCTTTTTCATTTTCATCAACATTTGAACCATTTTCATTAGATTCCTCAGCTGAATTTTTATCCATCAATAAGGATCCATCATTTTCAGCTTGCTGATTAAACTCACGAAAGTCTAAACAACTTTTGAAGACATTCTCTGTATTCATACTTGATGTAGCTTCTACAGCGTTGGTTTCCACCTTGTGACAAACCCCTCCTCTCTTTGACAATCTTCAAGATGGATCCCAGGAGTACTATTATCGATATTGGAGCTATAAATACTGGAGTGGACATCAACTGTTGAAGCATCCAGCTGACTAACATCATCAGTAGTGCCTTCTCGCATTCCACTTCCATAAATATAGATGAGCTTCAACCTGTTATGCTCCTAAAACCCTCGTAGAGAAATTGAACATTACCATATTATGACCATCTTTGAGATTCAATGACGCTATCATCTCTTTAGAAGGAACATTTGTCTTTACATATTGCTTGGGAGGAGACTCACGCCTAACAGAGGTTGGAGTTAGCTCAACCACAGACCCTAACAAGTCAAATACGGAATCCAAAAATATATCCTCACTTGATTCATCAATACTGTTGTGCTCAACTGTCTTTATTTCTCGAAAAGCAAGAGGCCAGAGCCTCCACCCACGTCAAGACGAAGATGGTCCAGGAATATCATCGCTAGACTTCAACGTACAATCCTGTCCTACAGGAATTGTATCTTCAGGATCAACAAGTGAGTCTGAATCAAAAGTTGCCATTCCAAGAACAAGAGGGGAGGCCTTTTCCCATGGTAGATGGCTCCCTCTGACCTTCACTACAAGATTTTTATTCTTAGTTATTGATGGTGCAGATGCTCTAAATTCCTCTGTAAATATTCGATGTGCCTCAAACACTTCAGCAACTCGATTGGTGAAGTGTCCTCAAATCAAATCATGAGCAAAAAATTCCAGATTCCCCTTGAGATGTTAAGAGGAGCCGAAACTCTTGTTCAAAGCAAATCTGATTATCCACCTCAATGATAGATTAGATGCATCAGTGAATAACTTTCATCATTTCAAAACCTGATAAGCACATATAAGGTATGAAAACCCTAATCTTGCAGGGCCTTGACCACATGCCTCGGGAAACAATGAAATGCACTAATATGCTGTTAATGACTTAGTGAGAAATGCATATGAATGCAAAACGATATGCCAGTAAAGGGAATAAAATGAGGGCAAATTTTGAGATATTACAGCTGCCCCTATTCAATCATCTGCAAGCCTGAACGGATAATTGCAACGACTTTTATACGTTCAAGGCGTGGAGTGATTGAATACTCGAATAAATCTGGAAATTTGCACACTGTGGGTAGTAAAATATGCTGGGAAGAATGCCATCCTCGGATGGAAACTCACACGAGATCCTCGGATCCAGTACTAAAACCATCCTCGAATAGAAACACAATGGTATACCGGCCGCAGGCGATAACCATCAACACAAAGACTGACCTCAGATAGACTTTGCGAAAGAGACCTACTGACCTCAATCAATAAGCTCAAAAAGTGGACTGTCATCCTTGGATGATAGCCACAACAAAAACAAACAAGACCAACCGCAGCAGGACTTGAAGAAAAGAATGCCATCCTCGAATGACAATTTTCAAAAGATCCTCAGATCTGATACGAAACCATCCTCGAATGGAGACGCAAAGGTATACCAGCCTCGACTTATAACCAAACACAAAGCTGACCTCAGACGGACTTTGCAAAAGAGACAAACTGACCTCGATCAATAAGCTCAAAAAGTGGACTACCATCCTCGAATAATAGCCACAACAAAAACAAACAAGACCAACCGCAGAAGGACTTGAAGAAAAGAATGTCATCCTCGAATGACAATTCTCAAAAGATCCTCGAATCTAACACAAAACCATCCTCGAATGGAGACGCAAAGGTATACCAGCCTCGACTGATAACCAAACACAAAGCTGACCTCAGACAGACTTTGCAAAAGAGACAAACTGACCTCGATCAATAAGCTCAAAAAGTGGACTACCATCCTCGAATAATAGCCACAACAAAAACAAACAAGACCAACCGCAGAAGGACTTGAAGAAAAGAATGCCATCCTCGAATGACAATTCTCAAAAGATCCTCGGATCTAACACGAAACCATCCTCGAATGGAGACGCAAAGGTATACTAGCCTCGACTGATAACCAAACACAAGGCTGACCTCAGACAGACTTTGCAAAAGAGACAAACTGACCTCGATCAATAAGCTCAAAAAGTGGACTACCATCCTCGAATAATAGCCACAACAAAAACAAACAAGACCAACCGCAGAAGGACTTGAAGAAAAGAATGCCATCCTCGAATGACAATTCTCAAAAGATCCTTGGATCTAACACGAAACCATCCTCGAATTGAGACATAAAGGTATACCGGCTTCAGGCGATAACCAGAAACACAAAGGAAATAAGGCAAGATAGAACGGGATCGTTGTACATAAACGAGAGCCCAAATAAACAGGACCATCGTACAAAACGGGAACCTGCGACGCGACTGTTCTACCAAACAAGACGCGGAATGAGTGACAAACATTGACTTAAAAAGACAAGGATGTCTGGAAAATGATATTGATGTCCTATGTGCGGAGTACTTCAGGTTGAGAAGATGTTATAGGTCATATGTAATATACCTCAAAACTGGCCCATGCTGGCATGCATATGTTTGAATTTATGGCGTAATGCTCCATGATGATGGAAATGTTACGCTTTGGAGGATGCAAATGCAATGATGATTATGCGTATGCAATTGCAAAAGAATCTCCCGAAAAGGAGACTGCAAGTATCCCAGATGGCTTGGCTGGGGAGGAACTGATAATCACTGCAATGATTTGATCCATCCTGATGAGGAGGAGACAACTCTGCGGGGAAAGTTGTCAATGATACACCGGCTCTGAACGACCGCCCTTGCCAAAAATAAATTGGACTTTGAGATTGGAGTGCCAAGACCCTGCTGGAGATGAACCCTTCTTGAACTCTGGTGGGGAAGTGAGGACCTCCTGCTCTGGCCTGGAACCAAGGACATGATACTGCTAAGGAAGCAACTGCTGGGGAGGCAAGACACTCCTTATACTGCTGAGAATTTCCCCTGTTTGAAGGGAAAGTTTTGCTCCGGGATGACGCCCACCTTCTGCTACCTTGCTGGGAGAAACTTCAACTTCCGTTGTACTGGGGATGATTGGAGACACCCTGGGAGACACCTGCTCCTGTTCAAATATAAGGGAATGCTCCTCCTGGGAAATTGTTGTTAGTTGTAGAAGCACGCCTTCAACCTCGAAGATTTTGATGAAGACAACACGGCACATGCTTTTCAGATCTGCAAAAAGTCAAGAGCTTCAATTGATCAAGCTACAAGCAACCGACTTTGCGATCAAGCTTCTTATGCATCATCATTCTACTTCATGCTTGGACGCTTTTTGTTTAGGTATATCAATCCCTCTTTTAAATTGATGTACAAGTGTTCACTCATTCAATCATATGTTAGCATATTGCATAAAATACTTTGATAAATTTTTCAAACCGTTTAACACTTTTTGAAAACATTTTGTTTCTGTTTTTAACAGTGTTAACCGGTTAACGGGTTCAAAATTTTAGAAAACTAGTTAACGTTTATAGGCGTTAACCGGTTAACCATTTGGTTAACCGATTAACACTGTAAGATTTTTGAAAAATATTTTCTTTGAATTTCAAATTACACCTTTTGAATATACCTCTTCATAAATTATTTTGTTTCATAATTTTCATACCTTTTCAAAAGGGTGTCTTGATTATTATAAAATCTGAATTTTTTCAAATTCAAAAAAACACCTCCTACAATCTTTTATGAAAATCACTTAAATCAAATTCATATATTCAAATATTTTTATTCTTCCAAAAGTGTTCATAAGATCTTCATCTTTCATATTGCATGTTTGAACACTTGTATTGATATTTGAAAAGTGATTTGTGTACATAGGAGAAAATCATTATTGATATCCAATCTTTGTATTACTCACTCAATATTACAAAAGTATAGAAAAGTATTTCTGTTTGTGACCTGTGTTCCAAGGATTGTTTGGACATAAGGGTGAGTGTGGCAAGAAGATTGTTCTTGCACACTTGTTAGTATAGTTTGTTAGAAAGTAGACCTCACCATTGAAGGTGTGATAGGTTGTACTTTTTCTAAAAACTAGTGGAAATCTCTTTCAAATTGAAAGGGGACTGGATGTACCTTCAGACTATGAAAGGAACCAGGATAATTCTCTGTGTCACTTTTATTTTCTGCCTTACTGCTTTCCTTCCATACACACTTAAAAGAAAAATTCTATCAAAGAAAAAGAATCGAGAAAAATTATAACACCTAATTCACCCCCCTCTTAGGCGCATTCTGATCCTACAATTGGCATCAGAGCAGGTTTAGGTAACCTGTTCCTATAAGATCCTTATGGCTTCCGCAAACTCGAATCCTGTTTTCAAAGATGGTGGAAGTAGCAACAAGCCTCCGCTCTTCTCCGGCGAATACTTCGATTTCTGGAAAATCAGAATGAGGGCACATCTTGAAGCCCAAGGAGAAGGCATATGGGAAGCAATCGAAGAAGGTCCGCATAATCCCGTCAATGTGATCAACGGCGTTGGAACCGCGAAGTTGAAGAATATGTATGATGAAGATGATAAAAGGAAGATCCTAAATGAAAAGAAAGCAATCAACATACTTCAAAGCGCTCTTAGTATGGACAAATATTTTCGTGTATCACAATGCAAATCAGCGAAGGAGATTTGGGATACTTTGGTAGAAACACATGAAGGAACAACAAAAGTTAAAAGATCAAGGCTTAACACATTGAGTCAAGAATATGAAATGTTCCGCATGCAGCCTGGAGAATCTATTGTGGCTTTACAAAAAAGATTTGTTCATCTAACCAACCATTTGATTGCACTCGGAAAGACCTTCACCAACGATGATCTTAATTTGAAATTTCTAAGGTCTTTGACAAGGGAATGGCAACCGAAATTGACCGCAATCTCGGAAAAGAAGAGTCTCTCAACAATGACATCCGCATCTCTATTCGGCAAACTTCAAGAGCACGAGTTGGAAATTGGAAGGCTCGAGAAGCATGAAAGTCAAGAGAAAAAAATCCAAAGGAATTGCTTTGAAGATTGACACGAAGGATGACAAAGATGACGAGATCTCCGAAGATGAGAATTTCATGCTTCTTGTTAAGAAGCTTGGTAAGTTTTTTAACAAAAATAATAATTCTTCTTTTCCTAAAAAGAATAAACATTTCAGGAAGAAGGATGCATCCACATCGAATCAAGAAGTTACATGCTATGAATGTGGAAAGCAAGGTCACATAAAACCGGATTGTCCAAGACTTGCGAAGAAAGGAGGATTCAAAGGCAAGAAGGACTTCAAAAATAAAAAGGCTTATGTCGCATGGGATGACAATGAAGTTAGTTCCTTATCGGAATCGGAAAGCGACGAATGTGCAAATATGGCGTTAATGGCGTCACATCACTCCGATGAAGAAAATGACGAGGTTAGTGGTAACTTTTCAATTTATGAAAATGATGCACAAGAAGTCATAGATGAACTTCTAAAGGAATGTAAGACTTTGTACAAAAATATTTCATCCCAAAAGAAGAAAATATTATCTTTAGAAGAACAAAATGCATCTTTTGAAAAATACATTGAAAATGAAAAACAAAAGATAAAGGATGAAAAACAAAGCCTTACATGTAAAAATTGTGAGTCATTGTCCTTTCAAATTGTTCAACTCAAAAGAGTTTTAGAAAGATATGAAAAAGGTCAAATTGGCTTGGAGGAAATTCTTAGGCACCAAAGATATCCAAATGATAAAAGTGGCCTAGGATATTCTAAGTTTTCCAAACCAAGCACAAGTGAAACCGTTTTCGTAAAAGCTAGTGAACAAATTGTTAAGGAAAAGACTAACAATGCTAAAACTATGCATCAAAGTCATAAAAGGAAAAGGATTATTAAGAAACAAAAATATGTTCCTAAATTTATAAGTCAATTTCAACCTATTTGCTTTTATTGTGGAATCAAAGGCCATACACCTAATGCTTGCTATGTGCGCAACATTGGTGTTGCTAAAGGGCATTATGTGTGGGTTGAAAAGGGTACTAACTATCAAGGACCCAAAGCAATTTGGATACCTAACAAAACTTGACTTTATTTTGTAGGTATGCTTGAAAATAACTTCTACGCAATGGTATCTCGATATCGGTTGTTCAAAGCATATGACGGGCGATATCAACAAATTTTCAAGTCTAACACTTAAGGCCAAAGGATACGTTACTTACGGTGATGATAATAAAGGAAGAATTCTTGGAGTTGGAACCATTGGTGCATCTCCTCATACAATCATCGAAGACGTCCTTTATGTGGAAGGCCTTAAACACAACCTTCTTAGCATAAGTCAATTGTGTGACAAAGGGTTCCGAATCAACTTCACAAAGGAGGAATGTTTGATAGAACACGAAGTCACTCATGAACTCTTGCTAAAAGGTAAACGATTTAATAACATTTTTATGATTTTTTTTGATGACTCTCTCTTGAAGGTGAAATGCTTAATGGAAAACAACAACGATGCATGGCTTTGGCATAAGAGGATTGCTCACATTCACATGGAGCATTTGAATAAATTATTAAAGCATGATCTAGTTGTTGGTCTTCCAAAGATGAAGTTTATCAAGGATAAGCTTTGTGACGCATGTCAAAAGGGGAAGCAAACCAAAACATCCTTCAAGACCAAGAAAGTGATATCTACTACAAGACCACTACAATTGTTACATATGGATCTTTTCGGTCCATCAAGAATAAAAAGCTTCAGAGGTAACGTTTTTGCACTAGTTATTGTTGATGGTTTCTCTAGATACACTTGGACTTTGTTTTTAGTGCAGAAAAGTGATGCCTTTAAAGCATTCAAGAAGTATGCCAAGCAAATTCAAAATGAGAAGTCACTCTCAATTGTTTCCATAAGAAGCGATCATGGTGGCGAATTTCAAAATTCATCATTTGAAGATTTTTATGAAGAGCATGGAATCTCTCACAACTTTTCCGCACCAAGGACTCCTCAACAAAACAGTGTCGTAGAAAGGAAGAATAGGGCACTAGTGGAACTTGCAAGGACAATGCTTAGCGACTCAAATCTTCCTAAATATTTTTGGGCCGATGCGGTTAGCACGACTTATTTTGTAAGTAACCGTGTCAATATTCGACCTATTCTCAAGAAGACCCCATATGAGTTGTTCAAGGGAAGGAAACCCAACATATCTTTCTTCCACATATTCGGATGCAAATGCTTCGTTCTCAACAACGGTAAGGACAACCTTGGTAAGTTTGATGAGAAATCCGATGAAGGTGTTTTTCTTGGATATTCTCTATCAAGTAAAGCTTTTAGAATTTTCAATAAACGTACTCTTACCATTGAAGAATCCATACATGTTTCGTTTGATGAGACTAACCCCTCGAAAGAGGATAATATTATTGTGGATGATGATGATGATGTAGTAGATCTATCACAACAACAAAAGGAGATATCAAAAGAACAAGCAATATCACAAGAAGATAAGTCACAAACCATTGAAGAACATCAAGATCTTCCAAAAGAATGGAGAACTCATAGAGATCACCAGATAGATAAAGTGATTGGTGATATTAGCCAAGGCGTTGCAACTCGACTCAATCTCAAGGATGCTTGCCTCAACATGGCGTTCGTGTCTCAAATTGAACCAACAAAAATCGATGATGCCTTAGGCGACGATCAATGGATAATAGCTATGCAAGAAGAACTCAACCAATTCGAAAGGAACCAAGTTTGGACTCTTGTACCAAGACCGAACAACAAACATATCATAGGCACAAGATGGGTGTTCAAGAACAAACTTGACGAGAATGGGATCATAGTTCGTAACAAAGCAAGATTGGTCGCACAAGGCTACAACCAAGAAGAAGGAATCGACTTTGATGAAACATTCGCTCCGGTAGCAAGGTTAGAAGCAATTAGATTATTACTTGCTTATGCTTGTTCTATGAATTTTCAGTTGTACCAGATGGATGTCAAAATCGCTTTCCTAAACGGCTACATCAATGAAGAAGTTTACGTAAAACAACCTCCGGGTTTTGAAGACTTCAAGAACCCGTCTCATGTCTACAAGTTGAAGAAGGCTCTTTATGGCTTAAAGCAAGCACCAAGGGCTTGGTAGGATCGCCTTAGCAACTTCCTATGTGAGAAAGGTTTTACGAAAGGAAAGGTTGACAAGACTTTGTTCATCAAGAATCTTAAGGGTAACACCTTACTTGTTCAAGTCTATTTCGACGACATCATCTTCGGTTCAACAAACAAAGATCTTTGCAAAGAATTCTCTCTTATGATGCAAGGCGAATTCGAGATGTCCATGATGGGAAAGATGAACTACTTCCTTGGTTTACAAATCAAGCAAACAAAGGATGGCATCTTCATCAACCAATCCAAGTATTGCAAGGAGTTATTGAAAAGATTTGATATGGACAATTGCAAAGAAATGTCTACTCCAATGGGATCCGTAACGTATGTTGATCAAGATCTTTCCGGCACTTCAATAGATATTACAAAGTATCGAGGTATGATCGGTTCACTCTTATATTTGACGGCGAGCCGTCCTGACATTATGTTTAGTGTTTTTTTGTGTGCCCGCTTTCAAGCTAATCCGAAGGAATCACATCTCACTGCCGTGAAGAGGATCATGAAGTATCTCAAAGGAACGACGCACGTCGGACTATGGTATCCTAAAGGTAGTACATGTTCTTTAATTGGTTATTCTGACGCTGATTATGCAGGATGTAAGACTGATAGAAAGAGTACAAGTGGTACTTGTCACATTCTCGGGAATGCACTAGTGTCGTGGGCATGCAAGAAGCAAGCATGTGTTGCACTTAGCACGGCCGAAGCGGAGTACATTGCAGCAGGAAGTTGTTGTGCTCAAATCTTGTGGCTTAAACAACAACTTCTCGATTTCGGTATAGATCTCGGTTGTATCCCTCTCCGGTGTGACAACACAAGTGCCATCAATATCACGAATAACCCGGTCATGCATTCAAGAACAAAGCACATAGATATCCGAAATCACTTCCTTAGAGATCATGTTTTAAACAGAGATGTAGATGTTACGTTCGTGGATACACACAATCAACTCGCCGACATATTCACAAAACCATTGGCTAAGGAGCAATTTTTCAAGATTCGATGAGAACTTGGTATTCTCAATGAAGGTGACATCTAATCCTAACCAAAAAATTGATTGTTATATGTTTTTATTGCATTATGTGTGCTTATATATGTTTTTGCTCACTTTTATGTCATAAAATGCTAGCACTCACATTTCACCGTTTTCGGTTTTTCTCACTTTCGTATACCCGAAATCAATCGGTTTCAAAATATTTTTTGATCGAAAGTTGCGGAATGACAAGTGCTAACACTTAATGAAATTTTTTTTTGAAAATTTCCCTCCATTTTTTCCCCACAAAGCTGCTGGACTTTTAAAATTTTTTGAAATTTTTTGTCCGTTAACTGGTTAACGGATCGGTTAACCGGTTAACACCTTCAAAACAGCAGTCCCTGCCTGCGTGATAGTCTCTGTTTCTTTTAAAAAATTTGTTTTTCTTTTTTCTTCTTTTATGTTGTCTTGTGTTTTTTATGTTTAATTGATGCATGGTATCTCTTCCTTTGACCTACCATTAAACTCCACTTACTCATTTTTTCAAAAACTTTCCATCTACTCCATTAAAACCCACTACATTGTAACTCTCATAAAAACTCCATCTCTTTTACTTCACTCTCCACTACACCAAACCCTAATCCGAAAATACTCTCCCTCACCCTCAAACCTAAGCTTCATCTTCATGGCTTTAAGAAAGGGAAAAGCTCCAGTGTCAGCATCAAGGTCTAGCAGTGAAGAAGACATGCCTTTGGAATCTACCAAGAAGAGACGATTGGATTTCCGAGTTCGGGTTCGACATCTCCTCAAGGGTAAGTATGTGAACCTGAAATCTTTTGAATTGTTTAAGTTTTCGGCATTACTAGAATATCAAGGAATGCTAGATTTTATTGCCGATAATGGAAAGGTATATCCGGATTTGGTGAAGTCTTTCATGAACAACATGACTCTCAATTGTGATGATAGGGATAAGCATCAACTTTTTGCTACTGTTAGAGATTGTGAGATTGAGGTTGACCTAGGTACTCTTGCTACCTCTTTGTCTTTACCATACTCGGGAGTGTTTCTTCGAAAGGGTGTCAACCATGATGAGGGCAAATGGGCCAATTATGATAAGATGGAATACTACTATCACATCTGTAGGTTTCCAAAGGCAGCCGTGATATCCGACCAGCGTACCTCTCGGGTACTTTGCTATGCGAAGAATCTCTCTATGGATGACCGGATGCTTCATTATGTCATTTGCCATGTCTTGCTGCCCAAAGACTCCAATCAATCCCAAATCAATGATTTGGAAATGCAAGTGCTCTTTGCCATCAAGAACAAGATTAACATTAATTGGCTTCCTACCATGCTATATCATTTGAAGCAACAACTCTCTTTGAAGACTCGCTTACTGTATGGTCGCCTCCTCTCAAGGATTTTGGAACTTACCGATATGGAAATCGGTCGAGAACCGTTTATTGCTATGACTACTACGGGAAATGAAATCAACAGACTCACAATCATCAAGAACACTAGCATTGTTTAAGCCAATGATGGAACTTATAAGTATGATGACGGATCCTCCACCTCCATCCCACCTATTCCGGAAACCGGCGTTACCAATGACTTCCTCTACTCAACCATGATGTCACACCACCATGAAGCTATGCGTACCATCAAAAGCCTTCAGAACCTTGTCCTAAGCTCCCGAACCACCACCGAGCATGTTGATGAGGATGTGGACGGTACCGAAGAAGAGGAAGACGATGACGAGGATGTGTCGGATGAGGAATGAGGACCATGTCTCCATGCTGTTTTTATTATGTTGCTTTATCTTTTAATCATGTTATGTTTTGTACTCTCAAACTCAAGTCCTAAGTTTTTAGGCATTTTTGGTTTACTTGCATTATGTTTTAGTTCTATATATGTTTGCTTGTATGTTTGCTTGTGTGATGTTGTAGTTTTCACTTCTATGCTTGCTTGTTGGTCCTTTCCTTTTTGCTAATGCCAAAGGGGGAGAAGACCTTGTTTCTCTAATGCCTCTCGATGCAGAATTCTTTTGCTACTGCCACTATCATTTATGGGGAGTTGCTGTCCATAGGGGGAGGATTCGCTTAGAGAAACATTGATCAAAGCTCTCGCATAATTTTCGGTTGTCATCATAAAAAAGGGGGAGAATGTAGAAGCACGCCTTCAACCTTGAAGATTTTGATGAAGACAACACGACACATGCTTTTCAGATCTGCAAAAAGTCAAGAGCTTCAACTGATCAAGCTACAAGCAACCGACTTTGTGATCAAGCTTCTTATGCATCATCGTTCTACTTCATGCTTGGACACTTTTTGTTTAGGTATATCAATCCCTCTTTTAAATTGATGTACAAGTGTTCACTCATTCAATCATATGTTAGCATATTGCATAAAATACTTTGATAAATTTTTCAAACCGTTTAACACTTTTTGAAAACATTTTGTTTCTGTTTTTAACAGTGTTAACCGGTTAACGGGTTCAAAATTTCCGAAAACTAGTTAACGTTTATAGGCGTTAACCGGTTAACAATATGGTTAACCGGTTAACACTGTAAGATTTTTGAAAAATATTTTCTTTGAATTTCAAATTACACCTTTTGAATATACCTCTTCATAAATTATTTTGTTTCATAATTTTCATACCTTTTCAAAAGGGTGTCTTGATTATTATAAAATCTGAATTTTTTCAAATTCAAAAAAACACCTCCTACAATCTTTTATGAAAATCACTTAAATCAAATTCATATATTCAAATATTTTTATTCTTCCAAAAGTGTTCATAAGATCTTCATCTTTCATATTGCATGTTTGAACACTTGTATTGATATTTGAAAAGTGATTTGTGTACATAGGAGAAAATCATTATTGATATCCAATCTTTGTATTACTCACTCAATATTACAAAAGTATAGAAAAGTATTTCTATTTGTGACTTGTGTTCCAAGGATTGTTTGGACATAAGGGTGAGTGTGGCAAGAGGATTGTTCTTGCACACTTGTTAGTATAGTTTGTTAGAAAGTATGCCTCACCATTGAAGGTGTGATAGGTTGTACTTTTTCTAAAAACTAGTGGAAATCTCTTTCAAATTGAAAGGGAACTGGATGTACCTTCGGACTGTGAAGGGAACCAGGATAATTCTCTATGTCACTTTTATTTTCTGCCTTACTGCTTTCCTTCTATACACACTTAAAAGAAAAATTCTATCCATCAAAGAAAAATAATCGAGAAAAATTATAACACCTAATTCACCCCCCCCTCTTAGGCGCATTCTGATCCTACATTAGCTTTGTTAGCAACACCAGCACCTGTACCTGCATGAACACAATCAATAGTACCTGCAACATAGAGAGTTAGTTTGGGACCTGCCTACCCCAGGCTCTTAGTATGAATCATTATCTGGTTATCTCGACACCCTTTCAGAGTTGTATTAAATGTTTCCGTCCTCCTGCACGAGTTAGAAAGCATTCAAATGTTCACAACACAATGTAAATCACAATTTGCTAGACGTTTTCACAATCAATCAATGTTAGATGAGAAAAAACAAAAACAAGAAGCAAAATAGTCAAATTAACTGAAGTTGAATTTTTATTGATTTGGAAAAATGGCCCTGAATAGGCAATACAAAGGAAGCAGTTCCCTGGAAAGAGGAAACAGCCAAAAAGGAAAACAAACTATCCTACTGGCAATGTGAGAAGTGGATATCATCAAATCCCATCCCGGTTATGACTCGTATGTCTTCAAGATGCTCCGCTCGCTCTGCCTCTTGAGAAAAAGTAAGTGAACTGATCTTCAGCCCTTAGGATAGCCTCAACTGTATGTAGGTCATGAATCTCGCAGATCGCAGTCGTTCGTGTTAATCCCTCTTTTGCGTGGATCGCCTTTTTCAGGTTTTCAATCCACCGGGATACCCTCTTTTTGCCTGAGTTGTCTGATGTGGCTTTTCAACTCAGCGGGTGTACATTTTTTTTCAAGATTTCCCTAACTTTTTCCCGAGCCTTTTATTCTGTTTTTGGCTCGCCGGGATGCCCATTTTTGCCTGGATTTTTATTCTGTTTTTATCCAGCGGGTCTTTTTTACACGAAGTATTTTCTTATTGCGTCTGCGTTAACAGGGGATTGGAAGTCTTCTCCGTCCATGGTTGTCAGCATCAAGGCTCCACCTGAGAAAACCTTTTTAACCACGAACGGTCCTTCATAGTTGGGTGTCTACTTGCCCCTGTGATCGTTGAGAGGAGGAAGAATCCTTTTCAGCACTAAGTCACCTAGCATGTACCTCTGTGGTCGCACCTTCTTGTCAAAAGCCTGCTTCATCCGTCGCTGATACAACTGTCCATGGTATACAGCTGCTAGACGCTTCTCTTCAATGAGGCTCAATTGATTATATCTGGATCGAAGCCACTCAACTTCATCTAGCTTAATGTCCATCATCAATCTCAACAAAGGGATTTCCACTTCAATTGGTAGGACTGCCTCCATACCATACACCAGTGAGAACGGGGTTGCCCCTGTCGAAGTATGTACTGACGTTTTGTACCCATGCAACACGAATGGTAGCATCTCATGCCAGTCTTTGTATGTCACAACCATCTTCTGCACAATCTTCTTGATGTTCTTATTGGCCGCCTCGACTACGTCATTCATCTTCGGGCGATATGGAGAAGAGTTGTGATGTTCTATTTTGAAGTCTCGACATAAGTCATCCATCATCTTGTTGTTGAGATTAGAACCATTATCAGTAATGATCCTTTCAGGGACTCCGTACCGACAAATGATGTCTCGTTTAATAAATCGGGCGACCACTTGTTTAGTGACATTGGTGTAAGACGCCGCTTCAACCCACTTCGTGAAATAATCAATAGCAACCAGGATGAAGCGATGACCATTAGAAGCTGTCGGCTCGATCTTGCCGATCATATCAATGCCCCACATAGCGAACGGCCATGGTGATGACATGACACTCAACGGATTCAGAGGCACATGGACCTTGTCGGCATAAATTTGACACTTGTGGCATTTACGGGAGTATTTACAGCAATAAGATTCCATGGTAATCCAATAGTATCCCGATCTCAACAATTTCTTGGCCATAGCATGTCCTCCAGCATGGGTACCAAAGAAGCCTTCGTGAACCTCCTGCATCAACAAGTCTGCTTCGTGTCTATCGACGCATCTGAGCAGAACCATGTCGAAGTTTCGTTTGTACAACACACCGTCCTGGTTCAAGAAGAAACCTCTTGCCAGTCTTCTAAGGGTCTTCTTATCCTTACTAGATGTCCCAGCCGGATATTCTTGAGCTTTCAGGAATTGTTTGATATCATGATACCAAGGCTTGTTATCTTCACCATCGTCGACTGCAAAGACATAAGCGGGTCTTTCAAGACGGGAGACTATAATTCGAGGCACAAAATTCTCTTGACAAACTTTAATCATGGACGACAAAGTTGCTAGAGCATCGACGAATTGGTTTTCATCTCGAGGAATGTAATTCAGCTTGACTTTGGTGAAGAAAGTTAGCAGCCTCATGACATAATCTCTGTAAGGAATCAAACGAGGTCGATGAACCAGCCATTTTCCATTGACTTGATTTACCACCAAAGCAGAATCTCCGAAGATCTCGAGGTTTTTGACTCGCAAGCCAATTGCCTCTCCGATCCCCATGATACAAGCTTCATACTCCGCCTCATTGTTAGTGCATTCGAAAGTCAACCGAGCAGCTAAAGGTGTATGGACCCCTTCTGGTGAGATGATAACAACACCTACTCCACTCCCACTCATGTTCACAGCCCCGTCAAACATCAACTTCCATTTGGATTCAGGGTCTGGCCCCTCCTCCGGAAGTGGTTCTTCGTAGTCTTTTGACTTGAGGAACATGATGTCCTCATCCGGAAACTCGAACCTCATGGGTTGATAATCATCGATCGGCTGCTGAGCCAAGTATTCTGACAATACACTTCCTTTGATTGCCTTCTGCGAAGTGTATTGTATGTCATACTCCGTCAATATCATCTGCCACCGGGCTACTCTTCCCGTCAGAGTCGGCTTTTCAAAGATGTATTTCACAGGATCCATCTTGGAAATTAAGAGAGTAGTGTGAGTCAGCATGTACTGTCTTAGTCGGCAAGCAGCCCATGCCAAAGCGCAGCAAGTTTTCTCGAGTAGTGAGTAGCGCGTCTCACAATCGGTAAATTTTTTGCTAGGGTAATAAATGGCGTGCTCTTTTCGACTAGACTCGTCCTACTGACCCAGCACACATCCCATCGATCCTTCAAGCACAGTAAGATACATAATCAAAGGTCTCCCTGGTACTGGAGGCATAAGAATTGGAGGCTCTAACAGGTATTCTTTGATTCGGTCAAAGGCTTGTTGGCAGTCTTCGTTCCATTTAATGGCCTGATTCTTCCTCAGAAGCTTAAAGATGGGCTCACATGTGGCCGTTTGGTGAGAAATAAACCGTGCAATGTAGTTTAGTCTCCCTAAGAAGCCACGCACTTGCTTTTCAGTTTCCGGCTCAGGCATCTCTTGGATAGCCTTCACCTTGGCTGGATCAACCTCGATTCCTCGCTCACTAACAATAAAGCCGAGTAACTTGCCAGAACGGACCCCGAAGGTACATTTATTTGGGTTCAACCTCAGTCTGAACTTCCGAAGTCTGTCAAACAACTTTGCTAGATTAACCAAGTGCTCTTCTTCCGTTTGGGATTTTGCTATCATATCATCAACATAAACCTCAATTTCATGATGGATCATGTCATGAAATAACGTCACCATCGCCCGTTGATAAGTGGCTCCTGCATTCTTCAAACCGAATGGCATGACCTTGTAACAGAAGGTGCCCTAAGGAGTGATGAAAGTTGTCTTTACCATGTCATCGGGAGCCATCTTAATCTGATTATAGCCGGAGAATTCGTCCATGAAGGAGAACACGGAAAACTGAGCAGTATTATCGACAAGCACATCTATGTGAGGTAGAGGGAAGTCATCTTTGGGGCTAGCCCTATTCAAATCCCTGTAGTCTACACACATCCTGACTTTACCGTCTTTCTTGGGAACCGACACAATGTTAGCAACCCACGGAGGATAACTGGTCACGGCCAAAAAGCCAGCATCAAACTGTTTTTGCACTTCTTCTTTTATTTTAATTGCCATATCTGGACGTGTGCGCCTCAGCTTCTGCTTTACCGGAGGACAATCTTCTCTGAGAGGCAACTTGTGTACCACAATGTCAGTGTCTAAACCAGGCATATCTTGGTAGGACCATGCGAAGACGTCAACATACTCTCGGAGCATAGCAATCAAACGAGTCTTGACAGATTCTTCTAATGCAGCTCCGATCTTGACTTCTTTCTTGTCTTCTTCAGTACCCAGGTTTATTACTTCCACAGCTTCTTCGTGCGGCTGAATCATCTTCTCCTCCTGTTTAAGCAGTCTGGCCAATTCTTCAGGTATTTCGCAATCCTCTTCACCTTCCTCATCGACTTGATAAATTGGATTGTCAAAGTCATACTCAGCCATAACAGGGTTGTCATTGATAAGATCCGGTAACGAGCACCGGCATGAATGGTGATTCATGCAAGGCTTTAGCAACAACTTGAGTAAATGAGAAACATTGCCATTTTAAAACTTTTCTTTCTTTTTTGAAAAACAAAAATAAAAAATGAAAGACAGAGAACAACATGAATGAATGTGAAACGTCAGCTTTATTTATGATTGTGTTAATGAACAAATGAACCCTTACAAAGAGCTATTATGCCCCAGGAAAGACATAGTGCTTTAATACAGGAAAAACAGAAACAAAAAAATTATTACTCTTCGAAAGAGGTGACTGAAATAAGCCTTTCTGATGTCCAGTTGCTAAGCTGAGTGCCTGGAACGGCAGGCCTGATCCATTCATCTAGATCATAGTCACTATCGACTACGTCATCCTGCATAGCACTGATATTTCCGTAGTCTACCACTCCCGCACTCGTGAAAGTGACCGGGCTCTGACAACCTTTAGCACTTGGTCCAGACGATGACTTCCCAGGATGATAGCCAATTCCGAACATATCTTTCTTCTCCGACACTTCTACTGGATTGCCCTAGCCTTCTCGTACCCCAGATTCTACCAATTCAAGCGCTTTCCTATAAGAGGCTATGGAAACCCCCTTCTCTGGTTCTTCAGGAGAAGCTGCCACTGCAGATGCTTGCTCAGACTTAAAGGGCTCAAAAGCCTGACAAGGGGTCTCAACTTTTTCGCCTTCCATCTCCACATATTTGAATGAAGTCAGATGACTAACGAAAATATCTTCTTCCCCACTGAGAGTTACAATTTGACCCTCCCAGACGAACTTTAACTTCTGATGGAGTGTGGACGATACCGCTCCTTCTGAATGTATCCAAGGTCTTCCGAGTAAACAACTATACACAGGCTGTATATCCATTACATAGAACGTGGTATTGAAGATCTGTGGACCTACTTTGATTGGTAACTCCACCTCTCCGAACACCGATCTCCTCGACCCATCAAATGCTCGAACTACTAGATCACTGGGCTTTAAAACCACTCCATCATAATCCAACTTCATCAGTGCTTTCTTAGGCAAGACGTTCAACGACAATCCAGTATCTACCAACACGTGAGAGAGTACTGCACCTTTACATTCTAAAGAGATATGCAATGCCCGATTATGAGCACGCCCGTCAGAAGTTAGATCCAAGTCCGTGAAACCTAATCCGTGACTGGCATTGACGCTGGATACCACCGCTTCCAACTGATTTACTGAAATATCCTGAGGCACGTACGCCTTATTCAGAATATTCAAGAGAGCCTTCCTGTGAGAATCAGAACACATGAGCAAGGACAAGATGGAAATCTTCGACGGCGTCTGCTGTAGATGGTCCACAATCTTGTAGTCGCTCTTTTTGATAATCCTCAGAAATTCTTCAACTTTTTTATCAAAGGTAAGGTCTTGATCAATTGGTGGTGCAGGATCATTGACAACTGCTGGCTGCTTCCCTCTTGCTCTAGCCTGGGCTTCTGTAGTGTCTCGGGGTGGTATCACATTATTCCTTAGTGTTTCCGGCGCAAACAACCTTCCACTTCTAGTAAAGCCCATTACTCCAAAATTTTCTACTTGAGCTGGGATTGTACTAGACGTGGCCAACTCTTGCTTCTGGCCGTTACAGTATACCTCACCACCATAATTCCAAGGAATAGCCCTATCACTCTGATACACTACTGGTCCTGCAGTGGTGATGGTTATCGATGCCGCTCTGGCCTGTGAAGGAACTTGAGATGGATCGTAGAAGATAGTTACTGTGGAGACTTCACTTTCTTTTACAACCTTGTCAAACTGCAACATTCCCTCATCAATCATATTTTGGATTCCCGCCTTTAACTGCTCACAACCATTTGTAGTTTCAGCACATTCTGGACAATCTTCTTCACATCCAGGAAAGATACCTTTCTTTGACAAGAAAACTTTAATAACAATCAACGAAGTCTGCAAGTCGTTAACATCACATACCAAGTTCAGGTTCTCCCCTTCATCAACTGCCCTAATTGTACCTCTGTGAGGAGGCATGGGATTCTGAATCATATTAGGAGAATGAGCAAAGTTAATTGCTTTAGTATCCAATAGGTCTTGAACAACATGCTTCAATGCTTTACAGTTCTCCGTGGTATGTCCGGGAGCTCCGGAATGGAATTCACATCTGGCCTTTGAATCATAACCCTCGGGGATCTGGCCTGGCTTCGGGGGTTGTAGAGTTCGGAGTTGAATCATCTGAAGTTGTAGAAGATTCTTCAAAAGCTGTGAATAGGACATCGGTGGAGCTTCGAAATGTCTTTCCTTGGGTCTCTGAGGGTAATATGAACGAGGAGCTCTTTGCTGATACCCTTGCGAGCGTTGCGGCTGTGGTGGTTGGACTTGCTGTTGAACAGGTGGAGTTGAAATAGTGACAGGGGCCACTTGCTGATAAAATCCTCTGTTGATTCCTCCCCTCTACGTGTACACTACACCGGTCTATCCTTCTCTTCTTTTCACGAAGGGTTTCTTAATACCAGAACTTGAAGCACCTCCGTTCTGAATCTTCCCTTGTTTGAGCCAACTTTATATCCTCTCGCCAGTCAAAATGATATCCGAGAATCCACTTGAAGAACATCCAGCTAGCCTTTCCATGAAATGCCCAGGGAGGGTATCTAGGAACAAGTCAACCATTTCTCTTTCCAACAAAGGCGGTTGCACTCGAGCGGCTACTTCACGCTACCTTTATGCGTAATCTTTGAAACTCCCCGAGCTCCTCTGAGTCAAACTCTGAAGTTGGGTGCGACTGGGCGCCATGTCGATATTATACTGATACTTCTTGAGGAAGGCTTCTCCCAATTCCTTCCAGTTTCTTACCAAACTTCTCTCTAGCTTCATATACCATTCCAAGGACCCTCCGGAGAGACTATCCTGGAAGTATTACATCCAAAGTTTTTCATCCCTAGTATGGGCAGCGATCTTCCGATAGAATGCCTGCAAGTGAGTCTTTGGGCAGGAACTACTGTTGTACTTGTCAAAAGCTGGCGGCCTGAATTTGTGAGGAATAACCACCCCGGGGACTAGGCCCATGTCAGACACATCTATCCCCAAAGTATCTCTACACTCGAGGGCTTTGAATTTCTCATCGAGCACCAAATAATCATTAAGATTTCCTTCTCCAGCAAACCCCATGTCATTGTTGAAATAATGGAATTGATCCTCCTGCCTGTCTTGTACTGGAACGAAAGTTGCCATGGCTGGTTCTGAAATATGAGGTCCACCAGGGCCATTGCTGGTGTTGGGAGGAGCCCATTTCCCGTCAGAAGTGGCCACATGAGTATTAATATGAGGAGGGTTGAGCCCTTGAATTGCATTCTTTAACTCTTGCTTTCCCTGAGCCATCCCTTGCATCATGGTCATGAACTCGGCCATTCTGGTGCGAAACTCATTAAGCTCTGTTTGCATAGCATCCAGGACTATCCTTTGATTGCTGCGAGTTGCGTAGCGATGCAGGATATCTTGTCAGAGATGTCGGGTCTTGGCAGCTCTCACAATCTTTGCCTGAAACACAGATAAATTAAGCATCTTGTAGAAAACCTGCAAAAACAAAGAAGAAATGCAAATGATGCGTATGCAATGCAATGTGTTCCTTTTATTCCCAAGTCTTTCCCTGTTTCCGGTCCTGGCATTAAGAGAATAATAATTGGGAAGAAGACCCAAGCAATATTCAAATATAATGATGGCTGTGGAGAATTGGTGCTCATTACCCCGTTTCGGTGCAACAAATAACGAACAAGAGATTCAAAACAATTCAATCACATAAACTGAAGTTTGAAATAACAAAGTCCCCAAAGGGTACCAATCAAAAGAACAACAAAGTACATCAAATAAAAGGAATCCCACAACAAGCATGTGGGTAATCCAAGTACAATAACATGAAATTAAACCCTAGGGAACTCTAAATCTTGCAGCCTCCAACTGAGACGCTTGACACTCTGGAACAACTGAACGATGTCTGGATGATCAGGCTCCTGAATGAGTCTCTAGATGAGGAGGTCCCTCGTATCAAAGGAAGCATGTAACTCTTCAATCTGCCGCAGGAAAGTTGTCTCATTCTCTTTGCTTGGACCCAGCTCGGCCTTTGACCTCTTCGCATCAGCTTTCAACTTCAAGTCTTATATTTCCTTTTGAGCTTCCTTTAATGCTTGTTTACTTTCTGCTAAACGTTGGAGACGACCCTTCTCTTGGTGATAAGCCTTCTGAAGGAGCTCTCTCTGTCCATCCAAGGAATCCTGAAGACTCTTGATCTCCAGCTTATGCTTGACATCCAACTCCTTTTGCTTCTTCAAATTGTCTTCCCATTTTTCTTTCCATAAGGTAACAACTTCATTGGCTTCATTCAGGTCTTTCTTTTCTTTCCGGCGCTGGGCCGCCTTGTGAGTCTTAGCTAAACCCTTTTTCCTGAAGTAAAGCTCTCTCTCTTCGAAGTCCTTTTGCTTGAGACGAACCGTTTCCTCAGCTTGTATAGCTCTATCTTCTAACTGACGGTTCTGGATCATCAATTTCTGACAAGAATTATAAGCCTCTTGTTTCTCAAACCTAAGCTGCTTGACCAAAGCTTCAAACTTCTGATAATCTTCTAAAGGCACGGTGGTAGGTGGTGGTAACGGTGCGGAGAAAGGGATTAAAGTCACTTGAGCTTTTTCTCTTACCCACACTTCAAACTCGGGAAACATTTGGTTATTACTCCTGCCCAAGTGTTCTATACCCTTTCTTTTAATCAGTTTCCAAGCACCTGCAGCTTCCCGTACCAATGGGAGATTGTCCTTCACAGGGAAATAAAAAGTCTGATCCAACTCCGAATCCTTGGGAACATTCTTCAAATCGTATCCTAATTGTCTTCTCAAGAGTATGGGGTTGTAATTAATGCCCCCAACCACTCCTAAGAGGGGAACATTAGGATACTTTGCACAGCTGGAGATGAGCTCTTTCCCTTTTAGCCTTAAGGTGAACCATCTGATGTCTTTGGCGGTTAACACACTTAGCTTTTGCGACCAGATTACTTTGGGATCCGTGAATACTCCAGTAACAGGGATATGCCTCATAAACCATGTGTAGAACAATGGGGCACAACATCTAACCAAGCCACCTCGTCTCTTCTCATTCTTATAGTGCACTGAATAATACAAGTCACCCAGGAGAGTAGGTACCAGATTCTTCATCACGAACAAATGAATGACATTCATATCCACGAACTTCTCCATGTCAGCAAACAAAACTATCCCGTACACAGATAATGCCAAAATGGCGCAAACTGAATCCCACTGCTTTTCCACAGCACATTCTTCAGCTCTTCTGACCAGAAACTCTAAGGGAAAACCAAGCACTCCTACCTTGGTGGCAACCAGATTAGCAGATACCTCTGATAGGCTCAAATAAAGAGCCTTAGCGATGTCAGCATGAGTCGGTCTTGTCATTTCTGAATTGAAAGGAATCTGATCTTTGATAGGCAGTCCCAAAATCTCAACATACTCTTCTAGCAATGGACCTAGCTGGAAATCTGGGAATGTGAAACATCGGAGTCTAGGGTCATAGTACCGTAGCAAGGTATGGATGGCACTCTTTTGCGAACTATCCAGATTGAACACCATGTCCAGAATATCACCATATTGTTGTTTGAAGAATCCCAAATGACCCGGGTTAATGAGAGACACCATCTACTTGAGCAAGTCCACCTTGGTATCAAAAAATTTGTAGAAAATATTCTTCTTTCTGATGTCTTCCATTCTGAAGCAATGATATGACCAGGAACCGGGAGTAATGCAAACCCTGAGAATAAAAGAAACACAAATGATTAATGATGATATGATGCTTATGCAAGGCAAGGCATGTGATCAGTGAAGTGTCTGTGATGTGCCAATCATATAATCAGGTGTCGGTGCAAGGTCTCAAAATTCGTATATCACAATAACAATCCCTCTGATCCGGGATCCATATCTTAGAATCAGAAATCCAGATCACAAAACTGAACCAAAGGCAAAGTGGGTATGCCGAAGGTATTAGGGTTCCTGCAAACCTGTAAACCCCTCCCAATCTCATGGGTGTGCTACTCGAGTCAACATCACGAACTCTCAAAGCCGAATAGAAATAATACGTTCACCATTTCCGAGAAATGGCTCATGACCAAATCAGGGAATCAGTTTGGTATTATGTACTACTCAGGGAGGCCTCAGTTGAGTCCGGAAAAACAAGCATCCCTCACAAGTCTCTAGCTTCAAGCACTAAATCGAGAAACAATAGTACATTCATCCCGAAGGGTACAATACTACCGTCATACGAACAATTTGCTTTAACTGAATTCCTATGAGAGAACCAGGCCATCCTATGCGAGTTCCCAATGGACCCTCAGATGCGAGTGGGTTTGCCAACAAATATGGTCTGCCACTGTCATCACTGGAGAGGGGTGTTCCCATTAAGGTCCTCGAAGATCGGTCACCAGATGCACATAACTATCAAGGTCGTACCCTGAAGTGAGGTAATCCCCACACAAAATAGTTTCAAGACGGTCGCAATCTGGGTGTGGAACACATCGCTACTCATCATGGTGAGATACCATGGGAGTACAATGTCTGTCCACGCTAATCCTATAGTGCACTCAAGTCGGGTAGCTGGCTAATCTCACAGTAACTCCCATCCCGCAGAAAAAATGAAAACCAGCACAGCCAGACAGTCCAGTATATATGATGCATGGAAAATAAATACTGAAAGTGATAAATAAATGTTGTAAAGTAAAGCTGTAAAGTAAAACTGTAAATGAAAACAGTAAAGCTAAACTAAAGCATACAACAACAAACATATAAACACCCAAAGAAACAAAACCAAACAGGCGCTAGGATTGACTCTACAAGGGAAACTAGAAGAATCAGGTTAGTCCCTAGCAGAGTCGCCAATTATCGCTCCCGGGATTTTCATCCTAGTACAAACGCGAAAGTGGCGCGGAAAAGGTAGAGTCGCCAGCCAGACATTTTTATCCCGAAAGAACGGGAAAGGTAATGTTGCACAAACCTGAGGAAGAAGGAAAAGACGAGGCCTTGCGAACCAAAGATCTGGGTTCGGGAGTCGGTTACGACCTGGGAAGGTATTAGCACCCCAGATCGTCCGTCGTACCCGACGGGATCCACGCTTGCTTGTTTTGTTTCAAAGGGTGAGAAATAAGATTGCTGCTGAACAAATGAACTGATACTAGAATGAGAATGATAAAAGATCTGGAATTAGAAAGGAAAGAAAGGATGGGGATAATGTAGGGAAAATAAAGAATGTGCTCGAACGGGCCCTACCCCGCTGCCTACGTACCTCATCGGGATAATGAGGATCAGAGTCGACGTAGTTCACCTAACTAAGGCGGGAACTATTTGTTTGTGTTTTTTATGCTGGAAATGCGTATGTCTATGCTCAGGTGTTGCAGGCTCGTCTGGCATGAGTGCGTTTACCGTCTTGCATGAAAGACAAGTTGTCACGAGTTCGCGTTCAGAATGAATGAGATGAGAAAAGAAATTCCCGCAGGATAGTCGCTTATTATGTTTGTTTTGTCTTTTATGAGAAGTATTTTGAATTTGTTTGTGAACATTCTCATATTAAGACCTATCCATCGCGGGAAGTACTTACACCTCGCCCCGAAACAGGACGCGTATAAACACTCCGCAACAAAGTCTCGTGTCGTACAAGAATGTCCGATTTTCATTAAATGTTTTATTGCTTTTCTTTATGAGATGAGAAAGAATGACTCAAGTTGCAAAAGGGAAAATATAATGGGGACTAATACACAACCCTAATTTTATTGATTTATTTACAAGGGAGATCCTATGGTTAATGGGGTTTCTAAACCTAATGGAAAAAGAACTTAGAACTAATAGAATACAACTTACTTCCTAAGGAAGATAAGTTGATTCTAAAGATAAGGGGAAACCTATTCAAGTGATACCAATCAACATAACAAGACATTAAAAATTGAATGCAAGAAATAAAATTCTAAAGCAAAACAATTAAAGACATAAACCTAAAATAGTCCTAATTTTATTCTAAGTCTAATTAACATGAATCCTAATCCTAAGTTCTAAACTAAGGTTATTTCCTAATATTTTCATTCTAAAAAATCAGAATCTAAACTAGCCTAAGTCCATATTAAATCCTTAGATTAAGTATAATCTAAACTATTTTTTTTTATGCAACTTAATATCATAGCCTAAATTAATGGAAATTACATGTAACAAAGCCTAAGAATTAATATCCTAAAAAATAGTAAAAATTCTGGAAAAATTATGAAATTTAATCTACGGGGTCCTAAAACTACCTATAACATTGTGTTAAAAGGAATCCTAAAAAATCAGAATTTTTCTATGCCTAAAAATTGTTTATTTCTACCTAAGGATTAGTCATTATTTTCTAAGGATTAAACCACTAAAACCTGAGATAAAATGTCCTAAAAAATCCACTAAAATTACCCTAAGTACTATTATGAGTCCTTTAACTATAGTAAAAAGAATGGGCAAAAAACGTTACTGGAAGACCTAAAAATAAAATCTACAAATTTATGTACAATTGAAGAAAATTCATTAAGAACTATTTACACAAAAAATTCACAATAAAATCAAAAATAGAGCAAAAATCAGAAAAATAAAATGCCAACTATTTCTAAAGTGAATTAAAAATCTACTTAATTTTTTATAGAATTTTTCTAATCATTTTTACTATTTTTGTGAATTATTTTCTAACTAAACTAAAACAAAAAATAAAATGTAAAGAAAACTATGGAGGGGGGCATTTAGTAATATTATTTAGTTATTTTCACATGGGCCAAAAAAACAGGTGCGAATAGCAAAATATGAAGGCCCATCAGCGCAGGCCAGGAGGGAGGTGCGAAAAACTTTTTTTTTCAGTTTGTTTTTCTGTGGGCTCAGAAAAGGGGAGTGTAGAAAGCAATGATAGTGGGCCCATTTTCGCAGGCTGAGTGGGGGTGGTGTAGGACGGAATTTATTTATGTTGTTTCTCATACTGGACTTATAATGGGGTGTCAATAGCAATGGGGTCATGAAAGGGTGGTCCAACCGGACGGTGACAAGTGTCACCGCCATATTGGACCCCAAAATCACAATTCTATCCTCTCAGATTTCTAACGGCATCTTTTATGGGGAATTTGAAGATTATTGCCTTAATGATAAATTAAATCCTTTTAATGGATGTTTACAACGTTTAATTCTCATTAATACGATATTTTTTCTAAATTGAATCTTAACAGTTTTCTTCAATATTAATAAAATATAAACACAACAAAGTGGCCAAAGGGATGAAGAGCAATTCGCAAACCCTAACCCTTATTCCCTCTTCCGCCATCGCCATCATCTCGTTCCCTCCTCCGCCGTCTTCTTTTCCTTCGTTCCGCCGCCAAACTTCCTTTCTCCTCCATTCATTTCATCACTCATCCTCATTCATTCGAACACAACCCTAAATCCCCTTTAAGCTATCCGCCGCCACCTCTCCCTTCTTCTTCGTCTTCTGCTTTAACTTATCCACAACCCGATAACCTCACCCTTAACCTCTTCAATTCAACCTACATCCCCCCTTTCTTCTCACCTAACCTCTACTCGAAAATAGACATTCAATCAAGCGCGAAAATGAACACGAATTCGTACCTTGAATTAGAACGGAGACGGAAGCGTTGCTTCAATGTCGTGCAACGGGAAACTCTGCCAGGTAGATTCAAGAGCTCATTTGCCTCAATTGTTTTGTGAAACCTCCTTCTATCCCGCGAATTTCTAGTTTCGTATGCGTCATCTTGTCACTGACTTTTTCCGCACAGGTTGATGTTGATGTCGTGAAGACAAGCACGAACACGAACGAAGCACCGTGACGATGACTCTTCTTGTACGGTATGTCCTTCTTCGGTACTCTGTGCGATTTGTTATTGCAGCTTTGATTGTTGATATTGATCTGATAAGCTTTTTCTTCTTTTCTGTATGTTGACTTAATTGCTGCGAAGGTGATGAAAGATTATGGCTACGGATCGACGGCTATGGATTGATGAAGAATACTCTCAGTTCTTGCAGCCATGGCTCAGGGTCGAAAGAGAGGAAAACAAAGGATTGGGGAGGTTGAGAGGAGAAGAGTGATTGAAGAATTGAAACAGAAAAAGGTTGAAGAATTTTGGGGAAGAAGGAGGTTATGGAAGAAAGAAAATGTGGAAGAGGATTGAAAAAAGTGAAGACGAATAAGTGTAGAAGAAGCTATGAAGGTTGCAGAAATGGTGTAGGAGAGAAAAGTCTGAAGAAGAGATGGAGATTGAGAAGGGGTTGAAAAGTGTAAGAGAGAGGAATTGAAGAGTAAGAGCTTTGATTTATAGGAGCTGATCTTCTAGCTCTTTATGGAAGATTCTCAGGTGAGTTGCAGTTATTTGCTTTGATCTCTCTTTCTGTTATGAGATTCTGTTACGGTTTCGGTTGTTAGGATGTTATGAGATTCTGTTATGACTGATCTCCTTTCCTTTTTTCGTAATATGTAGGCTTTGTGAAGTTTTCTGAAACTGTTTTCTTTTTTGTGTGATATGTAGGATTGAAGTGGAAATGAAGCTATTCAAGATTGCAATTTTCACTGAGTTTCCCATAATTATTCTGTCTTTTGCAAACTCCAACTGAGAAGCTGTTAATTTCTCTGCACCTTCAACCGCAGCTTTAATGGCAGCAATGTTCACCAGGTTTGCAAGATCTGCCTCATTGAATCCTGGGGTACCACGAGCTGTTGCCTTAATATCAACATCCTTGGCTATAGGTTTATCTTGCAGGTAGAGTTCCAATATTTCTTGCCGACCACGTACATCTGGATTCAGTACAACAATATGTCGATCAAATCTACCAGGCCTCGTTAAAGCTGGATCAAGAATATCAGGCAGGTTTGTTGTAGCCATCAATATTATTCCCTCATTCTGCTCAAACCCATCCATTTCAAAGAGTAGTTGGTGCAATGTCTTCTTGGTGTTGAATGTTGCTGCAGAAACGTGATAATGACGTTGCGGCCTCAGAAACATGAAGGTTTCGTCATTTAATTGATTCTGAATTTGTTTTGAATTCTTGTTGTGACGTTGATTCTGCAGATTGCATATTTTTGCAGGTTTTTTGATTCGTTGTAGAGCGATGACATTCTGAAGATTCTGAAGGTGATGGATACGTTGCTGATTGAAGCTTCAGATTGAGGAAGATTACGACGCAGTGAAGATGATAAGAGGATGAAATTTCTGGTTTGAGAAGATTGATGGAAGAAAGTTGATGGAGGAATAGAGTTGAAGATGGTTGTTTGAAGACGAAATTTTTGAAGATTTAGAATAGAATTTTTTACTCTTGAGATTATAAGGATAATGAAAATGGAAGACAGTTATAAATTTTTGTTTATGAACTTTGTTACTGCATTTTTTTTGCTGATGTAACTTTGTTACTGCATTTTTTTTTGCTGATGTATCTTTGTTACTGCACTTTTTTTTTTGCTGATGTATCTTTATCAACCCCTTGAAGTTTTGTTTTTGAATTTGAAAAACTATCACTTGAAGAAGTAGGCACACTAAGGGGAGATAAACCGACAATATTTCTTGATTATATGAGGCTTTCTTTTTCATTTTCATCAACATTTGAACCATTTTCATTAGATTCCTCAGCTGGATTTTTATCCATCAATAAGGATCCATCATTTTCAGCTTGCTGATTAAACTCACGAAAGTCTAAACAACTTTTGAAGACATTCTCCATATTCATACTTGATGTAGCTTCTACAGCGTTGGTTTCCACCTTGTGACAAACCCCTCCTCTCTTTGACAATCTTCAAGATGGATCCCAGGAGTACTATCATCGATATTGGAGCTATAAATACTGGAGTGGACATCAGCTGTTGAAGCATCCAGCTGACTAACATCATCAGTAGTGCCTTCTCGCATTCCACTTCCATAAATATAGATGAGCTTCAACCTGTTATGATCCTAGAACCCTCGTAGAGAAATTGAACGTTACCATATTTTGACCATCTTTGAGATTCAATGACGCTATCATCTCTTTAGAAGGAAAATTTGTCCTTACATATTGCTTGGGAGGAGACACATGCCTAACAGAGGTTGGAGTTAGATCAACCATAGACCCTAACAAGTCAAATACGGAATCCAAAAATATATCCTCACTTGATTCATCAATACTATTGTGCTCAGCTGTCTTTATTTCTCGAAAAGCAAGAGGCCAGAGCCTCCACCTACGTCGAGACGAAGATGGTCCAGGAATATCATCGCTAGACTTCAATGTACAATCCTGTCCTACAGGAATTGTATCTTCAGGATCAACAAGTGAGTCTGAATCAAAAGCTGCCATTCCAAGAACAAGAGGGGAGGCCTTTTCCCATGGTAGATGGCTCCCTCTGACCTTCACTACAAGATTTTTATTCTTAGTTATTGATGGTGCAGATGCTCTAAATTCCTCTGCAAATATTCGATGTACCTCAAACACTTCAGCAACTCTATTGGTGAAGTGTCCTCAAATCAAATCATGAGCAAAAAAATCCATATTCCCCTTGAGATGTTAAGAGGAGCCGAAACTCTTGTTCGAAGCAAATCTGATTATCCACCTCAATGATAGATTAGATGCATCAGTGAATAAATTTCATTATTTCAAAACCTGATAAGCACATATAAGGTATGAAAACCCTAATCTTGCAGGGCCTTGACCACATGCCTCGGGAAACAATGAAATGCACTAATATGATGTTAATGACTTAGTGAGAAATGCAGATGAATGCAAAATGATATGCCAGTAAAGAGAATAAATATGAGGGCAAATTTTGAGGTATTACAAAAGGGAAAGATTGAAAACTAATACTCGAAGTGGTTGTCTGGAGCAAATACCGGAACTGGGGCATATAAATGCTTAAAACTTGGAAACATGAGCAGTTACATTGCATGCATATAACGTGTTTGTTTGTTTTGCAGGTAGTGCTTCAGTTTCTAACGTTTATGTCCTTTCAGGCACTATAGCTCCCAGGAAGGTTCGAGAATAGCCGATCATACACAAATATCCCACAAGAGTCAACAGAGAAAGAGTCATGGATCAAATGCAGACTGATTTAGCTGACTTGAGGTTGAGGATGGACAATTTTATGACTCTTATGGCAGGAATGGTCAGAATCAGGAACGTCTGCGTGAGTTGTTAGAAAATAATCAAGCCAGGAACAACGGTACTGCTGATGGAGGTAATCGTAACGGTGCGGGCGCCTGTCAAGTTGAAATCCCTGTAGCACAGCCAGGGGTCACCATTATCAATGATGGGCTGAACAATGTACAAATGGACGGTCAAGACGAACAGTTTACTCTGCTGGACGAAACTGAAGGCCAGGGGGCTGAAATGAACAGGAAATTTAAAGAGATGGCTGAACAAATCAGGGCCATTCAATCTCAGAACTCTTTGGGGTTCGACATTACTGACTTGGGCTTGGTTCCAGGGGTTAGAATCCCTTACAAGTTCAAGGTCCCGACTTTCGAGAAGTACAACGGCACAACGTGTCCAAAGACTCACCTCCAGTCCTTTGTAGGAAGGATTGCTGCCCATACTGAAGATGAGAAGCTATGGATGTACTATTTCCAGGACAGCCTGGTTGGGGCTTCCTTTGAATGGTATATGAAGCTAAGTAGGGTCAACATTAATAGCTGGAAGGACTTGGCAGAGGCGTTCGTGAAGCAATACCAGTACAATTTGGACATGGCTCCAAATCGCACTCAACTGCAAAACATGTCTCAAACTGCTAAGGAGGGGTTTAAAGAGTATGCTCAAAGGTGGCGTCAACTCGCTGCCACAGTGCAACCACCATTGCTGGAGAATGAGATGGCTGATATGTTCATGGGAACATTGCAAGGTGTGTTTATCGAAAGATTGGCGTCTTGTTCGGCTACCAAGTTCAATGATATAGTAATAGCTGGAGAGAGGGTCGAGACTCTGTTAAAGATGGGAAAGATTCAGGATACCAGTGCGAGTAGCTAGAGTGGAGTAAGAAAAGCCTTCAACGGACCCCCAAGAAGAAGGGAATGTGAGACCAATGCTGTGTTTGGTCGAGGACGGGGCCGAGGATATAGAAGATCATATGAGCAAGTGGCAGCTGTCACTATCCCTTCCAGTCCTGTGCAGCAGGTACAACCTCAACAACAACAACAACAACCACAATGTAACAACTATCAACAAAGACCTTATCAGCCAAGACAAGCTCGTCCGGCTAATAGGGTGCTTGAAGCAATTCCCATGACATATACTGCATTGTTGCAGAGATTGCTAGACCTAAACTTGATACAACTGAGGACACTAGCACCACCACCACCTGGAGAGCTTCCAGTAGGGTACGATGCAAATGCTAGATGCGCTTTCCATTCAGGGGCACCCGAGCACTCAACTGAGAAGTGCAGGGCGCTACAACATAAAGTTCAAGATTTGATCGACTCCAAGGCGATTAACTTCTCACCACCACCCAATGTTACTTCAAACCATATTCCGAACCACGTATGGGCTAGAATAAATGCTGTTGATAGTGGTGAGAAGTTAAGTTTGGTTCTGAGCATAGAGGAAGTGAAGACTCCGCTGTTGGTAGTGAAAGAAAGGTTGTTAAAAGGATAAGTGTTTCCGGGATGTGGTTCTGATTGTGAGAAGTGTTCGAATTCAGTGAACGGTTGTGAAGACTTGAAGGTGGGGTTGCAGAATCTGATTGATGAATGGTCATTGCAGTTTGACAAGGTTGATAATGAAAGGGATTGTGTGTCCACTAAAACCATCTTTTATGATCCAGCTGAGATGCCTGCTAGACGAGAACCTGTGGCTATTTATACTCATGAAGTCAGTCATGTTACTATCACTGTTCCTGGGCCTGTTCCTTATACAGATGATAAAGCCATCCCATGGCATTACGACTCAGATGTGTACGTGGAAGGGCAGAAAGTGGAGAGTAAGTCAGGTGCTATTGAACCGACTGTAGAGAATATCGGAAGAGTTGGAGGTTTTACGAGAAGTGGTCGTCTATTTGCTCCCCCAGTTCTGAGAGGAGATCCTGAGGCTGAGGCTTCGGCAAAGGCTAAAGGAAAGCAAGCAGCGACTGAAGAAACGATAACTCCTGCTGCTGGACAGGGTATCTTTGAGAAAGAAGTGGAGGAATTTATGCGAATAATTAAAAAGAGTGATTATAAGGTGGTTGAATAGTTGAACCAGACGCCGTCCAAAATATCAATTCTGTCTTTGTTGATGTGTTCTCCAGCACATAGAGAAGCTTTGCTGAGAGTGTTGCAGATGGCGTATGTTCCTCAAGAAATAACTGTTAATCAACTGGAAGCTGTAGTGGGCAGTGTGAATGCAAGCTACGGATTGGGCTTCACAGATAGAGACCTTACTTCAGAGGGCCGTAACCATAATAAAGCACTGCATATTACTATGGAGTGTAAAGGTGTTGTTTTGTCGCATGTCCTGGTGGACACAGGCTCTTCTCTTAATGTACTCCCGAAGAAAGCATTAATGAAGTTGAATGTTGATGGTATCGTTCTACGACCTAGTGATTTGATAGTTAAAGCTTTTGATGGGTCCAGAAGGTCAGTGTTCGGAGAAGTTGAGTTACCTGTGAAAATAGGGTCTCAAGTATTCAAGAGCACCTTCTACGTCATGGACATTCAGCCCGCGTATAGTTGCTTACTGGGACGTCCTTGGATTCACGATGCCGGAGCTGTAACTTCCACTTTGCATCAAAAGCTAAAATACGTGGTTGATGGCCAAGTAATCACTGTGTGCGGAGAGGAAGACATCTTTATGAGCCATTTATCAACTTTAAAATATGTGGAGATGGACGGAGAGATCCATGAGATGCTGTGTCAGGCCTTCGAAGCGGTTAACGTCAGCATTTTGACTCCAGTAGAAAGAAGTAGTGAGAAAGAGGGGACCTCCATTCACTCCTACAAGCAGGCTAAGGAAGTGGTTCAGTCGGGAAGCGCCCAGGGTTGAGGCAAGTTGCTGGAATTAGAGAAGAAAGATGACAAGTTTGGTTTGGGTTATCAGCCTAGTGGGTCTAATTGGTCTCCAAGTGGTAAAGCTATTACTTTCACAAGCGCTGGGATGCTCGACCGCAACCATATCTGTGCAACAAATGAAGATGAAGACAGTGATGGTGATTGGGACAACTGGATTCATCCGTGTGCGCCCGGAGAGGAGCTAAAGAACTGGTATGCTGAAAACATCGTCCAAGTTACCTGGCAATCAGAGTAATTTATTTGTTTCCTTTTCTTATCATGTTGCATTGTCAAATCCTGCACTTTTCCCAAGGTGAAAGGATCCATTTGTAGGGCCACCATGCTTTGAATGCATTTATTTTACCATGAAATAAAGGACATTTTTCAGAAAAATTGTGTTCTCTTTCTTTTGTTTTAAATTTTTCACAAAAAAAAACAAAAAAATAAAAATGGCAATGTGTTTTTTCTTTTTGTTTGTGTGTTTGCGTCTCTTTTGAAAAATAAACAGATTCTGAAATAAGCACATCGTCTGTGCAGTGTTGATCATCCGGATTCTAGTGATAATGTTCCTGCTATGACCACGCATGACTTTGACAATCCTATCTACCAAGCTGATGAAGGGGTTGAGGAAGACTGTGAACTCTCTGAAGAATTGGTCAGATTGTTGAAACAAGAGGAAAGGGTTATTCAGCCTCATCAGGAAGAAATTGAGATCATCAACATCGGAACTGAAGATGTGATGAAAGAGATCAAGATTGGGGCCAGTCGGCAGGCCGAGATAAAGAAAGAGTTGATTGGTATGCTGCATGAATATGTAGATATCTTCGCCTGGTCGTATCAAGATATGCCAGGGTTGGATACCGACAATGTTGTGCATAAGCTACCATTGAGAGAAGACTGTCCTCCTGTGAAACAGAAGTTGAGAAGAACTCGTCCTGACATGGCGATGAAGATCAAGGAGGAAGTTCAGAAGCAATGGGATGCCAGATTTCTTGCTGTAACTAGTTACCCACCTTGGGTAGCTAACATTGTACCTATAACAAAGAAGGACGACAAAGTCCGGATGTGCGTTGATTACCGGGATTTAAATAGGGCGAGCCGAAAAGATGACTTTCCATTACCTCACATTGATGTGCTGGTAGATAACACTGCTCAATTCTCAGTATTTTCCTTCATGGATGGCTTCTCCGGATATAATCAGATTAAGATGGCGCCGGAAGACATGGAGAAAACAACATTCATTACCCCGTGGGGTACATTCTGCTATATGGTGATGCCCTTTGGTTTGAAGAACGTCGGGGCAACGTATCAGCGGGCTATGGTCACATTGTTCCACGACATGATACACAAATAGATTGAGTGTTATGTGGACGATATGATTGCTAAGTCCCGAGACGAAGAAGAGCATCTGGCCAACCTCAAGAAGCTGTTTGATAGACTGATAAAGTATAAGCTAAGGTTGAATCCAAACAAGTGCACTTTCGGAGTGCGTTCCGGAAAACTGTTGGGTTTCATTGTTAGTCAGAAAGGAATTGAGGTGGATCCTGCAAAAGTAAAAGCAATACAAGATATGCCTGCACCGAAAACAGAAAAAAAGTGTGCGGGTTTTTAGGGAGGTTGAACTACATTTCACGGTTCATATCTCATCTAACTGCCACGTGTGAACCAATATTCAAATTGCTAAGAAAAGAGCAAATGGTCAGGTGGAATGAAGACTGTCAAAGAGCCTTTGAAAAGATAAAAGAATATTTGCAGGAGCCTCCGATTCTAATGCCTCCAGTTCCAGGACGACCGCTTATCATGTACTTGACTGTGCTAGAAGGGTCAATGGGGTGTGTTCTAGGCCAACATGATGAGTCTGGTCGAAAAGAGTACGCTATTTATTACCTTAGCAAAAAGTTTACCGACTGTGAATCCCGTTACTCACTGCTCGAGAAAACTTGCTGCGCTTTGGTATGGGCTGCTCACCGACTGAGACAGTACATGTTGACCCATACCACACTGCTAATCTCCAAAATGGGTCCTGTCAAGTATATCTTTGAGAAACCAGCGTAAACCAGATGGGTTGCTAGGTGGCAAATGATCTTAACAAAATATGACATACAATATACTTCTCAGAAAGCCATCAAAGGAAGTGTATTGTCGGATTACCTTGCACAACAACCTCTTGAAGATGACTATCAACCAATGAAGTTTGATTTCCCTGATGAGGACATCATGTACCTCAAAGAAACTGATTACGAGGAACCACTTCCGGAGGAGGGGCTAGACCCTGAATCCAAATGGAAGCTGATGTTTGATGGGGCAGTCAATATCAACGAACGTGGAATTGGTGTTGTTCTTATCACTCCTGAAGGTGTTCACTTTCCCTTCACTGCCAGAATTACTTTTGGATACACCAACAATGAAGCGGAATGCGAGGCGTGCATAGTGGGAATAGAGGAGGCTATTAATCTTCGGATTAAGACCCTCGATATATTCGGAGATTCAACCATCGTTATCAATCAGGTTACCGGCAAGTGGTATACACACCAAGAACACTTAATTCCTTATAGGGATTATGCCAGAAAACTGTTGACGTTCTTCACAACAGTTAAACTGCAGTACATATCACGTGATGAGAATCAATTTGTTGATGCATTGGCTACTCTTTCTTCGTCTATCAAAGTCTTGTGTTGGAACTACGTGCCCAGGATTGACATTTCCAGGCTTGATGCACCAACTCATGCTTTCTCTGTAGACGCAGTATCTGATGAGAAACCTTGGTACTTTGATATCAAGCTCTTCCTGGAAAAGCAAGAATACCCAGCTGGGGCATTGTTGGTGTAAGCCCTAGAGGCCAATACTTTTTGGTACTTGTATCGGATTATTCGTTTAATAATAAAAGGCATTTCTTTATTATGTTTGTCTTTCAGAATAATAAAGTCCCTAGAATAGTTAGTCTGTTTAATGAAATGTTAAGTGTGACTTAATCATGAGATCCCATTAAACATAAAGACATTATTCTTAAAATATCCGTAGTCAAGCTTTATTGCAAAGTGGGATAACATTAAAGCATTGAGACTATTATGAAGATAGACTGATGATCACATCTCATGGATCATGGATAAAGAGTTATCAAGTCTTGACATAGGTATAAATATTAGGAGTAATATTTATACCGGATTGACCCGCTATGAGAATACTACATAGTATGTTATGCAAAGTGTCATAAGTTATTCTCATGGTGATAATGGTGTATTACCACCCTTCGACCTGAAACCACTATGGACCCTAGATGTAGAGTCGGGTGCTTTATTGCTGATCAAACATTATCCGTAACTGGATGATCATAAAGACGGTTGATGGGCACTCCACGAAGCATGCTGAGGGACATGAGTGTCTTAGATGGAATTTGCCAATCCTGCATAACAGGAGAAATGTCTAAGGGCCCAATATTGAACTGGACAAGGATGACACAGTGTATGCCTTGTGTTCAATATAGACATAGGGGCAAAAGGGTAATTGTACAAACATATATTATCACGAAAAAGGTTTTGTCAGATCACATGACACTTTCGTGACTTGGGTAGCAGTGATGTGTTGCTAGATACCGCTCACTGTTTATTATGTTAAATATATAATTTAATATAATTACCAACGTTACGAAATCCTACAGGGTCACACACATAAGGACAGTTTGATGAGAGATAGAGAAATCAAAGGAACACCGTAAGGTACGGTGCACTTAAGTGAAAAATAGAAATTCGAATAATATAATAATAATTATTGTTATTTTATAATGGTTATAAAATAATAATAAAATAAATATATTTATTATAATAATAGTTATTATAATAATATATAATATTATTATGGATCATGTGAATTGGGCTTTTAGCCCGCAGCCCACAAGAGAGTCTATAAAAGGAACCCTTGTGATGAAGCTTTCACTTGATGCAATTTCGTTTTTGATTCTCTTTTCTCACTCAAATAATTCCGTTCGTAAAGCAGCTAGCACTGTGACCGGAAGCTGTTCGTGTGGACTGAGTAGAGGCGTTGCACTTCATCAACGCTTGTGATCGCTGCATCAAAGATCTGAATCGCCACAAAGAGGTAACGATTCTATCACTGACCATGCTCATTCGTAAGGATCACTAAAGGAAAATTTTGTTTTCCGCTGCGTTTAGATCGCAATTTTCCTTCAGTGGTATCAGAGCCACTTACGAAACCATGGATCTGATAGCTGTTAAATTTCCGTTTTTCTGTATTTGATTCGATTAAAACACAGAATGAATTTAACAATAAACGATTAATTAAATTTGGCATCTGTTGTGTACGATTTGGATGATTGATGTGGATTATGCTTCAGAAACCGACATTAGTATGGTGAAGTTGTGCGATACATTGATCATCCATAGGTTACACAATTAGATCGATCACTTTTATATAAGATATAAGAAATTCTGATGCAAAGATGGTATATGGGATATACTGTTTTGATTTCATCCATTCAATCACATAAGGATTGTAATTCTTTTGAAAGATCATCATTTTCATTCGCTTCGGAATCCGACGTTAGTATGGTGAAGCAATGACATGTTGATCTATCATATTGAGTTATCAATCGAGTTGTGTTTGACGGCATGAAATTGTTGCATTAGGATTAATGGCAGTACAAGTGTTGTATTGCCGCAGACTTTTCCGGTTGGGGTTGTAAATGCACAAAAGTTGTGCAGGAAACGACGTGAAATACAATGAAGTGTTCAAAGTGTGATCAATCAGCCGAAATTTAATTTAGTTTATTCAATTATCGGAATTTTAAACTAATAATAAAAGTGTGTTTATTATTATTTATTTGTGGTGATCAGTTATGGCCTTAGTTTATCCTTTATTATTGTTTTGGGATTTTTAAATACGGCCTGCGTGTCGTGCCTCTCTCTCAATCTCTTTATGTAACTTCTTTTCTCATCTCACTCCCTCGTATGTAAAACGAGTTTTCTTATATGTAATGTAATATTATGTTATGAAGAAAAAGGAAGTATTCAATATTAAAGGAGGATAACCTTGGAGATCATGCTTGGAGAAGCTTAGATCGTTATTAGGTTAGCTTAGGTTCTCTCATTGGCTTGAGAGAACAATTGCGTTAGGGGCCATAATTGTATCTTTTTATATGTATGTTGATGCATGTAATTGTATGTTGATGCATGTGAGAGACGTTTTGCATGTTAAGCCGGTGAGATCAAACTAATAACAAATTCCCTCAAAATTAAATATTAAGTTTATGCTTTCCAATTTTTAGCACTCATCAAGACTAGTATCGAGCATTGTAGGTTTCGCCTACGCGAGGTGCATGTTTTATATTAGTAAGGTGTGATGGGATAATTGTAATATCCAATTGCTAAAACAATGGGTCAAACTTAACTAAACAAATTATAATAAGATTATACATGTTTAGAAGCAAGAATTGGGAATGATTCATGTGATGGATCAGAATAAGGAGTTATTCACCCAATTGAAAATATTCGAGAGTTGTATGAGATACAATTGGAAGGAGTTCCTACCTAAATAACTTAGTTTTGTGTAATCAGCCTAACGCTGACTTAAAACAAAGTGAAACATGGATCTCGACCCACTAGAAAGTCTTCCAACGGGATTTTCCGAATCAAATGATGAGGGTCATTTGTTTTGAATAAAATAGTGGGAGCATATTTGATTAAAGGCCTAATTAAATATGTTATTTTAATGATACTTATATTTTCATATTTCTCTTGTAGATTACCATGACAACAAACACATCGAACAATATTTTGCGATCCATCCTAGATAAGGAAAAATTGTCTGGGACAAATTTCCTGGATTGGCACCGTAATCTGAGGATTGTCCTCAAGCACGATAAGAAGCTGTATGTCTTGGAGACACCAGTTCCTGAGGAGGAACCTCCTAGTTCTGCACCAAAGGCAGAAAGAGATGCTTATAAGAAGCATTTCGATGATGCCAATGAAACCGCTTGCCTCATGCTTGCTACCATGAACTCTGAGTTGCAAAAGCAACACGAGAACATGTCTGCGTTCGATATGATCGGACATCTGAAAATGCTTTATCAAGAGCAAGCAAGAAATGAGAGGTTTCAGGTTTCAAAGTCCCTTTTTAACAGCAAGTTAGCTGAGGGAGCCCCTGTAAGTCCCCATGTACTCAAGATGATTGGGTATGTGGAGAACCTTGACAGATTAGGGTTTCCCCTTGGAAAGGAACTTGCGATTGATCTGATCTTGCAATCGTTGCCAGAGAGCTTCAGTCAGTTTGTCCTGAATTTCAATATGAATGACTTGGACAAAAGTCTTCCAGAACTGCTAGGCATGTTGAGAACTGCTGAGCAGAATATGAAGACAAAAGGGAAATCCATTCTGATGGTCAGTAATGGAAAGAAACAGAACAAGAGGCCCATCAAACAGGGTGGTAGAGGGAAAGGCAAGGAAGTTGCCAAACCCAAACCCACTCCTCCTGTTTTGAAGCCTAGTGGAGGAATAGCAAAGGAGGGCACTTGCTTCCATTGCGGTAAGACCGGACATTGGAAGAGAAATTGCCCAAAGTACCTGGAAGATAAGAAAAATGGAGTAGAGACTTCAAATTCAGGTATTTTTGTTATTGAAATTAATTTATCTACTTCTGCATCATGGGTATTAGATACTGGATGCGGTTCTCACATTTGTACTAATGTGCAGGGGCTAAAAAGGAGTAGAGATTTGGCAAAAGGTGAAGTTGACCTACGAGTTGGCAATGGAGCAAAGGTTGCTGCTTTAGCTGTAGGAACTTATGTTTTAACTTTACCTAGTGGTTTAATAATTCAGTTAGAGAACTGTTATTATGTACCTGCAATTAGCAGGAATATTATTTCCGTTTCTTGTTTGGACAAGTTTGGTTTTTCATTCATAATAAAGAACAATTATTGCTCCATTTATTTGAATGATATATTCTATGCTACTGCAAAAATGAATAATGGACTATATGTCCTTGATCTTGAAATGCCAATTTATAACATTAATACTAAAAGGTTGAAACCTAATGAGTTGAATCCAACTTACCTTTGGCACTGTCGATTAGGCCACATAAATGAGAAACGCATTTCCAAACTCCATAAAGATGGACTCTTGGACTCTTTTGATTATGAATTATATGAGACATGCAGATCTTGTTTAATTGGAAAGATGACAAAGTCCCCATTCACAGGAAAAGGTGAAAGGGCTAATGATCTTTTGGCACTCATACATACTGATGTATGTGGACCACTGAACATACCAGCCAGAGGAGGTTTTCAGTACTTCATCACTTTTACTGATGACTTCAGTAGATACGGATATGTGTATTTAATGAAACACAAATCTGAGTCCTTTGAAAAGTTCAAGGAATTCAAGAATGAAGTACAAAACCAACTAGGTAAGAATATTAAAGTTCTTCGATCAGATCGAGGCGGTGAATATTTAAGCCTAGAATTTGATGACCATCTAAAAGAGTATGGGATTCTATCCCAACTTACTCCTCCTGGAACACCACAATGGAATGGTGTATCTGAGAGAAGAAATCGAACCTTGTTAGACATGGTCTGATCCATGATGAGTCACGCCGATCTTCCAAACTCCTTTTGGGGACATGCATTATTAACAGCAGCTTACACACTTAACCGTGTTCCATCCAAAAAGGTTGATAAGACACCATATGAGATATGGAGTGGTAAGAAACCACATATGTCTTACATGAAGATTTGGGGTTGCGAAGTTTACGTCAAACGACAAATTTCAACCAAGCTTGAGCCCAAATCTGACAAATGCTTATTTGTGGGGTATCCTAAAGAAACAAGAGGATATTACTTCTACAATCCTTCTGAGGGCAAAGTGTTTGTCGCTCGAACTGGAGTCTTTCTGGAAAGGGATTTTATTTCCAAAGGAAACAGTGGGAGGAAAATAGAGCTTGAAGAAATTCAAGAATCACAAAACATTGAAACACCTATGGAGGGACTAGAGCAGGAAACACAAGTAGTTGTGGAAGAGCAACCTGCTCAAGTAGAACAAGACCAGCGTAGGTCAAGCAGGATACGTCACCAACCTGAGAGATATGGATATCTCATAAGTGATCAGGGTGATGTATTACTCATGGATCAAGATGAGCCTGTGACCTACAAAGAGGCCATAACTGGTCCTGAGTCTGAGAAGTGGCTAGAAGCCATGAAATCTGAAATGGATTCCATGTACACAAACCAGGTTTGGACCTTGGTAGAACCTCCTATAGGAGTTAACCCTATAGGATGCAAGTGGGTCTTCAAGAAGAAGACTGACATGGATGGTAAGGTACATACCTATAAAGCAAGACTGGTTGCAAAAGGCTATAAACAAATTCATGGGGTTGACTATGATGAAACCTTTTCACCAGTTGCAATGCTTAAATCTGTTCGGATTTTACTTGCCATCGCTGCATATCATGATTATGAAATATGGCAGATGGATGTCAAAACTGCTTTCCTTAATGGGAATCTTCTTGAGGATGTGTACATGACACAACCTGAAGGATTTGACATACCACAAGATGCCCAAAAGATATGCAAGTTACAGCGATCAATCTATGGATTGAAGCAAGCTTCCAGAAGCTGGAATCTTCGTTTTGATGAAACCGTAAAACAATATGGATTCATCAAAAATGAAGATGAACCTTGTGTCTACAAGAAGGTTAGTGGGAGCATGATCGTGTTTCTGGTATTATATGTAGATGACATATTACTCATTGGAAATGATGTCCCTACCTTGCAACAAGTGAAGACTTGGTTAGGGAATTGTTTTTCTATGAAAGACCTAGGTGAAGCAGCCTATATATTAGGAATTAGGATCTATAGAGATAGATCACAAAAACTGCTTGGCCTAAGTCAGAGTACATACATAGATAAAGTGTTGAGACGCTTTAATATGCATGATTCCAAGAAAGGATTCATACCTATGCAACATGGTCTGTGTTTATCAAAAACACAATCCCCTTCAACTAAGGAAGAAAGGGATCGCATGAATAAGATTCCATATGCATCTGCAATAGGATCTATCATGTATGCCATGTTATGTACTCGACCAGATGTCTCGTATGCATTAAGTGCAACGAGTAGGTACCAATCTGATCCCGGTGATGCTCACTGGGTAGCTGTCAAGAATATCCTTAAGTACTTGAGAAGGACTAAGGATTCATTCTTGATATATGGAGGTCAGGAAGAGCTTGATGTAATTGGTTACACTGATGCTAGCTTCCAGACAGATAAGGATGATTTTAGATCACAATCTGGTTATGTGTTCTGTCTCAATGGTGGCGCTGTGAGCTGGAAAAGTTCAAAGCAGGAAACAGTTGCTGATTCTACAACTGAGGCCGAGTATATTGCTGCCTCAAATGCAACAAAGGAAGCTGTTTGGATCAAGAAGTTCATTAGTGAACTTGGCATAGTCCCTAGCATTGTGGATCCCATTGGTTTATATTGTGATAACAATGGTGCTATTGCACAAGCTAAGGAGCCTAGATCTCACCAACGATCCAAACACATACTTAGGCGTTATCACCTCATTAGAGAGATAATCGATCGGGGAGATGTGAAGATATGCAGAGTACCTACACTTGACAATATTGCTGACCCATTAACAAAGCCTCTTGCGCAACAGAAGCATGATGGTCATACTAGATCTATGGGTATTAAGGGTATTGCCTAATTGGCTCTAGTGCTAGTGGGAGATTGTTGGTGTAAGCCCTAGAGGCCAATACTTTTTGGTACTTGTATCGGATTATTCGTTTAATAATAAAAGGCATTTCTTTATTATGTTTGTCTTTCAGAATAATAAAGTCCCTAGAATAGTTAGTCTGTTTAATGAAATGTTAAGTGTGACTTAATCATGAGATCCCATTAAACATAAAGACATTATTCTTAAAATATCCGTAGTCAAGCTTTATTGCAAAGTGGGATAACATTAAAGCATTGAGACTATTATGAAGATAGACTGATGATCACATCTCATGGATCATGGATAAAGAGTTATCAAGTCTTAACATAGGTATAAATATTAGGAGTAATATTTATACCGGATTGACCCGCTATGAGAATACTACATAGTATGTTATGCAAAGTGTCATAAGTTATTCTCATGGTGATAATGGTGTATTACCACCCTTCGACCTGAAACCACTATGGACCCTAGATGTAGAGTCGGGTGCTTTATTGCTGATCAAACATTATCCGTAACTGGATGATCATAAAGACGGTTGATGGGCACTCCACGAAGCATGCTGAGGGACATGAGTGTCCTAGATGGAATTTGCCAATCCTGCATAACAGGAGAAATGTCTAAGGGCCCAATATTGAACTGGACAAGGATGACACAGTGTATGCCTTGTGTTCAATATAGACATAGGGGCAAAAGGGTAATTGTACAAACATATATTATCACGAAAAAGGTTTTGTCAGATCACATGACACTTTCGTGACTTGGGTAGCAGTGATGTGTTGCTAGATACCACTCACTGTTTATTATGTTAAATATATAATTTAATATAATTACCAACGTTACGAAATCCTACAGGGTCACACACATAAGGACAGTTTGATGAGAGATAGAGAAATCAAAGGAACACCGTAAGGTACGGCGCACTTAAGTGAAAAATAGAAATTCGAATAATATAATAATAATTATTGTTATTTTATAATGGTTATAAAATAATAATAAAATAAATATATTTATTATAATAATAGTTATTATAATAATATATAATATTATTATGGATCATGTGAATTGGGCTTTTAGCCCGCAGCCCACAAGAGAGTCTATAAAAGGAACCCTTGTGATGAAGCTTTCACTTGATGCAATTTCGTTTTTGATTCTCTTTTCTCACTCAAATAATTCCGTTCGTAAAGCAGCTAGCACTGTGACCGGAAGCTGTTCGTGTGGACTGAGTAGAGGCGTTGCACTTCATCAACGCTTGTGATCGCTGCATCAAAGATCTGAATCGCCACAAAGAGGTAACGATTCTATCACTGACCATGCTCATTCGTAAGGATCACTAAAGGAAAATTTTGTTTTCCGCTGCGTTTAGATCGCAATTTTCCTTCAGGCATCATCCATGACAAGAAGACCTTAAGGCGACTTGCTGCTAGTTTCTTCTTGAATACAGATGGGGTTTTGTATAAGAGGAACTTTGACATGGTCTTGCTCAGATGCGTGGATAGACACGAAGCAAGCCTGTTAATGCAGGAAGTCCACGAGGGATCCTTCGGTACTCATGCAGGAGGGCATGCTATGGCTAAGAAATTATTGAGATCGGGGTACTATTGGATGACAATGGATGCAGACTGTTGCTCATACGCCCGTAAATGCCACAAATGCCAGATTTATGCAGACAAAGTGCATGTTCCTCCAAGCCCGCTCAACGTCATGTCATCTCCTTGGCCCTTTTCTATGTGGGGCATTGATATGATCGAAAAAATAGAGCCTACCGCTTCAAATGGTCATCGCTTCATCTTGGTTGCGATTGATTACTTCACTAAGTGGGTTGAAGCAGCATCTTATGCCAATGTCACTCGTCAAGTGGTATCCAGATTTTTGAAGAGAGACATTATTTGCAGATACAGAGTGCCCGAAAGAATCATTACTGACAATGGTTCTAACTTGAACAACAGGATGATGGAAGAATTGTGTCAGGACTTCCAAATTCAACATCACAACTCTTCTCCTTACCGACCAAAGATGAACGACGAATAAGAATATCAAGAAGGTTGTGCAAAAGATGGTTGTCAATTACAAAGATTGGCATGAGATGTTACCATTTGCGTTGCATGGGTACCGAACGTCAGTCAGGACATCAACTGGGGCAACTCCTTTCTCATTGGTATATGGTATGGAGGCAGTCTTGCCTGTTGAAGTAGAGATTCCTTCATTGCGTGTGATGATGGACGTGAAGCTTGATGAGGCTAAATGAGTGCGTGCTCGATATAATCAGCTATGTCTAATTGAGGAAAAGAGATTAGCGGCTATCTGTCATGGTGAGCTTTATCATAGAAGAATGAAGCGAGCATTCGACCAACGAGTACGTACTCGGGAGTATCAAGTAGGAGAGCTTGTACTCAAGAGGATTGTTCCTCCAGGTTCAGATCACAGGGGCAAGTGGACCCCAAACTACGAAGGACCATTCATAGTGAAGAACGTTTTCTCAGGCGGAGCGCTGATGCTCACTACTATGGATGGAGAAGATTTCCAATCCCCTGTTAACTCGGACACAGTTAAAAAATACTTCGCATAAAAAGACCCGCTGGACACAAAAACAGAATTTAAGTCCAGGCAAGAAAAGGGCATCCCGGCGAGATAAAAACAGAATAAAAATCTCGGGAAAAAGTTAGGGAAAATAAATAAAAAAGGTACACCCGCTGAGGTGAAAAGCCACATTGGATAACTCAGGCAAAAAAAGGGTATCCCGGATGCTGCAGGCCACGTCCCCATTATTGATGAGCAGACCGATGCACCAGTGGACGAGATGCAGGATACCATGGATGCTGCTGAGCCAGTACAGGACATCCCTGAGTCCTCCACCAGACAGCCACCTGTACCCGACATCACACTTGAAGACGTCCACCGTGCCATTCATCCGCAGAATCAGATGAATGCCGCACTCGAGCGAAGGCAAAAAGAGCAATATGACGCACTACTTTCAGCTGTTGCCAGTAACCAGAGGACGAAAGATGAGAAGCTTGGAGAGATTTTTAGCGAGCTAGAGGCCTTGCGTATTGATATCACTGCTTTCACGGCCACCGGTTCTGATCCAGAAGCGACTCCGACCAGACGCTCTCGCACCAGAAGTCGAGGCCGTGGTCGTCAGCAGCCTTAGTTTATGTTTATGTTTTAGTTTTTTTCGCATTTCTGATTTTTGTATTGTATTTTCCCCGCTATTATATCACAACATTGAGGACAATGTCTGATATAGTGTGGGAGAGATACCTTTCCTTTTTCCGCATTTCCCTTTCCGCATTTTCCATTTCGTTGTATTTCCCTTTCCGTATTTCAATTAAACAAAGTAATATTTGTGCTATTTCTTCAGTTTCAGAATTTTCCCCGTTTATTTAGCCATACCGAAATTTTTTGTTTTATCTTCGCATTACCTGACTTACCTATATGAAATCGTAGTTAGGAAGCTGAGAAAGATTCAACAAGATCAATACAGTCTTGACACCTTAGACTTCCTACTTAAGCATTCCCTTCCGATAATTGTTACGACTACACCTTAAGTTTCAGTTCTAAAGTAACCCCTAGTAGTTTATACTAGCAGTCAGCACCGTTTGAACACAAACCACGTGGGGAGCCGATGAACATAAGTGTTTGATGCCTAATCTATAATGATCCTTCATATCTCGATGCCAGTAAAAAGAAATTGCACCAAAGTACACTGTCGCATATAAGAAACGAGAAATATGAGAAGGAGTCCATTGCGGGTTGGTTCAGAGGTACCTGGTTCTGAACTTGGTAGGGCGTGCTACGGCTCGATCCCCCACAACCTCCAATTCGGATAATATATATAGGGTTGCCACATTCGTGTACCAGACCCCGTGCTTATAAAGGATCAAAGTCACTAACCGGCTACTCCACTACGTGCGTGCTAAGGCAAAGGGCTTAATGTGATTGCGCTAGAATGAAACCGGGTGAAATAAGATCGAAAGACTCTAGGTAGAATCGCAACGCAATTACCGAATGTTTCGTTTAACGGGAAGTCGACGACTTAGCTTGTTGCTTGTGTCATTAGTGTATCGTTAGTGTTTTATTCTAGTACCGGTTTATCTAGCAAAACGATTCCTCGTATGGTTTGTTATGTGTATGCGTCGATGGAAACCTATCCGATCATTTTTCAACCGACTATTTGCTTGAGGACAAGCAAAGGTTTAAGTTTGGGGAAGTTTGATAACGAGAAATCGTATCGTTTTATTACTATGTTTCAATGTCGTTTTATCGCACATTTATTGTATTAACACCCGATTCTTCGAGTTTTCTATGCCATTTTGCAGGTATACCAATTATAGAGCTAAATCATGAGCCAAAGGTGAAATGAACAAAAACAAGCATGAAAAGAAGAAGAAGAAAGGAATTCTGCAAATGCTGCATAATTTGTAACAGCCACGATCGTCACCAAGCTGTCACGACCGTGACGCGCTAACTGGACCACTCACGATCGTCACCAAGCTGTCACGACCGTGACGCGCCTTAAATGAAGAAAACAAGCGTAACGCCCTTGTCACGAACGTGACAAAGGGAAAATAGGTTTACTTGGAATGAATTGGTCATGATACGTGCAACGTGAAGTCAAAACAGTTCCTATTCTTCCGCAGACTCAGTAACACATTTTCTCCTGGATTCTCTCTTCAACAACGAAGCCCACGCATGGATTTCAACTGCCAAGCCCAAATTATGTTTTCTATAAATAGCTTGATTACAAAGTAGAACACACAGAGTTTGATTTTAATATTTTTCGCGGAAGCTCTGCCGTATTTTTGTTGCACCCTATTTTATTACTTTTCCAGCAATTACTCTTGTTCTTGTTTTAATTTCTATATCCCAACCAAATAAAATAACAATTTCCAACATTAGGAAATTGTTATTATTTATTTTCTTTCAAGCCTTCAACATTTCGTTTGATTTTATTTTCGATTCCGGTTCCGCACTCCGAGCTTGCCAGACTGTGGAAGAAGGAGTTTTACAATTTTTATTATTCAGGTTTTTAATAATTTCGCATTTATATTAATTTAATTATTTATGTTAAGAATTTATTTTTATTATTTTATAATGCATATTTTAATTTATGTTCATCTGTTTCTGCATCTGTCTGGTACAACAAATATGAGTAGCTAATTAAATTAGGCGGTATGTAATTAAAATACACTAAATCGGTAAAATCGAATCTAAGCTAAAACAATTTAGAACTTAAAATTCTGGCTGTGACTTTTTATTATAAAAAATAATCTTTTTGTTACTAGAGTAAGGAAAGTGTAATAGGTTAGGTCGAGACCACGAGAGTGTGAGATTTTAACCAGATAGCTAAAGTTAGGCATTTAATTTAAATACAGCGAGAGCGCTTTAAAATGAATTAGACTTATTAAGTTTCCAAAAATTATCTTCTAAACACTTATGGGCTAGCGAGAGCAGGCATAAGGCTTTAGGAGTAAGATCTGAGATAAGACCACGAGAGTGTGAGTTAAAGATATTTAAACTGATAACCTCTACATAATATATTAAGTGAACCATCCTTATAAGCTTAGTTAGATTGACCCGCCTAGGTTAACATAATTACATACCGACCGCCTTCTTATTATTTAATTAAACTAAATTTAATTCTCGTTCTAATCCTTAAAACCAAATCGTGACAACCATCCACCTTAGCTAAACTAGTAAACCCTCTAGCACTAAGTGATCATAAAGTCCATGTGGGATCGACAATCTTTTATATTACTTCGATAGGTTGTGCGCTTGCAGTTAAGATACTGCTAGACACATATCGCGTCTCTGCGTTCCATCAAGTTTTTGGCGCCGTTGTCGGGGAACTTAATTTAGTTACTAGTGCACTTTAGAGTAGCATTGTCTAGACTAAGGTAACAACTATTTCTTTTCTTAATCTAATTTCCCGAGTGTATGCCAAGTACTCGCTCTCAAGGCGAAAACTTGCAACCTCTAGTCCCAGAATCGGAACGCTTCTTACACGTAAGAAGACGAATATTCGATTACGAACGAAATTACAACATTCCAGATCTTCAAATTGATCCACCTAAACCGGTCGGAACATCAAAGAACGCAAAGATGGCTGAAGAACCGAATCATCCACTCAAATATTACGCTAGTCCTTCGCAAGCTGAACCGCATTCCAGCATTGCCGCACCGACTATCAACCGAAACTATTTCGAATTGAAACCTTCGCTGATATCAGCCGTGCAACAAAATCAATTCGCCGGAAATCCTACCGAGGATCGGAACCTTCATCTTTCGATATTTGTGCAGTACGCACATACTGTAAAAGCTAATGGAGTTACCCAAGAAGCTATTAGATTGCGTCTTTTTCCTTTTTCACTTTGAGACAGAGCTAGAGCCTGGCTTCAGTCTCTACCCTCGAATTCAGTAACTACGTGGAAGGAACTAAAGAGAGTCTTCTTGACAAGATATTTCCCACCTAGCAAGACAGCTATGCTAAGAGCTCAAATCAACGGATTTAAGCAAAAGGAAAACGAGTCACATTTCGAAGCTTGGGAACGCTATAAAGATATGCTGAGACTTTGTCCACATCACAGATTAGTAGAATGGATGGTCATCCATACCTTCTACAATGGACTCTTGTACAATACAAGAATGACAATTGACGCTGCTGCAGGCGGTGCACTAATGGACAAAGAATATAATGATGCTTATGCACTTATCGAGAGTATGGCTCAAAACCATTACCAACGGGGAAGCGAAAGAGTCGCAACTGAGAAACCAACAAAAGGAGGTATGTACGAAGTAAGTAGTATGGACCAAGTCAATGCAAAGTTTGACCAACTAAACCAAAAGATCGACAACTTGGCCATAACACCAACAGCCACCGTGGCTGCGGTAACACCTAACTGTGAGTTATGTGGAGTTCCAGGACATGTTGTCCCTGATTGTCAACTATTAGCAGGAATTCCCACAGATCAAGTGAATTATGCTCAAGGAAACCCATACTCAAACACATACAACCCAGGTTGGAAGAATCATCTGAACTTCTCCTATAAGAACAACAATGCTTTATACGCGTCAGTTCAAGCACCAGCTACACCACCAGGATATCAAAAGACTGCTCCTAATGTCCTTAGAAAATCGAACATTGAGTTGATGATGGAAAACTTCATAGCTACCCAATCTCAGACGAACAAGGATTTCTTAAACCAAAACATACACACTAGTGAGCAGATTAAGCAATTAGTGAGCAAGGTAGATGCGTTAGCTACATATAACAAAATGCTAGAAACTCAGATTTCACAAGTAACTCAACAACAAGCACCTACCGCTGCACCAGCTGGAGTATTTCCTGGACAACCTCAACCTAATCCGAAAGGACAGGCTAATGCTGTGATATTAAGAAGTGGCAAGGAACTTGACGGACCTACCGATCCAAGACTTGACAATCCAGCCATGTACCAAAAACCGGATAAACCGACTGAAATGGTGAATGAACCAGAAGAAAAGGAAGATAATAATCAAGAGGCAGTGGAGAAAGAAAAGCCTTATGTGCCTCCACCACCTTATAAACCACCAATTCCGTACCCTCAGAGATTAACCAATTCTAAGACGATGGGCCAGTTTAAGAAATTTGTGGAACTTCTGAAATAGTTGAATATTACTATTTCGTTTACAGAAGCTATCACTCAAATGCCCTTGTATGCTAAGTTTCTAAAAGAAATCTTATCCAATAAGAAAAAGATAGAGGATAACGGAACCATTACACTTACTGCTGAGTGTAGCGCAATAATTCAGAATAATATGCCTCCTAAGCTAAAAGATCCAGGAAGTTTCTCTATACCGTGTGTAATAGGAAAATTCGTCATTGACAAAGCTCTATGCGATTTAGGAGCCAATATCAGTGTTATGCCCTTAACAATTTGCAAAAGGCTAGACATGGGAGACCTAAGACCAACTAAAATGTCTGTTCAACTAGCCGATCGCTCTATTAAATATCCTGTAGGCATACTAGAAAACGTCCCAATACGTATAAGACAATTCTATATTCCTACTGATTTTATAATCATGGACATCTCTGAAGACTCCACTACACCTATCATACTAGGAAGACCATTCTTAGCTACCGCCGGAGCTATTATAGACGTAAAGAAAGGAAAGCTAACCTTTGAAGTAGGTGAAGAGAAAGTTGAATTTATTTTAACACAATTCTTACAATCACCAGCTATAGAGGATACATGCTATTTATTGGATGTAATTGACGAATGTGTAAGAGAAATGGAAATGAAAGAAACTACTTATTCTGAAATTATGAAAATTCAAATCCCTCCGATTTTCAAAGATGACAATTAGCGTGAACCATATCAAGATGATAGTCTAAGCGAAAGTTTAGCACTTACACCGGATCCCATGCCAAGTAAGAATAAACCTACATTAGAGTTAAAAACTTTACCTAAGAACCTAAGATACAAATTCTTAGACACTGAATGTACAAGACTAGTTATAATCAATTCCAGTTTAGGAACAATTGAAACAAAGAAACTTTTAGATGTCTTAAAGAAATATCCAACTGCATTAGGATATAACATATCTGATCTCAAAGGAATATGCCTTTTAATCTGTATGCATCGTATTCTGCTAGAAGAAGATTGCAAAACCTCCAGAGAATCTCAAAGAAGAATTAACCCAATCCTTAGTACTGTAGTAAAGGAAGAAGTTAAGAAACTACTAGACGCTGGAATAATATATCCAATCTCTGATAGTAAATGGGTTAGTCCCGTACATGTGGTACCAAAGAAAGGAGGTATCACTGTAGTGAAAAACGCTAAAGGCAAATCGATATCACAAAGAGTAGTGACAGGACATAGAGTGTGCATCGATTATCGTAAACTAAACAAAGCCACTCGAAAAGATCATTTCCCACTACCTTTTATAGATCAAATGTTAGAACGATTAGCCAAACACTCGTATTTCTGTTATCTAGATGGTTACTCAGGATTTTTCCAAATCCCTATCCACCCAGACGATCAAGAGAAGACTACATTCACATGCCCTTATGGAACGTTCGCTTATAGACGAATGCCCTTTGGATTATGCAACGCTCCTGCAACCTTTCAAAGATGTATGATGTCAATCTTCGCAGATTTCATAAACAACATCATGGAAGTGTTCATGGACGACTTCTCTGTATGCGGGCAAAGTTTTGAAGGATGTCTATCAAATTTAGAAATGGTATTAGAAAGATGTGTAAAAGTAAACCTCGTGCTTAACTGGGAGAAATGTCATTTCATGGTCAGAGAAGGAATCGTACTAGGACACGTTATATCTGATAAGGGAATTGAAGTTGATAAAGCTAAGATAGAAGTCATAAAAGATCTTCAACCCCCTAAGACCGTTCGAGAAATACGAAGCTTTTTAGGACACGCCGGTTTCTACCGACGATTCATCAAAGATTTCTCGAAAATCACTAAACCTCTTACCGGTTCATTAATGAAAGACGCTGAGTTCATATTCAATAAAGATTGTCTTAAAGCATTCGAAACTCTAAAAATAGCCCTCATCACCGCACCAATCATGCAACCACCTGACTGAAGATTACCTTTCGAAATCATGTGCGATGCGAGTGACTATGCTGTAGGCGCAGTTCTAGGACAAAGGAAGGACAAGAAACTTCACGCAATTTACTATGCCAGTAGAACCTTAGATTCTGCTCAGATGAACTACGCCACTACTGAAAAAGAATTGTTAGCAGTTGTCTTTGCGCTTGATAAGTTCCGTTCCTACCTAGTGGGAGCAAAAATAATCGTCTACACAGACCACGCTGCTATCAGATATCTATTAACCAAGAAAGATGCTAAACCAAGACTCTTGAGATGGATTTTACTCTTACAAGAGTTTGATCTCGAAATAAAAGATAAGAAAGGTACTGAAAACGTCGTAGCGGACCATTTATCTAGAATAGAAGGTATTAAACCCGAACAAGTGCCGATCAACGACGATTTTCCGTATGAACAGCTGATAGCACAAATAGGAAGCAACCCAGTTCAGTTAGACATAGATGAACCAAAACCCGTGGAAACAATCCAAACAACCGTAGGACTGCCATGGTACGCTGACATTGTCAACTACTTAGCTGCAGGAGCTCTTCCACCTGATTTAACCTATCAGCAGAAAAAGAAATTCTTTCACAATCTCAAACATTACTATTGGGATGAACCATTATTGTTCAAAAGAGGACCCGACGAAATCTTTCGTCGATGTATTCCCGAAGAAGAAATAGAAGATGTCATTGCTCATTGTCATTCATCTTCTTATGGTGGACATGCAAGCACTTCCAAGACTTGTGAAAAAATCTTAAAAGCTGGCCTATTCTGGCCTAATTTATGGAAAGATGTCCACATCGCTGTTATAAATTGCGATCGGTGTCAACGCACCAGTAATATTTCAAGAAGAGATGAAATGCCTCAAAGAGGAATATTAGAAGTAGAAGTCTTTGACGTCTGGGGAATAGATTTCATGGGACCATTCCCATCATCTTTCGGTAATAATTACATACTCGTAGCTGTCGATTACGTTTCAAAATGGATTGAGGCTATAGCTTCTCCTATAAATGACACACGAGTAGTAATTAAGTTTTTCAAAAATATAATCTTTCCAAGATTTGGTGTGCCTAGACTTGTCATTAGTGACGGTGGCTCGCATTTCATTTCGAAAATCTTTGACAAATTACTATCTAAATATGGAGTCAGACATCGTGTAGCAACACCATATCATCCACAAACAAGTGGACAGGTCGAAGTCTCAAACAGAGAAATCAAACAAATCTTAGAAAAGACTGTAGCCATATCTAGGAAAGATTGGTCATCTAAACTTAATGAAGCTTTATGGGCTTATAGGACAACCTACAAGACACCCATAGGAACTACACCTTTCAAATTAGTATATGGAAAGTCTTGTCATCTCCCGGTAGAACTAAAACACAAAGCATATTGGGCGATTAAAACTCTCAATATAAACTATAATGCCGCAGGAGAAAAGCGAATCCTCGACATTAACGAATTAGAAGAGTTAAGGTTAGATGCTTATGAGAATGCTAAAATATATAAAGAAAGAACTAAGCGATGGCACGATAAACGCCTATCTAGGAAAGAATTTAGTGTGGGAGACGTTGTACTCCTCTTTAATTCAAGACTTAGGCTCTTTCCTGGAAAACTAAAATCTAGATGGTCAGGACCCTTTGAAATAACTAGAGTGTTCCCGAGCGGAGCAATAGAAATTAAGGGTAGGAATAGTGAACCGTTCACAGTAAACAGACAACGATTAAAACATTACCATAAAGTTGAAAATAGAGATTATGCAAATAATCTAAGGCTTTTAGAGTTGTCCACTAATTTCCCTGATTAATCTACCCCTAAGCATTACGTCAGGCTTATGACGATAAAAACAACGCTTAGTGGGAGGCAACCCATTTTTTATCATTTTAACCAATTTATCATTTTATCAATTTATTAATTTATTGTTTTATCATTTTATCATTTTATCATTTTGTTTCATTATTATCATTATTGATTTTATTTATGCATTTATTTTCTTATTTTCTTTATTTTAATTTTTATTTTCTAAATCACTTTTACAGATTTTCTAAAGTCTTTTCCACTTTCCTTTTCCCCCTGATTTGTTTCCTCCACATTTACACTAACTATGGCTAACCAACCGAGAAACATTATGGAAACCAAATTTAGAGGTAGAAACCAGAGAATGAAATTTGAAGAGTTATCACATAGACCAATGGATTTGACTCTGTACCCGGATGATCTGACTATGGAAACTTTAGGTATACATGATAGCATCTATTACTTGTTTAACCAACTTGGATGGGAGAATGCTCTTATAAAACAAAAATTTGTAACTTACCGCGAGCTCACCCTTGAGTTCTTAAGCTCCTTAGTTTACTTACCCGAGCGCGGTTTTGGATTCAGGAAAGGATTTATCAATTTCCGACTATTCGGAATAGAATATGACTTTAACCATAAAGAACTAGCTGACTTATTAGGATTCCCTAGTGGACCCTTTGCTTTTACTACCACACAGGTAGAATTGATGGACATTGAGCTGGACTTCTTTTGGGGAACCTTAACCGAAAATTACCATCCTGAGCCGAATAACATGAACAATGATGAGATATATAACCCTGCTATCCGCTATTTCCATAAGATCCTTGCCCAAACCTTCTTTGGAAAGGGAGAAAACCTCACTGGAGTATCTAAAGATGAGATATTCATTATGTCCTGTCTGACCAATGGACAGCCAGTTAATGGTGTGCCTTTTATGATGCAAACCTTCACCCGAATCCAAGAAGAACCTGATCTACCCATATTGGTAGGAGGCCTGGTCACCATGATTGCTGATGCCTTAGGACTAAGATACCAATTACACAAGTGTAACCATTTAGGTACCATCCGTCCTATGAATCTGAACTTTTGCTTTAACCGCCAAATCATAAGAAACTTAGGACAACCACCTTACGAGTACCTGATCAGAAATGAAGTAGTAACCCTGTTCACATTACCAAACCATGCTAGAGTCAGTGTTCACAATAAAGATAATTGGCTTTACAAGCTTACCCCTCCTAACTATCCATCCACTCCCGAAACACCACAATCTTACAAAATAAGGGATGACATAATGACTGATGTAGAAAGTGACCCTGAGACATCTCCTGGTTACCATGACATTGACCACACTGATGAAGTGATTGAAACCCCTGAAGTAAATCAAGTAGGATATGCTGACAACTTAAAGAAAATTATGAATACTCTTGAAGTTTACCAAGCCGATATTCATGCTGTTAAGGATGAGGTTAAAAGCATGTGATTGGACGTTATAGGTTTAACTGGCATAACATGTGAACAATTCTACCATTTAAACTCCGCACTTGAAGATTTGAAGAAGCAACTTTGAAAATGCTGTAGTGATTTAATTTATTTTACTTTTCGTTTTTGTTTCTAGTTAGTTTTAACATTTTGCAAACATTTCGTACCTTATTTCTATTAATGTAATTTTCCTTCCATTATATCAAAAGCAAAGTACTTCTAGTTTTGCCACTTTCTATTTTAATCAATTTCTATGCTTTCCATTACTTACTGTTATATTTAAATTGATTAATATTTTATGATTTCTCGTGTGATGAAATTTGATGCTAATATTTGTTGATCCAATATTATATATATTGTTTGTGTTGGAATTAAATGAGAAGTGATAAAGAAAAAATTGCATTGAACGAAGTGAGATAATGCATTCTGTGAAAAAAAATTATAAGTTTAAAGCCATCACGGTCGTCATCCACCACTCACGATCGTGACAAGCTATTTAGCGCGTGACGACCGTAAGACATCCCTCACGACCGTGACCACCCTGTTATACGAATTATGAGAAACAGAACCGTTCACCTTCGCAGAACCCACTCCTCCATTTTCACAAAAATAAGAAAGCTCCCATTATCTCCTCATTATCCTGTAACCTCCCATTACCCTCAATCAATTTCATTAACCTTCTCCATTTATTCCAAACCTCTCCCATTCACTCATTTCATTATAATCCGAACAAAATTCTTCACATTTTTCATTTTCTCACAAAAACTCAAAAATCTCTCATCTTTCATTCCCGTACTTGCATGTAATGGAGAATATCCAATTCAGAGATGGTGACCAAGGAGAAACTCAAAGACAAAAGTTTATCAGGTTTCAGAATCGTGGCGTCCAACCCACTCGGTATGTCGACATTGACTGCTTGAGGGAGTTAGGACTGCTCAACGGCGTGAAGCTCCTGCTTAGGCATGTTGGTTTGTGGCACTTGTGCAGTCAACCACAACCAACATTCGAAATCCTCACCTTGGAATTTCTGAGTTCGTTTTAGTATGTTACACCTCCCGGTTCATCAAGTCAACTCACCGGCGTTGCAAAGTTCATAATGCTCGGACGAGAGTTCGAAATAACGTAAACAAGGATCACCGAACTGTTAGGTTTCAATCACGGCGATGATGCTCATCTCCGCGTGCCGGACAACTTCAGCGAAACTGCTTTCACCTTGTGGCACGACATCACCAACACCCGTGCTACTGCCTTTCAGAGTCTGAATGCTACCCACATCCATAACCCGGCAATTCGGTATTTCCATCGCATCATCTGCAATACTATTTTCGCAAGAGAGAGCAATCACAAGCTTAACTCCAAGGAGCTCTTGTTCTTGCACTGTGCCTTAAATGAGGAGCGCATCAATGCTGCCCCGTTCCTTTTATCCCATATCCAGTCTGTAGCGCATCGAGGCGCAACCCCCTTCTACATTGGCGGGATTGTTACCACCCTTGCCATTCAGCTGGAGCTTGGTGACCAGATTATTCATTTGCCTCGTAGAGCCGCAAAGTTGCTCACAAAGAACTATTGCAGGTCCGCCCATTTGATATCTCAGAGAGAGGATGGCAGGTTCAACCCTGTTATCCAAGGCACCATTTATCATCACATCACCTTACCTTGCCGTGACCGCATCGATCCGTCCAACCGAGCCAATTGGCTATTTGCTTTACCGGATGCTGCAGGCCACGTCCCCATTATTGATGAGCAGACCGATGCACCAGTGGACGAGATACAGGATACCATGGATGCTGCTGAGCCAGTACAGGACATCCCTGAGTCCTCCACCAGACAGCCACCTGTACCCGACATCACACTTGAAGAAGTCCTCTGTGCCATTCATCAGTAGAATCAGATGAATGTCGCACTCGAGCGAAGGCAAAAAGAGCAATATGACGCACTACTTTCAACTGTTGCCAGTAACCAGAGGACGACAGATGAGAAGCTTGGAGAGATTTTTAGCGAGCTAGAGGCCTTGCGTATTGATATCACTGCTTTCACGGCCACCGGTTCTGATCTAGAAGCGACTCCGACCAGACGCTCTCGCACCAGAAGCCGAGGCCGTGGTCGTCAGCAGCCTTAGTTTATGTTTATGTTTATGTTTTAGTTTTTTTCGCATTTCTGATTTTTGTATCGTATTTTCCCCGCTATTATATCACAACATTGAGGACAATGTCTGATATAGTGTGGGAGAGATACCTTTCCTTTTCCCGCATTTCCCTTTCAGCATTTTCCATTTCGTTGTATTTCCCTTTCCGTATTTCAATTAAACAAAGTAATATTTGTGCTATTTCTTCAGTTTCAGAATTTTCCCCGTTTATTTATCCATACCGAAATTTTTTGTTTTATCTTCGCATTACCCGACTTACCTATATGAAATCGTAGTTAGGAAGCTGAGAAAGATTCAACAAGATCAATACAGTCTTGATACCTTAGACTTCCTACTTAAGCATTCCGTTCGATAATTGTTACGACTACACCTTAAGTTTCAGTTCTAAAGTAACCCCTAGTAGTTTATACTAGCAGTTAGCACCGTCTGAACACAAACCACGTGGGGAGCCGATGAACATAAGTGTTTGATGCCTAATCTATAATGATCCTTCATATCTCGATGCCAGTAAAAAGAAATTGCACCAAAGTACACGGTCGCATATAAGAAACGAGAAATATGAGAAGGAGTCCATTGCGGGTTGGTTCAGAGGTACCTGGTTCTGAACTTGGTAGGGCATGCTACGGCTCGATCCCCCACAACCTCCAATTCAGATAATATATATAGGGTTGCCACATTCGTGTACCAGACCCCGTGCTTATAAAGGATCAAAGTCACTAACCGGCTACTCTACTACGTACGTGCTAAGGCAAATGGCTTAATGTGATTGCGCTAGAATGAAACCGGGTGAAATAAGATCGAAAGAATCTAGGTAGAATCGCAACGCAATTACCGAATGTTTCGTTTAACGGGAAGTCGACGACTTAGCTTGTTGCTTGTGTCATTAGTGTATCGTTAGTGTTTTATTCTAGTACCGGTTTATCTAGCAAAACGATTCCTCGTATGGTTTGTTATGTGTATGCGTCGATGGAAACCTGTCCGATCATTTTTCAACCGACTATTTGCTTGAGGACAAGCAAAGGTTTAAGTTTGGGGAAGTTTGATAATGAGAAATCGTATCGTTTTATTACTATGTTTCAATGCCGTTTTATCGCACATTTATCGTATTAACACCCGATTCTTCGAGTTTTCTATGCCATTTTGCAGGTATACCAATTATAGAGCTAAATCATGAGCCAAAGGTGAAATGAACAAAAACAAGCATGAAAAGAAGAAGAAGAAAGGAATTTTGCAAATGCTGCATAATTTGTAACAGCCACGATCGTCACCAAGCTATCACGACCGTGACGCGCTAACTGGACCACTCACGATCGTCACCAAGCTGTCACAACTGTGACGCGCCTTAAATGAAGAAAACGAGAATGACGCCCTTGTCACGAATGTGACAAAGGGAAAATAGGTTTACTTGGAATGAATTGGTCATGATACGTGCAACGTGAAGTCAAAACAGTTCCTATTCTTCCGCAGACTCAGTAACACATTTTCTCCTGGATTCTCTCTTCAACAACGAAGCTCACGCATGGATTTCAACTGCCAAGCCCAAATTATGTTTTCTATAAATAGCTTGATTACAAAGTAGAACACACAGAGTTTGATTTTAATATTTTTCGCGGAAGCTCTGCCGTATTTTTGTTGCACCCTATTTTATTACTTTTCCAGCAATTACTCTTGTTCTTGTTTTAATTTCTATATCCCAACCAAATCAAATAACAATTTCCAACATTAGGAAATTGTTATTATTTATTTTCTTTCAAGCCTTCAGCATTTCGTTTGATTTTATTTTCGATTCCGGTTCCGCACTCCGAGCTTGCCAGACTGTGGAAGAAGGAGTTTTACAATTTTTATTATTCAGGTTTTTAATAATTTCGTATTTATATTAATTTAATTATTTATGTTAAGAATTTATTTTTATTATTTTATAATGCATATTTTAATTTATGTTCATCTGTTTCTGCATCTGTCCGGTACAACAAATATGAGTAGCTAATTAAATTACGCGGTATGTAATTAAAATACACTAAATTGGTAAAATCGAATCTAAGCTAAAAAAATTTAGAACTTAAAATTCTGGATGTGACTTTTTATTATAAAAATTAATCTTTTTGTTACGAGAGTAAGGAAAGTGTAATAGGTTAGGTCGAGACCACGAGAGTGTGAGATTTTAACCAGATAGCTAAAGTTAGTCATTTAATTTAAATACAGCGAGAGCGCTTTAAAATGAATTAGACTTATTAAGTTTCCAAAAATTATCTTCTAAACACTTATGGGCTAGCGAGAGCAGGCATAGGGCTTTAGGAGTAAGATTTGAGATAAGACCACGAGAGTGTGAGTTAAAGATATTTAAACTGATAACCTCTACAGAATATATTAAGTGAACCATCCTTATAAGCTTAGTTAGATTGACCCGCCTAGGTTAACATAATTACATACCGACCGCCTTCTTATTATTTAATTAAACTAAATTTAATTCTCGTTCTAATCCTTAAAACCAAATTGTGACAACCATCCACCTTAGCTAAACTAGTAAACCCTCTAGCACTAAGTGATCATAAAGTCCCTGTGGGATAGACAATCTTTTATATTACTTCGATAGGCTGTGCGCTTGCAGTTAAGATACCGCTAGACACATATCGCGTCTCCGTGTCCCATCACATGGGTACCGAACTTCAGTCAGGACATCAATTGGGGCAACTCCTTTCTCATTGGTATATGGTATGGAGGCAGTCTTGCCTGTTGAAGTAGAGATTCCTTCATTGCGTGTGATGATGGACGTGAAGCTTGATGAGGCTGAATGGGTGCGTGCTCGATATAATCAGCTATGTCTAATTGAGGAAAAGAGATTAGCGGCTATCTGTCATGGTGAGCTTTATCATAGAAGAATGAAGCGAGCATTCGACCAACGAGTACGTACTCGGGAGTATCAAGTAGGAGAGCTTGTACTCAAGAGGATTGTTCCTCCAGGTTCAGATCACAGGGGCAAGTGGACCCCAAACTACAAAGGACCATTCATAGTGAAGAAAGTTTTCTCAGGCGGAGCGCTGATGCTCACTACTATGGATGGAGAAGATTTCCAATCCCCTGTTAACTCGGACACAGTTAAAAAATACTTCGCATAAAAAGACCCGCTGGACACAAAAACAGAATTTAAGTCTAGGCAAGAAAAGGGCATCCCGGCGAGATAAAAACAGAATAAAAAGCTCGGGAAAAAGTTAGGGAAAATAAATAAAAAAGGTACACCCGCTGAGGTGAAAAGCCACATTGGACAGCTCAGGCAAAAAAAGGGTATCCCGGTGGATTGAAAACCCGAAAGGGCGATCCACGCAAAATAAGGGAATAAGCGAACAACTGCGATCCGAGTAATCTGAACCAAACCACCGTTTCGTACAACTTGACAATATCAGAAGGATAGGAATCAGTCCCCTCATCTCCTTAGAAAGCAAAGGAAAGAATGGAGAGTTTTGAAGACATGTTGGTCATAGCAAGAAGGAAACTCATTGGGATGTCGTGTCCATTGCCATTAGGATAGTTTATTTTCTCAATTTCATGGTGGCTACCTCTTTCCAGGTGGTTGCTTCCTGATGTAAAAACTTTGTCTATTCAGAGGCCTTTCAATAAAAGAATATTCAGTCAAAAAAGCTGTGTTGTGTTTATCTTTTGTTTGCAAAATGTCCTGAATTTTTGGCAAAAAATAGCATTGCATCTAAAACATGGTGATTGTTTTATAAAAAAAAATGACATTGCAGGGAAACATTTGAAATCTTCTTTGTGTGTCGGGTGACGGTGGATGAACAGATCATACCTTGCAAGTTCCCGGGGCGCATATGTGTTTTCTGTTGTTGCAGGTTGCAGGATGGCGTCACATTCTCCCAAACAGATTTTTCCCCAGCTAAGTCATGACATATGGGGATCCCCAAAAGTTTATTTTCCACAAGTGGAGTATGACCAGCAGGAAGCTGAATGCCTGATTTCCCCTCAAGGTTCATATTTGGATTTCACTCCCATTAGTGAAATAGTCCCTAGAGAAGTCGCCAATTTATTTTGGTCAATGTGATGATACAAGCAGTTGTTCATCCCCCTAACCAAGGTTAAGTGTCAAAGCCTCTTGACTTGGTTTTCTCCCCTGCAGAGTTGTGATTCTTGTTGCCAATCAGGCATTTGTTTGATGCTCGTCTGCACCTCCCAACGCTCGTCTGTGTTTGATGGTCGCTTATTGCTCGTCTGCATTTCTCAACACTCGTTTGTGCTATCACTTTGGTATTGCTCGTATGCATCCCCCAACACTCGTCTGTGTTTGATATTTGCTCGTCTGCATTTCCCAACACTCGTATGTGTTCGTTATCTGTCTGTTGCTTGTCTGCATTCTCTAACGCTCGTCTGTGTTTGTTATCTGTTTGAAGCTCGTTTGCATTGTTTGGATACTCGTCTGTATCATCCCCCAACACTCGTCTGTGCCAGCCTCTATCCATATGCATTGATTTGATAACTACTATGTTACTCGTCTGTATTGCTACTCCAAATGCTCGCCTGTGTTTGAATTTTTGGTATTCGTTTATACCAGTGGCTGATATTCGTCTGTATCATCTCCTGGATCACTCGTCTCCGTTTCTTAGATCGTCGTCTGATATTCGTTTGTATCATTGACTTTATGGCACTCGTCTGTGTTCTCTTGATGATCATCCAATACTCGTCTATGTTGAAGAGGTTTGAAATCCTGACGGTGGGATTAAAGGTCGAAATGGTCACCGGTCCTGGCGTAACAGGTTTATCCGAAGGAGATTCGTCTGTTTCAAGTCATATGTTTTGCAAAGTATGTGAGGACTCGTATGTCCAGTTCCTGGCATAACAGGATTGTTCGAAGAAGACTCATCTGTCAAAGTATTCTTATTCCAAATAACAGTTTCAACTTGGAAGGAGCTCGTCTGCTTTCTCTCTATTTCAGCTACCAAAGCATCATTTGGTTGGGTTTATTTCCCATTGCTTGCATTCTCCAGCAGAGTACAAATTTAGGTCTTCTTGGTATTCAACCACAGTTCATCTTGAACGGTCGATAGTCGTGCTATCGTCCTTTTCAGATTAACAGTTGTTTGAATAGGGGCAGCTGTAACACCCCAAATTTTCCCTCTTCTTTTTAAGCATCATATCATGTCATATTCATATCATATTCTTGGCATCTTAGCTTGGAAATATGAGGCATAACATTCTCATGACCCAACATTAGGCATATGATCATCTGTGGAGGGTTTTGAAGCATCACAAGCTATGACAAAGGGGCCCAATGGATTTGTTCAAGTCCTATGAGGAGTCTACATTGCATTCACCAGCTTAAGATCATTCACAAAAGCCCAGGAGGTTGGAGGATCATCAAGGAATTCAAGCTAGGGCAAAGCTCCTACACAATGATCCCAAATTAGGGTTTGAGTTTCAAGCATGAAAACCTTATGAATTTGGCCATTTCATTTGGGAAAAGTCTCTCATATGTTAAGGGGATCCTAGGGATGAAAATTGGTGAGAAAATTCCTTGTGGAAGTCAGGTATTTCTTCAGTTGCTTGTAAATGAAGAAATTGGTCAACTGTGCATTCTAGAAGTCAACTGTGAGATTTCAAAGGGTCCAACCCTAGTTTTCAAGCCAAGAATGTTCTTATAATCTTAAAATAGGTTTGGCAAAGTCAAAGATCAAGAATCATGAGGTTTTGAGGTGTTTTGCAGAATTGGCATAAGTTTGGTAATGAGAATTTCCATTTTTAGTAACATTTTGCCCTAATTTTCAAGTAAGCATAATTTGATGAAAAAAGCTTCAAATGGATCACAACCAAACATGAAAGTTGAAGATTAAAGCCTCCCATTTTCAAAAAGTACAAGAGCATTTTCATAGCCCTTATGGTTAGGGAGAAAAGCCCTTCGAAAATTTCAAGAATTTTAGGGCATGGCATAAGTTTCAAGCATCCTCCAAGTGCAAATCTCCATGAAACTTATTTTTGAGTGATATTATGAACCAAATGACGTCACAAACTTACAAAGCATTGACAAGAGTCCATTTTTCTCCAAAAATATTGTCAAATTCGTGCATGAGAAGAAGAATATTTCATGAGGTGCAAAAGTGCATGAACATGAGAAATGCATGATCCTCACATCTAAGGGCCAAGATAATTTCTGTTTTGAATCAAGGGTGGGATATTGATCACACATGTGCAAAGAATGAGAGGGATGCACGAGCCAAGCATGACTTCACATCAATCTTGCCAAATTTGCAATTTCACTCTCACACTCTCATTTCACGTGCACTTTCCCTCATTCTTTCAGCATTGAATATTGAGATCATATACAAGAAAACTAGGGTTTCATTTCACCCCAGATCATCACATTTTCATCACTTCAAAGTTCTTGCACCAAGAGCATTTTCCTTCGAATCTCATCACTCTCTCACTCTCTTCACAAACAAATTACATATTATGAATCCTTGAAGCATAAGGATCATTAATCCACCATTGGTTTAAGCTGAAGCTCAAGATTGCAAGAGGTGCCATTCAAGTGCAGCTGCTCTCAAACCTCAAGATCTAGGAGCATTCAAGGCTTCTTTTTCATTTATTTTGCAATAAGAAGTTAAAGGGAGTAGATCTGCAGCATCTGAAGCTTTATTCTGGTGATTTGAAGGATCTGCAAGCTCAGGTATACTCTGAAATTCGTGGATCTAGAAATGAAATTAGATGTATGCATCGTGTTATGCTTGTTGTGCTGATGATTATGTGATGTTTGGTTTTTAAAATGGATGAGTATTGAAGTTGTATTGATGATTTGAAGTTTCATAGTTAGATCTGTTTGTCTTCGATCCAGGCTATTCATTGATCTATTGTAAATTTCATGATCATTTTTGGATTCAGCATAGTTCATTTGTCTAATCTGGAGCTTTTGTTTCATTTTAGTGGATATTTGTTCATGGTTTGTATTTTCCGGTGCCGGAGCCCTAGCTCCGGTCACCGGATTCTAGAAATGTGTTCACCAGAGTTTCATGAAGAAGATGATGTTATAGCCGTAGGATGCAAGATCTGGACGTCTCTCACTCTGCCAGCGCATAAAAAATCCACACTCCTTTTCACGTGTTTTCTAATATCTGAATAATGCCCTGTGTCTCTCACCTCACCATAAATAACATGTTCCCTCACCCCTGACCAATTAATGTGCATACTAGGTTTAATGAGTTGACCAATCTCACGCGTCCAATTGATCCTCTGGTCCTTGTTTTTTCTTGATTTATTGAATTTCCATTATAATTGTGATGTTGTGCGTTGAATTTTCATGGGCTTGACTTGCTAATCCCACCCCCTGACTTTGAGGCCCAATAATTTTGAACTGAGATTGTTGCTGAGCGCACCCCCAACTTGTTTCCTTTTATTTTTATTTCTTTTTATTTCCATTTTAATTTCAGTTTGGTTTTTAATTTTTAAAAATAGTTTTAGGTCTCCAAAAATTATAAAAAAATTCATGAATTCTTCTTTTAGTTTTCTTTAATTTTTGATATTTTTATCTTCCATTTATTTTTATTTGGCACGTGGAAATTAATCGTTCCTTTTAATTAATTCATTTTATTTCATTTTGAAGCATGCTGATTTGTCCATTTTCTATCTTGGTCATTATTTGGAATTTTTGAGTGATTCTTTTTGCTCTGGATTCATTATGGAGTGTAGTTTATTGGTGATTTTTTTCCTGATTTTTAGAATCTTGGTTAATTGATTTTGGTCTCTAACATGTGAGTGAAGCCATCTAACCCTAATCCATGTTTGAACCCTCATTTGAATGATCAAACTTCTGATTCTTTCTCCCTACTTTTGGCATGTTGTTATGGTATGGTTGAAGGTCATTTGTGCAAGGTTGTGGAATTTTTGAATGCTCATTTGATTTGTTTTGAATTTTTGTTCTTGACTTGTCCCACTTTGTCCCTTTTGGGTCATTTGTTCTCTCCTTAGCCTAGAAGGGCACTTGTGCCAACTTCTTCAACTTGTTTAGAGCCTTATTAGGATATTGATACCTCTATGATCTTGGGTTGTGGTTTGTGTCTTGGAAATTTTGTAATTTGTTTGCCTTTGGAGTTCTTCCATACTTATGTATGTCCACCTCACTTCCTTTGCTTCTTTCTTCTCATAATGTAATTGCTTGGCTATGTACCTCTTCTCTTCATCTCCCATGCTTCTTAGGAATTTTTCTAACATGATTAAGGTTCTGGTCTTGTACCTTGGGGTTGTGATTTGGTTATGTTGCTTTGCATCTTCTCATGTTTGTTTTGTTTTGCCATGGTGATTCATGTTGTTTCATTTTTTTAGTTGTATGATTCTTTTCTCATTCTTGTGCTTTAAGTTTGCATTTGGCATTTTTGTGTATGACTTCACTTCTGGTTGTATGGTTTTGGTATGGCATTATGTTCATTTTGTGTTGCCTTTATACTTGTTTCACTAACCATTTCAGGGGCTTTGGTAAGTGAGAGGTGTGAATGTGTTTCCCACATCTCCAAATCTTATCTCTTCTCTTTTTCTTATTATTTGTTCTAACCTTGTGTTTGTTGGGCTTAGGCCTTACTTCCCCCCTCTTCTATTCTTCTTTCTTCTTCTTCTTTTCTTCTTCTTTAGGATAGTAAACCTCACTAACCTAGGATTTCCCATGCATGACAACACTTAGGATTCTTTAGTCCCCCATTAGACTTTTACCTTTGTGATCCTTGTGTTTCTCTTCTTTTCTCATCTCAAAACCCTAAGAAAACACTTAATAAAGATTGAAGTGATATCTTGAGCAATAGCCTTATCCCATGAGACACTTGTAGTCTTCCTATCTTGGGATAGTACAAGCTTGTCTTGTGATGCACAAGTCTGATCAGGATATTATCTTCACCAAGAAAATAATAAAAAACACTTCTTCATTGTATATACCAAAAACACTTAATAAGTTAATGAGTTAGTGAGCCTAAGCCCTAATCTCTAGAACCAAGTTTTGGAGATCTTCTCCTTACTTGAGTGTGCTTGTTCTATTATTCCATCTTGGAATGTAGTGACAAGTGCACATTCCATGGAAAAGAGCTTGAGTTCACTTTCTTGTGACACACTCATAAAAAGCTTCTAAAAAAACTCAAACAAACAATAAGTGTCTCTCCTTCGGGAATTCTTTTCTCATCTCCTTTGCTCCGTACGCGAACTTGCTCCTACTTGTCACTTTGCAAGACGGTAACACATTCATCGTCCGAGCTTGCAACACCTGAGCATTGACATAGGCAGTTCAAGCCTTAATTCACAAGCAATTCTTTTCCACCCCTAGTTAGGGGAACTACGGCGTCTCTGATCCTCATTGTCCAGATGAGGTATGTAGGCAGCGGGGTAGGGCCCGTTCGAGCACAATCTTTATTTTCCCTACATTTTTTCCTTTTCATTTCTTTTTCAGTTCTTTTTTCTTTTCTTTTATCCAGTTTAGTTCCTTTTCTTTGCAGCAGCTTTCATTTCTTCACCCTTTGAAACAGATTTTTTTGCAAGCATGGATCCCGTCGGGTACGGCGGACGATCTGGGTGCTAATACCTTCCCAGGTGGTAACCGACTCCTGAACTCAGTCTCTTTGGTTCGCAGGACCCGTGTCCTTCCTCTTCTTTCTTCTGGTTTATGCAAGATTACCATTCCCGTTCCTTCGGGATAAAAATGCCTGGCTGGCGACTCTATTCTTTTCCGCGCCACTTTCGCGTTTGTACCAGGATGGAAATTTGGGGAGCGACACACGAGAATGCATACATTATGCTTCACATGCAAAATGACACACAACATTCTTGAAAATGCATACATATTCATAATATAATTATGCATTAATCTCATACAATCACAAACAACTATGCACATTTGCATCAATTACGCCAAACGACAATGAACTCTCTCACTATCAACATGTATTCATATTCACTTAACGAAATGCATTATGTGCCAAACGGCCACTATACCACAATCGATCCCACAATTCCTTAACTAATCATAATTACGTTTTATCTGAAAAGTCGGGTGAAAGTCAGCTAAAAACTACATATTTTAGCGTCATTAGTTTCTACATGTTTCTAGCTTCGAATTGATATGTGCAACGCTTAAAACAGGTACTCGGATCAAAAGTTATGAAATAAAACACAAGGTTCCAACTTCCAGGTCTCGCTGAACGAGGAGATTGCTCGCTGAGCGAAAAATGTTCTGGAAAGCTCGTTGAACGAGAACTGCGTTTTCAGCAGCATCTCAGCCACGCAACAGTCATGCTAAATCCTTCCAAAACCTAACCAAACTCCCACAAACATGATCATTAACATGTATTCATCAGCATACTTCGATTATATCAAGTTCTAACCGATTAATCTACCAATTTTCTTAGATTTCCATTAAAACCCTAAAACCTAACATTCTCTAAACTTCTCCAAAACAAGAACCCAATCTATATAATACATACATACTCATACACAAGGTTAAGATAACAATATTTCACACCCTTACCCGATTGTTTCGATTCCTATGAGCAATCTTGAAGAAATCCAAGCTTTTTCCTCTTTTCTCTTCTTTTCTCTTCTCCTCGTTTTCTTTCTCTTCTATTTCTTTCTATTTTCTCTTTTTCTTCTCTTTCTATTCTTATAACTTTTCTTTCTATTTCTATTCTTTCCACTCAAATATTCATTTTCTCACAAAATTATAATTCTACCTAATTTCTAACTTAACACTAATTAGCAAATGTCTAAAATACACTCCCATCTAATTTTACCCGAAAATTCTCAAAATGGTAAAATAATATAACATATCACATAAACACACCAATTTCATAATTAAAACAACTATCACTCAATTCAAATAAAGGACTCAACAAAAATGGAATAATCAAATCGGGGTGTTACAACTCTCCCTCACTTTAGAAATTTCCGTCCTCAAATATATTACCTGATTCAAATAACTCCGGATACGACTCTCGCATCCCACTCTCTAATTCCCAAGTCATATTGCCTTCCGCACTGCCTCCCCACGCCACTCTCACAAGCACAATATCCTTGCCTATTAGCTTCTTAACTTCACGGTCCAAAATTCTAACCGGTAAAGCTTCCACCGTAAGGTTATCTCTCACTTGAACTTCGTCCATAGTAATAACATGTGACGGATCCGAAACATACTTCTGAAGTTGCGAAACATGGAACACATCATGCAAATTCGAAAGATTCGGAGGCAACGCCACACGGTAAGCCACAACACCAACTCATGCAGTAATCTGATACGGTCCAATAAAATGAGAAGTCAACATCTTCGACTTCAAAGAACGACCCACACCCGTAACTAGTGTAACTCTCAAAAACACATGGTCGCCTTCCTGAAACTCAAGATTTTTCCTTCTCTTGTCATGATAACTCTTTTGTCTACTTTGAGAAGCTATCATCTTCTCCCGAATAAATTTCACCTTCTCCGTCGTTTGTTGTACCATCTCCGGTCCAACTACCGTTCTCTCACCGGTTTCATGCCAACACAAAGTTGTTCGACATCTCCGTCCATACAAAGCCTCAAATGGTGTCATACCTATACTTGAATGAAAACTGTTATTGTAGGTGAACTCAATCAACGCTAAATAACTATCCCAAGTGTAACACCCTTCTACCCCACAAACAATTTAAGTAAAATATTATCAGAGTAATTCATAGAAGGTGTCACATTTCTTCATAAAACATCGACCCAAAATATTATATTAATAATATTCTTTTCTTAAATAATCAAAACTATGGCAGCGGAATTATATATTCAAAAATATTTTTCTCTTATCTCATTAAAACATAAAGACCTATTGGTCAAAGTCAACAATTATCATCATTCTCAATTCAACATTTAACAACTCATAAAACCCATCATAACAAAACTAAAATAAAATCATATAAGCGTTCTATTTCCCCCGATGTTACATCTACCAGAGCAAGACACCAGACACTCTAGACTTAAGCTACACAACCTCCAGCTAAGACTTCACGTACCGCGAACTCATCTTAGATATCTGCAAGTTACCCACAAAAGAGGCAACATTTCCAAGCAGGCAGGGTGAGTAATCATAATTCATTATAACAATGCAAGGATATGGAATATAAATAAATTAGAACATCATATCTCCACATCATCAATAATAAAATTTAGCAACAACAACATAATCATGAATTCATCTAGAATATGTGATTCGAACCATCCTGATATGCAATATGCATGTGGTACCAATTTCATCGTGAGATGGATACATGACCATCAACCCTCCATAAAGGAGCACACCGTAATCATCGAGACACTTCAATCTACACAATGGGATTGAAGCTACAAAGTAGGCTGAAGCCCCATAGTGAATGTCATGAAATGCAATGATGCGTTACATCGTAAAAATTCATCGAGAAGTCAAATGCGCATCATCCATTTCTTATCTAACAGTTCAAACATCAAATAATCATATAATTTTATCGTAAAAACACACCAAAACCTCATTTCATTAATTATATCCACTTATCAGGACATAACCAATCATTTCATGTTCAACAGATAATCATCATAAAATCATGTCTTTCATCACGACAACACATCAACCATACTTCTTTATCAATCATACAACAAAACAACTTATTCGATTCAACGAGACAACCAAACAACTTCCCACATCAACAACAACAAGATGCTAATTCACAATAACATCATGTTTATAATCATAAAACCAATTTTTAACAACAAAGCAAACGACTTCCTTCATCAACAACAACAAATCGTCAACTTACAATAGAATCCTATTTATAATCATAAAATCAACTCAACTTTTTCTAAATATTCATCATTTAAAAATGTATCATTTCACTCATTTTATTTCATTAAATTAAAGTTTATCTCGTTAGCTTTCCGACGCTTCAAATGGGACCTAAATCGGAGTTACGGATCAAAAGTTATGAATTTTTCAAAACTAAAAGTGCCACTGTTACAATGTTAACCAGTTAACCTATAGAGTTAACCGGTTAACGCCTCATTTTTTCGCCCAAAACGCATATTTTTCACTGGTTAACCGGTTAACACCTATACATAAGCAGTTTTATGCTGTTTTTACGAATTCTACACCAAAATTCCTCAATTTTTCATACGAATTCATTCCAATGCAACCCAAAACTTCTTACCAATCAAAATTAATCATATACAACAACAATATATCAATTCAAACATCAAACACACCATTCTAAATCATCTTATCAATCCTAATTCACCAATTCATACTCTTATAACTCAATATATATCATCAAACCTAACAATCACCAAAATCATACAAAACCTAATCTATTCATAAACCAATTCCTATATAATTATAATAGATTATGAAAAATCCCCATACCTTAGAGAATTTCTCCGATTGACTCTCTTCTCTGGGGTTCTCCACAACCTCCTGACTCGGAGCTTCCTCTTTCTCCCTCTTCTTCAGAGTACTTCACCAAACACGATAAAATGAGCATTTTGATCGTATAATCCCTTTTGATGAAAACTATCCCAGTTATGTCTTTTCCCACTTTACCCTCATAATTTTCACAAAAAGACCACCTTACCCTTTTCTTAATATAATTTCAATAATAATAATAAAATAGTATAATAAAACACTATTTATCCTTATTATATAAATTACTCTTATACTCCAAAATAACCAACATAACATTCATACTTCCACTTCTATTATTTTAAATAATAACCAATAATCCGAATAATACTACATGATTATTCTTATTATTAATATTATTAAAATAATTTCACCACCATGCATCGGGTCACATAACCAACAATTGTCAATTCATTCATATATCCTCAAATAAGCAACAAATACTCATAATCAAATTTGGGGTGTTACACCAAGCACCACCTTACTCTAGCACACAAGCACGCAACAAATCCTCCAACGATTAAATTGTCCTCTTGGTTTGACTGTCCGTTTGTGGATGGTAAGCCGAACTCAATCTTAGCAGAACCCAAAGCCTTTTGCAAACTCTCCCAAAACCTCGATGTAAACCTAGGATCTCTATCCGATACAATACTCTTAGGAACTCCATGCAACTTCACAACCACAAAAACATAAATCTCGGCTAACTTCTCCAAAGTATAACTAATATCAATTGGAATAAAGTGAGCATATTTAGTAAGCCTATCAAAAATCACCCAAATAACATTATGACCTCTTTGCGCATTCAACAATCCCGTAACAAAATCCATTGATATACTATCCCATTTCCATTCTGGAATATCCAACGGTTGCATCAAACCACTAGGCTTCTGATGTTCTACCTTAGACTTCTGACAAGTCAAACATGCATACACGAAATGAGCTACATCTCTCTTCAATCCGGACCACCAAAAGATCTTCTTCAAATCTTGATACATCTTATTCGCTCCCGCATGAATACTTAAGTTACTTCGGCGCCCTCTTCCAATATCATATTTTTCAACTCCACATCATTGGGAATACAAATAAGACCACTGAATCTCAAAACTCCAAAATTATCAACCTTGAAATCCTCATTATCATTCATCATTAAATCAACAAACTTCAAATCCAACTTTTGCTTTTCACAAACGGTTGCAAGAAAATCATTCGTAATATGTAGCATACCAAGTCTCACACTTCTCGGCATCATATCGCAAACCAAACTCAAGTCTCTAAAATCCTCCAAAAGTTCCTATTCTCTCATCATCAATGCAGACATATGTAACAACTTGTGAATCAAAGCATCGGCCACCATATTTGCCTTACCCGGATGGTAATTCAAACCAAAATCATAATCCTTCAAAAGCTCTAACCATCTCTTTTGTCTCATGTTCAATTACTTTTGATCAAATAAATATTTCAAACTTCTGTGGTCACTAAAAACTTTAAATCTTGCACCATAGAGATAGTGCCTCCAAATTTTCAAAACAAACACCACGGCCGCTAATTCCAAATCATGCGTAGGATAATTCTTTTCATGCACTCTCAATTGCCTTGAAGCATAAGCCACAAGTTTTCCATCTTGCATCAAAACACCACTTAATCCAAACAATGAAGCGTCACAAAACACCACAAATGGTTCCGACGGATTTGGCAAAATCAAGATCGGAGTCGTTGTCAACCTTCTCTTAAGTTCAATGAAACTCTCTTCACAATGAATATCCCAAATGAAAGTTTTTCCCTTACAAGTCAATTGTGTTAACAGAAGTGCCAACTTTGAAAATCCCTCAATAAACCTCCGATAATAACCTGCGAAGCCTAAAAAGCTTTGAATTTCCGTAACCGATCGAGGAACTTCCCATTGCATTACCGCATCAATCTTGGATGGATCCACACTAATACCACCATCGGAAATAACATGTCCAAGAAAACTTACTTTCGACAACCAAAACTCACACTTCGACAACTTAGCATACAATTGTTTCTCTTTCAAAATCTGTAAAACAATCCTTAAATGCTCTTCATACTCCTCTTGAGACTTAGAATAAATCAAAATGTCGTCGATGAACACAACCACAAAGCGATCCAACTGTTCATGAAAATACGATTCATGTATTCCATAAACACACCCGACGCAGTAGAAACCCCAAATGGCATCACAGAATACTCGTAATGACCATACTGTGTCCCAAAAGCCATCTTTTGAATATCATATTCTTTCACATAAATCTGGTGATATCCCGATCTCAAGTCAATCTTACTAAAAACACGCGCACCAACCAATTGGTCCATCAAATTATCGATCCTTGGAAGCGGATACTTATTCTTAATTGTCACCTTCTTCAACGGTCGATAATCAATACATAATCGCATACTTCAATCCTTCTTATTTACCAACAATACCGAAGCATCCCAATGAGAAACACTCGGCCTAAAAAATCTCTTGTCCAACAAGTCATTAAATTACTTCTTCAACTCTACCAATTCTGATGCTGACATACGATATGGTGCCATCGAAATCGGTCTAGTACCCGGAACTAGATCAATATAAAACTCAACTTCTCTTTCCGGCGGTACATCCTTAATATCCTCCGGAAATACTTCTGGAAAATCACATACCACTGGGAACCCATTGAGTTCAACTTCACTCTCCACTGACAATGATGTAAACAAACCAAACAATTGAGCTTCGTCCAATAAAAGTTTCTTCAACTCTTTCGTGGATAGGAAACTCTCATCTTCATCCTCATCCAAAGAAGGAAACCTTACTAACTTATGATAGCAGTCTATATGAACTCTATTAAATTGCAACCAGTTCATACCCAAGATTATGTCCAAACCCTCCAACGGCAAACAAACTAAATCCATAACAAAATATTTACCATACATGGTCAAAGAACAACTTACACACACCAAATAAGTAGTTACCGACCCTGAAGCAGGAGTCACAATAACCATCTCACCACCCTAATAAGACATAAACAAATTCAAACGCTTAGCATACTCATGATAAATGAACGAATGAGTTGCTCCCGTATCAATAATAGTAACTAAAGGCGTATTATTAATAAAGCACGTACCTTTAATCAAACGGTCTGCACTAGTAGTGTCCTTCATTGCTAATGCAAACACTTTTCCGCCCGCTTGAGCTTGCTTCGGCTTAGTACACTTAGTACTAGTGTGACCCACTTCTCCACAATTGAAACACTTCACAACATTCCTTCTACACTCGGTAGTAGCATGTCCAAGACCTCCGCAGTTTGAACATTTCACTAAGTTCTTCCTACACTCAAGAAACTTATGACCCAAATCGCCACACTTGTAACACTTAATGAGACCAGAACCTCCTCCTCCAGATCTCTTATCAAAGTTTCCCTTATGATTTCCCTTATCAGCGGGTGTCACATAAGGTCCACTCCTAGCTTGTTGCTTTCCTTTCCTCTCATTCAAACTCTTGTAATGTGTAGAACGAGCCTTGCTATCCTCCTCGAAAATTCTACAACAATCTGTTAAATCCGAAAACCTTCTTATTCTTTGATATCCCACAGCTTTCTTAATCTCAGGACGCAACCTATTCTCATACTTAATACACTTCGAGAACTCAGCAGTAGTAGCAGCATAATGAGGATGAAATTGGACCAACTCCACAAACTTAGAGGTATAGTCCACCACATACATACTACCTTGTTTCAGTTCAAGGAACTCCATCTTCTTCTTCCCTTTCACACTCTCAGGGTAATACTTCCTAAAGAACTCAGCACGAAAAACATCCCAAGTTAACTCTTCATCCTCTTCCTCAAGAGATTGACTTCTACCGACCCACCAATCACCGACTTCTTCCTTCAGCATGTAAGATCCAAGCCTCACCTTACTCTCTTCAGCACAGTTCATGAATCTGAAGATTCTTTCAATCTCTTTCAACTAATTCTGAGCACCATCGAGATCAAATCTTCTTTTGAAGACCGGTGGTTTATTCTTCCTAAACTCATCATTAGAATTCACATTCGGAGCACCCTGCACCACCCTAGCCATTGCTTCCAAAGCAGAAGCCATCGAATTTTCATTTCAACCAGCCATATTCTGATTATTCCCAAAGACAACAACAAGATTAAACAAAAGTTCAATCATCACAACAACAAGACAAACACAACTGACTCGACACTGGCTCTGATACCACTTAATGTAACACTCCATTTCTATACCCCAAAATAATCAATTAATCAATTAGGCACATATTAAAATTTCATCAGAGTATCGTTAAAACATGGTATAAAAGAGGCATGTCATATTATACTTGAAATTAAAACATATAACACCTGCTCATATAACGATATGCAACAATGGGGTAACTTGCAACAAAGGAGTTTAATCCTTACCCCCATATCTCAACATTGAAATAAAAGCGGAAAACTAACCATTAATCAACATCAAACATACATACATACATACATACATACATACATACATATGTATATATATATATATATATATATATATATATATATATATATATATATAACCAAATTTGATTCACCAAATATCCATGTTTACATAAACATTCATCACCAAGATACATATACAAATGCATCACCAAAAAGGCATCAAGCCGACCCTAGCTACCCGGTGGTACATATCAGAACCGACCGACCAAAAGAATGAATACACGCTTCACAAAAAGACCTCCAGCAAACCTACTCTGCAATGCCTCATAGAGCATCATAAAACAGTATAAGGGTGAGAAATATTCACATAATAACAATGCATATAATTATATATCTTAACATAAAAATATACATATACATATTCTCATCATAATTCATTACTCATCACACATATACATCATAATGTATATATACAAACCAAGCATATTCATCATGCACAATTTCACATTTCACATTTCACATATACATTCATGTTTATTTACCATTTTCTATTGTTCCGCATAAACATACATTATTCATGTTTATTCACCAATTTTCAATTATAGATGATAAATGTAAATCATAGAGACCGACTCACGACTCTATGCAAATGCAATGCGGTACCGACTCAAACATCTCAAGTTCATCAGGAACTTATTGGAACCATCGCTCATTATCTAAAGTAACTCCCCATCGGGCATACGATGTTCACCCATTGCTCACACCCCACATGGGCACACAATGTTTATGGATTGCTCACACCCCCACACGGGCACACAATCTGATTGCTCACACCCCACATGGGCACACAATCATTTGTAATTAAATCACCTATTGCTCACACCCCACACGGGCACACAATGTTTATGAATTGCTCACACCCCACACGGGCACACAATCTGATTTCTCACACCCCACACGGGCACACAATCATGTTGTAATAATCGTTCACACCCCACACGTGCACACGATGTTACAACGGATTCACATAGAATCCCACAACCCGAGAATGCATACATTATGCTTCACATGCAAAATGACACACAACATTCTTGAAAATGCATACATATTCATAATATAACTATGCATTCATCTCATACAATCACAAACAACTATGCACATTTGCATCAATTACGCCAAACAACAACGAACTCTCTCACTATCAACATGTATTCATATTCACTTCACGAAATGAATTATGTGCCAAACGGCCACTATACCACAATCAATCCCACAATTCCTTAACTAATCATAATTACGTTTTATCTGAAAAGTCGGGTGAAAGTCGGCTAAAAACTACATATTTTAGCGACATTAGTTTCTACATGTTTCTAGCTTCGAATTGATATGTGCAACGCTTAAAACAGGTACTCGGATCAAAAGTTATGAAATAAAACACAAGGTTCCAACTTCCAGGTCTCGCTGAACGAGGAGATTGCTCGCTGAGCGAAAAATGTTCTGGAAAGCTCGTTGAGCGAGAACTGCATTTTCAGCAGCATCTCAGCCACGCAACAGTCATGCTAAATCCTTCCAAAACCCAACCAAACTCCCACAAACATGATCATTAACATGTATTCATCAGCATACTTCGATTATATCAAGTTCTAACCGATTAATCTACCAACTTTCTTAGATTTCCATTAAAACCCTAAAACCTAACATTCTCTAAACTTCTCCAAAACAAAAACCCAATCTATATAACATATACATACTCATACACAAGGTTAAGATAACAATATTTCACACCCTTACCCGATTGTTTCGATTCCTAGGAGCAATCTTGAAGAAATCCAAGCTTTTTCCTCTTTTCTCTTCTTTTCTCTTCTCCTCGTTTTCTTTCTCTTCTATTTCTTTCTATTCTCTCTTTTTCTTCTCTTTCTATTCTTATAACTTTTCTTTCTATTTCTATTCTTTCCATTCAAATATTCATTTTCTCACAAAATTATAATTTTACCTAATTTCTAACTTAACACTAATTAGCAAATGTCTAAAATACACTCCCATCTAATTTTACCCGAAAATTCTCAAAATGGTAAAATAATATAACATATCACATAAACACACCAATTTCATAATTAAAACAAATATCACTCAATTCAAATAAAGGACTCAACAAAAATGGAATAATCAAATCGGGGCTTTACAACTCTCCCTCACTTTAGAAATTTTCGTCCTAAAAAATATTACTTGATTCAAACAACTCCAGATACGACTCTCGCATCCCACTCTCTAATTCCCAAGTCATATTGCCTTCCGCACTGCCTCCCCACACCACTCTCACAAGCGCAATATCCTTGCCTATTAGCTTCTTAACATCACGGTCCAAAATCCTAACCAGTAAAGCTTCCACTGTAAGGTTATCTCTCACTTCAACTTCGTCCATAGGAATAACATGTGACAGATCCGAAACATACTTCCGAAGTTGCGAAACATGGAACACATCATGCAAATTCGAAAGATTCGGAGGCAACGCCACACGGTAAGCCACAACACCAACTCGTGCAGTAATCTGATACGGTCCAATAAAACGAGAAGTCAATTTCTTCGACTTCAAAGCACGACCCACACCCGTAACTAGTGTAACTCTCAAAAACACATGGTCGCCTTCCTGAAACTCAAGATTTTTCCTTCTCTTGTCATGATAACTCTTTTGTCTACTTTGAGAAGCTCTCATCTTCTCTCGAATAAATTTCACCTTCTCCGTCGTTTGTTGTACCATCTCCGGTCCAACTACCGTTCTCTCACCAGTTTCATGCCAACACAAAGTTGTTCGACATCTCTGTCCATACAAAGCCTCAAATGGTGCCATACCTATAATTGAATGAAAACTGTTATTGTAGGTGAACTCAATCAACGCTAAATAATTATCCCAAACACCACCTTACTCTATCACATAAGCACGCAACAAATCCTCCAACTATTAAATTGTCCTCTTGGTTTGACCGTCCGTTTGCGGATGGTAAGCCGAACTCAATCTTAGCTTAGAACTCAAAGCCTTTTGCAAACTCTCCCAAAACCTCGATGTAAACCTAGGATCTCTATCCGATACAATACTCTTAGGAACTCCATGCAACTTCACAACCATAAAAACATAAATCTCGGCTAACTTCTCCAAAGTATAACTAATATCAATTGGAATAAGTGAGCATATTTAGTAAGCCTATCAACAATCACCCAAATAACATTATGACCTCTTTGCGCATTCGACAATCCCGTAACAAAATCCATTGATATACTATCCCATTTCCATTCTGGAATATCCAACGGTTGCGTCAAATCACTAGGCTTCTGATGTTCTACCTTAGACTTCTGACAAGTCAAACACGGATACACGAAATGAGCTATATCTCTCTTCAATCCGGACCAACAAAAGTTCTTCTTCAAATCTTGATACATCTTATTCGTTCCCGCATGAATACTTAAGTTACTTCGGTGCACCTCTTCCAATATCATATTTTTCAACTCCACATCATCGGGAATACAAATACGACCACTGAATCTCAAAACTCCAAAATTATCAACCTTGAAATCCTCATTATCATTCATCATTAAATCAACAAACTTCAAATCCAACTTTTGCTTTTCACAACGGTTGCAAGAAAATCATTCGTAACATGTAGCATACCAAGTCTCACACTTCTCGGCGTCATTTTGCAAACCAAACTCAAGTCTCTAAAATCCTCCAAAAGTTCCCATTCTCTCATCATCAATGCGGACATATGTAACAACTTGTGACTCAAAGCATTGGCCACCATATTTGCCTTACCCGGATGGTAATTCAAACCAAAATCATAATCCTTCAAAAGCTCTAACCATCTCCTTTGTCTCATGTTCAATTACTTTTGATCAAATAAATACTTCAAACTTCTGTGGTCACTAAAAACTTCAAATATTGCACCATAGAGATAGTGCCTCCAAATTTTTAAAACAAACACCACGGCCGCTAATTCCAAATCATACGTAGGATAATTCTTTTCATACACTCTCAATTGCCTTGAAGCATAAGCCACAACTTTTCCATCTTGTATCAAAACACTACCTAATCCAAACAATGAAGCGTCACAAAACACCACAAATGGTTCCGTCGGATTTGGCAAAATCAAGATCGGAGTCATTGTCAACCTTCTCTTAAGTTCTGAAACTCTCTTCACAATGAATATCCCAAATGAAAGTTTTTCCCTTACAAGTCAATTGTGTTAACAGAAGTGCCAACTTTGAAAATCCCTCAATAAACCTCCGATAATAACCTGTCAAGCCTAAAAAGCTTTGAATTTTCGTAACTGATCTAGGAACTTCCCATTGCATTACCGCATCAATCTTGGATGGATCCACACTAATACCACCATCGGAAATAACATGTCCAAGAAAACTTACTTTCGACAACCAAAACTCACACTTCGACAGCTTAGCATACAATTGTTTCTCTTTCAAAATCTCTAACACAATCCTTAAATGCTCTTCATGCCCCTCTTGAGACTTAGAATAAATCAAAATGTCGTCGATGAACACAACCACAAAACGATTCAACTGTTCAAGAAAAATAAGATTCATGTATTCCATAAACACACCCGACGCATTAGAAACCCCGAATGGCATCACAGAATACTCGTAATGACCATACCGTGTCCCAAAAGCCATCTTTTGAATATCATATTCTTTCACATAAATCTGGTGATATCCTGATATCAAGTCAATCTTACTAAAAATACGTGCACCAACCAATTGGTCCATCAAATCATCGATCCTTGGAAGCGGATACTTATTCTTAATTGTCACCTTGTTCAACGGTCGATAATCAATGCATAATCGCATACTTCCATCCTTCTTCTTTACCAACAATACCGAAGCACCCCAAGGAGAAACACTCGGCCTAACAACTCTCTTGTCCAACAAATCATTAAATTGCTTCTTCAACTCTACCAATTTTGATGCTGACATACGATATGGTGCCATCGAAATCGGTCTAGTACCCAAAACTAGATCAATAGAAAACTCAACTTCTCTTTCCAGCGGTACATCCTTAATATCCTCCGGAAATACTTCTGGAAAATCACAAACCACATGGAACCCATTGAGTTCAACTTCACTCTCCACTGATAATGATGTAAACAAACCAAACAATTGAGCTTCGTCCACTAAAATTTTCTTCAACTCTTTCGTGGATAGGAAACTCTCATCTTCAACATCATCCAAAGAAGGAAACCTTACTAACTTATGATAGCAGTCTATATTAACTCTATTGAATTGCAACCAGTTCATACCCAAGATTATGTCCAAACCCTCCAACGACAAACAAACTAAATCCATAACAAAATATTTACCATACATGGTCAAATAACAACTTACACACACCAAATAAGTAGTTACTGACCCTAAAGCAGGAGTCTCAATAACCATCTCACCACCCCAATAAGACATAAACAAATTCAAACGCTTATCACACTCAAGATAAATGAACGAATGAGTCGCTCCCGTATCAATAATAGTAACTAAAGGCGTATTATTAATAAAGCATGTACCTTTAATCAAACGGTCTGCACTAGTAGTGTCCTTCCTTGCTAATGCAAACACCTTTCCGCCCGCTTGAGCTTTCTTCGGCTTAGTACACTTAGTACTATTGTGACCCACTACTCCACAATTGAAACACTTCACAACATTCCTTCTACACTCGGTAGTAGCATGTCCAAGACCTCCACAGTTTGAACATTTCACTATGTTCTTCCCACACTCAAGAGACTTATGACCCAAATCGCCACACTTGTAACACTTAATGAGACCAGAACCTCCTCCTCCAGATATCTTATCAAAGTTTCCCTTATGCTTGCCCTTATCAGCGGGTGTCACATAAGGTCCACTCCTAGCTTGTTGCTTTCCTTTCCTCTCATTCAAACTCTTATAATGTGTAGAACGAGCCTTGCTATCCTCCTCGAAAATTCTACAACAATCCGTTAAATCCGAAAACCTTCTTATTCTTTGATATCCCATAGCTTGCTTAATCTCAGGATGCAACCTATTCTCATACTTAATACACTTCGAGAACTCAACAGTAGTAGCAGCATAATGAGGATGAAATTGAACCAAATCCACAAACTTAGCGGTATAGTCCACCACAGATATACTACCTTGTTTCAGTTCAAGGAACTCCATCTCCTTCTTCCCTTTCACACTCTCAAGGTAATACTTCCTAAAGAACTCAGCACGAAAAACATCCCAAGTTAACTCTTCATCCTATTCCTCAAGAGATTGACTTCTACCGACCCACCAATCACCGACTTCTTCCTTCAGCATGTGAGATCCAAGCCTCACCTTACTCTCTTCAGCACAGTCCATGACTCTGAAGATTCTTTCAATCTCTTTCAACCAATTCTGAGCACCATCGGGATAAAATCTTCTTTTGAAGACCGGTGGTTTATTCTTCCTAAACTCATCATTAACATTCACATTCGGAGCACCCTGCACAGCCCTAGCCATTCCTTCCAAAGCAGCAGCCATCGAATTTTCATTTCAACCAGCCATATTTTGATTATTCCCAAAGACAACAACAAGATTAAACAAAAGTTCAATCATCACAACAACAAGACAAACACAACTGACTCGACACTGGCTCTGATACCACTTAATGTAACACCCCCTTTCTATACCCCAAAATAATCAATTAATCAATTAGGCACATATTAAAATTTCATCAAAGTATAGTTAAAACATGGTATAAAAGAGGCATGTCACATTATACTTGAAATTAAAACATACAACACCTGCTCATATGACGATATGCAACAATGGGGTAACTTGCAACAAAGGAGTTTAATCCTTACACCCATATCTCAACATTGAAATAACAGCGGAAAACTAAATATTAATCAACATCAAACATATACACACACACACACACACACACACACACACACACACACACATATATATATATATATATATAACCAAGTTTGATTCACCAAATATCCATGTTTATATAAACATTCATCACCAAGATACATATACAAATGCATCACCAAAAAGGAATCAAACTGACCCTAGCTATCCGGTGCTACATATCAGAGCCGACCGACCAAAAGAATGAAGACACGCTTCACAAAAAGACCTACAACAAACCTACTCTGCAATGCCTCATAGAGCATCATAAAACAGCATAAGGGTGAGAAATATTATCATAATAACAATGCATATAACTATATATCTTAACATAAAAATATACATATACATATTCACACCATAATTCATTACTCATCACACATATACATCACAATGTATATATACAAACCAAGCATATTCATCATGCACAATTTCACCATTTCACATAAACATATACATTCATGTTTATTTACCATTTTCTATCGCTCCGCATAAACATACATTATTCATGTTTATTTACCAATTATCAATTATAGATGATAAATGCAAATCATAGAGACTGACTTACGACTCTATGCAAATGCAATGCGGTACTGACTCAAACATCTCAAGTTCACTCAGGAACTTATTGGAACCATCGCTCATTACCTAAAGTAACTCCCCGTCGGGAATAAAATGTTCACCTATTGCTCACACCCCACATGGGCACACAATGTTTATGGATTGCTCACAACCCACACGGGCACACAATTCGATTGCTCACACCCCACACGGGCACACAATCATTTGTGATTAAATCATCCATTGCTCACAGCCCACACGGGCACATAATATATATGGATTGCTCACACCCACACGGGCACACAATCTGATTGCTCACAGCCCACACGGGCACACAATTATGTTGTAATCATCACTCACACCCCATACGGGCACACGATGTTACAACAGATTCACATAGAATCCCATAACACAAGAATGCATACATTATGCTTCACATGCAAAATGACACACAACATTCTTGAAAATGCATACATATTCATAATATAATTATGCATTCATCTCATACAATCACAAACAACTACGCACATTTGCATTAATTACGCCAAACAACAACGAACTCCCTCACTATAAACATGCATTCATATTCACTTCACGAAATGCATTATGTGCCAAACGACCACTATACCACAATCAATCCCACAATTCCTTAACTAATCATAATTACGTTTTATGGGAAAAGTCGGCTAAAAACTACATATTTTAGCATCATTAGTTTCTACATGTCTCTAGCTTCGAAACGATATGTGGAATGCTTAAAACAGATATTCAGATCAAAAGTTATGAAATAAAATACAAGGTTCCAACTTCCAGGTCTCGCTGAGCGAAAAATGTTCTGGAAAGCTCGCTGAGCGAGAATTGCGTTTTCAGCAGCATCTCAGCCATGCAACAGTCATGCTAAATCCTTCCAAAACTCAATCAAACTCCCACAAACATGATCATTAACATGTATTCATCATCATACTTTGATTATATCAAGTTCTAACCGATTAATCTACCAATTTTCTTAGATTTCCATCAAAACCCTAAAACCTAACATTCTCTAAACTTCTCCAAAACAAAAACCCAATATATCTAACACATACATACTCATACACAAGGTTAAGATAACAATATTTCACACCCTTACCCGATTGTTTCGATTCCTAGGAGCAATCTTGAAGAAATCCAAGCTTTTTCCTTTTTTCTTTTTTCTCTTCTCCTCCTTTTCTTTCTCTTCTATTTCTTTCTATTCTCTCTTTTTCTTCTCTTTCTATTCTTATCACTTTTTTTCTTCTATTTCTATTCTTTCCACTCAAATATTCATTTTCTCACAAAATTATAATTCTACCTAATTTCTAACTTAACACTAATTAGAAAATGTTTAAAATACCCTACAATCTAATTTTACACGAAAATTCTCAAAATGGTAAAATAATATAACATATCACATAAACACACCAATTTCATAATTAAAACAACTATCACTCAATTCAAATAAAGGACTCAACAAAAATGGAATAATCGAATCGGTGCGTTACTGATAACAACATATGTTTGGTTGAATTTGCAAGGAAATCTCGGGCTGTTGTTTTTCAGTTGCAATCTTCTTCCACGTTTGTTAGTGGTCATGGTTATAGTTTTCATTAAAATTTTCCTTGTTATTCAATTTGTGATAGTCTCCTTAATTTTAGGATAAATAGAGGACTAATTTGCAGTAACTCTAAAATGTAATATTTTAATCCTCACGATATGCTTATAGTTAGAACCCTTAACTATACCTTGGAAACAAACTATAGTTACTTAGTTTGATTCAAATAACAAAAGATGTAGTTCAATATGACAATCTCTTTAAGTCAAGTATATTCGATGTAAATAATAAACTTCAAGGGTAAAAGTTGTATTGTCCAAAGTATGTTTACCATGCCTGTTAAAAAAAGGTTTCCCTAATGCATTAAATGCAAATGTGATCATTTAATATAAACAACTGCAAATGTTATTAAATGATTAAGACACCTACCAAACACAAGCATCAATATGGGAAGTGATATACTATATTGTAGAAAGAGTGTCAACAAAAATGCTTTTAAATACCTCTATTGTACTAGGGTTGTTTTGCCGTGCAAGAAGAGTAAAATATGTAAGTTTGTCCATTTCCAGCATTGGTGGCATTGGAGAATGTGTCAGATGTCTTTCTTTGCAGACTATTATACAAGATACATTAATTGGAGACATGACAATATGCTGGTTTATCCCTTAAATACTGAACATTGCATTTTGTTAGATAAAACTCGTAAAGATGCATTGAAACAAAAAAAATCCCACAATCTTACATGAACATGGTAAAATGCAGTACCTTGCTATTATTAGTTTCATTTGATTTTTATGTAAGGGTTGTCAAAAGAAGAAATAGTGAAACTAGGTAAGACCACTTTGCAGGAATGTAGTTATACATGGTATTTCAAATGTTGTGTAACATTTATTCGAAACAATATCTTTAAATGTTTTGATAAAAAATAATGGAACTAGTTTTACATGAATTTGATTAACATGCTTAACAATGTAACAAAGTAGTAAAATCTAGATTTTATAGTGCATAAGGATAACACCATGTTATAATATAAAATCTAGAATGACTAATATTTAATGTATTTACTATAAGGTTGTAGCAGGAATGAGAGTTTTAGATAACTAATGGAAGTGAGGATAGAAAGATGCTTGTGAATAACACATAGGAGTGAGGCAAATAAGACATATGTGAATAACAGTTACCGCAAAATGAAAACATATATTTCCAGGCCATGACATTACTAAATCAGTAGCACATTAACATAAATGTTTCATATAGATGTGTAACAGTTTGGTCAAAACGGTTAAACAAATATTAATTAAAACTATGATGTTTGGATTCATTACAGAATTTGCAAATCAATGGTTAAAGAGTTTTTGCTTGACTCATAGTGCATAGGACATGCTATATGACACGATAGAGGAGATAAAAGATTTATATCTTGGAACCTATCCATACAAAATGGTGTCAACTGATTAAGCTTTAAAATAGTCAAGTCTCCTGAAGTAGGCCGACCATGTTACTCCCTCTTTATATTCTTGACTTTCTTTCTGGGTTTGGTCTTGGTGGCTGATTGTTTTGGAGTAAGATCTTCGGCATTGAAGACATCGTTTGTTGAGCTTGAGATAGCAACCCTCTTGACAGGTGTACTGCTAGAGCTTGCAGAAGGACTCCAAGGATGATTTGCAACAGATGATGGTTGAGTCGAGTGTGATTGTTCAGAAGATTGTGTGACCTACGTATGACATAGTGATAATAAAATCCATTATGGAGAATAATAGTTCAAAAAACAAAACGTGTATAGAATGTTTTAGATAATGTTGCTTACAATAACTTGTTTTGGTTCATTGGGTGGAGAGGTAATGTTGATTTCCATAGTAGCAACATTAGAATAATGCTGGAAATAGTAAAAACAGAAAGTGTTTTAACCTCCCATTCAAGAAATGTATAATCAATATTCAAACTTGAAATGTTGTACCTTATTTGGGGTGAGGTAGTTGTCAAACTTGGTGTACAAATTATCCTCGTTAAGAATTGTAACTATAGATGTTCGTAAAAGGATTGATACTTGATAAGGAAAACCAACTCTCTATTCAACAAAACATCAAGGTGAGCAGGCCAAATTATTCGATTGTCCTATCCAGTCTAAGTAATAAACAATGTCAGGAAAGGCAATACAAAAATGTAGAACAACAAATAATATAAAATTTAGGGTAGGGGAAACTCACATCCTTCATTATTTGTCTTAGTTCCTTTGCATACTTCTTAGTGTAAGGTATATAATCCTTATCCCAAAAGACAAAGGTTACTTTGTGGTTATCATATTCCACTTCAACCTCAAGTTTGAATCTAGGCCAATGTAAAGAAAAAATTTACATATCAAAAAAATATTATGCGAAACTTTTACGTATATGCAATACTAAATTGTTGAGATATGCATTATCCCACATGAAAGGCTTAGTTAGCCACAAGTTTTACATCAGTGAGTCCACATGAATATACAAACTTTGCACCAATTGACTTGTTAATAGTTTTATAGTTAGGGCATGTCTCAAAATACCATTCAAACTTGGAAGCTCTGAAACGTTTTGTAGTGCCAATAGTGGTTGAGAAACAATCATATGGTGTAATAGATTAAACATGTCAAGGTCTGAGCCATGAGCATAAATAAACCCATAACTAAAAATCATGTTGTAATACTAAGAAAATAGACACACACATTTCCTAATTCATAGATTGCACGGATACTCTTGACCTCACTTAGATTGGTCCACATCTTGTTAGTTCCTTAAATGGATGAATCAGAAGTTTAAGAGATAAACATTGAAGGTGCGGTTTCCAAGTCAGTTTCTCCAAGACTGAAATCAAATTATGTTAAGAGCCGCAAGTGTATGTAGTTACAAATGTATTATGTGATGGAATAGGACATTACCTGGACTTGAATTCTTCAACTTGCAGATGTTCCAAATTAATGTACAACTTTGAACCGTTCCATGCGTTAGATAGACTTGGTAATCCATAAATTGTTTATATGTTTGGAAAAGTTAATATAAATAAATATGTGAACCCAAAATAGCATAATATGGCTGAATCTACTACGGAAAAAAAAAACTTTGTTTGGCTTGTACCAAGCATGTGTCAAAATGATAAAGGCATGAGCTGCATCTGTCTTAAGGTTATTGTAATTCATGAATTGCTTGCCGTAATCATCCCACAATGCGACTTCTATAACACTGCCTTTAATATCACGTAATGTGATATTGGCACAAGACTTCTTTCCACCACCTCCCATTTGAGTCTTGACAACGTCTTGTAAAACGCTAATGACATCTACACGAGCAAAACAATATGTTGAATGTAAGTGTAATGTCAAGGGAAGTTTAGATAAAAGAAAGGAACAAATGTAATATTTGCAGACACAAACATAGGCAAAAAACACACAAGAAAATACATAACTCACCATATAACAAATCAGTTTTGAATTTACCATTGAGAAAGTTATATATAGCGTGGAAGTTAAAACTGTGACTCGGTATTTCAGGTATCACCATCTCTGCCACGGTAGTCCCTCCCTTAAACACAAGTCTGAATGGGTTAGAATAGACTTTGTAAGGGCCATCATTAGCAGCATGCTCTCTGTTATACATAAAATATGTTTCATTCTCCTTGAGTTGTTCAACCCAAACTTTGAAGTCCCTGCTTCTAGTGGTTACTTGGATTTGATCAGCCTGTCAAGCAAAGAATGAAACAATGAAACAACCAAACTAATACATATAGCACGAACTTCCAATTTTCTCAGCAGACAAAAAACACGTATATCCGAATATAAAATATGATACCTTTCCATCCTGTATGGCCATTTCTAGGTGTTGTTGGCCATTTATCTCCTTAACAACCCACAAGTCAACGACCCTAATATGCATCTTCCAGACTTGGCTTCCTTTGACCATATCCTTGATAAATATGGGAGCCTTTGACATTGTTATTCATCTATTTAGGGAAATGTAACTGTTTAGCATGAAGACCAATATGTAAAACAATTAATATGTAAAAAAAACATGTAGGCTTGTAACAAATGAAAACGAACACGGAACAATATGTAAAACAAATAGAACAACAAGGAAACGAAAACCAAAAATGAAACGAAAATGCAGGCTTGTAACATATAAGTTCTAAGTTGGCAACAATATCTGCAAAACATGTTGCTCGGGAAAATGTTATGAAGAATGTCTTGACATAAGAATAGAACACCACTGCAAGTGGTACAAGATGTCATATCAGAAGTCCTGACATGGTTGCTCAGACATCGGTTCAGATACTGAACCTGATGTTAAAACATTTTCAACTGTCATGACAGTACTGTTGTCATGTGTTACAACAGATGTCATGACATCTGGGTCCAGAACTGCAGGTGCTACTACATTATGCGTATCAGACAGAAGTTGAAGGAGATGTCATGACATTTGTCTGTTACAACAGGTGTTGTTGTTGTTTATACATATCAGATTTATTTTGATGAGAATCTCTTGGATACACCTCATCAATATGTGTAGGTCAAGGTGATTAATTAGGAGCAAATCCATATTTAATTGGTTTCCTGGAAAAGGATCTTGGGAGACTATTAGGAAACTAATGATTTAAATGTTCTTATTTTTATGGAGAAGATCTTGCAACTAATGATTTAAATGTTCCTATTTTTATGGAGAAAATCTTACAGCTGATTTAAAACGTCTGGAAATATTATGGAGCTGATTTAAAAGTCTCGAAGATTCAAGTCAGATTGAAGAAAAATATCGAAGAATATATACTTTCTAAATATAGAGATATTTTAGGAAGTTATAGATTGAAGAACTTATTTGTAGCAGACTTTCTACATAATTGTAACTGGTGATATGTTGTAGATTAAAGGCCCAAATCCAGTTGGGAATAGGTAATAAAAAGAAGTCTTGTAACCTAGGTTTAGTAACTAACCAAAGATGTAAAAGTTGCATCATTAGGGTTGAGTTCTTAACAGCTGTATGCTGAAAAGATGTAATCTTCAGGGTTGTTTCTTTGTAAACCTCGAAGTTGTTAAGTAAGAGGTGTATTGTTCTTGGAGGAAGCTTTTAAGTAACTCTGAGATGATGTCATGGAAGCGTATCTTTTGTTTTGCCTTGTTTAGGTAAAGAGCCGTCAATATTAGCAACTGAGAGTTGGGACTGTGAGACATCATTGCGGTGATTGGAAATGAGATGGGTTTCTCATATTTAGGAGTTCCTAAGTAGAAGTTGCCTGAGTAGTGATTAAGTGAGAATATCGTAAACTGGGATGTTTCCTGAGGGTCTTTGAATTGATATTACATAGTGGATTTCCTTCCTGGCTTGGTATCCCCTATAGTATATGTGATTGCATCGAACTGGGTTAACAATTTTGGTGTGTTGATTTATGCTTTTCAGTATTGTTATTATATATGCTTTACCTTGTTGTTTCTGTCAGACCAGATGTCTCGACATCCTATAGGACAACTGGGTTCTTTCATACCAGAATTTCAATTGGTATCAGAGCAGGCATCCTGTATGTTTTTGGATGAGATCTAAGGAGGATTCTTTCTGGTTTATGGTCAAGGTAGAAGATTTCTACTGAAAAGTTGTTTGAACATGATAGCTTCATATTGTTGTGTGAATGGTCCCTAGAAGTGGAGGACAAACTATTATGTTATTGTAGCTTGGTGGTGAGCTGCAGTTGTGGCAGGTTTGATTTATTTTCAAACCCATGGTATTTTGGTGTCACCTGGAGTATAGTTCTAGGATTGATATGTGACACCTGAAGTTGTTGGGGAGTTTATGTTTTGATCCGCGGCGTACCTATCTGAAAACTCCTGATGTTGAAAAGGTTGTTCTTCTCTGGAGATATATCATATGGTGATGGGATATATGCGTGTCTGCTTCAGTTGACTTTGCCAACGATACTTGAAGATTATTGTTCAAGTTAACTCATAAAGGCATTGTTAAGTGAAGTTGGTGTAAAGAGATCTGAAGATAGAAGAAGCATTTTTTTAACAGACCTATCTCCACTCTGTAGATCTCTTGGTGTGTTCCTTGGAATGATGTCATATCTCAAGATAGAACATCACATCAGAATTGTGCATAATTCTGTTGTCTAAAGAAATGGTTTAATAGATGCTTTGGGAGTTAAACTAATATGGTTGAATCTCATGTGTTTGGAACCTACTCCTGATCTAGAAAAGGAGGCGTCTGGTGGTGTGTCTGAGAAGGTTCTAGCCCTGGAACTTATCTTAGATGTGCATGTTGATCAAGGAGTGATCAACATGTTATGTTCTCCCGAGGACAATTTATTTTTGGTCCTTGCCGCAGGAGTGAAGTATCAGAGTTTCAAGGAGTATTACCTCTAAGTGACTCCTTGTACATAAAGGTCAAATTGTTATGTTTTTTATGGCATATTAAAGATTATAATGCTCAGATGTATGTGATCTTGTGGAGCCAGAAGAGTCTTGACTGAGTGTGTTGAAAGTGGACATAACCTTATCACAGTCTGTGCTACTATTGAAGTTGTGGAGATGTATCAACTTGTGTAGTTGATTGATGTGGATGTAGTTGCATCCAATATTGTTAGGGATAAGTTGACCAATTGCTATATTGGGTGTGAAGACATCTCAAGTCAGACAATCTGAATACTAAGTCTAAAGGAGAAGTTTGTTGAGATGTTCCTGCTGCTGCATATGTTCGTGTTTTGGCATGGAAGCTTGATCAGCTACTGATGGTTGATCTCTTTGTGTTCCCATGCATGTGTATGTGTAGATTATATGGAGGATGTCTTCAGGACCATAGTAATTTGTGAAGTTTTTTGTGACTGAGACTGATGTTTGAGAAGATGTTGGAACATCATTGTCATACCCTAAATTTTGACCATGTCTTTTTTTAAATTTCAGTCATCTGGCGCATTTCATAGCATTATCGATAGTCAGTCATTTCTACATTTTAGTCCATTGATCATTAATCATGCATTTTTCCTATTCATTTCTACCATTGTATTGTCATATTTTATTCGTGGTTTTTTTTTAAGAATAGGAGTTTAGATTATATTAGATATTTTAAATTTAGTTTTAATTTAAATTTTATTTTAGTTCAGTTCTAGTTTATACCATCTATTTATTATTATTTAAGTATATTTAGATCAATTTAGATTTTGATTAATTTTAGTTTAGGTCTATTTGATTAGTTTTATTTAGTTTATTTTAGATTTAATTTATTTTTGTAATTTAGTTAAATAGTTTAATTAGCCTTTTTAGTTTAAGTATAATTTAGAATCAATTTAATGTTAGTTAATTTTAACTTTTAGTATAATTTTAAATTTAGTTAATTTTTAATTTAGGTAGTTTTAATTGATTATTTGTAATTAGTTTAATGTTATCATTTTATTTAGTTAGAATAAGTTATATACACTTTGTTCACAAATCAAGAAGCCATCTGGTCCACACTTCATCACATACCCTATGCAGAGAAGCAAACACGTCACTACCCCTTATGCAAAAAAAGACCAAGCCAACGATAACCTGTGGATAGCCTGCCCCACTTTACTTCAACAAAAATTGCCCATAAATATGTTATACTCCATGCCAAGTTAAACCTGCTACACGGCCTATAATCCTCTGCATCCAACTTTCACCAAAATAAGCCAAGTCAAACCTGCACTAAAAGACCTTTCCAGGTAAACAAAGAAACTTTCATCAATTTCCCAAACCAAACACTGCATTGAAAAAAGATGTATGAGGACCATACAAAAATAGAGAAACTTGTTGAACAAGGGGATAATTTGTTTTGGCTTTAAAAAGAACAACATGATTTTGGAACAAAGGAAAAAAAAGCGAGAGAACTCACCTTCAAACTAAATGAGACTTTGAGAATCCTCTTCATCACCACCATGTAATTATACATTCTTGATACTGCTACACTCAAACCTTCCACACTAACACCCTCAAGCAACGTAACCACCATAAACACAAACAACAACACAACTGATTAAAAAAAAAAACCTTAGAAACACTTCCATTTTACTGTCGTTGGCCCCTTTCAATAACGCACACCAACACCACAGAACAACCATTAACCAAAACCCCCAAATTCAACCCAAACACATAGCCAAACCTCTCAAACCACCGAGCGAAACCGAAACAATGCTCGAACCTTCACCGCCATGACCTTAACAGACCTGAGCCACAAAACTGCCAAACAAACTGAACCACTAAAGGCCTTCGAAACTCTAAATTTGAAACCGTTCACAGACACCCATCACTTCCACCGAGACAAACCTATAAACCAGAAAAATGCCATCGCCGAACATAGTTGAAAGGAGATCTGAGAAAACGACCATGAAAATCCGAGCGAGAAACAGTGAGTAGAGGGAGTGATTGAGACGAAAACACGACGGTGGTAGCGTCGTGAGGAGGGGGAGAGAACCGTGTTTCACGTTTTCTTTGGTTTGTTAACTTTCATTTTATTTTAAAGAAAATATTAACTAAACCTTGATTCCTTTTTATTTTTATTATTTTCATTTTAAAAACCCCTTTATAATGTTATATCTGTTTCAGCCTACACCATCATTAACTTGCTTTTTATTTTATTTTCTTATCATTGGTTTCAATGGGCTCAACCCATCCGCTTGCATAATAATACCCTCGACTGCCTGCACCCCTCTATTCCATTTATATTATTTGTCTTGCTTTTTTATTTATTTTTATTTTGTTTGTTTAGTTTTTACTATAATTTAGGTTTTTTTTCTTCTTCTTAATTTTGATGTTGATTCCCATCATTTGCTATTCTTGTGCTTTATTATATACAGATCTTTTAGTTTTACTTTCACTTTTAGAGGCCGATGATATAACAAACGGTCGAATTTATCTGATTTCATTAAGTCGAGAAAATTTGATTAATATGAGGCCAAAGTAGTTAGATTAATTTTTATTTCTCATTTATTTTCTATTTCGTCAATTTAACTCAGTTTATTTTATTTAATCGCTTTATCATTTTTATTGTCGATGAACGTAAATAATCTTGAGATTCGTCGTAAGCCGAATCCACATCTCGATTAAATTATGAGACCATCTTATTTCATCTATTTTATTTATTTTCGCATTTAAATACAAAAAATTAACGCTCTACTCCTCATAGAACCATTCTAACAATTAAATCGGTTCTAAGGTGTCGCTCCCCCGAAAAGACACCTGGTCAGATAGGGTGCAGACGCGAACGGTCGGCGAAAGGAGAAAATGAGGGTGAATTGAATAGAGTCGTCAGCTAGGCATTTTTATCCCGAAGGAAAGATAATGCTGCATAAACCCAGAAAAGATGGATAAGACGGTTGTGAACCAGAGAAACTGAGAAAGGGGGTTGGTTACAACCTGGGAAGGTATTAGCACCCAGATTGTATGTCGTACTCGACGGGATCCATGCTTAAAAGATTGTGTTTAAAGGGGTATGTGTATGTTCTATCTGTGTGCAAAAGCTGGAAAATAATGTACAAGTGTCAATGCAAAAAGGGTGAATTGCTCAGGAACTGAGGCTTAAAAGAGAAAGCTGAAAGAGGGGGAAGACACAAAGACTTTTGTTCGATAATAGTTAGGTTATGCCTACGTATCCTCTCGTGCAATGAGGAAGTCAGAACATCGTAGTTCGACTCAAAGAGACTGGAAAATGAATTGACTGTGAACTGCTTACTTGCATATGCTCAAGTGTATGACTCGTCTGGCTCGAGTGCTAACTGTCTTGCATTAGACGAAAGAAGCAAGTTCTCGCTTGTGAGTGAAGATGGTGAGAAAAGAATCCCGGGGGAGACGATTATTGTTTGTTTTTGTGTTTTCAGTTTTTTATTGTTTTTGGTGTTTTGCATAAGTTAATGAGCTTAAGCCTAAATCAAAGGCTTGTAAACTCATTATATCCTCCCTGATTAGGGATAATGAGAATACTTTAAGTATGAGATAAGCATCTCAACTTAATTGCCATGATGATGTAGGATTAAGATCATTAACCTACTTGTGATTATTTAGATGTTTTTGGGTTATGTTTAGTGTTAAGTAATGAGTTTAAGCCATAATCAAGGATTAGTGAACTCATTACACCATCCTAATAGAAGGATGATAGATGAGAACGCTTAAGCCGAGGAAGATACCTCAACTTAATCCATGGTTAGGGATTAAATTCATGACAAAAACAAGCCTTTATTAAATGGATTTTAATTAAAGATGAAATTAAGAAGTGAGTTTTATGATTTGTAAGACAACTTGAGGGGGACTTGTCCATTAAACACTAGGGTTAGTCCTTCTTAACCATAAAGGAAGAATTAGAACCCTAATGTAAGGCCCAAGTTACAAGATAAAGTCTTTGTGGTTATTAAGTGGATTGATTAAGAGGTTTAAACCGATTAAGGGTTTAACACTTAGGATTAAAGTTATACACTCCATCCTAAGATAAGGATGCAGGCATAACCCTAATTCCAAAGTCCTAAAACCTTAAAGGTTTAGTCTCTAATGATGAGATGAGAAAAGAGACACAAAGAAGACTCAAAGGAAAAAGTCTAAGGGAAACTAATAAGTCCTAGAAAGTTATCATGCTTGGAAGTCCTAGGGTTTGTGAGGCTTAAGAAAAGAAGTCTTCAAGGAAGCCACCAAGGAGAAGCAAGATGAAAAGAGAAGGAAGCAGAATAATAAGTTACTTACTTCCTAAGAAGATAAGTAACTTAAAGGAAGAAAATCACAAGTGAGAAAGATCACTCAAAGACAAATAAAAATGCAGAAAGGATGCAATATGAAGAGATGAGAAGTGGTGGGAGGTGAAGGAAAATCCACTTCCCACATAAACTTACCATTAACTGAAAAGTTAGCACAAGATGCATAAGGAGAAAGATGAAATGAAATGATGCATATGTAAGGGTAAAGATCAAGACCAGAAGCATGTACATGATGCAAATGATTCTATGATATGATGCAAAGGCATACAAGATGTAATGGTGTGATCATATAAGAGAATGAATGCAAATGAAGCATGTGAACACATGGATGTTTATGAAATGAAATGGATGCAAAGTATAGCAAATGTATGAATAAATGATCAAGCAATGTTCAAGCAATGTCTTAAGATGTCTAGGATGGCATACAAATACTTAGAATGGCATGGCAAGTTCATATATTCATGCAATGCAATGTAAGATGTAAGTAAAGATGCAAAAATTAGGGTTACATGGAAGGATGAGATGCAAATGAAAAAGACAGAAGCAAATAATATGATAAAAAATTGAAAATGCACTCAAAGTAACCCTAAACTTATACTAGGTTACCATCCAAAGGGGGAGGTAAGAAACTAAACCTATAAGAAGTTATGAATTTCCTAAGTTTCTAGGGTTTTTGGGGTGATCCTCAATGTAAAATGCCAAACAAATTGAAAATGCAAGATAAATTCATGCCAAAAATATCCTAGATACTACATGCTATGTGTAAAACAACGCAAAAAGAAACAACTTCAAACCCTTCATGGTTAGGCAGAAAAGATTTTTCAAAGGTTAGGGTTTAAAAATGTGATTTTATGAACCCTAAATTCAAAGAAAATTGTCAAATGATGATCAAAACCAAAAAGAAATTTGTATGAGGGGTTTGAAAATGTTTCTAAATGTGTTGAGATGCAACATGATTTTTTTTGTGATTTTTAGAAATCTAAATGCTATTTTAATTAATTAATTTCCATTAATTAATTAAAATAAACAATTAAATATTTTAAAAATACTTTTTATGTGCAAAAAATAAAATAAAAATCGTTTTCTGATTAAGAAAAATATTTGAAACAAAAATGCAAAAGGAAATATTTTTGGGATTTTTCTAAGTATTTTAAATTAAATGTGCAAGAAAATGCAATTAAAATGAAATAAAATGAAAGTATGTTGATCTAGTGGTCCAGATTCAAACTGGAGAGAGAGGGAATTGATTGCGCGCGCTATCCAACGGCTGGCATTCAAACTGGGTTAATTAATTAATTAATTGAAAATTAGGGTTAACTAAAATGATCCAGGCCACACATTTACGCGCTAATCACCATCCTACGGTGTCGCTCCCGGGATTTTCATCCTAGTACAAACGTGAAAGTGGCGCGGAAAAGGTAGAGTCGCCAACCAGACATTTTTATCCAAAAAGAATGGGAAAGGTAATGTTGCACAAACCTAAGGAAGAAGTAAAGGACAAGGTCTTGCGAACCAAAGATCTGGGTTCGGGAGTCGGTTAAGAATTGAGAAGGTATTAGCATCCCAATCCGTCTGCCGTACCCGACGGGATCCACGCTTGCTTGTTTGTTTCAAAGGGTGAGAAATAAGATGCTACTGAACGAAGAACTGCTACTGGAACTGGAACTAAAATGAGAAAGGAAATGGATTTGAAAAATGGAAATAAAGGGGGAAAATGTAGGGAAAATAAGGATTACGCTCGAATGGGCCCTACCCCACTGCCTACGTACCTCATCGGGATAAATGAGGATCAGAGACGCCGTAGTTCGTCTAACCAGGCGGGAACTTTGTTTGTGTTTTTTATGGCTGGAACTGCGTATGTCTATGCTCAAGTGTTGCAGGCTCGTCTGGAACGAGTGCGTTTACCATCTTGCATGCGAGACAAGTCGTCGCAAATTCACGTTATGAGTGAATGAGATGAGAAGAGAATTCCCGCAAGAAAGTCGCTTTTTATTTTTGTTTTTGTCTTTTATGAGAAGTGTTTTGAATTTGTTTGTGAACATTCTCATACTAAGACCTATCCATCACGGGAAGTACTTACACCTCGCCCCGAAATAGGACGCGTATAAACACTCCGCAACAAAGTCTCGTGTCGTACAAGAATGTTCAATTTTCATTAAATGTTTTATTGCTTTTCTTTATGAGATGATAAAGAAAGACTCAAATTGCAAAAGGCAAAATCTAATGGGGAACTAAGACACAACCCTAATTTTGTTGATTTACTTACAAGTGAGGTCCTATGGTTAATGAGGTATTCTAAACCTAATGAAGAAAAGAACTTAGAAACTACTAGAATGCAACTTACTTCCTAAGGAAGTTAAGTTGATTCTAAAGCCAAGGGGAGACCTATACAAGTGAAATATCAATCAATATAGCAAGGCAATAAAATTGAATATAAGAAATAAAATTCAAAACAAAACAATTAAAGTATAAGCCCAAAATCAAAACCTAAATTTATTCTAAGTTCAATTAGTATGAATCCCAAGCCTAAGTCCTAAAATTAAGGGCATTACCTAATATTTTCATTCTAAAAAAATCAGAAACTAAACTAATCTAAATCCATATTAAATCCTAAGGTTAAATCTATTTAAACTATTTCTTAATAAAATCCTAATATTCTAGCCTAAACTAGTAGAAATTTATATGTAATAAAGCCTAAAGATTAATACCCTAAAAAATAGTAAAAGCTCTGGAAAAATTATGAGATTAATTATATAGGGTCCTAAAACTACCTATAACATTGTATTAAAAGATATCCTAAAAAATCAGAATTTTGCTATACCTAAAAATCAATTAATTCTACCTAAGGATTAACCATTATTTTCTAAGGATTAAGCTACTAAAACATAGGATAAAATGCCCTAAAAAATATACTAAAATTATGCTAAGTACTATTATAAGTCCTCTGACTATGGTAAAAAGAGTGGGCAAAAAAAGTTACTGGAAGACTAAAAAATAAAATCAACAAATTTATGTACAGTTGAGGGAAATTCAATAAAAACTACTTACATGAAAAAATCAGAATTAATTCAAAAATAATGCAAATTCAGAAAAATAAAATGCCAAACATTTCTAAATTGAATTAATAGCCTACTTGATTTTTTATGGAATTTTCCTAAGCATTTTCCTATTTTTATTTTATTTATTTCTATACTATTGTAAACTAAAATAAAATTCTAAAATAAAATAACAGGGGGGTGAATTAAGTATTATTTTTAGGTTGTTTTTCTTATTGGGCTTGAAACAGGAGGTGTTAAAAGCAACAAGGCTAAGCCCATTTCGCAGGATTGAGGGGAGGGTGCGGGAAGTGATTTTCTTAAGTTGTTTTCTTACTGGGCTTAGAATGGAGGGTGACATTAGCAAATAAACTTGGGCCCAATTACGCTGGATTAGTGAGAAGCATAGTATGGGCTTTCGGTCAACAATCTTGACCTCATGAGGGCCGTTGATTCAGTCTTGAATGCTAGTATTCTCATCATGAGATTATGAAATGAAGATGCATGGAGGTTATGGTGAGCCAGCGCATACACTATCACCCCGGGGGAAGAGCCTACCGGACGGTGACAAGTGTCACCGCCGGTATGGCTGGAATTCAAAAAAATCCTTATCCTATCTGATTGAAATCATAAACCGGTGGATTAATTGATTTTTAATAGTTGTTATTGCCTTTTAATTTTTCCATTATGCTCTTATGATTCTCTTAAATTCCAATAAATCTCTTAATGTATTTATTTCAGTAATTATACAACAAAATAAAACAAAAGGCCTTCAGAACGAACATGAGAAAAAAGAGAGAAAACCCTAGGCCTTCTTCTTCACTTCTCCAGCCGCCGCAACCGACCCCTCTCTCTTTTTCCATTTGCAATGCCGCCACCACCTACACAAACTCACCACCAGAAACCATGAACTCAACTCACTTCCTACTCCCATTCAATCCTAAATCACGACCAATTACTACCTACTCTTTCTGCCCCCAAATCGAACCTTAAACCCTAGCCACCACGATTACCTCGCCTGAAATCAAATCCCCCTTCGCCGCCATGGACTCAGCTCCACCAACATCTCTCCTTCGCTCTTAAATCCTTATCTCTACATAAACTTCTCTCACTCGTACGCTCAACTATCGCCGCCGCTAAGACGCGACCTAGAATCGCAAGAACAAATGCAAGGCCGACTCCGCCGCACCAACAACACAAGGATAACACAAGAATGGTATAAGGAAAGCTCGTACCTTGTATCGTAGAAGATGAAATGCGAAAGGAGGACTTCGACTCGTTGAGGATAAAATTCCATGGACGAACACGATGCGAATGCGACGAAGACGTCTGCGTGCTACACAGTTCCGTTCAGGTGCGATTTTAATTCTTCTTCCTACGGTCTTCGTCTTTAACTCTGTATTGTTGTAGTGGACATGTGCGAGAATGAATATTGATGATGTTATGCTCAATCTTGTTCCTGCAGGTTGGTGGAGAATTGATGAAAATCAATTGAAGAATTCATGGTTGATGATGATATTGACGTGAAGAAGTTACTGAGATTATGGCCATTTGACGCAGGTCAATGAAGATAGTGTTTTGCAGATGATGAGAATTGAAGAAGAGGATGAAGATTCAAAATAAGGTAACGGTGAATTGGAAGAGATGAACGAAAGGTTATGCCGAAGATTGTTGCAGGAGATTTTGTGAAGTTATGTGGAAGGGATGAAGCTGATTATGGTGTGAAGAGGATTGTGGTGATTTTGAGGTTGAAGCCAAGAGAACTTGGAGAAGGGTGATGGAAAATGGAAGAGAAAATGTGAAGTAGAGGGATTGAGAGGAGAAGAGAAAAAATGGTGGAAGCCCTAGATTGGAGGATCTGATCCTGATTTATAGAGCTGAGTTCAAATTCTGTAACTTTCTTCAGGTGAATCAATCAGTTTTTTTTTGTTGCAAATTCAGTTAGGATTTGGTTATTTATGTTATTCTATATGAAGTTTGTTATTTTGGTTATCAGTTCTAGATTTTGCTTCAATTCTGTTATAAGTTTCTGTTTTGGATTGCCCTTATTGCTGCTTTTTCCTTCTGCCGAACTTATTCTGTTTTTGTGGGAATATGCAGGCTTAAGGTTAATGAATGGTGGAGATTGGATGTTGATTGGAGATTAAAGGTTTTCTGAGTTTGAGTCGTGAATAGGATTGAATGATGAATCTTGATTTTAATGGAGATGATGGTGCGGGAAAATGAAGAGTTGATGAAGTCCTGATCAGGTATGATTTTTGCATACTCTCTTGTCTTGATTCAATCCGTAACTTCTTCTTCTTCGCGATCTCGAAGCACTTGCTAATATTGTTTCATTGTTGTTGCTGAGCTATTCGATCTCGGATCAATTTTTATAGGATTCTGAATTGTTCGGTTGGAGTTCAATTGATGAAGAATATGGAGGAGAGTTTAAGGGAGCAAATTGCCGAGATTGCAGGAGTCAATATAAAGGCTGAAGAAGAATTTTATGAGTTTCTCATTTTTCTATGATTTTGTAACCGCATTCCCATTTGTAACAAAATTTCGATTAAACATTATTATGGTTTTCTTGATATTATTTTTGATGTGCCCTGTTATAACTTTTGTATCTATTCTCTCCTTATTTTTCTATTGAAGTTTTCTGGAGTAAAGAAAAACAAAAAGAACTCTTTTGATACATATTTTTCCCGCATTTTCTATCAACTCTGTTATGGGCCAAACAGGATGACCCGAAGGAATTCGCATGACCATTTGCATTTTCTCCTTTCCCTTTCAATATTTTATAACAAATTGAATAGGACAATGGGCCTTTTACATATGAATTACAAATTGATCTTAACAAAGGGACATTACATGAATAAATCAAGTGAACCATATGACTTTTTAGCAAAAATTAAAAAAATGGATGAGAAATAAAAGGGAGTTTGGGCCATGATGCATGAGTTCAATTTGAACAATATTTGGTCCTAAAGAAATGGAGGAAATTGAGTGGGTAATTGCGTTATTAATATGGATAATGAACAAACTCTTATGATTTGCAAAAGAAATGGGCTTAAAGTTGAAAAGAAATGGTTGACGCTTAGAGAAAAAAATGATGTGGGAAATGGAATGTTAGAAATATGAATATGTACAAAAAAATGACTTTGGTTATCGAAACGGGATAAGATCATGGTGACTAAAAAATGGTGAATTATCTTGAATCGGAAAGTTGATATGTAGAATGGCAATGGCTTGTATTTGAAATGAATATCAAGAACTAGAATTTGAACTTGAAAGATGTCTTCCAAATAAACCAATAATTGTGCATTCTCCTTTAACCTAAATCGAATCCTTCCACATAATCCACTCTTAGGAACTATGACGCCATGATAAACTCCACACAATCTCGAATTATTGCTCCCTAAACAAGTGGATCCAAACCACGCCTTAATACATTAGACCTCCATTGGTGAAATTCCCTTCAAATCAAAAAAACCATGTACAAGAACTCCAAATTTTCCTTGAGATATTAAATGATGAAGAACACAACTTGAGCCGTTAAGAAGAGCCACCACTCTTATTTCAAGCAAATTAGATCGAACACCTCAGTAGTGGGTAAGATGCACCGTTGGATATTCTCCATAATTTCAATCCCTGATAGATACGGATAAGGTACGAAACCCTAATTCCAAAGGGCCTTGATCACACGCCTTATGAATCCATGAAATGCATTATTATGATGTTAATAACCTAGTGGGAAATGCATATGAATGCGAAGCGATAAGCCAGTAAAGGAAATAAATATGAGGGCAAATTTTGAGGTGTTACAGCTGCCCCTATTCAATCATCTGCAAGCCTGAACGAATAATTGCAACAACTTTTATACGTTCAAGGTATGGAGTGATTGGATACTCGAATAAAACCTGAAAATTTGCACACTATGGGTAATAAAATATGCTGGGAAGAATGCCATCCTCTAATGACAACTCACAAGAGATCTTCAGATCTAGCACGAAACCATCCTCGAATGGAGACGCAATGGCATACCGGCCTCAGGCGATAACCAGAAACACAAAGACTGACCTCAGACAGACTTTGCAAAAGAGACAATCTGACCTCAATCAATAAGCTCAAAATAGTCTATCATCCTCGAATGATAGCCACAACAACAAGAAACAAGACCAACCTCGGAAGGACTTGAAGAAAAGAATGCCATCCTCGAATGAAAATCCTCAAAAGATCCTCGGATCTAACACGAAACCATCCTCGAATGGAGACGCAATGGTATACCGGCTTCAGGCGGAAACCAGAAACACAAAGACTGGCCACAGACAGACTTTGCAAAAGAGACAAACTGACCTCAATCAATAAGCTCCAAAATGGACTATCATCCTCGAATGATAACCACAACAAACACAAACAAGACCAACCTCGGAAGGACTTGAAGAAAAGAATGCCATCCTCGAATGAAAATTCTCAAAAGATCCTCGGATCTAACACGAAACCATCCTCGAATGGAGACGCACTGGTATACCGGCCTCAGGCGGCAACCAGAAACACAAAAATTGACCTCAGACAGACTTTGCAAAAGAGATAAACTGACCTCAATCAATAAGCTCAAAATAGTCTATCATCCTCGAATGATAGCCACAACAAACACAAACAAGACCAACCTCAGAAGGACTTGAAGAAAAGAATGCCATCCTCGAATGACAATTCTCAAAAGATCCTCGGATCTAACACGAAACCATCCTCGAATGGAGACGCACTGGTATACCGACCTCAGGCGATAACCAGAAACAACAAAGAAAATAGGATGAGATGGAACGAGATCGTTGTACACAAACGAGAGCCCAGGCAAACAGGGTCGTTGTATAAAACGGGAACCTGCGACGCGATTGTTGTACCAAACAAGACGCGAAATAAGTGACAAACATTGACTTGAAAAGACAAGGATGTCTGAAAAAGATATTGGTATCCTCTGTGCAGAGTACTTCAGGTTGAGAAGATGTTATAGGTCGTATGTAATATACCTCAAAACTGGCCCATGCTGGCATGCATATGTTTGAATTTATGGCGTAATGCTCCATGACGATGGAAATGCTCCGCTTTGGAGGATGCAAATGTAATGATGATTGTGCATATGCAAAATGCAGAGAGATCTTCTGACAAGAAGACTGCAGGTATCCCAGATGGCTTGGCTGGGGGAGGAACTGATGATCACTGCCCTGATATGATCCATCCTGATGAGGAGGAGATAACACTGCGGGGAAAGTTGTCAATGATACACCGACTCTCAATAGCCGCCATTGCCAAAAATAAATTGGACTTTGAGATTGGAGCGCCAAGACCCTGCTGGAGATGGACCCTTCTTGAACTCTGGTGGGGAAGTGAGGACCTCCTGACTTGACTGGGAACCAAAGGCATGATACTGCTAAGGAAGCAATTGTTGGGGAGGAAAGATATTCCCTATACTGCTGGAAATTGCCCCTGTCTGAAGGGAAACTTTTGCTTGGGGATGACACCCACCTTCTGCTACCTTGCTGGGAGAAATTTCAACTTCCATTTTACTGGGGATGATTGGAGACACCCTAGGAGACACCTTATCCTGTTCAACCATAGAGATGCTCCTCTTGGGAATTTGTTTTTAGCTTTGTTAGCAACATCAGTGCATGTACCTGCATGAACACAATCGATAGTACCTGCAACATGGAGAGTTAGTTTCGGACCTGCCTGCCCCAGGCTCGTAGTATGAATCATTATCTGGGTATCTCGACACCCTTTCAGAGTTGTATTAAATGTTTCTGTCCTCCTGCACGAGTTTGAAAGCATTCATATGTTCACAACACAATGTAAATCACAATTTGCTAGACGTTTTCGCAATCAATCAATGCTAGATGAAAAAAGCAAAAAAAACAAGAAGCAAAATAGTCAAATCGACTGAAGTTGAATTTGTATTGATTTGAAAAAATGGCCATGAATAGGCAATACAAAGAAAGCAGTTCCCTGGAAAGAGGAAACATCCAAAAAGGAAAACAAACTATCCTATTGGCAATTTGAGAAGTGGATCTCATCAAGTCTCAACCCGATTATGACTCGTATATCTTCAAGACATTCCGCTCGCTCTTCCTCTTGAGAAAAAGTAAATGAACTGATCTTCAACCCTTAGGATAGCCTCAACTGTAGATAAGTTACGGATCTCGCAGATCGCAGTCGTTCGTGTTAATCCCTCTTTTGCGTGGATCGCCTTTTCAGGTTTTCAATCCACCGGGATACCCTTTTTTTGCATGAGTTGTCCGATGTGGCTTTTCAACTCAGCGGGTGTACACTTTTTTTCAAGATTTCCCTAACTTTTGCCCGAGCCTTTTATTCAGTTTTTGGCTCGTCGGGATTCCCATTTTTTCCTGGATTTTTATTCTGTTTTTATCCAGTGGGTCTTTTTACACAAAGTATTTTCTTACTGCGTCTGCGTTGACAGGGGATTGGAAGTCTTCTCCGTCCATGGTTGTCAACATCAAGGCTCCACCTGAGAAAACCTTTTTAACCACGAACGGTCCTTCATAGTTGGGTGTCCACTTGCCCCTGTGATCGTTAAGAGGAGGAAGAATCCTTTTCAGCACTAAGTCACCTGGCATGTACCTCTGTGGTCGCACCTTCTTGTCAAAAGCCTGCTTCATCCGTCGCTGATACAACTGTCCATGGCATACAACTGCAAGACGTTTCTCTTCAATGAGGCTCAATTGATTATATCTGGATCGGAGCCACTCAGCTTCATCTAGCTTGATGTCTATCATCAACCTCAACGAGGGGATTTCCACTTCAATGGGTAGGACTGCCTCCATACCATACACCAGTGAGAACGGGGTTGCCCCTGTCGAAGTACGTACCGACGTTCTGTATCCATGCAACGCAAATGGTAGCATCTCATGCCAGTATTTGTATGTCACAACCATCTTCTGCACAATCTTCTTGATGTTCTTATTGGCCGCTTCGACGACACCATTCATCTTCGGGCGATATGGAGAAGAGTTGTGATGCTCTATTTTGAAATCTCGACACAAGTCAGCCATCATCTTGTTGTTGAGATTAGAACCATTATCAGTAATGATCCTTTCAGGAATTCCGTACCGGAAAATGATGTCTCGTTTAATAAACTGGGCTACCACTTGTTTAGTGACATTGGTGTAGGATGCCGCTTCGACCCACTTCGTGAAATAATCTATAGCAACCAGGATAAAGCGATGACCATTAGAAGCTGTCGGCTCGATCTTACTAATCATATCAATGCCCCACATAGCGAACGACCATGGTGAAGACATGACACTCAACGGATTCGGAGGCACATGGACCTTGTCGGCATAAAGTTGACACTTGTGGCATTTACGGGAGTATTTACAGCAATCAGATTCCATGGTAATCCAATAGTATCCCGATCTCAACAATTTCTTGGCCATGGCATGTCCTCCAGCATGGGTACCAAAGGAGCCTTCATGGACCTCCTGCATCAACAGGTCTGCTTCGTGTCTATCCATGCATCTGAGCAGCACCATGTCGAAGTTTCGCTTGTACAGCACACCATCTTGATTCAAGAAGAAACCTCCTGCCAGTCTTCTAAGGGTCTTCTTATCCTTACTAGATGCCCCATCCGGGTATTCTTGAGCCTTCAGGAATTGCTTGATATCATGATACCAAGGATTGTTATCTTCACCATCGTCGACTGCAAAGACATAATCAGGTCTTTCAAGACGGGAGACCATAATTCGAGGCACGAAATTCTCTTGACAAACTTTAATCATGGACGACAAAGTTGCCAGAGCATCGGCGAATTGGTTTTCATCTCGAGGAATATAATTCAACTTGACTTTGGTGAAGAAAGTTAACAGCCTCCTGACATAATCCCTGTAAGGAATCAAATGAGGTTGATGAACCAGCCATTTGCCATTGATTTGATTTACCACCAAAGCAGAATCTCTGAAGATCTCGAGGTTTTTGACTCGCAAGTCGATTGCCTCTTCGATCCCCATGATACAAGCTTCATACTCCGCCTCATTGTTAGTGCATTCGAAAGTCAACCGAGCAGCTAAAGGTGTATGGACCCCCTCTGGCGAGATGATAACAACACCTACTCCACTTCCATTCATGTTCACAGCCCCGTCAAACATCAACTTCCATTTGGATTCAGGGTCTGGCCCCTCCTCCAGAAGTGGTTCTTCGTAGTCTTTTGACTTGAGGAACATGATGTCCTCATCCGGAAACTTGAACCTCATGGGTTGATAATCATCAATTGGCTGTTGAGCTAAGTATTCTGACAATACACTTCCCTTGATTGCCTTTTGCGAAGTGTATTGTATATCATACTCTGTCAATATCATCTGCCACCGGGCTACTCTTCCTATCAGAGCTGGCTTTTCAAAGATGTATTTCACAGGATCCATCTTGGAAATTAAGAGAGTAGTGTGAGTCAGCATGTACTGTCTTAGTCGGCGAGCAGCCCATGCCAAAGCACAGCAAGTTTTCTCGAGTAGTGAGTAACGTGTCTCACAATCGGTAAACTTTTTGCTAAGGTAATAAATGGCGTGCTCTTTTCGACCAGACTCGTCCTGCTGACCCAACACACATCCCATCGATCCTTCAAGCACGGTAAGATACATAATCAAAGGTCTCCCTGGCACTGGAGGAATAAGAATTGGAGGTTCTAACATATATTCTTTGATTCGGTCAAAGGTTTTCTGGCAGTCTTCGTTCCATTTAATAGCCTGATTCTTCCTCAGAAGCTTAAAGATGGGTTCGCACGTGGCCGTTAGGTGAGATATAAACCGTGCAATGTAGTTTAGTCTTCCTAAGAAGCCACACACTTGCTTTTCAGTCTTCGGTTCAGGCATTTCTTGGATGGCCTTCACTTTGGCTGGATCAACCTCAATTCCTCGCTCACTAACAATGAAGCCGAGTAGCTTGCCAGAACGGACCCCGAAGGTACACTTATTTGGATTCAACCTCGGTCTGAACTTCCGAAGTTTGTCAAACAACTTTGCTAGATTAACCAAGTGATCTTCCTTCGTTTGGGATTTTGCTATCATATCATCAACATAAACCTCAATTTCATGATGAATCGTGTCGTGAAAATAGCGTCACCATCGCCCGCTGATAAGTGGCTCCATCATTCTTCAAACCGAATGGCATGACCTTGTAACAGAAGGTGCCCCAAGGCGTGATGAAGGTTGTCTTTTCCATGTCATCGGGAGCCATCTTAATCTGATTATAGCCGGAAAATCCGTCCATGAAGGAGAACACGGAAAACTAAGCAATATTATCGACGAGCACATCTATGTGAGGTAGAGGGAAGTCATCTTTGGGGCTGGCCCTATTCAAATCCCTGTAGTCCACACACATCCTGACTTTACCGTCTTTCTTGGGAACCGGCACAATGTTGGCAACCCACGGAGGGTAACTGGTCACGGCCAAGAAGCCAACATCAAACTGTTTTTGTACTTCTTCTTTTATTTTAATTGCCATATCTGGACGTGTGCGCCTCAATTTCTGCTTCACTGGAGGACAATCTTCTCTGAGAGGCAGTTTGTGTACCACAATGTTAGTGTCTACACCCGAAATATCTTGGTATGACCATGTGAAGACATCAACATACTCTTGAAGCATAGCAATCGAACGAGTCTTGACAGATTCTTCTAATGCAGCCCCGATCTTGACTTCTTTCTTGTCTTCTTCAGTACCCAGGTTTATTACTTCAACAACTTCTTCGTGCGGTTGAATTATCTTCTCCTCATGTTTAAGCAGTCTGGCCAATTCTTCAGGTAGTTCACAATCCTCTTCACCTTCCTTATCGACTTGATAAATTGGATTGTCGAAGTCATACTCAGCCATAACAGGGTCGTCATTGATAAGATCCAGTGATGAGCACCTGCATGAATGGTGATTCATGCAAGGCTTTAGCAACAACTTGAGAAAATGAGAAACATTGCCATTTTAAAACTTTTCTTTCTTTTTGAAAAACAAAAACAAAAATGAAAGACAGCGAACAACATGAATGAATGTGAAACGTCAGCTTAATTATGATTATGTTAAGAACAAATGAACCCTTACAGAGAGCTACTATGCCCCGGGCAAGACATAGTGCTTGAATACAGGAAAAACAGAAACAAAAAATATTACTATTCGAAAGAGGTGACTGAAATAAGCCTTTCTGATGTCCAATTGCTAAGCTGAGTCCCTGGAATGGCAGGCCTGATCCATTCATCTAGGTCACAGTCACTATCGACTGCATCATCCTGCACATCACTGATATTTCCGTAGTCTACCACTTCCGCACTCGTGAAAGTGATCGGGCTCTGACAACCTTTAGCACTTGGTCCAAACGATGATTTCCCAGGATGGTAACCAATCCCGAACATATCTTTCTTCTCCGACACTTCTACTGGACTGCCCCAGCCTTCTCGTACCCCAGATTCTACCAATTCAAGCGCTTGCTTATAAGAGGCTATGGAAACCCCCTTCTTCGGTTCTTCAGGAGAAGCTGCCACTGCAGATGCTTGTTCACTCTTCAAGGGCTCAAAAGCCTGACATGGAGTCTCAACTATTTCTCCATCCATCTCCACATATTTGAATGAAGCCAGATGACTAACAAAAATATCTTCTTCCCTACTGACAGTTACAATTTGACCCTCCCAGACGAACTTTAGCTTTTGGTGGAGTGTGGATGAAACTGCTCCTGCTGAGTGTATCCAAGGTCTTCCGAGCAAACAACTGTATGCAGGCTGTATATCCATTACGTAGAACGTGGTATTGAAGATTTGTGGATCTACTTTAATGGGTAACTCCACTTCCCCGAACACCGATCTCCTCGACCCATCAAATGCTCGAACTACCAGGTCGCTGGGCTTTAGAACTACTCCATCATAATCCAACTTCATCAGTGCTTTCTTAGGCAAGACATTCAACGACGATCCAGTATCTACCAACACGTGAGAGAGTACTGCACCTTTACATTCTAAAGAGATATGCAATGCCCGATTATGAGCACGCCCTTCAGAAGTTAGATCCAAGTCCGTGAAACCCAGTCCGTGAAACCCAGTCCGTGACTGGCATTGACGCTGGATACCACCGATTCCAACTGATTTACTGAAATATCCTAAGGCACGTACGCCTTGTTCAAAATATTCAGGAGAGCCTTCCTATGAGAATCAGAACACATGAGCAAGGACAGGATGGAAATCTTCGACGGAGTCTGCTGCAGATGGTCCACAATCTTGTAGTTGCTCTTTTTGATAATCCTCAGGAATTCTTCAGTTTCTTTATCAAAGGTGAGGTCTGGATCATTTACTGGTGCAGGATCATTGACAACCACTGGTTGTTTCCCTCTCGCTCTAGCCTGGGCTTCTGCGGTGTCCCTGGGTGGTATCACACTATTTCTTAGTGTTTCCGGCGCAAACAACCTTCCACTTCTAGTAAAGCCCCCTACTCCAACATTTTCTACTTGAGCTGGGGTTGTACTAGACATGGCCAACTCTTGCTTCTGGCCGTTACAGTATACTTCACCACCATAATTCCAAGGAATAGCTCTATCACTCTGATATATTACTGGTCCTGCTGTGGTGATGGTTATCGGTGCCGCTCTGGACCGTGAAGGAACTTGAGATGGATCGTAGAATATAGTTATTGGGGAGACTTCGCTTTCTTTTACAATCTTGTCAAACTGCAACACTCCCTCATCAATCATACTTTGGATTCCCGCCTTTAACTGCTCACACCCATTCGTAGCTTCTGCACATTCTGGACAATATTCTTCACACCCAGGAAAGATGCCTTTCTTTGACAAGCAAACTTTAACAACATTCAACAGAGTCTGCAGGTCGTTGACATCACATACCAAGTTCAGATTCTCCCCTTCATCAACTGCCCCAACCGTACCTCTGTGAGGAGGCATGGGGTTCTGAATTACATTAGGAGTAGGAGCAAAGTTGATTGCTTTAGAATCCAGCAGGTCTTGAACAACATGCTTCAGTGCTTTGCAGTTCTCTGTGGTATGCCCGGGAGCTCCGGAATGAAATTCACATCTGGAATTTGTATCGTAACCCTCGGGGATCTGGCATGGCTTTGGGGGTTGTAGAGTTTGGAGTTGAACCATCTGAAGTTGTAGAAGGTTCTTCAAAAGCTGTGAATAGGACATTGGCGGAGCTTCGAAAAGTCTTTCTTTGGGCCTCTGGGGGTAATATGGACGAGGAGCTCTTTGCTGATACCCTTGCGAATGTTGCGGCTGCGGTGGTTGGACTTGTTGTTGAACAGGTGGAGTTGAGATAGTGACAGGGACACTTGCTGATAAAATCCTCTGTTGATTCCTCCCCTCTACGCGTACACTGCACCGGTCTCTCCCTCTCTTCTTTTCACGAAGGGTTTCTTGATACCAGAACTTGAAGCGCCTCCGTTCTGAATTTTCCCTTGCTTAATCCAACTCTTTATCCTCTCGCCAGTCAAAATGATATCTGAGAATCCACTTGAAGAACATCCAGCTAGCCTTTCCATGAAATGCCCAGGGAGGGTATCCAGGAACAGGTCTACCATTTCTCTCTCCAACAAAGGCGGTTGCACTCGAGCGGCCACTTCACGCCACCTTTGTGCGTAATCCTTGAAACTCTCTGAGCACCTCTGAGTCAAACTTTGAAGTTGGGTGTGACTGGGCGCCATGTCGATATTATACTGATACTGCTTGAGGAATGCTTCTCCCAATTCCTTCCAGTTTCTTACAGAACTTCTATCTAGCTTCATATACCATTCCAAGGACCCTCCAGAGAGACTATCCTGGAAGTAGTACATCCAAAGTTTTTCATCCCGAGTATGGGCAGCGATCTTCCGATAGAATGCCTGCAAGTGAGTCTTTGGGAAGGAACTACCGTTGTACTTGTCAAAAGCAGGTGGCCTGAATTTGTGAGGAATAACCACCCCGGGGACTAGGCCCATGTCAGACACATCTATCCCCAAAGTATCTCTACACTCGAGGGCTTTGACTTTCTCAGCAAGCACCAAAAAATCATTAAGATTTCCTTCTCTAGCGAACCTCATGTCATTGTTGAAATAAGGAAATTGATCCTCCTACCTGTCTTGTACTGGAACGAAAGTTACCGTGCCTGGTTCTAGAATCTAAGGTCCACCTGGGCCATTGCTGGTGTTGGGAGGAGCCCCTTGCCCGTCAGAAGTGGTCATAGGAGTATTAGTCTGAGGAGGGTTGAGCCCTTGAATTGCATTCTTTAACTCTTGCTGTCCCTGAGCCATCCCTTGCATGATGACCATGAACTCCCCCATTCTGGTGCGAAACTCATTAAGATCCGTTTGCATAACGTCCATGACTATCCTCTGATTGCTGCGAGTTGCGTAGCGATGCGGGATATCTTGTCGGAGATGCCGGGTCTTGGCAGCTCTCGCAATCTTTGCCTGAAACACAGATAAATTAAGCATCATGTAGAAAAACCTGCAAAACAAAGAAGAAATGCAAATGATGCGTATGCAATGCAATGTGTTCCTTTTATTCCCAAGACTTTCCCTGTCTCCGTCCTAGCATTAAGAGAATAATAATTGGGAAGAAGACCCAAGTGATATTCAAATATAATGATGGCCGTGGAGAATTGGTGCTCATTACCCCGTGTCGGTGCAACAAATAACGAACAAGAGATTCAAAACAAGTCAATCACATAAACTGAAGTTTGAAACAACAAAGTCCCCGAAGGGTGCCAATCAAAAGAACAACAAAGTACATCAAATAAAAGGAGTCCCACAACAAGCCTGTGGGTAATCCAAGTACAATAGCATGAAACTAAACCCTAGGGAACTCTAAGTCGTGTAGCCTCCAGCTAAGACGCTTAACATTCTGGAACAACTGAACGATATCCGGATGATCAGGCTCCTGGATGAGTCTCTGGATGAGGAGGTCCCTCGTATCAAAGGAAGCATGTAACTCTTCAATCTGCTGCAGGAAAGTCATCTCATTCTCTTTGCTCAGACCCGGCTCGGCCTTTGACCTCTTCACATTAGCATGAAGCTTCAACTCTTCAACTTCTTTCTGGACATCTTCAGCTATTTGTTGACTCTTTGTCATCTGACGCAGATACTCTCTCTGTTGCTCCTGTGCTCTCCGAGCTAGCTTTTCTTGCTCAACCAAAGCATCCTGGAGGTTCTTGATCTTCAACTCAAATTCAGCTTCTACCTCCTTTTGCTTCCTCTAATTATCACTCCACTTCTCTTGCCAAAGTGTGATGGATTCATTAGCCTCAATAAGTTCCTTCTTATCCTTCCGGTGCTGACTCGCCTTATGGATCTCAGCCAATCCTCTCTTCTTGAAGTGTAGCTCCCTTTCCTCAAAGTCCTTCTGCTTGAGACGAACTGTTTCTTCAGCTCGTATAGCTCTATCCTCTAACTAACAGTTCTGAATCATCAATTTCTGACAAGAATTATAAGCCTCTTGATTCTCAACCCTAAGCTGCTTGACCAAAGCTTCCAACTTCTGATAATCTTCTAAAGGCACCATTGCTGGAGGTGGAGTTGGTACAGAAAAAGGGACTAGAGCCGTTTGAATCTCCTCCTTTATCCAAGCTTCAAATTCAGGGAACATCTGGTTATTGCTCTTGCCTAGACATGCCGTGTCCTTTCTTTTGATCACCTTCCAAGAAACCTGCAACTTTCCTGACCAACAGAAGATTGTCTTTCACCGGGAAGTAAAAAGTTTGGAATAACTCGGATTCATCGGGAATCTCTTTGAGCGCATACCCCAACTGTCTTCTTAAGAGAATGAGATTGTAGTTGATACCTCCCGATACTCCTAACAAAGGCACATTGAGGTAATTCCCACAACTGGTAATGAAACTCCTTCCTTTCAACCTCAAAGTAAACCACCTAATATCTCTGGCAGACAAAGTACTCAGCTTCTGGGCCCAAGTAGTATTAGGATCAGTAAAACTCTCAGTAGTAGGCAAATGCCTCATGACCCACTTGGAGAATTAGGAAGCACAACATCTAACCAGACCTCCTCGCTTCTTCTCATTCTTATAGTGCACTGAATAATGCAAGTCACCTAGGAGGGTGGGCACCGGATTCTTCAACACAAACAAATGAATAGCCTTTATGTCCACAAATTTGTCCATATCAGCGAATAGGATGATCCCATAAATGGATAGTGCTAAGATGGCGCAAACAGAATCCCACTGATTCGTCACTGCAAGTTCTTCAGCTTTTCTAACCAGGTACTCTAGGGTGAAACCAAGTACTTTTGCTTTGGTGGTAGATAGATTTGTAGATACTTCAGATGAGCACAAATAAAGAGCTTTGGCAATGTCAGCATGGGTTGGTCTTGTCATCTCTGATTTGAAAGGAATCTGGTCCTTGATTGACACTCCCATAATCTCAGCATACTCTTCCAGCAAAGGACCCAACTGAAAGTCATGAAATGTGAAATATCCGAGCCGTGGGTTGTAATACTGCAACAAAGTGTGAATGACGCTTCTCTGAGAGCTATCCAAGTTGAATACCAAGTCCAGAATATCACCGTATGTTTCCTTGAAGTAACCCAAATGACCCGGGGTAATCAGAGACACCAATTGGTTGATCAGGTCCATCTTGGTATCAAAAAATTTGTAGTGCACAGTCCTCTTTCTGACGTCTTCCATTCTGAAGAAATGATATGACCAGGAACCGGGAGTAATGCAGACCCTGAGAATAAAAGAAACACAAATGATTAATGATGATATGATGCTTATGCAAGGCAAGGCATGTGATCAGTGACATGTCTGTGAGGTGCCAATCATATAATCAAGTGTCGGTGAAAGGTCATAATATCCACATATCACAATAACAATCCCTCTGATCCGGGATCCATATCTTAGAACCAGAAATCCAGATCACAAAACTGAACCAAAGGCAAAGCGGGTATGCTGAAGGTCTTAGGGTTCCTGCAAACCTGTAAACCCTTCCCAATCTCACAGGTGTGCTACTCGGGTCAACATCACGGACTCTCAAAGCCGAATAGCAATAATACGTTCACCGTTTCCGAGAAATGGCTCATTACCAAATCAGGGAATCGGTTTGGCATTATGTACTACTTAGGGAGGCCTCAGTTGAGTTCGGAAAAACAAGCATCCCTCACAAGTCTCCAGCTTCAAGCACTGAGTCGAGAAACAATAATACATTCATCCCGAAGGGTACAATACTACCATCATACGAACAATTTGCTTTAACTGAATTCCTATGAGAGAACCAGGCCATCCTATGCGAGTTCCCAATGGACCCTCGGATGCGAGTGGGTTTTCCAACAAATGTGGTCTGCCACTATTATCACTGGAGAGGGGTGTTCCCATTAAGGTCCTCGAAGATCGGTCACCAGATGCACATAACTATCAAGGTTGTACCCTGAAGTGGAGAAGAACCCCCACACAGAATAGTCCCGAGATGGTCGCAATCTGGGTGTGGAACACATTGCCACTCATCATGTAACCATGCGAGCACAACGTGTCCACGCTAATCCTATAGTGCACTCAAGCCGGGTATTTGGCTTATCTTGCAATAACTCCCATCCCGTAGAAAAAATGAAAACCAGCACAGCCAGACAGTCCAGTATAATATGATGCATGAAAAATAAATACTGAAAGCAGTAAATAAATGTGGTAAAGTAAAGCTTTAAAGTAAAAACTGTAAATAAAAACAGTAAAGCTAAACTAAAGCACACAACAACAAACAGATAAACACCCAAAGAAACAAAACCAAACAGGCGCTAGGATTGACTCTACAAGGGAAACTAGAGATTCTGGGTTCGTTCCCCAACAGAGTCGCCAGCTGTCGCTCCCGGGATTTTCATCCTAGTACAAATGCGAAAGTGGCGCGGAAAAGGTAGAGTCGCCAGCCAGACATTTTTATCCCGAAATAATGGGAAAGGTAATGTTGCACAAACCTAAGGAAGAAGGAAAGGACAAGGCCTTGCGAACCAAAGATCTGGGTTCGGGAGTCGGTTACGAATTGAGAAGGTATTAGCATCCCAATCCGTCCGCCGTACCCGACGGGATCCACGCTTGCTTGTTTGTTTCAAAGGGTGAGAGATAAGATGCTACTGAACGAAGAACTGCTACTGGAACTGGAACTGAAATGAGAAAGGAAATGGATTTGAAAAATGGAAATAAAGGGGGAAAATGTAGGGAAAATAAGGATTGTGCTCGAATGGGCCCTACCCCACTGCCTACGTACCTCATCGGGATAAATGAGGATCAGAGACGTCGTAGTTCGTCTAACCAGGCGGGAACTTTGTTTATGTTTTTTATGGCTGGAACCGCGTATGTCTATGCTCAGGTGTTGCAGGCTAGTCTGGAACAAGTGTGTTTACCGTCTTGCATGCGAGACAAGTCGTCGCAAATTCGCGTTATGAGTGAATGAGATGAGAAGAGAATTCCCGCAGGAAAGTCGCTTGTTATTTTTGTTTTTGTCTTTTACGAGAAGTGTTTTGAATTTGTTTGTGAACATTCTCATACTAAGACCTATCCATCACGGGAAGTACTTACACCTCGCCCCGAAACAGGACGCGTATAAACACTCCGCAACAAAGTCTCGTGTCGTACAAGAATGTTCGATTTTCATTAAATTTTTATTGCTTTTCTTTATGAGATGAGAAAGAAAGACTCAAATTGCAAAAGGAAAAATATAATGGGGAACTAAGACACAACCCTAATTTTGTTGATTTATTTACAAGTGAGGTCTTATGGTTAATGAGGTATTCTAAACCTAATGGAGAAAGGAACTTAGAAACTACTAGAATGCAACTTATTTCCTAAGGAAGTTAAGTTGATTCTAAAGCCAATAGGAGACCTATACAAGTGAAATATCAATCAATATATATATATAGCAAGACAATAAAATTGAATATAAGAAATAAAATTCAAAACAAAACAATTAAAGTATAAGCCCAAAATCAAAACCTAAATTTATTCTAAGTTCAATTAGTATGAATCCCAAGCCTAACTCCTAAAATTAAGGGCATTACCTAATATTTTCATTCTAAAAAAATCAGAAACTAAACTAATCTAAATCCATATTAAATCCTAAGGTTAAATCTACTTAAACTATTTCTTAATAAAATCCTAATATTCTAGCCTAAACTAGTAGAAATTTATATGTAATAAAGCCTAAAGATTAATACCCTAAAAAATAGTAAAAGCTCTGGAAAAATTATGAGATTAATTCTATAGGGTCCTAAAACTACCTATAACATTGTATTAAAAGATGTCCTAAAAAATCAGAATTTTGCTATACCTAAAAATCAATTAATTCCACCTAAGGATTAACCATTATTTTCTAAGGATTAAGCTACTAAAACATAGGATAAAATGCCCTAAAAAATATACTAAAATTATGCTAAGTACTATTATAAGTCCTCTGACTATGGTAAAAAGAGTGGGCCAAAAAAGTTATTGGAAGACTAAAAAATAAAATCAACAAATATATGTACAATTGAGGGAAATTCAATAAAAACTACTTATATGAAAAAATCAGAATTAATTCAAAAATAATGCAAATTCAGAAAAATAAAATGCCAAACATTTCTAAATTGAATTAATAGCCTACTTGATTTTTTATGGAATTTTCCTAAGCATTTTCCTATTTTTATTTGATTTATTTCTAAACTATTGTAAACTAAAATAAAATTCTAAAATAAAATAACAGGGGGGTGAATTAAGTATTATTTTTAGGTTGTTTTTCTTATTGGGCTTGAAACAGGAGGTGTTAAAAGCAACAGGGCTAAGCCCATTTCGCAGGATTGAGGGGAAGGTGCAGCAAGTGATTTTCTTAAGTTGTTTTCTTATTGGGCTTAGAATGGAGGGTGACATTAGCAAATAAACTTGGGCCCAATTGCGCTGGATTAGTGAGAAGCATAATATGGGCTTTCGGTCAACAATCTTGACCTCATGAGGGCCGTTGATTCAGTCTTCAATGCTAGTATTCTCATCATGCGATTATGAAGTGAAGATGCATGAAGGTTATGGTGAGCCAGCGCATACACTATCACCCGGGGGAAGAGCCTACCGGACGGTGACAAGTGTCACCGCCGGTATGGCTGGAATTCAAAAAAATCCTTATCCTATCTGATTGAAATCATAAACTGGTGGATTAATTGATTTTTAATAGTTGTTATTGCCTTTTAATTTTTCCATTATGCTCTTATGATTCTCTTAAATTCCAATAAATCTCTTAATGTATTTATTTCAGTAATTATACAACAAAATAAAACAAAAGGCCTTCAGAACGAACATGAGAAAAAAGAGAGAAAACCCTAGGCCTTCTTCTTCACTTCTCCAACCACCGCAACCGACCCCTCTCTCTTTTTCCATCTGCAACGCCGCCACCACCTACATAAACTCACCACCAGAAACCATGAACTCAACTCACTTCCTACTCCCCTTCAATCCTAAATCACGACCAATTACTACCTACTCTTTCTGCCCCCAAATTGAAACTTAAACCCTAGCCACCACGATTACCTCGCCTGAAATCAAATCCCCCTTCGCCGCCATGGACTCAGCTCCACCAACATCTCTCCTTCGCTCTTAAATCCTTATCTCTACATAAACTTCTCTCACTCGTACGCTCAACTATCGCCGCCGCTAAGACGGGACCTAGAATCGCAAGAACAAACGCAAGGCCGACTCCGCCGCACCAACAGCACAAGGATAACACAAGAATGGTATAAGGAAAGCTCGTACCTTGTATCGTAGAATATGAAATGCGAAAGGAGGACTTCGACTCGTTGAGGAGAAAATTCCATGGACGAACACGATGCGAATGCGACGAAGACGTCTGCGTGCTACACAGTTCCGTTCAGGTGCGATTTTAATTCTTCTTCCTGCGGTCTTCGTCTTTGACTCTGTATTGTTGTAGTGGACATGTGCGAGAATTAATATTGATTATGTTATGCTCAATCTTGTTCCTGCAGGTTGGTGGAGAATTGATGAAAATCAATTGAAGAATTCAGGGTTGATGATGATATTGACGTGAAGAAGTTACTGAGATTATGGCCATTCGACGCAGGTCAATGAAGATAGCGTTTTGAAGATAATGAGAATTGAAGAAGAGGATGAAGATTCAGAATAAGGTAACGGTGAATTGGAAGAGATGAACGAAAGGTTATGTCGAAGATTGTTGCAGGAGAGTTTGTGAAGTTATGTGGAAGGGATGAAGCTGATTATGGTGTGAAGAGGATTGTGGTGATTTTGAGGTTGAAGCCAAGAGAACTTGGAGAAGGGTGAAGGAAAATGGAAGAGAAAATGTGAAGAAGAGGGATTGAGAGGAGAAGAGAAAAAATGGTGGAAGCCCCGGATTGGAGGATCTGATCCTGATTTATAGAGCTGAGTTCAAATTCTGGAACTTTCTTCAGGTAAATCAATCAATTTTTTTTGTTGTTGCAAATTCAGTTAGGATTTGGTTATTTCTGTTATTCTGTTATGAAGTTTGTTATTTTGGTTATCAGTTCTGGATTTTGCTTCAATTATGTTATAAGTTTCTGTTTTGGATTGCCCTTATTGCTGCTTTTTCCTTCTGCCAAACTTATTCTGTTTTTGTGGGAATATGCAGGCTTAAGGTTAATGAATGGTGGAGATTGGATGTTGATTGGAGATTAAAGGTTTTCTGAGTTTGAGTCGTGAATAGGATTGAATGATGAATCTTGATTTTGATGAAGATGATGGTGCGGGAAAATGAAGAGTTGATGAAGTCCTGATCAGGTATGATTTCTGCATACTCTCTTGTCTTGATTCAATCTGTAACTTCTTCTTCTTCGTGATCTCGAAGCACTTGCTAATATTGTTTCATTGTTGTTGCTGAGCTATTCGATCTCGGATCAATTTTTATAGGATTCTGAATTGTTTGGTTGGAGTTCAATTGATGAAGAATATGGAGGAGAGTTTGAGGGAGAAAATTGCTGAGATTGCAGGAGTCAATATAAAGGCTGGAGAAGAATTTTATGAGTTTCTCATTTTTCTATGATTTTGTAACCGCATTCCCATTTGTAACAAAATTTCGATTAAACATTATTATGGTTTTCTTGATATTATTTTTGATGTGCCCTGTTATAACTTTTGTATCTATTCTCTCCTTATTTTTCTGCTGAAGTTTTCTGGTGTAAAGAAAAACAAAAAGAACTCTTTTGATACATATTTTTCCCGCATTTTCTATCAACTCTGTTATGGGCCAAACAGGATGACCCGAAGGAATTCGCATGACCATTTTCATTTTCTCCTTTCTCTTTCAATATTTTGTAACAAATTGAATAGGACAATGGGACTTTGACATATGAATTACAAATTGATCTTAACAAAGGGACATTACATGAATAAATCAAGTGAACCATATGAGTTTTTAGCAAAAAATAAAAAAATGGATGAGAAATAAAAGGGAGTTTGGGCCATGATGCATGAGTTCAATTTGAACAATATTTGGTCCTAAAGAAATGGATGAAATTGAGTGGGTAATTGCGTTATTAATATGGATAATGAACAAACTCTTATGATTTGCAAAAGAAATGGGCTTAAAGTTGAAAAGAAATGGTTGACGCTTAGAGAAAAAAAATGATGTGGGAAATGGAATGTTAGAAATATGAATATGGACAAAAAAATGACTTTGGTTATTGAAACGGGATAAGTTCATGGTGACTAAAAAATGGTGAATTATCTTGAATCGGAAAGTTGATATGTAGAATGGAAATGGCTTGTATTTGAAATGAATATCAAGAACTAGAATTTGAACTTGAAAGATGTCTTCCAAATAAACCAATAACTGTGCATTCTCCTTTAACCTAAATCGAATCCTTCCACATAATCCACTCTTAGGAATTATGACGCCATGATAAACTCCACACAATCTCGATTTATTGCTCCCTAAATAAGTGGATCCAAACCACTCCTTAATACATTAGACCTCCATTGGTGAAATTCCCTTCAAATAAAAAAAAACATGTACAAGAACTCCAAATTTTCCTTGAGATATTAAATGATGAAGAACACAACTTGAGCCGTTAAGAAGAGCCAACACTCTTATTTCAAGCCAATTAGATCGAACACCTCAGTAGTGGGTCAGATGCACCGGTGGATATTCTCCACAAGTTCAATCCCTGATAGATACGGATAAGGTACGAAACCCTAATTCCAAAGGGCCTTGATCACACGCCTTATGAATCCATGAAATGCATTATTATGATGTTAATAACCTAGTGAGAAATGCAAATGAATGCGAAGCGATAAGCCAGTAAAGCAAATAAATATGAGGGAAAATTTTGAGGTGTTACATGTGGCCAGAATTCAAACTGGGCAACTAAACCCTAATTACAAACCCTAATGACTTTCAGGTGACCGGAGCAAGCTCCGGTCATCTTCTCCGGCAAGACCAAAATCCCAAATTCTTCCCTAGGCCAAATTAGGAGCTCTAACTTTCTAGATTCACTCTCATAATCATTCTAAACAAGATTCAATCATCAAACAACATTTCTCATGCATCAAAATCTAGATACGAATCAAAACATAAAAACTGCAAAAATTTTAGAAGCACGATACAAGCTAAATATTCAACCATTTTCAAAAGTAAAAGGTGCAGTGTGATCAGTGAAGCATGAAGAACATTTCTATAACAAAAAACACAAGTTCTAGAAAATTTGTTCTTGATGATACCTGAGCTTGAGCTTTCTTAATCTGAGCTATTTGGGCCTCTCCTTGGTGCCAATCAACTCCAATGGACCTCCTGAGGATGCTTTGATGCTTGGAATGAATTTATTTGGGCTGTTTATAAGTTTCAGTTCAGAGGGGGGTGAAATCGTGTTTTTGATTCTTGAGGTTTCAAGCTTGTTTAATGGTTGGGAAATTATCTGGAGGGTGTATGGAGATGATTGGTGAAGTTGCTTGAAGTTTTGATGGCTGGTTTATGAATTTCGAAGAGATGAAGTTTGAGAGGGATTTTGGCAATCTGAGTGTGTGGGATGATTCCAGCTCCAAGATGTTATGAAATGTGATCCTTAGGGGATGTATGTGAAGCTGTGATAGGTCAGAAGAGTTGTTGTGGGCTATGTTGATTGGTATGGCTTCATTTGCAAAAAGTCAAGGTTGGTTATACTTGAGGTATGGGCACATGACATGTCTGGATTTGGGCATGGCTGGGCTCAGCAGAGATCAAAGAAAGCTTGTGGATCAGATTTGGCATGTTGGCACAAGTGTATGGAAAGATCTATACCATTTTGCAATTTTGAGAAGTTTTGGCCACTTTGGAAATTCTTGAAGTTCAAGGCATGAAAATGCATAATTCTTGGGCCAATTCTGATCAAAATGAGTCATGTGATGTTGTTATGATGTTTAGAAGTCAATTAGAGGTCATTTAGAAGCTTGACAAGTGAATTTGCAAAAATCCCTCTTTGGCATGAATGTGAAAATTATGTGATTTTTGTCAACTTTGAAGGATCATAACTTGAGTTCCATAATGAATTAGAACATGTTCTTGTACTTTTTGAAAAGGGAAAGACCTAATCTACAACTTTCATGACCAAGAATTTTTCATTTGAAGCATTTTTGGATGAGAAAGAGGAGGTTGAAAAACTTTCCCAAAATGGAAAGTTTCCATTACAAGTCATTTCCATTTTTGGCAACTTTTGGTTTAACTCAAATTTCTTCAATTTTGTGAACTTCCAAGCACTTCAATGATCAAATAAAGATCATAGAACTTCAATTTGATGAAAATACCCCTTTGGTTCCATTGTTGGGGGCCTCAGATGCCCTGATTTTGCTCAAGAAGTTACCCAGTGAACAAATGACTTCCACAATGAATTTCTTCATCAAACTTGGTACACATGATCCTTATAACATCTTAAGAACATTCGAAACATGAATGGCCCAAAAATTTGGAGTTAAGGCCTCTCAAACCAAAACCCTAATTTTGGTCATCTGTGTAGTGAAAACCCTAGCTCTGCTTCCATGCCTTGCCAATTCTTGTGATTTCTTGACTTTCATGAACTTTGAGGGACATAATATGATGATTGAACACACATGGACCCCCTTGGAATTCTTTGAGGCCTTTGGAGTGGCTCAGATGGGATCTTGGATTGCTCAGATCACAAACCCTAGATGCAGATGAACTTGAACTATGCAGATGAAACAAATATGCAATATGAGATGTAATGCTCATGCTAATGCAAACATGAAAGATCACAAGCCATGGTGTGATAAAGTGTGAGGGAAAATTTGGGGTGTTTACAGCTGCCCCTATTCAAACACGAGTTAGCTGTGCAGGATGTAAGCGCCTGGCTTAACAGACAAACAAGATAACTTGTGATTGAATACCAAAGACAATCCAAAATTTGCACTCACTGGGGATAAGAAGAAAAGGGATATAAATTGTAACAGGTAGTATAGCATGATTATCAAATGAAGGCGATGGAGGACGACCATTGAGCAGAGGACGACCGCTGGGGGTAAAGCGGTAAGTAAAGCAATGACGGGGACGACCGACACGCTGGGGAGATGAAGAGATCATGATGGGGAAGAACATCGGGTAAGGAAATAAGATTTCTCTGGGGATTAAAGTAAAGGGAAAAGCAATGATGGGGACGACCACCAGGCTTCAGAAAGTAAAGTAAACAACGACGGGGACAGCCATCGGTTTTAAAGAATAAAATGAAATAATGATGAGGGACGGTCATCAAAGGTGAAGGACGATCACCTAGCAGGGGACGACTGCTCTTTATCACGACATAGGACGAATGTCAGATAGAAAAGGTCGACGATGGGGACGGACATCAGACAAAATGATGAAGGACGATCACCTAGCAGGGTACAGCTGCTCTCGGGCTTTATCACGACATATGACGAATGTCGGATAACAAGATCAACGTGGGGACGACCATCAGATAAATGATAAGGGACGGTCATCAAAGGTGAAAGATGATCACCTAGCAGGGGATGGCTGCCGAAAGTATCATGACATAGGACGAATGTCGGATAGAAGAAAGTTGTTTTGTTGGTGACTTACTGGGGAACGGTAAACACGGACGAGTGCTTACGCTCAAGTATAAAAGGTACAAGTGTTTGATGTTGTGTATAGATTAAAGATGCGGACGAGCATCCCTAGGACTATGATACAAACGAGTATCGGTAGAAACAAACGCTGACACATGTTCAGAGATGATGATACGAACGAGTACCAACTGGTTAACAAGGAACACAGACGAGTGTCGAATCTGTGAGGAGTGTTATATATAATAGATACAGACAAGTATCGAAGACTTCTGTATAAGTATGAACAAGACACGGACGAGTGTTTAACTTGCTGGGGAATATATAGCACGGACGAGTGTCAAATATGTATAAGTCATGAACAAATATTTGTATGTGAGAGTGTAAATGGTGTTCTGGCGACCTGTGGGGATAGGATGACACGGACGAGTGTCGAAAAGAATGTCTTATGAACAAGAGCTTTGTTTGCACCATGTGTTTTGGCAACTGTGCTGGGGAAAGGTGACACGGACGAGTGTCACAAGGGTATGTATAGGTTTCTGAATGCAGAGGTGATGTTTTGGCTTATATATGCGGGGGAATGATATGACACGGACGAGTGTCGAAAAGGGGTATATATGGACAAGCATTTGTGTTGGGGAGTGCAAATGGGACGCTTTGGCTTTTATTTGCAAGGGATGTGAGTTTTCATATACGTTGCTGATGAAATACTTGATGATGATTGCAGGTGACTGGCTCGAACCTTGCTTGTGATCATGCGAATGTTTGATTTTTTCCCGTAATGCCCTGTATTAGACGGAATGCTACGCTTATTTGGTGAATATGATGCAAATGCTATGATTATGCAAAGAGAAACCGCTCAGGGATTCGGATCCCGCTGAAGATCTCTGGTTGATCTGTTTGGAGGGGTAACCCAGCTGGGGGAGATCATTGGCAGATCTGTTAGGAGATATAACTTTGCTTGGGGAAATAGATCATTGATTGATCTACTCTGTAAGGAGAACTCAGCTGGGGAGAAGGAAGCTTTCATCACTTTGTTGTATAAGGGTTTCAGGAATTGCTCTTCTGGGGAGAGGCTGGAAACTCTGTGGGGAGATTGGCTGGGGATGCTCCTGTTGAGTAGACCTGTTCTAGGGACGAGGAGGCTTTGACAACTCCACTGGGGAAAAAGCGTTCTAGATATTGCTTGGGGAGGAGGTATGCTGGGGAAGTGTGCTCGGCATGCCCCATGCTGCGTATCGAATACCTGCAACCTGTTAAGACAAGAGAAACACACAAGTATCCCGAGGCATCCCTTACCGGATTCCGTCATAGGAGTTAGATGTTCCTGAGAGTAAATATATTTCCTGCAAGCATTTATCAAAAATGGCTCATTTGTTTTATGCAAATAATATATCATGGATGTTGGACATTTTGCAAACGAAACAAAAATGTACAAGAAGAGGTGTGACTAAAAATCTGATTTTATTAATCTAGGTGCCTTGAATTGGCAAATACAGTCAAAGAAACAAATCCCCTGGAATGAGAAGATTGTTATAAATTGAAAAAAGTAAAAGTGTTGGCAATGTTGATGATGCTTCCGGTGAGCTTCCTTTGCTATGATCTGTATGACCTTGACGTTCTTCTTATCTTGCTTTCTGAAGAGGGTTGATTCTGAACGATGCTTTATCCTTTCGAAGCTTGCCGTGTCGTGAGTGATACAGACGAATTCAGAATGCAGTTGTTCGCTTATTCCCTAATTTTGCGTGGATCGCCCTTTCGGGTTTTCAATCCACCGGGATACCCATTTTTGCCTGAGTTGTCCAATGCGGCTTTTCAACTCAGCGGGTGTACATTTTTTTTTCAATTTTCCCTTATTTTTGCCCGAGTCTTTTATTCTGTTTTTGACTCGCCGGGATGCCCTATTGTTGCCTGGACTTACATTCTGTTTTTATGTCCAGCGGGTCATTTTTATCTGAATTCACAGGGGATAAGAAATCTTCACCATCCATAGTAGTGAGCATCAGTGCTCCACCAGAGAAAACCTTCTTTACTATGAATGGACCATCGTAGTTCGGAGTCCACTTTCCCATGTGGTCTGTATGAGGAGAAGCAGTCTTTTCAGCACAAGATCTCCTACTTGGTATTCCCGAAGCCTGACTTTCTGATCGAAGGCTTTCTTCATCCTTTTCTGATATAACTGCCCATGACAGATAGCAGCCAATCTCTTTTCTTCGATCAGATTCAATTGATTGTACCGAGACCGGACCCACTATGCTTCATTCAGCTTTACATCCATCAGTACCCGTAAGGAAGGTAGCTCAACTTCGACAGGTAGGACAACTTCCATACCGTACACCAGCAGATAAGGTGTTTCCCCCGTAGACGTTCTTATTGAGGTTCGATACCCATGCTAGGCAAATGGTAGCATCTCATGCCAGTCTTTGTAAGTAACCACCATCTTCTGCACAATCTTCTTGATGTTTTTGTTAGCTGCCTCAACAGCGCCATTCATCTTTGGCCTGTAAGGAGAAGAGTTGTGATGTTGGATTTTAAAGTCCCGACATAGTTCTGCCATCATTTTGTTGTTCAAATTGGAACCATTATCAATAATGATTCGCTCGGTGTCGCTCCCGACAAATGAAAATGGATCAAATGAAGGTACAGACGCGAACGGTCGGCGAAGGGAACAGTGAGAACACACAGCCGTGAACTCACTGGAGAATGAAAAGAGTCGCCAGCTAGGCATTTTTATCCCGGAGGAAAGGTAATGCTGCATAAACCTAGAAAGATATGGATAAGACGGTTTGCGAACCAGAGAGACTGAGAAAGGGGGTTGGTTACAACCTGGGAAGGTATTAGCACCCAGATTGTCCGTCGTACTCGACGGGATCCACGCTTACAAGATTTGTGTTTTAAAGGGGTAGTGTCAGTGCAATTTGTGTATAAAAGAGCTGAAAAAGGATGTACAGGTGTCAGTGTAAAAGAAGTGTAAAATGTGATATATACAGTGTCAGTGTAGGAACAAAGATGAGATGCTCATGATAATGAGGCTAAAGAATGAAGCTGGAAAGAGGGGGAATGTACAGAGACTTTTGTTCGATAACCGTTAAGTTATGCCTACGTATCCTCTCGTGCAATGAGGAAGTCAGAACACCGTAGTTCGACCCAAAGAGACTGAAAGGATGAATTGACTTGTGAACTGCTTGCTTGCCTATGCTCAAGTGTATGACCTGTCTGGCTCAGGTGCTTACTGTCTTGCATTAGACGGATGAAGCGAGTTCTCGATTGTGAGTGAAGATGATGAGAAAAGAATCCCGGAGGAGACGATTATTGTTTGTTTTTGAGTTTTCAGTCTTTTATTGCTTTTTGGATTTTTGTCATAGGATAATGAGCTTAAACCTGAATCAATGGATTTGGTAAACTCATCACATCATCCCTCTGATTAGGGGTAATGAGAATTACCTTAAGTGTGAAGTCAGATTCTCACACTTAATCACCTTTGATGTAGGGTTAAGATCATTAACCTACTTGTGATTAATTAGATGTTTTTTGTGATTTTTGTTTAGTGTTAAGTAATGAGGTTAAGCCATAATCAGGGATTTAACAGGCTCATTACACTATCCTAAAAGAAGGATAATAGATGAGGGTGTTTAAGCTGAGGAAGGATCCTCAGCTTAATCCATGATTAGGGATTAAACCCATGACAGAACAAACCTTTGATTAAGTGGATTTTATTAATGATATGATGATGAAGTGTTTTTTATGATTTGTAAGACAACTTGAGGGGGACTTGTCCATTAACTTTAGGGTTAGTCCTTCTTAACCACTTAAGGAAGAATTAGAACCCTAATGCAAGGCCCAAGTTACAAGTGTGATGTCTTGATAATTATTAAGTGGATTGATTAAGAGATTCAAACACCTTAAGGGTTTAATACTTAGGATTAAAGTTATACACTCCATCCTAAGAGAAGGATGCAGGCATAAGCTTAATCACAAAGTCTTAAAGCCTTGAGGGTTTAGTCCCTGATTATGAGGTGAGGGGAGATGACTCAAGGAGAGACACAAAGGTAAAAACTATGGGGGAGACTAATCAAAACCCTAATTCATTGTCATGCTTGGTTGGTCCTAATGTTTGTGAGGTTTTCAAGAACAATCTTCAGATGAACCACCAGGAAGCAGATGAACAAGATCAAGAGAAGCAAAGTGACTTGCTTCATTCAAGAAGTCAAGTCACTTGAAGAAAGAAAGTGGGAGGAGGAAGAATGAGCAAGCTCAAACTCAAACACAAATAAGAATGCAGCAATGGATGCAAGAGAGATGAAAAGAAAAGGTATGAGAAGTGAAGGCAAATCCACTTCTCAAGTTACTTACCACCTGCAATGTTAGAAACAAATGCAATACAATGCTAAATGAGATGAAATGATATGATAAGCAAAAACCAGAAGCATGTTGATGATGATGATGATGCTATGGAGTGCTATGAACATGAGACAAGACAATGGAGATGTTCATACAAGATTATGAATGCAAATGATGCAAGTTAAGGAGCATGAATGAACATGAAAAGTTATGAATCATACAAGACAAATGACATGGCAAATATGCAATGCAATGATCAAACATGATTCATACATGTCTTAAGATGTCAAGTGAATCACAAGGATGCACAATATGCAATGACAAGTTATGTTATGCAAGGAAATGCAAGAGGGATGCAAGAGAAGGCCCAAATTAGGGTTCATGGATCAAGCATCACACATAAACCCAAAACAGAAGCAAACCTTAACCTAAAAAATGGAAAATGGCACTCAAAGAAACCCTAGACCTATAACAAACCACTGCCCAAAGGGGAGCTCTCAACTCTCAACCAATCTCAAGTTATGATTTTTACAAGTTATTAGGGTTTTTTAGGGTTTGTAACAAAAGAAATGCCAATCAATTAGAAAATGCAAGATCAAATCTTGGCCTTTCTATCCTTGAAAGTACATGCCAAATGAAAAACAAAGCAAAAAGAATCAATGTCTCAACCTTCACCAAAAGACAGAAATGAATTTTCAAACTTATGATCAAAATAATGCATCAAAAATGATTTAATTCAATGAAAAATTCTTAAAATGCATCAAGATCAAAAAAGAAATTTGGTTTGAAGGTTGGACAATGTTTCTAAATGTCTTAGGACATTTCATGATTTTTTTTGTAATTTTTAAATACCTAAAAGTATTTTTAATTAATTAATTCTCATTAATCAATTAAAAATAATCTTTTAAATATTTAAAAATACTTTTTTAATGATAAAAATAAAATAAAAAATATTTTTGTGTCATAAAAATTAATAAAACCTTAAAGAAAAAGTTTCATAATTTTTATGAATTTTTAACTATTTTAAATAAATTATGCAAATAAAATGAAAGAAAAATGAATCAAAATGAATTAAAACTGAAGTATGCAGGATGGATGGCCAGGATGCGTCCAGGATTCAAATGGGGTTGACTGCGCGCCAGAATGAGAGGCCCAGATTGCTTCAGATCAAATTAAATAAAACGTGGTTAATTAACCCTAACACGTGGATTAGGGCTAATTGCAATGATCTGGACCTTTCAATCTGGAGGGAAGTCAATGGGTCAACGCATATCCACGGCCAGCATTCAAACTTACACTAATTATGGGATTAAGCCCTAAATAATCTCAGGTGGCCGGAGAAGACTTCCGGTCGTCTTCTCCGGCCAGAAGCTTGCCTGAAAAAGTTCAAAACCCCTCAAAACGCAAAATAAATGAAAACTAAGCCATGGGAAATGATCCCCAACACCTCACGAATTAAAACCCTCTCAAAAAACAAATTTATCTAACCTAAACAAGTTGAATCGAAGAAAACAAAATCTAGGGTTCGTGAGCTTCAAACAGCAATTAAACTCTCAAAACGCAACCATTTCAAAAACTAAAAGCATCAGCATGATCAGGAGAGCATAAGGAACAAGTTTGTAACTAAAAAAGAGATTTCTGGAAAAAATTATTTGGAGCTACCTGAGATTTGCAACCTCTGATTTAGGAACTTTCAGGCCCTTTCTTTAAGTGCAAGCTGCTCCTCTTGGCCCCCCAAAGATGTCTGGATGCTCAAATGGAGTTTAGACTTGCTGGATGATGAGTTTCGAAGAGAACTGCTTCAGTTCAGTCAACAATGGCAGTTGAGATTCTGGCACTTTCAGGCTATGAGAGATGGTTGTTTGTGATCTATGAAGTGTGTTGAGAAGTTTGGCAAAGTTTGTTTTGATGTTTGTGAGCTATGGTGAGAGTTGCAAGTGAAACTGCAAACTGAGGTGAGAGATGGCAGTGAAGTGTTTTGGTTGTTTCAAGCTCTGGTTCTTGATGCTTTGTGTTCTATGGATCAAGGTGAGATGAATGGAGGAAAAAGATTTTGTGTTTGCAGGCTGTGTAGAGGAATTCGATAGAACTTGCAAGTTGGGAGATTTTTGTGTAAGTGATGAGTGATGTTGTTTCAGCCTTTGTTCTTGTTATGTTCAGCTTGCAAGTGGATACAATAAACAATTCTGATTGGTTGCTTGATGTGACATGGCCTGCTATGATAGGTGAGGCTACTTTTGCTAAAAATCCACTTTTGTGTAAGATAGGGCATGGCTCAAAGTTAAGCAAGTACAAGGCATGGCTGGTGCAGCAAAAGGTGATGGATAGGCCTAGCAAAACTCAGCAGCCAATGTCATAAGTTGGTGAAGTGGTCATGAGTGAAAATGCAAGTTGGCTAGCTTTATGGATTTCCATGAGAAAAGTCAAATTCCATGAACCAAACCATGAGCAAACTTGGTCCATTTCTGATTTTTGTGACTTAGAGGATGTTCACATGCTGGTTTGACATGAATTTGAGGCAGCAATCATGCATTGATTCAAGACTTAGCAAAATTTCCACTTGGTGCATAACTTGAAAAACAATGATTTTTGGCAACTTTGCATTGCCATAACTTTTGATCCATGAAGAGTTTGATCATGTTCTTGTACTTTTTGAAAAGGGAAAGATGAGATCTACAACTTTCATGACCAAAGTTTTTCCATTTGAAGCCCTTTTGGATCATGAATCAAAGCTTGAAAATTGCCCTAAAATGGTGCATTCTTGAAAAGTCAACAAAACCCAAAAAGTCAACATTTGCAAAAACTCCAAATTCTTGATTTTTATGAACTTCAAACTTCTTCCATGATCAAATAAAGATCATATACACTCAAAATGATGAAGATCACCCATTGGTTGGGTCACTGGGGGCCTCAGATGCCCTGATTTTGCACTGACTTGTCTGAAAAGTCAACTCTTGATCAGATGACTTCCCCATGGAATTTCTTCATGAAAATTGATATGCATACTCCCTATACCATATAGAGATCAATGGAAACAAGAATGACCAAAAAATTTGGAGTTATGGCCTCTGAAACCAAAACCCTAATTTCCAGTCAACTGTGCAGTTCATCCTGGCTCTGCATCCACTCAAACCCTAGCTCTTGTGATCCCTCTGCAATTTTGACTTTGTGAGGATGTAACATGATATAAGAACACACATGGACCCCTTTGAGTTGATTAGTGGCCTTTGGAATGGCTCAAGATGCCCTGAGGTTGCTCAGATCACAAACCCTAGGTGCAGATGACCTAGAAAACTATCCAGTGAAACCAAATGAGACATGAGATGATGTGATTGTGTTTATGCATATGAGATGATCACAAGTCATGTGTGAATGGGTGAGGGCAAATTTGGGGTGTTTACAGCTGCCCCTATTCAAACATGAGTTAGCTGTGCAGGTTGTAAGCGACGGCTTAACAGGCAAACAAGATAACTTGTGGTTGAATATCAAAGACAGTCCAAAATTTGCACTCACAAAATGAAGAAGAAAAAGGGATATAGATTGTAAAAGGAAAATAAAGTATATTGTAAAGTGTAAGCGACGGAGGACGACCGTCGAGCAGAGGACGACTGCTGGGTGAGGTGGTATGTGAAGCAAAGCGATGACGGGGACGGCCGACATGCTGGGGAAAGTGTGTAAAATAAAGCGATGACGGGGACGACCGACATGCTGGGGATAAAAGATAAAGCTAAGACGGGGACGGCCGACTAGCTGGGAAAACTAAGATAATATGATGGGGACGGCCATCAAGATAAAGTAGTAACATTCTCTGGGGATTGGTGAAACATGACGGGGACGGCCATCAAGTTCACAAAGGTAAAGTAACCAACGATGGGGACGGCCATCGGGTTAAAAAAGAAAAGGGACCACGACGGGGACGGCCATCGGGTTAAAGAATAAATGAAATAAACAGATGATGGGGTACGGCCATCAAAGGTGAAGGACGATCACCTAGCAGGGGACGGCTGCTCTGTTGGGCATGAAAGAAATATGATGGGGACGACCATCAAAGGTGGAGGACGACCACCTGGCAGGGTACGGCTGCCAAAATATCAACGATGGGGACGACCATCGGATAGAAAAGGTCAACGATGGGGACGGCCATCGGACGAGCATGATGGAGGACGACCATCAAGAAGTGGAGGACGACCACTCAGCAGGGGACGGCTGCTCTCAAAGTTTATCATAACACAGGATGAGTGTTAGACAACTAAAATCAACAATGGGGACGGCCATTGGATAAAGTGATGAAGGACGATCATCAAAAGGTGGAGGACGACCACCTAGCAGGGGACGGCTGCTAAAATCAACGATGGGGACGGCCATCGGATGAGCATGATGGAGGACGACCATCAAGAAGTGGAGGACGACCACTCAGCAGGGTACGGCTGCTCTCAGAGGTATCATAACACAGGACGAGTGTTAGATAAAAAGAAAATTTGTTGGCAATCTACTGGGGAGATAGTAAACACGGACGAGCGTTTACATCCAAGAAACAAAAGGTATAAGTGTTTGGTATTGTGTATAGATTAAAGGTGCGGACGAGCATCCTTAAGACTATGATACGGACGAGTATCATGTAGAAACAAACTGACACGTGCTCAGAGCTGATGATACGGACGAGTATCAACTGATTAACAAGGAACACGGACGAGTGTTGCATCTGAAAGTATCCTTCTGGGGAATAGTAGACACAGACGAGCATCTATATTCACGAAGACATAAGTGTTTGACACGGTGTATGGATTAAAGATGCGGACGAGCATCCTTAAGACTATGACACGGACGAGTATCATGTAGAAACAAACATTAGACGCAATGTTCTGAGATGATGGTACGGGCGAGTACCAACTGGTTAACAAAGAACAAGGACTGCTGTCGAATCTGCGGGGATATACATGGTGTATATAAGATACGGACGAGTATCTGTATAGGCGTACCATGAGTAGTGAGTACATAATGTATGGGTGAGTGTTTATCTGCTGGGGATATGACACGGACGGGTGTCAGGAAAGTGTATATACAAGTATAGGCGACCACGCTGGGGATATGACACGGACGGGTGTCAAGAAAGTGTATAGGTATATGTAAGTGCAAAGAGGGTGTCTTTGGCTTTCTGCTGGTGACACGACACGGACGAGTGTCAGGATGTATCTGCAATACTGGTGATCTTGGTTTGTAAAGTGTATTCAGGCAACCTGCTGGGACGGGTATCAAAAAGGAGATATGCACTGGTGTTTGTGATATGGGGCAACTGCTTTTGCTGGGACTCTGATGGGGATGTATTCTGTATGCCGACAGATTGTCAATATTTACAAGTGTTCAAATCACAACATGACTTATGATTATGCTATGCATTTGATTTTTTTGCCGTAATGCTCCGTATTAGACGGAATGCTACGCTCTGGGGGTGAATATGATGCGAATGCTATGATTATGCAAAGAGGCACCGATCCGGGATTCGGATCCCATTGCTGCAAAGATCTCTGATCGATCTGCTTGAAGTGAACATCCCAGCTGGGGATGAGATCATTGATAGATCTGTAGTTGTATCTGCTTGGGGATATACGTCATCGATTGACATATTCTCATAATATGGGACCCAGCTGGGGTTTGTAGAAGCTTTCTCTCTCTCTGTTGTGATCTCTTCATGCGTTGCTCTTCTGGATAAAGGCTTGAAGCTCTGTGGGGAGATGATCCCCTGATTTCTGTATTCTGTTGAGGAAGAATGGCAACCCGGCTGGGGAAGTGAGAGGCAACTCAGCTGGGGAGAGCAATGGGGAGCAGCTCAGCTGGGGATAGAGCATCTCGGATGCTGAGATTGAGTGTATGCTGATTCGGCAGCTCCGCTGGGGAAATGGGCACCTTCTAGTACCATGTGGAAGATAGACTGAGTTGACAATGGTTCGCCTACTTGCTGAGACGTAACCTGCATGCCCCTGGTTGCGTTCTGGATACCTGCAATCCTGCAAAGATAATGGAACGTACAAAAGGTCCCGAGGTATCCCTTACTGGATTCCGTCATAGGAGTTAAGTACTTTCGAGAATAATCACATTCCCTGTAAGCATGTGTTTTGTTTTTAGAGAAGGCATCTATACTTATGCAATTGTATTTTAGAGATATCAGACAACTCTTTGCAAAACGTAAATGTAAAAAGACGAAGCGTGACTGAAAATCTGATTTTATTAATTCATGTGCCCTGAATTGGCAAGATACAGTCAAAGAAACATATCTCCTGAAATGAGGAGATTGTTACAAATTGAGAAATAAAGTGCTGGCGGTGTTGACGACGCTTTGAGGAGCTTCCTCTCCTGCTATGACTCGTATGACAATGACGTTCTTCTCGTCCTGCTTTCTGGAGAGAGTTGATTCTGATTGAAGCTTGATCCTTTGAAGCTTACCAAGTTGTAGGTGATACAGACGAATTCAGAATGCAGTTGTTCGCTTATTCCCTTATTTTGCATGGATCGCCCTTTCGGGTTTTCAATCCATCGGGATACCCATTTTTGCCTGAGCTGTCCAATGCGGCTTTTCAACTCAGCGGGTGTACAATTTTTTATTTATTTTCCCTTATTTTTGCCCGAGTCTTTTATTCTGTTTTTGACTCGCCGGGATGCCCTATTTTTTTGCCTGGACTTACATTCTGTTTTTATGTCCAGCGGGTCATTTTATGCGAAGTATTTTTTAACTGCATCTGAATTCACAGGGGACGGGAAATCTTCACCATCCATGGTGCTGAGCATCAGTGCTCCACCAGAGAAGACTTTCTTCACAACAAATGGTCCTTCGTAATTGGGAGTCCACTTGCCCCTGTGGTCTGTATGAGGAGGGAGGATTCTCTTCAACACAAGATCTCCCACCCGGTACTCTCGGTGCCTGACTTTCTGATCGAAGGCTCTCTTCATCCTTTTCTGATATAACTGCCCGTGGCAGATTGCAGCCAATCTTTTCTCTTCGATCAGACTTAGTTGTTCGTATCGGGTCCGAACCCATTCTGCTTCGTTTAGCTTAACATCCATCAGTACCCGTAGGGAGGGTAGTTCAACTTCAACCGGTAGGACTGCTTCCATACCATACACAAGCTGATATGGCGTTGCCCCAGTGGATGTCCTGATTGATGTGCGGTACCCATGCAAGGCGAATGGCAACATTTCATGCCAGTCTTTGTAGGTGATTACCATCTTCTGCACAATCTTCTTGATATTCTTATTAGCTGCCTCAACAGCGCCGTTCATCTTTGGCCTGTAAGGAGAAGAATTGTGATGTTGAATCTTGAAGTCCCGGCACAGCTCTGCCATCATTTTGTTGTTTAGATTGGAACCATTATCGGTAATGATTCGCTCGGGAACTCCATACCGACAGATGATATCTCTTTTCAGAAATCTGGCTACCACTTGCCTTGTGACGTTTGCATACGAGGCTGCTTCAACCCACTTGGTGAAATAATCAATGGCGACCAGGATGAATCTGTGGCCGTTTGAAGCAGTTGGCTCAATCTTACCAATCATGTCGATGCCCCACATAGCGAAGGGCCAGGGTGAAGACATTATGTTCAGGGGATTGGGAGGCACATGCACCTTGTCTGCATAAATCTGGCATTTATGGCATTTTCTGGCGTAAGCACAACAGTCTGCATCCATTGTGATCCAGTAATAGCCTGATCTTAACAACTTCTTAGCCATGGCATGCCCTCCTGCATGGGTACCAAAGGATCCTTCGTGCACTTCATGCATCAACAAATCTGCTTCTGTCTTGTCAACACATCTGAGGAGTACCATATCAAAGTTCCTCTTGTATAAAGATCCATCAGTGTTCAGAAAGAAACTTCCAGCAAGCCTTCTTAAAGTCTTTTTATCATTGGAAGATGCCCCAGGTGGGTACGTTTGATCCTCCAAGAAGCACTTGATGTCATGGAACCAAGGCTTATCATCTTTTACAACATCTGCTGCAAATACATATGCTGGTCTATCGAGTCTCGATACTGAAATCTGAGGTACAAAGTTAGCAGCTTGAACTTTGATCATGGATGAAATGGTAGCAAGAGCATCCGCAAACTGATTCTCGTCCCGAGGGATATACTCAAGTTTGACTGTTGTGAAGAAAGTCAATAACCTTCTTGTATAATCCCTGTAAGGTATCAGATGATCTTGGTGGGTGTACCATTTTCCGTTGGTCTGATTGACTACCAAAGCTGAATCTCCGAATACGGTCAATGTCTTGATCCTGAGGTCAATGGCTTCCTCAAGACCCATAATGCAAGCTTCGTATTCAGCTTCGTTGTTAGTGCAGTCGAAAGTGAGCTTTGCCGAGAAAGGCATGTGAACTCCTTTAGGTGTAATGAGTACTGCACCAACACCACGGCCATTCATGTTGACAGCCCCATCAAACATCATAGTCCATTCTTCTTCTGGGTCAGGCCCTTCAGTGTGAATAGGCTCTTCATGATCTTTTGCTTTAATGAACATGATGTCTTCATCGGGGAAGTCGAACCTCATAGGCTGGTAGTCATCAATGGGTTGCTCAGCAAGATATTCAGATAGTACACTGCCCTTGATGGCTTTCTGAGAGGTGTACTGTATGTCGTATTCTGTGAGAATCATCTGCCATCTTGCAACCCGTCCGGTAAGAGCTGGCTTCTCGAAAATGTACTTAACTGGATCCATTTTTGAGATTAATAAGGTAGTGTGGGTCAACATATACTGCCTTAGTCGGCGAGCAGCCCACGCTAAAGCACAGCAAGTTTTCTCGAGCAGTGAATAACGCTGTTCACAGTCGGTAAACTTTTTGCTTAGGTAGTATATCGCATACTCTTTTCGACCAGACTCGTCATGCTGACCTAGTACACACCCCATCGATTCCTCTAATACTGTCAAGTACATAATCAGAGGTCTTCCTTCAACTGGAGGCATAAGGATTGGAGGTTCTTGCAAATACTCCCTGATCTTGTCAAAAGCTTTCTGGCAGTCTTCGTTCCACCTGACCGTTTGCTCCTTTCTTAACAGCTTGAATAAGGGTTCACAAGTTGCTGTAAGGTGAGATATGAACCGTGAAATGTAGTTCAATCGACCTAAGAACCCTCGAACTTCTTTCTCAGTTTTCGGTGCAGGCATTTCTTGAATAGCTTTGACTTTATCAGGGTCAACTTCAATCCCTTTCTCACTTACAATAAAGCCCAGCAGCTTACCGGATCGCACCCCGAATGTGCATTTGTTGGGGTTCAGCTTCAATTGGTATTTCCTCAGACGCTTGAATAATTTGAGCAGATTCACCAGATGGTCTTCCTCTGTAAGGGACTTGGCGATCATATCATCCACATAACATTCGATTTCCTTGTGGATCATGTCATGAAACAATGTTACCATAGCCCGTTGATACGTTGCACCAGCATTCTTCAGTCCGAAGGGCATCACTTTATAACAGAACGTGCCCCAAGGTGTGATGAATGTTGTCTTCTCCATGTCTTCAGGTGACATCTTGATCTGATTATATCCTGAAAATCCATCCATGAAGGAGAATACCGAGAACTGAGCCGTGTTATCCACCAATACGTCAATGTGAGGTAATGGGAAGTCGTCTTTCGGGCTAGCTCTGTTCAGATCCCGGTAATCAACACACATTCTTACTTTGCCATCCTTCTTAGGCACAGGTACTATGTTAGCAACCCACGGCGGGTAGCTAGTCACAGCAAGGAACCCGGCGTCCCATTGCTTTTGTACCTCTTCTTTGATTTTCATAGCCATGTCTGGGCGAGTTCGGCGCAGCTTCTGTTTCACTGGTGGGCATTCTTCCCTCAAAGGCAGCTTATGCACAACAATGTCGGTATCCAACCCTGGCATATCTTGATACGACCACGCAAACACATCAACATACTCTTGAAGCAGATCTATCAACTGTCTCTTCACTGAGTCTTGCAGGCAGGCCCCGATTCTGACTTCTTTCACGTCTTCGCCTGTACCAAGATGAATCACTTCAATCTCCTCCTGGTGAGGAGTAATAACCTTTTCCTCCTGTCTCAACAACCTGGCTAGCTCCTCAGGAAGCTCATATTCTTCATCAACCCCTTCATCAGCTTGATTGATTGGATTGTCAAAGTCATACGATGTCATAGCCGTGCTGTTGTCGGTGCTGTCAGGAAGGCACTCTCTGCAAGGGTTAAGTTGGTTCATTTTAGTGATTGATTTTAATCTTGCTTTAGAAAAAGTGAAATGAAGTTATCATTTTGAAAACACCGCCATTTATTTTTTGTACAAAAAGAAAAATGGAAAAACAGTGAGCATAAAAGAAAAAGACTCGTTTGCAAAAAGATGTCTGATACTTCATTAATTTAATCTTGTTTGCACAAAAGTACAGATGGCCCTGGTTACAAAATGAGTCTTGTCATCTTGGGCAAGATGCAAGACTTGGATGCATGCTATATAAAAATACAGGAAATAATAATTACTCTGCTCGAGTAACACTTATAATTTCCTGGGAAGACCAGTTCGAGACACTGCTCCCCGGGATCTTCGGACGAATCCAATTCTCCAGATTGCGCTCCTCTTCCAGCTCGTCTTCCAGACAGTTGATAGCATCAGGGGTGAGCATTCCCCCACTGACAAAACCTGGCTTCTCAGCAGCCTTTGCTTGATGTTGAGTTGGTCTGTAACCCAACCCAAACTTGTCCTTCTTCTCTTCCACAGCTAAGACCTTGCCCCAACCTTGGGCCGTTCCTTCTTCAACAACCTTCCGGGCTTGTTGGTAAGATGACATTGGAGTACCAGATACAGCAGATGCTTCATTGACGTTCAAGGCTTCAAACCCCTGGCTCATTGTTTCATGGATCTCCCCATCCATTTCAATGTACTTATAGGTTGCCAGGTGGCTGACAAAAATGTCCTCTTCCCCACAGATTGTGACAACTTGACCTTCCCACTCAAATTTTAACTTTTGGTGAAGGGTAGACGTTATAGCGCCAGCGGCGTGAATCCAGGGTCTACCCAACAAACAGCTGTAGGCGGGCTGAATGTCCATCACATAAAAGATAGTTTTAAAAGTCTGCGGGCCAATTGTCACGGGCAGCTCAATCTCTCCCAGAACCGATCTCTTTGAGCCATCAAAAGCTCTAACCACCAGGTTGCTGGGTCTCAATGCCAATCCATCATATTCTAACTTCACCAGAGCCTTCTTTGGTAAGACATTCAGGGAGGAACCTGTGTCCACCAGCACATGAGAAAGGACAGCTCCTTTGCATTCCATAGTTATGTGCAAGGCTTTGTTGTGGTTACGACCATCCACTGTCAAATCAGAATTGGTAAACCCTAGCCCGTTGCTAGCAGTAACATTTCCAACAACGGTTTCCAATTGGTTGACAGTAATCTCCTCGGGCACGTAAGCTGCGTGCAGGACTTTCAGTAGTGCATTCCGATGGGCTTCGGAGCACATAAGCAGAGAGAGGATGGAGATTTTGGATGGCGTCTGGTGAAGTTGATCCACAATTTTGTAGTCACTCTTCTTGATGATCCGCATAAACTCATCAACTTCCTGATCAAATGGAGTCTTCAGGGCTTCTTTGGCAGCTGGATCTTCCTGCACCGGTCCTTTACCCTTTGCCTTGGCAGCAGCTTCTGCTTCGGCAGTAGGTCTTTGGACTTGTGAAGCGAAGAGACGTCCGCTTCGAGTGAAGCCTCCGCCTCCCCCCACATTATCTACTTGTGGTGCAGGTGCTGATGTTTCCAGAGTGATTCTTTTCCCTTCACAGTACAAGTCAGAGCCATAGTGCCAAGGGATGGCCCTATTGCTTTCATATGGTACAGGTCCAGGTACCGTGACGGTGACTGGACTGATTGCTGCTGCTGAGGGGACTGTTATTGTCTGTGGATCATAAAAGATTGTAACTGGTGCTCTGGTGGGAGCAGCACCTTCTGAATGATAAGCGGAATTGTTTTCTGGATCGTAGAATATGGTAACAGTGGAGACATCTTCGTGATTGTTTGCTGGTGTTGTAGAAGGTTCTGTTGGAAGAACTGTTGTTGTTGTTGATGGAGAGTCGAAATGGAATGAGGCTGAAGTTGTAGCAGGAGAAACTGTTGAAAACTGATCATTGGGTAGAACAGATGAAGTACTTGCTGATGTTGCTGATGAATTGTTGGGAACAATTGTTGCTGTATTTGTAGGAGGGTCTGAAACCGTTGCTGATGAAGTTGCTTGAGTTGCCGGAAATGATGTAGTGATCTGTAGCAGGCCACTCTTAATAAGGCTGTCAATGCCATTCCTCAAGTCTTCACACCCATTCCAAGAAATATTGCAGTAGGGGCACCCTAGTTCACACCCCGGAAATATATTGTTTTCACGGAGTTGAGCTTTGATTTCCACCAATGGTGTCCTGATCTGATCCACACTGGTTATGAAATGAGATGGCGTGTCTTCTTCAATTGCGTTAATTCGAGGACCACCATGGTTTGGCATTGGGTTTTTGTTGACGTTGGGCGGAGGTGCAAAGTTCAAAGCCTTGGAGTCTACTAAGTCTTGTACCTTCATATGCAGTGCCCTGCATTTTTCTGTACTGTGACCAGGCGCGTTTGAGTGAAAAGCACACCTAGCATTAGAGTCATAGTTTCTTGGTAGACTGTTTGGATCCGGAGGTGCCAACGTTCTTAGCTCAACCAGGTTGAGTTTCAGAAGCTGTGGCAGCAAAGCAGCATACGGCATTGGAATCGGGTCGATCACTCGATTAGCTTGAGAGGGCCTTTGTTGGAATGGCCTCTGTTGATTGTTGTTGTTGGAGTTGTTGCTGTTGTAGTTCCTTGGAGGATATTGGTTCTGCTGATACGGAGGTTGTTGTTGGAAGTTTTGTTGAGGAGGTTGATAGACTGGCAGAGGATGTGCTGGAGCAGGGATAGTGACTGCTGCTATGGACCTTTGAACATATTGGGGCCTACCCCTGTTGGTATGAATGGCATTGGTCTCGCCAGCTCTTCTAGGGCCTGCAAAAGGCTTCCTTGTACTGCTGGACGAACTGGCGCCATTATCGGAAATTTTACCCATTTTTAACAGGCTTTCAATTCTCTCCCCAGCTATAACAACATCTGCGAAGCTAGTGGACGAGAAAGCAGCCAACCTGTCAATATAGGTTCCCTGAAGGGTATTCATGAACATATCAGCCATCTCTCTTTCAGACATAGGTGGCTGGACAGCAGCAGCAAGCTGTCTCCATCTTTGAGCATATTCTCTGAAGCTCTCTCTTGATGATTGTGACATCCCCATTAGGAGGGTCCTATTGGGTGCCATGTCCAGATTATACTGATACTGTCTGATGAAGGCCTCTGCCAGGTCCTTCCAGCATCTTACAGTTGCTCTTGTCAGATGGGAATACCATTCCCTTGATGCTCCAGTCAAACTGTCTTCGAAGTAAAACATCCAGAGCTTCTCATCCATTGTATAGGCCTTCAGCCTTCCCAGAAACGATTGCAAATGAGTCCGGGGGCATGAAGTCCCATTATATCTTTCGAAACAAGGAGGCTTGAACTTATGAGGGATCCTGACCCCCTCTACTAAACCCATGTCCATGACATCGAACCCCAAAGAATTTTGGGATTCCAAAGACCTCAACTTCTCAGCCAACTCATCCAATCTTCTATCATAGGTTTCCTCTCCAGCACCCATGACTGTAAACTGATCCTCCTGAGGATCCTCTTGAAGTACTCTGGCTGCAGTAGCTGTTCCTTGAACGTTTGCAGGAATATGAATCTCAGGATGTAGATGTGGACCAAACACAGGGGGGTTAACATGTGGTTGCACCCTTTCATTGTTACTTGTGCCAGCAGTTCCCACATGGGGGTCATCTTGAGTTCTCCCCTCTACCAGAACTCTAAGCCTCTCCTGGCTTTGAGCTAAATTATTCATCACTTCCATGAACTGAGTTATTTGGGTTCTCATCTCCACCCTTTCATTAGCCATCTGGGTTCTGGCCTCATTGAGGTCTTGCTGCAACTGGTCCATCTGGATGCCCGGAAGGTTGTTTCTTGTAGGGTACCTGTGTGGCCTGTTGAGAGGGAATAGCCTGCGGCGAGCAATAATTCCTGAATGTCACAACAGAGGTTAGAAACAATAAAACAAAACCTACAAAACAAACAAAAAGGGTTAGTATGCAATGCAGTATGCTTATTTGCTATCAAGGTATCCGGCTTGGTCTTCAGTTTTGACCCGTCCAGACCCTTGAAGATGATGCTGTTGAAGTTGCTTTTGAAGTGAACCCAGATGGAAACAAACACAAATATATTACAAAGGTAAAATAATACAAATTGTTCATTTTTTACAACACTAGCCCTCTAAGGGGTCAAAAATACATCACCAAAAAGCAAAAGTACATGGAAAAGGAACAACAACAAGCAAATAATCAGACTCCAAGGCCAAACTCATCCTCGCGAACTTCCTTAAGAAGTGCTTCGGTCACAGGATCAGCCGGATGCTCCGTAAGATTCCTGATGAGAAGGTTTCTTGTTGCAACAGCTGCAGCCAACTTCTCGTTCTGACTTTGATCTTTGGACTTCTTCACTCCAGCTTTGATTTTTAACTCTGAAATTTCCTCCTGGGCTGCTGCCAGGGCTTTTTCCATCTGCTCCATCTTATCTTGAACTCTCTTGTCTTCTAGAGTACGGGCTTCAGTGATCCGGACCCACCTGGCCTGACTCTCTTTCAAGTACAAGTCTGTCCTTGCTCTTTGGAACTGGGCTTCTTTACAAGCATTTTTCAGAATCTGCTCACCAGCTTTAGACTTGTTGATATAGTCTCCAGACTTCTCAATCTTAGTCAAGTGTTCCACTCTCAGCTTCTCCAATCTTTCAATCTCCCTTATACCTTCACTCCTCTCCCTGAGGGTCTTCTGCAGGGCTTGGGATAGCTTCTCATTTCTTTCTTTCAAGCCTTCAAACTCTTCCAAACTGACAGTAGCAGGGGGTGGTGCTGATGATGACTCAGGCATGTCTTTGATGGTGAAGGGCAATCCTGAGATTTGGGCCCTAGCATAGGACCACTCATGATATTGGGCTGATGCCACATTATTGCACTTCCCCAGAACGGTGATTCCCTTGGTTTGAACATGATCCCAGGCCCAGGCAGCCTGCCTAACAACAGCCAAACTAATCTTGTTCTCACAGTAGAGGGTCTCAACCAAGTCTTGTTCCCTAGGAGCATGAACCAGTGCATAGCCTAATTGCCTCTTGAACAGCAGGGGGTTGTAGTTGATACTTCCCTTAACTCCTACCAAAGGTACATTGGGAAAGTGCCCACAGCTTGTGATCATATCTCTGCCCTTGGTGCCTTGGGTGCACCATCTGATGTCTGCTGCAGTGAGAGTAGTGAGCCTCTTAGCCCAGTTGCTTTGCTGATGAGGATTCAGGAATGCATCTGTCCTGGGTAGATGCTTGAGAAGCCAAGCATGGAATAGTGGAGCACAACACCTCACTAGCTTACCCCTCTGTTTCTCATTCCTCTGATGTACTGAGTAATAGAGGTCACCCAACAAGGTTGGCACTGGGTTCTTCAGGATGAACAGGTGGATGGCATTCTTGCTGATGAATCTGGGCTCATCTGCAAACAACACAATTCCATATACACTCAAGGCCAACAATGCACAAACAGCTTTCCAATCCCCCAGGGAGGCCTTCAAACTAGCTTGAGAAATCAGGAAGTCCAGGTGAAAACCAGGGATCCCAGCTTTAGAGGTCATATGCTGCTCAATCAAAGCAGGTTCCAGGTGCAAAGCTCTTGCTATCTCTCCATTGCTGGGAAAGACCATTTCAGGGTTAAAAGGAATTTCTCTCTTGATAGGCAAACCAACCAAAGATGCATATTCTTCCAAGAGAGGTCCCAACTGAAAGTCTTGAAAGGTGAAACACCTCAATGGGGGGTCATAGAACTGGATGCAGGTATGGATCAGGCTCCTCTGAGATGGGTCCATGTCTACAACCAAGTCAAGTATATCCCCATAATGCTCCCTGAACAGAGGTATGTGATCTGGGGTCATCAGGGTTTGGACCCTCCTGATGTCTGACAAGTCTGGTTGGAAGAAATGGTAAGTGATGTTGCTTTTCTTTGGAGCCATGAGTGCTGAGGACTGAGTAGAATAAGTGCTGATGAAAATGCTGAGAAGTGGGCCACTGGCTGGCTAGTGCAAGTAACTGAAGTATATGGCTGACAAGCTGAAGCAAGATGCTGGTGGAGACAGGTCAAAACTGCAGATGGGGTCAAAACCAAAACCTGATGAAAATGGATACCCTGAAAAACAAATAAGCACATGTTAATATGATGCAATGAGGATGTATGCAAATGATATGCAAAGGGTTTGTGACTGAGCTGGATCTGGATAAACTGCCTTGGTATAGATCCATGTGTGTTCAAGAATTCCGGATGGAGGTCTATAAATCCAGTAACCAAGGTGGGGGACTCAAATAAAGAGCCACATGTCCAGGGTTTTAGAATCACAAGAACTATCCAACATGGAGCATTCTTAACAAAGTCAAAGTAACAGGGTATTCTGAGGTCAAGGTACCTGCAAACCTGTAAACAGCCCAACCCCCTCACAGGTAGTGATCTAGAACAAGGATCCTCAGACTTGGATCAGTTATGAGAAGTGTAAACACTTCTAACCCGGAGGTACAGTGTTTACAATAACCATAACAATTCCTCCTCTAATTCACCTCAATTTCTGAAGGTCAGTACTAAAAGGTCATCCAGACTTAGCAGGCTTCCCAGATCCCCCTAGCACTACAGGAAATCCGTAGCACAGAGTTCTCAAGAAGAAACCCATATCTGAACCGTGTTTCATATTCCCGCACCAGACCGAAATGGAATGGGAAAGAATATGATTCACTCTAGCCTAGGTGTCACTCAGGTCCCAGGTGTAGGACCTTAACTCTCAATGAAATACCCACCCACCAAAAAACAAGGAAACCAGATCCAGCCAGCAACAGTGACAGTATGATATATACAAATGCAATAAAGAAAGCGGTAAATAAAGCTGTACAGAAAGCAATAAATAAAGCAAATATACAAACACAAATAACACATAACACCCCAATAAACACAAGTCAATCAAGCGCTAGGAGGAACCCACAAAAAGAACCAGAAGCCCTGGTTGCAGTATAAGGGTCCCCAGCAGAGTCGCCAAGCTGTCGCTCCCGACAAATGAAAATAGATCAAATGAAGGTACAGACGCGAACGGTCGGCGAAGGGAACAGTGAGAACACACAGCCGTGAACTCACTGGAGGATGAATAGAGTCGCCAGCTAGGCATTTTTATCCCAGAGGAAAGGCAATGCTGCATAGGCCTGGAAAGATATGGATAAGACGGTTTGCGAACCAGAGAGACTGAGAAAGGGGGTTGGTTACAACCTGGGAAGGTATTAGCACCCAGATTGTCCGTCGTACTCGACGGGATCCACGCTTACAAGATTTGTGTTTTAAAGGGGTAGTGTCAGTGCAATTTGTGTATAAAAGAGCTGAAAAAGGATGTACAGGTGTCAGTGTAAAAGAAGTGTAAAATGTGATATATACAGTGTCAGTGTAGGAACAAAGATGAGATGCTCATGATAATGAGGCTAAAGAATGAAGCTGGAAAGAGGGGGAATGTACAGAGACTTTTGTTCGATAACCGTTAAGTTATGCCTACGTATCCTCTCGTGCAATGAGGAAGTCAGAACACCGTAGTTCGACCCAAAGAGACTGAAAGGATGAATTGACTTGTGAACTGCTTGCTTGCCTATGCTCAAGTGTATGACCTGTCTGGCTCAGGTGCTTACTGTCTTGCATTAGACGGATGAAGCGAGTTCTCGATTGTGAGTGAAGATGATGAGAAAAGAATCCCGGAGGAGACGATTATTGTTTGTTTTTGAGTTTTCAGTCTTTTATTGCTTTTTGGATTTTTGTCATAGGATAATGAGCTTAAACCTGAATCAATGGATTTGGTAAACTCATCACATCATCCCTCTGATTAGGGGTAATGAGAATTACCTTAAGTGTGAAGTCAGATTCTCACACTTAATCACCTTTGATGTAGGGTTAAGATCATTAACCTACTTGTGATTAATTAGATGTTTTTTGTGATTTTTGTTTAGTGTTAAGTAATGAGGTTAAGCCATAATCAGGGATTTAACAGGCTCATTACACTATCCTAAAAGAAGGATAATAGATGAGGGTGTTTAAGCTGAGGAAGGATCCTCAGCTTAATCCATGATTAGGGATTAAACCCATGACAGAACAAACCTTTGATTAAGTGGATTTTATTAATGATATGATGATGAAGTGTTTTTTATGATTTGTAAGACAACTTGAGGGGGACTTGTCCATTAACTTTAGGGTTAGTCCTTCTTAACCACTTAAGGAAGAATTAGAACCCTAATGCAAGGCCCAAGTTACAAGTGTGATGTCTTGATAATTATTAAGTGGATTGATTAAGAGATTCAAACACCTTAAGGGTTTAATACTTAGGATTAAAGTTATACACTCCATCCTAAGAGAAGGATGCAGGCATAAGCTTAATCACAAAGTCTTAAAGCCTTGAGGGTTTAGTCCCTGATTATGAGGTGAGGGGAGATGACTCAAGGAGAGACACAAAGGTAAAAACTATGGGGGAGACTAATCAAAACCCTAATTCATTGTCATGCTTGGTTGGTCCTAATGTTTGTGAGGTTTTCAAGAACAATCTTCAGATGAACCACCAGGAAGCAGATGAACAAGATCAAGAGAAGCAAAGTGACTTGCTTCATTCAAGAAGTCAAGTCACTTGAAGAAAGAAAGTGGGAGGAGGAAGAATGAGCAAGCTCAAACTCAAACACAAATAAGAATGCAGCAATGGATGCAAGAGAGATGAAAAGAAAAGGTATGAGAAGTGAAGGCAAATCCACTTCTCAAGTTACTTACCACCTGCAATGTTAGAAACAAATGCAATACAATGCTAAATGAGATGAAATGATATGATAAGCAAAAACCAGAAGCATGTTGATGATGATGATGATGCTATGGAGTGCTATGAACATGAGACAAGACAATGGAGATGTTCATACAAGATTATGAATGCAAATGATGCAAGTTAAGGAGCATGAATGAACATGAAAAGTTATGAATCATACAAGACAAATGACATGGCAAATATGCAATGCAATGATCAAACATGATTCATACATGTCTTAAGATGTCAAGTGAATCACAAGGATGCACAATATGCAATGACAAGTTATGTTATGCAAGGAAATGCAAGAGGGATGCAAGAGAAGGCCCAAATTAGGGTTCATGGATCAAGCATCACACATAAACCCAAAACAGAAGCAAACCTTAACCTAAAAAATGGAAAATGGCACTCAAAGAAACCCTAGACCTATAACAAACCACTGCCCAAAGGGGAGCTCTCAACTCTCAACCAATCTCAAGTTATGATTTTTACAAGTTATTAGGGTTTTTTAGGGTTTGTAACAAAAGAAATGCCAATCAATTAGAAAATGCAAGATCAAATCTTGGCCTTTCTATCCTTGAAAGTACATGCCAAATGAAAAACAAAGCAAAAAGAATCAATGTCTCAACCTTCACCAAAAGACAGAAATGAATTTTCAAACTTATGATCAAAATAATGCATCAAAAATGATTTAATTCAATGAAAAATTCTTAAAATGCATCAAGATCAAAAAAGAAATTTGGTTTGAAGGTTGGACAATGTTTCTAAATGTCTTAGGACATTTCATGATTTTTTTTGTAATTTTTAAATACCTAAAAGTATTTTTAATTAATTAATTCTCATTAATCAATTAAAAATAATCTTTTAAATATTTAAAAATACTTTTTTAATGATAAAAATAAAATAAAAAATATTTTTGTGTCATAAAAATTAATAAAACCTTAAAGAAAAAGTTTCATAATTTTTATGAATTTTTAACTATTTTAAATAAATTATGCAAATAAAATGAAAGAAAAATGAATCAAAATGAATTAAAACTGAAGTATGCAGGATGGATGGCCAGGATGCGTCCAGGATTCAAATGGGGTTGACTGCGCGCCAGAATGAGAGGCCCAGATTGCTTCAGATCAAATTAAATAAAACGTGGTTAATTAACCCTAACACGTGGATTAGGGCTAATTGCAATGATCTGGACCTTTCAATCTGGAGGGAAGTCAATGGGTCAACGCATATCCACGGCCAGCATTCAAACTTACACTAATTATGGGATTAAGCCCTAAATAATCTCAGGTGGCCGGAGAAGACTTCCGGTCGTCTTCTCCGGCCAGAAGCTTGCCTGAAAAAGTTCAAAACCCCTCAAAACGCAAAATAAATGAAAACTAAGCCATGGGAAATGATCCCTAACACCTCACGAATTAAAACCCTCTCAAAAAACAAATTTATCTAACCTAAACAAGTTGAATCGAAGAAAACAAAATCTAGGGTTCGTGAGCTTCAAACAGCAATTAAACTCTCAAAACGCAACCATTTCAAAAACTAAAAGCATCAGCATGATCAGGAGAGCATAAGGAACAAGTTTGTAACTAAAAAAGAGATTTCTGGAAAAAATTATTTGGAGCTACCTGAGATTTGCAACCTCTGATTTAGGAACTTTCAGGCCCTTTCTTTAAGTGCAAGCTGCTCCTCTTGGCCCCCCAAAGATGTCTGGATGCTCAAATGGAGTTTAGACTTGCTGGATGATGAGTTTCGAAGAGAACTGCTTCAGTTCAGTCAACAATGGCAGTTGAGATTCTGGCACTTTCAGGCTATGAGAGATGGTTGTTTGTGATCTATGAAGTGTGTTGAGAAGTTTGGCAAAGTTTGTTTTGATGTTTGTGAGCTATGGTGAGAGTTGCAAGTGAAACTGCAAACTGAGGTGAGAGATGGCAGTGAAGTGTTTTGGTTGTTTCAAGCTCTGGTTCTTGATGCTTTGTGTTCTATGGATCAAGGTGAGATGAATGGAGGAAAAAGATTTTGTGTTTGCAGGCTGTGTAGAGGAATTCGATAGAACTTGCAAGTTGGGAGATTTTTGTGTAAGTGATGAGTGATGTTGTTTCAGCCTTTGTTCTTGTTATGTTCAGCTTGCAAGTGGATACAATAAACAATTCTGATTGGTTGCTTGATGTGACATGGCCTGCTATGATAGGTGAGGCTACTTTTGCTAAAAATCCACTTTTGTGTAAGATAGGGCATGGCTCAAAGTTAAGCAAGTACAAGGCATGGCTGGTGCAGCAAAAGGTGATGGATAGGCCTAGCAAAACTCAGCAGCCAATGTCATAAGTTGGTGAAGTGGTCATGAGTGAAAATGCAAGTTGGCTAGCTTTATGGATTTCCATGAGAAAAGTCAAATTCCATGAACCAAACCATGAGCAAACTTGGTCCATTTCTGATTTTTGTGACTTAGAGGATGTTCACATGCTGGTTTGACATGAATTTGAGGCAGCAATCATGCATTGATTCAAGACTTAGCAAAATTTCCACTTGGTGCATAACTTGAAAAACAATGATTTTTGGCAACTTTGCATTGCCATAACTTTTGATCCATGAAGAGTTTGATCATGTTCTTGTACTTTTTGAAAAGGGAAAGATGAGATCTACAACTTTCATGACCAAAGTTTTTCCATTTGAAGCCCTTTTGGATCATGAATCAAAGCTTGAAAATTGCCCTAAAATGGTGCATTCTTGAAAAGTCAACAAAACCCAAAAAGTCAACATTTGCAAAAACTCCAAATTCTTGATTTTTATGAACTTCAAACTTCTTCCATGATCAAATAAAGATCATATACACTCAAAATGATGAAGATCACCCATTGGTTGGGTCACTGGGGGCCTCAGATGCCCTGATTTTGCACTGACTTGTCTGAAAAGTCAACTCTTGATCAGATGACTTCCCCATGGAATTTCTTCATGAAAATTGATATGCATACTCCCTATACCATATAGAGATCAATGGAAACAAGAATGACCAAAAAATTTGGAGTTATGGCCTCTGAAACCAAAACCCTAATTTCCAGTCAACTGTGCAGTTCATCCTGGCTCTGCATCCACTCAAACCCTAGCTCTTGTGATCCCTCTGCAATTTTGACTTTGTGAGGATGTAACATGATATAAGAACACACATGGACCCCTTTGAGTTGATTAGTGGCCTTTGGAATGGCTCAAGATGCCCTGAGGTTGCTCAGATCACAAACCCTAGGTGCAGATGACCTAGAAAACTATCCAGTGAAACCAAATGAGACATGAGATGATGTGATTGTGTTTATGCATATGAGATGATCACAAGTCATGTGTGAATGGGTGAGGGCAAATTTGGGGTGTTTACACTCGGACACTCCATATCGACAGATGATGTCTCTTTTCAGAAATCTGGCTACCATTTGTCTGGTGACGTTTGCATACGAAGCTGCTTCAACCCATTTGGTGAAGTAATCAATGGCTACCAGGATGAATTTGTGGCCATTTGAAGCAGTCGGTTCGATCTTTCCAATCATGTCAATGCCCCACATGGCAAAGGGCCAAGGTGAAGACATTACTTTCAAAGGATTTGGAGGCACATGTACTTTGTCTGCATAGATCTGTCATTTATGGCACTTTCTGGCATATGCACAACAGTCTGCATCCATTGTGATCTAGTAGTAACCTGATCTTAACAATTTCTTAGCCATTGCATGTCCTCCAACATGGGTACCGGAAGATCCTTCATGCACCTCGTGCATCAGCAAGTCTGCTTCTTTCTTATCAACACATCTGAGAAGAACCATGTCAAAGTTTCGTTTATATAATGAACCATCAGCATTAAGGAAGAAACTACCGGCCAACCTTCTTAATGTCTTCTTATCATTGGATGATTCCCCAAGTGGGTATGTTTGATCCTCTAAGAAGTTTTTGATGTCATGGAACCATGACTTGTCATCTTTAGCAATGTCCACAGAGAACACGTATGTTGGTCGGTCTAGTCTGGATACCGAAATCCGAGGCACATAATTTGCAGTCTGAACCTTGATCATGGAGGAAATGGTGGCTAAAGCATCTGAAAACTGATTTTCGTCTCGAGGGATGTACTCAAGTTTGACTATTGTGAAGAAAGTCAATAATCTCCTCGTGTAATCACGGTATGGAATCAGATGCTCTTGGTGAGTGTACCATTTGTCGTTGGTTTGATTGATTACCAAAGCCGAATCTCCGAATACATTCAATGTCTTGATCCTGAGGTCAATGGCTTCCTCAAGACCCATGATACAGGCTTTGTATTCAACTTCGTTGTTAGTGCATGCAAAGGTGAGTTTTGTCGAGAAAGGCATATGTACTCCTTTAGGTGTAATGAGCACTGCACCAACTCCACGACCATTCATATTGACAGCCCCATCAAACATCATTGTCCACTCTTCTTCTGGGTCAGGTCCTTCTGTGTGAACAGGCTCTTCATGATCTTTTGCTTTTAGGAACATGATGTCTTCGTCAGGGAAGTCAAACCTCATGGGCTGGTAATCATCAATGGGTTTCTCAACTAGATAATCAGACAGTACACTGCCCTTGATGGCCTTTTGAGATGTGTACTGGATGTCATACTCTGTCAGAATCATTTGCCATCTTGCAACCCTTCCGGTAAGTGTTGGCTTCTCAAATATGTACTTGACGGGGTCCATTTTTGAGATCAATAAAGTAGTGTGAGTCAACATATAATGTCTTAGTCGGCGAGCAGCCCACGCTAAAGCACAACAAGTTTTCTCGAGCAGAGAATAACGCTGTTCACAGTCGGTAAAATTTTTGCTTAGGTAGTATATTGCATACTCTTTTCAACCAGACTCGTCATGCTGGCCCAACACACACCCCATTGATCCTTCTAATACTGTTAGGTACATTATCAGAGGTCTTCCTTCAATTGGAGGCATAAGAATTAGAGGTTTTTGCAGGTATTCCTTGATCTTGTCAAAAGCCTTCTGACAATCTTCATTCCACCTGACCGTTTGTTCCTTTCTTAACAATTTGAACAGGGGCTCACAGGTTGCAGTAAGATGAGATATGAACCTCGATATGTAGTTCAATCTACCTAGGAACCCCCGAACTTCCTTTTCAGTCCTAGGTGCAGGCATCTCCTGATTGGCTTTGACTTTGTCGGGATCAACCTCAATTCCCTTTTCACTTACAATAAATCCCAGCAGTTTATCGGACCGCACCCCGAATGTGTATTTTTTGGGGTTCAACTTCAGCTGGTACTTTCTCAGACGCTTGAACAACTTCAGCAGATTTACCAGATGATCTTCTTCAGTGAGGGACTTGGCAATCATGTCATCCACGTAACATTCAATTTCTTTGTGGATCATATCATGGAATAACGTTACCATAGCCCGTTGATAGGTCGCACGGGCGTTCTTCAGTCCAAAAGGCATTACCTTGTAACAAAATGTGCCCCAAGGTGTGATAAAGGTTGTCTTCTCCATGTCTTCGGGTGACATTCTGATCTGATTATACCCAGAAAAACCATCTATGAAGGATAATACCGAGAACTGAGTTGTGCTGTCAACCAATACATCAATGTGAGGTAATGGAAAATCATCCTTAGGGCTAGCTCTTTTCAGATCCCGATAATCCACACACATTCGTACTTTGCCATCCTTCTTCGGCACTGGTACAATATTAGCGACCCACGGCGGGTAACTAGTTACAGCAAGGAAACCGGCGTCCCACTGTTTTTGTACCTCTTCTTTAATCTTCATGGCCATATCTGGACGAGTATGGCGTAACTTCTGCTTCAATGGAGGGCAATCTTGTTTCAAAGGCAGCTTGTGCATAACAATATCCGTATCTAGACCTGGCATGTCCTGATAGGACCAGGCAAAGACGTCGACGTATTCTCGAAGCATGTCAATGAGCTGTTCTTTTACTAAAGCTTGCAGACCGGCCCTAATCTTCACTTCTTTCAAATCCTCTTTGGTACCAAGATTCACTGTTTCAACCTCTTCTTGATGAGGAGTAATCACTTTCTTTTCTTGCCTCAACAACCTGGCTAACTCTTCAGGTAACTCATAGTCTTCTTCAACCCCTTCATCGGCTTGATTAATTGGATCGTCGAAGTCATACAAGGTCATAGCAGTGATGTTGTCGGTGCAATCTGGAGGATAATCTCTGCAAGGGTTGAGATTTGTTCGTTTTAGTGATCAGTTTTAATCTTGTTTAGAAAAAGAATGAAGTTATTTATTTTGAAAACATTGCCATTTTATTGTTTTGTACAAAAGAAAAAAAAATGAAAAGACAGTGAGCGAAAAAAGAGACTTGTTTGCAAAAGATGTCTGATATTCATTGATAATTCATTTGCACAAAATTACAATATGGCCCTATTACAAAATGAGTCCTGACACCTTGGGCAAGATGCAGGACTTAATGCATGCTAAAAGACAGGAAATAATAATTACTCTGTAGGAGTAACCCTTATAATTTCCTGGGAAGACCAGTTAAGGACTTGGTGCCCCGCGATCCTTGGACGTATCCAGCTCTCCAGGTTGAGGTCACTTTCCGCCTCGTCTTCCAGTTTGTTAACAACATCCGGGGTGAGCATCCCCCCACTGATGAACTTGGGCTCCTTTGCAGCCTCTGATTGATCTTGTCGGAATGGTTTGTAACCCAAACCGAATCGGTCCTCCTTCTTTTCCACTGGCAGCAGCTTGCCCCAGCCTTGGGCATTACCATCTTCAACAACCTTCCGGGCTTGCTGATAGGAGACAATTGAAGTACCCATCCTGTCTTCCTAGGATGCAACGAATACTTCAGTCATCGCCTCATTGATATTCAGGGCCTCGAACCCTTGGCTCATAGTTTCATGGATTTCACCATCCATCTCAATGTATTTGTATGTAGCCAGATGGCTAACAAAGATGTCCTCTTCACCACAGATGGTGATAATCTGTCCTTCCCACTCATATTTCTATTTTTGGTGAAGGGTCGACGTAACTGCGCCAGCGGCGTGAATCCATGGTCGACCCAACAAACAGATGTAGGCCGACTGTATGTCCATCACATAGAAAATAGTCTGAAAGACATGCGGACCGATTATCACAGGCAGCTCCACCTCTCCAAGAACAGACCTCTTGGAGCCATCAAAAGCCCTGACCACAAGATTGCTTGGTCGAAGAGCTATTCCATCATATTCGAGGTTGACAAGAGCTTTCTTGGGTAATACATTGAGTGAGGATCCAGTGTCTACAAGAACATGAGATAATACAGCTCCTTTGCACTCCAGGGTTATGTGCAAAGCTTTGTTGTGGTGACGTCCTTCTGTTGTCAAATCAACATCAGTGAAACCTAGCTCATGGCTAGTATTGACATTAGACACCACTATCTCCAGTTGATTCACTATGATCTCTTCTAGCACGTAGGCAGCGTGCAGAACTTTGAGTAGTGCATCCCGATGGGCTTCGGAACACAACAACAGAGATAGTATAAAGATCTTAGAAGGAGTCTGGTGGAGCTGGTCCACAACTTTGTAGGCACTTCTCTTAATTATCCTCATAAATTCATCCACATCTTGATCAAAGGATGATTTATGAGTCTCTTTTGATGCAGATTCTTCAGGTATCACATTTTTCCCTTTGGCTTTGGCAGCAACTTCTGCCTCAGTATTGGTTCTTGGAGCTTGTGACGCAAAGAGGCATCCGCTTCTGGTGAAGCCTCCGCCTCCCCCCGACATTATCCACTTGGGGAGTGGGAACTGAAGAGTCAAGAAGGACTTTTTTCCCGTTGCAGTAAAGGTCAGCACCATAATGCCATGGTACAACATTGTCTTTGTCATATGGAATAGGCCCCGTCATCGTGATGGTTACTGGGCTTACTGCAGCAGAGGTTGGAACCGTTATTGTCTATGGATCATAGAAGATAGTGACAAGACTTCTTGTGGATGTTGGTGGTGGTGAATTGAAGCTAGATTGAAACTGTTGCTGAGATTGTTGTTGAAAGTTGCTGGAGTCTGAGACCATTGTCGGGTCATAATAAATAGTAACTGTGGAGATGTCATTGTTGGCGGTTGCTGAAGTTGTAGGAAGAGATGAAATGGAACTGTTGTTTGTTGAAGTGAAGAAAGAAATGGTTGCTGAAGTTGTAGACGAATTTGTAGGAATAATTGTTGTTGCAGTTGTAGAAGAATCATTTGTTGTTATAAAAGGAGTTGCTGGTGTTATAGAAGCTGTTGTGGTTATTTGCATAATGCCTTCTTTGATCAGCCATTGATGCCATTCCTCAGGCTTGCACACCCATTCTCGGAAACCTTGCAAGATTCACAATAGGCCTCACAACCCGGAAACACTTGGCATTTCAAAAGCTGAGCTTTAACCTCTGCCAGAGGTGTCTGAATACTTGCAAAATATCTTCAATCAAACTCATGGGTGAGCCTTCCTCTATAGAATTAATCCTTGGCCCATTGTGGCTTGGCATAGGATTTTTCATGACATTGGGAGGTGGTGCAAAGTTCAGGGCCTTTGAATCTACCAGATCCTGGACCTTCACATGCAGGGCTCTGCATTTTTCCGTGGAGTGACCAGGTGCATCAGAATGAAAAGCGCACCTAGCGTTGATATCATAATTTATTGGAAGGTTCTAAGGATCAGGTGGAGCCAATGTCCTCAACTCAACAAGATTAAGCTTTAGGAGTTGTGGCAGCAGTGTAGCATATGGCATCGGAATAGGGTCAATCACCCTGTTGATCTGAGATGGCCGCTGTTGAAAAGGGCGTTGTTGTTGATTGTTGTTGTTGTTGTTGTTGTAAGATCTTTGTTGAGGAAATTGTGGTTGTTGTGGAAAGTGTTGTGGTTGTTGAGTATACTGAGGAGGTGGAGCAGGGATAGTGACGGCAACAACTGATCTGGGCAGATATTGGGGTCTCCCTCTTCCCATGTGTACAAAATTTGTTTCACCAGATCTACGAGGCCCAGCAAAGGGCTTCCTTGTACTACTTGAACTGGAACCGTTGTCGGAGATCTTTCCCATCTTCAGTAGACTCTCAATTCTCTCCCCAGCTATCACCACATCTGCAAAGCTGGTGGAAGAAAATGCAGCCAATCTGTCAATATAGGTACCCTGGAGAGTATTCATGAACATATCCGCCATCTCCCTTTCTGACATCGGGGGTTGAACAGCAGCAGCTAGTTGCCTCCACCTTTGGGCATATTCTCTAAAGCTTTCATGGGAAGATTGTGACATTCCCATCAAAAGGGTTCTGTTTGGGGCCATGTCCAGATTATACTGATATTGACGGATGAAAGTTTCAGCCAAGTCTTTCCAATTTCTTACTGTGGCTCTAGTCAAGTGAGAATACCATTCCCGGGATGCCCCTGTCAAGCTATCCTCGAAGTAAAACATCCACAATTTCTCATCCATGGTGTAGGATTTCAATCTCCCCAGGAAAGACTAAAGGTGGGTACGTGGGCAGGATGTGCCATTGTATCTTTCAAAACAAGGGGGTTTGAACTTGTGAGGAATTCTCACCCATTCCACCAATCCCATGTCCATGACATCAAATCCCATGGAGTTTTGGGATTCAAGAGACCTTAGCTTCTCTGCAATTTCATCCAACCGACGATCGTAAACTTCGTCTCCAGTCCCAACCACTGTAAACTGCTCTTCTTGAGGATCTTCCTGCAAGACCCTTCCTCTAGTAGTGTTACCCTAGGTATTTCTTATGGCATTGATGTCTGGGTTCAGATGAGGTCCAAACTCTGGAGGATTAGTGCGAGGCTGCACGTGATCGTTGTTACTGGTACCCCCTGTACCTGGATGGTGTTCCTCGGGAGTTTGTCGCTCAACCAACTCCCTCAGTCTTTCCTGGCTCTAAGCTAAACCAGTCATCACTGTCATAAATTGATTCATTTGGGCCCTCGTCTTTGTCCTCTCATTGGCCATATGGGCTCTCACTTCAGTCAAGTCTTGTTGAACTTGATCCATTTGTAATCCCGGAAGGTTGTTTCTTGTCGGATACCGGTGCACTCTATTGACAGGGAACACTCTTCTGCGAGCAATGTTTCCTGAAACCTCAACAAAGTGAGAAACAACCACAAAAACAAAAACCTACAAAACAAAGAAAATATGTTAGTATGCAATGCAAGATGCCTATTTGTCTTCCAAGGGTATCCGGTTTGGTTCTTTGGTTTTGACCTTTCCAGACCTCGAGGAAATGTTGATGATGTTGCAGAGAGAGATAAAGCCCACAAAGATAATACAAACCATATATTACAAAAATTGTGACAATACATAGTTTGATTACAATAAAGTCCCCATGGTGGGTCAAAATACACCAACAAAAGGAAAATACAATCAAAATGAAGTACAAACAAAAAGAGTCAAACATCTAATCCAAAGTCATCTTCTCTAACTTCCTTCAGGAGGGCCTCAGTCACTGGACCAACCGGGTGCTCTGTGATAGTCCTGATGAGGAGGTTCCTGGTGGCAATGGCACTGGTCAACTTCTTATGCTTATCTTGATCCTTTGACCTCTTCAACCCCGCCCAGAGTTTCAACTCAGAGATCTCCTTCTGTGCTGCTAATAATGCCTCTTGATTCTTCTTCTCACAGGCCTCCAGTTGCTCTATCTTAGCTTGAGTTCTCTGATCTTCCTGTGCATGGGCCTCGGTGATCTTGATCCACCTAGCCTGGCTCTCCTCTAAATAATGCTCTGCCTTAACCTTCTGAGTCTTTGCTTCCTTGCAAGCATTCTTCAGTACTAACTCCCCTGCTCTAGCCTTTCTGATGTAGTCATTCGTCTTCTCAATCTTGGTCAAGTGCTCAATCCGGAGCTTCTCTAACCTCTCATTATCTAAACGACTGTCATTCCTCTCCCAGAGGGTCTTCTTCAAGGCTTCAGAGAGCTGAGTATTCCTTTCCTTTAGCTTCTCAAACTCCCCTAAGCTGACAGTAGTTCCAGGCTGCACTACTGATGGTCCATGTGTATCCTCTAAAGTAAATGGCATCCGGGTGATCTGTGCCCTGGTACGGGACCAATCAAGATACTGTGCTGAAGCTATATTGTTGCATTTGCCAAGGATAGTTGTCCCCTTAGTCTGAATGTTGTCCCAGGCCCAGACTGCTTGTCTGACAATAGCAGAGTTGTGCTGGGTGTCACAATAGAGGGTCTCTGTCAAGTCTTGCCCTTTTGGGGGATGAACCAAAGCATATCCTAACTGTCTCTTGAAGAGCAAAGGGTTATAATTGATGCAACCTTTTACTCCAATCAATGGCACATTAGGGTATTGCCCACAGCTCGTAATGATGTCCTCGCCCTTGGTGCTCTGAGTGCACCATCTGATGTAAGGGCAATCAATCTCTTAGCCCAATTCCTTGGCTGGTGAGGGTTCAGGAAAGTGTCTGATTTTGGCTGGTGTCTTAACAACCAACAGTAATAGAGGGGTGCACAACATCTGACCAATCTTCCTCTTTGTTTCTCATTCCTTTGGTGCACTGAGTAATAAAAGTCTCCAAGCAGGGTAGGAACTGGGTTTCTCAATAAGAACAGGTGAATGGCATTCTTGCTTTCAAACTTTGGCTCGTCTGCAAACAAGATAACTCCATATATGTTGAAGGCTAAGAGTGCACAAACAACATCCCACTTCCCTGCTGCAGCTTGCAGGGTGGCTTGAGATCAAGAAGTCTAAGTGAAGGCCTGGAATCCCAGATTTGGTGGACATGCTCTGATCAATGAGGGTAGGATCCAAGTGCAAGGCCTTAGCTATATCTTCATTCTTAGGAGCAACCATCTTAGGGTTGAAAGGAATCCCTCTCCTGACAGGGACACCTAACAACATGGAAAATTCCTCTAGCAGAGGTCCCAACTGAAAATCAGGGAATGTGAAGCATCTGAGAGGAGGATCATAAAACTGCAAGCAAGTATGGATCATGCTCCTCTGGGATGCATCCAGGTCCATGATCATGTCCAATATGCCTCCATAATGTTCCCTGAATAAAGGGACATAATTAGGAGTAATGAGAGACTGGATCTGTCTGATGCCTGTCAGGGTAGGCTCAAAGAAGTGGTATGTGGTGTTGCTCTTCTTTGAAATGTCCATGCTGATAATGGATGCTTGTGAAGAAAACTGAGGAAAAGCCCTGATGAAGGTAACTGCTGAAAACTGATGAAGATAACTGGAGAAGGTGTTGAAGAAGGATCTCTGATGAAGACAATTGGAGAAGGGTCTCTGATGAGGACAAAATGATGAAGGTGCTGGAGATAGCTCTGGTGAAGATGCTGGTGCAGATAACTGAGGAAGCCTTAGCAGCAAAACACGTCAAAACCGAACCAAGGATAATAAGGTGGATACCCTGCAAAACTATAGGCAAATGTTATATGATGCAAAATGATGTATGCAGAATGATATGCAAAGGGTTTGTGATCAAGTGCTGGATCTGTTATCTGCCTTGATAGGGTCCATGTATGTTCATAAGTCCGGATGGAGGCTTAGAAAACCAGTAACCAGGCGGGGGACTCAAATAAAGAGTCACAAATCCAGGGTTTTCACAAGAACTGTCCAAAATGATACAACCTTAACAAAACTAGTAACAAGGTATGATGAGGCCAAGGGTTCCTGCAAACCTGTAAACATCCCAACCCCCTGTAACACGGTGGGAGAACTGACTTTAGTTATGTTGCGGATAGCAAGAGTCGCCACCGACTTTTATTTTATCCAAAGGAAAGGGCATAAAAGAACAGGAAAGACCTTAAAAGATTTTTGGGTTCGGGGGGTAGGTTATGTAAAGGGAAGGTGTTAGCACCTTTTACATCCATGGTTATCCATGGGCTCTTAGTTACTTAGCTCACTTTAAAATGTTTTGAGAAGTGTAGTGTGTGATTAGAAATTTTCTTAAGTACTTTATAATGATCCATGTACGGATATAGCCTTTGTTTTGAAAATTGTTTGAAATGTGAAGTGTTTTTGAAATGTTTTGAAAAGGTGAGCAAGTACATAAGAGAAACCTACCCTAAATTAAATCTTTTCTGTTCTTGAATATCCTTTAAATGGTAAGACTATCTGTAACACCCTAATTTTTTCCCTAAGATTTCTTCGCATTTCATCTGCATATTCGCATAAAACAAGATCGCACTGGCTTTCGAGTTTCTTCTCAGATGAAGGGTCTATACTTCGCAGGGGATCACCATTATTTTTTTACTTCTTTATATTTGTTTATATTTACTGACTTCTAACCAAAATACAAAAAAATATGTTGCAGTGTTTCTCTTCTTCTTCTCTGTGTTGCAGGTTTGCGAAGATAAGACAGTAATTTCATTCAGATGCGTTTGTTCAGTCACAATTCGATTTCAGATGGATGTTTGACCTAATATTGGTCAAACTATCAAAAGATTGTTTCGACTGCAAATTATGTGTGCCAGGGGTTTATTCCTCAGATAGCGGGTTTTCAAAAGTTCAGGTTGCATTGTGTGTGAAAGGCTATCAGACAGTGTTTTGTGGTTTGAATCTTCAGTGTTTATCAGTTCATCAGTTCATCAGCGATTCATCTGAGGATTTATTTTCCTCAGTTTGGTTTCGAATCATCAGGGCATGGGTCAGACGATTTTCAGATGACAGTTGGCTTAAGTTGTAAAATATCCAGTGGGTCTGTGTTGGCTGTATTCACTTTCATCAGAGGCTTGTGCAAGAAAAATCAAGAGTTGGTTGTGGGCTTAGATCAAATTTCATATCCAATTCATTTTATCTGTTTTATCCAATAACCATTTTTCTTCCATTTTCCCCGATTAAATCATTCCATTTTTTATCATCCAAATATCAATTTCTCTTTATCCATTTTCTTAGACCACATTCAATTTTTACATTTATTCATATTCATTTTTTTACCCATTTCACAAAACCAAAGTCCATTTTCTATTTCTATTCATAAACCTTAATAAAACCAATTATTTTTTTCTTTGGGCCCATATATATATATATATATATATATATATATATATATATATATATATATATATATATATATATATATATATATATATATATATATATATATATATATATATATATATATATATATATATATATATTAATCCAATTAGTAAGAAGTAATAAAAAAATTAAATAAAATCATAATTAAGTCAATTGTTTTTTTATTATTATATTTGTTTTTTTCCCAAAGTCCAATACATCAAAATCAGCCTTTTCACAACAACTCAAAGCCACATTACCTTTCCCCACAGTCCCGTACGCCAACCTCACAAGCTAAAACCGTACCAGCTCAAAAACACAAGCCAAACACTTTTGCCAAGTCTCACACTTCACATTTCCTTTGCCTCAAGGCTTCACGCACCATTACGCCAGCAGCCAAACAACAAACAACAACAAGCCGCAAGCACAAGCCCAATGCTGCACAACATTTCCCAGCCAAAGCCTCACGCTTCCGTATGCGAACCAAACGTAACAAGCCAATACATCCAACAAGCCTTGCAGCAATAGGCCAAGCCTCACGCCGAAACAACAAAACACCTTTACACCATTACGCCAGCTTTTCACAACAAACAACAACAAGCCGCAAGCCTCAGACAACGCTTTTCTCAGCTATCAATATCCCACGTTTTCCGCTAGCTAAACAACAACAGCCGAAGCCATCAACTAACACTTCACACACGCACGCGGAACCCACCTGAAACGCATATGAAACACCAAAACGCAAGTCACACATTCAAGCAGTCACAAAACGCAAGCAAAGAATGCAAAACGCAAAACAAAATCAAAACGCACAAGAACGAAATTGAAACGCAAACGGAACACGAGAAAGACGTGAGCCAAAACGCATTTGAATCTTCAAAAATGGCAGCACAAAATTTCTTCTTCCATCTATAAATTCAGCTCCTCTCTCAATCTAAATTCAAGCTTCAATAGCCTCTAAAATCTCTGCCTAAATCCATTCCCAAATTTGTCCTGAGTTCCAAAATTCTAACCTCATTTCAACCTTCAACTTCCGTATCATTTTTTCCCCTTCACTGTTTCAAATCCCTAATCTACTCCATCAACAACCGGTTCACAAAATTGAAAGAAGAAGAAGAGTTGAAATTGAAAAGAGGAGGTCTTGAGTTTAGAAGAAAGAAATTCGCAAAAGAGGAAAGAGGATTTGCGTTTTTTTGTACGGTTTTGATTTTGAGAAGGTGAGGGGAAGTGTGGCCCTGTTTTCGCGAAATGTGACGAAGAAGAAGCCACTGTTGCTTCTTTGTTTTGTTTATAATTTATTTTCTTTTCATTTTTTAATTTTAATAAATTGATGTGAATTGTTTGGGCTTGGATCTATTTAGATCCGTTTCTGATATCCACCATCCTTGTCCATGCGCTGAACTCTCCCTCCCCCCCATTCTATTTCTTTTTTATTTTAGCCTTTAGTTTAGGTTTTTTTTTAAAGGGACATTGTTACAATTTCTTTTTGATACAAAAGATTTAGAAATTATGTTTTTAGAAAAAAAGTTTTAGAAAGTATATTTTAGAAAAAGATTTATTAAAAGTATTTTGGAAACATTTTAGAAAATAGATTTTAAGAAAGAGATTTGAAATTTTTTTTAAATTCTTTTATGGATCTACTTTTAGATCCATTTTTCTTCATCTTTTATTTTTGGTCGATGACAATCTCCGATTCGTAGATTGTTGATTTCTGATAGGTTTAATCTTCATTATTTCAAATCTATGGATGAATGATCATTTGGATCATTCTCCATACTTTGATATCGTGATAGGTTGCTTTTCGATAAATTCAACGAAAATCTCGATTAAGATTAGATCGTTCTTTTTTCTTTTAGTGTGGCATGTTTTCGGAGAACGATCCATAATATCGTTTCTCTAACATGTATTAACACGAATATTTTCCACTTTCATTAGTGGTGGCCGGCCTCATTTGTAGGGTAATTACTTTGTAAATTACTCGGCGATTGCTTAACATAGTCCTAAAGTTGTCCCGATTCGGAATAAGATCCACTTGGATCCGGTTGCCTCGATTTTATTATTCTTTTCGTGGTTGTGCTTGATTAAGTTCATCATACCACTTATATTGTAAATATTATAATAATGTGAATATAATCCGTTTAAATTTAATCTCTCGCACCTTATCCTTTTATTTCAATTTCTCGTTCCTTATCTCTTTATTATGCTTTATCATATTATATCATATATCATTTTGTTTATGTTTATATTGTTGCTTGTGATTTTTCTTTTATCCATTTGGACACCAAAACACTAATAAAGGATTAAACACCTAAAAGACTTGTGACTTTAATTTCGGACTATGGTTACTATCCTTAGCTTTGGAGTATGGACTTAGATTTTAGGATCTCTACCCTTGCTCAAGTTGTGATGGATTGGAAACTTTGGCCTCAAGTTATTTCATTGGTCTTTGAAGATGGAATTCCGGTTATTTTGAAGAAGTGTGCATAATATGGTTTGACCGTTCTTCTCTTAACTTTTTAATTCAAGTATTAGGATAGTCCCTTCATCTCCTCCTCATTCTTAAATTTTCAAAACTTCTCCCTATTTCAAAAATCTTCTTTGTTTTCAAACTTCAAACGCTTTCGCAATCAAACCTTGACTTCGGTCGAGCGATTTTACCTTTTCACTTTATTTTCTTAATAAATGTTAATCCATGTAAATATATCGAGATTCTTTTCTTACCTACTTAAAAAAAATCCAAAACTCACTCAATTGTTTTTGTGCCTTTGTGCACTTTTCTTTTCATATGTTTAGATATGATTCATCCTTTCTAGCGGAATTATTCGCTAAAGAATGACGACTTATCTTTACATTTTAAAATTAATGCAACTCATTGTTTCTTTTCAAATTTGTACCACGAACTACGAGGTTTTGATCTCGCATTGCACTTTGTGGGTACGTAGGCATGAGGCGTTAAAACCTCATCAAACACAAAATCTTAAAACACATTCTTCTCCTCACCTCTTCCATCATTTTCAAACAAACCAATTTCAAACCAAAAAGCAATAAATATTTCAAAGGGCTCCCGTGGAGTACCACGGACGAGTCGGATGCGTCAAACCTTCCCGATTTGTAACCAATCCCCTTACCCGTTCTTTGTTTGTTTCTTTTAGCTTTTGCTTTTAGATCCTTAGGTTTTTATTCGTTCTTTTACCTTTTTCCTTTTGGAAATAAATAAAAGCGCGGTGGCGACTCTGTGTACCTTGAGTGAAGTTAATCAATAGCTTACACTCACGATTTTACCGCTACACTATCCCTATTATTAAGGAATAGGTAGTCATTACCTTGGATGTTGTGAGGGACAAGTGAAGGGACATCTGTGATTAGGCAATTGTAAGGTGTATAAGCAATTCGAAGGGACTTATCATCTTTTATTCGAAAGGGACAAGATCATTTACGAAGGCAACCATGAAGGGACTTGATCTTATAATTCTTTAAAGGGACAAGATGATGTTAATGAGAGAAGGGACTTTGCTTTATACACCTTACTTGACCTTTTATTTAGGCAACTTGAGAGGTATCCTTAAGAATGTGAGATGGCGATCGAAGATCGACTTATGTGTGTGCGTGTACAAATTCATAATATTTATCTTAAAATTAATGACCTAAATTCAATTTTAAAAGCAAATATGTTTTCACTCCCTAATTTACTAACCATAGCAATTTAAATAAAATAATAAAAATTCTACAACTATTAGATAATTTGTACAATTACATCATAATGATAATAAAATAATTTAAATGAATAAACATATAATAAATAAATAAATAAATAGGTTAGTAATAATAAATAAAATAAATATAAAAGAGGTTAGTATAATAATATAATATAGAAAATAAATTAAAAGTTCAAATTTAAATAAATAATCATTTTTTTAAGAATTTTAATAAAAAAGAAAAATAATAATAATTATATACTTATAAATATGATTAATAGTTTAATAAATTAATTATATATATACCTATTAGAAATATTTAATAATTATAATTACAAAAATAAGAAATTAAAATCATAAAAGAAAATTATGTTTTTTAAAATAAATTAGGGTTTATAAAGAAAAAGAAATTAGGTTTTTACATATAAAAATATTAGGGTTAATTATTTAATCTAAACCTAATTAAATTATTTATCTAAAAAATACATACAATATTAATAATATACAATGAAATAAATATAAATAATTTTATTAATAAAGTTTGAATTTTTTAAAAAAATATAAGTTTTTGAATTATATATAAGAAAATAATATAAATATTTTATTTTAAACATTTATTATTAATTAGATTAATCAAATATAATATAAATAAAACAAAATAAATGAAAAATGAGAAAAAGAACATACCTGGGGCTGGGATTCGAACCCAGGCCCTAGGCTTTACACCTCCTGGACCAACAAGCTTTCCACCAGGGCAGCGCGTGCTGATGAACAATGGGTGAGCACAAATCTTCATATGTCAAGCCTGAAAACACAAAGGAAATAAAGCAAAAAAATGTGGAAGCTGGGGTTCGAACCCCTGCCTTGGTCTTCATACGCGTATACGCTTACCAGCTGAGCTATTGCAGCGTTTTTGAAATATAACAGAAACAATTCATAATAAGATAAGTCCATTATTCAAATTAGGGTTTCACGCCAGTCAGCTTCGTCTTCTTCCCATTACCTGCGAAATTTCCTATGCTTTCTCCTGCAAATTTTCCTGCAAATTTTTAAAACCAGAATCCTATGTTTTTCAAACATCAAGCAAATCGTAATGTCAATTCAAATTCAAAGCCCAGATCAATTATAAGAGTCCCATAGGTCACAGCCATGTTCTTAGATTTCATTTAGATGTCCTAAATCCTAAGATCCCAAATTCGAGCTTCAAACCCTAGTAATGGCATCTCCTTGGTCTGCAACAAAAACTCAATACAAGTATACAAAAACATTCCAGAGACAGCAATAAACAAGAATTAATGCACTAAAATCATTTATATTAGTTGAATCAATGAAATCGAAAAACTCAAAAACGCAAGAACATGAAGATTCGGTTTCAATGAATTATGATGTTTTGAATGATGGTAATGATTGGGATAGCTTCAGTGATGTTCCAGGAACCTATTACAACCTTTAAAATGCCTTGATATAGCCTTTATTCCACAATCCGGATGTGACTTTTTAACACTTTTTGAGAGTTTGAATGAGGTGTTCTTGGCTGCAAATTTCGTCCTCTCTCATTGGCAATGTGTTTATGTATATATATGGATTGAATTAGGTCAGAAAAATGCTATAACTCTTTGGATTTTTTTGGATGTTTGAAGATTGAAAAAGATATGTCATAAAACTTGATTTTCCTTTGATCCAACATTGCTATTTTGAGACAATCTTCATAATTTTTGTATCAATTAAATCCAATTAACTTTTATGACATTCTAGAAGCAAAATCATTTTTTCAAATATATGATTTTATATTTTATTTCAATTTAAATTGTATTTTAATGAATAAAATTAAAATAAATATGAAATAAAAAATAAAAAATCAGAAAATAGGTAGGTTGGGTCGTGCTTGATGATATTGTAAAGATGGGATGGCAATTTGGTGGGCTCATTTAGCAAAAATTGGATTTAAAGCTTTATTTGCTTCATAAGTTTCCCTAAAATTTCCCAACTTTGCAAGGGCACAAATCCTTCAATTTTAATGCTATGAGGGTGTTCTTGGACATTTTGGAAAGCTTAAAGAGTCCTCTAACCAACCTTTTTTGTTTCATGTCCATATCTTTTACCATTCTCAAGTTATGCTCTTTTGAAGTTGTTGACTTTTAAAAGGACCTATAATGTCTTAGCTTATACCTTCCAAATGAAGCATTTTTGGGCTTGGCTTGTGAGACACAAAGTTGTAGAGAATTCAATTTCCTTCAAAATGAGCTTTGGATGGAAAATTCTTGATTAAGCATGTGAAAGTTATGGCTGGTCAAAGTTCAGTTGACTTTTCCTGAGGAAACCCTAATTTAGAAACTCCTGATTCTTGATGATCTGAAATATCCTTGATGAATCATGATCAACCCTTGATCAAATGATGAATTTTACTTCATATAATTGATGTTGGCAAAAAATCATGAAGTTTGACTTTGGTTTGACCACAGTTGACCTCAGTTTGACCACAGTTGACCTCAGTTTGACTTTGTAACAACTTTGACTGATTTTAACCTATCTGATCATCTGACTGAGCAAACCTTTGGGAAAAGTCTTGAAACTTGTCATGGGGATTCTTGAACACATATAGGATGCTATGAAGCTCACTTGAAGTTTTGTAAGTCCATTTAGCCTGATTAAAGTCAAAACCCTAGTTTGGGATGCATTGCTTAGGAGAATGCATTGTTTGAGGGAATTGTCAAACTTTCTGACTAATTGTGAACTTTGTGAACCTTATGAGATGTCTTATGAACCTTGTGAACCTTGTTAACCTTGTGAGCCTCATATTACACAATATCTAGTCTTGTGGAGGGCAAATTTTGGGGTGCAACAGCTGCCCCTGTTCAATTTTCGGAAACCTGAGGGGTTAGATTGATATATGTGCCAGTCGTGACCTGGAAGGTTGAAGGGGATTGAACACAAAAGCCCAAAAATTTGCACTCACCAGTGCATAGAGTAACACTGATGATTAGTTGTATATGCTTGAGTGGGCTTGAAGATGCCACTTGGAGGAATTGGAGATGGGCTTAGAGATGCCATCTGGAGATGGGCTTGGAGATGCCATATAAAGTATCAAGATGTGATGATGTCTTTATGCTGATACTGTATATCAGTACTAGGTCTTTGTATAAGCCGTCTCTGAATCATTTATGCAACATAATTTGAGTTGTTTAATGGACCAGTAGAAATAAATCTTGTAATGATTATCTCTTCTGGAAGTATCTTGGATTACAGACTGTTTGCTTATTCTCCAAGGTCAAAAGAACGTCAGGATTTGTTCTTCTGAATAATGTCTTGAACCAGGGAATGGATCTTTTTACAAACCGTTTGCCTGCTATTCAAGGGCCAAAAGAACGTCAGGATTTGTTCTTCTGAATAATGTCTTGAACCAGGGAATGGATCTTTTTACAGACCGTTTGCCTGCTATCCAAGGGCCAAAAGAACGTCAGGATTTGTTCTTCTGAATAATATCTTGAACCAGGGAATGGATCTTTTTACAGACCGTTTGCCTGCTATTCAAGGGCCAAAAGAACGTCAGGATTTGTTCTTCTGAATAATGTCTTGAACCAGGGAATGGATCTTTTTACAGACCGTTTGCCTGCTATCCAAGGGCCAAAAGAACGTCAGGATTTGTTCTTCTGAATAATATCTTGAACCAGGGAATGGATCTTTTTACAGACCGTTTGCCTGCTATTCAAGGGCCAAAAGAACGTCAGGATTTGTTCTTCTGAATAATGTCTTGAACCAGGGAATGGATCTTTTTACAGACCGTTTGCCTGCTATCCAAGGGCCAAAAGAACGTCAGGATTTGTTCTTCTGAATAATATCTTGAACCAGGGAATGGATCTTTTTACAGACCGTTTGCCTGCTATTCAAGGGCCAAAAGAACGTCAGGATTTGTTCTTCTGAATAATGTCTTGAACTAGGGAATGGATCTTTTTACAGACCGTTTGCCTGCTATCCAAGGGCCAAAAGAACGTCAGGATTTGTTCTTCTGAATAATATCTTGAACCAGGGAATGGATCTTTTTACAGACCGTTTGCCTGCTATTCAAGGGCCAAAAGAACGTCGGGATTTGTTCTTCTGAATAATATCTTGAACCAGGGAATGGATCTTTTTACAGACCATTTGCCTGCTATTCAAGGGCCAAAAGAACGTCAGGATTTGTTTTTCTGAATAATGTCTTGAACCAGGGAATGGATCTTTTTACAGACCATTTGCCTGTTATTCAAAGACATCTTGAGCAAATGTATGGATCATTTCTGACCCGTTGTAAGTTGTTGATATTGTTTTACCTGCATATAACTATCCTGCAAGGAAAATGTTAGTTTATGTATTATGTATGCATGCATAGTATGATGCACTTAAGTAATGTATTATGTACTTATGGATATGTATGTTATGGTATGATGTAGATGATGTATGTATGAATCATGCAGCCTGAAGCGTCTGGATATCTTCGTATAACAACTGCTGGCCAGGGAAAATAAATCCCGATTTGTTGCTGAAGAATATGAGGAACTCGTTCCCGTCTTGTTTGATAACATAGTGAAGAAAATGAGGAACTCATTCCCATCTCGTTTGATAATATAGTGAAGAATATGAGGGACTCGTTCTCGTCTCGTTTGATAATATAGTATTCATAACCTCCCATCTTCGTTCGATAGTATGGTATCCATAACCTCCCGTCTTCGTTTGTCGTACTCCTGTTGAAGGAATAATTTCCTGAGTATCCCGACTGAGGATAAAAGAGATGGACATAAATTCCAGGGGAGATGTAACTCGAAGTATTTATGAAGATGGATTTGCCCTACTGGGGGATTTGTAGCTGTCTTGTGGGGATGAACCGGCGACGCTTCGTTGAATTCCTTCCCTCGTTCGTCCTTAGTAAATACTATTACTGCATTTCATGCATTTCTGGTAAACATCAATCATATTAAGCATTTATTCATATCTGGTAAACATCAATCATATTCAAAAGCATACATACATTCAAACACAACCAATGGACGTTTCGCTTATGTAAATAGGGTAAAAGTAAATCTGGATTCAAAGATGAAATTTTATTTATATCACAAAGTGACCTATACATAGGCAAGTTTGTACAAGGAGACAGAAATCCTAGTAAGAGGAATTTGTCATAAAATTTTTACAAAACAAAGAAAATCAGCTATGTGGGAAATAATCCTATTGAGTTCCAATTCCACTATTGCCATTATCTTCAAGTATCTCATCTTCTGCTGTTGAGACGGAAACGATTGGATTGATTTTTATCTGTTTGAAATTGGGTTAAGTAGCACAACTGGCTGGAGTTTACATGGGTGATCCAAACGAGACATAGTCATACGCTTTAATCCCTAACTTTTGCCTGGATTGCCCTTTCAGGTTTTCAATCCACCGGGATACCCTTTTTTTCCCAAGCCGCCTTTTCAGGTTTTCGACTTGCCGGGTGTACATTTTTTTATATATATATCCCTAATTTTTGCTCGAACCCTTTTGGTTCGCCGGGATGCCCTTATTTTTGCCTAGGCCAGTCAACCTAGCGGGTCTCTTTTTATGCGTAGTATTTTTTAACTATGTCTGCGTTTACAGGTTGTGGGAAGTCTTCACCATCCATAGTAGTAAGTATCATGGCACCTCCTGAGAATACTGTTTTGAACACAAATGGTCCTTCATATGTAGGAGTCCACTTGCCCCTAGGATCACCCTGTGGTAATATGATACGTTTAATTACCAAGTCACCAGCCTGATATACCTTCGGCTTTAACCTTCTTATTAAAAGCTTTGATCATCCGTTTCTGGTACATCTGGCCATGACAAACTGCTGCTAATATTTTCTCATCAATCAAATTTATCTGGTCAAGTCGAGTCTGAATCCATTCATCTTCATCCAAGCCTGCATCCTTCATGATTCTTAAGGAGGGAATCTGAACTTCAATGGGCAGAACTGCTTCCATACCATATACTAAGGAGAATGGGGTTGCCCCTGTTAAAGTACGTATTGTAGTATGATAACCATGAAGAGCAAATGGTAACATCTCGTGCCAATCTTTATAAGTGACAGTCATCTTCTGTATAATATTCTTAATGTTCTTATTCAACTGCCCCATTCATCTTCGGACGATATGGAAAAGAGTTGCGATGCTTAATCTTGAATTGCGTGCAGAGATCAGTAATCATAGTGTTGTTCAGATTAGAGCCATTGTCCGTAATAATCCTTTCAGGGATGCCATACCTACATATGAGATTATTCTTAATGAATCGAGCCACCACATTCTTAGTAATAGATGCAAATGAAGTTGCCTCCACCCACTTAGTAAAGTAATCAATAGCAACCAGGATGAAACGATGCCCATTAGAAGCAGTAGGTTTGATCTCACCAATCATATCAATGCCCCACATGGCAAAAGGCCAAGGAGCAGTCAACACATTCAATGGTGATGGGGGTATATATACTTTATCAGCATAGATTTGACACTTGTGACATGTTCTGGAATGTTGATAGCAGTCAGCTTCCATGGTAGACCAATAGTAACCTGCTCTCAGTATCTTCTTTGCCATGGTATGACCACTAGAATGAGTGCCAAAGATCCCATCATGCATGTCTTCCATAATCTCAGTTTCTTCCTTCTTATCCACACAATGAAGCAAAGTTGAATCATGATTGCGCTTGTACAAAATGCCATTACTCAAAAAGAACTTAGCAGAAAACCTCCTCAGAAACTTCTTATTTTTGACAGATGCCCCTTCAGGGAACTCCTGAGCTTCAAGATATCTTTTCACTTCATAGAACCGAGGCTTTTCTTCTGCTTCTTCAGTGTCAATCTCATTGCAGTATGCAGGCTTCTCAAATCTGTCAATAGTAATCTTAGGAGCTTCATCATCCCAGCTAATCTCAAACATAGATGCCATGGTGGCTAGTGTATCTGCCAACTGATTCTCTCTTCGTGGAATATGTCCAAAAGTAATCTCTTTGAAATGTGGGATCAAAGACAACACATGCTCTCTGTAAGGAATGAGATTATCATGCTTGGTATCCCAATCTCCTTTAATCTGACTTACTACCAGGGCTGAATCTCCATACACGTCAAGGAACTGAATCTTCATATCAATGGCAGCTTTGATGCCCAGGATACATGCCTCATACTCAGCCATGTTATTGGTACAATAGAAACAAAGTCTTGCAGTAATCGGAGTATGACAACCTTCAGGGGAACTGATCACAACACCAACACCATTACCAAGTGCATTAGAAGCTCCATCAAAAACCATAGTCCATCGGGATCCTTGTTCAGGTCCGTCATATTGTCCAGGTTCTTTGGTAATAATCATAATGTCTTCATCAGGGAACTCAAAACTCATTGACTGATAATCATCCACTGCTTGATGAGCCAAGTGATCAGCTACAACACTTCCTTTAATGGCTTTCTGAGTAGTATACTGTATGTCATATTCTGTCAAAATCATTTTCCATCTTGCTATTCGTCCAAAGAGAGCAGGTTTCTCGAATATATACTTGATTGGATCCATCTTCGAAATCAATAAGGTAGTATGAGTCAACATATACTGTCTTAGTCGGCGAGCAGCCCATGCCAAAGCGCAACAAGTTTTCTCGAGTAGTGAGTATCTTGTTTCACAGTCGGTAAACGTTTTGCTAAGGTAGTATATTGCCTGCTCTTTTCGACCAGACTCGTCATGTTGCCCCAACACGCACCCCATTGAGTTGTCTAACACTGTTAAGTACATAATCAAGGGTCTTCCATCAACTGGTGGCATCAAAATGGGAGGTTCTAGAAGATATCTCTTGATTTCATCAAATGGTGACTGACATTCATCATTCCATTCCATTACCTGATCTTTCTTCAACAACTTGAAGATTGGCTCGCAGGTAGCAGTTAATTGGGAAATAAATCTTGCAATGTAATTCAATCGTCCCAAGCAACCTCTAACTTCCTTCTCAGTACGGGGAGCTGGCATCTCTTGTATAGCTTTCACTTTTGCAGGGTCTACTTCAATACCTTTTCCACTGACAATGAAACCCAGGAGCTTACCAGATCTAAATCCAAAAGTACACTTGTTTGGGTTCAATCTCAACTTGTATTTCTTCAACCTCTCAAACAATTTATGCAGATGATCAAGATGTTGCTCTTCATTCTGGGACCTGGCTATCATATCATCCACATATACCTCTATCTCATGATGAATCATATCGTGAAATAAAGCCACCATAGCATGCTGATATGTTGCCCCGGCATTCTTCAAACCAAATGGCATCACTTTATAGCAAAAGGTGCCCCACTGTGTAACAAATGTTGTCTTCTCCATATCTTCAGGTGCCATCTTGATTTGATTGTAACCAGAGAAACCATCCATGAAAGAGAATACCTTGTGCTGAGCAGTGTTGTCTACCAGAACATCAATATGAGGAAATGGAAAGTCATCTTTGGGGCTGGCCTTGTTCAAATCCTTGTAATCTACACACATACGTACCTTACCATCTTTCTTAGGTACCGTCACCACATTTGCAACCCATTGAGGATAAGAAGTCACAGCTAAGAACCCTGCATCAAACTGTTTCATCACCTCTGCTTTAATCTTCTCTGACATTTCAGGACGCATGCGACGAACCTTCTGCTTCTTTGGACGACAATCTTCTTTTACTGGTAAACGGTGAACCACAATGTCTGTATCCAACCCTGGCATATCTTCATAGGACCAAGCAAAGATCTCCACATAATCATGTAACATTTGAATCAACCTGCTCTTAACACCATCCTCTAATTCAGCCCCTATCTTGACCTCTTTCTTGTTCTCTTCAGTTCCCAGATTCACAACTTCGATTGGCTCTTCATGTGGCTATATAGCTTTCTCTTCTTGTTGTAACAACCTAGCAAGCTCTACAGGTACTTCACAATCGTCCTCCTTTCCATCCTCAGCTTGATAGATCGGATTCTCGAAATTATAATGGGCAATAGTAGAACTGTTATCAACAGGATCTAGAGTGGATGGGGATCTGCATTTTAGTGATGTGGGTGTGTGTAAGAACACATAGCTGATAAAAGAAAAATAATAAGAGAAAGACAAGGAACAATATTTACGAAAACGAAACGTCCAATGATTTTTATTGAATGAAGTATGCAAATGAAATGACATCCCGAAGCAAACATACCATTGTGCCCCGGGTAAGGCACAAGGCTTAAGAGTTTAATTGTTCAAAAATTACAAACTTAAAAATAACGACACAGTAATAGTATTTACTCCTGACTAAAGGAGATAGGAATAACATCTTCAGCTTTCCAATTATTGAGCCCAGCACCCACAGTAGGAAAAATCCAAGCATCCAAGTTGTAGTCTTCATCATAGTCACCCACATCATTGATCTGATCTTTCATAATCCCATGATTAGTTATACGAACAACACGAGCACGACGAATAGCCTTCTGGGACTCTGCAGTGAAACCCAAACCAAATTTGTCAGACTTGTAAGGAATGTCAGGAAGCTGACCCCAAATAGTACAACCACATTCATCCACCACAGCTCTAGCATCCTTGAGGGAGGCCATTGTAGGAGGTACCCTGGTGACCACATGAACTTTCTTGACAACAGGAGGAGCTTCAAAATTATTAACAACCCAAGGAACTACTTCAAACGTCTGGCATGGAGTTTCAACATATTCACCTTCCACTTCGAGATATTTAAATGTATTCACATGGCTAATCATATATCCTTCCTCTCCGTAAACAGTGACAACCTTTCCCTCTACTGGATACCTCAGCTTCTGATGTAAAGTAGAAGTCACAGCACCTGCCCCATGGATCCAGGGGCGCCCAAGCAAACAAGAATACGAAGGACGAATATCCATTACATAAAAGGTAGCGTTGAAGACCTGAGAACCTACTTTTATTGGGAGATCAATTTCTCCATGCACCACTCTTCTTGAACCATCAAAAGCTTTCACCACTATATTACTGGGCCTCAACACAGCATCTTTAGGACTAAGCTTATTCAGAACTTCTTTGGGCAACACATTCAGCGAGGAACCATTGTCTATTAACACATGTGACAGGGTAGTGCCCCTACATTCAATAGAGATATGTAGAGCCCTGTTATGATCCCTCTTGGCAGGAGTTAAATCAGCATCGGAGAAACCTAACCCATTATCATAGGTCAAGTGTGCCACACAATTTTCAAACTGGTCTACAGAAATCTCATTTGGTACGTGAGCGGTCTTCAAAAATTTAATCAAGGCTTTAGCATGAGCCTCAGAACACAACAATAAAGACAACATAGAAATCTTGGAGGGAGTATGCCCCAATTGATCAACAACATCATAATCACTCTTGCGAATGATTTTTAGTACTTCTTCCATTTGTTTAGAAAGATCATCAGCAGTTGGTGCATCAGCTTGCACAGGTTCAATAACAGGACCTTTGCCCCGAGCATCAGTAGTGGAGGTAGTAGTTGGAGTAACTGTATCCTTGGAGGTAACCGGAGGAGAGAAAACTCCTTCACTTCGTGTGATCTTACTAGATCCAGCAATATTATCAACATCAAGATTTTCATCAACAACAGGTGCATCAGCTGAGGATTCCTGCTTAACACCATGAATATAAACATCGGAGCCATAATGCCAAGGCACCGCTTTATCAGAAGTATATGGAATAGGACCCGGAGTGGTAATGATCATAGGTGCAACTCTAGCTTCAGCAACAATCTTCACAGGGCCTTCAGCAGTAATCTTAATTGGACCCTTATGAGTGATTTTGACAGGACCCTTGGAAGTAATTCTTACCGGCACTTTATCAACCATGTCCACCTCTTCAACTTTCGCACCTTGAGTTATATGTTCAACCATGCTCTCCACAGAAGGTGTCCTCTCAAACAATATTGTGTAATTGTCCATGAGGTGTTGAATTTCGTCCTTCAACTTCCAGCAACTATCTGGTTTATAAACACAATAGAAACAATCTTCATTACAACCTGGAAAGAACCCAGCTTGTACCAACTTCTTCTTAATAACAAACAATGGTGTGGTTACATCTGCAACTGAGGAAATATGTGAAACTTCATCAATGGCATTAACAGTCTTTTCATGATTTGGCATGGGAGCTGTAATCACATTTGGAGTACCCGGAGGGTCAAACTCAATCTCTCCAGCATCAATCATATCCTGAATTTTATTCTTCAATATCCAACAATTATTGGTATCATGTCCCTGACAATTAGAATGATATGCACATCGTGCATTAGGATTGTACCTGGGAGAGGTAACATTGGGGTTCTGAGGAGGGTCCTTCAAAGTGATGAGTTCACCCTTCAACAAGTGTTGCAAGGCTTGGGCCATTGACATGTTGAGCTTGGTAAATTGTCTTCTAGGCCTCTGTTGATTGCCCTGTGGTGGTTCTGGTGTTGCAGGAGTAGGATTGGAGATATGAACTGCACTCACAGATTGGTGCCTCCTGTTACGATCAGGTTGACCATAAACAGCATTTGACTCTTTCTTCCCACTAGGGGGCTTCTTTGTAGTACTTGACGAAGAAGCACCCACTTGGATCTTGCCACTCCTTATACCACTTTCTACGCGCTCTCCTGTCATTATCAACTCAGTGAAGCCAGATGATGAGCTTCCAATGAGATGACTATAAAAAGGACCATTCAACGTACACATGAACATATCCACTAACTCCCTGTCAGTTAGAGGAGGTTGTACCTTACCAGCCAAATCTCTCCACTTCTGGGCATACTCCTTGAAATTTTCTTTAGCACCCATAGACATGCTCTATAGTTGCATGCGAGTAGGGGCTAGATCAGCATTGTATTTATATTGCTTATAAAAAGCCCCAGCAAGATCATTCCAATCACGGATGTTGACACTCTCCAATTGATAGTACCATTCCAATTGAGCTCCAGATAAGCTCTCTTGGAAGAAATGGATCCACAACTTCTTATCAGTAGTATGGGGTTGGATTCTCCGGACATAAGACCTCAGATGCAGTTTGGGACAAGAAACACCATCATACACTACAAAAGCAGGGACCTTTAAACCAATGGGTATAACCACCCCAGATATCAAACTCAGGTCTTCAAAATCCATCCCAGAAGACTTTTGCAATTCCATCGCATCCATCCTATCCACCAGCATCTTGAACTTATCTTCATTAGGATCATGATAGTAGTTAGCTTCAGAATCAGAATCCCCCATTGTATTATGGAGACTTCCTCCCTCTTTCTTAGACTCTTCAGACTCATAATCTTCAACCTGTTCTTTGGTCTTGACAGGACCTCTGAACCTTCTTTCCATGTTGGTTAGGCCTCCTGACCTTCTAGTCTTCTTGGTCTTCTTGGCCAGCAGTGTCTTCAATTCATCCTGCCCCTTGGACAAGTTCAGGATCAGCTCTTGGAACTGTGCATTTTGTGCCTGGAGATCTTTAACTGTTTGTTCAAGAGCCATTGCTTAAATAAACAGCGAGAAGATAAGAAACCTGTACATAAGAAACCTGTGATGCAATGATATGGTGTATAAATGCGTATGCAATGTTTTCAAGGACCGCAGGATTTAAATTTGCTTAAACAATCAAGAAAGTAAACTTTTATTAGTAATAAATTTGTTTGCTCCTTGAGCTTACAGTAAAAATGAAATGAAATAAATACAAAAGATGGGGTTTTAAGTCTCCCATGGACGTTTCCTCTTTGTGTTGAGGTATGAGTTGAGATTCCACTCCTCGTGAAGTTGCTTTGTTAGCTCCAGGATCCTCTCTTGACTTGCTTTGTAATGAGTCTCAAAAGTATCCCGTTGCTCCTTCAACTGGATCCAGGACCTCTGTAAGTCTTCCATGTCAGTGGGTATGTCTGGGTGAAGGATGGTATAAGAAGTATCTCCTTCAGCAACAGGCTCCATAGTAACTGGCAGGATGGCAGGATATGGCATCATGAGAGTTTGAGCACGAGATCGCACCCATCTGAGGTAAGCTTCCATAGGAATAGTGTACTTGGGCTCCAGAGTCTTGCTGTCAACCTTGTTCACTTTCCCCCATGCTCGTATGAACCTTTGACGTTAACCTTGCAGATCGTTGTCGTAGTCAAACACAATACCCTGAATCAACATGTCATGTGGACCATCACTCCGAGCGTAACCAAATTGTCGTAAAGCTAAAGAAGGGTTGTAAGTAATGCCTCCTCTTATGCCTAGAAGTGGCACATTAGGAAACTCTCCACAACGGTCAATGATAGTAACATTCTCCATAGATCGAGAGCACCAATGAATATCTGAATGAGAGAGTGACATGATCCTCTTGGACCACCTGAACCCTTGTTCATTCTTTATCACTGATCGAGGAAGGTGAGAAATAAACCACCTAGACAATAGAGGTATACAACACATCAGAGTTCCTCGTGCCTTTGTAGTACGTGTATGAAGAGAGTGTAAGATGTCTCCAAGTAATGTAGGCACTGGATTATGAGTCAGAAATATGTTGATGGCGTGAACATCTATGAACTGATCTGGATTAGAGAACAATACTAAGCCATAAATCAACAAGGTTAAGATTTCCTCAAAAGCATCATAGCTCATAGCCTTCAGGAACACTTGAGCCTTCTCTATCAACACTTTAGCAAGAATACCCTTAACTCCGCTTCTCGTTTCTAGAACAATGTCTGACTTCTTCAGATGTAGAGCTGCAGCAATGACTTCAGGTTTAGGCTCTTTTTCCAAGCCTGTGAAGGGTTTCTGATCAAGTACAGGTATACCCAGAAGTTTGGAGAACTCTTCCATTGTAGGAACCAGTTGATAGTCGGGGAATGTGAAGCAGTGGTGCTTAGGATCAAAGAACTGAAACAGAACACTCATCATGTCTTCATTGAACCCTGAAGTGACTAGATCCAGTAGGTGACCATGTCTCTTGATGAACTGAGAGTTTTCAGAAACTTGGGAGACCAATTCCTTAAGCTTAGGAGGTATGCCTACAAAGTTGATCCTGATAGTATTCCTACGAGCAGAAGCCATGACCTGCAACAAAGAACAAAGATAAATCCTTTGGTCCTTGAAATGGTTAGTGAAAATGCTATGCTTATGATGCATGATGATGTTATGATGTTATGTTCAATCACAAACATGTGGCACACACAAACAAATCACACAATAGCCCTAGGTTTGAAGGCTTGCATGAGGTTTAAAGGTAAGTACCCTCCCTTAAAGTTTAGTTGGTTCATCCTGTCCAACAAAAGTAACCAGGTTCTAAGGGATCTCAATATCATTGATCCTTCACAAAGGTGGTTGTTTAGTAGGCAACTTACTTGCCAACCAAAACCCTCCAAGTTTAGAATCTCAATGAGCGTAGTATCGAGTATCAACCAACTTCAGTCTTCACCAAAGCCGGTTATCTCACTACTTTCTAAAGGCCAAGATGGGATAACTAGGGTTCTAAACGTTAGTTAGTGTATTGACAACATATGGCAGCCTCATATTATCCTCAACTTTACTTAAGGAACATAAGCACCAACCAAGAAGTCACACTAACTATGGCCACCAGATCAACCATATCGGTATACGCCGTACAGTTTCCTTGGTCTATTGCCATTTACCTAAGGTACACTAGATCCGGGTTAGGATCTTTCACACATAAGAGCACCCAACAGATAAGTATAAAGAAAACAAGGCAAACAATTTTAAAGTGATCTAATTCCTAAGGGTACCCCTCTTTTATTAAATCCCCAGCAGAGTCGCCAGTTCTGTAACACGGTGGGAGAACTAACTTTAGTTATGTTGCGGATAGCAAGAGTCGCCACTGACTTTTATTTTATCCAAAGGAAAGGGCATAAAAGAACAGGAAAGACCTTAAAAGATTTTTGGGTTCGGGGGGTAGGTTATGTAAAGGGAAGGTGTTAGTACCCTTTACATCCATGGTTATCCATGGGCTCTTAGTTACTTAGCTCACTTTAAAATGTTTTGAGAAGTGTAGTGTGTGATTAGAAATTTTCTTAAGTACTTTATAATGATCCATGTACGGATATATATATAAAGCCTTTGTTTTGAAAATTGTTTGAAATGTGAAGTGTTTTTGAAATGTTTTGAAAAGGTGAGCAAGTACATAAGAGAAACCTACCCTAAATTAAATCTTTTCTGTTCTTAAATATCCTTTAAATGGTAAGACTATCCCTATTATTAAGGAATAGGTAGTCATTACCTTGGATGTTGTGAGGGACAAGTGAAGGGACATCTGTGATTAGGCAATTGTAAGGTGTATAAGCAATTCGAAGGGACTTATCATCTTTTATTCGAAAGGGACAAGATCATTTACGAAGGCAACCATGAAGGGACTTGATCTTATAATTCTTTAAAGGGACAAGATGATGTTAATGAGAGAAGGGACTTTGCTTTATACACCTTACTTGACCTTTTATTTAGGCAACTTGAGAGGTATCCTTAAGAATGTGAGATGGCGATCGAAGATCGACTTATGTGTGTGCGTGTACAAATTCATAATATTTATCTTAAAATTAATGACCTAAATTCAATTTTAAAAGCAAATATGTTTTCACTCCCTAATTTACTAACCATAGCAATTTAAATAAAATAATAAAAATTCTACAACTATTAGATAATTTGTACAATTACATCATAATGATAATAAAATAATTTAAATGAATAAACATATAATAAATAAATAAATAAATAGGTTAGTAATAATAAATAAAATAAATATAAAAGTGGTTAGTATAATAATATAATATAGAAAATAAATTAAAAGTTCAAATTTAAATAAATAATCATTTTTTTAAGAATTTTAATAAAAAAGAAAAATAATAATAATTATATACTTATAAATATGATTAATAGTTTAATAAATTAATTATATATATACCTATTAGAAATATTTAATAATTATAATTACAAAAATAAGAAATTAAAATCATAAAAGAAAATTATGTTTTTTAAAATAAATTAGGGTTTATAAAGAAAAAATTAAGTTTTTACATATAAAAATATTAGGGTTAATTATTTAATCTAAACCTAATTAAATTATTTATCTAAAAAATACATACAATATTAATAATATACAATGAAATAAATATAATTTTATTAATAAAGTTTGAATTTTTTAAAAAAATATAAGTTTTTGAATTATATATAAGAAAATAATATAAATATTTTATTTTAAACATTTATTATTAATTAGATTAATCAAATATAATATAAATAAAACAAAATAAATGAAAAATGAGAAAAAAAACATACCTGGGGCTGAGATTCGAACCCAGGCCCTAGGCTTTACACCTCCTGGACCAACAAGCTTTCCACCAGGCCAGCGCGTGCTGATGAACAATGGGTGAGCACAAATCTTCATATGTCAAGCCTGAAAACACAAAGGAAATAAAGCAAAAAAATGTTGAAGCTGGGGTTCGAACCCCTGCCTTGGTCTTCATACGCGTATACGCTTACCAGCTGAGCTATTGCAGCGTTTTTGAAATATAACAGAAACAATTCATAATAAGATAAGTCCATTATTCAAATTAGGGTTTCGCGCCAGTCAGCTTCGTCTTCTTCCCATTACCTGCGAAATTTCCTATGCTTTCTCCTGCGAATTTTCCTGCAAATTTTTAAAACCAGAATCCTATGTTTTTCAAACATCAAGCAAATCGTAATGTCAATTCAAATTCAAAGCCCAGATCAATTATAAGAGTCCCATAGGTCACAGCCATGTTCTTAGATTTCATTTAGATGTCCTAAATCCTAAGATCCCAAATTTGAGCTTCAAACCCTAGTAATGGCATCTCCTTGATTCTGCAACAAAAACTCAATACAAGTATACAAAAACATTCCAGAGACAGCAATAAACAAGAATTAATGCACAAAAATCATTTATATTAGTTGAATCAATGAAATCGAAAAACTCAAAAAACTCAAGAACATGAAGATTCGGTTTTAATGAAATATGATGTTTTGAATGATGGTAATGATTGGGATAGCTTCAGTGATGTTCCAGGAACCTATTACAACCTTTAAAATGCCTTGATATAGCCTCTATTCCACAATCCAAATGTGACTTTTTAACACTTTTTGAGAGTTTGAATGAGGTGTTCTTGGCTGCAAATTTCGTCCTCTCTGATTGGCAATGTGTTTATGTATATATATGGATTGAATTAGGTCAGAAAAATGCTATAACTCGTTGGATTTTTTTGGATGTTTGAAGATTGAAAAAGATATGTCATAAAACTCGATTTTCCTTTGATCCAACATTTCTATTTTGAGACAATCTTCATAATTTTTGTATCAATTAAATCCAATTAACTTTTATGACATTCTAGAAGCAAAATCCTTTTTTCAAATATATGATTTTATATTTTATTTCAATTTAAATTGTATTTTAATGAATAAAATTCAAATAAATATGAAATAAAAAATAAAAAATCAGAAAATAGGTGGGTTGGGTCGTGCTTGATGATATTGTAAAGATGGGATGGCAATTTGGTGGGCTCATTTAGCAAAAAATGGATTTAAAACTTTTTTTGCTTCATAAGTTTCCCTAAAATTTCCCAACTTTGCAAGGGCACAAATCCTTCAATTTTAATTCTATGAGGGTGTTCTTGGAAATTTTGGAAAGCTTAAAGAGTCCTCTAACCAACCTCTTTGGTTTCATGTCCATATCTTTTACCATTCTCAAGTTATGCTCTTTTGAAGTTGTTGACTTTTTGTTGACTTTTAAAAGGACCTATAATGTCTTAGCTTATACCTTCCAAATGAAGCATTTTTGGGCTTGGCTTGTGAGACACAAAGTTGTATAGAATTCAATTTCCTTCAAAATGAGCTTTGGATGGAAAATTCTTGATGAAGCATGTGAAAGTTATGGCTGGTCAAAGTTCAGTTGACTTTTCCTGAGGAAACCCTAATTTAGAAACTCCTGATTCTTGATGATCTGAAATATCCTTGATGAATCATGATCAACCCTTGATCAAATGATGAATTTTACTTCATATACTTGATGTTGGCAAAAAATAATGAAGTTTGACTTTGGTTTGACCACAGTTGACCTCAGTTTGACTTTTTAACTACTTTGACTGATTTTAACCTATCTGATCATCTGACTGAGCAAACCTTTGGGAAAAGTCTTGAAACTTGTCATGGGGATTCTTGAACACATATAGGATGCTATTAAGCTCACTTGAAGTTTTGGAAGTCCATTTAGCCTGATTAAAGTCAAAACCCTAGTTTGGGATGCATTGCTTAGGAGAATGCATTGTCTGAGGGAATTGTCAAACTTTCTGACTAATTGTGAACTTTGTGAACCTTATGAGATGTCTTATGAACCTTGTGAACCTTGTGATCCTCTTAGTAAACAATATCTAGTCTTGTGGAGGGCAAATTTTGGGGTGCAACACCCCCTCACATGTATTGTTCTAGAACAAGGATCCTCAGACTTGGATCAATTATGAGAAGTGTAAACACATCTAACCCGGGGGTACAGTGTTTACAATAACCATAAAGGATCCTCCTCTAATTCACCTCAGATGCTGAAGGTCATAAAAGGTCATCCAGACTTAGCAGGCTTCCCAGGTAGCCCTAGCACTATAGGAAATCCGTAGCACAAAGTTCTCAAGAAGAAACCCATGTCTGAACCGTGTTTCATATTCCTGCACCAGACCGAAATGATATGGGAAAGAATATGAAGCCACCCTAGCCTAGGTGTCACTCAGGTCCCCGATATGGAACCTTAATCACTTAATGACCCCCACCCACAAAAACAGACAAGAGATCCAGCACTAATGATATGACAATAGCATGAAATGCATAAAACTATAAATGAAAACAATAAATAAAGCTGTACATAAAGCAATAAATAAAGAAACAAATAAATAAGCACAAGTAGCATATAACACCCCCGTAAACACAAATCAAACAAGCGCTAGGAGAAACCCACAAAAAGAACCAGAAGCCCTGGTTGCAATATAAGGGTCCCCAGCAGAGTCGCCAAGCTGTCGCTCCCCCGAAAAGACACCTGGTCAGATAGGGTGCAGACGCGAACGGTCGGAAAAAGGAGAAAATGAGGGTGAATTGAATAGAGTCGCCAGCTAGGCATTTTTATCCTGAAGGAAAGGTAATGCTGCATAAACCTAGAAAAGATGGATAAGACGGTTGCGAACCAGAGAAATTGAGAAAGAGGGTTGGTTACAACATGGGAATGTATTAGCACCCAGATTGTCTGTCGTACTCGACGGGATCCACGCTTAAAAGATTTTGTTTAAAGGGGTAGGTGTATGTGCTATCTGTGTGCAAAAGCTGGAAAAGAATGTACAAGTGTCAGTGCAAAAAGGGTGAATTGCTCAGGAACTAAGGCTTAAAAGAGAAAGCTGAAAGAGGGGGAAGACACAGAGACTTTTGTTCGATAACAGTTAAGTTATGCCTACGTATCCTCTCGTGCAATAAGGAAGTCAGAACATCGTAGTTCGACTCAAAGAGACTGGAAAATGAATTGACTGTGAACTTCTTACTTGCCTATGCTCAAGTGTATGACTCGTCTGGCTCGAGTGCTAACTGTCTTGCATTAGACGAAAGAAGCAAGTTCTCGTTTGTGAGTGAAGATGGTGAGAAAAGAATCTCGGAGGAGACGATTATTGTTTGTTTTTGTGTTTTCAGTTTTTTATTGTTTTTGGTGTTTTGCATAAGTTAATGAGCTTAAGCCTAAATCCAAGGCTTGTAAACTCATTATATCCTCGCTGATTAGGGATAATGAGAATACTTTAAGTATGAGATAAGCATCTCAACTTAATTTCCATGATGATGTAGGATTAATATCATTAACCTACTTGTGATTATTTAGATGTTTTTGGGTTTTGTTTAGTGTTAAGTAACGAGTTTAAGCCATAATCAAGGATTAGTGAACTCATTACACCATCCTAATAGAAGGATGATAGATGAGAACGCTTAAGCTGAGGAAGATACCTCAACTTAATCCATGGTTAGGGATTAAATTCATGACAAAAACAAGCCTTTATTAAATGGATTTTAATTAAAGATGAAATTAATAAGTGAGTTTTATGATTTGTAAGACAACTTGTAGGAGTGATATCTGTTACATCTGGTGGAATGATGTGTGTTGGTGTTGTAGGAGGAATGGTTGTTGATGTTGTAGGAGCTAGAACTGTTGAAGTGATCTGTAAAGTGCCTTCTTTGATAAGATTGTTGATACCGGTCTTCAAATTTGCACAACCATTGATAGAAATCTTGCAAGCTTCGTAATGGGCCTCACAACCCGGGAACACTTGGAAATTCAAAAGCTGGGCTTTAACCTCGGCCAGAGGTGTTTGAATACTTGCAACATTGCCAATTAGGCTCACCAGTTGATCCTCCTCAATGGAATTTATCCTAGGCCCACCATGGCTAGGCAAAGGATTCTTGGTAACACTTGGAGGGGGTGCAAAGTTGACTGCCTTAGAACCAACCAAATCTTGAACCTTTATGTGTAAGGCTATGCAATTCTCTATTGTATGGCCAGGTGCATTGGAGTGGAAGGCACATCTGGCATTAACATCATAGTTTCTTGGAAGATTCTGGGGATCTGGTGGGGCCAGAGTCCTTAATTCAATCAGATTGAGCTTTAATAATTGTGGAAGTAAGGCAGCATAGGGCATCGGAATAGGATCGATAACCCTGTTGATTTGTGAAGTCCTTTGTTGAAACGAACGTTGTTGCTGATTGTTATTGTTGTAAGATCTCTGTTGAGGAAATTGTTGTTGCTGTGGGAAGTGTTGTGGTTGTGGAGGATATTGTTATTGAGGTGCTGGAGTTCGGATGGTGATAGCAGCTACTGACCTTGGCATGTATTGAGGCCTACCTCTGCCCATATGTACTGAGTCGGTCTCACCTGTCCTACGAGGTCCTGCGAAAGGTTTTCTTGTATTGCTGAAACTAGCACCGTTGTCTGAAATTTTTCCCATCTTCAAAAGACTCTCAATTCTATCTCCAGCTATAACTACATCCACAAAGCTGGTGGACGATAAAGAAGCAAGTTTGTCAATGTAAGTTCCTTGCAGGGTGTTCATGAACATGTCAGCCATTTCTCTCTCAGACATCGGAGGCTAGACAGCAGCAGCAAGCTGTCTCCATCTTTGGGCATATTCCCTGAAACTTTCTCTTGAAGATTGAGACACACCCATCAGGAGGGTCCTGTTGGGAGCTATGTCCAAGTTATATTGGTAATGGCGTATGAAAGCTTCGGCCAAATCCTTCCAGTTTCTGACAGTTGCTCTAGATAGGTGAGAATACCATTCACGGGATTCCCCGGTCAGACTGTCTTCGAAGTAGAATATCCAAAAAAATTCGTCCATGGTATAAGCTTTCAGTCTCCCCAGAAAGGACTGCAGGTGAGTACGTGGACAAGAGGTACCATTATACTTCTCAAAGCATGGAGGCTTGAATTTGTGAGGAATCTTGACTCCCTCAACTAGACCCATGTCCATTACATCAAATCCCAAAGAGTTTTGGGACTCCAAAGATCTCAACTTCTCTGCTAATTCGTCCAGACGACGATCATAGACTTCATCCCCAGCACCAATTACTGTAAACTGTTCTTCTTGAGGGTCCTCTTGCAAGGCACGACCTCCAGTGTTTCCTTGAGTATTTCTGATAGCATTGACTTCAGGATTGAGGTGAGGCCCAAACTCTGGCGGATCTGTTTGTGGCTGCACGTGATCATTGTTACTAGTACCTCCTGTACCTGGATGATTCTCTTCTGGAGTTTTCCGCTCGACTAACTCTCTTAATCTTTCTTAGCTCTGAGCCAACCCAGTCATCACTTCCATGAACTGGTTCATTTGGGCCCTCATCTCAGTTATTTCATTAGCCATCTGAGTTCTCACGTCAGTCAGATCTTGTTGAAGTTGGTCCAAACTGTAAGCTTGGAAGGTTGTTTCTCGTTGGATACCGGTGAACTTTGCTGATGGGGAAAACCCTCCTACGAGAAATGTTTCCTAAAACAACAGCAAAGTGATAAAACAACAACAAAAGCACCTACAAAACAAAGAATGAGGTTAGTATGCAATGTAGTATGTCCATTTGTCTTCCAAGGGTATCCAGGTTGGTTCTTTGGTTTTGAACTTCCAAACCTCTAGGAATGAAGATGTTGAAGAGAAATGAAGCCCAAGAGAAAATCCAAGTAATACATAAACCATATATTACAAATGCAAAAGATACATAGTTTATGGTTACAGCAAGTTCCCATGGTGGGTCAAAATACAATCAAGTCGAGAAATACAACAAAATCACCATGAGAAATAAAGTACAACCAAAATAAAATACAAGTACAAAGAAATCAAACATCCAGCCCAAAGTCATCCTCCTTGACTTCCTTCAGGAGAGCATCAGTCACTGGTCCAACTGGATGCTCTATGATGGTCCTGATAAGAAGGTTCCTGGTGGCAATGGCGCTTGTCAACTTCTGGTACTTGTCTTGGTCTTTTGATCTCTTCAACCTCGCCCGGAGTTTCAACTCGGAGATTTCCTTCTGTGCTGCTAACAAGGCTTCCTGACTCTTCTTCTCATTAGTTTCCAGTTGTTGTATCCTAGCCTGTGTCTTCTGATCTTCTTGCAAACAAGCCTCAGTAATTCTGATCCACCTAGCCTGACTCTCTTCCAAGTAGTACTTAGCTTTGGCTTTCTGAATCTTAGCTTCTTTGCAAGCATTCTTCAATACCAACTCCATTGCTCAGGCTTTTTTGATGAAGTCTTATGTCTTTTATATCTTGGTCATATGCTCGATCCGGAGCTTCTCTAACCTCTCAATATCCAGACGACCGTCATTCCTCTCCCAGAGGGTTTTCTTCAGAGCTTCAGAAAGCTGGGTATTCCTCTCTTTCAGCTTATCAAATTCCTCCAGACTCACTGTAGCTATGGGCTCTACTGATGATGGCCCTGGCACATCTCCCAGGGTGAATGGCATGCGGGTGATCTGTCCTCTGATACGAGACCAATTAATGTACTAAGCTGAAGCTATGTTGTTGCATTTTCCAAGAATAGTAGTCCCTTTTGTCTGTATGTTATCCCAAGCCCAAGATGCTTGTCGGATGATGGCATGATTATTCTGAACATCACAGTAAAGGGTCTCTGCTAAATCTTGCTCTCTTGGTGGATGTACTAAGGCATACCCTAGCTTCCTTTTGAAAAGCAAAGGATTGTAGTTGATGCAACCCTTCACTCCAATGAGAGGTACATTGGGATACTGCCCACAACTTGTAATCATGTTCCTGCCCTTGGTGCTCTGAGTACACCACCTGATGTCTTATGAAGTGAGAGAAATCATTCTCTTAGCCCAATTTCTTGACTGATGAGGATTCAAGAAAGCTTTTGTCTTTGGCAGGTGTCTCAATAACCAACAGTAGAAGAGAGGTGCACAACATCTGACCAGTCTTCCCCTCTGCTTCTCATTTCTCTGATGCACTAAATAGTAAAAATCCCCTAGCAAGGTAGGAACTGGATTCTTCAGCAGGAAGATATGAATAACATTCTTGCTTACAAACTTAGGCCCGTCTGCAAACAAGATGATTCCACATATACTAAGAGCCAGGAGAGCAAAAACCGTTTCCCACTTCCCTGCTGTAGCATGACTGGTGGCCTGAGTGATTAAGAAATCCAAATAGAGGCCTGGAATTCGGGCCTTGGTAGTCATATGCTGATCAATGATGGTGTTTTCCAAATGCAAAGCCTTAGCTATGTCTTCATTCCTAGGAGCAGTCATCTCAGGATTGAAAGGGATTCCTCTTCTGATAGGGACACCTAACAACATGGAAAACTCTTCTAACAAAGGACCCATCTGAAAGTCTGGGAAAGTGAAACATCTGAGAGGAGGGTCATAAAACTGAAGGTAAGTGTGAATCATGCTCCTCTATGATTCATCCAAGTCCATGATCATGTCCATAATACCACCATAATGTTCCCTGAATAAAGGAACATGATAAGGAGTGATAAGTTCTTGAATCTGCCCGATGCCTGCTAGGGAGGGCTCAAAGAAATGATAAGTAATGTTGCTCTTCCTGGATGAGTCCATACTGACAATGGATGCTGATGAAGATAACTGAGGAGAAATACTGATGAAGATAACTGGAGAAGATATCAGCTGAAGAAGATCTCTGAGGAAGATAACTGATGAAAATGGTTGAGCAAAAGAACAATCAAAACCAAACCAAAGATGAAGTGGATACCTTGTAAAACAAATAGACAAATGTTTAAATGATGCAAAATGATGTATGCAGAATGATATGCAAGGGTTTGTTATCAGGTGCTGGATTTGTCATTTGCTTTGATAGGGTCCATGAGTGTTCATAAGTCCGGATGAAGGTCTTAGAACCAGTAACCGGGGGGGGACTCAAATAAAGAGTCACAAGTCCAGGGTTTCATAAGATCAGTCCAAAATAGTGTAACCTTAAAACAATATCAGTAACAGGGTATGTTGAGGCCAATGGTTCCTGCAAACTTGTAAACATCCCAACCCACTCACAGGTATTGTTCTAGTACAAGGATCCTCAGACTTGGATCTATTATGAGAAGTGTAAACACTTCTAACCCGGAGGTACAGTGTTTACATTAATCATAAAGGACCCTCCTCTAATTCACCTCAGATGCTGAAGGTCATCTAAAAGGTCATCCAGACTTAGCAAGCTTACCAGATAGCCCTAGTACTACAGGAAATCCGTAGCACATAGTTCTCAAGAAGAAACCCATGTTTGAACCGTGTTTCATATTCCCGCACCAGACCAAAATGGAATGGGAAAGAATATGAAGCCACTCTAATCCTATGTGTCACTCAGGCTCCCGGTATGGAACCGTGCTCACTGAAATACCCCTCCCACCAAGGCAAACCAAAAAATCCAGCACATGATATGATGATAATAAAATGAAATGCATAAAACAGTAAATGAAAGCAATAAATAAAGTTGTACAGAAAGCAATAAATAAAGCAATAAACAAAAAGCACACATAACACCCCCATAAACACAAATCAAACAAGCGCTAGGAGAAACCCACAAAAAGAACCAGAAGCCTTGGTTGCAAGATAAGTTCCCCAGCAGAGTCGCCAAGCTGTTGCTCCCCAGACTTACGTCCCGATGCAGACGCGAACCGTTAGCGAAAGACAAAGGGTTGAATAGAGTCGCCAGCTAGGCATTTTTATCCCGAAGGAAAGGTATTAGCACCCAGATCGTCCTTCGTACTCGACGAGATCCATACTTACAAGATTGTGTTTAAAAGGGGTAAGTGTATGTGCTATCTGTGTGCAAAATCTAGGGAAAGAAAGTACAGGTGTCAGTGCAAAAGGTGTGAATTGCTCAGGAATTAAGGCTACGTAAGCTCTTGTGCAATGAGGAAGTCAGAACACCATAGTTCGACTCAAAGAGACTGAAAAAATAAATTGACTATGAAACTGCTTACTTATCTATGCTCAAGTGTATGACTCGTCTGGCTCGAGTGCTAACTGTCTTGCACTAGACGGAAGAAGCAAGTTCTTGTTTGTGAATGAGTGTGATGAGAAAAGAATCCCGGAGGAGACGATTATTGTTTGTTGTTGTGTTTTCAGTTTTTTATTGTTTTTGGTGTTTTGCATAGGATTATGAGCTTAAGCCTGAATCAAGGATTGTAAACTCATTATATCCTCCTTGATCAGGGATAATGAGCCTACTTAAGTATGAGATAAGCATCTCAGCTTAATTACCATGATGATGTAGGATTAAGATCATTAACCTACTTGTGATTATTTAGATGTTTTTGGGTTTTGTTTAGTGTTAAGTAATGAGTTTAATCTCTAATCACAAATTAATGAACTCATTACACCATCCTAATAGAAGGATGATAGATGAGAACACTTAAGCTGAGGAAGATACCTCAACTTAATCCATGGTTAGGGATTAAATTCACTATATAACAAGCCTTTATTAAATGGATTTTAATTAAAGTATGAGATTAAGAAGTGGATTTTATGGTTTGTAAGACAACTTGAGGGGGACTTGTCCATTAAACACTAGGGTTAGTCCCTCTTAACCATAAGGAAGAGATAAAACCCTAATGTAAGGCCCTAGTTACAAGATAAAGTCTTAGTGATTATTAATGTGTTTTGATTAAGAGGTGTAAAAAAATTAAAGGTTTAACACTAAGGATTAAAGTTATACACTTCATCCTAAGATAAGGATGCAGGCATAACCCTAATTCCAAAGTCCTAAAGCTTTAAGAGTTTAGTCTCTGATTAAGAGATTAGAAGAGAGACTCAAGGAGACTCAAAGCTAAAAAGTTAGGGGGGAATATATACAATCATAAAAGTTATAATGCTTGGATATCCTATGGTTTGTGAGGCTTAAGAGAAAAGATCTTCAAGAAGGCCACCATGGAAGAAGCAGATGAAAAGAGAAAGAGAGAAAGAATAAGTTACTTACTTCCTGAAGAAGATAAGTAACTTAGGAGAAAAGAAAGGAGCAAGAGGAACATAAGTGAAGCAAGTTCACTTCAAAGAAAAGTAAATATGCAAATGAGGAGAAGAGAAAAGGTGGGAGGTGAAGGCAAATCCACCTCCCAGATAACTTACCAAAGGTTCCTGAAATATTAGTATGAATGCATAAGATGCAAGGCACACAGAAATGAGATGAACAAAGATGAAAAGATCAAAACCAGAAGTGATTATGCAATGCAAATGTGTTATGAGATGATGAAAAGTCATGCAAGATGCATATGAATGATCATACAAGGATGAGATGCAATGGAAGCATGTTTAGAAGCATGAAAACACATGGATGTTCATGGAATGTAATGAATGAAAAACAAAGCAAATGAATGAAGAAATTATCAAGCAATGTTTCAAACATGTCCTAAGATGTCTAAGATGACATACAAAATAATGTAATGGCATGGAAAGTTCATAAGTTCATGATATGCAAAGAAGAATGCAAATGAAGATGCAAAATTAGGGTTTTAAGGCAACATGAGATGCATATGACCAAAACAGAAGCATTCACCATGATAAAAAAATGAAATTGAGCACAAACAAACCTTAATCCCATATAAGATCACACCTCAAAGGAGAAAGTCAGAAGCCAATCCTACTGAAAGTTATGAAATTTCTAAGTTAACTAGGGTTTTTGGGTGCTTCTAAAGGGAAAATGCAAATCAAATTGAAAATGCAAGATAAAAATATGAGATAAATAAGCTAGAAACTATATGCAATATATGAAACAATGCAAAAAGAATCAAGTTCAAACTCATCATGGTTAGTCAGAAATGAATTTTTCAAGTTAAGGTTAAAAATGTAAAATTTAAGAACCCTAATTCAAAGAAAATTGTGAAAATGTGATCAAACCTAAAAAGAAATTTGTATGGTGAGTTTGAAAATGTTTCTAAATGTATTGGAATGCTTCATGAATATTTTGGTGATTTTTAGAAACCTAAATGCATATTTAATTAATTAAAATCAATTAATTAATTAAATAAAACATTTAAATATTTTAAAAATAATTTTTTAATGCAAAAATTAAAATAAATAAAAAATGTTTTTAGGCTAAGAAAAATATTTAAAACAAAAATGCAGAAAATGGGATTTTTGTAAAATGTTTTGCTATTTTAAAATAAATGTGAAAGGAAATGCAAGAAAAATGAAATAAAATTAAATAAAATGCAAAGTCAAAGGATTTGACGGCTGGGATTTAAAAGGGAATTGACTGGCACGCAGATGGAGGGCTGGGATCAAATCTGCCTAATTAATTATGATTTAAAATTAAAGTTAATGAGTTAATCTGAGCCACACACGTGCGCGGGAAGGGCAAGATCTAAGGGCCTACATTCAAACCTGGCTAAACCCTAATTAACAAACCCTAATCACTCTCAGGTGACCGGAGCAAGCTCCGATCATCTTCTCTGGCCAACCTTTCAACCTAACTTCCACCATAAGCCATGAAAACTTGCCAAAACCTCCAGAATGGATCAACTAACACCCCTAAGCAAGAATCCAGCCCCAAAAGCAATTTATTTTACACGAATCAAGAGAAACAAACAAGAACATGTTTCACGGGAAAACTTTCAGAAGTTAAATACATGCTTAATACTTAACCATTTTGAAAACTAAACACATCACCATGATAAGAGAGACATATAGAATCATTTAAGAACTTAAAATGGAGTTTCCGGAAAAAAAATTTGAGATGGCTACCTGAGATGGAGACTTCTAATTTTGAGCTTTTTGATCATTCCTTTGGTGCAAATCAACTCCAATGGACCCCCTGAGGATGTTGTGATGCTTAGAACAAGTTTATGATGGCTGGTTTTGGAGATTCAATTCTGCTAAGGCAGAAATCGTCTTTGTGAATGGGGAGCTTTCAGGCCATTTCAATGGTTGGTTTGTGTTCCATAGGCTATGTGGAGATGATTGGTGGAGTTTGTTTTGAGGTTTTATGCTTGTGTGATCATATTCGAAAGCTTGAAGGTTTTGGGGATTTTTGGCAATCTGAGCTTGTGGGAGGATTTTTTGGCTTGTGTGTGTTGTGGAATGAGCTCCTTCGGGTTTGCATAAAAGGTCTTGACTGGTCCAGAGAGATGTTGTGGCTCAGTTTGATTGGTATGAGTCAAGTTGCAAAAATGTCAACATTGTGTACTTGAGGTATGGGCATGGTTCAGAGCTGTTTTTAGGGATGTCTTGGCCTCAACTGATTTTGTGGAGAGCCTTTGGATAATTAGAGTGCAGTTGGATGGCCTTGATCAAGTGTTTGCAAGTTTTATGCATTTTCCCTCTTTGAATATTTTGTGAAAATGAGGCATAATTTCTTGTGATCCAAGGCACAATTCTGGTCAAAATGCATTGCATTATGTTGGTATGATGTTTAGAAGTTGATTAGAGGTCATGAAATGGCTTGGCAAGTGAATTTGCAAAATTCCCTCTTTGGTACACACTTGAAAATTATAGGATTTTTGCCAACTTTGAAAGGCCATATCTTGAGTTCTAGGAAGAATCAAGACATGTTCTTGTACTTTTTGAAAATGGGAAGACATAATATACAACTTTCATGTCCAAGGATTTTTCATTTGAAGCATTTTTGGTCATGAAAGAATAGGTTGAATATCTTTCCCAAAATGGAAAGTTTCCATTACAAGTCATTTCCAAAAATAGCAAGTTTGCATTTAGCTTGAAATTCTTCAATCTTGTGAACTTCTAACCACTTATAAGATCAAATAAAGATCATAGAGACTTAAAATGATGATGATGACCCTTTGGTACCCTTGATGGAGGCCTCAGATGCCCTGATTTTGACTTTACTTGCTCAAGAAGTTACCCAATGATCAGATGAGTTCCACGATGCATTTCTTCATCAAACTTGGCACACATGATCCTTATAACATATTAAGACCATTAGAAACAATAATGACCAAAAAAATTGGGATTAAGGCCTCTGAAACCAAAACCCTAATTTTAGGTCATCTGTGCAGGAAATCTTCAGTCTGCCTCTATGCCTTTGCCATGCTTTGTGATCCCTTAACTTTTATGAACTGTGGGGAGCATATTATGATCATGGAACACTCATGGACCCTATTGGAAAGCTTCAAGACCATTGGGATGGATCAGATCACCTCTTGGATTGCTCAGATCACAAACCCTAGATGCAGATGAAATGAACTATGCAGTGGAATATGATATGCTTATGATAATGCAAAAATGAAAGATCACAAGCCATGGTGTGAGAAAAAGTGAGGGAAAATTTGGGGTGTTTACACCCGCATATTTACTTTTTATCATTCAGAAAATACAAAAAAAATGTTGTAAAGGTTCAGTAAGTGGTGTGTGACAATCATCAGGGACCAGTTTGTGTGCGATAAAGGTTTTGAAGTCCATTCTCAATCCTAATTCAAGTTATGTTTTTTTCGTTTATTTAATTTTTTGACCAATATGCATTTTTCATAATTCTATCCATCCAATTTCTTCCTTTTTGTAAATTCCGTATTATCCATATCATAAATCATTTTTTAAACTAATTTCATCTATAATGTCCATAACACTCATTTTTGTAAACTAGTTTTTCATTATTCATAAAAAAATCCAAATTTTATTTTATTACATTTTTTCATCCATTTTTCTTTTTTTTTCAATATCTATCTTTTATAGACCAATTAGAAATATTCCAAAATTCTTTATTATTATTTTTATTATTATTGTTTTTACTACTTTGTCATTTATTTATTTATTTATCTCTTATTATTATTATTATTATGGTTATTAATTATTACTTTTTTTTTTAATTTTTTTTATTAAAAGCCACATTTTTATAGTTTGCAATTTTTCTAAATTTTTCCAATAGACAATACATGAATCACATGTTTTCCTTAACAATCTTAGCAACAAAAAAAATCCATACCACTACACAAATACCATCAGAACGCATAGGCCACACTTTCCATCCATAATGCAACAAAACACATACAACAACAAGACCTCCCATGATTTGCAATGCACCATTTCGGTACAACAAAAAACCACACTGAAATCACACACCAAATTCCAGCTTTCATTCCACAATGAATTACGCAGCACATGGTAACAAACTTTATCCTAATTTTTTCCCAATCCTACCCTTTTCTTCACCTATAAATAAGAGCATATTTTTCTTCAATTGAGAAAAAAGAACAAAAAACTGCAAAGGGATAAATTCCTGCAACCTCCATAGCAGACTCAAAAACTCAGAAAAGCCAAATCGAGTCCTTTTTCTTCCTCCAGCCTCACCTTCATAGCTCTTCATCACCACCTTCACCTTCCTTAATCCAAATTGCCGCACACTCTTCTTTTAACCACACACCTTTTCTTCTTCATTCAATATCCACAGAGCCAAAACAAACCATAAACAGTTCACAAAAACATCCAAAACGAACCAAAGCCATGAAGTAGAGAGATTCGCGAGCGTGAATGCAAACCACAAACACCACTTCCTTCTTCCTTTTTCCGCCACCACCACAAACAAAACAAAAAAACGAATCAAGCAAGAACGCAGAAATGAGATGAAACAGGGAGAAACCAAATCTAAAAGCATCAAAACCGAACACAAACATTGAAATCGCGTGTGAAAGCAATAAACCGAAAAAAAACAGAACAAAGCCATAACACGATTGAGAGAGACTGAGATGAAAGCAAACCGCACTGATTATTTGAGAGAGGGCGAAGAGGTGTCGTTTACGAATCACATTTTTTTCTCTTTTTTCTGTCGACGCCTGTATGCATAGGAATTTTGACAGCATGAGTTTGGTGCATAAAAGCTTTAATAGCTTTTATAAAGATCTTTTGACGAATTGATCACTCTTTCTTCCAAATATATCCAAAATCTCGAGAAGGTTTGTGATGATTTGTGTTATAAGTCGAAAGGGGTTTGTCGAAAGAGACGCTTGATTGATGACTGGAAGTTCATCACATCACTACGGATAAAGTTTTGTTATTATTTCAATAATGAAGAGTGATAACGAGGAAAAGTATCGTTTTATTGTTATGTTTCAATGCCGTTTTATCGCACATTTGTCGTTTTAACACCCGATTCCTCGAGTTTTCTTTGTCATTTTGCAGGTATATCAATTATAGAGCTAAATCATGAGCCACAAGTGAAATGAGCAAAAACAACCATGAAAAGAAGAAGAAAAGAGGAATTCTGCATAATCTGCATTTTTTGTAACTGTCATGACCGTCACCTAGGAGTCACGACCGTGACACGCTAAAAGGAGCAGTCACGGTCGTCACCAGTCCCTCACGACCGTGACACGCGTAATACAAGGGAGACGAGCGTGACACCCTTGTCACGAACGTGACAAGGGGAATTTAGGTTAACTTGCTGAGAATTGGTCATGTACGTGTGTGCTACGTGAGGTCAACTTTCATATTCTCCCACAGACCAAGTATTTCAACTCCTCCCTGGATTTTCTCAGCAACTACGAAGCCCATGCATCATTTCCAACTGCCAAGCCCAAATTGTTTCCTATAAATAGCTTAGTTTCAAAGAACAATTTACAGAGTTTTATTTTAATTTTTCTTGCGGAAGCTCTGCCGTATTTCCTCTACACCCTAGTTCATTTTATTTTTTCAGCAATTTGTTTTGTTCTTGCTTTAATTTTATTATCCCAACCAAACCATATAACAATTTCCAACATTAGGAAATTGTTATAATTTAATTTCTTTCAAAGCCTTCAGAAATTCTTTTAGTAATTTTTATTTCCGATTCCGGTCCGTACTCCGAGCTTGCCAGATTGTGGAAGAAGGAGTCTAACATTATATTTGTTATTCAGGTTTTTATTTAATTTGCATTTATATTAATGTTAAGAATTTATTTTATAATGCATATTTTATTTTGTATTTCTCTGTCTCTGCATCTGTCTGGTACAACAATCATGAGTAGCTAAACACTTTAGGCGGTATGTAATTATAATCAACTAAATCGGTAAAATCAATTCTAGGCTTAAAATAATTCAGAACTTAAAATTCTGGCTGTAGCTTTTTATAATAAAATCATTCTTTTTGTTACGAGAGTAAGGAAAGTGTAATAGGTTAGGTCGAGACCACGAGAGTGTGAGATTTCAACCAGATAGCTAAAGTTAGACATTTAATTTAAACACAGCGAGAGCGCTTTAAAATGAATTAGACTTATTAAGTTTCCAAAAATTATTTCTAAACACTTATGGGCTAGCGAGAGCAGGCATAGGGCTTTAGGGGTAAGATCTGAGATAAGACCACGAGAGTGTGAGTCAAAGATATTTAAACTGGTAACCTCTACAGAATAGATTAAGTGAACCATCTTTATAAGCCTAGGTTAGATTGACCCGCCTAAGTTAACATAATTACATACCGATCGCCTTATTATTATTTTATTAAACTAAAATTTAATTCCCGCCTTTAATCCTTAAAAACAACCAAAAATCGTGAAAACCATTCACCTTAGCTAAACTAGTAAATCCTCTAGCACTAAGTAATCATAAAGTCCCTGTGGGATTGATAATCTTAAATATTACTTCGATAGGTTGTGCGCTTGCAGTTAAGATACCGCTAGACACATATTAGAGCACGTCTTTAGCCCATCAAGTTTTTGGCGCCGTTGCCGGGGACCTTAATTTAGTTACTAGTGCACTTTAGAGTAGCATTGTCTAGACTAAGGTAACAACTATTTTCTTTTCTTAATCTAATCTCCCGAGTGTATGCCAAGTACTCGCTCTCAAGGCGAAGACTTGCAACCTCTAATCCCAGAATCGGAACGCTTCTTACACGTAAGAAGACGAATATTCGATTACGAACAAAATTACAACATTCCAGATCTTCAATTAGATCCACCTAAACCATTTGTAACATCAAAGGACGCAGAGATAGCTGAAGAACCAAATCACCCACTCAAATATTACGCTAGTCCTTCGCAAGCTGAACCGCATTCCAGCATTGCCGCACCGGCTATCAACCGAAACGATTTCGAACTAAAACCTTCGTTGATATCAGCCGTGCAATAAAATCAATTTGCCGGAAATCCTACCGAGGATCCGAACCTTCATCTTTCGATATTTGTGCAGTACGCAGATACCGTAAAAGCCAATGGAGTTACCCAAGAAGCTATCAGACTACGTCTTTTTCCTTTTTCACTTCGAGACAGAGCAAGAGCTTGGCTTCAATCTTTACCCTCGAATTCAGTAACTACGTGGGAGGAACTAAAGAGAGTTTTCTTGACCAGATATTTCCCACCTAGCAAGACAGCTATGCTAAGAGCTCAGATCAACGGATTTAAGCAAAAGGAAAACGAATCACTTTTCGAAGCTTGGGAACGCTATAAAGATATGCTGAGACTTTGTCCACATCACGGATTAGTAGAATGGATGGTAATCCATACCTTCTACAATGGACTCTTGTACAATACAAGAATGACAATTGACGCTGCCGCAGGCGGTGCACTAATGGACAAAGAATATAACGATGCTTATGCACTTATCGAGAGTATGGCTCAAAACCATTACCAATGGGGAAGCGAGAGAGTCGCAACTGAGAAACCAACAAAAGGAGGTATGTACGAAGTAAGTAGTATGGACCAAGTCAATGCAAAGTTTGACCAACTAAACCAAAAGATCGACAACTTGGCCATAACACCAACAACCACCGTGGCTGCAGTAACACCTAACTGTGAGTTATGTGGAGTTCCAGGACATGATGTCCCTGATTGTCAACTATTAATAGGAATTCCCACAGATCAAGTGAATTATGCTCAAGGAAACCCGTACTCAAACACATACAACCCAGGTTGGAAGAATCATCTGAACTTCTCCTATAGGAACAACAATGCTTTATACGCACCAGGTCAAGCACCAGCTACACCACCAGGATATCAAAAGACTGCTCCTAATGTCCCTAGAAAATCGAACCTTGAGTTGATGATGGAGAACTTCATAGCTAACCAATCTCAAACAAACAAGGACTTCTTGAACCAAAACATACACACTAGTGAGCAGATTAAGCAATTAGTGAGCAAAGTAGATGCATTAGCTACACATAACAAAATGCTTAAAACTCAGATTTCACAAGTAGCTCAACAACAAGCACCTATCGCTGCACCAGCTGGAGTATTTCCTAGACAACCTCAACCTAATCCGAAAGGACAGGCCAATGCTGTGATATTAAGAAGTGGCAAGGAACTTGACGGACCTACCGATCCAAGACTTGACAATCCAGCCATGTACCAAAAACCGGATAAACCGACTGAAATGGTGAATGATCCAGAAGAAAAGGAAGATGATAATCAAGAGGCAGTGGAGAAAGAAAAGCCTTATGTGCCTCCACCACCCTATAAACCACCAATTCCGTACCCTCAGAGATTAATCAATTCCAAGACGATGGGCCAGTTTAAAAAAAAATTTTAACTTCTAAAACAGTTGAATATTACTATTCCATTTACAGAAGCTATCACTCAAATGCCCTCGTATGCTAAGTTTTTAAAGGAAATCTTATCCAATAAGAAAAAGATAGAGGATAACGGAACCGTTACACTTACTGCTGAGTGTAGCGCAATAATTCAGAATAATATGCCTCCTAAGCTAAAAGATCCAGGAAGTTTCTCTATACCCTGTGTAATAGGAAAATTCGTCATTGAAAAAGCTCTATGCGATTTAGGAGCCAGTATCAGTGTTATGCCCTTAACAATTTGCAAAAGGCTAGACATGGGAGACCTAAGACCAACTAAAATGTCTGTTCAACTAGCCGATCGCTCTATTAAATATCCTGTAGGCATACTAGAAAACGTCCCAGTACGTATAGGACAATTCTATATTCCTACTGATTTCATAATCATGGACATCTCTGAAGACTCCACTACACCTATCATACTAGGAAGACCATTCTTAGCTACCGCCGGGGCTATTATAGACGTAAAGAAAGGAAAGCTAACCTTTGAAGTAGGTGAAGAGAAAGTTGAATTTATTTTAACACAATTCTTACAATCACCAGCTATAGAGGATACATGCTATTTATTGGATGTAATTGACGAATGTGTAAGAGAAATGGAAATGAAAGAAACTACCTATTATGAAATTATGAAAATTCAAATCCCTCCGATTTTCGAAGATGATAATTGGCGTGAACCATATCAAGATGATAGTCTAAGCGAAAGTTTAGCACTTACACTGGATCCCATGCCAAGTAAGAATAAACCTACATTAGGGTTAAAAACTTTACCTAAGAACCTAAGATACGAATTCTTGGACACTGAATGTACAAGACCAGTTATAATCAATTCCAGTTTAGGAACAATTGAAACAAAGAAACTTTTAGATGTCTTAAAGAAATATCCAACTGCGTTAGGATATAACATATCTGATCTCAAAGGAATATGCCCTTCAATCTGTATGCATCGTATTCTGCTAGAAGAAGATTGCAAAACCTCCAGAGAATCTCAAAGAAGAATTAACCCAATCCTTATCACTGTAGTAAAGGAAGAAGTTAAGAAACTACTAGATGCTGGAATAATATATCCAATCTCTGATAGTAAATGGGTTAGTCCAGTACATGTAGTACCAAAGAAAGGAGGTATCACTATTGTGAAAAACGCTAAAGGCGAATCGATATCACAAAGAGTAGTGACAGGACATAGAGTGTGCATCGATTATCGTAAACTAAACAAAGCCACTCGAAAAGATCATTTCCCACTACCTTTTATAGATCAAATGTTAGAACGATTAGCCAAGCATTCATATTTCTGTTATCTTGATGGTTACTCAGGATTTTTCCAAATCCCTATCCACCCAGATGATCAAGAGAAGACTACATTCACATGCCCTTATGGAACGTTCGCTTATAGACGAATGCCCTTTGGATTATGCAACGCTCCTGCAACCTTTCAAAGATCTATGATGTCAATCTTTGCAGATTTTATAGACAACATCATGGAAGTGTTCATGGACGACTTCTCTGTATGCGGGCAAAGTTTTGAAGGATGTCTATCAAATTTAGAAATGGTGTTAGAAAGATGTGTAAAAGTAAACCTCGTGCTTAACTGGGAGAAATGTCATTTTATAGTCAGGGAAGGAATCGTACTAGGACACGTTATATTTGACAAGGGAATTGAAGTTGATAAAGCTAAGATAGAAGTCATAAAAGATCTTTAACCCCCTAAAACCGTTCGAGAAATACGAAGCTTTTTAGGACACGCCGGTTTCTACCGACGATTCATCAAAGATTTCTCGAAGATCACTAAACCTCTTACCGGTTTATTAATGAAAGACGCTGAGTTCATATTCAATGAAGATTGTCTTAAAGCATTCAAAACTCTAAAAACAGCCCTCATCACCGCACCAATCATGCAACCCCCTGACTGGAGATTACCTTTCGAAATCATGTGCGATGCGAGTGACTATGCTGTAGGCGCAGTTCTAGGCCAGAGGAAGGACAAGAAACTTCATGCGATTTACTATGCCAGTAGAACCTTAGATTCTGCTCAGATGAACTACGCCACTACTGAAAAAGAATTGTTAGCAGTTGTCTTTGCGCTTGACAAATTCTGTTCTTACCTAGTGGGAGCGAAAATAATCGTTTACACAGACCACGCTGCTATCAGATATCTATTAACTAAGAAAGATGTTAAACCAAGACTCTTGAGATGGATTCTACTCTTACAAGAGTTTGATCTTGAAATAAAAGATAAGAAAGGTACTGAAAACGTCGTAGCGGACCATTTATCTAGAATAGAAGGTATTAAACCCGAACAAGTGCCGATTAACGATGATTTTCCGTATGAACAGCTGATAGCACAAATAGGAAGCGACCCAGTTCAGTTAGACATAGATGAACCAGAACCCGTGGAAACAATACAAACAACTGTAGGACTGCCATGGTACGCTGACATTGTCAACTACCTAGCTGCAGGAGCTCTTCCACCTGACTTAACCTATCAGCAGAAAAAGAAATTCTTTCACAATCTCAAACATTACTATTGGGATGAACCATTATTGTTCAAAAGAGGACCCGATGGAATCTTTCGTCGATGTATTCCCGAAGAAGAAATAGAAGATGTCATTGCTCATTGCCATTCATCTCCTTATGGTGGACATGCAAGCACTTCCAAGACTTGTGCAAAAATCTTACAAGCCGGCCTATTCTGGCCTAATTTATGGAAAGATGTCCACATCGCTGTTATAAATTGCGATCGGTGTCAACGCACCGGTAATATTTCAAGAAGAGATGAAATGCCTCAAAAAGGAATATTAGAAGTAGAAGTCTTTGACGTCTGGGGAATAGATTTCATGGGACCATTCCCATCATCTTTCGGTAATAATTACATACTCGTAGCTGTCGATTACGTTTCAAAGTGGATTGAAGCTATAGCTTCTCCTACAAATGACACACGAGTAGTAATAAAGCTTTTCAAAAATATAATCTTTCCCAGATTTGGTGTGCCTAGAATCGTCATAAGTGACGGTGGCTCGCACTTCATTTCAAAAATCTTTGACAAATTACTATCTAAGTATGGAGTAAGACACCGTGTGGCAACATCATATCATCCACAAACAAGTGGACAGGTCGAAGTCTCAAACAGAGAAATTAAACAAATCTTAGAAAAGACTGTCACCATATCTCAGAAAGATTGGTCATCTAAACTTAATGAAGCTTTATGGGATTATAGGACAGCCTACAAGACACCCATAGGAACTACACCTTTCAAATTAGTATATGGAAAGTCTTGTCATCTCCCGGTAGAACTAGAACACAAAGCATATTGGGCGATCAAAACTCTCAATATAAACTATAATGCTGCAGGAGAAAAGCGAATCCTCGATATTAACGAATTAGAAGAGTTAAGGTTAGATGCTTATGAGAATGCTAAGATATATAAAGAAAGAACTAAGCGATGGCACGATAAACGCCTATCTAGGAAAGAATTTAGTGTGGGAGACGTTGTACTCCTCTTTAATTCAAGACTTAGGCTCTTTCCTGGAAAACTAAAATCTAGATGGTCAGGACCCTTTGAAATAACTAGAGTGTTCCCGAGCGGAGCAATAGAAATAAAGGGTAGGAATAGTGAACCGTTCACAGTAAACGGACAACGTTTAAAACATTACCATAAAGTTGAAAATAGAGATTATGCAAATAGTCTAAGGCTTTTAGAGTTGTCCACTAATTTCCCTGATTAATCTACACCTAAGCATTACGTCAGGCTTTTGACGGTAAAAACAGCGCTTAGTGGGAGGCAACCCATTCAACCCATTTAATCATTTAATCATTTTATCATTTTATTATTTGTTTTGTCATTTTATTGTTTTATTGTTTTATTTCATTATTATTATTGCTTTTATTTATGCATTTATTTCCTTATTTTTCCTTATTTTAATTTTTAAATCACCTTTACAGATTTTCTAAAGTCTTTTCCACTCTCCTTCTCCCCCTGATTTGTTTCCTCCATATTTACACTAACTATGGCTAACCAACCGAGAAACATTATGGAAACCAAATTTAGAGGTAGGAACCAAAGAATGAAATTTGAAGAGTTATCACAGAGACCAATGGATTTGACTCTGTACCCGGATGATCTGACTATGGAAACCTTAGGTATACATGATAGCATCCTATACTTGTTTAACCAACTTGGATGGGAGAATGCACTGATTAAACAAAAGTTTGTGACTTACCGCGAGCTCACCCTTGAGTTCCTAAGCTCCTTAATTTACTTACCCGAGCGCGGTTTTGGATTCAGGAAAGGATTTATCAGTTTCCGCCTATTCGGAATAGAATATGACTTTAACCATAGAGAACTAGCTGACTTATTAGGATTCCCTTGTGGACCCTTTGCTTTTACTACCACACAGGTAGAATTGATGGACATTGAGCTGGACTTCTTTTGGGGAACCTTGACCGGAAATTACCATCCTGAACCAAATAACATGAACAATGATGAGATACATAACCCTGCTATCCGCTATTTCCATAAGATCCTTGCCCACACCTTCTTTAGAAAAGAAGAGAACCTTACTAGAGTATCTAAAGATGAGATATTCATTATGTCATGTCTGACTAATGGGCAGCTTGTTAATGGTGTACCTTTCATGATGCAAACCTTCACCCGAATCCAAGAAGAACCTGATTTACCCATATTAGTAGGAGGTCTTGTCACCATGATTGCTGATGCCTTAGGACTTAGATACCAATTACACAGGTGTAACCGTTTAGGTACCATCCGTCCTATGAATCTAAACTTTTGCTTTAACCGCCATATCATAAGAAATTTAGGACAACCACCTTTCGAGTACCTAATCAGGAATGAAGTAGTAACCTTGTTCACACTACCAAACCATGATAGAGTCAGTGTTCATAATAAAGATAATTGGCTTTATGAGCTTACCCCTCCTGACTATCCATCCACTCCTGAAACACCTTAATCTTACAAGATAAGGGATGATATAATGACCGATGTAGAAAGTGACCCTGAGACACCTCCCGGTTACCATGACATTGCACACACTGATGAAGTGATTGAAACCCCTGAAAAGAATCAAGTAGAATATGTTGACAACTTAAAGAAAATCATGAATACTCTTGAATTTTACCAAGCCAATATTAATACTGTTAAGGATGAGATTAAAAGCATGCGATTGGACGTTATAGGTTTAACTGACATAACGTGCGAGCAATTCTACCACCTGAACTCTGCAATTGAAAATTTAAAGAAGCACTTTTGAAAATGCTGTAGTGATCTAACTTATTTTACTTCCTGTTTTCGTTTCTAGTTAGTTTAACATTTCGCAAACATTTTCGTACCTTATTTTTATTAATGTAATTTCCCTTCAATTATATCACAAGCAAAGCACTTCTAGTTTTACCAAATTTTCCAATTTAATCAATTTCTATGCTTTCAATTCATTACTGTTATATTTAAACTGATTAATATTTTTATTTCTCGTGTGATGAAATTTGCTAATTTATGTTGATATAATTTATTTATATTGTTTGTGTTATAATTAAATGAGAAGTGATCATAAAAAAGAAAAATTGTATTGAACGTGTGAGATAATGCATTCTGTGAAGAAAATATTCTAAGATTTTTATCCCTCACGGTCGTCATCACCCTCTCACGATCGTGACAAGCTAATTAGCGCGTCACGACCGTCACTCACTCATCACGACCGTGACGACCCCTGTTATAGGAATTCTGAGAAACAGAACTGTTCTTCTTCGCAGACAACTCTTTTTCAACTTCCACAAAATTTAGAAACCCCCCATTATCTCTTCCAAATCCCGTAACCTCCCATTACCCTAAATAAATTCCATTAACCTCTCCATTTACTCCAAACCTCTCACATTCAATTTTTCACTATAATCAGAACCAATTTCTTCACATTTTTCACTTTTCTCACAAAACTCAAAAACTTCTCATCTCCCATTCCCGTACTTGCATGCAATGGAAGAAATTCAGTTTAGAGATGGTGAGCATGGAGAAAATCAGAGACAAAAGTTCATCAGGTTTCAGAACTGTGGCGTCCAACCCACTCGATACGTCGACACTGACTGTTTGAGGGAGTTGGGACTGCTCAACGGTGTGAAGCTCTTGCTTCAGAAGGTTGGTTTGTGGCACCTATGCAGTCAACCCCAGCCTACATTCGAACTCCTGACATTGGAATTTCTGAGTTCATTTCATTATATCACTCCTACCGGTTCACAAAGTCAAGCCACCGGCGTTGCTAAGTTCAGAATGCTCGTCCGCGAGTTCGAAGTTACACAAACAAGGATCGCCGAACTGCTAGGTTTCGATCACGGCAACGATGCTCATCTCCGCGTGCCGGACAACTTCAGTGAAACCGCTTTCACCTTATGGCACGACATCACCAACACCCGTGCCACTTCCTTTCAGAGCCTGAATGCTACGCATATCCATACCCGACGATCCGATACTTTCATCGCATCATCTGCAATACCATTTTTGCAAGAGAGAGCAATCACAAGCTGAACTCCAAGGAGCTCTTGTTCTTGCAATGTGCCTTAAATGACGAGCGCATCAATGCTGCCCCATTCCTGTTGTCCCATATCCAGTCCATAGCGCAAAGAGGCGCAACCCCATTCTACATAGGCGAGATTGTCACCACCCTCGCCATTCAGCTGGAGCTTGGTGACTTGATTATCAATTTGCCTCGCAGAGCCGCAGAGTTCCTAACAAAGAATTATTGCAGGTCCGCCCACTTGATTTCTCAGAGAGAGGATGGCAGGTTCAGCCCTGTTATCCAAGGCACTGTTTATCACCACATCATCTTGTCGTGCCGTGACCGCATCGATCCGTCCAACCGAGCCAACTGGCTATTTGCTTTACCGGATGATGTCGGCCACGCCCCCATTATTGATGAGCAGGCCGATCCACCAATGGACGAGATGCAAGACACCATGGATGCAGCTGAGCCTGTCCAAGACATTCCTGAGTCCTCCACCCGACAGCCACCTGCACAAGAATTCACACTTGAAGACGTCCTCCGTGCGATTCATCAGCAAAACCAGATGAATGCCACATTGGAGCGAAGGCAAAAAGAGCAACATGATGCACTACTTTCAGTTGTTGCCGCTAACCAGAGGACGACTGATGAGAAGCTCGGAGAGATCTTTAGCGAGCTAGAGGCTTTGCGCATTGATATCACTGCTCTCACCAGCACCGGTTTTGATCCTGAAGCGACTCCGGCCAGACGCTCCCGCACCAGAAGCCGAGGCTGTGGTCATCAGCAACCTTAGTTTTAGTTTTTGTTTATGTTTTTCCAGTTCCGTTATTTGTATTGTATTTTACCCGCTATTATATCACAACATTGAGGACAATGTCTGATATAGTGTGGGAGAGATACCTTTCCTTTTTCCGCATTTCCCTTTCCGCACTTTCCATTCCGTTGTATTTCCTTTTCGTATTTTAATGAAACAGAGTAATATTTTTGCTATTTCTTTAGTTTCGAATTCTCCCCGTTTATTTAGCCATACCGAAATTTTTTTAACTTTATCTTCGCATTACCTGACTTACCTACGAAATCATAGTTAGGAAGCTGAGAACGATTCAACAAGATCGATACAATCTTGACACCTTAGACTTCCTACTTAAGCATTCCGTTCCGATAATTGTTACGACTACACCTTAAGTTTCAGTTCAAAAGTAACCCCTAGTAGTTTATACTAGCAGTCAACACCGTCTGAACACAAACCACGTGGGGAGCCGATGAATATAAGTGTTTGATGCCTAATCTATAATGATCCTTCATATCTCGATGCCAATGAAAAGAAAATGCACCAAAGTACACGGTCGCATAAAAGAAACGAGAAGTATGAAAAGGAGTCCATTGCGGGTTGGTTCAGAGGTACCTGGTTCTGAACTTGGTAGGGCGTGCTACGGCTCGATCCCCCACAACCTCTAAATCGGATAATATATGTAGGGTTACCACATTCGTGTACCAGACCCCGTGCTTATAAAGGATCAAAGTCACTAACCAGCTACTCCACTACGTGCGTGCTAAGGCAAAGGGCTTAATGTGATTGCGCTAGAATGAAACTGGGTGAAATAAGATCGAAAGACTCTAGGTGAAATCGTAACGCAATTATCGAATGTTTCATTTAACGGGAAGTCGACGACTTAGCTTGTTGCTTGTGTCATTAGTGTATCGTTAGTGTTTTATTCTAGTACCGGTTTATCTGACAAAAACGATTCCTCGTATGGTTTGTTATGTGTGTGCATCGATGAAAACCTGTCCAATCATTTTTCAACAGACTATTTGCTTGAGTACAAGCAAAGGTTTAAGTTTGGGGAAGTTTGATAACGAGAAAAAGTATCGTTTTATTGCTATGTTTCAATGCCGTTTTATCGCACATTTGTCGTTTTAACACCCGATTCCTCGAGTTTTCTTTGTCATTTTGCAGGTATATCAATTATAGAGCTAAATCATGAGCCACAAGTGAAATGAGCAAAAACAACCATGAAAAGAAGAAGAAAAGAGGAATTCTGCATAATCTGCATTTTTTGTAATTGTCACGACCGTCACCTAGGAGTCACGACCGTGACACGCTAAAAGGAGCAGTCACGGTCGTCACCAGTCCCTCACGACCGTGACGCGCATAATACAAGGGAGACGAGCGTGACACCCTTGTCACGAACGTGACAAGGGGAATTTAGGTTAACTTGCTGAGAATTGGTCATGTACGTGTGTGCTACGTGAGGTCAACTTTCCTATTCTCCCGCAGACCAAGTATTTCAACTCTTCCCTGGATTTTCTCAGCAACTACGAAGCCCATGCATTATTTCCAACTGCCAAGCCCAAATTGTTTCCTATAAATAGCTTAGTTTCAAAGAACAATTTACAGAGTTTTATTTTAATTTTTCTTGCGGAAGCTCTGCCGTATTTCCTCTGCACCCTAGTTCATTTTATTTTTTCAGCAATTTGTTTTGTTCTTGCTTTAATTTTATTATCCCAACCAAACCATATAACAATTTCCAACATTAGGAAATTGTTATAATTTAATTTCTTTCAAAGCCTTCAGAAATTCTTTTAGTAATTTTTATTTCCGATTCCGGTCTGTACTCCGAGCTTGCCAGATTGTGGAAGAAGGAGTCTAACATTATATTTGTTATTCAGGTTTTTATTTAATTTGCATTTATATTAATGTTAAGAATTTATTTTATAATGCATATTTTATTTTGTATTTCTCTGTCTCTGCATCTGTCTGGTACAACAATCATGAGTAGCTAAACACTTTAGGCGGTATGTAATTATAATCAACTAAATCGGTAAAATCAATTCTAGGCTTAAAATAATTAAGAACTTAAAATTCTGGCTGTAGCTTTTTATAATAAAATCAATCTTTTTGTTACGAGAGTAAGGAAAGTGTAATAGGTTAGGTCGAGACCACGAGAGTGTGAGATTTCAACCAGATAGCTAAAGTTAGACATTTAATTTAAACACAGCGAGAGCGCTTTAAAATGAATTAGACTTATTAAGTTTCCAAAAATTATTTCTAAACACTTATGGGCTAGCGAGAGCAGGCATAGGGCTTTAGGGGTAAGATCTGAGATAAGACCACGAGAGTGTGAGTCAAAGATATTTAAACTGGTAACCTCTACAGAATAGATTAAGTGAACCATCTTTATAAGCCTAGGTTAGATTGACCCGCCTAAGTTAACATAATTACATACCGACCGCCTTATTATTATTTTATTAAACTAAAATTTAATTCCCGCCTTTAATCCTTAAAAACAACTAAAAATCGTGACAACCATTCACCTTAGCTAAACTAGTAAATCCTCTAGCACTAAGTAATCATAAAGTCCCTGTGGGATCGATAATCTTAAATATTACTTCGATAGGCTGTACGCTTGCAGTTAAGATACCGCTAGACACATATTAGAGTACGTCTTTGGCCCATCAAAGAGTTCGACAAGGGAAAATCTGATAGAAGGATTTTTGGATTTGAATTGTAAATCAACTTGATGTAACAAAGAGACACATCGTTTCATCTGTTGAAGAGCAGTTTTTGTACAAATAACTGTTTCGTTTGGTAAAAGGAGACATGGAAGGCTTTCAGAAGACATTAGCATGCACAATGCCAAGTGGCATTTGTTTAGGATTTGACCGTTGTTCGACGGTTATGATATTTGTATATAAATAGGATAGTTTGCTTTGTGAAAAGTGTGTGAAAAATATTGTACAAATTCCTGTAAACTTACTCAAGTACTCGTGTGTAAAGAGAAAAGAGAGATTATTTTGGAAATGTACGTATCAACGCCAATTTTATTTCAAGTTATAAAAGCTTTAAGTTTCTTCTTTAAATATTTGTTATTTGTTTGTTCTTTACTTTCCATTCACGTTTCCAGCAATTTTATATTTCAGTCAATTTATATTTAAGCAATTCTTTATCTTCATGTTAAACTTTAGTTTTCTTTCATTAAAGTCTTTAAACGCGTTAGTATATTCAAATATATAAACACCTTCAAACTTCAATATAAATAACAATAATTGGTTTACTCTAGAACATTTTGACAGAAACATATAAACACCATTTTTATATTATCCTTCATTTGATTCTTAGCACGCGACGTCCTAGGACTAGTTTGGTTGGTCCTGTCAGTCACCATTTTCTAAGAGATTTGGTTAACCAAAGATTGTTCGTCTGAAACACCAGCGAACAAATTGGCACGCCCAGTGGGACCAGTGCTTTAAGAACAGACTACGTGTGTTTATAACATTATATGTTTCTGCGTAGCGGAAAAGTAACAGTAAATAATGTAGAAAGACCCAGGCGGACTAGAGTTAGGAAGATGGTTATCCCACCGCCAGTATATAATGATGAAATTCCAGTTTCCACTGTCATTCCTTCGATAGGAGGGAATGTGGAAACACTCCATGTTTCAGAAGGAGGAAATCCCTCAATATCGGGGTCGATACCAGGAATGTCGTTGTCTCGAAGTGGACCTAGTTCCTCCAACATAGGACATTCGATACCCATGATTACTCCTCCCCCTGGGGGAAATAACTTCAGGCCCTGTCAATCCAAATTTTCCACACCCATGTTTGGAAGGGAACAACCTTATGGAATGCCAACTTCAATGATGGCTAGTTTACATAATGCAACACCATTATATTCTGATACCGTGGCCCACTTGTCTTCGCCGCTACAAGGTTCAGGTTATGGTGGAAACGTTAGTAGACTAAACCAACCACTAGGATTCCATATTCCAGGAATTACGACTAATTTTGTGCAGGCATTCTGTCAATAAATGGACGAAAGCAACCATGAAATGGTCCATAGGTTGACTCAGCAAATGGGGGAAGTATTTAACACTTTAATACAAAGCACCACTCAAACAAACCAAATATTTGCAACACAAATGGTGTGTATTGCTGAATTCTTTGGAGTACCCCAAATTCGACAGAGAGAGCTGGTGGCCCATAATCCAGTAATCAACATCGAAGAGGAACCAATAATAAATCAGAGACCTGTGGGCAACCCAAAGGCAAATCGTAGGATCCAAGAAGAGGTTGTGGAACAGCCTCGCGTCGAAGTTCCCGTGCCACAAGAGCCCAGGAGATTGGTAGTCCAGAGAGGGCAAGATGTTGATGACATATTGCAACAAAGAATGCTTTATAATAATCCACCTGTCGAAAACAATCTAGCGACCATGGTCGAAAGGATAATGGCGCAAAATGGGGTAAATGTGGGGTTACAAAGGCCTAATTATATTTCCCACTATCTGAATATATCCTACAACAGGAATTACCCCCAAGGTGGAAGATCCCCAAGTTTACTAAATTTTCAGGGGATACTAGTGAGTCCACCATAGAACACATAGCGCGTTATTTGATAGAGGCAGGAGAAATAGCGCAAAATGAGAACTTGAGGATAAAATATTTCCCAAGTTCCTTAACAAAAAATGCTTTTACTTGGTTTATATCCTTACCAGCAAATTCCGTTCATACATGGACTCAATTGGAGAGGTTGTTCCATGAACAGTTCTACATGGGACAAACAAAAATAAGTCTAAAAGAATTAGCTAGTGTAAAAAGAAAATTCTTAGAACCCATTGATGACTATCTCAATAGATTCAAATTGCTAAAGGCAAGATGTTTCACACAGGTGCCAGAGCAAGAACTTGTCGAAATGGCTGCGGGAGGTTTAGATTATTCCATATGGAAGAAACTAGACACCCGGTGCTTAAGAGATATGGCACAACTGGAAGATAGGGTAAGGCAGATTGAAAGATTGAAAGCTGAGAAATATAGGGCTAACAAAAGCAAAAAAGAAAGGGTAGCCTATGTAGGATTGCGTCAAAATGATGACTATGACGAAGACGAATCAATCATTTTTTACGAACAAGAAATTGACCTGGCAGAATTAAAACAAGGTCCCCTATATTCCTGCAAGATGTTAGCTCCGTCGAATGGGAAGAATCCTATTGAAACAGATAAAAACATTAAATTCTCTAAAAGAACATACACGTTCGACGTCACCAAGTGTGACGAAATATTTGATTTGTTGGTAAAAGATGGTCAACTAATAAAACCACCGGGTATAAAAGAACCCCCTATTGACCAACAAAAAAAGAGAGGTTTTTGTAAGTACCATAGTTTTCTAGGTCATAAAACTTCTCAATGTTTCCTTTTCAGGGACCTAGTTCAAAATGCAATCCAGGACGAAAGGCTGAAGTTTAGAGAGAAATCGAAACAGCAAACAAGGGTTGAAGCTACCCATGTGCAAGTAGTGGAAGCTAATTATGCTGAGCCTTTCGACATGAATATGGTCGAGATAGAAAAAATGTCAAATCACAGTTTTGATTTGATTGAAGCCACTGAAGGTTTCGACAACGTTGTCAACATGGTGGGAGTTACTGAAGATTCTCGTATTCGCCACAACGTAGAGGAAGTATCAGGAGATGAATTGACTATGCCTATTCTGATCAAGGTCACTGAGGATCTTGGAGAGAAAATCAATGTTGAGGCTGTTGAGGATTCCAACGACCAAAATAAGGTTGAAGCCACTGAGGGTTTCGACCACCAAGGTGAGCCCAGGGTCATTGAAGACGCTAAGCATCTGAGAAAGGAAGTTACTGAAAGCTTCCATAAAAGAGTCAACAAATTGGCTGGAGATGGGGTAGTTCGGGATAAGTTGAGGCTTTCCCCAACACTGATGAGAATGCCACTGAAAGCCTCAATAATAAAAATGAGGTCACTGGGGAAAATGTTTGTAGCCAGGCGAAGGGGGTCACTGAAGGCCTTAACAATGACACTAGTAATATCACCGACATTGGTAAGATTGCAAATAAAGACAATATGGAAATCACAGATGAGGCTGCTGAAGGCCCTCCACCAAAAATCACTTATAGGATACTTCGTAGAACCATGGAAGATCCTAAAGAGAAAGCAGCCCAAACCAAGAGTGTTTCAGCTTCAAAGGGGTCCTGCAAAGTCGAAGAGGCTCTCATAAAGAAAATGGACAAATTGAGTCTTGCTGATAGGCAAGGGTTGGATATCAACATGGTCGAAGCTTCTCAAAAGAACAAAGGAAAGAATGAGATGGAATGTGTCGCTCCCGATAAATGGGACTGGCCCAAATAAAGGTACAGACGCGAACGGTCGGCGAAAGAGGTAGGTGAGAACACACAGGAGTGAACTCACTGGGAATGAAAAGAGTCGCCAGCTAGGCATTTTTATCCCGGAGGAAAGGCAATGCTGCATAGACCTAGAAAGATATGGATAAGACGGTTGCGAACCAGAGAGACTGAGAAAGGGGGTTGGTTACAACCTGGGAAGGTATTAGCACCCAGATTGTCCGCCGTACTCGACGGGATCCACGCTTAAAAGATTTGTGTTTTAAAGGGGTAGTGTCAGTGCAATTTGTGTGTAAAAGAGCTGGAAGAGAATGTACAGGTGTCAGTGTAAAAGAAGTGAAGTGTGATATATATACAGTGCCAGTGTAAGAACAGGAGTATAAAGCTCAAGATCATGAGGCCAAAAAAGTAAAGCTGGAGAAGGGGGAATGTACAGAGACTTTTGTTCGATAACTGTTAAGTTATGCCTACGTATCCTTTCGTGCAATGAGGAAGTCAGAACACCGTAGTTCGACCCAAAGAGACTGAAGGATGATTTGACTTGTGAACTGCTTGCTTATCTATGCTCAAGTGTATGACCTGTCTGGCCCAGGTGCAAACTGTCTTGCATTAGACGGAAGAAGCGGGTTCTCGTTTGTGAGTGAATGAGATGAGAAAAGAATCCCGGAGGAGACGGTTATTGTTTGTTTTTGAGTTTTCAGTCTTTTATTGCTTTTGAAAGTCTGTCATAAGTTAATGAGCTTAAGCCTAAACCAATGGATTTAGTAAACTCATCACATCATCCCTCTGATTAGGGGTAATGAGAATACCTTAAGTGTGAAGTCAGCTTCTCACACTTAATCACCTTTGATGTAGGATTAAGATCATTAACCTACTTGTGATTATTTAGATGTTTTTGGTGTTTTTGTTTAGTGTTAAGTAATGAGGTTAAGCCGTAATCAAGGATTAAACAGACTCATTACACCATCCTAATAGAAGGATAATAGATGAGAATGTTTAAGCTGAGGAAAGCTCCTCAACTTAATCCATGATTAGGGATTAAACTCATGACAAAACAAACCCTTGGTTAAGTGGATTTTAATTGATGGTATGATGATGAAGTAATTTTTAGGGTTTGTAAGACAACTTGAGGGGGACTTGTCCATTAACACTAGGGTTAGTCCTTCTTAACCATTTAAGGAAGAATTAGAACCCTAATGCAAGGCCCAAGTTACAAGCTTGATGTCTTGATGATTATTAAGTGAATTGATTAAGAGATTTAAACACATTAAGGGTTTAACACTTAAGATTAAAGTTATACACTCCATCCTAATAGAAGGATGCAGGCATAAGCTTAATCTCAAAGCCTTAAAGCCTTCAGGGTTTAGTCCCTGATTATGAGGTGAGAAGAAAGACTCAATGAGACACAAAGGTAAAAACTAAGTGGGGGGACTAATCAGAACCCTAATCATTGTCATGCTTGGTTGTCCCTAAGGTTTGTGAGGTTTACAAGAGAAGTCTTCAATGGAACCACCAGGAAGCAGATGAAAGGAGCAAAGAGAAAGCAAAGCAACTTGCTTCATTCAAGAAGTCAAGTCACTTGAGGAAAGAAAGTAAGAAGAAAAAGAATGAGCAAGATCAATCTCAAACTCATATAAAAATGCAGCATGGATGCAAGAGAGAGATGAGAAGAAAGTATGAGAAGTGAAGGCAAATCCACTTCCCAAAGTTACTTACCACCTGAAAAGTTAAAAAGAAATGCAATGCAATGCAAAATGAAATGGAATGTCATGATGAGAAACAAAACCAGAAGCATATATGGGATGATAATGATGCTATGAGATGATGCAAACAATAGATAAGGCATGGTGATGATCATATAAGCTCATGGATGCAAATGAAGCAAGCTAAGACACATGAACATACATGAAAAGTTATGAGATGCATATGGCATACAACATGGCAAATGCAAGATGCAATGATCAAACATGCTTTCAATATGTCTTAAGATGTCAAGTGAATCAAATGGATGCATAAAATGCTATGGCAAGTCATGTTGTGCAAGCAAATGCAAGATGGATGCATATGGAAGCCCAAATTAGGGTTTATGATCAAAGCATCAAACACAAACCAAAATCAGAAGCAAACATCAATATAAAAATTTGAAAATGCACTCAAAGGATCCCTAATCCTATACTAACTCACTGCCCAAAGGAGAAGTTCCAACTCTTAACCTAACTCAAGTTATGATTTTCCTAAGTTTTCTAGGGTTTTAGGGATCCTTAACAAGAAAAATGCCAAACAAATGGGAAATGAAAGATCAAATCATGACCATTTAATCCTACAAACTACATGATATGCTAAACACAATGCAAAAAGAACCAAAGTCCAACTCTTTAGGGTTAGGCAGAAATGATTTTTGGAAGCTTGGATCAAAATAATGCCTAACAATGATTTTAATTCCATGGAAAAATCTCAAAATGCATCAAGATCAAAAAATAAATTTGGTTTGAGGGTTGGACAATGTTTCTAAATGTTTTTAAAGGTTTCATGAATTTTTTGGTGATTATTAAATACCTAAAAGTATTTTTAATTAATTAATTCTCATTAATTAATTAAAAATAAACTTTTAAATATTTAAAAATACTTTTTAAATGCAAAAAATGAAAATAAAAATATTTTTGTGTTCTGAAATTAAATAATAACTTGTATAAAAAATTTCAGAATTTTTGAAAAGGGTTTACTATTTTTAAATAAATGTACAAAACAATGTAATTAAATGAAAATAAAAATGAATTTGAACTGAAATAAAGAAAAGTCAACAGATCCAAGGGCCCTCATTTAAACTCACACGCGCGCGCATTGACTTGGCGCCATATCCAAGGGCCAGCATTCAAGCTCACTAACCCTAATTAATTAGCCCTAATCAGCCCTTAATGACTTTCAGGTGACCGGAACAGTGTTCTGGTCATCTTCTCCGATCACCCAAAACCACAAACTCCCTCTACACGCATCTAAAACAAATTCTAATTAAACAGAAATGATCCCCACTCAAAAACGAATCAAAACCCCCATTCAAACAACATTTATCTTTCCTAAACAAAGAGAATCGAATCAATCTAGTTCTAGGGCAAAAAGTTTCAGAGACTGCATACATACTCATCTCTTCACCATTTTCAAAACCAACAACATATTCATGATCAGGGAAGCATGTAGAAGCTATTAAGAACTTAAAAATTCATTTCTGGAAAAAAAAGTTCTTGAGCCACCTGAGTTTTGAAGCTTTCAGTTTGCAACTTTCTGGCTTCTTTCCTTTGTGCAATCCACTCCTATGACCTCCCTTATGAACTCTGGATGTTTAGAGAAGGTTTGTGCTGACTGGTTTGAGAGTTTGAACAGGTTCTGTTCAAGCTCAGGTGAGAATCGTGTTCTTGATTCTTTGAGTTTCAGGTTGATTTAGGGGGTGCTTTGTGATCAGGGTGATGTGTTGAGAAGGTCTGTGAAGTTTGTTTGAGTGTTTGTGGCTTGTATGAAGAATTTCGAAAGCTTTTGCTCTAAGGGTGGAAAATGAGGATGCTGTGTTCTTGTGTGTTTCAGGCTTTTGTGTTGTGATGTTTAGCTTGCATTTTGTTTGTATAAACAAAGCTCATTGGTCAGAAGATGTGACATGCCCTTTTGTGATAGGTATGGTAGCTTTTGCAATTTTGTCAACTTTGTGTAAGAGAAAGCATGGGTCTTGTTCTAGCCAAGTACAAGGGTTGTGGGCTGCGCAGCATGGTGAGGGGAAAGGCTAGGGTGGTTCAGCAACCAAGGCAGCAAGTGGATGAGAAGTGATCATGAGCTTTTGCAACTTGACTTTGCTTTTGGTTTTCATGAAGGAAACTTGATCCATGGGCCATAAAACTTGTAATCCTTTGCCCCATTCTGATTTTTAAGACTTGTGTGATGTTTGTATAAGGATTAGACATCAATTAGAAGTCACAAATTGCCTTGGTACAAGTTTTTGCAAGTTTCTCATTTGGTGCATAATTTGAAAATTTAGTGATTTTTGCCAACTTTGATGAACCATAACTTTTGATCAAAAATGAATTAGGTCATGTTCTTGTACTTTTTGAAAAGGGAAAGATCTATTCTACAACTTTCATGACCAAAGTTTTTCCATTTGAAACCTTTTTGAATCAAAAAGTAAGGGTTGAAAAAGTTGCATAAAAATGACATTTTCATTAAAAGTCAAACTTGCCCAAAAAAGTCAACTTTGCAAAAACTTCAAATTCTTCAATTTTGTGAATTTCAAACTTCTTCCATGATCAAATAAAGATAATACACACTCAAAATGATGAAGATCACCCCTTGGTTGGGTCATTGGGGGCCTCAGATGCCCTGATTTTGCACTGACTTGTCTGAAAAGTCAACTCTTGATCAGATGACTTCCCCATGGAATCTCTTCATGAAAATTGATATGCATACTCCCTATACCATATAGAGACCAATAGAAACAAGAATGACCAAAAAAACTGGAGTTATGGCCTCTGAAACCAAAACCCTAATTTTAGGTCATCTGTGTAGTCTAGCCTGGCTCTGCTTCCATACCAATCCCAGTTCTTGTGATTCTTTGACATTCTTGACTTTGAGAGGATATAATATGATACTTGAACACATATGGACCCCTTTGAAGTGATTGATGGCCTTTGGAGTGGCTCAAGAAGCTCTTGGATTGCTCAGATCACAAAGCCTAGATGCAGATGACTTAGAATCTATGCAGTGAATCAAAAATATAATATGAGATGGTATGATGGTGTTTATGCATATGAAATGGTCACAAGCCATGGTGTGAATGGGTGAGGGCAAATTTGGGGTGTTTACAGAATGTCGTCGAGAGGAGTATCAAAGGGAAACCTATCCAAAGGAATGTGAAAATTTGGCAGATGTTTATCCAAAGGTGCCAAAAGAAGAATACTTAAGTGATGTTATGTCCGCGCTGCAGCTCCATTTTCGACAGAAAGGCGACAGCGAACTTGGAGGAAGTAGAGAAGTCAATGACAAGGAGTAATTGGTTTCAAAAGCTAGCAGTCGAAGCCAGTGGATATGATCCAAGGAGAAGCAAATATCACTTCCAGAGCCCTAGGGGCAGGTACCACAATACCTACAAGCCATCAGGCAAAGTACCTAATGACAGATGGGTACAACCCATTAGGGATGCCTAGAGGCCTAGAGAATGGAAACGTTTTGAAGTTCAAAGGGGATCCCCAGTCGAAATAAAAAAGGAAGCTGAGAAGCAGAGGCATATGACATATCCTTCAAAGAACTATAAAGGGAAGAACCCCCATGTCAAAATCTCAATGGAGGAGGTTCTAGAGGCAAAAAAGGACTGAGAAAGAAGCAACGAACGGACTAAATGCCAAGGAGAAAAATGTTGGCGAGAACAAAGCAGAATCCAGCATAAACACTCAAGTGGGAGAAAGCGACAAGCTCCACAAAGGAAAAGACACCATCAACCGGCTACCATTGTCAAAGCTTACCAACGCATTGGCAAAAGCTGACGAAGCTACTAATAGCTTCGAGTCTGACAAAGAGGGCTCATTCGACGTGATTTGTAATGTAGTCTCCGTACTTCCCAGGGAATACGACAGAGTAATGGAAGTAGAGGATGAAGAGGATACCTTGATGGATAGTACAGTGGGGTCAAGACCCGTATGCTACTATATCATGAATAACGGATGTGTCGAAGAACAAAATGCTTTCTTCGAAAAACCAGATGATTCAATGAAGGGACATCTGAAACCCTTGTTCATAAAAGGAAAGGTCGAAGACACAAGCGTCAACAAAATCCTAGTAGATGGAGGGGTTGTTGTAAACCTAATGCCCCACTATATGTTGAAGAAAATTGGCAAAAATGACTCTGATGCAAAACCACATAACATGGTTCTGTCGAACTATGAAGGAAAAGTGGGCACAACCATGGGTGTCATTCAAGTAGATCTGATAGTTGGCACTATCACCAGGCCAACAATGTTCATAGTTATTGTATCAAGGGCGAACTACAACTTGCTGCTAGGTAGGGAGTGGATCCATGGAGTATGAGCAGTATTATCGTCGATACACCAAAGGATAGTCATATGGCGTCCTGATGGGATCATCGAAAATATTGAGGCAGATCAAAGTTATTTCATGGCTGAAGTGAAAAGCATAACTAATCGAAGCTTCGACAAAAACTTGGCCCACATAGCTCCTTACAACCCAACTGACTTCGACCTGACAGCGTCGGACAACGCCTATTGCTCTATGTACTTACATCCGACACATGGATTCCAACAGGACAAAGAGGTAATTGGCGAACCAAGCCATGTTTGGGGAACTACTGATATAGAACCAACTGGTTGGGATAGTGAATTTGACGGCAACTATGAGTGAAGTTACAGCACTAACGAGACTAACGACCTATATGGCCGAAAATAAACTAAAAGCGGCTCTTGAAGCCAAAGCAAAGTATATGGATGTCGAAGCCAAGGAAGAAAGTTCACATCCATCATGCCCTCACCAAGGCATAGATGAAGAAAATAAAAATGAGCAGACAGGCGAATGCCAGAATCACAAGTTGGATGCCATCTACGACGACGAACCATTGGGATTCGAAAAAGACCCAACTTCAACTAACATGAAGATGGTGGCACAAGATCCTCTAGAAGAAATAAATCTGGGACTGGGGGCAGAAAGAAGGCCAACCTATATAAGTGCAACTATGGACCCCCATTTCAGAATCGAATTAGTTCAGTTGTTGAAAGAATTCAAGGACTGCTTCGCTTGGGACTATGACGAAATGCCAGGCCTCGACAGGAGTTTGGTCGAACTGAAACTTCCTATAATTGAAGGAAAGAAGCATGTGAAGCATGCTCCAAGGCGTTTCGCACCAGAGGTTTTGTCAAAGATAAAAGAGGAGGTCAAAAGACTTCTCAAGTGTAAATTCATTCGTCCGACCAGGTATGTCGAATGGATTTCAAATATTGTACCTGTAATAAAGAAAAATGGCTCATTGAGGGTGTGCATTGATTTTTGAGACTTAAATTCTGCCACCCCAAAGGATGAATATCATATGTTAGTAGCAGAAATGCTAGTAGACTCTGCAGCAGGGCACGAGTACCTAAGTATGCTAGATGGATATTCTGGTTACAACCAAATCTTCATTGCAGAGGAAAATGTTGCAAAAAGAGCCTTTCGGTGTCCCGGAGCAATAGGAACGTACAAATGGGTAGTTATGCCCTTTGGTTTGAAAAACGCTGGGGCTACATACCAAAGGGCTATGAATTCCATATTTCATGATTTTATTGAAACATTCATGCAAGTATACATTGACGATATTGTAATAAAGTCTGTTTCAAAAACACATCATTTAAACCATCTTCGACAATCCTTTGAGAGGATGAGAAAACTTGTTTAAAGATGAACCCCCTTAAATGTGCGTTTGGTGTGCAGGCTGGATATTTCCTAGGTTTTGTGGTCCACAAAAAGGGAATCGAAATAAACGTTAATAAAGCTAAAGCAATAATGGAGGCGAAAGCTCATTCGACAAAGAAAGAACTACAGTCACTGCTGGGGAAGATTAATTTCCTTAGAAGATTTATTTCAAACCTCGGTGGAAAACGCAAGCTTTCTCCCCCCTGCTTCGACTCAAAAAAGAAGATTTCACATGGGGGCAAGAACAATAAGAAGCTTTTGACAAGATAAAAGGATACCTGGCAAGCCCTCTAGTCTTGACGTCACCTAATAGACAAAGAAGCATGAGGTTATATATCTCAACATCCGACAAGACCCTTGGAAGCATGCTTTGTCAGGAAGATGAAAATGGCGTCGAAAGAGCCATCTATTATCTCAACAGAGTATTAAATGACGCTGAAACTAGATATAGTGTAGTAGAAAAGTTATGTCTTTGTGTATATTTCTCTTGTACAAAATTAAAACACTATATAAAACTAGTTGATGTATTTGTATCATCTCATTTCGACGTAATGAAATATATGCTTTTTAAATCTATTTTGCATAGTCGAATTGGGAAATGGTGGCTGACTTCATAGCCGACCATTCCATAGACGATAGTGAAATAAAGTACGTCGAATTACAACCTTGGAAATTGTATTTCGACGGTTCCAGCCATAAGAATGGTGTAGGTATAGGTATATTGATTATTTCTCCTGATAAAACTCCAACAAAATTCAAGTATAGGGTCAAAGACCCTTGTTCAAACAATGAAGCTGAGTATGAAGCTTTAATTGTCGGGCTTGAAACCTTGTTGGAATTGGGGGCAACTCGAGTCGAAATAATGGGCGACTCAGAACTAGTAATAAAACAACTAACCAAAGAGTACATATATGTTAAAGAAAATCTGATTATATACTTCGTCATAGCCAACAGGCTCCTGAAAGCATTCGACACTGTGACCCTTAAACATATTCCTAGAATAAAAAATCAAGAGGCCAATGATTTGGCTCAGATTGTATCAGGTTACAGGGTATCAAGAGAAAATCTGGAGAAAGCTATTGAAGTAAGGGGAAGGGTTGTATCGACCAAATTATCCCCATCAGATTTAGAATCAATGAAACTTGGTTATAGGGATGACGAAAACTTCGAAATTTTTAATATTGATAATTCATACGTGGATGACTGGAGAAAACCTATAAGAAGTTATCTACAAGACCCAAACAAAAGCATAGAAAGAAAAATAAAATATAGAGCATTGAGCTACGTACTCTTTGGGAATGAATTGTTTAAAAAGACTGCAGAATGAGTCTTACTAAAGTGCTTAGGCGAAGAAGAGGCGTATATTACAATGTCGAATGTACATAGTGGCACATGTGGTGCGCACCAAACAGGGCATAAGATGAAATGGCTACTATTTAGGCAGGGTTTATATTAGCCAACTATACTCAAAGACTGTGTCGAATTCGCGAAGGGTTGCCAAGAGTGCCAAGTCCACGCAGGAATACCACATGTTCCTAGAGGCGAACTACATTCGATCATAAAACCTTGGCCATTCAGAGGATGGGCTTTGGATCTAATTGGAGAAATTCGACCTGCTTCATCAAAAGGGAAAAGATATATTTTAGTAGGAATGGATTACTTTACTAAATGGATCGAAGTCATACCACTAACTAATGTGGATCAAGAAGCAGTTATAGAATTTATCCAAAAATACATAATCTATAGGTTTGGGATACCAGAAACAATAACCACTGACCAGGGGTCTGTGTTTACTGGTAAAAATATGCAAGCCTTTGCAATTGAAATGGGTTTTAAGTTATTAACGTCTACGCCCTATTATGCCCAAGCTAATGGACAAGTCGAAGCAGCAAATAAGGTAATAATAAATTTGATCAAAAAACATGTAGGTAAGAAGCCTAGAAATTGGCACAAAACCTTAGATCAAATTTTGTGGGCATGTCGAACGTCACCTAAAGAAACTACTAACTCTACCCCATTTAAATTAACATACGTACATGAGGCAGTGCTTCCATTCGAAATCTATTTACAAACCATATGCATCCAAAGACATCATGAAATTCCTTCAGATGTATATTGGAGTATGATGATGGATGAACTAGTAGACTTTGTCGCTCCCAAAGATTTGCATCCCGGTACAAGCGCGAACGGTCGGCGAAAGGAGAAGATGAAGTGAAGTGAAAAGAGTTGTCAGCTAGACATTTTTATCCCGAAGGAAAGTTAATGCTGCATAAACCTGGAAAAAGATGGATAAGACGGTCACGAACCAGAGAAACTGAGAAAGGGGGTTGGTTACAACCTGGGAAGGTATTAACACCCAGATTGTCCATCGTACTCGACAGGATCCACGCTTACAAGATTGTGTTTAAAGGGGTAGGTGTATGTGCTATCTGTGTGCAAATGCTGGAAAAGGAATATACAAGTGTCAGTGCAAAAGGTGAGTTGCTCAGTAACTGAGGCTTAAAAGGAATGCTGAAAGAGGGGGAAAGACACAGAGACTTTTGTTCGATAACAGTTAAGTTATGCCTACGTATCCTCTCGTGCAATGAGGAAGTCAGAACATCGTAGTTCGATTCAAAGAGACTAAAAGATGAAATGACTTAATGAACTGCTTGCTTGTCTATGCTCAAGTGTATGACTTGTCTGGCCCAAGTGCTAACTGTCTTGCATTAGACGGGAGAAGCAAGTTCTCGTTTGTGAGTGAAGGTGATGAGAAAAGAATCCCGGAGGAGACGATTATTGTTTGTTTTTGTGTTTTCAATCTTTTATTGCTTTTTGGAGTTTGTCATAAGTTGATGAGCTTAAGCCTAAACCAAGGGTTAGTAAACTCATCATATCTTCCCTTTGATTAGGGATAATGAGAATACCTTAAGTATGAGATAAACACCTCAAACTTAATTACCATGATGATGTAGGATTAAGATCAGTAACCTACTTGTGATTATTTAGATGTTTTTGAGTTTTGTTTTAGTGTTAAGTAATGAGTTTAAGCCATAATCAAGGATTAGTGAACCCATTACACCATCCTAATAGAAGGATAATAGATGAGCACACTTAAGCTGAGGAAGATACCTCAACTTAATCCATGATTATGGATTAACTTTGTGACAAAACAAGCCTTTATTAAATGGATTTTAAATTAAGGGTGAGATTAAGAAATGAGCTTTATGATTTGTAAGACAACTTGAGGGGGACTTGTCCATTAACACTAGGGTTAGTCCTTCTTAACCAATAAAGGAAGAATTAGAACCCTAATGCAATGCCCAAGTTACAAGCTATTGTCTTGGTATTTATTAAGAGGGATTGATTAAGATATTTAAACAGATTAAGGGTTTAACACTTAGGATTAAAGTTATACATTCCATCCTAAGAGAAGGATGCATGCATAACCCTAATCACAAAGTCTTAAAACCTTAAAGGTATAGTCTCTAATGATGAGGTGAGAAGAGAGACGCAAAGAAGACACAAAGGAAAAAACTAAAGGGGGACTAATCACAACCCTAATTATTGTCATGCTTGGATGTTCCAATGGTTTGTAAGGCTTGCAAAAGATCTTTTGAGAAGCCACCAATGGAAGAAGCAAATGAAAAGAGGAAGAAGCAGAAGAAACAAGTTACTTACTTCACTGAAGAAGATAAGTAACTTGGAGAAAGAAAGTGGATGATGAACATGAATGAGCAAGCTAACTCTAAAGCAAATGAAAATGCAGCAAGGATGTATGAGAAGAAAGAGAGGAAAAAATGAGAAGTGAAGGCAAATTCACTTCTCAAGTTACTTACCACCTGAAAAGGTTAACATAAATGAAAGAAATGAAATGAAAATGAAACATATGCAAAGGTAAAAAACCAAAAGCAGAAGAAAATACATGATGCAAATGATGCTATGAGATGATGCAAAGGCATGTCAAGTGCAATGAACGTTCATACAAGAGATGGAATGCAAAGGAAGCATGCTTTGAAGTTTGAAAGTTCATGAAAGTTCATGGAATGAAATGAATGCACATCAAGGAAAATGAATGAATAAATGATCAAGCATGATTTAAATATGTCCTAAGATGTCTAAGATGACATGTGAATGCATGAAATGTCATGGCAAGTTCATGTATGGATGCATATGCAAGATGAATGCAAATGAACATGAGAAATTAGGGTTTTAAGGCAACATGAGATGCAAAAGTCAAAAACAGAAGCAAATCATAAGATAAAAATTGCAAATGAACTCAAAGGAACCCTAACCCCATATGATATCATACCCCAAAGGGGGAGGTCTAACTCTTAACCTAAAGAAAGTTGTGATTTTTCTAAGTTAGCTAGGGTTTTAAGGTACCTTAAGGGAAAAAATGCAAATCAAATGGAAAATACAAGATAAATTTGTGACAAATATATACTAGATACTACATGCCATATGAAGATCAATGCAAAAAGAACCAATGTCAAACCCTTCATGGTTAGGCAGAAAAGAATTCTTGAAGTTAGGGTTCCAAAAAGGGATTTTTATGAACCCTAAATTCAAGAAAAATGTCAAAGTTGAATCAAAACCAAAAATAAATTTGTATGAATGGTTTGACAATGTTTCTAAATGTCCTAAGATGCAATGTGAATTATTTTGGAATTTTCAAAAACCTAAATGGTATTTTAATTAATTAATTTCCATTAATTAATTAAAATAAAAATTTAAATATTTTTTAAAATGCGTTTTTAATGCAAAAAATAAAAATAAAAATGTTTTTGGGTGAAGAAAAATATTTGAAATCAAAATGCAGAAGAAAATATTTTTTGGAATTTTCTAAGTATTTTAAATTAATTGTGCAAAATAAATGCAATAAAATGAATTAAAAATGAAAATAAGAGAAAGTAAGCTGATCCAAGGGACAGGATTTGAATTAGGGAAACCCTAGTTGACCAGCGCGCAAATGAGTGGTTGAGATGCACTCTGGGTTAATTTATTTAATTAATTCTAATTAGCTAATTAAATGAGAATTAGGGTTTAATGAGGCAATCTGAGCCATCCAAACACGCGGGTAAGCAAGATCCTACGGCTATCATTTAAACTAACCCTAAACCCTAATTAACCTCTTAATGACTCTCAGGTGGTCGGAGAAGACCTCCGGTCATCTTCTCCGGCCAGCTTTTCACCCTAACTTCCACCCTAGTCCATCCCAGACCCCTAACTCTCCAGAATCACTCAACTAACAACCCTAAACACGAATCCAGCAACAAAATCCATTTATTTTCACTCAAGATCTTGAATCAAAGGCAAACGGAAAAATACGCAAAAATTTCAGAAGCTTCATACATGCTTGTTTCTCACTCATTTTCAAGACAAAATAGATCATGATGATCAGCAAAGCACAAAGAACATTTCTATAACAAGAAATTACATTTCTGGAAAATTTGTTCTTGAGGATACCTGAAGTGAAGCTTTCTCAATCTGAGCTATCTGGCCTCCTCTTTGGTGCAAACTGACTCCAATGATCCTCCTCGTGATGCTTTGATGCTTGGAAGGAGTTTATAATGGCTGGTTTAGGTGGTTGTTCTTCAGCTGGTCAGAAATCGTATTTCAGTTTTGTTTGGTTTTAGGCTGCAATGAAGGGTGGGAAATGATCCTCTTGTGATGCTGAGTTGATTGATGAAAAGAGTTTGAAGTTTGAGTGTGTGTGCTATTAGTTTCAAAAGCTTTTGCTCTTGGGGTGATTTTTGGGAACTTAGTGATTCTGAAGTGTTAGGCTGGCTTGTGTTGTGTTATGAGTTGTGATTGATCCACATAATAAGCTTTGATAGGTCAGAAGAGTTGTTGTGGCCTATGGTGATTGGTATGGGCTCTCTTGAAAAAAGTCAACAAAACTTGTACTTGAGGTATGGGCTGGTATTGCAGCTGGATTTTGGCTTGTCCTGGCTCAGCAAAGATCAAGGAGAGCCATGGAAAATGTTTTGTGGTGATTCAGCAAGTTTATGAGAGGTTTTGTGCCCTTTTGCAAATTTGAAGAGTTTTGGCCCCTTTTGAATTTCTTGAAGTTCAAGGCATGAAATGAGATGATTCTTGGGCCAATTCTGATTCTTAGGCAATGCACTATGTTTGTATGATGCATAGAAGTGTATTAGAGGTCACAAAATGGCTTGGTAAGTGGTTTTGCAAAAATCCATCTTTGGTGTATTCTTGAAAATTATAGGATTTTTGCCAACTTTGAAAGATCATAACTTGAGTTCCATAATGAATTAGAACTTGTTCTTGTACTTTTTGTAAAGGGAATGATCCAATCTACAACTTTAATGACTAACAATTTTTCATTTGAAGCATTTTTGGTTGAGAAAGAGGAGGTTGAAATACTTTCCCAAAATGGAAAGTTTCCATTACAAGTCATTTCCATTTTTGGCAACTTTTGGTTTAGCTCAATTTTCTCCAATTTTGTGAACTTCCAAGCACTTCAATGATCAAATAAAAATCATATAACTTCAATTTGATGAAAAATCCACTTTGGTTCCATTGTTGGGGGCCTCAGATGCCCTGATTTTGCTCTGACTTGCTCAAGAAGTTACCCAATGAACAGATGACTTCCACAATGAATTTCTTCATCAAACTTGGTACATATGATCCTTATAACATATTGAGACTATTAGAAACAAGAATGACCAAAAAATTTGGAGTTATGGCCTCTGAAACCAAAACCCTAATTTCAGGTCATCTGTGCAGTGAAACCCTAGCTTTGCTTCCATGCCTTGCCAGTTCTTGTGATTTCTTGACTTCCTTGATCTTTAAGGGATATAAAATGATGATTGAACATACATGGACCCTCTTGGAATGATTGGAGACCTTTGGAGTGGCTCATATGGATCCTTGGATTGCTCAGATCACAAACCCTAGATGCAGATGAATTTGAACTATGTAGATGAAACAAAAATGCAATATGATATGCTTAAACTAATGAAAATATGAAAGATCACAAGCCATGGTGTGAACTTAGTGAGGGAAAATTTGGGGTGTTTACAGCTGCCCCTATTCAAACATTAGTTAGTTATGCGGGATGTAAGCGCCTGGCTTATTAGACAAACAAGATAACTTGTGGTTGAATACCAAAGACAGTCCAGAATTTGCACTCACTGGGGAGAAGAAGAAAAGGGATATAAATTGTAAAAGAAAGTGTAGTATGATTATCAAATGAAAGCGATGGAGGACGACCATCGAGCAGAGGACGACTGCTGGGGATAAAGCAATGACGGGGATGGCCGACATGCTGGGGAAATAAAGAGACCATGATGGGGACGACCATCGAGCAGAGAAATAAGACCCTCTGGGGAATTAAGTTAAGGCAATGATGGGGACGGCCATCAAATTTGCAAAGTAAGGTAAACAACGATGGGGATGGCCATTGGTTTAAAGAATAAATAAAATAAATGACGAGGGACGGTCATCAAAGGTGAAGGATGATCACCTAGCAGGGGACGACTGCTCTTTATCCCGACATAGGACGAATGTCGGATAGAAAAAGTCGACGATAGGGACGGCCATCGGATAAGCGTGATGAAGGACGATCATCAAGAGGTGAAGGACGATCACCTAGTAGGGTACGACTGCTCTCGGGGTTTTATCACGACATAGGACGAATGTCGAATAACAAGATCAACGATGGGGACGGACATTGGATAAAATGATGAAGAACGATCATCAAAGAGGTGAAGGACGATCACCTAGCAGGGGACGGCTGCTCTTTATCACGACATAGGATGAATGTCGGATAGAAAGGGGTTCCAATAATGGAGACTCCGTTGGGGAAATGATGAGGGACGGTCATCCAAAGGTGAAGGACGTTCACCTGGCAGGGTACGGCTGTCGAAAGTATCACGACATAGGACGAATGTCGGATAGAAAAAGCTGTTCCGCTGGGGAATGGTAAACACGGACGGGTGCTTACGCCTAAGAATAAAAGGCATAAGTGTTTGACATGGTGTATAGATTAAAGATGCGTATGAGCATCCTTAGGATCGCGATACGAACGAGTATCAGTAGAAACAAACGCTGACGCATGTTCAGAGATGATAGTACGGACGAGTACCAACTAGTTAACAAAGAACACGGACGAGTGTCGAATCTGTGGGGAATGAGTGTATATACCAGATACAGACGAGTACCTGTATAAGTATGAGTGAGTATTTGTGAAGTATGAGCAAGACATGGACAAGTGTTCAACTTGCTGGGGAGTGGTGACACTGACGGGCGTCAGAAGAGAACTGTATAAGTTATGAATAATCATTTGTATATGAGAGTGTAAAACGGTATTCTGGCAACCTGTGGGGATAGGATGACATAGACGAGTGTCGAAAAGAGTGTATTATGAAGAAGTGCTTGGTTTATAACAAGTGTTTGGGCAACCATGCTGGGGAGTGGTGACACGGACGGGTGTCAAGAGAGTATGTAGGTATTGGTATCCGAAGAGGATGTTTTGGCTTATCTGCGGGGGATGATATGACACAGACGAGTTGTCGAAAGAGTATATATGAACAAGCATCTGTTGGAGAGTGCAAAGGGGACGCTTTGGCCTTTATTTGCAAGGGATGTGAGTCTTTATACATATTGTTGATGTGGTATTGTTGGTATTTACAGGTGACTGGTTCAACCCTGACTTGTGATCATGCAAAATGTTTGATTTTTTTCGTAATGCTCCATATTAGACGGAATGCTACGCTTTGTGGGGAAAATGATGTGAATGCTATGTTTATGCAAAAGAAAATGATCTGAAACTCGGATCCCGCTGCTGTGGAGATCTCTGGCTGATCTGCTTGAAGGAGAATCCCAGTTGGGGAAGAGATCATTGGTAGATCTGATAAAACATATGGTTCTTCTTGGGGAAATAGATTACTGATAAATCAATCCTGTAAGGAGAAAACCCAGCAGGGGATGAAGAAGCTTTCGTCACTTTGTTGTGTGAGAACTTCAGGAATTGCTCTTTTGGGTAGAGGCTGGAACTCTGCGGGGAGTCGATTCTTCTGTCTTTAAGACCTGACACTTTGTTTGGGGGAGGAAAAGATCACTGAACGATCTTCCTAGAGATTTCTGTGGGGATCTCGACTGGGGATGAGGATGCTTTGACAACTCTGTTGGGGACAGAAGTATTTTAGTGGATGCTTGGAGAAGATGTGTTGTGGAAATGGTGTTTGGCATGCCCCATGCTGCGTATTGAATACCTGCAACCTGTTAAGACAAAGAAACGCACAAGTGTCCCGAGGTATCCCTTACCGGATTCCGTCATAGGAGTTAGATATTCCTGAGAGTAAATACATTTCCTGCAAGCATTTATTAAGAAGGGCTTATTTGTTTTGTGCAAGTACTGTATCATGAATTTTGGACATTTTGCAAACGAAACAAAAATGTACAAAACAAGGTGTGATTGAAATCTGATTTTATTAATCCGGGTGCCCTGAATTGGCAAATACAGTAAAAGGAACAAATCCCCTGGGACGAGGAGATTGTTACAAATTGAAAAAATAAAGGTGCTGGCAATGTTGACAACGCTCCGTTGAGCTTCCTTTGCTATGACCTGTATGACCTTGACGTTCTTCTCATCTTGCTTTCTAAAGAAGGTTGATTTTGACCGATGCTTTATCCTTTCGAAGCTTGTCATGTTATGGTGATACAGATGAATTCAGAATGCAGTTGTTCGCTTATTCCCTGATTTTGCGTGGATCTCCCTTTCGGGTTTTCAATCCACTGGGATACCCATTTTTTCCTGAGCTGTCTAGTGCGGCTTTTTAACTCAGCGGGTGTACATTTTTTTCAATTTTCCCTTATTTTTTCCCGAGTCTTTTATTCTGTTTTTGACTCGCCGGGATGCCCTATTTTTTCCTGGACTTACATTCTGTTTTTATGTCCAACGGGTCATTTTATGTGAAGTATTTTTTAACTGCATCCGAATTCACAGGGGATAAGAAATCTTCGCCATCCATAGTAGTGAGCATCAATGCTCCACCAGAGAAAACCTTCTTTACTATGAACGGACCATCGTAGTTCAGATTCCACTTGCCCCTGTGGTTTGTATGAGGAGGAAGAAGTCTTTTCAGCACAAGATCTCCCATTTGGTATTCCCGAAGCCTGACTTTCTGATCGAAGGATTTCTTCATTCTTTTCTGATATAACTGCCCGTGACAGATTGCAGCTAATCTCTTCTCTTCGATCAGATTCAGTTGATTGTACCGAGAACGGACCCATTCTACTTCGTCCAGCTTTACATCCATCATTACCCGTAATGAGGGTAATTCAACTTTAACAGGTAGGACCGCCTTCATACCATACACAAGTTGATACGGTGTTGCCCCAGTGGATGTTCTGATTGAGGTATGATACCCGTGTAAGGCAAATGGTAGCATTTCATGCCAGTCTTTGTAAGTAACCACCATCTTTTGTACAATCTTCTTGATGTTTTTGTTAGCTGCCTCAACAGCGCCATTCATCTTTGGCCTGTAAGGAGAAAAGTTGTGATGTTGGATTTTGAAGTCCCGACATAGTTCTGCCATCATTTTGTTGTTCAAATTGGAACCATTATTAGTGATGATTCGCTCGGGTACTCCATATCGACAGATGATGTCTCTTTTCAGGAATCTGGCTACCACTTGTCTGGTGACGTTTGCATATGACGCTGCTTAAACCCATTTGGTGAAATAATCAATGGCTACCAGGATGAATCGGTGGCCATTTGAAGCAGTCGGTTCAATCTTTCCAATCATGTCAATGCCCCACATGGCAAAGGGCCAAGGTGAGGACATCACGTTCAAAGGATTTGGAGGCACATGTACTTTGTCTGCGTAGATCTGGCATTTATGACACTTCCTGGCATAGGCACAACAGTCTCCATCCATTGTGATCCAGTAGTAACCTGATCTTAACAATTTCTTTGCTATTGCATGTCCTCCAGCATGGGTACCGAAAGATCCTTCATGCACCTCGATCATCAGCAAGTCTGCTTCTTTCTTATCAACACATCTGAGCAGAACCATGTCAAAGTTTCTCTTGTATAATGAGCCATCAACATTAAGGAAGAAACTACCAGCCAGCCTTCTTAATGTCTTCTTATCATTGGATGATGCCCCAAGTGGGTATGTTTGATCCTCTAAGAAGCACTTGATGTCATAGAACCAAGGCTTGTCATCTTTAGCAATGTCCATAGAGAATACGTATGATGGTCGGTCAAGTCTGGATACCGAAATCCGAGGCACAAAATTGGCAGTCTGAACCTTGATCATGGAGGAAATGGTAGCTAAAGCATCTTCAAATTGATTTTCATCTCGAGGGATATACTCAAGTTTGACTGTCGTGAAGAAAGTCAATAATCTTCTCGTATAGTCACGGTATGGAATCAAATGCTCTTGGTGAGTGTACCATTTTCCGTTGGTCTGATTGATTACCAAAGCTGAATCCCCGAATACAATTAGAGTCTTGATCCTGAGGTCAATGGCTTCCTCAAGACCCATGATACACGATTCGTATTCAGCTTCGTTGTTAGTGCATGCAAAGGTGAGTTTTTCCGAGAAAGGCATATGAACTCCTTTAGGTGTAATGAGCACTGCACCAACTCCACGACCATTCATATTGACAGCCCCATCAAACATCATTATCCATTCTTCTTCTGGGTCAGGCCCTTCAGTGTGAACAGGCTCTTCGTGATCTTTTGCTTTCAGGAACATGATATCTTCATCAGGGAAGTCAAATCTCATGGGATGATAATCATCAATGGGTTGCTCGGCTAGATAGTCAGACAATACACTGCCTTTGATGGCCTTTTGAGATGTGTATTGAATGTCATACTCTGTCAGAATCATTTTCCATCTTGCAACCCTTCCGGTAAGTGTTGGCTTCTCAAATATGTACTTGACGGGGTCCATCTTTGAGATCAACAAGGTAGCGTGAGTCAACATATACTGTCTTAGTCGACGAGCAGCCCACGCTAAAGCACATCAAGTTTTCTCGAGCAGTGAATAACGTTGTTCACAGTCGGTAAACTTTTTGATTAGGTAGTATATTGCATACTCTTTTCGACCAGAATCGTCATGCTGGCCCAACACACACAGCATTGATCCTTCTAATATTGTCAGGTACATTATTAGAGGTCTTCCTTCAACTGGAGGCATAAGAATTTGAGGTTCTTGTAGGTACTCCTTGATCTTGTCAAAAGCCTTCTGACAATCTTCATTCCACCTGACCGTTTGTTCTTTTCTTAACAGTTTGAACAGGGGCTCACAGGTTGTAGTAAGATGAGATATGAACCTTGATATGTAGTTCAATCTACCTAGGAACCCCCGAACTTCCTTTTCAGTCCTAGGTGCAGGCATCTCCTAAATGGCCTTGACTTTATCGGGATCAATCTCAATTCCCTTTTCACTTACGATGAATCCCAGCAACTTACCGGATCATACCCCAAATGTGCATTTGTTGGGGTTTAGCTTGAGCTGATACTTTCTCAGACGCTTGAATAACTTCAGCAGATTTACCAGATGATCTTCTTCGGTGAGGGACTTGGCAATCATGTCATCCACGTAGCATTCAATTTCTTTGTGGATCATATCGTGGAATAACGTTACTATAGCCCGTTGATAAGTGGCACCAGCATTCTTTAGTCCAAAAGGCATTACCTTGTAACAAAAAGTGCCCCAAGGTGTGATGAAGGTTGTTTTCTCCATGTCTTCGGGTGACATTCTGATCTGATTATACCCTGAAAAACCATCCATGAAGGAAAACACCGAGAACTGAGCTGTGTTGTCGACCAATACATCAATGTGAGGTAAAGGGAAGTCATCCTTCGGGCTAGCTCTGTTCAGATCCCGGTAATCCACACACATCCGTACTTTGCCATCCTTCTTAGGCACTGGTACAATATTAGCGACCCACAGCGGGTAACTAGTCACAGCGAGGAACCCGACGTCCCACTGTTTTTGTACCTTTTCTTAAATCTTCATAGCCATATCTGGACGAGTACGGCGCAACTTCTGTTTCACTGGAGGACAATCTTCTTTCAAAGGCAGCTTGTGCATAACAATGTCCGTATCTAGACCCGGCATGTCTTGATAGGACCAAGCAAAGACGTCGACGTACTCTCGAAGCATGTCAATAAGCTGTTCTTTCAATGAATCTTGCAGACCGGCCCCGATCTTCACTTCCTTCAAGTCTTCTTCGGTACCAAGATTAACTGTTTCAACCTCCTCCTAATGAGGGGTGATCACTTTCTCTTCCTGCCTCAACAACCTGGCTAACTCTCCAGGTAACTTATAGTCTTCTTCAACCCCTTCATCAGCTTGATTGATTGGATTGTCGAAGTCATACAAAGTCATAGCAGTGTTGTTGTCGGTGCAATCTGGAGGATAATCTCTACAAGGGTTGAGATTGGTTCGTTTTAGTGATCAGTTTTAATCTTGTTTAGAAAAGTGAAAAATGAAGTTATTTATTTTGAAAACATTGCCATTTTATTGTTTTGTACAAAAGTGAAAAATGAAAAGACAGTGAGTGAAAAAATAGACTCGTTTGCAAAAGATGTCCGATATTCATTGATTAATCATTTGCATAAAATTACAATATGGCCCTATTACAAAATGAGTCCTGACACCTTGGGCAAGATGTAGGACTTGATGCATGCTAAAAAGACAGGAAATAATAATTACTCTGCAGGAGTAACCCTTATAATTTCCTGGGAAGACCAATTAAGGACTTGGTTCCCCGAGATCCTTGGACGTATCCAGCTCTCCAGGTTGCGGTCGCTTTCCGCCTCGTCTTCCAGATTATTAACAGCATCTGGGGTGAGCATCCCCCCACTGATGAACTTGGGCTCTTTGGAAGCCTCTGATTGATCTTGTCGGAATGGTCTGTAACCCAAACCGAATCTATCTTCCTTCTTTTCCACTGGCAGCAGCTTGCCCCAGCCTTGAGCAGTACCTTCTTCAACAACCTTCCGGGCTTGCTGATAAGAGATGATTGAAGTACCCATCCTGTCTTCCTGAGATGCAGCCAATACTCCAGTAGCTTCATTGACATTCAGGGCCTCAAACCCTTGGCTCATTGTCTCATGGATTTCACCATCCATCTCAATATACTTGTATGTAGCCAGATGGCTAACAAAGATGTCTTCCTCACCACAGATGGTGATAATCTGTCCTTCCCATTCATACTTCAGTTTCTGGTGAAGGGTCGACGTTATTGCGCCTGCAGCGTGAATCCAGGGTCGACCTAACAAACAACTATATGCCAGCTGTATGTCCATCACATAGAAAATGGTCTTGAAGACTTGTGGACCGATTATCACTGGCAACTCCACCTCTCCCAGAACAGATCTTTTGGAGCCATCAAAAGCTCTGACCACAAGGTTACTTGGCCGGAGAGCTATCCCATCATACTCAAGCTTGACAAGAGCTTTCTTTGGTAAGACATTGAGTGAGGACCCAGTGTCTACAAGCACATGAGATAAGAAAGCTCCTTTGCACTCCAGGGTTATATGCAAAGCTTTGTTGTGGAAACGTCCTTCTGTTGTTAAATCAGCATCAGTAAAACCTAGCCCATGGCTAGTATTGACATTTGATACCACTGTTTCTTTCTAATTTACAGTGATCTCTTCTGGCACGTAGGCAGCATGCAGAACTTTGAGTAGTGCATCCCAATGGGCTTCGGAACACAACAGCAGTGATAAGATTGAGATCTTTGAAGGAGTCTGGTGGAGTTGGTCCACAACTTTATAGTCTCTTCTTTTAATAATTCTCATGGACTCATCCACATCTTGATCGAAGGATGACTTATGAGTTTCTTTGGGTGCAGATTCTTCCGGTATCACACTCTTCCCTTTGGCTTTGGCAGCAGCCTCTGCCTCAGTGTTGGTTCTAGGGATTTGTGATGCAAAGAGACGTCCGCTTCGGGTGAAGCCTCCACCTCCCCCAACGTTATCCACTTGGGGAGTGAGAACTGGAGAATCAAGAAGGACTTTCTCTCCATTGCAGTATAGATCAGCACCATAATGCCATGGTATAACACTGTCTTTATCATATGGGATTGGCCCGGGCACCATGATAGTGACTGGGCTTACTGCTGCAGTTGTTGGGACTGTAATAGTTTATGGGTCATAGAAAATTGTAATAGGACCTATGGTGGATGTTGGTGAAGCTCAATTGAAGCTTTGTTGAGACTGTTGAGACTGTTGAAAGTTGTTGGAATTCGGGACCGTTGTCGGGTCATAATAAATTGTGACAGTGGAAACGTCATTATCAGTAGTTGCTGAAGTTGTAGTAGCAGGTGCAAATGAATTGTTGTGTGTTGAAGTGACAGATGGAATGATTGCTGAAGTTGTAGCTGAATCGGTTGGAACAATGGTTGTTGCATTTGTAGAAGAAACACTTGGAAAAATGGTTGTTGCATTTGTAGAAGATTCACTTGTTGTTGTTAAAAGGGTTGTTGGTGTTGTATAAGTTGTGGTTGTAATTTGCAGACTGCCTTCTTTAATCAAATCATTGATGCCTTTCCTCAAGCTAGCACACCCATTCTCAGAAAGTTTGCATAATTCACAACAGGCCTCACAACCTGGAAACACTTGGCATCTTAAAAGCTGGGCTTTAACCTCTGCCAAAGGTGTTTGAATACATGCAATGTCTTCTATTAAACTCATGGGCGAACCATCCTCTACAACATTAATCCTTGGCCCACTGTGGCTTGGCATAGGATTCTTCATTACATTGGAAGGAGGTGCAAAGTTCAGGGCTTTTGAATCTACCAGATCCTGAACCTTCATATGCAGGGCTCTGCATTTTTCCGTAGAATGACCAGGTGTGTTAGAGTGAAAAGCACACCTAGCATTGGCATAATAGTTCCTTGGAAGGTTTTGAGGATCAGGTGGAGCCAATGTCCTCAACTCAACAAGATTGAGCATTAGGAGTTGTGGCAACAATGTAGCATATGGCATAGGAATGGGATCAATTACCCGGTTGACCTGAGAGGGTCGTTGTTAAAACGGGCGTTGTTGTTGATTGTTGTTATTATTGTTGTATGATCTCTGTTGCGGAAACTGTTGTTGTTGCGGAAACTGTTGTGGTTGTTGAGCAAACTGAGGAGGTGGAGCAGGGATAGTAACATCAACAACTGTTCTGGGTAAGTATTGGGGTCTCCCTCTTCCTATGTGCATAGAGTTTGTATCACCAGATCTACGGGCCCATCAAATGGTTTTCTTGTACTGCTTGAACTGGCACCGTTATCGGAGATCTTTCCCATCTTCAATAGGCTCTCTATTCTTTCCCCAGCTATCACCACATCTGCAAAACTGGTAGAAGAAAATGCAGCCAATCTGTCAATATATGTTCCCTGAAGGGTATTCATGAACATGTCTGCCATTTCTCTTTCAGACATAGGTGGTTGAACTGCAGCAGCAAGTTGCCTCCACCTTTGGGCATATTACCTGAAGCTTTCACGGGAAGATTGAGACATTCCCATTAGGAGGGTCCTATTTGGAGCCATGTCCAAGTTATACTGATACTGACGGATAAAAGCTTCAGCCAAGTATTTCCAGTTCCTTACTGTGGCTCTAGTCAAATGGGAATACCATTCTCGGGATGCCCCTGTTAGTCTATCCTCGAAGTAAAACATCCACAACTTCTCGTCCATGGTGTATGCTTTTAATCTTCCCAAGAATGATTGAAGGTGGGTGCGTGGACAGGATGTGCCATTATACCTTTCGAAACACGCGGGTTTGAACTTGTGAGGAATTCTCACCCCTTCCACCAGTCCCATGTCCATGACATCAAAACCTAGGGAGTTCTGAGATTCAAGAGACCTCAGCTTCTCTGCAATTTCATCCAGCCTACGGTCGTAAACTTCGTCCCCAGCCCCAATAACTGTAAACTGCTCTTCTTGAGGATCCTCTTGCAAGACCCTTCCTCCAGCTGTGTTACCCTGAGTATTCCTTATGGCATTGATCTTTAGGTTTAGATGAGGCCCAAACTCTGGTGGATCAGTGCGAGGCTGAACATGATCGTTGTTACTGGTACCTCCTGTACCTGGATGGTGTTCTTCAGGAGTCTGCCTATCAACCAACTCCCTTAGTCTTTCCTGGCTCTGAGCTAAGCCAGTCATCACAGTCATGAATTGGGTCATCTGATTCCTCGTCTCAACCCTCTCATTAGCCATTTGGGTCCTTACTTCATTCAAGTCTTGCTGCACTTGATCCATCTGGAGTCCCGAAAGGTTGTTTCTTATCGGGTACCGGTGTATTCTGTTGACAGGGAACACTCTTCTGCGAGTAATGTTTCCTGAAACCACAACAAAGTGAGAAACAACAAAAAAAAACCTGCAAAACAAAGAAAATGTTAGTATGCAATGCAATATGCTTATTTGTCTTCCAAGGGTATCCGGTTTGGTTCTTTGGTTTTGACCTTTCCAGGCCTCGAGGAGATGCTGATGATGTTGTAGAGATAGATAAGGCCCACCAATAATACAAACTGATATATTACAAAGAGTGAAAATACATAGTTTGATTACAATAACATCCCATGGTGGGTCAAAATACAACAACAAAAGAAAAGTACAACAAAAGAAAAGTACAAGCAAAAGAATCAGACATCCAATCCAAAAGCATCCTCCCTGACTTCCTTTAGGAGGGCCTCAGTCACTGGACCCACTGGGTGCTCTGTAATAGTCATGATGAGGAGGTTCCTAGTAGCAATGGCACTGATCAACCTCCTATGCTTGTCCTGATCTTTTGACCTCTTCAACCCCGCCCGGAGTTTCAATTCTGATATCTCTTTCTGAGCTGCCAACAAAGCCTCCTGATGCTTCTTCTCACTATCCTCCAACTGCTATATCTTAGCCTGAGTCCTTTGATCTTCTTGTGCGCGGGCTTGAGTGATCCTGATCCACCTAGCCTGACTTTCCTCCAGATAATGCTCTGCCCTAGCCTTCTGAGTCTTTTCTTCCTTGCAAGCATTCTTCATCACCAACTCCCCTGCTCTTGCCTTCTTAATGTAGTCATTTGTCTTCTCAATCTTGGTCAAATGCTCAATCCTGAGCCTTTCCAATCTCTCATTATCCAGACGGCTGTCATTTCTCTCCCAGAGAGTCTTCTTCAAGGCTTCAGATAGCTGAGTGTTTCTTTCCTTCAGCTTTTCAAATTCTTCCAAACTGACAGTAGCTGCAGGTTGTACTGTAGAAGGTCCAGGTACATCTTCTAAAGTGAACGGCATTCGGGTGATCTGAGCTCTGGTACAAGACCAATCAGAATATTGTGCTGAAGCAATGCTGTTGCACTTGCCAAGGATGGTTGTTCCCTTAGTCTGAATGTTTTCCCAAGCCCAGACAGCTTGTCTGACAACAGCAGAGTTGGGTTGAATTTCACAATAAAGAGTTTCAGCCAAATCTTGTCCTCTAGGAGGATGAACCAAAGCATATCCCAATTGTCTCTTAAACAGTAAAAGGTTGTAGTTGATGCAACCCTTCACTCCTATCAAAGGCACATTAGGATATTGCCCACAGCTAGTAATGATGTCCTTGCCCTTGGTGCTCTGAGTGCACCATCTGATGTCAAGGCAATAAATCTCTTAGCCCAGTTCTTCTGCTGATGGGGGTTCAAGAAGGTATCTGATTTTGGCAAGTGTCTTAGCAGCCAAGAGTAGTAGAGAGGAGTACATCATCTGACCAGTCTTCCTCTTTGCTTTTCATTCCTCTGGTGTACTGAGTAGTAGAAGTCTCCCAGTAATGTAGGAACTGGGTTCCTCAATAAGAACAGGTGAATGGAATTCTTGCTCACAAACTTTGGCTCATTTGCAAACAAGATAACCCCATATATACTGAGGGCCAGAAGTGCACAGACAGCCTTCCATTCTCCTATTGCAGCATGCAAGGTAGCCTGGGAGATTAAGAAGTCTAGGTGAAGGCCTGGAACCCCAACCTTAGTTGTCATGTTCTGATCAATGAGGGAAGGCTCCAAATGCAATGCCCTGGCTATGTCTTCATTTCTAGGAGCATCCATCTCAGGGTTGAAAGGGATCCCTCTCCTGATAGGAACTCCTAACAACATGGAAAATTCTTCTAACAGAGGTCCCAACTGGAAATCAGGGAATATGAATAATCTGAGTGGAGGATCATAAAACTGCAAGCAAGTATGGATCATGCTCCTCTGAGATGCATATAGATCCATGACCATGTCCAATATGTCTCCATAGTGCTCTATGAATAGTGGGATATGGTCAGGAGTAATGAGGGACTGGATCTGCCTGATGCCAGTCAGGGTGGGCTCAAAGAAGTGGTAAGTGATGTTGTTCTTTCTTGAAGTGTCCATGGATGCTGGTGAAGAAGCTGAGAGCAACTGCTGATGAAGGTCACTGAATGAGATGCTGGAGGTGAGTCTCTGACAAAGATAGTCGGGGAAGAAATCACTGACAAACTGGTGAAGGTGCTGGAGAAGATAACTGAAGGGGTCTGAGCAGCAGAAGGGGTCAAAACCAAACCAAAGATGAAGATGGATACCCTGTAAAACAAATAAGCAAATGTTAAATGATGCAGAAATGATGTATACAAATGATATGCAAAGGGTTTGTGATCAAGTGTTGGATCTGTTTATCTGTCTTGGTAAAAGTCCATGTATGTTCATAAGTCTGGATGGAGGCTTAGAAATCCAGTAACCAGGTGGGGGACTCAAATAAAGAGTCACAAATCCAGGGTAATCACAAGAACTGTCCAAATAATACAACCTTAATAAATCTAGTAACAAGGTATGATGAGGCCAAGGGTTCCTGCAAACCTGCAAGCATCTCAACCCCCCTCACATGTAATGTTATAGAACAAGGATCCTCAGACTTGGATCAGTTATGAGAAGTGTAAACACTTCTAACCCGGAGGTACAGTGTTTACAATAACCATAAAAGATCCTCCTCTAATTCACCTCAGATGCTGAAGGTCATAAAAAGGTCATCCAGACTTAGCAGGCTTCCTAGATAGCCATAGTACTACAGGAAATCTGTAGCACAGAGTTCTCAAGAAGAAACCCATGTCTGAACCGTGTTTCATATTCCCGCACCAGACCGAAATGGAATGAGAAAGAATATGAAGCCACTCTAGCCTATGTGTCACTCAGGTCCCCGGTATAGGACCTTAATCACTCAATGAACCCCACCCACCAAGGAGAACACAAATCCAACACATGATAATGACAATATGAAATGCATAAAACTGTAAAAGAAAGCAATAAATAAAGCTGTACATAAAGCAATAAATAAAGCAAATAAATAACCACAAGTAACACATAACATCCCCGTAAACACAAATCAAACTAGCGCTAGGAGGAACCCACAAAAAGAACCAGAAGCTCTGGTTTCAATATAAGGCTCCCCGGCAGAGTTGCCAAGCTGTTGCTCCCAAAGATTTGCATCCCGGTACAAGCGCGAACGGTTGGCGAAAGGAGAAGATGAAGTGAAGTGAAAAGAGTCATCAGCTAGGAATTTTTATCCCGAAGGAAAGGTAATGCTGCATAAACCTGGAAAAAGATGGATAAGACGGTCGCGAACCAGAGAAACTGAGAAAGGAGGTTGGTTACAACCTGGGAAGGTATTAGCACCCAGATTGTCCGTCGTACTCGACGGGATCCACGCTTACAAGATTGTGTTTAAAGGGGTAGGTGTATGTGCTATCTGTGTGCAAATGCTGGAAAAGGAATATACAAGTGTCAGTGCAAGAGGTGAGTTGCTCAGGGACTGAGGCTTAAAAGGAATGCTGAAAGAGGGGGAAAGACACATAGACTTTTTTTCGATAACAGTTAAGTTATGCCTACGTATCCTCCCGTGCAATGAGGAAGTCAGAACACCGTAGTTCGATTCAAAGAGACTGAAAGATGAAATGACTTAATGAACTGCTTGCTTGTCTATGCTCAAGTGTATGACTTGTCTGGCCCAAGTGCTAACTGTCTTGCATTAGACGGGAGAAGCAAGTTCTCGTTTGTGAGTGAAGGTGATGAGAAAAGAATCCCGGAGGAGACGATTATTGTTTGTTTTTGTGTTTTCAATCTTTTATTGCTTTTTGGAGCTTGTCATAAGTTAATGATCTTAAGCCTAAACCAAGGGTTAGTAAACTCATCATATCTTCCCTTTGATTAGGGATAATGAGAATACCTTAAGTATGAGATAAACACCTCAAACTTAATTACCATGATGATGTAGGATTAAGATCATTAACCTACTTGTGATTATTTAGATGTTTTTGAGTTTTGTTTTAGTGTTAAGTAATGAGTTTAAGCCATAATCAAGGATTAGTGAGCCCATTACACCATCATAATAGAAGGATAATAGATGAGCACACTTAAGCTAAGGAAGATACCTCAACTTAATCCATGATTAAGAATTAACCTCATGACAAAACAAGCCTTTATTAAATGGATTTTAAATTAAGGGTGATATTAAGAAATGAGTTTTATGATTTGTAAGACAACTTGAGGGGGACTTGTCCATTAACACTAGGGTTAGTCCTTCTTAACCAATAAAGGAAGAATTAGAACCCTAATGCAAGGCCCAAGTTACAAGCTATTGTCTTATTGATTATTAAGATGGATTGATTAAGAGATTTAAACAGATTAAGTGTTTAACACTTAGGATTAAAGTTATACACTCCATTCTAAGAGAAGGATGCAGGCATAACCCTAATCACAAAGTCTTAAAACCTTAAAGGTTTAGTCTCTAATGATGAGGTGAGAAAAGAGACACAAAGAAGACACAAAGGTAAAAACTAAAGGGGGACTAATCACAACCCTAATTATTGTCATTCTTGGATGTTCCTATGGTTTGTAAGGCTTGCAAAAGATCTTCTGAGAAGCCACCAATGGAAGAAGCAGATGAAAGGAGGAAGAAGCAGAAGAAACAAGTTACTTACTTCACTGAAGAAGATAAGTAACTTGGAGAAAGAAAGTGGATGATGAACATGAATGAGCAAGCTTATTCTAAAGCAAATGAAAATGCAGCAAGGATGCATGAGAAGAAAGAGAGGAAAAAATGAGAAGTGAAAGCAAATTCACTTCTCAAGTTACTTACCACCTGAAAAGGTTAACATAAATGAAAGAAATGAAATGAAAATGAAACATATGCAAAGGTGAAAAACCAAAACCAGAAGCAAATACATGATGCAAATGATTCTATGAGATGATGCAAAGGCATGTCAAGTGCAATGAATGTTCATACAAGAGATGGAATGCAAAGGAAGCATGCTTTGAAGTTTGAAAGTTCATGAAAGTTCATGGAATGAAATGAATGCACATCATGGCAAATGAATGAAGAAATGATCAAGCATTATTCAAATATGTCCTAAGATGTCTAATATGACATGTGAATGCATGAAATGTCATGGCAAGTTCATGTATGGATGCATATGCAAGATGAATGCAAATGAACATGAGAAATTAGGGTTTTAAGGCAACATGAGATGCAAAAGTCAAAAACAGAAGCATATCATAAGATAAAAAATTGCAAATGAACTCAAAGGAACCCTAACGCCATATGATATCATACCCCAAAGGGGGAGGTCTAACTCTTAACCTAAAGAAAGTTGTGATTTTTCTAAGTTAGCTTGGGTTTTAAGTCACCTTAAGGGAAACAAATGCAAATCAAATGGAAAATGCAAGATAAATTTGTGACAAAAATATGCTAGATACTACATGCCATATGAAGATCAATTCAAAAATAACCAATGTCAAACCCTTCATGGTTAGGCAGAAAAGAATTCTTGAAGTTAGGGTTCCAAAAAGGGATTTTTATGAACCCTAAATTCAAGAAAAATATCAAAGTTGAATCAAAACCAAAAATAAATTTTTATGAATAGTTTGACAATGTTTCTAAATATCCTAAGATGCAATGTGAATTTTTTTGGAATTTTCAGAAACCTAAATGGTATTTTAATTAATTAATTTCCATTAATTAATTAAAATAAACATTAAAATATTTTTTAAAATGGGTTTTTAATGCAAAAAATAAAAATAAAAATGTTTTTGGGTGAAGAAAAATATTTAAAATCAAAATGCAGAATAAAATATTTTTTGGAATTTTCTAAGTATTTTAAATTAATTGTGCAAAATAAATGCAATAAAATGAATTAAAAATGAATATAAGAGAAAGTAAGCTAATCTAAGGGACATGATTTGAACTGGGGAAATCCTAGTTGACCAGCACGCAAATGAGTGGCTGAGATGCACTCTGGGTTAATTTATTTAATTAATTCTAATTAGCTAATTAAATGAGAATTAGGGTTTAATGAGGCAATCTGAGCCATCCAAACACGCGGGTAAGCAATATCCTACGACTATCATTCAAACTAACCCTAAACCCTAATTAACCTCTTAATGACTCTCAGGTGGCCGGAGAAGACCTCCGGTCATCTTCTCCGGCCAACTCTTCACCCTAAATTCCACCCTAGGCCATCCCAGACCCCCTAACTCTCCAGAATCACTCAACTAACAACCCTAAACACGAATCCAGCAACAAAATCAATTTATTTTCACTCAAGATCATGAATCAAAGGCAAACGAAAAAATACACAAAACTTTCAGAAGCTTCATACATGCTTGTTTCTCACTCATTTTCAAAACAAAATAGATCATGATGATCAGCAAAGCACAAAGAACATTTATATAACAAGAAATTACATTTCTGGAAAATTTGTTCTTGAGGATACCTAAAGTGAAGCTTTCTCAATCTGAGCTATCTGACATCCTCTTTGGTGCAAACTGACTCCAATGATCCTCCTGGTGATGCTTTGATGCTTGGAAGGAGTTTATAATGGCTAGTTTGGGTGGTTGTTCTTCAGCTGGTCAGAAATCGTATTTCAGTTTTGTTTGGTTTTAGGCTGCAATGAAGGGTGGGAAATGATCCTCTTGTGATGCTGAGTTGATTGATGAAAATAGTTTGAAGTTTGAGTGTGTGTGCTATGAGTTTCGAAAGCTTTTACTCTTGGGGTGATTTTTGGGAACTTAGTGATTCTGAAGTGTTAGGCTGGCTTGTGTTGTGTTATGAGTTGTGTTTGATCCACATAACAAGCTTTGATAGGTCAGAAGAGTTGTTGTGGCCTATGGTGATTGGTATGGGCTCTCTTGCAAAAAGTCAACAAAACTTGTACTTGAGGTATGGGCTGGTATTGAAGCTGGCTTTTGGCTTGTCCTGGCTCAGCAAAGATCAAGGAGAGCCATGGAAAATGTTTTGTGGTGATTCAGCAAGTTTATGAGAGATCTTGTGCCCTTTTGCAAATTTGAAGAGTTTTGGCCCCTTTTGAATTTCTTGAAGTTCAAGGCATGAAATGAGATGATTCTTGGGCCAATTCTGATTCTTAGGCAATGCACTATGTTTGTATGATGCATAGAAGTGTATTAGAGGTCACAAAATGGCTTGGCAAGTGGTTTTGCAAAAATCCATCTTTGGTGTATTCTTGAAAATTATAGGATTTTTGCCAACTTTGAAATATCATAAATTGAGTTCCATAATGAATTAGAATTTGTTATTGTACTTTTTGAAAAGGGAATTATACAATCTACAACTTTCACGACCAACAATTTTTCATTTGAAGCATTTTTGGTTGAGAAAGAGGAGGTTGAAATACTTTCCCAAAATGGAAAGTTTCCATTACAAGTCATTTCCATTTTTGGCAACTTTTGGTTTAGCTCAATTTTCTCCAATTTTGTGAACTTCCAAGCACTTCAATGATCAAATAAAAATCATATAACTTCAATTTGATGAAAAATCCACTTTGGTTCCATTGTTGGGGGCCTCAGATGCCCTGATTTTGCTCTGACTTGCTCAAGAAGTTACCCAATGAACAGATGACTTCCACAATGAATTTCTTCATCAAACTTGGTACATATGATCCTTATAACATATTGAGACTATTAGAAACAAGAATGACCAAAAAATTTGGAGTTATGGCCTCTGAAACCAAAACCCTAATTTCAGGTCATCTGTGCAGTGAAACCCTAGCTCTGCTTCCATGCCTTGCCAGTTCTTGTGATTTCTTGACTTCCTTGATCTTTAAGGGATATAAAATGATGATTGAACATACATGGACCCTCTTGGAATGATTGGAGACCTTTGGAGTGGCTCATATGGATCCTTGGATTGCTCAGATCACAAACCCTAGATGCAGATGAATTTGAACTATGTAGATGAAACAAAAATGCAATATGATATGCTTAAACTAATGCAAATATGAAAGATCACAAGCCATGGTGTGAACTTAGTAAGGGCAAATTTGGGGTGTTTAAAGACTTAGATGAAGAAAGGTTACGTATATTGGATTTGATTAAAAGACAGAAGGAAAAAGTTGAGAAATCTTATAATAAGAAAGTGAAGTCGAAAATCTTTCTTGAGGGTGATTTAGTTTGGAAGGTAATACTTCCCATGGATCGTAAAGATAGAGTGATGGGAAAGTGGTCCCCCAAGTGGGAAGGTCCTTTTAAAGTTTTAAGTGTTTTCTCAAATGGCACTTACGAAATTGAAGAAATAGGCAAAGATGGGAGAATAATAAAAATAAATGGCAAGTACTTAAAGAAATATAAACCAATTATGCAAGAAGTAAAGATAAAGGTGGAATGATTATATTAATTACTTCGCCAAATAATGGGCGGTAAAGTCATTACAAAGTTTTCCTTCTAAAAGTTATTAAAGGAACTAAGGAAAATAATACATTCACCGCCCCACCCTATTACAAATTCCTAGAGAAAAGACTATTTAAGTTCCATGAATTTCTTCTTTTGAACAACAATTCGACATTCACACAGACTTTTGTTGAGAGAGATTTCTTCAATTTCTTTGCCTAAAGCTTGGGCTCTGTCTGCATGGTGAATTCCCACCTTTATTTCCTCTTCAATTTCTACAGCATTGGGTTGTTCAAGTTCTGCCATACGTTTTTGCTCTTGAGAAATTTTGGTTTGAAGTTCGGCTATCTGTCTCTCAAAGTCTTGAATATTATTTTTACATTCAGACACTTGTTGAGAGTAAGTGTCAGAGAGTTTTGACAGCTCAGAAACCTTGTCCGTCGAAGATGCTGCAACATCCCACTCAGCGTTTTAAGTGTCTGTTTTGTTAGAAATCAGTTTGATGTATTCTCTTCGACGGTTGAGATCTACACAGGTTACATCAATGATCTGAACAAGATCCAGCACCAGACGAGTTTCATCAGTGTTGGCTTCCAAAATGTTCACTTGCTTGAGGAGTTTCTTCAGTTCGCATTGCTGAGTAGGGTCCTCCTCCAGAAGTCTGAATAGATCGACACCAAGCACTTTGCTTTTGATTTCACCCATAATAGCACTAAGGGTCTTCACTTCAGAAGTGGTTCCAGAGGTTATCGAACTGTTGGAAGAATCTTGGAAATTGTAACGTTGACTAATCATGGCCTTCAGATAGTCTAAAGGCTTCCGTACCTTCAGGCTCTCAAGTTCCACATGAGTAAAGGCAGTCGAACCTGAAGATGGAGATTTGTTCGGGTTGGAATCAGGAAGGGTTTGAACGCTGGGTCCAGTGCCTTGTTTCGACGGGTCTTGTTCTGATGCAGCTTTAGCTTTAAGTTTCTCCTCCTTAGCGTCTGTAGCTTTGGGTGACTTTTCCTTTTCCTGAGTCATAGATTCAACATCAGCTTTTTCGCCTTTACCAGCTTCGGCAGGTTGATCTTCATTGACTTTGGATTTTGGGTCATCAGGAGAATTATCTGCAGAATGCTCATCCATTATGGTGTCGAATGCAGAGCAGGTATGGGGTTCAAATACATCATCCTTTGAAATTTCTTTCTCTTGGATTTGTTTCTCCACATTCATCTCTCCAGCATCATGGGAAGGTTCACCGAGGTTGATTTCAACCTGGAAAAAAAAAGAAAATGAGAACCAATATGCATACAAAGGTCAATTCAAAAGTCAGTCAAAAATAATTACCTGAGGAATCTCAATATGAAAACTGGAGTTCCCACTTTCTGCGTCCCGTGCGAGTTTAACTATTGGACTGAGGGAATGAGTTTTCTTCGATGTGACAAGTGACCTTTCGGAAGCCATTGTTCTTATGTTGCTGGATTTCTTCCTTTTCAGGGCTTGTTGATCTGGGGATTCGTCACCAGAATCTTCATAAACCTCCTTCACTATTTCTTTCTTCCTTTTCTGAGGGGTAGGTGGTTTTCAACTCACCTGAGAAATAACAAGATTTCAATAAGCCAAAGGCCAAGGAAATTTCATAATTGAGACAAGTCCTTTAAACAAAAAAAAATGAAACTTTTTTCGCCGTCGAAGAAGTTTTCTTAGCAGGCTTGACAAGTTGGTCTTCGACAAATGCCTTCTTGTTTGGAATCTTGGTAGCTGGAAAGAAAGAATTGTTAAAAAGGAAGGAATAAAACATAAGAAATTAAACACAATTAATTCAAATTGTGAAAACACCTTCAAGAATGGTATATTCCACGCGCACGTGTTCTATTCCAATATGAAGGTGCCCAGAATAATCGTCCAGATGATATTTGGTCGGAACCACACGTTCGGCTAGCTTTTTTCGTGACTCTTTAAGCAGTTCTAAATCTTCCTCACATACAAACCAATATGGGAAAGGGGGCTGAGAGCCACACCAAAATTAGCAGATGACAGAGGGGGAAACTTTGGTGGATAACTGGAATACGCAAAGTTGTAACGCACCTCTGGTGGAATATACGAGGGTATTACTGGTTTCACCATCTTTTCAGTGAATTTATGCTTTAGAGTCACAACTGCTTCACCTATGGTTCACCTAAGATCATCTGGCCTATATGATGTTTCAAAATATTTTAGGAATTTTTGAATTTCCTTATCATGCTGATTAGTACCTTTTTTCGTTCTGTCCTGCACAAAAGCAAAAGCGTTCGTCAGAAGTTGGTTGAAGGTAGCTACATCATAAAATCTTGTAAGATAGTACTCCTTCCACCAGACGTCGAATTCTTGAGTGCAGAAGAAGATGGGTCGGAGGATCACCGGTCGAACCTCCAGAGCAGCGTCGTTCAATTTCTCCATAATCTCCATACTTTTCGCCGCAGTAAGAAATGAATTATAAAAGAGAATATCTCCTTTTTTGAGGTAAATCGACCTAGGTTTCAGCTGTACCAACCCAAACTGTCGAGCAACTAAGTTTGGTTGATAGACTAGCAAGGCTACCTTAGAATTACTCATGGTTGGGTAAGAAGGTAGGAGTCTTGGCGTCAACAACATTTTCCAAATAGCCAAGAAGTTGTCTTCTTCCTTTTTGTGTTCGACATGGAGTTGTCTGGTAAACCATTTGGGCCCTACAATCCTATTGGCAAAGGGGGCCATGTTCGCAGTAAAATTGTGGCTTTTGGCGAACATATTGATGTAATTGGTGAAAGAACGTTGAAGGCTTTTCCCTTCTTCAGAAGGAGTTAGTTGAGCCAACCTTGCCCATTTAACGTGCCTATCCTTGACGTACTCTTCATCCACCATGCCTTTGTCGAAGATTCTGGATTCAAAGGTGGCATTGAGCCACAGTTGAAGGAGCCAAAAGGGACCCGCCAGGATGGGTTTTCCCTTATCCTTGATTTGTTTCAGGTTTTTGACTCCCTCACTCATGGATTCATATAGGCTAGCCAAAATCATTTTGCTCAGTCGAAGGTTTCTACCAGCATGAAGTTGATTAGCTATAGTGATGTATTTTTTGGCTACCTGGAGGGATCTTGAGCAAAACACGAATTTTGATAACCAAAGAGTCAAAAAGGCTATGTGTTCTATGTCTGACACATCAAGGGAGTCTTTGTTGTGGTAATGAGTAATGAAGGGGGAGTATGAGGCAAAGTTGGTGTCGAAAGCTATGGTGTTTTTATCTAATACAGTTGGGTCAAAATTTATGCCTAGTGGGCTAAGACCTACTATAGCAGCTAGGTCGAAAAAAGTGGGTGTTACCATTCCACAAGGAAGGTGGAAGGTATTATAAGTGTTATCCCAAAAATAAAGGGAAGCGAGAATCATGGTAGGGAAATAGTTTGTGCCCTCTTTCGACAGTTGAATTAGGTCATAAATGCCTATTTTCTTCTAAATCTTACCCTTGATTGCTTCGACCTTTTCTACCCAGTCTAAGTATTCAGATGGGTCTTTCGACTAGGGACAACTTCTAAAAATCCTAGATTGATTTAAATAAGTTAAGTCTATGGTTTCAGTTTCAGTTTGTGTTTCTGGGGATTTGTCACTAGATGGTTTTATTTTCCCTGCTCCTATGGGTTTTGAACGTGTATAACTGGGGAAGAACTCTGTAAGACGAGTTTGATCAGTATTTGGGTTAGGGAGGGGACCTAACATGGCATGATGTTTACCAGAAACAAGAATGGGAATGAGTACCTGAGAATAGTAAATGCTCTCTTTTTCTCTTTGATTCGGAGGCTCTGGGATGTATTGTTGGTTATCCACCACCTTTGGGCCAAGGATTATGTGCGCAGGAGGGAGAGCTTCTGTGTTCTTCTTATCTTTTTGAGAGCTTGAGTTCGCCATTGTTGACTTTGAAGGAGCTTGAGGAAAGATGAAGATCTGGGTTTGAGAGAGGAAGAAGTTTGAAAATTTGAAGTCTGGAGCGTAAAAAAGTTTTTTCAAGAGAGAAAATGGATTATTTATACTGAAGAAATGAAGGAAGACGTTTGGGTTTTCAAGTTGTTTAGGGTACGTGTCTACGTACCATTGGATATAAAAAAGGTGTGGAAGTTGAAAAAGGTACAGTGGACCTAGTCTCATAGAGTCATGAAGATCATGTCTGGGAACGTGGTTTGAAGTTGATAGGTTGAGAAAATCTAATGATTACTTAGATCTGATTTGACAAAGTAAGATTTTTGGGAATCAGCGTATTTAATGCAAAAAACATGGAGTCGAAGTATAAATTGGCAGCAAAGATGCTTTCTCCATAAAGTTAGTCGAAACACCTTTGTTGGGGGGCAATTTGTATGCATAGGAATTTCGACAGCATGAGTTTGGTGCATAAAAGCTTTAATAGCTTTTATAAAGATCTTTTGACGAATTGATCACTCTTTCTTCCAAACATGTCCAGAATCTCGAGAAGGTTTGTGATGATTTGTGTTATAAGTCGAAAGGGGTTTGTCGAAAGAGACGCTGGATTGCTGACTGGAAGTTCTTCACATCACTACGGATAAAGTTTTGTTATTATTTCGACAATGAAGAGTTCGACAAGGGAAAATATGATAGAAGGATTTTTGGATTTGAATTGTAAATCAACTTGATGTAACAAAGAGACACATCGTTTCATCTGTTGAAGAGCAGTTTTTGTACGAATAACTGTTTCGTTTGGTAAAAGGGGACGTGGAAGGTTTTCAGAAGACATTAGCATGCACAATGTCAAGTGGCATTTGTTTAGGATTTGACCGTTGTTCGACGATTATGATATTTGTATATAAATAGGATAGTTTGCTTTGTGAAAAGTGTGTGAAAAATATTGTACAAATTCCTGTAAACTTACTTAAGTACTCGTGTGTAAAGAGAAAAGAGAGATTATTTTGGAAATGTACGTATCAACGCCAATTTTATTTCAAGTTATAAAAGCTTTAAGTTTCTTCTTTAAATCTTTGTTCTTTGTTTGTTCTTTACTTTCCATTCACGTTTCCAGCAGTTTTATATTTCAGTCAATTTATATTTAAGCAATTCTTTATCTTCATATCAAACTTTAGTTTTCTTTCATTAAAGTCTTCAAACGCGTTAGTAGATTCAAATATATAAACACCTTTAAACTTCAATATAAATAACAATAATTGATTTACTCTAGAACATTTCGACAGAAACATATAAACATTTTTAGATTATCCTTCATTTGATTCTTAGCACGCGACGTCCTAGGACTTGTTTGGTTGGTCCTGTCAGTCACCCCTTTCTAAGAGATTTGGTTAACCAGAGATTGTTCGCCAGAAACACCAGCGAACAGCGCCGCTGAGAGTTGAGGGTGGGTTTCGTGATTTTTCTCAGATCCATTTGGTTACCGTGTTGTTAATATGATCCTTTATCCTTACTTTTTTTTTTATTTGTGTATTTAATTAAGGCAACTTGTTAGTCTGTTATTTGCTGATTTTATATTTAACATGGGTGTTAGTCTGTTTAACTTGATATAAGTGTTCCATATAACCTAGGCCTTTGATTGTGTATACTTTTCATAGTCATCAGATCCGATGGTTATAGAGGGTCTTGAATCCAGCGCGTGGGGACTGTTGGATTAGATCTAACAGATCTGACTGCTTGGAGTTACATCTTTTGTTATATATATATATATATATATATATATATATATATATATATATATATATATATATATATATATATATATATATATATATATATATATATATATATATATATATATATATATATATATATATATATATATATTTACTCTGATCCATAATTTCATTGGACTTTGCGTTTTGGGCTCCCAATTTTGCTAGTGATACGCCTGTATTCAACCCATACCCCCTGATGTTTATTCTTACATATTAATTATTTATTATTTATTATTGTGAAGATGTTGTAGTGATCTCTAGATTTATTTTATGATTTATATTCGGGGTTTATGATATAAATGCGATTTTTCGATTTCGATTTTGAATTGACGTTATCAAAATTGTTATGAGACCATATTTCATTTCTTTTATTTCTAACAATTTCTATTTTTTAGATATATTGTTATTGATTTATTTATTTTTTCGGGACAATGATATAATATAAAGGTTTATCGATATTCAACTTTAATCGACGTTATCTAAACCTATATGAGGCCATTTTTTCCATTTCTCCACTATTTATCGATTTCTTGATTTGTTATATTATTTTATGGCCTATGATATTATTATTCGATATTTTAACATTCGATTTCATAAATAAATCGACGTTGTCTAAAATCGATATGAGACCCATTTTCTATTATTTTTATGGTTTCTAATTAATTTTAGATTCATTGTTATTTATCGATTTTATTATTATTTTGGCCAATGACTAAGGTTAGATATTTGATTTCGAATAAATCAACGTTATCTAAACAAATATGAGGTCACTCCTTTATTCTTTTATTTATTCCTCGATTATTATTTTGGCCGATGAATAAACGTTTAGATATTCGATTTCAAATAAATCAACGTTATCTAAACAAATATGAGGCCACTCTTTTATTTTCCTTATTATTTCTCATTTTTCTGATTTATTTTCATTTGGCCGATGAATAAACGTTTAAATATTCGATTTCGAATAAATTGACGTTATCTAAACTAAATATGAGGCCATTCTCTCATTTTCATTATTATTTTCGACTATACTTTATTTTACGGTCGATGATATAACAAACGATCTAAATGTTCAATTTCGATAAATCGGCGTCATTCAGATCAATATGAGACCAATTTTCTTTTTATCGTTTTTTTATGGTCGATGAAAGTCAAAAATCGTGATAGTCAACAAATCCTGATTAAGACTAGGCCATTTGTTTATTTAATAATTATTCGATTATTTAATTACTATTGCATCGTGATTTCAAAGTTAAAATTCAATATATCTTTCAAAAACTATTTGGATGCATAAAACGATGTCCGACTTCTCATAGAATGATTCTAACATTGAATCGATTCTAAGATACTTAAAGAGCTACATTTCGACGCCTTCGATTTAATCTCGAGCTCCAACGACTCTGCATAGTTTATGACACTTCATACACCCTTCCTCTTGGGCAAATACAATGAAACCTTTTATTTCGTGCAATCTTGTGTAACTTATTTTGTACCCCTCTCCTGATTCCGATGTATGTCATTTATTTACTCATTTTCTCTTCTTTCGCAAACCCTTGATCCAACGCCAAATGGTTTCAATCGCACACTCGCACTTCCCTTAGGTTTTGGTTTCGCTTGCTAGGCGTCCTCTTAGGAACTAAGATTCGATCCCAGTAACCAATCAATCCTTACACTCCATTTGCATTCACCCTTTGCGATCACTTTATGCCTCGCAACTGACCTACACTTTGACCAAGACGATTCTTATAGATCCAAACCCTTGATCCAACGTCAAGCAGTCATAGATAATAAAACACTTTAATAATACGAGAAGAATTGTATGCAACAAACCTTAAGTGGCAGAGAGGAGGGTAATGAGCATCTCGTTATTCGCTCTGATTATTTCGATGCAAGACGCTTGACTTGTTGGGCGGAATAAACTACCCATAGTCTTTAGTGCAATTCGGCTCCTAAACCCTTTCATGAAAGAAAGATAATAAAATCAACCACCATCCATAGTGAGCCGAACTACGAAGCTCTGACTTTCCCATTACACAAGGGAATACGTAGACACACGGATCTTAATCCCTGCCGAGCACCTAGGATCAATCAAACTTTAATTAAATTTTTCCCCCTTAGCAAGTAATTCATTAGACATAAAAATTCTTTGGCGAGTGACAACTTAGATGGTTCTCATCGAGTACGATGGATGTAGGGGGTGCTAATACCTTCCCCTGCATAACCGACTTTCGAACCCAGACAATGATTCCAACGACCTTGTCTTTATCCCTTTCTTCCTGGGTTTTATCTATATTTTCCCTTTCTCTATTTGGGAATAAATCAAAGTTAGATGGCGACTCTCATGTCAACCCAACCACGACCACATTCGCGAGGATCGTATTTTTCGAGGTACGACACCAAACACATAAATGAAAATATTATTCCAAAAGATAATAATTCAAGAAATATGATTCCAATAAATATTCTTTTATAACTTAAAACAAACACAACAATTTAAAACTTAAAACAAATACTACAAGAGTTATATTATTTATAACTTCAATAATATAATTTGTATAATATGACTTTTCAAAAATAATTTAAAGGAAAACTTTATATTTTTAGTTAAAAATAATTATTTTTAATAATTACAAAGAAAAAATATTTATTATTTTATTAAATTTAATATTTTTAATAAAAACAGTAAAAATTCCTATTTTGACCATTTTAAAGAAAATTATATTAAATAAATCATATATTTGTAAATCAGAGTTTTATTTTAATTAGTTAAAAATTTTGAACATAGGAAAAAAATATAATCAAATTTCAAAATTTTCTATTATTATCTTTTTTTCATTTACATATTTTCCAATTAAATATTTTAAAATTAATTAAATATATATAAATTTGAATAGAATATTTGAATTAGAATAGAAAAAAAAGATGAGAGAGAGAAAGTAAAATCGAAATTCCGAAAACACCACCGAGGCAGTACGTCATCAGTGGTTGGAAAACCCAAAAAGAACAAAAACGCGGTTTCAGTTTCTCTCTTCTTTTGACTCTCTTCACCTTCAAAATCATAACCATTTTTTTTGTTATTGGAAAACCAAAAGAAATAGAGAAGAAAAAAAATGGGTTGTTTCGCCAGCAAAAGCTCTGAGACGAAAGCGAGTAGAGTCTCACGGTGGCGATCCACTGGCATTGTTGCTTTGCGCGATTCCAAATTGAAGGTTGTTAACTACTCAACCTTCAACAATTTCTCTTTTCATTGTTTTTGATCAATTTTTATTGTTCGATTTAGGGTTCGAACATTTGTGAATGGTTGATTCAGTTTATACAATGGTTGATATATATATATCAGGTGTTGTTGTTGTTGCAAGTTTATTAACCGTAGATTATATCTGTGATTGATTAACATTGATTTTCAAGTGTTCAATTGTGTATGTAGTTGAAGCAGTTGAAATTGTGGTTGATTAAGTTTCTTTGATGGTTGACGAGTTATTCAATCTTGATATATTCATTAGCCGTTTGTTGGAATGAGTTTACCATGCGTGTGAAGAAGTTGTTGAATTCTGTTGTTTTGAATTGATGTTGAAATAACATTTCTGATACTAATATGATTCTAGTGGTGGTTTGAATCTTTGTAGCATCGACGCCACTGAAAAAATGCGTGTTTGTGTCTGACACCAACAGCAACACTTGTGATTATAGTTAATTTATTCATTTTTTGAGGTAGTTTAGATGAATCTATTGGTATCGACGTGTCAGTGTCGGTGTTGTGTATCTGGTGTTTGTACTTCAGAGGTTTGAATTATTATGTTAGTCTATTTGAGAATAATTTGGTAGTCTAATTTTATTACTTTTGTTTAATAAGTAGTTTGTGAAGGATATAATTCACTTTGTCAATTTTTGTGTGACCGTCAGTTGTTTAAATGGAGGGAACATTAGTGCTCTCTTTTAAATGGAATAATGTTTAGTTCACCCAAGAAATAACTAGACCAACATGGCATGACATGATAGGAAGATGCGTGTTGTCACGAGTTTCCCTGTATATGTTGTCATAAGTTTTCTAACTTGTGTGTATGGAAGAATATTTTCTGGAAATGTTTGTTCTTTAAGATCTTTCATCTCTGTGCCTCAAGGAAGTCCCAGACTCCATCGGGGAGTAGTATTTGCTAGCATGTGTATGTGTTTGTTTTTTATGGGAAAACATCCGACTTACCTTGGTTTCTTTTGTTTTCCTTGTAAAACAGACTTTTCCGGATGAAATTATTGATTTAGACAGATCTGTACGCACTCTTGACTTAACGCATAATCGAATAGGTAAGCAATTTTCTTTCCTTTTACTATGTTTTGGTTAAGAAGCGTTAGCTTTCAAAAAAAGAAGAAGAAGAAGAAGCCTTAGCTTTGAAGTAGTTGTAATAATTTTGACTCAATGAGAAGTGTCTTTTATCTTAAAAGTTAGTATTGTCATCATTGTTGATGCTGTTGTTTTATTGCTAATAAATGTATTTTCATGACTGCAGCTGACATTCCTTTGGAAATTAGCAAATTGATTAATATGCAGCGCCTGGTAAGAACCTGACATTTTACTCTATGCTTGCAGCATCTATTTCTTAAATTCCGTGCATTTTATCTTAGGAAGTAAATTAAATCAGCTGCAATCGATTTTGGCATTGGTTGGACATATCCTTTTTTCGTAAAAGTTATTTATTTATATATGTTCTATCATTTATTATTAACTCGAGTTCTCAAGTACATGCTGTTTTGTACTATAATTTGATTGGGTTTATTTTCAGTGAAGTTCCAAGAAAATTGTGTTTAAACTTGAAAGGATAGTATATACCACGTCTCATTTTCAGTTGTATGTACAATCGTTGATTTCATATCCAGTTTTTGTGTCGCTAATGAAATTACTGTCTAATATTTTGTTGATTCTCAAGCATGTAGTAGAAGGCTTTGGAACCTGTAAAAAAAATTGCAAAGTGATGCAGGCAATACTTAACATTCTTTTCAATGAACTCCTTTCATTAGATGGAACTCATGAATTATGTAGGTTCTACTCTCTAATAGGCGGTACTCATGAATTTCACCCTATCATTAAAAAGTGTGTCAAGAAAATGAGTGTTAAAGAGCGTCTTGTTAGCACTTATCTTATCGGGGAAGCAAAAGAATTGAAAAGTCTAGTGCTCACTGGTTATGGAACCCTTGCACATTAGATATTACAATTGTCTGCTTACTTAGTAGGTGATACAATCTCAATCTAGTTGCGGTACATAGTTCTCTCAAATCCAGTGTTGTCAAATAACGGCTATAGCAATGTTATTCACTATAGTGGGTGGAATTTTATCAAACCTATACTATTCTACGATACACGATTTAGCAGGGGTATTTGAACAAACTTTTATTTTCTGCGATGTGCGATTGACAACACTGTGCAAATCACTCATCAACAAAAGAGAGAAATCAGAAAATTTGAAACCTTAGTCTAACTGCAGTTTGGCTTCATTCCCACATTAAACCATATCGTAACTGTGGCTACTCCTTGAGTTCAGTACAACTTTTACATTTTATTTATTTACTTTGAAACTCGTGCTTTTTTGGACACATGTTATGTCTCTAAGCACATGGATATATTTCATTTGTTTTTCCATGTTGTAGAGTGTAGGTCATGGTTGCTTACTAGTTTAATTTTTTCATCAGTGTTGTAGTTGCTGATGATCGATTAAAAATACTATTATGTACTGAAGGTGCACTAACATCGCAGGTATTGACGGACAACATCATTGAGAGACTGCCAGTGAATTTGGGGAAACTCCAGTCTCTTAAGCTCATGAACCTTGATGGAAATCGAATTACTTCCTTGCCTGATGAATGTGATTCCTCTTCTTTCACCTTATAAGATATGTTTTTAAAAGAAATGTTGTTATCCCTCTTTTATGTAATAACTTACAGTGTATTTTGTTTGTAGTGGGCCAGTTAGTAAGGCTTGAACGCTTATCCATCTCAGGGAATTTGTTGACATCCTTGCCGGCAACTATTGGCAGTTTGAGAAATGTAAGTAATTATAAATAATGAAACCTGAATATCGTCCGACTTTTTATATCGCTTCTGCATTTATGGAATTTGGAAGATTGCATGCATACTGCATTTATGTGTAGATACATGTATCATCACTGCATGCTTATTGCATTTTGAAGAGTTTGAGATCATCATTTTAAGCTTAAGACATTTCAGAAAGGAAGCTTTCTCCATGCCATACATTTGAGTTGCAACACATCATTACTTTTTTACCACCGTCCCTGAGAGAATATGAATTCCGATCCTTGAGGTTACAAGGTCAAACTGTCCATGATTGTTAGATGATATATTATTTTCTGCTGACATGCTTATTTTTTAAACGAATGAGTGTTTTAGGACACCCTTTTAGAACTCAAGATTATTTTATTTTCACTATCTTTCTTATCTTCAATGTTATATAAACAATGGATGTATGCTATAGAGACCTATGAGTTGGATTTGTGTGATGCTTGGATCATGACCTTGCTCTCATAGTTAATGATCCGAGCGTGCCCGTCTTGGATTGTTGGGGGGAAATTATGATATAAAATGTGCACACTTATAACTTTTGAAGTATGATATCTTGTTTGATAATGCAGCTGCTGATTTTAAATGTCTCAAACAACAAGTTACAGTCCCTTCCAGAATCTGTTGGGAGTTGCTTCTCTTTGGAAGAATTACAAGCCGATGGTATATTTCTGATTGACGGGTTGACACAATTTTTTCATTTCTGCAATACATGAGCACGGCAATGCATGTCTTTTTTCCTGTGTTTTTTCCTTGTAAGAATTTGAAATGATTGGTGAGATTTTTCCAATCGACATGTTATTTATTTAGTTTAACTAGATTATCTTGATTGTTAGTCAGATTTGGAGAATCTACCTTTTTCTTATTTCTGTACCAATGGAAGTTTTTGTTTTATGGAAGATATAAATTCAAGATTAGATTGCTTTAAGACTTTAAGTTTGAGAATAGTTTTCTTCTCTTACAAGTTACATCATATCTCTAAATCAAAGCTAAGGTGTTTACACTGTCTTATTCTTTCTAGTTACTTGGTCTAGTTTAATTTAATTTAATAAAAAATTACAATTTGGTTATAATTTGAACAAACAATATTTTGGGTTCAAGAATGATTATGGTGATATAACATAAGACCAATACCCTTGTGATTTTCCATTTTTATGATTATCAAATTTGGATATTTGCAACATTATGCACCACCTTTCTTATTTTTTTGGCTTTATGCTGCTTCTGAATAAATCTAATTTCAGACTTTTTGTGAACATTTCAGATAATCTTATTGAAGATCTTCCTTCTTCAGTGTGCAATCTCTCTCACTTGAAGTCACTTTGCTTAGATAATAATAGTGTGAAACAGGTAACCATTTTGTTAAATTTTAGTGTAGATTTGATTTAAATTTGAAAAAGAATTGGGTTGTTAAGGGTAAGTTTGTCTAAAAAAGGTCCAATCAAAGTTAGTTGTTGATGGTAGTTAACTTTGGAGTTGCCTTTATAGGGTATAGATACTATACTCTAAATCCTTTAATAAGGAAAAAAGTCATGAAAATACATGAAAACCAATTCTACAAGATAATACAAGACTCTCAGAGCATGTTTTCATGAAAGAGTAATAACACGGTGATATATATTTTGATATTCTAATATACTTCCTTAAGCTAAAGCTTTTCTAAACATTAAGCATATTAAAATGAACCCTTTAAAAGGAAAACAAATTTATACCGATTTCACAAGTTATGGCTGGAAAGTCTATTAAAACAAGAGCCATGTTAGATTGCATTTGGGATAAGAGCTGGTACCAGACTATATCCTTGATAAGAGCTAGGGCTAGACTGCATCTTGGGGATAGAGATCCTATTCCTTTCTTAAAAGAAATTGAAATCTCCATTATTACGGTTTTGGTGTATAAATGTCCAATTTATGTCAGAAATTTTCAAAATGTGTTGAGTTCTTTATACACCTAAAATCTTTAGTTATGGAATCTCCATTTTTTGAAAAATAGAGAGGATCCTTATATAGTATCCGGGGCTTGTCGAGGCCAGATTGCTAGTTCTACAATAGTCCATACCGTACCATACCAAATTTAGGACAAACCTGAAGCCGAATTGCATCTGGGAAAACTGGGTACTATTTTTGTTTGGCAATTCAAATTACATCTTAGGATCTGGGACAAAAGACAGTAGGGTCCTAGACGCTACAAAAGTTGCTTAAAGGAGGACACATCAAAGAATGATTCTTAATGATTGTATTATATTTTTTAGATATCTTGTGACAGATTTCTTGTAGGTATACCCAATAGAAATTTGATTCTACCTATTGTAATTCTATATGAAATGGGAAGCAAGCAAGTACATTCTTCACTCTTCAGTCCTTGAATTTTTGGAACATAACCAAACCATAACAAGTGAGGAACTGACCGTCACCGTTATATAGGAGTTTGTTATATCTGGTGGAACCGACTGTCACAGCTATATAGGAGTTTGTTTTGTCAAGTTTTTAGCATTTTATAAATTTTGCAGACTTGAATGATTAATTGCATATTGTTTAATTATTATTTTTGCTTGTAAAGAATCTTAACTCAATAATTTCTGATGAAAGCATAAACTTGGAAATTACTTGAATGGGGGGTTGCATATTAACTTCCCTCACTAAGAGTTATAAGTTGTTTGCTGCACTAGATTGTTGCATATACAAGGGGAATTAATGGACATAGTTTTCATAACTGAACAACGAAGATAGTGTGGCTGGATATTAAGAATATCAAATTCTATTCTTACATGCATGCATGAATCGTTATTCACTATAACCACTTGTAAAAGTTGAGTGCAGCAATTGCCGAATCAATATTTACAATTGTACTGATGCCTTTTTTGAACCATATCTTGTGATTTATGAAATTGTTTGTCAATTTTGAATTGTCATGCAATATTTGCATATTCTTGTCTGGTCGGTAACCAATCTTAGCTTTATTTGTTGGTTGCTTACCGAATATTTCACGTTTCCTTTATTAATATTTTTGCAATACTATTAAATTAGACTTGGATACTATATGCTTTTAATATTACTTTCCCAATCCAAGATTCTACGGGTGTATGTAATCCAGAATGTCTTGGTGATACTTTGGTTTCCTTTTGGGCAGATACCTCAGAATCTATTGAAAGATTGCAAAGCTCTTCAGAACATATCACTGCATGGTAATCCTATATCAATGGACCAATTTCAACAGGTATGCTCTTGTTCCCAGATTTTATTCTTCCTTTTCACTTATCCATTTTTCAATGCAATTAATGTATTGGCGAATATCCAGATGGATGGGTTTCAAGAGTTTGAAGCAAGAAGAAAAAAGAAATTTGACAAACAAATTGATTCAAATGTAATGATTAGCTCCAAAGGTCTCGATGAGGGTGTCGATCTATGAAACACCTCAGGATTTTCTGGGTCTACTTGCAATAAATGGTTTTGAGATGTACATTTTGGTTAACTTTGGTTGTAGCATTGTACATTTTGCCTGCAAATATGTTAGATTATAGACGGAGTCGATGTCGAACAATAGTCTTAAGATTTCATATAAATGATTTGATGCCAGTTTGTCAACAAAATGAAAAGGATGTTATATTTTATATATACTGGCAGCTGTAAATTGAGACTAATTTTGATGCAATATGGAAGGTACTGCATTCTTTACGATTCGATACAAATTTCATCATTTGTTTGATTTTGGAATGGAGAAGGTAGAAGAACTATGATTGTTAAGTTTACTGTGAAAATAAGCATGATGACTGAAACTTGAAACTTGAGGATTTAACCTGCCACCCCCAAATTAAATTTGGCGCCCCACGTATTTTTATAATTTCCAAATTGTCTATGGTTAAATTTGAGTCAAAAGTGCGAATCAAATTTTTGATAGTTCATTTAAAATTTTCAGTAATTCATAAAATTTTTGGTAGTTCATTTTTAAATTGCCTAAATTGAAAAAAAGTTTAGATTACCGAAAATTTTGAAAAGTGCAGTAGTTTACTGAATTTTTGATAGGGTGATTTTTTTTCTTCAAAATTTTACAATTTTTTTCTTTAAAAAATTCCGACATTTCTCCAAATTTTTTATAAAAAATTTCGATATTTTTTAAAAGATTCTGATAAAGCCATAGAAAATCCCAACTTTTTTTTCAAGTAAAGACATAAAGGTAATAGCAATGGCTATATTGAAAGTTCCAAGTTTAATTGAAGACGTGGTAAATAAAATGCTTTTGAAACTCGTTTGCCATGGATGAAACCAAACGCACATTTTTGTTGGGTTGAAATGCATAATGAGTGTTTAAAGTTTATAGTTTATACGAAAATAATATGATTCTATTGTACCTTTTATTATATAGATATTCATATGTTTGGACTCAAGTTATGAGTTGAGAATTCTAGGGCTATGCTATAGGTTCATCTGAAGGCGACAATTACTCTCTAATTCTTGAGTTGAGAATACCATATTTATGGTTAGCCATATGATGTCATGTTGAGCTTAAGTGATGAGTTCTGACACCAGACATTGGGTGATATGCCAATATATGAACTTGAAACCCTTATAAGGGTGTCCATCATCCCTAAAGCACCGGGCTATGTGTAAGAGTGTTATTTCAATCCACCAACATCTCAAGCATAAATTCTTTAAGGATGTGTTTGGATGAAGTATTTTAATGAGATAAAATAATTTTTTGGGGGAATTCGAAATGATTTGACCAAAATTATCGTTTGGATAAAAAAATATAGAGAATTGTTAAAATAACGTAAATTTATGAAATATTTTATTCATGTTAAATTTAAGAAATTTAAAATGATACCAAAAAGTAAAGAATTTCAAATTGTTTCATCACTCTATATAATATAAATGTTAAATTGTTTATTATTAAATTTTTCAAATTTTGCATGATGGTCCTCATATTTTATGAAAATTTCAAATTCACCCCCAAAAATTTCAAAAATTGCAAATAAGTCCCTAATAATTTTTAAATTTTGCAAATTGGTCCATAATAATTTTTAATTTTTGCAAATTGGTCCCTTCAAATTTTCAAAAATTATAAATTGGTTCTTATTTTTCATAATTTCAATTTAATCCAAAAGTTTTCAAAATTATGAAAATGGCCCAATTTTTTTTACAATGAATCATTTTAATACTTCATCCAAATAAAAGAATTTAAAAATAAATGAATTTCAATTGAATCATTTGAAATACTTTAAATTCCCTAAAAACTCTCAATTTCCTCATCCAAACACAATCTAAGAGAAATGTGTTTAATCTGGTTTCTCTTAAAACTCCATTATGTTAGGAAACAGGGTGGAAATATGAACAAGATAGGTTATTTTAGGGATATCATAGGTTTGATTCAAACTTGGTTCAAATGATTCGAGTGAGGAAAGCGCGAGTATATTTATGAAAATGATTGTGTTTTTATCTATGTTTCATCTTTTCCAAGATTCGTTCATGATCATTTCCTGGATCGATGTTTTAAAAATTGGATCGGAGTCGGATCGACTTAAAACTGGATCGGACCGATCAGTCGGACCGGGAACCGGCCAAGTAACCAGTCTGATTCGATTGTTGGATTGCTTATGTCATTGAACCGGTGTGAACCGGTAAAAATCAGTGTAAACCGGAAAAACCGAAAAAACCGACGGTTTTTATAAACCGGCGGTTTAATTGCAATTTTTTTTAAAAAAAATTATTTTATTATTTTAATTAAAAAATTAAAATAAAAAAGAAAATAAAAATTAAAAATAAAATTAAAATATAAAATGAAATAAAAAATAAATAATAATAAATAAACAAAAAAAACATAATAATGATATCATTAACGAAGAAATTGTTGCGAATACAGATTATTTTAATATTAAAGAAACAGATCCCAACATTGAAATAATTTTCTCTTATTTAAACTAAATTTGATATATATTTGAGTTATATTGTTATAAACTATTTAATTAAATTATATTGTAATTAGACTTTGTTTGCAATTAGACTTTATAATTTTATACTATTTTGTTATGTGTGATATTTTTGTTATGTGTGATATTTTGTTTAAAATTTGAATTTAGATTATGAACTTAATTTATGATATGATATTTTAAAAAAATTTAAGTGTTAGTTATATTTTGTAGAGACTGAATCATTCGGTTCGATCAATTTTATATCTATATAATTTTTTTATAAATACCGATCTATTTAACCGAATTATCCGGTTTTGTCATGCAGTTCGATGAGTGACTCGGTGATTCAACCAATAAATCAGTGACCCAATATCCTCATCAATTTGATGATCGGTCCGGTTCTTAAATCAGCGCCTAGATTTTATGATTATTCTTATGGCTGGCTCGTCCGACTCTGATCTTTTCTATTAAACCTCATGATACTGCCATGATTGTTTTGTAATTGTATTAAAATTTAGTACTAAAATTTTCTCCACGAGGATCCATCAATCAACCTATCTATGCTTATCTAGGGTCTTTCAAAATTACCACATTTTTTAGTGAGATATTTAGTTTCTTTGATGAAGTTGGCATATTTAAATTTTTTCTCATTTTCTTCTATTGTCTTCATCCACTCTTCTCCCACCCTTCTCTTTCATTAAAAACATGTTAATATCATATGTGTTGGATTACCTCTAAGAGAAAAGGTCCACACTTTTCCAGCAAATAAAAAATTTAATTGTCATGGTTTTGTACTAGTTTCAAAGGCTATGTTGAAGGTGTTACTTTTAATTAATATTGGATGCCATTGTACCATTAAAGTAATTTGAGGGCGAGTAGCATCCCTATAAATGCTTCTTATAAAAGGGATATTAGTAGTAAGGTACTGAAAACCATACTAACCGACCAATTCAACTAGTTAAACCATGAGCTGGACATGCATCTGGTCTAAGTATACTTAAAAATCTTATGCTTCAGAATGAAAAAATAATAATTAAAATGATTGAAAACCAATAATGATTCAATCAATTCAAAAAGGTTAGATTACATTTTGATTTTTTAAACTAAAATATACTAGACATAGAAAGATGGTTTCGCAGGGACATCAAATATCTTGAAAAGGAATATTTATTATATTCCAAGTATCGTTCCTAAAAATAATAGCGTCCCTCTTAGTCTATAAATATCAAACCGTAGTCAATCAAATGCAATTTTCATTCCCCTTTTTCACTCTACGATTCTTACAAAACAAAATTCACTTTAAGATAAATTGTCATCTATTCATCGTTCCTAATTTTTTATTCACATTTATTGAAAATTAGGGGGATATACATGAGCATCTATGAAATAGTAGGATAACTCAATGTGCCTATTTTCACAGAGAGAAAGATAAAATGCATCTCAGGTTGACCCATGTCATTCGTTCAGTCTTAGGTTCAATGTATGATATAAGGTAGATCTCTTAAGCTCGTGGCTCTTAGTCTCAAGGTAAATCTCAATCTCATGATCTGTCACTTGCTCAAGCTCCAGCTACTGCACCAATATAATTTTCTAAGGGGTATCAAACGTATCTTTGTTTCCTTAATATGTGAAACATCGAGGTAAATATTCAATTTAATTTTGATGTTTCAATTATATAATTAAAAATATCATATGTATTTATTACATATATAACTTATTTTTTGCAGTACAGTTAGGGGTATAAGAGGATCAGAAAAAATCAAATAAATCGATAATCCAAATCGAAAAAACCCGATTGTTTTTTGTTCGATTAAAAAACCGAACTAAATCAATAAAACAAAGGTGCTTTGGTTCGATCCTCAGTTTTAGTTTTTAGGAACCGTCAAACCGATGATTTTAAATACATACTTAATCTTTTATTTAGCCAATTAATAAGACTAAATTTTGTATCGGTCCAACATTTCTCCATCTTTATTTACACATCATTTATTTGAACCAAATATGTAGTCAAAACCAAACTCCAAACATAAAAAATAGAAACCATAAGCCATAAAAAATTGTTCTCACCAAAATGCTGCTCTGGCTATCCGTCACAATTGTTTCTCTCGCCACCGTAATTCTTATAGGTTATGAATTTCTTATTCATCTTCAAGCTCTCTTCGTTACTTTTCATCTTTTTTTCTTCTTAATCTTATGTTTCTTCTTCAATGAATTTCCTTCTAGTCTTATTACAAAATGGTTTAGATGTGTGTTTGAAGTATGAAATATGTAAATTTATGTGTATTGAAACCTTTTGTCTTTATTATTGTGTTTTATTTGTTAAGGTTTTATATTCCTTCCCAACCTTCTCTTGTCAAGTGTCAACTTTTGTATTCGATAGCGAACTTATTTCATAATGTAATGAAAATTATGTAAAAGTTTCGTATGCATTGAGAATAACTTGTAAGTTGTTTGAAAAGTAAAACATAAAATATATCATATGAAATATATTATTTTAAAAAATAATAGCATAAAATACATGGAACAATATTAGAGAAAATGATACACAAATGAATATAATGTTTAGAAAAAAATGTTGTAAATCGATCAACCAAATCAAACCGGTTAGTTTGGTTTGATTATATTTTTTAAAAACACTAAAAAACGTACCAAACCAAACTGATGGAGATATCATCGGTTTGGACAATTTTTTTTTATACTAAAAACCAGTCCAAGCTGAACCAGTTAAACCCCTAAGTACATTGACACAATGAAATGTGACACAAATTTTAAACACATTTCTTGAAGAAAAAATGTAAAGTCGTTACAAAGTTCAATGGAAAGTAGAAAAATGGATTTTCAAGTACTTAAAGTGTACAATAAGTCATGGTATCATATATAGTAGTGGGCATGATGATTCTTCAATTGTGGGACATGTTGATTCAAAATATGTTGATGATATGAATAATAAGAGATATACAACAAGACATGTCTTTACTATTGCAAGTTGACTTATTTATTGGAAATCATCAATTCAATCCATAACAATCATGTCTACAAGTGAAGCATAATACATGGTAGTATTTGAGGTTATCAATGAGGCCTTATGAGTTATAATATTGGTCGGTGAATTAGGTGTTGAGTGTAACACCCCATTTTAATTTATTTAATCGTCGGTGTTATTTGTTTCGTATTGTTTAGAGGTATTGGGTGAATAGTGTAAGAGTGGATAATTAAAGGGTGTATTTAATAATAGTAGTATAAGAGATATTATTATTATCACTATTATTATTAATATTATTATTATTATTATTAATTAATTAAAAATATGATTTAATTAGTAATAGGGTGAGTGAGAGTAAAACAAGGTAGACTAAGTGATTAATCTAGTTTAGGGGCAGAATTAGTCATAACCGCATTTGTCACTTAGAGGACTTTGGAGAAGGAAGAACAAGAGATAACTAGGGCTTGACATCATCAATTTCGCAGAAATTTTTATCAGAGAATTCGAGGTAAGGGGGGGAATGGGTTCATAATAGGTGTTGATACCATGAAAGGGTAGTGAGAGGTCATTTCCCTCTTAGGAATTTGTATGTATATATTCTGTTTTGTGGATCTGTTGTGTGTGTATGAATTTGAGTTGAAAATTATGTGAATCAAATTGTTGTTGTCATTAATTGTATGATATATTGGTGTAATTTCTGTCATATGCATATTGGTGGTTGCAGATTTGGTTTTGTTGTAGGTTCAGATGACGAATTAGATCTAGAAAATACCCAAGTGATTAGTAATGATAGGTGAAAGAAGTAATATGACATTATAGGTCTAAAACTGGTGTAGAAACAATCTTAGAAACTGATATGGAGTGTAGAAGAGAGATCAAAGTGACAGAATTCAGACTAGTGTGAAAATTTGGAAACAATATGGGGGTTTTCTGCCCATACGCGTAGAAGGCATGTTGTTATGCGTATGAGGATATGTTACACGGGAAATACGCGTATGAGAACCCATTTGGCCCAGTCATCTGCCAATACATGTAACGTTACCCATATGGGAGTCAGGACTTATGCGTATGAAGGTCATTACGCGTAAGGGATTGTGAGCAGGGGGCATTACGCATCTGGTACGTGTCGCTCCCACCAAATGAGGCCAAGTCAAATGGGGTACAGACGCGAACGGTCGGCGAAAGGAGAGAGAACACACAAGGGTGAACTCAGAAGACAAGAGTCGCCAGCTAGGCATTTTTATCCCGGAGGAAAGGTAATGCTGCATAAACCTAAGAAAAGATGGATAAGACGATTGCGAACCAGAGAGACTGAGAAAGGGGGTTGGTTACAACCTGAGAAGGTATTAGCACCCAGATTGTCCATCGTACTCGACGGGATCCACGCTTAAAAGATTTGTGTTTTAAAGGGGTAGTGTTAGTGCAATCTGTGTATCAAAGCTGGAAAGAATACAAGTGTCAGTGTCAAAGAAAAGTGAAGTGAATAAAAGAAGTGTCAGTGCGAGGAAAAAGTGTGAAGCTCAAGACTATGAGGCTTAAAGAGTAATGCTGGAAGGAGGGGGAATATACAGAGACTTTTGTTCAATAACTGTTAAGTTATGCCTACGTATCCTCTCGTGCAATGAGGAAGTCAGAACACCGTAGTTCGACTCAAAGAGACTGAAAGTTAAATTGACTTGTGAACTGCTTACTTGTCTATGCTCAAGTGTATGACCTGTCTGGCTCAGGTGCAAACTGTCTTGCATTAGACGGAAGAAGCGAGTTCTCGTTTATGAGTGAATGAGGTGAGAAAAGAATCTCGGAGGAGACGATTATTGTTTGTTTTTGTGTTTTCAATATTTTATTGCTTTTTGAAGTTTGTCATAAGAAAATGAGCTTAAGCCTAAACCAAGGGTTAGTAGACTCATCACATCCTCCCTCTGATTAGGGGTAATGAGAATACCTTAAGTATGAAGTAAGCACCTCACACTTAATCACCATGATGTAGGATTAAGACCATTAACCTACTTGCATTTATTTAGATGTTTTTGGTGTTTTTGTTTAGTGTTAAGTAATGAATTTAAGCCATAATCAAGGATTTAATGGACTCATTACACCATCCTAATAGAAGGATAATAGATGAGAACATTTAAGTTGAGGAAGGCTCCTCAACTTAATCCATGATTAGGGATTAACCTCATGACAAAACAAAGCCTTTATTAAATGGATTTTAGTTAATGATATAGATTAAGAAGTGAATTTTATGATTTGTAAGACAACTTGAGGGGGACTTGTCGATTAACACTAGGGTTAGTCCTTCTTAACCAATTAAGGAAGAATTAGAACCCTAATGCAAGGCCCAAGTTACAAGCTTGATGTCTTAGTGATTATTAGATGGATTGATTAAAGGATTTAAACACATTAAGGTTTTAACACTTAGGATTAAAGTTATACACTCCATCCTAATAGAAGGATGCATGCATAAGCTTAATCACAAAGCCTTAAAACCTTTAAGGTTTAATCCTTGATTAAGAGATGAGAAGAGAAGACTCAAAGATGACACAAAGGTAAAACTAATGGGGGACTAATCAAACCCTAATTGTGATCATTCTTGGGTTTTCCTAGGATTAATGAGGCTTGCAAAAGATCTTCAGGAGAAAAGCCACCAGGAGAGAAACAGATGAAAGGAGGAGAAACAGAAAGAAATAAGACAACTTGCTTCACCTAAGAAGACAAGTTTACTGAAGAAAGAAAGTAAGAGATGAACATGAATGAGCAAGCTCACTCTAATACAAAGATAAAATGCAGCAATGATACATAAGAGAGGTGAGAAGAGATTGTGAGAAGTGAAGGCAAATTCACTTCTCAAAACAACTTACCACCTGAAAAGTCAGCAAAAGAAATGAAATGCAATGAGAATGAGATGAAATACCATGATGCAAGACAAATTCAGAAGCATAAGCATGATGTTAATGATGCTAAGAGATGATGCAAACACATGTCAAGAGATATGGATGATCATACAAGAATGGAGATGCAAATGAAGCATGCTTTGAACCATAAAGATTCATGAAAGTTATGAAATGGAATGGACATATAAAATGGCAAATGAAAGATGCAATGATCAAACATGATTCTAATATGTCCTAAGATGTCTTATATGTCATGTGGATGCACAAAATGGCATGGCAAGTCATTGAATGCAAGCATATGGGAGATGGATGCAAAGAAAGGCACAAATTAGGGTTTACATACAACATGCAATGTAAAAATTCAAAACTAGAAGCAAATGACATGACAAAAAAATTGAAAATGGGATCAAAGGAACCCTAACCCTACACAAGTTCACTGCCCAAAGGAGGGGACCTAACTCTTAACCTAGTGCAAGTTATGAATTTCTCAAGTCAATTAGGGTTTTGGGATGCCTCACAATGAAAAATACAAAACAAATTGAAAATGAAATATGAATTCAAACCAATTTTACCCTAGAAACTACATGATGTAAAGGATGCAATGCAAGAAGAACCATCATCAAACTCCTCATGGTTAGGCAAAATGAATTTTTCTAAGTTTGAACAAAAATATTGCCTTTAAATGAATTTAATTCCAATGAAAAAGGTTAAACTAGTTCAAGAACCAAAACAAAATTTGTTTTGAGGGTTTGATAATGTTTCTAAATGTTTTAAAATGCAATGTGAATTTTTTTGTGATTTTAAAATACCTAAATGCATTTTTAATTAATTAATTCTCATTAACTAATTAAAAATAAACATTTAAATGATTTAAAAATAATTTTTGATGCAAAAAATAAAAATAAAAATATTTTTCGGTTCTGAAAATTAATGAAATGCTTGACAAAAAAAATCAGAATTTTTAAATATGATTTGCTATTTTTAAAAATTCGTAGAAGTTAAATATAAAATAAATGAAATAAAAATGAAATTATGAGAAGTCAACAGATCTGATGGCTGGCATTCAAATGGTTTTGGAGGGAGTTGACTGGCGCCAAATCCTGTGGCCCAGATTCAAACTGGCTGGATTTGACTTAAACCTAATTAATTAATTTAATAAATCAGGATTAGGGTTTTAATGGTGAATCTAGTCCATTCATTCGCGCGCGGGTCAACCCAAGTCAACAGGATCTATGGCTCACATTCAAACTGAGCCCTAATCACAATTAATGCACTAATGACTTTCAGGTGGTCGGAAATGACCTCCGGTCATCTTCTCCGGCCACACTTCCCCTGAGATTTTGCTATCTCTCTCCCCAAGCTTCTAAAACTTAATCTTTCTGCCCAGAATCCAACCCCACGCATCACTCAACAAGAATCACTCATTAAAACACATTTATTTCACATATTCAAGCTGAATCGAAGCAAATTAGTTCTAGGTCAAAAAATTTCAGAGAGCTCATACATGCTTAATACTTGACTATTTTCAAAACCAAACACATTAGCATTATCAGTGAATCATGGAGAATCAATTAGTAACTTAAAAACATGTTTCTGGAAAAATTGTTCTTGAGCTCACCTGAACTGGAGCTTTGATCTTTGGAACTTCTTGGCTGCTTCTTTGGTCCAAGATGTCTCTAATGAACCCCCTGAGAAGCTTGCAATGCTTGTTTGGAATTTCTTATGGCTGGTTTAAGAGATTGATGAAGTTCTGTTCAGAATAGGTAGAAAATCGTGTTTCTGCTTGGGGTGGTTTCAGGGACAAATGAGGATTGGGAAATGATCAGAGGATCATGATGAGTGGTTTTATGAAGTTTGTTTTGATGTTTGAGGCTTGAGTGCTGAGTTTCGAATGAAAATGCAAAGGGGAGAGTTTTTGGGAACTATGGCAATGCTATGGTTTCAGGCTCCAAGATTGTATGAAAATGATCCATGAGGCATGTATGTGAAGCTGTGATTGGTCAGAGAGTTGTTGGTGGCACAACTTGATTGGTATGGTTCATTTTGCCAAAAGTCAATGTGACTTGTCCTTTGAGGTATAGGTCATGAAAGGCTGGTTTAGAGGCATGGCTTGGTTCAGCTGTGATCAAGGGGAACCATGGAAATTAATTTGAGGCCAATTTGCAAGTGGATCAAAGCTTATGTGTGGTTTTGCAATTTTGTGATCTTTTGGCCCTTTTGATGTTTCTTAATGAACAAGTCATGAAACTTGGAGATTCTTTGGTGCATTCTAATTTTTAGGTCATGGTTTATGTTTGTGTAATGCATAGAAGTCCATTTGAAGTCACATTTTGCCTTGGCATGAGGTTTTGCAACTTTCCCTCTTTGGTACAAAAGTAGAAATTAAGTGATTTTTGCCAACTTTGACAAGCCATAACTTTTGATCCAAAATGAATTAGAATGAGTTCTTGTACTTTTTGAAAATGGGAAGATCCATTCTACAACTTTCATGACCAAAGTTCCCCATTTGAAGCATTTTTGAATCAAAAAGAGGAGGTTGAAAAACTTTCCCAAAATGGCAAGTTTTCATTACAAGTCACTTTCCCAAAAAGGCAACTTTGCAAATGGCTTGAAATTCTTCAATTTTGTGAGCTTATAACATCTTCTATGACCAAATAAAGATCATACACATTCGAAATGATGGAGAACACCCTTTGGTTGGGTCATTGGGGGCCTCAGATGCCCTGATTTTACACTGACTTGCTCAAGAAGTCAACTCTTGATCAGATGCCTTCCCCATGGAATTTCTTCATGAAAATTGATATGCATGACCCTTATACCATATAGAGACCAATAGAAACAAGAATGACCAAAAACTTTGGAGTTATGGCCTTTGAAACCAAAACCCTAATTGTAGGTCATCTGTGTAGTTAAACCTGGCGCTGCTTCCATGCATTTCTCAGTTCTTGTGATTCTTTGACTTCTTTGATCTTGAGAGGATATAATATGATGCTTGAACATACATGGACCCCTTTGAAGTGATTGAAGACCTTTGGAGTGGCTCAAATGGCCCAGGGATGGCTCAGATCACAAACCCTAGATGCAGATGACTTTGAATCAATGCAGTGAATCAAAAATGTGATATGAGATGCTATAATTGAACTTATGCAAATGAAAAGAATCATAAGCCATGGTGTGAATGGGTGAGGGCAAATTTGGGGTGTTTACAGCTACCCCTATTCAAGCATGAGTTAGCTGTGCAGGATGTAAGCAACGGCTTAACAGGCAAACAAGATAACTTGTGGTTGAATACCAAAGACAGTCCAAAATTTGCACTCACAGAATGAAGAAGAAAAGGGATATAGATTGTAAAAGAAAATAAAGTATGTTTATAAAGTGCGGGCGACGGAGGACGACCGCCGAGCAGAGGACGACTGCTGGGGAAGAAGAAATGACGGGGACGACCGACATGCTAGGGATATAAGAGATTAGGATGAGGACGGCCATCAAGTAAAGCTATAAGAATCTCTGGGGATTATAGGTAAATGATGGGACGACCATCAGGTTGAGGAAATAAATGAAATAAATGATGAGGTACGACCATCAGAGGTGAAGGACGATCACCTGGCAGGGTACGGTTGCTCTGTTGGGGAAGTGATGAGGGACGATCATCTATAGGTGAAGGACGATCACCTGGCAAGGTATGGTTGCCGAAAGCATCGCGACATAGGATGGATGCCGGATAGAAAAGTCGACGATGGGGACGGCCATAGGATAAACATGATGAAGGACGATCATCAAGAGGTGAAGGACGATCACCTAGCAGGGTACGGCTGCTCTCAGGGTTTATCATGACATAGGACGGCAGCGAGATAACAAGGTTTTAAACACCCCAAATTTGCCCTCACCCATTCACACCATGGCTTGTGATCATCCTCATATGCATAAACACAATCATATCATCTCATATCACATTCTTGATCCACTGCATAGATTCTAAGTCATCTGCACCTAGGGTTTGTGATCTGAGCAACCTCAGGGCATCTTGAGCCACTCCAAAGGCCACTAATCAACTCAAAGGGGTCCATGAGTGTTCTTATATCATATTCCATCTCCTCAAAGTCAAAAATGCAGAGGAATCACAAGAACTAGGGTTTGAGCGGATGCAGAGCCAGGATGAACTGCACAGTTGACCTAAAATTAGGGTTTTGGTTTCAGAGGCCATAACTCCAAATTTTTTGGTAATTCTTGTTTCCATTGGTCTCTATATGGTATAGGGAGTATGCATATCAATTTTCATGAAGAAATTCCATGGGGAAGTCATCTGATCAAGGGTTGACTTTTCAGACAAGTCAGTGCAAAATCAGGGCATCTGAGGCCCCCAATGACCCAACCAATGGGTGATCTTCATCACTTTGAGTGTATATGGTCTTTATTTGATCATGGAAGAAGATTGAAGTTCATAGAAATCAAGAATTTAGGGTTTTTGCAAATGTTGACTTTTGGAGCATAGTTGACTTTTCAAGAATGCATCATTTTAGGTCATTTTTCAAGCTTTGATTCTTGATCCAAAAATGCTTCAAATGGAAAAACTTTGGTCATGAAAGTTGTAGATCTCATCTTTCCCTTTTCAAAAAGTACAAGAACATGATCAAACTCTTCTTGGATCAAAAGTTATGGCAATGCAAAGTTGGCTAAAATCATTGATTTTCAAGGCATGCCTCAAATGGAAATTTTGCAAAGTCATGAACCAATGCATTATGTGACCTCTAATTCATTTGAAACCATTACACAAACATTCTATGAGCCTTAAAAATCAGAATTGGACCAAGTTTCCCCATGGTTTGGTTTGTGTAACAAGACTTTCTCACATGTGAACCAAAGTTACAACAAGTTGCAAAACTCATGATCATGCTTCCTACAACTTGCAGCCTTGGATGCTGAGCTTTGCTAGGCCTCTCCCTCACCCTTGCTGCGCCAGCCCATGCCTTGTACTTGCCTAGGCCATGAGCCATACTTCTCTTACACATTATTTGACTTTTTTGCAAAAGGTAACTTACCAATCAATAAAGGGCATGTCTTGTCAACTGACCAATGAGAGAGAGTTATGTGGACAATTTGCAAGCAAGACATAACAGAAGGCAAGGCTGAAACACATTCATTCATCACATACACAAAAACACTCCCATTTGCATCTTGCTTCGAATCTGCCTCCACAGTTTGCAAACACTCAAACCATTTTCTCCATTCAACTCACCTTGCCTCTTTGAGTAGAAAGCACCAAGAGCCAGGCTTGATCTGAGCAAGAATACCCCATTGCCATTCTTCACCTCAGCCTGCATTTTCCATCGAATCTCCTTCCACAAACCTCAAACACAAGAACAAACTCCACCAACAATCTCCACTCACCTCACTGACCAGAAACCACCCTTTGTTTTGGCCTGAAACACCCTATATCTCAAATACGATTTTCATCCTCCCTTGGTCAGAGCTGCTGCAAACTCACTCAGGAGGTTGTTTAAACTCCAACTAAGCATCCAAAGCTTCAAAGGTGGACCATTGGGACCAGATTGAGCCAAAGAATCATCCAAAGAGCTCCTGAATCAAGAGCTCCATCTCAGGTGACACCATGAACTTTTTTCCCAGAACTCATTTCTCTTGTTAAAATCCTGTTATGCATGTTACACTGATCATTGGGATCTCTTTACTTTTGAAAATAAGCCAGAAATGAGCATGTAGTGGTCTTCTGAAAGTTTGACCTAGAATTTTATCTGCTTCGATTCTTGTTTGTGTGTGAGTTTAAACATGATTTGATGATGGATTCGTGCTTAGGATAGTTGGTAGATGGATTCTGGAGACTTAGGGCTTCTGATTTGGCCTAGGGAGAGAGATTGATTCTGGGGATGGCCGGAGAAGACGACCGGAACACTGTTCCGGTCGCCTGATTGTAATTAACGGCAGGGTTAAGGTTTTAAGCATTAATTAAGAAATTTGAATCTGGGCCGTGAGATGTGGCGCGCAGTCAATTCCCGCCCTGGTCACTTTGAATCTCACGCGTTGGATCAGCATACTTTCACTTATTTCATTTAAAATTCATTTATTTTCTTTTATTTTTCTTTTGTTTTGCATAATTATTTTAAAATAGCTAAAAATTCTTAAAAATTATGAAACTTTTTCTTAAAAGTTTTATTAATTTTTAAGACCCAAAAACATTTTTATTTTATTTTTTATCATTAAAAAAGTATTTTTAAATATTTAAAAGATTATTTTTAATTGATTAATGGGAATTAATTAATTAAAAATACTTTTAGGTATTTAAAAATTACAAAAAAAAATCATGAAATGTTCTAAGACATTTAGAAACATTGTCCAACCTTCAAACCAAATTTCTTTTTTGATCTTGATGCATTTTAAGAGTTTTTCATTGAATTAAATCATTTTTTATGCATTAATTTGATCCTAAGTTCAAAAATCCATTTCTGCCTATTGGAGAAGGTTGAGACATTGATTCTTTTTGCATTGTTTTGTGTTTAGCATGTAGTTTCTAGGATAAAATGGCCATGATTTGATCTTGCATTTTCTATTTGTTTGACATTTCTTTTGTTAAGAACCCTAAAAAACCCTAATAACTTATAAAATTCACATCTTGAGATTGGTTAAGAGTTGAGAGTTCCCCTTTGGGCAGTGGTTCATTATAGGTTTAGGGTTTCTTTGGGTAGCATTTTCCATTTTTTATCTTAGGGTTTGCTTCTGTTTTTGGTTTGTGTTTGATGTTTGATCCATAAACCCTAATTTGGGCTTTCTCTTGCATCCTTCTTGCATTCTCTTGCATAACATGACTTGTCTTTGCATTTTGTGCATTCTTGTGATTCATTTGACATCTTAAGACATGTAGGAAGCATCTTTGATCATTGCATCTCATATTTGCCATGTCATTTGTCTTGCATGCTTCATAACTTTTCATGCTTGTTCATGCTCCTTAACTTGCATCATTTGCATCCATGATCTTGTATGAGCATCTCCATGCTGCCTCATGTTTGTAGCATTACATAGCATCATTAGCATCATGTAAATGCTTCTGGTTTTGTTTCTCATCATGTCATCTCATCCCATTTTGCATTGCATTGTATTTCTCTTCTAACCTTTCAGGTGGTAAGTGGCTTTGAGAAGTGAATTTGCCTTCACTTCCCATAACTTTCTTATCAATCACTCTCTTGCATCCATGCTGCATTTTTATATGTGTTTAGGTTTGAGCTTGCTCATTCTTCTTCTTCTCACTTTCTTTCTTCAAGTGACTTGACTTCTTGAATGAAGCAAGTCACTTTGCTTCTCTTGATCTTGTTCATCTGCTTCCTGGTGGCTCCTCTGAAGATCTTCTTTTGAAAACCTCACAAACCTTAGGAACAACCAAGCATGACAATGATTAGGGTCTTGATTAGTCTCCCCACTTAGTTTTACCTTTGTGTCTCTTTGAGTCTTCTCTTCTCACCTCATAATCAGGAACTAAACCCTAAAGGCTTTAAGGCTTTGTGATTAAGCTTATGCCTGCATCCTTCTCTTAGGATGGAGTGTATAACTTTAATCCTAAGTGTTAAACCCTTAATGTGTTTAACTCCTTTAATCAATCCATCTAATAACTATCAAGACATCACACTTGTAACTTGGGCCTTGCATTAGGGTTCTAATTCTTCCTTAATTGGTTAAGAAGGACTAACCCTAGTGTTAATGGACAAGTCCCCCTCAAGTTGTCTTACAAACCATAAAAATCACTTCATCATCATATCATTAAATAAAATCCACTTAATCAAAGGCTTGTTTTGTCATGAGTTTAATCCCTAATCATGGATTAAGTTGAGGAGCTTTCCTCAGCTTAAACACCCTCATCTATTATCCTTCTATTAGGATGGTGTAATGAGTCTGTTTAATCCCTGATTATGGCTTAATCTCATTACTTAACACTAAACAAAAACACCAAAAACATCTAAATAATCACAAGTAGGTTAATGATCTTAATCCTGCATCAAAGGTGATTAAGTGTGAGAATCTGACTTCACACTTAAGGTATTCTCATTACCCCTAATCAGAGGAAAGATGTGATGAGTTTACTAACCCATTGGTTTAGGCTTAAGCTCATTAACTTATGCAAAACACCAAAAGCAATAAAAGATTGAAAACTCAAAAACAAACAATAATCGTCTCCTCCGGGATTCTTTTCTCATCTCCTTCGCTCACAAACGAGAACTTGCTTCTCCCGTCTAATGCAAGACAGTTTGCACCTGAGCCAGACAGGTCATACACTTGAGCATAGACAAGTAGGCAGTTCATCAGTCAATTTATCTTTCAGTCTCTTTGGGTCGAACTACGGTGTTCTGACTTCCTCATTGCACGAGAGGATACGTAGGCATAACTTAACGGTTATCGAACAAAAGTCTCTGTATATTCCCCCTCCTTCCAGCTTCATTCTTTTAGCCTCATGATCTTGAGCATTTCACTCTTGCTCTTACACTGACACTGTATATATCACACTTCACTTCTCTTACACTGACACATGTACATCCTTTTCCAGCTCTTTTATACACAAATTGCACTGACACTACCCCTTTAAAACACAAATCTTTTAAGCGTGGATCCCGTCGAGTACGGCGGACAATCTGGGTGCTAATACCTTCCCAGGTTGTAACCACCCCCCTTTCTCAGTCTCTCTGGTTCGCAACCGTCTTATCCATTTCTTTCTAGGTCTATGCAGCATTACCTTTCCTCCGGGATAAAAATGCCTAGCTGGCGACTCTTTTCATCTCCAGTGAGTTCACGGCTGTGTGTTCTCATTGTTCCCTTTGCCGACCGTTCGCGTCTGTACCCTCATCTGACCCCGTGTCATTTGTCGGGAGCGACAAAGGTCAACGATGGGGACGACCATCGGATAGAATGATGAAGGACGATCATCAAGAGGTGAAGGACGATTACCTAGCAGGGGACGGCTGCCGAAAATATCACAACATAGGACGAATGTCGAATAGGAAGGGGTTCTAATGAATAGAGACTCCACTGGGGGTGATGAAGGACGATCATCAAAAAGGTGAAGGACGATCACCTGGCAGGGTACGGCTGCCGAAAGGTATCATGACATAGGACGAATGTCAGATAGAAAGAAAATAGCTTAACAAGTTTTGTTGGGGATTCTTCCGGGGAAGGGTAGACACAGACGAGTGTCTAAATTCAAGAGATGGGGGTATAAGTGTTTGACACTGCGTATAGATTAAAGATGCGGACGAGCATCCTTAAGACTATGATACGGACGAGTATCAGTAGAAACAAACGCTTGACGCATGCTCAGAGATGATGATACGGACGAGTACCAACTGGTTAACAAAGAACATGGACGAGTGTTGGATCTGAGGGGATTTAAGTGGTATCTACAAGATACGGACGAGTATCTGCATGAGTGAGACACAGATGAGTGTTTAACTTGCTAGGGAGAACACGACACGGACGAGTGTCGGAAAAAGTGTATTATCAACAAGAATGTTCAGGTAACTATGTTGGGGAAGGTGACACGGACAGGCGTCAAGGATTTGTATATATGTGTATCTGCGTTAGTGAGTGCAAAGGGGATGCTTTGGCTTTCTACTGGGGATATGACACGGACGGGTGTCAAGAAGTATCTGTACTGTATAAGTATCTGTTTGCTCGGGCAATTTACTGGGGAATGATGATACGGACGAGCGCCAAAAGGAGTGTGTATATACGTATTTGTAAGGGAAATGCTTTGGCTCTCTGGTGGGGAATTGGGAAATATTCTGTATATTGTTGATGGATTGTCAGTATTTACAAGTGTTTGATTTACACATGGCTTATGATTATGCAATATGTTTGACTTTTGCCGTAATGCTCCGTATTAGACGGAATGCTACGCTCTGGGGGAAAATATGATGCGAATGCTATGATTATGCAAAGATAACGATCCGGGATTCGGATCCCGTTGCTGAGGAGATCTCTGGCTGATCTGCTTGAAGTGGATACCCTAGCTGGGGACGAGATTGTTGGTAAATCTGACATATATGACTCTGCATGGGGAAGTAGATCACTGATAGACCTATCTCAGTAATGAGGGACCCAGCCGGGGTTTGTAGAAGCCTTCTTTACTCTGTTATGAGATCTTCAGGCGTTGCTCTTCTGGATAGAGGCTGAAACTCTGTGGGGAGACGGTTCCCTGTTTGTCACTTGGTTGGGGAAGAAGAAAGATCGCTGAAAGATCTTCCTAGGGATCTCTGTGGGGGATCCTGCTGAGGATGATACTTGACAACTCAGCCGGGGATGTGAACACTTTCAGGTGCTGCTCTTTGAAGGAAATGTTGGAGAAGTGATGCCTGGCCATTCTGACGGGGAGAAAGCATCTCTGGTGATGTTTGGGAAGGTGTGCTGAGGGAACAATGATTTGGCAGTCTACTGGGGAGAAGCTTTCATGCCCCATGTTGCGCTTTGAAAACCTGCAATCCTGTAAAGACAAAGAAACGCACAAGTACTCCGAGGTATCCCTTACTGGATTCCATCATGGGAGTTTAGACACTCTCGGGAGTAAGTATATTTCTTGCAAGCACGAATTTTTAGAAGGGAAGCATCTGTATTTATGCAATTAATATCTCAAGGACATCGGACATTTTGCGAATGAAAATAAAATGTACGAGACGAAACATGACTGAAAATCTGATTTTATTAATTCGTGTGCCCTGAATTGGCAAGATACAGTCAAAGAAACGGATCCCCTGAAATGAGGAAATCATTACAAATTGAGAAACAAAAAGGTGCTGGCAATGTTGGCGACGCTTCGAGGAGCTTCCCTTTTGCTATGACTCGTATGACTTTTGACGTTCTTCTCACTTTGCTTTCTGAAGAAGGCTGATTCTGAATGAAGCTCGACCCTTTCGGAGTTTACCATGTTGTAAGTGATACAAACGAATTCAGAATGCAGTTGTTAGCTTATTCCCTTATTTTGCATGGATCGCCCTTTCGGGTTCTCAATCCATCGGAATACCCTTTTTTCCTGAGTCGTCCAATGCGGCTTTTCAACTCAGCGGGTGTACATTTTTTTATTTTAATTTCCCTTATTTTTGACCGAGTCTTTTTATTCTGTTTTTGACTCGCCGGGATGCCCTATTTTTGCCTGGACTTACATTCTGTTTTTATGTCCAGCGGGTCATTTATGCGAAGTATTTTTTAACTGCATCTGAATTTACAGGGGACAGGAAGTCTTCACCATCCATAGTACTGAGCATCAGCGCTCCACCGGAGAAAACTTTCTTTACTATGAACGGACCATCATAATTCGGAGTCCACTTGCCCCTGTGGTCTGTATGAGGAGGGAGGAGTCTTTTCAGCACAAGATCTCCTACTTGGTACTCTCGAAGCCTGACTTTCTGATCGAAGGCTTTCTTCATTCTTTTCTGATACAGCTGCCTATGACAGATTACAACCAATCTCTTTTCTTCAATCAGATTCAGTTGTTCGTATCGGGATCGGGCCCACTCTGCTTCACTCAGTTTAACATCCATTAGTACCCGCAGGGAGGGTAATTCAACTTCAACTTCATCAGCTTTCATGCCCCGAACTTCTTTCTCAGTCTTCGGTGCAGGCATTTCTTGAATGGCTTTAACTTTGTCAGGGTCAACTTCAATCCCTTTCTCACTTACAATAAATCCCAGCAACTTACCAGATCGCACCCCGAATGTGCATTTGTTGGGGTTCAGCTTCAGCTGGTACTTCCTCAGACGCTTGAATAACTTCAACAGATTCACCAGGTGGTCTTCTTCTGTGAGGGACTTGGAAATCATGTCATCCACATAACATTCAATTTCTTTGTGGATCATGTCATGGAATAATGTTACCATAGCCCGTTGATAAGTAGCACCAGCATTCTTCAGGCCGAATGGCATTACCTTATAACAGAATGTGCCTCAGGGTGTGATGAAAGTTGTCTTCTCCATGTCTTCAGGTGACATCTTGATCTAATTATATCCTGAAAATCCATCCATGAAGGAGAATACCGAGAACTGAGCCGTATTATCAACCAATACATCAATGTGAGGTAAAAGGGAAGTCATCTTTCGGGCTGGCTCTGTTCAGATCCTGGTAGTCTACACACATTCTCACCTTGCCATCTTTCTTAGGCACAGGTACAATATTAGCGACCCACGGCGGATAGCTAGTTACAACAAGGAAACCGGCGTCCCACTGTTTTTGTACCTCTTCCTTAATCTTCATTGCCATATCTGGGCGAGTACGGCGCAACTTCTGTTTTACTGGTGAGCAATCTTCTTTCAAAGGCAGCTTGTGCATGACAATATCGGTGTCCAACCCGGGCATATCCTGATAAGACCAAGAAAAGACATCCACATAATCCCGAAGCATGTCAATCAGTTGCTCCTTTACTAAATCTTGTAGGCAGGCCCCGATCTTAACTTCTTTTACATCTTCTTCCGTACCAAGATTAACCGTTTCAATCTCCTCCTGATGAGGAGTGATAACCTTCTCCTATTGCCTTAACAACCTGGCTAGCTCTTCAGGTAGCTCATAATCTTTTTCAACCCCTTCATCAGCTTGATTGATTGGATTGTCAAAGTCATACGAAGTCACAGCAGTGTTGTTGTCGGTGCAATCTGGAGGGCACTTTCTGCAAGGGTTTAAATTGGTTTATTTTAGTGATCAATTTTAATCTTGTTTAGAAAAAGTGAGAATGAAGTTATCATTTTGAAAAACATTGCCATTTTATTTTTGTACAAAAAGAAAAATGAAAAACAGTGAGCGGAAAAGGAAAAGACTCATTTGCAAAAGATGTCCGATATTCATTGATTAATCCATTTGCACAAAATTACAAGATGGCCCGATTACAAAATGAGTCTTGTCATCTTGGGCAAGATGCAAGACTTGATGCATTCTTTAAAATACAGGAAATAATAATTACTCTGCGGGAGTAACCCTTATAATTTCCTGGGAAGACCAGTTAAGGACTTGGCTCCCCGGGATCCTTGGACGTATCCAGCTCTCCAAGTTGCGGTCTCTTTCCTCCTCGTCTTCCAAGTTGTTCACAGCATCTGGGGTGAGCATCCCCCCACTAATAAACTTGGGCTCTTTGGCAGCCTCTGATTGATCTTGTTGAGTTGGTTTGTAACCCAACCCAAATCTGTCTTCTTTCTTCTCCACGGGCAACAACTTGCCCCAGCCTTGGGCAGTACCCTCTTCAACAACCTTTCGGGCTTGCTGATATGACGTTATGGAGGTTCCCAGTACAGCAGATGCTTCATTAATGTTTAGGGCCTCAAACCCTTGGCTCATAGTTTCATGGATCTCCCCATCCATTTCTATGTATTTGTACGTAGCCAGATGGCTAACAAAGATGTCTTCCTCCCCACAGATGGTGATGATCTGGCCTTCCCACTCGAATTTCAGCTTCTGGTGAAGGGTAGACGTAACAGCGCCAGCGGCGTGGATCCAGGGTCTATCCAACAGACAACTGTAGGCCGGCTGAATGTCCATCACATAGAAGGTAGTTTTGAAGGTCTGCGGGCCAATCATCACAGGCATATCAATCTCCCCAAGCACTGATCTTTTAGAGCCATCAAATGCTCTCACCACCAAATTACTTGGACGCAATGCCAAGCCATCATACTCCAGCTTCACTAAGGCTTTCTTTGGTAGAACATTGAGCGATGACCCAGTATCCACCAGTACATGTGATAGAACAGCACCCTTGCATTCCAGGGTGATATGTAAAGCTTTGTTGTGGTTACGTCCCTCAGTTGTTAAGTCAGCATTGGTAAAGCCCAGTCCATGACTGGTATTGACATTTGCCACCACAGTTTCTAGATGATTAACGGTAATCTCCTCTGGCACGTATGCTGCGTGCAGGACTTTCAATAATGCATTCCTGTGAGCTTCAGAACACATCAACAGGGATAATATGGAGATTTTTGAGGGAGTTTGGTGAAGCTGATCCACCACCTTGTAATCACTTCTCTTTATGATTCTCATAAACTCGTCTACATCTAGTTCAAAAGATGTCTTCTGAGTTTCTTTGACAGCCGGCTCTTCAGATACCACACTCTTTCCTTTTGCTTTGGCAGCAGCTTCTGCTTCAACATTAGGTCTCTGAGTTTGTGAGGAAAAAAGGCGTCCGCTTCTGGTGAAGCCTCCGCCTCCCCCAACATTATCAATTTGTGGAGAAGAGGTTGAAGAATCCAGAGTGATTTTCTCCCCGTTGCAGTAGAGATCAGAGCCATAATGCCAAGGTATGGCATTACTGCTTTCATAGGGAACTGGTCCAGGCACCGTGATGGTAACTCGACTGACTGCCGCAGAGGAGGGTACTGTAATGGTGTGCGGATCGTAGTAAATTGTGACTGGTGACCTGGCAAGGGGTGACACTGTTTGTTGTTGAAAGTTGTTGTTTGGAGGAACATTTGATGGATCATAGTAGATGGTGACTGCTGAGACATCTTCATTCATTTCTGTTGGCGTTGTAGAAGATTCTGTTGATAAAAAGGATGCTGATGTTGTAGAAGAAATGGTTTTTGAAACTTGACTCGTTGAAGTGATGGACGGAGCCATTGCTGATGATATTGATGAATCGGTAGGAATGATTGTTGCTGCTGTTGTAGAAGAATCAGGAATTGTTGTCAAAGGAATTGCTGGATTTGTAGGCGCCGTTGTTGAGATCTGAAGGATACCATCCTTGATAAGACCATCTATGCCGCTTCTCAAATTATCACACCCGTTGACTGCAATGTTGCAATACCCACAACCGAGTTCACACCCGGGGAACACCTGACACTCTAAAAGCTGAGCTTTAATTTCGACCAGAGGTGTCCGAATTTGTGCAACACTGGTGATCAGAGTAGATGGTTTGTCTTCCTCAATGGCATTAATCCTCGGCCCACCATGATTAGGCATAAGATTTCTGTTGACATTCGGAGGCGGTGCGAAGTTGAGGGCTTTAGAATCCACCAGATCTTGAACTTTCATTTGCAGGGCCCTGCACTTCTCGGTATTGTGGCCAGGTGCATTGGAATGGAAAGCACACCTGGCGTTGACGTTGTAATTCTTTGGGAGATTGGAGGGATCTGGTGGTGCCAATGTCCTTAACTCAACCAAGTTAAGTTTCAGGAGTTGTGGCAATAAGGCAGCATAAGGCATAGGGATAGGGTCAATCACCCTGTTTGCCTGTGATGGTCTTTGTTGGAAGGGTCTTTGTTGTTGATTGCTATTGTTGTTGTGGTAGGTTCTCTGTGGCGGATACTGAACTTGCTGTTGATAATGGGGTTGTTGTGGTTGTTGATATGCTGATTACTGAGGAATCGGAGCTGGAATAGTGACAGCTGCTACTGATCTGTGAAAATACTGCGGTCTGCCCCTGCTGGCATGAATGGCATTTGTCTCACCGGTCCTTCGAGGTCCCACAAAAGGCTTCCTGGGATTACTGGACGAACTTGGGCCATTATCAGAAATTTTGCCCATTTTCAAAAGGCTTTCAATTCTTTCACCGGCTATAACTACGTCAGCAAAACTGGTGGAAGAAAAGGCAGCCAGCCTATCAATATATGTTCCTTGCAAAGTATTCATGAACATGTCGGCCATTTCTCTTTCCGACATGGGTGGATGGACAGCAGCAGCAAGCTGTCTCCACCTTTGGGCATAGTTCCTGAAGCTTTCTCTGGAGGATTGAGACATTCCCATCAGGAGGGTCCTGTTAGGAGCCATGTCCAGGTTATATTGGTATTGTCTGATGAAAGCTTCAGCTAGGTCCTTCCAGCATCTGATAGTAGCTCTGGTCAGGTGTGAATACCACTCTCTTGAAGCCCCAGTCAAGCTATCTTCAAAGTAGAACATCCAGAGTTTTTCATCCATGGTATATGCTTTAAGTCTTCCCAGGAAAGACTGCAGGTGAGTTCGTGGACAAGAGGTTCCATTGTATTTTTCAAAACACGGGGGTTTGAATTTGTGGGGAATTCTCACCCCATCCACCAACCCCATATCCATTACGTCGAATCCCAAGGAGTTTTGAGACTCCAAAGATCTCAACTTCTCAGCAATTTCATCAAACCTCCTATCATAAACTTCGTCTCCAGCTCCCATGACAGTAAACTGCTCTTCTTGGGGATCCTCTTGCAAGATTCTCCCCCCGGTAGTATTTCCTTGCACATTTCCCGGGATGTCAGCTTCCGGATCTAGATGAGGTCCAAATACAGGTGGATTAACATGAGGCTGACCCCTCTCATTATTACTAGTTCCTCTAGTTCCGGGATGAGGTTCCTCGGGAGTTTGCCTTTCTACCAATGCCCTTAACCTTTCTTGGCTCTGGGCCAAGCCAGTCATCACAGTCATGAATTGGGCCATTTGGTTTCGCATCTCCACTCTTTCATTAGCCATCTGGGTTCTGACCTCAGTCAGGTCTTGCTGTACTTGCTCCATTAGAATACCCGGAAGGTTGTTGCGAGTAGGATACCGGTGTGCACGGTTGACAGGGAACACTCTTCTGCGAGCAATATTTCCTGAAGTCATAGCAAAGTTAGAAACAAATAATACAAAACCTACAAAACAAAATAAAAGTTAGTATGCAATGCAGTATGCTTATTTGTTTTCCAAGGTATCTGGCTTGGTTCTTGGTTTTGACCTTTCCAGACCTCGAGGAAGATGCTTTGATGTTGTTGAGAAAAGAAAACCCAAATGGAAACAAACTAAAATATATTACAAATGATGAATAATACATAGTCTGTTTTTACAACATATGCCCCTGAAGGGTCAAAATACAACACAAAAGAAAAGTACATCAAATGAAAACAACAACAATCAAAAAGTCAGACATCTAGTCCAAACTCATCCTCCTTAACCTCCTTCAGAAGCGCCTCAGTCACTGGACCAGCTGGATGCTCTGTAATAGTCCTGATGAGGAGGTTTCTAGTGGCAATGGCAGTGGTCAGCTTCTTGTGCCTGTCTTGGTCCTTTGACCTCTTCAAACCAGCCCTAAGTTTCAACTCTGAAATCTCCTTCTGGGCTGCCAGCAAAGCTTCCTATTGCTTCTTTTCATTGGCCTCTAACTGCTCAATCTTGGCTTGAGCTCTCTTATCTTCTTGTGTCCGGGCTTCAGTGATCCTGACCCACCTAGCCTGACTCTCTTGCAGATAGAGCTCAGTCCTAGCCTTCTGAAGCTTGGCCTCTTTACAAGCATTCTTCAATATTTGCTCCCCAGCTCTTGCTTTTCTGATGTAGTCCTCTGTTTTCTCAATCTTGGCCAGATGCTCCACCCTAAGCTTCTCCAACCTCTCAATGTCCAGACGACCATCACTCCACTCCCAGAGGGTCTTCTTCAGAGCTTGAGACATATTCTCATTCCTTTCCTTCAGCTTCTCAAATTCTTCCAGGCTGACAGTGGCTGCTGGCTGTACTGTAGATGGTCCAGGTGTATCCTCAATGGTGAAAGGAATTCCAGTAATCTGAGCTCTGGTACGGGACCAGTCATAGTACTGAGCTGAAGCAACATTATTACATCTTCCTAGAATAGCCATCCCTTTTGTCTGGATGTTGTCCCAAGCCCAAGATGCTTGTCTGACAGCAGCTAGATTAGGCTTTATTTCACAATACAGGGTCTTAGCTAAATCTTGCACTCTAGGAGGATGAATCAAAGCATAGCCCAGTTGTCTCTTAAACAACAAAGGATTGTAGTTGATGCAACCCTTTACTCCTATCAGAGGTACATTTGGGTACTGCCCACAGCTAGTGATAATGTCCTTGCCTTTGGTGCTCTGGGTGCACCATCTGATATCATCTGAAGTCAAAGCAATAAGTCTCTTAGCCCAATTCTTCTGTTGGTGGGGATTCAGGAAGGCATCTATCTTAGGCAGGTGTCTGAGCAGCCAGGTGTGAAACAGAGGAGCACAGCATCTCACCAACTTTCCTCTTTGTTTCTCATTCCTCTGATGAATGGAGTAATAGAAATCTCCCAGCAATGTGGGTACTGGGTTCCTCAGAAGGAAAAGATGAATGGCACTCTTGCTGATAAATTTGGGCTCATCTGCAAACAGTATAACCCCATATATGTTGAGGGCTAACAATGCACAAACTGCCCTCCATTCTCCCAAAGAGGCCTTCAGGATGGCCTGAGAAATCAAGAAATCCAAGTGCAAACCAGGGATCCCAGCCTTTGTTGTCATATTCTGCTCAATCAAAGTAGTCTCCAGGTGCAGTGCTTTTGCCACTTCTCCATTGCTGGGAGAAGTCATCTCTGGGTTGAAGGGGACTCCACCCTTGACAGGTACTCCAATCAATGATGAAAACTCCTCCAGCAGAGGTCCTAGCTGAAAGTCTGGGATAGTGAAGCATCTCAAAGGAGGGTCATAAAACTGTAGGCAGGTGTGGATCATGCTCCTCTAAGAAGGGTCCAGGTCCATAACCATATCCAGGATACCTCCATAATGCTCTATGAATAATGGGATGTGGTCAGGGGTGATAAGTGACTGGACCTGCCTGATACCAGTCAACACAGGCTCAAAGAAATGGTAAGATATGTTGCTCTTCCTGGGAGTAGCCATGAGTGCTGATGAAGAGCTGAAGACAAGTGCTGATGAGGATCAAGACTGATACTAGAGATGAGCCACTGATAGGCTGATGCTGGTGATGATGAGAATAGCTGAAGCATGCAAATGGTGAAGATAGCTAAAGCTGAGGTCTATGCAAAAGAAGGGGTCAAAACCAAACCAGATATGTTACGGATACCCTGAAAAACAAATAAACAAATGTTAAATGATGCAGTGATGATGTATGCAAATGATATGCAAGGGTTTGTGATCAAGCTGGATCTGATTATCTGTCTTGATATAAAGTCCATGTATGTTCAAGAAGTCCAGATGGAGGTTCAGAAATCCAGTAACCAAGGTGGGGGACTCAAATAAAGAGTCACATATCCAGGGTTAAATCACAAGAACTGTCCAAAGTGAGGTACTCTTAATTAAAACAAGTAACAGGGTATGATGTGGCCAATGGTACCTGCAAACCTGTAAACAGCCCAACCCCCTCACAGGTAGTGTTCTAAAACAAGGGTCCTCAGACTTGGATCAGTTATGAGAAGTGTAAACACTTCTAACCCGGAGGTACAATGTTTACAATAACCATAAAAGATCCTCCTCTAATTCACCTCAGTTTCTGAAGGTCATAATAAAGGTCATCCAGACTTAGCAGGCTTCCCAGATAGCCCTAGCACTACAGGAAATCTGTAGCACAGAGTTCTCAAAAGGAAACCCATATCTGAACCGTGTTTCATATTCCCGCACCAGACCGAAATGGAATGGGAAAGAACATGAACCACTCTAGCCTAGGTGTCACTCAGGTCCCAGGTATAGGACCTTAACTCTCAATAGAACCCCCACCCACCAAGATAGAAAACCAGATCCAGCAATGATAATGACAGTATGAAATATGTAAAACTGTAAAGGAAAGCAATAAATAAAGCTGTACATAAAGCAATAAATAAAGCAAAGTAAATGAACACACATAGCACATAACACCCCAGTAAACACAAATCAAACAAGCGCTAGGAGGAACCCACAAAAAGAACCAGAAGCCCTGGTTACAGTATAAGGGTCCCCAGCAGAGTCGCCAAGCTGTCGCTCCCACCAAATGAGGCCAAGTCAAATGGGGTACAGACGCGAACGGTCGGACAAAGGAGAGAGAACACACAAGAGTGAACTCAGAAGACAAGAGTCGCCAGCTAGGCATTTTTATCCCGGAGGAAAGGTAATGCTGCATAAACCTAAGAAAAGATGGATAAGACGGTTGCGAACCAGAGAGACTGAGAAAGGGGGTTGGTTACAACCTGGGAAGGTATTAGCACCCAGATTGTCCGTCGTACTCGACGGGATCCACGCTTAAAAGATTTGTGTTTTAAAGGGGTAGTGTTAGTGCAATCTGTGTATCAAAGCTGGAAAGAATACAAGTGTCAGTGTCAAAGAAAAGTGAAGTGAATAAAAGAAGTGTCAGTGCGAGGAAAGAGTGTGAAGCTCAAGACTATGAGGCTTAAAGAGTAATGCTGGAAGGAGGGGGAATATACAGAGACTTTTGTTTGATAACTGTTAAGTTATGCCTACGTATCCTCTCGTGCAATGAGGTAGTCAGAACACCGTAGTTCGACTCAAAGAGACTGAAAGTTAAATTGACTTGTGAACTGCTTACTTGTCTATGCTCAAATGTATGACCTGTCTGGCTCAGGTGCAAACTGTCTTGCATTAGACGGAAGAAGCGAGTTCTCGTTTATGAGTGAATGAGGTGAGAAAAGAATCCCGGAGGAGACGATTATTGTTTGTTTTTGTGTTTTCAATATTTTATTGCTTTTTGAAGTTTTTCATAAGAAAATGAGCTTAAGCCTAAACCAAGGGTTAGTAGACTCATCACATCCTCCCTCTGATTAGGGGTAATGAGAATACCTTAAGTATGAAGTAAGCACCTCACACTTAATCACCATGATGTAGGATTAAGATCATTAACCTACTTGCATTTATTTAGATGTTTTTGGTGTTTTTGTTTAGTGTTAAGTAATGAGTTTAAGCCATAATCAAGGATTTAATGGACTCATTACACCATCCTAATAGAAGGATAATAGATGAGAACATTTAAGCTGAGGAAGGCTCCTCAACTTAATCCATGATTAGGGATTAACCTCATGACAAAACAAAGCCTTTATTAAATGGATTTTAGTTAATGATATAGATTAAGAAGTGGATTTTATTATTTGTAAGACAACTTGAGGGGGACTTGTCCATTAACACTAGGGTTAGTCCTTCTTAACCAATTAAGGAAGAATTAGAACCCTAATGCAAGGCCCAAGTTACAAGCTTGATGTCTTAGTGATTATTAGATGGATTGATTAAAGGATTTAAACACATTAAGGGTTTAACACTTAGGATTAAAGTTATACACTCCATCCTAATAGAAGGATGCAGGCATAAGCTTAATCACAAAGCCTTAAAACCTTTAAGGTTTAGTCCTTGATTAAGAGAAGAGAAGAGAAGACTCAAAGATGACACAAAGGTAAAACTAATGGGGGACTAATAAAACCCTAATTGTGATCATGCTTGGGTTTTCCTAGGGTTAATGAGGCTTGCAAAAGATCTTCAGGAGAAAAGCCACCAGGAGAGAAACAGATGAAAGGAGGAGAAGCAGAAAGAAATAAGACAACTTGCTTCACCTAAGAAGACAAGTTTCCTGAAGAAAGAAAGTAAGAGATGAACATGAATGAGCAAGCTCACTCTAATATAAAGATAAAATTCAGCAATGATGCATAAGAGAGGTGAGAAGAGATTGTGAGAAGTGAAGGCAAATTCACTTCTCAAAACAACTTACCACCTGAAAAGTCAGCAAAAGAAATGAAATGCAATGAGAATGAGATGAAATACCATGATGCAAGACAAAGTCAGAAGCATAAGCATGATGTTAATGATGCTAAGAGATGATGCAAACACATGTCAAGAGATATGGATGATCATACAAGAATGGAGATGCAAATGAAGCATGCTTTGAACCATAAAGATTCATGAAAGTTTATGAAATGGAATGGACATATAAAATGGAAAATGAAAGATGCAATGATCAAACATGATTCTAATATGTCCTAAGATGTCTTATATGTCATGTGGATGCACAAAATGTCATGGAAAGTCATTGAATGCAAGCATATGGGAGATGGATGCAAAGGAAGGCACAAATTAGGGTTTACATACAACATGCAATGTAAAAATTCAAAACCAGAAGCAAATGACATGACAAAAAAATTGAAAATGGGATCAAAGGAATCCTAACCATACACAAGTTCACTGCCCAAAGGAGGGGACCTAACTCTTAACCTAGTGCAAGTTATGAATTTCTCAAGTCAATTAGGGTTTTGGGATGCCTCACAATGAAAAATACAAAACAAATTGAAAATGAAATATGAATTCAAACCAATTTTACCCTAGAAACTACATGATGTAAAGGATGCAATGCAAGAAGAACCATCATCAAACTCCTCATGGTTAGGCAGAATGAATTTTTCTAAGTTTGAACAAAAATATTGCCTTTAAATGAATTTAATTCCAATGAAAAAGGTTAAACTAGTTCAAGAACCAAAAAAAAATTTGTTTTGAGGGTTTGATAATGTTTCTAAATGTTTTAAAATGCAATGTGAATTTTTTTGTGATTTTTAAATACCTAAATGCATTTTTAATTAATTAATTCTCATTAACTAATTAAAAATAAACATTTAACTTATTTAAAAATAATTTTTAATGCAAAAAATAAAAATAAAAATATTTTTGGGTTCTGAAAATTAATGAAATGCTTGACAAAAAAAATCAGAATTTTTAAATATGATTTGCTATTTTTAAAAATTCGTAGAAGTTAAATATAAAATAAATGAAATAAAAATGAAATTATGAGAAGTCAACAGATCTGATGGCTGGCATTCAAATGGTTTTGGAGGGAGTTGACTGGCGCCAGATCCTGTGGCCCAGATTCAAACTGGCTGGATTTGAATTAAACCTAATTAATTAATTTAATAAATCAGGATTAGGGTTTTAATGGTGAATCTAGTCCATTCATTCGCGCGCGGGTCAACCCAAGTCAACAGGATCTATGGCTCACATTCAAACTAAGCCGTAATCACAATTAATGCACTAATGACTTTCAGGTGGCCGGAAATGACCTCCGGTCATCTTCTCCGGCCACACTTCCCCTGAGATTTTGCTATCTCTCTCCCCAAGCTTCTAAAACTTAATCTTTCTGCCCAGAATCCAACCCCACGCATCACTCAACAAGAATCACTCATTAAAACACATTTATTTCACATATTCAAGCTGAATCGAAGCAAATTAGTTCTAGGTCAAAAAATTTCAGAGAGCTCATACATGCTTAATACTTGACTATTTTCAAAACCAAACACATCAGCATTATCAGTGAATCATGGAGAATCAATTAGTAACTTAAAAACATGTTTCTGGAAAAATTGTTCTTGAGCTCACCTGAACTGGAGCTTTGATCTTTGGAACTTTCTGGCTGCTTCTTTGGTCCAAGATGTCTCTAATGAACCCCCTGAGAAGCTTGCAATGCTTGTTTGGAATTTCTTATGGCTGGTTTAAGAGATTGATGAAGTTCTGTTCAGAAGAGGTAGAAAATCGTGTTTCTGCTTGGGGTGGTTTCAGGGACAAATGAGGATTGGGAAATGATCAGAGGATCATGGTGAGTGGTTTTATGAAGTTTGTTTTGATGTTTGAGGCTTGAGTGCTGAGTTTCGAATGAAAATGAAAAGGGGAGAGGTTTTGGGAACTATGGCAATGCTGTGGTTTCAGGCTCCAAGATTGTATGAAAATGATCCATGAGGCATGTATGTGAAGTTGTGATTGGTTAGAGAGTTGTTGGTGGCACAGCTTGATTGGTATGGTTCATTTTGCCAAAAGTCAATGTGACTTGTCCTTTGAGGTATGGGTCATGAAAGGCTGGTTTAGAGGCATGGCTTGGTTCAGCTGTGATCAAGGGGAACCATGGAAATGAATTTGAGGCCAATTTGCAAGTGGATCAAAGCTTATGTGTGGTTTTGCAATTTTGTGATCTTTTGGCCCTTTTGATGTTTCTTAATGCACAAGTCATGAAACTTGGAGATTCTTTGGTGCATTCTGATTTTTAGGTCATGGTTTATGTTTGTGTAATGCATAGAAGTCCATTTGAAGTCACATTTTGCCTTGGCATGAGGTTTTGCAACTTTCCCTCTTTGGTACAAAAGTAGAAATTAAGTGATTTTTGCCAACTTTGACAAGCCATAACTTTTGATCCAAAATGAATTAGAATGAGTTCTTGTACTTTTTGAAAATGGGAAGATCCATTCTACAACTTTCATGACCAAAGTTCCCCATTTGAAGCATTTTTGAATCAAAAAGAGGAGGTTGAAAAACTTTCCCAAAATGGCAAGTTTTCATTACAAGTCACTTTCCCAAAAAGGCAACTTTGCAAATGGCTTGAAATTCTTCAATTTTGTGAGCTTCTAACATCTTCTATGACCAAATAAAGATCATACACATTCGAAATGATGGAGAACACCCTTTGGTTGGGTCATTGGGGGCCTCAGATGCCCTGATTTTACACTGACTTGCTCAAGAAGTCAACTCTTGATCAAATGCCTTCCCCATGGAATTTCTTCATGAAAATTGATATGCATGACCCTTATACCATATAGAGACCAATAGAAACAAGAATGACCAAAAAACTTTGGAGTTATGGCCTTTGAAACCAAAACCCTAATTGTAGGTCATCTGTGCAGTTAAACCTGGCTCTGCTTCCATGCATTTCTCAGTTCTTGTGATTCTTTGACTTCTTTGATCTTGAGAGGATATAATATGATGCTTGAACATACATGGACCCCTTTGAAGTGATTGAAGACCTTTGGAGTGGCTCAAATGGCCCAGGGATGGCTCAGATCACAAACCCTAGATGCAGATGACTTTGAATCAATACAGTGAATCAAAAATGTGATATGAGATGCTATGATTGAACTTATGCAAATGAAAAGAATCATAAGCCATGGTGTGAATGCTTGAGGGCAAATTTGGGGTGTTTACAGTACACAAAGGGCTGATGGGCGAGCTGGGCAATACACGTATGGCCTTAGCCAATACGCGTATGACTAGAAGAGGTTCAAAAAAAATGCCATTTTCGCAATTTCTTTCCCGATTTCGCATCTGCTGCAAATTCTTTTGGTCTGAGAGGTTGGGATAGAGGCCAGGACTTGTTGGAACTAGGAATGGTGGTGAAAATAATTAATTAGGTGGATTAATTATATAATTAGTTAATTAACACCGTGTGAGGTATATCTTGTTGTTGTGTGCGTTGATGAACGATTTAGACAAGTGTACTAATAATGATGCGTATTACGATGAGTATGTATCTCATATGTGATCAGAAGGATCGTGAAGATGTATAATTTTGATTATACATGTGTTGTATGCATAATTATTGTCATGCATTCATGGTGGGTCTGGTGGAGACAAATCATTGCTCAGAAGGAGTGTATGTGATTCGTGGTGGGTATAAATCATTGACAAGTAGGGGTGTATATGATTTATCCGGATTCTATTATGAATCAGGTTCGATTGAATGAACCATGGTGTATTGGTACCACATGCATTATGTCGGTTGTTGAGTCATATTGCATTATTATATGTTTGTTGAGTCATAATTTGAAAGCGACATGTGTGTCGTGATGATGTGTGGATTATGTGTGATTGTGTGATTATTACTCTTAACATGTATGATACACCGTTAATTGTTGAATGTAGTTCTCACCCCTTTGTAGTTTGTTGCGTTTGTGCTTCTTTAGAAGTACAGATAATCCATGTACATGAGTGTGCATGGAGTGTGTGTTGCTTGATCGAGTCTTAGGAGTCGCTCTGATACGTAACACGATATTTTGGGGGAATTCTTCATTTGTTATTCTTTATTGATTTTTTTACGTGTCGTTATTCTTTTGAAAATATTGTGGACCACGATTTATGTGGATTTTGATGTTGTTGGCAAATTGCCTTGATTTTAATTAAAAGATTTATTTCCGTTGTTTTGTTTCTTTAATAAAAAGAAGTTTCATTATTGGTTTTTGTTGATGTAGCATCCTACTTCTTTGGTGTAAACTCTGATTATTTTCGTACTATTATGTATTTTATAAATTGGGAAAGTAGGGTGTTACAATTGGTATCAGAGCAGGTCGATCCGTCCGACCAGGTGTAGTAGTAGAGTCTGTCCTTAGAATATGAGTATATTGTGTGTTCTAATTGTATGTTACTTGTTGAACAATATGGCAGAGAGGAATGATGTTGCTCTTGCTACTGCTATGCAAGCTATGGCACAAGCAGTGGAGAATACTACTAAAGTTGCTGGGAATGCGTAGTTATGCGACTTAGAGCAGTTCCAAAGCAATAAGTCGCCTATATATGAGGGAGGTATCCTTGAATCTGAGGCTGCACAAAAATGGTTGAAGGTTGTTGAGAAGATCTCAGGACCATGGGATGTAGTGATGCTCAGAAAGTACGGTTTGGTACTCGTATGTTGAAAGGTGAAGCTAAAATATGGTGGGACAACAGTCGCCAGAGGTTGGAAGCTGTGGGTACTAATATTACTTGGGCAATGTTTCAGGCTGAATTTATGGAGAAGTATTTTCCAGAAGATATTCGCAGTGCAAGAGGTGGATTTTTTGGAGCTAAAACAGGGTAACATGATTGTTGTTAAATATGTTACTCGGTTTGAAAAGTTGGTGTAGTGTTATGCTCATTACAATACCGAAGAGGCTATGACTTCGAAGTGCTTGAAGTTTGAGAACGGGCTGAATACCCGAGATTAAACAGGGCATTGCTTGTCAAATATAAGGAATTATCCAGAGTTGGTAAGAAAAATCCGAATTTATGATAATGATAACAAGGCCCGGATTTCTCATTACAAGGATATGAGTGATCAGAAGGGTAAGCAGAGGTTTGGAGGTACGTCGTATAGTACTCCAACTGACAAAGGAAAACTGAAAGCTGTTGTTGGTTAGAAACCAAGTGGGGGAGGGGTGGTTCCCAATCCTATGAAGTTCTTCAGATGTGGTGGCACGGTTCACCGTGCTAATGACTGTACAAATGAGGTGAAGAAGTGCTTCAATTATGGATGACCAAGTCATGTTATAATAGATTGTAACTCCATTATGCCTACCTATTATAATTATGGAGAACAATGTCATATTAACACTTACTACGAGAAGGTAAAGAAGTCTCAGACTAGAGGAAAATTGTTTGCATTGGTGAGAACCCAATCCACCAGTGAAGAGCATTCCATCAAAGGTACATGATTTTTCAATGGTATTCCTTTGATTTCTATTATTGACACAGGTGCAACCCACTCGTTCATTTCTATTGATTGTGTGAAGAAATTGGAAATTGTTTCGTCTACTCTAAATCAGACGATGACGATTGAAACTCCGTCTATTGGTTATGTGGTTACATCCTTAGTGTGTTTGAAGTTTTCGTTGACTATTCTTGGTCGAGATTTTGGAGTGGACTTGATTTGTTTGCCACTCGGTAATCTTGATGTTATTTTGGGCATTAATTGGTTGGAATTCAACCGGGTTTATATTGATTGCTTTAGGAAGACGTTGTTGTTTCTTACTCCTGAAGAGGAAGCATTGGCAAATTATTTATCTACTAGGGAGTTGATGATGTTGTTAGAGGATGAAGCTAAGATGTTTGCGGTGTTTAACTCGTTGTCAGTTGAAATTAAGACATCAATTGAAGATTTTCCAATGGTGAATGAATTTCTTGAAGTGTTTACTGATGATATTATGGAGTTACCTCCGACAAAAGAAGTTAAATTTACTATTGACCGTGTTCCTGATACTAGGCCTATTTCTATGGCGTCGTAAAGAATGTCTGCTTCGGAGTTGGCAGAATTGAAATCTTAGATTGGAGACTTGTTTGTTAAGAAGTTTATTAGGTCAAGTGTGTCACCGTGGGGAGATTCAGTATTGTTGGTGAAAAAGAAGGATGGTAGTATGCATCTGTGTATTGATTATCGTCAGTTGAATAAAGTGACCATCAAGAATAAGTATCCATTTTTGAGGATTGATGACTTAATGAATCAACTTGTTGGGGCTCATGTTTCAGTAAAATTGATTTGAGGTCAGGTTACCATCATATTCGGGTGAAGGAAGATGATATTCAGAAAACTACGTTCAGAACTCGCTATGGACATTACAAATATGCGGTGATGCCTTTTGGAGTGTCTAATGCGCCAGGTGTGTTTATCTCATACATGAATCGTGTTTTTCATTCTTATATGGATCCGTTTATTGTATTATTTATAGATGACATATTGAATTATTCCAAGTCTGAAGAAGATCATACATAACACTTGATAATTATGTTGCAGGTGTTGAAAGATAATAGATTGTTTGCAAAGTTCTTGAAGTATGAATTTTGGTTGAAGACAGTGAGTTTCTTAGAACATGTTATTTTTGGTGAGGGTATAACGGTGGACCCATCTAAAGTAAGTGCAGTACTTCAGTGGGAACCTCCGAAGACAATAACGGAGATTAGAAGCTTTTTTTGGTTTGGCAGGTTATTACCGAAGATTTATTGAAAGGTTTTCTAATTTGGTGTTACCATTGAATCACTTGACTAGAAAGAGTCAAACTTTTATGTGGGATGCGGCATGTGAAAAGAGTTTCGAAGAGCTGAAAAACAAATTGACTTCAGCACTAGTGTTAGTTTTACCAAGTCCGAGTGAACCATTTGTTGTGTACTGTGATACATCTAAGATGGGCTTAGGCGGAGTCTTAATGCAAGATGGTAAAGTGGTGGCATATGCTTCACGATAATTGGGAGTGCATGAAAGGGATTATCCTACTCATGATCTTGAATTAGCTGTAGTAGTTTTTGTATTGAAAATTTGGAGGCATTATTTGTATGGATCGAGATTCGAAGTATTTAGTGATCACAAGAGTCTGAAGTATTTATTTGATCAGAAGGAATTGAATATGAGGCAGAGAAAATGGTTAGAGTTCTTGAAGGACTGTGATTTTAATTTGAGTTATCATCCAGGAAAGGCTAATGTTGTAGTAGATGCATTGAGTCGAAAGATGATTCATATGTCAACATTGATGGTGAAAGAAATGGAATTACTTGAACAATTTAGAGATTTGAGCATGGTTTGCGAGACGACGCCTGAGAGTGTTAGATTGGGTATGTTGAAGGTGGATAATGACTTCCTTGATGTGATTAAGGAAATTCAGATACTTGATGTGAAGCTAGTGGACTTGATTCTTACGGGAGGAAATAATCCTGATAGTGATTTTAAAGTGGATGATAATGGTGTGTTAAGATTCCGGGGCATAATTTGTGTGTCGGACAATGTTGACTTGAAGAATGCAATTTTAGAGGAGAGTCACCGGAGTAGCTTGAGTATCCATCTGGTAGCTATGAAAATGTATCAAGACTTGAAAAAGTTGTTTTGGTGGTCTGGTATGAAAATAGACATAGCTCAGATTGTTTAGACTTGTTTGACGTGTCAGAAGTCGAAGGTGGAACATCATAAACCTTCGGAGTTAATGCAACCGTTGGAGATTCCAGAATGGAAATGGGATAGTATTACATCGACAAAGCATTATTATATGTTTGTTGAATCATAATTTGAAATCAACATGTGTGTTGTGATGACGTGTAAATTATGTGTAAGTGTGTGATTACTACTTTTAACCTGTATGATACACCGTTAATTATTGAATTTAGTTCTCACCCTTTTGTTGTTTTTGCGTATGTGCTTCTTTGGAAGTACAGATAATCCAGGTACTTAAGTGTGAATGGAGCGTGTGTTGCTTGATCGAGTCTTAGAAGTAGCTCTGATACGTAACATGAGATATTGGGGAAATTCTTCATTTGTTATTCTTTATTGATTTTTGTTACGTATCGTTATTCTTTTGAAAATATGGTGGACCATAGTTTATATGGATTTTGATGTTGTTGGCGAATTGCCTTGATTTGAATTAAAAGATTTATTTTCGTTGTTTTGTTTCATTAATAAAAAGAAGTTTCATTGTTGGTTTTTGTTGATGTAACATCCTACTTCTTTGGTGTAAACTCTAATTATTTTCGTACTATTATGTATTTTTATAAAATGAAAAAGTGGAGTGTTACATTGAGCAAGGTGGGATTCATTTGCATTGTGGTAGTCAGAGTACCATTTATTTGATAAATAATCAGGTGGATGAAACCAATGAAGGGAAATCACGATTAAAATATGTAGCGGAAAATATACATCATGAGACGTAATCATCAATTTATTCATATAATAATATTAATGCTTACTATTATCTCACTTCACAATAAAGTTTGACATACTTTAAAATATTGTCCTTATGTTTAACGGAGTCTCACAATTAAGTCACACTTAAAATTTCATTAAACAAACTAGTTATTCTATAAACTTAATTACTTTGGAAAACAAACATAATAAAGTAATTCCTTATTATTATTATTATTATTATTATTATTATTATTAATAGATAATTTGATACAAGTACCATGTTCTTATAAAACTATTGCCCTATTGGGCTTACACTAACAACCAGGACCATACATATTGATGTGAGATTTTATATGATCTGAGAGTTACTTGCATATAGACACATAATACTTGAAAAGATTCCTACTTAAGAGTATACAACTAATATGTTAACCAAGTCATTCACCATTGATAAGTTTCATCACTTCTTGAACTTCCTACATGTTTCCCAATGTTAAATAGGTCTTGAACATCCTCGTTGCTAGGATATGGATGACATGTAGAATATCTTCATAAGGGATTGATTTTTCCATGTTGGAGATTGTTGAGCATGATAAATATTAACTAGTGATGGATTCATATATTTTCTTTGCTAGGGGTTAGAAAATAGTCTTTAAATTTTGACTATATATTTTATAAATTTTTATAAAATACATATTTAAAATAATAAGATATTCAAAATATACAAATGAGTTGATTAAAAAAACAACATTTAAATATTAGTTAAGTGAATGCACAAGTAAATACAAACTAGTGTTACTTAATAAATCTAAATTTTAAATATTGAAAGATAAGCAATAAGAGAGAAAAAAATTAAGATAATAATGTGGAAATTTGATTAAAAAAATGAAATTGGGGTAGTGAAAAATAAAAATAAATAAATAAATAAAACTAGTGTGAAATGGAGGTGTGGAATAAACATAATTTGGGATGACTAGTTATAAATTTTATAGAGACTAAAAACCAAATATAATATCACAGGTAAAGAAAATTTTGGTTTTATTATGAAACTTTGAGCCCCAAATATTGCATTTGCCACTGTATTTTTTTCTAATAAGGAAAAATGCATAAAAAACAAAGCACCACAATGTTATCAATACATCAATTCACCACCAAACTTCAAACAAAAGCAAGCTCCATTAGAACTGATCCAACACCAAAATATATACCAATACAAACAAAATGATAGTTCTAACACACATATTGAACATTCAGAAAAAGAACTATTATTTCCTATAATTACCAGCTTGATATAAATTGTCAATGCTTTAGTCGCCAAACGTCCTAATCAAAACAAAAGGCTTAAGACTTAATGAGATTTCAAATGAGCTCCAGTACACCAGTTTGCCAGGAAGTTCCACAGCATGTAATCACACATATGAATGTTGTCGACTCAAAGGTTGGATTGAGGAAGACCCCAAATTCAGCCTAATTGTGAAAAATGTATCAAAAACATGTCCCCAAGCACTAGCCAAACTGAAACATTATCCCTCTGCAACCTATTTCTTTGCTATCAGAATTTGTCCCTCTAACTGTGAACACGAATAACATATTAACTGAGTAATCTGTAAATAGAATTATCGTTTGCAAAGACGATCTTCCATATATTCATTCTTCCATGAACCCTAAACATGCCCAGGTGCAAAAAATATCATGCAATATTATCTTCAATTCATCTTGCTTTGATACGATGCCATTTCCAAGATAATTCTTTTGACATTGACTTTTTAGTTTTGAAAATTTTGTTAGTTCTTAGTCTTCCAAATGGTTTACATACAATAAACCATATTATCGCCATATTCACTGATGATGTTCTGTCTCTGGTCAACAAACCTTCAAATTGTTTAAGATGATTTCATCCATCGGTCTGCATAGTTGTATTCACACCAAGTCACCAAAAAATGTAATTCAAAATCCCATACTCACCAACACAACTACTTAATTAATCACTCCTATTTTACTTATCACAAATAATATGAAATTCCATTTGACCTATTCAAATGCCTTTTCAAAGTCCACTTTAAATAATATCACTTCTTTCTTCTTTCTCCTAGCCTCGTCCATTATTTCATTTTCCACTAAGATATTATCCATAATTTGTCTTCTAGAAATGAAAGGTGATTTATTTTATGAAATGATTGTGTCCATCTCCTTTTTAAATCTATTTTCCAATACCTTGTATATGACTTTATATATGCATCCTATCAGAGAAATTAGTTTGTAGTCAGATATCTCTGTCAGACTGTTTTTCTTTGGTAATAGAACCAAAAATGAATTATTTTCTCCTTTTACAAATTTTTTCTCTTGAATGTTATTTTTCATAATCCTCATAAAATAAGATTTGATACATATCCAATAACTACATTATAAATATAAACTTAACTCCATTTGGGCTTGAGCTTTTGAAGCCTTTGAATTCCCATACCGAATTTCAAATTTTCTCTTCTAACACTCTTAGAATCATTGCATCTCACACTTCTTCCAACAATATTTTTAAATCGATATTGGCTGGTAACGACCTTTCCTTCTGGCTAGTGAAACGATTCTGAAAGTGATCATGTATTTATCTTTTTATCTCTTTCGCCTCTTTCAGTTTTCTTGCGTTCACTTCCACTAATATGCTTTCATTTTATTTTTGTTGCTTCTTTATACACCCATAGTAATATTTAGTATTTGCTTCTCATTCTTTCAACCATTACTTCTTGCTCTTTGCCATTGAATGTTGCGGTTGAGATTTGACAACTTAAACAACTATGATGTTATTTTTCTCTTTCTATTCATATCTTTTTCTGATAAATAAATTGATTCCCCTTTAATCTGAATATGACTGAGTTTTTCCTTTACCTCTTTGATGTTTCCTTCCATACTATGTGTATGCATCTTATGCCAATCTTTTAATTTTTCCTTGATCAATTTAAGTTTCTCCTTAAGAATATACCCTATCCTTCCACCTTTTGGTTTTTATAGTGTTCTCTTACAAATTCATGGTAGCCTTACAAACCCTTCCAACAATTTAACATATGAAATGGTTTTGGTCCCCTTTTTTTGAATAATTTTATAAAGAAAAATGCGGCAATGGTCTGATAACTCTTTGTCCAACCCATATTGCTTACATGTTGGCCATAATCTAAGCTATTCTTCTGTGATGTGAAATTTGTCCATCCGACTCATTGTTCAATCCCTTATTCTAGACCAAGTGATTTTTCTTCCATGTAATGACAAGTCGATAATATCTAATAGTGATATAAAGTCTTCAAATGCTTCAATCTCATCTCTTTTATTGTTATCATACGATCCTCTTCTCTTATGTTTAAATCTTATAACATTAAAATCTCCTAATAAGTAGATGCATTCTCTGTTTTTCTTCTTCCATCACATCGTGCTTAAATGTTGATTATGTTTATGTGTATTCGATCTTTACCCATTCTCTCTCCACCCATATTGCATAAGTTAATATATGTATTCTATGGAATGTGAAGACTTTTACTTCCCATATCATTAAAATTATGCCAGATCTCCCGACGGTAGGGTTAAATACAAACTCAAAGTCATTGGAACCCCACAAGACAACAATATTTACTATCTATAATCTCCAACTTTGTTTCATGAATGCAAATCACTAATGGTTTCTGATTTTGGATTAATTTATGGAACGTAAAGATTTATCAATTTATCTTATCATCTAATATTATAACTTATCAATTTCATCAATATATTATTGGCATCTCCTAACTCCCAAAAAAAACTTGCAAGAATTATGTGACTCTTTCTACACCCTGAACTCTTGTAATTAGTTCCTGTAAAATTCAGCACTCCTCTCTTTTATATATCAACCCAAATTCCTTTCCCAAATCCCACACATCTTTGGCGATATCTATAGTCTCTCCAAGTAATAGGACCCAACTTTTTTTCCTTCTAATCCGCTCCCCAAAAATTAAAATCAGAGATAAATATTACTCCATCCATTCACTTTTATAAGAAAATTTTAGTTTTTAGATTCATTGAATAAATAACGTATTTTGACTAAATATAGACTAGACACATCAAATATTTAAATAAATATAAAAAATAAAAAGGCTTAAATGCATTTTTTGTCCCCCTAATTTGATGTTTTATAAAATTTTAGTCCCCCTATTTTAAAAATCAATTTTTTGGTCCCTCAACTTTATATGTCTTGGGATTTTCATGGTCCCCTCCAATTTTGCACAAGTGGCATGCTTATTAATGATGTGGTAGTGGTACAGTGCAACCATTTCAGATTTATTAATTTTTTTAATGAAAATCATTTATATTTTATTTTGGTAAACATTTTAAATCGATATAAACATTTCAATAAATTAATTAAAATGGATTTAAAAAGAAACCCAGTTATAAAAACCTTAACTGCATTAGACATCCAGGTAACTGAATCCAGAACAAGAAGCTCTCCATTGCACAACGCCTCAAATTATATAAGGATCAATTCTAAGCTAGCTTCCATCAAATTGAGTTTTCACACTGTATCCACTCTATCAATGACTTCTCTGCAATCAAACATTCCAATTCCACATCACAACTGAAAGCTTAAAATGGGTATATTGGGATAAATCTATAGCATTTTTGGTGGTTGGTTTGAAAGAGAAGACCCAATTAGTGAATGCAAGAACAACATTTGAGAGAAACCCATTAACAATTTCTAAAGAAAAGAAGAAATTTACTAAATTAAAGAAAAATATGGATTGATAAAAGAAAATCTAGGTATGAGAATGAATGTCTTACTTGCATGTGAGATGGTAGAGGGTAACTGTGGGTTCTCAATTACTTGCAAGTGAGAAGATAGATTATCAACAACAACAAAAACAACAACAACAACAACAAGAGAAAGAGGAATTAGGTTTCTCTATTTTTCTAACCTGAATTTATCTTTTAAATCTATTTAATTAATTTATTAAAATTTTTATATCAATTAAAAATATTTACCAAAATAATTTTTATTAAAATATTGGCTTAAATGCACTTTTGGTCCCCATACTAACATTTTTCTAAGCCTTTGATCCCCTTAAAAAAAAACCAGGTTTTGGGTCCCTTGTTTTGAGTTTTTTTTTGGAATTATTTTGGTCCCTTCTTCAAATTTGGGTATGTGGCATTTTTTTCGCTGATGTGGACTATTATTTGTTGTCCAAGATGTAAATAAAGCGCCACACCAGTAATAAAAACATGGTTAATATTATTTATAATATAAAATAAAAATTTTAATTAAAGTAAATTATTTCACGTGAATTTATATTACAAAGGTCTCTTCTTCCCCTTTTCAAAAACTCAGAAACCTAAAATCTCTTGTTCTTCCCCACTTGAAAATATCAGAAACCCTAAATCTCTTGCATCCCCATATTTCGTTATAATTATCACCCTTCAACCCCCACCAAGATGTCTGCATATTCTTTGTCAAACAAGCACACTGTGTCTCGCTCCATTGTCGTTGAATGCAAGTGTGGGATTCTGTCTCCATTGATGACGGTTTGGACAAATCAAAACCCAGGTTGTCGTTTTTTTTGGATGTGGGATGTACAAGGTCTGTCAAAAAATCCCTAATTTCTTCCTTTATTTATCATATAATCAAGTAATTCCTAATTTCTTCATCTCTTTTTCTATAATCATGGATACAAGTGATGTTCGCACTTTGTCTGATTTGGTGAAGAAATGTCTCAACGGGTCAAGGAAGTTATATGTTCTCTGCATCAAAAATTGAACCAAGAAAAGGTTAAGTTTGATGAAGTTGCTGTTAGAGAAGATCAACTCAAGTTGGAGTCAAATATTTGAAGATATTGAACAAAATTATTATGGAAATGACATTAGTGTTGTTTATTAGGTGGGTTTTATCTAATGTAACAAAGTAGTTTGTAATGGTTGTATTTGGTTATTAAGTGTTAGGTTTGTTTGTGTTTATTTGTAATCTCAGTCATGTAATGTATTTGGTTATTAATGAAAATGTTAAATTGCAACCAGACCTGTAGTGTATTTGTTTGTGTTTGATTATCACAGTTTTTGGTTCTTATTTTTGGGGTGCCTATATTCTTAATACATGACCTATAATGTTTGGTTGAATTAACAGAACCTTAAAAACATGCTAACACAAGACCTATAATCTTTGGATGCACATAACAGACCTATAATGTTTGCATCCCATAGCAGACCTATAATTTATTGATGCACATAACAAAGATATAATGTTTGGTTGCATAAAGAAAGACTGTAATGATAATGTGACATATAATGTTTGGTTGCATATTGTAACACGGTGGGAGAACTGACTTTAGTTAAATGTTGCAGATAGCAAGAGTCGCCACCGACTTTTATTTTATCCAAAGGAAATGGCATAAAAGAACAGGAAAGACCTTAAAAGATTTTTGGGTTCGGGGGGTAGGTTATGTAAAGGGAAGGTGTTAGCACCCTTTACATCCATGGTTATCCATGGACTCTTAGTTACTTAGCTCACTTTAAAATGTTTTTTTTTTAAAAGTGTAGTGTGTGATTAGAAATTTTCTTAAGTACTTTATAATGATCCATGTACGGATATATATAAAGCCTTTGTTTTGAAAATTGCTTGAAAATGTGAAGTGTTTTGAGATGTTTGAAAAGGTGAGCAAGTACATAAGAGAAACCTACCATACGTTAAGTCTTTTCTGTTCTTAAATATCCTTTAAATGGTAAGACTATCCCTATTATTAAGGAATAGGTAGTCATTATCTTGGATGTTTGAGGGACAAGTGAAGGGACAACTGTGATTAGGCAACTGTAAGGTGTATTTAGCAATTCTAAGGGACTTATCATCTTTATTCGAAAGGGGCAAGATCATTTACGAAGGCAACCATGAAGGGACTTGATAGTTTTATCTTTTAAGGGACTATATGATATAAATAAATGGAGGGACTTTGCTTTATACACCTTACTTGACCTTTTTCTTTAGGCAACATGAGAGGTATCCTTAAGAATGTGAGATGGCGATCCAAGATCGACTTACGTGTGTGCGTGTACAAATTCATATATTTATCTTGAGATTAATGATCTAAATTCAATTTTAAATACAAACATGTTTTACACTCCCTATTTTACTAACCATGGCAATTTAAATAAATAATCTAAATAATTCTACAACTATTACATAATTGGTACAATTACATTATAATAATAATTTAAATAAATAAGCATATAAATCAATAAATAATTAGATTGGTTAGTAATAATAATAATAATAAAATAAATTAAATAAATAATCACATAATAAATAAATAAATAAAGAGGTTAGTAATAATAAACAAATTAAATATAAGAAGAAGAAATTAGCATAATAATATAATATAATGAAGTTCAATTTTAAATAAATAATTATTTTTTTAGATTTTTAATAAAAAAAATATATATTATATACCAATAAATATGACTAATAATTTTAATAGTTTAAATTTATATACATATTGTAAAAAAAATATTTGTTAATTTTAATTAAGTAAACATATACAAATAATAAATAAAGTTCATGAAATAAAGTTAGGGTTTTGAATTGTTTTTTTTTAGGAAAATAAATTAGGGTTAATTAATTATAAAAAACTACATAATATAAACAAATTATAAAATAAATATACATAATTAAAATTTACAAACAAATAAATTAAGATTTATAATATAATTAGGGTTTTTATAAAAAATATTAAGGTTTATGAAGTAAATTAGGGTTTTGTATTTAATTTACAAAATAAAACAATTTATTTACAAAAATATGATAATTATACATATATACATATTATGAAATAAATATAAACAATTAAATTTTTTTTTAAATAAAATAAATTATGATATTTTAAGACTATAAAGAAAAATATTATAATGGTATTTAGAAACTATTTTTATATTACTTATTTAAACAAAATAGAATTAATATAATAAAATAAATTTAAATAAGAAAAAAAAACATAGAAACTTGACCAAAAAAGAAAGGACCTGGGATTTGAACCCAGGTCCCTTACCTCAATCAACAACACTCAAAACCAACTGATCCAGCATGCGCTGGTGATAGCCATATGCCCCACAATCATTATATTATAAACCTGCTAAAACAAAATAATTATGAGAAAAAAATGTGGGAACCTGGATTCGAACCCCTGCCCATCAGCCAATAATCAAACACTCCATCCACTAAGCCACATGGGCGCATCTGTTAGACAACCACAACAATTCATAATATATTAAGTTATATGAATGAATGTAAAAATCAATAAAAAGAATGCTGCCTCCAAGAATCGAACCAAGGTCCTGAACAATAACACGTGCAACCATTACCACTGGGCCAGACAACATCAACTGGTATCATATTCAAACAATTTCATAAAATATTAAATCAAAAATTCAAATCCCAGCTGCGCGCCAAGAAACTTCATCTTCTTCATGATACCTGCGAATTTTCCTAGGCTTTTTCTTACCCATTTACCTGTGAATCTTTCAATGTCCATAACCTGCGAAAATCAAACATCATCGAAACAGCAAAATTTCTTTCAATTGATTAGTGCATTATGATCCTCAAAGCTCATACAATCTTCCTATGTCCTTAAAATTTATTTATATTTGGTTTATCATAAAACCCCAAATACATGGCCGAAACCCTAACAATGGTTTCTCACGTTTCCTGCATCAAACTTTCAATCAAACTATCCAGAATTGTTCTAAACATCATTATAAATATTAATCAACCATCAAATATTATTTAAAACAAAGATATATGTGAAATCGAAAAATTCAAAACACAAGAACAAGTGTGGTTCGGTTTATGCAATATGGCATGATTATGATGCTTTTGAGGATTGTGATAGGTTCAGTGATGTCCAAGGAATGTTTTGCAACCTTTAAAACACCCTAATATGGCCTGCAAGTGAGAATCCGAATTGAGATTTTTTGATGAATTTTGAAAGTTTGAAACTTGTTCTTGAGGTTGCAATTTTCGTCCCCTTGCATTGTGATCTCTTTCTTGTATATATATGAATGATATTAGGTCAAAATATTGTAGGATTGTTTGGACTTTTTGGATAATTGAATATTGAAAAAGATCATGTCTTAAAACTTGATTTTCATTTGATCCAACCTTTCTATTTTAAGACAATCATCATAATTTGTATATCAATCTGATCCAAACAATGTTTATGACTTTCTAGAAGCAATATCCCCTTTTAAATATTTGATTTCATATTTTATTTTAATTTTAATGATATTTTAATGAATAAAATTCAAATAAATATAAAATAAAAAATAAAAATTCAGAAAATAAGTGGGTTGGGTCGTGCTTGGTGTTTTCATAAAGATGGGATGACAATTTGGTGGGCTTATGTAGGAAAAATTTGATTTTAGGCCTTATTTGCTTTATAAACTTCCCTAAAATTTCCCAACTTTGCAAGGGCACAAATCCTTCAATTTTAATGCTATGAGGGTGTTCTTGGACATTTTGGAAAGCTTAAAGAGTTCTCTAACCAACCCCGTTGGTTTCATTTCCATATCTTTTACCATTCTCAAGTTATGCTCTTTTGAAGTTGTTGACTTTTTGTTGACTTTCAAAAGGACCTATAATGTCTTAGCTCATACCTTCCAAATGAAGCATTTTTGGGCTTGGATTGTTAGACACAAAGTTGTAGAGAATTCAATTTCCTTCATAATGATCTTTGGATGGAAAATTTTTGATGAAGCATGTGAAAGTTATGGCTGGTCAAAGTTCAGTTGACTTTTCCTGTGAAAACCCTAATTTAGAAACTCCTGATTCTTGATGATCTGAAATCTCCTTGATGAATCATGATCAACCATTGATCAAATGATGAATTTTACTTCATATACTTGATGTTGGCAAAAAATCATGAAGTTTGACTTTGGTTTGACCACAGTTGACCTCAGTTTGACTTTTTAACTGCTTTGACTGATTTTAACCTATCTGATCATCTGACTGAGCAAATCTTTTGGGAAAGTCTTGAAACTTGACATGGGGATTCTTGAACTCATATAGGATTCTATGAAGCTCACTTGAAGTCTTGGAAATCCATTTAGCCTGATTAAAGTCAAAACCCTAGTTTAGGATGCATTGCTTAGGAGGATGCATTGTCTGAGGGAAATGTCAAATCTTCTGACTAATTGTGAACTTTGTGAAACTTGTGAACCTCATGAGATGTATTTTGAACCTCTTAGTACACAAAGTCTTGTCTCGTGAGGGCAAATTTTGGGGTGCAACAGCTGCCCCTGTTCAATTTTCTGAAACCTGAGGGGTTAGATTGGTATATGTGCCATTCGTGACCTAGAAGGTTGAAGGGGATTGAACACAAAAGCCCAAAAATTTGCACTCACCGGTGCGTAGAGTAACACTGATGATTAGTTTTATATTCTCGAGTGGGCTTGAAGATGCCACTTGGAAGAACTGGAGATGGACTTAGAGATGCGGTCAGGATGAACTGGAGATGGGCTTAAAGATGCCATCAGGATGAACTGGAGATGGGCTTAAAGATGCCATCTGAAATATCTGGATGCGATAATATTCTGTATGTTGATACTGGATATCAGTACTAGGTCTTGGTATAAGCCGTCTCTGAATCATTTATACAACATGATTTAAATTGTTGAATGGACCAGTAGAAATGAATCTTGTGATAATTATCTCTTCTGGAAGTATCTTGGATTACAGACTGTTTGCCTATTCTCCAAGGTCAAAAGAACGTCAGGATTTGTCCTTCTGAAAAAGTATCTTGAACCAGGGAATGGATCTTTTTACAGACCGTTTGCCGGCTATTCAAGAGGCCAAAAGAACGTCAGGATTTGTTCTTAAGGGTCAAAAGAACGTCAGGATTTGTTCTTCTGAAAAAGTCTTGAACAAGAGGCCAAAAGAGTGTCAGGATTTGCTCTTAAGGGTCAAAAGAACGTCAGGATTTGTTCTTCTGAAAAAGTCTTGAACAAGGGGCCAAAAGAGCGTCAGGATTTGCTCTTAAGGGTCAAAAGAACGTCAGGGTTTGTTCTTCTAAAAAAGTCTTGAACAAGGGGCCAAAAGAATGTCAGGATTTGTTCTTAAGGGTCAAAAGAACGTCAGGATTTGTTCTTCTGAAAAAGTCTTGAACAAGAGGCCAAAAGAGCGTCAGGATTTGCTCTTAAGGGTCAAAAGAACGTCAAGATTTGTTCTTCTGAAAAAGTCTTGAACAAGGGGCCAAAAGAGCGTCAGGATTTGCTCTTAAGGGTCAAAAGAACGTCAGGATTTGTTCTTCTGAAAAAGTCTTGAACAAGGGGCCAAAAGAGCGTCAGGATTTGCTCTTAAGGGTCAAAAGAACGTCAGGATTTGTTATTCTGAAAAAGTCTTGAACAAGGGGCCAAAAGAGCGTCAGAATTTGCTCTTAAGGGTCGAAAGAACGTCAGGATTTGTTCTTCTGAAAAATGTCTTGAACCAGGGAATAGATCTTTTTACAGATCGTTTGCCTGCTATTCAAGGGCAACTTGAGCAAATGCATGGATCATTTCTGATCCGTTGTAAGTTGTTGATATTGTTTTACCTGCATATAACTATCCTGCAAAGAGAATGTTAGTTTATGCATTATGTATGCATGCATAGTATGATGCACTTAGGTAATGTATTATGTACTTATGGATATGTATGTTATGGTATGATGTATATGATGTATGTATGAATCATGCAGCTTGAAGCGTCTGGATATCTTTGTAGAACAACTGCTGACTAGGGAAAATAAATCCCGATTCGTTGTTGAAGAATATGAGGAACTCGTTCCCATCTCGTTTGATAATATAGTGAAGAATATGAGGAACTTATTCCTGTCTCGTTTGATAACATAGCGAAGAATATGAGGAACTTATTCCTGTCTCGTTTGATAACATAGTATTCATAACCTCCCGTCTTCGTTTGATAGTATGGTATCCATAACCTCCCGTCTTTGTTCGTCGTACTCCTATTGAAAGAATAAATTCCCGACTATCCGTCTGAGGATAAAAGAGATGGATATAAATTCCAGGGGAGATATGACTCGAAGTATTTATGAAGATGGATTTGTCCTACTGGGGGACTTGTAGCTGTCTGGTGGGGATGAACCGGCGAAGCTTCGTTGAATTCCTTCCCTCGTTCGTCCTTAGTAAATACTATTACTGCATTTCATGCATTTCTGGTAAACATCAATCATATTAAAGCATTTTATGCATTTCTGGTAAACATCAATCATATTCAAAAGCATACATACATTCAAACACAACCAATGGACGTTTCGCTTATGTAAATAGGGTAAAAGTAAATCTGGATTCAAAGATGGAATTTTATTTATATCACAAAGTGGCCCATACATAGGAAAATTGGTACAAGGAGACAGAAATCCTAGTAAGAGGAATTCGTCATAAAAGTTTTTATAAAACAAAGGAAATCAGCTATGTGGGAAATAATCCTATTGAGTTTCAATTCTACTATTGCCATTATCTTCAAGTATCTCATCTTCTGCTGTTGAGGTGGAAATGATTGGATTGAGCTTTATCTATTAGAATCTGAACTAAGTAGCACAACTAGTTGGAGTTACATGGGTGATCCAAACGAGACATAGTCATACGCTTTAATCCCTAACTTTTGCCTGGATTGCCTTTTCAGGTTTTCAATCCACCGGGATACCCTTTTTTGCCCAAGCCGCCTTTTCAGGTTTTCGACTTGCCGGGTGTACATTTTTATATATATATCCCTAATTTTTGCCCGAACCCTTTTGGTTCGCCGGGATGCCCTTATTTTTGCCTAGGCCAGTCAACCTAGCGGGTCTCTTTTTATGCGTAGTATTTTTTAACTATGTCTGTGTTTACAGGCTGTGGGAAGTCTTCACCATCCATAGTAGTAAGTATCATGGCACCTCCTGAGAATACCGTCTTGACTACAAATGGTCCTTCATATGTAGGAGTCCACTTGCCCCTAGGATCACCCTGTGGTAGTATGATACGCTTGATTACCAAATCACCAGCCTGATATACCTTTGGCTTAACCTTCTTGTTGAAAGCCTTGATCATTCGTTTCTGGTACATTTGGCTATGACAAACAGCTGCTAACCTCTTCTCATCAATCAAATTTATTTGGTCAAGTCGAGTTTGAATCCACTCATCTTCATCCAAGCCTGCATCCTTCATAATTCTTAAGGAGGGAATCTGAACTTCGATGGGCAGAACTGCTTCCATACCATATACTAAGGAGAATGGGGTTGCCCCTGTTGAAGTACGTATTGTAGTACAATAACCATGAAGAGAAAATGGTAACATCTCATGCCAATCCTTATAAGTAACAGTCATCTTCTGTAGAATCTTCTTAATGTTCTTATTAGTAGCTTCTACTGCCCCATTTATCTTCGGCCGATACGGAGAAGAGTTGTGATACTTAATCTTGAACTGCGTGCAGAGATCAGTAATCATAGTGTTGTTCAGATTAGAGCCATTGTCAGTGATAATCCTTTCAGGGATGCCATACCTACATATGAGATTGTTCTTAATGAATCGAGCCACCACATTCTAAGTAACAGATGCAAATGAAGCTGCTTCCACCCACTTCGTAAAGTAATCAATAGCAACCAGAATGAAACGATGCCCATTAGAAGCAGTAGGCTTGATCTCACCAATCATATCAATGCCCCACATGGCAAAAGGCCAAGGAGCAGTCAACACATTCAATGGTGATGGAGGTATATGCACTTTATCAACATAAATTTGACACTTGTGACACGTTCTGGAATGTTGATAGCAGTCAGCTTCCATGGTAGACCAATAGTAACCTGCTCTCAATATTTTCTTTGCCATAGTATGACCACTAGAATGAGTGCGAAAGATCCCATCATGCATATCTTCCATAATCTCTGTTGCTTCCTTCTTATCCACACAACGAAGCACAGTTGAATCATGATTGCGCTTGTACAAAATTCCATTACTCAAAAAGAACTTAGCAGAAAACCTCCTCAGAAACTTCTTATCTTTGACCGATGCCCCTTCAGGAAACTCCTGAGCTTCAAGATATCTTTTCACTTCATAGAACCAAGGATTCTCCTCTGCTTCTTCAGTGTCAATCTCATTGCAGTATGCAGGCTTCTCAAATCTGTCAATAGTAATCTTGGGAGCCTCATCATCCCAGCTAATCTCAAACATGGATGCCATGGTAGCTAAGGCATCTGCCAACTGATTTTCTCTTCGTGGAATATGTCCAAAGGTAATCTCTTTAAAATGTGGGATCAAAGACAACACATACTCTCTATAAGGAATGAGATTATCATGCTTGGTATCCCAATCTCCTTTGATCTGACTTACTACCAGGGCTGAATCTCCATACACGTCAAGGAACTGAATCTTCATATCAATGGCAGCTTTGATACCCAGGATACATGCTTCATACTCAGCCATGTTATTAGTACAATAGAAACAAAGTCTGGCAGTAATCGGGGTATGACAACCTTCAGGGGAAATGATCACAACACCAACACCATTACCAAGTGCATTAGAAGCTCCATCAAAAACCATAGTCCATCGGGATCCTTGTTCAGGTCCGTCATATTGTCCAGGTTCTTTAGTAATAATCATAATGTCTTCATAAGGGAACTCAAAATTCATTGACTGATAATCATCCACTGCTTGATGAGCCAAATGATCAGCTACAACACTTCCTTTAATGGCCTTCTGAGTAGTATACTGTATATCATATTCTGTCAAGATCATTTTCCATCTCGCTATTCGTCCGGAGAGAGCAGGTTTATCGAATATGTACTTGATTGGATCCATCTTTGAAATCAATAAGGTAGTATGAGTCAACATATACTGTCTTAGTCGGCGAGCAGCCCATGCCAAAGCGCAGCAAGTTTTCTCGAGCAGTGAGTATCTTGTTTCACAGTCGGTAAACTTTTTGCTAAGGTAGTATATTGCCTGCTCTTTTCGACCAGACTCGTCATGTTTCCCCAACACACACCCCATTGAGTTGTCTAATATTGTTAAGTACATAATCAAGGGTCTTCCATCAACTGGTGGCATCAAAATGGGAGGTTCTAGAAGATATTTCTTGATTTCATCAAATGCTGTCTGGCACTCATCATTCCATTCCATTACCTGATCTTTCTTTAACAACTTGAAGATTGGCTCACAGGTAGCAGTTAATTGGGAAATAAATCTTGCAATGTAATTCAATCGTCCCAAGAAACCTCTAACTTCCTTCTCAGTACGGGGAGCTGGCATCTCTTGTATAGCTTTCACTTTTGCAGGATCCACTTCAATACCTTTTCCACTGACAATGAAACCCAGGAGTTTACCAGATCTAACTCCAAAAGTACATTTGTTTGGGTTCAATCTCAACTTGTATTTCTTCAACCTCTCAAACAACTTATGTAGATGGTCAAGATGTTGCTCTTCATTCTGGGACCTGGCTATCATATCATCCACATACACCTCTATCTCATGATGAATCATATCGTGAAACAAAGCCACCATAGCACGCTGATATGTTGCCCCGGCATTCTTCAAACCAAATGGCATCACTTTTTAGCAAAAGGTGCCCCACTGTGTAACAAATGTTGTCTTCTCCATATCTTCAGGTGCCATCTTGATTTGATTGTAACCAGAGAAACCATCCATGAAGGAGAATACCTTATGCTGAGCAGTGTTGTCTACCAGAACATCAATATGAGGGAGTGGAAAGTCATCTTTGAGGCTGGCCTTGTTCAAATCCCTATAGTCTACACACATACGTACCTTACCATCTTTCTTAGGTATTGGTACCACATTTGCAACCCATTGAGGATAAGAAGTCACAGCTAAGAACCCTGCATCAAACTGTTTCATCACCTCTGCTTTAATCTTCTCTGACATTTCAGGACGCATACGATGAACCTTCTGCTTCTTTGGACGACAATCTTCTTTTACTAGTAAACGGTGAACCACAATGTCTGTATCCAACCCTGGCATATCTTCGTAGGACCAAGCAAAGATCTCCACATAGTCATGTAACATCTGAATCAATCTGCTCTTGACACTATCCTCTAATTCAGCCCCTATCTTGACCTCCTTCCTGTTTTCTTCAGTTCCCAGATTCACAACTTCAATTGGCTCTTCATGTGGCTGTATAGCTTTCTCTTCTTGTTGTAACAACCTAGCAAGCTCTACAGGTACTTCACAATCGTCCTCATTTCCATCTTCAGCTTGATAGATCGGATTCTCGAAATTATAATTGGCAATAGTAGAACTGTTATCAACAGGATCCAGAGTGGATGAGGATCTGCATTTTAGTGATGTGGGTGTGTGTAAGAACACATAACTGATAAAACAAAAATAAAAGAAAAGAAAGACAAGGAACGCAATATTTACGAAAACGAAACGTCCACTGATTTTTATTGAATGAAGTATGCAGATGAAATGACATCCCGAAACAAGCATACCATTGTGCCCCGGGTAAGGCACAAGGCTTAAGAGTTCAATTGTTCAAAATTTACAAACTTTTAAAAAGTAACAACACAGTAATAGTATTTACTCCTGACTAAAGGAGATATGAATAACATCTTCAGCCTTCCAATTATTGAGCCCAGCACCCACAGTAGGAAAAATCCAAGCATCCAAGTTGTAATCTTCATCATAGTCACCCACAACATTGATCTGATCTTTCATGACCCCCTGATTGGTGATACGAATAGCACGAGCACGACGAACAGCCTTCTGGGACTCTGCAGTGAAACCCAAACCAAATTTGTCAGACTTGTAAGGGATATCAGGAAGCTGACCCCAAATAGTACAACCACCTTCATCCATCACAGCTCTAGCATATTTAATGGAGGCCATTGTAGGAGGTACTCTGGTGACCACAGGAACTTTCTTGACAACAGGAGGAACTTCATAATTATTAACAACCCAAGGAACCACTTCGAACGTCTGGCACGGAGTTTCAACATATTCACCTTCCACTTCAAGATATTTAAATGTGTTCACATGGCTAACTATATATCCTTCCTCTCCGTAAACAGTGACAACTTTTCCTTCTACTGGATATCTCAGCTTCTGATGTAAAGTGGAGGTTACAGCACCTGCCCCATGGATCCAGGGACGCCCAAGCAAACAAGAATACGAAGGACGAATATCCATTACATAAAAGGTAGCATTGAAGACCTGAGAACCTACTTTGATTGGGAGATCAATTTCTCCATGCACCACTCTTCTCGAGCCATCAAAAGCCTTCACCACTATATTACTGGGCTTCAACACGACATCTTCAGGACTAAGCTTATTCAGAACTTCTTTGGGCAAAACATTCAGCGAGGAACCATTGTCTATTAACACATGTAACAGGGTAGTGCCCCTACATTCAATAGAGATATGTAGAGCCCTATTATGATCCCTCTTGGCAGGAGTCAAATCAGCATCGGAGAAACCTAACCCATTATCATAGGTCAAGTGTGCAACACAATTTTCAAACTGGTCTACAGAAATCTTGTTTGGTACGTGAGCGGTCTTCAAAAATTTAATCAGGGCTTTGGCATGAGCCTCAGAACACAATAATAAAGACAACATAGAAATCTTGGAGGGAGTATGCCCCAATTGGTCAACAATGTCATAATCACTCTTGCGAATGATCTTCAATACTTCTTCCATCTGCTTAGAAAGATCATCAGCATCTGGTACATTAGTTTGCACAGGTTCAATAACAGGACCTTTGCCCCGTGCATCAACAGTGGAGGTAGTAGCTGGAGTAGATGTATTCTTGGAGGTAACCGGAGGAGAGAAAACTCTTCCACTTCGTGTGATCTTACTAGATCCAGCAATATTATCAACATCAAGGTTTTCATCAACAACAGGTGTCTCAGCTAAGGGTTCCTGCTTAACACCATGAATATAAACATCGGAGCCATAATGCCAAGACACTGCTTTATTAGAAGTATACGGAATAGGACCATGAGTGGTAATGATCATAGGAGCCACTCTAGCTTCAGCAACAATCTTCACAGGGCCTTCAGCAGTAATTTTAATTGGACCCTTGCGAGTGATTTTTACAGGTCCCTTGGAAGTAATCCTTACCAGCACTTTATCAACCATATCCACCTCTTCAACCTTCACACCTTTAGTTATATGTTCAACCATGCTTTCTACAAAAGGTGTCCTCTCAAATAATATGGTGTAATTATTCATGAGACGTTGAATACCGTCCTTCAACTTCCAGCAACTATCCGGTTTATAAGCACAATAGAAACAATCTTCATGACAACCTGGAAAGAACCCAGCTTGTACCAACTTCTTCTTGATAACAGATAATAGTGTAGTCACGTCTGCAACTGAGGAAATATGTGAAACTTCATCAATGGCATTGACAGTCTTTTCATGATTTGGCATGGGAGCAGTAATCACATTTGGAGTACCCGGAGGGTCAAACTCAATCTCTCCAGCATCAATCATATCTTGAATTTTGTTTTTCAATATCCAGCAACTATTGGTATCATGTCCCTGACAATTTGAATGATATGCACATCGTGCATTGGGATTGTACCTGGGAGAGGTAACATTGGGGTTTTGAGGAGGGTCCCTCAAAGTGATGAGTTCACCCTTCAACAAGTGTTGTAAGGCTTGGGCCAGTGACATGTTAAGCTTAGTGAACTGCCTTCTAGGCCTCTGTTGATTGCCCTGTGGTGGCTCTGGTGTTGTAGGAGTTGGATTGGAGATATGAACTGCACTCACAGATTGGTGCCTTCTATTACGATCAGGTTGACCATAAACAGCATTCGACTCTTTCTTCCCACTAGGGGGCTTCTTTGTAGTGCTGGATGAAGAAGCACCCACTTGGATCTTGCCACTCCTTATACCACTTTCTACGCGCTCTCCTGTCATTATCAACTCAGTGAAGCCAGATGATGAGCTTCCAATGAGATGACTATAAAAAGGACCATTCAACGTACACATGAACATATCAACTAACTCCCTGTCAGTTATAGGAGGTTGTACTCTACCAGCCAAATCTCTCCACTTCTGGGCATACTCCTTGAAATTCTCTTTAGCACCCATAGACATGCTTTGTAGTTGCATGCGAGTAGGGGCTAGGTCAGCATTGTATTGATATTGCTATTAAAAAGCCTCAGCAATATCATTCCAATCACGGATGTTGACACTCTCCAACTGATAGTACCATTCCAATTGAGCTCCAGATAAGCTCTCTTGGAAGAAATGGATCCACAACTTCTTATCAGCAGTATGGGGTTGGATTCTTCGGACATACGACCTCAGATGCAGCTTGGGACAAGAGACACCATCATACACTACAAAAGCAGGAACCTTGAAACCAATGGGTATAACCACCCCAGATATCAAACTCAGGTCTTCAAAATCCATCCCATAAGACTTTTGAAATTCCATAGCATCCATTCTATCCACCAGCATTTTGAACTTATCTTCATTAGGATCATGATAGTAGTTAGCTTCAGAATCAGAATCCCCCATTGTATTGTAGAGACTGCCTCCCTCTTTCTCAGACTCCTCAGAATCATAATCTTCAACCTGTTCTTTGGTCTTGACAAGACCTATGAACCTTCTTCCCATGTTGATTAGGCCTCCTGACCTTCTAGTCTTCTTAGTCTTCTTGGCCAGCAGTGTCTTCAATTCATCCTGCCCTTTGGACAAGTTCAGGATCAGCTCTTGGAACTGTGCATTTTGTGCCTGGAGATCTTTAACTGTCTGTTCAAGAGCCATTGCTGAAATAAACAGCGAGAAGATAAGAAACCTGTACACAAGGAACCTGTGATGCAATGATATGGTGTATAAATGCGTATGCAATGTTTTCAAGGACCGCAGGATTTAAATTTGTTTAAACAACCAAAAAGTAAACTTTTATTAGTAATAAATTTGTTTTTCCCCTTGGGCTTACAATAAAAATGAAATAAGTACAAAAAATGGGGTTTTAAGTCTCCCATGGACGTTTCCTCTTTGTGTTGAGGTATGAGTTGAGATTCCGCTCCTCATGAAGTTGCTTTGTCAGCTCCAGGATTCTTTCTTGACTTGCTTTGTAATGAGCCTCGAAAGTATCCCTTTGCTCCTTCAACTGGATCCAGGACCTCTGTAAGTCTTCCATGTCAGTGGGCATGTCTGGGTGAAGGATGGTATAAGAGGTATCTCCTTCAGCAACAGGCTCCATAGTAACTGGCAGGATGGCAGGATATGGCATCATGAGAGTCTGAGCACGAGATCGCACCCATCGGAGGTAAGCTTCCATAGGAATAGTGTACTTGGGCTCCAGAGTCTTGCTGTCAACCTTGTTCACTTTTCCCCATGCTCGTATGAACCTTTGACAGTAACCTTGCAGATCGTTGTCGTAGTCAAACACAATACCCTGAATCAACATGTCATGTGGACCATCACTCCGAGCGTAACCAAACTGACATAAAGCTAAGGAAGGGTTGTAAGTAATGCCTCCTCTTATGCCTAGAAGTGGCACATTAGGAAAATCCCCACAACGGTCAATGATAGTAACATTCTCCATAGATCTGGAGCACCAATGGATATCTGAATGAGAGAGTGACATAATCCTCTTGGACCACCTGAACCCTTGCTCATTCTTCATCACTGATCGAGGAAGGTGAGAAATAAACCACCTAGATAGCAAAGGTGTGCAGCACATCAGAGTTCCTCGTGCCTTTGTAGTACGAGTGTGAAGAGAGTGCAGAATGTCTCCAAGCAATGTAGGCACTGGATTGTGGCTCAGAAATATGTTGATGGCATGAACGTTTATGAACTGATCTGGATTGGGGAACAAAACTAAGCCATAAATCAACAAGGCTAAGATCTCCTCAAAAGCATCATAACTCATAGCCTTCAAGAACACTTGAGCCTTATCCATCAATACCTTAGCAAGAATACCCTTAACTCCACTCCTCGTTTCTAAAATAATGTCTGACTTCTTCAGATGTAGAGCTGCAGCAATAACCTCTGGTTTAAGCTCTTTTTCCAAGCCTGTGAAGGGTCTTTGATCAAGAACAGGTATACCCAGAAGTTTAGAGAACTCTTCCATTGTAGGAACCAGCTGATAGTCGGGGAATGTGAAGCAATGGTGCTTAGGGTCAAAGAAATGAAATAGAACACTCATCATGTCTTCATTGAACCCTGAAGTGACTAGATCCAGTAGGTGACCATGTCTTTTGATGAACTGGGAGTTTTCAGAAACTTGGGAAACCAATTCTTTAAGCTTAGGAGGTATTCCTACAAAGTTGATCCTGATAGTATTCCTACGAGCAGAAGCCATGACCTGCAACAAAGAACAAAGATAAATCCTTTGGTCCTTGAAATGGTTAGTGAAAATGCTATGCTTATGATGCATGATGATGCTATGATGTTATGCTCAATCAAAAACATGTGGCACACACAAACAAGTCACACAATAGCCCTAGGTTTAAAGGCTTGCATGAGGTTTAAAGGTAAGTACCCTCCCCTGAAGTTAGTTGGTTCATCCTGTCCTACAAAGTAACCAGGTTCTAAGGGATCTCAATATCATTGATCCTTCACAAGGGTGATTGTTCAGTAGGCAACTTACTTGCCAACCAAAACCCTCCAAGTTTAGAATCTCAATGAGTGTAGTATCGAGTATCAACCAACTTCAGTCTTCACCAAAGCCGGTTATCTCACTACTTTCTAAAGGCCAAGATGGGATAACTAGGGTTCTAAAAGTTAGTTAGTGCATTGACAACATATGGCAACCTCATATTATCCTCAACTTGACTTAAGGAACATAAGCACCAACCAAGAAGTCACACTAACTATGGCCACCAGATCAACCATATCGGTATACGCCGTACAATTTCCTTGGTCTATTGCCATTTACCTAAGGTACACTAGATCCGTGTTAGGATCTTTCACACATAAGAGCACCCAACATATAAGTATAAAGAAAACAAGGCAAACAATTATAAAGTGATCTAATTCCTAAGGGTACCCCTCTTTTATTAAATCCCCAACAGAGTCGCCAGTTCTGTAACACGGTGGGAGAACTGACTTTAGTTAAATGTTACGGATAGCAAGAGTCGCCACCGACTTTTATTTTATCCAAAGGAAAGGGCATAAAAGAACAGGAAATACCTTAAAAGATTTTTGGTTTCGGGGGGTAGGTTATGTAAAGGGAAGGTGTTAGCACCCTTTACATCCATGGTTATCCATGGGCTCTTAGTTACTTAGCTCACTTTAAAATGTTTTTTTTTTGAAAAGTGTAGTGTGTGATTAGAAATTTTCTTAAGTACTTTATAATGATCCATGTACGGATATATATAAAGCCTTTGTTTTGAAAATTGCTTGAAAATGTGAAGTGTTTTGAGATGTTTGAAAAGGTGAGCAAGTACATAAGAGAAACCTACCCTAAGTTAAGTCTTTTCTGTTCTTAAGTATCCTTTAAATGGTAAGACTATCCCTATTATTAAGGAATAGGTAGTCATTACCTTGGATGTTTGAGGGAAAAGTGAAGGGACAACTGTGATTAGGCAACTGTAAGGTGTATTTAGCAATTCGAAGGGACTTATCATCTTTATTCGAAAGGGGCAAGATCATTTACGAAGGCAACCATGAAGGGACTTGATCTTTTTATCTTTTAAGGGACTAGATGATATAAATAAATGGAGGGACTTTGCTTTATACACCTTACTTGACCTTTTTCTTTAGGCAACATGAGAGGTATCCTTAAGAATGTGAGATGGCGATCCAAGATCGACTTACGTGTGTGCGTGTACAAATTCATATATTTATCTTGAGATTAATGATCTAAATTCAATTTTAAATACAAACATGTTTTACACTCCCTATTTTACTAACCATGGCAATTTAAATAAATAATCTAAATAATTCTACAACTATTACATAATTGGTACAATTACATTATAATAATAATTTAAATAAATAAGCATATAAATCAATAAATAATTAGATTGGTTAGTAATAATAATAATAAAATAAATTAAATAAATAATCACATAATAAATAAATAAATAAATAAAGAGGTTAGTAATAATAAACAAAATAAATATAAGAAGAAGAAATTAGCATAATAATATAATATAATGAAGTTCAATTTTAAATAAATAATTATTTTTTTAGATTTTTAATAAAAGAAATAAATATTATATACCAATAAATATGACTAATAATTTTAATAGTTTAAATTTATATACATATTGTAAAAAAAATATTTGTTAATTTTAATTAAGTAAGCATATACAAATAATAAATTAAGTTCATGAAATAAAGTTAGGGTTTTGAATTGTTTTTTTTTAGGAAAATAAATTAGGGTTAATTAATTATAAAAAACTACATAATATAAACAAATTATAAAATAAATATACATAATTAAAATTTACAAACAAATAAATTAAGATTTATAATATAATTAGGGTTTTTATAAAAAATATTAAGGTTTATGAAGTAAATTAGGGTTTTGTATTTAATTTACAAAATAAAACAATTTACTTACAAAAATATGATAATTATACATATATACATATTATGAAATAAATATAAACAATTAAATTTTTTTATAAATAAAATCAATTATGATATTTTAAGACTATAAAGAAAAATATTATAATGGTATTTAGAAACTATTTTTATATTACTAATTTAAACAAAATAAAATAAATATAATAAAATAAATTTAAATAAGAAAAAAAAAACATAGAAACTTGACCAAAATAGAAAGGACCTGGGATTTGAACCCAGGTCCCTTAGCTCAATCAACAACACTCAAAACCAACTGATCTAGCATGCGCTGGTGATAGCCATATGCCCCACAATCATTATATTATAAACCTGCTAAAACAAAATAATTATGAGAAAAAAATGTGGGAACCTGGATTCGAACCCCTGCCCATCAGCCAACAATCAAACACTCCATCCACTAAGCCACATGGGCGCATCTGTTAGACAACCACAACAATTCATAATATATTAAGTTATATGAATGAATGTAAAAATCAATAAAAAGAATGTTGCCTCCAAGAATCGAACCAAGGTCCTGAACAATAACACGCGCAACCATTACCACTGGACCAGACAACATCAACTGATATCATATTCAAACAATTTCATAAAATATTAAATCAAAAATTCAAATCCCAGTTGTGCGCCAAGAAACTTCATCTTCTTCATGATACCTGCGAATTTTCCTATGCTTTTTCTTACGCATTTACCTGCGAATCTTTCAATGTCCATAACCTGCGAAAATCAAACATCATCGAAACAGAAAAATTTCTTTCAATTGATTAGTGCATTATGATCCTCAGAGCTCATACAATCTTCCTATGTCCTTAAAATTTATTTATATTTGGTTTATCATAAAACCCCAAATACATGGCCGAAACCCTAACAATGGCTTCTCACGTTTCCTGCATCAAACTTTCAATCAAACTATCCAGAATTGTTCTAAACATCATTATAAACATTAATCAACCATCAAATATTATTTAAAACAAAGATATATGTGAAATCGAAAAATTCAAAACACAAGAACAAGTGTGGTTCAGTTTATGCAATATGGCATGATTATGATGCTTTTGAGGATTGGGATAGGTTCAGTGATGTCCAAGGAATGTTTTGCAACCTTTAAAACACCCTAATATGGCCTGCAAGTGAGAATCCGAATTGAGATTTTTTGATGAATTTTGAAAGTTTGAAACTTGTTCTTGAGGCTGCAATTTTCGTCCCCTTGCATTGTGATCTCTTTCTTGTATATATATGAATAATATTAGGTCAAAATATTGTAGGATTGTTTGGACTTTTTGGATAACTGAATATTGAAAAAGATCATGTCTTAAAACTTGATTTTCATTTGATCCAACCTTGCTATTTTAAGACAATCATCATAATTTGTATCTCAATCTGATCCAAACAATGTTTATGACTTTCTAGAAGCAATATCCCCTTTTAAATATTTGATTTCATATTTTATTTTAATTTTAATGATATTTTAATGAATAAAATTCAAATAAATATAAAATAAAAATTCAGAAAATAAGTGGGTTGGGTCGTGCTTGGTGTTTTCATAAAGATGGGATGGCAATTTGGTGGGCTTATTTAGCAAAAATTTGATTTTAGGCCTTATTTGCTTTATAAACTTCCCTAAAATTTCCCAAATTTGCAAGGGCAAAAATCCTTCAATTTTAATGCTATTAGGGTGTTCTTGGACATTTTGGAAAGCTTAAAGAGTCCTCTAACCAACTCCATTGGTTTCATGTCCATATCTTTTACCATTCTCAAGTTATGCTCTTTTGAAATTGTTGACTTTTTGTTGACTTTCAAAAGGACCTATAATGTCTTAGCTCATACCTTCCAAATGAAGCATTTTTGGGCTTGGCTTGTGAGACACAAAGTTGTAGAGAATTCAATTTCCTTAAAAATGAGCTTTGGATGGAAAAATTTTGATGAAGCATGTGAAAGTTATGGCTGGTCAAAGTTCAGTTGACTTTTCCTATGAAAACCCTAATTTAGAAACTCCTGATTCTTGATGATCTGAAATCTCCTTGATGAATCATGATCAACCATTGATCAAATGATGAATTTTACTTCATATACTTGATGTTGGCAAAAAATCATGAAGTTTGACTTTGGTTTGACCACAGTTGACCTCAATTTGACTTTTTAACTGCTTTGATTGATTTTAACCTATCTGATCATCTGACTGAGCAAATCTTTTGGGAAAGTCTTGAAACTTGACATGGGGATTATTGAACACATATAGGATTCTATGAAGCTCACTTGAAGTCTTGGAAATCCATTTAGCCTGATTAAAGTCAAAACCCTAGTTTAGGATGCATTGCTTAGGAGGATGCATTGTTTGAGGGAAATGTCAAATCTTCTGACTAATTGTGAACTTTGTGAACCTTGTGAACCACATGAGATGTCTTGTGAACCTTGTAAACCTTGTGAACCTATTAGTACACAAAGTATTGTCTTGTGAGGGCAAATTTTGGGGTGCAACACATATATCAGAATCAAGACACATAAATCAGTAAGTACAACTTCATAACAAAATATAAAGTCTTGTATATTTCAAAAAGAGAGCTTCATAACAAAATACTTAATTCAACATTAGTACATCTAGTAATGGCTACATAATTCAACATAACACTTAGGTCATGAAAGTTACAAAATACTTAATCCAAAATAACAAAATACTTATGGCATGACAGTTACAAAATGACAGCTTAGGTCATGACAACAAAATACATAATTCATCAAAATACATAATTTTACTTAATCCTAATCTTGGGTAGGCCGTGGAGCTTGAGAACATGATCCAATCTCTCGAGTTGACTCCTTTTGCTTCTTTGCCTTTGTAACATTTCCAGCTTTATGTTTCTTCTACTTACTGACAATTTTTTGCTTTTTGTTCCCTCCCTTAGGCATCACTCTATCATCTGCTCTCTTCCCCTTGCCAGTTATCATGTTATAACCCATGGAACCACACTTGTGGCATGTCACATTTTGAAAATTTCTTGGTAACACATGTGTATTTTTTGGTTCATAATGGTTTTGTTCTCATTTTCTTGGGTCGTCCAATTTCCCTCCTCATCACAGGTGGACTGACGACCAACTCATCATTTACAAGCCACAACTAGGGACCATTGTAACACTCCAAAATTTTCCCTCTTATTTATTACCAATTTCAAGTAGCTTATGCTTCGTTTCCAAATCATTTAGCACATCCTTTCATACATTGCAATGTCTTCAAATTATAAATCATAATAAAAAAAAGCATACAACATCGGCTGAAGCATAGGGCATGTGATCAAGTGTTTTCCAGTGATAATATCAATTATCATGTCTTAAATGAAAAATAAGCTCAAAACAAAGCCGAATATCCAAGATTTCCCACCAAAAAATAAAAATTCAAATTTTGTACTAAGTAACCGGTTACCACGTGCAATTTTGCAAAAAATCATTTTTCAACATGGAGGGATTTTTCACATTTTTTCCTTCAACTTTGCACTTCATTCTAGCTTTCCCAAGGGAATGTTCTAGAATAATCCACCACTTTCCAAGGGAAGGTTCTAGAATTTTTTATTACCAACTCCTAACCATATTTCCAAACCTCACTCCTAAGCTAAGATCTTAACCTCACTCCTAACCCAAAGCATATTCCAAGCCTTAGGTGTATATAAGCATTTTTCTCTCCAAACCTCATAATCAACAATTCATTTTTCACATTTTTCTCTCATCACTCTCAATTTTCTCTCACTTTTCTCTCATTTTCTAAAACCTCACACAAAGCTTCATCTTCCAAAATTCTTCAAATTTTACATTGAAACTTGAAGAATTTGAAGCTAAACCTCCATCATTGCATTGATTTCATGGATTATTGAAGGATTTGTTACTGTTTTGGTGTTGAATTCACATCTTGGAAGTGATTCTTGGAAGAGTTCATCAAGGTTTTTGTCAAATCGCATTTATTTTTCATATTATTGCGGAAGAGCTTCGGATCTATGGATTTATCGTCAATAGTGTGTGATCTCTCTTTAAAACAATTATTGTAAGTACTGTAAAATTGACATTAATTTTGTAAAACAAATATAGCAGCAGAAGGTATGTACATGATCTTTGCAAATAATGAATATATTAAGCAAATAATACATTTGTGTGTGCCCAAACATGTTGTGTTGAAATGTTTCAACATCTGGAACAATATGTCGAAGAAGATGTCAAGACAGTTCATTCGACATCATGAACTGCTGAAGATGGATTGAAGTTTCTGTTTTGGTTTCAACATAAACAATTTATTTGAAGATTTAAATCAATCCAATGGCACTAATTGTAGAAGATCTTGAAGACTCAATTTACATTGAAGACAAATATTGAAAAATATAGAGTTTCTATATTTAGAGATAATTTAGGAGTTTTTATATTTGGAGATCTTTTTGTATTTTTGTAAGCATATTTTTTCTGCATATTTGTAGCAGCTATTGCTGTGATTGTTTAGGCCCAAATCCAGTTGGGAATAGGTTATAAAAGAAACCTTGTAACCTAATTTAGAAACAACCAACCAACGACAATGTAAACATCATTAGGGTTGTGTTATTGTGGAAGTCGTGCACAACAAGGAACCCTGTTGTTGCTGTTTCACTTGTGATTCTTGAAGCTTGTGAGCAAGAGAAGTGTTGTACTTAACTGAAGCTGCTAAGCAAGGTTAAGTTGTTTGTAATGGAAGTGTTGCTTCAGTTTGTGAATTGTTGGTAGGTAACAAGCCGTCAATAACAACAACTGACTGTTAAGGAATGTGAGACATCATTGAGGTGATTGGAAGTGAGGATGAGTTTATAATATTTAGGAGTTCTTAAGTAGAAGTTGCACAAGTAGTGATTAAGTGTGAAGTCTGTAAACTGTAGGTGTTTGCTGAAAAGTCTTTGAATTGATACTACATAGTGGATTTCCTTCCTGGCTTGGTAGCCCCCCAAAGTAGATTAATTTGATCGATTTGGGTTAACAATTCTGTTGTGTTCTTTATAGCTTTTCAGTTTTATGTATTGTGCAGTACCTGAACTTAATGTCATATCAGATGTCATAACATCCTGAAGAATGTTTGAATCTGATATATCAGAATTTTAAATATACTGTTGTGTATACCTTACCATGTTTATAAGGAACAAATAAGATGTCTCAACATCATATTCGACATCTGAGTCAGTCATATCAGAATTTCAATTGGTATCAGAGTAGGTATCCTATTCTGTTTTTGGATGAGATCCAAGGGGGATACTTTCTGGTTCATTGTCAAGGTAGAATGGTTCTACTGAAAATATGTTTAGATGTGTGAATGGTCCCTAGAAGTGGAGGATGGACTGTTCTGTTGTGGTAACATGGGGTCCGTGTTGCTATTGTGATAGGTTTGATTTATTTTCAAACCTATGGCTGCTGGTGTCACCTAGAGATAATTTCTAGGGGTAATTTGTGACACTTGGAGCTACTAAGGAGTTTGTTATCCGCTGCTTATCTATTTGATAACTCCATTGTGTGATAAGGTTGCTCTTCTCTGGAGATATATCCTATGGTGTTGGGGATATATGTAAATCTACTTATGTCAACTGTGCTAATGATACTTGAATACTCTTTTTCAAGTCCACTCAAAGCACTGTGAAGAGAAGTGGTTGTTTGGAGATCTGAAGACTGCTATTATCAGATCTATCTTCTATATGCAGATCTCTGTGTGATCCTTGGAATGATGTCTTATCCTATGATAAAACATCACATTAGAATTAGGCATGATTCTGTTTTCCAAGGAATGGCTATATAGATGCTTAGGTGTTAAACTACTGTGTTTATTTAATAAGTGTTTGGAACCTGCTCCTGATCTGGAAGAGGAGGCATATGTATGGTATGTCTAAGAAAGTTCTAGCCCTGGAATGTTTCTTATTTATGGATGTTGATTAAGGAGTGATAAACATGTGTTCTCTCCTAAGGACAATTTATTTCTGGTCCTTGTTACAGGATTGAAGTACCTGAGCTTCAAGGAGGATTATTTCAGAGAAACTCTTTGTACATGAAGGTCAAGCTGTGTCAAATGATGGAGTTTACTAAAGTGGATATAGCTGATCAATAGCTATATTGTGTGTGAAGACATCTCAATTCAGTCTGATTCTGGGTTTGAAGGAGAAGTCTGTTGGAGTGTCCCAGCTGCTGCTTATGTCTGTGTTTTGGAAACTAAATCAATATACTGATGGTTGATTCCCCTACCCCTGCATATGTTTGTTGTGGAGGGTTATGTGACTGATATTGATGATGTCTAAAAAAATTTTAGAACATGATCTCATAAAATGTCATATTTCTGCAGAAGAGGAAGAAGTCAGATTACATGTTCAACCTTGTGTGAGGAGGTAATCTTATCTGACCATTAGTAAATACCTTGACGGGAGACTTGGTATTTTTCTATTGTTTTATGATGCATAAAGGTGGATACTTAGACGGGAGACTTAATGTTTATCTAAGAAGTATGCATATCTGCAGTCTGAATCTTATGGTTCAGAAAGTATTCTGAGTAACTAATGCTCCTCTTCAAAAAGGAGCTTTGGTTGTTCATGAAAGGGGGAGTTAAGTAGTGCCATCTATGTTGTTGTGGTGCAAGAGTGCAGACTAGTTTTTGTGGATGCAGCTGGAATTTTGTTCTTCCCTTGATAAGGAAGGTGTGTATAATCATGAAGTTACTATTGATAAATCATCAGGACTTTGTGAAAATTTCTTTACTCAGGGAAAATGCCATCCTTGGTATTGCTACAAGGTGTAGTTCTGAACTATTCCTTCTGAAGATTCAGACAGTGGAAGATTTGAAGACTTTGGAGAAACATTGGAAGTTTCTCATCAATATGTGTTATTGGTAGGAATTTCTGCAAATTCAACAGGGTGTAGGTTTTCTACCCAAACTTGGTAAATAAGTCAAATCTATGAAAGCATGTAACTCTTGTTCTGTAAAGGAAGGAGGTTCTTTCAAGTGGCAGAAGAATGAGCTGAATTTAACATCTGGATGTGGGCTAAAAATTGGCAAACATCTAGTTCAACATCAGAGTCTAATTGGTGAAGTGGCATATCAATTTAAGATATAATGATCTACAAGGATTGAATGCTTCATAAGGCCTATTATTTTGACAGCTTGGTGAAGATCAACTTTATTGATCAGGATGTCTTTGGAAGATTCATGATAAACATGAAGAAGACAAATGTGGCAATTGGCTTTTTCATATGAGGATTCATAAAGGAGGTGATCAAAATGTGGCAATTGGTTGATCTCTATAGTGGATTCTAAGTATCAAGATAATCAGAGTGTGGCAGCTGGTTCTTCTTGAGGATTTTCTTGGAACTAATTGCTCTTGGGAAGAAGGGTGATGAGTTGAAGACTCAAGGAGATGTGTTCTTCTTGAAGGTGGTTTTCTGGATTTCTGATTCAAGCTGGTGGCACAACATTGTTGAAGGTATTCAGTTCTTGGATTACTATGCTATAGTAAGTCCAATTGGTGGAACACATCTAGGATCATGGTGATAAGGTCTTAGTGTGTAGAAAATGTTCTAACTATGTGTTAGTACATTATCTTGGGTGTTTGTATACATGGTTTCTATTCTTAGTCTATCTAATCATATGGGAGAATGATGAAGTAGTTGATATGTATTGGAAGAATCATGTAGAAGAGGCTGAAATAGATCAGGTATTGATTGCTTGGAAGTCTGTTTATGGACATTCTTTCTAATTTATGAATTAGTTTGAATGTGTTTTATCTGGATTGTTGGCCAAAGTACTGTAAAGATATTATGTTGGGCCAATTTTGTTTCAAGAACCTGTGTGCAGAAGATGTTCAGCTTGTGTAGTTTGTGGTAACTACAAACCAAGAAGGGATCAGATATGCTTTGGTACAAGAAGTGAATGTGTTCAATTGAGAATTGAACATAGGGTGAGCTCTTGAAGACATGAAGATGCATCTTATGTTTTCCTTTCATCAAAGTGCAAAGAAGCATGGAGTATCCTTGATAGGAGGAGTATGTTACAGTTCTGTGCAACCGATTTTGTGAAGTTAAGGGGAGTAATACCTTAACCAGGTTCTGTGATGTTACACATCATGTTGTGACATGTGCTACTAAGTATGTTTTTCCTGATTATTTTATTGCTTAGTGGTTGTGGTGTGCATGTCCATGTGATCCAGATAAGAAGTCTCCAAGGGTGTCCAGAAGATTCTGTAAAGTCTATTTGGAATAAAGTTGTTGTTTGCAGGTTGTTTTGGATTCTTCAGGGGATGTGGACAATGTTGTAGTGGGTTGTCAGAACATGTTTCAGAACATGTGAATAGGGGATTACCATGTTTGATGTGTGGACGATACAGGTGTGAAACGCATGCTGATTCAAAGCTCTTTCTGGTCGGTTCACTTTATTGGGCAAATATACTTTTATGCCTAAAATAACGGGTTGTTGACCAAGAGTGCATCTGTTCCTAGGCATCATTGTTACTCTCAAGGTTTATTGGTGCTATTTATAGAGAGTAACTTATCTCCCTCAGACAGTGTGTGGTTCTCAATTCTCTTCCTCCTGATGGGGTTCTTATGCTTCTGGGAGAGTAATGCTTGGGTTTGGCACTTTTTGGGTTGCTTTTGTCAATTTTTGCCTAAAAAGGGGGAGGATAAGTGGTGTTATGCATGGGAGTTTGAAGTTTGTGTTTAGTGTGTATGGCATACTGGGAGGACTGTGTTGCTACTGGGATGTCAAGATGGATGTCGAAGGTTGTCTTTGTGACTTGTGTCCTGAGTTGTAGCATTAGAAAATGGGTGTCTTGCTCTCTCATGGAGTCTCTCGACTCTGTGGCGGAATAAGTCTCTCAGCTTGAGAAGAGTAATAGTCGGTCTTCTCTTTTTCTCTTTCAAGTGTTTTTTTTTGCTTTTGCTGCTAATGATTGGTGTAATAATCTTATTTGTTTTAGACAAAATTTTCCAAAGGGGGAGATTGCAAGTACTATAAAATTGGCATTAATTTTGTAAAACAAATATAGCAGCAGAAGGTATGTACATGATCTTTGCAAATAATGAATATATGAAGCAAAGTATTCATTTGTGTCCGTCCAAACATGTTGTGTTGAAATGTTTCAACATTTGGAACAACATGTCGAAGAAGATGTCAAGACAGCTCATTCGACATCATGAACTGCTGAAGATGGATTGAAGTTTCTGTTTTGGTTTCAACAAAAACAATTTATTTGAAGATTTAAATCAATCCAATGGCGCTGATTGTAGAAGATCTTGAAGACTCAATTTACATTGAAGACAAATATTGAAAAATATAGAGTTTCTATATTTAGAGATATTTTAGGAGTTTTTATATTTGGAGATCTTTTTGTATTTTTGTAAGCAGATTTTTTCTGCATATTTGTAGCAGCTATTGTTGTGATTGTTTAGGCCAAAATCCAGTTGGGAATATGTTATAAAAGAAACCTTGTAACTTATTTTAGAAACAACCAACCAACGACAATGTAAACATCATTAGGGTTGTGTTCTTGTGGAAGCCGTGCGTAACAAGGAACCCTGTTGTGGCTGTTTCACTTGTGATTCTTGAAGCTTGTAAGCAAGAGAAGTGCTGTACTTAACTGAAGCTGCTAAGCAAGGTTAAGTTGTTTCTAATGGAAGTGTTGTTTTTGTTTGTGAATTCTTGGTAGGTAACAAGCCATCAATAACAGCAACTGAATGTTGAGGATTGTGAGACATCATTGAGGTGATTGGAAATGAGGATGAGTTTCTCATATTTAAGAGTTCCTAAGTAGAAGTTGCACAAGTAATGATTAAGTTAGAAGACTGTAAATTATAGGTGTTTGCTGAGAAGTATTTGAATTGATACTACATCGTGGATTTCCTTCCTGGCTTGGTATCCCCCAGAGTAGATTGATTTGATTTAACCGAGTTAACAAATCTGATGTGTTCTTTATAGCTTTTCAGTTTTATATTTTATGCAGTACCTAAACTTAATGTCATAACATCTTGAAGAATGTTTGAATTTGATATATCATAATTTTAAATGTGGTGTTGTGTATGCCTTACCATGTTTATAAGGAACATATAAGATGTCTCAACATCATATTTGACATCTGAGTCTGTCATACCTTAATTTCAATTATCAAAGCAAACCTCAACTTTGTAGGTTGGTGAAGCTCATAATCACTTTAGTTTTAAGTTATTTTGCATTTTCTCGACATGTGTGGTCATCGTGTTTTGTTGACTTTTGATGCATTAATTAATTGTATCATTAGGTTTTAGGATCTTGATGTGTTTTTGGTTCCAATTGGTGTTGAATTGGTGCATTTAGGTTTAAATTTCGTGTACAATTGATAGGAGTTACATTAAGGACTTATTTGAATAAGTCGTTGCTGAATTTTCCTTGAAAATGCAGAATTTTTTATTCTGGTCCCAGAGTAACCGGTTACACCCAGGACGGTAACCAGTTACTCAGTGTATTTTTGCGTAAAAAACTGCGTTTTTGAACTAAGTAACCGATTACCCCAAGTTAGTAACCGGTTACCACTTAAGCAGAATGAAAAATTCTTGCATTTTCTTGCATTTTTGTTATCCATTCCCCCTCCAATCATCATGGATCTTTAGGATATAATTTTAGGAAGTTTTTAGGAGTTGTTTTGATGTAGGTTCATATATCTTCGACATCTTTTGACACACGTATTGCTTATTTTTCGATTTTTGGCATAATTGTGTATTTGTGCTAATGGAGTGTTGTGAATGTTGTTCCCATGTTTGAAACTAATTATTGGCATGATAATAATGGATTAAAGTTCTGTTTTATTTTGAGTTCACGTTCGATGCGCGTTTTGGACACTCATGTGCATAATTGAAAAGGTTGCATATTGCTTGATAAAGGTGCATAATCCATGTATGCATGTACACATTCTTGATTGCATGATTGCTCTATGTTTTCATTTTGGTATTAATGTTTGAATTAGGTTAGGATCCATTGGGAGGCATGTTAACACTTTGTGGTTTCTTGTTGGCATTAAGGGTTCACCTTTTGAAAATGTGCATTATCCTTTGTTTGTGAAAATCCATTGATGTAAAGTGTTTGAAATGTTTGCATTTTCACATGTCCATGTTCATATTAAACATGATGCATGATTTGATGTTGTTATTTGGTGCATATCCATGCGTTGAGATACATGCATTTACATGTTAAAAGACTTAATTCTGCCATGCATTTCACTACTGCATTTCTGAATAGTAGCTGTTAAATGTATGCTGCCATGTCCTGTTTTTTCACTTTTAACACCTGATGCCATGTTGTTAGGTAGCTATAATAAGTTGTTTGTATGCAATTTGCATGTGATAATTGATTGTATGCTGAAGCGATGTTGTAGCTGCTGACTTTGGAATTTATCTAACCTTTAGGTTCCTTTAGCTTTAGGTTTGAGTCTAGTTTGAACCATAATCACTTTAGGAGATGTTTGATGTTAATTGATTTCTTTTTTTCTCATTTATGATTTCATAAATCATTTATTTTAATAACCTTTTCAGGTGCTAATGGTAAGTATGAAGAATATGGATGTGCATCCATATTCTACCTTCTTCTTTCCTCTTTTAAGCTTCAATTTGTGTGATTGCGACAAGCATTTTATGCTTCTTTGACATTTCATTTCTCTTCATCCCTTTGAGTTATTATCTCATCTTTAATCCTTGAAGTGAGTTATAATTTGCTTCTTTCTCTTCCTTTTAGGATTAGAAGATCACACTTAACCATTAGGATTTCCATCCATGATGACATAGGGTTGGTCTTAGTCTCCCTTAGAGTTTTCCTTTTCTCTACATTTGAGTATTCTCTCTCATCTCAAAACAACTCAAAAACACATAATAAAGGTTGATGTATCTTCATTTGCCAAGATCCTTATGACATGGGGTGCTTGCATTCGTCCCATCTCAGTGTGAGTTTTAAGTCATCTAACATGATGAACAAGTCTTAATATGAAGTTGTATTGCAAATAAAACCAAAAACACTTCTTCATTAAAACACCCAAAATACTTAATAAAGGAAGTAAGTGATTGTGCTTAAGCCTTGAAACTTGGTAATAAGTTTGGAGATATCCTCCATACTTAGGTATACTTCATTGTCATTCCATCTCGGGGTGATGTGTGAAGTACACACTCCATTGTAAGAGACTTCAGTACAATCTCTTACACAAATCACTCAAATAAAAAGCTTCTAAAAAGCTCCAAGCCAACAATAAGCGTCTTTCCCGCGAGAATTATCTTCTCATCTCCTTCACTCTAAAACGAAAGAACTCGTTTCGGCTTGTCTTTTGCAAGACGGTAACGCACTCGTTCCAGACGAGCCTACAACACCTGACCGTAGGCATAAGCAGTTTAGTCATAAAAAACACAAACAAACAAATTTACTCCCTAGTTAGGGGAACTACGTTGACTCTGATTCTCATTCCCGATGAGATACGTAGGCAGTGGGGTAGGGTCCATTCGAGCATAATTCTTTCTTTTCACTACATTTTTCCCGTTCTTTTTCTTTCCAATTCAGCAGTGGATGAAGCAGATGTTTATACCCTTTGAGCAGTATAAGCATGCGTGGATCCCGTCGAGTACGACGAATATGAAGGGGTGCTAATACATTCCCTTCACGCAACTGACTCCCTTACTTGTTCTCTCTGGTTCGCAAGACCTCGTTCTCTCCTTTCCCCGGGTTTGTGCAGTATTACATTTCCCTTTCCTTGGGATAAAAATGTCTGGCTAGGGACTCTTCTTCTTTTTCCGCGCCACTTTCTCATTTGTACTAGGATGAAAATATCGGGAGCGACAACCATTAGTTGGTAAGATGATGTGAGAGTATGTATTATGGAAAGTAGTTTTCCTGCAGAATCATAACACTAAGTTCAGTGCATAAAATGAAAAAAAAAATTCAATATCACAAAATATCACAATTGTTTAATCATACTTGTAGTAATCAGAAGTGAATTCTTATGGTTGTGTTTTGTTATGCCACATGCATGATATTGCATGACTGCAAGGTATACCAGAGAGGTTCCATTTTCTATAAGGTATGCCTGAGAGCTTTCATTTTTTGCAAGGTATACCAGAGAGGTTCCATTTCCTAAAAGCATAAGAATATAACGTACCTGAGGCAGAACTTGATGCCTTTGCTCATATTGGAAAGACCAGGAATTTTCATGGAAGCTTCACAATATTTGGATCCATTCCTCGTCTTTGAATCATTTGCTCTTCTAGGGTAAAACTTTTTGGGAAATTTCCTCTTGAAAAATGTTACGATGAAATGAAATTAGGGTTAGGTAACACTTATATTAAATAGTCAGATTAATTAAAATAATATAAAGTTATTTTACTATGTGATTTTATTAAATTAAAATTAAGTTTAATGATGTGGCAATTGAGCTGGAAATTACAAATTTTGCCATGTCATATTCTATAATGCCACATACTCTAAACTGGCGGGGGACCAAAATAATCCCAAAAGAATCAAAACAAGAGACCCAAAACCTGTTTTTTTTAAGGGTTCAAAAGCTTAGAAAAATGTTACTGTGGGGATCAAAAGTGAATTTAAGCCTAAATTTTTAAAAAAATATGACATGATTGCACAATACAACTGTCACATCATTAATGAGCATGCCACCTGTGTAAAATTTCAGGGGACCATGAAAATCCCAAGGCATATAAAGTTGAGGGATAAAAAAATAGGAGACTAAATTTTAAAAAACATCAAATTACGAGGACCAAAAATACATTTAAACCAAATAAAAATTATTTATGAAAGAAAATGGAGGGAGTACCACTTGAATTATGAGTTTTTTTTTACCGATTGCAATTATGCAGCCTTTTTCCCATTTCATCTTTCCTTCTTCTTTTCTTTTAGAATTTTTTTATCATCTTTTTCTCCCATCTTTATATGTTTGAGCAAGATTATGTATATCTTCTTCCTATTAATTTCGAGTTTCTTCTCCAAACCTCTTTAAAAAAATCTAGCCATGAACATAAAATAAAATAAATAAATAACACAAAACAATATATTTATATTGTATTTAAGAATTAATTGATTTTTCAAGTAAGTGATCGCGACTTTCTGAGTCTTAAGGTACTAACTGCAAGTATACAGCCTAATCGCGTAGTAATAAAAGATATCGATCCCAAAAGGACTAGATAATCAAACTAGTGCTTTCAGGTGTTACTATGTTTAGCTAAGGCAAGTGATGTTTTAGTTAAAACAGAACGGGGGATTAAGATTTTTAATTAAATTAGAATTACGATAGAATATCGGTACGTAATTAATATTCCTTCATGAATTCAATAAATTATCGACTTATAAAGATTGGTCAAATTATCTTTTTGTAGAAAATACCTATTTAAAATTTGTCAACTCACACTCTCGTGGTCTTGCCTATAATTGTACTCCTAAGTCATATTGAGCGCTCTCGCTGTGTCAAATCGAGTCAGAAGCACTTTTTGAAAACCTATAGGTTCTAATTAACTTTAAAGTGTGTCGCTCCCGAAGATTTGCGTCCAGGTACAAGCGCGAACGATCGGCGAAAGGAGAAAATGAAGTGAAGATGAATAGAGTCGCCAGCTAGGCATTTTTATCCCGAAGGAAAGGTAATGCTGCATAAACCTGGAAAAGATGGATAAGACGGTCACGAACCAGAGAAATTGAGAATGGGGCTTGGTTACAACCTGGGAAGGTATTAGCACCCAGATTGTCCGTCGTACTTGACGGGATCCACACTTAAAAGATTGTGTTTAAAAGGGTAAGAGTATGTGCTATCTGTGTGCAAAAGCTGAGAATGAATGTACAAGTGTCAGTGCAAAAAGGGTGAATTACTCAGGAACTGAGGCTTTTAAAGAATGCTGAAAGAGGGGGATGACAAAGAGACTTTTGTTCGATAACAGTTAAGTTATGCCTACGTATCCTCGCGTGCAATGAGGAAGTCAGAACACCGTAGTTCAACTCAAAGAGACTGAAAGATAAATTGACTGTGAACAGCTTACTGGCCTATGCTCAAGTGTATGACTCGTCTGGCTCAAGTGCTAACAGTCTTGCATTAGACGGAAGAAGCAAGTTCTCGTTTGTGAATGAGTGTGATGAGAAAAGAATCCCGGAGGAGACTTTTATTGTTTGTTTTTGTGTTTTCAGTTTTGTTATTGCTTTTGGTGTTTTGCATAAGTTAATGAGCTTAAGCCTAAATCAAGGGCTTGTAAACTCATTATATCCTCCCTGATTAGGGATAATGAGAATACTTTAAGTATGAGATAAGCATCTCAACTCAATTGCCATGATGATGTAGGATTAAGATCATTAACCTACTTGTGATTAATTAGATGTTTTGGGTTTTTATTTAGTGTTAAGTAATGAGTTTAATCTCTAATCACAGATTAGTGGACTCATTAAACCATCCTAATAGAAGGATAATAAATGAGAACACTTAAGCTGAGGAAGATACCTCAACTTAATCCATGGTTAGGGATTAAATTCATTATATAACAAAGCCTTTATTAAGTGGATTTTAATTAAAGGTGGTAAGATTGAGAAGTGTGTTTTATGGTTTGTAAGACAACTTGAGGAGGACTTGTCCATTAAATACTAGGGTTAGTCCCTCTTAACCATAAGGAAGAGATAGAACCCTAATGTAAGGCCCAAGTTACAAGTTAATGTCTTAGTGGTTATTAGATGGAATGATTAATAGGTTTAAACAGATTAAGGGTTTAACACTTAGGATTAAAGTTATACACTCCATCCTAAGAGAAGGATGCAGACATAACCCTAATTCCATAGTCCTAAAACCTTAAAGGTTTAGCCTCTAATGATGAGATGAGAAAAGAGACACAAAGAAGACTCAAAGGAAAAAGTCTAAGGGAAACTATCAATCCTATAATTTATCATGCTTAGGCATCCTATGGTTTTGTGAAGCTTAAAAGGAGAAGTCTTCAAGGAAGCCACCGAGGAGAAGCAAGATGAAAAGAAGGAGATGAGAAGAGGAAGAAAGGAAGAGAAGCACAATTGAGGCAAGCCCACTCAAAGAAAAACAAAAATGCAGTAAGATTGCAATATTAAGAGATGATAATAGGTGGGAGGTGAAGGCAAATCCACCTCCCAAACAACTTACCATTAACCCTGAAAAAGGTAGAACAAGATGCAATATGAAAGGAATGAAATGAAATGAAGCAAATGTAAGTGAAAAATACCAAGACCAGAAGCATTTACATGATGCAAATGATGCTATGATATGATGCAAAGGCATACAAAATGCATGTGTGTGTTCATACAAGAGGATGAATGCAAATGAAGCATGTAGGAAGCATGTAAACACATGGATGTTTATGAAATGAAATGGATGCAAAGAAAATCAAATGTATGGATAAATGATCAAGCAATGTTAAATCAATGTCTTAAGATTTCTAAGATGGCATACAAATGCTTAGAATGGCATGGCAAGTTCATATGTTCATGCAATGCAATGTAAGATGCAAGTAAAGATGCAAAATTAGGGTTACATGGAAAGATGAGATGCAAATGGCCACATCAGAAGCATATGACATGATAAAAAATTGAAAATGAGCTCAAACAAAACCTAATACCATATGATATCACACCCCAATGGAGAAGGTCTAACTCTTAACCTATTGAAAGTTATGATTTTTCTAAGTTTGCTAGGGTTTTTGGGTGCTTCAAAAGGAAAAATGCAAATCAAATTGAAAATGCAAGATAAATTCATGCCAAAACTATCCTAGATACTACATGATATGTGTAAAACAATGCAAAAAGAACCATCTTCAAACCCTTCATGGTTAGGCAGAAAAGAGTTTTCAAAGGTTAGGGTTCAAAAATGTGATTTTATGAACCCTAAATTCAAAGAAAATTGTCAAGTTATGATCAAAACCAAAAAGAAATTTGTATGAAGGGTTTGAAAATGTTTATAAATGTGTTAAGATGCAACATGATTTTTTTGGTAATTTTTAGAAACCTAAATGCTATTTTAATTAATTAATTTTCATTAATTAATTAAAATAAACATTTAAATATTTTAAAAATACTTTTTAAATGCAAAAAATAAAATAAAAATCATTTTTAGGTTGAGAAAAATATTTGAAACTAAAATGCAAAAAAATGAAATTTTTAAAATGATTTTTGCTATTTTAAATAAATTATGCAAGAAAATACAAGAAAAATGAATTAAAAAAGCAATTAAATGGAAAGATCAAGAGCTGAGGTTCAAAAGGAAAAGGAGGGAATTGACTGCGCGCCAGATCTAAGGGTCTGCATTCAAACTGGCCTTTTTTTAATTAATTATGATTAATTAAATTAATTAAAAGGATTAGGGTTTAATGAATTCATCTGGACCGTCCAGCACGCGCGCGAAAGCTTCATCCAATGGCTCACATTCAAACTGGAATTAAACACAAGATTAGCCCTAAACTGAACCCTGACAACTTTCAGGCAACCGGAACAAGCTCCGGTCGTCTTCTCCGGTGAACAAATTCTCTGATCTTCTTCCCTAAGCCAAATCAAACCCTCTAAATCTCCAGAAACAATCCCCTAACCTTCCTAAGCATGAACCTACTCTCAAAACACATTTATTTCACATGAACAAGGAGAATCGAATCAAAACGGAAAACACATCAAAAATTTCAGAAGCTCAGTACATGCACAAAACTCAACCATTTTTAAAACAAACTACATCATGGTGATCAGGAGAGCTCATAGATTTATTTAGAAACAAAAAATGCAAGTTCTGGAAAAAAGTTTGAAGATGACTATCTGAGTTGGAGCTTTGCAACCTGGTACTTTCTGGACCCTTCCCTTGTGCAAATCCACTCCAATGAACTCCTTGATGATGTTGAGAAGCTTTGCAAGAGTTTATATGGATTGGTTTGTGAGTTTTGGTTCTGTGGAGGCAGAAATCGTGTTTCTGATTCTTGAGGTTTTAGGCTTGTTTAATGGTTGGGAAATGATCTTGAGGATGTATGGAGATGATTGGTGAAGTTTTTTTGAAGTTTTGTTGGTTGTGCAGATAGATTCGAAGAGCTCAAGGTTTTGAGTGTTTTTGGGATTCTTGAGCTTGGGTGAGTTTTAGGCCAATGTGTTGTGTGTTTTGTGTTCCATAAGGTTTGCATATGATGTCTTGATTGGTCAGAGAATGGGTGGTGGCTTTGCTTGATTAGTATGGGGTGATTTGCAAAAAGTCAAGCTTAGGTGTACTTCAAGTATGGGCACGGGTCAGAGCTGGATTTGGGCATGTCTGGCCTCAGATGAGATCAAGGAAAGCTTATGGATCAGATTTGATGAGCTGGAACACGTGGAACTAGGGTTTGTATGAGTTTTGCATATTTTCCCTCTTTGGTGTATCTTGTGATTCAAGGCATGAAATTATCCAATTCTTGGGCCAATTCTGAGTTTTTGAAGTTGCTTGATCATGTCATGAAGTATTTGTACACATTTGAAGTCATTTGAAGCCTTGGCAAGTGGTTTTGCAAAAATCCCTCTTTGGTGCATTCTTGAAAATTATAGGATTTTTGCCAACTTTGAAGGATCATAACTTGAGTTCTATAATGAATTAGAAGGAGTTCTTGTACTTTTTGAAAACGGGAAGAACTATCCTACAACTTTCATGACCAATAATTTTTCATTTGAAGCATTTTTGGTTGAGAAATAGGAGGTTGAAAAACTTTCCTAAAATGGAAAGTTTCCATTACAAGTCATTTCCATTTTTGGCAACTTTTCAAATGGCTCAAAATTATTTAATCTTGTGAACTTACAACCTCTTCTAAGATCAAATAAAGATCATAGAACTTCAATTTGATGAAAATACCTCTTTGGTTCCATTGTTGGGGGCCTCAGATGCCCTGATTTTGACTTAACTTGCTCAAGAAGTTACCCAATGAAAAGATGACTTCCATAATGAATTTATCCATCAAACTTGGTACACGTGATCCTTATAACATCTTAAGAACATTAGAAACAAGAATAGCCCAAAAATTTGGAGTTGAGGCCTCTGAAACCAAAACCCTAATTTTGGTCATCTGTGTAGTGAAAACCCTAGCTCTGCTTCCATGCTTTTTTCCAGTTCTTGTGATCTCTTGACTTATATGAACTTTGAGGGACATAATATGGTGATAGAACACACATGGACCCTCTTGGAATGCCCGAAGACCTTTGGTATGGCTTAGATGGATTCTTGGATTGCTCAGATCACAAACCCTAGATGCAGATGAACTTGAACTTATGCAGTGAAGCAAAAATGCAATATGAGGTATAATGCTTATGTTTAAACAAAAATGAAGGATCACAAGCCATGGTGTGATAAAGAGTGAGGGAAAATTTGGGGTGTTTACAGCTGCCTCTATGCAAGCATGAGTTAGCTGTGCAGGATGTAAGCGCCTGATTTAACAGACAAACAAGATAACTTGTGGTTGAATACCAAAGACAATCCAAAATTTGAACTCGCTGGATAGAAGAAGAAAAGGGATATAAATTGTAAAAGATGGTATAGTATGATTATCAAATGAAGACGATGGAGGACGACCATCGAGCAGAGGACGACTGCTGGGGGTAAAGCGGTAAGCAAAGCAATGACGGGGACGACCGACATGCTGGGAAAAAGCGGTAAATAAAGCAATGATGGGGACGGCCGACAAGCTGGGGAAATAAAGAGATCATGATGGGGATGGCCATCACGGAAAGAAACAAAATTCTCTGGGGATTAAAGTAAAGGCAATGATGGGGACGACCACCAGGCTTTGAAAAGTAAAGTAAACAACGATGGGGATGGCCATCGGGTTAAAGAATAAATGAAATAAATGATGAGGGATGGTCATCAAAGGTGAAGGATGATCACCTAGCAGGGGACGACTGCTCTTTACCGCGACATAGGACGAATGTCGGATAGAAAAGGTCAACGATGGGGATGGCCATCGGATAAGCATGATGGGGGACGATCATCAAGAGGTGAAGGACGATCACCTAGCAGGGTACGGCTGCTCCCGGGGTTTATCACGACATAGGACGGATGTCGGATAACAAGATTAACGATGAGGACGGCCATCGGATAAAATGATGAAGGACGATCATCAAAAGGTGAAGGACGATCACCTAGCAGGGGACGACTGCTAAAATATCACGACATAGGACGAATGCCAGATAGAAAGGGGTTCCGATAATGGAGACCCCTCTGGGGAAAGGATGAGGGACGGTCATCCAAAGGTGAAGGACGATCACCTGGCAGGGGACGGCTGCCGAAAGTATAACGACATAGGACGAATGTCGGATAGGAGAAAGTTGTTTTGTTGGTGACTTACTGGGGAACGGTAAACACGGACGAGTGCTGAAGCTCAAGAATAAAAGGTATGAGTGTTTTGACGCTTTGTATAGATTAAAGATGCGGACGAGTATCCTTAGGACCATGATACGGACGAGTATCGATAGAAACAAACGCTGACCCGTGTTCAGAGATGATGATACGGACGAGTACCAACTGGTTAACAAAAAACACGGACGAGTATCGAATCTGTTAAGGAGTGATATATAAATAGGATACAGACGAGTATCGGAGACTTCTGTATAAGTATGAGTATTGGTTTATTGGTGAAGTATGAGCAAGACACAGACGAGTGTTCAACTTGCTGGGGAATGTATGACACGAACGAGTGTCAAAAGAGAAATGTTATAAGCTATGAACAAACATTTGCATGCGAGAGTGTAAAAGGTGTTCTGGGGACCTGTGGGGTATGTATAGGTATCTGTATTTGAGAACACAAAGGGGATGCTTTGGCTTATATCTGCGGGGAAGAATACGACACGGACGAGTGTCGAAAAGGGTATATATGAACAGGCATTTGTGCTGGAGAGTGCAAAGGGGACTCTTTGGCTTTTATTTGCAGGGGATGTGAGTTTTTATATTTATTGCTGATGAAATACTGATGGTAATTACAGGTGACTGGCTCGAACCTGACTTGTGATCATGCAAATGTTTGATTTTTGCCGTAATGCTCCGTATTAGATGGAATGCTATGCTTATTTCGGTGAATATGATGCAAATGCTATGATTATGCAAAAGAGAAACCGATTCGGGATTCGGATCCCGCTGAAGAAAGGATCTCTGGCTGATCTGCTTGAAGAGATAACCCAGCTAGGGAGAGATCATTGGTAGATCTTCCAGGAGATATAGCTCTGCTTGGGAAAACAGATCATTGGTAGATCTATTTGTAAGGAGAACTCAGCTAGGGAGAAGGAAGCTTTCGTCACTTTTTTGTGTAAGAGTTTCAGGCATTGCTCTGCTGGGGAGAAGGACGGAAACTCTGTGGGGAGCTTGGCCGGGGATGCTCCTGTTGAGTAGACTTGTGCTGGGGATGAGGAGGCTTTGACAACTCCGTTGGTGGAAAGCATTTTAGATATTGCTTGGGAAAGAGGTATGCTGGGGATGTGATGCCTGGCATGCCCCATGTTGCGTATTGAGTACCTGCAACCTGTTAAGACAAAGGAAACACACAAGTATCCTGAGATATCCCTTACCGGATTCCGTCATAGGAGTTAGATATTCCTGGAAGTAAATATATTTCCTGCAATCATTTATTAAAAATGGCTCATTTTTTTTATGCAAGTATTATATTATGAATATTGGACATTTTGCAAACGAAACAAAAATGTACAAAATGCGATGTGACTGAAAACTCTGATTTTATTGATCTGGGTGCCCTGAATTGGCAAATACAGTCAAAGAAACAAATCCCCTGGAATGAGGAGATTGCTACGAATTGAGAAAATAAAAGTGTTGTTAATGTTGACGACGCTCCGGTGAACTTCCTTCGCTATGACCTGTATGACTTTGACGTTCTTCTCATCTTGCTTTCTGAAGAAGGTTGATTCTGACTGATGCTTTATCCTTTCGAAGCTTGTCGTGTTTGTGAGAAATACAAACGAATTCAGAATGCAGTTGTTCGCTTATTCCCTGATTTTGCATGGATCGCTCTTTCGGGTTTTCAATCCACCGGGATACCCATTTTTGCCTTAGCTGTCCAATGCGGCTTTTCAACTCAGTGGCTGTACACATTTTTTTTTTAATTTTCCCTTATTTTTGCCTGAGTCTTTTATTCTGTTTTTGACTCGCCGGGATGCCCTATTTTTTCTTGGACTTTCATTATGCTTTTATGTCCAGCGGGTCATTTTATGCGAAGTATTTTTTAACTGCATCTGAATTCACAAGGGATAAGAAATCTTCACCATCCATAGTAGTGAGCATCAGTGCTCCTCTAGAGAAAACTTTCTTTACTATGAATGGTCCATCGTAGTTTGGAGTCCACTTGCCCCTGTGGTCTGTATGAGGAGGAATGAGTCTTTTCAGCACAAGATCTCCCACTTGGTATTCCCGAAGCCTGAATTTCTGATCGAAGGCTTTCTTCATTCTCTTCTGATATAACTTCCCATGACAGATAGCAGCTAATCTCTTTTCTTTGATCAGATTTAATTGATTGTACCGAGATCGGACCCATTCCTCTTCATTCAGCTTTACGTCCATCATTACCCGCAAGGAGGGTAGCTCAACTTCAACAGGTAGGACTGCCTCCATACTATACACAAGCTGATAAGGTGTTGCCCCAGTAGACGTTCTGATTGAGGTTCGGTACCCATGCAAGGAAAATGGTAGCATCTCATGCCAGTCTTTGTAAGTAACCACCATCTTCTGCACAATCTTCTTGATGTTCTTGTTAGCTGCCTCAACAACACCATTCATCTTCGGCCTGTAAGGAGAAGAGTTATGATGTTGGATTTTGAAGTCCCGACATAGTTCTGCCATCATTTTATTGTTCAAATTGGAACCATTATCAGTAATGATTCGCTCGGGAACTCCATATCGACAAATGATGTCTCTTTTCAGAAATCTGGCTACCATTTGTCTGGTGACGTTTGCGTACGAAGCTGCTTCGACCCATTTGGTGAAGTAATCAATGGCTACCAGGATGAATCTGTGGCCATTTGAAGCAGTCGGTTCGATCTTTCCAATCATATCAATGCCCCACATGGCAAAGGGCCAAGGTGAAGATATTACGTTCAAAGGATTTGGAGGCACATGCACTTTATCTGCGTAGATCTGGCACTTCCTGGCATAGGCACAACAGTCTGCATCCATTGTGATCCAGTAGTAACCTGATCTTAACAATTTCTTAGCCATTGCATGTCCTCCAGCATGGGTACCGAAAGAACCTTCGTGCACCTCGTGCATCAGCAAGTCTGCTTCTTTCTTGTCAACGCATCTGAGCAGAACCATGTCAAAGTTTCGCTTGTATAATGAACCATCAGCATTGAGGAAGAAACTGCCGGCCAGCCTTCTTAGTGTCTTCTTATCATTGGATGATGCCCCAGGTGGGTATGTCTGATCTTCTAGGAAGCTTTTGATGTCATGTAACCAAGGCTTGTCATCTTTAGCAATGTCCATAGAGAATACGTATGCTGGTCGATCTAATCTGGATACCGAAATCTGAGGCACATAATTTTCAATTTGAACCTTGATCATGGAGGAAATGGTAGCTAAAGCATCTGCGAACTGATTTTCGTCTCAAGGGATATACTCAAGTTTGACTGTTGTGAAGAAAGTCAATAATCTACTCGTGTAGTTACGGTATGGGATCAGATGCTCTTGGTGAGTGTACCATTTGCCGTTGGTTTGATTGATTACCAAAGCTGAATCTACGAATACATTCAATGTCTTGATCCTGAGGTCAATGGCTTCCTCAAGGCCCATGATACATGCTTCGTATTCAGCTTCGTTGTTAGTTCAGGCAAATGTGAGTTTTGCCGAGTGTAAACACCCCAAATTTGCCCTCACTCTTTTCACCATGACTTGTGATTCTTTTCATTTGCATAAGTTCAATCATATCATCTCATATTACATTTTTGCTTCACTGCATTGGTCCCAATTCATCTGCATCTAGGGTTTGTGATCTGAGCCATCCCTGAGCCATTTGAGCCACTCCAAAGGTCTTAAATCATCTCAAGAGGGTCCATGTATGTTCAAGCATCATATTATATCCTCCCAAGATCAAAGAAGTCAAAAAATCACAAGAACTGAGAAAGGTATGGAAGCAGAGCCAGGTTTAACTGCACAGATGACCTGAAATTAGGGTTTTGGTTTCAGAGGCCATAACTCTAAATTTTTTGGTCATTCTTGTTTCTATTGGTCTCTATATGATATAAGGATCATACATACCAATTTTCATGAAGAAATTCAATGGGGAAGGCATCTGGTCAATAAATGACTTCTTGAGCAAGTCAGTGCAAAATCAGGGCATCTGAGGCCTCCCATCATCCAACCAAAGGGTCTTCTCCATCATTTTGGATGTGTATGATCTTTATTTGATCTTAGAATAGGTTAGAAGTTCACAAAATTGAGGAATTTCAAGCCATTTGCAAAGTTTCCATTTTGGGAAAGTGACTTGTAATGCAAACTTGCCATTTTGGGAAAGTTTTTCAACCTCTTCTTTTTTATTCAAAAATGCTTCAAATGAAAAGTTCTTGGTCATGAAAGTTGTAGATTGGATCATTCCCTTTTCAAAAAGTACAAGAACTTGACCTAATTCATTTTGGAACTCAAGTTATGGCTTGTCAAAGTTGGGAAAAATCACATAAATTTCACTTTTACACCAAAGAGAGAAGTTTGCAAATTCTCATGCCAAGCCAATTTGGGACCTCTAATGCATCTCTACACATCATACCATCCTAGTGCAAGTCATTTGGATCAGATTTGTGCCTTGAATCACAAGCTTTCATGCCTTGAACTTCACAAATTTCAAAAGGGGCCAAAACTTCCATAATTTGCAAAATGGTACAAAACCTCTCATCCACTTGCCACAGCTCATCAAATCTGATTCACAAGCATTCCTTGATCTTTGCTGCGCACAGCCATGCCCAAATCCAAGACTGAAATGTGCCCATACCTCAAGTACACCAACTCTTGACTTTATGCATTTTGCTCCATAGCAATCAGCATAGCCCACAACAACTACCCTGACCTATCCCAGCATGTTATGTGGCCAAGAAGCAAGCCATTTCACATAAGTTTGGAACCTGAATCCTCCCATTGCTCAGCATACACAAAATCACTCCAACTTGCAAAAGCTTTCGAAACTCATAGCTCAGCCAAAAAATCTCAAAACTTTTTCCACCATTCAACTTCACATTCATCACTGATCATTTCCCACCCTTCATTTTTCCTTGAAACACCCCACATCAAAAACACGATTTTCACATTCCTTGACCTGAGCTTCTGCCAACTGCACATAGAGGCAACATAAACTCCAACCAAGCATTGCAAACTCTTGAGGGAGATCATTGGAGGGATTTTGAGGCAGAGAAGCAGCCAGACAGTGCCATCTTCGAAAGCTTCAGTTCAGGTAACCTCAAGAACAAATTTTCCAGAAATGATTTCTTAAGTTCTTAGATTGTTCTCTATGCTTCACTGATCACACTGCACCTTTTGGTTTTGAAAATGATTCAGTTTTAAGCATGTATGAAGCTTCTGAAATTTCTGAAAGATTTTTCGTTTTGCTTCGAATCTCATTGTTCATGTGAAATAAATGTTGTTTGATGGCTGATTCTTGTTTAAAACGGGGTGGGGATCATTTCTGGAGAGTTTGGTGGTTTGATTTTACGGATTGAGAGAGATAGCAAGTTTGGGTTGCCGGAGAAGATGACCGGAACACTGTTTCGGTCACCTGAAAGTACTTAGGGCTTAATTAGGGTTAGCTGAGTAATTAATGTGAGTTTGAATCTTGGCCATTAGATCTTAGGGTTAGCGCATTAGTGAAAGGCTCAGATCATTTCATTAAGTTTAAATCCTGTTTAATTAATTAATTAATTAGGTTTTAATAAGTTTGAATTCTAGCCGTTGAGATGCACGCCAGGTCAAAGGCAAATCCCCCAGGTTCAATCCAGACCATCAGATCAACATACTTTTGTTTTAATTCATTTTTAATTCATATTTTCTCATTTGTTTTGCATATTTATTTTAAAATAGCAAAATGCATTCAAAAATTTTCATTTTTTGCACCATGACTTTAAATATTTTTCTCATTCTGAAAATAATTTTTATTTTATTTTTTGCATAAAATTTGTATTTTTAAAATATTTAAATGTTTATTTTAATTAATTAATGGAAATTAATTAATTAAAATACCATTTAAGTTTCTAAAAATCACCAAAAAAATCACATTGCATCTTGACACATTTAGAGACATTATCAAACCATTCATACAAATTTCTTTTTTGTTCTTGATCCATTTTGACATTTTTCTTTGGATTTAGGGTTCTTAAAAATCAATATTTTGACCCTAACTTAGAAAAATCTTTTCTACCTAACCATGAAGAGTTTGATAATGGTTCTTTTTGCATTGCATCTCATATACCATGTAGTTTCTAGGATAAAGTTGGCATGAATTTATCTTTCATTTTTGATTTGTTTTGCATTTTTCCTTGTGAGGTACCTTAAAACCCTAGCAAACTTAGAAAAACCATAAGTCCTTTAGGGTTAAGCTTCTGACCTTCCCCTTTGGGAAGTGAACTTGTATAGGTTTAGGGTACCTTTGATCCCATTTTCAATTTTTTATCTTATCATTTGCTTCTGATTTTTATTTTTGCATTGCATCTTGTTCATAAACCCTAATCTTTGCCTTCATTTGCATTCATCCTTCATATGCTTGCATACATGAACTTGTCATGACATTTTATGCATTCACATGACTTCTAAGACATCTTAGGACACATTAGAATCATGTTTGATCATTGCATCATCCATTTGCCATGTTATGCATCCATTGCATTTCATGTTTTTCATAAACTTTCATGCTTACTTTCATGTCTCATTGGCATCTTCATTACTTGTATGATCACCCTTATCTCTTGACATGCTTTCATACCATCTCCTAGCTTCATTTGCACCATGATATTGCTTCTGATTTTGTTTTGCATCCTTGCATTCATTTCATTTTCATTTTATTTCATTTCCTTTGCTAACTTTTCAGGTGGTAAGTGTTTGAGAAGTGAATTTGCCTTCACTTCTCATAATCTCTTCTCATCTCTTTTATGCATTCATTGCTGAATTTTACTTTTGTATTAGAGTGAGCTTGCTCATTCATGCTCCTTCTCCTCTTTCTTGCTTCAAGCAACTTATCTTCTTAAGTGAAGTAAGTTGTCTTGCTTCTTCCTGCTTCTCCTTCCTTCATCATGTTCCTTCCATGGTGGCTTTTCCTTGAAGATCTTCTTACAAGCCTCATAAACCCTGGGAACACCCAAGCATGATCACAATTAGGGCTTGATTAGTCCCCCATTAGTTTTACCTTTGTGTCATCTTTGAGTCTTCTCTTCTCATCTCTTAATCAAGGACTAAACCCTAAAGGCTTTAAGGCTTTGTAATTAAGGTTATGCCTGCATCCTTCTATTAGGATGGAGTGTATAACCTTAATCCTAAGTGCTAAACCCTTAATGTGTTTAAATCCTTTAATCAATCCACCTAATAATCACTAAGACAATAAGCTTGTAACTTGGGTCTTGCATTAGGGTTCTAATTCTTCCTTAATTGGTTAAGAAGGACTAACCCTAGTGTTAATGGACAAGTCCCCCTCAAGTTGTCTTACAAACCCTAAAATCCACTTCTTAATCTTACCATTAACTAAAATCCACTTTAAATAAAGGCTTTGTTTTGTCATGAGGTTAATCCTTAATCATGGATTAAGTTGAGGAGCCTTCCTCAGCTTAAATGTTCTCATCTATTATCCTTCTATTAGGATGGTGTAATGAGTCCATTAAATCCTTGATTATGGCTTAAACTCATTACTTAACACCAAACAAAAATACCAAAAACATCTAAGTAAATACAAGTAGGTTAATGATCTTAATCCTACATCATGGTGATTAAGTGTGGGGTGTTTACTTCATACTTAAGGTATTCTCATTACCCCTAATCAGAGGGAGGATGTGATGAGTTTACTAACCATTGGTTTAGGCTTAAGCTCATTTTCTTATGACAAATTCAAAAAAGCAATAAAAGACTGAAAATACCAAAAACAAACAATAACCGTCTCCTCCGGGATTCTTTTCTCATCATCTTCACTCACAAACGAGAACTTGCTTCTTCTGTCTAATGCAAGACAGTTTGCACCTGAGCCAGACAGGTCATACACTTGAGCATAGACAAGCAAGCAGTTCACAAGTCAATCTATCTTTCAGTCTCTTTGAGTCGAACTACGGTGTTCTGACTTCCTCATTGCACGAGAGGATACGTAGGCATAACTTAATGGTTATCGAACAAAAGTATCTGTTCATTCCCCCCTCTTTAGCATCATTCTTTAAGCCCCATAGTCTTGAGCTTCACATTCTTTCTTTGCACTGACACTCCTTCTATTCACTTCACATTTCTTTTGTACTAACACTTGCATTCTTTTCCAGCTTTTGCACACAAAATAGCACTGACACTACCCCTTTAAACACAAACCTTCAAGCGTGGATCCCGTCGAGTACGGCGGATAATCTGGTTGCTAATACCTTCCCAGGTTGTAACCAACCCCCTTTCTCAGTTTCTCTGGTTCGCAACCGTCTTATCCATCTTTTCTTAGGTTTATGCAGCATTACCTTTCCTTCGGGATAAAAATGCCTAGATGGCGACTATTTTCAGTTCACCCTTGTGTGTTCTCCTCTTTCACCGACCGTTCGCGTCTGTACCCCTCTTGGCCCCGTGTCATCAGGTGGGAGCGACAGCTTGGCGACTCTGCTGGGGACGCTTATATTGCAACCAGGGCTTCTGGTTCTTTTTGTGGGTTCCTCCTAGCGCTTGTTTGATTTGTGTTTACTGGGGTGTTATGTTCTATGTGTGTTTATTTATTTTGCTTTATTTATTGCTTTGTGTACAACTTTATTTATTGCTTTCTTTATAGTTTTGCATATTTCATACTGTCATTGCTGGACCTGGTTTGCTATTTTGGTGGGTGGGGTTCCATTGAGAGTTTAAGGTCCTATACCTGGGACCTGAGTGACACCTAGGCTAGAGTGGTTCATGTTCTTTCCCATTCCATTTCGGTCTGGTGCGGGAATATGAAACACGGTTCAGATATGGGTTTCTTCTTGAGAACTCTGTGCTACAGATTTCCTGTAGTTCTAGGGCTATCTGGGAAGCCTGCTAAGTCTGGATGACCTTTATTATGACCTTCAGAAGCTGAGGTGAATTAGAGGAGGATCTTTTATGGTTATTGTAAACACTGTACCTCCGGGTTAGAAGTGTTTACACTTCTCATAACTGATCCAAGTCTGAGGATCCTTGTTCTAGAACACTACATGTGAGGGGGTTGGGTTGTTTACAGGTTTGCAGGAACCCTTGGCCACATCATACCCTGTTACTGTATTGTTTAAGAATACTTCACTTTGGACAGTTCCTTTGATTAACCTTGGACATGTGACTCTTTATTTGAGTCCCCCACCCTGGTTACTAGATTTCTGAGCCTTCATCTGGACTTTTGAACATACATGGGCCTTATATCAGGACAGACAATCAGATCCAGCTTGATCACAAACCCTTGCATATCATTTGCATATATCATCATTGCATCATTTGACATTTATTTATTTGCTTTTCAGGGTATCCATTTCATTGTATCTTGGTTTCGGTTTTCACCCGTTCTTCTGCATAGACCTCTGCTTCAGCTGTCTTCATCAGTTATCTGCTTCAGTTATCTCCATCCTCACCAGCATCAGTCTGTCAGAGATTTACCTTCAGTATCTCAGTCTGTGACCTTCATCAGCACTTATCTCCAGCTTCTTCAGCAGCACTCATGGCTACCCCCAGAAAAAGCAACATATCATACCACTTCTTTGAGCCTGTGTTGACTGGTATCAGGCAGGTCCAGTCACTCATCACGCCTGACCACATCCCACTATTTAGAGAGCATTATGGGGGTATCTTGGATATGGTTATGAACCTTGACCCTTCTCAGAGGAGCATGATCCACACATGCTTGCAGTTTTATGACCCTCCTTTGAGATGTTTCACCTTTCCAGACTTTCAACTAGGGCCTTTGCTGGAAGAGTTTTCTTTATTGATTGAAGTACCTATCAGAGGTGGAATCCCTTTCAACCCAGAGATGACTGCTCCCAGGAATGAAGAGATAGCAAGGGCACTGTACTTGGAGCCTGCCCTGATTGAGCAAAGTATGACAACAAAGGCTGGGATTCCTGGTTTGCATTTGGACTTCTTGATTTCTCAGGCCATCCTGAAGGCTTCATTAGGAGAGTGGAGGGCAGTATGTGCACTGTTAGCCCTCAGCATATATGGGACTATACTGTTTGCAGATGAGCCCAAATTTGTCAGCAAGAATGCCATCCATCTGTTTCTTCTGAAGAACCCAGTACCCACGTTGCTGGGAGATTTTTACTACTCCATTCATCAGAGGAATGAGAAACAAAGGGGGAAGTTGGTAAGATGTTGTGCTCCTTTGTTTTACACTTGGCTGCTCAGACACCTGCCTAAGTCAGATGCTTTCTTAAATCCCCACCAGCAAAGGAATTGGGCCAAGAGGCTCATTGCCTTGACTTCAGATGATATCAGATGGTGCACCCAGAGCACCAAAGGCAAGGACATTATCACCAGCTGTGGACAATACCCAAATGTGCCTCTGATAGGAGTGAAGGGTTGCATCAACTACAATCCTTTACTATTTAAGAGACAATTGGGATATGCCCTGGTTCACCCTCCCAGAGGACAGGATTTAGCTGAGACCCTATATTGTGAAGTGCAACCTAATTCAGCTGTTGTCAGACAAGCATCCTGGGCTTGGGATAACATCCAGACAAAAGGGGTAGCTATTCTTGGAAGATGTAATAATGTTGCTTTAGCTCAGTACATAGACTGGTCCCGTACTAGAGCTCAGATTACCAGAATGCCTTTCACCTTGGAAGACATACCTGGGCCATCCACAGTACAGCCTGTAGCAACAGTTAGCCTGGAGGAGTTTGAAAAGTTGAAGGAAAGGAATGATCAGCTATCTCAAGCCTTGAAGAAGACCCTTTGGGAGATGAGTGATGGTCGTCTGGACATTGAGAGATTGGAAAAACTCAGGGTTGATCACCTTGCCAAAATTGAAAGGACAGAGGACTATATAAGGAAAGCAAGGGCTGGGGAACAGATATTGAAGAATGCCTGCAAGGAGGCCAAGATTCAGAGAGCTAGAGCTGAGCACTATCTGCAAGAGAGTCAGGCTAGGTGGGTCAGGATAATCGAAGCTCGTACACAAGAAGACCAGAAGACTCAAGCCAAGATTGAACAGCTGGAGGCCAATGAAAAGAAGCAGCAGGAAGCTTTGTTGGCTGCACAAAAAGAAATATTAGAGTTGAAGCTCAGGGCAGGATTGAAGAGATCAAAGGATCAGGACAGGCATAAGAAGTTGACTACTGCCATTGCTACCAGGAACCTCCTCATTAGGACCATTACAGAGCACCCAGCTGGTCCAGTGACTGAGGCACTCCTAAAGGAGATCAGAGAGGATGAGTTTGGACTGGATGTTTGATTCTTTGCTTGTTGTTTGTTTCCATTTGATGTACTTTTCCTTTTGTTCTATTTTGACCCTCCATGGGCATGTATTGTAAAACAAACTATGTATTGTTCATCATGTGTAATATATTTTAATTTGTTTTCATTTGGGTTTTTCTCTCAACAACAAAAAGCATCTTCCTCGAGGTCTAGAAAGGTCAAAACCAAGAACCAAACCGGATACCTTGGAAAACAAATAAGCATACTGCATTGCATACTAACTTTGTTTTTGTTTTGTAGGTTTTGTTATTATTATTGTTTCTAACTTTGTTGTGATCTCAGGAAACATTGCTCGTCGTCGAGTGTTCCCTGTCAACCGCACGCACCGGTACCCGACTCGTAACAATCTTCCCGGCATTCAAATGGAACAAGTACAACAGGATCTGAATGAGGTCAGAAATCAGATGGCCAATGAGAGAGTGGAGATGAGAAATCAGATGTCTCAATTCATGGCAGTGATGACTGGCTTAGCCCAGAGTCAAGAAAGGTTAAGAGAGCTGGTGGAAAGACAAACTCCCGAGGAACCTCATCTGGGAACAGGAGGAACTAGCAACAATGAACGGGGCCAACCTCGTATTGACCCACCAATATATGGACCTCATCTGGATCCAGAAGTTAACATCCCAAGAAATGGTCAAGGTAATGCTACTGGGGGCCAAATCCTGCAGGAGGATCCTCAGGGAGAACAGTTTACTGTTATAGGGGCAGGAGATGAGGTATATGATAGAAGATTAGATGAGATGTCTGAAAAGCTAAGATCATTGGAATCTCAGAATTCTTTGGGCTTCGATGTGATGGATATGGGACTAGTGGATGGGGTGAGAATTCCCCACAAATTAAAACCCCCATGCTTTGAAAAGTACAATGGTACCTCCTGTCCTCGCACTCATCTGCAGTCTTTCTTGGGAAGGCTCAAAGCTTATACCATGGATGAAAAGTTATGGATGTTCTACTTTGAGGACAGTCTGACTGGAGCTTCGAGAGAATGGTATTTGCATTTGTCTAGGGCCACCATAAGATGCTGGAAGGATTTGGCCGAGGATTTCATACGTCAGTATCTGTACAACCTGGACATGGCTCCCAATAGAACTCTTCTAATGGGCATGTCTCAGTCCTCCAGAGAGAGCTTCCGGGATTATGCTCAAAGGTGGAGATAGCTTGCTGCTGCTGTCCAACCACCCATGTCAGAAAGGGAAATGGCTGACATGTTCATGAACACATTGCAAGGGACCTACATTGATAGACTGGCTGCTTTCTCCTCTACTAGTTTTGCTGATGTGGTCATAGCTGGTGAGAGGATTGAAAGTCTCTTGAAGATGGGAAAAATCTCCGACAGCGGTGCAAGTTCCTCCAGCAATCCCAGAAAACCTTTTACGGGACCCCGAAGGGCAGGTGAAACAAATTCCATTCATACAAGCAGGGGCAAGCCTCAATATGCTCACCGGTCCGTAGCAGCTGTTACCATCCCAGCTCCAATTCCACAACAATAAGCATATCCTCAACAACAACAACCACAGTATCAACAACAAGTTCATTATCTGCAACAAAGGTCGTACAACAACAACAATAGCAACCAACAACAACGTCCTTTCCAACAAAGGCCATCACAAGCAAACAGGGTAATTGACCCAATCCCAATGTCGTATGTTGCACTCTTGCCACAACTCCTAAAGCTCAACCTAGTTGAGTTAAGGACGTTGGCTCCTCCGGATCCTCTCAATATACCAAAGAACTATGATACAAATTCTAGGTGTGCATTCCACTCAAACGCATCGGGGCATAATACTGAAAAATGCAGGGCCCTACAGATGAAAGTCCAGGATCTGGTGGACTCAAAAGCTCTCAATTTTTCACCTCCTCCAAACGTCACGAGAAATCCAATGCCTAGTCACAACGGGCCTAGGATTAATGCTATTGAGGAGGGCAAACCATCCACATTAATCAACAGTGTTGCACAAATCCGAACACCCTTGGTTGAAATCAAAGCTCAGCTGTTAGAATGCCAAGTGTTCCCCGGATGTGAGGTCGGCTGTGGATATTGCAACATTGCTGTTAATGGATGCGAAAGACTGAGAAACGGAATAGATGGCCTCATTAGAGATGGCATTCTTCAGATTATGACGACAACAACTACAACTCCAACAATTCCTTCATCAACAATCCCAAATACTCCTACAACGTCAGCAACCATTGTTCCAACAAATTCTACTACAACTCCAACAAATATTCAATCAATCACTTCAATGGATACAAGTTCAGTCACAATTCCTTCTACAACGACAACACCCATTATTCCATCAGTTCCTGCTATAGCTTCAACACCCGTCCAGTCAATAGTACCGTCTACAACATCAGCAGCAGTTAATGAAAGTGTCTCAACGGTTACGATATACTACGATCCCGCAGATGTTCCTTCCAACAACTCACAACAAAATTTTATTCCTATCAGAGCTCCAGTTACCATATATTATGATCTACACACCATTGTGGTCCCCTCTGCAGCTGCTATCAGTCCGGTCACTATCACGGTGCCTGGGCCAGTTCCTTACGAAAGCAATAATGCCATCCCTTGGCATTATGGCTCAGATCTATAATGCGAGGGGCAGAAAATCATTTTAGAGTCATCAACTTCTGCACCTCAGATAGACAATATGGGGGGAGGCGGAGGCTTCACTAGAAGCGGACGTCTCTTTGCCTCGCAAATACCAAGACCCATTGCCGAAGCAGAAGCTGCTGCTAAGGCAAAAGGGAAGAGCGTGGTGCAAGAAGAACCAATTGCTAAAGAAACTACGAATACTCCTTTTGATCAAGAGGTTGATGAATTCATGCGGATAATCAAAAAGAGAGATTATAAGGTGGTGGACCAGCTTCACCAAACACCTTCCAAAATCTCCATATTATCATTGCTAATGTGCTCTGAGGCTCATCGGAACGCACTATTAAAAGTCCTGCACGCAGCTTATGTGCCGGAGGAGATTACTGTCAATCAGTTAGAGGTTGTGGTTGGAAATGTCAACGCTAGTCATGGACTAGGATTTACCAACGCTGATCTGACAACGGAAGGTCACAATCACAACAAGGCTTTGCACATTACCTTGGAGTATAAGGGTGCAGTTCTTTCTCACGTACTGGTGGACACATGGTCATCACTCAATGTCCTACCCAAGAAAGCCCTTGTGAAGCTGGAACATGATGGATTCGTACTACGCCCAAGCAACTTGGTAGTGAGAGCCTTTGACGGTTCTAAAAGATCAGTTCTGGGAGAGATAGAGTTGCCAATAATGATTGGCCCACAGGTTTTCAAAACGAACTTCTTTGTGATGGATATACAGCCTGCCTACAGCTGTCTATTGGGTAGACCATGGATACACGCCGTCGGCGCCGTGACGTCAACCCTTCACCAGAAGTTAAAATTCGAGTGGGAGGGCCAAGTCATTACCATTTGTGGAGAGGAGGATATCTTCGTTAGCCAACTGGCTACTTTCAAATACATTGAAATGGATGGGGAGATCCATGAGACCATGAGTCAAGGGTTTGAAGCCCTTAATATTAATGAAGCATCTGCTGTGTCTGGGACTTCCATCACATCATATCAACAAGCCCAGAAGGTTGTTGAAGAGGGTACCGCTCGAGGCTGGGGCAAGCTGCTGCCAGTGGAAAAGAAAGAAGATCGATTCGGGTTGGGTTACAGACCAACTCGACAAGATCAACCAGAGGCTGCAACGGAGCCCAAGTTTGTCAGCGGGGGAATGCTCACCCCGGATGCTGTGAACAGTTTGGAAGATGAGTCAGAAGACGAGCGCAACCTGGAAAGCTGGATACGTCCAAGGATCCCGGGGAACCATGTCTCAAACTGGTCTTCCCAGGAAATTATAAGAGCTACTCCTGCAGAGTAATTATTATTTCCTGTCTTTAAAGCATGCATCAAGTCCTGCATCTTGCCCAAGATGTCAGGGCTCATTTTGTAATCGGGCTATCTTGTATTTTGTGCAAACGATCAATTAATGAATATCATGACATCTTTTGCAAATGAGTCTTTTTCTTTTTCCGCTCACTGTTTTTCATTTTTTTATTTTTTGTACAAAAATAAAATGGCAATGTTTTAAAAAAAAAATAATAACTTCATTTTCACTTTTTCTAAACAAGATAAAACTGATCACTAAAATGAACAAATCTAAACCATTGCAGAGAATACCCTCCAGACTGCACCGACAACAACACCGCTATGACTTCGTATGACTTTGACAATCCGATTAATCAAGCTGATGAAGGGGTTGAAGAAGATTATGAGCTACCTGAAGAGCTAGTCAGGTTGTTGAGACAAGAGGAGAAGGTTATAACTCCTCATCAGGAGGAAGTTGAGACGGTTAATCTTGGTACAGAAGAAGACTTGAAAGAAGTGAAAATCGGGGCCTGCCTGCAAGATTCAGTAAAAACGCAACTTATTGATATGCTTCAGGAGTATGTGGATGTCTTTGCATGGTCTTATCAAGATATGCCAGGGTTGGACACCGACATTGTTATGCACAAGCTGCCTCTGAAAGAAGACTGTCCGCCAGTGAAACAGAAGCTGCGCCGTACTCGCCCAGATATGGCAATGAAGATAAAAGAAGAGGTACAAAAACAGTGGGAGGCCGGTTTCCTTGCTGTGACCACCGCCGTGGGTCGCTAACATTGTACCTGTGCCTAAGAAAGATGGCAAGGTGAGGATGTGTGTGGATTACCGGGATCTGAACAGAGCCAGCCCAAAAGATGACTTCCCTTTACCTCACATTGATGTATTGGTCGACAATACGGCTCAGTTCTCGGTGTTCTCCTTCATGGATGGATTTTCAGGATATAATCAGATCAAGATGTCACCTGAAGACATGGAGAAGAAAACTTTCATCACACCCTGGGGAATATTCTGTTATAAGGTAATGTCGTTCGGACTGAAGAATGCTGGTGCCACTTATCAACGGGCTATGGTAACATTATTCCACGACATGATCCATAAAGAAATTGAATGTTATGTGGATGATATGATTGGAAAGTCCCTCATAGAAGAAGACCACCTGGTGAATCTGTTGAAGCTATTCAAGCATCTGAGGAAGTACCAACTGAAGTTAAACCCATACAAGTGCACATTCGGGGTGCGATCCGGTAAGTTGCTGGGATTTATTGTAAGTGAGAAAGGGATTAAAGTTGACCCTGATAAAGTTAAAGCCATCCAAGGAATGCCTGCACCAAAGATTGAAAAAGAAGTTCGAGGGTTCCTAGGTAGATTGAACTACATTTCAAGGTTCATATCTCACCTTACAGCAACCTGTGAACCCTTATTCAAGTTGTTAAGAAAAGAACAAACGGTCAGGTGGAACAAAGACTGCTAGAGGGCTTTTGACAAAATCAAGGAATACTTACAAGAGCCTCCAATCCTTATGCCTCCAGTTGAAGGAAGACCTCTAATCATGTAATTGACAGTATTAGAAGGGTCAATGGGGTGTGTGCTGGGCCAGCATGACGAGTCTGGTCGAAAAGAGTATGCAATATACTACCTAAGCAAAAAGTTTACCGACTGTGAACAACGTTATTCACTGCTCGAGAAAACTTGCTATGCTTTAGCGTGGGCTGCTCGCCGACTAAGGCAGTATATGTTGACCCACACTACCTTATTGATCTCAAAGATGGATCCAGTCAAGTACATATTTGAGAAGCCAGCACTTACCGGACGGGTTGCAAGATGGCAAATGATTCTCACGGAATATGATATTCAGTACACATCTCAAAAAGCCATCAAAGGCAGTGTATTATCTGATTATCTTGCTGAGCAACCCATCGATGATTACCAGCCTATGAGATTTGACTTCCCTGATGAAGACATCATGTTCATAAAAGCAAAAGATCATGAAGAGCCTATTCACACTAAAGGGCCTGATCCAGAAGAAGAATGGACTATGATGTTTGATGGGGCTGTTAATATGAATGGTCGTGGTGTTGGTGCAGTACTCATTACACCTAAGGGAGTTCACATGCCTTTCTCGGCAAAACTCACCTTTAACTGCACTAACAACGAAGCTGAATACGAGGCTTTAATTATGGGTCTTGAGGAAGCCATTGACCTCAGGATCAAGACATTAACTGTATTCGGAGATTTAGCTCTGGTAATTAATCAAACCAACGGCAAATGGTATACTCACCAGGAGCATCTGATACCTTACCGGGATTATACAAGGAGGTTACTCACATTCTTCACAACAGTCAAGCTTGAGTATATCCCTCGAGATGAAAATCAGTTTGCGGATGCTCTGGCTACCATTTCATCCATGATCAAAGTTCAAGTTGCCAACTTTGTGCCTCAGATTTTAGTATCCAGGCTTGAAAGACCAACATACGTATTCTCTGCAGACCTTGCTAAAGATGATAAGCCTTGGTTCTATGACATCAAATGCTTCTTAGAGGACCAAACATACCCACCTGGGGCATCTTCCAATGATAAGAAGACATTAAGAAGGCTAGCTGGTAGTTTCTTCCTGAATGCCGATGGTTCCCTGTACAAGAGAAACTTTGATATGGTACTTCTCAGATGTGTTGATAAGGCAGAAGTAGACTTGTTGATGCACGAGGTGCACGAAGGATCTTTTGGTACCCATGCTGGAGGACATGCAATGGCTAAAAAGTTGTTGAGAGCAGGCTATTATTGGATCACAATGGATGCAGACTGTTGTGCTTATGCTAGGAAATGCCATAAATGCCAGATTTATGCAGACAAAGTACATGTGCCTCCAAATCCTCTGAATGTAATGTCTTCACCTTGGCCCTTTGCCATGTGGGCATTGATATGATTGGCAAGATTGAACCGACTGCTTCAAATGGCCACAGATTCATCCTGGTGTCCATTGACTATTTTACCAAATGGGTTGAAGCAGCTTCCTATGCAAATGTCACCAGGCAAGTGGTAGCCTGATTCCTGAAGAGAGACATCATATGTCGGTATGGAGTGCCCGAGCGAATCATTACTGATAATGGTTCCAACTTAAATAATAAAATGATGGCAGAAATGTGCCGGGACTTCAAGATCCAACACCACAATTCTTCTCCTTACAGACCAAAGATGAATGGTGTTGTAGAGGCGGCTAACAAGAATATCAAGAAGATTGTGCAGAAGATGGTGGTCACCTACAAAGACTGGCATGAAATGCTACCATTTTCCTTGCATGGGTACCGTACATCAATCAGAACATCCACTGGGGCAACACCGTATCAGCTTGTGTATGGTATGGAGGCAGTCCTACATGTTGAAGTTGAATTACCTTCCTTGAGGGTGCTGATGGATGTCAAATTAAATGAAGCAGAATGAGTCCGATCCCGATACGAACAACTGAATCTGATCGAAGAAAAGAGATTAGCTGCAATCTGTCATGGGCAGTTATATCAGAAGATAATGAAGAAAGCCTTTGATCAGAAAGTCAGGCTTCGGGAATACCAAGTAGGAGATCTTGTGCTGAAAAGACTCATTCCTCCTCATACAGACCACAGGGGAAAGTGGACGCCGAATTACGATGGTCCATTCGTAGTAAAGAAAGTTTTCTCTGGTGGAGCACTGATGCTCAGTACTATGGACAGTGAAGACTTCCTGTCCCCTGTGAATTCAGATGCAGTTAAAAAATACTTCGCATAAAATGACCCGCTGGACATAAAAACAGAATGTAAGTCCAGGCAAAAATAGGGCATCCCGGCGAGTCAAAAACAGAATAAAAGACTCAGGCAAAAATAAGGGAAAATAATAAAAAATGTACACCCGCTGAGTTGAAAAGTCGCATTGGACAGCTCAGGAAAAAATGGGTATCCCGGTGGATTGAAAACCCGAAAGGGCGATCCACGTAAAACAAGGGAATAAGCGAACAACTGCATTCTGAATTCGTCTGTATCACTTACAGCATGGCAAGCTTCGAAAGGTTCAAGCATCGGTAAGAATCAGCCTCCTTCAAAAAGCAGGATGAGAAGAACGTCAATGTCATACGAGTCATAGCAAAAGGGAAGCACACCGAAGCGTCATCAACATTGCCAGCACCTTTTTGTTTCTCAATTTTGTAACAATCTCCTCATTTCAGGGGATCTGTTTCTTTGATTGTATCTTGCCAATTCAGGGCACACAAATTAATAAGATCAGATTTTCAGTCACCTTTCGTCTTGTACATTTGATTTCATTTGCAAAATGTTCGATATCCTTGATATAATGATTGCATAAATACATATGCGCCTTTTCTAAATTACATGCCTACAAGAAATATGTTTGCTCTCGGGAGTGTCTAAATTCCTATGATGGAATCCAGTAAGGGACACCTCGGGGCACTTGTATGTTTCTTTGTTATAACAGGATTGCAGGTATTCAAAGCGCAACACGGGGCGTGGAAGCTTCTCCCCAGCAAGCTGCTAAATCATTATTTACTCAACACATCATCCAAATAGCACTAGAGATGCTTTCTCCCCAACTGAGTTGCCAGACTTCATTATCCTCAGCAGAATCACCAAAATTTCTTAGGAAGATCATTCAGTGATCATTCCTCCCCAACCAAGTTTCAGACAGGGAACTATCTCCCCGCGGAGTTTCGACCTCTATCCAGAAGAGCAATGTCTGAAGATCTCACAACAAAGTAACGAAAGCTTCCACAGACCCCATCTGGGCTCCTCATCACCAAGAATAGGTCTATCAGTGACTTATTTGCCCAAAACAGAGTCATATATATCAGATCTACCAATGATCTCATCCCCAGCTGGGATGTTCTTCAAGCAGATCAGCCAGAGATCTTCACCACAACGGGATCCGAATCCCGGATCGGCATCTTTGCATAATCATAGCATTCGCATCATATTTCCCCTCAGAGTGTAGCATTCCGTCTAATACGGAGCATTACGGCAAAAATCAAACATATTGCATAATCATAAGCCATGCTTTGAATCAAAATACCTGTATGTATCTACATTCCATCAGCAATATATATATATACAAATACCTCTCAAATTCCATAGCGGAAAGCCAAAGCATCCCCTTTGCACTCTCAAAATATAGATACATACTCCTTTGGCACTCGTCCGTGTCATCATTCCCCAGTAAAGTCGCCCGAACGTTCTCTACAAACAAATATCTATACACTCTTTAGACACTCATCTGTGTTTACCATTCCCCAAAAGAGTTCCCAGCAAATCCCTAGTAAAAAGAAAAGAATCTCTTTTCTATCTGACATTCGTCCTATGTCATGATACTTTCGGTAGCCGTACCCTGCCAGGTGATCGTCCTTCACCTTTTGGTGATCGTCCTTCAGCGGAGTTTCCATTATTGGAACCCTTCCCTATCCGACATTCATCCTATGTTGTGATTTTTTTAGCAGCCGTACTCTGCTAGGTGATCGTCCTTCACCTCTTGATGATCGTCCTTCATCATTTTATCCGATGGTCGTCCCCATCGTTGATCTTGTTATCTGACATTCGTCCTATGTCATGATAAACCCCGAGAGCAGTCGTACCCTACTAGGTGATCGTCCTTCACCCTCTTGATGATCGTCCTTCATCATGCTTATCCGATGGCCGTCCCCATTGTCGACCTTTTCTATCCGACATTCGTCCTATGTCGTGATACTTTCGGCAACCGTACCTTGCCAGGTGATCGTCTTTCACCTTAGATGACCGTCCCTCATCTTGTCCCCAACAGAGAAGCCGTCCCCTGCCAGGTGATCGTCCTTCACCCTTGATGACCGTCCCTCGTCATTTGTTTCTCCAACTTGATGGTCGTCCCCATCATTGACTTTATCTTTAAATCCCCAGAGAGTCTTATTTCTTTGCTTGATGGTTGTCTCCATCATGATACCCCCATTTCCCCAGCATGTCGGTCGTCCCCGTCATTGCTTTATCCCCACAGTCGTCCTCTGCTCGACGGTCGTATTACGTCGCCCGCACTTCATAATCATATTTTATTTCCTTTTACAATCTATATCCCTTTTCTTCTTCATACCCAGTGAGTGCAAATTTTGGACTGTCTTTGGTATTCAACCACAAGTTATCTTATTTGCCTGTTAAGCCGTTGCTTACATCCTGCACAGCTAACTCATGCTTGAATAGGGGCAGCTGTAAACACCCCAAATTTGACCTCACTCTTTTCACCATGACTTGTGATTCTTTTCATTTGCATAAGTTCAATCATATCATCTCATATTACATTTTTGCTTCACTGCATTGGTCCCAATTCATCTGCATCTAGGGTTTGTAATCTGAGTCATCCCTGAGCCATTTGAGCCACTCCAAAGGTCTTAAATCATCTCAAGAGGGTCCATGTATGTTCAAGCATCATATTATATCCTCCCAAGATCAAATAAGTCAAAAAATCACAAGAACTGAGAAAGGTATGGAAGCAGAGCCAGGTTTAATTGCACAGATGACCTGAAATTAGGGTTTTGGTTTCAGAGGCCATAACTCCAAATTTTTTGGTCATTCTTGTTTCTATTGGTCTCTATATGATATAAGGATCATACATACCAATTTTCATGAAGAAATTCAATGGGGAAGGCATCTGGTCAATAAATGACTTCTTGAGCAAGTCAGTGCAAAATCAGGGCATCTGAGGCCTCCCATCATCCAACCAAAGGGTCTTCTCCATCATTTTGGATGTTTATGATCTTTATTTTATCTTATAATAGGTTATAATTTCACAAAATTGAGGAATTTCAAGCCATTTGCAAAGTTGCCATTTTGGGAAAGTGACTTGTAATGCAAACTTGCCATTTTGGGAAAGTTTTTCAACCTCTTCTTTTTGATTCAAAAATGCTTCAAATGAAAAATTCCTGGTCATGAAAGTTGTAGATTGGATCATTACCTTTTCAAAAAGTACAAGAACTTGACCTAATTCATTTTGGAACTCAAGTTATGGCTTGTCAAAGTTGGGAAAAATCACATAAATTTCACTTTTACACCAAAGAGGGAAGTTTGCAAATTCTCATGCCAAGCCAATTTGGGACCTCTAATGCATCTCTACACATCATACCATCCTAGTGCAACTCATTTGGATCATATTTGTGCCTTGAATCACAAGCTTTCATGCCTTGAACTTCACAAATTTCAAAAGGGGCCAAAACTTCCATAATTTGCAAAATGGTACAAAACCTCTCATCCACTTGCCACAGCTCATCAAATCTGATTCACAAGCATTCCTTGATCTTTGCTGCGCACAGCCATGCCCAAATCCAAGACTGACATGTGCCCATACCTCAAGTACACCAACTCTTGACTTTATGCATTTTGCTCCATACCAATCAGCATAGCCCACAACAACTACCCTGACCTATCCCAGCATGTTATGTGGCCAAGAAGTAAGCCATTTCACATAAGTTTGGAACCTGAATCCTCCCATTGCTCAGCATACACAAAATCACTCCAACTTGCAAAAGCTTTCGAAACTCATAGCTCAGCCAACAAATCTCAATACCTTTTCCACCATTCAACTCCACATTCATCACTGATCATTCCCCACCCTTCATTTTACCTTGAAACACCCCACATCAAAAACACGATTTTCACATTCCTTGACCTGAGCTTCTGCCAACTGCACATAGAGGCAACATAAACTCCAACCAAGCATTGCAAACTCTTGAGGGAGATCATTGGAGGGATTTTGAGGCAGAGAAGCAGCCAGACAGTGCCATCTTCGAAAGCTTCAGTTCAGGTAACCTCAAGAACAAATTTTCCAGAAATGATTTCTTAAGTTCTTAGATTTTTCTCTATGCTTCACTGATCACACTGCACCTTTTGGTTTTGAAAATGATTCAGTTTTAAGCATGTATGAAGCTTCTGAAATTTCTGAAAGATTTTCCGTTTTGCTTCGAATCTCATTGTTCATGTGAAATAAATGTTGTTTGATGGCTGATTCTTGTTTAGAACGGGGTGGGGATCATTTTTGGAGAGTTTGGTGGTTTGATTTTACGGATTGAGAGAGATAGCAAGTTTGGGCTGCCTGAGAAGATGACCGGAACACTGTTCCGGTCACCTGAAATTACTTAGGGCTTAATTAGGGTTAGTTGAGTGATTAATGTGAGTTTGAATCTTGGCCATTAGATCTTAGGGTTAGCGCGTTAGTGAAAGGCTCAGATCATTTCATTAAGTTTAAATCCTGTTTAATTAATTAATTAATTAGGTTTTAATAAGTTTGAATTCTAGCCGTTGAGATGCACGCCAGGTCAAAGGCAAATCCCCCAGGTTCAATCCAGACCATCAGATCAGCATACTTTTGTTTTAATACATATTTTCTCATTTGTTTTGCATATTTATTTTAAAATAGCAAAATGCATTCAAAATTTTTCATTTTTTGCACCATGACTTTAAATATTTTTCTCATTCTGAAAATAATTTTTATTTTATTTTTTTGCATAAAATTTGTATTTTTAAAATATTTTAATGTTTATTTTAATTAATCAATGGAAATTAATTAATTAAAATACCATTTAAGTTTCTAAAAATCACCAAAAAAATCACATTGCATCTTGACATATTTAGAGACATTATCAAACCATTCATACAAATTTCTTTTTGGTTCTTGATCCATTTTGACATTTTTCTTTGGATTTAGGGTTCTTAAAAATCAATATTTTGACCCTAACTTAGAAAAATCTTTTCTGCCTAACCATGAAGAGTTTGATAATGGTTCTTTTTGCATTGCATCTCACATACCATGTAGTTTCTAGGATAAAGTTGGCATGAATTTATCTTTAATTTTTGATTTGTTTTGCATTTTTTCCTTGTGAGGTACCTTAAAACCCTAGCAAACTTAGAAAAATCATAAGTCCTTTAGGGTTAAGCTTTTGACCTTCCCCTTTGGAAAGTGAACTTGTATAGGTTTAGGGTACCTTTGATCCCATTTTCAATTTTTTATCTTGTCATTTGCTTTTGATTTTGATTTTTGCATTGCATCTTGTTTATAAACCCTAATCTTTGCCTTCATTTGCATTCATCCTTCATATGCTTGCATACATGAACTTGTCATGACATTTTATGCATTCACATGACTTCTAAGACATCTTAGGACACATTAGAATCATGTTTGATCATTGCATCATCCATTTTCCATGTTATGCATCCATTGCATTTCATAAGTTTTTCAAAAACTTTCATGCTTACTTTCATGTCTCATTGGCATCTTCATTACTTGTATGATCTCCCTCATCTCTTGATATGCTTTCATACCATCTCATAGCTTCATTTGCACCATGATATTCCTTATGATTTTGGTTTGCATCCTTGCATTCATTTCATTTTCATTTTATTTCATTTCCTTTGCTAACTTTTCAGGTGGTAAGTGTTTGAGAAGTGAATTTGCCTTCACTTCTCATAATCTCTTCTCATCTCTTTTATGCATTCATTGCTGCATTTTAATTTTGTATTAGAGTGAGCTTGCTCATTCATGCTCCTTCTCCTCTTTCTTTCTTCAAGCAACTTATCTTCTTAAGTGAAGTAAGTTGTCTTGCTTCTTCCTGCTTCTCCTTCCTTCATCTTGTTCCTTCCATGGTGGCTTTTCCTTGAAGATCTTCTTGCAAGCCTCATAAACCCTAGGAACACCCAAGCATGATCATAATTAGGGCTTGATTAGTCCCCCCATTACTTTTACCTTTGTGTCATCTTTGAGTCTTCTCTTCTCATCTCTTAATCAAGGACTAAACCCTAAAGGCTTTAAGACTTTGTAATTAAGGTTATGCATGCATCCTTCTATTAGGATGGAGAGTATAACCTTAATCCTAAGTGCTAAAACCTTAATGTGTTTAAATCCTTTAATCAATCCACCTAATAATCACTAAGACAATAAGCTTGTAACTTGGGCCTTGCATTAGGGTTCTAATTCTTCCTTAATTGGTTAAGAAGGACTAACCCTAGTGTTAATGGACAAGTCCCCCTCAAGTTGTCTTACAAACCCTAAAATCCACTTCTTAATCTTACCATTAACTAAAATCCACTTTAAATAAAGGCTTTGTTTTGTCATGAGGTTAATCCTTAATCATGGATTAAGTTGAGGAGCCTTCCTCAGCTTAAATGTTCTCATCTATTATCCTTCTATTAGGATGGTGTAATGAGTCCATTAAATCCTTGATTATGGCTTAAACTCATTACTTAACACCAAACAAAAATACCAAAAACATCTAAGTAAATGCAAGTAGGTTAATGATCTTAATCCTACATCATGGTGATTAAGTGTGGGGTGTTTACTTCATACTTAAGGTATTCTCATTACCCCTAATCAGAGGGAGGATGTGATGAGTTTACTAACCCTTGGTTTAGGCTTAAGCTCATTTTCTTATGACAAATTAAAAAAAGCAATAAAAGACTGAAAATACCAAAAACAAACAATAACCGTCTCCTCCGGGATTCTTTTCTCATCATCTTCACTCACAAACGAGAACTTGCTTCTTCCGTCTAATGCAAGACAGTTTGCACCTGAGCCAGATAGGTCATACACTTGAGCATAGACAAGCAAGCAGTTCACAAGTCAATCTATCTTTCAGTCTCTTTGAGTCGAACTACGGTGTTCTGACTTCCTCATTGCACGAGAGGATACGTAGGCATAACTTAATGGTTATCAAACAAAAGTCTCTGTTCATTCCCCCCTCTTCAGCATCATTCTTTAAGCCCCATAGTCTTGAGCTTCACATTCTTTCTTTGCACTGACACTCCTTCTATTCACTTCACATTTCTTTTGCACTGACACTTGCATTCTTTTCCAGCTTTTGCACACAAAATAGCACTAACACTACCCCTTTAAACACAAACCTTCAAGCGTGGATCCCGTCGAGTACGGGGGACAATCTGGCTGCTAATACCTACCCAGGTTGTAACCAACCCCCTTTCTCAGTTTCTCTGGTTCGCAACCGTCTTATCCATCTTTTCTTAGGTTTATGCAGCATTACCTTTCCTTCGGGATAAAAATGCCTAGCTGGCGACTCTTTTCAGTTCACCCTTGTGTGTTCTCCTCTTTCGTCGAGCGTTCGCGTCTGTACCCCTCTTGGCCCCGTGTCATCAGGTGGGAGCGACACCGAGAAAGGCATATGCATTCCTTTAGGTGTAATGAGCACTACACCAACTCCACGTCCATTCATATTGACAGCCCCATCAAAGATCATAGTCCACTCTTCTTCTGGGTCAGGCCCTTCAATGTGAACAGGCTCTTCATGATCTTTTTCTTTTAGGAACATGATGTCCTCATCAGGGAAGTCAAATCTCAATGGTTGGTAATCATCAATGGGTTGCTCAGCTAGATAGTCAGACAATACACTGCCCTTGATGGCCTTTTGAGATGTGTATTGAATGTCATACTCTGTCAGAATCATTTGCCACCTTGCAACCCTTCCGGTAAGTGATGGCTTCTCGAATATGTACTTGACGGGGTCCATCTTTGAGATCAACAAAGTAGTGTGAGTCAACATATACTGTCTTAGTCGGCGAGCAGCCCACGCTAAAGCACATCAAGTTTTCTCAAGCAGTGAATAACGTTGTTCACAGTCGGTAAACTTTTTGCTCAGGTAGTATATTGCATACTCTTTTCGACCAGACTCGTCATGCTGGCCCAACACACACCCCATTGATCCTTCTAATACTGTCAGGTACATTATCAGAGGTCTTCCTTCAATTGGAGGCATAAGAATCGGAGGTTCTTGCAGGTACTCCTTGATTTTGTCAAAAGCCTTCTAACAATCTTCATTACACCTGACCGTTTGTTCCTTTCTTAACAATTTGAATAGGGGCTTACAGGTTGCAGTAAGATGAGATATGAACCTTGATATGTAGTTCTATCTACCTAGGAACCCCCGAACTTCCTTTTCAGTCCTAGGTGGGGGCATCTCCTGAATGGCTTTGACTTTGTCAGGATCAACTTCAATCCCCATCTCACTTACGATAAATCCCAGCAACTTACCAAACCGCACCCCGAATGTGCATTTGTTAGGGTTTAGCTTCAGCTGATACTATCTCAGACGCTTGAACAACTTCAACAGATTTACCAGATGATCTTCTTTAGTGAGGGACTTGGCAATCATGTCATCCATGTAGCATTCAATTTCTTTGTGGATCATGTCGTTGAATAATGTTACCATAGCCCGTTGATAAGTTGTGCCGGCATTCTTCAGTCCAAATGGCATTACCTTGTAACAAAATGTGCCCCAAGGTGTGATGAAGGTTATTTTCTCCATGTCTTCGGGTGACATCTTGATCTGATTATACCTAGAAAAACCATCCATGAAGGAAAACACCGAGAACTGAGCTGTGTTGTCAACCAATACATCAATGTGAGGTAATGGGAAGTCATCCTTTGGGCTAGCTCTGTTCAGATCCCAGTAATCCACACACATACGTACTTTTCCATCCTTCTTAGGCACTGGTACAATGTTAGTAACCCACGGCGGGTAACTAGTTACAGCAAGGAAACCGGCGTCCCACTGTTTTTGTACTTCTTCCTTAATCTTCATGGCCATATCTGGGCGAGTACGGCGTAGCTTTTGCTTCACTGGAGGGCAATCTTCCTTCAAGGGCAGCTTGTGCATAACAATATCTGTGTCTAGACCTGGCATGTCTTGATAGGACCAAGCAAAGACGTCGACGTATTCTCGAAGCATGCTGATAAGCTGTTCTTTCACTGAAGCTTGCAGACTGGCCCCAATTTTCACTTCTTTCAAATCCTCTTCGGTACCAAGATTAACCGTTTCAACCTCCTCCTGATGAGGGGTAATCACTTTCTCTTCCTGCCTCAACAACCTGGCTAACTCTTCAGGTAACTCATATTCTTCTTCAACCCCTTCATCACTTGATTAATTGGATTGTCAAAGTCATACAAGGTCATAACGGTGTTGTTGTTGGGGCAATCTGGAGGGTAAACTCTACAAGGTTTGAGATTGGTTCGTTTTAGTGATCAATTTTAATCTTGTTTAGAAAAAGTGAAAATGAAGTTATTTATTTTGAAAACATTTCCATTTTATTGTTTTGTACAAAAGAAAAAATGAAAAGACAGTGAGCGAAAGAGAGACTTGTTTGCAAAAGATGTCTGATATTCATTGATAATTCATTTGCACAAAATTACAATATGGCCCTATTACAAAATGAGTCCTGACACCTTGGGCAAGATGTAGGACTTGATGCATGCTGAAAAAAGCAGGAAATAATAATTACTATGCAGGAGTAACCCTTATAACTTCCTGGTAAGACCAGTTAGGGACTTGATGACCCGGGATCCTTGGACGTATCCAGCTCTCCAGGTTGAGGTCGCTTTCCGCTTCGTCTTCCACATTGTTAACAGCATCTGGGGTGAGCATCCCCCCACTGATGAACTTGGGCTCCTTAGCAGCCTCTGATTGATCTTGTCGGAATGGTTTGTAACCCAAACCGAATTTGTCCTCCTTCTTCTCCACCGGCAGAAGCTTGCCCCAGCCTTGGGCATTTCCATCTTCAACAACCTTCCGGGCTTGCTGATAGGAGACAATTGAAGTACCCATCCTATCTTCCTGGGATGCAGCAAATACTTCAATCGTCGCCTCATTGACGTTCATTGCTTTGAACCCTTGGCTCATAGTTTCATGGATCTCACCATCCATCTCAATGTATTTGTATGTAGCCAGATGGCTAACAAATATGTCCTCCTCACCACAGATGGTGATAATTTGTCCTTCCCACTCATATTTCAATTTTTGGTGAAGGATCGACGTAACTGCGCCAGCGGCGTGAATCCATGGTCGACCCAATAAACAGCTGTAGCAAATTACCAACCTTAAAGAATGTCAACAACCACAAATCCCAAAACAATTCATCAAAATAAAAATCAGGGTATTATTGAATTTCACATAAAGATTAAGATTTTAGATTTAAAAAAAAGAAGAAAAAGGGTTATACCTGGAATAGGGGATAGGAAACTGAAGATGTGCATAAGACAGCCATCATCGAGATTGTTAATACGAGAATAACAAGAGGAATAGGTTGTTTTCCTTTGACACTTTTTCAACTGTTTGTTATTATTTTCCATTACCGTCATTTTGTTCTGAATGAAGTTGTTTGAGCCGAGTTGGTGTCTCTACATCCTCCACCGCAAACTCGTAAGACCGTGTTTGGTTGGTTGGCTATTACGTTTGTGTTTGATGTTTTGTACTTTGATTGTCACGTGTAGGAGACTTTAACTAAGGTATGATGTATTTCAATGATTCCATTATTAGAATATACCGCCATTCTTCCTAAAATACCTTTTTCAGTTAAAATTATTTACAATAAATCATACCATTTATTATAAATGAAAAAAATCCAATTATATTGCCCAATCAAAATCATTTATTTTGTCAAGTGGTCTCCTCAAATCCTTTCCTTTTCTCACACGTTTTCTCTCTCACAATTTTTCCTCTTCTCTCTCTTTCTTTTCAAACTCAAATCCTCTCATCTCTTTTCTGTCTCTCTTTTTCGATTTTTCTTTCTCTCTCTTTCCACAAATTGAAAACCCTGACCTTAAATGGAAAAACCTCAGAACCCTCAAATCCATAATATCTCTATCTGGTTTCGTTTGCTTCCACCGAAAAAACCCTAACCTCAAATGAAAAAACGTCTGAACATTCAATCTTCAAAAATTGAGTTCGTTTGCTTCAATATAACCCTCAATTTTCAATGGATTTAGTTTGATTCCGCAAAACACAAATTGATTTCGTTCGCTTTCACTCGTCATCGTTGTTGGCTCTTCCTTCGTCCTCTTCGCCCCTCCGACTGACCTCTCCTCTCTTTCATTGACCCTATCACTTCAACCTTTTGTCGATTTCCATAGTAAGGTATGTCAATTTGTTTTCACGATTCTCACACGTTTTTTCTCTCACAGTTTCCCTCTTCTTCTTTTTTCAAACTCAAATCCTCTCATCTCTTTTCTTCCTCTCTTTTCCGATTTATATGATTGTGAAATCTAGGTTAGCAATATGAAAGTCGCAAAGTTTTGGGTGCAGTTCATAGGGTTTTGTCGGCGAAGATGTGGGTGGCGGTCAATTGCGTCGTGTGTTCGTCGATGGTGTTGGATCTGCTTGTGAGGCTAAAGCTTAGGTATTATGAATTAATCTCAAATGATTTCATAATTATTTTTAATATCTGTAATATAGGTTACTCTTGTAGAGCCTAATGTTTAAGTTTTATTTGTAATATTTGTTTCTGGCTTGGATGGATCTTTGGATCCCATAAATGTTTCTGAAATGATTAGTTGAGGTTGGTTTTCTGTTGGAAGTTGATTACTTATTTATTCTGGTGTGTTTGGTGTTTATGTATAAAATATATTTGTTTGTGTCAACATCATAGGTTTACATATGAATGCTTTATTTTTGTTCTCAATTTTTTTGCAGTTAAGCCTTAATCAGTTAATGCTAATACTCAATGTTACGATTTTTCTACATTTGGAGCTTTCCCCGTCCCAGTTACATCAGAACTCGTTCGCCTTCATACGGGCCTTTGAGATGACATGTGGGTACTTGAAGATATGGGCAAAAATTCCTCTGTTTTTCTACATTTTCCATCTCCAACGACAAGTTGCACATGGGAGATTTGGTTGGGTCTACCTCAAACAGAAGAAGAATATTTTTAAGGCTTACTTTGAGTTGATCAGGGATTTTAAGGACTGATATTATTTGGTCGAACCAATCTCTGAACGAGCTCAGAATTTTTGTAAGTTCCGGGGGGTGGATACAGATGATGAAGGAAATACTTTGTTGGACAAGGATGAGAAGGAGATCCCCCGTCTCTTGTTGAGGTTCCGCTTTTCTTGGTCGTGCGACCACTTTGTGCGAGGGACAAATGAGTTCTTGGCCATTTCATCTGAGTTGAGCGAGGAGGATCGTACCAGTTATGACATCCTTATGAATTATGTTTCTCGGGTCACCATGACCGCGCATGTGGACGAGCATGATCATGCGATCCTGGATAAATATAGAGGCGCCAAGGTGACCCCTAGATTCATAGAGGTGCGTACCTTGGTAGTTTTTACATTTTTTTGCTCGTATTGACTTTATGCTCGTTTATCTTCTATGCTTTAACCATTTTAACTTTTCTTTGTCTTTTTCAGACTCAATGGTGGATGTACAAGACAAACTGATGGCCAACGCTGGTAGACGACGAGGGTCTAAAAAGCTGAAACAGACTCGTCTTGGTGACCGATTGACGTCTGTGGCTACGGGCTCATACACTTATTCTCCAGCCTCTCATGGCTCGTCGGGGGTTGCTTCCAAGACGGGGAAAAGACCCAGGGCTAAAGATATCGTAAATATAGCAGATTCCCCTTCAAAACCTTCATTTGAGCTCCCCACTTGTTTTTTGAAGCCTAGTTTCTTCGAGGAGACTTTCCTTCAGGTTCATAGAGCGGAGACGCTCAAGTTGGAGGAGTTGAGTCGACCGCACATGAAATTATGGCTAGCTCGAGATGCGATCTCGGTGATGCGGGCCCTTACAAGGGCTTCCATGTTTGCCGAGGGGACCGCCACTTAGGAGTAGGAGATCCACCAACTGAAGGCTCAACTGTCTGCTTCCAAGGATGTGGCTGAGGCTTCCGCGAAATCGTTGAAGGAGGCCACCAAGAGAATCAAAGAGCTGGAGAATTCTTCGGAATTTGAGAGGAAATCAACCACAGAGGAGATTGCCCGTCTTAAGGCTGCCATAGCTCCTGTTGTGGATGAACCCGAGGAGCTGAAGTCACTGAAGACCCGGGCCAAGCTGATAGCGAAAATCGAGGAAGGTGATGAAGACCTCGAGAAAATGGCGAACACAACGTTCAAAATATGGTGGACCAACTCAAGATTGTCAACCCTGGGCTGACATTTAACGAGGAGGGCACCAATTTTCTATACAAAGCCAAGGACGAGGTGATCCTTATTCTTGATTTCCTTAAGCAGCCGGAGCAGCCCGACACGACTATGGCTGAGGGAGATCAAGGGATCCCTGCTGATGCTCGACCAGATGTCAACACCAACCCGCGAAGATCTCGTCCGTTTTTGATTTTGTTAGCCAGCCTGCGCGCCACTGCTCTTTAATTTGTGATGGAGTTTTATCCCCCCATGAATCACAAATAACACAAGATAAAAACCTAACCCCAACTCAGAATGCACAACTTTTCAATCTCTAATCTTTGTACCTCCAATTAGGGTTGCACCACTTTAAGTAAAGAATGATCTTCATGAATATGAGCATGAAAGAAGTCACAATTGATCTTCATTAAAAACTGATTGATTTTCAAATCTCTTTTGAACAAATTGTACATGAATAGAAACATAAGATCTTTCCAAAAATAACAACCTAAAAGATGCTGAAAATATCTTCAAATATATGAAACAAAACAACTTATATTAAGCATTAAATTCCTCCTTGATTTTCGCCACCAATCAGACTAATCACATAAACAAACACATGCTAAAAATCCTCAAGAATCAAATCACAACTTTCTGCAAAGTTGCCAAGAACTGACAGACAGATGTTAAGACATCTGCTCTGAGGCTATGTTTATATTTATGGAACATAACGAAACGGAACGAAATGGAGTAGAGAGAAACGAAACATAGATCTCACTCCATTGTTTGATTATTTTATTTAAAATCTCATTCCATTACATAAATCCCAAATTGGACGAATAAAAAATGAGAAATTTGATGAAATGAAATGGAATGAATTTCATCATATTCCATTCATTTCATCCCTTATTTGCAAATTCAAACCATGAAATCACATTAATGAGCATCACATTCCATTCCATCTCATAGCACCAATAAAAAGATAGCTGACATCATAAAACAACAATACATATAATCTCACGTTTGTTAGCTATTTTTAAACTTAAAAGATACTTGTTAAGGTATTCTTTTTCTTGTTACCAGCTTAGAAACAAATGGATTCTATTCAATTTCAGAGAGAAAAACTCTTCACACTCTCAAATTCTGTGAAGCTGTTGTTAGAAAAAGATGTTTTTACTTTGTTCGCTGATAACTTAAGGAGGCCGGAGCTTGACGTTTCATTTTTGAAGAAGCTGAAGGAAACACTGTTGAATCTTCAAGATGTACTACTTTGTTATGATAAGATCCCCAATCGAGATCTCTACCAATCGCTGGATTTGCTCAGATACGCTGTCTTTCAACTTGCTTCTTTCTTTGATGAAATCGGTTTTTCATTGAGGTATGATACCCCAATTGAGAATAAGCCGCTCAAAAATCTTGTTACTTTAAATCATGTGATTAATTCTGAAACCAAAAGATTAATTGAAATATCACAAGGCTTGAGTTTAGGTGAATTAAGTTTTTCCAATTCTAGCACTGTTGTTTCCCATGAAATTCCCGAAAGTTCTATTTACGGAAGAGATGCTGATATTGAGAAACTTAAACATCTTTTGTTGTCTACTGATAGTGAAATAAGTGTGATTTCCATTGTGGGTATGGCGGGGATTGGTAAAACATTCCTTGCTAAACACCTTTACAATCATCCACAAGTTAACGACAAATTTGAGTTAAAACTGTGGCTAGATTTCTCAAATGAGGTAGATGATTTCAGTGTTTTTGAAACCTTTCTTCAATCTATTAGTATTACTACTTCACAAACAACCGTTTACCCAAAATATTTGCTAGTACTGGACGGTGTGTGGGATGCAAGATCTGTCAATTGGACAATTTTGCTGGATAACTTTAATGCTGGAAGTAAGGTCATCGTCACAACACGAGACGAAAGAATTGCACTTTCCATGCAAACCTTTTATTCTATCCACTATTTGAGACCTTTGGAAATTGAAGATTGCTGGTCTTTACTTGCCAAACATGCATTTGCGGAACGTAGCTACCAACAACGATCCAATCTAGAAAAAATTGGCAGGGAAATTGCAAAAATATGTGATGGATTACCATTAGATGCAGTAGCACATGGGGCTCTTCTTCGCATCTTATTGCTCCCAGATGATTGGAATGTGTTAGAAAGTAATATTCATGATACTTATGAGGTGGACAATGCTCTTGAATTATGCTACGATTTTCTTTCTGATCCTTTAAAACGGTGTTTTGAATATTGTTCAATTTTCCCAAAAAATTCCATCTTAGATAAAAAGATGGTAGTTCAGTTGTGGATTGCAACAGGTTTAGTAGAATTGTCCACAGATCTGGAAAAAGTTGGAGAAGAATACTTTGACGAACTAGTGTCAAGGTCGTTGATACATCGACGATCTATCGGTGATGAAGAAGGAAACTTTGAAATGGCCGACAACATCCATGATTTGGCTACAGAGGTTTCGTCTCCATACTGTATAAATATGGACAAACATAACCTAGATGATAGGGTTCATAACTTATCATACAATAGAGGGACATATGATTCATATGATAAATTTCATAAAATATACAGATTAAAAGGTCTGCGTACCTTTCTAGCATTACCATTACAAGAACAATTGCCTCTTTGTTTGCTATCAAACAAGGTAGTACATGACTTGCTGTCATCAATGAAACAGTTACGTGTGTTGTCTCTGTCAAATTACAAGAGTATCACCAAGATTCCCAAATCTATTGGAAATTTGTCATACATGCAGTACTTAAATCTTTCTTACACTAATATTGTAAGGCTGCCTTTTGAAATATGCAAGCTTTACAATCTGCAGTTCTTGTTGTTGGCAGGCTGTAAAAGGTTTACTGAATTGCCGGAGGACATGGGAAAATTGATTAATCTGCGCTACCTTGACGTTAGTAACACCGCATTGAGGGAGATGCCCGTAGAAATAGCCAAACTAGAAAATCTCCACTTTGTCTGACTTTGTTGTCAGCAAACATAATGGTGGATTGAGTATTGCAGAGCTAGGAAAATTTCCCCACCTACATGGAAAACTTTCAATCTCACAGCTACAAAATGTTAATGATCCCTTTGAAGTAGATCGAGCCAATATAAAGATGAAAGAACAAATAGACGAGTTAGCTTTGGAATGGGATTGTGGTAGTACTTCTTCAAATTCACTATGGTGGAGTCAGCTTTCCAAATTGGTTGGGTGATTCTTTATTTAGCAACATGGTGTATTTAAGGATCTCCAATTGTAATGATTGTTTATGGCTTCCACCCCTTGGAAATTTGGGTATTTTGAAAGAACTCATTATTGAAGGGATGCAATCAGTGGAGACAATTGGTATTGAGTTCTATGGAAGTGGCGGTTCTTCATTTCAACCATTTCCCTCTTTGGAGATTCTACACTTTGAGAATATGCAAGAGTGGGAGGAATGGGACTTGATTGGAGGTACGGCTACAATGTTTCCTAGTCTAAAAACTTTATCGCTAAGTAAGTGCCCAAAACTGATACTGAGAAACATAAATGACAAGTTTCCTTCTTTAACTGAACTTGAGTTAAGAGAATGTCCTTTATTGGTGCAATCAATTCCATTATCTGATCACACATTTGGACAACTGATGTTCCCTTTGAATTCTCTTCAACAACTGACCATAGACGGCTTTCCATCTCTGATTTCGTTCCCAACAGACGGTCTACCAAAAACCTTGAAACTTCTCATAATCAGTAACTGTGAAAATCTAGAGTTCTTTCCTCATGAATATCTGTCCAATTACACCTCACTTGAGGAACTGAAAATATCTTATAGCTGCAATTCAATGACATCATTTACCTTGGGTGCTTTACCTATCCTCAAAAGTCTGTTTATTGAGGGCTGTAAAAATCTGAAATCAATATTAATTGCAGAAGATGCGTCACTAAAGAGTCTCTCATTTCTTAGAAGCATCAAAATATGGGATTGTATTGAACTGGACTCATTTCCCCCCGGTGGATTGGCCACTACAAATCTTCTTTATATTGCACTGTGGAAGTGTGAGAAGCTTCATTCACTGCCAGAAGCAATGTACAGTCTAGCTGGCCTTCAAGAAATGGAAATTGATAATCTACCAAATCTTCAATCTTTTGTCATAGATGAGTTGCCTAGCCATTTACAGAAACTGTCTGTTGGTTCTGTTGGTGGGATTATATGGAATACTGAGCCAACTTGGGTACATCTCACTCGTCTCTCGGAGTTGCGAATTAACGGAGATGACATAGTGAACACGCTAATGGGGCCATTGCTACCTACATCGCTTGTGACATTATGCATTTGTGGTCTTAATGATACAAGCATTGATGAGAAGTGGCTTCAACACCTCACTTCTCTCCAAAACCTTGAGATTATTAACGCTCCCAAACTCAAGTCGTTGCCAAAGAAAGGATTTCCTTCCTCTCTTTCAGTACTAAGCGTGACTCGCTGTCCATTACTAAAAGCAAGTTTACGGAAAAAGCGGGGGAAAGAATGGCGTAAGATTGCCCACATTCCCTCCATAATTATTGACGACGAATTGATCACATGAGTCTTTTCCGGGTGAGTCTTTTAAATACTTCTTTTGTTGTTTCTTTCGTATTATGTTATCACCAATTATTGTGAATTTCAATAGTAACATCAAAATACAGTATTATAGCACTAGCACTAACTCATTTATTTTAATCATAAAATTGTATTTTGTGCACCCCTGCTTCTTCCCAATCTTTCTATTGTAAGGAGCCAAATTCACCTCAAAACCCGCCACCATGTTCAGTAACTCTTTTTCTGTTCAGGAACAGATGAGAAGGAGAAAACACCACTGACTTCAAATATGTTGGGTGTTCTTTTAGTCTATATGACTTCATATATATCAAATTTTTTAACATGGTTTAAATTCTTCTCTATTCTATTAATCTAATACATATCATTCAAATTCTTCTCGATTCTATTAGTCTAATACATATCATTCGTGTATGCATTTCCATATTTTTGTGTTAATCCAAATTTCCTGACTTGATATTTTTTCCTTATGTTAGTCAATTAGAACTTTGTCCTATAATAATTGAATACCATCAAGTTCGGCACAGTATCTCTATGGAGGTCATCTATCCTAAATTTTGTTTTCGGAAACTATTATGTTTAGTTTACCTAGCAGATTTGGTGGCTTATTTTTTGTCTTCAAATTATTTTATCTCTACCTTGTTTGCAGATCTACCAAGGGCTTTATGTGTAATTGATGGCTTGCACAAAGATGGAAGCAACAAGACTTGACACGGGGGTTCTTCACGATAATCTCTAATGATTCCGACGAACTACAACTACCTAGTGGCTGTCGCAAACCATCGTTATATTTATTCTTTAGCCCTTTGCAGATCAATGAGGGACCTGAAGGGTGATGGTGTGACCGGAACCAAGATGGAAGCAGTGACATCTCAGGTATATATTTCCTCTTTGATAATCGTTAACATTATGTTAACTTCTGTAACTTCACTTTGCAACTGGACTATTATTTACTCCCATAGCTCTTTTGGGTTAGTTACAGGATTCAGAAAAGAAGATATATAATTGCTTGAGCAACTCCTACAAGAAGCAATTATCTGTCATGAAAATCGTTATACTACTTTGTGGTAAAGCGCTGGATGCAGCAGAGCATCCATACTCATGAAAATCAAAGAGGAGAAGTGTTTTCGTATAAGCTGCATTTTAATGTGATTTCTAGTGCCATTGTTATTCTGTAAAACTAAACAAGTTAGGGTGACTTTTTGTGCTAGAAGCACTTTTCCCAGCTTATGTGATGGTGTTATTTGAAAAGATTATTTCTAATACTTGCTTTAATCAGGTGATGAAGAAAAAAGTCATGTTTTAGATCTATCAAAGAGCAGCAGTGTTTTTTCCGTATAAGCTGCATTTTGTTGTAATTTCTGAAACCATTCTTAATCGTTAAAACTAAGCAACTTTGTGCTAAAAGCTTTTTCCAGCTTATGTGGTAGGAACTCTTCTTTCAGCTTCTGTGGTGCTGTTAGTGGAAAAAATTGTTTTGGTTGATTTCGTGAACTTTTCTTGGAGGAGAACGAAACTTGATGTTTCACTGTTGAGTCTTCAAGCTGTACTCTATGATGCAGAGGAGAAACAAATCACCAACCCTACTGTCAAACAAGGGTTAGTTATGCTGCAAGATGCTGTCTTTGAAGCTGATGATCAGTTGATGGAGTAGAATGGTTTGAAATGAATGAACTCGTGAATAACTTAGCTACAATGGTTTCATCTCCCAATTGTATGAAGATGGAGGAATTCAATCCACTAAAAAGTCTTGAAAGGTGTAGACACATATTTTTGACACCATGATTTGAAAGAACAAATGATGTTTTTTCGAAAGAAGAAGATATTTACAAGAAGGATTGAAGAAATATATTTAAAGGGATATTTCGACAGTTTTTTAGTTAACATGTTGTTTCGACGATTCGACAAAGTTGGGTGATAAATTGAAGTGTTCGACATTTCGACAAAGTTGGGTGATAAATTGAAGTGTTCGACATTTCGACAAAGAGATGATATATTGTTTCTACAAATTTGTTTGAAGTGTTATGAAAGTCTGATAAGACTGAAGGGACATGTCGTTTCGACATTAAGGATAAATTCAAAATCAGACAGTCATTTCGCTTGGCAAAAGGACGTGTGGAAGCTTGTGAAGAGAGGAATGCATGCAGAAAGACAAATGTCTTAATCTTAGGATTTGTCCGTTAGGGACAATTATTTTCTTTGTGTATAAATAAGATCAATCTTGTTAGATTTTAGTGTATGAGAACTTATACAGAATTCCTGTAAACACTCTAAAGTACCCGTGTGAGAGAAAAAAAGTTATCTGGAAAATGTACGTGTAAACACCATTTCTTTTAAGCATTTTATGAAATTTAAAGTCTTTTTACAGATTTCACTTTTATATTTATCAACCTTTTGTTTCCCAGTATTTATTTCATACAATTCTTTACTTAGTTTAAATTTACTTTGTCAAAACCTCCATCTCAATAACTGTCGAAAACATTCATATATAACATTAACAAATCAATTAAAGAATATAAAAAAGTTCTCTGTCCTAAGAATCAGACGAAGAGATCCTTATTTTAAGAATTAATAAATTTATTTAAAATTTGCACATGTGTCCTAAGACTTGTGTGGTTGGTCCTGCAAGTAAACTAAATCAGTGAGATTGGAAAACCAGAGGTTGTTTGCCAAATTCGACAGCAAACAAATTGGCACGCCCAGTGGGGCAGGTGCAAAGATTTAAAAAATTTAATAGAATAACTCTGAGTTTAAAAAGCTTTTACTTCGTTGTATGATTCTAAGAAGCGGTAAATTAGCCATAACTGACATAGAAAGACCTAAAAGAACAAGAATAAGAAAATTGGCAAATCCACCAAATAATCAAAATCCGAATGAAGCAATTCCAGTATCCAACCCTGTCCCTTCGACGGGGGGAAATGTGGAATCAATTCCTGTTCTAGAAGAGGTTATCCCTTCATCAACATGATCAATGCCAGCATTACCACTCTCTCAGAATGCGCCTAGTTCCTCCATAATGGGACATTCAATGTCCATGGGGACGCCTCCTCATGGAGGCAATAATTTTAGGCCCTTTCAGACAAACTTTTCCATACCCATGTTTGGGAGAGAACAACCCTTTGGAATGCCAAATTTAGTAATGGAAAATTTGCAGAATGCACCGTCTTTGTATTCTGATGCTATGGTCCATATGTCTTCACCACTACAAGGGCCAGGATATGGTGGAAACATTAGTAGATTAAATCAACCCCTACCAGGTTTTCAAATGCCAGCAATTACGAATAATTTTGCGCAAGTAATACAACAACAGATGGACGAGAGTAATCATGATATGGTCCAAATGTTGACACAACAAATGGGAACATTGTTTAATCCTATGATACAAAACACACCAAATATTGGCAACGCAAATGACGCATATTGATAATTTTTTTGGCGTCCCTCAAATTCGACAAAGAGAACAAGCAATTCGGAACCCAGTAGTGAATGTTGAAGAGAAACCCACAATAAATCAGAGGCCTTTAGGCAATCCCCAGGCCAATCCTAGGAATCAAGGAGAAGTGGTCGAACAACCTCGTGTCGAAATACCTGTTCAACAAGAACCTAGGAGGTTAATAGTCCAGAGAGGCCAAGATGCTGATGATGTGTTGCAACAACGAATGCGGTATAATAACTTGCCAACCGAAAATAATTTAGCAGCCATGGTCGAAAGGATAATGACGCAAAATAGGGTAAATGTAGGGTTACAAAGGCCTAATTATGCTTCCCCATTATCTTAATACGTTATACAATAGGAGTTACCCCCAAGGTGGAAAATCCCTAAGTTTACCTAATTTTCTGGGGATACGACTGAATCCACCATAGAACATATAACACGTTATTCGATCGAAGAAGGGGAGATAGCCCACAATGAAAATTTAAAAATGAAATATTTCCCAAGTTCTTTGACAAAGAATGTGTTTACTTGGTTTACCTCCTTGCCTGCAAACTCCATATACACATGGACCCAATTAGAAAGATTGTTCCATGAACAATTTTATATGGGACAGACTAAAATAAGTTTAAAGGAATTAGCCTGTGTTAAAAGGAAATTTTCAGAACCTATAGATGATTACCTAAATAGGTTCAGATTGCTAAAAGCCAGATGTTTCACACAAGTGCCAGAACAGGAGTTAGTCGAAATGGCAGCAGGAGGCCTAGATTATTCTATAAGAAAGAAATTAGACACTCAATATCTCAGAGATATGGCACAATTAGCAGATAGGGTGAGACAAAACGAAAGGTTAAAAGCTGAAAAATTTAAAGCAAACAAAAGTAAAAAAGAGAGGGTAGCCTATGTGGGTGTCTGCCAAGATAATGATTATGATGAAAATGAATCTGTTATTTTCGAAGAACAAGAAATTGACTTAGCAGAACTAAAGCAAGGCCTACCATACTCCTGTAAAGTACTGGCTCCGTCGAACGGAAAAAAACCCAGTCGAACCAGAAAAGAATGATAAGTTTCCTAAAAGAACTTATACATTCGACGTCACCAAGTGTGACGAAATTTTTGACTTGTTGGTCAAAGATGGTCAGTTAATAAAACCACCAGGCGCTAACGAGCCCCCTATATACCAACATAAAAAGAGAGGTTTTTGTAAATACCATAAATTTTTGGGTCATAAAACTTCTCAATGTTTCCTTTTCATGGATCTTGTTCAGAATGCAATTCGTGATGGAAGACTGAAATTTGGAGACAAATCAAAACAACAAATGAGGATTGACTCAAACCCTATGCAGGTTGTTGAGGCCAATTATGCTGAACCATTCATGATGAATATGGTCGAAATCGAAAAGACATCTGAGGATAATTTTTAAATGATAGAGGCTACTGAAGGTTTCGACACCCACGTTAACATGGTGGAGATTGCTGATGATCTCCCAGACCAGCCTGCGGTGGAAGAGGTATCCAAAGACTATGTGACCTTGCCCATAATGATCAAGGTTACTGAATACCTTGATGTGGAGAAATTGAATGATCACGCCAACAAAGTTGAGACCACTGAAGGTGTCAACAGTCAGAACAAGGTTGAGACCACTGAAGGTGTCAACGATTAGAACAGGGTTGAGACCATTGAAGGTTTCGACAGTCAGAACAAGGTTGAGACCGCTGAAGGTTTCGACACTCAAAAAATTGTTGAGACTACTGAGGGTTTCGACAAGCAGGACAAATTTGAAGTCACTGAAGACTTTGATGACCAGAAAAGGTGGAAACTATTGAAGGTTTCGACAAAGGAAACAATGACAACATGGGTAATGATGGGGTGATATAGGATATCTTAGGGGAACCCATTGTGAAGTTTGATTATCTAGTGAAATACTCTGCTCCACCAAGTTCTCGTGTTGATATCAACAAAATCCAACCTACTGAATGGGAAGATGTTCCTTTGAATACTATTGAAAAGACACCCAACAATCCCTATGGCGTCGAAAATGAGGCTTCTGAAGGCCTTGTCATTGGAGACAAGGCTGCTAAGGATCCTAAGCCTAACGAAATGGGTAATACTTCAAGCTGCATCAACACCGTGGGACCTGTCAATAAGGATGCGGAGAGAATCAAAGCAGAAGTTGTCGAAGGCCCTGTAAAACCTGCCACTTATGGCATCCTGCGCAGAATAATGGAGGATCCTAGAAAGCAACAAATCAAGGGGAAAGGTTTCTGCATGACAAAGAACCAGGATGAAGTCGAAGAAGCTCTATCTAAGAAAATGAAGGAATTAAGTATTACTGATGAACAGAAAATAAACATCAACATGGTGGACGTATCTGAGAGAAACCAAGGGAAAGCTGACGAAGAGCGTCGTCGAGAAGAGTACCAGAAGCTGGCATATCCAAAGGAAGATAAGAATCTAGCAGAATTCATCCAAAGGTGTCAGAAGAAGAAGACTGAGGTAATGTTATGTCCACGCTGCAGTGCAATCTTCGACAGAAAGGCAACAACAAATTTAGAGGCAGTGGATAAGACTAAGAAGAAAGGAAATTGGGGAACAACCCTAGTGGTCGAAAGAAGAAGATATGACCCAAGAAGGAGCGAACATCACACCCAGAGGTTTGGGGGAAAATACTTTAGCACTTACAAACCATCTAGCAAGGTTGCTGATGATAAATGGGTCCAGCCCATTAGAGATGCTCAAAGACCAAAGAAGTGTAAAAATTTTGAACTTCAGAGAGGATCTTCACTAGAAGGAAAGAAGGAGATCGAAAGGCCAAAACCAAGACCATACCCATCAGAGAACTACAACGGAAAGAATCCCATGTCACGATCCCAATGAAGGAGATTTCAAAGGTAGAAGAGGGCAGAAAAGGAAGCTATAGAAGGAACCATAATAAAAAAGAAAGTATTAGCCAGAGCAAAGCAGAATCAAGCAAAACTGCCCAGACCATAGGCGAAGAAGAGCCTCCCCAAAAGAACAAGCCAAGTAACATGTTAAAAACGTCGAAACCCAGTAACAAAGTGTCAAAAGACGAGGAAGTAACTAATGATTTCAAGTCCGACTCAAAAAGCTCGTTCGACGTGATATGCAATGTGGTGTCTGTCCTCCCCAGGGACTATGACATGATTATGGAAGTCGAAGACGAAGAGGAAAACATGGAAAACAATACAATGGGATCTAGGTCAATGTGTTATTATGTGATGAATACCGGTTGCGCCGAAGAGCATAATGCCTTCTTTGAAAAACCAAACGATTCAATGAAGGGACACCTGAAACCTTTATTCATCCAGGGAAAGGTGGAGAAGGTTGGTATAAATAAAATACTGGTGGATGGTGGAGCTGCAGTTAATTTGATGCCCCACTTTATGCTGAAGAAGATTGGAAAGACGATTCTGACGCAAAGCCTCACAACATGGTGCTGTCAAACTATGAAGGAAAAGTGGGAAATACCATGAGAGTTATCCAGGTGGACTTGACTGTTGGAACCATAACAAGGCCAACAATGTTCATAATCATTGCTTCAAGGGCAAACTACAACCTACTGCTTGGGAGAGAGTGGATCCATGGGATAAGAGTTGTACCTTCCTCAATGCACCAGAGAATAGCTATTTGGCGCCCAAATGGAATTGTTGAGAACATTGAAGCAGACCAAAGTTATTTCATGATTGAAGTAAACAACGCAAACTACCAGAGCTTTGACAAGAATTTGGCTCACATACCCCCTTGTAGTCTAGCAGAATTCGACTTGAAAGCAACTGACAACGCCTATTGTTCCATGCACCTTCACCCAACGCATGCTTTTCAGTGGGACAAAGAAGTGATTGGCGAACCAGGTCACATTTGGGGGACTTCTCATATTGAGCCAACAGGTTAGGGCAGTGAATTTGATGATGATGATGAGTGAAGCGACAAGCATGGAAAGAATTACGGCTTACATGGCCAAAAACAAGTTAAGAACGACTATTGAAGCCGAAGTGAAATACATGGTTGTCGAAGCCATCCAAGAAAATTTTGACGAACAATGTCCTTTAGAAGACATTGATAAAGCATACAATGATAACCAGATGGGCGAATGGCAGCACCAGAGGCTTGACGCCATCTATGATGACGAACCTCTAGGGTTCGAAAAGGATCCAATGTCGAATAACGTGAAAATGGTGGCACAAGATCCCTTAGAAGAAATAAATATGGGATTGGGGGCAGAAAAAAGACCAACCTACATCAGAGCTAGGATGGACCCTCGGCTCAAGGCCAAAATAGTCCATTTGTTGAAAGAGTTCAAAGACTGTTTTGCATGGGACTACGAAGAGATGCCTGATTTAGACAGAAATTTGGTCAAATTAAAGCTACCAATAATGGAGGGGAAAAAGCCAATTAAGCAGACTCCAAGGCACTTCGCACCAGAGATTTTGTCGAAGATAAAAGAGGAGGTCGAAATACTTCTAAAGTGAAAATTCATCCGTACAACCAGGTATGTCGAATGGATTGCGAATATAGTGCCTGTAATTAAGAAAAATGGCAAACTGAGGGTATGCATTGACTTTAGAGACTTGAACTCAGCTACCCCAAAGGATGAATATCCTATGCCAGTAGCATGGATGCTTATAGATTCTGCAGCAGGCCATGAGTACTTGAGTATGTTAGATGGGTACTCTGGCTATAATCAAATCTTTATTGCAGAAGAAGATGTCTCTAAAACAACATTCCGTTATCCTGGAGCAATAATGACTTATGAATGGGTAGTAATGCCCTTTGGTTTAAAAAATGTTGGAGCAACTTACCAACGGGCTAAGAGTTCAACTTTTCATGATTTTATTGAAACATTCATGCAAATTTATATTGATGATATTGTAATCAAGTCCGTTTCAGGAAAAAATCACTTAGACTACCTTCGACAATCCTTTGAGAGGATGAGGAAGTTTGGTTTAAAAATGAACCCCCTTAAATGTGCTTTTGGTGTGCAGGCGGGTGACTTCTTAGGTTTTATGGTCCACAAAAAAGGAATTGAAATAAACGAAAACAAAGCCAAAGCCATAATAGAAGCAAAAGCGCCATCAACAAAAAAAGGATTGCAGTCTCTGCTGGGGAAAATCAACTTTCTCAGAAGGTTCATCTCCAACCTTAGTGGAAAAATGCAAAATTTTTCTCCTCTGCTTCGACTAAAAAAGGAAGACTTTGCTTGGGGGCAAGAACACCAAGACGTCTTCGACAAGATCAAGGAATATCTGGCCAGTCCTCCAGTTTTGATGTCTCCTTGCTGAAAAAGAAGCATGGGATTATACATCTCAACATCAGATAAAACTCTAGGAAGAATGTTGTGTCAAGAAGATGAAAGTGGCGTCGAAAGGGCCATCTATTATCTCAACATAGTTTTAAATGACACTGAGACTAGATATAGTGTAATAGAGAAATTATGTTTGTGTTTATATTTTTCTTGTAGAAAATTAAAGCACTATATAAAACCAATTGATGTATTTGTTTCATCTCATTTTGACATAATAAAGTATATGTTATCTAAGTCTATTTTGCATAGCCGAATTGGGAAATGGGCATTGGCATTAACCGAATATTCATTAAAATATATGCCTTTAAAACTTGTTAAGGGACAAGTGGTTGCTGACTTTATAGCAGACCACTCAATAAATGAAAATGAAATAAAATATGTTGAGCTAGAGCCTTGGAAGTTGTACTTCGACGGTTCCAGTCAGAGGAACGGAACTGGCGTTGGAGTTTTGATTATTTCTCCTGACAAAATTCCAATAAAATTCCAGTACAGGATTGAAGGCCTATGTTCAAATAATGAAGAAGAATATGAAGCCCTAATTGTTGGACTTGAAATATTGTTGGAATTAGGGGAAACGAGAGTCGAAATAATGAGTGACTCTGAGTTGATAATGAAACAATTGACAAAAGAATATAAATGTGTCAAAGAAAATCTGATTATGTACTTCGTAATAGCTAACAGGCTCCTCAAAACATTCGACAATGTAGCCATTAAACACATTCCCAGGGTGGAGAATCAAGAAGCAAATGATCTGGCCCAACTGGCATCAGGTTACAAAGTGTTGAAAGATAGCCTAGAAAAAACTATTAAAGTAAGGGGAAGAGTTGTATCCACCAAATTGTCCCCATCAGATTTAGAGACAATAAAATTAGGTTATGGGGATAAAGAAAAATTTGAAATCTTTAATATAGATTCAGAGATTAAAGATTGGAGAAAACCCATTAAATATTACTTACAATACCCGAATCAAAAATTCGAAAGAAAAATAAGGTACAGAGCTTTAAGCTATGTGCTTTTTGGAAATGAGTTATTTAAAAAGACTGCAAAAGGAGTTTTACTAAAGTGCTTGGGTGAGGATGAAGCTTACATAGCTTTGTTGAATGTACACATTGGCGCATGTGGCGCACATCAAGCAGGCCACAAAATGAAATGGTTATTATTTCGACATGGTATGTAATGTCCTACATTGTTAAAAGATTATGTCGAATTTGCAAAAGGATGTCAGGAATGCCAAATACATGCAGGTATACCATATGTCCCTGCAAGTGAATTGCATTCAATTATAAAGCCTTGGCCATTTAGGGATAGGGCTTTAGACTTAATTGGAGAAATTCGAACAACTTCTTCAAAAGGGCAGAAGTACATTTTAGTTGGAATAGATTACTTCACCAAATGGATTGAGGCCATACCTCTGGTAAACGTGGACCAAGAGGCAGTTATAAAGTTTATCCAAAAATATATAATCTATAGATTTGGAATACCAGAAACAATAACTACTGATCAAGGATCAGTATTTACTGGAAAAAACATACAAATGTTTGGAAAAGAAACAGGTTTTAAACTCTTAACTTCGACACCTCATTATGCCCAGGCCAATGGACAGGTCGGAGCAGCAAACAAGGTTGTGATAAATTTGATCAAAAAACATGTGGGTAAAATACCTAGAAACTGGCATAACACTTTGGATCAAATTTTATGGGTTTGTCGAACGTCCCCCAAAGAAGCAACAAATTCTACTCCATTCAGATTTACTTATGGACAAGATGTAGTACTTCCAGTCGAAATCTACCTACAGTCGATACATATTCAAAGGCATCATGAAATCCCATCAGAAATATATTGGAGCATGATGTTGGATGAATTAGTTGATTTGGACGAAGAGAGGTTGCGTGTGTAACACCCCCTTTCTATACCCCCAAATAATCAATTAAATCATTTAGGCACGTAATAAAAATTCCATCAGAGTATATTTAAACAAGGTATAAAAGAGGCATGCCACATTATGATTGAAATTAAAACATACAACACCTGCTCATACAAAGATATGCAACAAACGGGGTAACTTGCAACAGAAGGAATTCATCCTTACACCCGTATTCAAAATATTTAAACATGCAGCGGAAACTAACAAATCATCAACATCAAACTTATATACTTATATATCATCAAGTTTGATTCACCAAATATATAATGTTTACATAAACATGTCATCACCAAAATATATATACAAAATGTATCACAAAAGGCTTCAAGCCAACCCTAGCTACCCGGTGTTACATATCAGAGCCGACCGACCAAAAGAATGAAGACAAGCTTCACAAAAAGACCTCCAGCAAACCTACTCTGCAATGCCTCATAGAGCATCATAAAACAGCAGAAGGGGGAGAAATATTATCATAATAACAAAGCATATAATTTTATATTTCAACATACAAAAATACACTTATCCATTTCTCACCACAATTCACATCTCATCACACATATACATCACAATGTATATATATATATAAACCAAGCATATTATCATGCACAATTTACAATTCACATCATTAGACATAAACATATACAATCATGTTTATTCATAAATATCAATCACTCTAACAAACATACATTATTCATGTTTATTCACCAACATCAATTATAGATGAAAAATGCAAATCATAGAGACTGACTCACGACTCTATGCAGATGCAATACGGTACCGACTCAATCATCGACAAGTTCACTCAGGAACCAAATGGAACCATCGCTCGTTACCTAAAGTAACTCCCCGTCGGGCATATGATGTTCACCCATTGCTCACACCCCACATGGGCACACAATATTTATGGATTTCTCACACCCCACACGGTCACACAATCCGATTACTCACACCCTACACGGGCACACAATCAATGTGAATAAATCACCCATTGCTCACACCCCACATGGGCACACGATGTTTCTGGATTGCTCACACCCCACACGGGCACACAATCCGATTGCTCACACCCCACACGGGCACACAATCATTTCTGAATAAATCACCCATCGCTCACACCCCACACGGGCACATGATGTTGTTGTAAATTGTAATCATCGCTCACACCCCACATAGGCACACGATGTTACAACGGATTCATAAAGAACCCACAACACAAGAATGCATACATTATGCTTACATGCAAAATGACACACAATATTCTTGAAAATACATACATATACACAATATAGTCATGCATTTCATCTCACATAATCACAAACAAACCACACACATTCGTATTAATCACGCTAAACGACAACGAATCTTCACAATATATCATGCATTCACATTCATTTCACGCAATGCATTTATTTGCCAAACGGCCACCATATCATAATCAATCCCACAATTTCATAATTAACTTAATTACGTTTTATTGGAAAAGTCGGGGAAAAGTCGGCTAAAAATTACATACATTAGCATCATTAAATTCTACACGTTCTTAGCTTCGAATAGATATAAGGAACACTAAAAACGGATAACCAAAACCCAAGTTACGAAACAAAACGCAAAAACCCCAAAAATCCTCCCAGGCTCGCTGAGCGCCCTCCAGCTCGCTGAGCGAAAAATCTTCTGGAACTCTCGCTGAGAGAGAACTGCGAATCTAGAATTTCTCAACTACGCAACAGTCCACTACAACACTCCCAAAACTCCAAAATACTTCCATAAACATGATCATTAACATGTATTCAACAATATACTTCAATTATAATGATTTCTAACCGATTAATCGACCATTTTCCAAGTTTTCCAACAAAAACCCTAAATTTCATATTCGCTAAACTTCTCCCTAAACAAAATCAAATCAACCAAACACATACATAATCATACACAATGTTAAGATAATAAGATTTCACACCCTTACCCGATTAAATCGATTCCTAGGAGCAATCTTGATGAATTTCCTAGCTTTCCTTTTTTCCTTCTCTTTTCTCTTCTCCTCCTTTCTTTCCTTTCTTTTTCTTTCTATCTTTCTCTTTCTCTTCTTTTCCACTCTTATAACTTCTATTCTCTCTATTTCTATTCTTTCCAACCAAATATCATTTTCTCTCAAAAAATCTAATTCTACTAATTTCTAACTTATCACTAATTAGCAAAAGTCTAAAATACCCTCCAATGTAATTTTACCCGAAAATTCTCAAAAACGGTAAAATAACATAACACATCAAAATATCACATAAACATACCAATCTCAACATTAAAACAATTATCATTCAATTAAAATAAAAGACTCAACAAAAACGGGAAATAATCAAATTGGGGAGTTACAACTCTCCCCTACTTTAGAAATTTTCGTCCTCGAAAATAATACCTGATCCAAACAACTCCGGATACGACTCGCGCATCCCACTCTCTAATTCCCAAGTCATATTGCCTTCCGCAGCGCCTCCCCATGCTACTTTCACAAGCGCAATATCCTTGCCTCTTAGCTTCTTGATTTCACGGTCCAAAATCTCAATCAGCAAAGCTTCCACTGTAAGGTTATCTCTTACTTCAACCTCGTCTATAGGAATAACATGTGACGGATCCGGAACATACTTCTGAAGTTGCGAAACATGGAACACATCATGCAAATTCGAAAGATTCGGGGGAAACGCCACACAATAAGCCACAACACCAACTCGTGCAGTAATCTGATACGAACCAATAAAACAAGAAGTCAACTTCTTCGACTTCAAAGCACGACCCACACCTGTAACCGATGTAACTCTCAAAAACACATGGTCGCCTTCCTGAAACTCAAGATCCTTCCTTATCTTGTCATGATAACTCTTCTGCCTACTTTGAGAAGCTCTCATCTTCTCCCGAATAAACTTCACCTTCTCCGTCGTTTGTTGTACCATCTCTGGTCCAACTACCGTTCTCTCTCCGGTTTCATGCCAACACATAGGTGTTAGACATCTTCAACTATACAAAACCTCAAATGGTGCCATACCTATACTCGAATGAAAATTGTTATTGTAGGTGAACTCAATCAACGCTAAATAACTATCCCAAACATCACCATGCTCTAACACACAAGCATGCAACAAATCCTCCAATGATTGAATTGTCCTCTCGGTTTGACCGTCCGTTTGCGCATGGTAAGCCAAACTCAATCTTAGCTTAGAACCCAAAGCCTTTTGCAAACTTTCCCAAAATCTCGACGTAAATCTAGGATCTCTATCCGATACAATACTCTTAGGAACTCCATGTAACTTCACAACCACAGAAACATAAATCTCGGCTAGCTTCTCCAAAGAATAACTAATATCCATCAGAATAAAGTGAGCAGATTTAGTAAGTCTATCAACAATCACCCAAATAGCATTATGACCTCTTTGAGTATTCGGTAATCTCGTAACAAAATCCATCGATATAATATCCCATTTCCATTCCGGAATATCCAACGGTTACATCAAACCACTAGGCTTCTGATGTTCCACCTTAGACTTCTGACAAGTCAAACACGCATAAACAAAATGAGCTACATCTCTCTTCAATCCGAACCACCAAAAGATCATCTTCAAATCTTGATACATCTTATTCTCTCCCTGATGAATATTTAAATTACTTCGATGTCCTTCCTCCAATATCATCTTTTTCAACTCCTCATCATCGGGAATACAAATACGACCACGGAATCTCAAAACTCTAAAACTATCTGAAATTATGGGATCAGGTACGTGATGTCGAATGAGATGTTTAAACACTTGAAGACTTGAACAAAACTTAAAGTGCAGGAAAATTAAACAACACAGGAAATTGTTAACCCAATTCAGTGTATAACCACACTTACATCTGGGGGCTACCAAGCCAGGAAGGAAATCCAATATAAGTAATATTAATTCTAGACTTAAACCACTCAGTTTAATCTTTCACTTAATATCTACCCAAGGCAATTTCTACCTAAGACACAACTTAGATATGAGTACCAACTCACTCCCCCTCAATCACACAGTGATATGTTTACAAGTTTAATAAAATTGAAGTCATACTTCAAACAAAACAGCTTGATCTTACTTCACAGTTTCAATCAAGACACAAATACACTTTTGCTTAAAAGCTCATAAAGTGATGCACATATACAACCTGCTATTTAAAACACAAACACCCTATTTAATCTTCTTAATTTTCGTCCTCTATTCTGAGAGTTTCTGTTGCTTAAATAGATGCTTGGATTTTGGGCTTTCTGTAGGTTATCCAATCCTGATACGCATGCAGCCATCACCTTGAATTAGGGTTTGTTACTTCCTTGATTCTAGGTGAGTCAGTTCTTCTGTTTATACTGAAATCATATAACCAATCTCCCTACAGATGCGCCTTCTTCTGTTTTATCCATTCATAATTAATTCCAGATAAATTCGCTGAATTTACTCAGTTCTGTTAAGCATTAATTAATTCTGGTAGCAGGTTTGAGATGTCACAACATCTGGTGTGACATCCTGAAAACTGAACTTACTTCATTAACTGATACAATGTCACAACATCTGGTGTGACATCCTGAAAACTGAACTTACTTCATTAACTGATACAATGTCACAACATCTGGTGTGACATCCTGAATTAAGTTCATTAACTGTTACTCTGTTTGACAATGTCACAACATCTGGTGTGACATCCTGAACTTGACTTAAGTTCATCACTTCTTGTTGGTCCAAAAATTCTTCCAATTCTAAACATCTACAAACTCCCCCTTTGGCTAATTTTTGGCTAACATAATATTCTGGTTTATCAGAGTGCAACAAAGTTTCTTTTTTTCAGAGTACAACAGTTCTTTTCTGTTGAGTTATGTGTGAGTTTACTCCCCCTCAAACCTGTATGTGTTCTGACTTGTTCAACAAAAAATTTTCATTAAAAACCACTTAGTTCAGAAGCAATCATTAAACAGATAAAAGACATTTTTCATTCATTAATCAGAGTGCAGCAGACATTGTTGTTGTTCAGTTCTCTTCTCCCCCTTGTTAGACATAAATTGGGGCCAAATTTTACATAGTCAGAGAGAATTACAAAAATACAAACTCAAAAATACAATGCTGAAGCAGACAATACATATTCCTCACAAACAATTTTCACTCAGAATCTTCATATTCAGTGTCTTCCTCTTCTTCAGTTTCATCATCAGAGTCAGAAGCCTTCTGAGCACTTTCTTCCACTTCCAACCTTTGAATAATCTCCTCAAGCTTTTGCTTCCTGGCATCCAGCTCTTTGCAGGTGTTCTTCAGCTCAGCAATCAAAGCAGCTTTGGATATAGGAGACTTTGCCTTTGAAGGTCCAGCAGATGTCCCAGAGGGAGCTTCAACATCAGCTGCATGATGGCTTAAGAACAACTTGTAGTGGAAGGCCAGAGGACTCTCTCTTTTGCAGATTGAATCCTTCTCAGTGAGAATACCTGGATACTGGCTAAGGATTATTCCACACAGCAAAGAAGGGAAGGCAATAGGCAGCTTTGTTGCAGATGTCCCAGCATGCTTCAATGTCTGATAAAAAATGTAAGCCCCAAAGTCCAGCTTTGTTTGGGTGCCCACAACATATATGAATCTGCCCAATCCAGTTGCTATTGAAGAAGTATGGTTGGTGGGGACCCAGTTTACAGTGCCAATCCTATGCAGCATTGCATACTTCCTTGTTAGCAAGCTAACAAAAAGTTTCCCCTTGACTGGCCAAGCTTTGACTTGATTAGCAGTGATGACCTTGCACACCTGGTTATCTGTCTTTCCCAGCTCATTAGGTCCATCAGATTCTCTCCCTAGGTAATGGTTGATAACCCTAGGAGAGAATTCCACACATCTCCCTCTTACATACACCTTTCTGAATTCATTTGACTTACCATCAGCATAGTCCTCTTGAAGGTTGACAATGAACTCCTTGACAAGCAGCTCATAGCAGGGTGAAAAGTTTGACACTATTTTGAATAAGCCAGCAGAAGAAATTAGGTCAATTACCTCAGTGCACTCAAGTCCATTGCTTCCCAGCTCTCTTTCAAGTGCTATCCTTCTTTGGTATACAAACTTCCATCTGCTCACACTTGACACATGATGGAATGAAATCTTGTCCAGAGGAGCTTCTGGAACAGCAGAGGAAGACCTTGAAGGTGCTGGTTTCTTCTTTGGTGGGGATGTTGGAACATCCTTTTCAACATCTGAATCTGGAGGAGTAATAACTTTCCTCTTTTTGTGTATTCACCTTGCTCCATTGTTTGGTAGGACCAAATACCACTTTGGCCTTGTCTTTCTTTGGAGTAAGCTTCTTCTTTTCAGGAGTTGCATGTCCTGCAGTCTTCTTTTCTTTCCTAGCCCTAAGCCTTTTGGCTATGCTAGGGTTTACAGAAGCAATGATCTCTGTGTCAGAGTCATTTTCTATGTATTCAACATGAGGAGGTTGGGTAGTCTCCTTTTCAGCAGGTGGATCAACAGAGGCTTGATCATCAGTGGAGGCCTTGTGCTGGTCCTTAGATGTTTCATCATCTATTGGAACATCCTGTTGGATAGGAGTGTCCTCTTCAGCCTGATTTGGTTGTTCTTCTTGTGGAGCTGGCATGGTGTTCAGGGGAATGGATATACCACTCACAACTCTTTGCTCAGACATAATCCTGTTCACAAGATCCTTAATAGAAGCATCCACATATTCAGAGGCTTTGGGAGTGGTGTTTGAGGATGAAGGCATCCCTTTGGCTTTGCTGAATACAGGTTCCTTTGCTCTTCTCACTGTTGGAGTTCTAGGCTTTTGAGCAAGAGGAACACTTCCTCTGATTTCGTCCATGTGTGTTGAATCCATAGGTACCACAAAGATGGGGGTTGCATGCACCACATCTTCTTGGTTGAGGATTTCATCAGAGAGGTTAGGGTTTTGATGTTGAGACATTTTCGAAAGTGGTGGAAGAAGAGTTTAGGTTTGAATGATTTTGATGAGCTCTGAAAATCAGCTAGAGTATGCAATTCGTTTTGAGAGGATGATGAGAAGATGAATAGCTGAGAGCAAGCTGGAACCTTTATAAGAGCCGTTACTTGGAGAATTTTAAGGAGTGGAATATACAGAGTTCTTGACCAGACTGGTGTTGCCATCTGGTGATCATGCCACACGATGTCATATGACATGTTGGCACTTCTCCATAACTGCTGTATTTCACATAAACAGATTCCCAATTTACCCCTTAGGTTTTCAAATTGGGTTGCATCCAAAGCTTTAGTAAATATATCAGCCAATTGCAGATCTGTGGCTACATGTTCCAATGAGATCACCTTCTCTTCCACAAGATCTCTGATGAAATGATGCCTGATATCAATGTGCTTGGTCCTGCTGTGTTGGATAGAATTCTTTGATATGTTGATGGCACTTAAATTGTCACAGTACAATATCATGACATCTTGTGGGACATTGTACTCTATGAGCATTTGCTTCATCCAAACCAACTGTGAACAACTGCTACCAGCTGCAATATATTCAACTTCATCAGTGGATAAGGATACACAATTTTGCTTCTTACTGAACCAAGAAATCAAATTGTTTCCTAGAAAGAAACATCCTCCTGATGTGCTCTTTCTATCATCAGCACTTCCAGCCCAATCAGCATCACAGAAGCCAGTGAGAATTGGTTTACATTCATGAAAGTACATTATGCCATAGTCACAAGTACCATTGACATATTTCAGAATTCTTTTGACCTGGTTTAGATGGCTAACTTTTGGATCAGCTTGATATCTTGCACATACACCTACTGCAAAGGCTATGTCTGGTCTGCTAGCAATCAGATATAATAAGCTTCCAATCATACTTCTGTATAGACTTTGGTCTACATTCTCACCCTTGTCATCCTTTGTTAGCTTCAAATGAGTGGGGGCAGGAGTTCTTTTGTGAGTAGCATTGTCCATCCCAAATTTCTTGACAATGTTCTTAGCATACTTGCTTTGGGAAATGAACATGGAGTCCTCCATTTGCTTTATTTGCAGTCCAAGAAAGTAGGTTAGTTCTCCTACTAGGCTTATCTCAAATTCAGATTCCATTTGAGTGACAAAATGTTTAACCATCCTGTCTGACATCCCACCAAAGACAATTTCATCTACATATATTTGAGCAATCATGACATTTCCTTCTTCATCCTTCACAAACAAGGTTTTGTCTATTCCACCTTTCCTGTATCCTTGCTTGATGAGAAAAGTAGTCAGCCTTTCATACCATGCTCTTGGTGCTTGCTTCAGACCATAGAGAGCCTTCCTTAGTTTGTATACATGATTTGGATAGCTTGGATCAACAAATCCCTTAGGCTGCTCCACATATACCTCTTCATTAAGATATCCATTTAGAAAGGCACTTTTCACATCCATTTGAAATAGCTTGAACTTCAGAATACAAGCAATTCCTAGAAGTAGTCTGATTGATTCAAGCCTTGCTACTGGTGCAAAGGTTTCATCAAAGTCTACTCCCTCAATTTGAGTGTATCCTTGAGCTACAAGTCTAGCTTTGTTCTTTGTAACAACTCCCTGCTCATTTGACTTGTTCTTATACACCCATTTAGTGCCAATCACATTTATGTCATCAGGTCTAGGAACAAGATCCCACACTTCATTCCTTGTGAACTGACCTAATTCTTCTTGCATAGCACAAATCCAGTACTCATCAGTAAGAGCTTCCTTGATGTTTTTAGGTTCTATTTTTGAGACAAAACATGAACCTAAAATCACCTCTCTTGATCTAGTGCTTACACCTCTGTTGGGATCACCAATTATTAGATCTTTGGGATGATCCTTTTGGATTCTGATGGAGGGAGGTTTGCTGGATTGTTCTATCCTTGCTTCAGTTTGAGTGAAGTCAGGATGATCACTCTTTATTTCAGCTTCAGTCTGACTGTCAGCAGATGTTCCAACATCTTCTGTAACCTCTACAAGGGCATCATCAATTATCACATTTATGGACTCCATGATAACCTTGGTTCTAGAGTTAAATACTCTATAGGCTCTGCTATTTATAGAGTATCCAAGGAAAATCCCTTCATCACTTTTAGGATCCATTTTTCTTCTTTGCTCCCTATCAGCCAGAATATAACAATTACTTCCAAACACATGGAAGTACTTAACTGTAGGTTTTCTGCCCTTCCAGACTTCATAGATTGTGGACAAGGTTCCTTTCCTTAGTGTGACTCTATTATGAATGTAACAAGCTGTGTTCATAGCTTCAGCCCAGAAGTACAATGGTAACTTTTTAGCATGGATCATAGCTCTTGCTGATTCTTGGATAGTTCTGTTCTTCCTCTCAACAATCCTATTCTGTTGAGGGGTTATAGGTGAAGGGTATTCATGATTGATTCCTTCTGAAGAACAGAAATATGAGAATTTTTTATTCTCAAACTCCTTTCCATGGTCACTTCTTATTCTGACCACACAACTTGCTTTTTCTCTTTGTATTCTTTGGCATAAATCTTTGAATACATCAAATACATCAGACATTTCTTTGATGAAATTTATCCATGTATACCTTGAAAAGTCATCAACCACCACATAGGCATACCTCTTACCACCAAGGCTCTCAACCTGCATAGGTCCCATAAGATCCATATGCAATAATTCCAAAACTTTGGAAGTTGTCAGATGTTGGAGCTTTGGATGGGACATCTTGGTTTGCTTGCCTATTTGACATTCACCACATATTTTTCCATCATCAATCTTCAGTTTAGGAATACCTCTCACAGCTTCCATAGATATGATTTTCTTTATACCTCTGAAATGAAGATGACCCAGTCTTTGGTGCCATAGTTTCACTTCTTCTTCTTCTTTGGCTAAAGAGCAAGTTGAAGTGAGACTGAAATCTTGAGGTTCCCACATATAACAGTTGTCTTTAGATCTGGCTCCTCTCATGACAACCTTCTGTTCTTTATTAGACACTATGCATTCAGTTTTGGTAAAGTTTACACTGTAACCTTGATCACATAATTGACTTATGCTGATTAAGTTAGCAGTCAATCCTTTTACCAGCAGCACATCATCTAGTCTTGGTACATCTGGACAGTCCAAGGTCCCAACTCCCTTGATTTCTCCTTTAGCTCCATCTCCAAAGGTTACATATCTGGATGAATATGACTTTAAGTCTACTAGCAGATTCTTGAATCCAGTCATGTGCCTTGAGCATCCACTGTCAAAGTACCAGTCTTCTTTAGCTGATACTCTTAGAGATGTATGAGCTATATATACAACACCCTTCTTTGACCATTTGTATTAAGGTTTCCTTTGATGTCTCTGCCCTGTGTAGTGTCCATTTTTAGAGCTCCAAGGTTGTTTGTTGAGCTTGTTCTTGGACATGTAGCTTTGATCAGCATGAAGACTAGCTTTAGGTACCCATACTTTCTTGATGATCTCTGTCTTCTGCTTAGGGGGTTGCTGATATCTTTGATTTTGATGTCCATGCAACACTTTCTTTGTAGTCTCTATCTTCTGCTTAGCGGGTTGCTGATACATCTGATTTGGATATCCATGCAACTTGTAGCAATGAGGTTTGATATGACCAAACCTTCCACAATGATGACATCTCCATCTTTGATATTTCTTTTTCATCATGTTCTTTTCATGATGTTGAGACATCTGTTGGGACATTATGTTTGACTTTATGTTCTTTTCATGATGTTGAAGCATCTGTTGGGACATCTTGTTTGACTTTATGGAATTTGAAGTAGTTTTGCTGGTGCTAGCCTCAACCTTTTGAACTTTGTTAAATCCCAGTCCAGTTCTATCACCTGAATGCTTATTGTTGTTGAGAATGACATCCAGTGTGTTTGAGCTACTATTCAGCATTCTAACAGATTTAGACATATGTTCCAACTTGGAGTTGAGAAGACTTACTTCACTTTTCAAAGTGTCAATGGTTTCTAGATTACTTGTCTTTTCAACCTTTAATGCCTCAATCTGCTTCTTCTGCTTTATAATCTCCATGCATACGTCAATGCTCCTTTTACACAGGTCTCTGTATGATTGTTCAAGCTCTTCAAAAGTAAGCTCCTCATCACTGGATCCACTTTCAGATTCACATAATCCAGCTATAGCAGTGATATGCTTTGCTGATTCTTCTTCTGAATCACATCCTGAGTCTTCATCAGACCAGGTTACAGAGAGACCTTTCTCCTGCCTTTTTAAATAGGTAGGGCATTCATTTCTGATGTGTCCATATCCTTCACATCCATGACATTTAATTCCTTTTTCTTGATTGGTCTTTTCATCATAATTTGACCTTCTATTAGCATCATAAAGTCTTTAGTCTCAGAAGAGTTTGAGTATCTTCCACTTGGACTGGACTTGCCATCCATCTTTCTGAGAATCTTTTTGAATTGTCTTCCAAGCATAGCAATGGTTTCTGATAAATTTTCTTCAGGGTCTGCTTCATTATTTTCTTCTTCTTTATCAGTATTTGACACCAAGGCTATGCTTTTGTTCTTCTTTACAATTGTGTCATTCATTCCCATCTCAAATGTTTGAAGGGAACCAATGAGCTCTTCAACCTTCATTGTGCATATGTCTTGAGCTTCTTCTATTGCTGTGACCTTCATGTCAAATCTTTTTGGTAAAGATCTGAGAATCTTTCTTACCAGCTTTTCATCAGTAATCTTTTCTCCCAAAGCACCAGAAGTATTGGCTATTTCCAAGATGTTCATGTAGAACTCATGAATTGTCTCATCTTCCTTCATTCTCAAGTTTTCAAACCTGGTGGTGAGAAGTTGAAGTCTTGACATCTTCACCTTTGATGTTCCTTCATGAGTTGTTTTGAGAGTGTCCCAAACATCTTTGGCCAGCTCACAGTGATGCACAAGTCTGAATATGTTCCTATCAATGCCATTGAATAAAGCATTTAAGGCCTTGGAATTGCCAAGTGCTGAATCTTCTTCCTCCTTGCTCTATTCTTCTTCAGGTTTCAACACTTTTGCTCCATCTTTGTTGTCTTGGACAGGGTGCTCCCATCCTTTGTTGACTGCTTTCCAGGCCCTATTGTCAAGTGATCTTAAGAATGCTACCATTCTTGGCTTCCAGTAGTCATAATTAGATCCATCCAATATAGGTGGTCTATTTACTGATCCTACATCTCTGTCCATGTTTCCAGAATTTGCAGTCCCTAGATCTCACCCAGTTAAACAGGCAGGGTGCCTGCTCTGATGCCAATTGAAATTCTGGGATCAGGTACGTGATGTCGAATGAGATGTTTAAACACTTAAAGACTTGAACAAAACTTAAAGTGCAGGAAAATTAAACAACACAGGAAATTGTTAACCCAATTCAGTGTATAACCACACTTACATCTGGGGGCTACCAAGCCAGGAAGGAAATCCAATATAAGTAATATTAATTCTAGACTTAAACCACTCAGTTTAATCTTTCACTTAATATCTACCCAAGGCAATTTCTACCTAAGACACAACTTAGATATGAGTACCAACTCACTCCCCCTCAATCACACAGTGATATGTTTACAAGTTTAATAAAATTGAAGTCATACTTCAAACAAAACAGCTTGATCTTACTTCACAGTTTCAATCAAGACACAAATACACTTTTGCTTAAAAGCTCATAAAGTGATGCACATATACAACCTGCTATTTAAAACACAAACACCCTATTTAATCTTCTTAATTTTCGTCCTCTATTCTGAGAGTTTCTGTTGCTTAAATAGATGCTTGGATTTTGGGCTTTCTGTAGGTTATCCAATCCTGATACGCATGCAGCCATCACCTTGAATTAGGGTTTGTTACTTCCTTGATTCTAGGTGAGTCAGTTCTTCTGTTTATACTGAAATCATATAACCAATCTCCCTACAGATGCGCCTTCTTCTGTTTTATCCATTCATAATTAATTCCAGATAAATTCCCTGAATTTACTCAGTTCTGTTAAGCATTAATTAATTCTGGTAGCAGGTTTGAGATGTCACAACATCTGGTGTGACATCCTGAAAATTGAACTTACTTCATTAACTGATACAATGTCACAACATCTGGTGTGACATCCTGAAAACTGAACTTACTTCATTAACTGATACAATGTCACAACATCTGGTGTGACATCCTGAACTTGACTTAAGTTCATCACTTCTTGTTGGTCCAAAAATTCTGCCAATTCTAAACATCTACACTATCAACCTTTAAATCCTCATTCTCATTCATCATCAAATCGACAAATTTCAAATCCAACTTTTGCTTTTCACAAACGGTTGCAAGAAAGTCATTCGTAACATGTAGCATACCAAGTCTCACACTTCTCGGTGTCATCTCACAAACCAAACTCAAGTCTCTAAAATCCTCCAAAAGTTCCCATTCTCTTATCATCAATGCGGACATATGTAACAACTTGCGACTTAAAGCATCGACCACAACATTTGCCTTACTCGGATGGTAATTCAAACCAAAATCATAATCCTTCAAAAGCTCTAACCACCTCCTTTGTCTCATCTTCAATTCTTTTTGATCAAATAAATACTTCAAACTCTTGTGATCACTAAAAACTTCAAATCTTGCACCATAAAGATAATGCCTCCAAATCTTCAAAATAAACACCACATCCGCTAATTCCAAATCATGTGTCGGATAATTCTTCTCGTGCATTCTCAATTGTCTTGAATCATAAGCCACAACTTTTCCATCTTGCAGCAAAACTCCACCTAAACCAAACAATGAAGCATCACAAAACACCATAAATGGTTCCGTAGGATTTGGTAAAATCAAGATCGGAGTCGTTGTTAACCTTCTCTTAAGTTCCATGAAACTCTCTTCACAATGAATATCCCATATGAAAGCCTTTCCCTTACAAGTCAACTGCGTTAACGGAAGTGCCAACTTTGAAAATCCTTCAATAAACCTCCGATAATAACCTTCCAAGCCTAAAAAGCTTCGAATATCTATAACTGGTCTAGGAACTTCCCATTGCATTAACGCATCAATCTTGGATGGATCCACACTAATACCACCATCATAAATAACATATCTAAGAAAACTTACTTTCGACAACCAAAACTCACACATCGACAACTTAGCATACAATTGTTTCTCTTTCAAAATCAATAACACAATCCTTAAATGCTCTTCATTTTCCTCTTGAGACTTAGAATAAATCAGAATATCGTCAATGAACACAACCACAAAATGATCCAGCTGTTCATGAAAAATACGATTCATATATTCCATAAACACACCCGACGCATTAGAAACTCCGAATGGCATCACGAAATATTCGTAATGGCCATACCGTGTCCTTAAAGCCGTCTTTTGAATATCCTCTTCTTTTACACGAATCTGGTGATAACCTGATCTCAAATCCATCTTACTGAAAACACGCGCACCAACCAATTGGTCCATCAAATCATCGATCCTTGGAAGCGGATACTTGTTCTTAATTGTCACCTTGTTCAACTGTCGATAATCAATGCATAACCGTATGCTTCCATCCTTCTTCTTTACCAAAAATACTGGAGCACCCCAAGGAGAAACATTCGGCCTAACAAATCTCTTGTCCAACAAGTCATTCAATTGCTTCTTCAATTCTACCAACTCTGAAGTTGGCATACGATACGGTGCCATCGAAATCGGTCTAGTACCAGGAACTAGATCAATAGAAAACTCAACTTCCCTTTTCGGTGGTACATCCTTAATATCCTCAGGAAACACTTCTGGAAAATCACACACCACTGGGAACCTACTGAGCTCCACTTCGCTCTCCACTGACAACGATGCAAACAAACCAAAGAATTGAGCTTCGTCCACTAAAAGTTTCTTCAACTCTTTCGTGGATAGGAAACTATCTTTTTCATCATCATCCAAAGAAGGAAACCTTACTAACTTATGATAGCAATCTATATGAACTCAATTAAATTGCAACCAGTTGATACCCAAGATTACGTCCAAACCTTCCAACGGCAAACAAACTAAATCCAAAACAAAATCTTTACCAAACATGGTCAAAGAACAATTTACACACACCAAAGAAGTAGTTACCGACCGTGAAGCAGGAGTCTCAATAACCATCTCACCACCCCAAGAAGACAAAGACAAATTCAAACGCTTAGCACACTCAAGAGAAATGAACGAATGAGTCGCTCCCGTATCAATAATAGTAACTAAAGGCGTACTATTAATAAAGCATGTACCTTTAATCAAACATTCTGCACTAGTAGTGTCCTTCCCTGCTAATGCAAACACCTTTCCGCCCACTTGAGCTTGCTTCAGCTTAGTACACTTAGTACTAATGTGACCCACTTCTCCACAATTGAAGCACTTCACCACACTCCCCATACACTCGGTAGTAGCATGTCCAAGGCCTCCGGAGTTCGAACATTTCACCATGTTCTTCCCACACTCAAAAGACTTGTGACCCAAATCTTCACACTTGTAACACTTAACGGGAACATAACTCCCTCCACCATATCTCTTATCAAAGCTTCTCCTATGCTTGCCCTTATCAGCGGGTGTCACATAAGGTCCACTTCTAGCTTGTTGCTTCCCCTTCCTCTCATTCAAACTCTTGTAATGTGTAGAACGAGCTTTACTATCTTCTTCAAAAATTCTATAACATTCTGTCAAATCTGAAAACCTTCTAATCCTATGATATCCCAAAACTTGCTTAATATCAGGACACAAACCATTCTCATACTTAATGCACTTCGAAAACTCAGCATTAGCAGCAACATAATGAGGATGAAATTGAACCAACTCCACAAACTTAGCAGTATAGTCCACCACTGACATACTACCTTGTTTCAGTTCAAGGAACTCCATCTCCTTCTTCTCTTTCACACTCCCTGGGTAATACTTCCTCAAGAACTCGGTACGAAAAACATCCCAAGTTATCTCTTCATTCTCTTCCTCAAGAACTTGACTTCTACTGACCCACCAATCATCGGCTTCTTCCTTCAGCATGTCATATCCAAGCCTCACCTTACACTCTTCAGCACAGTCCATGACTCTGAAGATTCTTTCAATCTCCTTCAACCAATTCTGAGCACCATCGGGATCAAATCTCCCCTTAAAGACTGGTGGTTGATTCTTCCTGAACTTATCATTAGCATTCACATTCGGCGCACCCTGCACCGCCCTAGCCATTGCTTCCAAAGCAACATCCATCACATTGTCATTCCTTCCAGCCATATCCCGATTATCCCCAAAAACAACAACAATGGTAAACAACAGTTCAACCATCATAACAACAAGACAGACACAACTGACTCGGACACTGGCTTTGATACCACTTAATGTAACACCCCCTTTCTATACCCCAAATAATCAATTAAATCATTTAGGCATGTAATAAAACTTTCATCATAGTATATTTAAACAAGGTATAAAAGAGGCATGCCACATTATGATTGAAATTAAAACATACAACACCTGCTCATACAAAGATATGCAACAAACAGGGTAACTTGCAACAGAAGGAATTCATTCTTACACCCGTATTCAAAATATTTAAACATGCAACAGAAACTAACAAATCATCAACATCAAACTTATATACTTATATATCATCAAGTTTGATTCACCAAATATATCATGTTTACATAAACATATCATCACCAAAATACATATACAAAATGTATCACAAAAGGCATCAAGCCAACCCTAGCTACCCGGTGCTACATATCAGAGCCGACCGACCAAAAGAATGAAGACAAGCTTCACAAAAAGACCTCTAGCAAACCTACTCTGCAATGCCTCATAGAGCATCATAAAAAAGAAGAAGGGTGAGAAATATTATCATAATAACAAAGTATATTATTATATATTTCAACATACAAAAATACACTTATCCATTTCTCACCACAATTCACATCTCATCACACATATACATCACAATGTATATATATAAACCAAGCATATTATCATGCACAATTTACAATGCACATCATTAGACATAAACATATACATTCATGTTTATTCATCAATATCAATCACTCTAACAAACATACATTATTCATGTTTATTCACCAACATCAATTATAGATGAAAAATGCAAATCATAGAGACTGGCTCACGACTCTATGCAGATGCAATACGCTACTGACTCAATCATCGGCAAGTTCACTCAGGAACCAAATGGAACCATCGCTCGTTACCTAAAGTAACTCCCCGTCGGGCATATGATGTTCACCCGTTGCTCACACCCCACATGGGCACACAATGTTTATGGATTACTCACACCCCACATGGGCACACAATCTGATTGCTCACACCCTACATGGGCACACAATCAATGTGAATAAATCACCCATCGCTCACACCCCACACGGGCACATGATGTTTTTGGATTGCTCACACCCCACACGGGCAAACAATCCGATTGCTCACACCCCACATGGGCACACAATCATTTGTGAATAAATCACCCATCGCTCACACCCCATACGGGCACACGATGTTGTTGTAATCATCGCTCACACCCACATGGGCACACGATGTTACAACAGATTCATAAAGAACCCACAACACAAGAATGCATACATTATGCTTACATGCAAAATGACACACAACATTCTTGAAAATGCATACATATACACAATATAGTCATGCATTTCATCTCACACAATCACAAACAAACCACACACATTCGTATTAATCACGCCAAACGACAACGAATCTTCACAATATATCATGCATTCACATTTATTTCACGCAATGAATTTATTTTCCAAACAGCCACCATATCATAATCAATCTCACAATTTCATAATTAACTTAATTACGTTTTATTGAAAAAGTCGGGGAAAAGTCGGCTAAAAATTACATACTTTAGCATCATTAAATTATACACATTCTTAGATTCGAATAGATATAAGGAACACTTAAAACGGATAACCAAAACCCAAGTTACGAAACAAAACGCAAAAACCCCAAAAATCCTCCCAGGCTTGCTGAGCACCCTCCAGCTCGCTGAGCGAAAAATCTTCTAGAACTCTCGCTGAGCAAGGGATAGCTCGCTGAGCGAGAACTGCGAATCTAGAATTTCTCAGCAATGCAACAGTCCACTACAACACTCCCAAAAATCCAAAATACTTCCATAAACATGATCATTAACATGTATTCAACAATATACTTCAATTATAACGATTTCTAACCGATTAATATACCATTTCCCAAGTTTTCCAACAAAAACCCTAAATTTCATATTCTCTAAACTTCTCCCAAAACAAAACCCAATCAACCAAACACATACATAATCATACACAATGTTAAGATAATAAGATTTCACACCCTTACCCGATTAAATCGATTCCTAGGAGCAATCTTGATGAATTTCCTAGCTTTCCTCTTTTTCCTTCTCTTTTCTCTTCTCCTCCTTTCTTTCCTTTCTTTTTCTTTCTATCTTTCTCTTTCTCTTCTTTTCCACTCTTATAACTTCTATTCTCTCTATTTCTATTCTTTCCAACCAAATATCATTTTCTCTCAAAAATTCTAATTCTACTAATTTCTAACTTATCACTAATTAGCAAAAGTCTAAAATACCCTACAATCTAATTTTACCCGAAAATTCTTAAAAACGGTAAAATAACATAACACATCAAAATATCACATAAACATACCAATCTCAACATTAAAACAATTTTCATTCAATTAAAACAAAATACTCAACAAAAACGGGAAATAATCGAATCGGGGCATTACAGCGTGCATTAGATTTGATAAAAAGGCAAATAGAAAGAGTCGAAAAGTTTTACAATAAGAAAGTAAAATTTAAGACCCTTTTAGTGGGTGATCTTGTTTGGAAAGTGATTCTCCCTATGGATCGAAAATATAGGTTAATGGGAAAATGGTCTCCCAAGTGGGAAGGACCTTTCCAAATTTTAAAAGTCTTTTCAAATGGCGCATACGAGGTTGAGGAGATAGACAGAGACAAAAGAATATTAAAGATGAATGGCAAGTATTTGAAAAAATATAAATCAACATTGCAAGAAATTAAAATAGAAATAGAATAACTGCATAAAATGAAATGACGTGTTTCGCCAAACAAATGGCGTCAATATCATTAAATAAAAACGCCCCAAAGGCTGACAGTAAATAAAAAACCTATTTCTATTACAATATAATCCCTAAAGAAAAGATTTCTTGAGCTCCTAAAATTTCCCCATTTGGATTTGGAGTCGACGTTCACAAAAGTTCTTATTATGAGAAGGGTCGTCGATCTCCTGGCTTAAGTGCTGAGCTATATCTGCATGGTGAAGCCCCACCTTGATATCTTCGTCAATCTCATCTTGTTTGGGTTGCTGGAGGCTTGCTTTATGTTGATTTTCTTGAAGGACTTTCTGTTGAAGAGTGGCTATCTGTTTTTCTAAGTTCTGGATATTGGCGTCACATTCAGCAACATCTTTAGAATAAGCTTCAGAAAGTTTTTGAAGTTCAGAAACTTTATCAGTCGAAGCGGCCACAGCGTCCTATTCTACATTTTGAGTCTCAGACTTATTAGAGATTAGTGTGGAGAACTCCTTTCGACGATGGAGATCTGCACTCACCGTGTCGATCAAATATGTTAGATCCATCGCCAACCGATTCTCTTCAGCAGAGGCCTCTAGAACATTTATTTGTTTAAGAGTCTTATTCACGCCGAACTGAGCAGTGGCGTTTTCATCCAAAACTTTGAGCAAATCCACACCAAGGATTTTGGTTTTGATTTCAGCCATGATAACACCAACTGATCTGACCTCAGAGGTAGCCCCAGAAGTGGACGAACTACTGTAAGAGGAATCTTGGAAGTTGAAGCGAGAACTAAGCATGGCCTTCAGATACTCTAAAGGTTTCCTCACCTTCAAATTCTCAAGCTCCTCGCGAGAAAGACGGGTTGAACTAGTTGATGGAGAAGTTCCTTGGGTTTGAGCAGGAATGGTTTGAATGCTTTGCCCAAGAGTTAACCCAACATCTCGTTGTTTCGACTAATCCACTTTATCCTCAACAGTCTTTCCTTTAATGTTGTCTCTGAAGCCAGTGTCTTGGTTCTTTTTCTCATATTTTTCTTCCTCAACAACATTCCCTTCGCCAACATCTTCGACCTTATCACCCATGATAGCATCATCATCCTTTTCAGCATTCAATTCTGGATGAAGAGGAGAATTATCATCAGATTGATCATCTATGTGGGTGTCGAATTCTGCTACAGTTTGTGGTCCAGGTTCATTTTCTTTGGAACTAGCCTCTTCGGGGACCTTCTCCATCAGAATTGTCTCAGCTTGAGGATCGGTTTTCAACTGATCCCCTTCCGCCCTGACTCTTTGGTCGAACCCTTTGGAGAATTAGGAGCAGACCTAGCAGCCTTAGAAGCAGTACTTTGAGTTTGTGGCATTTTTTCTGCTGTAGGTTGTTCTTCGACCATAACCTCAACTTGAAAACAAACAAAAATTTAGAAAAAAAAAGGAAAATGCAAGAAAATATTAAAGAATTATTAGTCGAAGTAAAGTTTACCTGAGGGATCTCAATGTGGAAGCTAACATTCCCACTTTCTGCATCTTTTGTAGGAGCTCTGGTAGTTGGACTAGGGGGATGAGTTTTCTTTGTAGATTTGACAAGAGACCTCTGGAAGGCAGTTGTCTTGATTTTTAAGACTTTCTTTCTTTTGAGGGGTTGTTGTTCTGGAGATTCGTCTCCAGAATATACATTGGTGGCTGGTGCCTTCTCATATTTTCTATTTTGGTTGGTTGGTGGTTTTCGACTCACCTAAAATACCAATGGAAAATTTGTTAGTATGGGTAAGAAATGAGTCTACTGCATAAAAGAGAAGGGATGTCTTTGTTGAAACCTTTTTTGCAGTGGGGGTGGAATTTCAACCACCTTTGCAGGACTTTTCTCGACAAGAGCCTTCTTATTGATCTTGATGGCTGAAAGAGTAAGAGAAGAGAAATAAATAAACACAGAAAAAATGGGGTAGCTATCCAAAAAGGAATTTCAATCCTTACACCCATATCTCAATTATAAATTGCACAACGGAAAACTTAAATCATCAACAACTTCCACTTATATATTTATCAAAATATATCTACAAGTTAGAAGCGTACAAATATATCATGTTATACAAAACATATCCACAACGAATACATATACAAATGTATCCTCAAAAAGGCACAAGGCCACCTAACTACCCGGTGCTACATATCAGAGCTGACCGACCAAAAGATACGAAGACAAGCTTCACAAAAATGACTCCGGCACATTGTCGCTCCCGCCTGATGACACAGGGCCAAGAGGGGTACAGACGCGAACGGTCGGCGAAAGGGAGTGAGAACACACAAGGGTGAACTCAGAAGAAAAGAAAAGAGTCGCCGACTAGGCATTTTTATCCCGAAGGAAAGGTAATGCTGCATAAACCTAAGGAAAGATGGATAAGACGGTTGCGAACCAGAGAAACTGAGAAAGGGGGTTGGTTACAACCTGGGAAGGTATTAGCACCCAGATTGTCCGTCGTACTCGACGGGATCCACGCTTGAAAGATTTGTGTTTAAAGGGGTAGTGTCAGTGCAATCTGTGTATCAAAGCTGGAAAAGAGTGCAAGTGTCAGTGTAGAAGAGATGCGAAGTGTATAAGAGAAGTGTCAGTGTAAGAAAAGAAAGTGATGCTCAAGACTATGAGGCTTAAAGAATAATGATGGAGGGAGGGGGAATATACAGAGACTTTTGTTCGATAACCTTTAAGTTATGCCTACGTATCCTCTCGTGCAATGAGGAAGTCAGAACATCGTAGTTCGACTCAAAGAGACTGAAAGGTAAATTGACTTGTGAACTGCTTACTTGTCTATGCTCAAGTGTATGACCTGTCTGGCTCAGGTGCAAACTGTCTTGCATTGGACGGAAGAAGCGAGTTCTCATTTGTGAGCGAATGAGGTGAGAAAAGAATCCCGGAGGAGACGATTATTGTCTGTTTTTGTGTTTTTAATCTTTTATTGCTTTTGGTGTTTGTCATAAGAAAATGAGCTTAAGCCTAAACCAAGGGTTTAGTAAACTCATCACATCCTCCCACTGATTAGGGGTAATGAGAATACCTTAAGTATGAAGTAAACACCTCACACTTAGTCACCATGATGTAGGATTAAGATCATTAACCTACTTGCAATTATTTAGATGTTTTTGGAGTTTTTTTTTGGTGTTAAGTAATGAGTTTAAGCCATAATCAAGGATTTAATGGACCCATTACACCATCCTAATAGAAGGATAATAGATGAGAACATTTAAGCTGAGGAAGATACCTCAACTTAATCCATGATTAGGGATTAACCTCATGACAAAACAAAGCCTTTATTAAAGTGGATTTTAATTAATGGTAAGATTAAGAAATGGATTTTATGGTTTGTAAGACAACTTGAGGGGGACTTGTCCATTAACACTAGGGTTAGTCCTTCTTAACCAATTAAGGAAGAATTAGAACCCTAATGCAAGGCCCAAGTTACAAGCTTGATGTCTTAGTGATTATTAAGTGGATTGATTAGAGGATTTAAACACATTAAGGGTTTAACACTTAGGATTAAAGTTATACACTCCATCCTAATAGAAGGATGCAGGCATAAGCTTAATCACAAAGCCTTAAAACCTTTAGAGTTTAGTCCTTGATTATGAGATGAGAAGAGAAGACACAAAGATGACACAAAGGTAAAACTAATGGGGGACTAATCAAACCCTAATTGTTATCATGCTTGGTTGTTGTCGCTCCCGATAAGTGGGACTAACCCAAATAAAGGTACAGACGCGAACGGTCGGCGAAGGGACGTGAGAACACACAGCCGTGAACTCACTGGAGATGAATAGAGTCGCCAGCTAGGCATTTTTATCCCGAAGGAAAGGTAATGCTGCATAAACCTAGAAAGATATGGATAAGACGGTTTGCGAACCAGAGAGACTGAGAAAGGGGGTTGGTTACAACCTGGGAAGGTATTAGCACCCAGATTGTCCGTCGTACTCGACGGGATCCACGCTTAAAAGATTTGTGTTTTAAAGGGGTAGTGTCAGTGCAATTTGTGTGTAAAATAGCTGGAAAAGAATGTACAGGTGTCAGTGTAAAAGAAGTGTAAAGTGTATAAGAGAAGTGTCAGTGTGAGAACAGGAGTAAGATGCTCAAGATCATGAGGCTTAAAGAATAATGCTGGAAGGAGGGGGAATATACAGAGACTTTTGTTCGATAACTGTTAAGTTATGCCTACGTATCCTCTCGTGCAATGAGGAAGTCAGAACACCGTAGTTCGACCCAAAGAGACTGAAAGGTGAATTGACTTGTGAACTGCTTACTTGCCTATGCTCAAGTGTATGACCTGTCTGGCTCAGGTGCTAACTGTCTTGCATTAGACGGAAGAAGCAAGTTCTCGTTTGTGAGTGAATGAGATGAGAAAAGAATCCCGAAGGAGACGATTATTGTTTGTTTTTGAGTTTTCAGTCTTTTATTGCTTTTGAAAGTTTGTCATAAGTTAATGAGCTTAAGCCTAAACCAATGGATTTAGTAAACTCATCACATCTTCCCTCTGATTAGGGGTAATGAGAATACCTTAAGTGTGAAGTCAGATTCTCACACTTAATCACCTTTGATATAGGATTAAGATCATTAACCTGCTTGTGATTATTTAGATGTTTTTGGTGTTTTTGTTTAGTGTTGAGTAATGAGGTTAAGCCATAATCAAGGATTAAACAGACTCATTACACCATCCTAATAGAAGGATAATAGATGAGAATGTTTAAGCTGAGGAAAACTCCTCAACTTAATCCATGATTAGGGATTAAACTCATGACAAGACAAGCCTTTGATTAAGTGCATTTTATTTAATGGTATGATGATGAAGTGGATTTTATGATTTGTAAGACAACTTGAGGGGGACTTGTCCATTAACACTAGGGTTAGTCCTTCTTAACCAATTAAGGAAGAATTAGAACCCTAATGCAAGGCCCAAGTTACAAGCTTGATGTCTTGATGATTATTAGATGAATTGATTAAGAGATTTAAACACATTAAGGGTTTAACACTTAGGATTAAAGTTATACACTCCATCCTAATAGAAGGATGCAGACATAAGCTTAATCACAAAGCCTTAAAGCCTTTAGGGTTTAGTCCCTGATTATGAGATGAGAAGAGAAGACTCAAGAGAGACACAAAGGTAAAACTATGAGGGGGGACTAATCAAAACCCTAATCGTTGTCATGCTTGGTTGTTCCTAAGGTTTGTGAGGTTAATAAGAGAAATCTTCAATGGAACCACCAGGAAGCAGATGAAAAGGAGCAAGGAGAAGCAAAGTAACTTGCTTCATTTAAGAAGACAAGTCACTTGAAGAAAGAAAGTAAGAAGAAAAAGAATGAGCAAGCTCAATCTCAAACACATAACAAAATGCAGCAATGGATGCTAGAGAGATGAAAAGAAAGGTTATGAGAAGTGAAGGCAAATTCACTTCCCAAGTTTACTTACCACCTGAAATGTTAGAAAGGAATGCAATGCAATGCACAATGGGATGAAATGGTATGATGCAAACCAAAACCAGGAGCATGTTGATGATGATAATGATGTTATGGAGTGCTATAAACATGAGGCAACACATGGAGATGATCATACAAGTTCATGAATGCAAATGAAGCAAGTTGAGAAGCATGGACATACATGAAAAGTTATGAAACATACATCGCATACAACATGGCAAATGCAAGATGAAATGATCACACATGCTTTCTACATGTCTTAAGATGTCAAATGAATCACATGAATGCTTGAAATGTCATGGTAAGTCATGCTATGCAAGAGAATGCAAGAAGGATGCAAATGGAAGCCCAAATTAGGGTTTATGGATCAAACAACAAACAAAAAACCCAAAACAGAAGCAAACCCTAAGATAAAAAATGGAAAATGCCACACAAAGGACCCTTAAACCTATAATAAACCAATGTCCAAAGGGGAGGTCTTAACTCTTAACCAATCTCAAGTTATGATTTTTCTAAGTTATTAGGGTTTTTAGGGTTCCTAAGCAAAAGAAATGCCAAACAAATTGAAAATGAAGAAACAAACCATGGCAATTTAATCCTAGAGACTACATGCTAAACACAAAACAATGCAAAAAGAATCAATGTCCAACTCTTCTCAAATAGGCAGAAATGATTTTTTGAACTCATGATCAAAATAATGCACAAAAAAATGATTTAATTCAATGAAAAATTCTTAAAATGCATCAAGATCAAAAAAGAAATTTGGTTTGAAGGTTGGACAATGTTTCTAAATGTCTTAGAACATTTCATGAATTTTTTTGTAATTTTTAAATACCTAAAAGTATTTTTAATTAATTAATTTCCATTAATCAATTAAAAATAATCTTTTAAATATTTAAAAATACTTTTTTAATGATAAAAAATAAAATAAAAATATTTTTGTGTTTACAAAATTAATAAAACTCAGAGGAAAAAGTTTCATAATTTTTAAACCTTTTTTGCTATTTTAAAATAAATATGCAAGTTAAATGAAAAAGAAAATGAAAATAAATTAAATAAAGAGAAAGTAATCAGGATGGAGGGCCAGGATTGGGTCTGGATTCAAATTTGTTGACCAGCGCGCAAATGAAGGGTCCAGATGGCTTCTGATCAAATTAAATTAATTATGGATTAATTAAGATAAACACGTGGATTAGGGCATAATGGCTTGATCTGAACCATCCATTCGCGCGGGGAGTCAAACATTTCAACGCAATCAACGCTCAGAATTCAAACTAACATTAATGACCTGATTAGGGCATAATCACATTCAGGCTGCCGGAGAAGACTTCCGGTCGTCTTCTCTGGCCAGCACCCCCCTGAGAAATCCCCAAAACCCTAAAAAGCCAACTAAAATGAAATCTAAGAATTGGGAAATGTTCCTTACACACTCACGAATCAAAACCCTCTCTCAAAACAAATTTAAACTTCCTAACTAAGCTGAATCGAAGAAAATAAGAACTAGGGCACGCAAGCTTCAGAGAGCAATTAAACTCTCATTCCAACACCATTTCAAAAACCAAAAGCACCAGGATACTCAGTGAAGCATAGAGAATAAGTTTATAACATGAAAAATGATTTCTGGAAAAATAATTTTCAAGCTACCTAAGATTCGAAGCTTTCACTCTGATGACTTTCTGGCCACTTCCTTCAGTGCAATCCACTCCACTTGATCCCCAGATGATGTTTGAATGCTCAAGAAGAGTTTATGTTGGCTGGATAATGAGTTTGACAAGTTTCTGCTCAAGCTCAGTCAGAAATGGCAGGGATGATTCAGGCAGCTTCAGGTCATTGTGAATGGTTCTTTGTGATCCAGATGGTGAGAGGAGAAGGTCTATGGTGTTTGTTTGTATGTTTGTGAACCGTGGAAAGAGATTCGAATGGAACTGCAAGTTGAGGTGAAGAATGGCAGTGGTGTGTTCTTGCTTGTTTCAGGCCCAAGTCTTGTTGGTTTCTACTCAATGAAACATGGCAAGATGATTGGTGAAGATGGTTTTTGTGTTTGTATGCTGTGGAGACAGATTCGAATGAATATGCAAAATGAGGTGTCTTTGTGAATGTGGTGGTGTGAATGGTTTCAACCTTGCTAGATGTATGGAATGGCTTGCTCTTTGTCCACATAAACCTCTCTCATTGGTCAGATGATTGGACATGTGCTTTATTGATTGGTAAGTCACCTTTTGCAAAAAGTCAAATTTTGTGTAAGGAAAGTATGGCTCATGATCTAGGCTAGTACAAGATATGGTTCTGGTGCAGCATGGTGTGGCTGGAGGCTAGCAAAGTGCAGTAACCAATGCAGCAAGTTGTAGGAAGTGATCATGAAGATTTTGCAAGTTGTGACTTTTTGGTTCACATGTGATTTCCTTGTCCAACAAACCATAAACCATGGGCATTCTTGGTTCATTCTGAATTTTATGACTTATAGAATGTTTATGTGATGGTTTGAAATGAACTAGAAGTTGCAATTGGCCTTGGTTCATGATTTTGCAAAATTCCCATTTGAAGCATGCCTTGAAAATCAATGATTTTTGCCAACTTTGTCACACCATAACTTTTGATCCAAGAAGAATTTGATCATGTTCTTGTACTTTTTGAAAAGGGAAAGATGAGATCTACAACTTTCATGACCAAAGTTTTTCCATTTGAAGCATTTTTGGATCAAGAATCAAGGCTTGAAAAATGACCTAAAATGAAGCATTCTTGAAAAGTCAACTATGCCCAAAAAGTCAACATTTGCAAAAACTCCAAATTCTTGATTTTTGTGAACTTCAAACCTCTTCCATGATCCAATAAAGATCATATACACTCAAAATGATGAAGATCACCCATTGGTTGGGTCATTGGGGGCCTCAGATGCCCTGATTTTACACTGACTTGTCCAGAAAGTCAACCTTTGATCAGATGACTTCCCCATGGAATTTCTTCATGAAAATTGGTATGCATATTCCCTATACCACATAGAGACCAATGGAAACAAGACTGACCAAAAAATTTGGTGTTATGGCCTCTGAAACCAAAACCCTAATTTTCAGTCAACTGTGCAGTCAAACCTGGCTCTGCATCCACTCAAACCCTAGTTCTTGTGATTCCTTTGCATTTTTGACTTTGTGGGAATATAAAATGATGCTTGAGCACACATGGACCCCTTTGAAGTGATTGGCTGCCTTTGGAGTGGCTCAAGAAGCTCTTGGATTGCTCAGATCACAAACCCTAGGTGCAGATGACTTAGAAACTATCCAGTGAATCAAAAATGAGATGTGAGATGATATGATTGTGTTTATGCATATGAGAATGATCACAAGCCATGGTGTGAATGAGTGAGGGCAAATTTGGGGTGTTTACAGCTGCCCCTATTCAAACACGAGTTAGCTGTGAAGGGTGTAAGCAACAGCTTGACAGGCAAACAAGATAACTTGTGGTTGAATACCAAAGACAGTCCAAAATTTGCACTCACAGAATGAAGAAGAAAAGGGATATAGATTGTAAGAGAAAACAAAGTATATTGTAAAGTATGGGCGACGGAGGACGACCGTCGAGCAGAGGACGACTGCTGGGTAAATAGCAATGAAGGGGACGGCCAACATGCTGGGAAAAGTGCAGAAAATAAAGCAATGACGGGGACGGCCGACATGCTGGGGATAAAAGGTAAAGCCAAGACGGGGACGGCCTGACTAGCTGGGAAAAATAAGATTATGATGGGGACGGCCATCAAGTAAAGTTGTAAAAATTCTCTGGTAGTCGAATGAAACATGACGGGGATGGCCATCAAGTTCATAAAGCAAAGTAACCAACGATGGGGACGGCCATCGGGCTAAAAAGGAAAAAGGACCATGACGGGGACGGCCATCGGGTTAAATAATAAATGAAATAAACAGATGATGGGGTACGGCCATCAAAGGTGAAGGACGATCACCTAGCAGGGGACGGCTGCTCTGTTGGGAATAAAAGAAATATGATGGGGACGGCCATCAAAGGTGGAGGACGACCACCTGGCAGGGTACGGCTGCCGAAAATATCGCGACATAGGACGAATGCCGGATAGAAAAGGTCAACGATGGGGACGGCCATCGGACGAGCATGATGGAGGACGACCATCAAGAGGTGGAGGACGACCACCTAGCAGGGGACGGCTGCTCTCGAGGTTTCTCATGACACATGACGAGTGCCAGATAACCAAAAATCAACAATGGGGACGGCCATTGGATAAAAATGATGAAGGACGATCATCAAAAGGTGGAGGACGACCACCTAGCAGGGGACGGCTGCTAAAATCAACGATGGGGACGGCCATCGGATGAGCATGATGGAGGACGACCATCAAGAAGTGGAGGACGACCACTTAGCAGGGTACGGCTGCTCTCAGGGTTATCATAACACAGGACGAGTGTTAGATAAAAGAAAATTTGTTGGCGATCTACTGGGGATATAGTAAACACGGACGAGCGTTTACATCCAAGAAACAAAAGGTATAAGTGTTTGGTATTGTGTATAGATTAAAGATGCGGACAAGCATCCTTAAGACTATGATACGGACGAGTATCATGTAGAAACAAACTGACACATGTTCAGAGATGATGATACGGAGGAGTATCAACTGGTTAACAAAGAACACGGACTACTGTTGCATCTGAAAGAATCCTTCTGGGGAATAGTAGACACAGACGAGTATCTATATTCAAGAAGACATAAGTGTTTGACACGGTGTATGGATTAAAGATGCGGACGAGCATCCTTAAGACTATGATACGGACGAGTATCATGTAGAAACAAACACTAGACGCAATGTTCTGAGATGATGGTACGGACGAGTACCAACTGGTTAACAAAGAACAAGGACTACTGTCGAATCTGTGGGGATATAAATGGTGTATATAAGATACGGACGAGTATCTGTATAAATATGAGTATAAGTATAGATGAGTGTTTAACTGCTGGGGAGAGTGACACGGACGAGTGTCAAAAGAGAAAAGTATAGCATTATCAAGTGTATGGGTGATAAAGGTGTAAGCGACTGCGCTGGGGATATGACACGGACGGGTGTCCAGAAAATGTATATATAGGTATATGTGAGTGCAAAGAGGATGTATTTGGCTTTCTGCTGGTGATGTGACACGGACGGGTGTCAGGAAGTATCCGTAGCACAGGTGATTTTGTTTGTAAAGTGTATTCAGGCGACCTGTTTGGGGAAGTGATGACACGGACGGGTGTCAAAAGGGAAATATATACTGGTGTTTGTGATTTGTGAGGCAACTGCTTTTGCTGGGACTCTGGTGGGGGATTTCTGTACAATGATGACGAACAGTTATTATTCACAAGTGTTAATTCAGAACATGGCTTATGATTATGCTATGCGTTTGATTTTTGCCGTAATGCTCCGTATTAGACGGAATGCTACGCTCTGAGGGGATAGTATGATGCAAATGCCATGATTATGCAAAGAGGCAAAGATCCGGGATTCGGATCCCGTTGCTGTGAAGATCTCTGGTCGATCTGCTGAAGTGGATATCCCAGCTGGGGATGAGATCATTGGTAGATCTGATGGTGTATCTTCTTGGGGATATAGGTCACTGGTTGACATATCTTTATAATATGGGACCCAGCTGGGGTTTGTAGAAGCTTCCTGTACTCTGTTGTGACTTCTTCGTGCGTTGCTCTTCGGGATAGAGGCTGAGGATTCTGTGGGGAGATGATTCCCTGATTTCTGCATTCTGCTGAGGAAGAATGGTTGGTACTACAGCTGGGGAATGCTGTTGGTAACTCAGCTGGGGAGAGTAATGAGAGGCCACTCAGCTGGGGAGAAAGCACCTTGAGTGCTAAGGCCGTTTGTTGATTCCTGCGATCCTGCAAAGATAATGAAACGCACAAATGGTCCCGAGGCATCCCTTACTGGATTCCGTCATAGGAGTTAAATACTCTTGAGAGTAAGTATATTCCCTGCTAGCATGTGTTGTTTTTGTTTCTTATTATCGTCACCTTTTTTAGAGAAAGGCATCTGTACTTATGCAATTAATTTTTAAGAAACATCAGACATTCTTTGCAAATAAAATGTACAAGACGAAACATGACTGAAAATCTGATTTTATTAATCCAAATGCCCTGAATTGGCAAGATACAGTCAAAGAAAACAAATCTCCTGAAATGAAGAGACTGTTACAAATTGAGAAACAAAATGCTGGCGATGTTTGACGATGCTTTTAAGGAGCTTCCTCTTCTGCTATGACTCGTATGACAATGACGTTCTTCTCGTCTTGCTTTCTGGAGAGAGTTGATTCTGATTGAAGCTTGATCCTTTGGAGCTTACCAAGTTGCGGATAATACAGACGAATTCAGAATGCAGTTGTTCGCTTATTCCCTTATTTTGCATGGATCGCCCTCTCGGGTTTTCAATCCATCGGGATACCCATTTTTGCCTGAGCTGTCCAATGCGGCTTTTCAACTCAGCGGGTGTGCATTTTTTGTTTATTTTCCCTTACTTTTGCCCGAGTCTTTTATTCTGTTTTTGACTCGCCGGGATGCCCTATTTTTGCCTGGACTTACATTCTGTTTTTATGTCCAGCGGGTCATTTTTACGCGAAGTATTTTTTAACTGCATCTGAATTCACAGGGGATGGGAAATCTTCACCATCCATGGTGCTGAGCATCAGTGCTCCACCAGAGAAAACTTTCTTTACCACGAATGGTCCTTCATAATTTGGAGTCCATTTGCCCCTGTGGTCTGTATGAGGAGGAAGGATTCTTTTCAACACAAGATCTCCCACTTGGTACTCACGGTGCCTGACTTTCTGATCGAAGGCTCTCTTCATTCTTTTCTGATACAACTGCCCCTGACAAATTGCAGCCAATCTTTTCTCTTCAATCAGACTCAGTTGTTCGTATCGGGCCCGAACCCATTCTGCTTCACTCAGTTTAACATCCATCAATACCCGTAGGGAGGGTAATTCAACTTCAACAGGTAGGACTGCTTCCATACCATACACAAGCTGATACGGCGTTGCCCTAGTGGACGTTCTGATTGATGTGCGGTACCCATGCAAGGCAAATGGTAGCATTTCATGCCAGTCTTTGTATGTGATTACCATCTTCTGCACAATCTTCTTGATATTCTTATTCGCTGCCTCAACAGCGCCATTCATCTTTGGCCTGTAAGGAGAAGAATTGTGATGTTGGATCTTGAAGTCCCGGCACAGCTCTGCCATCATTTTGTTGTTCAAGTTGGAACCATTATCAGTAATGATTCGCTCGGGAACTCCATATCGACAGATGATATCTCTTTTCAGAAATCTGGCTACCACTTGTCTTGTAACGTTTGCATATGAGGCTGCTTCAACCCACTTGGTGAAATAATCAATGGCGACCAGGATGAATCTGTGACCATTCGAAGCAGTTGGCTCAATCTTGCCGATCATATCAATGCCCCACATGGCAAAGGGCCATGGTGAAGACATGATGTTCAAAGGGTTGGGAGGCACATGCACCTTATCTGCGTAGATCTGGCATTTATGACATTTTCTGGCGTAAGCACAACAGTCTGCATCCATCGTGATCCAGTAATAACCCGATCTTAACAACTTCTTAGCCATGGCATGCCCTCCAGCATGGGTACCAAAGGATCCTTCGTGCACTTCATGCATCAACAAATCTGCTTCTGTCTTATCAACACATCTGAGGAGTACCATATCAAAGTTCCTTTTGTATAAAGACCCGTCAGTGTTTAGAAAGAAACTACCAGCAAGCCTTCTCAAAGTCTTCTTATCATTGGAAGATGCCCCAGGTGGGTATGTTTGATCCTCCAAGAAGCATTTAATGTCATGGAACCAAGGCTTATCATCTTTGACAACTTCTGCTGCAAATACATATGCTGGTCTGTCAAGTCTAGACACTGAAATCTGAGGTACAAAGTTAGCAGCTTGAACTTTGATCATGGATGAAATGGTAGCAAGAGCATCTGCAAATTGATTCTCGTCCTGAGGGATATACTCAAGCTTGACCGTTGTGAAGAAAGTCAATAACCTCCTTGTATAATCCCTGTAAGGTATCAGATGATCCTGGTGGGTGTACCATTTTCCGTTGGTTTAATTGACTACCAAAGCTGAATCTCCGAATACCGTTAAAGTTTTGATCCTGAGGTCAATGGCTTCCTCAAGACCCATAATGCAAGCTTCGTATTCAGCTTCGTTGTTAGTGCAGTTGAAAGTGAGTTTTGCCGAGAAAGGCATGTGAACTCCTTTGGGTGTAATGAGTACTGCACCAACACCACGACCATTCATGTTAACAGCCCCGTCAAACATCATAGTCCATTCTTCTTCCGGGTCAGGCCCTTCAGTGTGAATAGGCTCTTCATGATCTTTTGCTTTAATGAACATGATGTCTTCATCAGGGAAGTCAAACCTCATAGGCTGGTAGTCATCAATAGGTTGCTCAGCAAGATATTCAGATAGTACACTGCCCTTGATGGCTTTCTGAGATGTGTACTGTATGTCGTATTCTGTGAGAATCATCTGCCATCTTGCAACCCGTCCGGTAAGAGCTGGCTTCTCGAAAATGTACTTAACTGGATCCATTTTTGAGATTAGTAAAGTAGTGTGGGTCAGCATATACTGTCTCAGTCGGCGAGCAGCCCACGCTAAAGCACAACAAGTTTTCTCGAGCAGTGAATAACGTTGTTCACAGTCGGTAAACTTTTTGCTCAGGTAGTATATTGCATACTCTTTTCGACCAGACTCGTCATGCTGGCCCAACACACACCCCATTGACTCTTCTAATACTGTCAAGTACATTATCAGAGGTCTTCCTTCAACTGGAGGCATAAGGATTGGAGGTTCTTGTAAATACTCCTTGATCTTGTCAAAAGCCTTCTGGCAATCTTCGTTCCACCTGACCGTTTGTTCCTTTCTTAACAGCTTGAACAAAGGTTCACAGGTTGCCGTAAGGTGAGATATGAACCGTGAAATGTAGTTCAATCGACCTAAGAACCCTCGAACTTCTTTCTCAGTTTTCGGTGCAGGCATCTCTTGAATAGCTTTGACTTTATCAGGGTCCACTTCAATCCCTTTCTCGCTTACAATAAAGCCCAGCAGCTTACCGGATCGCACCCCGAATGTGCATTTGTTGGGGTTCAGCTTCAATTAGTACTTCCTCAGGCGCTTGAACAACTTCAGTAGATTCACCAGGTGATCTTCCTCTGTAAGGGACTTGGCGATCATGTCATCCACGTAACATTCTATTTCTTTGTGGATCATATCGTGGAATAATGTCACCATAGCCCGTTGATATGTGGCACCAGCATTCTTCAGTCCGAATGGCATTACTTTGTAACAGAACGTGCCCCAAGGTGTAATGAATGTTGTCTTCTCCATGTCTTCAGGTGACATCTTGATCTGATTGTATCCTAAAAATCCATCCATGAAGGAGAATACCGAGAACTGAGCCGTGTTATCCACCAATACATCAATGTGAGGTAATGGGAAGTCATCCTTCGGGCTGGCTCTGTTCAGATCCCGGTAGTCAACACACATTCGTACTTTGCCGTCCTTCTTAGGCACAGGTACTATGTTAGCAACCCATGGCGGATAGCTAGTCACAGCAAGGAACCCGGCGTCCCACTGTTTTTGTACCTCTTCCTTGATCTTCATTGCCATGTCTGGGCGAGTACGGCGCAACTTCTGTTTGACTGGTGGGCATTCTTCCCTCAAAGGTAGCTTGTGCACAACAATGTCGGTATCCAACCCTGGCATATCTTGATACGACCAAGCAAACACATCAACATACTCTTGAAGCAGATCCATCAGTTGTCTCTTCACTGAGTCTTGCAGGCAGGCCCCGATTTTAACCTCTTTCACGTCTTCCTCCGTACCAAGATTAATCACTTCAACCTCCTCCTGGTGAGGAGTAATAACCTTTTCCTCCTGTCTCAACAACCTGGCTAGCTCTTCAGGAAGCTCATATTCTTCTTCAACCCCTTCATCGGCTTGATTGATTGGATTGTCAAAGTCATACGAAGTCATAGCCGTGCTGTTGTCGGTGCTGTCTGGAAGGCACTTTCTGCAAGGGTTAAGTTCGTTCATTTTAGTGATTGATTTTACTCTTGCTTTAGAAAAAAGTGAAATGAAGTTATCATTTTGAAAACACCGCCATTTATTTTTTGTACAAAAAGAAAAAATGGAAAAACAGTGGGCAGAAAAGAAAAAGACTTGTTTGCAAAAAGATGTCTGATATTTCATTAATTTAATCTTGTTTGCACAAAAGTACAGATGGCCCTGATTACAAAATGAGTCTTGTCATCTTGGGCAAGATGCAAGACTTTGATGCATGCTATGAAAAATACAGGAAATAATAATTACTCTGCATGAGTAACTCTTATAATTTCCTGGGAAGACCAGTTCGAGACACTGCTCCCCGGGATCTTTGGACGAATCCAATTCTCCAGATTGCGCTCCTCTTCCAGCTCGTCTTCCAAATTGTTGATAGCATCGGGGGTGAGTATCCCCCCACTGACAAAATCTGGCTTCTCAGCAGCCTTTGCTTGATGTTGAGTTGGTCTGTAACCCAACCCAAACTTGTCTTTCTTCTCCTCCACAGCTAAAACCTTGCCCCAGCCTAGGGCAGTTCCTTCCTCAACAACCTTCCGGGCTTGTTGATAAGATGACATGGAGATTCCAGATACATCAGATGCTTCATTGACATTCAAGGCTTCAAATCCTTGGCTCATTGTTTCATGGATCTCTCCATCCATCTCAATGTATTTATAAGTAGCCAGATGGCTAACAAATATATCCTCTTCCCCACAGATTGTAACAACTTGGCCTTCCCACTCAAATTTTAACTTTTGGTGAAGGGTAGACGTTATTGCGCCGGCGGCGTGAATCCAGGGTCTACCCAACAAACAGCTGTAGGCGGGCTGAATGTCCATCACATAAAAGATAGTTTTAAAAGTCTATGGGCCAATTGTCACGGGCAGCTCAATCTCTCCCAGAACCAATCTCTTCGAACCATCAAAGGCTCTTACCACCAGGTTGCTGGGTCTCAATGCCAATCCATCATATTCTAACTTCACCGGAGCCTTCTTTGGTAAGACATTCAGGGATGAACCTGTGTCTACCAGCACATGAGAAAGGACAGCTCCTTTGCATTCCATGGTTATGTGCAAGGCTTTGTTGTGGTTGCGGCCATCCGCTGTCAAGTCAGTGTTGGTGAACCCTAGCCCATTGCTAGCAGTAACATTTCCAACCACGATTTTCAATTGGTTGACAATAATCTCTTCAGGCACGTAAGCTGCGTGCAAGACTTTAAGTAGTGCATTCCGATGGGCTTCGGAGCACATAAGCAGTGAGAGGATAGAGATTTTGGATGGCGTCTGGTGAAGCTGATCCACAATTTTATAATCACTCTTTTTGATGATTCTCATAAACTCATCAACTTCCTGATCGAATGGAGTCTTCAAGGCTTCTTTAGCAGCTTGATCTTCCTGCACCGGGCTCTTCCCTTTTGCCTTGGCAGCAGCTTCTGCTTCGGCAGTAGGTCTTTGAATTGGTGGAGCAAAGAGACGTCCGCTTCGAGTGAAGCCTCCGCCTCCTCCCACATTATCTACTTGTGGTGCAGGTGTTGATGTTTCAAGAGTGATTCTTTTCCCTTCACAGTACACGTCAGAGCCATAGTGCCAAGGGATGGCCCTATTGCTTTCATATGGTACTGGTCCAGGCACCGTGACAGTGACTGGACTGATTGCTGCTGCTGAAGGGACTGTAATTGTTTGTGGATCATAATAAATTGTAACTGGTGCTCTGATGGGAGCAACACCTTCTGAATGATAGGCGGAGTTGTTTTCAGGATCGTAGAATATGGTGACAGTAGAGACATCTTCATGATTGATTGCTGGTGTTGTAGGAGGTATTGTTGGAAGGACTGATGTTGTTGTTGCAGGAGATTCAGATTGGAGTGAAGCTGAAGTTGTAGCAGGAAAATTTGTTGATAGTTGATCAGTTGAGATGATGGATGAAGTACTTGTTGATGAAGCCGTAGAATTGTCGGGAACAATAGTTGCTGCAGTTGTAGGAGGTTCTGGAACCGTTGCTGATGAAGTTGCTGGATTTGTTGGAAATGATGTGGTGATCTGGAGCAGGCCACTCTGAATGAGGCTGTCAATGCCATTCCTCAGGTCCTCACACCCATTCAATGAAATATTGCAGTAGGCACACCCTAGTTCACACCCCGGAAATATTTGGCATTCACGGAGTTGAGCTTTGATTTCCACCAACGGTGTCCGGATCTGATCCACACTGGTTATTAAATAAGACGGTCTGTCTTCTTCAATAGCGTTAATTCGGGGACCACCGTGGCGTGGCATAGGGTTTTTATTGACATTGGGCGGCGGTGCAAAATTCAGAGCCTTGGAGTCTACCAAGTCTTGTACCTTCATATGCAGAGCCCTGCATTTTTCTGTACTGTGACCAGGTGCGTTTGAATGAAAAGCACACCTAGCATTGGAGTCATAGTTCCTTGGTAGACTGTTGGGATCCGGAGGTGCCAACGTTCTTAGCTCAACTAGGTTGAGTTTCAGAAGCTGTGGCAGCAAGGCAGCATACGGCATTGGGATCGGGTCGATCACTCTGTTAGCTTGAGATGGCCTTTGCTGGAATGGCCTTTGTTGATTGTTGTTATTGGTGTTACTGTTGTTGTAGTTTCTTGGAGGATACTGATTTTGTGGGTGGTACTGAGGTTGTTGTTGATAGCTTTGTTGAGGAGGTTGATAGACTGGCTGAGGATGAGCTGGAGCAGGAATGGTGACTGCTGCTATTGACCTTTGAACGTACTGGGGTCTGCCCCTGTTGGTGTGAATGGCATTGGTCTCGCCAGTTCTTCTCGGGCCTGCAAAAGGCTTTCTTGTACCACTGGACGAGCTGGCACCATTGTCAGAGATCTTACCCATTTTTAACAGGCTTTCAATTCTCTCCCCAGCTATGACAACATCTGCGAAGCTAGTGGAAGAGAAAGCAGCCAACCTGTCAATATACGTTCCCTGAAGAGTGTTCATAAACATGTCTGCCATTTCTCTCTCAGACATAGGTGGTTGAACGGCAGCAGCCAATTGCCTCCATCTCTGGGCATATTCTCGGAAACTTTCCCTTGACGACTGTGACATGCCCATTAGGAGAGTCCTGTTGGGTGCCATATCTAAGTTGTATTGATACTGTCTGATGAAGGCCTCTGCCAGGTCCTTCCAGCATCTCACAGTTGCTCTTGTCAAATGGGAATACCATTCCCTTGATGCTCCAGTCAAGCTGTCTTCGAAGTAGAACATCCAGAGCTTCTCATCCATTGTATAGGCCTTCAGCCTTCCCAGAAATGATTGCAAATGAGTCCGGGGGCATGAAGTCCCATTATACTTTTCGAAACAAGGAGGCTTGAACTTATGGGGGATCCTGACCCCGTCTACCAAACCCATATCCATGACGTCGAAGCCCAAAGAATTTTGAGACTCCAGTGATCTCAATTTCTCAGCTATTTCATCCAATCGTCTATCATAAGCTTCTTCTCCAGCACCCATTACTGTAAATTGATCCTCTTGAGGGTCTTCTTGCAATACCCTGGCTGCAATGGCGGTTCCTTGAATGTTTGCAGGAATATTAATTTCAGGATGGAGATGGGGACCAAACACAGGAGGGTTAACATGAGGTTGTACCCTTTCATTGTTACTTGTGCCAGCAGTCCCCACATGGGGCTCCTCTTGATTCCTCCCTTCTACCAAAGCTCTGAGCCTCTCCTGGCTTTGAGCTAAGTTGTTCATTACTTCCATGAACTGTGTTATCTGAGTTCTCATCTCCAACCTTTCGTTGGCCATCTGGTTTCTGACCTCCGTAAGGTCCTGCTGCATCTGGTCCATCTGGATGCCCGGAAGATTGTTTCTAGTTGGGTACCTGTGTGGCCTGTTGAGGGGAAATACCCGGCGACGAGCAATAATTCCTGAGATTCACAACAGAGGTTAGCAACAATAAAACAGAAACCTACAAAACAAACAAAAGGGTTAGTATGCAATGCAGTTATGCTTATTTGTTCTCAAGGTATCCGATTTGGCGTTCAGTTTTGACCCTTCCAGACCCTTGAAGATGATGTTGTTTGAAGTTGCTTTTGAAGTAAACTTGGATGGAACAAACTAACACAAATATATTACAGAAGGTGAAATAATACAACTTGTTCAATTTACAACACAAGCCCTTAAAGGGGTCAAAATACATCACAAAAAAGCAAAAGTACATGGAATAGGAACAACAACAAGCAAATGATCAAACTCCAAGGCCAAACTCATCCTCACGAACTTCCTTAAGAAGTGCTTCGGTCACAGGATCAGCCGGACGCTCCGTAAGATTCCGGATAAGGAGGTTCCGGGTAGCAACAGCTGTAGTCAACTTCTTGTTCTGACTTTGGTCTTTAGACCTCTTCACTCCTGCTTTGATTTTTAGCTCTGATATTTCCCTCTGGGCTGCTGCCAGGGCTTCTTCTATCTGCTCCATCTTGTCCTGAACTCTCTTGTCTTCTAGAGTACGGGCCTCGGTGATCCTGACCCACCGGGCTTGACTCTCCTTCAAATACAAGTCTGTCCTTGCTCTCTGGAACTGGGCTTCTTTGCAAGCATTCTTCAGAATTTATTCACCAGCCTTAGACTTTTTGATATAATCTCCAGACTTCTCAATCTTAGTCAAGTGTTCCACTCTCAACTTCTCCAATCTCTCAATCTCCCTCACACCTTCACTCCTCTCCCGGAGGGTTTTTTGCAAGGCCTGGGTTAGCTTCTCATTTCTTTCTTTCAAGCTCTCAAACTCCTCCAAACTGATAGTGGCAGGGGGTGGTGCTGAAGATGACTCAGGCATGTCTTCTATGGTGAAGGGCATTCCAGAGAATTGGGCCCTGGCATGGGACCACTCATAATATTGTGCTGACGCCACATTATTGCACTTCCCCAGAATGGTGATTCCCTTGGTTTGAACATGATCCCAGGCCCAGGCAGCCTGCCTAACAACAGCCAAATTAATCTTATTCTCACAGTAGAGGGTCTCCACCAAGTCCTGTACCCTAGGAGTGTGGACCAGTGCATAGCCCAATTGCCTCTTGAACAGCAGAGGGTTGTAATTGATACTTCCCTTAACTCCTATTAAGGGCACATTGGGAAAGTGCCCACAGCTGGTGAGGATATCTCTGCCCTTGGTGCTTTGAGTACACCATCTGATATCTGCTGAAGTTAGAACAGTGAGTCTTTTAGCCCAGTTGCTTTGCTGATGAGGATTTAGAAATGCATCTGTCCTGGGTAGATGCCTGAGAAGCCAAGCATGGAATAATGGAGCACAACACCTCACTAGCCTTCCCCTCTGCTTCTCATTCCTCTGATGTACTGAGTAATAGAGATCACCCAATAAAGTTGGCACTGGGTTCTTCAGGATGAACAAATGGATTGCATTCTTGCTAATGAATCGAGGCTCATCTGCAAACAACACAATTCCATATACACTTAAAGCCAACAAAGCACAAACAGCTTTCCACTCCCCCAGGGAAGCCTTCAAACTAGCTTGAGAAATTAAGAAGTCCAGGTGAAAACCAGGGATCCCAGCTTTAGAGGTCATATGTTGCTCAATCAGGACAGGCTCCAGATGCAAAGCCTTTGCTACCTCTCCATTGCTGGGAAAGACCATTTCAGGGTTGAAAGGGATTCCAGCCCTGATAGGCAAACCAATCAATGATGAGTATTCTTCCAAAAGAGGGCCCAACTGAAAGTCTTGAAAGGTGAAACATCTCAATGGGGGATCATAAAACTGAATGCAGGTGTGGATCAAACTTCTCTGTGAAGGGTCCAGATCCATAACCATGTCAAGTATATCCCCATAATGCTCCCTGAACAAAGGTATGTGATCTGGAGTGATCAGGGTTTGAATCCTCCTGATGTCTGATAACTCTGGCTGGAAGAAGTGATAGGTGATGTTGCTCTTTTTAGGAGCCATGATGCTGAAGACTGAGTAGAGTGCTGATGACAATGCTGAAGGAATGAGCCACTGATTGGCTGGTGCTGGTGATAGCTGAGGCTGATAACTGAAGCAGGTGCTTGTGAAGATAGGTCAATACTGAAGATGGGGTCAAAACCAAAACCAGATGAAAATGGATACCCTGAAACACAAATAAGCAAATGTCAATATGATGCAATGGTTATGTATGCTAATGATATGCAAGGGTTTGTGACTGAGCTGGATCTGATCAAAAGCTCTGATATAAGTCCATGTGTGTTCAAGAATTCCAGATGGAGGTCTATAAATCCAGTAACCAAGGTGGGGGACTCAAATAAAGAGCCACATGTCCAGGGTTTTAGAATCACAAGAACTGACCCAAAGTGGAGTACTCTTAAACAATCAAAGTAACAGGGTATTCTGAGGTCAAGGTACCTGCAAACCTGTAAACAGCCCAACCCCCTCACAGGTGGTGTTCTAAAACAAGGATCCTCAGACTTGGATCAGTTATGAGAAGTGTAAACACTTCTAACCCGGAGGTACAATGTTTACAATAACCATAACAATTCCTCCTCTAATTCACCTCAGTTTCTGAAGGTCAATACTAAAAGGTCATCCAGACTTAGCAGGCTTCCCAGATAGCCCTAGCATTGCAGGAAATCTGCAACACAGAGTTCTCAAGAAGAAACCCACATCTGAACCGTGTTTCATATTCCCGCACCAGACCGAAATGGAATGGGAAAGAATATGATCCACTCTAGCCTAGGTGTCACTCAGGTCCCAGGTATAGGACCTTAACTCTCAATGAATCACCCACCCACCAAAGCAAATAACCAGATCCAGCCAGCAGTACAGTATGACAATACAAATGCAATAAAGAAAGCAGTAAAGTAACTGTACATAAAGCAATAAACAAAAATAAATACAAACACAAACAAGCACATAACACCCCAGTAAACACAAATCAATCAAGCGCTAGGAGGAACCCACAAAAAGAACCAGAAGCCCTGGTTGCAATATAAGGGTCCCCAGCAGAGTCGCCAAGCTGTCGCTCCCGATAAGTGGGACTAACCCAAATAAAGGTACAGACGCGAACGGTCGGCGAAGGGACGTGAGAACACACAGCCGTGAACTCACTGGAGATGAATAGAGTCACCAGCTAGGCATTTTTATCCCGAAGGAAAGGTAATGCTGCATAAACCTAGAAAGATATGGATAAGACGGTTTGCGAACCAGAGAGACTGAGAAAGGGGGTTGGTTACAACCTGGGAAGGTATTAGCACCCAGATTGTCCGTCGTACTCGACGGGATCCACGCTTAAAAGATTTGTGTTTTAAAGGGGTAGTGTCAGTGCAATTTGTGTGTAAAATAGCTGGAAAAGAATGTACAGGTGTCAGTGTAAAAGAAGTGTAAAGTGTATAAGAGAAGTGTCAGTGTGAGAACAGGAGTAAGATGCTCAAGATCATGAGGCTTAAAGAATAATGCTGGAAGGAGGGGGAATATACAGAGACTTTTGTTCGATAACTGTTAAGTTATGCCTACGTATCCTCTCGTGCAATGAGGAAGTCAGAACACCGTAGTTCGACCCAAAGAGACTGAAAGGTGAATTGACTTGTGAACTGCTTACTTGCCTATGCTCAAGTGTATGACCTGTCTGGCTCAGGTGCTAACTGTCTTGCATTAGACGGAAGAAGCAAGTTCTCGTTTGTGAGTGAATGAGATGAGAAAAGAATCCCGAAGGAGACGATTATTGTTTGTTTTTGAGTTTTCAGTCTTTTATTGCTTTTGAAAGTTTGTCATAAGTTAATGAGCTTAAGCCTAAACCAATGGATTTAGTAAACTCATCACATCTTCCCTCTGATTAGGGGTAATGAGAATACCTTAAGTGTGAAGTCAGATTCTCACACTTAATCACCTTTGATATAGGATTAAGATCATTAACCTGCTTGTGATTATTTAGATGTTTTTGGTGTTTTTGTTTAGTGTTGAGTAATGAGGTTAAGCCATAATCAAGGATTAAACAGACTCATTACACCATCCTAATAGAAGGATAATAGATGAGAATGTTTAAGCTGAGGAAAACTCCTCAACTTAATCCATGATTAGGGATTAAACTCATGACAAGACAAGCCTTTGATTAAGTGCATTTTATTTAATGGTATGATGATGAAGTGGATTTTATGATTTGTAAGACAACTTGAGGGGGACTTGTCCATTAACACTAGGGTTAGTCCTTCTTAACCAATTAAGGAAGAATTAGAACCCTAATGCAAGGCCCAAGTTACAAGCTTGATGTCTTGATGATTATTAGATGAATTGATTAAGAGATTTAAACACATTAAGGGTTTAACACTTAGGATTAAAGTTATACACTCCATCCTAATAGAAGGATGCAGGCATAAGCTTAATCACAAAGCCTTAAAGCCTTTAGGGTTTAGTCCCTGATTATGAGATGAGAAGAGAAGACTCAAGAGAGACACAAAGGTAAAACTATGAGGGGGGACTAATCAAAACCCTAATCATTGTCATGCTTGGTTGTTCCTAAGGTTTGTGAGGTTAATAAGAGAAATCTTCAATGGAACCACCAGGAAGCAGATGAAAAGGAGCAAGGAGAAGCAAAGTAACTTGCTTCATTTAAGAAGACAAGTCACTTGAAGAAAGAAAGTAAGAAGAAAAAGAATGAGCAAGCTCAATCTCAAACACATAACAAAATGCAGCAATGGATGCTAGAGAGATGAAAAGAAAGGTTATGAGAAGTGAAGGCAAATTCACTTCCCAAGTTTACTTACCACCTGAAATGTTAGAAAGGAATGCAATGCAATGCACAATGGGATGAAATGGTATGATGCAAACCAAAACCAGGAGCATGTTGATGATGATAATGATGTTATGGAGTGCTATAAACATGAGGCAACACATGGAGATGATCATACAAGTTCATGAATGCAAATGAAGCAAGTTGAGAAGCATGGACATACATGAAAAGTTATGAAACATACATGGCATACAACATGGCAAATGCAAGATGAAATGATCACACATGCTTTCTACATGTCTTAAGATGTCAAATGAATCACATGAATGCTTGAAATGTCATGGTAAGTCATGCTATGCAAGAGAATGCAAGAAGGATGCAAATGGAAGCCCAAATTAGGGTTTATGGATCAAACAACAAACAAAAAACCCAAAACAGAAGCAAACCCTAAGATAAAAAATGGAAAATGCCACAAAAAGGACCCTTAAACCTATAATAAACCAATGTCCAAAGGGGAGGTCTCAACTCTTAACCAATCTCAAGTTATGATTTTTCTAAGTTATTAGGGTTTTTAGGGTTCCTAAGCAAAAGAAATGCCAAACAAATTGAAAATGAGGAAACAAACCATGGCAATTTAATCCTAGAGACTACATGCTAAACACAAAACAATGCAAAAAGAATCAATGTCCAACTCTTCTCAAATAGGCAGAAATGATTTTTTGAACTCATGATCAAAATAATGCACAAAAAAATGATTTAATTCAATGAAAAATTCTTAAAATGCATCAAGATCAAAAAAGAAATTTGGTTTGAAGGTTGGACAATGTTTCTAAATGTCTTAGAACATTTCATGAATTTTTTTGTAATTTTTAAATACCTAAAAGTATTTTTAATTAATTAATTTCCATTAATCAATTAAAAATAATCTTTTAAATATTTAAAAATACTTTTTTAATGATAATAAATAAAATAAAAATATTTTTGTGTTTACAAAATTAATAAAACTCAGAGGAAAAAGTTTCATAATTTTTAAACCTTTTTTGCTATTTTAAAATAAATATGCAAGTTAAATGAAAAAGAAAATGAAAATAAATTAAATAAAGAGAAAGTAATCAGGATGGAGGGCCAGGATTGGGTCTGGATTCAAATTTGTTGACCAGCGCGCAAATGAAGGGTCCAGATGGCTTCTGATCAAATTAAATTAATTATGGATTAATTAAGATAAACACGTGGATTAGGGCATAATGGCTTGATCTGAACCATCCATTCGCGCGGGGAGTCAAACATTTCAACGCAATCAACGCTCAGAATTCAAACTAACATTAATGACCTGATTAGGGCATAATCACATTCAGGCTGCCGGAGAAGACTTCCGATCGTCTTCTCCGGCCAGCACCCCCCTGAGAAATCCTCAAAACCCTAAAAAGCCAACTAAAATGAAATCTAAGAATTGGGAAATGTTCCTTACACACTCACGAATCAAAACCCTCTCTCAAAACAAATTTAAACTTCCTAACTAAGCTGAATCGAAGAAAATAAGAACTAGGGCACGCAAGCTTCAGAGAGCAATTAAACTCTCATTCCAACACCATTTCAAAAACCAAAAGCACCAGGATACTCAGTGAAGCATAGAGAATAAGTTTATAACATGAAAAATGATTTCTGGAAAAATAATTTTCAAGCTACCTGAGATTCGAAGCTTTCACTCTGATGACTTTCTGGCCACTTCCTTCAGTGCAATCCACTCCACTTGATCCCCAGATGATGTTTGAATGCTCAAGAAGAGTTTATGTTGGCTGGATAATGAGTTTGACAAGTTTCTGCTCAAGCTCAGTCAGAAATGGCAGGGATGATTCAGGCAGCTTCAGGTCATTGTGAATGGTTCTTTGTGATCCAGATGGTGAGAGGAGAAGGTCTATGGTGTTTGTTTGTATGTTTGTGAACTGTGGAAAGAGATTCGAATGGAACTGCAAGTTGAGGTGAAGAATGGCAGTGGTGTGTTCTTGCTTGTTTCAGGCCCAAGTCTTGTTGGTTTCTACTCAATGAAACATGGCAAGATGATTGGTGAAGATGGTTTTTGTGTTTGTATGCTGTGGAGACAGATTTGAATGAATATGCAAAATGAGGTGTCTTTGTGAATGTGGTGGTGTGAATGGTTTCAGCCTTGCTAGATGTATGGAATGGCTTGCTCTTTGTCCACATAAACCTCTCTCATTGGTCAGATGATTGGACATGTGCTTTATTGATTGGTAAGTCACCTTTTGCAAAAAGTCAAATTTTGTGTAAGGAAAGTATGGCTCATGATCTAGGCTAGTACAAGATATGGTTCTGGTGCAGCATGGTGTGGCTGGAGGCTAGCAAAGTGCAGTAACCAATGCAGCAAGTTGTAGGAAGTGATCATGAAGATTTTGCAAGTTGTGACTTTTTGGTTCACATGTGATTTCCTTGTCCAACAAACCATAAACCATGGGCATTCTTGGTTCATTCTGAATTTTATGACTTATAGAATGTTTATGTGATGGTTTGAAATGAACTAGAAGTTGCAATTGGCCTTGGTTCATGATTTTGCAAAATTCCCATTTGAAGCATGCCTTGAAAATCAATGATTTTTGCCAACTTTGTCACACCATAACTTTTGATCCAAGAAGAATTTGATCATGTTCTTGTACTTTTTGAAAAGGGAAAGATGAGATCTACAAATTTCATGACCAAAGTTTTTCCATTTGAAGCATTTTTGGATCAAGAATCAAGGCTTGAAAAATGACCTAAAATGAAGCATTCTTGAAAAGTCAACTATGCCCAAAAAGTCAACATTTGCAAAAACTCCAAATTCTTGATTTTTGTGAACTTCAAACCTCTTCCATGATCCAATAAAGATCATATACACTCAAAATGATGAAGATCACCCATTGGTTGGGTCATTGGGGGCCTCAGATGCCCTGATTTTACACTGACTTGTCCAGAAAGTCAACCTTTGATCAAATGACTTCCCCATGGAATTTCTTCATGAAAATTGGTATGCATATTCCCTATACCACATAGAGACCAATGGAAACAAGACTGACCAAAAAATTTGGTGTTATGGCCTCTGAAACCAAAACCCTAATTTTCAGTCAACTGTGCAGTCAAACCTGGCTCTACATCCACTCAAACCCTAGTTCTTGTGATTCCTTTGCATTTTTGACTTTGTGGGAATATAAAATGATGCTTGAGCACACATGGACCCCTTTGAAGTGATTGGCTGCCTTTGGAGTGGCTCAAGAAGCTCTTGGATTGCTCAGATCACAAACCCTAGGTGCAGATGACTTAGAAACTATCCAGTGAATCAAAAATGAGATGTGAGATGATATGATTGTGTTTATGCATATGAGAATGATCACAATCCATGGTGTGAATGAGTGAGGGCAAATTTGGGGTGTTTACAGTTGTCCCTAGGGTTTATGAGGCTTGCAAGAGATCTTCAGGAGAGAAGCCACTAGGAAAGAAGCAGATGAAAGGAGGAAGAAGCAGAAGAAGCAAGACAACTTACTTCACTTAAGAAGATAAGTTTCTTGAAGAAAGAAAGAGGGGAAGGAGCATGAATGAGCAAGCTCACCCTAATACAAAAGTAAATGCAGCAATGAATGCATAAGAGAGATGAGAAGAGATTGTGAGAAGTGAAGGCAAATTCACTTCTCAGACACTTACCACCTGAAAAGCTAGCAACAAGAAAATGAAAAGACATGAAAATGAAATGAGATGCAATGATGCAAACCAAAGTCAGAAGCATAAACATGATGTTAATGATTCTAAGAGATGATGCAAACACATGTCAAGGATTGTGGATGATCATACAAGGATGAGGGTGCAAATGAAATATGCTTTGAACCATAAAAGTTCATGAAAGTTTGTGAAATGGAATGAATGCATAACATGGAAAATGAATGATGCAATGATCAAACATGAGTCTAATGTATCCTAAGATGTCTCATATGTCATGTGGATGCACAAAATCTCATGGCAAGTTCATGTATGCAAGCAAATGAGAGATGAATGCAAATGAAGGAAAAATTCAAAATCAGAAGCAAATGAAAAGATAGAAAATTGAAAATAGGATCAAAGGTACCCTAACCCTACATAAGTTCACTGCCCAAAGGAGGGAACCTAAGTCTTGACCTAATGGAAGTTATGATTTTCTCAAGTTAGCTAGGGTTTCAAGGAACTTCAAAAGGAAAAATGCACATCAAATTGAAAATGAAAGATAATTTCAAACCAATTTTACCCTAGAAACTACATGATATGAAGAATGCAATGTAAGAAGAACCATCATCAAACTCTTCATGGTTAGGCAGAATGAATTTTTCTAAGTTAGAACAAAAATATTGCCTTTTAAGAACTTTAATTCCAAAGAAAAATGTCAAAATAGGTCAAGAACCAAAAAGAAATTTTGTTTGAGTAGTTTGATAATGTTTCTAAATGTATTAAAATGCAATGTGAATTTTTTTGTGATTTTTAAATACCTAAATGCGTTTTTAATTAATTAATCACCATTAACTAATTAAAAATAAACATTTAAATGATTTAAAAATAATTTTTGATGCAAAAAATAAAAATAAAAATATTTTTGGGTTCTGAAAATTAATAAAAGATTTGATAAAAATTTTCAGAATTTTTTAATGTATTTTACTATTTTTAAAAATTTGTGGAAATTAAATACAAAACAAATGAAATAAAAATGAAATAAATGAATAAATGAGAAAGTCAGCTCATCTAAAGGCCCAGATTCAAACCTAGGGGGGCGGGAGTTGACTACGCGCGCTAATGGACGACTGGAATTCAAATCTCACTAATTATGATTAAACCCTAATCCTGAACCCTAATTACTTTCAGATGACCGAAACAGTGTTCCGGCCATCCAATCCTTCAATCTCACTCAAAACGCAATCTTAAGCTCTCTAACTCTCCAGAATCAAACATCTAACAACCCTAAACATGAATCCAGCCCTAAAACTCATTTATTTTCACCCAAGAACAACAATCAAAGCCAAACGGAAAAAACGCAGGAAATTTCAGAGGTTCAATACATGCTTAATACTTGACCATTTTCAAAACTAAACATATCAGAATCATCAGTGAATCATGGAGAACCAATTAGCAACTTAAAAACACGTTTCTGGAAAATTTGTTCTTGGTGATACCTGAACTGAAGCTTTCGAAAATGGTGCTTTCTGGCCAGCCCTTTGCTTCAAACAAGCTCCAATGATCCTCCCCAAATGTTTGTGATGCTTAGCTGGAGTTTATATGGCCTCAAAATGAAAATGGCAGAGGTTCAGTTTGTGAAATGAGGAAATCGTGTTTTTGATTCTAGGCTTTTTAGGTCAAAGTGATGGTTGGGAAATGATCAGTGGATCATGGTGAGTTGTTCTGTGAAGTTTGTTTTGAGGTTTGAGGCTTGTGTGATGAGATTCGAATGAAAATGCAAAGAGGGAGGTTTTTGTGAACTATGGTGATGCTCTGGTTTTAGGCTCCAAGATTGTGTGAAATGTGATCCTTGAGGCATGTATGTGAAGTTGTGATTGGTCAGAGTAGTTGGCGTGGCTCAGTTTGATTGGTATGGCTCAAGTTGCATAAAGTCAACATTTGTGTAAGTGAAGGTATGGGCTGGTTCAATCATGGTACAAGGGTGTGGTTCGGATCAGCTTACTTCAAGGAGGTCCATGGAAGTCATATTTGGCAGCTGGCACAAGTGGATGAAGGGTTATGGAGCATTTTGCAATTTTGTCCAACTTTGGCCCCTTTTGAGATTCTTGAAGTTTAAGGCATGGAACTTAAGAAATTTTTGAGCCAATCTGAAGTTTAGGTCATATATGATGTTCATTTAATGCTTAGACAACAATTAGAGGTCACATTTTGCCTTGGTACAAGAATTTGCAAGTTTCCCTCTTTGGCACATAAGTGAATTTTTGTGATTTTGTCCAACTTTGCAAGGCCATAACTTTTGTTCTAAAATGAATTAGAATGAGTTCTTATACTTTTTGAAAATGGGAGGATACAATCTACAACTTTCATGACCAAAGATTTTTCATTTGAAGCATTTTTGAATCAAAAAGAGGAGATTGAAAAACTTTCCCAAAATGGCAAGTTTTCATTACAAGTCACTTTCCCAAAATGGCAACTTTGCAAATGGCTTGAAATTCTTTAATTTTGTGAACTTCTAACATCTTCTAAGATCAAATAAAGATCATACACATTCAAAATGATGGAGAAAACCCTTTGGTTGTGTGATTGGGGGCCTCAGATGCCCTGATTTTGCACTTACTTGCTCAAGAAGTCACCTTTTGATCAGATGCCTTCCCCGTTGAATTTCTTCATGTAAATTGGTATGCATGATACTCATAACATATGTAGACCAATAGAAACAAGAATGACCAAAAACTTTGGAGTTATGGCCTCTGAAACCAAAACCCTAATTTTAGGTCATCTGTGCAGTTAAACCTGGCTCTGCTTCCATGCCTTTTTCAGTTCTTGTGATTTTATGACTTCCTTGATCTTTGGAGGATATAATATGATGCTTGAACATACATGGACCCTCTTGAGATGATTGAAGACCTTTGGAGTGGTTCAGATAGCTCAGGGATGGCTCAGATCACAAACCCTAGATGCAGATGACTTAGAACCAATGCAGTGAAGCAAAAATGCAATATGAGATGCTATGATTGAAACTATGCAAATGAAAAGAATCACAAGCCATGGTGAAATGAGTGAGGGCAAATTTGGGGTGTTTATAGCTGCCCCTATTCAAGCATGAGTTAGCTGTGCAGGATGTAAGCAACGGCTTAACAGGCAAACAAGATAACTTGTGGTTGAATACCAAAGACAGTCCAAGATTTGCACTCACTGAATGAAGAAGAAAACAGATATAGATTGTAAAAGGAAGTAAGGTATAATTATAAAGTGCGGGCGACGGAGGACGACCGTCGAGCAGAGGACGACTGCTGGGATAAAGCAATGACGGGGACGACTGACATGCTGGGGAAATAGAGGGATCATGATGGGGACGACCATCAAAATAAAGTAACAAAGATTCTCTGGGGATTAAAGGTAAAGTAAATGATGGGGACGACCATCAAGTTCAAGGGATAAATGAAATAAATGATGAGGTACGATCATCAAAGGTGAAGGACGATCACCTAGCAGGGGACGACTGCTCTGTTGGGGATAAGATGAGGGACGGTCATCTATTGGTGAAGGACGATCACCTGGAAAGGTACGATTGCCAAAAGTATCACGACATAGGACGAATGCCGGAAAAAAGGTCGACGATGGGGACGGCCATCAGATAATCATGATGAAGGAAGATCATCAAGAGGTGAAGGACGATCACCTAGTAGGGGACGACTGCTCTGGGGTTTTATCATGACATAGGACGAATGTCAGATAACAGAATCAACGATGGGGACGGCCATCAGCTAAAATGATGAAGGACGATCATCAAGAGGTGAAGGACGATCACCTAGCAGGGGACGGCTGCTGAAAATATCACGACATAGGACGAATGTCGGATAGGAAGGGGTTCTAATGAATAGAGACTCCGCTGGGGATGATGAAGGACGACCATCAAAAAGGTGAAGGACGATCACCTGGCAGGGTACGGCTGCCGAAAATATCATGACATAGGATGAATGTCAGATAGAAAGGAAATAGTTTATCAAGATTTGCCGGGAATTCTTCTGGGGAATGGTAGACAGAGACGAGTGTCTAAATATAAGTGTTTGACACGGTGTATCGGTTAAAGATGCGGACGAGCATCCTTAAGATTATGATACGGACGAGTATCAGTAGAAACAAACGCTGACGCATGTTTAAAGATGATGGTACGAACGAGTACCAACTGGTTAACAAAGAACACGGACGAGCGTTGATTCTGAGGGGATTTAAGTGGCATATACAAGATACGGGCGAGTATCTGTATGAGTAAAAAGTGACGAGTGAGACATAGACGAGTGTCCAACTTGCTGTGGAGAACACGACACAGACGGGTGTCGGAAGAAGTGTATTATAAACAAGTATTTGGTTTACAAAGTGTTTAGGCAACTATGCTGGGGAAGATGACACAAACAGGTGTCAGGGAATTGTATAGATATACGTAAACATGTATTTGTAAGTGCAAAGGGGACGCTTTGGCTTTCTGCTGGGGATATGACACAGACGAGTGTCAAGAAACATCTGTAATGTATAAGCACCTGTTTGTAGATAACGCTCGGGCGACTTTACTGGGGAATGATGACACGGACGAGTGCCAAAAGGAGCATGTTTCTGTATTTGTGAGGGTAACGAAAATGCTTTAATATTCTGCCGGGGAGTTTGAGAGGTATGTCAGTATTTACAAGTGTTCAGTTTGACCCATGGCTTATGATTATGCAATATGTGTGATTTTTTCCGTAATGCTCCGTATTAGACGGAATGCTACGCTCTGGGGGAAAATATGATGCGAATGCTATGATTATGCAAAGATACCGATCCGGGATTTGGATCCCGTTACTGTGGAGATCTCCGGTTGATCTGCTTGAAGTGGGTATCCCAGCTGGGGATGAGATCATTGGTAGATCTGATAAAATGATTCTGCTTGAGGAAATAAATCACTGATAGACCTGTCTTGGTAATGAGGGACCCAGCTGGGGTTTGCGGGAGCTTTCGTCACTGTTGTGAGATCTTCAGGCATTGCTCTTCTGGATAGAGGCTGAAACTCTGCGGGGAGATGGTTCCCTGTCTGTCACCTAGCTGAGGGGGAATGATGACTGGTAACTCCGCTGGGGATAAAGCAACTCTAGTGCTATTTGGAAGATGTGCTGAGGAAGTGGTGATTTTCCAGCTTGCTGGGGAGAAGTTTTCATGCCCCATGCTGCGCTTTGAATACCTGCAATCCTGTTTTGACAAAAAAAAACGTATAAGTACCCCGAGGTATCCCTTATTGGATTCCATCATAGGAATTTAGGCACTCCTGGGAGCAAATATATTTCCTATAAGCATGTAATTTAGAAAAGACGCATCTATATTTATGCAATCAATATATTAAGGACATCAGACATTTTTGCAAATAAAAATGTACGAGATAAAGTGTGACTAAAAATCTGATTTTATTAATTTATGTGCCCCTGAATGGGCAAATACAGTCAAAGAAACAGATCCCCTGAAATGAGGAGATTGTTACAAATTGAGAAACAACAAGATGCTGGCAATGCTGATGACGCTTCAAGGAGCTTCCCCTTTTGCTATGACTCGTATGACATTGACATTCTTCTCATCTTGCTATCTGAAGAAGGCTGATTCTGACCGATGCTTTATACTTTCAAAGCTTGCCATGTTGTAAGTGATACAGATGAATTCCGAATGCAGTTGTTCGCTTATTCCCTTATTTTGTGTGGATCGCCCTTTCGGGTTTTCAATCCACCGGGATACCCATTTTTGCCTGAGTCATCCAATGCGGCTTTTCAACTCAGCGGGTGTTCATTTTTTATTATTTTCCCTTACTTTTGCCCGAGTCTTTTATTCTGTTTTTGACTCGCCGGGATGCCCTATTTTTGCCTGGACCTACATTCTGTTTTTATGTCCACCGGGTCATTTTTATGCGAAGTATTTTTTAACTGCATCCGAATTCACAGGGGACAGGAAGTCTTCACCATCCATACTACTGAGCATCAGTGCTCCTCCAGAGAAAACTTTCTTTACTATTAACGGACCATCATAATTCGGAGTCCACTTGCCCTTGTAGTCCATATGAGGAGGGAGGAGTCTTTTCAGCACAAGATCTCCTACTTGGTACTCTCGAAGCCTGACTTTCTGATCGAAGGCTTTCTTCATTCTCTTCTGATACAGCTACCCATGACAAATTGCAGCCAATCTCTTCTCTTCAATCAGATTCAGTTGTTCGTATCGGGATCGGACCCATTCTGCTTCGTTTAGCTTAACATCCATTAGTACCCGTAAGGAGGGTAATTCAACTTCAACTGGTAGGACTGCCTCCATACCATAAACAAGTTGATATGGTGTTGCCCCAGTGGATGTTCTGATTGACGTACGGTACCCATGCAAGGCAAATGGTAGCATTTCATGCCAGTCTTTATAGGTAACTACCATCTTCTGCACAATCTTCTTGATATTCTTGTTAGCTGCCTCAACAACGCCCTTCATCTTTGGCCTGTAAGGAGAAGAATTGTGGTGTTGGATCTTGAAGTCCCGGCATAGTTCTGCCATCATTTTGTTGTTCAAGTTGGAACCATTATCAGTAATGATTCGCTCGGGAACTCCATACCGACAGATGATATCTCTCTTCAGAAATCGGGCTACCACTTGCTTGGTAACATTCGCATATGAAGCTGCTTCAACCCATTTGGTAAAATAGTCAATGGCAACCAGGATGAATCTGTGGCCATTTGAAGCAGTCGGTTCAATCTTACCAATCATATCAATGCCCCACATGGCAAAGGGCCAGGGTGAAGACATCACATTTAAAGGATTAGGGGGTACGTGCACTTTATTCGCATAGATCTGGCATTTTCTGGCATACGCACAACAGTCTGCATCCATTGTGATCCAGTAATAGCCTGATCTCAACAACTTTTTAGCCATTGCATGCCCTCCTGCATGGGTACCAAAAGATCCTTCGTGCACCTCGTGCATCAACAGGTCTGCTTCTGCCCTATCAACACATCTAAGAAGTACCATATCAAAGTTTCTTTTGTACAAGGAACCGTCAGCGTTCAGGAAGAAACTACCAACTAGCCTTCTTAATGTCTTCTTGTCGTTGGAAGATGCCCCAGGTGGGTATGTTTGATCCTCCAAGAAGCATTTAATATCGTGGAACCAAGGCTTATCATCTTTAACAGCATCTGCTGAGAACACGTATGCTGGTCTATCAAGTCTGGATACTGAGATCCGAGGCACAAAGTTGGTAGCTTGAACTTTGATCATAGATGAAATGGTAGCCAGAGCATCTGCAAACTGATTCTCGTCTCGAGGGATATACTCAAGCTTGACTGTTGTGAAGAAAGTCAATAACCTCCTTGTATAATCCCGATAAGGTATTAGATGATCTTGGTGGGTGTACCATTTTCCGTTGGTTTGATTAATTACCAGAGCTGAATCTCCGAACACAGTCAAAGTCTTGATCCTGAGGTCAATGGCTTCCTCAAGACCCATAATACAAGCTTCGTATTCAGCTTCGTTGTTAGTGCAGTTAAAGGTGAGTTTTTCCGAGAATGGCATGTGAACTCCCTTAGGTGTAATGAGTACTGCACCAACACCACGACCATTCATGTTAACAGCCCCATCAAACATCATAGTCCATTCTTCTTCCGGGTCAGGCCCTTCGGTGTGAATAGGCTCTTCATGATCTTTTGCTTTTATGAACATGATGTCTTCATCAGAGAAGTCAAATCTCATAGGCTGGTAATCATCAATGGGTTGCTCAGCAAGATAATCAGACAATACACTGCCCTTGATGGCCTTTTGAGATGTGTATTGGATGTCATATTCCGTGAGGATCATTTGCCATCTTGCAACCCGTCCGGTAAGTGCTGGCTTCTCAAAAATGTACTTAACTGGGTCCATCTTAGAGATCAATAAATTGGTGTGGGTCAACATATACTGCCTTAGTCGGCGAGCAGCCCACGCTAAAGCACAACAAGTTTTCTCAAGCAGTGAATAACGTTGTTCACAGTCGGTAAACTTTTTGCTTAGGTAGTATATTGCATACTCTTTTCGACCAGACTCGTCATGCTGGCCCAACACACACCCCATTGACTCTTCTAATACTGTCAAGTACATGATTAGAGGTCTTCCTTCAACTGGAGGCATAAGGATTGGAGGCTCTTGTAAGTATTCCTTGATTTTGTCAAAAGCCCTCTGGCAGTCTTCATTCCACCTGACCGTTTGTTCTTTCCTTAACAGCTTGAACAAGGGCTCACAGGTTGCTGTAAGGTGAGATATGAACCTTGAAATGTAGTTTAATCTACCTAGAAACCCCCGAACTTCTTTCTCATTCTTCGGTGCAGGCATTTCTTGAATGGCTTTGACTTTATCAGGGTCAACTTCAATCCCTTTCTCACTTACAATAAATCCCAGCAGCTTACCAGATCGCACCCCAAATGTGCACTTATTGGGGTTTAACTTCAGTTGGTACTTCCTCAGACGTTTGAATAGCTTCAACAGATTCACCAGGTGGTCTTCTTCCGTGAGGGACTTGGCAATCATGTCATCCACATAACATTCAATTTCTTTATGGATCATGTCATGGAATAATGTTACCATAGCCCGTTGATAAGTGGCACCCGCATTCTTCAGTCCGAATGGCATCACCTTATAGCAGAATATGCCCCAGGGTGTGATGAAAGTTGTCTTCTCCATGTCTTCAGGTGACATTTTGATCTGATTATATCCTGAAAATCCATCCATGAAGGAGAATACCGAGAACTGAGCCGTATTGTCGACCAATACATCAATGTGAGGTAAAGGGAAGTCATCTTTCGGGCTGGCTCTGTTCAGGTCCCCGTAATCCACACACATCCTCACCTTGCCATCTTTCTTAGGCACAAGTACAATATTAGCAACCCAAGGCGGATAGCTAGTCATAGCAAGGAAACCGGCGTCCCACTGCTTTTGTACCTCTTCTTTTATCTTCATTGCCATATCTGGGCGAGTACGGCGCAGCTTCTGTTTTACTGGCGGGCAGTCTTCTTTCAAAGGCAGCTTGTGCATGACAATGTCGGTGTCCAACCCTGGCATGTCCTGATAAGACCAAGAAAAAACATCCACGTATTCCCGAAGCATGCCAATCAGTTGCTCTTTCACTGAATCTTGTAAGTTGGCCCCGATCTTAACTTCTTTCATGTCTTCTTCCGTACCAAGATTAACCGTCTCAACCTCCTCCTGATGATGAGTGATAACCTTCTCCTCTTGCCTTAACAACCTGGCTAGCTCTTCAGGTAGCTCATAATCTTCTTCAACCCCTTCATCAACTTGATTGATTGGATTGTCAAAGGCATACGAAGTCACAGCAGTGTTGTTGTCGGTGCAGTCTGAAGGGTACTTTCTGCAAGGGTTTAGATTGGTTTAATTTAGTGATCAGTTTTATCTTATTTAGAAAAAAGTGAAAATGAAGTTATTTATTCTGAAAAACATTGCCATTTTATTTTTGTACAAAAAGAAAAATGAAAAACAGTGAGCGGAAAAGAAAAGACTCATTTGCAAAAGATGTCCTGATATTCATTAATTGATCTTTGCACAAAATACAAGATGGCCCGATTACAAAATGAGTCCTGACATCTTGGGCAAGATGCAGGACTTGATGCATGCTTTAAAATACAAGAAATAATAATTACTCTGCAGGAGTAACCCTTATAATTTCCTGGGAAGACCAGTTTGAGACATGGCTCCCCGGGGTCCTTGGACGTATCCAGCTTTCCAGGTTGCGCTCGTCCTCTGACTCATCTTCCAAATTGTTCACAGCATCCGGGGTGAGCATCCCCCCGCTGACAAACTTGGGCTCCTTTGCAGCCTCTGATTGATCTTGTTGAGTTGGTCTATAACCCAACCCAAATCGGTCTTCTTTCTTTTCCACGGGCAGCAACTTGCCCCAGCCTTGGGCGGTACCTTCCTCAACAACCTTCCGGGCTTGCTGATATGACGCGATGGAAGTTCCTAGTACAACAGATGCTTCATTAATGTTCAAGGAATCAAACCCCTGTCTCATGGTTTCATGGATCTCCCCATCCATCTCAATGTACTTATACGTAGCCAGCTGGCTAACAAAGATGTCCTCCTCCCCACAGATGGTGATGATTTGGCCTTCCCACTCGAATTTTAACTTCTGGTGAAGGGTAGACGTAACAGCGCCAGTGGCGTGGATCCAGGGTCTACCCAACAGACAACTGTAGGCCGGCTGTATGTCCATCACAAAGAAGGTAGTTTTGAAGGTCTGCGGGCCAATCATCACAGGCAGATCAATCTCCCCAAGCACTGATCTTTTAGAGCCATCAAATGCTCTCACCACCAAATTATTCGGACGCAATGCCAAGCCATCATACTCCAGCTTCACTAAGGCTTTCTTTGGTAGAACATTGAGTGATGATCCAGTGTCCACCAGTACATGAGATAGAACAGCACCCTTGCATTCCAAGGTGATATGCAAAGCCTTGTTATGGTTGCGTCCCTTTGTTGTTAAGTCAGCATTGGTAAAGCCCAGTCCATGACTGGTGTTGACTTTTGCCACCACAGTTTCTAGCTGATTAACAGTAATCTCCTCCGGCACGTATGCTGCGTGCATGACTTTCAACAATGCGTTCCTGTGAGCTTCGGAACACATCAACAGTGATAATATGGAGATTTTGGAGGGTGTTTGGTGAAGCTGGTCCACCACCTTGTAATCACTCCTTTTTATGATTCTCATGAACTCGTCTACATCTTGTTCAAAAGATGTCTTCTGAGTATCTTTGGTAGTTGGCTCTTCAGATACCACACTCTTTCCTTTTGCTTTGGCAGCAGCTTCTGCTTCAGCATTAGGTCTTTGTGTTTGTGAGGCAAAAAGGCGTCCGCTTCTGGTGAAGCCTCCGCCTCCCCCAACATTATCAATTTGTGGAGAAGAGGTTGATGAATCCAGAGTGATTTTCTCCCCGTTGCAGTAGAGATCAGAGCCATAATGCCAAGGTATGGCATTATTGCTTTCATAGGGGACTGGTCCAGGCACTGTAATGGTGACCAGACTGATTGCTGCAGAGGAAGGTACCATAACGGTGTGTGGATCATAGTAAATTGTGACTGGTGATCTGGCAGGAAGTGCCACGGTTTGTTGTTGGAAATTGCTGCTGGGAGGAACATTTGATGGGTCATAGTAGATTGTAACTGTTGAGACATCTTCATTAATTTTTGCTGGCGTTGTAGAAGATTCTGCTAATAAAATGGATGCTGATGTTGTAGAAGAAATGGTTGTTGAAATTTGACTTGTTGAAGTGATGGACGGAGTAATTGCTAGTGATATTGATGAATCAGTAGGAATGATTGTTGTTGCTGTTGTAGGAGAATTTGTTGCTGAAGGAATGATTATTGATGTTGTAGGAGATTCTGGGATTGTTGTTAAAGGAATTGCTGGATTTGTAGGCGCCGTTGTTGAAATCTGAAGGATACCATCCTTAATAAGACCATCTATGCCGCTTCTCAACTTTTCACACCCATTGACTGCAATGTTGCAATACCCACAGCCGAGCTCACACCCGGGGAACACTTGGCATTCTAAAAGATGAGCTTTAATTTCAACCAAAGGCGTTCGAATTTGTGAAACACTGGTGATCAAGGTGGATGGTTTGTCTTCCTCAATGGCATTAATCCTAGGCCCGCCATGATTAGGCATAGGATTTCTGTTGACATTCGGAGGAGGTGCAAAGTTGAGGGCTTTAGAATCCACCAGATCTTGGACTTTCATCTGTAATGCTCTGCACTTCTCAGTATTGTGACCAGGCGCGTTAGAGTGAAAGGCACACCTGGCGTTGACATCATAGTTCTTTGGGAGGTTGAGAGGATCTGGTGGTGCCAACGTCCTTAACTCAACCAAGTTAAGCTTCAGGAGTTGTGGCAATAAGGCAGCATAAGGCATAGGGATAGGGTCAATCACCCTATTTGCCTGTGATGGTCTTTGTTAAAAAGGACGCTGTTGTTGGTTGCTATTGTTGTTGTTGTATCTTCTCTATTGCGGATACTAAACTTGTTGTTGATACTGTGGTTGTTGTTGTTGAGGATATGCTGATTGTTGAGGAATCGGAGCTGGAATGGTAACTGCTGCTACTGACCGGTGTACATACTGAGGTCTGCCTCTACTGGTATGAATGAAATTAGTTTCACCGGCTCTTCGGGGTCCCACAAAAGGCTTCCTGGGATTACTGGATGAACTTGCACCATTGTCAGAAATTTTGCCCATTTTTAATAGACTTTCAATCCTTTCACCGGCTATAACCACATCTGCAAAGCTGGTAGAGGAGAAGGCAGCCAATCTATCAATATAGGTTCCTTGCAAAGTATTCATGAACATGTCAGCCATTTCTCTTTCTGACATGGGTGGTTGGACAGCAGCAGCAAGCTGTCTCCACTTTTGGGCATATTCCCTGAAGCTTTCTCTGGAGGATTGAGACATTCCCATCAGGAGGGTCCTGTTGGGAGCCATGTCCAGGTTGTATTGATACTGCCGGATGAAGGCTTCAGCTAAATCTTTCCAGCATCGGATGGTAGCTCTGGTCAAGTGTGAATACCACTCTCTTGAAGCCCCCAGTCAAACTGTCTTCAAAGTAGAACATCCACAGCTTTTCATCCATAGTATAAGCTTTAAGTCTTCCCAGGAAAGACTGCAGGTGAGTTCGTGGACAAGAGGCTCCATTGTATTTCTCAAAGCACGGGGGTTTGAATTTGTGGGGAATTCTCACCCCATCCACTAGCCCCATATCCATCACATCAAAGCCTAAGGAATTCTGAGACTCCAAGGATCTCAACTTCTCAGCAATTTCATCCAATCTCCTGTCATAAACTTCATCCCCAGCTCCCATAACAGTAAACTACTCTTCTTGGGGATCCTCTTGCAAGATTCTCCCCCCAGCAGTATTGCCTTGTACATTTCTCGGGATGTTGACTTCCGGATCCAGATGAGGTCCAAATACTGGCGGATTAATACGAGGCTGGCCTTGTTCATTGTTACTAGTCCCTCCAGTTCCAAGACGAGGTTCCTCGAGAGTTTGTCTTTCCACTAGTTCCCTTAACCTTTCTTGACTCTAGGCCAAGCCAGTCATTACTGCCATGAATTGAGTCATTTGATTTCTCATCTCCACTCTTTCATTAGCCATCTGATTTCTGACCTCAGTCAAATCCTGCTGTACTTGTTCCATCTGAATACCTGGAAGGTTGTTGCGAGTAGGGTACCGGTGCGTGCGATTGACAGGGAACACTCGGCGACGAGCAATGTTTCCTGAGATCATAACAAAGTTAGAAACAAAAATAATAACAAAACCTACAAAACAAACAAAAGTTAGTATGCAATGCAGTATGCTTATTTGTTTTCCAAGGTATCCGGCTTGGTTCTTGGTTTTGACCTTTCCAGACCTCGAGGAAGATGCTTTGATGTTGTTGAGAGAAAAGCCCAAATGGAAACAAACTAAAATATATTATAAAAGGTGAACAATACATAGTTTGTTTTACAATACATGCCCTTGGAGGGTCAAAATACAAAAAAAGAGAAAAGTACATTAAATGGAAATGAACAACAAGCAAATAAGTCAAACACCCAATCCAAACTCATCCTCTTTGACCTCCTTCAGGAGTGCCTCAGTCACTGGACCAGCTGGGTGCTCTGTAATGGTCCTAATGAGGAGGTTCCTGGTGGCAATAACAGTAGTCAGCTTCTTATGCCTGTCTTGGTCCTTTGATCTCTTCAATCCAGCTCTAAGCTTCAACTCTGAAATCTCCTTCTGGGCTGCCAACAAAGCTTCCTGCTGCTTCTTTTCATTGGCCTCTAACTGTTCGATCTTGGCTTGAGTCTTCTGATCTTCTTGAGTACGGGCTTCAGTGATCCTGACCCACCTAGCCTGACTCTCTTGCAGATAGAGCCCAGTCCTAGCCTTCTGAATCTTGGCCTCCTTATAAGAATTCTTCAATATTTGCTCCCCACCTCTTGCTTTCCTGATGTAGTCCTCTGTCTTCTCAATTTTGGCAAGATGCTCTACCCTAAGCTTCTCCAACCTCTCAATGTCTAAGCGACCATCACTTCTTTCCCACAAAGTCTTCTTCAAAGCTTGATATAAGTTCTCATTCCTTTCCTTCAGTTTCTCAAATTCTTCTAGGCTGACAGTCGCTGCAGGTTGTACTGTTGAGGGTCCAGGTATGTCCTCTAAGGTGAAAGGAATTCCAGTAATCTGAGCTCTAGCACAGGACCAGTCATAGTATTGAGCTAAAGCAATATTATTACACCTTCCTAGAATTGCCATCCCTTTTGTCTGGATGTTGTCCCAAGCCCAGGATGCTTGCCTGACAACAGCTGAATTAGGTTTCACTTCACAATACAGGGTCTCAGCTAAATCTTGCACTCTAGGAGGGTGAACCAAAGCATAGCCCAGTTGTCTTTTAAACAGCAAAGGATTGTAGTTGATGCAACCCTTCACTCCTATTAGAGGTACATTTGGGTATTGTCCACAGCTGGTGATAATGTCCTTGCACCATCTAATATCACCTGAAGTCAAAGCAATGAGCCTCTTGGCCCAATTCTTCTGTTGGTGAGGATTCAGGAAGGTATCTGACTTAGGCAGGTGTCTGAGCAGCCAGGTGTGAAACAATGGAGCACAACATCTTACCAACTTTCCTCTTTGTTTCTCATTCCTCTGATGAATGGAGTAGTAAAAGTCTCCTAGCAGTGTGGGTACTGGGTTCTTCAGAAGAAACAGATGGATGGCATTCTTGCTGACAAACTTGGGCTCATCTGCAAACAGTATAGCCCCATATATGCTGAGGGCTAATAGTGCATAGACTGCCCTCCATTCTCCTAATGATGCCTTCAGGATGGCGTGAGAAATCAAGAAATCCAAGTGCAAACCAGGGATCCCAACTTTTGTTGTCATATTTTGCTCAATCAAAGCAGGCTCCAAGTACAGTGCTTTTGCTACTTCTCCATTGCTGGGAGCTGTAATTTCTGGGTTGAAGGGGATCCCTCCTCTGATAGGTACTCCAATCAATGAAGAAAATTCCTCCAGCAGAGGCCCTAGCTGGAAGTCTGGAAAGGTGAAACATCTCAAAGGAGGGTCATAAAACTGCAAGCATGTGTGGATCATGCTTCTCTGGGAAGGGTCAAGGTCCATAACCATGTCTAGGATTCCTCCATAATGCTCTCTAAACAATGGGATGTGGTCAGGTGTGATAAGTGACTGGACCTGCCTAATACCAGTCAACACAGGCTCAAAGAAATGGTAAGATATGTTGCTCTTCCTGGGAGTAGTCATGAATGCTGAAGAGGATGAAGATAGGTGCTGATGAAGATCACAGACTGATACTGGAAGTGAGCCACTGACAGGCTGATGTTGGTGATGATGAAGATAGCTGAAGCAGATAACTGATGAAGTCAGTTGAAGCAGAGGTCTATGCAAAAGAAGGGGTCAAAACCAAACCAGATATGATGTGGATACCCTGAAAAACAAATAAACAAATGTTAAATGATGCAATAAGGATGTATGCAAATGATATGCAAGGGTTTGTGATCAAGCTAGATCTGATTATCTGTCTTGATATAAGCCCATGTATGTCCAAAGAAGGTCCAGATGAAGGTTCAGAAATCCAGTAACCAAGGTGGGGGACTCAAATGAAGAGTCACATGTCCAGGGTTAATCACAAGAACTGTCCAAAATGAGGTACTCTTAAACCAAATAGTAACAGGGTATGATGTGGCCAAGGGTACCTGCAAACCTGTATACAGCCCAACCTCCTCACAGGTAGTGTTCTAGAACAAGGATCCTCAGACTTAGATCAGTTATGAGAAGTGTAAACACTTCTAACCCGGAGGTACAGTGTTTACAATAACCATAAAAGATCCTCCTCTAATTCACCTCAGCTTCTGAAGGTCATAATAAAGGTCATCCAGACTTAGCAGGCTTCCCAGATAGCCCTAGCACTACAGGAAATCTGTAGCACAGAGTTCTCAAGAAGAAACCCACATCTGAACCGTGTTTCATATTCCCGCACCAGACCGAAATGGAATGGGAAATAACATGAACCACTCTAGCCTAGGTGTCACTCAGGTCCCAGGTATAGGACCTTAAACTCTCAATGGAACCCCACCCACCAAAACAGAAGCCAGATCCAGCAATGATAATGACAGTATGAAATATGAAAAACTGTAAGGAAAGCAATAGATAAAGCTGTACATAACGCAGTAAATAAAGTAAACAAATAAACACAATTAGCATATAACACCCCAGTAAACACAAATCAAACAAGTGCTAGGAGGAACCCACAAAAAGAACCAGAAGCCCTGGTTACAGTATAAGGGTCCCCAGCAGAGTCGCCAAGCTGTCGCTCCTGCCTGATGACACAGGGCCAAGAGGGGTACAGACGCGAACGGTCGGCGAAAGGGAGTGAGAACACACAAGGGTGAACTCAGAAGAAAAGAAAAGAGTCGCCAGCTAGGCATTTTTATCCCGAAGGAAAGGTAATGCTGCATAAACCTAAGGAAAGATGGATAAGACTTGCGAACCAGAGAAACTAAGAAAGGGGGTTGGTTACAACCTGGGAAGGTATTAGCACCCAGATTGTCCGTCGTACTCGACGGGATCCACGCTTGAAATATTTGTGTTTTAAAGGGGTAGTGTCAGTGCAATCTGTGTATCAAAGCTGGAAAAGAGTGCAAGTGTCAGTGTAGAAGAGATGCGAAGTGTATAAGAGAAGTGTCAGTGTAAGAAAAGAAAGTGATGCTCAAGACTATGAGGCTTAAAGAATAATGCTGGAGGGAGGGGAAATATACAGAGACTTTTGTTCGATAACCGTTAAGTTATGCCTACGTATCCTCTCGTGCAATGAGGAAGTCAGAACATCGTAGTTCGACTCAAAGAGACTGAAAGGTAAATTGACTTGTGAATACCTTAAGTATGAAGTAAACACCTCACACTTAGTCACCATGATGTAGGATTAAGATCATTAACCTACTTGCAATTATTTAGATGTTTTTGGAGTTTTTGTTTGGTGTTAACTAATGAGTTTAAGCCATAATCAAGGATTTAATGGACCCATTACACCATCCTAATAGAAAGATAATAGATGAGAACATTTAAGCTGAGGAAGATACCTCAACTTAATCCATGATTAGGGATTAACCTCATGACAAAACAAAGCCTTTATTAAAGTGTATTTTAATTAATGGTAAGATTAAGAAATGGATTTTATGGTTTGTAAGACAACTTGAGGGGGACTTGTCCATTAACACTAGGGTTAGTCCTTCTTAACCAATTAAGGAAGAATTAGAACCCTAATGCAAGGCCCAAGTTACAAGCTTGATGTCTTAGTGATTATTAAGTGGATTGATTAAAGGATTTAAACACATTAAGGGTTTAACACTTAGGATTAAAGTTATACACTCCATCCTAATAGAAGGATGCAGGCATAAGCTTAATCACAAAGCCTTAAAACCTTTAAAGTTTAGTCCTTGATTATGAGATGAGAAGAGAAGACACAAAGATGACACAAAGGTAAAACTAATGGGGGACTAATCAAACCCTAATTGTTATCATGCTTGGTTGTCCCTAGGGTTTATGAGGCTTGCAAGAGATCTTCAGGAGAGAAGCCACCAGGAAAGAAGCAGATGAAAGGAGGAAGAAGCAGAAGAAGCAAGACAACTTACTTCATTTAAGAAGATAAGTTGCTTGAAGAAAAAAAGAGGGGAAGGAGCATGAATGAGCAAGATCACCCTAATACAAAAGTAAATGCAGCAATGAATGCATAAGAGAGATGAGAAGAGATTGTGAGAAGTGAAGGCAAATTCACTTCTCAGACACTTACCACCTGAAAAGCTAGCAACAAGAAAATGAAAAGACATGAAAATGAAATGAGATGCAATGATGCAAACCAAATTCAGAAGCATAAACATGATGTTAATGATGCTAAGAGATGATGTAAACACATGTCAAGGATTGTGGATGATCATACAAGTATGAGGGTGCAAATGAAACATGCTTTGAACCATAAAAGTTCATGAAAGTTTGTGAAATGGAATTAATGCATAACATGGCAAATGAATGATGCAATGATCAAACATGAGTCTAATGTATCCTAAGATGTCTCATATGTCATGTGGATGCACAAAATCTCATGGCAAGTTCATGTATGCAAGCAAATGAGAGATGAATGAAAATGAAGGCAAAAATTAGGGTTTACATACAATATGCAATGCAAAATTCAAAATCAGAAGCAAATGACAAGATAGAAAATTGAAAATGGGATCAAAGGTACCCTAACCCTACATAAGTTCACTGCCCAAAGGAGGGAAACTAAGTCTTGACCTAATGGAAGTTATGATTTTCTCAAGTTAGCTAGGGTTTCAAGGCACTTCAAAAGGAAAAATTCACATTAAATTGAAAATGAAAGATAAATTCAAACCAATTTTACCCTAGAAACTACATGATATGAAGAATGCAATGCAAGAAGAACCATCATCAATCTCTTCATGGTTAGGCAGAATGAATTTTTCTAAGTTAGAACAAAAATATTGCCTTTTAAGAACTTTAATTCCAAAGAAAAATGTCAAAATAGGTCAAGAACCAAAAAGAAATTTGTATGAGTAGTTTGATAATGTTTCTAAATGTATTAAAATGCAATGTGAATTTTTTTGTGATTTTTAAATACCTAAATGCGTTTTTAATTAATTAATCTCCATTAACTAATTAAAAATAAACATTTAAATGATTTAAAAATAATTTTTGATGCAAAAAATAAAAATAAAAATATTTTTGGGTTCTGAAAAATTAATAAAAGATTTAATAAAAATTTTCAGAATTTTTTAATGTATTTTACTATTTTTAAAATTCGTGGAAATTAAATACAAAACAAATGAAATAAATGAATAAATGAGAAAGTCAGCTGATCTAAAGGCCCAGATTCAAACCTAGAGGGGCGAGAGTTGACTACGCGCACTAATGGACGGCTGAAATTCAAATCTCACTAATTATGATTAAACCCTAATCCTGAACCCTAATTACTTTCAGATGACCGGAACATCCAATCCTTCAATCTCACTCAAAACGCAATCTTAAGCTCTCTAACTCTCCGGAATCAAACATCTAACAACCCTAAACATGAATCCAACCCTAAAACTCATTTATTTTCACCCAAGAACAACAATCAAAGCCAAACGGAAAAAAATGCAGAAAATTTCAGAGGTTCAATACATGCTTAATACTTGACCATTTTCAAAACTAAACATATCAGAATCATCAGTGAATCATGGAGAACCAATTAGCAACTTAAAAACACGTTTCTGGAAAATTTATTCTTGGTGATACCTGAACTGAAGCTTTCGAAAATGGTGCTTTCTGGCCAGCCCTTTGCTTCAAACAAGCTCCAATGATCCTCCCCAAATGTTTGTGATGCTTAGCTGGAGTTTATATGGCCTCAAAATGAAAATGGAAGAGGTTCAGTTTGTGAAATGTGGAAATCGTGTTTTTGATTCTAGGCTTTTTAGGGCAAAGTGATGGTTGGGAAATGATCAGTGGATCATGGTGAGTTGTTCTGTGAAGTTTGTTTTGAGGTTTGAGGCTTGTGTGATGAGATTCGAATGAAAATGAAAAGAGGGAGGTTTTTGTGAACTATGGTGATGCTCTGGTTTTAGGCTCCAAGATTGTGTGAAATGTGATCCTTGAGGCATGTATGTGAAGCTGTGATTGGTCAGAGTAGTTGGTGTGGCTCAGTTTGATTGGTATGGCTCAAGTTGCATAAAGTCAACATTTGTGTAATTGAAGGTATGGGTTGGTTCAGTCATGGTACAAGGGTATGGTTCGGATCAGCTTTCTTTAAGGAGGTCCATGGAAGTCATATTTGGCAGCTGGCACAAGTGGATGAAGGGTTATGGAGCATTTTGCAATTTTGTCCAACTTTGGCCCCTTTTGAGATTCTTGAAGTTTAAGGCATGGAACTTAAGAAATTTTTGAGCCAATCTGAAGTTTAGGTCATATATGATGTTCATTTAATGCTTAGACAACAATTAGAGGTCACATTTTGCCTTGGTACAAGAATTTGCAAGTTTCCCTCTTTGGCACATAAGTGAATTTTTGTGATTTTGTCCAACTTTGCAAGGCCATAACTTTTGTTCTAAAATGAATTAGAATGAGTTCTTGTACTTTTTGAAAATGGGAGGATACAATCTACAACTTTCATGACCAAATATTTTTCATTTGAAGCATTTTTGAATCAAAAAGAGGAGATTGAAAAACTTTCCCAAAATGGCAAGTTTTCATTACAAGTCACTTTCCCAAAATGGCAACTTTGCAAATGGCTTGAAATTATTAAATTTTGTGAACTTATAACATCTTATAAGATCAAATAAAGATCATACACATTCAAAATGATGGAGAAAACCCTTTGGTTGTGTGATTGGGGGCCTCAGATGCCCTGATTTTGCACTTACTTGCTCAAGAAGTCACCTTTTGATCAGATGCCTTCCCCATTGAGTTTATTCATGAAAATTGGTATGCATGATCCTCATAACATATGTAGACCAATAGAAACAAGAATGACCAAAAACTTTGGAGTTATGGCCTCTGAAACCAAAACCCTAATTTTAGGTCATCTGTGCAGTTAAACCTGGCTCTGCTTCCATGCCTTTTTCAGTTCTTGTGATTTTATGACTTCCTTGATCTTTGGAGGATATAATATGATGCTTGAACATACATGGACCCTCTTGAGATGATTGAAGACCTTTGGAGTGGTTCAGATAGCTCAGGGATGGCTCAGATCACAAACCCTAGATGCAGATGACTTAGAACCAATGCAGTGAAGCAAAAATGCAATATGAGATGCTATGATTGAAACTATGCAAGTGAAAAGAATTACAAGCCATGGTGAAATGAGTGAGGGCAAATTTGGGGTGTTTACACACACCTAATCTGCAATGCCTCGTAGAGCATCAGAAAACAGCAGAAGGGTGAGAAACATTATCATAATAACATTGCATATAATCATATATCTCAACATATTCTCACCACAACATATCGTTCATACACATAAATCTCATATTATTTATGTTTATTCTTCATTTATATTCATTCCGCATAAACATACGACAAGCTATGTTTAAATCACACATATACATTCAATGTATAAATCACATACATATACATATATCAAACATGCATATATATCCGCAAGTATGTTCTTCACACATACCAATCATTTCACAACCTTCCAAATAAACATATGCACAATCATGTTTATTTCAGCATATACATTACAATATATAAAATGCAACTCATAGAGACCGACATACGACTCTATGCAGATGCAATGTGGTACCGACTCAACATTCAGCAAGTTCACTCAGGAACCAAATAGAATCATCACTCGTTACCTAAAGTAACTCCCCGTTGGGCATACGATGTCCCCCATTGCTCACACCAAACATGGGCACACCATGTTTCAAGATTGTTCACACCCCACACGGGCACACAATCCGATCGCTCACACCCCACATGGGCACACGATCAATGTGAACTTAATCACCCATCGCTCACACCCCACATGGGCACACAATGTTTTTGGATTGCTCACACCCCACACGGGCACACAATCTGATCGCTCACACCCCACACGGGCACACGATCGTGTTGTAGTCATCGATCACACTCCACATGAGCACACGACACTACAACGGATTCACAAGGAATCCACAAGAATGCAGACATGATGCTTACATGCAAAAAGACACAAAACATCCTTGAAAATGCATACATTATTCACAACATAATTATGCACTCATCATATACATTTAACATACCTATGCATACAATTCAAGCATAGTAATCACTTGCCCAATGGCCACAACATTATAACAAACCCACATTTCCATAATTAACTCATTTACATTTTATCGGAAAAGTCGGGAAAAAGTCGGCTAAAATTAATATCTTGTAGCATCAATAGTTTCTACACATTCCAAGCTTCAATTCGATATAAGGAACGCCTAAAACGGATACACGAAACTAAAGTTACGACCCAAAACGCAAAACACAAAAACACATCACAAACTTCCAGGCTCGCTGAGTGACCTGGACGCTCGTTGAGCGAGGAAATCACTGGAACTTTCGCTCAGCAAGGAGGAGCTCGTTGAGCGAGCACTGCGAATTCTGCAGTAACTCAGCTACACAACAATCCACTCCAAAACCCCACAAACTCATCCCAAGCTATCCAAACATGATCTAGAACACATTTCTAACCTCATACTTCGATTATAACAACATCTAACCGATTAATCCACCATTTCTAACAATTTATACCAAAACCCTAACATTTTCATCTCTCTAAAACTATCTGAAATCAAACTCAAACCAAACCCCAAGCATACACAATCATATACAATCTTAGAATAACAAAGTTTATCACCCTTACCCGTTCGATTCTTCTCCGCGGAGCAATCTTGAAGAAATTCTCTCTTTTCCTTTTTTCCTTCTCTTTCTCTTCTATCCTCTTTCTTTCTCCTCTTTTATTTCTTTTCTCTTTCTCTCTTACCAACTTTCTATTTCTATCTTTCTATTTCTATTCTATTTCTACTACTAATTCTATTTCTACACTTAACTCATTTTTATCTCTTTTCCAACCAAAATATTATTTTCTCCCAAAATACCAATTCTAACTTATTACTAAAAGTAAAAGTCTAAAATACCCTCTTAATCAATTTTACCCGGAAACTCTCGAAATGGTAAAATCGCACCAACACGCCAACATAACACATATTCACATATAATCACATTAACATAGCACATAATCATGTTAATTCTACAAACAATTCAATTCCCCATTAAATCAAATAAAGACTCAACAAAACAAATGGGAAAATCAAATCAGGGCATTACAACTCTCCCCTACTTTAGAAATTTTCGTCCTCGAAAACCATACCTGATCCAAACAAATCCGGATACGACTCGCACATCCCACTCTCCAATTCCGAAGTCATATTGCCTTCCGCATCGCCTCCCCATGCTACTTTTACAAGCGCAATATCCTTTCCTCTTGTAAACACCCCAAATTTGCCCTCACTCTTTTCACACCATGGCTTGTGATCTTTCATCTTTGCATAAACATAAGCATTGCATCTCATATTGCACATTTGTTTCATTTCCTAAGTTCAAGTTCATCTGGATTTAGGGTTTGTGATCTGAGCAAGCCAAGATTCATCTGAGCCACTCCAAAGGCCTTGAAGTTGTCGCTCCCGAAGATTTGCATCCTGGTACAAGCGCGAACGGTCGGCGAAAAGAACAATGAGAACACACAGCCGTGAACTCATTGGAGATGAATAGAGTCGCCAGCTAGGCATTTTTATCCCGGAGGAAAGGTAATGCTGCATAAACCTAGAAAGATATGGATAAGACGGTTGCGAACCAGAGAGACTGAGAAAGGGGGTTGGTTACAACCTGGGAAGGTATTAGCACCCAGATTGTCCGTCGTACTCGACGGGATCCACGCTTAAAAGATTTGTGTTTTAAAGGGGTAGTGTCAGTGCAATCTGTGTGTAAAATAGCTGGAAAAGAATGTACAGGTGTCAGTGCAAAAGAAGTGTGAAGTGTAATATGTATAGTGTCAGTGTAAGAAAGAGTATGCTCATGATTATGAGGCTTAAAGAATAATGCTGGAAGGAGGGGGAATGTACAGAGACTTTTGTTCGATAACTGTTAAGTTATGCCTACGTATCCTCTCGTGCAATGAGGAAGTCAGAACACCGTAGTTCGACCCAAAGAGACTGAAAGATGAATTGACTTGTGAACTGCTTGCTTGTCAATGCTCAAGTGTATGACCTGTCTGGCTCAGGTGCAAACTGTCTTGCATTAGACGGAAGAAGCAAGTTCCCGTTTATGAGTGAATGAGGTGAGAAAAGAATCCCGGAGGAGACGATTATTGTTCGTTTTTGAGTTTTCAGTCTTTTATTGCTTTTGAAGTTTGTCATAAGATAATGAGCTTAAGCCTAAACCAATGGGTTAGTAAACTCATCACATCTTCCCTCTGATTAGGGGTAATGAGAGTACCTTAAGTGTGAAGTCGGATTCTCACACTTAATCACCTTTGGTGTAGGATTAAGATCATTAACCTACTTGTGATTATTTAGATGTTTTTGTGATTTTGTTTAGTGTTGAGTAATGAGGTTAAGCCATAATCATGGATTAAACAGACCCATTACACCATCCTAAAAGAAGGATGATAGATGAGAATGTTTAAGTTGAGAAAAACTCCTCAACTTAATCCATGATTAGGGATTAAACCCATGACAAAACAAGCCTTTGATTAAGTGGATTTTATTTAATGGTATGATGATGAAGTGATTTTTAGGGTTTGTTAGACAACTTGAGGGGGACTTGTCCATTAACACTAGGGTTAGTCCTTCTTAACCACTTAAGGAAGAATTAGAACCCTAATGCAAGGCCCAAGTTACAAGTGTGATGTCTTGATGATTATTAAGTGGATTGATTAAGAGATTTAAACACCTTAAGGGTTCAAGACTTAGGATTAAAGTTATACACTCCATCCTAAGAGAAGGATGCAGGCATAAGCTTAATCACAAAGCCTTAAAGCCTTTAGGGTTTAGTCCCTGATTATGAGATGAGAAGAGAAGACTCAAAGAGAGACACAAAGGTAAAACTAATGGGGGGAGACTAATCAAAACCCTAATTCATTATCATGCTTGGTTGTTCCTAAGGTTTGTGAGGTTTGCAAGAACAATCTTCAGAGGAGCCACCAGGAAGCAGATGAATAAGATCAAGAGAAGCAAAGTGACTTGCTTCATTCAAGAAGTCAAGTCACTTGAAGAAAGAAAGTGGGAAGAAGAAGAATGAGCAAGCTCAAACTCAAACACAAATAGAAATGCAGCAATGGATGCAAGAGAGATGAAAAGAAAAGTTATGAGAAGTGAAGGCAAATTCACCTCTCAAGTTTACTTACCACCTGAAATGTTAGAAAGAAATGCAATGCAATGCTAAATGAAATGAAATGACATGATGCTAGACCAAACCAAAAGCATGTTGGTGATGATTATGATGTTATGAAGTGCTGCAAACATGAGGCAAGACATGGAGATGTTCATACAAGATCATGGATGCAAATGATGCAAGTTAAGGAGCATGAACAAATATGAAATGTTATGAAGCATACAAGACAAATGACATGGCAAATATGTAATGCAATGATCAATCATGCTTCCTACATGTCTTAAGATGTCAAATGGATCACAAGAATTCACAAAATGCAAAGACAAGTCATGTTATGCAAGGGAATGCAAGAAGGATGCAAATGGAAGCCCAAATTAGGGTTCATGGATCAAACATCAAACAAAAACTCAAAACAGAAGCAAACCCTAAGATAAAAAATGGAAAATGCTACCCAAAGAAACCCTAAACCTATAATGAACCACTGCCCAAAGGGGAGCTCTCAACTCTCAACCAAACTCAAGATATGATTTTTCTAAGTTATTAGGGTTTTTTAGGGTTCTTAACAAAAGAAATGCCAAACAATTGGAAAATGCAAGATCAAATCATGGCCATTTTATCCTTGAAAATACATGCCAAACACAAGACAAAGCAAAAAGAATCAATGTCTCAACCTTCACCAATAGGCAGAAATGAATTTTTGAATCCATGATCAAAATAATGCATAAAAAGTGATTTAATTCAATGAAAAATTCTTAAAATGCATCAAGATCAAAAAAGAAATTTGGTTTGAAGGTTGGACAATGTTTCTAAATGTCTTAGAACATTTCATGAATTTTTTTGTAATTTTTAAATACCTAAAAGTATTTTTAATTAATTAATCCCCATTAATCAATTAAAAATAATCTTTTAAATATTTAAAAATACTTTTTTAATGATAAAAAATAAAATAAAAATATTTTTGGGTCTTAAAAATTAATAAAACTTTAAAGAAAAAGTTTCATAATTTTTAAGAAATTTTAACTATTTTAAAATAAATATACAAATTTAATGAAATAAAATGAATAAAAAAAACAAATAAAATGAAAGTCAGAGGGATGGAGGGCCAGGATGAGCCTAGGATTCAAAGGTGTTGACTGGCGCGTGAATGGATGGTGGGGATGCAATCTGGCCAGATTAAATTAATTATGAATTAATTAATGTTAACCAAATGGATTAGGGCAAATGAAGTGATCCTGACCACTCACTGGCGCGCGGGAAACAAAGATCAAGGGCCCAAGTTTAAAGTTGCTAATTAATGACACTTAAACCCTAATTACACTCAGGCGACCGGAGATGAGCTCCGGTCGTCTTCTCCGGCCATACCAAAACCCTAGCTCCTTATCCAGGCCACCCCATGTCAAATTGACTGCCCAGAAACACTCCCCACACTTCCTACAACCCAAATCCATGATCAAACACCATTTTACCAACAAGAACAGCTTGAATCGAAACCAAACAAAAATGGGGCCAAACTTTCAAACACTCACAAAATGCTCATTTTCCCACCATTTTAGATTCTAAACACATCACAGTGATCCCCAGAGCATGTACTTTCAATTTGTAACAAAAGAAACAAGCTTTAAAAAGTTTGAAGTTTGAGACTACCTGAGGTGAAGAACTGTGAATATGAACTCTTCTGGCCTTGCTTTGATGCAGAACAACTCCCCTGAACCCCTTGAAGCTAATGGAAAGCCTGGAATGAGCTTAGGCAAGCTGCTTTGAGAGATTCACTTCTGGTGTAGCAGGAAATGCACTTTGTGTACAGGCTGTTTCAGTTCAAAGTAAAGGGTGGTTTTGACTCCTTGTGGTATGCTTGACTTGTTGGTGAAGAGAGATGAAGTGTTTGATGGCTGTATAGTGAGATTCGAAGAGAACTGGTTTGGAAGGTGAGAAATGGTGGAGCTCAGGTCAAGCTTGTTTCAGGCTTGAGCTTTGGTGGTTTGAGGCCTATGGAGTGTGTTGAGTTGGATGATGAAGAAAGTTTGAGTGTTTCTTGGCTGTGGAGGCAGATTCGAAAGTTTTTGCAATGTGGTGTATTTTTTGTGAATGTGAGAGTGTGTATGTTTCAGCCTTGCTTCTTGTTATGGCTAGCTTGCAAATTGATAACATAAACAAATCTGATTGGCTGGATGATGTGACTTGTGCTTTTGTGATTGGTAAGTTTGCTTTTGCCAAAAGTCAAAAATCTTGTAAGAGAAGCATGGGCTTGATACTAGCTTGGTACAAGGCTAGGTCTGGCGCATCATGGTGTGGTGAGAGAGCCAGCAAGGTCCAAAGGCCAAGGCAGCAAGTTGAGGGAGCATGATCATGAGTTTTGCAACTTGTTGCTTTATGGTTCACATGTGAAGAAAACCTTGTTACACAAACCAAACCATAGGCAAACTTGATCCAATTCTGATTTTCAGCACTTAGAGAATGTTTATGTGTTGGTTTGAAATGAATTAGAGGCTACATTTGGCTTTGGTCCAAGATTTTGCAAAATTCTCACTTAGGGCATGCCTTGAAAATCAATGATTTTTGCCAACTTTGCATTGCCATAACTTTTGATCCAAGAAGAGTTTGATCATGTTCTTGTACTTTTTGAAAAGGGAAAGATGAGATCTACAACTTTCATGACCAAAGTTTTTCCATTTGAAGCCTTTTTGGATCAAGAATCAAGGCTTGAAAAATGACCTAAAATGATGCATTCTTGAAAAGTCAACTATGCCCAAAAAGTCAACATTTGCAAAAACCCTAAATTCTTGATTTCTATGAACTTCAACCTTCTTCCATGATCAAATAAAGATCATATACACTCAAAATGATGAAGATCACCCATTGGTTGGGTCATTGGGGGTCTCAGATGCCCTGATTTTGCACTGACTTATCTGAAAAGTCAACTCTTGATCAGATGACTTCCCCATGGAATTTCTTCATGAAAATTGATATGCATACTCCCTATACCATATAGAGACCAATGGAAATAAGAATGGCCAAAAAATTTGGGGTTATGGCCTCTGAAACCAAAACCCTAATTTTCAGTCAACTGTGCAGTTCAACCTGGCTCTGCATCCACTCAAACCCTAGCTCTTGTGATTCCTCTGCATTTTTGACTTTGAGGAGATGAAATATGATATATGAACACACATGGACCCCTTTGAAGTGATTGGTGGCCTTTGGAGTGGCTCAAGAAGCTTTGGGATTGCTCAGATCACAAACCCTAGGTGCAGATGACTTAGAAACTATGCAGTGAATCAAAAATGAGATGTGAGATGATATGTTTGTGTTTGTGTTTATGCATATGAGGATGATCACAAGCCATGGTGAATGGGTGAGGGCAAATTTGGGGTGCTTACAGAAGTTATTCAAGAGGGTCCATGTGTGGTCTATGGTCATATTATGCTCCCCAAGAATCAACAAAGTCAAGAAAAGTCAAGGCATTGCACAAAGGTTCAAGCTGAGTTAGGGTTTCACTACACAAATGACCTGAAATTAGGGTTTTAGTTTCAGAGGCCTTAACCCCAATTTTTTTGGTCATTCTTGTTTCTAATGTTCTTAATATGTTATAAGGATCATGCATACCAATTTTATGAAGAAATTCAATGGGGAATGCATCTGATCAATATATGACTTCTTGAGCAAGTCAGTGCAAAATCAGGGCACCTAAGGCCCCCAATCATCCAACCAAAGGGCCTTCACCATCATTTTGAATGTATATGATCTTTATTTGATCTTATAAGTGGTTATAAGTTCACAAAATTGAAGAATTTTGAACCATTTGCAAACTTGCCATTTTTGGAAAGTGACTTGTAATGTAAACTTGCCATTTTGGGAAAGTTTTTCAACCTCCTCTTTTTTATTCAAAAATGCTTTAAATGAAAAATTCTTGGTCATGAAAGTTGTAAATTGGATCATTCCCTTTACAAAAAGTACAAGAACTTGATCTAATTCTTCCTAGAACTCAAGATATGGCTTGTCAAAGTTGGGAAAAATCACATAATTTTCACTTTTGCACCAAAGAGGATTCTTTGCAAAACCACTTGCCAAGGCATTTTGTGACTTCAAAAACTCTTCTAAGCATCATACCAACATAGTGCATTGCCTAAAACTCAGAATTTCCCAAAGAATTGCATCATTCCATGCCTTGAACATGAAGAAATCTCAAAGGGGCCAAAACTTCACATATTTGCAAAATGGCACATAACCTTGCTTCAACTTGTTGAATTGCCTCAAAACCATTTCCATGGACCTCCTTGATCTCAGTTGCGCATGGACAAGCCAAAAAGCCAGCTGCACCATTGCCCATACCTCAAGTACCAAATTTATTGACTTTGTGCAAAAACACCCATGCCAATCAGCTGCAGCCACCACTCATTCCCTGACCTATAACAACTTGATATGTGGACCAAACCCAGCTCATAACACATAAGAAGCCAGCCTGAAACCTAAGATTGCCCAAGTTCTCAAAAATCACCCCTCTTGCAAAAACCTTCGAATCTCTCAGCTCAAGCACTCAAACTCAAAACCAATTCCACCATTCATATCCAAATCATCCACTGATCACAAAGCAACCATAAAAACAACCAAGAACACCCCACAACCAAAACACGATTCTTGGCCAGTTGAAGTGTGAACTCATAAACCAGCCACTCTCAAAGCCTTCCAAGCATCAAAGCTTCCTCAGGAGGTCAAGGGGAGAGGTTTGCACAAAAGGAGGAGGCTCAAAAGCTCCAAACTGAGAAAGCTCAAGCTCAGGTACCCCCTTGAACTTTTTTTCCTGAAATGTGATTTCATGTTATAGAATGGTAGAGTTTGCTTCACTGATCATGCTGAGCTTTGAATTTTTGAAAATGGTTGAGAAATGAGTGTGTATCGAATCTCTGAAATTTTTGCAGTTTGAATGTTTTGATTCGTATCTCTTGATTCATGCCATATAAATCTGTTTTGATGTTGGATTCGTGTTTAGGGTGATGAGAGGAGTTGATATGGAGCTTTAGAGCTCCAGAAATAACCTAGGGAAGAAGTTAGGAAAATGGCTCGCCGGATAAGATGACCGGAACCACTGTTCTGGTCATCAGAAAGTCATTAACCCTAATTAGGGTTTAGCCCCAGTTTGAATAATGGCCCTTGGATCAGTTTCCCGCGCGTGAGTGAATGACCCAGATTTCATGTTTAAACCCTAATCTGAATTAATTAAGTTAACTAATTAGGTTTAGTTTTAAAATAGCCAGATTCAATCCTAGCCCTTGGATAACGCGCGCAGTCAACCCTCCCCTCCCCAGTTTGAATTCCAGCCTTCAGATCAGATTACTTTCCCTTTAATTCATTTTTAATTCATTTTTTCTTATTTATTTTGTACCATTTATTTAAAATAGCTAGAAAATTCCAAAAATATTTTTCTTTTGCATTTTGATTTCAAATAATTTTCTTCACCCAAAAACATTTTTTATTTTCATTTTTTGCATTAAAAAACCATTTTAAAAATATTTAAATGTTTATTTTAATTAATTAATGAAAATTAATTAATTAAAATATCATTTAGGTTTCTAAAAATTCCAAAAAAATTCACATTGCATCTTGGAACATTTAGAAACATTGTCATGCCATCCATACAAATTTCTTTTTGGTTTTGAACAATCTTTGATAATTTTCTTGAATTTAGGGTTCATAAAATTCTTATTTTTGAACCCTAACTTCAAGAATTCTTTCCTTCCTAACCATGAATGGTATGACAATGATTCTTTTTGCATTGATATTCATTTAGCATGTAGTATCTAGCATAGTTTTGTCACAAATTTCTTCTGCATTTTTGATTTGATTTGCATTTTTTCCCTTAAGGTACCTTAAAACCCTAGGTAACTTAGAAAATTCACAACTTTCATTAGGTTAAGAGATAGGTCTTCTCCTTTGGGGTGTATTAACATATGGGGTTAGGGTTCTCTTGATTGCATTTTCAATTTTTTATCTTGTCATTTGCTTCTATTTTTGATTTTTGCATCTCATGTTACATTAAAACCCTAATTTCTCATCTTCCTTTGCATACATCTTGTATATGCTTGCATTCATGAACTTGCCATGACATTTCTTGCATTCATATGACATCTAAGACACCTTAGGACATGTTAGAATCATGCTTGATCATTTCTTCATTCATTTTCCATGATGTTCATTCATTTCATTTCATAAACTTTCATGAACTTTCAAACTTCAAAGCATGCTTCCTTTGCATTCCATCCCTTGTATGAACATCCATGACTCTTGGCATACATTTGAATCATCTCTTAGCATCATTTACATCACGAACATGCTTCTGGTTTTGGTTTGCATCCTTGCATACATTCCATTTTCATCCTATCTCTGTCCCTATACTAACCATTTCAGGTGGTAAGTAATTGAGAAGTGAATTTGCCTTCACTTCTCATCTCTCTCCTCATTCTCTTTTGTGCATCCATTGCTGCATTTTGTTTTTTCTTTAGAGTGAGCTTGCTCACTCATGTTAATCTCTTACTTTCTTTCTTCAAGTAACTTATCTTCTTAAATGAAGTAAGTTAGCTTGTTTCTTCTGCCTCTTCTCCTTTCATCTTGTTCCTCCTTAGTGGCTTCCTTGAAGACTTTCTCCTTTAAGCTTCACAAACCCTAGGATCTCCAAGCATGATAACATTTAGGGTTTTATTAGTCCCCCCTTTAGTTTTACCTTGGTGTCTTCTTTGTGTCTTTCTTCTTACCTCATAAATAGAGACTAAACCTTTAAGGCTTTAGGACTTTGTGATTAGGGTTATGCATGCATCCTTATCTTAGGATGGAGTGTATAACTTTAATCCTAAGTGTTAAACCCTTAATTTGTTTAAACCTCTTAATCAATCCACATAATAACTATTAAGACATAATCTTGTAACTTGGGCCTTACATTAGGGTTCTAATTCTTTCCTTAATTGGTTAAGAAGGACTAACCCTAGTGTTTAATGGACAAGTCCTCCTCAAGTGGTCTTACAAACTTAAAACACATTTCTTAATCTCACCTTCTTAATTAAAATCCACCTAATAATGGTTTGTCATCTAATGAATTTAATCCCTAATCATGGATTGAGTTGAGGAGTCTTTCTCAGCTTAAGTGTTCTCATCTATCATCCTTCTATTAGGATGGTGTAATGAGTTCACTAATCCTTGATTATGGCTTAAGCTCATTACTTAACACTAAACAGAAACACAAAAAAAATTCTAATAATCACAAGTAGGTTTATGATCTTAACCCTACATCATTGGCAATTTAGTTGAGGTGTTTACTTCATACTTAAGTACTCTCATTATCCCTAATTATGGAGGATATAATGAGTTTACAAGCCTTTGATTTAGGTTTAAGCTCATTAACTTATGAAAAATTCCAAAAACAATAAAAGACTTAAAACACCAAAAACAAACAATAAACATCTCCTCCGGGATTCTTTTCTCACTTCATTCACTCATAAACGAGAACTTGCTTCTTTCATCTAATGCAAGACAGTTAGCACTCGATCCAGACGAGTCGTACACTTGAGCATAGATAAGTAAGCAGTTCACAGTCAAATCTTAAAGTCGAACTACGGTGTTCTGGCTTCCTCATTGCACGAGAGGATACATAGGTATAACTTAACTGCTATCGAACAAAAGTCTCTGTGTCTTCCCCCTCTTTTCAGCTATTCTTTAAGCCTAATTGTCTCGAGCATCTTATTCCTTTCTTACACTGACACTCTTCTATACACTTCACGTTTCCTTTTACATTGACACTTGCATTCTTTGCCCAGCTTTTGCACACAAATTGCACCGACACTACCCCCATATAACACAAACTTGTAAGCGTGGATCCCGTCGAGTACGACAGACAATCTGGGTGCTAATACCTTCCCAGGTTGTAACCAACCCCCTTACTCAGTCTTTCTGGTTCGCAGCCGTCTTATCCATTCTTTTTCTAGGTTTATGCAGCATTACCTTTCCTTCGGGATAAAAATGCCTAGCTGGCGACTCTGGTCTTTTCTTTTTCTCGCCTCGTTCATTCGCGTCTGCGCCGTTGATCCTAGTGATCGTTTTTCGGGAGCGACAGCTTGGCGACTCTGCTGGGGAAACCTTGCAACTAGGGTTTCTTAGTCTGTTGTGGGTTTCTCCTAGCGTTTGTTTGTTTGTGTTTATAGGGGTGTTATGTGCTACTTTTGCTTGTTATTTATTGCTTTATTTATTGCTTTCTGTACAGCTTTATTTATTGCTTTCTTTTACAGTTTCTGCATTTTTCATATTGTTATCATTATCATTGTGCTGGATCTGTTTGTTTCCTTGGTGGGAGGGATTTTACTGAGTGATTAAAGGTTCCATACCGGGGACCTGAGTGACACACATGATAGAGTGGCTTCATATTCTTTCCCATTCCATTTTGGTCTGGTGCGGGAATATGAAACACGGTTCAGACATGGGTTTCTTCTTAAAAACTTTGTGCTACAGATTTCCTGTAGTGCTAGGGCTATCTGGGAAGCCTGCTAAGTCTGGATGACCTTTTTATGACCTTCAGCATCTGAGGTGAATTAGAGGAGGATCCTTTATGGTTATTGTAAAACACTGTACCTCTGAGTTAGAAGTGTTTACACTTCTCATAACTGATCTAAGTCTGAGGATCCTTGTTCTAGAACAACACATGTGAGGGGGTTGGGATGTTTACAGGTTTGGAGGAACCCCTGGCCTCATCATACCCTGTTACTAGTTCTTGTTAAGGTTCTATTGTTTTGGGCTATATTTGTGAAACCCTGGACTTGTGGCTCTTTATTTGAGTCCTCCCACCCGGATACTGGATTTCTAGACCTTCATCCAGACAATTATAGACACACATGGACCCTATCAAGGCAGATAATCAGATCTAGCACTTGATCACAACCCTTTGCATATCATACTGCATACATCATCATTGCATCATTCTGACATTTGCCTATTTGTTTTACAGGGTATCCACCTTTCATTGGTTCTAGTTTTGACCTATCTTCTGCTCAGATATCATCATCAGCTATCATCATCAGTCAACTATCATCAGTCGGTTACCTTCTCCAGGCATCTTCTTCAGCATCATCAGCTATTCTTGTTCTTCATCATCATGGATACCATCAGAAAGAGCAACATAACCTACCACTTCTTTGAGTATCCATTGGTTGGCATCAGGCAAATGCAGGCTCTTATTACTCTAGGTCATGTCCCCCTTTTCAGAGAGCATTATGGTGGCATTTTGGACGTGGTCATGGACCTGGACCCTTCCTAGAGGAGCATGATCCATACTTGTCTTCGGTTTTATGACCCTCCACTCAGATGTTTCACATTTCCAGAGTTCCAGTTGGGTCCCTTGCTAGAGGAGTATTCTATATTGTTAGGTGTCCCTATCAGGAGAGGGATCCCTTTCAACCCTGAGATGCCATCTCCTAAGAATGAGGATATAGCCAGAGCTTTGCATCTAGAGGTGGATCTTGTTGATCAGCACATGACATCTAAGGCTGGGGTTTCAGGCCTTCACCTTGACTTCTTGGTTGCCCAGGCTACTAGACAGGCTGCAACTGGGATTGGGATTCTGTTTGTGCCCTCCTAGCTCTCAATATCTATGGTATCATTTTGTTTGAGGACGAGCCTAAGTTCATAAGCAGAAGTGCCATACATCTCTTCATGCTCAGGAACCTAGTTCCCACTTTACTTGGAGATCTTTACTACTCAGTCCATCAGAGGAATGAGAAGCAGAGGGGCAGATTAGTCAGATACTGTGCACCCCTCTTTCACAGCTGGTTATTGAGACATTTGCCAAAGACTGAAGCCTTTCTGAACCCACATCAATCTAAGAATTGGGCTAAGAGAATGATTTGAAGGAAAATTGCGATCTAAACGCAGCGGAAAACAAAAATTTTCCTTTAGTGATCCTTACGAATGAGCATGGTCAGTGATATAATCGTTACCTCTTTGTGGCGATTCAGATCTTTGATGCAGCGATCACAAGCGTTGATGAAGTGCAACGCCTCTACTCAGTCCACACGAACAGCTTCCGGTCACAGTGCTAGCTGCTTACGAACGAAATTATTTGAGTGAGAAAAGAGAATAAAAAACGAAATTGCATCAAGTGAAAGCTTCATCACAAGGGTTCCTTTTATAGACTCTCTTGTGGGCTGCGGGCTAAAAGCCCAATTCACATGATCCATAATAATATTATATATTATTATAATAACTATTATAATAACTATTATTATAATAAATATATTTATTTTATTATTATTTTATAACCATTATAAAATAACAATAATTATTATTATATTATCCGAATTTCTATTTTCACTTAAGTGCACCGTACCTTACGGTGTTCCTTTGATTTCTCTATCTCTCATCAAACTGTCCTTATGTGTGTGACCCTGTAGGATTTCGTAACGTTGGTAATTATATTAAATTATATATTTAACATAATAAACAGTGAGCGGTATCTAGCAACACATCACTGCTACCCAAGTCACGAAAATGTCATGTGATCTGACAAAACCTTTTTCGTGATAATATATGTTTGTACAATTACCCTTTTGCCCCTATGTCTATATTGAACACAAGGCATACACTGTGTCATCCTTGTCCAGTTCAATATTGGGCCCTTAGACATTTCTCCTGTTATGCAGGATTGGCAAATTCCATCTAGGACACTCATGTCCCTCAGCATGCTTCGTGGAGTGCCCATCAACTGTCTTTATGATCATCCAGTTACGGATAATGTTTGATCAGCAATAAAGCACCCGACTCTACATCTAGGGTCCATAGTGGTTTCAGGTCGAAGGGTGGTAATACACCATTATCACCATGAGAATAACTTATGACACTTTGCATAATATACTATGTAGTATTCTCATAGCGGGTCAATCTGGTATAAATATTACTCCTAATATTTATACCTATGTCAAGACTTGATAACTCTTTATCCATGATCCATGAGATGTGATCATCAGTCTATCTTCATAATAGTCTCAATGCTTTAATGTTATCCCACTTTGCAATAAATCTTGACTACGGATATTTTAAGAATAATGTCTTTATGTTTAATGGGATCTCATGATTAAGTCACACTTAACATTTCATTAAACAGACTAACTATTCTAGGGACTTTATTATTCTGAAAGACAAACATAATAAAGAAATGCCTTTTATTATTAAACGAATAATCCGATACAAGTACCAAAAAGTATTGGCCTCTAGGGCTTACACCAACAATCTCCCACTAGCACTAGAGCCAATTAGGCATACCCTTAATACCCATAGATCTAGTATGACCATCATGCTTCTGTTGCGCAAGAGGCTTTGTTAATGGGTCAGCGATATTGTCAAGTGTAGGTACTCTGCATATCTTCACATCTCCCCGATCGATTATCTCTCGAATGAGGTGATAACGCCTAAGTATGTGTTTGGATCGTTGGTGAGATCTAGGCTCCTTAGCTTGTGCGATAGCACCATTGTTATCACAATATAAACCAATGGGATCCACAATGCTAGGGACTATGCCAAGTTCACTAATGAACTTCTTGATCCAAACAGCTTCCTTTGCTGCATTTGAGGCAGCAATATACTCGGCCTCAGTTGTAGAATCAGCAACTGTTTCTTGCTTTGAACTTTTCCAGCTCACAGCGCCACCATTGAGACAGAACACATAACCAGATTGTGATCTAAAATCATCCTTATCTGTCTGGAAGCTAGCATCAGTGTAACCAATTACATCAAGCTCTTCCTGACCTCCATATATCAAGAATGAATCCTTAGTCCTTCTCAAGCACTTAAGGATATTCTTGACAGCTACCCAGTGAGCATCACCGGGATCAGATTGGTACCTACTTGTTGCACTTAATGCATACGAGACATCTGGTCGAGTACATAACATGGCATACATGATAGATCCTATTGCAGATGCATATGGAATCTTATTCATGCGATCCCTTTCTTCCTTAGTTGAAGGGGATTGTGTTTTTGATAAACACAGACCATGTTGCATAGGTATGAATCCTTTCTTGGAATCATGCATATTAAAGCGTCTCAACACTTTATCTATGTATGTACTCTGACTTAGGCCAAGCAGGTTTTGTGATCTATCTCTATAGATCCTAATTCCTAATATATAGGCTGCTTCACCTAGGTCTTTCATAGAAAAACAATTCCCTAACCAAGTCTTCACTTGTTGCAAGGTAGGGACATCGTTTCCAATGAGTAATATGTCATCTACATATAATACCAGAAACACGATCATGTTCCCACTAACCTTCTTGTAGACACAAGGTTCATCTTCATTTTTGATGAATCCATATTGTTTTACGGTTTCATCAAAACGAAGATTCCAGCTTCTGGAAGCTTGCTTCAATCCATAGATTGATCGCTGTAACTTGCATATCTTTTGGGCATCTTGTGGTATGTCAAATCCTTCAGGTTGTGTCATGTACACATCCTCAAGAATATTCCCATTAAGGAAAGCAGTTTTGACATCCATCTGCCATATTTCATAATCATGATATGCAGCGATGGCAAGTAAAATCCGAACAGATTTAAGCATTGCAACTGGTGAAAAGGTTTCATCATAGTCAACCCCATGAATTTGTTTATAGCCTTTTGCAACCAGTCTTGCTTTATAGGTATGTACCTTACCATCCATGTCAGTCTTCTTCTTGAAGACCCACTTGCATCCTATAGGGTTAACTCCTATAGGAGGTTCTACCAAGGTCCAAACCTAGTTTGTGTACATGGAATCCATTTCAGATTTCATGGCTTCTAGCCACTTCTCAGACTCAGGACCAGTTATGGCCTCTTTGTAGGTCACAGGCTCATCTTGATCCATGAGTAATACATCACCCTGATCACTTATGAGATATCCATATCTCTCAGGTTGGTGACGTATCCTGCTTGACCTACGCTGGTCTTGTTCTACTTGAGCAGGTTGCTCTTCCACAACTACTTGTGTTTCCTGCTCTAGTTCCTCCATAGGTGTTTCAATGTTTTGTGATTCTTGAATTTCTTCAAGCTCTATTTTCCTCCCACTGTTTCCTTTGGAAATAAAATCCCTTTCCAGAAAGACTCCAGTTCGAGCGACAAACACTTTGCCCTCAGAAGGATTGTAGAAGTAATATCCTCTTGTTTCTTTAGGATACCCCACAAATAAGCATTTGTCAGATTTGGGCTCAAGCTTGGTTGAAATTTGTCGTTTGACGTAAACTTCGCAACCCCAAATCTTCATGTAAGACATATGTGGTTTCTTACCACTCCATATCTCATATGGTGTCTTATCAACCTTTTTGGATGGAACACGGTTAAGTGTGTAAGCTGTTGTTAATAATGCATGTCCCCAAAAGGAGTTTGGAAGATCAGCGTGACTCATCATGGATCGGACCATGTCTAACAAGGTTCGATTTCTTCTCTCAGATACACCATTCCATTGTGGTGTTCCAGGAGGAGTAAGTTGGGATAGAATCCCATACTCTTTTAGATGGTCATCAAATTCTAGGCTTAAATATTCACCGCCTCGATCTGATCGAAGAACTTTAATATTCTTACCTAGTTGGTTTTGTACTTCATTCTTGAATTCCTTGAACTTTTCAAAGGACTCAGATTTGTGTTTCATTAAATACACATATCCGTATCTACTGAAGTCATCAGTAAAAGTGATGAAGTATTGAAAACCTCCTCTGGCTGGTATGTTCAGTGGTCCACATACATCAGTATGTATGAGTGCCAAAAGATCATTAGCCCTTTCACCTTTTCCTGTGAATGGGGACTTTGTCATCTTTCCAATTAAACAAGATCTGCATGTCTCATATGATTCATAATCAAAAGAGTCCAAGAGTCCATCTTTATGGAGTTTGGAAATGCGTTTCTCATTTATGTGGCCTAATCGACAGTGCCAAAGGTAAGTTGGATTCAACTCATTAGGTTTCAACCTTTTAGTATTAATGTTATAAATTGGCATTTCAAGATCAAGGACATATAGTCCATTATTCATTTTTGCAGTAGCATAGAATATATCATTCAAATAAATGGAGCAACAATTGTTCTTTATTATGAATGAAAAACCAAACTTGTCCAAACAAGAAACTGAAATAATATTCCTGCTAATTGCAGGTACATAATAACAGTTCTCTAACTGAATTATTAAACCACTAGGTAAAGTTAAAACATAAGTTCCTACAGCTAAAGCAGCAACCTTTGCTCCATTGCCAACTCGTAGGTCAACTTCACCTTTTGCCAAATCTCTACTCCTTTTTAGCCCCTGCACATTAGTACAAATGTGAGAACCGCATCCAGTATCTAATACCCATGATGCAGAAGTAGATAAATTAATTTCAATAACAAAAATACCTGAATTTGAAGTCTCTACTCCATTATTCTTATCTTCCAGGTACTTTGGGCAATTTCTCTTCCAATGTCCGGTCTTACCGCAATGGAAGCAAGTGCCCTCCTTTGCTATTCCTCCACTAGGCTTCAAAACAGGAGGAGTGGGTTTGGGTTTGGCAACTTCCTTGCCTTTCCCTCTACCACCCTGTTTGATGGGCCTCTTGTTCTGTTTCTTTCCATTACTGACCATCAGAATGGATTTCCCTTTTGTCTTCATATTCTGCTCAGCAGTTCTCAACATGCCTAGCAGTTCTGGAAGACTTTTGTCCAAGTCATTCATATTGAAATTCAGGACAAACTGACTGAAGCTCTCTGGCAACGATTGCAAGATCAGATCAATCGCAAGTTCTTTACCAAGGGGAAACCCTAATCTGTCAAGGTTCTCCACATACCCAATCATCTTGAGTACATGGGGACTTACAGGGGCTCCCTCAGCTAACTTGCTGTTAAAAAGGGACTTTGAAACCTGAAACCTCTCATTTCTTGCTTGCTCTTGATAAAGCATTTTCAGATGTCCGATCATATCGAACGCAGACATGTTCTCGTGTTGCTTTTGCAACTCAGAGTTCATGGTAGCAAGCATGAGGCAAGCGGTTTCATTGGCATCATCGAAATGCTTCTTATAAGCATCTCTTTCTGCCTTTGGTGCAGAACTAGGAGGTTCCTCCTCAGGAACTGGTGTCTCCAAGACATACAACTTCTTATCGTGCTTGAGGACAATCCTCAGATTACGGTGCCAATCCAGGAAATTTGTCCCAGACAATTTTTCCTTATCTAGGATGGATCGCAAAATATTGTTCGATGTGTTTGTTGTCATGGTAACTACAAGAGAAATATGAAAATATAAGTATCATTAAAAACAACATATTTAATTAGGCCTTTAATCAAATATGCTCCGACTATTTTATTCAAAACAAATGACCCTCATCATTTGATTCGGAAAATCCCGTTGGAAGACTTTCTAGTGGGTCGAGATCCATGTTTCACTTTGTTTTAAGTCAGCGTTAGGCTGATTACACAAAACTAAGTTATTTAGGTAGGAACTCCTTCCAATTGTATCTCATACAACTCTCAAATATTTTCAATTGGGTGAATAACTCCTTATTCTGATCCATCACATGAATCATTCCCAATTCTTGCTTCTAAACATGTATAATCTTATTATAATTTGTTTAGTTAAGTTTGACCCATTGTTTTAGCAATTGGATATTACAATTATCCCATCACACCTTACTAATATAGAACATGCACCTCGCGTAGGCGAAACCTACAATGCTCGATACTAGTCTTGATGAGTGCTAAAAATTGGAAAGCATAAACTTAATATTTAATTTTGAGGGAATTTGTTATTAGTTTGATCTCACTGGCTTAACATGCAAAACGTCACTCACATGCATCAACATACAATTACATGCATCAACATACATATAAAAAGATACAATTATGGCCCCTAACACAATTGTTCTCTCAAGCCAATGAGAGAACCTAAGCTAACCTAATAACGATCTAAGCTTCTCCAAGCATGATCTCCAAGGTTATCCTCCTTTAATATTGAATACTTCTTTTTTCTTCATAACATAATATTACATTACATATAAGAAAACTTGTTTTACATACGAGGGAGTGAGATGAGAAAAAAAGTTACATAAAGAGATTGAGAGAGAGACACGACACGCAGGCCGTATTTAAAAATCCCAAAACAATAATAAAGGATAAACTAAGGCCATAACTGATCACCACAAATAAATAATAATAAACACACTTTTATTATTAGTTTAAAATTCCGATAATTAAATAAACTAAATTAAATTTCGGCTGATTGATCACACTTTGCAGACTTAGCCGGTGGTTCCACTGCCCGGTCAGCGGACGGTGGTTCCGCTGACCGTTCAGCGGACGGGGGTCAAGGGGGCAGCGCCTCCTTGCGGGGTTGTTAGGGGCAGAGCCCCGACGAAAAATTTTATGAACACTTCATTGTATTTCACGTCGTTTCCTGCACAACTTTTGTGCATTTACAACCCCAACCGGAAAAGTCTGCGGCAATACAACACTTGTACTGCCATTAATCCTAATGCAACAATTTCATGCTGTCAAACACAACTCGATTGATAACTCAATATGATAGATCAACATGTCATTGCTTCACCATACTAACGTCGGATTCCGAAGCGAATGAAAATGATGATCTTTCAAAAGACTTACAATCCTTATGTGATTGAATGGATGAAATCAAAACAGTATATCCCATATACCATCTTTGCATCAGAATTTCTTATATCTTATATAAAAGTGATCGATCTAATTGTGTAACCTATGGATGATCAATGTATCGCACAACTTCACCATACTAATGTCGGTTTCTGAAGCATAATCAACATCAATCATCCAAATCGTACACAACAGATGCCAAATTTAATTAATCGTTTATTGTTAAATTCATTCTATGTTTTAATCGAATCAAATACAGAAAAGACGGAAATTTAACAGCTATCAGATCCATGGTTTCGTAAGTGGCTCTAATACCACTGAAGGAAAATTGCGATCTAAACGCAGCGGAAAACAAAAATTTTCCTTTAGTGATCCTTACGAATGAGCATGGTCAGTGATAGAATCGTTACCTCTTTGTGGCGATTCAGATCTTTGATGCAGCGATCACAAGCGTTGATGAAGTGCAACGCCTCTACTCAGTCCACACGAACAGCTTCCGGTCACAGTGCTAGCTGCTTACGAACGGAATTATTTGAGTGAGAAAAGAGAATCAAAAACGAAATTGCATCAAGTGAAAGCTTCATCACAAGGGTTCCTTTTATAGACTCTCTTGTGGGCTGCGGGCTAAAAGCCCAATTCACATGATCCATAATAATATTATATATTATTATAATAACTATTATAATAACTATTATTATAATAAATATATTTATTTTATTATTATTTTATAACCATTATAAAATAACAATAATTATTATTATATTATCCGAATTTCTATTTTCACTTAAGTGCACCGTACCTTACGGTGTTCCTTTGATTTCTCTATCTCTCATCAAACTGTCCTTATGTGTGTGACCCTGTAGGATTTCGTAACGTTGGTAATTATATTAAATTATATATTTAACATAATAAACAGTGAGCGGTATCTAGCAACACATCACTGCTACCCAAGTCACGAAAATGTCATGTGATCTGACAAAACCTTTTTCGTGATAATATATGTTTGTACAATTACCCTTTTGCCCCTATGTCTATATTGAACACAAGGCATACACTGTGTCATCCTTGTCCAGTTCAATATTGGGCACTTAGACATTTCTCCTGTTATGCAGGATTGGCAAATTCCATCTAGGACACTCATGTCCCTCAGCATGCTTCGTGGAGTGCCCATCAACTGTCTTTATGATCATCCAGTTACGGATAATGTTTGATCAGCAATAAAGCACCCGACTCTACATCTAGGGTCCATAGTGGTTTCAGGTCGAAGGGTGGTAATACACCATTATCACCATGAGAATAACTTATGACACTTTGCATAACATACTATGTAGTATTCTCATAGCGGGTCAATCCGGTATAAATATTACTCCTAATATTTATACCTATGTCAAGACTTGATAACTCTTTATCCATGATCCATGAGATGTGATCATCAGTCTATCTTCATAATAGTCTCAATGCTTTAATGTTATCCCACTTTGCAATAAATCTTGACTACGGATATTTTAAGAATAATGTCTTTATGTTTAATGGGATCTCATGATTAAGTCACACTTAACATTTCATTAAACAGACTAACTATTCTAGGGACTTTATTATTCTGAAAGACAAACATAATAAAGAAATGCCTTTTATTATTAAACGAATAATCCGATACAAGTACCAAAAAGTATTGGCCTCTAGGGCTTACACCAACATGATTGCTCTCACTCCTGAAGATATCAGATGGTGCACTCAAAGCACCAAGGGCAGAGACATTATCACTAGTTGTGGGCAGTATCCTAATGTGCCACTCATTGGGGTAAAGGGTTGCATCAATTACAATCCTTTGTTATTCAAGAGGCAATTGGGGTATGCACTAGTACATCCTCCCAGAGAGCAAGACCTGACAGAATCCCTTTATTGTGAAGTGAAGACTAATCATGATATTGTCCGACAGGCAGCCTGGGCTTGGGACAACATTCAGACAAAGGGAACTGCTATCTTAGGGAAGTGCAACAATGTTGCTTATGCACAGTATACTGAGTGGTCACGTATCAGAGGGCAAATCACTCATATGCCATTTACCCTAGAGGATGTGCCTGGGCCTTCAGCAGTACAGCCAGCAGCCACTGTGGGCCTAGAAGAGTTTGAGAAGCTGAAAGAGAGGAATGCTCAGCTTGCAGAAGCTTTGAAGAAAACCTTGTGGGAAAGAAATGATAGTCGTCTAGATAATAAGAGGTTAGAGAAGCTCCGCATTGAGCACTTAACCAAGATTGAGAAGACGGAAGACTACATTAGGAAAGCCCGAGCAGGGGAGCTAATACTGAAGAATGCTTGCAAGGAAGCAAACACTCAGAGGGCCTTGTAACACGGTGAGAGAACTGACTTTTAGTTATGTTGTGGATAGCAAGAGTCGCCACCGACTTTTATTTTATCCAAGAGGAAAGGACATAAAAGAACAGGAAAGACCTATTTTTAGAAGACTTGAGTTCGGGGGGTAGGTTATGTAAAGGGAAGGTGTTAGCGTCCTTTACATCCATGGTTATCCATGGGCTCTTAGTTTCTTAGCTCACTTTGTTTGTTTGCAAGAGTGTAGCGTGTGATTAGAAATTTTCTAAGTACTTTGTAATGATCCTCGTATGGATGTATACAAAGCCTTGTTTTTGAAAATTGTTTGAAAAAGTGGGGTGTAAAGAGTGTTTTTGAAAAGTGAGCAAGCAACTAAGAGGAACCTACCCTAGATTAAGTCTTTCATGTTCTCGTATGTTCTTTCAATGGTAAGACTATCCCTAATATTAAGGAATAGGTAGTCATTACCTTGGATGTGTTAAGGGACACTGATAGGGTCACTGTATATAGGCAACTGTAGGGTGTCTTTAGCTTTGTTGGAGGGACAATCATCTTTAATCTGGGAGGGACAAAGTCATTATATCGTAGGTAACCTCGTAGGGACTTGACTTTTTAAACTGTAGGGACCAGATGATTTTTATTGGAGGGATTCTTTGCTTAAGACACCCTACTTGACCTTTTTTGGATTAGGCAACTGAGAGGCATCCTTAGGAAGTGCTGATGGCGATCAAAGATCGACTTACGTGCGTGCGTGCTTATTTTTAAATATTTATCTTATTTAAGGTTAATTATCTAAGTTATTTTTAATCACAAGTATGTTATTCACACCCTAGAATTACTAACCATAGCAATAAAAATATTTACAAAATAAAATAAAGGCAAGGAAGATAAATCTACGACTATTACACGGCTTTCGCAATTACATAATAATATAAGCAATAATGATAAATATAATAAAAACAAATAAATAATAATCAGAAATTAATAATAAAATAGAGGTTAGAAAGAATTAGGGTTAATCAACAAAAAATCAAGATTAAGAAAAAATTAGGGTTAGTTAATTAAGAAAATCAGGATTAGGGTTAATTAGTTAATCTAAATTTAATTAATGAATTTATTTACAAATATATATATATATATATATATATATATATATATATATATATATATATATATATATATATATATATATATATATATATATATATATAAACATATTATAAAGTAAATATAAACAATTTTAAAATAAATTATGTTTAAAAATAAATTATGATTTTTTTTGAAAATATGAAGTTTTATAGAAAATGTATTATAAACTATTTTAGAAATTATTTATTTTATATAAGAATATAATAAGTTTGAATAATAAAACTAAATAAATGAAAATTAAAAAAAAAGACAAAAATACCTGGGGCTGGGATCGAACCCACGCCCTAGGCTCCCTCTCTCTTTGGTCCAGACCTTCTACCACCAGGCCAAGCGTGCTTTGGTGATCATATGATGGGTGTTGATTCTAATATGTTAAACCTGAAAAATAAATGGATAAAACGCAAAAAAATTGGTGAAGCTGGGATTTGAACCCTTGACCCTTGCCTCACATGCGCGTGCCTCAACCAACTGAGCCAAGCATTCGTTCTGAAATATATCTACAAACAAAAGATAATAAAATAAACATGTTTTTTAAATCAGATTTTCGCGCCAGCTTCATCTTCTTCTTCCTCCAGCACTGCAAATTTTCCTGCGAATTTTCTTACAACTTTTCCTGCGAACTTTCTTGCCAACGAAACCTGCAAATATCAAACACCATACAACAAGTACAATTTCCTCAAATTAGTTACATCAATGAGTTCCTCATGACTCACACGATTCATCTATGTCCTTAGAATTTATTTATATTTGGTATTTCAGGAAGCCCTAAATTTAGAACATAAACCCTAAAAATGGCATTTCACGCCTCAGGCCACGATCCTTCAATTGAACTGCCCAGATTGCATCCTTAGGACTCACTAAACACAAACCAATTAGCAAAAACGATTTACAAAGGTTAAATATATGAAAACGAGAAAAAATTAACTGGAGGAAGAAGGCGATTCAGTTTCAATGATGTATGCAGATTTAGATGCTTATGATGATTGGGAAAGCATCAGTGATGATCAAGGAACGTTTTGCAACCTTCAAAACACTGTAATATGGCCTGCAAGTGAGAATCCGATTGTAAGATTTTTGGTGAAATTTGAAGCTTTGCCCTTGTTCTTGGAGGCATAATTTTCGTATCCTTGTGATTGTGATGTGTTCATGTATATGTAGTGAATGTAATTAGGTCAAAACATCATGGATTTTTGGGCTTGGTGATAGTTACTTGATCATGAAGATTCACACTTTCAAATATTGAAAAATATCTCATCAAACCTTTCCAATTTAGGCTAGCACGAATTTGGATTAGATCAATAATTTTTAATTGATGTTTATGACTTTCTAGAATCACAATCTCATCCAAATATTTGATTTATATATTTTATTGTGATTTAATTTGTATTTTAATGAATAAAATTCAAATAAATACTAAATAAAAAATAAAAAATCAGAAAATGCTTGGATTGGGTCATGCTTGATGATATCATGAAGTTTGGGTGGCAATTTGGTAGGCCCATTTGGCAAAAATTGGTTTTAAGGCCCCATTTGCTTCATAAACCTCCCAAAAATTTCCCAACTTTGAAAAGGCATATCTCCCTCAATTTTAAGGATATGAGGGTCTTCTTGGACATTTTGGAAATCTTAGAGAGTCCTCTAACCAACCCCATTGGTCTCATGTCCATATCTTTTACCATTCTCAAGTTATGCCCTTTGGAAGATGTTGACTTTTTGTTGACTTTTGAAATGACCTATAATGTCTTAGCTCATACCTTCCAAATGAAGCATTTTTAGGCTTGGCTTGTGAGACACAAAGTTTTAGAGAATTCAATTTCCTTCAAAATGAGCTTTCGATGGGAAATATTTGATGAAGCATGTGAAAGTTATGGCTTGTCAAAGTTCAGTTGACTTTTCCTTTGAAAACCCTAATTTAGAAACTCCTTATTCTTGATGATCTGAAACTTCCTTGATGAATCATGATCAAACCTTGATCAAATTATGAATGTTACTTCATAAACTTGATGTTGGCAAAAAAATCTTGAATTTTGACTTTGGTTTGACCACAATTGACCTTAGTTTGACTTTTTAACCCCTTTGACTGATTTTTGCATATCTGATCATTTGACTGAGCAAAGTTTTTGGGAAAGCCTTGAAACTTGACATGGGGTTTCTTGATCACATTTAGGATGTTATGAAGCTAACTTGAGGTCTTGAAACTCATTTTAACTTGAAGAATCACAAAACCCTAGTTTTAGACACTTTGCTTAAGAGGAGGTATTGTCTGAGAAAACTTCATGATCAAGTGAGAGTCTTGTGAATCTTGTGAACCTTGTGAACCTTTGAGAAGATCTTTGGGACACAGTTGAACACATTTTCTTGACTAGGGGAGGTCAAATTTTGGGGTGCAACAGCTGCCCCTGTTCAATTTTATGAAACCTGAGGAGTTAGAGTGGCATGTGTGCCATTCGTGACTTGGAAGGTTGAAGGGGATTGAACACAAAAGCCCAAAAATTTGCACTCGCCGGTGCGTAAAGTAACACTGCTGATTAGTTGTATTTGCTTGAATGGGCTTAAAGATTCCATTCGGAGGAATCAGAGATGGGCTTATAGATGCCATCCATAATACCAGAAGGTGATAACATATTGTCACCGGATATCAGTACTAGGTCTTCGTATAGGCCGTCTCTGAAACATGGCTTGAGTTGAATGTCAGAACTAGATCTTCGTATAGATCATCTCTGCATTATCTCTGGGGAAAAAGAATATCCTTCATTAAGCGCCAGAACTAGATCTTCGTCTCTGAGCCGTCTTTAGGAATATGCTTTAGTTAAGCATCAGAATTAAATCTTCGTGGCAATCTTCTTCTGAACTTCTTTTGGTAATATCTTGGGCTAAGTACAAGATCTTCGTGTCGATCATTTACATACCATCCCAAAGATAAATTGTTGAATTGACCATTAGAAATAGATCTTCGTAGCGACTATCTCTTCTGGAAATATCCTGGCTTAGGTAATAGATCTTCGTATAGACCATTTACATACCATCCCAAGGATAGAAAGAATATCATGATCAAATCTTCGTGGCGATTATCCCTGAACTTCCCCTTGAAAGAATCTTTTAGGTTAAGTGTTAGATCTTCGTATAGATCATTTACACACCATCCCAAAGATAGTTGACCATCAGAAATAAATCTTCGTAACGATTATCTCCTCTGGAAATATCCTGGATTAAGTACTAGATCTTCGTATAGACCATCAGGATTAAATCTTCGTGGAGATTACTCCTGAATTATTCCTGGCAATTATCCTGGCCTGAACACTAGATCTTCGTATAGACCATTTATGTGTCATCCAAGGATAACTTGTATTGATTATCAGAAATGAATCTTCGTAGCGATTATCTCTGAATTGGATATCAGTATCTGATCTTCGTATAGATCATCTCTGAACTATTTAATAGAATTTATTTGTCTGCAACTATCCTGAAAAGAAAAGGTTAGTTTATGCAAGATTACTTGATGTATGCATGTATGGCATGATGCTCTTAATGTAGATATGAATTCTATGTGGATTATGGATGTGTATGCTGTGATATGATGCACATGATGTATATATGAATCATGCAGCTTGAAGTGGCTGAGCATCTCTGTATAACAACTGCTGGACGGGGAAAATAAATCCCGATTCGTTGCTGAGGAATATGAGGACTTCGTTCCCGTCTTGTTTAAGAATATAGTACTCAGAACCTCCCGTTTTCGTTCGTCGTGCTTTTTATTGAAGGATTATTTTCCTGAATACCCTGATTGGGGATAAAAGAGATGGACATATCCAAGTAACCTTATCCTGGAGTATCAAACCTTACTTGGTGGGGGTGAGAAGGTGAAGATTCGTTGAATTCTTTCCCTCGTTCGCCCATAGTAAATACTATTACTGCATTTTATTCATTTCTGGTAAACATCAATCATATTCAAAAGCATACATACATTCAAACACAACCAATGGACGTTTTCGTTTAGGTAAACAGGGTAAAAGTAAATCTGGATTCAAAGACGAGATTTTATTTATTTAGAAATGGGCCTATAAACAGGCGAGTTTGTACAAGGAGACAAAAATCCTAGTAAGAGGAATTTGCCATAAAATTAAACAAAGAAAATCAGCTATGTGAAAATAATCCTATTGAGTTTCAATTCCACTATTGCCATTATCTTCAAGTATCTTATCCTTTGCTGTCGAGATGGAAATGATTAGATTGATCCTTATCTGTTTGAGCTTGATACAGGTAGCACAACTTGTTGCGGTTGCATGGGTGATCTAACGAGACATAGTCATACGCTTTAATCCCTAACTTTTGCCTGGATTGCCTTTTCAGGTTTTCAATCCACCGGGTTACCCTTTTTTGCCCAAGTCTCCCTTTCGGGTTTTCGACTTGCAGGGTGTACAAATTTATATATATATATATATATATATATATATATATCCCTAATTTTTACCCGAACCCTTTTGGTTCGCCGGGATGCCCTTATTTTTGCCTAGGCCAGTCAACCTAGCGGGTCTCTTTTTATGCGTAGTATTTTTTAACTATGTCTGCGTTCACGGGCTGTGGGAAATCTTCACCATCCATAGTAGTAAGTATCATGGCACCTCCTGAAAATACCCTCTTGACTACAAATGGTCCTTTATATGTAAGAGTCCACTTGCCCCTAGGATCACCCTGTGGTAATATGATACGCTTGATTACCAAGTCTCCAGTCTGATATACCTTTTACTTAACCTTCTTATTAAAAGCTTTGATCATACGTTTCTGGTACATCTGACCGTGACAAACAGCTGCCAGCCTTTTCTCATCAATCAAGTTTATCTAGTCAAGTCGAGTCTGAATCCATTCATCTTCATCCAAGCCTGCATCCTTCATGATTTTTAAGGAAGGGATCTGAACTTCAATGGGCAGAACTGCTTCCATCCCATAAACCAAGGAGAATAGGGTTGCCCCTGTTGAAGTACGTATTGTAGTACGATAACCATGAAGAGAAAATGGTAACATCTTATGCCAATCCTTATACGTAACTGTCATCTTCTGTAAAATCTTCTTGATGTTCTTATTAGCAGCTTCTACAGCACCATTCATCTTTGGACGATACGGAGAAAAGTTGTGATGCTTAATCTTGAACTGCATGCAGAGGTCAGTAATCATAGTGTTGTTCAGATTAGAGCCATTATCTGTGATAATTCTTTCAGGGATGCCATACCTACATATGAGATTATTCTTAATGAACCGAGCCACAACATTCTTGGTAATAGATGCAAATGAAGTTGCCTCTACCCATTTTGTAAAGTAATCAATAGCGACCAGGATGAAACGATGTCCATTAGAAGCAGTAGGCTTGATCTCACCAATCATATCAATGCCCCACATGGAAAAAGGCCAAGGAGCAGTCAGCACATTCAATGGAACTGGAGGTACATGAACTTTATCAGCATAAATCTGGCACTTGTGACACGTTTTGGAGTGCTGATGGCAGTCAGCTTCCATGGTAGACCAATAGTAATCTGCTCTCAATATCTTCTTTGTCATGGTATGACCACTAGAATATGTGCCAAAGATCCCATTATGCATGTCTTCCATAATCTCTGTTGCTTCTTTCTTGTCCACACAACGAAGCAAAGTTGAATCATGATTGCGTTTGTACAAAATTCCATTACTCAAGAAGAACTTAGAAGAAAACCTCCTCAGAAACTTCTTATCATTGACAAATGCCCCTTCAGGGAATTCTTGAGCTTCAAGATACCTTTTCACTTCATAGAACCAAGGCTTTCCTTCTACTCCTTCAGTATCAATCTCATTGCAGTATGCAGGCTTCTCAAATCTATCAATAGTAATTCTGAGAGCTTCATCATCCCAACTGATTTCAAACATAGATGCCATGGTGGCTAATGCATCTGCTAGCTGATTCTCCCCTCGTGGAATATGTCCAAAGGTAATCTCTTCAAAATATGGGATCAAGGACAACACATGCTCTCTGTAAGGAATGAGATTTTCGTGCTTGGTGTCCCAATCTCCTTTAATCTAACTAACTACCAGGGCTGAATCTCCATACACGTCTAGGAACTGAATCTTCATTTCAATGGCAGCTTTGATACCCATGATACACGCTTCATATTCAGCCATGTTATTGGTACAATAAAAACAAAGTCTAGCAGTAATTGGAGTGTGACAACCTTTGGGGGAAGTGATTACAACACCAACACCATTACCAAGCGCATTAGAAGCTCCATCAAAAACCATAGTCCATCGGGATCCTTGTTCAGGTCCGTCATATTGTCTAGGTTCTTTAGTAACAATCATGATATCTTCATCCGGGAAATCAAAATTCATAGAATGATAATCATCTACTGCCTGATGAGCCAAATGATCAGCTACAACACTACCTTTGATAGCCTTCTAAGTGGTATACTGTATATCATATTTTGTTAAGATCATTTGCCATCCCGCTATTCGTCCGGAGAGAGCAGGTTTCTCGAATATGTACTTGATTGGATCCATCTTGGAAATCAACAAGGTAGTATGAGTCAACATATACTGTCTTAGTCGGCGAGCAGCCCATGCCAAAACACAATAAGTTTTCTCGAGCAATGAGTATCTTGTTTCACAGTCGGTAAACTTTTTGCTAAGGTAGTATATTGCCTGCTCTTTTTGACCAGACTCGTCATGTTGCCCCAACACACACCCCCATTGAGTTGTCCAACATTGTTAAGTACATAATCAAGGGTCTTCCATCAACTGGTGGCATCAAAATTGGAGGTTCTTGGAGGTATCTCTTGATTTCATCAAAAGCTACCTGGAACTCGTCATTCCATTCCATTACCTGATATTTCTTCAACAACTTGAAGATTGGCTCACAGGTAGCAGTTAACTGGAAAATAAATCTTGCAATGTAATTCAGTCGTCCCAAGAAACCTCTAACTTCCTTCTCAGTACGGGGAGCAAGCATCTCTTGTATAGCTTTCACTTTAGCATGATCTACTTCAATACCTTTTCCACTGACAATGAAACCCAAGAGTTTACCAGACCTAACTCCAAAGGTACATTTGTTTGGATTCAATCTCAACTTATACTTCTTCAACCTCTCAAAAAACTTGCACAGATGATCAAGGTGTTGTTCTTCATTTTGAGACCTGGCTATCATATCATCCACATACATCTCTATCTCATGGTGAATCATATCATGAAACAAAGCCACCATAGCAGGCTGATATGTTTCCCCGGTGTTCTTTAAACCAAATGGCATCACCTTATAACAAAAGGTGCCCCATTGTGTAACAAATGTAGTCTTCTCCATATCTTCAGGTGCCATCTTGATCTGATTGTAACCAGAGAAACCATCCATGAAAGAGAATACTTTGTGCTGAGCAGTGTTGTCTACCAGAACATCAATATGTGGAAGTGGAAAATCATCTTTAGGACTGGCCTTGTTCAGATCCCTGTAATCTACACACATGCGTACCTTACCATCCTTCTTAGGTACTGGCACCACATTTGCAACCCATTGAGGATAAGAAGTCACAGCTAAGAACCCTGCATCAAACTGTTTCATCACCTCTGCTTTAATCTTTTTTGACATTTCAGGACACATGCGACGAACCTTCTGCTTCTTTGGACGACAATCTTCTTTTACTGGCAGACGGTGAACCACAATATCAGTATTCAGCCCTGGCATATCTTCATAAGACCAAGCAAAGATCTCTACATAGTCACGTAACATCTAAATTAGTCTGTTCTTAACACCATCCTCTAGTTCAGCCCCTATCTTGACTTCTTTCATATTTTCCTCAGTTCCCAGATTCACAACTTCGATTGGCTCTTCATGTGGCTGTATAGCTTTCTCTTCTTGTTGTAACAACCTAGAAAGCTCTATAGGTACCTCACAATCTTCCTCTTCTCCATCTTCAGCTTGATAGATCGGATTCTCGAAATCATAATTGGCAATAGTAGAATTGTTATCAATAGGATCCAGAGTGGATGAGGATATGCATTTTAGTGATGTGGGTGTGTGTAAGAACACATAGCTGATAAAGTCCATTGATTTTATTGAATGAAGTATGAAAATGAAATGACACCCCGAAACAAGCATACCATTGTGCCCCGGGTAAGACACAAGGCTTAAAAGTTTAATTGTTCGATATTACAAACTTAAAATCAAAACACAGTAATAGTATTTACTCCTGACTAAAGGAGATAGGAATAACGTCTTCAGTCTTCCAATTGTTGAGCCCATCACCAATGGTAGGAAAGATCCAGTCATCCAGGTTGTAATCTTCATTATAGTCACCTACATCATTGATTTGATCTCTTATGACCCCTTGATTAGTGATACGAACAACACGAGCGCGACGAATGACCCTTTGAGATTCTGCAGTAAAACCCAAACCAAACTTGTCAGACTTGTAAGGAATGTTGGGAAGATGACCCCAAATAGTACATCCACCTTTCTCAACCACAACCTTAGCATCTTTGAGGGAGGCCATTGCAGGAGGTACTCTGGTAATCATGGGAATCTTCTCAGAAGCAGGGACAGATTGAGGAACAGAAACAGGATCGGGAACCACTTCAAATGTTTGACAGGGAGTTTCAACCAATTTACCCTTCATCTCTACATACTTGAAAGTATTCACGTGGCTAACCATGTACTCTTCTTCACCATAGACAGTGACAATCTTACTCTTTACTGGATATTTCAATTTCTGATGTAAGGTGGAAGTCACAGCACCTGCCCCATGGATCCAGGGGCGTCCAAGCAAACATGAATATGCAGGACGAATATCCATCATATAGAAAGTAGAGTTGAAGACCTGAGAACACACTTTAATTGGGAGGTCTACTTCTCCATCTACCATTCTTCTTGAACCATCAAAGGCCCTTACTACCACATTACTTGGCCTTAACACAACATCTTCAAGACTGAGCTTGTCCAGAACCTCTTTAGGAAGCACATTTAGTGAGGAACCATTGTCCACCAACACATGAGACAGAGTAGTGCCCCTTGTAACACGGTGGGAGAGCTGACTTTAGTTATGTTGCGGATAGCAAGAGTCGCCACCGACTTTTATTTTATCCAAAGGAAAGGCATAAAAGAACAGGAAAGACCTTTTAAAAGATTTTTGGGTCCGGGGGGTAGGTTATGTAAAGGGAAGGTGTTAGCACCCTTTACATCCATGGTTATCCATGGGCTCTTAGTTACTTAGCTCACTTTAAAATGTTTTTGAAATGTGAAGTGTGTGAATAGAAGTTTTCATAAGAGTTTGATAATGATCCATGTACGGATGCGTAAAAAACTTTGTTTGGAAAATTTGTTTGAAAGTGTGAAGTGTTTGAAAAGTTTTGAAGAGTGAGCAAGTAACTATGAGGAACCTACCCTAAGTTTGAGTCTTTTCTGTTCTTGAATCCTTTAAATGGTAAGACTATCCCTATTATTAAGGAATAGGTAGTCATTACCTTGGATGTGAGGGACAAGTAAGGGTCATCTGTTAATGTAGGCAACTGTGGGGTGTATTAAGCAATTCTGGAGGGACTGTCATCTTTATTCGAAAGGGACAAGATCATTATGAAGGCAACATTCGCAAGGGACTTGATCTTTTATTTGTTAAGGGACTAGATGACTTTATTTTGAGGGACTTTTGCTTTATACACCCTACTTGACCTTTTGATTAGGCAACAATGAGAGGTATCCCTAAGGAAGTGAGATGGCGATCAAAGATCGACTTACGTGTGTGAGTGTACAATTTAATATTTTATCTTTAAATTAAGTGATCTAAATTAATTTTAAATAAACATACATGTTACACTCCCTATTTACTAACCATGGCATGAAATAAATAATTAACATTATAAATAAATATTACACCAAGGAGCAATTACAACCATAATAAATAAGCAATTTAAATAAATAAAGCAAAATATTAAATAATAATAAAAATTGGGTTAGTGAAAATAATAATAATTACAATTTAAAGATAAATCGGGTTAGTATCAAATAAATATCATAAGAACTTAATTAATAATAATAATGAAATAAGCAGAATATTATAAAAAAAAAATTCAAATTTATGAACAATTATCATTCAATATTAAAATATAAACAATTATACTAATTATTATAAAAATTTTAAAATTATGTATAAATTATATAAAAAAATTAATTATGCACATAATATGAAAATAGAATTATACTTATAAAAATTAAATTAGCAAATTTTACATATTTTTAAACATATAATAAGAATTATTTTCATGCAAAAATTAAGTTCTAAACAAATTATATCATATTATCATATTAAGAATTCTAATTTTTAAACATATATATAAAAAAATGTAAATTATAAACAATTTATACATTAATAAAATTAAATTAAGAATTATAATTAAATTATGAAGATAATATATACAAATAATAGTATTAAATAAATAGGAGAAGAAAAAAAACTAGGGTTTTGAAAATTATTAAGATTAATTAGGGTTTAATAAGAATTAGGGTTTTTATATACAAAAAATTTAAATATTAAATATTAATTCAATTACACAAATAAATTATATATAATACATATATAAAAAAATAAAGCATCAATACAAAATATATATATATATATATATATATATATATATATATATATATATATATATATATATATATATATGATTTATTTTATGAAAAGCATAATAATTAATAAATATTTAAAAGAATAAGATAAGAAAAAGAAAAATATAAAGAAAATTGCATAGTTAAAAAAATTGGGAGGCCTGGATTTGAACCCAGGACCTCCCTGGAACCTGAATGGAGAGTTACCACTGGACCAGCCTGCGCGCAGGTGATGAAGGAGGGATTCCACTTGGTTTTATGCCTTATGCCTGAAAATCAAAGAAAAAAGAAAGAAAACAAAAGGCCTGGGGGAATCGAACCCAGGACCTTCACAATACACACAAACACCTTAACCAATCCAGCTGGGAGAGCGCACCTGTCAATGTAATAGCAATAATTCATAATATATTAAGATGGCTAATTATCTGGAAAAAATAAGCAAAAGGTGGTGAAGCCAGGATTCGAACTCCTGCCCATAAGCAATACACGCGCACTTCATACCACTGGGCCAAGCAACCAACTATGAAACAAAACAACAACTAATTCATAAAATAATATACACAATATTTGAATTCTGGAAAACGCGCGCAGAGGTCTTCTTCTTCCTTGGTTCCTGCGAAATTTCATACAGGTTTTGCTGCAATATTTCCTGCGAGTTTCAAAGTACAAAAACCTACGAAATTGGACAAGCAACAAAACAGTAAAATTTCTCAACAATGATTAGTGTTTCATAATCCCCAAGGTCCATAGAGTTGTCCTATGTTCTTAGAATTTATTTATGTTAGGTTTAAGACAAAACCCCAAATCCATGGCCGAAACCCTAGCTATGGTGAAATTCGTCTTAGTTCATGGAAATCAAATCAAACCATCTAGAATTCATCCAAAGCTTCAAACAATAACAAATCAACAAACAAAATTCATTAATAATGGTCAAACAATTGAAATCGAAAAATTTAAATTCAAGAACAAAGTTTGATTCGGTTTATGTGATATGAGATGTTTTGAATGCAAATGAACATTGGTCTTGATTCAGAGATGTCCAAGGATCATTGCTATGTCCTCAAAATACCTTCAAATGCCCTGGAGAAGAGAAACCGAATTTGAGTTTTGTGTGGTTTTTGAAAATTTGGAACTTACACTTTTGAGCTGGAATTCGTCTGCAATCATTAGGGTTATGTTCTATACTTATAGTACAATGATTTTAGGTCAGAAAACTTGGTCATTGTGTGAGAGATTTGATTCAAAAAGATTAAACCTTAAAAATCAAATATTCTTGTATGAACACCTTCTATTTTAGGCAAATCACTATGATCCTCTTACCACTTTGATACCAATCATCTTAATGAATTTCTAGAAGCTCAATCATTTTTAAATCTTTGACTTTTATATTTTATTTTAATTTAAAATGATTTTTAATGAATTAAATCAAAATAAATAAAAATAAAATGATAAAAAATCTGATTTTTAAGGTCTTGGGTCGTGCATGAGGTCATAGTATGGATTGGGTCATCATATGGCAAGCCCATTTAGAAAAAATTGGTTTTAGACCTCCATTTTCTTCATAAACCAACCAAAAATTTCCCAACTTTGCAAGGGCACACATCCTTCAGTTTTAATGCTATGAGGGTGTTCTTGGACATTTTGGAAAGCTTGAAGAGTCCTCTAACCAACCACACTGGTTTCATGTCCATATCATTTACCATTCTCAAGTTATGCCCTTTTGAAGTTGTTGACTTTTTGTTGACTTTTTGTTGACTTTTAAAAGGACCTATAATGTCTCAGCTCATACCTTCCAAATGAAGCATTTTTGGGCTTGGCTTGTGAGACACAAAGTTGTAGAGAATTCAATTTCCTTCAAAATGAGCTTTGGATGGAGACTTGGTGATGAAGCATGTGAAAGTTATGGCTGGTCAAAGTTTAGTTGACTTTTACTAAGGAAACCCTAATTTAGAAACTCCTGATTCTTGATGATCTGAAATCTCCTTGATGAATCATGATCAACCCTTGATAAAATGATGAATTTTACTTCATATACTTGATGTTGGCAAAAAATCATGAAGTTTGACTTTGGTTTGACCACTGTTGACCTCAGTTTGACTTTTTAACTACTTTGATTGATTTTAACCTATCTGATCATCTAACTGAGAAAACCTTGGGGAAAAGTCTTGAAACTTGTCATGGGGATTCTTAAACACATATAAGATGTTATGAAGCTCAATTGAAGTCTTGGAAGTCCATTTAGCCTGATTAAAGTCAAAACCCTAGTTTTGGATGCACTGCTTAGGAGGTGCATTGTCTGAGGGAATTGTCAACTCTTCTGACTACTTGTGAACTTTGTGAACCTTGTGAACCATCATAAAATGTCTTGTGAACCTTGTGAACCTCATGGGAGGTCTTGTGAACTTTGTGAACCTCATAAAGTGTCTTGTAAACTTCATGAACCTCATGAAAGGTCTTGTGAACCTTGTGAACCTTGTGAACCTCATAAAGTGTCTTGCAAACTTCATGAACCTCATGAAAGGTCTTGTAAGTATTGTGAACCTTGTGAACCTTGTGAACCTTCTTAGCACACAAAGTCTTGTATTGTGAGGGCAAATTTTGGGGTGCAACAGCTGCCCCTGTTCAATTTTCTGAAACCTGAGGGGTTAGATTGGTATATTTGCCAGTCGTGACCTGGAAGGTTGAAGGAGATTGAACACAAAAGCCCAAAAATTTGCACTCACCAGTGCGTAGAGTGATACTGATGATTGGTTGTATATGCTTGAGTGGGCTTAAAGATGCCACTTGGAGAAAAGTTCTTCAAATACATTTCTTGGAGGATAAAGTAGTCCAAAATATGAAGATATAATGATAGCTTTCAGGAAGATAAACAACGTCCCGAGGTAATAATATGCTTTCAGAAGGATAAAGTAATCCTGAGGTAATGACATAACCTTTGGGAAGATAAACAACGGCCCAAGGAAATAATATGCTTTCAGGAGGATAAAGCATTCCTGAGGGATTGATAGCTTTCAGGAGGATAACAACATCATGAGGAAGTGATGATAGCTTTCAGAAAGATGAACAACGTTCTGAGGTATAATATGCTTTCAGGAGGATAAAGCAGTCCTGATGTAGGGGTGATAGCTTTTAGGAAGATAGACAACGTCCCGAGGAGATAATATGCTTTTAGGAGGATAAAGCAGTCCTGAGGTAGGGGTGATAGCTTTCAGGAAGATAGACAACGTCCCGAGGAGATAATATGCTTTCAGGAGGATAACAACGTCCTGAGGAAGTGGTAACCTTTGGAAAGATAACAACGGCCCAAAGTAATAATATGCTTTCAGGAGTATAAACAACATCCTGAGGAAGTGGTAACCTTTGGAAAGATAACAACGACCCAAAGTAATAATATGCTTTCAGGAGTATAAATAACATCCTGAGGAAGTGATGATAGCTTTCAGGAAGATAAACAACGTCCCAAGGAGATAATATGCTTTCAGGAGGATAACAACGTCCTGAGGTATAAGAAGCTTTCAGGAGGATAAAGCAGTCCTGAGGGAGTAAGCTTTCAGGAGGATAAAGTAGTCCTGAGGTGATGATATGCTTTCAGGAGGATAAAGCAGTCCTGAGATAATGATAACTTTTGGGAAGATAAATAACGGCCCAATAGTCACAATTTGTTGATGAAATTTGTCTGTTGGAGGATTAACCTGAAAACAAAGTAACATCCTGTATGGTAATATTAGTTTATGCATTATGTATGCATGTATAATATGATGCACCTAAGTAATGTATTATATATTTATGGATATGTATATTATGGTATGATGTAAATGATGTTTGTATGATATGATGTTGCCGGAAGCGTCTGGATATCTTCGTATAATAACTGCTGGCCAGGGAAAATAAATCCCGGTTTGTTGCTGAAGAGTATGGGGAATTTGTTCCCGTATTGCCTGATAAGAAGGTATACATAACCTCCTGTCTGCTGGGGATAGCAAGGTATATATAACCTCCCGTCTGCTGGGGATAGTAAGGTATACATAACCTTCCGTCTTCGTTTGATAGTAGGGTATACATAACCTCCCGTCTTCGTTTGATAGTAGAGTATACATAACCTCCCGTCTTCGTTCGTCGTACTCTTATTGGCAAGTAAATTCCCGAATATCCGTATGAGGATAAAAGAGATGGATATAAATTCCAGGGGAGATGTGACTATATGAAGATGGATTTGTCCAACTGAGGTTTTGTAACTGTTTTGTAAAGATGAATCGGCGAAGCTTCGTTGAAATCCTTCCCTCGTTCGTCCTTAGTAAATACTATTACTGCATTTTCATGCATTTCTGGTAAACATCAATCATATTAAGCACACATGCATTTCTGGTAAACATCAATCATATTAAGCATACATGCATTTCTGGTAAACATCAATCATATTTAAAAGCATAATACATTCAAACACAACCAATGGACGTTTCGCTTATGTAAATAGGGTAAAAGTAAATCTGGATTCAAAAAAATGGAATTTTATTCATATCAAAAAGTGACCCATACATGGGTAAGTTTGTACAAGGAGACATAAACCCTAGTAAGAGGATTTTGTCATAAAATTTTACAAAACAAGGAGAATCAGCTATGTGGGAAATAATCCTATTGAGTTTCAATTCTACTATTGCCATTATCTTCAAGTATCTCATCTTCTACTGTTGAGACGGAAACGATTGGATTGAGCTTTATCTGTTCAAACTTGAGTAAGTAGTACAACTGGTTGCAGTTTCATGGGTGATCCAAACGAGACATAGTCATACGCTTTAATCCCTAACTTTTGCCTGGATTGCCCTTTCAGGTTTTCAATCCACCGGGATACCCTTTTTTGCCCAAGCCGCCTTTTCAGGTTTTCGACTTGCCGGGTGTACATCTTTTTTATATATATCCCTAATTTTTGCCCAAACCCTTTTGGTTTGCCGGGATGCCCTTATTTTTGCCTAGGCCTGTCAACCTAGCAGATCTCTTTTTATGTGTAGTATTTTTTAACTATGTCTACGTTTACAGGTTACGGGAAGTCTTCACCGTCCATAGTAGTAAGTATCATGGCACCTCCTGAGAATACTGTCTTGACTACAAATGGTCCTTCATATGTTGGAGTCCACTTGCCCCTAGGATCACCCTGTGGTAATATGATACGCTTGATTACCAAGTCACCAGCCTGATACACCTTTGGCTTAACCTTCTTGTTAAAAGCTTTGATCATTCGCTTCTGGTACATCTGGCCATGACAAACTGCTGCTAGCCTCTTCTCATCAATCAAATTTATCTGGTCAAGTCGAGTCTGAATCCACTCATCTTCATCCAAGCCTGCATCCTTCATAATTCTTAAGGAGGGAATCTGAACTTCAATGGGCAGAACTGCTTCCATACCATAAACCAAGGAGAATGGGGTTGCCCCTGTTGAAGTACGTATTGTAGTACGATAACCATGAAGAGCAAATGGTAACATCTCATGCCAATCCTTGTAAGTAACAGTCATCTTCTGTACAATCTTCTTAATGTTCTTATTAGCAGCTTCAACTGCCCCATTCATCTTTGAACGATACGGAGAAGAGTTGTGATGCTTAATCTTGAACCGCGTGCAGAGATCAGTAATCATAGTGTTGTTCAGATTAGAGCCATTTTCAGTAATAATCCTTTCAGGGATGCCATACCTACATATGAGATTATTCTTAATGAATCGAGCCACAACATTCTTGGTAACAGATGCAAATGAAGCTGCCTCCACCCATTTAGTGAAGTAATCAATATCAACCAGGATGAAACGATGCCCATTAGAAGCAGTAGGCTTGATTTCACCAATCATATCAATGCCCCACATGGCAAAAGGCCAAGGAGCAGTCAACACATTCAATGGTGATGGAGGTATATGTACTTTATCAGCATAGATTTGACACTTATGACATGTTCTGGAGTGTTGATAGCAATCAGCTTCCATGGCAGACCAATAGTAACCTGCTCTCAATATCTTCTTTGCCATAGTATGGCCACTAGAGTGAGTGCCAAATGTTCCATCATGCATATCTTCCATAATCTCTGTTGCTTCCTTCTTATCCACACAACGAAGCATAGTTGAATCATGATTGCGCTTGTACAAAATTCCATTGCTCAAGAAGAACTTAGCAGAAAACCTTCTCAGAAACTTCCTATCTTTGACAGATGCCCCTTCTGGGAACTCTTGAGTTTCAAGATATCTTTTCACTTCATAGAACCAAGGCTTCTCCTCTGCTTCTTCAGTGTCAATCTCATTGCAGTATGCAGGCTTCTCAAATCTATCAATAGTAATCTTGGGAGCTTCATCATCCCAGCTGATCTCAAACATGGATGCCATGGTGGCCAAAGCATCTGCCAACTGATTCTCTCTCCATGGAATATGTCCAAAGGTAATCTCTTTAAAATGTGGGATCAGAGACAACACATGCTCTCTGTAAGGAATGAGGTTATCATGCTTGGTATCCCAATCTCCTTTGATCTGACTAACTACCAGGGCTGAATCTCCATACACGTCAAGGAACTGAATCTTCATATCTATAGCAGTTTTAATACCCAGGATACATGCCTCATACTCAGCCATGTTATTGGTACAATAGAAACAAAGTCTGGCAGTAATCGGGGTATGACAACCTTCAGGGGAACTAATCATAACACCAACACCATTACCAAGTGCATTGGATGCACCATCAAAAACCATAGTCCATCGGGATCCTTGTTCAGGTCCGTCATATTGTCCAGGTTCTTTGGTAATAATCATAATGTCTTCGTCAGGGAACTCAAAACTCATTGACTGGTAATCATCCACTGCTTGATGAGCCAAATGATCAGCAACAACACTTCCCTTAATGGCCTTCTGAGTAGTATACTGTATATCATATTCTGTCAAAATCATTTGCCATCTTGCAATTCTTCCGGAGAGAGCAGGTTTCTCAAATATGTACTTGATTGGATCCATCTTCGAAATCAACAAGGTAGTATGGGTCAACATATACTGTCTTAGTCGGCGAGCAGCCCATGCCAAAGCGCAGCAAGTTTTCTCGAGCAGTGAGTATCTTGTTTCACAGTCGGTAAACTTTTTGCTAAGGTAGTATATTGCCTGCTCTTTTCGACCAGACTCGTCATGTTGCCCCAAAACACACCCCATTGAATTGTCTAACACTGTTAAGTACATAATCAAGGGTCTTCCATCAACTGGTGGCATCAAAATTGGAGGTTCTAGCAGATATCTCTTGATTTCATCAAAGGCAATCTGGCACTCATCATTCCACTCCATCACCTGATATTTCTTCAACAACTTGAAGATTGGCTCACAGATGGCAGTTAATTGGGAAATAAATCTTGCAATGTAATTCAATCGTCCCAAGAAACCTCTAACCTCCTTCTCAGTACGGGGAGCTGGCATCTCTCGTATAGCTTTCACTTTTGCAGGATCTACTTCAATACCTTTTCCACTGACAATGAAACCCAGGAGTTTACCAGACCTAACTCCAAAAGTACACTTGTTTGGGTTCAGTCTCAACTTGTATTTCTTTAATCTCTCAAACAACTTATGCAGATGATCAAGATGTTGTTCTTCATTCTGGGACCTGGCTATCATATCATCCACATACACCTCTATCTCATGATGAATCATATCATGAAACAAAGCCACCATAGCACGCTGATATGTTGCCCCTGCATTCTTCAAACCAAATGGTATCACCTTATAACAGAAAGTGCCCCACTGTGTAACAAATGTTGTCTTCTCCATATCTTCAGGTGCCATCTTGATCTGATTGTAACCAGAGAAACCATCCATAAAGGAGAATACCTTATGCTGAGCAGTGTTGTCTACCAGAACATCAATATGAGGAAGTGGAAAGTCATCTTTGGGGCTAGCCTTGTTCAGATCTCTGTAGTCTACACACATACGTACCTTAACATCTTTCTTAGGTACCGGCACCACATTTACAACCCACTTAGGATAAGAAGTCACTGCTAAGAGCCCTGCATTGAACTGTTTCATTACCTCTGCTTTGATCTTCTCTGACATTTCAGGACGCATACGACGAACCTTCTGCTTCTTTGGACGACAATCTTCTTTCACTGGTAAACGGTGAACCACAATGTCTGTATCCAACCCTGGCATATCTTCATAGGACCAAGCAAAGATCTCCACATAGTCACGTAACATCTGAATCAATCTGCTCTTGACACTATCCTCTAAATCAGCCCCTATCTTGACTTCTTTCCTGTTTTCTTCAGTTCCCAAATTCACAACTTCGACTGGCTCTTCATGTGGCTGTATGGCTTTCTCTTCTTGTTGTAACAACCTAGCAAGCTCTACAGGTACTTCACAATCGTCCTCATTTCCGTCTTCAGTTTGATAGATCGGATTCTCGAAATTATAACTGGAAATAGTAGAACTGTTATCAACAGGATTCAGCGTGGATGAGGATCTGCATTTTAGTGATGTGGGTGTGTGTAAGAACACATAGCTGATAAAACAAAAATAAAAGAAAAGAAAGACAAGGAACACAATATTTACGAAAACGAAACGTCCACTGATTTTTATTGAATGAAGTATGCAAATGAAATGACAGCCCGTAACAAGCACACCATTGTGCCCCGGGTAAGGCACAAGGCTTGAGAGTTTTTAATTGTTCCAGAAATTACAAACTTAAAAAGCAATAACACAGTAATAGTATTTACTCCTGACTAAAGGAGATAGGGATAGCATCTTCAGCTTTCTAATTATTGAGTCCAGCACCCACAGTAGGAAAAATCCAAGCATCCAGGTTGTAGTCTTCATCATAGTCACCCACAACATTGATCTGATCTTTCATAACCCCTTGATTGGTGATACGAACAGCACGAGCACGACGAACAGCCTTCTGGGACTCTGCAGTGAAACCCAAACCAAATTTGTCAGACTTGTATGGGATATCAGGAAGTTGTCCCCAAATAGTACAACCACCTTCATCCACTACAGCTCTAGCATCTTTAAGGGAGGCCATTGTTGGAGGTACTCTGGTGACCACAGGAACTTTCTTGACAACCGGAGGAGCTACATAACCATTAACAACCCAAGGAACCACTTCAAATGTCTGACACGGAGTTTCAACATATTCACCTTCTACTTCCAGATACTTGAAGGTGTTCACATGGCTGACAAAATATTCTTCCTCTCCATAGACAGTAACAACCTTTCCTTCTACCGGATATCTCAACTTCTGATGTAATGTAGAGGTTACAGCACCTGCCCCATGGATCCAGGGACGACCAAGCAAACAAGAGTACGAAGGACGAATATCCATCACATAAAATGTAGCATTGAAAACCTGAGAACCAACTTTGATTGGGAGATCAATTTCTCCATGCACCACTCTTCTAGAACCATCAAAAGCCTTCACCATTATGTTACTGGGTTTCAGCACAGCATCTTCAGGACTCAGCTTATTCAGGACTTCCTTGGGCAACACATTCAGCGAGGAACCATTGTCTATCAATACATGTGACAGGGTAGTGCCCCTACATTCAATTGAGATATGTAGGGCCCTGTTATGATCCCTCTTGGCAGGAGTCAAATCAGCATCAGAAAACCCTAACCCATTATCATAAGTCAGGTGGTCAACACAATTCTCAAACTGATCGACAGAAATTGCATTGGGTACATGAGCAGTCTTTAGAAATTTAATCAAAGCTTTGGCATGAGCTTCAGAACATAACAAAAAGGACAACATGGAAATCTTGGAGGGAGTGTGCCCCAACTGATCAACAATGTCATAATCACTCTTGCGAATGATTTTCAATACATCTTCCATCTGCTTAACAAGATCATCAGCAACTGGCACATCAGTAGGTATTGGTTCAATAACAGGACCTTTTCCCCGAGCATCAGTGGTGGAAGTAGCAGCAGGAGTAACTGCATTCTTGGAAGTAACTGGAGGAGAGAAGACTCTTCCACTTCGTGTGATCTTACTAGATCCAGCAATATTATCGACATCAACAGGCATATCAGCTAAGGGTTCCTGCTTAATACCATGGATATAGACATCAAACCCATAATGCCAAGGCACAGCTTTATCAAACGTATACGGAATAGGACCAGGAGTGGTAATGACCAAAGGAGCCACTCTAGCTTCAGCAACAATCTTCACAGGGCCTTCAGCAGTAATCTTAATTGGACCCTTATGAGTAATTTTAACAGGACCTTTGGAAGTGATCCTTACTGGTACTCTATCAACCATATCAACCTCTTCAGTCTTCCTACCTTTAGTAATATGATCCAACATACTCTCTACAGATGATGGAGTCCTCTCAAAAACTATGGTGTACTTATCCATGAGACGTTGAATTCCATCTCTCAATCTCCAGCAACTATCCGGCTTATAGGTACAATACAAACAGTCTTCACGACAACCTGGAAAGAACCCAACTTGCACTAGCTTCTTCTTGATAACAGACAATGGTGTGGTCAATTCTGCAACTGAATAGATATGTAAATCTTCATCAATGGCATTGACAGTCTTCTCGTGATTTGGCATGGGAGCAATGATCACATTTGGAGTACCCGGAGGGTCAAACTCAATCTCTCCAGCCTCAATCATATCTTGAATTTTGTTCTTCAAGACCCAACAACTATTAGTATCATGTCCCTGACAGTTTTAATGATATGCACATCGTGCATTGGGATTGTACCTGGGAGAGGTAACATTAGGATTCTGAGGAGCCTCTTTCAGAGTAATATGTTCAGCCTTCAACAAGTGTTGCAATGCCTGAGCCATTGACATGTTGATCTTAGTGAACTGCCTTCTGGCTCTCTGTTGGTTGCCCTGTGGCTGCTCTGTTGTTGTAGGAGTTGGATTTGAAATATGAACGGCACTCACAGACTGATGCCTTCTATTACGATCAGGTTGACCATAAACAACATTGGATTCTTTCTTCCCAGTGGGAGGCTTCTTTGCAGTACCTGATGAAGAAGTACCCACTTGAATCTTGCCACTCTTTATACCATTTTCCACGCGCTCTCCTGTCATTATCAGCCCAGTGAAGCCAGATGATGAGCTTCCAATGAGATGACTGTAAAATGGACCATTCAGCGTACACATGAACATATCAACCAACTCTCTGTCAGTTAAAGGGGGTTGTACTCTTCCAGCTAAATCTCTCCACTTCTGAGCATACTCCTTAAAACATTCTTTGGCACCCATAGACATGCTTTGCAGTTGCATGCGAGTGGGAGCTAAATCAGCATTGTATTGATACTGCTTATAGAAGGCTTCAGCAAGATCATTCCAATCCCTGATGTTGACACTCTCCAACTGATAGTACCACTCCAATTGAGCTCCAGATAAACTCTCTTGGAATAAATGGATCCATAACTTTTTATCAGCAGTGTGAGGTTGAATTCTTCTGACATAAGACCTCAGATGCAGCTTGGGACAAGAGACCCTATCATAAACAACAAAGATAGGAACCTTGAAACCAATGGGTATGACCACCCCAGATATCAGACTCAAATCTTCAAAATCTAGCCCAGAAGATTTCTGCAACTCCAAAGCATCCATTCTATCCACCAGCATCTTGAATTTGTCTTCATTAGGCTCATGGTAGTAATTAGCCTCAGAATCAGAGTCCCCCATAGTGTTGTCGAGACTGTCTCCCTCTTTCTCAGACTCTTCAGATTCATAGTCTTCAACCTGTTCCTTGGTCTTGACAGGACCTCTGAACCTTCTTCCCATGTTGATCAGGCCACCTGACCTCCTGGTCTTCTTAGTCTTCTTGGCCAGCAGTGTCTTCAATTCATCCTGCCCCTTGGACAAGTTCAGGATTAGCTCTTGGAACTATGCATTCTGTGCCTGGAGATCCTTAATTGTTTGTTCAAGAGCCATTACTGAAATAAACAGCGAGAAGATGAGAAACCTGTGCACAAATAAACCTGTGATGCAATGATATGGAATGTTAATGCGTATGCAATGTTTTCAAGGACCGCAGGATTTAAATTTGCTTAAACAAACAAGAAGGTAAACTTTTATTAGTAATAAACTTGTTTTGCCTCTTGGGCTTACAAAAATGAAATGAAATAAATACAAAAGATGGGGTTTTAAGTCTCCCATGGACGTTTCCTCTTTGTGTTGAGGTATGAGTTGAGATTCCGTTCTTCGTGAAGTTGCTTTGTTAGTTCCAGGATTCTTTCTTGGCTTGCTTTGTAATGAGCCTCGAAAGTATCCCTTTGCTCCTTCAACTGGATCCAGGATCTCTGTAAGTCTTCCATGTCAGTAGGCATGTCTGGGTGAAGGATGGTATAAGCAGTATCTCCCTCAGCAACAGGTTCCATGGTAACTGGCAGGATAGCAGGATATGGCATCATGAGAGTCTGAGCACGAGATTGCACCCATCTGAGATAAGCCTCCATAGGAATAGTGTACTTAGGCTCCAGTGTCTTGCTGTTAACCTTGTTCACTTTCCCCCATGCTCGTATGAATCTCTGACGGTAACCTTGAAGATCATTGTCGTAGTCAAACACAATACCCTGAATCAACATGTCATGTGGACCATCACTCCGAGCGTAACCAAACTGTCGTAAAGCTAGTGAAGGGTTGTAGGTGATGCCTCCTCTTATGCCTAGAAGTGGCACATTGGAAAACTCCCCACAAAGGTCAATGATAGTGACATTCTCCATAGATCTGGAGCACCAATGGATATCTGAATGAGAGAGTGACATAATCCTCTTGGACCACCTGAACCCTTGTTCATTCTTCATCACTGAGCGAGGAAGGTGAGAAATAAACCACCTAGAGAGCAAAGGTATGCAGCACATCAGAGTTCCTCGTGCCCTTGTAGTACGGGTGTGAAGAGAATGCAGGATGTCCCCAAGCAATGTAGGCACTGGATTGTGACTCAGGAATATGTTGATGGCATGCACATCTATGAACTGATCTGGATTGGGGAACAACACTAAGCCATAAATCAGTAAGGCTAAGATATCCTCAAAAGCATCATAGCTCATAGCCTTCAAGAACGTTTGAGCCTTCTCTATCAAAACCTTAGCAAGAATACCCTTGACTCCGCTTCTCGTTTCTAGAACAATGTCAGCCTTCTTCAGATGTAGAGCTGCAGCAATAACCTCAGGTTTAGGCTCCCTCTCCAAGCCTGTGAATGGTTTCTGATCAAGAACAGGTATGCCCAGAAGTTTAGAGAACTCTTCCATGGTTGGAACCAGCTGGTAGTCGGGGAATGTGAAGCAATGGTGCTTAGGATCAAAGAACTGAAACAGAACACTCATCATGTCTTCATTGAACCCTGAAGTGACTAGATCCAGTAGCTGACCATGTCTCTTGATGAACTGGGAGTGATCAGACACTTGAGAAACCAACTCTTTAAGCTTAGCAGGTATGCCCACAAAGTTGATCCTGATGGTGTTTCTACGAGCAGAAGTCATGACCTGCAATAAAGAACAAAGATAAATCCCTTGGTCCTTGAAATGGTTAGTGAAAATGCTATGCTTATGATGCATGATGATGTCATGATGTTATGTTCAATCACAAACATGTGGCACACACAAACAAGTCACACCATAGCCCTAGGTTTAAAGGCTTGCATGAAGTTCAAAGGTAAGTACCCTCCCCTGAAGTTAGTTGGTTCATCCTGTCCTACAAAAGTAACCAGGTTCTAAGGGATCTCAATATCATTTATCCTTCACAAGGGTGGTTGTTCAGTAGGCAACTTACTTGCCAACCAAAACCCTCCAAGTTTAGAATCTCAATGAGCGTAGTATCGAGTATCAACCAACTTCAGTCTTCACCAAAGCCGGTTATCTCACTACTTTTCTAAAGGCCAAGATGGGATAACTAGGGTTCTAAAAGTTAGTTAGTGCATTGACAACATATGGCAGCCTCATATTATCCTCAACTTGACTTAAGGAACATAAGCACCAACCAAGAAGTCACACTAACTATGGCCACCAGATCAACCATATCGGTATACGACGTACAGTTTCCTTGGTCTATTGCCATTTACCTAAGGTACACTAGATCCGGGTTAGGATCTTTCACACATAAAGCCCAACAGATAAGTATAAAGCAATCAAAGCAAACAATTTAAGTGATCTAATTCCTAAGGGTACCCCTCTTTCATTAAATCCCCAGCAGAGTCGCCAGTTCTGTAACACGGTGGGAGAACTGACTTTAGTTATGTTGCGGATAGCAAGAGTCGCCACCGACTTTTATTTTATCCAAAGGAAAGGCATAAAAGAACAGGAAAGACCTTTTAAAAGATTTTTGGGTCCGGGGGGTAGGTTATGTAAAGGGAAGGTGTTAGCACCCTTTACATCCATGGTTATCCATGGGCTCTTAGTTACTTAGCTCACTTTAAAATGTTTTTGAAATGTGAAGTGTGTGAATAGAAGTTTTCATAAGATTTTGATAATGATCCATGTACGGATGCGTAAAAAACTTTGTTTGGAAAATTTGTTTGAAAGTGTGAAGTGTTTGAAAAGTTTTGAAGAGTGAGCAAGTAACTATGAGGAACCTACCCTAAGTTTGAGTCTTTTCTGTTCTTGAATCCTTTAAATGGTAAGACTATCCCTATTATTAAGGAATAGGTAGTCATTACCTTGGATGTGAGGGACAAGTAAGGGTCATCTGTTAATGTAGGCAACTGTGGGGTGTATTAAGCAATTTTGGATGGACTGTCATCTTTATTCGAAAGGGACAAGATCATTATGAAGGCAACATTCGCAAGGGACTTGATCTTTTATTTGTTAAGGGACTAGATGACTTTATTTTGAGGGACTTTTGCTTTATACACCCTACTTGACCTTTTGATTAGGCAACAATGAGAGGTATCCCTAAGGAAGTGAGATGGCGATCAAAGATCGACTTACGTGTGTGAGTGTACAATTTAATATTTTATCTTTAAATTAAGTGATCTAAATTAATTTTAAATAAACATACATGTTACACTCCCTATTTACTAACCATGGCATGAAATAAATAATTAACATTATAAATAAATATTACACCAAGGAGCAATTACAACCATAATAAATAAGCAATTTAAATAAATAAAGCAAAATATTAAATAATAATAAAAATTGGGTTAGTGAAAATAATAATAATAACAATTTAAAGATAAATGGGGTTAGTATCAAATAAATATCATAAGAACATAATTAATAATAATAATGAAATAAGCAAAATATTATAAAAAAAAATCAAATTTATGAACAATTATCATTCAATATTAAAATATAAACAATTATACTAATTATTATAAAATTTTTAAAATTATGTATAAATTATATAAAAAATTAATTATGCACATAATATGAAAATAGAATTATACTTATAAAAATTAAATTAGCAAATTTTACATATTTTTAAACATATAATAAGAATTATTTTCATGCAAAAATTAAGTTCTAAACAAATTATATCATATTATCATATTAAGGATTCTAATTTTTAAACATATATATAAAAAAATGTAAATTATAAATAATTTATACATTAATAAAAATTAAATTAAGAATTATAATTAAATTAAGAAGATAATATATACAAATAATAGTATTAAATAAATAGGAGAAGAAAAAAAACTAGGGTTTTGAAAATTATTAAGATTAATTAGGGTTTAATAAGAATTAGGGTTTTTATATACAAAAATTTTAAATATTAAATATTAATTCAATTACACAAATAAATTATATATAATACATATATAAAAAAATAAAGCATCAATACAAATATATATATATATATATATATATATATATATATATATATATATATATATATATATATATATATATATATATGATTTATTTTATGAAAAGCATAATAATTAATAAATATTTAAAAGAATAAGATAAGAAAAAGAAAAATATAAAGAAAATTGCATAGTTAAAAAAATTGGGAGGCCTGGATTTGAACCCAAGACCTCCCTGGAACCTGAATGGAGAGTTACCACTGGGCCAGCCTGCGCGAAGGTGATGAAGGAGGGATTCCACTTGGTTTTATGCCTTATGCCTGAAAATCAAAGAAAAAAGAAAGAAAACAAAAGACCTGGGGGAATCGAACCCAGGACCTTCACAATACACACAAACACCTTAACCAATCCAGCTGGGAGAGCGCACCTGTCAATGTAATAGCAATAATTCATAATATATTAAGATGGCTAATTATCTGGAAAAAATAAGCAAAAGGTGGTGAAGCCAGGATTCGAACTCCTGCCCATAAGCAATACACGCGCACTTCATACCACTGGGCCAAGCAACCAACTATGAAACAAAACAGCAACTAATTCATAAAATAATATACACAATATTTGAATTCTAGAAAACGCGCGCAGAGGTCTTCTTCTTCCTTGGTTCCTGCGAAATTTCATACAGGTTTTGCTGCAATATTTCCTGCGAGTTTCAAAGTACAAAAACCTACGAAATTGGACAAGCAACAAAACAGTAAAATTTCTCAACAATGATTAGTGTTTCATAATCCCCAAGGTCCATAGAGTTGTCCTATGTTCTTAGAATTTATTTATGTTAGGTTTAAGACAAAACCCCAAATCCATGGCCGAAACCCTAGCTATGGTGAAATTCGTCTTAGTTCATGGAAATCAAATCAAACCATCCAGAATTCATCCAAAGCTTCAAACAATAACAAATCAACAAACAAAATTCATTAATAATGGTCAAACAATTGAAATCGAAAAATTTAAATTCAAGAACAAAGTTTGATTCGGTTTATGTGATATGAGATGTTTTGAATGCAAATGAACATTGGTCTTGATTCAGAGATGTCCAAGGATCATTGCTATGTCCTCAAAATACCTTCAAATTCCCTGGAGAAGAGAAACTGAATTTGAGTTTTGTGTGGTTTTTGAAAATTTGGAACTTACACTTTTGAGCTGGAATTCGTCTGCAATCATTAGGGTTATGTTCTATACTTATAGTACAATGATTTTAGGTCAGAAAACTTGGTCATTGTGTGAGAGATTTGATTCAAAAAGATTCAAAAAGATTAAACCTTAAAAATCAAATATTCTTGTATGAACACCTTCTATTTTAGGCAAATCACTATGATCCTCTTACCACTTTGATACCAATCATCTTAATGAATGTCTAGAAGCTCAATCATTTTTAAATCTTTGACTTTTATATTTTATTTTAATTTAAAATGATTTTTAATGAATTAAATCAAAATAAATAAAAATAAAATGATAACAAATCTGATTTTTAAGGTCATGGGTCGTGCATGAGGTCATAGTATGGATTGGGTCATCATATGGCAAGCCCATTTAGAAAAAATTGGTTTTAGACCTCCATTTTCTTCATAAACCAACCAAAAATTTCCCAACTTTGCAAGGGCACACATCCTTCAATTTTAATGCTATGAGGGTGTTCTTGGACATTTTGGAAAGCTTGAAGAGTCCTCTAACCAACCACACTGGTTTCATGTCCATATCATTTACCATTCTCAAGTTATGCCCTTTTGAAGTTGTTGACTTTTTGTTGACTTTTAAAAGGACCTATAATGTCTCAGCTCATACCTTCCAAATGAAGCATTTTTGGGCTTGGCTTGTGAGACACAAAGTTGTAGAGAATTCAATTTCCTTCAAAATGAGATTTGGATGGAGACTTGGTGATGAAGCATGTGAAAGTTATGGATGGTCAAAGTTCAGTTGACTTTTACTAAGGAAACCCTAATTTAGAAACTCCTGATTCTTGATGATCTGAAATCTCCTTGATGAATCATGATCAACCCTTGATCAAATGATGAATTTTACTTCATATACTTGATGTTGGCAAAAAATCATGAAGTTTGAATTTGGTTTGACCACTATTGACCTCAGTTTGACTTTTTAACTACTTTGACTGATTTTAACCTATCTGATCATCTGACTGAGCAAACCTTGGGGAAAAGTCTTGAAACTTGTCATGGGGATTCTTAAATACATATAAGATGTTATGAAGCTCAACTGAAGTCTTGGAAGTCCATTTAGCCTGATTAAAGTCAAAACCCTAGTTTTGGATGCACTGCTTAGGAGGTGCATTGTCTGAGGGAATTGTCAACTCTTCTGACTACTTGTGAACTTTGTGAACCTTGTGAACCATCATAAAATGTCTTGTGAACCTTTTGAACCTCATGGGAGGTCTTGTGAACTTTGTGAACCTCATAAAGTGTCTTGTAAACTTCATGAACCTCATGAAAGGTCTTGTGAACCTTGTGAACCTTGTGAACCTCATAAAGTGTCTTGCAAACTTCATAAACCTCATGAAAGGTCTTGTAAGTATTGTGAACCTTGTGAACCTTCTTAGCACACAAAGTCTTGTATTGTGAGGGCAAATTTTGGGGTGCAACACCCCTACATTCAATGGAGATATGCAGAGCTCTGTTATGATTTCTCTTAGCAGGAGTCAAATCAGCATCAGAAAATCCCAACCCATTATCACTAGTCAGGTGTGCCACACAGTTCTCAAACTGATCCACAGAAATTTCACCCGGCATATGAGCAGCCTTTAAGAACTTGATTAGGGCTTTAGCATGGGCCTCAGAACACAGTAGTAAGGATAACATGGATATTTTGGAAGGAGTATGCCCCAGCTGGTCAACAATATCATAATCACTCTTGCGAATGATCCTCAGTACTTCTTCCATCTGTTTGGAGAGATTCTCAGCAATTGGTGCCTCAGTTTGCACAGGTTCAATCACAAGACCTTTGCCCCTGGCCTCAGTACTTGGCCCAGAGGTATGAGCTGGAGTGGCTGCACTTTTTGAGGTAGCTTTAGGGGAGAACACTCTTCCACTTCTTGTAATCTTACTGGACCCAACAATATTATCAATATCAAGATTACTATCAGCAACAGGAGGATCAACCAGAGGTTCCTGCTTAACACCATGAATGTACACATCAGAACCATAATTCCAGGGTATAGCCTTATCAGAAGTATAAGGAACCGGGCCAGGAGTGGTAATGATCATTGGAGCCATTCTAGCTTCAGCAACAGTATTCACAGGGCCTTCAGCAGTAATCTTCATTGGAACTTTGTCAACCATATCTACCTCTTCAAGCTTCACATTCCTAGTCAAATCTTCACACATACTTTCCACAGATGGAGTTCTCTCAAACAATATAGTGTAATTGTACATGAGGCGTTGGATACCATCCTTCAACTTCCAGCAACTATCAGGTTTGTAGGCACAGTAGAAACAATCTTCATTGCAACCTGGGAAGAACCCAGCCTGCATCAGCTTCTTCTTGATGATGGACAATGGTGTAGTCAGGTTAACCACTGAGGAAACATAGGAAGTTTCATCAACAACATTAACAGTCTTCTCATGATTAGGCATAGGAGCAGTGATCACATTTGGGGTCCCAAGAGAGTCAAATTCAATCTCTCCAGACTCAATCATGTCTTGAATCTTGTTCTTCAACACCCAGCAATTATTGGTATCATGTCCCGGACTATTAGAATGATAGGCACATCTTGCATTAGGATTGTACCGAGGAGAATATGTATTAGGATTCTGAGGAGGATCTCTCAAAGTAATTAGTTCCCCTTTCAACATGTGTTGCAAGGCTTGGGCCAGTGACATGTTGATCTTGGTGAACTGTCTTCTAGGCTTCTGTTGGTTGTTCTGTTGTTGATCTGGTACTGTAGGGGTAGGATTGGAAATATGAACAGCTCCCACAGATTTGTGACCTCTGTTACGACTATGTTGACCATACACAACATTAGACTCCTTCTTCCCCTAGGAGGCTTTTTAGCAGTGCTTGGTGAAGAGGCACCCATCTGTATCTTACCACTTCTTATTCCACTTTCCACACGCTCTCCGGTCATTATCAGCTCAGTGAAACCAAATGATGAGCTTCCAATGAGATGACTATAGAAAGGACCACTCAGCGTACTTATAAACATATCTACCAGCTCCCTGTCAGTCAAAGGAAGTTGAACTCTACCAGCCAGGTCTCTCCATTTCTGGGCATACTCATTGAAACTCTCTTTAGCACCCTTAGACATGCTTTGAAGCTGCATGCGAGTTAGGGCCAAGTCAGCATTGTATTGGTATTGCCTATAGAAGGCCTCAGCAAGATCATTCCACTCACGGATATTAACACTCTCAAGTTGATAGTACCATTCCAATTGAGCTCCCGACAAACTCTCTTGGAAGAAATGGATCCATAACTTCTTATCAGCAGTATGTGGTTGAATCCTCCGGACATAGGACCTCAAGTGAAGCTTAGGACATGAGACACCATCATACACCACAAAGGTAGGAACCTTGAAGACAATAGGTATACTCACCCTAGAAATTAGACTCAAATCTTCAAAATCAAGCCCAGAAGACTTCTGTAATTCCATAGCATTCAATATGTTCTCCAGCATCTTATACTTGTCATCATTAAGATTCTGATAATAATTCTCTTCAAAGTCAGAGTTCCCAACTGTCCCATGCACACTCCCTTCTTCTTTCTCAGAGTCTACCTCTTCAAAGTCTTCAACTTCCTCATTGGTCTTGAGTGGGCCTTTGAACCTTTTGCCCGTGTTGAGGAGACCAACAGATTTTCTGGTCTTCTTCTTCTTCTTAGCCAGCAGTGCCTTCAACTCATCTTGCCCCCTGGACAAGTTCAGAATCATATCTTGGAACTGGGCGTTCTGAGTCTGGAGATCCTTAAATGATTGTTCAAGATCCATTTCTGCTGAAATAAACAGCGAGAAGATGAGAAACCTGTTGTGAAAACTTGTGATGAAATGGTATGATATGTGTATGCATATGCAATGTTTTCAAGGACCGAAGAATTTAAATTTGTGTAAACAACCAAAATGGAAACTTTTATTAGTGATAAACTTGTTTGCCTCTTGGGCTTACAATAAAAATGAAATAAATACAAAGATGGGGTTTTAAATCTCCCATGGACGTTTCCTCTTTGTATGGAGGTATGTGTTAAGATTCCGCTCCTCGTGAAGTTGTCTTGTCAGCTCTAGAATTCTCTCTTGACTAGCTTTGAAATGAGTCTCAAAAGTATCCCTTTGCTCCTTCAACTAGATCCAGGACCTCTGCAAGTCTTCTATGTCAGTGGGCATGTCTGGATGAAGGATGATATAAGGAGTATCTCCTTCAGTAACAGGCTCCATGGTAACTGGCAGGATATCAGGATATGGCATCATAAGAGTCTGAGCACGTGCTCGTACCCATCTGAGATAAGGTTCCATAGGAATAGAGTACTTAGGTTCCAGAGTCTTGCTGTCAACCTTGTTTACTTTACCCCATGCTCGTATAAACCTTTGACGGTAACCCTGAAGATCGTTGTCGTAGTCGAACATAATACCTTGAATAAGTATGTCATGAGGACCATTACTCCGAGCATAACCAAACTGGCATAGAGCTAAAGAAGGATTATAAGTAATGCCCCCTCTTATGCAAAGAAGTGGCACATTAGGGAACTCCCCACAACGGTCAATGATAGTGATATTCTCCATAGATCTTGAGCACCAATGAATGTCTGAGTGAGAAAGTGACATGATCCTCTTGGACCACCTTAGCCCTTGTTCATTCTTCATCAGTGATCGAGGAAGGTGAGAAATAAACCACCTAGATAATAGAGGTATGCAGCACATTGTAACACGGTGGGAGAATTGACTTTAGTTATGTTGCGGATAGCAAGAGTCGCCACCGACTTTTATTTTATCCAAAGGAAAGGCATAAAAGAACAGGAAAGACCTTTAAAAGATTTTTGGGTACGGGGGGTAGGTTATATAAAGGGAAGGTGTTAGCACCCTTTACATCCATGGTTATCCATGGGCTCTTAGTTACTTAGCTCACTTTAAAATGTTTTTGAAATGTGAAGTGTGTGAATATAAATTTTCTTAAGTGTTTTATAATGATCCATATACGGATATATATAAAACCTTTGTTTGAAAATTGTTTGAAAAAAATGTGAAGTGTTTGAAATGTTTTTGAAAAGTGAGCAAGTACATAAGAGGAATCTACCCTAAGTTAAGTCTTTTCTGTTCTTAAATATCCTTTAAATGGTAAGACTATCCCTATTATTAAGGAATAGGTAGTCATTACCTTGGATGCGTGAGGGACAAGTGAAGGGACAACTGTTATTTAGGCAACTGTAAGGTGTATAAGCAATTCGAAGGGACTTATCATCTTTATTCGAAAGGGACTTATCATCTTTATTCGAAAGGGACAAGATCATTACGAAGGCAACCATGAAGGGACTTGATCTTTTTATCTGTTAAGGGACTAGATGATATGAGAGAAGGGACTTTGCTTTACACCTTACTTGACCTTTTATTTAGGCAACATGAGAGGTAACCCTTAAGAAGTGAGATGACGATCCAAGATCGACTTACGTGTGTGAGTGTGCCAATTCAAATATTTATCTTTAAGATTAAATGATCTAATTTCAATTTTTACATACAAACATGTTTTACACTCCCTATTTTACTAACCATAACATTTAAAATTAAATAATAATAAAAATTACTACAACTATTACATAAAGGGTACAATTACATAATAATAATAATAATTAAAATAAATTAAATAAGCAAATAAATGAATAATTAAGTGGGTTAGTAACAAATAAATATAAGAACGTTAATAATAATAAACAAAATAAATAAGTATAATGTGGTTAGTATAATAATATAGAAATAAATTAAAAATTCACAATTCATTAAATAAATATTTTTTAAGAATTTTAAATAAAGGAAATGATTAATAACAATTATATACTAATAAAATATGATTAATAGTCTAATTATTTAATTTTATATACTTATTATAAAAATATTGGTTAATTATAATCAAATAAACATACTATAAAAATAAATTATATTCATAAGATCAAATTAGGATTTTTAATTGTTTTAAAAATAATCTAGAGTTTACTTATTTAATTAAAATTATTTACATGTGAAAACTATATTCAATAATAATTATAAACAAATTATAAAATAATGTACATAATTAAAATTTACAATTAAAAGTTATAACATAATTAGGTTTTATAAGAATATTAAGGTTAATCAAAATAAATTAGGGGTTATGAGAATATTGGGTTTTATATAAAATATTTTTAGGGTTTTAGAAAATATTAGGGTTTTACTTATTTATTTACAAACTATATATAAATATAAAAAATATTTTTCGAAAAGAAATTATGATATTTTAAGAATATGAATAAAAGTATTTTAATAGTATTTATAAATTATATTTACTAATTCAAATAAAATAGAAATAATATAATAAAATAAATTAAAATAAGAAAACATGAAAATTTGATCAAAAAGAAAGGACCTGGGATTTGAACCCAGGTCCCTTACCTCCATACTCAACAACAAAACCACTCTGGCCAGCATGCGCAGGTGATATAGAATGGTAACTATGTTGTTTTGTTTCATAACCTGCAAAAATCACAACAAAAAGCAAAAACAATACAAAAAGGGCGTGGGGGGGTTCAAACCCAGGACCCTCAAACCAACAAACAAACACTTTTACCATCCAGCCGGAAGGGCGCATCTGCTATACCATCCATAACGAATTATAATATATTAAGTCATACAAATAAATGGAAAAATAAGAAAAAGGAGTGCTGCAACCAAGAATGGAACCAAAGACCTAACACCCACAAGGACAAGTCTCCAACCATCAGGCTAACACGCGCGCTGTGAAACATAAACAAAACGCAAATAATAAAAAAACAAACGAATATTTGAATTATTGAATTCGCGCCAGGAGTCTTCTTCTTCCTCAAACCCTGTGTTTTTTCCTGCGAATTCTCTTGGGCAATTTCCTGCGAATTTGTTTTCATAGCTAAACCTGCGAAATTCAAACACCATTGAAACAACAAAATTTCTTTCAATTGATTAGGGCATTATGATTCCCAAAGTTCATACAATCATTCTACGTCTTTGAAAATCATTTATATTAGGTTTATCGTAAAACCCTAATAGCTTGGCCGAAACCCTAACAATGGCTTCTCCTTGATTCTGTCATGAAAATCCAATCAAAGCACATCAAAACAATCCACACACAATAATAAGCAAGTATCAATTAATAGAAACCGTTTATATTTCGTGAATGGATGTAATCGAAAATTTGAAATTTTAAGAACAAATTGATTTCGGGTTTGATGGTATGAGATGCTAGCAGACAATATAATGATCCAGAAACATTCTAAATGATCCCAGGAAACTATTTCAACCTTTAAAGAGCTTGTTGATTGCTGGAATGGACAAAATCGAATTTGAATTTTTTGAAGATTTTTGTGAAGTTGAACAATGTGTAGAGGCTGCAAATTTTTCGTCCTTGGCATTGTGATCAGTTTGTGTACATATAGTAGATGAAACTAGATCAAAATATTGGGCTATCCTTTGGATATTTTGGTCATGGAAGATTGAAAAAGATCATGCCTTGAATTTCATATATTCTTTGATATAACCTTTCTATCTTAAGACAATCACCATAAATTGCATATCAATTTGATCCAATCCATGTTTATGACTTTCTAGAAACAATATCTCACTCCAATATTTGATTTATATATTTTATTTTAATTTAAAATGGTTTTAAATGAATAAAATCAAAATAAAAAATAATAAAAAATAATAAAAATCTGAATAAATGAGGATTGGGTCGTGCATGATGTCATGTTGAAGTTTGGATCACAAAGTTGCAAGCCCATTTGGAAGAAATTGGTTTTAAAGCCCTATTTGCTTCATAAACCTCCCAAAAAATTCCCAACTTTGCAAGGGCACAAATCCTTCAATTTTAATTCTATGAGGGTGTTCTTGGACATTTTGGAAAGCTTAAAGAGTCCTCTAACCAACCCCATTGGTTTCATGTCCATATCGTTTACCATTCTCAAGTTATGCTCTTTTGATGTTGTTGACTTTTTGTTGACTTTTAAAAGGACCTATAATGTCTTAGCTCATACCTTCCAAATGAAGCATTTTTGGGCTTGGCTTGTGAGACACAAAGTTTTAGAGAATTCAATTTCCTTCAAAATGAGCTTTAGATGGGAAAAATTTGATGATGCATGTGAAAGTTATGGATGGTCAAAGTCCAGTTGACCTTTCCTGAGGAAACCCTAATTTAGAAACCCCTGATTCTTGATGATCTGAAATCTCCTTGATGAATCATGATCAACCCTTGATCAAATGATGAATTTTACTTCATATACTTGATGTTGGCAAAAAATCATGAAGTTTGACTTTGGTTTGACCATATTTGACCTCAGTTTGACTTTTTAACTGCTTTGACTGATTTTGACTTATTTGATCATCTGACTGAGCAAACCTTTGAGGAAATTCTTGAAACTTGTCATGGGGATTATTAAACACATATAAGATGTTATGAATCTCACTTGAAGTCTTGGAAGTCCATTTACCCTGATTAAAGTCAAAACCCTAGTTTGGGATGCATTGCTTAGGAGGATGCATTGTCTGAGGGAAATGTCAAATCTTCTGACTAATTGTGAAATTGTGAACCTTGTGAACCTCATAAGATGTCTTGTGAACCTTGTGAACCTCTTAGTACACAAATTCTTGTCTTGTGAGGGCAAATTTTGGGGTGCAACAGCTGCCCCTGTTCAATTTTCTGAAACCTGAGGGGTTAGATTGGTATTTGTGCCATTCGTGACCTGGAAGGTTGAAGGGGATTGAACACAAAAGCCCAAAAATTTGCACTCACCGGTGCGTAAAGTAATACTGATGATTAACTGTATATGCTCGAGTGGGCTTGAAGATGCCACTTGGAGAAAAGGAAATGGGCTTAAAGATGCCATCAGAATGAACTGGAGATGGGCTTAGAGATGCCATATGGATAAAAGTTCTTCAAATATACTTCTTGGAGAATAAGGTAGTCCAAAGTATGAAGATATAGCTTTTGGGAAGATAAACAACGTCCCAACATAACCTTTAGGAAGATAAACAATGGCCCAAGGTAACAATACGGCTTTTGAGAAGATAAACGACGTCTCAAGATAACCCTCGGGAAGATAAACGACGTCCCAAGATAATGAGATAACCTTTGGGAAGATAAACAACGGCCCAAGGTAAGGGTATAACTTTTGGGAAGATAAACAACGGCCCAAAGTCATGATAGCTTTCAGGAGGATAAACAACGTCCCGAGGTATAAGTATAACTTTTGGGAAGATAAACAACGGCCCAAAGTCATGATAGCTTTCAGGAGGATAAACAACGTCCTGGGGTATAAGTATAACTTTTGGGAAGATAAACAACGGCCCAAAGTCATGATAGCTTTCAGGAGGATAAACAACGTCCTGAGGTATTAGTTGTTGATATTGTTTGTCTGCTGGAGAATTAATCTGAAAAACAAGATTAGTTTGATGTATATAACATTCTGCAAGATAATATTAATTTATGCATTATGTATGCATGTATAGTATGAGGCACTCAAACAAATGCATTATGTGCTTATGGATATGTATGTTATGGTATGATGTAAATGATGTATGTATGAATCATGCAGCCTGAAGCGTCCGGGTATCTTCATATAACGATTGTTGGCCAGGGAAAATAAATCCTGATTCGTTGCTGAAGAATATGAGGAACTCGTTCCCGTCTTGTTTGATGATATAGTATTCATAAACCTCCCGTCTTTGTTCGTCGTACTCCTATTGGAAGAATAAATTCCTGACTATTCGTATGAGGATAAAAGAGATGGATATAAATTCCAGGGGAGATGTGACTTGAAGTATTTATGAAGATGGATTTTCCCTACTGGGGGATTTGTAGCTGTCTGGTGGGGATGAACCGGCGAAGCTTCGTTGAAGTCTTTCCCTCGTTCGTCCTTAGTAAATACTATTACTGCATTTTCATGCATTTCTGGTAAACATCAATCATATTAAGCATTTTATGCATTTCTGGTAAACATCAATCATATTCAAAAGCATACATACATTCAAACACAACCAATGGACGTTTCGCTTATGTAAATAGGGTAAAAGTAAATCTGGATTCAAAGATGGAATTTTATTTATATCACAAAGTGACCCGTACATGGGTAAGTTTATACAAGGAGACAGAAATCCTAGTAAGAGGAATTTTGTCATAACAATTTTTTACAAAACAAAGAAAATCAGCTATGTGGGAAATAATCCTATTGAGTTTCAATTCTACTATTGCCATTATCTTCAAGTATCTCATCTTCTGCTGTTAAGACAGAATGATTGGATTGAGCTTTATCTGTTCGAGCTTGAGTAAGTATCACAATTGGTAGTAGTTACATGGGTGATCCAAACGAGACATAGTCATACGCTTTAATCCCTAATTTTTTCCTGGATTGCCCTTTCAGGTTTTCAATCCACCGGGATACCCTTTTTTACCCAAGCCGCCTTTTCAGGTTTTCGACTTTCCGGGTGTACATCTTTTATATATATCCCTAATTTTTGCCCGAACCCTTTTGGTTCGTCGGGATGCCCTTATTTTTGCCTAGGCCAGTCAACCTAGCGGGTCTCTTTTTATGCGTAGTATTTTTTAACTATGTCTGCATTTACAGGCTGCAGGAAGTCATCACCATCCATAGTAGTAAGTATCATGGCACCTCCTGAGAATACTGTTTTGACTACAAATGGCCCTTCATATGTAGGAGTCCACTTTCCCCTAGGATCACCCTGTGGCAGTATGATACGCTTGATTACCAAATCACCAACCTGATATACCTTTGGCTTAATCTTCTTGTTGAAAGCCTTGATCATTTGTTTCTGGTACATCTGACCATGACACACAGCTGCTAACCTCTTCTCATCAATCAAATTTATCTGGTCAAGTCGAGTCTGAATTCACTCATCTTCATCCAAGCCTGCATCCTTCATGATTCTCAAGGAGGGTATCTGAACTTCAATGGGCAGAACTGCTTCCATACCATAGACTAAGAAGAATGGGGTTGCCCCTATTGAAGTACGTATTGTAGTACGATAACCATGAAGAGAAAATGGTAACATTTCATGCCAATCCTTATAAGTAACAGTCATCTTTTGTAGAATCTTCTTAATATTCTTATTAGCAGCTTCTACTGCCCCATTCATCTTTGGACGATACAGAGAAGAGTTGTGATGCTTAATCTTGAACTGCGTGCAGAGATCAGTAATCATAATGTTGTTCAGATTTGAGCCATTGTCAGTAATAATCCTTTCAGGGATGCCATACCTACATATGAGATTATTCTTAATGAATCGAGCCACCACATTCTTAGTAACAGATGCAAATGAAGCTGCTTCCACCCACTTAGTAAAGTAATCAATAGCAACCAGGATGAAACGATGCCCATTAGAAGCAGTAGGCTTGATCTCACCAATCATATCAATGCCCCACATGGCAAAAGGCCAAGGAGCAGTCAACACATTCAATGGTGATGGAGGTATATGTACTTTATCAGCATAGATTTGACACTTGTGACACGTTCTGGAATGTTGGTAGCAGTCAACTTCCATGGTAGACCAATAGTAACCTGCTCTCAATATCTTCTTTGCCATGGTATGACCACTAGAATGAGTGCCAAAGATCCCATTATGCATGTCTTCCATAATCTCTGTTGCTTCCTTCTTATCCACACAACGAAGCATAGTTGAATCATGATTGCGCTTGTACAAAACTCCGTTACTCAAAAAGAGCTTAGCAGAAAACCTTCTCAGAAACTTCCTATCTTTGACAGATGCCCCTTCAGGGAACTCCTGAGCTTCAAGATATCTTTTCACCTCATAGAACCAAGGCTTCTCCCCTGCTTCTTCAGTGTCAATTTCATTGCAGTATGCAGGCTTCTTAAATCTATCAATAGTAATCTTGGGAGCTTTATCATCCCAGCTGATCTCAAACATGGATGCCATTCTGGCTAAAGCATCTGCCAACTGATTCTCTCTTCGTGGAATATGTCCAACGGTAATCTCTTTGAAATGTGGAATCAAAGACAACACATGCTCTCTGTAAGGAATGAGATTATCATGCTTGGTATCCCAATATCCTTTAATATGACTTACTACCAGGGCTGAATCTCCATACACGTCAAGGAACTGAATCTTCATATCAATGGCAACTTTGATACCCAGGATACATGCCTCATACTCAGCCATGTTATTGGTACAATAGAAACAAAGTCTGGCAGTAATCGGGGTATGACAACCTTCAGGGGAACTAATCACAACACCAACACCATTACCATGTGCATTAGAAGTTCCATCAAAAACCATAGTCCATCGGGATCCTTGTTCAGGTCCGTCATATTGTCCAGGTTCTTTGGTAATAATCATAATGTCTTCATCGGGGAACTCAAAACTCATTGACTGGTAATCATCCACTGCTTGATGAGCTAAATGATCAGCTACAACACTTCCCTTAATGGCCTTCTGAGTAGTGTATTGTATATCATATTCTGTCAAGATCATTTGCCATCTTGCAATTCTTCCGGAGAGAGCAGGTTTCTCGAATATGTACTTGATTAGATCCATCTTCGAAATCAACAAGGTAGTATGGGTCAACATATATTGTCTTAGTCGGCGAGCAGCCCATGCCAAAGCGCAGCAAGTTTTCTCGAGCAGTGAGTATCTTGTTTCACAGTCGGTAAACGTTTTGCTAAGGTAGTATATTGCCTGCTCTTTTTGACCAGACTCGTCATGTTGCCGCAAGACACACCCCATTGAGTTGTCTAATACTGTTAAGTACATGATCAAGGGTCTTCCATCAACTGGTGGCATCAAAATTGGAGGTTCTAACAAATATTTCTTGATTTCATCAAATGCTGTCTGGCACTCATCATTCCATTCCATTACCTGATCTTTCTTCAACAAATTGAAGATTGGCTCACAGATGGCAGTTAATTGGGAAATAAATCTTGCAATATAATTCAATCGTCCCAAGAAGCCTCTAACTTCCTTCTCAGTACGGGGAGCTGGCATCTCTCGTATAGCTTTCACTTTTGCAGGATCTACTTCAATACCTTTTCCACTGACAATGAAACCCAGGAGCTTACTAGATCTAACTCCAAATGTACACTTGTTTGGGTTCAATCTCAACTTGTATTTCTTCAATCTCTCAAACAACTTATGCAGATGATCAAGGTGTTGTTCTTCATTCTGGGACCTGGCTATCATATCATCCACATATACCTCTATCTCATGATGAATCATATCGTGAAACAAAGCCACCATAGCACGCTGATATGTTGCCCCTGCATTCTTCAAACCAAATGGCATCACTTTATAGAAAAAGGTGCCCCACTGTGTAACAAATGTTGTCTTCTCCATATCTTCAGGTGCCATCTTGATCTAATTGTAACCAGAGAAACCATCCATAAAAGAGAATACCTTGTGCTGAGCAGTGTTATCTACCAGAACGTCAATATGAGGAAGTGGAAAGTCATCTTTGGGGCTGGCCTTGTTCAAATCCCTGTAGTCTACACACATACGTACCTTACCATATTTCTTAGGTATCGGTACCACATTTGCAACCCACTGAGGATAAGAAGTCACAGCTAAGAACCCTGCATCAAACTGTTTCATCACCTATGCTTTAATCTTCTCTGACATTTCAGGACGCATACGACGAACCTTCTGCTTCTTTGGACGACAATCTTCTTTTACTGGTAAACGGTGAACCACAATGTCTGTATCCAACCCCGGCATATCTTCGTAGGACCAAGCAAAGATCTCCACATAATCATGTAACATCTGAATCAATCTGCTCTTGACACTATCCTCTAATTCAGCCCCTATTTTGACCTCTTTCCTGTTTTCTTCAGTTCCCAAATTCACAACTTCGACTGGCTCTTCATGTGGCTGTATAGCTTTCTCTTCTTGTTGTAACAACCTAGCAAGCTCTACAGGTACTTCACAATCTTCCTCCTTTCCATCTTCAACTTGATAGATCGGATTCTCGAAATTATAATTGGCAATAGTAGAATTGTTATCAACAGGATCCAGAGTGGATGAGGATCTGCATTTTAGTGATGTGGGTGTGTGTAAGAACACATAGCTGATAAAACAAAAATAAAAGAAAAGAAAGACAAGGAACACAATATTTATGAAAACGAAACGTCCACTGATTTTTATTGAATGAAGTATGCAAATGAAATGACATCCCGAACCAAGCATACCATCGTGCCCCGGGTAAGGCACAAGGCTTAAGAGTTTAAATTGTTCAAAAATTACAAACTTTAAAAGTAACAACACAGTAATAGTATTTACTCCTGACTAAAGGAGATAGGAATAACATCTTCAGCTTTCCAGTTATTGAGCCCAACACCCACAGTAGGAAAAATCCAAGCATCCAAGTTGTAGTCTTCATCATAGTCACCCACAACATTGATCTGATTCTTCATAATCCCCTGATTGGTGATACGAACAGCACGAGCACGACGAACAACCTTCTGGGACTCTGCAGTGAAACCCAAACCAAATTTGTCAGACTTGTAAGGGATGTCAGGAAGCTGACCCCAAATAGTACAACCACCTTCATCCACCACAGCTCTAGCATCTTTGAGGGAGGCCATTGTAGGAGGTACTCTGGTGACCACAGGAACTTTCTTGACAACAGGAGGAGCTTCATAATCATTAACAACCCAAGGAACCACTTCGAATGTCTGGTATGGAGTTTCAACATACTCACCTTCCACTTCAAGATATTTAAAGGTGTTCACATGGCTAACTATATATCCTTCCTCTCCGTACACAGTGACAACTTTTCCTTCTACCGGATATCTCAGCTTCTGGTGTAAAGTGGAGGTTACAGCACCTGCCCCATGGATCCAGGGACGCCCAAGCAAACAAGAATACGAAGGACGAATATCCATCACGTAAAAAGTAGCATTGAAGACCTGAGAACCTACTTTTATTGGGAGATCAATTTCTCCATGCACCACTCTTCTCGAGCCATCAAAAGCCTTCACCACTATATTGCTGGGCTTCAACACAGCATCTTCAGGACTAAGCTTATTAAGAACTTCTTTGGGCAACACATTCAACGAGGAACCATTGTCTATTAGCACATGTGACAGGGTAGTGCCCCTGCATTCAATGGAGATATGTAGAGCCCTGTTATGATCCCTCTTGGCAGGAGTCAAATCAGCATCGGAGAAGCCTTACCCATTATCATAGGTCAAGTGTGCAACACAATTTTCAAACTGATCTACAGAAATCTCATTTGGTACATGAGAAGTCTTCAAAAATTTGATCAAGGCTTTGGCATGAGCCTCAGAACACAACAATAAAGACAACATAGAAATCTTGGAGGGAGTATGCCCCAATTGATCCACAATGTCATAATCACTCTTGCGAATGATTTTAAATACTTCTTCCATCTGCTTAGCAAGATCATCAGCAGCTGGCACATCAGTTTGTATAGGTTCAATAACAGGACCTTTGCCCCGAGCATCAACAGTAGAGGTAGTAGTTGGAGTAACTGTATTCTTGGAAACAGCCGGAGAAGAGAAAACTCTTCCACTTCGTGTGATCTTACTAGATCCAGCAATATTGTCAACATCAAGGTTTTTATCAGCAACAGGTGTCTCAGCTAAGGGTTCCTGCTTAACACCATGAATGTAAACATCAGAGCCATAATGCCAAGGCACAGCTTTATCAGAATTATATGGAATAAGATCAGGAGTGGTAATGATCATAGGAGCCACTCTAGCTTCAGCAACAATCTTCATAGGGCCTTCAGCAGTAATCTTAATTGGACCCTTATGAGTGATTTTGACAGGACCCTTGGAAGTAATCCTCACCGGCATTTTATCAACCATATCCACCTCTTCAATCTTCGCACCTTTAGTTATATGATCAACCATGCTCTCCACAGAAGGTGGGGTCCTCTCAAACATTATGGTGTAATTATTCATGAGGCGTTGAATTTCGTCCTTCAACCTCCAGCAGCTATCCGGCTTATAGCCACAATATAAACAATCTTCACGACAACCTGGAAAGAACCCAGCTTGTACTAACTTCTTCTTAATAACAGACAATGGTGTAGTCAAATCTGCAACTGATGAAATATGTGAATCTTAATCAATGGCATTGACAGTCTTTTCATGATTTGGCATGGGATCAGTAATCACATTTGGAGTACCCAGAGGGTCAAACTCAATCTCTCCAGCATCAATCATATCCTGAATCTTATTCTTCAATACCCAACAACTATTGGTATCATGTCCCTGACAATTTGAATGATATGCACATCGTGCGTTAGGATTGTACCTGGGAGAGGTAACATTGGGATTCTGAGGAGGGTCCCTCAAAGTGATAAGCTCACCCTTCAACAAGTGTTGCAAGGCTTGGGCCAGTGACATGTTGATCTTAGTGAATTGTCTTCTAGCCCTCTGTTGATTTCCCTGTGGCTACTCTGGTGTTGTAGGAGTTGGATTGGAAATATGAACTGCACTCACAGATTGATGCCTCCTATTACGATCAGGTTGACCATAAACGACATTTGACTCTTTCTTCCCACTAGGGGGCTTCTTTGTAGCATTGGATGAAGAAGCACCCACTTGGATCTTGCCACTCCTTATACCACTTTCTACGCGTTCTCCTGTCATTATCAAATCAGTGAAGCCAGATGATGAGCTTCCAATGAGATGACTGTAAAAGGGACCATTCAACGTACACATGAACATATCAACTAACTCCCTGTCAGTTAGAGGGGGTTGCACTCTTCCAGCCAAGTCTCTCCACTTCTGGGCATACTCCTTGAAATTTTCTTTAGCACCCATGGACATGCTTTGTAGCTACATGCGAGTAGGAGCTAGATCAGCATTGTATTGATATTGCTTATAAACGGCTTCAGCAAGATCATTCCAATCACAGATGTTGACACTCTCCAACTGATAATACCATTCCAATTGAGCTCTAGATAAGCTCTCTTGGAAGAAATGGATCCACAACTTCTTATCAGCAGTATGAGGTTGGATTCTCCGGACATAAGACCTCAGATGCAGCTTGGGACAAGAGACACCATCATAAACTACGAAAGTAGGAACCTTGAAACCAATGGGTATGACTACCCCAAATATCAAACTCAGGTCTTCAAAATCCAGCCCAGAAGACTTTTTCAATTCCATAGCATCCATTCTATCCACCAACATCTTGAACTTATCTTCATTAGGCTCATGATAGTAGTTAACTTCAGAATCAGAGTCCCCCATTGTATTATGGAGACTGCCTCCCTCATTCTCAGACTCTTCAGACTCATAATCTTCAACCTGTTCTTTGGTCTTGATAGGACCTCTGAACCTTCTTCCCATGTTGATCAGGCCACCTGACCTTCTAGTCTTCTTAGTCTTCTTGGCCAACAATGTCTTCAATTCATCCTGCCCCTTAGACAAGTTCAGGATCAGCTCTTGGAACTGTGCATTTTGTGCCTGGAGATCTTTGACTGTTTGTTCAAGAGCCATTGCTGAAATAAACAGCGAGAAGATAAGAAACCTGTGCACAAGAAACCTGTGATGCAATGATATGGTGTATAAATGCGTATGCAATGTTTTCAAGGACCGCAGGATTTAAATTTGTTTAAACAATCAAGAGAGTATACTTTTATTAGTAATAAATTTGTTTGCCCTTGGGCTTACAAAATGAAATGAAATAAATACAAAAGATGGGGTTTTAAGTCTCCCATGGACGTTTCCTCTTTGTGTTGAGGTATGAGTTGAGATTCCGCTCCTCGTGAAGTTGCTTTGTTAGCTCCAGGATTCTTTCTTGACTTGCTTTGTAATGAGCCTCGAAAGTATCCCTTTTCTCCTTCAACTGGATCCAGGACCTCTGTAAGTCTTCCATGTTAGTGGGCATGTCTGGGTGAAGGATGTATAAGAGGTATCTCCTTTAGCAACAGGTTCCATAGTAACTGGCAGGATGGCAGGATATGGCATCATGAGAGTCTGAGCACGAGATCGCACCCATCTGAGGTAAGCTTCCATAGGAATAGTGTACTTAGGCTCCAGAGTCTTGCTGTCAACCTTGTTCACTTTTCCCCATGCTCGTATGAACCTTTGACGATAACCTTACAGATCGTTGTCGTAGTCAAACACAATACCCTGAATCAATATGTCATGAGGACCATCACTCCGAGCGTAACCAAACTGACGTAAAGCTAAGGAAGGGTTGTAAGTAATGCCCCCTCTTATGCCAAGAAGTGGCTTATTAGGAAACTCCCCACAACGGTCAATGATAGTAACATTCTCCATGGATCGAGAGCACCAATGAATATCTGAATGAGAGAGTGACATAATTCTTTTAGACCACCTGAACCCTTGTTCATTCTTCATCACTGATCGAGGAAGGTGAGAAATAAACCACCTAGATAGCAAAGGTATGCAGCACATCAGAGTTCCTCGTGCCTTTGTAGTACGAGTATGAAGAGAATGCAAGATGTCTCCAAGAAATGTAGGCACTGGATTGTGACTCAGAAATATATTGATGGCATGAACGTCTATGAACTGATCTGGATTGGGGAACAACACTAAGCCATAAATCAACAAGGCTAAGATCTCCTCAAAAGCATCATAACTCATAGCTTTCAAGAACACTTGAGCCTTCTCTATCAACACCTTAGCAAGAATACCCTTAACTCCGCTTCTCGTTTCTAGAACAATGTCTGACTTCTTCAGATGTAGAGCTGCAGCAATAACCTCAGGTTTAGGCTCTTTTTCCAAGCCTGTGAAGGGTCTTTGATCAAGAACAAATATACCCAGAAGTTTGGAGAACTCTTCCATTGTTGGAACCAGCTGGTAGTCGGGGAATGTGAAGCAATGGTGCTTTGGATCAAAGAACTGAAACAGGACACTCATCATGTCTTCATTGAACCCTGAAGTGACTAGATCCAATAGGTGACCATGTCTCTTGATGAACTGAGAGTTTTCAGAAACTTGAGAGACCAACTCCTTAAGCTTAGGAGGTATTCCTACAAATTTGATCCTGATAGTGTTTCTACGAGCAGCAGCCAATGACCTGCAACAAAGAACAAAGATAAATCCTTTGGTCCTTGAAATGGTTAGTGAAAATGCTATGCTTATGATGCATGATGATGCTATGATGTTATGCTCAATCACAAACATGTGGCACACACAAACAAGTCACACAATAGCCCTAGGTTTGAAGGCTTGCATGAGGTTTAAAGGTAAGTACCCTCCCCTGAAGTTAGTTGGTTCATCCTGTCCTACAAAAGTAACCAGGTTCTAAGGAATCTCAATATCATTGATCCTTCACAATGGTGGTTGTTCAGTAGGCAACTTACTTGCCAACGAAAACCCTCCAAGTTTAGAATCTCAATGAGCGTAGTATCGAGTATCAACCAACTTCAGTCTTCACCAAAGCCGGTTATCTCACTGCTTTTCTAAAGGCCAAGATGGGATAACTAGGGTTCTAAAAGTTAGTTAGTGCATTGACAACATATGGCAGCCTCATATTATCCTCAACTTGACTTAAGGAACATAAGTACCAACCAATAAGTCACACTAACTATGGCCACCAGATCAACCATATCAGTCTACGCCGTACAGTTTCCTTGGTCTATTGACATTTACCTAAGGTACACTAGATCTGGGTTAGGATCTTTCACACATAAGAGCACCCAATAGATAAGTATAAAGCAAACAAGGCAAACAATTTTAAAGTGATCTAATTCCTAAGGGTACCCCTCTTTTATTAAATCCCCAGCAGAGTCGCCAGTTCTGTAACACTGTGGGAGAACTGACTTTAGTTATGTTGCGAATAGCAAGAGTCGCCACCGACTTTTATTTTATCCAAAGGAAAGGCATAAAAGAACAGGAAAAACCCTTAAAAGATTTTTGGGTCCGGGGGGTAGGTTATGTAAAGGGAAGGTGTTAGTACCCTTTACATCCATGGTTATCCATGGGCTCTTAGTTACTTAGCTCACTTTAAAATGTTTTTGAAATGTGAAGTGTGTGAATATAAATTTTCTTAAGTGTTTTATAATGATCCATGTACGAATATATATAAAACCTTTGTTTGAAAATTGTTTGAAAAAAATGTGAAGTGTTTGAAATGTTTTTGAAAAGTGAGCAAGTACATAAGAGGAATCTACCCTAAGTTAAGTCTTTTCTGTTCTTAAATATCCTTTAAATGGTAAGACTATCCCTATTATTAAGGAATATATAGTCATTACCTTGGATGCGTGAGGGACAAGTGAAGGGACAACTGTTATTTAGGCAACTGTAAGGTGTATAAGCAATTCGAAGGGACTTATCATCTTTATTCGAAAGGGACTTATCATCTTTATCCGAAAGGGACAAGATCATTACGAAGGCAACCATGAAGGGACTTGATCTTTTTATCTGTTAAGGGACTAGATGATATGAGAGAAGAGACTTTGCTTTACACCTTACTTGACCTTTTATTTAGGCAACATGAGAGGTAACCCTTAAGAAGTGAGATGGCGATCCAAGATCGACTTACGTGTGTGAGTGTGCCAATTCAAATATTTATCTTTAAGATTAAATGATCTAATTTCAATTTTTACATACAAACATGTTTTACACTCCCTATTTTACTAACCATAACATTTAAAATTAAATAATAATAAAAATTACTACAACTATTACATAAAGGGTACAATTACATAATAATAATAATTAAAATAAATTAAATAAGCAAATAAATGAATAATTAAGTGGGTTAGTAACAAATAAATATAAGAACGTTAATAATAATAAACAAAATAAATAAGTATAATGTGGTTAGTATAATAATATAGAAATAAATTAAAAATTCACAATTCATCAAATAAATATTTTTTAAGAATTTTAAATAAAGGAAATGATTAATAAGAATTATATACTAATAAAATATGATTAATAGTCTAATTATTTAATTTTATATACATATTATAAAAATATTGGTTAATTATAATTAAATAAACATACTATAAAAATAAATTATATTCATAAGATCAAATTAGGATTTTTAATTGTTTTAAAAATAATCTAGAGTTTACTTATTTAATTAAAATTATTTACATGTGAAAACTATATTCAATAATAATTATAAACAAATTATAAAATAATGTACATAATTAAAATTTACAATTAAAAGTTATAACATAATTAGGTTTTATAAGAATATTAAGGTTAATCAAAATAAATTAGGGGTTATGAGAATATTGGGTTTTATATAAAATATTTTTAGGGTTTTAGAAAATATTAGGGTTTTACTTATTTATTTACAAACTATATATAAATATAAAAAATATTTTTAGAAAAGAAATTATGATATTTTAAGAATATGAATAAAAGTATTTTAATAGTATTTATAAATTATATTTACTAATTCATATAAAATAGAAATAATATAATAAAATAAATTAAAATAAGAAAACATGAAAAATTGATCAAAAAGAAAGGACCTGGGATTGAACCCAGGTCCCTTACCTCCATACTCAACAGCAAAACCACTCTGGCCAGCATGCGCAGGTGATATAGAATGGTAACCATGTTGTTTTGTTTCATAACCTGCAAAAATCACAACAAAAAGCAAAAACAATACAAAAAGGGCCTGGGGGGTTCGAACCCAGGACCCTCAAACCAACAAACAAACACTTTTACCATTCAGCCGGAAGGGCGCATCTGCTATACCATCCATAACGAATTATAATATATTAAGTCATACAAATAAATGGAAAAATAAGAAAAAGGAGTGCTGCAACCAAGAATCGAACCAAAGACCTAACACCCACAAGGACAAGTCTCCAACCATCAGGCTAACACGCGCGCTGTGAAACATAAACAAAACGCAAATAATAAAAAAACAAACGAATATTTGAATTATTGAATTCGCGCCAGGAGTCTTCTTCTTCCTCAAACCCTGCGTTTTTTCCTGCGAATTCTCTTGGGCAATTTCCTACGAATTTGTTTTCATAGCTAAACCTGCGAAATTCAAACACCATTGAAACAACAAAATTTCTTTCAATTGATTAGGGCATTATGATTCCCAAAGTTCATACAATCATTCTACGTCTTTGAAAATCATTTATATTAGGTTTATCGTAAAACCCTAATAGCTTGGCCGAAACCCTAACAATGGCTTCTCCTTGATTCTGTCATGAAAATCCAATCAAAGCACATCAAAACAATCCACACACAATAATAAGCAAGTATCAATTAATAGAAACCGTTTATATTTCGTGAATGGATGTAATCGAAAATTTGAAATTTTAAGAACAAATTGATTTCGGGTTTGATGGTATGAGATGCTAGCAGACAATATAATGATCCAGAAACATTCTAAATGATCCCAGGAAACTATTTCAACCTTTAAAGAGCTTGTTGATTGCTGGAATGGACAAAATCGAATTTGAATTTTTTGAAGATTTTTGTGAAGTTGAACAATGTGTCGAGGTTGCAAATTTTTCGTCCTTGGCATTGTGATCAGTTTATGTACATATAGTAGATGAAACTAGGTCAAAATATTGGGCTATCCTTTGGATATTTTGGTCATGGAAGATTGAAAAAGATCATGCCTTGAATTTCATATATTCTTTGATATTACCTTTCTATCTTAAGACAATCACCATAAATTGCATATCAATCTGATCCAATCCATGTTTATGACTTTCTAGAAACAATATCTCACTCCAATATTTGATTTATATATTTTATTTTAATTTAAAATGGTTTTAAATGAATAAAATCAAAATAAAAAATAATAAAAAATAATAAAAATCTGAATAAATGAGGATTTGGTCGTGCATGATGTCATGTTGAAGTTTGGATCACAAAGTTGCAAGCCCATTTGGAAGAAATTGGTTTTAAAGCCCTATTTGCTTCATAAACCTCCCAAAAATTTCCCAACTTTGCAAGGGCACAAATCCTTAAATTTTAATGCTATGAGGGTGTTCTTGGACATTTTGGAAAGCTTAAAGAGTCCTCTAACCAACCCCATTGGTTTCATGTCCATATCGTTTACCATTCTCAAGTTATGCTCTTTTGAAGTTGTTGACTTTTTGTTGACTTTCAAAGGACCTATAATGTCTTAGCTCATACCTTCCAAATGAAGCATTTTTGGGCTTGGCTTGTGAGATACAAAGTTGTAGAGAATTCAATTTCCTTCAAAATGAGCTTAATATGGGAAAAATTTGATGAAGCATGTGAAAGTTATGGATGGTCAAAGTTCAGTTGACCTTTCCTAAGGAAACCCTAATTTAGAAACCCCTGATTCTTGATGATCTGAAATCTCCTTGATGAATCATGATCAACCCTTGATCAAATGATGAATTTTACTTCATATACTTGATGTTGGCAAAAAATCATGAAGTTTGACTTTGGTTTGACCATAGTTGACCTCAGTTTGACTTTTTAACTGCTTTGACTGATTTTGACTTATCTGATCATCTGACTGAGCAAACCTTTGAGGAAATTCTTGAAACTTGTCATGGGGATTCTTAAACACATATAAGATGTTATGAAGCTCACTTGAAGTCTTGGAAGTCCATTTAGCCTGTTTAAATTCAAAACCCTAGTTTGGGATGCATTGCTTAGGAGGATGCATTGTCTGAGGGAAATGTCAAATCTTCTGACTAATTGTGAACTTTGTGAACCTTGTGAACCTCATAAGATGTCTTGTGAACCTTGTGAACCTCTTAGTACACAAAGTCTTGTCTTGTGAGGGCAAATTTTGGGGTGCAACACACATCAGAGTTCCTCGAGTAAGATGTCCCCAAGTAATGTAGGCACTGGATTGCGAGTCAGAAATATGTTGATGGCGTGTACGTCTATGAACTGATCTGGATTAGGAAGCAACACTAGTCCATAGGTCAATAAGGCTAAGATCTCCTCAAGAGCAGCATAACTCATAGCCTTCAAGAATTCCTGAGCTTTCTCTCTCAATACCTTAGCAAGAATACCCTTAACCCCACTTCTTGTTTCTAGGACAATGTCGGACTTCTTCAAATGTAGGGCTGCAGCAATGATCGCAGGTTTAGGCTCTTTCTCTAAGTTTGTGAAAAGTTTCTGATCAAGGACAAGTATACCCAATAGTTTATATAACTCCTCCATTGTAGGAACCAACTGATAGTCAGGGAATGTGAAACAGTGATGTTTCGGATCAAAGAACTGAAACAAGACACTCATCATGTCTTCATCAAATCCTGAGGTAACCAAGTCAAGTAGGTGACCATGCTTCCTGATGAACTGGGATCTTTCAGATACTTGAGAGACTAATTCCTTAAGTTTAGGAGGTATCCCTACAAAGTTGATCCGGATAGTATTCCTACGAGCAGAAGCCATGACCTGCAACAAAGAACAAAGATAAATCCTTTGGTCCTTGAAATGGTTAGTGAAAATGCTATGCTCATGATGTCATGATGTCATGATGTTATGCTCAATCATAAACATGTGGCACACACAAGCAAGTCACACAATAGCCCTAGCTTTAGAGGCTTGCATGAGGTTTAAAGGTAAGTACCCTCCCCTGAAGTTTAGTTGGTTCATCTTGTCCTACAAAAGTAACCGGGTCCTAAGGGATCTCAATATCATTGATCCTTCCCAAGGGTGGTTGTTCAGTAGGCAACTTACTTGCCAACCAAAACTCTCCAAGTTTAGGATCTCAATGAGTGTAGCATCGAGTATCAACCAACTTTAGTCTTCACCAAAGCCGATTATCTCACTACTTTCTAAAGGCCAAGATGGGATGACTAGGGTTCTAAAAGTTAGTTAGTGTATTGAAAACGTATGGTAAGCCTCATGTTATCCTCAACTTACTTAAGGAACATAAGTACCCACCAAGAAGTCACACTAACTATGGCCACCAGATCAACCATATCGGTATACGTCGTACAATTTCCTTGGCCTATTGCCACTTACCTAAGGTACACTAGATCCGGGTTAGGATCTTTCACACATAAGAGCCCCAACAAGTAAAGTAAAGCAAACAAAGCAAACAAATTTAAAGTGATCTAATTCCTAAGGGTACCCCTCTTTAAACGTCCCCAGCAGAGTCGCCAGTTCTGTAACACGGTGGGAGAACTGACTTTTAGTTATGTTGCGGATAGTAAGAGTCGCCACCGACTTTTATTTTATCCAAGAGGAAAGGACATAAAAGAACATGAAAGACCTATTTTTAGAAGACTTGAGTTCGGGGGGTAGGTTATGTAAAGGGAAGGTGTTAGCACCCTTTACATCCATGGTTATCCATGGGCTCTTAGTTTCTTAGCTCACTTTGTTTGTTTGCAAGAGTGTAGTGTGTGATTAGAAAATTTCTAAGTACTTTGTAATGATCCTCGTATGGATGTATACAAAGCCTTGTTTTTGAAAATTGTTTGAAAAAGTGGGCTGTAAAGAGTGTTTTTGAAAAGTGAGCAAGCAACTAAGAGGAACCTACCCTAGATTAAGTCTTTCATGTTCTCGTATGTTCTTTCAATGGTAAGACTATCCCTATTATTAAGGAATAGGTAGTCATTACCTTGGATGTGTTAAGGGACACTGATAGGGTCATTGTATATAGGCAACTGTAGGGTGTCTTTAGCTTTGTTGGAGGGACAATCATCTTTAATCTGGGAGGGACAAAGTCATTATATCGTACGCAACCTCGTAGGGACTTCCAGCACCTCCCCCCCCCCTCATCCAGCGCGTTGGGCTTAGCCCTCTTGCTAATCACACACCCCTCTTTTAGGCCCGTATTAAAAACAACTAAAAAATTCCTTGCTACACCTCCCTCATATAAATTCCAGCGAATGGGCCTATTTCCTGCTACTAACAACGCCCCTCATTTAAGCCCAGTTACGAAAAATAACTAGAAAAATATACTAATCCACCCCTTTTATTTTCTTTTAGAAATTTATTTGTTGTTAATGTCATAGTTAGAAAATAATCCCCAAAAAAATAGTAAAAAAGAATAGAAAATTCCTAAAAAATTTCAAATAGATTTTTAGTCCATATTAGAAATATTTGAAATTTTATTTTCTTGATTTTGCTGTATTTTTTATTTTATTGTGAATTTTTCATGTAAATAGTTCTTATTAGATTTTCTTCAAATATACACAAATTTGTAGATTTTATTTTTTAACTTTCCAGTAACTTTTTTTTGTCCATTCTTTTTACTGTAATTAGAGGACTCATAGTAGTACTTAGGTTAATTTTTGTGGATTTTTTAGATCATTTTATCTTAGGTTTAGAGGCTTAATCCCTTAGAAATTAGTGGTTAATTCTTAGCTGAAAATAAACAATTTTTAGGCATAGTAAAAATTTGATTTTTTAGAATTCCCTTTAGCACAATGTTATAGATAATATTAGGACCCCATAGATTAATTTTCATAATTTTTCCAGAGGTTTTACTATTTTTTAGGATTTTTAGTCTTAGGCTTTGTAACATATAATTCCCATTAGTTTAGGCTTGGATATTAAATTCAATAAAAAATATAGTTTAGTTTAGATTAAAGTTTAGAATTTAATGTGGACTTAGCCTAGTTTAGATTTTGATGTTTAGAAGGAAAATATTAGGTATGACTAAAGTTTAGAATTTAGGCTTAAGTGTTTTTTAATTAGGATTAGAATAAATAAATAGGACTATTTTAATTCATGCCTTTAAATGTTTTGTTTAGAATTTTATTCTTATATTCAATTTTAATGCTTTGTATATTGATTGATATTTCATTTGAATAGGTTTCCCCCTTTGCTTTAGAATCAACTTATCTTCCTTAGGAAGTAAGTTGCATTCTATTAGTTTTAGGTGCTTCTTCCATTAGGCTTAGAAACCTCATTAACCATAGGACCTCATTTGTAAATAAATAAAATTAGGGTTGTGTCTTAGTTCCCTTAGTTTTTTCCCTTTTTGCAATTTGAGTCATTCTCTTCTCATCTTCAAACAAAATCCAAAAAAACAATTAACAAATAAATGAAAGGATCCTTTGTGTATAGCCTTATTCCATAAAGCACTTGCATTCATTCCATCTTGGAGTGGTGTAAGCCCGTCTATCATGATGCACAAGTCTCATCAAGGGATTGTTTCATAAAACAAATAAATCCAAAATACTTCTCTAAAAAGACCAAAAACACAATAAGCGACTATCCTGCGGGAACTTCTTTTCTCATCTCCTTCATTCACAACGCGAACTCGTGACGACTTGTCTCGCATGCAAGACGGTAAACGCACTCGTACCAGACGAGCCTGCATTATTCCGATGAGGTACGTAGGCAGCGAGGTAGGGCCCGTTCGAGCACATTCTTTATTTTCCCTACATTTCCCTCTTTCTTTCCAATCTCTTTTAATTCCTTTTCTCATTTCATTCCATTCCAGTTAGCAGTTCATTTGTTCAGCAGCATTTTATTTCTAACCCTTTGAAACAAAACAAGCAAGCGTGGATCCCGTCGGGTACGACGAACGATCTGGGGTGCTAATACCTTCCCAGGTCGTAACCGACTCCCGAACTTAGATCTTTGGTTCGCAGGACCTTGTCCTTTCCTTCTTCTTCAGGTTTGTGCAACATTACCTTTCCCATTCATTCGGGATAAAAATGTGTGGCTGGCGACTCTAACCTTTCTACGCCACTTTCGCGTTTGTACTAGGATGAAAATCCCGGGAGCGACAGCTGGCGACTCTGCTGGGGATCTAACCTGATTCTTCCGGTTTCCCTTGTAGAGTCGATCCTAGCGCCTGTTTGGTTTTGTTTCTTTGGGTGTTTATATGTTTGCTGCCGTGTGCTTTAGTTTAGTTTTATTGTTTTCATTTACAGTTTTACTTTACAACTTTACTTTACCGCGTTTATTTACCGCTTTCAGTATTTTATTTTCCATGCATCATATTATACTGGACTGTCTGGCTGTGCTGGTTTTCATTTTTTCTGTGGGATGGGGTTACTGTGAGATGAGCTCGTAACCGGGGCTCAAGTGCACCCTAGGACTTAGAGTGGTTCCACATTGGCTTCATGGCATCTTGCTATGTTGGTAGTAGTGAGTTCCACACCTTGACTTGCGACCTTCTCGGGAATGTATTGATACCAGAATCTTTCTGGGTTAATGCGCTACCTTGATAGTTATGTTCAGTCAGGGGACCGATCATTGAGAACCTTTGTAGAAACATCCCTCTCCAGTGATGACAATGGCAGACCACATTTGTTGGCAAACCCACTCGCATCCGAGGGCCCACTGGGAACTCACATAGGATGGCCTGGTTCTCTCATAGGAATCCAGTCAAGGCAAACTGTTCGTATGACGATAGTATTGTACCCTTTGGGATGAATGTACTATTGTTTCTCGATTCAGTGCTTGAAGCTGAGGACTTATGAGGGATGCTTGTTTTTTCCGGACTCAGCTGAGACCTCCCTGAGTAGTACATAATGCCAAACCGATTCCCTGATTTGATCATGAGCCATTTCTCGGAAATGGTGAACGTATTATTGCTATTCGGCTTTGAGAGTCCGTGATGTTGACCCGAGTAGCACACTCGTGAGATTGGGAGGGGTTTACAGGTTTGCAGGAACCCTAATACCTTCAGCATACCCACTTTGCCTTTGTTTCTGTTTTATGATCTGGATTTCTGGTTTTAAGATATGGACCCCGAATCAGAGGGATGATTATTGTGACATGTGGATTTTGAGACCTTGCACCGACACCTGATTATATTATTGACACATCACAGACACATCACTGATCACATGCATGTTGCATACATAACATCATGGCATTTTATCATACATGTTCGGTTATTTCCAAATATCCCATGTTTGAACCATGTCATTATATGTTCCTATATCCAAATTGGAACCAAAGCAGATGGATCCCTTGGAAATAATCGAACATGGCATTTGCATGCATCCTTACTCTCATTACAGGTGTCTGGGGACAGATTCTCATCCTGATTCGTTTACTCTTCAGAATGGCCAATTTGAATCACAATCATCAAGAGATGGATATTGAACAATGCCGAGCAGAAATAGTTGAAATGAAAATCCGAATGGATCAACTTTCAGAGAACATGCAGACCTTGTGCCATGACCACACGCTATTGATAGAGAAAGTTTACCAACTGAAGAAACAAGAGAACCAGACCAGGGAAGCCCTAAAGCTCCAAGAAGGGCACCATTCCCCCTTTATTACTGCAGAAGTTGTTGGTCATCCCAGTTCAGTGATTTTTTTCCAAGATCAGGAAGCGTTTCGCGGAAATTCTCCTCAACTTTGGGACCCTAAGCCTCCCAATTTGCAGACTTTTCCAGTTCATCAAAGGGAAGGTAAAGGCAAAAGCCGCAGACAAATGCCAAAGACGTCTGAAGCCAAGTTTGACTTGATCCCGGTGTCATATGCACAGCTGCTTGTTTGTTTGCTCGAGCTTAATCTGGTTGAACTTGTCACCGTAACAGCCACACCCAAAAAGTTTCCTCCAGATTTTGACGCCAATGCCAGGTGTGTTTTCCGTTCTGGGGCACCTGGTCATCATGTGGAAAACTGCAAAAGGCTTAAACATCAAGTTTAAGAGCTCATTGATGCAAAAGTAATCGAGTTCGCACGGATCAACGGGGATGTGTCAAAGGATTTCATATCACTAGGAGGAACTTCTCCTTTCCTTACCACAAGAATTATCCCCAATCAGGGGTGTGTGCCTCCGATCTGGGTTATAAAGACATCGTGCCAGTCACCTTAACCCATTTACTGATCCGACATAAAGAAGAAAGTGCAGAAGAACTTTAGGTGTTCGAATTCATCTCAACATCAGAATTATCAACAACAGGGGAGACTCAAGCTCAAGCAGGCCGAAGAAGTGCTTACTCCTAGTCAAGTGTTTGCCCGTTTGCTCGAGAATTCTTTGATTCAGCCAGGGAATGCCTTGCCAATGCCCTACCCCATTCCCCCAGATTACAATATGGATGTCAGGTGTGAATTCCACTCCGGAACATTTGGACATACCATCGACGAGTGCAAATCCTTCAAGCACAATGTCCAATATCTAATTGATTCAGGGATCATTACATCAGAAGGGTACCTCAGGAGCTGAAGCCTTTGATCCAGCTAGCCATGCAGACTGCACGAAGCTCAAATCAGGAGATGTAGATTTCTTTGATACATGTCGTTTGCTTTATTGTGTTTCTAGATTACCTTCAGAGCTCTTGAAGGAATCTTTTGTTTTTCTGTTGTGGATTGTAACGTTTTCCTGTATTTCAGTATTATTGACAAGTAAATGTGTAAGGTTTCGCATGTTGGTGTATTCTTTGCTTTATGGAAGTGTGCCGGTACCATTGTTTCAACTCTTTTATCCTGGCAATTTTATTTTTTGAATTCCCGATACTCAGCACTCTCTCCATGCACACTCATAGAATTTATCTTATGATGTGGCACTCTGTGGGGTATCTGTCCTCCGATCTGAATGAAGTGGGATCAGTGACATGGCATTTTTATGCATATCATTCTTGCATGCTAACGATTTATCTGGATTTCCTAATTTATTTGACCATTTCAGGAGAAGTATCGTTCGTACCAGTACGCTGCCCGAGTCAAATCATGAATACAGTACAAGCTGAGTTGAATGAGTTTCGCACTCAGATGGGGGAGTTCATGGTGGCAATGCAGAGTATAGTGCAGGGACAACAAGAAATGAGAACCGCCATGCAGAAGCTTAATCGTCCACGGGCTGATCCTCCAATGATTACCTTGGACGCCCAAGGCAATCCGATCAACAACACAGTCATCCCATCTACGGATAATAGGCCTCCTATCCCTGAAGGCATTGGTCCAATTCATGTTAGTGTAGCAGACCGACAGGAGGATCAAATTACTTTTCTCAATGAAGATATGGGATTTGGTTCTGGGGCCAATAACCAGGACTTCCAGATGCTAGCCGAGAAGGTAAAGACTCTAGAATGCAAAGATACCCTTGGCATTGACGTTGCTGACATGGGGCTGGTTTCAGGGGTGGTCATCCCTCCAAAGTTCAGACCTCCCGTTTTCGACAAGTACAGTGGTAGATCTTTCCCGAAAACTCACTTGCATGCCTTCTATCGCAAAATCGCTGCACATATGAAAGATGAGAAGCTTTGGATGTACCACTTCCAGGACAGCCTTTCCGGGGGTTCGTTAGAGTGGTACATGAAGCTGGAAAAGAACTCTGTCCGTAATTGGAAGGAACTTGGGGAAGCCTTTCTCAAGCAGTACCAGTATAATGTTGACATGGCTTCCAGCCGGACCCAGCTTCAGAGCATGTCACAAAAGAACTCCGAGAGCTTTAAGGAGTACGCGCAAAGGTGGCGCGAGGTCGCAGCCAGAGTACAACCATCATTGCAGGAGAGAGAAATGGTAGACCTATTCATGGATACCCTCCCGGGGCACTTCATAGAACGCTTGGCAGGCTGTTCAGCTAACGGTTTTTCTGATATCGTCTTGATTGGTGAAAGAATTGAAAATTGGATGAAGCGAGGAAAGATTCAGGGCAACGGTGTCTCCGCTTCTGGAACCAAGAAGTCGTTGTCCAATAAGCAAAAGGGGCAGTACGAAGAAGCAGGGGCAGTTTATGTCCAGCGAAAGAAGAGAAATCAAGGTTCGCGTTACCAGACAACATCCATGATCATCCCAAGTGCCACACGTTCACAACAGCAAAACCTTCGTCAGCATAATCCTCAACAGGGTCGGCAACAAAGGAGAGAAAGATTTTTTGACCCTTTGCCAATGTCTCACACTGATCTTCTCCAGCATTTGCTGCAGTTGAAGTTGGTTGGGCTTCGCAAGCTGTCTCCACCTCCTTTTCCACTACCGGAGGGATGGGATGCCAATGTCAACTGTGATTTTCATTCTGGGGCGCCAGGGCATCATATTGATAGGTGTAAAGCTTTTCACCACACGGTGCAGGACTTAATCGACTCGAAAGCTGTCAACTTTGCACCAAACATATAAGAGAGAGGACACTTTCTTTGATTTGAAGTCTTGAAGCCAGAAGTATTCCGGATACTCTTGTTTTTGGTAATGGTGTGTCTTTGCAGTGTAGTTTCATCCCTATTGAGGGGAACTACGTCGCTCTGATTCTTCATTGGTCTTGGGTCAATGGAGATACGTAGGCAGAAGATCGTCAGGTCTTTCCGAGCAACCTTATGGGGCAACTTTACTCCCCAACTTCACTTCTCCCTTCAAATGTCTCGTGTCGGAGTCAGAATAACTAGAAGAAGAAGCATGATTGTCGTGGTTAATTATACCACTGCAAATTGAAGACTACAAGTCCGTGAAAGAGCTGTTGATCGTTGAAAGTATCCAAGACTGACAGGTCCAGACGGAGCCAAGCCACCTCAACTACGGCAATATTCAGTTTCTTTACTGCATTTCCATTTGTAGTTTCTTTTATATGCTAAACATTTGTCTACTTGTATGAAATTTGTTTGCTTTTGAATGTAGCAATAATAAAACTCACATGTTTTTCTTGAAGTAATTCATTCGCATTCACTTATATTTTTGCATATGTACATCACAATACCAATTGCCATGCTTAAACTCTATGAGGGAGAATGACGAAACAAAAACGCAAAATTGTGTGCTCTCGAGTAAGGCCCTGTTGACGATGTACATGCTTTGTTTCATATCCCTAAACACTGGAGATATAAGGAAGATAGACCCTCGCTAACCCCTTTGTGCCTTGAAGTAGGAGTTTCTTTTCGCATAAAAAAAAACCTCACATGTAACCCAGGGGCAGGGTAGATGTCAGCTAGTCAGACCGAGCATTCAGACTTTCATAAAGGAGTGTATTTGAAGATCCATTGCATTCTACTATGCTAATCAAAAGGTCCAAAGACCCGAAACCACAATGGTTGTCCAAGTCAAAAGGTCCAAAGATTGAAAACCACAATGGTTATCCTTCATTGACCAAAGAATGAGGCAGTCACAACCCTCGTAAAGAAATTAAGACAAACACTGTCACGCAACTTGTTCAAAATGCAAAAAGAAAAAGAAAAGAAGAAGCCCGCTAAGTCGAAACTTGAAAACAAGCGACTTAGGAAAAATTTAGGGCATCCCGCTGGACTTCACAATTAAAGATTCACAAGAATCAGTCCAGGCAAAAGTTAGGGATAAGAGAAATAATGCAAAAGCAAAAGACGAGAAGGATTACACAAGAAAGATCCTTGAACAAGAACAAAGTCGTGTGATACAAACACGGAAGGCGAAGGGGTGACTGACTCTAAACAACAACCGGATTAGTGTTTAAAACTGTTAGTGTCATTGGTTCCTTAACCATCACAAAACCCTTTTTGAGAGGTGAGCGCTTGTGAAAGCTAGCTGAACATAGGAATGGAGAACATCATGAAGAGGGGTGGGCACAAGTAAACTTCGAGCCTATATCCTTTATTTCTATATCCGTGAACCAGGCCACGATACAACCCTCAAAAGTCCTAACTGAAACAGGGTTATTTTTGAGAGCGTACTGCCACGATATCGCGTTCCTGACTCCTATGAGTGGTGTTGTAAGATCTTTATTGGTGTTGCATGTGCATGCTTTCATTATTAAAAAATAATGTCATATCTTAACCAGTGATTTGTTCACGAAGGTTTGCGACATCTTTTTACATTAAAACTTCAAGATTAACATGTGTGTTGCATTAGAATTTTCATTCTCAAAATAAACAGTTTCTGCTTGCATACATTTGTTTGGCATCATAAAGTTCACGTATGGAATCTCAGTCCAGAAGCTTAATCTTGCCAAGTTGAGAAGTCTGAAACTTCTAAAGGACAATCTATGAAGATGTAATTTTCCAAGAGACTCCATTGAGTAGGAGTTTTCCCAATTGTAGTAAGAGCCAACCAATCTGGGGCAACCACGTCGAGCAATCTCTTCAAAGTTCAGCCAAGCTGGGGCAATCACTTAGAGATTCAAATCTCTCAAAGAGCCATGAGTCTGAGGCATTTATTCAAATTTCAACCAAACAGAGGCAACTACTTCGAGATTCAAATCTCTCCAGGAGTATGTAGTGTGGGTTGTTTTCTTCAAAACACAGTCCGTCAGAGGTGATCACTTCGAGGCTCATACCGGGGCAGGCCATCCCAAGAGCATGGGAAGTACTTTCTCCTGAAGAAGGTTAATCAGAGGCACCTATCCAGAGTTCAATATACGGGGGCAGAACATCGCAAATTGATGTGAAGTTCTTGTGAGGCAAATTCTTGCACAGACCATGCAGTCAGGGGCAGTTATTTCGAGCTCCGACGAATCTCTCCAAGAGTTTGAAGACACTGAGGCATTCCGTATGTCATGTTTTCTGTAAAATTCTCTTGAGACATTTTCTTCTGATGGACCTCAATTTGAGGCGAGTTGGAAATTGCAAAGAACCATTGTTCACTCATGATTAGTCGGAAACCTATCAACCCAGGGCTAAGGGCAAAGCCATTGTCAGCACAGTACTGCAAGAGTTGTTTCATCTGTGGACTTCATCGATCAAGGTTCCTTAGCAAGTCTCATGGAAGGTTACTTCTCGAGAAGAATGGTATCATCGTCTCTCATCACCAGCATGAGACGCTTTACATCTCTCATTCCCAACATGAGAGGATTTATCTCTTATCCCTAGTAAGTGGAAGCTTGAGCTTTTATCTTCACTAGGAAGCTTTATCATTGACATCACCCTTCATCCCCAGTAATGTGGAAGTTGAAATTTCTCCCAGCAAGGTAGCAGAAGGGAGATGTCATCCCCAAGTAGGAGTTTCCCTTCAGACAGGGGCAATTCTCAGCAGTATTAGGAGTGTCTTTCCTCTCCAGCAATTACTTCCTCAGCAGTATCATGCCTTTGGTCCCCAGCCAAGCCAGGGGGTCCTCACTTCCCCACCAGAGTTCAAGAAGGGTCCATCTCCAGCAGGGTCTCGGCACTCCAATCTTAAAAGTCCAATTTATTTTTGGCAATGGCGGCTATGCAGAGCCGTTGTATCATTGACAACCTTCCCCGCGGAGTTATCTCCTCTTCATCAGGGCGGATCAAATCAATGCAGTGATCATCAGTTCCTCCCCAGTCAAGCCATCTGGGATATCTTCTATCTCCTCATCGAGAGACCCCTTTTGCATTTGTATCTAGTAATCATCATTACATTTGCAACCTCCAAAGCGTAGCATTTCCATCATCATGGAGCATTACGCCATACATCCAAACATATGCATACCAGCATGGGCCAGTTTTGAGGTATATTACATAAGACCCGTTACATCTCCAATCAGATTGAAGTATTCCCCACAGAATGTAACTTCGTTTCGCAGGGTGGTTACTTCTACCAAGTCTTGTTGTTATCCCCAGTTGAGTCTTGTTTTAGTACAACAGTCTCATTTTTTCGCGTCCCCGTTTCAGTACAACGATCGCATCTTGGGCTCTCGTTTAAGTACAACGATCCCGTTCCTTTCGAGTCTCCATTTAAGTACAATGGTCTCGTCTTTGAGTCTTGTTTCAGTACATCAGTCTCCTTTTTTCGCGTCTCCGTTTCAGTACAACGGTCGCGTCTTGGGCTCTCGTTTAAGTACAACGATCCCGTTCCTTTCGAGTCTCCATTTAAGTACAATGGTCTCGTCTTTGGGTCTTGTTTCAGTACAACAGTCTCATTTTTTCGCGTCTCTGTTTCAGTACAACGGTCGCGTCTCGGGTTATCATTTAAGTACAATGATCTTGTTCCTTTTGGTCTCGTCTCAGTGCGAAGATAATGGATTGGTTGATACCATTTCCTAGTTAGATCGGTTGATCTTATTTGAGTCATGAATCGGTTGATATCATTTCTCTTCGAGTTGTAAATCGGATGATTTTACATTCTCGTTTCTTGGTTATGGATCGGTTGATACCATTTCCGTGTTAGATCGGTTGATCTTATTTGAGTCATGAATCGGTTGATATCATTTCTCTTCGAGTTGTAAATCGGATGATATTACATTCTCGTTTCTTGGTTATGGATCGGTTGATACCATCTCCGTGTTAGATCGGTTGATCTTATTTGAGTCATGAATCGGTTGATATCATTTCTCTTCGAGTTGTAAATAGGATGATATTACATTCTCGCGTTTCTTGGTTATGGATCGGTTGATACCATCTCCGTGTTAGATCGGTTGATCTTATTTGAGTCATGAATCGATTGATATCATTTCTCTTCGAGTTGTAAATCGGATGATATTACATTCTCGTTTCTTGGTTATGGATCGGTTGATACCATCTCCGTGTTAGATCAGTTGATCTTATTTGAGTCATGAATCGGTTGATATCATTTCTCTTCGAGCTGTAAATCGGATGATATTACATTCTCGCGTTTCTTGGTTATGGATCGGTTGATACCATCTCCGTGTTAGATCGGTTGATCTTATTTGAGTCATGAATCAGTTGATATCATTTCTCTTCGAGCTGTAAATCGGATGATATTGCATTCTCGCTTTCCGGGGTGGATCGGTTGATACCATCTCCGAGTTAGATCGGTTGATCTTATTTGAGTCGCAAATCGGTGGATGTTGTGTTAGGTCCTATTTCGATAATAAGCATCTTCCGTGACTTGGTCCTGCCCAGCAGTCGCGTGCGTTTTTATTTATGGCTTGGTCCTGCCCAGCAGTCATATTGATTTGAGTTCCATTCGCTAATGGTTTCGTTAAGCCCATTTTCGCCAACAGGCACCCCTGTTGTGGCTTTGATTTGTTCAGTAGTCGCAGTGATTGCATTGATCCCATTCCACCTGGTTCTGTTTTCGCTACCTATTCAGAGGTCAAAATCCAAATAAATAAATAGGCGGATGGCATTGTTGTTGCCCTCAGTATGCAAATTTTCAGGTTTTATTCGAGTATTCAATCACTCCACGCCTTGAACGTATAAAATCCATTGCAATTATTCGTTCAGGCTTGCAGATGATTGAATAGGGGAAGCTGTAACACCTCAAAATTTGCCCTCGTTATTTATTCCCTTAATTGGCTCATCGTATCGCATTCATCTGCATCTCTCATCAGTTCATTAACAACATACTAGTGCATTTCATTGTTTCATAAGGCATGTGATCAGCATCCTCTGAAGAACCAGTTTGTTCCATTGGTTTATGGGTTTCTACTTCACTGGAGTTGGTTTCATGGATTATGGAATTAGGGTTTCGTATCCATATCTATCAGGTGGACTCAAGGTTTTGGTAATAGGGCTAATGACGTCTATTGGTGTTCTTGTTGCTTGATTAGGGTTCATTTCCCTAATTAAGTAATACTAGATGAAGTTTCCTCATGAATTCGTTCGTGAATGATCTTGTCGTTCAAGGGATTCCATTATTATTTGAGACACAATTTATCGAAGACCATAGCACATGCGGAGCTGATAAGGGTTTCATGGCAAATGAATATTGGTTCATGGCAGGAGAGATCAAGTTATGGGCTCGTATGGTGATTAGAGCCCTGTGCTTCGTTGCTGATGGTACAAGTTAGTAAGGTTGAAATGGTTACTGACTGAAGTTTGAGTTTGGGGATTCATTGAGGATACAAGTTTGGTGCGGATTGAACTTTGGAGTTGGTCTAAGCACATTAATTTGAGTCAGATGGGTTAAGTGCAATTCGAAAATACGAGCTCATTAAAACCACACCCTATCCAAATGATTGTGTCATACCCATTTCAAATACAATTCACATTCACTTTACATACCCATTTTTTCGATTCAACCCAATCCATTTAATCAGAACCCAATCCCATAACCACTTTCAAGTTTGTTTGTCAGAATCTCTTCAAACCCAGTTTCCTTAGCTTATTCCAAATCCAAATTAATGCGTCCAAAATTTCTAATACTTGTTTCCTAAATCTTGGTTTACCTAATAGTCCATTTGTTACACCTCATTAAAGCCCATTAAAACCAAACATTTTTCTTAGTTAGCCCATTTAATAAAAAAAACCACATTCTTCTCCAAAATTCATTTTTTATTCTAATCATTTTTTCTTAAGTCCATCTCATTATTCTTCATGGTCATTGAAACCATAATCATTACCCATTCTATATCTCACTAATCCGAACTCATTTGAAGGCCATAGCCTATTAAGATCCTTTTTAGATCCAAGCAAAAAAATCCATTTAAATACTCATTTTTGTCATTAATCAATCCTTGAGAGTCCATCTTTGTAAACCATTTCATAAAGTCTATTATAGAAAAAAGTAGAATTCATGAGCCCAAAGGAATAGTCCTGGATACATTGAATTGCAAAAAACATTTGAATAAAAGAAAGAAATCAATGCAATTACAAGATTCAGTTATGTGAGTTGAAAAACACTTAGTCACAAATAACCAGAAAATCTATGGAGTTCCATAAAAAAATCTTGAATCACATCAATCTTCGGGCCCAACGGTCTTAATCTCACCACAAAACTCCTCCAACTTTTTCATCCAACTTCAAGAACCAGTCACCTCTTTTCGGATTCAGCATCACAAACATAATCTGTTCTTCAAACTATCGATAGCCGGAACACCAAAGAATGAAAAAACCATAGGTGCTAAGTTCTGCAGCACTTGTCCAGAAAATTGATGAGAATCAAGCAATCGATGGCCCTTCTGCTGTGGACTTTATAGATTCATTGGAACAACGGTATCAAAAATAATCCAAGAGTAGGCAGAAGCTTATCCCCATGTATGGGCTTTCTACATTGTTGTACATGGTGGCTTTGGTCTTTGGACTCTTTGACAAAGGACAGTTATGAAACTCTAAAAAAAAAATCTATCTATCTCCAATCATCTTTTAAATCATATGAAAACCTCACTTTTGAATCATATCCTCACCAAGCAACGATCCTGCAAGTTCAAAAGGAAAGCCGTAAAAGAGTACGTAACCAGGAGAGATGTAAAAAAGGGACCTGATGGGCAATCAAAAAAAAGAAAATTTAATCAAAACCACATCAAAATTCATAGAAGACTCCTACAGAATTCTAATTGAAAAAAAACAATTTCATAATAGAATGGGAACCGAAATTGAATTCATAACAGAAATGTAACTAACCCAAAACAGAAATTCAGAAATCAGCAACAAATCAATAACAGAAATAACTGAATCCTAATTGAATTGGTAACAGAAAAGCTGATTGATTCACCTGAGAAAGTTCCAGAACAACCATCCTCAAGCATCATCTATAAATCAGAACCAACTTCACTCCATTTTTCGGTTTTTCCGAACCATCTTTTTTCTTTCTTCTCCAACCATTTCCCTTCTTCTTCCTCAACCATTCCTTTCCATAAAACAATCCTTCCCACAATCTTCAATCTCCTTCACCATTCTTTTTTTCTCCAACATTCTTCTTCTTCACACCATTCCTCCTCAATCTTCAACCTGCTTCACCATTTTCGGATTGCATTTCTCATGCTTCATAACTCACACTCCACTTGCAGCATCATGCTTCACTAATCACTCTTCTTCAACTTTTTCATCAATCTTGAACCAATCCCTAATCTCTCAGCATCTCCAATCTACAAATTTTTTGCAACTTTGTCTTCAACCAGGTTCATCAATCTCAATGAAAATCATCATCATTTTTTGACCTCATCAACAATCAGCAACGTGATTCAACCTCCATAAGCTTCTATTCACTCTCTACTCGCAATTGATTCAATCCCTCGCCAACTTCGATTCTGCGAAGTTCATAAGTAACCTGCAAATCACGAAAGAAGCAGCGTCATCGAACTTCATCACTCATCAATACCAGAATGCATTGTCAATCAAAATTGACCCGAGATTGAACGTCACCGCAACAACGATGAAACAATATCAGGGATAACTCGCACGGATCCGAGAAGATGAATTTGCGGAGTGAATTGGTACGAACAAGTTTCCAAATCGCAGTGGCGTCGAAGCAATAAAATCATTTTCATCACTGACATTTCGCGTCATCTTCGTAGAGGCTTCAGTGCAAGGTACGCGTTCGAATCTTTGAAGTACAAGAGATCGCATTCGCATTTTGCTCGCCATTTTCATTCGAACATTGTTGAGCTTTCGGTTCTGAACAAGAAGTTAGGGTTTAGTTGGGGCTTTGATTCTGGTTTGAGAAGGATGAAGTTTAGGTTTAGAAAGGATTTAGGTTATGTTCGGATTAGGATTGAAGAGCAAGCTATGGTAATCGGTTTCGATTCACCGGTTGGAAATGGTTTGGGACCGGAAAAGGTGAATGACAGTGGTCTTAGAAGAAGTTGGGAAGAAGAGAGTGGTGTTGTGTCAGCGCGATGAAGGATAAAGGGAAAAGAAGTTGGGAAGAAGAAGAGAAGGGTGGTGGCGGCGGAATGAGGAAGAGGCTTTTAGGGTTTTGTACGTTGTTCTTCAAGCATTAACCTCTTTGTATATTTGTTTTTTGGTTGTTAATTATAAAAAGATGCTAATTAAGTTAATGAGATTTTCTGGAATTTTAAAGATATTATGGGCATTAAGATCATGTTAATTGCATTTAAATCGCTTTAATTCTTAATTAATCATATCAATTGCAATAAGTGTATCGTTAGAGAATTCAAAGAGATAAGATTTGAGTGTTTTTTAGATCCCCCTAGCCACACCGGCGGAGACACTTGTCACCGTCCGGTAGGCTCTTATTGTTTTGCTATTAACACCCGTTTCAAGGCACATATAAAAAAAACAGATGAAAATAATACTTCCAGCACCTCCCCCCCTCATCCAGCGCGTTGGGCTTAGCCCTCTTGCTAATCACACACCCCTCTTTTAGGCCCGTATTAAAAACAACTAAAAAATTCCTTTCTACACCTCCCTCATATAAATTCAAGCGAATGGGCCTGTTTCCTGTTACTAACAACGCCCCTCATTTAAGCCCAGTTACGAAAAATAACTAGAAAAATATACTAATCCACCCCTTTTATTTTCTTTTAGAAATTTATTTGTTGTTAATGTCATAGTTAGAAAATAATCCCCAAAAAAATAGTAAAAAAGAATAGAAAATTCCTAAAAAATTTCAAATAGATTTTTAGTCCATATTAGAAATATTTGAAATTTTATTTTCTTGATTTTGCTGTATTTTTTATTTTATTGTGAATTTTTCATGTAAATAGTTCTTATTAGATTTTCTTCAAATATACACAAATTTGTAGATTTTATTTTTTAACTTTCCAGTAACTTTTTTTTGTCCATTCTTTTTACTGTAATTAGAGGACTCATAGTAGTACTTAGGTTAATTTTTGTGGATTTTTTAGATCATTTTATCTTAGGTTTAGAGGCTTAATCCCTTAGAAATTAGTGGTTAATTCTTAGCTGAAAATAAACAATTTTTAGGCATAGTAAAAATTTGATTTTTTAGAATTCCCTTTAGCACAATGTTATAGATAATATTAGGACCCCATAGATTAATTTTCATAATTTTTCCAGAGGTTTTACTATTTTTTAGGATTTTTAGTCTTAGGCTTTGTAACATATAATTCCCATTAGTTTAGGCTTGGATATTAAATTCAATAAAAAATATAGTTTAGTTTAGATTAAAGTTTAGAATTTAATGGGGACTTAGGCTAGTTTAGATTTTGATGTTTAGAAGGACAATATTAGGTATGACTAAAGTTTAGAATTTAGGCTTAAGTGTTTTTTAATTAGGATTAGAATAAATAAATAGGACTATTTTAATTCATGCCTTTAAATGTTTTGTTTAGAATTTTATTCTTATATTCAATTTTAATGCTTTGTATATTGATTGATATTTCATTTGAATAGGTTTCCCCCTTTGCTTTAGAATCAACTTATCTTCCTTAGGAAGTAAGTTGCATTCTATTAGTTTTAGGTGCTTCTTCCATTAGGCTTAGAAACCTCATTAACCATAGGACCTCATTTGTAAATAAATAAAATTAGGGTTGTGTCTTAGTTCCCTTAGTTTTTTCCCTTTTTGCAATTTGAGTCATTCTCTTCTCATCTTCAAACAAAATCCAAAAAAACAATTAACAAATAAATGAAAGGATCCTTTGTGTATAGCCTTATTCAATGAAGCACTTGCATTCATTCCATCTTGGAGTGGTGTAAGCCCGTCTATCATGATGCACAAGTCTCATCAAGGGATTGTTTCATAAAACAAATAAATCCAAAATACTTCTCTAAAAAGACCAAAAACACAATAAGCGACTATCCTGCGGGAACTTCTTTTCTCATCTCCTTCATTCACAACGCGAACTCGTGACGACTTGTCTCGCATGCAAGACGGTAAACGCACTCGTACCAGACGAGCCTGCAACACCTGAGCATAGACATACGCGGTTCCAGCATAAAAAACACAAACAAATAGTTCCCTCCTTAGTTAGGCGAACTACGTTGACTCTGATCCTCATTATTCCGATGAGGTACGTAGGCAGCGGGGTAGGGCCCGTTCGAGCACATTCTTTATTTTCCATACATTTCCCTCTTTCTTTCCATTCTCTTTTAGTTCCTTTTTTCATTTCATTCCATTCCAGTTAGCAGTTCATTTGTTCAGCAGCATTTTATTTCTAACCCTTTGAAACAAAACAAGCAAGCGTGGATCCCGTCGGGTACGACGGATGATCTGGGGTGCTAATACCTTCCCAGGTCGTAACCGACTCCCGAACTCAGATATTTGGTTCGCAGGACCTTGTCCTTTCCTTCTTCCCCAGGTTTGTGCAACATTACCTTTCCCATTCATTCGGGATAAAAATGTCTGGCTGGCGACTCTAACCTTTCCGCGCCACTTTCGCGTTTGTACTAGGTTGAAAATCCCGGGAGCGACAGCTGGCGACTCTGCTGGGGATCTAACCTGATTCTTCCGGTTTCCCTTGTAGAGTCGATCCTAGCGCCTGTTTGGTTTTGTTTCTTTGGGTGTTTATATGTTTGCTGCCGTGTGCTTTAGTTTAGTTTTATTGTTTTCATTTACAGTTTTACTTTACAGCTTTACTTTACCGCGTTTATTTACCGCTTTCAGTATTTTATTTTCCATGCATCATATTATACTGGACTGTCTGGCTGTGCTGGTTTTCATTTTTTCTGTGGGATGGGGTTACTGTGAGATGAGCTCGTAACCGGGGCTCGAGTGCACCCTAGGACTTAGAGTGGTTCCACTTTGGCTTCATGGCATCTTGCTATGTTGGTAGTAGTGAGTTCCACACCTTGACTTGCGACCTTCTCGGGAATGTATTGATACCGGAATATTTCTGGGTTAATGCGCTACCTTGATAGTTATGTGCAGTCAGGGGACCGATCATTGAGAACCTTTGTGGAAACATCCCTCTCCAGTGATGACAGTGGCAGACCACATTTGTTGGCAAACCCACTTGCATCCGAGGGCCCACTGGGAACTCGCATAGGATGGCCTGGTTCTCTCATAGGAATCCAGTCAAGGCAAACTGTTCGTATGACGATAGTATTGTACCCTTTGGGATGAATGTACTATTTTTTCTCGATTCAGTGCTTGAAGCTGAGGACTTATGAGGGATTCTTGTTTTTTCCGGACTCAGCTGAGACCTCCCTGAGTAGTACATAATGCCAAACCGATTCCCTGATTTGGTCATGAGCCATTTCTCGGAAATGGTGAACGTATTATTGCTATTCGGCTTTGAGAGTCCGTGATGTTGACCCGAGTAGCACACTCGTGAGATTGGGAGGGGTTTACAGGTTTGCAGGAACCCTAATACCTTCAGCATACCCACTTTGCCTTTGTTTCTGTTTTATGATCTGGATTTCTGGTTTTAAGATATGGACCCCGGATCAGAGGGATGATTATTGTGACATGTGGATTTTGAGACCTTGCGCCGACACCTGATTATATTATTGACACATCACAGACACATCACTGATCACATTCCTGTTGCATACATAACATCATGGCACTTTATCATACATGTTCGGTTATTTCCAAAGATCCCATGTTTGAACCATGTCATTATATGTTCCTATATCCAAATTGGAACCAAAGCAGATGGATCCCTTGGAAATAATCGAACATGGCATTTGCATGCATCCTTACTCTCATTACAGGTGTCTGGGGACAGATTCTCATCCTGATTCGTTTACTCTTCAGAATGGCCAATTTGAATCACAATCATCAAGAGATGGATATTGAACAATGCCGAGCAGAAATAGTTGAAATGAAAATCCGAATGGATCAACTTTCAGAGAACATGCAGACCTTGTGCCATGACCACACGCTATTGATAGAGAAAGTTTACCAACTGAAGAAACAAGAGAACCAGACCAGGGAAGCCCCAAAGTTCCAAGAAGGGCACCATTCCCCCTTTATTACTGCAGAAGTTGTTGGTCATCCCAGTTCAGTGATTTTGTTCCAAGATCAGGAAGCATTTCGCGGAAATTCTCCTCAACTTTGGGACCCTAAGCCTCCCAATTTGCAGACTTTTCCAGTTCATCAAAGGGAAGGTAAAGGCAAAAGCCGCAGACAAATGCCAAAGACGTCTGAAGCCAAGTTTGACTTGATCCCGGTGTCATATGCACAGCTACTTGTTTGTTTGCTCGAGCTTAATCTGGTTGAACTTGTCACCGTAACAGCCACACCCAAAAAGTTTCCTCCAGATTTTGACGCCAATGCCAGGTGTGTTTTCCATTCTGGGGAACCTGGTCATCATGTGGAAAACTGCAAAAGGCTTAAACATCAAGTTCAAGAGCTCATTGATGCAAAAGTAATCAAGTTCGCACGGATCAACGGGGATGTGTCAAAGGATTTCATATCACTAGGAGGAACTTCTCCTTTCCTTACCACAAGAATTATCCCCAATCAGGGGTGTGTGCCTCCGATCTGGGTTATAAAGACATCGTGCCAGTCACCTTTACCCATTGACCGATCCGACATAAAGAAGAAAGTGCAGAAGAACTTTAGGTGTTCGAATTCATCTCAGCATCAGAATTATCAACAACAGGGGAGACTCAAGCTCAAGCAGGCCGAAGAAGTGCTTACTCCTAGTCAAGTGTTTGCCCGTTTTCTCGAGAATTCTTTGATTTAGTCAGGGAATGCCTTGCCAATGCCCTACCCCATTCCCCCAAATTACAATATGGATGTCAGGTGTGAATTCCACTCCGGAACATTTGAACATACCATCGACGAGTGCAAAGCCTTCAAGCACAATGTCCAATATCTAATTGATTCAGGGATCATTACATCATAAGGGTACCTCAGGAGCTGAAGCCTTTGATCCAGCTAGCCATGCAGACTGCACGAAGCTCAAATCAGGAGATGTAGATTTCTTTGATACATGTCATTTGCTTTATTGTTTTTCTAGATTACCTTCAGAGCTGTTGAAGGAATCTTTTGTTTTTCTGTTGTGGATTGTAACGTTTTCCTGTATTTCAGTATTATTGACAAGTAATTGTGTAAGGTTTCGCATGTTGGTGTATTCCTTGCTTTATGGAAGTGTGCCGGTACCATTGTTTCAACTCTTTTATCCTGGCAATTTTATTTTTTGAATTCCCGATACTCAGCACTCTCTCCATGCACACTCATAGAATTTATCTTATGATGTGGCACTCTGTGGGGTATCTGTCCCCCGATCTGAATGAAGTGGGATCAGTGACATGGCATTTTTATGCATATCATTCTTGCATGCTAACGATTTATCTGGATTTCCTAATTTATTTGACCATTTCAGGAGAAGTATCGTCCGTACCAGTACGCTTCCCGAGTCAAATCATGAATACAGTACAAGCTGAGTTGAACGAGTTTCGCACTCAGATGGGGGAGTTCATGGTGGCAATGCAGAGTATAGTGCAGGGACAATAAGAAATGAGAACCGCCATGCAGAAGCTTAATCGTCCACGGTCTGATCCTCCAATGATTACCTTGGACGCCCAAGGCAATCCGATCAACAACACAGTCATCCCATCTACGGATAATAGGCCTCCTATCCCTGAAGGCGTTGGTCCAATTCATGTTAGTGTAGCAGACCGACAGGAGGATCAAATTACTTTTCTCAATGAAGATATGGGATTTGGTTCTGGGGCCAATAACCAGGACTTCCAGATGCTAGCCGAGAAGGTAAAGACTCTAGAATGCAAAGATACCCTTGGCATTGACGTTGCTGACATGGGGCTGGTTTCAGGGGTGGTCATCCCTCCAAAGTTCAGACCTCCTGTTTTCTACAAGTACAGTGGTAGATCTTGCCCGAAGACTCACTTGCAGGCCTTCTATCGCAAAATCGCTGCACATACGAAAGATGAGAAGCTTTGGATGTACCACTTCCAGGATAGCCTTTCCGGGGATTCGTTAGAGTGGTACATGAAGCTGGAAAAGAACTCTGTCCGTAATTGGAAGGAACTTTGGGAAGCCTTTCTCAAGCAGTACCAGTATAATGTTGACATGGCTCCCAGCCGGACCCAGCTTCAGAGCATGTCACAAAAGAACTCCGAGAGCTTTAAGGAGTACGCGCAAAGGTGGCGCGAGGTCGCAGCCAGAGTACAACCATCATTGCAGGAGAGAGAAATGGTAGACCTATTCATGGATACCCTCCCGGGGCACTTCATAGAACGCTTGGCAGGCTGTTCAGCTAACGGTTTTTGTGATATCGTCTTAACTGGTGAAAGAATTGAAAATTTGATGAAGCGAGGAAAGATTCAGGGCAACGGTGTCTCCGCTTCTGGAACCAAGAAGTTGTTGTCCAATAAGCAAAAGGGGCAGTACGAAGAAGTAGGGGCAGTTTATGTCCAGCGAAAGAAGAGAAATCAAGGTTCGCGTTACCAGATAGCATCCATGATCATCCCAAGTGCCACACGTTCACGACAGCAAAACCGTCGTCAGCATAATCCTCAACAGGGTCGGCAACAAAGGAGAGAAAGATTTTTTGACCCTTTGCCAATGTCTCACACTGATCTTCTCCAGCATTTGCTGCAGTTGAAGTTGGTTGGGCTTCGCAAGCTGTCTCCACCTCCTTTTCCACTACCGGAGGGATGGGATGCCAATGTCAACTGTGATTTTCATTCTGGGGCGCCAGGGTATCATATTGATAGGTGTAAAGCTTTTCACCACACGGTGCAGGACTTAATTGACTCGAAAGCTGTCAACTTTGCACCAAACATATAAGAGAGAGGACACTTTCTTTGATTTGAAGTCTTGAAGCCAGAAGTATTCTGGATACTCTTGTTTTTGGTAATGGTGCGTCTTTGCAGTGCAGTTTCATCCCTATTGAGGGGAACTACGTCGCTCTGATTCTTCATTGTTCTTGGGTCAATGGAGATACGTAGGCAGAAGATCGTCAGGTCTTTCCGAGCAACCTTATGGGGCAACTTTACTCCCCAGCTTCACTTCTCCCTTCAAATGTCTCGTGTCGGAGTCAGAATAACTAGAAGAAGAAGCATTATTGTCGTGGTTAATTATACCACTGCAAATTGAAGACTACAAGTCCGTGAAAGAGCTGTTGATCGTTGAAAGTATCCAAGACTGACAGGTCCAGACGGAGCCAAGCCTCCTCAACTAAGGCAATATTCAGTTTCTTTACTGCATTTCCATTTGTAGTTTCTTTTATATGCTAAACATTTGTCTACTTGTATGAAATTTGTTTGCTTTTGAATGTAGCAATAATAAAACTCACATGTTTTTCTTGAAGTAATTCATTCGCATTCACTTATATTTTTGCATATGTACATTGCAATACCAATTGTCATGCTTAAACTCTATGAGGGAGAATGACGAAACAAACACGCAAAATTGTGTGCTCTCGAGTAAGGCCCTGTTGACGATGTACTTGCTTTGTTTCAAATCCCTAAACACTGGATATATAAGGAAGATAGACCCTCGCTAACCCCTTTGAGCCTTGAAGTAGGAGTTTCTTTTCGCATAAAAAAAACCCTCACATGTAACCCAGGGGCAGGGTAGATGTCAGCTAGTCAGACCGAGCGTTCAGACTTTCATAAAGGAGTGTATTTGAAGATCCATTGCATTCTACTATGCTAATCAAAAGGTCCAAAGACCCGAAACCACAATGGTTGTCCAAGTAAAAAGGTCCAAAGATTGAAAACCACAATGGTTATCCTTCATTGACCAAAGAATGAGGTAGTCACAACCCTCGCAAAGAAATCAAGACAAACAGTGTCACGCGACTTGTTCAAAATGCAAAAAGAAAAAGAAAAGAAGAAGCCCGCTAAGTCGAAACTTGAAAACAAGCGACTTAGGAAAAAGTTAGGGCATCCCGCTGGACTTCACAATTAAAGATTCACAAGAATCAGTCCAGGCAAAAGTTAGGGATAATAGAAATAATGCAAAAGCAAAAGACGAGAAGGATTACACAAGAAAGATCCTTGAACAAGAACAAAGTCGTGTGATACAGACACGGAAGGCGAAGGGGTGACTGACTCCAAACAACAATCGGATTAGTGTTTAAAACTGTTAGTGTCATTGGTTCCTTAACCATCACAAAACCCTTTTTGAGAGGTGAGCGCTTGTGAATGCTAGCTGAACATAGGAATGGAGAACATCATGAAGAGGGGTGGGCACAAGTAAACTTCGAGCCTATATCCTTTATTTTTATAACCGTGAACCAGGCCACGATACAACCCTCAAAAGTCATAACTGAAACAGGGTTATTTTTGAGAGCGTACTGCCACGATATCGCGTTCCTGACTCCTATGAGTGGTGTTGAAAGATCTTTATTGGTGTTGCATGTGCATGCTTTCATTATTAAAAAATAATGTCATATCTTAACCAGTGATTTGTTCACGAAGGTTTACGACATCTTTTTACATTAAAACTTCAAGATTAACATGTGTGTTGCATTAGAATTTTCATTCTCAAAATAAACAGTGTCTGCTTGCATACATTTGTTTGGCATCATAAAGTTCACGTATGGAATCTCAGTCCAGAAGCTTAATCTTGCCAAGTTGAGAAGTCTGAAACTTCTAAAGGATAATCTATAAAGATGTAATTTTCCAAGAGACTCCATTGAGTAGGAGTTTTCCCAATTGTAGTTAGAGCCAACCAATCTGGGGCAAGCACGTCGAGCAATATCTTCAAAGTTCAGCCAAGCTGGGGCAATCACTTCGAGATTCAAATCTCTCAAAGAGCCATGAGTCTGAGGCATTTATTCAAATTTCAACCAAACAGAGGCAACTACTTCGAGATTCAAATCTCCCCAGGAGTATGTAGTGTGGGTTGTTTTCTTCAAAACACAGTCCGTCAGAGGTGATCACTTCGAGGGTCGTACCGGGGCAGGCCATCCCAAGAGCATGGGAAGTACTTTCTCCTAAAGAAGGTTAATCAGAGGCACCTATCCAGAGTTCAATATACGGGGGCAGAACATCGCACAATGATGTGAAGTTCTTGTGAGGCAAATTCTTTCACAGACCATGCAGTCAGGGGCAGTTATTTCGAGCTCCGACGAATCTCTCCAAGAGTTTGAAGACACTGAGGCATTCCGTATGTCATGTTTTCTGTAAAATTCTCTTGAGACATTTTCTTCTGATGGACCTCAATTTGAGGCGAGTTGGAAATTGCAAAGAACCATTGTTCACTCATGATTAGTCGGCAACCTATCAACCCAAGGCTAAGGGCAAAGCCATTGTCAGCACAGTACTGCAAGAGTTGTTTCATCTGCGGACTTCATCGATCAAGGTTCCTTAGCAAGTCTCATGGAAGGTTACTTCTCGAGAAGAATGGTATCATCGTCTCTCATCACCAACATGAGACGCTTTACATCTCTCATTCCCAACATGAGAGGATTTATCTCTTATCCCCAGTAAGTGGAAGCTTGAGCTTTTATCTTCACTAGGAAGCTTTATCATTGACATCACCCTTCATCCCCAGTAATGTGGAAGTTGAAATTTCTCCCAGCAAGGTAGAAGAAGGGAGATGTCATCCCCAAGCAGGATTTTCCTTTCAGACAGGGGCAATTCTTAGCAGTATAAGGAGTGTCTTTCCTCTCCAGCAATTACTTCCTCAGCAGTATCATGCCTTTGGTCCCCAGCCAAGCCAGGGGGTCCTCACTTCCCCACCAGAGTTCAAGAAGGGTCCATCTCCAGCAGGGTCTCGGCACTCCAATCTTAAAAGTCCAATTTATTTTTGGCAATGGCGGCTATGCAGAGCCGGTGTATCATTGACAACCTTCCCCGCATAGTTATCTCCTCTTCATCAGGGCAGATCAAATCAATGCAGTGATCATCAGTTCCTCCCCAGTCAAGCCATCTGGGATATCTGCTATCTCCTCATCGGGAGACCCCTTTTGCATTTGCATCTAGTAATCATCATTACATTTGCATCCTCCAAAGCGTAGCATTTCCATCATCATGGAGCATTACGCCATAAATCCAAACATATGCATACCAGCATGGGCCAGTTTTGAGGTATATTACATAAGAACCGTTACATCTCCAATCAGATTGAAGTATTCCCCACAGAATGTAACTTCGTTTCCCAGGGTGGTTACTTCTACCAAGTCTTGTTGTTATCCCCAGTTGAGTCTTGTTTCAGTACAACAGTCTCATTTTTTCGCATCTCTGTTTCAGTACAACGGTCGCGTCTCGGGTTATTATTTAAGTACAATGATCCTGTTCCTTTTGGTCTCGTCTCAGTGCGAAGATAATGGATTGGTTGATACCATTTCCTAGTTAGATCGGTTGATCTTATTTGAGTCATGAATCAGTTGATATCATTTCTCTTCGAGTTGTAAATCGGATGATATTACATTCTCGTTTCTTGGTTATGGATCGGTTGATACCATCTCCGTGTTAGATCGGTTGATCTTATTTGAGTCATGAATCGGTTGATATCATTTCTCTTCGAGTTGTAAGTCGGATGATATTACATTCTCGTTTCTTGGTCATGGATCGGTTGATACCATCTCCGTGTTAGATCGGTTGATCTTATTTGAGTCATGAATCGGTTGATATCATTTCTCTTCGAGCTGTAAATCGGATGATATTACATTCTCGAGTTTCTTGGTTATGGATCGGTTGATACCATTTCCGTGTTAGATCGGTTGATCTTATTTGAGTCATGAATCGGTTGATATCATTTCTCTTCGAGTTGTAAATCGGATGATATTACATTCTCGTTTCTTGGTTATGGATCGGTTGATACCATCTCCGTGTTAGATTGGTTGATCTTATTTGAGTCATGAATCGGTTGATATCATTTCTCTTCGAGCTGTAAATCGGATGATATTATATTCTCGCGTTTCTTGGTTATGGATCGGTTGATACCATCTCCGTGTTAGATCGGTTGATCTTATTTGAGTCATGAATCGGTTGATATCATTTCTCTTCGAGCTATAAATCGGATGATATTTCATTCTCGCTTTCCGGGGTGGATCGGTTGATACCATCTCCGTGTTAGATCGGTTGATCTTATTTGAGTCGCAAATCGGTGGATGTTGCGTTAAGTCCTATTTCGATAATAAGCATCTTCCGTGACTTGGTCCTGCCCAGCAGTCGCGTGCATTTTTCTTTATGGCTTGGTCCTACCCAACAGTCATATTGATTTGAGTTCCATTCGCTAATGGTTTCGTTAAGCCCATTTTCGCCAACATGCACCCTTGTTGTGGCTTTGATTCGTTCAGTAGTCGCAGTGATTGCATTGATCCCATTCCACCTGGTTCTGTTTTCGCTACCAATTCAGAGGTCAAAATCCAAATAAATAAATAGGCGGATGGCATTGTTGTTGCCCTCAGTATGCAAATTTTCAGGTTCTATTCGAGTAATCAATCACTCCACGCCTTGAACGTATAAAAGCCGTTGCAATTATTCGTTCAGGCTTGCAGATGATTGAATAGGGGAAGCTGTAACACCTCAAAATTTGCCCTCGTTATTTATTCCCTTAATTGGCTCATCATATCGCATTCATCTGCATCTCTCATCAGTTCATTAACAACATACTAGTGCATTTCACTGTTTTATAAGGCATGTGATCAACATCCTCTGAAGAACCAGTTTATTCCATTGGTTTGTGGGTTTCTACTTCACTAGAGTTGGTTTCATGGATTATGGAATTAGGGTTTCGTATCCATATCTATCAGGTGGACTCAAGGTTTTGGTAATAGGGCTAATGACGTCTATTGGTGTTCTCGTTGCTTGATTAGGGTTCATTTCCCTAATTAAGTAATACTAGATGAAGTTTCCTCATGAATTCGTTCGTGAATGATCTTGTCGTTCAAGGGAATCCATTATTATTTGAGACACAATTTATCAAAGACCATAGCACATGCGGAGCTGATAAGGGTTTCATGGCAAAGGAATATTGGTTCATGGCAGGAGAGATCAAGTTATGGGCTCGTATGGTGATTAGAGCCCTGTGCTTCGTTGTTGATGGTACAAGTTAGTAAGGTCGAAATGGTTACTGACTGAAGTTTGAGTTTGGGGATTCATTGAGGATACAAGTTTGGTGCGGATTGAACTTTGGAGTTGGTCTAAGCACATTAATTTGAGTCAGATGGGTTAAGTGCAATTCGAAAATACTAGCTCAATAAAACCACATCCTATCCAAACGATTGTGTCATACCCATTTCAAATACAATTCACATTCACTTTCCATACCCATTTTTTCGATTCAACCCAATCCATTTAATCAGAACCCAATCCCATAACCACTTTCAAGTTTGTTTGTCAGAATCTCTTCAAACCCAGTTTCCTTAGCTTATTCCAAATCCAAATTAATGCGTCCAAAATTTCTAATACTTGTTTCCTAAATCTTGGTTTACCTAATAGTCCATTTGTTACACCTCATTAAAGCTCATTAAAACCAAACATTTTTCTTAGTTAGCCCATTTAATAAAAAAAAACACATTCTTCTCCAAAATTCATTTTTTATTCTAATCATTTTTTCTTAAGTCCATATCATTATTCTTCATGGTCATTGAAACCATAATCATTACCCATTCTATATCTCACTAATCCGAACTCATTTGAAGGCCATAGCCAATTAAGATCCTTTTTAGATCCAAGCAAAAAAATCCATTTAAATACTCATTTTTGTCATTAATCAATCCTTGAGAGTCCATCTTTGTAAACCATTTCATAAAGTCTATTACAGAAAAAAGTAGCATTCATGAGCCCAAAGTAATAGTCCAGGATATGTTGAATTGCAAAAAAAATTTGAATAAAAGAAAGAAATCAATGCAATTACAAGATTCAGTTATGTGAGTTGAAAAACACTTAGTCACAAATAACCAGAAAATCTATGGAGTTCCATAAAAAAATCTTGAATCACGTCAATCTTCGGGCCCAACGGTCTTAATCTCACCACAAAACTCCTCCAACTTTTTCATCCAACTTCAAGAACCAGTCACCTCTTTTCGGATTCAGCATCACAAACATAATATGTTCTTCAAACTATCGATAGCCGGAACACCAAAGAATGAAAAAACCATAGGTGCTAAGTTCTGCAGCACTTGTCTAGAAAATTGATGAGAATCAAGAAATCGGTGGCCCTTATGCTGTGGACTTTATAGATTCATTGGAACAACGGTATCAAAAATAATCCAAGAGCAGGAAGAAGCTTATCCCCATGTATGGGCTTTCTACATTGTTGTACATGGTGGCTTTGGTCTTTGGACTCTTTGACAAAGGACAGTTATGAAACTCTCAAAAAAAAATCTATCTATCTCCAATCATCTTTTAAATCATATGAAAACCTCACTTTTGAATCATATCCTCACCAAGCAACGATCCTGCAAGTTCAAAAGGAAAGCCGTAAAAGAGTACGTAACCAGGAGAGATGTAAAAAAGGGACCTGACGGGCAATCAAAAAAAAGAAAATTTAATCAAAACAACATCAAAATTCATAGCAGACTCCTACAGAATTCTAATTGAAAAAAAACAATTTCATAATAGAATGGGAACCGAAATTGAATTCATAACAGAAATGTAACTAACCCAAAACAGAAATTCAGAAATCAGCAACAAATCAATAACAGAAATAACTGAATCCTAATTGAATTGGTAACAGAAAAGCTGATTGATTCACCTGAGAAAGTTCCAGAACAATCATCCTCAAGCATCATCTATAAATCAGAACCAACTTCACTCCATTTTTCGGTTTTTCCGAACCATCTTTTTTCTTTCTTCTCCAACCATTTCCCTTCTTCTTCCTCAACCATTCCCTTCCATAAAACAATCCTTCCCACAATCTTCAATCTCCTTCACCATTCTTTTTTTTCTCCAACATTCTTCTTCTTCACACCATTCCTCCTCAATCTTCAACCTGCTTCACCATTTTCGGATTGCATTTCTCATGCTTCATAACTCACTCTCCACTTGCAGCATCATGCTTCACTAATCACTCTTCTTCAACTTTCTTAATCAATCTTGAACCAATCCCTAATCTCTCAGCATCTCCAATCTACAAATCTTTTTCAACTTTGTCTTCAACCAGGTTCATCAATCTCAATGAAAATCATCATCATTTTTGACCTCATCAACAATCAACAACGTGATTCAACCTCCATACGCTTCTATTCACTCTCTACTCGCTATTGATTCAATCCCTCGCCAACTTCGATTCTGCGAAGTTCATAAGTAACCTGCAAATCACGAAAGAAAAAGCGTCATCGAACTTGGTCACTCATCAATACCAAAACGCATTGTCAATCAAAATTGACCCGAGATTGAACGTCACTGCAACAACGATGAAACAATATCAGGGATAACTCGCACGGATCCGAGAAGATGAATTTGCGGAGTGAATTGGTACGAACAAGTTTCCAAATCGCAGTGGCATCGAAGCAATAAAATCATTTTCATCACTGACATTTCGCGTCATCTTCGTCGAGGCTTCAGTGCAAGGTACGCGTTCGAATCTTTGAAGTACAAGAGATCGCATTCGCATTTTACTCGCCATTTTCATTCGAACATTGTTGAGCTTTCGGTTCTAAACAAGAAGTTAGGGTTTAGTTGGGGCTTTGATTCTGGTTTGAGAAGGATGAAGTTTAGGTTTAGAAAGGATTTAGGTTATGTTCGGATTAAGATTTAAGAGCAAGCTATGGTAATCGGTTTCGATTCACCGGTTGGAAATGGTTTGGGACCGGAAAAGGTGAATGACGGTGGTCTTAGAAGAAGTTGGGAAGAAGAGAGTGGTGTTGTGTCGGCGCGATGAAGGATAAAGGGAAAAGAAGTTGGGAAGAAGAAGAGAAGGGTGGTGGCGGCGGAATGAGGAAGAGGCTTTTAGGGTTTTGTACGTTGTTCTTCAAGCATTAACCTCTTTGTAAATTTGTTTTTTGGTTGTTAATTATAAAAAGATGCTAATTAAGTTAATGAGATTTTCTGGAATTTGAAAGATATTATGGGCATTAAGATCATGTTAATTGCATTTAAATCACTTTAATTCTTAATTAATCATATCAATTGCAATAAGTGTATCGTTAGAGAATTCAAAGAGATAAGATTTGAGTGTTTTTTAGATCCCCCTAGCCACACCGGCGGTGACACTTGTCACCGTCCGGTAGGCTCTTATTGTTTTGCTATTAACACCCGTTTCAAGGCACATATAAAAAAATAGATGAAAATAATACTTCCAGCACCTCCCCCCCTCATCCAGCGCGTTGGGCTTAGCCCTCTTGCTAATCACACACCCCTCTTTTAGGCCCGTATTAAAAACAACTAAAAAATTCCTTTCTACACCTCCCTCATATAAATTCAAGCGAATGGGCCTGTTTCCTGTTACTAACAACGCCCCTTATTTAAGCCCAGTTACGAAAAATAACTAGAAAAATATACTAATCCACCCCTTTTATTTTCTTTTAGAAATTTATTTGTTGTTAATGTCATAGTTAGAAAATAATCCCCAAAAAAATAGTAAAAAAGAATAGAAAATTCCTAAAAAATTTCAAATAGATTTTTAGTCCATATTAGAAATATTTGAAATTTTATTTTCTTGATTTTGCTGTATTTTTTATTTTATTGTGAATTTTTCATGTAAATAGTTCTTATTAGATTTTCTTCAAATATACACAAATTTGTAGATTTTATTTTTTAACTTTCCAGTAACTTTTTTTTGTCCATTCTTTTTACTGTAATTAGAGGACTCATAGTAGTACTTAGGTTAATTTTTGTGGATTTTTTAGATCATTTTATCTTAGGTTTAGAGGCTTAATCCCTTAGAAATTAGTGGTTAATTCTTAGTTGAAAATAAACAATTTTTAGGCATAGTAAAAATTTTATTTTTTAGAATTCCCTTTAGCACAATGTTATAGATAATATTAGGACCCCATAGATTAATTTTCATAATTTTTCCAGAGGTTTTACTATTTTTTAGGATTTTTAGTCTTAGGCTTTGTAACATATAATTCCCATTAGTTTAAGCTTGGATATTAAATTCAATAAAAAATATAGTTTAGTTTAGATTAAAGTTTAGAATTTAATGTGGACTTAGGCTAGTTTAGATTTTGATGTTTAGAAGGAAAATATTAGGTATGACTAAAGGTTAGAATTTAGGCTTAAGTGTTTTTTAATTAGGATTAGAATAAATAAATAGGACTATTTTAATTCATGCCTTTAAATGTTTTGTTTAGAATTTTATTCTTATATTCAATTTTAATGCTTTGTATATTGATTGATATTTCATTTGAATAGGTTTCCCCCTTTGCTTTAGAATCAACTTATCTTCCTTAGGAAGTAAGTTGCATTCTATTAGTTTTAGGTGCTTCTTCCATTAGGCTTAGAAACCTCATTAACCATAGGACCTCATTTGTAAATAAATAAAATTAGGGTTGTGTCTTAGTTCCCTTAGTTTTTTCCCTTTTTGCAATTTGAGTCATTCTCTTCTCATCTTCAAACAAAATCCAAAAAAACAATTAACAAATAAATGAAAGGATCCTTTGTGTATAGCCTTATTCCATGAAGCACTTGCATTCATTCCATCTTGGAGTGGTGTAAGCTCGTCTATCATGATGCAAAAGTCTCATCAAGGGATTGTTTCATAAAACAAATAAATCCAAAATACTTCTCTAAAAAGACCAAAAACACAATAAGTGACTATCCTGCGGGAACTTATTTTCTCATCTCCTTCACTCACAACGCGAACTCGTGACGACTTGTCTCGCATGCAAGACGGTAAACGCACCCGTACCAGACGAGCCTGCAACACCTGAGCATAGACATACGCAGTTCCAGCATAAAAAACACAAACAAATAGTTCCCGCCTTAGTTAGGCGAACTACGTCGACTCTGATCCTCATTATCCCGATGAGGTACGTAGGCAGCAAGGTAGGGCCCGTTCGAGCACATTCTTTATTTTCCCTACATTTCCCTCTTTCTTTCCATTCTCTTTTAATTCCTTTTCTCATTTCATTCCATTCCAGTTAGCAGTTCATTTGTTCAGCAGCATTTTATTTCTAACCCTTTGAAACAAAACAAGCAAGCGTGGATCCCGTCGGGTACGACGGACGATCTGAGGTGCTAATACCTTCCCAGGTCGTAACTGACTCCCGAACTCAGATCTTTGGTTCGCAGGACCTTGTCCTTTCCTTCTTCCTCAGGTTTGTGCAACATTACCTTTCCCATTCATTCGGGATAAAAATGTGTGGCTGGCGACTCTAACCTTTCCGCGCCACTTTCACGTTTGTACTAGGATGAAAATCCCGGGAGCGACAGTTGGCGACTCTACTGGGGATCTAACCTGATTCTTCCGGTTTCCCTTGTAGAGTCGATCCTAGCGCCTGTTTAGTTTTGTTTCTTTGGGTGTTTATATGTTTGCTGCCGTGTGCTTTAGTTTAGTTTTATTGTTTTCATTTACAGTTTTACTTTACAACTTTACTTTACCGCGTTTATTTACCGCTTTCAGTATTTTATTTTCCATGCATCATATTATACTGGACTGTCTGGCTGTGCTGGTTTTTATTTTTTCTGTGGGATGGGGTTACTGTGAGATGAGCTCGTAACCGGGGCTCGAGTGCACCCTAGGACTTAGAGTGGTTCCACTTTGGCTTCATGGCATCTTGCTATGTTGGTAGTAGTGAGTTCCACACCTTGACTTGCGACCTTCTCGGGAATGTATTGATACCAGAATCTTTCTGGGTTAATGCGCTACCTTAATAGTTATGTGCAGTCAGGGGACCGATCATTGAGAACCTTTGTGGAAACATCCCTCTCCAGTGATGACAGTGGCAGACCACATTTGTTGGCAAACCCACTCGCATCCGAGGGCCCACTGGGAACTCGCATAGGATGGCCTGGTTCTCTCATAGGAATCCAGTCAAGGCAAACTGTTCGTATGACGATAGTATTATACCCTTTGGGATGAATGTACTATTGGTTCTCGATTCAGTGCTTGAAGCTGAGGACTTATGAGGGATGCTTGTTTTTTCCGGACTCTGCTGAGACCTCCCTGAGTAGTACATAATGCCAAACCGATTCCCTGATTTGGTCATGAGCCATTTCTAAGAAATGGTGAACGTATTATTGCTATTCGGCTTTGAGAGTCCGTGATGTTGACCCGAGTAGCACACTCGTGATATTGGGAGGGGTTTACAGGTTTGCAGGAACCCTAATACCTTCAGCATACCCACTTTGCCTTTGTTTCTGTTTTATGATCTGGATTTCTGGTTTTAAGATATGGACCCCGGATCAGAGGGATGATTATTGTGACATGTGGATTTTGAGACCTTGCGCCGACACCTGATTATATTATTGACACATCACAGACACATCAATGATCACATTCCTATTGCATACATAACATCATGGCATTTTATCATACATGTTCGGTTATTTCCAAAGATCCCATGTTTGAACCATGTCATTATATGTTCCTATATCCAAATTGGAACCAAAGCAGATGGATCCCTTAGAAATAATCGAACATGGCATTTGCATGCATCCTTACTCTCATTACAGGTGTCTGGGGACAGATTCTCATCCTGATTCGTTTACTCTTCAGAATGGCCAATTTGAATCACAATCATCAAGAGATGGATATTGAACAATGCCGAGCAGAAATAGTTGAAATGAAAATCCGAATGGATCAACTTTCAGAGAACATGCAGACCTTGTGCCATGACCACACGCTATTGATAGAGAAAGTTTACCAACTGAAGAAACAAGAGAACCAGACCAGGGAAGCCCTAAAGCTCCAAGAAGGGCACCATTCCCCCTTTATTACTGCAGAAGTTGTTGGTCATCCCAGTTCAGTGATTTTTTTCCAAGATCAGGAAGCGTTTCGCGGAAATTCTCCTCAACTTTGGGACCCTAAGCCTCCCAATTTGCAGACTTTTCCAGTTCATCAAAGGGAAGGTAAAGGCAAAAGCCGCAGACAAATGCCAAAGACGTCTGAAGCCAAGTTTGACTTGATCCCAGTGTCATATGCACAACTGCTTGTTTGTTTGCTCGAGCTTAATCTGGTTGAACTTGTCACCGTAACAGCCACACCCAAAAAGTTTCCTCCAAATTTTGACGCCAATGCCAGGTGTGTTTTCCATTCTGGGGCACCTGGTCATCATGTGGAAAACTGCAAAAGGCTTAAACATCAAGTTCAAGAGCTCATTGATGCAAAAGTAATCGAGTTCGCACGGATCAACGGGGATGTGTCAAAGGATTTCATATCACTAGGAGGAACTTCTCCTTTCCTTACCACAAGAATTATCCCCAATCAGGGGTGTGTGCCTCCGATCTGGGTTATAAAGACATCGTGCCAGTCACTTTTACCCATTCACCGATCCGACATAAAGAAGAAAATGCAGAAGAACTTTAGGTGTTCGAATTCATCTCAGCATCAGAATTATCAACAACAGGGGAGACTCAAGCTCAAGCAGGCCGAAGAAGTGCTTACTCCTAGTCAAGTGTTTGCCCGTTTGCTCGAGAATTCTTTGATTCAGCCAGGGAATGCCTTGCCAATGCCCTACCCCATTCCCCCAGATTACAATATGGATGTCAGGTGTGAATTCCACTCCGGAACATTTGGACATACCATCGACGAGTGCAAAGCCTTCAAGCACAATGTCCAATATCTAATATATTCAGGGATCATTACATCATAAGGGTACCTCAGGAGCTGAAGCCTTTGATCCAGCTAGCCATGTAGACTGCACAAAGCTCAAATCAGGAGATGTAGATTTCTTTAATACATGTCGTTTTCTTTAATGTGTTTCTAGATTACCTTCAGAGCTGTTGAAGGAATCTTTTGTTTTTCTGTTGTGGATTGTAACGTTTTCCTGTATTTCAGTATTATTGACAAGTAATTGTGTAAGGTTTCGCATGTTGGTGTATTCTTTGCTTTATGGAAGTGTGCCGGTACCATTGTTTCAACTCTTTTATCCTGGCAATTTTATTTTTTGAATTCCCGATACTCAGCACTCTCTCCATGCACACTCATAGAATTTATCTTATGATGTGGCACTCTGTGGGGTATCTGTCCCCCGATCTGAATGAAGTGGGATCAGTGACATGGCATTTTTATGCATATCATTCTTGCATGCTAACGATTTATCTGGATTTCCTAATTTATTTGACCATTTCAGGAGAAGTATCGTCCGTACCAGTACGCTTCCCGAGTCAAATCATGAATACAGTACAAGCTGAGTTGAACGAGTTTCGCACTCAGATGGGGGAGTTCATGGTGGCAATGCAGAGTATAGTGCAGGGACAACAAGAAATGAGAACCGCCATGCAGAAGCTTAATCGTCCACGGGCTGATCCTCCAATGATTACCTTGGACGCCCAAGGCAATCCGATCAACAACACAGTCATCCCATCTACGGATAATAGGCCTCCTATCCCTGAAGGTGTTGGTCCAATTCATGTTAGTGTAGCAGACCGACAGGAGGATCAAATTACTTTTCTCAATGAAGATATGGGATTTGGTTCTGGGGCCAATAACCAGGACTTCCAGATGCTAGCCGAGAAGGTAAAGACTCTAGAATGCAAAGATACCCTTGGCATTGACGTTGCTGACATGGGGCTGGTGTCAAGGGTGGTCATCCCTCCAAAGTTCAGACCTCCCGTTTTCTACAAGTACAGTGGTAGATCTTGCCCGAAAACTGACTTGCAGGCCTTCTATCGCAAAATCGCTGCACATACGAAAGATGAGAAGCTTTGGATGTACCACTTCCAGGACAGCCTTTCCGGGGATTCGTTAGAGTGGTACATGAAGCTGGAAAAGAACTCTGTCCGTAATTGGAAGGAACTTTGGGAAGCCTTTCTCAAGCAGTACCAGTATAATGTTGACATGGCTCCCAGCCGGACCCAGCTTCAGAGCATGTCACAAAAGAACTCCGAGAGCTTTAAGGAGTACGCGCAAAGGTGGCGCGAGGTCGCAGCCAGAGTACAACCATCATTGCAGGAGAGAGAAATGGTAGACCTATTCATGGATACCCTCCCGGGGCACTTCATAGAATGCTTGGCAGGCTGTTCAGCTAACAGTTTTTCTGATATCGTCTTGACTGGTGAAAGAATTGAAAATTGGATGAAGCGAGGAAAGATTCAGGGCAACGGTGTCTCTGCTTCTGGAACCAAGAAGTCATTGTCCAATAAGCAAAAGGGGCAGTACGAAGAAGCAGGGGCAGTTTGTGTCCAGCGAAAGAAGAGAAATCAAGGTTCGCGTTACCAGACAGCATCCATGATCATCCCAAGTGCCACACGTTCACGACAGCAAAACCGTCGTCAGCATAATCCTCAACAGGGTCGGCAACAAAGGAGAGAAAGATTTTTTGACCCTTTGCCAATGTCTCACACTGATCTTCTCCAGCATTTGCTGCAGTTGAAGTTGGTTGGGCTTCGCAAGCTGTCTCCACCTCCTTTTCCACTACCGGAGGGATGGGATGCCAATGTCAACTGTGATTTTCATTCTGGGGCGCCAGGGCATCATATTGATAGGTGTAAAGCTTTTCACCACACGGTGCAGGACTTAATTGACTCGAAAGCTGTCAACTTTGCACCAAACATATAAGAGAGAGCACACTTTCTTTGATTTGATGTCTTGAAGCCAGAAGTATTCCGGATACTCTTGTTTTTGGTAATGGTGCGTCTTTGCAGTGCAGTTTCATCCCTATTGAGGGGAACTACGTCGCTCTGATTCTTCATTGGTCTTGGGTCAATGGAGATACGTAGGCAGAAGATCGTCAGGTCTTTCCGAGCAACCTTATGGGGCAACTTTACTCTCCAGCTTCACTTCTCCCTTCAAATGTCTCGTGTCGGAGTCAGAATAACTAGAAGAAGAAGCATGATTGTCGTGGTTAATTATACCACTGCAAATTGAAGACTACAAGTCCGTGAAAGAGCTGTTGATCGTTGAAAGTATCCAAGACTGATAGGTCCAGACGGAGCCAAGCCTCCTCAACTACGACAATATTCAGTTTCTTTACTGCATTTCCATTTGTAGTTTCTTTTATATGCTAAACATTTGTCTACTTGTATGAAATTTGTTTGCTTTTGAATGTAGCAATAATAAAACTCACATGTTTTTCTTGAATTAATTCATTCGCATTCACTTATATTTTTGCATATGTACATCGCAATACCAATTGTCATGCTTAAACTCTATGAGGGAGAATGACGAAACAAAAACGCAAAATTGTGTGCTCTCGAGTAAGGCCCTGTTGACGATGTACTTGCTTTGTTTCAAATCCCTAAACACTGGAGATATAAGGAAGATAGACCCTCGCTAACCCCTTTGAGCCTTTAAGTAGGAGTTTCTTTTCGCATAAAAAAAACCCTCACATGTAACCCAGGGGCAGGGTAGATGTCAGCTAGTCAGACCGAGCGTTCAGACTTTCATAAAGGAGTGTATTTGAAGATCCATTGCATTCTACTATGCTAATCAAAAGGTCCAAAGACCCGAAACCACAATGGTTGTCCAAGTCAAAAGGTCCAAAGATTGAAAACCACAATGGTTATCCTTCATTGACCAAAGAATGAGGCAGTCATAACCCTCGCAAAGAAATCAAGACAAACAGTGTCACGCGACTTGTTCAAAATGCAAAAAGAAAAAGAAAAGAAGAAGCCCGCTAAGTCGAAACTTGAAAACAAGCGACTTAGGCAAAAGTTAGGGCATCCCGCTGGACTTCACAATTAAAGATTCACAAGAATCAGTCCAGGCAAAAGTTAGGGATAATAGAAATAATGCAAAAGCAAAAGACGAGAAGGATTACACAAGAAAGATCCTTGAACAAGAACAAAGTCGTGTGATACAGACACGGAAGGCGAAGGGGTGACTGACTCCAAACAACAATCGGATTAGTGTTTAAAACTGTTAGTGTCATTGGTTCCTTAACCATCACAAAACCCTTTTTGAGAGGTGAGCGCTTGTGAAAGCTAGCTGAACATAGGAATGGAGAACATCATGAAGAGGGGTGGGCACAAGTAAACTTCGAGCCTATATCCTTTATTTCTATAACCGTGAACCAGGCCACGATACAACCCTCAAAAGTCATAACTGAAACAGGGTTATTTTTGAGAGCGTACTGCCACGATATCGCGTTCCTGACTCCTATGAGTGGTGTTGAAAGATCTTTATTGGTGTTGCATGTGCATGCTTTCATTATTAAAAAATAATGTCATATCTTAACCAGTGATTTGTTCACGAAGGTTTGCGACATCTTTTTACATTAAAACTTCAAGATTAACATATGTGTTGCATTAGAATTTTCATTCTCAAAATAAACAGTTTCTGCTTGCATACATTTGTTTGGCATCATAAAGTTCACGTATGGAATCTCAGTCCAGAAGCTTAATCTTGCCAAGTTGAGAAGTCTGAAACTTCTAAAGGACAATCTATGAAGATGTAATTTTCCAAGAGACTCCATTGAGTAGGAGTTTTCCCAATTGTAGTAAGATCCAACCAATCTGGGGCAACCACGTCGAGCAATCTCTTCAAAGTTCAACCAAGCTGGGGCAATCACTTCGAGATTCAAATCTCTCAAAGAGCCATGAGTCTGAGGCATTTATTCAAATTTCAACCAAACAGAGGCAACTAATTCGAGATTTAAATCTCTCCAGGAGTATGTAGTGTGGGTTGTTTTCTTCAAAACACAGTCCGTCAGAGGTGATCACTTCGAGGCTCGTACCGGGGCAGGCCATCCCAAGAGCATGGGAAGTACTTTCTCCTGAAGACGGTTAATCAGAGGCACCTATCCAGAGTTCAATATACGGGGGCAGAACATCGCACAGTGATGTGAAGTTCTTGTGAGGCAAATTCTTGCACAGACCATGCAGTCAGGGGCAGTTATTTCGAGCTCCGACAAATCTCTCCAAGAGTTTGAAGACACCGAGGCATTCCGTATGTCATGTTTTCTGTAAAATCCTCTTGAGACATTTTCTTCTGATGGACCTCAATTTGAGGCGAGTTGGAAATTGCAAAGAACCATTGTTCACTCATGATTAGTCGACAACCTATCAACCCAAGGCTAAGGGCAAAGCCATTGTCAGCACAGTACTGCAAGAGTTGTTTCATATGCGGACTTCATCGATCAAGGTTCCTTAGCAAGTCTCATAGAAGGTTACTTCTCGAGAAGAATGGTATCATCGTCTCTCATCACCAGCATGAGACGCTTTACATCTCTCATTCCCAACATGAGAGGATTTATCTCTTATCCCCAGTAAGTGGAAGCTTGAGCTTTTATCTTCACTAGGAAGCTTTATCATTGACATCACCCTTCATCCCCAGTAATGTGGAAGTTGAAATTTCTCCCAGCAAGGTAGCAGAAGGGAGATGTCATCCTCAAGCAGGAGTTTCCCTTCAGACAGGGGAAATTCTCAGCAGTATAAGGAGTGTCTTTCCTCTCCAGCAATTACTTCCTCAGCAGTATCATGCCTTTGGTCCCCAGCCAAGCCAGGGGGTCCTCACTTCCCCACCAGAGTTCAAGAAGGGTCCATCTCCAGCAGGGTCTCGGCACTCCAATCTTAAAAGTCCAATTTATTTTTGGCAATGGCGGCTATGCAGAGCTGGTGTATCATTGACAACCTTCCCCGCGGAGTTATCTCCTCTTCATCAGGGCGGATCAAATCAATGCAGTGATCATCAGTTCCTCCCCATTCAAGCCATTCGGGATATCTGTTATCTCCTCATCGGGAGACCCCTTTTGCATTTGCATCTAGTAATCATCATTACATTTGCATCCTCCAAAGCGTAGCATTTCCATCATCATGGAGCATTACGCCATAAATACAAACATATGCATACCAGCATGGGCCAGTTTTGAGGTATATTACATAAGACTCGTTACATCTCCAATCAGATTGAAGTATTCCCCACAGAATGTAACTTCGTTTCCCAGGGTGGTTACTTCTACCAAGTCTTGTTGTTATCCCCAGTTGAGTCTTGTTTTAGTACAACAGTCTCATTTTTTCGCGTCCCCGTTTCAGTACAACGATCGCATCTTGGGCTCTCATTTAAGTACAACGATCCCGTTCCTTTCGAGTCTCCATTTAAGTATAATGGTCTCGTCTTTGAGTCTTGTTTCAGTACAACAGTCTCATTTTTTCGCGTCTCCGTTTCAGTACAACGGTCGCGTCTTGGGCTCTCATTTAAGTACAACGATCATGTTCCTTTCGAGTCTCCATTTAAGTACAATGGTCTCGTCTTTGGGTCTTGTTTCAGTACAACAGTCTCATTTTTTCGCGTCTCCATTTCAATACAACGGTCGCGTCTCGGGTTATCATTTAAGTACAATGATCCTGTTCCTTTTGGTCTCATCTCAGTGTGAAGATAATGGATTGGTTGATACCATCTCCGTGTTAGATCGGTTGATCTTATTTGAGTCATGAATCGGTTGATATCATTTCTCTTCGAGTTGTAAATCGGATGATATTACATTCTCGTTTCTTGGTTATGGATCGGTTGATACCATCTCCGTGTTAGATCGGTTGATCTTATTTGAGTCATGAATCGGTTGATATCATTTCTCTTCGAGCTGTAAATCGGATGATATTACATTCTCACGTTTCTTGGTTATGGATCGGTTGATACCATCTCCGTGTTAGATCGGTTGATCTTATTTGAGTCATGAATCAGTTGATACCATTTCTCTTCGAGCTGTAAATCGGATGATATTGCATTCCCGCTTTCCGGGGTGGATCGGTTGATACCATCTTCGTGTTAGATCGGTTGATCTTATTTGAGTCGCAAATCGGTGGATGTTGTGTTAAGTCCTATTTCGATAATAAGCATCTTCCGTGACTTGGTCCTGCCCAGCAGTCGCGTGCGTTTTTCTTTATGGCTTGGTCCTGCCCAGTAGTCATATTGATTTGAGTTCCATTCGCTAATGGTTTCGTTAAGCCCATTTTCGCCAACAGGCACCCTTGTTGTGGCTTTGATTCGTTCAGTAGTCGCAGTGATTGCGTTGATCCCATTCCACCTGGTTCTGTTTTCGCTACCAATTCAGAGGTCAAAATCCAAATAAATAAATAGGCGGATGGCATTGTTGTTGCCCTCAGTATGCAAATTTCAGGTTCTATTCGAGTATTCAATCACTCCACGCCTTGAACGTATAAAAGTCGTTTCAATTATTCGTTCAGGCTTGCAGATGATTGAATAGGGGCAGCTGTAACACCTCAAAATTTTCCCTCGTTATTTATTCCCTTAATTGGCTCATCGTATCGCATTCATCTGCATCTCTCATCAGTTCATTAACAACATACTAGTGCATTTCATTGTTTCATAAGGCATATGATCAGCATCCTCTGAAGAACCAGTTTGTTCCATTGGTTTGTGGGTTTCTACTTCAATGGAGTTGGTTTCATGGATTATGGAATTAGGGTTTCGTATCCATATCTATCAGGTGGACTCAAGGTTTCGGTAATAGGGCTAATGACGTCTATTGGTGTTCTCGTTGCTTGATTAGGGTTCATTTCCCTAATTAAGTAATACTAGATGAAGTTTCCTCATGAATTCATTCGTGAATGATCTTGTCGTTCATGGGATTCCATTATTATTTGAGACACAATTTATCGAAGACCATAGCATATGCGGAGCTGATAAGGGTTTCATGGCAAAGGAATATTGGTTCATGGCTAGAGAGATCAAGTTATGGGCTCGTATGGTGATTAGAGCCCTGTGCTTCGTTGCTGATGGTACAAGTTAGTAAGGTCAAAATGGTTACTGACTGAAGTTTGAGTTTGGGGATTCATTGAGGATACAAGTTTGGTGCGGATTGAACTTTGGAGTTGGTCTAAGCACATTAATTTGAGTCAGATGGGTTAAGTGCAATTCGAAAATACAAGCTCATTAAAACCACACCCTATCCTAACGATTGTGTCATACCCATTTCAAATACAATTCACACTCACTTTCCATACCCATTTTTTCGATTCAACCCAATCCATTTAATCAGAACCCAATCCCATAACCACTTTCAAGTTTGTTTGTCAGAATCTCTTCAAACCCAGTTTCCTTAGCTTATTCCAAATCCAAATTAATGAGTCCAAAATTTCTAATACTTGTTTCCTAAATCTTGGTTTACCTAATAGTCCATTTGTTACACCTCATTAAAGCCCATTAAAGCCAAACATTTTTCTTAGTTAGCCCATTTAATAAAAAAAACCACATTCTTCTCCAAAATTCATTTTTTATTCTAATCATTTTTTCTTAAGTCCATCTCATTATTCTTCATGGTCATTGAAACCATAATCATTACCCATTCTATATCTCACTAATCCGAACTCATTTGAAGGCCATAGCCAATTAAGATCCTTTTTAGATCCAAGCAAAAAAATCCATTTAAATACTCATTTTTGTCATTAATCAATCCTTGAGAGTCCATCTTTGTAAACCATTTCATAAAGTCTATTACAGAAAAAAGTAGCATTCATGAGCCCAAAGTAATAGTCCAGGATACATTGAATTGCAAAAAAAATTTGAATAAAAGAAAGAAATCAATGCAATTACAAGATTCAGTTATGTGAGTTGAAAAACACTTAGTCACAAATAACCAGAAAATCTATGGAGTTCCATAAAAAAATCTTGAATCACGTCAATCTTCGGGCCCAACGGTCTTAATCTCACCACAAAACTCCTCCAACTTTTTCATCCAACTTCAAGAACCAGTCACCTCTTTTCGGATTCAGCATCACAAACATAATATGTTCTTCAAACTATCGATAGCCGGAACACCAAAGAATGAAAAAACCATAGGTGCTAAGTTCTGCAGCACTTGTCTAGAAAATTGATGAGAATCAAGAAATCGGTGGCCCTTCTGCTGTGGACTTTATAGATTCATTGGAACAACGGTATCAAAAATAATCCAAGAGCAGGAAGAAGCTTATCCCCATGTATGGGCTTTCTACATTGTTGTACATGGTGGCTTTGGTCTTTGGACTCTTTGACTAAGGACAATTATGAAACTCTAAAAAAAAAATCTATCTATCTCCAATCATCTTTTAAATCATATGAAAACCTCACTTTTGAATCATATCCTCACCAAGCAACGATCCTGCAAGTTCAAAAGGAAAGCCGTAAAAGAGTACGTAACCAGGAGAGATGTAAAAAAGGGACCTGACGGGCAATCAAAAAAAAGAAAATTTAATCAAAACCACATCAAAATTCATAGCAGACTCCTACAAAATTCTAATTGAAAAGAAAAAAATTTCATAATAGAATGGGAACCGAAATTGAATTCATAACAGAAATGTAACTAACCCAAAACAGAAATTCAGAAATCAGCAACAAATCAATAACAGAAATAACTGAATCCTAATTGAATTGGTAACAGAAAAGCTGATTGATTCACCTGAGAAAGTTCCAGAACAACCATCCTCAAGCATCATCTATAAATCAGAACCAACTTTACTCCATTTTTCGGTTTTTCCGAACCATCTTTTTTCTTTCTTCTCCAACCATTTCCTTCTTCTTCCTCAACCATTCCCTTCCATAAAACAATCCTTCCCACAATCTTCAATCTCCTTCACCATTCTTTTTTTTCTCCAACATTGTTCTTCTTCACACCATTCCTCCTCAATCTTCAACCTGCTTCACCATTTTCGGATTGCATTTCTCATGCTTCATAACTCACTCTCCACTTGCAGCATCATGCTTCACTAATCACTCTTCTTCAACTTTTTCATCAATCTTGAACCAATCCCTAATCTCTCAGCATCTCCAATCTACAAATCTTCTGCAACTTTGTCTTCAACCAGGTTCATCAATCTCAATGAAAATCATCATCATTTTTTGACCTCATCAACAATCAGCAACGTGATTCAACCTCCATAAGCTTCTATTCACTCTCTACTCGCAATTGATTCAATCTCTCGCCAACTTCGATTCTGCGAAGTTCATAAGTAACCTGCAAATCACGAAAGAAGAAGCGTCATCGAACTTCGTCACTCATCAATACTAGAATGCATTGTCAATCAAAATTGACCCGAGATTGAACGTCACCGCAACAACGATGAAACAATATCAGGGATAACTCACACGGATCCGAGAAGATGAATTTGTGGAGTGAATTGGTACGAACAAGTTTCTAAATCGCAGTGGCGTCGAAGCAATAAAATCATTTTCATCACTGACATTTCGTGTCATCTTCGTCGAGGCTTCAGTGCAAGGTACGCGTTCGAATCTTTGAAGTACAAGAGATCGCATTCGCATTTTGCTCGCCATTTTCATTCGAACATTGTTGAGCTTTCGGTTCTGAACAAGAAGTTAGGGTTTAGTTGGGGCTTTGATTCTAGTTTGAGAAGGATGAAGTTTAGGTTTAGAAAGGATTTAGGTTATGTTCGGATTAGGATTGAAGAGCAAGCTATGGTAATCGGTTTCGATTCACCGGTTGGAAATGGTTTGGGACCGGAAAAGGTGAATGACGGTGGTCTTAGAAGAAGTTGGGAAGAAGAGAGTGGTGTTGTGTCGGCGCGATGAAGGATAAAGGGAAAAGAAGTTGGGAAGAAGAAGAGAAGGGTGGTGGCGGCAGAATGAGGAAGAGGCTTTTAGGGTTTTGTACGTTGTTCTTCAAGCATTAACCTCTTTGTATATTTGTTTTTTGGTTGTTAATTATAAAAAGATGCTAATTAAGTTAATGAGATTTTCTGGAATTTGAAAGATATTATGGGCATTAAGATCATGTTAATTGCATTTAAATCGCTTTAATTCTTAATTAATCATATCAATTGCAATAAGTGTATCGTTAGAGAATTCAAAGAGATAAGATTTGAGTGTTTTTTAGATCCCCCTAGCCACACCGGCGGTGACACTTGTCACCGTCTGGTAGGCTCTTATTGTTTTTCTATTAACACCCGTTTCAAGGCACATATAAAAAAAACAGATGAAAATAATACTTCCAGCACCTCCCCCCCTCATCCAGCGCGTTGGGCTTAGCCCTCTTGCTAATCACACACCCCTCTTTTAGGCCCGTATTAAAAACAACTAAAAAATTCCTTTCTACACCTCCCTCATATAAATTCCAGCGAATGGGCTTGTTTCCTGTTACTAACAACGCCCCTCATTTAAGCCCAGTTACGAAAAATAACTAGAAAAATATATTAATCCACCCCTTTTATTTTCTTTTAGAAATTTATTTGTTGTTAATGTCATAGTTAGAAAATAATCCCCAAAAAAATAGTAAAAAAGAATAGAAAATTCCTAAAAAATTTCAAATAGATTTTTAGTCCATATTAGAAATATTTGAAATTTTATTTTCTTGATTTTGCTGTATTTTTTATTTTATTGTGAATTTTTCATGTAAATAGTTCTTATTAGATTTTCTTCAAATATACACAAATTTGTAGATTTTATTTTTTAACTTACCAGTAACTTTTTTTTGTCCATTCTTTTTACTGTAATTAGAGGGCTCATAGTAGTACTTAGGTTAATTTTTGTGGATTTTTTAGATCATTTTATCTTAGGTTTAGAGGCTTAATCCCTTAGAAATTAGTGGTTAATTCTTAGCTGAAAATAAACAATTTTTAGGCATAGTAAAAATTTGATTTTTTAGAATTCCCTTTAGCACAATGTTATAGATAATATTAGGACCCCATAAATTAATTTTCATAATTTTTCCAGAGGTTTTACTATTTTTTAGGATTTTTAGTCTTAGGCTTTGTAACATATAATTCCCATTAGTTTAGGCTTGAATATTAAATTCAATAAAAAATATAGTTTAGTTTAGATTAAAGTTTAGAATTTAATGTGGACTTAGGCTAGTTTAGATTTTGATTTTTTAGAATTCCCTTAGGAAGTAAGTTGCATTCTATTAGTTTTAGGTGCTTCTTCCATTAGGCTTAGAAACCTCATTAACCATAGGACCTCATTTGTAAATAAATAAAATTAGGGTTGTGTCTTAGTTCCCTTAGTTTTTTCCCTTTTTGCAATTTGAGTCATTCTCTTCTCATCTTCAAACAAAATCCAAAAAAACAATTAACAAATAAATGAAAGGATCCTTTGTGTATAGCCTTATTCCATGAAGCACTTGCATTCATTCCATCTTGGAGTGGTGTAAGCTCGTCTATCATGATGCACAAGTCTCATCAAGGGATTGTTTCATAAAACAAATAAATCCAAAATACTTCTCTAAAAAGACCAAAAACACAATAAGCGACTATCCTGCGGGAACTTCTTTTCTCATCTCCTTCACTCACAACGCGAACTCGTGACGACTTGTCTCGCATGCAAGACAGTAAACGCACTCGTACCAGACGAGCCTGCAACACCTAAGCATAGACATATGCAGTTCCAGCATAAAAAACACAAACAAATAGTTCCCGCCTTAGTTAGGCGAACTACGTCGACTCTGATCCTCATTATCCCGATGAGGTACATAGGCAGCGGGGTAGGGCCCGTTCGAGCACATTCTTTATTTTCCCTACATTTCCCTCTTTCTTTCCATTCTCTTTTAATTCCTTTTCTCATTTCATTCCATTCCAGTTAGCAGTTCATTTGTTCAGCAGCATTTTATTTCTAACCCTTTGAAACAAAACAAGCAAGTGTGGATCCCGTCGGGTACGACAGACGATCTGGGGTGCTAATACCTTCCCAGGTCGTAACCGACTCCCGAACTCAGATCTTTGGTTCGCAGGACCTTGTCCTTTCCTTCTTCCTCAGGTTTGTGCAACATTACCTTTCCCATTCATTCGGGATAAAAATGTCTGGCTGGCGACTCTAACCTTTCCGCGCCACTTTCGCGTTTATACTAGGATGAAAATCCCAGGACTGACACCATCCTGCCAGTTACCATGGAGCCTGTTGCTGAAGGAGATACTTCTTATATCATTCTTCATCCAGACATGCCCACTGACATGGAAGAGTTACAGAGGTCCTGGATCCAGTTGAAGGAGCAAAGAGATACTTTTGAAACTCATTACAAAGCAAGTCAAGAAAGAATCCTAGAGCTAACAAAATAACTTCACGAGGAACGGAATCTCAACTCATACCTCAATACAAAGAGGAAACGTCCATGGGAGACTTAAAACCCCATTTGTTGTATTCATTTCATTTTTATTGTAAGCCCAAGGGGCAAACAAGTTTATTTGATTACTAATAAAAGTTTACTTTATGGTTGTTTAAACAAATTTAAACCCTGCGGTCCTTGAAAACATTGCATACGCATTTACATACCATATCACTGCATCACAGGTTTCTTATGTACATGTATCTTATCTTCTCGCTGTTTATAAAAGTAGAAATGGCTCTTGAACAGACTGTCAAAGATCTCCAGGCTCAGAATGCATAATTCCAAGAGTTGATTCTGAACTTGTCTAAGGGACAAGATGAGTTGAAGACACTACTGGCTAAGAAGAATAAGAAGACTAGAAGATCAAGAGGCCTTATTAATCTGGGAAGGAGGTTCAGAGGTCATGTCAAGATAAAAGAACAGGTTGATGATTATGAGTCTGAAAATTCTGAGAAAGAGAGAGGTAGTCTCCATGATACTGTGGGAGATTCTGATTCTGAAGCAAATTATTATCATGATCCTAATGAAGATAAGTACAAGATGTTGGTGGATAGAATGAATGCTATGGAGTTACAAAAATCTTCTGGGCTGTATTTTGAAGATCTGAGTTTAATATCTGGAGTGGTCATACCTATTGGTTTCAAGGTTCCTGCTTTTGTGGTGTATGATGGTGTCTCATGTCCCAAGCTGCATCTAAGGTCCTATGTCCGGAGGATTCAACCACATACTGCTGATAAGAAATTGTGGATCCACTGCTTCCAAGAGAGCTTGTCTGGAGCTCAATTGGAATGGTACTATCAATTGGAGAGTGTCAATATCCGTGATTGGAATGATCTTGCTGAGGCCTCCTACAAGCAAAACCAATATAATGCTGATTTAGCACCTACTCGCATGCAGCTCCAAAGCATGTCAATGGGTGCTAAGGAGAATTTCAAGGAGTATGCACAGAAATGGAGAGACCTAGTTGGCAGAGTTCAACCTTCTCTGACTGACAGGGAGCTAGTGGATATGTTTATGAGTACGCTGAATGGTCCTTTCTATAGTCACCTCATTGGAAGCTCATCATCTGGTTTCACTGAGCTTATAATGACTAGAGAGCGTGTGGAAAGTGGTATAAGAAGTGGCAAGATACAGGTGGGTGCCTCTTCATCTAGCACTGCAAAGAAGGCCCCTAGTGGGAAGAAAGAGTCTAATGCTGTGTATGGTCAACCTGGCCGTAACAGAAATCACTAATCCGTAGGAGCAGTTCACATTTCTAATCCTACTTCTGCAGCATCAGAGCTACCACAGAGCAATCAATAGAAGCCTAGAAGACAGTTCACCAAGATTAACATGTCACTGGCCCAAGCCTTGCAACACCTGTTGAAAGGGGAACTTATTACTTTGAAGGATCCTCCTCAGAATCCTAATACTTCCTCTCCTCGATACAACCCTAATGCACGATGTGCCTATCATTCTAATTGTCCGGGACATGATACCAACAACTGCTGGATATTGAAAAACAAGATTCAAGATATGATTGAAGCTGGAGAGATTGAATTTGACCCTCCTGGGACTCCAAATGTGATTACTGCTCCCATGCCCAATCATGAGAAGACTGTTAATGCTGTTGGTGAAACCTCCTATGTTTCTTCAGTAGCTGATCTGACTACGCCATTATCCATCATTAAGAAAAGACTGATACAGGTTGGGTTCTTTCCAGGTTGTAATGAAGATTGTTTTTATTGTGCCCACAAACCTGATAGTTGCTGGAAGTTGAAAGATGGTATTCAACGCCTCATGGACAATTACACTATATTGTTTGAGAGGACTCCATCTATAGAAAGTATGTGTGAAGACTTGACTAAGAATATGAAGCTTGAAGAGGTAGATATGATTGACAAAGTTCCGGTGAAGATTACCTCTAAAGGTCCTGTCAGGATCACATCTAAAGGTCCTGTCAGGATCACCTCCAAAGGACCGGTGAAGATTACTACTGAAGGTCCTATGAATACTGTTGCTGAAGCTAGAGTGGCTCCCATGATTATTACCACTCCTGGCCCTATTCCTTATACTTCTGACAAAGCTATACCCTGGAATTATGGTTTTGATGTGTACATTCATGGTGTTAAGCAGGAACCTTTAGCTGATACACCTGCTACTGATGATAACCTTGATGTTGATAATATTGCTGGATCTAGTAAGATCACCAGAAGTGGAAGAATTTTCTCTCCTCCGGCTACCTCACAAAAGACAGTTACTCCAACTACTACCTCCACTTCTGAGCCAAATGCTGACGCTCGGGGCAAAGGACCTGTGGTTGAACCTGTGCAGGCTGAGGCACCGATTGCTGAAGACCTCTCTAAACAGATGGAAGAAGTATTAAAGATCATTCGCAAGAGCGATTATGACATTGTTGACCAATTGGGGCATACTCCCTCCAAAATCTCCATGTTATCTTTGTTGTTGTGTTCTGAGGCTCATGCTAAAGCCTTAATCAAGTTCTTGAAGACTGCTCATGTGCCAAATGAGATTTCTGTGGATCAATTTGAAAATTGTGTTACACATTTGACTTATGATAATGGGTTGGGTTTTTCTGATGTTGATTTGACTCCGGCCAAGAGAAACCATAACAGAGCTTTGCATATCTCTATTGAATGTAGGGGCACTACCTTGTCTCATGTATTGATAGACAATGGCTCTTCATTGAATGTACTTCCCAAAGAGGTTCTGAATAAGCTCAGTCCTGAAGATGTTGTGTTAAGACCAAGTAATATAGTGGTGAGGGCTTTTCATGGTTCAAGAAGAGTAGTGCATGGAGAAATAGATCTCCCAATCAAAGTAGGCTCTCAAGTCTTCAATTCTACCTTCTATGTAATGGATATTCGTCCTGCGTACTCCTATTTGCTTGGGCGCCCCTGGATCCATGGGGCAGGTGTTGTGACCTCTACTCTACATCAGAAGTTGAAATATCTGGTGAAGGGAAAGATTGTCACTATTTATGGTGAAGAAGAATATATGGTCAGTCATGTGAATACTTTTAAATATGTTGAGGTAGAAGGTGAATATGTTGAGACTCCGTGTCAGACATTTGAAGTAGTTCCTTGGATTGTTCCTGCTGCTGAAGCTCCTCCTGTTGTTAAAAGAGTTCCTGTGGTTACTAGAATACCTCCTACAATGGCCTCCCTCAAAGATGCTAGAGTTGTGGTCGAAGAAGGTGGTTGTACTATTTGGGGTCAGCTTCCTGACATTCCTTACAAGTCTGACAAGTTTGGTTTGGGTTTCACTGCAGAGTCCCAGAAGGCTGTTCGTCGTGCTCGTGCTGTTCGTATCACCAATCAAGGGATCATGAAAGATCAAATCAATGTTGTGGGTAACTATAGTGAAAACTACAACCTGGATGCTTGGATCTTTCCTACTGTGGGTGATGGGCTCAACAATTGGAAAGCTGAAGACGTTATTCCTATCTCCTTTAGTCAGGAGTAAATACTATTACTGTGTTGTTTTAAGTTTGTAATTTTTAAACAATTAAACTTTTAAGCCTTGTGTCTTACCCGGGGCACAATGGTCTGCTTGTTACGGGATGTCATTTCATTTGCATACTTCATTCAATAAAAATCAGTGGACGATTCGTTTTCGTAAATATTGTGCTCATTGTCTTTCTTTTATTTTTGTTTTATCAGCTATGTGTTCTTACACACACCCACATCACTAAAATGCAGATCCTCATCCACTTTGGATCCTGTTGATAACAGTTCTACTATTGCCAATTATAATATCGAGAATCCGATCTATCAAGCTGAAGATGGAAAGGAGGAAGATTGTGAAGTACCTGTAGAGCTTGCTAGGTTGTTACAACAAGAAGAGAAAGCTATATAGCCACATGAAGAGCCAATCGAAGTTGTGAACCTGGGAACTGAAGAAAACAGGAAAGAGGTCAAGATAGGGGCTGAATTAGAAGATGGTGTTAAGAGCAGATTAATTCAGATGTTACGTAATTATGTGGAGATCTTTGCTTGGTCCTATGAAGATATGCCAGGTTTGGATACAGACATTGTGGTTCACCGTTTGCCGGTAAAAGAAGATATCGTCTAAAGAAGCAGAAGGTCCATCGCATGCGTCCCGAAATGTCAGAAAAGATTAAAGCAGAGGTGATGAAACAGTTTGAGGCAGGGTTCCTAGTTGTGACTTCTTATCCTCAGTGGGTTGCAAATGTGGTACCAGTACCTAAGAAAGATGGTAAGGTACGTATGTGTGTAGATTACAGGGATTTGAACAAAGCCATCCCTAAAAGATGACTTTCCACTTCCACATATTGATGTTCTGGTAGACAACACTGCTTAGCACAAGGTATTCTCTTTCATGGATGGTTTCTCTGGTTACAATCAAATCAAGATGGCACCTGAAGATATGGAGAAGACTACATTTGTTACACAGTGGGGCACTTTTTGTTATAAAGTGATGCCATTTGGTTTGAAGAACGTCGGGGCAACGTATCAGCGTGCTATGGTAGCTTTGTTTCACGATATGATTCATCATGAGATAGAGGTATATGTGGATGATATGATAGCCAGGTCCCAGAATGAAGAGCAACATCTTGATCATCTGCATAAGTTGTTTGAGAGGTTGAAGAAATACAAGTTGAGATTGAACCCAAACAAATGTACTTTTGGAGTTAGATCTGGTAAACTCCTGGGTTTCATTGTCAGTGGAAAAGGTATTGAAGTAGACTGTCGTACCTCGAAAAATACGATCCTAAAACAAAACAACAGAGCCTCCAGCTAATTCTATTTATTTTACGAGAGAAAAGGGAGATATAGATACAACCTAAAGGATGGATAAGAAATGGTCAACGAAACCAAATTCTAAGTTCGGGAGTCGGTTACGCAAGGGGAAGGTATTAGCACCCCTCACGTCCGTTGTACTCAACGGGAACCTCTTAGCTAACTGTGCGATTAAATGTTTGATCTTAAGTCTATGTCTTCTAAATGGGTAATAATATGTTTGTTCTAAAGGGAATTAAAGTTTTAAATTATTATGACGGAGAAAAGATTAAATTTTTTTATTATTGTGCTCGCGAAGGATTAAAATCCCTGTGCCTACGTATTCCCTTGTGCAATGGGAAAGTCAGAGCTCCGTAATTCGTGCGACTACGGTTTGCAATTTTTACTGAACAATTATTTAAAACGCATTCTACTGTTAAACGTTGGCTTATACTCGTGGTGGAGGCTGAAGCGCTAGCTTGTTCGAGAGATAGAATGATTTAAACAATGTTCGTTTTGAGAAAAGTGTTTGACTTTTGTTAAGATGTTTTAAACGAAAGGGCGAATGAACCACGTCGCGTGGGGCTAGCCCAGGAGCGATTCATTCCAAAACGTGCGGAGTGCTAGACTCTGGAGTTCTGTCTTTCGATAATTAATTTGAAAATAGTTTAAATATTTTGGTATACGAATGATGATTGAACCATCGCGTGGGGCTAGCCCAGTTGCGGTCCAATCCAGAACGTGCGGAATGCTAGACTCCGGAGTTCTGTTTTCGTAATTTAATTTATAAAAATGATTTGAATATTTGATATACGAATGGTGATTGGACCATCGCGTGGGGCTAGCCCAATTGCGGTCCAATCCAGAACGTGCGGAATGCTAGACTCCGGAGTTCTGTTTTCGTAATTTAATTTATAAAAATGATTTGAATATTTTGGTATACGAATGATGATTGAACTATCGCGTGGGGCTAGCCCAGTTGCGGTCCAATCCAGAACGTGCGGAATGCTAGACTCCGGAATTCTATTTTCGTACGTTATTTTGATAAATTGAATAATTGTTTTTAGACGTTTTAAAATCGATGTGTAATTAATAACGAAGGATTGAACGGACATTACGCGTGGGGCTAGCCCATTTGTAGTTCGTTCTAGAACAGGCGGAATGCTAGACTCCGGGGCTCTATTCCTTGTTAAATTAATTAAGGCGCGCGATAAGTTATTTGGAAACGTTAGAAATTAGTACGATAAAAAGTACATGAAATAAATGGATTAAATAGATAACTTAAATAAAATGAGATAAATTGTGAAATTAGAAATATAAAATAAAATCAACAAGATGGCCTCATATCGACCATGATTAATCGAAAGCGATTTATCGTGGCTTTATCATATCATTGGCCCGAAAATAAAGATGCAAGAAAGATTCACTAGATTTTTTTTTAAGACATTTTTAGATAATAATGCAACAAGGTATACTAATAATAATAATAATAATAATAATAATAATAATAATAATAATAATAATAATAAGCCAACTTAATGAAATAATATTTTTAATTCCTTTTCAATATAAAAATCAAAGAAGTGAGTAAATTTTTTTGAATTTTTTTGTTACTAAAAAAAAGTATACATATTTTTGACATTTTGAAAATTAAGATAAATGATAACTTAAACAAAATAATACTTCTTGATTTTTAACAAACGAATATAACATTTTTGTGATTTTTTTATATAAAACAAACTATAAATAAATAACTAAAATAACCTAAATAAAATAAATAAATAAAAACATAAACCTAATAATAAATCTAATTATCAACAGTATGAATAAAATAATTTAACAAAATAATCCCTATGTATCAGGAGCATATCTTTTATAAAAGGGAAATAAAATAAAATGAGAATAACCACAAATAAAAACTTAATTTAAAATCCAAACAAATAATATACATAAATATAATGATAAAGAAAGAATAAATAAATAAATAGGAAATCAGATTAATCAAAATGTGTAGAAAACTACCCCAAATTCATGATCAACTCTTTACCCTTTCCTTTTTTTTCACAATCGTGTCTTCTCTCTCTTGCAATGCGATTCACGACTCATTCTTCCCTCCACGATTTCTCTCTCATTCGCAGTTCTCTTTCCGCGATTGAAGACTGCAGCGGTCAAACCCTCTGGCTCAACGTCATTCAAACTCGCGATTTCGTTCGCTCACAGCCCTTTTTTTCGAAAAACAACGGCTTTGTTTTTGTGTTCGTCACTGGTGGTTTACGGTGGTCGTGGTTGCGATTCGGAAAGGTTGAAGGTTAGTTTGGTTCGAAACGGTTTGCGGCGTGGGTTATGGATCGTGGTTCTGTCTTCTTCATCCAAATTGCGGCGGCCAAAACGAAGTCCACGGCCGGAGAGGTGGTTGGGTTTTCAAGGGTTTTTGGCGGAACGAAAGGGGTGGTGGAGACAAGCGATGGTGGTCGGTAAAGGGGTTGTTAAGGCGAGGAATTGCGTCTCAGATGGCTTCTCACAACGACCTTTTTTATTCTCGCGGTGGCTGCATGGTGATGTTTTCGGATCTACGGGTTATGCGTTTGGTTCACTCGGATGTTCGTGTTTCGCGACTCTCCTCTCACTCGCGGATTCGCAGGTTTGGTTTGTTCTTGCTGTTTGGATTTCACGGTTTCAGGGCATGCGTTCAGTGGAAGTGATTATTTGTGAAGGTGATGGGTTGCAGTTGGTTTGAGGAGACAGAGATATTTGAGGGCTGAGAAAAGAAAGAAGAAGGTCTGCGGTTTTGTGAAGGGTGTAGTCTCAGGTTTTTTGTTGGCTGTGTTTTCGTGTGGCTTTGGGTTTCGGTGAGCGGTTGGAGGCGGTAAGGGTTGTGTTGGTCTGAGGTTTTGGGTTTGAGGTAATGGTTCGTTGTTGCTGCAGACGAAGGTGTTGGTATTTGGTTATTTCGTTTTTTTCTTTTCTGGTTTTTGGAAGTTCGTTTTTTTGCAGATTTGTGTGTTTGAGATTTTATTTTTTTGCAGGTGAGTGTTTGCGATGGTGGTGAAGTTGTTGCAGAAAGAGGTCTATTTTTGGCTTTTTGTTCTTTGCAGGTTTGTTGAAGGGGGTTAAGGTTCATTTGAAATGTTGATGAAGGAGTCCGTTTTTAATGAGAAAAAATGGTCCTTCTTTTTTATAAATTATCTTGAAATTAAAGTGAAAAGGTCCCCTTGATAACAAAAAGAGATGGCAGAAAAAAGCCTGATGCTGGATGCCCCCCCTATGTTGTTCCTTTTCTAATCAATTGTCCTTTTTTATTTTTGTGTGCAGGTATTGAAGTGTCTATTTTGGTGAAAGTTTTTTGGTCAATGAAGCAGACTGTGATCTGTGTGCAGAGTGTTTTTTTGGTTTGTTGTGTAGAGTCTTGAAGAAGTGGGCTGTGAAGATTTTGGCATGATATGGAAACTGGTTTTGGTCTTGGTTTGTATGGATTTGGACAACAAATTTGAAAACTAGTTACAAATAAATGAATACTTTTAGACCTTTTAAATAAAATAAAATAATTAAACTAAATCCAAAATATAAATAAATTAAAATATACTAATTAAAAATAAAATAAAATCTAATAAAAATGAACTGACTAAATTAACCTAAAAAAAAATACTAACATTGGACTAATAAATAAATAAATAAACAAATAAATCTAGATATTAAAACTCAACTAACATTCCTCTTAAATCACTAATTACAGTAATTTTAAATTTATCTTAAATAAACACATTAACCAATTGGGATAATTTGATTAAAAATAAAACTAATATGAGTTAATGGGAAAATTAAAATTAAAACAAAATTAAAAAGTAGACTAAAACCGATTCTAAAAAGAACTAAAATAATCATTGACTAAAATAATAACATAACAAATGAGATAAGAATCCTATATTTTAATCGAAACAAAAATTAAAATCCCGAAATAAAATGACATGAATGATATAAGTTGATAAAAAATGCATGATTAAGGATTAATGAGATGTAAAACTGACAAATGTAAAAATGAATGATTGATGATATTGCGACAAATGCGTTGAAAAATGCAATGACAAATGATTAATGACACGTTAAACCTAAAAACAGAAATGCTTGATATTTCACATATCGACAGAATGCGTCAGAAAAATGAACGAAAATCGAAGATGTTTCGGTCAAAATTTAGGGTGTGACAGTTGCCCCTATTTAATCATTTTGAACCTGAATGTATGAAAAACAAAGTTTTTGGACATTCGAGGTAGAAGAGGATTAAATATTAAAATACCTAAAATTTTGACCGAATAGAGATGAAATGCAATGATATGCAATGTTACGAAATTGCGAGAGACTCCTTTGTTTTGGCCGGGATATGACATGCGAGATGCAATGAACCCTGACATGCTGATTTTTTTAATGATGAATATCCTGGATATGGTATGATGCAGACAAATGCAATGGTGATCCACAGAAATGCAAACGAGGGTGAAGACTCACTGGGGATAACAATATACTGGGGATGACAAGACGAAAACAGGATGTATTCCAAGTGATAAATCAGCAGGTTCAAGTGTAACTGCTGGCACTAAGGAATGACATAAGACGGAAAATAAAACTTAAGTTTAAAGACAGACGTCGACACGGTGGTCAGGAAAATAAAAGACAGGTATTGACACGATGGTCCGGAAATAAAAGACAGACGTCGACACGGTGGTCAGGAAATAAAATAACAGACATCGACACGGTGGTCAGGAAAATAAAAACAGACATTGACGCGGTGGTCTGGAAATAAAATAACAGATATTGACGCGGTGGTCAAGAAATAAAAGACAGGAATCGACACGGTGGTCAGGAAAATAAAATAACGGACATGGACGCGGTGGTCAGAAAATAAAAATAGGCAACGATACGGTGGTCTGGAAATAAAATAGCAGGCATTGACGCGGTGGTCTGGAAAATAAAATAACAGGCATCGACACGGTGGTCAGGAAAATAAAAGATAGGCAATGACACGGTGGTCTGGAAATAAAATATAGGCAATGACACAGTGGTCTGGAAATAAAATAACAGGCATTGACGCGGTGGTCTGGAAAATAAAATAACAGGCATTGACGCGGTGGTCTGGAAAATAAAATAACAGGCATTGACACGGTGGTCAGGAAAATAAAATAACAGGCATCAACACGGTGGTCAGGAAAATAAAAGATAGGCAATGACACGGTGGTCTGGAAATAAAATATAGGCAATGACACGGTGGTCTGGAAATAAAATAACAGGCATTGACGCGGTGGTCTGGAAAATAAAATAACAGGCATTGACACGGTGGTCGGAAAAATAAAATAACAGGCGTGGACACGGTGGTCAGGAAAATAAAAGATAGGCAATGACACGGTGGTCTGGAAATAAAATAACAGGCATTGACGCGGTGGTCTGGAAATAAAATAACAGACAAAGACGCGGTGGTCAGGAAATAAAATAACAAACAAAGACGCGGTGGTCAGGAAATAAAGAGACAGACAAATAATTCAAAGTGATAAATCAACAGGTTCAAGTGTAACTGTTGATACCGAGAATAAAGAAAACGAACACAACGTCCGGGCAGTGGCTCTGTGACACCAACTGATATCAGGGGTAGAAAACAGCGTACTCAAATAGTCAACGACTCCAAGAGAGCGGCTGGTATTGAGAATAAAGACGAGAAGGTTGGATTTTTCAGCAGGATATCCAACCTCTAGAAATTCCTTTTACGGAGAGTCAAGGGAAGACTTTCAGGAACCAATAGGAAACACATGTATGTGCCAAATTAAATGGACTTAGACTATAAGCAAAGGGTTTTCCAACCAGCTTAACAGATTCATGCCAATGACAATTGGACTTCAGAGAGATTCTCGTAAAGTGACAATAGATTACATGTCAACAGAGGCCTGTTTTGTAAAGTATGATTCTTCTCTGCTGTGGGCAGATGCTCGATGAGTAAGACAGTATCGAGGCTTAACACTAAGAGCGAAGTGACATGACTGGCACATGAGAAAGACAAACCGACTCATATGATTTCCAAATATGCCCATGTAACGGGTATTGGATGGAAAAGTTCTTGGAAGACGACTCTTCGGACAAAGATGACGACATGATTCCCGACATACGTCTTGAACTTGAAATTAGTTGTTGCATAGGGCCTGCTCGAACAACTTGAAGGTCTGGAGGGGATTTTCCCCTGTGTGATTCATCTTGCCCCCGGAATCAATGTTTTTCTTTTTTTGAAATTTCCCTCATCACAAAGAGTTTAGACCAGCCTGCCATGACATGGCCTTTGAAATGGTTGCCCCGGTGCTCGAACATTGGGAATTTGCCCCTGATTATCTGATCCCTGGGATGGGAGACTTTTGGTATAGCCGGCCATTGAACTCTTGAATTATTTTTGATAACTCGCTCAAGTATGAGTCTTGAGGAGAGCTCAACCTCTGAATTGTTGACTCCTGAATGGATTGATTCAGATTGACTGGTTCTTGAAGTGTCTTGCCCCTAGTTACCCAAATCCTAGGATGGGAAACTTTTGATTTGACTGGTCATTGAATTCTTGAACCGTTGGTGATAAATTGCTCTAGTATGAGCCTTGAGAAGAAGTTCAACCTCTGAGATGCTGACTCTTGAAGAAATTAATCGGCTTATTCTTGAAGTAATTGCCCCTGGCTGGGCTTCTCTTACTCAGCCGAATTCCCTAACTGGCTGCGTTCGTCGGGATTCCGTTGATGCTGAATTGACTTGCAAACAAACATTATTTATTTAAAATTGGCAATTTTAATGCAACGTTTATGCAAGTTTTGAAATCACAATTTATTGGTATGATAGTGATACAGTGGAGTTGATTAAAATAAAATAAAGTGGATCTAGCCATTTCATGGAATGGCAGATCAAGTGATCAATACAAATGATTAGAAAAGATCGTTAGGAGTCAGGTTAACACAACCTTGTTGTAGTATGCTCTCGAAATAAACCCTTCCTCAATTAGGTCTTTTAAGGGTTGTAACGTGGCTTGGTTCACGGTTTATGAAACAAAAGATAAAAGGCTCAAAATTTATTTGTACCCATCCCATCTTCGTGATAAACTCCAATCCTATGTTCAGTTAATTTGACATACGCATTCACATCTCAAAAAGTCTTTTGATGGTGCGTGATAAGGATCAGGATTTGAAAGTGATGGCAGCCACCTTGCTTTTTCCTGCTTTGCTGGATTTGATGATTTTACTAATTTTGCCTAAGTTGTCTTTTTCTATTTTTTGACTTAGCGGACTTTTTCTTTGTATTTCTTTTTCCTTACATCATTCTTTTATTGAATGGTTATGACTGCCATCTTATTGGATGATAGAGAATACGTACTACAAACTTTGGCTCTTCACGACTTCTACGATAGTGAATGAAAGTACGTTGCTGATCCTTCTTGAATATGGGATTGAATCTTTTGAAGATTGGATGCAAACAGATTAACTGAACCGACTACCCTGCCCCAGGTTTGAAATTAAGGGTTTTTGCATTTTTGAAAAAAAAGACTCCTACTTCTAGGCTCGAAGGGGTTAGCGAGGGATTATCTTCCTTATTTCACCGGTGTTTGGGAATTTGAAATAATGCCTGTACATCACTGGCAAGGTTTTAATTGAGAGCATACAAATGGAGAACTCAGGTATCTGGTTTTCATCATCCTCCCTCCAATCTTTGGTAAAACAAAAGTTTGATAGAAATATTTTTATTATATATTTTAATAATGAAAGAAAATGAGTGAATACGAATGGATTGATTCAAAAGATGCATAAACATTTCATTAATCTTGCCAATTCAAAACAACAATGCTTACAAGCAAATACAAAAATCAAACATGCAAAGAAAATACAACAGCGCTGAAACAAACAGGGGATTGCCAACTTTAGGGAATTGAAAATGTCTTGATTTACTGCCTTCAAGAAACGCACCAAGAAGTCACTCGGGCGAGAAGTTGACATGCACCAACAGACTCCCTTCTGAAAAGGATATGCACCTCTTGTCGATCAAATGTTGTACCTTGGCTTGAAAAGCTCTGCAGTCTTCAGTTGAATGCCCCAATGATCCAGCATGATATCCACATTGCTCATGTGGATTATACTCAGGCGGGTATGGCTCTGGCCAAGGCTTGAGAGACTTGGGAACCACCAATGAGTATTGAATCAAAGGTTGCAGAAGTTGAGTGTATGATAAAGGTACTGGGTGGAGAGGAGCATTCCTTCTTTCCAAGTTGTTGCGAGGCTTATATGGACTCTGATGCTGATTCAGATATCCTTGGCTCTGGGCTTGTTGACTTGGACGAGAGTTGTCCCTGATAATCGGAGTAGAGTCTTCAAATGAAAGAATTTCCTTCTCAATTAAATATTTCACAGCGCGTTTTAAGGCATAACAGCCTTCCAAATCGTGCCCTGAAGCACCATCATGGAATAGACAACGGACATTTGGATTGTAGTTTGCTGGGAGTAGATCCGGTAAGGGACCAAAAGGCTTTGGAACAACCGATCCTTTCTTCAACAATGAAGGATATAATTCCGTGTAGGTCATAGGGATTTGAGGGGTTGGAGGCCTTCTCCCTTGTCTTCTATTCTGATTTGAGGCACCTTCCGGGTAAGAATCCTGAGCTCTCAATCTCTGACAAGCTGGAACTACTGGCACACTAGGTACTGCTAGTTGCTTGTTGTGATGACCTTTGAGTTCTTCACACTCAATGTTGGATGTCATCTCCTTCGATTCACCCCCTACTTCTCCTTTGTTTCCGCCAGCAGGAGTGGCGACATTGAAATTTCCAGATGGTGTCCTGATACTCTTGTGAGAAAGCAAAGACGCTCCATTAGTTATGCGCATGACCTGTTCTTTATGGTACACAATTTTAAGAACCTTCATAGGTCTCTTTCCCTTCTTATCTCCTGGCTCAACAATCAAATTGTCTGCGCTCGGCTCTCCTTCTTAGGGGACTAGCGACTTAATCACACTTTGTGACTCTAAACTCTAGCATTCTTCGATAGGGTGCCCCAAGGCTCCAGTGCGGTATCTACATTCAACCTCTGGATGGTCCTCTTCAAGGATTAACCTTTTGCTACGGATCAACCTTTGTACCCAGACTTTCAATTCAGGGCAAGTATTCAAATCATGTCCTACCACCCCTTTATGGAATTCACACACCGTATTTGTATCAGGGTTATACCATGTATTTGGCAATGGCACAGGTGCGTAAGGAGTCATCAATGAATTCTGGATAAGTAACGGGTAGAGCTTTCTGAGTGGCACTGGAATGGGTTCATAGTGAGCTTCATTCTCTTTGTTCTGACACTGCCCCTTGTTTCGCTTTCGCTTCTTTTTCTGACCTTGAGAAAAAAAATACCAGAGGATATTGAGGCACTGATCTGAAAATCAGAGGTTGACTTTGGCCTAGTATGGGAGATCCATGAGTTGGCAGCTGAGGAGTTGCCACAGGGAAACAATCTTGATTCAAGGCAGCATCAAACAGAGGTAGGACATTAGCTCTCTCTGTTGCGGCTATGGGCACAGGGTGACCCTCCTTCTTCAACAGAGCTTGTAAGGTTTCTAAGACCCATTCCATCTGTTTCTTCAAGGAAATAACCTCTTCTTTCAACAATTCTTGACTTTTTCTCAGTTCCTCCATTGTTTCTTGAGACATGGTTCTTAGCTTTGGACACGTGCCGGGAATCAAACTGCTGAACTCGAGACAAAGGATAGAATGAGCTTACTCTGAGGGAAGAAAATGATATGCAATGTGGATGCAATGTTATGCGAATGGATGTAATGCAAGGATGATTTCAAGGAACTCAAAAAGAAAATGCAAACATCTAATTATAAAAACTTTTCCAAAGGGGATTATAAGCTGAAGTTTGTCTATGGTTAAACTTGTGATGTTTGCAATAGACATCTCTTTGTTCCTTGAAGACCTTACTGAAATGATGCATATGATGCTGAGATGCAAAGACGCAGGAATGCAAGGATGCAGGGTGCAAGATGTCACAAATAAATCCGGAACCTTCTTAACATGTGGGCTGTAAGAGATTGGTTCTACGTTTTGTTACCCATAAGTCCCACTCACAGGAGGGTTTTTACAGTGATGGTTTAAGGAAACTCAAGGTCACGGACGTTTATCGTATTAACGCCCCGCCGCAGACTAGCTGCATTGTGACGATAATAACGATAAGGTCTACCTTGAGTGGAGTTCTCATGCTAGGCGTGCAAGGAGCGAGTCCTTGGAGCCTAACATTACACAACTACCAAAATTGAAACAGGTTCTAGGGGTCCCAGAATCACAGCCCTTTCGTGAATCAGGTCACGCGACAGGCTAGCTTCGTTGCGACAAGATCTACGAAAAGTCTAACTATCTGGGGGAGCTTTCATGCTAGGCGTGCAAGGAGCGAGTCCTTGGAGACTAACACTAATAACATCCCATTCTAAAACTTAGGTGTTCCCTATGCTTTTTCCACCACTCAAATTTACTTGTAAAGTGGCCCCGAGAACCCACAGACAAATATAATGAGCAATAAAGTAAAGCGGTAAAAGAACAGATAAACAAACATAAATAATAAACATAGAGAAGACAAGAAAAGATAAGATCAAACAAATAAACACACAAAGCTAAGTTAGGCTCGACTCTCTCTAGCATGGAGCTAGTCCCCAGCAGAGTCGCCAACTGTCGTACCTCGAAAAATACGATCCTAAAACAAAACAACAGAGCCGCCACCTAATTCTATTTATTCTACGAGAGTAAAGGGAGATATAGATACAACCTAAAGGATGGATAAGAAATGGTCAACGAAACCAAATTCTAAGTTCGGGAGTCGGTTACGCAAGGGGAAGGTATTAGCACCCCTCACGTCCGTTGTACTCAACGGGAACCTCTTAGCTAACTGTGCGATTAAATGTTTGATCTTAAGTCTATGTCTTCTAAATGGGTAATAATATGTTTGTTCTAAAGGGAATTAAAGTTTTAAATTATTATGACGGAGAAAAGATTAAATTTTTTTATTATTGTGATCGCGAAGGATTAAAATCCCCGTGCCTACGTATTCCCTTGTGCAATGGGAAAGTCAGAGCTCCGTAATTCGTGCGACTACGGTTTGCAATTTTTACTGAACAATTGTTTAAAACGCATTCTACTGCTAAGCGTGGGCTTATACTCGCAGTGGAGGCTTAAGCGCTAGCTTGTTCGAGAGATAGAATGATTTAAACAATGTTCGTTTTGAGAAAAGTGTTTGACTTTTGTTAAGATGTTTTAAACGAAAGGGCGAATGAACCACGTCGCGTGGGGCTAGCCCAGGAGCGATTCATTCCAAAACGTGCGGAGCGCTAGACTCCGGAGTTCTGTCTTTCGATAATTAATTTGAAAATAGTTTAAATATTTTGGTATACGAATGATGATTGAACCATCGCGTGGGGCTAGCCCAGTTGCGGTCCAATCCAGAACGTGCGGAATGCTAGACTCCGGAGTTCTGTTTTCGTAATTTAATTTATAAAAATGATTTGAATATTTAATATACGAATGGTGATTGGACCATCGCGTGGGGCTAGCCCAGTTGCGGTCCAATCCAGAACGTGCGGAATGCTAGACTCCGGAGTTCTGTTTTCGTAATTTAATTTATAAAAATGATTTGAATATTTTGGTATACGAATGATGATTGAACCATCGCGTGGGGCAATCCCAGTTGTGGTCCAATCCAGAACGTGCGGAATGCTAGACTCCGGAATTCTGTTTTCGTACGTTATTTTGATAAATTGAATAATTGTTTTTAGACGTTTTAAAATCGATGTGTAATTAATAACGAAGGATTGAACGGACATTACGCGTGGGGCTAGCCCATTTGTAGTTCGTTCTAGAACAGGCGGAATGCTAGACTCCGGGGCTCTATTCCTTGTTAAATTAATTAAGGCGCGCGATAAGTTATTTGGAAACGTTAGAAATTAGTACGATAAAAAGTACATGAAATAAATGGATTAAATAGATAGCTTAAATAAAATGAGATAAATTGTGAAATTAAAAAAATAAAATAAAATAAACAAGATGGCCTCATATCGGCCATGATTAATCGAAAGCGATTTATCGTGGCTTTATCATATCATTGGCCCGAAAATAAAGATGCAAGAAAGATTCACTAGATTTTTTTTTAAGACATTTTTAGATAATAATGCAACAAGGTATAGTAATAATAATAATAATAATAATAATAATAATAATAATAATAATAATAATAATAATATAATAAGCCAACTTAATGAAATAATATTTTTAATTCCTTTTCAATATAAAAATCAAAGAAGTGAGTAAAATTTTTTTGAATTTTTTTGTTACTAAAAAAAAAGTATACATATTTTTGACATTTTGAAAATTAAGATAAATGATAACTTAAACAAAATAATACTTCTTGATTTTTAACAAACGAATATAACATTTTTGTGATTTTTTTATATAAAATAAACTGTAAATAAATAACTAAAATAACCTAAATAAAATAAATAAATAAAAACTTAAACCTAATAATAAATCTAATTATCAACAGTATGAATAAAATAATTTAACAAAATAATCCCTATGTATCAGGAGCATATCTTTTATAAAAGGGAAATAAAATAAAATGAGAATAACCACAAATAAAAAACTTAATTTAAAATCCAAACAAATAATATATATAAATATAATGATAAAGAAAGAATAAATAAATAAATAGGAAATCAGATTAATCAAAATGTGTAGAAAACTACCCCAAATTAATGATCAACTCTTTACCCTTTCCTTTTTTTTTTCACAATCGTGTCTTCTCTCTCTTGCAATGCGATTCACGGCTCTTTCCTCCCTCCGCGATTTCTCTCTCATTCGCAGTTCTCTTTCCGCGATTGAAGACTGCAGCGGTCAAACCCTCTGGCTCGATGTCATTCAAACTCGTGATTTCGTTCGCTCACAGCCTTTTTTTCCGAAAAATAACGGCTTTGTTTTTGTGTTCGTCACTGGTGGTTTACGGTGGTCGTGCTTGCGATTCGGAAAGGTTGAAGGTTAGTTTGGTTCGAAACGGTTTGCGGCGTGGGTTATGGATCGTGGTTCTGTCTTCTTCATCCAAATCACGGCGTCCAAAACGAAGTCCACGGCCGGAGAGGTGGTTGGGTTTTCAAGGGTTTTTGGCGGAACGAAAGGGGTGGTGGAGACAAGCGATGGTGGTCGGTAAAGGGGTTGTTAAGGCGAGGAATTGCGTCTCAGATGGCTTCTCACAGCGACCTTTTTTATTCTCGCGGTGGCTGCATGGTGATGTTTTCGGATCTACGGGTTATGCGTTTGGTTCACTCGGATGTTCGTGTTTCGCGACTCCCCTCTCACTCGCGGATTCGCAGGTTTGGTTTGTTCTTGTTGTTTGGATTTCACGGTTTCAGGGGATGCGTTTAGTGGAAGTGATTATTTGTGAAGGTGATGGGTTGCAGTTGGTTTGAGGAGACAGAGATATTTGAGGGCTGAGAAAAGAAAGAAGAAAGTCTGCGGTTTTGTGAAGGGTGTAGTCTCAGTTTTTTTGTTGGTTGTGTTTTTGTGTGGCTTTGGCTTTCAGTGAGCGGTTGGAGGCGGTAAGGGTTGTGTTGATCTGAGGTTTTGGGTTGGAGGTAATGGTTCGTTGTAGTTGCGGAAGAAGGTGTTGGTATTTGGTTATTTCGTTTTTTTCTTTTCTGGTTTTTTGGAAGTTCGTTTTTTTGCAGATTTGTGTGTTTGAGGTTTTATTTTTTTGCAGGTGAGTGTTTGCGATGGTGTTGAAGTTGTTGCAGAAAGAGGTCTATTTTTGGCTTTTTGTTCTTTGCAGGTTTGTTGAAGGGGGTTAAGGTTCATTTGAAATGTTGATGAAGGAGTCCGTTTTTAATGAGAAAAAATGGTCCTTCTTTTTTATAAATTATCTTGAAATTAAAGTGAAAAGGTCCCCTTGAAGACAAAAAGAGATGGCAGAAAAAAGCCTGATGCTGGACGCCCCCCCTATGTTGTTCCTTTTCTAATCAATTGTCCCTTTTTTATTTTTGTGTGCAGGTATTGAAGTGTCTATTTTGGTGAAAGTTTTTTGGTCAATGAAGCAGACTGTGATCTGTGTGCAGAGTTTTTTTTTTGTTTGTTGTGTAGAGTCTTGGAGAAGTGGGCTGTGAAGATTTTGGCATGATATGGAAACTGGTTTTGGTCTTGGTTTGTATGGATTTGGACAACAAATTTGAAAACTAGTTACAAATAAATGAATACTTTTAGACCTTTTAAATAAAATAAAATAATTAAACTAAATCCAAAATATAAATAAATTAAAATATACTAATTAAAAATAAAATAAAATCTAATAAAAATGAACTGACTAAATTAACCTAAAAAAATACTAACATTGGACTAATAAATAAATAAATAAATAAATAAATAAATCTAGATATTAAAACTCAACTAACATTCCTCTTAAATCACTAATTACAGTAATTTTAAATTTATCTTAAATAAACACATTAACCAGTTGGGATAATTTGATTAAAAATAAAACTAATATGAGTTAACGGGAAAATTAAAATTAAAACCAAATTAAAAAGTAGACTAAAATCGATTCTAAAAAGAACTAAAATAATCATTGACTAAAATAATAACATAACAAATGAGATAAGAATCCTATATTTTAATCGAAACAAAAATTAAAATCCCGAAATAAAATGACATGAATGATAGAAGTTGATAAAAAATGCATGATTAAGGATTAATGAGATGTTAAACTGACAAATGTAAAAATGAATGATTGATGATATTGCGACAAATGCGTTGAAAAATGCAATGACAAATGATTAACGACACGTTAAACCTAAAAACAGAAATGCTTGATATTTCACATATCGACAGAATGCGTCAGAAAAATGAACGAAAATCGAAGATGTTTCGGTCAAAATTTAGGGTGTGACATAGACCCTGCAAATGTGAAAGCTATACAAGAGATGCCAGCTCCCCGTACTGAGAAGGAAGTTAGAGGTTTCTTGGGACGACTGAATTACATTGCAAGATTTATTTCCCAATTAACTACTACCTGTGAGCCAATCTTCAAGTTGTTGAAGAAAGATCAGGTAATGGAGTGGAATGATGAGTACCAGACAGCCTTTGATGAAATCAAGAGATATCTTCTAGAACCTCCAATTTTGATGCCACCAGTTGAGGGAAGACCCTTGATTATGTACTTAACAGTGTTAGACAACTCAATGGGGTGTGTATTGGGGCAACATGACGAGTCTGGTCGAAAAGAGCAGGCAATATACTACCTTAGCAAAACGTTTACCGACTGTGAAACAAGATACTCACTGCTCGAGAAAACTTGCTGCGCTTTGGCATGGGCTGCTCGCCAATTAAGACAGTATATGTTGACTCATACTACCTTATTGATTTCGAAGATGGATCCAATCAAGTACATATTCGAGAAACCTGCTCTCTCCGGACGAATAGCAAGATGGAAAATGATCTTAACAGAATATGATATATAGTATACTACTCAGAAAGCCAATAAAGGAAGTGTTGTAGCTGATCATTTGGCTCATCAAGCAGTGGATGATTATTAGTCAATGAGTTTTGAGTTCCCTGATGAAGACATTATGATTATTACCAAAGAACCTGGACAATATGACGAACCTAAACAAGGATCCCGATGGACTATGGTTTTTGATGGAGCTTCTAATGCACTTGGTAATGGTGTTGGTGTTGTGATCATTTCCCCTGAAGGTTGTCATACCCCAATTACTGCAAGACTTTGTTTCTATTGTACTAATAACATGGCTGAGTATGAGGCATGTATCCTGGGCATCAAAGCTGCCATTGATATGAAGATTCAGTTCCTGGATGTTTATGGAGATTCAGCCCTGGTAGTAAGTCAGATCAAAGGAGATTGGGATATCAAGCATGATAATCTCATTCCTTACAGAGAGTATGTTTTGTCTTTGATCCCATATTTTGAAGAGATTACCTTTGGACATATTTCACGAAGAGAGAATCAGTTGGCAGATGCATTAGCCGCCATGGCATCTATGTTTGAGATTAGTTGGGATGATGAAGCTCCCAAGATTACTATTGATAGATTTGAAAAGCCTGCATACTGCAATAAGATTGACACTGAAGAAGCAGAGGAGAAGCCTTGGTTCTATGATGTGAAAAGATATCTTGAAGCTCAGGAGTTCCCTGAAGGGGCATCTGTCAAAGATAAGAAATTTCTGAGGAGGTTTTCTGCTAAGTTCTTTTTGAGTAATGGAATTTTGTACAAGCGCAATCATGATTCAACTTTGCTTCGGTGTGTGGATAAGAAGGAAGCAACAGAGATTATGGAAGACATGCATGATGGGATCTTTGGCACTCATTCTATTGGTCATACCATGGCAAAGAAGATATTGAGAGCAGGTTACTATTGGTCTACCACGGAAGCTGACTGCTATCAACATTCCAGAACATGTCACAAGTGTTAAATCTATGCTGATAAAGTACATATACCTCCATCACCATTGAATGTGTTGACTGATCTTTGGCCTTTTGCCATGTGGGGCATTGATATTATTGGTGAGATCAAGCCTACTGCTTCTAATGGGCATCATTTCATCCTGGTTGCTATTGACTACTTCACGAAGTGGGTGGAGGCAGCTTCATTTGCATCTGTTACTAAGAATGTGGTGGCTCGATTCATTAAGAATAATCTCATATGTAGGTATGGCATCCCTGAAAGGATTATTACTGACAATGGCTCTAATCTGAACAACACTATGATTACTGATCTCTGCACACAGTTCAAGATTAAGCATCACAACTCTTCTCCGTATCGTCCGAAGATGAATGGGGCAGTCGAAGCTGCTAACAAAAACATTAAGAAGATTCTACAAAAGATGACTGTTACTTATAAAGATTGGCACGAGATGTTGCCATTTGCTCTTCATGGTTATCGTACTACAATACGTACTTCAACAGGGGCAACCCCATTCTCCTTAGTTTATGGTATGGAAGCAGTTCTGCCCATTCAAATTCAGATACCCTCCCTAAGAATCATGAAGGATGTAGGCTTGGATGAAGATGAGTGGATTCAGACACGACTTGACCAGATAAATTTGATTGATGAGAAGAGGTTAGCAGCTGTTTGTCATGGTCAGATGTACCAGAAACGGATGATCAAGGATTTCAATAAGAAGGTTAAGCCAAAGGTATATCAGGCTGGTGACTTAGTAATCAAGCGTATCATACTACCACAGGGTGATCCTAGGGGAAAATGGACTCCTACTTATGAAGGACCATTTGTGGTCAAAACAGTATTCTCAGGAGGTGCCATGATGCTTACTACTATGGATGGTGAAGACTTTCCACAGCCTGTAAACGCAGACATAGTTAAAAAATACTACGCATAAAAAGAGACCCGCTAGGTTGACTGGCCTAGGCAAAAATAAGGGCATCCCGGCAAACCAAAAGGGTTCGGGCAAAAATTAGGGATATATATATATATATAAAAAAATATACACCCGGCAAGTCGAAAACCCGAAAGGGAGGCTTGGGAAAAAAAGGGTATCCCGGTGGATTAAAAATCTGAAAAGGTGATCCAGGCAAAAGTTAGGGATTAAAGCGTATGACTATATCTCGTTGGATCACCCATGTAACCTCAACAAGTTGTGCGACCTATAACAAGTTCAAACGGATAAAGATCAATCTAATCATTTCCATCTCGACAGCAGAGGATGAGATGCTTGAAGATAATGGCAATAGTATAATTGAAACTCAATAGGATTATTTTCACATGGCTGATTCTCTTTGTAAAACTTTATGGCAAATTCCTCTTACCAGGATTTTTGTCTCCTTGTACAAACTCGCCTGTTTATAGGCCCATTTCTAAATAAATGAAATCTTGTCTTTGAATCTAGATTTACTTTTACCCTGTTTACCTAAACGAAAATGTCCATTGGTTGTGTTTGAATGTATGTATGCTTTTGAATATGATTGATGTTTACCAGAAATGCATGAAATGCAGTAATAGTATTTACTAAGGATGAACGAGGGTAAGGATTCGACGAATCTTCGTTTTCTTATCCCCACCAGGTAAGGTTAGATATTCCAGGATAATGTCACTTGGATGTATCCATCTCTTTTATCCCCAATCAGGGTACTCAGGAACTTATTCCTTCAATAGAAGTACGACGAACGAAAACGGGAAGTTATAAATACCATACTATCAAATAAGACGGGAGCAAGGTTCTCATATTCTTCAGCAACGAATCGGGATTTATTTTCCCTAGTCACCAGTTGTTATACAAAGATACCCAGACGCTTCAGGCTGCATGATTCATACGTACATCATTTACATCATACCATAACATATCCATAAATGCATAATACACTACTTGAGTGCACCATGCCATACATGCATACATGCATATTGCATAAACTAACCTTTTCTTTGCAGGATAGTTATATGCAGATAAAACAATATCAACAATTCACAACAAGTCAGAAATGATCTATAAATCACTCAAGATGTCCTCGGAGAGTAGGCAAACGGTCTGTAAGAAGATCCATTCCCTAATCCAGGATATTTAATCTTGACACTCTTTTGTCCTCGGAGAGTAGGCAAACGGTCTGTAAGAAGATCCATTCCCTAATCCAGGATATTTTCAGGAGATTCAATCCTGACACTCTTTTTTCCTCGGAGAGTAGGCAAACGGTCTGTAAGAAGATCCATTCCCTAATCCAGGATATTTCCAGAAGATTTCATCTATCTGGTCTTGAATAGTAGGCAAACGGTCTGTACAAAGATCCATTCCCTAGTTCAAGATATTTTTTCAGGAGATTCAATCCTGACACTCTTTTTTCCTCGGAGAGTAGGCAAACGGTCTGTAAGAAGATCCATTCCCTAATCCAGGATATTTCTAGAAGATTTCATCTATCTGGTCTTGAATAGTAGGCAAACAGTCTGTACAAAGATCCATTCCCTAGTTCAAGATATTTTTTTCAGAAGAATTAATCCTGATATTCTTTTGCCCTTGGAGAGTAGGCAAACGGTCTGTAAGAAGATCCATTCCCTAATCCAAGATATTTCCAGAAGAGATAATCGTCACGAAGATTTATTTCTACTGGTTTATTCAACAATTCAAACTATGTTGCATAAACGATTCAGAGACGGCCTATACGAAGACCTAGTACTGATAGCCAGTATCAACATCAAGATATTATCACCTCTTGATATTATGGATGGCATTTATAAGCCCATCTCCGATTCCTCTGAATGGCATCTTTAAGCCCATTCAAGCATATACAACTAATCATCAGTGTTACTTTATGAACCTGCGAGTGCAAATTTTTGGGCTTTTGTGTTCAATGCCCTTCAACCTTCCAGGTCACGAATGTCACATATACCAATCTAACCCCTCAGGTTTTAGAAAATTGACCAGGGGCAGCTGTTGCACCCCAAACTTTGCCCTCCACAAGACAATACATTGTGTCCCAAGAGTTTCACAAGGTTCACAATGTTCACAAGACATCTCATGAAGTTCACAAGGTTCATTAAGTTCACAATTAGTCAGAAAGTTTGACAATTCCCTCAGACAATGCATCCTCCTAAGCAATGCATCTTAAACTAGGGTTTTGACTTTCATCAGGCTAAATGGACTTCCAAGACTTCAAGTGAGCTTCATAGCATCCTATATGTGTTCAAGAATCCCCATGTCAAGTTTCAAGACTTTCCCAAAAGATTTGCTCAGTCAGATGATCAGATAGGTTAAAATCAGTCAAGGTAGTCAAAAAGTCAAACTGAGGTCAACTGTGGTCAAACCAAAGTCAAACTTCATGATATTTTGCCAACATCAAGTATATGAAGTAAAATTCATCATTTGATCAAGGGTTTATCATGATTCATTAAGGAGATTTCAGATCATCAAGAATCAGGAATTTCTAAATTAGGGTTTTCATAGGAAAAGTCAACTGAACTTTGACCAGCCATAACTTTCACATGCTTCATCAAAAATTTTCCATCCAAAGCTCACTTTTAAGGAAATTGAATTCTCTACAACTTTGTGTCTCACAAGTCAAGCCCAAAAATGCTTCATTTGGAAGGTATGAGCTAAGACATTATAGGTCCTTTTAAAAGTCAACAAAAAGTCAACAACTTCCAAAGAGCATAACTTGAGAATGGTAAAAGATATGGACATGAGACAAAAGAGGTTGGTTAGAGGACTCTTTATGCTTTCCAAAATGTCCAAGAACACCTTCATAGCATTAAAATTGAAGGATTTGTTCCCTTGCAGAGTTGGGAAATATTTGGGAAATTTATGAAGCAAATAAGGCCTTAAAACCAATTTTTGCTAAATGAGCCCACCTAATTGCCATTCAAACTTTACAAACTCATCAAGAACGACCCAAACCACTCATTTTCTGATTTTTTATTTTTTATTTCATATTTATTTGAATTTTATTCATTAAAATACAAATTAAATTGAAATAAAATATAAAAATTGTATATTTGAAAAGGATTTGGTTTCTAGAAGGTCTTAATAACCATTTAAGCTTGATTGATACCAATATATTTCAGATCATACCAAAATAGCAATGTTAGATCAAAGAAAATTCAAGGTTTAAGATCTTATCTTTTTCAATCTCACAAGGTCCAAAAATCCATAAGTTTGGTGAATATTTTGACCTAATCTCATTGTGTGATATATATACAAGATTAAGCAAGCAAGAACAGACGAATTGAGAGCCTCCAAGTACATATTCAAACTTTGAAATTTCATCCAAAAAATCAAAATTCGGATTCACTCTTGCAAGGCAATAAAAGGTATTTTAAGGACATGGAGAGGATCCTTGGACATCACTAAACCTATCCCAACCTTCAAAAGCATCGTAAACATGCTCATATGCATAAACCGATCCTTAACATTCATGTTTTTGTTTATTTTCGATTCTGAATATTTGTTGGTTTTCAATGAATTTTGACTTAAGTTTCTTGTTTGTGATGAGTTATAGACTGATCTGGACAGGTTTCTTGAAGTTTAATCACCTAATACGGATTCCACCATTATTAGGGTTTCGGACCTCATTTAGGGTTTCTTCATTTGGCCCATATAAATGAGTTCTAAAGACATGGAAAAGTCGTACATGACATCAGGAATTTAATAGCACTGTTAATTTCACGAAATTGTATTGTTTGTTTAGAGTTTGACATTCGCAGGTTTTCATGCGAACAAAAAATCGCAGGAAAGTTTGTGGTAGAATTCGCAGCAAATTCCGCAAGTCCAGAGGTAGAAGAAGGTCACTGGCGCGAAAATTATATTTGAATTTGGTGCAGAGCTTAAAACGAATTAGTTTCGTAGGTATATCAAAACGAGCGCGTAGCTCAGCTGGTTTTGGACGAATGCCTTTTAGGCCAATGACCAGGGTTCGATCCTCTGGTTGTTCATTTTTTTTTGCTTAAAATTCATTTGTTTAACAGGTTTATTATATTATTATTATTACTCCTCCTATAGCCACGCTGCACACGCAACTCAGTTGGTTGGATGCTGGTGATGGAGGCTGGGAGACCTGGGTTCGACCCCAGGCTCCAGCAGGTAAGTTTTGTTTAATTTTTTTATTATTTCACTAATTGTTTATGTTTTAATATATATAATAAATAATATTAATATTATTTAAACATAATTAACATTGTTAATATTATTCAAATTATTTTTTTTCTAACAAATAAAACCAATGATTTTCTTTATTTCAAAATTTATGTTTCTAAAATATTTGTAAATAAATTGATTAGTGTTTTTTTTTAATATGTAACCCTAAAAATATAAAACTCTAATTTCTAAAACCCTAATTTCTAACCCTAATTTTATTTTTAAATCTCTAACCCTAGTTCTTATTCAATCGTAAATATTAAACTTAATTAATTTTCATTAATTAAATAATTAATAATATTTTCTTTGTAAATACTTATTCCATGACTTCATATTATTATTCTCATTATATTTCCTTTCAAAAATTCTTTTAAAAATGTTTATTTAACCTAAAAATATTTAATTAACTTGTATATATTTATTTTGTGCTAACCTCTTCTTCTTATAATTATTTATTACTAACCCTTTTTTATTATTTATTTATATACTTATTATTTAATCGTTTCTATATTTATGTAAATGCGAAAGCCTTGTAATAGTCGTAGGTTTTGTTTTCGTCTTTATTTTATTATTTATAAATATTTATATTGCCATGGTTAGTAAATATAGGGAGTGATAATATGTGTGTACTTTAAAATTAATTTAGAATCACTAATTTAATAAGATAAATATATGAACCTATACACGCACACACGTAAGTCGATCTTTGATCGCCATCTCACTTCTTAAGGTTATCCCTCATGTTGCTTAAATAAAAAGGTCAAGTAAGGTGTCTAAAAGCAAATTCCCTTCTCATAAAATATCATCAAGTCCCTTTAAGATTATAAGATCAAGTCCCTTCGATGTTGCCTACGTAAATGATCTTGTCCCTTTCGAATAAAAGATGATAAGTCCCTTCGTATTGCTAAGACACCTTACAGTTTGCCTAAACACAGATGACCCTTCATATGTCCCTTATCACATCCAAGGTAATGACTACCTATTCCTTAATAATAGGGATAGTCTTACCATTGAAAGAACATATAAGAACAGTAAAGACTTAATATAGGGTAGGTTCCTCTTAAGTACTTGCTCACCTTTTCAAAATACATTTTACACTTCACATTTCAAACAAATTTTCAAAACAAAGTCTTTATATATATCCATACAAGGATCATTATAAAGTACTTAAGGAAATTTTTAATCACACACTACACTTCTCAAAACAATTTAAAGTGAGCTAAGTAACTAAGAGCCCATGGATAACCATGGATATAAAGGGTTCTAACACCTTCCCTTTGTATAACCTACCCCCCGAACTCAAGTCTTTTAAAATAGGTCTTTCCTGTTCTTTTATGCCCTTTCCTTTTGGATAAAATAAAAGTCGGTGGCAATCTTGCTATCCGCAACATTTAACTAAAGTCAATTCTCCCACCGTGTTACAGTACCGAAGAAGACTTGAAAGAGGTTAAGATCGGGGCCAGTCTGCAGACTTCAGTGAAGGAATAGTTGATTGATATGATCAGAGAATACGTTGATGTCTTCGCTTGGTCTTATCAGGACATGCCAGGTCTAGACACAGATATTGTGATGCACAAGCTGCCTTTGAAGGAAGATTGTCCTCCAGTAAAACAGAAGTTGCGCCGTACTCGTCCAGATATGGCTATGAAGATCAAGGAAGAGGTACAAAAACAGTGGGACGCCGGTTTCCTCGCTGTGACTAGTTACCCGCCGTGGGTGGCTAATATTGTACCTGTGCCTAAGATAGATGGAAAGGTACGGATGTGCGTAGATTACCGGGATCTGAATAGAGCTATCCCGAAGGACGATTTCCCATTACCTCACATTGACGTATTGGTGGATAATACAACTCAGTTCTCGGTATTCTCCTTCATGGATGGTTTCTCCGGTTATAATCAGATAAATATGTCACCTGAAGACATGGAGAAGACCACCTTCATTACACCCTGGGGCACATTCTGCTATAAGGTCATGCAGTTTGGTTTGAAGAACGCTGGCGCAACATATAACGGGCTATGATAACATTATTCCATGACATGATCCACAAAGAAATTGAATGTTATGTGGATGACATGATTGCCAAGTCCCTTGCTGAAGAGGATCATCTGGTCAACCTGTTGAAGCTATTCAAGCGTCTGAGGAAGTATCAGTTGAAGCTAAACCCCAACAAATGCACATTCGGGGTGCGATCCGGTAAGCTGCTGGGGTTCATTGTAAGTGAAAAAGGAATTGAGGTTGATCCTGACAAAGTCAAAGCCATTCAGGAAATGCCTTCACCTAAGACTGAAAAAGAAGTTCGAGGGTTCTTGGGTAGATTGAACTACATCTCAAGGTTCATATCTCATCTCACTGCTACCTGTGAACCTTTGTTCAAATTTCTGAGAAAAGAGCAAACAGCCCGATGGAACGAAGATTGTCAAAGGGCTTTTGACAAAATCAAGGAATATCTGCAGGAACCTCCAATTCTCATGCCTCCAGTCGAAGGAAGACCTCTTATCATATACTTGACCGTATTAGAAGAGTCGATGGGGTGTGTGCTGGGCCAGTATGACGAGTCTAGTCGAAAAGAGTATGCAATTTACTACCTAAGCAAAACGTTTACCGACTGTGAACAACGTTATTCACTGCTCGAGAAAACTTGTTGTGCTTTAGCGTGGGCTGCTCGCCGACTAAGGCAGTATATGTTGACCCACACTACCTTATTAATCTCAAAGATGGACCCTGTCAAGTACATATTTGAGAAGCCAGCACTTACCGGACGGGTTGCAAGATGGAAAATGATTCTCACGGAATATGACATTCAATACACCTCTCAAAAAGCCATCAAAGGCAGTGTATTGTCTGACTATTTAGCTGAGCAACCCATTGATGATTACCAACCCATGAGGTTTGACTTTCCCGATGAAGACATCATGTTCTTGAAAGCGAAAGATTGCGAAGAGCCTATTCACACTGAAGGGCCTGACCCAGAAGCAGCATGGACAATGATGTTTGATGGGGCTGTCAACATAAACGGGTGTGGGGTTGGTGCAGTGCTCATTACACCAAAGGGAGTTCATATGCCTTTCTCAGCAAGGCTAACCTTTGCATGCACTAAAAATGAAGCCGAATACGAAGCTTGCATTATGGGTCTTGAGGAAGCCATTGACCTCAGGATCAAAACTTTGAATGTATTCGGAGATTCAGCATTGATAATCAACAAAACCAATGGCAAATGGTACACTTATTAGGAGCATCTGATCCCTTATCGTGACTACACGAGGAGATTGTAGACTTTCTTCACAATAATTAAGCTTGAATATATCCCTCGTGATGAGAATCAGTTTGCGGATGCTTTGGCTACCATTTCTTCTATAATCAAAGTGCAGTCAGCTAATTATGTGCCTCGGATTCTGGTATCCAGACTGGACCGACCAACGTACGTATTCTCTGTGGACAGTACTGAAGATGATAAGCCTTGGTTCCATGACATCAAATGCTTCTTGGAGGATCAGACATACCCACCTGGGGCATCATCCAATGACAAGAAGACATTGAGAAGGCTAGCCGGCAGTTTCTTCCTCAATGCTGATGGGTCACTTTACAAGCGCAACTTTGATATGGTCTTGCGAGGTACACGAAGGTTCTTTTGGTACCCATGCCGGAGGACATGCAATGGCTAAGAAATTGTTAAGATCGGGTTACTACTGGATCACAATGGATGTATATTGTTGTGCCTATGCCAGAAAGTGCCATAAATGCCAGATCTACGCGGACAAATTGCATGTGCCTCCAAATCCTCTGAACGTGATGTCTTCACCTTGGCCCTTTGCCATGTGGGGCATTAACATGATTGGAAAGATCGAAACGACTGCTTCAAATAGTCACAAATTCATCCTGGTAGCCATTGATTACTTCACCAAATGGGTTGAAGCAGCTTCGTATGAAAACGTCACCAGACAAGTGGTAGCCAGATTGCTGAAAAGAGACATCATATGTCGCTATGGAGTGCCCAAGCAAATCATTACTGATAATGGTTCCAATTTAAACAACAAAATGATGGCAGAACTGTGCCGGGACTTCGAAATACAACACCACAATTCTTCTCCTTACAGGCCAAAAATGAATGGCGCTGTTGAGGCAGCTAACAAGAATATCAAGAAGATTGTGCAAAATATGGTGGTAACTTATAAAGACTGGCACGAAATGTTACCGTTTACCTTGCATGGGTATCGAACCTCAATCAGAACGTCTACTGGGGAAACACCTTATCAGCTTGTGTATGGTATGGAAGCTGTCCTACCTGTTGAAGTTGAACTACCCTCTCTACGGGTAATGATGGATGTTAAGTTGGATGAAGTAGAGTGGGTCCGATCTCGATACAATCAACTCAATCTAATCGAAGAAAAGAGGTTAGCTGCTATATGCCATGGGCAGTTGTATCAGAAAATAATGAAGAAAGCCTTCGATCAGAAAGTCAGACTTCGGGAATACCAAGTAGGAGAGCTTGTGCTGAAAAGACTCCTTCCTCCTCATACAGACCACAGGGGAAAATGGACTCCGAACTACGAAGGCCCATTCATAGTAAAGAAAGTTTTCTCTGGTGGAGATCTGATGCTCACTACTATGGATGGCGAAAACTTCTTGTCTCCTGTGAATTCAGATGCAGTTAAAAAATACTTCGCATAAAATGACCCGCTGGACATAAAAACAGAATGTAAGTCCAGGCAAAAATAGGGCATTCTGGCGAGTCAAAAACAGAATAAAAGACTTGGGCAAAAATAAGGGAAAATTGAAACAAAGTGTACACCCGCTGAGTTGAAAAGCCACATTGGACAGCTCAGGCGAAAATGGGTATCCCGGTGGATTGAAAACCCGAAAGGGCGATCCACGCAAAATCAGGGAATAAGCAAACAACTGCCTTCTGAATTCGTCTGTATCTTCAACAACACGGCAAGTCTCGAAAGGTTAAAGCATCGGTCAGAATCAGCCTTCTTCAGAAAGCGAGATGAGAAAAACGTCAAGGTCATACAGGTCATATCAAGGGAAGCTCATTAAAGCGTCGTCAACATTGCCAATAAACTTTCACATTTTCTCAATTTATAGCAATCTCCTCCTTTCAGGGGATTTGTTTCTCCAATTGTATTTGCCAATTCAGGGCACCCACATTAATAAAATCAGAGTTTTCATTCATACCTCGTTTGTACATTTTTGTTCTGTTTGCAAAATGTCCGATATTCCTGATACACTACTTGCATAGAAAACAAATGAGCCATTTTTGACAAATACTTGCAGGAAATATGTATTGCTTTCTGGAACACCTAACTCCTATGACAGAATCCGGTTGAGGATACTTCGGGACGCTTGTACGATTCTTTGTTTGATAGATTGCAGGTACTCAAAGCAGATGGTATCTCCCCAGTAGAGTCAGGCACTGTTCCCCAGCAAAGCCTCCTCATCCCCAGCTTGGATCTATTTTCTACAGCTCATCCTCATCAGAGTGTCAGATCTCTCGTCTTCAGCAGAGATATCTCCCAGGAAGGCAATATCTGAAACTTACACAGCAAAGTGACGAAAGTTCTCCCCAGTTGGATTGCTTCATCCCTACAAGTCTCCTTGGAAAGATTAGTCAGTAATCTCTTCCCCAGTAGATTGTCCAGTAATCTTTTCCTCAGCAAATCTACCAATGATCTCTTTCCCCGGCAGGGAGTATACCCTCAAACAGATCAGCTAGGATCTTTCTCCGATAGATCCCGGATCGGTTTCTCTTTTGCATAATCATGGCATTAGCATCATATTCACAAAAATAAGTGTAGCATTCTGTCTAACGCGGAGCATTACGACAAAAGTCAAACATTTTCATGATCACAAGCCAGGTTCGAGCCGATCACCTGCAATCACCATCAATACACAATACATATAATACTCACGCTCCCCTGCAGATAAGCCAAAGCGTCCTCTTTGCACTCTACCACGACAAATACCTCTACATATATACTCTTTGGACACTCGTCCGTGTCATACCTTTCCCCACAGAATACAGATATATACAGATACATACTTCGATACTCATCCATATCACATCCCTAGCACAGTTGCCAACACTTTCTACGAAAAACAAAACAACAAGTACCTTTTCTTAACACATCCTTTACAGATTCGACACTCGTCTATGTTCTTTGTTAACTAGTTGATACTTGTCCGTATCATCATCTCTGAACATGCGTCAGTGTTTGTTTCTACCGATACTTTTCCGTATCTGGTTTATATATTACTCCTTTCCAGATTCGACACTCGTCCGTGTTCTTTGTTAACCAGTTGGTACTCATCCGTATCATCATCTCTAAACATGCGTAAGCATTTGTTTCTACCGATACTCATCTGTATCATGGTCTTAAGGATGTTCGTCCGCACCTTAAATCTATACACAGTGTCAAACACTTATACCACTTTATTTTTAAGGGTAAGCACTCGTCCGTGTTTATCATTCCCCAGCAAGTTGTCAAGCAGAACAATACTTTCTATCCAACATTCGTCCTATGTCTGGATACCTTTCGGCAGCCGTACCCTTCCAGGTGATCGTCCTTCACCTTTGGATGATCGTCCCTCATCCCTTTTCCCAGAGGAATCCCCATTGTATGGAACCTTCTATCCGACATTCGTCCTATGTCGTGATACTTTTGGCAGTCGTCCCCTGCCAGGTGATCGTCCTTCACCTCGGATGACCGTCCCTCATCCTGTTTCCCCATAGAGCAGCCGTACCCTGCTAGGTGATCGTCCTTCACCTCTTGATGACCGTACCTCATCATTTTATCAGATGGTCGTCCCCATCGTTGATCTTGCTATCAGACAATCGTCCTATGTCATGATAAACCCGAGAGCAGCCATACCCTGCTAGGTGATCGTCCTTCACCTCTTGATGATCGTCCTTCATCATTCTTTTCCGATGGTCGTCCCCATCGTTGACATTTTCTATCCAACATTTGTCCTATGTTGTGATAATGAGCAGCCATCCCCTGCTAGGTGATCGTCCTTCACCTTTGATGACCGTCCCTCATCATTACCTTTATTCTTTACTTTTGGTGGCCGTCCCTGTCATTTCCTTATTCAAATCCCTAGCATCTCGGACATCCCCTTCACTGTTTAATTTTCTATACATCCCCAGCTTGTCGGCCATCCCCGCCAGTGCTTTATTTACCGTTTCTTCCCCAGCAGTCGTCCTCTGCTCGGCGGTCGTCCTCCGTCGCTTTCTTTATACATATTATACACCTTTTATAATTTATATCCCTTTTCTTCTTCTATCCAGTGAGTGCAAATTTTGGACTGTCTTTGGTATTCAACCACAAGTTATCTTGTTTGTCTGTTAAGCCCGACGCTTACACCCTACACAGCTAACTCATGTTTGAATAGGGGCAGCTGTAAACACCCTAAACTTTCCCTCACTCTTTTCACACCATGTCTTGTGATCTTTCATCTTTGCATAAACATAAGCATTGCATCTCATATTGCACATTTGTTTCATTGCCTAAGTTCAAGTTCATCTGCATTTAAGGTTTGTGATCTGAGCAAGCCAAGATTCATCTGAGCCACTCCAAAGGCCTTGAAGATATTCAAGAGGGTCCATGTGTGGTCTATGTTCATATTATGCTCCCCAAGAATCAACAAAGTCAAGAAAAGTCAAGGCATTGCACAAAGGTTCAAGCTGAGCTAGGGTTTCACTGCACAGATGACCTGAAATTAGGGTTTTGGTTTCAGAGGCCTTAACCCCATTTTTTTGTCATTCTTGTTTCTACTGTTCTTAATATGTTATAAGGATCATGCATACCAATTTTTATGAAGAAATTCAATGGGGAAGGCATCTGATCAATAGATGACTTCTTGAGCAAGTCAGTGCAAAATCAGGGCACCTGAGGCCCCCAATCATCCAACCAAAGGGCCTTCACCATCATTTTGAATGTATATGATATTTATTTGATCTTAGAAGTGGTTATAAGTTCACAAAATTGAAGAATTTTGAACCATTTGCAAACTTGCCATTTTTGGAAAGTGACTTGTAATGTAAACTTGCCATTTTGGGAAAGTTTTTCAACCTCCTCTTTTTGATTCAAAAATGCTTCAAATGAAAAATTCTTGGTCATGAAAGTTGTAGATTGGATCATTCCCTTTTCAAAAAGTACAAGAAATTGATCTAATTCTTCCTAGAACTCAATATAAGGCTTGTCAAAGTTGGGAAAAATCACATAATTTTCACTTTTGCACCAAAGAGGATTCTTTGCAAAACCACTTGCCAAGGCGTTTTGTGACTTCAAACACTCTTATAAGCATCATACCAACATAGTGCATTGCCTAAAACTCAGAATTGCCCAAAGAATTGCATCATTCCATGCCTTGAACATGAAGAAATCTCAAAGGGGCCAAAACTTCACATATTTGCAAAATGGCACATAACCTTGCTTCAACTTGCTGAATTGCCTCAAAACCATTTCCATGGACCTCCTTGATCTCAGCTGCGCATGGAAAAGCCAAAAAGACCAGCTGCACCATTGCCCATACCTCAAGTACCAACTTTATTGACTTTGTGCAAAAACACCCATGCCAATCAGTTGCAGCCACCACCCACTCCCTGACCTATCACAACTTGATATGTGGACCAAACACAACTCATAACACACAAGAAGCCAGCCTGAAACCTAAGATTGCCCAAGTTCTCAAAAATCATCCATCTTGCAAAAACCTTCGAATCTCTCAGCTCAAGCACTCAAACTCAAAACCAATTCCACCATTCATCTCCAAATCATCCACTGATCACAAAGCAACCATAAAAACAGCTAAGAACACCCCACAACCAAAACACGATTCTTGGCCAGTTGAAGTGTGAACTCATAAACCAGCCACTCTCAAAGCCTTCCAAGCATCAAAGCTTCCTCAGGAGGTCAAGGGGAGAGGTTTTCCCAAAAGGAGGAGGTCCAAAAGCTCCAAACTGAGAAAGCTCAAGCTCAGGTACCCCCTTGAACTTTTTTCCAGAAATGTGATTTTATGTTATAGAATGGTAGAGTTTGCTTCACTGATCATGTTGAACTTTGAATTTTTGAAAATGGTTGAGAAATGAGTGTGTATCGAATCTCTGAAATTTTTGCAGTTTGAATGTTTTGATTCGTATCTCTTGATTCATGCCATATAAATATGTTTTGATGTTGGATTCGTGTTTAGGGTGATGAGAGGAGTTGATCTGGAGCTTTAGAGCTCCAGAAATAACCTAGGGAAGAAGTTAGGAAAATGGCTCGCCGGAGAAGATGACCGGAACCACTGTTCCGGTCATCAGAAAGTCATTAACCCTAATTAGGGTTTAGCCCCAGTTTGAATAATGGCCATTGGATCAGTTTCCCGCACGTGAGTGAATGGCCCAGATTTCATGTTTAAACCCTAATCTGAATTAATTAAGTTAATTAATTAGGTTTAGTTTTAAAATAGCTAGATTCAATCCTAGCCCTTGGATAACGCACACGGTCAACCCTCCCCTCCCCAGTTTGAAATCCAGCGTTCAGATCAGATTACTTTCCCTTTAATTCATTTTTAATTCATTTTTTCTCATTTATTTTGTACCATTTATTTAAAATAGCTAGAAAATTCCAAAAATATTTTTCTTTTGCATTTTGATTTCAAATAATTTTCTTCACCCAAAAACATTTTTATTTTCATTTTTTGCATTAAAAAACCATTTTAAAAATATTTAAATGTTTATTTTAATTAATTAATGAAAATTAATTAATTAAAATATCATTTAGGTTTCTAAAAATTCCAAAAAAATTCACATTGCATCTTGGAACATTTAGAAACATTTTCATGCCATCCATACAAATTTCTTTTTGGTTTTGAACAATCTTTGATAATTTTCTTGAATTTAGGGTTCATAAAATTCTTATTTTTGAACCCTAACTTCAAGAATTCTTTCCTGCCTAACCATGAATGGTATGACAATGATTCTTTTTTCATTGATCTTCATTTAGCATGTAGTTTCTAGCATATTTTTGTCACAAATTTCTTCTGCATTTTTTATTTGATTTTCATTTTTTCCCTTAAGGTACCTTAAAACCCTAGGTAACTTAGAAAATTCACAACTTTCATTAGGTTAAGAGTTAGGTATTCTCCTTTGGGGTGTGATATCATATGGGGTTAGGGTTCTCTTGATTGCATTTTCAATTTTTTATCTTGTCATTTGCTTCTATTTTTGATTTTTGCATCTCATGTTACATTAAAACCCTAATTTCTCATCTTCCTTTGCATACATCTTGTATATGCTTGCATTCATGAACTTGCCATGAAATTTCTTGCATTCATATGACATCTAAGACACCTTAGGACATGTTAGAATCATGATTTATCATTTCTTCATTCATTTTCCATGATGTGCATTCATTTCATTTCATAAACTTTCATGAACTTTCAAACTTCAAAGCATGCTTCCTTTGCATTCCATCCCTTGTATGAACATCCATGACTCTTGGCATACATTTGCATCATCTCTTAGCATCATTTACATCATGAACATGCTTCTGGTTTTGGTTTGCATCCTTGCATACATTCCATTTTCATCCTATCTCTTTCCCTATACTATACATTTCAGGTGGTAAGTAATTGAGAAGTGAATTTGCCTTCACTTCTCATCTCTCTCCTCATTCTCTTTTGTGCATCCATTGCTGCATTTTGTTTTTGCTTTAGAGTGAGCTTGCTCACTCATGTTCATATCTTACTTTCTTTCTTCAAGTAACTTATCTTCTTAAATGAAGTAAGTTAGCTTGTTTCTCCTGCCTCTTCTCCTTTCATCTTGTTCCTCCTTGGTGGCTTCCTTGAAGACTTTCTCCTTTAAGCTTCACAAACCCTAGGATCTCCAAGCATGATAAAAATTAGGGTTTGATTAGTCCCCCCTTTAGTTTTACCTTGGTGTCTTCTTTGTGTCTCTCTTCTTACCTCATAATTAGAGACTAAACCTTTAAGGCTTTAGGACTTTGTGATTAGGGTTATGCCTGCATCCTTATCTTAGGATGGAGTGTATAACTTTAATCCTAAGTGTTAAACCCTTAATTTTTTTAAACCTCTTAATCAATCCACATAATAACTATTAAGACATAATCTTGTAACTTGGTCCTTACATTAGGGTTCTAATAGTTTCCTTAATTGGTTAAGAAGGACTTATTCTAGTGTTTAATGGACAAGTCCTCCTCAAGTGGTCTTACAAACTTAAAACACATTTCTTAATCTCACCTTCTTAATTAAAATCCACCTAATAATGGTTTGTCATCTAATGACTTTAATCCCTAATCATGGATTGAGTTGAGGAGTCTTTCTCAGCTTAAGTGTTCTCATCTATCATCCTTCTATTAGGATGGTGTAATGAGTTCACTAATCCTTGATTATGGATTAAGCTCATTACTTAACACTAAACAGAAACACAAAAAACATTCTAATAATCACAAGTAGGTTTATGAACTTAACCCTACATCATTGGCAATTAAGTTGAGTTGTTTACTTCATACTTAAGTACTCTCATTATCCCTAATCAGGGAGGATATAATGAGTTTACAAGCCTTTGATTTAGGTTTAAGCTCATTAACTTATGACAAATCCCAAAAACAATAAAAGACTTAAAACACCAAAAAAAACAATAAACGTCTTCTCTGAGATTCTTTTCTCACCTCATTCACTCATAAACGAGAACTTGCTTCTTCCGTCTAATGCAAGATAGTTAGCACTCGAGCCAGACGAGTCATACACTTGAGCATAGATAAGTAAGCAGTTCACAGTCAAATCTTTCAGTCGAACTACGGTGTACTGACTTCCTCATTGCACGAGAGGATACGTAGGCATAACTTAACTGTTATCGAACAAAAGTGTCTGTGTCTTCCCCCTCTTTTCATCTATTCTTTAAGCCTCATTGTCTCGAGCATCTGATTCCTTTCTTACACTGAAACTCTTATATACACTTCACGTTTCCTTTTACACTGACACTTGCATTCTTTGTCCAGATTTTGCACACAAATTGCACTGACACTAACCCTATATAACACAAACTTGTAAGTGTGGATCCCGTCGAGTACGACGGACAATCTGGGTGCTAATACCTTCCCAGGTTGTAACCAACCCCCTTACTCAGTCTTTCTGGTTCGCAGCCGTCTTATCCATTCTTTTTCTAGGTTTATGCAGCATTACATTTCCTTCGGGATAAAAATGCCTAGCTGGCGACTCTGGTCTTTTCTTTTCCTAGCCTCGTTCGTTTGCGTCTGCGTCGTTGATCCTAGTGATCGTTTTTCGGGAGCGACACCTCTTAACCTCTTGATCTCACGATCCAAAATCCTAACCGACAAAGCTTCTACCGTAAGGTTATCTCTCACCTTAACCTCGTCCATAGGAATAACATGTGACGGATCTGGAACATATTTCCGAAGTTGCGAAACATGGAACACATCATGCAAATTCGAAAGGTTCGGGGGCAACACCATACGATAAGCCACAACACCAACTCTTGCAGTAATCTGATACGGACCAATAAAACGAGAAGTCAACTTCTTCGACTTCAAAGCACGACCCACACCCGTAACTGGTGTAACTCTCAAAAACACATGGTCCCCCTCTTGAAACTCAAGATCCTTCCGTTTCTTATCATGGTAACTCTTTTGCCTACTCTGAGAAGCTCTCATCTTCTCCCGAATAAACTTCACCTTTTCCGTCGTTTCTTGTACCATCTCCGGTCCAGCTACCGTTCTCTCTCCGGTTTCATGCCAACACAAAGGTGTTCGACATCTCCGACCATACAAAGCCTCAAATGGTGCCATACCAATACTCGAATGAAAACTGTTATTATAGGTGAATTCAATCAACGCTAAATAACTATCCCAAAAGCCACCTTGTTCTAGCACACAAGCACGTAACAAATCCTCTAACGATTGAATCGTCCTCTCAGTTTGACCGTCCATTTGCGGATGGTAAGCCGAACTCAATCGTAGCTTAGAACCCAAAGCCTTTTGCAAACTTTCCCAAAATCTCGAAGTGAATCTAGGATCTCTATCCGATACAATACTCTTAGGAACTCCATGCAACTTCACAATCACGGAAACATAAATCTCGGTTAGCTTCTCCAAATAATAACTAATATCCATCGGAATAAAGTGAGCAGATTTAGTAAGCCTATCAACAATCACCCAAATAGCATTGTGACTTCTTAAAGTATTCGGCAAACCCGTAACAAAATCCATCGATATACTATCCCATTTCCATTCCAAAATATCTAATGGTTGTATCAAACCACTCGGCTTCTAATGTTCCATCTTCGACTTCTGACAAGTCAAACACGCATACACAAAATGAGCCACATCTCTCTTCAATCCGAACCACCAAAAGATCTTCTTCAAATCTTGATACATATTGTTCGCTCCCGGATGAATACTCAAATTACTCCGGTGTCCTTCCTCTAAAATCATCTTTTTCAACTCTACATCATCGGGAATACAAATACGTCCACGAAATATCAAAACTCCAAAATTATCAACTTTGAAATCCTCATTCTCATTCATCATCAAATCAACAAATTTCAAGTCCAACTTTTGCTTTTCACAAACGGTTGCAAGAAAATCATTTGTAACATGAAGCATACCAAGTCTCACACTCCTCGGCGTCATCTCGCACACCAAACTCAAATCTCTAAAATCTTCCAACAGTTCCCATTCTTTCACCGTCAAAGCGGACATATGTAACAACTTACGACTTAACGCATCGGCCACCACATTCTCCTTACCCGGATGGTAATTCAAACCAAAATCATAATCCTTCAAAAGTTCTAACCATCTTCGTTGTCTCATATTCAACTCTTTCTGATCAAACAAATACCTCAAACTCTTGTGATCACTAAAAACTTCAAATCTCGCACCAAACAAATAATGCCTCCAAATCTTTAGAGCAAAAACCACAGCCGCTAATTCCAAATCGTGCGTAGGATAATTCTTTTCATGCACTCTCAACTGTCTCAAAGCATAAGCCACAACTTTTCCATCTTGCATCAAAACACAACCTAGTCCAAACAAAGAAGCATCACAAAACACCACAAATAGTTCCGTAGGATTCGGCAAAACCAAAATCGGAGCCGTAGTCAACCTTCTCTTAAGCTCCATAAAACTCTCTTCACAATGAATATCCCAAATGAAAGCCTTTCCTTTACACGTCAACTGCGTTAATGGAAGTGCCAACTTTGAAAATCCTTCAATAAACCTCCGATAATAACCCGCCAAGCCTAAAAAGCTTCGAATCTCTGTTACCAATCTAGGAACTTCCCACTGCATTACAACATCAATCTTGGATGGATCCACACTAATTCCACCATCAGAAATAACATGACCAAGAAAACTCACCTTCGGTAACCAAAACTCACACTTGGATAACTTAGCATACAACTGCTTCTCTCTCAAAACTTGCAACACAATCCTTAAATGCTCTTCATGCTCTTCTTGAGACTTAGAATAAATCAAAATGTCGTCGATGAACACAACCACAAAAGAATTCAAATGTTCATGAAAAATACGATTCATATATTCCATAAGCACACCCGGCGCATTAGAAACTCCGAATGGAATCACGGAATACTCGTAATGACCATACCTTGTCCTAAAAGCCGTCTTCTGAATATCCTCTTCTTTCACCCTAATCTGGTGATAACCCGATCTCAAATCGATCTTACTAAAAACACGGGCACCAACCAACTGATCCATCAAATCATCAATCCTCGGAAGTGGATACTTGTTCTTAATCGTCACCTTATTCAACTGTCTATAATCAATACATAACCGCATACTTCCATCCTTCTTCTTAACCAACAATACCGGCACACCCCAAAGAGAAACACTCGGCCTAACAAACCTCTTATCTAACAAATCATTCAATTGGTTCCTCAACTCTACCAACTCTGAAGCTGACATCTGATACGGTGCCATCGAAATCAGTCTAGTACTAGGAATTAGATCAATAGAAAACTCAACTTCCCTTTCCGGCGGTACATCCACAATATCCTCAGGAAATACTTCTGGAAAGTCACACACCACTGGGAACTTACTAAGCTCCATTTCATTCTCCACAGACAACGATGCAAACAAACCAAACAACTGAGCTTCATCCACTAAAAGTTTCTTCAACTCTTTCGTGGATAGGAAACTCTCTTCTTCACCATCCAAAGAAGGAAAACTCACTAACTTATGATATCAATCTATATGAACCTGATTAAATTGCAACCAGTTCATACCCAAGATTACATCTAAACCTTCCAACGGCAAACAAACCAAATCCAAAACAAAGTCTTTACCAAACATGGTCAAAGAACAACTTACACACACTAAAGAAGCAATTACCGACCCTGAAGCAGGAGTCTCAATAACCATCTCACCACCCCAAGAAGACAAAGATAAATTCAAACTCTTAGCACACTCAAGAGAAATAAACGAATGAGTTGCTCCTGTATCAATAATAGTAACTAAAGGCGTACTATTAATAAAGCATGTACCTTTAATCAAACGGTCTACACTAGTAGTATTCTTCCCCGCTAATGCAAACACCTTTTCGCCCGCCTGAGCTTGCTTCGACTTAGTACACTTAGTACTAATGTGGCCAACTTCACCACAATTAAAGCACTTAACCACACTTCTTCGACACTCGGTCGTAGCATGTCCAAGACCACCACAATTAGCACACTTCACCAAATTCTTTCCACACTCAAAAGACTTGTGGTCCAAGGCGCCACACTTATAACACTTCACGGGACCAGAACTCCCTCCACTAGATCTCTTGTCAAAGCTTCCCCTATGATTGCCCTTATCAGCGGGTGTCACATAAGGTCCACTTCGAACCTATTGCTTCCCCCTCTTCTCATTCACACTCTTATAGTGCGTAGAAAGAGCTTTACTATCCTCTTCAAAGATCCTACAACATTCAGTCAAATCCGAAAACCTTTTGATTCTATGATATCCCACAGCTTGCTTAATCTCAGGACGCAAACCATTCTCAAACTTGATACATTTAGAAAACTCGGCAGTAGTAGCAACATAATGAGGATGAAACTGCACCAATTCCACAAACCAAGCAGTATAATCCACCACTAACATATTACCTTGTTTCAGCTCAAGGAATTCCATTTCCTTCTTTCCCTTAACACTCTCAGGATAATACTTCCTTAAGAACTCAGTGTGAAAAACTTCCCATGTAATCTCTTCACCTTCTTCCTCTAAAGCAAGACTTCTACCGACCCACCAGTCATCGGCTTCTTCCTTCAACATGTGAGAACCAAGCCTCACCTTACTTTCTTCAGCACAATCCATCACTCGGAAGATTCTCTCAACTTCCTTCAACCAGTTCTGAGCACCAGCAGGATCAAACCTCCCCTTGAAAATTGGCGGTTGATTCTTCCTGAACTCATTGTTAGCATTCACATTTGGCGCTCCCTTCACCGCTCTAGCCATTGACTCCAAAGCATCTGCCATAACATCATCATTCCTTCCATCCATATTCTGATTATTCCCAAAAACAACAACAATGGTAAACAACAGTTTAACCATCAAAACAAGACAGACACAACTGACTCGAACATTAGCTCTGATACCACTTAATGTAACACCCCCTTTCTATACCCCCAAATAATACATTAAATCATTTAGGCATAGATAAAATTTCGTCAGAGTATAATTGAATTAAGCATAAAAGGAGCATGCCACATTACGTGAAATTAAAACATACAACATCTGCTCGAACAGATATGCAACAATGGGGTAGCTATCCACAAAGGAATTTCAATCCTTACACCCATATCTCAATTATAAATTGCACAGCGGAAAACTTAAATCATCAACAACTTCAACTTATATATTTATCAAAATATATCTACAAGTTAGAAGCGTACAAATATATCATGTTATACAAAACATATCCACAACGAATACATATACAAATGTATCCTCAAAAAGGCACAAAGCCACCTAACTACCTGTAAACACCCCAAATTTTCCCTCACTCTTTTCACACCATGGCTTGTGATCTTTCATCTTTGCATAGACATAAGCATTGCATTTCATATAGCATATTTGGTTCTTTACCAAAGTTCAGGTTCATCTGCATCTAGGGTTTGTGATCTAAGCAATCCAAGGGTCATCTGGGCCACCCCAAAGACCATGAAGTTATTCAAAAGTGTCCATGTGTGGTCTAAAATCATATTATGTTCCCCAAAGATCAACAAAGTCAAGAGAAGTCAAGGCATTGCACAAAGGTTCAAACTGAGCTAGGGTTTCACTGCACAGATGACCTGAAATTAGGGTTTTGGTTTCAGAGGCCATAACCCCAATTTTTTTGGTCATTATTGTTTATAATGTTCTTAATATGTTATAAGTATCCTACACACCAATTTTCATGAAGAAATTCAATGGGGAAGGCATCTGATCAATAGATGACTTCTTGAGCAAGTCAGTGCAAAATCAGGGCATCTGAGGCCCCCAATCATCCAACCAAAGGGCCCTCTCCATCATTTTGGGTGTATATTATCTTTATTTGATCTTAGAAGAGTTTATAAGTTCACAAAATTGAAGAATTTCAAGCCATTTGCAAAGTTGCCATTTTGGGAAAGTGACTTGTAATGTAAACTTGCCATTTTGGGAAAGTTTTTCAACCTCCTCTTTTTTCAAAAATGCTTCAAATGAAAAATTCTTGGTCATGAAAGTTGTAGATTGGATCATTCCATTTTCAAAAAGTACAAGAACTTGATCTAATTCATCCTAGAACTCAAGTTATGGCCTTGCAAAGTTGGGAAAAATCACTAAATTTTCACTTATGCACCAAAGAGGGAAATTTGCAAAAGCTCATACCAAGCCAATTTGTGACCTCTAATTGACTTATAAGCATTACACAAACATGATACATGACCTAAAACTCAGAATTGCCCAAAGATTCATGCCATTTCATGCCTTGACATCAAGAAATCCAAAAGGGGCCAAAATTCATGAATTTGCAAAAAGGCACAAAACATCGCATCCACTTGCCACAGCTCATCAAATTTGTTCCCATAGCATTCCTTGATCTCAGCGGAACCAGGACATGCCCAAATCCCAGCCTGCCACTTGCCCATACCTCTAGAAACAACTTTCTTGACTTTATGCAAAAGGGACCATACCAATCAAACTGAGCCACAACAACTCCTCTGACCAATCACAGCTTCACATACATGCCTCAAGGGTTACATTTCATAACATCTTGGAGCTTAGATAATCACACACTCTCAGTTCTCAAAAATTTGCCTCGAACTTGTTCTCTTCGAAACTCATAGCTCAGCCATCAAAACCCCAAACTTTTTCCACCATTCATCTCCACATTCATCACTGATCATTTCCCACCCCTCATTTTTCCTTGAAACACCCCAAATCAAAAACACGATTTTCACTTCCCTTGACCTGAGCTCCACTGAACTTCACATAAAGGCCATATAAACTCCAACCAAGCTTTGCAAGCTCTTCAGGGGGATCATTGGAGGTGATTTGAAGCAAAGAACTGGTCAGAAAGCTCCAAAGGGGAAAGCTCCAACTCAGGTATCACCAAGAACAAATTTTCCAGAAATGTGATTTTAGGTTATAGAAATGTTCCTTATGCTTTGTTGATCATCATGATATGTTTACTTTTTAAAATGGTTGAGAAATGAGCATGTACTGAACCTCCGAAACTTTTCCAGTTTTTGCATTTTGATTCGTATCTCTTGATTCATGCCATAGAAATTTGTTTTGAGAGTGGATTTAGGTTTTGGGAGGTGAGGAGGAGTGATCTGGAGCTTTAGAGCTTTGGAAATGGCCTGGGGAAGAAGTTCACATTTTAGGCTCGTCGGAGAAGACGACCGGAACCATTGTTTCGATCGTCTGAAGGTGATTAGGGTTAGGGTTTGTAATTAGGGTTAATCTCCCCAATTTGAATTCTGGCCCTTGGATATGTTTTCGCGCGCAGGATGAATGGCCAAGATTGCCTCATTAGCCCTAATTCAGTTAATTAGTTTTAGTTAATTAGGATTAAAATTCAAACTTTCCAGATTGCATCCTGGCCTTCCATTCATGCGCCAAGTCAATTCTCGCCCCTGAGTTCAAATCCTGGCCCTTGGATCAGTTGACTTTCTCATTTAAATTGGTTTTATTTTCATTTTCTTGCATTTTCTTTATCATTTTATTAAAAATAGCAAAACACTTTCAAAAAATTTCATTTTTTGCATCATGACTTTAAATATTTTTCTCATTCTGAAAATAATTTTTATTTTATTTTTTGCATAAAATTTGTATTTTTAAAATATTTAAATGTTTATTTTAATTAATTAATAGAAATTAATTAATTAAAATACCATTTAGGTTTCTAAAAATCACCCAAAAAATTACATTGCATCTTGACACATTTAGAGACATTATCAAACCATTCATACAAATTTCTTTTTGGTTCTTGATCTATTTTGACAATTTCTTTGAATCTAGGGTTCTTAAAAATCAATATTTTTAACCCTAACTTAGAAAAAATCTTTTCTGCCTAACCATGAAGGGTTTGATAATGATTCTTTCTGCATTGCATTCTACATATCATTTCGTTTCTAGGATAAAATTGGCATGAATTTATCTTTCATTTTCAATTTGTTTTGCATTTTTCCTTTTGAGGTACCTTAAAACCCTAGGTAACTTAGAAAATTCATAACTTCCATTAGGTTAAGAGTTAGGTCTCCTCCTTTGGGGTGTGATATCATGTGGGATTAGGGTTCCTTTGATTTTATTTTCAATTTTTTATCTTGTTGTTTGCTTCTGATTTTGAGTTTTGCATCTCATGTTGCATATAAACCCTAATTTTTGCCTTCATTTGCATTCATCCTTCATATGCTTGCATACATGAACTTGCCATGACATTTTGTGCATCCACATGACTCCTAAAACATACTAGGACACATTAGAACCATGCTTGGTCATTTCTTTATCCATTTTCCATGTTATGTATCCATTGCATTTCATAAGTTTTCTTGAACTTTTAGGTTTCAAAACATGCTTCATTTGCATCCCCATCCTTTGTATGATCATCCACATATCTTGACATGTGTTTGCATCCTCTCTTAGCATCATTAACATTATGAACATGCTTCTGGTTTTGGTTTGCATCCTTTCATTCATTTCATTCTCTTTTCATTTCATTTCCTTTGCTAACTTTTCAGGTGGTAAGTGTTTGAGAAGTGGATTTGCCTTCACTTCTCATAATCTCTTCTCATCTCTTTTATGCATCCTTGCTGCATTTTTATTTTGCTTTAGAGTGAGCTTTCTCATTCATGTTCATCTCTCACTTTCTTTCTTCAAGCAACTTATCTTCTTAAGTGAAGTAAGTTAGCTTACTTCTCCTTTCTCCTCCTCCTTTCATCTTGTTCTTCCTTGGTGGCCTTTGAAGATCCTTCTCTCTCAAGCCTCACAAACCCTAGGATTTCCAAGCATGATAACAATTAGGGTTTTGGATTAGTCCCCTTTTTAGTTTTATCCTTTGTGTCTTCTTTTGTGTCTCACTTCTCATCTCTTAATCAAGGACTAAACCTCAAAGGTTTTAAGACTTTGTGATTAAGCTTATGCCTGCATCCTTCTATTAGGATGGAGTGTATAAGTTTAATCCTAAGTGTCAAACCCTTAGTGTGTTTAAATCCTCTAATCAATCCACTTAATAATCATTAAGACATCAAGCTTGTAACTTGGGCCTTGCATTAGGGTTATAATTCTTCCTTAATTGGTTAAGAAGGACTAACCCTAGTGTTAATGGACAAGTCCCCCTCAAGTTGTCTTACAAACCATAAAATCCACTTCTTGAGCTTATATTAACTAAAATCCATCTTAATAAAGGCTTTGTTTTGTCATGAGGTTAATCCCTAATCATGGATTAAGTTAAGGAGCCTTCCTCAGCTTAAATGTTCTCATCTATTATCCTTCTATTAGGATGGTGTAATGAGTCCATTAAATCCTTGATAATGGCTTAAACTCATTACTTAACACCAAAAAAAAACACAAAAACATTCTAATAATCACAAATAGGTTAATGATCTTAACCCTATATCATTGGTCATTAAGTTGAGGTGTTTACTTCATACTTAAGGTACTCTCATTATCCCTAATCCAAGGGAGGATATAATGAGTTTACTAACCCTTGGTTTAGGCTTAAGCTTATTAACTTATGACAAACTTCAAAAAACAATAAAAAACTGAAAACACCAAAACAAACAATAATCGTCTCCTCCGGGATTCTTTTCTCATCATCTTCACTCATAAACGAGAACTTGCTTCTTCCGTCTAATGCAAAACAGCTAACACTCGAGCCAGACAAGTCATACAGTTGAGCATAAACAAGTAAGCAATTCACAGTCAATTTATCTTTCAGTCTCTTTGAGTCGAACTACGGTGTTCTGACTTCCTCATTGCACGAGAGGATACGTAGGCATAACTTAATAGTTATCGAACAAAAGTCTCGGTGTCTTCCCCCTCTTTCCAGCTATTCTTTAAGCCTCATTTACCTTGAGCATCTCATCTCCTTCCTTTACACTGACACTGTCTATACACTTCACACTTTTGTTTTACACTGACACTTGCATTCTTTATCCAGCTTTTGCACACAAATTGCACTGACAATACCCCCATATAACACAAACTTGTAAGCGTGGATCCCGTCGAGTACGAAGGACAAACTGGGTGCTAATACCTTCCCAGGTTGTAACCAACCCCCTTACTCAGTTTTTCTGGTTCGCAACCGTCTTATCCTTTCTTTTCCTAGCTTTATGCAGCATTACCTTTCCTTCGGGATAAAAATGCCTAGCTGGCGACTATGATCTTTTCTTTTCACCCTTGCCTCGTTCGTTCGCGTCTACACCGTTGATCTAGCAATAGATTTTTTAAGGGAGCGACAACTTGGCGACTCTGTTGGGGACACTTACAACTAGGGTTTCTTAGTTTTGTTGTGGGTTTCTCCTAGCGCTTGTTTTTTGTGTGTTTATGGGGGTGTTATGTGCTACTTGTGCTTGTTATTTACTGCTTTATCTGTTGTTTACTACTTGTGCTTGTTATTTGCATTTTATTCATACTGTTATCACTGGTGTTGGATCTGGCTTGTTTACCTTGGTGGGAGGGGTTCTATTGAGTGATTAAAGGTTCCATACCGGGGACCTGAGTGACACATAGGATAAAGTGGCTTCATATTATTTCCCATTCCATTTCGGTCTGGTGCGGGAATATGAAACACGGTTCAGACATGGGTTTCTTCTTGAGAACTCTGTGCTACAGATTTCCTGTAGTGCTATGGCTATCTGGGAATCCTGCTAAGTCTGAGTGACCTTTTTATGACCTTCAGCATCTGAGGTGAATTAGATGAGGATCCTTTATGGTTATCGTAAACACTGTAAACACCCCAAATTTGCCCTCACCCATTCACACCATGGCTTGTGATCATTTCATATGCATAAACATAATCATATCATCCCATATCTCATTTTTGATCCACTGCATAGATTCAAAGTCATCTGCACCTAGGGTTTGTGATCTGAGCAATCCAAGAGCTTCTTGAGCCACTCCAAAGGCCACCAATCACTTAAAAGGGATCCATGAGTGTTCTTGTATCATATTATATCCTCTCAAAGTCAAAAATGCAAAAGAATCACAAGAATTGGAAATGATGTGGAAGCAGAGCCAAGTTTGACTGTACAGTTGACCTGAAATTAAGGTTTTGGTTTCAGAGGCCATAACTCCAATTTTTTTGGTCATTCTTGTTTCTATTGGTCTCTATATGGTATAGGGAGTATGCATATCAATTTTCATGAAGAAATTCCATGGGGAAGTCATCTGATCAAGAGTTGACTTTCTGGACAAGTCAGTGCAAAATTAGGGCATCTGAGGCCCCCAATGACCCAGCCAAGGGGTCATCTTCATCATTTTGAGTGTATATGATCTTTATTTGATCATGGAAGAAGGTTGAAGTTCACAAAATTCAAGAATCACAAGTTTTTGCAAAGTTGACTTTTTAGGGCATAGTTGACTTTTAAGGAATTTGTCAATTTAGGTCACTTTTCAAGCCTTACTTTTTGATCCAAAAATGCTTCAAATGGAAAAACTTTGGTCATGAAAGTTGTAGAATACATTTTTCCCTTTTCAAAAAGTACAAGAACATGATCTAATTCATTTTGGATCAAAAGTTATGGTGTGACAAAGTTGGCAAAAATCACTAATTTTCAAGTTATGCACCAATTGGAAAATTTGCAAAATCATGAACCAAGGAAAATTGTAACTTCTAGTTCACATCAAACCATTACACAAACATTCTATGTGACCTAAAAATCAGATTTGGACCAAGAATTTCTCATGTTCATGGCTTGTGTAGCAAGATAGTCACATGTGAACCAAAGAGGAACCAACTTGCAAAACTCATGATCACACCTCCTACCACTTGCTACATTGGATGCTGAACCATGCTAGCCTTCCATACACACCTTGCTGTGCAGCCCCATGCTTGTACTAGCCTAGAACCAAGCCCATGCTTTCCTTACACAAGAGTGGACTTTTTGCAAAAGTAGACATCCCAATCACAACAGGCCAGGTCACATCATCTGACCAATGGGAGTCTTTTATGCAAGGAAAATGTTGGTCATTCCATACAACAAGCAAGCCTGAAACAAGCCCTAGCACAGCATACACAAACTCACCCCATTTTGCATTTCTCTTCGAATCTCTCTGCACAACACACAAACATTCAAACAAGTTTCACTAATCATCTCACCATGCTTCATAGAGCCAAAACCAACAAGACACAAGCCTGAATCAAGCAAGAACACCATTTCTCCATTTTTACTCCCAGGAGCAAAACCTTTCGAAACTCACTCCACAGGCCATAAACACCCAAACAAACTCCACAAACCTTCTCCACTCATCATCTGGACCACAAAGAACCATTCACCCATGCCTAAAACAGCCTGAATCATCATCACCATTTTCAACTGAGCTTGAGCAGAAGCTGTTCAAACTCCTTCACCAGCCAACATAAATTTCTTCCAAGCATTCAAGCATCATCAAGGGGTCATAAGGAGTGGATTTCACAAGGAGAGGAGGTCTGAAAGTTACCAGAGTGAAAGCTTCGAAACTCAGGTAGCTCAAGAACGTTTTTTCCAGAAATCATTTTTTAAGTTCTTAAGTTGTTCTATATGCTTCACTGATTGCTCTGATATCTTTAGTTTTGAAAATGGTGGAGAGATGAGAGTTTAATTAGTCTCTGAAACTTTTTTGCCCTAGTTCTTGTTTGCTTCGATTCAGCCTTTCCTGGAAAAATAAATTTGTTTTGATTGAGGGTTATGATTCGTGAGTGAGTGGGAAACATTTCTGTTCAATTAGATTTCATTTTCGTAACGTATGGAGTGAGTTTGAGGTTTGGGGTGAACGGGGAAGATGACCGGAACACTGTTCCGGTCATCTGAAAGTGTTTAACGGCGTAATTAGGGTTTAAGCATTAATTAGCTGATTTTGAATTTGAGCCGTAGGATGTGGCGCCAAGTCTCTTCCCGCGCGCGTGTGTTTGAATTTGGATCATTGGATGTGCATACTTTTTCTTATTTCAGTTTAAATTCATTTTTATTTCCATTTAATTCATTTGTTTTACACAATTTATTTAAAATAGCAAAATTGTTTTAAAAATTATGAAACTTTTTCTCAAGAGTTTTATTAATTTTTAAGACACAAAAATATTTTTATTTTCATTTTTAGCATTTAAAAAGTATTTTAAAATATTTAAAAGTTTATTTTTAATTGATTAATGAAAATTAATTTATTAAAAATACTTTTAGGTATTTAAAAATCACCAAAAAATTCATGAAATGTTCTAAGACATTTAGAAACATTGTCCAACCTTCAAACCAAATTTATTTTTTGATCTTGATGCATTTTAAGATTTTCTCATTGAATTAAAATCATTTGTGTGCATTATTTTGATCCATAGTTCAAAAAATCATTTCTGCCTACTCATGAGGAGTTGGACATTGATTCTTCTTGCATTGCATTGTGTTTAGCATGTAGTTTTTGAGATTAAATGGCCATGATTTGATCTCTCATTTTCCATTTGTTTGATAATTTTTTTGTTTAGGAACCCTAAAACCCTAGCAAACTTGTAAAATTCATATCTTAAAATTGGTTAGGAGTTGAGACCTCTCCTTTGGGCATTGGTTTAGTATAGGGTTAGGGGTCCTTTGTGTGGCATTTTCAATTTTTTATCTTAGGGTTTGCTTCTGATTTTGACTTTTGTTTGATGTATGGTTCATAAACCCTAATTTGGGCTTCCATTTGCATCCATCTTGCATTCTCTTGCATAGCATGACTTGCCATGACATTTCAAGCATCTATTTGATTCATTTGACATCATAAGACATATTGAAAGCATGTTTGATCATTGCATCATGTATTTGCCATGTTGTATGCCATGTGCACTTCATAACTTTTCATGTATGTCCATGCTTCCTAACTTGCTTCATTTGCATTCATGAACTTGTATGATCATTTCCATGTGCTGCCTCATGCTTGTAGCATCTCATAGCATCATTAACCTCTCATACATGCTCCTGGTTTTGTTTCTCATCATGTCATTTCATCATATTTGGCATTGCATTGCATTTCTTTTCTAACCTTTCAGGTGGTAAGTGACTTTGAGAAGTGAATTTGCCTTCACTTCTCATAACTTTTCTTTTCATCTCTCTTGCATCCATGCTACATTTTTATATGTGTTTAAGTTTGAGTTTGCTCATTCTTTTTCTTCCCACTTTCTTTCTTCAAGTGACTTGACTTCTTGAATGAAGCAAGTTGCTTTGCTTCTCTTGATCCTTTCATCTGCTTCCTGGTGTTTCCTTTGAAGATCTTCTCTTGAAAACCTCACAAACCTTAGGGACAACCAAGCATGACAATGATTAGGGTTTTGATTAGTCTCCCCTCTTAGTTTCACCTTTGTGTCTCTCTTGAGTCTTCTCTTCTCATCTCATAATCAGGGACTAAACCCTAAAGGCTTTAAGGCTTTGTGATTAAGCTTATGCCTGCATCCTTCTATTAGGATGGAGTGTATAACTTTAATCCTAAGTGTTAAACCCTTAATGTGTTTAAATCTCTTAATCAATTCACTTAATAATTATCAAGACATCACACTTGTAACTTGGGCCTTGCATTAGGGTTCTAATTCTTCCTTAAATTGGTTAAGAAGGACTAACCCTAGTGTTAATGGACAAGTCCCCCCCAAGTTGTCTTACAAACCCTAAAAATCATTTCATCATCTTACCATTAACTAAAATCCACTTAATAAAGGTTTTGTTTTGTCATGAGTTTAATCCCTAATCATGGATTAAGTTGAGGAGCTTTCCTCAGCTTAAACATTCTCATCTATTATCCTTCTATTAGGATGGTGTAATGAGTCTGTTTAATCCTTGATTATGGCTTAATCTCATTACTCAACACTAAACAAAAACACCAAAAACATCTAAATAATCACAAGTAGGTTAATGATCTTAATCCTACATCAAAGGTGATTAAGTGTGAGAATCTGACTTCACACTTAAGGTATTCTCATTACCCCTAATCAGAGGGAAGATGTGATGAGTTTACTAACCCATTGGTTTAGGCTTAAGCTCATTAACTTATGACAAACTTTCAAAAGCAATAAAAGACTGAAAACTCAAAAACAAACAATAATCGTCTCCTTCGGGATTCTTTTCTCATCACCTTCACTCACAAACGAGAACTTGCTTCTTCCGTCTAATGCAAGACAGTTAGCATTTGTGCCAGACAGATCATACACTTGAGCATAGGCAAGTAAGCAGTTCACAAGTCAATTCATCTTTCAGTCTCTTCGGGTCGAACTACGGTGTTCTGACTTCCTCATTGCACGAGAGGATACGTAGGCATAACTTAACAGTTATCGAACAAAAGTCTCTGTATATTCCCCCTCCTTTCAGCATTATTCTTTAAGCCTCATTGTCATGAGCATTTCACTCTTGTCCTTACACTGACACTGTATATATTACACTTCACTTCCTTTACACTGACACCTGTACATCCTTTTCCAGCTATTTTATACACAGATTGTACTGACACTACCCCTTTAAAACACAAATCTTTTAAGCGTGGATCCCGTCGAGTACGACGGACAATCTGGGTGCTAATACCTTCCCAGGTTGTAACCAACCCCCTTTCTCAGTCTCTCTGGTTCGCAACCGTCTTATCCATATCTTTCCAGGTCTATGCAGCATTGCCTTTCCTCCGGGATAAAAATGCCTAGCTGGCGACTCTCTTCATTTCCAGTGAGTTCACTGCTGTGTGTTCTCATTGTCCCTCTCGCCGACCGTTCGCGTCTGTACCTTTAGTTGGGCCAGTCCCATTTATCGGGAGCGACAAACACTGTACCTTCGGGTTAGAAGTGTTTACACTTCTCATAAATTGATCCAAGTCTGAGGATCCTTGTTCTAGAACAATACAAGTGAGGGGGTTGGGTTGTTTACAGGTTTGCAGGAACCCTTGGCCTCATCATACCTTGTTACTAGTTCTTGTTAAGGTTCTATTGTTTGGACTGTTCTATGTGAAACCCTGGACTTGTGGCTCTTTATTTGAGTCACCCCACCCGGTTACTGGATTTCTAGACCTCCATCCAGACAGTCTTTAGACACACATGGACCTTATCTAGGCAGATACTCAGATCCAGCACCTTGATCACAACCCTTGCATATCATTTTGCATACATCATTATTGCATCATTCTAACATTTGCCTATTTGTTTTATAGGGTATCCCCATCCATTGGTTCTGGTTTTGACCTATCACTGCTCGGATATCATCATCAGCTACCTTCTCCAGTCATCTTCTCCAATCAGCTTCTCCAGGCTTCTTCTCCAAGTTATCTTCATTAGCATCTGACTTCAGTTTCTTCACCAGTACTCATGGATATTCCAAGGAAAAGCAACATATCTTACCACTTTTTTGAGCCTATATTGACTGGCATCAGGCAGGTCCAGTCACTCATCACACCTGACCACATCCCACTGTTTAGGGAGCACTATGGGGGTATTCTAGACATGGTCATGGATCTTGATTCTTCTTAGAGAAGCATGATCCACACATGCTTGCAGTTTTATGACCCTCCATTGAGATGCTTCACTTTTCCAGATTTCCAGCTGGGGCCTCTGTTGGAAGAGTTTTCTTTGCTGATTGGAGTGCCTATCAGAGGAGGGATCCCCTTCAACCTAGAGATGACTGCTCCCAGTAGTGAAGAGATAGCAAGGGCATTGCATTTGGAGCCTGCCCTTATTGAGCAAAGTATGACAACAAAAGCTGGGATTCCTGGTTTGCATCTAGACTTCTTGATTTCTCAGGCCATCCTGAAGGCTACCTTGGGAGAATGGAGAGCAGTCTGTGCACTTTTAGCCCTCAGCATATATGAGGTTATATTGTTTGCAGATGAGCCTAAGTTTGTCAGTAAGAATGCCATTCACCTGTTTCTGTTGAGGAACCCAATACCTACACTGCTAGGAGACTTTTACTACTCCATCAATCAGAGAAATGAAAAGCAAAGGTGGAAGTTGGTTAGATGTTGTGCTCCCTTATTCTACTCTTGGCTACTCAGACACCTGCCTAAGTCAGATGCTTTCCTGAATCCACACCAGCAGAAGAATTGGGCCAAGAGATTCATTGCCTTGACATCAGATGGTGCACCCAGAGCACCAAAGGCAAGAACATTATCACCAGCTGTGGGCAGTACCCTAATGTGCCTCTAATAGGAATAAAAGGTTGCATCAACTACAACCCTTTGCTGTTTAAGAGACAATTAGGATATGCTTTAGTTCACCCTCCCAAAGACCAAGATTTAGCTGAGACCCTATACTGTGAAGTGCAATCTAATTCAGCTGTTGTCAGGCAAGCTACCTGGGCTTGGGACAACATCCAGACCAAAGGGACAACCATTCTTGGAAGGTGTAACAATGTTGCTTCAGCCCAATATTCTGATTGGTCCCGTACTAGAGCTCAGATTACCAGGATGCCTTTCACTTTGGAGGACACACCTGGACCATCTACAGTACAGCCTGCAGTAACTGTTAGCCTGGAGGAATTTGAAAAGCTGAAAGAGAGGAATAAACAACTTGCAGAAGCCCTAAAGAAGACCTTGTGGGAAAGGAATGACAGTCGACTGGACAATGAGAGGTTAGAGAAGATCCGTATTGAGCATCTAACTAAGATTGAGAAGACAGAAGACTATATCCGGAAAGCCCGAGCAAGGGAGCTTATATTGAAGAATGCTTGCAAGGAGGCAAGTACTTAGAGGGCTAGAACTGAGCTATACCTGGAAGAGAGTCAGGTCAGATGGGTAAGGATTACAGAGGCACGCATGATAGAGGATCAGAAGACTCGTGCTAAGATAGAACAGTTAGAGGCTAATGAGAAGAAACACCAGGATGCTTTAGCAGCTGCACAAAAAGAACTATCAGAGCTAAGGCTTCGGGCAGGTGTAAAGAGGTCTAAGGAGCAGGACAGGCACAAGAAGATGAAGCATGCCATCACTACCAGGAACTTACTCATCAAGACCATTACTGAGCATCCAGTCGGGCCAGTGACTGATGCCTTGCTGAAAGAGGTCCAAGAAGATGATTTTGGGTTGGACATTTGATTTCTTTGTACTTTTGTTTTCCACTTTTGTACTTTATATTTCAGTTGTATTTGAACCCATCTTGGGTAATGTTGTTGTAATCCAAACATTGTACCACTGTTGTGTAATATATTTGTTTTTGTTTTTTGATCATCACCTGGGTTATCTCTTAAGCTTTATTTGCTCCCGCATCTCCAATCAAAGGTCCGGAAAGGTCAAAACCAAAGAACCAAACCGGATACCCTTGAAAAACATTTAGGCATCCTGCATTGCATACTAACTTTTTTCTTTGTTTTGTATGTGTTTGTTTCATTTTCTTGTTTCTCACTTTGTTGTGGTTTCAGGAAATATTGCTCGTCGGAGAGTGTTCCCCTTGAACCGTGTACACAGATACCCAACAAGAAAGAACCTTCCTGGCATTCAAATGGATCAGGTGCAGCAATACCTAACTGAAGTCAGGGCCCAGATGGCCAGTGAGAGGGATGAGATGAGAGCCCAAATGAACCAATTCATGGCTGCTATGACTGGATTAGCACAGAGCCAGGAGAGATTGAGGGAGCTTGTTGAGCAGCAAGTCCCTGAGCCCAACCACCCAGGCACTGGAGGAACAAGTAACAATGAAGGTGGTTTACCCCGAGCAGCTCCAGTTGTCATGGGTCCTGAAAACTAACCAGAAGCTGTGCTTGTAGGCAACAACCCAGTAAATATAGAGAGGCGAGTCCTTCAAGAGGATCGTCAAGAAGAGAAATTTACTGTCATGGGTGGGGATGAAGTCTATGATCGTCGTCTGGACGAAATTGCTGAGAAATTAAGGTCTCTGGAGTCACAAAACTCCTTAGGTTTTGATGTAATGGACATGGGCTTAGTGGACGGGGTGAGAATTCCTCACAAATTCAAACCCCCTTGTTTTGAAAGGTATAATAGTACTTCATGCCCATGCACCCACCTACAATCTTTTTTGGGAAGACTGAAGGCATACACCATGGACGAAAAACTGTGGATGTTGTATTTCGAAGGCAGTCTAACTGGTGCCTCACGGGAATGGTATTCACACTTAACAAGGGCTACCATTAGATGCTGGAAATACTTAGCTGAAGCTTTCATCAAACAATATCAGTATAACTTAGACATGGCCCCCAACAGAACCCTTCTGATGGGAATGTCTCAATCTTCGAGGGAGAGCTTCACAGATTATGCCCAACGGTGGAGACAGCTTGCTGCTGCTATCCAACCACCCATGTTTGAAAGAGGGATGGCAGACATGTTCATGAACACTCTTCAAGGAACATATATTGAAAGGCTAGCTGCATTTTCCTCCACAAGCTTCGCTGACGTAGTCATTGATGGAGAGAGAATAGAAAGCCTTTTGAAGATGGGCAAGATTTCAAACAATGGAGCAAGTTCTTCCAGCGATGCAAGGAAACCATTCCCAGGGCCCAGAAGGTCTGGTGAAACCAATGTCGTCCACTCAAACAGGGGAAGGCCTCAGTATCCTCGTCGGACAGTAACAGCAGTGACAATTCCAACTCCAGTTCAACCACAACAGATTTTCCCTCAGCAGCAACAACAACAACAACCACAATATCAACAACAAACTCATTTTCCATAACAGAGGTCGTATAACAACAACAACAATAATCAGCAGCAGCGCCCTTTCCAACAAAGGCCATCGCAAGCAAACAGGTTAATTGACCTAATCCCAATGTCGTATGCTGCACTCTTGCCACAACTCCTAAAGCTCAACCTAGTTGAGTTAAGGACGTTGGCACCTCCAAATCCTCATAATTTACCAAAGAACTATGATGCTAACGCCAGGTGTGCATTCCACTCAAACGCACCAGGGCATAATACTGAAAAATGCAGGGCTCTACAAATGAAAGTCCAGGATCTGGTGGACTCAAAAGCTCTCAATTTTGCACCACCTCCGAACGTCACTAGAAATCCAATTCCTAGTCACAACGGGCCTAGGATCAATGCTATTGAGGAGGGAAAACCATCCACATTAATTAACAGTGTTGCACATATTCGGACACCTTTGGATGAAATTAAAGCTCAGTTGTTATAATGCCAAGTGTTCCTCGGGTGTGAGGTCGGCTGTGGATATTGCAATATTGCCGTTAATGGATGTGAGAGACTGAGGAACGGCATAGATGGCCTCATTAGAGATGGCACTCTTCAGATTATAACAACGGCGACTACAACTTCAACAATTCCTTCGTCAACAATCACAGATACTCCTACAACATCAGCAACCATTGTTCCAACGGATTCTGCTACAACTCCAACAATTACTCAATCAATCACTTCAACGGATACGAGTTCAGTCCACATTCCTTCTACAACTACAACACCTATTATTCCATCAGTTCCTGCTACAACTTCAACACCCGTCCAGTCAACTTCAACTACAACACCAGCAATAGTTAAGGAAAGTGTCTCAACAATTACGATATACTACGATCCAGCAAATGTTCCTTCCGACAACTCACAACAAAATACTACTCTTGTCAGGGCTCCAGTTACCATATATTATGATCCACACACCATTGTGGTCCCCTCAGCAGCTGATATCAGTCCGGTCACTATCACGGTGCCTGGACCAGTTCCTTACGAAAGCAATAATGCCATCCCTTGGCATTATGGCTCAGATCTATACTGCGAGGGGCAGAAAATCACTCTTGAATCATCAACTTCTTCACCTCAGATAGACAATGTGGGGGGAGGCGGAGGCTTCACTAGAAGCGGACGTCTCTTTGCCTCGCAAATACCAAGACCCATTGCTGAAGCTGAAGTTGCTGCTAAGGCAAAAGGGAAGAGCGTGGTGCAAGAAGAACCAGTTGCTAAAGAAGCTTTGAAGACTCCCTTTGACCAAGAGGTTGATGAATTCATGCGGATAATCAAGATAAGTGATTATAAGGTGGTGGACCAGCTTCACCAGACCCCTTCCAAAATCTCCATACTGTCACTGCTTATGTGCTCTGAAGCTCATCGGAACGCACTACTGAAGGTCCTGCATGCAGCTTATGTGCCGGAGGAGATCATTGTCAATCAGCTAGAGGTTGTGGTTGGAAATGTTAACGCTAGTCATGGACTAGGATTTACCAACGCTGATCTGAAAACAGAGGGTCACAATCACAATAAGGCTTTGCACATTACCCTGGAGTGTAAAGGTGCAGTTCTTTCTCACGTATTGGTGGACACGGGGTCTTCACTCAATGTCCTGCCTAAAAAAGCCTTAGTGAAGTTGGAGCATGATGGATTGGCATTACGCCCAAGCAAATTGGTAGTAAGAGCCTTTGACGGTTCTAAAAGATCAGTTCTTGGAGAGATAGAGTTTCCAGTAATGATTGGCCCACAGGTTTTCAAAACGACCTTCTTTGTGATGGACATACAGCCGGCCTACAGCTGTCTGTTGGGTAGGCCATGGATACACGCCGCTAGCGCCGTGACATCTACCCTTCACTAGAAGTTAAAATTTGAGTGGGAAGTCCAAGTCATTACCATTTGTGGGGAAGAGGATATCTTCGTTAGCCAGCTGGCTACTTTCAAGTACATTGAAATGGACGGAGAAATTCACGAAACAATGAGTCAAGGGTTTGAGGCCCTCAATGTTAATGAAGCTACTGGTGAATCTGGGACTTCAATCACTTCATATCAGCAGGCCCGTAAGGTTGTTGAGGAAGGGAATGCTAGAGGCTGGGGCAAGCTGTTGCCCGTGGAAAAGAAAGAAGATAGATTCGGGTTGGGTTACAGACCAACTCGACAAGATCAACCAGAGGCTGCTCAGGGGCCCAGCTTTGTCAATGGGGGGATGCTTACCCCGGATGCTGTGAACAATTTGGAAGACGAGGCGGAGAGCGACCGCAACCTGGAAAACCGGATTCGTCCAAAGATCCCGGGGCATCAGATCCTCAACTGGTCTTCCCAGGAAATCATAAGGGTTACTCCAGTAGAGTAATTATTATTTCCTGTATTTTAGCATGCATCAAGTCCTACATCTTGCCCAAGGTGTTAGGACTCATTTTGTAATAGGGTCATTCTGTATTTTGTGCAAAATGATCAATCAATGAATATCAGGACAATTTTGCAAACGAGTCTTCTTTTTACGCTCACTGTCTTTTTCATTTCTTTTTACTTTTGTACAAAACAAATAAATGGAAATGTTTTCAAAATCAAACTTCATTCACTTTTTCTTAAAACAAGATTAAAATATGATCACTAAAATGAACAAATCTCCAACCTTGCAGAGGTAACCTTCTAGAATGCACCGACAACCGCACAGCTATGACTTCGTATGACTTTGACAATCCAATCAATCAAGCAGATGAAGGGGTTGAGGAAGATTACGAGTTACCTGAAGAGCTTTCCAGGTTGTTGAGACAGGAAGAGAAAGAGATCATCCCTCATTAGGAGGAAGTTGAAACGATTAATCTTGGTACTGAAGAAGACCCGAAGGAAGTTAAGACCGGGGCCAGTCTGCAGTCTTCAGTAAAGGAACAGTTGATTGAAATGCTCAGAGAATACGTGGATGTCTTTGCTTGGTCTTATCAGGATATGCCAGGCCTAGACACAGATATTGTGATGCACAAGCTGCCTTTGAAGGAAGATTGTCCTCCGGTCAAACAGAAGTTGCGCCGTACCCGTCCTGACATGGAAATGAAAATCAAAGAAGAAGTACAAAAACAGTGGGACGCCGGTTTCCTGGCTGTGACTAGTTACCCGCCGTGGGTGGATAATATTGTACATGTGCCTAAGAAAGATGGAAAAGTACGGATGTGCGTAGACTACCGGGATCTGAACAGAGCTAGCCCAAAAGATGATTTCCCCTTACCTCACATTGACGTATTGGTGGATAATACAGCTCAGTTCTCGGTATTCTCCTTCATGGATGGTTTCTCCAGCTACAACTAGATAAAGATGTCACTTGAAGACATGGAGAATACCACATTCATCACACCCTGGGGCACATTCTGCTATAAGGTCATGCCATTTGGTTTGAAGAACGCCGACGCAACATACCAACGGGCTATGGTAACATTATTCCATGACATGATCCATAAAGAAATTGAATGTTATGTGGATGACATGATTTCCAAGTCCCTTACTGAAGAGGACCATTTGATCAACTTGCTGAAGTTGTTCAAGCGCATGAGGAAGTACCAATTGAAGTTGGACCCCAACAAATGCACATTCGGGGTGCGATCCGGTAAACTGCTGGGTTTCATTGTTAGTGAAAAGGGAATTGAGGTTGATCCTGATAAGGTCAAAGATATTCAGGAAATGCCTGCACCAAGGACTGAAAAAGAAGTTCGAGGGTTCTTAGGGAGATTGAACTACATCTCACGATTCATATCTCATCTCACTGCTACCTGTGAACCTTTGTTCAAACTGCTAAGAAAAGAGCAAACAGTCCGTTGGAACGAAGATTTCCAGAGAGCTTTTGACAAAATCAAAGAATATCTGCAAGAACCTACAATTCTCATGCCCCAAGTAGAAGGAAGACCTCTTATCATGTACTCGACCGTATTAGAAGAGTCGATGGGGTGTGTGTTGGGCCAGCATGACGAGTCTTGTCGAAAAGAGTATGCAATTTACTACCTAAGCAAAAAGTTTACCGACTGTGAACAACGATATTCACTGCTCGAGAAAACTTGATGTGCTTTAGCGTGGGCTGCTCGCTGACTAAGGAAGTATATGTTGACCCACACCACTTTATTGATCTCAAAAATGGACCCTGTTAAGTACATATTTGAGAAGCCAGCGCTTACCGGACGGGTTGCCAGATGGAAAATGATTCTCACAGAATATGACATTTAATACACCTCTCAGAAAGCCATCAAGGGCAGTGTGTTGTCTGACTATTTAACTTAGAAACCCATTGATGATTACCAACCCATGAGGTTTGACTTTCCCAATGAAGACATTATGTTCTTAAAAGCGAAAGATTGCGAAGAGCCTATTCACACTGAAGGGCCTGACCCAGAAGAGACATGGACAATGATGTTTGATGGGGCTATCAACATGAATGGTCGTGGGGTTGGTGCAGTGCTAATCACACCAAAGGGAGTTCATATGCCTTTCTCAGCAAGGCTAACCTTTGCCTGCACTAACAATGAAGCCGAATACGAAGCTTGCATTATGGGTCTTGAGCAAGCCATTGACCTCAGGATCAAAACTTTGAATGTGTTCGGAGATTCAGCATTGGTAATTAATCAGACCAACGACAAATGGTATACCCATCATGAGCATCTGATTCCTTATCGTGACTATACGAGGAGATTGTTGACTTTCTTTACAAAAGTTAAACTTGAATACATCCCTCGTGATGAGAATCAGTTTGCAGACGCCCTGGCTACCATTTCTTCTATGATCAAAGTGCAATCAGCTAATTATTTGCCTCGGATTCTGGTATCCAGACTGGACCGACCTGCGTACGTATTCTCTGTGGACAGTGCTGAAGATGATAAGCCTTGGTTCCATGACATCAAATGCTTCTTGGAGGATCAAACATACCCACCTGGGGCATCATCCAATGATAATAAGACATTGAGAAGGCTAGCAGGCAGTTTCTTCCACAATGTTGATGGATCACTTTACAAGCGCAACTTTGATATGGTCTTGCTCAGATGTGTTGACATGAAGGAAGCAGACCTTTTGATGCACGAGGTGCACGAAGGTTCTTTTGGTACCCATGCCGGAGGACATGCAATGGCTAAGAAATTGTTAAGATCAGGCTACTACTGGATCACAATGGATACAGACTGTTGTGCCTATGCCAGAAAATGCAACAAATGCCAGATCTACGCAGACAAAGTGCATGTGCCTCCAAATCCTTTAAATGTAATGTCTTCACCTTGGCCCTTTGCCATGTGGGGCATTGACATGATTGGAAAGATTGAACCAACTGCTTCAAATGGTCACAGATTCATCCTGGTGGCCATTTATTACTTCACCAAATGGGTTGAAGCAGCTTCGTATGCAAACGTCACCAGACAAGTGGTAGCCAGATTTCTGAAAAGAGACATCATCTGTCGCTATGGAGTGCCCGAGCAAATCATTACTGATAATGGTTCCAACTTGAACAACAAAATGAAGGCAGAACTGTGGCGGGACTTCAAAATTCAACATCACAACTCTTCTCCTTACAGGCCAAAGATGAATGGCGCTGTTGAGGCAGCTAATAAGAACATCAAGAAGATTGTGCAGAAGATGGTGGTGACTTATAAAGACTGGCATGAAATGTTACCATTTGCTTTGCATGGGTACCGAGCCTCAATCAGAACATCTACTGGGGCAACACCTTATTAGCTTGTGTATGGTATGGAAGCTTTCCTACCTGTTGAAGTTGAACTACCCTCTTTACGGGTAATGATGGATGTTAAGCTGGATGAAGCAGAATGGGTCCGGTCTCGATACAATCAACTCAATCTGATCAAAGAGAAGAGATTAGTTGCTATCTGTCATGGGTAGTTATATCAGAAAAGAATGAAGAAAGTCTTCGATCAGAAAGTCAGGCTTCGGGAATACCAAGTAGGAGAGCTTGTGCTGAAGAGACTCCTTCCACCTCATACAGACTGTAATACCTCAAAATTTGCCCTCTCATTTCTCCAACATTTTGCATAGCATTTAGCATAAATAAATTCATAAAATAACCAAACATTGCATCATAAGCATCACAGCAGGGGCATGGGTTTGTGATCAGTGAACAAAGCAACTGAAGGCTATACAAAGGCAATCAAAGAGCCCCAAAACTTCTCAACATTGTGCAAGAGGTCCACAACATCCCATAAGTATTCACATGAGCATGGTTTCATGGTTCTCTACGTGATGTCAAGTACCTATGGTTCAAGTTTCACCATTGAATTCATTTTGGAAGGCCCTCAATTGTTCAGTTGATTGAAAATCAGAAAATTGGAGAAAAAGTCAACCAGGATGAATAAGAAGTCAACTCTTGACTTCTTGAGGTCAAGGATATGAAAGCTTGGCCATAGGGGACTTATGATTGAAGTTTGAGCAAGAAAGGGTGAAAAAATCAAGGAAAAAACAGTTTTTGGGGGCCATGTATCGATACATACGAGTTTTGTATCGATACATGTGTGCTGGCTATGTATTGATACATAAGCTGGATGTATTGATACATAAACAGGATGAATCGATGCATCCGTGTTATGAATCGATACATAACAGTTAAAAAACTGTCATGAATCGACGCATCAGTGTTATATATTGATACATAATGTGTTTTTTTTGCTGAATTTAGCTTTCTCTTCAGTATGTATCGATGCATAACCTTATGTATCGATACATGATGCAGTTTTTTGCCATTCTCTTGCTGTTTTTGGTGCAAAACAAGTGTGGATGCTATGCTACCTTAGGGTTTGAGCGGGGAAATGATTGGTACACATTATATAGCTCATTTAGCTTCATTTGGTCCTCAATTCAAGCTTCATCATTGCTTCTATATCAAAGTGGTCTTCACCACAAGTGTTCATGAGCTAGTGTACTAAAGAAAGTTCTAGAAGAGCCAGCTCACCATCTTCTACCACATTCTAGAGTTTTCTACAACCTTCCAAGGAATTCTGGAATTCTCTAGAACCCCAACTAACTCCTAACCTAAGCTAACTCCTAAGCTACATCCAAGCCCAAACCTCATGCCAAGCCTAGCCATTATATAAACCCATCTCCTCCCAAAGCAAAGGGGAATCAACCATAATCATTCAATCACCATTTTTCACAATCTCAAAGTCATCACTTTCTCTCCCACTTTTCCACCATTTTCACCATAGCTTTTCAACAAAAGCTCTTCAAGTTTCACATTGAAACTTGAAGATCTTAAAGCTTAGCCTCCATCCTCTATTGAATTGAGCATTGTGGAAGAAGAAGCTACTGGTTTTTGGTGAAGATTGCGACTTATCGGAAGTGATTAATCGAGAAGCATCAAGAACGAATCGCATTTATTTTGCATTCGCGGATTCTCCGGTTTTCTTCTCCATTCGCACTCCGATTCATTGCAACAATTACCGAAACACTCCTCTGTTTCGTAGGTTGGTGATTTAATCATTATGCCTTAATTTATCCTCTTCATCTCGCCTTAACGGCATTCTCTGCATGATTTTCGATTATGTTTGCGTTATACCGGTCATTTTCATTTTCGTTGCTTTCTTGCTTGCGATCTTCATTTGGATTATTAGGAAGTAGATTTGTAGGCTAATCTAGGTCCTAGTAGGTGTAGAGAATCCCTTGTAAATAGAAAAACGGTTCTCGTCGTAGGAATTTAGATTTTTAGCTTATTTGATAGCTTAATCTTGCTTCTTTAGGCCTATTATCCTCATACAGGTTTAGGTACTGATTTTAGGGAGTTTCTAGGTTAGTTTTGACATCCCATTCCCTATTTCGAGTCGATTCGACACGATTCCGTCCATTTCGCATAGTATGTGTTTTTGTGCCCATTAATGCATGTCTTGAATTATTTCATGTTATTGCCATATCCATACATTCTTTAGCATACAAATGATCATGTTGCATTCCAATTTTCGCATCATTCGCATGTATCGTTAATGCATTCGCATCCTTGCATCATATACCAAATGTTGCATGTTCACAAGCATGTTATGCATAAGCATAATGTATTGCATTTTTTGCATTTTTATTGCATTTTTGATCACATTCCTCCACCAATAAAATTCTGGTTTTTGCATTAAGATTAGCATCATCATTTTGCACATTCATGATCAATGTTCATTATGTTCATATGCCATGTTTATGTTTTGCATACTTGTTGCATAATAATTCATGTGATGCATTCTTGCATACTCCATTAAGAATAACAATGTTCATCTAAATCATGTGCTTGATCCATGCTCATTATTGCATAAGCATGATTTATTGGTGTACTTTGCGTTGAATTTGTGCATTAAAAGTAGAAAAAACCAAATCTGGAATTTGTATTTCATAGCTGTTTTTGCATATAGGTGCTGTAAAATACATGCTATTTATTGTAAATTCATGATGTTGGTGACTTTTAACACCTGTTTTTCCATACAAATAGGTGCTATAAATAGTTGTGGCATTGCGTAGTGCATTTCATAGTTGTTTGTGCATTAGGTGTTGTAAATAAGTTGCTGAATTTTGCATTGAATTAGTTTTAGGTCCTTCAAACCATAGATTGAGTCTAGTTTAGGTCCTAGTTCCCTTAGGAATTAATTAGGTAATTTTGTTTGCCTTATTTTTATCATGTTTCACCATGCTAACCTTTGTCTTGTAGGGAGGGCAAGGTATGTCTAAAAACACTATCCTCTTTTATTTTTCTAATACATTTAATTTGCATCCTTTTGCCTTACATTTAATGTTTGAGCTTGTTAGGTTTTCTCCTTTTAGAACCCACTTAACTTCATTAGGAAGTAAGTTGTGTTCTTCTTCCTTTTGTCTTCCTCTTCCTTCTTTTAGGTTAGAAGCCTCACTAACCATTAGGACCACCTTTGAATAAATAACTAGAATTAGGATTGAGTCTTAGTCCCTTAGTTTTTACCTTTTGCAACTTGAGTCCTTCTTTCTCATCTCATGAAGAAAATAATAAAACACTTAATGAAAATCGAACGTTCTTGTACGACACGAGACTTTGTTGCGGAGTACTTATATGCGTCCTATTTCGGGGCGAGGTGTAAGTATTTACCACGATGGATAGGTCTTAGTATGAGAATGTTCACAAACAAATTCAAAACACTTCTCATAAAAGACAAAACAAATACAATAAGCGACTTTCCTGCGGGAACTTCTTTTCTCATCTCACTCATTCTCAGTGTGAACTTGCGACGAATTGTCTCGCATGCAAGACGGTAAACACACTCGTACCAGACGAGCCTGCTACCTGAGCATAGACATACGCAGTTCGAGCCATAAAAAACACAAACATAGTTCCCGCCTAGTTAGGCGAACTATGTCGACTCTGATCCTCATTTTCCCGATGAGGTACGTAGGCAGCGGGGTAGGGCCCGTTCGAGCACATTCTTTATTTTCCCTACATTTTCCCATATCATTTTGTTCTCTCTTTTCGAGTTCCTTTCTCATTTCATTTCCCATTCTAGTTAGCGGTTTTTGTTCAGCAACATCTTATTTTCACACCCTTTGAAGCAAGCAAGCAAGCGTGGATCCCCTCGGGTACGACGGACGATCTGGGTGCTAATACCTTCCCAGTTCGTAACCGAATCCCGAACCCAGATCTTTGGTTCGCAAGGCCTCGTCCTTTCCTTCTTCCTCAGGTTTGTGCAACATTACCTTTCCTGTTCCATTCGGGATAAAAATGTCTGGCTGGCGACTCTACCTTTTCCGCGCCACTTTCGCGTTTGTACTAGGATGAAAATCCCGAGAGCGACAGCTGGCGACTCTGCTGGGGAACGAACCCAGAATCTCTAGTTTCGCTCGTAGAGTCTATCCTAGCGCTTGTTTGGTTTCGTTTCTTTGGGTGTTTATCTGTTTGTTGATGTGTGCTTTAGTTTAGCTTTATTGTTTTCGTTTACAGTTTTACTTTACAGCTTTACTTTACTGCAGTTATTTATCGCCTTCAGTATTTATTTTCCATGCATCATATTATACTGGACTGTCTGGCTGTGCTGGTTTTCATTTTTTTTGCGGGATGGGAGTTACTGTGAGCTAAATACCCGGCTCGAGCGCACTATAGGATTAGCGTGGACATGTTGTACTCGCATGGTTACATGATGAGTGGCGATGTGTTCCACACCCAGATTGCGACCGTCTTGGGACTATTCTGTGTGGGGGTTCTTCTCCACTTCAGGGTATGACCTTGATAGTTATGTGCATCTGGTGACCGATCTTCGAGGACCTTAATGGGAACACCCTTCTCCAGTGATGACAGTGGCAGACCACATTTGGTTGCAAACCCGCTCGCATCCGAGGGTCCATTAGGAACTCACATAGGATGGCCTGGTTCTCTCATAGGAACTCAGTTAAAGCAAACTGTTCGTATGACGATAGTACGATATCCCAAGGGCTTAATGTACTATTGTTTCTCGATTCAGTGCTTGAAGCTGGGGACTTATGAGGGATGCTTGTTTTCCGGACTCAGCTGAGACCTCCCTGGTTAGCACATAATCCCAAACCAATTCCATGATATGGTCATGAGCCATTTATCGGAAAGGGTGAACGTATTATTGCTCTCCGGCTTTGAGAGTCCGTGATGTTGACCCGAGTAGCACACCTGTGAGATTGGGAGGGGTTTACAGGTTTGCAGGAACCCTGAGACCTTCAGCATACCCGTTTTGCCTTTGGTTCAGTTTTGTGATCCGGTTTTCTGGTTCTAAGATATGGATCCCTGATCAGAGAGATTGTTATTGTGATATGTTGATATTATGACCTTTCACCGACACCTGATTATATGATTGGCACATCACAGACACTTCACTGATCACCTGCCTCGCCTTGCATAAGCATCATATCATCATTAATCATTTGTGTTTCTTTTATTCCCAGGTTTTGCATTATTCCCGGTTCCTGGTCATATCACTACTTTAGAATGGAAGACGTCAAAAAGAGGATTGTGCACTACAAATGTTTCGATACCAAGATGGACTTGATTAACCAAATGGTGTCTCTTATTACCCCGGGTCATTTGGGATACTTCAAGGAAAAGTATGGTGATATTCTGGACTTGGTATTCAACTTGGATAGCTCTCAAAGAAGCGTCATTCACACTTTGTTGCAGTATTACAATTTGCGGCTCAGGTGTTTCACTTTTCATGACTTTCAGTTGGGTCCTTTACTGGAAGAGTATGTTGAGATTACGGGAGTGTCAATCAAGGATTAGGTTCCTTTCAACTCAGAGATGACAAGGCCAACCCATGCTGACATCGCTAACGCTCTTTATTTGAGCTCGTCAGAGATATCTGCTAATCTGGTTGCCACCAAGGCAGGAGTACTTGGTTTCTCCTTAGAGTTTTTGGTCAGAAGAGCTGAAGAACGTGTCGTGGAAAAGCAGTGGGATTCAGTTTGCGCCATCTTGGCATTATCTGTATATGGGATAGTTTTGTTTGCTGACATGGAGAAGTTCGTGGATATAAATGCTATTCATCTATTTGTGTTGAAGAACCCGGTGCCCACTCTCTTGGGTGACTTGTATTATTCAGTGCACTATAAGAATGAGAAAAAGCGAGGAGGTCTGGTTAGATGTTGTGCTCCCTTATTCTACAAATGGGTCATGAGACATTTTCCTACCACTGAGAGTTTTGTTGATCCTAATACTACTTGGGCCCAGAAACTAAGTACGTTGTCTGCCAGGGACGTTAGATGGTTTACTTTGAGGTTGAAAGGGAAGAGTTTTATTACCAGCTGTGGGAATTACCTCAATGTGCCTTTATTAGGAGTGTCAGGGGGTATCAACTACAATCCCATCCTCTTAAGAAAACAGTTAGGGTACGCGCTCAAAGAGATCCCCGATGAATCCGAGTTATTCCAAACCTTTTACTTCCCAGTAAAAGACAATCTTCCGTTGGTCAGAAAAGTTGTAGGTTCTTGGAAGGTGATCAAGAGAAAGGACACGGCATGTCTAGGCAAGAGCAATAACCGAATGTTCCCTGAATTTGAAGCTTGGATAAAGGAGGAAGTTCAAATGGCGCTAGTACCTTTTACTGTACCAATTCCACCACCTACCACAGTGCCTTTAGAAGATTATCAGAGATTGGAAGCTTTGGTCAAGCAGCTTAGAGTTGAGAACTAGGAGGCATACAATTCTTGTCAGAAATTAATGATTCAGAACCAGCAGTTAGAAGATAGAGCTCTCCGAGCTGAAGAGATCGTTCGTCTTAAGCAGAAGGACTTCGAGGAAAGAGAGTTATACTTTAGGAAGAAAGGATTGGCTGAAACCCTTAAAGCGAGTCAACGTCGGAGGGATAAGAAAGAATTGAATGAAGCTAATGAGACCATCACACTTTGGCAAGAGAAGTGGAGCGATAATCAGAAAAAGCAAGAGGAGATAGAAGTTGAATTCGAGTTGAAGATCAAGAACCTACAAGATGCCCTGGTTAAGCAAGAGAAGTTAGTTCAGAAGGCACAAGAGCAACAAAGAGAGTACCTTCATCAGATGACAAAGAGTCGACAAATAGCTGAAGATGTCCAGAAAAAAGTTGAAGAGCTAAAGCTTCGTGCTGATGTGAAGAAGTCCAAGGCCGAGCCGAATCCAAACAAAGAGAATGAGACGATTTTCCTGCAGCAGATTGAAGAGTTACATGCTTCCTTTGATCTGAGGGACCTCCTCATCCAGAGACTCATCCAGGAGCCCGATCATCCGGATATCATTCAGTTGTTCCAGAATGTCAAGCGTCTTAGCTGGAGGCTTCAAGACTTAGAGCTCCCTAGGGTTTAGTTTCGTGCTTTTGTACTTGGATTACCCACAGGCTTGTTGTGGGATTCCTCTTATTTGATATGTTTTGTTATTCTTTTGATTGGCACCCTTCGGGGACCTTATTGTTTTAAACTTCAGTTTATGTGATCGACTGGCTTTGGATCTTTTGCTGTTATTGTTGCACCGACCCGGGGTAATGAGCACTAATTCTCCATGACCGTTGCTTTATTTGAACATCACTTGGGTCTTCTTCCCAATTATTATTCTCTTGATACCAGGACCGGAAAAGGGGAAAAGCCTTGGGAATAAAAGGAACACATTGCATTGCATACACATCATTTGCATTTCTTCTCTGTTTTTGCAGGTTTTCCACAGGATGCTTAACTTATCTATGTTATAGGCAAAGATTGCGAGAGCTGCCAAGACCCGGCATCTCCGACAAGATATCCCGCATCGCTACGCAACTCGCAGCAACCCGAGGACAGTCATGGATGCCATGCAAACTGAGCTTAATGAGTTTCGCACCAGAATGGGAGAGTTCATGGTCATGATGCAAGGGATGGCCCAGGGACAACAAGAGTTAAGGAATGCAATCCAAGGGCTCAACCCTCCTCAGCCTAATCCTCCTGTCGTCACTCCTGAAGTTCCAGTGAATCCTCCTCCCAACGCCAACAATGGCCTAGGTGGACCTCCAGCACTAGAGCCCGGCACAACACCTCTCTTCCCGATGCACGGCTAACAGGAAGACCAGTTCCCCGCCTTCAACAATGATATGGGATTTGGAGCAGAAGGAAACTTTCAAGATTTCTTGATGTTAGCTGAGAAAGTCAAGGCCCTCGAGTGTAGGGACACTTTGGGGATAGATGTGTCTGACATGGGTCTAGTCCCCGGGGTGGTTATTCCTCACAAATTCAGGCCGCCTACTTTTGACAAGTACAGCGGTAACTCCTGCCCAAAGACTCACTTGCAGGAATTCTACCGGAAGATCGCTGCCCATACTAGGGATGAAAAGCTCTGGATGTACTACTTCCAGGATAGTCTCTCCGGAGGGTCCTTGGAGTGGTATATGAAGCTAGAAAGAAGTTCTGTAAGAAGCTGGAAGGAACTCGGAGAGGCATTCCTCAAACAATACCAGTACAACATCGACATGGCGCCCAGTCGCACCCAACTTCAGGGTCTGAATCAGAAGAACTCCGAGAGTTTCAAAGATTACGCACAAAGGTGGCGCGAAGTGGGCGCTCGGGTGCAACCGCCTTTGTTGGAGAGAGAAATGGTGGACCTGTTCCTGGATACCCTCCCTGGGCATTTCATGGAAAGGCTAGCTGGATGTTCCTCAAGTGGATTCTCAGATATCATCTTGACCGGCGAGAGGATAGAAAGTTGGATCAAGCAGGGAAAGATCCAGAATGGTGGTGCTTCAGCTTCTGGTGTCAAGAAACCTTTCGTGAAGAGGAGGGAAGGAGAGACTGGGGCAGTGTACGCGCCGAAAGGAGGAAGTAATAGGGGTTTTTATCAGCAAGTGGCCCCTGTCACTATCTCAGCTCAACCCGTTCAACAACAAGTCCAACCACCGCAGTAACAACGCCAGCAAGGTTACCAGCAACAGAGGGCTCCCCGTCCGTATTACTCTCAGAGGACCACAGAAAGGCAGTTCGAAACTCCACCTATGTCTTACTCGCAGCTTCTGAAGAACCTTCTCCAGCTTCAGATGGTTCAGCTCAGAACTTTACAACCTCCAAAGCCAGGTCAATTCCCCGAAGGTTATGATGTGAACGCCTGATGCGAATTCCATTCTGGAGCCCCCGGGCATACCACGGAAAACTGCAAAGCCCTGAAGTATGTAGTCCAAGACTTGGTAGATTCTAAAGCGATTAACTTCGCTCCATGTGATACAAAACACCATGCCTCTTCACGGGGGTACAGTTGGGGCAATTGATGCCGAAGAGAATCTGAATTTGGTATATGATGTCAGTGATTTACAAACTCCGTTGAATACTGTCAAAGCTTGCTTGTCAAAGAAGGGTATCTTTTCTGGGTGTGAAGTTGATTGTCCGGAATGTGCTAAAGCTACAAAAGGTTGTGAGCAGCTGAAGGAAGGGATCCAGAGTATGATTAATGAAGGAATGTTGCAGTTCGACAAAGTCGTAAAAGAAAGCAAAGTCTCTACAATAACCATCTTCTACGATCAATCTCAAGTCCCTCTGAGGGCCAGAGCGGCGCCAGTAACCATCACCACTGCCGGACTAATAATGTATCAAAGCGATAAAGCCATTCCCTGGAATTACGGTGGCGAAGTATATTGTAACGGCCAGAAGCGAGAGTTGGCCACGTCTAGTACAACCCCAGCTCAAGTAGAAAATGTTGGAGTAGAGGGCTTTACTAGAAATGGAAGATTATTCGCGCCGGAAACGCTAAGAAATAGTGTGATACCACCCAGAGACACCGCAGAAGCCCAGGCTAAAGCAAGAGGGAAGCAGCCAGTGGTAGTCAATGAGCCCGTACCAGCAACTGATCCAGACCTTACTCTCGATAAAGAAGTTGAAGAATTCATGTGGATTATCAAAAAGAGCGACTACAAGATTGTGGATCATCTGCAGGAGACTCCGTCAAATATTTCCATCTTGTCCTTGCTCATGTGTTCTGATTCCCACAGGAAGGCTCTCTTGAATATTCTGAACAAGGCGTATGTACCTCAGGATATTTCAGTGAATCATTTGGAAGCGGTGGTTTCCAATCCTAAGGCCAAGCATGGCATATGTGAAGAAATAATAATAGTAACACGAAAAATTTATTCAAAACCTTGTAGCTATAAAAAGAACAAACAGGATATAATATATATAAATATATATAGGAAATAAAAGGTATATACATTGTCAAAACAAAAAGTGAGAGATAATATAATATACATGGTTTCAAAACAATCACTAGAAAAATCAAAACAATAATATATACAAACAAAACAAATGTCAGAAAGTTTCAAAACAAGTGAAAAGTAAAATACTCCTCTCAATAAAGCATAGACTTGCAGATGTAACAATTTTGAATGTTAAATAAATGGCTATATTGAAACAAATAAGTGTTAATGTAGCAACTAACAAACAATATGAATAACATAAAAATGCAGTAACTCAAGTAGATTATCTAACATAAAAAACCAAAATCAACATCTACATCTACATTTTCACATTAATCAAGAAAACTCAGGAACTGTAGATCAACTTATGTACACAAACAAACATTGAACGAGGTCATAAGTGCGAGACAAACATCATTTAACAATCAGAACATCAGCAATGAAAGAAAAACGGACTAACCGACACCAAGTCGATACTTGATGTAGCTCACAGATTGAAAGATCGTAAATCTAAGACTCAGTGGTGTGTGGCGAGGTCGGTAATGATGGCTTCAAAGCGTGCAGAGTCGAAACTTGTTACAGATATTTGGTGTTGAGCGACTTAAAAAGTGTTGTTGTAGAGTCGTTGTCGATGACCACGCGTGGTGGTGAATGAATCTTCTCTGTCAGAGTTGCTATTGATTGGAGTACGGTGATTTAGTGATGGCGTGTTCATGCTGGATCGGTGGTGAAAAGCAGTTTGTTGCATTTGTGGTGAGATGTGTGGTTGTGTGTGAGGATGGTAGATTTTATGGTGGAGCTATTTATGTTACAGCAAGTTGTTTTTGTGAGAATAGGAAGAAGAAGTTTGGTGATTGGTATGAACAGTAGCACGAAAGTGATCATAAACTCTCTTCTCTTTCTCTATCTCAATTTCAGCGTCGTTGCCTTCCTTTGTCTAGGATATGTGATTTTATCATTTATAGTTAGGTCAACATTTTCTTTCTTGTGTGAACTAATGGGCTTTGTACTAAAGAAATGATATGGACTTTGGAAATGGGTTAACTAAATGGATAAAAATGTAGTTATTTGTATAATAAGCAAGTGATGGCATATGAAGAATTAGGGGGAAAAAATATAATATGATTTAAGTTGGATATTGGTATAAAAATGTTAAATGGATTTTAGGAAGAAAATAAAAAAAAAGGTTAGTGAAATATGGATTTGATAAATGGAATTTTGATGAATATAGTATGGAAATGGATATGAACTTGAATTGGAATGGATAGTGATTCAATGAACTTGAAAATGGATACGGTTTAAACAGGAAAAAAATGGTCCAATGGGTTTAATTTACAAATGGATAATGAAAACTCGATTTAAGGAATAGGTGAATCCAAAACCAAACTCAAACTTTCACAAAATCCTCTTATTAAAAAAAACACAACCATCACCAGACAACTTGCAACTGAAACAACAACCATCTGAACCAATCATCCCCTTAATCACTGACCAAATGATCCCCAAATTACTTTGAGTCTATCTAAATCGATCATTGGAGAAATAATGAATAGTCTAATGCTTGATAATGGGCCTGATGCATAATGAATAGTCCTTGCAGACGTGAAATTCTTGAAGATTACTAAACTAGAGAAATAAACCCTAATTCGGTGTGGGCATAAGAAAATGACACCACAAATGGCTGCATAGCTGAGACCTTGAATTCTCATGACAATCTGTAAATAGGATGTGAAATCCTAAATCTTCAGAAAATATCGATCCCATGTCCCAGGATCTTATGCAGATAATATGAATTAATGGAAAATGCGTACGAATGCAAAAATGAAAAGCAGAAAAAGAAAAAAACGAACAGAGGGCAAATTTTAGGGTGCAACACTGCCCAGCTGTCGCGTGTGTTTTTCTTTATGGCTTGGTCCTGCCCAGCAGTCATATTGATTTGAGTTCCATTCCGCTAATGGTCTCGTTAAGTCCTATTTCGCCAACAGGCACCTCCCGTGGCTTGGTCCTGCCCAGCAGTCGCGTGTTTTCTTTGTGGCTTGGTCCTGCCCAGCAGTCACATTGTCGAGCTCTGTTTTGGTTTGTTTCGCTCAGCGTTCACAGTGCAGATTTTTGGCATTGGTTCTATTCCACCTGGTTCTATTTCCACTACCTATTTAGAGGTCAAAACAAAACAAAAAAATATATACAAATAAAAAGAGCTGATGGCATTTCTCTTATCCACAGAGTTCAAATTTCCAGGTCTATTCGAGTATTCAATCACTCCATACCTTGAATGCCTAAAAGCAATCGCAATTATTCATTCAGGTTTGCAGATGATTGAATAGGGGCAGCTGTAATACCTCAAAATTTGCCCTCTCATTTCCCCAACATTTTGCATAGCATTTAGCATAAATAAATTCATAAAATAACCAAACATTGCATCATAACCATCACAGCAGGGGCATGGGTTTGTGATCAGTGAACAAAGCAACTGAAGGCTATACAAAGGCAATCAAAGAGCCTCAAAGCTTCTCAACATTGTGCAAGAGGTCCACAACATCCCATAAGTATTCACATGAAGCCACAAGTCCTATACAGAGGTGCTTTGATCAAAGGATGCAAACACTGCAATACTACCTGAAGAAGAATGGTCAGATTAGGTTTTTGAGGAATTGAGCTTCTCAATGAGACTTTGGTCCAAGCATGGTTTCATGGTTCTCTACGTGATGTCAAGTACCTATGGTTCAAGTTTCACCATTGGATTCATTTTGGAAGGCCCTCAATTGTTCAGTAGATTGAAATCATAAAATTGGTGAAAAAGTCAACCAGGATGAATAAGAAGTCAACTCTTGACTTCTTGAGGTCAAGGATATGAAATCTTGGCCATAGGGGACTTATGATTGAAGTTTGAGCAAGAAAGGGTGAAAATATCAAGGAAAAAACAGTTTTTGGGGGCCATGTATCGATACATACGAGTTTTGTATCGATACATGTGTGTTGGCTATGTATTGATACATAAGCTGGATGTATTGATACATAAACAGGATGAATCGATGCATCCGTGTTATGAATCGATACATAACAGTTAAAAAACTGTCATGAATCGACGCATCCGTGTTATGTATCGATACATAATGTGTTTTTTTGCTGAATTTAGCTTTCTCTTCAATATGTATCGATGCATAACCTTATGTATCGATACATGATGCTGTTTTTTGCCATTATGCTGCTGTTTTTGGTGCAAAACAAGTGTGGATGCTATGCTACCTTGGGGTTTGAGCGGGGAAATGATTGGTACACATTATATAGCTCATTTAGCTTCATTTGGTCCTCAATTCAAGATTCATCATTGCTTCTATATCAAAGTGGTCTTCACCACAAGTGTTCATGAGCTAGTGTACTAAAGAAAGTTCTAGAATAGCCAGCTCACCATCTTCTACCACATTCTAAAGTTTTCTACAACCTTCCAAGGAATTCTGGAATTCTCTAGAACCCCAACTAACTCCTAACCTAAGCTAACTCCTAAGCTAACTCCTAAGCTACATCCAAGCCCAAACCTCATGCCAAGCCTAGCCATTATATAAACCTATCTCCTCCCAAAGCAAAGGGGAATCAACCATAATCATTCAATCACCATTTTTCACAATCTCAAAGTCATCTTTTTCTCTCCCACTTTTCCACCATTTTCACCATAGCTTTTCAACAAAAGCTCTTCAAGTTTCACATTGAAACTTGAAGATCTTAAAGCTTAGCCTCCATCCTCCATTGAATTGAGCAATGTGGAAGAAGAAGTTACTGGTTTTTGGTGAAGATTGCGACTTATCGGAAGTGATTAATCGAGAAGCATCAAGAACGAATCGCATTTATTTTGCATTCGCGGATTCTCCGGTTTTCTTCTCCATTCGCACTCCGATTCATTGCAACAATTACCGAAACACTCCTCCGTTTTTTAGGTTGGTGATTTAATCATTATGCCTTAATTTATCCTCTTCATCTCGCCTTAACGGCATTCTCTGCATGATTTTCGATTATGTTTGCATTATACCGGTCATTTTCGTTTTCGTTGCTTTCTTGCTTGCGATCTTCATTTGGATTATTAGGATGTAGATTTGTAGGCTAATCTAGGTCCTAGTAGGTGTAGAGAATCCCTTGTAAGTAGAAAAACGGTTATCGTCGTAGGAATTTAGATTTTTATCTTATTTGATAGCTTAATCTTGCTTCTTTAGGCCTATTATCCCCATACAAGTTTAGGTACTGATTTTAGGGAGTTTCTAGCTTAATCTTCTTCCTTTTGTCTTCCTCTTCCTTCTTTTAGGTTAGAAGCCTCACTAACCATTAGGACCACCTTTGAATAAATAACTAGAATTAGGATTGAGTCTTAGTCCCTTAGTTTTTACCTTTTGCAACTTAAGTCCTTCTTTCTCATCTCATGAAGAAAATAATAAAACACTTAATGAAAATCGAATGTTCTTATACGACACGAGACTTTGTTGTGGAGTACTTATACGCTTCCTGTTTCGAGGCGAGGTTTAAGTATTTACCACGATGGATAGGTTTTAGTATGAGAATGTTCACAAACAAATTCAAAACACTTCTCATAAAAGACAAAAAAAAATACAATAAGCAACTTTCCTGCGGGAACTTCTTTTCTCATATCACTCATTCTCAGCGTGAACTTGCGACGACTTGTCTCGCATGCAAGACAGTAAACGCACTCATACCAGACGAGCCTGCAACCTGAGCATAGACATACGCAGTTCGAGCCATAAAAAACACAAACATAGTTCCCGCCTAGTTAGGCGAACTACGTCGACTCTGATCCTCATTTTCCCGATGAGGTACGTAGGTAGCGGGGTAGAGCCCGTTCGAGCACATTCTTTATTTTCCCTACATTTTCCCATATCATTTCGTTCTCTTTTCGAGTTCCTTTCTCATTTCATTTTCCATTCTAGTTAGCGGTTTTTGTTCAGCAACATCTTATTTTCACACCCTTTGAAGCAAGCAAGCAAACGTGGATCCCGTCGGGTATGACGAACGATCTGAGTGTTAATACCTTCCCAGTTCGTAACCGACTCCCGAACCCAGATCTTTGGTTCGCAAGGCCTCGTCCTTTCCTTCTTCCTCAGGTTTGTGCAACATTACCTTTCCCATTCCATTCGGGATAAAAATGTCTGGCTGACGACTCTACCTTTTCCGCGCCACTTTCGCGTTTGTACTAGGATGAAAATCCCGGGAGCGACACAGAACAAATGGGAAAATGGACTCCAAACTACAAAGGCCCGTTCATAGTGAAAAAGGTTTTCTCTGGTGGAGCACTGATGCTCACCACTATGGATGGTAAAGACTTTTTGTCTCCTGTGAATTCAGATGCAGTTAAAAAATACTTCGCATAAAATGACCCGCTGGACACAAAAACAGAATGTAGGTCCAAACAAAAATAGGGCATCCCGGCGAGTCAAAAACAGAATAAAAGACTCGGGCAAAAATAAGGGGAAAATTGAAAAAATGTACACCCGCTGAGTTGAAAAGCCACATTGGACAACTCAGGCAAAAATGGGTATCCCGGTGGATTGAAAACCCAAAAGGGCAATCCACGCAAAATCAAGGAATAAGCGAACAATTGCATTCAGAATTCATCTGTATCTTCAACAACACGGCAAGTCTTGAAAGGTTAAAGCATCGGTCAGAATCAACCTTCCTAAGAAAGCAAGATGAGAAGAACGTCAAGGTCATACAAGTCATAGCACGGGAAGTTCGTCAAAGTGTCGTCAACATTGCCAGCATACTCTTATATTTTCTCAATTTATAGCAATCTCCTCCTTCCAGGGGATTTGTTTCTTTAAATTGTATTTGCCATTTCAGGGCACCCCCATTAATAAAATCAGAGTTTTCAGTCACACCTCGTTTGTACATTTTCATTCCGTTTGCAAAATGTCCAATACTCTTGATATACTACTTGCATAAAAGGCAAATGAGCCATTTCTAAACAAATTCTTGCAGGAAATATATATTTCTTTCAGGAATACCTAACCCCTATGACGGAATCCGATCGAGGATACCTCGGGATACTTGTGCGTTTCCTTGTTTGACAGATTGTAGGTACTCAAAGCAGATGATGCCTCCCCAGTAAAGTCAAACACCTTCAGTGAGGCCTCCACACCCCCCAGCCTGGGTCTATTTCCTACAACTCATCCTCATCAGAGTACCAGGTCTCTCATCTCCAGCAAGGATGTCTCCCCAGAAGGCAATATCTGGAACATACACAACAAAGTGACGAAAGTTCTCCCTAGCTGAACTGCTTGGAAAGATTAGTCAGTAATCTCTCCCCAACAGATTATTCAACAATCTTGTCCTCAACAGATCTACCAATGGTCTCTTTCCTCAGCGGAGTTCTTTATCTCTCCTAGAGTGCCAATGATCTCTCTCCCTCAACTGAGATTTTTGTCCCCAAGCAGATCAGCTAGGATCTTCCTCCGTCAGATCCCGGATCGTTTCCTCTTTTGCATAATCATGGCATTAGCATCATATTCACAAATAAGCGTAGCATTCCGTCTGATACGGAGCATTACGACAAAAGTCCAACATTTGCATGATCACAACCCAGGTTCGAGCCAGTTACCTGCAATCGCCATCAAATACCAATACACATGATACTCATACTCCCCTGCAGATAAGCCAAAGCGTCCCCTTTGCACTCCCTCCCCAACAGATACCTGTATATATATACATTCCTTCCCCACAGATATAAGCTAAAGCGTCCCTTTGCACTCTCAAAATACAGATACATATACATGCTATTTTGATACTCGTCCATATCACTTTCCCCAGCACGGTCACCAACACTTGCTACAAAACCAAGTATCCTTGTATAACATATCCTGTTGATACCCTTCCGTATCGTACTTCCCCAGCTAGTCGAACACTTGTTCGTGTCTCGCACATATCCCCAGTAAGTTGACACTTGTTCTTACTTATACAGAAGTCCTCGATACTCGTCCGTATCTTTGGTTATATATCATTCCTTTCTCAGATTCAACACTCGTCTGTGTTCTTTATTAACCAGTTGATACTCGTCAGTATCATCATCTCTGAACATGCATCAGCGTTTGTTTCTACCGATACTCGTCTGTATCGTGGTCTTGAGGATGCTCGTCCGCATCTTTAATCTACACACAGTGTCAAACACTTGTATCTTTTATTCTTAAGGGTAAAACACTCGTATGTGTTTTCCATCCCCTAGCAGTATTCAACATAATATAACTTTTTATCCGACATTTGTCCTATGTCTAGATACCAGGTGATCGTCCTTCACCTTTGGATGACTGTACCTCATCCCTTCCCCAGTGGAATCCCTTCTGATTGGAACTTTCTATCCGGTGTTCGTCCTACGTCGCGATATCTTTCGGCAGCTGTCCGCTGCCAGGTGATCTTCCTTCACCTTTGGATGACCATCCCTCATCCTGTTTCCCCACAGAGCAGTCGTACCCTGCTAGGTGATCGTCCTTCACCTCTTGATGACCGTACCTCATCATTTTATCCGATGGCTATCCCCATCGTTGATCTTTTTATCCGACATTTGTCCTATGTCGAGATAATCCTCAGAGCAGTCATACCCTGCTAGGTGAGCGTCCTTCACCTCTTGATGATCGTCCTTCATCATGCTTCTCCGATGGCCGTCCCCATCGTCGACCCTTTTCTATCCAACATTCGTCCTATGTTGTGATAATGAGCAGCCGTCCCCTGCTAGGTGATCGTCCTTCACCTTTGATGATCGTCCCTTATCATTACCTTTACTCTTTACTTTTGGTGGCCGTCCCCATCATTACCTCATTCAAATCTCCAGCGTGTCGGCCATCCCCGTCATTGTTTGATTCTCTACATCCTCAGCTTGTCGGTCGTCCCCGTCAGTGCTTTACTTACTATTTCATCCCCAGCAGTCGTCCTCTGCTCGGCGGTCGTCCTCCGTCGCTTTCTTTATACATATTACATTGTTTTTCATAATTTATATCCCTTTTCTTCTTCTACCCAGCGAGTGCAAATTTTGGACTGTCTTTGGTATTCAACCACAAGTTATCTTGTTCGTCTGCTAAGCCCGATGCTTACATCCTACACAACTAACTCATGTTTGAATAGGGGCAGCTGTAAACACCCCAAATTTACCCTCACTCTTTTCACACCATGGCTTGTGATCTTTCATCTTTGCATTGACATAAGCATTGCATTTCATATAGCATATTTGGTTCTTTACCAAAGTTCAGGTTCATCTACATCTAGGGTTTGTGATCTAAGCAATCCAAGGGTCATCTGAGCCACCTGAAAGACCATGAAGCTATTCAAAAGGGTCCATGTGTGGTCTATAATCATATTATGTGCCCCAAAGATCAACAAAGTCAAGAGAAGTCAAGGCATTGCACAAAGGTTCAAACTGAGCTAGGGTTTCACTGCACAAATGACCTGAAATTAGGGTTTTGGTTTCAGAGGCCTTAACCCCAATTGTTTTGGTCATTATTGTTTCTAATGTTCTTAATATGTTATAAGGATCCTACACACGAATTTTCATGAATAAATTCAATGGGGAAGGCATCTGATTAATAGATGACTTCTTGAGCAAGTCAATGCAAAATTAGGGCATCTGAGGCCCCCAATCATCCAACCAAAGGGCCCTCTCCATCATTTTGGGTGTATATGATCTTTATTTGATCTTAGAAGAGTTTAGAAGTTCACAAAATTGAATAATTTCAAGCCATTTGCAAAGTTGCCATTTTGGGAAAGTGACTTGTAATGTAAACTTGCCATTTTGGGAAAGTTTTTCAACCTCCTCTTTTTTCAAAAATGCTTCAAATGAAAAATTCTTGTTCATGAAAGTTGTAGATTGAATCATTACCTTTTCAAAAAGTACAAGAACTTGATCTAATTCATCCTAGAACTCAAGTTATGGCCTTGCAAAGTTGGGGGAAATCACTAAATTTTCACTTATGCACCAAAGAGGGAAATTTGCAAAAGCTCATACCAAGCCAATTTGTGACCTCTAATTGACTTCTAAGCATTACACAAACATGATACATGACCTAAAACTCAGAATTGCCCAAAGATTCATGCCATTTCATGCCTTGATCATCAAGAAATCCAAAAGGGGCCAAAACTTCATGAATTTGCAAAAAGGCACAAAACATCTCATCCACTTGCCACAGCTCATCAAATTTGTTCCCATAGCATTCCTTGATCTCAGCTGAACCAGGACATGCCCAAATCCCAGCCTGCCACTTGCCCATACCTCTAGAAACAACTTTCTTGACTTTATGCAAAAGGGACCATACCAATCAAACTGAGCCACAACAACTCCTCTGACCAATCACAACTTCACATACATGCCTCAAGGGTTACATTTCATAACATCTTGGAGCTCAGATCATCACACACTCTCATTTTTCAAAAATTTGCCTCAAACTTGTTCTCTTCGAAACTCATAGCTCAGCCATCAAAACCCCAAACGTTTTCCACCATTCATCTCCACATTCATCACTGATAATTTCCCACCCCTCATTTTGCCTTGAAACACCCCAAATCAAAAACACGATTTTCACTTCCCTTGACCTGAGCTCCACTGAACTTCACATAAAGGCCATATAAACTCCAACCAAGCTTTGCAAGCTCTTCAGGGGGATCATTGGAGGTGATTTGAAGCAAGGAACTGGTCAGAAAGCTCCAAAGGGGAAAGCTCCAACTCAGGTATCACCAAGAACAAATTTTCCAGAAATGTGATTTTAGGTTATAGAAATGTTCCTTATGCTTTGCTGATCATCATGATATGTTTACTTTTTAAAATGGTTGAGAAATGAGCATGTACTGAACCTCTGAAACTTTTCCAGTTTTTGCATTTTGATTCGTATCTCTTGATTCATGCCATAGAAATTTGTTTTGAGAGTGGATTTAGGTTTAGGGAGGTGAGGAGGAGTGATCTGGAGCTTTAGAGCTTTGGAAATGGCCTGGGGAAGAAGTTCACATTTTAGGCTCGTCGGAGAAGACGACCGGAACCACTATTTCGGTCGTCTGAAGGTGATTAGGGTTAGGGTTTGTAATTAGGGTTAATCTCCCCAGTTTGAATTCTGGCCCTTGGATGTGTTTTCGCGCGCAGGATGAATGGCCAAGATTGCCTCATTAGCCCTAATTCAGTTAATTAGTTTTAGTTAATTAGGATTAAAATTCAAACTTTCCAGATTGCATCCTGGCCTTCCATTCACGCGCCAAGTCAATTCCCGTCCCTGAGTTCAAATCCTGGCCCTTGGATCAGTTGACTTTCTCATTTAAATTGGTTTTATTTTCATTTTCTTGCATTTTCTTTATCATTTTATTAAAAATATCAAAACACTTTCAAAAAATTTCATTTTTTGCACCATGACTTTAAATATTTTTCTCATTCTGAAAATAATTTTTATTTTATTTTTTGCATAAAATTTGTATTTTTAAAATATTTAAATGTTTATTTTAATTAATTAATGGAAATTAATTAATTAAAATACCATTTAGGTTTCTAAAAATCACATTGCATCTTGACACATTTAGAGACATTATCAAACCATTCATACAAATTTCTTTTTGGTTCTTGATCTATTTTGACAATTTCTTTGAATCTAGGGTTCTTAAAAATCAATATTTTTAACCCTAACTTAGAAAGAAAAAAAATTCTGCCTAACCATGAAGGGTTTGATAATGATTCTTTTTGCATTGCATTCTACATATCATGTAGTTTCTAGGATAAAATTGGCATGAATTTATCTTTCATTTTCAATTTGTTTTGCATTTTTCCTTTTGAGGTACCTTAAAACCCTACGTAACTTAGAAAATTCATAACTTCCATTAGGTTAAGAGTTAGGTCTCCTCCTTTGGGGTGTGATATCATGTGGGATTAGGGTTCCTTTGATTTCATTTTCAATTTTTTATCTTGTTTTTTGCTTCTGATTTTGAGTTTTGCATCTCATGTTGCATATAAACCCTAATTTTTGCCTTCATTTGCATTCATCCTTCATATGCTTGCATACATGAACTTGCCATGACATTTTGTGCATCCACATGACTCCTATAACATACTAGGACACATTAGAACCATGCTTGGTCATTTCTTTATCCATTTGCCATGTTATGTATCCATTGCATTTCATAAGTTTTCTTGAACTTTTAGGTTTCAAAACATGCTTCATTTGCATCCCCATCCTTTGTATGATCATCCACATATCTTGACATGTATTTGCATCATCTCTTAGCATCATTAACATTATGAACATGCTTCTGGTTTTGGTTTGCATCATTGCACTCATTTCATTCTCTTTTCATTTCATTTCCTTTTGCTAACTTTTCAGGTGGTAAGTGTTTGAGAAGTGGATTTGCCTTCACTTCTCATAATCTCTTCTCATCTCTTTTATGCATCCTTGCTGCATTTTTATTTTGCTTTAGAGTGAGCTTTCTCATTCATGTTCATCTCTCACTTTCTTTATTCAAGCAACTTATCTTCTTAAGTGAAGTAAGTTAGCTTACTTCTCCTTTCTCCTCCTCCTTTCATCTTGTTCTTCCTTGGTGGCCTTTGAAGATCCTTCTCTCTCAAGCCTCACAAACCCTAGGATTTCCAAGCATGATAACAATTAGGGTTTTGGATAGTCCCCCTTTTAGTTTTATCCTTTGTGTCTTCTTTTGTGTCTCATTTCTCATCTCTTAATCAAGGACTAAACCTCAAAGGTTTTAAGACTTTGTAATTAAGCTTATGCCTGCATCCTTCTATTAGGATGGAGTGTATAAGTTTAATCCTAAGTGTCAACCCCTTAGTGTGTTTAAATCCTCTAATCAATCCACTTAATAATCACTAAGACATCGAGCTTGTAACTTGGGCCTTGCATTAGGGTTCTAATTCTTCCTTAATTGGTTAAGAAGGACTAACCCTAGAGTTAATGGACAAGTCCCCCTCAAGTTGTCTTACAAACCATAAAATCCACTTCTTGATCTTATCTTAACTAAAATCCATCTTAATAAAGGCTTTGTTTTGTCATGAGGTTAATCCCTAATCATGGATTAAGTTGAGGAGCCTTCCTCATCTTAAATGTTCTCATCTATTATCCTTCTATTAGGATGGTGTAATGAGTCCATTAAATCCTTGATTATGGCTTAAACTCATTACTTAACACCAAACAAAAACACAAAAACATTCTAATAATCACAAATAGGTTAATGATCTTAACCCTATATCATTGGTCATTAAGTTGAGGTGTTTACTTCATACTTAATGTACTCTCATTATCCCTAATCCAAGGGAGGATATAATGAGTTTACTAACCCTTGGTTTAGGCTTAAACTCATTAACTTATGACAAACTTCAAAAAACAATAAAAAACTGAAAACACCAAAACAAACAATAATCGTCTCCTCCGGGATTCTTTTCTCATCATCTTCACTCACAAACGAGAACTTGCTTCTTCCGTCTAATGCAAGACAACTAGCACTCGAGCCAGACGAGTCATACACTTGAGCATAGACAAGTAAGCAGTTCACAGTCAATTTATCTTTCAGTCTCTTTGAGTCGAACTACGGTGTTCTGACTTCCTCATTGCACGAGAGGATACGTAGGCATAACTTAACAGTTATCAAACAAAAGTCTCTGTGTCTTCCCCCTCTTTCCAGCTATTCTTTAAGCCTCATTTACCTTGAGCATCTCATCTCCTTCCTTTACACTGACACTGTCTATACATTTCACACTTTTGTTTTACACTGACACTTGCATTCTTTATCCAGCTTTTGCACACAAATTGCACTGACACTACCCCCATATAACACAAAGTTGTAAGCCTGGATCCCGTCGAGTACGACGGACAACCTGGGTGTTAATACCTTCTCAGGTTGTAACCAACCCCCTTACTCATTCTTTCTGGTTCGCAACCGTCTTATCCTTTCTTTTCCTAGGTTTATGCAGCATTACCTTTCCTTCGGGATAAAAATGCCTAGCTGGCGACTCTGGTCTTTTCTTTTCACCCTCACCTCGTTCGTTCGCGTCTGCACCGTTGATCTAGAAATAGGATTTTTACGGGAGCGACACTACCCGGTGCTACATATCAGAGCCGACCGACCAAAAGATACGAAGACAAGCTTCACAAAAACGACTCCGACACACCTAATCTGCAATGCCTCGTAGAGCATCAGAAAACAGCAGAAGGGTGAGAAACATTATCATAATAACATTGCATATAATCATATATCTCAACATATAACATATACATCAACATATTATCACCACAACACATCGTTCATACACATAAATCTCATATTATTTATGTCTATTCTTCATTTATATTCATTTCGCATAAACATACGACAAGCTATGTTTAAATCACACATATACATTCAATGTATAAATCACATACATATACATATATCAAACATGCATATATATCCGCAAGTATGTTCTTCACACATACCAATCATTTCACAATATTCCAAATAAACATATGCACAATCATGTTTATTTCCGCATATACATTACAATGTATAAAATGAAACTTATAGAGACCGACATACGACTCTATGCAGATGTAATTCGGTACCAACTCAACATTCAGCAAGTTCACTCAGGAACCAAATAGAATCATCACTCGTTACCTAAAGTAACTCCCCGTCGGGCATACGATGTCCCCCATTGCTCACACCCCACATGGGCACACAATGTTTCAGGATTACTCACACCTCACACGGGCACACAATCTGATCGCTCACACCCCACATGGGCACACGATCAATGTGAACTTAATCACACATCTCTCACACCCCACATGGGCCCACGATGTTTATGGATTGCTCACATCCCACACGGGCACACAATCTGATTGCTCACACCCCACACGGGCACACGATCATGTTGTAGTCATCGCTCACACTCCACATGAGCACACGACGCTACAACGGATTCACAAGGAACCCACAAGAATGCAGACATGATGCTTACATGCAAAATGACACAAAACATCCTTGAAAATGCATACATTATTCACAACATAATTATGCACTCATCATATACATTTAACATACCTATGCATACAATTCAAGCATAGTAATCACTTTCCCAATGGCCACAACATTATAACAAACCCACATTTCCATAATTAACTCATTTACATTTTATCGGAAAAGTCGGGAAAAAGTCGGCTAAAAATAATATCTTGTAGCATCAATAGTTTCTACACATTCCAAGCTTCGATTCGATATAAGGAACGCCTAAAACGGATACACGAAACTAAAGTTACGACCCAAAACACAAAACACAAAAACACATCACAAATTTCCAGGCTCGCTGAGCGACCTGGACGCTCGCTGAGCGAGGAAATCACTGGAACTTTCGCTCGGCGAGGAGGAGCTCGCTGAGCGAGCACTACGAATTCTGCAGCAACTCAGCTACGCAACAGTCCACTCCAAAACCCCACAAACTCATCCCAAGCTATCCAAACATGATCTAGCACACATTTCTAACCTCATACTTGGATTATAACAACATCTAACCTATTAATCCACCATTTCTAACAATTTCTACCAAAACCCTAACATTTTCATCTCTCTAAAACTCTCCAAAATCAAACTCAAACCAAACCCCGAGCATACACAATCATATACAATCTTAGAATAACAAAGGTTATCACCCTTACCCGTTCAATTCTTCTCCGCGGAGCAATCTTGAAGAAATTCTCTCTTTTCCTCTTTTCCTTCTCTTTCTCTTCTCTCTTCTTTCTTTCTCCTCTTTTCTTTCTTTTCTCTTTCTCTCTTACCAACTTTCTATTTCTATCTTTCTATTTCTATTTTATTTCTACTACTAATTCTATTTCTACACTTAACTCATTTTATCTCTTTTCCAACCAAAATATTATTTTCTCCCAAAATACCAATTCTAAACAATTCTAACTTATTACTAAAAGTAAAAGTCTAAAATACCCTCTTAATCAATTTTACCCGGAAACTTTCGAAACGGTAAAATCGCACCAACACATTAACATAACACATATTCACATATAATCACATTAACATAGCACATAATCATGTTAATTCTACAAACAATTCAATTCCCCATTAAATCAAATAAAGACTCAACAAAACAAATGGGAAAATCAAATCAGGGCGTTACAGTAGAAGGTAGAGGGGGAAACTTTGGTGGATAATAGTTGTAAGCCAAATCATAACGTATTTCTGGTCGAACATACGAAGGCAACTCCAGTTTCCCCAGCCTCTCTGTGAACTTGTGCTTCAAAGTCACTGCTACTTCGCCTATGGTTCGACTAAGATCATTTGGTTTGTAAATGGTTTCAAAATATTTTTGAAATCTATGGATTTCTTTAATGTGTTGTTGAGTACCTTTCTTTGTCCGATCCTGCACGAAAGCAAGAGTGTTTGTCAAAAGAGTGTTGAAAGTTATCACGTCAAAGAATATGGTAAGGTAATAGTCTTTCCACCAAACGTCAAACTCTTGAGTGCAGAGGAAAGATGGTCGAAAGACCACTGGTCGAATCTCCAACTTCTCATCAACGATTTTCTCTGATAACTCTATGCTCTTCTTTGCATTAAGGAAATAATGTAAAAAATGATGGAGCCTTTCTTTGGATAAATTGATTTTGGTTTTATTTGGATTAGCCTAAATTGTTGAAGAACAAGATTTGGTTGGTAAAAGATAGGAGAAATCTTGGTATTATTCATGTTGTGATGGGAAAAGAAGAACCTCGGTGTCAAAAAGGACTCCCAAATAACCAAGAACGTGTCTTCATCTTTTTGCATTTCCAGAGGGAGTTGTTTGGTGAACCACTTAGGTCCAATGGTTCTGTTTGCAAAAGGTGCCATATTTGGAGTGAAATTGTACCTCTTAGCAAACATCATTATATAGCTGGTGAAAGAACGTCGAAGGTTAATATCTTCATCAGATGTGGTTAGTTGTACTACCCTAGGCCATTCGACGGTCCTATTCTTCACTCCCTTCTCATCCACCTTGTTCTTGACTGGAAGGGAAGCTTCGAAAGTGGTATTGAGCCATAGTTATAGAAGCTAAAAGGGTCATGCTATAATCAGTTTTCCCTTCTCTTCGAAAGTCTTGAAGAATTACACGCTTTCACTAAGTGATTCATAGAGGTTTGCTAAAATCATGTCACTTATACAAAGGTTGTTCCCAACATGGAGTGGGTTGGCTATAGTAATATACTTTTTGGTAACCTGAAGGGAATAGGAGCAAAAAATGAACTTCGACAGCCAAAGGGTCAGAAAGGCTATATGTTCTACATCAGACACTTCAGCGGTATCTTCGTCATGATAGTGAACAATGAAAAGAGAATATGAGGCGAAGCTAGTGTTGAAAGCTATATAATTGTCATCCAAGACAGTGGGGTCAAAATCTCTTCCTATAGGACTTAGGCCCACTATAGCAGCTATGTCGAAGAAAGTTGGGGTGACCATCCCACAAGGGAGATGAAAGGTATTATATGTACTATCCCAAAAGTAAAGGGAGGCTAAAATCATGTTTTGGCAATAGTAAGGGCCTACTTTCGACAATTGAATTAGGTCGAAGATGTCAGTTTGCTTCCAAAATTTTCCCTTGACCCTTTAGACCTTAGTTAACCAAGCTAAGTAATTAGAGGGATCCTTGGTTAAGGGAAAACTCCTAAAAATTCTAGGTTGGTTCATATATGTTAAATCAATGGTTGCAGGAGTAGGTTCATTATCAAGATTTTCTACAGACGTTCCACTAAGCTTAGATTTTACTCCAGCCCCTATAGGTTTTGAATGAGAGTATGTGGGTAAGAACTCTTTCAAACGAGCTTGGTTAGTGTGTGGGTTAGGAAGTGGACCTAACATTGCATGACAAGCACCAGAAATCAGAATAGGAATTAATACATGGGATTTGTAAATGCTTGCCTTTTCTCTTTTGTTAGGAGGCCCAGGGACGTACTGTTGATTGCCCACGGTCTCTGGCCCAGACAACTTTTATGCAGGAGGGAAAGAGGTTGTATCCCTGGTTTTCTTGTTGCTGGAAGACACCATTGATAAGAGTAGAATAAGTTATTATTTTTGGAATGAAGAAAGGTTAAGAGCAGATTGTAGTAGAAGAAGAGTTGGAAGTGTAAAAGTTTTTTGAAGAAGTAAAAATGGGTATTTATAGAGAAAGGATTGGTAAAAAAACGTTTTAGTTTCTAATGATCATGGGACACGTGTGGAAATCTCAACGGTGATTGAAAAGTGATGATGAAAATGTTGAAAGTTGAAAAAATCATGACTAGCTAGGTTTTAGGGTGATGGGGATCATGTCCAAACGTGGGCTAGACGTGATGATTTAGGAAAAGTGTAATGATCAAGTTGTCTTATGATCTGACAAAGTCACATCTTGAAAACCAGCGTAATTAATGTAGGTAACATGGCGTCTGTAGCGGTAAAATCATGAGTGTAAGCTATTAGTTAACTTAACTCAAAGTAAACAGAGTTGCCACCGCGCTTTTATTTTATTCCCAAAGGAAAAGGAAAAAAGAGCGAATAAATCCTAATGAATCTAAAAGAAAAAAAGCTAAAAGAATCAAGCAAAGAACGAGTAAGGGGATAGGTTACAAATTGGGAAGGTTTTACGCACCCAAAATGTCTGTGGTACTCCACGGGAGCCCTTTGAAATATCTATTGCTTTTGGTTTGAAAATGTATTGTTTAAAAGAGATTGAAGAGATGAGAAGAGAAATGTTTTTTAAGATTTTTGTGTTTGAAGAGACGTCTGTCTCATGCCTACGTACCCACAAAGTGAAATGCGAGATCAAAACCTCGTAGTTCGTGGTACAAAATGTGAAAAAAATAATGTGTTGAATTGATTTTAAAATGTAAAGATAAGTCGTCATTCTTTAGCGGATAATTCCGCTAGAAAGAATGAATCATATCTAGACATATGAAAATGGTTAAAAAGAAAAGTGCACGAGGGCACAAAAACAATTGAGTGAGTTTTGCATTTTTTAAAGTATTTTGAAAAGAAAGTTTCGATATGCTTATGTGGTTTAGCATTTATTAAGAAATAAAATGAAAAAGGTAAAACCGCTTGACCTAAGTCAAGGTTTGATTATGAAAACGTTTGAAGTTTGAAAACAAAGAAGGTTTTGAAAATAGGAAGAAGATTTGAAAATTTAAGAAGTGGGAGGAGATGAAGGGACTATCCTAAGACTTGAAAGTAAAATTTAAGGGAAGAACAACCAAACCGTATGACAAGCATTCTTCGAAGCAATAGGATCTCATCTTCATAAACAAGTAAACCGAATCGGGCTAAAGTCTCCAATCCATAATAGCTAAAGCAAAGGAATAATCCTAGAATCTAAGTCCAAGACTCCAAGTCCAATGCTAAGGATAGTGGCCATAGTCCAAGATTAAAGTCACAAGTTGTTTAGACGTTTAATCCTTTATTAATATTTTTGTGTCTGAATGGACAAAGTAAAAAGCACAAGGATAACAATATAAACATAAACAATATAGTGAATGATATAGTATAATAAAAGAATAATATAAGAGATAAGGAGCGAGAGATTGAAATAAAGAGGATAAGGTGCGAGATGAATTAAAATGTTAGTATATTAATAGTATAATAATATTTACATAATAATGGTATGGTGAACTTAATCAACCACGACCAAAAAGGAAAAGTGACCAAAATCGAAGGCAACCGGATCCGCTTAGCATCTTACACTATAGCGATTAATCAAGGAAAACCGAATCGAATTCAATGAAATTTGAAAGGCGATTGGGAAACCCCAAAGCACCTACGCATCAAACATTCATAAGTCTCGATTCTTGATGCAATATGATTAACCACTTTGGGATTACGCGATCAACAAGAGATCTGGTCCACGAAAGTGCAAGTACCTAATTAGATTTTTATTCCGAAGTCGGGACACATTTAGGTCTATGTTAAGCAATCGCCGAGTAATTTACGAAGTAATTATCCTACAAATGAGGCCGGCCACCACCAATTAAGGTGCATAATGTTAGTGCTAATGCATGCGAGATAAACGATATGTAAATCGTTATCCGGACGCGATACCGCACAAAACTAAAGGTGAATACCAAATTGAGTCGTACTTATGGTATTCTTCCATCCTTAAGTTCAATCACTCATCTTGGTGGATTCAAGCATGAAAATGTATCACTAATGCAAAGTACCTTAAATGAATTGAATAATCCACTTAAAGGTAGTTTTGAGTTAATGAACATTAACTACTCTAATCTACACCCAAAGTTCATTGAAATTAAGGAGAAATTACTCCCAAGAGTGCTTCCCAAGGTAAAAATAAAAAGGAGGAAGAAGAAGAAGAAAGAGGAACCAAAAAGGGGCTTGAAACAAGCCAAAAACACCATTCTGACTTGTGTTAACCGGTTAACCAATTGGTTAACCGATTAACGCAAGCAGATTTTGGACAATCTGCGCTGTTTTTAAACTGGTTAACCGGTTAACCAAATGGTTAACCGGTTAACGCTGTACCAGATGCTAAAAAATGCAGAAAATTCAGCATGATCCATTTTGAAACCTTTTCTCAAACATTGGATGAACATGATCTGAATTTGCACGAATTTTAAAACCAAAATACAGTGGAATCCCTGCAATCAAATAACAAATAAAGATCCAAAGGATCTAGAAACAAAAGCACCAAAGATCTACATCTTGAATGTTGATGGTGAATATGGGTTTATGGAGGAAGATGAATTACCAAAAGCTCTTCTTCAAATTGGACCAACACAAGCTTAGATCTACTGAAATTGATGACCAAAAGAATGAAAGGATGAAGGTTTATCTCAAGTTAATCAAGAATTCAATGTGAATTCTTGATAACTTCAAAAGAAATAAATATGAGCTTTGGAGAATTTTGGTGTTGGGGGAGTATTTTGCAAGAGGTTTTGTGGCTATCAAAAGCTTCAAGGAATTTTTTGCAAGGTGAATTTGGCTATCAAAAGCTTCAAGGAATTTTTTGCAAGGTGAATTTGGCTATCAAAAGCTTATGAAATGAATGAAATTGTGGTCCTATTTAAAGGCCTTAGGTATGGAAATTTGGTGGAATGAAGCTTGCTTTGGTAATTTGAATTTAGGTTTGGTAATTGGAATTTTGGTGGGAAATATAAAAGAATGGTGATTAATGAGGGTTTATGGTAGGAAATGATCAAAGTGATGTAGAGAAATCAGAAACCAATGGATCTAGAATATTCCAATTAAATCAATGATCTAAGGGTGCTGAATTTAAATAAAAAAATTTAAATTTCGCATTGGTTAACCGGTTAACCAAACTGAATTTTGAATTTTTTGTTCAAACATAGCTGCTTGGTTGTTTCGACCCGATTCTTGTAGTTCGTCGAAGAAATGAACACATGATCCTTGGAAATCCTGTAAATGAATCAATTAACTCGGGAAATCCTTGATCAGATAAAAATTTGAATTATTTGCGGATTCACTTCGACTTTTTCTGTGAAATTTCGCTCGAGCTGCAGGACTGCTATTTTTTTGCTATTTTCACAGGGCTCCTCTTCCTGGAAAAAAAAGTTAGCAAAAGGAAACAAAATATTTTTTTTATTTTTATTAATGGTTAGTAAACATAAACAAATAAAGTAATTAAAGACAACGGTGATCCCCTGCGAGGCATAAACCTAACCCGAGAAGAACCGTTCAACCAGTGCGATCTTGTTTGTATGCAAGATGCATATGAGATGCGAAAAATCTTAGGGTCAAAAATTAGGGTATGACAGATGCCCCTATTTAAGTTTCTTCAATCCAGAGATATGAAGATTGACATCTTTGTTTCGTCGAGATGGAAGATACTTAAATATCAAAAACCCAATTTTTGGCCCTAAGAGGGCATAAAACTGGAATGGAATGAAATGAAACGAACGATATGAAATGATATGAAAATGTTATGATATGAAATAATATGAGATGTATATGAAATGCAGAGAAATATGTAAGAAACAAAACAACACATGAAAAAGAATAAACGATGGGGATAAAGAGAATGGAACTCTGACGGGGAAAAACAACATTCTAGAAACCACAATGTGGCTCAGCTGAGACGAAAATGTCCAAGAATGGCAATTGGACAGAAAGGATCACAACATCTAGGAATGGCACTGAATGAAGTGAGAAATAGTTACGAAAAAGTACACCAGAAGCATCCAAGGATGAAATTACTAACTATACTAGGGATATCCGAGAATGGCAATCGGAAAAACGTAATCACAACATCTGAGAATAACAATCAGATAAAAATGTGAATCACAACATCCAGGAATAGAACTGAATGAAATGGGAAAAGTTCGGGAAAGTACATCAACTCAATGATGACTCCAACATGGACATCCGAGAATGGCAATCGGAAGGAAAGTGAGCACAACATTCAAGAATAGCAATCAAATAAAATGTGAGTCACAACATTCCGGAACAGAACTGAATGAGATGGGAAAAAGGTCCGGGACAGTACATCAAATCAATGATGACTTCACTATGGACATCCGAGAACAATAATCGGAAAGGGAAGTGATCACAACATCCAAGAATAGCAATCAGATAAAATGTGAATCACAACATTCAGGAAAAGAACTGAATGAGATGGGAAAAAGGTCTGGGACAGTACATCAAATCAATGATGACTTCACTATGGACACCCGAGAATGGCAATCGGAAGGAAAGTGATCACAACATCCAAGAATAGCAATCAGATAAAATGTGAGTCACAACATTCAGGAATAAAACTGAATGAGATGGGAAAAAGGTTCGGGACAGTACATCAAATCAATGATGACTTCACTATGGACATCCGAGAACAACAATCGGAAAGGGAAGTGATCACAACATCCAAGAATAGCAATCAGATAAAATGTGAATCACAACATTCAGGAACAAAACTGAATGAGATGGGAAAAAGGTCTGGGACAGTACATCAAATCAATGATGACTTCACTATGGACACCCAAGAATGGCAATCGGATAAAAGAGGTGCAAAACTCTGAGAAGAACAACAAGTAGGTGAAGAAAAGGTTCTGGAGAGGCAAAGATAAATGCCAAGTAAGTTGGAATTTGATCACAAGGTAAGATGTTGAAAACAAAAAGACCTCGAAAAACACATAATGAGGACTAATACACTCAAAAATGCAAACGTTTGAAAATGGGGAATAACACACCCAAGAAAATAATATGAGAGAAAATGCTGACAACTAGTTTAGACTCTTAGAGGAGTGGAAAATATGGAAGATTGATTCCTCAACACGGAGATCTCTGCCATTCTGCTCTGAGATTAGAGATGCTATTATTGAACAAATCTCTGTCCCACCAGTAAACTGTATCAAGTTGAAAATATTTTGAGAGGAGTCATGAAAAGATGCTTTGAGATTCTTGAAGAAAATTGCCCCAAGTTCAATGACTGGTGAAGGTAAACTGATAATGGATTCAGTTCTTGACTACTGTCGGAGAAAATAATCACATCTTTGAGATAATTGTTGAGAAGAATAAATTGATCATGGCTTCAGTTCTTGAAATGAATGTTGAGAAAATTAACCCAGTATGAAACTTGTAGAGATTTTTCTGGTTAAACAAGTCTGAGAACAACTCGCATTGAGCAACAACTCTTGAACCATGGGACCCGGGAAGAACTTTCCCCTGATAAGAATCACTAACCAAGTTTCTCGACTGTTTGAAAATTCCTTGATGAGGAAAGTTTATTTGCAAATAAAAAATGTTTGTACAAACCTGGTAATTTTAATGCAAAGTTCATGCAAAATTTTGAAATCAAAAATCATTTTTGGAACGAAATTTATTGAGTAAAAGTAAATGAAAACATTGTCAAAACACGACGGTTGAGACAAAATGAAAGATAAAGCAAAGGTAAGAAACAAATGATTGGTAACAAACTTGGGAGTCAGTTTACACAACCTTGTTGTAGTATGCTTTTCAAAAGAAACCTGGATTCAATTAGGACTTTTGAAGGTTGTAACGTGGTCTGGTTCACGGTTTATGAAACAAAGGATGTAGGCTCAAAGTTTATTTGTACCCAACCCAACTTCGTGATGAACTCCAGTCCTACATTGAATTAATTCAGCCTATGCATTCAAGTTCCAAGAAATTTGGGATTACACAGATGAAGATAGTTCACAAGCCCCGGGATGTTGAGATAGCAGTCACTTCTTCCTTTTGTTATTTCGGGTGAGGACTTTGGTTAACTCACCTTATTTTTGCTGAGGATTTTGAAGACCTCTTGATTGATCTTTCTTTTATTATCCCTAAATTTTGCCTGAACTGTGTCATTTTGAGCTTACAGTCAGCGGGATGCCCCAGTTTTTGCCTAAGTCTCCTTCATAGGTTTTGACTTAGCGGGCTTTGATTTTTTTCATCATTTTTGTTAATATCATTTTTTTTAAGATAGTGATTGCATGGCTTAATGATTACGGCGAACCATCATTGGCTTTTGAATTGAGAGACATCTTCAACACTTCTTGATGTGTGTGAAAGAAAGCTTGAGATTACAATCTTTATTGAAAGGTGTCTTGAATGATTCTCTTGTACTTGAATGTGTATTAGAATTAATTGAGAACTACCCATTCCCAGGTTAAAATTGCGGGTTTTTTCGAATAGAAAGAAACTCCAACTTCAAGGCTCAAAGGGGTTGACAAGGGATTAACTTCCATATTTCTCCAGTGTTTGGGATTTGAAACAATGCCTGTATATCATCAGCCAAGTCTCACTTGAAAGCATACCAACAACAATTATGGGTATCTCGTTTTCATCATTCTCTCTCCAATCATTGGTAAAGCTTGAGAAAGAAAAATGAACTTGAAATATAAAGCATAAAGATGCAAATAATAAATGAAATTGAATCAAAACAAAGCAATCCTCATTTCATTAAAATCAACATGAAAGTACAAACAATGTTTAAAAGCAAACAAGTCAATACAATTGAAGAAAATTGCAAACATAAAGAAACAATGGCTTAATGATCCATCAGCAACAAGGATGGCCTGTCTCGTCTGATATTCTGGCCTTGAAGATAATCTGACAATTGAAGTCCTCTGAAGATTCATTTCTCATGATTCGGAAAAGGATTGTTGACAACATTAGGATTTGTATCCTCAAAAGTGATCATCCCATTTCTGACAAGCTCTTTCACTTTAGCCTTCAATGCAAAACAGTGTTCCAAGTCGTGACCAGTTCCACCTTGATGAAAATCACAGCGAAGATCTGCTTTATAACCAACCGGAAGAGGATCTGGAACAGGAGGCGCAGGCCTAGTAGTAATCCAACCATTATGGACCAAGTAAGGATACAACTCAGCATAAGTCATCGGAATAGGATCAAAGTTTGGCCTGCCTCTAGCATTAAGATTCTGGTTCTGGCCAACATTCCTTTGAATAGATGGACCATTGATCATCGGAGCAACTGCAGTAGGGTATGATTGTTCATGGTGTTGTTGTCTGCGACGAGTTATCCCAACAACACTTGCTTCACCAGCAAAAACATTGACTTGAGGCATGACAATCCTCTGAGATTGAGTTTCCCTAATGATCAAAGCATGTAGCACCTCCATGATCTGACTCACATTGCTTTTCAGCTCATCAAGGTATTCCCTAACTTTCTTGTTGTGTTGGGCTTGATTTTCCATTCTCAATCTGATAGCAACTCGAGTTCCGTATCTGTGTTGAGGAAACAGCTTGACAGATCAACAGACAACTGAAGAAGGAAACAACCGGGATGAGTTCCCACACAACTCAGATGAACTCAAGAATATGCAAGGATGCCATGATATGGAATGTTCATTTCCATTTTCAGAAAACAACTCGATTATTGCAAACATGGTCAACATCAAGAATATGATCATGAAAAATCTTGACAAAAAGGAATATTTGCTTTTTCCAATATTTGCAATAATCAGAATTGTTTTCCTTGAAAAATGGTTGTGATGATGATCATGATGAATATTTAGATGCAACAACCACAAACAAGATCACGCAAAGCACACAGGTTCAAAGGTTCGGACCACGAGCATGGAGTCAAGGGATAAGAACCAACAACCCACAAAGGCATGTACTAAGGTTTGTCTTCATTGTACCTGCAGAAAACCAAAAGGGTTCTAACAGAGGAGCCCGAAGTTAACAGCCATCTTTAGAATATCATCGGTACGTCGGATTACTCCCCAACCGATAACATTCTTAAAATAGACCTCGTCCGAGTGTAGTATCGCGTGACAACCACCTTAGGTTTACACCCGGATAGTTTCCGCACTACGTTCCTAAATTGGCTTGGATGGGTTAAGGGTTCTACGGTCCTCAATATGATCAGCTCAAGGTCGGAAAATAATGCCACGTATGATTACTCATCATGACATTGATAATCCAAGAGAGCTTAACCGAGTGGAGATTATTGAATTGATATAACTTTGGACTACTCCATCGCTTATCGCTTCGAATATCGTCGTCCTATCATAAGTTCAACTCAGATCCGGGTTAGAATCTATCTCACTCACAGAGGATCACCAAAACCGAAACGGAACAAGCGATAACAAACAAATCAAACCAAAGCAGTAAATAAATCAAAGTAGGCCGAATCCACTTAGAGATTACTCCCCAGCAGAGTCGCCACTTTTCTGTAGCGGTAAAATCATGAGTGTAAGCTATTAGTTAACTTAACTCAAAGTAAACAGAGTCGCCACCGCACTTTTATTTTATTCCCAAAGGAAAAGGAAAAAAGAGCGAATAAATCCTAATGAATCTAAAAGCTAAAAGCTAAAAGAATCAAGCAGAGAATGGGTAAGGGGATAAGTTACAAATTGGGAAGGTCTTACGCACCCAAAATGTCTGTGGAACTCCACGGGAGCCCTTTGAAATATCTATTGCTTTTGGTTTGAAAATGTATTGTTTAAAAGAGATTAAAGAGATGAGAAGAGAAATTTTTTTTAAGCTTTTTGTGTTTGAAGAGACGTCCGTCTCATGCCTACGTACCCACAAAGTGCAATGCGAGATCAAAACCTCGTAGTTCGTGGTACAAAATGTGAAAAGAATAATGTGTTGAATTGATTTTAAAATGTAAAGATAAGTCGTCATTCTTTAGCGAATAATTCCTCTAGAAAGAATGAATCATATATAGACATATGAAAATGGTTAAAAAGAAAAGTGCACGAGGGCACAAAAACAATTGAGTGAGTTTTGCATTTTTTAAAGTATTTTGAAAAGAAAGTTTCGATATGCTTATGTGGTTTAGCATTTATTAAGAAATAAAATGAAAAAGGTAAAACCGCTTGACCTAAGTCAAGGTTTGATTATGAAAACGTTTGAAGTTTGAAAACAAAGAAGGTTTTGAAAATAGGAAGAAGATTTGAAAATTTAAGAAGTGGGAGGAGATGAAGGGACTATCCTAAGACTTGAAAGTAAAAGTTAAGGGAAGAACAACCAAACCGTATGACAAGCATTCTTCGAAGCAATAGGATCTCATCTTCATAAAAAAGTAAACCGAATCGGGCTAAAGTCTCCAATCCATAATAGCTAAAGCAAAGGAATAATCCTAGAATCTAAGTCCAAAACTCAAGTCCAATGCTAAGGATAGTGGCCATAGTCCAAGATTAAAGTCACAAGTTGTTTAGACGTTTAATCCTTTATTAATATTTTTGTGTCCGAATGGACAGAGTAAAAAGCACAAGGATAACAATATAAACATAAACAATATAGTGAATGATATAGTATAATAAAAGAATAATATAAGAGATAAGGAGCGAGAGATTGAAATAAAGAGGATAAGGTGCGAGATGAATTAAAATGTTAGTATATTAATAGTATAATAATATTTACATAATAATGGTATGGTGAACTTAATCAACCACGACCAAAAAGGAAAAGTGACCAAAATCGAAGGCAACCGGATCCGCTTAGCATCTTACACTATAGCGATTAATCAAGGAAAACCGAATCGAATTCAATGAAATTTGAAACGCGATTGGGAAACTGTAAGCTCATAATTTCGACTTGTTGAAATTTGTAACTTGAAGTCATTTCTGTTAAAGAACAATGAAAGTGAAGAAATTCAAGAAATGTTGACAAGGTTAAAAGCTCCAATGTTTCGACAGAAGGATAAGTAATGTTCTGGCAAGACAAGTTTGGAAAATTTTGTATAGCTGAACCTTTGACAAGATGACTGTATCTTTCGACACTTTGAAAAGAAGAGTTGTTGGACAGAAGCATTATTTGGCAGATTTTGAAAGGGTTTTTCTTCTTTGAGACTTCGACAGATTGAAGAGGTGTAATGTTTCGTCACCAAAAGAAAAGAGTTCAAAATTTAAAAGTTGCAACCTTTGACAGTTGGACACGTGGGAGTTTCAGAGAAGGAGATTGCATGCAGGCTGACACTTTTCATTTAATTATGATTTTTCCATTCTAGGCAGTTACTTTGTTTGTATATAAATAGAATAGTTTGTGTTTAGAATAGGTGTGTGAAAACTTTTATAAAATTCCTGTAAATACTCTAAGTACCCAGTGTGAGAGAAAATGAGTTTGATATTTGGAACCATGTACGTTTGAACACCATTTATCTTTTAAGTTATTTAAATTATCAGTTGTTTCATCAAGTTTATTTTATCTTCAAGCTTTATTTACTTTTCTGCAAGTTACATCTTTCGACACTTTTCTTACTTTTATTTAAAACTTCACTTTATTCTAATTTTAATTTTAAACTCAAAGCATTGAATACTTTGACATTATTAACAAAACAAACCACAAATCATTCACAAACACTAGGAGTAGTTCGACAAAATAATTGCACATGTGTCCTAGGACTTGTTTGGTTGGTCCTGCAAGTAACCCAGTCTTCTGAGAGATTGGTTAACCAGAGGTTGTTCGCCAGAAATCACAGCGAACAAATTGGCACACCTGGTGGGACCAGTGCAGTTAATAAAATCTAATAGAGAACTTTCTTAGACAAATTGTTCCTTGCTGCGTTGTATGATTCTTAGAAGCGGTAAACTAGCCGTAACCGACGTAGAAAGACCAAAGAGAACAAGAGGAAGAAGGATTGCTAACTTGCCAAATACTTCAAACAATCCTGACGAAACCATTCCAGTTTCCAATCCCGTCCCTTCGTCAGGAGGAATACCAGTTTCTGGCCCTGTTTTAGAACAAATTAGGCCTCCATTAGGGGATTTGATACCAACAGGTTCAGGGTCCCAGAATGCGCCTAGTTCTTCCACCATGGGACACGCCAGACCCATTGGAACCCCTCCCCCTGGAGGAAACACCTTCAGACCATATCTGAATTATTCTCAGCCCTTGACTGGGAGGGAACAACCATATGGAATGCCAACTTCAATGATGGCAAGCCTACATAATTCGTCACCATTATTCTCTGATGCTATGGTTCAAATGTCATCACCATTGCAGGGATCAGGATATGGTGGAAATGGAAATAAAATAAATCAAGTTCCACCAGGTTTCCATATGCCCACTATGACAAACCATTCTGCACAAGTAATTCGTCAACAGATGGATGAAAGCAATCATGATATGGTGCAGGCATTGACACAACAAATGGGGGAAGTGTTCAATCCTTTAATACAAAATACTACCCAAACAAACCAAATATTGGCAGAACAGATGGCACGCATTGCTGATTTTTTTGGAGTCCCTCAGGCACAACAAAGAATGCAATTGAATCAAAATCCTGCCAATAGGCCTGTCGAAGAGGAACTTACTATAAACCAAAGGCCATTAGGAAACCCTCATGAAAATCCCAGGGGCCAAGAGGTAATAGTTGAACAGCCTAATGTAGAGGAACCCATTCGACAGGAACCAAGAAGAATAATAGTCCAAAGAGACCAAAATGCTGATGAAATATTACAGCAGAGAATGCGTTACAACAACCTGCCTGTCGAAAATAATATTGCAACTATGGTTGAGAGAATAATGGCGCAGAATGGAGTGAACGTGGGATTACAAAGGCCTAGTTATACTTCCCCTTTGTCTGAATACGTTCTGCAACAAGAGTTACCACCAAGATGGAAAGTCCCCAAATTCACCAAATTCTCAGGGGATACTAGTGAGTCCACCATAGAACACGTAGCGCGTTATTTGATAGAGGCAGGAGAGATTGCTAATAATGAGAACTTAAGGATGAAATACTTCCCAAGTTCTTTGACAAAAAATGCTTTCACTTGGTTTACTTCTCTTCCTGCAACTTCAATATTCACATGGGCCCAATTAGAAAGATTGTTCCATGAACAATTCTATATGGGACAAACTAAGATAAGTTTGAAAGAATTGGCAAGTGTCAAAAGAAAATTCTCTGAACCTATAGATGATTACTTGAATAGGTTTAGATTATTAAAAGCCAGATGCTTTACACAAGTGCCAGAACAAGAACTAGTCGAAATGGTTGCAGGGGGTCTGGATTATTCCATAAGGAAGAAACTAGATACCCAGTACTTAAGAGACATGGCACAACTGGCAGATAGAGTAAGGCAAATAGAAAGGCTAAAAAATGAAAAATTTAGATCAAATAAAAACAAGAAGGAAAGAGTGGCCTATGTAGGAATAGTTCAAGAAGATGATTATGACGAAAACGAACCAGTCATTTTCGACCAGCAAGAAATTGATCTGGCAGAACTAAAACAGGGGCCTCCCTATTCCTGTAAAGTTTTAGCCCCGTCGAATGGAAAAAATCCAGTCGAAGTGGAAAAGAACGACAGGTTCCCTAAAAGAACCTATACATTCGACATCACCAAATGTGATGAAATTTTTGATTTATTAGTCAAAGATGGTCAGTTAATAAAACCAACAGGCACTAAGGAGCCTCCTGTGGACCAACAGAAAAAGAGAGGTTTTTGCAAATACCATAATTTCTTGGGTCATAAAACTTCTCAATGTTACCTTTTCAGGGATCTTGTCCAGAATGCAATCCAAAATGGAAGGCTGAAGTTTGGAGACAAAGCCAAGCAACAGATGAGGATTGACTCCAATCCTATGCAAGTTGTGGAGGCCAATTATGCTGAACCAGAAATGGTGAATGTGGTCGAAATGGAGATCATGGCTGAGGAAAGTTTTGAAATGGTAGAAGTTACTGAAAATTTCGACACCAACTTCACCATGATAGAGGCTGCTGAAGGTTTCGACACCCATGTAAATGTGGTGGAAGGGACTGATGACCTTACTGACCAGACTGAAGAAGAAGTCAAAGCTTCTTAAGACTTCGACAGGGAGAATGCCATTGAAACTACTGAAGGTTTCAACGAAAGAAATACAGTCAAGGTGGGCAGAAGCTTCGACAAGAAAAACTATAAAAGATATGCTGAGCATGGGGTGATCTGGGACACTATAGGAGAACCCAGTGGGAAGTTTGACTTCATGGTAAAATATTCAGCACCACCAAGCTCTAGAACTGACATCAGCAAAATCAAACCCACAGGATGGGGAGATTCTTTCAAAAATAATGAGGAGGAGGAGGATAACAAAACCCTCATTGTCCAAAAAGAGGCCACTGAGGGCCTTAGCCAGGACAAGATTAAAAGAACAGAGACTGCAGACAATGCCCTCATTGTCGAACCAATAAACAGAAGTACAAGCAAAACTGAAGAAGATTCTGTCGAAGGTGTTGCACAGTGCTGCAAATACATCTATAAGGGCTTACACCCAAAGGGCAGTATGAATCAGTTGAAAGAGAACATCCCTGAGGAAATGATGCTAGTCGAAAAAATGAACAAATTGAAAATCACAACTGAACAAAATGCAAGGATTCATATGGTGGAAGTCACTCAGAAGATAGGACCAGACACCAACAAGGGAAAGAAACATCAAGAGAAGCACCAGAAGCTAGTATACCTAGAGGAAAATGAAAGTCTTGTCGAATTCATCCAGAGGTGTCAGAAGAAGAACGCAGAAGTTATGCTTTGCCCAAGATGCAGCACTGTGTTCGACAGGAAAGCGGCTGATGACTTAGAAGCGGCAGAAAAGACCCAGAGGAAAAGAAACTGGGGGGCAGTTCCACCAATCAGGAATGAAAGGTTCGACCCAAGAAGAAGGGAGCATCATATCCAAGGAATGGGAGAAAGACGTTACAACACCTATAAACCATCCAACAGACCAAACGATGACAAATGGGTTCAACCTATAAGAGATTCCCAAGGTCAGAAGAGATGGAAGAGTTTTGAAGTGAATAGGGGTGCCTCAATAGAAGTAAAAAAGGAGGCAGAAAAAGCAAAGCCAAAGTACGTCTCTGAAAACTACAAAGGGAAGAATCCTATGTCCAGGTCCCAATGGAGAAAATTCCAAAGGCAGAAGAGAATGGAAAAAGAAACTGTAGAACACAAAAGGTTTGGGCAGAAGGAAGCTGAGTCAAGCAAGTGTGAGCAGACTACAAGCAAAGGGGGATCTTTGGCGAAGGAAAAACCCCCTCAGAAGAATGAACCTAGTGACACAACAGAAATGCAGAAAACAAACAACAAAGTACCAGAGGACGAAGAAGTTACAGATGACTTTACTTCAGAGTCTGATGCGTCCTTCGACGTAACTTGCAACGTGGTTTCTGTGTTGCCCAAAGACTATGACAGGATAATGGAAGTCGAAGACGAAGAAGATGATATGGCAGATGATAGCATAGGCCTTAAGCATGTATGCTACTACATAATGAACAATGGTTGTGTCGAAGAGCAAAATGCTTTCTTCGAAAAGCCGGATGATGTAATGAAGGCTCATTTAAAACCCCTATTCATAAAAGGAAAGATAGAAAACGTGGGTGTCAATAAAATCTTGATAGATGGAGGAGCAGCTGTGAATCTAATTCCTCATTATATGATAAAGAGGATTGGAAAAGATGACTCCGACACCAAGCCTCACAACATGGTGTTGTCCAACTATGAAGGTAAGGTAGGGACAACGCTGGGGGTAATACAACTGAACTTGACTGTAGGGTCCATTACCAGGCCTACAATGTTTGTGGTGATAGCATCAAAAGCAAATTATAACTTGTTGTTGGGAAGAGAATGGATCCATGGAATTGGGGTTGTGCCATCCTCCATGCATCAAAGGATAGCAATCTGGAGGCCAGATGGGATTGTCGAAAACATAGAAGCAGATCAAAGTTACTTCACAGCTGATGTGAACAATGTCACTAGTTGCAACTTCGACAAGAACCTGGCCCACATAGCACCATGCAATCCTGCTGCTTTCGACCTAACAGCCTCCGACAATGCTTATTGTTCCATGTACCTCCACCCTACGCATGGTTTCCATTGGGATAAAGAAATAATTGGGGAGACAAATTACACTTGGGGAACTGCCCATGTCAATCCAACTGGGTGGGGAAGTGAGTTCAGTGAAAATGACTGAAGCATCAACAATAGAAAATATTTTGGCTTATATAGCCGAAAAACAACTCAAAGCGGCCCTTGAGGCTGAAGTAAGAAACATGGTTGTTGAAGCCAGCACACAAGTTGTCGAAGAACAACACCCTCAAGAAAATATTGAGGAACAACATACAAAGCAGAGTTTTGAAGAAGACTCTGATGGCGAATGGCAAAATCAAAGGCTTGATGCCATTTATGATGACGAACCCTTGGGGTTTGAAAAAGATCCAACCTCAACCAATATAAAAATGGTGGCACAGGATCCTTTAGAAGAAATTAATCTGGGGCTGGGGGCAGAGAAAAGGCCAACTTACATCAGTGCCAAGATGGATCCTCAGCTCAGAGTCAAAATAATCCAACTGCTGAATGAGTTTAAAGACTGCTTCGCATGGGATTATGAAGAAATGCCTGGTTTAGACAGAAATTTGGTCGAATTGAAGTTGCCAATACTGGAAGGGAAAAAGCCAATAAAGCAGACCTCCAGACGCTTCGCACCAGAAATTCTGTCGAAAATCAAAGAGGAAGTCGAAAGGCTTCTGAAATGCAAGTTCATCCGTACAACAAGGTATGTCGAATGGATTTCTAATATTGTTCCTGTGATTAAGAAAAATGGCAAACTAAGGGTATGCATTGATTTTAGAGACCTAAACTCAACTACCCCTAAGGATGAATATCCTATGCCAGTAGCAGAAATGCTAGTAGATTCTGCAGCAGGCCATGAGTATTTAAGTATGCTTGATGGGTATTCTGGTTATAACCAGATTTTCATTGCTGAAGAAGACATTCCAAAAACAGCTTTTCGTTGTCCAGGAGCGATAGGAACATATGAGTGGGTAGTCATGCCCTTTGGTTTGAAAAATGCTGGAGCTACTTACCAAAGGGCTATGAATTCTATTTTTCATGATTTCATTGAAACATTTATGCAAATTTATATAGATGATATTGTGATTAAATCTACCTCAGGCTCAGACCATATTGACCACCTTCGACAGTCCTTTGAAAGGATGAGGAAGTTTGGTTTGAAAATGAATCCCCTTAAATGTGCTTTTGGTGTGCAGGCAGGTGACTTCTTAGGCTTTGTGGTCCACAAGAAAGGGATTGAAATTAATGAAAACAAAGCCAGGGCCATAATGGAAGCGAAAGCGCCATTGACAAAGAAGGAATTGCAGTCTCTACTGGGGAAAATCAACTTTCTCAGAAGATTCATCTCCAACCTTAGTGGAAAAACACAGGCCTTCTCACCTCTACTTCGACTGAAGAAGGAAGGCTTCACTTGGGGGCAAGAACATCAAGATGCCTTCGACAAGATCAAGGAATATCTAGCAAGTCCTCCAGTTTTAATATCTCCTTGTCGAAAAAGAAGCATGAGGCTCTACATCTCAACATCTGACAGAACATTGGGAAGCATGCTTTGTCAGGAAGATGAACATGGCGTCGAGAGAGCCATCTATTATCTCAGCAGAGTCTTAAATGATGTTGAAACTAGATACAGTATGATAGAGAAATTATGTTTATATGTATATTTCTCTTGTACAAAGTTAAAGCATTATATACAACCCATTGATGTATATGTATCTTCTCATTTCGACGTAATAAAACACATGTTGTCTAAATCTATTCTACATAGTCGAATTGGAAAATGGGCTTTGGCTCTGACTGAGTATTCTTTAAAATATATGCCTCTAAAAGCTGTCAAAGGACAAATGGTTGCTGACTTTATAGCTGACCACTCCATACTTGGAGACGAAATAAATTATGTCGAAAGAGAGCCTTGGAGATTATATTTCGACGGTTCCAGTCATAAAAACGGAACAGGTGTTGGGGTATTAATCATTTCTCCCAATAAAATTCCAACAAAGTTCAAGTACAGAATAGAAGGTTGTTGTTCAAATAATGAAGCAGAATATGAAGCTTTAATTGATGGACTTGAAATTTTGTTGGAATTGGGGGCAACAGAGGTCGAAATAATGGGTGACTCTGAACTGGTAATAAAACAATTGACGAAAGAATACAAATGTGCCAAAGAGAATTTGATCATGTATTTTGTGATAGCCAATAGACTCCTCAAGAGATTAGACAGTGCAACCTTTAGACACATTCCTCGACTAAAAAATCAGGAAGCAAATGATTTGGCTAAACTAGCATCAGGCTACAGAGTGTCGAAGGAAAACCTGGAGAAAGTTGTCGAAGTAAGAGGAAAAGTATTATCCACTAGACTGTCTCCATCTGATTTGGAGACCATAAGACTGGGATATGGTGATGAGGAAAATTTTGAAATTTTCAATGTAGATGATCCAGGGGTGGGAGATTGGAGAAAACCTATCAAGGATTATTTACAAAATCCAAACCAGATAGTCGAAAGAAAGATCAAGTATAGAGCTTTAAGTTATGTACTCTTTGGAAATGAGTTGTTGAAAAAGACTGCAGAAGGAGTCTTACTAAAGTGCTTAGGAGAGACTGAAGCTTATATAGCTTTGTCGAATGTGCATAGTGGTACGTGTGGTGCACACCAGGCAGGGCACAAGATGAAATGGTTACTATTTCGACAGGGGATGTATTGGCCAAAAATGTTGAAGGATTGTGTCGAATTTGCAAAGGGATGTCAAGAATGTCAAATTCATTCAGGCATACCTCATGTGCCAGCAAATGAGTTACATTCCATTATAAAGCCATGGCCATTCAGAGGTTGGGCTTTAGATTTGATTGGTGAAATTCGACCAGACTCTTCAAAAGGGCAGAAGTACATTTTAGTTGGGGTAAACTACTTCACTAAGTGGATTGAAGCCATACCACTGACGAACGTGGATCAGGAAGCAGTCATAGACTTCATCCAGAAACATATAATGTATAGATTTGGGATACCAGAGACTATAACCACTGATCAAGGATCTGTGTTTACTGGAAGAAATATGCAGGCATTTGCAAAAGAGACAGGTTTTAAGTTTCTAACTTCGACACCTTATTATGCCCAAGCAAATGGTCAGGTCGAAGCAGCCAACAAAGTGGTGATAAATCTAATAAAGAAGCATGTGGGTAAAAAACCTAGAAATTGGCACAAGACTCTGGATCAAATCCTTTGGGCTTGTCGAACGTCTCCCAAAGAAGCAACTAATTCTACCCCATTTAAATTAACTTACGGACATGATGCAGTATTACCGGCCGAAATCTGTTTATAGTCAATACGAATTCAAAGGCATCATGAGATTCCATCTGAGATTTATTGGAGTATGATGATGGATGAGTTGGTTGATTTAGATGAAGAGAGGTTACGTGCTTTAGAATTAATAAAAAGGCAGAAGGAAAGAGTTGAAAAGTTTTACAATAAGAGAGTAAAGTTTAAAGCCTTTTTAGTTGATGATTTAGTTTGGAAAGTAATTTTGCCCATGGAGAAGAAAGATAGATTGATGGGAAAATGGTCCCCTAAATGGGAAGGACCTTTCAAAATTTTAAGAGTTTTTTCAAATGGTGCATATGAAGTCGAAGAAATAGAAAAAGACAGGAGAGTGCTGAAAATAAATGGCAAATATTTGAAGAAGTATAAACCAACATTGCAAGAAATAAAAATAGGAATAGAATGAAATTGCAAATAAAAGCTTGTCTTCGCCAAACAGATGGCGTAAAGTAACATTACATAAGAAATTGCTAAAACTCTTAAAACATTAAAAAATTCCTATTTTCTATTGCAAACTACTGTCGAAGGAAAGTTGCTTTGAGCTCGTCAAATTTCTTCTTTTGAAGCTGAATTCGCAGAGACTCTTACTAACAGTCAGTTCGTCAATCTCTCTATGAAGTTGTTGGGCTATTTCTGCATGTTGGAGACCCTTTTGAAGCTCCCTGTCGATTTCTTCTTGGTTGGGCTGTTGGAGGGTGGCCTGACGTTCCTTCTCTTGGAGGATTTTCTTCTGAAGTTCAGCAATCTGAGCTTGATAAGCCTGAATGTTGTTTTCGCACTCAGCAGCAGCTTTGGAGTAATCTTCAGAAAGTTTGTTCAGCTCTGATATTTTGTCTGTCGAAGAAGCTACGACATTCCATTATGAGACTTGTTCTTCAGATTTGGCTGTGATGTTCTGAGAAAATTCTTTTTGACGAACCAAGTCAGCGCTTACAGAGTCAATCATTGACATCAGGTCCATCACCAGACGACTCTCTTCAGTCGAAGCCTCCAGCAGATTGGCTCGTTTCAGGAGTTTCTTTAAGTCATACTGTGCAGAAGGATTTTCAGCCAGAGTCTCAAACAGGTCCACCCCAAGGATATTTGCTTTAATCTCATCCATGATAACACTGATGGGTTGAATGTCAGAAGTAGCCCCTGAAGCTGTCGAACTGCTGTGGGAAGAGTCTTGGAAGTTGTACCTGGAACTGAGTAAAGCTTTTAGATATTCCAGAGGCTTTCTTACTTTTAAGCTCTCAATTTCCTCATGTGACAAGCTTGTCGAGCCCGTATTTAAAGGGGTGTCTGCTGGAGTTTCTGTTGAAATAGGAACAGCTTGGGTACTTCCTCTAGGGTTCAGGTTTGTGTCTGATTGCTTCGACAGATCTTCTTCTTCTCTGACAGCTTCCTTATCAGTATTTGTTGTATCAATAGGCTCTTGGGGTTGTACTACATCCTGGTCTGGGACAGCTTTTTCAACTGCTGTTGCATCAATTGGTCCTTGAGTTGGTGCATCCTGGTCTGGGGCAGTCTTTTCCTCCACAGTAAAATCTGGGCGAAGAGGAGAGTTATTGCCAGAAGACTCAGAGTCACTGATGTCGAAATCGTCGAAAGTCTGAGGGCCATAGACACCAGCGTCTGGAGTGGTTTCTTCTTGAAGCCTTTCAGCTAAAGTCTTCTCAGAGTCAGAAGGAATAACCTCTTCTTGAACCTTGGAGGTTTCTTCGACATCAATAATAACCTGAAGAAAACAGAAAAGGGAAGTTAAAAATAAAAAATTATATGCAGTTAAGACTGTGAATATTGTCAGTTGAAAATTAATACCTGAGGGATCTCAGTGTGAATGCTTGAATCCCCACTTTTCTCACTTCTTGAGGGGATTTTGTTGGTTGGACTGGCAGGAGGAGTTCGTCTATGAACTATGGATCTTTGGGAAGCCACTGTTTTTATTTTCATACCTTTGTTTCTTTTCAGAGGTTGAGGTTCAGGAGATTCATCCTCAGACTCTTCGACACTCTCTTCTTTTTCTTCTGGTTTTCTTTTCTTGGCTGGTGTGCGAGTTACCTGAGGTATGCAAAAAGAAGAGATGTTCAGTATGAGGGAATATTGAAATATATAAAGAAGAAGAGGGAGGTGTTTTTATTCGTCGAAACCTTTTTGGCAGCTATGGGCGATTTTTCGACTGTCTTGGAGGAGGTCCCTTCACCAGTAGTTTTCTTGACAATTCTAACAGCTGAAAGAGAAAGAATTGCATGAACATTGATATAAAATATAAAAGGAGTTAGAGATAAGAGGAGGAATGTAATTTCTTCGACACCTTCAAGAATGGGTTCTTCCACACTAACATGTTTTATCCCAACATGAAGGTGCCCAGTGAAGTTGCCCAAGTAATACTTCGTCGGAACCACACGTTCGGCAAGTTTCTTGCTGGACTCGCGAAGCAGTTTTAAATGAGATCCATACACAAACCAATCTGGGAATGGAGGGCACAAGGCCACACCAAATTCTGCAGAAGGGAGTGGGGGAAACCTTGGAGGAAAGGAGGTGAAAGAAAAGTTGTAACGTGCATGTGGTGGAATGTACGAAGGCACCCCCAACCTATCCAATTTTTCTGTAAATTTCTGTTTTAAAGTTACTGCTGCTTCGCCTATGGTCCGACGAAGATCACTGGGCCTGTAAATAGTTTCAAAATACTTTTGAAAATTTTGAATTTCTTTGATATGTTTATCTGTACCTTTCTTCTTCTTATCCTGCACAAAAGCAAAAGCGTTCGTCAGGAGAGTGGCGAAAGTTGCTACATCAAAGAATTTGTTAATATAATACTCCTTCCACCAAACGTCGAAGTCTTCAGTGCATAAGAAGTTTGGTCGAAAAACGGTGGGGTAAACTTCCAAAGATGCGTCGAAGAATTTGTTGTACAATTCTAAACTTCTCTCAAAATTTTGAAATGAGTTGTAGAACAGAATAGAGCCTTTCTTGTGATAAATGGGTTTCGTCTTCGTCTGTGTTAGCCCAAATTGCCTAGCCACCAGGTTAGGTTGGTAGACAATGAGAGAAACTTTAGTGTTGTTGAGACTGTGATGGGAGAAAAGGTGTCTTGGCATAAGGAAAGCCTCCCAGATGGATATATAAGAGTCTTCTTCTTTTTGGTTTTCCACTGGGAGTTGTCTTGTGAACCATCTGGGACCCACAGTTCTGTTGGCAAATGGTGCCATGGAGGGAGTGAACTTGTAACGTTTGGCGAACATCATTATGTAACTGGTGAATGCTTGTCGAATACCTATGTTTTCATCAGTAGGTGTTAGTTGGACTAACCTAGGCCATTCGACGCGCCTGTCTTTCACCTCTTCTTCGTCAACTGACATCTTGACAGGGATGCAGGCTTCGAAGGTTGCGTTCAGCCATAACTGTAGGAGCCAGAAGGGGCCTGTGAGACTGATATTTCCTTTTTCCTTGAGGGTTTTTAAGTTACTCACACTCTCACTCAGGGATTCGTAGAGGTTTTCCAGAAGCAATTCACTCAGGCAAAATGCAACTCCATTATGAAGTTGATTAGCCATGATGATATAACTTCTGGCAACCTGGAGTGACCTAGTGCAGAAGACGAATTTAGCTAACCACAGAGTAAGAAAAGAAATATGCTCTCTGTCAGATACTTCCTCATTGTCTTTGCCTTGGTGATAAGCGATAAAAACGGAATATCCAGCGTGCTTGGTGTCGAAGCCTATGGGATCTTTATTTAGGTGTTCAGGGTTGAAAATTTCTCCTAAAGGACTGAGGCCAGTGATGGCTGCTATGTCGAAAAGGGTAGGAGTAACCATACCACAGGGTAGATGGAAGGTGTTGTAGGTACTATCCCAGAAATACAAAGAGGCCAGCAGCATGTTCTGACAATAGCGTGGACCTTCCTTCGACAGTTGGATCAAGTCGTAAATGCCAGTTTTCTTCCAGAATTTCTCTTTGACCCTTTCGACTCTAGTGAGCCAAGCTAAGTAGTCTGAAGGATCTTTTGTTAGGGGAAGGCTCCTAAAAATCCTAGTTTGATTCAAGTAAGACAAATCTATTTCTGTCGAAGATATGGGAATTTCAGGTTTCTTAGATGGTGTTTCGACAGACCTAGGGTTCTTACTAGCAGCTATTGGCTTGGAGGTAGAATAGCAAGGATAAAAATCTTTTAAGCGATTTGGGTCAGCATTAGGATCAAAGATGGGACCTAGCATGGCATGGTGAACTCCAGAAACTGAGATAGGGATCATTACCTGGGATATGTAGATACTTGCTTTCTCCCTCTCATTTGGGGGTTCTGGGATGTATTGTTGTTGCTGCACTTGCATGGGTCCAGATAGTGTATGAGCAGGAGGAAGGTCAACAGTTTTCTTTGTCTTCTTGGCACTACGGTCAGCAACATTTTTTGGAGGCGCCATTGGTATGAGAAGATGAAGAGCTGGAGGAGCAGAGAGCTTTAAAAGGGGTTTAATGGAGTTTTCTGCATTAGGGGGGAGAAGAGTTTGAGAATGTGAAAAGGAAGAAAGGTTTTTGAAGGTGGTATTTATAGAAGTTGAGAAGGTATAAAAGAAAAAAAAAGAGAAAAGAAAAGACTTTTCAGTTGGAATAATGGGGGACATGCGTTTGATCCATTGGTGGTGATTAAAAGTGACGGTTGGTAGGGAGCCATGATTTAGCTAAAATATAGGGTTATGGAAGGTTGTGTAAACGTGGGCTAGACGTGACGTTTTTCAGAAAGTGGAAATCATGGTGTTTTCTTGGGACTCAACAAAGTCACTTTATAATAAATGAGACTGACAGGATGTCAAAAGTCATTTCGACAGCAAAAGATATTTCTCCAGAACTAGTCGAAAACATCTTTGCTGGGGGGCAATTTGTAAGCTCATAATTTCGACATGTTGAAATTTGTAACTTGAAGTCATTTCTGTTAAAGAACAATGAAAGTGAAGAAATTCAAGAAATGTTGACAAGGTTAAAAGCTCCAATGTTTCGACAAAAGGATAAGTAATGTTCTGGCAAGACAAGTTTGGAAAATTCTGTATAGCTGAACCTTTCACAAGATGACTGTATCTTTCGACACTTCGACAGAGAAGAGTTGTTGGACAGAAGCATTATTTGGCAGATTTTGAAAGGGTTTTTCTTCTTTGAGACTTCGACAGATTGAAGAGGTGTAATGTTTCGTCACCAAAAGAAAAGAGTTCAAAATTTAAAAGTTGCAACCTTTGACAGTTGGACACGTGGGAGTTTCAGAGAAGGAGATTGCATGCAGGCTGACACTTGTCATTTAATTATGATTTTTCCGTTCTAGGCAGTTACTTTGTTTGTATATAAATAGAATAGTTTGTGTTTAGAATAGGTGTGTGAAAACTTATATAAAATTCCTGTAAATACTCTAAGTACCCAGTGTGAGAGAAAATGAGTTTGATATTTGGAACCATGTACGTTTGAACACCATTTATCTTTTAAGTTATTTAAATTATCAGTTGTTTCATCAAGTTTATTTTATCTTCAAGCTTTATTTACTTTTCTGCAAGTTACATCTTTCGACACTTTTCTTACTTTTATTTAAAACTTCACTTTATTCTAATTTTAATTTTAAACTCAAAGCATTGAATACTTTGACATTATTAACAAAACAAACTGAAATTCTGTGATCAGGTATGAGATGTCCTATGAGATGTCCCAACACTTGACAGATTTAACCAAAACTTAAAGTGCAAGAAAATTAAACAACACAGAAGTTTGTTAACCCAGTTCAGTGTATAACCACACTTACATCTGGAGGCTACCAAGCCAGGAGGAAATCCACTATAAGTAATATTAATTCTAGACTTAAACAACCCAGTTTAATCTTTCACTTAATATATACCCAATGCAATTTCTACCTAAGTCACTACTTAGATATGAGTACCAACTCACTCCCCCTCAATCACACAGTGATCTTGTTTACAAATTTAATAAAATTGAAGACATACTTCAAATAAAACAGCTTGATCTTACTTCACAGTTTCAATCAAGTCACAAATGCACTTTTGCTTAAAAGCTCATAAAGTGGTACAACAAAAAACAACCTGCTATTAAAACAATAAACACCCTATTTGGTCTTCTGGAATTCGTACTCAATTCTGTGAGTTTCTGTTGATTAAATAGGTGTTTGTAATTTGGGCTTTCTGTAGGTTAATCCAGTCCTAAAATACAGCAGCTTCCACCTAGAATTAGGGTTTGTTACTTCCTAGATTCTAGGTGATTTAGTTCTTCTATTTAAACTGAATCCTCATAATAAAACTCCCTACAGATGCGCCTTGTTCTGTTTTTATCCATCCATAATTAATTCCAGATAACTCTCCTTAAATATCTCAGATCAGTTAGTCAATAATTAATTCTGGTAGCAGGTTTGAGATGTCTCAACATCTGTTGGGACATCCTGAAAAACTGAACTTAAGTCATTTACACAATGTCCCAACATCTGGTGAGACATCCTGAAATAAGTTCTTATACTCTGTTTAATAATGTCCCAACATTTGATAGGACATTCTGAACTGAATTCAATATTTCTTATTGGTCAAAAATTCTGCCAATTCTAGACATCTACAAACTCCCCCTTTGGCTAATTTTTGGCTAACATCTTTTCTGGTTTTCAGAGTGCAGCAGAAGTTCTTTTATCAGAGTATAACATTACTTTTCTGTTGAATCATATTTGAGATTACTCCCCCTCAAACATATATGTATCCAGTCTTGTTGCAACAGGAAAAAAAACACTTATTCAGTTCAAGAGCAAACAGATTTTTCATTCATAATCAAACAGCATTACACATTGTTGTTTACACATTGTTGTTGGTGTTGTTCTCCCCTTGTTAGACACAAATTTTGGGGCCAAAGAGACTAAATCTAAATTACAATGCAACTGTCATTACATTTGTCCTCACATACAGATAATCACTCAGACTCATCACATTCAGTTTCTTCATCATCCTCAGTTTCTTCATCAGAAGCAGCTTTCTGATCACCTTCACTTTCCAGCCTTTGGATGATTTCTTCAAGTTTCAGCTTCCTTGCTTCAAGTTATTTGCAAGTGCTCTTTAGTTCAGCAATCAATGCAGCCTTGGAGATTGGAGTCTTGGCAGTTGAAGGACCTGCAGATGTCCCAGAGGGTGCTTCAACATCTGCTGCATGATGACTTAGGAACAGTTTGTAGTGAAAGGCCAGAGGGCTTTCTCTCTTGCAGACTGTGTCCTTCTCAGTGAGGATCCCAGGGTATTGACTTAGTACTATACCACACAGCAAGGAGGGAAAAGCTATTGGCAGCTTTGTTGCAGAAGAGCTAGCATGCTTCAAGGTCTGATCAAATATGTAGGCACCATAATCCAGCTTAGTTTGAGTCCCAACAGCATAAATAAACCTGCCCAAGCCAGTGGATATTGAAGATGTGTGATTGGTAGGCACCCAGTTTGTTGTACCAATCCTGTTCAGCATGGCATATTTTCTTGTCAGCATGCTCACTGAGAGCTTTCCTTTAACTGGCCATGCCTTGACCTGGTTTGCAGTGATAACCTTGCAGACTTGGTTATCAGTCTTTCCTAGCTCATTTGGTCCATCAGACTCTCTTCCAAGGTATTGGTTGATGATCTGAGGAGAGAACTCTACACACCTGCCTCTAACAAAAACTTTTCTAAATTCAGAAGACTTACCATTGGCACAATCTTCCTGAAGATTGACTATGAATTCTTTGACAAGAAGCTCATAGTAAGGAGAGAGATTGGAGACTGTTTTGAAGAGGCCTGCAGCAGAGATGAGATCAATCAGTTCAGTGCACTCAAGTGCATTACTGCTCAGCTCTCTTTCAAGGGCTACCCTTCTTTGGTACACAAACTTCCATCTGTTTACACTTGAAACATGATGAAATGAGATGTTGTCCAAGGTAGCTTCTGGAACAGCAGTTGAAGCCCTAGAGGGTGCTGGTTTCTTCTTTGGAGGAGATGTTGGGACATCTGATTCAACATCTGAGTCTGATGGGGTGACAGCTTTCCTCTTTTGTGTTTGGACTTTACTCCATTGCTTTGTAGGACCAAAGACATTTTTGGCCTTGTCTTTCTTTGGGGTAGTTTTCTTCTTCTCAGGAACTGCATGTCCTGCTTGCATCTTTCCTTTCCTAGTCCTGAGCCTTTTGGCTATGCTAGGTCTTACAGAGGCAATGATCTCTGTATCAGAATCCTGCTCTAGATTTACCACAGGAGGAGATTGAGCAGTCTCCTCTTCAGCTAGTTGATCAGCAGAGATATGTTCTTCAGTTGAGGCTTTGGTCTGATCCTCAGATTCTTCTTCATCACTCTCATTTGAGGCCTTTTTCTGGTCCTCAGTTGGTTCGACATCAGCATCAGAAGAGGTCTTTTCTCATCCTCAGATGTTCCAACATCTATTGGGACATCCTGTTGAGCAGGAGTGTCCTTTGCAGCTTGAGTTTGATCTTCTTGAGGGGCAGGCATGGTGTTTAGAGGAATAGAAATGCCACTAACCACTCTCTGTTCAGAAAGGATCTTGGTAACCAACTCCTTTATGGAAGCATCCACATATTCAGTAGATTTCTGAGGCATGTTTGCTGGTGAAGGAATGCCTTTGGATTTGCTGCAGATTTGATCTTTTGCCCTTTTTGGAGTTCTTGGCTTTTTAGCATGAGAAACACTTCCTCTTATTTCGTCCAATGGGGTTGACTCCATGGGTACCACAGAAATAGGGGTTACATGAACCACATCTTCTTTGTTGAGAATTTCTTCAGGAATGTTAGGGTTTTGAGACATTGTCAAAGAAGATGGATGAAGAGTTTTAGGGTTGATGATTTCTGAAGAACAGCTAGATAATGTGGTTCGCTTTTGATAGTATGATGAGAATATTGATAGCTGATTATAAGCTGTTACTAAATAAGTAGCCGTTACATTGCAAATTATTAGGAATGGAATACACAAGGTTCTTGACCAGACTGGTGTTGCCATCTGGTGCTTATGCCACACAATGTCATATGACATGTTGGCACATCTCCATAACTGCTAATTCTCACATAAGCAGATTCCCAATTTGCCCCTTAAGTTCTCAAATTGTGTAGCATCCAATGCTTTGGTAAAGATATCAGCCAACTGCAGATTTGTAGCTACATGTTCCAATGAAATCACCTTTTCTTCTACAAGATCTCTGATGAAATGATGTCTGATATCAATATGCTTGGTCCTGCTATGTTGGATAGGATTCTTTGATATGTTGATTGCACTTAAGTTGTCACAGTACAATGTCATGACATCCTGTGGGACATTGTACTCAGTGAGCATTTGCTTCATCCAAACCAACTGAGAACAACTGCTTCCAGCTGCTATATATTCAGCTTCAGTTGTAGATAAGGATACACAATTTTGTTTCTTACTGAACCAAGAAATCAAATTGTTTCCTAGAAAGAAGCATCCTCCTGAAGTGCTTTTTCTGTCATCAGCACTTCCAGCCCAATCAGCATCACAGAAGCCAGTGAGAATTGGTTTGCATCCATGAAAGTACATTATGCCATAGTCACAAGTACCATTAACATATTTAAGAATTCTCTTGACTTGATTGAGATGACTGACTTTTGGATCAGCTTGATATCTTGCACATACACCTACTGCAAATGCTATGTCTGGTCTGCTAGCAGTCAAATATAACAAGCTTCCAATCATGCTTCTGTATATGCTTTGATCTACATTCTCACCCTTTTCATCTTTAGTCAGCTTTAAATGTGTGGGGGCAGGAGTTCTCTTATGAGTAGCATTTTCCATTCCAAATTTCTTGACTATGTTCTTGGTATACTTGCTTTGGGAAATGAACATGGAGTCTTCCATTTGCTTTATTTGCAGACCAAGAAAGTAGGTTAACTCTCCTACTAGGCTCATTTCAAATTCAGATTCCATCTGATTGACAAAATGTTTGACCATTCTGTCAGACATCCCACCAAAGACAATGTCATCTACATATATTTGAGCAATCATGACATTTCCTTCTTCATCTTTAACAAACAAGGTTTTGTCAATTCCACCTTTTATGTACCCTTGCTTGATAAGAAAAGTAGTCAGTCTTTCATACCATGCCCTTGGAGCTTGCTTCAGACCATAAAGAGCCTTCTTTAGTTTGTATACATGATTGGGACAGCTTGGATCAACAAATCCTTTAGGCTGTTCTACATATACTTCTTCATTAAGATAACCATTTAAAAAGGCACTTTTCACATCCATTTGAAATAGCTTGAACTTTAAGATACAAGCAATTCCCAAAAGGAGTCTGATTGATTCAAGCCTTGCTACTGGTGCAAAGGTTTCATCAAAGTCTACTCCTTCAATCTGTGTGTATCCTTGAGCTACAAGTCTAGCTTTGTTCTTTGTAACAACTCCTTGTTCATTTGACTTGTTCTTATACACCCATTTTGTTCCAATCACATTTATGTCATCAGGTCTAGGAACAAGACTCCACACTTCATTCCTTGTGAATTGACCTAATTCCTCTTGCATAGCACAAATCCAGTATTCATCAGTAAGAGCTTCCTTGATGTTTTTAGGTTCTATTTTAGAACAAAACAAGAACCTGAAATCACTTCTCTTGATCTAGTGCTCCCACCTCTGTTGGGATCACCAATTATCAAGTCTTTGGGATGATCCTTCTGTATTCTGATGGAGGGAGGTTTGCTGGATTGTTCTGTCCTTGCATCAGTTTGAGTGAAGTCATAATGATCACTCTTTTCTTCAGCTTCAATCTTGATATCAACAGATGTTCCAACATCTTCTGGGACATCTGTAGGAGCATCATCAATTATCACATTTATAGACTCCATGATAACCTTGGTTCTAGAATTAAATACTCTATATGCTCTGCTGTTTATAGAGTATCCAAGAAAAATCCCTTCATCACGTTTAGGATCCATTTTTCTTCTTTGCTCCCTATCTTCCAGAATATAACAGTTACTTCCAAACACATGGAAGTACTTAACTGTGGGTTTTCTGCCCTTCCAGACTTCATAGATTGTGGACAAAGTTCCTTTTCTTAGAGTAACTCTGTTGTGGATGTAACAAGCTGTGTTCATAGCTTCAGCCCAGAAGTACAAAGGTAACTTTTTAGCATGGATCATAGCTCTTGCTGATTCTTGAATAGTTCTATTCTTCCTCTCAACAATCCCATTCTGTTGAGGAGTGATTGGTGAAGAATATTCATGATTGATTCCTTCTGAAGAACAGAAATCTAAGAACTTTTGGTTCTCAAATTCTTTTCCATGATCACTTCTTATTCTGATCACACAGTTGGCTTTTTCCCTTTGTATTCTTTGGCATAAGTCTTTGAATACATCAGACTTTTCTTTGATAAAATTTATCCATGTATACCTGGAAAAGTCATCAACCACCACATAGGCATACCTCTTACCACCAAGACTTTCAACCTGCATAGGTCCCATAAGATCCATATGCAATAGTTCCAAAACTTTGGAAGTTGTCAGATGTTGGAGCTTTGGATGGGACATCTTGGTTTGCTTGCCTATTTGACATTCACCACATATTTTACCATCATCAATCTTCAGTTTAGGAATACCTCTTACAGCATCCATAGATATTATCTTCTTTATGCCTCTGAAATGAAGATGACCTAGCCTTTGGTGCCATAGTTTCACTTCTTCTTCTTTAGCTAAGGAGCAAGTTGAAGTAAGACTGAAGTCTTGAGATTCCCACATGTAACAGTTGTCTTTAGATCTGGCTCCTTTCATGACAACCTCTTTTTCTTTGTTAGTCACTATGCATTCAGTTTTAGTAAAGTTTACACTGTACCCTTGATCACATAATTGACTTATGCTGATCAGGTTAGCAGTTAAACCTTTAACTAGCAGCACATCATCTAGTCTTGGAACATCTTGACAGTCCAAGGTCCCAACTCCCTTGATTTCTCCTTTAGCTCCATCTCCAAAGGTTACATACCTGGATGAATGTGACTTTAAGTTTACTAGCAGATTCTTCAATCCAGTCATGTGTCTTGAACATCCACTGTCAAAATACCAGTCTTCTTTAGCTGATACTCTTAGTGATGTATGTGCTATATATGCAACACTTTTCTTTGACCATTTGAGTTGAGATTTCTTTTGATGCCTCTTCCCTGTGTGTTGTTCATTAGTAGATATCCAAGATTGATTGTTGATTTTGTTCTTGTGTATGTAGCTTTGATTAGTCTGAATGCTAGCTTTTGGTCTCCATACCTTCTTGATGACTTCTGTCTTCTGCTTAGAAGGTTGCTGATTTCTTTGATGTTTATGCAGCACTTTCTTGGTAACTTCTATTTTCTGCTTAGAAGGTTGCTGATACATCTGATTTGGATATCCATGCAGCTTATAACAATGAGGTTTGATATGTCCAAATCTTCCACAGTGATGGCATCTCCATCTTTGATACTTCTTCTTCATTTTGTTCTTTCCAGAATGTTGAGACATCTGTTGGAACATTATGTTTGACTTTGTGTTCTTTTCCTGATGTTGAAGCATCTGTTGGGACATCTTGTTTGACTGTATGGATTTTGAAGTAGTTTTGCTAGAGCTGGCTTCATCTTTATGTATTATGTTAAATCCCAGTCCACTTTTATCCCCTGAATGCTTATTGTTGTTGAGAATAACATCCAGTGTATTTGAGCTGCTGTTCAACATTCTAATAGATTTGGACATGTGTTCCAATTTGGAGTTGAGAAGACTTACTTCACTTTTCAAGGTATCAATGATCTCTTGATCACTTGCTTTTTCATCTTCTAGTGCCTCATTCAGCTTCTTTAGCTTTATAACCTCACTGCATATTTCAATACTTCTTTTGTACAGATCTTTGTAGGCTTGCTCAAGTTCTTCAACAGTAAGCTCCCCATCACTGGAATCACTTTCAGATTCACATAGTCCAGCTAAAGCAGTGATATGCTTAGCTGATTCTTCTTCTGAATCACCTCCTGAGTCTTCATCAGACCAGGTTACAGATAGTCCTTTCTTTTGCCTTTTTAAGTAGGTAGGACATTCATTCTTGATGTGTCCATATCCTTCACATCCATGGCATTTGATTCCTTTTTCTTGACTGGTCTTTTCAGCATAATTTGACCTTCTGTTAGCATCATAAGGTCTCTTGTTCTCAGAAGAGTTTGTGTATCTTCCACTGGGATTGGATTTTCCTTCCATCCCTCTGAGAATCTTTTTGAATTGTCTTCCAAGCATAGCAATGTTGTCTGATAAGCTTTTACCAGTTTCTGATTCATCATCTTCTTCTTCATCAGTATTTGTCACCAAGGCTATGCTTTTGTTCTTCTTAACATTTGTGTCATTCATTCCCATCTCAAATGTTTGAAGGGAACCAATGAGTTCTTCAACTTTCATAGTGCATATGTCTTGAGCTTCTTCTATTGCTGTGACTTTCATGTCAAATCTTTTTGGCAAAGATCTGAGGATCTTTCTTACAAGCTTTTCATCAGTCATCTTTTCTCCCAAAGCTCCAGAAGTATTAGCTACTTCTAAGATGTTCATGTAGAATTCATGAACTGTCTCATCTTCCTTCATTCTCAAGTTTTCAAACTTGGTGGTGAGAAGTTGAAGTCTTGACATCTTTACCTTTGATGTTCCTTCATGAGTTGTTTTGAGAGTATCCCACACATCTTTGGCTAGCTCACAGTGATGCACAAGTCTAAAGATGTTCCTATCAATGCCATTGAATAGGGCATTTAAGGCCTTGGAGTTGCCTAGTGCTGAATCTTCTTCCTCCTTACTCCATTCTTCTTCAGGTTTCAACACTTTTGATCCATCTTTGGTGTCATGGATAGGATGTTCCCATCCAATGTTGACTGCTCTCCAGGCCCTGTTGTCAAGTGATCTTAAGAATGCAATCATTCTTGGATTCCAGTAGTCATAATTAGAACCATCCAGTATAGGTGGTCTATTTACTGATCCTATATCTCTGTCCATGTTTCCAGAATTTGTATTCCCTAGATCTCACCCAGTATAAACAGGCAGGGTGCCTGCTCTGATGCCAATTGAAATTCTGTGATCAGGTATGAGATGTCCCAACACTTGACAGATTTAACCAAAACTTAAAGTGCAAGAAAATTAAACAACACAGAAGGTTGTTAACCCAGTTCAGTGTATAACCACACTTACATCTGGAGGCTACCAAGCCAGGAGGAAATCCACTATAAGTAATATTAATTCTAGACTTAAACAACCCAGTTTAATCTTTCACTTAATATCTACCCAATGCAATTTCTACCTAAGTCACTACTTAGATATGAGTACCAACTCACTCCCCCTCAATCACACAGTGATCTTGTTTACAAGTTTAATAAAATTGAAGACATACTTCAAACAAAACAGCTTGATCTTACTTCACAGTTTCAATCAAGTCACAAATGCACTTTTGCTTAAAAGCTCATAAAGTGGTACAACAAAAAACAACCTGCTATTAAAACAATAAACACCCTATTTGGTCTTCTGGAATTCGTACTCAATTCTGTGAGTTTCTGTTGATTAAATAGGTGTTTGTAATTTGGGCTTTATGTAGGTTAATCCAGTCCTAAAATACAGCAGCTTCCACCTAGAATTAGGGTTTGTTACTTCCTAGATTCTAGGTGATTTAGTTCTTCTGTTTAAACTGAATCCTCATAATAAAACTCCCTACAGATGCGCCTTGTTCTGTTTTTATCCATCCATAATTAATTCCAGATAACTCTCCTTAAATATCTCAGATCAGTTAGTCAATAATTAATTCTGGTAGCAGGTTTGAGATGTCTCAACATCTGTTGGGACATCCTGAAAAACTGAACTTAAGTCATTTACACAATGTCCCAACATCTGGTGAGACATCCTGAAATAAGTTCTTATACTCTGTTTAATAATGTCCCAACATTTGATAGGACATTCTGAACTGAATTCAATATTTCTTATTGGTCAAAAATTCTGCCAATTCTAGACATCTACACAAACCACAAATCATTCACAAACACTAGGAGTAGTTCGACAAAATAATTGCACATGTGTCCTAGGACTTGTTTGGTTGATCCTGCAAGTAACCCAGTTTTCTGAGAGATTGGTTAACCAGAGGTTGTTCGCCAGAAATCACAGCGAACAGAAACCCCAAAGCACCTACGCATCAAACATTCATAAGTCTCGATTCTTGATGCAATATGATTAACCACTTTGGGATTACGCGATCAACAAGAGATCCGGTCCACGAAAGTGCAAGTACCCAATTAGATTTTTATTCCGAAGTCGGGACACATTTAGGTCTATGTTAAGCAATCGCCGAGTAATTTACGAAGTAATTACCCTACAAATGAGGCCGGCCACCACCAATTAAGGTGCATAATGTTAGTGCTAATGCATGCGAGATAAACGATATGTAAATCGTTATCCGGACGCGATACCGCACAAAACAAAGGTGAATACCAAATTGAGTCGTACTTATGGTATTCTTCCATCCTTAAGTTCAATCACTCATCTTGGTGGATTCAAGCATGAAAATGTAACACTAATGCAAAGTACCTTAAATGAATTGAATAATCCACTTAAAGGTAGTTTTGAATTAATGAACATTAACTACTCTAGTCTACACCCAAAGTTCATTGAAATTAAGGAGAAATTACTCCCAAGAGTGTTTCCCAAGGTAAAAATCAAAAGGAGGAAGAAGAAGAAGAAAGAGGAACCAAAAAGGGGCTTGAAACAAGCCAAAAACACCATTCTAACTTGTGTTAACCGGTTAACGCATGCAGATTTTGGACAATCTACATTGTTTTTAAACTGGTTAACCGGTTAACGCTGTACCAGATGCTGAAAAATGCAGAAAATTCAGCATGATCCATTTTGAAACCTTTTCTCAAACATTGGATGATCATGATCTGATTTTGCACGAATTTTAAAACCAAGATACAGTGGAATCCCTGCAATCAAACAACAAATAAAGATCCAAAGGATCTAGAAACAAAAGCACCAAAAATCTACATCTTGAATGTTGATGGTGAATATGGGTTTATGGAGGAAGATGAATTACCAAAAGCTCTTCTTCAAATTGGACCAACACAAGCTTAGATCTACTGAAATTGATGACCAAAAAAATGAAAGGATGAAGGTTTAGCTCAAGTTAATCAAGAATTCAATGTGAATTCTTGATAACTTCAAAAGAAAGAAATATGAGCTTTGGAGAATTTTGGTGTTGGGGGAGTATTTTGCAAGAGGTTTTGTGGCTATCAAAAGCTTCAAGGAATTTTTCGCAAGGTGAATTTGGCTATCAAAAGCTTCAAGGAATTTTTTGCAATGTGAATTTGGCTATCAAAAGCTTATGAAATGAATGAAATTGTGGTCCTATTTAAAGGCCTTAGGTATGGAAATTTGGTGGAATGGAGCTTGCTTTGGTAATTTGAATTTAGGTTTGGTAATTGGAATTTTTGTGGGAAATAGAAAAGAGTGGTGATTAATGAGGGTTTATGGTAGGAAATGATCAAAGTGATGTAGAGAAATCAGAAACCAATGGATCTAGAATATTCCAATTAAATCAATGATCTAAGGGTTCTGAATTTAAATAAAAAAATTCAAATTTCGCATTGGTTAACCGGTTAACCATTTGGTTAACCGGTTAACCAAGCTGAATTTTGAATTTTTTGTTCAAACATAGCTGCTTGGTTGTTTCGACCCGATTCTTGTAGTTCGTCGAAGAAATGAACACATGATCCTTGGAAATCCTTTAAATGAATCAATTAAGTCGGGAAATCCTTGATCAGATAAAAAATTGAATTATTTGCGGATTCACTTCGACTTTTTCTGTGAAATTTCACTCGAGCTGCAGGACTGCTATTTTTTGGTATTTTCACAGGGCTCCTCTTCCTGGAAAAAAAAGTTAGCAAAAGGAAACAATTTTTTTTTTATTTTGATTAATGGTTAGTAAACATAAACAAATAAAGTAATTAAAGACAACGGTGATCCCCTGCGAGGCATAAACCTAACCCGAGAAGAACCGTGCAACCAATGCGATCTTGTTTGTATGCAAGATGCAGATGAGATGCGAAAAATCTTATGGTCAAAAATTAGGGTATGACAGCGTCAAAATCTGTTCGACAACAAATGATGGTTTCTCCAGAGACAGTCAAAAACATCTTTGTTGGGGGGCAATTTGTAGACACATATTTTTGACATCATGATTTGAAAGAAAAAATGGTGTTTTTTCGACAGAAGAAGATATTTACAAGAAGGATTGAAGAAATATATTTAAAGGGATATTTCGACAGTTTTTTAGTTAACATGTTGTTTCGACGATTCGACAAAGTTGGGTGACAAATTGAAGTGTTCGAGATTTCGACAAAGAGATGATATATTATTTCTACACATTTGTTTGAAGTGTTATGAAAGTCTGATAAGACTGAAGGGACGTTTCATTTCGACATTAAGGATAAATTCAAAATCAGACAGTCATTTCGCTTGGCAAAAGAATGCGTGGAAGCTTGTGAAGAGAGGAACGCATGCAGAAAGACAATTGTCTTAATCTTAGGATTTGTCGGTTAGGGACAATTATTTTCTTTGTGTATAAATAGGATCAATCTTGTTAGATTTTAGTGTGTGAAAACTTATACATAATTCATGTAAATACTCTAAAGTACCTGTGTGAGAGAAAAAGAGTTATCTGGAAAATGTATGTGTAAACACCATTTCTTTTAAGCATTTTATGAAATTTAAAGTCTTTTTACAGATTTCACTTTTATATTTATCAACCTTTTGTTTCCCAGTACTTATTTCATACAATTCTTTACTTAGTTTAAATTTACTTTGTCAAAACCTCCATCTCAATAACTTAGTCGAAAACATTCATATATAACATTAACAAATCAATTAAAGAATATAAAAAAGTTCTTTGTCCTAAGAATCAGACGAAGAGATCCTTACTCTAAGAATTAATAAATTTATTTAAAATTTGCACATGTGTCCTAGGACTTGTGTGGTTGGTCCTGCAAGGAAACCAAATCAGTGAGATTGGAAAACCAGAGATTGTTTGCCAAATTCGATAGCGAACAAAAGGGTATGTCATTTGTCGTACTATAGAAGGCAATATCAGGCTCTACGAACATTTTTACCCTTTCTATTACAATACCAACAACCTAGTAGTTTGATATAAAACATGATAGTACACAGCTTGTTGCCAACAACAAAACAGTTATGTGTGGTGTCATTGTCAAACTACTCTAGTTTAACTAAGTTGTCCAACTCTATTGGAAATTTGATATACCTTCGATAGATACTTGAATCTCTCTAGTACTATGATTGAAATTTGTTATGTGTTTCATAAATGATATAACAATTGTAACTTTATAAATATTAGGTAACACCATGCAAATCAACAATACGCGGGAAAGAAAATGGTAAGAAAAAGTTTTATAGTTTATATTATCTTACCAACAGGTTCAAGAAGGGAAAGATGCCTGCGAAGCCCGTCAATGCCAGCAGCAATGATAGCATCTAAGCCTTATAGCTAGGCAAGTGATTGTTCCATACGTAATTGTTTCATACGTAGATATTTTAATCCATACAACTTATTAAATTTATCAAATGAGTCATATAGATGTCGATTGTATGACAAATTCTGTACCCTTTCATGTAGGTAATATTCACCCAACCTGATACAATATAGAGATGAAACAATCGTAGCTAAGTCATGCATTTCAAAGTAGGGGTGTTCGCGGTGCGATTTGGGCGGTTTTGAGAATAAAAATCATCTGAACCGCAAGAGAAAAAAACATGCGGTTTGGTTTGGTTCGGTTGACTTTTAAAAATAAAACCGAACTAAACTAAACAAATACAGGTTGGGTTGGTTCGGTTTCTTACAAGATTTTAAGGCATACATACATCTATAGAAAATATCATATTTATACAAAACTTCAAATTTAATATACAAGAATAGGATTAAATAAAAGTGTAATAAAACACATAAAATAATAACATAAAACAATATAAAAAATATTATAATAAAAAAAAACATATGAGATGAGAGATTATATAATATGAAAAAGAAAGAACATAAGAGATGTGAAATTAGAGAAGAAAGGTGCGATAAAAATGTAATTGGAAGAGAAAACAATAACATAAAAATGAGAAGATGGAAAATAAAGAACATAAGAGAAAAAAGATTAAAGTAGAAGATATGAGATGTACATCGAAAAAATATGAGAAGAATGTGCGATACTAATAAAAGAAATTTGAGAAGGTTGAAACTAAAACCATAAGTGTGAGTATAGAAATATTTATAAGGCTAAGGCATAATAGATTTGAGTTTAGGGTTAAATGTGGGATGCGTGAAGTTTGGGTTGTAACATAATTCAGTTTGTAAAACACAAACCGCAAACCAAATCAAACCATGCGGTTTTGTTAAAAAATGGCCCAAACAAATCCGAACCAAATGTAATTTTGATTTGGTTTGCAATTTTCTATTACCATGCGGTTTTGTTAAAAAAATGACCCAACTGAATAATAACTTCTCAGAAATCACCGGAAAATTCAATAGTATAAAGAATAGCTTTCTTCATTTTTCAACAACTGCCCAACTGACACGCTCCCTTATACTAACTTTAATGAAATTGTATCACACCTGTTCGCCACTTTCACTTTATTTGGGAGAAAGAAAAAGTCAAAGGAAATAAACTAAAAGCAAAGACAATCTTCCGTAAAGAGAGGAATGATTAAAATCAGTTTTTAGAAATAAGGGCAAGGCAGTCAAAAAAGTGGATTAATTGCCTATAACGCGGTGGTAGGAAAGGAAAAGGAAGTCTTTCAAAAATAATTCTTGATTTTGTTGTTATTTCTTTCTTTCTCAATCAATTCTTCATCTTGTTCTTACAAACAAAGTAATTAATGGAGGACATTCAGAAAGAAACACTTGTGTCACTCTCAAACTATGTGAAAGTGTTGTTAGAAAAGATTGTTTCGACTCAGCTGGTCGACACCTTCCGGATCAAGAATGCTAACGTTTCACTTTCAAAAAAGGTGAAGGAAACAGTGGTGGATCTTCAACATGTACTTGGTTATGCTAACAATAAGCTCATCCCCACTCAAGCTAACTACAATTGGCTGCATTTTCTCACACGTCATGTTTCTCAAGTTGCCTCTTTGCTTGAGGAAACTGGTTTTTTACGGTATGCTACCGTACTTACTCCTAACCAGCTCAAAATTCATTCTCGCTTAACTTTTATCATTGGATCGATTAAGTCTATAACGTTTAATTTAATTCAAATATTACGAGGCTTAACTTCAAGAAAACAGCTTGGTTATGAATCTACTATTTATGGAAGAGACGCTGATATGGAGAAACTTAAACATCTTTTGTTGTCTAGTGATAGTAAAATAAGAGTGATTTCTATTGTTGGTATGGGAGGGATTGGTAAAACAGCCCTTGCTAAACACCTTTACAATCATCCTCAAGTTAAGGACAAATTCGAGTTAAAACTGTGGGCAGATTTCTCAAAGGATGCTTTTGAAAACATTGTTAGATCTATTACTCCGAAAACAAGGAGTAATGGTACAAGTGACATCAACACCGTTTACCCAATTTTTTTGCTGGTATTAGATGGTGTGTGGGATGCAAGATCGCTCAATTGGACATTACTGGGGAATATCTTCAATAACGGGGAATCAGGAAGTAGGGTCATCGTCACAACACGAGATGAAAGAATTGCAATATCCATGCAATTGCAAACCATTCTTTCTGTCCATTATCTGAGACCCTTGAACACCAAAGATTGTTGGACTTTACTACAACAACATGCATTTGGAGCACATAACTACCACCAACGAGCCAATCTGCAAAATATTGGCAAGAAAATTGCAAGAAAATGTCAAGGTTTACCATTAGCTGCAGTAGAACATGGGGCTCTTCTTTGCATCTGGTCAGACCCATTTGCTTGGAATTACGTGCTAGAAAGCCACGTTCGGGAAACAGCTTATGAGGTGCTAGCTTCTCTCGCATTGAGCTACAATTTTCTTTCGGATCCTTTAAAACAGTGTTTTCAATATTGTTCAGTTTTTCCCAAGAAGTCCATCTTAGAAAAAAAGATGGTAGTTCAGTTGTGGATTGCAGCAGGCTTACTTCAATCATTGTCCACCGATCAAGAAAAAGTTGGAGAAGAATACTTTGATGAACTAGTGTCAAGGTCATTGATACATCGACGATTTATTGGTGATGAGGAAAGAAACTTTGAAATGCATAACTTCATCCATGATTTGGCTACAGAGGTTTCATCTTCATACGGTATCAACATGGACAAACATAACCTAGATGATAAGATGCAGAACTTCTCATACAATAGAGAGACATATGATTCATATTACAAATTTGATAAGTTATACAGATTAAAAGATCTGCGTACCTTTCTAGCATTCCCATTACAAGAACAATTGCCTCTTTGTTTTCTATCAAACAAGGTAGTACATGACTTGCTGCCAACAATGAAACAATTACGCATGTTGTCTCTTTCAAGCTACAAGAGTATCACCAAAGTTCCCGACTCTATTGGAAATTTGTTATACATGCAATACTTAAATCTTTCTCACACTAATATTGAAAGGTTGCCTCCTGAAACATGCAAGCTTTACCATCTGCAGTTCTTGTTGTTGGCAGGCTGTAAAAGGTTCACTGAATTGCCGGAGGACATGGGAAAATTGATTAATCTGCGCCACCTTGACGTTAGTAACACCGCATTGAGGGAGATGCCTGTGCAAATAGCCAAACTCGAAAATCTCCACACTTTGTCTGACTTTGTTGTCGGCAAACATAATGGTGGATTGAATATTGCAGAGCTAGGAAAACTTCCCCACCTACATGGAAAATTTTCAATCTCACAGCTACAAAATGTTAATGACCCCTTTGAAGTAGATCGGGCCAATATAAAGATGAAAGAACAGATAGAAGAATTAGCCTTGGAATGGGATTATGATAACACTTTTCAAGATTCACAAATTAAAAGTGTTGTACTTGAACATTTGCAACCCTCAACAAATTTGAAAAGTCTCACCATCAAAGGTTATGGTGGAGTCAGCTTTCCAAATTGGTTAGGTGACTTTTCATTTAGCAATATGGTGTATTTGAAGATTTCGAATTGTGATGATTGTTTATGGCTTCCACCCCTAGGACAGTTGGGAAATCTGAAAGAACTCTTTATTGAAGGGATGCAATCTGTACAAATAATTGATACTGAGTTCTATGGAAGTGATACCTCTTCATTTCAACCATTTCCATCCTTGGAGATTCTACACTTTGAGGATATGCAAGGGTGGAATGAATGGAACTTAACTGGAGGTACGTCTACAAAGTTTCCTAGTCTCAAAACTTTGTCACTAAGTAAGTGCCCGAAACTGAGAATAGAAAATATACATGAAAAATTCTCTTCCTTAACTGAACTTGAGTTAAGAGAATGTGCTCTACTGATGCAATCGATGCCATCATCAAATCATGTATTAAGGCAACTAACGTTCCCTCTAAATTCTCTTCAACAACTGACTATAGACGGATTTCCGTCTCTCATGTCTTTCCCAGCAGATAGTCTACCCAAGACCTTGAAATTTCTCATAATCAATAATTGTGAGAATCTAGAGTTCCTTCCTCATGAATACTTGCACAACTATACGTCACTTGAGGAATTAAAAATATCTTATAGTTGTAATTCATTGATATCATTTACCTTAGGCGCTCTCCCTGTCCTTAAGAGTCTATTTATTGAGGGTTGTAAAAATCTGAAATCGATTTTAATTGCTGAAGACGCTTCTCAAAAGAGTCTCTCAATTCTTAGAAGCATCAAAGTATGGGACTGTAATGAACTTGTGTCATTTCCTCCGGGTGGATTGGCCACTCCAAACCTCATTTATTTTGCAGTGTGGAAGTGTGAGAAGCTTCCCTCTTTACCTGAAGCAATGCAGAATCTAATTGACCTTCGGGAAATGGAAATCGATAATCTACCAAATCTTCAATCTTTTGTCATAGATGATTTGCCTAGTAGTTTGCAAGAACTGACTGTTGGCTCTATTGGAGGGATTATGTGGAATACTGAGCCTACTTGGAAACATCTAACTTGTCTTTCAGTGTTGCGAATTAACGGCGATGGTATGGAAAAAACGATTATGGGGGCACTGCTACCGTCATCTCTTGTGAAATTATGCATTTGTGGTCTTAATGATAAAAGCATGGATGGAATGTGGCTTCAACATCTCACTTCTCTCAAAAACCTTGAAATTGTGAACGCTCCCAAACTCAAGTCTTTGCCCAAAGGATTGCCTTCCTCTCTCTCAGTACTAAGTATTACTCACTGTCCATTACTGGTAGCAACATTGCGGAGGAAACGAGGGAAAGAGTGGCGCAAGATTGCTCACATTCCTGCCATAATTATCGATGACGAATTAATCACATAAGTTTCGTGTCTAGGTGAGTCTCTGAAGTACTTCTTTTTTGTTTCTTTCTTATTATGTACTCATCATTTAATATTATCAATTTGAGTAATAACCTCAAAATACAATATTATAATGCTAACTCATTTTTTAATCATTGCATAAAATTCTATGTCACCCCTGCTTCTGCCCAATCTTGCTGTTGTTAGAAGCCAAATTCACATGCACTGACTGCAACCGAATCCAGTAAATGTTTTACTGATCAGGAGATGATGAAAAGGAGAAACAACCATTGACCACAAATATGTTAGGTACTCTTTTATGTCTATGTGACAGAAAGGAAATGACAACTGGAGTAACTACGACGAGCAACAATTATCTGTCAGATTTGATTTTGCAGCAACTGCTTGCAGTAGAGAGGAACCATAGTCATAAGAATAAAAAGAGGAGCAGTGTTTTCTTATTGGCTGTATTTTGATTTGAGAGACATGACTTTGTATATCAGTGATTTTCATGACAAATTTGATACCATTCACCTGTTTAGCAATGTTTGCATAGCAGTGGTATCTCATTTATAAATGAACCAGTTTATTTTCTGTCACTTTGTTAGCTTACTTCATTTTGTTCATTTTCACTAATATATATATATATATATATATATATATATATATATATATATATATATATATATATATATATATATATATATATATATATATATATATATAAATTTGAAATGAGTTATTTAATTATAAATTGACAAATAATTATATAATCTTAATTGTATTAAATAATCATACAAAAAGAAGAAAAAAAATAACTCTTAAGATGAAGACAAGAAATAAAATTTTGATGCAATAATGATTCGTAAGATAAAAAATATTATTTTATGTGATGTAAAATATATTTAGATATAAATATGAAATTTAAAATGATATACTTAATTGTAAAATAAAAAATAATCATATAAATTAAATTGTATTAAATTATTATATAAAAAGAAAAAAAAATTATGAGATGAAGAAATAAAAAAATTAATATTTAAAAATAAGAATTTTGTCTCACAAATTATGATAAATATTTTAACAATATATGATTGTAAACGAAGTTTAAATAGTTTTTTTATTCCTGCATGTTAGTGAGTTTCTGATTTTAGTCCCTGTATTTTTTGTTGGTTTTACTCTCTATACGCATTTGCGGATTTTTCTACAAATTTTAATTTTAGGGAATAAAGTAAATGCGAAAGTAAGATATAGAGATTAAAATTAAAAAAAAATTACAGAAACTAAACTAAAAAACTCGTTAACTAGTGAGATAAAAAAAACTATTTAAGCCTTGTATTATTATATTCAAGCAATTTCTAAATATAAGGTTGTATTCTACTATGGTGATGTAGATACTAAGCAATGGGAAATATAAGTTGAGCTCAACTTTTTATGTATGAATGACATGAAAAGTTTAGTTCAATTTTCACGAAGAACATGTCATCTTAATGTAACTTCATTCTTCTAAATTCAGAACATAAAATTTCAAGGTTCTATTTTTTAAATAATAAATCAACTATCGATTTATTAAACTTAACTATCACCAAACTTTCTAATATATTACTTTCTTTTAAGAAAATTAATAGAAGACTTATGCGTCAATAGAGAGAAAATTATTTTTAAATTATAGAAGCATCATATTTTTTTCAATAAAAATGTTAGTGATAAAACAAACAATAAAAGTATTGAAATGCATAACCAAAATCAACCTAAACATTGTTTATATCATTACGAAAGGATCCTTAATTAAATAGAAACTAGATTGAGACCCGTGTGATCTGTGGGTTGAAATGAATTATTTATGTAGCATTATAACATATAAATTTTGATTTTGTTTATTATAATAAAAACTTTGAAGTTGAGAAGATGTAGATGATAAAAAGATAGAGTAAAAGTTTAAATAAATAAATAAAAAATTTAAATCATAGAAATACAAATAATGCATCACAATTTGATTTTAAAATATGAAATAAATATAAAAAATTTCAAATATTTGTTTTATATTTTCTTTTCATCTTTTTCAACATTTCTAAGAATTTGTTCTTTAATATTGTATGGATGAAAGATGTTGCATATTCAAATGACTTATACTTTATGTAACCATTTATGACTATCAATATTAAGATATATAAAACTCTTTATTTTATGTTGAGTTTGTAGTCTAGACAGATAGTGAGTATGACTTGTTGAATGAGTCCTTAAGAGTTGGACAATGATTAGGGTATTTAAACATGTTGATGTTTTGTTTCAGTGGTGATTGACGTTAGACTTAACATGGAGGATTACGTTTCGAACCCCGTAACTGTAATTGAGAAAGTTGAAACCATTTGATATCGAACTAACTTCTAAACTGAATTAGTCCGTCCAGTGGACCGGATACTCGTGGTAAATAAAACATTTTGGTGTTTTTATTATTTTAAGCATTTGCCTTTTAATATATACCCTTAATTTAAACTATTTATAGTTAATTTAATTCGATTTAATTAGCTGTTCAATTTTATTTATTTACAATTTATTAAGATATTATAAGACATTTGTATGTAATAAATTATAAATGATGCCTTAAAATTTATGATTTAATTTTGTAATAGATATGTGCAATTATAATTTATAATAGTATTTTAGAAACGATTTGAAGGATTTGTTTATTTGGGAATTAGAAGTTATATTTTAAATAATTTTTTGATAATTTTTTTTTTAATTTTCTAATGAAATATAATATTTAAAAGTTAAAATTTGTAATATTTTGTCGTATCACTAAAACCGAGTTTCACACTATTTTATTGACAACTCATTCATTTACTCGCGACATCACTAAAAATCTTATGTGGCACTCTTCCAAACACAACATTTCAAAACATCTTTTATTTATTAAAAAAAATGTGTATATCGTTTCATTTAATGACCTATTCCTTTCTATACGTCTAACTAAAAATCATGTTTACTCATTCATTGATTTATTTCCGTTGGTTTTCCATTTCGTATATAATGTTATATATTTATACAAATTGAACATCCACACCATATATTAAAACTCAAACTATTAAATTTTTATTCTAATTTCTATGCACACTAATTTTTTATAAAAAATTTCACTACTACATAAAAGATATTTAACAAAGATTAGGAAAGATATATAATGACGTGTGCGCAAATGTTGTTATATAGAGTGTTGTTGTATATGTTGTACTTACAATGACGGTCCTGAGATCGTTGTTGTATTCTATAAAGCGTGTGTTATATTACAACGGTTATGTATGACAACCGTTGTGATATATACCAAATATTACAACGGTTATGCTTTTCAACCGTTGTGGAATGTACCCTTAGTTTATTATATAAATATATATTGGTTGTATTACCATACACCTAATTAAAGAATTACAACCATTTAAATTGGTAAAGAATTATATAATCTGAAAATTAAACTGTTCTTGAAAACCAACTTAAACAGACCACTGTTTTCTGAATTGCATCCCTCTCATTCAACACATTTTATGTTCTTGAACACAAAAATGGTTCAATGGTCAGTTTTCTTCAATCTATTGATATCTTTCATTATAGTTTACCTCATCATTGTCGCTTATCATGGAAATTATTATGATGACTTATCATAATCATCATCGTGATAAGTGACGACGATGAAGTAAAATAGAACTGTAGATTTAGATGAATTGAAGCAAACTGGACATTAAATCATATATATTGAATTAAGGAACATAAAAAAATGCTGAATGAGAGGGACACAATTCGAAAACATTGATCGACATATGTTGGTTTTCAAATACATCTTAATTTTCAGATTATTCGTTTCTATATCAATTTAAATGATTGCATTTTCAATAAAAGGATAGTGAAACAAACAATATACATAGTATATAATAAACTAAATTTAATATACAATATCAAAAGGAGTGGGAGGCAATGAAGTTGAAACAAAACTCTGAGAAGTGGGACTGTACCATTACAATGAGGTTCACCTAGCTTGTGAATCTTGGAAGTTGAATCTGCAAAAAATGAGAACAATCAACAAAGACAACATGAAGCAAACGAGATAATGAGAACTATCTAACAACAAGATTGAAGTAAAAGAATACCTTATTTTCCATAAACAATATGTACATTACGCTTGCTACCGCCAACATCATCACCATGTTCATATAGTTTTTAACTCTACAAGAAGAAATACAAGGAGGGAGAAGCTTAAATCAAAAGCTTCATACTTCTTGTATTTCTTTTCGTAGATTCTAAAACAAGATAAAGTTTGCTTCCGAAAATGGAAGAAGAAGATGAAGATGAAGAATACCTTAATGTAGAGAAAAATGGGTGCTAGGATTTCGCTATGAAGGAAACGACGCTACTATCAATAAGGGAAAGTTAATTCCCTTATATATGTAAAATTTTCACAACGGTTATCTTTAAAAACCGTAATAATAAGTATATATTTATTTTAAATATATCATAACGGTTAGTAATATCAACTGTAGCGATACCCCTTATACTTGGTACAAGGTCCAACTCCAGACAACAATATTTTTCTATAATTATGTAAAGTATAAAAATGTTGTTGTCTGGAGTCGAACCTTGTATCAAGTATAAGGGGTATCGCTACGGTTAATATTACTAACCGTTGTAATATTGCAACCCTTGTTCTTCCCGGATGAGAGAAACACTTTAGCCAAGTATAATGATGATTTAAAATTTTCTTTGTTTTTCACAAAATATCATTCGAGAATATCAACCATTTACAAGTTATCATCATTGCAAGCATTAAACTATCAGACTTGTTAGGTCTTTGATTGGATGCATTTTGACTAAAACAAGTTTACAACAAGATGTTGGGTAAGATGTTCTGACATGGTTGCTCAGACATCAGTACAAATATGGTTATAATACTTGGAAGTTGATGAGAAAGATGTTGAAACATATTCAACTATTATGACAGTATTACTATCATGTGTTACAAATAGATATCATGACATCTTGGTTTGGTATAACAGTTCTTGTTGTTATATGTTTTTAAGAATAGATGTCGAAGACAATGTCATGACATATTTGTCTGGTACAGCAGACACTTCTATTTTATATCTCTTAACAAATATGATTTTATTTGATAAGAATCTTTTGGATATGTTGCATCATTATGAGCAGGTCTAGGAGATTTATTAAGAATAAAGTGTGGATTTAAATGAGACTTTATTAAAAGGATCTTGGAGATTTTTTTGAAACTATGTAGAGATTTGTTTCTATTTTTTTTGGAGAAGATCTTGTAAATAATTTAATATGTGAAGATTGGATTTCATTTGAAGAGTCCAAGCACATAGTGCAAAAGTCTATAAATAAGGATTTGCTATACCTAAAATAAAAAGCAATCAAAACAAAAAGTCATTGGTGCAACATAAGGGTTTAGGGTTTTGAGAGTCTCTTGTGTAGTTTGTAAGTCACCCATGTATCTTTTGATACTATGTGGTCGACATAGGTTGTTGTAAATCGTTTAATCTTAAGCTTTTAAGTATTGAGTATTTGTTATCACGTTGTGATTGTAAAGGGAATTGAGATGGGTCTCATATCTAGGAGAGTCTTAGATAGAAGTTGCACGGGTAGTGATTAAGTAAGAAGTTGTAAACGGGGGAGTTTAGCTTTGAATTAATACTATTATAGTGGATTTCATTCTTTGCTTGGTAGCCTCTAGACGTAGGTGTGATTGCACCAATCTGGGTTAACAATTGTTGTGAATTCGTTACTTTCTGCAATTAATTGATTGTGTTCATCTTGTTCATTGTTTGAGAAAGCAAAGATCAGTTGTTCTGACATCTCATAGGATATATGTGATATACTATACCAGAATTTCAATTGGTATTAGAGTAGGCATCATGTTCTGTTTCTAGGTCAAATCTAGGGAAGATACTTTCTGGTACGATGGATAAGGAGATATATAAGAGGAAGACGTTACTACTATTGATATCTAAATTGCATGATTTATAGTTAAAAAGCATGAGAGTAGTATTTGTGGTTGCTTGTTGTATGCAATTACTTAGGGGAAGCATGAAAATTTGTCATGCTTGTTGTAACACCACAATTATTTATTTAATTATATAATTGGAATTGTTGGATTTTGTGTGTGTGGTGTGAAGTGGTAGTATGTGGAAGGAAGTATAATATTATTTAATATGATGTGAATTTAAATAAATTATATTATATTGAATAAATAAAATATTGGAATATAAAGAGAAAATGGTACAATGGTAATTTGGTGAAGGATAGTGAGGGCAATGTAGGAAATCCTTAGTTTGGGTCTAAGGGTTATGTTTGAAAATTAGAAAAGAAGGAATCATTCGTGAAAAGTGATTGTGAAGGGAAAACATGAACAGAGGAAGAAGGAAGGAGAAAGGGCAAAGCTTGAAAAGGAAATTCCAGCTAGGAGAACGTAATCACTCATCAAACTAAGGTAAGAGTGAGATTTCTTCATCTCCTAAGGGTTGAATAATAGGAATATTAGGCATAATGTTGTTGAGTGGAAAACATGGGGTTGGGTGAATTTGGCTGAGAGAAGAGGAAAGCAACAAATGCATCGTGGAAAACCTTATGCAACTCCAATGCTTCTTGAAGACTCTTCCAAAACTCAGAAGTAAACCTCAGATCTCGATCCGACACAATACACAAAGGAACACCATGCAACTTCACAATCACTCTGACATAAATCTCTGCCAACTTCGATACTGGAAAACTGATGTTAATTGGAATAAAATGAGCCGACTTTATAAGCCTATCAACAATCACCCAAATCGAATCATGGCCTCTTGAAGTATTAGGAAATCCCGTTACAAAGTCCATAGAAATGTTATCCCATTTCCATTCTGGAATTTCCAACTGTTACATCAGACCAGCAAGCTTCTGATGTTCAACTTTCGACTTTTGACAAGTCAAACATGCATACACAAAACGTGCTACATCATTCTTCATCCCAGGCCACCAAAACAACTTATTCAAATCCTAATACATCTTAGTCGCTCCTGGATGAATACTCAAATTAAATTCTATGACTTTCCTCAAGAATCATTCTCTTCATATCCGCATCATCGAGAATACAAATTATATCCTGAAATATCAAAACACCATGCGCATCCAACTTAAAACCATTCCTCTCTAATTCACTACAATCAACTATGACATCTACTAGTTTAACATCCAATTTCTGAGCTTCTCTAATATTGTCCATAAAATCATTATTAAACTTTAACATACCCAACATAACACTCTTCGGTGTCACTTCGCAAACCAAACTCATATCTCGGAACTACTCAATCAACTCTAACTCCTTAACCATCATTGCCGACATATGCAAAGTCTTTCGACTCAAAGCATCTGCTATAACATTAGCTTTTCCTGGATGATAATTCAAACCAAAAATTGTAATATTTTAACAGTTCTAACCATCTTCGTTGCCTCATATTCAACTCTTTCTGATCAAACATATACTTTAAACTCTTATGGTCACTAAACACTTCAAATCTAGAACCATAAAGATAATGCCTCCAGATCTTCAATACAAAAACAATTGCAGCAAGTTCCAAATCATGTGTAGGATAGTTCTTTTCATGAACCCTCAACTGTCTCGATGCATAAGCAATCACCTTACCATTATGCATAAAAACACCTCCTAAACCCATCAATGAAGCATCACAATATGCAACAAACAGTTCCTCTAAATTTGGTAAAGCGAAAACTGGAGCCGGCGTCAATCTCTTCGTCAACTCCACAAAGTTTTCTTCACATTGGACATCCCACACAAAAGCTTTAGTCTTACAAGTCAATCGAGTCAACGGAAGTGCCAACTTAGAAAATCCTTCAATGAACCTTCGTTAATAACCGGCCAATCCCAAGAAACTTCTAATCTCCGTAGCCGACTTTGGAGTTTCCCATTGCAACACAACATCTATCTTAGAAGGATCCACCGTAATACCACTACCTGAAATCACATGACCAAGAAAATTGACTTCTTTCAACCAAAATTCATACTTAGACAACTTCGCATACAACTTTTTATCCTTCAAAACTTCTAATATTGTTCTCAAATGTTCTGCATGCTCTTCTTCTAACTTAGAATAAACCAAAATATCATTTATAAACACAACTAGAAAACGATCCGGATAAGCATGAAAAATACGATTCATGTACTCCATGAATACTCCCGACGCATTAGTCACACAGAAAGATATCATTGAATACTCATAATGTCCATACCGTGTTCTGAACTTCGTCTTCTGAATATCCTCATCTTTCACCTTAATCTGATGATAGCCCGATCTCAAATCGATCTTGCTAAACACACCAGCACCTACCAACTGATCCATTAAATCATATATTCTTGGTAACGGGTACTTGTACTTAATTGTCACCTTGTTCAACTGTCTGTAATCCACACAAAGCCTCATACTTCCATCTTTCTTCTTAACTAACAAAACTAGAGCTCCTCACGATGATACACTTGGTCTTAAAACTTCTTCTCAAGCAACTCTTCCAACTCAAATGCGGACATCATGTACGGTGCCATAGAAACAGGTCTAGTACCAGGTACAAGATCAATCTCAAACTCAACTTCTCTCTCAGGTGGTACATCAGGAATTTCATCATGGAAAACCTTCGGAAATTCATTCACTACTTGAAACTCTTCAATATTAGTTTTACTTTCTATAGATAACGACGCCAACAACGAAAACATATGGGCATCATCTTTCATCAACTTCTGCAACTCTCTAAACGACAATAATCCAACTTCTTCCTCTTCTAGAGTAGAAAACCTCACTGAATTACAAAAGAAAATAATATGAACATAGTTATACTCTAACTAGTTCATACCTAGGATTACATCCATCCCAGTCAACAGTAAACATACCAAATCAACATAAAAGTCTCTATCAAAGATAGACAACGGGAAACTCAAACACACTAGAGAAGTAGTCACTGATCCCCTAGCCGGAATCTCTACGACCATTTCTCCTTCATAGCAGACAACTCAAGACCCAACCTCTTAACACAATCAGCAGCAATAAAACAATGGGTAGCACCCGTATCAATAATAGTAATTAAAGGAATACTATTAATGAAACATGTACCTATGAAGAACTTGTCCTTATTAGTTGTATGAGTCCCAGCTAAAACGAACAATTTTCCTCCAGACTTTGATTTCTTTGGCTTCTGGAACTGGCTACTAATATACCCTTCTTCACCACACTTAAAGCAAATCATCTCTTTTATGCGTGCGGTCAGATATTGCATGCCCAACTTTTCCACAACGGAAACAACGTTTCACCTCAGCAGTACACACATTGCTCTTATGTCCAACTTGCCCACACTTGAAACAAACAATACCAGCATGAACATATCCCCCACTAGTTCTCTTACCCGAAGCAACTTTCTGCCTACCCTTACCAGTTGGAGTATCATAAGGCTTGCCACGGGTCTGTTGATTCTTGCCCCTTCTATCAGTAACAATCTTGTAGCGAGCATTATTATCTTCCTCAAAGATCCTGCAACTATCAACTAGATCAGCAAAACTACGAATCTTCTGATACCCTGCCGCTTTCTTAATCTCTGAACGCAACCCGTTCTCAAACTTGATGCACTTCGAAAATTCAGCAGTTGGCGCATTATGGTGCGTATAGAACTTTGACAACTCCATAAACTTTGCAGCATAATCTGTCACTGACATATTCCCCTGTTTCAGCGCAAGGAATTCAATCTCTTTCTTACCATGCACATCTTTATGGTAATACTTCCTCATAAACTCTCTACGAAAAACAACTCAAGTGATCTCTTCACCTGCAACTTCCAACTTTTCACGAGTTTCCAACTACCAATCATCAACTTCAACTGCCAACATGTGAGTTCCATAACGAACCTTTTGTGCTGGAGTGCAATCCATCACACGGAAAATTCTCTCAATTTCTTTCAACCAGACCAATACAACATCAGAGTCATATTTGCCCTTGGAGGTAGGCGGATTCTCTCTCTGAAAAGTCGCAAAAGTATGTGACTCATCATTCCCTCCAGCATTTGGTAAATTCTGCACAACTTGAGTCATTACTTGCATTGTCGCATCGTTTCTCCCAACCATCTCAACTTAACACTACAACATAACAAACATTAGAACCACATAACAATACTCGATTGTTAGACACCTACGACTCGACAACTTGGTCAGACAGACCGACCTGCTCTGATACCAATAATGTAACACCTCATTCTACTTGACTTTATAATTTAAATCATGGTTATAAACAATTCACCAAAACATGGGATATTACATTTTCAACTTAAATAATCAAATAACATAAACTTTATTAATAAAATACTTTGAAAACAACGCAGTGGATTCAACATATTACAACTTTAAAATAACAACAATGCTTGCAACTTTAAACTACTTCGACGTGGTTTTCAACATGAAATAACTAAAACAAATATTTCAACTAAATAGAAATCCAACATGAAATAAAACATGCGTTCATCCCCCCGAAGTGCTACGTATCAGAGCGACAAACACCAACTCGAAGCTACTAAGTACTTAACTCTTGGTTACTTGCACGTTACCAACAAAGGACAACATTCAAACAGAAGTGGTGAGATATCGAATAACATAAATATGAGTATGATAATCAATATGTAAGCAAGAAATCATACATTCACACCACTTCACACAACTAGCAACATCAACGTACATCTCGCAACCAACAAAAAATATCAATATAGATAAAATGTGACTCGAATGTGACTCAACTTATATATGCATGTGGTACCATTTGGAGTAAACTCCCAATTTGAAATCTTGCCAGTTTATCGAGGCATCAACAACTTATTTTTCAATTCAGGCCAACTTGAATCGAGCATTCGCTCCAACTTGAAAATATGCAAATGTATGCAACTATGAATGGCATACAACAACAACATAATCAATAACTTAATAACTCAACAACGTGAATCAACATTGGTCAATCGACCTGCAACTCAATAATTTTCCCCAAGATCGGGACAACACAACTTATAACAACTTAATACAACTTTGACATGGAAAATGACTAATTACGACTTAATCAATTAGACTTCTAAATTAATTATTTGTAGTCTTTAAATTCCTACTTAAAGTCTAAGATCAACTTAACTCGAAACGGATGCGAAAACATGACGAATCGCCAAAAACGACATTTTTTGCACACCACTATGCCCATACGCATAACACACCATCCCTTACGCGTAACACCTCATGCTCAACTTGCCCATATGCGTAAAGCCTTCCAATACGTGTAATATACCTTTTCTCGTTCATCCTTACGCGTAATGGCCTATGCCCTTACGCGTAACACCTGCGTAAAAGCCTCAAATACGCGTAACACAGATCTGTTACGCAAAATCCTGTTCTTCATACCAGTCCAGTTTTCTAATGAGGGTTCATCAATTCTCACTTCGATTCAAACCTAAATGGGTTTCTACATCGATTTTAGACGTCAAAATTTATGTATCTATTCATCTACTAATTTCTATGACTAATTTTACGAATCATGATCTCCTTCTCTACACGATTTTCCTGCAACAACCAGTCTAGAAAATACAACATATACAACAACACAACATGAACATCATATTATACATATCAAATTCATACGAATTCTAGCAACAAATCATACGAAAACACAACAATAATTATACGAAACCCCAACCTACATACATATTATCTAATCCCGGTTATGAAACTCGAACCCCACCCTTACCTTGGATTGAAGGCAACTCGAATTCACAACAACAATCTCTACGAAAATCCAACCTAGCCTTTTTTTCTCCCTCAAGACTTGTTATCTTCTTACAAAATTCTGATTAACCCTTCTAATTAGGTTTTTCAGCCTATTATCTCTAAAACCTCACTAATCAACTAATTTCTTATGGGCCTAAAATAGCACACACACCCCCCCCCCCCAACTTTGCTACTCTCACACCATAGTTAAGTCCAATTTAATATTATATCATTAACAATTATTTTATTATTCGACTTAATTAACTTAAACAACCCAAACACGACTTAACCATCAACTTAATACCAAATTAAACAACTTAACGGCACAAACGACAAAACAACACCTAACAACAATAAATCGGAAAAAATACGCAATAATATTTAATTAAATACAAGCGTTACAATGTGTTAGGTCGGTCCAAAAAAATTATCATATTATTTGATAAACTGTATATGTATTGTTCAGAAAGAAGTGCGTCTGACGGATCGTAGGTCTCAAGTTTAGATGATTTTGTTTTTGGATTCGTTCGATGATGAGTTGTGTTTTGGATTTATTTTAAAACCGTAAGATTTCAACAGTTATAAATATCTTTGACACTTTAGTTAGTAAGATTTGAAGACAAAAGAAAGATACGATGATTCTAATTAGAGAGATAATGGTAGAAATTCTTTGAACTTCTTAAAATTATAAAAATCCTTAGAAATATATAAGGGATCGAGAAACACCGCTAATTATCTTGTGTTAGAGACTTTAAAAAATACTACGGTAAAAAAAATAGGATTTATTATTTAAAATTTGTGTGAATATTAACTTTTCTGCAATTTCTTGTAAGGATTCTTGCAAGTATAATAAATCTAAAAGCTTCTCTTTCCTCAAAAGTATAAATCTCTTGTAACCATTCTTGCAAATATAATAAATCTAAGAGCTTATTTCCTCAAGAGTATATTGGTTTTATAGAATTGGGTAAACAAGTTTTTGGTGTTATTGCCTTTTATCTTGCTTTTGCTTATAGTAGGATTCATTTTAAATTAAAATAGTTCACGAGTAAATGTATGCTTTAGGTTCAATTAACATATGAAACTAGTGATTTATCTACATCAGAACTGTAACATAATCTGTTAGAAACATAAACCAAAGATAAGAAATTTGATTGACCAAGTCCGATCTATCATGGGCTACCCTTTTTCAAGCCGGCCGGTTTATATTTATAATTTTATTTTTTTAAAATTAAAATAGTGTTTTTTTTTAAATAATATCACATGACATTAATGTACTATACACATTACACACGACATTTCACCTAAAATGCAAATTATGATATCATTGCCATTAGAGTGTTACAGTACTAAACAATAGTGTACACCATCCAACACAAATGAAAATGCAAATTATGAAATTTATCATAATAGTATGACATTGTTTGCGATCCAACAATGCAAGTTCAAATCATGTGCTTGCAACCTGTAACCTGTAGTGTTTCTCACAGTATATCTCAAAGCATTGGTAAAAGATCCCAAGCAGATTGGTGGTAACTTAGCATCGAATCTGTCTAAACATGTCCTCAAATCAGAACTCAGGTTACTAGTCCTCTTGAGTGTAAAGGAAAACATGCAGTACTGGGAATTGGCTTCTGACAATGTGATCTTGCTAGTCACCCAAGTCGAGTACACACCATTTCAAATCACTTCACCACGTAGGGCCAATTTCTTTCAGTGAATTAGCTGCTGAGAAAAATAAGGTGCATATAGTAATTTAATACATGCAGAAAGAACATACATATCAAAAATGAGCAAAAATGAGCAAAAATCATGTTAGGAATTGCATACAACATACACTAGTTTTGACCATACATGTCAAAAATGAGCAAAAATGAAAATGTATCAACTATATAGCATGCTTGATGGATAATATACTTTCAATTAGCATTAAAAACAAAAAATTTCACACTTACTTTTGATGATTCCATGAGGATCAAAAAGAAGAAACTCAAGGAATATACTGCATTTTGAAAGGCCTAGTAGGAGTCATTTTAAATTAAAATTGTTCAGCATGTGCAAATGTAAGATTAAGGTTCAATTACAAGCCATTGATGAAACATATTAGAAACTGTAACCAAAGATATGAATCTAAGAAGATTTCCAAGATGCCTACCAAATTTATTCAAAATTCATGTGCCAAAGAGGGACATAAAAAGCTCACCAAATTAAGTTTATAAGTCCAGAACGCTAACAGAAGCGACTTTGAGTAGCATTTTAACATGCTCCTTCCCAATACATTTCCTAAAATAGCAGATTTGTACCTCATTTTCTAAATCCTGCATGATACTTGAAAAGAGACTAGAGTAAATAATAACATAAAACTACGGGAGAGACAACTCATGAACAAAAACTATATAAAATTAAATTGACGGAGTGAGAAAAACACGATAGTTGTGTTAGGAAGAGAGGCACTTCAGGATTCAAACAAATTACCTTGCATGACAGAGCTAACATAGATTAAGGACAGAAAGAGTACCTCTCTGTATTAGCCAATATTACTATTTCTCCTTCTCATCCGTTTCTGGCAGAAAGAAATGTCGCTGCTGCCATCTTTTGTGCAAGTCATCAATTACATATGAAGCCCTTGGTAGATCTGCAAACAATATAGAGATAAAATAATTTGAAGACAAATAATAAGCCACCAAATCTGCTAGGTAAACTCAACATATAGTTTCCGAAAACAAAACTTAGGATAAATGAGCTCCATAGAGATATACTGTGTCAAACTTGATGGTGTTAAATTATTATAAAACAAAGCAAGTAACCAGAAACATAAGAGTTAGGCTTGGAAGAGATTTTAACATACTGACAAGGGTGTTAGTAAATCTTAGCCTAGGGAGAAATTCTAATTGACTAACATGAGGAAAAAATATCAAGTCAAGACAGTTAGATAAACACAAAAATGTGGAAATGCATAAATGAATATGAAGTCATATAGACAAAAAGGAAACCTAACAAATTTGGAGTCAGTGGAGTTTTCTCCTTTCTTTGTTCCTGAACAGAAAAACAGTGACATTGTGGCAGGTTATTAGGTGAATTTGGCTTCTTGCAACAACAAGATTGGGAAGAAGCAGGGGTGACACAAAATACAATTTTATGATTAAAATAAATGAGTTAATGCTAGTGCTATAGTATTGTATTTTTGATGTTACTATTGAAATTCACAATAATTGGTGATAACATATTATGAAAGAAACAACAAAAGAAGTATTTAAAAGACTCACCCGGAAAAGACTCATGTGATCAATTCGTCATCAATAATTATGGAAGTAATGTGAGCAATCTTACGCCACTCTTTCCCCCTCTTTTTCCGCAAACTTGCTTCTAGTAATGGACAGCGAGTCACACTTAATACTGAAAGAGAGGAAGGAAATCCTTTCTTTGGCAATGACTTGAGTTTGGGAGCGTTAATAATCTCAAGGTTTTGGAGAGAAGTGAAGTCTTGAAGCCGCATCTCATCAATGCTTGTATCATTAAGACCACAAATGCATAGTGTCACAAGCGATATAGGTAGCCATGGCCCCATCAGCGTGTTCAGTATGTAATTGTCGTTAATTCGCAACTCCGAGAGACGAGTGAGATGTACCCAAGTTGGCTTAGTATTCCATCTAATCACACCAACAGAGCCAACTGACAGTTTCTGTAAACAGCTAGGCAACTCATCTATGACAAAAGATTGAAGATTTGGTAGATTATCAATTTCCATTTCTTGAAGGCCAGCTAGACTGTACATTGCTTCTGGCAGTGAATGAAGCTTCTCACACTTCCACAGTGCAATATAAAGAAGATTTGTAGTGGCCAATCCACCGGGGGAAATGACTCCAGTTCAATACAATCCCATATTTTGATGCTTCTAAGAAATGAGAGACTCTTTAGTGACGCATCTTCAACACACTACGCCAAAATTGACTTTTAACAGCGCATCTTAGACAGCGCTTTTAAAAGAAAGCGCTGTCTAAGGTTAAAATTAAAATCAAAACACGGAAACTGTTCAAAAATAATAAAAAAGCGCTGCTAAAAGTCCTACTTTAGACAACGCTTTTGAAAAAGCGGTTTCTAAGGTAGGCCTTAGACAGCGCTTTTAAAGGTAGGCCTTAGACAGCGCTTTTTCAAAAGCGCTGTCTAAAGTCTTTTAATTTTAAAAAAAAATTAAAACCAAAAGCGCTGTCTAAGGGGAGGTTTAGACAGTTTTACCTTAGAAAGCGCTTTTATCAAAAGCGCTTTCTAAGGTCTAATTATATTAAAATTATACAGTTTCTATTTTCATTTCTTCCTTTCCCTCTCAGATAGCGAACGCGAACCAGAATCTCCATTGTTGCCCTAACAGTGTTACTGCCACCGTCGTTCATAAAACGCCACCGCCGTGTAGCTAGTCGTCGTTCTCCGTCGTCCTCCGGCAACCTCCGTCGTCCAACCGTCGTCTCCGTTCAAAAAGGTATGTGTTCTTCATTGCCCTACTGTTTGTTCATGATGTTCTTGTTCTTGCTTGTTTTTTGTTGAAAAGTTCTAGAATAATGTATATAAACTGTGTTAGTTACAATGTATATACAATATGAACCATAATATTTATTGATGGATAGTGTTCTTGTTCTTGTTCTTTTGAGTTACTATATATATATATATATATTGTTGCACCCCAAAATTTGCCCTCCCCTAGTCAAGACAATGTGTTCCAATGTATCCCAAGTATCTTCTCAAGTGTTCACAAGGTTCACAAGACTCCCAATTGGTCATGAAGTGTGGAAGTTTCCTCAGACAATGTCTCCTCCTAAGCAAAGTGTCCAAAACTAGGGTTTTGTGATTCTTCAGGTTAAAATGAGTTTCAAGACCTCATGTGAGCTTCTTAACATCCTACATGTGATCAAGAATCCCCATGTCAAGTTTCAAGGCTTTCCCAAAAGATTTGCTCAGTCAGATGATCAGATATGCAAAAATCAGTCAAAGTGGTTAAAAAGTCAAACTGAGGTCAACTGTGGTCAAACCAAAGTCAAACTTCAAGATTTTTTGCCAACATCAAGTTTATGAAGTAAAATTCATCATTTGATCAAGGGTTGATCATGATTCATCAAGGATGTTTCAGATCATCAAGAATCAGGAGTTTCTAAATTAGGGTTTTCACAGGAAAAGTCAACTGAACTTTGACCAGCCATAACTTTCACATGCTTCATCAAAAATTTCCCATCCAAAGATAATTTTGAAGGAAATTGAATTCTCTACAACTTTGTGTCTCACAAGCCAAGCCTAAAAATGCTTCATTTGGAAGGTATGAGCTAAGACATTATATGTCATTTCAAAAGTCAACAAAAAGTCAACATCTTCCAAAGGGAATAACTTGAGAATGGTAAAAGATATGGACATGAGACCAATGGGTTTGGTTAGAGGACTCTCTAAGCTTTCCAAAATGTACAAGAACACCCTCATATCCTTGAAATTGAGGGAGATATGCCTTTGCAAAGTTGGGAAATTTTTGGGAGGTTTATGAAGCAAATAGGGCCTTAAAACCAATTTTTGCCAAATGGGCCTACCAAATTGCCACCCAATCTTCATGATATCATCAAGCACGATCCAATCCAAGCCTTTTCTGATTTTTTATTTTTTATTTAGTATTTATTTGAATTTTATTCATTAAAATGCAAATTAAATCAAAATAAAATATATAAATCAAATATTTGGATGAGATTGTGATTCTAGAAAGTCATAAACATCAATTAAAGATGATTGATCTGATCCAAATTCGTGCTAGCCTAAATTGGAAAGGTTTGATAAGATATTTTTCAATATTTGAAAGTGTGAATCTTCATGATCAAGTAACTATCACCAAGCCCAAAAATCCATGATGTTTTGACCTAATTACATTCACTACTTATACATGAACACATCACAACCACAGGGGAACGAAAATTCTACCTCCAAGAACAAGAGCAAGCTTCCAAATTTTCACAAAAAATCTCAATTCAGATTCTCACTTGCAGGCCATATTAGAGTGTTTTGAAGGTTGCAAAACGTTCCTTGATCATCACTGATGTTTTCCCAATCATCATAAGCATCTAAATCTCCATACATCATTGAAACTGAATCACCTTCTTCCTCCATTTAATTTTTTCTCGTTTTCATATATTTAACCTTTGTAAATCGTTTTTGCTAATTGGTTTGTGTTTAGTGAGTCCTAAGGATGCAATCTGGGCAGTTCAATTGAAGGATCGTGGCCTGAGGCGTGAAACACCATTTTTAGGGTTTATGTTCTAAATTTAGGGCTTCCTGAAATACCAAATATAAATAAATCCTAAGGACATAGATGAATCGTGTGAGTCATGAGGAACTCATTGATGTAACTAATTTGAGGAAATTGTACTTGTTGTATGGTGTTTGATATTTGCAGGTTTCGTTGGCAAGAAAGTTCGCAGGAAAAGTTGTAAGAAATTTCGCAGGAAAATTTGCAGTGCTGGAGGAAGAAGAAGATGAAGCTGGCGCGAAAATATGATTTAAAAAACACGTTTATTTTATTATCTTTTGTTTAAAATATATTTCAGAACGAATGCTTGGCTCAGTTGGTTAAGGCGCGCGCATGTGAGGCAAGGGTCAAGGGTTCAAATCTCAGCTTCACCAATTTTTTTGCGTTTTATCCATTTATTTTTCAGGTTTAACATATTAGAATCAACACCCATCATATGATCACCAAAGCACACTTGGCCTGGTGGTAGAAGGTCTGGACCAAATAGAGAGGGAGCCTAGGGCGTGGGTTCGATCCTAGCCTCAGGTATTTTTGTCTTTTTTTTTTAAATTTTCATTTATTTAGTTTTATTATTCAAACTTATTATATTCTTATATAAAATAAATAATTTCTAAAATAGTTTATAATACATTTTCTATAAAACTTCATATTTTCAAAAAAAAACCATAATTTATTTTTAAATTGTTTATATTTACTTTATAATATGTTTATATATATATATATATATATATATATATATATATATATATATTTGTAAATAAATTCATTAATTAAATTTAGATTAACTAATTAACCCTAATCCTGATTTTCTTAATTAACTAACCCTAATTTTTTCCTAATCCTGATTTTTTGTTGATTAACCCTAATTTTTTCTAACCTCTATTTTATTATTAATTTCTGATTATTATTTATTGTTTTTATTATATTTATCATTATTGCTTATATTATTATGTAATTGTGAAAGCCGTGTAATAGTCGTAGATTTATCTTCCTTGTCCTTATTTTATTTTGTAAATATTTTTATTGCTATGGTTAGTAATTCTAGGGTGTGAATAACATACTTGTGATTAAAATTAATTTAGATAATTAACCTTAAATAAGATAAATATCTGAATAAAAAAAACCTTCACACACGTAAGTCGATCTTTGATCGCCATCAGCACTTCCTAAGGATGCCTCTCAGTTGCCTAATCCAAAAAAGGTCAAGTAGGGTGTCTTAAGCAAAGAATCCTTCCATAAAAATCATCTGGTCCCTACAATTTAAAAAGTCAAGTCCCTACGAGGTTGCCTACGATATAATGACTTTGTCCCTCCCAGATTAAAGATGATTGTCCCTCCAACAAAGCTAAAGACACCCTACAATGGCCTATACTCAGATGACCCTAACAATGTCCCTTAATACATCCAAGGTAATGACTACCTATTCCTTAAAATAGGGATAGTCTTACCATTGAAAGAACATATGAGAACATGAAAGACTTAATCTAGGGTAAGTTCCTCTTGGTTACTTGCTCACATTTTTCAAAATTACTTTTACACCTCACAATTTCTAAACTAGGCTTTGTATACACCCATACGAGGGTCATTACCAAGTACTTAAAGAAATTTTTCAAATCACACACTACACTCTTGCAAACAAACAAACTGAGCTAAGAAACTAAGAGCTCATGGATAACCATGGATGTAAAGGGTGCTAACACCTTCCCTTTACATAACCTATCCCCCGAACCTAAGTCTTTTAAAATAAGGTATTTCCTGTTCTTTTATGCCTTTCCTTTTGGATAAAATAAAAGTCGGTGGCGACTCTTGCTATCCGCAACATTTATAGAAAGTCAGTTCTCCCACCGTGTTACAGAACTGGTGACTCTGCTGGGGACGTTTTAAAGAGGGTTACCCTAAGGAATTAGATCACTTTAAATTGTTTGTTTTGTTTGCTTTATATTTATCTGTTGGGCTTTATGTGTGAAAGATCCTAACCCGGATCTAGTGTACCTTAGGTAAATGGCAATAGACCAAGGAAACTGTACGGCGTATACCGATATGGTTGATCTGGTGGCCATAGTTAGTGTGACTTCTTGGTGGGTGCTTATGTTCCTTAAGTAAGTTAAGGATAACATGAGGCTTGCCATACGTTGTCAATACACTAACTGACTTTGTAGAACCCTAGTTATCTCATCTTGGCCTTTAGAAAAGTAGTGAGATAACCGGCTTTGGTGAAGACTGAAGTTGGTTGATACTCGATGCTACACTCATTGAGATCCTAAACTTGGACGGTTTTGGTTGGCAAGTAAGTTGCCTTCTGAACAATCACCCTTGTGAAGGATCAATGATATTGAGATCCCTTAGAACCTAGTTACTTTTGTAGGACAGGATGAACCAACTAAACTTCAGGGGAGGATACTTGTCTTTGAACCTCATGCAAGCCTCTAAACCTAGGGCTATGGTTTGACTTGTTTGTGTGTGCCACATGTTTGTGATTGAGCATAACATCATGACATCATAAGCATAGCATTTTCACTAACCATTTCAAGGACCAAAGGATTTATCTTTGTTCTTTGTTGCAGGTCATGGCTTCTGCTCGTAGGAATACCATCCAGATCAACTTTGTAAGGATACCTCCTAAGCTTAAGGAATTAGTCTCTCAAGTATCTGAAAGATCCCAGTTCATCAAGAAGCATGGTCACCTACTTGACATGGTCACTTCAGGGTTTGATGAGGATATGATGAGTGTCCTATTTCAGTTCTTTGATCCTAAACATCATTGTTTCACGTTCCCCGACTATCAGCTGATTCCTACAATGGAAGAGTTCTCTAAACTACTGGGTATACCTGTCCTTGATCAGAAAATTTTCACAGGCTTAGAGAAAGAGCCTAAACCTGAGATCATTGTTGCAGCCCTACATTTGAAGAAGTCTGACATTGTCCTAGAAACAAGAAGTGGGGTTAAGGGTATCCTTGTCAAGGTATTGATAGAGAAAGCTCAGGAATTCTTGAAGGCTATGAGTTATGCTGCTCTTGAGGAGATCTTGGCCTTATTGATTTATGGTCTATTGTTGTTTCCTAATCCAGATCAGTTCATAGACATACACGCCATCAACATATTTTTGACTCGCAATCCAGTGCCTACATTACTTGGAGATATCTTACACTCTCTCCATACTCGTACTACGAAGGCTCGAGGAACTCTGATGTGCTGCATACCTTTATTGTCTAGGTGGTTTATTTCTCACCTTCCTCGATCAGTGATGAAGAATGAACAAGGGTTCAGGTGGTCTAAGAGGATCATGTCACTTTCTCATTCATACATTCATTGGTGCTCTAGATCTTTGGAGAATATCATTATCATTGTCCGTTATGGGGAATTCCCTAATGTGCCACTCCTTGGCATAAGAGGGGGCATTACCTACAATCCTTCTTTAGCTCTATGTCAGTTTGGTTATGCTCGGAGTAATGGTCCTCATGACATGCTTATTCAGGGTATTATGTTCGACTACGACAACGATCTTCAGGGTTACCGTCAAAGGTTTATACGAGCATGGGGTAAAGTAAACAAGGTTGACAGCAAGACTCTGGAACCTAAGTACTCTATTCCTATGGAACCTTATCTCAGATGGGTACGAGCACGTGCTCAAACTCTTATGATGCCATATCCTGATATCCTGCCAGTTACCATGGAGCCTGTTACTGAAGGAGATACTCCTTATATCATCCTTCATCCAGACATGCCCACTGACCTAGAAGAATTGCAGAAATCCTGAATCCAACTGAAGGAGCAAAGAGATACCTTTGAAGCTCAATTCAGGATTATCCAAGAAAAAATGTTGGAGCTGACCAAGCAACTTCACGAGGAGCAAAACCTTAACACATACCTCCACACAAAGAGGAAGCGTCCATGGGAGACTTAAAACCCCATATATTTATTTTTGTACTTATTTCCCTTCATTGTAAGCCCAAGAGGCAAATGAGTTTAATGCTTACTAATAAAAAATTTCATTTCTGTTTGTTTAAACAAATTTAAATCCCGCGGTCCTTGAAAACATTGCATATGCATCTACATACCATATCATTGCATGACAGGTTTTCACAACAGGTTTCTCATCTTCTCGCTGTTTATTTCAGCAGAAATGGCTCTCGAACAATCTGTCAAAGATCTTCAAGCTCAGAATGCTCAGTTTCCAGAAGTGATCCTGAATTTGTCCAAGGGGAAAGAAGAGTTGAAAGCACTCCTCTCTAAGGACATGAAAAAGAAGAATCCTACAGACAACAAGGATGATCAGTTGAAACAACTGCAAGCTGAGATGACAAAGATGAGGATCCAGATGAATGGCCAAATGGATCTTATCCAGAGTTTGGCCCAGGGGCAAGAAGAGCTGAGAAGCTTTTTCAATAAGCTTCGAGATAACGGAGCCGTGAATCTAATCATGATATAATCTGGTTCTGGTTCTTTGGTTCTGAGATCCGGGATTTCTATTCGGAGAAATTGTTATTGTGATTGCCATTGTGACCTTGTTATTATGATTATCCACAGATACTTGGCTCGTTGTTCAACTTCAACACCATCAGTGACTGTTCTATGATGTGATCCAGATCTACAATTATTGGGTTCTCAGTTATGGGGTTCTATACAGAGATGGTACTACTATTGTGGTTCTATATAGACCGTTGGTTCACTGCTCAACACCAACATTAGGCCATTGATCACATGTCTGGTGCACACATAACATCATAGCATTCCAGTACATATGCTTAGTTATTTCCGAGGATCACATATCTGAATCATGCTATTGGACTTTTTATGTGTCAAAACTTGAGTCAAAGCGGACAAATTCCTGGGAAATAACTTAACATGGTATTTGCATACATCCTTGCATTCATTACAGGTGTTCAGAGACAGATTGCTTTCTTGACTTGGTTTCCCTTCACAATGGCCAATTTGAATCACAATCATCAAGGTATTGATTTGGAACAACTTCGGGCGGAGGTAACCAAATGAAGACCCAGCTAGGGTAATTCAGGGCAGATGTGTACGCTTTACTTCAGAATTAGAAATTGCTGAAAGAGGAAGTCAACCAGATGAAGACTCAGATGAGCTTGGTTATGGAAATTCTGAACGAAGCTATTTTCATCCTGTTGCACCCCAAAATTTTCCCTCCCCTAGTCAAGACATTATGCTCCAAGGTGTCCCAAGTGGTTCACAAGGTTCACAAGGTATCCCAAGAGGTTCACAAGGTTCACAAGGTTCACAATTAGTCAGAAAGTTTGACAATTCCCTCAAACAAAGCATCCTCCTAAGCAATGCACCCTAAACTAGGGTTTTGAATTTCATCAGGCTAAATGGAATTTCAATGCCTCAAGTGAGCTTCATAACATCCTACATGTCTTCAAGAATCCCTATGTCAAGTTTTAAGTCTTTCCCAAAAGGTTTGCTCAGTCAGATGATCAGATATGCAAAAATCAGTCGAAGTGGTTAAAAAGTCAAACTGAGGTCAATTGTGGTCAAACCAAAGTCAAACTTCATAATTTTTTGCCAACATTAATTTTATGAAGTAAAATTCATCATTTGATCAAGGGTTGATCATGATTCATCAAAGAGATTTCAGATCATCAAGAATCAGGAGTTTCTAAATTAGGGTTTTCACAGGAAAAGTCAACTGAACTTTGACCAGCAATAACTTTCACATGCTTCATCAAAAATTTTCCATCCAAAGCTCATTTTGAAGGAAATTGAATTCCCTACAACTTTGTGTCTAACAAGCCAAGCCTAAAAATGCTTCATTTGAAAGGTATGAGCCAAAACATTACAGGTCATTTTAAAAGTCAACAAAAAGTCAACATCTTCCAAAGGGCATAATTTGAAAATGGTAAAAGATATAGACATGAGACCAAAGAGGTTGGTTAGAGGAATCTATAAGCTTTCCAAAATGTCCAAGAACAACTTCATAGCCTTCAAATTGAGGGATTTGTACCTTTGAAAAGTTGGGAAAAGTTTTTAGAGGTATATTGAGCAAATGGGGTCTTAAAACCAATTATTTCCACATGGGCTTGCAATTTTGTGATCCAATCTTTACCATGACATCATGCACGACCCAATTCTCATTTATTCAGATTTTTATAATTTATTTTATATTTATTTTGATTTTATTCATTAAAATTCAATTTAAATAAAAATAAAATATGAAAACTCAATATTTAGATGTGATTCTTCTTCTAGAAACTCTTAAAGACCATTTAAATTGATTTGATCACATACAAATTCGTGCTAAGACAATTGGGCATGAATATATTTGATTTTTGACTAATTTGGCAAGAAGATTTCTTCACATTCAAGTCATCCAAAAGCCCACAAAAGTCATATGTTTTTTGACCTAATTTCACTCTACTATAAGTAAAGAACTCAATACAAACACAAGACACGAATTTTGGCAGGCCAAAGCATAAGATTCACACTTCAAATTTTGCTAAGAAAACTCATATTTGGTTTTGAAGATTGAAGCAATTCCAAGACAAAATCAAGGTTGCAACACCTTCTAAGATGATCACTGAATGAATCTCAATCGTTTGCATCATCAAAATCCTTCACAAATGCATAAACTGAATCATATTGTTCTTCCTTTTCAACTTTTCGATTCTTTTTATTTACGCATTGTTAACGAATTTTAACCTCATATTGTTGTTTGTGATTATGTTTAGAGTGTTTATGCATAGTTGCTTGATGTTTTATGGCCGCAATAGCATATTACCATGGCTAGGGTTCATCTTCATGAATTTTGGGAACTTTGGATATGTGCGATTTCAAGCCAAATTGATGAGTTTAATAGATTCATGAAACAATATTCAATTGATCTGGGTTGTTTAATTGCATTAATCATGTTTGTTTTGATGTTTTGAGATATGCAGGGGATTTAGTGACGGGAAAAACCGTCACTAAAGGTTTTAGTGACGATGCAGAAAACCGTAGGTATAAGTCTAAGACAAAGGCTGGAGGAAGAAGATGAAGAAGGGCGCGAAATTTGACTTTTGAATTTCATTTTATTTTATTATGAAATATTTGCGTATTAATATCAGAAAGAGCGTGTAGCTCAGTTGGTTTTGGTAACGCGCTTGGAAGGCCAATGACCTGGGTTCGAATCCCAGGTCTCATTTTTTTTTAATATTTCGTTTTGTTTTACAGGATTAACATATAAAGTATTGTTGCTATTGGATTGACACAAGCAAACGCTTGTCCCAGTGGAAAAGCTGGAGGTTGTTGTTGTTGAGGGAATGGGTTCAACACCCGCCTCCAACATTTTGCCTCAAAAATCTGGTTTTATTTTCTCTTCTTTCTTTTTGTTTTGTTTTATTTTATTATTATATTATAACTAATTATTTTCTTAATCAATTAATTAACCAATAAATCTTATATTTTCTATTAAACTCAATATTTTCAATTTTGCTTAATATTTATTTTAATTAAATTTATTGTTTCTAATATTATTATTTGTACATTTTTTTAGTATTATATATTTTGTAAATAAAAAACCCTAATTATTTTCTAAAAACCCTAAATTTTTTCACTAACCTTAAAATTTAACCTAATGTTTTTTCTATCAACCCTAAAAAAACTTAATTTATTTTTCTAAACCCTAATTAATATATTAACCCTTATTTCTTTTATTATTATGTAAATAATTTAATGTTTTTTTATTATTATTAAATTGTTTAAATTCTTATACTTTCTTAATTAACTTCTAAAAAATTTATAATTTTTGTCTAACCTAAAATAAATTCTCTTTTAAATTCTAATCTTAATTTCTTTTTATTATTACTATTATCATTATTATTATTGCTATCATTTTATTATTATTGCTATCATTTTATTATTATTGTTTATTTATTATTTTATTGTATTTATTATTATTATAATTCATTTTTTATTCGATTATTATGTATCTGCTAAAGCCATGTAATACTTATAGATTTATTTTCCATCTTTATTTTATTATAAATATTTTATTGTGTGGTTAGTAATTTTAGGGTGTGTATAACCTAAATGAAATTAAAATGAACTTAGATAATTTAATTTTTTAAAAAAAAGATAAATATTTGAATATAAACACTCACACACGTAAGTCGATCTTTGATCGCCATCTTACACTTCCTAGGGAATTCCTCTTGGTTGCCTTAAAATAAAATGGTCAAGTCCCTCGAAAATGGGGGTGTCTTAAAAAGCAAATTCCCTATAGAATAAAATCATCATAGTCCCTTCAGATTAAAAGATCAAGTCCCTTCGAGGTTGCATATGATAAAGATCTTGTTCCTTCGAATAAATGATGATAGTCCCTACGAGTTGCTAAAGACATCTTTTAAGTTGCTTTCTATGACCATACGATGACCCTACGCTTGTCCCTTAAACACATCCAAGGTAATGACTACCTATTCCTTAATAATAGGGATATTCTTACCATTGAAAGAACATACGAGAACACGAAACACTTAATATAGGGTAGGTACCTCATAGTTACTTGCTCACTCTTCAAAAATACTTTTCACACCTCACAATATTTTCAAAACATTTTCAAACAAGGCTTTGTATACATCCATACAAGGATCATTACAAAGTACTTAGAAAAATTTCTAATCACACACTACACTTTTCAAAAGCAATTTAAGTGAGCTAAGTAACTAAGACCCCGTGGATAACCATGTATATAAAGGGTGCTAACACCTTCCCTTTGTATAACCTACCCCCCGAACTCAAGTCTTTTAAATAGGTCTTTCTTGTTCTTTTATGCCATTTCCTTATGGATAAAATAAAAGTCGGTGGCGACTCTTGCTATCCGCAACATGACTAAAAGTCAGTTCTCCCACCGTGTTACAGAACTGGTGACTCTGCTGGGGATTTAATAAAAGAGGGGTACCCTTAGGGATTAGATCACTTAAATTGTTTGCCTTGTTTGCTTTATATTACTTGTTGGAGCTCTTATGTGTGAAAGATCCTAACCCGAATCTAATGTACCTTAGGTAAATGGCAATAGTCCAAGGAAACTGTACGGCGTATATCGATATGGTTGATCTGGTGGCCATAGTTAGTGTGACTTCTTAGTTGGTGCTTATGTTCCTTAAGTAAGTTGAGGATAATATGAGGCTGCCATATGTTGTCAATACACTAACTGACTTTTAGAACCCTAGTCATCCCATCTTGGCCTTTAGAAAGTAGTGAGATAGCCGGCTTTGGTGAAGACTGAAGTTGGTTGATACTCGATGCTACACTCATTGAGATCCTAAACTTGGAGGGTTTTGGTTGGCAAGTAAGTTGCCTACTGAACAACCACCCTTGGGAAGGATCAGTGATATTGAGATCCCTTAGAACCCGATTACTTTTGTAGGACAGGATGAACCAACTAACTTCAGGGGAAGGTACTTACCTTTAAACCTCATGCAAACCTCTAAACCTAGGTCCATGGTGTGACTTGTTTGTGTGTGCCACATGTTTGTGATTGAGCATAACATCATAACATCATGACATCATAAGCATAGCATTTTCACTAACCATTTCAAGGACCAAAGGATTTATCTTTGTTCTTTGTTGCAGGTCATGGTTTCTACTCGTCGGAATACTATTCGGATCAACTTTGTAGGGATACCTCCTAAGCTTAAGGAATTAGTCTCTCAAGTTTCTGAAAGATCCCAGTTCATCAAGAAGCATGGTCACATATTTGACTTGGTTACTTTAGGATTTGATGAAGACATGATGAGTGTCATGTTTCAGTTCTTTGACCCTAAACATCATTGTTTCACATTCCCCGATTATCAGTTGGTTCCTACAATGGAGGAGTTCTCCAAACTACTGGGTATACCTATCCTTGATCAAAGAATTTTCACAGGCTTATAAAAAAGCCTAAACCTGAGGTTACTGCTGCAGCCTTACATTTGAAGAAATCAGACATTGTCCTAGAAACGAGAAACGGAGTTAAAGGTATTCTTGCTAAGGTATTGATAGAGAAAGCTCAGGTATTCTTGAAAGCTATGAGTTATGATTCCCTTGAGCAGATCTTGGCCTTATTAATCTATGGCCTAGTGTTGTTCCCTAATCCAGACCAGCTCATATACGTACACGCCATCAACATATTTCTGACTCGTAATCCAGTGCCTACCTTACTTGGAGATATCTTATACTCTCTCCATACCTGTACTACGAAGGCACGAGGAACTCTGATGTGCTACATACCTCTATTGTCTAGGTGGTTTATTTCTCACCTTCCTCAATCAGTGATGAAGAATGAACAAGGGTTAAGGTGGTCCAAGAGGATCATGTCACTTTCTCATTCAGACATTCATTGGTGCTCTAGATCCATGGAGAATGTTACTATTATTGACCGTTGTGGGGAGTTCCCTAATGTGCCACTCCTTGGCATAAGAGGGGAATTACTTACAACCCTTTTTTAGCTCTACGCCAGTTTGGTTATGCTCGGAATAATGGTCCTCATGCCATGCTTATTTAGGGTATTGTGTTCGACTACGACAACGATCTGCAAGGTTATCGTCAAAGGTTCATACGAGCTTGGGGTAAAGTGAACAACGTTGACAGTAAGACTCTGGAACCAAAGTACTCCATTCCTATGGAACCTTATCTCAGATGGGTACGAGCGCATGCTCAGACTCTTATGATGCCATATCCTGCTATCCTGCCAGTTACCATGGAGCTTGTTGCTGAAGGAGATACTCCTTATATCATCCTTCATCCATACATGCCCACTGACATGGAAGAGTTGCAGAGGTCCTGGATCCAGTTGAAGGAGCAAAGGGATGCTTTTGAGTCTCATTTCAAAGCTAGTCAAGAAAGAATCCTGGAACTGACAAGACAACTTCACGAAGAGCGGAATCTCAACACATACCTCCATACAAAGAGGAAACATCCATGAGAGACTTAAAACCCCATCTTTGTATTTATTTCATTTTATTGTAAGCCCAAGAGGCAAACAAGTTTATTGCTTACTAATAAAAGTTTCATTTTTGGTTGTTTACACAAATTTAAATTCTGCGGTCCTTGAAAACATTGCATATGCATCTACATACCATATCATTGCATCACAGGTTTCTTATGAACATGTATCTTATCTTCTTGCTGTTTATTTCAGCAGAAATGGCTCTCGAACAAACTGTTAAGGATCTCCAGACCCAGAATGCACAATTTCAAGAAATGATCCTGAACTTGTCCAAGGGACAAGATGAGCTGAAGGCACTTTTGACTAAGAAGAAGAAGAAGACTAGAAAATCAGGGGGCCTCATCAACCTGAGTAGAAGATTCAGAGGTCCTGTCAAGACGAAAGAAGAGGTTGAGGATCTTGAGTCTGAAAATTCTGAGAGAGAAAGAGGTAGTCTCCATGATATTGTGGAAGATTCTGATTCTGAGGAGAACTATTATCATGATCCTACTAGTGAGGAGAAGTATAAGATGTTGGTAGACAGAATGAATTCTATGGAACTACAAAAATCTTCTGGGCTTGATTTTGAAGATTTGAGTTTAGTTTCTGGAGTGGTTATACCTATTGGCTTCAAGGTTCCTGTTTTTGTGGTGTATGATGGTGTTTCATGTCCTAAACTGCACTTGAGGTCCTATGTCCGGAGGATTCAACCACATACTGCTGACAAGAAACTGTGGATTCATTTCTTCCAAGAGAATTTATCTGGAGCTCAATTGGAATGGTATTATCAACTCGAAAGTGTTAATATTCGTGATTGGAATGATCTTGCTGAGGCCTTCTATAGGCAATACCAATATAATGTTGATTTAGCACCAACTCGCATGCAGCTCCAAAGCATGTCTATGGGTGCTAAGGAGAGTTTCAAAGAGTATGCCCAGAAATGGAGAGACCTGGCTGGCAGAGTTCAACCTCATATGACTGACAAGGAGCTAGTGGATATGTTTATGAGTACGCTGAATGGTCTTTTTTATAGTCACCTCATTGGAAGCTCATCATCTGGTTTCACTGAGCTGATAATGACTGGAGAACGTGTGGAAAGTGGGATAAGAAGTGGTAAGATACAGGTGGGTGCCTCTTCATCAAGCACTGCTAAGAAGCCCCCTAGTGTAAAGAAGGAGTCTAATGTTGTGTATGGTCAACATAGTCGTAACAGGAGTCACCAATCTGTGGGAGCAGTTCACATCTCCAATCCTGCCCCTACAACACCAGATTAACAAAAGAACAATCAACAAAAGCCTAGAAGACAGTTCACCAAGATCAACATGTCACTGGCCCAAGCCTTGCAACACATGTTGAAAGGGGAGCTAATTACTTTAAGGGATCCTCCTCAGAATCCTAATACATCCTCTCCTTGGTACAATCCTAATGCAAGATGTGCATATCATTCTAATAGTCCGGGACATGACACCAACAACTGTTGGGTGTTGAAAAATAAGATTCAAAACATGATTGAAGCTGGGGAAATTGAATTTGACCCTCCTAGGACCCCGAATGTGATCACTGCTCCTATGCCCAATCATGAGAAGACTGTTAATGTTATTGATGAGGTTTCCTATGTTTCCTCAGTGGCAGATCTGACTACACCATTACCCATTATCAAGAAGAAGTTGGTACAGGCTGGGTTCTTTCCAGGTTGCAAGGAAGACGATTTCTACTGTGCCTATAAACCTGATAGCTGCTGGAAGTTGAAAGATGGTATTCAACTCCTCATGGACAATTACACTATATTGTTTGAGAGGACTCCTTCTGTGGAAAGTATGTGTGAACATCTGACTCGAAACACGAAACTTGAAGATATATCTATGGTTGATAAAGTACTTGTCAGGATCACCTCTAAAGGTCCTGTCAGGATTACATCCAAAGTACTAGTGAAGATTACTGTTGAAGGCCCTGTGAAGACTGTTGCTGAAGCTAGAGTGGCTCCCATGATCATTACCACTCCTGGCCCTGTTCCTTATACTTATGATAAAGCTATACCTTGGAATTATGGTTCTGATGTGTATATCCATGGTATCAAGCAAGAGCCTCTAGCTGACCCTCCTATTGTCAACCACAATCTTGATGTTGATAATATTGTTGGATCTAGTAAGGTCACCAGAAGTGGAAGAATCTTCTCCCCTCAAGACACCTCTAAAAGTACAGTTACTCCAGCTCATACCTCTAATTATGGGCCAAGTATTGATGCCCGGGGCAAAGGTCCTATGATTGAACCTGTGCAAGCTGAGGTACCAACTGCTGAAAAGTTGTCTAAACAGATGGAAGAAGTACTGAAGATCATTCGCAAGAGTGATTATGATATTGTTGACCAGTTGGGGCATACTCCCTCCAAAATCTCCATGTTATATTTGCTGTTGTGTTCTGAGGCCCATGCTAAAGCCTTAATCAAGTTCTTAAAGGCTGCTCATGTGCCAGATGAAATTTCTATGGATCAGTTTGAGAATTGTGTTGCACATCTGACTAGTGATAATGGTCTGGGATTTTCTGATGCTGATCTGACTCCTGCCAAGAGAAACCATAACAGAGCTCTGCATATCTCCATTGAATGTAGGGGCACTACTTTGTCTCATGTACTGGTGGACAATGGTTCTTCATTAAATGTGCTCCCTAAAGAGGTTCTGGACAAGCTCAGTCCTGAAGATATTATGTTAAGGCCAAGTAATGTGGTGGTAAGGGCCTTTGATGGTTCAAGAAGAATGGTACATGGAGAAGTAAACCTCCCAATCAAAGTAGGCTCTCAAGTCTTCAACTCTACTTTCTATGTGATGGACATTCGTCCTGCGTACTCATGTTTGCTTGGGCGCCCTTGGATCCATGGGGCAGGTGTTGTGACTTCCACATTACATCAGAAGTTGAAATATCCAGTGAAAAGCAAGATTGTTATTGTCTATGGTGAAGAAGAGTACATGGTTAGCCATGTGAATACTTTCAAATATGTAGAAATGGAGGGTGAATTGGTTGAAAATCCGTGTCAAACATTTGAAGTTATTCCTTGCTCTGCTCCTGTTCCTCAGTTTTTCCCTGCTTCTGAAAGAGCTCATGTGGTTACTAGAACACCTCCTGCAATGGCCTCCCTCAAATATGCTAAGGCTATGGTTGAAAAAGGTGGTTGTGCTATTTGGGGTCAGCTTCCCAACATCCCTTACAAGTATGACAAGTTTGGTTTGGGTTTTACTGCAGAACCTCAGAGGGCTGTTCGTCGTGCTCCTGCTGTTCGTATCACTAATAAAGGGGTCATAAGGGATCAAATCAATGTTGTGGGTGACTATGATGAAGACTACAACCTGGATGATTGGATCTTTCCTACCATGGGTAATGGGCTCAACAATTGGAAGACTGAAGACGTTATTCCTATCTCCTTTATTCAGGAGTAAATACTATTACTGTGTTTTGTTTTAAGTTTGTAATTTTGAACAATAAAACCTTCTAAGCCTTGTGTCTTACCCGGGGCACAATGGTATGCTTGTTTCGGGATGTCATTTCATTTGCATACTTCATTCAATAAAATCAATGGACGTTTCGTTTTCGTAAATATTGTGCTCCTTGTCTTTCTTTTATTTTATCAGCTATGTGTTCTTACACACACCCACATCACTAAAATGCAGATCTTCATCCACTCTGGATCCTGTTGATAACAGTTCCACTATTTGATAACGAGAAATCGCATCGTATTATTACTATGTTTTTAGTCCGTTTTTATCATACATTAGTCCTTTTAACTCCCGATTATTTCGAGTTTATATGCCACATTGTAGGTACAATATGTCTAGAGCCAAAATTATGGAAAAAGATCAAAGGAACAAAATTTAGCATGAAAAGAAAAGAGAAGAACTCAATTCTGCTAAAACTGCAGAATTTGTTGTTATCACGGTCGTTACAAGGGTCTTACGACCGTGACGCGCCTTTTTAAGGTCTTACGATCGGCACAAGGGTCTTACGACCGTGACGCGCCTTTTTAAGGTCTTACGATCGTCACAAGGGTCTTACGACCGTGACGCGCTAAACATTAGAATTATGCCTGTTACACACATGTCACGATCGTACAAGGCTTATTTAATTAATTTGAGATATAATTGAAGACGTGCAACTAATGGAATTGAAGGAAGTCTTTGTTGACTCCGTATTTATCTCCTCCAACTGAACCAAGTAAAGCATGTTTCCCTGATTCTTCTCAACGAATGCACACGAAGTCCACTTTCTCTTTTTCAACTGAAAGCCCAGTAATGCTTATAAATAGAAGAAGCTGAGACGAGAACCAGGACGGAGTTTTTGATTGCAAAATTTGTGCGAAAGCTCTGCCGATTTCTACACCCATTTTTGCAGTATTTGTTTTTCTCTACTTTAGTTTATTTTCCCTTACCTTAATAACAATTTCCAATATCAGGAAATTGTTATCGCATTTATTTTCTTTTAGCCTCAGAATTTAGTTACTCTATTTAATTTGGACGCTCCAGGCTTGCCAGATTGTGGAAGAGGGAGCCGAAGAGTTTATTTGTTCAGGTTTTAATTTGCAATTAATATTAAGTTTCATTTATTTATGTTTCTTTCCCGTCATCATTATATAATGCATGTTTTAATGTCTATTAATTACATTCTGTGTTCGTCTGTTGTTTTAATTAATATGAGTAGCTAAATTAACTGAGTCGGTATGTAATAAAGCAACCAAACGGATGAATCGAATCTAAGCTAAAAACATTTACGAACTTATATTCTGGTTGTGGCTTTTTATAATTAAAATCAAGCTTTTTATTACGAGAGTAAGAGAAGTAAAATAGGTTAGGTCGAGACCACGAGAGTGTGAGATTTTAACCGGATAGCTAAAGTTAGGCATTCGATTTAAATACAGCGAGAGCGCTTTAAAACGAGTTAGACTTATTAAGTTTTCAAAAATTATTTTCTAAACACTTATGGGCTAGAGAGAGCAGACATAGGGCTTTAGGAGTATGATCTGAGATAAGACCACGAGAGTGTGAGTCGAGGATTTTTAAACTAGTAATCTCTACAGAATTATTTAAGTGAAACATCTTTATAAGCTTAGACTAGATTGATCCGCATAGGTTAATATTATTACATACCGACCGCCTTATCATTATTTCTTTAATTAAGTTTAGTTTCCCGTTTTTAATCCCTAAAACCATAACCGTGACAAATTTTCGCCTTAGCTAAACTAGTAAATCTTCTAGCACTAGAGTGATTACAAAGTCCATGTGGGTTCAACATCTTTTTATTACTATTGCGATAGGCTGTGCACTTGCAGTTTAGATACCGTTAGACACATTAGGTCTTCGTACATCACTATTGCCAATTATAATTTCGAGAATCTGATCTATCAAGCTGAAGATGGGAAGGAGGAAGATTGTGAGATACCTGTAGAGCTTGCTAGGTTATTGCAACAAGAAGAAAAAGCTATACAGCCGCATGAAGAGCCAATCGAAGTTGTGAATCTGGGAACTAATGAAAACAGGAAAGAGGTCAAGATAGGGGCTGAACTAGAAGATAGTGTTAAGAACAGACTAATCCAGATGTTACATAACTATGTAGAGATCTTTGCTTGGTCGTATGAAGATATGCCAGGGTTAGATACTGACATTGTGGTTCACCATCTACCAGTAAAAGAAGACTGTCGTCCAAAGAAGCAAAAGGTTCGTCGCATGCGTCCCGAAATGTCAGAAAAGATTAAAGTAGAGGTGATGAAACAATTTGATGCAGGGTTCTTAGCTGTGACTTCTTATCCTCAATGGATTGCAAACGTGGTACCGGTACCTAAGAAGGATGGTAAGGTACGCATGTGTGTGGATTACAGGGATTTGAATAAAGTCAGTCCTAAAGATGACTTTCCACTTCCATATATTGATGTTTTGGTAGACAACACTGCTCAGCATAAGGTATTCTCTTTCATGGATGGTTTCGCTGGTTATAATCAGATTAAGATGGCACCAGAAGATATGGAGAAGACTACATTTGTTACACAATGGGGCACTTTTTGTTATAAGGTGATGCCATTTGGTTTGACGAACACTGGGGAAATATATCAGTGTGCTATGGTGGCTTTGTTTCATGATATGATTCACCATGAGATAGAGGTATATATGGATTATATGATAGCCAGGTCCCAGAATGAGGAACAACACCTTGATCATCTGTGCAAGTTGTTTAAGAGGTTGAAGAAGTATAAACTGAGATTGAATCCAAACAAGTGTACTTTTGGAGTTAGGTCTGGTAAACTCCTGGGTTTCATTGTCAGTGGAAAAGGTATTGAAGTGGATCCTGCAAAAGTAAAAGTTATACAAGAGATGCCTGCTCCCCGTACTGAGAAGGAAGTCAGAGGTTTCTTGGGACGACTGAATTACATTGCAAGATTTATTTTCCAGCTAACTGCTACCTGTGAGCCAATCTTCAAGTTGTTGAAGAAAGATCAGGTAATGGAATGGAATGCCGAGTGCCATGTAGCCTTTGATGAGATCAAGAAATACCTCCAAGAACCTCCAATTTTGATGCCACCAGTTGATGGAAGACCCTTGATTATGTACTTAACAGTATTAGACAACTCAATGGGGTGTGTGTTGGGACAACATGATGAGTCTGGTCGAAAAGAGAAGGCAATATACTACCTTAGCAAAAAGTTTACCGACTGTGAAACAAGATACTCACTGCTCGAGAAAACTTGTTGCGTTTTGGCATGGGCTGCTCGCCGACTAAGACAGTATATATTGACTCATACTACCTTGTTGATTTCAAGGATGGATCCAATCAAGTACATATTCGAGAAACCTGCTCTCTCCGAACGAATAGCGAGATGGCAAATGATTTTAACAGAATATGATATACAGTACACTAATCAGAAGGCCATTAAGGGCAGTATGGTAGCTGATCATTTAGCCCATCAGGCAGTGGATGATTATCAGTCTATGAATTTTGAGTTCTTGGATGAAGACATTATGATTGTTACTAAAGAACCTAAACAATATGACGGACCTGAACAGGGATCCCGATGGACTATGGTTTTTGATGGAGCTTCTAATGCGCTTGGTAATGGTGTTGGTGTTGTGATAATTTCCCCTGAAGGTTGTCATACCCCAATTACTGTTAGACTTTGTTTCTATTGTACCAATAACATGGCTGAATATGAAGCATGTATCATGGGTATCAAAGCTGCCATTGAGATGAAGGTTCAGTTTTTGGACGTATATGGAGATTCAGCCCTGGTAGTTAGTCAGATTAAAGGAGATTGGGATACCAAGCACCCAAATCTCATTCCTTACAGAGAGCATGTGTTGTCTTTGATCCCATATTTTGAAGAGATTACCTTTGGACATATTCCACTAGAAAAGAATCAGTTGGCAGATGCATTAGCCACCATGGCATCTATGTTTGAGATTAGTTGGGATGATGAAGCTCCCAGAATAACTATTGATAGATTTGAGAAGCCTGCATATTGTAATGAAATTGATACTGAAGGAGTAGAGGGAAAGCATTAGTTCTATGAGGTGAGGAGGTATCTTGAAGCTCAAGAGTTCCCTGAAGGAGCATCTATCAATGATAAGAAGTTTCTGAGGAGGTTTTCTGCTAAGTTCTTCTTGAGTAATGGAATTTTGTACAAGCGCAATCATGATTCAACTTTGCTTCATTGTGTGGATAAGAAGGAAGCAACAGAGATTATGGAAGACATGCATGATGGGATCTTTGGCACCCATTCTAGTGATCATACCATGGCAAAGAAGATATTGAGAGCAGGTTACTATTGGTCTACCATGGAAGCTGACTGCTATCAACATTCCAAAACATGTCACAAGTGTCAGATTTATGCTGATAAGGTACATGTACCTCCAGTTCCGTTGAATGTGTTGACTGCTCCTTGGCCTTTTGCCATGTGGGGCATTGATATGATTGGTGAGATCAAGCCTACTGCTTCCAATGGGCATCGTTTCATCCTTGTTGTCATTGATTACTTTACAAAGTGGGTGGAGGCAGCCTCATTTGCATCTGTTACTAAGAATGTTGTGGCTCGATTCATTAAGAATAATCTCATATGTAGGTATGGCATCCCTGAAAGGATTATCACAGATAATGGCTCTAATCTGAATAACACTATGATTACTGACCTCTGCATGCAGTTCAAGATTAAGCATCATAATTCTTCTCCGTATCGTCCAAAGATGAATGGTGCAGTAGAAGCGGCCGATAAGAACATCAAGAAGATTCTACAAAAGATGACTGTTACGTATAATGATTGGCATGAGATGTTACCATTTGCTCTTCATGGTTATCGTACTACAATACGTACTTCAACAGGGGCAACCCCATTCTCCTTAGTCTATGGTATGGAAGCAGTTCTACCCATTGAAGTTCAGATCCCCTCCTTAAGAATCATGAAGGATGCAGGCTTGGATGAAGATGAGTGGATTCAGACTCGACTTGACCAGATAAATTTGATTGATGAGAAAAGGCTGGAAGCTATTTGTCACGGTCAGATGTACCAGAAACGTATGATCAAAGCTTTTAATAAGAATGTTAAGCAAAGGGTATATCAGACTGGAGACTTGATAATCAAGCGCATCGTATTACCACAAGGTGATCCTAGGGGCAAATGGACTCCTACATATGAAGGACCATTTGTAGTCAAAAGGGTATTTTCAGGAGGTGCCATGATTCTTATTACTATGGATGGTGAAGATTTCCCACAACCCGTAAATGCAGACATAGTTAAAAAATACTATGCATAAAAAGAGACCCGCTAGGTTAACTGGCCTAGGCAAACCAAAAAGGTTCGGGAAAAAATTAGGGATATATATATAAAAGATTGTACACCCGGCAAGTCGAAAACTCGAAAGGGAGGCTTGGGCAAAAAAGGGTATCCCGGTGGATTGAAAACCTGAAAAGGCAATCCAGGCAAAAGTTAGGGATTAAAGCGTATGACTATGTCTCGTTGGATCACTCATGTAACCTCAACCAGTTGTGCTACCTGAATCAAGTTCAAACAAATAAAGATCAATCCAATCATTTCTATCTCGACAGCAAAGGATGAGATACTTGAAGATAATGGCAATAGTGGAATTGAAACTCAATAGGATTATTTTTCACATAGCTGCTTTTCTTTGTTTTTGTAAAACTTTTACGACGAATTCCTCTTACTAGGATTTCCGTCTCCTTGTACAAACTTGCCTGTTTATAGCCATTCTCTAAATAAATAAAGTCTCGTCTTTGAATTCAAATTTACTTTTCCCTTGTTTACTTAAGCAAAAACGTCCATTGGTTATATTTGAATGTGTGTATGCTTTTGAGTATGATTGATGTTTACCAGAAATGCATAAAATGCAGTAATAGCATTTACTTAGGACGAACGAGGGTAGGAATTCAACGAAGCTTTGCCGGTTCATCCCCACAGGGTAATCTTTACGGATATCCATACAGAACTCTTCAAGTAATATCTTATAATTCCCACTCGACGAAGTCTTCAAGCAGTTTCATATCCTCCGAAGAATTAAGTTTCCCGGATCTACGTCCATCTCTTTTATCCTCAGTCAGGATATTCAGGAACTTATTCCTTCAATAAAAATCACGACGAACGAAGACGAAAGATTCTGAGTACCATATTATTAAACAAGACGGGAACGAAGTCCTCATGTTCCTCAGCAACGAACAGGGATTTATTTTCCCCAGCCAACAGTTTTTATACAGAGATACCCAGACACTTCAGGCTACATGATTCATATGTACATCATTTACATTATATCATGGAATACACATCCATAACCCATATGACATTCTTAAGAGCATCATGCCATACATGCATACATCAAAAAATCTTGCATGAACTAACCTCTCCTTTTCAGGATAGTTGCAGGCAGACAAACAATATCAAATAGTTCAGAGATGATCTATACGAAGATCAGATACTGATATCCAATTCAGAGATAATCACTAAGATTCATTTCTGATGATCAATACAAGTTGTCCTTGGGATGGCACATAAATGATCTATACGAAGACCTAGTGTTCAGTCCAGGATATTACCAGAAGAAATTCAGAAGTAATCGCCACGAAGATTTAATCCTGATGCTCAAGTTGTCCTTGGAAGGGTACGTAAATGATCTATACAAAGATCTAGTGCTTAATCCAGGATATTTCCATAAGAGATAATCGTTACGAAGATTTATTTCTGATGTTCACCTATCTTTGGGATAGTGTGTAAATGATCTATACGAAGATCTAGCACTTAATCTAAGAGATTCTTTCAGAAGAAGTTCAGGGATAATCACCACGAAGATTTAATCCTGATATTCTTTTTTTTCCTTGGGAAGGTATGCAAATGGTCTATACGAAGATCTATTACCTAATCCGGGATATTTTCAGAAGAGATAATCGCTACGAAGATTTATTTCTAATGGTCTATGCAACAGTTTATCTGTGGGATGGTACATAAATGATCGACACGAAGATCTTGTAGTTAGCCCAAGATATTACCAAAAGCAATTCAGAAAAGATCGCCACGAAGATTTGATTTTGATGCTTAAATTAAAGTATGTTCCTAAAGATAGTTCAGAGTCGATCTATACGAAGATCTGAATACTAACACCTAATAAAGAATATTCTTTTCCCCCAGAGATAATGCAGAGACGATCTATACGAAGATCTAGTGCTGACATTCAACTCAAACCATGTTACAAGAATGATTCAGAGACGGCCTATACGAAGACCTAGTACTGATATCCAGTGACAACATAAAGATACTATCACCTTCTGATATTATGGATGGCATCTATAAGCCCATCTATAGTTCCTATGAGTGGCATCTTTAAGCCCATTCCAGCATATACAACCAATCAGCAGTGTTACTTTACGCACCGGCAAGTGCAAAATTTTGGGCTTTTGTGTTCAATCCCCTTCAACCTTCCAAGTCACGAATGGCACACAGGCCAATCTAACTCCTCAGGTTTCAGAAAATTGAACAGGGGCAGCTGTTGCACCCCCAAATTTACCCTCCCCTAGTCAAGAAATTGTGCTCCAAGGTGTCCCAAGAGGTTCACAAGGTTCACAAGGTATCACAAGAGGTTCACAAGGTTAACAATTAGTCAGAAAGTTTGACAATTCCCTCAGACAAATCATCCTCCTAAGCAATGCACCCTAAACTAGGGTTTTGAATTTCATCAAGCTAAATGGACTTTCAATGCCTCAAGTGAGCTTCATAACATCCTACATGTCTTCAAGAATCCCTATGTCAAGTTTCAAGGCTTTCCCAAAATGTTTGCTCAGTCAGACGATCAGATATGCAAAAATCAGTCGAAGTGGTTAAAAAGTCAAACTGAGGTCAACTGTGGTCAAACCAAAGTCAAACTTCATGATTTTTTTCCAATATCAAGTTTATGAAGTAAAATTCATCATTTTATCAAGGATTGATCATGATTTATCAAAGAGATTTCAGATCATCAAGAATTAGGAGTTTCTAAATTAGGGTTTTCATAGGAAAAGTCAACTGAACTTTGACCAGCCATAACTTTCACATGCTTCATCAAAAAATTTCCATCCAAATCTAATTTTGAAGGAAATTGAATTCTCTACAACTTTGTGTCTCACAAGCCAAGCCTAAAAATTCTTCATTTGAAAGGTATGAGCCAAAACATTACAGGTCATTTTAAAAGTCAACAAAAAGTCAACATCTTCCAAAGGGAATAATTTGAAAATGGTAAAAGATATGGACATGATACCAAAGAGGTTGGTTATAGGACTCTTTAAGCTTTGCAAAATGTCCAAGAGCACCTTCATATCCTTAAAATTGAGGGATTTGTACCTTTTGCAAAGTTGGGAAATGTTTGAGAGGTATATTGAGTAAATGGGGTCTTAAAACCAATTCTTTCCACATGGGCTTGCAATTTTGTGATCCAATCTTTACCATGACATCATGCACGACTCAATTCTCATTTATTCAGATTTTTATGATTTATTTTATATTTATTTTGATTTTATTCATTAAAATTCAATTTAAATAAAAATAAAATATGAAAACTCAATATTTAGATGTAGTTCTTCTTCTAGAAACTCTTAAAGACCATTTAAATTGATTTGATCACATACAAATTCGTGCTAAGACAATTGGGTATGAAATATTTGATTTTTGACTAATTTGGCAAGAAGATTTCTTCACATTCAAGTCATCCAAAAGCCCACAAAAGTCATATGTTTTTTGACCTAATTTCACTCTACTATAAGTAAAGAACTCAATACAAACACAAGACACGAATTTTGGCAGGCCAAAGCATAGGATTCACACTTCAAATTTTGCTAAGAAAACTCATATTTGGTTTTGAAGATTGAAGCAATTCCAATACAAAATCAAGGTTGCAACACCTTCTAAGATGATCACTGAATGAATCCCAATCGTTTGCATCATCAAAATCCTTCACAGATGCATAAACTGAATCATATTGTTCTTCCTTTTTCAACTTTTCGATTCTTTTTATTTACGCATTGTTAACGAATTTTAACCTCATATTGTTGTTTGTGATTATTTTTAGAGTGTTTCTGCATAGTTGCATGAAGTTTTATGGCCACAATAGCATATTACCATGGCTAGGGTTCATCTTCATGAATTTTGGGAACTTCAGATATGTGTGATTTCAAGCCAAATTGATGAGTTTAATAGATTCATGAAACAATATTCAATTGATCTGGGTTGTTTAATTGCATTAATCATGTTTGTTTTGATGTTTTGAGATATGCAGGGGATTTAGTGACGGAAAAAACCGTCACTAAAAGTTTTAGTGACGATGCAGAAAACTGTAGGTATAAGTCTAAGACGACGGCTGGAGGAAGAAGATGAAGAAGGGCGCGAATTTGACTTTTGAATTTCATTTTATTTTATTATGAAATATTTGCGTATTAATATCAGAAAGAGCGTGTAGCTCAGTTGGTTTTGGTAACGCGCTTGGAAGGCCAATGACCTGGGTTCGAATCCCAGGTCTCATTTTTTTTTAATATTTCGTTTTGTTTTACAGGATTAACATATAAAGTATTGTTGCTATTGGATTGACACAAGCAAACGCTTGTCCCAGTGGAAAAGTTGGAGGTTGTTGTTGTTGAGGGCATGGGTTCAACACCCGCCTCCAACATTTTGCCTCAAAAATCTGGTTTTATTTTCTCTTCTTTCTTTTTGTTTTGTTTTATTTTATTATTATATTATAACTAATTATTTTCTTAATCAATTAATTAACCAATAAATCTTATATTTTCTATTAAACTCATAATTTTCAATTTTGCTTAATATTTATTTTAATTAAATTTATTGTTTCTAATATTATTATTTGTACATTGTTTTTAGTATTATATATTTTGTAAATAAAAAACCCTAATTATTTTCTAAAAACCCTAAATTTTTTCACTAACGTTAAAATTTAACCTAATTTTTTTCTATCAACCCTAAAAAAACTTAATTTATTTTTCTAAACCCTAATTAATATATTAACCCTTATTTCTTTTATTATTATGTAAATAATTTAATGTTTTTTTATTATTATTAAATTGTTTAAATTCTTATACTTTCTTAATTAACTTCTAAAAAATTTATAATTTTTGTCTAACCTAAAATAACTTCTCTTTTAAATTCTAATCTTAATTTCTATTTATTATTACTATTATCATTATTATTATTGCTATCATTTTATTATTATTGTTTATTTATTATTTTATTGTATCTATTATTATTATAATTCATTTTTTATTCGATTATTATGTATCTGCTAAAGCCATGTAATACTTATAGATTTATTTTTTCCATCTTTATTTTATTATAAATATTTTATTGTGTGGTTAGTAATTTTAGGGTGTGTATAACCTAAATGAAATTAAAATGAACTTAGATAATTTAATTTAAAAAAAAGAAGATAAATATTTGAATATAAACACTCAGACACGTAAGTCGATCTTTGATCGCCATCTTACACTTCCTGGGGTATTCCTCTTGGTTGCCTTAAAATAAAATGGTCAAGTCCCTCGAAAATGGGGGTGTCTTAAAAAGCAAAGTCCCTATAGAATAAAATCATCATAGTCCCTTCAGATTAAAAGATCAAGTCCCTTCGAGGTTGTCTACGATAAAGATCTTGTCCCTTCGAATAAATGATGATAGTCCCTACGAGTTGCTAAAGACATCCTTTAAGTTTCTTTCTATGACCGTACGATGACCCTACGCTTGTCCCTTAAACACATCCAAGGTAATGACTACCTATTTCTTAATAATAGGGATAGTCTTACCATTGAAAGAACATACGAGAACACGAAAGACTTAATATAGGGTAGGTACCTCATAGTTACTTGCTCACTCTTCAAAAATACTTTTCACACCTCATAATATTTTCAAAACATTTTCAAACAAGGCTTTGTATACATCCATACGAGGATCATTACAAAGTACTTAGAAAATTTCTAATCACACACTACACTTTTCAAAAACAATTTAAGTGAGCTAAGTAACTAAGAGCCCATGGATAACCATGGATATAAAGGGTGCTAACACCGTCCCTTTGTATAACCTACCCCCCGAACTCAAGTCTTTTAAATAGGTCTTTCCTATTCTTTTATGCCCTTTCCTTATGGATAAAATAAAAGTCGGTGGCGACTCTTGCTATCCGCAACATGACTAAAAGTCAATTCTCCCACCGTGTTACACATCCCTAGTGAGGGGAACTACGTTGCTCTGATTCTCCATTGGTCAATGGAGATACGTAGGTAGGAGATCACATGAGATCTTTGCGAGCAACCTTATCTATTAACTTTATCAACCTCTTCCCTCAAGACGTCATTTGTCGGCATCCAATTTCAGCTTCCCAAGAGAGGCTTAGGGGCAGAGCATAAGGGTAAAGGCCAGAACAACTTGATAAGAAGTTTGATCATATTTTGAGGTCGTACGTGCAACGAGTTTCCTCATTTGCTCAGATTCAAAACTGGTTGAGTCAATCACATCAGGATCACCTCCGACAAAGCTTCCTTTGGGGTTTCAATGTCGAATACCAAGTATGACAACCATTCTGGGGCACTTCGCCTTTTGATTGGAGATTTCAAGTCTTTTAGGGGTAGAGGTAAATACAAGGTCCCGAATTTGATTGACTCCAAAGACTATTGTGTTCGCACCAGGTAAAGGTGGGAATATGGTACCGAATCAGTAATAGAATGAACATTCAGACTGCTGACTGCTGAAAGTCTCCGAGAGCAATAAGTCCAGACAGAGTCAAACCTCCTCAAAAACGACCACCATGATATGAAGGCTAGATACAAGTACCACTCAGGGGCATTTAGGCATACCATTTGACAATTGTGATGTGTTCAGGAACAAGTTGCAAAATTTGATCGACTCAAAGGTCATCATGCCAGAAAGTCTGCTCACATATTGAAGTCTCCTCATCAAATGGACCTCCCAATTTGCAAAGGCATCTTCAGAAGCAATAAGTCCAAATGGGGTCAAGTCTCCTTAACGATGGCAATGATCAGCTTCTTTACTGCATTTTCATTTGTAGTTTCTGTTGTTTGCTTCAACATTTGTATGCATGCATGAAATTTGCTTACTTTTGAATGTTAACCATAATAAAATGCACATGTTTTTCTTGAAGTAATCCATTTGTATTCACTCATGATTTTATGTATGTGCATTGCAATACCAACTCTCGTGCTAAACTCTTGAGGGAGGATGACGAAATGAAAATGCAAAAATCTCTAATTGTGTGCTTTTGAGAAAGACCCTATTGACGATGTACATGCATTATTTCAAATCCTAAACACCGGAGATATAATGGAGATAAACCCTCGCTAACCCATTTGAGCCTTGAAGTATAAGTTTCTTTTCGCATGAAAAAAAACCTTGCATTTAACCCAGGGGCAGGGTAGGCGTCAGTTAGTTTGACCGAGCGTTCGAATTTCGAAAAGGAGTGCACATTTGAGGATCCATTACCTTTCGTTGTATCAAATCAATCGGTCCAAAGACCAGAAACCACAATGGTTATCCTAATCAATAGGTCCAAAGACCGGAAACCACAATGGTTATCCCTCATCAACTGAAAAGTGAGATAGTCACAACCCTCGCAAAGAAATCAAGACAAACAGTGTCACACGCTTTGTTAAAAAAAAGAGAATTGAAAAAAGAAATGAAAAAGCCCGCTAAGTCGAAACTTGAAAATAAGCGACTTAGGCAAAAATTAGGGCATCCCGCTGGACTTCACAATCAAAGATTCACGAGAATCAGTCCGGGAAAAATTTAGGTATAAGCAAAATAATGCAAAAGAGAAAAACAAAAAGGATTACACAAGAAAGATCCTCAAGCAAGAACAAAGTCGTGTAGCACAGACACGAAAGACAAAGGGGTGACTGACTCCAAACAACAACCTGACTGGTGCTTGAAACCGTGAGTGTCATTGGTTCCTCAACCATCACAAAACCCTTTTTGAGAGGTGAGCCCTTGTGAAAGCTATATGAACATAGGAAAAGAGAACAACACGAATATGATTGGTCACAAATAAACTTTGAGCATGTATCCTTTGTTTTTACAACCGTGAACCAGGCCACAATACAACCCTCAAAAGCCATAACTGAAACATGGTTATTTTGAGAGCGTACTACCACGAGACCGCGTTCCTGACTCCTATGAGTTGTGCTAAAAGATCTTTGTTGGTGTTGCATGTGCATGCTTTTATTCAAAAATAATTTTGTATCTTAACGAGTGATTCACTCACAAAGGTTTGCGACATCTTTTTACAGTAAAACTTCAAGATTAACATGCGTTTTGCATTAGAATTTTCATTCTCAAAATAAACAGTTTCTGCTTGCTTACTTTTGTTGGGCATCATAAAAATTCATATACGAAACTTCAGTCTAAAAGCTTAATCTCGCCATGTTGAGAAGTCTAAAACTTCTGAAGGACGATCATATCAAGGTGCACTTTTCAAGAAAACTCCATTGAGTAGGGACTTTCCCAAACAGTCGTGGTAAGAGCCAACTAATCTAGGGAAATCAAGTCGAGCAATCTCTCCAGAATTCAACCAAACTAGGGCAATCACTTCGAGATTAAAATCTCTCCAAAAACAATTGGACTGGGTATTCACTCGAAGATCATCCATTTAGGGACGAAACTACTCAAAGGCGCGTACTGGGGCAGACCACTCCAGGAGCACTAAAATTACTCACTCCCGAAGAAGGTTAATCAGAGACACCTATCCAGGGTTCAAAATACAGGGGCATAACATCTCTCCGTGATATGAGGTTTTTCCTGAATCCTCGTGAAGCAAATTCTTTCACATACCATGTAGTCTGGGGCAGTTATTTCGAGATCTGACAAATCTCTCCAAGAGTTTGAAGACACTGAGGCATCTCGGATTTCTGTAAAATCCTCTTGAGATATTTTCTTCTAGTGGACCATAGGTTGAGGCGAGTTGAATATTGTAAGGGACCATTGTTCACTCATGGTCAGTAGGCAGTCGATCGGCCCAGAGGCTGGAAGTAAAGCCATTACCAGCATAAAGCATTGGGAAGAAGTTTTCCTCAGCAGATCATCAAGTAAAATTCCTCAGCAGGTCTCATCAGACCATTTCCTCCCCGGTAGAGTAGTAAAAAGATGGATCATTCCCAAGCAGAAAGAAGGTATTATCATTTGATGTTATCCATCATCCTCAGTAGAGTCAGAAGTTGAAATCTTCCCCAGCAACGTAATAGAAGACTGATGTAATCCCTAAGCAGAGATTTTCCTTCAATACAGGGGCAATCCCCAACAGTACAATGAGTTTCTTTCCTCCCCAGCAGGTTGCTACCCCAACAGGGTATCATACATCTGACTCCCCAACCGAGTCAGAGAGATATCATTTCCCCAACGGAGATCAGCAAGTAGCGTACCTCTCGAATCAAGTTCATCCTCAACAGGGTCTTGGCTCTCCAATCTCAAAGTCCAATTTATTTTTGGCAATGGCGGCAGTTCGGAGCCGGTGCGTCATTAACAATATCCCCCGCAAAGTCGCTTTCCCCCACAGGGATTCATCAAATCAGTTCGGTGATTATTTCTCCCCAGTCAAGCCATCTGGGATACTTGTTATCTCCTCATCGGGAGACCCCTTTGCATTTGCATTTGCATTTAGTAATCATCATTACATTTGCATCCTCAAAAGCGTAGCATTTCCATCATTATGGAGCATTACGCCATAGAAAAATTAAAAAAAATATGCATACGAAGCATAAGCCAGGTTTGGTACCTTGTACGAAAGCCCGAAACATCATTTTCTTCAAACAATTTGAAGTATCCCCATAGAGAATGCCAAATTCATTTCCCAATGTCGTTATTTTATTCAAGTCTTGTTTGATATTCATCTTTGAGTCCCGTTTAAGTACAGTCTCATTTTTTCGCGTCTCCGTTTAAGTACAACGGTCGCATCTCGGGCTCCGTTTAAGTTCAACGATCCCATTCCTTTCGAGTTCCATTTAAGTACAATGGTCTCGTCTTTGAGTCTCATTTAAGTACAACGGTCTCATTTCTTCTGCGTCTCCGTTTAAGTACAACAGTCACGTCATGGGTCATCATTTAAGTACAACAATCCCGTTTCTCTAGAGTCTCCATTTAAGTACAATGGTCTCATCTCCTAGATTTTGTCTCAGCATGATGGTCTCATTTCTTGGCTATGGATCGGTTGATACCATTTCCTGGTTAGATTGTTTGATCTTATTTGAGTTTTAAATCGGTTGATATTACTTCTCTTCGAGCCGTAAATCGGATGATATTACGTTCTCGTTTTCCGGGTTATGGATCGGTTGATACCATTTTCTGGTTAGATCGTTTGATCTTATTTGAGTTGTAAATCGGTTGATATTACTTCTCTTCGAGCCGTAAATCGGATGATATTACGTTCTCATTTTCCGGGTTATGGATCGGTTGATATCATTTCCTGGTTAGATCGGTTGATCTTATTTAAGTTGTAAATCGGTTGATATTACTTCTCTTCGAGCTGTAAATCAGATGATATTACATTCTCGTTTTCCGGGTTATGGATCGGTTGATACCATTTCCTGGTTAGATCGGTTGATCTTATTCGATTTGTGAATCGGTTGATATCACTTCTCTTCGAGATGTAAATCAGATGATATTACATTCTCGATGTCCTGGTTATGGATCGGTTGATACCATCTCCATAATAGATCGGTTGATCTTATTTGAGTCGTAAATCGGTTGATGTTGCTTCTCTCTTTTGCTCTTACAAGACAATGTTGCTTCTCTCATTTTTAAGCCCTGTTTGGTACAACAGGCCCCCATTTCGCGTCTTGTTTGGTACAACAGTCGCGTCGCAGGCTCTCGTTTTGTACAACAATCCTGTTTGCTTGGGCTCTCATTTATGTACAACGATCCCATTCCATCATCAAGTTCCATTTTGTACAATGGTCTCGTTTTTAAGCCCTGTTTGGTACAACAGGCCCCCATCCTGTGTCTTGTTTGGTAAAACAGTCGCGTCGTAGGTTCTCGTTTTGTACAACGGTCCTATTTTCCTGGGCTCTCGTTTATGTACAACGATCCTGTTCCACCCTGTTCTATTTCCATTGCCTTATCAAAAAAAAGAGAAGAAAAAATATTAAATAAAATCATATGGCATTCTCCTCTTCATCCACAAAGTCAAATTTTCAGGTTTATTCGAGTATTCAATCACTTCATACCCTGGATGCCTAAAAGCCATTGCAATTATTCATTCAGGTCTGCAGATGATTGAATAGGGGCAGCTGTAATACCTCAAAATTTGCCCTCTCATTTTGCATATCATCTAGCATAACATTTTGAATATTCAAATCCATGTAACAATAAAAAACATTTCCCCATATTCATCATGGCGGAGGCATAGGTATGTGATCAATGATTGGAGCAGTTGAAGGCCATACAAAGACAACCTAAGGGTTACAAAGCTCCTCAACATTGTGCAAAGGGTTCAACACATCCTACAAGTCTTCACTTGAGGCCACAAGTCCTAGAAAGAAGTGAATTGATCAAAGGATGCAAGTGTAACATGGTGGGAGAACTGACTTTAAGTTATGTTGCGGATAGCAAGAGTCGCCACCGACTTTTATTTTATCCAAAGGAAAGGCATAAAAGAACAGGAAAGACCTTTTAAAATATTTTTGGGTCCGGGGGGTAGGTTATGTAAAGGGAAGGTATTAGCACCCTTTACATCCATGGTTATCCATGGGCTCTTAGTTACTTAGCTCACTTTAAATTGTTTTTGAAAATGTGAAGTGTGTGAATAGAAATTTTCATAAGAGTTTAATAATGATCCATGTACGGATGCGTAAAAAACTTGTGTTTGAAAATTGTTTGAAATTTGTGAGGTGTTTGAGAAATTTTTGAATAGTGAGCAAGTAACTATGAGGAACCTACCCTAAAGTTTAAGTCTTTCTGTTCTTTATCCTTTAAATGGTAAGACTATCCCTATTATTAAGGAATAGGTAGTCATTACCTTGGATGTGAGGGACATATGAGGGACATTCTGTTTTGTGAAGGCAACTGTGGGGTGTATTAAGCATTTAGGAGGGACTATCATCATTATTCGAAAAGGGACTTGATCTTTAAAGGCAACCATTAGGGACTTGATGATTTTTTCTTTCAAGGGACTTGCTTTTTACACCCCACTTGACCTTATGATTAGGCAACATTGAGGGGTAGCCTTAGAAATGTGAGATGGCGATTAAAAATCGACTTACGTGTGTGAGTGTTCAATATTATTTATCTTATGATTATTTGTGATCTAAATTTGATTTTAAGAGAATACATGTTTACACTCCCTAAATTACTAACCATAGCAAGCAAATTAAATAATTAAATATTTACAAAAATTTACATCCCGGAAGCAATTACATAATTATAATAATGAGCAAAAATAAATAGCAATTAAATAAATATATAAGCGAATTATAATAAGGGTTAGTAATAATAAGAATTAAAAATAGGGTTAGTAAAATAATAATGAAAAATTAAACAATGTTAGTGAAATAAAAATAAGCACAAGTTAGTAATAATATGGTTAATCAAAATAAATTGAGCAAGAATAAGAGCAAAATATTTAATATATACAATTATTGGTAAATAGGAAGAAATATGAACAATTAAATAATTTTTACGATGTTTTAATTTATGTACAAATTAGTAAATTATTTTTAAACATATTATAATTACAAAATTTAATTATTATAAGTTCAAATAAAAAAAATTATTTACATGTAATTTAGATTATAAACATAGTATATAAAATATATTTACATATTTAAAGAAAAAATAGGTTATAATTATGTTTAAATAAACATGTACATAGTAATTATATTATAAATTAGAAAAATAAACAATTAGGTTTTTAATAAGTATTCAGAAAATAAATTAGGGTTTTTGAAAATTAGGGTTTGTTTAGAAAATATTTTTAGGGTTTATACAAATTATTAAATAAACATACATCTTATAATTTAATTATATAACAAAGAAAATAATTTAAGTTGAGAAAAATAGAAGTTTGAATTTCAGAAAAAATATAAAGGTTGTTTTAAATATATATACATGCATAATTTATTTTTAATTAATATTAAGAAAACAATTAAACTAATTAATTAAAGAAATAAAAATAGAAAAAATGGTGAAAAGAAAACTTACCTGGGATGGGTTTGAACCCAGGACACCCAGCTTGCAAACCACAAAACGTACCACCAGGCCAGCCAGGCGCAGGTGACAATGGAATGAGTAGAATCAGTTTTATGCAATGTCTGGAAAATCAGGAAAATAATAGAAACAAAAAGGCCTGGGATGGTGTTGAACCCAGGACCTTTACTCACACAAGCGCACACATCACCACCCGGCTGGAAGAGCCCATCTGTTAACCAAACAACTACAAACAATAATATATTAAGAATACAGTTTAAATGAAAAAAAATGTCAAAAATTGGATGGAGGCAGGATTCGATCCCCTCCCCTTTTGTCAAACGCACGCCTTGCCTTCCACTGGGACAACGCAGCTGTTGTGATAACAGATTAACAAAATAACATAAAATATTTTAAACACAATTTGAATATTTCCTGGGCGCGCCATCAGCTTCATCTTCTTCCTCATACCTGCACTTTTTCCTGCGAAATCACTCACGACCTTTCCTGCGAATTCCTCAATGCTTCAAACCTACGAAAGTGAAACTTGTACAAAGCAGTAACGATTCAAGAAATTAAAGATATCAATGAGTTCCTTATGACTCATACAATCTTTCTACGTTGTTAAAATTCATTTATATGGCTTGAATCATGAAGCCCTAAAACTAAGCTTCAAACCCTAACAATGGCCGTTTGCTATTTAGGTATTCATTCTTCAATCCAATTGTCCAGAATCACTCTACACAACATCACAAACAATATTATATAACCAAAATTCATTGATATGCAGCAAATTAATAGAATCGAAAAAAATATATTCAAGAACAAATTGGATTCGGGTAGAGCATTATGGCATGTATGGGATGCATATGAGCATTGGTTTATGATCAGTGATGTCCAATGAAGCTTGCCATGTCTTTGTTTTACCTTCTAAAGTCCTGGAATTCAAAATCCGAATGTGACTTTTGGATGAGTTTTTGAACAATGGAACTTACACTTTGGCTGCTGGAATTCGTCCCTGAGTGATAGGTTATGTTCAGTACTTATATGTGATTGAATCTAGGTTAAAAACTTGATTGGTTGTGTACAAGATTTGATCCAAAAAGATTCACAATGATAAGCTTTGAATTTTCAATATTTTTGCATCAATGCTTTCTATTTCAAGCCATTCCATATAATTCTTGTATCAACTTGTTCCATGCTGAATTTATGATCTTCTAGAATCAATAATAAAATTAAATCTTCATATTTAATATTTTATTTAAATTTAAAATGATTTTAAGTATAAAAAATCATAATAAATTAATTAAATAAAATAAAAATTATGAAAATAACATGGAAATTTCGTGCATGATGTTGTTGTATGGGTTGGGTCATAATTTGGCAAGCCCATTTGGAAAGAATTGGTTTTAGACCTCCATTTTCATCATAAACCATCACAAAATTTCCCAACTTTGCAAGGGCACATCTCCTTCAATTTTAAGGCTATGAGGGTGTTCTTGGACATTTTGAAAAGCTTGAAGAGTCCTCTAAACAACCCCATTGGTTTCATGTCCATATCATTTACCAATCTCAAGTTATGCCCTTTTGAAGTTGTTGACTTTTTGTTGACTTTTGAAATGACCTATAATGTCTTAGCTCATACCTTCCAAATGAAGCATTTTTGGGCTTGGCTTGTAAGATCAAAGTTGTAGAGAATTCAATTTCATTCAAAATGAGCTTTGAGTGGAGACTTGGTGATGAAGTATGTGAAAGTTATGGCTGGTCAAAGTTTAGTTGACTTTTACTAAGGAAACCCTAATTTAGAAACTCCTGATTCTTGATGATCTGGAATCTCCTTAATGAATCATGATCAACCCTTGATCAAATGATGAATTTTACTTCATATACTTGATGTTGGCAAAAAAATCATGAAGTTTGACTTTGGTTTGACCACAGTTGACCTCAGTTTGACTTTTTAACTGCATTGACTGATTTTGACTTATCTGATCATCTGACTGAGCAAACTTCTGAGAAAAGTCTTGAAACTTGTCATGGGGGTTATTACACACATATAAGATGTTATGAAGCTCACTTGAAGTCTTGGAAGTTCATTTAGCCTGATTAAAGTCAAAACCCTAGTTTTAGATGCACTGCTTAGGAGGTGCATTGTCTGAGGGAATTGTCAACTCTTATGGCCAATTGTGAACCTTGTGAACCTTGTGAACCATCATAAAATGTCTTGTGATACTCATGGGAGGTATTGTGAAGCTTGTGAACCTTGTGAACCTCATGAAGTGACTTTGTAGACCTCATGATCCTCATGAAAGGTTATGTAAACATTGTGAATCTTGTGAACCTTGTGAACCTTCAAGAAGTGACTTGTAGACTTCATGAACCTCATGAAAGGTCTTGTAAATGTTGAGAAGCTTGTGAACCTTGTGAATCTTCAAGAAGTGACTTGTAGACTTCATGAACCTCATGAAAGGTCTTGTAAATGTTGAGAAACTTGTGAACCTTGTGAACCTTCTTAGGACACAAAGTCTTGTATTGTGAGGGTAAATTTTGGGGTGCAACAGCTGCCCCTGTTCAATTTTCTGAAACCTGAGGGGTTAGATTGGTATGTTTGCCAGTCGTGACCTGGAAGGTTGAAGGGGATTGAACATAAAAGCCCAAAAATTTGCACTCACCAGTGCGTAGAGTGATACAGATGGCTTAGTTGAATATGCTGGAATGGGCTTAAAGATGCCACCTGAAAAAGTTCTTTAGATACATTTCTTGGAGGATAAAGCAGTCCAAAGTATGAAGGTATAATGATAACTTTCAGGAGGATAAAGCAGTCCTGAAGTAATGATGATAGCTGTCAGGAGGATGGAGCAGTCCTGAGATACAAGAAGTTTTCAGGAGGATAGAGCAGTCCTGATGTGTAAGAAGCTGTCAGGAGGATAGAGCAATCCTGAGGTACAAGAAGTTTTCAGGAGGATAGAGCAGTCCTGATGTGTAAGAAGTTGTCAGGAGGATAGAGCAATCCTGATGTGTAAGAAGCTGTCAGGAGGATAGAGCAATCCTGAGGTAATAATAAGCTGTCAGGAGGATAAAGCAATCCTGAGGTAATAATAAGCTTTCAGGCGGATGAAGCAGTCCTGGTGTAGCAATATGTTCCCAAGAGGATGAAGCAGTCTTGGTGTAGTAATATGTTCCCAAGAGGATGAAGCAGTCTTGGTGTAGTAATATGTTCCCAAGAGGATGAAGCAGTCTTGAGAGATGATAAGTTTTCAGGAGGATAAAGCAGTCCTGATAGTCATAAGTATTGTTTGCTGGATAAATAACCTGAGACAAGGTAGTATTTGTATAATAGTATTAGTTTATGTACTATGTATGCATGTATGATATGGTGCACTTAAGTAATATATTATGTATCTATGGATATGTATGTTATGGTATGATGTAAATGATGTATGTATGATATGATACTGCCGGAAGCGTCTGGATATCTTCATATAACAACCGCTGGCCAGGGAAAATAAATCCCGATTCATTGTTGAAGAATATGAGGAACTCGTTCCCGTCTTATATAACCTTCCGTCTGCTGGGGATAGCAAGGTATATATAACCTCCCGTCTGCTGGGGATAGTAAGGTATATATAACCTCCCGTCTGCTGGGGATAGTAAGGTATATATAACCTTTGTCTTTGATAGTAGAGTAGATAGAACACCTGTCTTCGTTCGTCGTACCCTTATTGGAAAGTAATTTCCCGTATATCCGTATGAGGATAAAAGAGATGGATATAAATTCCAGGGGAGATGAGACTTTATGAAGATAGATTCGTCCTACTGAGGGTTTTGAGATTGTCTTGTAAAGATGAACCGGTGAAGCTTCGTTGAAATCCTTCCCTCGTTCGTCCTTAGTAAATACTATTACTGCATTTTCATGCATTTCTGGTAAACATCAATCCTATTCAAAAGCATAATACATTCAAACACAACCAATGGACGTTTCGCTTATGTAAATAGGGTAAAAGTAAATCAGGATTCAAAGATGGAATTTTATTTATATCAAAGAATGACCCATACACGGGTAAGTTTGTACAAGGAGACATAAACCCTAGTAAGAGGATTTTGCCATAAAGTTTTTACAAAACAAAGAAAATCAGCTATGTGGGAAACAATCCTATTGAGTTTCAATTCTACTATTGCCATTATCTTCAAGTATCTCATCTTCTGCTGTTGAGACGAAAACGATTGAATTGAGCGTTATCTGTTTGAGCTTGAGTAAGTAGTACAACTGGTTGCAGTTTCATGGGTGATCCAAACGAGACATAGTCATACGCTTTAATCCCTAACTTTTGCCTGGATTGCCCTTTCAGGTTTTCAATCCATCGGGATACCCTTTTTTGCCCAAGCCGCCTTTTCAGGTTTTCGACTTGCCGGGTGTACATCTTTTTATATATATCCCTAATTTTTGCCCAAACCCTTTTGGTTTGCCGGGATGCCCTTATTTTTGCCTAGGCCTGTCAACCTAGCGGGTCTCTCTTTATGCGTAGTATTTTTTAACTATGTCTGCGTTTACAGGCTGTGGGAAGTCCTCACCATCCATTGTAGTAAGTATCATGGCACCTCCTGAGAACACTGTCTTGACCACAAATGGTCCTTCATATGTTGGAGTCCACTTGCCCCTAGGATCACCCTGTGGTAATATGATACGCTTGATTACCAAGTCACCAGCCTGATATACCTTTGGCTTAACCTTCTTGTTAAAAGCTTTGATCATTCGTTTCTGGTACATCTGGCCATGACAAACTGCGGCTAACCTCTTCTCATCAATCAAATTTATTTGGTCAAGTCGAGTCTGAATCCACTCATCTTCATCCAAGCCTGCATCCTTCATAATTCTTAAGGAGGGAATCTGAACTTCAATGGGCAGAACTGCTTCCATACCATAGACTAAGGAGAATGGGGTTGCCCCTGTTGAAGTACGTATTGTGGTACGATAACCATGAAGAGCAAATGGTAACATCTCATGCCAATCCTTATAAGTAACAGTCATCTTTTGTATAATCTTCTTAATGTTCTTATTAGCAGCTTCAACTGCCCCATTCATCTTTGGACGATACAGAGAAGAGTTGTGATGCTTAATCTTGAACTGCGTGCAGAGATCAGTAATCATAGTGTTGTTCAGATTAGAGCCATTGTCAGTTATAATCCTTTCAGGGATGCCATACCTACATATGAGATTATTCTTAATGAATCGAGCCACAACATTCTTAGTGACAGATGCAAATGAAGCTGCCTCCACCCACTTCGTCAAGTAATCAATAGCCACCAGGATGAAACGATGCCCATTAGAAGCAGTAGGTTTGATCTCACCAATCATATCAATGCCCCACATGGCAAAGGGCCAAGGAGCAGTCAACACATTCAAAGGTGATGGAGGTACATGGACTTTATCAGCATAGATTTGACATTTGTGACAAGTTCTGGAGTGTTGATAGCAATCAGCTTCCATGGTAGACCAATAGTAACTTGCTCTCAATATCTTCTTTGCCATAGTATGACCACTAGAATGAGTGCCAAAGATCCCATCATGCATATCATCCATAATCTCAGTTGCTTCGTTCTTATTCACACAACGAAGCATAGTTGAATCATGGTTGCGCTTGTACAAAATCCCATTACTCAAAAAGAACTTAGCAGAAAATCTTCTCAGAAACTTCCTATCTTTGACAGATGCCCCTTCAGGGAATTCCTGAGCTTCAAGATATCTTTTCACTTCATAGAACCAAGGCCTCTCCTCTGCCCCCTCAGTGTCAATCTTATTGCAATATGCAGGTTTCTCAAATCTATCAATAGTAATCTTGGGAGCTTCATCATCCTAGCTGATCTCAAACATGGATGCCATGGTAGCTAATGCATCTGCCAACTGATTCTCTCTTCGTGGAATATGTCCAAAGGTAATTTCTTTAAAATGTGGGATTAAAGACAGCACATGCTCTCGGTAAGGAATGAGGTTATCATGCTTGGTATCCCAATCTCCTTTGATCTGACTAACTACCAAGGCTGAATCTCCATACACATCAAGGAGTTGAATCTTCATATCAATAGCAGCTTTAATACCCAGGATACATGCCTCATACTCAGCCATGTTATTGGTACAATAGAAACAAAGTCTGGCAGTAATCGGGGTATGACAACCTTCAGGGGAACTAATCACAACACCAACACCATTACCAAGTGCATTAGAGGCACCATCAAAAACCATAGTCCATCGGGATCCTTGTTCAGGTCCGTCATACTGTCCAGGTTCTTTGGTAATAATCATAATGTCTTCATCAGGGAACTCAAAATTCATTGACTGATAATCATCCACTGCTTGATGAGCCAAATGATCAGCAACAACACTTCCTTTGATGGCCTTCTGAGTAGTATACTGTATGTCATATTCTGTCAAGATCATTTGCCATCTTGCAATTCTTCCGGAGAGAGCAGGTTTCTCAAATATGTACTTGATTGGATCCATCTTTGAGATCAACAAGGTAGTATGGGTCAACATATACTGTCTTAGTCGGCGAGCAGCCCATGCCAAAGCGCAGCAAGTTTTCTCGAGCAGTGAGTTTCTTGTTTCATAGTCGGTAAACTTTTTGCTAAGGTAGTATATTGCCTGCTCTTTTCGACCAGACTCGTCATGTTGCCCCAAAACACACCCCATTGAGTTGTCTAACACTGTTAAGTACATAATCAAAGGTCTTCCATCTACTGGTGGCATCAAAATTGGAGGTTCTAGCAGATATCTCTTGATTTCATCAAAGGCAGTCTGGCACTCATCATTCCATTCCATCACCTGATCTTTCTTCAACAACTTGAAGATTGGCTCACAGATGGTAGTTAATTGGGAAATAAATCTTGCAATGTAGTTCAATCGTCCCAAGAAACCTCTAACCTCCTTCTCAGTACGGGGAGCTGGCATCTCTCGTATAGCTTTCACTTTTGCAGGATCCACTTCAATACCTTTTCCACTGACAATGAAACCCAGGAGCTTACCAGACCTAACTCCAAAAGTACACTTGTTTGGGTTCAATCTCAACTTGTATTTCTTCAACCTCTCAAACAATTTGTGCAGATGATCAAGATGTTGTTCTTCATTCTGGGACCTGGCTATCATATCATCCACATATACCTCTATCTCATGATGAATCATATCATGAAACAAAGCCACCATAGCACGCTGATATGTTGCCCCTGCATTCTTCAAACCAAATGGCATCACCTTATAGCAAAAAGTGCCCCACTGTGTCACAAATGTTGTCTTCTCCATATCTTCAGGTGCCATCTTGATTTGATTGTAACTAGAGAAACCATCCATAAAAGAGAATACCTTATGCTGAGCAGTGTTGTCTACCAGAATATCAATATGAGGAAGTGGAAAGTCATCTTTGGGGCTAGCCTTGTTCAAATCTCTGTAGTCCACACACATACGTACCTTACCATCTTTCTTAGGAACTGGTACCACATTTGCAACCCACTGAGGATAAGAAGTCACTGCTAAGAACCCTGCGTTGAACTGTTTCATTACCTCTGCCTTGATCTTTTCTGACATTTCAGGACGCATACAACGAACCTTCTGCTTCTTTGGACGACAATCTTCTTTCACTGGTAATCTGTGAACCACAATGTCTGTATCCAACCCTGGCATATCTTCATAAGACCAAGCAAAGATCTCCACATAGTCACGTAACATCTGAATCAATCTGCTCTTGACACTGTCCTCTAACTCAGCCCCTATCTTGACTTCTTTCCTATTTTCTTCAGTTCCCAGATTCACAACTTCGACTGGCTCTTCATGTGGCTGTATAGCTTTCTCTTCTTGTTGTAACAACCTAGCAAGCTCTACAGGTATTTCACAATCGTCCTCATTTCCGTCTTCAGTTTGATAGATCGGATTCTCGAAATCATAATTGGCAATAGTAGAACTGTTATCAACAGGATCCAGAGTGGATGAGGATCTGCATTTTAGTGATGTGGGTGTGTGTAAGAACACATAGCTGATAAAACAAAAATAAAAGAAAAGAAAGACAAGGAACACAATATTTACGAAAACGAAACGTCCACTGATTTTATTGAATGAAGTATGCAAATGAAATGACAGCCCGTAACAAGCACACCATTGTGCCCCGGGTAAGGCACATGGCTTGAAAGTTTTATTGTTCAAGAAATTACAAACTTAAAAGCAACAACACAGTAATAGTATTTACTCCTGACTAAAGGAGATAGGGATAACATCTTCAGCTTTCCAATTATTGAGTCCAGCACCCACAGTAGGAAAAATCCAAGCATCCAGATTGTAGTCTTCATCATAGTCTCCCACAGCATTGATCTGATCTTTCATAACCCCTTGATTGGTGATACAAACAGCACGAGCATGACGAACAACCTTCTGGGACTCTGCAGTGAAACCCAAACCAAACGTATCAGACTTGTATGGAATATCAGGAAGCTGACCCCAAATCGTACAACCACCTTCATCCACCACAGCTCTAGCATCATTGAGGGAGGCCATTTCCATTGTTGGAGGTTTTCTGGTGACCACAGGAACTTTCTTCACAACAGGAGGAGCTACATAATCATTAACAACCCAGGGAACCACTTCAAATGTCTGACACGGAGTTTCAATGTATTCACCTTCCATTTCCAGATACTTGAAAGTGTTTACATGGCTGACAAAGTATTCTTCTTCTCCATAGACAGTAACAACCTTTCCATTCACCGGATATCTCAACTTTTGGTGTAATGTAGAGGTTACAGCACCTGCCCCATGGATCCAGGGACGACCAAGCAGACAAGAGTATGAAGGACGAATATCCATCACAAAAAATGTAGCAGTAAAAACTTGAGAGCCAACTTTGATTGGAAGATCAATTTCCCCATGCACTACTCTTCTAGAACCATCAAAAGCCTTCACCACAATATTACTGGGTTTCAGCACAACGTCTTCAGGACTCAGCTTGTTCAGGACTTCCTTGGGCAACACATTCAAAGAGGAACCATTGTCTATCAGTACATGTGACAGGGTAGTGCCCCTGCATTCAATTGAAATATGCAAGGCCCTGTTATGATCCCTCTTGGCAGGGGTCAAATCAGCATCAGAAAACCCTAACCCATTATCATAGGTCAGGTGGGCAACACAATTCTCAAACTGGTCAACAGAGATAGCATTGGGTACATGTGCAGTCTTCAAAAACTTGATCAGAGACTTGGCATGAGCCTCAGAACACAGCAACAAGGACAACATAGAAATCTTTGAGGGAGTATGCCCCAATTGATCAACAATGTCATAATCACTCTTGCGAATGATTTTCAATACTTCTTCCATCTGCTTAGAGAGATCATCAGCAGCTGGCACATCAGTAGATACAGGCTCAATAACGGGACCTTTGCCTCGAGCATCAGTGGTGGAAGTAGCAGCAGGAGTAACTGTATTTTTAGAAGCAACTGGAGATGAGAAGACTCTTTCACTACGAGTGATCTTGCTAGATCCAGCAATATTATCAATATCAACAGGAACATCAGCTAAAGGCTCTTTCTTAACACCATGGATGTAAACATCAGACCCATAGTGCCAAGGCACAGCTTTATCAGACGTATATGGAATAGGACCAGGAGTAGTAATGATCAGCGGAGCCACCCTGGCTTCAGCAACAACTTTCATAGGACCTTCAGCAGTAATCTTGATTGGGCCCTGATGAGTGATTTTAATAGGTCTCTTTGAAGTGATTCTTACCGGTACTTTGTCAACCATATCAACCTCTTCAATCTTCCTACCTTGAGTCAGATGATCCACCATACTTTCTACAGACGACGGCCTTCTTTCAAACACTATAGTATACTTATCCATGAGACGTTGAATTCCATCTCTCAATATGAAGCAACTATCCGGCTTATAGGTACAATACAAACAATCTTCACGACAACCTGGAAAGATCCCAGCTTGTACTAACCTCTTTTTGATAACAGACAATGGTGTGGTCAACTCCATAACTGAATAGACATGTAGGTCTTCATCAACGGCATTGACAGTCTTCTCGTGATTTGGCATTGGGGCTGTAATCACATTTGGTGTACCCAGAGGGTCAAACTCAATCTCTCCAGCCTCAATCATATCTTGAATTTTGTTCTTCAAGACCCAGCAGTTATTAGTATCATGACCCTGACAGTTTGAATGATATGCACATCGTGCATTGGGATTGTACCTGGGAGAGGTAACATTAGGATTCTGAGGAGCCTCCTTCAAAGTAATGAGTTCAGCTTTCAACAAATGTTGTAGTGCCTGAGCCAGTGACATGTTGATCTTTGTGAACTGCCTTCTAGCCCTTTGTTGGTTGCCCTGTGGCTGCTCTGTTGTTGCAGGAGTTGGATTTGAGATGTGAATTGCACTAACAGACTGATGCCTTCTGTTACGATCAGGCTGACCGTAAACAGCATTGGATTCTTTCTTCCCAGTGGGAGGCTTCTTTGCAGCACCTGATGAAGAAGTACCCACATGGATCTTGCCATTCTTTATACCATTCTCTACTCGCTCTCCTGTCATGATCAACTCAGTGAAGCCAGATGATGAGCTTCCAATGAGATGACTGTAAAACGGACCATTCAGCGTACGCATGAACATATCAACCAATTCCCTGTCAGTCAAAGGGGGTTGAACTCTTCCAGCTAGATCTCTCCACTTCTGAGCATATTCCTTAAAACTTTCTTTGGCACCCATGGACATGCTTTGCTGCTGCATGCGAGTGGGAGCTAAGTCAGCATTGTATTGATACTGCTTATAGAAAGCTTCAGCAAGGTCATTCCAGTCTCTGATGTTGACACTCTCCAATTGATAATACCACTCCAACTGAGCTCCAGATAAGCTCTCTTGAAAAAAGTGGATCCACAACTTCTTGTCAGCAGTGTGGGGTTGGATCCTTCTGACATAAGATCTCAAATGCAGTTTGGGACAAGAGACCCCATCATAAACAACAAAGGTAGGAACCTTGAAACCAATGGGTATGACTACCCCAGATATCAAACTCAAATCCTCAAAATCCAGCCCAGATGATTTCTGCAACTCCATAGCATCCATCCTATCTACCAGCATCTTGAATTTGTCCTCATTAGGCTCATGGTAGTAATTAGCCTCAGAATCAGAGTCCCCCATAGTGTTGTGGAGACTGCCTACCTCTTTCTCAGATTCCTCAGATTCATAGTCTTCAACCTGTTCTTTGGTCTTGACAGGACCTTTGAACCTTCTTCCCATGTTGAGCAGGCCACCTGACCTTCTAGCCTTCTTAGTCTTCTTGGCCAGCAGTGTCTTCAATTCATCCTGCCCCTTGGATAGGTTCAGGATCAGCTCTTGGAACTGTGCATTCTGTGCCTGAAGATCCTTAACTGATTGTTCAAGAGCCATTGCTGAAATAAACAGCAAGAAGATGAGAAACCTGTGCACAATCATAAACCTGTGATGCAATGATATGGAATGTAAATGCGTATGCAATGTTTTCAAGGACCGCAAGATTTAAATTTGCTTAAACAAACAAGAAGGTAAACTTTTATTAGTAATAAATTTGTTTTGCCTCTTGGGCTTACAAAAATGAAAATGGAATAAGTACAAAAGATGGGGTCTTAAGTCTCCCATGGACGTTTCCTCTTTGTGTTGAGGTATGAGTTGAGGTTCCGTTCCTCATGAAGTTGCTTTGTTAGTTCTAGGATTCTTTCTTGGCTTGCTTTGTAATGTGCCTCGAAAGTATCCCTTTGCTCCTTCAGTTGGATCCATGATCTCTGCAAGTCTTCCATATCAGTAGGCATGTCTGGGTGAAGGATGGTATAAGCAGTGTCTCCTTCAGCAACAGGTTCCATGGTAACTGGTAGGACGGCAGGATATGGCATCATGAGAATCTGAGCACGAGATCGCACCCATCTGAGATAAGCTTCCATAGGAATAGTATACTTAGGCTCCAGTGTCTTGCTGTCAATCCTGTTTACCTTTCCCCAAGCTCGTATGAATCTCTGACGGTAACCTTGAAGATCGTTGTCGTAGTCAAACACAATGCCCTGAATCAACATGTCATGAGGACCATCACTCCGAGCGTAACCAAACTGTCGTAAAGCTAGAGAGGGTTTGTAGGTAATGCCTCCTCTTATGCCTAGAAGTGGCACATTAGGAAACTCTCCACAACGGTCAATGATAGTGACATTCTCCATAGATCTGGAGCACCAATGGATGTCTGAGTGAGAAAGTGACATGATCCTCTTGGACCATCTGAACCCTTGCTCATTCTTCATTACTGAGCGAGGAAGGTGAGAAATAAACCACCTAGAAAGCAAAGGTATGCAGCACATCAAAGTTCCTCTTGCCCTGGTAGTACGGGTATGAAGGGAATGTAGAATGTCTCCAAGCAATGTAGGCACTGGATTGTGACTCAGGAAAATGTTGATGGCATGAACGTCTATGAACTGATCTGGATTGGGGAATAACACTAAGCCATAAATCAGCAAGGCTAAGGTCTCCTCAAAAGAATCATAGCTCATGGCCTTCAAAAACATCTGAGCTTTCTCTATCAACACCTTGGCAAGAATACCCTTAACTCCACTTCTTGTTTCTAGAACAATGTCAGACTTCTTCAGATGTAGAGCTGCAGCAATAACCTCTGGTTTAAGTTCCTTCTCCAAGCCTGTGAAGGGTCTTTGATCAAGAACAGGTATACCCAAAAGTTTTGAGAACTCTTCTATTGTAGGAACCAGCTGGTAATCCGGGAATGTAAAGCAATGGTGCTTAGGGTCAAAGAACTGAAATAGAACACTCATCATGTCTTCACTGAACCCTGAAGTGACTAGATCCAATAGATGACCATGTCTCTTGATGAACTGGGAGTGATCAGGCACTTGAGAAACCAACTCTTTGAGCTTAGGAGGTATCCCTACAAAGTTGATCCTGATGGTGTTTCTACGAGCAGAAGCCATGACCTGCAACAAAGAACAAAGATAAATCCTCTGGTCCATGAAATGGTTAGTGAAAATGCTATGCTCATGATGCATGATGATGTCATGATGTTATGCTCAATCACAAACATGTGGCACACACAAACAAGTCACACAATTGCCCTAGGTTTAAAGGCTTGCATGAGGTTCAAAGGTAAGTACCCTCCCCTGAAGTTAGATGGTTCATCCTATCTTACAAAAGTAACCAGGTTCTAAGGGATCTCAATATCATTGATCCTTCACAAGGGTGGTTGATCAGAAGGCAACTTACTTGCTAACCAAAACCCTCCAAGTTTAAGATCTCAATGAGCGTAGTATCAAGTGTCAACCAACCTCAGTCTGCACCAAAGCCGGTTACCTCACTACTTTCTAAAGGCCAAGATGAGTTAACTAGGGTTCTAAAAGTTAGTTAGTGCATTGACAACATATGGCAGCCTCATATTATCCTCAACTTGACTTAAGGAACATAAGCACCAACCAAGAAGTCGCACTAACTATGGCCACCAGATCAACCGTATCGATATACGTCGTACAGTTTCCTTGGTCTATTGCCATTTACCTAAGGTACACTAGATCCGGGTTAGGACCTTTCACACATAAGAGCACCCCAACAAGATAATATAAAACAAACAAGGCAAACAATTTAAAGTGATCTAATTCCTAAGGGTACCCCTCTTAAATTTAAATCCCCAGCAGAGTCGCCAGTTCTGTAACACGGTGGGAGAACTGACTTTAAGTTATGTTGCGGATAGCAAGAGTCGCCACCGACTTTTATTTTATCCAAAGGAAAGGCATAAAAGAACAGGAAAGAACTTTTAAAAGATTTTTGGGTCCGGGGGGTAGGTTATGTAAAGGGAAGGTATTAGCACCCTTTACATCCATGGTTATCCATGGGCTCTTAGTTACTTAGCTCACTTTAAATTGTTTTTGAAAATGTGAAGTGTGTGAATAGAAATTTTCATAAGAGTTTAATAATGATCCATGTACGGATGCGTAAAAAACTTGTGTTTGAAAATTGTTTGAAATTTGTGAGGTGTTTGAGAAATTTTTGAATAGTGAGCAAGTAACTATGAGGAACCTACCCTAAAGTTTAAGTCTTTCTGTTCTTTATCCTTTAAATGGTAAGACTATCCCTATTATTAAGGAATAGGTAGTCATTACCTTGGATGTGAGGGACATATGAGGGACATTCTGTTTTGTGAAGGCAACTGTGGGGTGTATTAAGCATTTAGGAGGGACTATCATCATTATTCGAAAAGGGACTTGATCTTTAAAGGCAACCATTAGGGACTTGATGATTTTTTCTTTCAAGGGACTTGCTTTTTACACCCCACTTGACCTTATGATTAGGCAACATTGAGGGGTAGCCTTAGAAATGTGAGATGGCGATTAAAAATCGACTTACGTGTGTGAGTGTTTAATATTATTTATCTTATGATTATTTGTGATCTAAATTTGATTTTAAGAGAATACATGTTTACACTCCCTAAATTACTAACCATAGCAAGCAAATTAAATAATTAAATATTTACAAAAATTTACATCCCGGAAGCAATTACATAATTATAATAATGAGCAAAAATAAATAGGAATTAAATAAATATATAAGCGAATTATAATAAGGGTTAGTAATAATAAGAATTAAAAATAGGGTTAGTAAAATAATAATGAAAAATTAAACAATGTTAGTGAAATAAAAATAAGCACAAGTTAGTAATAATATGGTTAATCAAAATAAATTGAGCAAGAATAAGAGCAAAATATTTAATATATACAATTATTGGTAAATAGGAAGAAATATGAACAATTAAATAATTTTTACGATGTTTTAATTTATGTACAAATTAGTAAATTATTTTTAAACATATTATAATTACAAAATTTAATTATTATAAGTTCAAATAAAAAAAATTATTTACATGTAATTTAGATTATAAACATAGTATATAAAATATATTTACATATTTAAAGAAAAAATAGGTTATAATTATGTTTAAATAAACATGTACATAGTAATTATATTATAAATTAGAAAAATAAACAATTAGGTTTTTAATAAGTATTCAGAAAATAAATTAGGGTTTTTGAAAATTAGGGTTTGTTTAGAAAATATTTTTAGGGTTTATACAAATTATTAAATAAACATACATCTTATAATTTAATTATATAACAAAGAAAATAATTTAAGTTGAGAAAAATAGAAGTTTGAATTTCAGAAAAAATATAAAGGTTGTTTTAAATATATATACATGCATAATTTATTTTTAATTAATATTAAGAAAACAATTAAACTAATTAATTAAAGAAATAAAAATAGAAAAAATGGTGAAAAGAAAACTTACCTGGGATGGGTTTGAACCCAGGACACCCAGCTTGCAAACCACAAAACGTACCACCAGGCCAGCCAGGCGCAGGTGACAATGGAATGAGTAGAATCAGTTTTATGCAATGTCTGGAAAATCAGGAAAATAATAGAAACAAAAAGGCCTGGGATGGTGTTGAACCCAGGACCTTTACTCACACAAGCGCACACATCACCACCCGGCTGGAAGAGCCCATCTGTTAACCAAACAACTACAAACAATAATATATTAAGAATACAGTTTAAATGAAAAAAAATGTCAAAAATTGGATGGAGGCAGGATTCGATCCCCTCCCCTTTTGTCAAACGCACGCCTTGCCTTCCACTGGGACAACGCAGCTGTTGTGATAACAGATTAACAAAATAACATAAAATATTTTAAACACAATTTGAATATTTCCTGGGCGCGCCATCAGCTTCATCTTCTTCCTCATACCTGCACTTTTTCCTGCGAAATCACTCACGACCTTTCCTGCGAATTCCTCAATGCTTCAAACCTACGAAAGTGAAACTTGTACAAAGCAGTAACGATTCAAGAAATTAAAGATATCAATGAGTTCCTTATGACTCATACAATCTTTCTACGTTGTTAAAATTCATTTATATGGCTTGAATCATGAAGCCCTAAAACTAAGCTTCAAACCCTAACAATGGCCGTTTGCTATTTAGGTATTCATTCTTCAATCCAATTGTCCAGAATCACTCTACACAACATCACAAACAATATTATATAACCAAAATTCATTGATATGCAGCAAATTAATAGAATCGAAAAAAATATATTCAAGAACAAATTGGATTCGGGTAGAGCATTATGGCATGTATGGGATGCATATGAGCATTGGTTTATGATCAGTGATGTCCAATGAAGCTTGCCATGTCTTTGTTTTACCTTCTAAAGTCCTGGAATTCAAAATCCGAATGTGACTTTTGGATGAGTTTTTGAACAATGGAACTTACACTTTGGCTGCTGGAATTCGTCCCTGAGTGATAGGTTATGTTCAGTACTTATATGTGATTGAATCTAGGTTAAAAACTTGATTGGTTGTGTACAAGATTTGATCCAAAAAGATTCACAATGATAAGCTTTGAATTTTCAATATTTTTGCATCAATGCTTTCTATTTCAAGCCATTCCATATAATTCTTGTATCAACTTGTTCCATGCTGAATTTATGATCTTCTAGAATCAATAATAAAATTAAATCTTCATATTTAATATTTTATTTAAATTTAAAATGATTTTAAGTATAAAAAATCATAATAAATTAATTAAATAAAATAAAAATTATGAAAATAACATGGAAATTTCGTGCATGATGTTGTTGTATGGGTTGGGTCATAATTTGGCAAGCCCATTTGGAAAGAATTGGTTTTAGACCTCCATTTTCATCATAAACCATCACAAAATTTCCCAACTTTGCAAGGGCACATCTCCTTCAATTTTAATGCTATGAGGGTGTTCTTGGACATTTTGAAAAGCTTGAAGAGTCCTCTAAACAACCCCATTGGTTTCATGTCCATATCATTTACCAATCTCAAGTTATGCCCTTTTGAAGTTGTTGACTTTTTGTTGACTTTTGAAATGACCTATAATGTCTTAGCTCATACCTTCCAAATGAAGCATTTTTGGGCTTGGCTTGTAAGATCAAAGTTGTAGAGAATTCAATTTCCTTCAAAATAAGCTTTGAGTGGAGACTTGGTGATGAAGTATGTGAAAGTTATGGCTGGTCAAAGTTCAGTTGACTTTTACTAAGGAAACCCTAATTTAGAAACTCCTGATTCTTGATGATCTGGAATCTCCTTAATGAATAATGATCAACCCTTGATCAAATGATGAATTTTACTTCATATACTTGATGTTGGCAAAAAAAATCATGAAGTTTGACTTTGGTTTGACCACAGTTGACCTCAGTTTGACTTTTTAACTACATTGACTGATTTTGACTTATCTGATCATCTGACTGAGCAAACTTCTGAGAAAAGTCTTGAAACTTGTCATGGGGGTTCTTACACACATATAAGATGTTATGAAGCTCACTTGAAGTCTTGGAAGTTCATTTAGCCTGATTAAAGTCAAAACCCTAGTTTTAGATGCACTGCTTAGGAGGTGCATTGTCTGAGGGAATTGTCAACTCTTATGGCCAATTGTGAACCTTGTGAACCTTGTGAACCATCATAAAATGTCTTGTGATACTCATGGGAGGTATTGTGAAGCTTGTGAACCTTGTGAACCTCATGAAGTGACTTTGTAGACCTCATGATCCTCATGAAAGGTTATGTAAACATTGTGAATCTTGTGAACCTTGTGAACCTTCAAGAAGTGACTTGTAGACTTCATGAACCTCATGAAAGGTCTTGTAAATGTTGAGAAGCTTGTGAACCTTGTGAATCTTCAAGAAGTGACTTGTAGACTTCATGAACCTCATGAAAGGTCTTGTAAATGTTGAGAAACTTGTGAACCTTCTTAGAACACAAAGTCTTGTATTGTGAGGGCAAATTTTGGGGTGCAACAGCAATCAGTGCAACTATCTTGAGGAAAATGGCCAAATTGGGGTTTATAATTAACCGGGCTTCTTAGTGAGATTTTGATCCAAGATTGATTTCATTTTTTTCTACATGATGACAAGTATCTAGGGTTGAAATTTCATCCATGGAATCATTTTGGAAGAGCTTCAATTGGTCAATGGATTGAAAATTAAGGAATTGGAGAAAAGTCAACCGGGCTGAGTAAAATGTCAACTCCTGGATTTTTGAGATCAAAATCATGAAATTATGGTTACAAGGATCCTATGTCTTAAATTTGATCAAGAAATGATGGAGGAATCATGAAAAAATCAAGAAAACCAAAACTTACCTTTTTTAGGGAAAAATCATTTGAAAAGTGGTTGATTTCACCTTTCCCTCCATTTTCCTTCCACTTTCCTTCCACATTTCTTTTCATTCTTTCCCCTCTTATTTTTCCACTTCAATTCCACTCCTTTTCCCTTGGATGCTTCTACCATGGTCTACAACCTTCTAGAGTATTCCAAGGAATATTCCCTCTCCAACCCTAACCCTAACTAACTACAATCCTAACTTCATTCCTAAACCTAACTTCATTCCCAAACCTAGCTCCTAGCCTAGCCTCTATATAATCATTAATCACTTCAATGCAAAAGGTTCCCAATTTTTCACTCTCTCATAATTTCATTTTCTCACTTCTAGAAGCACTTTTCTCTCTCATTTTTCCTTCATTTCCCTTTTCATCAAAGCTTTCTCAAAGAAGCTCTTCAAGTTTCACATTGAAACTTGAAGATCTTAAAGCTTAGCCTCTACCCTCCATTGAAATTTTTATTGTAGAAGAAGAAGCTACTGATTTTTGTGAAAATTTCGACTTATTGAAAATGCAAGAAGTATCAAGCATCAAGAACGCATTTATTTTGCGCATTCGCGGATTCTTCGGATTTCTCTTTGATCAAGCTCTGATTCTTGCAACATCCACCGAAGCACTTCTCTGCTTCGTAGGTTGGTGATCTAAAATCACTTTGCCTTTAATTTATTCTCTTCATCTCGCCATTTTGGCATTCTTTAAGTGTTTTTCATATCACTTGTTATTGATTACGTTTTTGTTATATTTTGCTTACGATTTATGGATTTTAATGGATTAGAAGTTAGGTTGTAGCTTGTTATAGATTCTAGCATGTGTTAATAAGCCTTAATTGAGTAGAAATTTGTGTTAATATGATTAGATGTGTGTTAGGGATGTTCAGAAGTAAGTTTGTGGCTAAAAGCACTTATTTTAAAACAATTTTTCACTTTTTGTTCAGTGTTAACCGGTTAACAAATTTGGTTAACCGGTTAACACATGCATTTTGCCACAAAATAGTGTTGTTTGGGGTCCGTTAACGGGTTAACCGGTTAACGCTGTTAGTTTTTGGATTTTTAGCTTATTTGCTTGCTTGTTCTTGCTTATTTGTGCTTCTAACATCCATGTATGCTTAGGTATTTATTTTAGGGAATTTTTGGGTCTATTTCCAGTAGCCGATTCCATTGTTTTGAGTCGTTTCGACATGATTCCGTTCACTTTTCCATGTTTTGTGTTAAATGTGCATATGTGCTATAATTGATTCTTGATGTGTGTTGCTATTATTTAATCACTTGTTTCAAATGTTAAGTGCTTACTTAAAATTGATGTGTGCTTCATGATCATGATCTTTGCTTGTTGGATTGATTAAATGATTAAGTGCTACATGTTGATTTTTTGGCTTAAAAGTGATTAAGTGTTTTACATGTTCATGCATGCTTCTTGTGCTTAATGGATCACTTATTGACATGAATTCAATTCTGATTTTTTAAGCCATGCATGTGTAATAATTGAGGCTTGTAGTGATACTTGTTCAATTTCATGACAAAATGCTTATTTGGTGCAATATGGAAAAGTGTGGTTGTTCTTGTTGATCTTTGGTCTTTTTAACAAATAAATTCATGATAATAAATTATCGCATGTTAATCAAGTTTCACATGTTGTGGTGTGAGTAAATCCATGCTAATTGATGTTGATGTATTGTTTATCACTTACCTTGTGCACATAAAATGAAAAAGAATCAAATTTGCCCCATGTTTCATGGTTGTTTTTTGTATAGTGGCTGTAAAATGCGTATTGTTCATGTTGTATTTGACATTCTACATCTATTTTGCATGTTGATTGTGAGATGTAAAAAGTTGCCTTGTGTTGTGCATTATTTTGGTAGTTGTTGTTACTTTAGGGGCTATAATAGGTGTTGGATTTTGTTTTTAGCATTCTTTTAGTCTTTAGGATTAAGTTGGAGTCTAGAAGTTAGGTCCTAGAATTAGTAGGATTTAATTGTTGTGTGTTTGCCTTATTATTTTTAATAAAATGCACACTAATATTTGTTTTGTAGGGAGGGAAAGGTATGTTTCCTTACACCTTATTCTTTTATTTTTTATGCATTTTCTTTATGCATTTAATTCACCTTTTATTTCCATATTTGTGATTGGTAAGATTCCCCTTTGTTAGGACCAACTTATCTTTCGTAGGAAGTAAGTTGCATCTTTTTTCTTCTTTATTTTCCTTTTGCTCTTTAGGATTAGAAAAGCCTCACTCACCATTAGGACCACCATTTTAATGAACAACTTAGGGTTGTGTCTTAGTCCCCCTTTAGCTTTGACCTTTTGCCTCTTGAGTCTTTTTTTCTCATCTTCAAACAAAATCAAAAACACTTGATAAATGCATGAAAGAATCTCTTGTGTATAGCCTTATTCCATGGGGCACTAACATTCATTCCATCTTGGAATAATGTGGGCTTGTCTAGCATGATGTACAAGTCTGGTCAAGAGATTATTTTTACAAATAAAATCTAAAAGATACTTCTTCACAAAGGCTACAAAAACATATAATAAGTTCAACAAGCTAGCAAACTTAGACCCTAATTCGTAGAAACAAGTCTTGGATAAATTCTCCTCACTTGGTGTGCTTGTTCTATTATTCCATCTTGGAATGTAGTAGCAAGTACATATTCCATGGAAAGGAGTTTGAATTCACTTCCTTGTGCCAAATTCATACAAAACTCTTAAAAAGCAAACAACAAACACAATAAGTGACTTTCCTGCGAGAACTTCTCTTTTCACCTCATTCATTCTCAACGCGAACTTGCGACGACTTGTCTCGCATGCAAGACGGTAAACGCACTCGCACAAGTCGAGCTTGCAACACCTGAGCATAGACATACGCAGTTCTAGCTATAAAAAACACAAATAAATAGTTCCCGCCTTAGTTAGGCGAACTACGTCGACTCTGATCCTCATTTTCCTGATGAGGTACGTAGACCGCGGGGTAGGGCCCGTTCGAGCACATTCTTTCCTTTTCCTACATTTCCCTCTTTCTTTCCATTCTCTTTTCCAATTCCCTTCCTCATTTCATTTCTATTCCAGTCAACAGTTTTATTTCTCACCCTTTGAAACAAGCAAGCAAGCGTGGATCCCGTCGGGTACAGCGGACAGTCTGGGGTGCTAATACCTTCCCAGGTTGTAACCGACTCCCGAACCCAGATATTTGGTTCGCAGGACCTTGTCCTTTCCTTCTTTCTCAGGTTTGTGCAATATTACCTTTCCCATTCATTCGGGATAAAAATGTCTGGCTAGCGACTCTACCTTTTCCAAGCCACTTTCGCGTTTGTACTAGGATGAAAATCCTGGGAGCGACAACATGCATGAGGTGGTAAACCTCTCCAAACACAAAAATATTAAAAATGAATTCTTCTCTCATTTCTCCACTCTCATTTTTGCAAACTATTTTCAAACCAAAAGCAGTAAATTTTTCAAAGGGCTCCCGTAGAGTACCACATACATTTTGGATACGTAAAACCTTCCAATTGTGTAACATATCCCCTTACATGTTTCTCTGTTGTGTTTCTTTAGCGTTTTTGCTTTTAGATTCATTAAAATTTATTCTTTCTTTTTCCTTTTCCTCTTGGAATAAAATAAAAGCGCGGTGGCGACTCTGTTTACTTTGAGTTAAGTTAACTAATAGCTTACACTCATGTTTTTACCACTACAGAAAAGTGGCAACTTTGTTGGGGAGTAATATCTAAGTGGATTTGGCCTACTTTTATTTATTTACTTCTTTGGTTTGATTTTTTTTGTTATTTGTTTGTTCTGTTTCGGTTTTGGTGATCCTCTGTGAGTGAGATAGATTCTAACCCGAATCTGAGTTGAACTTATGATAGGACGACGATATTCGAAGCGATAAGCGATGGAGTAGTCCAAAGCTATATCAATTTGATAATCTCCACTCGGTTAGGCTCTCTTGGATTATCAATGTCATGATGAATAATCATACGTGGCATTATTTTATGACCTTGAGCTGATCATATTGAGGATCGTAGAACCCTTAACCCATCCAAGCCAATTTAGGAACGTAATGAGGAAACCATTCGGGTGTAAACCTAAGGTGGTTGTCACGCGATACTACACTCGGACGAGGTCTATTTTAAGAATGTTATCAGTTGGGGAGTAATCCAACGTACCGATACTATTCTAAAGATGGTTGTTAACTCCGGGCACCTCTGTTAGCACCCTTTTGGTTTTCTGCAGGTACAATGAAGACATAACCTTAGTACTTACCCGTGTGGGTTGGTGTTCTGTTACCTTGACTTCATGCTCGTGACTCCGAACCTAAACCCGTGTGCTTTGTGTGATCTTGTTTGTGGTTGTTTCATACATGCATTCATGAGCATTGTTTTTGAGATTTCAAGGGACTCATAAGGAACTCTTGCAAAATTTCAGATGTCTGTGGTTATGAAATTTGAAAGGAGGAACACAAAGAAGTACAACTTCAAGAATCCTAATCTAGTAGAGCTGAGAAAGCTAGGAGCATTGGGGGTTGGCACCCAGGAGTTCCGGAAATGTTATGGGAAGTTGTTGTTTATTTTGGATACCGATGTACCAGGGGGGATTCTCCATACCTTGGCTCAGTTTTATGATCCTTTGCATCATTGTTCACCTTTCCTGATTAATGCCAAGTTCTTAATGGGGAAAGCTTCTACTTCTCTTACTTTAGGTCATAAGGATGCATTTGAGGCTATTCTTGCTTTGATCATTTATGGGATTGTCTTGTTTCCTAACTTAGATGGTATTATGGACGAGAGTTCCATTTAGATTTTCTTGAAGAGAAATCTGATACCTACTTTGCTTGGAGACATGTATCATGCCTTTCATTATAGGACCTCCAAAGGTGATGGATAGATTGTGTGTTGTGCGCCTCTTCTCTATAGGTGGTTTATTTCGCACCTACCAAAGTCCGACGTCTTCAAGGATAATAGAGAGAAGCGAAGATGGTCTCAAAGGATTATGTCTCTTTCTCATAAGGATGTGACTTGGTATTGTTCCTATTATGATACTAGAGTGCTTATTGACAGTTGTGGAGAGTTTCCTAATGTACCTTTTCTTGGTACACGTGGGGGAATTAGTTACAACCCTATTCTTGATAGGTGGCATTTGGGATATTGCTTGAAGGACATACCAAACAACCTTTTCTTATCCAGTTTCTTCTTTCTTAATGGTGGAGATCATGTAGAAATGAAGAAAAGGATTGCTCATTCTTGGCATGCAGTTCATCGGAAAGAGAAGGGTCAATTGGGAAGACAATACCTTGCTCCCTCCGAGTGTTATATTAAGTGAGTTCGATCTAGGGCTTCCAAGCTCAAGATGCCTTATCCACCCGAGGAGCCTTTGTTTCCTATACTACCATTGTCCGCTTTTCTTCCTCCCATTGATGAGAAGGTTGCTCTTCAAGAAGAATTGAACAAGATGAAGAAAGAGAAAGAATAATGGCTAATTGAGAAGACAACAATGCAAGAGCAACTAAAGGAGAAAGATGATCTCATTGAGTTACTTGAGCGGCGTGTTACGAAGAGGCCAAGAGAGGATTTATTTTCCTCTAGTACTCCATCTACCATTCCTCCTACATTCGGCGCTTGGAAGGATATTGTTAATCAGTTGGTGAAGGATAAGGAAGACATGTAGAATCGGTACAAGAAAGAGATTAAGAGGATTCACATGAAGTACCAGCCGGGATTTGGATCTTCTTCAGATATAATCCCATATGCCTAGTTTACTTTTCTCATGTATTAGGATTATTGAGATTTGTACTTCACTTGTAATCCTTACTTTTATTTTAATGAGAATGAGTTTTTAAGTACTTCAAAAAGTGTTTCTTTATAAATATTGATTTATCTTATAGTCCTTTGAAATCTTTGCATTTGCATATGTATACCATGCATCATGCCCGCATTAGTCTTGCTTTTTGAGAGTTGTACATGGATCTTATGTTGTTTCTTGGTCTTCATTCAGTTCTCCTGTCAAGCTGACTCACAAGGTTGATACTCGAGCTAATCGGAAGAAGATGTCGGAAGCCTTACAACAAGAGAATCGCGAGCTGCACGAGGAAGTTGCATATCTGAAGTATAGTTTGGAAAGGGTCACCGCCATGATGGAAAGTTTGGTGGCTGCTCAGAATCAGCCACCCCATCCTCCTAATTCCCCCGGTACAACATACAGTCATCTCTGAGATTGTCACTGCATCGATTCCTACTGAAGTTGTCATTTCTCCTCGCTACCGCATGCATTCTAGCACACTGTGGGGTATGTCGGCTGATTTCATTCCTGCTGGTTATCCTCCTCCTCCTGAGACTGTTGCATTTAATACTCTTCAGTCAGTGATGACTACTGCACCGCCTGTGATGCACACTACTCCACACCATGATGAATTGATTTACCATGCTGAGCCCAGTGAAGGCGCTAGTGTGATTGAAAGACTTGATGATTTTCAAGGCCGTTTTTCTGAGATACAAAAGGAGACGAGAGCCTTAAAGCATAAAAATTTGTTTGGAAAATATGCTTATGATCTCTGTTTGGTTCCTAATGTCAATGTTCCATACAAGTTCAGGTTACCTGAGTTCGAGAAGTATAAGGGCAACACTTGTCCTCTGAGTCATTTGACTATATATGCTAGAAATATGTCTGCTTAGACAGACAATGATCAGTTGCTTATTCATTATTTCCAGGATAGTTTAACTGGTGCAGCCATGAGATGGTACATGAGTTTTGATAATAGCCAAATCAAGACTTTCAATGATTTGGGAGAGGCTTTTGTTAGGCAATACAAGTATAATGTTGATATAGAATCAGACAGAGATCAGCTCCATGCTATGTCCTAGAAGGACAAAGAAACTTTCAAAGAGTATGCGCAGAGATGGCGCGAGCTAGTAGCTCAGATTGTTCCTCCTCTAGAAGAGAAAGAGACGATGAAGATATTTTTGAAGACTTTAGGTTCTTTCTACTATGAGAAGATGATTGCAAGTGCTCCTTCTGATTTCACTGAAATGGTGAGTGTGGGGATGCAACTAGAAGAAGGTGTCTGTGAGGGACGGTTGAGCAAATAGAGTAGTAATGGATCGAGCTCTAAGAGGTTCAACTTTGGTAAGAAGAAAGAAGGTGATACTAATACTGTGTCTCGTGAAAGTTACAGAAGACCTCGTGGTCGTGATAATCGTCATCATCATCATGTAGCTTTTGTAACTCCGATGATTAATGTGACTCCAAATGTGCCAGTAGCTCTAAAGTATCAGTCTCGTTATCAACAACCTTCTATGCAACAGAGTGGTAATCAACAGGTTTGTGCTAAGCCGAATTTTGATCCCATTCTAATGTTGTATGCGGATTTGCTTCCATCTCTGATCGAAAAGAATCTTGTGCAAACACGTTCTCCGTCTCCAGTTCCAGAGTCTATCCCATGGTGGTATAAGCCAGAGGCTCACTGTGCTTTTCATCAAGGTGCCCCAGGGCACAATATTGAGAACTGTTATCCATTAAAGTTTGAAGTGCATAAATTGATAAGGAGCAATGTTCTGTCTTTCAATGATGTTAATCCAAATGTGAAGATAAATCCGCTTCCGAAGCATGGTAATACGTCTGTGAATATGGTTGATGGTTGTCCTGGTTTGTTCAAGATTTATGAGGTCCGCCATATTCGAAGGACTTTGATTGAGATGCATGCTTTCTTAAGTGAATATCATGATATTGATCACGGTTATGTTGGATGTTGTATTTGTTCGGTGAACCCTCGTGGTTGCGTGATTGTTAAGAGAGACATTCAAAAGATGATGGATGATAAGTTGAATGAAGTGACAGCGAAAAGAGATGAGTATGAAAATAAAATGAATGTTATTGTGCCTCAGTTCAATATTCCTGAGAAGGTTGTTCCTAAGAAGGTGGTTATTTCTTTTGATAGCCGCAAATATGTTTTTACTCCATTGGTGATCAATTTGCCTGGTCCAATGCCATATGAGTCTGATAAAGTTGTTTTGTATCGGTATAATGCTACGATGATAGAAAATGGTAAGGAAGTTCATATTCCTTCTCCAAATTATGTGGTTAGCATTGATGATGTGACAAAGGTTACTCGAAGTGGTAGAGTTTATGCTTCGGATCCTCCGAAGAGAGCTGAAGATACAAGTGCGAGTAAACAGATTATGGATGTTGTTTCCCGATCAAGTCAATTTGGTGATTCCAATTTGAAAGATAGTGAAGATGAGGTGTTAAAATTGATAAAAATTATTGAGAAGTTGTTGCATACTTCGTCGAAGATATCAGTTTTATCACTCTTGATGTGCTCTGAGGCTCATAGGCAGTCTTTGCAGAAGATTATTGATCAAGCTTATGTTGACCACGATGTGACTGTTGATCAGTTTGATAGTATTGTGGCTAGTATCACATCGTGCAACAATATGCGTTTCTGTGATGATGATTTGCCCGAAGAAGGAAGGAACCATAATTTAGCTTTGCATATTTCAGTGAATTGTCAAGAAGATGCTATGTATAAGGTGTTGGTTGATACCGAATCTTCTTTGAATGTGATGCCGAAGTCAACTTTGTCAAGGCTTGCGTACCAAGGTGCTCCCATGAGGCATAGTGGGATTTTTGTGAAAGCTTTTGACGGATCGAAGATGACAGTGATTGGTGAAGTTGATCTTTCTAATCTGATTGGACCGTTTATATTCCAAATTACTTTTCAAGTAATGGATATACGTCATGCTTACAGTTGTCTCCTTGAAAGACCCTAGATTCATGAGGGAGGAGTTGTGACATCTACTCTCCATCAGAAGCTGAAGTTTGTGAAGGATGGGAAATTAGTGACTATTGGTGGTGAACAGGAGATGCTAGTGAGCAATTTGTCATCTTTCTCTTATATTGATGTTGAAGAAGAGGTGGGAACTTCATTCCAGACTCTTTCTGTTGTTTATAATGCTGCTAAGAAGAATGTTATGCCTATGTCTTCTCTCAAGGATGCTCTGCGCGTGCTTGAAACTAGTCAATCTGACGGTTGTGGACGAGTTATTGATGTTGTTGACAACAAAGAAGGATTTGGTATTGGTATTACACCAGGTGTAGATCTCAATGACCCGAAGACTATTCAGGAAGGATTCTGAAGTGTTTGGTTTATCAACGATCATTCTGCTGCTGCCATCATTTAAGATGATGAAGATGAAGAAATGCCTAACTTTGTTACGCACGAAAAGATTTGCAAGAAATGGATCGTTGTTGATGTTCCTTCTATTGTCTATGCTTCAAATTAATTTGTTTTATTTTCTTTCAAAAATCCTTTCACTCTGCCCAAGGTGAAAGTGATGTTTGTCGGGCTTTGTTTCAAATTTTATCATCATCAATAAAATGTTATTTTGTTATTTCCATATGTGTTTTTCCTTTTTTTTCTTTATTCTGAAAAATGGTAATATAAAAAAACCAAAATAATAATAATCATTGTTATCTACATGATGTTTGCACTTTTGTTCATACTCAAAAATAAAAATAAAATCATTGTGCAGATTGATTGATAAACCCATTGAAAACAATGATCCTATGCCCACTCCCAACTTTGAATTCCCCGTGTTCGAAGCTGAGGAAGAGGATGTTGAAAAGATTCCTAATGCGATTTCTCGGTTGCTTGAGCACGAGGAGAAAGTTATACAGCCTCATGGAGAGTCTATATAGATGGTCAATTTGGGTTCTGAAGATGATAAGAAAGAAGTTAAAGTTGGAGCATTGCTTGGTCATGAGATTAAGAAGAGGATTGTAGAGCTTCTTAGAGAAATGTTGATGTATTTTCTTGGTCTTATTAGGACATGCCAGGTCTTGATACTAATATTGTGGAGCATAGATTACCACTAAAGCCTGAATGTCCACCTGTGAAGCAAAAGTTGAGAAGAACTCGTCCTGATATAGCAGTAAAGATCAAAGAGGAGGTTCAAAAGCAGATTGATGCAGGTTTTCTTGTGACATCTAATTATCCTCAATGGGTGGCCAATATTGTGCTTGTTCCAAAGAAAGACGGAAAAGTCTGAATGTGTGTTGATTACAGAGATTTGAATAAAGCATATCCAAAAGATGATTTTCCATTGCCACACATTGATATGTTGGTGTCGCTCCCCGTACTTTCGTCCCGGTGCAGACGCGGACGGTCAGTGATGTTGGAGGTTGAGGTTGAATAGAGTCGCCAGCTAGGCATTTTTATCCTGAGGGAAAGGTAATGCTGCATAAACCTGAAAGGGTATAGATAAGACGGTTACGAACCAATGAAACTGAGAAAAGGGGTTGGTTACGACCTGGGAAGGTATTAGCACCCAGATCGTCCGTCGTACTCGACGGAATCCACGCTTACTTGGTTGTGTTTAAAAGGGGTAGTTTATGTGCTGACTGTGTATAAAAATCTAGGGAGAAAAAGATGTACATAGTGTCAGTTCAAAAAAAGAGGGTGAGATGCTCAAGACTGAGGCTTAGAAAAGAATGCTGAAAGAGGGGGAAGACACAAAGACTTTTGTTTGATAACTGTTAAGTTATGCCTACGTATCCTCTCGTGCAATGAGGAAGTCAGAACACCGTAGTTTGACTCAAAGAGACTAAAGATGATTTTGACTGTGAACTGCTTACTTTTCTATGCTCAAGTGTATGACTCGTCTGGCTTGAGTGCTAATTGTCTTGCATTAGACGGAAGAAGCAAGTTCTCGCTTATGAATGAGTGTGATGAGGAAAGAATCCCGAAGGAGACGTTTATTGTTTGTTTTTGTGTTTTCAGTTTTTTTATTGTTTTTGGTGCTTTGCGTAAGATAATGAGCTTAAGCCTAAATCAAGGGTTGTAAACTCATTATATCTTCCCTGGTTAGGGATAATGATCCTACTTAAGTGTGAGATAAGCATCTCAACTTAATTACCATGATGATATAGGATTAAGATCATTAACCTACTTGTGTTTATTATTAAGTGTTTTGGGATTTTCTTTAGTGTTAAGTAATGAGTTTAATCTCTAATCAGGGATTAGTGAACTCATTAAACCATCCTAAGAGAAGGATGATAGATGAGAACACTTAAGCTGAGGAAGACTCCTCAACTTAATCCATGGTTAAGGATTAAATTCATTATATAACAAAGCCTTTATTAAGTGGAGTTTTATTGAAGGGTGAGATTAAGAAGTGGGTTTTAAGTTTGTAAGACAACTTGAGGGGGACTTGTCCATTGAACACTAGGGTTAGCCCCTCTTAACCATAAGGAAGAGATATAACCCTAATGTAAGGCCCAAGTTACAAGCTTATGTCTTGATCATTATTAAGTGTTTTTTATTAAGAGGTGTAAACAAATTAAAGGTTTAACACTAAGGATTAATGTTATACACTCCATCCTAAGATAAGGATGCATGCATAACCTTAATTCAAAGTCCTAAAGCTTTAAGAGCTTAGCCCCTGATTATGAGATGAGAAGAGAGACTCAAGGAGACTCAAAGGAAAAAGACTAGGGGGGACTATATACAACCCTAAGGATTATCATGCTTGGATGTCCTATGGTTTATGAGGTTTAAAGAAAGGTCTTCAGGAGGCCACCAAGGAAGAAGAAGCAGAGAAGGAGAAAGAATAAGTTACTTACTTCCTAAAGAAGATAAGTAACATAAAAGAAATAAAGTAAGAATGGGAGAGCATAAGTGAATTAGATTCACTTTAAAGACAAGTAAATTATGCAAATGAAGACATGAGAAGAGATAGAATGTGAAGGCAAATCCACATCCCAAATAACTTACCATAAGCCCCTGAAATGTAAGTATGAATGCATAAGACATAAAGAAAAAGGAAATGAGATGAATAAAGATGTAAAGACCAAAAAAAGAAGTGCATATGCAAGGCAAATGTGTTATGAGATGATGCAAAGTCATACATAATGCTTATGAATGTTCATACAAGGATGAGATGCAATGGAAACATGTTTAGAAGCATGAAAATACATGAATGTTCATGAAATGTAATGAATGCAAAGCATGGAAAATGAATGAAGAAATGATCAAGAAATGTTCAAGATTTTCCTATGATGTCTAAGATGTCATACAAGTGAATGAAATGTCATGGCAAGTTCATATGATTGAGCTATGCAAAGATGAATGCAAATGAACATGAGAAATTAGGGTTTTATGAATGTATGAGATGCATATGACCAAAACAGAAGCATACCTCATGATAAAAATTTGAAATTTAACTCAAACAAACCCTAAACATATACAAGATAACTCACCAAAGGAGAAGGTCAGAAGCTAAACCTAGGCAAAGTTATGAAATTTCTAAGTTAACTAGGGTTTTGGGATACTTCTAAGGGGAAAATGCAAATCAAATTGAAAATTCAATACAAAAATGTGAGATAAATAACCTAGAAACTATATCCAATATGTGAAACAATGCAAAAATAATCAAGTTCAAACTCATCATGGTTAGGCAGAAATGGATTTTTCAAGTTAGGGTTAAAAAATGTGAAATTTAGGAACCCAAATTCAAAGATAATTGTGAAAATGTGATCAAACCTAAAACAAAATTTGTATGGTGAGTTTGAAAATGTTTCTAAATGTATGAGAATGCTTCATGAATTTTTTGGTGATTTTTAGAAACCTAAATGCATTTTTAATTAATTAAAATCAATTAATTAATTAAATAAAACATTTAAATGTTTTAAAAATACCTTTTTAGTGCAAAATTTAAAATAAAAAATGTTTTTGAGTTAAGAAAAATATTTGAAGTAAAAATGCAATAAATGAGATTTTTAAAATGTTTCTTGCCATTTTTAATAATTATGTGAAAGAAATGAAATAAAATCAAATAAAAATCAAATAAATGGGAAGTCAACATGATCCATGGCTCAGATTCAAAGGCTGGTTGACTGGCCCGCAAATGAAAGGCCAGGATTGATTCTGAGATTTTAAATTAATTAAACCTAATTAAAACTAATTAATTAAAAGATTAGGGTTAATGATGCATTTGGGTCGTCCAACACGCGCGGGAAGCAAAGATCCAAGGGCCTAAATTCAAACCTAGATAATTAATGAGATTAGCCCTAATGACACTCAGGCGACCGGAGACAAGCTCCAGTCATCTTCTCCGGCGAATCAAAAACTCAACTTCTCCTATAAGCCACTAAAGCCCACAAATCTTGCCTAGAATCACACCCCAAACATTATAGAACAATAATCAACTAGCAAAACACATTTATTCTTCATCAATAGGCTGAATCGAAACAAACAAATTTTTAGGGTTAAACTTTCAAAGCAAGCATAGATGTCCATTTCTCCACCATTTTCAAAAATACAAAGCACATAATGATCAGTGAAGCATGCTCTTTCACATTAGAACTTAAAATAGGAGTTCTGAAAAAAAAAACGTTCTTGGTGACTACCTGAGATGAAGCTTTGCAGTTCTGAGCTTTCTGGACCTCTCCTTGATGCTAATCCACTCCACTTGATCCCCTGAGGCTTATGGAAGGCTTGAAACAAGTTATATGGTTTGGTTTTGAAGATTCAATTCTGCTAAGGCAGAAATCGTGTCTTTTATTAAGGAGCTTTTAGGACAAAATAATGGATGCTTTGTGTTCTATGGATGATGTTAAGTTGAATGGTGAAGAAATATTTGAGTTTTAGTGGTTGTGGAGGGAGTTTCGAAGGAATGAAGGTTTTGAGGATTTTTGTGAAACTGAGCTTAGGGTTGTATTCAGGCTTGTGTGTCTTATGAAATGAAGTCCTTGATGTTAGTATAGGCTAATGGGATTGATCAGAAAATTGTTGTGGCACAGGCTGGTTGGTATGGGAGGTTTTTGTAAAAAGTCAAGATTGTGTACTATGAGGTATGGGCACGGGTCAGAGCTGGCTTGGGGGCTTGTCCTGCCTCAGCTTGCATCAAGGATGGCCTTTGGATCAGATTTCATGAGCTGGAACACTTGGATCATGTGATAACATAGATTTTGCAACTTTCCTTCTTTGAGAATTTTGTGAAAATGGCTTATGGAAACTTGCAATCCAAGGCATAATTCCGATCAAGTCAAGTCATGTGATGTTGTTATGATGCTTAGAGGTCAATTAGAGGTCATGAAAGTGCTTAGAACTTGAATTTGCAAAAATCCCTCTTTGGCATGAACTTGAAAATTATAGGGTTTTTCCCAACTTTGAAAGATCATATCTTGAGTTCTAAGATGAATCAAGAGGAGTTCTTGTACTTTTTGATAATGGGAAGATCCAATCTACAACTTTCATGTTTAAGGATTTTTCATTTGAAGCATTTTTTATCAAGAAAGAGGAGGTTGAAAATCTTTCCCAAAATGGAAAGTTTCCATTACAAGTCATGTCCAAAAATAGCAAGTTTGCAAATGGCTTGAAATTCTTCAATATTGTGAACTTCTAACCACTTCTAAGATCAAATAAAGATCATAGAACCTCAATTTTATGAAAATAATATTTGGTTCCATTGTTGGGGACCTCAGATGCCCTAATTCTGACTTTTCTTGCACAACAAGTTACCAGTTGATCAGATGACTTCCACAATGAATTTCTTCATAAAATTTGGTACATATGCTCCTTATAACATATTGAGACCATTAGAAACAAGAATGACCAAAATATTTGGGGTTAAGGCCTCTGAAACCAAAACCCTAATTTTAGGTCATCTGTGCAGGAAACCCTAGCCTGCCTGGACCTCTGTGCAATCCTTTGTGATTTTGTGACTTCAAAGACTTCTTGGAGATGTAAAATGATCATAGAACACTCATGGACCTTCTTGGCATGCTTCAAGACCACTGGGGTGGCTCAGATCACTTCTTGGATTGCTTAGATCACAAACCCTAGATGCAGATGAAATGAACTATGTAGTGAGATGATATGCTTATGCAATGCTATATGAAAAGACCATAAGCCATAGTGTGAGAAAAGGGTGAGGGCAAATTTGGGGTGTTTACAGCTTCTACTATTCAAGCATGAGTTAGCTGTATAGGGTGTAAGCGCCTGGCTTAGCAGACAAACAAGATAACTTGTGGTTGAATACCAAAGACAGTCCGAAATTTGCACTCACTGGGGAGAAGAAGAAAAGGGATATAAATTGCAACAAATAGTATAGTATGAGTATCAAATGAAAGAGTTGAAGGACGACCATCGAGCAGAGGACGACTGTTGGGGATGAAAAATTGTAAGTAAAGCAATGACGGGATCGGCCATCAAGCTGGGAAAAGAGACCACGACGGGGACGACCATCGGGTAAAGAAATAAAAACTCTCTAGGGATTAAAGAAATGAGGAAAGCACTGACGGGGACGAACATCGGGTTTAAAAGGTAAATAATCCGCGATGGGGATGGCCATCGGGTAAAAGAATAAATGAAATAATGATGAGGGACGGTCATCAAAAGGTGAAGGATGATCACCTAGCAGGGGACGGCTGCTGAAAATATTACGACATAGGACGAATTCCGAATAGAAAAGGTCAACGATGGGGACAACTATCAGATAAGTATGATGAAGGATGATCATCAAGAGGTGAAGGATGATCACCTAGAAGGGTACGACTGCTCTTGGGGATTATCTCGACATAGGACGAATGCCGGATAACAAAGATCGATGATGGGTACGACCATCAGATAAGGGATGAGGGACGGTCATCATAAGGTGAAGGACGATCACCAAGCAGGGGACGGATGCTAAAAGATATCGCGACATAGGACGAATGTCGGATAGAAAGTTCCAACAATGGGGGTTCCACTGGGAAAAAGGATGAAGGACGATCACTTGGCAGGGTATGGCTGCCGAAAATACCACAACATAGGACGAATGTCGGATAAGAGGATCAACGACGGGGACGGCCATCAGATAAAATGATGAAGGACGATCATCAAGAGGTGAAGGAAGATCACCTGGCAGGGGACGGCTGCCGAATGGTAAACACGGACGAGTGTTTACGCCTTGAAATAAAAGGTATAAGTGTTTGACAGTGTGTATAGACTAAAGATGCGGACGAGCATCCTTAGGACCACGATACGGACAAGTATCAATAGAAACAAACGCTAACATGTGTTTAAGGATGATGATACAAACGAGTATCAATCGGTTAAGCAAGGAACACGGACGAGTGTTGATCTGCCGGGGAGGTGGTATGTACAAGATACAGACGAGTATCAGAGGATTGTGTATAAGTATGTAAAAGTGCTTGACCTGTTGGGGAAATATGTACAAGACACAGACGAGTGTCAAAAAGATTGAGCAAGGGACATGGACGAGTGTTTGACTTGCTAGGGAAGTATGACACGGGCGAGTGTCAACAAAGAATATGTACAAGTATGAACAAATATTTGTATTGAGAGTGCAAAAAGAGTATTTTGGCTTTGTCTGCGGGGAAATATGAGTTTTGTATATTGCTGGTGAAGTGATTCTTTTGTTCGTAGGGGATTGGCTCGAACCTGGCTTATAATCATGCAAATGTTTGATTTTTGCCGTAATGCTCCGTATTAGACGGAATGCTACGCTTATTTTGGGGAAAAAATGATGTGAATGCTATGATTATGCAACATGAGCGAAACGATCCGAGATTCGGATCCTGCGGGGAGAAATATCTCTGGGCGATCTATCTGGAGGGAGAACTCCGCTGGGGAAAGAGATCATTGGCTGATCTATGGGGATAAATCTGTGAGGATCCCGGTTGGGCAAGCTTTTGTTGAAGAGACTAATGTTGGGGATAAGGAGGCTTCAGCAACTCCGCTGGGGAACAGTATTTCAGGCATTGCTCTACTAGGGGAAACTGACAACTCTGCGGGAAAGCGATTCTGCTGACTCTGCTGAGGATGAGAAAAAATCCTGGCACCTCTGATGGGGAACAGCAACTCCAGCATTTCTCGGGGATTCATGCTTGGGGATAAGAGAACTTATGGGAAGTAATCTGTTGTAATTCCATCGTTCATGCGACACGCTGGGGATTCAATGAGTTTCTCGGAGGATCCTCTAAGGGGATGACGGCTTCGTGGGGGAAAACTTCTATCAAGTAATCCTGCTGATGAGGTGTTAGATGACTTGGCTGGGGATATAATGCCTGATATGCCCCATGTTGTGAAAGATTGCATGTCTTGAGTACCTGCGACCTGTTAAACAAAAGAAATGCACAAGTGTCCCGAGGTATCCTCAACCGGATTCCGTCATAGGAGCTAGATTTGTTTGAGAGCAATATATTTCCTGCAAGCATTTATTAAAATGGCTCATATGTTTTCATGCAAGTATTGTATTATGAACTTTGGACATTTTGCAAACGAAACAAAAATGTTTAAAACAAAGTGTGACTGAAAATTCTGATTTTATTGATTTGTGTGCCCTGAATGGGCAAGTACAGTGAAGAAGCGAATCCTTGAAAGGAGGAGATTGCTGTAAATTTGAGAAAATAAAGGTGTTGCCAATGTTGAAATTGACGTTCCAGTGAGCTTCCTTTGCTATGACCTGTATGACCTTGACATTCTTCTTATCTTGCTTTTTGAAGAAGGTTGATTCTGACCGACGCTTTATCCTTTCAAAGCTTGCCATGTTGTGAGAGTGATACAGACGAATTCAAAGTGCAATTGTTCGCTTATTACCTGATTTTGCGTGGATCACCCTTTCGGGTTTTCAATCCACCGGGATACCCATTTTTTCCTGAGTTGTCCGATTTGGCTTTTCAACTCGGTGGGTGTACATTTTTTTTATTTTCCCTTATTTTTGCCCGAGTCTTTTATTATGTTTTTTTAACTCGCCGGGATGCCCCATTTTTGCCTGGACTTACATTCTGTTTTTATGTCCAGCGGGTCTCTTATGCGAAGTATTTTTTAACTGCATCTGAATTCATAGGAGATAAGAAATCCTCGTCATCCATAGTAGTGAGCATCAGTGCCCCACCAGAGAAAACTTTCTTTACTATGAATGAGCCTTCGTAGTTTGGCATCCATTTGCCCTTGTGGTCTGTATGAGGAGGAAGAAGTCTTTTCAGAACAAGCTCTCCCATTTGGTATTCCCGAGGTCTGACTTTTTTATCGAAGGCTTTCTTCATTCGCTTTTGATATAACTACCCATGACAGATGGCTGCTAATCTCTTTTCTTCAATCAGATTCAGTTGATTATATCGAGATCGGACCCATTCTGCTTCATCCAATTTCACATCCATCATTACCCGTAAGGAGGGTATTTCAACTTCAACAGGTAAGACAACTTCCATACCAAATATATGTTGATAAGGTGTTACCCCAGTAGAAGTCCTGATAGAGGTTCGGTACCCATGCAAGGAAAATGGTAGCATTTCATGCCAGTCTTTGTAGGTGACTACCATCTTTTGAACAATCTTCTTAATATTTTTGTTAGCAGCCTCAACAGCGCCATTCATCGTTGGCTTGTAAGGAGAAGAGTTGTGATGTTGAATTTTAAAGTCCCGACAAAGTTCTGCCATCATCTTGTTGTTCAAATTGGAACCATTATCAGTAATGATTCGCTCGGGAACTCCATATCGACAGATGATATCCCTTTTCAGAAATCGAGCTACCACTTTCCTGGTGACATTTGCATATGAAGCTGCTTCAAGCCATTTGGTGAAGTAATCAATGGCTACCAGGATGAATCTGTGAACATTTGAAGCAGTCGGTTCAATCTTTCCAATCATATCAATGCCCCACAAGGCGAACGGCCAAGGCGAAGACATTACATTCAAAGGATTCGGAGGCACATGCATTTTATCTGCGTAGATCTGGCATTTGTTGCATTTTCTGGCGTAGGTACAATAGTCTGCATCCATTGTGATCCAATAGTAACCCGATCTTAATAACTTCTTTGTCATTGCATGTCCTCCAGCATGGGTGACGAAAGAACCTTCATGTACTTCATGCATCAGTAGGTATGCTTCCTTCTTGTCAACACATCTGAGCAAGACCATGTCGAAGTTTCGCTTATACAAAGAACCATCAGTATTGGGGAAGAAATTGTCGACTAGCCTTCTTAATGTCTTCTTATCGTTTGACGATGCCCCGTGTGGGTATGTCTGAGTTTCCAAGAAGCATTTGATGTCGTGGAACCAAGGCTTGTTATCAGTAGCAGTGTCCACAGAGAATACATATGCTGGTCTGTCCAGTCTGGATACCAGAATCCGAGGTACATAATTGGTAGCTTGTACTTTGATCATGGATGAAATGGTAGCCAAAGCGTCCGCAAACTGATTCTCATTTCGAGGGATGTACTCAAGCTTAACTGTTGTGAAGAAGGTCAACAATCTCCTCGTGTAGTCATAATAGGGAATCAGATGCTCCTGATGAGTGTACCACTTGTCGTTGGTCTGGTTGATTACCAAAGCTGAATCTCCGAATACATTCAAGGTTTTGATCCTGAGGTCAATGGCTTCCTCAAGGCCCATGATACAAGCTTCGTATTCTGCTTCATTGTTAGTGCAGGCAAAGGTGAACTTTGCTGAGAAAGGCATATGAACTCCTTTGGGTATAATAAGCATTGCACCTACCCCACGACCGTTGCTATTAACTGCCCCGTCAAACATCATAGTCCATGCTTCTTCTGGGTCAGGCCCTTCAGTGTGAATAGGCTCTTCAGAATCTTTTGCTTTTAAGAACATGATGTCTTCATCAGGGAAGTTAAATCTTATAGGTTGGTAATCATCAATGGGTTGCTCAGCCAGATAGTCAGACAATACACTGCCCTTGATGGCTTTCTGAGAGGTGTACTGAATGTCATATTCTGTTAGAATCATTTTCCATCTTGCAACCCTTCCGGTAAGTGATGGCTTCTCAAATATGTACTTGAATGGATCCATCTTTGAGATCAATAAGGTAGTATGAGTCAACTTATATTGTCTTTGTCGGCGAGCAGCCCACGCTAAAGCACAACAAGTTTTCTCGAGAAGTGAATAATATTGTTCACAATCGGTAAACTTTTTTCTTAGGTAGTATAGTGCATACTCTTTTCGACCAGACTCGTCATGTTGGCCCAATACACACCCCATTGACTCCTCTAACACTGTTAGGTACATGATTAGAGGTCTTCCTTCGACTGGATGCATGAGAATTGGAGGTTCTTGCATATATTCTTTGATCTTGTCAAAAGCTCTCTAACAATCATCTTTCCATCTGACTGTTTGTTCTTTTCTTAACAGCTTGAACAAGGGTTCGCAGGTTGAAGTGAGATGAGATATGAACCTTGAGATGTAGTTCAATCTACCTAAGAACCCTCAAACTTCTTTCTCAGTCTTAGGTGTAGGCATTTCCTGAATTGCTTTGACTTTGTCGGGATCAACCTCAATTCCTTTTTCACTTACAATAAAACCCAGCAGCTTACCAGAACGTACCCTGAATGTGCATTTGTTGGGGTTCAACCTTAACTGATACTTCCTCAGACGCTTGAATAGTTTCAACAGATTCACCAAATTATCTTCCTCTGTAAGGGACTTGGCAATCATATCATCCATATAACACTCGATTCCTTATGGATCATATCATGGAATAATGTTACCATAGCCCGTTGATATGTTGCTCCGGCGTTCTTCAGACCGAACGACATTACTTTGTAGCAGAACGTGCCCCAGGGTGTGATGAATGTTGTCTTCTCCATGTCTTCAGGAGACATCTTAATCTGATTGTATCCAGAAAATCCGTCCATGAAGGAAAATACTGAGAACTGAGTTGTGTTATCCACCAATACATCAATGTGAGGTAATGGGAAATCATCTTTCGGGCTGGCTCTGTTCAGATCCCGGTAATCCACACACATACGCACCTTTCCATGCTTCTTAGGTACAGGTATAATGTTAGCAACCCACGACGGGTAACTAGTTACAGCGAGAAACCCATCGTCCCACTGCTTTTGTACTTCCTCTTTGATTTTCATGGCCATGTCTGGGCGAGTACGTCGCAACTTCTGTTTAACTGGCGGGCAATCTTCTTTCAATGGCAGCTTGTGCATGACAATGTCTGTATCCATACCCGTCATATCTTGATAGGACCAAGCAAAGACGTCGACATACTCTCGAAGCATACTGATGAGTTGTTCTTTCACTGGAGCTTGCAGACTGGCCTCGATCTTCACCTCTTTTACATCTTCCTCGGTACCAAGATTGATAGTCTCAACCTCCTCCTGATGAGGAGCAATCACTTTTTCCTCTTGTCTTAACAACCTGGCTAACTCTTCGGGCAACTCATAGTCTTCATCAACCCCTTCATCTGCTTGATTAATCGGATTGTCGAAGTTATACGAGGTCATAGCAGTGTCGTTGTCGGTGCATTCTGGAAGGCTATCTCTGCAAGGGTTGAGATTTGTTCATTTTAGTGATTAATTTTATCTTATTTAGAAAAAGTAAATGAAGTTTATTAAGAAAAACATTGCCATTTATTATTTTGTGCGAAAATAACAAAAATGAAAGACAATGAGCGAAAAAGATCATTTGCAAAAGATGTCCATTGTTAATTAATCATTCATTTGCACAAAATACATATATGGCCCTATTACAAAATGAGTCCTGACACCTTGGGCAAGATACATGACTTGATGCATGCTTAAACAGGAAATAATAATTACTCTGCAACAGTAACCCTTATAATTTCTTAGGAAGACCAGTTGAGGACTTGCTGGACTAGGACTCTTGGATGAATCCAGTTTTCCAGGTTGAAGTCGATTTCAGCCGCGTCTTCCACATTGTTGATTACATTCGGGGTCAGCATTCCCCCACTCACAAACTTGGGAGCTTCAGCAGCCTCCTCTTGGACCTATCGGGATGGTCTGTAACCCAAATTGAACTTGTCTTCCTTGATCTGAACTTGCAGTAGCTTGCCCCAGCCTTGGGCATTCCCGTCTTCAACAACCTTCCGAGCTTGTTTGTAAGAAGAGATTGAAGTACCAGACACTTCAGTTGTTGCTTCATTGACATTGAGGGCTTCAAAACCTTGGCTCATTGTTTCATGGATCTCCCCATCCATCTCAATGTACTTATAGGTAGCTAGATGACTGACAAAGATGTCCTCCTCCCCACAGATTGTGATAATTTGGCCTTCCCACTCGTATTTTAACTTCTGGTGAAGGGTCGATGTTACGACGCCAATGACATGAATCCAGGGTCGACCCAACAAATAGTTGTAGGTAGGCTGAATGTTCATCACATAGAAGATAGTTTTGAAAATCTATGGGCCAATTACCACAGGCAACTCAATTTCTCCAAGAACCGATCTTTTAGAACCATCAAAGGCTCTCACAACTAGGTTACTCGGGCGAAGTGCAAGACCATCATATTCCATCTTGACTAAGGCTTTCTTTGGAAGAACATTGAGTGAGGAGCCAGTGTCAACCAAGACATGAGAAAGAACAACACCTTTACACTCCAAGGTGATATGTAAAGCCTTATTGTGGTTACGTCCCTCCGTAGTTAGATTAGCATCGGTGAACCCTAGTCCATGACTAGTATTGACATTTGAAACCACCGTCTCTAGCTAATTAACTGTAATCTCTTCAGGCACGTAAGTGGCGTGCAAGACTTTGAGAAGTGCATTCCGGTGAGCCTCGGAACACATGAGCAATGATAGAATAGAGAGTTTGGAGGGTGTCTGATGAAGCTGGTCCATAACCTTGTAATCACTCTTCTTGATAATTCTTATGAACTCGTCCACATCTTGATCAAAGGATGTCTTTTGAGTTTCCTTGGAAATTGGTTCTTCAGGCACCACACTCTTGCCTTTTGCTTTGGCAGCAGCTTCTGCTTCAGCATTAACTCTTGGGAACTGTGACGCGAAGAGACGTCCGCTTCGGGTGAAGCCTCCGCCTCCCCTGACATTATCAATCTGTGGTGTTGAAGAGTCAAGAGTGACTTTCTTTCCGTCGCAATATAGATCTGAGCTATAGTGCCAAGGCACGACACTACCATTATCATATGGAATTGGTCCAGGTACCGTGATGGTCACCAGACTGATTGTTGCGGAAGAAGGAGTCGTGATAGTTTGAGGATCATAATAGATTGTGACAGGAGGACTGACTAGGGATGATGCAGGTGATGAAAGTTGCTGATGTTGATGGAGGTGTTGATGTGAGTTGTTAAAAGAATCTGGAACATGGATTGTTGTTGGGTCATAATAGATGGTAACCGTTGAGATGTCTTCATTAATGGTTGTTGTTGTTGTAGAAGGATGTGTTGAACTGATGTCTGTTGAAGTTGAAGAAGGGATGGTTGTTGATGTTGTAGAAGAATCTGTTGGAATGATTGTTGTTGAAGATGTAGGAGTGATATTTGTTATATCTGATGAAGTGATGTTTGTTGGAGTTGTAGGAGGAATGGTTGTTGATGTTGTAGGAGCTGGGACTGTTGAAGTGATCTATAAAACTCCTTCTCTGATAAGACTGTTGATACCGGTCTTCAAATTTGCACATCCGTTGGTAGAAATCTTGCAAGCTTCGCAATGGGCCTCACAACCTGGAAACACTTGGCACTTCAAAAGCTGGGATTTAACATCGGCCAGAGGTGTTTGAATACTTGCAACATTGTCAATTAGGCTTATTGGTTGATCCTCCTCAATGGCATTTATCCTAGGCCCACCATGGCTAGGCATAGGATTCTTGGTAACACTTGGAGGGGGTGCAAAGTTGACTGCCTTAGTATCAATCAAATCTTGAACCTTCATGTGTAAGGCTCTGCACTTCTCTGTTGTATGGCCAGGTGCATTGGAGTGGAAGGCACGTCTGGCGTTGACATCATAGTTTCTTGGGAGATTATGGGGATCTGGTGGAGCAAGAGTCCTTAACTCAATCAAGTTGAGCTTCAATAACTGTGGAAGTAAGGCAGCATAAGGCATTGGAATGGGATCGATAACCCTGTTGATTTGTGAAGTCCTTTGCTGGAACGGACGTTGTTGCTGATTATTGTTGTTTTTATAAGATCTTGGTTGTAGTGGAAACTGTTGTTGCTGTGGATACTATTGTTGCTGAGGTGCTAGAGTGGGAATGGTGACAACAACTACTGATCTTGGCATGTATTGAGGCCTACCTCTGCCCATATGTACTGAGTTGGTCTCACCTGTTCTACGAGGTCCTGAGAAAGATTTCCTTGTATTACTGGAGCTAGCACCATTGTCAGAGATATTACCCATCTTCAATAGGCTCTCAATTCTCTAACCAGCTATAACTAAATCAGCAAAGCTAGTGGAAGAGAAGGCAGCAAGCCGGTCAATGTAAGTTCCTTGCAATGTGTTCATAAACATGTCATCCATTTCTCTTTCTGACATAGGTGGCTGGATAGCAGCAGCAAGCTGTCTCCATCTTTGGGCATATTCCCTGAAACTCTCCCTTGAAGATTGAGACATCCCCATTAAGAGGGTCCTGTTGGGAGCCATATCCAGGTTGTACTGATATTGGCGTATGAAAGCTTCAGCTAAGTCCTTCTAATTCCTGATAGTAGCTCTAGATAGGTGAGAATACCACTCACGGGATGCCCCGGTCAAACTATCTTCAAAATAAAACATCCACGGCTTCTCATCCATAGTATAAGCCTTTAATCTTACCAGAAAAGATTGAAGGTGAGTACGAGGACAGGAGGTACCATTGTACTTCTCAAATTAAGGAGGTTTAAACTTGTGGGGGATCCTGACTCCTTCTACTAATCCCATATCCATCACATCAAATCCCAAAGAGTTTTGGGACTCCAAGGATATTAGCTTCTCCGTTATTTCGTCCAGACGATGATCATAGGCTTCGTCTCCAACACCAATCACTGTGAACTGTTCATCCTGAGGATCTTCTTGTAGAACACGACCTCCTGCATTTCCTTGGGTATTTCCGATAACATTGACTTCAGGATTGAGGTGGGGCCCAAACTCTGGAGGATTTGTTTGCGGTTGCCCGTGATCGTTTTTACTAGTACCTCCAGTGCCTGGATGATTCTCTTCTGGAGTTTGCCGCTCGACTAACTCTCTCAATATTTCTTGGCTCTGAGCCAACCCAGTCATTACTGCCATGAACTGGTTCATCTGAGCCCTCATCTCAGTTCTCTCATTAGCCATCTGAGTTCTAACGTCAGTCAAATCTTGTTGAACTTGGTCCATCTGAACTCTCAGAAGGTTGTGTCTTGTAGGATACCTGTGGACTCTGTTGATGGGGAAAACCCTCCTACGAGCAATGTTTCTTGAAACACACAACAAAGTGAGAAAATAACAACCAAAAACACAGAGGATGAGGTTAGCATGCAATGCAGTATGTCTATTTGTCTTCCAAGGGTATCCAGTTTGGTTCTTTGGTTTTGACCTTCCAGACCTCTGAGAATGATGAAGATGTTGAAGAGAAGTGAAGCTTAAAGGAAAATCCAGGTAATACATAAACTATATATTATAAAATGCCAAAATACATAGTTTATGATTACAACAAGTTCCCATGGTGGGTCAAAGTACAATTAAGTTAAAAAATACAACAAAATCACCATGGAGAATTAAAGTACTACCAAAATAAAATACAAGTAAAGGAAATCAAACATCCAGCCCAAATTCATCCTCCTTGACTTCCTTCAAGAGAGCATCAGTCATTGGTCCAACTGGATGCTCTGTGATGGTCTTGATAAGAAGGTTTCTGGTTGCAATGGCACTTGTCATCTTCTGATACTTGTCTTGGTCCTTTGATCTTTTCAACCCCGCCCGGAGTTTCAACTATGAGATTTCCTTTTGTGCTGCTAGGAGCGCTTCTTGACTCTTCTTCTCATTATCTTTCAGAAGCTCTATCTTAGCCTGTGTCTTCTGATCTTCCTGCAAACGAGCTTCAGTGATCCTGATCCATCTAGCCTGACTCTCTTCCATATAATGCTCAGCTCCGGCCTTCTGAATCTTAGCTTCTTTGCAAGCATTCTTCAATACCAATTCCCCTGATCGGGCTTTTCTGATGAAGTCCTCTGTCTTCTTTATCTTAGTCACATGCTCGATACAGAGCTTCTCTAACCTTTCATTGTCCAGACGACCGTCATTCCTTTCCCAAAGGGTCTTCTTCAGAGCTTTAGAAAGCTCAACATTCCTCTCTTTCAACTTCTCAAATTCCTCCAGACTCACTATAGCTATGGGCTCTACTGATGATGGCCCTGACACATCTTCCAGGGTGAATGTCATGCGGGTAATCTGTCCTCTGATGCGAGACCAATCAATGTATTGAGCAGAAGCTATGTTGTTACACTTCCCCAGAATAGAAGTCCCTTTTGTCTGTATGTGGTCCCAAGCCTAGGTTGCTTGTCGAATGGTCGCATGATTATTCAGAATAGCACAGTAAAGAGACTCTGCTAAGTCCTTCTCTCGAGGTGGGTGTACTAAGGCATATTCCAACCGTCTTCTGAATAGCAAAGGATTGTAGTTGATGCAACCCTTTACTCCAATAAGAGGTACATTAGGATATTGTCCACAGCTTGTAATTATGTCCCTGCCCTTGGTGTTCTGAGTACACCACCTGATGTCTTCTGAAGTAAGGGCAATCATCCTCTTAGCCCAATTCCTTGACTGGTGTGGATTCAGGAAAGATTTCTTCTTCGGCATATGTCTCATCAACCAACTGTAGAAAAGGGGTGCACAACATCTGACTAGTCTTCCCCTCTGTTTCTCATTTCTCTGATGCACTGAGTAGTAGAAATCCCCTAGCAAGGTAAGAACCAGATTCTTAAGCATGAAGATATGGATAACATTTTTGCTTACAAACTTATGCTCGTCCGCAAACAAGATGATACCATATATACTAAGAGCCAGGAGGGCACAAATTGTTTCCCACTTTCCAGTTGTAGCAGAACTGGTAGCCAGAGTGATTAAGAAGTCCAAATGAAGGCCTGGGATTCCAGCCTTGGTGGTCATATGCTGATCAATGATAGTTTCTTCCAGATGTAGAGCCTTGGCTATGTCTTCATTCTTTGGAGCAGTCATCTCAGGGTTGAAAGGAATTCCTCTTCTGATAGGGACACCCAACAACATAGAATACTCTTCCAATAGAGGACCTATCTGAAAGTCTGGGAAGGTTAAACATCTAAGAGGAGGGTCATAGAACTGGAGACTGGTGTGAATCATGCTCCTCTATGATGCATCCAAGTCCATGATCATGTCCATAGTACCACCATAATGCTCTCTAAATAAAGGAACATGATCAGGAGTGATAAGGGCCTGAATTTGTCTGATGCCTGCCAGAGGATACTCAAAGAAATGGTATGTGATGTTGCTCTTCCTGGTTGAATCCATACTGACAATGGGTGCTGATGAAGATAACTGGAGAAAACAGCTGAAGCAGATAGCTAAAGAAGGTAACTGATGAAGATATCTGATGAAAGTGCTGTAGAAGATAGCTGAAGAAGTGTTGGAGAAGATGTCTGAGCAGAAGAACGGTCAAAACCAAACCAAATAATATGTGGATACCCTGTAAAACAAATAGACAAATGTTAAAATGATGCAATTATGATGTATGTTGAATGATATGCAAGGGTTTGTGATCAGGTGATGGATTGTCAGTTGCTTTTGATAGGGTCCATGAGTGTTCAAAAATACGAATGAAGGTTTGAGAACCAGTAACCAGGTAGGGGGATCAAATAAAGAGTCACAAGTCCAGGGTTTCATAAGATCACTCTAAAATAGTGTAATCTTAAGAAAACAATATCAATAACAGGGTATGTTGAGGCCAAGGGTTCCTGCAAACCTGTAAACAACCCCACCCACTCACAGGTATTTTTCTAGAACAAGGATCCCCAGATTCGGATTTATTATGAGAAGTGTAAACACTTATAACCCGGAGGTACAATGTTTACCCTAATCATAAAGAGTCCTCCTCTAATTCACCTCAGATGTTGAAGGTCATCTAAAAAGGTCATCCAGACTTAGCAGGCTTCCCAGATAGCCCTAGTACTACAGGAAATCCATAGCACAGAGTTCTCAAGAAGAAACCCATGTCTGAACCGTGTTCCATATTCCCGCACCAGACCGAAATGGAATGGGAAAGAATATGAAGCCACTCTAATCCTATGTCTGTCACTCAGGCCTTTGTGTTAGACCTTTCTCACTAGAATACCCCTCCTACCAAGGCAAACCAATAAATCCAGCACATATATGATATGACAATAATATGAAATGCATAAAATAGTAAATGAAAGCGATAAAGTAAATGCAGTAAATAAAGTTGTACAAAAAGAAATAAATAAAGAAAAATCAAAAGCACATATAGCACATAACACCCCCATAAACACAAATCAAACAAGCGTTAGGAGAAACCCACAAGAGAACCAGAAGCCCTGGTTGCAAAGGTCTCCCCAGCAGAGTCGTCAAGTTGTCGCTCCCCGGACTTTCGTCCCGGTGCAAACGCGGACGGTCGGCGATGTTGGAGGTTGAGGTTGAATAGAGTCGCTGTTGCACCCCAAAATTTGCCCTCACAATACAAGACTTTGTGTACTAATAAGGTTCATAAGTTTCACAAGACCTTTCATGAGGTTCATGAATTTTACAAGACACTTTATGAGGTTCACAAGGTTTACAAGACCTTTCATGAGGTTCATGAAGTTTACAAGACACTTTATGAGGTTCACAAGACACTTTATGAGGTTCACAAGGTTCACAAGACATCTTATGAGGTTCACAAGGTTCACAAGACATCTTATGAGGTTCACAAGGTTCACAAAGTTCATCATTGGTCAGAAGATTTGACCTTTCCCTCAGACAATGCATCCTCCTAAGCAATGCATCCTAAACTAGGGTTTTGACTTTAATCAGGCTAAATGGACTTCCAAGACTTCAATTGAGCTTCATAACATCTTATATGTGTTTAATAATCCCCATGACAAGTTTCAAGACTTTTCCCAAAGGTTTGCTCAGTCAGATGATCAGATAGGTCAAAATCAGTCAAAGTAGTTAAAAAGTCAAACTGAGGTCAACTATGGTCAAACCAAAGTCAAACTTCATGATTTTTTGCCAACACCAAGTATATGAAGTAAAATTCATCATTTGATCAAGGGTTGATCATGATTCATCAAGGATATTTCAGATCATCAAGAATCAGAGGTTTCTAAATTAGGGTTTTCTCAGGAAAAGTCAACTGAACTTTGACCAGCCATAACTTTCACATGCTTCATCACATTTTTCCCATACAAAGCTCATTTTGAAGGAAATTGAATTCTCTACAACTTTGTGTCTCACAAGCCAAGCCCAAAAATGCTTCATTTGGAAGGTATGAGCTAAGACATTATAGGTCCTTTTGAAAGTCAACAAAAAGTCAACAACTTCAAAAGGGCATAACTTGAGAATGGTAAATAATATGGACATGAAACCAATGGGGTTGGTTAGAGGACTCTTAAAGCTTTCCAAAATGTCCAATAACACCCTCATAGCATTAAAATTGAAGGATGTGTGCCCTTGCAAAGTTGGGAAATTTTTGGTTGATTTATGAAGCAAATGGAGGTTTAAAACCAAATTTTTCTAAATGGGCTTGCCATGTGATGATCCAATCCATGCAAATACATCATGCACGAAAATTATTTGTTATTTTCATAATTTTATTTTATTTAATTTATTTATTATGATTTTTTATATTAAAAATCATTTTAAATTTAAATAAAATATCAAATGTGAAGATTTAAAATATTTTCTTGTTCTAGAAAGTCATAAAGATGATTTAGATTGGATTGACTCACAATTGATGAAAATTGGCTTAAAATAGAAAGGTTGAATTCACAAATATTTGAAGTTTAAGTTCTAATCTTTTTCAATCAAAAAATTCATACAACAATCAAGTCTCTTGACCTAATTTGATTCCACTATAAGTAGACAACATAACCTAATGCACAAGACACGAATTCCTGTCCTCCAAGAGTAAGTTCATACATTCAAAAATCTCACCAAAATTCAAATTCGGATTCCCTCATTCAAGCCCTTTCAAGACCATTTGAAGGTTGCAATTTGTTCCTGGATGTTCATAGAATGATTTTGGATCACAAACAACATCTAAAACATCTCCATATGCATAAACCGATTCATCATGTTCATAATATTGTTGATTTTCGATTCTGCATATTGACTGGATTTTAATGAATTTTAATCATTGTTTCGTGTTTGTCTTAAGTTATTGATTGATTCTGGATGGTTTGATTGGAGTTTCATTGCAGGTTTGAGAAATTGCCATGGCTAGGGTTTCGGCCAAGCAATTAGGGTTTTACCTTAGACCTAATATAAATAAATTCTAAGAACATAGAACAATCATGTGAATTCTGGGGATCATAACGCACCAATTAATTTTAAGAAATTTCACTGTTTTGATGGTCATCCAATTTTCGTAGGTTTCTGTATTTGAAAATTCGCAGGAAATATCATAGGTAAATTTGCAGCAATAAGCGCAGGTCTGGAGGAAGAAGACGAAGCTCTTGGCACCATCTGGAAATTCAAATACTGGATATAATATTTTATGTAATTGTTTCTATTTTGTTTCACAGTTGCAGTGTTAACTCAGTTGGTAAAGGGATGCGCGTGTGAGGCCAAGGTCCAGGGATCGAATCCTGTGCTCAGCAATTTTTTCATATTTTTCCCTCTAATTATTAAACATAATATATAATGAATTGTTGAGAACATACTGCCAGATGTGCCCTCCTGGCTGGAATGGTAAGTGTGTTTGTGAATTGCGTAAAGGTCCTGGGTTCGAACCCCCACCCAGGCCTTTTGTGTTATTTGTTTTGCTTCTTTTTTCATGATTTTCCAGGTTAAACAATAAAACTTGATGGTACCTATTCTATGTCACATGCGCGCACATGGCCCAGTGGTTGGAGTGCTTGTCCTGAAGGTTGAAAGCTTAGGGACTGGGTTCAAATCCCAGCCCAAGCAGGTTTTGATTTTTTTCATTCTTTTTTCTGATTTTTGATTATTTAATTAATTTTCTATTTTAAACAAATTCAAATAATAAATAGGATGTACATATTATTTTAGAATTCATTCTTTTAATTTTAATTTTATAAGGAAAAACTTATTTATTTTTTGTAAATTATTAATATTGTAAAATTATATATAGTTATTTTATTATTCTAAAAAATATGTATATAAACCCTAATTTTCTAAAACCTAAAATATTTTGTAAAAAAACCTAATTGAGTTTTATAAATCCTAATAATTTTCACAAACCCTAATTTGCTTCTATTTAAAATTTAATTCTATTATAATTCTTAATTTATTATTTATAAACCTTAGTCATGTATATATATTATATAATTTGTTTATAATTTAATTCTTGTATATAAATATGCTTAAAATATGATTAAAATTCTTAAGTTAATTTTGTAAATATAATAATTATAATTAACCTTATTTTCATAATATGTTTATAATTAACTTAATTTTTATAATTTGCATATAACTTAAAATCTTATGATAATTAGTATATAATTGTTTATATTTTCTTAATCTTAAAATAATAATTGTTTATATAAAAAAAATTGAATTTTTAATTACTATGCTAATATTCTTGTTTATTTTATTATTAATTTTATTTATTTTCATATATTATTACTAACCCCATTTAACTTTGTATTATTTTTATTATTATTTTTTTACTAATCCAATTATTATTATTATTTATTATTTATTTAATTTGCTTTAATTATTATTATTATGTAATTGCTTCCTTTATGTAATATTGTAATAGTATTATTTAATATTTATTTTATGCTATGGTTAGTAAAATAGGGAGTGCAACATGTTTGTATGTTTAAAATTAATTTAGCTCATTAAATTTAAAGATAAATATTAAAATTGTACACTCACACACGTAAGTCGATCTTTGATCGCCATCTCACTTTCTAGGGTTACCTCTCATGTTGCCTAAACAAAGGTCAAGTAGGGTGTATAAAGCAAAGTCCCTCATTTTACATCATCTAGTCCCTAAACAGATAAAAAGATCAAGTCCCTTCGAATGTTGCCTTCGTAATGATCTTGTCCCTTTCGAATAAAGATGATAAGTCCCTTCGAATTGCTTATACACCCCACAGTTGCCTAAATAACAGATGACCCTTCACTTGTTCCTCACATCCAAGGTAATGACTACCTATTCCTTAATAATAGGGATAGTCTTACCATTTAAAGGATTCAAGAACAGAAAAGACTTAAGCTTAGGGTAGGTTCCTTTTAGATACTTGCTCACTTTTCAAAAAAACATTTCAAACACTTCACACATTTTAAACAATTTTCAAAACAAATGTTTTTTACGCATCCGTACATGGATCATTATAAAAATATTAAGAAAATTTCTTTTCACACACTTCACATTTCAAAAACATTTTAAAGTGAGCTAAGTAACTAAGAGCCCATGGATAACCATGGATGTAAAGGGTGCTAACACCTTCCCTTTACATAACCTACCCCCCGGACCCAAAAATATTTTAAAAAGGTCTTTCCTGTTCTTTTATGCCTTTCCTTTGGATAAAATAAAAGTCGGTGGCGACTCTTGCTATCCGCAACATAACTAAAGTCAGTTCTCCCACCGTGTTACAGTCGCCAGCTAGGCATTTTTATCCCGAGGGAAAGGTAATGCTGCATAAACCTAGAAGGGTATGGATAAGATGGTTGCGAACCAAAGAAACGGAGAAAGGGGGTTGGCTACGACCTGGGAAGGTATTAGCACCCAGATCGTCCGTCGTACTCGACGGGATCCACGCTTACTTGGTTGTGTTTAAAAGGGGTAGTGTATGTGCTAACTGTGTATAAAAAGCTAGGTAGAAAAAGATGTACACAGTGTCAGTGCAAAAAGAGAGGGTGAAATGCTCAAGACTGAAGCTTAGAAAAGAATGCTAAAAGAGGGGGAAGACACAGAGACTTTTGTTCGATAACTGTTAAGTTATGCCTACGTATCCTCTCGTGCAATGAGGAAGTTAGAACACCGTAGTTCGACTCAAAGAGACTGAAGATGATTTTGACTGTGAACTGCTTACTTGTCTATGCTCAAGTGTAAGACTCGTCTGGCTCGAGTGTTAACTATCTTGCATTAGACGGAAGAAGCATGTTCTCGCTTTTGAATGAGTGTGATAAGAAAAGAATCCCGAAGAAGACGTTTATTGTTTGTTTTTGTGTTTTCAGTTTTGTTTTTGTTTTTGGTGCTTTGCATAAGATATTGTGCCTAAATTAAGGGTTGTAAACTCATTATATCTTCCCTGATTAGGGATAATGAGCCTACTTAAGTGTGAGATAAGCATCTCAACTTAATTACCATGATGATATAGGATTAAGATCATTAACCTACTTGTGGCTATTATTAAGTGTTTTGGGATTTTGTTTAGTGTTAAGTAATGAGTTTAATCTCTAATCAGGGATTAGTGAACACATTACACCATCCTAAGAGAAGGATGATAGATGAGAACACTTAAGCTGAGGAAGACTCCTCAACTTAATCCAGGGTTAGGGATTAAATTCATTATATAACAAAGCCTTTATTAAGTGGATTTTTATTGAAGGGTGAGATTAAGAAGTGGGTTTTAAGTTTGTAAGACAACTTGAGGGGGACTTGTCCATTGAACACTAGGGTTAGTCCCGCTTAACCATAAGGAAGATATAGAACCCTAATGTAAGGCCCAAGTTACAAGCTTATGTCTTGATCATTATTAAGTGTTTTTGATTAAGAGGTGTAAACAAATTAAAGGTTTAACACTAAGGATTAAAGTTATACACTCCATCCTAAGATAAGGATGTAGGCATAACCCTAATTCAAAGTCCTAAAGCTTTAAGACCTTAGCCCCTGATTATGAGATGAGAAGAGAGACTCAAGAAGACTCAAAGGCAAAAGACTAGGGGGACTATATACAACCCTAAGGATTATCATGCTTGGATGTCCTATGGTTTGTGAGGTTTAAAGAAAGGTCTTCAGGAGGCCACCAAGGAAGAAGAAGCAGAGAAGGAGAAAAAATAAGTTACTTACTTCCTGAAGAAGATAAGTAACCTAAAAGAAAGAAAGTAAATTATTCAAATTAAGAGATGAGAAGAGATGGAATGTGAAGGCAAATCCACATCCCAAATAACTTACCATAAGCCCCTGAAATGTTAGTATGAATGCATAAGACATAAAGAAAAAGGAAATGAGATGAATAAAGATGCAAAGACCAAAACCATAAGTGCATATGCAAGGAAAATGTGTTATGAGATGATGCAAAGTCATACATAATGCTTATGAATGTTCATACAAGGATGAGACGCAATGGAAACATGTTTAGAAGCATGAAAACACATGAATGTTCATGAAATGTAATGGATGCAAAGCATGGAAAATGAATGAAGAAATGATTAAGCAATGTTCAAGCATGTCCTATGATGTCTAAGATGTCATAAAAGTGAATGAAATGTCATGGAAATTTCATATGATTGAGCTATGCAAAGATGAATGCAAATGAACATGAGAAATTAGGGTTTTATGAATGTATGAGATGCATATGACCAAAACAGAAGCATACCTCATGATAAAAATTTGAAATTAAACTCAAACAAACCCTAAACATATACAAGATCACTCACCAAAGGAGAAGGTCAGAAGCTAATCCTAGACAAAGTTATGAAATTTCTAAGTTAACTAGGGTTTTTGGATACTTCTAAGGGGAAAATGAAAATCAAATTGAAAATGCAATACAAAAATGTGATATAAATAACCTAGAAACTATATGCAATATGTGAAACAATGCAAAAAGAATCAAGTTCAAACTTATCATGGTTAGGCAGAAATGGATTTTTCAAGTTAGGGTTAAAAAATGTGAAATTTAGGAACCCTAATTCAAAGATAATTGTGAAAATGTGATCAAACCTAAAAAGAAATTTGTATGGTGAGTCTGAAAATGTTTCTAAATGTATGAGAATGCTTCATGAATTTTTTGGTGATTTTTAGAAACCTAAATGCATTTTTAATTAATTAAAATTAATTAATTAATTAAATAAAACATTTAAATGTTTTAAAAATACTTTTTTAATGCAAAAATAAAAATAAAAAATGTTTTTGAGTTAAGAAAAATATTTGAAGTAAAAATGCAGAAAATGAGATTTTTAAAATGTTTCTTGCTATTTTTAATAATTATGTGAAAGAAATGAAATAAAATGAAATAAAAATCAAATAAATGGGAAGTCAACATGATCCATGGCTCAGATTCAAAGGCTAGTTGACTGGCGAGTAAATGAAAGGCCAGGATTGATTCTGAGATTTTAAATTAATTAAACCTAATTAAAACTAATTAATTAAAAGATTAGGGTTATTGATGCATCTGGGTCGTCCAACACGCGCGGGAAGCAAAGTTCTAAGGGCCTACATTCAAACCTAGCTAATTAATGAGATTAACCCTAATGACACTCAGGCGACCAGAGACAAGCTCCGGTCGTCTTCTCCGGCGAATCAAAAACTCAACTTCTCCTATAAGCCATTAAAGCCCAAAAATCCTGCCCAGAATCACACCCCAAACATCATAGAACAATAATCAACAAGCAAAACACAATTATTCTTCATCAATAGGCTGAATCGAAACAAAAAAAAATTTCAGGTTAAACTTTCAGAGCAAGCATACATGGCCATTTCTCCACCATTTTCAAAAATACAAAGCACAAAATGATCAGTGAAGCATGCTCTTTCACATTGGAACTTAAAATAGGAGTTCTGGAAAAAACGTTCTTGGTGACTACCTGAGATGAAGCTTTGCAGTTCTGAGCTTTCTGGACCTCTCCTTGATGCTAATCCACTCCACTTGATCCCCTGAGGCTTATGGAAGGCTTGAAACAAGTTTGTATGGCTTGGTTTTAAAGATTCAGTTCTGCTAAGGCAGAAATTGTGTCTTTGATTAAGGAGCTTTTAGGACAAAATAATGGATGCTTTGTGTTCTACGGATGATGGTGAGTTGAATGGTGAAGAAATATTTGAGTTTTAGTGGCTGTGGAGGGAGTTTCGAAGGAATGAAGGTTTTCAGGATTTTTGTGAAACTGAGCTTAGGGTTGCATTCAGGCTTGTGTGTCTTATGAAATGAAGTCCTTGATGTTAGTATAGGCCAATGGGATTGATCCGAAAGTTGTTGTGGCACAGGCTGATTGGTATGGGAGGTTTTTGCAAAAAAGTCAAGATTGTGTACTATGAGGTATGGGCACGGGTCAGATCTAGCTTGGGGGCTTGTCCTGCCTTAGCTTGCATTAAGGATGGCCTTTGGATCATATTTCATGAGCTGGAACACTTGGATCATGTGATAGCATAGATTTTGCAACTTTCCCTCTTTGAGAATTTTATGAAAATGGATTATGGAAACTTGCAATCCAAGGCATAATTATGATCACGGCAAGTCATGTGATGTTGTTATGATGCTTAGAGGTCAATTAGAGGTCATGAAAGTGCTTAGAACTTGAATTTGCAAAAATCCCTCTTTGGCATGAACTTGAAAATTATAGGATTTTTCCCAACTTTGAAAGATCATATCTTGAGTTCTAGGATGAATCAAGAGGAGTTCTTGTACTTTTTGAAAATGGGAAGATCCAATATACAACTTTCATGTTTAAGGATTTTTCATTTGAAGCATTTTTGATCAAGAAAGAGGGGGTTGAAAATCTTTCCCAAAATGGAAAGTTTCCATTACAAGTCATGTCCAAAAATAGCAAGTTTGCAAATGGCTTGAAATTCTTAAATCTTGTGAAATTATAACCACTTCTAAGATCAAATAAAGATCATAGAACCTCAGATGCCCTGATTCTGACTTTTCTTGCACAACAAGTTACCAATTGATCAGATGACTTCCACAATGAATTTCTTCATCAAATTTGCTACACGTGCTCCTTATAACATATTGAGACCATTAAAAACAAGAATGACCAAAAAATTTGGGGTTAAGGCCTCTGAAACCCAAACCCTAATTTTAGGTCATCTGTGTAGGAAACCCTAGCCTTCCTGGACCTCTATGCAATCCTTTGTGATTTTGTGACTTCAAAGACTTCTTGGAGATGTAAAATGATCATATAACACTCATGGACCTTCTTGGCATGCTTCAAGACCACTGGGATGGCTCATATCACTTCTTGGATTGCTCAGATCACAAACCCTAGATGCAGATGAAATGAACTATGCAGTGAGATAATATGCTTATGAAATGCTATATGAAAAGACCACAAGCCATAGTGTGAGAATAGAGTGAGGGAAAATTTGGGGTGTTTACAATTGGTAGATAATACGACTAAGTTTGATGTGTTCTCCTTTATGGACGGATTTTCCGGCTATAATCAAATAAAGATGGCACCCGGGGACATGGAAAATACCACATTTATTACATATGTTGGATGATTCCATGGGTTGTATGCTTGGTCAGCAAGATGAATCTGGAAGAAAAGAATATGCAATTTACTACTTGAGTAAGAAATTCACTGATTGTGAGTCTCGGTACTCCATGCTTGAAAAAACTTATTCTGCCTTAGCTTGGGATGCAAAGCGTCTTCGCCAGTATATGCTGAATCATACAACTTAGTTGATCTCAAATGGATCCGATCAAGTATATATTTGAAAAGCCTGCTTTGATTGGGAGAATTGCTCGTTGGTAAATGTTGTTGTCAGAATATGATATCGAGTACCGAGCTCAAAAAGCTATAAAAGGTAGTATCTTGGCTGACCATTTGGCACATCAACCAATTAATGATTACCAGCCTATCAAGTTTGATTTCCCAGATGAGGATGTAATATATTTGAAAATGAAAGATTGTGATGAACCTTTGATTGAGGAATGGACGGAGCCCGAATCTTGACGGGGTTTAGTTTTTGATGGTGCTATAAATGCACGCGAAAGAGGAATTGGGGCAATGATCATTGCCCCCATGGTTCACATATTCCTTTTGCTTCAAGGTTGAGTTTTCCTTATACCAATAATGAAGCTGAAGCCTGTATTATGGGTCTTGAGGAAGCTATTGATCTGAGGATTAAGCATTTTGATGTGTATGGAGATTCTGCCTTGGTAATCAATCAGATCAAGGGTAAGTGGGTAACTCATCAACCTCACTTGATCCCTTATAGAGATTATGCCAGGAGGATATCAACTTTCTTCACTAAAGTTGAGTTTCATTATGTGCCTCGTGATGAAAATCAAATGGCAGATGCTTTGGCAACTATAGCTTCTATGCTAAAGGTGCACCAATGGAATGACATTCCCATGATCAGAGTGATGCGACTTGAAAGACTAGCTGATGTGTTCGCAGTTGAAGAGGTCCATGATGACAAGCCTTAGTATCATGATATTAAATGTTTTCTCTAGAGTCATGTATACCCACTTGGGGCATCCGATAAAGATAAGAGGACTTTGAGGAGATTGGTAAGCAATTTCTTCCTGAATGGAAATGTGCTTTATAAGAGGAATTTTGACATGGTCTTGCTCATATACGTGGATAGACACGAAGCAGACATGTTAATGAAAGAAATTCATGAAGGATCTTTTGGTACTCATGCTAATGGGCATGCAATGTCTAAAAAGATGTTGAGAGCAGGTTACTATTGGCTGACAATGGAATCTGATTGTTGCAAGTATGTGAAAAAGTGCCATAAGTGCCAAGTGTATGCTGATAAGATTCATGTGCCGCCAACTCATCTCAATGTGATTTCTTCCCTGTGGCCTTTCTTTATGTGGGGAATTGATATGATTGGTATGATTGAACCCAAGGCTTCGAATGGACATATTTATTCTTGTGGCAATTGACTACTTCACCAAGTGGGTGTAAGCGACATCATATGCTAATGTGACCATGCAAGTTGTAGTCCGATTTATCAAGAATAACATTATCTGCATATATGGTGTTCTGAATAGAATCATTACTGATAATGGTTCGAACTTGAATAATAAGATGATGAAAGAGCTTTGTGAAGAATTAAGGATTCAACACCATAATTCTTCTCCTTATAGACCGAAGATGAATGGGGTTGTTGAAGCTGCGAATAAGAACATTATAAAGATCATTCAGAAGATGGTTGTGACATATAAGGAATGGCATGAGATGCTCCCTTTTGATTTTCATGGGTATCGTACATCTGTCTGCACTTCAACAGGGGCAACCCCTTTCTCACTTGTTTATGGTACAAAAGTTGTGCTCCCCGTCGAAGTTGAGATCCCATCAATGAGAGTTCTGATGGAAGCCAAGTTGACTGAGGCTGAATGGTGTTAGAGTAGATTTGACCAGTTGAATTTAATTAAGGAAAAGAGAATAAAAACTTTGTGTCATGGTCGGTTGTACCAGCAAAGAATGAAGAAAGCTTTTGACAAGAAGGTAAAACCTCGTGTATTCAGAGAAGGCGACCTCATGCTCAAAAATATTCAATCTTTCATTACAGATTCTCGGGGCAAGTGGACTCTGAACTATGATGGCCCATATGTTGTTAAGAAAGCCTTCTCTGGCGGTTCATTATTTCTTGCAACTATGGATGGTGAGGAGATCACTCGTCCTGTGAATGCGGATGCAGTCAAGAAATACTTCGCCTAAAAAATAAAAGAACAACTCGCTAAGTTGAAAACCCGAAAGGGCGGCTTAGGCAAAAGTGAGCGTCTCAGTGGATTGAAAACCCGAAAGGGCGGTCCAGGCAAAAATTAGAGACATAAACATAAATAATTATCCCGATAGATTGAAAACTCGAAAGGGAAATCTAGGAAAAAGTTAGGGATCATGGCAAGTAACTACATCGACATACTAGATCACTTGTAACAATCAAGGATTTCAGATTCTTTTCCTCAGAAGAATTGTCCATCAAAGATTCTTATTCACTCATCCTTGACTGAAGTTTCGGACACAATGGAGTTCAAAGTTGATAGGGAGAATAATGATCATTGTATTTCAATGTAGCCCTTTTCCATGTATTTACCATTTTTCAAACTTGTAACGATCCATGGAGTCACACCATTTGCTAACCATCATTCTATCAATGAATTTGAGCTTTTATCCAATTATTTGAAATTCTTTATGTTGTTTCTATTTACAAAATTTCAATTTATTGTTGATGATGATTTTTGAAACAAATTTAATAAATTTAATCTTTGAAGATTATAAAAACATTTTTCTTTTGATGTGTGAACAAAGAAAGGATATCAATAGTGATTCCAGGGATGGTAAAGTTCGGATGTGTGTAACTTGTCTCTTCCAAAGAAGGGTTTGATTCGGTTGTATCCATGTGAAATTCCTGAATAGTCTTGGCAGGTTGATGTTAATGATGTTTTGTGCCCCACCAACAAGCATGAACGGGAGTTGTAAATGTTCCTGGTCCCGTTTTCTTCCCCAGAAGAGTTTGTTGGAAGCATTTTTCCTATTCTTAATAATCCCCAGCTGAGTTTGATCTCTTCCTCGGCAAGTTATCTTTAACTTGAGAAGCATTGGGAATCCTCAACCGAGTTCTTGTTCCTCACCTTGAGTTGGTTGTATCCCTTAGCAGAAGTATTGATATAGCAGTCAGTTTATAAGTTTTATTTCACCTGATGGTGGGTATAGATATAGCAGTCAGTCAGTTGTAATGACTTCTGTTTGGATGATATGAATTATATTGATTGTATGTTGGTGAATATGAAGATCAAGAGGATCGTGTCATGAATGGTTTTGTTCATGTTTATATATGTTGATGTATGTGTAAGTGAGTCTTGCATACGCATACATATTGGTGGAATAATCATGTCTCAAATGGAGAGTAAATGGTTATTCGGATTCATTGTGAATCAATGGGTGGAGGATGATCGTGTCTCAGTAGGAGCATAAGCAATGCATCCGGGTTTGAATCGATGAACCATTGTTGAAGTCGGTACCACATTTGCATTATGTCGTGGAGTCACATTGCATATATTTGAATGAATGGTTTGTGTTGCATGTTATGACTTGTGAGTGATTACTCCTTCAAAATGTTATTTGCACCGTTATGATATAGAATTGTTTCTCACCCCTTTGTTTTTTTTGTTGTGTTTGTGATTCTTTGGAAGTATAGATAACCCAGGTACATGAGAGTGTGTTGGTGTTGCTTGTTCGAGTTATAGGGCACTCTGATACGTAACACGACAATGAGGATTTTTATCACTTTGTTTTTATTTTATTTTCCGACTTTGTTAGTTATGTATTTGTTTAATAACCAAAAGAATTGTTTTATATTTTTGAGATGGTTATACTGTTGAGCAAAAACGAAATGAACTATTTTAATTCTGCTGTTTAATGAAAACTCTATTGATTTTTTTTTGTTTTGAAGTGTATCATCTCACTTTTGTATGAAAACTCTGATTTTTATTACGAATTACGTTATTTTTGAAAATGGGAAAAGTGGGTGTTACAATTGGTATCAGAGCAGGTCGGTCCAACCAGCCAGGTGTAGAGTCGAGTCAATCCTTAGAATAAGAGTTGTTGTATGTCATAACCTGAGATGTTTGTTGTATCAGTATGGCAGGAAGGAACGATGTTGCTCTTGCTGCGTGATACAAGGCCCACAAGAATTAGAAGCAAACTCAAATGGATGGAAGATTATGAACTAAATTAATATTAAGTATCTTTTTATATTTTACTTTACTTGTTATTGTAATGGGCCTAGCCCTTTTGTTTGGTCTTTGACCCATTAGGGTTTGGTTGTATTTAAACTCTTTGCTCTTGAAGAGAAACTATGAAGAAATTTGAGAACTTATCTTTTCACTTTTTTTTATTCTAGTTTTGTAGTCTTTGGTTGAACCCTAAATCTTAAGAACATAGTTGTAGAAAACTTCTTATCAATTTGGTGCTTTCATCTTTTGTATTCATGGCCCCTCCCAAACCCCCCAACCATAGAGAAATCATTGAAGAGGCTGTCCAAACAGCTAACACTCGGCTTGACATGGCAATGAGTGAAAATCAACAGCTCATGGATGAGAGATTTGATAAAAAAAATTCTGATTTGGAACAAATTCAGACCCGAATGGACAATGAAAAACAAATTTCTGATTCAAGATATGAAAATATTGTGGGATTACTCACTAAACTCACCACCCAGCAAGACCAACAGCCAAAATCAACGATTCAGGCTACTACTACTGTTCATCGGCCCAGTACTGTTCACGGAGCAAGCACTGTTCACGGCGCGAACACTGTTCATGGAGCGAGCACTGTTCATGACGTCGGCACTGTTCACGGAATCAGCACTTTCACTCCGGCTACTGTTCATACAGTCGCAAATTCAGGTATCACACATTCTTCTCCCATGTTTACAACCTACCAGCACCCAAATTCCCAAAACACCAACTTTTCCCAAACACAACATGTTTATAACAGCCCTACTCACTCCATCAATCACTCTAGTACACTAACTTCCCCTTTCCAAGCCGCAACGCCAATTAGACCCACTCCCACCTATATACCACGATTTCTCACCTCTCCAATACCCACACAAACCAGCACAATAATGTCAAACCCAAACTATCACATTCCCTTGTACCCACCCTTTTCTTTTTCCCAAATTCCACAACCCACGCCTTTACCCCCTTTTCGGACCCCCAAATTAGAATTACCAATGTTTGATGGCTCAAACCCTTTGGAATGGTTATTTCAAGCGGAACAATACTTTGATTTTTATCAACTACCCCCTGAAAATAGATTGTCTATGATGTCTTTCTATATGAAAGGTGATGCTTTATGTTGGTATAAATGGATGTATCAAAGTCACTTATTAATTGATTGGCAGTCATTTACCAAGGCCTTGGAATTAAGATTTGGCCCATCTACTTATGCTAACCACCAGGCTGAATTGTTTAAATTAAAGCAAACTGGTTCTGTTGTGGAGTACCAAGCTGCTTTTGAAAAATTGGGTACTCAAGTAGTGGGACTCTCTCAAGATGCCGTCCTAAATTATTTTATTTTTGGTTTATCTCATGATATCCAAAATGAAATTGCTATTCATAAACCAGTTTCAATTTCACAAGCTATTGGCCTAGCAAAGCTGATTGAGTCTAAGATTAAGGATTCCAAGCCCAAGTTCATAAAACCCTTTGCCACCTCTTTTACCAAATCCAACTCAGCCCAACACACCGTATCTAATTCTACATCTAACCACAAAACCTCAACACCAAACCACCCCCCCAACCTTCCCATTCGTAAACTTTCTAATGTTCAACTACAGGAACGTCGTGCTAAAGGCTTGTGTTTCAATTGTGATGAGAAATTTATTCCAGGCCATAAGTGTACTTCCGGAAAATTTCTCTTATTAATGGATGATGAAGATGAAAACACTCTCTCTCCGGACCCAACTATCATGATTGATGAACAACCCCAACATCATGAGGCTGAAGATACATACTTCCAACTTTCACCCCAAGCTGCCATTGGCCACTTTTCTCCTAAGACTCTCAAGTTTAATGGTTTCATTAACAGCCTTACTGTTACAGTTCTAATTGACACCGGCAACACACATAACATCTTACAACCCCGCATCGCCCAACATCTCAAACTTTCCACTAAACCAATTCCAAATTTTTCTGTTATGGTTGGCAACGGATCCACCTTATCTTGCACAGGCCTTTGCCCTCAAGTTCCCATAACATTACAAAACAACCTTTTTCATATTCCTTTTCACTTGCTACCAATTGAGGGAGCTGATGTTGTCCTAGGAATGGAATGGCTACGCACACTTGGTCCTATCACGGCTGATTTTTCAATCCCAAAGATTTCTTTCACCTATCATAATAATGACATAACCATCACGGGCGACCCCAAATCACTTCCACGTCCCTCTTCCTATAACCAATTTTGCCATCTTGTACACACCAATTCCATTGCCTCCCTCCACCTCTTGCTTTTCCAACCTACCACTGAATCTCAAACATTCCCCACTCTTATAGATTCACTCCCAAAATCTCTACCCAAACCTATCCACTCCATTTTAAAATCACATGCTTCTGTTTTCAACCCCCCACATGGTCTTCCACCCTCAAGATTCCATGACCACAAAATTCCTATTCTTCCTAATACTGCCCCAATCAATGTCAAGCCCTACAGATACCCCCATTCCCAAAAAGAAGCTATGACTGAAATCATTCATGATATGCTCCAAGAAGGCATCATCAAACCAAGTAACAGTCCTTATTCCTCTCCCGTGCTATTAGTTCGAAAAAAAGACGGCTCTTGGCGTTTTTGTGTGGATTATAGAGCCTTAAATGCTGTTACAATTCCTGATCGATTTCCCATACCAACAATTGATGAACTTTTTGATGAGTTGGGTTCTGCAACTATATTTTCTAAGATTGACTTGAGATCTGGTTATCACCAAATCCGGGTAAAAACCGAGGACACTCACAAAACTGCATTCAGAACGTTTGACGGGCACTATGAGTTTCTAGTGATGCCTTTTGGCCTTACTAATGCACCTAGTTCTTTTCAATCGGCAATGAATGATTTGTTACGACCATACCTATGTCGGTTTGTTCTCGTTTTCTTTGATGATATATTAATTTATAGTTCCTGCATTGCTGATCATACACATCATTTGAAGTTGATTTTAGACTTGCTGTTATCTAATCATTTCTTTGCTAAATTATCCAAATGTGTTTTTGTTGTTACTTCTGTTGATTACCTAGGTCATATTATCTCAAGTAATGGCGTAACCCCAGACCCTACGAAAATTCAGGCAATAATTGATTGGCCGCAACCACGTTCTCTCACGCAACTCAGGGGTTTTCTAGGTCTCACCGGATTTTATCGTCGATTTGTTCGACAGTACGCCTCACTCACCGCTCCACTCACCGATTTATTACGTTCCACTAAATTAGTTTGGACTACATCAGCCAATGAGGCATTTACAACATTAAAAAAACAAATGACAGAAACTCCTGTTTTGGTTCTTCCGGACTTCTCCAAACTTTTTGTCCTTGAAACAGATGCTTCAGCTGTGGCGATTGGTGTTGTCCTTTCTCAACAGGGACATCCTCTGGCATTCTTCAGTAAAAAACTCTGCAACTAGCTTCAAGCTGCCTCTGTGTATGTCCGCGAGATGTACGCCATCACTGAATCAGTAAAGAATTGGCGTCAGTATCTAATCGGACGACATTTTCACATATATACAGATCAAAAAAAGTATGAAAAACATCTTGGATCAGACTATTTAGACGCCCAAACAACAAAAATGTGCAGCCAAACTTCAAGGATTTCAATTTGAAATTTTCTACAAACCTGGAAAATCTAATCAGGTAGCTGATGCCTTGAGTCGTATCCAGGAAACTGATCCAGTGATGTTCTTCTCACTTTCTTCCCCAATTCCAGTTCTGATATTCCATTTGAAACGGTTCTACAAGATAGAAGAGAAGGGTCGAGCCCTCATGGACAAAATCAAGTCAGATCCAGCATCCCAACCATTGTTTCAGATTCATGATGAACTTTTGTATTACAAAAAGAAGATCTACATACCCCCTGTAGATGAGTTACGGCAACATATCCTCCACGAATTCCACACCACACCAGTTGCTGGTCATTCAGGCCTTCAACCAACCTTAGCTCGTCTTTCATCTTCCTTTCTTTGGCCAGGAGTGTACAGAGATACGAAAGACTTTGTGCGTCAATACGTTGTCTGCCAAAAAAACAAATACATCACAAAAAAGAAACATGGCCTAATTCAACCTCTACCTATACCATCACATGTTTGGGAAGAGATAACAATGGATTTCATAACGCACTTACCGATGTCTTTTGGCCACACCACAATCTGGGTGATCTGCGATCGACTCACAAAATACTGCCATTTCATTGCTCTACCCACTAAGTTCTCAGCTAAAGATCTTGCTTTACGATTCTCAGTTGAGATCTGTAGATTGCATGGCATCCCTAAGTCTATCGTTTCAGACCGCGACCCCCTCTTCCTTAGTAACTTCTGGAAAGAACTTTTCAAAGCCCAAGGTACATCTCTGAAATACAGTACTGCGTACCACCCTGAAACGGATGGACAAACTGAGGTAGTTAATCGATGCCTTGAAACTTATCTGAGATGCTTTACAAGTGAACAACCCAAACAATGGTACAAATACTTACATTTAGCAGAGTTTTGGCATAATACCTCCCTCCATAGCTCGCTTGGAATGACCCCCTTTGAAGCTCTTTATGGCAGACCTCCCCCGACTTTCACTCATTATATCACTGGTTCATCACCATCTCCAGACGTGGATGCCAATCTCCGCCAACGGGAAGAAATCCTACAAGAACTGAAACATAATCTGAGTCAGAGTCAGAAGAGAATGATGAATCAAGCTAATAAAAAAAGACAAGACTTTACCTTTGCCGTCGGTGACCTTGTTTTGCTCCGCCTCCAACCTTACCGGCAATCTTCAGTGCAACGCCGTTCGTCCCAAAAGCTTTCAAAACGTTTCTTTGGGCCTTTCAAGGTTCTACAACGAATCGGTAAAGTTGCGTACAAACTCGAGCTACCAAACACCGCAAGGATTCATCCGGTTTTTCATGTCTCACAACTTAGACCATTCATCGGTCCTGTTCCGCCCGAACTCACAACGACGCTTCCTTCTGAATACGACGTCCCTCCATTTTCGTCTACCACCAACAGTTCGGATGTGCAGGACTCACCTTCACCGGCCATTTTTTCATCCCCGGGAGGCACCGAAATAACTCAGCAAGGAGAGATAGTTGAAAACTTTGAAAACTTTGAAGAAAAGGGTGAAGGAAGGAGTGAAGCGTTGAATGAGACTTTAGAGAAACTGAAACTGAATGGAAATGAACAAGTACACCAACTTTCTGACTTGGAGTGTCCCAATAACTTTCCTCAAAATTCTCTCACACCGCTGGATACTATTGGGCCGCACAAAACCCCATCCCAACCGTTACACAACTTTCAAAGTGAGAAAGAAAAGGTGAAAAACACGCTTCCTCTGCCCCATAAAATTTTGTGGGACTCTAGGCAATGCACTACAGTTGTATCACACTCAGCTTCCCTCTCCCTTCCACCTGTCCCGCATGCACCCACTCTCCCAAACATTTCGCCACCTCAACACTCTTCCCCCTTGACACCTTGCCCATCTCATGCGCCATCTGGCCCACATGCACGCCTTGTTCCCACCCTTCCACCAACTGTCCCATGCATGCCCACACGTGACACACTCCCTCCTCCACACGTGTCTCCTGCCTCACCACCTGTCCCACGTCCCCCACCAGCTGTTCCGCAGGGAGAAAATTGTGCACACAAAACTCAGCCACCTGCCAGCGTCTCTGGGCCTGCCACATGGGCTTCTTGCTTCATCCCTTCCAGGATTCTTCATACCCACATTCTTGAGGACAAGAATGTTTTTGGGCCGGTGAGTAATGATACAAGGCCCACAAGAATTAGAAGCAAACCCAAATGGATGGAAGATTATGAAAATTAATATTAAGTATCTTTTTATATTTTACTTTACTTGTTATTGTAATGGGCCTAGCCCTTTTGTTTGGTCTTTGACCCATTAGGGTTTGGTTGTATTTAAACTCTTTGCTCTTGAAGAGAAACTATGAAGAAATTTGAGAACTTATCTTTTCACTTTTTTAATTCTAGTTTTGTAGTCTTTGGTTGAACCCTAAATCTTAAGAACATAGTTGTAGAAAACTTCTTATCACTGCGACTATGCAAGCCATGGCGCAGACGATCGAGAACATTGTTCAGATGGTTCAGGTTGGGGGTAATGCCCAGTCTCGTGCATTAGATCAATTCCGGCGTAATAAGCCGCCTAAGTATGAAGGTGGAATCATGGATCTAGAGGTTGCGCATAAGTGGTTGAAAACTGTTGAGAAGATCTTCAGAACCATGGGGTGCACTGATGATCAGTGAGGTTTGGCACTCATATGCTGGAGGTGAAGTTGAAGTCTGGTGGGACAACAGTCGCCAAAGGTTAGAAGCTGCGGATACTACAATCACTTGGGCTATGTTTCGCAGAGAATTCTTAGAGAAGTACTTTCCGGAAGATGTCCGCAGTGCTAGAGAGGTAGAATTCTTGGAACTCGAACAGGGTAACATTACGGTAGCTGAGTATGCTGCCAAGTTTGAAGAGTTAGTGCAGTACTGTGCGTACTATAACACTGAGGAAGCTATGACCTCGAAGTGTATGAGGTATGAGAATGTATTGCGTCCTAAAATCAAATAGGGAATTGCTTGCCAGAAGATCGGGAATTATCCATAGCTGGTGAGTAGAAGCAAGATTTATGATAATGATAATAGAGCTCAGATTGCACACTACAAGGCTGTGAATGATAAAAGAAGAAAGCAGAGATTCAGTGGTAGTCCTTACAGTGCTCCAGGTGATAAAGGGAAGCAGAAAGCTAGTAATGAGAAAAAGCCAAGTGGGGGAGGAGGTACTCTCGGAACACTCAAATGCTACAGATGCCACGGTACGGGTCATCGTGCCAATGATTGTCCTAATGAGGTGAATAAATGCTTCAAGTGTGGGAAGCCAGGTCACATGATGGCGGATTGCAGGACGAATGTGCCTACTTGTTATAATTGTGGGGAGCAAGGTCATATCAGCACTCATTGTCAGAAACCGAAGAAACAATAGTCGGGTTGAAAAATGTTTGTGTTAGTGGGAGCTCAGCCTACTAGTAAGGACCGGTTGGTCAAAGGTGCTTACTCTATCAATAATGTTTTTTTATTTGTGATTATTGATACAAGTGCAACACACTCGTTTATTTCTTTGGAATGTGTGAAGAAGCTAGAATTGGAACCTTCTCAGTTGAATCGAGGAATGGTTATTGATACTACATCCATAGGTTCTGTGACTACCACCTTGGTGTGTCGTAACTGCCTTCTAACTATTTTTGGTAGAGTGTTCAGAGTGGATCTTATATGTCTGCCACTCAGTAATCTTGATGTGATTTTGGGAATGAACTGGTTGGAATTCAACCGAGTTTATATTGATTATTTTAGGAAGAGATTATTGTTCCTGACTCCGGAGGAGGAGGCTTTGGCCAATTCAATTTCTACGAAGGAATTGAGGACCTTATTAGAGAATGAAGCAGAGATGTTTATGGTGTTCACTTCCTTATCTGTGGAGGAAACAATCACTATTGAAGAGTTACCTGTAGTAAATGAATTTCTGGAAGTGTTTCCTAGTGATATTTCAGAGTTGCCTCCGACGCGTGATGTGGAGTTCATTATTGTCTTGGTTCCTAGTACTAGGCCTATTTCTATGGCACCGTACAGGATGTCTGCGACCGATTTAGCCGAGCTGAAATCTCATATTGGTGATTTAATTGATAGGAAATTTATTAGACCCAGTGTATCACCGTGGGGAGCGCCAGTGTTTTTGATTAAGAAGAATGATGGTAATATGCGTCTATGCATTGATTACCGACAACTGAATAAAGTGACCATTAACAATAAATATCCACTTCCGTGGATTAAAGATTTAATGGATCAACTTGTTGGAGCCTGTGTTTTTAGTAAAATTTACTTGAGGTCGGGATATCATCAAATTAGAGTGATGGAAGAAGATATTCAAAAGACGGTGTTTTGGACTTGATATGGTAATTATGAATATGCAGTGATGCCTTTCGGAGTGTCTAATGCACCAGATGTATTTATGGAGTATATGAACCGTATATTCCACTCTTACTTGGACCAATTTGTTGTAGTGTTCATTGACGATATATTAATATATTCAAAGTCTGAAGAAGATCATGCGAGGCATTTGAGAATTGCATTGCATGTGTTGAAAGACAACAAATTGTTCGCCAAGTTCTCCAAATGTGAATTTTGGTTGAAGACGGTGAGCTTTTTGGGGCATGTGATATCTGGTGAAGGTATAGTAGTAGATCCTTCAAAGGTCAGTGTTGTGCTTGAGTTGGAACTTCCGAAGACGGTAACAGAGATTAGAAGTTTTCTTGGTCTAGCTGGTTATTACCGAAGATTTATCGAAGAATTTTCTAATTTTGCATTGCCATTGACTCAATTAACCTGGAAGAGTCAAGCCTTTATTTGGGATGCATCTTGTGAGAAATGTTTTGAGGAGTTGAAGAAGAAATTAACTTCGACACCAGTAGTAATTTTACCAAATCCGAGTGAAGCTTTTGTGGTTTACTGTGATGCATCTAAAATGGGTTTAGGTGGTGTGTTAATGCAAGTTGGTAAAGTAGTGGCGTATGCTTCACGACAATTGAGGGTATATAAGAGGAATTATCCTACCCATGATCTAGAATTGGTTGCGGTGGTGTTTGTATTGAAAATTTGGAGGCATTACCTTTACGGTTCATGATTTGAGGTATTTAGTGACCATAAAAGCCTGAAGTACTTGTTTGATCAAAGGGAATTAATATGAGGCAAAGGAGGTGGTTAGAATTTCTGAAAGATTATGACTTTGATTTGAGTTACCACCCAGGAAAAGTGATGTAGTAGCAGATGCATTGAGCAGGAAAACAATCCACATGTGAACAATGATGTTGAAAGAGATGGAATTAATTGAGCAATTTAGAGATTTGAATATGGTTTGTGAAGTGACACCTGAAAGCGTCAAGCTGGGTATGTTGCGAGTAAATAATGAATTTCTTGATGTGATTAAGGAAAGCCAAAGGGCAGATGTGAAATTAGTGGACTTAATGCCTGCTGAAGGAAATGATCAAGGCGGTGATTTTAGTTTGGATAATAATGGTATTTTGAGATTCCGAGGAAGAATTTGTATACCTGACAGTGTTGAGATAAAGAAAGCGATTTTGGAAGAAAGTCATCGAAGTAGCTTGAGTATTCACCCAGGGGCTACGAAGATGTACCATGATTTAAAGAAGATGTTTTGGTGGCACGATATGAAGAGGGATATTGCACAGTTCGTTTATGCTTGTTTGGTATGTCAGAAATCTAAAGTGGAACATCAAAACCTTCGGGGCTGATGCAACTATTAGAAATTCCGGAGTGGAAATGGGATAGTATTGCTATGGATTTCATGACGGGTTTACCAAATCTGGCAAGAGGTTTTGATGCTATTTGGGTAGTTGTAGACCGGTTGACTAAGTCTGCATATTTTATTCTGATAAACATCAGTTTTCCTTTAACTAAGTTGGCAGAGATTTATATTCGGGTTATTCTAAAATTGCATGGTGTACCGTCTAGTATAGTGTCAGATAGAGATTTGCGGTTCACTTCTGAATTTTGGAAGAGTTTGTAAGAGGCTTTGGGTTTTAAGTTAAATTTGAGTTCGGCTTACCACCCACAGACGGATGGACAATTCGAGAGGACCATTCAGTCATTGGAAGACTTGTTGAGGACTTGTGTGTTAGAAATAGGTGGTGCATGGGATACTCATTTTCCACTAATTGAGTTCACTTATAATAACAATTACCATTCGAGTATTGGAATGACACCTTTCTAGGCTTTATATGGTAAGAGGTGTATGACACCTATGTGTTGGTATGAGACAAGTGAGAATGTTATGCTTGGACCTGAAATTATTCAACAAACTACCGAGACCATTCAGATGATCAAAGAAAGAATGAATGCGTCTTAGAGTCGACAGAAAAGTTACCATGACAATAGAAGAAAGGAATTAGAGTTCAATGAGGCTGACCATGTATTCTTGAGGGTCAATCCGATGACCGGTGTTGGACGTGCTTTAAAATATAAGAAGTTGGATCCTAAGTTTATTGGACCGTATCAGATTATGCAGAGAGTAGGTAAAGTTGCTTACAGGGTGGCGTTACCGCCAGAACTTTCGAATTTGCACGAAGTGTTTCATGTGTCGCAGCTTAAGAAGTATGTATCAGATCCTTTACATGTCATCCAGTGAGATGAGGTGCAAATTCGTGACAACCTTACGGTGGAAACCTTACCTTTGAGGATTGAAGATTGTAAGATGAAGCAACTACGAGGCAAAGAGATACCTCTTGTGAGAGTAACTTGGGGAGGAGCTGCGGGTGGGAGCGTTACTTGGGAACTTGAAAGCAAGATGCAGAAATCATATCCAGAGTTATTTCCTTCAGGTACATTTTTGAGGACGAAAATAAAATAAGAGGGGGAGAGTTGTAACGCCCCGATTTTATAAATTATTTTATTAAATAATTATTGAGATTATGGTGGTGTATTTGGAATAATAATTAGAAAATTATTGTATTTAAATAATAATATGATAATGAGGTGGTTTTATTATTATAATATTATTATTAAATAAAATAAAATAGTAAGTTGGAGGATTGAGGGGCAAGGTTGTAATTTGGTTATGTTATGAAAAAGAGAGAACACGATACATTTTCTCATTATCGTGCTTTTTGACGAAGAATAGAGGGCTCTGGGAAAAAGGGAAAAGAGAAGGGAGATCAAAGATCGTAGAGCTCCAAGGTCAATGATTTGTAAAGAATTGCTCAATTTCGAGGTAAGAGGGAGAAAAGGTTTTATATTGGTGATCTAGCATATGAGGATAATTGGGAGTTCCCTACTCTCTTAGGGATTGTATGTTATTATTGATTGTGATGAAATTGTGATATGAGTATGGATGATATGATGATTAATTGTGTGTGTTCGGGATTTTGATGTTGAATTGCATATATATATATATATATATATATATATATATATATATATGTTATGAAGATTGAGTTATGAATGTTATTGAGAATGAAGTAGTTGGAGAAGATGAAGAAAACCTAGAATTCTAATAATTTGATTTGTAAATGTTAGACTAGGTGATTGATTAATGTTAGAGGCATAAAATAGTATTAAACATGAAAATTGGACTGTTTTGGGTGCTAAGACTGAAATAAGATGAACTTAATTCGGACTGGTGTGAGAATCCATAACAGGTTGGAGTTTTAGTGCAGAGAGTGATTGGACAAATCGCAGTGCTCGCTCAGCGAGCGAGGGGAAATGGGAATCCCGAGAGCTGCTCGCTAAGCGAGCAGAGGCCTCGCTCAGCGAGACTTGGAGCGTGAGAAATTATATTTTTATTATTTTGTTCTGACAATTACTGAAACACTTGTCTAATTCTTTAATAGTGTCTAAGACTGGATATGGTGTAGCTAGGACAATATTCGCTCCTTTAAGTTTGAAGATAATACTTATGAATAATTTGGTTAAAAAGAGTCTAATGAGATTGTGTTAATTATGTGTAATGACTTCTGTTTGGATGATATGAATTATATTGACTGTATGTTGGTGAATGTGAAGATCATGAGGATCGTGTCATGAATGGTTTTGTTCATGTTTATATATGTTGATGTATGTGTAATCGAGTCTTGCATACATATACATGTTGGTGGAATAATCATGTCTCGGATGGAGCGTAAGTGGTTATTCAGATTCATTGTGAATCAATGAGTGAGGGATGATCGTGTCTCAGTAGGAGCGTAAGCGATGCATCCGGGTTCGAATCGATGAACCATTGTTGAAGTCGGTACCGCATTTGCATTGTGTCGTGGAGTCATATTGCATATATTTGAATGAATGGTTTGTGTTGCATGTTATGACTTGTGTGTGATTACTCCTTCAAAATGTTATTTGCACCGTTATGATATAGAATTGTTTCTCACCCCTTTGTTTTTGTTGTTGTGTCTGTGCTTCTTTAGAAGTACATATAACCCAGGTACATGAGAGTGCGTTGGTGTTGCTTGTTCGAGTCATAGGGCGCTCTGATACGTAACACGAGAATGAAGATTTTTATCACTTTGTTTTTATTTTATTTTTCGACTTTGTTAGTTACGTATCTGTTTAATAACCAAAAGAATTGTTTTATATTTTTGAGATGGTTATACTGTTGAGCAAGAACGAAATGAACTATTTTAATTCCGCTGTTTAATGAAAACTATATTGAATTTGTTTTGTTTTGAAGTGTAGCATCTCACTTTTATATGAAAACTCTGATTTTTATTATGAATTACGTTATTTTTGAAAATGGGAAAAATGAGTGTTACAATACCTATGCTTCCGCACGAGTAAAATTATTTGATACGGTATAAAATAAATTGAAATATACATGTAAATTGAGAACGTTATAAAATGTATTTATATATGTATCTAAATTAAAAATCGGCTATTAATTTTAAAATGAACAATAATTATATAAATTCAAATGTATTAAAATACAAATAAAAAAAATGACCCATGAGATGATTTTTTTTTTAATATTTGATAATAATGATTTTATCTTTCAAATTAAAATAATTATTGATAAAAATAAAATATGTATTGTGATTATTTGTGACCCGTAAAATAGAAATAATATTTTATATAATATAAAATGTATTTATATACATATGTAAATTTGAAATGAGTTATTTAATTGTAAATTGAAAAATAATTATAGCATCTCAATTGTATAAAATAATCATGCAAAAAGAAAAAAAAATGACTCGAAAGATGAAGACAACAAATTTTTTTTTGATGCAATGCGATGTAAAATATATTTAGATACAAATACAAAATTTAAAATGATATACTTAATTGTAAAATAAAAAATAATTATATAAATTAAATTGTATTAAATAATTATATAAAAAGAGAAAAAAAGAATTATGAGATGGGAAAAAAAAATTAAAAAAAAAATTGTCATTCAAATTAAGATAAATATTTATTAAAATAAAATATATATTATGTTGATAGTGACCCGTGGATAAATAAATTTTTAATTTTATTAAAATTAAAAAATAGATTATTAGTATTTTTGGTGATAGTAAATAAATATAATTAAAAATAAAAAAATATGGGAAAAATATGAGAAAAATTTGAAATTTGAATAAAGAGAAAGATTGAATATATATAATATTTGAATGAAGATTTAAAATTTAAATAAAGAGAGAATATATATATATATATATATATATATATATATATATATATATATATATATATATATATATATATATATATATATATATATATATATATATATATATATATATATATATATATATATGACATATATGTTATATATATAGAGGTTTAAAAATATTTTAATTATAAATTTGTTAATAAGTATTTTGTCCATAATATAATATAAAAAAAAACACGCAATGTATAGATATTACATTAGAAGAGTTATTTGGTTTTATCGATTTTAATTGGCTAGAACATCCGTATAATGCGGTAACAAAGCAACACGAAATTTCCAGCCAAAACAAAACATATATGATAAGATTGCTTTGTGTGTGTGTTCTGTCTAGCTAGCTCAAATCAAAGTTATCATCATCATCTTCATCGCAGTCGCAGATACGAACTATGGTGATACCCATTTTGGAGCCTAACACTTGCATTAGGGGCTGCTGCACCAGTTCCTCCATTCCCCTCCATCTCCCTCCTTCCTCTTACTCTCTTCTCTCCCCTATTGCCAGAGGTTGCTTTTTTCTTCATTTCACTTCCCCTATTTCTTTTTCTTCTACTATTTCTCTCATCTCACTTTTTCTTATTTTCACAGGCGCTGAGAGTGTTGTTTATGAAGGCACTTTGAATGGACACAAGGTTGCTATCAAGAAACCAGTTTTGTCTCTTTCTCAACACATCAATGACTTTCATAAACAATTGCAATTGCTATGGTTTCTCTCTTTTCTTTCTCACCCTACCACTTTACATGCTTACCTAGGGTTTCAAATCGTGTAAATTGCTTTTTGTTTTCTTTTTCTTAAATTATGTAGCAAGCTAGATCACCCGGGAATAGCTACACTAATTGCTGCCCATGCTAAACCACCCAATTATATGTTTTTCTTCAACTTATATGAATCCTCCAATCTTGGTCACAAGTTACATGTGGAAGAATGGGTCCCTACCGTCAATGTCGCGCTTATGATCACAATGCAGTTTGGTATAGTTCTGATTTCACATTGTATATGCTTGCATTGAAATATCATGTATGTTTTTGGTTTGATGCTTGGAGCACTTAGAATTAATTTTCAATGTGTAGAATTTATTTCGACATGTTTACTTGTTTTCGAGTAGAATTGATTCTACTTGAAGATAATATTTGTAGCTTTTGAGTCTTAACGTGAATAACTGAAATTTACAATTCAACTCACTTTTGCAAGAGTTTATCCAAATATAAATCTTTTTACCTTCAACTCACTTTTAGACCGAATCAATTCACTATAAATCAATTTTTTTCACTGCAGATCTAAACATAAGCCTCAAGTGATAATTACATTGCCTAGTTTAACTTTTTCCTGCATATTGTGCTAGTCTGTATAGTGTTGTCTGCTTATATAAGGCTTCAGTACAACCCACTCCTCACTTAACAAGTTAATTTCTTAAAGATAAGTTAAATCCGAAATTCATAAATGAGTACATTTTCACCAATATACCTAGACTTTGGACTTTAAACCAATGCTCATTTACATATAGAAGGATTGAGAATATTTATACCAAATATCTTATTTACTTTACTTTTGATGTTGTGGATTGTTGGATATAAGTGCGAGTGATTAAAGTGCCACGACGACTAGAAATGGAGGAAATGTTGAATAAATAAGAGAAATGACCCATAAACCTATAATCTTATGGTTTTTGGTGGATATGTGATGTATAGGTCTCTTGATCTTGAACCTTTAGTTCATTGACGCTCCCGGTGCTCCCCGGACTCTCCTAACAGATGTTATTGCATTTGTAATCGTAAAGTGATTTGAAAAAAAAAAAAATTACTCAAAATTTAGTCTTTTTCAGAAATTTTTTAAATGATAACTTTTTTTAGCAATAATGCTTCCTTTTCAAGCCAGAATTATTAGTTAAAAGTCCTGCTGTCCAAATAAAAATTTGCCAATTGTAGAAGTATTATATATCAGACTAGGATATTTTTTCCTTTATCCTTGTCTAACCATAGTTTTTTAACAACATCAATCATGTAGGGAAATTATGAAAGTTACATGATTGAAAGGTTATATCAACGACAACAGAGTGATTGACAGTTTTTCCCTTTTCCTTGTACTTTATTTTTCCAGCAAAGGCCTTGCGATATCTGCATAACCTCGGGATTCTTCATAGAGATGTGAAACCTGCAAATATTCTTGTAAATGTCTCCCATATCTTTTGATTCTCTAGTTATTTAACATTGTCTGCCATATTTGATGTATTATAGTTTTTTTTTTTTTTTACATTACCTTACTGATCTAATGTATCTTTGATGTAGCTTGACTTAAATCTTTGTCCACGCCTCACTGATTTTGGTTTGGCAGAATACAAGAGTGATATTAAAGGAGTTTCTCTTGAGAATTGGAAATCTTCTGGAAAACCTACAGGTGGTTTTCACAAAAAGAATATGGTTGGAACACTTGTTTACATGGCACCTGAAATATTAAGAAAGGAGTTACACACAGAAAAGTCAGATGTATACAGTTTTGGGATATCTATCAAGTAAGAATTTGGAAAAAAAAATTCTTCCATTTGTGTTCTTTTTTGGTTCAAGGAAAATTGAATGATTGTAATGTCAGAGTATTTGATACTATTCTCCCCGCCTCACTATAAATATAATGTATCAAGTCTCTTTCTCTTGGAAGTCTTTAATTTATATTCTCTTTTGTGAATTAAAAACTTTTGTTCAATATGTTGCAGTGAACTCCTTACCGGTGTTGTGCCATATACTGATCTTCGTGCAGAAGCACAGGTCAGCCTCTCTTTTTTGTTTGTATGGTGAAGAAGTTAGTTTTGCTTCATTTGATTTTAGATATCCAACTGATTGAGCTTTAGGCTCCATAAAATCAAACTAATATCATGTAGCAGTCAAATGAGTTATATCTGCATCAAAACAAAATAGGTCTCTGGTATTACATGGTTTGAGGTTTGCTTGACGTTTGCATATTGGAAGCCTTAGGAAAATATTGTTTGGCGATATCAAAGTTTCCTTTTCAAAGCTTTGTAAAAGTGATTTTGATCAATGTTTCCTCATGGCAGGCTCACACAGTACTTGAGATGAACTATACTGAGCAACAACTAACAGCAGCAGTTGTTTCTGATGGATTACGACCGGTCCTTGCTAGCGAAGAGTTGGGTATACCATCAAGATTAATATCAATGATAAAAAAGTGCTGGAATGCTAATCCTAAAAGCAGACCTTCCTTTGATGATATTGTGAAGGAACTTGATTTTATTATGGAACACAGGAAGGTAAAGAAGGTGGAAGATATGCATATTAGACCTTGTAACTTGCACATTGACCATCCCATGGACAAGACTTATCAAGAGAGTATTAGCTGGTCTACTCAAGGCGAACTTTTGGTCAGAAATGCCTTTAGTGCAACTGATCCTTGTTTCAGAACGTGGGAGTCTTATGACGAGCCTTTAGCATACCGTCCAATACTGTCTTGGGGATCTTATGCTACCTGTGGAAGAAGGGAGACTATGGAGGACACACATTTCATTCTACCCCATCTTTGCAATGAAAAGGATGTCTATGCTTTTGGCATCTTTGATGGCCACAGAGGTATATATTAGTCATATAACAAGTATCTAGATTTTTGTTTTTATTCAAAATTAAGAAAAAAATTTATCTTATTCATTGTTGCCACATACTCTAATCTAACACCAGGTCATTGCTATCAGGATCTTCAAAGCTTTTCAGGACAGACTTAAATATAATTGTCACATATGACAATAATCTTGATGACCATTTAATATTATATTATATAGCTTCAAAGCTTTTCAGGACAGACTTAAATATGATTGTCACATATGACAATAATCTTGATGACCATTTAATGTTATATTATATAGCTTAAGACGCATGATTGTTACTTCTGCAGGCGCAGCAGCAGCTGAGTTTTCTTCTAGGGCTGTACCAGCAATTTTGCAAAATTTAGGTTTTACAGACAGGTATATTGCACTCTATATGCACCCTTCCTCAGCCTTACTATTTTTCCCTCTAATCTCGAAAGTTAACTAATTATTTAATATTTAAGTGCAGTCCTGCTAAGACACTAGTGGAAGCCTTCCTTAGGACGGATACTGCCTTCAGAAAAGAGCTTGATTCCTATCGCAAATCCAACAGATGTATCCAGAAGGATATGCATCCTGGTTGTACAGCAATTGCTGCTATTGTAAGTGGCAACAGGCTATTTGTTGCTAATAGTGGTGATTGCCGGGCAATCTTATGTTGTGCTGGTAATCCCACTGCTCTAAGTATGGTGAGCCGCCTCAAAGTTTTATAAACTGTCTCTTTTATTTGTTTCTTTTTTTTACTCTCATATCTTAACATTACTATTAGGATCATGTTGCAAGCTGTCTTCAAGAGAGAGAGCGTGTTATTCGTCACGGGGGCCAGGTACATTGGCAAGTTGATACCTGGAGAGTTGGCCTTCCTGCGCTTCAGGTTTGTTTGAATTCACTGCTTTAGTTTATATCACATGACATCTTTGGAAACTCCGGTATGTGTTTCTTCTACATGCATTTGTGAAATTAGAAACCGTGTCGAGACTCGGGGATATATTTCACTCTCAAATAATCATGTGTTAAGAAAATAAAGCAGGTGCTAACTGTCATACTAATGTTGATTCGAGCTCTTACCATTTATTGCACGAGAGTAAAAATTGACAGTTACTTATCACAGGTGACTCGTTCTATTGGCGACGATGATCTGAAGCCTGCCGTAACTGCAGAACCTGAGATAATTGAGCACACCTTATGTGCTGAGGATGAATTTCTGGTGAGGAGTTTTAAGCTGCAATACCATTATTTGCATGAAGTTTGTTAAATACCAGTACATAAAATCTTGAGATAAGTTGTTATTTCAAGTATTAATTGACAAGAGAATTGATTTAGGTGATGGGTAGCGATGGTCTGTGGGATGTGATGAGCAGTTTGGATGTGATAAATATAATAAAAGACACAGTTAAAGAAGCTGGCATGTGCTCTAAGAGGTTGGCTACTGAAGCTGTGGAACGTGGCAGCAAAGATAACATTACAGTTATTGTCGTTTTTCTTCGACCTGTATCTACAGCAGAGAGAATTTATTAGCATACATTTTCTTATGAATGCTGACTTCACTAATCTGTTATATTCTTTAATGATTACTTCAACATTTTGGATTATTGATTAACTATCTTGTATAAGTTTTAGGTTGTGTATGGTTAAAGTGTTACATTCTAAGCATGCTGTAATCATAAATTTTTAAGTAATGTATGGGTTTGTATAGTAACTACCATGTGAACCAGCCTGCCACTTCATATTTGTTCTAGTACAACAAAAAAGTATTGTTAAAGAATCCAGGATAAATGTAGTTTCTAAACAAAATATACTTTTCAACCTAACAAGATGTCTTTTATAAATCACAAAATCACGACCGTTCACACAAGTTCCAAATGAAACAATACCTCGGAGTCACATTGAAGTTGACTAGAGATCAGAATATTGGTTAGTCAGTTATGGGTCGAATCCATGTTAGTTTGTTAGTTTGAGATTAGGGAAATGTTCTTTCCACTAGTGGTGCTTTCCACATTTTTAAAAATTAAAAAATGTTCTTTCCGTGTTTGGGAGATGTATTTTCAAATATCCACCTTATTTTGAATAAAATATGTTCGAACGAACCCAAAATTACACATATTTTCACCTTTCAAATATCCACTGCATTTTGAAGAAATATGATCCAGAGATATATCTCTCTATATTATTTGGATGTGTTCAGAGATAATCTTCAAATAACCTCTGCATTCAATTATTGTGTTTTTATTCACTGAGTTGTTTAAATTAACGACTTAGTGATATTTTCGGAGATGCATATTCGGAAATGTCCAGTGAGAAATTGGATAAAACACTATCTTGCGTAATCTTTTCCATACTTAAATAACAATTTCCTATGTTAATCGACGGTGAACGGTACTCGAACCTCACAATCTTTCGATTGTCTCCGTAAAATAGGAGATGGTGGATTTCATCTTTGATATCTTCGAGGGAGGTGAAATCAACTTAAATGTTTGCCCGAATGTAGAGCTAAAGAATGAGACATTTGCGACATACCAATAGATGTTTATTTGTGACATTTAAGACATATTAAGTTTGTGTGAAATAGAACATAAGAGTACCTAAATTTATAGAAGTCATAGATCAATTTGGACCACTCATTAACTGACATATTGAATAAGTACTCGAGTGAGTAAGTAGTATAGGGCATCTTGATTTCAAGTAAACTTGAACAAAATGACTTAATTTTGAAAGCCACCCAATATATATATGATACGATCATTTGGATTTATGGGTGGGACAATGTGCAGTGGGAAAAAGGTTTCCGAAAAATTGTAGCGTGTCAGGTCAACACACACTTTATCATGCGCACATGCTATTAGGTGACCAATTTCAGGGAAGCACGTCCATTTTGCCTCCTGTGCCAGACCGCTCTAGCAAGGAACAAAAGACTCATAATCTGCATCAATTTTTTTTTCTTTCCGTATAACTGTGTGTATGATTCTTTATGTTTCTTCAATTCTTAGATAAGTTGATGTCATACAAGTGTATGATTATCTTTGCCTTTACCGAGTAAAGCCAAAACGACTCGACAATCACAAATATTGTCCCTACAACATTGACGATCCGCTCAATATATTTGTGCATAAAAACTAATCGATGAATGAAATCTTTGGTGGAGGCGTGTCAGAGGTGGTTTCCTAATGCGAGCTCCTTTGACAATACCTTTTTTGAGAAATTGGAGCTGGTGAGTCGGGAAAAACTTTGTCAACATGTTCAAAATATGAAGGAGGACGTGTAGTCGAGTTGTCATTTGGTGTAGTCTTCATGTTCTTCGAAGCACCTTTTTTTACCAGTTGAGAGGGTGGTTTTATGTCGGAGGTTTCCAGATAGGAAATCTTCATCAATTGTTCTTTAATGTGGAGTTTCATGTTTTCATCGACCTTCAAAAATATCTCTTGTATCATTTTTCATTCGGTCAAAATAGAGATATTCGATTTACCGTCATTTATAACACCATCATCATCAAACCTAAGTCTCTTCCAATGAGTGCAAACTTCGTCCATTTATTATTGAGTCACCAATTTTCACCTTTTTAGAAAAAACACGAGCACATGGGAGACCATATATTTTCACAATTGTGAATTTAGCCTTGTGAAAAATATAGTTCAAACTCGTCTGAGAAATGTTATCGACCAACTGAGAATATAGAGTGTTGTCTTCAAATCTGTGTTCCAAAATTGTGATGCTCTGACCAAATTATGTTTGTATCTCATTATGCTGGTTTTGAATCATTTGGTTCACGGAGTCCAAATCTCTACACAAATCCCTCTAACTATTTCCCAAATAATTTTTTCAAAGTAGCATGGGCAGACTCAACTATGTTAGTTGTTGTATTTCTAAGGTGTATAACATTATCAGTCCATGCACAAACAATTTTCTCCTTCATCTGGTCAAGAATTATGCTTTCAACATATTTCAACAAATTTGGATACTTTGCACACACTTTTCTGAAATGCATAGCATAATTGATATATAGTTCTTGTGTGGGAGAATTTATTATATGATTCCATGCATCCATTATTTTTTCCAATACCACATCTGCCTTCACCATTTTTCCATCTTCAGACTCTATTTCTTTCGTCCCTACCGCATGTTTAACCTGACTTCTCCCATTCTTTGTTATATGATACCTAAAAAGTAAAGCATAAGAAGAATGAAATATTTTTGTAACCGAATTCATCAATGTGATATCGCGGTCGGTAATAATCGCTTTAGGCATCTCGCGTCGGTCCTTCAAAAGTGTCTGACACACCCCTAAGGCCCAAGTAAAATTGTCCTCTTTTCAAGAAATGCAAAACCAATAAAATATGGCTTCTCAGTTGAGGTAACACCAACCATCTCCAATAATAAAAGTCTATACTTGTTTGTCTTGTAGGTTGAATCAAATACGAGCACCGTAGGAAATGTGTTGAACAAATTTATTGAATCAGGATGAGTTCAAAATATATCTCTAACAGTAACTCCATCATCCCGCATTCGTAATCTAAACACGTAACTGTTATCATCCAATAGTTTCAAGAGTTATTGCATCTCAGTTCTATCCCCCCTAAGCGTCTTGTTAGTGAGGTACCGAATATTATACACTTCCTTGATATTTGATATATTTTCGGGTCATTTTTGTTTCAATGTCGCAAGTATATTTTTCGGTTGAACTAGATTCAAAGTCATGTCAGCAACATATTCCTTATCTTTCGGCATGAACTGACACGCACTGGGATGTCCGACTAATTTTAAACACAAATCATGGTTATGCAAACCACATATCACATTAAATTTCCAATGTTTGTTTGCCAACATGTAACCACACACCGTAAACGAACAATCACATTTTCTTGAATCGATGTCGTCTCTTTTAAAATTTCGGAGAGGAGTTCTATATTTTGCGCTTCTTACACACGTCATTGTCACAAAAGCACATCTTATATCCGAACCATTATAAGACCTTATGATAACCACACCAAATCCAATTTTAAAGGCCTCCATATGAATCCATTGAAGTATTTGATCACGAGATTCAAACTTTTGCTTGTTTTTAAATTGGTTGCCAATATTTACCGCTTTCACAACAACACCTTGGATATTCGGAGAAACAACTTGCTTTAGGAAAACATCGCGGTGCACCATATATAATGAAAAAAATTAAAACCATAATAACACAAAAGTGCTACTGCTAAAGACAGACTTGGAAAATGAACACATACAACTTCCAGAAATGCATCTCTGTAAAAGTTCATACACGTTCCGGAGATACATTTTCGGACAAAATGCTACTTTTTTTTCTAGAAACAATGATGATTAATGTGAGCAATTGATGAGTGCTAAATTATTGTGATTCTTAGTGTTAATAATTAGCACTCATCGACTTTATTCCTTCGTTTTATACCAATAAACCTTAATTTATGTGTACATTTTGTATAGTTTACGTTATAGTGTATACTGTGCGTTATCAAGTAAATATTATTGAGTTTGATTGTTTTTATCCCATTTTTGTAGGTATTCTAGCAACGCTATTTTTTCATTGTCTTATAGAGCATTTCATAAGTTTTCGAACGTTTTTGACCGTGCATAAAAGAGAGTTACAGTTCTCAAGTTATGGTCGAAACAATATCTAATTTTTTGTCATGGTCGCTAGGCAAACTGAAGGCGAGCTCACTGTGCGAGCTTAGGCAAGCGCAAAGCGACCCAGAAGCATGGAAAAGCACTGTAGAGGTAGAAGCTAAGTATGACATGGTTGCTAGGATACCTAGAACTAGCTAGGCGAGCGCGATAATTCATTTTTGCCTATAAAGTCACTTTTTCAGCATTCATTAGGTTATGTTTTTGGGATCTCTTAACCCCAACATCATCACCAACATATTTTTGAGTAGAGAGGCTTAGAAAAAACATTAGAGTGTATATATTGATGATCTAAAGTTGGATTTTCTTCAATCGGCATTGACAAACTGAGAGATTTTTGTTCATCTTCTTTCTTCTCTTTGTACCCTATATTGTTAGGGTTTTATATGTAAGTTTATCTTGATTGTATATATATTTATCTATCATTGTATAAGAACTCTTTTACAAATCTTTATTGATATTATCTTTGATTTCAATATTTATCTCAATGGATTTGGATTGCTATAGACATATACGGTTCGAACTCGATATAAGATGAACAATTGTTAGATTCTAAATTCTAGACATAGATTAAGATCTAATATTCACAATAGATATCAGTTTTTAATGCTCTGTGTTGTTGAGTTGCGTGAGACATAACCGATGAGACAATATGGTTGTTCTCCCAACTTTGCGTTAGACATAACCTCTATTGTGGGTGATACATGAGGATATTAATGAGTGATTTAGGTTATATACAACTAATTGATAAATTTTTTAGTATTTGATGGGTAGATGAAATCCAATTCCTGAAGAGTTGTCTCCTTTCTAAAGAATGCATTATTTACTTGTTCATATCTTTTACTTTCCACTTTTCAGGTCTTTTAAACCATTCAAATCCAAGCTTAGAGACGTAGAGATCGTCAAACGACATTCGTCCCCTTGCACCGATCCTTGCGGAGACAAAAAAATCCTGAAATTCTTCTAAACTTAACTTTTTATTACCGCTTTACCGCTTCAACAAAATGACGTCACTTTCGGGGATTGATGTTTTGATATTGAATTGTATTGTGAGAATTTCCATATTTCTAAGCTTTAATAAATGTCTATATTGTACATATGCTTGTATAAATACTTGTTTTTCTCTTGTTTTCCATACTTGTTTATATTTATGTTCCATACTTGTTTTCCACACAAATTCGTACATATGTATTTTCCATTATGTTTGTTCAAGTGTTGTACATATTTTGTTCCTATAACGTTTGTTCAAGTGTTTGGTTAGGACATTTTCTTTAGGTTTCCGCTTTGAAGAAAAGCATCAGGATGTTTGTAAGGAAGTTACTATCCAAGCACAATAAAGGCGTCGAGCTAACGACGTGAAACAAACGCTTGTTGGGAGGCAACCCAACGGTTTTGAGTTTGTATAGCTTTATGTTTAGTTAGTTTAATTTGATTTTGTTAGATTGTTAGAATTTTTTTGTGTTTTTTCTCAAGCTTTCTATTTTATTAGCTTGAGGGTGCATATTGTGATTGTTCAAGTTTGAGTTTTTCAACAAGAAAATATGTGATGGTAATAAGAGTTTGTAAGAAAGTTGCATTGTCAAGTTATGTCTTTATTACTTTCTACAAAATAGCATGAACATGAACTTTAGGATTTGTACAAATAACATGTTGTTTATTCTCTTGCAATTCTTGTTCATTTATGAGTCAATTTAGTGCATATCCCAAATGTGAGGAAACTTACATTGTTTACTAAATTGCATGGAGAGCGTCAATTATTATTTGAACTCATTTTACTTATGTTTAATCTTTTATTTGTGTTGATTGTGTGAAAGCATGAAAATAATCAAGGCATTTTGTTTGATTTTGAGCAAAACCACTTGACCAAATATTCAATATGCCTTGTGAGTGAGTGAGAATTTGCTTACCCCCTTTAAGCCTTTGTTAGAATCCATGTAAGTGTTGAGCTCATTTTTGTATGGATACTAAATATTTTCTTGAACCCTCAACCATTAATTGTGGTTTTGACTTTTACCCTTACCTTAATACGTTTGATAGTATTCACATTTCAAAGTTTGGATATATTCAAGTTGGGGGAAAGGGTTGGTTGCTATGTGGTTGAGAAAGAAAAAGGCTAAAAAGAAAAGAAAGAAAAAAAGCATTGAAAAAGAAAAATATATCAAATAAATTGTGCTAATAAGTTATGTGAAATGGTTGTAACAAACGATGAAGGAGGAATGAAAAGGTGACATAAATTGTGAATGCTTGAGAATTTGAGAAGTGATGATCCTCATTTGTTTGGGAAAACTTTTTGTTTCATTTACCTTGAAAATTCATTCTTTGCTAACCAAACCACATTACAACCCTTTAAAGCCCTTGTGATTTATGATTTTATACTTTCAATATGATTTTTTTAGATGAATGCATAATTTCAATTGATGTTTTCATGATTGTTGGGTGTGAGTTCAACTCCTCATGTTTGTTTTTCAGCCCTTGATGAAGTTGTGCGTAAGGTGTGATTCATTCTTGAACATATGTATTGCTTTAGAATTTTTGACACATTTTTTGTGCTTGTACTTTGCTTCATTGTTATGGTGTCGCTGTAGTTTAATGGTAAGCATTGTTTTGTGTGTTTTTGATATTTGTACCATACAATTATTTCCGCTTGTAAGAACTTGTTGAGCGTGATTTCTCGGTGATTGCTTTTTCTCTTTAGGTTGATTGATTCTTGTTTGAAGAAAAACAAGTCTAAGTTGGGGAGAGTTTGATGAGTGCTAAATTTTTGTGATTTTTAGTGTGAATAATTATCACTCATCGACTTTATTCATTCGTTTTATACCAATAAACCTTAACTTTTGTGTATATTTTGTATAGTTTAAGTTATAGTTGTCGCTCCCACCAAATGAGGCTAAGTCAAATGGGGTACAGACGCGAACGGTCGGCGAAAGCAGAGAAGGAAATGAATAGAGTCGCCAGCTAGGCATTTTTATCCCGAAGGAAAGGTAATGCTGCATAAACCTAAGAAAGGATGGATAAGACGGTCGCGAACCAGAGAGACTGAGAAAGGGGGTTGGTTACAACCTGGGAAGGTATTAGCACCCAGATTGTCCGCCGTACTCGACGGGATCCACGCTTAAAAGATTTGTGTTTTAAAGGCGTAGTGTCAGTGCAATCTATGTATTAAAGCTGGAAAGAATACAAGTGTTAGTGTCAATGAAAAGTGAAGTGAATAAAAGAAGTGTCAGTGCAAGGAAAAAATGTGAAGCTCAAGACTATGAGGCTTAAAGAGTAATGCTGGAAGGAGGGGGAATATACAGAGACTTTTGTTCGATAACTGTTAAGTTATGCCTACATATCCTCTCGTGCAATGAGGAAGTCAGAACACCGTAGTTCGACTTAAAGAGACTGAAAGATAAATTGACTTGTGAACTGCTTACTTATCTATGCTCAAGTGTGTGACCTGTCTGGCTCAGGTGCTAACTGTCTTGCATTAGACGGAAGAAACAAGTTCTCGTTTGTGAGTGAATGAGGTGAGAAAAGAATCCCGGAGGAGACGATTATTGTTTGTTTTTGTGTTTTCAATCTTTTATTGCTTTTTGAATTTGTCATAGGAAAATGAGCTTAAGCCTAAACCAAGAGTTGGTAAACTCATCACATCCTCCCTCTGATTAGGGGTAATGAGAATACCTCAAGTATGAAGTAAGCACCTCACACTTAATCACCATGATGTAGGATTAATATCATTAACCTACTTGCATTTATTTAGATGTTTTTGTTGTTTTTGTTTAGTGTTGAGTAATGAGATTAAGCCATAATCAAGGATTTAATGGACTCATTACACCATCCTAATAGAAGGATAATAGATGAGAACATTTAAGCTGAGGAAGGCTCCTCAACTTAATCCATGATTAAGGATTAACCTCATGACAAAACAAAGCCTTTATTAAATTGGATTTTAGTTAATGATAAGATGAAGAAGTGAATTTATGGTTTGTAAGACAACCTGAGGGGGACTTGTCCATTAACACTAGGGTTAGTCCTTCTTAACCAGTTAAGGAAGAATTAGAACCCTAATGCAAGGCCCAAGTTACAAGCTTGATGTCTTAGTGATTATTAGATGGATTGATTAAAGGATTTAAACACATTAAGGGTTTAACACTTAGGATTAAAGTTATACACTCCATCCTAATAGAAGGATGCAGGCATAAGCTTAATCACAAAGCCTTAAAACCTTTAGGGTTTAGTCCTTGATTATGGGATGAGAAGAGAAGACTCAAAGATGACACAAAGGCAAAACTAAATGGGGGACTAATCAAACCCTAATTATTATCATACTTGGAGATCCTAGGGTTTGTGAGGCTTAAGAGAGAAATAATCTTCAAAGAGCCACCAAGGAAAGAAGCAGATGCAAGGAGAAAGAGGCAGAGAGAAGCAAGACAACTTGCTTCACTTAAGAAGACAAGTTGCTTGAAGGAAGAAAGTGGGAAAGAGCATGAATGAGCAAGCTCACCCTAATACACAAGATAAAATGCAGCAATGATGCATAAAGGGTATGAGAAGAGATTGTGAGAAGTGAAGGCAAATTCACTTCTCAAAACAACTTACCACCTGCAAAGTTAGCAAAAGGAATGGAATGCAATGAAAATGAGATGAAATGTCATGATGCAAACCAAAGTCAGAAGCATAAACATGATTTTAATGATGCTAAGAGATGATGTAAACACATGTCAAGAGTTGTGGATGATCATACAAGGATGAGGATGCAAATGAAGCATGATTTGAACCATGGAAGTTCATGAAAATTTATGAAATGGAATGGACATATAACATGGCAAATGAATGATGCAATGATCAAACATGATTCTAATATGTCCTAAGATGTATTATGAATCATGTGGATGCACAAAATGTCATGGAAAGTTCTTAAATGCAAGCAAATGAGAGATGGATGCAAAGGAAGGCACAAATTAGGGTTTATACATAACATGCAATGCAAATTTCAAAACCAGAAGAAAATGACATGATAAAAAATTGAAAATGCAATCAAAGATACCCTAAACCTATACAAGTTCACTGCCCAAAGGAGGGGACCTAACTCTTAACCTAGTGCAAGTTATGAATTTCTCAAGTCAATTAGGGTTTTGGGATACCTCACCATGAAAAATACAAAACAAATTGAAAATGAAATATGAATTCAAACCAATTTTACTCTAGAAACTACATGATGTGAAGGATGCAATGCAAGAAGAACCATCATCAAACTCCTCATGGCTAGGCAGAATGAATTTTTCTAAGTTTGAACAAAAATATTGCCTTTAAATGAATTAAATTCCAATGAAAAAGGTCAAAATAGTTCAAGAACCAAAAAGAAATTTGTTTTGAGAGTTTGATAATGTTTCTAAATGTTTTAAAATGCAATATGAATTTTTTGGTGATTTTTAAATACCTAAATGCATTTTTAATTAATTAATTTTCATTAACTAATTAAAAATAAACATTTAAATGATTTAAAAATAATTTTTAATGCAAAAAATAAAAATAAAAATATTTTTGGGTTCTGAAAATTAATAAAATGCTTGACAAAAATTTTCAGAATTTTTCAATGTGTTTTACTATTTTTAATAAAATGGACAAAACAAATGAATGAAAAAGAAAATAAAATGAAATTAAATGAAAAGTACACAGATCCAAGAGTCAGGATTCAAATGGGATGCGCGGGAGTTGACTGGCGCGTGATCTGATGGCTGAGATTCAAACTGGCTGGATTTGAATTAAACCTGATTAATTAATTTAATAAATTAGGATTAGGGTTTTAATGGTGAATCTGGTCCATTCGTTTGCGCGCGGGTCAACCCAAGTCAACAAGATCTATGGCTCACATTCAAACTGAGCCCTAATCGCAATTAATGCACTAATGACTTTCAGGTGGCCGGAAATGACCTCCGGTCATCTTCTCCGGCCACACCTCCCCTGAGATTTTGCTATCTCTCTCCCTAAGCTTCTAAAACTTAATTTTTCTGCCCAGAAATGATCCCCATACACCATACATTAAGAATCAACAAACAAACAACATTTAAAACACATCAAAATTGGGAAATCGAATCAAAACAGTTCTAGGTCAAAAAATTTCAGAACATGAATACATACTCATTTCTCCACCATTTTCAAAACAAAACACATCAGCATGATCAGTGAAGCATAAAGAATCATTTAGGAACTTAAAAATGCATTTCTGGAAAAAATGTTCTTGAGCTCACCTGAACTGGAGCTTTGATCTTTGGAACTTTCTGGCTGCTTCCTTGATCCAAGATGCCTTTAATGAACCCCCTGAGAAGCTTGCAATGCTTGTTTGGAATTTCTTATGGCTGGTTTAAGAGATTGAGGAAGTTCTGTTCAAGGGAAGTGAAAAATCGTGTTTCTGTTTGGGAGGGTTTCAGGATCAAATGATGGTTGGGAAATGATCAGAGGATCATGGTGAGTGGTTCTATGAAATTTGTTTTGAGGTTTGTGGCTTGTGTATTGAGATTCGAAGAAAAATGCATAAAGGGAGGTTTTGGAGAATGCTGACTTGTGGGAGGTTTCAGGCTGTGTTGTGTGTTGTGTTGAGTTCCTTTTGGTACATGTATCAAGTTTGGATAGGTCAGAGAGTTGTTGCCGGCCTAGCTTGATTGGTATGGCTCAACTTGCATAAAGTCAACTTTTTGTGTAAGAGAAGGTATGAGCTGGTTCAGTCATGGTACAAGGGCATGTCTGCTACAACTTGATTCAAGGCTGACCATGGAAATGAATTTGAGGCAATGCAGCAAGTGGATTGGAGTTTATGTGTGGTTTTGCAATTTTGTGATCTTTTGGCCCTTTTGAAGTTTCTTAAAGATCAAGGCATGAAAATGAACAATTCTTTGGTGCATTCTGAATTTTAGGTCATGGTTTATGTTTGTATAATGCATAGAAGTCCATTTGAATTCATATTTTGCCTTGGCATGAGGTTTTGCAACTTTCCCTCTTTGGTACAAAAGTGAAAATTAAGTGATTTTTGCCAACTTTGACAAGCCATAACTTTTGATCCAAAATGAATTAGAATGAGTTCTTGTACTTTTTGAAAATGGGAAGATCCATTATACAACTTTCAATACCAAAGTTTTCTCATTTGAGGCATTTTTGAATCAACAAGAGAAGGTTGAAAAACTTTCCCAAAATGGCAAGTTTTCATTATAAGTCACTTTCCCAAAAAGGCAACTTTGCAAATGGCTTGAAATTCTTCAATTTTGTGAACTTCTAACACCTTCTATGATCAAATAAAGATCATAAACATTCAAAATGATGGAGAATGCCCTTTGGTTGGGTCATTGGGGGCCTCAGATACCCTGATTTTGCACTGACTTGCTCAAGAAGTCAACTCTTAACCAGATGCCTTCCCCATGGAATTTCCTCATGAAAATTGATATGCATGATCCTCATAACATATAGAGACCAATAGAAACAAGAATGACCAAAAAAATTGGAGTTATGGCCTTTGAAACCAAAACCCTAATTTTAGGTCATCTGTGCAGTCAAACCTGGCTCTGCTTCCATGCCTTGCTCAGTTCTTGTGATTCTTTGACTTCCTTGACCTTGTGAGGATATAATATGATGCTTGAATATACATGGACCCCTTTGAAGTGATTGAAGACCTCTGGAGTGGCTCAAATGGCTCTTGGATTGCTCAGATCACAAACCCTAGGTGCAGATGACTTAAAAGCAATGCAGTGAAGCAAAAATGTGGTATGAGATGCTATGATTGAATTTATGCAAATGAAAAGATCACAAGCCATGGTGAAATGAGTGAGGGCAAATTTGGGGTGTTTACAATAGTGTATACATGTAAATATAATTGAGTTTGATTGTTTTTATCTCATTTTTGTAGGTATTCAAGAAATGTTATTTTTTCACTGTGTTCTAGAGCATTGAATAAGTTTTCCAACGCTTCCGAATGTGCATAAAACGAAGTTACAGTTCTCAAGTTATGGTTGAAACAATATCTGATTTTTCTATCATGGTCGCTAGGAGAACTGAAGGTGAGCTCGTTGTGCAAGCTTAGGCGGGTGGAAAGCGACCCAGAAGCATGGAAAAGCAGTATAGAGGAAGAAGCTAAGCCTGATATGGTCACTGGGTGACCTGGAGCTTGCTAGGGGGCGCGAGAATTTATTTTTGCCTATAAAGTAACTTTAAAAAAAATTAGGATATGTTTTTGGGATATTTTAACCCCAAATTTATCACCAACATATTTTTGAGTATAGAGGCTTAGAAACCACATTTGAGCGTATAACATGATGATCCGGAGTTGGATTTGTTTCAATTGGCGTTGACAAACTGAAAGATTCTTGTTCATCTTTTTTCTTCTCTTTGTACCCTCTATTTTTGGGGTTTTGTATGTAAGTACATCTTGATTATATGTATATTTATGGATCAATGTATAAGATATCTTTTACATATCTTTATCAATGTTATCTTTGATTTCAATATTTATCTTAATGGTTTGGATTTCTATAGACATATATGGTTCAAACTCGATTTGAGATGAATATCTATTATATTCTAAAATCTAGACATGGGTTTAGATCTAATATTCACATTGTGTATCAGTTCTTTATGCTCTATGTTGTTGTGTTGCATGAGACATCACTAATGAGACAATACGATTGTTCTCTCAACTTTTTGTTAGACATAACTTCTGTTGTGGGTGATACGTGAGGATATTGATGAGTGATTTAGGCTATTTACAACTGATTGGTAGATTCTTTAAGTATTTGATGGGTAGATGAAATCCAATTCTTGAAGAGTTCTCTCCTCTCTAAAGAATTCATTATTTACTTGTTCATATATTTTACTTTCCGCTTTTCACATCTTTTATACCATTTAAATCCAAGCTTATAGTCGTAGAGTCCGTCGAACGCAATTATTTCCCTTGCACCGATCCCTGTGGAGACGACAAATCCTGAAATTCTTCCAAACTTAACTTTTGCTTGCCGCTTTACTGCTTCAACAAAAATGCAGAGGGAAATGGGGGACCTTTACCTGAAATTCTATCTTCTTTTGTTCCCTATGATGTGATGAACCAAAAGAATGGAGATTTGAAGTGAAAAAAATGGATTAAGAATGAAGGATTTTTTGGTGAATGGTTTGGTTGAAAAACAACTATGACAATAATGGTTGTGTGATCATGTAACTAGTTATTTTGTCAAATATTTTTGGAGATGCATTTCTGAAAAATACCTCACATGCAAAGGTGACAATGTTTACCCCCAAAATTGGTAAACAACCGCTGGCCCTCTAAAGATACCAAAATACCCTCAGTTACTCGTAGGGTCAACAAATTAATCCTAGGACATGTGCTAAAAAGGTTGATTTGTTTATAATGTTTTTGGGAAAAAGGGTCTTGAATCGTTCAACAGGATTTATAAGGTGTTTAAAAACAAAGAAAGAAAGAAAAGCAAGAAATTTCAAAAGTAAATAAAAGAAAGGTTAGACTTGGAAATGTAAACGACTGAAAATGTAAAGAGAAAATAAATGTGAGGCAAAATGTTAAAGTGATGGAAAAGTAAAGGAAAGAATTGTAAAGGAAATGCAGTAAAAGTGCTTGAAAAGGTAAATGACTTTGAAAGATAAATGATTTAAAATAAAGGCTTGTAAAAGATAAATGACTTCAAAGATAAATTTGACATTGAAGGTAAATTTGACATTGAAGATAAATTTGGTGGTGTTTCAATCACGTACATTCTTACTGCACTCTTTTCTCTACACGCGAATACTTTGAGTATACGAAGTTACTAATACATATGATTTCCACACCCTTATTCTAACACTAGACTAAGCTATTTATATACATTATAAAGTAACCATTTTTGACGGTTATTCCTAAGACTATCCTAAGATGATGACACTTGTACCACTAATATGTTGAAGAAGCTTAATCTTGCGCCAGTTATCTCTACATTTGAATTGAAAATCACATAACTTCCCTCCAAACTTGAACATGTTAAACTCATGTAACTACCATTTTCATCAAGACTCAACATGGTCGAATCATCCCAACACTTAGAAACTATTTTAACGTAGAATTTCTCTAAGTACCAAATTTGTAAGTAGGTTCCTTCGACTCTCAACCTTTTAATGAGTAATGTCGAAAACCTCACTTTTAGCTCATAATGAGAAAATTCTATATTAAGCCAAATGACCTCATTAATTGCTAGCGTTGAAATTCAGAGATAGCAAATTGCCCTCCAAAAATGTTCTTTTTTGACCATCTTGATGAAAAGATCATTTTTTGATATTCATCTTTTTGATGCCAACTTAGGTCAGACGAAAGTCTGGTTGGAACTACCTAACCCACGTTCTAAAACTGTTGTGATTCTTCACCCACACGCATAACATTATGTCATAATGACAAAAATCCCAAAAGTCCCATCAGCCGTTTCTACGGCTTTCTGATCATGAGTTTTTCCTTGAAACAATACGCTAACGTCTTTTCCGTTAACTGCTCCCTCAACGCGTCATATCTCAAGTGCCATGTGCCCCACCAAATTACTTTACATTAAGTGGCTAGGCTTCATAACCTCTCATCTCCTCTGCCTATAAATATAGACTTCAGCATAACAAGAAAACCTTTCCAAACTCTTGCAAACATTCGTCTTTTTCTTGCTAAAGTCTCACTACTTTCTTCCAAGAACCCTAAACTCCATTTTCATTTCTATCAATGGCGTCTTCCAAAGCTATTACTTCCTAGACGAAAGGTTAGAAAGCGAAAGCTTTCAACTTTGAACAACTCTTCCTCCCTTCAACGAAATCACTGAGCCAAAAACCATCAAGAATCCCCAATTCGCACCGGAACCCAGAGACGCTAAAACCAAGAGCTTGTATCAGTCTCAAGTAATGACCCCTTTACTGTTAATGACTGTCCTTTTGCTTTATCTGGCCCGCTGGCTACAGTTAAGAACACGGATGAGAAACTAAACAAGTTTTTTCCCTTGCTACCGCAAAACCCAACCTTTAGGGCATAAACATATCCCCAAAGCTGATGACTCATCATCTAGCCCACCTGCTCTCACTCAATTGAACGTGAAGTACCTCCATGATGGTACGAGGTTGGTTAGGGCTGTAAATCAATTTAGTAAATTTGATATTTGGCTAGCCAGATTGGAAAAAACTAAAGCTGACCACTGGAAAACTATAGGGATTTATGATCTATTGATGTTGCCGAAGACTCATATTCCATATTACGTAAACCTTTTGGCTGCTTCACTATATTTATAGGATTGCACCCATTATACTTTTCATCTGCCTTGTGGGATGATTACTCCCACTCTCTTCGACATAACCGCTATTACAAGGCTTCGACCTGATGGTCACACATATGATACTACCATTGACATTGAGGATACTATTGGCTTCAACGAGTCGAAGCTAACATATGTTAGACACTGTGGCTAGTGATCTAGAGGGGGGGGGGGTGAATGGATCACCTCCTTGTTTACAAGGATTTAAAAGATTTTTCAGAGTTTTCAAAGATTAACGGAAATCACGGTCCCAAATATACTTGCGTCTATTCTGGACCAGCCACTAGAAGACCGGACATGTGATAACATGCTGGATTTACAATTGAGATGATAAAGGATTAAACACACAAGCTATAAAAGTGTTGAATGCACCTATCACAAAAGCTATTTCCAATGAATAAAAAACGATTAAAAACGTAAATAGAGATGGAGAAGGAATACAATACGCAGAGATTTGGTAAGGAAGTTCCCCACGTTCGACCTCGCGTGTGGGTACGTCTCCCTCTCAATTTTAAACCGAAATTGAGAACTTTTATATCAATATTGCTGAAATCGTCGTTTACAAGGTTGCTATACAAACACCAGAAATCTATACACCTAGATCTTCCTATTGTATCAACCTTCACTTGATCTGAGCCAAATCAAGATTCCCTGCAAGTAATACAAACAATTCACTGGTTCCACGATCTATTTGCGAAATCTCCCAATTTCCAAACCTTACGCTGCGGCTGAATCTGTCTTGTACACGTGACTAACAAACCCTCAAGAACACCCCCGTTCTTGAAGGAAAACCCAGCTGGTTTTTCCTTGAAACCTTCTTTCACTCTTCAACTCAGCTGGATCTCCGATCGTACCACTGAACGTTATCTCACAAACCTTTAATTCACAGAACAACACTAATTCCTTGTTAATGTTCTTGAATTGAGGTATTTGAGAAGATGATGAAGATGAATTTGATTCTAGGTTTCAATCCCGCTCAACATTGAATTGTCCACACTCAAAATTCCTTTTCTTGATGTGTTGTTCAATGATCCTTGACTTTGAAATTCGTATGCAATTTCTCTGTAACTCTGTACTAACAGAAACACCAAAACATATACTATGCAGATTCTGTTAGAAGTAAAAACAGAAAAATGAATCGATTCAAGACACGAATGAATCGATACATAATGGTATTTATACTGTTATGTATCAATGCATAATATCATGAATTGATACATACTGAACTGATAAACAAAAGCAGAGAAATAAACATACAATGAATCGATGCATGTTTGTATGTGTCGATTCATAGAAGAAATTCCAGAACCATTCTTACAGCATGAATCGATGCATGATGGAATGAATCGATTCATTTTGCGAATTTCCAGAATTATTTCTACAACATGAATCGATGCATGATAGAATGAATCGATTCATTTTGCGTATTTTCAGAAATACAAAGACATTATTAAAAATGAGACAAGAGATATAAAGGCAAGCAATCCATAAAAAGACATTATTAATATGAAGCATATGACAAAAGCACAAACACCTAAAATTTATAATCATACAAAACTAGAGTTGCTCACAAACTCCCCCTTTTTGATGATGACAAATTTTTGAAGTGTGAGAATCACTCCCCCTGAGTTTGTACATGCCTGACATTTTTCACACTCGCCTTTCTCCCCCTTTGTCAACATCAAGAAAGAATGCATAGGTGAAGCAAAATTTCAGTAATACCAAGATATATAAGAAGAATTCACTCACAAAGAATGAAACATAAGAGGCAAACAAATTAGTCAAAAGCAGCAAACAAGCATAGGCATTGAAATTGTTAATTAGAGTTGCGAATTACAGAAACAAACCAAACTCATACAATGTTTAAACATAAAAAAAACAAAGAAACTTAAGCAAGAAACAATGATGTTATGCAAAATGAAATGCAGGCTCAATGAGGAAAGTGGCCACCACAAGACTCCGCATCATCTCTATCGGGGTCTCGGAAACTTGGAGGAGGAGGTGGAAGAGGCATTTCATCAGGATTCTGCCCCATGAAGGCGTAACGCCGGAACCGTCTCTGAACCTCTGTGCTTTGAAATCTTTCCATAATCCCCGGATGCAAACAACAATCATCCATGAAACCAGACATCTCATTATAGAAAACTTGATGCCACTTAACCAAGTCGGTATGCCATGAATGTTGATTATGATACATCCTTGTGTGTTCATCATGCCATTCTTGGTGCTCTTTATGCCATTCCGTTTGTTGGACATGCCACGCACGAGCCTCTTCATGCCGGGCATTGTTTGCAATCTCCATTTGCTCAAACATTTGAGTAAGATATGCCGGAGCAGTAGTAGATGAATTCGGTGGAACCGATGAAGGAGCCGGCTCATAGTTAGTAGGAGACCACCTTTGTGGCACCCACTCACCCCAAGCAGTGTTGGCATTTGCGTCAGGAGGATTTTCTGCATCCTCCATATCTTCATCTGCTTGTTCTTCAACATAAATTTGTTCAGAAGGAACATCAAAGTTGTAGATTCTGGTTTGAGTGCTACGTTCAAAGAAGTAATAGCAGCGACGCTCGATGTCCCATCTATATCCCATGTGAGAGAGAGTAACATTATTGAATTCTTGAACACTAGAAGAAGATAAGAGAGGCACAGGAGGGAAAACCACTTTCCAAAACTTAAGGATTCGCATAATCTGTGCGGCATATGCAAGAGTGGTGTTTTTTGAACTATTCCGCGTAAGAAAGATACGCTTTACAAAGTAATTTGGCCAATTCAATGGGATCTTCTTCTGCAGAATGTACAAAAGATGGATGTCCGGCTTATCCAATCGAGAGTGCCCACCGGACCTTGGATGCAAGATATGTGAAAGAATCCAATGCAAAATTCTGGGAACGCTTTTAATCATACCAGAAGTCAGATGCTCATCATCACCAAGAGGTCTTTCCAATTTTGAAATGGATGCACAATATGCCTTTAGATTAAACTGTGTTTCAAAGTTCTGATCATGCCACATCTGCAACTCAGGCAACAGAGATGGCAGTTTGAACACTTTGGGCCAATCATCAGCCTCAAAACGGTAAGTTCTGGTTCCAATAGAACACTTGAACATGTAACCTTTACCAGTTTTCACACCAGCATAAAACGCACGTATAAAGTCCTCATGGTAATCATCATTAGCAGTTAAAAAGGACCCCAGATTTTGTGCATCGATTAACTTAGCAACTTCTTCTAAACAAAGAGTACGTACATCACTAGTATTGAAAACATGTGGTTTCATGACTAACCTCAACTTAAAAGAAACCTCAAACTCTTAAACAATGGCAGGATGGAGAATGGAGGCCCCAGAGGGAGGAATTTCGGGAACAGAAGGAGCTTGATGGGAAGACTCAACAGGTTCTTTGCCTTTACGTTTTCCTTTTGCTCTAGGAAGCATAACTCTTGGAGGCATAATGATGAGATTAGGGTTTTGAGAGAAGAGGGGTTTTGTGGTGTTAAGGTTAGGAAACTCGAAATGATGTAAATGGAATGAAGAAAGAGATAGAAAAGAGTTTTATAACTGATGGACATGTCATAGCAGTTGCTGATGTGTCGATTCATAAGAAAAAAAAACTGAATTTAAAACAGTATGCGTCGATTCAAGACCTTATGAATCGATTCATTTGACGAATTTTTTTGAAAAACAGGTTGCTATGTATCGATACAAACCACGAATGTATTGATACATACTGTAATTATTTTGACAGATTTAAAAGAAAATGAACATGAATCGATTCAATATGATTGTGATCGATACATAATGCGAAATTTTTGAAATTCAAGTGGCTATGTATCGATACTAGCCACGAATGTATCGATACATACTGTAACAATTTTGAAAGAAATAAAAAAAATGAACTTGAATCGATACAAGATGGTTGGGATCGATACATACTGTAATAATTTTTACAGTGACAAAAGAAATTTAGCATGAATTGAAAAAAAATGGATATGCAAAACAAACATTATGCAAAGTGCAGAATGAATCATAACATTGTATGTATGCTTAAGAATACTTTACAAACAAAATATCAATGCTCAAACATTCATATGTAAAGAAGTACATGTAAGCGAGAAATAATTGCTCAAACATACATTGATCACACAATATCAACAAAGTGAAGAGAGGAACAATATTACCTCCGTCGTAGTAATCTCATGAGGTACGAGTGAAGTCTACATCCAGAACTTAGTAAACACGATGAGATAAATATAAACTAAATCAAACAAACTTAAGACACCAATGCGGAGAGATCAAGAATCCCTAATTCGCGACGAATGTTGAAGAATGGTTCAGTTGCCAAAGTTTTAGTGAAAATGTCAGCAAGTTGATTTTTAGTATCAACATGCTCAAAAACAACATCTCCTTTTTCAACATGATCGCGAAGGAAGTGATGTCTAATCTCAATATGTTTGGTACGTGAGTGTAAAATAGGATTCTTAGTGAGATTAATGGCACTAGTGTTGTCACACTTAATTGGAATGCGTTTTAGTTCAATGTCAAAATCTTGTAGTTGTTGTCTTAGCCACAAAATTTGAGCGCAACAACTACCGGCTGCAACATACTCAGCCTCTGCAGTAGACAAAGCTACAAATACTTGCTTTTTACTATGCCAACTTATTAAAGAATTTGAAAACAGATGACATGTACCACTAGTGCTTTTCCTATCTGATTTGCAGCCAGCAAAATCAGAATCAGAGTAACCTACTAAGCTGCAATCGCTCCCTTTGGAATACCAAAGCCCATATTTAGGTGTTCCATTAAGATACCTAAATATACGCTTGACTGATTTTAAGTGAGATTCCTTAGGATTTGATTGATATCGTGCACACATACACATACTAAAAATGATGTCTGGTCTAGAAGCAGTAAGATACAAGAGAGACCCAATCATACCTCTATACCTTTTGACATCAACACACTTACCATGTTCATCTTTGTCCAAGTTTCCGTTGGTAGGCATGGGAGTGTCAATTGGTTTTGTATTATTCATTCCAAAATGCTTGAGCAGCTCTCTGCAGTATTTTGTTTGACATACTGCTGTACCTTCATCGAGTTGCTTTATTTGGAGGCCTAAGAAGTAGTTCAACTCCCCCATGAGACTCATCTCAAACTCACCCTACATAACATTAGAAAATTCTTCGACCAAGTGTATGTTAGTTGAACCAAAAATTATATCGTCTACATAAACTTGAACTAAAAGAATGTGCTTTCCTTTGTGTTTAATGAAAAGTGTATTATCCACTTTACCTCTAGAATATCCATGATCAAGTAGAAATTTTCTAAGTCTTTCGTACCACACACGGGGTGCTTGCATAAGACCATATAAAGCACGCTTTAATTTGTAAACATGATCTAGATATTCAGAATTTTCAAAACCGGGAGGTTGTGAAACATATACTTCTTCATTTATGACACCATTTAAAAACGCACTATTTACGTCCATTTGGTAAAGCTTGAAATTCATAGAACACGCATAAGCAAGCAAAAGACGTATAGCTTCAAGGCGAGCCACTGGAGCATAAGTCTCCTCATAATCTATGCCCTCCTCTTGGTTATACCCTTGTGCTACTAAGCGTGCCTTGTTTCTAGTTATCACTCCGCTTTCATCAAGTTTATTCCTAAACACCCATTTAGTACCTATGATGTGATGATCTCGCGGACGAGGGACAAGTTCCCAAACGTCATTTCTTTTAAATTGATTAAGCTCTTCTTGCATGGCCATTAGCCAAAATTCATCAATCAAGGCCTCTTTAGCATTTTTAGGTTCCACTTGTGATACAAAAGTGAAGTGAGAACAAAAGTTACTTATCTTAGAACGAGTCAAAACTCCCTTTGAAATATCTCCCAATATATTGTCTATAGGGTGGTCTTTAGAGGATTTCCAAGCTGGTGGAAAGTCCTTCACTTCAGATGTTCCTTCCTCTTTATCTTTTTCATGAACAGTATCTTCCTCCTTCTCAATTTCAGCCGTTTCAGATTGATCAATTTTCGAACCAGCTTCTTTGAGTATGTCTTCTGTAGATACACCTGCATCATCAAAAGAGATACCTTTTCCGACAATTTTTGGGTAAGACTCATAAAAAGAAACATGGACAGATTCTTCAACAGAAAGTAAACGCCTATTATACACTCTATATACTTTGCTTAATTGAGAGTATCCAAGAAAAATACCTTCATCAGCTTTGGCATCAAACTTCCCAAGATTTTCCTTACCATTATTTAAAACAAAACATTTACAACCCAACACATGAAGATGAGACAAGTTTGACTTTCTACCTTTTAAAATTTCATAAGGAGTTTTATTCAAAATAGGACGAATTAAAATCCTGTTCAGAACATAACAAGCTGTGCTAATTGCATCAGCCCAAAAGTATTTTGGTAATCCACCCTCATTGAGCATTGTTCTTGCCAATTCCTCTAAAACTCGATTTTTGCGCTCCACAACACCATTTTGTTGTGGAGTTCGAGGAGCTTAAAAGTTATGCTCAATGCCATACTTGTCACAATACTTATCAAAGAGATGGTTTTGAAATTCATCTCCATGATTGCTTCGGATTGTAACTATTTTAGAATTCATTTTGTTTTGGGACAGCTTTGCAAAACTTTTAAAAGCTGAAAAAGTTTCATCTTTGCTATGAAGGAATATAGTCCAAGTGAATCTAGAGTAGTCATCTACTATTACGAAACCATAATAGTTTCCACCTAAGCTCTTTGTCCTAGATGGTCCAAAGAGGTCCATATGGAGAAGCTCAAGGGGTCTTGAAGTTGAAATTATGTTTTTAGATTTAAAGGAGACCCTTGTTTGTTTCCCCATTTGGCAAGCATCACATAGGTGGTCTTTTGAAAATTTTATTTTTGGAAGACCTACTACTCGATCCTTAGATACAACCTTATTAAGCAAATCGAAATTAACATGCGCTAAGCGTCTATGCCACAACCATGAATCATCATTTAGGGCCACTAGACATTTAGTGCTTGTTAGAGATACACTCAAAAGATCAAGCATATATATTTTGTTTACTCTTACACCCTTAAACACAACATTTTGTTCGGTATGTTCAATTTTGCAACAAGTTTTTGTGAAAGAAACTTTATAACCTTTGTCGCATAATTGACTTATACTCAACAAATTGTGTTTAAGTCCCTCTACAAGATGGACATCAGAAATAGTAGTGGTAGAGGGATTACCTACACTACCTTTACCAAGTATAGCTCCTTTGTTATTGTCTCCATAAGTAACATACCCCTTCTTCTTTGCTTTGAAGTCAATAAAAAGTGATATGTCACCCGTCATGTGCCTTGAACACCCGCTGTCCAGAAACCATCTTCTTTCCACGGATGCAAGACACTCATCCTACAATATCAAAAGAGAGAGGTAGGTACCCAATTTTCATTGGGTCTAAGTGGGTAAGTGGTAACATGGTTGTCTTTAGGCTTCCATTGATAAATACCTTTAGGCACTAGAAATCTTCTAAATTTGCATTTTTCAATGGTATGGCCAGCATGACAACAATAATGAGAAACACTACGATAATGTTGTTGTTTATGATTGGTCCTTAAATCCTTTGGAACAAAATAATATTTTGCATATGGAGGATTTAATGACTTTTTGAACAACCTAGTATCAATGGTATAAGTAATCTTAGGTTGCAAAGCTTTTTCCAATTTGACTCTAAGAGAAATAACCTCTTGTTGCCAAATATGACAAGCTTCACAATGTCTTATTTTACTACAACCATCAATATCAATAACTTTTGAATTTTCTGCAATGCTAGCTTTCAAGTACTCTAAATCTTTTTCAGCATGTTGTACTTTACCTTCCAAGTATGAAAAAATTTGTTTATCGGAAGATAATCTTTTAAATGCTTCTATAGCTTCATTATGCAGTTTTTCAAAAGCTATTTTCAATTCAGAAAAGGACATAGAAGAGAAATTGTTATAATAAGATTGTTTTACCTTTTTATCATCACTTTTCTTCTTGTGGTGGGACTGATTTTTGGTGTGAGCCATAAGACACAAATTTGCGGTTTCATCGCTATCACTTGAGCATTGTGTACTTGATGAATCACTATCACTTTCCCAAGCAATGTAAGCTCTTCTTTGCTTATTATACCTTTTTGGTGGAACTTTTCCTTTATCCTTTTTTTTAAAGGACAATCCGTCTTATAATGTCCGAACTTGCCACAATTAAAGCAAGACCCTCTTTCTCTATTCTTCTTAATCTCTTCCTGTTTTGAATCTATAGATTGTCTTCTAAACTTTATGAGATTTTTGTCGGAATGCTTGATTCCATTCTTTCGAATGAATCTATTATATTTCCTAACAAAAAGTCCCATTTCTTTGTCACCGGAGTCTTCATCACTACTTGACTCATTGTTGCTTAGCTCTTTTTGTGAGGACTTTGAGTTATAAGCCACAAGAGCTATAGGCCTCTTCTCACCCTCTTTGTCTTTATTCTTATCCTTTCCCTTTTTACTTTTGTTCTCAAACTTTTCTAGACTTTCTAGTTCTTACTGATGTTCCTCCAGCTTTCCAAACAAAGTAGTCATTGTGAGTGTCGTTAGATCGTTGGCTTCCTTGATATCTATTACTTTAGGTTGCCATTCCTTGCTAAGACATCTCAAAATTTTATTAGTAGCAATATCATTGGAAACAAGTTTTTCAAGTGCATTCAACCGATTAATGAGATGAACAAATCTCTTTTGCATGTCGGGAATAGATTCTCCTTGTTTCATGCGAAAGAGTTCGAACTCTTGATTAAGTGTGTTAATGCGGGACTGTTTTACTTCAGTTGTGCCTTCATGTGCAATTTCTAAAGTGTCCCACATTTCTTTAGCTGTCGAGCAATGGGATACTCGATAATACTCATCTACACTAAGTGCTGAAATTAGCATATTTCGAGCTCTCCAATCACTTGACCACTTTTTCTCATCTTTCTCATCCCAATCATCTTCTGGTTTAGGTACTATGGCACCTGCCTCATTCATCATGGTAATTTGAAAAGGACCATTTTGAATGGCAGTCCATACGCGCCTATCCACTGAATTTATGTGAACTCGCATGTAGTCTTTCCAGTAGCCATAATTTTCACCATTGAAAACAGGAGCTCTATTATACGCCCCCTTTGGTTCAGAATCCATAACATTACAGGCAGCCACAAAGCACCAGCGAACCGGGGCTCTGATACCACTTGTTAGACGCTGTGGCTAGTGATCTAGAGGGGGGGGGGGGGTGAATGGATCACCTCCCTGTTTACAAGGATTTAAAAGATTTTTCAGAGTTTTCAAAGATTAACGGAAATCACGGTCCCAAATATACTTGCGTCTATTCTGGACCAGCCACTAGAAGACCGGACATGTGATAACGTGCTGAATTTACAATTGAGATGATAAAGGATTAAACACACAAGTTGTAAAAGTGTTGAATGCACCTATCACAAAAGCTATTTCCAATGAATAAAAAACGATTAAAAACGTAAATAGAGATGGAGAAGGAATACAATACGCAGAGATTTGGTAAGGAAGTTCCCCACGTTCGTCCTCGCGTGTGGGTACGTCTCCCTCTCAATTTCAAACCGAAATTGAGAACTTTTATATCAATATTGCTGAAATCGTCGTTTACAAGGTTGCTATACAAACACCAGAAATCTATACACCTAGATCTTCCTATTGTATCAACCTTCACTTGATCTAAGACAAATCAAGATTCCCTGCAAGTAATACAAACAATTCACCGGTTCCACGATCTATTTGCGAAATCTCCCAATTTCCAAACCTTACGTTGCGACTGAATCTGTCTTGTACACGTGACTAACAAACCCTCAAGAACACCCCCGTTCTTGAAGGAAAACCCAACTGGTTTTTCCTTGAAACCTTCTTTCACTCTTCAACTCAGCTGGATCTCCGATCGTACCACTGAACGTTATCTCACAAACCTTTAATTCACAGAACAACACTAATTCCTTGTTAATGTTCTTGAATTGAGGTATTTGAGAAGATGATGAAGATGAATTTGATTCTAGGCTTCAATCCCGCTCAACATTGAATTGTCCACACTCAAAATTCCTTTTCTTGATGTGTTGTTCAATGATCCTTGACTTTGAAATTCGTATGCAATTTCTCTGTAACTCCGCACTAACAGAAACACCAAAACATATACTATGCAGATTCTGTTAGAAGTAAAAACAGAAAAATGAATCGATTCAAGACACGAATGAATCGATACATAATGGTATTTATACTGTTAGGTATCAATGCATAATATCATGAATCGATACATACTGAACTAATAAACAAAAGCAGAAAAATAAACATACTATGAATCGATGCATGTTTGTATGTGTCGATTCATAGAAGAAATTCTAGAACCATTCTTACAGCATGAATTGATGCATGATGGAATGAATCGATTCATTTTGCGAATTTCCAGAATTATTTCTACAGCATGAATCGATGCATGATAGAATGAATCGATTCACTTTGCGTATTTTCAGAAATACAAAGACATTATTAAAAATGAGACAAGAGATATAAAGGCAAGCAATCCATACAAAGACATTATTAATATGAAGCATATGACAAAAGCACAAACACCTAAAATTTATAATCATACAAAACTAGAGTTGCTCACAACATATACCCTTTTCATCAAATATCATTCCAAACCCAATGACAAGGAAGTTTCTGACCAGGAGCACATTGCTTTCTTTACTCTCTGGCTATCCAGATATGTCTTCTGCACCAAGTCCTTACAAGTGGCGAAGAAATATCTTCCCTTGGCAAACCAGCTCCATAACAACAGAGGGGTTTACTTGAGTGAACTCATTTTAGCTAGTCTCTACGAGTCTCTTAGTAAAGGTGTGACTCGATTGAGGAACCCATGAAGCACCTCTGGTGCCATGAGTCTTACTGGCCCTCTCTGGCTCCTTCAACTCTGGATAAATGCCACTTTTGAACCAGTACTTCCCAGAAAAGGAAAAGTTGATCAGGAATCAGAGGAGATCAGGATCAGGAGCACTGAAGGTGTCCGACTGGCAAAGCTTACTCCTAATGATGAAGGAGAAACCCTAAAAGGGGCCTTTTCCAACTATATAATGATGTTTGCACATCAATATGATTTTGTTCCATTCATGGCTCCTTTTGCTGAAAGGACGTGTGACCCTAAATGGTTTACTCGGGCTTTCCCAAATTCCCCTTCAAAGAAGCTCTACATGGACACTATTTCAGTTTGGGAAGCCTTTTTGATTCCCATATTTTTTGTTTATAGGCTGAATGGTGGGAATTCAGACGGTTCTTATTGCTTATCAACAAAACCTGGTTTTCAGGCAGTTTGGCTGGCCAAGAGCTTCCCTAAATGCCTTTATGAAAGAAACGGCCAGGTCATTTTCTCCAACAACCTCTTCGACGAATATGACATTGCTGACACCTTCGCTAGATGGGATGCCCAAAAAGCAGTCCTATCCCCTATCTATTTTCAACCTACAATCCAATGCACCCATATCTTCAATGATTGGTGGCGCAAATACTACAGTGAGAACTTCCTCACTGCCATTGAATTTTCTGCCCAACTTGACCTTGCTTTTGTTAATGTGCAGGAGAAGGTCAAGAAAAGTAAGTCCACTCACATCAAAGACATACAAGCTTTTCAAAATTACTTTGAAACTGTCTATCGACCAGATGATCTTACTCGAACCGTTCGTGAGGCTGCTGTCACATTGAAGGAGAAATTTTTTCAAAAGATGGATAAGTTAAAAATCCCTTCTAACGTTCCTCATGAGAAGCGTTATGAGGTGTCTTTTTGACTCTTTCCACAAACATTTCCTCAGCTTCCTACTGCTGATTTTGGAGTGGCCCTTGCCCCTCCATTTCTAGACTGGTTCGTCTGTCGGGATTCAATTAAAATCCTTCGACAACAGTCTCAACCGAAAGCCCAAAGGGTGGTTGCGACTAAGCACACACTGGAAAGTTTCAAAGGGAACCTTCATATAGGGCTAAAAGACGTTCACGTCAAATCCGACATATATGAAGGTTTGAGGTCTTTATTTACCCCTTGCTGAGTGATCAATTATTAACTCATAACAATTGTTTTTGCCATTTCCAACAGTTACCAGAAGAACCACTGCCAACAAAGGCGTGTTAATATAGACTAAAAACAAAGAAGGCACTAAGGTATTTCATAGCCCTATTTTCTGCAACTTCACATGTGTTATGTAATACCCTTTCTACCCCATCACAGATTAAGTAATTTAATCAATTATTAGAGTAAAATTCATAAAAAGGGCATCACATTTACTTCTTGAAAAACAAAAGTCAAAACATCAACTAGAGTCCTGTCCCGTAACACGGGTTCATAAAATCATGAAAACAACATAAATATTTTTTTCATAATTATGCAACGGAAAAACAAATAAGTCATAAAAATCCTCTTCAATTAAACTAAACTCACAAATCATCTCAAATATCATTTTACCAAGATAGTCAAATAAACTTAACATATTAATCCAATTAAAAATAAACATTCAAGCAAAACCCATCCCGATGTTACAGGACCAAAGCAGGACTCCACTTCTAACTAACTCGATGACTCACTATCTCTAAGCTAAGAACGCACCGTGCTAACCTTGATTATCTGCAGGATGACATAATAGACCATCACCAGAAGGTAGACATGGTGAGTAAATTCACATTCCATAATATAATCTAGAATTTAGAATTCAAAACAAAACAACAACAACAAAATTATTTACAACTCATATATACATATCATCATCATCATCATCGTCAAGTCATAGAAATATTCATCGTGCTAATTTAGTACACATCACCACATACAACTCATCATTTAATACACATCACCAAATAAAACTCATCATTACACAAAACATTAATGCATTCATGCCATGCCATTTAGAATGAAATGCAACCTCTTACTAATGCATGTGGTACCGAAACATCCTCATGTGATGAAAACTGGGCCATCAACCCTCCCCAAAGGGAGCACATCATAAACATCATATCAGTTCAATCCACACAATGGGATTGAAGCTACCAATGAACCAAAGTCCCCTCATAAATCCAATGCCATGAATGCAAGACACAATATACATCAATCATCCTCAAAACATCACAACATTGCATTTGCAATCATATTTAATCAATTATACCTCATACATCATTCATAACATTATATACATACTCATGGGACATCATAAATCACACTCATCCTACATCATATCTCTACATCATGAAATCATACATCATAACTCAAGAAACATCAAATAATTTCTCATACATCACTTAATTACTAACTCTACTCACATAGCCTCCAAGACACATTATTTGACAACTTCACAACGTCATGGCAACCTAGAATATACTACCTTAAAATTTTTTTTAAAAAATAAGACATTTTCTAAGTTTTCCATGGCTCGCTAAGCGCCCACTTCACTGTCTTTTCTCTCTAAACGAGCTTCACGATTCTGCAAAATTTTTTTCTGCGATTTCAGCCTTCTCCCTCTGCGACAAAACCCCTCCAAAATTCACAATTCATCAGCATTACACCATAAAACCTCATTAACATCAATATTTATCATAACAACATCATTTATATCATATACATCACTGTATTCATCTAATTCATCATGTAATCATCCTCAATAACACAAATCATAAAAATCAAACCCTATTCCCTATCTACACCATAAAACCCCAAAATTCATTCCCACATTATATTATCGAAAGGAAAATACTCCCCATACCTTAATTCCATAAGCTTTCGATAAATTTTTCGCAATTTATCTCTAGCCTCCAAGCCCCCACTTCTCTTCTTCTCCATAGCTCTTTTCCCCAAAAGCGCGATCGTTCCAAATGACTGCTCTTTCCAACTTTTCCCTATTTTGTCACTCTTTCCCCTAGGACCCCTTTTAGTCTTTCCCCATAAAACTCTCACTTATCCTCAACCAAAAGACCACCATGCCCCCATGCCCCCATCCTCTAATTCCTTTTATTTTATTTAATTAATCCCAAATAATACATTAAACCCCATATACTTAATTATTCTAATTATTATTAAAATAATAAGCTACCCTCAAACTTCACAAAATATCAACAAACATAACAAACATCATAATTCACAAGAACACACATCAATATAATTAAAATCGACTTTAGGGTGTTACAAATATCCCCCACTTAAGAATTTCCGTCCTCGAAAATGTACCTGAAGCAAACAACATCGGATACGACTCCTTCATCTGATCCTCTCGCTCCCAAGTCCAACTATCACCAGCTGGTCCACCCCACAATACCTTCTCCAAGGTAATCTCCTTACCCCTTAATCACTTCATTTCTCTGCCATCTATTGACACTTGTGAAACCTCTATAGTCAAATTATCTCTCACTCGAACATCATCCACCTGAATCACATGTGATGGATATGCAATATACTTCCTCAACTGTGACACATGAAACACATCATGCAAATTCACAAGTGATGGTGGTAATGTAATCCGATAAGCCACCTCCCCAACTCTCTGCGAAATCTGATACGGTCCAATGAAACGCGGAGTGAGCTTTCTGGACTTAAAATCTCGCCCGACACCAGTCACTAGAGTAACCCTCAAGAACACGTGATCTCCTTCTTGAAATTCAAGTTCTTTCCTCCTCTTATCATGATAACTCTTTTGACGACTCTGAGAAGTCTTCATTCTCTCCCAAATCATCTTAATCTTTTCAGTCGTCTCTTGCACAATCTCAGGTCCGAGTACAACACTCTCGCCTGACTCATACCAACACAATGGAGTCCTACACCGCCTCCCATACAATGCTTCATACGGAGCCATACCAATGCTCGCATGAAAACTATTGTTATAAGTAAACTCAATCAACGGTAAATGATTATCCCACACACCTCCATGATCCAACACATAAGCCTTCAGCAAATCCTCTAAGGATTGGATAGTCCGTTCTGTCTGACCGTCTGTCTGTGGATGATAAGCATAACTCATCCCTAACTTGGTTCCCAAAGCATCTTGCAAACTCTTCCAAAATCTCAATGTAAATTGTGGATCTCTATCTAATACAATACTCAACGGTATCCCATGCAACTTCACAATCTCATCAATATACCTCTCTGCTAGTTTTGACATGGAATGATTAATCTTCATTGGCAAGAAATGTGCCAACTTAGTTAATCGATCAACAATTACCCAAATGGAATCATTTCCCTTCACCGTCTTCGGCAAACCAGTCACAAAATCCATAGAAATGCTATCTCATTTCCATTCCGGAATACTCAATGGTTGCATCATACCTAAAGGCTTTTGATGTTCAACATTCTATTTCTAGCAAACCAAACATGCATACACAAACTCCGCAACATCTCTCTTCATACCCGGCCACCAAAACAACTTTTGTAAGTCATGATACATCTTAGTCGCACATGGATGAATACTCAACCTACTTCAGTGCCCTTCCTCTAAAATACTCTTCTTCAATTCTGGAATATCAGGAACATACACTCGATCACGAAACCTCATCATACCATTCTCATCAATACGGAACTCTCCTTCGTTACCTTGGGTAATCAAAGTCATATGATCAACCAACTTCAAATATAGTTGTTGTCCTAAATGGATCTCTTCCACAATATCATTAGTCAATTTCAGCATACCCAACTTCACACTTTTAGATGTAGGTTCATACAACAAACTTATATCTCTGAATTGCTCAATCATCTCAAGTTCTTTCACCATCATCGTCAACATGTGCAAAGTCTTCCTACTCAAAGCATTTGCAACCAAATTAGCCTTACCAGGGTGGTAACTCAAATCAAAATCAAAATCCTTCAACATATCTAACCATCTTCTCTACCTCATGTTTAATTCCTTTTGATCAAACAAGTATTTCAAACTCTTATGATCACTGAACACCTCAAACCTCGATCCAAACAGATAGTGCCTCCAAATATTTAACATAAAAACCACAGCCGCTAACTCTAAATCATGGGTAGGATAGTTCATCTCATGAACACATAATTATCTAGAAGCGTAGGCAACTACTTGACCATTCTGCATCAAAACACCACCAAGAACGATCTTAGAAGCATCACAATGCACCATCAAAGATTCATTTTGATTCGGTAAAATTAAAACTGGAGCGGTAGTCAACCTCTTCTTCAATTCTGCAAAACTCTTCTCACAAGAAACATCCCATACATAAGCTTTACCCTTTCGAGTCAACTGCATCAAAGGTAAATCCAACTTAAATAAAACCCTCTATAAACTTTCGGTAATAATCGGCAAACCCAAGAAAACTTCTGACCTCGGTAGCAGACTTCAGAGTATCCCAATTCAATACGGCATCAATATTCGAAGGATCCACATAAATTCCACCATTAGAAATCACATGGCAAAGGAAACTCACCTCCTTTAACCAAAACTCACACTTAGACAACTTAGCATACAACTTCTTCTCTCTCAACACTTGTAATACAATCCTCAAATGTCTCTCATGTTCTTCTTCTGACCTTGAATAAATCAGAATGTCATCAATAAAAACCACTACAAACTTATCCAAATACTCATGAAAAGTCTGGTTCATATACTCCATAAATACACCAGGTGCATTAGATAAACCAAAAGGCATCACATTATGTTCATAATGACCATACCTCGTCCGAAAAGTTGTCTTAGGAATATCATCTGCTTTGACTCGAATCTGATGATAAACCGAGCTCAAATCAATCTTGTTAAAAACACAAGCTCCCACCAACTGATCCATCAAATCATCAATCCTCGAAAGTGGATATTTATTCTTAATAGTCACCTTATTATACTATCGATAACCGACGCACAACCTCATACTACCATCCTTCTTCTTAACCAACAACATAGGAGCACCCCATAGAGAAAAACTTGGACGAACAAATTTCTTATCAAGAAGTTCTTCAAGTTGTTTCTTCAACTCACTCAATTCAGAAGCCGACATCCTATAAGGAGCCATCGACACTGAACTAGTACCAGGTACTAAATCCACATAAAACTCTACTTCACGCTCCGGTGGTAAATCACTAATATCATCCGGAAACACATCAAGAAATTCTCGGACAACAGGTAATTTGAAACCTACTTGTTCACGGTCAACTTGCAATGCCGCAAACAAAGCAAACATCTGGGCTTCATCTGCTAAAACTTCATGCACCTGCTTCGTAGATAGAAACGTCATCTCCCCACACTCATTAAACTCTGGAAACTCCACCGTCTTTGCATAGCAGTTGATATGCACAAAGTTAAACTCTAACCAATTGATCCCCAGAACAACATCCATATGGCGCAAAGGCAAACACACTAAATCCATCAAGAAATTCTTACCATAAACGGTCAAGGGACACTTCAAACACACACAGTTAGTCGTAACTGAACCTTCAACATACATTTCAATCAACATACTACCATTCATAATAGTCAAAGGTAAATTCAACCTAGTCACATACTCAATCGAAATAAACGAATGAGTAGCCTTAATATCAATTATAGCGACCAATTAAACATCATTAATAAAACAAGTAACTCTAATCAAGTTGTCTTTCTTCTGAGCATCTGAGCCACTCAGAGCAAACACTCTACCAGTAGTCTGAGATGCAGTAGCAGCCTTCTTCAGTTTCTGGCACTGAGTACTGATATGTCCCTCTTCACCATAATTAAAACAAGTTGGTTCAACACTCGTACACTTATTCTTCATATGGCCCTTCTTACCACACTTATAGAATCTTACCACAGTATCAGTACACACATCAAATTTGTGACCTGCTTCGCCACACTTATAGCACTTGATAGGAGTAGAATAAGTTCCCCCACTTGGCTTCTCCCCATCATTGCCCTTCTGCTCCCCCTTGTCATTTGGAGTCGCATAAGGCTTCCCTCGAAACTGACCCATGTCTTTCTTCTCACTCACCTGCTTGTAGTGAGAAGACCTAGCTCGACTATCCTCATCATAAATCCTACTCTTATCCACAAGTTTAGCATACCTGCGGATCTGCTGACAACCAATCACTTTCTTGATTTCCGGTCTTAGCCCATTTTCAAATTTCAAACACTTGGACAACTCAGCATCATCACGGTTGTAGTGAGGACAAAACTTCACCAACCTCTCGAACTTGACAGCATACTTTGCCACCGTCATGTTCCCCTAATTCAGCTCCAAGAACTCAACCTCTTTCTTGCCACGAGCGTCTTCAGGAAAATACTTACTCAGAAATTCTCTCCTGAACACATTCTAAGTTATTGCAGCCCTAACTCCTTCCAATCTCTGACGGGTATTATCCTACCAATCCTCAACTTCCTCAACCAGCATATTAGTGCCGAACTGCACCTTCTGAGCATCAGAGCATGCCATAGTTCTGAAAATCTTCTCAATCGCCTTCATCCACTTATGGACATTCTCCGGTTCATGAGAACCCTCGAACTTGGTTGGATTATTCCTCTGAAAAACCCCCAAGGCATGAAACTCATCACGAACATTGTTCTGCATCGTAGCCTGAGCAAGTGCAGCTACCACATCCACAAGAGCATGATTTGAAGCCATTCTACAAATCACCAACAACATCAGAAAACAACTCCACCTCAAAACACTCAAACTCAAAAATTGACACGACACGATCGACAGACCGACCTGCTCTGATACCACTAATGTAACACCCTTTCTACCACATCTCAGATTCAGTAATTTAATCAATTATCAGAGTAAAATTCATAAAAGGGCATCACATTTACTTCTTGAAAATCAAAAGTAAAAATATCAACTAGAGTCCTGTCCCGTATCACGGGTTCATAAAATCATGAAAACAACATAAATCTTTTCTTCATAATTATGCAGCGGAAAAACAAATAAGTCATAAAAATCCTCTTCAATTAAACGAAACTGATAAATCATCTCAAATATCATTTTATCAAGATACTCAAATAAACTTAACATCTTAATCCAATTAAACATAAACATTCAAGCAAAACTCATCCCGATGTTACTGGACACAAAGAAGGACTCCACTTCTAACTAACTCGACGACTCACTACCTCCGAGCTAAGCACACACCAAGCTAACCTTGATTATATGCAGGATGGTATAATAGACCATCACCAGAAGGCAGGTAGGGTGAGTAAATTCATATTCCATAATATAATATAGTATTAAGAATTCAAAACAAAACAACAACAACAAAACCAATTACATCTCATCTATACATATCATCATCATCATCATCATCATCATCATAAAGTCATAGAAATATTCATCATGCTCATTCAGTACACATCACCACATACAACTCATCATTTAATACACATCACTAAATACAACTCATCATTACATAAAACATCAATGCATTCATGCCATGTCATTTAGAATGAAATGCAACCTCTTACTAATGCATGTGGTACCAAAACATTCTCATGTGATGTACACTGGGCCATCAACCCTCCACAAAGGGAGCACATCATAAACATCATATCACTTCAATCCACACAATGGGATTTAAGCTACCAATGGACCGAAGTCCCCTCATAAATCTAATGCCATAAATGGAAGACACAATATACATCAATCATCCTCAAAACATCACAACATTGCATCCACATTCATATTTAATCGATTATTCCTCATACATCATTCGTAGCATCATATACATACTCATGGGACATCATACATCCCACTCATCCTATATCATATCTCTACATCATGAAATCATACATCATAACTTAAGACACATCAAATAATTTCTTATACATCACTTAATTACTAACTCTACTCACATAGTCTCCAAGACACATTATTTGACAACTTCATAACGTCATGGCAACCTAGAATATACTACCTTAAAAATAGTTTTCAAACATAAGACATTTTTCTGTTTTCGAAAGCTCGCTAAGCGAGACCTCACTCTTGCTAAGCGCCCACTTCACTGTCTTTTCTCGCTAAGCAAGTTGTAGCTCACTAAGCGAGCTTCACGATTCTGCAGATTTTTTTGTTGTTGCAATTTTAGCCTTCTCCCTCTGCGACAAAACCCCTCCAAAACCCACAATTCATCAGCATTACACCAGAAAACCTCATTAACATCAACATTCATCATAACAACATCATTTACATCATATACATCATTATATTAATCTAATTCATCATGAAATCATCCTCAACAACAAAAAATCACAAAAATCAAACCCTATTCCCTATCTACACCACAAAAACCCCAAATTCATTCCCACATTATATTATTGAAAGGAAAATACTCCCCATATCTTAATTCCGTAAGCTTTCGATAAATTTTTCGCAATTTCTCTCTAGCCTCCAAGCCCTAGCTTCTCTTCTTATCCAGAACTCTTTTCCCCAAAAGCGCGATCGTTCCAAATGATCGTTCTTTTAAACTTTTCCCTCTTTTGTCACTCTTGCCCCTAGGACCCCTTTCAGTCTTTCCCTATAAAATCCTCACTTATCATCAATCAAAATACCACCATGCCCTCATCCTCTAATTCCTCTTATTTTATTTAATTAATCCCAAATAATACATTAAACCCCATATACTTAATTATTCTAATTATTATTAAAATAATTAGCTACCCTCAAACTTCACAAAAACATCAACAAACATCATAATTCACAAGAAAACACATCAATATAATTAAAATAGACTTTGGGGTGTTACACGTTCACCTCCTAATGCTTGGTCTTCCTTTTAGACAATCAATAAGCCTTCAACATCCCCAAGAAAGGGAAAGAGGCTTCGAGTGCGGCCACCCCAGCAGATGATGATGAGTCCCCTGAGGAGCAGCCCCTCAAGAGGAAAAGGAAGACTGTACAATCTCCTAGTGATGCTGGCCAACATTCTTCCAAGGTGGCGAAAGTTGTGAAAAAGGCACCTTCAATAGGTTGTGTCAAAGATGAACTTCCTACCCCTGTGGTGAAGCCTACTGGTGGTGCCCCTGAGAGTGCCAACTCCAGTCCAGGAGGTGAAGAAAATGAGGTATTTAATTTTGCCTCTTATCTTTTAATCTCTTTTTCCAACTTCGACTTAACTCTCCTTCGACTACTACAACTTTTCCCACAATCCTTTTAAACAACCAAGGTGAGCCAACTCATCACCCAACTTCTAATTTTGGCTCTGGCTATAGTTCTGTAAGTGAGATTAACCAACCCATTAATACAACAGTTGTTCCTCCCCTTATGAATAAAGTTAAATCCCCTACTCAACAGTCTCACACTGATTATTCTGATCATGAGCGTGATGACCTTTCGATCAAAGACTATGTTGGCCAAGGAAGCCATATTGCCAGGGCAATACATGCAATTTTTGCTGAAGAGGTAGAAGTTGAGAAGACTGAAGGACCTACCCCCTAAAATCCAAAAGAACCAGATCAAATAGGAGAACCACAAGCTGATGCTTAGGATATTGAAATAAACAGTCCAGAGTAGGAGGAAGAAAAGGAGGAAGAAGAGGCTGAGAGCGAGGGTGTGACCAACAAAACAAAGATGAGGTCAATGAAGAAAACGTGCTTGAAAAGACTCATCAACCCTTGTTTGAGAAAAATCCTCAATTCCCCCTTCCTCATAGCTTTTGACCCCAAAGGCAGACGTAACTGGTGATCTCCTGTTGGCCCTGAAGTGGTCGAACCTAGGGAGTAAGCCAAACTGAAGGTTAGGAAGAGTTTTGGCTCTTCTGAAAGCAGTTCTTTGGAAGCTCCTAGGGCTTCAGCTCCAGATGACTTTGTTGGCCCTCTTCTGAAAAAGATCAAAGATAAATTATTCAAGAGGGATATTCATCTTACCCTGAATGCTGATCCTACCGCCCATATCTTCCTAAAGGAGTCTCTGGACCAAATGGATCTTTCGATAGTAGACCCCAAAATCTCCAGCGCTCTTATGGAACTGACCACTATGGTGAACCAGATGTCTGATGATTTTAAACTCCTTCCAAAGGTTGAAAAAACCATTGAGTCAACTGACATCAAGAATGGTAACACGTGGGATTAAGCAAGGGAAGCTGAAAACGAATTCAAAAGGATGGAGGAATGCAAGGCCAAGAGGGAAAAGAAAATAGCTGCCATTAACATAGTCATTGAATTTTGGGAAAAAGAGCTTAAAGAACTTGAAAAGAAAATTGCTGATGCCAAACAACATAACCTTGAGCTGAGCCAATCTGACGGTGTTGATTTGGATGCCGAACTGAAGCACACCATCGACCTTATTGACACTGTTGAGGTTCTTGACAAGGAGCTTGCAATTGTAAAACATGAGAAGGCTTTATGTGAGAATTTGCTCCAAATTAGCAAGCATAATTTTCTTCAGCTGCAAGGAAAGCTCCCTTTTTGACTTCAATGGCTTAGTAATTTTTAGGACTTTTGTATTTTTTTTCTTTTCTTATTAATATTCTGGCCTTAACAAGGTCCTTATGTAATGACAATATTGGGCGTGCTTTTGGCCCTTTTACTTTATGCTTTCAGTCTTATTATTTTCGAATTGCATTTTATTTTTCCTGCATAAGTAATGTTTTGAATGACTGTCGAAACAACCTCTAAGTCAAATAATTTTCAACTTAAATTTGGTCATGGCGACAGTGTTTCATCTTTCAATGCCTCATAATTACATGGCACAAGTCCATAGCCTGACAGTTGCAACTAAAACGCCTTTTTAGGGTATTATTCCCAAGGGGAATTTCTCGTTCTTTTTAGCTGCATCTTAACTAGCTAATCAACATCCATGACTTTCATCTATAAATAATCCCAAACTAATCTCATCTTCTTCACAAAACCAAAAAATCATGAGTAGTCCTATGAAAAAAGTGAATGTTGTTGAACCACCCAAGCCTTTAGAAGGCACCAAAGAGAAGAAACATCCTTCATCCGATACTTCAACTGGGGTGATGACTCGATCCAAGACCAAGAAGGGTAGAGCAGAATTCCTCAAGAAGGAACCTCCAAATATTCAAGACCAAGATGATGAAGCTGATGAAGATTGGATCAACTACCTTAACTTCCTTAACTGAGATGATATTTAGGAATAAATTTTCCTTTTTTTTGTTTATAAAATCATGTTTTGAATTTTTGTTTCTGTAAGCCATTAATGGCCCCTTCTTGATTAATGAAATTCTACGTTCGTATTTGAATCTCTTGCAGTATTGGCCTATATATTTTTAAACATTTCCAATTTACTTTAAAGATTCTTAAACCAACTTCAATCTCATGAATCTCATAAGCATTGTTACGGAATATTTTTGCAACTTGGAAAGGGCCTTCCCATTTTGGTGACCATTTCCCTAAAGATCTCGTTTTTCGATCCATGGGCAATATGACTTTCCATATTAATTCACCAATTGAAAAGGTTTTTGACTTAACCTTCTTATTATAAGATGTTTCTACCCTTTTCTTCTTCCTTTCTAGCAATTCTAAAGCATGAAGTCTTTCTGCGTCCAAATCCAGCAATTCATCTAGCATCATTTTCCAATAAACTTCAGATGGAATCTCATGGTGCCTTTGAATTCTTGTGGACTAAAGATAAATTTAAAGAGGTAAAACTGCATCATGCCCATAAGTAAGTCGAAACGGGGTAGTATTGGTTGCTTCTTTGGGTGAGGTTCGACATGTCCAAAGGATCTGGTCCAATGTCTTGTGCCAATTTCTTGGCTTATTACCCGCATGCTTTTTGATCAAACCAATAACAATCTTGTTTACTGCTTCGACTTGGCCATTGGCCTGAGCATACTAAGGTGTAGATGTCAAAAGTTTAAAACCCACTTCCTTGGAAAACTCCTGCATCTTTCGACTAGTAAACACAGACCCTTGGTCAACATTAGGTAATGGAATGGCTTCGACCCATTTAGAGAAATAGTCAATTCCTACTAGAATGTATTTGTGATTTTTTAAAGATGTTGGTCAAATTTCTCCAACCAAGTCTAAAGCCCGTCTTCTAAAAGGCAAAGGTTTCACTATAGAGTGCAATTCACTTGCAGCACATGTTGGATACCGGAATGTATTTGACATTCCTGACAACCTTTAGCAAATTCTATGCAATCTTTCAACATAGCAGACCAATACACACCTTTTCGAAATAAAAGCCACTTCATTTTGTGGCCTACTTGGTGTGCCTCACATGCTCCACTGTGGACAGTTGAAAGAGCCAAGTATGCTTCAGCCTCACTGAGGAATTTAAGAAACACTCCTTCAGAAGTCTTTTTTAAATAATTATTTCCCCGAGAGGACATAACTCAAGGCTTGGTATCTAATCTTTCTTTATGTCGAAGTTGTTGGATTCTCCAGATTGCCCATTACGGGCTTCCTCCAATCCTTACCACTTATGCTATTGACCATCAATATTGAAAAACTTTGATCATCAACATACCCAAGCTTAGTTTCTTCTAAGTCTGATGGGGCCAATCCTATTGACACTAATTTCCCTCTAACCTCAATTGCACTTTGTAATTTCTCTTTTGAAACATTGTATCTAGACGCAATTTGAGCCAAGTCATTTGAGAGTTGGTTTTGTAGTCTGGGAATGTGTCGAAAGGTGACTGCTTTAAATTTTTTCAAAAGTCTATTTACCACTACAAAATATATAATTAAATTTTCTTTTATGCATTTGTATTCTTTAGTAACTTATTTTATTACCAACTCTGAATCTCCCATTATTTCGACATGAGTTTCCCCCAATTCCAACAATAATTCAAGTCCAGCTATTAAAGCTTCATATTTAGCCTCATTGTTGGAACAATATCATTCAATTTTATACTTGAGTGTTGTTGGAATTTTATTAGGAGAAATAACAAGCACTCCAATTTCAGTCCCATCTTTATAACTAGACCTATCGAAGTATAACTTCTAGGGCTCAATCTCAAGATAATTCAAAGAAATCTCATTTATAGAGTGGTCGACTATAAAGTCTGCAACCACTTGCCCCTTAACAACTTTTAAGAGTTTATAGGTTAATGAGTACTCAGTCAATGCTAGTGCCCATTTTCCAATTCGACTATGAAAAATAGGTTTGGATAACATATGTTTAATAACATCAAAACGAGAAGAAACCTAAACATCAACTGGTTTTATATATTGTTTCAATTTAGTACAAGGGTAATACAAACATAGGCACAATGTTTCTATCGTACTATACCTAGTTTCTGCATCATTTAAAACTCTACTAAGGTAATAAATGGCTCTTTCGACTCCATCATCATCCTCTTGGGCTAACATGCTCCCTAAAGTTATATCTGAAGCATCTATGTACAATCCCATACTTTTTTTTCTACAAGGCGGAGAGAGAATTGGAGGATGACTCAAGTACTCCTTGATCTTGTCAAAAGCTTCTTGTTGAGCCTGCCCCCATTGAAACCCTTCTTTCCCCATTCGTAGCAAAGGTTAGAAGGCTTGCGTCTTGCCACTTAGGTTTGATATGAACCTCCTTAAGAAATTGATTTTTCCTAAGAGTGATTGCAGCTCCTTCTTCGTCGAAGGCGCTTTAGCCTCCATGATAGCTTTAGTCTTATTCTGATTGATTTTGATCCCCTTTTTGTGGACCAAAAATCCCAGAAAGTCCCCTGTCTGCACACAAAAAGCAAATTTAAGAGGATTCATTTTAAGACCATACTTTCTCATTCTTTCAAAAGACCGTCGAAGATGATTGACATGGTCTAGTCCTAAAATAGACTTCACAACAATGTCATCAATATAAATTTGCATAAACGTATCTATGAAATCATGAAAAATTGAATTCATTGCTCTTTGGTAAGTTGCCCCTGCATTTTTCAAACCAAAAGGCATAACTACCCATTCATAGGTGCCTAAGTCCCCTGGGCATTGAAAAGCAGTTTTAGGGACATCTTCCTCATCAATGAATATCTGATTGTATCCTGAGTATCCATCTAGCATACTTAGATACTCGTGTCCTGCAGCAGAATCAATCAACATTTCTGCCACATGCATTGAATACTCATCCTTAGGGGTTGATTAATTTAGATCTCTAAAATCTATGCATACCTTTAAAGAACCATTCTTTTTAATTACTAGCACAATATTTGCTAACCATTCGACGTACCTAGATGTGCGAATGAACTTGCATCAAAGCTACCTCTCAATCCCTTCTTTAATTTTGGTGAGGATTGCTGGGGCAAACCGTCTTGGATTTTGTTTGACAGGTTTCTTCCCAGATTTGATTGGTAGCTTATGTTCGACAAACTCTCTTTCCAAACCAGACATTTCGTTATAGTCCCATGCAAAACAATCTTTAAATTCTTTTAGCAAGTGGACCACTTCGACATTAAGTTCTGGGTCGAGGTTAGCCCTAATGTACATAGGCCTTTTCAACTTCCCTTCCCCCAGGTCAATTTCTTCTAAAGGGTCCTGAGCCATAATATTGGTACTTTTTGACAAAGGGTCCTTTTCGAATCTCAAAGGCTCATTATCATAAATTTCATCAAGCCTTTGGTCTATATCTTCTTGAGACTTATGTGAGGGCTCTTAGTCGTAATCCTTCACAAGATTATCTTCAACAAATTCAGTAATGGCCTCTATAGCCATATCATTTCCTGCAGCCTCCAAGGCTGCATGTATCCTTGTTTCCAGTCACATAGGCTAAAATTATTTTTAATGCGTCGAAGTCAGTCATTATTACTGCCTTCACTTCCCCATCCTGTGGGGGGAATTGTAGGATCTGGGAAATATGGTGGTATATTTCCTGCTTCTTCTACTACCTCTCTGTCCCAGCGGAAACCTTCGACGGGATGGAGATGCAATGAGCAAAATGCGTGATCGTCAGGTGTGAACTCGAACTCTGCTGGTGCACATGGACCAATATGTGATAAGTTCTTGTCGAACTCTACACCCTCTACATGATTTACTGGTACCTTAAAGTACCCCTGATCTGCTTCAATGTTTTTCGAAAATACCATCCAGCCTCCATATGGTGACCCTTTGGTGCATTGAAGATGGCACTGCTCGTATGCCATGTATCCATTCCCTCCCTAGCAGGAGGTTATAATTGGCCTTTCTCTCTACCACCATAAAAATAGTGGGCCTTGTAACTGTTTCCACAGTCAAGTCAACTTGTAGGACCCCCATAGTAGGTCCAGTCTTGCCTTCATAGTTCGACATGACCAAATTGTGGGGTTTTAGGTTTGTGTCGAATTTTCCAATTCTGGCCAGCAAGAAATGTGGCATTATGTTTACTGTAGCGCCACAATCAACCATAATTTTGTTGATGGCCATGTTTTCCACCTTTCCAGTGATATAAAGGAGTTTTAGGTGCCCCCTCATGGCCTCAGTGGGTCTTTTGAAGAAAGCATATTGTTCTTCGACACACCAGTTGTTCATCACATAATAGCACACTGGTTGATGTGCTGCCATTTATGCTTCAGTATTAGCATCCAGATTTTCAACCTCAGTGATGCGATCATACACTCTAGGCATTAGTGAAACTACATTGACCAAGACGTCCAGAGAAGCCTCAGATTCGCAGTTGAAGTTATCTGTTATCTCTTCATCTTCGACAACCTTCAATCCTCAGAATCACAGTCGAAGTTATCTATTATCTCTTCATCTTCGACAACCTTCAATTCAACTTTTATTTCTGCCTTGATGTCAGCTTTTTTGTTCCTGGACGAAAGTCCTTTGTGCCCCACATGCACTTTGTTATTCATTTTAAGGTTGTCCCCAGCTTCACCAAGGACACTTGTGCTAGATTCAACACAATCACCTCTGGAGGCTTCCCTTTGAGCCTTCCTTCTGCGCTTCTCCCTACACCATTGTGACCTGGACATAGGGTTCTTAACTTTTCAATTCTCAGATACATACGCAGCTTTGTTAGAGGTTCTAACCTCCTTTCTGTATCTTATTGAAGGTCCTCTTTCGATTTCAAATTTTCTCCACTTTTGTCCTCCCCATTTGCCTAACTCATCAGTCTTGAACCATTTGTCACTGGGAACTTCCCCACTAGGTTTAAATGTGGGTTATTTAGACTTGAGATAATGGGGCACACCCCCTTGTTGATAGGGGTTGACACGCCTTGGGTCGAAACGACCATGCTTTTGGGAAGTTTTTTACTTCTGCCCCCATGCGCCTTATTCGTCTGTTGAAGGCTTTGAGCAGCTTTTCTGTCGAAGATGGAACTACATCTTGGATACAACATTACTTATGACTTCTTGTTTTGACATCTCTGCAAGAAATCAACAACTGTCTCATCCTCCTTAGGATAAGCCTTCTTATAGTGGTCTTTCTGGGATGCAGAATGATCCACCTTCAGTACCTGGTCATCTGTCATTTCGACCATATTAACATTAACTTCATCCTTAAGTTACATCTTGGAGAACTTTAGCTCCAGGCCATCAGTGGCCTTGTCCATCTTGACGAAACTCTCAACAGTTTCCTTTGTAATACGTGGGAGGCTTGACTCTTCAACCTCCCCATGGGGGACGATGGTAACCCCCACATTAAACCTTTCGACATCTGGTGATGTATTGAAGAATACTTCAACAACTTTGTATATCAGTTGTTCCCATTTCTCACTGGTCAGCTCCTCACTGGCCTTGAACACCATAGTCTCATTGTTGGGGTTCTCAGTAACCTCAACTATCACAAGATCCACTATAGCCTCAACTGAATCAGGACTGCTGTTGTCATCAGTAACTTGCTCAACAACCTCAATCCAGTTTACTGCAGAAGGTTCAGTATAATTATCCTCAGCCACCTGAAGAGGATCAATATCTATCTTCATCTGTGCCTTTGGCTTGTCCCCAAATTTGAGTATTCCCTCCAGAATTGCATTTTGCACCAAATCCTTAAAAAGAAAACATTGAGAAGTTTTATGACCCAAATAATTATGGTATTTACAAAAACCTCATTTCTTTCTTTGATCTAAAGGTGGCATTTTAGCCCTAGGAGGCATAAGTATTTGGCCATCCTTAACTAATAAATCAAAGATTTTGTCACACTTGGTGACGTCGAAAGTATATGTTTTCTTTTATCATCTAGAGGTAGAGTTTCATCGTAGATGTTTTCAACCTCATCTTGATATTCGACGTAAGCTATTTTCTTATGTTTGTTCGTCCTAGCTTTCTCGTCCTTCAGACGTTCAAGCTATCAAACTCTATCTGCTAATTGAGCCATGTCTCTTAAGTACTGGGTATCCAGCTTCTTCCTGATCGAATAGTCAAGGCCACCAGCAGCCATTTCAACCAATTCATGCTCAGGTACTTGAGTAAAAAATCTGGCCTTAAGCAGCCGAAATCTATTCAAGTAATCATCAATGGACTCATTGACCCATGTAGAACTGCTCATGAAACAAACACTCTAGTTGAGTCCAGTTACATATCGAACCAGGTGGCAGAGTAGTAAACCAAGTGAAAGCATTCTTGGTGAGGGTGTAACACCTTAAAGTCGATTTTTATTTAATTGACGTGTTTTCTTATGAATTTTGATGTTTATGATGTTATTTGATGTTTTGTGAAGTTTGAGGATGACTTAATATATTATTAATATTAGAAATATTATGTTTAGTGGGCTTAGCTATTAATTGAGATTAAATAAAATAAAATAAAAGGAATTAGAGGATAAGGGAAATATGGTCATTTGATGGAGGATTAATGGGCGTATTTTGGAGAAGGTCTATTGAGGTCTTAGGGGCAAGAGTGACATAAAGAGTAAAAAAGAGTTTTGTGAACGATCAATTGGAAACGATCGCATTTTTTGAGAGAAGGAGAAAAGCTCCGAAGAAGAGGAGAAACTAGGACTTGAAGGTTGGAAGGATTTTCGAAAAGCTTACGAAAATTAAGGTATGAGGAGTATTTTCCTTTCGGTATTATAATGTGGGAATAAAATTGGGGGTTTTGTGGTGTAGTTTTAGGGTATATGGTTTTGATTGATGATTTTGTGTTTTGATGGTGATTTTATGATGGTTTGAGGAATATAATGATGTTAGTTGGTGTATTTGATGATATTATAAGTGATGTTGATGTTGGGTGTGATTCTGCTGCTATGCTGATGTTAATTGAGGGTTTTTACTAAGTTTATCGTAGAAGAAGGATGCTGGGAATCGCAAAATAAATCTACAGAAATCACGAAGCTCGCTTAGCAAGCTCAGTCAGTGAGTTGGACGCTTATAGAGCAAGATGCCTCACTTAGCGAGCCCCGAGAAAACTTTGAAAAAATGTTTTTTTTCTTCTGAAAACTGTTTTTGGGGTGAGATGTCCTAGATTTACTATGATGTGGTAGAGTTGTTGTAACGCCTCGAAAATCTAAATTTGATTATTTTGTTAATTATTTAATTAATTTAGAAGGATTGGAGGATTTGGCTTAAAATGGAGAATTTTGGAGAAACATGTATTTTTTATATAATAAGGATAAATGGTGTATTATTATGCTATTTTGTAAAAATATTTTAAAGAAAAAGGGTAAAGTGGTCTTTATATGAAAAATATGAGGTTAAGTTGGCAAAAGCATAAACTAGGATAATTTTTGGTAAAAATGAATTACACGATCAAATTCTGATATCTATCGTGTTTTGGTGAAGAACACTGAAGGAAGGAAGCTCAGAGTCAGGAAGCTTAGGGAAGAGTGTCATTCGGCAAAATTCTCTAAGGTAAGGGGAGTTTTCATAATCTATTATAATTATATAAGAATTGGTGTATGAGTAGATTAGATTTGTATGATTTTTTGTGAATTTTAGGGATTTGGATTTAAGTTGAGTTTAAGAGTGAAATTTGGTGATTTGGAGTAGATAGGATGAACTAGAATTGCATATATGATGTGTGAATTGTTGTCTTGATGTTGTTGGTATTTGAGTGATGATTTGAATGAGCTTTGGGATGTAATGAAGTGAAAAACGTATGAAAATTTGGGGGTTTTTGGTGCTGATTTCGTAACAGCAGAAAAGCTGCTGGAAAACATGCGTTAACCGGTTAACGCTATAGGTTAACCAGTTAACCATTGTAAAATTGGGATTTTTATGAAACGTACAGGCATTAACCGGTTAACACTATGGGTTAACCGGTTAACACTGTATTGGGGGCAATTTTGAATTCTTTGAAAATTCATAACTTTTAAACCGTAAGTCCGATTTGCATTCCGTTTGAAGTGTCGGATAGAGCATAAAATAATATTTATTTTGATGAATTAAAATGAGATAAGTGATGTAAACACCCCAAATTTGCCCTCACGTTTTCTCACACCATGGTTTATGATCTTTCATTTTTGCATTACATAAGCATACCATCCCACTGCATAGTTCATTTCATCTGCATCTAGGGTTTGTGATCTGAGCAATCCAAGAAGTGATCTGAGCCATATAAAAGGTCTTGAAGCTTTCCAAGAGGGTCCATGTGTGTTCCATGATCATGATATGCTCCCCAAAGTTCATAAAAGTCAAGGGATCACAAAACATGACAAAGGCATAGAGGCAGACTGAAGATTTCCTACACAGATGACCTAAAATTAGGGTTTTGGTTTCAGAGGCCTTACACCCAATTTTTTGGTCATTCTTGATTTTAATGGTCTTAATATGTTATAAGGAGCATGTGTACCAAATTTGATGAAGAAACTCATTGTGGAAGTCATCTGATCAACTGGTGACTTGTTGTGCAAGAAAGGTCAGAATCAGGGCATCTGAGGCCCCCATCAATGGAACCAAAGGGTCATTTTCATCAATTTGAGATTCTATGATATTTACTTGATCTTAGAAATGGTTAGAAGTACACAAGATTGAAGAATTTCAAGCCATTTGCAAACTTGCTATTTTTGGACATGACTTGTAATGGAAACTTTCCATTTTGGGAAATATTTTCAACCTCCTCTTTCTTGATAAAAATGCTTCAAATGAAAAAACCTTAAACATGAAAGTTGTAGATTGGATCTTCCCATTTTCAAAAAGTATAAGAACTCCTCTTGATTCATCCTAGAACTCAAGATATGATCTTTCAAAGTTGGGAAAAATTCTATAATTTTCAAGTTCATGCCAAAGAGGGATTTTTGCAAAATCAAGTTTCAAGCATTCAAATGACCTCTAATGCACTCAAATGAATCACAACATGTCAATACAACTTCCAAGGATCAGAATTGGCCTTTGTACCAAGCATTTCCATGACTTATTTCTCAAGAAACTTCAAAGTTGCCAAATTGCATAAACTATGAGAACTCTAGATCAAGGTCATCCAGCTGCATAAAGATGATCCAAAGGCTCTCCATGAACCATGCTGAACCAGGACAAGCCCCCAAGCCAGCTCTGACTCGTGCCTATACCTCATAATACACAATCTTGACGTTTTGCAAAACTTTCCCTACCAATCAGGCTTTGCCACAACAACTCTTCTGATCACTCCTATTGGTTTATACAAACCTCAAGCAACACAAATACAACACACACAAGCCTGAATGCAAGCCTAAGCTCAGATTGCAAAAAAACACCTCATACCTTCATCTCTTCGAATCACACTGCACAACCATCAAACTTTGTTCCTTTCTTCACCAATCAACTCAAAATCACATAAGGATCATTTCCAGCCCCTTTTCATGGCCTAAAAACTCCCCAAACAGAAATACGATTTCTGCCACACCAGAACCAAACACCATAAACCAGGCCATACAAACTTGTTCTAAGCCTTTCAAAAGCACAAGGGGGATCATTGGAGTGGTTTTGCATCAAAGGGAGGGTTAGAAAGCTCAGAATCACAAAGCTTCAACTCAGGTAGCCATCTTAAACGTTTTTTTTTCCAGAACCTTCATTTTAAGTTCTAAAACGAATCTATGCACTCCCCTGATCATGGGGATATGATTATTTTTTAAAATGGTTGAGAAACCAGGATGTATGCTTGCTCTGAAACTTTTTGACCTAAACACATTTTTCTTCGATTCTCCATTTTGATGCATGATAAATGAATTTTGATGCTAGATTCTTGTTCTATGTTGTTTGATGATCCATTCTGGAGATTTTGGTGAGTTTCCATGGCGTTTTGAGCATTTCAGGTGAGAGAACTGGCTGAAGAAGACGACCGGAACACTGTTCCGGTCGCCTGAAAAAGGTTAGGGCTTAATTAGGTTTAAATTCCAGTTTAAATGTGGCTCGTAGGATGAGTGTTTCCCGCGTGTGTTGGAGGGTCCAGATTAGCCCATTAGCCCTAATTATAATTAATTAGGTTAATTAATTCAAATTAGCCCAAATTAGATCCAGGCCATCCAAACATGCGCCAGTCAACCAACCTTTGATTCTGAGCCTTTAGATCAGTTGACTTCTCATTTATTTTATTTTTATTTCATTTTCATTTCATTTTCTTGCATTTTCTTCCCACATTTATTTTAAAATAGCAAAAGACTTTCAAAAAATCTCAAACTTCGCATTTTCATTTTAAATATTTTTCTTAACTCAAAAACATTTTTTATTTTTATTTTTGCATTTTAAAAGTTTTTAAAATATTGAAATGTTTTATTTAATTAATTAATTGATTTTAATTAATTAAAAATGCATTTAGGTTTCTAAAAATCACCAAAAAATTCATGAAACATTATCATACATTTAGAAACATTTTCAAACTCACCATACACATTTCTTTTTAGGTTTGATCACATTTTTACAATTATATTTGAATTAGGGTTCTTAAAAATCACATTTTCTAACCCTAACTTGAAAAAATCACTTCAGGTCAACCATGGTAAGTTTGAACTTGATTCTTTTTGCATTGTTTCATATATTGCATCTAGTTTCTAGGTTATTTATCCCATATTTTTGCATTGCATTTTCAATTTGATTTACATTTCCCCTTTAGAATCACCCAAAAATCCTAGTTAACTTAGGAAATCCATAACTTTGCCTAGGATTAGCTTCTGACCTTCTCCTTTGGGTAATGATCTTGTGTATGATTAGGGTTTGTTTGAGTTCAATTTTAATTTTTTTATCATGATGTATGCTTCTGTTTTGGTCATATGCATCTCATGTTGTCATAAAACCCTAATTTCTCATGCACATTTGCGTTCATCTTTGCATATCTCAATCTTATGAGCTAGCCATGAAATTTCAAGAATTTGTATGACATATTAGACATCTTAAGACATGCTTGAACATTTCTTGGTCATTTCTTCATTCATTTTCTATGCTTTGCATTCATTACATTCCATGAACATCCATGTGTTTTCATGCTTCTAAACATGCTTCCATTGCATATCATCCTTGTATGATCATTCATATGCATTATGTATGTCTTTGCATCATCTCATAACACATTTGCATTGCATATTCACTTCTGGTTTGGGTCTTTGCATCTTATTTCATCTCATTTCCTTTTGCTTTATGTCTTATGCATTCATACTAACATTTCAGGGGCTTATGGTAAGTTGTTTGGGATGTGGATTTGCCTTCACATGCCATCTCTTCTCATCTCTTCATTTGAATTATTTACTTGTCTTTGAAGTGAACTTACTTCACTTGTTCTCCCTTGCTCCTTCACTTTCTTTTAGGTTACTTATCTTCTTCAGGAAGTAAGTAACCTATTCTCCTTTCTCTTCTCTTTTCATCTGCTTCTTCTTCCTTGGTGGCCTTTTAAAGATCTTCTCTTAGGCCTCACAAACCATAGGATATCCTTGCATGATAATTTTTAGGGTTTTATATAGTCCCCCTAACTTTTTTTCTTTGAGTCTCCTTGAGTCTCTCTTCTCATCTCATAATCAGAGGCTAAACACTTAAAGCTTTAGGACTTTGAATTAGGGTTATGCCTGCATCCTTATCTTAGGATGAAGTGTATAACTTTAATCCTTAGTGTTAAACCTTTAATTTGTTTACACTTATTAATCAAAACACTTAATAATGATCAAGACATAAGCTTGTAACTTGGGCCTTACATTAGGGTTCTATCTCTTCCTTTTGGTTAAGAGGGACTAACCCTAGTGTTTAATGGACAAGTCCCCCTCAAGTTGTCTTACAAACTTAAAATCCATTTCTTAATCTCATCCTTTAAATTAAAATCCACTTAATAAAGGTTTGTTATATAATGAATTTAGTCCCTAACCATGGATTAAGTTGAGGAGTCTTCCTCAGCTTAAGTGTTCTCATCTATCATCCTTCTCTTAGGCTGGTGTAATGAGTTCACTAATCCCTGATTAGAGATTAAACTCATTACTTAACACTAAACAAAAATCAAAAAACATATAAATAATCACAAGTAGGTTAATGATCTTAATCCTACATCATCATGGTAATTAAGTTGAAATGCTTATCTCATACTTAAGTAGGCTCATTATCCCTAATCAGGGAGGATATGATGAGTTTACAAACCCTTGATTTAGGCTTAAGCTCATTAACTTATGCAAAGCACCAAAAACAATAAAAAACTAAAAACATAAAAACAAACAATAATCGTCTCCTCCAAGATTCTTTTCTCATCAGTCTCATTCTATAAACGAGAACTCGCTTCTCCTGTCTAATGCAAAACAGTTAGCACTCGAGCCAGACGAGTCACACACTTGAGCATAGACAAGCAAGCAGTTCACAGTCAAAATCATTCCAGTCTCTTTGAGTCGAACTACAGTTGTCTGACTTCCTCATTGCACGAGAGGATACGTAGGCATAACTTAACAGTTATCGAACAAAAGTCTCTTTGTCTTCCCTCTCCTTCCAGCTTTCTTTCTAAGCCTCAGTTCCTGAGCATTCACCCTCTCTTTTGCACTGACACACATTCTTTTCTCCCTAGATTTTATGCACAGTCAGCACATACACTTCCCCTTTTAAGCACAATCAAGTAAACATGGATCCCGTCGAGTACGACGGACGATTTGGGTGCTAATACCTTCCCAGGTCGTAACCAACCCTCTTACTCAATTTCTTTGGTTCACAACCGTATTATCCATACCCTTCCAGGTTTATGCAACATTACATTTTCTTTGGGATAAAAATGCCTAGCTGGAGACTCTATTCAACCTCAACCTCCAACCTCGCTGACGGTTCGCGTCTGCACCGGGGACGTAAAGTCTTTTCGGGAGCGACAACTTGGCGACTCTGCTGGGGATGCTTTGCAACCAGGGCTTCTGGTTCTCTTGTGGGTTTTTCATAGCGCTTGTTTGATTTTGTTTATTGGTGGTGTTATGTGCTATGTGTGCTTTTGTTTTTGCTTTATTTATTTCTTTCTGTACAACTTTATTCAATGCATTTACTTTATCGTTTTCATTTACTGTTTTCTGCATTTCATTATTATTATTGCATCTCTGTGCTGGATTTTCTGGTTTGTTTTGGTGGGAGGGGTATTACAGTGAGAAAGCTCCAACACAAAGGCATGAGTGACATACATAGGATTAGAGTGGCTTCATATTCTTTCCCATTCCATTTCGATCTGGTGCGGGAATATGAAACACGGTTCAGACATGGGTTTCTTCTTGAGAACTCTGTGCTATGGATTTCCTGTAGTACTAGGGCTATCTGGGAAGCCTGCTAAGTCTGGATGACCTTTTTAGATGACCTTCATCATCTTAGGTGAATTAGAGGAGAATCCTTTATGATTAATGTAAACAATGTACCTCCGGGGTTAGAAGTGTTTACACTTCTCATAATAGATCCAAGTCTGAGGATCCTTGTTCTAGAACAATACCTGTGAGTGGGTGGGGTTTGTTTACAGGTTTGCAGGAACCCTTAGCCTCATCATATCCTTTTACTGATATTGTTAAGGTTATACTGATTTTGGACTGATATTATGAAACCCTGGACTAGTGACTCTTTATTTGAGTCCCCCACCGTGTTACTGGTTCTCAGACCTTCATCCGGACTTCCGAACACTCTTGGACCCTATCAAAAGCAACTGACAATCCAGCACCTGATCACAAACCCTTGCATATCATTCAGCATACATCATTTTGCATCATTTAACATTTGTCTATTTGTTTTACAGGGTATCCACATCATCTTTGGTTTGGTTTTGACTGTTCTTCTGCTCAGCCATCTTCATCAGATATATTCATCAGCTATCTTCATCAGATATATTCATCAGCTATCTTCATCAGAGATCTTCTTTAGTTGTTATCTTCTCCAATCATCTTCATCAGTATCCATTGTCAGTATGGATTCAACCAGAAAGAGCAACATCACATACCATTTCTTTGAGAATCCCCTGGCAGGCATCAGGCAGATGCAGGCTCTCGTCACTCCTGATCATGTCCCTTTGTTCAGAGAGAATTATGGTGGTATTATGGGCATGATCATGGACTTGGATGCATCATAGAGGAACATGATTCACACTTGTCTCCATTTCTATGACCCTCCTCCTAGACGTTTCACTTTCCCAAATTTTCATATAGGTCCTCTATTGGAAGAGTTTTCCATATTAATGGGTGTCCCTATCAGAAGAGAAATTCCTTTCAACCATGAGATGACTGATCCTAAGAATGAAGACATAGCCAAAGCTCTAAATCTGGAAGCCACCATCATTGATCAACATATGACCACCAAGGCTAGAATCCCATGCCTTCATTTGGACTTCTTAATCACTCAGGCTACCAGTTCTGCTACAACTGGGAAGTGGGAAACTGTTTGTGCTCTCCTAGCCCTCAGCATATATGATATCATCTTGTTTGCAGACGAGCCTAAGTTTGTAAGCAAGAATGCTATCCACATCTTCCTGCTGAAGAATCCAGTTCCTACCTTGTTAGGAGATTTATATTATTCAGTTCATCAAAGAATGAGAAACAGAGGGGAAGACTGGTCAAATGTTGTGCACCTCTCTTCTACTGTTGGTTATTGAGACACATGCCGAAGACGGAAGCTTTCCTGAATCCACATCAGTCAAGGAACTGGGCTAAGAGGATGATTGCCCTTACTTCAGAAGACATCAGGTGGTGTACTCAGAACACCAAGGGCAGGGACATAATTACAAGTTGTGGACAGTATCCTAATGTTCCTCTTATTGGAGTAAAGGGTTTCATCAATTACAATCCTCTGCTTTTCAGAAGACAGTTAGGGTATGCATTGGTACATCCGCCAAAGGAGCAAGACTTAGCATAATCTCTTTACTATGTTGTTCTGAATAATCATGCCACCGTCCGACAAGCAGCCTGGGTTTGGGACCACATACAGACAAAAGGGAATGCTATTCTTGGCAAGTGTAACAACATAACTTCTGCTCAGTACATTGAATGGTCTCGCATCAGAGGACATATCACCCGCATGCCCTTCACCCTGGAAGATGTGCCAGGGCCATCAGCAGTTGAGCCTGTAGCTATAGTCAGTTTGGAAGAGTTTGAGAATTTGAAAGAGAAGAATACCTAGCTTTCTGAAGCTCTAAAGAAGAACCTTTGGGAAAGGAATGATAGTCGTCTGGACATTGAGAGGTTAGAGAAGCTCCGTATCGAGCATGTGACCAAGATAGAAAAGACAGAGGACTTCATCAGAAAAGCCCGAGCAGGGGAATTGGTATTGAAGAATGCTTGCAAAGAAGCTAAGATTCAGAAGGCCAGAGCTGGACATTCTTTAGAAGAGAGTCAGGCTAGATGGATCAGAATCCTTGAAGCTCGTTTGCAAGAAGATCAGAAGACACAAGCTAAGATAGATCAGCTGGAAGCTAATGAGAAGAAAAGTCAGGAAGCCTTGTTAGCATCACAGAAGGAAATCTCCGAGTTGAAACTTCGGGCGGGGTTGAAGAGATCAAAAGACCAAGACAAGTACCAGAAGTTGACAAGTGCCATTGCAACCAGAAACCTTCTTATCAGGACCATCACAGAGCATCCAGTTGGGCCAGTGACTGATGCTCTCCTGAAGGAAGTCAAGGAGGATGATTTTGGGCTGGATGTTTGATTTCCTTTAATTTTATTTTATTTTGGTTGTATTTTAATTCTCATGGCGATCTTGTCGTATTTCTTAGCTTGATTGTATTTTAACCCACCATGGGAGCTCGTTGTAATCATAAACTATGCATATATGGTTTATGTGTTACCTGAATTTTCTCTTGGATTTCATTTCTCTTCAACATCCCAGAGGCCTGGAAGGTCAAAACCAAAGAGCCAAATCAGATACCCTTGGAAGACAAATAGACATACTGCATTGCATGCTAATCTCATTCTCTTTGTTGTTGCAGGTGTTTTTGTTGTTGTTTTCTCACTTTGCTGTGTGTTTCAGGAAATATTGCTTGCAGGAGAGTCTTTCCCATCAACCGCATCCACCGGTATCCAACCAGAAACAACCTTCCGAGCTTATAGATGGACCAAGTTCAACAAGATTTGACTGACGTTAGAACTCAGATGGCTAATGAGAGAACTGATATGAGGGCTCAGATGAACCAGTTCATGGCAGTGATGACTGGGTTGGCTTAGAGCCAAGAAAGATTGAAAGAGATAGTCGAGCGACAAACTCTAGAAGAGAATCATCCAGGCACTGAAGGTACTAGTAACAACGATCACGGGCAGTTGCGAACAAATCCGCCATAGTTTGGGCCCCACCTCAATCCTGAAGTCAATGTTATCGGAAATACCTAAGGAAATGCATGAGGTCGTGTTCTACAAGAAGATCCTCAGGATGAACAGTTCAAAGTAATTGGTGTTGGGGATGAAGTCTATGATCGTCATCTGGATGAAATAGTAGAGAAGCTAAGATCCTTAGAATCCCAAAACTCTTTGAGATTTGATGTAATGGACATGGGATTTGTAGAAGGAGTCAGGATTCCTCACAAGTTCAAGCCCCCATGCTTTGAGAAGTATAATGGTACCTCCTGTCCTCGTACCCACCTTCAATCTTTTCTGGGAAGATTAAAAGCTTATACCATGGATGAAAAGCTGTGGATGTTCTACTTTGAAGATAGCTTGACCGGGGCATCCCATGAATGGTATTCTCACCTATCCAGAGCTACTATCAGGAATTGGAAGGACTAGGCCGAAGCTTTCATACGCCAATATCAGTACAACCTGGATATGACTCCCAATAGGACCCTCTTGATGGGTATGTCTCAGTCTTCAAGAGAAAGCTTCAGGGAATATGCCCAAAGATGGAGACAACTTGCTGTTACTGTCCAGCCACCGATGTCAGAAAGGGAGATGGCTGACATGTTTATGAAAACATTACAAGGAACCTACATTGACCGGCTTGCAGCTTTCTTTTCCACCAGGTTTGCTGATGTGGTTATAGCTGGTGAGAGAATTGAGAGCCTATTAAAGATGGGTAAGATCTCCGACAACGGTTCTAGCTCCAGCAATGCCAGGAAACCTTTCTCTGGGCCTAGAAGGACAGGTGAGACCAACTCAGTGCATATGGGCAGAGGTAGGCCCCAATACATGCCAAGATCAGTGATTGCTGTCACCATTCCCACTCCAGCACCTCAGCAATAATATCCTCAGCAACAACACTTACCACAGCAACAACAGTTTCCCCAACAACATAGACCTTACGACAATAATAATCAGCAACAGTGTCCGTTCCAACAAAGGCCTTCACAAATCAACAGGGTTATTGATCCCATTCCGATGCCCTATGCTGCCTTACTTCCACAGTCATTGAAGCTCAACTTGATCGAGTTAAGGACTCTGGCTCCACCAGATCCCCAGAATCTCCCAAGGAACTATGATGTCAATTCCAGATGTGCCTTCCACTCCAATGCACCTGGCCATACAACAAAGAAATGCAGGGCATTGCACGTGAAAGTTCAGGACTTAGTTGATTCAAAAGCTTTGAATTTTGCACCTCCTCCTAATTCCACAAAGAACCCAATTTCGAACCACGGTGGACTGAGGATTAATGCTATTGAAGAAGACCAACCAACAATTTTGATTGATGATGTTGCAAATATTCAAACACCACTGGTTGAAGTTAAGGCTCAGCTATTGAAATGCCAAGTGTTTCCGGGTTGTGAGGCCCATTGTGAAGCTTGCAAGATTTCTGCCAATGGTTGTGCAAACTTGAAGATTGGTATCAACAGTCTCATCAGAGAAGGCATCCTATAGATCACATCAACGGTTCCGACTCCTACAACTGCAGCAAACATCTCTCCTACAACATCAGCAAACACCATTTCAGAGGTATCTCCTACAACAACAACAACCATCAATGATGACATCTCAACAACCACCATTTACTATGATCCAACAACAGTTCATGTCCCGGATTCTTTCAACAACTTTCAGAAACATCAACAAACTCATCAACAACTTCCTGCAACTATCTCACCTGCAGTCAGACCTCCTGTCACAATATATTATGAACCTCAGACTGTCTCAACTACTTCTTCCGCAACAATCAGTCTGGTTACTATCACGGTGCCTGGACCAGTTCCATATGACAGCAGCAGTGCCGTGCCTTGGCACTACGACTCAGATTTGTATTGCAACGGAAAGAAAGTCACTCTTAATTCTTTGAATTCTTCACCACAAATTGATAATTTCAGAGGATGCAAAGGCTTCACTCAAAGCGGACGTCTCTTCGCGTCACAGTTCCCAAGAGTTAATGCTGAAACGAAGCTGCTGCCAAAGCTAAAGGCAAGAGTGTGGTGCCTGAAGAACCGATTTCCAAGGAAACTCAGAAGACAACCTTTGATCAGGATGTGGACGAGTTCATGAGAATCATCAAGAAGAGTGACTATAAAGTTGTGAACCAACTCCATCAGACACCCTCCAAAATCTCTATTTTATCATTGCTCACGTGTTCTGAAGCTCACATGAATGCATTACTCAAAGTCCTGCACACAGCTTACGTGCCTGAGGAGATTACAGTTAATCAGCTAGAGACGGTGGTTTCAAATGTCAATACTCGTCATGGACTAGGGTTCACCGATGCTAATCTGACTACGGAGGGCCGCCTGTGGTAATTGGCCCACAGATCTTCAAAAATATCTTCTATGTGATGGACATTCAGCCCGCCTACAGCTGTTTGTTGGGTCGACCATGGATTCATGCCGCTGGCGCCATAACATCGACCCTTCACCAGAAGTTAAAATATGAGTGAGAGGGCCAAGTTATCACCATTTGTAGGGAGGAGGACATATTCGTCAGTCATCTAGCTACCTAAACGTATATTGAGATGGATGGGGAGATCCATGAGACAATGAGTCAGGGTTTTGAGGCCCTCAATGTCAATGAAGCAACAACTGAAGTATCTGGTACTTCAATCTCTTCTTACAAGCAAGCTCGGAAGGTTGTGGAAGACGGGAATGCCCAAGGCTGGGGCAAGCTGCTGCAAGTTCAGATCAATGAAGACAAGTTCGGTTTGGGTTACAAACCATCCCGATGGGTCCAAGAGGAGGCTGCTGAAGCTCCCAAGTTTATCAGTGGGGGTATGTTGACCCCATATGCAATCAACAATGTGGAAGACGAGGCTGAAAGCGACTTCAACCTGGAAAGCTGGATTCGTCCAAGAGTCCCAGGCTAGCAAGTCCTCAACTGGTCTTCCCAGGAAATTATAAGGATTACTGCTGCAGAGTAATTATTATTTCCTGTTTAAGCATGCATCAAGTCCTGCATCTTGCCCAAGGTGTCAGGACTCATTTTGTAATAGGGCCATATATGTATTTTGTGCAAATGAATGATTAATGAACAATGGACACCTTTTGCAAACGATATTCTTTTCGCTCACTGTCTTTTCATTTTTGTTATTTTCGCACAAAACAATAAATGACAATGTTTTTCTTAATAAAATTCATTCACTTTTTCTAAATAAGATAAAATCAATCACTAAAATGAACAAATATCAACCCTTGCAGAGATAGCCTTCCAGATTGCACCGACAACAACGCTGCTATGACCTCGTATGACTTCGACAATCCGATTAATCAAGCAGAAGAAGGAGTTGATGAAACTATGATTTGCCTGAAGCGTTAGCCAGGTTGTTGAGACAAGAGAAAAAAGTGATTGCTCCTCATCAGGAGGAGGTTGAGACTATCAATCTTGGTACTGAGGAAGATGTGAAAGTAGTGAAGATCGGGGCTAGTCTGCAAGCTCCAGTGAAAGAACAACTCATCAGTATGCTTCGGGAATATGTCGACATCTTTGCTTGGTCCTATCAAGATATGCCAGGCCTGGATACAGATATTTGTCATGCACAGGTTGCCATTGAAGGAAGATTGTCCGCCAGTTAAACAGAAGTTACGCCGTACTCGCCCAGACATGGCCATGAAAATTAAATAACAAGTACAAAAGCAGTGGGACGCTGGTTTTCTTGCTGTGACTAGTTACCCGCCGTGGGTTGCTAACATTGTACCCGTACCTAAGAAGGATAGCAAGGTGCGTATGTGTATGGATTACCGGGACCTGAATAGAGCTAGCCCAAAAGATGACTTCCCGTTACCTCACATTGATGTATTGGTGGATAACACAACTCAGTTCTCGGTATTTTCTTTCATGGATGGATTTTCTGGATACAATCAGATTAAGATGTCACCTGAAGACATGGAGAAGACAACTTTTATCACACCTTGGGGCACGTTCTGCAACAAATTAATGTCGTTTGGTCTGAAGAATGCCGGTGCAACATATCAACGGGCTATGGTAACATTGTTCCACGATATGATCCATAAGGAAAACGAGTGCTATGTGGATGATATGATTGCCAAGTCCCTTACAGAAGAAGATCATCTGGTGAATTTGCTAAAACCGTTCAAGCGCCTGAGGAAGTATCAATTGAAGTTGAACCCCAACAAATGCACGTTCGGGGTACGTTCTAGTAAGCTACTGAGTTTTATTGTTAGCGAAAAAGGAATTAAGGTTGATCCCGATAAAGTCAAAGCTATTCAGGAAATGCCTGCACCTAAGACTGAGAAAGAAGTTCGAGGGTTCTTAGGTAGATTCAACTACATCTCAAGGTTCATATCTCATCTCACTGCAACATGCGAACCCTTGTTCAAACTGTTAAGAAAAGAGCAAACCGTCGGGTGGAACAATGACTGTCACAAAGCTTTTGACAAAATCAAAGGACATCTGCAAGAACCTCCAATTCTCATGCCTCCAGTCGAAGGAAGACCTCTAATCATGTACCTGATAGTATTAGAAGAGTCAATGGGGTGTGTGTTGGGCCAGTATGACGAGTCTGGTCGAAAAGAGTATGCGATATACTACCTAAGCAAAAAGTTTACCGACTGTGAACAACGTTATTCACTGCTCGAGAAAACTTGTTGTGCTTTAGCGTGGGATGCTCGCAGACTAAGACAGTATATGTTGACTCATACTACCTTATTGATCTCAAATATGGATCTAGTCAAGTACATATTTGAGAAGCCAACACTTACCGGAAGGGTTGCAAGATGGCAAATGATTCTGACAGAATATGACATTCAATACACCTCTCAAAAGGCCATCAAAGGGAGTGTATTGTCTGACTATTTGGCCGAGCAACCCATTGATGATTACCAGCCTATGAGATTTGACTTCCCTGATGAAGACATCATGTTCTTCAAAGCAAAAGATTGTGAAGAGCCTATTCACACTGAAGGGCCTGATCAAGAAGAAGCATTGACTATGATGTTTGACGGGGCAATTAATTGCAACGGTCGTGGGGTTGGTGCGGTGCTTATTATACCCTGTAACACGGTGGGAGAACTCCCTATTAGTCATGTTGCGGATAGCAAGAGTCGCCACCGACTTTTATTTTATCCAAATGGAAAGGACATAAAAAAACAGGAAATACCGTTTTGAAAAGACTTGAGTTCGGGGGTTATGTTATACAAAGGGAAGGTGTTAGCACCCTTTATATCCATGGTTATCCATGGGTTCTTAGTTACTTAGCTCACTTAAATTGTTTTTGAAGAGTGTAGTGTGTGATTAGAAATTTTTCTAAGTACGTTGTAATGATCCTCGTATGGATATATACAAAGCCTTGTTTTGAAAAATGTTTAAGAAAGTGAGGTGTAAAAAAGTAATTTTAAGAAGTGAGCAAGTAACTATGAGGTACCTACCCTAGACTAAGTTATTCATGTTCTTATATGTTCTTTCAAGGGTAAGACTATCCCTATTATTAAGGAATAGGTAGTCATTACCTTGGATGTGTTAAGGTAAAAGCGTAGGGTCATCGTATGGTCATAGAAGGCAATTTAAGGGGTGTCTTTAGCAATTCATAGGGACTATCATCATTTATTCGAAGGGGCAAGATCATTATTTCGTAGGCAACCTCGAAATGACTTGATCTTTTAAACTGTAGGGACTATGATGATTTATACTTGAAGGGACTTTGTTTAAGACATCCCTATATTCGAGGGACTTGACCATATTAAAGGCAACCAAGAGGAATACCCTAAGAAGTGCAAGATGGCGATCAAAGATCGACTTATGTGTGTGAGTGTTTATTTTCAAATATTTATCTTTTTTAAATTAGTTATCTAAATTAAATTAATTACAATTATGTTTGCACTCTCTATTTACTAACCACACAATAAATACAATAAAAATAATGACGGAAAAATAAATCTATGAATTATTACAAGGCTTTGGGATAGTTACATATAATTGTAAAAATAAATAATAATAATAATAAAGCAAATATAAGTAAAGCAATAATAATAATAAACATTGGAAAAAAGAAAATAATAATGAAGAAATAAAGAGAAATGAGAATTTTTAAAGAAAATTATTTTAAATTAAATAAGTTAGAATTTTAGAGTTTAGAAGAAAAATAATATAAGTTTAAATGATAATAATAATAAAAGGATAAGGTATTTATACAAAAATAAAAAAAAAGTTATTATAAAAATAATATTTAGGGTTAAAGAAAATTAGGTTATATTTTTAGGGTTAGAAAATAATTAGGGTTAGAAAATAATTAGGGTTTTAAAATAATTAGTTAAAATAAATTACTTTTTAATGACAAAATATATATATAATAAAAGTTATATACAAAAATAATATTAGGAAGATAAAATTAATTAAAATAAATATTAAGAAATAATTATGAGTTTTAAAAATATAAGATTTATAAAAAACATTATTGGTTAGATTTAATTAATTAATTAAAAAAAATTATAAAAGAAAAATAAGGAAATATGAAGAAAAATGAGGAAAATGATCAAAAAGATAGGACCTGGGAATTGAACCCAGGTCCCTTACCTCCACAGCATAGCAAAAAACCAACAGAGCCAGCACGTGCTGGTGTTAGGATAATAGAACCCAATCATTATATTTTTAAACCTGCAAAATAAATGAATTAAAAGCAAAAAACCCCAAGCCAAGGATCAAACACAGATATTATGCATTCACATGCGTACACACAACCAGCTGAGCTAGGCCACACGTTTGTTCATCCTGTGAAACAAAAACAACATAAGCAATATCAAACATTTGAAATTCTGAACGCGCCAAACATCTTCTTCAACCTTCAGCCATCCATTTAACTTTTAGTGACAGACGTTCATTACAAAAGGCTATAGTGACAAATTTTTTCTGTCACTATAACTCCTGCACATTAGAGAACATGAGAAACACAAGCAATAAATTCATTCTAATTGTCCAAATTGATTAATAAATGGCCAATGATTCCAAATACACCATTAATTTGGTCTAAAATAGGCTCTTAAACGAAATCCCAATTAACGATTTTTTGGAACCCTAACATGGTGATTTGTGATACCTGCATCAAAACTTAAAAATAAACATCCAGAAACAATCAGTGATGCATCATGAACCATTATCAAACATTAAAAACAACAAACAACGCGTGTATGAGAGAAATCGAAACTTTGTTTTTCAAGAACATTTGAAGATTCGGTTTCAACAATTCATGAGGTTTTGGATGTTGAAAATGATGCAAAGATGTTCAGTGATTGTCCAGGAATGATTTGCCACCTTTAAATCACCTGAAAAACAACAAAATTAATGAATCCAAATTTGAGTTTTCTTTGAAGATTTTGAAGATTGTTCTTGGTGTTCTTAGCTGCAAAATTCGTCCCTCTTGCTTGCATTAGGTTTGTGTATATGCAGGGATCCAAATTAGGTCAGAAACTTGTGGATTTATGGGCTTGTGAAGATTGCTTGATCATGAAGTTTCCTCACTTTCAAATATTCAAAAAATCTCATCTATCCTTTCTATTTTTGGTCCAATCTGTCTTTAGTTGATTTCCAATCATTCTAAGTATAATTCAAATGATTTTCAATCAAAGATTTCATGCTTTATTTGATTTTTCATATTATATATATATATATATATATATATATATATATATATATTTAAATTGAATTTTAATGAATAAAATCCAAATAAATATAAAATAAACTATAAAAATATGAAAAAATAAGCATTGGGTCGTGCATGATGTCATTGTAAGTATTGGATTACAAAATTGCAAGCCCATTTGGAAAAATTTGGTTTTAAGACCTCATTTGCTCAATATACCCCTCAAAAATTTCCCAACTTTCCCAAGGCATAAATCCATCAATTTTAAGGTTATGAAGGTTTTCTTGGACATTTTGGAAAGCTTAAAGAGTCCTCTAACTAACCTCTTTGGTCTCATGTCCATATCCTTTACCATTTTCAAATTATGCCCTTTGGAAGATGTTGACTTTTTGTTGACTTTTGAAATGACCTGTAATGTTTTAGCTCATACCTTCCAAATGAAGCATTTTTAGGCTTGGCTTGTGAGACACAAACTTGTAGAGAATTCAATTTCATTCAAAATGAGATTTGAATGGGAATTTTTTGATGAAGCATGTGAAAGTTATGGCTGGTCAAAGTTCAGTTGACTTTCCTTAAGAAAACCCTAATTTAGAAACTCTTGATTCTTGATGATCTGAAACTTCCTTGATGAATCATGATCAACCCTTGTTAAAATGAAGAATTTTACTTCATAAACTTTATGTTGGCAAAAAATCTTGAAGTTTGACTTTAGTTTGACCATAGTTGACCTCAGTTTGACTTTTTAACATGAAGAAACACAAAACCCTAGTTTTGGACACTTTGCTTAGGATGAGGCATTGTCTGAGAAAACTTCCACACTTCTTGACTAATTGGGAGTCTTGAGGATCTTATGATCATTTAGAAGTCTTGAGAGAGGTTGTCTTGATTGTGGGGGGGCAAATTTTGGGGTACAACAGCTGCCCCTTGTTCAATTTTCTGGAATCTGAGGAGTTAGATTGGCATGTATGCCATTTGTGACTTGAAGATTGAAGATAATTGAACACAAAAACCCACAAATTTGCACTTGCTGGTGTGTAGAATGATGCTGTTGGTTGACTGTGATGCTTGAATGGGCTTAAAGATGCCATTTGAATAAAGAGTCTTCTGATATGTTTCTTAAATATGGAGATGACATTTTTGGGAAGAATAAACGACGGCCCAAAATGAGATAACCCTTCGGGAAGAATAAACGACGGCTCGAGGTAACAAGATGACCATTGGGAAGAATAAACGACGACCCAAGGTAGGTTGACTTTTGGGAAGAATAAACGACGACCCAATATGAGATAACCCTTCGGGAAGAATAAACGACGGCCCGAGGTAACAAGATAACCATTGGGAAGAATAAACGACAACCCAAGGTAGGTTGACTTTTGGGAAGAATAAACGAAGACCCAAAATGAGATAACCTGCGGGAAGAATAAATGACGGCCCGAGGTAACAAGATAACCATTGGGAAGAATAAACGACGACCCAAGGTAGGTTGACTTTTGGGAAGAATAAACGACGGCCCAAAATGAGATAACCTGCGGGAAGAATAAACGACGGCCCGAGGTAACAAGATAACCATTGGGAAGAATAAACGACGGCCCAAGGTAAGTTGACTTTTGGGAAGAATAAACGACGGCCCAAAATGAGATAACCTTCAGGAAGAATAAACGACGACCTAAGGTAACAAGATAACCATTGGGAAGAATAAACGACGACCCAAGGTAAGTTGACTTTTGGGAAGAATAAACGACAACCCAAAATGAGATAACCTTCGGGAAGAATAAACGAAGGCCTGAGGTAACAAGATAACCATTGGGAAGAATAAACGACGACCCAAGGTAAGTTGTTGATGAAGTTTTGCTTGCTGGAGAATTAACCTGAAAAACAAGGTTAGTTCGGTACAAATATAATGATATATATAACAATTTGCAAGATAATATTTTATGAGAATGCGTATGATATGATATGATATGATATGATGTATGTATGAATGATGTAGCTGAAGCATATAAGTAACTTCATAGAACAACTGCTGGCTGGGGAAAATAAATCCCGATTAGTTGTTGAAGAGTATGAAGACTTCGTTCCCGTCTTATTTAAGAACATTGTACTTAGAACCTTCTCGTTTTCGTTCGCCGTACTTCTTATTGAAGGAATAAGTTCCTGAATATCCTGACTGAGGATAAAAGAGATGGACATAGATCCGAGAGACTTAATTCTTCGGAGGATATGAAACTGCTTGAAGACTTCGTCGAGTGGGAAGCATAAGATATTACTTGAAGTATCTTGTATGGATATCCGTAAAGATTACTCTGTGGGGATGAACCGGCGAAGCTTCGTTGAATTCCTACCTCTGCTCGTTCTTAGTAAATGCTATTATTGTATTTTATGCATTTCTGGTAAACATCAATCATATTCAAAGGCATATATTCATTCAAACATAATCAATGGACGTTTTTCGCTTTAGTAAAAAGGGGAAAAGTAAAGCTGAATAAAGAGGGAAAAGTAAAGCTGAATATAGAAATGGAGTTTTTTCTTATTCTTAGAAATAAACTTATAACTAGACATGTTTTAATACGGAAATGGAAATCCTAGTAAGAGGAATTCGTCAAAGAAATTTTTACAAGGAAAAAATAGCTATGTATAAATAACCCTATTGAGTTCCAACTTTGCTATTGCCATTATCTTCAATTATCTCATCTTCAGCTATTGGAGAGGAAACGATTGGACTGATCAGTATCTGTTGAACTTAACGTAGATAACACAACTAGTAGAAGTTGCATGGGTGATCTAACGATACATAGTTATACGCTTTAATCCCTAACTTTTGCCTGGATTGCCCTTTCAGGTTTTCAATCCACCGGGTGTAAGCTCATAATTTCGACATGTTGAAATTTGGAGCTTGAGGCTATCTCTGTCGAAGAATGATGAAAGAAAAGAAATTCAAGAGATGCTGACAAGGTTAAAAGCTCCAATGCTTCGACAAAAGGGAAAATATTGTTCTGGCAGGATAAGTTTGGAAAATTGTTTGTAGCTAAGTGTTTGACAGAATAAGGTTGTCTTTCGACGTTTCGACAGAAAAGGGTTTTGACAAAAGCAGTATTTGGCAGATGCTGAAGGGGTTTGTTTCTTCTTTAAAGGCTTCGACAGATTGAAGAGGTGCAAGGTTTCGTCACCAAAGAAGGGAATTCAAATTCGAAAAGTTGTAACCTTTTGACAGTTGGACACATGGAGGTTTCAGGGGAAGAAGTTGCATGCAGGCTGACACTTGTCATTTATTTATGATTTTTCCATTCTAGGCAGTTACTTTGTTTGTATATAAATAGAATAGTTTTTGTTTAGAATAGGTGTGTGAAAACTGATACAAAATTCCTGTAAATACTCTAAGTACCCAGTGTGAGAGAAAATGAGTTTGATATTTGGAACCATGTACGTTTGAACACCATCTTTCTTTTAAAGTTATTTAAATTACCAGTTTATTCATCAAGTTTATTTCATTTTCAAGCTTTATTTACTTTTCTGCAAGTTATAGCTTTCGACAGTTCTTCTTGTTTTTGTTTAAAAACTTCAACTTTATTTTATTTTCTAAACTTAAACTTTACTTTACTTTCAAAATCAAAGTTCTTAATACTTTGACAGTATTGACGAAACAAACCATAAACCAATCACAAATACTAAGAGTAGTTCGACAAAATAATTGCACATGTGACCTAGGACTTGTTTGGTTGGTCCTGCAAGCAACCCAATTTTCTGAGAAATTGGTTAACCAGAGGTTGTTCGCCAGAAACCACCGCGAACAAATTGGCACGCCCAGTGGGACTAGTGCAGTTGATAAAATCTAATAGAGAACTTTCTTAGAAAAATTGTTCCTTGCTACGTTGTATGATTCTTAGAAGCGGTAAACTAGCCGTAACCGACGTAGAAAGACCAAAGAGAACAAGAGGAAGAAAGATGGCTAACTTGCCAAATGTTTCAAATAATCCTGACGAAACCATTCCAGTTTCCAATCCCATCCCTTCGTCAGGAGCAATACCAGTTTCTGGCCCTGTTTTAGAACAGATTAGGCCCCCATCAGGGGATTCAATACCAAGGGGTTCAGGGTCCCAGAATGCGCCTAGTTCTTCCACCATGGGACACGCCAGACCCCTTGGAACCCCTCCCCCTGGAGGAAATACCTTCAGGCCATATCTGAATTATTCTCAGCCCTTGAGTGGGAGGGAACAACCATATGGAATGCCAACTTCAATGATGGCAAGCCTACATAATTCGTCACCATTATTCTCTGATGCTATGGTTCAAATGTCATCACCATTGCAGGGATCAGGATATGGTGGAAATGGAAATAGAATGAATCAAGTTCCACCAGGTTTCCATATGCCCACTATGACAAACCATTCTGCACAAGTAATTCGTCAACAGATGGATGAAAGCAATCATGATATGGTGCAGGCTTTGACACAACAAATGGGAGAAGTGTTCAATCCCTTAATACAAAACACTACCCAAACAAACCAAATATTGGCAGAACAGATGGAACGCATTGCTGACTTTTTTGGAGTCCCTCAAGCACAACAAAGAATGCAATTAAATCAGAATCCTGCCAATAGGGCTGTCGAAGAGGAACTTACTATAAACCAAAGGCCATTGGGAAACCCTCATGAAAATCCCAGGGGCCAAGAGGTGGTAGTTGAACAACCTAATGTAGAAGAGCCCATTCGACAGGAACCAAGAAGAATAATAGTCCAGAGAGACCAAAATGCTGATGAAATATTACAGCAGAGAATGCGTTACAATAACCTGCCTGTCGAAAATAATATTGCCACCATGGTTGAGAGAATAATGGTGCAAAATGGAGTAAACGTAGGGTTACAAAGGCCTAGTTATACTTCCCCCTTGTCTGAATTTGTCTTACAACAAGAATTACCACCAAGGTGGAAAGTCCCCAAATTCACCAAATTCTCAGGGGATACTAGTGAGTCCACCATAGAACACGTAGCGCGTTATTTGATAGAGGCAGGAGAGATTGCTAATAATGAGAACTTAAGGATGAAATATTTCCCAAGTTCTTTGACAAAAAATGCTTTCACTTAGTTTACATCTCTTCCTGCAACTTCAATATTCACATGGGCCCAATTAGAAAGATTGTTCCACGAACAATTCTATATGGGACAAACCAAGATAAGTTTGAAAGAGTTGGCAAGTGTCAAAAGAAAATTTTCTGAACCTATAGATGACTATTTGAATAGGTTTAGATTATTAAAAGCCAGATGCTTTACACAAGTGCCGGAACAAGAACTAGTCGAAATGGCTGCAGGGGGTCTAGATTATTCCATAAGGAAAAAACTGGATACCCAGTACTTGAGAGACATGGCACAACTGGCAGACAGAGTGAGGCAAATAGAAAGACTAAAAAATGAAAAATTTAGATCAAATAAAAACAAGAAGGAAAGAGTGGCCTATGTAGGAATAGTTCAAGAAGATGATTATGACGAAAACGAACCAGTCATTTTCGACCAGCAAGAAATTGATCTGGCAGAATTAAAGCAAGTCCCTCCATATTCTTGTAAAGTTTTAGCCCCGTCGAATGGAAAAAATCCAGTCGAAGTGGAAAAGAATGACAGGTTCCCTAAAAGAACCTATACATTCGACATCACCAAATGTGATGAAATATTTGATTTATTAGTCAAAGATGGTCAGTTAATAAAACCAGCAGGCACTAAGGAGCCTCCTGTAGACCAACAGAAAAAGAGAGGTTTTTGTAAATACCATAATTTCTTGGGTCATAAAACTTCTCAATGTTACCTTTTCAGGGATCTTGTCCAGAATGCAATCCAAAATGGAAGGCTGAAGTTTGGAGACAAAGCCAAGCAACAGATGAGGATTGACTCCAATCCCATGCAGGTTGTGGAGGCCAATTATGCTGAACCAGAAATGGTAAATGTGGTCGAAATGGAGATCATGGCAGAGGAAAATTTTGAAATGGTAGAAGTTACTGAAAGCTTCGACACCAACTTCACCATGATAGAAGCTGCTGAAGGTTTCGACACCCATGTAAATGTGGTGGAAGAGGGTGATGATCTTGCTGACCAGGCTGAGGAAAAAGAAGTCAAAGCTTCTGAAGACTTCGACAATGAGAATGCCATTGAAACTACTAAAGGTTTCGACGAAAGAAATACAGTCAAAGTGGGAAGAAGCTTCGAAAAGAAAAACTATGAAAGAGATGCTGAGCAGGGGGTGATCTGGGACACTTTAGGAGAATCGAATGGGAAGTTCGACTTCATGGTGAAATATTCAGCACCACCAAGCTCCAAAACAGATATCAACAAAATCAAACCCACAGGATGGGGAGATTCTTTCAAAAATGATGACGAAGAGGAGGATAACAAAACCCTCACTGTCCAAAAAGAGGCCACTGAGGGCCTTGACCAAGATAAGATCAAAACAACAGGGACTGATGACAATGCCCTTACTGTCGAACCAATGAACAGTAGTACCATCAGAACTGAAGAACATTCTGTCGAAGGTGTTGCACACTGCTGCAAATACATCCATAAGGGTTTACACCCAAAAGGCAGAGTGAATTAGTCAAAGGAGAATATCCCGGAAGAAATGATGCTAGTCGAAAAAATGAACAAATTGAAAATCACAACTGAACAGAATGCTGGGATTCATATGGTGGAAATCACTCAAAAGGTAGGACCAGACACCAACAAAGGAAAGAAACGTCAAGAGAAGCATCAGAAGCTGGTTTACCCAGAAGAGAACGAAAGTCTTGTCGAATTCATCCAGAGGTGTCAAAGGAAGAACGCAGAAGTTATGCTTTGCCCAAGATGCAGTGATGTGTTCGACAGGAAAGTAGCTGATGACTTAGAAGCAGCTGAAAAGACCCAGAGGAAAAGAAACTGGGGAACAGTCCCACCAACCAGAAACGAAAGATTCGACCCAAGAAGAGGGAAGCATCACATCCAAGGAGTGGGAGAAAGACGTTTCAACACTTATAAACCATCCAACAGACCAAATGATGACAAATGGGTTCAACCTATAAGGGATGCCCAAGGTCAGAAGAGATGGAAGAGTTTTGAAGTGAACAGGGGTCCCTCAATGGAAGTAAAAAAGGAGGCAAAGCCAAAGTACGTCTCTGAAAACTACAAAGGGAAGAATCCTATGTCCAGGTCCCAATGGAGAAGATTCCAAAGGCAGAAGAAAATTGAAAAAGAAACTGTAGAACACAAGAGGGTTGGGCAAAAGGAAGCTGAATCAAGCAAGTATGTGCAGATTACAAGCAAGGGGATACCTCTGGCAAAAGAAGAACCCCCTCAGAAGAATGGATCTGATGACACCACAGAAATGCAGAAAACAAACAACAAAATGCCAGTGGATGAAGAAGTTACAGATGACTTCAGTTCAGAGTCTGATGCGTCCTTCGACGTAACCTGCAATGTGGTTTCTGTGTTGCCCAGAGACTATGACAGGATAATGGAAGTCGAAGATGAAGAGGATGACATGGCAGATGATAGCATAGGCCTTAAGCCTGTATGCTACTACATAATGAATAATGGCTGTGTCGAAGAGCAAAATGCTTTCTTCGAAAAGCCAGATGATGCAATGAAGGCTCACTTAAAGCCTCTTTTCATAAAAGGAAAGGTAGAAAACGTGGGTGTCAACAAAATTCTGATAGATGGTGGAGCAGCTGTAAATTTAATTCCTCATTATATGATAAAGAGGATTGGAAAAGATGACTCCGACACTAAGCCTCACAACATGGTGTTGTCCAACTATGAAGGTAAGGTAGGGACAACACTAGGGGTAATACAACTGAACTTGACTGTAGGGTCCATTACCAGGCCTACAATGTTTGTGGTGATAGCATCGAAGGAAAACTACAACTTGCTGTTGGGAAGAGAATGGATCCATGGGATTGGGGCTGTGCCATCCTCCATGCATCAGAGGATAGCAATCTGGAGGCCAGATGGAATTGTCAAAAACATAGAAGCAGATCAAAGTTACTTCGCAGTTGATGTGAACAATGTCAACGGTCGTAACTTCGACAAGAACCTGGCACATATAACACCATGAAATCCTGCTGGTTTTGACCTAACGGCCTCCGACAACGCCTATTGTTCCATGTACCTCCACCATACGCATGGCTTCCAGTGGGATAAAGAAGTAATTGGGGAGACAAATTACACTTGGGGAACTGCCCATGTCAATCCAACTGGGTGGGGGAGTGAGTTCAGTGAAAATGACTGAGGCATCAACATTAGAAAAGATTTCGGCTTATATAGACGAAAAACAACTCAAAGCGGCCCTTGAGGCTGAAGTAAGAAACATGGCTGTCGAACCTAACACACAAGTTGTCGAAGAACAACATCCTCATGAAAACATTGAGGAACAACATACAAAGCAGAGTTTAGAAGAAGATTCTAATGGCGAATGGCAGAGTCAACGACTTGATGCCATTTATGATGACGAACCCTTGGGGTTTGAAAAGGATCCAGCTCCAACCAACATGAAAATGGTGGCACAGGATCCTTTGGAGGAGATTAATCTGGGACTGGGGGCAGAGAAAATGCCAACTTACATCAGTGCCAAAATGAATCCTCAACTCAGAGTCGAAATAATCCAACTGCTGAATGAGTTTAAAGACTGCTTCGCATGGGATTATGACGAAATGCCTGGTTTAGACAGAAATTTGGTTGAATTGAAGTTGCCAATACTGGAAGGGAAAAAGCCAATAAAGCAGACTCCCAGACGCTTTGCACCTGAAATTCTGTCGAAAATCAAAGAGGAAGTCGAAAGGCTTCTAAAATGCAAATTCATCTGTACAACAAGGTATGTCGAATGGATTGCTAATATTGTTCCTGTGATTAAGAAAAATGGCAAACTGAGGGTATGCATTGATTTTTGAGATCTAAACTCAGCTACCCCTAAGGATGAATATCCTATGCCAGTAGCAGAAATGCTAGTAGATTCTGCAACAGGCCATGAGTATTTAAGTATGCTTGATGGCTATTCTGGTTATAACCAGATTTTCATTGCTGAAGAAGACGTTCCAAAAACAGCTTTTCGTTGTCCAGGAGCAATAGGAACATATGAGTGGGTAGTCATGCCCTTTGGTTTGAAAAATGCTGGAGCTACTTACCAAAGGGCCATGAATTCTATTTTTCATGATTTCATTGAAACGTTTATGCAAATTTATATAGATGATATTGTGATTAAATCTGCCTCAGGCTCAGACCATATTAACCATCTTCGACAGTCCTTTGAAAGGATGAGGAAGTTTGGTTTGAAAATGAATCCCCTTAAATGTGCTTTTGGTGTGCAGGCAGGGGACTTCTTAGGCTTTGTGGTCCACAAGAAAGGGATTGAGATTAATGAAAACAAAGCCAAGGCCATAATGGAAGCGAAAACGCCATCGACAAAGAAGGAATTGCAGTCTCTACTAGGGAAAATCAACTTTCTCAGAAGGTTCATCTCCAACCTTAGTGGAAAAACACAGGCCTTCTCACCTCTACTTCGACTGAAGAAGGAGGGCTTCACTTGGGGGCAAGAACAACAAGATGCCTTCGACAAGATCAAGGAGTATCTGGATAATCCTCCAGTCTTAATATCTCCTTGTTGAAAAAGAAGCATGAGGCTTTACATATCAGCATCTGACAGAACATTAGGAAGCATGCTTTGTCAAGAAGATGAACATGGCGTCGAAAGAGCCATCTATTATCTCAGCAGAGTCTTAAATGATGCTGAAACTAGATATAGTATGATAGAGAAATTATGTTTATGTGTATATTTCTCTTGTACAAAATTAAAGCATTATATAAAACCCGTTGATGTACATATATCTTCTCATTTCGACGTAATAAAGCATATGTTGTCTAAGTCTATTCTACATAGTCGAATTGGAAAATGGGCTTTAGCCTTGACTGAATATTCTTTAAAATATATGCCTCTAAAAGCTGTTAAAGGACAAGTAGTTGCTGACTTTATAGCTGACCACTCCATACTTGGAGATGAGACAAATTATGTCGAAAGAGAGCCTTGGAAATTATATTTCGACGGTTCCAGTCATAAAAATGGAACAGGTGTTGGGGTATTAATCATTTCTCCCAATAAAATTCCAACAAAGTTCAAGTACAAAATAGAAGGGTTCTGTTCAAATAATGAGGCAGAATACGAAGCTTTAATTGCTGGACTTGAAATTTTGTTGGAATTGGGGGCAACAGAGGTCGAAATAATGGGTGACTCTGAATTGGTGATAAAACAATTGACAAAAGAGTACAAATGTGTCAAAGAGAATTTGATCATGTATTTTGTGATAGCCAACAGACTCCTCAAGAGATTCGACAGTGTAGTCTTTAGACACATTCCTAGATTAGAAAATCAGGAAGCAAATGACTTGGCCCAATTGGCCTCAGGCTATAAAGTGTCGAAGGAAAACCTGATGAAAGTTGTCGAAGTAAGAGGAAAAGTTTTATTCACCAGACTGTCCCCATCTGATTTGGAGACCATAAGACTGGGATATGGTGATGAAGAAAACTTTGAGATTTTTAATGTAGATAATCCAGGGGTAGGAGATTGGAGAAAACCTATCAAAGATTATTTACAAAATCCAAACCAGACAGTCGAAAGAAAGATAAAGTATAGAGCTATAAGTTATGTGCTCTTTGGAAATGAATTGTTTAAAAAGACTGCAGAGGGAGTTCTACTAAAGTGCCTAGGAGAGACTGAAGCTTATATAGCTTTGTCGAATGTGCATAGTGGTGCATGTGGTGCACACCAGGCAGGGCATAAGATGAAATGGTTACTATTTCGACAAGGGATGTATTGGCCAACAATGTTGAAAGATTGTGTCGAATTTGCAAAGGGTTGTCAAGAATGTCAAATTCATGCAGGCATACCTCATGTGCCAGCAAATGAGTTACATTCCATTATAAAGCCTTGGCCATTCAGAGGTTGGGCTTTAGATTTGATTGGTGAAATTCGACCAGCCTCTTCAAAAGGGCAGAAGTACATTTTAGTTGGGGTAGACTACTTCACTAAGTGGATTGAAGCCATACCATTGACGAATGTAGACCAGGAAGCAGTCATAGACTTCATCCAGAAACATATAATGTATAGATTTGGAATACCAGAGACTATAACCACTGATCAAGGATCTGTGTTTACTGGAAGAAATATGCAGGCATTTGCAAAAGAGACAGGTTTTAAGTTGCTAACTTCGACACCTTATTATGCCCAAGCAAATGGTCAGGTCGAAGCAGCCAACAAAGTAGTGATAAATCTGATAAAGAAGCACGTGGGTAAAAAACCTAGAAATTGGCACAAGACTCTGGATCAAATCCTTTGGGCTTGTCGAACGTCTCCTAAGGAGGCAACTAATTCTACCCCATTTAAATTAACCTACGGACATGATGCAGTATTGCCAGTCGAAATTTGTTTACAGTCAATACGAATTCAAAGGCATCATGAGATTCCATCTGAAATTTATTGGAGTATGATGATGGATGAGTTGGTTGATTTAGATGAAGAAAGGTTACGTGCTTTAGAATTAATAAAAAGGCAGAAAGAAAGAGTCGAAAAGTTTTACAATAAGAAAGTAAAATTTAAAGCCTTTTTAGTAGATGATTTAGTTTGGAAAGTAATTTTGCCCATGGAAAAGAAAGATAGATTGCTGGGAAAATGGTCCCCTAAATGGGAAGGGCCTTTCAAAATTCTAAGAGTTTTTTCAAATGGTGCATATGAGGTCGAAGAAATAGAAAAAGACAGAAGAGTGCTGAAAATAAATGGCAAGTACTTGAAGAAGTATAAACCAACATTGCAAGAAATAAAAATAGGAACAGAATGAAATTGCAAATAAAAACTTGTCTTCGCCAAACAGATGGCGTGAAATAGAATTACATATGAAATTGCTAAAAAATTCTTAAACAAATAAAATTTCCTAATTCCTATTACAAACTACTGTCGAAGGAAGGTAGCTTTGAGTTCGTCGAATTTTTTCTTTTGAAGCTGAATTCGACGCTCGCAGAGACTCTTACTGACAGTCAGTTCGTCAATCTCCCTGTGAAGTTGTTGGGCTGATTCTGCATGTTGGAGACCCTTTTGGAGTTCACTGTCGATTTCCTCTTGGTTGGGCTATTGGAGAGTGGCCTGGCGTTCCTTCTCTTGGAGGATTTTCTTTTGAAGTTCAGCAATCTGAGTCTGATAAGCCTGAATGTTGTTTTCACACTCAGCAGCAGCTTTGGTGTATTCGTCAGAAAGCTTGTTCAGTTCTGAAATTTTGTCTGTCGAAGAAGCTACGATATTCCATTCTGAAACTTGTTCTTCAGATTTGGCTGTAATGTTCTGAGAAAATTCCTTTTGACGAGTCAAATCAGCACTTACAGAATCAATCATTGACATCAGGTCCATCACCAGACGGCTCTCTTCAGTCGAAGCCTCCAGCAAATTGGCTCGTTTCAGGAGTTTCTTTAAATCATACTGGGCAGAAGGATTTTCAGCTAGGGTCTCAAACAGGTCCACCCCAAGGATTTTTGCTTTGATCTCATCCATGATGACACTGATGGGTTGAATGTCAGAAGTGGCCCCTGAAGCTGTCGAACCACTGTGAGAAGAGTCTTGGAAGTTGTACCTGGAGTTGAGTAGAGCTTTTAAATATTCCAGAGGCTTTCTAACTTTCAAGCTTTCAATTTCCTCGTGTGATAAGCTTGTCGAACCAGTACCCAAAGGGGTTTATGTAGGAACTTCTGATGGAGTAGGAACATTTTGGGAAGTTCCTCCAAGGCTCAAGTTGGTTTCTGGTTGATTCGACAGATCGACCTCTTCTTCGACAATTTCTTTGTCAGCCTCTATGGTATCAGTTGGCTATTGAGCTTGTACATCCTGGCCAAGAGCATCTTCGTCAATTCCTGTTGCAGCAGTTGGTCCTTGAGTTGGTGCATCCTGGTCTGGGCGAAAGGGAGAATTATTGCCAGAAGATTCAGAGTCACTAATGTTGAATTCGTCCAAAGTTTGAGGTCCATAGACACCTGCATCTGGGGTGGCGTCTTCTTGAAGCCTTTCAGCCAGAGTCTTCTCAGAGTCAGAAGGAATAACTTCTTCTTGGACTTTAGAAGTCTCTTCGACATCAATAACAACCTAAAGAGTGCATAAAAGGGAAGTATAAGATAAGAATATATGCAGTCAAGACTAGGAATGTTGTCAGTCGAAAATAAATACCTGAGGGATCTCAGTGTGAATACTTGAGTCCCCACTTCTTTCACTCCTTGAGGGAATTTTGTTGGTTGGACTGGCAGGGGGAGTTCGTCTGTGAACTATGGATCTTTGGGATGCCACTGTTTTTATTTTCAGACCTTTGTTTCTTTTCAGAGGTTGAGGTTCAGGAGATTCATCCTTTGACTCTTTGACACTCATCTCCTTTTCTTCTTGTTTTCTTTTCTTGGCTGGTGTACGAGTTACCTGCAGTAAAAAAGAAGAAGAGGTATTCAGTATAAAGGAATATTGAGATACATAAATAAGAAGGAGGTGTTTTCTATTTGTCGAAACCTTCTTGGCAGTTGTGGGAGATTTTTCGACTGTCTTGGAGGAGGTTCCTTCGCCAGCAGTTTTCTTGACAATTCTAACAGCTGAAAGAGAAAGAATTGCATGAACATTGATATAAAAATAAAAGGAGTTAGAGATAAAAAGAGGAATGTAATTTCTTCGACACCTTCAAGAATGGGTTCTTCCACACTAATATGTTCTATCCCAACATGAAGGTGCCCAGTGAAGTTGCCCAAGTAATACTTCGTCGGAACCACACGTTCAGCAAGTTTCTTGCTGGATTCGCGAAGCAGTTTTAAATCAGATCCACACACAAACCAATCTGGAAATGGAGGGCACAAAGCCACCCCAAAGTCTGCAGAAGGGAGTGGAGGGAATTTTGGAGGAAAAGTGGTGAATGCAAAATTGTAACGTGCATGTGGTGGGAGAGATGAAGGCACCCCCAACTTATCCATTTTTTCTGTAAACTTCTGTTTTAAAGTTACTGCTGCTTCGCCTATGGTTCGACGAAGATCATTGGGCCTGTAAATAGTTTCAAAATACTTTTGAAACTTTTGAATTTCTTTGATATGTTTATCTGTACCTTTTTTCTTCTTATCCTGCACAAAAGTAAAAGCGTTCGTCAGGAGAGTGGTGAAGGTTGCTACATCAAAGAATTTGTTAATATAATATTCCTTCCACCAAACGTCGAAGTCTTCAGTGCATAGGAAGCTTGGTCGAAAGATGGTGGGGTAAACTTCCAAAGATGAGTCAAAGAATTTGTTGTATAACTCTAAACTTCTGTCGAAGCTTTGAAATGAGTTATAGAGTATAATAGAGCCTTTCTTGTGATAAATGGGCTTCGTCTTCGTCTGTATTAGTCCAAATTGTCTAGCCACCAGGTTGGGTTGGTAGACAATGAGAGACACTTTAGTGTTGTTGACACTGTGGTGGGAGAAAAGGTGCCTTGGCATAAGGAAAGCCTCCCAAATGGATATATAAGAGTCTTCTTCTTTCTGGTTCTCCACTGGGAGTTGTCTTGTAAACCATTTGGGACCCACATTTCTGTTGGCAAATGGTTCCATGGAAGGAGTGAACTTATAACGTTTGGCGAACATCATGATGTAACTGGTGAATGCTTGTCGAACACCTATGTTATCATCAGTAGGGGTTAGTTGGACTAACCTAGGCCATTCGACGCGCCTTTCTTTCACCTCTTCTTCGTCAACTGGCATTTTGACAGGGATGCAAGCTTCGAAGGTTGCGTTTAACCACAATTGTAGGAGCCAGAAGGGGCCTGTGAGACTAATATTGCCTTTGTCCTTAAGGGTTTTTAGATTACTCACACTCTCACTCAAGGATTCATAGAGGTTTGCCAGAAGCAACTCACTCAGGCAGAATGCAACTCCATTATGAAGTTGATTAGCCATGATAATATAACTTCTGGCAACCTGGAGTGACCTAGTGCAGAAGACAAATTTAGCTAACCACAGAGTAAGGAAAGCAATGTGCTCTCTGTCAGAGACTTCCTCATTGTCTTCGCCTTGGTGATGAGTAATAAAGACAGAATATCTAGCATGCTTGGTGTCGAAGCCTATGGGGTCTTTGTTTAAATGTTCAGGGTTAAAAATTTCTCCTAACGGACTGAGGCCAGTAATGGCTTCTATGTCGAACAGGGTAGGAGTAACCATGCCACAGGGTAAATGGAAAGTGTTGTAAGTACTATCCCAGAAGTACAAGGAGGCCAGCAGCATGTTCTGGCAATAGCGTGGACCTTCCTTCGACAGTTGGATCAGGTCATAGATGCCAGTTTTCTTCCAGAATTTCTCTTTGACTCTTTCGACCCTAGTGAGCCAAGCTAAGTAGTCGGAAGGATCTTTCGTCAGGGGAGGACTCCTAAAAATCCTAGTTTGATTCAAATAAGACAGATCTATTTCTGTCGAAGCTATGGGAATTTCAGGTTTTTTGAACGTTGTTTCGACGGGCCTAGGGTTCTTATTAGCAGCTATAGGTTTGGAACCAAAGTAACAGGGATAAAAGTCTTTCAAACGATTAGGGTCAGCATTAGGATCAAAAATGGGGCCTAGCATGGCATGGTGAACTCCAGAAACTGAGATAGGAATCATTACCTGAGACCTGTAGATGCTTGCTTTCTCCCTTTCATTTGGGGATTCTAGAATGTATTGTTGTTGCTGCATTTGTATGGGCCCAGATAGTGTATGAGCAGGAGGAAGATCAGCTGTTTTCTTTGTCTTCTTGGCACTGCGATCAGCAACAGTCTTTGGAGGAGCCATTGATGTGAGAAGATGAGAAGTTTGAAGGAGCAGAAGCTTTGAAAAGGGTTTTTAATGGAGTTCCTGCGTTTAGGTAGGAGAAGAGTTTTGAGAAGGTGAAAAAGGAAAAAGTTTTTTGAAGTTGGTATTTATAGAAAAAATGAACTGATGAGAGGAGAACTGAAAAGACTTTTCAGTTGGGAAAATGGAAACATGCGTTTTTGATCCATTGGTGGTGATTGAAAGTGACGGTTGGTAGGGAGCCATGATTTAGCTAAAATATAGGGTCATGGGAGATTGTGAAACGTGGGCTAGACGTGACATTTTTTCAGAAAGTGGAAATCATGGTGTTTTCTTGGGACTCAACAAAGTCACTTTATAATAAATGAGACTGACAGGATGTCAAAAGTCATTTCGACAGCAAAAGATATTTCTCCAAGAATAGTCGAAAACATCTTTGCTGGGGGGCAATTTGTAAGCTCATAATTTCGACATGTTGAAATTTGGAGCTTGAGGCTATCTCTGTCGAAGAATGATGAAAGGAAAGAAATTCAAGAGATGCTGACAAGGTTAAAAGCTCCAATGCTTCGACAAAAGGGCAAATATTGTTCTGGCAGGATAAGTTTGGAAAATTGTTTGTAGCTAAGTGTTTGACAGAATAAGGTTGTCTTTCGACGTTTCGACAGAAAAGGGTTTTGACAAAAGCAGTATTTGGCAGATGCTGAAGGGGTTTGTTTCTTCTTTAAAGGCTTCGACAGATTGAAGAGGTGCAAGGTTTCGTCACCAAAGAAGGGAATTCAAATTCGAAAAGTTGTAACCTTTTGACAGTTGGACACATGGAGGTTTCAGGGGAAGAAGTTGCATGCAGGCTGACACTTGTCATTTATTTATGATTTTTCCGTTCTAGGCAGTTACTTTGTTTGTATATAAATAGAATAGTTTTTGTTTAGAATAGGTGTGTGAAAACTGATACAAAATTCCTGTAAATACTCTAAGTACCCAGTGTGAGAGAAAATGAGTTTGATATTTGGAACCATGTACGTTTGAACACCATCTTTCTTTTAAAGTTATTTAAATTACCAGTTTATTCATCAAGTTTATTTCATTTTCAAGCTTTATTTACTTTTCTGCAAGTTATAGCTTTCGACAGTTCTTCTTGTTTTTGTTTAAAAACTTCAACTTTATTTTATTTTCTAAACTTAAACTTTACTTTACTTTCAAAATCAAAGTTCTTAATACTTTGACAGTATTGACGAAACAAACCATAAACCAATCACAAATACTAAGAGTAGTTCGACAGAATAATTGCACATGTGTCCTAGGACTTGTTTGGTTGGTCCTGCAAGCAACCCAATTTTCTGAGAAATTGGTTAACCAGAGGTTGTTTGCCAGAAACCACCGCGAACACCGGGATACCCTTTTTTGCCCAAGCCGCCTTTTCAGGTTTTCGACTTGCCGGGTGTACATTTTTTTATATATATCCCTAATTTTTTCCCGAACCCTTTTGGTTCGCCGGGATGCCCTTATTTTTGCCTAGGCCAGTCAACCTAGCGGGTCTCTTTTCATGCGTAGTATTTTTTAACTATGTCCGTGTTCACATGCTGTGGGAAATCTTCACCATCCATAGTGGTAAGCATCATGGCATCTCCAGAAAATATTATCTTAACAACAAATGGCCCTTCATAGGTGGGAGTCCATTTGCCCCTGGGATCACCCTGTGGTAATATAATACGCTTAATTACCAAATCACCAACCTGATACATATGCTGCCTAACTTTCTTATTAAAGGCTTTGATCATCCGTTTCTGATACATCTGACCATGACAAACAACTGCTAATCTATTCTCGTCAATCAAGCTTATCTGGTCAAGTCGAGTCTGAATCCATTCATCTTCATCTAAGCCTGCATCCTTCATAATTCTAAAAGAGGGAATCTGGACTTCAATGGGTAAAACTGCTTCCATACCATAGACAAGGGAAAATGGGGGTGCCCCTGTTGAAGTACGTATGGTGGTTCGATAACCATGAAGAGCAAATGGTAACATCTCATGCCAATCCTTATATGTAACTGCCATCTTTTGCAAGATCTTCTTAATATTCTTGTTGGCGGCTTCCACTGTGCCATTCATCTTTGGACGATATGGAGAAGAATTGTGATGTTTAATCTTGAACTGCGTGCAGAGATCAGTAATCATAGTGTTGTTCAAATTAGTACCATTATCTGTGATAATCCTTTCAGGGATGCCATATCTGCATATAAGATTATATTTGATGAATCGAGCCACAACATTCTTAGTAACATAAGCAAATGAAGCTGCCTCTACCCCTTTTGTGAAGTAATCAATATCTACAAGGATGAAACGATGTCCATTAGAGGCAGTAGGTTTGATTTCACCAATCATATCAATGCCCCACATGGAAAAAGGCCATGGAGCAGTTAGAACATTCAACGGAACTGGAGGCACATGAACCTTATCAGCATAAATCTGGCATTTGTGACAAGTTTTGGAATGTTGATAGCAGTCATCTTCCATGGTAGACCAATAATAACCTGCTCTCAGAATCTTATTAGCCATTGTATGCCCACTAGAGTGAGTAACAAAGATCCCCTCATGCATGTCTTCCATAATATCTACTGCTTCTTTCTTATCCACACAACGAAGCAAAGTCAAATCGTGGTTACACTTGTACAAAATTCCATTACTCAGGAAGAATTTAGCAGAAAACCTCCTTAGAAACTTCTTATCATTGACAGATGCCCCTTCAGGGAACTCTTGAGCTTCAAGATACATCTTCACTTCATGGAACCAAGGCTTTTCTTCTACTCCTTCATTACCCACTTCATTGCAGTATGCAGGTTTATCAAATCGATCAATAGTAATTCTCGGAGCTTCATCATCCCAACTGATTTCAAACATAGATGCCATGGTAGCTAATGCATCTGCCAATTGATTCTCTTCTCGTGGAATATGTCTAAAGGTAATATCTTCAAAGTACGGGATCAAAGACAACACATACTCTTTGTAAGGGATGAGATTAGGATGCTTGGTATCCCAACCTCCTTTAACCTGACGGACTACTAAGGTTGAATCTCCATACACATCCAAAAATTGGATCTTCATTTCAATAGCAACCTTGATACCCATGATGCACGCTCCATACTTAGCCATGTTATTGGTACATTTAAAACAAAGCTTTGCATTAACTGGTGTATAACAGCGTTTAGCATAGATAACCACAACACCAACACCATTACCAAGCGCATTAGAAGCTCCATCAAAAACCATAGTCCATCGGGATCCTTGTCCAGGTCCTTCATATTGTCTAGGTTCTTTAGTAATAATCTTAATATCCTCATCTGGAAACTCAAAATTCATAGATTGATAATCATCCACTGCTTGATGAGCCAAATGGTCAGCTACTGCACTTCCTTTAATTTCTTTCTGAGTAGTATACTGTATGTCATATTCTGTCAAGATCATTTGCCATCTTGCTATTCATCCGGAGAGAGCAGGTTTCTCAAATATATACTTGATTGGATCCATTTTTGAAATCAATAAAATGGTATGAGTCAACATATACTGTCTTAGTCGGCGAGCAGCCCATGCCAAAGCGCAACAAGGTTTCTCGAGCAGTGAGTATCTTGTTTCACAGTCGGTAAACTTTTTGCTAAGGTAGTATATTGCCTGCTCTTTTCGACCAGACTCGTCATGTTGCCCCAACACACACCCCATTGAGTTATCCAATACTGTCAAGTACATAATCAAGGGTCTTCCTTCAACAAGTGGCATCAATATAGGAGGTTCATGTAGGTAACTTTTGATTTCATCAAAAGCTGTCTGGCATTCATCATTCCATCCCAATACCTGATTTTTCTTCAACAACTTGAAGATTGGTTCACAAGAGCAGTCAACTGGAAAATAAATCTTGCAATGTAATTCAGTCGTCCCAGGAAACCCCTAACTTCTTTCTCAGTACGAGGAGCAGGCATGTCTTGTATATCTTTTACATTTACAGGATCTACTTCAATACCTTTACCACTAACAATAAAACCCAAAAGTTTTCTAGATCTAACTCCGAAAGTACATTTGTTTGGATTTAACCTCAACTTTTATTTCTTCAACCTCTCAAACAACTTGTGCAGGTGATCAAGGTGCTCTTCTTCATTCTGATATTTGGCTATCATATCATCCACATATACCTCTATCTCATGGTGAATCATATCATGGAACAAAGCTACCATAGCACGCTGATATGTTGCCCCAGCATTCTTCAAACCAAATGGCATACCTTATAGCAGAAAGTGCCCCATTGTGTGACGAATGTAGTCTTCTCCATATCTTCAGGTGCCATCTTAATCTGATTATACCTAGAGAAACCATCCATAAAGGAGAATACCTTATATTGAGCAGTGTTGTCTACCAGAACATCAATATGTGGAAGTGGAAAATCATCTTTAGGACTGGCTCTATTCAAATCCCTGTAATCTACACACATGCGTACTTTACCATCTTTCTTAGGTACCGACACCACGTTTGCAACCCATTGTGGATAAGAAGTAACAGCTAGAAATCCTGCATTGAATTGTTTCATCACCTCTGTCTTAATCTTTTCTGACATATCAGGATGCATACGACGAACTTTCTGCTTTATCGGACGACAATCCTCTTTCACTGGTAGATGGTGAACCACAATATATGTATCCAACCCTGGCATATCTTCATAAGACCAAGCAAAAAATTCCACATAGTCATGTAACATCTGAATCAACCTGTCCTTGATACCATCTTCTAGTTCAGCACCTATCTTGATTTCTTTCCTGTTTTCCTCGGTTCCCAAGTTCACGACTTCAATTGGTTCCTCATATGGTTGTATAGTTTTCTCTTCTTGTTGTAGTAATCTAGCCAACTCTATAGGTACTTCACAATCTTCCTCCTTTCCGTCCTCATCTTGATAGATCAAATTTACGAAGTCATAATTGGAAATAGCAGAATTGTTATCAATAGGATCCAGAGTGGATGAATATCTACATTTAGTGATGTGGGTGTGTGTAAGAATACATAGCTTTTTTTTATAAAAGGAAAAAATAAAAGAAAGACAAAGAGCACAATATTTACGAAAGCGAGAAACGTCCATTGATTTTATTGAATGAAAATATGCAAATGAAATGACAACCCTAACAAGCATACCATTGTGCCCCGGGAAAGGCACAAGGCTTAAAAGTATTTAATTGTTCAAAGTTACAAAAATAAATTTAGAAAAATGAAATAGCATTTACTCCTGACTAAAGGAGATAGGAATAACGTCTTCAGCCTTCCAATTGTTGAGTCCACCCCCATGGTAGGAAAAATCCAATCGTCCAGGTTGTAACCTTCATCATAATCTTCCACAACATTGACTTGGTCCCTTATGATTTCTCCATGAGTGATACGAGCAGCACGAGCACGACGAACAACCTTCTGAGATTCTGCAGTAAAACCCAAACCAAACTTGTCATACTTTTAAGGAATGTCAGGAAGCTGACCCAAAATAGTACAACCACCTTCTTCAACCACAACTCTAGCATCTTTGAGGGAGGCTACTGTAGGAGGCACTCTAGTAATCACAGGAACTCTTTTGACAACATGGGGAGCTTCAGTAGTAGGAACGACCCAAGGAACTACTTCAAATATCTGGAAAGGAGTCTCAACAAATTCACCCTCCATCTCAACATATTTAAAAGTATTCACATGACTGACCATGTATTCTTCTTCACCGTAAACAGTGACAATCTTTCCTTTCATCGAATATTTCAACTTCTGATGTAAAGTGGAAGTCACAGCACCTGCCCTATGGATCCAGGGGTGCCCAAGCAAACAGGAGTACGCTAGACAAATATCCATCACATAGAAAGTGGAATCAAAAACTTGAGAGCCTACTTTAACTGGAAGATCCACCTCTCCATGCACCATTCTTCTTGAACCATCAAAGGCCCTTACCACCACATTACTTGGTATTAACACTACATCATTCAAATTGAGTTTGTCTAGAACCTCCTTAGGTAATACATTTAATGAAGAACCATTATCCACCAATAAATGAGACAAAGTAGTGCCCCTACACTCAACGGAGACGTGCAGAGCTCTATTATGGTTTCTGCCGGCAGGAGTCAGATCAGCATCATTAAAACCCAAGCCATTATCACTAGTTAGATGAGAAACACAATTTTCAAATTGGTCCACAGAGATTTCATGTGGCACATGAGCAGTCTTCAGGAATTTGATTAAAGCCTTGGTGTGGGCTTCAGAACATAATAGCAGAGATAACATGGAGATTTTGGAGGGAGTATGCCCCAACTGGTCAACAATATCATAATCACTCTTGTGGATGATCTTCAGTACTTCTTCCTTCTGCATATAGAGATCTTCATTAACTGGCGCCTCAGCTTGAATAGGTTCAATCAATGGTCCTTTTCCCCGAGCCTCAGTACTTGGCCCAGAGTTAGAGATATGAACTGGAGTAGCAGTAGCTTTTGAGGTGTCTTCTGGAGAGAAAATTCTTCCACTCTTGGTAACCTTACTGGAGCCAGCAATATTGTCTACATCAAGATTAACATCAGTAACAGGTGCATCAGTCAAAGGTTCTTGTTTGACACCATGGATATAAACATCAGAACCATAATTCCAGGGTATAGCTTTGTCAGAAGTGTATGGGATAGGACCTGGAGTAGTAATAATCATTGGAGCCACCTTTGGCTCATCAGTAATCTTCACAGGACCTTTAGAAGTGATCCTCACTGGACCATTGGAAGTAATCTTCACAGGAACCTTGTTAACCATAGACACATCTTCAATTTTCAAATCTTGAGCCAAACCTCCACACAGACTCTCCATAGAATGGGTTCTTTCAAATAGTATAGTATAGTTATCTATCAGGCGTTGAATACCTGACCTCAACCTCCAACAACTATCAGGTTTATAGGCATAGTAAAAACAATCTTCCCTGCAACCCGTAAATAAACCGGCTTGCACAAGTTTTTTCTTGACAATAGCTAGAGGAGTATTTATTTCAGCCACTGTACGAACATAAACAACCTCATCAACAACATTAACGGTCTTCTCATGTTTGGGCATGGGAGCAGTAATCATATTAGGATTTTCCGGAGGGTCAAACTCAATTTCTCCATTCTCAATCATATCCTGGATTTTGTTCTTCAATGACCAGCAATTGTTAGTATCATGGCCATGGCTATTAGAATGGTATACATACCTTGCATTAGGATTGTAACGAGAAGAGGAAGTATTCATATTCTGTGGTGGGTCCTTCAAAGTAATCAATTCTCCTTTCACCATATGCTGCAAAGCCTGAGCCAATGACATATTGAGCTTGGTAAACTGCCTCCTAGGTTTGGGATGATTATTCTGTTGTTGCTCTTGTGGTGCAGGTGTAGGATTAGAAATCAAAACAGCTCCCACAGATTGGTTACGATCATTACGATCACGTTGGCTATACACAACATTGGATTCTTTCTTCCCAGGAGGGGGCTTCTTGGTAATACTTGAAGAAGCAACTATCTGAATCTTTCCACTTCGTATCCCACTTTCCACATGTTCTCCAGTCATTACCAGCTCAGTGAAGCCAGATGATGAGCTCCCAATGAGATGACTATAGAAAGGACCAGTCAACGTACTCATGAACATATCAACTAATTCCCTGTCAGTCAAAGGGGGTTGAACTCTACTTTCCAGATCTCTCCATTTCTGAGCATACTCCTTGAAACTTTCTTTGGCATCCATGGACATGCTTTGGAGTTGCATACGAGTTAGTGCTAAATCAAAATTGTATTGATACTGCTTATAGAAAGCTTCAGCAAGATCATTCCAGTTGCGAATGTTGGTACTCTCCAGCTGATAATACCATTCTAGTTGGGATCCAGACAAACTCTCTTGAAAGAAATGTATCCATAACTTCTTATCAGTAGTATGGGGTTGAATTCTTCTGACATAAGACCTTAAATGCAGTTTTAGGCAAGACACACCATCATACACCACAAAAGTAGGAACTTTGAAACCCATAGGGATGGAGACTCCAGAAATCAAACTCAAATCTTCAAAGTCAAACCCATAATTCTTTTGTAGTTCCATAGCATTCATTCTGTCTACCAGCATCTTATACTTCTTCTCACCAGCAGGATCATGATAATAGTTCTCCTAGGAATCAGAATCTTCCACAGTGTCATGGAGACTGCCTCCTTCTCTCTCAGAATTTTCAAACTCAAGATTCTCAACCTCTTCTTCTTTCTTGACAGGACCTCTGAATCTTCTACCCAGGTTAATGAGGCCCACTGATTTTCTAGTCTTCTTCTTTTTCTTAGTCAAAAGTGCCTTCAGCTCATCTTGTCCCTTGGACAAGTTCAGGATCATTTCTTGAAATTGTGCATTCTGAGTCTAGAGATCCTTAACAGTTTATTTGAGAGCCATTTCTGCTGAAATAAACAGCGAGAATATAAGATACCTGTTCATAAGAAACCTGTGATGCAATGATATGTTATGTATATGCATATGCAATGTTTTCAAGGACCGCAGGATTTAAATTTGTTTAAAGAAATCAAAAACAAAATTTTATTAGTAAGTGTTTAATATAAATTTGCCCTTTGGGCTTATAATGAAAAGAAATAACAATAAAGTACAAAAATAAATATATGGGGTTTTAAGTCTCCCATGGACGCTTCCTCTTTGTATGGAGGTACTTGTTGAGGTATTGCTCCTCGTGAAGTTGCCTTGTTAGCTCCAGAATTCTTTCATGACCAGCTCTGAAATGAGTCTCAAAAGTATCCCTTTGCTCCTTCAACTGAATCCATGACTTTTGCAATTCTTCCAAATCAGTGGGCATGTCTGGATGAAGGATGGTATAAGGAACATCTCCTTCAGCAACAAGCTCCATAGTGACTGGAAGAACAACATGATATGGCATCATAAGAGTCTGAGCACGAGATCAAACCCATCTGAGATAAGGCTCTATACGAATATAATACTTTGGCTCCAAAGTCTTGCTTTCAATTTTATTCACCTTGCTCCAAGCTCGTAAAAACCTTTGATGGTAACCCTGAAGATCGTTGTTGTAGTCGAACAAAATACCCTGAATAAGCATGTCATGAGGATCATTACTCCGAGCATAATCAAACTGACGTAGTGCTAAAGAAGGGTTGTAGGTAATGCCCCCTCTTATGCCAAGGAGTGGCACATTAGGGAATTCCCCACAACGGTCAATGATAGTAACATTCTCCATAGATCGAGAGCACCAATGAATGTCTGAATAAGAAAGTGACATGATCCTCTTAGACCACCTGAACCCTTGTTCATTCTTCATCACTGATCGAGGAAGGTGAGAAATAAACCACCTAGATAGTAAAGGTATGCAGCACATTAGAGTTCCTCTCGCCTTCGTAGTACGAGTGTGAAGAGAATGTAAGATGTCTCCAAGTAATGTAGGCACTGGATTGTGAGTCAGAAATATGTTGATGGCGTGTACGTCTATGAACTGGTATGGATTAGGGAACAACACTAAGCCATAGATCAATAGGGCTAGGATTTACTCAAAAGTATCATAACTCATAGCCTTTAAGAAGACTTGAGCTTTCTCCATCAACACCTTAGCAAGAATACCCTTAACTCCGCTTCTCGTTTCTAGGACAATGTCTGATTTCTTCAAATGTAGGGCTGCAACAATGAATTTAGGATTAGGCTCCTTCTCTAAGCCTGTGAAGGGTCTCTGATCAAGGATAGGTATACCCAGTAGTTTAGAGAACTCTTCCATTGTAGGAACCAGCTGATAGTCAGGGAATGTGAAGCAATGATGTTTAGGATCAAAGAACTGAAACAGGACACTCATCATGTCTTCATTGAACCCTGAAGTGACTAGATCCAGTAGGTGACCATGCCTCTTGATGAATTAGGAGTTTTCAGAAATTGGATAGACCAATTCCTTAAGCTTAGGAGGTATTCCTACAAAGTTGATCCGGATAGTATTCCTACGAGGAGAAGCCATGACCTGCAACAAAGAACAAAGATAAATCCTTTGGTCCTTGAAATGGTTAGTGAAAATGCTATGCTTATGATGCACGATGTCATGATGTTATGCTCAATCACAAACATGTGGCACACACAAACAAGTCATACAATAACCCTAGGTTTAAAGACTTACATGAGGTTTAAAGGTAAGTACCCTCCCCTGAAGTTTAATTGGTTCATCCTGTCCTACAAAGTAACCAGGTTCTAAGGGATCTCAATATCACTGATCCTTCCCAAGGGTGGTTGTTCAGTAGGAAACTTACTTGCCATCCAAAACCCTCCAAGTTTAGGATCTCAATGAGCGTAGTATCGAGTATCAACCAACTTCAGTCTTCACCAAAGCCGGCTATCTCACTAATTTCTAAAGACCAAGATGGGATAACTAGGCTTCTAAAAGTCAATTAGTGTATTGACAACATATGGCAGCCCCATATTATCCTTAACTTACTTAAGGAACATAAGCACCGACCAAGAAGTCACACTAACTATTGCCACCAGATCAACCATATCCGTATACGCCATACAGTTTTCTTGGTCTATTGCCATTTACCTAGGGTACACTAGATCCGGGTTAGGATCTTTCACACATAAGCCCAACAAGTAATATAAAGAAAACAAAGAAAACAATTAAAGTGATCTAATTCCTATGGTTTAAACACCCCAAATTTTCCCTCACCCATTCACACCATGGCTTGTGATCTCTTCATATGCATAAATTCAATCATAGCATCTCATACCACATCTTTGACTCACTGCATTGCTTCTAAGTCATCTGCATCTAGGGTTTGTGATTTGAGCTATCCAAGGGCCACTTGAGCCACTCCAAAGGTCTTCAATCACTTCAAAAGGGTCCATGTATGTTCAAGCATCATATTGTATCCCCCACAAAGTCAAGAAAGTCAAAGAATCACAAGAACTGAGAATGGCATGGAAGCAGAGCCAAGTTTAACTACACAGATGACCTAGAATTAGGGTTTTGGTTTCAAAGGCCATAACTCCAAATATTTTGGTCATTCTTGTTTCTATTGGTCTCTATATGTTATAAGGATCATGCATATCAAGTTTCATGAAGAAATTCCATGGGGAAGGCATCTGATCAAGGGATGACTTCTTGAGCAAGTCAGTGTAAAAACAGGGCATTTGAGGCCCCCAATGACCCAACCAAAGGGTATTCTTCATCATTTTGAATGTATATGGCCTTTATTTGATCATAGAAGATGTTAGAAGTTCACAAAATTGAAGAATTTCAAGCCATTTGCAAAGTTGCCTTTTTGGGAAAATGACTTGTAATGGAAACTTGCCATTTTGGGAAACTTTTTCAACCCTTTCTTTTTGATTCAAAAATGCTTCAAATGGGAAAACTTTGGTCATGAAAGTTGTAGAATGGATCTTTCCCTTTTCAAAAAGTACAAGAACTCATTCTAATTCATTTTGGATCAAAAGTTATGGCTTGTCAAAGTTGGGAAAAATCACATAATTTCAAGTTATGTACCAAAGAGGCAAAGTTGCAAAACCACTTGCCAAGTTGAAATAAGACCTCAAAGTGACTTCTAACCTTTGTACAAACATGAACCAAGGCCTAAAATTTAGAATGCATCAAAAATTTACTCATTTTCATGACTTGTGGATCAAGAAATTTCAAAAGGGGCAAAGTGGAACAAAGTTGCAAAACATCATTCAAACCCTAACCCACTTGCTGGCTGGCTTCAAAACTGATTCCATGGTCCTCCTCATTCCTTGCTGCGCAGGACACCCCTTTTGTACTTGACTTACCATTGGCCCATACCTCTCTTACACAAAGCTTGACTTTTTGCATAAAGACCCATACCAATCACAATAGGGCACAACCACTCTTCTGACCTACCCAAGATTGATAAGTGGACCAAATGCATCACAACACAACACACAACTCATGCTGAAACACTCCCTAAGCCATAGTTCCAAGTTTATGCCTCTTATGCATTTTGCTTCGAATCACACAACACAAGCATCAAACATAAAAACAAACTTCATAGAACATCTCATCATGTCTCACTGATCATCCCTGACCCTTCACGTTGCCCTGAAACTCCCTAGAATCAAAATACGATTTCCTCCCTTCACTGAACAGAACTTGATCAATCTCACAAACCAGCCATCTTAAACTCCAAACAAGCTTTGCAAACATCTGAGGAGAGTCATTAGAGTTGATTGGAAGCAAGGAAGCAAGATGAAAGCTCCAAACTGAAAGCTTCACTTCAGGTAGCTTCGAAAATTATTTTTTCCAGAAACCTTGTTTTAAGTTACTGAAATGATCTACATGTTCCCCTGATTGTTTTGCACTTTGTAGTTTTGAAAATGATTGAGTATTGAGTATGTATTGCATCTCTGAAAGTTTGGCCATTTTTATGTTTTTGATTCGAATCTTGGTTTTGAGCAAAAAGAAATGAGTTTTGAGGTTAGATTCAGGTTCAGGGGGATGAAGAGAGTTGATCTGGAGCTTTAGAGCTCCAGAAATAACCTAGAAGTGAGGTTTTGGTTTTGCTCAGGGGAGGTGTGGCCGGAGAAGACGACCGGAGGTCTTTTCCGGCCACCTGAAAGTGATTAGAGCCTTAATTGCGTTTAGGGAAAAGTTTGAATGTGGACCCTTGATTCAGTGGACTTTTGTTGACTCCCGCGCGTTACAATGGCCAGGATGGTTTCATTAAACCCTAATCCACGTCATTAATCTAATTAATTAAGTTTATAAATTAATCCTGCCAGTTTGAATCTCAGCCACAAGATCTGGCGCCAGTCAACTCCCGCGCGTCCCATTCAAATCTCAGCCACTGGATCTGTTGACTTTCATTTATTTTCATTTTAATTTCATTTTTCTTGTATTTTCTTTCTCATTTTATTAAAAATAGTAAAACAAATCACAAAAATCTCATTTTTTGCATGCTAACTTAGAATATTTTTCTCATTTCAAAAATATTTTTATTTTTATTTTTTGCATTAAAAATTATTTTTAAATCATTTAAATTATTATTTTTAATTAGTTAATGAGAATTAATTAATTAAAAATACATTTAGGTATTTAAAAATCACAAAAAAATTCAAGATTCATTTAAAAACATTTAGAAGCATTGTCTAACTCTCAAACCAAATTTCTTTTTGGATCTTGATGCCTTTTGATCATTTTCATTGGATTTAATTTCATTTCAAGGCAATATTTTGTTTCAAACTTCAAAAATTTATTTCTGCCTAACCATTGAGAGTTGGATGATGATTCTTTTGGCATTGCATCTTGCATAGCATGTAGTTTATAGGATAAAATTGATTTGATTTGATCTTGCATTTTCAATTTGTTTGGCATTTTTCTTTGTGAGACACCCCAAAACCCTAGCAATCTTAGGAAATTCATAACTTTCACTAGGATAAGAGTTGGATCCCCTCCTTTGGGCAGTGAGTTTGTATAGGTTTAGGGTGTCTTTGATTGCATTTTCAAATTTTTATCATGTTGTTTGCTTCTGGTTTTGGATTTTTGCCTTGCATGATGCATGAAACCCTAATTTGTGCCTTCTTTTGCATCCATTTTTCATTTGCTTGCATTCATTGACTTGCCATGACATTTTGTGCATTCATTTGATTCATGATACATCTTAGGACATATTAGAATCATGTTTGATCATTGAATCTTTCATTTTCCATGTTGTATGTCATTTGCATTTCATAACTTTTCATGTATGTTCATGGTTCAATGCATGCCTCATTTGCATCCTTAGGCTTGTATGATCATTCTCATCTCTTGTCATGTGTTTGTATCATCTCTTAGCATCATTAACTTCATGATCTTGCTCCTGGTTTTGGTTTGCATCATCACATTTCATCTCATTTGCATTGCATTTCATTTCTTATGCTAACATTTCAGGTGGTAAGTTGTGTGAGAAGTGAATTTGCCTTCACTTCTCACAATCTCTTTTCATCTCTTTCATACTTCCTTTGCTGCATTTTGTATGTGTATTGGATTGAGCTTGCTCATTCTTGTTCATCTTACTTTCTTCCTTCAAGCAACTTGACTTCTTAAGTGAAGCAAGTTGTTTTGCTTCTCTTTGCCTCTTGCTCCTTTCATCTGCTTCTTGGTGTTTTCTCTGAAGTTTCTTTCTCTCTTAAGCCTCATAAACCCTAGGGTACCCAAGCATGATAATAATTAGGGTTTGATTAGTCCCCCTTTTAGTTTTGCCTTTGTGTCATCATTGAGTCTTCTCTTCTCATCCCATAATCAGGGACTAAACCCTAAAGGCTTTAAGGCTTTGTGATTAAGCTTATGCCTGCATCCTTCTATTAGGATGGAGTGCATAACTTTAATCCTAAGTGTTAAACCCTTAATGTGTTTAAATCCTTTAATCAATCCACCTAATAATCACTAAGACATAAAGCTTGTAACTTGGGCCTTGCCTTAGGGTTCTAATTCTTCCTTAATTGGTTAAGAAGGACTAACCCTAGTGTTAATGGACAAGTCCCCCTCAAGTTGTCTTACAAACCATAAAAATCACTTCTTCATCTTATCATTAACTAAAATCCACTTTAATAAAGGCTTTGTTTTGTCATGAGGTTAATCCCTAATCATGGGTTAAGTTGAGGTATCTTCCTCAGCTTAAATGTTCTCATCTATTATCCTTCTATTAGGATGGTGTAATGAGTCCATTTAATATTTGATTATGGCTTAATCTCATTACTTAACATTAAACAAAAACAACAAAAACATCTAAATAAACAACAAGTAGGTTAATGATCTTAATCCTACTTCAGGGTGATTAAGTGTGAGATGCTGACTTCACACTTAAGGTATTCTCATTACCCCTAATCAGAGGGAGGATGTGATGAGTTTACTGACCCTTGGTTTAGGCTTAAACTCATTAACTTATGACAAACACCAAAAAGCAATAAAAGATTGAAAACACAAAAACAAACAATAATCGTCTCCTCCGGGATTCTTTTCTCATCTCATTCACTTACAAACGAGAACTTGCTTCTTCCGTCTAATGCAAGACAGTTTGCACCTGGGCCAGACAGGTCATACACTTGAGCATAAACAAGTAAGCAGTTCACAAGTCAATTTACCTTTTCAGTCTCTTTAAGTCGAACTACGGTGTTCTGACTTCCTCATTGCACGAGAGGATACATAGGCATAACTTAACAGTTATCGAACAAAAGTCTCTGTATATTCCCCCCCTTTCAGCTTTATCTTTTTAGCCTCATAGTCTTGAGCTTTACACTTTTGTTCTTACACTGACACTTCTCTTATACACTTCACATTCTTTTACACTGACACTTGCATTCTTTTCCAGCTTTGATACACAGATTGCACTGACACTACCCCTTTAAAACACAAATCTTTTAAGCGTGGATCCCGTCGAGTACGACGGACAATCTGGATGCTAATACCTTTCCAGGTTGTAACCAACCCCCTTTCTTAGTCTCTCTGGTTCGCAACCATCTTATCCATATCTTTCTAGGTTTATGCAGCATTACCTTTCCTTCGGGATAAAAATGCCTAGCTGGCGACTCTTTTTCATTTCTCTTTTCGCCGACCGTTCATGTCTGTACCCTATTTGACTTAGCCTCATTTGGTGGGAGCGACATAAGGGTACCCCTCTTTTACTTAGTAACTCCCCAGCAGAGTCGCCAGTTCTGTAACACGGTGGGAGAACTGACTTTTAGTCATGTTGCGGATAGCAAGAGTCGCCACCGACTTTTATTTTATCCAAATAGAAAGGACATAAAAGAACAGGAAAGACCGTTTTGAAAAGACTTGAGTTCAGGGGGTAGGTTATACAAAGGGAAGGTGTTAGCACCCTTTATATCCATGGTTATCCATGGGCTCTTAGTTACTTAGCTCACTTAAATTGTTTTTTGTAGAGTGTAGTGTGTGATTAGAAATTTTTCTAAGTACTTTGTAATGATCCTCGTATGGATGTATACAAAGCCTTGTTTTGAAAAATGTTTAAGAAAGTGAGGTGTAAAAAAGTAATTTTAGGATGTGAGCAAGTAACTATGAGGTACCTACCCTAGACTAAGTTATTCATGTTCTTATATGTTCTTTCAAGGGTAAGACTATCCCTATTATTAAGGAATAGGTAGTCATTACCTTGGATGTGTTAAGGGACAAGCGTAGGGTCATCGTAAGGTCATAGAAATTCGTAGGGACTATCATCATTTATTCGAAGGGACAAGATCATTATTTCATAGGAAACCTCGAAGGGACTTGATCTTTTAAACTGTAGGGACTATGATGATTTATACTTGAAGGGACTTTGCTTAAGCATCCCTATATTCGAGGGACTTGACCATATTAAAGGCAACCAAGAGGAATACCCTAAGAAGTGCAAGATGGCGATCAAAGATCGACTTATGTGTGTGAGTGATTATTTTCAAATATTTATCTTTTTTAAATTAGTTATCTAAATTAAATTAATTACAATTATGTTTGCACTCCCTATTTACTAACCATGCAATAAATATAATAAAAATAATGACGGAAAAATAAATCTATGAATTATTACAAGGATTCGGGATAGTTACAATATAATCGGAAAAATAAATAATAATAATAATAATAATAAAGAAAATATAAGTAATAATAATAAGTAAAGCAATAATAATAAACATTAGAAAAAAAGAAAACAATAATGAAGAAATAAAGAGAAATTAGAATTTTTAAAGAAAATTATTTTAAATTAAATAAGTTAGAATTTTAGAGTTTATAAGAAAAATAATATAAGTTTAAATGATAATAATAATAAAAGGATAAGGTATTTATACAAAAATAAAAAAAGTTATTAAAAAAATAATATTTAGGGATAAAGAAAATTAGATTAAATTTTTAGGGTTAGAAAATAATTAGGGTTAGAAAATAATTAGGGTTTTAAAATAATTAGTTAAAATAAATTAATTTTTATTTACAATATATATATATATATATATATATATATATATATATATATATATATATATATATATATATATATATATATATATATATAAAATAAAAGTTATATACAAAAATAATATTAGGAAGATAAAATTAATTAAAATAAATATTAAGAAATAATTATGAGTTTTAAAAATAAAGATTTATAAAACACATTATTGGTTAGATTTAATTAATTAATTAAAACAAAGTTATAAAAGAAAAACAAGGAAATATGAAGAAAAATGAGGAAAATGATAAAAAAGATAGGACCTGGGAATTGAATCCAGGTGCCTTACCTCCATAGCATAGCACAAAACCAACATAGCCAGTACGCGCTGGTGTTAGGATAATTGAACACAATCATTATATTTTTAAACCTGCAAAATAAATGAATTAAAAGCAAAAACGCCCAAGCCAAGGATCGAACACAGATATTATGCATTCACACGCGTACACACAACCAGCTGAGCTAGGCCACCCGTTTGTTCATCCTGTGAAACCAAAACAACATAAGCAATATCAAACATTTGAAATTCTGAATGCGCCAAACATCTTCTTCAACCTTCAGCCGTCCATTTAACTTTTAGTGACAGACGTTCGTCACTAAAGGCTATAGTGACGAATTTTTCTGTCACTATAACTCCTGCACATTAGAACATGAGAAACACAAGCAATAAATTCATTCTAATTGTCCAAATTGATTAATAGAAGGCCAATGATTCCAAATACACCATTAATTTGGTCTAAAATAGGCTCTTAAACGAAATCCCAATTCACGATTTTTTGGAATCCTAACATGGTGATTTGTGATACTTGCATAAAAACTTAAAAATAAACATCCAGAAACAATCAGTGATGCATCATGAACCATAATCAAACATTAAAAACAACAAACAACGCGTGTATGAGAGAAATCGAAACTTTGTTTTTCAAGAACATTTGAAGATTCAGTTTCAACAATTCATGAGGTTTTGGATGATGAAAATGTTGCAAAGATGTTCAGTGATTGTCCAGGAATGATATGCCACCTTTAAATCACCTGAAAAACAACAAAATTAAGGAATCAGAATTTGAGTTTTCTTTGAAGATTTTGAAGATTGTTCTTGGTGTTCTTAGCTGCAAAATTCGTCCTTCTTGCTTGCATTAGGTTTGTGTATATGTAGGGATCCAAATTAGGTCAGAAACTTGTGGATTTATGGGCTTGTGAAGATTGCTTGATCATGAAGTTTCCTCACTTTCAAATATTCAAAAAATCTCATCTATCCTTTCTATTTTTGGTCCAATCTGTCTTTAGTTGATTTCCAATCATTCTAAATATAATTCAAATGATTTTCAATCAAAGATTTCATGCTTTATTTGATTTTTCAAATTTTATATATATATTCAAATTGAATTTTAATGAATAAAATCCAAATAAATATAAAATAAACTATAAAAATATGAAAAAATAAGCATTGGGTCGTGCATGATGTCATTGTAAGCATTGGATTACAAAATTGCAAGCCCATTTGGAAAAATTTGGTTTTAAGACCTCATTTGCTAAATATACCTCTAAAACATTTCCTAACTTTGCCAAGGCATAAATCCCTCAATTTTAAGGCTATGAAGGTGTTCTTGTATATTTTGGAAATCTTAAAGAGTCCTCTAACCAACCTCTTTGGTCTCATGTCCACATCCTTTACCATTTTTAAATTATGCCCTTTGGAAGATGTTGACTTTTTGTTGACTTTTGAAATGACCTGTAATGTTTTAGCTCATACCTTCCAAATGAAGCATTTTTAGGCTTAGCTTGTGAGACACAAAGTTGTATAGAATTCAATTTCCTTCAAAATGAGCTTTGGATGGGAATTTTTTGATGAAGCATGTGAAAGTTATGGCTGGTCAAAGTTTAGTTGACTTTCCTTAAGAAAACCCTAATTTAGAAATTCTTGATTCTTGAAGATCTGAAACTTCCTTGATGAATCATGATCAACCCTTGATAAAATGATGAATTTTACTTCATAAACTTGATGTTGGAAAAAAATCTTGAATTTTGACTTTAGTTTGACCATAGTTGACCTCAGTTTGACTTTTTAACTACTTTGACTGATTTTTACATATCTGATCATCTGACTGGGCAAGCTCTTTGGGAAAGCTTTGAAACTTGACATGGGGATTATTGAATACATGTGGGATGTTATGAAGCTCACTTGAGGTCTTGAAAATAATTTTAACCTGAAGAAACACAAAACCCTAGTTTTGGACACTTTGCTTAGGAGGAGGCATTGTCTGAGAAAACATCCACACTTCTTGACTAATTGGGAGTCTTGAGGATCTTATGATTATTTATAAGTCTTGAGAGAGGTTGTCTTGATTGTGGGAGGGAAAAGTTTGGGGTACAACACACCCAAAGGAGTTCATATGCCTTTCTCAGCAAGGCTCACCTTTGCCTGCACTAACAATAAAGCGGAATACGAAGCTTGTATCATGGGTCTTGAGGAAGCCATTGACCTCAGGATCAAAACCTTGAATGTATTCAAAGATTCAGATTTGGTAATCAACCAGACCAACGGCAAGTGGTACACTCATCAGGAGCATCTGATTCCCTACCGTGACTATACGAGGAGATTGTTGACCTTCTTCGCAACAATTAAGCTTGAATACATCCCTCGAGACGAGAATCAATTTACAGACGCTTTGGCTACCATTTCATCAATGATCAAAGTACAAGCTGCCAACTATGTACCCGGGATTTTAGTATCCAGACTAGACAGACCGACATATGTATTCTCTGTGGACACTGTCACTGACAACAAGCCTTGGTACCATGACATCAAATGCTTCTTGGAGACTCAGACATACCCACCTGGGGCATTGTCAAATGATAAGAAGACATTAAGAAGGCTAGCCGATAGTTTCTTCCTCAATACTGATGGTTCTTTGTACAAGCGAAACTTCGACATGGTCTTGCTCAGATATGTTGACAAAAAGGAAGCAGACCTACTGATGCACGAAGTACATGAAGGTTATTTTGGTACCCATTCCGGAGGACATGCAATGGCAAATAAGTTATTAAGATCAGGTTACTACTAGATCACAATGGACGCAGACTGTTGTGCTTATTCCAAAAAATGCCACAAATGCCAGATCTACGTAGATAAAGTACATGTGCCTCTGAATCCTTTGAATGTAATGTCTTCACCTTGGCCCTTCGCCATGTGGGGCATTGATATGATTGGAAAGATTGAACCGACTGCTTCAAATGGTCACAGATTCATCCTGGTAGCCATTGATTACTTCACCAAATGGGTTGAGGCAGCTTCATACGTGAATGTCACCAGACAAGTGGTAGCTCGATTTCTGAAAAGGGATATCATCTGTCGATATGGAGTTCCCGAGCAAATCATTACTGATAATGGTTCCAATTTAAACAACAAGATGATGGTAGAACTTTGTCGGGACTTCAAAATTAAACATCACAACTCTTCTCCTTACAGGCCAAAGATGAATGGCACTGTTGAGGAAGCTAACAAGAATATCAAGAAGATTGTGCAAAAGATGGTAGTCACCTACAAAGACTGACACGAAATTCTACCATTTGCCTTGCATGGGTACCGAATCTCTATCAGAACATCTACTGGGGCAACACCTTATCAGCGTTTGTACGATATGGAAGCTGTCCTACCTGTTGAGATTGAACTACCCTCCCTATGGGTAATGATGGATGTGAAACTGGATGAAGCATAATGGGTCCGATCTTGATATAATCAACTGAGTCTGATCGAAGAAAAGAGATTAGCAACCATCTATCATGGGCAGTTATATCGAAAGCGAATGAAGAGAGCCTTCGATCAGAAAGTCAGACCTCAGGAATATCAAGTGGGAGAGCTTGTGCTGAAAAAACTTCTTCCTCCTCATACAAACCACAGGGGCAAATAGACACCAAACTACGAAGGCCCATTCATAGTAAAGAAAGTTTTCTCTGGTGGGGCACTGATGCTCACTACTATGGATGGCGAATACTTATCTCCTGTGAATTCAGATGCAGTTAAAAAATACTTCACATAAATGACCCGCTGGACATAAAAACAGAATGTAAGTCCAGGCAAAAATAGGGCATCCCGGCGAGTCAAAAACATAATAAAAGACTCGGGAAAAAATAAGGGAAATTGAAAAAATGTACACCCGCTGAGTTGAAAAGCCACATCGGACAACTCAGGCAAAAATGGGTATCTCGGTGGATTGAAAACCCGAAAGGGCGATCCACACAAAATCAGGGAATAAGCGAACAACTGCATTCTGAATTCGTCTGTATCACTCACAACACGACAAGCTTAGAAAGGATAAAGCATCGGTCAGAATCAACCTTCTTCGGAAAGCAAGATAAGAAGAACTTCGAGGTCATAGCAAAGGAAGCTCACTGGAGCGTCAACTTCAAACATTGCCAATACTTTTATTTTCTCAATTTTTACAACAATCGCCTCATTCTAGGGATTCGCTTCTTCACTGACTTGCCTATTAAAGGCACACAAATAAATAAAATCGGAATTTTCAGTCACACTTTGTTTTGTGAATTTTTTCGTTTGCAAAATGTCCAAAGTTCATAATACAACACTTGCATAAAACATATAAGCCATTTTTATATATGCTTGCAAGAAATATGCACTCTTGATCAAATCTAACTCTTATGACAGAATCCGATTGAGGATACCTCGGGACACTTGTGTGTTTCTTTTAACAGGTTGCAGTTACTCAAGGCGGACAATATCCCACAACATGGGGTATATCAAGCATTATATCCCCAGCCAAGGCAACAATCACCTCATCAGCATGGATAGTTGATGAGAGTATTCCCCCACGAAGCTGTCATCCCCTCGGAGGATCCTTCAAGAAACTCCTTGAATCCCCAGCGTATCGTGTAACGCCCAGAAAATCTAAATTTAATTATTTAATCATTTATTTAAATAATTTAGAAAATTTGGAGAGGTTGGGTTAATTTGAGAATTTTGGAGAAAATGAGTATTTTTATATAATAAGGATAAATAGTGTTTTATTATACTATTTTATTTTTATTATTAAAAATATGTTAAAGAAAAGGATAAGATGGTACTTTTGTGAAATCATGAGGGTGATATGGGAAAAGGCTAAGCTGGGATATTATAGCCAAAGAAGAGAATACAATCAGTTTCTCATATTTTGTTTTCTATCGTGTTTTGGAAGTGCTCTGAAGAAAGAGGAACTCAGAGTCAGGAGGCTGTGGAGAACCCAAGAGAAGCGTGTAAAGCGGAGAAATTCTCTAAGGTATGGGGAGTTTTCATAATCTATGATAAATGTATAGGAATTGGAATATGAATGGATTAGGATAGTATGAATTTTAGGAGTTTTGGGGTTTTGAGTTAGGTTGAGTTTTAGGAAGAATCTTGATGAATTAGAGCGATTAGAATGAGTTATAATCGTATGTTTGTCTGTATAATTGTTGTCTGGATGTTGTTGAGGTTTAATTGATGTTTTCGAATGGTTTTTGGGTGTTATGATGTGAAATCCGTAATGGGGTTTGGGGATTTTTGAAAATTGGAACAGTCTGCAATTGTGTAGCAGAAGACTGCTGGAACACATGCGTTAACCGGTTAACACTTTGGTTAACCGGTTAACCATTGGAAATTTTGGGGCATTTTCTGAAAATACGCAGGCGTTAACCGGTTAACGCTTTGCTTAACCGGTTAACACTGTTGGGACAACAAATTTTTTTTTTTATTTAAAAAAATTCATATCTTTTAAACCGTAAGTCCGATTCGCATTCCGTTTGAAGCGTCGGAACGAGTATAAAATGAACTTTATTTTGATGAATAGAAACGAGAAAAATGCAACAGTTTTTGATAAATGAAATTGTGAAATTACCTTATAATTACCTTATAAATCACCGGGTACGGGTTAATTCTTGATGTGTCAGAGTGGTTAAAAAACCAGTGTTCAGGGTGTAATGTCATGATGATATATATGAATATTTGATGGTTGTTTTACTGATTGAAATGAATGATGCGAATTATTTTGGTGAATTTTCTTGATACAGCGCATCATTGCATTTCATAACATTCACGATGGGGCTTCGGCCTATTTATTTGCTTCAATCCCATTGTGTGGATTGAAGTGTCTCGATGATTATGGTGTGCTCCCTTATGGAGGGTTGATGGTCATGTATCCATCTTATGGTGTGCTCCCTTGTGGAGGGTTGATGGTCATGTATCCATCTTATGGTGAAAATGGTACCACATGCATATTGCATATCAGGATGTAGAATTGTATATTTTGGATGAATTTCATGACTGTGTTGGTGTTGATTGATTTCATGATAATGTTGTGGTGGTTGCTGAATTTTGTAGTTGACGATGTCATGTTATGTGTACTAATTTATTTATGATTCTATATTCTTATAAGTTTATGATATATTATGATTACTCACCCTGCCTGCTTGGAAACGTTGCCTCCTTCGTGGGTAACTTGCAGATGTCGAAGAATAGTCTTGCAGTGCAATAGGAGTAATTCGTGAGTCTCGGAGCATGCTTTAGTGTTCCTTAGGAGTGGTTATGGTTTATGTGTCCTGCTCTGTGTCATGTAACACTAGGATGGGTTTTATTCTGTTAACTGTTTCAGTTATGTTATCATTGGATACATGTTTTCCTACTTATATGATGTTAAATTCAGGATGGTGAAAATTATACTTATGAGGTTTTGAATTTTGAAGTTAAATTCCGCTGTGAAATGTTTATGATATTTTGATGTTGATTAACCCGTGTTACGGGACAAGACACTGTTGTGTATTTTTGATGAAAATGTGATACCCTTGTGATGATTACTCTGATATTATTTCAATATTATGTTTGGGGTAGAAGGGTGTTACATATCGCTTGGACGAAGGAGTTACAACAGATTACTTCCCAGAAGTTCTCTTCTCCCCAAGAAGGATCTTCCGAGCAATGCCTGAAGGCCTTTCCCCAACAAAGTAGCCAAGAACTTTCTATTCCCTATTAGAGTTTCCAGGATCTTCTCACCCTCAGCAGAGCCGGCATGATCGCTTTCCCGCAGAATTGTCAGTTCTCCCCAGTAGAGCAATTCCTGAAATACTGTTCCCCAGCGGAGTTGCCAAAGCCTCCTTATCCCCAGCATGAGTTCTTCAACAAAAGCTTCCCCAGCCGGGATCCTCACAGATTTCTCCCCACAGATCAACCAATGATCTCTTCCCCCAGCGGAGTTCTCCCTCCCAACAGATCGCCCTGAGATCTTTCTTCCCGTAGGATCCGGATCTCGGATCGGTCCTCTCATTTTGCATAATCATATCATTCGCATAATTTTTCCCCAAACTAAGCGTAGCATTTTGTCTAATACGGAGCATTACGGCAAAAATCAAACATTTGCATGATCATAAGCCAGGTTCAAGCCAATCACCTGCAAATACCATCATCACCTCACCAACAATATACAAAACTTATCCCCTGCAGACAAAGCCAGAATACCTATTCTTTTTCATACTTGCTCATATTCTTTTTGACACTCGCCCGTATTATACTTCCCCAGCAAGTCAAACACTCGTCTGTGTCCCTTGATCAATCTTTTTGACACTCGTTCGTGTCTTGCACATATTACCCCAGCAGGTCAAACACTCGTACATACTTATACACAATCCTCTGATACTCGTCCGTATCTTGTATATATCACCTCCCCGGTAGATCAAACACTCGTCCGTGCTCCTTGCTTCACCGATTGATACTCGTTCGTATCATCATCCTCAAACACGTCCCAATGTTTGTTTCTATCGATACTCGTCCGTATCGTCATCCTAAGGATGCTCGTACGCATCTTTAGTCTATACATATTGTCGAACACTTATACCTTTTATTTCAAAGCATAAGCACTCGTCCGTGTCTACCATTCCCCGGTAAGTCACCAACAAAACAATATCTTTCTATCGGACATTCGTCTTATGTCGAGATACTTTCGGCATCCGTCCCCTGCCAGGTGATCGTCCTTCACCTCTGGATGACCGTCCCTCATTCTATCCGCAATGGAATCCCCATTGTTGGAACTTTCTATCCAGAATTCGTCCTATGTCACGATCTCCTTTCGGCAGCCGTCCCCTGCCAGGTGACTGTCCTTCACCTTATGATGACCGTCCCTCATCATGTTATTTGATGGTCGTCCCCATCGTTGATCTTTGTTATCCGACATTTGTCCTATGTCGAGATAATCCCCAAGACCAGTCGTACCCTGCTAGGTGATCGTCCTTTACCTCTTGATGATCGCCCTTCATCATGCTTATCCGATAGCCGTCCCCATCGTTGATCTTTTCTATCCGGCATTCATCCTATGTCGTGATATTTTCAGCAGCCGTCCCCTGCTAGGTGGTCGTCCTTCACCTTTTGATGACCGTCCCTCATCATGATTTCATTAATTCTTTTACCCGATGGTCGTCCCCGTCGCAGTGTATTTACCCTTTAACATGATGGCCTTCCCCGTCAGTGCTTTCCTCTTTTCTTTAATCCCCAGAGAGGTTTATTTCTTTACCCGACGACCGTCCCCGTCGTGGTCTCTTTATATCCCAGCATGATGGTCGTCCCCATCACTACTCTACTTACTGTTTTTATCCCTAGAAGTCGTCCTCTGCTCGATGTTCGTCCTCCATCTCTTTCATTTAATACTCATACTATATTGCCTGTTACAATTTATATCCCTTTTCTTCTTCTCCCCAGTGAGTGCAAATTTCGGACTGTCTTGGTATTCAACCACAAGTTATCTTGTTTGTCTGTTAAGCCAGGCGCTTACACCCTGCACAGCTAACTCATGCTTGAATAGGGGAAGCTGTAAACACCCCAAATTTTCCCTCACTTTTTCTCACACCATGGTTTATGATCTTTCATTTTTGCATTACATAAGCATACCATCCCACTACATAGTTCATTTCATCTGCATCTAGGGTTTGTGATCTGAGCAATCCAAGAAGTGATATGAGCCATCTCAAAGGTTTTGAAGCTTGCCAAGAGGGTCCATGTGTGTTCCATGATCACGATATGCTCCCCAAAGTTCATAAAAGTCAAGGGGTCACAAAGCATGGCAAAGGCATAGAGGCAGACTAAAGATTTCCTACACATATGACCTAAAATTAGGGTTTTGGTTTCAGAGGCCTTACACCCAATTTTTTGGTCATTCTTGATTCTAATGGTCTTAATATGTTATAAGGAGCATGTGTACCAAATTTGATGAAGAAACTTATTGTGGAAGTCATCTGATCAACTGGTGACTTGTTGTGCAAGAAAAGTTAGAATCAGGGCATTTAAGCCCCCCATCAATGGAACCAAAGGGTCATTTTCATCAATTTGAGGTTATTTGATATTTATTTGATCTTAGAAATGGTTATAAGTGCACAAGATTGAAGAATTTCAAGCCATTTGCAAACTTGCTATTTTTGGACATGACTTGTAATGGAAACTTTCCATTTTGGGAAAGATTTTCAACCTCCTCTTTCTTGATCAAAAATGCTTCAAATGAAAAAACCTTAAACATGAAAGTTGTAGATTGGATCTTCCCATTTTCAAAAAAATTACAAGAACTCCTCTTTATTCATCCTAAAACTCAAGATATGATCTTTCAAAGTTGGGAAAAATCCTATAATTTTCAAGTTCATGCCAAAGAGGGATTTTTGCAAAATCAAGTTTCAAGCATTCAAATGACCTCTAATGCACTCAAATGTATCACAACATGTTAATACAACTTCCAAGGATTAGAATTGGCCTTTGTACCAAGCATTTCCATGACTTATTTCTCAAGAAACTTCAAATTTAGCAAATTGCATAAACTATGATAATTCTTGATCAAGGTCATCCAGCTGCATAAAGATGATCCAAAGGCTCTCCATGAACCATGTTGAAGCAGGACAAGCCCCCAAGCCAACTCTGACCAGTGCCCATACCTCATAGAACACAATCTTGACTTTTTGCAAAACTCCCCATACCAATCATCCTGTGCCACAACAACTCTTCTGATCACTCCTATTGGTTTATGCAAACCTCAAGCAACACAAAACACAACACACACAAGCCTGAATGCAAGCCTAAACTCAAATTGCAAAAAAAACACCTCATACCTTCATCTCTTTGAATCACACTGCACAACCATCAAACTTTGTTCCTTTCTTCACCAATCAACTCAAAATCACATAAGGACCATTTCCCACCCCTTTCCATGGCTTAAAAACTCCCCAAGCAGAAATACGATTTCTGCCACACCAGAACCAAACACCACAAACCAGGCCATACAAACTTGTCCTAAGCCTTTCAGAAGCACAAGGGGGATCATTGGAGTGGTTTTGCATCAAAGGGAGGGTCAGAAAGCTCAGAATCACAAAGCTTCAACTCAGGTAGCCTTCTTAAACTTTTTTCCAGAACCTTCATTTTAAGTTCTAAAACAAATCTATGCACTCCCGTGATCATGGGGATATGATTATTTTTGAAAATGGTTGAGAAACCAGGATGTATGCTTGCTCTGAAACTTTTTGACCGAAACACATTTTTATTCGATTCTCCATTTTGGTGCATGATAAATGAATTTTGATGCTAGATTCTTGTTCTATGTTGTTTGATGATCCATTCTGGAGATTTTGGTGAGTTTCCACGGTGTTTTGAGCATTTCAGGTGAGAGAGCTGGCCGAAGACGACCGGAACACTGTTCCAGTCGCCTGAAAAAGATTAGGGCTTAATTAGGTTTAAATGCCAGTTTGAATGTGGGCCGTAGGATGAGTGTTTCCCGCGTGTGTTGGAGGGTCCAGATTAGCCCATTATCCCTAATTATAATTAATTAGGTTAATTAATTCAAATTAGCCCAGATTAGATCTAGGCCATCTAAACACGCACCAGTCAACCAGCCTTTGAATCTGAGCCTTTAGATCAGTAGACTTCTCATTTATTTTATTTTTATTTCATTTTCTTGCATTTTCTTTCCACATTTATTTTAAAATAACAAAATACTTTCAAAAAATCTCAAACTTTGCATTTTCATTTTAAATATTTTTCTTAACTCAAAAACATTTTTTATTTTAATTTTTGCATTAAAAAAATATTTTTAAAATATTTAAATGTTTTATTTAATTAATTAACTGATTTTAATTAATTAAAAATGCATTTAGGTTTCTAAAATCACCAAAAAATTCATGAAACATTCTCATACATTTAGAAACATTTTCAAACTCACCATACAAATTTCGTTTTAGGTTTGATCACATTTTTACAATTATCTTTGAATTAGGGTTCTTAAAAATCACATTTTATAACCCCAACTTGAAAACATCACTTCTGGTCAACCATGGTGAGTTTGAACTTGATTCTTTTTGCATTGTTTCACATATTGCATCTAGTTTCTAGGTTATTTATCCCATATTTTTTCATTGCATTTTCAATTTGATTTGCATTTCCCCTTTAGAATCACCCAAAAACCCTAGTTAACTTAGGAAATCCATAACTTTTCCTAGGATTAGCTTCTGACCTTCTCCTTTGGGTAATGATCTTGTATATGATTAGGGTTTGTTTTAGTTCAATTTCAAATTTTTATCATGATGTATGCTTCTGTTTTGGTCATATGCATCTCATGTTGTCATAAAACCCTAATTTTTCATGTTCATTTGCATTCATCTTTGCATATCTCATTCATATGAGCTATACATGACATTTCAAGCATTTGTATGACATCTTAGACATCTTAAGACATGTTTGAACATTGATTGATCATTTCTTCATTCATTTTCTATGCTTTGCATTCATTACATTCCATGAACATCCATGTGTTTTCATGCTTCTAAACATGATTCCATTGCATCTCATCCTTGTATGATCATTCATATGCATTATGTATGTCTTTGCATCATCTCATAAAACATTTGCATTGCATATTCACTTCTGGTTTTGGTCTTTGCATCTTATTTCATATCATTTCCTTTTGCTTTATGTGTTATGCATTCATACTAACATTTCAGGGGCTTATGGTAAGTTGTTTGGGATGTGGATTTGCCTTCACATCCCATCTCTTCTCATCTCTTCATTTGCATTCTTTACTTGTATTTGAAGTGAACTTGCTTCACTTGTGCTCCCTTTCTCCTTCTCTTTCTTTTAGGTTACTTATCTTCTTCCGGAAGTAAGTAACCTATTCTCCTTTCTCTTCTCGTTTCATCTGCTTCTTGTTCCTTGGTGGCCTTCTGAAGATCTTCTCTTAGGCCTCACAAACCATAGGATATCCAAGCATGATAATTTTTAGGGTTGTATATAGTCCCCCTAGCTCTTTTACCTTTGAGTCTCCTTGAGTCTCTCTTCTCATCCCATAATCAGAGGCTAAACACTTAAAGCTTTAGGACATTGAATTAGGGTTATGCCTGCATCCTTATCTTAGGATGGAATGTATAAATTTAATCCTTAATGTTAAACCTTTAATTTGTTTACACTTCTTAATCAAAACACTTAATAATGATCAAGACATAAGCTTGTAACTTGGGCCTTACATTAGGGTTCTATCTCTTCCTTTTGGTTAAGAGGGACTAACCCTAGTGTTTAATGGATAGGTCCCCCTCAAGTTGTCTTACAAACTTAAAATCCATTTCTTAATCTCATCCTTTAAATTAAAATCCACTTAATAAAGGCTTGTTATATAATGAATTTAGTCTCTAACCATGGATTAAGTTGAGGAGTCTTCCTCAGCTTAAGTGTTCTCATCTATCATCCTTCTCTTAGGATGGTGTAATGAGTTCACTAATCCTTGATTAGAGATTAAACTCATTACTTAACACTAAACAAAAATCCAAAAACATCTAAATAATCACAAGTATGTTAATGATCTTAATCCTACATCATCATGGTAATTAAGTTGAGATGCTTATATCATACTTAAGTAGGCTCGTTATCCCTAATCAGGGAGGATATAATGAGTTTACAAACCCTTGATTTAGACTTAAGCTCATTAACTTATGCAACGCACCAAAAACAATAAAAAACTGAAAAAACAAAAACAAACAATAATCGTCTCCTCCAGGATTCTTTTCTCATCATTCTCATTCTATAAACGAGAACTCGCTTCTCCCGTCTAATGCAAGACAGTTAGCACTCGAGCCAGACGAGTCACACACTTGAGCATAGACAAGCAAGCAGTTCACAGTCAAAATCATTCCAGTCTCTTTGAGTCGAACTACAGTGTTCTGACTTCCTCATTGCACGAGAGGATACGTAGGCATAACTTAACACATATCGAACAAAACTCTCTTTGTCTTCCCTCTCCTTCCAGCTTTCTTTCTAAGCCTCAGTTCCTGAGCATTCACCCTCTCTTTTGCACCGGCACACATTCTTTTCCCCCTAGCTTTTATGCACAATCAGCACATACACTACCCCTTTTAAGCACAATTAAGTAAGCGTTGATCTCTTCGAGTACGACAGACGATCTGGGTGGTAATACCTTCCCAGGTCGTAACCAACCCCCTTACTCAGTTTCTTTGGTTCGCAACCGTCTTATCCATACCCTTCCAGGTTTATGCAGCATTACCTTTCCTTCGGGATAAAAATTCCTAGCTGGCGACTCTATTCAACCTCAACCTCCAACATCGCCGACGGTTCGCGTTTGCACCGGGGACCTAAAGTCTTTTCGGGAGTGACAAGTGAGATAATTTTTAGAATTGAGATTTTTGAAAAATGCTTATGAATTGCCTTATAATTTTACCGAGATCGGGTTATGTCTTGATGAGTTGAAGTTGTTAATGAGGGGAGGTTTTTTTTTTGATGTGTTATTGAGATGAAATTATATGATTATTTGATGTTTGAACAACTGAATATGAAATGAATGATGCACATTTGATTTCTCGATGAATTTTTACAGAGTAACGCATCATTGCATTTCATAACATTATCGATGGGGCTTCAGCCTATTTGGTAGCTTCAATCCCATTGTGTGGATTGAAGTGATTCAGTGATTATGGTGTGCTCCCTTATGGAGGGGTGATGATCATTTATCTATATCCCGATGAAATTGGTACCACATGCATAATTTCATATCATGATAGTTGGAATTGCATTATTGGAATGTGTTCATGATTGTGTTGTTGTCGCTAAATTTTTATCATTGATGATGTTATGACATGCTTATGCTAATTTATTTATATTCCATATTCTCTTATATTTATAATGAATTATGATTACTCACCCTGCCTACTTGGAAATGTTGCCTCCTCTGTGGGTAACTTGCAGATGATAAAGAATAGACTTGCGTTGCAAGAGGAGTTTTTCATGGGTCTCGGAGCGTACCTTATTTACTTTAGGAGTGGTCTGGAGTCTTTGTGTCCTGCTATATGTCATGTAACACCGGGATGGGGTTTTAGCTGTTAAACTTGTTTCAATATATTTTATTTGAGGATATTTTCCTTTATTTTATGAGGTTAAATTCTGGATGGATAATGTTACGTTTATGAAGTAAATTAATGATGTTTGAACGATGAAGTTTTATTCCGCTGCGAAAATGAATATATATGGTCTTATGATGTTGTTTAACCCGTGTTACAAGACAAGACAGTGTATGTTTGATATTTTCAATAGATATGTGATACCCTTCTTGTGGTTACTCTGATATTACTCTAAATATTTTGCTTTGGGGTAGAAGGGTGTTACATTAGTGGTATCAGAGTAGGTCGGTCTGTCCAGCCAAGTCTTGTTGTTGTCAGTCTGTTGTCAGGTCATTATTTATTAACGATTATTCTTATTCTGATGTGGTGAGTGTTGTGCAGAATGGCTGGAAACAACATGCGTGCTCTCACTGATGTTATTGCAGCTCTTGCTCAGACTATTGCTCAGAATAATGCGCATGATGAGTTTCGTTCCTTGGAGAAATTTCAGAGGAATAATCCACCTGTGTTTGAAGGAACTCATGACCCGACGAGCGCACAGAAGTGGCTCAAGGGGATTGAGAAGATTTTCAGAGTGATGGCGTGTGATGACGCGCAAAAAGTGAAATTCAGGACTCATATGTTATCTGAGGAAGCTGAGGATTGGTGGGATAATACCCGTCAGCGTCTAGAGGATGAGGGTGCTGTGGTGACTTGGACTATGTTTAAGGCAGAGTTCCTTAAGAATTATTTTCCTGAAGATGCTCATGGTAAGTTGGAGGTAGAGTTCCTTGAACCGAAGCAAGGAAACATGACGGTGGCAGAGTATGTTGTCTTCACTACAACAGGGCAGATACTGAACTTTCCAAGTGCCTTAAGTTCGAGAATGGACTGAGACCTGAAATCAAGCAGGGAATTGGATGCCAACAGATTCGCAGATATGCAGAGTTGGTGGATAAGAGTCGTATTTATGATGAGGATAGCCGAGCTCGCTCTGCTCACTAGAAGCAGCTGAGTGAGAAGAAAGACAAGGGTCAGTTTAGAGGGAAGCCTTACGTAACTACCAGTGATAAAGGGAAACAGAAGGTATCATATGAGAAGAAGCAAAGTAGGGGGGCTGCTATTGTACTTGTTAAGTGTTATAAATGTGGAGAGGCAGGTCATAAGGCCGATATATGTACTTCCAGAGTTCTGAAATTTTACCGCTGTGGTAAGCTTGGGCATAAGCTGAGTGATTGTCCGAATGAGGGTCCAACCTGTTACAATTGTAGGGAACAGGGGCATATTGTAACACCCCGATTTCATAATTTATTTAATAAAATAATTATTATGAATATAAGTGGTATTTTTTGAATTGTAAGTGAAGAATTATTTTATTTAAATAATAATATAATGATAATATGGTATTATTGGAATATTGTTATTAAATAAATAAAATAAGAAAATTGGAGGTCTAAGGTAAGGGGGGAGAAAGGGTTCTATATTGGTGATCTAACATGAAAGGGTAGTCGAGAGATCCTTACTCTCTTAGGGGTTACGTGATTTTGGTTTATTTGATGAAATTGTGATATGTGTGTGAATCCTATTATTGATTGTTTACGTTGAGAGTAATTTGTTGTTTGGGTTGGATGATAGGTTTAGTATAAAATCTGTCCTATGGAAAGTGTTGTGATGATACAAATTGGGACGATGGAGTAAAACCTAGAATTCCCTAAATTGATTTGTAATATTAGATTGAAAAGATAATGTAGTGTTAAATGTATAAAATGAGTATAAGAATAATATTAGGATTGTTTTGGATGATTAAAGTGAGATATAAGAGGTAGAATTCACATTGGTATGAAAATTGGAAAAGAAAGTGATTTTTGGTCGCAGGGTCCCTGACACGGGTGGCCGTGTCGTGTGACACGGGTGGCCGTGTCGTGTGACACGGGTGGCCGTGTCAGGTTTCTGAGTTGTAGAAATGTTTGAATTTTGGGATTTTGGGTTACATGTGGTCTAACACGGGCAGTGTCGCGTGACACAGGCGGCCGTGTCAGCCTTCTGTATTTTGTGTGATTTTGATTTGTGAAGGAAGAGTTCAGGGCATGTGACACGGGCTGTGTCAGGTGACACGGGGGGCCATGTCAGACCTCTGTTTTGGGAAATTTTCCGTATTCTAAGATGGTTTTGTCCCGATTTCTTGTTCGATACTTGTCCCATTAGTCTAAGATGTTGAGGATAGTATTAATGGATAGTTCATAGGAGACGAAAAACAATAATTAGTGTTTATGTTCTATGTTCTTGTGTTGGTTTGTATAATTTTGTAATGGATAAATTGGATCATGTTATGTTGGGCAAATATATGAGGCATAGTTGGGGATGAAATTAATGAAGAGTTCATAGGATATGATAACCGGTAGTTAGTGTGTAAGGATATATGTGCTTATGTTGATTTGTATAACTTTTGATGATGAACCATATGGATTGTATTGATAATGTTTATTGAATATTGTCTGATTTTTATGTGACCCATATGATGGGGTGTGTGGTAACTTATGAGGATCAGGAGGATCGTATTATGTATGATTATGTTCATGCATGTATTTTGGTATGCATAATCGAGTTTTTCATATGCATGTATGGTGGGTGGGATAATCATGTCTCAGATGGAGCGTAAATGATTATCCGGATTCATTGTGAATCATTGGTGCATGGATGACCGTATCTCAGTAGGAGCATAAGCGATGCATCCGGGGTTAGAATTGATGAACCATTATTGAGTCGGTACCATATTTGCATTGTGTCATGTAGTCACTTTGCATATGATTGAATGAATGACCTATGATATGTGTTGATGAATTGTGTGAGACATTTGATTGATTGAATGATGCATGATGTGTGTTGATGAATGGAGGTGAGATTACCCTGTAAGATGTTATATGCACCGTTAATATATCGAATTGTTTTCTCACCCCTTTGTTGTTTGTTGCGTCTGTGCTTCCTTGGAAGTACCAATGATTCAGGTACTTGAGTACGCTCAGAGTACAAGTTGCTTGGTTGAGTCCTAGAGGTCGCTCTGATACGTAACACGGGATTCAAGAATTTTGATGTTTATTTATTATTGTTATTAGTTACGTATCAAATTTTTGTGGAAAATACTAATATGAGGATTGTTGATTATTTTATTATTGGCAGTTACCATATGATGAAATAACATGAGATTTTCCATTGTTTTAACAAGAAGAATTATGACGAACTATTTTCTTCCGCTATTTCAGTAAAGAACTATGTTTGTTGGTTTCTATTGAAAAAGTAGCATTCCACTTTTGTTAAAACTCTGATTTTATTGAGAAAATAATAATTTTTACAATTTGGGAAAAATGGGTGTTACACATATCAACGCTGAATGCCAGAAACCAAAGAAGACTGCTGCTACTACTCATAATGCTGGGAGAGTTTTTGCTTTAGCTGGTTCAGAAGCTGCAAAGAAGGACAACTTGATTAGAGGTACCTGTTTTATTAATAATATCAAGTTGATTGCTATTATTGACATTGGAGCTACACATTCATTTGTATCTCTTGAGTGTGCTAATAGATTGGGTTTAACGTTGTCTAATATGAATGATAATATGATAATAGAGACTCCTGCTAATGGTTCTGTGACTACCATGCTTGTTTGTTTGAAGTGTCCTCTGAAATTTTTTTAGAAGAATTTTGTGATGGATTTGGTGTGCCTACCCTTACACCAAATCGATGTTATTCTTGGTATGAACTCGTTAGAATTCAATTATGTTCATATTAACTGTTATAGTAAGACTGTGAGGTTTCCTGAATTGAGCGAGAATGGCGAGTTGATGTTCTTATCTGCTAAGCAAGTGGATGGAATTTTATTAGATGAAGCCTTGATGTTTACGGTGTTTGCATCATTGCAAGTTGATGATAAGACCGTCAGTGCAGAGTTTCCTGTGGTTTGTGAATTTCAAGATGTGTTTCCTGATGATATAAGTGAATTACCTCCCGAATGTGAAATTGATTTTTCTGTGGACTTAGTACCGGGTACGAGTCCTGTCTCGATGGCTCCTTATAGAATGTCTTATTCTGAGTTGAAGAAACAACTAGAAGAATTGTTAGAGAAAAAGTTCACTAACCCTAGTGTTTAATGCGCAAGTCCTCCTCAAGTTGTCTTACAAACCATAAAATCCACTTCTTAATCTCACCCTGTTAATTAAAATCCACTTAATAAAGGCTTGTTATATAATGAATTTAATCCCTAACCATGGATTAAATTGGGGTATCTTCCTCAGCTTAGGTGTTCTCATCTATCATCCTTCTATTAGGATGATGTAATGAGTTCACTAATCTGTGATTAGAGATTAAACTCATTACTTGACACTAAACAAAAACCCAAAAACATCTAAATAATCACAAGTAGGTTAATGATCTTAATCCTACATCATCATGGTAATTAAGTTGAGATGTTTATCTCACACTTAAGTAGGCTCATTATCCCTAATCAGGGAATATATAGTGAGTTTACAAGCCCTTGATTTAGGCTTAAGCTCATAATCCTATGCAAAACATCAAAAACAATAAAAAACTGAAAACTCAAAAACAAACCATAATCGTCTCCTTCGGGATTCTTTTCTCATCACAATCATTCTACAAACAAGAACTTGTTTCTTCTGTCTAATGCAAGACAATTAGCACTCGAGCCAGACGAGTCATGCACTTGAGCATAAATAAGCAAGCAATTCACAGTCAATTTATTTTCAGTCTCTTTGAGTCGAACTACGGTGTTCTGACTTCCTCATTGCACGAGAGGATACGTAGGCATAACTTAATAGTTATCGAACAAAAGTCTCTTTGTCATCCCCCTCTTTCAGCATTCTTTCTAAAGCCTCAGTTCCTGAGCAATTCACCTTTTGCACTGACACCTGTATTTTCTTTCCTTAACTTTTGCACACAGATAACACATACACCTACCACTTTTAAACACAATCTTGTAAGCGTGGATCCCGTCGAGTACGATGGACGATCTGGGTGCTAATACCTTCCCAGGTCGTAACCAACCCCCTTTCTCAGTTTCTCTGGTTTGCAACCGTCTTATCCGTATCTTTTCAGGTTTATGCAGCATTGCCTTTCCTTCGGGATAAAAATGCCTAGTTGGCGACTCTATTCAATTCAACCTCATTTCCTCTTTTGCCGACAGTTCGCGTTTGCACCGGGATGAAAATCTAGGGAGCGACAGGTACGACAAACGATCTTGGGTTCTAATACCTTCCCAGGTCGTAACCAACTCCTGAACCCAGATCTTTGGTTCGCAGGACCTTGTCCTTTCCTTTTTCCTTCAGTTTGTGCAACATTACCTTTCCCATTTATTTGGGATAAAAATGTCTGGCTGGCGACTCTACCTTTTTTGCGCAACTTTCACGTTTGTATTAGGATGAAAATCCCAAGCGACAACTAGAGACTCTGCTGGGGATCGAACCCAGAATCTCTAGTTTCCCCTTTGAGAGTCAATCCTAGCACCTGTTTGTTTCTGTTTCTTTGGGTGTTTATCTGTGTGCTGCTGTGTGCTTTAGTTTAGCTTTACTGCTTTATTTACAGCTTTACTTTAGAACATTTATTTACTACTTTCAGTATTTATTTTCCATACATCATAAATACTGGACTGTGATAGTTTGGTTTTTTCTGTGGGATGGGGTTACTGTGAGATAAGCCAAATACCTGGCTTTGGTGCACCCTAGGACTAGCGTGGACAAACATTGTACTCGCATGGTATCATGATGTATGGAAAATATATACTGAAAGCGGTACGAACTCTTGGAACTATTATGTGTGGGGATCTCCCCCACTTCAGGGTACGACCTCGATATTATGTGCATATGGTGACCGATCATTGAGTACCTTAGTGGAAACAAACCTCTCCAGTGATGACAGTGGCATACCACATTCATTGTAGATTCAGAGTACGTCTAAGAGGGGGGTGAATTAGGTGTTATAAAATTTTCTCGATTATTTTCTTGATGGATGGATTTTTCTCTTTTACTTGTGTATGATAAGAAAGCGATAAAGCATGAAATAAAAGAGACACGACAATTATCCTAGTTCCCTTCACAATCCGAAGGTACATCCGGTCCCCTTTCCAAATCGAAAGAGATTTCCACTATTGTTAGATCTTTGTACAAGCCTAATCCCAAGACTTATCCTACAATCTTCTAACAACAACCTACCAAGAACAACCTCTTGGATTTTACAAATTTAAAGTCCAATTGAGAACAAATCTCACAATGGACCTCTTGTATCCACAATCCGGATAACGAGGAAAACCACCCAAGTAGAACAAGAAAACAATCCTTTCCTTTCTACTCTCTTGTTTCCAACAATCCTGAAAACAATGAATAATAATAATTTTGAATTTTATAAGTGTATGGAAGATGAAACTTTAAATATTTTATCAATATAAATATTGATCTTCTCCTTGGAACAAGTATCACTCAACAATAAATATACAAGTGTTCTTGAATAAATGAGATAAAACTAGAATGATGTTCTTGAAAATTTATGAAAAGTTTCTCTCAAAAAGTTTGAATATGAATACTTAAAAATATTTGAAACATGAAGAATATGAGTGATTTTTGATTATGAAAATTATTGGAGAGGAGTGTAAAAACTGAAAATAATTTGTTTATATAATGCACAAAACACCATTTCATAAAGGTATGATCAAATGAAAAGATGCAATGGTTTGGAAAATAGAAACAATGAAGTTTTTCATGAAAAAATGCATATTTTCGCTCACTCTTACAGTGTTAACCGGTTAACACCCCTTCAACGTTAGAAAATATTAAAATTAAAAATATATGCAAAATATGGCGGTTTTTTGTGCTTTTACGTTAGTTGAAACTGCCATATTTTACCAAATACTGCATGTTTAAAAAATTGAAAAATTAAAAAATTTGTCTAAATATTTATTTTTTAATGCATGAAATTTATGGAATGTGTTTTCTATTATTCTTAAACATGTATTTTATGCATGAGATATTTTTGAACACTTGCATATATATTTTTAAGCAATAATCGTTATACCTTTAATTTATTCCAAATTATTCTTCAATTCTTGAAAAAATGCAAGAAGCTTGAGACTTATGATTCACTTCCTTTTTGCACACACAATCTTGAGCATAATTTATTGTCTTCATCAAAACATGATATTTGAAGGAAACTTGTCTTCACACACATTTTTTCTCAAACCCACTCGCATTCGAGGGCCCACTAGGAACTCATATAGGATGGCCTGGTTCTATCATAGGAATCCAGTTAAAGCAAACTGTTCGTATGGAAATAGTACTATATCCCAAGGGCTGAATGTACTATTGTTTCTCGATTCAGTGCTTAAAGCTAGGGACTTATGAGGGATGCTTGTTTCCTTAGACTCAGCTGAGACCTCCATGAGTAGTACGTAATGTCAAACTGATTCCCTGATTTGGTCATGAGCCATTTCTCAGAAGTGGTGAACGTATTATTGCTATTCGGCTTTGAGAGTCCGTGATGTTGACCCGAGTATCATACACGTGAGATGAGAGGGGTTTACAAGTTTGTAGGAACCCTAACACTTCCAACATACCCGATTTGCCAGTTTTGTTCGGTATTATGATCTGTTTCTTTAGTTTTGAGATCCGGGATTTTCTGTTCAGAGAAACTGTTACCATGATTGCCATTGTGACCCTGCACAGACACTTGAGTATCTGATCAACACAACACAGACACATCACTGATCACATGCCTTTCCTTGCATAAGCATCATCATATCATTAATCGTTTGTGTTCTTTTCCATTCTCAAGGTTCATACTATTTCCAGTTCCTGGTCGGACTTCTGCTTCAGAAATGGAAGATATAAGAAAGAAGAATGTGCACTACAAGTTCTTTAATACCAAAGTGGATTTGTTTAATCAGATGGTGTCTCTTATTACCTCGGGTCATTTGGGATACTTCAAAGAGAATTATGGTGATATTCTGGATCTGGTAGTTAACCAGGATAGTTATCAGAGGAATGCATATCATACATTGTTGCAGTACTACGATCCTCGGCTTCGATGCTTCATATTTCCTGACTTCCAATTAGGTCATATGCTTGAAGAGTATTCTGTGATTTTGGGTATGCCCCTCAAAGACCAGATTCCTTTCAATTTAGAAATGACTAGACCTTCTCATAATGACATTGCCAAAGCTCTTTATTTGAGCTCAACTGAAGTAGAGGCAAACTTGACTACTACCAAGGCCGGGGTACTTGGATTTTCTCTCGACTTTCTGGTTAGAAGAACTGAAGAACTTGTTGTGGCTACTCGATGGGATTCAGTTTGTGCTATCTTGGCCTTATCCATCTATGGGATCATCCTGTTTGCTGACATGGATAAATTTGTGGATATGAATACTATCCAATTGTTTGTACTGAATAATCCCGTGCTCTCTCTTCTAGGTGATCTATACTATTCAGTATACTACAAAAATGAGAAGAAATGGGATGGTCTAGTCCGGTGTTTTGCTTCTCTATTCTACAACTGATTTATGAGACACCTACCCACTACCGAAGTCTTCACCAATCCTAATGTAATATGGGCCCAAAAACTGAGTGTGTTGTCTGCTAAGGACATCAGATGGTTTACCCTAAGGCTGAAAGGGAAGAACTTTATCACTAGTTGTGGAAGTTATCTCAATGTTCCATTATTAGGAGTAACTGGGGGCATCAGTTATAACCCATCTTCCTGAGAAGGCAGTTGGGATATGCACTCAAAGATGTTCCCGAAGAATCAGAGTTATTCCATACTTTTTACTTCCATGTGAAAGATAACCTTCCTTTGGTCAGGAAATCTGCAGGTTCCAGGATGCTTATCAGAAGAAAAGGGGTAACATGTCTAATGTAACACGGTGGGAGAACTGACTTGGGCGTTTTTGTTTCCAAAAACTATGTTGCGGATAGCAAGAGTCGCCACCGAATTTTATTTTATCCAATAAAGAAAAGGAATAAAAGAACATGAAAGACCTTTGAAAAAGATTTGAGTTCAGAGGGTAAATTATACAAAGGGAAGGTGTTATAACCCTTTTTATCCATGGTTATCCATGGGCTCTTAACTGCTTAGCTCACTTTAATTTGTTTGAAAGAAAATAGTGTAGTGTGTGATTAAAAAGTATTTTCACAAAGACTTTAACTTTGTAATGATTCTCGTACGAATGTATACAAAGTGTTTAGTTTAAAAGTATTTGAAAATGTGGGGGTGTAGAGAGTATTTTGAAAAAGGAGTGAGCAAGCACTTAAGAACTACTTACCATAAGTTTGTAAGGTCTTGTTATTTCTTTCCTTTGGGGTAGGAATGTCCTTACTGTTAGTTAGTAAGTAGTCTCAACCTTGGATGTTAAAATGGACAGGTGTTGGGTCATCGTATGGTCATATAAGGAAACCTTGTAGGGGTATCTTAGTAATTCGAAGGGACTATCATTATTTTCGAAGGGATCATCGAGGGACTAGATCATTTATTCGTAGGGACTTGAAGGGACAACAAGGGACTATGATCTTTTATCTGAAGGGACTTGATGATTTTAAATTCAGGCAACTTTACTAAGATACCCCCACGTTCGAGGGACTTGACCATATTATAAGGCAACCAAGAGGAGAAACCCTAGGGGTGCTGATGGCGATCGTATAATGACCGACTTACGTGTGTGAATATTAATTTTAGATATTTATCTTAGAAGTTAGTGGGCCAGATCCAATTATTTTTGCATACATTCTTTTCACACCCTAGGTTTACTAACCACGCAGTTTATATTTTACGGAATTAAAATGCAGGAAATAAAGACCTAGACTATTACATCATGGGGAGGGGGATACATTTGTTTTTAGGGGATTGCAGAAAGTAAAGTGCGGAAATAAAACCCTAATTAGATATTACAAACCGGGAGCAGTTACATAATCGAAAAAAAACAAGGAAAATAAAGTTACATAAGTCGCAAATCCTATATAGTTTTTTCTAAGGAACTTGAATAACATAAAAGATAAAAAAGAAATTTTTCTAATGAATTGGAAAATATTTTTGGAAGAGAATTAGTTAATTAATTTAGTTAAAAAAAGTTTTTATGATTTTTTTTAATTAATTAAATAAAATAAAGTTTGATTTTAATTATTATTTACAAAATAAAAAAAAAGATGGATTTATTAAATTAATGATTAGCTAAAAAAATTAATTATTAATTAAGAAAATATGATTACTTAAACTTAATTAAATACTTAGATGAAAATTAAAAGGAAAAATAAAAAAAAAGGAAAAATAGAAAAGGGAAAAGCATGAAAAATAAGAGAGAAAAGCATATAAAAAAAGAGGGTGGAGATCCTTGGATTTGAACCCAGGTCTTCACGTTTCCAACCTGCACCACCAACCAACTGAGCTACGCTACTTGCGTTGCAAATAAACGAAACAAAACTATTATAAAATAAAACAAATATTTGAATTTGAAAAGTGCACGCAGAGTCATCTTCAACCTCCGTCTGTCCACTTAGCCGTTACCCACGGCTTGTCCGTAGCTAGAGCTTTTAGTGACGGTTTTCGTCCGTTACTACATGGCCTGCGAATAAAAAACGTCACAATAGAAAAAATAAATTCATTCTAATGATAGAAATCAATTAAAGGAGGTCTTATGAGTCCAATTAAGTCATCAATTTCATGCGAAATCGTGTCTAGCCATGGTTCCTAAATTTGAAGCTCGAAATGATAGTTGACTTTTCCTGCACAAACCCTAATTTAGTAACTCCTGATTGTTGATGATTCTGAGGTTTCATTGATGAATCATGATCAACCCTTGATCAAAATGATGAATTTCACCTCATAATCTTGATGTTAACAAAAAATCTTGAAGTTTGACTTTATGTTGACTACAGTTGACTTATTGACCAAGTTAACCGATTTTTGATATTATGAGCATCTGACTGACCAAACTTGTAGGGAAAGCCTTGGAACTTGACATGAGGATTTTTTGAAATATATGGGACACCATGAAGTCCACTTGAGGCTTTAGAAGTCCAATTTTCTTTGAGAAACTCAAAACCCTAATTTAAGATCCATTTCTTAGGAGGAGGCTTTGTTTGATGAAACCTTGAATCCCTTTGAGAAATTGAGAATATTGTGACCATTAGGAAACCTCTTGAGGTATATTGTCTAGAAGATGTGAGGGAAAATTTTGGGGTACAAAATCTAGGCAGAAGCAGTTTGACGCCGAATTCCTGGCTGTGACAAGTTATCCTCCATGGGTTGCAAATATTGTACCCGTTCCTAAAAAGGATGGTAAGGTCAGAATGTGTGTGGATTATCGAGACTTGAATCGGGCGAGCCCCAAATATGACTTCTCGTTTCCACATATTGACGTGCTAGTTGACAACAATGCCCAATTTTCTGTGTTTTCCTTCATGGATGGCTTTTCAGGCTATAATCAAATCAAGATGTTGCTAGATGACATGGAGAAGACAACTTTCATCACCCCATGGGGCACCTTCTATTACAAAGTAATACCGTTCGGTTTGAAAAATGGTGGGGCAACATACCAACGAGCAAAGGTGACTCTATTCCATCACATGATTCATCACAAGATCGAGGTCTATGTTGATGACATGATCGCAAAGTCACAAACAGAAGAAGAACATCTAGTCAACCTAGCCAAGCTGTTTGACAGGCTTCAGAAGTTCAGATTGAGGTTGAACCCGAACAAGTGCATATTCAAGGTGCATTCCGGAAAGCTGATGGGCTTTATTATTAGTGAAAGGGGGATTGATGTCGACCCTGCAAAGGTGAAAGCAATTCAGGAGATGCCTACACCGAGAACCGAGAAGGAAGTACGTGGCTTCTTAGGGAGGTTGAACTACATTGCGTGATTCATCTCTCACCTAAATGCTACTTGTAAACCCATTTTCAAACTTCTTAGGAAGAATCAAGCCATCAGGTGGGATGATGACTGCAAATTAGCTTTCCACCGAATCAAGAAGTACTTGCAAGAACCTCTGATTCTCATACCTCTAGTGCCAGGGAGAACTTTGATCATGCACCTCACTGTGCTCGAGGGGTCAATGGGATGTGTACTAGGTCAGCAGGACGAGTCTGGTTGAAAAGAGCATGCAATCTATTACCTTAGCAAAAAGTTTACTGACTGTGAGACACGATACTCACTGCTCGAGAAAACTTGTTGCACTTTGGCATGGGCTGCTCGCCGACTAAGACAGTACATGTTGAATCATACCACTTTATTGATTTCTAAGATGGACCCCATTAAATACATCTTTTAAAAGCCAACTTTGACTGGAAGAGTAGCTCGATGACAGATGATTCTGACAGAATATGACATCCAATATACTTCATAAAAGCCTATCAAGGGAAATGTATTGTCGTATTATCTGGCCCAACAATCGATTAAGGATTACTAGCCAATGAGGTTCGAGTTTCCGGATGAGGAGATCATGTTCCTTAAGTCGAAAGACTGTGAAGAATCACTCCCGGAGGAGGGGCCAGACCCCGAATCTAAATGGAGTTTGATGTTTGACGGAGCCATTAACATAAACAAAAGTGAAGTTGGTGTTGTCATTATCTCACCAAAGGGGATCCACATTCCCTTCACTGCCCGATTGACATTCGAATGCACCAACAACGAAGCAGAGTATGAAGCAAGTATAATGGGGATCGAGGAAGCAATTGGTTTGAGAATCAAGAACCTCAAGATCTTCGGTGATTCGGATTTAGTTATCAATCAGGTTAACAGAAAATGGATGGTTTATTAACCTCATCTGATTCCTTACAGGGATTATACCCGGAGGCTGTTAACTTTCTTCACGAATGTCAAACTGCACTATATACCTCAGGATGAGAACCAATTTGCTGATGCTTTGGCAACCTTGTCTTCCATAATTAAGGTTCACCAAGAGAACTATGTGCCTAAAATCGATGTATCTCGTCTTGATAGACCAACATATGTGTTTACAATTGATGGTGTTGATGATAACAAACCTTGGTACTACGATATCAAGTGCTTTCTGAAATCTCAAGAATACCCAGCAGGGGCATCCAATAAAGACAAGAAGACCCTTAGGAGGTTGGTAGGCAGGTTCTTCTTAAACCAGGATGATGTGCTCTATAAACGGAACTTCGACATGGTCTTGCTCAGATGCATGGATAGACAGGAAGTAGACATGTTGATGAAGGAAGTTCACGAAGGTTCCTTCGGTACCCATGCTGGAGGACATATTATGGTAAAAAAAGCTTCTAAGGTCGGGGTATTATTGGACCACCATGGATCTGATTGTTGTAAATATTCCCGCAAGTGCCACAAGTGCCAAATTTATGCTGATAAGGTGCATGTTCCTCCAAATCCGTTGAGTGTCATGTCTTCACCTTGGCCCTTCTCCATGTGGGGAATTAATATGATTAGCAAGATCGAGCCAACTACTTCTAATGGTCACCGTTTCATCTTGGTTACCATAGACTACTTCACTAAGTGGGTAGAAGAGGAATCATATGCCAATGTCACTAAACAAGTGGTAACCTGATTCATCAAGAGGGATATCATCTGTCGATATGGAATTCCTGAAAGAATCATTACTGATAATGGTTCTAATCTCAATAATAAGATGATGGTAGATCTGTGTCGGGATTTCAAGATTGAGCATCACAACTCTTCGATGTATCGCCCGAAGATGAATGGCTCCGTCGAGGCGGCCAACAAAAACATTAAAAAGATTTTTCAGAAGATGGTTGTGACGTACAAAGATTGGCATGAGATGCTACCATTTGCACTGCATGGGTACCGAACCTCTATGCGCACCTCAACCTGGGATACCCCATTCTCGGTCGTGTATGGTATGGAGGCAGTCCTACCAGTTGAAGTCGAGATTACTTCTCTTATAATAATGATGGATGTCAAGCTTGATGAAGTTGAGTGTCTCTGATCCAGGTACAATCAGTTAAGCCCCATTGAATAGAAATGCCTAGCAGCTGTATGTAATAGACAACTCTATCAACAACGAATAAACGGGCCTTCGACCAGAAGGTACGACCTCATCGCTACATACCCGACGACTTAGTGCTAAAAAGGATCCTTCCTCCTCTAACATATCATAGGGGAAATGGACACCCAACTATGAAGGTCCATTTGTGGTTAAAAAGGTCTTCTCAGGTGAAGCCTTAATGTTAACAACCATGGATGGTGATGATTTCCAATCCCCTGTCAACGCAGACGCAATTAGAAAATACATCGTATAAAGAGAACCGCTGGACAAAAACAGAATAAGATTCCAGGCAAAAAAGGGCATCCCGGCGAGCAAAAAAACAGAATAAAAGGATCGAGCAAAAGTTAGGGAAATATTTAAAAACATGTACAACCGCTGAGTTAAAAAGTCACATTGGACAAATCGGGCAAAAAAGGGTATCCTGGTGGATTGAAAACCCGAAAGGGCGATCCACGCAAAAGAGGGACTAAAGCGAACAACTGCAATCTGTGAGATTCGTGATTCGTCATCTGCAAGCAAGGGTAATCTGAGGGTTAAGGATCAATTCAATCATTTTCCTCAAAAGCGAAGCATGCGGAGAGTCTTGAGGACATACAAGTCATAGTCGGGTCGGAGCTTGATGAGATCTGATTTTCACATTGCCATTAGGATAGTTTATTTTTCTTTTGTGAAATTTCCTCTTTCCAGGGATTTCTTCTCGGTGTAATTCCTATTCATGGCCCTTTTCCAATCAATAAAAGTGTAATTTCATTCAATTTGCTCTCATTTGTTTTTTTTTCATCTACCATTGATTGATTGCAAAAACTTCCAACAAATTGTGATAAATATTTCATTGCAAATGCATGAATGCTTTATAATACATGCATGATAGTAAAAACATTGGACATATATCTGATGTGTTGAGTGACATGGATGGTGATTCAGACCATAAACCCGGGGCACGCGAGCCAAACTAACTCTCATTTGCAGGTACTATCAGTTGTGTTCATTAACATGCAGGTACAGGTGTTGCGAGCAAAGCCATCACCAACACAGTACTTTAAGAAGTCTTGCCTCGGAAGATCATTGAGCAAGATTCCTCAGCAAGTTTCATTAGACCATCCCTGCTCCAGCAAAGCAGCAAGAAAAAGGATACTTCCCGAGCATAAGGGTATCATTATCTTTCATCCCCATCATGAGATGATGTGCTCTCTCGTCCCTAGCATGAGATGATGTATTCTCTCATCCCTAACATGAGACGCTTCTTACCTCTCCTTCACAGCAAGAGGTGATCAAAACGTATAGCTTCAGCAGGGAGTATTCTCATTTGACATCCCCAGTATAGTTGGAGATTGAAATCTTCCCCAACATAGCAACAAAAGGCTGGTGTTCTCCCCAAGCGGAAGGCCCTCTTTCAATGAAGAGGTATTCCCCACCAAAAGTCTTATTATCCCCAGCAGTACATGAAGATTCATTATTCCCTAGCAGAGGTAAAGGTAGGTAGAAACCCGAGGGTTTTCCTTCTTACAAAACATCGTTCACAGTGTTCCCCATATAAGTTGCTAACCAAAGTCCAATCTCCATTGACACCTCTTCCCCAAGAAGAAGATTGTGTATCTAAGAGATTCCTTAACAGTTTCTTCCTCAGCAGAGTATCAACATATCTGATTCCCCAGCCGAGTTAGAAGGATATCACTTCCCCAACAGAGTTCAACGGGTAATGTACCTCTCAAATCAAGTTCATCCCCAATAGGGTATTGGCTCTCAAATCTTAATGTATAATTTATTTTTGGCAATGGAAGCAATTCAGAGCAAGTGTATCATTAACATTATTCCCCGCAAAGTTGTTTTTTTCCCTACAGGGATTCATTACATTAGTGCAGTGATTGTTTCTTGCCCAGAAAAGTGGATGGGGATACCTGTTATTTCCTCATCCGGAGATCCCTTTGCATTTTCATTTAGTAATCATCATGACATTTGCATCCTCTAAAGCGTAGCATTTCCATCATTATGGAGCATTACGCCATGAAAAATTCAAACATATGCATACAAAGCAAAATCTGGTTTTGGTACCATGCACAAATCCCGAAACATTGGTTATTCAATCAGACCAAAATATCCCCACAGAGGATACCCCAATACATTACAGGACATAATCTCAAGTATAATCAAAGGATCAGGGATTTGTTAATCTTTCCTTTAGATAATTGTTGTCTCCTGCAGAATTTTCCTTCATTACATCTTTTGTAAGTCCACCTTCAGCTTGGCCTTACTTGTTAGAGTTCACCTTTGGCTTGTTCTCTAATTTTATCGTAAGCCTACCTTTGGCTTAGTCTTACATTTACGACTCTACCTTCGGTATGGTTTTGTATCTTTGTTTGAGTCTACCTTCGGCTTAGTCTCATCCTTTGTAAGTTTACCGTCGACTAGGTCTTACTTGTTCAAGTTCACCTTCGGCTTGTTCTCGAATTTTATCGTAAGTCTACCTTTGGATTAGTCTTACGTTTACGACTCCACCTTCGACTTGGTTTCGTATCTTTGTTTGAGTCTACCTTCTGCTTAGTCTCATCATTTATATGTCCACCTTTGGCTTGGTCTTACTAGTTCGAGTTCACCCTCGGCTTGTTCTCGAATTTTATCGTAAATCTACCTTCGACTTAGTCTTACGTTTACGACTCAACCTTCGGCTTGGTTTCGTATCTTTTTTTGAGTCTACCTTTGGCTTAATCTCATCCTTTGTAAGTAAACCTTTGGCTTGGTCTTACTTTTTTGAGTTCACCTTCGGCTTGTTCTCGAATTTTATCGTAAGTCTACCTTCGGCTTAGTCTTACGTTTGTGACTCCACCTTCAGCTTGGTTTCGTATCTTTGTTCGAGTCTACCTTCGGCTTAGTCTCATCCTTTGTAATTCCACCTTCGGCTTGGTCTTAATTATTCGAGTTTACCTTCAGCTTGTTCTTGAATTTTATCGTAAGGCTACCAACGACTTAGTCTTACGTTTACGACTCCACCTTTGGCTTGGTTTCATATCTTTGTTTGAGTCTACCTTCGGCTTAGTCTCATCCTTTGTAAGTCCACCTTCGGCTTGATCTTACTTGTTCGAGTTCACCTTCGTCTTGTTCTCAAATTTTATCGTAAGTCTACCATCGGCTTAGTCTTACGTTTACGAATCCACCTTCGGCTTGGTTTCGTATCTTTGTTTGAGTCTACCTTCGGCTTAATCTCATCCTTTGTAAGTCCACCTTTGGCTTGGGCTTACTTTTTCAATTTCACCTTCGGCATGTTCTCGATTCTTATTATAAGTCTACCTTTTGCTTAGTCTTACTTTTACGACTCCACCTTCGGCTTGATTTCGTATCTTTGTTTGAGTCTACCTTCGGCTTAGTCTCATCCTTTTTAAGTCAACCTTTGGCCTGGTCTTACTTGTTTGAGTTCACCTTCGGCTTGTTTGTGAATTTTCTCGTAAGTCTACCTTTGGTTTAGTCTTACGTTTACGACTCCACCTTCGGCTTGGTTTTGTATCTTTGTTTGAGTCTACCTTCGGCTTAGTCTCATCCTTTGTAAGTCCACCTCTGGCTTGGTCTTACTTGTTCAAGTTCACATTCGGCTTGTTCTCGAATTTTATCGTAAGTCTACCTTCGGCTTAGTCTTATGTTTACGACTCCACCTTTGGCTTGGTTTCTTATCTTTGTTTGAGTCTACCTTCAGCTTAGTCTCATCCTTTGTAATTCCACCTTCGGCTTGGTCTTACTTATTCAAGTTTACCTTCGGCTTGTTCTTGAATTTTATCGTTAGTCTACCTTCGGCTTAGTCTTACGTTTACAACTCCACCTTTGGCTTGGTTTCATATCTTTGTTTGAGTCTACCTTCGGCTTAGTCTCATCCTTTGTAAGTCCACCTTCAGCTTGGTCTTACTTGTTCGAGTTCACCTTCGTCTTGTTCTCAAATTTTATCGTAAGTCTACCATCGGCTTAGTCTTACGTTTACGAATCCACCTTCGGCTTGATTTCGTATCTTTATTTGAGTCTACCTTCGGCTTAGTCTCATCCTTTGTAAGTCCACCTTCGGCTTGGGCTTACTTTTTCAATTTCACCTTCGGCTTGTTCTCGATTCTTATTATAAGTCTACCTTTGGCTTAGTCTTACTTTTACGACTCCACCTTCGGCTTGGTTTCGTATCTTTGTTTGAGTCTGCCTTCGGCTTAGTCTCATCCTTTTTAAGTCAACCTTTGGCTTGGTTTTACTTTTTTGAGTTCACCTTCGGCTTGTTCTCAAATTTTCTCGTAAGTCTACCTTTGGTTTAGTCTTACGTTTACGACTCCACCTTCGGATTGGTTTCGTATCTTTGTTTGAGTCTACCTTCGGCTTAGTCTCATCCTTTGTATGTCCACCTCTGGCTTGGTCTTACTTGTTCAAGTTCACATTCGGCTTGTTCTCGAATTTTATCGTAAGTCTACCTTCGTCTTAGTCTTACGTTTATGACTCCACCTTCGGCTTGGTTTCTTATCTTTGTTTGAGTTTACCTTCGGCTTAGTCTCATCTTTTGTAAGTACACCTTCGGCTTGGTCTTACTTTTTCAAGTTCACCTTCGGCTTGTTCTCGAATCTTATCATAAGTCTACCTTCGGCTTAGTCTTACGTTTACGACTCCACCTTTGGCTTGGTTTCGTATCTTTGTTTGAGTCTACCTTCGGCTTAGTCTCATCCTTTGTAAGTCCACCTTCGGCTTGGTCTTACTTTTCTCGAATCCAACTTCGGCTTGGCCTCGTATCACTGATCCCTTTATAAGGTTGAGTTATTTCATTTCCCATATAGTACAAATTTTTTAGTTTATTAAGGTATTCAATCCCTCCATACCTTGAAATTATGAAAGCAATTGCTATCATCCATTCAGGTCTGCAGTTGATTGAATATGGGCAGCTGTAATACCCCAAAAATTTTCCTCTCATTTTCATGGCGTCTAGCATATCGCATCGCATTCCAAATTCCACACATTGCATAATAAAAAATAATAAGGAAAAATAAAATAGGTCAGACATCATTGGTTAGCGTGTAAGGCATGTGATCGGGGTTTACTCAGTGGCAAAATCTAATATCAGAACTCAAGGTCAAAACAAGCTCAAACCAAACAGTGGAGATGCATTCGGAGGGTTTCCTACCAAAAGGAGGAAAATTCAAAAATTTTATCCGTTAACCGGTTAACGCCTGCGATGTTTGGGCAATATTTTCAAAATTCAGTTGGTGCCTCCTTCCACTTTCCATTCTCCACTTTGCTTTGTGTTTCTACCAAGTTCTAGAACATTCCACATTCTTCCCAGGGAATATTTCCAAAAATATTCCAAGAATATGCCAAGGAATATTCCCAACCGACCCTTAGCTTAGGATCCAAACCTTGTGCCCTAACCTAAAACTAATCCAAACCTAATGCCTATATAAACCTTATTCCTCAAGCAAAAAAGGGCTAGGATTTTAACTTCAACCTCACTTTTCAATTTCACTTGATTTTTCTCTCATCACTCTCACCTTTTCTCTCCATTTTCCAAATTCACCGAAGCTTCATCATCAAGATCTCTCAAGTTTCACATAAAAACTCGAAAGATCGGAAGCTTAGCCTTCATCATCTTCACCGATTCAACGGATAATCGAAGGATTCGTCACGGTTGCAGTTTTTATTTCACCATTCGGAAGCGTTTCAGATCAATTGCATTTATTTTGCACTCTCGCAGATTGAAGCTTGGAACCTCCGATATTCTTTTTGTTTGTGCATTGATCAACATCGCAATAATCACCAAAGCAAGCCTCCACTTTGTAGGTTGGTGGATCCGAAACTACTTCTTGCTTTAATTCATTTCTCTTCATCTCGCTGTAAGGCATTCTTCAATTGTTTTGCTTTTGTATGCTTTGCTCGGTTTGATCTTTCGTAGATAGAATTGTAGCATGATCATAGAGATTACTAGCGTTAGAAGGTTGTGTTTAGGTGGTAATTTTGTGCTAGTATGGTATTGGCTGTATTAGGAGCTTTAGGAAATAAGTCGATAGCTAGAAGTGCTTTTTTCCTCACTGTTTTTTCATTCTGGTTCAGTGTTAACCGGTTAACACCCAGGGTTAACCGGTTAACACCCAGGGTTAACCGGTTAACACCCAGGGTTAACCGGTTAACACACTGTTTTTCCTACTAATTAACTGATTTTTGAACCCGTTAACCGGTTAAACCTGGGTGTTAATCGGTTAACGTTGTGCTGACTTGGTTTTTTGTGTTGTTTTCTTGCATGTTTGTGTATCACTCCTTCTTTTATCATCATAGCCTTTTAGATTATGATTTTAGGGAATTGGTAGGAGCTGGTTTAGTGCAAGTGAGTAGACTTTCGATAGCTTTTGACATGCATTTTGTTAGTTTCTGATTTTAAGCATAAGGTGTTGCATATAAGTGCATATCATATTGTGATCATTGTTCACATGGTTTAACATCACTCATAGCATGATAATAAATGTCTACACTTTATTTTGCATCGCATGCAAAGTCCGTTCATGTTTTGGTCAAATCGTGTGCATAATGCAAAAATTGCATATTATTAAAAACATGTAAATCATCTAATTTGCATCCATGGATTGTATGATGACATGTTGGTTTCCATTGTTATTGATCCATTTCATATTGTTGCATAACTTGCATAATTATGGCATACCATTGTTTACATTAAAACTCATGTTTGTTGCATTTGAAAAATAATGAAAATCTGCCTTGTTTTCATAGCTGCATTTTGAAATAGGAGTTGTAAAAAAGCATGCTGCTGTCGCTCCCGATAAATGAAGCTGGTTCAAATAAGGGTACAGACGCGAATGGTCGGCGAGAGGGACAATGAGAACACACAGCCGTGGACTCACTGGAGATGAATAGAGTCGCCAGCTAGGCATTTTTATCCCGGAGGAAAGGCAATGCTGCATAGACCTGGAAAGATACGGATAAGACGGTTTGCGAACCAGAGAGACCGAGAAAGGGGGTTGGTTACAACCTGGGAAGGTATTAGCACCCAGATTGTCCGCCGTACTCGACGGGATCCACGCTTAAAAGATTTGTGCTTTAAAGGGGTAGTGTCAGTGCAATTTGTGTATAAAATAGCTGGAAAAGATGTACAGGTGTCAGTGTAAAGTGTATCAGTGATGTGAAGTATGAAAGTGTCAGTGTAAGAACAGAGTGAAATGCTCAAGATCATGAGGCTAAAGAATAAAGCTAGAAAGAGGGGGAATATACAGAGACTTTTGTTCGATAACTGTTAAGTTATGCCTACGTATCCTCTCGTGCAATGAGGAAGTCAGAACACCGTAGTTCGACCCAAAGAGACTGAAAGGTGAATTGACTGGTGAACTGCTTGCTTGCCTATGCTCAAGTGTATGACCTGTCTGGCTCAGGTGCAAACTGTCTTGCATTAGACGGAAGAAGCAAGTTCTCGTTTGTGAGTGAAGATGATGAGAAGAGAATCCCGAAGGAGACGATTATTGTTTGTTTTTGTGTTTTCAGTCTTTTATTGCTTTTGAATTTTGTCATAAGTTAATGAGCTTAAGTCTACACCAATGGATTTAGTAAACTCATCACATCTTCCCTCTGATTAGGGGTAATGAGAATACCTTAAGTGTGAAGTCAGCTTCTCACACTTAATCACCTTTGATGTAGGATTAAGATCATTAACCTACTTGTGATTATTTAGATGTTTTTGGTGTTTTTGTTTAGTGTTAAGTAATGAGGTTAAGCCATAATCAAGGATTAAACAGACTCATTACACCATCCTAATAGAAGGATAATAGATGAGAGTGTTTAAGCTGAGGAAAGCTCCTCAACTTAATCCATGATTCGGGATTAAACTCATGACAAAACAAGCCTTTGATTAAGTGAATTTTATTTAATGGTATGATGATGAAGTGTTTTTTATGATTTGTAAGACAACTTGAGGGGGACTTGTCCATTAACACTAGGGTTAGTCCTTCTTAACCAATTAAGGAAGAATTAGAACCCTAATGCAAGGCCCAAGTTACAAGTGTGATGTCTTGATGATTATTATGTGGATTGATTAAGAGATTTAAACACATTAAGGGTTTAACGCTTAGGATTAAAGTTATACACTCCATCCTAATAGAAGGATGCAGGCATAAGCTTAATCTCAAAGCCTTAAAGCCTTTAGGGTTTAGTCCCTGATTATGAGGTGAGAAGAGAAGACTCAAAAGAGACACAAAGGTAAAACTAAGAGGGGGGACTAATCAAAACTCTAATTCATTGTCATGCTTGGTTGTTCCTAAGGTTTGTAAGGTTTACAAGAGCAATCTTCAAAGGAACCACCAGGAAGCAGATGAACAAGATCAAGAGAAGCAAAGTGACTTGCTTCATTCAAGAAGTCAAGTCACTTGAAGAAAGAAAGTGGGAGGAACAAGAATGAGCAAGCTCAAACTCAAACACAAATAGAAATGCAGCAATGGATGCAAGAGAGATGAAAAGAAAAGTTATGAGAAGTGAAGGCAAATTCACTTCTCAAGTTCACTTACCACCTGAAATGTTAGAAAGAAATGCAATGCAATGCAAGATGGGATGAAATGGTATGATGCTAAACAAAACCAGAAGCATGTTGATGATGAAAATGATGCTATGGGATGCTACAAGCAAGAGGCAGCACATGGAGATGTTCATACAAGATCATGAATGCAAATGATGCAAGTTAAGGAGCATGAACAAGCATGGAAAGTTATGAAGCATACAAGGCAAATGACAAAGCAAATATGTGATGCAATGATCAAACATGCTTCCTATGTGTCTTAAGATGTCAAATGAATCACAAGAATGCTTGAAATGCTAAGACAAGTCATGTTATGCAAGAGAATGCAAGAGGGATGCAAATGAAAGCCCAAATTAGGGTTTATGGAACAAGCATCAAACAAAAACCAAAAACAGAAGCAAACCCTAAGATAAAAAATGGAAAATTCCACACAAAGGATCCCTAACCCTATACTAAACCAATGTCCAAAGGGGAGGTCTCAACTCTCAACCAATCTCAAGTTATGATTTTTCTAAGTTACTAGGGTTTTTAGGGTTCCTAAACAAAAGAAATATCAAACAAATTGAAAATGAGGAAACAAATCATGGCCATTTAATCCTAGAAACTACATGCTAAACACAAAACAAAGCAAAAAGAATCAATGTCCAACTCTTCTTAGATAGGCAGAAATGAATTTTTGAACTTAGGATCAAATTAATGCATAAAAAATGATTTAATTCAATGAAAAATTCTCAAAATGTATCAAGATCAAAAAAGAAATTTGGTTTGAAGGTTGGACAATGTTTCTAAATGTCTTAGAACATCTCATGAATTTTTTGGTGATTTTTAAATACCTAAAAGTATTTTTAATTAATTAATTCCCATTAATCAATTAAAAATAATCTTTTAAATATTTAAAAATACTTTTTTAATGATAAAAAATAAAATAAAAATATTTTTGTGTTTACAAAATTAATAAAACTCAGAGGAAAAAGTTTCATAATTTTTAAACCTTTTTTACTATTTTTAAATAAATGTGCAAATAAAAGGAAAAGAAAATGAATTAAAATTAAATAAAAGGGAAAGTCAACCAAATGGAAGGCTGAGATGCACTCTGGATTCAAATGCATTGACTGGCGCGCTAATGGAGGGTCCAGATGGCTTCTGACTTAAATTAATTAAATTATGGATTAATTAAGTTAAACACGTGGATTAGGGCATAATGACTTGATCTGAACCATCCATTCGCGCGGGGAGTCAAACATTTCAACGCAATCAACGCTCAGAATTCAAACTGACTTAATGACACAGATTAGGGCATAATCACATTCAGGCTGCCGGAGAAGACTTCCGGTCGTCTTCTCCGGCCAGTACCCCCCTGAGAAATCCCCAAAACCCTAAAAAGCTAACTAAAATGAAATCTAAGAATTGGGAAATGTTCCTTACACACTCACGAATCAAAGCCCTCTCTCAAAACAAATTTAAACTTCCTAACTAAGCTGAATCGAAGAAAATAAGAACTAGGGCACGCAAGCTTCAGAGAGCAATTAAACTCTCATTCCAACACCATTTCAAAAACCAAAAGCACCAGGATACTCAGCGAATCATAGAGAACAAGTTTATAACATGAAAAACAATTTCTGGAAAAATAATTTTCAAGCTACCTGAGATTCGAAGCTTTCACTCTGATGACTTTCTGGCCACTTCCTTCAGTGCAATCCACTCCTTAGGACCTCTTGATGATGTTTGAATGCTTTGGAGCAATTTATGTTGGCTGGTTGATGAGCTTAGACAGCTTCTGCTTCAACTTAGTTGGAAATGGCTATGGTGAAATAGGCAGCTTCAGGCCAGTGTGAGTGGTTCCATGTGATCAGAACAATGAGTGGAGAAGGTCTGTGGTATTTGTTTGGGTGTTTGTGAGCTATGGAGAGAGTTTCGAATGAAACTGCAAGTTGAGGTGAGAAATGGCAATGGAGTGTTCTTGCTTGTTTCAGGTCTGGCTCTTGGTGGTTTGAGGTCTATGGAGTATGGTGAGTTGAAGTGTGGAAATGGTTTTTGTGTTTTTTATGCTGTGGAGGCAGATTCGAAGGCTTATGCAAAATGGAGTGTTTTATGAATGTGTATGTTGTGAATGGTTTCAGCCTTGCCTTGTACATGAAATGGCTTGCAAAATGATAATGTATTTTAATCCTATAGGTCAGATGATGTGACCTGGCCTATAGTGATTGGTAAGTTTGCTTTTGCAAAAAGTCAAGTTTTGTGTAAGGCAAGTATGGCTCATGATCTAGGCAAGTACAAGGCATGGGCTATGCGCAGCAAAAATGAGGGGAAAGGGCTAGCTTGGTTCAAGGGCCAATGCAGCAAGTTGGTGAAGAGAAATGAGTGGTTTTGCAAGTTGTTACTTTTTGAACTCCATGAAGAAAAGTCTTGTTACATGAACCAAAACATGAGAAACCTTGGTCCAATTCTGACTTTTAGGACATGTAGAATGTTTGCATACTGGTTTGAAGTGAATTAGAAGTCACATTGGGCTTTGGTTCATGATCTTGCAAAATTTCCATTTGAAGCATGCCTTGAAAATCAATGATTTTTGCCAACTTTGTCTTGCTATAACTTTTGATCCAAAAAGGGTTTGATCATGTTCTTGTACTTTTTGAAAAGGGAAAAATGTGATCTACAACTTTCATGACCAAAGTTTTTCCATTTGAAGCATTTTTGGATCAAGAATCAAGGCTTGAAAAATGACCTAAAATGAAGCATTCTTGAAAAGTCAACTATGCCCAAAAAGTCAACATTTGCAAAAACCCTAAATTCTTGATTTCTATGAACTTCAACATTCTTCCATGATCAAATAAAGATCATATACACTCAAAATGATGAAGATCACCCATTGGTTGGGTCATTGGGGGTCTCAGATGCCCTGATTTTACACTGACTTGTCCAGAAAGTCAACCCTTGATCAGATGACTTCCCCATGGAATTTCTTCATGAAAATTGATATGCATACTCCCTATACCATATAGAGATCAATGGAAACAAGAATGACCAAAAAAATTGGAGTTATGGCCTCTGAAACCAAAACCCTAATTTTAGGTCAACTGTGCAGTCAAACCTGGCTCTGCATCCACTCAAACCCTAGTTCTTGTGATTCCTTTGCATTTTTGACTTTGTGGGAATATAAAATGATGATTGAACACACATGGACCCCTTTGAAGTGATTGGCTGCCTTTGGAGTGGCTCCAGAAGCTCTTGGATTGCTCAGATCACAAACCCTAGGTGCAGATGACTTAGAAACTATCCAGTGAACCAAAATGAGATATGAGATGATGTGATTGTGTTTATGCATATGAGAATGATCACAAGCCATGATGTGAATGGGTGAGGGAAAATTTGGGGTGTTTACAGCTGCCCCTATTCAAACACGAGTTAGCTGTGCAGGATGTAAGCAACAGCTTGACAGGCAAACAAGATAACTTGTGGTTGAATACCAAAGACAGTCCAAAATTTGCACTCGCAAAATGAAGAAGAAAAGGGATATAGATTGTAAGAGAAAACAAAGTATATTGTAAAGTATGGGCGACGGAGGACGACCGTCGAGCAGAGGACGACTGCTGGGTAAGGGGCAATGACGGGGACGGCCGACATGCTGGGGAAAGTGCAGGAAATAAAGCAATGACGGGGACGGCCGACATGCTGGGGATAAAAGGTAGAGCCAAGACGGGGACGGCCGACTAGCTGGAAAAATAAAATATCATGATGGGGACGGCCATCAAGATAAAGCTGTAAGATTCTCTGGGAATTAATGAAACATGACGGGGACGGCCATCAAGCTCACAAAGGTAAAGTAAACAACGATGGGGACGGCCATCGGGCTAAAAAGGAAAAGGGACCACGACGGGGACGGCCATCGGGTTAAATAATAAATGAAATAAACAGATGATGGGGTACGACCATCAAAGGTGAAGGACGATCACCTAGCAGGGGACGGCTGCTCTGTTGGGAATAAAAGAAATATGATGGGGACGGCCATCAAAGGTGGAGGACGACCACCTGGCAGGGTACGGCTGCCGAAAATATCGCGACATAGGACGAATGCCGGATAGAAAAGGTCAACGATGGGGACGGCCATCGGACGAGCATGATGGGGGACGACCATCAAGAAGTGGAGGACGACCACTCAGCAGGGGACGGCTGCTCTCGAGGCTTATCATGACACAGGACGAGTGCCAGATAACCAAAAATCAACAATGGGGACGGCCATTGGATAAAAATGATGAAGGACAATCATCAAAAGGTGGAGGACGACCACCTAGCAGGGGACGGCTGCTAAAATCAACGATGGGGACGGCCATCAGATGAGCATGATGGAGGACGACCATCAAGAAGTGGAGGACGACCACTTAGCAGGGTACGGCTGCTCTCAGGGTTATCATAACACAGGACGAGTGTTAGATAAAAAGAAAATTTGTTGGCGATCTACTGGGGATTTAGTAAACACGGACGAGCGTTTACATCCAAGAAACAAAAGGTATAAGTGTTTGGTATTGTGTATAGATTAAAGATGCGGACGAGCATCCTTAAGACTGTGATACGGACGAGTATCAAGTAGAAACAAACTGACACATGTTCAGAGATGATGATACGGACGAGTATCAACTGGTTAACAAAGAACACGGACGAGTGTTGCATCTGAAAGAATCCTCCTGGGGAATAGTAGACACAGACGAGTATCTATATTCAAGAAGACAAAAGTGTTTGACACGGTGTATGGATTAAAGACGCGGACGAGCATCCTTAAGACTATGATACGGACGAGTATCATGTAGAAACAAACACTAGACGCAATGTTCTGAGATGATGGTACGGACGAGTACCAACTGGTTAACAAAGAACAAGGACCACTGTTGAATCTGTGGGGATATGAGTGATGTACATAAGATACGGACGAGTATCTGTATAAGTGTAACATGAGTAGTAAGTATGAGTAATGTATAGATGAGTGTTTATCTGCTGGGGAGAGTGACACGGACGAGTGTCAAGAGAGAAAAGTATAATATTAACAAGTGTATGGGTTGATAAAAGTGTAAGCGACTGCGCTGGGGATATGACACGGACAGGTGTCAAGAAAATGTATATATAAGTATATGTGAGTGCAAAGATGATGTCTTTGGCTTTCTGCTGAGGATATGACACGGACGGGTGTCAGGAGGTATCCGTGATACGGGTGATTTGTTTGTAAAGAGTGTTCAGGCGACCTGTTTGGGGAAGTGATGACACGGACGGGTGTCAAAAAGGAAATATATACTGGTGTTTGTGATTTGTGAGGCAACTGCTTTTGCTGGGACCCTGGTGGGGATTTCTGTACAATGATGATGAACTGTTTATTATTCACAAGTGTTAATTCAGAACATGGCTCATGATTATGCTATGCATTTGATTTTTGCCGTAATGCTCCGTATTAGACGGAATGCTACGCTCTGGGGGGATAGTATGATGCGAATGCTATGATTATGCGAAGATATCAAACTGGGATTCGGATCCCGCTGCTGCGAAGATCTCAGGCTGATCTGCTTGAAATGGGCCTCCCAGCTGGGGATGAGATCATTGGTAGATCTAATGATGTATCTGCTTGGGGATATAGGTCATTGATTGACATATCCTTGTAATATAGGACCCAGCTGGGGTTTGCAAAAGCTTCTGTACTCTGTTGTGATTCCTTCATGCGTTGCTCTTTTGAATAGAGGCTGAGGATTCCGTGGGGAGATGATTCCCTGATTTCTGCATTCTGCTGAGGAAGAATGGTCGGTACTACAGCTGGGGATGCTGTTGGTAACTCAGCTGGGGAGAGTAATGAGAGGCCACTCAGCTGGGGAGAAAGCACCTTGAGTGCTAAGGCCGTTTGTTGATTCCTGCAATCCTGCAAAGATAATGAAACGTACAAAAGGTCCCGAGGTACCCTCTACTGGATTCCGTCATAGGAGTTAAGCACTTTCAAGAGTAAGTATATTCCCCGCGAGCATGTGTTTTTATTTTTAGAGGAAAGCATCTGTACTTATGCAATTGTATTTTTAGAGATATCAGACAATTCTTTGCAAAATAATAAACGTAAAAACGAAACATGACTGAAAAATCTGATTTTATTAATTCAAATGCTCTGAATTGGCAAGATACAGTCAAAGAAACATATCTCCTGAAATGAGGAGATTGTTACAAATTGAGAAACAAAGTGCTGGCGATGTTTGACGATACTTTTAAGGAGCTTCCTCTTCTGCTATGACTCGTATGACAATGACGTTCTTCTCGTCTTGCTTTCTGGAGAGAGTTGATTCTGATTGAAGCTTGATCCTTTGGAGCTTACCAAGTTGTAGATAATACAGACGAATTCAGAATGCAGTTGTTCGCTTATTCCCTTATTTTGCATGGATCGCCCTTTCGGGTTTTCAATCCATCGGGATACCCATTTTTGCCTGAGTTGTCCAATGCGGCTTTTCAACTCAGCGGGTGTACATTTTTTATTTATTTCCCTTATTTTTGCCCGAGTCTTTTATTCTGTTTTTTGACTCGCCGGGATGCCCTATTGTTTCCTGGACTTACATTCTGTTTTTATGTCCAGCGGGTCATTTTATGCGAAGTATTTTTTAACTGCATCTGAATTCACAGGGGATGGGAAATCTTCACCATCCATGGTGCTGAGCATCAGTGCTCCACCAGAGAAAACTTTCTTTACAACAAATGGTCCTTCATAATTTGGAGTCCACTTGCCCCCGTGGTCTGTATGAGGAGGGAGGATTCTCTTCAGCACAAGATCTCCTACTTGGTACTCTCGGTGCCTGACTTTCTGATCGAAGGCTTTCTTCATTCTCTTCTGATATAACTGCCCATGACAAATTGCAGCCAATATCTTCTCTTCGATCAGACTCAGTTGTTCGTATCGGGCCCGAACCCATTCTGCTTCACTCAGTTTAACATCCATCAATATCCGTAGAGAGGGTAATTCAACTTCCACAGGTAGGACTGCTTCCATACCATACACAAGTTGATACGGTGTTGCCCCAGTGGACGTTCTGATTGATGTGCGGTACCCATGCAAGGCAAACGGTAGCATTTCATGCCAGTCTTTGTATGTGATTACCATCTTCTGCACAATCTTCTTAATATTCTTATTAGCTGCCTCAACAGCGCCATTCATCTTTGGCCTGTAAGGAGAAGAATTGTGATGTTGGATTTTGAAGTCCCGGCACAGTTCGGCCATCATTTTGTTGTTTAAATTGGAACCATTATCAGTAATGATTCGCTCGGGAACTCCATATCGACAGATGATATCTCTCTTCAGAAATCTGGCTACCACTTGCCTTGTAACATTTGCATATGAGGCTGCTTCAACCCACTTGGTGAAATAGTCAATGGCGACCAAGATGAATCTGTGGCCATTTGAAGCAGTTGGCTCGATCTTGCCAATCATATCAATGCCCCACATGGCAAAGGGCCAGGGTGAAGACATTATGTTCAAAGGATTGGGAGGCACATGCACCTTATCTGCGTAGATCTGGCATTTGTGACATTTTCTGGCGTAAGCACAACAGTCTGATCTCAACAACTTCTTAGCCATGGCATGTCCTCCAGCATGGGTACCAAAGGATCCTTCGTGCACTTCATGCATCAACAAATCTGCTTCCGTCTTGTCAACACATCTGAGGAGTACCATATCAAAGTTCCTTTTGTATAATGACCCATCAGTGTTCAGAAAGAAACTACCAGCAAGCCTTCTCAAAGTCTTCTTATCATTGGAAGATGCCCCAGGTGGGTATATTTGATCCTCCAAGAAGCACTTAATGTCATGGAACCAAGGCTTATCATCTTTTACAACATCCGCTGCAAATACATATGCTGGTCTATCAAGTCTGGATACTGAAATCTGAGGTACAAAGTTAGCAGCTTGAACTTTGATCATGGACGAAATGGTAGCAAGAGCATCTGCAAACTGATTCTCGTCCCGAGGGATATACTCAAGCTTGACTGTTGTGAAGAAAGTCAATAACCTTCTTGTATAATCCCTGTAAGGTATCAGATGATCCTGATGGGTATACCATTTTCCGTTGGTCTGATTAACTACCAGAGCTGAATCTCCGAATACGGTTAAAGTCTTGATCCTGAGGTCAATGGCTTCCTCGAGACCCATAATGCAAGCTTCGTATTCAGCTTCGTTGTTAGTGCAGTTGAAAGTGAGTTTTGCCGAGAAAGGCATGTGAACTCCTTTGGGTGTAATGAGTACTGCACCAACACCACGACCATTCATATTAACAGCCCCATCAAACATCATAGTCCATTCTTCTTCCGGGTCAGGCCCTTCAGTGTGAACAGGTTCTTCATAATCTTTTGCTTTGATGAACATGATGTCTTCATCAGGGAAGTCAAACCTCATAGGCTGGTAGTCGTCAATAGGTTGCTCAGCAAGATATTCAGATAGTACACTGCCCTTGATGGCTTTCTGAGAAGTGTACTGGATGTCATATTCTGTGAGAATCATCTGCCATCTTGCAACCCGTCCGGTAAGAGCTGGCTTCTCAAATATGTACTTGACTGGATCCATTTTTGATATCAATAAGGTAGTGTGGGTCAACATATACTGTCTCAGTCGGCGAGCAGCCCACGCTAAAGCACAGCAAGTTTTCTCGAGCAGTGAATAACGTTGTTCACAGTCGGTAAACTTTTTGCTCAGGTAGTATATTGCATACTCTTTTCGACCAGACTCGTCATGCTGGCCCAACACACACTCCATTGACTCTTCTAATACTGTCAAGTACATGATTAGAGGTCTTCCTTCAACTGGAGGCATAAGGATTGGAGGCTCTTGCAGGTATTCCTTGATCTTGTCAAATGCCTTCTGGCAATCTTCATTCCACCTGACCGTTTGCTCTTTCCTTAGCAGTTTGAACAAGGGTTCACAGGTTGCCGTAAGGTGAGATATGAACCTTGAGATGTAGTTCAATCGACCTAAGAACCCTCGAACTTCCTTCTCAGTTTTCGGTGCAGGCATCTCTTGAATGGCTTTGACTTTATCAGGGTCAACTTCAATCCCTTTCTCGCTTACAATAAAACCCAGCAGCTTACCGGATCGCACCCCGAATGTGCACTTGTTGGGGTTCAGCTTTAGTTGATACTTCCTCAGACGCTTGAACAACTTCAGCAGATTCACCAGGTGATCTTCCTCTGTAAGGGACTTGGCGATCATATCATCCACATAACACTCGATTTCCTTATGGATCATATCGTGGAATAATGTCACCATAGCCCGTTGATATGTGGCACCAGCATTCTTCAGTCCGAATGGCATCACTTTGTAACAGAACGTGCCCCAAGGTGTGATGAATGTTGTCTTCTCCATGTCTTCAGGTGACATCTTGATCTGATTGTATCCCGAAAATCCATCCATGAAGGAGAATACCGAGAACTGAGCCGTATTATCCACCAATACATCAATGTGAGGTAATAGGAAATCATCTTTCGGGCTGGCTCTGTTCAGATCCCGGTAGTCAACACACATTCTTACTTTGCCGTCTTTCTTAGGCACAGGTACTATGTTAGAAACCCACGGCGGATAGCTAGTTACAGCAAGGAACCCGGCGTCCCATTGCTTTTGTACCTCTTCCTTGATTTTCATAGCCATGTCTGGGCGAGTACGGCGCAACTTCTGTTTGACTGGTGGGCATTCTTCCCTCAAAGGCAGCTTGTGCACAACTATATCGGTATCCAACCCTGGCATATTTTGATACGACCAAGTAAACACATCAACATACTCTTGAAGCAGATCTATCAGTTGTCTCTTCACTGAGTCTTGCAGGCAGGCCCCGATTTTAACCTCTTTCACGTCTTCCTCCGTACCAAGATTAATCACTTCAACCTCCTCCTGGTGAGGAGTAATAACCTTTTCCTCCTGTCTCAAAAACCTGGCTAGCTCTTCAGGAAGCTCATATTCTTCTTCAACCCCTTCATCAGCTTGATTGATCGGATTGTCAAAGTCATACGATGTCATAGCCGTGCTGTTGTCGGTGCTGTCAGGAAGGCACTCTCTGCAAGGGTTTAATTTGTTCATTTTAGTGATTGATTTTAAATCTTGCTTTAGAAAAAAGTGAAATGAAGTTATCATTTTGAAAACACCGCCATTTATTTTTGTACAAAAAGAAAAATGGAAAAACAGTGAGCAGAAAAGAAAAAGACTCGTTTGCAAAAAGATGTCTGATATTTCATTAATTTAATCTTGTTTGCACAAAAGTACAGATGGCCCTGATTACAAAATGAGTCTTGTCATCTTGGGCAAGATGCAAGACTTTGATGCATGCTATAAAAATACAGGAAATAATAATTACTCTGCATGAGTAACTCTTATAATTTCCTGGGAAGACCAGTTCGAGATACTGCTCCCCGGGATCTTTGGACGAATCCAATTCTCCAGATTGCGCTCCTCTTCCAGCTCGTCTTCCAGACAGTTGATAGCATCAGGGGTGAGCATTCCCCCACTGACAAATCCAGGCTTCTCAGAAGCCTTTGCTTGATGTTGAGTTGGTCTGTAACCCAACCCAAACTTGTCCTTCTTCTCCTCCACAGCTAAAACCTTGCCCCAGCCTAGGGCAGTTCCTTCCTCAACAACCTTCCGGGCTTGTTGATAAGACGACATGGAGATACCAGATACAGCAGATGCTTCATTGACATTCAAGGCCTCAAAACCTTGGCTCATTGTTTCATGGATCTCCCCATCCATCTCAATGTACTTATAAGTAGCCAGATGGCTAACAAATATATCCTCTTCCCCACAGATTGTGACAACTTGGCCTTCCCACTCAAATTTTAACTTTTGGTGAAGGGTAGACGTTATTGCGCCGGCGGCGTGAATCCAGGGTCTACCCAATAAACAGCTGTAGGCGGGCTGAATGTCCATCACATAAAAGATAGTTTTAAAAGTCTGTGGGCCAATTGTCACAGGCAGCTCAATCTCTCCCAGAACCGATCTCTTCGAACCATCAAAGGCTCTTACCACCAGGTTGCTGGGTCTTAATGCCAATCCATCATATTCTAACTTCACCAGAGCCTTCTTTGGTAAGACATTCAGGGATGAACCTGTGTCTACCAGCACATGAGAAAGGACAGCTCCTTTGCATTCCATGGTTATGTGCAAGGCTTTGTTGTGGTTGCGGCCATCCGCTGTCAAGTCAGTGTTGGTGAACCCTAGCCCATTGCTAGCAGTAACATTTCCAACCACGGTTTCCAACTGGTTGACAGTGATCTCTTCAGGCACGTAAGCTGCGTGCAAGACTTTAAGTAGTGCATTCTGATGGGCTTCGGAGCACATAAGCAGAGATAAGATAGAGATCTTGGATGGCGTCTGATGAAGCTGATCCACAATTTTATAATCACTCTTTTTGATGATTCTCATAAACTCATCAACTTCCTGATCGAATGGAGTCTTCAAGGCTTCTTTGGCAGCTTGATCTTCCTGCACCGGGCTCTTTCCTTTTGCCTTGGCAGCAGCTTCTGCTTCGGCAGTAGGTCTTTGAATTGGTGGAGCAAAGAGACGTCCGCTTCGAGTGAAGCCTCCGCCTCCCCCCACATTATCTACTTGTGGTGCAGGTGTTGATGTTTCAAGAGTGATTCTTTTTCCTTCGCAATACACGTCAGAGCCATAGTACCAAGGAATGGCCCTATTGCTTTCATATGGTACTGGTCCAGGCACCGTGACAGTGACTGGACTGATTGCTGCTGCTGAAGGGACTATAATTGTTTGTGGATCATAAAAGATTGTAACTGGTGCTCTGGTGGGAGCAGCACCTTCTGAATGGTAGGCGGAGTTATTTTCAGGATCATAGAATATGGTGACAGTAGAGACATCTTCATGATTGATTGCTGGAGCTGTAGGAGACATTGTCGGGAGTACGGATGTTGTTGTTGTAGGAGATTCAAAATGGAATGAAGCTGAAGTTGTTGCAGGAGAAATTGTTGATAGTTGATCAGTTGAGATGATGGATGAAGTGCTTGTTGATGAAGCCGTAGAATTGTCGGGAACAATAGTTGCTGCAGTTGTAGGAGGTTCTGGAACCGTTGCCGACGAAGTTGCTGGATTTGTTGGAAATGATGTGGTGATCTGGAGCAGGCCACTCTGAATAAGGCTGTCAATGCCATTCCTCAGGTCCTCACACCCATTCAATGAAATATTGTAGTAGGCACACCCTAGTTCACACCCCGGAAATATTTGGCATTCACGGAGTTGAGCTTTGATTTCCACCAACGGTGTCCGGATCTGATCCACACTGGTTATTAAATAAGACGGTCTGTCTTCTTCAATAGCGTTAATTCGGGGACCACCATGATTTGGCATAGGGTTTTTATTGACATTGGGCGGCGGTGCAAAATTCAGAGCCTTGGAGTCTACCAAGTCTTGTACCTTCATATGCAGAGCCCTGCATTTTTCTGTACTGTGACCAGGTGCGTTTGAATGAAAAGCACACCTAGCATTGGAGTCATAGTTCCTTGGTAGACTGTTGGGATCCGGAGGTGCCAACGTTCTTAGCTCAACTAGGTTGAGTTTCAGAAGTTGTGGCAACAAGGCAGCATATGGCATTGGGATCGGATCGATCACTCTGTTAGCTTGAGATGGCCTTTGCTGGAATGGCCTTTGTTGATTGTTGTTGGTGTTGCTGCTGTTGTAGTTTCTTGGAGGATACTGATTCTGCTGATGATACTGAGGTTGTTGTTGATAGTTTTGTTGAGGAGGTTGATAGACTGGTTGTGGATGAGCTGGAGCAGGGATAGTGACTGCTGCTATTGACCTTTGAACATATTGGGGCCTACCCCTGTTGGTGTGGATGGCATTAGTCTCGCCAGTTCTTCTTGGGCCTGCGAAAGGCTTTCTCGTACTACTGGACGAGCTGGCACCATTATCAGAAATTTTGCCCATTTTTAACAGGCTTTCAATTCTCTCCCCAGCTATGACAACATCTGCGAAGCTAGTGGAAGAGAAAGCAGCCAACCTGTCAATATACGTTCCCTGAAGAGTGTTCATAAACATGTCTGCCATTTCTCTCTCAGACATAGGTGGTTGAACGGCAGCAGCCAATTGCCTCCATCTCTGGGCATATTCTCGGAAACTTTCCCTTGACGACTGTGACATGCCCATTAGGAGAGTCCTGTTGGGTGCCATATCTAGGTTATATTGATACTGTCTGATGAAGGCCTCTGCCAGGTCCTTCCAGCATCTTACAGTTGCTCTCGTCAGATGGGAGTACCACTCCCTCGACGCTCCAGTCAAGCTATCTTCGAAATAGAACATCCAGAGCTTCTCATCCATTGTATAGGCCTTCAGCCTTCCCAGAAATGATTGTAAATGAGTCCGGGGGCATGAAGTCCCATTATACTTTTCGAAACAAGGAGGCTTGAACTTATGGGGGATCCTGACCCCGTCTACCAAACCCATGTCCATGACGTCGAAACCCAAAGAATTTTGAGATTCTAAGGACCTCAACTTCTCGGCTATCTCTTCCAACCGTCTATCGTAAGCTTCTTCCCCAGCACCCATTACTGTGAATTGGTCCTCCTGAGGATCTTCTTGAAGTACCTTGGCTGCGGTGGCTGTCCCTTGAACGTTTGCAGGAATGTTGATCTCGGGATGTAGATGTGGGCCAAACACAGGGGGGTTAACGTGAGGTTGTACCCTTTCATTGTTGCTGGTGCCGGCAGTCCCTATATGTGGATCCTCTTGATTTTGCCTTTCAACCATGGCTCTCAGTCTCTCCTGGCTCTGAGCCATGTTGTTCATCACTTCCATGAACTGCGTCATCTGTGTTCTCATTTCCAATCTTTCGCTAGCCATCTGATTTCTGACCTCTGCAAGGTCCTGCTGTACCTGATCCATTTGAATTCCCGGAAGGTTGTTTCTAGTGGGGTACCTGTGTGGCCTGTTGAGTGGGAATCCTCGTCGCCGAGCAATAATTCCTGAGCATCACAACAGAGGTTAGAAACAATAAAACAAAAACCTACAAAACAAACAAAAGGGTTAGTATGCAATGCAGTTATGCTTATTTGTTCTCAAGGCATCCGGTTTGGCGTTCAGTTTTGACCCTTCCAGACCCTTGAAGATGCAGTTGAAGTTGCTTTTTGAAGTAAATTCGGATGGAACAAACTAATACATATATTACAAAAGACCAAAGGTACACAGTTTGTTTACAAATACAAGCCCTCTGAGGGGTCAAAATACATTACAAGAGAATAAAAGTACATGGAATGAAAGCAACAACAAGCAAATGGTCAAACACTAAGACCAAACTCGTCCTCCCGAACTTCCTTGAGAAGTGCCTCGGTCACAGGATCAGCTGGACGCTCCGTGAGATTCCTGATAAGGAGGTTCCGGGTAGTAACAGCTGTAGTTAGCTTCTTGTGTTGACTTTGGTCCTTTGACCTTTTCACTCCAGCTCTGATCTTCAGCTCTGATATCTCCCTCTGGGCTGCTGCCAGGGCTTCTTGTTGCTCTTTTGCACTAGCTTCCATCTGCTCTATCTTGTCTTGGACCCTCTTGTCCTCCAGAGTACGAGCCTCGGTGATCCTGACCCACCTAGCCTGACTCTCCTTCAGATACAAGTCTGCCCTTGCTTTCTGGAATTGGGCTTCCTTGCAAGCATTCTTCAGGATTTGTTCTCTAGCCCTAGACTTCTTAATGTAATCTTCAGACTTCTCAATTCTAGCCAAGTGTTCTTTTTTCAACTTCTCCAACCTTTCAATATCCAATCTTCCATCCCTCCTCTCATAGAGGGTCTTCTGCAAAGCTTGAGTCAACTTCTCATTTCTTTCTTTCAACTTCTCAAACTCCTCTAAGCTGACGGTTGCTGGAGGTGGTGTTGTGGAAGGTCCAGGCATATCTTCAATAGTAAAGGGCATCCCAGAGAATTGGGCCCTGGCATGGGACCAATCATAGTATTGTGCTGATGCCACATTGTTGCACTTCCCCAAGATGGTTACCCCTTTAGTCTGCACATTGTCCCAGGCCCAGGCTGCCTGCCTAACAACAGCCAAACTAAGCTTGTTCTCACAATAAAGAGTCTCAACCAAGTCTTGTGCCTTAGGAGTGTGGACCAGTGCATAGCCCAGTTGTCTTTTGAACAGCAGAGGGTTGTAATTAATACTACCCTTAACTCCTATTAGGGGCACATTGGGAAAATTCCCACAGCTGGTGATGATATCCCTGCCTTTTGTGCTTTGAGTGCACCACCTGATATCAGCTGAAGTTAGAGTAGTAAGTCTTCCAGCCCAGTTTTTCTGCTGATGAGGGTTCAAAAATGCATCTGTCCTGGGTAGATGCCTGAGAAGCCAAGTATGGAACAAAGGAGCACAGCATCTTACTAATCTTCCCCTTTGCTTTTCATTCCTCTGATGCACTGAATAGTAGAGATCTCCTAACAAAGTTGGCACTGGGTTCTTCAGGATGAACAAATGGATTGCATTCTTGCTAATGAATCGAGGCTCATCTGCAAACAATACAATTCCATATACACTTAAGGCCAACAAAGCACAAACAGCTTTCCACTCCCCCAAGGAAGCCTTCAGACTAGCTTGAGAAATCAAGAAGTCCAGATGAAAGCCAGGGATCCCAGCTTTAGAGGTCATATGTTGCTCAATCAGGACAGGCTCCAGATGCAAAGCCTTTGCTATCTCTCCATTAGCAGGAAAGACCATCTCAGGGTTGAAAGGGATTCCAGCCCTGATAGGCAAACCAATCAATGATGAGTATTCTTCCAAAAGAGGGCCCAACTGAAAGTCTTGAAAGGTGAAACATCTCAATGGGGGATCATAAAACTGAATGCAGGTGTGGATCAAACTTCTCTGTGAAGGGTCCAGATCCATAACCATGTCAAGTATATCCCCATAATGCTCCCTGAACAAAGGTATGTGATCTGGAGTGATCAGGGTTTGGATCCTCCTGATGTCTGATAAGTCTGGTTGGAAGAAATGGTAAGTGATGTTGCTTTTCTTTGGAGCCATGATGTTGAGACTGAGCAGAGACAGGTACTGATGAAGATACTGAGAGGAGGGCCACTGATTGGCTGGAGTGGATAGCTGGTAACAAATGCTGATGAAGGGAGGCCAAAACTGAAGATGGGGTCAAAACCAAAACCAGATGAAGATGGATACCCTGAAACACAAATAAGCAAATGTTAATATGATGCAATGATTATGTATGCAAATGATAGGCAAAGGGTTTGTGACTGAGCTGGATCTGATTAAAATGCCCTGATATAAGTCCATGTGTGTTCAAGAATTCCAGATGGAGGTCTATAAATCCAGTAACCAAGGTGGGGGACTCAAATAAAGAGCCACATGTCCAGGGTTTTAGAATCACAAGAACTGTCCAACATGGAGTATTCTTAACAAAATCAAAGTAACAGGGTATTCTGAGGTCAAGGTACCTGCAAACCTGTAAACAGCCCAACCCCCTCACAGGTGGTGTTCTAAAACAAGGATCCTCAGACTTGGATCAGTTATGAGAAGTGTAAACACTTCTAACCCGGAGGTACAGTGTTTACAATAACCATAACAATTCCTCCTCTAATTCACCTCAGTTTCTGAAGGTCAATACTAAAAGGTCATCCAGACTTAGCAGGCTTCCCAGATAGCCCTAGCATTGCAGGAAATCTGCAACACAGAGTTCTCAAGAAGAAACCCATATCTGAACCGTGTTTCATATTCCCGCACCAGACCGAAATGGAATGGGAAAGAATATGATTCACTCTAGCCTAGGTGTCACTCAGGTCCCAGGTATAGGACCTTAACTCTCAATGAATCACCCACCCACCAAAGCAAATAACCAGATCCAGCCAGCAGTACAGTATGATAATATGATATATGGAAAACTGTAAAGAAAGCAATAAATAAAGCTGCACAGAAAGCAGTAAATAAAGCAAATATACAAACACAAATAACACATAACACCCCCAGTAAACACAAATCAATCAAGCGCTAGGAGGAACCCACAAAAAGAACCAGAAGCCCTGGTTGCAGTATAAGGCTCCCCAGCAGAGTCGCCAAGCTGTCGCTCCCGATAAATGAAGCTGGTTCAAATAAGGGTACAGACGCGAACGGTCGGCGAGAGGGACAATGAGAACACACAGCCGTGGACTCACTGGAGATGAATAGAGTCGCCAGCTAGGCATTTTTATCCCGGAGGAAAGGCAATGTTGCATAGACCTGGAAAGATACGGATAAGACGGTTTGCGAACCAGAGAGACTGAGAAAGGGGGTTGGTTACAACCTGGGAAGGTATTAGCACCCAGATTGTCCGCCGTACTCGACGGGATCCACGCTTAAAAGATTTGTGCTTTAAAGGGGTAGTGTCAGTGCAATTTGTGTATAAAATAGCTGGAAAAGATGTACAGGTGTCAGTGTAAAGTGTATCAGTGATGTGAAGTATGAAAGTTTCAGTGTAAGAACAGAGTGAAATGCTCAAGATCATGAGGCTAAAGAATAAAGCTAGAAAGAGGGGGAATATACAGAGACTTTTGTTCGATAACTGTTAAGTTATGCCTACGTATCCTCTCGTGCAATGAGGAAGTCAGAACACCGTAGTTCGACCCAAAGAGACTGAAAGGTGAATTGACTGGTGAACTGCTTGCTTGCCTATGCTCAAGTGTATGACCTGTCTGGCTCAGGTGCAAACTGTCTTGCATTAGACGGAAGAAGCAAGTTCTCGTTTGTGAGTGAAGATGATGAGAAGAGAATCCCGAAGGAGACGATTATTGTTTGTTTTTGTGTTTTCAGTCTTTTATTGCTTTTGAATTTTGTCATAAGTTAATGAGCTTAAGTCTACACCAATGGATTTAGTAAACTCATCACATCTTCCCTCTGATTAGGGGTAATGAGAATACCTTAAGTGTGAAGTCAGCTTCTCACACTTAATCACCTTTGATGTAGGATTAAGATCATTAACCTACTTGTGATTATTTAGATGTTTTTGGTGTTTTTGTTTAGTGTTAAGTAATGAGGTTAAGCCATAATCAAGGATTAAACAGACTCATTACACCATCCTAATAGAAGGATAATAGATGAGAGTGTTTAAGCTGAGGAAAGCTCCTCAACTTAATCCATGATTAGGGATTAAACTCATGACAAAACAAGCCTTTGATTAAGTGAATTTTATTTAATGGTATGATGATGAAGTGTTTTTTATGATTTGTAAGACAACTTGAGGGGGACTTGTCCATTAACACTAGGGTTAGTCCTTCTTAACCAATTAAGGAAGAATTAGAACCCTAATGCAAGGCCTAAGTTACAAGTGTGATGTCTTGATGATTATTATGTGGATTGATTAAGAGATTTAAACACATTAAGGGTTTAACGCTTAGGATTAAAGTTATACACTCCATCCTAATAGAAGGATGCAGGCATAAGCTTAATCTCAAAGCCTTAAAGCCTTTAGGGTTTAGTCCCTGATTATGAGGTGAGAAGAGAAGACTCAAAAGAGACACAAAGGTAAAACTAAGAGGGGGGACTAATCAAAACTCTAATTCATTGTCATGCTTGGTTGTTCCTAAGGTTTGTAAGGTTTACAAGAGCAATCTTCAAAGGAACCACCAGGAAGCAGATGAACAAGATCAAGAGAAGCAAAGTGACTTGCTTCATTCAAGAAGTCAAGTCACTTGAAGAAAGAAAGTGGGAGGAACAAGAATGAGCAAGCTCAAACTCAAACACAAATAGAAATGCAGCAATGGATGCAAGAGAGATGAAAAGAAAAGTTATGAGAAGTGAAGGCAAATTCACTTCTCAAGTTCACTTACCACCTGAAATGTTAGAAAGAAATGCAATGCAATGCAAGATGGGATGAAATGGTATGATGCTAAACAAAACCAGAAGCATGTTGATGATGAAAATGATGCTATGGGATGCTACAAGCAAGAGGCAGCACATGGAGATGTTCATACAAGATCATGAATGCAAATGATGCAAGTTAAGGAGCATGAACAAGCATGGAAAGTTATGAAGCATACAAGGCAAATGACAAAGCAAATATGTGATGCAATGATCAAACATGCTTCCTATGTGTCTTAAGATGTCAAATGAATCACAAGAATGCTTGAAATGCTAAGACAAGTCATGTTATGCAAGAGAATGCAAGAGGGATGCAAATGAAAGCCCAAATTAGGGTTTATGGAACAAGCATCAAACAAAAACCAAAAACAGAAGCAAACCCTAAGATAAAAAATGGAAAATTCCACACAAAGGATCCCTAACCCTATACTAAACCAATGTCCAAAGGGGAGGTCTCAACTCTCAACCAATCTCAAGTTATGATTTTTCTAAGTTACTAGGGTTTTTAGGGTTCCTAAACAAAAGAAATATCAAACAAATTGAAAATGAGGAAACAAATCATGGCCATTTAATCCTAGAAACTACATGCTAAACACAAAACAAAGCAAAAAGAATCAATGTCCAACTCTTCTTAGATAGGCAGAAATGAATTTTTGAACTTAGGATCAAATTAATGCATAAAAAATGATTTAATTCAATGAAAAATTCTCAAAATGTATCAAGATCAAAAAAGAAATTTGGTTTGAAGGTTGGACAATGTTTCTAAATGTCTTAGAACATCTCATGAATTTTTTGGTGATTTTTAAATACCTAAAAGTATTTTTAATTAATTAATTCCCATTAATCAATTAAAAATAATCTTTTAAATATTTAAAAATACTTTTTTAATGATAAAAAATAAAATAAAAATATTTTTGTGTTTACAAAATTAATAAAACTCAGAGGAAAAAGTTTCATAATTTTTAAACCTTTTTTACTATTTTTAAATAAATGTGCAAATAAAAGGAAAAGAAAATGAATTAAAATTAAATAAAAGGGAAAGTCAACCAAATGGAAGGCTGAGATGCACTCTGGATTCAAATGCATTGACTGGCGCGCTAATGGAGGGTCCATATGGCTTCTGACTTAAATTAATTAAATTATGGATTAATTAAGTTAAACACGTGGATTAGGGCATAATGACTTGATCTGAACCATCCATTCGCGCGGGGAGTCAAACATTTCAACGCAATCAACGCTCAGAATTCAAACTGACTTAATGACACAGATTAGGGCATAATCACATTCAGGCTGCCGGAGAAGACTTCCGGTCGTCTTCTCCGGCCAGCACCCCCCTGAGAAATCCCCAAAACCCTAAAAAGCTAACTAAAATGAAATCTAAGAATTGGGAAATGTTCCTTACACACTCACGAATCAAAGCCCTCTCTCAAAACAAATTTAAACTTCCTAACTAAGCTGAATCGAAGAAAATAAGAACTAGGGCACGCAAGCTTCAGAGAGCAATTAAACTCTCATTCCAACACCATTTCAAAAACCAAAAGCACCAGGATACTCAGCGAATCATAGAGAACAAGTTTATAACATGAAAAACAATTTCTGGAAAAATAATTTTCAAGCTACCTGAGATTCGAAGCTTTCACTCTGATGACTTTCTGGCCACTTCCTTCAGTGCAATCCACTCCTTAGGACCTCTTGATGATGTTTGAATGCTTTGGAGCAATTTATGTTGGCTGGTTGATGAGCTTAGACAGCTTCTGCTTCAACTCAGTTGGAAATGGCTATGGTGAAATAGGCAGCTTCAGGCCAGTGTGAGTGGTTCCATGTGATCAGAACAATGAGTGGAGAAGGTCTGTGGTATTTGTTTGGGTGTTTGTGAGCTATGGAGAGAGTTTCGAATGAAACTGCAAGTTGAGGTGAGAAATGGCAATGGAGTGTTCTTGCTTGTTTCAGGTCTGGCTCTTGGTGGTTTGAGGTCTATGGAGTATGGTGAGTTGAAGTGTGGAAATGGTTTTTGTGTTTTTTATGCTGTGGAGGCAGATTCGAAGGCTTATGCAAAATGGAGTGTTTTGTGAATGTGTATGTTGTGAATGGTTTCAGCCTTGCCTTGTACATGAAATGGCTTGCAAAATGATAATGTATTTTAATCCTATAGGTCAGATGATGTGACCTGGCCTATAGTGATTGGTAAGTTTGCTTTTGCAAAAAGTCAAGTTTTGTGTAAGGCAAGTATGGCTCATGATCTAGGCAAGTATAAGGCATGGGCTATGCGCAGCAAAAATGAGGGGAAAGGGCTAGCTTGGTTCAAGGGCCAATGCAGCAAGTTGGTGAAGAGAAATGAGTGGTTTTGCAAGTTGTTACTTTTTGAACTCCATGAAGAAAAGTCTTGTTACATGAACCAAAACATGAGAAACCTTGGTCCAATTCTGACTTTTAGGACATGTAGAATGTTTGCATACTGGTTTGAAGTGAATTAGAAGTCACATTGGGCTTTGGTTCATGATCTTGCAAAATTTCCATTTGAAGCATGCCTTGAAAATCAATGATTTTTGCCAACTTTGTCTTGCTATAACTTTTGATCCAAAAAGGGTTTGATCATGTTCTTGTACTTTTTGAAAATGGAAAAATGTGATCTACAACTTTCATGACCAAAGTTTTTCCATTTGAAGCATTTTTGGATCAAGAATCAAGGCTTGAAAAATGACCTAAAATGAAGCATTCTTGAAAAGTCAACTATGCCCAAAAAGTCAACATTTGCAAAAACCCTAAATTCTTGATTTCTATGAACTTAAACCTTCTTCCATGATCAAATAAAGATCATATACACTCAAAATGATGAAGATCACCCATTGGTTGGGTCATTGGGGGTCTCAGATGCCCTGATTTTACACTGACTTGTCCAGAAAGTCAACCCTTGATCAGATGACTTCCCCATGGAATTTCTTCATGAAAATTGATATTCATACTCCCTATACCATATAGAGATCAATGGAAACAAGAATGACCAAAAAAATTGGAGTTATGGCCTCTGAAACCAAAACCCTAATTTTAGGTCAACTGTGCAGTCAAACCTGGCTCTGCATCCACTCAAACCCTAGTTCTTGTGATTCCTTTGCATTTTTGACTTTGTGGGAATATTAAATGATGCTTGAACACACATGGACCCCTTTGAAGTGATTGGCTGCCTTTGGAGTGGCTCCAGAAGCTCTTGGATTGCTCAGATCACAAACCCTAGGTGCAGATGACTTAGAAACTATCCAGTGAACCAAAATGAGATATGAGATGATGTGATTGTGTTTATGCATATGAGAATGATCACAAGCCATGATGTGAATGGGTGAGGGCAAATTTGGGGTGTTTACAGCTGCATTATTCCGTTTTAGGTCTTTTACACCTATTTTCATGCTGATTAGTACCTGTAATAGGCTGTTTGGGTTCTGCATAGCATTTTTGAGTTGTTTGTGCAATATGAAGTTGTAGTAGTTGCTGGATTTGGCTTTGCCTAGTTTTTAGGATCCTTAGACCTAGGATTGAGTCTAGTTTAGACCATAGATGTATTAGGATATGTTTGGTACTTGTTTTCCTTCTTCCTTTTATCATTTTTCCATATCCTACTAACCTTTGTTTTGTAGAGAGGTTGAGGTAAGTTTTCTCACACAACTTCTTCCTTTTAATTTCTTTACGGTTTCTAAATGTGGTTGCCTTAGCACTTGGTGCTTTGTTGTACAACTTATTGTTAATCCCTCTAAGAAACAACTCACCTTCCTTAGGAAGTAAGTTGATTTCTAATTCCCTTTTCTTTTCCTTTTTGTCTCTCCCCGAAAAGACACCTGGGTCAGATAGGGTACAGACGCGAACGGTCGGCGAGAGGAAGAATGAAATGAATATGAATAGAGTCGCCAACTAGGCATTTTTATCCCGAAGGAAAGGTAATGTTGCATAAACCTAGAAATATATGGATAATACGGTTGCGAACCAGAGAAACTGAGAAAGGGGGTTGGTTACAACCTGGGAAGGTATTAGCACCCAAATTGTCCGTCGTACTCGACGGGATCCACGCTTGAAAGTTTGTGTTTAAAGGGGGTAATGTTTGTGCTATCTCTGTGCAAAAGCTGGAAAAGAATGTACAAGTGTCAGTGCAAGAAAGTGAAGTGAAATGCTCAAGAATGAGGCTTAATAGAATAATGCTGGAAGAAGGGGGAAGACACAGAGACTTTTGTTCAATAAAAGTTAAGTTATGCCTACGTATCCTCTCGTGCAATGAGGAAGTCAGAACACCGTAGTTCGACTCAAAGAGACTGAAAGATGAATTGACTGATGAACTGCTTACTTGTCTATGCTCAAGTGTATGACCTGTCTGGCTCAGGTGCTAACTGTCTTGCATTAGATGGAAGAAGCAAGTTCTCGTTTGTGAGTGAAGATGATGAGAAAAGAATCCCGAAGGAGACGATTATTGTTTGTTTTTGGTGTTTTCAATCTTTTATTGTTTTTTGTGTTTGTCATAAGTTAATGAGCTTAAGCCTAAACCAAGGGTTAGTAAACTCATCATATCCTCCCTTTGATCAGGGATAATGAGAATACCTTAAGTATGAGATAAACACCTCACACTTAATTACCATGATGCAGGATTAAGATCATTAACCTACTTGTGATTATTTAGATGTTTTTGAGTTTTTGTTTAGTGTTAAGTAATGAGTTTATGCCATAATCAAGGATTAGTGAACCCATTATACCATCCTAATAGAAGGATAATAGGTGAGAACACTTAAGCTGAGGAAGATACCTCAACTTAATCCATGATTAGGGATTAACCTCATGACAAAACAAACCTTTATTAAAGTGAATTTTAATTAAGGGTAAGATTAAGAAGTGAATTTTATGGTTTGTAAGACAACTTGAGGAGGACTTTTCCATTAACACTAGGGTTAGTCCTTCTTAACCAATAAAGGAAGAATTAGAACCCTAATGCAAGGCCCAAGTTACAAGCTATTGTCTTAGTGATTATTAAGATGGATTGATTAAGAGGTTTAAACACATTAAGGTTTTAACACTTAGGATTAAAGTTATACATTCCATCCTAAGAGAAGGATGCAGGCATAACCCTAATCACAAAGTCTTAAAACCTTAAAGGTTTAGTCTCTGATTATGAGATGAGAAGAGAGACACAAAAGAAGACACAAAGGTAAAAACTAAAGGGGAACTAATCAAAACCCTAATTATTGTCATGCTTGGGTGTTCCTATGGTTTGTAAGGCTTGCAAGAGATCTTCAGAGAAGCCACCAATGGAAGAAGCAAATGAAAGGAGGAGAAGCAGAAGAGATAAGTTACTTACTTCACTGAAGAAGATAAGTAACTTAGAGAAAGAAAGTGTAGAATGAACATGAATGATCAAGCTCACCCTAAAGAAAAGAAAAAATGCAGCAATGATGCATAAGAAGAATGAGAAGAGAAGTGAGAAGTGAAGGCAAATTCACTTCTCAAATTACTTACCACCTGAAAATGTTAGCATAAAGAAAGGAATGAAATGAAAATGAAATGTATGCAAAGATGCAAACCAAAACCAGAAGCATATACATAATGCAAATGATTCTATGGGATGATTCAAAGACATGTCAAGTGTTATGGATGTTCATACAAGAGATGAGAATGCAAAGGATGCATGCTTAGAAGTATGAAAGCACATGAAAGTTCATGGAATGGAATGAATGCACATCATGGAAAATGAATGAGTAAATGATCAAGCATGATTCTAATATGTCCTAAGATGTCTAAGATGACATGTGAATGCATGAAATGTCATGGCAAGTTCATAAATGGATGCATATGCAAGATGTATGCAAATGAACATGAGAAATTAGGGTTTTATGACAACATGAGATGCAAAAGTCAAAAACAGAAGCAAAATACAAAATAAAAAATTGCAAATGAACTCAAAGGAACCCTAACCCCATATGATATCACACTCCAAAGGAGGAGGTCTAACTCTTAACCTAAAAAAGTTGTGATTTTTCTAAGTTATCTAGGGATTTAAGGTACCTTAAGAGGAAAAATGAAAATCAAATATAAAATGCAAGATTAATTTGTGACAAAAATATGCTAGATACTAAATGCTATATGAAGATCAATGCAAAAAGAACCAATGTCAAACCCTTCATGGTTAGGCATAAAATAATTCTTGAAGTTAGGGTTCAAAGAAGGGATTTTTATGAACTCTAAATTCAAGAAAAATGCCAAAGAGTGTTCAAAACCAAAAAGAAATTTGTATGAATGGTTTGACAATGTTTCTAAATGTTCTAGGATGCAATGTGAATTTTTTTGGAATTTTTCAGAAACCTAAATGATATTTTAATTAAATTAATTTCCATTAATTGATTAAAATAAACATTTAAATATTTTTAAAATGATTTTTTAATGCAAAAAATAAAAGTAAAAATGTTTTTGGGTGAAGAAAAATATTTGAATTAAAAATGCAGAAGGAAAATATTTTTGGAAATTTTTAAGTATTTTAAATAAATTATACAAAACAAATGATAAAAAATGAAATAAAAATTGAATTAATGGGTTGGTCAACTGATCCAATGGATCAAATTCAAATCTGAGGATGGAGGGAAGACCACGCGCGCAATCTATGGGTCACAATTCAAACTGATTTAATTTTAATTAATTAAATTAATTAAGTGGATTAGGGTTTAATGAACTCATCTCAGCCATCCAATACGCGCGCGCAGACAAAATCCAAGGGCTCACATTCAAACTAACCCTAAACCCTAATTAACCTCTTAATGACTCTCAGGTGGCCGGAGAAGATCTCCGGTCATCTTCTCCGGCCAGCTCTTCACCCTAACTTTCACCCTAGGCCACCCCAGACCCCCTAACTCTCCAGAAATGATCCCCACCTCATACTAAACAAGATTCAACCAACAAATTTCATTTATTTCACATGAACATCAAGATTCGAAGCAAAACGGAAAATAAAACAAAAATTTCAGAAGCTTCATACATGCTTGTTTCTCACTCATTTTCAAAACAAAATAGATCATGATGATCAGCAAAGCACAAAGAACATTTCTATAACAAGAAATTACATTTCTGGAAAATTTGTTCTTGAGGATACCTGAAGTGAAGCTTTCTCAATCTGAGCTATCTGGCCTCCTCTTTGGTTCAAAATGACTCCAATGATCCTCCTGGTGATGCTTTGATGCTTGGAGGAAGTTTATAATGGTTGGTTTGAGGGCTTGCAACTCAACTGGCCAGAAATCATATTTTAGGTTTTGGTGGTTTCAGGCTGCAATGAGGGGTGGGAAATGATCCTCTTGTGTTGCTGAGTTGATTGATGAAAAAAGTTTGGAGTTTGAGTGTGTGAGCAAAGTGTTTCGAAAGCTTTTGCTTATGGGGTGATTTTGAGGAACTTGATGATTCTGAGCATTCAGGCTTGCTTGTGTTGTGTTATGGCTTGCATTTGGTCCACATAACAATGTTTGATAGGTCAGAAGAGTTGTTGTGGACTGTGGTGATTGGTATGGGCAAGTTGCCAAAATGTCAACATGACTTGTACTTGAGGTATGGGCTGGTTTTGCAGCTGCCTTTTGGCTTGTCCTAGCTCAGCAGAGATTAAGGAGAGCCATGGAATTGGTTTTGGGGCGATTCAGCAAGTGGAAGCATGGTTGTGTATCATTTTGCAATTTTCATGAAGTTTGGCCCCTTTGTGATTTCTTGATGGGCAAGGCATGAAATGAGATGGTTCTTTGGGAAATTATGATTTTAGGCAGTGTACTATGTTGGTATGATGCATAGAAGTGTATTAGAAGTCACAAAATGACTTGGCTTGTGGTTTTGCAAAACTCCCTCTTTGGTGTATTCTTGAAAATTATGTGATTTTTGCCAACTTTGGAAGATCATAACTTGAGTTCCATAATGAATTAGAACTTGTTCTTGTACTTTTTGAAAAGGGAATGATCCAATCTACAACTTTCATGACCAACAATTTTTCATTTGAAGCATTTTTGGTTGAGAAAGAGGAGGTTGAAATACTTTCCCAAAATGGAAAGTTTCCATTACAAGTCATTTCAATTTTTGGCAACTTTTGGTTTAGCTCAATTTTCTTCAATCTTGTGAACTTACAAGCACTTCAATGATCAAATAAAGATCATATGACTTCAATTTGATGAAAAATCCACTTTGGTTCCCATGTTGGGGGCCTCAGATGCCCTGATTTTGCTCTGACTTGCTCAAGAAGTTACCCAGTGAACAAATGACTTCCACAATGAATTTATTCATAAAACTTGGTACACATGATCCTTATAACATATTGAGACCATTAGAAACAAGAATGACCAAAACATTTGGAGTTATGGCCTCTGAAACCAAAACCCTAATTTCAGGTCATCTGTGTAGTGAAACCCTAGCTCTGCTTCCATGCTTTCCCAGTTCTTGTGATTTCTTGACTTCCTTGATATTTGAGGGATGTAATATGATTATTGAACATAAATGGACCCTCTTGGAATGATTGGAGACCTTTGGAGTGGCTCAGATGGATCCTTGGATTGCTCAGATCACAAACCCTAGATGCAGATGACCTTGAACTAATGCAGTGAAACAAATATGCAATATGATATGATATGCTTAAACTAATGCAAAGATGAAAGATCACAAGCCATGGTATGAATTTAGTGAGGTAAAATTTGGGGTGTTTACACTTTTCTCATTAGGATTAGAAAACCACACAAACCATTAGGATATCCTTTTGCTTATAATAAACAACTTAGGGTTGGTTTTAGTTCCCCTAGTTTTTACCTTTTTCGACTTGAGTATCTATTTCTCATATCATAAAGAAAACAAAAAAATACCTAATAAAGGTTGAGCTTCTCGTACACCAGGAGACTTTTTCGTTGGTTACTTATACACATCCCATTTTGGGGCGAGGTGTAAGGCATCTACCACGATGAACAAGTCTTAGAATGAGAATGTCTCACAAACAACAAACTCAAAACACTTCTTCTAATAGAAAATTCACAAACAAAAAACGTCTTTTCCTTTGGGAATTCTCTTCTCATCTCATTCACTCACAACGAGAACTTGCTCATACATTCCTCATTTGCAAGACGGTAATGCACTCGTACAAGACAAGCCTACAACACCTGAGCATAGGCATAAGCAGTTCAATTTCTAAAAAAACACAAGAAAAGTTTCCGCCTTAGTTAGGTGAACTACGTCGACTCTGATCCTCATTCTCCGGAAGAGGTATGTAGGTAGCGGGGTAGGGCCCGTTCGAGCACATTCTTTATTTTCCCTACATTTCTCCTTTTTCTTTTTTCCAGTTCCCTTTCTCATTCCAGCTTCAGTAGCGGTTTTTTTTGTTCAGCAATAGTTTTATTCCTTACACTTTAAAACAGAGTAACAAGCATGGATCATGTCGGGTACGGAGGACGATCTGGGGTACTAATACCTTCTCAGGTCGTAACCGACTCCCAAACCCAGATCTTTGGTTCGCAAGACCTTGTCCTTTCTTTTTTCCTTCGGTTTGTGAAACATTACCTTTCCTGTTCATTTGGTATAAAAATGTTTGGCTAGCGACTCTACCTTATCCGTGCCACTTTTGCGTTTGTACTAGGATGAAAATCCCGGGAGCGACACCATGAATCGGAGAACGCGCATAAGTAGATGAAGACAATTGAGAAGATTTTCAGAACTATGGCATGCTCCGATGCTCAGAAGGTGCAGTATGGCACCCATATGCTGGATGAAGAGGCTGAGGATTGGTGGTATAATACCCGTTAAAGATTGGAAGGAGCTGGTGTTGCGATAACTTAGAATTTGTTCAGGAGAGAATTTTTGAGCAAGTACTTTCCTGAAGATGCTCGTGGCAAGAAAGAGGTTGAGTTCTTAGAGCTGAAGCAAGGAAACATGATGGTAGCAGAGTATGCTTCCAAATTCGAGAGGTTAGTGAAGTTTTGTCCTCACTACAACCGTGATGATGCTGAGTTGTCCAAGTGTTTGAAGTTTGAGAATGGGGTGAGACCAGAAATCAAGCAAGAAATTGGTTGTCAGTAGATCCGTAAGTATGCTGAGCTTATGGATAAGAGTAGGATATATGATGAGGATAGTCGAGCTCGATTTGTTCATTATAAGCAGGTGAGTGAGAAGAGAGACAAGGGTCAATTTCGAGGGAAGCCTTATGCGACTCCAAATGACAAGGAAAGTCGAAGGGTAATGATGGGAAGAAGCCAAGTGGGGGAGCGGGTTCCACTTCTCTCAAGTGCTATAAGTATAGTGAAGTAGGTCACAAATCTGATGTATGCACTTCTACTGTAACAAGATGTTATAAATGTGGTAAGAATGGTCACATGAAGAATGAGTGTACGAATGCTGAACCGACGTGTTTCAATTATGGTGAAGAGGGACATATCAGTACTCAGTTCCAGAAACTGAAGAAGGTTTCTACTGCGGCTCATACTACTGGTAGAGTGTTCTTTTTGAGTGGCTCAGATCCTCAGAAGAAAGACAACTTGATTAGAGTTACTTGTTTTATTAATGATGTTGAGTTGGTTGCTATAATTGATACTGGAGCTACTCATTCATTTATTTCGATTGAGTGCATGATCGGGTTGAATTTGCCTTTGACTGTTATGAATGGTAATATGTTGATTGAGATGCATGCTGACAATTCAATTACGACTAACCATGTGTGTTTGAAATGTCCTTTGACAATCTATGGTTATGATTTTATGATGGATTTAGTGTGTTTGCCTTTGCGCCATATGGATGTTGTGCTTGGAATAAACTTACTGGAATTTAACTTTGTGCATATCAATTGTTATGAAAATACGGTAGAGTTTCCAGAGTTTGGTGATGGTGGAGAATTGATGTTTCTATCTGCGAAGCAAGTGGATTAACTTCTAGCAGATGAAGCACAAATGTTTGCTTTATTTTCGGCATTAAAAGTAGACCGTGAACAAGTGGGTGTTGAGTTACCTGTGGTACGCGAGTTTCTTGATGTGTTTCCGAACGACATTAGTGATTTACCTTCGGAGAGTGAAATAGAGTTTATTGTGGATTTGGTATGGGGTACTAGTCCAATGTCGATGGCTCCTTATAGGATGTCAGCTTCAGAGTTGAGTGAGTTGAAGAAAAAACTTGAAGAACTTCTTGAGAAGAAATTTGTTTGTCCGAGTGTTTCTTCGTGGGGTGCTCCTATGTTGTTGGTTAAGAAGAAGGATGGTAGTATGAGATTGTGTGTCGATTATCGACAATTGAATAAGGTGACTATCAAGAATAAATATCCACTTTCGAGAATTGATGATTTGATGGATCGGTTAGTGGGAGCTTGCGTCTTTAGCAAGATTAATTTGAGGTCGGGTTATCATCAGATTCGAGTTAAAGCGGATAATATTCAGAAGACAACTTTCCGGACGAGATATAGTCACTATGAATATGTTGTGATGCCTTTGGGTGTGTCAAATGCACTTGGTGTACTCATGGAATATATGAATTAGAATTTTCATGAGTATTTGGATAAGTTCATGGTGGTTTTTATCGATGATATCCTAATCTATTCAAAGTCAAAAGAAGAACATGAGGCACATCTGAGGATTGTATTACAAGTGTTAAGAGAGAAGAAGCTTTATGCTAAGTTTTCGAAGTGTGAGTTCTGGTTGAAGGAAGTTAGTTTCCTTGGCCATGTGATTTCTAGTCGTGGGATTTCAGTGAATCCTTCAAAGATTGATGTTGTATTGAATTGGGATACTCCGAAGTCTGCTACTGAGATCAGAAGTTTTCTTGGTTTGACCGGTTATTACCGAAAGTTTATAAAGGGTTTCTCTAAGTTGGCATTTCCTCTGACACAGTCGATTCAAAAGGGTCAAACATACGTCTGGGACGTGGCGTGTGAGAAGAGTTTTGTTGAGTTGAAGAAGAGGTTGACTACTGCTCTAGTTTTAATTTTACCAAATCCGAATGAATTTTTTGTGGGGTATTGTGATACTTCGAAGATGGGTCTTGGTGGTGTTTTGATGCAGAATGGTCAAGTGGTTGCCTATGCTTCTAGACAGTTACATGTCTATGAGAGGAACTATCCTACCCCTGACTTAAAATTAGTAGCTGTGGTTTTTGTGTTATAAATTTGGAGACACTACCTGTTCGGATCGAGGTTTGAGATGTTCAACGATCATAAGAGTTTGAAATACTTGTTTGATCTGAAAGAGCTCAACATGAGGCAGAGAAGATGGTTATAAAAGTTGAAAGATTTTGATTTTGATTTGAGTTACCACCCTGGTAAAGCTAATGTGGTTGCAGACGCTCTGAGTAGAAAGATTTTGCATATGTCGATGTTGATGGTAAAAGAACTTGAGATGATTAGAAGTTCAGAGACATGAGTTTGTTGTGTGAGACTACATCTGAGAGTGTTAAACTGGGTATGCTGAAATTGAAGAATGATATTATGGAAGAGATCCGTTTAGGACAACAATCATATTTGAAGTTGGTTGATCAGATGACTTTGATTAACCAAGGTAACAAAGGATATTTATGAATTGATGAGAATGGTATGATGAGGTTTCGGGATCGTGTGTGTGTTCCTGACATTCCAAAGTTGAAGAAAAGTATTCTAGAAGAAGGACACCGAGGTAGATTGAGTATTCACCATGGCGCAACTAAGATGTATCATGACTTGCAGAAACTGTTTTGGTGGCCGGGTATGAAGAGAGATGTTGTGGAGTTTGTGTATGCTTGTTTGGTTTTTCAGAAATCGAAGGTTGAAAATCAAAAGCCTTTAGGTATGGTGCAACTGTTGAGTATTCTAGAATGGAAATAGGATAGCATTTCTATGGATTTTGTGACAGTTTTGCCGAAGACAGTGAATGGGAATGACTTCATTTGGGTGATTGTTGACCGATTAACTAAGTTGGCGCATTTCTTGCTGATGAAGGTTAATTTTTCCATGTCGAAGTTAGCAGAGATGTATATTGATGAGATTGTGAAGTTACATGGGATACCGTCGAGTATTGTGTCGGATAGAGATCCTCGATTTACATCGAGATTTTGGAAGAGTTTGCAAGATGCTTTAGGAACCAAATTGAGGGATGTTGGGAATCGCAGAATAAATCTGCAGAAATTGCAAAGCTCGCTTAGAGAGCACAGTCAGTGAGTTGGACGCTTAGCAAGCAATATGCCTCGCTTAGCGAGTCCTGAGAAACTTTGAAAAATGTTTTTTTTTTCTTCTGAAAATTGTTTTTGGGGTGGGATGTCCTAGATTTACTATGATGTTGTAGAGTTGTCACATGATGTGTTTTGGGGGCTATATGAGTAGAATTAATAATTAATGATGTATGATGAAGTCCTTTTGATTTTCTTTGAATTATGAGGTATGATTTCATGATGTAGGAGTCTGGTGTTAAATGAGTAAGTGGTATGATGTTCCATGAGTATGTATATGATTGTATGAATGAGTATGAGGAATGATTGATTAATAATGAATGCGGATGCAACATTATGATGTTTTGAGGATGATGTGTGTATAATTGCGTCTTGCATTCATGGCATTGAAATTATGAGGGGACTTCGGTCCATTGGTAGCTTCAATCCCATTGTGTGGATTAGAGTGATATGATGTTATGATGTGCTCCCTTAAGGGAGGGTTGATGGCCCAGTGTCCATCCATGAGGATGTTTTGGTACCACATGCATTAGTAAGAGGTTGCATTTCATTCTAAATGACATAGCATGAGTTGCATTGATTTGTGTAATGATGAGTTGTATTTGATGTTGTGTATAAATGAGTAATGGTTAATGTTATTATGATGTGATGAAAATGATGATATGTATAATTGAGCTTGGGATGATAGATTGATATTATTGTTATGTTTTTAAATTCTTATTTCTATATTATTTTATTGAATGTGATTTACTCACCCTATCTTCCTTTTGGTGATGGTCTATTATGCCATCCTGTAGATAATCAAGGTTAACTCGGTGCGTGCTTAGCTCAGAGGTAGCGAGTTGTCGAGTTAGTTAGAAGCAGAGTCCCACTCTGTGTCCAGTAATATCAGGATGGGTTTCGCTTGAGTTTTTATGTTTTATTTGGATTTAAGATGTTAATTTTGTTTAATTATTTTGATGAAATGATATTTGGAAAGAGTTATGAGGTTTATTTGATTAAAGACGAATTTATCACTTATTTTTTTCCGCTGCATATTCATTGATAAAAGATTTATAAGATTTCTATGATTTTATGAACCTGTGTTACGGGACAGGACTCAATGTGATGTTTATGATTTGGGATTTAAGAAGTAAATGTGATGACCTTTTGATGAGTTGTACTCTGATATATAATTTAAATTGCTTAACTCTTGATGGGGTAGAAAGGGTGTTACAGAGGGAGATAAGGAAATATTTAATTCTTAGACTTTCATCATTGGCAATCTTGTAACGCCCCGATTCGATTTTCCCAATTTTTGTGGAGTCTTTTATTTTATTTGTATGATAATTGTTTTATTTGTGAAATTATCATGATGATATGATATGTTGAAGAATTAATGTGATATGTTGGTGTGATATGTGATTTTACCGTTTTGTGAATTTCGGGTAAAATTGGTTTGGAGGGTATTTTAGATATTTGTTAATTAGTAATAAGTTAGAAATTAGTAGAATTGATGTTTTTGTGAGAAAATGATATTAGGTTGGAAAGAGTAGAAAATAGAAATAGAAAGAAAAATAATATAAGAGAGTGAGAAAGAGTGAAATAGAAAGTTGGTAAGAAGAGAAAGAAAAAGAGAAGAAAGAAAAGGAGAGAAGAGAAAAAGAAGAGAAAAGAGGGAAAGTTGGAAAAACTTCAAGATTGCTCCTAGGAATCGGTATAATCGGGTAAGGGTGATAAGCATTGTTATCTTAATATTGTCTATGATTATGTATGTGTTTGATTGGTTGAGTTTTGGTTTTGATGGAAGTTTAGAGAAGATGAATAGTTAGGGTTTTAAAGAAAATGTCAGAAATTGGTAGATTAATTGCTTAGAAATTGTTATAATCGAAGTATGATGTTAGATATATGCTTTAGATCATGTTTATGGAAGTATTTTGGATATTCGGGGTGTTTGGAGTTGACTTTTCACAATTGAGAAATTCTGGAATTCGCAGTGGTCGCTCAACGAGCTATCCCTCGCTCAGCAAAAGTTCCAGGGAGATTCTTGCTCAGCGAGCCTGTAGGTTTTTGGGAAAATTGTGTTTTAATTCGTAGCTTTAGTTTCGGGTGTCCGTTTTTAGTGTTCCTTATATCGATTCGAAGCTAGAAACGCGTAGAAACTAATGATGCTAAGAAATGTAATTTTTAGCCGACTTTCACCATACTTCTCCGATAAAACGTAAATGAATTAATTATGGAAATGTGGGTTGATGTGATGTTGTGGCCGTTTGGCAAATGAATACATTGTTTGAATTGAATGTCAATGTATGTTAATTGAATGAGATGAATGCATAATTATGTTGTGAATAACGTATGCATTTTCAAGAATGTTGTGTGTCATTTTGCATATAAAGCATAATGTATGCATTTTTGTGCTGTGGGATTCTTTGTGAATCCGTTGTAGCAACGTGTGCTCATGTGGAGTTTGAGCGATGACTACAACAAGATCATGTGCCCATGTGGGGTGTGAGCGATCGAATTGTGTGCCCGTGTGGGGTGTGAGCAATCCAGAAACATCGTGTGCCCGTGTGGGGTGTGAGCGATGGGTGATTTATTCACATTGATTGTGTGCCCATGTGGGGTGTGAGCAATCGGATTGTGTGCCCGTGTGGGGTGTGAGCAATCCATAACATTGTGTGCCCATGTGGGGTGTGAGCAATGGGGAACATCGTGTTCCCAAAGGGGAGTTACTTTAGGTAACAAGCGATGATTCTATTTGGTTCCTGAGTGAACCTGCTGAAATGTTGAGTCGGTGCCGCATTACATCTGCATAGAGTCACGTGTCGGTCTCTATGAGTTGCATTTTATCATTTTAATTATGATATGCAGAAATAAACATGAATGTGCATATGTTTATTTGGAGTATTATGGAGATGATAGTATGTGTGATGAAACATACTTATTTGTATATATGCATGTTTGATATATGTATAAGTATGTGATTTATACATTTGTAATGTATATGGGTGATTAAACATAGCTAGACATATATTTATGCGGAATGAATCGAGTTGAGGAACAAACATAAATAAGATAAGTTTATGTTGATTGGTGAATTGTGCATAATTAATATGTTTGATTGGTATTGATGTACATGTTGCGATGTGTATAGGTGATAAGGAATGATTCGTGGTGAGAATACGCTTTATGTGCATTTTATATGTTGAGATATATAATTATATGCAATGTTATTATGATAATGTTTCTCACCCTTCTGCTGTTTTATGATGCTCTATGAGGCATTGCAGAGTAGGTTGCTGGATGGAAATTTTTGTGAAGCTCGTCTTCATCTTTTGGTCGGTCAGCTCTGATATGTAGCACCAGGTAGTTTAGGTTGGCTTAGCTCCATTTTTGTGATGCATTGTGTACATGTATCTTTTGGATGAATGTTTTGTATAGACATGAATATTATTGTTGGCATCAAACTTGTTGATATATATATATATATATATATATATATATATATATATATATATATATATATATATATGAATGGGAATATACATGTTTGATGTTGTTGAATTGTTTCCGCTGGATAATTAGTTATATTTTGGAAATTACCCTATTGTTGCATATCTATTATGAGCAGGTGTAATGTGGTTTGATTTTAAGTATAATGTAGCATTGCTCTTTTATACCATATTTTGAATAAACTCTGATGGAAAATTTTAAATATGTGCCTAAGTGATTTAATTGTGATTTGGGGTATAGAAAGAGGGTGTTACAAATCTCCCCAGCCTCTATCATGTAGCATGCCACATGTTCGACCGTAGATTCAATTGTATCCCCTGAGAACTTGGTAAACTTAGGAACCTTCATCCTAGGAGGTAATTCTGATTGGAGTATATAGTCCACTATTAGCGAAGTAAAGTTCGGCCTGGAAAAACCTGTGTTTATTTCGTTTCGAGCCATTATTCGTCCGACAAGGGCTGCCAAGTTATTCTCTGCTGCCAAATTATTCTGTCGAACTTGTTGGACCACGTAGTATGCTTCTTGATGTCTATTTACCAGTCTTACTCTTGGCTCCTCCTCTACCGGCATCTGTCTTGGATTTCTAATGGGTTCGAATTCTAGTGGTTCGACTACTGGAGGATCCGCTTGATTTGGTGGCTGCATAGCATTTCCTATATTTGGCATGTAATTGGGTTGTCGAACTGGTGTTGGGACTCACATGAATTCTATTATGCGCACCATTTGAGACACCATCTGTTGATTCGTCTGAGTCGTCTTCTGAATCATAAGGTGAAAAATCTCTCCCATAGTTTCCGATAGAGTATGAACCATCTGCATGTTGCTTTCATCCATCTATCGACTTAAATAGGTCACAGACTCATTTGTCAAAGCATGACTCTGAGTCAAATGCCCCAAGCCACCAGTTTGGTTATTCCTTCTCATATTTATTGCAGAACCAAATTCTTGCAGAGGTGAAGGAACAACATTGTCTGATTAGACTGGGGGTGCATTTCTCAATCCTGCCATGGTGGTGGTTGACGCACCAAAGATTCTAGGAAAATCCTGAGAAAGTGATGTGGGCATGTAGGGTCTAAATATAGACAAATTTGGTGGCGGAGTTTGAACATTTGGTCCAATATACTCCAACACTAGCTGAGCATAATATCAATTAATTGTTTCTCATGGTCTGTAAACACCCCAAATTTGCCCTCACTCACTTCACACCATGGCTTGTGTTCTTTTCATATGCATAATTCAATCATACCATATTGCATTTTTGCTTCACTGCATTGCTCCTAAGTCATCTGCATCTAGGGTTTGTGATCTGAGCCATCCAAGAGCTATTTGAGCCACTCCAAAGGTCATCAATCACTTCAAATGGGTCCATGTATGTTCAAGCATCATATTATATCCTCACAAGGTCAAGGAAGTCAAAAAATCACAAGAACTGAGAAAGGCATGGAAGCAGAGCCAGGTTTAACTACACAAATGACCTAGAATTAGGGTTTTGGTTTCAAAGGGCATAACTCCAATTTTTTTTGGTCATTCTTGTTTCTATTGGTCTCTATATGTTATAAGGATCATGCATATCAATTTTCATGAAGAAATTCCATGGGGAAGGCATCTAATCAAGAGTTGACTTCTTGAGCAAGTCAGTGCAAAATCAGGGCATCTGAGGCCCCCAATGACCCAACCAAAGGGTGTTCTTCATCATTTTGAATGTGTATGATCTTTATTTGGTCATATAAGATGTTATAAGTTCACAAAATTGAAGAATTTCAAGCCATTTGCAAAATTGCCTTTTTGGGAAAGTGACTTGTAATGTAAACTTGCCATTTTGGGAAAGTTTTTCAACCTCCTCAAATTGATTCAAAAATGCTTCAAATGAGAAAACTTTGGTCATGAAAGTTGTAGAATGGATCATTCCCTTTTCAAAAAGTACAAGAACTCATTCTAATTCATTTTGGATCAAAAGTTATGGCTTGTCAAAGTTGGACAAAATCACATAATTTCAAGTTTTGTACCAAAGAGGCAAAGTTGCAAAACACCTTGCCAAGGAAAAATGTGACATCAAATTGACTTCTATGCATCACCCAAACATAAACCAATGCCTAAAGATCATAATGCACCAAAGATTTGTCCATTTTCATGACTTATGCTTCAAGTAATCACAAAAGGGCCAAAAGATCACAAAGTTGCAAAACCTCTCACAAACCCTAATCCACTTGCTAATTGGCCTCAAGACTGATTCTATGGCTCTCCTCAATCCTTGCTGCGCAGGACACCCCTTTGTCCTTGGCCTGCCATTGACCCATACCTCTCTTACACCTAGAATTAACTTTTTGCAAAAAGGGCCATACCAATCAAGATAGGCCACACCAACTCCACAGACCTATCACAGTGTGATAAGTGGACAAAGAGAAACTCAAAGCAACACACACACAAGCCTGAAGCATCTCACAAGCCATAGTTTCAAGATTTCACCTCTTATGCACTTTCCTTCGAAACTCATCACAAAAACATCAAACACCAAAACAAACTTCATAGAATCACTCAACATGTTCCTCTGATCATTTCCCAAGCCTCATTTGTCCCTGAAACCTCCTCAATCAGAAACACGATTCTCACCCCTCACTGAACAGAACTTCATCAAACTCACAAACCAGCCACTCTAAACTCCAACCAAGCTTCAAAGCTTCATCAAGAGGATCATTGGAGCCATTTTGAAGCAAAGAAGCAGGCAGAAAGCTCCTGGATTGAAAGCTCAACCTCAGGTAACATGATGAACAAATTTTCTAGAACCCTGATTTCTTGTTAGAATAGTGTTCTATGTGTTGCCCTGATCATGGGGATCTATTTATTTTTGAAAATGAGCCATAAATGAGCATTTGGTGTTGCTCTGAAACTTTTGCCCTAGAATTTGTTTTCTTCGATTCTCACTGTGTGGTTAATATAAATTGTTTTTGGCCCTGGATTCTTGTTACCCATTGTTGGGGGTTTGATTCTGGAGATTTGGAAGTCTTGGGGATGCGTTTTAAGTGATTCAGGTGAGGAAGATGGCCGGAGAAGACGACCGGCGCTTATCTCCGGTCGCCTGAGTTTAATTAGGGTTAAGTGTGATTAATTAGGAACTTTGAATTTAGGCCCTTGGATCTGCTTTCCCACGCGTGAATGAAGGGCTGGATCTTGTCATTTAGCCCTAATCAGTGTTTAATTAAATTAACCTGGGATTAATTAATTATAAAACTTAAATTAGCCAGGTTTGAACTTGGGCCATTGGATGTGGCGCCAAGTCAACCTCTCCCAGCCCAGATTGCATCTGATCCCTTCATTGTGCATACTTCCATTTATTCTAATTTTTATTTTCATTTTCTTTGCATTTATTTATACGAATTATTTAAAATAGCAAAAATCATTTAAAAATTATGAAAATTTTTGTCAAAGATTTCATTAATTTTTAGAACCCAAAAATATTTTTATTTTTATTTTTTTGCATTAAAAATCATTTTTAAATTATTTAAATGTTTATTTTAATTAGTTAATGGAAATTAATTAATTAAAAATACATTTAGGTATTTAAAAATCACCAAAAAATTCACATTGCATTTAAAAAAATTTAGAAACATTATCAAACCCTCAAACCAAATTTATTTTTTGTTCTTGATGCCTTTTGATCATTTTCATTTGAATTAAATTCATTTTAAGGCAATATTTTGGTTCAAACTTTAAAAAATTCATTCTGCCTAACCTTTGAGAGTTTGATGATGGTTCTTTTTGAATTGCATCCTACATAGCATGTAGTTTATAGGATAAAATTGGTTTGAATTTATCTTTCATTTTCAATTTGTTTTGCATTTTTCTTGATGAGGTACCTTAAAACCCTAGCCAACTTAGGAAATTCATAACTTTCACTAGGTTAAGAGTTGGATCCTCTCCTTTGGGAAGTGAGCTTGTGTAGGTTTAGGGTATCTTTGATTGCATTTTCAATTTTTTATCATGATATTTGCTTCTGGTTTTGAATTTTTGCATTGCATGATGCATGTAACCCTAATTTGTGCCTTCCTTTGCATCCATCTTTCATTTGCTTACATCCAATGACTTGCCATGACATTTTGTGCATACATATGATTCATAATACATATTAGGACATATTAGACTCATGTTTGATCATTGCATCTTTCATTTGCCATGTTATGTATCCATTGCATTTCATAAACTTTCATGTACATTCATGGTTTAAAGCATGCTTCATCTGCATCCATGTCCTTGTATGATCATTCTCATGTCTTGCCTCATGTTTGTATCATCTCTTAGCATCATTAACATCATGTTCATGCTTCTGACTTTGTCTTGCATCATGACATTTCATCTCATCTGCATTGCATTCCATCTCTTTTGCTAACTTTTCAGGTGGTAAGTTGTTTTGAGAAGTGAATTTGCCTTCACTTCTCACAATCTTTTTTCATCTCTCTTATGCATCATTGCTGCATTTTATCTTGTGTATTTGAGTGAGCTTGCTCATTCATGTTCTCTCCCACTTTCTTTCTTCAAGCAACTTGTCTTCTTAAATGAAGCAAGTTGTTTTGCTACTCTCTGCTTCCTCCTCCTTTCATCTGCTTCTCTTCCTGGTGGCTTCTCTCTTGAAGATCTTCTTGCAAGCTTCATAAACCCTAGGACTAACCAATCATGATAACAATTAGGGTTTGATTAGTCCCCCCCATTTAGTTTTACCTTTGTGTCATCTTTGAGTCTTCTCCCCTCATCTCACAATCAAGGACTAAACCCTAAAGGTTTTAAGGCTTTGTGATTAAGCTTATGCCTGCATCCTTCTATTAGGATGGAGTGTATAACTTTAATCCTAAGTGTTAAAACATTAATGTGTTTAAATCCTTTAATCAATTCACTTAATAATCATTAAGACATCAAACTTGTAACTTGGGCCTTGCATCAGGGTTCTAATTCTTCCTTCACTGGTTAAGAAGGACTAACCCTAGTGTTAATGGACAAGTCCCCCTCAAGTTGTCTTGCAAACCATACAAACCACTTCTTAATCTTATCATTAACTAAAATCCACCTAATAAAGGCTTTGTTTTGTCATGAGGTTAATCCCTAATCATGGATTAAGTTGAGGAGTCTTTCTCAGCTTAAATGTTCTCATATATTATCCTTCTATTAGGATGGTGTAATGGGTCCATTTAATCCCTGATTATGGCTTAATCTCATTACTTAACACTAAACAAAAACTCCAAAAACATCTAAATAAATACACAAGTAGGTTAATGATCTTAATCCTACATCGTGGTGATTAAGTGTGAGGTGTTTACTTCACCCTTAAGGTATTCTCATTACCCCTAATCAGAGGGAGGATGTGATGAGTTTACTAACCCTTGGTTTAGGCTTAAGCTCATTAATTTATGACAAACCTCAAGAGAAATAAAAGACTGAAAATACAAAAAGTAAACAATAATCGTCTCCTTCGGGATTCTTTTCTCATCACACTCATTCACAAACGAGAACTTGCTTCTTCCGTCTAATGCAAGACAGTTTGCACTTGAGCTAGACAGGTCATACACTTGAGCATAGACAAGTAAGCAGTTCACAAGTCAATTTATCTTTCAGTCTCTTTGAGTCGAACTACGGTGTTCTGACTTCCTCATTGCACGAGAGGATACGTAGGCATAACTTAACAGTTATCGAACAAAAGTCTCTGTATATTCCCCTTCTTCCAGCATTATTCTTTAAGCCTCATAGTCTTGAGCATTTCATTCCTGTTCTTGCACTGACACTTCACATATTTCACTTCACTTTCTTTTTACACTGACACTTGCATTCTTTCCAGCTTTGATACACAGATTGCACTGACACTACCCCTTTGAAACACAAATCTTTTAAGCGTGGATCTCGTCGAGTACGACGGACAATCTGGGTGCTAATACCTTCCCAGGTTGTAACCAACCCCTTTTCTCAGTCTCTCTGGTTCGCAACCGTCTTATCCATATCTTTTCTAGGTTTATGCAACATTACCTTTCCTTCGGGATAAAAATGCCTAGCTGGCGACTCTATTCATTCCTTCTCTTTCACCGACCGTTCGCGTCTGTACCCCTTCTGACCAGGTGTCATTTTGGTGGGAGCGACAGCTTGGCGACTCTGCTGGGGACCCTTATATTGTAACCAGGGCTTCTGGTTCTTTTTGTGGGTTCCTCCTAGCGCTTGTTTGGTTTGTGTTTACTGGGGTGTTATGTGCTAATTTTGTTTATATAGTTGCTTTATTTATTGCTTTATGTACAGCTTTATTTATTGCTTTCCTTTACAGTTTTTCATACTTCATACTGTCATTATCATTGCTGGATCTGGTTTTCTGTTTTGGTGGGTGGGGTTTCATTGAGAGTTTAAGGTCCTATACCTGGGACCTGAGTGACACCTAGGCTAGAGTGGTTCATGTTCTTTCTCATTCCATTTCGGTCTGGTGCGGGAATATGAAACACGGTTCAGATGTGGGTTTCTTCTTGAGAACTCTGTGCTACAGATTTCCTGTAGTGCTAGGGCTATCTGGGAAGCCTGCTAAGTCTGGATGACCTTTACTATGACCTTCAGAAACTGAGGTGAATTAGAGGAGGATCTTTTATGGTTATTGTAAACATTGTACCTCCGGGTTAGAAGTGTTTACACTTCTCATAACTGATCCAAGTCTGAGGATCCTTGTTTTAGAACACTACCTGTGAGAGGGTTGGGCTGTTTACAGGTTTGCAGGTACCACTAGCCACATCATACCCTGTTACTTATTTGATTAAGAGTACCCCACTTTGGACAGTTCTTGTGATTAAACCCTGGACATGTGACTCTTTATTTGAGTCCCCCACCTTGGTTACTGGATTCCTGAACCTCCATCTGGACTTCTTGAACATACATGGGCAGATAAATCAGATCCAGCTTGATCATAAACCCTTGCATATCATTTTCATACATCATCATTGCATCATTTAACATTTGTTTATTTGTTTTTCAGGGTATCCACATCATATTTGGCTTGGTTTTGACCCCTTCATCTGCATAGACCTCTGTTCATCAGTTATCTGCTTTAGCTATCTTCATCAGTTGGCTGCTTCAGCTACCTTCATCACCAGCATCAGCCTATCAGTGGCTCATCTCCAGTACCAGTCTTGATCTTCATCAACACTTGTCTTCAGCTCTTCATCAACACTCATGTCTGCACCCAGGAAAAGCAACATTTCATACCATTTCTTTGAGCCTGTGTTGACTGGCATCAGGCAGGTCCAGGCACTTATCACTCCAGACCATATCCCATTGTTCAGAGAGCATTATGGAGGTATCCTTGATATGGTTATGGACCTGGACCCTTCTTAGAGGAGTATGATCCACACCTGCCTACAGTTCTATGACCCTCCTTTGAGATGCTTCACTTTCCAAAACTTTCAGCTAGGACCTCTGCTGGAGGAGTTTTCATCATTGATTGGAGTACCTGTCAGGGGTGGTGTCCCCTTCAACCCAGAGATGACCTCTCCCAGCAATGGAGAAGTGGCAAAAGCACTATACCTAGAACCTATTTTGATTGAGCAAAACATGACAACAAAGGCTGGGATCCCTGGTTTGCACTTAGACTTTTTGACTTCTTAGGCCATCCTGAAGGCCTCCTTGGGAGAATGGAGGGCAGTTTGTGCATTATTAGCCCTCAGCATATATGGGGTTATACTATTTGCAGATGAGCCCAAGTTTATCAGCAAGAATGCCATTCATCTCTTCCTTTTGAGGAACCCAGTACCCACATTGCTGGGAGATTTCTATTATTCTGTTCACCAAAGAAATGAGAAGCAAAGAGGGAAGTTGGTGAGATGTTGTGCTCCTCTGTTTCATACCTGGCTGCTCAAACACTTACCTAAGACTGATGCCTTCCTGAATCCTCACCAACAGAAGAATTGGGCTAAGAGACTTATTGCTTTGACTTCAGATGACATCAGATGGTGCACCCAGAGAACCAAGGGCAAAGACATCATCACTAGCTGTGGGCAGTACCCCAATGTACCTCTAGTAGGAGTAATGGGTTGCATCAACTACAATCCTTTGCTGTTTAAGAGACAACTGGGCTATGCTTTGGTTCACCCTCCCAGAGTGCAAGATTTAGCTGAGACCCTGTATTGTGAGATAAAGCCTAATCTAGCTGTTGTCAGGCAAGCATCCTGTGTAGGATCAAGCGCTTACCACTGCACTAAAAGCAATTGCTGTTAGTGAAGGCGCAACTTTATTTCCTTATAGTATAAAGTCTTTCAAGGGGCTGCGCCTATTAAGCGCCATGGGTTGGGATGTTAAGCCCATCGAATCCCTAAGGGTGACGCTGAATTAATAAATCCAACAATCTCCCCCCCAGTGTCAGCCGGGGGGATTCGAACCCATGACCTGGCTCTGATACCACTTGTAGGATCAAGCGCTTACCACTGCACTAAAAGCAATTGCTATTAGTGAAGGCGCAACTTTATTTACTTATAGTATAGATTCTTTCAAGGGGCTGCGCCTATTAAGCGCCATGGGTTGGGATGTTAAGCCCATCGAATCCCTAAGGGTGACGCTGAATTAATAAATCCAACATCCTGGGCTTGGGACAACATCCAGACAAAGGGGGTGGCTATTCTCGGGAAGTGTAATAATGTGGCTTCAGCTCAGTATTATGAATGGTCTCATGCTAGAGCTCAGATTTCTGGGATGCCCTTCACCATTGAGGATACACCTGGGCCATCCACAGTACAGCCAGCAGCCACTGTCAGCCTGGAAGAATTTGAGAAGCTGAAGGAAAGGAATGAGAATCTGTCTCAAGCTCTGAAGAAGACCCTCTGGGAGAGGAGTGATGGTCGTCTGGACATTGAGAGGTTAGAGAAGCTTAAAGTGGAGCATCTGGCCAAGATTGAGAAAGCAGAGGACTACATCAAGAAATCAAGAGCTGGGGAGAAAATATTGAAGAATGCCTGTAAAGAGGCCAAGCTTCAGAAAGCTAGGACTGATCTCTATCTGCAAGAAATTCAAGCTAGGTGGGTCAGGATCACTGAAGCCCGTACTCAAGAAGATAAGAGAACTCAAGCCAGGATTGAGCAGTTAGAGGCCAATGAAAAGAAACAACAGGAAGCTCTACTGGCAGCCCAGAAGGAGATTTCAGAATTGAAGCTAAGGGCTGGTTTGAAGAGGTCAAAGGACCAAGACAGGCACAAGAAGCTGACCACTGCTATTGCCACCAGAAACCTCCTCATCAGGACTATTACAGAGCATCCAGCTGGTCCAGTGACTGAGGCACTTCTGAAGGAGGTTAAGGAGGATGAGTTTGGACTTGATGTCTGACTTTTTGTTTGTTGTTGCTTTCATTTGATGTACTTTTCTTTTATGTTGTATTTTGACCCTTTAGGGGGCATGTGTTGTAGAAAACAAACTATGTATGATTCACCATTTGTAATATATTTGTTAGTTTGTTTCCATTTGGGTTTTCTTTTCTCAGGCAACATCAAAGCATCTTCCTTGGGGTCAGGAAATATTGCTCGCAGAAGAGTGTTCCCCGTCAACCGTGCACACCGGTATCCTACACGCAACAACCTCCCGGGCATTATAATGGATCAAGTACAGCAAGACCTGACAGAGGTCAGAACCCAGATGGCTAATGAAAGGGTGGAGATGAGAAACCAAATGGCCCAATTCATGACAGTAATGACTGGCTTACCCCAGAGTCAGGAAAGGCTAAGGGCATTGGTAGAGAGACAAACTCCCGAGGAACCTCACCCAGGGACTGGAGGAACAAGCAACAATGAGGGAGGTCAGCCTCATGTTAACCCACCAGTTTTTGGACCTCATCTAGATTCGGAAGTCAACATCCCAAGAAATGTACAGGGCAACACTGCTGCAGGCAGGATCTTGCAAGAAGATCCTCAAGAGGAGCAGTTTACTGTAATGGGAGCTGGAGATGAAGTCTATGATAGGAGGTTTGATGAAATTGCTGAGAAGTTAAGATCTCTGGAGTCTCAAAATTCCTTAGGCTTCGATGTAATGGATATGGGGTTAGTGGATGGGGTAAGGATTCCCCACAAGTTTAAACCCCCGTGCTTCGAGAAGTACAATGGAACTTCCTGTCCACGAACTCACTTACAGTCCTTCCTGGGAAGACTTAAAGAATATACCATGGATGAAAAGCTATGGATGTTCTATTTTGAAGACAGCTTGACTGGAGCTTCAAGAGAGTGGTACTCACACTTGACCAGAGCTACTATCAGATGCTGGAAGGACTTAGCTGAAGCCTTCATCAAGCAGTACCAATACAATCTGGACATGGCTCCTAACAGGACCCTCTTGATGGGAATGTCTCAATCCTCCAGGGAAAGCTTCAGGGAATATGCCCAAAGGTGGAGACAGCTTGCTGCTGCTGTCCAGCCACCCATGTCGGAAAGAGAAATGGCTGACATGTTCATGAATACTTTGCAAGGAACATACATTGATAGATTGGCTGCCTTTTCTTCCACCAGCTTCGCAGACGTAGTTATAGCCGGTGAAAGAATTGAAAGTCTATTGAAAATGGGCAAGATTTCTGATAATGGTGCAAGTTCGTCAAGTAATTCCAGGAAGCCTTTTGTGGGACCTAGAAGAACCGGTGAGACAAATGCCATTCATTCCAACAGGGGCAGACCTCAGTATGTCCATATATCAGTAGCAGCTGTCACTATTCCAGCTCCGATTCCTCAGCAACCAGCATATCAACAACAACAACAACCATATTATCAGCAGCACGTTCAGTATCCGCCACAGAGAACATACAACAACAATAACAACAATTAACAACAAAGACCCTTTTAGCAAAGACCGTCACAGGCAAATAGGGTGATTGACCCTATCCCTATGCCTTATGCTGCCTTATTGCCACAACTCCTGAAGCTTAACTTGGTTGAGTTAAGGACATTGGCACCACCAGATCCCTCCAATCTCCCTAAGAATTACGATGTCAACGCCAGATGTGCTTTCCACTCCAATGCACCTGGCCACAATACGGAAAAATGCAGGGCTTTACAAATGAAAGTTCAAGATCTGGTGGATTCTAAGGCCCTCAACTTTGCACCTCCTCCGAATGTCAACAGAAATCCTATGCCTAATCATGGTGGGCCGAGGATTAATGCCATTGAGGAAGACAAACCATCTACTTTGATCACCAGTGTTGCACAAATTCGAACACCTCTGGTCGAAATTAAAGCTCAGCTTCTAGAGTGCCAGGTGTTCCCCGGGTGTGAGCTCGGTTGTGGGTATTGCAACATTGCAGTCAACGGGTGTGATAATTTGAGAAGCGGCATAGATGGTCTTATCAGGGATGGTATCCTTCAGATCTCAACAACGGCGCCTACAAATCCAGCAATTCCTTTGACAACAATTCCTGATTCTTCTACAACAGCAGCAACAATCATTCCAACTGATTCATCAATATCATCAACAATGGCTTCATCCATCACTTCAACAAACCAAATGTCAACAACCATTTCTTCTACAACATCAACATCCATTCCATCAGCAGAATCTTCTACAATGCCAACAAAAATTAATGAAGATGTCTCAGCAGTCACCATCTACTATGATCCATCAGATGTTCCCGTCAGCAACAATTTCCAACAACAAGCAGTGGCACCTCCTGTCAGATCACCAGTTACAATTTACTATGATCCGCACACCATTACAGTACCTTCCTCAGCAGCAGTAAGTCCAGTTACCATCACGGTGCCTGGTCCAGTTCCATATGAAAGCAGTAATGCCATACCTTGGCATTATGGCTCTGATCTTTACTGCAACGGGGAGAAAATCACTTTGGATTCTTCAACCTCTTCTCCACAAATTGTTAATGTTGGGGGAGGCGGAGGCTTCACCAGAAGCGGACGCCTTTTTACCTCACAATTGCAAAGACCTAATGCTGAAGCAGAAGCTGCTGCTAAAGCAAAAGGAAAGAGTGTGGTGCTTGAAGAGCCAGCTGCCAGAGAAACTCAGAAGACATCTTTTGAACAGGATGTAGACGAGTTCATGAGAATCATCAAAAGAAGTGATTACAAGGTGGTGGATCAGCTTCACTAAACACCCTCAAAAATCTCCATATTATCCCTGTTGATGTGTTCTGAAGCTCACAGGAATGCATTATTGAAAGTCCTGCACGCAGCATACGTGCCAGAGGAGATTACTGTTAACCAGCTAGAAACTGTGGTGGCAAATGTCAACACCAGTCATGGACTGGGTTTTACCAATGCTGACTTAACAATTGAGGGGCGTAACCACAACAAGGCTTTACATATCACCTTGGAATGCAAGGGTGCTGTTCTATCCCATGTACTGGTGGACACTGGGTCTTCACTCAATGTTCTACCAAAGAAAGCCTTAGTGAAGCTGGAGTATGATGGCTTGGCACTGCGTCCAAGTAATTTGGTAGTGAGAGCATTTGATGGCTCTAAAAGATCAGTGCTTGGAGAGATTGATCTGCCTGTGATGATTGGCCCGCAAACCTTCAAAACTACCTTCTATGTGATAGACATTCTGCCGGCCTACAGCTGTTTGTTGGGTAGACCCTGGATCCATGCCGCTGGCGCTGTTACGTCTACCCTTCACCAGAAGCTGAAATTCGAGTGGGAAGGCCAGATCATCACCATCTGTGGGGAAGAAGACATCTTTGTTAGCCATCTGGCTACGTATAAGTATATTGAAATGGATGGAGAAATCCATGAAACTATGAGCCAAGGGTTCGAGGCCCTGAACATTAATGAAGCATCTGCTGTACTGGGAACCTCCATAACATCTTCTCAGCAAGCCCGGAAGGTTGTTGAAGAGGGTACTGCCCAAGGCAGGGGCAAACTGTTGCCCGTGGAGAAGAAAGAGGACAGATTTGGGTTGGGTTACAGACCAACTCAACAAGATCAATCAGAGGCTGCTAAAAAGCCCAATTTTGTCAGTGGGGGAATGCTCACCCCTGATGCTGTGAACAACTTGGAAGACGAGGAGGAAAGTGACCGCAACCTGGAGAGCTGGATACGTCCAAGGATCCCGGGGAGCCAAGTCCTTAACTGGTCTTCCCAGGAAATTATAAGGGTTACTCCTGCAGAGTAATTATTATTTCCTGTATTTTTAAAGAATGCATCAAGTCTTGCATCTTGCCCAAGATGACAAAACTCATTTTGTAATCGGGTCATCTTGTAATTTTGTGCAAATGGATTAATCAATGAATATCGGACATCTTTTGCAAATGAGTCTTTTCCTTTTTCGCTCACTGTTTTTCATTTTTCTTTTTGTACAAAAATAAAATGGCAATGTTTTCCAAAATGAAAACTTCATTTCACTTTTTTCTAAACAAGATTAAAATTGATCACTAAAATGAACAATTTAAACCCTTGCAGAGAGTGCCTTTCAGATTACACCGACAACAACACTGCTATGACTTCGTATGACTTTGACAATCCAATCAATCAAGCTGATGAAGGGGTTGAAGAAGATTATGAGCTTCCTGAAGAGCTAGCCAGGTTGTTAAGGCAAGAGGAGAAGGTTATCACTCCTCATCAGGAGGAGGTTGAAACAGTTAATCTTGGTACGGAAGAAGATGTGAAAGAGGTTAAAATCGGGGCCTGCCTACAAGATTCAGTAAAAGAGCAACTGATTGATATGCTTCGGGAGTATGTGGATGTGTTTGCTTGGTCTTATCAGGATATGCCAGGGTTGGACACCGACATTGTCATGCACAAGCTGCCGTTGAAAGAAGACTGCCCGCCGGTAAAACAGAAGTTGCGCCGTACTCGCCCAGATATGGCAATGAAGATAAAAGAAGAGGTGCAAAAGCAGTGGGACGCCGGGTTCCTTGCTGTGACTAGTTATCCGCCGTGGGTTGCTAATATTGTACCTGTGCCTAAGAAATATGGCAAGGTGAGGATGTGTGTGGATTACCGGGATCTGAACAGAGCCAGCCTGAAAGATGACTTCCCATTACCTCACATTGATGTATTGGTCGATAATACAGCTCAGTTCTCGGTGTTCTCCTTCATGGACGGATTTTCAGGATATAATCAGATCAAAATGTCACCTGAAGACATGGAGAAGACAACTTTCATCACACCCTGGGGCATGTTCTGTTACAAGGTGATGCCATTCGGACTGAAGAATGCGGGTGCCACTTATCAACGGGCTATGGTAACATTATTCCACGACATGATCCATAAAGAAATTGAATGTTATATGGATGACATGATTGCCAAATCCCTCACAGAAGAAGACCACCTGGTAAATCTGTTGAAGTTATTCAAGCGTCTTAGGAAGTACCAATTGAAGCTAAACCCCAACAAATGCACATTCGGGGTGCGGTCCGGTAAGCTGCTGGAATTTATTGTAAGCGAGAAAGGGATTGAAGTTGACCCTGATAAAGTTAAAGCCATTTAAGAAATGCCTGCACCGAAAACAGAAAAAGAAGTTCGAGGGTTTCTAGGTAGATTGAACTACATTTCAAGGTTCATATCTCACATTACCGCAACCTGTGAGCCTTTGTTCAAGTTGTTAAAAAAAGAACAAATAGTCAGGTGGAACGAAGACTGCCAGAGGGCTTTTGACAAAATCAAGGAATACTTACAAAAGCCTCCGATCCTTATGCCTCCAGTTGAAGGAAGACCTCTGATAATGTACTTGACAGTATTAGAAGAGTCAATGGGGTGTGTGTTGGGCCAGCATGACGAGTCTGGTCGAAAAGAGTATGCAATATACTACCTAAGCAAAAAGTTTACCGACTGTGAACAACGTTATTCACTGCTCGAGAAAACTTTCTGTGCTTTAGCGTGGGCTGCTCGCCGACTAAGGCAGTATATGTTGTCCCACACTACTTTATTGATCTCAAAGATGGACCCAGTTAAGTACATTTTTGAGAAGCCAGCACTTACCGGACGGGTTGCAAGATGGCAAATGATCCTCACAGAATATGACATTCAGTACACCTCTCAGTAAGCCATCAAAGGCAGTGTATTGTCTGAATATCTCGCTGAGCAACCCATTGATGATTACCAGCCTATGAGATTTGACTTCCCTGATGAAGACATCATGTTCATAAAAGCAAAAGATCACGAAGAGCCTGTTCACACTGAAGGGCCTGACCCGGAAGAAGAATGCACTATGATGTTTGATGGGGCTGTTAATATGAATGGTCGTGGTGTTGGTGTAGTACTCATTACACCTAAGGGAGTTCACATGCCTTTCTCAGCAAAACTCACTTTTAACTGCACTAACAACGAAGCTGAATACGAAGCCTGCATTATGGGCCTTGAGGAAGCCATTGACCTCAGGAACAAGACTTTGACTGTGTTCGGAGATTCAGCTTTGGTAATTAATCAAACCAATGGCAAATGGTACACCCACCAAGACCATCTGATACCTTACCGGGATTATACAAGGAGGTTATTGACTTTCTTCACAACGGTCAAGCTTGAGTATATCCCTCGAGATGAAAATCAGTTTGTGGATGCTCTTGCTACCATTTCATCCATGATCAAAGTTCAAGCTGCCAACTTTGTGCCTCGAATTTCAGTGTCCAGACTTGACAGACCAGCATATGTGTTCTCAGCAGATGTTGTCAAAGATGATAAGCCTTGGTTCCACAACATCAAATTCTTCTTGGAGGATCAAACATACCCACCTGGGGCATCTTCCAATGATAAAAAGACATTAAGAAGGCTTGCTGGTAGTTTCTTCCTGAATACTGATGGTTCCCTGTACAAGAGAAACTTTGATATGGTACTCCTCAGATGCGTTGATAAGACAGAGGCAGATTTGTTGATGCACGAAGTGCACGAAGGATCTTTTGGCACCCATGCAGGAGGACATGCTATGGCTAAAAAGTTTCTAAGATCGGGCTATTACTGGATCACAATGGATGCAGACTGTTGTGCGTATGCCAGAAAATGTCATAAATGCCAGATTTATGCGGATAAAGTGCATGTGCCTCCGAATCCTCTGAATGTGATGTCTTCACCCTGGCCCTTTGCCATGTGGGACATTGATATGATTGGCAAGATTGAACCGACTGCTTCAAATGGCCACAGATTCATCCTGGTTGCTATTGACTATTTTACCAAGTGGGTTGAAGTAGTTTCTTATGCAAATGTTACAAGGCAGGTGGTAGCCCGATTTCTGAAGAGAGACATCATCTGTCGGTATGGAGTGCCCGAGCGAATCATTACTGATAATGGTTCCAACTTAAACAATAAAATGATGGCAGAACTATGCTGAGACTTCAAGATCCAACATCACAATTCTTCTCCTTACAGGCCAAAGATGAATGGCGTTGTTGAGGCAGCTAACAAGAACATCAAGAAGATTGTGCAGAAGATGGTGGTTACCTATAAAGACTGGCATGAAATGCTACCGTTTGCCTTTCATGGGTACCGAACGTCAATCAGAACATCCACTGGGGCAACACCGTATCAGCTTGTGTATGGTATGGAAGCAGTCCTACCTGTTGAAGTTGAATTACCCTCCCTAAGGGTACTGATGGATGTTAAGCTAAACGAAGCAGAGTAGGTCCGGTCCCGATACGAACAACTGAGTCCGAACTATGAAGGGCCATTCATAGTAAAGAAAGTTTTCTCCGGTGGAGCACTGATGCTCAGTACTATGGATGGTGAAGACTTCCCGTCCCCTGTGAATTCAAATGCGGTTAAAAAATACTTCGCATAAAATGACCCGCTGGACATAAAAACAGAATGTAAGTCCAGGCAAAAATAGGGCATCCCGGCGAGTCAAAAACAGAATAAAAGACTCGGGAAAAAATAAGGGAAAATAAATAAAAAATGTACACCCGCTGAGTCGAAAAGCCGCATTGGACGACTCAGTCAAAAATGGGTATCCCGATGGACTGAAAACCCGAAAGGGCGATCCATGTAAAATAAGGGAATAAGCGAACAACTGTATTCTGAATTCATTTGTATCACTTACAACTTGGTAAGCTTCGAAAGGTTCAAGCTTCATTCAGAATCAACTTTCTTCAGAAAGCAAGACGAGAAGAACGTCAAATGTCATACGAGTCATAGAAAAAGGGGAGCTCCTTGAAGCGTCATCAGCATTGCCAGCATCTTTTGTTTCTCAATTTGTAACAATCTCCTCATTTTAGGGGATTTGTTTCTATGACTGTATCTTGCCAATTCAAGGCACAAATTAATAAAATCAGATTTTCAGTCACACACTGTCTCATACTCTTTTATTTACAAAAATGTCCGATGTCATTATTTTATTGATAGCATAAATGCAGATGCGTCTTTCTGGAACTACATGCTTACAGGAAGTATACTTACTCCTGGGAGTTTCTAAACTCCTATGATGGAATCCAGTAAGGGATACCTTGGGGGACTTGTGCGTTTCTTGGTTTTTACAGGATTGTAGGTATTCAAAGCGCGACATGGGGCATGAAAGCTTCTCCCCAGCAAGCTGTCGAATCATTGTCTACTCGGTCCGTCTTCCAGATTAGCACCAGAGGTGTTTTTCTCCCCAACAAGAGTTGTCAAGTATCATCCTCAGCAGGATCCCTACAAAAATCTTTGAAAAGATCTTTCAGTGATCTTTCTTCTTCCCCAGCCAAATGCTAGACAGAGAACTACTTCCCCACAGAGTCTTAACCTCTATCCAACAAAGCAATACCTGAAGATCTCACAACAGAGTGACGAAAGCTTCTACAAACCCCGGCTGGGTCTCTCATTTCCAGGATAGGTCTATCAGTGACCTACTTCCCCATACAGAGTCATACATGACAGATCTACCAATGATCTCATCCTCAGCTGGGATATCCTTCAAGTAGATCAGCCGGAGATCTCCACAACAACGGGATCCGAATCCTGGATCGGTATCTTTGCATAATCATAGCATTCGCATCATATTCTCCCCGCAGAGCGTAGCATTCCGTCTAATACGGAGCATTACGGCAAAAATCAAACATATTGCATAAACATCAGCCATGTTCTGAATCAAACACTTGTAAATACTGACAATCCAACAGCGATATACAGAAAATTTCCCAAATTCCCCGGCAGAGAGCCAAGGCACTTTCCCTACAGATACAGATACTTCCTGACACTCGTCCGTGTCATATCCCCAGTAGAAAGCCAAATCACCCCCTTTGCACTCACAGATACTTATACATAACTTCCTTGGTACACATACACTTGTTTATATTACACTTTTCACTTTTTCCGACACTCGTCCGTGTCGCACTCTCCACAGCAAGATAGGCACTCGTCCGTGTCTTACTCATACTTGTTACTTATGCTTTTTACTCATACAGATACTCGTCCGTATCTTGTATACACCACTTATCTTTCTTAGACTCGACACTCGTCCATGCTCTTTGTTAACTAGTTGATACTCGTCCGTATCATCATCTCTGAATATGTGTCAGCGTTTGTTTCTACTGATACTCGTCCGTATCATAGTCTTAAGGATGCTCGTTCGCATCTTTAATCCATACATAATGTCGGTTACTTTTACCCCTTTTTTAGAATTTAGACACCCGTCCGTGTCTATTATTCCCCAGAAGAGTCCCCTCAGATCCGACACTCGTCCATGTTCTTTGTTAACTAGTTGATACTCGTCCGTATCATCATCTCTGAACATGTGTCAGTGTTTGCTTCTACCTGATACTCGTCCGTATCATAGTCTTAAGGATGCTCGTCCGCATCTTTAGTCTATACACAGTGCCCAAACACTTATACCTTTCATTTCTTGGGTGTAGACGCTCGTCCATGTTTACTTTTCCCCAGCGAAGTCCCCAACAAAACTTGTCAAACTATTTCCTTTCTATCTGACATTCGTCCTATGTCATGATACCTTTGCGGCAGCCGTACCCTGCCAGGTGATCGTCCTTCACCTTTTTGATGATTGTCCTTCATTAACCCCCAGTGGAGTCTCTATTCATTAGAACCCCTTCCTATCCGACATTTGTCCTATGTCGTGATATTTTCGGCAGCCGTCCCCTGCTAGGTGATCGTCCTTCACCTCTTGATGATCGTCCTTCATCATTTTATCCGATGGTCGTCCCCATCGTTGATCTTGTTATCTGACATTCGTCTTATGTCATGATAAACCCCGGGAGCAGCCGTACCCTTCTAGGTGATCGTCCTTCACCTCTTGATGATCGTCCTTCATCATGCTTACCCGATGGCCGTCCCCATCGTCGACCTTGTTACCCGACATTCGTCCTATGACGTGGTACTTTCGGCAGCCGTACCCTGCCCGGTGATCGCCCTTCACCTTAGATGATCGTCCCTCATCTTATCCCCAACAGAGCAGTCATCCCCTGCTAGGTGATCGTCCTTCACCTTTGATGACCGTACCTCATCATTTATTTCATTTACCTATAATCCCCAGAGAGTCTTATAGCTTTACTTGATGGCCGTCCCCATCATAATCTCTTATACCCCAGCATGTCGGTCGTCCCCGTCATTGCTCTTTCCCCAGCAGTCGTCCTCTGCTCGACGGTCGTCCTCTGTCGCCCGCACTTTATAATCATACTTTATTTTTTTTTACAATCTATATCCCTTTTCTTCTTCATTTTGTGAGTGCAAATTTTGGACTGTCTTTGGTATTCAACCACAAGTTATCTTGTTTGAATGATAAGCCGTCGCTTACATCCTGCACAGCTAACTCATGCTTGAATAGGGGCAGTTGTAAACACCCCAAATTTGCCCTCACTCACTTCACACCATGGCTTGTGTTCTTTTCATATGCATAACTCAATCATACCATATTGCATTTTTGCTTCACTGCATTGCTCCTAAGTCATCTGCATCTAGGGTTTGTGATCTGAGCCATCCAAGAGCTATTTGAGCCACTCCAAAGGTCATCAATCACTTCAAAGGGGTCCATGTATGTTCAAGCATCATATTATATCCTCACAAGGTCAAGGAAGTCAAAAAATCACTAGAATTAGGGTTTTGGTTTCAAAGGGCATAACTCCAATTTTTTTGGTCATTCTTGTTTCTATTGGTCTCTATATGTTATAAGGATCATGCATATCAATTTTCATGAAGAAATTCCATGGGGAAGGCATCTAATCAAGAATTGACTTCTTGAGCAAGTCAGTGCAAAATCAAGGCATCTGAGGCCCCCAATGACCCAACCAAAGGGTGTTCTTCATCATTTTGAATGTGTATGATCTTTATTTGGTCATATAAGATGTTAGAAGTTCACAAAATTGAAGAATTTCAAGCCATTTGCAAAATTGCCTTTTTGGGAAAGTGACTTGTAATGTGAACTTGCCATTTTGGGAAAGTTTTTCAACCTCCTCAAATTGATTCAAAAATGCTTCAAATGAGAAAACTTTGGTCATGAAAGTTGTAGAATGGATCATTCCCTTTTCAAAAAGTACAAGAACTCATTCTAATTCATTTTGGATCAAAAGTTATGGCTTGTCAAAGTTGGACAAAATCACATAATTTCAAGTTTTGTACCAAAGAGGCAAAGTTGCAAAACCCCTTGCCAAGGCAAAATGTGACATCAAATTGACTTTATGCATCACCCAAACATAAACCAATGCCTAAAGATCAGAATGCACCAAAGATTTGTCCATTTTCATGACTTATGCTTCAAGTAATCACAAAAGGGCCAAAAGATCACAAAGTTGCAAAACCTCTCACAAACCCTAATCCACTTGCTAATTGGCCTCAAGACTAATTCTATGGCTCTCCTCAATCCTTGCTGCGCAGGACACCCCTTTGTCCTTGGCCTGCCATTGACCCATACCTCTCTTACACCTAGAATTGACTTTTTGCAAAAAGGGCCATACCAATCAAGATAGGCCACACCAACTCCACAGACCTATCACAGTGTGATAAGTGGACAAAGAGCAACTCAAAGCAACACACACACAAGCCCGAAGCATCTCACAAGCCATAGTTTCAAGATTTCACCTCTTATGCACTTTCCTTCGAAACTCATCACAAAAACATCAAACACCAAAACAAACTTCATAGAATCACTCAACATGTTCCTCTGATCATTTCCCAAGCCTCAGTTGTCCCTGAAACCTCCTCAATCAGAAACACGATTCTCACCCCTCACTGAACAGAACTTCATCAAACTCACAAACCAGCCACTCTAAACTCCAACCAAGCTTCAAAGCTTCATCAAGAGGACCATTGGAGCCATTTTGAAGCAAAGAAGCAGGCAGAAAGCTCCTGGATTGAAAGCTCAACCTCAGGTAACATGATGAACAAATTTTCCAGAACCCTGATTTCTTGTTAGAATATTGTTCTATGTGTTGCCCTGATCACGGGGATCTATTTATTTTTGAAAATGAGCCAGAAATGAGCATTTGGTGTTGCTCTGAAACTTTTGCCCTAGAATTTGTTTTCTTCGATTCTCATTGTGTCGTTAATATAAATTGTTTTTGGCCCTGGATTCTTGTTACCCATTGTTGGGGGTTTGATTCTGGAGATTTGGAAGTCTTGGGGATGCGTTTTGAGTGATTCAGGTGAGGAAGATGGCCGGAGAAGACGACCAGAGCTTATCTTCGGTCGCCTGAGTTTAATTAGGGTTAAGTGTGATTAATTAGGAACTTTGAATTTAGGCCCTTGGATCTGCTTTCCCGCGCGTGAATGAAGGGTTGGATCTTGTCATTTAGCCCTAATCAGTGTTTAATTAAATTAACCTAGGATTAATTAATTATAAAACTTAAATTAGCCAGGTTTGAACTTGGGCCATTGGATGTGGCGCCAAGTCAACCTCTCCCAGCCCGGATTGCATCTGATCCCTTCATTGTGCATACTTCCATTTATTCTAATTTTTATTTTCATTTTCTTTTCATTTATTTATACAAATTATTTAAAATAGCAAAAATCATTTAAAAATTATGAAAATTTTTGTCAAAGATTTCATTAATTTTTAGAACCCAAAAATTTTTTATTTTTATTTTTATGCATTAAAAATCATTTTTAAATTATTTAAATGTTTATTTTTAATTAGTTAATGGAATTTAATTAATTAAAAATACATTTAGGTATTTAAAAATCACCAAAAAATTCACATTGCATTTAGAAACATTTAGAAACATTATCAAACCCTCAAACCAAATTTATTTTTTTTTCTTGATGCCTTTTGATCATTTTCATTGGAATTAAATTCATTTTAAGGCAATATTTTGGTTCAAACTTTAAAAAATTCATTCTGCCTAACCTTTGAGAGTTTGATGATGGTTCTTCTTGCATTGCATCCTACATAGCATGTAGTTTATAGGATAAAATTGGTTTGAATTGATCTTGCATTTTCAATTTGTTTTGCAATTTTCTTGATGAGGTACCATAAAACCCTAGCCAACTTAGGAAATTCATAACTTTCACTAGGATAAGAGTTGGATTCTATCGTTTGGGCAGTGAGCTTGTGTAGGTTTAGGGTATCTTTGATTGCATTTTCAATTTTTTATCATGACATTTGCTTCTGGTTTTGAATTTTTGCATTGCATGATGCATGTAACCCTAATTTGTGCCTTCCTTTGCATCCATCTTTCATTTGCTTACATCCAATGACTTGCCATGACATTTTGTGCATACATATGATTCATAATACATATTAGGACATATTAGACTCATGTTTGATCATTGCATCTTTCATTTACCATGTTATGTATCCATTGCATTTCATAAACTTTCATGTACATTCATGGTTTAAAGCATGCTTCATCTGCATCCATGTCCTTGTATGATCATTCTCATGTCTTGCCTCATGTTTGTATCATCTCTTAGCATCATTAACATCATGTTCATGCTTCTGACTTTGTCTTGCATCATGACATTTCATCTCATCTGCATTGCATTCCATCTCTTTTGCTAACTTTTCAGGTGGTAAGTTGTTTTGAGAAGTGAATTTGCCTTCACTTCTCACAATCTTTTTTCATCTCTCTTATGCATCATTGCTGCATTTTATCTTGTGTATTTGAGTGAGCTTGCTCATTCATGTTCTCTCCCACTTTCTTTCTTCAAGCAACTTGTCTTCTTAAATGAAGCAAGTTGTTCTGCTACTCTCTGCTTCCTCCTCCTTTCATCTGCTTCTCTTCCTGGTGGCTTCTCTCTTGAAGATCTTCTTGCAAGCTTCATAAACCCTAGGAACAACCAAGCATGATAACAATTAGGGTTTTATTAGTCCCCCCCATTTAGTTTTACCTTTGTGTCATCTTTGAGTCTTCTCCCCTCATCTCACAATCAAGGACTAAACCCTAAAGGTTTTAAGGCTTTGTGATTAAGCTTATGCCTGCATCCTTCTATTAGGATGGAGTGTATAACTTTAATCCTAAGTGTTAAACCCTTAATGTGTTTAAATCCTTTAATCAATTCACTTAATAATCATCAAGACATCAAACTTGTAACTTGGGCCTTGCATCAGGGTTCTAATTCTTCCTTCACTGGTTAAGAAGGACTAACCCTAGTGTTAATGGAAAAGTCCCCTTCAAGTTGTCTTGCAAACCATACAAACCACTTCTTCATCTTATCATTAACTAAAATCCACCTAATAAAGGCTTTGTTTTGTCATGAGGTTAATTCCTAATCATGGATTAAGTTGAGGAGTCTTTCTCAGCTTAAATGTTCTCATCTATTATCCTTCTATTAGGATGGTGTAATGGGTCCATTTAATCCCTGATTATGGCTTAATCTCATTACTTAACACTAAACAAAAACTCCAAAAACATCTAAATAAATACACAAGTAGGTTAATGATCTTAATCCTACATCGTGGTGATTAAGTGTGAGGTGTTTACTTCACCCTTAAGGTATTCTCATTACCCCTAATCAGAGGGAGGATGTGATGAGTTTACTAACCCTTGGTTTAGGCTTAAGCTCATTAATTTATGACAAACCTCAAGAGAAATAAAAGACTGAAAATACAAAAAGCAAACAATAATCGTCTCCTTCGGGATTCCTTTCTCATCACACTCATTCACAAACGAGAACTTGCTTCTTCCGTCTAATGCAAGACAGTTTGCACCTGAGCCAGACAGGTCATACACTTGAGCATAGACAAGTAAGCAGTTCACAAGTCAATTTATCTTTCAGTCTCTTTGAGTCGAACTACGGTGTTCTGACTTCCTCATTGCACGAGAGGATACGTAGGCATAACTTAACAGTTATCGAACAAAAGTCTCTGTATATTCCCCTTCTTCCAGCATTATTCTTTAAGCCTCATAGTCTTGAGCATTTCATTCCTGTTCTTGCACTGACACTTCACATATTTCACTTCACTTTCTTTTTACACTGACACTTGCATTCTTTCCAGCTTTGATACACAGATTGCACTGACACTACCCCTTTGAAACACAAATCTTTTAAGCGTGGATTCCGTCGAGTACGACGGACAATCTGGGTGCTAATACCTTCCCAGGTTGTAACCAACCCCCTTTCTCAGTCTCTCTGGTTCGCAACCGTCTTATCCATATCTTTTCTAGGTTTATGCAGCATTACCTTTCCTTCGGGATAAAAATGCCTAGCTGGCGACTCTATTCATTCCTTCTCTTTCACTGACCGTTCGCGTCTGTACCCCTTCTGACCAGGTGTCATTTTGGTGGGAGCGACATGGTCCTGTCGAATGGGTTGGTTCTGACATCACATTTGGTGTTGTCGAAGCTCCCGTCGAAGGATTGGAGACTGGAATGGCCTTACTCATTGGCCAATCTTGTGTATTTGTACTACAAACATGTTGAACTGCCCACTTGAGGATTCGACCCGCTTGTTGTGGGAATTGAATCACTTAGGTTTCCTTGGCTAGATGTCATCCTCCTTGTGTTTCTTCTTTTTGGGATATAATGGTTTGTACTGGCTACTTTCCCACTTCTCAAATGCATACAATAAAAGTAATTGTTCTTTCGACCAGATTGCCCATGCGAAGGAAATTACGAAACAAGGAAGTTATAAAAAGGAAGTTACGAAAAAAGGAGAAGTTATAAAAACTTCTAAAAAATCGTTTTTCAACACTGTCCCACTGGGCGTGCCAATTTTTTTACCCCCAAAATTGGTAAACAACCGCTGGTCCTCTAAAGATACCAAAATACCCTCTGTTACTCGCAGGATCGACCAGATTGATCCTAGGACATATGCTAAAAAGGTTGATTTGTTTATAATGTTTTTGGGAAAAAGTGTCTTGAATCCTTCAACAGGATTCATAAGTTGTTTAAAAATAAAGAAAGAAAGTAAAGCAAGAACTTTCAAAAGTAAATAAAAGAAAGGCAAGGCTTGGAAACGTAAATGGCTGAAAATGTAAAGAGAAAATAAATGCGAGGCAAAATGTTAAAGTGTTGGAAAATTAAAGGCAAGAATTGTAAAGGAAATGTCGTAAAAGTGCTTGAAAAGGTAAATGACTTTGAAAGATAAATGCTTTAAAATAAAGGCTTGTAAAAGATAAATGACTTCAAAGATAAACTTGACATTGAAGATAAATTTGAAATTGAAGATAAATTTGGTGGTATTTCAATCACGTACATTCTCTTTTCTCTACACCTAAATACTTTGAGTATACAGAGTTACTAGTACATATGATTTCCACACCCTTATTCTAACACTAGACTAAGCTATTTATATACATTACAAAGTAATCGTTTTCGATAATTATTCCTAAGACTATCCTAAGATGATGACACTTGTACCACTAATGTGCTGAAGATGCTTGATCTTGTGCCACTTGTCTCTACATTTGAATTGAAAATTACATAACTTCCCTCCAAACTTGAACGTGTTAAACTCATGTAACTGCCATTTTTGTCGAGACTCAACATGGTCGAATCATCCCAACACTTAGAAACTATTTTAACTTAGAATTTCTCTAAGTACCAAATTGGTAAGTAGGTTCCTTTGACTCTCATCCTTTTAATGAGTAAGGTCGAAACCTCACTTTTAGCTCATAATGAGAAAACTCTTTATTAAGCCAAATGACCTCATTAATTTCTAGCGTTGAAATTCAGGGATAACAGACAAAAACTTTTAAAATGCTGCTGTAGCACCCAAACATTTCCCCTCTTGTTTTTTTCCATCAATAAGCGGTTTATGCCTCGTACATACACATTTGCATTTAAGTCATATTTCATATGCATGCATCATTGGTCTTCCAAGGCATGAGATCAACTTAGTTTTTATGATCACAAGGGGTATCAGTTTTGCTCAGTAGCCAACATTGGAAGCTCCGACATTTATTTTTCCCGATAATTCAACATCAAAATGTTTCCGGCATAACAATTTATTTTGAGTGTCAAAACAAATTTCTTGTTTATTTCAGGTGTTTTCTAGTGGCAGTATCCAAGGACAAGTCTCAATGTCAAAACCAGTTAAGAACGGGTATCACAGATGGATTTTCCAAGGTTCCCTCTAAAAGGAGGGAAATTCAAATTTTTGAGGGAGTAATCGATTACTCACTTAGAGTAACCGATTAATCCAAGCGAATCTGCAAAAATATTCAATTTTTCAGCATGTAGAGGGAATTGTCTCATTTTCATTTTAATTTGATTTGAATTATTTCATTTCATTTTAATTTGAATTAATGAGAAGGATCTACAGTGATTACAAAGCCTAATTTCTAATCACCTTTCTAAGCAAGATCAACCCCACACTCCAAACCTCATTTTTGGCCCCAAACCTAATTGGTATTTAAATGATATCACTCCAAACCTCATTATCACTCCCGGGATTTTCATCCTAGTACAAATGCGAAAGTGGTGCAAAAAAATAAGAAGAGTCGTCAGCCATGCATTTTTATCCCAAGGAAAGGGAAAGGTAATGTTGCATAAACCTAGGGGAAAGGAAATAACAAGGTCTTGCGAACCAGAGAGAACGAGGAAGGGAGTCAGTTACGTGAATGGAAGGTATTAGAAACCTTCACGTCCTTCGGACTCGACGGGATCCATGCTTGCTTGTACTTCTTAAAGGGTGTTGTGATCTGCGCATCCACTGCTGAATGGAAAGAAAGAGAACAATGCATGCTCGTTGAATCGAGTGCATTTACCGTATTGCACTAGAACAAAATAAGCACGTTCTTAAGATGAGAGTGAGTGAGATGAGAAAATAATTCCCGAAGGAAATATGTGTTTGTCATTTTATTATCTTATAGAAGAAATGGATTGATTATTTGTTTGTCATATGCACAGTGCTAAAGACTATGATACAGGAGCGAATACTTTACAAGGTCACTCCCAATGAAAATTTTACAAAGTACTCTAGAAGAGCGAAGGAGACTTCCACTAATCATTTCCTGTATAACTTAAGGCTCGTGGTGCTCTATGCACACTAATATAATTAAGTATTTTTTCTTTTCTTTTGAGACGAGGAGAGAGAGAGAGAGAGAGAGAGAATTAAATGATAGAAAGGTGAAAGTCTAAGAGTGGGATACTAACAATCTTAATGTTATCATACATGGATGCTCCAATGGTTAAGTGAGGTATGGAAACCTAAGTCTAAAGAAGAAGGAGAAAATAAATAGGTAGCATCCCTCACTTCTAAGATAGAAGTTGATTTATGAACCTAAACGGAAGATGAGAAGTGAATTGTCAAAGAAGGATTGAAATACTTATCACAAACACAAAAAGAGAAAACATTAAAGAGATAAGAGAAAAGGCGTATGTAGAAGTACATCCACACACTCAACTTACCATTAGCCCCTAAAAGAAAAGGTTAGCTAAAATAATTGAATACGAAAGCATAAGTAAAAGGAATTGAACAAGTAATCATCAAACATCCTATGAAATGAAAATAGGGATTAAAGAAAGCCTAAATCAAAGGCTAAAGGATCCTGAGTGTTCAAGGACTTCTAAAGTCAGTAGATATGTCTCCTAATGTCCTAATAGGGTTAAGGTACCTAACAAATTCAAACTAGATCAAGAAGAATCCCAAAAGCTCACACAAGTCCAAGTTATGAGTCAAAGATGAAGTATGAATGCTTATGACATATAAACATGAATGAATGCATGAATGAACCTCAAAATAAGAATTGAATGACATATTATAATGCACATGGAAGTAAATTAATGAACATACAAAGCATGTGTGAAGTGATTCAAATAGATGAAGCAAGAAGAAGCAAACAATGTTCAAGTTTAAACAAGAAGATAAGAAACTTGTAACACAAGTCAAAGTTGAAATAAAAATATGAAAATGAATGCATATGGATACAATTCAGAACCAAATGACATTTTAGATGATATTTGAATTCAATAGTGATCATACAATATGCATATACAAATCACATGGAAACAAGTTAAGAAGGAAAGACAAATTAGGTCAAACATTTCAAGTAAGCATGCAAGTTGAAACAACTATGTACAATGTATGAAAGATGTAAGTTAATGACCTATAATCATGATCTAATATGACCTATAATGTCAAAGAAATGACCTATAAAAATTCACAAACAATATCTAATAGGATGGCATAAATGCCTACCTAAAACTAGGGTTTAAATGTTAATAAAGTTCACACAAAATTTCTCCTAATCAAGCAAGCACAAACAAATAATAAATGGTTTTGAAAAATTATGAAAATGGACTACAATATACCTAAGTCAGAACGAAATCACATATCAAAATTATGGCTCAAAACTCAACAAGAAACATGTTCAATTAATGTCCATAAACTCACAAAAGACCATTAAAAAAGATGGGACAAAATGAGGTTCAAATGATATGCACAAATGATTTTTAAATTCCACAAAAAATTGATTTGAGTGTGCAAACACCCCCAAATTTTCCCTCACTTTTTCTCACACCATGGCTTATGATATTTCATATTGCATTTGCATAAACATCTCATTACATCTCACATTGCATAAACAACTTCATCAAATCACTGCATAAGTTGCATCTAGGGTTTTTGATCAGATGAATCCAAGAAGTGATCTGAGATATCTCAAAGGCCTTGAAGCTTTTAAATAGGGTCCATGTGTGTTCTATGATCATCGTATGCTCCCCAAAGTTCATTAAAGTCAAGAGATCACAAAGCATTGCAAAGGCATATAGGCAGACTAAAGATTTCCTACACAGATGACCAAAAATTAGGGATTTGGTTTCAGAGGCCTTACACCCAATTTTTTTGGTCATTATTGATTCCATTGGTCTTAATATGTTATAAGGAGTATGTGTACCAAATTTTATGAAAAAATTCATTGTGGAAGTCATTTGATCAACCGGTAACTTATTGTGCAAGAAAAGTCAGAATCAGGGGATCTGAGGCCACCACCAATGGTACCAAAGGGTCATCTTCATCATTTTGAGGTTCCATGATCTTTATTTGATATTATAAGTGGTTAGTAGTTCACAAGATTGAAGAATTTCAAGCCATTTGCAAACTTTCCATTTTTGGACATGACTTGTAATGAAAACTTTCCATTTTGGGAAAGATTTTCATCCTCCTCTTTCTTGATCAAAAAGGCTTCAAATGAAAAATCTTCAAACATGAAAGTTGTAGATTGGATCTTCCCATTTTCAAAAAGTACAAGAACTCCTCTTGGTTCATCCTAGAACTCAAGTTATTATGTTTCAAAGTTGGGAAAAATCTTATAATTCTCAAGTATGTGCCAAAGAGGGATTTTTGCAAAACCAAGTTTTAGGACTTCTTGTGACCTCTAATTGATTTCTAAGCATAATAACATGATAATGCAACATATTTGAACCAAAATCATTCCTTGGATCACAAGTTTCTATGAGCCATTTTCACAAAATCTCAAAGAGGGAAAAATTGCAAAACATATGATATCTCTTGCATCAAGTGGTACAGGTCCTCAAATCAAATCCAAAGGCCATCCTTGAATGAAGATGAGGCAGGACAAGCCTTGTGATCTCCTCTAACCCGTGCCATACTCATAGTTTCCAAACTTTGACTGTTTGCAAAACACACCATACCAATCACACTATGCCACCACCCACTCTCTAGCCAATCACAATTGTTTATGTGAACCTCATGGACCTCAAACATAACAACATTGAAGCTTGAAACAAGCCATACACTCAGACTCACAAAACTTGCAAAAAACTTCATTCCTTCGAATCTCTCAATACAACCATCAAAACTCAAAACTTTCTTCACCATTCATCTCCACACCACTCATAGAACACAAAGCACCCTTCACAATACCCTGAAAACCACTGAATCACAAACACGATTTCTGAGTTATCAGGACATAAACACACAAACCAAGCCATATAAACTCCATCTAAGCCTTTCAGAAGCATCAGGGTGATCATTGGAGTGGGTTTGCACAAGGAAGAGGTCCAGAAAGCTCAAAGTTGCAAAGATTCAACTCAGGTAGTCACCAAGAACATTTTTTCCAGAACTCTCTTTTTAAGTTATAATATTAATCTACATGCTCCTCTGATCATCATGATGTGTTTGGTTTTGAAAATGAGTGGAAAATAAGCATGTATTGACCTTCTGAAACTTTGCCCGTGTTTTATTGTTTGCTTTGATTCAGCTGATTCATGAAGAATAAATTGTTTTTGTTTGTGGATTCTTATTGTATGATGTTTGGGGGTTGATTCTGGAGAGTTTGGGACATTTTCATGGCATGTGGAGAGAGTTAGAGTGAGAGAGTGGCCAGAGAAGACGACCGGAATACTGTTCCGGTCACCTGAAAAAGATTAGGGCTTAATCTAATTAATTAGCCAAGTTTAAATTCTGACCCTTAGATTTGTTTTACCCGCGTGTATGGACGGACTAGATTCACTCATTAACCCTAATCTTTAATTAATTTCAATTAGTCAGATTCAATCCTAGCCTTACAAACACGCGCCAAGTCACCCCAACTTCAAATCATGGCCTTTGATTTTGCATACTTTTCATTTTTCTTTTTATTTTTCATATTTCTTTTCATATATATATTAAAAATAGCAAAAATATGTTTAAAAATCTCATTTTCTGCATTTTCACTTTAAATATTTTTCTAAACTCAAAAATATTTTTATTTGTAATTTATGCATTAAAAAGTATTTTTAAATCATTTAAATATTTAATTTAATTAATTAATTGATTTTAATTAATTAAAAATACATTTAGGTATCTAAAAATCAAAAAAAAATCATGAAGCATTCTTAGGCATTTAGAACAATTTACAAACTCATCACACAAATTTCTTTTTAGGTTTGATCATGTTTTCACAATTTACTTTGAATTAGGGTTCATGAAATTCACATTTTTCTAACCCTAACTTGAAAAAATCATTTCTAATCAACCATGATGAGTTTGAACTTGATTCTTTTTGCATTCTTTCACACTTTGCATCTAGTATCTAGGTTATTCATCTCATAATTTTGTATTGCATTTTCGAATTGATTTGCATTTTTCCTTTAAGATCACCCAAAAACCCTAGGTAACTTAGAAAATTCATAACTTTCTCTAGGTTTAGCTTCTGACCTCCACCTTTGGGGAGTGTTCTTGTGTGTGTTTAGGGTTTGTTTGAGTTCATTTAAATTTTTTTATCATCATGTATGCTTCTGTTTTGGTCATGTGCATCTCATACATTCATAAACCCTAATTTTCTATGTTCATTTGCATTCACCTTTGCATCTCATCATCATATGAATTTGCCATGACATTCCATGTTCTTGTATGCCATCCTAGACATCTTAAGACCTGTTAGAACATTGCTTGATGATTTCTTCATTCATTTGGTATGCTTTGCATTCATTACATTTCATGAACATCCATGTGTTTTCAAGCTCCTAACATGCATTGCTTTGCATCTCATCCTTGTATGATCATTCATATGCATCATGTATGTCTTTGCATTATTCCATAACACATTTGCATAGCATATTCACTTATGGTTTTGGTTTTTTCACCTTCATTTGCATTATTTCCTTTTGCTTTGCATCTTATGCATTCACACTAACATTTCAGGGGCTTATGGTAAGTTGTTTGGGATGTGGATTTTCCTTCACATCCCACCTCTTCTCTTATCCTTATTTGCATATTTACATGTCTTTTAAGTGAACTTGCTTCACTTGTGCTTTCTTGCTCCTATCTCTTTCTCTTAGGTTACTTATCTTCTTCAGGAAATAAGTAAATTATTCTCCTTTCTCTTCTCTTTTCATCTTCTTCTCCTTCCTTGGTGGCCTCCTGAATATCTTTCTTTAAGCCTCACAAACCATAGGAACCACTAAGCATGATAACTTTAGGGCTGTATATAGTCTCCCCTAGTCTTTTTTCTTTGAGTCTCCTTGAGTCTTTTTTCTCATCTCATAATCAGAGGCTAAACAGTTAAAGCTTTAGGACTTTGAATTAGGGTTATGTCTACGTCCTTATCTTAGGATGGAGTGTATAACTTTAATCATTAGTGTTAAACCTTTAATTTGTTTACACCTCTTAATCAAAACACCTAATAATGATTAAGAGTTAAGATTGTAACTTAGGCCTTATATTAGGGTCGTATCTCTTCTTTTTGGTTAAGAGGGACTAACCCTAGTGTTTAATGGACAAGTCCCCCTCAAGTTAGTCTTACAAACTTAAAACTCACTTCTTAATCTCACTCTTTAATTAAAAGCCACTTAATAAAGGCTTGTTATCTAATGAATTTAGTCCCTAACAATGGATCAAGTTGAGGAGTCTTTCTCAGCTTAAGTGTTCTCATCTATCATCCTTCTCTTAGGATGGTGTGATGAGTTCACTAATCTTTGATTAGAGATTACACTCATTACTTAACACTAAACAAAACCCAAAAACATCTTAATAATCACAAGTAGGTTAATGATCTTAATCCTATATCATCATGGTAATTAAGTTGAGATGCTTATCTCACACTTAAGTAGGCTCATTATCCCTAATCAGGGAGGATATAATGAGTTTACAACCCTTGATTTAGGCTTAAGCTCATTATCCTATGCAAAACACAAAAAAAAAAAAACTGAAATCACAAAAAAAAAACAATAATTGTCTCCTCCGGGATTCTTTTCTCATCATATTCACTCTGAAAACGAGAACTCGCTTCTTCCGTCTAATGCAAGACAGTTAGCACTCGAGCCAGACGAGTCACACACTTGAGCATAGACAAACAAGCAGTTCAAAAAAAATCATTCCAGTCTCTTTGAGTTTAACTACGGTGTTCTGACTTCCTTATTGCACGAGAGGATACGTCGGCATAACTTAACAATTATCAAACAAAAGTCTCTTTGTCTTCCCCCTCTCCTCCTTCCAGTTCTTTTTCCTTAGCCTCAGTTTTGAGCACTCACCTTCTTTTTTTTGCACTGACACTCTGTATATCCTTTTCTCCCTAGCTTTTTGTACATAGTTTAGCACATACACTAACCCCTTTTAAACACAATCAAGTAAGCGTGGATCCCGTCGAGTACGACGGTCGATCTTGGTGCTAATACCTTCCCAGGTCATAACCAACCCCCTTTCTCAGTTTCTTTGGTTCGCAACTGTCTTATCCATACCCTTCCAGGTTTATGCAGCATTACCTTTCCTTCGGGATAAAAATGCCTAGCTGGCGACTTTATTCAACCTTCAACCTCCAACATCACCGACCGTCCGCGTCTGCACCGGGACGAGAGTCCGGGGAGCAACAGCTTGGCGACTCTGCTGGGGACTCTGCAACCAGGGCTTCTGGTTCTTTTGAGGGTTTCTCCTAGCGCTTGTTTGTTTGTGTTTACTAGGGGTGTTATGTGCTATGTGTGCTTTTGTTTTTGCTTTATTTATTGCTTTTTGTACAGCTTTATTTACGCCATTTTCTTTATCGCTTTCATTTACCGCTTTATGCATTTCATTTTATTATCATATCATGTGTTGGATTCTCTGTTTTGCTTTGGTGGGAGGGGTACTCCAGTGAGAAAGGTCCAACACAAAGGCCTGAGTGACAGACATAGGATTAGAGTGGCTTCATATTCTTTCCCATTCCATTTCGGTCTGCTGCGGGAATGTGAAAACATGGTTCAGACATGGGTTTCTTCTTGAGAACTCTGTGCTACAAATATCCTGTAGTGCTAGGGCTATCTAGGAAGCCTGTTAAGTCTGGATGACCTTTTTAGATGACCTTCAGCATCTGAGGTGAATTAGAGGAGGATCCTTTATGATTAGGGTAAACACTATACCTCCGGGTTAGAAGTGTTTACACTTCTCATGATAGATCCGAATCTGAGAATCCTTGTTCTAGAACAATACCTTTGAGTGGGTGGGGTTGTTTACAGCTTTGCAGGAACCCTTGGTCTTAACATACCCTGTTACTGGAATTGTTTTAAGGTTACACTATTTTGGACTGATTCTTATGAAACCCTGGACAAGTGACTCTATATTTGAGTCCCCCACCTGGTAATTGGTTCTCAGACCTTCATCCGGAATTCTAAACACTCATGGGTCCTACCAAAAGCAACTGACAATCCAACACCTGATCACAAACCTTTGCATATCATTCAGCATACATCATACTGCATTATTTAACATTTTGTCTATTTGTTTTACAGGGTATCCACGTCTCCTTTGGTTTGGTTATGGCCGTTCTTCTGCTCAGATATCTTCTCCAACACTTCTTCAGCTGTCTTCTTCAGCTATCTGCATCAGTTATCTCCTCCAGTTATCTTCATCAGCACCCATTGGCAGTATGGACTCATCCAGGAAGAGCAACATCACATACCATTTCTTTGAGCACCCTCTAGCAGGCATCAGGCAGATACATGCTCTCATCACTCTTGATCATGTCCCCTTATTCAGAGAACATTATGGTGGTATCTTGGACATGATCATGGACTTGGATGCATCACAGAGGAGCATGATTCACACCTGTCTTCAGTTTTATGACCCTCCTCTCCGTTGCTTCACTTTCCCAGACTTTCAGATAGGTCCTCTGTTGGAAGAGTATTATATGTTGTTGGGTGTCCCTATCAGAAGAGGAATCCCTTTCTACCCTGAGATGACTGCTCCTAAGAATGAAGACATGGTCAAAGCTTTACATTTGGAAGCCACTACCATTAATTAGTATATGACTTCCCAGGCTGGAATCCCAGGCCTCCATCTAGATTTCTTGGTTACTTAGGCTACAAAGCAAGCTGCAACAGGGAATTAGGAAACTGTCTGTGCTCTCCTAGCCCTCAGCATTTATGGTATCATCTTGTTTGCAGACGAGCCTAAGTTTGTAAGCAAAAATGCCATCCACATCTTCATGCTCAAGAACCCAGTTCCCACCTTGTTAGGAGACTTTTACTACTCAATGCATCAGAGGAATGAGAAGCAGAGGGGGAGACTGGTGAGATGTTGTGCACCCCTTTTCTACAGTTGGTTGTTGAAGCATATGCCGAAGACGAAATCTTTCTTGAATCCACATCAGTCAAGAAACCAGGCTAAGAGGATGATTGCCCTTACTTCAGAAGACATCAGGTGGTGTACTCAGAACGCCAAGGGCAGGGACATAATTACAAGTTGTGGACATTATCCTAATGTGCCTCTTATTGGAGTGAAGGGTTTCATCAATTATAATCCTTTGCTTTTCAAAAGACAGTTGGGATATGCATTGATACATCCACCTCGAGAGCAGGACTTAGCAGAGTCTCTTTATTGTGCTGTTCAGAATAATCATGCCATTGTCCGACAAGGAGCTTGGGCTTGGGACCACATACAGACTAAAGGGACTGTTATTCTGGGTAAGTGTAACAACATAGCTTCAGCTTAGTACATTGAATGGTCGCGCATCAGAGGACATATTACTCGTATGCCATTCACCCTGGAAGATGTGCCAGGGCCATCAGCAGTAGAGCCTGTAGCAACAGTAAGTATGGAAGAATTTGAGAAACTGAAAGAGAGGAATGCCCAGCTTGCTGAAGCCTTGAAGAAGACCCTTTGGGAAAGGAATGATAAGCGATTGGACAATGAGAGGTTAGAGAAGCTTCGTATCGAGCATGTGACTAAGATAGAGAAAACTGAGGACTTCATCAGAAAAGCATGAGCGGGAGAGTTAGTATTGAAGAATGCTTGCAAAGAAGCCAAGATTCAGAAGGCCAGAGCTGACTTATTTGGAAGAGAGTCAAGCTAGATGGATCAAGATCATGGAAGCTCGTTTGCAAGAAGATCAGAAGACTCAGGCTAAGATAGAGCAGCTGGAAGCTAATTAGAAGAAGAGTCAGGAAGCCCTGTTAGCAGCACAGAAGGAAATCTCCGAGCTGAAACTTCGGGCAGGGTTGAAGAGATCAAAAGAACAAGACAAGTACCAGAAGATGACAGGTGCCATTACAACTAGAAACCTTTTTATCAGGACCATCATAGAGCATCCATTTGGACCATTGACTGATGCTCTCCTAAAAGAAGTCAAGGAGGATGAATTTCGGCTGGATGTTTGATTTCTCTTTTACTTGTATTCTATTTTGGTTGTACTTTAATTCTCCATGGTGATTTTGCTTGTATTATTGGCTTGATTGTATTCTGACCCACCATGGGAACTTGTTGTAATCATAAACTATGTATTTTGGCATTTTGTAATGTTATTGTTTATGTATTACCTGGATCTTCTTTTGAGCTTCGTTCACTTCAGTATCTCCATCATTCCCTGAGGTCTGGAAGGTCAAAACCAAAGAACCAAACCAAGATACCCTCTGAAGACAAATAGACATACTGTATTACATGCTAACTTCATTTTCTTTGTGTTGCAGGAATTTTGTTATTGTTTTCTCACTCTGCTGATTGTTTAAGGAAATATTGCTCGTAGGAGAGTCTTTCCCGTCAATTGCATCCACCGGTATCCGAGCAGAAACAAACTTCCGGGCTTACAGATGGATCAACTTCAGCAAGAACTGATAGATGTGAGGACTCAGATGACTAATGTGAGGACAAAAGTGAGGACTCAGATTAATCAATTCATGGCTGTAATGACTGGGCTGGCACAGACCCAAGAAAGATTGAGGGAGTTAGTCGAGCGGCAAACTCCAGACGAGAACCATGCAGGCACTGGAGGTACCAGTAACAAAGCGCGCGATCAGCCGCAGACAAATCCACCAGAGTTTGGGCCCCACATCAACCCCGAAGTCAATGTTATTGGAAATACCGAGAGAAACACTGTATATCGTGTTCTACAAGAAGATCTTCAAGACGAGCAGTTTACAGTGTTAGGTGTTGGGGTTGATGAAGTTTATGATCGTCGTTTGGATGAGATATCTGAGAAGCTGAGATCCCTTGAATCACAGAACTCTTTGGGATTTGATGTGATGGATATGGGTTTAGTGGAAGGAGTAAGGATTCCTCACAAGTTCAAACCTCCTTGCTTTGAAAAATATAATGGTACCTCCTGTCCTCGTACCCATCTTCAATCTTTTCTGGGGAGATTGAAAGCATACACCATGGATGAGAAGCTGTGGATGTTTTACTTTGAAGATAGCTTGACCGGGGCATCCAGAGAGTGGTATTCCCACCTATCTAGGGCTACTGTCAGAAACTGGAAGGACTTAGCCGAGGCCTTTATACGCCAATATCAGTACAACCTGGATATGGCTCCCAATAGGAACCTGCTGATGGGTATGTCTCAATCCTCGAGAGAAAGTTTTAGGGAATATGCTCAAAGGTGGAGACAACTTGTTGCTTATGTCCATCCACCTATGCCCGAAAGGGAGATGACTGACATGTTTATGAAGACCTTATAGGGTACCTACATTGACCGACTTGCTGCTTTCTCTTCCACCAGTTTTGCTGATGTAGTTATAGCTGGTGAGAGAATTGAAAGTCTTTTGAAGATGGGTAAGATCTCTGACAACAGTGATAGTTCCAGCAATGCTAGGAAACCTTTCTCAGGACTTCGTAGGACAGGTGAAACCAACTCAGTGCATATGGGCAGAGGTAGGCCTCAATACTTGCAAAGATCAGTAGTCGCTGTCACCATTCCTGCTCCAGCACCTCAGCAACAACACTTCCCACAACAACAACAGTTTTCTCAACGACAGAGATCTTATAACAACAACAACAATCAGCAACAACATCCTTTCCAACAAATACCTTCACAAATCAACAGGGTTATCGATCCCATCCCGATGCCCTATGCAGATCTACTTCCACGGTTACTGAAGCTCAACTTGATTGAATTAAGAACCTTGAATCCACCAGATCCTCTGAATCTCCAAAGAAACTATGATGTCAATGCCAGATGTGCTTTTCACTCCAATGCACCTGGCCATACAACAGAGAAATGTAGGGCATTGCACATGAAAGTTCAGGACTTAGTTGATTCCAAAGCTTTGAATTTTGCACCTCCACCAAATGTCACAAAGAATCCGATACTGAATCATGGTGGACCAAGGATTAATGCCATTGAAGAGGACCAACTAGAAATCCATATTGATGACATTGCAAACATTCAAACACCACTGGTCGAAATTAAAGCTTAACTATTGAAGTGCCAAGTGTTCCCGGGTTGTGAGGCCCATTGTGAAGCTTGCAAGATTTCTGCCAACGGTTGTGCAAATCTGAAGATTGGTATCAGCAATCTTATCAGAGAAGGTATTCTACAAATCACTTCAACTGTTCCAACTCCTATAACTTCAACAAACATCTCTCGTACAACATCAACAAACATCATTCCAACGGAATCTCCTACAACAACAGCAATCATCAATGAAGACATCTCAACGGTCACCATTTAATATGAGCCAACAATAGTTCATGTTCTGGATTCTCTCAAAAACAACTTTCACCAATATCCACATCAACATCAACAACTTCCTGCAACTGCATCACTTGCAATCAGACCTCCTGTCACCATCTATTATGATCCACAAACTGTCACAACTCCTTCTTCCACAGTAATCAGTCCGGTTACCATCACGGTACCTAGACCAGTTCCATATGACAACAACAGTGTCGTGCCTTGGCACTATGGCTCAGATTTATATTGCAACAAAAATAAAGTCACTCTTGACTCTTCAACTTCTACACCACAAATTGATAATGTAGGGGGAGGTGGAAGCTTCACTCAAAGCGGACGTCTCCTTGCCCCACAATTCCCAAGAGTTAATGCTGAAGCAGAAGCTGCTGCCAAAGCTAAAGGCAAGAATGTGGTGCCTGAAGAACCAATTGCCAAGGAAACTCAGAAGACATCCTTTGATTAGGATGTGGACGAGTTCATGAGGATTATCAAGAAGAGTGATTACAAAGTTGTGGATCAGCTCCACCAGACACCCTCCAAGATCTCTATATTATCTCTGCTTATGTGTTCCGAAGCTCACAGGAATGCATTACTCAAAGTCTTGAACGCAGCTTACGTGCCTGAGGAGATTACAGTTAATCAGCTAGAGACGGTGGTTTCAAATGTCAATATTAGTCAAGGACTAGGTTTTACTGATGTTGATCTGACTATGGAGGGCCGTAATCACAATAAGGCTTTACATATAACCTTAGAATGTAAAGGTGTTGTACTTTCTCATGTTTTGGTTGACATTGGGTCATCTCTCAATGTCCTTCCAAAGAAAGCCTTGGTCAAGTTGGAATATGATGGTCTTGCACTCCGCCCGAGAAACCTAGTTGTGAGAGCCTTTGATGGTTCTAAGAGGTCGGTTCTTAGAGAAATAGAGCTGCATGTGGTAATTGGCCCACAGATTTTCAAAACTACCTTCTATGTGATGGACATTCAGCCTGCCTACAGTTGTTTGTTGGGTCGACCCTGGATTCATGCCGCTGGCACAGTAACATCGACCCTTGACCAGAAGTTAAAATATGAGTGGGAAGGCCAAATTATCACCATCTGTAGAGAGGAGGACATCTTCGTCAGTCATCTGGCCACTTATAAATACATAGAGATGGATGGGGAGATCCATGAAACAATGAGTCAGGGTTTTGAAGCTCTCAATGTCAATGAAGCAACAACTGAAGTATCAGGTACTTCAATTGCCTCCTACAAACAAGCTCAGAAGGTTGTTGAAGACAGGAATGCCCAAGGCTGGGGCAAGCTGCTGCAAGTTCAGATAAAGGAAGACAAGTTCGGTTTGGGTTACAGACCATCCCGAAAAACGCAAGAGGAGGCTGCTAAAGCTTCCAAGTTCATAAGTGGGGGAATGCTGACCCCAAATGTTGTCAACAATGTGGAAGACGAGGCTGAAAGCGACTACAACCTGGAAAGTTGGATTCGTCCAAGGGTCCCAGGCCAACAAGTCCTCAACTGATCTTCCTAGGAAGTATAAGGATTATTGTTGCAGAGTAATTATTATTTCCTGTTTAAGCATGCATCAAGTCCTGCATCTTTCCCAAGGTGTCATGACTCATTTTGTAATAGGGCCGTATATGTATTTTGTGCAAATGGAAATTAATGAACAATGGACATCTTTTGCAAACGATCTTTTTTTCGCTCACTGTCTTTTCATTTTGTTTTCGCATAAAACAATAATTGGCAATGTTTTTATAATAATAACTTCATTCACTTTTTCTAAATAAGATAAAATCAATCACTAAAATGAACAACTCTCAAACCTTGCAGAGATAGCCTTCTAGATTGCACCAACAACGACACTGCTATGACCTCGTATGGCTTCGACAATCCGATTAATCAAGCAGATGAAGGGGTTGATGAAGACTATGATTTGCCTGAAGAGTTGGCCAGGTTATTGAGACAAGAGGAACAGGTGATTGCTCCTCATCAGGAGGAGGTTGAAACTATCAATCTTGGTACTGAGGAGGATGTGAAAGAGGTGAAGATCGGGGCCAGTCTGCAAGCTCTAGTGAAAGAACAACTTATCAGTATGCTGCGAGAATATGTCGATGTGTTCGCTTGTTCCTATCAAGATATGCCGAGTTTAGATACGAATATTGTCATGCACAAGCTGCCATTGAAGGAGTATTGTCCACCGGTCAAACAAAAGTTGCGCCGTACTCGCCCAAACATGGCCATGAAAATCAAAGAGGAAGTACAAAAGCAGTGGGACACCGGTTTTCTTGCTGTAACTAGTTACCCGCCTTGGGTTGCTAACATTGTACACGTACCTAAGAAAGATGGCAAGATGCGTATGTGTGTCGATTACCGGGATTTGAACAGAGCAAGCCCGAAAGATGATTTCCCATTACCTCACATTGATGTATTGGTGGATAACACAACTCAGTTCTCTGTATTTTATTTTATGGATGGATTTTCTGGATACAATCAGATTAAGATGTCACCCGAAGACATGGAGAAGACGACTTTCATCATGCCATGGGGAATATCAACGGGCTATGGTAACATTATTCCACAATATGATCCATAAAGAAATCAAGTGCTACGTGGATGACATGATTGACAAGTCCCAAATAGAGGAAAATCATTTGGTAAACCTATTGAAACTTTTCAAGCGCCTGAGGAAGTATCAGCTAAGGTTGAACCCCAACAAATGCACATTCGGGGTATGTTCTGGTAAGCTACTAGGTTTTATTGTAAGTGAAAAAGGAATTGAGGTTGATCCCGATAAAGTCAAAGTTATTCAGGAAATGCCTGCACCTAAGACTGAGAAAGAAGTTCGAGGGTTCTTAGGTAGATTGAACAACATCTCAAGGTTCATATCTCATCTCACTGCAACCTGCAAACCCTTGTTCAAACTGCTAAGAAAAGAGCAAACAGTCATGTGGAACGATGACTGTCAGAGAGCTTTTGACAAGATCAAAGAATATCTGCAAAAACCTTCAATTCGCATGCCTCTAGTCAAAGGAAGACCTCTAATCATGTACTTGACAGTATTAGATGAATATATGGGGTGTGTGTTGGGCCAGCATGACGAGTCTTGTTGAAAAGAGTATGCAATATACTACCTAAGCAAAAAGTTTATCGACAGTGAATAACATTATTCACTGCTCGAGAAAACTTGATGTGCTTTAGCATGGGCTGCTAGCCGACAAAGACAGTATATGTTGACTTAAACTACCTTATTAATCTCAAAGATGGACCCAGTCAAGTACATATTGAGAAGCCAACACTTACCGGAAGGGTTGCCAGGTTGCAAATGATTCTAACAGAATATGACATTTAGTACACCTATCAGAAAGCCATCAAGGGTAGTGTATTGCCTGACTATCTGGCTAAGCAACCCATTGATAATTATCAGCCTATGAGATTTGACTTCCCTGATGAAGACATCATGTTCTTAAAAGAAAAAGATTATGAAGAGCCTATTCACACTGAAGGGCCTGACCCAGAAGAAGCATGGACTATGATGTTTGACGGGGCAGTTAATTGCAACGGTCGTGGAGTTGGTGAAGTGCTTATTACACCTAAAAGAGTTCGTATGCCTTTCTTAGCAAGGCTCACCTTTTCCTGCACTAACAACGAAGAAAAATACGAAGCTTGTATCATGGGTCTTGAGGAAGCCATTGACCTTCGGATCAAAACCTTGAATGTATTCGGATATTCAGCTTTGGTAATCAACCTGACCAACGGCAAGTGGTACACTCATCAAGAACATCTGATTCCCTACCGTGACTATACGAGGAGATTGTTGACCTTCTTCACAATAGTTAAGCTTGAATACATCCCTCGATATGAGAATCAGTTTGCAGACGCTTTGGCTACCATTTCATCCATGATCAAAGTACAAGCTGCTAATTATGTACCTTGGATTTTGGTATCCATACTGGACAGACCGACATATGTATTCTCTGTGGACTCTGTCACTGATGACAAGCCTTGGTTCCATGACATAAAATGCTTCTTGGAGACTCGGGCATACCCACCTGGGGCATCGTCAAATGATAAGAAGACATTAAGAAGGCTAGTCGGCAGTTTCTTCCTCAATGCTGATGGTTCTTTGTACAAGCGAAACTTCGACATGGTCTTGCTCAGATGTGTTGACAAGAAGGAAGCAGACCTGCTGATGCACGAAGTACATGAAGGTTATTTTGGTACCCATGCCGGAGGACATGCAATGGCAAAGAAGTTATTAAGATCAGGTTATTACTGGATCACCATGGATGCAGACTGTTGTGCCTATGCCAGAAAATGCCACAAATTCCAGATCTACGCAGATAAAGTGCATGTGCCTTCGAATCCTTTGAATGTAATGTCTTCACCTTGGCCCTTCACCATGTGGGGCATCGATATGATTGGAAAGATTGAACTGACTGCTTCAAATGGTCACAGATTCATCCTGGTAGCCATTGATTACTTCACCAAATGGGTTGAAGCAGCTTCGTATGCAAATGTCACCAGGCAAGTGGTAGCTCGATTTCTGAAAAGGGATATCATCTGTCGATATGGAGTTCCCGAGCGAATCATTACTAATAATGGTTCCAATTTGAACAACAAGATGATGGCAGAACTTTGTCGGGACTTCAAAATTCAACATCACAACTCCTCTCCTTACAGGCCAAAGATGAATGGCGGTGTTGAGGCCGCTAACAAGAATATTAAGAAGATTGTGCAAAAGATGGTAATCACCTACAAAGACTGGCACAAAATGCTACCATTTTCCTTGCATGGGTATCAAACCTCTATCAGAACATCCACTAGGGAAACACCTTATCAGCTTGTGTATGGTATGGAAATTGTCCTACCTGTTGAAGTTGAACTACCCTTCTTACGGGTAATGATGGATGTGAACCTGGATGAAGTAGAATGAGTTTGATCTCGATATAATCAACTGAGTCAGATTGAAGAAAAGAGATTAGCAGCTATCTGTCATGGTCAGTTATATCAGAAACGGATGAAGAAGGCCTTCGATTAGAAAGTCAGACCTCGGGAATACCAAGTGGGAGAGCTTGTTCTGAAAAGACTTCTTCCTCCTCATACAGAACACATGGGCAAATGGACGCCAAACTACGAAGGCCCATTCATAGTAAAGAAAGTTTTCTTTGGTGGGGCACTGATGCTCACTACTATGGATGGCGAGGATTTCTTATCTCATGTGAATTCATATGCAGTAAAAAATACTTCGCATAAGAGACCCGCTGAACATAAAAATAGAATGTAAGTCCAGGAAAAAATAGGGCATCCCGGTGAGTCAAAAATAGAATAAAAGACTCGGGCAAAAATAAGGGAAAAATTTGAAAAAAAATGTACACCCGCGGAGTTGAAAAGCCACATCGGACAGCTATGGCAAAAATGGGTATCCCGGTGGATTGAAAACCTGAAAGGGCGATCCATGCAAAATCAGGAAAAAGCGAACAACTACATTCTGAATTCGTCTGTATCACTCACAACATGGCAAGCTTCGAAACGATAAAGCGTCGGTCAGAATCAACCTTCTTCAGAAAGCAAGATAATAAGAACGTCAAGGTCATACAAGGCATAGCAAAGGAAGCTCACTAGAGCGTCAACATCAACATTGCCAACACTATTATTTTCTCAATTTACAACAATCTCCTCCTTCAGGGATTCACTTCTTCATTGTACTTGCCTATTCATGGCACATAAATCAATAAAATCAGAATGTTCAGTCACACTTTGTTTTGTACATTTTAGTTTTGTTTGCAAAATGTCCAAAGTTCATGATACAACACTTGCATGAAAACATATAAGTTGTCTTTAATATATGCTTGCAAGAAATATGCACTCTTGAGAAAATCTAGCTCCTATGACGGAATCCGGTTGAGGATACCTCTGGACACTTGCGCGTTTCTTTTGTTTAACAGGTTGCAGGTACTCAAGGCAGACAATCTCTCACGGCATGGGGCATATCAGACATCGTATCCCCAGCCAAGTCAGCAATCACCTCATCAGCAAGGTTACTTGACAAACATTTCCCCCCAGGAAGTTGTCATCCCTCAGAGGATCCTTCTAGAAACTCATTAAATCCCCAGCGTGTCGCTTTGACGAAGGAGTTACAACTGATTACTTCCCAGAAGTTCTCTCCTCCTGAAGCAGGATCTCTCGAGCAATGCCTGAACTTCTCTTCCCCAACAAAGTTGCCAAGAACTCCTTCTCCTTATCAAAGTCGCCGGGAATTTCTTTTTCCCCAAAGAGTTGCCAGAGTCTTCTTTTCCCTAGTGAGATCACCATAGTTTTCCTCAGCTAAGTTACCAAGATCCTCTCATCTCCAGCAAGTTGCCAAAGTTATCCCCAGTAGATTTTCCAGGATCTCTTTTTCCTCGACAGAGTCGCCAGAATTTTCTCATCCTCAGCAGAGTGGGAAGAGTCCCCTTTCTTCGCTAGTCGCCAGGACTTTCTGTTCCCTATCAGAGTTGCCAGGATTTTCTGATCCTCAGCAGAGTTGGCAGAATCGCTTTCCCACGGAGTTGACAGTTTCTCCCCTGTAGAGTTTCCAGGGTTTTCTGTTCCCCAACGGTTTATCAAAGCCTCCTAATCCCTAGCACGAGTCTCTTTAACAGAAGCTTCCCCAACCAAGACCCCCACAGAGTTCCCTAGGAAGATCGTTCGATGATCCTCTCTCCCCACAGATCGGCCAATGATCTTTTTCCCAAGCGGAGTTCTCCCTCCAGACTGATCGCCCATAGATCTTTCTCCATGCAGGATCCGGGTCTCGGATCGGTTCTCTCATTTTGCATAATCATAGCATTCACATCATTTATCCACCAAGCAAAGCGTAGTGTAACACCCCCTTTCTATACTCCAAATAAGCAATTAAATCACTTAGGCACATATTAAGATTTCATTAGAGTATATTTAAAAAACGGTATAAAAGAGCAATGCCACATTATACTTGAATTTAAAAACATACAACACCTGCTCAATAAAGATATGCAACAAACGGGGTAACTTACATACACAAGGATTTCATCCTTACACCCGTATTCATCAATTCATTAAACAGCAGAAACAAAACATAACAATTTCAAACTTATATACTTATCATAAATATATCTGCAAGTTTGAATCACCAAAATACTCCATGTTTACATAAAACATATCTCATCAAAATACATATACAAATGTATTCACAAAAAGGCATCAAGCCAAAACCTAGCTACCCGGTGCTACATATCAGAGCCGACCGACCAAAAGATGAAGACAAACTTCACAAAAATATCATCTAGCAACCTACTCTGTAATGCCTTATAGAGCATCATAAAACAACAGAAGGTGAGAAACATTATCATAATAATATTTCATATAATTATATATCTCAACATATAAAATGCACATAAAGCATATTCTCACCACAATTCATACCTCATCACCCATACACATCGCAACGTGTACATACACTAATCAAGCATGTTCATCATGCACCAATTCAATAATTCATATAACTCGTATTATTTATGTTTACTCCTCAATTCTATTCATTCCGCATAAACATACATCTAACTATGTTTAATCACACATATACATTACAAATGTATAAACCACATACATATACATATCAAACATGCATATATACAATCAAGTATGTTTCATCACACTCACTATCATCTCCATAATACTTCAAATAAACATTTACACATTCATGTTTATTTCTGCATATCATAATTAAAATGATAAAATGCAACTCATAGAGACCGACACACGACTCTATGTAGATGCAATGCGGTACCGACTCAACATTTCAGCAGGTTCTCTCAGGAACCAAATGGAATCATCGCCTGTTACCTAAAGTAACTCCCCGTCGGGCACACGATGTTCACCCATTGCTCACACCCCACATGGGCACACAATGTTTATGGATTGCTCACACCCTACACGGGCACACAATCAACGTGAATAAATCACCCATCACTCACACCCCACACAGGCACACGATGTTTCTGGATTGCTCACACCCCACATGGGCACACAATCTGATCGCTCACAACCCACATGGGCACACGATCTTATTGTAGTCATCGCTCACACTCCACATGAGCACACGATGCTACAATGGATTCACAAAGAATCCCACAACACAAGAATGCATACATTATGCTTACATGCAAAATGACACACAACATTCTTGAAAATGCATACATATTCACAATATAGTTATGCATTCATCTCATACAATTAGCATACATTCGCATTTAATTCAAGCAATGTATCTACTTGCCAAACGGCCACAACACAATAATCAAACCCACAATTCCATAATTAACATAATTACGTTTTATCGGAAGAGTCGGGTAAAAGTCGGCTAAAAATTACATATTTTAGCATCAATAGATTCTACATGTTTTTAGCTTCGAATCGATATGAGGATCACTAAAAATGGATACCCGAACCTAAAGCTACGGATTAAAACACATAACCCCTTAAAAACCTACAGACTCGCTGAGCGCCCTCTTGCTCGCTGAGCGAAAATCGCCCTGGAACTTTCGCTGAGCGACCACTGCGATTTCAGAAAAATACCAGCTGCGAGCAGTCTAACCTAATGACCCTAAAACTCCTCTAAACTCATACAAACATGATCAATAACATATTCTAGCTATCAAACTTCGGCTATAACGATTTCCAACTAATTAATCCATAAATTTCTCACATTTCTCTTATACCCTAACTATTCATCTTCTCTAAACTTCCATCAAAACCAAAACTCAACCAATCAAACACATACATAATCATACACAATATTAAGATAACAATGCTTATCACCCTTACCCCATTATTTCGATTTCTTGGAGCAATCTTGAAGCTTTTCCAACTTTCCCTCTTTTCTCTTCTTTTTCTCTTCTCTCCTCTTTCTTTCTTCTCTTTTTCTTTCTATCTTCTCTTTTCTTTCTCTTTCTAACAACTTATACACTTTTCTCTCTAATTCTATTCTTACTCTATTATTTCTATTTCATTCCAACCAAATATCATTTTCTCACAAAATACCAATTCTACTAATTCTAACTTATCATTAATTAACAAATACCTAAAATACCCTCTTATCCAATTTTACCCGGAAATTCATAAAATGGTAAAAATCACATATCACACCAGTATATCACATTAATTCATCAACATATCATATCATCATATTAATTCACAAATAAAATAATAATTACTCAATTAAAATAAAAGACTCCAACAAAATGGGAATTATTGAATCGGGGCATTACACGTAGCATTCCGTCTAATACGGAGCATTACGGCAAAAATCAAACATTTGCATGATCATAAGCTAGGTTCGAGCCAGTCACCTACAAACATCGGAATCACTTCACCTACAATATACAAAATGTATCCCCCGCAAACAAAGCCAGAATACATTTTGCACTCTCAATACAGATACTTGTTCATACTTGTACATATTTCTTTTGACACTCGCCCGTGTCATACTTCCCCAGCAGGTCAAACACTCGTCCGTGTCCCTTGCTCAATCTTTTTGACACTCGTCCGTTTCTTGCACATATTTCCCTAGCAGGTCAAACATTTATACATACTTATACACAATCCTCTGATACTCGTCTGTATCTTGTATATATCATCTCATCAGCAGATCAACACTTGTCTGTGTTCCTTGCTTAACCGATTGATACTCGTCTGTATCATCATCCTCAAACACGCGTTGGCATTTGTTTCTATCGATACTCGTCCATATCGTGGTCCTAAGGATGCTCGTCCGCATCTTTAGTCTATACATACTGTCAAACACTTATACCGTTTATTTTTAAAGCGTAAGCACTCGTCCGTGTTTACCATTCCCCAGTAAGTCAACAATAAGGCAACTTTTGTATCCGACATTCGTCCTATGTCGTGATATTTTCGGCATTCGTCCCCTGCCAGGTGATCGTCCTTCACCTTTTGATGACCGTCCCTCATCATTTATCTGATTGTCGTCCCCATCGTTGGTCCTCTTATCCGACATTCGTCCTATGTCGCGATACTTTCAGCAACCGTACCCTGCTAGGTGATCGTCCTTCACCTTTGGATGACCGTCCCTCATCCTATCCCCAGTGGAATCCCCATTGTTAGAACTTTCTATCCAGCATTCGTCCTATGTCGTGATATCTTTTTAGCAGCCGTCCCCTGCTAGGTGATCGTCCTTCACCTTATGATGATCGTCCCTCATCATTTATCCGATGTGTAAACACCCCAAATTTGCCCTCACCCATTCACACCATGGCTTGTGATCATTTTTCATATTCATAAATCCAATCATAGCATCTCATACCACATTTTTGATTCATTGCATTGTTTCAAAGTCATCTGCATCTAGGGTTTGTGATTTGAGCAATCCAAGAGCTTCTTGAGCCACTCCAAAGGTCATCTATCATTTCAAAGGGGTCCATGTATGTTCAAACATCATATTATATCCTTTCAAGGTCAATAATGTCAAAGAATCACAAGAACTGAAAATGGCATGGAAGCAGAGCCAGGTTTGACTGCACAGATGACCTAGAATTAGGGTTTTGGTTTCAAAGGCCATAACTCCAAATTTTTTGGTCATTCTTGTTTCTATTGGTCTCTATATGGTATAGGGAGTATGCATATCAATTTTCATGAAGAAATTCCATGGGGAAGTCATCTGATCAAGAGTTGACTTTTCAAGCAAGTCAGTGTAAAATCAGGGCATCTGAGGCCCTCAATGACCCAACCAAAGGGTGTTCTTCATCATTTTGATTGTATATGATCTTTATTTGATAATGGAAGATGTAAGAAGTTCACAAATTTGAAGAATTTCAAGTCTTTTGCAAAGTTAACTTTTTGGGAAAGTTGACTTTTTAATGAAATTGCCATTTTGGGAAACTTTTTCAACCCTTGCTTTTTGATTCAACAATGCTTCAAATGGAAAAACTTTGGTCATGAAAGTTGTAGAATGGATCATTCCCTTTTCAAAAAGTACAAGAACATGACCTAATTCATTTTGGATCAAAAGTTATGGCTTGTCAAAGTTAGCAAAAATCACAAAATTTGAAGTTTTCTACCAAAGAGGCAAAGTTGCAAATTCACTTGTCAAGGCAAATTGAGCTATCAAACAAACTTCTAATCTTCATACAAACATGTACCAAGGCCTAAAAGTCAGATTGCACCAAAAGATCACTCATTTTTATGGCTTATGGAGCAAGATTTCTCAAAGGAAGCAAAGGTGAGGCAAGTTGCAAAAACTCACTCAAGTGTGAATCCACTTGCTTGCTGACTCCACAACCAATCCAATGGCTCTCCACACATCTTGCTGCGCAGGACACCCCATTTGTCCTTGGCTAGCTAGTAGCCCATGCCTCTCTTACACAAACTTGACATTTTGGCAACTTGAGCCATACCAATCACTAAAGCACACATCAACTCATCTGACCAATCCCATTAGTTTATGCAAACAAAAAGCAAGCCAAAACACATACAACACAAGCCTGAAAGCACACACAACCGAGCTCTCTCATTTTCACACCATTTTTGCAAAAGCATTCGAAACTGATTGCACAAGCCTAAAACACACAAACCAACTTCACAAATCAACTCAGCACGCTTCACTGATCACAAAGCACCCATCACCATAGCCTGAAACCCTCAGAATCAGAAACACGATTTCTGCCCCTCATTGAGCAGAACTTCAGCCATCTTTCAAACCAACCATTACAAACATCTAACAAGCCTTGAAAGCTTCTCAGGAGGTCCAGGGGAGTTGATTGCAAGCAAGACATCAGCCAGAAAGTGCCAGAAACCAAAGCTTCGATTCAGGTAGCCATGGAAATTCATTTTTCCAGAACTCTCTTTTCTTGTTTCTGAAATGATCTATATGCTTCCCTGAGTTCATTGAACTTTTTATTTTTGAAAATGATTGAGTATTGAGTGTGTATTGCTTCTCTGAAAGTTTTGCCATTTTTGCATTTTTGTTTCGAATCATGGTTTTGAGCAAGAAGAAATGAGTTTTGAGGTTGGATTCTTGTTCTAGAGGGCTTAGGGATCATTTCTGGAGATTTGGGGGTTTGATTTGACCTAGGGAGTGTTTTGGAGATTTTCAGGGAGGGAGGTCACCGGAGAAGACGACCGGAGCTCGTCTCCGGTGACCTGAAAGTAATTAGGGCTAATTAATTAGGGTTAGCCAGGTTTGAATGTGAACCCTTGATCTGGTTGACTTAGTCAATCTCCCGCGCGCATGAATGGCCTAGATTCCTCACTTAACCCTAATCTCATTTATTTAATTTAATTAATTAGGATTTGTCAGTTTGAATTCCAGCCACAGGATCTGGCGCGCACTCAACAAACCATTTCCCAGATTCAATCCTGGCCTCTCTTTCTGCATACTTCTCCTATTTTAATTTTTATTTCATTTATTTTGTATTTTATTTGCACATTTTATTAAAAATAGTAAAACATTTTCAAAAATTCTGAAAATTTTCATACAAACTTTTATTAAATTTCAGAAACCAAAAACATTTTTATTTTTATTTTTTGCATTAAAAAATATTTTTAAATCATTTAAAAGTTTATTTTTAATTAATTAATGAGAATTAATTAATTAAAAATACTTTTAGGTATTTAAAAATCACCAAAAAATTCATGAAACCTTTAAAATCATTTAGAAACATTGTCCAACCCTCAAACCAAATTTCGTTTTTGATCTTAATGCATTTTGATAATTTTCCATGGAATTAATTCTATTTCAAAGCATTATTTTGATCCAATGTTCAAAAATTCATTTCTGCCTAGCCTTTGAGAGTTGGACTTTGATTCTTTTTGCATTGCATCTTGCATATCATGTAGTTTGTAGGATTAAATTGGCATGAATTGATCTTGAATTTCCCATTTGTTTGACATTTTTCTTGTCAGGGTACCCTAAAACCCTAGAAATCTTAGGAAATTCATAACTTTCACTAGGTTAAGAGTTAGAACCCCTCCTTTGGGTAGTGAGTTTGTATAGGTTTAGGGTTCCTTTGAATGCATTTTCAATTTTTTATCTTGATGTTTGCTTCTGATTTTGGTTTTTGTTTTGTATATTAATCATAAGCCCTAATTTTTCCTTTTGCATTCATCTTTCATTTGCTTGTATACCATGACCTCCCATGACATTCTATGCATCCATTTGATTCATTAGACATCTTAAGGCATATTAGAAGCATGTTTTATCATTGCATCTTTCATTTTCCATGTTGTATGCCATTTGCATTCCATAACTTTTCATGTACATTCATGGTTCTAAGCATGCTTCCCTTGCATCAACATGTTCATATGATCATCCTCATGCCTTGATTCATGTTTGCATCATCTCATAGCATCATTAACATCATATTTATGCTTCTGGTTTTGATTTGCATCATGCCACCTCATCTCATTTTGCATTGCATTGCATTTCTTTCACTAACTTTTCAGGTGGTAAGTCACTTTGAGAAGTGAATTTTCCTTCACTTCTCACAATTTCTTTTCATCTCTCTTATGCATCATTGCTGCATTTTATCTTGTGTTTGAGATTGAGCTTGCTCTTTCTTCTTCTTCTTACTTTCTTTCTCCAAGTGACTTGCCTTCTTAAATGAAGCAAGTTACTTTGCTCCTTTGCTCCTTTCATCTGCTTCCTGGTGGTTCCTCTGAAGATTTCTCTTGTTAACCTCAAAAACCATAGGAACAACCAAGCATGACAATAATTAGGGTTTTGATTAGTCCCCCCACTTAGTTTTACCTTTGTGTCTCATTGAGTCTTCTCTTCTCATCTCATAATCAGGAACTAAACCCTAAAGGCTTTAAGGCTTTGTGATTAAGTTTGTGCCTGCATCCTTCTATTAGGATGGAGTGTATAACTTTAATCCTAAGTGTTAAACCCTTAATGTGTTTAGAATCCTTTAATCAATTAATCTAATAATCACTAAGACATCAAGCTTGTAACTTGGGCCTTACATTAGGGTTCTAATTCTTCCTTAACTGGTTAAGAAGGACTAACCCTAGTGTTAATGGACAAGTCCCCCTCAAGTTTGTCTTACAAACCATAAAAATATTTTATTCATCTCATCATTAACTAAAATCCACTTAATCAAGGCTTTGTTGTGTCATGAGTTTAATCCCTAATCATGGATTAAGTTGAGGAGTTTTCCTCAGCTTAAACATTCTCATCTATTATCCTTCTATTAGGATGGTGTAATGAGTCTGTTTAATCCTTGATTATGACTTAACCTCATTACTTAACACTAAACAAAAACACCAAAAACATCTAAATAATCACAAGTAGGTTAATGATCTTAATCCTGCATCAAAGGTGATTAAGTGTGAGAAGCTGACTTCACACTTAAGGTATTCTCATTACCCCTAATCAGAGGGAAGATGTGATGAGTTTACTAAATCCATTGGTTTAGGCTTAAGCTCATTTTCTTATGACAAACCTCAAAAAGCAATAAAAGATTGAAAACTCAAAAACAAACAATAATCGTCTCCTTCGGGATTCTTTTCTCATCACCTTCACTCATAAGCGAGAACTCGCTTCTTCCGTCTAATGCAAGACAATTTGCACCTGAGCCAGACAGGTCATACACTTGAGCATGGACAATTAAGCAGTTCACAAGTCAATTCACCTTTCAGTCTCTTTGGGTCGAACTACGGTGTTCTGACTTCCTCATTGCACGAGAGGATACGTAGGCATAACTTAACAATTATCGAACAAAAGTCTCTGTATATTCCCCCTCCTTCTAGCATCTTTCTTTAAGCCTCATGATCTTGAGCATTTCACCCTTATTCTTACACTGACACTTCACTTGTACACTTCACACTTCTTTTACACTGACACCTGTACATCTTTTTCCAGCTCTTTTATACACAAATTGCACTGACACTACCCCTTTAAAACACAAATCTTTTAAGCGTGGATCCCGTCGAGTATGGCGGACAACCTGGGTGCTAATACCTTCCCAGGTTGTAACCAACCCCCTTTCTCAGTCTCTCTGGTTCGCAACCGTCTTATCCATATTTTTCTAGGTCTATGCAGCATTACCTTTCCTTCGGGATAAAAATGCCTAGCTGGCGACTCTTTTCTTTTCCTGTGAGTTCACTTCTGTGTGTTCTCACACCCTCCTTTCGCCGTCCGTTCGCGTCTGTACCATATTTGAGCTCAGTCTCATCTATCAGGAGTGACAGCTTGGCGACTCTGTTGGGGACGTTTATACTGTAACTAGGGCTTCTGGTTCTTTTTGTGGGTTCCTCCTAGCGCTTGATTGATTTGTGTTTACTGGGGTGTTATGTACTATTTGTGTTTGTATATTTATTTTGTTTATTGCCTTATGTACAGTTGTTTTATTGCTTTCTTTATAGCTTTATATACATCATATTGTCATACTGTATTTGGCTGGATCTGGTTTTGTTGCTTTGGTGGGTGGGTGTTCTATTGAGAGTTAAGGTCCTATACCTGGGGCCTGAGTGACACCTAGGCTAGAGTGGTTCATGTTCTTTCCCATTCCATTTCGGTTTGGTGCGGGAATATGAAATACGATTCAGATATGGGTTTCTTCTTGAGAACTCTGTGCTACAAATCTCCTGTAGTGCTAGGGCTATCTGGGAAGCCTGCTAAGTCTGGATGACCTTTAGTATTGACCTTCAGAAACTGAGGTGAATTAGAGGAGGATCTTTTATGGTTATTGTAAACACTGTACCTCCGGGTTAGAAGTGTTTACACTTCTCATAACTGATCCAAGTCTGAGGATCCTTGTTTTAGAACACCACCTGTGAGGAGTTTGGGATGTTTACAGGTTTGCAGGTACCCTTGACCTCAGCATACCCTGTTACTTTGTTTTGATTAAGAGTACTCCATTTTGGAACAGTTCTTGTGATTTTAACCCTGGACATGTGACTCTTTATTTGAGTCCCCCACCTTGGTTACTGGACTTATGAACCTCCATCTGGATTTCTTGAACATACATGGACCTATATCAAAGCAGTAATCAGATCCAGCTTGATCACAAACCCTTGCATATCATCTGCATACACCATCGTTGCATCATTTAACATTTGCTTATTTGTTTTTTCAGGGTATCCACATCATATATTTTGGCTTGGTTTTGACCCCTTCATCTGCATAGACCTATCTTCATCAGCTACCTGCTTCAGTCACTTGCATCACTAGCATCAGCCTGTCAGTGGCCCATCTTTAGTATTATTCTCCACCATCAGCATCTGTCTCAGCTCTTCTTCAGCAACATGGCACCCAAGAAGAGCAACATCTCCTACCATTTCTTTGAGCCTGAGCTGGCTGGCATCAGGAAGATCCAGGCCCTCATTACTCCAGACCATATACCACTATTCAGAGAACATTATGGAGGCATACTTGATGTGGTTATGGATTTGGACCCTTCCCAGAGGAGTTTGATTCATACTTGCCTGCAGTTCTATGATCCTCCTTTGAGATGTTTTACCTTCCAGGATTTTCAGCTGGGGCCTTTATTAGAGGAATATTCATCACTGGTTGGAGTACCTGTCAGGAGTGGTATCCCTTTCAACCCAGAAATGGCTTTTCCCAGTGATGAAGAAGTGGCAAAGGCATTGTATCTGGAACCTTGTCTGATTGGGCAGAATATGACTACCAAGGCTAGAATCTCTGGTTTACACTTGGATTTCTTGACTTCTCATGCTATCCTAAAGGCCTCTTTGGGAGAGTGGAAGGCAGTCAGTGCTTTGTTAGCCCTCAGCATATATGGGGTTATACTCTTTGCAGATGAGCCTAGGTTTATTAGCAAGAATGCCATTCACCTTTTCATTCTGAGGAACCCAGTACCCACCTTATTGGGAGATCTCTACTACTCTGTTCATCAAAGGAATGAAAAGCAAAGAGGAAGATTGGTGAGATGCTGTGCTCCCCTATTCCATACCTGGCTGCTCAAACACTTGCCCAAGACTGATGCATTCCTGAATCCTCACCAGCAAAAGAATTGGGCTAGAAGACTCACTGCTTTGACCTCAGCTGATATCAGGTGGTGCACTCAAAGCACCAAGGGCAGGGACATCATCACTAGTTGTGGGCAATTCCCCAATGTACCTTTGATAGGAGTGAAGGGTTGCATCAACTATAACCCTCTGTTATTCAAAAGGCAATTGGGCTATGCATTGGTTCATCCTCCTAGAGCACAAGACTTGGCTGAAACCCTTTATTGTGAGATTAGGCCTAATCTGGCTGTTGTCAGGCAAGCATCCTGGGCTTGGGACAATGTCCGGACCAAAGGGGTAACCATTCTTGGGAGATGCAACAATGTGGCCTCAGCTCAGTACTATGAGTGGTCTCATGACATGGCACAAACTTCTGGGATGCCCTTCACCATTGAGGATGCACCTGGACCCTCCACAACACCACCTCTTGCCACTGTCAGCTTAGAGGAGTTTGAGAAATTGAAAGAGAGGAATGAGAATCTGACTCAGGCTCTACAGAAGACCCTCTGGGAGAGGAGTGATGGTCGGCTGGACATTTAGAGGTTAGAAAAGCTAAAGGTGGAGCATCTAGCTAGGATTGAGAAGTCAGAGGACTACATTAAGAAGTCAAGGGCTGGAGAGCAGATCTTGAAGAATGCCTGCAAGGAGGCTCAGTTCTAGAAGGCCAGGACTGATTTGTATCTGAAAGAGAGTCAAGCTAGGTGGGTCAGGATCACCGAAGCTCGTGCTCAGGAAGATAAGAGGACTCAGGACAAGATTGAGCAGTTGGAGGCTAATGCAAAGGAGCAACAGGAAGCCCTGCTAGGAGCCCAGAGAGAGATCTCAGAATTGAAGATTAGGGCTGGTGTGAAGAGGTCAAAGGACCAGAGTCGACACAAGAAGCTAACTGCAGCTGTTGCTACCAGGAATCTTCTTATCAGGAACCTCACAGAGCGTCCAGCTGATCCTGTGACTGAAGCACTTCTAAAGGAAGTTCAGGAGGATGAGTTTGGTCTTGGTGTCTGACTTTTGCTTGTTGTTGCTTTCATTCCATTGTACTTTTCCTTGTTATGTTGTATTTTGACCCCTTAGAGGGCATGAATTGTAAAAAAAAAAAAAAAACTATGTATCATTCACTTTTTGTAATATATGTATTGGTTTGTTTTATCTGAGTTCTTTCAAGCAGCATCAAAAGCATCTTCCTCAGGGGCCTGGAAAGGTCAAAACCAAGTGCCAAGCCGGATACCTTGGAGACAAATAAGCATACTGCATTGCATGCTAACCTTTTGTTTGTTTTGTAGGTTTGTTTTGTTTTTGTTACTAACTCTATTGTGATTCAGGAACTATTGCTCGACGTCGGGTGTTCCCACTCAACCGTCCGCACAGATATCCTACCCGCAACAACCTTCCGGGTATACAGATGGACCAAGTACAGCAGGACCTTACAAAGGTCAGGACTCAAATGGCCAATGAGAGACTGGAAATGAGGAATCAGATGACCCAGTTTATGGAAATGATGAATGGATTGGCACAGAGCCAAGAAAGATTAAGAGCATTGGTAGAGAGGCAGACTCAGGAAGACCCCCATCTAGGGACTGGTGGAACAAGCAACAATGAGAGAGTTCAGCCTCATGTCAACCCACCTGTGTATGGCCCTCATCTTCACCCAGAGATCAACATCCCTGCTAATGTACAGGGGAATGCTACTACAGGTAGGGTACTGCAAGAAGACCCCCAGGAAGATCAGTTCACTATGATGGGAGCTGGGGATGAAGCCTATGACAGAAGGCTAGATGAAATTGCTGAAAAATTAAGGTCCTTGGAGTCTCAAAACTCTTTGGGTTTTGATGTCATGGACATGGGCTTAGTGGACGGGGTCAGGATTCCCCACAAGTTTAAACCTCCGTGCTTTGAGAAGTACAACGGAACTTCCTGTCCGCGAACCCACTTGCAATCCTTTCTGGGGAGGCTGAAGGCATACACCATGGATGAAAAGCTATGGATGTTTTATTTCGAAGACAGTTTAACAGGAGCTTCAAGGGAATGGTACTCTCATCTGACCAGAGCAACTATCAGGTGCTGGAAGGACCTAGCTGAGGCCTTCATCAGACAGTACCAGTACAACTTGGGTATGGCTCCCAACAGGACCCTCCTGATGGGAATGTCACAATCATCCAGAGAAAGCTTCCGGGAGTACGCCCAGAGGTGGAGACAGCTTGCTGCTGCTGTCCAACCACCCATGTCGGAAAGGGAGATGGCCGACATGTTTATGAACACCCTCCAAGGGACATACATTGATAGGCTAGCTGCCTTTTCTTCCACCAGCTTCGCGGATGTAGTTATAGCTGGAGAAAGGATTGAGAGCCTGTTAAAGATGGGAAAAATTTCTGACAACGGTGCAAGCTCGTCCAGCAACCCAAGAAAGCCTTTTGTAGGTCCAAGAAGAACTGGTGAGACTAATGCTATCCATACCGGCAGGGGAAGACCCCAGTATGTTCATAGGTCAGTGGCAGCTGTCACCATTCCCGCTCCAATTCATCCACAACCAGCATACCAACCACAGCAACAACCCCACTACCAGCAACAAACTCAGTATCCACCTCAGAGAAATTATAACAACAACAACACCAGCAGCAACAATCAGCAAAGACCGTATCAACAGAGACCATCTCAGGCCAATAGGGTGATTGATCCGATCCCTATGCCTTATGCCACATTATTGCCACAACTCCTGAAACTCAACCTGGTTGAGCTAAGGACATTGGCACCTCCAGATCCTGCCAGTCTGCCCAGAAATTATGACGCCAGCGCCCGATGTGCTTTTCACTCAAATGCACCTGGCCACAATACAGAGAAGTGCAGAGCTTTGCACATGAAAGTACAGGATCTAGTGGATTCCAAAGCTCTAAACTTTGCACCCCCACCAAATGTCAGTAAGAATCCTATGCCCAACCACGGAGGACCCAGAATCAATGCTATTGAAGAAGATAAGCCGTCTTACTTGATAACCAGTGTGGGGCAGATACGGACACCCTTGGTAGAGATTAAAGCCCAACTCCTTGAATGTCAAAGGTTCCCTGGATGTGAGCTAGGATGTGCTTATTGCAACATTTCAGTAAATGGGTGCGATAACTTGAGAAATGGCATAGATGGTCTCATCCAGAGTGGCCTACTTCAGATCACAACATCAATACCTTCAAATCTAGCAAATTCTTTGACAACAATCCCCGAGTCTCCTACAACTGCAACAACAGTAATTCTAAGCAATTCATCAGCACTATCAACAATATCCCCATCCACCATATCAGCAAATCATACGTCAACAAACATCTCTTTTACAACTTCAGCACCCCTTCATTCAGAACCTCCTACAACAGCAACACCTATCCAATCAACAGTGTCTCCTACAACATCAACAGCAAAAAATGAAAGTGTCTCAACGGTTACAATTTATTATGATCCTGCAAATGATTCTGCCTACAACTCACAGAATGCCGCTCCTGTCAGAGCACCAGTTACAATATACTATGATCCACATACTATCATGGTCCCTTCTGCAGCTGCTGTCAATCCAGTCACTATCATAGTGCCTGGGCCAGTTCCTTATGAAAGCAGTAATGCCATCCCTTGGCATTACGGCTCCGATCTATACTGCGAAGGACAGAAAATCACTTTGGAATCATCAACTTCTTCACCACAAATAGACAATGTGGGGGGAGGCAGAGGCTTCACTCGAAGCGGACGTCTCTTTGCCCCGCAAATTCCAAGACCCATTGCTGAAGCAGAAGCTGCTGCCAAAGAAAAAGGGAAGAGCTTGGTGCAAGAAGAACAAGTTGTTAGAGAAGCTTTAAAAACCCCTTTTGATCAAGAGGTTGATGAATTCATGAGAATCATCAAGAAAAGTGATTACAAAATAGTGGACCAGCTTCACCAGACACCTTCCAAAATGTCCATTTTATCATTGCTAATGTGCTCCGAGGCTCACCGGAACGCATTATTAAAAGTCCTGCACGCAGCTTATGTGCCAGAGGAGATTACCGTCAATCAGTTAGAGGCTGTGGTTGGAAATGTTAACGCTAGTAATGGACTAGGATTTACCAACACTGATTTGACTACGGAAGGCCGCAATCACAACAAGGCTTTGCACATTACCTTGGAGTGTAAGGGTGCAGTTCTTTCTCATGTACTGGTGGACACAGGGTCATCCCTCAATGTCCTACCTAAGAAAGCCCTTGTGAAGTTGGAGTATGAAGGATTGGCATTACGTCCCAGCAACTTGGTGGTGAGAGCCTTTGACGGCTCTAAGAGATCAGTTCTGGGAGAAATTGAGTTGCCTATAACGATTGGCCCACAGACTTTCAAAACGACCTTCTTCGTGATGGATATACAGCCTTCCTATAGCTGTTTATTAGGTAGACCATGGATACACGCCGCTGGCGCCGTGACGTCGACCCTTCACCAGAAGTTAAAATTCGAGTGGGAGGGCCAAGTCGTTAGTATTTGTGGGGAGGAAGATATCTTTGTTAGCCATCTGGCTACATACAAATACATTGAGATGGATGGGGAGATCCACGAAACTATGAGTCAAGGGTTTGAGGCCTTAAACATAAATGAAGCATCCGCTGTACCTGGAACCTCAATGACATCTTATCAGCAAGCCCGGAAGGTTGTTGAAGAAGGGACTGCCCAAGGCTGGGGCAGGTTGCTTCCCGTAGAAAAGAAGGAGGATAGATTTGGGTTGGGTTACAAACCAACTCAACAAGATCAAGCAGAGGCTTCTAAGAAGCCCAACTTTGTCAGTGGGGGGATGCTCACCCCAGATGTCGTGAACAATTTGGAAGACGAGGATGAAAGCGACCGCAACCTGGAGAGCTGGATACGTCCAAGGATCCCGGGGAGCAGTATCTCAAACTGGTCTTCCCAGGAAATTATAAGAGTTACTCCTGCAGAGTAATTATTATTTCCTGTATTTTTAAGCATGCATCAAGTCTTGCATCTTGCCCAAGATGACAAGACTCATTTTGTAATCGGGCCATCTGTAATTTTGTGCAAACAGATCAATCAATGATAATCAGACATCTTTTGCAAACGAGTCTTTTTTCTTTTCCGCTCACTGTTTTTTCCATTTTTTCTTTTTGTACAAAAATAAATGGCAATGTTTTCAAAATGGTAACTTCATTTCACTCTTTTTAAACAAGATTAAAATCAATCACTAAAATGAACAAACTGAACCCTTGCAGAGAGTGCCTTCCAGACCGCACCGACAACAGCACGGCTATGACTTCGTATGACTTTGACAATCCAATCAATCAAGCTGATGAAGGGGTTGAAGAAGAGTATGAGCTTCCTAAAGAGCTAGCCAGGTTGTTGAGACAAGAGGAAAAGGTTATCACTCCTCATCAGGAGGAGGTCGAAACAATTAATCTTGGTACAGATGAAGACGTGAAAGAGGTTAAGATCGGGCCTGCTTACAAGACTCAGTGAAGAGACAACTGATTGACCTGCTTCAGGAATATGTGGATGTGTTTGCTTGGTCTTATCAGGATATGCCAGGGTTGGACACCGACATTGTAATGCACAAGCTGCCTTTAAGAGAAGATTGCCCGCCGGTTAAACAGAAACTGCGCCGTACTCGCCCAGACATGGCAATGAAAATCAAAGAAGAGGTACAAAAGCAATGGGACGTCGGGTTCCTCGCTGTGACTAGCTATCCACCGTGGGTTTCTAATATAGTACCTGTGCCAAAGAAAGACAGCAAAGTAAGAATGTGTGTTGACTACCGGGATCTGAACAGAGCTAGCCCGAAAGATGACTTCCCTTTACCTCACATTGATGTATTGGTGGATAATACAGCTCAGTTCTCGGTATTCTCCTTCATGGACGGATTTTCAGGATACAATCAGATCAAGATGTCACCTGAAGACATGGAGAAGACAACCTTCATCACACCCTGGGGCACGTTCTGTTACAAGGTGATGCCATTCGGACTGAAAAATGCCGGTGCAACATATCAACGGGCTATGGTGACATTATTCCACGATATGATCCATAAGGAAATCGAATGTTATGTGGATGACATGATTGCTAAGTCCCTCACTGAAGAAGACCACCTGGTAAATCTGCTGAAACTATTTAAGCGTCTGAGGAAGTACCAACTGAAGTTAAACCCCAACAAATGCACATTCGGGGTGCGATCTGGTAAGCTGCTGGGATTTATTGTAAGTGAGAAAGGGATTGAAGTTGACCCAGATAAAGTCAAAGCCATTCAAGAAATGCCTGCACCAAAGTCAGAAAAAGAAGTTCGAGGGTTCTTAGGTCGATTGAACTACATTTCACGGTTCATATCTCACCTTACACCAACCTGCGAACCCTTGTTCAAATTACTAAGTAAAGAACAAACGGTCAGGTGGAACGAAGACTGCCAGAAGGCTTTTGACAAGATCAAGGAGTACTTACAAGAGCCTCCAATCCTTATGCCTCCAGTCGAAGGAAGACCTCTAATCATGTACTTGACAGTATTAGAAGAGTCCATGGGGTATGTGTTGGGCCAGCATGACGAGTCTGGTCGAAAAGAGTATGCAATATACTACCTAAGCAAAAAGTTTACTGACTGTGAACAACGCTATTCACTGCTCGAGAAAACTTGCTGTGCTTTAGCGTGGGCTGCTCGCCGACTGAGACAGTATATGTTGACCCACACTACCTTATTGATCTCCAAAATGGATCCAGTTAAGTACATTTTTGAGAAGCCAGCACTTACCGGACGGGTTGCAAGAGGGCAAATGATTCTCACAGAATATGACATCCAGTACACTTCTCAGAAAGCCATCAAGGGCAGTGTATTGTCTGAATATCTTGCTGAGAAACCTATTGATGATTACCAGCCTATGAGATTTGACTTCCCTGATGAAGATATCATGTTCATAAAAGCAAAAGACCATGAAGAGCCTATCCACACTGAAGGGCCTGACCCGGAAGAAGAATGAACTATGATGTTTGACGGGGCTGTTAACATGAATGGTCGTGGTGTTGGTGCAGTACTCATTACACCTAAAGGAGTTCACATGCCTTTCTCGGCAAAACTCACCTTTAACTGCACTAACAACGAAGCTGAATACGAAGCTTGCATTATGTGTCTTGAGGAAGCCATTGACCTCAGGATCAAGACATTGACTGTATTCGGAGATTCAGCTCTGGTAGTTAATCAAACCAATGGCAAATGGTACACACACCAAGATCATCTAATACCTTATAGGGATTATACAAGGAGGTTATTGACTTTCTTTACAACGGTCAAGCTTGAGTACATCCCTCGGGACGAGAATCAATTTGCAAGCTGCCAACTTTGTACCCCAAATTTCAGTGTCCAGACTTGACAGACCAGCATATGTGTTCGCAGCGGATGTTGTCAAAGATGATAAGCCTTGGTTCCATGATATTAAGTGCTTCTTGGAGGATCAAACATACCCACCTGGGGCATCTTCGAATGATAAGAAGACTTTGAGAAGGCTTGCTGGTAGTTTCTTCCTGAATACTGATGGTTCCCTGTACAAGAGAAACTTCGATATGGTACTCCTCAGATGCGTTGATAGAACAGAAGCGGACTTGTTGATGCACGAAGTGGACGAAGGATCCTTTGGTACCCATGCAGGAGGACATGCAATGGCCAAGAAATTGCTAAGATCAGGATATTACTGGATCACAATGGATACCGACTGTTGTGCCTACGCCAGAAAATGCCATAAATGCCAGATTTATGCGGATAAGGTGCATGTGCCTCCCAATCCTTTGAATGTGATGTCGTCACCCTGGCCCTTTGCTATGTGGGGCATTGACATGATTGGCAATATTGAGCCAACTGCTTCGAACGGCCACAGATTCATCCTGGTTGCCATTGACTATTTCACCAAGTGGGTTGAAGCAGCTTCCTATGCAAATGTTACAAGGCAAGTGGTAGCCAGATTTCTGAAGAGAGATATCATCTGTCGATACGGAGTTCCCGAGCGAATCATTACTGACAATGGTTCCAACTTGAACAATAAAATGATGGCAGAGCTATGCCGGGACTTCAAGATTCAACACCACAATTCTTCTCCTTACAGGCCAAAGATGAATGGCGCCTGTAGATGTCTAGAATTGGCAGAATTTTTGACCAACAAGAAATATTGAATTTAGTTCAGAATGTCCTGTCAGATGTTGGGACATTATCAAACAGAGTATAAGAACTTATTTCAGGATGTCTCACCAGATGTTGGGACATTGTGTAAATGACTTAAGTTCAGTTTTTCAGGATGTCCTAACAGATGTTGAGACATCTCAAACCTGCTACCAGAATTAATTAATGACTAACTGATCTGAGATATTTAAGGAGAGTTATCTGGAATTAATTATGGATGGATAAAAACAGAACAAGGCGCATCTGTAGGGAGTTTTATTATGAGAATTCAGATTAATCAGAAGAACTAAATCACCTAGAATCTAGGAAGTAACAAACCCTAAATTCAAGGTGGAAGCTGCATGCTTTTAGGACTGGATTAACCTACAGAAAGCCCAAATTACAAACACCTATTTAATCAACAAAAACTCATAGAATTGAGCACGAATTCCAGAAGACCAAATAGGGTGTTTATTGTTTTAATAGCAGGTTGTTTTTATTGTACCACTTTATGAGCTTTTAAGCATAAGTGCATTTGTGACTTGATTGAAACTGTGAAGTAAGATCAAGCTGTTTTGTTTGAAGAATGTCTTCAATTTTATTAAACTTGTAAACAAGATTACTATGTGATTGAGGGGGAGTGAGTTGGTACTCATATCTAAGTTGTGTCTTAGGTAGAAATTGCATTGGGTAGATATTAAGTGAAAGATTAAACTGGGTTGTTTAAGTCTAGAATTAATATTACTTATAGTGGATTTCCTCCTGGCTTGGTAGCCTCCAGATGTAAGTGTGGTTATACACTGAACTGGGTTAACAAACTTCTGTGTTGTTTCATTTTCTTGCACTTTAAGTTTTGGTTAAATCTGTCAAGTGTTGGGACATCTCATAGGACATCTCATACCTAATCACAGAATTTCAATTGGCATCAGAGCAGGCACCCTGCCTGTTTATACTGGGTGAGATCTAGGGAATACAAATTCTGGAAACATGGACAAAGATATAGGATCAGTAAATAGACCACCTATACTGGATGGATCTAATTATGACTACTGGAAACCAAGAATGATTGCATTCTTAAGATCACTTGACAACAGGGCCTGGAGAGTAGTCAACATTGGATGGGAACATCCTATCCAAGACACCAAAGATGGATCAAAAGTGTTGAAACCTGAAGAAGAATGGAGTAAGGAGGAAGAAGATTCAGCACTAGGCAACTCCAAGGCCTTAAATGCTCTTTTCAATGGCATTGATAGGAACATCTTTAGACTTGTGCATCATTGTGAGCTAGCCAAAGATGTGTGGGATACTCTCAAAACAACTCATGAAGGAACATCAAAGGTAAAGATGTCAAGACTTCAACTTCTCACCACCAAGTTTGAAAACTTGAGAATGAAGGAAGATGAGACAGTTCATGAATTCTACATGAACATCTTAGAAGTAGCTAATACTTCTGGAGCTTTGGGAGAAAAGATGACTGATGAAAAGCTTGTAAGAAAGATTCTCAGATCTTTGCCAAAAAGATTTGACATGAAAGTCACAGCAATAGAAGAAGCTCAAGACATATGCACTATGAAAGTTGAAGAACTCATTGGTTCCCTTCAAACATTTGAGATGGGAATGAATGACACAAATGTTAAGAAGAACAGAAGCATAGCCTTGGTGACAAATACTGATGAAGAAGAAGATGATGAATCAGATATTGGTAAAAGCTTATCAGACAACATTGCTATGCTTGGAAGACAATTCAAAAAGATTCTCAGAGGAATGGAAGGCAAATCCAAATCCAGTGGAAGATACACAAACTCTTCTGAGAACAAGAGGCCTTATGATGCTAACAGAAGGTCAAATTATGATGAAAAGACCAGTCAAGAAAAAGGAGTCAAATGCCATGGATGTGAAGGATATGGACACTTCAGGAATGAATGTCCTACCTACTTAAAAAGGCAAAAGAAAGGACTCTCTGTGACCTGGTCTGATGAAGACTCAGGAGGTAATTCAGAAGAAGAATCAGCTAAGCATATCACTGCTTTAGCTAGACTATGTGAATCTGAAAGTGATTCCAGTGATGGGGAGCTTACTGTTGAAGAACTTGAGCAAGCCTACAAAGATCTATACAAAAGATGTACTGAAATATGCAGTGAGGTTATAAAGCTAAAGAAGCAGAATGAGGCACTAGAAGATGAAAAAGCAAGTGATCAAGAGATCATTGACACCTTGAAAAGTGAAGTAAGTCTTATCAACTCCAAATTGGAACACATGTCCAAATATGTTAGAATGTTGAACAGCAGCTCAAATACACTGGATGATATTCTCAACAACAATAAGCATTCAGGGGATAAAAGTGGACTGGGATTTAACAGAGTACATAAAGATGAAGCCAGCTCTAGCAAAACTATTTCAAAATCCATACAGTCAAACAAGATGTCCCAACAAATGCTTCAACATCAGGAAAAGAACACAAAGTCAAACATAATGTTCCAACAGATGTCTCAACATTCTGGTAAGAACAAAATGAAGAAGAAGTATCAAAGATGGAGATGTCATCACTGTGGAAGATTTGGACATATCAAACCTCATTGTTATAAGCTGCATGGATATCCAAATCAGATGTATCAACAACCTCCTAAGCAGAAGACAGAAGTCATCAAGAAGGTATGGAGACCAAAAGCTAGCATTCAGGCTGATCAAAGCTACATACACAAGAACAAGATCAACAATCAATCTTGGATATCTACTAATGAACAACACACAGGGCAGAGGCATCAAAAGAAATCTCAACTCAAATGGTCAAAGAAAAGTGCTGCATATATAGCACATACATCACTAAGAGTATCAGCTAAAGAAGACTGGTACTTTGACAGTGGATGTTCAAGACACATGACTGGATTGAAGAATCTGCTAGTAAACTTAAAGTCACATTCATCCAGGTATGTAACCTTTGGAGATGGAGCTAAAGGAGAAATCAAGGGAGTTGGGACCTTGGACTGTCAAGATGTTCCAAGACTAGATGATGTGCTGCTAGTTAAAGGTTTAACTGCTAACCTAATCAGCATAAGTCAATTATGTGATCAAGGATACAGTGTAAACTTTACTAAAACTGAATGCATAGTGACTAACAAAGAACAAGAGGTTGTCATGAAAGGAGCCAGATCTAAAGACAACTGTTACATGTGGGAATCTCAAGACTTCAGTCTTACTTCAACTTGCTCCTTAGCTAAAGAAGAAGAAGTGAAACTATGGCACCAAAGGCTAGGTCATCTTCATTTCAGAGGCATAAAGAAGATAATATCTATGGATGCTGTAAGAGGTATTCCTAAACTGAAGATTGATGATGGTAAAATATGTGGTGAATGTCAAATAGGCAAGCAAACCAAGATGTCCCATCCAAAGCTCCAACATCTGTCAACTTCCAAAGTTTTGGAACTATTGCATATGGATCTTATGGGACCTATGCAGGTTGAAAGCCTTGGTGGCAAGAGGTATGCTTATGTGGTGGTTGATGACTTTTCCAGGTATACATGGATAAATTTTATCAAAGAAAAGTCTGATGTATTTGATGTATTCAAAGACTTATGCCAAAGAATACAAAGGGAAAAAGCCAGCTGTATAATCAGAATAAGAAGTGATCATGGAAAAGAATTTGAGAACCAAAAGTTCTTAGATTTCTGTTCTTCAGAAGGAATCAATCATGAATATTCTTCACCTATCACTCCTCAACAGAATGGGATTGTTGAGAGGAAGAATAGAACTATTCAAGAATCAGCAAGAGCTATGATCCATGCTAAGAAGTTACCTTTGTACTTCTGGGCTGAAGCTATGAACACAGCTTGTTACATCCACAACAGAGTTACTCTAAGAAAAGGAACTTTGTCCACAATCTATGAAGTCTGGAAGGGCAGAAAACCCACAGTTAAGTACTTTCATGTGTTTGGAAGTAACTGTTATATTCTGGCAGATAGGGAGCAAAGAAGAAAAATGGATCCTAAAAGTGATGAAGGGATCTTTCTTGGATACTCTATAAACAGCAGAGCATATAGAGTATTTAATTCTAGAACCAAGGTTATCATGGAGTCTATAAATGTGATAATTGATGATGCTCCTACAGATGTCCCAGGAGATGTTGGAACATCTGCTGATATCAAGATTGAAGCTGAAGAAAAGAGTGATCATTATGACTTCACTCAAACTGATGCAAGGACAGAACAATCCAGCAAACCTCCCTCCATCAGAATAAAGAAGGATCATCCCAAAGATTTGATAATTGGTGATCCCAACAGAGGTGTGAGCACTAGATCAAGAGAAGTGATTTCAGGTTCTTGTTTTGTTTCTAAAATAGAACCTAAAAACATCAAGGAAGCTCTTACTGATGAATACTGGATTTGTGCTATGCAAGAGGAATTAGGTCAATTCACAAGGAATGAAGTATGGAGTCTTGTTCCTAGACCTGATGACATAAATGTGATTGGAACAAAATGGGTGTATAAGAACAAGTCAAATGAACAAGGAGTTGTTACAAAGAACAAAGCTAGACTTGTAGCTCAAGGATACACACAAATTAAAGGAGTAGACTTTGATGAAACCTTTGCACCAGTAGCAAGGCTTGAATCAATCAGACTACTTTTGGGAATTGCTAGTATCTTAAAGTTCAAGCTATTTCAAATGGATGTGAAAAGTGCCTTTTTAAATGGTTATCTTAATGAAGAAGTATATGTAGAACAGCCTAAAGGATTTGTTGATCCAAGCTGTCCCAATCATGTATACAAACTAAAGAAGGCTCTTTATGGTCTGAAGCAAGCTCCAAGGGCATGGTATGAAAGACTGACTACTTTTCTTATCAAGCAAGGGTACAAAAAAGGTGGAATTGACAAAACCTTGTTTGTTAAAGATGAAGAAGGAAATGTCATGATTGCTCAAATATATGTAGATGACATTGTCTTTGGTGGGATGTCTGATAGGATGGTCAAACATTTTGTCAACCAGATGGAATCTGAATTTGAAATGAGCCTAGTAGGAGAGTTAACCTACTTTCTTGGTCTGCAAATAAAGCAAATGGAAGACTCCATGTTCATTTCCCAAAGCAAATATACCAAGAACATAGTCAAGAAATTTTGAATGGAAAATGCTACTCATAAGAGAACTCCTGCCCCCACACATTTAAAGCTGACTAAAGATTAAAAGGGTGAGAATGTAGATCAAAGCTTATACAGAAGCATGATTGGAAGCTTGTTATACTTGACTGCTAGCAGACCAGACATAGCATTTGCAGTAGGTGTATGTGCAAGATATCAAGCTGATCCAAAAGTCAGTCATCTCAATCAAGTCAAGAGAATTCTTAAATATGTTAATGGTACTTGTGACTATGGCATAATGTACTTTCATGGATGCAAACCAATTCTCACTGGCTTCTGTGATGCTGATTGGGCTGGAAGTGCTGATGACAGAAAAAGCACTTCAGGAGGATGCTTCTTTCTAGGAAACAATTTGATTTCTTGGTTCAGTAAGAAAGAAAATTGTGTATCCTTATCTACAGCTGAAGCTGAATATATAGCAGCTGGAAGCAGTTGTTCTTAGTTGGTTTGGATGAAGCAAATGCTCACTGAGTACAATGTCCCACAGGATGTCATGACATTGTACTGTGACAACTTAAGTGCAATCAACATATCAAAGAATCCTATCCAACATAGCAGGACCAAGCATATTGATATCAGACATCATTTCATCAGAGATCTTGTAGAAGAAAAGGTGATTTCATTGGAACATGTAGCTACAAATCTGCAGTTGGCTGATATCTTTACCAAAGCATTGGATGCTACACAATTTGAGAACTTAAGGGGAAAATTGGGAATCTGCTTATGTGAGATTTAGCAGTTATGGAGATGTGCCAACATGTCATATGACATTGTGTGGCATAAGCACCAGATGGCAACATCAGTCTGGTCAAGAACCTTGTGTATTCCATTCCTAATAATTTGCAATGTAACGGCTACTTATATAATAACAGTTTATAATCAGCTATCCATATTCTCATCATCCTATCAAAAGCGAATCACATTATCTAGCTGTTCTTCAGAAATCATCAACCCTAACACTCTTCATCCATCTTCTTTGACAATGTCTCAAAACCCTAACATTCCTGAAGAAATTCTCAACAAAGAAGATGTGGTCCATGCAACCCTTATTTTTGTGGTACCCATGGAGTCAACCCCATTGGACGAAATAAGAGGAAGTGTTCCTCATGCTAAAAAGCCAAGAACTCCAAAAAGGGCAAAAGATCAAGTCTGCAGCAAATCCAAAGGCATTCCTTCACCAGCAAACATGCCTCAGAAATCTTCTGAATATGTGGATGCTTCCATAAAGGAGTTGGTTACCAAGATCCTTTCTGAACAGAGAGTGGTTAGTGGCATTTCTATTCCTCTGAACACCATGCCTGCCCCTCAAGAAGATCAAACTCAAGCTACAAAGGACACTCCTGCTCAACAGGATGTCCCAATAGATGTTGGAACATCTGAGGATGAGAAAAAGACCTCATCTGATGCTGTTGTAGAAGAATCTGAGGACCAGAAAAAGGCCTCAAATGAAAGTGGTGAGGAAGAATCTGAGGATCTGACCAAAGCCTCAACTGAAGAGCATATCTCTGCTGATCAACCAGCTGAAGAGGAGACTGCTCAATCTCCTCCTGTTGTGAACCTAGAGCAGGATTCTGATACAGAGATCATTGCCTCTGTAAGACCTAGCATAGCCAAAAGGCTCAGGACTAGGAAAGAAAAGATGCAAGCAGGACATGCAATTCCTGAGAAGAAACAAGCTACCCCAAAGAAAGACAAGGCCAAAACTGTCTTTGGTCCTACAAAGCAATGTAGCAAAGTCCAAACACAAAAGAGGAAAGCTGTCACCCCATCAGACTCAGATGTTGAAGCAGGTGTCCCAACATCTCCTCCAAAGAAGAAACCAGCACCCTCTAGGGCTTCAACTGCTGTTCCAGAAGCTCCCTTGGACAACATCTCATTTCATCATGTCTCAAGTGTTAACAGATGGAAGTTTGTATACCAAAGAAGGGTTGCACTTGAAAGAGAGCTGAGCAGTAATGCACTTGAGTGCACTGAATTAATTGACCTCATCTCTGCTGCTGGCCTCTTTAAAACAGTCTCCAATATCTCTCCCTGCTATGAGCTTCTTGTCAAAGAATTCATAGTCAATCTTCAGGAAGATTGTGCCAATGGTAAGTCTTCTGAATTTAGAAAAGTTTTTGTTAGAGGCAGGTGTGTAGAGTTCTCTTCTCAGATCATCAACCAATACCTTGGAAGAGAGTCTGATGGACCAAATGAGCTAGGAAAGACTGATAATCAAGTCTGCAAGGTGATCACTGCAAACCAGGTCAAGGCTTGGCCAGTTAAAGGAAAGTTTTCAGTGAGCATGCTGACAAGAAAATATGCCATGCTGAACAGGATTGGTACAGCAAACTGGGTGCCTACCAATCACACATCATCAATATCCACTGGCTTGGGCAGGTTTATTTATGCAGTGGGCACCCAAACTAAGCTGGATTATAGTGCCTACATATTTGATCAAACCTTGAAGCATGCTAGCTCATCTGCCACAAAGTTGCCAATAGCTTTTCCTTCCTTGCTGTGTGGTATAGTGCTAAGTCGGTACCCTGGAATCCTCAATGAGAAGGACACAGTCTGCAAAAGAGAAAGCCCTCTGGCTTTTCACTACAAGTTGTTCCTAAGTCATCATGCAGCAGATGTTGAAGCACCCTCTGGGACATCTGCAGGCCCTTCAACTGCCAAGACTCCAATCTCCAAGGCTGCATTGATTTCTGAACTGAAGAGTACTTGCAAAGAACTTGAAGCAAGGAAGCTGAAACTTGAGGAAATCATCCAAAGGCTGGAGAGTGAAGGTGATCAGAAAGCTGCTTCTGATGAAGAAACTGAGGATGATGAAGAAACTGAAAGTGAAGAGTCTGAGTGATTAACTGTATGTGAGGACAAATGTAATGACAACTGCATTGTAATTTAGATTTAGTCTCTTTGGCCCCAAAATTTGTTTCTAACAAGGGGGAGAACAACACCAACAACAATGTAATGTTGTTTGATTATGAATGAAAAATCTGTTTGCTTCTGAACTGAATAAGTGTGTTTTTTTTTCTGTTGCAACAAGACTGGATACATATATGTTTGAGGGGGAGTAATCCCAAATATGATTCAACAGAAAAGTAATGCTATACTCTGATAAAAGATCTTCTGCTGCACTCTGAAAAATCAGAAAAGAATGTTAGCCAAAAATTAGCCAAAGGGGGAGTTTGTAGATGTCTAGAATTGGCAGAATTTTTGACCAACAAGAAATATTGAATTCAGTTCAGAATGTCCTGTCAGATGTTGGGACATTATTAAACAGAGTATAAGAACTTATTTCAGGATGTCTCACCAGATGTTGGGATATTTGGTAAATGACTTAAGTTCAGTTTTTCAGGATGTCCTAACAGATGTTGAGACATCTCAAACCTGCTACCAGAATTAATTAATGACTAATTGATCTGAGATATTTAAGGAAAGTTATCTGGAATTAATTATGGATGGATAAAAACAGAACAAGGCGCATCTGTAGGGAGTTTTATTATGAGAATTCAGATTAATCAGAAGAACTAAATCACCTAGAATCTAGGAAGTAACAAACCCTAAATTCAAGGTGGAAGCTGCATGCTTTTAAGACTGGATTAACCTACAGAAAGCCCAAATTACAAACACCTATTTAATCAACAGAAACTCACAGAATTGAGCACGAATTCCAGAAGACCAAATAGGGTGTTTATTGTTTTAATAGCAGGTTGTTTTTATTGTACCACTTTATGAGCTTTTAAGCATAAGTGCATTTGTGACTTGATTGAAACTGTGAAGTAAGATCAAGCTGTTTTGTTTGAAGAATGTCTTCAATTTTATTAAACTTGTAAACAAGATCACTGTGTGATTGAGGGGGAGTGAGTTGGTACTCATATCTAAGTTGTGTCTTAGGTAGAAATTGCATTGGGTAGATATTAAGTGAAAGATTAAACTGGGTTGTTTAACTCTAGAATTAATATTACTTATAGTGGATTTCCTCCTGGCTTGGTAGCCTCCAGATGTAAGTGTGGTTATACACTGAACTGGGTTAACAAACTTCTGTGTTGTTTAATTTTCTTGCACTTTAAGTTTTGGTTAAATCTGTCAAGTGTTGGGATATCTCATAGGACATCTCATACCTGATCACAGAATTTCAGCGCCGTTGAGGCAGCTAATAAGAATATCAAGAAGATTATGCAGAAGATGGTAGTCACATACAAGGACTAGCATGAGATGCTACCATTTGCCTTGCATGGGTACCGCACGTCAATCAGAACATCCACTGGGGCAACACCGTATCAGCTTGTGTATGGTATGGAAGCAGTCCTACCTGTTGAAGTTGAATTACCCTCCCTACGGGTACTGATGGATGTTATGCTAAACGAAGCAGAGTGGGTCCGGTCCCGATACGAACAACTGAGTCTGATTGAAGAGAAAAGATTGGCTGCAATCTGTCATGGGCAGTTGTATCAGAAAAGAATGAAGAGAGCCTTCGATCAGAAAGTTAGGCACCGAGAGTACCAAGTAGGGGATCTTGTGCTGAAAAGAATCCTCCCTCCGCATACAGACCACAGGGGCAAGTGGACTCCGAATTATGAAGGACCACTGATGCTCAGTACTATGGATGGTGAAGACTTCCTGTCCCCTATGAATTCAGATGCAGTTAAAAAATACTTCGCATAAAATGACCCGCTGGACATAAAAACAGAATGTAAGTCCAGGCAAAAATAGGGCATCCCGGCGAGTCAAAAACAGAATAAAAGACTCGGGCAAAAATAAGGGAAAATAAACAAAAAATGTACACCCGCTGAGTTGAAAAGCCGCATTGGACAACTCAGGCAAAAATGGGTATCCCGATGGATTGAAAACCCGAAAGGGCGATCCATGCAAAATAAGGGAATAAGCGAACAACTGCATTCTGAATTCGTCTGTATCACCTACAACTTGGTAAACCTCGAAAGGATCAAGCTTCTGTCAGAATCAGCCTTCTTCAGAAAGAAAGACGAGAAGAACGTCAAATGTCATACGAGTCATAGCAAAAGGGAAGCTCCTCAAAGCGTCACCAGCATTGCCAGCACCTTTTGTTTCTCAATTTACAACAAATCTCCTCATTTTAGGGGATTTGTTTCCTTGACTGTATCTTGCCAATTCAGGGCGTGTGAATTAATAAAATCAGATTTTCAGTCACGTCTCGTCTCGTACATTTTATTTTCATTTGCAAAATGTCCGATGTCTATAGGATACTGATTGCATAAATACAGATGATTCTCTTCTAAAGAATATGTGCTTGCAGGAAATATATTTACCCTCGGGAGTGTCTAACTCCTATGACGGAATCCAGTAAGGGATACCTCGGGATTACTTGTGCGTTTCTCTATCTTTGCAGGATTGCAGGTATCCAAAATGCGACATGGGGCATGTAAGTTTCATCCCAGCAAGCTGGCAAATCCACACTCAGTCTTAGCACTCAAAGTGTTTTCTCCCCAGCTGAGTTGCCACTTGTTGTTTCTCCCTAGCCGAGGTGTCAATCATTCCTCCTTCTCAGCTATGTATTGAAGCCAGGGAACCACTTCCCCACAGAGTTTCAGCCTCTATCCAGAAAAGCAACGCACGAAGGAATCACCACAAAGTGACGAAAGCTTTTACAAACCCCAGCTGGGTCCCTCATTACCAAGGATAGGTCTAACAGTGACCTACTCCCCCAAGCAGTTGCATCTCATCAGATCTACCAATGATCTCATCCCCAGCTGGGATTTCCACTTCAAACAGATCGGCCAGGGATCTTCGTGGCATCGGGATCCGAATCCCGGATCGTTATCTTTGCATAATCATGGCATTCACATCATATCCACCCCACAAAGCGTAGCATTCCGTCTAATACGGAGCATTACGGCAAAAATCAAACATATTGCATAATCATAAGCCATGTTCTGAATCAAACACTTGTGAATAATGACAATCCATCAGCAATATACAGAATACTCCCCAGATCCCCCAGCAGAGAGCTAAGGCTAAAGCAGTTACCGTGCACTCACAAACATCAGTATATACTCCTTTTGGCACCCGTCCGTGTCATATCCCCAGCAGAAAGTCAAAAGCATCCTCTTTGCACTCACAGATACATATATATACAATTCCTTGATGCTCGTCTGTGTTACCTTCCCCAGCACAGTAACCTAAACACTTTGTAAAAACATATACTTGTTTATAATATACCTTTTGACACTCGTCTGTGTCACTCTCCCCAGCAAGTTAAATACTCATCTATACACCACTCGTACTTATTTTACTTATACAGATACTCGTCCGTATCTTGTATACACCATTTATATCCCCGCAGATTCAACACTAGTCCTTGTTCTTTGTTAACCAGTTGGTACTCGTCCGTACCAACATCTCAGAACATGCGTCAAGCGTTTGTTTCTACCTGATACTCGTCCGTATCATGGTCTTAGGGATGCTTGTCCGCATCTTTAATCCATACACGTGTCAAACACGCTTGTCTTCTTGAGTATAGACACTCTTCTGTGTCTACTATTCCCCAGAAGAGTCCCCTCAGAATCAACACTCGTCCGTGTTCCTTGTTAACCAGTTGATACCCGTCCGTATCATCATCTCTGAACACGTGTCAGTATCTGTTTCTACCCGATACTCGTCTGTATCGTAGTCTTAAGGATGCTCGTCCGCATCTTTAATCTATACACAGCGTCAAAACACTTATACTCTTTATTTCTTGGATATAAACACTCGTCCGTGTTTACTATTCCCCAGTAGATCGCCAGCAAAAAAAAATTTCTTTTTATCTGACGTTCGTCCTACGTCATGATAAACCTTGAGAGCAGCCGTCCCCTGCTAGGTGATCGTCCTTCACCTCTTGATGATCGTCCTTCATCATGCTCATCCGATGGCCGTCCCCATCGTTGATCTTTTCTATCCGACATTCGTCCTATGTCGTGATTTTTAGCAGCCGTCCCCTGCTAAGGTGATCGTCCTTCACCTCTTGATGATCGTCCTTCATCATTTTATCCGATGGCCGTCCCCATCGTTGATCTTGTTATCTGACATTCGTCCTATGTCATGATAAACCTTGATAGCAGCCGTCCCCTGCTAGGTGATCGTCCTTCACCTCTTGATGATCGTCCTTCATCATGCTCGTCCGATGGCCGTCCCCATCGTTGACCTTTTATCCGGCATTCGTCATATGTCGTGATTTTTAGCAGCCGTCCCCTGCTAGGTGATCGTCCTTCACCTTTTGATGATCGTCCTTCATTATTTTATCCGATGGCCGTCCCCATCGTGGATATTTTTATCTGACATTCGTCCTATGTTATGATAAACCTTGAGAGCAGCCGTCCCCTGCTAGGTGATCGTCCTTCACCTCTTGATGATCGTCCTTCATCATGCTCGTCCGATGGTCGTCCCCATCGTCGACCTTTTATCCGGCATTCGTCCTATGTCGCGATATTTTCGATAGCCGTACCCTGCCAGGTGATCGTCCTTCACCTTAGATGACCGTCCCTCATCTTAACCCTTTCGGAGCAGCCGTCCCCTGCTAGGTGATCGTCCTTCACCTTTGATGACCGTCCCTCATCATTATTTCATTTATTCTTTAACCCGATGGTCGTCCCCGTCGTGGTCCCTTTTCCTTTTCCTGATGATCGTCCTTCATCAGTTTAGCCCGATGGTCGTCCCAATCGTTGTTTACATTACTTTATGAACCTGATGACCGTACCTCATCATTTATGTTTACCTTTAATCCCCAGAGAATCTTATAGCTTTATTGTGATGGCCGTCCCCATCATAATCTCGTATATCCCCAGCGTGTCGGCCGTCCCCGTCATTGCTTTATTTCCCGCATTTTCCCAGCATGTCGGCCGTCCCCGTCATTTTTTTATCCCCAGTAGTCGTCCTCCGTCGCCCGCACTTTATAATATACTTTATTTTCCTTTACAATCTATATCCCTTTTCTTCTTCATTCTGTGAGTGCAAATTTTGGACTGTCTTTGGTATCCAACCACAAGTTATCTTGTTCGCCTGATAAGCCGTCGCTTACATCCTGCACAGCTAACTCATGTTTGAATAGGGGCAGTTGTAAACACCCCAAATTTTCCCTCACCCATTCACACCATGGCTTGTGATCATTTTTCATATGCATAAATCCAATCATAGCATCTCATACCACATTTTTGATTCATTGCATTGTTTCAAAGTCATCTGCATCTAGGGTTTGTGATCTGAGCAATCCAAGAGCTTCTTGAGCCACTCCAAAGGTCATCAATCATTTCAAAGGGGTCCATGTATGTTCAAACATCATATTATATCCTTTCAAGGTCAAGAATGTCAAAGAATCACAAGAACTGAAAATGGCATGGAAGCAGAGCCAGGTTTGACTGCACAGATGACCTAGAATTAGGGTTTTGGTTTCAAAGGCCATAACTCCAAATTTTTTGGTCATTCTTGTTTCTATTGGTCTCTATATGGTATAGGGAGTATGCATATCAATTTTCATGAAGAAATTCCATGGGGAAGTCATCTGATCAAGAGTTGACTTTTCAAGCAAGTCAGTGTAAAATCAGGGCATCTGAGGCCCTCAATGACCCAACCAAAGGGTGTTCTTCATCATTTTGATTGTATATGATCTTTATTTGATCATGGAAGATGTAAGAAGTTCACAAATTTGAAGAATTTCAAGTCTTTTGCAAAGTTGACTTTTTGGGAAAGTTGACTTTTTAATGAAATTGCCATTTTGGGAAACTTTTTCAACCCTTGCTTTTTGATTCAACAATGCTTCAAATGGAAAAACTTTGGTCATGAAAGTTGTAGAATGGATCATTCCCTTTTCAAAAAGTACAAGAACATGACCTAATTCATTTTGGATCAAAAGTTATGGCTTGTCAAAGTTAGCAAAAATCACAAAATTTGAAGTTTTCTACCAAAGAGGCAAAGTTGCAAATTCACTTGTCAAGGCAAATTGAGCTATCAAACAAACTTCTAATCTTCATACAAACATGTACCAAGGCCTAAAAGTCAGATTGCACCAAAAGATCACTCATTTTTATGGCTTATGGAGCAAGATTTCTCAAAGGAAGCAAAGGTGAGGCAAGTTGCAAAAACTCACTCAAGTGTGAATCCACTTGCTTGCTGACTCCACAACCAATCCAATGGCTCTCCACACATCTTACTGCGCAGGACACCCCATTTGTCCTTGGCTAGCTAGTAGCCCATGCCTCTCTTACACAAACTTGACATTTTGGCAACTTGAGCCATACCAATCACTAAAGCACACATCAACTCATCTGACCAATCCCATTAGTTTATGCAAACAAAAAGCAAGCCAAAACACATACAACACAAGCCTGAAAGCACACACAACCGAGCTCTCTCATTTTCACACCATTTTTGCAAAAGCATTCGAAACTGATTGCACAAGCCTAAAACACACAAACCAACTTCACAAATCAACTCAGAACGCTTCACTGATCACAAAGCACCCATCACCATAGCCTGAAATCCTCAGAATCAGAAACACGATTTCTGCCCCTCATTGAGCAGAACTTCAGCCATCTTTCAAACCAACCATTACAAACTTCAAACAAGCCTTGAAAGCTTCTCAGGAGGTCCAGGGGAGTTGATTGCAAGCAAGACATCAGCCAGAAAGTGCCAGAAACCAAAGCTTCGATTCAGGTAGCCATGGAAATTCATTTTTCCAGAACTCTCTTTTCTTGTTTCTGAAATGATCTATATGCTTCCCTGAGTTCATTGAACTTTTTATTTTTGAAAATGATTGAGTATTGAGTGTGTATTGCTTCTCTGAAAGTTTTGCCATTTTTGCATTTTTGTTTCGAATCATGGTTTTGAGCAAGAAGAAATGAGTTTTGAGGTTGGATTCTTGTTCTAGAGGGCTTAGGGATCATTTCTGGAGATTTGGGGGGTTTGATTTGACCTAGGGAGTGTTTTGGAGATTTTCAGGGAGGGAGGTCACCGGAGAAGACGACCGGAGCTCGTCTCCGGTGACCTGAAAGTAATTAGGGCTAATTAATTAGGGTTAGCCAGGTTTGAATGTGAACCCTTGATCTGGTTGACTTAGTCAATCTCCCGCGCGCATGAATGGCCTAGATTCCTCACTTAACCCTAATCTCATTTATTTAATTTAATTAATTAGGATTTGTCAGTTTGAATTCCAGCCACAGGATCTGGCGCGCACTCAACAAACCATTTCCCAGATTCAATCCTGGCCTCTCTTTCTGCATACTTCTCCTATTTTAATTTTTATTTCATTTATTTTGTATTTTATTTGCACATTTTATTAAAAATAGTAAAACATTTTCAAAAATTCTGAAAATTTTCATACAAACTTTTATTAAATTTCAGAAACCAAAAACATTTTTATTTTTATTTTTTGCATTAAAAAATATTTTTAAATCATTTAAAAGTTTATTTTTAATTAATTAATGAGAATTAATTAATTAAAAATACTTTTAGGTATTTAAAAGTCACCAAAAAATTCATGAAACCTTTAAAATCATTTAGAAACATTGTCCAACCCTCAAACCAAATTTCTTTTTTGATCTTAATGCATTTTGATAATTTTCCATGGAATTAATTCTATTTCAAAGCATTATTTTGATCCAATGTTCAAAAATTCATTTCTGCCTAGCCTTTGAGAGTTGGACTTTGATTCTTTTTGCATTGCATCTTGCATATCATGTAGTTTGTAGGATTAAATTGGCATGAATTGATCTTGCATTTCCCATTTGTTTGACATTTTTCTTGTCAGGGTACCCTAAAACCCTAGAAATCTTAGGAAATTCATAACTTTCACTAGGTTAAGAGTTAGAACCCCTCCTTTGGGCAGTGAGTTTGTATAGGTTTAGGGTTCCTTTGAATGCATTTTCAATTTTTTATCTTGATGTTTGCTTCTGATTTTGGTTTTTGTTTTGTATATTGATCATAAACCCTAATTTGGGTTTCCTTTTGCATTCATCTTGCATTTGCTTGTATACCATGACTTGCCATGACATTCTATGCATCCATTTGATTCATTAGACATCTTAAGGCATATTAGAAGCATGTTTGATCATTGCATCTTTCATTTGCCATGTTGTATGCCATTTGCATTCCATAACTTTTCATGTACATTCATGGTTCTAAGCATGCTTCCCTTGCATCAACATGTTCATATGATCATCCTCATGCCTTGATTCATGTTTGCATCATCTCATAGCATCATTAACATCATATTTATGCTTCTGGTTTTGATTTGCATCATGCCACCTCATCTCATTTTGCATTGCATTGCATTTCTTTCACTAACTTTTCAGGTGGTAAGTCACTTTGAGAAGTGAATTTGCCTTCACTTCTCACAATTTCTTTTCATCTCTCTTATGCATCATTGCTGCATTTTATCTTGTGTTTGAGATTGAGCTTGCTCTTTCTTCTTCTTCTTACTTTGTTTCTCCAAGTGACTTGCCTTCTTAAATGAATCAAGTTACTTTGCTCCTTTGCTCCTTTCATCTGCTTCCTGGTGGTTCCTCTGAAGATTTCTCTTGTTAATCTCACAAACCTTAGGAACAACCAAGCATGACAATAATTAGGGTTTTGATTAGTCCCCCAACTTAGTTTTACCTTTGTGTCTCATTGAGTCTTCTCTTCTCATCTCATAATCAGGAACTAAACCCTAAAGGCTTTAAGGCTTTGTGATTAAGTTTGTGCCTGCATCCTTCTATTAGGATGGAGTGTATAACTTTAATCCTAAGTGTTAAACCCTTAATGTGTTTAGAATCCTTTAATCAATTCATCTAATAATCACTAAGACATCAAGCTTGTAACTTGGGCCTTACATTAGGGTTCTAATTCTTCCTTAACTGGTTAAGAAGGACTAACCCTAGTGTTAATGGACAAGTCCCCCTCAAGTTTGTCTTACAAACCATAAAAATATTTTCTTCATCTCATCATTAACTAAAATCCACTTAATCAAGGCTTTGTTTTGTCATGAGTTTAATCCCTAATCATGGATTAAGTTGAGGAGTTTTCCTCAGCTTAAACATTCTCATCTATTATCCTTCTATTAGGATGGTGTAATGAGTCTGTTTAATCCTTGATTATGACTTAACCTCATTACTTAACACTAAACAAAAACACCAAAAACATCTAAATAATCACAAGTAGGTTAATGATCTTAATCCTGCATCAAAGGTGATTAAGTGTGAGAAGCTGACTTCACACTTAAGGTATTCTCATTACCCCTAATCAGAGGGAAGATGTGATGAGTTTACTAAACCCATTGGTTTAGGCTTAAGCTCATTTTCTTATGACAAACCTCAAATAGAAATAAAAGATTGAAAACTCAAAAACAAACAATAATCGTCTCCTTCGGGATTCTTTTCTCATCACCTTCACTCATAAGCGAGAACTCGCTTCTTCCGTCTAATGCAAGACAGTTTGCACCTGAGCCAGACAGGTCATACACTTGAGCATGTACAAGTAAGCAGTTCACAAGTCAATTCACCTTTCAGTCTCTTTGGGTCGAACTACGGTGTTCTGACTTCCTCATTGCACGAGAGGATACGTAGGCATAACTTAACAGTTATCGAACAAAAGTCTCTGTATATTCCCCCTCCTTCTAGCATCTTTCTTTAAGCCTCATGATCTTGAGCATTTCACCCTTATTCTTACACTGACACTTCACTTGTACACTTCACACTTCTTTTACACTGACACCTGTACATCTTTTTCCAGCTCTTTTATACACAAATTGCACTGACACTACCCCTTTAAAACACAAATCTTTTAAGCGTGGATCCCGTCGAGTACGGCGGACAACCTGGGTGCTAATACCTTCCCAGGTTGTGACCAACCCCCTTTCTCAGTCTCTCTGGTTCGCAACTGTCTTATCCATATTTTTCTAGGTCTATGCAGCATTACCTTTCCTTCGGGATAAAAATGCCTAGCTGGCGACTCTTTTCTTTTCCTGTGAGTTCACTTCTGTGTGTTCTCACACCCTCCTTTCGTCGTCCGTTCGCGTCTGTTCCATATTTGAGCTCAGTCTCATCTATCGGGAGTGACACGATGGTCGTCCCCATTGTTGATCTTTGTTATCCGGCATTCGTCCTATGTCGAGATAATCCCCAAGAGCAGCCGTACCCTGCTAGGTGATCGTCTTTCACCTCTTGATGATCGTCCTTCATCATGCTTATCCGATGGTCGTCCCCATCGTTGACCTTTTCTATCCGGCATTCGTCATATGTCGCGATAGTTTCAGCAGCCGTCCCCTACTAGGTGATCGTCCTTCACCTTTTGATGGTCGTCCCTGTCTCGGTTTATTTACCCTTTAACCTGATGGCCGTCCCTGTCAGGGCTTTCTCATTTCTTTAATCCCCAGAGAGTTTTGTTTATTTACCCGATGTCCGTCCCTGTCGTGTTCTTTTCCTTTATCCTGATGATCGTCCTTCATCAGTTCACCCGATGGTCGTCCCCGTCGCGGTCTCTTTATTTCCCAGCATGATGGTCGTCCTCGTCATTGCTTTGCTTACCGTTTCTCATCCCCAGCAGTCGTCCTCTGCTTGATGGTCGTCCTCCATCGCTTTCATTTGATACTCATACAATACTGCCTGTTACAATTTATATCCATTTTCTTCTTCTCCACAGTGAGTGCAAATTTCGAACTGTCTTTGGTATTCAACCACAAGTTATCCTGTTTGTTTGTTAAGCCAGACGCTTACACCCGACACAACTAACTCATGCTTGAATAAGAGCAGCTGTAAACACCCCAAATTTTCCCTCACTTTTTCTCACACCATGGCTTGTGATCTTTCATATTGCATTTGCATAAACATCTCATTACATCTCACATTGCATAAACAACTTCATCAAATCACTGCATAAGCTGCATCTAGGGTTTGTGATCACATGAATCCAAGAAGTGATCTGAGCTATCTCAAAGGCCTTGAAGCTTGTCAAGAGGGTCCATGTGTGTTTTATGATCATCTTATGCTCCCCAGAGTTCATTAAAGTCAAGATATCACAAAGCATTGCAAAGGCATAGAGGCAGACTGAAGATTTCCTGCATAGATGACCTAATATTAGGGTTTTGGTTTCCGAGGCCTTACACCCAATTTTTTTGTTCATTCTTGATTCCATTGGTCTTAACATGTTATAAGGAGCATGTGTACCAAATTTGATGAATAAATTCATTGTGGAAGTCATATGATCAACTGATAACTTATTGTGCAAGAAAAGTCAGAATCAGGGCATCTGAGGCCACCACCAATGGTACCAAAGGGTCATCTTCATCATTTTGAGGTTCCATGATCTTTATTTGATCTTAGAAGTGGTTAGAAGTTCACAAGATTGAAGAATTTCAAGCCATTTGCAAACTTTCCATTTTTGGACATGACTTGCAATGAAAACATTCCATTTTGGGAAAGATTTTCAACCTCCTCTCTCTTGATAAAAAAGGCTTCAAATGAAAAATATTTAAACATGAAAGTTGTAGATTGGATCTTCCCATTTTCAAAAAGTACAAGAACTCCTCTTGATTCATCCTAGAACTCAAGTTATGGTGCTTCAAAGTTGGGAAAAATCTTATAATTTTCAAGTATGTGCCAAAGAGGGATTTTTGCAAAACCAAGTTTTAGGACTTCTTGTGACCTCTAATTGATCTCTAAGCATCATAACATGATAATGCAACATATTTGGACCAAAATCATGCCTTGGATCACAAGTTTCTATGAGCCATTTTCACAAAATCTCAAAGAGGGAAAAATTGCAAAACATATGATATCTCTTGCATCAAGTGGTACAGATCCTCAAATCCAATCCAAAGGCCATCCTTGAATAAAGATGAGGCAGGACAAGCCTTGTGATCTCCTCTGACCCGTGTCATGCTCATAGTTGCCAAACTTTGACTTTTTGCAAAACACACCATACCAATCACATTATGCCACCACCCACTCTCTGGCCAATCACAATTGTTTATGTGAACCTCATGGACCTCAAACATAACAACATTGAAGCCTGAAAGAAGCCATACACTCAGAATCACAAAACTTGCAAAAAACTTCATTCCTTCGAATCTCTCAATACAACCATCAAAACTCAAAACTTTCTTCACCATTCATCTCCACATCACTCATAGAACACAAAACACCCTTCACAATGCCCTGAAAACCACTGAATCACAAACACGATTTCTGAGTTATCAGAACTGAAACACACAAACCAAGCCATATAAACTCCATATAAGCCTTTTAGAAGCATCAGGGTGATCATTGGAGTGGGTTTGCACAAGGAAGAGGTCCAAAAAGCTCAAAGTTGCAAAGCTTCAACTCAGGTAGTCACCAAGAACATTTTTTCCAGAACTCTCTTTTTAAGTTATAATATTAATCTACACGCTCCTCTGATCATCATGATGTGTTTGGTTTTGAAAATGAGTGGAAAATAAGCATGTATTGACCTTCTGAAACTTTGCTCGTGTTTTATTGTTTGCTTTGATTCAACTGATTCATGAAAAATAAATTGTTTTTGTTTATGAATTCTTTTTGTATGATGTTTGTGGGTTGATTCTGGAGAGTTTGGAACATTTTCATGGCATGTGGAGAGAGTTAGAGTGAGAGAGTGGCCGGAGAAGACGACCGGAACACTGTTTCGGTCACCTGGAAAAGATTAGGGCTTAATCTCATTAATTAGCCAAGTTTAAATTCTGACCCTTAGATTTGTTTTACCCGCGTGTGTGGACGGACCAGATCCACTTATTAACCCTAATCTTTAATTAATTAATTTAATTAATTTCAATTAGTCAAATTCAATCCTAGCCTTATAAACACGCGCCAAGTCACCCCAACTTCAAATCCTGGCCTTTGATTTTGCATACTTTTCATTTTTATTTTTATTTTTCATATTTCTTTTCATATATTTATTAAAAATAGCAAAAATATGTTTAAAAATCTCATTTACTTCATTTTCACTTTAAATATTTTTCTAAACTCAAAAATATTTTTATTTTTAATTTTTGCATTAAAAAAGTATTTTTAAATCATTTAAATGTTTTATTTAATTAATTAATTAATTATAATTAATTAATTAATTAAAAATACATTTAGGTATCTAAAAATCATAAAAAAAATTCATGAAGCATTCTTAGGCATTTAGAACAATTTACAAACTCATCACACAAATTTCTTTTTAGGTTTGATCATGTTTTCACAATTTACTTTGAATTAGGGTTCATGAAATTCACATTTTTCTAACCCTAACTTGAAAAAATCATTTCTGATCAACCATGATGAGTTTGAACTTGATTCTTTTTGAATTCATTCACACTTTGCATCTAGTATCTTGGTTATTTATCTCATAATATTTCATTGCATTTTCAAATTGATTTGCATTTTTCCTTTAAGAGCACCCAAAAACCCTAGGTAACTTAGAAAATTCATAACTTTCTCTAGGTTTAGCTTCTGACCTCCACCTTTGGGGAGTGTTCTTATGTGTGTTTAGGGTTTGTTTGAGTTCATTTTCAAATTTTATCATGATGTATGCTTCTGTTTTGGTTATGTGCATCTCATACATTCATAAAACCCTAATTTTCTATGTTCATTTGCATTCACCTTTGCATCTCATCATCATATGAACTTGCCATGACATTCCAAGTTCTTGTATGCCATATTAGACATCTTAATACATGTTAGAACTTTGCTTGATCATTTCATCATTCATTTGGTATGCTTTGCATTCATTTTATTTCATGAACATCCATGTGTTTTCAAGCTCCTAACATGCATTGCTTTGCATCTCATCCTTGTATGATCATTCATATGCATCATGTATATCTTTGCATCATTCCATAACACATTTGCATAGAATATTCACTTCTGGTTTTGGTCTTTGCACCTTCATTTGCTTTATTTCCTTTAGCTTTGCATCTAATGCATTCACACTAACATTTCAGGGGCTTATGGTAAGTTGTTTGGGATGTGGATTTGCCTTCACATCCTACCTCTTCTCTTCTCCTCATTTGCATATTTACATGTCTTTGAAGTCAAATTGCTTCACTTGTGATTTCTTGCTCCTATCTCTTTCTCTTAGGTTACTTATCTTCTTCAGGAAGTAAGTAAACTATTCTCCTTTCTCTTCTCTTTTCATCTGCTTCTCCTTCCTTGGTGGCCTCCTGGAGATCTTTCTTTAAGCCTCACAAACCATAGGAACCACTAAGCATGATAACTTTAGGGTTGTATATAGTCTCCCCTAGTATTTTTCCTTTGGGTCTCCTTGAGTCTTTTTTCTCATCTCATAATCAGAGGCTAAACAGTTAAAGCTTTAGGACTTTGAATTAGGGTTATGCCTGCATCCTTATCTTAGGATGGCGTGTATAACTTTAATCCTTAGTGTTAAACCTTTAATTTGTTTACACCTCTTAATCAAAACACCTAATAATGATTAAGACTTAAGCTTGTAACTTGGGCCTTATATTAGGGCTATATCTCTTCATTTTGGTTAAGAGGGACTAACCCTAGTGTTTAATGGACAAGTCCCCCTCAAGTTAGTCTTACAAACTTAAAACTCACTTTTTAATCTCACTCTTTAATTAAAATCCACTTAATAAAGGCTTGTTATCTAATTAATTTAGTCCCTAACCATGGATCAAGTTGAGGAGTCTTTCTCAGCTTAAGTGTTCTCATCTATCATCCTTCTCTTAGGATGGTGTAATGAGTTCACTAATCTTTGATTAGAGATTAAACTCATTACTTAACACTAAACAAAACCCAAAAACATCTTAATAATAACAAGTAGGTTAATGATCTTAATCTTATATCATCATGGTAATTAAGTTGAGATTCTCATCTCACACTTAAGTAGGCTCATTATCCCTAATCAGGGTGGATATAATGAGTTTACAACCCTTGATTTAGGCTTAAGCTCATTATCCTATGCAAAACACCAAAAAACAATAAAAAACTGAAAACACAAAAAAAAACAATAACCGTCTCCTCCGGGATTCTTTTCTAATCATATTCACTCTGAAAACGAGAACTCTCTTCTTCCGTCTAATGCAAGACAGTTAGCACTCGAGCCAGATGAGTCACACACTGGAGCATAGACAAGCAAGCAGTTCACAACAAATCATTCCAGTCTCTTTGAGTCAAACTATGGTGTTCTGACTTCCTCATTTCACAAGAGGATACATAGGCATAACTTAACAGTTATCGAACAAAAGTCTCTTTGTCTTCCCCCTCTCCTCCTTCCAGTTCTTTTTCCTTAGCCTCAGTTTTAAGCACTCACCTTCTTTTTTTTGCACTGACACTCTGTATATCCTTTTCTCCCTAGCTTTTTATACACAGTTTAGCACATACACTACCCCCTTTTAAACAGAATCAAGTAAGCGTGGATCCCGTCGAGTATGACGGACGATCTGAGTGCTAATACCTTCCCAGGTCGTAACCAACCCCCTTTCTCAGTTTCTTAGGTTCGCAACCGTCTTATCCATACCCTTCTAGGTTTATGCAGCATTACCTTTCCTTCAGGATAAAAATGCCTAACTGACGACTCTATTAAACCTTCAACCTCCAACATCGCCGACCGTCCGCGTCTGCATCGGGACAAGAGTCAGGGGAGCGATATAGTGCCTTAAGATGATGTACAAACATGGTTCAAGTTTCATAAGCACAAGTATCATGAAGAATATCATTTGAAAAGAAAATAAAAGAAAAATACGAAAATATGAGCAAAATTCATTAAAAATAAAATTAAAAAATAAATTTATTTATTTAAATGTGTTATGATGATGTGTGAATTGTTGTAGAAGTTTTAGATGTGTTTTGGTATTTTTAAAAATAGAAAACCATAAAGTATGCAAAAGAAAATAAAAAATAAAGAAAATGAGGTAGCGGGTGCATACATAGTAATTACACAGTTATAAAATGATTGGGCTCAGAAATAGGGTGTCTGAAAAGCAAATCTCAACCTTGTCCATAAGTGCGTGTGTGTATGAAAATTATGATGGACTTCAGGAAATTAATTGACTCAATCAAGGCCCTAAGATGCAGTCAACAAGAGATGATCATGAATGTAGGCTAATCAAACGAACCAAAATGCATGCACACACAAGAAAACATGAACGCACGCACACGCATGAGGTCAAAGTCAGCAATTATGAAGAAAGAAAGTTTATGAGAAAATTTTGAAATGTGAGAGAAAAAGCTCGCGTTATGTTGTTCATGTGTGAGAAGTATCCATGAATATTATGGTGAGGATAATGATGTGCGATAATGGTGATGTATGTTGCAACTTGTTAAATAAGTTTCTTTTTGAAAAATTTCTTTTTCGGTGCATGGTATGTATGGAATGCATGTGATGTATGAATGGTGTCTAACCAAATGAGGCAAATGATGTAATTGTATTTGTATGCGTGTAAACAAGTTCAATCAACAACAACATTACCATAAGTTTCCAATTTTGGTCAGGAAGCACATAATGAAAGTGATGAACTTTGGAGATGAAATTCTTCATGTATGGCTCATGAAATAAGATGATTTTGCTGGCTATAGAAAGAAGACATGTAGTAGAACAAGTTTGAAGTTTGTATCAAAGCCAATGGATACCTCTAAGATGCTTGAAAACAACATAGAAATCAAGTGATAATTGTCGCTCCCACCAAATGAGGCTTAGGTCAAATGAGGTACAGACGCAAACAGTCGGCGAAAGGAGAGAGAACACACAAGGGTGAACTCAAAAGACAAGAGTCGCCAACTAGGCATTTTTATCCCTAAGGAAAGGTAATGCTGCATAAACCTAAGAAGAGATGGATAAGACGGTTGCAAACCAGAGAGACTGAGAAAGGGGGTTGGTTACAACTTGGGAAGGTATTAGCACCCAGATTGTCCGTCGTACTCGACGGGATCCACGCTTAAAAGATTTGTGTTTTAAAGGGGTAGTGTCAGTGCAATTTGTGTATCAAAGATGGAAAGAATGCAAGTGTCAGTGTAAAAGAAATGTGAGGTGTATAAGAGAAGTGTCAGTGTAAGAACAAGAATGAAATGCTCAGGACTGAGGCTTAAAGAATAATGCTGAAAGAGGGGGGAATATACAGAGACTTTTGTTCGATAACTATTAAGTTATGCCTACGTATCCTCTCGTGCAATGAGGAAGTCAGAACACCGTAGTTCGACTCAAAGAGACTTGAAAGATAAATTTGACTGATGAACTGCTTACTTGTCTATGCTCAAGTGTATGACCTGTCTGGCTCAGGTGCAAATTGTCTTGCATCAGACGGAAGAAGCAAGTTCTCATTTGTGAGTGAAGATGATGAGAAAAGAATCCCGAAGGAGACGATTATTGTTTGTTTTTGATGTTTTCAATCTTTTATTGCCTTTTGGAGTTTGTCATAAGAAAATAAGCTTAAGCCTAAACCAAGGGTTAGTAAACTCATCACATCCTCCCTCTGATTAGGGGTAATGAGAACACCTTAACTATGAAGTAAGCACCTCACACTTAATCACCATGATGTAGGATTAAGATCATTAACCTACTTGTGATTATTTAGATGTTTTTGTTGTTTTCGTTTAGTGTTAAGTAATGAGTTTAAGCCATAATCAAGGATTTAATGGACTCATTACACCATCCTAATAGAAGGATGATAGATGAGAACATTTAAGCTGAGGAAGGCTCCTCGACTTAATCCATGATTAGGGATTAACCTCATGACAAAACAAAACCCTTATTAAAGTGGATTTTAGTTAATGGTAAGATGAAGAAGTGATTTTTATGGTGTGTAAGACAACTTGAGGCGGACTTGTCCATTAACACTAGGGTTAATCCTTCTTAACCAGTTAAGGAAGAATTAGAACCCTGATGCAAGGCCCAAGTTACAAGCTTGATGTCTTAGTGATTATTAGATGGATTGATTAAAGGGTTTAAACACATTAAGGGTTTAACACTTAGGATTAAAGTTATACACTCCATCCTAATAGAAGGATGCAGGCATAAGCTTAATCACAAAGCCTTAAAGCCTTTAGGGTTTAGTCCTTGATTATGAGATGAGAAGAGAGACTCAAGGAAAACTCAAAGGAAAGAATCTAAGGGGGACTAAACAATCCTAAAATGTTATCATGCTTGGAAGTCCTAGGGTTTATGAGGCTTGCAAAAGATCTTCAAGAGAAAAGCAACCAGGAAGGAAACAAATGAAAGGAGAAAGAAGCAGAGAAAAGCAAGACAGCTTGCTTCACTTAAGAAGACAAGTTGCTTGAAGAAAGAAAGTGGGAAAGAGCATGAATGAGCAAGCTCACTCTAATACACAAGATAAAATGCAGCAATGATGCATAAGAGAGATGAGAAGGGATTATGAGAAGTGAAGGCAAATTCACTTCTCAAATACTTACCACCTGAAAAGTTAGCAAAAAGAAATGAAATGAAGTGAAAATGAGATGAAATGCAAAGATGAAAACCAAGGTCAGAAGCATAAACATGATGTTAAGGATGCTAAGAGATGATGCAAACACATGTCAAGAGTTGTGGATGATCATACAAGGATGAGGATGCAAATGAAGCATGCTTGAACCATAAAAGTTCATGAAAGTTGATGAAATGGAATGGACATATAACATGGCAAATGAAAGATGCAATGATCAAACATGATTCTAATATGTCCTAAGATGTCTTATATGTCATATGGATGCACAAAATGTCATGAAAAGTTCATGAATGCAAGTATATGAGAGATGGATACAAGTGAAGGCACAAATTAGGGTTTACATACAACGTGCATCACAAAAATTCAAAACCAGCAGCAAATGACATGATAAAAAATTGAAAATGGGATCAAAGGAACCCTAACCCTACACAAGTTCACTGCCCAAAGGAGGAGACCCAACTCTTAACCTAATGGAAGCTATGAATTTCTCAAGTCAACTAGGGTTTCAAGGTACCTCAAAAGGAAAAATGCAAATTAAATTGAAAATGGAAGATAAATTCAAACCAATTTTACCCTAGAAACTAAATGATATGAAGGATGCAATGCAAGAATAACCATCATCAAACTCTTCATGGTTAGGCAGAATGAATTTTTTCAAGTTAGGATCAAAATATTGCCTTTAAACAAATTTAATTCCAATGGAAATTGTCAAAATAGGTCAAGAACCAAAAAGAAATTTGTTTTGAGAGTTTGATAATGTTTCTAAATGTTTCAAAATGCAATGTGAATTTTTTGGTGATTTTTAAATACCTAAATGTATTTTTAATTAATTAATTTTCATTAACTAATTAAAAATAAACATTTAAATGATTTAAAAATGATTTTTAATGCAAAAAAATGAAAATAAAAATATTTTTGGGTTCTGAAAATTAATGAAATGTTTGACAAAAAAAATCAGAATTTTTCAATGTATTTTCCTATTTTTAAAAATTCGTGGAAGTTTAATATAAATAAAATGAAATAAAAATGAATAAAATGGAAAGTATGCAAATCCTGAGGCTGGGGTTTAAACAAATTTGGAGGGAATTGACTGGCGCCAGATCCTGTGGCCCAGATTCAAACTGGCTGAATTAAAACTAAAACCTAATTAATTAAGTTAATGACGTGGATTAGGGCTTAAGTGTGAGATCCAGGCCATCCAGCACGCGCGCGAAACTCCCATCGTACGCTCCACATTTAAACTAAGCCCTAATCACAGATTAAACCCTAATGACATTCAGGTCACCGGAGAAGAGCTCCGGTCGTCTTCTCCGGTGACATCTCTCCCTGAAAATTGCTATCTTCTTCCCTAGGTCATTTCTGGAGCTCTAAAGCTCCAGATTTGTTCCTCTCACTCCCCTAAACCTAAATCCAACCTCAAATGGAATTTATTTTCACTCCTAAACATGATTCGAAGCCAAGAACACAAGACTGTAAAACTTTCAGACAAGCCATACACCCTCATCTCTCCATCATTTTCAATAATTTCAAGTTCATTACACTCAGGGGATCAAACACAACCAATTAAGAACTTAAAATAGAGATTCTGGAAAAAAGTTTCAAGAGGATACCTGAGATGGAGCTTTTGCTTTTGGAGCTTTCTGGCCAGTTCCTTGCTTCCAATCACCTCTACTGACTTCCCTCAAGAGTTTGCAAAGCTTGTATGGAGTTTTTTATGGTTGGTTTGGGAGATTGATTCAGTTCAGTTCAAGGGGGGATCGTATTTGGTGTGTGATGGCTTTTGAGGCAAAGTAAGGGGTGGTTTGTGATCAGTGATGCATTCTAAGATGAATGGTGGAAGAAGTTTTAAGTTTGAGTTGCTGAGTTGAGAGATTCGATAGAAAATGCAAAGGGAGGGATTTTTGTGTATGCTGACTTGTGGGAGAGCTCAGGCTGTGTTGTGTGTTGTGTTGAGTTCCATTTAGTCCACATATCAAGCTGTGATAGGGCAGAGAGTTGTTGGTGGCACAGCTTGATTGGTATGGCTCAATTTGCATAAAGTCAACTTTTGTGTAAGAGGAGGTATGGGCTGGTTCAATCATGGTACAAGGGCATGTCTGCTGCAGCTGGATTCAAGGTTGACCATGGAAATGAATTCGAGGCCAATTTGCAAGTGGATTGGAGTTTATGTGAGGTTTTGCAATTTTCACAAAGTTTGGCCCTTTTATGATTTCTTAATGATCAAGGCATGGAAATGAACAAATCTTTGGTGCATTCTGAATTTTAGGTCATGACTTATGTTTGTGTGATAGTTAGAAGTCCATTTGAGTTACATTTTGCCTTGGCATGAGGTTTTGCAACTTTCCCTCTTTGGTACAAAAGTGAAAATTAAGTGATTTTGCCCAACTTTGACAAGCCATAACTTTTGATCTATAATGAACTAGAATGAGTTCTTGTACTTTTTGAAAATGGGAGGATTCACTCTACAACTTTCATGACCAAAGTTCTTTCATTTGAAGCATTTTTGAATCAAAAAGAGGAAATTGAAAAACTTTCCCAAAATGGCAAGTTTGCATTACAAGTCACTTTCCAAAAAAAGCAACTTTGCAAATGGCTTGAAATTCTTCAATTTTGTGAACTTCTAACATCTTCTATGACCAAATAAAGATCATACACATTCAAAATGATGGAGAACACCCTTTGGTTGGGTCATTGGGGGCCTCAGATGCCCTGATTTTGCACTGACTTGCTCAAGAAGTCATCTCTTGATCAGATGCCTTCCCCATTGAATTTCTTCATGAAAATTGATGTGCATGATCCTCATAACATATAGAGACCCATAGAAACAATAATGACCAAAAATTTTGGAGTTATGGCCTCTGAAACCAAAACCCTAATTCTAGGTCATCTGTGCAGTTAAACCTGGCTCTGCTTCTATGCCTTTCTCAGTTCTTGTGATTCATTGACTTTCTTGACCTTGTGAGGATATAATATGATGCTTGAACATACATGGACCCCTTTGAAGTGATTGATGACCTTTGGGGTGGCTCAAATAGCCCAGGGATGGCTCAGATCACAAACCCTAGATGCATATGACCTAGAACCAATGCAGTGAAGCAAAAATGCAATATGAGATGTTATGATTGAACTTATGCACATGAAAAGATCACAATCCATGGTGTGAATGGGTGAGGGAAAATTTTGGGTGTTTACAGCTGCCCCTATTCAAGCATGAGTTAGCTGTGCAGGATGTAGGCAACGGCTTAACAGGCAAACAAGATAACTTGTGGTTGAATACCAAAGACAGTCCAAAATTTGCACTCACAGAATGAAAAAGAAAAGGGATATAGATTGTAAAAGAAAATAAAGTATGATTATAAAGTGCGGGCGACGGAGGACGGCCGTCAAGCAGAGGACGACAGCTGGGGAAGGAGCAATGACGGGGACGACCGAAATGCTGGGGAAAATGCGGGAAATAAAGCAATGACGGGGACGACCGACAAGCCGGGGATATAAGAGATTATGATGGGGATGGCCATCAAGTTCAGAAATAGGACTCTCTGGGGATTATAGGTAGATGATGGGGACGACCATCAAGCTCAAGGCATAAATGAAATAAATGATGAGGTACGGTCATCAGAGGTGAAGGACGATCACCTAGCAGGGGACGGCTGCTCTGTTGGGGATAAGATGAGGGATGGTCATATAAGGTGAAGGACGATCACCTGGAAGGGTACGGCTGCCGAAAGTATCACGACATAGGACGAATGTCGGATAAAAAGGTCGACGATGGGGATGGCCATCGGATAAGCATGATGAAGGACGATCATCAATAGGTGAAGGACGATCACCTAGCAGGGTACGACTGCCCTCGGGGTTTATCATGACATAGGACGAATGTCAGATAACAAGATCAACGATGGGGACGGCCATCGGATAGAATGATGAAGGATAATCATCAAGAGTTGAATGACGATCACCTAGCAGGGGACGACTGCTGAAGATATCACGACATAGGACGAATGTCGGATAGGAAGGGGTTCTAATGAATAGAGACTCCACTGGGGGTGATGAAGGACGATCATCAAAAAGGTGAAGGACGATCACCTGGCAGGGTATGGCTGCCGAAAAGGTATCATGACATAGGACGAATGTCAGATGAAAGGAAATAGTTCAACCAGATTCGTTGGGGACTCTTCTGGGGAATGGTAGACACGGACGAGTGTCTAAATTCAAGAAAATAAGTTTTGACACGGTGTATAGATTAAAGATGCGGACGAGCATCCTTAAGACTATGATACGAACGAGTATCAGTAGAAACAAACGTTTGACGCATGTTCAGAGATGATGATACGGACGAGTACCAACTGGTTAACAAAGAACACGGACGAGTGTCGAATCTGAGGGGATTTATGTGGTATATACAAGATACGGACGAGTATCTGCATGAGTGAAAAGTATGAGTGTAACACGGTGGGAGAACTGACTTTAAGCAATGTTGCGGATAGCAAGAGTCGCCACCGACTTTTATTTTATCCATAAGGAAAGGTTATAAAAGAACAGGAAAGACCTTAGAGAATATTTTGGGTCCGGGGGGTAGGTTATGAAAAGGGAAGGTATTAGCATCCTTTTCATCCATGGTTATCCATGGGCTCTTAGGTACTTAAGCTCACTTTAAATTGTTTTTGAAAGTGTAGTGTGTGAATAGAAAATTTTCAGAATAGTTAATAAATAATCCATGTAAGGATGTGTTAAAAACTTGTTTGAAAATTTGTTGGAAATTTGTTTAGGTGTGAAAAGTTTTTGAAATGAGCAAGTACATAAGAGGAACCTACCCTAATGTTTAAGGTCTTTCTTATTCTTTATCCTTTCCTTGGTAAGACTATCCCTACTATTAAGAAGTAGGTAGTCCTTACTTTGGATGTTAAGGAACAAGTGAGGGACAATTTGTTTATGTAAGGCAACTGTGGGGTGTAATAAGTATAAGGAAGGGACTATCATCATTTTTCGAAAGGGACTCGATTCGTAAAGGCAACCATAAGGGACTTTGATGATTTTCTATTTTAAGGGACTTGCTTTATACACCCCACTTGACCATTATTCGTAGGCAACTTGAGGGATAACCTTAGAAATGTGAGACGGCGATTAAAATCGACTTACGTGTGTGTGAGTGTTTTTTTTAATTATCTTATGTTAAAAAAAATTATCTAAATTTATTTTTTAATAACAAACATGTTTTGTCACTCCCTAATTACTAACCATGACAAAAATAATTAAAACAATTACAAAATTACATCCGGTAAACAGTTACATAATTATAATAATAAGCAAAAATAAATAATAAGCAAATAATAATAATTTAACAATAAATAAATAAGGGGTTAGTAAATAATAATAAGTAATATTAGCAAAATAATGAAAATAAACATAATTAAAATATAAATGGGTTAGTGATAATAATAATATTAAATAATAAGTAAGAACAATTAGTAATAATAAAAGGGATTAATGAATAGTAATAATTAATGGAATAATAATAATAAAAGTTAGTAAAGCAAAAATAAATAATATTATTAGTGGTAACCATAAACAAAATTTTTCAAAATTATAAGAAATTAATAAATTTTCATATGAATAATTATATTAAAAAGAAAAAGAAATATGATCAAACAATTATTTTTATTTGCAAAATTAAATTTCTAATAGCATGAAATATATTTATATTTAATATGAGAACAATAATTTATAATTATATTTACAATAAATAAATTTACATTATAATTATATTAACAATTAGAGAATAAAAAATATTTAGAAAAATAGGATTAGGTTTTATTTTTGAAAATAGTTTTAGGGTTGAAAAATTAGGGTTTTATATTTTAGGGTTTATAATATACAAAATTAACTAATATATATACATAATATTCTAATTTATATATACATATTATAAATGAGATAAATTTTTGAATAAAGAAAATTTAGAAATTTTTAGAGAACATGAGATTATTTTGAATTTGGACTATACATATATAATTTACATTTTATTAAGAATATAAATCAAATAACTAATTAATTTAAAAAAAATAGAAGAAAAGAATGACAAAAATTGAGAACTTACCTTGGCTGGGTTTGAACCCATGTCCTCATGTTTGCCAGCACCAATAACAACCATCAGGCTAGCCCATGCGCAGGCAGTATTGAGGAGAGGAGAATTTGTTTTATGCTTCATCTAAAAAAAAATCCAGAAAAAATAGAGAGACAAAAAGGCCTGGGGGGGATTCGTACCCAGGACCTTTCAGTGACAAGCATGCATACGTAACCGCCTGGCTGGGAGAGCCCATCTGACTATGGAACGACCACAATACATTATATAATATGTTGGCTTTTATCCTGAAAAAATAACAAAAAAACAATGGCCCAAGCAGGATTCGAACACAAGTCATACGGCCAACATACATACGCTTCCTTCCACTGGGCCACAAGCATACCTGTGATAACCAAACAACAACAATTCAAAACATATTTTCACCAATATTTGAATTTTCCAGCACGCGGGAGACCTTCTTCTTCCCCAAATTTCCTGCGAATTTCCTCTTGAATTTTCCTGCGAATATTGTTACGAGTTCTTCATCCCTGCGAATCATAAACTCAATCCAAACAACAAAATTTCATAAAATTGATTATGTCATTGAATTGCTACTGAGTTTTGCAATCGTCCTATGTCTTTCAAATCCATTTATCATTAGGAAATCATGAAACCCTAAAGAGGGCCGAAAACCCTAATCATGGTGGATTCTTATACCTGCAAGGAAAATCCAATTGAACCACCCAGAATCGTTCTATAGTCCATTCTAAACATCATACAACAATCAAAAACAATTTAAACATAGTAAATCAATGGATTCGAAAAAAATATATTCAAGGTCAAAGTGAGTTCGGGTTAAGCAATTGGGTGCATATGGGATGCATATGGATGATGATTTATGATCAGAAGAGTCCAAGGAAGCTTGCTATGTCTTCAAAATACCTTGTGGAGGCCTAGAAATCAGAAACCGAAAGTGAGTTTTTGGAAGATTTTTTTGACTTTGTGAACTTACTTGTGGCTGCTGGAATCCGTCCCCTCTTGCTAGGTTTATGTTAAGCATATATACATGAGTGAATTAGGTCAGAGAAACTCATTGGTTATGTGGATATTTGATCCAAAAAAGATTGAAAAAGATGGTGTTGTAAAAGTCAAATATTTGCTCTTGAATGCTTGCTATTTTGGGATAATTCACATGATTTCCTTCTCCTTCTAATTCAATCACCATTTAAGAATTTCTAGAAGCAATATCTTCACCCAAAAATAGATTTTCATATTTTATATTTATTTAAAATGATTTTTTATGAATTAAATCAATAATAAATAAATAAAAAATAATAAAAATTCTGAATTTTGGTCAATTGGGTCGTGCACAATGTTATGAGATGGATTGGGTCACAACTTAGCAAGCCCATTTGGAAAGAATTACTTCTAAGCCTCCATTTTCAACATAAACCATCACAAAATTTCCCAACTTTGCAAGGGCACATCTCCCTCAATTTTAAAGGTATGAGGGTGTTCTTGGACTTTTTGGAAATCTTGATGAGTCCTCTAAACAACCCCATTGGTTTCAGGTCCATATCATTTACCAATCTCAAGTTATGCCCTTTTGAAGTTGTTGACTTTTTGTTGACTTTTGAAATGACCTATAATGTCTTAGATCATATCTTTCAAATGAAGCATTTTTGGGCTTAACCTTCAACATCAAAGTTGTAGAGAATTCAATTTCCTTCAAAATGAGCTTTGGATGGAGACTTGGTGATGAAGTATGTGAAAGTTATACTTGGTCAAAGTTCAGTTGACTTTTACTGAGGAAACCCTAATTTAGAAACCCCTGATTATTGATGATCTGGAATCTCCTTGATGAATCATGATCAACCCTTGATCAAATGATGAATTTTACTTCATATACTTGATGTTGGCAAAAATCATGAAGTTTGACTTTGGTTTGACCACAGTTGACCTCAGTTTGACTTTTTAACTGCATTGACTGATTTTGACTTATCTGATCATCTGACTGAGCAAACTTTTGAGAAAAGTCTTGAAACTTGTCCTGGGGGTTCTTACACACATATAAGATGTTATGAAACTCACTTGAGGTCTTGGAAGTCCATTTAGCCTGATTAAAGTCAAAACCCTAGTTTTGGATGCACTGCTTAGGAGATGCATTGTCTGAGGGAATTGTCAACTCTTTGACCAATTGTGAACTTTGTGAACCTTGTGAATCTTCATAAAATATCTTGTGATACTCATAGGAGGTATTGTGAAGCTTGTGAACCTTGTGAACCTCATGAAGTGGCTTTGTAGACCTCATAAACCTCAGGAAAGCTTTGTAATCATTGTGAAACTTGTTAACCTCATGAAGTGGCTTTGTAGACCTCATAAACCTCAGGAAAGCTTTGTAACCATTGTGAAACTTGTGAACCTTGTGAACCTTCAAGAAGCAACCTATGGACTTCATGAACTTCATGAAAGGTCTTGTAAATGTTGAGAAGCTTGTGAACCTTGTGAACCTTCAAGAAGTGACTTGTAGACTTCATGAACCTCATGAAAGGTTATATAAGCATTGAGAAACTTGTGAACCTTGTGAACCTTCATAAAGTAACTTGTAGACCTCATGAAAGGTTATGCAAGTGTTGGAGAACTTGTGAACCTTGTGAACCTTCTTAGAACACAAAGTCTTGTATTGTGAGGGCAAATTTTGGGGTGCAACAGCTGCCCCTGTTCAATTTTCTGAAACCTGAGGGGTTAGATTGGTATATTTGCCAGTCGTAACCTGGAAGGTTGAAGGGGATTGAACACAAAAGCCCAAAAATTTGCACTCACCAGTGCATAGAGTGATATTGATGGTTGGTTTAACATGATTGAGTGGGCTTAAAGATGCCACTAGGGGAAAGTTCTTCAGCAGTATAATGAGAGTTGTCAGGAGTCTGGAGTAATACTGATGTAACAACATGTCTTCATGAGGATAGAGCAATCAATAATGATAACCCTAAAGCAGTCTTGAAGAAATAATACGATTTCAGGAGGATAAAGCAATCAATAATGATAACTCTAAAGCAGTCTTGAAAATATGATTCAGGAGGATAGAGCAATGGATAGCTCTAAAGCAGTCTTGAAATAATGATATGACTCCAGGAGGATAGAGCAATGATAACTCTAAAGCAGTCTTGAAGTAATAATGTGATTTCAGGAGGATAGAGCAATGGATAGCTCTAAAGCAGTCTTGAAGTCATAAGAAGCTTATCAGGAGGATAAAGTAACCCTGAGGTTACAATAAAGCAGTCCCAAAGTAGTAAGAAGCTCATCAGGAGGATAAAGTAACCCTGAGGTTACAATAAAGCAGTCCCAAAGACCATAAGTTTGTTTGTTGGATAATTAACCTGAAAACAAGGTAGCATTCTGTATAATAACATTAGTTTATGCTTTATGTATGCATGTATGATATGATGCACTTGGGTAATATACTGTATGTCTATGGATATATATGCTATGGTATGATGTAAATGATGTATGTATGATATGATACTGCCGGAAGCGTCTGGATATCTTCGTATAACAACTGCTGGCCAGGGAAAATAAATCCCGATTCGTTGTTGAAGAATATATAACCCTCTGTCTGCTGGGGATAACAGGGTATAGATAACCTCCCGTTGTTGGGGATGATAAGGTATAGATATAACCTCCCGTTGTCTGGGGATAGTAGGGTATATATAACCTTCGGTCTTTGTTTGATAGTAGGATAAGTATAACATCCCGTCTTTGTTCGTCGTACCCTTATTGGAAAGTAATTTCCCGAATATCCGTATGAGGATAAAAGAGATGGATATAAATTCCAGGGGAGATGAGACCTTATGAAGATGGATTAGTCCTACTGAGGATTTGTAACTGTCTTGTAAGGTGAACCGGCGAAGCTTCGTTGAAATCCTTCCCTCGTTCGTCCTTAGTAAATACTATTACTGCATTTTCATGCATTTCTGGTAAACATCAATCATATTGAAAGCATACATGCATTTCTGGTAAATATCAATCATATACATACATTCAAACACAACCAATGTACGTTTCGCTTATGTAAATAGGGTAAAAGTAAATCTGGATTCAAAAGATGGAATTTATTTATATCAAAAAGTGACCCATATACGGGTAAGTTTGTACAAGGAGACATAAACCCTAGTAAGAGGATTTTGCCATAAAGTTTTACAAAAAGAATCAGCTATGTGGGAACAATCCTATTGAGTTTCAATTCTACTATTGCCCTTCAAGTATCTCATCTTCTTGCTGTTGAGACGGAAACGATTGGATTGAGCTTTATCTGTTTGAGCTTGAATAAGTAGTACAACTGATTGCAGTTTCATGAGTGATCCAAACGAGACATAGTCATACGCTTTAATCCCTAACTTTTGCCTGGATTGCCCTTTCAGGTTTTCAATCCACCGGGATACCCTTTTTTGCCCAAGCCGCCTTTTCAGGTTTTCGACTTGCCGGGTGTACATCTTTTTATATATATCCCTAATTTTTGCCCAAACCCTTTTGGTTTGCCGGGATGCCCTTATTTTTGCCTAAGCCTGTCAACCTAGCGGGTCTCTTTTTATGCGTAGTATTTTTTAACTATGTCTGCGTTTACGGGTTGAGGGAAGTCCTCTCCATCCATTGTAGTCAGTACCATGGCACCTCCTGAGAATACAGTCTTGACTACAAATGGTCCTTCATATGTTGGAGTCCACTTGCCCCTAGGATCACCCTGTGGTAATATGATACGCTTGATTACCAAGTCACCAGCCTGATATACCTTTGGCTTAACCTTCTTGTTAAAAGCTTTGATCATTCGCTTTTGGTACATCTGGCCATGACAAACTGCTGCCAACCTCTTCTCATCAATCAAATTTATCTGGTCCAGTCGAGTCTGAATCCACTCATCTTCATCCAAGCCTGCATCCTTCATAATTCTCAAGGAGGGGATCTGAACTTCAATGGGCAGAACTGCTTCCATACCATAGACTAAAGAGAATGGGGTTGCCCTTGTTGAAGTACGTATTGTGGTACGGTAACCATGGAGAGCAAATGGTAACATCTCATGCCAATCCTTATAGGTAACGGTCATCTTCTGTACAATCTTCTTAATGTTCTTATTAGCAGCTTCAACTGCCCCATTCATCTTTGGACGATAAGGAGAAGAGTTATGATGCTTAATCTTGAACTACGTGCAGAGATCAGTAATCATAGTGTTGTTCAGATTAGAGCCATTGTCAGTGATAATCCTTTCAGGGATGCCATACCTACATATGAGATTATTCTTAATGAACCGAGCCACAACATTCTTAGTAACAGATGCAAATGAAGCTGCCTCCACCCACTTCATGAAATAATCAATAGCAACCAGGATGAAACGATGCCCATTAGAAGCAGTAGGCTTGATCTCACCAATCATATCAATGCCCCACATGGCAAAGGGCCAAGGAGCAGTCAACACATTCAATGGTGATGGAGGTACATGAACCTTATCAGCATAGATTTGACATTTGTGACAAGTTCTGGAGTGTTGATAGCAATCAGCTTCCATGGTAGACCAATAGTAACCTGCTCTCAATATCTTCTTTGCCATAGTATGACCACTAGAATGAGTGCCAAAGGTCCCATCATGCATCTCTTCCATAATCTCAGTTGCTTCCTTCTTATCCACACAACGAAGCATAGTTGAATCATGATTGCGCTTATACAGAATCCCATTACTCAAAAAGAACTTAGCAGAAAACCTTCTCAGGAACTTCCTATCTTTGACAGATGCCCCTTCAGGGAATTCCTGAGCTTCAAGATATCTTTTCACTTCATAGAACCAAGGCTTCTCCTCTGCCCCTTCTGTATCAATCTCATTGCAGTATGCAGGCTTCTCAAATCTATCAATAGTAATCTTGGGAGCTTCATCATCCCAGCTGATCTCAAACATAGATGCCATGGTGGCCAATGCATCTGCCAACTGATTCTCTCTTCGTGGAATATGTCCAAAGGTAATCTCTTTGAAATGTGGGATCAAAGACAACACATGCTCTCTGTAAGGAATGAGATTATCATGCTTGGTATCCCAATCTCCTTTAATCTGACTCACCACCAGGGCTGAATCTCCATACACATCAAGGAACTGAATCTTCATATCAATAGCAACTTTAATACCCATGATACATGCCTCATACTCAGCTATGTTATTGGTACAATAGAAACAAAGTCTGGCAGTAATCGGGGTATGACAACCTTCAGGGGAACTAATCACAACACCAACACCATTACCATGTGCATTAGAGGCACCATCAAAAACCATAGTCCATCGGGATCCTTGTTCAGGTCCGTCATATTGTCCAGGTTCTTTGGTAACAGTCATAATGTCTTCATCAGGAAACTCAAAATTCATTGACTGATAATCATCCACTGCTTGATGAGCCAAATGATCAGCAACAACACTTCCCTTAATGGCCTTCTGAGTAGTATATTGTATATCATATTCTGTTAAGATCATTTGCCATCTTGCAATTCTTCCGGAGAGAGCAGGTTTCTCAAATATGTACTTGATTGGATCCATCTTTGAAATCAACAAGGTAGTATGGGTCAACATATACTGTCTTAGTCGGCGAGCAGCCCATGCCAAAGCGCAGCAAGTTTTCTCGAGCAGTGAGTATCTTGTTTCACAGTCGGTAAACTTTTTGCTAAGGTAGTATATTGCCTGCTCTTTTCGACCAGACTCGTCATGTTGCCCCAACACACACCCCATTGAGTTGTCTAACACTGTTAAGTACATAATCAAGGGTCTTCCATCAACTGGTGGCATCAAAATTGGAGGTTCTAGCAGGTATCTCTTGATTTCATCAAAGGCAGTCTGGCACTCATCATTCCATTCCATCACCTGATCTTTCTTCAACAACTTGAAGATTGGCTCACAGATGGTAGTTAACTGGGAAATAAATCTTGCAATGTAGTTTAATCGTCCCAAGAAACCTCTAACCTCCTTCTCAGTACGGGGAGCTGGCATCTCTCGTATAGCTTTCACTTTTGCAGGATCCACTTCAATACCTTTTCCACTGACAATGAAACCCAGGAGCTTTCCAGATCTAACTCCAAAAGTACACTTGTTTGGGTTCAACCTCAACTTGTATTTCTTCAACCTCTCAAACAACTTGTGCAGATGATCAAGATGTTGCTCTTCATTCTGAGATCTGGCTATCATATCATCCACATATACCTCTATCTCATGATGAATCATATCATGAAACAAAGCCACCATAGCACGCTGATATGTTGCCCCTGCATTCTTCAAACCAAATGGCATCACCTTATAACAAAAAGTGCCCCACTGTGTCACAAATGTTGTCTTCTCCATATCTTCAGGTGCCATCTTGATTTGATTGTAACCAGAGAAGCCATCCATGAAAGAGAATACCTTATGCTGAGCAGTGTTGTCTACCAGAATGTCAATGTGAGGAAGTGGAAAGTCATCTTTGGGGCTAGCCTTGTTCAAATCTCTGTAGTCCACACACATACGTACCTTACCATCTTTCTTAGGAACTGGTACAACATTTGCAACCCACTGAGGATAAGAAGTCACTGCTAAGAACCCTGCATTGAACTGTTTCATTACCTCTGCCTTGATCTTTTCTGACATCTCAGGACGCATACGACGAACCTTGTGCTTCTTTGGACGACAATCTTCTTTCACGGGCAACCGGTGAACCACAATGTCTGTATCCAACCCTGGCATATCTTCATAAGACCAAGCAAAGATCTCCACATAGTCACGTAACATCTGAATCAACCTGTTCTTGACACTGTCCTCTAAATCAGCCCCTACCTTGACCTCTTTTCTGTCTTCCTCGGTTCCCAGATTCACAACTTCGACTGGCTCTTCATGTGGCTGTATAGCTTTCTCTTCTTGTTGTAACAACCTAGCAAGCTCTACAGGTATTTCACAATCGTCCTCATTTCCGTCTTCAGTTTGATAGATCGGATTCTCGAAATTGTAATTGGCAATAGTAGAACTGTTATCAACAGGATCCAGAGTGGATGAGGATCTGCATTTAGTGATGTGGGTGTGTGTAAGAACACATAGCTGATAAAGCAAAAATAAAGAAAAGAAAGACAAGGAACACAATATTTACTAAAACGAAACGTCCACTGATTTTATTGAATGAAGTATGCAAATGAAATGACAGCCCGTAACAAGCACACCATTGTGCCCCGGGTAAGGCACATGGCTTGAAAGTTTTATTGTTGTAAAAAACACAACACAGTAATAGTATTTACTCCTGACTAAAGGAGATAGGGATAACATCTTCAGCTTTCCAATTATTGAGTCCAGCACCCACAGTAGGAAAAATCCATGCATCCAAGTTGTAGTCTTCATCTTGATCTCCCACAGCATTGATAACCCCTTGATTGGTGATACGAGCAGTACGAGCACGACGAACAGCCTTCTGGGACTCTGCAGTGAAACCCAAACCAAACTTGTCAGACTTGTACGGAATATCAGGAAGCTGACCCCAAATAGTACAACCACCTTCATCCACCACAGCTCTAGCATCATTGAGGGAGGCCATTGCCATTGTTGGAGATTTTCTGATGACCACAGGAACCTTCTTCACAGCAGGAGGAGTCACACAATCATTACCAACCCAGGGAACCACTTCAAATGACTGACATGGAGTCTCAATGTATTCACCTTCTACTTCCAGATACTTGAAAGTGTTTACATGGCTGACAAAGTATTCTTCCTCTCCAAAGACAGTAACAACTTTTCCATTCACCGGATATCTCAACTTTTGGTGTAATGTAGAGGTCACAGCACCTGCCCCATGGATCCAGGGACGACCAAGCAGACAAGAGTACGAAGGACGAATATCCATCACATAGAATGTAGCAGTAAACACCTGAGAGCCAACCTTGATTGGAAGATCAATTTCCCCATGCACTACTCTTCTAGAACCATCAAAAGCCTTTACCACAATATTACTGGGCTTCAGCACAGTATCTTCAGGACTCAGCTTATTCAGGACTTCCTTGGGCAACACATTCAGAGAGGAACCATTGTCTATCAGCACATGTGACAGGGTAGTGCCCCTGCACTCAATTGAAATATGCAAGGCCCTGTTATGATCCCTCTTGGCAGGGGTCAAATCAGCATCAGAAAATCCTAACCCATTATCGTAGGTCAGGTGGGCAACACAATTCTCAAACTGGTCAACAGAAATGGCATTGGGCACATGAGCAGACTTCAGAAACTTGATCAAGGACTTGGCATGAGCCTCAGAACACAGCAACAAGGACAACATAGAAATCTTTGAGGGAGTATGCCCCAACTGATCCACAATGTCATAATCACTCTTGCGAATGATTTTCAATACTTCTTCCATCTGCTTAGAGAGATCATCAGCAGCTGGCACATCAGTAGATACAGGCTCAATAACAGGACCTTTGCCCCGAGCATCAGTGGTGGTAGTAGCAGCAGGAGTAACTGCACTCTTAGAAGCAACTGGAGGAGAGAAGACTCTTCCACTACGAGTGATCTTGCTAGATCCAGCGATATTATCAATGTCAGCAGGCACATCAGGTAAAGGCTCCTGCTTGACACCATGGATGTAAACATCAGACCCATAGTGCCAAGGCACAGCTTTGTCAGATGTATAAGGAATAGGACCAGGAGTGGTAATAATTAAAGGAGCCACTCTGGCTTCAGCAACAACTTTCACAGGACCTTCAGCAGTAATCTTGATTGGACCCTGATGAGAAATTTTGATGGGCTTCTTTGAAGTGATTCTTACCGGTATTTTGTCAACCATATCAACCTCTTCAATCTTCCTACCCTGAGTCAGATGATCCACCATATCTTCTACAGATGTTGGTCTTCTTTCAAACACTATAGTATACTTATCCATGAGACGTTGAATCCCATCTCTCAAAATGAAGCAACTATCCGGCTTATAGGTACAATACAAACAATCTTCACGACAACCTGGAAAGATCCCAGCTTGTACTAACCTCTTTTTGATAACAGACAATGGTGTGCTCAACTCCATAACTGAATAGACATGCAGGTCTTCTTCATCAATGGCATTGACAGTCTTCTCGTGATTTGGCAGTGGTGCTGTAATCACATTTGGTGGATCAAACTCAATTTCTCCAGCATCAATCATATCTTGAATTTTGTTCTTCAAGACCCAGCAGTTATTAGTATCATGTCCTGGACAGTTTGAATGATATGCACATCGTGCATTGGGATTGTACTTGGGAGAAGTAACATTGGGATTCTGAGGAGCCTCCCTCAGGGTAATAAGTTCAGCCTTCAACAAGTGTTGCAATGCCTGAGCCATTGACATGTTGATCTTCGTGAACTGTCTTCTAGCCCTCTGTTGGTTGCCCTGAGGCTGCTCTGTTGTTGCAGGAGTTGGATTTGAAATATGAACTGCACTAACAGACTGATGCCTGCTGTTACGATCAGGTTGACCATAAACAGCATTGGATTCTTTCTTCCCAGTGGGAGGCTTCTTTGCAGCACCTGATGAAGAAGTGCCCACTTGGATCTTACCATTCTTGATACCATTCTCTACCCGCTCTCCTGTCATGATCAACTCAGTGAAGCCAGATGATGAGCTTCCAATGAGATGACTGTAAAACGGACCATTCAGCGTACACATGAACATATCAACCAGTTCCCTGTCAGTCAAAGGGGGTTGAACTCTTCCAGCTAAATCTCTCCATTTCTGAGCATACTCCTTAAAACTTTCTTTGGCACCCATGGACATGCTTTGCAGCTGCATGCGAGTGGGGGCTAAGTCAGCATTGTATTGATACTGCTTGTAGAAAGCTTCAGCAAGATCATTCCAATCTCTGATGTTGACACTCTCCAACTGATAATACCACTCCAGCTGAGCTCCAGATAAGCTTTCTTGAAAGAAATGGATCCATAACTTCTTATCAGCAGTGTGAGGTTGAATCCTTCTGACATAAGACCTCAAGTGCAGCTTGGGACAAGAGACCCCATCATAAACCACAAAGGTAGGAACTTTGAAATCAATGGGTATCACAACCCCAGATATCAGACTCAAATCCTCAAAATCCAGCCCAGATGATTTCTGCAATTCCATAGCATCCATCCTATCCACCAGCCTCTTAAATTTGTCTTCATTAGGCTCATGATAGTAATTAGCCTCAGAGTCAGAGTCCCCCATAGTGTTGTGGAGACTGCCTCCCTCTTTCTCAGACTCCTCAGATTCATAGTCATCAATTTGTTCCTTGGTCTTGACAGGACCCTTGAACCTTCTTCCCATGTTGAGCAACCCAGCAGACCTTCTAGTCTTCTTAGTCTTCTTGGCCAGCAGTGCCTTCAAGTCATCTTGCCCCTTGGACAGGTTCAAGATCAGCTCTTGAAACTGTGCATTCTGTGCCTGAAGATCCTTAACTGATTGTTCAAGAGCCATTGCTGAAATAAACAGCGAGAAGATGAGAAACCTGTGCACAAATATAAACCTGTGATGCAATGAAATGATATGGGAATGCATATGCAATGTTTTCAAGGACCGCAGAATTTAAATTTGCTTAAACAAACAAGAAAGTAACTTTTTATTAGTAATAACTTGTTTTGCCTTTTAGGCTTACAAAAAATGGAAATGAAATAAGTACAAAAGATGGGGTTTTAAGTCTCCCATGGACGTTTCCTCTTTGTGTTGAGGTATGAGTTGAGGTTCCGTTCCTCGTGAAGTTGCTTTGTTAGCTCTAGGATTCTTGCTTGGCTTGCTTTGTAATGAGCCTCGAAAGTATCCCTTTGCTCCTTCAGTTGGATCCATGATCTCTGCAAGTCTTCCATATCAGTAGGCATGTCTGGGTGAAGGATGGTATAAGCAGTGTCTCCTTCAGCAACAGGTTCCATGGTAACTGGTAGGACGGCAGGATATGGCATCATGAGTGTCTGAGCACGAGATCGTACCCATCTGAGATAAGCCTCCATAGGAATAGTGTACTTAGGCTCCAGTTGTCTTGCTGTCAATCCTGTTTACCTTTCCCCAAGCTCGTATGAATCTCTGATGGTAACCCTGAAGATCGTTGTCGTAATCAAACACAATGTCCTGAATCAACATGTCATGTGGACCATCACTTCGGGCGTAACCAAACTGTCGTAAAGCTAGAGAGGGGTTGTAGGTGATGCCTCCTCTTATGCCTAGAAGTGGCACATTAGGAAACTCCCCACAACGGTCAATGATGGTGACATTCTCCATAGATCTGGAGCACCAATGGATATCTGAGTGAGAAAGTGACATGATCCTCTTAGACCATATGAACCCTTGCTCATTCTTCATTACTGAGCGAGGAAGGTGAGAAATAAACCACCTAGATAGCAAAGGTATGCAGCACATCAAAGTTCCTCTTGCCCTTGTAGTACGGGTGTGAAGAGAATGCAGGATGTCTCCAAGCAATGTAGGCACTGGATTGTGACTCAGGAAAATGTTGATGGCATGAACATCTATGAACTGATCTGGATTGGGGAACAATACTAAGCCATATTTTAGTAAGGCTAAGATCTCCTCAAAAGCATCATAGCTCATGGCCTTCAAGAACATTTGAGCTTTATCCACTAATACCTTGGCAAGAATACCCTTAACTCCACTTCTCGTCTCTAGAACAATGTCAGACTTCTTCAGATGTAGAGCTGCAGCAATGACTTCTGGTTTAAGCTCCTTCTCCAAACCTGTGAAGGGTCTTTGATCAAGAACAGGTATACCCAGAAGTTTAGAGAACTCCTCCATGGTTGGAACTAGCTGATAGTCAGGAAATGTAAAGCAATGGTGCTTAGGGTCAAAGAACTGAAATAGGACACTCATCATGTCTTCATTGAACCCTGAAATGACTAAGTCCAACAGGTGACCATGTCTCTTGATGAACTGGGAATGATCAGACACTTGTGAAACCAACTCTTTAAGCTTGGGAGGTATCCCCACAAAGTTGATCCTGATGGTGTTTCTACGAGCAGAAGCCATGATCTGCAACAAAGAACAAAGATAAATCCCTTGGTCCTTGAAATGGTTAGGGAAAATGATATGCTCATGATGCATGATGATGTCATGATGTTATGTTCAATCACAAACATGTGGCACACACAAACAAGTCACACCATAGCCCTAGGTTTAAAGGCTTGCATGAGGTTCAAAGGTAAGTACCCTCCCCTGAAGTTGGATGGTTCATCCTGTCCTACAAAAGTAACCAGGTTCTAAGGGATCTCAATATCATTGATCCTTCACAAGGGTGGTTGATCAGAAGGCAACTTACTTGCCAGCCAAAACCCTCCAAGTTTAAGATCTCAATGAGCGTAGTATCGAGTGTCAACCAACTTCAGTCTGCACCAAAGCCGGTTACCTCACTACTTTCTAAAGGCCAAGATGAGTTAACTAGGGTTCTAAAAGTTAGTTAGTGCATTGACAACATATGGCAGCCTCAATATTATCCTCAACTTGACTTAAGGAATATAAGCACCAACCAAGAAGTCGCACTAACTATGGCCACCAGATCAACCGTATCGATATACGTCGTACAGTTTCCTTGGTCTATTGCCATTTACCTAAGGTACACTAGATCCGGGTTAGGACCTTTCACACATAAGAGCACCCCAACAAGATAATATAAATCAAACAAGGCAAACAATGTAAAGTGATCTTAATTCCTAAGGATACCCCTCTTAATTAGATCCCCAGCAGAGTCGCCAGTTCTGTAACACGGTGGGAGAACTGACTTTAAGCAATGTTGCGGATAGCAAGAGTCGCCACCGACTTTTATTTTATCCATAAGGAAAGGTTATAAAAGAACAGGAAAGACCTTAGAGAATATTTTGGGTCCGGGGGGTAGGTTATGAAAAGGGAAGGTATTAGCATCCTTTTCATCCATGGTTATCCATGGGCTCTTAGGTACTTAAGCTCACTTTAAATTGTTTTTGAAAGTGTAGTGTGTGAATAGAAAATTTTCAGAATAGTTAATAAATAATCCATGTAAGGATGTGTTAAAAACTTGTTTGAAAATTTGTTGGAAATTTGTTTAGGTGTGAAAAGTTTTTGAAATGAGCAAGTACATAAGAGGAACCTACCCTAATGTTTAAGGTCTTTCTTATTCTTTATCCTTTCCTTGGTAAGACTATCCCTACTATTAAGAAGTAGGTAGTCCTTACTTTGGATGTTAAGGAACAAGTGAGGGACAATTTGTTTATGTAAGGCAACTGTGGGGTGTAATAAGTATAAGGAAGGGACTATCATCATTTTTCGAAAGGGACTCGATTCGTAAAGGCAACCATAAGGGACTTTGATGATTTTCTATTTTAAGGGACTTGCTTTATACACCCCACTTGACCATTATTCGTAGGCAACTTGAGGGATAACCTTAGAAATGTGAGACGGCGATTAAAATCGACTTACGTGTGTGTGAGTGTTTTTTTTAATTATCTTATGTTAAAAAAAATTATCTAAATTTATTTTTTAATAACAAACATGTTTTGTCACTCCCTAATTACTAACCATGACAAAAATAATTAAAACAATTACAAAATTACATCCGGTAAACAGTTACATAATTATAATAATAAGCAAAAATAAATAATAAGCAAATAATAATAATTTAACAATAAATAAATAAGGGGTTAGTAAATAATAATAAGTAATATTAGCAAAATAATGAAAATAAACATAATTAAAATATAAATGGGTTAGTGATAATAATAATATTAAATAATAAGTAAGAACAATTAGTAATAATAAAAGGGATTAATGAATAGTAATAATTAATGGAATAATAATAATAAAAGTTAGTAAAGCAAAAATAAATAATATTATTAGTGGTAACCATAAACAAAATTTTTCAAAATTATAAGAAATTAATAAATTTTCATATGAATAATTATATTAAAAAGAAAAAGAAATATGATCAAACAATTATTTTTATTTGCAAAATTAAATTTCTAATAGCATGAAATATATTTATATTTAATATGAGAACAATAATTTATAATTATATTTACAATAAATAAATTTACATTATAATTATATTAACAATTAGAGAATAAAAAATATTTAGAAAAATAGGATTAGGTTTTATTTTTGAAAATAGTTTTAGGGTTGAAAAATTAGGGTTTTATATTTTAGGGTTTATAATATACAAAATTAACTAATATATATACATAATATTCTAATTTATATATACATATTATAAATGAGATAAATTTTTGAATAAAGAAAATTTAGAAATTTTTAGAGAACATGAGATTATTTTGAATTTGGACTATACATATATAATTTACATTTTATTAAGAATATAAATCAAATAACTAATTAATTTAAAAAAAATAGAAGAAAAGAATGACAAAAATTGAGAACTTACCTTGGCTGGGTTTGAACCCATGTCCTCATGTTTGCCAGCACCAATAACAACCATCAGGCTAGCCCATGCGCAGGCAGTATTGAGGAGAGGAGAATTTGTTTTATGCTTCATCTAAAAAAAAATCCAGAAAAAATAGAGAGACAAAAAGGCCTGGGGGGGATTCGTACCCAGGACCTTTCAGTGACAAGCATGCATACGTAACCGCCTGGCTGGGAGAGCCCATCTGACTATGGAACGACCACAATACATTATATAATATGTTGGCTTTTATCCTGAAAAAATAACAAAAAAACAATGGCCCAAGCAGGATTCGAACACAAGTCATACGGCCAACATACATACGCTTCCTTCCACTGGGCCACAAGCATACCTGTGATAACCAAACAACAACAATTCAAAACATATTTTCACCAATATTTGAATTTTCCAGCGCGCGGGAGACCTTCTTCTTCCCCAAATTTCCTGCGAATTTCCTCTTGAATTTTCCTGCGAATATTGTTACGAGTTCTTCATCCCTGCGAATCATAAACTCAATCCAAACAACAAAATTTCATAAAATTGATTATGTCATTGAATTGCTACTGAGTTTTGCAATCGTCCTATGTCTTTCAAATCCATTTATCATTAGGAAATCATGAAACCCTAAAGAGGGCCGAAAACCCTAATCATGGTGGATTCTTATACCTGCAAGGAAAATCCAATTGAACCACCCAGAATCGTTCTATAGTCCATTCTAAACATCATACAACAATCAAAAACAATTTAAACATAGTAAATCAATGGATTCGAAAAAAATATATTCAAGGTCAAAGTGAGTTCGGGTTAAGCAATTGGGTGCATATGGGATGCATATGGATGATGATTTATGATCAGAAGAGTCCAAGGAAGCTTGCTATGTCTTCAAAATACCTTGTGGAGGCCTAGAAATCAGAAACCGAAAGTGAGTTTTTGGAAGATTTTTTTGACTTTGTGAACTTACTTGTGGCTGCTGGAATCCGTCCCCTCTTGCTAGGTTTATGTTAAGCATATATACATGAGTGAATTAGGTCAGAGAAACTCATTGGTTATGTGGATATTTGATCCAAAAAAGATTGAAAAAGATGGTGTTGTAAAAGTCAAATATTTGCTCTTGAATGCTTGCTATTTTGGGATAATTCACATGATTTCCTTCTCCTTCTAATTCAATCACCATTTAAGAATTTCTAGAAGCAATATCTTCACCCAAAAATAGATTTTCATATTTTATATTTATTTAAAATGATTTTTTATGAATTAAATCAATAATAAATAAATAAAAAATAATAAAAATTCTGAATTTTGGTCAATTGGGTCGTGCACAATGTTATGAGATGGATTGGGTCACAACTTAGCAAGCCCATTTGGAAAGAATTACTTCTAAGCCTCCATTTTCAACATAAACCATCACAAAATTTCCCAACTTTGCAAGGGCACATCTCCCTCAATTTTAAAGGTATGAGGGTGTTCTTGGACTTTTTGGAAAGCTTGATGAGTCCTCTAAACAACCCCATTGGTTTCAGGTCCATATCATTTACCAATCTCAAGTTATGCCCTTTTGAAGTTGTTGACTTTTTGTTGACTTTTGAAATGACCTATAATGTCTTAGATCATATCTTTTAAATGAAGCATTTTTGGGCTTAACCTTCAACATCAAAGTTGTAGAGAATTCAATTTCCTTCAAAATGAGCTTTGGATGGAGACTTGGTGATGAAGTATGTGAAAGTTATACTTGGTCAAAGTTCAGTTGACTTTTACTGAGGAAACCCTAATTTAGAAACCCCTGATTATTGATGATCTGGAATCTCCTTGATGAATCATGATCAACCCTTGATCAAATGATGAATTTTACTTCATATACTTGATGTTGGCAAAAATCATGAAGTTTGACTTTGGTTTGACCACAGTTGACCTCAGTTTGACTTTTTAACTGCATTGACTGATTTTGACTTATCTGATCATCTGACTGAGCAAACTTTTGAGAAAAGTCTTGAAACTTGTCCTGGGGGTTCTTACACACATATAAGATGTTATGAAACTCACTTGAGGTCTTGGAAGTCCATTTATCCTGATTAAAGTCAAAACCCTAGTTTTGGATGCACTGCTTAGGAGATGCATTGTCTGAGGGAATTGTCAACTCTTTGACCAATTGTGAACTTTGTGAACCTTGTGAATCTTCATAAAATATCTTGTGATACTCATAGGAGGTATTGTGAAGCTTGTGAACCTTGTGAACCTCATGAAGTGGCTTTGTAGACCTCATAAACCTCAGGAAAGCTTTGTAATCATTGTGAAACTTGTTAACCTCATGAAGTGGCTTTGTAGACCTCATAAACCTCAGGAAAGCTTTGTAACCATTGTGAAACTTGTGAACCTTGTGAACCTTCAAGAAGCAACCTATGGACTTCATGAACTTCATGAAAGGTCTTGTAAATGTTGAGAAGCTTGTGAACCTTGTGAACCTTCAAGAAGTGACTTGTAGACTTCATGAACCTCATGAAAGGTTATATAAGCATTGAGAAACTTGTGAACCTTGTGAACCTTCATAAAGTAACTTGTAGACCTCATGAAAGGTTATGCAAGTGTTGGAGAACTTGTGAACCTTGTGAACCTTCTTAGAACACAAAGTCTTGTATTGTGAGGGCAAATTTTGGGGTGCAACAATGAGTAACAAGTATGAGTGAGACACAGACGAGTGTTTAACTTGCTGGGGAGAATGCGACACCGACGGGTGTCGGAAAAAGTGTATTATAAACAAGTATTTGTTTACAAAGTGTTTAGGCAACTGTGCTGGGGAAGGTGACACGGACGAGTGTCAAGGAATTGTGTATATATGTATAGTGGGTGCAAAGGGGACGCTTTGGCTTTCTACTGGGGATATGACACGGACGGGTGTCAAGAAGTATCTGTAATGTATAAATATATGTTTGCTCGGGCAATTTTGTTGGGGAATGATGACACGGACGAGTTCCAGAAGGAGTGTGTATCTGTATCTGTAAGGGAAATGCTTTGCTCTCTGGTGGGGAATTGGGAAATATTCTATATATTGTTAATGGACTGTCAGAATTTACAAGTGTTCAGTTCGACACATGGCTTATGATTATGCAATATGTTTGATTTTTGCCGTAATGCTCCGTATTAGACGGAATGCTATGCTCTATGGGGAAAATATGATGCGAATGCTATGATTATTTAAAGATACCGATCCGGGATTCGGATCCCGTTGCTGAGGAGATCTCCGGCTGATCTGCTTGAAATAGATGTCCCAGCTGGGGATGAGATCATTGGTAGATCTGACATATATGACTCTGCTTGGGGAAATAGGTCACTGATAGACCTATCTTAGTAATGAGGGACCCAGTTGGGGTTTATGTGAGCTTTCGTCACTCTGTTGTGAGATCTTCAGGCGTTGCTCTTCTGGATAGAGGCTGAAACTTTGTGGGGAGATGGTTCCCTGTCCAGCACTCGGCTGGGGAGGAAGAAAGATCACTGGAAGATCTTCCTAGAAATTTCTGTGGGGGATCCTGCTGAGGATGATACTTGACAACTCAGTTGGGGATATGAACACCCTCTGGTGCTGCCCTTTGAAGGAAATGTCGGAGAAGTGATACCTGGCAACTTTGATGGGGAGAAAGCATCTCTGGTGTTGTGTGCTGAGGAAACAATGACTTGGCAACTTACTGGGGAGAAGCTTTCATGCCCCATGTTGCGCTTTGGATACCTGCAATCCTGTAAATACAAAGAAACGCACAAGTATCCCGAGGTATCCCTTACTAGATTCCATCATAGGAGTTTAGACACTCCCGGGAGTAAGTATATTTCCTGTAGGCACGTATTTTTAGAAGGGTAGCATCTGTATTTATGCAATCAATATCTTAAAGACATCGGACATTTTTGCAAACGAAAATAAAATGTACGAGACGAAACATGATTGAAAATATGATTTTATTAATTCGTGTGCCCTGAATTGGCAAGATACAGTCAAAGAAACGGATCCCCTGAAATGAGGAAATCGTTACAAATTGAGAAACAAAAAGATGTTGGCAATGTTGATGACTCTTCAAGGAGCTTCCCTTTTGCTATGACTCGTATGACATTTGACGTTCTTCTCGTCTTGCTTTCTTAAGAAGGCTGATTCTGACTGACGCTCGAACCTTTCAAAGCTTACCATGTTGTAAGTGATACAGATGAATTCGGAATGCAGTTGTTCGCTTATTCCCTTATTTTGCGTGGATCGCCCTTTCAGGTTTTCAATCCACCGGGATACCCATTTTTTCCTGAGTTGTCCAATGTGGCTTTTCAACTCAGCGGGTGTACACATTTTTTTTAAATTTATTTTCCATTATTTTTGCCCGAGTTTTTTATTCTGTTTTTGACTCGCCGGGATGCCCTATTTTTGCCTGGACTTATATTCTGTTTTTATGTCCAGCGGGTCATTTTATGCGAAGTATTTCTTAACTGCATCTGAATTCACAGGGGACAGGAAGTCTTCACCATCCATAGTACTGAGCATCAGTGCTCCATCGGAGAAAACTTTCTTTACTATGAACGGACCATCGTAATTCGGAGTCCACTTGCCCCTGTGGTCTGTATGAGGAGGGAGGAGTCTTTTTAGCACAAGATCTCCTACTTGGTACTCTCGGAGCCTGACTTTCTGATTGAAGGCTTTCATCATTCTTTTCTGATACAGCTGTCCATGACAAATGGTAGCCAATCTCTTTTCTTCAATCATATTCAGTTGTTCGTATCGGGATCAGACCCACTCTGCTTCATTTAGCTTAACATCCATTAGCACTCGCAAGGAGGGTAATTCAACTTCAACAGGTAGGACTGCCTCCATGCCATACACAAGTTGATATGGTGTTGCCCCAGTGGATGTTCTGATTGACGTACGGTACCCATGCAAGGCAAATGGTAGCATTTCATGCCAATCTTTATAGGTAACCACCATCTTTTGCACAATCTTCTTGATATTCTTGTTAGCTGCCTCAACAGCGCCATTCATCTTTGGCCTGTAAGGAGAAGAATTGTGGTGTTGGATCTTGAAATCCCGGCATAGTTCTGCCATCATTTTATTGTTTAAGTTGGAACCATTATCAGTAATGATTCGCTCGGGAACTCCATACCAACAGATGATGCCCCTCTTCAGAAATCGGGCTACCACTTGTCTTGTAACATTTGCATATGAAGCTGCTTCAACCCACTTGGTAAAATAGTCAATGGCAACCAGGATGAATCTGTGGCCATTAGAAGCAGTCGGCTCAATCTTGCCAATCATATCGATGCCCCACATGGCAAAGGGCCAGGGTGAAGACATCACATTCAGAGGATTCAGAGGCACATGCACTTTATTAGCATAAATCTGGCATTTATGACATTTCCTGGCATAAGCACAACAGTCTGCATCCATTGTGATCCAGTAATAGCCTGATCTTAATAGCTTTTTAGCCATAGCATGCCCTTCAGCATGGGTTCCAAAGGATTCTTCGTGCACCTCGTGCATCAACAAGTCTGTTTCTGTCCTATCAACGCATCTGAGGAGTACCATATCAAAGTTCCTCTTGTACAGGGAACCATCAGCATTCGGGAAGAAACTACCAGCTAGCCTTCTTAATGTCTTCTTATCATTGGAAGATGCCCCAGGTGGGTATGTTTGATCCTCCAAGAAGCATTTGATGTCATTGAACCAAGGCTTATCATCTTTAACAACATCTGCTGAGAACACATATGCTGGTCTGTCAAGTCTGGATACTGAGATCTGAGGCACAAAGTTGGCAGCTTGAACTTTGATCATGGATGAAATGGTAGCCAGAGCATCTGCAAATTGATTTTCATCTCGAGGGATATACTCAAGCTTGACTGTTGTGAAGAAAGTCAATAACCTTCTTGTATAGTCCCGATAAGGTATCTGATGATCTTGGTGGGTGTAACATTTGTCATTGGTTTGATTAATTACCAGAGTTGAATCTCCGAACACAATCAAAGTCTTGATCCTGAGGTCAATGGCTTCCTCGAGACCCATAATCCAGGCTTCTTATTCAGCTTCGTTGTTAGTGCAGTTGAAGGTGAGTTTTGCCGAGAATGGCATGTGAACCCCCTTAGGTGTAATGAGTACTGCACCAACACCACGACCATTCATATTAACAGCCCCGTCAAACATCATAGTCCATTCTTCTTCTGGGTCAGGCCCTTTAGTGTGGACAAGCTCTTCTTGATCTTTTGCTTTTATGGACATGATGTCTTCATCGGGGAAGTCAAATCTCATAGGCTGGTAATCATCAATGGGTTGCTCAGCAAGTTAATCAGACAATACACTGCCCTTGATGGCCTTTTGAGAGGTGTACTGAATGTCATATTCTGTGAGGATCATTTGCCATCTTGCAACCCGTCCGGTAAGTGCTGGCTTCTCAAAAATGTACTTAACTGGATCCATCTTCGAGATCAATAAAGTAGTGTGGGTCAACATATACTGCCTTAGTCGGCGAGCAGCCCACGCTAAAGCACAACAAGTTTTCTCGAGCAGTGAATAACGTTGTTCACAGTCGATAAACTTTTTGCTTAGGTAGTAAATTGCATACTCTTTTCGACCAGACTCGTCATGCTAGCCCAGCACACACCCCATTGACTCTTCTAATATTGTTAAGTACATGATTAGAGGTCTTCCTTCAACTGGAGGCATAAGGATTGGAGGCTCTTGTAAGTATTCCTTGATTTTGTCAAAAGCCCTCTGGCAATCTTCATTCCACCTGACCATTTGTTCTTTTCTTAACAGCTTGAACAAAGGTTCACAGGTTGCTGTAAGGTGAGATATGAACCTTGAAATGTAGTTCAACCTACCTAGAAACCCTCGAACTTCTTTCTCTGACTTTGGTGCAGGCATTTCTTGAATGGCTTTAACTTTATCAGGGTCAACTTCAATCCCTTTTTCACTTACAATAAATCCCAGCAACTTACCAGATCGCACCCCAAATGTGCACTTGTTGGGGGTTTAACTTCAGCTGGTACTTCCTCAGACGCTTGAATAACTTCAACAGATTCACCAGGTGGTCTTCTTCTGTGAGGGACTTGGAAATCATGTCATCCACATAACATTCAATTTCTTTATGGATCATGTCATGGAATAATGTTACCATAGCCCGTTGATAAGTGGCACCATCATTCTTTAGTCTGAATGGCATCACCTTATAACAGAATGTGCCCCATGGTGTGATGAAAGTTGTTTTCTCCATGTCTTCAGGTGACATCTTGATCTGATTATATACTGAAAATCCGTCCATGAAGTAAAATACCGAGAACTGAGTCGTATTGTCGACTAATACATCAATGTGAGGTAAAGGGAAGTCGTCTTTTGGGCTGGCTCTGTTCAGATCCCGGTAATCCACACACATTCTCACCTTGCCATCTTTCTTAGGCACAGGGACAATATTAGCAACCCACGGAGGATAGCTAGTTACAACAAGGAAACCGGCGTCCCACTGTTTTTGTATCTCTTCTTTAATCTTCATTGCCATATCTGGGCAAGTACGGCGCAGCTTCTGTTTTACTGGTGGACAATCTTCTTTCAAAGGCAGCTTGTGCATGACAATATCGGTGTCCAACCCTGGCATATTCTGATAAGACCAAGCAAAAACATCCACGTACTCCCGAAGCATATCAATCAGTTGTTCTTTCACTGAGTCTTGCAGGCAGGCCCCGATCTTAACCTCTTTCACGTCTTCTTCCGTACCAAGATTAACCGTTTCAATCTCCTCCTGATGAGGAGTGATAACCTTCTCCTCTTGTCTTAACAACCTGGCTAGCTCTTCAGGTAGCTCATAATCTTCTTCAACCCCTTCATCAGCTTGTTTGATTGGATTGTCAAAGTCATACGAAGCCATAGCAGTGTTGTTGTCTGTGCAATCTGGAGGGCACTTTCTGCAAGGTTTTAGATTGGTTTATTTTAGTGATCAATTTTAATCTTGTTCAGAAAAAGTGAAAATGAAGTTATTTATTTTGAAAAACATTGCCATTTTATTTTTGTACAAAAAAGAAAAAATGAAAAGACAGTGAGCGAAAAAAGAGACTCGTTTGCAAAAGATGTCCGACATTCATTGATTAATCCATTTGCACAAAATTACAAGATGACCCGATTACAAAATGAGTCTTGACATCTTGGGCAAGATGCAAGACTTGATGCATGCTTTAAAAATACAGGAAATAATAATTACTCTGCAGGAGTAACCCTTATAATTTCCTGGGAAGACCAGTTAAGGACTTGGCTCCCCGGGATCCTTGGACGTATCCAGCTCTCCAGGTTGCGGTCGCTTTACTCCTCGTCTTCCAAATTGTTTACAGCATCCGAGGTGAGCATTCCCCCGCTGACAAAATTTGGCTCTTTGGCAGCCTCTGATTGATCTTGTTGAGTTGGTCTGTAACCCAACCCAAATCTGTCTTCTTTCTTCTCCACAGGCAGCAACTTGCCCCAGCCTTGGGCGGTACCTTCCTCAACAACCTTCCGGGCTTGCTGATATGACGTTATGGAAGTTCCAAGTATAGCAGATGCTTCATTAATGTTCAGGGCCTCAAACCCCTGGCTCATAGTTTCATGGATCTCTCCATCCATCTCAATGTACTTATACATAGCCAGATGGCTAACAAAGATGTCTTCTTCCCCACAGATGGTGATGATCTGGCCTTCCCACTCGAATTTCAGCTTCTGGAGAAGGGTAGACGTAACAGCGCCAGCGGCGTGGATCCAGGGTCTACCCAACAGACAGCTGTAGGCCGGCTGAATGTCCATCACATAGAAGGTAGTTTTGAAGGTCTGCGGGCCAATCATCACAGGCAGATCAATCTCCCCAAGCACTGATCTTTTAGAGCCATCAAATGCTCTCACCACCAAATTACTCGGACGCAGTGCCAAACCATCATACTCCAGCTTCACTAAGGCTTTCTTTGGTAGAACATTGAGTGATGACCTAGTGTCCACCAGTACATGAGATAGAACAACACCTTTGCATTCCAAGGTGATATGTAAAGCCTTGTTGTGGTTGCGTCCCTCCGTTGTTAAGTCAGCATTGGTAAAGCCCAGTCCGTGACTGGTGTTGACATTTGCCACCACAGTTTCTAGCTGGTTAACAGTAATCTTCTCTGGCACGTATGCTGCGTGCAGGACTTTCAATAATGCATTCCTGTGAGCTTCAGAACACATCAACAGGGATAATATGGAGATTTTTGAGGGAGTTTGGTGAAGCTGATCCACCACCTTGTAATCACTTCTCTTTATGATTCTCATAAACTCGTCTACATCTTGTTCAAAAGATGTCTTCTGAGTTTCTTTGACAGTTGGCTCTTCAAATACCACACTCTTTCCTTTTGCTTTGGCAGCAACTTCTGCTTCAACATTAGGTCTTTGAGTTTGTGAGGCAAAAAGGCGTCCGCTTCTGGTGAAGCCTCCGCCTCCCCCAACATTATCAATTTGTAGAGAAGAGGTTGATGAATCCAGAGTGATTTTCTCCCCGTTGCAGTAGAGATCAGAGTCATAATGCCAAGGTATGGCATTACTACTTTCATAGGGAACTGGTCCAGGCACCGTGATAGTAACTGGACTGACTGCTGCAGAGGAGGGTACTGTGATGGTGTGCAGATCGTAGTAAATTGTGACTGGTGACCTGGCAGGAGGTGCCACTGTTTGTTGTTGAAAGTTGTTGTTTGGAGGAACATTTGATGGGTCGTAGTAGATTGTAACTGCTGAGACGTCTTCATTGATTTTTTTTGGCGTTGTAGAAGATTCTGCTGATAAAATGGATGCTGATGTTGTAGAAGAACTGGTTGTTGAAATATGATTTGTTGAAGTGATGGACGGAGCCATTACTGATGATATTGATGAATCGGTAGGAATGATTGTTGCTGCTGTTGTAGAAGAATCAGGAATTATTGTCAAAGGAATTGCTGGATTTGTAGGCGCCATTGTTGAGATCTGAAGGATACCATCCTTGATAAGCCCATCTATGCCGCTTCTCAAATTATCACACCCGTTGACTGCAATGTTGCAATACCCACAACCGAGCTCACACCCGGGGAACACCTGACACTCTAGAAGCTGAGCTTTAATTTCGACCAGAGGTGTTCGAATTTGTGCAACACTGGTGATCAAGGTAGATGGCTTGTCTTCCTCAATGGCATTAATCCTTGGCCCTCCATGATTAGGCATAGGATTTTTGTTGACATTCGGAGGAGGTGCGAAGTTGAGGGCTTTAGAATCCACCAGATCTTGAACTTTCATTTGCAATGCCCTGCACTTCTCCGTATTGTGGCCAGGTGCATTGGAATGGAAGGCACACCTGGCGTTGACATCATAATTCTTCGGGAGATTGGAGGGATCTGGAGGTGCTAATGTTCTTAACTCAACCAAGTTAAGCTTCAGGAGTTGTGGCAATAAGGCAGCATAAGGCATAGGGATAGGGCCAATCACCCTGTTTTCCTGTGATGGTCTTTGTTGGAAGGGTCTTTGTTGTTGATTGCTATTGTTGTTGTTGTAGGTTCTTTGTGGCGGGTACTGAACTTGTTGTTGATAATGTGGTTATTGTTGTTGTTGATATGCTGGTTGCTGAGGAATCGGAGCTGGAATAGTGACAGCTGCTATTGATCTGTGAACATACTGAGGTCTGCCCCTGCTGGCATGAATGGAATTTGTCTCACCGGTCCTTCGAGGTCCCACAAAAGGCCTCCTGGGATTACTGGACGAACTTGCACCATTATCAGAAATTTTGCCCATTTTCAAAAGGCTTTCAATCCTTTCACCGGCTATAACTACGTCAGCAAAACTGGTGGAAGAAAAGGCAGCTAGCCTATCAATATATGTTCCTTGCAACGTATTCATTTCTCTTTCCGACATGGGTGGTTGGACAGCAGCAGCAAGCTGTCTCCACCTTTGGGCATATTCCCTAAAGCTTTCTCTGGAAGATTGAGACATTCCCATTAGGAGGGTCCTGTTAGGAGCCATGTCCAGATTGTATTGATACTGCCTGATGAAGGCTTCAGCCAAGTCCTTCCAGCATCTAATTGTAGCTCTGGTCAGGTGTGAATACCACTCTCTTGAAGCCCCAGTCAAACTGTCTTCAAAGTAGAACATCCACAGCTTTTCATCCATGGTGTATGCCTTAAGTCTACCCAGAAAAAACTGCAGGTGAGTTCGTGGACAAGAGGTTCCATTGTATTTCTCGAAGCACGGGGGTTTGAACTTGTGGGGAATTCTCACCCCATCCACTAACCCCATATCCATTACATCGAAGCCCAAGGAATTTTGAGACTCCAAAGATCTCAACTTCTCAGCAATTTCGTCAAACCTCCGGTCATAGACTTCATCTCCTGCTCCCATGAAAGTAAACTTCTCTTCTTGGGGATCTTCTTGCAAGATTCTCCCCCCAACAGTATTTCCTTGCACATTTCCCTGGATGTTGACTTCCGGATCTAGATGAGGTCTAAATACTGGTGGATTAACATGAGGCTGACCCCTTTCATTATTACTTGTTCCTCCAGTCCCAGGATGAGGTTCCTTGGGAGTTTGTCTTTCTACCAATGCCCTTAACCTTTCTTGGCTTTGGGCCAAGCCAGTCATCACAGTCATGAATTGGGCCATTTGGTTTCTCATCTCCACTCTTTCATTAGCCATATGGGTTCTGACCTCAGTCAGCTCCTGCTGTACTTGATCCATTTGGTTACCAGGAAGTTTGTTGCGAGTAGGGTACCGGTGTGCATGGTTGACAGGGAACACTCTTCTGCGAGCAATATTTCCTGAAGTCATAGCAAAGTTAGAAACAAATAAAAACCTACAAAACAAAATAAAAGTTAGTATGCAATGCAATATGCTTATTTGTTTTCCAAGGTATCCGGCTTGGTTCTTGGTTTTGACCTTTCCAGACCTCGAGGAAGATGCTTTGATGTTGTTGAGAAAAGAAGACCCAAATGGAAACAAACTAAAAAATATATTACAAATGATGAATAATACATAGTCTGTTTTTTACAACACATGCCCTTGAAGGGTCAAAATACAACTCAAAAGAAAAGTACATCAAATGAAAACAACAATAATCAAAAAGTCAGACATCTAGTCCAAACTCATCCTCCTTAACCTCCTTCAGAAGTGCCTCAGTCACTGGACCAGCTGGATGCTCTGTAATGGTCCTGATGAGGAGGTTTCTGGTGGCAATGGCAGTGGTCAGCTTCTTGTGCCTGTCCTGGTCCTTTGATCTCTTCAACCCAGCCCTAAGCTTCAACTCTGAAATCTCCTTCTGGGCTACCAGCAAAGCTTCATGCTGCTTCCTTTCATTGGCCTCTAACTGCTCAATCCTGGCTTGAGTTTTCTTATCTTCTTGTGTTCGGGCTTCAGTGATCCTGACCCACCTAGCCTGACTTTCTTGCAGATAGAGTTCAGTCCTAGCCTTCTGAAGCTTGGCCTTTTTACAGGCATTCTTCAATATTTGCTCCCCAGCTCTTGATTTCTTGATGTAGTCCTCTGTTTTCTCAATCTTGGCCAGATGCTCCACCCTAAGTTTCTCCAATATTTCAATTTCCAGACGACCATCACTCCTTTCCCAAAGGGTCTTCTTCAGAGCTTGAGACAGATTCTCATTCCTTTCCTTCAGTTTCTCAAATTCTTCCAGGCTGACAGTGGCTACTCGCTGTACTATAGATGGTACAGGTGTGTCCTCCAAAGTGAAGGGCATTCCAGTAATCTGGGCTCTAGCATGGGACCAGTCATAGTACTGAGCTGAAGCAACATTATTGCACCTCCCAAGAATAGCCATCCCTTTGGTCTGGATGTTGTCCCAAGCCCAGGATGCTTGTCTGACAACAGCTGAATTTGGCTTTACTTCACAATACAGGGTCTCAACTAAATCTTGCACTCTAGGAGGGTGAATCAAAGCATAGCCCAATTTTCTCTTAAACAGCAAAGGATTGTAATTGATGCAACCCTTTACTCCTATCAGAGGTACATTTGGGTATTGCCCACAGCTAGTGATAATGTCCTTGCCTTTGGTGCTTTGGGTGCACCATCTGATATCATCTGAAGTCAAAGCAATGAGCCTCTTGGCCCAGTTCTTCTGTTGGTGAGGATTCAGGAAGGCATCTGACTTAGGCAGGTGTTTGATCAGCCAAGTGTGAAACAAAGGAGCACAGCATCTCACCAACTTCCCTTTTTGTTTCTCATTCCTCTGGTGGATGGAGTAATAGAAATATCCCAGCAATGTGGGTACTGGGTTCCTCAGAAGAAAAAGATGAATGGCATTCTTGCTGACAAATTTGGGCTCATCTGCAAACAGTATAACCCCATATATGCTGAGGGCTAACAGTGCACAGACTGCCCTCCACTCTCCCAAAGAGGCCTTTAGGATGGCCTGAGAAATCAAGAAGTCTAAGTGCAAACCAGGGATCCCAGCTTTTGTTGTCATGCTTTGTTCAATCAAGGCAGGCTCCAGGTACAGTGCTTTTGCTACGTCTCCATTGCTGGGAGAAGTCATCTCTGGGTTGAAGGGGACACCACCCATGACAGGTACTCCAATCAATGATGAAAACTCCTCCAGCAGAGGTCCTAGCTGAAAATCTGGAAAGGTGAAGCATCTCAAAGGAGGGTCATAAAACTGTAGGCCGGTGTGGATCATGCTCCTCTGAGAAGGGTCTAGGTCCATAACCATATCAAGGATACCTCCATAATGTTCTCTGAATAATGGGATGTGGTCAGGGGTGATAAATGATTGGACCTGTCTGATACCAGTCAACACAGGCTCAAAGAAATGATATGATATGTTGCTTTTCCTGGGAGTAGCCATGAATGCTGCTGAAGAACTGAAGACAAGTGTTGATGAGAATCAAGACTGATACTGGAGATGAGCCACTGATAGGCTGATGCTGGTGATGATGAGAATAGCTGAAGCAGACAACTGATGAAGACAACTGAAGCAGAGGTCTATGCAGAAGAAGGGATCAAAACCAAGCCAGATATAATGTGGATACCCTGAAAAACAAATACACAAATGTTAAATGATGCAATGATGATGTATGCAAATGATATGCAAGGGTTTGTGATCAAGCTGGATCTGATTATCTGTCTTGATATAAAGCCCATGTATGTTCAAGAAGTCTAGATGGAGGTTCAGAAATCCAGTAACCAGGGTGGGGGACTCAAATAAAGAGTCACATGTCCAGGGTTAAATCACAAGAATTTTCCAAAATGAGGTACTCTTAATCAAACAAGTAACAGGGTATGATGTGGCCAAGGGTACCTGCAAACCTGTAAACAGCCCAACCCCCTCACAGGTAGTGTTCTAAAACAAGGATCCTCAGACATGGATCAGTTATGAGAAGTGTAAACACTTCTAACCCGGAGGTACAGTGTTTACAATAACCATAAAAAATCCTCCTCTAATTCACCTCAATTTCTGAAGGTCATGATAAAGGTCATCCAGACTTAGCAGGCTTCCCAGATAGCCCTAGCACTACAGGAAATCTGTAGCACAGAGTTCTCAAGAAGAAACCCATATCTGAACCGTGTTTCATATTCCCGCACCAGACCGAAATGGAATGGGAAAGAACATGAACCACTCTAGCCTAGGTGTCACTCAGGTCCCAGGTATAGGACCTTAAACTCTCAATGGAACCCCACCCACCAACTTGAGGGGGACTTGTCCATTAACACTAGGGTTAGTCCTTCTTAACCAGTTAAGGAAGAATTAGAACCCTGATGCAAGGCCCAAGTTACAAGCTTGATGTCTTAGTGATTATTAGATGGATTGATTAAAGGTTTTAAACACATTAAGGGTTTAACACTTAAGATTAAAGTTATACACTCCATTCTAATAGAAGGATGCAGGCATAAGCTTAATCACAAAGCCTTAAAGCCTTTAGGGTTTAGTCCTTGATTATGAGATGAGAAGAGAGACTCAAGGAAAACTCAAAGGAAAGAGTCTAAGGGGGACTAAACAATCCTAAAATGTTATCATGCTTGGAGGTCCTAGGGTTTATGAGGCTTGCAAAATATCTTCAAGAGAAAAGCCACCAGGAAGGAAACAGATGAAAGGAGAAAGAAGCAGAGAAAAGCAAGACAACTTGCTTCACTTAAGAAGACAAGTTGCTTGAAGAAAGAAAGTGGGAAAGAGCATGAATGAGCAAGCTCACTCTAATACACAAGATAAAATGCAGCAATGATGCATAAGAGAGATGAGAAGGGATTATGAGAAGTGAAGGCAAATTCACTTCTCAAATACTTACCACCTGAAAAGTTAGCAAAAAGAAATGAAATGAAATGAAAATGAGATGAAATGCAAAGATGAAAACCAAGGTCAGAAGAATAAACATGATGTTAAGGATGCTAAGAGATTATGCAAACACATGTCAAAAGTTGTGGATGATCATACAATGATGAGGATGCAAATGAAGCATGCTTGAACCATAAAAGTTCATGAAAGTTTATGAAATGGAATGGACATATAACATGGAAAATGAAAGATGCAATGATCAAACATGATTCTAATATGTCCTAAGATGTCTTATATGTCATATGGATGCACAAAATGTCATGACAAGTTCATGAATGCAAGTATATGAGAGATGGATACAAGTGAAGGCACAAATTAGGGTTTACATACAACATGCATCACAAAAATTCAAAACCAGAAGCGAATGACATGATAAAAAATTGAAAATGGGATCAAAGGAACCCTAACCCTACACAAGTTCACTGCCCAAAGGAGGGGACTCAACTCTTAACCTAATGGAAGCTATGAATTTCTCAAGTCAACTAGGGTTTCAAGGTACCTCAAAAGGAAAAATGCACATTAAATTGAAAATGGAAGATAAATTCAAACCAATTTTACCCTAGAAACTACATGATATGAAGGATGCAATGCAAGAAGAACCATCATCAAACTCTTCATGGTTAGGCAGAATGAATTTTTTCAAGTTAGGATCAAAATATTGCCTTTAAACAAATTTAATTCCAATGAAAATTGTCAAAATAGGTCAAGAACCAAAAAGAAATTTGTTTTAAGAGTTTGATAATGTTTGTAAATGTTTCAAAATACAATGTGAATTTTTTGGTGATTTTTAAATAACTAAATGTATTTTTAATTAATTAATTTCCATTAACTAATTAAAAATAAACATTTAAATGATTTAAAAATGATTTTTAATGCAAAAATATGAAAATAAAATTATTTTTGGGTTCTGAAAATTAATGAAATGTTTGACAAAAAAAATAGAATTTTTCAATGTATTTTCCTATGTTTAAAAATTCGTGGAAGCTTAATATAAATAAAATGAAATAAAAATGAATAAAATGGAAAGTATGCAAATCCTGAGGCTGGGGTTTAAACAAATTTGGAGGGAATTGACTGGCGCCAGATCCTGTGGCCCAGATTCAAACTGGCTGAATTAAAACTAAAACCTAATTAATTAAGTTAATGACGTGGATTAGGGCTTAAGTGTGAGATCCAGGCCATCCAGCATGCGCGCGAAACTCCCATCGTACGCTCCACATTTAAACTAAGCCCTAATCACAAATTAAACCCTAATGACATTCAGGTCACCGGAGAAGAGCTCCGGTCGTCTTCTCCGGTGACATCTCTCCCTGAAAAATGCTATCTTCTTCCCTTGGCCATTTCTAGAGCTCTAAAGCTCCAGATTTGTTCCTCTCACTCCCCTAAACCTAAATCCAACCTCAAATGGAATTTATTTTCACTCCTAAACATGATTCGAAGCCAAGAACACAAGACTGTAAAACTTTCAGACAAGCCATACACCCTCATCTCTCCATCATTTTCAATAATTTCAAGTTCATTACACTCAGGGGATCAAACACAACCAATTAAGAACTTAAAATAGAGATTCTGGAAAAAAGTTTCAAGAGGATACCTGAGATGGAGCTTTTGCTTTTGGAGCTTTCTGGCCAGTTCCTTGCTTCCAATCACCTCTACTGACTTCCCTCAAGAGTTTGCAAAGCTTGTATGGAGTTTTTTATGGCTGGTTTGGGAGATTGATTCAGTTCAGTTCAAGGGGGGGGGGGGAATCGTATTTGGTGTGTGATGGCTTTTGAGGCAAAGTAAGGGGTGGTTTGTGATCAGTGATGCATTCTAAGATGAATGGTGGAAGAAGTTTTAGGTTTGAGTTGCTGAGTTGAGAGATTCGATAGAAAATGCAAAGGGAGGGATTTTTGTGTATGCTGACTTGTGGGAGAGCTCAGGTTGTGTTGTGTGTTGTGTTGAGTTCCATTTAGTCCACATATCAAGCTGTGATAGGGCAGAGAGTTGTTGGTGGCACAACTTGATTGGTATGACTCAATTTGCATAAAGTCAACTTTTGTGTAAGAGGAGGTATGGGCTGGTTCAGTCAAGGTACAAGGGCATTTCTGCTGCAGCTTGATTCAAGGCTGACCATGGAAATGAATTTGAGGCCAATTTGCAAGTGGATTGGAGTTTATGTGAGGTTTTGCAATTTTCACAAAGTTTGGCCCTTTTATGATTTCTTAATGATCAAGGCATGGAAATGAACAAATCTTTGGTGCATTCTGAATTTTAGGTCATGACTTATGTTTGTGTGATAGTTAGAAGTCCATTTGAAGTCACATTTTGCCTTGGCATGAGGTTTTGCAACTTTCCCTCTTTGGTACAAAAGTGAAAATTAAGTGATTTTGCCCAACTTTGACAAGCCATAACTTTTGATCCATAATGAACTAGAATGAGTTCTTGTACTTTTTGAAAATGGGAGGATTCACTCTACAACTTTCATGACCAAAGTTCTTTCATTTGAAGCATTTTTGAATCAAAAAGAGGAAATTGAAAAACTTTCCCAAAATGGCAAGTTTGCATTACAAGTCACTTTCCAAAAAAAGCAACTTTGCAAATGGCTTGAAATTCTTCAATTTTGTGAACTTCGAACATCTTATATGACCAAATAAAGATCATACACATTCAAAATGATGGAGAACACCCTTTGGTTGGGTCATTGGGGCCTCAGATGCCCTGATTTTGCACTGACTTGCTCAAGAAGTCATCTCTTGATCAGATGCCTTCCCCATTGAATTTCTTCATGAAAATTGATGTGCATGATCCTCATAACATATAGAGACCCATAGAAACAATAATGACCAAATATTTTGGAGTTATGGCCTCTGAAACCAAAACCCTAATTCTAGGTCATCTGTGCAGTTAAACCTGGCTCTGCTTCTATGCCTTTCTCAGTTCTTGTGATTCTTTGACTTTCTTGACCTTGTGAGGATATAATATGATGCTTGAACATACATGGACCCATTTGAAGTGATTGATGACCTTTGGGGTGGCTCAAATAGCCCAGGGATGGCTCAGATCACAAACCCTAGATGCAGATGACCTAGAACCAATGCAGTGAAGCAAAAATGCAATATGAGATGCTATGATTGAACTTATGCACATGAAAAGATCACAAGCCATGGTGTGAATGGGTGAGGGAAAATTTGGGGTGTTTATAATAATGAATGGCTTTTGGGCGTGGCAAAATGATGTGCATGCATGGCCATGGGCGTATGGAAATTCAGTACAAAAGCCTTGTCTTTGAACCTTCATATCTCTCCATATGTTGATCATATGAAAAATATCCCAACATGAAAGTTGTAGAGGAGATAAAAATGAACAAGTTTGATGTTCAACATTTATTTTTATTTGAAGCCTCCATCTTTGAGATAAAGTTCTTGGAAGTTGGACACAACATGCAAATAAGGTGTTTGATGAAATGTAGGCACTTTGGCTCGCCCATGACTTGTCTTGACCAACAATTTTTCCTTGATTTCTATCCACTTTGATTGATCATAACTTATTCAAATTTAATCCAATGGGAATGGTCTTGCTATGGAATTGAAGCTCTTTGAATGAACTTTTGATAGGGCCTGGTGGATTTTTGATTTGAAGCTTCAAAATTGAGAAAGTATAGCTCAAAGTGAGGTGTCCAACTTGACAAAAGTTGTCATTTTAAGAAACCCTGAGGTGAACCAATGGACAATATTCTATCCTTAGACACTTGATAGCATATAGAAATCATTGAGATCAAGTTTGAACCAAAATCTTGCAAGAAAAGTTCTTTGATAACAAACCCTAATTTTGATTGTTTGGTTAGGAGGTGATGACCATTACCATCTTCTTGATGAATTCTCATCTTCAAATAACTTGAGGGATAAAATGGGATGATATATGATGTAGAAGACCCTTAAGGCTTGATTGGAGACACTTGACTCTTATTTTCTTGCTATAGATGATCAATGCCTTGAAATCAACTGATCACATGCCCCCATGAACTATCAATGATGAAAGTTTTATATTTTTTTGTATGAATTGAATGCAATGCAATGAAAGTATGAGTGAAATGAACTCTGAAAATGAGAGGGAAAATTTTGGGGGTGTTACAAATGCCCTTATTCAATTAATTATAGACCTGAATGGATGATTGTGGTTGCTTTCATACGTTCGAGGTAAACATGGATTGAATACCAAAAATAACCAAAAAAAATTCACTTTGTGGATAAGAAGAAAATGGATATAAAAAATAAAAGGGATGTAAATCCAATCATGGGAACTCTTCTTGGGGAACCACAATTAATGCGACGAGTATCGAAAGTGAGATACAGACAAGTATCAAAAGAAGCACAAACACGACAAGTGTCTGGATCCAAAAAATGATACAAACGAGTACCGAGAAGGACAATAATAAACACATACGAGTGTTTAGAATCGAAAGGGAACACAGATGAGTGTTAAATCAATGATACAGACAAGTATCAGACGTTGATATGGACGAGTATCAAAAGGATGATAATAAACACGGATGAGTGTTTAGAATCGAAAGGGAACACAGACGAGTGTTCATGTCAATGATACAGACGAGTATCAGACAATCATCAAAGAAACACGGACGAGTGTTCAGGTATACGATACAAACGAGTATCAGACTATGATCCAAAAGGGAACATGGACGACTGTTCAAGTCAATGATACAAGCGAGTAGCAGACGATCATCAAAGAAACACAGATAAATATTTAGGAAAACGATACGGGAGAGTATCAGACGATGATCCAAAAGGGAACACGAAAATGTGTTCAATTCAATGATACATACGAGTATCATACGATCATCAAAGAAACACATATGAGTGTTCAGGTCAACGATATGGATGAGTATCAGACGATGATCTAAAAGGGAACACGAACGAGTGTTAGAAAATGAAAGGGAACACTGACGAGTGTGTCGCTCCCAAAAGACCTACATCCCCGGTGCAGATGCGGACGGTCGACGATGTTGGAGGTTGAGGTTGAATAGAGTCGCCAGCTAGGAATTTTTATCCCAAAAGAAAGGTAATGCTGCATAAACCTGGAAGGGTATGGATAAGACGGTTGCGAACCAAAGAAACTGAGAAAGGGGGTTGGTTACGACCTGGGAAGGTATTAGCATCCAGATCGTCTGTTGTACTCGACGGGATCCACACTTACTTGATTGTGTTTAAAAGGGGTAGTGTATGTGCTGACTGTGTGTAAAAGGCTAGGGAGAAAAGAATGTACAGTGTGTCACTGCATAAGAGAGTGAGTGCTCAAGAATGAGGCTTAGAAAAGAAGGCTGGCAGGAAGAGAGGGGGAAGACACAAAGACTTTTGTTCGATAATTTTTAAGTTATGCCTACGTATCCTTTCGTGCAATGAGGAAGTCAGAACACCGTTGTTCGACTCAAAGAGACTGAAATGACTTGACTGTGAACTGCATGCTTGTCTATGCTCAAGTGTGTGACTCGTCTGGCTCGAGTGCTAATTGTCTTGCATTAGACGGAAGAAGCAAGTTCTCATTTATAGAATGAGTGTGATGAGAAAAGAATACCAGAGGAGACGTTTATTGTTAGTTTTTGTGTTTTCATCTTTTTATTGTTTTTGGTGTTTTGCATAGGATAATGAGCTTAAGCCTAAATCAAGGGTTTGTAAACTCATTATATCCTCCCTGATTAGGGATAATGAGCCTACTTAAGCATGAGATAAGCATCTCAAATTAATTACCATGATGATGTAGGATTAAGATCATTAACCTACTTGTGATTATTAAAATATTTTTGGGTTTTTGTTCAGTGTTAAGTAATGAGTTTAATCTCTAATCAGGGATTAGTGAACTCATTACACCATCCTAAGAGAAGGATGATAGATGAGGAAACTTAAGCTGAGAAAGACTCCTCAACTTAATCCATGGTTAGGGACTAAATTAATTAGATAACAATCCTTTATTAAAGTGGATTTTAATTAAAGGGTGATATTAAGAAATGAGTTCTATATTTGTAATACTAGCTTAAGGGGGACTTGTCCATTAAACACTAGGGTTAGTCCCTCTTAACCAAAAGGAAGATATGGAACCCCAATGTAAGGCCCAAGTTACAAGCTTAGGTCTTGATCATTATTAAGTGTTTTGATTAAGAGGTTTAAACAAAATTAAAGGTTTAACACTAAGTATTAAAGTTATACACTTCATCCTAAGACAAGGATGCAGGCACAACCCTAATTCAAAGTCCTAAAGCTTTAAGTGTTTAGCCTCTGATTATGAGATGAGAAGAGAGACTCAAGGAGACTCAAAGGTAAAAGAATAGGGGAGAATATATACAACCCTAAAAAATTATCATGCTTGGATATCCTATGGTTTGTGAGACTTAAAGAAAGATCTTCAGGAGGCCACCAAGGAAGAAGAAGAAGATGAAAAGAGAAGGAGAGAAAGAATAAGTTACTTACTTCCTGAAGAAGATAAGTAACCTAAAAGAAAGAAAGTAAGAGGTAGAGAGCATAAGTGAAGCAAGTTAACTTCAAAGACAAGTAAATAATGCATATGAAGAGATGAGAAGAGGTGGGATGTGAAGGCAAATCCACATCTCAAACAACTTACCATAAGCCCCTGAAATGTTAGTGTGAATGCATAAGATGCAAAGTAAAAGGAAATGAAATGAATAAAGATGCAAAGACCAAAACCAGAAGTGCAAACATGATGCAAAAGTGTTATGCAATTATGCAAAGTCATGTAAGATGCTATGAAAGTTCATACAAGGATGAGATGCAATGGAAGCATGTTTAGAAGTATGAAAACACATGGATACATATTGAATGTAATGAATGCAATGCATGGAAAATGAATGAAGAAATGATCAATAAATGTTCAAGCATGTCTTATGATGTCTAAGATGTCATAAAAATGCTTGAAATGTCATGGCAAGTTCATATGATGATGACATGCAAAGATGAATGCAAATGAACATGAGAAATTAGGGTTTTAAGACAACATGAGATGCACATGATCAAAAAAGAAGCATACATCATGATAAAAATTTGAAATTAAACTCAAACAAACCCTAAACACATACTAGATCCCACCCCAGAGGAGAAGGTCAGAAGCTTAACCTAGCGAAAGTTATGAAATTCCTAAGTTAACTAGGGTTTTTGGGTGCTTCTAAAGGGAAAATGCAAATAAAATTGAAAATGAAATGAAAAAATATGAGATAAATAACCTGGATACTAGATGCAATATGTGAAACAATGCAAAAAGAATCAAGTTCAAACTCATCATGGTTAGGTAGAAATGTTTTTTTTAAGTTATGGTTAGAAAAGTGTGATTTTTATGAACCCTAATTCAAAGATAATTGTGAAAATGTGATCAAACCTAAAAATAAATTTGTCTGGTGAGTTTGTAAATGATTCTAAATGTATGAGAATGCTTCATGAATTTTTTTGGTGATTTTTAGAAACCTAAATGCATTTTTAATTAATTAAAATCAATTAATTAATTAAATAAAACATTTAAATGATTTAAAAATACTTTTTTAATGCAAAAATTAAAATAAAAAATGTTTTTGATTTAAGAAAATTTTTTGAAATGGAAATGCAAAGTTTGAGATTTTTAAAAAGTCTTTTGCTATTTTAAAATAAATATGGAAAAGAAATGCAAGAAAATGAAATAAAAATCAAATAAATGAGAAGTAAAACAATATGATGGTTGAGGTTCAAACCCTAGTTGATTGTGCGCACAGATGGAAGGCTAGGATCTAATGACTTTCAGATGGCCGGAGAAGACCTCCGGTCATCTTCTCCGGCAGCTCACTCATCCTATCTCTCTCAAAACGCCATGGAAACACCCCAAACTCTCCAGAATCATTCACTAGACATCATTAAACAAGAATCCAACAACAAAAATCATTTATCATGCATCAAAAGAGAGAATAAAAGCAAAACAGAAAAATGTGCAAAACTTTCAGAAGCTAAATACATGCTTATTTTCCACTCATTTTCAAAACCAAACACATCACAATGATCAGTGAAACATGTATATTGATATTGTAACTTAAAAAACAAGTTCTGGAAAATTTGTTCTTGGATGATACCTGAGATGAAGCTTTCTCAATCTGAACTTTATGGACCTCTCCTGGATGTCAATCCACTCCAATGATCACCTTGATGCTTCTGGAAAGCTTAGAGCAAGTTTATGATGGTTGGTTTGAGTGTTTCAGTTCTGCTAAGACAGAAATCGTGTTTTAGTTTTGGGAGCTTTTAGGTCATGGTGAAGGGTGGTTTATGATCCTTGAGTGATGTTGAGATGATTGGTGAAGAAATAACTGAGTTTTGATGGCTCTGTGTAGATTTTCGAAGAAATGAAGATTTTGGGGATTTTTGGTGATTCTGAGTCTTGGCTTGATTCAGGCTTGTGTGTGTTGTGTAATGAGCTCCTTGATGTCCACATAAACAATGTTGATTGGCCAGAGAGTTTTTGTGGCACAGGCTGATTGGTATGTGAGGTTTTTGCATAAAGTCAAGATTATGTACTATGAGGTATGGGCTCGGGTCAAAGCTGGCTTGGGGGCTTGTCCTACCTCAGCTTGCATCAAGGATGGCCCTAGGATTGGATTTGAGGATCTGGATGGCATGATACAAGAGTTATCACATGTTTTGCAAATTTCCCTCTTTGAAATTTCTTGGATCACAAGTCATGAAAACCTTAGGTCCAATGCCCAATTCTGATCAAGGCAAGTTGTGTTATCATGTAATGATGCTTAGAAGTGGATTAGAGGTCATTAGAAGTCTTGAAACTTGATTTTGCAAAAATCCCTCTTTGGCATAAACTTGAAAATTATAGGATTTTTCCCAACTTTGAAAGATCATATCTTAAGTTCTAGGATGAATCAAGAGTAGTTCTTGTACTTTTTGAAAATTGGAAGATCCAATCTACAACTTTCATGTTTAAGGGTTTTTCATTTGAAGCATTTTTTATCAAGAAAGAGGAGGTTGAAAATCTTTCCCAAAATGGAAAGTTTCCATTACAAGTCATGTCCAAAAATGGAAAGTTTGCAAATGGCTTGAAATTATTCACTCTTGTGAACTTATAACCACTTCTAAGATCAAATAAAGATCATAGGACCTCAAAATGATGAAAATGACCCTTTGGTACCATTGTTGGGGGCCTCAGATGCCTTGATTCTTACTTTTCTTGCACAACAAGTTACCAGTTGATCAGATGACTTCCATAATGAATTCCTTCATCAAATTTGGTACACATGCTCCTTATAACATATTGAGACCATTAGAAACAAGAATGACAAAAAAAATTGAGGTTAAGGCCTCTGAAACCAAAACCCTAATTTTAGGTCATTTGTGTAGGAAATCTTCAGTTTGTCTCTATGCCTTTGCCATGCTTTGTGATCTCTTGACTTTTATGAACTTTGGGGAGCATAAAATGACCATAGAACACTCATGGACCCTCTTGGCATGCTTCAAGACCATTGGGATGGTTCAGATCACTTCTTGGATTGCTCAGATCACAAACCCTAGATGCAGATGAAATGAATTATGCAGTGAGATAAAGATGCAATGTAAGATGATATGCCTATGCAAATGCAATATGAAAAAGATCACAAGCCATGATGTGAGAAAGAGTGAGAGAAAATTTGGGGTGTTTACAGCTGCCCCTATTCAAGCATGAGTTAGCTGTGCAGGGTGTGAGCGCTTGGCTTAACAGACAAACAAGATAACTTGTGGTTGAATACCAAAGACAGTCCGAAATTTGCACTCGTTGGGATAAGAAGAAAAGGGATATAAATTGTAATAGGTAGTATAGTATGAGTATCAAATGAAAGCGATGGAGGACGACCATCGAGCAGAGGACGACTGCTGGGGATGAAAAACGGTAAGTAAAGCAATGACGGGGACAACCATCAAGCTGGGAAATAAAGAGACCGCGACAAGGACGACCATCGGGTAAAGAAATAAAACTCTCTGGGGGCTAAAGAAATGAGGAGAACACTGATGGGGACGACCATCAAGTTAAAGGGTAAATAAACCGCGACGGGGACGACCATCGGGTAAAATAATAAATGAAATAATGATGAGGGACGATCATCAAAAGGTGAAGGACAATCACCTGGCAGGGGACGGCTGCCGAAAATATCACGACATAAGACGAATGCCGGATAAAAAAGATCAATGATGGGGACGGCCATAGGATAAGCATGAGGAAGGATGATCATTAAGAGGTGAAGGATGATCACCTAGTAGGGTACGGCTGCTCTTGGGGATTATCTCGACATAGGACGAATGTCGGATAACAAAGATCAACGATGGAGACGGCCATCAGATAAATGATGATGGACGGTCATCATAAGGTGAAGGACGATCACCTGGCAGGGGACGGCCGCTAAATAGATATCGCGACATAGGACGGATGTCGGATAGAAAGTTCCAACAATGGGGATTCCACTGGGGAGAGGATGAGGGACGGTCATCCGAAGGTGAAGGACAATCACCTGGCAGGGGATGGATGCCGAAAATACCACGACATAGGACGAATGTCGGATAAGAGGATCCACGATGGGGACGGCCATCAGATAAAATGATGAGGGACAATCATCAAAAGGTGAAGGACGATCACCTGTCAGGGGACGGCTGCCGAAAATATCACGACATAGGACAGGTGCCGGATAAAAAAAGATTGTTTTGTTGGTGACTTACTGGGGAATGGTAAACATGGACGAGTGCTTACGCTTTTGAAATAAACGGTATAAGTGTTTGACAGTGTGTATAGACTCAATATGCGGACAAGCATCTTTAGGACCACGATACGGACGAGTATCGATAGAAGCAAATGTTGACACGTGTTTTAAAGAGGATGATACAGACGAGTATCAATCGGTTAAGCAAGGGACATGGACGAGTGTTGACATGATGGGGAGGCGAATAATACGAGATACGAACGAGTATCAGAGGATTGTGCATAAGTATGTACAAGTTTTTTGACCTACTGGAGGATATATGTGCAAGACACGGATGTGTGTCAAAAAGATTGAGCAATGGACACAGATGAGTGTTTGACTTGTTGGGGAAGTATGACACGGGCAAGTGCCAAAACGAAAATGTACAAGTATGAACAAGTATCTGTATTGAGAGTGAAAAAAGGTATTCTGGATTTGTCTGCTAGGGATAAGTTTTGTATATTGCTGGTGAAGTGATTCTGTAGTTGCAGGAGATTGGCTCGAACCTGGCTTATGATCATGCAAATGTTTGGTTTTTGCCGTAATGCTCCGTATTAGACGGAATGCTACGCTTAGTTTAGGGAAAATGATGCAAATTCTATGATTATGAAAAATGAGAGAACCGATTCGAGATTCGGATCCTGCGGGGAGAAAGATCTCTGGATGATCTGTCTGGAGGGAGAACTCCGCTGGGGAAAGAGATCATTGGCCGATCTGTGGGGAGAAAGGATCATCGAACGATCTTTTTAGGGAACTTTGTGGTGATTTCGGATGGGGAAGCTTTTGTTGAAGAGACTTATGCTGGGGATGCGGAGGCTTCAGCAACTCCGCTAGGGAACAGAAAACCCTGGCAACTCTACTGGGGAGAAACCGGCAACTCTGTAGGAAAGCGATTCTGCCGACTCTGCTGAGGATGAGAAAATCCCGACAATTCTGATGGGGAACGGAAAGTCCTGGCGACTGGATGAGGAAGGGGACTCTTCCCACTCTGCTGAGGATGAGAAAATCCTGGCGACTCTGTTGTGGAAAAGAAGATCCTGGAAAATCTACTGGGGAGAACTTTGGCAACTTGCTGGAGATGAGAGGATCTTAGCAACTTAGTTGAGGAAAACTCTGGTGACTTCACTAGGGAAAAGAAGACTCTGGTAACTCTTTGGGGAAAGAAAAGTTCCTGGATACTTTGTTAGGAAGAAAGAGTTCCTGGCAACTTTGGTGGGAAGAGCACTTCAGGCATTGCTCGGGAGATCCTGCTTGGGGAGAAGGGAACTTCTGGGAAGTAATTTGTTGTAACTCCTTCGTCCAAGCGACATGCTGGGGATTTAATGAATTCCTCAAAGGATCCTCTGAGGGGATAACAACTTCGTGGGGGAAAACTCCTGTCAAGTAACCCTGCTGATGAGGGGATTGCTGATTTGGCGGGGGATACAAGGCTTGATATACCCCATGTTGTGAGATTGTCTATCTTGAGTACCTACAACCTGTTAAACAAAAGAAACGCACAAGTGTCCCGAGGTATACTCAATCGGATTCCGTCATAGGAGTTAGATTTGCTCAAGAGTGCATATTTCCTGCAAGCATATCTTGAAAATGGCTTATATGTTTTCATGCAAGTATTGTATTATGAACTTTGGACATTTTGCAAACGAAACAAAAATGTAAAAAAAACAAAGTGTGACTGAATATTCTGATTTTATTGATTTGTGTGTCTTGAATAGGCAAGTATAGTGAAGAAGTGAATCCCTGAAATGAGGAAATTGCTGTAAAATTGAGAAAATAAAAGTGTTGGCAATGTTTGAAGTTGATGCTCTAGTGAGCTTCCTTTGCTATGACTTGTATGACCCTGACGTTCTTCTTATCTTGCTTTCTGAAGAAGGTTGATTCTGACCGTCGCTTTATCCTTTCTAAGTTTGCCATGTTGTGAGTGATACAGACGAATTCAGAATGCAGTTGTTCGCTTTTTCCCTGATCTTGCGTGGATCGCCCTTTCGGGTTTTCAATCCACCGGGATACCCATTTTTGCCTGAGTTGTCCGATGAGTCTTTTTATTCTGTTTTTGACTCGCCGGGATGCCCTATTTTTGTCTGGACTTGCATTCTATTTTTATGTCCAGCGGGTCCTTTATGCAAAGTAATTTTTAACTTCATCTGAATTCACAGGAGATAAGAAATCCTCGCCATCCATAGTAGTGAGCATCAGTGCCCCACCAGAGAAAACTTTATTTACTATGAATGGGCCTTTGTAGTTTGGCGTCCACTTTCCCCTGTGGTCTGTATGAGGAGGAAGAAGTCTTTTCAGAACAAGCTCTCCCACTTCGTATTCCCGAGGTCTGACTTTCTGATCGAAGGCTTTCTTCATTCGCTTTTAATACAACTACCCATGACAGATGGCTTCCAATCTCTTTTCTTCAATCAGACTCAGTTGATTATATCAAGATCGGACCTATTCTACTTCATCCAGTTTCACATCCATCATTACTCGTAAGAAGGGTAGCTCAACTTCAATAGGTAGGACAACTTCCGTACCATACACAAGCTGATAAGGTGTTTCCCTAATAGACGTTATGATAGAGGTTCGGTACCCATGCAAGGCAAATGGTATAATTTTGTGCCAGTCTTTGTAGGTGACTACCATCTTTTGCACAATCTTCTTAATATTCTTGTTAGCGGCCTCAACAGCGCCATTCATCTTTGGCCTGTAAGGAGAAGAGTTGTGATGTTGAATTTCGAAGTCCCGACAAAGTTCTGCCATTATCTTGTTGTTCAAATTGGAACCATTATCAGTAATGATTCACTCGGGAACTCTATATCGACAGATGATATCCCTTTTCAGAAATCGAGCTACCACTTATTTGGTGACGTTTGCATACGAAGCTGCTTTAACCAATTTGGTGAAGTAATCAATGGCTACCAGGATGAATCTGTGACCATTTGAAGCAGTCGGTTCAATCTTTCCAATCATATCAATGCCCCACATGGCTAAGGGCCAAGGTGAATACATTACATTCAAAGGATTCGGAGGCACATGCACTTTATCTGCGTAGATCTGGCATTTGTGGAATTTTCTGGCATAGGCACAACAGTCTGCATCCCTTGTGATCCAGTAGTAACCCGACCTTAATAACTTCTTTGCCATTGCATGTCCTCCGACATGGGTACCGAAAGAGCCCTCATGCACTTCGTGCATTAGTAGGTTTGCTTCCTTCTTGTCAACGCATTTGAGCAAGACCATGTCGAAGTTTCTTTTGTATAAAGAACCATCAGTATTGAGGAAGAAACTGTCGGCTAGCCTTCTTAATGTCTTCTTATCATTTGACGATGCCCCAAGTGGGTATGTCCGAGTTTCCAAGAAGCATTTAATGTCATGGTACCAAGGCTTGTTATCATTGACAGTTTCCACAGAGAATACATATGCCGGTCTGTCTAGTCTGGATACCAAAATCCGAGGTACATGATTGGCAACTTGTACTTTGATCATGGATGAAATGGTAGCCAAAGCGTCTGCAAACAGATTCTCATCTTGAGGGATGTATTCAAGCTTAACTATTATGAAGAAGGTCAACAATCTCCTCGTATAGTCACGGTAGGGAATCGGATGCTCCTGATGAGTGTACCACTTGCCGTTGGTCTGGTTGATTACCAGAGCTGAATCTCCGAATACATTCAAGGTTTTGATCCTGAGGTCAATGGCTTCCTCAAGACCCATGATACAAGCTTCGTATTCTACTTCATTGTTAGTGCAGGCAAAGGTGAGCTTTGCCGAGAAGGGCATATGAACCCCTTTAGGTGTAATAAGCACTGCACCAACCCCACGACCGTTGCAATTAACTACCCCGTCAAACATCATAGTCCATGCTTCTTATGGGTCAGGCCCTTCAGTGTGAACTGGCTCTTCACAATCTTTTTCTTTCAAAAACATGATGTCTTCATCAGGGAAATCAAATCTCATAGGCTGATAATCATCAATGGGTTGCTCAGCCAGATAGTCAGACAATACACTGCCCTTAATGTCCTTCTGAGAGGTGTATTGAATCTCATATTCCGTTAGAATCATTTGCCACCTGGCAACCCTTCTGGTAAGTGTTGGCTTCTCAAATATGTACTTGATTGGATCCATTTTTAATTCAATAAGGTAGTATGAATCAACATATACTGTCTTAGTCGGCGAGCAACCCACGCTAAAGCACAACAAGTTTTCTCGAGCAGTGAATACCGTTGTTCACAGTCAGTAAACTTTTTGCTTAGGTAGTATATTGCATACTCTTTTCGACCAGACTCATCAAGCTGGCCCAACACACACCCCATTGACTCTTCTAATACTGTCAGGTACATGATTAGAGGTCTTCCTTCGACTGGAGGCATGAGAATTAGAGGTTCTTGTAGATATTCTTTGATCTTGTCAAAAGCTCTCTGACAGTCATCGTTCCACCTGACTGTTTGCTCTTTTCTTAACAGCTTGAACAAGGGTTTGTAGGTTGCAGTGAGATGAGATATGAACCTTGAGATGTAGTTCAATCTACCTAAGAACCCTCAAACTTCTTTCTCAGTCTTAGGTGCAGGCATTTCCTGAATAGCTTTGACTTTATCGGTATCAACCTCAATTCCCTTTTCACTTACAATAAAACATAGCAGCTTAGCAGAACATATCCCGAATGTGCATTTGTTGGGGTTCAACCTTAACTGATACTTTCTCAGACGCTTGAACAACTTCAGCAGATTCACCAAATGATCTTCCTCTGTAAGGGACTTGGCAATCATATCATCTACATAGCACTCGATTTCTTTATGGATCATATCATGGAATAATGTTACCATAGCCCGTGGATAAGTCGCACCCGCGTTCTTCAGACCAAACGACATTAACTTGTAACAGAAAGTTCCCCAAGGTGTGATGAAAGTTGTCTTCTCCATGTCTTTAGGTGACATCTTGATCTGATTGTATCCAGAAAATCCATCCATGAAAGAGAATACCGAGAACTGAGTTATGTTGTATACCAATACATCAATGTGAGGTAATGGGAAGTCATCTTTCGGGCTAGCTCTGTTCAGATCCCGGTAATCCACACACATACGCACCTTGCCATCCTTCTTAGGTACGGGTACAATGTTAGCAACCACAGTGGGTAGCTAGTTACAATAAGAAAATCGGCGTCCCACTGCTTTTGTACTTCCTCTTTGATTTTCATGGCCATGTATGGGTGAGTACGGCGCAACTTCTGTTTAACTGGCGGACAATCTTCTTTCAATGGTAGCCTATGTATGACAATGTCCGTATCCAGACCCGACATATCTTGATAGAACCAAGCAAAGACGTTGACATACTCTCGAAGCATACTGATGAGTTGTTCTTTCACTAGAGCTTGCAGACTGGCCCCGATCTTCACCTCTTTCACATCTTCCTCGGTACCAAGATTGACAGTTTCGATCTCCTCCTGATGAGGAGCAATCACTTTTTCCTATTGTCTCAAAAACCTGGCTAACTCTTCAGGGAAATCATAGTCTTCATCAACCCCTTCATCTGCTTGATTAATCAGATTGTTGGAGTCATACGAGGTCATAACAGTGTTGTCGGTGCAATCTGGAGGACTATCTCTGCAAGGGTTAAGATTTGTTCATTTTAGTGATTGATTTTATCTTATTTAGAAAAAGTGAATGAAGTTTATTAAGAAAAAGATTGCCATTATTGTTTTGTGCGAAAATAACAAAAATGAAAAGACAGTGAGCAAAAAGATTGTTTGCAAAAGATGTCCATTGTTCATTAATATTCCATTTGCACAAAATACATATATGGCCCTATTACAAAATGAGTCTTGACACCTTGGGCAAGATGCAGGACTGGATGCATGCTTAAACAAGAAATAATAATTACTCTGCAGCAGTAATCCTTATAATTTCCTGGGAAAACCAGTTGAGGACTTGTTGGCCCGAGACTCTTGGACGAATCCAGTTTTCCAGGTTGAAGTCGCTTTCAGCCTCGTCTTCCACATTGTTGATTGCATTTGGGGTCAACATTCCCCCACTTATGAACTTGGGAGCTTCAGCAGCCTCCTCTTGAGCTTGTCGGGATGGTCTATAACCCAAAACAAATTTGTCTTCTTTAATCTGAACTTGCATCAACTTGCCCCAGCCTTGGGCATTCCCGTCTTCAACAACCTTCCGAGCTTGTTTGTAAGAAGCAATTGAAGTATCAGACATTTCAGTTGTTGCTTCATTGACATTGAGAGCTTCAAAGCCATGTCTCATTGTTTCATGGATCTCCACGTCCATCTCAATGTACTTGTACATAGCTAGATGATTGACAAAGATGTCCTCCTCTCCACAGATGGTGATAACTTGGCCTTCCCACTCGTATTTTAACTTTTGGTGAAAGGTCGATGTTATGGCGCCAGCGGCATGAATCTAGGGTCGACCCAACAAATAGCTGTAGGCAGGCTGAATGTCCATCACATAGAAGATAGTTTTGAAATTTTGTGGGCCAATTACCACAGGCAGCTCAATTTCTCCAAGAACCGATCTCTTAGAACCATTAAAGGCTCTCACAACTAGGTTACTCGGGCGGAGTGCAAGACCATCATATTCCATTTTAACCAAGGCTTTCTTTGGAAGAACATTGAGTGAGGACCCAGTGTCTACCAAGACATGAGAAAGTACGACACCTTTGCACTCTAAAGGTGATATGTAAAGCCTTATCAGTGAAACCTAGCCCATGGCTAGTATTGACATTTGAAACCACTATTTCCAGCTGATTAACTGTAATCTCCTTAGGCACGTAAGCTGCGTGGAAGACTTTGAGCAATGCATTTATGTGGGCTTCGGAACACATGAACAGTGATAGAATAGAGATTTTGGAGGGTGTCTGATGGAGCTGGTCCACAACCTTGTAGTCACTCTTCTTTTATAATTCTCATGAACTCGTCTACATCCTGATCAAAGGATGTCTTATGAGTTTCCTTGGCATCTAGCTCTTCAGGCACCATACTATTGCCTTTTGCTTTGGCAGCAGCTTCTGCTTCGGCATTAACTCTTGGGAACTGTGACACGAAGAGATGTCTGCTTCGAATGAAGCCTCCGCCTCCCCCGACATTATCAATTTGTGGTGTAGTTGAAGAATCAAGAGTGACTTTCTTTCTGTTGCAATAAAGATATGAGCCATAGTGCCAAGGTATAACATTGCTGCTGTCATATGGAACTGGTCTTGGTACTGTGATGGTAACTGGACTAATTGCTGCGGAAGAAGGAGTTGTGACAGTTTGAGGTTCATAGTAAATGGTGACAGGAGGTCAGACTGGAGATGGTGCAGGTGATGAAAGTTGTTGGTGTTGATGTGAGTTGTTGAAAGAATCTGGAACATGGATTGTTGTTGGGTCATAATAGATGGTGACTGTGGAAATGTCTTCATTGATGGTTGATGTTGTAGAAGGATGTGTTGAACTGATGTCTGTTGAAGTTGAAGAAGGGATGGTTGTTGATGTTGTAGAAGAATTTGTTGGAATGATTATTGTTGAAGTTGTAGGAGTGATATCTATTATATCTGATAAAATGATGTTTGCTGGTGTGGTAGGAGGAATAGTTGTTGATGTTGTAGGAGCTGGAACTATTGAAGTGATATGTAAAATTCCTTCTCTAATAAGACTGTTGATACCGGTCTTCAAATTTGCACAACCGTTGGTAGAAATCTTGCAAGCTTCGCAATGGTCCTCACAACCTGGAAACACTTGGCACTTAAAAATTTGGGCTTTAACCTTAGCCAAAGGTGTTTGAATACTTGCAACATTGTCAATTAGGCTTACTGGTTGATCCTCCTCAATGGAATGTATCCTAGGCATAAGATTCTTGGTAACACTTGGAGGGGGAGCAAAGTTGACTGCCTTAGAATCAATCAAATCTTGAACCTTCATGTGTAAGGCCTTGCACTTCTCTGTTGTATGGCCAAGTGCATTGGAGTGGAAGGCACACCTGGCATTGACATCATAGTTCCTTGGGAGATTCTGGGGATCTGGTGGAGCCAGAGTCCTCAATTCGATCAGATTGAGCTTAAATAACTGTGGAAGTAAGGCAACATAGGGCATCGAAATGGGATTGATAACCCTGTTGATTTGAGAAGTCCTTTGCTGGAACGGGCGTTGTTGTTGGTTATTGTTGTTGTTATAAGATCTCTATTGCGAAGGAAACTGTTGTTGCTATGGGAAATGTTGTTGCTATGGATATTGTGGTTGCTGAGGTGCTGGAGCTGGAATAGTGACAACAGCTACTGATCTTTGCATCTAATGAGGCCTACCTCTGCTCATATGCACCAAGTTAGTTTCACCTGTCCTACGAGGTCCTGAGAAAGGTTTCCTTGCATTACTGGAGCTAGCACCATTGTCAGAAATCTTACCCATCTTCAAAAGACTTTCAATTCTCTCACCAGCTATAACTACATCAGCAAAACTGGTGGAAGAGAAAGCAACAAGTCGGTCAATGTAGGTTCCCTGTAATGTGTTCATAAACATGTCGGCCATCTCCCTTTCCGACATAGGTGGCTGGACAACAACAGCAAGTTGTCTCCACCTTTGGGCATATTCCCTGAAACTTTATCTCGAAGATTGGGACATACCCATTAACAAAGTTCTATTGGGTGCCATATCCAGGTTGTATTGATATTGGCGTATGAAAGCTTCAGCCAAGTCCTTCCAGTTTCTGACAGTAGCTCTAGATAGGTGAGAATACCACTCACGGGACGCCCCAGTCAAGCTATCTTCAAAATAAAACATCCACAGCTTCTCATTCATGGTATAAGCCTTTAATCTTCCCAGAAAGGATTGAAGGTGGGTACGAGGGCAGAAGGTACCATTGTTCTCAAAGCATGGAGGCTTGAACTTGTGAGGAATCCTGACTCCTTCTACTAATTCCATATCCATTACATCAAATCCCAAGAGTTTTGGGATTCCAAAGATCTCAGCTTCTCCGCTATTTCGTCCAGACGACGATCATAAGCTTCATCCCCAACACTAATTACTGTGAACTATTCATCCTGCGGATCTTCTTGTAGAACACGACCTCCTGCATTTCCTTGGGTATTTCCGATAATATTTACTTCAGGATTGAGGTGGGGCCCAAACTCTGGCGGATTTGTTCGCGGCTGCCCGTGATCATTGTTACTAGTACCTCCGGTGCCTGGATGATTATCTTCTAGAGTTTTCCGCTCGACTAACTCTCTCAATCATTCTTGGCTCTGAGCCAACCCATTCATCACTGCCATGAACTAGTTCATCTGAGCCCTCATCTCAGTTCTCTCATTAACCATCTGAGTTCTAACGTCAGTCAAATCTTGTTGAACTTGGTCCATCTGAACTCTCAGAAGGTTGTGTCTTGTAGGATACCTGTGGACTCTGTTGATGGGGAAAACCCTCCTACGAGCAATGTTTCCTGAAACACATAGCAAAGTGAGAAAACAACAACAAAAACACCTACAAAAACACAGAGAATGAGGTTAGCATGTAATGCAATATGTCTATTTGTCTTCCAAGGGTATCCGGTTTGTCTCTTTGGTTTTGACCTTCCAGACCTCTGGGAATGAAGATGTTGAAGAGAAGTGAAATTCACAAGCAGATCCAGGCAATACACAAACTATAACATTACAAAATGCCAACATACATAGTTTATGATTACAACAAGTTCCCATGGTGGGTCAAAATACAATTAAGTTAAGAAATACAACAAAATCACCATGGAGAATTAAAGTACAACCAAAATAAAAAACACGTAAAGGAAATCAAACATCCAGCCCATATTCATCCTCCTTGACTTCCTTCAGGAGAGCATCAGTCACTGGTCTAACTGGATGGTTTGTGATGGTCCTGATAAGAAGGTTTCTGGTTGCAATGGCACTTGTCATCTTCTGGTACTTGTCTTGGTCTTTTGATCTCTTCAACCATGCCCGGAGTTTTAGCTCGGAGATTTCCTTTTGTGCTGCTAACAAGGCTTCCTGACTCTTCTTCTCATTGGCTTACAGCTGCTCTACCTTAGCCTGTGTCTTCTGATCTTCTTGCAAACGAACTTCAGTGATTCTGATCCATCTAGCCTGACTCTCTTACAGATAGTGTTCAACTCTGGCCTTTTAAATCTTGGCTTCTTTGCAAGCATTCTTCAATACCAGTTTCCCTGCCCGGGCTTTTCTGATGAAGTCCTCTGTCTTCTCTATCTTAGTCACATGCTCAATATGGAGCTTCTCTAACCTCTCAATTTCCAGACGACCGTCATTCCTTTCCCAAAGGGTCTTCTTTAGAGCTTCAGAAAGCTAGGTATTCCTTTCTTTCAACTTCTCAAATTCCTCCAGGTTCACTGTAGCTATGGGCTCTACTGATGATGGCCCTGGCACATCTTCCAAGGTGAATGGCATACGAGTAATCTGTCCTCAGATGCGAGATCATTCAATGTACTGAGCAAAAGCTATGTTGTTACACATTTGCATCATTTGCATAATCATAGCATTTGCATCATATTCACCAAAACAAAGTGTAGCATTCCGTCTAATACGGAGCATTACGGCAAAAAAATCAAACATTTGCATGATCATAAGCCAGGTTCGAGCTAGTCACCTGCAAATACCATCATCACTTCTCCAGCAATGTATAAAACTCATATCCCCTGCAGACAAAAGCCAAAGCATCCCCTTTGCACTCTCAAATACAGATGCCTGTTCATATTTATACATGCTCTTTTCGACACTCGTCCATGTCATCTTTCACTAGTAAGGTTGCCAGAATACCTTCTGAATTCTCAAACACTTGTTCATACTTGCACATATTCTTTTTTACACTCGCCCGTGTCATACTTCCCCATCAAGTTAAAACACTCATCCGTGTCCCTTGCCCAATCTTTCGACACTCGTCCGTGTCTTGCACGTACTTTACTAGCAGAACATACTTGTACATACTTATACAGAAGTCTTTGATACTTGTCTGTATCTTGTAGATATCATCCCTCAGCAGATTCAACACTCGTCCGTGTTCCTTGCTTAACCGATTGATACTCGTCTGTATCATCATCCCTAAACACGTGTCAGCATTTGCTTCTATCGATACTCGTATGTATCATGGTCCTAAGGATGCTCGTCCGCATCTTTAGTCTATACACACTGTCAGACACTTATACCTTTTATTTTTGTGTAAGCACTCGTCCATGTTTACCATTCCACAGCAAGTCGCCAGTAAAACAACTTTTTCTATCTGGCATTCGTCATATGTCGTGATATTTTCTGCAGTCGTACCCTGCTAGGTGATCGTCCTTCACCTTTGGATGACCGTCCATCATCCTTTCCCCAGTGGATTCCCTATTGTTGGAACTTTCTATCCGGCATTCATCCTATCTCGTGATAAAGTGATGACGTCCCCTGCTAGGTGATCGTCCTTTACCTTATGATGACTGTCCCTCATCATTTATCCGATAGCCGTCCCCATCATTGACCTTTGTTATCCGACATTCGTCCTATGTCGAGATAATCCCTAGAGCAGTCGTACCCTGCTAGGTGATCGTCCTTCACCTCTTGATGATCATCCTTCATCATGCTTATCTGATGGCCGTCCCCATCGTTGAACTTTTCTATCCGGCATTCGTCCTATGTCGAGATAAAGAGAAGTCGTCCCCTGTGTCGCTCCCGAAGATTTGCATCCTGGTACAAGCGCGAACGGTCGGCGAAAAGAGAAAATGAAATGAAGATGAGAAGAGTCGCCAGCTAGGCATTTTTATCCAAAAGGAAAGGTAATGCTGCATAAACCTGGAAAGAGATGGATAAGACGATTGCGAACCAGAGAAACTGAGAAAGGGGGTTGGTTACAACCTGGGAAGGTATTAGCACCCAGATTGTCCGCCGTACTTGACGGGATCCACGCTTAAAATATTGTTTTTAAAGGGGTAGTGTATGTGCTATCTATGTGCAAAAGCTGAGAATGAATATACAAGTGTCAGTGCAAAAGGGTGAATGCTCGTGGACTGAGGCTTAAAAGAGAATGCTGGAAGAGGGGGAAGACACATAGACTTTTGTTCGATAACAGTTAAGTTATGCCTATGTATCCTCTCGTGCAATGAGGAAGTCAGAACACCGTAGTTCGGCTCAAAGAGACTGAAAGATAAATTAACTATGAACTGCTTGCTTGTTTATGCTCAAGTGTATGACTCGTCTGGCTCGAGTGCTAACTGTCTTGCATTAGACGGAAGAAGCAAGTTCTCGCTTATGAATGAGTGTGATGAGAAACGAATCCCAGAGGAGACGATTATTGTTTGTTTTTGTGTTTTCAGTCTTGTTATTGCTTTTGGTGTTTTACATAAGTTAATGAGCTTAAGCCTAAATCAAAGGTGGTAAACGCATTATATCCTCCCTGATTAGGGATAATGAGAATACTTAAGTATGAGATAAGCATCTCAACTTAATTACCATGATGATGTAGGATTAAGATCATTAATCTACTTGTGATTATTTAGATGTTTTTTTTGGGTTTTTGTTTAGTGTTAAGTAATGAGTTTAATCTCTAATCACATATTAGTGGACTCATTACACCATCCTAATAGAAGGATAATAGATGAGAACACTTAAGCTAAGGAATACTCCTCAACTAAATCCATGGTTAGCGATTAAATTCATGACAAAACAAGCCTTTATTAAGTGGATTTTAATTAAAGGTGAGATTAAGAAATGCGTTTTATGGTTTGTAAGACAACTTTAGGGGGACTTGTCCATTAAACACTAGGTTAGTCCTTCTTAACCAATAAAGGAAGAATTAGAACCCTAATGTAAGGCCCAAGTTACAAGTTAATGTCTTAGTGATTATTAGATGGATTGATTAAGAGGTTTAAACAGATTAAGGGTTTAACACTTAGGATTAAAGTTATACACTCCATCCTAAGATAAGGATGCAGGCATAACCTAATTCCAAAGTCCTAAAACCTTAAAGGTTTAGTCTCTAATGATGAGATGAGAAAAGAGACACAAAGAAGACTCAAAGTAAAAAGTTTAAGGGAAACTATCAATCCTAGAAGTTATCATGCTTAGGCATCCTATGGTTTTGTGAGGCTTAAAAGGAGAAGTCTTCAAGGAAGCCACCAAGGAGAAGCAAGATGAAAAGAAGGAGATGAGAAGAGAAAGAAAGGAAAAGAAGCACAAGTGAGGCAAGCCCACTCAAAGACAAACAAAAATGCAGTAAGAATGCAATATGAAAAGATGAGAAGAGGTGGGAGGTGAAGGCAAATCCACCTCCCAAACAAACTTACCATTAACCTGAAAAGTTAGCACAAGATGCATAAGGAAAGAAATGAAATGAAATGATGCATATGCAAGGGCAAAGACCAAAAACAGAAGCATATACATGATGCAAATGATGTTATAATATGATGCAAAGACATACAAGATGCATGTGTGTGTTCATACAAGAGAATGAATTCATATGAAGCATGTAGGAAGCATGTAAACACATGGATGTTTATGAAATGAAATGGATGCAAAGCATAGAAAATGTATGGATAAATGATCAATCAATGTTCAAGAAATGTCTTAAAATGTCTAAGATGGCATACAAATGCTTGGAATGGCATGGCAAGTTCATATCTTCATGCAATGCAATGTAAGATGCAAGTAAAGATGCAAAATTAGGGTTACATGGAAGGATGAGATGCAAATGACAAAGACAGAAGCAAATGAAATTATTAAAAATTGAAAATGTACTCAAAGGAACCCTAAACCTATACGAGGTTACCATCCAAAGGGGAAGGTCAGAAGCTAAACCTAGAAGAAGTTGTGAATTTCCTAAGTTTCTAGGGTTTTTGGGGTGACCTTCAATGTAAACTGCCAAACAATTTGAAAATGCAAGATAAAAATGAAACAAAAATGTTTTTGGATGCTAGAAGCCATGCATAGAACAATGCAAAAAGAACCATTCACAAACTCAACTTGGTTTAAAAGTTATGAATTTTTGAAGTTAGGGTTAGAAAATGAACATTTTAAGAACCCTAATTCATTGAAAAATCTCAAAGTATGATCAAAACCAAAAAGAAAATTGTATGGTGAGTTTGTAAATGTTTGTAAATATCTAAGAATACTTTCTGTTTTTTTTTTTTTGTGATTTTTAAATACTTAAATGTATTTTTAATTAATTAAAATGAATTAATTAATAAATTAAAACATTTAAATGATTTGAAAATATTTTTTAATGCAAAAAATAAAAATAAAAATATTTTTGGTTTCTAAAAATTAATAAAAGTCATGATAAAAATTTTCAAAAATTTTTAATGATTTTTGCTATTTTAAATAAATATATGAAAAGAAATGGATAAAAATTGAATAAAAATGAATAAAAGGAAAAGTATGTCAATCCAATGGTCCAGATTTGAATTCAAGGGGAAGGGGTTGATTGCGTGTGCAGATAGAGGGTCCAGATCACTCCTAGTTAATTAATCTTATTTAAATTAATTAATCACATTTAGGGTTTAATTACCTAATCATGGCCTTACACTCACTAGCCCTAATCTCAATCCTACGGCCCACATTCAAACTGGGGAGATTAGCCCTAATTAAACTCAAGTGACCGGAGCTAAGCTCTGGTCATCTTCTCCGGCCACACCTTCTAACCAAATTCTTCCCTAGGCCAAATTAAAAGCTCTAAAGCTCCATATCTACTCTCCTACTCATCCTAAACAAGAATCAAACCCCAAACAACATTTATCATGCATCAAAATCCAAATACGAATCAAAACATAAAAACTACAAAAATTTCAGAAGCACGATACAAGCTCAATACTCAACCATTTTCAAAAGTAAAAGGTGCAGTGTGATCAGTGAAGCATGAAGAACATTTCTATAACCTAAAAAGAGATTTCTGGAAAATTTGTTCTTGAGGTTACCTGAGATGAAACTTTGCTATCTGGAGCTTTCTGGCCACTTCCTTGGTGCTTTTCCACTCCAATGAAACCCTTGATGCTTCTAGCAAGCTTGAAACAAGTTTGTATAGGTTGTTTTTGAAGTTTCAGTTCAGAGCATGTCAAAATCGTGTTTTTGTTTGAGGTAGTTTCAGGCCAATGTGAGGGGTGGGAAATGATCCTGGGGTTGTGTGGAGATGATTGGTCAAAGAAATTTTGATTTTTGATGGTTGGTTTGAGAATTTCGAAGAGATGAAGTTCTTGAGGGATTTTTTTGCAATCTGAGCTATGGGATGATTCAGGCTTGTATGTTGTATGAAATGAGTCCCTTGAGGCATGTATGTGAAGCTGTGATAGGTCAGAGTAGTTGTTGTGGCCTATGCTGATTGGTATGGATGATTTTGCAAAAAAGTCAACATTGTGTACTTGAGGTATGGGCATGGTGCAGGCCTGAGATTTTGGGGTGTCTGTCCTCAGCATGAATCAAGGGTGGCCATGGGATAGGTTTGATGCAACTGGATGGCTTGGAGGGAAAGATTCAAGTGGTTTTGCAACTTTTTGCATTTTCCCCCCTTTGAATTATCTTGTGATGCAAGGCATGAAATATTGTGGTTCCTTGGGAAATTCTGAGAAAAATGAGTCATGTGATGTTGTTATGATGTTTAGAAGTCAATTAGAGGTCACTTAGAAGCTTGGCAAGTGAATTTGCAAAAATCCCTCTTTGGCATGAATGTGGAAATTATGTGATTTTTGCAAACTTTGAAGGATCATAACTTGAGTTCCATAATGAATCAAGACATGTTATTGTACCTTTTGAAAAGGGAAAGACCTAATATACAACTTTCTTGACCAATAATTTTTCATTTGAAGCATTTTTTGTTAAGAAAGTGGAGGTTGAAAAACTTTCCTAAAATGGAAAATTTCCATTACAAGTCATTTCCATTTTTGGCAACTTTTGGTTTAGCTCAAATTTCTTCAATTTTGTGAACTTCCAAGCACTTAAATGATCAAATAAAGATCATAGAACTTCAATTTGATGAAAATACCCCTTTGATTCCATTGTTGGGGGCCTCAGATGCCATGATTTTTGACTTAATTGGCTCAAGAAGTTACCTAGTGAACAAATGACTTCCACAATGAATTTCTTCATCAAACTTGGTACACATGATCCTTAGGACATATTAAGAACATTAGAAACAAGAATGGACCAAAAATTTGGAGTTGAGGCCTCTGAAACCAAAACCCTAATTTTGGTAATCTGTGTAGTGAAAACCCTAGCTCTGCTTCCATGCCTTGCCAGTTCTTGTGATTTATTGACTTCCATAAACTTTGAGGGATATAACATGATGACAGAACACACATGGACCCTCTTGGAATGCTTTGAGGCTTTTGGGATGGCTCAGATGGACTTCTTGGATTGCTTATATCACAAACCCTAGATATAGATGAACTTGAACCATGCAGATGAAATAAATATGCAATGTGATGTAGTATGCTTATGCTTATGCAAAAATGAAAGATAAAAAACCATGGTGTGATATGAGTGAGGGAAAATTTGGGGTTTTTACACCCTGCTAGGTGATCGTCCTTCACCTTTGATGACCGTCCCTCATCAAATATTTCATTTATTCTTTAACCCGATGGCCGTCCCCGTCGTGGTCCCCTTTCCTTTTCCTGATGATCTTCCTTCATTAGTGTAGCCCGATGGCTGTCCCCATCGTTGTTTACTTTACTTTCCAAGCCCGATGGCCGTCCCTATCAATGCTTTTCTCAATCCCCAGAGAATTTTATTTTCCTTACCCGATGGTCGTCCCCGTCATGGTTTCTTTATTTCCCAGCATGATGGTCGTCCCCGTCATTGCCTCGCTTACTGTTTTACCCCCAACAGTAATCCTCTGCTCAATGGTCATCCTCCATCGCTTTCATTTGATACCCATACTATACTGCCTTTTAAAATTTATATCCCTTTTCTTCTTCTTCCCAGCGAGTGCAAATTTCGGACTGTCTTTGGTATTCAACCACAAGTTATCTTGTATGTTTGTTAAGCCAGGCGCTTACATCCAGCACGGCTAACTCATGCTTGAATAGGGGCAGCTGTAAACACCCCAAATTTCCCTCACTTTTTCTCACACCATGGCTTGTGATCTTTCATTTTTTGCATTAGCATAAGCATATCATATCCCACTGCATAGTTCATTTCATCTGCATCTAGGGTTTGTGATATGGTTAATCCAAGAAGTGATATGAGCCATCCCATTGGTGTTGAAGCTTGCCAAGAGGGTCCATGTGTGTTCCATGATCATAATATGCTTCCCAGAGTTCATAAAAGCCAAGGGATCACAAAGCATGGCAAAGGCATAGAGGCAGACTGAAGATTTCCTACAAAGATGACCCAAACTTAGGGTTTTGGTTTCAGAGGCCTTAATCCCAATTTTTTTGCTCATTCTTGTTTCTAATGGTCTTAATATGTTATAAGGATCATGTGTACCAAATTTGATGAAGAAATTCATTGTGGAAGTCATCTGATCATTGGGTAACTTCTTGAGCAAGTAAAGTCAAAATCAGGGCATCTGAGGCCTCCATCATGGGTACCAAAGGGTCATGATCATCATTTTGGGTCTCTATGATCTTTATTTGATCTTATAAGTGGTTATAAGTTCACAATATTTAAGAATTTCAAGCCAAATGCAAACTTGCTATTTTTTGAAATGACTTGTAATGGAAACTTTCCATTTTGGGAAAGATATTCAACCTATTCTTTCATGACCAAAAATGTTTCAAATGAAAAATTCTTGGGCATGAAAGTTGTAGATTATGTTTTCCCATTTTCAAAAATTACAAGAATATGTCTTGATTCATCCTATAACTCAAGATATGGCCTTTCAAAGTTGGCAAAAATCCTATAATTTTCAAGTGTGCACTAAAGAGGGAATTTTGCAAATTCAAGTTCTAAGCCATTTCATGACCTCTAATTGACTTCTAAACATCATACAAACATAGTGCAATGCATTTGGACTATAATTATGCCTTGCATCACAAGTTTCATTAAGCCATTTTCACAAAATTCTCAAAGTTGGAAATTTGCAAAACCTATTGAAACTCTTCATCCACTTATTACAGCTCACATGTTTCAATCCAAGGGCCATCCATGAACTCATCTGAGGCCAGACACCCCTTGAAACAACTTCTTCCATGGCACATGCTTGTGGTACAAAACTTTTGACTTTTTTGCAACTTGCCCATACCAATCATACTATGCCACCACCAACCTTCTGACCAATCAAGACATCACATACAAGCCTCATGGACCTCATTTCATATGTTCTTGGAGCCTGAAACATTCCACAAGGCAGATTGCAAGAAAATCACAAAAAAAACTTCCCTTCTTCGATTCTCTAAAACCAGCCATCAAACCTCAAAAATTTCTTCACCAATAAGTCATACATCATCCACAGAACAAAACTCAACCCTCAAAAAGACCTGAAACATCACAAACACAAACCTCCATTTCTGCTACACCAGAACTGGAGCTTTCAAATAAGCCATTATAAAAGCTTTTGAAGCATTCCACAAGCACTAGGAGGACCAGAGGAAGCAGTTTGCACAAGAGAAAGGCTCTGAAAGTCCACATTTGGGTACCTCCAGCTCAAGTAACCTCAAGAACATTTTCTCTCAAAACCGTATTTTCTTGTTCTGAAATGAAAATACATGTTGTGGGGTTCATCATGATCTTTTTAAAACTGAAAATGGTGGAGAAATGAGGATTTCATAGGCTTCTGAAAGTTTGTCCAGTTTTTGTTTTTTCTTCGATTCACCATGTTTATGAAGCATAAATGATTTTTGTTGGGTGATTTGAGTTTCGTGGGAGTGAGGGATCATTTCTGGCCAGTTAATTTGGGGTGGGGTGACCTGTAGAAGAACTTAGGATTTTGGGGCCACTGGAGAAGATGACCGGAGCTTGTCTCCGGTCACCTGAAAGTAATTAGCCCTAATTAGGGTTTAATGCCCAGATTGCATGAGGACCGTTGGATGTGTGATTAACTTAAGCCTTGGACGGACCAGATTAGTTCGTTAGTGTTAATCCATAATTAATTAATTTAATTAAAAAAATTAACTCAGTTTGAATCTTGACCACAGGATTGCACGCGCAATCAACACATCTTTCCCCAGTTCAAATACTGGCCATCAGATCATCATACTTTTATTTATTTCCATTTTTATTTCATTTTATTTTCATTTCTTTGTTCATTTTTTTAAAAATAGCAAAAACAATCAAAAAATTCTCAAACTTTACATTTTTGTTTCAAATATTTTTCTTAACCTAAAAACATTTTTTTTTGCATTAAAAAAGTATTTTTAAAATATTTAAATGTCTTATTTAATTAATTAATGGATTTTAATTAATTAAATATGGATTTAGGTTTCTAAAAATTACCAAAGAATTCATGAAGAATTCCAATACATTTAGAAACATTTTCAAACTCACCATACAAATTTATTTTTAGGTTTGATCATATTTTCATAATTTTCTTTGAACTAGGGTTCTTAAAAATCACATTTTCTAACCCTAACTTGAAAAATTCATTTTTGCCTAACCATGATGAGGTTGAACTTGGTTCTTCTTGCATTGTGTCACATATTGCATATAGTTTCTAGGTTAATTATCCCATATTTTTATCTTGCATTTTCAATTTGGTTTGCATTTTCCCTTTAGAAGCACCCAAAAACCCTAGCAAACTTAGAAATTTCATAACTTTCACTAGGATTGGCTTCTGACCTTCTCCTTTAGGGTGTGATCATATATGGGATTGGGGTTTGTTTGAGCTAAATTTCAATTTTTTACCATGATGGTTGCTTCTGTTTTGGTCATATGCATTTCATGTTGTCTTAAAACCCTAATTTTGCATCTTCATTTGCATTCTTCTTTGCATATCATGATCTTATGAACTTTTCATGACATTCCATTCTTCTGTATGTCATCTTACACATATTAGAACATGTTTGAAACATTTCTTGATCATTTCTTCATTCATTTGCTATGCTTTGCATCCATTACATTTCACGAATATCCACGTGTTTTCATGCTTCTAAACATGCTTCCATTGCATCTCATCTTTGTATGATGATTCATATGCATCTTGTATGATTTTGCATCATCTCATAACACGTTTGCATTGAATATTCACTTCTGAATTTGGTCTTTTCATATCATTTCATCTTATTTCCTTTTGCTTTATGTCTTATGCATTCATACTAACATTTCAGGAGCCTTTGGTAAGTTATCTGGGAGGTGGATTTACCTTCACCTCCCAGCTCTTCTCATCTCTTCATATGCATTCTTACTTGTCTTTGAAGTGAACTTGCTTCACTTATGTCTCTCTTGCTCCTTTCTTTCTCCTAAGTTACTTATCTTCTTCAGGAAGTAAGTAACTCATTCTTCTTCCTCCTTCTCTTTTAATCTGCTTCTTCCTTGGTGGCCTTGAAGATCTTCTCTCTTAAGCCTCACAAACCATAGGATATCCAAGCATGATAATTTTTAGGGTTATATATAGTCCCCCATATCTTTTTACCTTTGAGTCTCCTTGAGTTTCTCTTCTCATCTCTTAATCAGAGACTAAACTCTTAAAGCTTTAGGACTTTGAATTAGGGTTATGCCTGCATCCTTATCTTAGGATGGAGAGTATAACTTTAATCCTTAGTGTTAAACCTTTAATATTTTTACACCTATAAATCAAAACAAATTAATAATCATTAAGACTTTATCTTGTAACTTGGGCCTTACATTAGGGTTATATTTGTTCCTTATGGTTAAGAGGGACTAAACCTAGTGTTTAATGGACAAGTCACCCTCAAGTTGTCTTATAAACCCTAAAATCCACTTCTTAATCTCATCCTTAATTAAAATCCACTTAATAAAGGCTTGTTATATAATGAATTTAATCTCTAACCATGGATTAAGTTGAGGTATCTTCCTCAGCTTAAGTGTTCTCATCTATCATCCTTCTCTTAGGATGGTGTAATGCGTTCACTAATCCCTGATTGGAGATTAAACTCATTACTTAACACTAAAACCCAAAAATATCTTGATAATAACAAGTAGGTCAATGGTCTTAATCCTTCATCATTAAGGTAATTAAGTCGAGATTCTTATCTCACACTTAAGTAGGCTCATTATCCCTAATCAGGGGTGATATAATGAGTTTACAAACCCTTGATTAAGTCTTAAGCTCATTATCCTATGCAAAACATCAAAAACAATAAAAAACTGAAAACACAAAAACAAATAATAATCGTCTCCTCCGAGATTCTTTTCTCATCACACTCATTCATAAACGAGAACTTGCTTCTTCCGTCTGATGCAAGACAGTTAGCGCTCGAGCCAGACGAGTCATACACTTGAGCATAGACAAGTATGCAGTTCACATTCATTTTCTTTTTCAGTCTCTTTGAGTCGAACTACGATGTTTTGACTTCCTCATTGCACGAGAGGATACATAGGCATAACTTAATGGTTATCGAACAAAAGTCTCTTTGTCTTCCCCCTCTTTCAGCATTCTTTTTTTAAGCCTCAGTTCCTGAGCAATTCACCTTTTGCACTGACACATGTACCTTCTTTCCTTAGCTTTTGCACACAAATAACACATACACTTACCCCTTTTTAACACAATCTTGTAAGCGTGGATCCCATCAAGTACCATGGAAGATCTGGGTGCTAATACCTTCCCAGGTCGTAACCAACCCCCTTTCTCAGTTTCTCTGGTTTGCAACCGTCTTATCCATCTCTTTCCAGGTTTATGCAGCATTACCTTTCCTTCGGGATAAAAATGCCTAGCTGGCGACTCTTTTCAATTCAACCTCCTTTCTCTTTCGCTGACCGTTCTCGTTTGCACCGTGGGACCTAGTGTCTTTTTTGGGAGCGACAGCTTGGCGACTCTGCTGGGGACCTTATCTTGCAACCAGGGCTTCTGGTTCTTTTTTGGGTTTCTCTTAGCGCTTGTTTGACTTGTGTTTATGGGGGTGTTATGTGTGCTTTTTGTTTATTGCTTTATTTATTGCTTTCTGTACAGCTTTATTTATCGCTTTCATTTACTGTTTTATTCATTTCATATTATTGTCATCATATCATGTGTTGGATTTGTTGGTTTACCTTGGTGGGAGGGTTATCTCAGTGAGAAAGGTTCCACACCAGGAGCCTGAGTGACACATAGGATTATAGTGGCTTCATATTATTTCCCATTCCATTTCGGTCTGGTGCGGGAATATGAAACACGGTTCAGACATGGGTTTCTTCTTGAGAACTCTGTGCTACGGATTTCCTGTAGTGCTAGGGCTATCTGGGAAGCCTGCTAAGTCTGGATGACCTTTTTAAATGACCTTCAACATCTGAGGTGAATTAGAGGAGGATCTTTATGATTAATGTAAACATTGTACCTCCGGGTTAGAAGTGTTTACACTTCTCATAATAGATCCAAGTCTGAGGATCCTTTTTCTAGAACAAAACCTGTGAGGGGTATGGGATGTTTACAAGTTTGCAGGAACCCTTGGCCTCATCATACCCTGTTACTGATATTGTTTTAAGGTTACACTATTTTGGACTGATTCTATGAAACCCTGGACTTGTGACTCTTTATTTGAGTCCCCCACATGGTTACTGGTTCTCTAGCCTCCATCTGGATTTCTGAACACTATGGACCCTATCCAAAGAAAATGGCAAATCCAGCAACTGATCGTAAACCCTTGCATATCATTCTGCATACATCATTTAACATTTGTCTATTTGTTTTACAGGGTATCCACAGCATCTTTGGTTGTGTTTTGACTGTTCTTCTACTCAACCACCTTCATCAGTTATCTTTATCAGAGGTCTTCTTCAGCTCATATCTTCTTCAGTTGTCTTCATTAGTATTTCTCCTCAGTTATCTTCATCAGCATCCATTGTCAGTATGGACTCATCCAGGAAGGGCAACATTACTTATCATTTCTTTGAGCCCTCTCTAGCAGGCATCAGGCAGATTCAGGCACTTATCACTCCTGATCATGTCCCTTTCTTCAGGGAACATTATGGTGGTACCATGGACATGATTCTGGACTTGGATGCATCACAGAGGAGCATGATTTGCACTTTCCTTCAGTTCTATGACCCTCCTCTCAGATGTTTCACATTCCCAGACTTTCAGATGGGTCCTTTGTTGGAAGAGTTTTTCATGTTGTTGGGTGTCCCTATCAGGAGGAGAATCCCTTTCAACCCTGAGATGACTGCTCCTAGGAATTAAGATATAGCTAAGGCTCTATACTTTGAAGTCACCATCATTGATCAACATATGACCACCAATGATGGAATTCCAAGCCTCCATTTGGACTTCTTGATCACTCAGGCCACCAGTCATACTGCAGCAGGGAAGTGGGAAACTGTTTGTGCTCTCTGTTGCTCCCAAAGATTTACATCCCGGTGCAGACGCGAACGATCGGCGAAAAGAGAAATGAAATGAATTGAATAGAGTCGCCAGCTAGGCATTTTTATCCCGAAGGAAAGGTAATGTTGCATAAACCTAGAAAAAGATGGATAAGACGGTTACGAACCAGAGAAACTGAGAAAGGGGTTTGGTTACAACCTGGGAAGGTATTAGCACCTTGATTGTCCGTCGTACTCAATGGGATCCACGCTTACAAGATTGTGTTTAAAAGGGGTAGGTGTATGTGCTATCTGTGTGCAAAAGCTAAGAATGAATGTACATGTGTCAATGCAAAAGGGTGGGAATTGCTCAGGAACTGAGGCTCAGAAAAGAATGCTGAAGGATGGGGATGACACAAAGACTTTTGTTTGATAACTGTTAAGTTATGCCTACATATCCTCTCGTGCAATGAGGAAGTCAGAACGCCGTAGTTCGACTCAAAGAGACTGAAAGATAAATTGACTGTGAACTGCTTACTTGTCTATGCTCAAGTGTATGACTCATCTGGCTCGAGTGCTAATTATCTTGCTTTAGACGGAAGAAGCAAGTTCTCATTTGTGAATGAGTGTGATGAGAAAAGAATCCCAGAGGAGACGATTATTGTTTGTTTTTGTGTTTTCAGTCTTGTTATTGTTTTGGTGTTTTGCATAAGTTAATGAGCTTAAGCCTAAATCAAGGGTTTGCAAACTCATTATATCCTCCGTGATTAGGGATAATGAGCCTACTTAAGTATGAGATAAGCATCTCAACTTAATTACCATGATGATGTAGGATTAAGATCATTAACCTACTTGTGATTAATTAGATGTTTTTGGGTTTTTGTTCAGTGTTAAGTAATGAGTTTAATCTCTAATCACAGATTAGTGAACTCATTACACCATCCTAATAGAAGGATAATAGATGAGAACACTTAAGTTGAGGAAGATACCTCAACTTAATCCATGGTTAGGGATTAAATTCATTATATAACAAGCCTTTATTAAGTGGGTTTTAATTAAGGGATAAGATTAAGAAGTGGATTTAAGTTTGTATGACAACTTGAGGGGGACTTGTCCATTAAACACTAGGGTTAGTCCCTCTTAACCATAAGGAAGAGATAGAACCCTAATGTAAGGCCCAAGTTACAAGATAAAGTCTTGGTGTTTATTAATGTTTTGATTAAGAGGTGTAAACAAATTAAAGGTTTAATACTTAGGATTAAAGTTATACACTCCATCCTAAGAAAAGGATGCAGGTATAACCCTAATTCAAAGTCCTAAAGCTTTAAGAGTTTAGTCTCTGATTATTAAGATGAGAAAAGAGACTCAAGGAGACTCAAAGGTAAAAGACTAAGGGGGACTATACACAACCCTAAAAGTTATCATGCTTGGATATCCTATGGTTTTTTAGGCTTAAAAGGAAATATCTTCAAGGCCACCAATGGAAGAAGCAGAAGAAAAGAGAAGGAGAAAGAAGAACAAGTTACTTACTTCCTGAAGAAGATAAGTAACTTGAAAGAAAGAAGTATGGAACATAAGTGAATTAGATTTACGTCAAAGGTATGTGAATATGCATATGAATGATAAGAAGAGATGGGAAGTGAAGGCAAATCCACCTCCCAAATAACTTACCAAAAGTTCCTAAAATGTTAGCATGAATGCATAAGGTACAAAGCATAAAGAAATGAATGGAAATGAGATGCAAAGTCCAAAGTCAAAAGTGATTATGCAATGAAAATGGCATATGAGATGATGCAAAGTCATACAATATACATATGAAGGTTCATACAAAGATGAGGTGCCATGAAAGCATGTTTAGAAGTTTGAAAACACATGGATGTTTATGAAATGTAATGAATGCAAGACAAGAAAATGAATGAAGAAATGATCAAGCAATGTTCAAGCATGTCTTAAGATGTCTAAGATGTCATATGAATGTTTGAAATGTCTTGGCAAGTTCACATGATGATGATATGCAAAGGTGAATGCAAATGAACATGAGAAATTAGGGTTTTATGAATGTATGAAATGCAAATGATCAAAACAGAAGCATACAACATGATAAAAAAATTGAAATCAAGCTTAATCAAAACCTAAACGTATACAAGATCAAACCCCAAAGGAGAAGGTCATAAGCTAATCCTATTGAAAGTTATGAATTTTCTAAGTTTGCTAGGGTTTTTGGGCGATTCTTAAGGGAAAATGAAAAACAAATTGAAAATGCAAGATAAATTCATGAGTGAGATAACCTATAAACTACATGCAATATGTGAAACAATGCAAAAATAATCAAGTGCAAACTCATCATGGTTAGGCAGAAATGAATTTTTCAAATTAGGGTTAGAAAATGTGATTTTTAAGAACCCTAATTCAAAGAAAATTGTGAAATTATGATTAAACCTAAAAAGAAATTTGTATGATGAGTTTGAAAATGTTTTTAAATGTATTGGAATGGTTCATGAATTTTTTGGTGATTTTTAGAAACCTAAATGTATTTTTAATTAATTAAAATCCATTAAATAATTAAAAATAACATTTAAATATTTTAAAAATACTTTTTTAATGCAAAAAATAAAATAAAAATAACTTTTGGGTTGAGAAAAATATTTGAACCAGAAATGCAAAAGATTATATGTTTTTGATGTTTTTAACTATTTTAAATAAAATATGCAAAAGAAATGAATAAAAATGCAAATAAAATAAAATAAATGGAAAGTAAACGCATCTGAGGGCCAGGATTCAAACTTGGGGGGTAAGCATTGACTGCGTGCACGTTTTAAAGGTCCAAATCAAATCTGGCTAATTAATTGGGTTTTATTTAATTAAACAAAAATTAAACATATTGAACTAATCTGACCCGTTCACGCGTTAAAATAATCAGGATCTAAGGGTCAAGAATCAATTTGGACAACTAAACCCTAATTAGGGCTAATAATTTTCAGGTGACCGGAGCTAAGCTCCGGTCATCTTCTCCGGCAGGCCAAATCCCTATCCCCTCCCTAGGCCACAAAAACATGCCAAAATCTCCAGAATCAATCCTTTAACATCAAACAACAAGAATCCACAAACAAAAACAATTTATTTTGCATCAAAAGAGAGAATCGAAGCCAAACGGAAAACTGGAAAAATTTCAGAAGTTGAATACATCCCATATACTTCACCATTTTCAGTGATTCAAAGTGCATAATGATCAGAGAAGCATGCTTTATCACATTGTGACTTAAAATCAAAGCTCTGAGAAAAAAGTTCTTGAGCTATACCTGAGCTGGAGTTAAGCAAATGTGGACCCCCAGAGCCTGCTTCTTGTGTTAGACACCTCCTTTGATCACCCTGATGCTATTGAGAAGCTTTGCAAGTGTTTAAATGGCCTCCTTTTGAAGGTTCAGTTCTGAGAGGTGGAAAATCGTGTTTGAGTTTGAGGGACTTTCAGGACAAAGTGAAGGGTGGTTTGTGCTCCCTATGATGTGTGGAGATGATTGGTGGAAAAATATTTGAGGTTTGATGTTTGTACTGAGAGTTTCAAAGAGATGAAAGTTTTGGCCAATTTTGTGAATGCTGACTTGTGGGAGGTTTTGAGCTTGTGTCTTATATGCTTTGGAATGCTTGAGGTTAGTGTAAACAATTGTGATTGGTTCAGAGAGTTGGTGTGGCACAGCTTGATTGGTATGGGAGGTTTTGCAAAAAAGTCAATTTTGTGTACTTGGAGGTATGGGCCATGGCAGAGCTGGCTTCAAGGGGTGTCTGGCCTCAGCTTGCATCAAGGAGAGCCATAAAATTGGTTTTACGCAGCTGGCACAAGTGGAGGGAAGGTTTCAAGAGGTTTTGCACTTTTTCCCTCTTTGAAAATTTCATGAAAATGTCTTGTGGAAACTTGCAATCCAAGGCACAATTTTGGTTCAAATGCATTGCACTATGTTTTTATGATGCCTAGTGTAAACACCCCAAATTTTCCCTCACTAAGTTCACACCATGGCTTGTGATCTTTTCATTTGCATAAGTTCAATCATATCATCTCATATTGCATTTTTGCTTCACTACATTGGTTCAAAGTCATTTGCATCTAGGGTTTATGATTTGAGCAATCCCTGAGCCATCTGAGCCACTCCAAAGGTCATCAATCATCTCAAGAGGGTCCATTTATGTTCAAGCATCATATTATATCCCCCAAGATCAAGGAAGTCAGAAAATCACAAGAAATGAGAAAGGCATGGAAGCAGAGCCAAGCTTGACTGCACAGATGACCTAAAATTAGGGTTTTAGTTTCAGAGGCCATAACTCCATATTTTTTGGTCATTCTTGTTTCTATTGGTATCTATATGTTATAAGGATCATACATACCAATTTTCATGAAGAAATTCAATGGGGAAGGCATCTGATCAATAGATGACTTCTTGAGCAAGTCAGTGTAAAATCAGGGCATCTGAGGCCCCCAATCATCCAACCAAAGGGTCTTCTCCATCATTTTGGGTGTATATGATCTTTATTTGATCTTATAAGAGGATAGAAGTTCACAAAATTGAAGAATTTCAAGCCATTTGCAAAGTTGCCATTTTGGGAAAGTGACTTGTAATGCAAACTTGCCATTTTGGGAAAGTTTTTCAACCTCCTCTTTTTGATTCAAAAATGCTTCAAATGAAAAATTCTTGGTCATGAAAGTTGTAGATTGGATCATTCCCTTTTCAAAAAGTACAAAAACTTGATCTAATTCATCATAGAACTCAAGTTATGGCCTTGCAAAGTTGGAAAAAATCACAAAATTTCACTTATGTACCAAAGAGGGAAACTTGCAAAAACTCATGTCAAGCCAATTTGTGACCTCAAAGTGACTTCTAACCATTACACAAACATCATACATGACCTATAATTCAGAATTTCCCAAAGAATTCTCAAGTTTCATGCCTTGATCATCAAGTATTTCAAAAGGGGCCAAAACCTTCACAATTTGCAAAACCACCCACAAACTTCATCCCACTTGCTATCTTGCCTCAATCTGAATTCCATGGACCTCCCTAAAGCCAGTTGCGCAGGACACCCCCTTGTCCTTGGCCTTCCATGAGCCCATACCTCCAAAGACAACTTTGTTGACTTTATGCAAAATGAGCCATACCAATCACACTGCTCCACAACAACTCTCTGCCCAATCAGAACATGTTATGTGGACCTAAAGCAACTCAACACACACAAGAACACAAGCTGAATCCTCCCACAACTCAGCATTCACCAAAAACCTCCCCTTTTGCATTTCTCTTCGAAACTCATAGCTCAGCCAACAAATCTCAAAACTTTTTCCACCATTCAACTTCACATTCATCACTGATCATTTCCCACCATTCATTTTGCCTTTAAACACCCCATATCAAAAATACGATTTTCACCTCCCTTGACCTGAGCTTCATACAACTTCACATAGAGGCCATATAAACTCCAACCAATCATTGCAAACTCTTGAGGGAGATCATTGGAGGGGTTTTGAAGCAGAGAAGCAGCCAGACAGTGCCATTTTCGAAAGCTTCAGTTCAGGTAACCTCAAGAACAAATTTTCCAGAAACTTGATTTTAGGTTATAGATTTGTTCCTCATGTTGCACTGATCATGCTGATGCTTTTCTTTTTGAAAATGGTTGAGTTTTGAAGATTTTATGTTGCTCTGAAACTTTGCCCGTAAAATGTGTCTTGATTCGATTCTCATGATTTACGAAAAATAAATGAGTTTTGTTGTGTGGTTTGTGTTTAATGATGTTCAAGGAATGATTCTGGAGAGTTTGATGAGTTTTTGTGGCGTTTTGAGAGAGATTGAATGAGAGGCTGGCCGGAGAAGATGACTGGAACACTGTTCCGGTCACCTGAGAGTCATTAGGGTTCAGATTAGGGTTTAATTGTGTAATTAGTGAAGTTTGAATGTGAGTCGTCCAGATGCGCGCGTGGGTCTTTCCCTCCCTTTCCAGATTCAAATCCCAGCCCTTAGATCATCATACTTTCTATTTAATTAGTTTTTATTTCATTTTTTCCCATTTAATTTGCACGAATTTTTAAAATAGTAAAACACTTTCAAAACTTTTTATTTTTTGCATCATGACTTTAAATGTTTTTCTCATTCTGAAAATAATTTTTATTTTATTTTTTGCATTAAAAATTATTTTTAAATCATTTGAATGATTATTTTTAATTAGTTAATGAGAATTAATTAATTAAACATACATTTAGGTATTTAAAAATTACAAAAAAATTCAGAGAGCATTTTAAAACATTTAAAAACATTTACAAACTCACAAAGAAAATTTCTTTTAGGTTTTGATCACACTTTGATAATTTTCATTTGAATTAGGGTTCTTTAATTTGAATATTTTTAACCCTAACTTCAAAAATTCATAACTTTTGATTCAAGTTGAGTTTGTGAATGGTTCTTTTTGCATTGTGGTATGCATACTTTCAAGCTTCTAAAAACATTTTTGTTTCATTTTTATCTTTCATTTTCCATTTGTTTGGCATTTTTTCCTTTAGGATCACCCTTAAAGCCTTAGAAACTTAGAAAAATCATAAGTCCTTTAGGGTTTAGCTTCTGACCTCCCCCTTTGGGCAGTGAACTTGTATAGGTTTAGGGTACCTTTGATCCCATTTTCAACTTTTTATCTCATGTCTTGCTTCTGATTTTGAATTTTGCATTGCATCTTGTACATAAACCCTAATTTGCACCTTCATTTGCATTCATCTTGTATAAGCTTGCATACATGAACTTGCCATGACATTTTGTGCATCCACATGACATATAAGACATCTTAGGACATATTGAAACCATGTTTGATCATTGCATCATTCATTTGCCATGTTTTTGCTTTCATTTGGTATAATGTGCATTCATGAACTTCCATGCCTCTTTCATGTCTCATTTGAATCCCCATCCTTTGTATGATCATCCACATCCCTTAGCATACATTTGCATCATCTCTTTGCATATTTAGCATCATGAATATGCTTCTGACTTTGGTTTTCACCTTTGCATTCCATCTCATTTTCATTTCATTTCATTTCTTTTTGCTAACTTTTCAGGTGGTAAGTGTTTGAGAAGTGAATTTGCCTTCACTTCTCATAATCTTTTCTCATCTCTCTTATGCATCCATTGCTGAATTTTACTTGTGGATTAGAGTGAGATTGCTCATTCATGCTCCTTCCTCCTTTTCTTTCTTCAAGCAACTTATCTTCTTAAGTGAAGTAAGTTGGTTTGCTTCTTTCTGATTCTCTTTCCTTCATCCTGCCTCTTCCTTGATGGCTTTTCTCTTGAGATCTTCTTGCAAGCCTCATGAACCCTAAGAATATCCAAGCATGATAACAATTAGGGTTTGATTAGTCCCCCATTTATTTTTACCTTTGTGTCATCTTTGTGTCTTCTCTCCTCATCTCTTAATCAAGGACTAAACCTTAAAGGTTTTAAGACTTTGTGATTAGGGTTATGCCTGTATCCTTCTATTAGGATGGAGTGTATAACTTTAATCCTAAGTGTTGAACCCTTAATGTGTTTAAATCCTTTAATCAATCCATTTAATAATCACTAAGACAACAAGCTTGTAACTTGGGCCTTGCATTAGGGTTCCAATTCTTCCTTAATTGGTTAAGAAGGACTAACCCTAGTGTTAATGGACAAGCCCCTCTCAAGTTGTCTTACAAACCATAAAATCCATTTCTTAACCTCACCATTAACTAAAATCCACTTTAATAAAGGTTTTGTTTTGTCATGAGGTTAATCCCTAATCATGGATTAAGTTGAGGAGCCTTCCTCAGCTTAAATGTTCTCATCTATTATCCTTCTATTAGGATGGTGTAATGGGTCCATTAAATCCCTGATTATGGCTTCTCATTACTTAACACTAAACAAAAATACAAAAAACATCTAAATAAATGCAAGTAGGTTAATGATCTTAATCCTACATCAAGGTGGTTAAGTGTGAGGTGTTTATCCCATACTTAGGGTATTCTCATTACCCCTAATCCGAGGGAAGATGTGATGAGTTTACTAACCCTTGGTTTAGGCTTAAGCTCATTTACTTATGACAAACTCCAAAAGGCAATAGAAGATTGAAAACACCAAAAACAAACAATAATTGTCTCCTCCGGGATTCTTTTCTCACCTCATTCACTCACAAACGAGAACTTGCTTCTTCCGTCTAATGCAAGACAGTTTGCACCTGAGCCAGACAGGTCATACACTTGTGCATAGGCAAGCAGGCAGTTCACAAGTCAATTTATCTTTCAGTCTCTTTGAGTCGAACTACGGTGTTCTGACTTCCTCATTGCACGAGAGGATACGTAGGCATAACTTAACAGTTATCGAACAAAAGTCTCTGTATATTCTCCCTCTTCCAGCATTATTCTTTAAGCCTCATAGTCTTGAGCTTTGCACTCTTTCCTTACACTAACACTTCTTTTATTGCACTTCACATTTCTTTTGCACTGACACTTGCATTCTTTTCCAGCTTTTGCACACAGAATAGCACTGACACTACCCCTTTTAAACACAATCTTTCAAGCGTGGATCCCGTCGAGTACGATGGACAATCTGGGTGCTAATACCTTCCCAGGTTGTAACAAACCCCATTTCTCAGTTTCTCGGGTTCGCGACCGTCTTGTCCAAATCTTTTCTTAGGTTTATGCAACATTACCTTTCCTTTGGGATAAAAATGCCTAGCTGGCGACTCTTTTCATCCTTTCTCCTTTCGCCGACCGTTCACGTCTGTACCCTATCTGACCAGGTGTCATTTGGTGGGAGCGACAGCTTGGCGACTCTGCTGGGGACCCTTATACTGCAACCAGGGCTTCTGGTTCTTTTTGTGGGTTCCTCCTAGAGCTTGTTTGATTTGTGTTTACTGGGGTGTTATGTTCTAATTATGTTTATTTATTTGCTTTATTTATTGTTTTATGTACAGCTTTATTTACTGCTTTCTTTACAGTTTTGCATAGTTCATACTGTCATTTGCTGGATCTGGTTTTCTGTTTTGGTGGGTGGGGTCTTATTGAGAGTTTAAGGTCCTATACCTGGGACCTGAGTGACACCTAGGCAAGAGTTGTTCATGTTCTTTCCCATTCCATTTCGGTCTGGTGCGGGAATATGAAACACGGTTCAGATGTGGGTTTCTTCTTGAGAACTCTGTGCTACAGATTTCCTGTAGTGCTAGGGCTATCTGGGAAGCTTTCTAAGTCTGGATGACCTTTATTATGACCTTCAGAAGCTGAGCTGAATTAGAGGAGGATCTTTTATTGTTATTGTAAACATTGTACCTCCGGGTTAGAAGTGTTTACACTTCTCATAACTGATCCAAGTCTGAGGATCTTTGTTCTAGAACATTACCTATGAGGGGGATGGGTTATTTACAGGTTTGCAGGAACCCTTGGCCACATCATACCCTGTTACTGTTTTGTTTAAGAGTAATCCACTTTGGACAGTTCTTGTGATTAACCCTGGACATGTGAGTCTTTATTTGAGTCCCCCACCTTGGTTACTGGATTTCTGAGCCTTCATCTGGACTTTTTGAACATACATGGACCTTATAATCAGATCCAACTTGATCACAAACCCTTGCATATCATTTGCATATATCATCATTGCATCATTTAACATGTGTTTATTTGCTTTTCAGGGTATCCATTTCATTGTATCTTGGTTTTGGTTTTGACCCCTTCTTCTGCGTAGACCTCTGCTTCAGCTGTCTTCATCAGTTATCTGCTTCAGCTATCCCCACCACCACTTGCACCAGTCTGTCAGTGGTCCACCTTCAGCACCAGTCTGTGATTTTCTTCAGTACTTATCTTCAAGCTTTCTCAGCAACACTCATGACTACTCCCAGGAAGAGCAACATATCCTACCAGTTTTTTGAGCCTGTTTTGACTGATATCAGGCAGGTCCAGTCACTCATCACACCTGACCACATCCCACTGTTTAGAGAACACTATGGAGGTATCTTGGATATGGTTATGGAACTTGATCATTCTCAGAGGAGCATGATCCACACATGCTTGCAGTTTTATGACCCTCCATTGAGATGTTTCACCTTTCCAGACTTTTAGTTAGGACCTCTGCTGGAAGAGTTTTCTTTATTGATTGGAGTACCTATCAGAGGTGGAATCCCCTTCAACCCAGAAATGACTGCTCCCAGAAGTGAAGAAATAGCAAGGGCACTGTACTTGGAGCCTGTCCTTATTGAGCAAAGTATGACAACAAAAGCTGGGATTCCTGGTTTGCATTCGGACTTCTTGATTTCTCAGGCCATCCTGAAGGCTTTATTGGGAGAGTGGAGGGCAGTCTGTGCACTGTTAGCCCTCGGTATATATGGGACTATACTGTTTGCAGATGAGCCTAAATTTTTCAGTAAGAATGCCATCCATTTGTTTCTTCTGAAGAACCTAGTGCCTACATTGCTAGGAGACTTTTATTACTCCATTCATCAGAGGAATGAGAAACAAAGGGGGAAGTTGGTAAGATGTTGTGCTCCTTTGTTTTACTCCCGGCTGCTCAGACACCTGCCTAAATCAGACACCTTCTTGAACCCACATCAGCAGAAGAATTGGGCCAAGAGGTTCATTGCCCTAACTTCAGATGATATTAGATGGTGTACCCAGACCACCAAAGGAAAGAACATTATCACCAGTTGTGGACAGTACCCTAATGTGCCTCTGATAGTAGTAAAAGGTTGTATCAATTACAATCCTTTACTGTTCAAGAGACAATTAGGCTATGCCTTAGTTCACCCTCCCAGAGGACATGATTTAGCTGAAACTCTATATTGTGAAGTGCAACCTAATTCAGCTGTTGTCAGACAAGCATCCTGGGCTTGGGATAACATCCAGGCAAATGGAATAGCCATCCTTGGAAGATGTAACAATGTTGCTTCAGCTCAGTATACAAACTTGTCCCGTAGTAGAGCTCAGATTACCAGATTGCCTTTCACCTTGGAAGACATACCTGGACCATCCACAGTATAGCCTGCAACAACAGTTAGCCTGGAGGAATTTGAAAAGTTGAAAGAGAGGAATCAGCAGCTGTCTCAAGCCTTGAAGAAGATTCTTTGGGAAAGGAGTGATGGTCGCCTGGACATTGAGAGATTGGAAAAGCTCAGAATTGAGCATCTGGCCAAAATTGAGAAGACAGAAGACTACATAAGGAAAGCAAGGGCTGGGGAACAGATACTGAAGAATTCCTGCAAGGAGGCCAAGATTCAAAAAGCTAGGGTTGAGAACTATCTGCAAGAGAGCTAGTCTAGGTGGGTCAGGATCACCGAAGCCCGTACACAAGAAGATCAGAGGACTCAAGCCAAAGTTGAACAGCTAGAGGCCAATGAGAAGAAGCAGCAGGAAGCTTTGTTGGCTGCACAAAGAGAGATATCAGAGTTAAAGCTCAGAGCAGGGTTGAAGAGATCAAAGGACCAGGACAGGCATAAAAAACTGACTACTGCCATTGCTACCAGGAACCTCCTCATTAGAACCATTACAGAGCACCCAGCTGGTCCAGTAACTGAGGCACTCCTGAAGGAAGTCAGAGAAGATGAGTTTGGACTGGATGTCTGATTCTTTGCTTGTTGTTTGTTTCCATTTGATGTACTTTTCCTTTTGTTGTATTTTGACCCTCCATGGGCATGTATTGTAAAACAAACTATGTATTGTTCATCATTTTTAATATATGTTAGTTTGTTTTCATTTGGGTTTTCTCTCAACAACATCGAGCATCTTCCTAAAGGTCTGGAAAGGTCAAAACCAAGAACCAAACTGGATACCTTGGAAAACAAATAAGCATACTGTATTGCATACTAAACTTGTTTTTGTTTTGTAGGTTTTTGTTATTATTGTTTCTAACTTTGTTATGATCTCAGGAAACATTGCTCGTCGTCGAGTGTTCCCTGTCAACCGCACGCACCGGTACCTGACTCGTAACAACCTTTCCGACATTCAAATGGAACAAGTACAACAGGATCTGATTGAGGTCAGAAATCATATGGCCAATGAGAGAGTAGAGATGAGAAATCAGATGTCTCAGTTTATGGCAGTGATGACTGGCTTAGCCCAGAGTCAGGAAAGGTTAAGAGACCTGGTGGAAAGACAAACTCCTGAAGAGCCTCATCTGGGAACAGGGGGAACTAACAACAATGAATGGGGCCAGCCTCATATTGATCCACCAAAGTATGGACCTCACTTGAATCCAGAAGTTAACATCCCAAGGAATGTTCAAGGTAATACTGTTGGGGGTAGAATCCTGCAGGAGGATCCCCAGGAAGAACAGTTTACCGTTATAGGGGCTGGAGATGAGGTATATGACAGAAGATTGGACGAGATTGCTGACAAGTTAAGATCTTTGGAGTCTCAGAATTCTTTGGGCTTCGATGTGATGGACATGGGCCTAGTAGATGGGGTGAGAATTCCCCACAAATTTAAACCCCCATGCTTTGAAAAGTACAATGGTACCTCTTATCCTCGCACTCATCTGCAATCTTTCTTGGGAAAGCTCAAGGCTTATACCATGGATGAAAATTTATGGATGTTCTACTTCAAGGATAGTCTGACTGGAGCTTCGAGAGAATGGTATTCGCATTTGACCAGGGCCACCATAAGATGTTGGAAGGATCTGGCCGAAGCTTTCATCCGGCAATATCAGTACAACCTGGACATGGCTCCCAATAGAACTCTTCTAATGGGCATGTCCCAGTCTTCTAGGGAGAGCTTCCGGGATTATGCTCAAAGGTGGAGACAGCTTGCTGCTGTCCAACCACCCATGTCAGAAAGGGAAATGGCTGACATGTTCATGAACACATTGCAAGGGACTTGTATTGATAGACTGGTTGCTTTCTCCTCTACCAGTTTTGCTGATGTGGTCATAGCTAGAGAGAGGATTGAAAGTCTCTTAAAGATGGTCAAAATCTCAGACAGTGGTGCAAGTTCCTCCAACAATCCCAGAAAACCTTTTGCGGGACCCCGAAGGGCAGGTGAAACAAATTTCATTCATACAAGCAGGGGCAGGCCTCAATATGCTCACAGGTCAGTAGCAGCTGTTACCATCCCAACTCCAATTCCACAACAATCATCATATCCTCAACAACAACCATAGTATCAACAACAAGCTCATTATCCGCAACAAAGGTCGTACAACAACAGCAATAGCAACCAACAGCAACGTCCCTTCCAACAGAGGCCATCACAAGCGAATAGGGTAATTGACCCAATCCCAATGTCGTATGTTGCACTCTTGCCACAACTCCTAAAGCTCAACCTAGTTGAGTTAAGGACGTTGGCTCCTCCAGATCCTCTTATTCTGCCAAAGAACTATGATGCGAATGCCAGGTGTGCATTCCACTCAAACGCACCAGGGCATAATACTGAAAAATGCAGGGCCCTACAGATGAAAGTCCAGGATTTGGTGGACTCAAAAGCTCTCAATTTTGTGCCTCCTCCGAACGTCACAAGAAATCCAATGCCTAGTCACAATGGGCCTAGGATTAATGCTATTGAGGAGGGCAAACCATCCACATTAATTAGTAGTGTTGCACATATCCGAACACCTTTGGTTGAAATCAAAGCTCAGTTGTTAGAATGCCAAGTGTTCCCCGGGTGTGAGGTCGGCTGTGGATATTGCAATATTGTCGTTAATAGATGTGAGAGACTGAGAAACGACATAGAAGGCCTCATTAGGGATGGCACTCTTCAGATTATAACAACAGCGACTACAACTCCAACAATTCCTTCATCAACAATCACAGATACTTCTACAGCATCAGCAACCCTTGTTCCAACAGATTCTGCTACAACTCCAACAAGTACTCAATCAATCACTTCAACGAATACAAGTTCAGTCACAATTCCTTCTACAATAACAACACCCATTACTCCATCAGTTCCTACTACGACTTCAACGCCCGTCCAGTCAACAGTACCGTCTACAACATCAGCAACAGTTAATGAAAGCATCTCAACGGTTACGATATACTACGATCCCGCAAATGTTCCTTCCAACAACTCACAACAAAATACTACTCCTATCAGAACTCCAGTTACCATATATTATGATCCACACACCATTGTGGCCCCCTCTGCAGCTGCTATCAGTCAGGTCACTATCACAGTGCCTGGGCCAGTTCCTTACGAAAGCAATAATGCCATCCCTTGGCATTATGGCTCAGATCTATACTGCGAGGGGCAGAAAATCACTTTAGAGTCATCAACTTCTTCACCTCAGATAGAAAATGTGGGGGGAGGCAGAGGCTTCACTAGAAGCGGACGTCTCTTTGCCTCGCAAATACCAAGATCCATTGCTGAAGCAGAAGCTGCTGCTAAGGCAAAAGGGAAGAACGTGGTGCAAGAAGAACCAGTTGCTAAAGAAACTTTGAAGACTCCTTTTGATCAAGAGGTTGATGAATTCATGCGGATAATCAAGAAAAGTGATTATAAGGTGGTGGACCAGCTTCACCAGACACCTTCCAAAATCTCCATACTATCATTGCTAATGTGCTCCGAGGCTCATCAGAACGCACTATTAAAGGTCCTGCATGCCGCTTATGTGCCGGAGGAGATTACTGTCAATCAGTTAGAGGCTGTGGTTGGAAATGTCAATGCTAGTCATGGGCTAGGATTTACCAACGCTGATCTGACAACGGAAGGTCACAATCACAACAAGGCTTTGCACATTACCTTGGATTGTAAGGGGGCAGTTCTTTCTCACGTATTGGTGGACACAGGGTCATCACTCAATGTCCTACCCAAGAAAGCCCTTATGAAGCTGGAACATGATGGATTGGCACTACGCCCAAGCAACTTGGTAGTAAGAGCCTTTGACGGTTCTAAAAGATCAGTTCTGGGAGAGATAGAATTGCCAATAATGATTGGCCCACAGGTTTTCAAAACGACCTTCTTTGTGATGGATATGCAGCCTGCCTACAGCTGTTTATTGGGTAGACCATGGATACATGCCACTGGCGCCGTAACGTCAACCCTTCACCAGAAGTTAAAATTTGACTGGGAGGGCCAAGTCATTACCATTTGTGGGGAAGAGGATATCTTCGTTAGCCAGCTGGCTACTTTCAAATACATTGAAATGGACGGGGAAATTCACGAAACAATGAGTCAGGGGTTTGAGGCCCTTAATATTAATGAAGCATCTGCTGTGCTTGGGACTTCCATCACATCATATCAACAGGCCCGAAAGGTTGTTGAGGAAGGTACCGCTCAAGGCTGGGGCAAGCTGCTGCCAGTTGAAAAGAAAGAAGACTGATTCGGGTTGGGTTACAGACCAACTCGACAAGATCAACCAGAGGCTGCAACAGAGCCCAAGTTTGTCAGTGGGGGGATGCTCACCCCAGATTCTATTAATAGTTTGGAAGATGAGTCAGAAGACGAGTGCAACCTGGAAAACTGGATACGTCCAAGAATCCCGGGGAACCGTGTCTCAAACTGGTCTTCCCAGGAAATTATAAGGGTTACTCCTGCAGAGTAATTATTATTTCCTGTCTTTTAGCATGCATCAAGTCCTACATCTTGCCCAAGATGTCAAAGCTCATTTTGTAATCGGGTCATCTTGTATTTTGTGCAAACGATCAATTAATGAATATCAGGACATCTTTTGCAAATGAGTCTTTTCTTTTCCGCTCACTGTTTTTCATTTTTCATTTTTTGTACAAAAATAAAATGGCAATGTTTTTCAAAATAATAACTTCATTTTAACTTTTTTCTAAACAAGATAAAACTGATCACTAAAATGAACAAATCTAAACCCTTGCAGAGAGTGCCCTCCAGACTGCACCGACAACAACACCGCTATGACTTCGTATGACTTTGACAATCCGATTAATCAAGCTGATGAAGGGGTTGAAGAAGATTATGAGCTACCTGAAGAACTAGCCAGGTTGTTAAGACAAGAGGAGAAGGTTATAACTCCTCATCAGGAGGAGGTTGAAACGGTTAATCTTGGTACGGAAGAAGACTTGAAAGAAGTTAAAATCGGGGCCTGTCTGCAAGATTCAGTGAAAGAGAAACTTATTGACATGCTTCGGGAGTATGTGGATGTTTTTGCTTGGTCTTATCAAGACATGCCAGGTCTGGATACCGACATTGTTATGCACAAGTTGCCTCTGAAAGAAGATTGTCTGCCAGTAAAATAGAAGTTGTGCCGTACTCGCTCGGATATGGCCATAAAGATAAAAGAAGAGGTACAAAAACAGTGGGACGCCGGTTTCCTTGCTGTGACTAGTTACCCGTCGTGGGTTGCTAACATTGTACCATTGTCTAAAAAGGATGGAAATGTACGGATGTGTGTGGATTATCGGGATATGAATAGAGCTAGCCCAAAAGATGATTTCCCATTACCTCACATTGATGTATTGGTCGACAATACGTCTCAGTTCTCGGTATTCTCCTTCATGGATGGATTTTCAGGATATAATCAGATCAAGATGTCACCTGAAGACATGGATAAGACAACTTTCATCACACCCTAGGGAACATTCTGTTATAAGGTAATGCCATTCGGGCTGAAGAATGCTGGTGCCACTTATCAACGGGCTATGGTAACATTATTCCATGACATGATCCACAAAGAAATTGAATGTTATGTGGATGACATGATTGCCAAGTCCCTCACAGAAGAAGACCATATGATAAATCTGTTGAAACTATTCAAGCGTCTGAGGAAGTACCAATTGAAGCTAAACCCCAACAAATGCACATTCGGGGTGCGATCCGGTAAGTTGCTGGGATTTATTGTAAGCAAGAAAGGGATTGAAGTTGACCCTGACAAAGTCAAAGCCATTCAAGAGATGCCTCCACCAAAGACAGAAAAGGAAGTTCGGGGGTTTTTAGGTAGATTGAATTACATTTCAAGGTTCATATCTCACCTTACAGCAACCTGTGAGCCCTTGTTCAAGCTGTTGAGATAGGAACAAACGGTCAGGTGGAATGAAGACTGCCAAAGGGCTTTTGACAAAATCAAGGAATACTTACAAGAGCCTCCGATCCTTATGCCTCCAGTTGAAGGAAGACCTCTAATCATGTACTTGACAGTATTAGAAGAGTCAATGGGGTGTGTGTTGGGCCAGCATGACGAGTCTGGTCGAAAAGAGTATGCAATTTACTACCTAAGCAAAAATTTTACCGACTATGAACAACGTTATTCACTGCTCGAGAAAACTTGTTGTGCTTTAGCGTGGGCTACTCGCCGACTAAGGCATTATATGTTGACCCACATTACCTTGTTGATCTCCAAGATGGATCCAGTCAAGTATATATTTGAGAAGCCAGCTCTTACCGGACGGGTTGTAAGATGGCAAATGATTCTCACAGAATATGACATTCAATACACATCCCAAAAGGCCATCAAAGGCAGTGTATTGTCTGATTATCTCGCTGAGCAACCCATTGATGATAACCAGCTTATGAGATTTGACTTCCCTGATGAAGACATCATGTTCATAAAAACAAAAGATCACGAAGAGCCTGTTCACACTGAAGGGCCTGACCCGAAAGAAGAATGGACTATGATGTTTGATGGGGCTGTTAATATGAATGGTCGTGGTGTTGGTGCAATACTCATTACACCCAAGGGAGTTCACATGCCTTTCTCGGCAAAACTCACCTTTAACTGCACTAACAACGAAGCTGAATACGAAGCTTGTATTATGGGTCTTGAGGAAGCCATTGACCTCAGGATCAAGACTTTAACTGTATTCGGAGATTCAGCTCTGGTAATCAATCAAACCAACGACAAATGGTATACTCACCAGGAGCATCTGATACCTTACCGGGATTATACGAGGAGATTACTAACTTTCTTCACCGCAGTCAAGCTTGAGTATATCCCTCGAGATGAAAATCAGTTTGCAGATGCTCTGGCTACCATTTCATCCATGATCAAAGTTCAAGATGCCAACTTTGTGCCTCAGATTTCAGTATCCAGACTTGACAGACCAGCATATGTATTCTCTGCAGACCTTGCTAAAGATGAAAAGCCTTGGTTCTATGACATCAAATGCTTCTTGGAGGATCAAACATACCCACCTGGGGCATCTTCCAATTACAAGAAGACATTAAGAAGGCTAGCTGGTAGTTTCTTCCTGAATGCTGATGGTTCCTTGTACAAGAGAAACTTTGATATGGTACTCCTCAGATGTGTTGATAAGACAGAAGCAGACTTGTTGATGCACGAGGTGCACGAAGGATCTTTTGGTACCCATGCTAGAGGGCATGATATGACTAAAAAGTTGCTAAGATCAGGCTACTACTGGATCACAATGGATGCAGACTGTTGTGCCTATGCCAGAAAGTGCCACAAGTGCCAGATTTATGCAGATAAAGTGCATGTGCCTCTGAATCCTTTGAAGGTGATGTCTTCACCTTGGCCCTTTGCCATGTGGGGCATATATATGATTGGCAAGATTGAACCGACTGCTTCAAATGGCCACAGATTCATCCTGGTAGCCATTGACTATTTTACCAAGTGGGTTGAAGCAGCCTCATATGCAAACGTCACCAGGCAAGTGGTAGCCCGATTCCTGAAGAGAGACATCATCTGTCGGTATGGAGTGCCCGAGCGAATCATCACTGATAATGGTTCCAACTTAAACAATAAAATGATGGCAGAACTATGCCGGGACTTCAAAATCCAACATCACAACTCTTCTCCTTACAGGCCAAAGATGAATGGCGCTGTTGAGGCAGCTAACAAGAATATCAAAAAGATTGTGTAGAAGATGGTGGTCACTTATAAAGACTGGCATGAAATGCTACCATTTGCCTTGCATGGGTACCGTACGTCAATCAGAACATCCATTGGGGCAACACTGTATCAACTTGTGTATGGTATGGAGGCAGTCCTACCTGTTGAAGTTGAATTGCGGGTACTAATGGATGTCAAACTGAATGAAGCAGAATGGGTCCGTTCTCGGTACGATCAACTGAATCTGATCAAAGAAAAGAGATTAGCTGCAATCTGTCATGGGCAATTATATCAGAAGAGAATGAAGAAAGCCTTCGATCAGAAAGTCAGGCTTCGGGAATACCAATTGGAGATCTTGTGCTGAAAAGACTCCTTCCTCCTCATACAGACCACAGGGGCAAGTGGACTCCGAATTACGATGGTTCGTTCATAGTGAAGAAAGTTTTCTCTGGTGGGGCACTGATGCTCACTACTATGGATGGTGAAGATTTCTTATCCCCTGTGAATTCAGATGCAGTTAAAAAATACTTCGCGTAAAATGACCCGCTGGACATAAAAACAAAATATAAGTCCAGGCAAAAATAGGGCATCCCGGCGAGTCAAAAACAGAATAAAAGACTCGGGAAAAAATAAGGGAAAAAAAATAAAAAAATACACCCGCTGAGTTGAAAAGCCGCATTGGACAGCTCAGGCAAAAATGGGTATCCCGGTGGATTGAAAACCCGAAAGAGCGATCCACGCAAAATAAGGGAATAAGCGAACAACTGCATTCTGAATTCGTCTGTATCACTTACAACATGGCAAGATTCGAAAGGTTCAAGCATCAGTCAGAATCAGCCTTCTTCAGAAAGCAAGATGAGAAGAACGTCAATGTCATACAAGTCATAACAAAAGGGAAGCACTGAAGCTTCATCAACATTGCCAGCACTTTACTTTTCTCAATTTGTAACAATCTCCTCATTTTAGGGGATCTGTTTCTTTGACTGTACTTGCCAATTCAGGGTGCACAAATTAATAAAATCAGATTTTCAGTCACACTTAGTCTTGTACATTTGATTTCCATTTGCAAAAATGTCTGATGTCCTTAAAATATATATTGCATAAATGCAGATATGTCTTTTTTCCAAATTATATGCTTACAGGAAATATATTTGCTCCCGGGAGTGTCTAAATTCCTATGATGGAATCCCGTAAGGGATACCTCAGGGTACTTGTATGTTTCTTTGTTATAACATGATTGTAGGTGCTCAAAGTGCAACATGGGGCATGAAAGCTTCTCCCCAGCAGGATGCCAAATCAGTACTTCCTCAACACTTTCCCTAGGACAACATCAGGAGGGGCTCATTTCCCCAGCTAAGTTCATCATCCTCAGCAGGATCCCCACAGAAATCACTAGGAAGATCATTTGGTGATCTTTTCTTCCCCAAACAAAGTGCCAGGTCTCAAAGACAAAGGGATTATCTCCCCGCAGAGTTCCAGCCTCTCCTCAGAAGAGCAATGTTTGATTTCTCTCACAACAAAGTGACGAGAGCTTCCACATACCCCAGTTGGGCTTCTCATTACTAAGATAGGTCTATCAGTGATTTATTTCCCCAGGCAGAATCATATATCAGATCTACCAATGATCTCATGCCCAGCTGGGACACCACTGCAAGCAGATCAATCGGAAATCTTCACAGCAACGGGATCCGAATCCCAGATCGGTATCTTTTGCATAATCATAGCATTCACATCATATTCTCCCCCAGAGTGTAGCATTCCATTTAATACGGAGCATTGCGGCAAAAGTTAAACATATTGCATAATCATAAGCCATGTTTTGAATCAAATACCTTTTTATACCGAAATTCCATCATCCATATATACAAAGGCCCACAGTCACAGCAGAAAGCCAAAGCATCCTCTTTGCACTCTCAAATACAGATACATGCTCCTTTTGTCACCCGTCCGTGTCATCATTCCCCAGTAAAGTCGCCCGAGCGTTCTCTACAGACAGATACATCTATATACATTCCATCGACACCCGTCCGTGTCACCATTCCCCAGCATGGTTACCTAAACACTTATTGTAAATCAAACACTTATTTATAATACACTTCTTTTGACACCCGTCTGTGTCATCTTATCCCCACAGATCTTCAGAATATCTCTTACATTTATAAGTTCATAACTTATACATTTCCTTTTATGATACTCATCTGTATCATACTCTCCCCGGAAAGTTGAACACTCATGCGTGTCTCACTCATGCTTACTTTTACTCATACAGATACTCGTCCGTGTCTTGTATACACCACTTATCTTCCCCAGATTCGACACTCGTCCGTGTTCTTTGTTAACCAGTTGGTACTCGTCCGTACCATCATCTCTGAACATGCGTCAGTGTTTGTTTCTACTAATACTCGTCCGTATCGTAGTCTTAAGGATGCTCGTCCGCATCTTTAATTTATATACAGTGTCAAACACTTATACCTTTTCTTTCTTGAATTTAGACACTCGTTTGTGTCTATCATTCCCCAGAAGAGTCCCCAGCAAATCCCAATAAATTATTTCCTTTCTATCTGACATTCAACCTATGTCATGATACTCCCGGCAGTCGTACCCTGCCAAGTGATTATCCTTCACCTTTTGATGATCGTCCTTCATCATCCCCCCAGCGGAGTCTCCATTTATTGGAACCCTTTCCTATCTGACATTCGTCCTATGTCGTGATATTTTAGCAGCCGTACCCTGCTAGGTGATCGTCCTTCACCTCTTGATGATCGTCCTTCATCATTTTATCCGATGGTCATCCCCGTCGTTGATCTTGTTATCTGACATTCGTCCTATGTCATGATAAACTCCGAGAGCAGTCGTACCCTGCCAGGTGATCGTCCTTCACCTCTTGATGATCGTCCTTCATCATGCTTATCCGATGGCCATCCCCATCGTCGACCTTTTCTATCCGGCATTCGTCCTATGTCGTGATACTTTTGGCAACCGTACCTTTCCAGGTGATCGTCCTTCACCTTGGATGACCGTCCCTCATCCTTATCCCCCAACAGAGCAGCCGTCCCCTGCTAGGTGATCATCCTTCACCATTGATTTCATTAACCCGGTGGCCGTCCCCCATCGTTGTTTACCCTTTACCTTTTAATCCCCAGAGAATCTTGTTACTTTCCCTGATGGTCGTCCCCATCGTGATCTCTTTATTTCCCCAGCCTGTCGGCCGTCCCCGTCATTGCTTTATCCCCGGCAGTCGTCCTCTGCTCGACGGTCGTTCTCTGTTGCCCGCACTTTATAATCATGCTTTTCTTCCTTTTACAATCTATATCCCTTTTCTTCTTCATCCAGTGAGTGCAAATTTTGGACTGTCTTTGGTATTTAACCACAAGTTATCTTGTTTGTATAATAAGTCGTCACTTACATCCTACACAGCTAACTCATGTTTGAATAGGGGCAGCTGTAAACACCCCAAATTTTCCCTCACTAAGTTCACACCATGGCTTGTGATCTTTTCATTTGCATAAGTTCAATCATATCATCTCATATTGCATTTTTGCTTCACTGCATTGGTTCAAAGTCATCTGCATCTAGGGTTTGTGATTTGAGCAATCCCTGAGCCATCTGAGCCACTCCAAAGGTCATCTATCATCTCAAGAGGGTCCATGTATGTTCAAGCATCATATTATATCCCCCGAGATCAAAGAAGTCAGAAAATCACAAGAACTGAGAAAGGCATGGAAGTAGAGCCAAGCTTGACTGCACAGATGACCTAAAATTAGGGTTTTGGTTTCAGAGGCCATAACTCCAAATTTTTTGGCCATTCTTGTTTCTATTGGTCTCTATATGTTATAAGGATCATACATACCAATTTTCATGAAGAAATTCAATGGGGAAGGCATCTGATCAATAGATGACTTCTTGAGCAAGTCAGTGTAAAATCAGGGCATCTGAGGCCCCCAATCATCCAACCAAAGGGTGTTCTCCATTATTTTGGATGTATATGATCTTTATTTGATCTTTTAAGAGGATAGAAGTTCACAAAATTGAAGAATTTTAAGCCATTTGCAAAGTTTCCATTTTGGGAAAGTGACTTGTAATGCAAACTTGCCATTTTGGGAAAGTTTTTCAACCTCCTCTTTTTGATTCAAAAATGCTTCAAATGAAAAATTCTTGGTCATGAAAGTTGTAGATTGGATCATTCCCTTTTCAAAAAGTACAAAAACTTGATCTAATTCATCATAGAACTCAAGTTATGGCCTTGCAAAGTAGGAAAAAATCACAAAATTTCACTTATGTACCAAAGAGGGAAACTTGCAAAAACTCATGTCAAGCCAATTTGTGACCTCAAAGTGACTTCTAACCATTACACAAACATCATACATGACCTATAATTCAGAATTGCCCAAAGAATTCTCAAGTTTCATGCCTTGATCATCAAGTATTTCAAAAGGGGCCAAAACGTTCACAATTTGCAAAACCACCCACAAACTTCATCCCAGTTGCTATCTTGCCTCAATCTGAATTCCATGGACCTCCCTAAAGCCAGCTGCGCAGGACACCCCCTTGTCCTTGGCCTGCCATGAGCTCATACCTCCAAATACAACTTTGTTGACTTTATGCAAAATGAGCCATACCAATCACACTACTCCACAACAACTCTTTTCCCAATCAGAACATGTTATGTGGACCTAAAGCAACTCAACACACACAAGAACACAAGCTGGATCCTCCCACCACTCAGGATTCACCAAAAACCTCCCCTTTTGCATTTCTCTTCGAAACTCATAGCTCAGCCAACAAATCTCAAAACTTTTTCCACCATTCAACTCCACATTCATCACTGATCATTTCCCACCTTTCATTTTGCCTTTAAACACCCCATATCAAAAATACGATTTTCACCTCCCTTGACCTGAGCTTCAGCCAACTTCACATAGAGGCCATATAAACTCTAACCAATCATTGCAAACTCTTGAGGGAGATCATTGGAGGGGTTTTGAAGCAGAGAAGCAGCCAGACAATGCCATTTTCGAAAGCTTTAGTTCAGGTAACCTCAAGAACAAATTTTCCAGAAACTTGATTTTAGGTTATAGATTTGTTCCTCATGTTGCACTGATCATGTTGATGCTTTTCTTTTTGAAAATGGTTGAGTTTTGAGGATTTTATGTTGCTCTGAAACTTTGACCGTAAAATGTGTCTTGATTCGATTCTCATGATTTACGAAAAATAAATGAGTTTTGTTGTGTGTTTTGTGTTTAATGATGTTCAAGGAATGATTCTGGAGAGCTTGATGAGTTTTTGTGGCGTTTTGAGAGAGATTGAATGAGAGGCTGGCCGGAGAAGATGATCGGAACACTGTTTCGGTCACCTGAGAGTCATTAGGGTTCAGATTAGGGTTTAATTGCGTAATTAGTGAAGTTTGAATGTGAGCCGTCCAGATGCACGCGTGGTCTTTCCCTCCCTTTCCAGATTCAAATCTCAGCCCTTAGATCATCATACTTTCTATTTAATTAGTTTTTATTTCTTTTTTTCCCATTTAATTTGCACGAATTTTTAAAAATAGTAAAACACTTTCAAAACTTTTTATTTTTTGCATCATGACTTTAAATGTTTTCTATTTCTGAAAATAATTTTTATTTTATTTTTTGCATTAAAAATTATTATTAAATCATTTAAATGATTATTTTTAATTAGTTAATGAGAATTAATTAATTAAAAATACATTTAGGTATTTAAAAATTACAAAAAAATTCAGAGAGCATTTTAAAACATTTACAAACTCACAAAGCAAATTTCTTTTTGGTTTTGATCACACTTTGATAATTTTCATTTGAACTAGGGTTCTTTAATTTGAATATTTTTAACCCTAACTTCAAAAATTCATAACTTTTGATTCAAGTTGAGTTTGTGAATGGTTCTTTTTGCATTGTGGTATGCATACTTTCAAGCTTCTAAAAACATTTTTGTTTCATTTTTATCTTTCATTTTCCATTTGTTTGGCATTGTTTCCTATAGGATCACCCTTAAAGCCTTAGAACTTAGAAAAATCATAAGTCCTTTAGGATTTAGCTTCTGACCTCCCCCTTTGGGCAGTGAACTTGTATAGGTTTAGGGTACCTTTGATCCCATTTTAAATTTTTTATCTCATGTCTTGCTTCTGATTTTGAATTTTGCACTGCATCTTGTACTTAAACCCTAATTTGCACCTTCATTTGCATTCATCTTGTATAAGCTTGCATACATGAACTTGCCATGACATTTTGTGCATCCACATGACATATAAGACATCTTAGGACATATTGAAATCATGTTTGATCATTTCATCATTAATTTTCCATGTTTTTACTTTCATTTGGTATCATGTGCATTCATGAACTTTCTTGCCTCTTTCATGTCTCATTTGAATCCCCATCCTTTGTATGATCATCCACATCCCTTAGCATACATTTGCATCATCTCTTTGCATCTTTAGCATCATGAATATGCTTCTGACTTTGGTTTTCACCTTTGCATTCCATCTCATTATCATTTCATTTCATTTCTTTTTGCTAACGTTTCAGGTGGTAAGTGTTTGAGAAGTGAATTTGCCTTCACTTCTCATAATCTTTTCTCATCTCTCTTATGCATACATTGCTGCATTTTACTGGTGGATTAGAGTGAGCTTGCTCATTCATGCTCCTTCCTCCTTCTCTTTCTTCAAGCAACTTATCTTCTTAAGTGAAGTAAGTTGGCTTGCTTCTTTCTGATTCTCTTTCCTTCATCTTGCCTCTTCCTTGGTGGCGTTTCTCTTGAGATCTTCTTGCAAGCCTCATGAACCCTAAGAATATCCAAGCATGATAACAATTAGGGTTTGATTAGTCCCCCATTTAGTCTTACCTGTGTCATCTTTGTGTCTTCTCTCCTCATCTCTTAATCAAGGACTAAACCTTAAAGGTTTTAAGACTTTGTGATTAGGGTTATGCCCGTATCCTTCTATTAGGATGGAGTGTATAACTTAAATCCTAAGTGTTGAACCCTTAATGTGTTTAAATCCTTTAATCAATCCATTTAATAATCACTAAGACATCAAGCTTGTAACTTGGGCCTTGCATTAGGGTTCCAATTCTTCCTTAATTGGTTAAGAAGGACTAACCCTAGTGTTAATGGACAAGTCCCCCTCAAGCTGTCTTACAAACCATAAAATCCATTTATTAACCTCACCATTAACTAAAATCCACTTTAATAAAGGTTTTGTTTTGTCATGAGGTTAATCCCTAATCATGGATTAAGTTGAGGAGCCTTCCTCAGCTTAAATGTTCTCATCTATTATCCTTCTATTAGGATGGTGTAATGGGTCCATTAAACCCCTGATTATGGCTTAAACTCATTACTTAACACTAAACAAAAATACAAAAAACATCTAAATAAATGCAAGTAGGTTAATGATCTTAATCCTACATCAAGGTGGTTAAGTGTGAGGTGTTTATCCCATACTTAGGGTATTCTCATTACCCCTAATCAGAGGGAAGATGTGATGAGTTTACTAACCCTTGGTTTAGGCTTAAGCTCATTTACTTATGACAAACTCCAAAAGGCAATAAAAGATTGAAAACACCAAAAACAAACAATAATCGTCTCCTTCGGGATTCTTTTCTCACCTCATTCACTCACAAACGAGAACTTGCTTCTTCCCTCTAATGCAAGACAATTTGCACCTGAGCCAGACAGGTCATACACTTGAGCATAGGCAAGAAGGCAGTTCACAAGTCAATTTATCTTTCAGTCTCTTTGAGTCGAACTACGGTATTCTGGCTTCCTCATTGCACGAGAGGATACGTAGGCATAACTTAACAATTATTGAACAAAAGTCTCTGTATATTCCCCCTCTTCCAGCATTATTATTTAAGCCTCATAGTCTTGAGCTTTGCACTCTTTCCTTACACTGACACTTCTTTTATTGCACTTCACATTTCTTTTGCACTGACACTTGCATTCTTTTCCAGCTTTTGCACACAGAATAGCACTGACACTACCCCTTTTAAACACAATCTTTCAAGCATGGATCCCGTCGAGTATGATGGACAATCTGGGTGCTAATACCTTCCCAGGTTATAACCAACCCCATTTCTCAGTTTCTCTGGTTCGCGACCGTCTTGTCCATATCTTTTCTTAGGTTTATGCAGCATTACCTTTCCTTCGGGATAAAAATGCCTAGCTGGTGACTCTTTTCATCCTTTCTCCTTTCGCCGACCGTTCGCGTCTGTACCCTATCTGACCAGGTGTCATTTGGTGGGAGCGACACCTAGCAATCAATTAGAGGTCATGAAATGGCTTGGAACTTGAATTTGCAAAAAATCCTCTTTGGCGTGAACTTGAAAATTATAGGATTTTTGCCAACTTTGAAAGGCCATATCTTGAGTTCTAGGATGAATCAAGACATTATCTAGTAAGTTTTGAAAAGGGAAAGACATAATATAAAACTTTTATGCCCAAGAATTTTTCATTTGAAGCATTTTTGGTCATGAAAGAGGAGGTTGAAAACCTTTCCCAAAATGGAAAGTTTCCATTACAAGTCATTTCCAAAAATGGCAAGTTTTCATTTGGCTCAAAATTCTTCAACTTTGTGAACTTCCAACCACTTCTAAGATCAAATAAAGATCATAGAGACTCAAGATGATGATGATGACCCTTTGGTACCCTTGTTGGGGGCCTCAGATGCCTTGATTTTGACTTTACTTGCTTAAGAAGTTACCCAATGATCATATGACTTCCACAATGAATTTATTCATCAAACTTGGTACACATGATCCTTATAACATATTAAGAACATTAGAAACAAGAATGACCAAAAATTTTGGAGTTAAGGCCTCTGAAAACAAAACCCTAATTTTGGTCATCTGTGTAGGAAAACCCTAGCTCTACATCCATGCCTTTGCCATTCTTTGTGATCCCTTGACTTTTGTGAACTTTGGGGAGCATATTGATTCTTGGATTGCTCAGATCACAAACCCTAGATGCAGATGAAAATTGAACTATGCAGTGAAACAAATATGCAATATGAGATGACATGCTTATACTAAAACAAAAATGAAAGATCACAAGCCATGATGTGAGAAAAAGTGAGGGAAAATTTGGGGTGTTTACAGCTGCCCCTATTCAAGCATGAGTTAGTTGTGCAGGATGTAAGCTCCTGGCTTAACAGACAAACAAGATAACTTGTGGTTGAATACCAAAGACACTCTGAAATTTGCACTCACTGGGGAGAAGAAGAAAAGGGATATAAATTGTAAAAGATAGTATAGTATGATTATTAAATGAGAGTGATGGAGGACGACCATCGAGCAGAGGACGACTATTGGGGATGAAATGGTAAGCCAAGAAATGATGGGGACGTCCGACAAGCTGGGGAAATAAAAAGAGACCACGATAGGGACGACCATCTATTAAGGAAATAAAATTCTATAGGGATTAAAGAAATAAGGAAAGCACTGACGGGGACAGCCATCAGGTTTTAAAGGGTAAATAAACCACGACGGGGACGACCATCGGGTGAAAGACTAAATGAAATAATGATGAGGGACAGTCATCAAAAGGTGAAGGACGATCACCTAGCAAGGGACGACTGCTGAAAATCTCACGACATAGGATGAATGTCGGATAGAAAAGATCAACGATGGGGACGACCATCGGGTAAGCATGATGAAGGACGATCATCAAGAGGTGAAGGACGATCACCTAGAAGGGTACGTCTGCTCTTGGGGAATATCACGACATAGGACGAATGTCGGATAACAAAATCAACAATGGGGACAGCTATCGGATAAATGATGAGGGACAGTCATCAAAAGGTGAAGGACGATCACCTAGCAGGGGACGACTGCTCTTTATCACGACATAGGACGAATGTCGGATAAAAGGTTCTAATAATGGAGATTCCATTGGGGAAAAGGATGAGGGACGATCATCCGAAGGTGAAGGACGATCATCTGGCAGGGGACGGCTGCCGAAAATATCACGACATAGGATGAACGTCGGATAGGAGAAAGTTGTTTTGTGGACGACTTACTGGGGAATGGTAAACCCGGACGAGTGCTTACGCCTTTCAAATAAGTGTCTGACAGTGTGTATAGATTAAAGATGCGACGAGCATCCTTTGAACCATGATACAAACGAGTATCGTTAGAAACAAATGTTGACACGTGTTTATGTTCAAGGTTAAGACAATGTTTATTTAAGGTTATCAGGCAAAGCATGTGTGCAGTAATATTTCAACTCAGAGTTTTACATCAATTCAATTTATCTGAGGGAATCAGGATGCCAAGTGATCAATTCAATTCGGTACATTTGGCCTATGTTTTAAGGTAGTAAACCTCATGCTCATAATGGTCCATATTTGAGATTTTGGATCAAGGGAATTAGTATGGCACTCTAAATCAAGTCTAAAGAACTATTCTTGTCAAGATGGTTGTCGTTCATTCTTAATGTCCAAGGATTTTGAAAACAAGCGTGTATTGTGGTTTTTGGTGTGGTTTCAAATGGTGTGAAATTTTGTTACATTGTCACTAAGGTTGTCATTTAAAAATCAGAAATTCAAAATGAGTTTACAAATCCATGGTATATGTGAGATTGTTACCAATTCTATGTGTTATTCAAGTATGGAGGTAAATAGCAAGGTTTATTTGAATCATTCCAGCAAAATTCACTCAAAGAAACAGGCTACAACAAGGTTTGTATACACTTACAAGACCGTCTTGCTCTACTATTCAGAGAGAATATCCTAAAGTTTAATCATAAGAAAAGAGATTGTTACAGAATATAGAATATAAAGGACAATACTCTAAAGGATGGTACACAAAGCAAGCTACAATGTAAGAAAGAGAAAAAAAATCTAAAACGTTTTGAAGAGTGCACTGATATTAATCCTCACCACAAACTAATTTCCACATGCCTAAGCTTATGCTTCACATTGTTGCAAACAAGGTTTCAGTGATGAATTTCAAAATTCTTAAAGCAAATACAAGTGAGAAATGTTGTTCTTGTTAGTCCTGAAATCAGACTACAAGCTAAAGACCCAATCTCCATGATTCAGATACTTTGAGCCAAATGGATTATTTCCATTTGCAGCAGCCCCAATCAAGATCTTGTGAAGTCATATGGCCTGCAAAATGATAGCAAGACACGATAAAGATCCTACGTAAGGTCATAGAAGTGCAGATGCGGGAGTTATTTCTCAAAGATTGGTCACATACCAAAATGCCAAACTTAATGATTGTCACTCCCAGTTCTTCATCATATCCTCAATTTGACACAAAGCCTTTACTTTCCATTTGACCGTTTCCTTTCACAACAAAGCCACGAGGTCATCCTGCCAAGTATGATAACAAGTTATCATCCACCCAAAATGCAAACATACATGAACAAAATAAACACATTCAAACACTCAAACATCTAAAGAATTCAAAATAAATAGATTAAGGGATCAAGAACAGAAATGCACTAACAGCCCTACACCAAGCTTAAAGCCACAGTAGAGGGTTCACTTGCAGGCTCACCTAATCAGACATTCAGAATTCAAAATTCAGAGAAGTAAAATGAGCGAGCATACCAGCCCATCAACATGTGATCTTCCATCATGAATCATGTTCTTTAATACTCCTCACGCCTCTAACCTACCGACATCAAAACCAAGTCTTAAGTCTCTCCAAGTAAGTTAGTAATCAGAATATGTTAAGTGCAAGATTCGATAGGAAGCTACATCTACAAGTCCTAAATTGTCATTCATCAAGCAAGGTTTAAGCAGCAATTTCAAATGTTGACAAGGTTACATTAAAGGGCCAAAATCCAAGACTTAGAATGGATAGAAAACCAATTACGAGTCACTTAAAACAAGCTTTAGTCAAGCAATGTTCTACCTGCCAGTTTCCATCTTCAAAAAATTTCCATCAATGTTGCATTAATTCTCCCATGAGCTCCATAGCAAAATAGCTCTGAATTTCTTTCTCGCACCAAATTGCTTCATCCAAGTTTTTTAGCCTTTGAGCCTTTCCTTATACCGAATAGTTCCAAATTGTACATGAAAAGAAAAGATGGCAAGAGTGTTAGCACAAGATAGAGCAATATATAGCAGTTTGAAATACCAAACAAAAATTATGGATAACACCACAAGCAAACATCAGGGCACACAAACACCTAATGTAAGTTTCAATGTATACCGCACCTGAATTCAAAAGAAGAATCAACGAGTCTATCGAGAAATTTCCAAGCCAATTCCATCACATCTTTTATCCACCATCATATTTGTAACCTGCAAAGGATCGAAGAAATTAGAAAATGGTCATGAGAAAACAATTTTTCAGGACAACAAGAAACAAGGTTCAGAAACGGTAAAAAGCCAAAGTTACAGTTGTAGTGAAAACAAGTTATAGCAGTAGAGTTATACAGTGTAGTGAAAATAAAAAAACAATGGATTTACGTTTTCACAACAGCAAACAAATTCGAATTTCATCTGGGACCACACACGTATTGAAAATTATCCCGGTCACATAATAAACAAAACTTACAACCATCATTATCTCAATGGTCCCACAATCTCACACAAAAGGTTTTTTTTTCTAACAGAATTCCAGCTCATTTCACACGATTTTTACTGAACTTTCTTTCAATCCCACACGTATGAAGCATCCCTAAATTCTCCTATAAATAGGAAACCAATCATTGGAAAAAGGGGGACCTGCAAGAACCTAGCCGCAAACCTACACACTAGAAACCTAGCCGTAAATCAACCCTCAGAAAAAGATAGCAAAGCAGAATGGAGGAAACACAAAACATAGAAAGCATATTCATGAAAAATACTTATCCTAAAGCCTAGGTCACAAAAGCTCGTAATCAAAAATTGTTTTGAGTCCCACATTGAGACTCAAAACGAGCTAGGCTTCTCATCATCATCAACGCAACAAAACAAGCAATTTGGAAGAATAATCAGAAGAACAAGAAGGAGAGGGATTCGAAGATAGAGAAAGAAAATTCACCGAACCTTATAGGACGTCATCGGATTTGCTTGTCTTCGCGCCTTTGAAGCCTCGTCGGAAGGGTCTCCGATCGGTATCTCTCTTACACTCTCGCACTTGTCCCTAATCTTGTCTCGTGGTCTTCCTCTTCACGTTTTCCCTCTTCTTTTTGTTGTTTTGTTTAAGGTGTTGAATAGTGTCGATCTTGTATTATGTTGTGTTTGCCGCTAAAACCGAATGTGGATTCGTGCTCACATGAAAAAAAATGAGCGAGAGTTTGTTTTTGTTTCTTTAGGTTTGGTGTGTGATGAGGTGCCGGAGAAGACGGTGGCGCCACTATGGCCACCGGACTTCTCCGGCCAAATTAGGGTTTCGACGGCCTTTTCTCTGTTACTGTGAACATAAGTGTGGAGAGAGAGAGAGACACTTGAAGAGTTCTCAGCCCTCATAAAAGGTGGGTTTGAAAAGCTTTTTCCTTTATTTCATTCGTGACTATGGCATGACCGTTGTGGCTAGTTACGGCGGCGACAGGTGTCCTCCCTGAACACTTGTCACCTTTTCTTTTGTTCACTTTTCATTTTATCCCATGCGTGTTCCTCTGCGTGCCTATCATGAACCCTGGTATTTATAACCTTCAGATCATGGGACTATAGGAAGTTATGCTGATCAGACGCACCAGATTTGCTTCTGAGTCAACCTTGTTGACTGAGCCCATTGTGGACTCTCTGTCTGTAACCTGGGCTTGTGTTGTTGGGCCTTTGTTTCTTCTTTCTAAACGCACCCCATGATTGTAACACCCAGCCCATCAAATTGTTTTTTTTATTTAGTTTTGTTTTTCTTTTATTTAAAATTCTAAAAAACAAAAAAATACCTTTTATTAATTAGTTATTTTATATAACTTTATTTAATTGATTTAATTAATTAATTAATTAATTTAATTAAATATTTTCATTTAATTTCATTGATTAATCTTTTCTCTTTAAACTATAATAATTATTTTCTTAACCATTTTTGTCCAAATCTTTCGATTAATTTCTAATTTCGCATATATAAAAATCCAAAAAATATTTTCATTGATTAAATTAATTAATTGTTTTATTTAATTCGATTAATTAATTTGATAATTAATCTAATTAAATATTTCTACTAGATAATTAACTTTTCATCTTCGTTCGACTTTATGTGTGTGGTACGAGTTTTGTGTATGCTCGATCCTTATTGATGGTGATACGATGATATTCTTATTTGTGATTTAGCTTTCGCATTTTGACGATAAACTGCCGAGTAAAAACGAACGCACACTAAGACTAATCATTTTAAAGATAAAACGAAATCTTTGGTCCAATGCCAAGAAAATATCCTCACACATTTCACCAATGCACACATGTAAGTCGATCATTATCCGATCGCCATCTGCACTACTTTGCACTTCACACTTTTTCTCAACTTTTTTTCAACTTTACGAATCAACGCACCACACTTGTTTTCCATAACAAATTGTCCAATCCGAGCATACTTGATCCATATGTCAAGTCCACATCTATTCGAAAACCACAAAAGCAGACACGATTTTATCAAAGAGTTTCTAAATTAAATATCGAAAGAATGGAATTCTGGAGTCTAGCATTCCTCGAATTCCTAAATGAACTCTCCTGAGGCTCGCTCCATAGGGCGCAGTTCATTCGATCTTTCGTGATTAAAATACTTAATTCAACATATCAAATAATGAAAGAATTGAATTCTGGAGTCCAGCATTCCTCGAATTCTCGCATGAACTCTCCTGAGGCCCGCCCCACAGGACGTAGTTTATTCACCCTTTCATTCTTAAAAAACCCTAATCAACTCAAACATTATTTTCGAAACGAGAATTGTTCAAATCCTTTCTATACTTGCAAAACAAGCTAGCGCTTCAGCCTCCAATCGCGAGCAGACAAGCCAACGCTTAGCAATTAGAATGCGATTCAAAAAATCGTTCATAAACAACAATCAAACTTAGCACCACGAACTACGAGGCTCTTATTGCACCCCAAAATTTTCCCTCCACAAGACAAGACATTGTGTACTAAGAGGCTCACAAGGTTCACAAGACATCTCATGAGGTTCACAAGGTTCACAAAGTTCACAATTAGTCAGAAAGTTTGACAATTCCCTCAAACAATGCATCCTCTTAAGCAGTGCATCCTAAACTAGGGTTTTGACTTTAATCAGGCTAAATGGACTTCCAAGAATTCAAGTGAGCTTCAAAGCATCTTATATGTGTTCAAGAATCCCCATGACAAGTTTCAAGACTTTTTTCAAAGGTTTGCTCAGTCAGATGATCAGATAGGTTAAAATCAGTCAAAGCAGTCAAAAAGTCAAACTGAGGTCAACTATGGTCAAGCCAAAGTCAAACTTCATGATTTTTTTGCCAACATCAAGTATATGAAGTAAAATTCATCACTTGATCAAGGGTTGATCATGATTCATCAAGGAGATTTCAGATCACCAAGAATCAGGAGTTTCTAAATTAGGGTTTTCACAGGAAAAGTCAACTGAACTTTGACCAGCCATAACTTTCACATGCTTCATCAAAAAATTTCCATCCAAAGCTCATTTTGAAGGAAATTGAATTCTCTACAACTTTGTGTCTCACAAGCCAAGCCCAAAAATGCTTCATTGGGAAGGTTTGAGCTAAGACATTATAGGTCCTTTTAAAAGTCAACAAAAAGTCAACAACTTCCAAAGAGCATAACTTGAGAATGGTAAAATATATGGACATGATACCAAAGAGGTTGGTTAGAGGACTCTTTAAGCTTTCCAAAATGTCCAAGAATACCCTCATAGCATTAAAATTGAAGGATTTGTGCCCTTGCAAAGTTGGGAAATTTTAGGGAAGTTTATGAAGCAAATAAGGCTTTAAATCAAATATTTGCTAAATGAGCCCACCAAATTGCCATCCCATCTTTACAAAAACACCAAGCACGACCCAACCCACCTATTTTATGATTTTTTATTTTTTTATTTCATATTTATTTAAATTTTATTCATTAAAATACAATTTAAATTGAAATAAAATATAAAATCATATATTTGGAAAAGGATTTTGTTTCTAGAAAGTCATAAATATTATTTGGATCAGATTGATACACAAATTATGAGGATTGTCCCAAAATAGCAATGTTATATCAAAGAATATTCAAATTTCATGACATATCTTTTTCAATATTCAAACATCCAAAAAGTCCAAAGAATCATAACATTTTTTGACCTAATTTCATCCACTACATATACATGAACTCATCACAACCTCAAGGACGATTTTTTGCAGCCTCTTACACCACTTTCAAACTTCACAAAAACCATAAAAAATTAATTTTCGGTTTCATCTTTGCAAGAGGTTTCAAGGTATTCTAAGGACACAAGAAGCTTCCTTGAGCTTCATTGAGTCTAAACCACCTCTTAAATGCCTCTGATCCATACTCATATGCATAACCCGAAGCATCCATGCCCTTAATCTATTTTTTTTTTCGATTCATTGAATTTACGTGTTTACAATGAGTTTTGATTATGTACTAATGTTTGTTGATGCTCATAGATGATTTCTGGATTGTTTTTGTGAAGAACCATGGCCGAATCATGAAAGTGCCATTGTTAGGGTTTGTATGGCCGTTTAGGGTTTCTTGATTGGACAAATATAAATGAAATCTAAAACCATAGATCAATTCTAATCAACCTCTGGATCATGTTTGTACATTTAATTTGATGAAATTTTGCAGTTTTATTGATGATTAAAATTCGTAGGTTTTGCTGCAAATAAGAATTCGCAGGAAAGCTTGTAACAAAATTCGCAGCAAAATTCATAGGTCTGGAGGAAGAAGAAGATGTCCAGCGCGCCAAAATTCATATTCAAAAATTGGACATAATATTTTATGATTTGTTGTTGTTATTATTTCAGAATAACGTGATGGCTCAGTTGGTTAATGCGTTCGTGTGATGAAAGAAGGGTTTTATGTTCGAATCGTTCCCAGGCCATTTGTTTTTTGGTTATTTTCCATAATTTTTGCAGGATAAAAATAAAAAGAATTGAACCTGTTTTACTATCACCAGCGCGCAGCTGGTCCAGTGGCTGGCTTATTGGTCTAAGGAGGTTAAAGCCTAGGGCGTGGGTTTAATCCCAGCCCCAGGTATGTTCTTTTTCTCATATTTTCATTTATTTTGTTTTGTTTATAATATGTTTAATTAATCTAATTAATAATAATTGTCTAAAAAAAAATATTTATATTATTTTCTTGTGTATAATTCAAAATCTTATATTTTAAAAATTCAAACTTTATTAATAAAATTATTTAATATTTATTTTATTGTATATTATTAGTATTGTATGTTTTTCTATAAATAAATTAATTATATTTAGATTAACTTATAAACCCTAATATTTTTATATGTAAAACCTAATTATTTTTTATAAACCCTAATTATGTTATAACTTCTTAATTTGTTTTTTTCTAAAAGTTAAATTGTATATATTTATTTTATAATTTGTTTATATTATTATTGTATTAAGTTTAGATTAAATAATTAACCCTAATTTATTTTTCTTAAAACAATTCAAAACCCTAATTTTATTTTATGATTTTAATTTCTTATGCTTTTGTAATTATAATTCTTAAAATATTTCTAATATGTATATATATATATAATTAATTTATTAAACTATTAACCATATTCATTAGTATATAATTATTATTATTTATTTATTTTTCTTAAAAATTCTAAAAAATAATTATTTATTTAAATTTGAACTTTTAATTTATATTATATTATTATGCTAACTTCTTTTTATTATATTTATTTTGTTTATTATTACTAACCTCTTTATTTATTTATTTATTATATGTTTATTTATTTAATTTATTTAATTTATTTAATTATTATTATGTAATTGTACACATTATGTAATAGTTGTAGAATTTCTTATTATTTATTTTTAATTGCCATGGTTAGTAAAATAGGGAGTGTAAACATGTTTGTATTTAAAATTGAATTTAGATCACTAATTTGTAAGATAAATACTTGAATTTGTACACGTACACACGTAAGTCGATCTTGGATCGCCATCTCATATTCTTAAGGATACCTCTCATGTTGCCTAAAGAAAAAGGTCAAGTAAGGTGTATAAAGCAAAGTCCCTTATCTAATTAATATCATCTAGTCCCTTAAAAGATAATAAGATCAAGTCCCTTCATGGTTGCCTTCGTAAATGATCTTGTCCCTTTCGAATAAAGATGATAAGTCCCTTCGGAATTGCTAAATACACCTTACAATTTCCTAATCACAGATGTCCCTTCACTTGTCCCTCACAACATCCAAGGTAATGACTACCTATTCCTTAATAATAGGGATAGTCTTACCATTTAAAGGATATTTAAGAACATAAAAGATTTAACTTAGGGTAGGTTTCTCTTATGTACTTTCTCACCTTTTCAAAACATTTCAAAAACACTTCACGTTTCAAACAATTTTCAAAACAAAGTCTTTATATATATTCGTACATGGATCATTATAAAGTACTTAAGAAAATTTCTAATCACACACTACACTTCTCAAAAACATTTTAAAGTGAACTAAGTAACTAAGAGCCCATGGATAACCATGGATGTAAAAGGTGCTAACACCTTCCCTTTACATAACCTATCCCCCGAACCCAAAAATCTTTTAAGGTCTTTCCTGTTCTTTTATGCCCTTTCCTTTGGATAAAATAAAAGTCAGTGGCGACTCTTGCTATCCGCAACATAACTAAAGTTAGTTCTCCCACCGTGTTACAGAACTGGCGACTCTGCTGGGGATTTAATAAAAGAGGGGTACCCTTAGGAATTAGATACTTTAAAATTGTTTGCCTTGTTTGCTTTATACTTATCTGTTGGGTGCTTTTATGTGTGAAAGATCCTAACCCAGATCTAGTGTACCTTAGGTAAATGGCAATAGACCAAGGAAATTGTACGGCGTATACCGATATGGTTGATCTGGTGGCCATAGTTAATGTGACTTCTTGGTTGGTGCTTATGTTCCTTAAGTCAAGTTGAGGATAATATGAGGCTGCCATATGTTGTCAATGCACTAACTAACTTTTAGAACCCTAGTTATCCCATCTTGGCCTTTAGAAAGTAGTGAGATAACCAGCTTTGATAAAGACTGAAGTTGGTTGATACTCGATACTACACTCATTGAGATCTTAAACTTGGAGGGTTTTGGTTGGCAAGTAAGTTGCCTACTGAACAACCACCCTTGTGAAGGATCAATGATATTGAGATCCCTTAGAACCTGGTTACTTTTGTAGGACAGGATGAACCAACTAAACTTTAGGGGAGGGTACTTACCTTTAAGCCTCATGCAAGCCTTCAAACCTAGGGCTATTGTGTGATTTGTTTGTGTGTGCCATATGATTGTGATTGAACATAACATCATAACATCATCATGCATCATAAGCATAGCATTTTCACTAACCATTTCAAGGACCAAAGGATTTATCTTTGTTCTTTGTTGCAGGTCATGGCTTCTGCTCGTAGGAATACTACCCGGATCAACTTTGTAGGAATACCTCCTAAGCTTAAGGAATTGGTCTCTCAAGTTTCTGAAAACTCCCAATTCATCAAGAGGCATGGTCACCTATTGGATCTAGTCACATCAGGGTTCAATGAAGACATGATGAGTGTTATGTTTCAGTTCTTTGATCCTAAGCACCATTGCTTCACATTCCCTGACTATCAGCTGGTTCCTACCATGGAAGAGTTCTTTAAACTACTGGGTATACCTATCCTTGATCAGAGACCCTTCACAGGCTTAGAGAAAGAACTTAAACCTGAAGTCGTTGCTGCAGCTCTACATCTGAAGAAGTCAGACATCGTTCTAGAAACGAGAAGCGGAGTTAAGGGTATTCTTGCTAAGGTGTTGATAGAGAAGGCTCAAGTGTTCTTGAAGGCTATGAGCTATGATGCTTTTGAGGAGATCTTAGCCTTGCTGATTTATGGCTTAGTGTTGTTCCCCAATCCAGATCAGTTCATAGACATTCACGCCATCAACATATTTCTGAGTCACAATCCAGTGCCTACATTACTTGGAGACATCCTGCATTCTCTTCATACTCGTACTACGAAGGCACGAGGAACTCTGATGTGCTGCATACCTTTGCTATCTAGGTGGTTTATTTCCCACCTTCCTCGATCAGTGATGAAGAATGAGCAAGGGTTCAGGTGGTCCAAGAGGATCATGTCACTATCTCATTCAGACATTCATTGGTGCTCCAGATCTATGGAGAATGTTACTATCATTGACTGTTGTGGGGAGTTTCCTAAAGTGCCACTTCTAGGCATAAGAGGAGGCATTACTTACAACCCTTCTTTAGCTTTACGACAGTTTGGTTACGCTCGGAGTGATGGTCCACATGACATGTTGATTCAGGGTATTGTGTTTGACTACGACAACGATCTGCAAGGTTACCGTCAAAGGTTCATACGAGCATGGGGGAAAGTGAACAAGGTTGACAGCAAGACTTTGGAGCCCAAGTACACTATTCCTATGGAAGCTTACCTCAGATGGGTGCGATCTCGTGCTCAGACTCTCATGATGCCGTATCCTGCCATTCTGCCAGTTACTATGGAGCCTGTTGCTGAAGGAGATACTTCTTATACCATCCTTCACCCAGACATGCCCACTGACATGGAAGACTTACAGAGGTCCTGGATCCTTTTGAAGGAGCAAAGGGATACTTTCGAGGCTCATTACAAAGCAAGTCAAGGAAGAATCCTGGAACTAACAAAGCAACTTCACGAGGAGCGGAATCTCAACTCATACCTCAACACAAAGAGGAAACATCCATGGGAGACTTAAAACCCCATTTTTTGTGCTTATTTCATTTTTATTGTAAGCCCAAAGGGCAAACAAATGTATTACTAATAAAAGTTTACTTTCTTGATTGTTTAAGAAAATTTAAATCCTGCGGTCCTTGAAAACATTGCATACACATTTATACACCATATCATTGAATCACAGGTTTCTTGTGCACAGGTTTCTTATCTTCTCGCTGTTTATTTCAGCAATGGCTCTTGAACGAACAATCAAAGATCTCCAGGCGCAAAATGCACAGTTCCAAGAGCTGATCCTAAACTTGTCTAAGGGACAGGATGAATTGAAGACACTGCTGGCCAAGAAGACCAAGAAGACTAGAAGGTCAGGAGGCCTAATCAACATGGGAAGAAGGTTCAGAGGCCCTGTCAAGATCAAGGAACATGTTGAAGATTATGAGTCTGAAGAGTCTGAGAAAGAGGGAGGCAGTCTCCATAATACAATGGGGGATTCTGATTCTGAAGCTAACTACTATCATGATCCTAATGAAGATAAGTTCAAGATGCTGGTGGATAGAATGGATGCTATGGAATTGCAAAAGTCTTCTGGGCTAGATTTTGAAGACCTGAGTTTGATATCTGGGGTGGTTATACCCATTGGTTTCAAGGTCCCTACTTTTGTAGTGTATGATGGTGTTTGTTGTCCCAAGCTGCATCTGAGGTCTTATGTCCGGAGAATCCAACCCCATACTGCTGATAAAAAGTTGTGGATCCATTTCTTCCAAAAGAGCTTGTCTGGAGCTCAATTGGAATGGTACTATCAGTTTGAGAGTGTCAACATCCGTGATTGGAATGATCTTGTTGAAGCCTTTTATAAGCAATATCAATACAATGCTGATCTAGCCCCTACTCGCATGCAACTACAGAGCATGTCTATGGGTGCTAAAGAAAATTTCAAGGAGTATGCCCAGAAGTGGAGAGATTTGGCTGGAAGAGTACAACCTCCTCTAACTGACAGGGAGTTAGTGGATATGTTCATGTGTACGTTGAATGGTCCTTTTTATAGTCATCTCATTTGAAGCTTATCATCTGGCTTCATTGAGTTGATAATGACAGGAGAGCGTGTAGAAAGTGGTATAAGGAGTGGCAAGATCCAAGTGGGTGCTTCTTCATCCAGTACTACAAAGAAGCCCCCTAGTGGGAAGAAAGAGTCAAATGTTGTTTATGGTCAACCTGATCGTAATAGGAGGCACCAATCTATGAGTGCAGTTCATATCTCCAATCCTACTCCTGCAACACCAGAACCACCACAGGGCAATCAGTAGAGGCCTAGAAGACAGTTCACCAAGTTCAACATGTCACTGGCCTAAGCCTTGCAACACTTGTTGAAGGGTGGACTCATCACTTTGAAGGATCCTCCTCAGAACCCCAATGTTACCTCTCCCAGGTACAATCCTAATGCACGATGTGCATATCATTCTAATTGTCAGGGACATGATACCAATAATTGCTGGATATTGAAGAATAAGATTCAGGATATGATTGATGCTGGAGAGATTGAGTTCGACCCTCCGGGTACTCCAAATGTGATTACTGCTCCCATGCCAAATCATGAAAAGAATGTTAATGCCATTGATGAAATTTCACATATTTCCTCAGTTGCAGATTTAACCACACCATTGTCTGTTATTAAGAAGAAGTTGGTACAAGCTGGGTTCTTTCCAGGTTGTAATGAAGATTGTTTCTATTGTGCTTATAAACCGGATAGTTGCTGGAAGTTGAAGGATGGTATTCAACGCCTCATGGACAATTACACAATAATGTTTGAGAGGACACCTTCTGTGGAGAGCATGGTTGAACATATAACTAAAGGTGCGAAGGTTGAAGAGGTGGATATGGTTGATAAAGTACCAGTGAGGATTACTTCCAAGGGCCCTGTCAAAATCACTCATAAGGGTCCAATTAAGATCACTGCTGAAGGCCCTGTGAAGATTGTTGTTGAAGCTAGAGTGGCTCCTATAATCATTACCACTCCTGGTCCTATTCCGTACACTTCTGGTAAAGTTGTGCCTTGGCATTATGGTTCTGATGTTTATATTCATGGTGTTAAGCAGGAATCCTTAGCTGATACACCTGTTGTTGATGAAAATCTTGATGTTGATAATATTGCTAGATCTAGTAAGATCACACGAAGTGGAAGAGTTTTCTCTTCTCCGACTGCTTCCAAGAATACAGTTACTCCAACTACTACCTCCACTGCTGATACTCGGGGCAAAGGTCTTGTTATTGAACCTATACAAACTGATGTACCAACTGCTGATGATCTTTCTAAGCAGATGGAAGAAGTACTGAAGATCATTCGCAAGAGTGATTATGATGTTGTTGACCAATTGGGGCATACTCCCTCCAATATTTCCATGTTGTCTTTACTATTGTGTTCTGAGGCTCATGCTAAAGCCTTGATTAAATTTTTGAAGACTGCTCACGTACCAAATGAGATTTATGTAGATCAGTTTGAAAATTGTGTGGCACACTTGACCTATGATAATGGGTTAGGTTTCTCCGATGCTGATTTGACTCCTGCCAAGAGGGATCATAATAGGGCTCTACATATCTCTATTGAATGTAGGGGCACTACCCTGTCACATGTGTTAATAGACAATGGTTCCTCGCTGAATGTGTTGCCCAAAGAAGTTCTGAATAAGCTTAGTCCTAAAGATGTTGTGTTGAAGCCCAGTAATATAGTGGTGAAGGCTTTTGATGGCTCGAGAAGAGTGGTGCATGGAGAAATTGATCTCCCAATAAAAGTAGGTTCTCAAGTCTTCAATTCTACTTTTTATGTAATGGATATTCGTCCTTCGTATTCTTGTTTGCTTGGGCGTCCCTGGATCCATGGGGCAAGTGTTGTAACCTCCACCTTACATCAGAAGCTGAGATATCCAGTAGAAGGAAAAATTGTCACTGTTTACGGAGAGGAAGGATATATAGTTAGCCATGTGAACACCTTTAAATATCTTGAAGTGGAAGGTGAATATGTTGAAACTCCATGTCAGACGTTTGAAGTAGTTCCTTGGGTTGTTAACAATTTTGAAGCTCCTCCTGTTGTCAAGAAAGTTCCTGTGGTCACCAGAGTACCTCCTACAATGGCCTTGTCGCTCCCGGGATTTTCATCCTAGTACAAACGCGAAAGTGGCGCGGAAAGGTTAGAGTCGCCAGCCAGACATTTTTATCCCGAAAGAATGGGAAAGGTAATGTTGCACAAACCTGAGGAAGAAGGAAAGGACAAGGTCCTGCGAACCAAAGATCTGAGTTCGGGAGTCGGTTACGAACTGGGAAGGTATTAGCACCCCAGATCGTCCGTCGTACCCGACGGGATCCACGCTTGCTTGTTTGTTTCAAAGGGTGAGAAATAAAGAATGATGCTGAATAAAACCGCTAACTGGAATGGGAATGAGAAATGAGAAAAGAACTGAAATAAGAGAATGAGAATAAAAAGGGGAAAATGTAGGGAAAATAAAGAGTGTGCTCGAACGGGCCCTACCCCGCTGCCTACGTACCTCATCGGGATAATGAGGATCAAAGTCGACGTAGTTCGCCTGACTAGGGGTAACAAGGAAAATTGCTTGTGAATTAAAGCTTGAACTGCCTATGCCATTGCTCATGTGTTGCCGACTCGGACGACGAGTGTGTAACCGTCTTGCAAGATGACAAGTAGGAGCAAGTTCGCGTACGAAGCGAATGAGATGAGAAAGAATTCCCGAAGGAAAGGCGCTTATTGTTTGTTTGGTGTTTTTTAGAAGCTTTTATGAGTGAAAGTTTGCATAGGTGAGTGTACTTAAGTCTTACTCAATGGGATGTGTACATCTCACATCATCCTGAAATAGAATGCGCAAGAGGCACACCTATCTATGGAGGAAATCCCCAAAGCTAGTCCCACAAGTGAAGGCTTAAGCACACTGGCCTATTACCATTATTAAGTATTTTTTGTGTTTTTTTTGTTAAGAAGTGTTTTTTAGCTTTTCTTTGTGAGGTACTCATGCTAAGACCTATCCACCACGAGTGATGACTCACACCTCGCCCCGAAATGGAACGCATGCAAGCATCTCATAGCAAAGTCTCATGTCACATGAAATTACTCAACCTTTATTAAGTGAATTAAAATTAAGTTTGAAGATGAGAAGAGAGAGAGCACCAAAGGATCTCAAAGGAAAAATTCTAAAGGGGAACTAAAATAATCCTAAGTGTTAACATGCATGGATGTCCTAGGGGTTAATGAGGTATTCTAATCCTAAGAAAGAAAAGGAAAGGAAGAAAAGAGAGTTAGAAACTAACTTACTTCCTAAGGAAGTTAAGTTGTCTCTAAAGAAAGGGAAAACCTATAAGCAAGCACCAAGTGCTAAGGAAAACACATTTAGAATGCATAAAAGATAGGAATGAAGTGAGGCTTACCTCAATCTTCCCCCCTACAAAACAAAGATTAGCATGACAATGCATATTGAAAGTAAAATCGAAGCATGAAAGCGATTAAGTACCATAAACATCCTAGAATGGAACTAGGGTTCAAAATAAGACCTAAGTCTAAAGGTGAAGGTACCTAAAGGTCACATGACTTCTAAAGTCAGTAGCTACATGATATAGATCCCTAAGGATGCTAGTATACCCCACAAGATCAAACTATGTCAAACTATGTTCAAAAAGTTCACCTAAGTTCACATAAATGCAAATTAGGGTTTATGGATGAAGTATGAATGCGTATGGCTTACAAGCATGAATTAGTACATGAAATGAACATCAAAGTCAGTAGTGAATGCTCATGAATATGTGTGAATGAATATACAATCATAGATGCAATGGTTTAGGCATATGGAGCAATGAGAAGAAGATATGAGAAGAAACGAACAAAAATCGCATAAGATCGCACATGATGAAAGTTAAGGAAGAATGGCATGTGAATATGAATGAAATGATTATGAGTCAGTAGCATACAAGGTATGAGATGCACTTAGAATGCATGAATAGGAATTAATGATTTCCATATAATTCATGTTATTATTTAGAGGAGAAGAGAAGCTAGTTTCAGTTAAAGTTAATTCACATAAGTATGCACTTTAAAGCACCAAAACAAACCAAATGAGCATGGTTCAAAAAATTACCTATGACTGGAATTAAAGACATACAAATGACCTATAATCAACTCTTAAAAGCTACCAAAAAAATCCTCAATCAAATGGCATGAATGCCTTCTTAACACTTAGGTTATGCGACACATAAACACATGAATCAACCTAGGATCTAGGTGACATGGAAAAATAGCAAAAAGCCTTTAAAAATTATGAAATTAAATCCCTGGAATGATATAGTCATTATATTACATTTTCCAAAAGGATTATACAAAATTATGCACTAAAGTGCCAAAAAAATTCCTTGACTAGCAAGGTAACAAAACATGATCACCAAAAACAACTCCACAAAGTGGATCAAAACGGGCACTAAAAATTATGAAAAAAATGCCTAATGAGCATCAATATGTCACAAATTACAGTGATTAATCACACACAAAAAATAGGTTTCACACCTATGGGGAAAAATCGATTTCGATCCCTTATGCCAAAACATTCCTTTTTGGGACAGCTTATGATCTAAAATCCAAATTAATTATTAAAACCACCCAAATCTGGAAACAAAAAATATGAAAAATTAATTAAGAGGATGAGGATCACTCATGAATTTTTCCAGAATTTTATCCCACCTAAAACTATTTTTAATAATTGCGACGAAACGGGCAAAAAAGTGGATTTTAAGGGGGAAGTGAAAGGAATCGATCCTAATGGTTCGTAACCTAATCCCTAAGCTCCGAAATCGACACAAACCAACATATATCACAAATATATCCAATGCCTCAGGTGGGAGGGCTCAATATGCACTTTAAGTTATATGATCCTAAGTCGCATACAACTAGAATGATGCATTAAAGTAGAGAATCGAGATTACTTACTTGGTCGAAGTGCCGATTCTTTCACATAAAAGAAATCCAAAAAAAACTTCAAGCCAAGCCTTGTAATCTCCCATGAGAAAAATAAATGCTTATCTTCCATAATTGCTTTGTGAAGATTCCCCATAATCGAAACAAAAACAACGGCACAAAATATCATTTGAATCCAAAGGTATCCCACAAATAAAGTGAAATACCAACCAAACGACCGTCGTTAAGATCTTTGCGAGAACCTTGCATGAACTCAACAAACGCATTAGAAACCAAAAAGAGGTGCAACCAGAAGTTGCACCTATGCCTCACAACTCCAAATCAAGTAGAAATATGAATATACGAGTCATGGACATGCATTGAAATTTACGTTTCAAAACGGGGCAGCACTTATGCTCTAACATAAACAACATGCAAACTCAAACCGGAATCGAACAAATTTACATGCAATGAATGGCAAATGATCAACAAACATAAGTACAAGTCAAAACAAGATCAATGCATCAAAATCGCACCAAACCGAACTTAAAAAGCCTTAAAACGAAAAAATGCGTCAAAAATCACCGACTCGGAATTGAACGAAAATCGCATGGTAACTTGCAAACGTGCCAACGGATTCAAATATGCAATCGGTTTTTGAAAATTCCGCTTGGAAGTGATACTTTTTGGCCGATTTTGTCGGCTGGCAGTAGCAAAATAGCCGGAAAAAATTGCCCGAAATCGACTAAAAAGTTCACCAATGGCTCCGAAATAATCAACAAAGTCAATTTACACTATTCACATTCACAAAAATGCGCTACGGTTAGGAAGTTATGACCAAAACATATTCTCGACACGCGACACATGAACAACATCAACAATTAAGCCTCAACCTATCCTATTTCAAATTTGCACATTGAAACAAACATGAATTTAAAAGTCAAACACTTCAATCAATATCAAGTTATAATAATTAGCTCTCTTAGGAATTTTGTCAAACACCTAACATTCACCGATTATTCTATGTCAACTTTACCAAGCCTTTTCAATCATGCACCACAACAATTATTAGGATAATTTAATCAAGAATCAATCAATAATCAAATCATGAATCAATGCATATAATCTCCACAAGATTAATTCAACTTCAAAATTCAATTCAAGAAACAATTCAACAATTATTCATGAATTAAAGTTTAAGAAGCTTACCGAATGAAGAATCGACGAAGAAATTGCGAATCCGAAGGAAGTGAGACGCGATCATGAATGGAGGAGAGGAGGAGAGGCCGCGCTTCTGCCGGTGGCGGAAGATGGTGGTCTTACGGTGGTGAAGTTGACCGGAGGTGGTGGTTCGTGGCGGCTCGGCTACCGGAAGCTTGATCGGAATTGTTGTGTTCTTGAGTTCTTGATGAAGTTGTTGTTGTGTTCTTGAGAAAGAATTGAGAGAATGAACTTTGATCCTTTAGAGAGAGTTTGTGAGAGTTTTTTGGTGTTTGTAAATTATGATTAAAGTTATGAGACAAATTGTGGGTCAAAAGAATATATAGTGGAGTGTAAAATGAAAGGCAAAAGGTGGAATTTCGGCTTAAGTGAAAATAACAATATCTTCGGCAAGAAATTTCGACTCTGAGCCTTCCATAATATCGTCCGCCTCTGAATCACAGTTGCAACACAAAAATAACGGACGTCATACGATCAAAATCGAGTGCGATCGATACGTTTAAGCTGCAAGACGTCACTGAATAAGTTGTTTTTTCGGCTTATTTGGTGTCCGCTACTCGAAAATGTGACGAGGTCAACCTCTTTGGAGCATAATCTCGACTCGACTTTGTCAGAAAAGTTGTAGATCTATGAGTCAGTGACCTGGTGTTAAAATCTAAGCTCAACCGGACAAACGACGAGGGAGATATGAATTTTCTCGTGAAACCACTTTCAGCCTTTTTCTTCGGTTCAACACTTCAGTTTTGTGAAATAAACCAAAACGATAATCTTTGGAGCACCGTTCAAACTCGCATTTGTCTTTGAACTTGAAGAGGATAAAATTTTTGAACCAACGCTTCAAGAACGGGTGCAATCCGATGAAAATTGACCGAGTTATGAATTTTACAAAATCTGACAGACAATGCAGTGCATCAAAGAACCTTATTGGTAATTCGCATTTTCGAGATCCTTCCGCTTGGACCGAACCAAAACTGAATTCACATAATGAAGATAACATCTAAACGGAATTTTAGGCACCGAAACGACATCAATTCGATAAACGATCCAAGAGTTATGAATTTTTTAGTGTTCAAAACTCACCGGTTCAGCACTGTTTTTCACTATGTCGACTCTAAAGACTCGCACATTCTGAGATCTTCTTCAAAGAATTAGTTCTCGGCCAAAACCCAAAAGTTGGAAAGGATATCAAGACGGAACTTTTGGCATATGAGTCTCTCAGACATGTTGACCCAATAAGAAGTTACAAACTCTTGAATACCGCTAGCATAGTTAATCGGCGAAACCGAAATTTCAGAAACAAATAAATCCCGCCATTTTCCTTGATGAATTGGCCTCTGAGCCGAACACAAAAGTTGTAGAGAATAATGAAAGGGTCTAAACTATTGAGTTTCAAGCCAAAATGAGTTTCCGAGCATAAGTTACAACTTTTGCAAACTGCACCATAAAACTGATATTCTGCTTAAACTCCTTTGAATCAACCGAGAACTTTTGGTTTCTTCTAAGATTCTTGTGCACGTTCTGCATGAAAAAATAAAGGTCGGTCGCAATCTGTGAAAGCTCAAATGGAGATGTATATTCATGTATGTTTATGATGCAATTGTGATCTAAATGCAATGCAATGTATGAAAGGATATGCTAAATGGCATGAAAATGAGAGGGCAAATTTTGAGGTATTACAGCTGCCCCTATTCAATCATCTGTTAATCTGAAAAGACCGGTAGCACGAGCTATCGAACATTTAAGATAAACTGTGATTGAATACCAAGAAGACCAGAAATTTGCACTCTGACGAAGAATGCAACACCAGGAAATAAACCTGACCAAATGATGCTTTGGTGACTGAAGGGGAGAAAAAGCAGACGAGTTTCTTCCAAGTTGAAACTGATATCTGGAATAAGAGTGCTAAGACAGACGAGTCTTCAAACAATCCTGTGACACCAGGTGCCGGACAAACGAGTCCTCGGACATTGCAAGAACTTGTAACTGAGACAGACGAGCCTTCAAAAAAAATCCTGTGACGCCAGGAGCTGGACAGACGAGTCCTTAAACACTTCAAGCATATAAACTGAGACAGACGAGTCTTCAAAAAAAATCCTGTGACGCCAGGAGCTGGACAGACGAGTCCTTAAACACTTCAAGCATATAAACTGAGACAGACGAGTCTTCAAAAAAAATCCTGTGACGTCAGGAGCTGGACAGACGAGTCCTTAAACACTTCAAGCATATAAACTGAGACAGACGAGTCTTCAAAAAAAAATCCTGTGACGCCAGGAGCTGGACAGACGAGTCCTTAAACACTTCAAGCATATAAACTGAGACAGACGAGTCTTCAAAAAAAATCCTGTGACGCCAGGAGCTGGACAGACGAGTCCTTAACACATGAGACAGACGAGTCTCCCTCGGATTTACCTGTTACGCCAGGACCGGAAATGCATTTAAGTCTGTGGGATAGACATGCAATCAAGGTAGACGAACCTTCTTCATATATTATCCGCGGATATATGGTATAAGACAGACGAGTCTTCTTAACAAACCTGTTACGCCAGGTGCAGCAACAACAATAATTGGTGCCTGAGACAGACGAGCCTCCTTCGGATTTACCTGTTACGCCAGGACCGGTAACCATTTCGACATTTAATTCCCACTGTCAGGATTCGAAACCTCTTCAATACAGACGAGTATTGGATGATCATCAAGATAACACAGACGAGTATTATAGGTCAATGATATAGACGAGTATCAGACGATGATCTGAGAAACACAGACGAGTGTCTCAGGCAATGATACAGACGAGTATCAGCCACTGGTATAGACGAACACCAGAAATTCAAACACAGACGAGCATTTGAAGTAGCACTAGAAGAACATCAGGGTAAAAAGCAAATCCTCACATACAGATGTAAGCTAGCACAGACGAGTGTTGGGGATGATACAGACGAGTATCCAAGCAAAGCAGACGAGCTTCAGAACACAGACGACTTCTGGGGAATAAAAGCAGACGAGCTTCAAACAAACACAGACGAGTGTTGGACAGTTGCAGACGAGTAACAACAGAGAATACATATCAAGGCACAGACGAGTGCAGCGAAGGATCTAATACCAAACACAGACGAGTGTTGGGGAGGTTGCAGACGAGCAACAACAAATATCATATCAGAACACGGACGAGTGTTGAGGAATTGCGGACGAGCAACAACAACCAAACACAGACGAGTGTTAGAAAATTGTAGACGAACAATATCAAGGTAATCATAAGCCAATGTTGGGGGAAGGCAGACGAGCAATACCACAGAACCAACACAGACGGGTGTTGAAAGATGCAGACGAGCAACAATAAAGCAGTAATACCAACGCTGGGGAGAACTCCGTTTAGGGATAACACAAACGAGTGTTGACAAACGCAGACGAGCGGTAGACAAATGCCTGATTGGCAGCAAGAGATACAACTCTGCAGGGGAAGACAAGTCAGGAGGTTTGGACACTCAACTCTGACTGAGGTGATGAATATTTGGCTGTATCATCAAATACCTAAAAGTATGGCAACTTGGCTGGGAAATATTTCACGGACGGAGGTGAAAATCAAATATGAACTCTGTGGGGACAGGATCATCTTCGGACTTGGCTAGGGAATCAAAGGAATGGCACCGCTGAGGGAGCAAACTGCTAGGGAGGAATGACACCTCTTATACTGCTGAGAATTGCCCCTGTCTGAAGGGAAACTTCTGCTTGGGGATGATACCCACCTTCTGCTATCTTGCTGGGAGAAATTTCAGCTTCCACTTTACTGGGGATGATAGATAATGTCAATGATAAAGCTTCCCGCTGAAGATAAGAGCTCAAGTTGCCACTTGCTGGGATAAGAGATAAATCCTCTCATGTTGGGAATGAGAGATGTAAGGCGTCTCATGCTGGGGATGAGAGACGATGATATCTTTCTGCTCAAGAAGTAACCTTCCATTTGTCGCACTACTGGAGAAGGAATTGTCTAATGAGACTTGTTAAGGAATTCTTATCAATGAAGTCCGCCGACGAAACAACTCTTGAAGTACTGTGTCGACAATGGCTTTGCCCCCCAGCCCTGGGTGGATAGGTTGCCAACTAATCATGAGTGAACAATGGTTCTTTGCAATTTTCAACTCACCTTAGATTAAGGTCCATCGGAAGAAAATGTCTCAAGAGGATTTCACAGACTCTTGGGGAGATTCGTCGGATCTCGAAATAACTGCCCCAGACTGCATGGTCTATGAAAGAAATTTGCCTCACGAGGATTAATGAAAAACCTCATATCACCGTGAAATATTATGCCCCAGTATTTTGACCTTTGGATAGGTGATTTGGATTTACCGTCTTCGGGAGAAAGTACTTCTCATTAGGATGGCCTGCCCCGGTACAAGTCTTGAAGTGATCACCCCTGAATGACTGTGTTTTGAAGAAAACACCCATGCCAATTGTTCTTTGAGAGATTGGATCTCGAAGTAATTGCCCCAGTTTGGTTGAAATTTGAATACATGCCTCAGACTAATGGCTCTTTGAGAGATTTGAATCTCGAAGTGATTGCCCCAGCTTAGTTGAACTTTAAAGATATTGCTCGACATGATTTCCCCAGATTAGTTGGCTCTTACCACGACTGTTGGGAAAGTCCCTACTCAATGGAGTTTTCTTGAAAAGTGCACCTCGATAGATTGTCCTTCGGAAGTTTCAGACTTCTCAACTTGGCAAGATTAAGCTTCTGGACTGAGATTCCATATGTAAACTTTTATGATGCCAAACAAATGTATGTAAGCAGAAAATGTTTATTTTAAGAATGAAAATTCTAATGCAACACACATGTTAATCTTGAAGTTTTACTGTAAAAAGATGTCGCCAACCTTTGTGAGTGAATCACTGGTTAAATACGACATTGGTTTTTGATGAATGAAAGCACGCACATGCAACACCAACAAAGAACTTTTAGCACAACTCATAGGAGTCAGGAACGCGATCTTGTGGTAGTACGCTCTCAAGATAACCCTGTTTCAGTTAGGACTTTTGAGGGTTGTATCGTGGTCTGGTTCACGGTTATAAAAATAAAGGATATAGGCTTGAAGTTTATTTGTGCCCACCCATCTTCGTGATGTTCTCCATTCCTATGTTCAGCTAGCTTTCACAAGCACTCACCTCACAAAAAGGGTTTTGTGATGGTTGAGGAACCAATTACACTAACGGTTTAGGCACCACTCAGGTTGTTGTTTGGAGTCAGTCATCCCTTCGCCTTTCGTGTCTGTATCACACGACTTTGTTCTTGTTCAAGGATCTTTCTTGTGTAATCCTTCTCGTCTTTTGCTTTTGCATTATCTTTCTCATCCCTAACTTTTGCCTGGATTGATTCTTGTGAATCTTTGATTGTGAAGTCCAGCGGGATGCCCTAATTTTTGCCTAAGTCGCTTGTTTTCAAGTTTCGACTTAGCGGGCTTTCTCATTCATTTTTTTTTTCAATTCTTTTTTTTGAACAAATCGTGTGACACTGTTTGTCTTGAATGCTTTGCGAGGGTCGTGACTGTCTCACTTCTTGGTTGTTGAGGAATAACCATTGTGGTCTCCGGTCTTTGGACCTCTTGATTGGGATAACCATTGTGGTTTCTGGTCATTAGACCTCTTGATTTGGTACAACGAAAGGTAATGGATCCTCAGATTTGCACTCCTTTTTGAAATTTGAATGCTCGGTCAAACTAACTGACGCCTACCATGCCCCTGGGTTAAATGCAAGGGTTTTTTCATGCGAAAAGAAACTCCTACTTCAAGGCTCAAATGGGTTGGCGAGGGTCTATCTCCCTTATATCTCCGGTGTTTAGGATTTGAAACAATGCCTGTACATCATCAACATGGTCTTTCTCAAAAGCACACAATTAGAGATTTTTGCGTTTTCATTTCGTCATCCTCCTTAATAGAGTTTAAGAACAGTAGTTGGTATTGCAATGCACATACACAAAATCATGAGTGAATACGAATGGATTTCTTCAAGAAAAACATGTGCATTTTATTATGGCTATCATTCAAAAACAAATAAGTTTCATGCATGCATACAAATGTTTAAACAAACAATATAAACTACAAATGGAAATGCCGTAAAGGAGCTGAACATTGCCGTCATTGAGGAGACTTGACTCTGTCTGGACTTATTGCTCCTGAAGATGCCTTTGCAAATTGGGAGACCCATTTGATGAGGAGATTTCAATATGAGAGAAGACCTTCTGGCATGATGACCTTTGAGTCGATCAAATTTTGCACTTTGTGCCTGAACGCATCACAATTGTCAAATGGTATGCCTAAATGCCCTTGAGCGGTACTTGCATCTAGCCTTTACATCATGGTTGCCATTATTGAGGAGGCTTGACTCCGTATGGACTTATTGCTCTTGGAAACTTTCAACAGTCAGAAATCTGGATATTCATATCATTACTGTTTTGGTGCCATACTCTCACTTTTACCTGGTGCGAATACAATAGTCTTTGGAATCAATCAAATTAGCGACCTTGTCTTTCCCTCTGCCCTTGAAATACTTGCAATCTTCAATTAAAAGGCTAGGTGCCCCAGAATGGTAATCATACTTGGAATTGAAACCCCAAAGGAAGCTTTGTCGGAGATGATCCTGATGCGGCTAGCTCAACCAATTTGAATCTGAGCAAATGAGGAAACTGTAAACACCCCAAATTTGCCCTCACCCATTCACACCATGGCTTGTGATCATCTCATATGCATAAACACAATCATATCATCTCACATCTCATTTTTGATTCACTGGATAGTTTCTAAGTCATCTGCACCTAGGGTTTGTGATCTGAACAATCCAGGAGCCTCTTGAGCCACTCCAAAGGCCACCAATCACTTCAAAGGGATCCATGTGTGTTCTTATATCATATTTCATCCTCTCAAAGTCAATATTTCAAAAGAATCACAAGAACTAGGGTTTGAATGGATGCAGAGCCAGGATAGACAACACAGTTGACCTAAAATTAGGGTTTTGGTTTCAGAGGCCATAACCCCAATTTTTTTGGTCATTCTTGTTTCCATTGGTCTCTATATGGTATAGGGAGTATGCATATCAATTTTCATGAAGAAATTCCATGGGGAAGTCATCTGATCAAGAGTTGACTTTCTGGACAAGTCAGTGCAAAATCAGGGCATCTGAGGCCCCCAATGACCCAACCAATGGGTGATCTTCATCATTTTGAGTGTATATGATCTTTATTTGATCATGGAAGAAGTTTGAAGTTCACAAAAATCAAGAATTTGGAGTTTTTGCAAATGTTGACTTTTTGGGCATAGTTGACTTTTCAAGAATGCTTCATTTTAGGTCATTTTTCAAGCCTTGATTCTTGATCCAAAAATGCTTCAAATGGAAAAACTTTGGTCATGAAAGTTGTAGATCACATTTTTCCCTTTTCAAAAAGTACAAGAACATGATCAAATTCTTCTTGGATCAAAAGTTATGGTGTGACAAAGTTGGCCAAAATCACTAATTTTCAAGGCATGCCTCAAATGTGAAATTTGCAAGATCATGTCCCAAGGCTGATTGTAACTTCTAGTTCACTTCAAACCATGACACAAACATTCTATAAGCCCTAAAAATCAGAATTTGACCAAAGATTACAAGTTTGTAGTTTGTGTAACAAGACTTTTTTTCCATGAAATGCCAAAAAGTAACAACTTGCATAAACACTCATCACACTTCACCAACTAGCTGCCTTGGCTGCTGAACCTGCCTAGCATCACACACACATCATGCTGCACCAGAACCATGCCTTGTACTAGCCTAGAACCAAGCCATGCTTTCCTTACACAAAAAGTTGACTTTTGGCAAAAGCAAACATCCCAATCACAGCAGGCCATGTCACATCCCTTAGCCACTTGCAATTGTTTATACTTTCCATCTGCTAGCAAAACATATCAAGAGGCCAGGCTGAAACACTCTCAAGCATCACATACTCAAAGACTCTCCATTTTGCAAAGCCCTTCGAATTTCTCTGCCCAGCTCACAAACACAAAAACCATCTTCACCAATCATCTCACCATGTTCCATTGAGTAGAAACCAACAAAGAACCAGGCCTGAAACAAGCTGTAACATCACTGCACCATTTTCACTCCAACTTGCAGTTTCATTCGAAACTCTCCCCACAGCTCACAAACATCAAAACAAACTCCATAGACCTTCTCCACTCATCATCTGGACCACAAAGAACCCTTCACCCTTGCCAGAAGCAGCCTGAATCACCATTGCCATTTTCAACTGAGCTTGAGCAGAAGCTGCTCAAACTCTTCATCCAGCCAACATAAATTTCTCTTGAGCATTCAAGCATCACCAGAGGGTCAAGTGGAGTGGATTGCACAAGGAGAAGAGGTCTGAAAGTGGCTGGAGTGAAAGCTTCGAATCTCAGGTAGCTCAAGAAATATTTTTCCAGAAATCATTTTTTTAAGTTCTAAACTTGTTCTATATGTCTTCCTGATCATGAATATGCCTTTGGTTTTGCAAATGGTGATGAAATGAGAATTTAATTGTTCTCTGAAACTTTTTTGCCCTAGTTCTTGTTTGTTTCGATTCAGCCTTGTTAGGAAATATAAATTTGTTTTGATTAGGGGTTTTGGTTCGTGAGTGAGTGGGGATCATTTCCCAGTTTTTAGATTTCGTTTTAGTTAGGTTTTTAGAGTTTTGGGGATTCTCAGGGAGGATGCTGGCCGGAGAAGACGACCGGAAGTCTTCTCCGGCAGCCTGAATGTCATTATGCCCTAATCCAGTCATTAACTCCCATTTGAATTCTGAGCGTAGGATGCCTTTGATCAGTTGACCTCCCGCGCGTGTGAAGGGCCCAGATCACTTTGCTTAGCCCTAATCTTCATTATTTATTTAATTAATTGGGATTAACTCAGATGCAACCCTAGCCGTCCAGATGCGCGCTGGTCAACCATTTTAAATCCAGGGCTCATCTCATCCTTCCATTCTGTTTACTTTCCTTTTATTTAATTTATTTTCATTTTCTTTTTCATTTAACTTGCATATTTAATTTAAAATAGTAAAAAATGTCTAAAAATTATGAAACTTTTTCTCATAAGTTTTATTAATTTTTATGACACAAAAATATTTTTGTTTTTATTTTTATCATTAAAAAATTATTTTTAAATATTTAAAAGATTATTTTTAATTGATTACTGGAAATTAATTTATTAAAAATACTTTTAGGTATTTAAAAATCACCAAAAAATTCATGAAATGTTCTAAGACATTTAGAAACATTGTCCAACCTTCAAACCAAATTTCTTTTTTGATCTTGATGCATTTTAAGAACTTTTCATTGAATTAAAATCATTTTTGTGCATTATTTTGATCCTAAGTTCAAAAAAATCATTTCTGCCTATCCATGAGGAGTTGGACATTGATTCTTCTTGCATTGCATTGTGTTTGGCATGTAGTTTTTGAGATAAAGTGGCCATAATTTGATTCCTCATTTTCAATTTGTTTGATGATTTTCTTGTTTAGGAACCCTAAAAACCCTAATAACTTGTAAAATTCATAACTTGAGATTGGTTAAGAGTTGAGACCTCTCCTTTGGGCTTTGGTTTAGTATAAGATTAGGGTTGCTTTGTGTGGCATTTTCCATTTTTTATCTTAGGGTTTGCTTCTGTTTTTGGTTTTTGTTTGATGTTTGTTTCCTAAACCCTAATTTGGGCTTCCATTTGCATCCTTCTTGCATTCTCTTGCATAACATGACTTGCCATGACATTTCAAGCATCCATGTGATTCATTTGACATCATAAGACATATAGAAAGCATGTTTGATCATTGCATCTTGCACTTGCCATGTCATTTGCCTTGTATGCTTCATAACTTTTCATGTAAGTTCATGTTCCTTAACTTGCTTCATTTGCATTCATAAACTTGTATGAACATTTCCATGTGCTGCCTCATGTTTATATCACTTCATAGCATCATTACCATCATAAACATGCTTCTGGTTTTGTGTATCATCATGTCATCTCATCCCATTTGGCATTGCATTGCATTTCTTTTCTAACATCTCAGGTGGTAAGTTCTTTGAGAAGTGAATTTGCCTTCACTTCTCATAACTTTTCTTTTCACTTCTCTTGCATCCATTGCTGCATTCTTATATGTGTTTGAGTTTGAGCTTGCTCATTCTTCTTCTTCTTACTTTCTTTCTTCAAGTGACTTGACTTCTTGAATGAAGCAAGTCACTTTGCTTCTCTTGATCCTTTCATCTGCTTCCTGGTGGTTCCATTGAAGATTTCTCTTGTTAACTTCACAAACCTTAGGAACAACCAAGCATGGCAATGAATTAGGGTTTTGATTAGTCTCCCCTCTTAGTTTTACCTTTGTGTCTCTTTTGAGTCATCTCTTCTTATCTCATAATCAGGGACTAAATCCTAAAGGCTTTAAGGCTTTGTGATTAAGCTTATGCCTGCATCCTTCTCTTAGGATGGAGTGTATAACTTTAATCCTAAGTGTTAAACCCTTAATGTGTTTAACTCCTTTAATCAATCCGTTTTAATAATCATCAAGACATCAAGCTTGTAACTTGGGCCTTGCATTAGGGTTCTAATTCTTCCTTAATTGGTTAAGAAGGACTAACCCTAGTGTTAATGGACAAGTCCCCCTCAAGTTGTCTTACAAACCCTAAAAATCACTTCATCATCATATCATTAAATAAAATCCACTTAATCAAAGGCTTGTTTTGTCATGAGTTTAATCCCTAATCATGGATTAAGTTGAGGAGCTTTCCTCAACTTAAACATTCTCATCTATTATCCTTCTATTAGGATGGTGTAATGAGTCTGTTTAATCCCTGATTATGGCTTAACCTCATTACTTAACACTAAACAAAAACACCAAAAACATCTAAATAATCATAAATAGGTTAATGATCTTAATCCTACATCAAAGGTGATTAAGTGTGAGAATCTGACTTCACACTTAAGGTACTCCCATTACCCCTAATCAGAGGGAAGATGTGATGAGTTTACTAAATCCATTGGTTTAGGCTTAAGCTCATTAACTTATGACAAACTTCAAAAAGCAATAAAAGACTGAAAACTCAAAACAAACAATAATCGTCTCCTCCGGGATTCTTTTCTCATCTCATTCACTCATAAACGAGAACTTGCTTCTTCCGTCTAATGCAAGACAGTTTGCATCTGTGCCAGACAGATCATACACTTGAGCATAGGCAAGTAAGCAGTTCACAAGTCAATTCACCTTTCAGTCTCTTTGGGTCGAACTACGGTGTTCTGACTTCCTCATTGCACGAGAGGATACGTAGGCATAACTTAACAGTTATCGAACAAAAGTCTCTGTACATTCCCCCTCTTTCTAGCCTTATTCCTTTAAGCCTCATGATCTTGAGCATCTTATTCATTCTCTTACACTGACACATCATTTATACATGTCACACTTCACTTCTTTTACACTGACACTTGTACATCTCTTTCCAGCTATTTTATACACAGATTGCACTGACACTACCCCTTTAAAACACAAATTTTTTAAGCGTGGATCCCGTCGAGTACGGCGGACAATCTGGGTGCTAATACCTTCCCAGGTTGTAACCAACCCCCTTTCTCAGTCTCTCTGGTTCGCGACCGTCTTATCCATCTTTTCTTAGGTCTATGCAGCATTACCTTTCCTCCGGGATAAAAATGCCTAGCTGGCGACTCTATTCATCTCCGGTGAGTTCACGGCTGTGTGTTCTCATTGTTCCTCTCGCCGACCGTTCGCGTCTGTACCCCATTTGACCCGGCTTCATTTGGTGGGAGCAACAGCTTGGCGACTCTGCTGAGGACCCTTATACTGCAACCAGGGCTTCTGGTTCTTTTTGTGGGTTCCTCCTAGCGCTTGTTTGATTTGTGTTTACTGGGGTGTTATGTGCTTATTTGTGCTTGTATCTTTGTATTTATTTGTTGCTTTATGTACAGTTGCTTTACTGCTTTCTTTATTGCTTTTGCATTATATCATATTGTCATACTGTACTGCTGGCTGGATCTGGTTTCTTGTTTTGGTGGGTGGGTGATTCATTGAGAGTTAAGGTCCTATACCTGGGGCCTGAGTGACACCTAGGCTAGAGTGAATCATATTCTTTCCCATTCCATTTCGGTCTGGTGCGGGAATATGAAACACGGTTCAGATGTGGGTTTCTTCTTGAGAACTCTGTGTTGCAGATTTCCTGCAATGCTAGGGCTATCTGGGAAGCCTGCTAAGTCTGGATGACCTTTTAGTATTGACCTTCAGAAACTGAGGTGAATTAGAGGAGGAATTGTTATGGTTATTGTAAACACTGTACCTCCGGGTTAGAAGTGTTTGCACTTCTCATAACTAATCCAAGTCTGAGGATCCTTGTTTTAGAACACCACCAGTGAGGGGGTTGGGCTGTTTACAGGTTTGCAGGTACCTTGACCTTAGAATACCCTGTTACTTTGATTTGTTAAGAATACTTTGGACAGTTCTTGTGATTCTAAACCCTGGACTTGTGGCTCTTTATTTGAGTCCCCCACCTTGGTTACTGGACTTATAGGCCTCCACCTGGATTTCTTACACACATGGACCTATATCAGAGCATTTGATCAGATCCAGCTCAGTCACAAACCCTTGCATATCATTTGCATACATAATCATTGCATCATATTGACATTTGCTTATTTGTGTTTCAGGGTATCCATCTTCATCTGGTTTTGGTTTTGACCCCATCTTCAGCATTGACCTATCTTCACCAGCACTTACTTCAGCCACTAGCTATCTACTCCAGCCAATCAGTGGCCTTTCTCTTCAGTATCTTCATCAACACTTGTCTCTACTCAGTCTCAGCATCATGGCTCCAAAGAAAAGCAACATCACCTACCACTTCTTCCAACCAGATTTATCTGACATCAGGAGGATTCAGACCCTGATCACTCCAGACCATATACCATTGTTCAGGGAACACCATGGGGATATACTTGATATGGTTATGGATCTGGACCCCTCACAGAGAAGCCTGATCCACACCTGCCTTCAGTTTTATGATCCTCCACTAAGATGTTTTACTTTCCAGGATTTTCAGATGGGGCCCTTATTGGAAGAATACTCATCATTGGTTGGTATACCTATCAGGAGAGAAATCCCTTTCAATCCTGAGATGGCCTTCCCAAGTAATGAGGAGATAGCCAAAGCTTTGCACCTGGAACCAGTCCTGATTGGGCAGCATATGACATCTAAGGCTGGAATCTCTGGTTTTCATCTGGATTTCCTAATTTCTCAAGCTAGTCTGAAGGCCTCCCTGGGGGATTGGAAAGCAGTTTGTGCCTTGTTGGCCTTGAGTATATATGGGATTGTATTATTTGCAGATGAGCCTCGATTCATTAGTAAGAATGCAATCCACCTGTTCATTCTAAAGAACCCAGTGCCAACATTATTGGGGGATCTCTACTATTCAGTGCATCAAAGGAATGAAAAACAGAGGGGAAGACTAGTGAGGTGTTGTGCTCCATTGTTCCATACTTGGCTTCTCAGGCATCTACCCAGGACAGATGCATTTTTGAATCCTCATCAGCAGAAAAACTGGGCTGGAAGACTTACTACTCTTACTTCAGCTGATATCAGGTGGTGCACCCAAAGCACCAAAGGCAGGGATATCCTCACCAGCTGTGGGCATTTTCCCAATGTGCCCCTAATAGGAGTTAAGGGTAGTATCAATTACAACCCTCTGCTGTTTAAAAGACAATTGGGCTATGCACTGGTCCACACTCCTAAGGCACAGGACTTGGTTGAAACCCTTTACTGTGAGAACAAGATTAGTCTGGCTGTGGTTAGGCAGGCAGCCTGGGCCTGGGATAATGTGCAGACTAAGGGGGTAACCATCTTGGGAAAGTGTAACAATGTGGCATCAGCACAATACTATGATTGGTCCTATGCTAGGGCTCAATTCTCTGGGATGCCCTTTACTATTGAAGATGTGCCTGGGCCTTCCACCACACCACCTCCAGCAACTGTCAGCTTAGAAGAATTTGAGAGCTTGAAAGAGAGAAATGAGAAGTTGACTCAAGCTTTACAGAAGACCCTTTGTGAGAGGAGGGATGGAAGACTGGATATTGAGAGGTTGGAGAAGTTGAAGAAAGAGCATCTGGCTAAGATTGAGAAGTCTGAAGATTACATTAAGAAGTCTAGGGCTGGAGAACAAATCCTGAAGAATGCTTGCAAAGAAGCCCAATTCCAGAAAGCTAGGGCAGACTTGTATCTAAAGGAGAGTCAGGCTAGGTGGGTCAGGATCACCGAGGCTCGTACCCTGGAGGACAAGAGGGTCCAAGACAAGATGGAACAGGTGGAGGAAGCCCTGGCAGCAGCCCAAAGGGAGATATCAGAGCTAAAGATCAGAGCTGGAGTGAAGAGGTCTAAGGACCAAAGTCAGAACAAGAAGTTGACTACAGCTGTTGCTACCCGGAACCTCCTTATCCGGAATCTTACGGAGCGTCCGGCTGATCCTGTGACCGAAGCACTTCTCAAGGAAGTTCGTGAGGATGAGTTTGGCCTTGGTGTTTGATCATTTGCTTGTTGTTGTTTCTATTCCGTGTACTTTTACTTTTTTGTGATGTATTTTGACCCCTTTAAGGGCTTGTGTTGTAAAATGAACAAGTTGTATTATTTCACCTTCTGTAATATATTTGTGTTAGTTTGTTCCATCCCAATTTACTTCAAAAGCAACTTCAACAGCATCATCTTCAAGGGTCTGGAAGGGTCAAAACTGAATGCCAAGTCGGATACCTTGAGAACAAATAAGCATACTGCATTGCATGCTAACGCTTTGTTTGTTTTGTAGGTTTTGTTTTTGTTGTTGCTAACTCTGTTGTGATCTTCAGGAATTATTGCTCGGCGACGAGGGTTCCCACTCAACAGGCCACACAGGTATCCTACTAGAAACAATCTTCCGGGCATCCAGATGGATCAGATGCAGCAGGACCTTACGGAGGTCAGAAATCAGATGACTAGCGAGAGGTTGGAGATGAGAACTCAAATGACGCAGTTTATGGAAGTAATAAACAACATGGCTCAAAGCCAGGAGAGGCTCAGAGCGCTGGTGGAAGGGAGAAACCAGGAGGATCATCAGCCGGGGACTGCTGGGACTAGCAACAATGAAAGAGTCCAACCACATGCTAATCCCCCAGTTTTTGGACCCCATCTCCATCCGGAGACCAACATTCCTGTCAATATTCAAGGGCCTGCTACAGCCGGGAGGGTACTACAAGAAGATCCTCAAGAAGACCAATTCACAGTAATGGGAGCCGGAGAAGAGGCTTATGATAGAAGGTTGGAAGAAATAGCTGAGAAGTTGAGATCCTTAGAGTCTCAAAACTCTTTGGGTTTTGACGTTATGGATATGGGCTTGGTAGACGGGGTTAGGATTCCCCACAAGTTCAAGCCTCCATGTTTTGAAAAGTATAATGGGACTTTCTGTCCCCGAACCCATCTGCAATCTTTTCTCGGGAGATTAAAAGCTTATACCATGGACGAGAAATTGTGGATGTTCTACTTTGAAGATAGCCTGACTGGGGCTTCGAGGGAATGGTATTCCCATCTGACAAGAGCAACAATTAGATGCTGGAAGGACCTGGCAGAGGCCTTCATCAGACAGTATCAGTATAATCTGGACATGGCACCCAACAGGACTCTCCTAATGGGAATGTCACAGTCCTCTAGAGAGAGCTTCAGAGAATATGCTCAAAGATGGAGACAGCTTGCTGCTGCTGTCCAGCCACCTATGTCTAAAAGAGAGATGGCTGATATGTTCATGAATACCCTTCAGGGAACCTATATTGATAGGCTAGCTGCCTTCTCATCCACCAGCTTTGCAGATGTTGTCATAGCCGGGGAGAGAATTGAAAGCCTATTAAAAATGGGTAAGATCTCAGACAATGGTGCAAGCTCATCCAGTAATGCAAGGAAGCCTTTTGCAGGCCCGAGAAGGACTGGTGAGACTAATGCCATCCACACCAACAGGGGTAGGCCCCAATATGTGCACCGATCAGTAGCAGCAGTCACCATCCCTGCTCCAGCTCATCCACAACCAGTCTATCAACCTCCTCAGCAAAACTATCAGCCACAACCTCAGTACCATCAGCAAAATCAGTATCCTCCAAGAAATTACAACAACAGCAACACCAACAACAATAACCAGCAAAGGCCTTTCCAACAGAGGCCATCTCAAGCTAACAGAGTGATCGATCCGATCCCAATGCCATATGCTACATTGCTGCCACAGCTCCTGAAACTCAACCTAGTTGAGCTAAGGACGTTGGCACCTCCGGATCCCAACAGTTTACCCAGGAACTATGACTCCAATGCTAGGTGTGCCTTCCATTCAAACGCACCTGGCCATAGTACGGAAAAGTGCAGAGCCTTGCACATGAAGGTACAAGACCTGGTGGACTCGAAAGCTCTGAATTTTGCACCACCACCCAATGTCAATAAGAACCCCATGCCAAACCATGGTGGTCCCCGAATTAATGCTATTGAAGAAGACAAACCGTCTTATTTAATAACCAGTGTGGGACAGATCAGGACACCATTGGTAGAAATCAAGGCTCAGCTCTTGGAATGTCAGATGTTCCCAGGGTGTGAGTTGGGGTGTGCTTACTGCAATATCTCAGTAAATGGGTGCGATAATTTAAGGAATGGCATAGATGGTCTTATTCAGAGCGGCCAACTCCAGATCACCACATCATTTCCAACAAATCCAGCAATCTCATCAGCAACGGTTTCAGAACCTCCTACAACTGCAGCAACCATTGTTCCTGATAATTCTTCGGCTTCATCAACAAGTACTTCCGTTATCATCTCAACTGATCAGTTTTCAACAATTTTTCCTTCTACAACTTCAGCTTCACTCCATTTCGAATCTCCTACAACAACAACATCCATTCTTCCAACAATGTCTCCTACAACTCCAGCAACCAATCATGAAGATGTCTCTACTGTCACCATATTTTATGATCCTGAAAGCAACTCTGCCTACAATTCAGAAGGTGCTGCTCCCATCAGAGCACCAGTTACAATTTATTACGATCCACAAACAATCACAGTCCCTTCAGCAGCAGCCATTAGTCCAGTCACTGTCACAGTGCCTGGACCCGTACCTTATGAAAGCAATAGGGCCATCCCTTGGCACTATGGCTCTGACGTGTACTGCGAAGGAAAAAGAATCACTCTTGATACATCAACACCTGCACCACAAATAGATAATGTGGGAGGAGGCGGAGGCTTCACCCGAAGCGGACGTCTCTTTGCTCCACCAATTCAAAGACCTACTGCCGAAGCAGAAGCTGCTACCAAGGCAAAAGGAAAGAGCCCGGTGCAGGAAGATCAAACAGTCAAAGAAGCTTTAAAAACACCGTTCGATCAAGAAGTTGATGAGTTTATGAGAATCATCAAAAAGAGTGATTACAAAATTGTGGATCAGCTTCACCAGACGCCATCCAAGATCTCTATCTTATCTCTGCTTATGTGCTCCGAAGCCCATCGGAATGCACTACTCAAAGTCTTGCACGCAACTTACGTGCCCGAAGAGATTACTGTCAACCAGTTGGAAACCGTGGTTGGAAATGTTACTGCTAGCAATGGGCTAGGGTTCACCAATACTGACTTGACAGCGGATGGCCGCAACCACAACAAAGCCTTGCACATCACCATGGAATGCAAAGGAGCAGTCCTTTCCCATGTGCTGGTGGACACAGGGTCGCCCCTGAATGTCTTACCAAAGAAGGCTCTGGTGAAGCTAGAGTATGAAGGATTAGCATTGAGACCCAGTAACCTGGTGGTAAGAGCCTTTGATGGTTCTAAGAGGTCGGTTCTGGGGGAAATAGAGCTGCCTGTGACAATTGGCCCGCAAACCTTTACAACTATCTTCTATGTGATGGACATTCAGCCTGCCTATAGCTGTTTGTTGGGTAGACCTTGGATTCACGCCGCTGGCGCAGTAACGTCTACCCTTCACCAGAAGTTAAAATTTGAATGGGAAGGCCAAATTGTCACAATCTGTGGGGAGGAGGATATATTTGTTAGCCATCTGGCTACTTATAAGTACATTGAGATGGATGGGGAGATCCATGAAACAATGAGCCAAGGTTTTGAGGCCTTGAATGTCAATGAAGCATCTACTGTATCTGGAATCTCCATGTCGTCTTATCAACAAGCCCGGAAGGTTGTTGAGGAAGGAACTGCCCAAGGCTGGGGCAAGGTTTTATCTGTGGAGGAGAAGAAGGACAAATTTGGGTTGGGTTACAGACCAACTCAACGACATCAAGCAAAGGCTGCTGAAGAGCCCGGTTTTTTCAGTGGGGGGATGCTTACCCCCGATGCTATCAACAATTTGGAAGACGAGCTGGAAGAGGAGCGCAATCTGGAGAATTGGATTTGTCCAAAGATCCCGGGGAGCAGTATCTCAAACTGGTCTTCCCAGGAAATTATAAGAGTTACTCGAGCAGAGTAATTATTATTTCCTGTATTTTTATAGCATGCATCAAAGTCTTGCATCTTGCCCAAGATGACAAGACTCATTTTGTAATCGGGCCATCTGTACTTTTTGTGCAAACAAGATTAAATCAATGAAATATCAGACATCTTTTTGCAAACGAGTCCTTTTCCTTTTCCGTTCACTGTTTTTCCATTTTCTTTTTTGTACAAAAAATAAATGGCGGTGTTTTCAAAATGATAACTTTATTTCACTTTTCTAAAGCAAGATTAAAATCAATCACTAAAATGAACAAATTAAACCCTTGCAGAGAGTGCCTTCCGGACAGCACCGACAACAGCACGGCTATGACATCGTATGACTTTGACAATCCGATCAATCAAGCTGATGAAGGGGTTGAAGAAGAATATGAGCTTCCTGAAGAGCTAGCCAGGTTGTTGAGACAGGAAGAAAAGGTTATTACTCCTCACCAGGAAGAGGTTGAAGTGATTAATCTTGGTACAGACGAAGACGTGAAAGAAGTTAAAATCGGGGCCTGCCTACAAGACTCAGTGAAGAGACAACTGATTGATCTACTTCAAGAGTATGTGGACGTGTTTGCTTGGTCGTATCAAGACATGCCAGGGTTGGATACCGACATTGTTGTGCACAAGCTGCCTTTGAGGGAAGAATGCCCATCGGTCAAACAGAAGTTGCGCCGTACTCGCCCAGACATGGCTATGAAAATCAAGGAAGAGGTACAAAAACAGTGGGACGCCGGGTTCCTTGCTGTAACTAGCTATCCGCCGTGGGTTGCTAACATAGTACCTGTGCCTAAGAAAGACGGCAAAGTAAGAATGTGTGTTGATTACCGGGATCTGAATAGAGCCAGCCCGAAAGATGACTTCCCATTACCTCATATTGATGTATTGGTGGATAATACGGCTCAGTTCTCGGTATTCTCCTTCATGGATGGATTTTCAGGATATAATCAGATCAAGATGTCACCTGAAGACATGGAGAAGACAACATTCATTACACCTTGGGGCACGTTCTGTTACAAAGTGATGCCATTCGGACTGAAGAATGCTGGTGCAACATATCAACGGGTTATGGTGACATTATTCCACGACATGATTCATAAAGAAATCGAGTGTTACGTGGATGACATGATTGCCAAGTCCCTTACAGAGGAAGATCACCTGGTGAATCTGCTGAAGTTGTTCAAGCGTCTGAGGAAGTACCAACTAAAGCTGAACCCCAACAAATGCACATTCGGGGTGCGATCTGGTAAGCTGCTGGGCTTTATTGTAAGCGAGAAAGGGATTGAAGTGGACCCTGATAAAGTCAAAGCTATTCAAGAGATGCCTGCACCGAAAACTGAGAAAGAAGTTCGAGGTTTCTTAGGTCGATTGAACTACATTTCAAGGTTCATATCTCACCTTACAGCAACCTGTGAACCCTTGTTCAAGCTGTTAAGAAAGGAACAAACGGTCAGGTGGAACGAAGATTGCCAGAAGGCTTTTGACAAGATCAAGGAGTATTTGCAAGAACCTCCAATCCTCATGCCGCCAGTTGAAGGAAGACCTCTGATTATGTACTTGACAGTATTAGAAGAGTCGATGGGGTGTGTGCTGGGCCAGCATGACGAGTCTGGTCGAAAAGAGTACGCAATATACTACCTAAGCAAAAAGTTTACCGACTGTGAACAACGTTATTCACTGCTCGAGAAAACTTGTTGTGCTTTAGCGTGGGCTGCTCGCCGACTGAGACAGTATATGTTGACCCACACTACTTTGTTGGTATCAAAAATGGACCCGGTTAAGTACATTTTCGAGAAGCCAGCTCTTACCGGACGGGTTGCAAGATGGCAAATGATTCTCACAGAATATGACATCCAGTACACTTCTCAGAAAGCCATCAAGGGCAGTGTACTATCTGAATATCTTGCTGAGCAACCCATTGACGACTACCAGCCTATGAGATTTGACTTCCCTGATGAAGACATCATGTTCATAAAATCAAAAGATCATGAAGAGCCTATTCACACTGAAGGGCCTGACCCGGAAGAAGAATGGACTATGATGTTTGACGGGGCTGTTAACATGAATGGTCGTGGTGTTGGTGCAGTACTCATAACACCCAAAGGAGTTCACATGCCTTTCTCGGCAAAACTCACTTTCAACTGCACTAACAACGAAGCTGAATACGAAGCTTGCATTATGGGTCTTGAGGAGGCCATTGACCTCAGGATCAAAACATTGACTGTATTCGGAGATTCAGCTCTGGTAGTTAATCAAACCAACGGAAAATGGTACACCCACCAGGATCATCTGATACCTTACAGGGATTATACAAGAAGATTATTGACTTTCTTCACGACAGTCAAGCTTGAGTATATCCCTCGGGACGAGAACCAGTTTGCAGATGCTCTTGCTACCATTTCATCCATGATCAAAGTTCAAGCTGCTAACTTTGTACCTCAGATTTCAGTGTCCAGACTCGACAAGCCAGCATATGTATTTGCAGCAGATGTTGCCAAAGATGATAAGCCTTGGTTCCACGACATTAAATGCTTCTTGGAGGATCAGACATACCCACCCGGGGCATCTTCCAATGATAAGAAGACTTTGAGAAGGCTTGCTGGTAGTTTCTTTCTGAACGCTGATGGGTCTTTATACAAGAGGAACTTTGATATGGTACTCCTCAGATGTGTCGACAAGACGGAAGCAGATTTACTGATGCATGAAGTGCATGAAGGATCCTTTGGTACCCATGCCGGAGGGCATGCCATGGCTAAGAAGCTGTTAAGATCTGGCTATTACTGGATCACGATGGATGCAGACTGTTGTGCTTATGCCAGGAAATGCCACAAATGCCAGATTTATGCGGATAAGGTGCATGTGCCTCCCAATCCTTTGAACATCATGTCTTCACCATGGCCCTTTGCCATGTGGGGCATTGATATGATTGGCAAGATTGAGCCAACTGCTTCGAATGGCCACAGATTCATCCTGGTCGCCATTGATTATTTCACTAAGTGGGTCGAAGCAGCCTCATATGCAAATGTTACAAGACAAGTGGTAGCCCGATTTCTGAAGAGAGATATCATCTGTCGATATGGAGTTCCCGAGCGAATCATTACCGATAATGGTTCCAACTTGAACAATAAGATGATGGTTGAGTTATGCCGGGACTTCAAGATCCAACACCACAATTCTTCTCCTTACAGGCCAAAGATGAATGGCGCTGTTGAGGCAGCAAATAAAAATATCAAGAATATTGTGCAGAAGATGGTAGTCACTTACAAGGACTGGCATGAGATGCTACCATTTGCCTTGCATGGGTACCGCACATCAATCAGAACATCCACTGGGGCAACGCCGTATCAACTTGTGTATGGTATGGAAGCAGTCCTACCTGTTGAAGTTGAATTACCCTCTCTGCGGGTGCTAATGGATGTTAAACTAAGTGAAGCAGAATGGGTTAGGTCCCGATACGAACAACTGAGTCTGATCGAAGAGAAAAGATTGGCTGCAATATGTCATGGGCAGTTATATCAGAAGAGAATGAAGAAAGCCTTCGATCAGAAGGTCAGGCACCGAGGGTACCAAGTAGGAGATCTTGTGTTGAAAAGAATCCTCCCTCCTCATACAGACCACAGAGGCAAATGGACTCCAAATTATGAAGGACCGTTTGTTGTAAAGAAAGTTTTCTCTGGTGGAGCACTGATGCTCAGCACCATGGATGGAGAAGACTTCCCATCCCCTGTGAATTCGGATGCAGTTAAAAAATACTTCGCATAAAATGACCCGCTGGACATAAAAACAGAATGTAAGTCCAGGCAAAAATAGGGCATCCCGGCGAGTCAGAAACAGAATAAAGGACTCGGGCAAAAATAAGGGATAATAAACAAAAATGTACACCCGCTGAGTTGAAAAGCCGCATTGGACAACTCAGGCAAAAATGGGTATCCCGATGGATCGAAAACCCGAAAGGGCGATCCATGCAAAACAAGGGAATAAGCGAACAACTGCACTCTGAATTCGTCTGTATCACTTACAACTTGGTAAGCTTCGAAAGGATCAAGCTTCAATCAGAATCAACTTTCTCCAGAAAGCAAGACGAGAAGAAAGTCAAAAGTCATACGAGTCATAGCAGAAGAGGAAGCTCCTCAAAGCATCGTCAACATCGTCAGCACCTTGTTTCTCAATTTGTAACAATCTCCTCATTTTAGGGGATATGTTTCCTTGACTGTATTTTGCCAAATTCAGGGCACAAGAATTAATAAAATCAGATTTTTCAGTCATGTTTCGTCTTGTACATATTTGCAAAGAATGTCTGATGTCTCAAAAACTAATTGCATAAGTACAAATGCTCTTCTCTAAGAAAATAAAAAACACATGCTTGCAGGGAATAAACTTATTCTTGAGAATGCTCAACTCCTATGACGGAATCCAGTAAGGGATACCTCGGGACCTTTTGTGTGTTTCCTTATCTTTGCAGGATTGCAGGTGTCCAGAGCGCAACTTGGGGCATGCAAGTCACATCCCAGCAAGCTGGCAAATCAACAAATAATCTCAGCGCCCGAAGTGCTCTCTCCCCAGCTGAGTTACCAACAACTCTCCCCAGCTGTAGTACCAATCATTCTTCCTCAGCAGAATGCAGGAGTCAGGGAATCATCTCCCCACAGAATCCTCAGCCTCTTTTCAGAAGAGCAACGCATGAAGGAGTCACAACAGAGTACAGAAAGCTTCTACAAACCCCAGTTGGGCCCTATATTACAAGGATATGTCAATCAGTGACTTATATCCCCAAACAAATGCTTCATCAGATCTATCAATGATCTCATCCCCAGCTGGGATGTCCGCTTCAAGCAGATCGACCAGAGATCTTCGCAGCAACGGGATCCGAATCCCGGATCGGTATCTTTGCATAATCATGGAATTTGCATCATATTCACCCTCAAAGCGTAGCATTCCGTCTAAAACGGAGCATTACGGAAAAAATCAAATACATAGCATAATCATAAGTCATGTTGTGAATCGAACACTTGTGAATTTTAACCATTCATCAGATTACAGACTACTTTCCCCAAAATCCCCCAGAGTCCCCAGTAAAAGCAGTTTGCCTCACAATTCACAAACACCAGTTGACACCCGTCCGTGTCATCACTCCCCAGTAAGGTCGCCTGAACATCCTCTACAAACAGGATCACCCGTATTACAGATACTTCCTGACACCCGTCCGTGTCGTATCCCCAGCGGAAAGCCAAAGACGTCATCTTTGCACTCACCTATATTTGTGTATTTATTTTCTTGACACCCGTCCGTGTCATTTCCCCGGCGCAGTCGCTTACACTTTTACAACCCATACACTTGTTGACATTATTATACTTTTCTCTCTTGACACTCGTCCGTGTCACCCTCCCCAGCAAATAAGCACTCATCTATATACTCATAATACTCACACTTATACAGATACTCGTCCGTATCTTGTATACACCAGTTATATCCCCACAGATTCGACACTGGTTCATGTTCTTTGTTAACCAGTTGGTACTCGTCCGTACCATCATCTCAGAATATGCGTCAAGTGTTTGTTTCTACATGATACTCGTCCGTATCATAGTCTTAAGGATGCTCGTCCGCATCTTTAATCCATACACCGTGTCAAACACTTATGTCTTCTTGAATATAGATACTCGCCTGTGTCTACTATTCCCCAGAAGAGTCCCTTCAGATTCAACACTCGGCCGTGTTCTTTGTCAACCCGTTGATACTTGTCCGTATCATCATCTCTGAACACGTGTCAGTTTGTTTCTAACCGATACTCGTCCGTATCGTAGTCTTGAGGATGCTCGCCCGCATCTTTAATCTATACACAAACATACCAAACACTTATACTTTCTTTTCCTGGTTGTAAACACTCGTCCGTGTTTACTATATCCCCAGTAGATCGCCAACAAAGCAAGTTTTCCTTTCTTATCTGACATTCGTCCTATGTCATGATAAACCCTGAGAGCAGCCGTACCCTGCTAGGTGGTCGTCCTCCACCTCTTGATGGTCGTCCTCCATCATGCTCATCCGATGGCCGTCCCCATCGTTGATTTTTAGCAGCCGTCCCCTGCTAGGTGGTCGTCCTCCACCTCTTGATGATCGTCCTTCATCACTGTATCCAATGGCCGTCCCCATTGTTGATTTGTGGTTATCTGACATTCGTCCTATGTCATGAGAAACCTCGAGAGCAGTCGTCCCCTGCTAGGTGGTCGTCCTCCACCTCTTGATGGTCGTCCTCCATCATGCTCGTCCGATGGCCGTCCCCATCGTTGACCTTTTATCCGGCATTCGTCCTATGTCGCGATATTTTTGGCAGCCATACCCTGCCAGGTGGTCGTCCTCCACCTTAGATGACCGTCCCTCATCTTAGCCCCGACAGAGCAGCCGTCCCCTGCTAGGTGATCGTCCTTCACCTTTGATGACCGTACTTCATCATCTGTTTATTTCATTTATTCTTTAACCCGATGGTCGTCCCCGTCGTGGTCCCTTTTCTTTTTAGCCCGATGGCCGTCCCCATCATCGGTTACTTTACTTTGTGAGCTTGATGGCCGTCCCCGTCATGTTTCATTTGATCCCCAGAGAATTTTGCAGTTTTACTTGATGGCCGTCCCCATCATGATATCTTATTTTTCTTAGCTAGTCGGCCGTCCCCGTCTTGGCTTAACCTTTTATCCCCAGCATGTCGGCCGTCCCCGTCATCGCTTTACTTAGCACACTTTTCTCAGCATGTCGGTCGTCCCCGTCATTGCTATTTACCCAGCAGTCGTCTTCTGCTCGATGGTCGTCCTCCGTCGCCCACACTTTACAATATACTTTATTTTCCTTTGCAATCTATATCCCTTTTCTTCTTCATTCTGTGAGTGCAAATTTTGGACTGTCTTTGGTATTCAACCACAAGTTATCTTGTTTGCCTGTTAAGCCGTCGCTTACGACCTGCACAGCTAACTCATGTTTGAATAGGGGCAGCTGTAAACACCCCAAATTTGCCCTCACCCATTCACACCATGGCTTGTGATCATCTCATATGCATAAACACAATCATATCATCTCACATCTCATTTTTGATTCACTGGATAGTTTCTAAGTCATCTGCACCTAGGGTTTGTGATCTGAACAATCCAGGAGCCTCTTGAGCCACTCCAAAGGCCACCAATCACTTCAAAGGGATCCATGTGTGTTCTTATATCATATTTCATCCTCTCAAAGTCAAGATTTCAAAAGAATCACAAGAACTAGGGTTTGAATGGATGCAGAGCCAGGATAGACAACACAGTTGACCTAAAATTAGGGTTTTGGTTTCAGAGGCCATAACCCCAATTTTTTTGGTCATTCTTGTTTCCATTGGTCTCTATATGGTATAGGGAGTATGCATATCAATTTTCATGAAGAAATTCCATGGGGAAGTCATCTGATCAAGAGTTGACTTTCTGGACAAGTCAGTGCAAAATCAGGGCATCTGAGGCCCCCAATGACCCAACCAATGGGTGATCTTCATCATTTTGAGTGTATATGATCTTTATTTGATCATGGAAGAAGTTTGAAGTTCATAAAAATCAAGAATTTGGAGTTTTTGCAAATGTTGACTTTTTGGGCATAGTTGACTTTTCAAGAATGCTTCATTTTAGGTCATTTTTCAAGCCTTGATTCTTGATCCAAAAATGCTTCAAATGGAAAAACTTTGGTCATGAAAGTTGTAGATCACATTTTTCCCTTTTCAAAAAGTACAAGAACATGATCAAATTCTTCTTGGATCAAAAGTTATGGTGTGACAAAGTTGGCCAAAATCACTAATTTTCAAGGCATGCCTCAAATGTGAAATTTGCAAGATCATGTCCCAAGGCTGATTGTAACTTCTAGTTCACTTCAAACCATGACACAAACATTCTATAAGCCCTAAAAATCAGAATTGGACCAAAGATTACAAGTTTGTAGTTTGTGTAATAAGACTTTTTTTCCATGAAATGCCAAAAAGTAACAACTTGCATAAACACTCATCACACTTCACCAACTAGCTGCCTTGGCTGCTGAACCTGCCTAGCATCACACACACATCATGCTGCACCAGAACCATGCCTTGTACTAGCCTAGAACCAAGCCATGCTTTCCTTACACAAAAAGTTGACTTTTGGCAAAAGCAAACATCCCAATCACAACAGGCCATGTCACATCCCTTAGCCACTTGCAATTGTTTATACTTTCCATCTGCTAGCAAAACATATCAAGAGGCCAGGCTGAAACACTCTCAAGCATCACATACTCAAAGACTCTCCATTTTGCAAAGCCCTTCGAATTTCTCTGCCCAGCTCACAAACACAAAAACCATCTTCACCAATCATCTCACCATGTTCCATTGAGTAGAAACCAACAAAGAACCAGGCCTGAAACAAGCTGTAACATCACTGCACCATTTTCACTCCAACTTGCAGTTTCATTCGAAACTCTCCCCACAGCTCACAAACATCAAAACAAACTCCATAGACCTTCTCCACTCATCATCTGGACCACAAAGAACCCTTCACCCTTGCCAGAAGCAGCCTGAATCACCATTGCCATTTTCAACTGAGCTTGAGCAGAAGCTGCTCAAACTCTTCATCCAGCCAACATAAATTTCTCTTGAGCATTCAAGCATCACCAGAGGGTCAAGTGGAGTGGATTGCACAAGGAGAAGAGGTCTGAAAGTGGCTGGAGTGAAAGCTTCGAATCTCAGGTAGCTCAAGAAATATTTTTCCAGAAATCATTTTTTTAAGTTCTAAACTTGTTCTATATGTCTTCCTGATCATGAATATGCCTTTGGTTTTGCAAATGGTGATGAAATGAGAATTTAATTGTTCTCTGAAACTTTTTTGCCCTAGTTCTTGTTTGTTTCGATTCAGCCTTGTTAGGAAATATAGATTTGTTTTGATTAGGGGTTTTGGTTCGTGAGTGAGTGGGGATCATTTCCCAGTTTTTAGATTTCGTTTTAGTTAGGTTTTTAGAGTTTTAGGGATTCTCAGGGAGGATGCTGGCCGGAGAAGACGACCGGAAGTCTTCTCCGGCAGCCTGAATGTCATTATGCCCTAATCCAGTCATTAACTCCCATTTGAATTCTGAGCGTAGGATGCCTTTGACCAGTTGACCTCCCGCGCGTGTGAAGGGCCCAGATCACTTTGCTTAGCCCTAATCTTCATTATTTATTTAATTAATTGGGATTAACTCAGATGCAACCCTAGCCGTCCAGATGCGCGCTGGTCAACCATTTTAAATCCAGGGCTCATCTCATCCTTCCATTCTGTTTACTTTCCTTTTATTTAATTTATTTTCATTTTCTTTTTCATTTAACTTGCATATTTAATTTAAAATAGTAAAAAATGTCTAAAAATTATGAAACTTTTTCTCATAAGTTTTATTAATTTTTATGACACAAAAATATTTTTGTTTTTATTTTTATCATTAAAAAAGTATTTTTAAATATTTAAAAGATTATTTTTAATTGATTAATGGAAATTAATTTATTAAAAATACTTTTAGGTATTTAAAAATCACCAAAAAATTCATGAAATGTTCTAAGACATTTAGAAACATTGTCCAACCTTCAAACCAAATTTCTTTTTTGATCTTGATGCATTTTAAGAACTTTTCATTGAATTAAAATCATTTTTGTGCATTATTTTGATCCTAAGTTCAAAAAAATCATTTCTGCCTATCCATGAGGAGTTGGACATTGATTCTTCTTGCATTGCATTGTGTTTGGCATGTAGTTTTTGAGATAAAGTGGCCATAATTTGATTCCTCATTTTCAATTTGTTTGATGATTTTCTTGTTTAGGAACCCTAAAAACCCTAATAACTTGTAAAATTCATAACTTGAGATTGGTTAAGAGTTGAGACCTCTCCTTTGGGCTTTGGTTTAGTATAAGATTAGGGTTGCTTTGTGTGGCATTTTCCATTTTTTATCTTAGGGTTTGCTTCTGTTTTTGGTTTTTGTTTGATGTTTGTTTCCTAAACCCTAATTTGGGCTTCCATTTGCATCCTTCTTGCATTCTCTTGCATAACATGACTTGCCATGACATTTCAAGCATCCATGTGATTCATTTGACATCATAAGACATATAGAAAGCATGTTTGATCATTGCATCTTGCACTTGCCATGTCATTTGCCTTGTATGCTTCATAACTTTTCATGTAAGTTCATGTTCCTTAACTTGCTTCATTTGCATTCATAAACTTGTATGAACATTTCCATGTGCTGCCTCATGTTTATATCACTTCATAGCATCATTACCATCATAAACATGCTTCTGGTTTTGTGTATCATCATGTCATCTCATCCCATTTGGCATTGCATTGCATTTCTTTTCTAACATCTCAGGTGGTAAGTTCTTTGAGAAGTGAATTTGCCTTCACTTCTCATAACTTTTCTTTTCACTTCTCTTGCATCCATTGCTGCATTCTTATATGTGTTTGAGTTTGAGCTTGCTCATTCTTCTTCTTCTTACTTTCTTTCTTCAAGTGACTTGACTTCTTGAATGAAGCAAGTCACTTTGCTTCTCTTGATCCTTTCATCTGCTTCCTGGTGGTTCCATTGAAGATTTCTCTTGTTAACTTCACAAACCTTAGGAACAACCAAGCATGGCAATGAATTAGGGTTTTGATTAGTCTCCCCTCTTAGTTTTACCTTTGTGTCTCTTTTGAGTCATCTCTTCTTATCTCATAATCAGGGACTAAATCCTAAAGGCTTTAAGGCTTTGTGATTAAGCTTATGCCTGCATCCTTCTCTTAGGATGGAGTGTATAACTTTAATCCTAAGTGTTAAACCCTTAATGTGTTTAACTCCTTTAATCAATCCGTTTTAATAATCATCAAGACATCAAGCTTGTAACTTGGGCCTTGCATTAGGGTTCTAATTCTTCCTTAATTGGTTAAGAAGGACTAACCCTAGTGTTAATGGACAAGTCCCCCTCAAGTTGTCTTACAAACCCTAAAAATCACTTCATCATCATATCATTAAATAAAATCCACTTAATCAAAGGCTTGTTTTGTCATGAGTTTAATCCCTAATCATGGATTAAGTTGAGGAGCTTTCCTCAACTTAAACATTCTCATCTATTATCCTTCTATTAGGATGGTGTAATGAGTCTGTTTAATCCCTGATTATGGCTTAACCTCATTACTTAACACTAAACAAAAACACCAAAAACATCTAAATAATCATAAATAGGTTAATGATCTTAATCCTACATCAAAGGTGATTAAGTGTGAGAATCTGACTTCACACTTAAGGTACTCCCATTACCCCTAATCAGAGGGAAGATGTGATGAGTTTACTAAATCCATTGGTTTAGGCTTAAGCTCATTAACTTATGACAAACTTCAAAAAGCAATAAAAGACTGAAAACTCAAAACAAACAATAATCGTCTCCTCCGGGATTCTTTTCTCATCTCATTCACTCATAAACGAGAACTTGCTTCTTCCGTCTAATGCAAGACAGTTTGCATCTGTGCCAGACAGATCATACACTTGAGCATAGGCAAGTAAGCAGTTCACAAGTCAATTCACCTTTCAGTCTCTTTGGGTCGAACTACGGTGTTCTGACTTCCTCATTGCACGAGAGGATACGTAGGCATAACTTAACAGTTATCGAACAAAAGTCTCTGTACATTCCCCCTCTTTCTAGCCTTATTCCTTTAAGCCTCATGATCTTGAGCATCTTATTCATTCTCTTACACTGACACATCATTTATACATGTCACACTTCACTTCTTTTACACTGACACCTGTACATCTCTTTCCAGCTATTTTATACACAGATTGCACTGACACTACCCCTTTAAAACACAAATCTTTTAAGCGTGGATCCCGTCGAGTACGGCGGACAATCTGGGTGCTAATACCTTCCCAGGTTGTAACCAACCCCCTTTCTCAGTCTCTCTGGTTCGCGACCGTCTTATCCATCTTTTCTTAGGTCTATGCAGCATTACCTTTCCTCCGGGATAAAAATGCCTAGCTGGCGACTCTATTCATCTCCGGTGAGTTCACGGCTGTGTGTTCTCATTGTTCCTCTCGCCGACCGTTCGCGTCTGTACCCCATTTGACCCGGCTTCATTTGGTGGGAGCGACAGAAACTTGTTGCACGTACGACCTCGGAATATGATCAAACTTCTTCTCAAGCTGTTATGGACTTTACCTTATGCTCTGCCCCTAGGAATCTCTTGGAAAGCTGAAATTGGATGCCGACAAATGACATCTGGAGGGAAGAGCTTGATAAGTGAAGTTGATAAATAAGGTTGCTCGGAAAGATCTCAGGTGATCTCCTGCCTACGTATCTCCATTGACCAATGGAGAATCAGAGCAGCGTAGTTCCCCTTAATAGGGATGAAAATAGCTTTGTTCAGAATTTCCATAACCAAGCTCATCTGAGTCTTCATCTGGTTGACTTCCTATTTCAGCAGTTTCTGGTTTTGAAATAAAGCTTATACCTCTGCCCTGAATGGCCTCAGTTGGGTCTTCCTTCGATTACCTCCGCCCGGAGTTGCTTCAAATATATACCTTGATGATTGTGATTCAAGTCGTCCATTCTGATGAGAAATCAAGTCAGGAAAAGAATTTGTCTCTGAACACCTATCAAGAATGCAAGGATGTATGCAAATGCCATGTTCAATTATTTCTGAGGAATTTATCTGCTTTAATTCAAGTTTTGATACAGAAAAATCCAACAACATGATTCAGATATGTGATCCTCGGAAATAATTGAACATGTATGCAGAAATGCTATGATGTTATGTATGCAACAGACGTGTGATCAACAATCTGATGTTGGTGTTGAACAGTGAACCAACTGTCTGTATAGAATCACAATAGCGGCACCATCTCTGTATAGAACCCCATAACTGAGAACCCAATAACTCTAAAACTGGATCACATAATAGCATAGTCACTGATGGTGTGGAAGTTGAACAACAAGCCAAGTGTCTGTGGAGAGTCGTAATAATAGTCACAATATCAGGGTCACCATGGTAATCACAGTAACAATCTCTCTGAATAGAAATCCCGGATCTCAGAATCAAAGAACCATAGAACACTGAACAATACTGGCAAAGTGGGTATGTTGAAGTTTAGGGTTCCTGCAAACCTGTAAACCCCTCCCAATCTCACGGGTGTGCTACTCGGGTCAACATCACGGACTCTCAAAGCCGAATAGCAATAATACGTTCACCATTTCCAAGAAATGGCTCATGACCAAATCAGGGAATCGGTTTGGCATTATGTACTACTCAGGGAGGCCTCAGCTGAGTCCAAGGAAACAAGCATCCCTCATTGGTCCCCAGCTTCAAGCACTGAATCGAGAAACAATAGTACATTCATCCCGAAGGGTACAATACTACCGTCATACGAACAGTTTGCCTTGACTGGATTCCTATGAGAGAACCAGGCCATCCTATGTGAGTTCCCAGTGGACCCTCGGATGCGAGTGGGTTTGCCAACAAATGTGGTCTGCCACTGTCATCACTAGAGAGGGTTGTTTCCACAAAGGTTCTCAATGATCGGTCCCCAGATGCACATAACTATCAAGGTCCTATCCCGAAGTGGAGGAAATCCCCACACAAGATATTTCCAAGACAGTCGCAATCTGGGCGTGAAACACATCGCCACTCATCATGTCACATGCGAGTACAATATGTCCACTCTAATCCTAGGGTGCACTCAAGCCGGGTACTTGGCTTATCTCTCAGAAACAATATCACCCGAACCCACCAAACAGAAAACCAGTCCAGACAGTCCAGTATGATATACATGATGCAGAAAATAAATACTGAAAACTGTAAATAAAGCTGTAAACAAAAGCGGTAAACAAACAACAATACGATATAACAAGCCACAACAAACAAACATCACCCAAAGAAACAGAAACAAACAAGCGCTAGGAGAGACTCACAAGGGAACCAGAGATCATCTGGTGTGCAGTCCCCAGCAGAGTCGCCAGCTGTCGCTCCCGGGATTTTCATCCTAGTACAAACGCGAAAGTGGCGCGGAAAGGTTAGAGTCGCCAGCCAGACATTTTTATCCCGAAAGAATGGGAAAGGTAATGTTGCACAAACCTGAGGAAGAAGGAAAGGACAAGGTCCTGCGAACCAAAGATCTGAGTTCGGGAGTCGGTTACGAACTGGGAAGGTATTAGCACCCCAGATCGTCCGTCGTACCCGACGGGATCCACGCTTGCTTGTTTGTTTCAAAGGGTGAGAAATAAAGAATGATGCTGAATAAAACCGCTAACTGGAATGGGAATGAGAAATGAGAAAAGAACTGAAATAAGAGAATGAGAATAAAAAGGGGAAAATGTAGGGAAAATAAAGAGTGTGCTCGAACGGGCCCTACCCCGCTGCCTACGTACCTCATCGGGATAATGAGGATCAGAGTCGACGTAGTTCGCCTGACTAGGGGTAACAAGGAAAATTGCTTGTGAATTAAAGCTTGAACTGCCTATGCCATTGCTCATGTGTTGCCGACTCGGACGACGAGTGCGTAACCGTCTTGCAAGATGACAAGTAGGAGCATGTTCGCGTACGAAGCGAATGAGATGAGAAAGAATTCCCGAAGGAAAGGCGCTTATTGTTTGTTTGGTGTTTTTTAGAAGCTTTTATGAGTGAAAGTTTGCATAGGTGAGTGTACTTAAGTCTTACTCAATGGGATGTGTACATCTCACATCATCCCGAAATGGAATGCGCAAGAGGCACACCTATCTATGGAGGAAATCCCCAAAGCTAGTCCCACAAGTGAAGGCTTAAGCACACTGGCCTATTACCATTATTAAGTATTTTTTGTGTTTTTTTTGTTAAGAAGTGTTTTTTAGATTTTCTTTGTGAGGTACTCATGCTAAGACCTATCCACCACGAGTGATGACTCACACCTCGCCCCGAAATGGAACGCATGCAAGCATCTCATAGCAAAGTCTCATGTCACATGAAATTACTCAACCTTTATTAAGTGAATTAAAATTAAGTTTGAAGATGAGAAGAGAGAGAGCACCAAAGGATCTCAAAGGAAAAATTCTAAAGGGGAACTAAAATAATCCTAAGTGTTAACATGCATGGATGTCCTAGGGGTTAATGAGGTATTCTAATCCTAAGAAAGAAAAGGAAAGGAAGAAAAGAGAGTTAGAAACTAACTTACTTCCTAAGGAAGTTAAGTTGTCTCTAAAGAAAGGGAAAACCTATAAGCAAGCACCAAGTGCTAAGGAAAACACATTTAGAATGCATAAAAGATAGGAATGAAGTGAGGCTTACCTCAATCTTCCCCCCTACAAAACAAAGATTAGCATTACAATGCATATTGAAAGTAAAATCGAAGCATGAAAGCGATTAAGTACCATAAACATCCTAGAATGGAACTAGGGTTCAAAATAAGACCTAAGTCTAAAGGTGAAGGTACCTAAAGGTCACATGACTTATAAAGTCAGTAGCTACATGATATAGATCCCTAAGGATGCTAGGATACCCCACAAGATCAAACTATGTCAAACTATGTTCAAAAAGTTCACCTAAGTTCACATAAATGCAAATTAGGGTTTATGGATGAAGTATGAATGCGTATGGCTTACAAGCATGAATTAGTACATGAAATGAACATCAAAGTCAGTAGTGAATGCTCATGAATATGTGTGAATGAATATACAATCATGGTGTTCGCGGTGGTTTCTGGCGAACAACCTCTGGTTAACCAATTTCTTCAGAAAGTTGGGTTACTTGCAGGACCAACCATACAAGTCCTGGGATACATGTGCATTGTTTCTGTCGAAATACTCTTAGACTTTTGGTGACTAATTTGTGGTTTGTCTTATCAATGTTGTCAAAGTATTAAGAACTTTGATTTTGCAAGTAAAGTAAAGTTTGAATCTTAAAGACGAAACAAAGTTAAAAATTTAAACAAGAACAAAGAAATGTCGAAGGCTGTAAATTTGCAGAAAAAAGTAAATAACATTTAAAATGACATGAACTTGAAGAATAAACAAGTAATTTAAAATAACTTTGAAATATAACTGGTGTTTTAAACGTACATTGTTCCAAATACTAGACTCATTTTCTCTCACACTGGGTACTTAGAGCTTTTTACAGGAATTTTGTACAAATTTTTCACACACACATTCTAACCACAAACTATCCTATTTATACATAAACAAAATAATTGCTTAGAACGGAAAAACTATAACTAAACGACAAGTGTCAGCCTGCATGTAAATTTCTTCTCTGAAACCTCCATGTGTCCAACTGCCAAAGGTTGCAACCTTTTGAATTTGAATCTCTTTCTTTGGTGACGAAACCTTGCACCTCTTCAAACTGTCGAAACCCTTTTAAGGAAGAAACAACTCTTCCAACATCTGCCAAACCATATCTTTTGTCAACAACTTCTTCTGTCGAAGCCTTCAGTCACAAACTCTCCAAACTATTCTGCCAGAACATTATGTCTATTTCTGTCGAAACAGTGAAGCTTTAAAACCTTGTCAGCAATTCTTGGATTCTCCTCCTGATGCTATCCTTCGACAAGGATGACCTTAAATCCTGAATTTTAATCTTGTCGAAATTATGGGTTTACAAATTGCCCCCCAGCAAAGATGTTTTCGACTACCTTTGGAGAAATATCTTTTGCTGTCGAAATGACCTTTGACTTCCTGTCAGTTGCATTTATTGTAAAGTGATTTTGTTGAGTCCCAAGAAAACATCATGATTTCCACTTTACCAAAACGTCACGTCTAGCCCACATTTTTACACAATCTCCCATAACCCTAGATTGTAGGTAAATCATGGCCTCCTACCAACTGCCACTTTCTAACTTCCACTAAGGGATCAAAAACACACGTTTCCACTTCCCAATTAAAAGAAACCTTTTCATTTTCCCTCCATTAATTATTTTTCATTTATTTCATCCTCTATAAATATCACTTTCAACATCATTTCATACTTTTCACCTTCTCAAACTCTTCTCTTACCCAAACGCAAGACTCCATTTTAAGACCTCCCAAGCTTCTGTTTCTTCAAACTTCTCATCAAATCAATGGCTCCTCCAAAGACTACCACTGGACAAAGTGCAAAGAAGACAAAGAAGACCATGGATCTTCCTCCTGCTCACGTGTTACCTGGGCCTACTCAAACACAGCACCAACAGTACTTCCCAGAACCCCCAAATGAAAGGGAAAAGGCAAGCATTTACAGGTCATAGGTAATGATTCCCATTTCTGTTTCTGGAATTCATCATGCTATGTTAGGCCCTATTTTTGATCCCACTGCTGATTCTAAACGTTTAAAAGAATTTTACCCCTGTTATTCTGCCTTAAAACCCATAGCTGCTAACAAGAACCCCAAACCTGTCGAAACCTCCTCAAAAGAACCTGAAGTCCTTATGGCTTCGACAGAAATAGATCTGTCTTATCTAAACCAAAACAGGATTTTTAGGAGTCCCCCTTTGACGAAAGATCCCTCTGAATACCTATCATGGCTTACTAGGGTCGAAAAAGCCAAAGAAAAGTTTTGGAAGAAAACTGGTATTTATGATTTAATCCAATTGTCGAAAGAGGGTCCCCGTTACTGCCAAAACATGTTGTTAGCCTCCTTGTACTTTTGGGATAGTACTTACAATACATTCCACTTACCCTGTGGAATGGTGACCCCCACCCTATTCGACATAGCAGCCATAACTGGCCTTAGTCCTTTAGGGGAAATATTTAACCCTGAACACTTGAACAAGGATCCCATAAGCTTCGACACAAAGCATGCTGGGTATTCTGTCTTCATAGCCCATTACCAAGGTGGAAACAATGAAGAAGTCTCTGACATAGAACACATTGCCTTCCTTAGCCTGTGGTTGTCCAAATTTGTATTCTGTACAAGGTCCCTTCAGGTAGCCAGAAGTTTTATCATTATGGCGAATCAACTTCACAATGGAGTTGCATTTTGCCTGAGTGAGCTACTTTTGGCCAACCTCTATGAATCCTTAAGTGAAAGTGTAAGCAACCTCAAAACCCTTAAGGACAAAGGTAACATAAGTCTTACAGGCCCTTTTTGGCTTCTACAACTATGGCTGAATGCCACTTTTGAAAACTTCATCCCCATAAAAATGCCAATTGTCGAAGAGGCAGTCAAAGAAAGACGTGTTGAATGGCCTAGGCTGGTTCAACTGACCCCTACTGATGAGAATACAAGCCTTCGACAAGCATTTACTGGCTACATCATGATGTTCGCCAAACGCTACAAATTTTCTCCTTCAATGGCACCATTCGCCAACAGGCAAGTAGGTCCAAGATGGTTTACTAGAAGACTCCCAGTGGAGAACCAGAAAGATGAAGATTCCTACATCTCCATTTGGGAAGCTTTTCTCATGCCCAGGCACTTCTTCTCCCATCATAGCCTTAACAACACAAAGGTATCCCTCATTGTGTACCAGCCCAATTTGGTAGCTAGGCAGTTTGGATTAATTCAGACGAAGACAAAGCCTATCTACCACAAAAAAGGTGCCATCATCTTCTACAACTCATGTCACCATTTCGACAAATGTTTGGAGTTGTACAACAAGTTTTTTGACCCTTCTCTGGAAGTTTATCCCACCATTTTCCTACCAAACTTCCTCTGTACTGAAGAATTCGACGTCTGGTGGAAGGAATACTATATCAACAGATTTTTCGACGTAGCAACCTTCACTACTCTTCTGACGAAAGCTTTTACCTTTGTGCAGGACAAGAAGAAAAAAGGTACAGATCAACATATCAAAGAAGTTCAAAAGTTTCAAAAGTACTTTGAAACTATTTACAGGCCTGATGATCTTCGTCGAACCATAGCTGAAGCAGCAGTATCTTTAAAATTCAAATTCACAGAGAAATTAAATAAGTTGTGGTTTCCTTCATCTCTTCCACCACATGCACACTATGATTTTGCTTTCACAACTTTTCCTCCAAAATTCCCTCCACTCCCTTCTGCAGAATTTGGAGTGGCCTTGTGTCCTCCATTTCCAGACTGGTTTGTGTGTGGATCACATTTAAAACTGCTTCGTGAAAGCAAAAAAAACCTGCCGAACGTGTGGTTGCGACGAAGTATCATCTGCACAACTTCACTGGGCACCTTCATATTGGGATAGAACATGTTACTGTGGACGAACCCATTCTTGAAGGTGTCGAAGAAATTACATTCTTCTTTTTTGCTTCTAACTCTTTTTATTATTATATCAATGTTCATGCAACTTTTCCTTTTCAGCTGTTAGAATTGTCAGGAAGACTACTGGCGAAGGACCTTCTTCAAAAACAGTCGAAAAGTCTCCTGCAACTGCCAAGAAGGTTTCGACAAAATAGAACAACCCTCTTTATTTATGCACTTCATATTTTATTATACTAAACACTTCTTCTCTTTCTCTTATAGGTAACTCGTACCCCAGCAAAGAAAAGGAAACCAGAAGAAAAGGAAGCAAGCGTCGAAGAGTCTGAGGACGAATCCCCTGAACCCCAGCCTTTGAAAAGAAACAAAGGTCTAAGAATTAAAACAGTGGCGTCCCAAAGATCTCTGGTCCAAAGACGAACTCCACCTGCCAGTCCAGTCAACAAAGTTCCTTCAAAGAGTGAAAGAAGTGGAGACTCAAGTGCCCATACTGAAATTCCTCAGGTAATCATTTCGACAAACACAACCCCAGCCTTGACTGAATGTATCTTTATCTTACAGTTCTTCTTTTATGTTTTTTGCTTGTAGGTTGTTATTGACGTCGAAAAGACTTCTGCAATCCAAGAAGAGCATGCTCCCTCTAATTCTGAGAGGACTCTGGCTGAAAGACTCCAAGATGATGCTACTCCAGATGCAGGGGTCCATGGGCCTCAAACCTTGGATGAATTCGACCTCAGTGATTCTGAGTCTTCCGACAACAACTCTCCTTTTCGACCAGACCCCACTGCAGAAAAAATAAATTCAGATCAAGATGTACCACCACCAACACCAGCTGCCATACCAGAAACTAACGAAGATGCCCTTGTTCAGGATGTACAAGTCCCAGGTCCAACTGACACCACCATGGCTGACAAAGAAAATGTCGAAGAAGAGGTCACTCTGTCGAATCAGCCAGAAGTTAACTTGAGCATTGGAGGAACCTCTCAACACATTCCCTCTTCATCAAAAGCTCCTGTCGAAACCTCTCTGGGCACTGCTTCGACGAGTTTATCTCATGAAGAAATTGAGAGCTTGAAGGTTAGAAAACCCTTTGAATACTTAAAAGCTTTGCTCGACACCAGGTATAACTTCCAAGATTCCTCTGCCAGTGGTTCGACAGCTTCAGGGGCCACTTCTGACCTTCAACCAATCAATGTCATCATGGATGAGATCAAGACAAGGATCCTTGGAGTTGACCTGTTTGAAGTCTTGGCTGAGAATACTTCTGCTCAATATGATCTGAAGAAGCTCCTGAAAAGTGCCAACTTGCTGGAGGCTTCGACTGAGGAAAGCCATTTGGTGATGGATTTGATATCTTTGATTGATTCTGTCAGCGCTGATCTGGTTCGACAAAAAGAATTCTCCCAAAAGATCACAGCCAAGTCTGAGGAGCAAGTTTCAGCATGGAACACAGTGGCTTCTTTGACAGAAAGGATTTCAGAGCTGAATAAGCTTTCTGACGAATACACCAAAGCTGCTGCTGACTGTGAAAACAATATTCAAGCTTACCAAGCCCAGATTGCTGATCTCCAAAGAAAAATCCTCCAAGAAAAAGAACGCCAGGCCTCTCTCCAAAAACCAAATCAGGAAGCAATAGACAGTGAACTCCAGAAGGGGCTACAACATGCAGAAACAGCCCAGCAACTTCACAGGGAGCTTGACGAAATGACTGTCAGCAAGAGTCTTTGTGAGCGTCGAATTCAACTCCAAAAGAAGAAATTCGACGAGCTTAAAGCCACATTCCTTCGACAGTGATTTTGTAATAGGACTTAGGAATTTTATTTGTTTTAAGGATATTTTCTTTTAGCACTTTTATATGTAATGCTATTTTACGCCATTTGTTTGGCGAAGACAAGTTTCGTTTGCAATTTTAATTTGTTATGATTTTTATTTCCTGCAATGTTGGTCTATACTTCTTTAAGTACTTCCCATTTATTTTCATCACTCTTCTATCTTTTTCTATTTCTTCGACTTCGTATGCACCATTGGAAAAAACTCTTAGAATTTTGAAAGGTCCTTCCCATTTAGGGGACCATTTTCCCATCACTCTGTCTTTCTTCTCCATGGGCAAGATCACTTTCCAGACTAAATCATTTACTAAAAAGGCTTTGAATTTTACTTTTTTGTTATAAAATTTTTCAACTCTCTCTTTCTGCCTTCTTATTAATTCTAAAGCATGCAACCTTTCTTCATCCAAATCAACTAACTCATCCATCATCATACTCCAATAGATTTCAGATGGAATCTCATGATGTCTTTGAATTCGTATTGACTGTAAACAGATTTCGACTGGCAATACTGCATCATGTCCATAAGTTAATTTAAATGGGGTAGAATTAGTTGCCTCCTTAGGAGATGTTCGACAAGCCCAAAGGATTTGATCCAGGGTCTTATGCCAATTTCTGGGTTTTTTACCCACATGCTTCTTTATCAGGTTTATTACCACTTTGTTGGCTGCTTCGACCTGGCCATTTGCTTGGGCATAATAGGGTGTCGAAGTCAACAACTTAAAACCTGTCTCTTTTGCAAATGCTTGCATATTTCTGCCAGTAAACACAGATCCTTGATCAGTGGTTATAGTCTCTGGTATTCCAAATCTATACATTATGTGTTTCTGGATGAAATCTATGACTGCTTCCTGATCTACATTTGTCAAAGGTATGGCTTCAATCCATTTAGTGAAATAGTCTACTCCTACTAAAATGTACTTCTGCCCTTTTGAAGAGGCTGGTCGAATTTCACCAATCAAATCTAAAGCCCAACCTCTGAATGGCCAAGGCTTTACAATAGAATGTAACTCACTTGCTGGCACATGAGGTATGCCTGCATGGATTTGACATTCCTGACAGCCTTTTGCAAATTCGACACAGTCTTTCAACATGGTTGGCCAGTACATCCCTTGTCGAAATAATAGCCATTTCATTTTATGTCCTGCTTGGTGGGCACCACATGCACCACTGTGTACATTCGACAAAGCTATATAAGCTTCAGTCTCTCCAAGACATTTTAGTAGAACTCCTTCTGCAGTCTTTTTCAACAATTCATTTCCAAAGAGCACATAGCTTATGGCTCTGTACTTTATCTTTCTTTCGACAGTCTGATTTGGATTTTGTAAATAATCTTTGATGGGTTTTCTCCAATCTCCAACTTCTAAATCACCTACATTGAAAATCTCAAAGTTTTCTTCATCACCATATCCCAATCTCATTGTCTCCAAATCAGATGGGGCCAGCTTAGTAGATAAAACTTTACCTCTCACTTCGACAACCTTCAACAGATTTTCTTTCGACACTTTATACCCTGAAGCCAATTGAGCCAAGTCATTTGCTTCCTGATTTTCTAATCTGGGAATGTGTCTAAAAACTACACTGTCGAATCTCTTGAGGAGCCTGTTGGCTATCACAAAGTACATGATCAAATTTTCTTTGACACATTTGTACTCTTTCGTCAATTGTTTTATCACCAACTCGGAGTCACCCATTATTTCGACCTCTGTTGCCCCCAGTTCCAACAAGATTTCAAGTCCAGCTATTAAGGCTTCATATTCTGCCTCATTGTTTGAACAGAATCCTTCTATTTTGTACTTGAACTCTGTTGGAATTTTATTGGGAGAAATAATTAACACCCCAATACCTGTTCCATTTTTGTGGCTGGAACCGTCGAAATATAACCTCCAAGGCTCTTTTTCGACATAATTTGTTTCATCTCCGAGTATGGAGTGGTCAGCTATAAAATCAGCAACTACTTGCCCTTTAACAGCTTTTAGAGGCATATATTTTAAAGAGTATTCAGTCAAAGCTAAAGCCCATTTTCCAATTCGACTATGTAAGATAGACTTAGACAACATATGTTTTATTACGTCGAAATGAGAAGATATATGTACATCAATGGGTTTTATATAATGCTTCAATTTTGTACAAGAGAAATATACACATAAACATAATTTCTCTATCATACTATATCTAGTTTCAGCATCATTTAAGACTCTGCTGAGATAATAAATGGCTCTTTCGACGCCATGTTCATCTTCTTGACAAAGCATACTTCCTAATGTTCTGTCAGATGCTGATATGTAGAGCCTCATGCTTCTTTTTCGACAAGGAGATATTAGGACTGGGGGATTTGCCAAATACTCCTTGATCTTGTCGAAAGCAACTTGTTGCTCTTGCCCCCAAGTGAAACCCTCTTTCTTCAGTCGAAGCAAGGGTGAGAAGGCCTGAGTCTTTCCACTAAGGTTGGAGATAAATCTTCTGAGGAAGTTGATTTTCCCTAGTAGAGACTGCAATTCCTTCTTTGTCGATGGCGCTTTTGCTTCCATTATTGCTTTGGCTTTGTTTTCATTAATTTCAATCCCCTTTTTGTGGACCACAAAGCCTAAGAAATCCCCAGCCTGCACACCAAAAGCACATTTAAGAGGATTCATTTTCAAACCAAACTTCCTCATCCTTTCAAAGGACTGTCGAAGATGGTTAATATGGTCCAAGCCTGAAGCAGATTTAATCACAATGTCATCTATATAAATTTGCATAAACGTTTCAATGAAATCATGAAAAATAGAATTCATAGCCCTTTGGTAAGTAGCTCCAGCATTTTTCAAACCAAAGGGCATTACTACCCATTCATATGTTCCTATTGCTCCTGGACAACGAAAAGCTGTTTTTGGAACGTCTTCTTCAGCAATGAAAATCTGGTTATAACCAGAATAGCCATCAAGCATACTTAAATACTCATGGCCTGCTGCAGAATCTACTAGCATTTCTGCTACTGGCATAGGATACTCATCCTTAGGGGTGGCTGAGTTTAGATCTCTAAAATCAATACACACCCTTAGTGTGCCATTTTTCTTAATCACAGGAACAATATTAGCAATCCATTCGACATACCTTGTTGTACGGATGAATTTGCATTTTAGAAGTCTTTCGACTTCTTCTTTGATTTTCGACAGAATCTCAGGTGCAAAACGTCTGGGGGTCTGCTTTATTGGCTTCTTCCCCTCCAGTATTGGCAACTTCAATTCCACCAAACTTCTGTCTAAACCAGGCATTTCGTCATAATCCCAGGCGAAGCAGTCTTTAAACTCATTCAGCAGTTGGATTATTTCGACTCTGAGTTGAGGATTCAACTTGGCACTGATGTAAGTGGGCCTTTTCTCTGCCCCCAATCCCAGATTAATCTCCTCTAAAGGATCCTGTGCCACCATTTTCATATTGGTGGAGGTTGGATCCTTTTCGAACCCCAAAGGTTCGTCATCATAAATGGCATCAAGTCTTTGGTTCTGCCATTCACCATTTGAGTCTTCTTCAAAACTCTGATTTGCATGTTGCTCCCCAACATTTTCTTGAGGATGTTGTCCTTCGACAACCTGAGTACTGGCTTCGACAGCCATATTCCTAACTTCAGCCTCAAGGGCCGTTTTGAGTTGTTTTTCGGCTATATAAGCCGAAATCCTTTTCATGGCTGAAACTTCAGTCATCTTCACTGAATTCACTCCCCCATCCAGTTGGGTTGACATGGGCAGTTCCCCAGGTGTAATTTGTCTCCCCAATTATTTCTTTATCCCACTGGAAACCATGCGTAGGATGGAGGTACATGGAACAGTAAGCATTGTCGGAAGCTGTTAGGTCGAAAGCAGCAGGGTTGCATGGTGCTATATGGGCTAGGTTTTTGTCGAAGTTACGACTAGTGACATTATTCACGTCAGCTGTGAAGTAACTCTGATTTGCTTCAATGTTTTCGACAATCCCATCTGGCCTCCAGATTGCTATCCTTTGATGCATGGAGGATGGCACAGCTCCAATCCCATGGATCCATTCTCTTCCCAACAGCAAGTTGTAATTTGCCTTTGATGCTATCACCACAAACATGGTAGGCCTGGTGATGGATCCTACAGTCAAGTTTAGTTGTATAACCCCCAGTGTTGTCCCTACTTTACCTTCATAGTTGGACAACACCATATTGTGAGGCTTAGTGTCAGAGTCATCCTTTCCAATCCTCTTTATCATGTAATGAGGAATTAAGTTCACAGCTGCTCCACCATCTATCAGAATTTTGTTGACCCCTACGTTTTCTACCTTTCCTTTTATGAAAAGAGGCTTTAAGTGAGCCTTCATTGCATCATCTGGCTTTTCGAAGAAAGCATTTTGCTCTTCGACATAGCCATTGTTCATTATGTAGTAGCATACAGGCTTCAAACCTATGCTATCATCTAACATGTCATCCTCCTCGTCTTCGACTTCCATTATCCTGTCATAGTCTCTGGGCAGCACAGAAACCACATTACAGGTTACGTCGAAAGAGGCATCTGATTCTGAACTAAATTCATCTGTGACTTCTTCGTCCACTGGCATCCTGTTGTTTGTTTTCTGCACTTCTGTGGTGTCACTAGATCCATTCTTCTCAGGAGTTTCTTTTTCTGCCAGAGGTATCCCCTTGTTTGTGATCTGCACACATTTGCTGGATTCAGCTTCCTTCTGCCCAACCCTTTTGTGTTCTACAGTTTCCTTTTCAATTTTCTTCTGCCTTTGGAATCTTCTCCATTGGGATCTGGACATAGGATTCTTCCCCTTGTAGTTTTCAGAGACGTATTTTGGCTTTGCCTCCTTTTTAACTTCCATTGAAGGACCCCTGTTCACTTCAAAACTCTTCCATTTCTTCTGACCTTGGGCATCCCTTATAGGCTGAACCCATTTGTCATCATTTGGTCTGTTGGATGGTTTGTAGGTGTTGAAACGTCTTTCTCCTACCCCTTGACTGTGATACTTCCCTCTTCTTGGGGTCGAATCTTTCGTTTCTGGTTGGCGGGATTGTTCCCCAATTTCTTTTCCTCTGGGTCTTTTCTGTTGCTTCTAAGTCATCAGCTGCTTTCTTGTCGAACACAGCACTGCATCTTGGGCAAAGCATGACTTCTGCATTCTTCCTTTGACACCTCTGGATGAATTCGACAAGACTCTCATTCTCTTCTGGGTAAACCAGCTTCTGATGCTTCTCTTGACGTCTCTTTCCCTTGTTGATGTCTGGTCCTCCCTTTTGAGTAATCTCCACCATATGAATCCCAGCACTCTGTTCAGTTGTAATTTTCAATTTGTTCATTTTTTCGACTAACATGATTTCCTCAGGGATGTCCCCCTTTGACTGACTCACATTGCCTTTTGGGTGTAAACCCTTATAGATGTATTTGCAGCAGTGTGCAACCCTTTCGACAGGATGCTCTTCAGTTCTGATGATACCAATGTTTATTGGTTCGACAGTGGGGGAATTGTCATCAGTCTCTGCTGTTTTGCTCTCCTCTTGGTCAAGGCCCTCAGTGGCCTCTTTCTGGACAATGAGGGTTTTGTTACCCTCCTCTTCGTCATCCTTTTTGAAGGAATCTCCCCACCCTGTGGGTTTTATTTTGTTGATATCTGCTTTGGAGCTTGGTGGTGCTGAATATTTCACCATGAAGTCGAACTTCCCATTCGACTCTCCTAAAGTATCCCAGATCACCCCCTGCTCAGCATCTCTTTCGTAGTTTTTCTTGTCGAAGCTTCTTCCTACTTTGACTGCATTTCTTTCGTCGAAACCTTCAGTAGTTTCGATAACATTCTCACTGTCGAAGTCTTCAGAAGCTTTGACTTCTTTTTCTTCAGCCTGGTCAGTAGAATTATCACCTTCTTCCACCACATTGACATGGGTGTCGAAACCTTCAGCAGCTTCTATCATGGTGAAGTTAGTGTCGAAGCTTTCAGTAACTTCTACCATTTCAAAATTTTCTTCAGTCACGATCTCCATTTCGACCACATTTACCATTTCTGGTTCAGCATAATTGGCCTCTACCACCTGCATAGGATTAGAGTCAATCCTCATCTGCTGCTTGGCTTTGTCTCCAAACTTCAGCCTTCCATTTTGGATTGCGTTCTGGACAAGATCCCTGAAAAGGTAACATTGAGAAGTTTTATGACCCAAGAAATTATGGTATTTACAAAAACCTCTCTTTTTCTGTTGGTCTACAGGAGGCTCCTTAGTGCCTGCTGGTTTTATTAACTGACCATCTTTGACTAATAAATCAAATATTTCATCACACTTAGTGATGTCGAATGTATAGGTTCTTTTAGGGAACCTGTCATTCTTTTCCACTTCGACTGGATTTTTTCCATTCGACGGGGCTAAAACTTTACAAGAATATGGAGGGCCTTGTTTTAATTCTGCAAGATCAATTTCTTGCTGGTCGAAGATGACTTGTTCATTTTCGTCATAATCATCTTCTTGGATTACTCCTACATAGGCCACTCTTTCCTTCTTGTTTTTGTTTGATCTAAATTTTTCATTTTTTAGTCTTTCTATTTGCCTCACTCTGTCTGCCAGTTGTGCCATGTCTCTCAAGTACTGGGTATCCAGTTTCTTCCTTATGGAATAATCTAGACCCCCTGCAGCCATTTCGACTAGTTCTTGTTCCGGCACTTGCGTAAAGCATCTGGCTTTTAATAATCTAAACCTATTCAAATAGTCATCTATAGGTTCAGAAAACTTTCTTTTGACACTTGCCAACTCTTTCAAACTTATCTTGGTTTGTCCCATATAAAATTGTTCGTGGAACAATCTTTCTAACTGGGTCCAAGTAAAAATTGAAGTTGCAGGAAGTGATGTAAACCAAGTGAACGCATTTTTTGTCAAAGAACTTGGGAAATATTTCATCCTTAGGTTCTCATTATTAGCAATTTCTCCTGCTTCTATCAAGTAACGTGCCACGTGTTCTATGGTGGACTCACTAGTATCCCCTGAAAATTTTGTAAATTTGGGGACTTTCCACCTTGGTGGTAATTCTTGTTGTAAGACAAATTCAGACAAGGGGGAAGTATAACTAGGCCTTTGTAATCCTACGTTTACTCCATTTTGTGCCATTATTCTCTCGACCATGGTGGCAATATTATTTTCGACAGGCATGTTATTGTAACGCATTCTCTGCTGTAACACTTCGTCAGCATTTTGATTTCTCTGGACTATTATCCTTCTTGGTTCCTGTCGAATAGGCTCTTCTACATTAGGCTGTTCGACTATCACCTCTTGCCCCCTGGGATTTTCATGAGGATTTCCTAAGGGCCTTTGGTTTATAGTAAGTTCCTCTTCGACAGCCCTATTGGCAGGGTTTTGATTCAATTGCATCCTTTGCTGTGCTTGCGAGACTCCAAAAAAGTCAGCAATGCGTGCCATCTGTTCTGCCAATATTTGGTTTGTTTGGGTAGTGTTCTGTATTAAGGGATTGAACACTTCTCCCATCTGGTGTGTCAAAGCCTGCACCATATCATGATTGCTTTCATCCATCTGTTGACGAATTACTTGTGCAGAATGGTTTGTCATAGCGGGCATGTGGAAACCTGGTGGAACTTGGTTTATTCTATTTCCATTTCCACCATATCCTGATCCCTGCAATGGTGATGACATTTGAACCATAGCATCAGAGAATAATGGTGACGAATTATGTAGGCTTGCCATCATTGAAGTTGGCATTCCATATGGTTGTTCCCTCCCAGTCAAAGGCTGAGAATAATTCAGATATGGCCTGAATGTATTTCCCCCAGGGGGAGGGGTTCCCAAGGGTCTGGCGTGTCCCATGGTGGAAGAACTAGGCGCATTTTGGGATCCTGAACCTGTTGGTATGGAATCCCCCAAAGGAGGCCTAACTTGTTCTAAAACAGGGCCAGACACTGGTATTGTTCCTGACGAAGGGATAGGGTTGGAAACTGGTATTGTTTCGTCAGGATTATTTGAAGTATTTGGCAAGTTAGCCATGTTTCTTCTTCTTGTTCTCTTTGGTCTCTCTACGTCGATTACGGCTAGTTTACCGCTTCTAAGAATCATACAACGTAGCAAGGAACAATTTGTCTAAGAAGTTCTCTATAAAATTTTTCAAATGCACTGGTCCCACTGGGCGTGCCAATTTGTTCGCGGTGGTTTCTGGCGAACAACCTCTGGTTAACCAATTTCTTCAGAAAGTTGGGTTACTTGCAGGACCAACCATACAAGTCCTGGGATACATGTGCATTGTTTCTGTCGAAATACTCTTAGACTTTTGGTGACTAATTTTTGGTTTGTCTTATCAATGTTGTCAAAGTATTAAGAACTTTGATTTTGCAAGTAAAGTAAAGTTTGAATCTTAAAGACGAAACAAAGTTAAAAATTTAAACAAGAACAAAGAAATGTCGAAGGCTGTAAATTTGCAGAAAAAAGTAAATAACATTTAAAATGACATGAACTTGAAGAATAAACAAGTAATTTAAAATAACTTTGAAATATAACTGGTGTTTTAAACGTACATTGTTCCAAATACTAGACTCATTTTCTCTCACACTGGGTACTTAGAGCTTTTTACAGGAATTTTGTACAAATTTTTCACACACACATTCTAACCACAAACTATCCTATTTATACATAAACAAAATAACTGCTTAGAACGGAAAAACTATAACTAAACGACAAGTGTCAGCCTGCATGTAAATTTCTTCTCTGAAACCTCCATGTGTCCAACTGCCAAAGGTTGCAACCTTTTGAATTTGAATCTCTTTCTTTGGTGACGAAACCTTGCACCTCTTCAAACTGTCGAAACCCTTTTAAGGAAGAAACAACTCTTCCAACATCTGCCAAACCATATCTTTTGTCAACAACTTCTTCTGTCGAAGCCTTCAGTCACAAACTCTCCAAACTATTCTGCCAGAACATTATGTCTATTTCTGTCGAAACAGTGAAGCTTTAAAACCTTGTCAGCAATTCTTGGATTCTCCTCCTGATGCTATCCTTCGACAAGGATGACCTTAAACCCTGAATTTTAATCTTGTCGAAATTATGGGTTTACACATGGATGCAATGGTTTAGGCATATGGAGCAATGAGAAGAAGATATGAGAAGAAACGAACAAAAATCGCATAAGATCGCACATGATGAAAGTTAAGGAAGAATGGCATGTGAATATGAATGAAATGATTATGGGTCAGTAGCATACAAGGTATGAGATGCACTTAGAATGCATGAATAGGAATTAATGATTTCCATATAATTCATGTTATTATTTAGAGGAGAAGAGAAGCTAGTTTAAGTTAAAGTTAATTCACATAAGTATGCACTTTAAAGCACCAAAACAAACCAAATGAGCATGGTTCAAAAAATGACCTATGACTGGAATTAAAGACATACAAATGACCTATAATCAACTCTTAAAAGCTACCAAAAAATTCCTCAATCAAATGGCATGAATGCCTTCTTAACACTTAGGTTATGCGACACATAAACACATGAATCAACCTAGGATCTAGGTGACATGGAAAAATAGCAAAAAGCCTTTAAAAATTATGAAATTAAATCCCTGGAATGATATAGTCATTATATTACATTTTCCAAAAGGATTATACAAAATTATGCACTAAAGTGCCAAAACAATTCCTTGACTAGCAAGGTAACAAAACATGATCACCAAAAACAACTCCACAAAGTGGATCAAAACGGGCACTAAAAATTATGAAAAAAATACCTAATGAGCATCAATATGTCACAAATTACAGTGATTAATCACACACAAAAAATAGGTTTCACACCTATGGGGAAAAATCGATTTCGATCCCTTATGCCAAAACATTCCTTTTTGGGACAGCTTATGATCTAAAATCCAAATTAATTATTAAAACCACCCAAATCTGGAAACAAAAAATATGAAAAATTAATTAAGAGGATGAGGATCACTCATGAATTTTTCCAGAATTTTATCCCACCTAAAACTATTTTTAATAATTGCGACGAAACGGGCAAAAAAGTGGATTTTAAGGGGGAAGTGAAAGGAATCGATCCTAATGGTTCGTAACCTAATCCCTAAGCTCCGAAATCGACACAAACCAATATATATCACAAATATATCCAATGCCTCAGGTGGGAGGGCTCAATATGCACTTTAAGTTATATGATCCTAAGTCGCATACAACTAAAATGATGCATTAAAGTAGAGAATCGAGATTACTTACTTGGTCGAAGTGCCGATTCTTTCACATAAAAGAAATCCAAAAAAAACTTCAAGCCAAGCCTTGTAATCTCCCATGAGCAAAATAAATGCTTATCTTCCATAATTGCTTTGTGAAGATTCCCCATAATCGAAACAAAAACAACGGCACAAAATATCATTTGAATCCAAAGGTATCCCACAAATAAAGTGAAATACCAACCAAACGACCGTCGTTAAGATCTTTGCGAGAACCTTGCATGAACTCAACAAACGCATTAGAAACCAAAAAGAGGTGCAACCGGAAGTTGCACCTATGCCTCACAACTCCAAATCAAGTAGAAATATGAATATACGAGTCATGGACATGCATTGAAATTTACGTTTCAAAACGGGGCAGCACTTATGCTCTAACATAAACAACATGCAAATTCAAACCGGAATCGAACAAATTTACATGCAATGAATGGCAAATGATCAACAAACATAAGTACAAGTCAAAACAAGATCAATGCATCAAAATCGCACCAAACCGAACTTAAAAAGCCTTAAAACGAAAAAATGCGTCAAAAATCACCGACTCGGAATTGAACGAAAATCGCATGGTAACTTGCAAACGTGCCAACGGATTCAAATATGCAATCGGTTTTTGAAAATTCCGCTTGGAAGTGATACTTTTTGGCTGATTTCGTCGGCTGGCAGTAGCAAAATAGCCGGGAAAAATTGCCCGAAATCGACTAAAAAGTTCACCAATGGCTCCGAAATAATCAACAAAGTCAATTTACACTATTCACATTCACAAAAATGCGCTACGGTTAGGAAGTTATGACCAAAACATATTCTCGACACGCGACACATGAACAACATCAACAATTAAGCCTCAACCTATCCTATTTCAAATTTGCACATTGAAACAAACATGAATTTAAAAGTCAAACACTTCAATCAATATCAAGTTATAATAATTAGCTCTCTTAGGAATTTTGTCAAACACCTAACATTCACCGATTATTCTATGTCAACTTTACCAAGCCTTTTCAATCATGCACCACAACAATTATTAGGATAAATTAATCAAGAATCAATCAATAATCAAATCATGAATCAATGCATATAATCTCCACAAGATTAATTCAACTTCAAAATTCAATTCAAGAAACAATTCAACAATTATTCATGAATTAAAGTTTAAGAAGCTTACCGAATGAAGAATCGACGAAGAAATTGCGAATCCGAAGGAAGTGAGACGCGATCATGAACGGAGGAGAGGAGGAGAGGCCACGCGTCTGTCGGTGGCGGAAGATGGTGGTCTTACGGTGGTGAAGTTGACCGGAGGTGGTGGTTCGTGGCGGCTCGGCTACCGGAAGCTTGATCGGAATTGTTGTGTTCTTGAGTTCTTGATGAAGTTGTTGTTGTGTTCTTGAGAAAGAATTGAGAGAATGAACTTTGATCCTTTAGAGAGAGTTTGTGAGAGTTTTTTGGTGTTTGTAAATTATGATTAAAGTTATGAGACAAATTGTGGGTCAAAAGAATATATAGTGGAGTGTAAAATGAAAGGCAAAAGGTGGAATTTCGGCTTAAGTGAAAATAACAATATCTTCGGCAAGAAATTTCGACTCTGAGCCTTCCATAATATCGTCCGCCTCTGAATCACAGTTGCAACACAAAAATAACGGACGTCATACGATCAAAATCGAGTGCGATCGATACGTTTAAGCTGCAAGACGTCACTGAATAAGTTGTTTTTTCGGCTTATTTGGTGTCCGCTACTCGAAAATGTGACGAGGTCAACCTCTTCGGAGCATAATCTCGACTCGACTTTGTCAGAAAAGTTGTAGATCTATGAGTCAGTGACCTGGTGTTAAAATCTAAGCTCAACCGGACAAACGACGAGGGAGATATGAATTTTCTCGTGAAACCACTTTCAGCCTTTTTCTTCGGTTCAACACTTCAGTTTTGTGAAATAAACCAAAACGATAATCTTTGGAGCACCGTTCAAACTCGCATTTGTCTTTGAACTTGAAGAGGATAAAATTTTTGAACCAACGCTTCAAGAACGGGTGCAATCCGATGAAAATTGACCGAGTTATGAATTTTACAAAATCTGACAGACAATGCAGTGCATCAAAGAACCTTATTGGTAATTCGCATTTTCGAGATCCTTCCGCTTGGACCGAACCAAAACTGAATTCACATAATGAAGATAACATCTAAACGGAATTTTAGGCACCAAAACGACATCAATTCGATAAACGATCCAAGAGTTATGAATTTTTTAGTGTTCAAAACTCACCGGTTCAGCACTGTTTTTCACTATGTCGACTCTAAAGACTCGCACATTCTGAGATCTTCTTCAAAGAATTAGTTCTCGGTCAAAACCCAAAAGTTGGAAAGGATATCAAGACGGAACTTTTGGCATATGAGTCTCTCAGACATGTTGACCCAATAAGAAGTTACAAACTCTTGAATACCGCTAGCATAGTTAATCGGCGAAACCGAAATTTCAGAAACAAATAAATCCCGCCATTTTCCTTGATGAATTGGCCTCTGAGCCGAACACAAAAGTTGTAGAGAATAATGAAACGGTCTAAACTATTGAGTTTCAAGCCAAAATGAGTTTCCGAGCATAAGTTACAACTTTTGCAAACTGCACCATAAAACTGATATTCTGCTTAAACTCCTTTGAATCAACCGAGAACTTTTGGTTTCTTCTAAGATTCTTGTGCACGTTCCGCATGAAAAAATAAAGGTCGATCGCAATCTGTGAAAGCTCAAATGGAGATGTATATTCATGTATGTTTATGATGCAATTGTGATCTAAATGCAATGCAATGTATGAAAGGATATGCTAAATGGCATGAAAATGAGAGGGCAAATTTTGAGGTATTACAGGCCTCCCTCAAGGATGCTAGAGCTGTGGTGGATGAAGGTGGTTGTACTATTTGGGGTCAGCTTCTTGACATTCCTTACAAGTCTGACAAATTTGGTTTGGGTTTCACTGCAGAGTCCCAGAAGGCTGTTCGTCGTGCGCGTGCTGTTCGTATCACCAATCAGGGGATTATGAAAGATCAGATTAATGTTGTGGGTGACTTTGATGAAGACTATAACTTGGATGCTTGGATTTTTCCTACTGAGGGTGTTGGGCTCAATAATTGGAAAGCTGAAGATGTTATTCCTATCTCATTTAGTCAGGAGTAAATACTATTACTGTGTTGTTACTTTTAAGTTTGTAATTTTTGAACAATTAAACTCTTAAGCCTTCTGCCTTACCCGGGGCACAATGGTATGCTTGTTTCGGGATGTCATTTCATTTGCATACTTCATTCAATAAAAATCAGTGGACGTTTCGTTTTCGTAAATATTGTGTTCCTTGTCTTTCTTTTATTTTATTTTTTTCATCAGCTATGTGTTCTTACACACACCCACATCACTAAAATGCAGATCCTTATCCACCCTGGATCCTGTTGATAACAGTTCTACTATTGCCAATTATAATTTCGAGAATCCGATCTATCAAGCTGAAGATGGAAATGAGGACGATTGTGAAGTACCTGTAGAGCTTGCTAGGTTGTTACAACAAAAAGAGAAAGCTATACAGCCACATGAAGAGCCAATCGAAGTTGTGAATCTAGGAACTGAAGAAAACAAAAAAAAGGTCAAGATAGGGGCTGAATTAGAGGATGGTGTTAAGAGCAGATTGATTCAGATGTTACATGATTATGTGGAGATCTTTGCTTGGTCCTATGAAGATATGCCAGGGCTGGATACAGACATTGTGGTTCACCGTTTACCAGTGAAAGAAGATTGTCGTCCAAAGAAGCAGAAGGTTCGTCGCATGCGTCCTGAAATGTCAGAGAAGATTAAGGTAGAGGTGATGAAACAGTTTGATGCAGGGTTTTTAGCTGTGACTTCTTATCCCTCAGTGGGTTGCAAATGTGGTACCGGTACCTAAAAAAGATGGTAAGGTACGTATGTGTGTAGACTACAGGGATTTGAACAAGGCCAGCCCCAAAGATGACTTTCCACTTCCTCATATTGATGTTCTGGTAGACAACACTGCTTAGCATAAGGTATTCTCTTTTATGGATGGTTTCTCTGGTTACAATCAAATCAAGATGGCTCGTGAAGATATGGAGAAGACTACATTTGTTACATAGTGGGGCACCTTTTGCTATAAAGTGATGCCATTTGGTTTGAAGAATGTCGGGGCAACATATCAACGTGCTATGGTGGCTTTATTTCACGATATGATTCATCATGAGATAGAGGTATATGTGGATGATATGTTAGCCAGGTCCCAGAATGAAGAGAAACACCTTGATCATCTGCATAAGTTGTTTGAAAGGTTGAAGAAATACAAGTTGAGATTGAACCCAAACAAGTGTACTTTTGGAGTTAGATCTGGTAAGCTCCTGGGTTTCATTGTGAGTGGAAAAGGTATTGAAGTAGACCCTGCAAAAGTGAGAGCTATACAAGAGATGCCAGCTCCCCGTACTGAAAAGGAAGTTAGAGGTTTCTTGGGATGATTGAATTACATTGCAAGATTTATTTCCCAATTAACCGCTACCTGTGAGCCAATCTTCAAGTTGTTGAAGAAAGATCAGGTAATGGAATGGAATGATGAGTGCCAGATAGCATTTGATGAAATCAAGAGATATCTGCTAGAACCACCAATTTTGATGCCACCAGTTGATGGAAGACCCTTGATTATGTACTTAACAATGTTAGACAACTCAATGGGGTGTGTGCTGAGGCAACATGACGAGTCTGGTCGAAAAGAGCAGGCAATATACTACCTTAGCAAAAAGTTTACCGACTGTGAAACAAGATACTCACTGCTCGAGAAAACTTGTTGCGCTTTGGCATGGGCTGCTCGCCGACTAAGACAGTATATGTTGACTCATACTACCTTATTGATTTCGAAGATGGATCCAATCAAGTACATATTCGAGAAACCTGCTCTCTCCGGACGAATAGCAAGATGGCAAATGATCTTGACAGAATATGATATACAATATACTACTCAGAAGGCCATTAAAGGAAGTGTTGTGGCTGATCATTTGGCTCATCAAGCAGTGGATGATTATCAGTCAATGAGTTTTGAGTTCCCCGATGAAGACATTATGATTATTACCAAAGAACCTGGACAATATGACGGACCTGAACAAGGATCCCGATGGACTATGGTTTTTGATGGAGCTTCTAATGCACTTGGTAATGGTGTTGGTGTTGTGATCAGTTCCCCTGAAGGTTGTCATACCCCGATTACTGCCAGACTTTGTTTCTATTGTACCAATAATGTGGCTAAGTATGAGGCATGTATCCTGGGTATCAAAGCTACTATTGATATGAAGATTCAGTTCCTTGACGTGTATGGAGATTCAGCCCTGGTAGTAAGTCAGATCAAAGGAGATTGGGATACCAAGCATGATAATCTCATTCCTTACAGAGAGTATGTGTTGTCTTTGATCCCACATTTCAAAGAGATTACCTTTGGACATATTCCACGAAGAGAGAATTAGTTGGCAGATGCATTAGCCACCATGGCATCCATGTTTGAGATCAGCTGGGATGATGAAGCTCCCAAGATTACTATTGACAGATTTGAGAAGCCTGCATACTGCAATGAGATTGACACTGAAGAAGCAGAAGAGAAGCCTTGGTTCTATGAAGTGAAAAGATATCTTGAAGCTCAGGAGTTCCCTGAAGGGGCATCTGTCAAAGATAAGAAGTTTCTGAGGAGGTTTTCTGCTAAGTTCTTTTTGAGTAATGGGATTTTGTACAAACGCAATCATGATTCAACTTTGCTTCGTTGTGTGGATAAGAAGGAAGCAACTGAGATTATGGAAGATATGCATGATGGGATCTTTGGCACTCATTCTAGTGGACATACTATGGCAAAGAAGATATTGAGAGCAGGTTACTATTGGTCTACCATGGAAGCTGACTGCTATCAGCATTCCAGAACATGTCACAAGTGTCAAATTTATGTTGATAAAGTACATATACCTCAATCACCATTGAATGTGCTGACTGCTCCTTGGCCTTTTTCCATGTGGGGCATTGATATGATTGGTGAGATCAAGCCTACTGCTTCTAATGGGCATCGTTTCATCCTGGTTGCTATTGATTACTTCACAAAGTGGGTAGAGGCAGCTTCATTTGCATCTGTTACCAAGAATGTTGTGGCTCGATTCATTAAAAATAATCTTATATGTAGGTATGGCATCCCTGAAAGGATTATTACTGACAATGGCTCTAATCTGAACAACACTATGATTACTGATCTCTGCACGCAGTTCAAGATTAAGCATCACAACTCTTCTCCGTATCGTCGAAAGATGAATGGGGCAGTAGAAGCTGCTAACAAGAACATTAAGAAGATTCTACAGAAGATGACTGTCACTTACAAAGATTGGCACGAGATGTTACCATTTGCTCTTCATGGCTATCGTACTACAATACGTACTTCAACAGGGGCAACCCCATTCTCCTTAGTATATGGTATGGAAGCAGTTCTGCCCATTGAAGTTCAGATACCCTCCTTAAGAATTATGAAGGATGCAGGCTTGGATGAAGATGAGTGGGTTCAGACTCGACTTGACCAAATAAATTTGATTGATGAGAAGAGGTTAGCAGTTGTTTATCATGGCCAGATGTACCAGAAACGAATGATCAAGGCTTTCAACAAGAAGGTTAAGCCAAAGGTATATCAGGTTGGTGACTTGGTAATCAAGCGTATCATACTACCACAGGGTGATCCTAGGGGAAAGTGGACTCCTACATATGAAGGACCATTTGTAGTCAAAACAATATTCTCAGGAGGTTCCATGATGCTTACTACTATGGATGGTGAAGACTTCCCGCAGCCTGTAAATGCAGACATAGTTAAAAAATACTACGCATAAAAAAGAGACCCGCTAGGTTGACTGGCCTAGGCAAAAATAAGGGCATCCCGGCGAACCAAAAGGGTTCGGGCAAAAATTAGGGATATATATATATATATATAAAATGTACACCCGGCAAGTCGAAAACCTGAAAAGGCGGCTTGGGCAAAAAAGGGTATCCCGGTGGATTGAAAACCTGAAAGGGCAATCCAAGCAAAAGTTAGGGATTAAAGCGTATGCCTATGTCTCGTTTGGATCTCCCATGTAAACTCCAACCAATTGTGCTACCTAATTCAAGCTCGAATAGATAAAGACCAATCCAATCGTTTCCGTCTCGACAGCAGAAGATGAGATACTTGAAGATAATGGCAATAGTAGAATTGAAACTCAATGGGATTATTTCCCACATAGCTGATTTTCTTTGTTTTGTAAAAATTTTATGACAAATTCCTCTTACTAGGATTTCTGTCTCTTTGTACAAACTTTCCTATGAATAGGTCACTTTGTGATATAAATAAAATTTCATCTTTGAATCCAGATTTAATTTTACCCTATTTACATAAGCGAAACGTCCATTGGTTGTGTTTGAATGTATGTATGCTTTTGCATATGATTGATGTTTACCAGAAATGCATAAATGCTTAATATGATTGATGTTTACCAGAAATGCATGAAATGCAGTAATAGTATTTACTAAGGACGAACGAGGGAAGGAATTCAACGAAGCTTCGCCGGTTCATCCCACAAGACAGCTACAAATCCCCCAGTAGGGAAAATCCATCTTCATAAATACTTCGAGTTACATCTCCCCTGGAATTTATGTCCATCTCTTTTATCCTCAGTCGGGATACTCAGGAATTTATTCCTTCAATAGGAGTACGACGAACGAAGACGGGAGGTTATGGATACCATACTATCGAACGAAGACGGGAGGTTATGGATACCATACTATCGAACGAAGACGGGAGGTTATGAATACTATATTATCAAACGAGACGGGAACGAGTTCCTCATATTCTTCACTATATTATCAAACGAGACGGGAACGAGTTCCTCATATTCTTCAGCAACGAATCGGGATTTATTTTCCCTGGCCAGCAGTTGTTATACGAAGATATCTAGACGCTTCAGGCTGCACAATTCATACATACATCATCTACATCATACCATAACATACATATCCATAAGTACATAATACATTACCTAAGTGCATCATATTATGCATGCATACATAATGCATAAACTAACATTCTCCTTGCAGGATAGTTATATGCAGGTAAAACAATATCAACAACTTACAACGGGTCAGAAATGATCCATGCATTTGCTCAAGTTGTCCTTGAATAGCAGGCAAACGGTCTGTAAAAAGATCCATTCCCTGGTTCAAGACATTTTTCAGAAGAACAAATCTTGACGTTCTTTTGACCCTCAAGAACAAATCCTGACGTTCTTTTGGCCCCTTGAATAGCAGGCAAACAGTCTGTAAAAAGATCCATTCCCTGGTTCAAGACATTTTTCAGAAGAACAAATCCTGACGTTCTTTTGACCCTCAAGAACAAATCCTGACGTTCTTTTGGCCCCTTGAATAGCAGGCAAACGGTCTGTAAAAAGATCCATTCCCTGGTTCAAGACATTTTTCAGAAGAACAAATCCTGACGTTCTTTTGACCCTTAAGAACAAATCCTGACGTTCTTTTGGCCCTTGAATAGCAGGCAAACGGTCTGTAAAAAGATTCATTCCCTGGTTCAAGACATTATTCGGAAGAACAAATCCTGACGTTCTTTTGGCCCCTTGAATAGCAGGCAAACGGTCTGTAAAAAGATCCATTCCCTGGTTCAAGATAATTTTCAGAAGAACAAATCCTGACGTTCTTTTGACACTGGAGAATAGGCAAACAGTCTGTAATCCAAAATATTTCCAGAAGAGATAATCATCACAAGATTTATTCCTACTGGTCCATTCAACAACTCAACTCATGTTGCATAAATGATTCAGAGACGGCTTATACAAAGACCTAGTACTGATATCCAGTATCAACATAAAGACATCATCACATCCTGATATTTTAGATGGCATCTCTAAGCCCATCTCCAGTTCATCCTGATGGCATCTCTAAGCCCATCTCCGGCTCTTCCAAGTGGCATCTTCAAGCCCACTCAAGCATATACAACTAATCATCAGTATTACTCTATGCACTGGTAAGTGCAAATTTTTGGGCTTTTGTGTTCAATCCCCTTCAACCTTCCAGGTCACGAATGGCACATATACCAATTTAACCCCCCAGGTTTCAGAAAATTGAACAGGGGCAGCTCTTGCACCCCAAAATTTGCCTTCCACAAGACAAGACATTGTGTACTAAGAGGCTCACAAGGTTCACAAGGTTCACAAGACATCTCATGAGGTTCACAAGGTTCACAAAGTTCACAATTAGTCAGAAAGTTTGACAATTCCCTCAGACAATGCATCCTCCTAAGCAGTGCATCCTAAACTAGGGTTTTGACTTTAATCAGGCTAAATGGACTTACAAGACTTCAAGTGAGCTTCACAGCATCTTATATGTGTTCAAGAATCCCCATGACAAGTTTCAAGACTTTTTTCAAAGGTTTGCTCAGTCAGATGATCAGATAGGTTAAAATTAGTCAAAGCAGTCAAAAAGTCAAACTGAGGTCAACTATGGTCAAGCCAAAGTCAAACTTCATGATTTTTTGCCAACATCAAGTATATGAAGTAAAATTCATCACTTGATCAAGGGTTGATCATGATTCATCAAGGAGATTTCAGATCACCAAGAATCAAGAGTTTCTAAATTAGGGTTTTCACAGGAAAAGTCAACTGAACTTTGACCAGCCATAACTTTCACATGCTTCATCAAAAAATTTCCATCCAAAGCTCATTTTGAAGGAAATTGAATTCTCTACAACTTTGTGTCTCACAAGCCAAACCCAAAAATGCTTCATTGGGAAGGTATGAGCTAAGACATTATAGGTACTTTTAAAAGTCAACAAAAAGTCAACAACTTCCAAAGAGCATAACTTGAGAATGGTAAAAGATATGGACATGAGACCAAAGAGGTTGGTTAGAGAACTATTTAAGCTTTCCAAAATGTCCAAGAATACCCTCATTGCATTAAAATTGAAGGATTTGTGCCCTTGCAAAGTTGGGAAATTTTAGGGAAGTTTATGAAGCAAATAAGGCTTTAAATCAAATTTTTGCTAAATGAGCCCACCAAATTGCCATCCCATCTTTACAAAAACACCAAGCACGACCCAACCCACCTATTTTATGATTTTTTATTTTTTAATTTCATATTTATTTGAATTTTATTCATTAAAATACAATTTAAATTGAAATAAAATATAAAATCATATATTTGGAAAAGGATTTTGCTTCTAGAAAGTCATAAATATTATTTGGATCAGATTGATACACAAGTTATGAGGATTGTCCCAAAATAGCAATGTTATATCAAAGAATATTCAAATTTCATGACGTATCTTTTTCAATATTCAAACATCCAAAAAGTCCAAAGAATCATAACATTTTTTGACCTAATTTCATCCACTAAATATACATGAACTCATCACAACCTCAAGGACGAATTTTTGCAGTCTCTTACACCACTTTCAAACTTCACAAAAACCATAAAAAATCAATTTTCGGTTTCATCTTTGCAAGAGGTTTCAAGGTATTCTAAGGACACAAGAAGCTTCCTTGAGCTTCATTGAGTCTAAACCACCTCTTAAATGCCTCTGATCCATACTCATATGCATAACCCGAAGCATCCATGCCCTTAATCTATTTTTTTCCGATTCATTGAATTTACGTGTTTACAATGAGTTTTGATTATGTACTAATGTTTGTTGATGCTCATAGATGATTTCTGGATTGTTTTTGTGAAGAACCATGGCCGAATCATGAAAGTGCCATTGTTAGGGTTTGTATGGCCGTTTAGGGTTTCTTGATTGGACAAATATAAATGAAATCTAAAACCATAAATCAATTCTAATTAACCTCTGGATCATGTTTGTACATTTAATTTGATGAAATTTTGCAGTTTTATTGATGATTGAAATTCGTAGGTTTTGCTGCAAATAAGAATTCGCAGGAAAGCTTGTAACAAAATTCACAGCAAAATTCATATTCAAAAATTGGACATAATATTTTATGATTTGTTGTTGTTATTATTTCAGAATAACGTGATGGCTCAGTTGGTTAATGCGTTCGTGTGATGAAAGAAGGGTCTTGGGTTCGAATCGTCCCCAGGCCATTTGTTTTTTGGTTATTTTCCATAATTTTTGCAGGATAAAAATAAAAAGAATTGAACCTGTTTTACTATCACCAACGCGCAGCTGGTCCAGTGGCTGGCTTATTGGTCTAAGGAGGTTAAAGCCTAGGGCGTGGGTTCAATCCCAGCCCCAGGTATGTTCTTTTTCTCATATTTTCATTTATTTTGTTTTGTTTATATATGTTTAATTAATCTAATTAATAATAATTGTCTAAAACAAAATATTTATATTATTTTCTTGTATATAATTCAAAATCTTATATTTTAAAAATTCAAACTTTATTAATAAAATTATTTAATATTTATTTTATTGTATATTATTAGTATTGTATGTTTTTCTATAAATAAATTAATTATATTTAGATTAACTTATAAACCCTAATATTTTTATATGTAAAACCTAATTATTTTTTATAAACCCTAATTATGCTATAACTTCTTAATTTGTTTTTTTCTAAAAGTTAAATTGTATATATTTATTTTATAATTTGTTTATATTATTATTGTATTAAGTTTAGATTAAATAATTAACCCTAATTTATTTTTCTTAAAACAATTCAAAACCCTAATTTTATTTTATGATTTTAATTTCTTATGCTTTTATAATTATAATTCTTAAAATATTTCTAATATGTATATATATATAATTAATTTATTAAACTATTAACCATATTCATTAGTATATAATTATTATTATTTTTTTTTCTTAAAAATTCTAAAAAATAATTATTTATTTAAATTTGAACTTTTAATTTATATTATATTATTATGCTAACTTCTTTTTATTATATTTATTTTGTTTATTATTACTAACCTCTTTATTTATTTATTTATTATATGTTTATTTATTTTATTTATTTTATTATTATTATGTAATTGTACACATTATGTAATAGTTGTAGAATTTCTTATTATTTATTTTTAATTGCCATGGTTAGTAAAATAGGGAGTGTAAACATGTTTGTATTTAAAATTGAATTTAGATCACTAATTTGTAAGATAAATACTTGAATTTGTACACGCACACACGTAAGTCGATCTTGGATCGCCATCTCACATTCTTAAGGATACCTCTCATGTTGCCTAAAGAAAAAGGTCAAGTAAGGTGTATAAAGCAAAGTCCCTTATATAATTAATATCATCTAGTCCCTTAAAAGATAATAAGATCAAGTCCCTTCATGGTTGCCTTCGTAAATGATCTTGTCCCTTTCGAATAAAGATGATAAGTCCCTTCGGAATTGCTAAATACACCTTACAATTGCCTAATCACAGATGTCCCTTCACTTGTCCCTCACAACATCCAAGGTAATGACTACCTATTCCTTAATAATAGGGATAGTCTTACCATTTAAAGGATATTTAAGAACAGAAAAGATTTAGCTTAGGGTAGGTTTCTCTTATGTACTTGCTCACCTTTTCAAAACATTTCAAAAACACTTCACGTTTCAAACAATTTTCAAAACAAAGTCTTTATATATATCCGTACATGGATCATTATAAAGTACTTAAGAAAATTTCTAATCACACACTACACTTCTCAAAAACATTTTAAAGTGAGCTAAGTAACTAAGAGCCCATGGATAACCATGGATGTAAAGGGTGCTAACACCTTCCCTTTACATAACCTACCCCCCGAACCCAAAAATCTTTTAAGGTCTTTCCTGTTCTTTTATGCCCTTTCCTTTGGATAAAATAAAAGTCGGTGGCGACTCTTGCTATCCGCAACATAACTAAAGTCAGTTCTCCCACCGTGTTACAGCTCTGACTTTCCCATTGCACAAGGGAATACGTAGGCACACGGATCTCAATCCTTGCCGAGCACCCTAAGACTAAAATCACCCATTTTCCTTAACATATCGTTTACCATTAAGAAGACATTAATATAAGTTAGTATTCAGTCGCAGATTAGACTAAGAGGTTCCCGTTGGATACAACGGACGCAAGAGATGCTAATACCTTCCTTTTGCGTAACCGACTCCCGAACTCAGAATCTGGTTTCAATGACCAAGTTCACTCTTTTATAGGGTTTATCTATATTTCCCTTTTCCTTTATTAGGAATAGATTAAAATTAGGTGGCGACTCTGTTTGTCTGTTTTTTCCGCGTCTTTCGCGAAGATCGTATTTTTCGAGGTGCGACAGCGTCGAGCCAGGAAATGTCAATCCTGGGCACATAGTTCCAACACAAGACTTTGATGGATGAAGAAAGAGTAGCCAATGCATAGGCAATTTGATTCTCATCTCGTGGTATGTACTGAAGTTTAACCGTTGTGAAGAACGTCAACAGCCTTCTGGCATAATCCCTATAAGGAATTAAGTGTTCTTGATGTGTATACCACTTTCCGGTAATCTGGTTGATAACGAGGGCTGAATCTCCGAATATATAGAGGGTCTTAATCCGAAGATTAATGACCTCCTCTATTCCCATTATGCACGCCTCGTATTCCGCTTTATTGTTGGTGCATCCAAAAGCAATTCTGGCAACAAAAGGAAAGTGAACACCTTCAGGAGTGATAAGAACAACACCAACTCCACGTCCGTTGATATTGACTGCTCCATCAAACATCAGTTTCCATTTGGATTCAGGGTCAGGCCCCTCCTCTGGAAGTGGTTCCTCGCAATCTCTTGCCTTGAGGTACACGATGTCCTCATTAGGGAAATCAAACTTCATCGGTTGATAATCGTCTTCCAATGGTTGATGTGCAAGATAATCTGACAATACGCTTCCTTTGATGGTTTTCTGGGAAGTATGTTGTATGTCATACTCTGTTAAGATCATTTTCCACCTTGCAACCCTTCCGGTTAATGCTGGTTTCTCGAAAATATACTACTTGACAAGGTCCATTTTTGAGATTAGCAATGTGGTTTGGGTCAACATGTACTGTCTCAGTCGGCGAGCAGCCCATACCAAAGCGCAACAAGTTTTCTCGAGCAGTGAATAACGGGATTCACAGTCGGTAAACTTTTTGCTAAGGTAGTAAATAGCATGCTCTTTTCGACCAGATTCGTCGTGTTGGCCTAGCACACACCCCATCGACCCTTCTAACACAGTCAAGTACATGATAAATGTTTGTCCTAGAACTGGAGGCATTAGGATCGGAGGCTCCTGAAATATTCTTTTATCATTTCAAAGGCTCTTTGACAGTCCTCATTCCACCTGACCGTTTGTTCTTCCCTTAACAATTTGAATATTGGCTCGCAAGTGGCAGTTAGATGAGATATAAACCGTGAAATGTAGTTCAATCTCCCTAAAAATCGATGCACTTCTTTTTCTGTTTTCGGTGCAGGCATGTCTCGTATTGCTTTTACCTTTGCAGGATCTACCTCGATTCCCCTTTGGCTAACAATGAAACCCATCAACTTACCGGAGCGCACTCCGAAAGTACACTTGTTTGGATTCAACCTCAGTATGTACTTTATCAACCTATCAAACAGCTTTTTGAGACTGACCATATGCCATTCTTCGTCCCGGGACATGGCAATCATATAGTCCACATATCACTCAATTTCCTTGTGTATCATGTCATGTAATAAGGTTACCATAGCCCGTTGGTATGTTTCCCCAACATTCTTCAATCCAAAGGGCATAACCTTATAGAAGAATATACCCCATGGGGTAATGAACGTCGTTTTCTCCATGTCTTCCGGTGCCATCTTAATCTGATTATATTCGGAGAAGCCATCCATGAAAGAAAATACCGAGAACTGAGCGGTGTTATCTACCAGCACATCAATGTGAGGTAATGGAAAGTCATCCTTTGGATTTACTCTATTTAGATCCCGATAATCGACGGACATCCGGACCTTGCCATCTTTCTTAGGTACGGGCACAATGTTAGCTACCCAAGGTGGGTAACTAGTTACAGCAAGGAACTCGGCATCCCACTGCTTTTGAACTTCTTCCTTGATCTTCATAGCCATATTAGGGCTAGTTCTTCTCAACTTTTGTTTCACCGGAGGACAGTCTTCCTTTAGCGGCAGCTTGTGCACAACGATGTCAGTATCTAACCCTGGCATATCTTGATACGACCAAGCGAAGATATCCACATATTCATGTAGCATACCAATCAACTCCTTCTTTACCTTGGCCTGTAGACTAGCCCCAATCTTTATCTCTTTCCTTACATCCTCAGACTCAATGTTGATGATCTTTATCTCTTCTTGATGAGGCTGAATGACCCTTTCCTCTTGTTTCAACAACCTGACCAGTTCTTCCGGGAGTTCACAGTCTTCCTCAACCCCTTCATCAGCTTGGTAGATAGGATTGTCGAAGTCATGCATGGTCATAGCAGGAATGTTATCACGAGAATCCGGATGATCAACACTGCACAAATGATGTGCTTATTTCAGAATTTGTTGGTTTCATAAGAGACGCCAACACGCAAAAACACTGGAAAGAAAACATTTCCATTTTATTTGTTTTTGTGAAAAATTTTAAAACGAAAGAAAGAGAACACAATTTGCTTGAAAAATGTCCTTTATTTCATGGAAAAAGTAAATGCATTAAAAACTTGGTGGCCCTACATATGGATCCATGCACCTTGGGCAGAGTGCAAGATTTGACATGCAGTATGATAAAATGGAAACAAGAAAATTACTTTGACTGCCAAGTAACTTGAACGAAATCTTCAGCAGACCAGTTCCGGAGCTCTTCCCCAGGTGCGCGTGGGCGGATCCAGTCATCCAAGTCGCAGTCACTATCCACATCGGCATCTGTTGCACAAACGTTGTTCTAGTCAAGCATTCCAGCACTCGTGAATGCTATGGGCTTACTGTCGGGAGACCAACTGGACTGACCAGGTTGATATCCGAGACCGAACTTGTCATCTTTCTTTTCCACTTCCAATAGCTTGCCCCAACCTTGGGCCTTTTCGGATTGGACTACTTCCTTAGCTTGCTTGTAGGAGTAGATAGGAGTCCCTTCCTTCTCATTTCTCTGAACTACTGGAGACAAAGTGCTAACATTGACCGTCTCAAAAGCTTGGCAAAGTGTCTCATGGATCTCCCCGTCCATTTCTACATACTTGAAGGTTGATAGATGGCTTACGGAAATATCCTCTTCTCCGCACACAGTAACAACTTGGCCATCTACCACTTACTTCAGCTTCTGATGCACCGTGGATGTTACTGCGCCAGCAGCATGAATCCAGGGACGTCCCAGCAGACAACTATAAGCGGGTTGAATATCCATAACATAGAATGTACTCTTGAATACCTGAAACCCAATCTTCATTGGTAACTCTACCTCCCTGAACACGGATCTTTGTGACTCGTTGAAGGCTTTCACAATCAGATCACTGGGTCGTAAAGTGATACCATCAACGTTTAACTTCATGAAAGCCTTCTTAGGGAGCACATTGAGAGAAGAGTCTGTATCTACCAAGACATGTGATAGAATAACACCCTTACACTCCATGGTGATGTGTAAGGCTTTGTTATGATTACGTCCCTCAGAAGTGAGATCTCTATCTGTGAATCTCAACCCATGGCTGGCGTGTACACTGCCTACCATGGCCTCCAACTGGTTAACGGTTATCTCTTGTGGTACATACGCCATTTGCAAAACCTTTAGCAAAGCCTCCTAGTGAGCTTGAAAACACATCAGCAACAACAAAATGGATATCTTGGACGGGGTCTGATTCAGCTGTTCAACCACCTTATAGTCACTTTTCTTAATTATTCTCATGAATTCCTCGACTTCCTTTTCAAAAGTGCTCTGACTAGCAGCAGGAGTTGTCACCTCTTCAGTTGCTATATGTTTACCCTTAGCCTTGGCAGCAACCTTAGCTTCGGGACCACCTCTAAGAACTTTAGGAGCAAAGAGACGCCCACTCAAAGTAAATCCACCAATTCCTCCAACATTCACAACAGCCGGGTCAATTGTCGTTGTTTTACTTTCCATCTTCTGTCCTTTTACGTACACGTCTGAGCCATAGTGCCAAGGGATGGCTTTGTCATCAACATAAGGAACTGGTCCCGGAACAGTGATAGTTACTGGACTCACTTCTGGAACATAGATGGTCACCGACTCTCTTCAGATGGGAGCTTCAGCAGGATCAAAGTAAATTGTCAATGTAGATACACAATCTCCTTTGTGGTCAACTCTGTCGAACTGTAGGGACCCCTCATCAATCAAACACTGCAACCCAACCTTCAAATCCCCACAACTATTAACGGAATTCATGCAACCTTTGCAATCGAAATCACAACCTGGGAACACCTACCCTTTCAACAATCTGTCTTTCATGACTAACAAGGAAGTCTTCACTTCACCCACGTTCAAATTCAAGTTCAACCTCTCGCCATTATCGACAATGTTTATCCTGGCCCCTCCATGATTTGGAATGGGGTTTGATGTAACATTTGGAGGCGGTGCGAAATTAATTGCCTTCGAATCAATCAAGTCCTGAACTTTATGTTGTAACGCACTGCATTTCTCTGTTGAGTGTCCGGGGGCTCCTGAATGAAATGCGCATCTTGCATTAACATTGTACCCCACTGGAAGCTCTCCAGGTGGAGGCGGTGCTAATGTCCTTAATTGAATTAAATTCAAGTATAACAATATATGGAACAGAGTTGTGTACGTCATCTGGATAGCCTCAAGCACCTTGTTAGCTGGACGAGCTTTTCTCTGTTGATAGGGCCTTTGCTGATAGCTATTGCGCTGCGGCTGTTGTTGTTGCGGCTGTTGCTGTTGCACAGGACCTGTGAGGATGGTGACATCTGCCACCTACTCATAAGATCCTCTGTATCCGCGGCCCCGGCCTCGACCGTACACAACATTAGTTTCTCCCTCCCTTCTTCTTGGAGGTCCGCTGAAAGTTTTTCTCACACCGCTTGAGCTACCTGCACTACTATCCTGAATCTTCCCTATTTTCAGCAGAGTTTCAACCCTTTCTCCAGCTATCACGATGTCATTGAACTTTTTCGTTGAACAAGATGCCAGTCTCTCAATAAACACCCCCTGCAATGTTCCCATGAACATATCTGCCATTTCATTCTCCAACAAAGGAGGTTGCACTCGAGCAGCAAGCTGACGCCACCTCTGGGCATACTCTTTGAACCCTTCTTTAGCATATTGAGACATTGTCTGCAACTGGGTACGATTTGGAGCCATATCCAAATTATACTGATACTGTTTCACAAATGCCTCAGCTAAATCCTTCCAGTTTCGGATATTGACCCTACTAAGCTTCATATACCATTCCAAGGAAGCCCCTACAAGACTATCCTGGAAGTAATACATCCACAGTTTCTCATCATCTGTATGCGCAACAATCCTTCCCACAAAAGACTGAAGGTGAGTTTTCGGGAAAGCTATTCTATTGTACTTCTCAAAAGTAGGGACTTTGAACTTGTAGGGAATTCTCACCCCTGGCACTAAGCCCAAATCAGTGATATCAAACCCCAGAGAACTCTGAGACTGAATGGCACGAATCTGCTCAGCCATTTCCTCAAACCTCCTATTCATATCAACCATTTGGCCTTCCGCCTCATCCAGCAAGATGAACTGCTCGTCCTGCCCATCCATCTGCATGTTATTCACTCCATCGTTGATAATAGTGACCCCTGGTTGCACCACAGGGATTTCAACATAATGGGCGCCAACCCCATTACGATTACCCTCATTTGTTGTTCCATTGTTCCTGACTTGATTGTTCTCCACCATCTCGCGCAAACACTCTTGAGTTTGACCCATCCCAGCCATGAGGGTCATGAAGTTATCCATTCTTGTCCTTAGGTCAGCCAGATCCACTTGCATCTGCTTCATTGCTCTCTCTCTATTCACCTTTGTAGGGTATCTGTGCGTTGTTGGCTGTCTCTGAACCTTCTTGGGAGCTATAGTGCTTGAAAGTGACATGAACGTTAGAACACTGAAGAATTACCTGCAAAACAACAAACACATTATATGCATGCAATGTAACTATTCATGTTTCCACGTTCACGCATTGATATGCCCCAGTTCTGGTATTTTGACAGAAAATACTCCAGATGACTTTTGGAAACTAGCTTTTCAAACTCTTTTGAGGAGTATTCAGACCCTGATGGCTTAGACAAACAACTTTGCTCATTCAGAAACAGTAATGGGAAAGTATCATTGCATAACATGAACAAACTACCAACAACCAGAGTCATAGACATAAACAGAATTCCCTAAAGGGTTACAATTCAATACAAAGGACAGAAATATAAAGCAAGACTCCTACAACAAGCCTGTAGGTAGTCTGGATACAATCAACAATAAACTAAAACCCTAGGCTAAAAGGAATATTCAGGCTCCTCTTCTGCAGTCATCACCTTTGTCCGATTCTTCTTGACGCCTGTTCTCAGCTTAAGATCCACGATCTCCTTCATTGCTTCCTTCAGGGCTAGCTGGCTCTGCTCCAATTGCCGAGTCTTTTCCCTTCGTATCTTGTGAACTTGTTCAACCTCTTCTTTCTTGAATTCCATTTGCACCTCAAAGAATTCTTCCTTTTCTTTGTACTTCTTCTGCCCTTGTCCTCTTTGGCCCTGTAACCAAGTAATGGATTGACGAGCTTCTCTGAGGGTCTTCATAATCTTCTTACGCCATGCTTCTATTTTTGACTCTGTTAAACCCAATCTCTGAAAATGAGCTTCTCTCCCAGCAAACTCCTTTTCTTTAGCTTCTAAAGTAACCTGCATTATTCATAGCTTTTCTTCTACTTCTTGCTTGGCGTGATTGGCACGGTGATACAAGCTAGTCATTTCGGAGTTCTCAATCCAAACCTCATGCAACTGAGCTTCCAATTTCTTGTAATCTTCAAGAGAAACAGTGGTTTGTACCGGTACTTCTTTTGGATATAGTGGAGCCTCAACTGAGAATGGAAGGAAAAAGGTGTCGACCCTACCTTGTATCCAAGCAGCAAAATAGGGATAAGTCTTAGGTTCTACCTTTCCAAATTTTTTCTTACCCTCTCTAACCTTCATTTCCCAAGCTTGAGATACTTGAATAACCAACTACTCATTATCTTCAGCCGAAAAATACAGAGTCTTAGCTATTTCTTCATTTGATGGAGGATCCTTCAGTGGATAACCAAATTGTTTTCTAGACAACGCAGGGTTATGACTTATCAGTCCTTTTCTACCTAACAAAGGTACGTAGGGAAATTCACCACATCTTGTAATAAACTCCTTCCCTACCAAGTTTCTGCTACATCCCCAGGCTATATCATCAGATGTTAACCTCATTAATCTTCTAGCCCACTTCTAATATTGCTTAAGATCTTTGAACGGTCCTGACTTTGGAAGCTTCTTAGCAAACCACTCAGCGAATACGGGAGCATAACAATTTACATACCCTTTCTCTTCTCATTTCTGTGATGGACACCGAAGTACAAGTCTCCCAACAACGTAGGCACCAAGTTCCCTTTAATGAACAGGGTGATAGTCTCCAAGCTTACCCATCCTTTATCTCCTGGGAAAAGACTTATCCTGTAGACCATTAGTGCTAACAGCACACTGAACTCTAACCATTTCCCTCTTAGAGCAAACACATGGGCTTCTGTGATAAGAAAATCCAGATTAAATCCCTTCCCTTTACTAGCTTCCAATTCCATTTTCACTCGAAGCATACTCAAATGACAGGCACCTGCAATGTCCTTGTATAGGAGACGCTTCCCAGTAGCATAATAGGGAACACCATTCCTGATAGGAATCTTCAGGATATCAGAAATCTCTTCCATTGTAGGAGCCAAGACGTAGTCAGCAAACACAAAAATTCTCAACTAAGGGTCATAAAACTGCAACAAAGAATGAAGACTATCCCTCTGATCAACAGTAGGCTTATTCATGTAACCCAAGATCTTCCCATACCTACTTCTGAAATCATCTGAAACCCTGTCATTCATCAAGTCCACCAGTTTCTAAATACTCTCAATTTCGGGTTGTGGGAAATTATAATGCGCATTCCTTTTTCTGGGTATTTCTTGGACTTCTGTCATCTGAAGAAACAATGAATACCAGAACTGGGTATAAAGACTAAATGCTAACCTGAAATGGAAACACAAACAATTAATGCAAGTATGATGCGATGCAAATGCAATACATGCATATGATCAACAACTGAGACTGTCTGGATACGGAACACTGGACCCAAGTGACCAAGAACCAAGATCCTCTGAACAAAGCCCTGTGAACAAGAATTCAGTCTCAAAAAACCCAAAATCAGATATCAGATGACTTAAGAACTCCAAAATCCATGTAGCCTTATCAAATCATAGAACTGTACTGGCAATGAGGTATGTGAGGTCGAGGGTTCCTGCAAACCTGTAAACCCCTCCCAATCTCACAGGTGTGCTCCGGGTCAAACATCACGAACTCTCAAAGACGAATAGCAATAATACGTTCACCATTTCCGAGAAATGGCTCATGACCAAATCAGGGAATCGGTTTGGCATTATGTACTACTCAGGGAGGTCTCAGCGTGAGTCCGGAAAAAACAAGCATCCTTTATAAGTTCCCAGCTTCAAGCGTTGGAATCGAGAAACAATAGTACATTCATCCCGAGGGGTACAATACTATCGTCATACGACCAGATGCTTTAACTGAGTTCCTATAAAAGAACCAGGCCATCCTATGCGAGTTCCCAGTGGGCCCTCGGGTGCGAATGGGTTTGCCACAAAATGTGGTCTGCCACTGTCACCACTGGAGAGGGATGTTTCCACAAAGGTCCTCAATGATCGGTCCCCAGATGCACATAACTATCGAGGTTGTGTATAACCCCAGAAAGATTCCGGCATCAATACATTTCCAAGACAGTCGCAAGTCTGGGTGTGGAACTCACTACTACCAACATAGAAAGATGCCATGAAGCCAAAGTGATTGTCCACTCTAAGTCCTAGGGTGCACTCGAGCCCCGACTACGAGCTCATCTCTCAGTAACAATTCCCAATCCCACAAAAAAAAGGAAACCAGCATCCAGACGGTCCAGTAATATATGATGCATGAAAATAAATACTAAAAACTGTAAATAAAATTGTAAATAAACAACAGTAAAATAAACACGCAATAGCAAACAATCAACACCCAAAGAAACAGAAACACGCAAGCATTCGGATTAACTCTCAAGGGAACTAGAGATTCTGGTTCGATCCCCAGCAGAGTCACCAGTTCGCTCCCCGGATTTCCATCCTGGTACAAACGCGAAAGTGGCGCGGAAAGAGGTAGAGTTGCCAGCCAGGCATTTTTATCTCGAAGGAACGGGAATGATAATGCAGCACAAACCGAAGAAAAGAAAAGGAAAGACACAAGTCATGCGAACCAAAGAGACTGGGTTCGGGAGTCGGTTACGACCTGAGAAGGTATTAGCACCCCAGATCGTCCGCCGTACCCGACGAGATCCATGCTTGCAAAGAAACTGCTTTAAAGGGTGAAAGAATGAAAGCTGCTGCAAAAATGAAACTGGAAATGAGAAAGGAACTGAAAAAGAAAACGAAGAGGAAAAATGTAGGGAAAATAAAGTTGTGCTCGAATGGGCCCTACCCCGCTGCCTACGTACCTCATCTGGACATGAGGATCAGAGACGCCGTAGTTCCCCTAACTAGGGGTGGAAAGATTGCTTGTGTCTTAAGGTTAGAAATGCCTATGTCAATGCTCAGGTGTTGTAGGCTTGGATGACGAGTGCGTTACCGTCTTGCAAAATGACAAGTAGGAGCAAGTTCGTGGACGGAGCAAAAGAGATGAGAAAAAAAGTCCCGAAGGAGAGACGATTATTGTTTGTTTGTGTTCTTTAGAGTTTTTTTATTGGTGTGGTACAAGAAAATGAACTCAAACTCTCTTCCATGGAATGTGTACTTGCTACTACATTCCAAGATGGAATAATAGAACAAGCACACAAAGCAAGGAGAACTTATCCAAGACTTGTTTCCAAGGGCAAGGGCCTAAATTCATTGACTTGTTGAATTTATTAAGTGTTTTGGTGATTAAAATGAAGAAGTATTGTTTAGGGTTTTTTCTTGATGAAGATGACCTCATGATCCGACTTGTGCATCATGCTAGACAAATGCACTATTCCAAGATGGAATGAATACATATGCCCCATGGAATAAGGCTATTACACAAGAAGTCACTTCTTTCTTTATTAATGTTTTTTAGGTTTTGTTTTGAGATGAGAAGAGAAAGAACCAAAGGAGCAAAAGGAAAAATTCTAATGGGGAAAGACTAAACCTAATATTAACATGTAAAAGTGGTCCTAAGGTTAGTGAGGTTTCAACTATCCTAAGAAGAGGAAAGAAGAACCAAAGAGGAACAAAAGAGAGGAGAAGAAAGCTAGCAAGCAACTTACTCCTCTAAAGGAGATAAGTTGCTCCTAAAGGGAAAAAAGAGATGGCATCACATGATGGCATAAGGCGCATCAAATCACAAAGAGAAAGCAACTTAAAAAGGAAAGATGAAGAGTTGAAATATGGATAAACATCCACACTTCTCTTACCATGATCACCTGAAAGTGTTAGCAAAATCCAGCATATGTTCATCAACAAAAACTCATGGAAATGGCATGCTCAAAGCTCACATCAACAAAGATCAAATAACATGTCAAATTGTGCACACAAGTATTTACGTGTTGAGAACATGGAAGCATGCATCAACCAGCAAGCAAATCAACCTAAACAATCATATTCAATGATCATACAATGATCCATGGCAATTAAAACATGTAAGGGGATCAAACAAGCTAAAAATAGCTTAAAAAAGTCATTCTGCTTCAGTGTTAACCGGTTAACCAAAGCGTTAACCGGTTAACCATGTCAAACCTGCAGAAAACAACACAGAAAACAGATGCGTTAACCGGTTAACACTGTCAAAACAACAACAATTCTTGCAGAAAATCAGCTCAAAACCAGCTTATCCAAATAATCACACACCAGACCAACAATCAATTATGCATGAAATAAATGGATCAATTCACATTAATTAACATTATTAAGCTTATGAATATTAGCACATGGATCCGGTTACAAATCAACCAATCAATTCAAGCAACACAGGAAAATACACAAGCACATGGTGGATCTAAAGCACAAGCATGCAAATAAGCTAAAACAGAGCTAGATCTGAATTTAACCAACCTACAAAGTTGAGGTACGCTTTGGTAATTGTTGTTTGAGCTTGAAATAAGAGATCTCACGGAAAACTTTGAAGATCCGGCGTTAAGCTTCACATTCCATGCAAAATAAATGTAAGCAAAGGGTCTTGATGCAGAATTTTGGATCCAAAAGCACTTCTAATTCCCAAACCAGATCTGAATCACCAATTAAACCAGCAAAATGATGCAAAGGAGCTATGGATGGAGGTCTAGTTCTAAGATCTACACACCTTAAGGCAAGGTTATGTGATCTTCAAAGAGGAACTCTTAGTGAATTTGGAAAATGTGGGAGAGAAGATGAGAGAATAATGAGAGAGATGAGTGAAAATTTAGAATGAGAAATGAAAAAAATGAGGGAGCACCCCCATGATTTGGAGGGAAATGGATTAAATATGGTTTAGGTTTGGGGCCCAAAATTTAGGCTTGGGATCCAAAAATATGGTTTGGGAAAGTGATTAGGATTTAGCAATGGAATTAGGCTTGGATTAATGATCTAGATCCTTCTCTTTAATTCAAATGAATAAAAAATCAAAAAATTGGAAATTTGGAGCCAAAACACATGCTGAATTTGCTGCTGGAATTCAAAATTCGCAGCCGTTAACCGGTTAACCAAAGCGTTAACCGATTAACGCCAGTGAATTTTGAATTCTCCCTCCTTTTGGTGGGAAACATCAAGAATAATCCGGCGCCAACCGTTCTGACCTGATTTTGATCCTCAATCCCTTTTAAGGCCTTGATCATAATATCAAACTTGTAGCATGCTTTATGAGCTTTGAATTTCCCGGATGACTGATCATATGCCTTATGCTAGAACATGTGAGTGTTATGCTTCATTTTTCTATGCAAAATGTTAAGGATATGACATGCTTATGATGATTATGATATGATAATGATGCTAAACAGAAGAGGGCAAAATTGGGGTGTTACAGGTACTTTCTTAGGATGTCTAAATTTTTTTCGCTTTCGAGTTGTCCTAAGTCTGCATTCACTATAACTAGTCTTCTAAGTTCTGAATCCATGAATTCGTATCTAAGGTTGTTAGGTAATGTCTTAAGTTCAATATCAGGGGTTTTCGGGCATGGCATTTGATCAGGTGTAAGAGTTAATCCTTCAATTTAGTTTTTGTCCTGATAAGGTTCTTTTGAGGTATCTTCTTGGAAGATCTCAGGAGATGGGATTTTCATTATATCGGAGTAGGTAATTTCTTCTTTTTCCATTTCTCGTCTACATTCGTCAATGACGTCGATGAAATAACATGTATCGTCTATGGCTAGAGCTTGGAGAAATTGGGTTAGAATAAATTCGACTTTTTCTTCTCCTACTTCGAATGTCAGCCTGTCTTTCTTTACATCAATGATAGCTCCTGCAGTAGCTAAGAATGGTCTTCCTAGTATAATAGAGGTTGTAACATCTTCCTTAATGTCCATGATTATGAAATCAGTTGGGATGTAGATATGACTTATTTGTACGGGAACGTTTTCTAGAATGCCTAATGGGAATTTAACTGAATGATCAGCTAGCTGAACTGACATCTTTGTTGATCTTAGTTGTCCCATATCCAGTTTCTTGCAAACTGATAGCGGCATAACACTTATACTTGCTCCTAAATCACATAAAGCTTTGTCTATGATAAACTTTCCTATTACACAAGGAATAGAGAAACTTCCAGGGTCCTTCAGTTTAAGAGGTATGTTATTTTGAATGATTGCGCTACACTCAGCAGTAAGTGTAACTGTTTCATTCTCCTCGATTTTATTTTTGTTAGATAAGTTTTATTTTAGGAATTTAGCGTATGAGGGCATTTGAGTAATAGCTTCTATGAAAGGTATGTTTTTCTCAATTGATTTGTCAATTGATTTCTCAATTGAATTTAGCGTATCATTTTTCTCAATTGATTTCTCAGGTTGTTGGTACATGGTTGTGTTTTCGGTTCGAGGATCGGTAGGTCCGTCCAATTCTTTTCCGATCCTTAGTATGACTACATTCGCATGACCCTTGGGATTTGGTTGTGGTTGTCCAGGAAAAGTTCCAATTGGGGCAGCAGTGGATGCTTGTTGTTGGGCTACTTGAGAAATTTGGGTTTCTAACATCTTGTTATGAGTAGCTAAAGCATCTACCTCTGTCACCAATTGCTTAATTTGTTCACTAGTATGGATGTTCTGATATAGGAAGTCCTTGTTTGTTTGAGCTTGGTCAGCAATGAAATTTTCCATCATCAGTTCGAGGTTTGATTTCGTAGGAACATTTGGATTGGGTGCAATAACTTTCTGATATCCTAGCGGTGCAACTGGTGCTTGATTAGGCGCATACAAGGTGTTGTTATTCTTATAAGAGAAATTCGGGTGATTTGTCCATCTTGGGTTATAGGTGTTAGAATAAGGGTTTCCTTGAGCATAATTTACCTGATATGTGGCTAATCCTACAAGTATTTGACATTCAGGTGATGCGTGTCATGGGATTCCAAAAATCTCGCAATTTGGAGTTATGGCAGCCACGATGGCTGGTGGTGTTATGGTCAAGTTATGGTCGCCGCCGCCGTGCGTAGAAGTTGATGCATGATTATTGATTTTAGAGACAAAAAAATGGCGTGGAGGGTTTTTACATCACCGTTTCTCAACAAATTTCATTTGTACAATAATAATCTCACCCCCTTCTTCTTACTTCACAAAACAAGGTACTTACACTGCTGTAGCTTGAATTATATTTATGGTCATCAACATGATTTCATAGTTCCTTTTACACTAGGCTGCCAAACCTTTCATTCAGCTACATTTTAAAAGTTTAATCATAAGGCTGTAGACCAACTTCAGGATTCTCAAAATTCCCCAACTGCTAATGGTGATGTCAGATTTATAAGGAAAACACTCAAGGGTAAAAGAGCTGTTGTAAGATGGCTTAAGTTCTTTAGGTTTAAGAAGAAGAAAGAGTTTCAAAGGATGACCACAGAGGAAACAATTTTATACAAGCTATTCAAGGTCCCTTCTTTTCCCCTCTATTTGTTTAAACAATCTGATGATTTTTATGTATATTCTTTTTCATATTAGTATTTTACATGCTACACGTGCCTTATAATTGGGATTTCAATTTCTTGTTGCTAAGGGGACATTGTTAAATGTTCTTAGTCTTAATTACTTGTGATAAGATGTTTTTCTATCAAAACTATAAGAGTAGGGTTTCAATACTAAACAGAGAACAAATAAAATTATCTAAAAAAAAGTAAATTAAAAGATAAGATTTTTCATTTGATTGATATCTCAAATGTTCAAATGTGTCAAAGACACTACATTATATAACATCAATAATGGATAATAAAACTAAAAGCCCATCTTAACACTATTTGAAATAAAGGCCCAACTAAGATATATTAAAATTAATTTCATATCCTATCATTACCAATTCCTTCAAAAACAACCTTGTCCTCAAGGTTGTAAAACTTTATGGTTGTAAAAATTTTCCTGGCTCATATGATTTCTGCAATAGATAAGGCAAATAGTTCTACCCAAATGCTCATACCACAACATCAATGAAGAAACTGCTGATAACAGTGGCCACCATTTCTTTCCAGCAAACTTTTCTAGTGCTTTCAAATAAGCATCATTTTCCTCATAAGAGTATGGGGGTGCAATAAGGGTAATGAATTTTTCACAATTGGAGTACTTTGCATCCAAAGCCAATGCAATTACATTTCCCATAGAGTGTGAAACAACCAGGATGTGTCCCATAGAGTGTGCAATTACATTTTAGAAACACTGTATGTGTCCAAAATGAAGAACACATAAATCCATGTAAGAATATCACATTAGCATCATCATTGATCTTCTCTTGGAAGGTATAAATAATAACATAAATATAAAGCTCTTCCAACAGTGGATCTATATCAGAGGATCCTAAGTTAATGACGACCGTCTCAATAAGTTCGAAAGAAATGACGATTCCGATGTTGTGTTTTGGCTGCAAAAAAGTTGTGTTTTGGCTGTAGAGACCCCAATTAGTTGTTCTGAGGCGTGGATTGCTGACGAAAGTGTGATATTTGCCTTGTCCAAATCTCTAACCCCAGCCTTAATAGCAAATCCCTTTGTCATTAATAGTTCAATTATTCTTTTCCCAGTGCTACCAGTAGGGGTGTCTTTAGCAATTCGTAGGGACTATCATCATTTTTACCGAAGGGTCATCGAGGGACGAGATCATTTATTCGTAGGCAACTTCGAAGGGACTATGATCTTTTAAACTTTGAAGGGACTTGATGATTTTTTCGTTTGAAGGGACTTTACTTTTAAGACACCCCCATTTTCGAGGTACTTGACCATTTGTTTAAGGCAACCAAGAGGGGAACCCTAGAAAGTGCAGATGGAGATCGTAGAACGATCGACTTACGTGTGTGAATCTTGTTTTCAGATATTTATATTGATAATTAGTTTTCTAAGCTCATTATTCAGTTAATTTTTTTCACACCCTAAATTACTACCCACACAGTTAATATATAAAAAAATGGCAAAAATTAAAAGGCAGAAAATAAAATTTCCTACGTTATTACATGACTTAGGGGAAGTTACATAATAATAATGGCGGAAAATAAAACCTAAAAATTACAAAGGCAAAACAGTTACATAATCAGGCAAACAGTGAATAAATAACATAAAAATGAGTGAATAAATTAGAAAAAAGTTTGCAAATTAGGTTAAGGAAACAATTAGGGTTAGGGTTTGAGAAAAATTTTAAGGTTTAGGAAAAATTTTAGGGTAAAAATTAGGGCGAAATTAGGGTTTTAAGATAAAGATTAAGGCTAAATTTTTAGGGTTTAAAGTTTATGAAAAAAATTAAGACTTATGTTTAAAATTAAGGTTTAGGGAAAAAAATTAAGGTTTATGAAAAAATTAAGGTTTATAAAAGTTTAGGTTTCAAATTAATTAAAAAACATTAAGGTTGTAATTTAAAAGAAAATATATAATTTGATAATAATAAAAGAAAGGGAGAGAAATAACCTATTTGGCAAAATATGCCATATGGGAGGATTGAACCCTTTCCCTTTGCCTTGCCAATTCTCTGGCTTGCCACTAGGCTACACTCCTGCATCTGAATAAGTATAACAAATAACTATTATATAATAAAAATGAGAAAAAACATGTTAGTAAAAAAGATAAATTAAGGTAATTAAGAAAATTAGGAAGAACTCATGTTTTTTTGTCAAAATGTTGTGGCCAGGGTTTGAACCCACACCCTTGTTCTTCAAGACATAACTTCCCAGCCACTGGACCAGCTGCGCGCAGGTGCTAAGAAACATAAACACAACATTATATAATAAAACAAGTAATAAAACAAAATATATGAAAAAATGGTTGAGGCTGGGTTTGAACCCATGCCCTCAATGTTACCAAACATGCGCCTTACCGCCAAGCCACTGATGCACATCTGTTCACATAATCAAACAAATGAATAAAATATAAAACAAGAAATTTAAAAATTTTCAGCGCGCCAAATCCACTTCATCTTCTTCCTCTAGACCTGCAATTTTCCCTTGTTTTTTTTTTGAAGTATGAATACCCTTACCTTGTGCAGAAAATCGTCCCTCGCTCTTGTGGTCATGTTAGGTATTTATAAGGATGTAATTTAGGGTAGAAAGAATGGGCCTTGGGTGCATGGATTGGAGTTACTTGTGAATGAAGAAACAATTTATCATAATTGTGAAAAAAATCAAATTAAATCATGCCTTTTGAGTTTGTACGAATTTGGAAGGGTTAAATCACTTTAATAATCATATATTTGATCTCAAAATAAATTTCACACCAAATATTTGATTTTATATAATTTATTTTAATTAAAAATGATTTTAAATGATTAAAATAAAAAATAATAAAAAATAAATAATAAAAATCAGAAAATATGGTCATTGGGTCTTGGATGGGCTTATCTTTGAGTTTGGATTGGAATACTATGGGACCATTTGACAAAATCTTGACTTTAGACCCTTTTTGCTTCATAAACCTCTTGAAAATTTCCCAACTTTGACAACCATTTTGGTCCCATGTCCATATCATTTACCATTTTCAAATTATGAGCTTTGGAAAAAGTTGACTTTTTATTGACTTTCAAAAAGACCTATAATGTTTTGGCTCATACCTTCCAAATGAAGTTGTTTTGGACTTGGTTTGTGATACACAAAGGTTTTAGAGAATTGAATTTCCTTTAAAATGAGCTTTGGATGGGAAATTTTTGATGAAGTATGTGAAAGTTATGGCTGGTCAAAGTTCAGTTGACTTTTCCTTTGAAAACCCTAATTTAACAACTTCTGATTCTTGATGATTCTGAGGTTTCCTTGATGAATTATGATCAACCCTTTATCAAATGATGAATTTCACCTCATAATATTGATATTGACCAAAAATCTTGAAGTTTGACTTTGAGTTGACCACAATTGACGTCAGTTGACTTTCTGACCAAGTTAACTGATTTTTAGGTATCTGAGCATCTGACTGACTAAACTTGTTGGAAAAGCTTTGAAACTTGACATGAGGATTCTTTAAGGTATATGGGATATTATGAAGTCCACTTGAGGCTTTGGAAGTTAACTTTGCTTGGGTAAACTCCAAACCCTAGTTCTAAGATCCATTGTTCAAGAGGAGGCTCTGTCTGGTGAAACCTTCAATCCTTTTGACCAATTGAGAATATTGTGACTATTAAGAGACCTATTTAGACACATGGTCTTGAATGTGGGAGGGAAAATTTTGGGGTACAACAACATCCATCTTAGCATTTACGTGATCGAAACTGCTCACTTTATACATTTCTCCTTTAGTTTGGTTCTTCTCTACAGGTGTTCTCTCTCCTCCCCATAGACAATGGTTCTAAGCCATGTTTTTAATGAGGCTATAGGCTTATTCGTAATGTTTATCCATAAGAGCACCGCCCGCGACAACATCTATTTTCATCCTAGTGTTGTATATAAGTCCATTATAAAAGGTTATGATGGTTACCCAATTTTCAAACCCATGGCGTGGACATAATCTTAACAGGTTCTTGTATCTTTCCCACGCTTCATAAAGTGATTCAACATCTTTTTGTCAAAATCCGTTACTTTAAGCTCTCAGCATAACTGTCTTGCTTGGCGGGAAATAACGAGATAAGAATACTTTCTTTAGTTCTGCCCATGTCGTGACAGAGTTGGCTGGTAACGATTGTAACCAAGCCCAAGCTCTATCTCTTAAAGAGAACGAAAAGAGTCTTAGTATAATTGCGTCTTAGGTTACACCATTTTCTTTAATGTTATCTGCATATTATATGAACCTCGTCAGGTGTTCATTTGGATCGTCTGTTGGGTTTCCAGAAAACTAGTTCTGTTGTACAGCTTGCAGCAGTGAAGGTTTGATTTCAAAATCGTTTCAGGTTATGGATGGTGCGGCAATACTGTTGTGCGGTTCTTGTTGGTTTGGAGTCGCATAAAACTTGAGTGAACACGGTGCTCCATTTTCGACCATTATTTGGTTCTTCAACTGGTTATGATATAATATTTTCAGGAATAAAGGTTTCGTTGGGTTCGGTTTGGCGTCTCGAACTTATGAATCATTATACTCCGTCGATCAAGGGTTCTAAGTCTTCGTCGAGAGTGAGTAATGGGCATACAATCGACAAAGAATAGATAAATTTTTTGCCTTAGCCTAGACGATGTAACAACTTAATGCACTATTGACTAAATCTAAGTCCCCAACAATGGCGCCAAAAACTTGGTGGCAGACTTTTAAGTCTAACGGTTACTAACTGCAAGTGCACATTCTTTCACGTAGTAATAAAAGATATCGATCCCACAGAGACTCGATAATCAACCTAGTGTTGTCGGGTGTTGCTATGTTTAGCTAAGGCGAGCGATGTTTTTAGTTTTAAAAGGTTAAGATTTAATTAAATGATAAACGTATCGGTACATAATTGATTCGCCTTCGCGAATTCAATAGAGGGCCAACTTGTTAACGTTTATTAAGTTATCTCTCTGTAGAAACTCTCGGTTTAAAAGTCGTTGACTCACACTCTCGTGGTCTTTCCTATTACTATACTCCTAAGTTCAATTGAGCGCTCTCGCTGTGCCAATTCAAGTTAGAAATATTTTTTGGAAACCTAAAGGTTCTAATTGGTTTTAAAGCGCTTTTGCTGTGTTTAAAACTAATGCCCAATTTCAGCTATCTGATTAGAATCTCACATTCCCGTGGTCTTAATCCTAGTCTTTTATACTCTCTTACTCTCGTAGCGAAAGTTGATTAAAATAAGAAATCGAAGCCAGGAAATAACTTAATCTAAAATATTAGCCTAATTCTACAAATTCGTTCCAGTTAGACAGTTACATACCAATTAACGGTTTAGCCAGACATATTAAATAAAGTAAGGTAGAAGGAGAAGAAATACATAATATAAATAAATGCGGTAATAAATAAATAATTAAGCATTAAAATTAGAAACCTGGTTGCAATGTTCTTGATCAACCAAACTTCGAAACTTGAAACAAAAATAATTATGTAGTGGTTGGAAACAATAAAAATGGTGATAGTTTCCTAATGATGGAAACTATAACTAAGGTTTGGTAAAGGAAAATAAAAACAAATGAATACTGAAAATAAATGGCGAACTTCGAACGAAATAAAAAATGCAGAAATTGTACTGATCGAAGCTCTCTCGTGCAAATGGAAGAGACCTCTATTTATAGGTAGTGGCATAGGGTTTGTTGAGAAATCTTGGGCCTGGACTCCGATTGGGCTTGAGACTGAGTTGTATTGACTGAGTTGATAAGGGTGGAGGAAACTTCTCTGGCTTGAATGAAAAAAAACCTCATAACGGCTCTTTCATTTAACTTCTGTTTCGTCTGTTACGTATTTTAGGTTTTTTGGAATAAAGACTTGAGACGATCGTTCTGAATATGAGACGGTCACCTTGGAATTTAAGATGGGCAAATTGGCTTTGAGTTGGGCAACTTGAATGTGAGACGCCCGTCACACAGGTATGATGTGCAGAATGGCATTTTCTTGCTCTTTTCCTTCTGTTTTTACCTCGTTTCTTGTCCAATAAGCTTCCTTTTACACTTTTGCCTCCAAATGTCATGTCTGATCAAATGTCTGCAAAACATATACAGTTCACGCGTAATATCGTCCAAAATAGTTAAATTAATATATTAAACAATCAGAAATCACAATAAATAATCGATATGAATTTGAGTTACCAGTCACTGCAACCAATAAACTCTCATTTTAAAAACCTAAGTTTTCCACTGAAGTAAGACTGTCCCGCCTAATAAAAAGTTGAATATTTTGGCAAAATTTCATACTGCAAGTACAATCCAAATTTTTATGTCTTGCCCGATGATAATCCTTGAACTCTATAAATACTAAGCTCTTTTTTTTTCTTCTGTATCATTATCTTTTATCTTTAATAAAATTCATAAAAATACCTCTCAATATTGATCTAAACACTCAATATGCTGATCATGAAATGATGAAATGCAACATAGGATCTTCCATTAATCTAAATGATCCTTCTTTAAGTAATCTTCACTTGTCTTTTATGGGCCTAAATGGTGGTTCAACAAATGAAGAAGACAATTGTGAAAATGAATTTGAACATGGAGTTTTTAACCATGATGAGGATATTGATGTTGATGCTCTCTATTCAAATGAAGTTCATGCCATGGAAGGAGGTGGTATGTTCTATTAATTTTATGATGACATTATCATGTTGGATAATCTTGGAACAACTTAATTAATTTTTTTTATATTAGCTGATTTTATTAATTGTATTTTTTTTTTTACATTTTAAATGTAAACAATTGCGCATGCTCGATGGGTACCCGGACGGATAGGGGTGTAAGCAGATCATATAAAACCAATTAAACGATAATCCAAACCAAACCAAACCAGAAAAAATAGATTGTTTTTGGTTCGATTCAAAAAACGAACCAAACTAATAAAAAACGAGGTGGTTTGGTTCAGTTTCCGGTTTTAGTTTTTAGGAACCCCAAATCGATGAACCAAACTAATGACTTTAAATACATACTTAATCTTTTATTTAGCCAGTTAATAAGCCCAAATTTTGTATCGGTCCAACATTTCTCTATCTCTGTTTACACTTCCATTCTTTGAACCAAATATGTAGCCAAAACCAAAATCCAAACATAAAAAAAGAAAAGAAAACATAAGCCATAAAAACTTGCTCTCACCAAACTGATGCTCTAGCTATCTGTCACCGTTATTTCTCTCGCCATTGTCATTCTTATAGGTTATGATTTTCTTATTCATCTTTAAGTTCTCTTTGTTATTTTTCATCTTTTTTATCTATTATGTTTCTTCTTCAACGAATTTCCTTATAGTCTGGTTACAAAATAGTTTTGACGCGTGTTTAAGGTGTGCAACATGTTAATTTATGTGTATTAAAACCTTTTGACTTTATTGTTGTGTTTTATTTGTTAAACTTTCAAATTTTTTCCCAACCTTTTTCATGACTAGTGTACACTTTTGTATTCGATAGTGAACTTATTTCATGATGCAATGAAAATCATGTAAATGTTTTGTATGGATTAAGAACAACTTGTAAGTTGTTTGAAAAGTAGAGCATGAAATATATCATATGGAATGTATTATTTTAAAAAATAATAGCATAAAATACATCGAACAATATTATAGAAAATGATACAAAAATGAATATAATGTTTAGAAAAAAAAAGTGTTGTAAACCGATCAACCAAACTAAATCGAACCAAACCAAACTAGTTAGTTTGATTTGGTTTCAATTTTAAAAAACACTAAAAATCGAACCAAATCAAACTGATGGAGATATCATCGGTTTGAACAATTTTTTTGACTAAAAACCAGTCCAAACCGAACCGATTACACCCCTACGGACGAATACACGGGTACTGATATGGTAAAATTTAAATATGAAAAATTTTCTTTGGTTAAAAATTTAAATAATGTATGAATCAGAAAATGGAAAAAATGATTTATTTATGTTACTAATTTTTATTTATACAACAACAGAAAATATATGGTTGATCCAAATATTTCTATATATAACAAAATTATATTTATAAAAAAATTATATTTATGTTCCAAATTTAGATATAACATATTTTTTAAAAATAAAAAAAGTATTTCCTACAATAATTTTTTCTTCTTTTTTATTTTTATTTCTTTTAAAAAAATAAATATGCTTGATCGCAGTGACAATATATATTTATTATATTTTTTTAACATAAATAATTTTTTAATATTTACTCTTTTTTATTAATTTTATTTTACTTTATTTTAATCAACTATCTATCCATCAAAAGTTTGTTGCATTTATTTCCTATTTTGCCTTTTACACTAAAAAAATTACACTATCAAAAAGATGTATTGGTGGTAATTAACAAATGTCCCAATTAATTCTCAATCAACCCTCTCTTTACATGACAAGTGGCAATCAACTACTCATAGAAAAGTTTTTCCCTTCTTTACTTGGCCACCGGTGATTCAAATTTTGAATTTAGGTTTTTGAAAAATCCCCACACTTTCATTGTCTCTCATACTTTCGTTCTCTCTCTCTCTCGCCTTCTCTTTCATTTTTTTATTTCCTGGATTTCCCTTTTACACCACCGTCTTCCTCTTCTCTTCCGTTTTCTCGTCTCTTCCACTGTACTATATTTTCTATTTTCTTTCGTTCTATTTTCTTCCATCGTTGTTCTGTTTCCACGCTATTACTCTTGCTTCCACTTGAAAAGGTATGAATCAAATCTATTTCATTGAAGTTTGATGCTTTCTTTTATGGATCTGTGTTAACATGGAAGCTGAAGTGAAGCTTCCTCTCGCAGAAATTCATCGCCAACACAACCCCTTCTTCCACGAAGCCACGACAATCTCTTTTCTCGGCGCGCCAATCTTCATCTTTTATTCTACGGTAACACTGAAAACCCTAAAAATGTTATGCTATGTTTGAGTTTTTTCCTTTTTCGATTAATATCATTCACAGACATGCACTATAGTGCATTTCAGTGTGCGTTTATTGGAGTAAATAGTTTCATATCTACTTTTTAACCTTACCGATTTAAACCTTGGAAAATGATACGAAGAGAAAACGGGTTAATAGGTTTGTGTTCTGGTTTTTCCATTTTTTTATGTTTTAGACATGCTTCCTGTTTTCATGTTGCTTTTTTGTGCTAGATACTCAATTTGTTGTTGACTCAGTTTTCAAATGTGTAGGTGTGTTGTTCTCAACCAAAAATCATCCAAGAACCAAAGATCTTTTGGTGCGTCTCATTAATAATAATGGTTTCAGTTTATCAAAATATTGATTAAATTTTTGAGCCAAAGTTATGGCATTATGCCTTTTTCATATGTTTTTCTTTGTAAAGTGTGGGAGTTTCTGAGATATGGTCCTAATATTTGCAGCCCGAAGATTTTTGGTTTACTGCACCAAAGAAGAGAATTATGGTCTTTGCTTTTCCTGGGGAGCCTGGTTTCACAGAGTTGGCAGTTGAGTTCAAAATTCACTTTCATGATCGCCAAGGAGATTTTTATCGGTAATTAGTTTTCTCCATCAATGTTCAATTATCTCATGTTGAACTAAAATGTCTCACTTTTCTCATTTCAGGTGTGTTTGTGCTTTATCAATTACTATTGTAGGAGAGTGGCAAGACAAATCTATTTCTTTCATGCAATCCAATTAGCATCACACCTGGGATGGGACGAGATGGGATGTGAAGGATGATGGAGGCGGGTTTTGTCATCTCTACAAAGTGTACGATGCTTATCAGAGTTTGACATTTTTTTGAGATGGGTATCGCTGTAGGGTTAGGATAAGGTAGGGGCACCAGGGTTGACAGTATGTAAGCATGTCTTTCCATCTTTACCTAATTTGAATCTTGCAATTTTATAAAATTGATATAGTTGATACACAAATTCTTTCATATGTGAGGCTGTACAGTGACAGTTTTCCAAATGAGTCATTAATGATATATTCAACTGTTTCAAAACTTTAAGGCTCACTTACACCATAATAACACTTATTTGCCTGGCCAGCTTAGCATATCATGTTACATGAGGGGCATATGGCAGTTGTAGCTATTGATAATACTTATTTGGTGTGTACGATGTTAAATTTTACCTACAAAAGATAGAAGGTCATATGAAAGATGTTTCCTTACTGTAATTTACAATGATGTCTCTAATATTTCTAGCTTTGGTTAGTTTGCATACCATTTATTGTTCTTATACAAGGCATTTTCACTATAATTAATATGTTGGAATCCATTATTAATGTTGTGGTCCTGATACAAGGTATTTTCACATTGTTGTCTTTGATTTTGACATGGTTATGAGGACTCGAGCTCTAGAGCGATCAATCACACTAAGTTAAATTATTGTTTATAGTGTTTTGATCCCTCGAGGGTTTAATTTGTCTGACAGAAATTACAGTATTCTAGAGATATCACAATAATTATGTGCATCATTAAGTTTATTTATTTATTATATCTCTCTTGCAGGTGATGAATCTGATCGGTGATGTAAAAGGAAAAGTTGTTGTAATATGGTGGATGATATGATTGACACTGCTGGTACGCCTTCTTCAATAAACATTTTAACATTTGAAGACATATTTTTTGTTGTAGTTTTTTTGCCTGGTCAAAGAAGTTTAACCAAGAAAACAAATATTTATATTCCCTGAACTGATTAAAGCGTTATTTATGTACATCCTGACTCTTTTTTCTCGACACACACGCCTACAACGTCTCTGTAATTCTGTTTATATATATATATATATATATATATATATATATATATATATATGTATATATATATTTTTTCATGAACTTTTATGTAACGTATTTACATCAGGATTTAAGAAATCATTTATTGTTACAGAAAATTGCTTAATCTAACTTTACACATTGTTCGGGAAAGAACAATGAAAATAAAGCTTACATACATGAAGAATTTGTGTATGGTGTTATTGTAGCTTTTCAAAACAAACTAATTAAATGGGGTGACTGAAATAATGCTTCTTCTAAAATGATGAATTACTGATACCAAGTAGGCACACCTACGGTACTTGTAATATTTTAATATTTATTCAAATATTACACCTCCATTTGGTTCAAATAGTTTCCTTGAAAGCAATACCTCATTCTTTGACAGTTAATATTGCACCTGCATCTGATTTCAAAGAAGCTTATGGGATTTTCATCGGTGGTGGAAACCTAACTTGAACCTTGACTACAATCTCTACAATTACAAATAGTTGATGTAATTATTGTAATTTATTGGAGGTGATTTATTAGGGATTGATGATTATGGATTTTGTTGTTATAGAGCATACTTGTATTTTAATTTTGTTACATATTAGTAAGTGTTTGAAGTAGCTTAATTATTCGACGTTCACTTATGCTTATAATATTTGTATAAAGAGTTGTTATAGAATCTTTAAGAGGACTTGGGTGTTTTGATGCTATAAGAATGTTGCATCTTCGACCTTAATTGTTTCTATCTATAGCAAAATCTAAAATAAATAAATAAAAACAGAAACATCAAACTAATAAAATGAAAATTTATGCATGTATTAGTAATTTAATATATATATATATATATATATATATATATATATACCATATTGAAAATAAAAAGAAGATAAACAAGGAAAGGGATATTAGCTAAAACAAAATTTTAGCATAAAAAAATGGGAAGACCCAACATATTTTTAACTAAATAGAACCTAAAGAAGATTGAAGGTCTATCCCACAAGTGAAATCATTGATTGACAAACCTTTGGAGACAAATTTGTCAGCATAGTGATTTCCTTCTCTGTGTTTTTTTTAGAAACAAAAATGCATGTCTTTAGTAAGTAACAAACAAATTCATTTCTCCATTTGTTGTGAATTTGTGTTTGAATGGTGGCAGTTGGGAAGTGGGGTTCTGTTACCGATTTGCTTGGAGTTCTTCTTGCCGGATGTCTCCTGGTGTGAATATGTTTTCTTTGAAATAGTTTAGGCAATATATAGTTGGATTATCTTTTGTGTTATTGGTACTGTTTTTGGATGTTTGATTGGCATATCATATGCCATTATTTCTGTTGCAATAATAATTTGCCTTTTACAAAAAAGAATCAAACGGGTTATTTTCTTTAAATTGTCATTATGTACATTGTTTTTACAATATATTAATTTTTTCTATTAAATATTATATATTAAAATTAATATAAGATTTCAAGATAAATGGTTTAATTCAATTTATGTATGTTATTTTTTCCGGCCACTCGATCGAGATAAGTTGGAATAAATTTTAAAGCAAGACAATTATAAAAACTAAAACTCAACGTTTTTTTATAGGGACTAAAAATTAAAATTGAAATATTTATAGCGATCAAAAATATATTTAATCCTTAAAACAATTTAGTTTATAGTAAATTTTAATTGGTACAACTATCATATAAATATATATTCTATATAATTATATCTTTCATTTCTTTTTCAGTTTCTTTAAAAATTTTGACTATAAATAACTTTTTTACCTATGATTTTTTTCTTTTAAGTTTTTTTTCTAAGAATATTATTTTCTTTCACATCTTTATATAACTATATTTTGAATGTGTCAAATATAATTAATTTTCACTTCAAGTTTCATTATGTTGTCTATTTTGATAATATCATATATAATATTTTATAATTATATATAATATTTAATTTTACGGGTCACTATCAGCAAAATACATATTTTATTTTAATCATCACTTATTTTTATTTGAGAGACAAAATCGTAATTTTGTAATAAACATTAATAGTTTATCATTGTAAACTCTTCAATCACATAATTTATTTGTTGATTTAAGGTAGAGATGTAGGAATTAATGTTAAGCCGACTACTATGCTGAAGGAATTGTATGTAAGAATCAAACACTGAAAAATGAGTTTGATTATATCAAATAGTATGAATAGTTTTTCATTCTTTAGTATAATGTCTCTTATAAATTGTTATCTAAACAAATGTTATATTTTTATTTTATTTTTTTATTTTTATTTTGGGTCATTGATATTCTTTATTAAAATTTAATTATATTTTGTATAATTATATTATAAATATATTGTAGAAAATTTTACATTTTTTATTATACATGCTCTATTTAGAATGAGTTTTTTTTACAGTTATATCTCAATATATTAGTTTTACAATATAAAAATTGTGTATCACCAAAGGATATCGTGCAAGACACGAATATTGCATTAGTAGTTTTAAAAACCAAATCTTTTTTCAATCAAAAGAGATTGAAACTATTAAATATCTGGATAAAAACAATCCAAACCATTATCACCTACCCCTATTTTTCTGCCTCCACCATTGCCACAAGCCCACAACGCGTTCTCACGGTGGCCATGGAGGAAATCAAAAGTGAACGGTTGGGTAAGAAAAAATACGATATCAGAGGATAAGAGGGAAATTTTGTTTAGCAAATCATAGGGGTTCTGTTGTGGTCGCCGCCGCCGTGCGTAGAAGTTGATGCATGATTATTGATTTTAGAGACAAAAAAATGGCGTGGAGGGTTTTTACATCACCGTTTCTCAACAAATTTCATTTGTACAATAATAATCTCACCCCCTTCTTCTTACTTCACAAAACAAGGTACTTACACTGCTGTAGCTTGAATTATGTTTATGGTCATCAACATGATTTCATAGTTCCTTTTACACTAGGCTGCCAAACCTTTCATTCAGCTACATTTTTAAAGTTTAATCATAAGGTTGTAGACCAACTTCAGGATTCTCAAAATTCCCCAACTGCTAATGGTGATGTCAGATTTATAAGGAAAACACTCAAGGGTAAAAGAGCTGTTGTAAGATGGCTTAAGTTCTTTAGGTTTAAGAAGAAGAAAGAGTTTCAAAGGATGACCACAGAGGAAACAATTTTATACAAGCTATTCAAGGTCCCTTCTTTTCCCCTCTATTTGTTTAAACAATCTGATGATTTTTATGTATATTCTTTTTCATATTAGTATTTTACATGCTACACGTGCCTTATAATTGGGATTTCAATTTCTTGTTGCTAAGGGGACATTGTTAAATGTTCTTAGGATGTTTTTCTATCAAAACTATAAGAGTAGGGTTTCAATACTAAACAGAGAACAAATAAAATTATCTAAAAAAAAGTAAATTAAAAGATAAGATTTTTCATTTGATTGATATCTCAAATGTTCAAATGTGTCAAAGACACTACATTATATAACATCAATAATGGATAATAAAACTAAAACCCATCTTAACAATATTTGAAATAAAAGCCCAACTAAGATATATTAAAATTAATTCATATCCTATCAACTTGTTGTTAGTGTTACTCATGTACCTGGAAAGACATCTTCCAGTATGAGGATAAACAATGGTTAATGTTATCTTGGTTTTTATTGCCTTGGTAGAACTTTATGTGCTTCACATAGCAATACTTTTGCTGTCCTTTATAAAGGTCAATCCTAGAATTTTTATCTACAAGTTCTATATTTTGTAGTTAATTACTATTTACAAATACTGTTAGAGACAATGTTTTGATAATAGATAGTCGAATAGTAAGCGAGAGAATGAAATGATAGATATGAGATTATTTGAATTATTCACGTGAACAAAGTTACGAAGAAAAATAGTATCCCTAACTCACCCAGAGCAATTCTCCTACAGAGTTGACACTCCCTGCTCACAACAGAATAACAAATTACCATAATGATCCTAAGTACCTCCAAAACACTTCCATGGACCTTTAATATAAGCAAGTGTTATAAAATTATAAAACCTTTGAAGTTTGTGTGGATCAGGTTAGTGCTGCTGGTTATAGCTGTTCTCTTGGCTTTTCACCATAACAAGTACTCATATAGACTTTCCTGCTTGATAATTCTGTTATGATATTTTCATTTTTGCTCCTGCCACTTCTGAATTAAAATTGACTTTTACTAAATTCATCTCAATCACTCCAAGATCCAAATTATTTTGGATTTTATCCATACTAATGGCATGCCTTATGCTCTCCAATGTTATGGCATGAAACAAATTTTTTGTTCCCATTTATTGCTTACCTCAAGGGTGCAAAAGCTCTTGCATTCTCATTTATTTTGTTGTTTTGAATTAGACATAAGATAGGACATCTATATTTTCGGTTTGCTGGGTATTTTATGTTTATTATGTCAGTTGGTGAATATAGAGTTCTTTCTATGCCATTTTAGGCTCGAAAAAAAGAAGAGAGACTCCGTGAAGCTTTGAAGAAGATTGAGCCTACAGAATCATCAGAAACAACTCATGATCCTGAGATATTGACACCAGAAGAGCACTTTTTCTTCTTAAAAATGGGCCTGAAAAGCAAAAATTACGTGCCAGTTGGTAGAAGGGGAATTTACCAAGGTGTAATTTTGAACATGCATCTACATTGGAAAAAACATCAAACTTTGCAAGTGGTGGTGAAGACATTTTCAGCAGAGGAGGTTAGGGAGATTGCCACTGAGCTGGCAAGATTAACGGGAGGTATAGTGCTTGACATTCATGAAGATGACACAATAATAATGTACAGAGGAAAAAATTACTCTCAACCACCAACAGAGATAATGTCTCCACGAGTCACTCTCTCAAGAAAGAAGGTACTTTGTCCTGTGTTCAACATTTCACTATTTGTGAATAAAAAACTCCCTGAATGTGGTGTTTCAAAATTCAGAATAAATTTTTTTCTTCTTCCAATTCCACACCAAACATCATTTGCAGAACACTGTAATGTTTGAGTTCTAGCATTTATAGTCCTTGGATGTATATATGCAATTTTTGCTGTTCCACGAAAACTGAGCTGTTTCTTTTTCCAATTTTGAACTTGTTCATATTTACTATTTTTATTTTAAAACTCTAGTTCTCTTTTTCTTAATGTTAGTTCTGTACTTGGATTACTCTCATCTTATGCAGGCATTGGATAAATCAAAATATAGGGATGGTCTTCGAGCTGTGAGGAGATATATTCCCAAACTTGAGCAAGAGCTTGAAATTCTTCGAGCACAACTTAAAAGCACAGGTGAAAGTAACATAGAAGCAGCAGAGGGAATCCAAATAAGTGACAAAGCGAGGGTTGAACCAAGTAGTGTTTCAAATTTCCAATTAGATAAAATTGGTGCGATGTTTAATGATAACAGTGGTTGCTCAGAGGAGGATGAAGAAGTTATGGACTCTGATCTGGATTCATATTCTGATAAATTATCAGACATCTTTGAGACAGATTCAGATACAGAGAACTTGGTAAAGAAGGAGAAACCTCTTTATTTGGATGAATTTAATAATTTTCCTGAGCAAAGCGATGGAGACACAGATGATTTTGAGGAGCATCTGCAACAAATATCATTCAACTCTAAAAATATGGAAAAAGATGCTGACTTGCCCAAGTTTGATGAAGTTGACCGTATTTTTCTGCATGCTGCATCATTTTTAAAGAAAAAGAGAAAATGAGACCCATCATTGTACTTGATGTAGTTTCTTTTTTGCGGGAGGATGTATGATATAGGTAGAGGTTTTTGGAGAAGGGGAAGACATAATTCATTTATTTATGTTAAACTATTAAAACTGTCAACTTTTTTCGATAAACTGTTAATAATAAATAACGAGATTGAATACGGTTCGATCCTCCGCAACTGCGATCAAGAGGGGGCTGTAACCACTCGATGCCAGAACTGATCCCCGAACCAGATTAAACTGGTGTTGAAAACCGAAAAGAAAAGAATGAGATTGAATATGTAATTTTCCATGTAAACTATATCAATTCTTGTTTTAGTTTTTATAAAATAATAAAAATATTTAATTTTGGTTTTACAATTATTTTTTATTTTGGTTTTGGTTCTTGTTATAAAACATGACATGGAAAAGAGGCGCCTATCTCTATTTATATTTCTAAATACCAACTACTCCTTCCGTCCCAAAATAATTGTCACATTTTAGAAAAAAAATTGTCCCAAAATAATTGTCACATTTTAGAAAAAAAATTGTCCCAAAATACTTGTCACTTTAGATTATCGAGACATTTTTATATTTAATCTCTCAATTGTATCCTCTAATAAATACTCTTAAATTAATTGTTTTCTCACTTAACATTAATGCTAATTTGAATACACCAATAGTTAATTAGGATAATTTGGTAAAGTTACTATTCTCTCTCTTTTATTTATTACTGTTTCTTAATATATGTGAAATGATCAAATGTGACAAATAATATGGGACGGAGAGAGTAATAACTAAATTTATATCTTCAACAACGATCTACTATAAAGGTGTTCAAACACTTTCAACTTCAAATCAACAATACAAAAAGACATTAAATCATAGAAGAATATAATGAGAGATGTTGGAAAAACATTGGCAGAAACCAAATCCATAAAGGCATGAGCTTAGCTATTAAATATGATAGTCATATATAAAGACTTTCATTGATGATATAAAGACTTTCATTGATATTCAATCACATTCGAAAATTGGGTCATCATAGATATTTGAAATGTTACATATGCATTACATAACTCAAGTTACACCCTTCTGAAACAAATGTGTCATAACATCAAGTGAATGTTGTCTTCTTTTGATCTTCAAGGAAATATCAATTTGATTATATCTAGAATAACCATCAAGAAAATAATAATACTATTGGCAACCAACTTGTTCAACATTTTGTCAAAGAAAGATATAGAAAAGTGATACTTACTTGTTATTTTGTTTTGCTTTCTATATAATTCATGAATATCCTCTACCATATTATAACTTTGGTGGAAACAATCTCATTCTTTTTCATTGACCACTATTGTCATGCCACCCTTCTTCGAAATGTATTGCACACGACTTGCCCATATACTATCAGATATGAGGTAAACAATTTCATCATCTAACCATTTAATAATTTTGCTTCACCATTTCTTTCATGTTCTTTTATGATGGGATTGAGTTTTCTCTAGATTTCTATGTTGTTCTTATCATTGTCTTCAAATTGCGATTTTATCAAGTATACTAAAACTCTGCAAGTTTAGAAAATGGTAAAGTTACCAAGTGTCGAACTCAAAGACCGATAATATTATTGAACTTTAATTTCATAACTCAGTTGCACAAAAGGTTAGATTTGATTGGTCGAATGGTTATAGCTAAAAATAAACTAATTGTTATTAAATGAAATAGGCAAAATTATATCAAGAGTCCTTTAAGATATTTAATTGTAATTTGTTGATCCTTAATTTATTTTTGTTACAAGTTAGTTCTTTAAGTTACATAATATCTATTCCTTAATAATTCCGTTCAAAAAATGCATAGCGATCATTAACGATGCTTATGTGATTGTAATGTTGTTGAGATGTAATTGTTTTTAATATAACTTTAAGTAATTATAAAAGATCACTTTCTTCTCCATTACTTTCATCAAATCCCCAGAATAATTCATCTTATTCCTTCTCTAACAATGATTCCATACGGTACAAATGTCTCAAATTCACGTAATCCGAACCTTGATTCCTTCATTTTAAGTGCAACTCATGGTGAAATCTGTAACACCCTATTTCTACCCGACAAATATATTAAAAATCAGAGTAGGAAAATTCAACCAACAAGTAAACAAATAGGATGCCACATTCTAACTTTCAAAAACTTATTCATTTAATCAAATAATAACACATTGATACATAACACTTTCAATTCGGATGAAACCATAACGACAATTTTTATTCACTTTTGTAACCAAAACAACTTTTACAACTACGCATTCTCAAATATTCAACTAAACATGATATAACATTCTGCTCAACCTAAACAACTTAGTGACAACATATTTAACTAAAACAACTTAAAACAACAACAAAGCAACTAAACGTTACCCCCTGAGTGTTACGTATCAAAGCATCGACACCGACTCGAACTAACGAAGATAACAATCTTCCTTCAAGCTAACCTGCGCGTTACCAACATAGGGGTAACATTCAAATAGAAGGGGTGAGATATCGAACAATATAAACAAGAGTATGATAATTAATACGTTAGATAGAATCATACAATTTCACTACTATCCAACAAGAACAACTTAATAATCACCCACATTTTATCAACATACATTATCAACTTATTACACCTATCAACATTTACCACATAATCAACAAATCAACATCATCATAGTCAACGTAATCAACTTCGACAATTTCAACAAACATAATCAACTTCAACAACCTCAACAAACATAATCAATTTTATCAACATAATCATATAATCAACTTAAACCAACATAATCATATAAGCAACTTCATCAACATGATCACATAATCAACTTAATCTACTTCACGACCTAGTCCACATAAACATATAATCCACTTAAGCAACATAATCAACTTTATCGGCATAACTCACATAAACAACTTAATCAACATAAACAACTTAATCGACTTAAGCAATATAAACAACTTCATCAACTTAAGCAACATAATCAACTTCATCAACTTAAGCAACATAATTACTTCATCAACTTAAGCAACATAAACAACTTCATCGACTTAAGCAACATAAACAATCGACTTAAGCAACATAAGAAACATAAATAATGCAACACAAGATGCAACTTGACTATGCATATGCATGTGACACCATCAGAGTAAAACTTCCAACTTAAAATATACCAGGTTATCGAGGTATCTGCAAGGCATAATACTTCAGGTTAATAATTTTTCCAATCCAGGCCAACATGGTGAGCATCCGCCAGAACTTAGAAAATGCAATGTATGCCATGATCACAACGACATAACACATAACAACAACCAACTCAGAACAAAATTCAACCAATAATATAGCAACTTTAATTCAACACGATTCAAGTTTGGCCATATGCCTACAACTTATATATATCAACGTTGGTCATACGACCTACAACTTTAATATCAACATTGGTCATTCGACCTACAACCTAGAGATGCCCATAAATCGGGACAAAATAACATATTCGACAGTACTAAAAATCCACACATTCAACCCGAATTCAACAAAATAAACCGACTGAAATCTCCTACTAATTATTACGAACTACCTCGTCAATTTTTGTTAAATTTCGGACAACTAATTTTATCGTGTAATTTCGCCCGGTCGACTAGATTGGTTCTGTTTTACACTCTGTTATCGCTACTGATAAATCCCACTGAATCTGTTAAATTCCAGCATACTGATACACTTACCCATTACTATAATTTTCTTTCTTATCAATATTATATTCTGATACAATATACATATAATTGCTATTTTCTGTTACAATCTCACTACTGCTACCACTATATTATTTTTACTCGTCTACTTAACACATGCTACTGATTAATTAATCATTGTTTGCATCACACATAAAACCATTAATTAATTAATCCACTCATACCACACTTAATTTAATTAACTAATAACTAAGTACTATGACCATTTAATAAGTTATTCACTAATTAAGTCCTTAATTACACTAAGTAACCAAAAGTCAGGTGGCCCCCCACCCTTAATAATGTGGCTTGTGCCACTTTGTTTGGTGGCTATCACCACCAAAGGGTGGCTCTCACCACCAAAGGGTGGCTTGCGCCATACCCTACAAGCCTTGGGTGGCTTGCGCCACCTAGTCCCAATTGGGTGGCCACTCCCTCAGTGGCGTGCGCCACCCCTTTCGTGGCCCCCGTCACCCAATTTTCTCCAGTTTCTGGCATTTTCCCACATTCCATTTTTCTCACCTCTGTTTCTATATTAGATTAAAATATTATTTTTACCACATAATTCCTCTTATTTTAATCCAAATTCTCCATTTTCATCATCAATTACAGTCTACAATTCAAGTACACAATATGCCACAACATGGTTTTTCCACAGAACAACAACAAACAATCAACACAAAGTCAACACAGTAGAATTATATAATCCCGATCCTATATATAAACTATCGTATTGTCGATTATAATATTCAATCCCCGCCCTTACCTATAATTGATGGCCGCTTGAATTTCCGATCGACTATTCCCGAAATTGACTCCGACGACAATTCTCCCTCGTAACTGCTCTTTCTCCAACTTTTCCTCTTTCTCAACTTCTACTGATATCACAAACCTAGTTTCCATTTCTTTTTATTATTTTATTATAACTATTATTATAATTATAGTATCTACTGGGCTTACTAATCAGCACCCCCACGATTACTCTATCAACGCAATGACTAAACCCACTTAAATAAAACACTCTTATAATTCCATAATATTAATTCTAACATTATTTCTCCCGACTAAATCGACTAATTACCGAGTATCAAATATATCGTCCAAACCACCAAATCAACATATTCAACTATAAACGGAAAATATTCACTATTATTTCCCATAACTTAAATCAACTCAATTAATTCATTCAACTCAAACCAACTTAGAAACATCAACATAATATTCCGATATTTCAAAAATCGACTCAAATCATCATAAATGACACAAACCAACGTAAATCAACACAACATAATACAAGTATATTTAATTAAATAAACGGGCGTTACAACTCTCACCCACTTAGAATATTTTTCGTCCTCGAAAATTTATTCGATTCAACAATTCCAACTACTTATCCCATCCGACTAATCAACAATCATCTCCGAAAGGAAACCCCACATAGAATACAAACAACAATCCATAACCTCAACGGCGACAACAACACGAACACTACTCAAGTAATACACTTGACAACTAGCATCACAACACAAATAGTAACCAACTTAAGAGTTCACTGGTTGAAGAACTAGAACACAACAACATAAGAACACACAACTTAAACATGGCATCAATGCAACCAACTACTAACATTGTTGTTATTCACATACGAACAACTGCACTACACCACGCGTTTGCTGCGCACTCTGATTACTTGCAAAATATCAAGTCTACCGAGTTTAACTCCAACTTCCAATCACCAAAATCGACATAGCAAAAGACTTTTGACTTAACTCTTCAGAAATTCCATCCCAACAGGTATCCTACACTCTTGTAGTTACCGACTACTTCGAACTTAGATCTGTAAGACAACCCTCTGAACATTCAACATAATTACAACGACGATTACTTCCCAATTCTTGGATAAAATATTCATATACTTCCATGAATTCACAATTATCATCAACATAGACTACAACTTCACCATCTCCTATTAACACGTTCCTCGAAAGTCATCTTAAGCACACAACATCATTATGACAACATAGGGTACCTATGTACAATTAACTTTAACCAGATAAATCATCTTTTCTTTCCAACTAATCCAACAAACCAAATTATCGACTTTTACTCATACTGACACAACTCTTCATAAATTCTTATCCTAATTAACACAACCAAGTAAAAATTCCAATTTTACAATTCAACTTATAATTCCACTTCTTTTTCTACTTGCAATTCAATTCTCAAATTACCTAGAACTCAACTGTGAATTTCCATACTACTCATCAATCAAATCGCAATCTCATGCTATCATCCTTAAATTCAACTAATATGCTTATATATGAACCTGTATCGACAAAATAAACAACCCACAATTATTGGGCTCAACTTCAACCAATTCAACGTACATACTATACTAGTTGACAAGACACAACTATCCATCAATTATGATTCCGTCTAATATCAACAATAGATTAAGGGTGATAAGTTCCTCAATTTGTTAATAGACATCCGACAACCATAACGGTGGTATAAATCATCATTACCCAACAACAATAGCGTACTTCAACATGTGCCCAAAGTCCGTAAAAATAATGCTCCACCAACTCTCTAAGGCTTACCAATGTCTTCTTAGTCCCCTTAATTCCGACTTCGTCAATTATACTAAAATGTACAAAATCCAATACAAAATCTCTCATACACGCTCGTAGCACAACACAACTTTAAATATCTTTCTAACACCGGAATCTCTACAACATCGAGTACCATCCAAAACGATTCGCCCTAATTGCAACTTTCATCCAAATTAAGAATTTTAACCATACTAACCAAACCTTCATCTTTCTCTCAACACTACCATCACATAACATCGTCACTCTAATCATCGTTGTTCAACATAAATTGCATCTCTATGCTCTTCCGATACCGTCGCATTCTTACAAATACCAACATTTCATTCCTTATCAATATTTCACACTCGTCTTCATCTTTCTCAATTTTCAACAATAGTTGCTTAACTCCGAACATATTCTTCTCTTCTAATACAGACCTCCCAAACACAAAATCATATTCCAAAATGAAGATAATTTTGTGTGGATTCCAGAACTCCAAGAATCTCTTAAATCCGATTTACGAGTAAGAAGTTATCATCCTCACAACGGGTCTGGTTCAGAATTTCTATATGCAGAATTTTCCAAAAATCAACATCATACCCAAATATTAAAACATACGTTTCTCCTTCTTCACAAACTTCCTGAAGGCAAAACTTATATGCAAACTGTAGGGAATTTTGTAAGATTTCCAAAAAGTCCAGAACTGCTTCAATCAGAATCACGAGTAAAACGTTATGGCTCTTTTACTGGCAGCTGCTCCAAAATTGTAAAAATCAGAATTTGAAATTGATGAACCTAAGTTCCATCTCTCTCCCTCTTGTTTCCAAGCTCTACCAACAATCCGTTCTTTTCATCCAATTACGAAATCACCCGACTTTAATCCAACTATACTCAAGGCATACTAGTCTACCAAAATAATCCATCAACTTATCATTTCCATTGAGATAATTCTTTATTCTCAATCAATTCCTCATCCGTGTTCTACGCACTTCTCAAACTCGACTGATATGAATTCATGAGTCTAAACTCTCTCCGGTCCGCAACAACATTGCTCTAACAACATTCACACTTCTGCAATCAACGTCACCTTGACCCAACTTCTACATACCAACAACACGTCCGATAGCAAGCCTCTCCCCCACTTAATCCAAACCAACACCTGCAGACAACGACTAGAACAAACAAGCATCGACAATGTTTCACATACATGTCGATTACTGAGGAATAAACGACATTAGACAACATTGCCGAACGGACCGACCTGCTCTGATACCACAAATGTAACACCCCATTTCTATCCGAAAATATATTGAAAATCAGAGTAGGAAAATTCAACCAACAAGTAAACAAATAGGATGCCACATTTCAACTTTCAAAAACTTATTCATTTAAACAAATAATAACACATTGATGCATAATGTAACACTATTTCTACCCCATCACAAATTTAATATAATTACTCATAGTAAACTCATAAAAAGGGCATCACATCTTCAAAACAAAATTCTTAAACATCATACCAGTCATGTCCCGTAACACTGGTTATAAAATCATGAACATCAAATCTGTAGTTCAACATATACGCAGCAGAAAACAAAACATCAACTTTTCGTCTTTAATTAAAAGAAAATTTCATAATTTAATCCAAAACATCATTAAGTCTCATTAGTCAAAACCAACACTCAAATCAATTAAAAAAATAACTCAAAGTTCTGAAGCGATCCCATCCCGATGATACTGGACACAAAGTAGGACTCCACATCTAACTAAACAAACGACGACACACTAACTCCAAGCTAAACCGCGTACTAAGCTAACCTTGAGAATCTGCAGGATGACATAATAGACCATCACAAAAGGTAGGCAGGGTGAGTAAAATTAACATTCAATAAAGTAATATAAAAATGAGAATTCATAAACATAAGATTCAAACCAAATGCAATCATCACAAGACTCATTTATACACAACGTTAAATATATCACATCACTACACAAACTCAATGTAAATCATGCCATGTCATTTAGAATGAAATTAAACTCTTATTATGCATGTGGTACTGAAACATCCTCATGCATGGACACTTGGCCATCAACCCTCCACAAGGGAGAACATCATAACATCACATCACTTTAATCCATACGATGAGATTGAAGCTACCAATGGACCAAAATTCCCCTCATAATTATGCCATGAATGCATGACGCAATATAAATACACCTCATCAAAACATCATAAGCATTGCATCCGCATTCATCGACAATCATCATATTATTCTCTCATCCAACATCTTCCTTTAAGTCATGTCATCATACCTCATAGACTCATAAGACAACTCAAATCATCATACATCATTTTATCACAAATTCCTATGCATATAGCCTCTAAACACCGCATAAACTTTGCTAAATCATCATAACATCTTATGGAAACAAGGTACATCAATTAAATAATTTTTCAGAATTAAAATAATTTTTAAAAACATGTCAGGTCTTGCTAAGCGAGCTAACCCCCTCGCTAAGCGACCAACTCTCTGGTTTGAGAGTTCCAAAATATTCAATCGCTCGCTAAGCGAGCATCGCGACTTCTCAAAATTACCTACGATCTCAAAATCGCTCCTCTACGACAAAACCCCCCACAAACCCAGTTTTCAGCAGCAACATAGTAGAAAATCATCAATACTATCTATATTTATCATAGTATCATCAAATATATCACATAACATCATTATTTATCATCAAAATCATCATAATTCATCATCATATAGCAAATTCATCAACAAAACCCCATAACCCTAAAACTCCCCCTCAAAACCCCAAATCCTATCTCTATATTACAATACCGAACAAAATTACTCCCAATACCTTAGGTTCCGCGAATTCTTTCAATAACTTCTCGCAAAACCTCAAGGCTTTAACCTCTAGCTTTTTCTTCAGAGCTCTCTTTCTCTTCTCCCAAAGTATGATCGTTCCAAATGATCGTACTATCCAAACTTTACCCTCTTAGTCAATCTTAGCCTTTACCAAAAGACCATACTATCCTTGTCCTCTAACTCTTCTTATTTAAATTAATTTCTCCCAATTTAATTAAATAAACTCACTATACTAAATATCCTAATATTATTAAAATATTAAGTCACACCCATGCCTCCACAAAATATCATATCATCAATAATTCATCAAAATTCATAACAAATACATAAAATAAATCAGAATCAACTTTGTGGTGTTACAACTCTCCCCCACTTAAGAATTTTCGTCCTTGAAAATGTACCTGAAGCAAACAACGTCAGATACAATTCCTTCATCCGATCTTCACGTTCTCAAGTCCAACTATCACTAGTTGGTCCACCCTACAATACCTTCACTAAGACAATCTCTTTACCTCTTAATCGCTTAATCTCCCTACCATTTATCCGTACTGGGGAAACTTCCAAAGTTAATTTATCTCTTACTCGAACATCATCCATCTGGATCACATTCAACGAATATGAAATGTACTTCCTCAATTGTGACACATGAAACACATTATGTAAATTGCAAGTGACAGTGGTAATACAATCCGATATGCTACCTCTCCGACCCGTTGTGAAATCTAATACGGTCCAATGAAATGCGGAGTGAGCTTTCTGGACTTCAAAGCTTACCCGACACCAGTCACTGGAGTGACCCTTAAGAACATATGATCTCCCTCTTGAAATTTAAGTGCTTTCCTCCTCTTGTCATGATAACTCTTCTGACGACTTTGTGAAGTCTTCATTCTTTCTTGAATCATCTTAATCTTCTCATTTGTCTCCTGCACAATCTCAGGTCCGAGAACAACACTTTCTCCTGACTCATACCAACACAATGGAGTCCTACACCGCCTCCCATATAATGCTTCGTACGGAGCCATACCAATGCTCGCATGAAAACTATTGTTATAAGTAAACTCAATCAATGGAAAATGACTATCCCACATCCCTCCATGATCCAACACATAAGCCCTCAGTAAATCCTCTAAAGATTGGATAGTCCGTTCTGTTTGACCGTCCGTTTACAGGTGATAAGCAGAACTCATCCTCAACTTGGTTCCCAAAGCATCTTGTAGACTCTTCCAAAATTTCGACGTAAACCGCAGATCTCTATCCGACATGATACTTGAAGGTATCCCATTTCCATTTAGGAATACTCAATGATTGCGTCATACCTAAAGGCTTTTGATGCTCAACCTTCAATTTTTGGCAAACCAACCAAGCATACACAAACTCCACAACATCTCTCTTCATATCTGGCCACCAAAACAATTTCTGTAAGTCATGATACATCTTTGTAGCACTAGGATGAATACTCAACCTACTTCAATTTCATTCTTCTATAATTCTCTTCTTCAACCCTGGAATGTTAGGAACACACACACGATCTCGAAACCTCATCATACCATTTTCATCAATTCGGAACTCTCCTCCGTTACCTAGGTTAATCAAAGCCATTTGATCAACCAACTTCAAATCCGATTGTTGTCCTATTCGGATCTCTTCCATAATGTCATTAGTAAATTTCAACATACCCAACTTTACACCCTCAAAAGTAGTTTTACACAACAAACTCATGTCTCTGAACTGCTCAATCATCTCAAGCTCTTTCACCATCTTCATCGACATATACAAAGTCTTCCTACTCAAAGAATCTGCAACCACATTAGCCTTACCAGGGTGGTAACTCAAATTAAAATCAAAGTATTTCAACATCTCTAACCATCTTCTCTACCTCATGTTTAGTTCTTTATGATCAAACAAGTATTTAAAACTCTTATGATCACTGAACACCTCAAATCTCGACCCAAAAAGATAGTGTCTCCAAATCTTCAGCGCGAATACCACGACTGCCAACTCTAAGTCATGGGTAGGATAGTTCCTCTCATGAACACGTAGCTGTCTAGAAGCATAAGCAACTACTTGAACATTCTGCATTAACACACCACCAAGACCCATCTTCGAAGCATCACAATATACCATGAAAGATTCATTCGGATTAGGCAAAATCAAGACTGGAGCAGTCGTCAACCTCTTCTTCAATTTAATAAAACTATTCTCGCACACAACATACTACACATAAGCCCGATCCTTACGAGTCAATTGAGTCAGAGGCAATGGCAACTTAGAAAAACCTTCTATAAACTTTCGGTAATAACCGGCCAAACCCAGAAAACTTATAACCTCAGTAGCAGACTTCAGAGTATCTCACTTTAGCACAACATCAATCTTCAAAGGATTCACTGCAATTCCACCACTAGAAATCACATGTCCAAGGAAACTCACTTCCTTCAACCAGAACTCGCACTTCGACAACTTAACATAAAGTTTCTTCTCTCTCAACACTTGTAATACAATCCTTAGATGCCCTTCATGTTCTTCTTCTGGCTTTGAATAAATTAGGATGTCATCAATAAAAACCACCACAAACTTATCCAAATACTTATTAAAGGTTCGATTCATATACTCCATGAACACACCAGGTGCATTGGACACACTAAAAGGAATCATAGTGTATTAATAATGACCATACCTTGTTCTAAAAGTTGTCTTCAGAATACCATCTGCCTTTACTCGAATCTGATGATAACTCGATCTCAAATCAATCTTACTAAACACGTAAGCCCCTACCAACTGGTCCATCAAATCATCAATCCTAGGAAGTGGATATTTATTCTTAATAGTCACCTTATTCAATTATTGATAGTCGACACACAACCTCATGCTACCATCCTTTTTCTTAACCAATAACACTAGAGCACCCCACAGAGAAACACTTGGACGAACAAATTTCTTCTCAAGAAGATCCTCAAGTTGTTTCTTCAACTCACTCAATTCTGAAGCTGACATCCGATATGGAGCCGTCGACACTGGTCTAGTACCTGGTACCAAATCTACTGCAAACTCTACTTCACGCTCTAGAGGCAAATCACTAATGTCATCCGGGAACACATCAAGAAATTCACGGACAACAGGTAATTCAACACTCATATGTTCACGGTCAACTTATAACACCGCAAACAAAGCAAACAACTAAGCTTCGTCTTCTAGTAGTTCATCCACTTGCTTCGTGGATTAAAACATCAACTCCCCACAATCACCAAACTATGGAAACTCCACCGTCTTTGCATAACAATTGATATGCACAAAGTTGAACTCCAACTAGTTCATACCGAGCACAACATCCATATGGAATAAAGGTAAACACACCAAATCCATCAAGAAATCCTTACCATAAATGGTCAGAGGACATTTTAAACACACCTGGTTAGTCGTAACTGAACCGTCAGTAGGCATCTCTATCAACACATTACCATTCATAACAGTCAAAGGAAAATTTAACCTAGTCGCACACTCAAGCAAAATAAACAAATAAGTAACACCAATATTAATTATAGCAACCAACTCAACATCATTAATAAAATAAGTATCTCTAATTAAGTTATCCTTCTTCTGAGCTTTTGAGCCACTCAAAGTGAACATTCTGCCAGTAGTCTAAGCAGCAGTAGCAACCTTCTTCGGTTTCTGGCACTGAGTACTGATATGTTCCTCTTCACCAAAATTGAAACAAGTTGGTCATGCATTTGGACACTCATCCTTCATGTGACCCCTCTTACCACATTTGTAATATCTAATCATTGTATTAGTACACACGTCAGACTTGTAACCCACTTCCCCACACTTATAGCACTTGAGAGGAGCCCATTTGGCTTCTTCCCATCAGTAACCTTCAGATTCCCTTTGTCAGTTGAAGTCACATAAGGTTTCTCTTAAAATTGGCCCTTCTCTTTCTTCTCACTTACTTGCTTATAGTGAGAAGATCGAGATCGGCTATCCTCATCATAGATTCTACTCTTGTCCACTAATTCAGCGTATTTACAGATCTGCAGACACCCAATCCCCTGCTTGATCTCTGGTCTCAACCCATTCTCAAACTTCAGGCACTTGGACAACTCAACATCAACACGGTTGTAGTGAGGATATAACTTCACTAGCCTCTCAAACTTGGCAGCATATTCTGCCACTGTCATGCTTCCCTGCTTCATCTCTAAGAATTCAACCTCTTTCTTTCCACAAGCATCCTCAGGGAAGTACTTACTCATAAATTTCCTCCTGAATACATTCCAAGTTATTTCACCCCTAACTCCTTCCAATCTCTGACGAGTATTATCCCACCAATCCTCAGCCTCTTCATCCAGCATGTGGGTTCTAAACTCCACCTTCTGAGCATCGGAGCACATCATAGTCCTGAAAATATTCTCAATTTCCTTAAGCCACTTATGCGTGCTCTCCGGTTTATGATTTCCCTCAAATTTAGGCAGATTATTCTTTTGAAGTACCCCCAAGGCATGAAACTCATCACGAAAATTATTTTGCGTCCTAGCTCTGTAAGACCCCATTTCTACCAAGAAAATATATGGAAAATCAGAGTAGCAAAATTCAACCAACAAGTAAACAAATAGGATGCCACATTTCAACTTTAAAAAACTTATTCATTTAATCAAATAATAACACATTGATATATAATGTAACACCCTTTCTACCCCATCACGAATTTAATATAATTACTCAGAGTAAACTCATAAAAAGGGTATCACATCTTCAAAACAAACTTCTTAAACATCATATCATTCCTGTCCCGTAACACGAGTTATAAAATCATGAACATCAAATCTGTAGTTCAATGTTTACGCAGCGGAAAACAAAACATCAAGTTTTCGTCTTTAATTAAAAGAAAATTTCATAATTTAATCCAAAACATCATTAAGTCTCATTAGTCAAAACTAACACTCAAATCAATTAAACAAAATAACTCAAAGTTCTCAAGCGATTCCATCCCGATGTTACTGGACACAAAGCAAGACTCCACATCTAACTAAAAAAACGACGACTCACTAACTCCAAGCTAAACCGCGTACCGAGCTAACCTTGATTATATGCATGATGACATAATAGACCATCACAAAAGGCAGGCAGGGTGAGTAAAATTCATATTCAATAAAGTAATGTAAAAATGAGAATTCATAAACATAAGCTTCAAACCAAGTTCAATCATCACAAGACTCATTTATACACAACGTCAAATACATCACATCACTACACAAACTCAATGCAAATCATGCCATGTCATTTAGAATGAAATTCAACCTCTTATTATGCATGTGGTACCGAAACATCCTCATGGATGGACACTGGGCCATCAACCCTCCACAAGGGAGCACATCAAAACATCACATCACTTCAATCCACACGATGGGATTGAAGCTACCAATAGACCAAAAGTCCCCTCATTATTATACCATGAATGCAAGACGCAATATAAACACACCTCATCAAAACATCATAAGCATTGCATCCGCATTCATCAACAATCATCATATTATTCTCTCATCCAACATCTTCCTTTACCTCATACATCATTTTATCACAAATTTCTACGCATATAGCCTTTAAACACCACATAAACTTTTCTAAATCATTATAACATCTTATGGCAACAAGGTACATAAATTAAATAATTTTTCAGAATTAAAATATTTTTTCAAAACATGTCAGGTCTCGCTAAGTGAGCTAACCCCTCGCTAAGCAAACAACTCTCGGGTTTGAGAGTTCCAAAATATTCAATCGCTCGTTAAGCGAGCATCATGACTTCTCAAAATTACCCGGATCTCAAAATCGCTCCTCTACGACAAAACCCCCACAAACTCAGTTTTTAGCAGCAACATAGCAGAAAATCATCAATACTATCTACATTCATCCTAGTATCATCAAATATATCACATAACATCATTATTTATCATCAAAATCATCATATAGCAAATTCATCAACAAAACCCCATAACCCTAAAACTCCACCTCAAAACCCTATTTCATATCTCTATATTACACTACCGAATGGAATTACTCCCCATACATTAGGTTCTGTGAATTCTTTCGATAACTTCTCGCAAAACATCAAGCCTTTAACCTCTAGCTTTTTCTTCAGAGCTCTCCTTCTCTTCTCCCAAAGTATGATCATTCCAAATGATCGTACTATCCAAACTTTACCCTCTTAGTCAATCTTACCCTTAGGACCTCATTAGTCTTTTCCTCTTTTACCCTTACTTAGCCCTTACCAAACTACCATACTATCCTTGTCTTCTAAGTCTTCTTATTTAAATTAATTTCACCCAATTTAATTAAATAAATTCACTATACTTAATATCATAATATTATTAAAATATTAAGTCACACCAATGCCTCCACAAAACATCATATCATCAATAATTCATCAAAATTCATAACAAATACATCAAATAAATCATAATCAACTTTGGAGTGTTACATATAACACTTTCAATTCGGATGAAACCGTAACAATAACTTTTATTCATTTTTGTAACCAAAACAACTTTTACAAATACACAGCGGATTCTAAAATATTCAACTAAACATGGTATAACATTCCGTCCAACCTAAATAACTTAGTAACAACATAGGGGTAACATTCAAATAGAAGGGGTGAGATATCGAACAATATAAACAAGAGTATAATAATTAATATGTTAGATAGAATCATACAATTTGACTACTATCCAACAACAACAACAACAACAACTTAACAATCACCCACATTTTATCAACATACTTTATCTACATATTACACCTATCAACATTTACCACATAATAAAAAAATCAACATCATCATAATCAATGTAATCAACTTCGACAATTTGAACAAACATAATCAACTTCAACAACTTCAACAAACATAATCAATTTCATTAACATAATCATATAAGTAACTTCATCAACATAATCATATAATCAACTTAAACCAACCTAATCATATAAGCAACTTCATCAACATGATCACATAATCAACTTAATCCACTTCACGACCTAGTCAACATAAACATATAATTCACTTAAGCAACATAATCAATTTTATCGACATAACTCACATAAACAACTTAATCAACATAAACAACTTCATTGACTTAAGCAACATAAAAAACTTCATCAATTTAAGCAGCATAAGAAACTTCATCAACTTAAGCAACATAACAACTTCATCAACTTAAGTAACATATACAACTTCATCGACTTAAGCAACATAAACAACTTCATCAACTTAAGCAACATAAATAATGCAACACAAGATGCGACTCGACTATGCATATGCATGTGGTACCATCAGAGTAAAACTCCCAACTTAAAATATACCAGGTTATCGAGGTATCTGCAAGGCATAAGCCTTCAGCTTAATAATTTTTCCAATCTAGGCCAACGTGGTGAGCATCCGCTCCAACTTAGAAAATGCAATGTATGCCATGATCACAACGACACAACACATAACAACAACCAACCAGAACAACATTCAACCAACAACATAACAGTTTTAATTCAACACAATTCAACTTTGGCCATATGCCTACAACTTATATACATCAACGTTGGTCATACGACCTACAACTTTAATATCAACATTGGTCATTCGACCTAGAACCTAGAAATGCCCATAAATCAGTACAAAACAACATATTTGATAGTACTAAAAATCCACACATTCAACCCAAATTCAACTAATTAAACTGACTAAAATCTCCTACTAATTATTACGAACTACCTCGTCAATTTTTCGTTAAATTTATCGCGTAATTCCGCCCGGTGGACTAGATCAGTACTGTTTTACACTCCGTTATCACTACTAAAAAATCCTACTGAATCTGTTAAATTCCAGCTTACTGATACACTCAATTACTACTACAATTTTCTTTTTGTCATCAATATTCCATTATGATACAATATACAAATAATTGCTAGTTTCTGGTTTTAATGTTACAATCTCACTACTGCTACCACTGTATTATTTTTACTCGTCTAATTAACACATGCTACTGATTAATTAATCATTGTTTGGATCACACATAGAACCATTAATTAATTAATCTACTCATATCACTATTAATTTAATTAACTAATAACTAAGTACTATGACCATCTAATAAGTTATTCACAAACTAAGTCCTTAATTACACTCAATAACCAAAAGTCAGGTGGCCCCCACCCTTAACAATGTGGCTTGCGTCACTTTGTATGTTGGCTCTCACCACCAAAGGGTGGCTTATGCTGTGCCCTACAAGCCTTGGGTGGCTTGTAGTACCTCATCAGGTGGTTGCGCCACCTAGCCCCAATTGGGTGGCCACTCCCTCAGTGGCGTGCGCCACCCCTTTCGTGGCTCCCGTTACCCAATTTTCTCCAGTTTCCGACATTTTTCTACATTCCATTTTTCTCACCTCTGTTTCTATATTCGATTATAGTATTTTTTCGACTACATATTTCCTCTTATTTTAACCCATATTCTCCATTTTCATCATCAATTGTGGTCTACAATTCAAGTACACAATATGCCACAACATGGTTTTTTCACAGAACAACAACAAACAATCAACACAAAGTCAACATGGTAGAATTATATAATCCCGATCCTACATATACATTATCATATTCCCGATTATAAGATTCGACCCCCACCCTTACCTATAATTGACGGTCGCTCGAATTTTCGATCGACTTTTCTCGGAATTGGCTCCGATGCCAATTCTCCCTCGTAACCGATCTTTCTCCAACTTTTCCTCTTTCTTAACATCCACTGATATCACAAACCTAGTTTCCATTTATTTTTATTCTTTTATTATAATTATATATAATTATAATATCTATTGGTCTTACTAATCAACACCCCCACGATTACTACTATCAACCCAACGACTAAGCCCACTTAAATAAAACACTCTTATAATTCCATAATATTAATTCTAACATTATTTCTCCCGACTAAATTGACTAATTACCGACTATCAAATAAATTGTCCAAACCACCAAATCAACATATTCAACTATAAATGGAAAATATTCACTATTATTTCCCACAACTTATATCAACTCAATTAATTTATTCAACTTAAACCAACTTAGAAACATCAACGTAATATTTCGATATTTCAGAAATCGACTCAAATCATCATAAATAACTCAAACCAATGCAAATAAACACAACATAATACAAGTATATTTAATTAAGTAATTAATTAAATAAACGAGCATTACAAAATCGAACCAAGGTGTTCGTGTGGAGCAAAAGCAATGATACAAACAGTTAGGAAGAAAAGACGAAACTTTGGGAAGATATTTTGGGAATGCATATACTTTGTGGTATTTTATTGCTATCATATGTTATGTATTATTTGATAATGCTAACTGTTATATGTTAACATGGTGAAGGTTCAAACAGTGGCTTCAACTATTTTGAGTGGGTTGAAAAAAAGTGAAATGGTGAAGGGCAAACATAAATTAACATATAAAGGAGATGTTAAAAATGCAAGGAAAATGATGTCGAATTCAACATGTTGAAGAAGATGATGAAGATCCATGGAGATGACTACTACATAAAAGAGATGATAAAGAACATGCTGAAGATGCTAGTTTTTGTCATAATGTTTTTAGTTATGATTTTTGTAATGTTGATTGGTATTTTGATCAATAAGTGGTGATTATGATTTATGTTGATGTTAGTGTTGTAAGAAAATGTGTTAATGTTATGTTGTAATGATTTTCTTTAATGATGATGTTTAGTTTTTGCCCATATTTGATGTTGAAGTAAGCATTTTTAAAGGATATATCTATGTCCAATTTGATGTTGCTAGATTCTTTCAAATTTTATGTTGCAGTAAGGACATAGTTTGTGCCATATTTGTTACACTAAAGAAGACTTAAAAGGCATATTTGTTACACTAAAAGAGACATCAATGACCAGTGTTTAACAACTTAGTTTATTGTAAAAACAATGGACCTGAAAATTGGACAAATTATCACAAAATTACTTGATTAAAAATAGAAAGCCTACTAACCAAAACATCAATAAGGCCTTAATATCCTTCATTAAACCAAACAAAATACATAAAATATCCATCCAAAATACATAGTAGAAATCCAAAACATATAATCATCATCCAAAATACATACTTCAAAGCCAACAACATAACATCCTAAAAACAAAAACACCATCCAAAATACATGATCATAGTTCAGCAAAATACAACAGACAACATTCTAATAGTTTTTTTTCCTCTTTATGGACTGCTTAGGTGTGGTCCTTCTTGGTGGCTGAAATGCTGCAGTTAGTCCCTGAAATGTTGTAGTGCCTCTTCTTGGTGATATGCTTGTTTGGAGTGTAGGGGTTGGTCCCTGAAATGTTGCAATGCCTCTTCTTGGTGATACCCTTGTTTGGAGTGTATGGGTTGGTTGTACTTAGCTTTGTGCAGCTTGGTTTTGGTTTCTTCTTGGTGATAGCTTTGTTTGAAGTCTTGTTGTTGGTTGTGTTTGGTATTGTCTTTATTGAGTTTGGGTTATTCTTGGTGATATCATTTATATTGCAACAAAGTCATTTACTATCTCCTTTAATGTACCAAAAAAAACATACCACATTTCAAGTACCCCAAGACACCCTATTTCTTTAACAACACCCAAAATTTTAAAATAACTTTATCTATCACCATCACACTTCCAGTTTGACACTACCCCTCCTACATATGTACCCATATCATTAAATTTTTCCCCTTGATGAAAATCAACATAAAAAACATTCATTTTGGGAAGAGAGTTATACGTTGTAGAAATCAGTAGAGCATAAGGGATAACATACAAAACCTTAGAATTTAATAAAGCAAATACATGTTTGATATGGAAAACGATACATACCTCAATGTTCAATGTTTCACTTTTGCGTTTGTCTCCCTCGAATCCTTCTTCTCTCTTTTTCGTTTGTAGCTTTCCTCCTTCAGGTTTAGGGTTTCATCTCCATTCTTTGTTTGCATCTCCTTTTTCCTTTCTCAATTTGGAATTTTAGGGATTAGGTTTAGTGATGCTGCTTAATAATTAAGGGATTTTGTCTAAGTACTTAAAGATTAATGACATCTCAACAACGTTACAACCATCTCAATAACATTAAACTCAAATAAGCACCGTTAATGACATTTATGCACTTTTGGAACGAAATCATAAAAAATGGTGAACGTTGTAGATGTTATGTAACTTAAAGGCCTGACTTGTAGCAAAAAAACTTAAAGGACCAACGTGTTAAATTTAAATAATTTAAAGGACCCATGGTGTAATTAAGCCAATGAAATAAGATGATTCAAAATGTCAAGAATGAGATTAACTTTGTTTCCCTTTAGTACTCTAAATTATCCTTGTGACTGAAACTAACTATTCATTATGACTACAAATTCTTAATATTGTTTATCCCTTATTCCTACATGAATAAACATTTAGTTATAAATTAATCCCTAAGGTATGTAGTAAATTATATATAAAATTCAGCACTTTTATTAACAAAAATAATAAATTTTCATGTTTTCATTCCTAGTCCTAGGTGACAATTAGAAATAATATTTTTTTATCAAGTAGTAGACGTTGAACTTCCGTTCTAACAAGTAATCATAAAACGATTTACAAGTGATCAAGCAATAAAAAACATTAAGCTCAAATTACTATACATTAATAATAAAATTTCAATTGCATAATTAATTCAAACTACAAGGTTATTCGAAAACTAAAGCTCATACATAACACTAATGAGTATAACTACTCATGATTATGGATGTCAATGTGGCAGAGAATGTGCAGAGGATATTTACTCGCTCCCCGACCCGTCCCCAATAGTTTATTTATCCTCGTCCCCAATAGTTTCTTTTTTTCCATCCCCATCGTCACACATCCCTACGGAGAATTAGAGATCCACGAAGATCGAATCTTAAAAATTTCATATACTTTTCGATAAAAAATGTGACATTAGTATTTCGTTATTATTATTAAAAAATATTTATTTTTCATATTATTTTTAAAAAAATAAAAACAAATTTTGCATCAATAACAAAAAAATTCAAAAGCACTCGCAGTTACGAAAACATAACCACTAAATTATTAATTAAATGAAAAACAGGTTACTAATTGAAGTATAGTGAAGTTGATGAGTAATTACAATAAGCAATATGAACAAAGGAGAGTGGTTGTTGTGAATATAATGATAACAAAGGAGATGAGGAATGAAGGAGACAAAGATAATTGAGAAAAGAAATAGAGAAGATGGTGTGGTGTGTACACTATATGTATGAGTGCATTTTTTAGGGTTGGATACTTGGGTAGTGAAACAACACATTATACAACGAAAAAATAAAATAAAATGATCCACTAATGACTATTCATTTTCTAATATATAAATATTTATTTTTATTAAAAAACATATAAAATTAAATAATTATATATTAAATAGTATATTATATATAATAGTTAAATTATATGGTCGGGGTCGGAGAATCCACGGGACGGAAGATACTCTCCTGACCCCCTCCCCGAAGTGTCATCGGGGAAATTTTTTCCTCCATCCATATAGAGGAAAAAATCCATGACTTTGGAGCTCCGAACAGATAATCCCCATTATAAGATGCAAATTGACATCCCTACTCATGATTATAATAACAAAATAAAGAAATTACACATAAAAAAGTAATTGAGAAACTTGAACCCAAAGATCCATTGAAAAATGCCTTTTCAAACCCTCAATTATGTTTTTCAGCATCTAAAAGTCTCATTAGTTTTCAAAATTTTGAATCCTTATAAAGAATCACATTTTTCTTTCATAGCCAAATTTGTTGAAAATTTAATTCCTTGTGTCGAAGTAGTATAGCTCGACATAAATAAAGGTGTGTTGAATCATGTAGTGTGTGTCAAGTTATGTTAGTGTGTAGAGTTATATTAGTGTGTCGAAATGTCAAAGCATGTTGCTTCACTCAGGATTTCGACTTAGGCCTATTTTACTAGTGTTAACTATTCTTGGCTTTTATAGTTTTTGGTCTTTGGCTTAGGGAGCAAGCTAACCTAAATCTATAAATAAGGAAATTATTCAACGAAGAACATGGTGAAATTTGCAAATGACAATACACTAGCAGTTGAAGGTATTGGTGATGTTCTGATTATGAGGAAGGATGGCAAAAGGTCAGTAATTTCCAATGTGTTATACATATCAGGCATGAAGAGTAATTTGCTCAGCATAGGGAAGTTGTTCGTAAAGAAATACAAGGTTTCGATTGAAGACAAGATGATGAGAGTTCTCGATGCAGGTGATAGGTTGATCTTGAAGGCTCTAATGTCTCTGAATAGAACCTTCAAGATTGAACTCAATATGATGGAGCATAGGTGCCTTACAACTTTAGTAAGCAGAGATGCATGAATATAACATTATAGACTTGGTCATCTCAATTTCAAAGACATCATAGATTTGAAGAGAAAAATATGGTTTCAGGATTACTAGAAATCGACACTCCAAACGAAGTATGTGAAGAATGTGTGCAGGAAAAATAACACAAGAATAGCTTTAAGAAGGATGCAAGAAGCAAGTCAAAGGCAGTTCTTGAAATCATATACTTTGATATGTCTGGTCCTATCCAGGTGGATTCCATTGGAGGTAACAGATACTTTGTCACATTTATAGATGATTTTAATAAAAAACTGCGGACTTACCTGTTCAAGAAGAAAAGTGAAGTGATCAAGGTATTTGCCAAGTTTAAATCCATGTTCGAAAGAAAAAATGGCTGAAAGCTTAAGATTCTAAGACTAATGGTGATGGAGAATATGTGTTAAAAGACTTCTACAAACTATGTGAGAAATAAGGGATTGTGCATGAGGTGGTGCCATCCTACACTCCACAGCAGAATGGAATTGTAGAAAGAAATAATAGAACTATCATGAACATGGTGAGAAGTATGTTGAAAGGCAAGCATCTACCTAAAGAATTTTGGGGAGAAGTTGTGTCGGCTGCAACATATATTTTGAACTGATGTCTGACGAAGAATCTAGAAGGAATCACACCAAAAGAATGTTGGTCTGGTGTCAAGCCTAGCTTGATTCATCTTAAGGTATTTGGATCTATAGCATATAGACATGTTCCATGTCAGTTGAGAAGATAACTTGGTGACAAGTCGAGTCAAATGATTCTGATATATATCATTTGACTGGAGGATACAAGTTGTTCTACCCAGTGAACAAACAAGTAGTGATCAACAAGGACATGATCATATATGAGCTTAAGGAATGTGATTGGACAAAAAATGTCAAGAAAGATTCAGTTAGAATCTTATATGAAGAACCAACAAATGAAGTCGAAAGATATGTTTGATAAGAAGAAGTCAGAGGTGAAGTAGGCCCAAGAAGACCTCAAAGAACAAGACACATGTCTATAAGGTTGCAAGGATGTGTGATTACATCAAATGATGTGGCCAATGATGAAAGTGAGATGATACACTATGATTTCTATGCAGATGTTGAACCAGTCAATGCAACTGCAACATTGAAGGATTCGAAGTGGGTGAAAGCAATGAATGAAGAGTCGAAGCCCATCAAAGCCAATAACACTTGGTCACTTATCGATTTTCCTTAAGACAAGAAGGAAATAGATGTTAAATAGGTATATAAGGTGAAGTTGAATCCTAAAGGATAAGTAACTCGACACAAGGTAAGACTTGTGGCGGAAGGATTTCTTCATAAGAAAGGAATCAAATTCGACAAAGTTTTTACACCTGTTGCTAGGATTGAAACAATCAGGTTAGTTATTAGTCTGGAAAACATGAATAATTGGCACACATGTCAGATGGATGTGAAATGTGCATTCCTGAATGCCCCCTTAGATAAAGAAGTTTATGTTGCACAACCAGCCAGGTTTGTGAAACAAGGAGAAGAAAGAAAGGTGTATAGGCTGCATAAAGCTCTGTATGGACTTTAGCAAGCTCCAAGAGCTTAGAATAAGAAGATAAATAACTTTCTGAGGGAGAAGGAAATTATGAAGTGCACAATTGAGCATGAAGTATATGAAAGAAGAAATAATGGTGAATTACTTATACTATGTTTCTATGTTGATGACTTGTTGATAACATGAAGTTGCAAGAAGGAGATTAAAGACTTCAAACATAACTTAAGTGAGGAGTTTGAAATGCTAGACTTGGGAAATCTCTCATAATTCTTTGGCATCGAATTCTAAAAGAGTGGTATAGGTTTGATGATGCATTGAACAATATATACAGGAAAAATACTCAAGATATTTGAGATGCAAGATTACAACCCAACTTCGACTCCAGCTGAGCCTAGATTGAAACTATTGAAAGACACAAATGAAGATGATGTAAATCTAACGCAGTATAGAAGACTCATTGGTTCACTAAGATACATCTATCACACAAGGTCTGACTTAGCATACAATGTAGGTTTGGTGAGTAGATTCATACAGAAGCCAAATATATCACACCTAGCAGCGACAAACATGATACTAAGGTATCTGAAAGGAACTCTCGACTATGGTATTTTGTTTCATATCATTGATGAAGGAAAATAATGCAAGCTAGTGGGATACACCAACTCAAGATGGTATAGTGATGCCGAGGATCAAAATTCCATAGTTGGATATGTGTTTATGTTAGGTGGTGCACCCGTTGCTTGGAATTCGAGAAAAGAGCCAGTAGTGGTATTTCCGTCATGCAAAGCAGAGTACATAGTTGTTTCTCTCTATGTATGTTGAGAAAAATGGATGGTGAACCTGATCGAAGAGATTACATTGAAGAGTCAGGGAGCAATTACCATAAATATCGACAACATGTCAGCTATAAATATGGATAAGAATCCAATAGCAGATGGACGAAGCAAGCACATCTAAATGAGGTTCCATTATCTTCAAGAGCTGGTAGGAGATGGGAAGATAGATTTGGAACACTGCAGAACTGAGAATCATATTGTAGATATCATGACAAAGGGAATGTAGGTCGAAGTTTTCAAAAAGCTAAGGTCTATGATGAATATAGATAGCTTAGACACAATGAATTAGGTGGTTTTTTGAAAATGTAATGCCTTGTGTCGAAGCAATATAACTCAACAGTAACAAGGGTGTGTCGAATCACGTAGTGTGTGTCGAGTTGTGTTAATGTGTCGAAGCATGTTGCTTCACACATGATTTCAACTTTGGCCTATTTTAGTAGTGTTAACTAATTTGGGCTTTCATAGTTTTTTAGCTTTGGCTTAGGGAGAAAGCTAACCTAAATCTATAAATAGGGAGTAACCCTTATTTTGTAAACAACTCATATTTTATATTCATAGAATTTGCAGTTGCAAGTGAATAAGAAATTCCACAGTTTGTGGGCAGAGAGAAACTCTGCAAAAAAATTTCTTCTTCTTATTCTCCAATGTTTTCTTTCTTTCTCAATATTTTATTTCCACTATCATTGCGTGATTGATAACAATCTTGATCATCAAGATTTAGTGAAATTCTCCATAGGTTGTGGTGGAATTCCAACAAAGTTTTGGTGTACATACATTAAAGTTGGGCATATGTACATTGTTGTCGAATTGATATGGAATACATATGTTGTCTTGAGTTTATGCATGATGGCCTGAATTTTTGTACTAACAAGCATATCTATTATGTTTTGGGCGTATATGTGTGACTCTGCTTGTTTGCACCTGCATATGGATGCTGACATGAACATGTATGTAGGTCAATTATTTGAACTAGCGTACACACACTGGTTTGAATGTATGTACGTGGGCCTGATTGAGGTGTATTTGTGAGTTATGAGAGCATTAGAAGTTCTGATAAAGACTATATTTCTTCTTGTTCTTTACTAGAAAAATCCCAGCAACTGGCAGCTACATACATTAAATACTCAAATGTTGATGATTCTATGACCATGTACACTAATGAGGAAAATGTTGCTTCCTTTTGATGAAAAGCTAGTTTTTCCATCCTTCCTAGTTATTAAAGATTTATAGGTCCAAATTCTTTTAACCAAGTTCAAAGCAGAGGTTCTAACGAGTATCAAAGTCACTCTTTCCTAGATTTCACCTAACAACTCGTGCTTGATTAGGATGTTTAAAATCATATTCTAATTGAAGGAAGTTATCCCCAACATAGGGATATTATTTTCTTTTTATAGTACCAAGGTTGGATGGTTGACTTTGAGGGTCCTATCCAGAATATGATTATTTTAAGCTAAAGTATGACAATTATAAAAATTGGAAAGCTACATTCTTGAAAGTTAGGGTAATATGGTGCTTCCATGGTCACAACTCGGGCAAAATAACGCCACTTGTTTCCCTCTAACTTGGACATAGAACCCAATGATGATCACTGACTTTAACTATGACTACCTTACCCTTACTGAAAGAGAGGTCATTCAGATCTTGGACGAATTTATGGTCATGAGCTATCATAATATGATCATATTAGATCGGGGAAAATAAAGTGAGATAGATAAATATCTTCGTACGTCTGAGATCATAATGATCCTTAATTAATTAGCATTATTTACCCACTTAGTTACTTATTTCTTTCTTTTCCCTTTTTATTGAGAAAATTCCGTACATCCCTCTAGATGAAAGGAATAAAATTCTAACCAAGAAGAAGGTTGATCATAAGTATTAATAGACAAATAATCCCAAGAGCCTCCCTAATGACATTGTTACAAAAAGAAGCAAAAAACATGATGAAGGCATTTCCCCCGATGAGACTTGACCATTTAAGGTCTAAAAGCAAGGGATAAGTTATTCCCTAACTACAAAGGATAATACAACTATAATCTTGCCATAAAGTTAACTGACGTTTGCCTCCTTTTTTTTGAAGATTTCCTGGGAGACTATCTGGCCATCCGTAGCATGACTCATAATAAGTTATCTTATTTGGTGGAAAATCATTTCCTAAGGGGCATCTAATGGATCGAGTCCAACGTGAGAACCACACCCAGACCTTGAATGAGCTGAAGTCCAAACTCTCCATTTCCAAGGGAAATCATGACAAAGGGCATGATAGTGAGGAAACTGGTCAAATAGAAAGAGGATATGAAATAAAACCTTAAAACAATGGCGGTAGAGGCCCCAATCCTTGCCATCTCAAATAAGATCTCGAAGGAGTCCTTCGAGGGTACCTCTCGCTCTCAGAAGAAGTTGGAGGACGAGTTGTTCATGCTTAAGGATAAATTAATGAAAACTTATTATCAGTATTTTGAGCGTGCAAAGGAGTTGTTAGCCTTCCTCTTTCATAATATGGATCTTATTAAAATTAGTTTGTGACAACAAGTCGATGGAAGAAGAAGAGGCGTCACTTCCCAATGAGTCCGACATATCTCTTGATGAGGGAACTCATGATGAACATGAATATGACAAGGTGGGGGAGGAAAAAACTCCTGAGGATGATTATGCTCGCCAAGAAATTGTTTATGAAGAAAAATGGATTTTAGAGGAGGGTCAGTGAGCTCGAGGGTTTTTCATTTATGTCATATGTGGCTTCTTTTTGTAACGACACCCTTAGAGACGTTTGTAATGATTATTGGAACCCTAAAGGGTTTTTCTTGTACTTTTTCTCCTTGTGGTTTTGACTAATGAAATAATAGCCTTAGATGCCTTGGCTCTTTTTTCTTTGAATAGCATTTTTTAGAATACCTTGAATAAGCATCTCACCATTATATGGCTCAGTAAGAAGGCAAGAATTTCTCCATGAGGATTCAACGTAGGAAATTGCCTCTTGAGTGACAATGAATCCTCCATGAAGATCTAGTATGAATAATTTCCTCTTAGGCGACAATGATTCTTTCACGAGGATCCAACATAGCTAATTTCCTATTGGGTGTCAATGATTCCTCCATGAGCATCCAACATAAATAATTTTACATCATAGAAATTTTCGACAATATTCTCAACTTCTGTCCTCAATTCCTGCAAAAACTACCAAAATTCATATAATAATGTGGGGGTGTCTTATTAAACACATTTGCACCTTAATATAAAATGCATGGGAAAAGAAGGTGCGTCTATGACAAGATATATTACTTTGATCGTCCTTGCAATCTCATCAGCCCCAAGCATAGTCTTTAGGGTGAAATAACCATTTACTTACACTTTTTCATTGAAGAATCCTACTAGTGAGCCTTGAAAATATTTAAGATCGTCCAAGTCCAAGAAAAGCCTTTTAAAAGCATCATAGTAATTGATATCTACAAAGCTTCCATGATCAATTAGTACACTCATAATTGTCACACCCTAAAATTTGACCAGACATTTTTAATTTTTTAATTTGTCTGATTGTATTTTCACTTTGCATCGTCTGCATACAATATCATGTTTTTTTTATCATGCATAATGCCCAAATAATCAGGAAAAATAAACTTGTTGGATTTACAAACAAAACAATCAAACTAGATGTCAATTGTGCGTAAAATTAATGGAAAGAAAGTTTTAAAATTGAACTGGCAGACATCAGTATTCTTAATCTACATTTTGCATAGTTTAACCTGGTGTATTCATCATCAACAATCCAGAACCAATCTCACAAAGTAAACACATTCTAAGGTCACTAAGCCAGTCAAACAATCATGCAGGTATACACATCTAGCGGTTCAGATCACACAACAATTTTCCAGAAACATGCAAACCACACATCAAAATGAAGCTAACATTATGGAGATCATGAATATGCTATCCAATTTCACAAACAATCCACATACAAAGCAAATTGAATGAAACAAGATCAAGCATCAAAACGGAAAATCCAGATTTAAGGCACCACAAGGTCTCTAATCACTTCAATCATCTTATATCAATCAATAACAACATGAAACAAGCAGAAATGGATCAAATCTGAAGCAACATAATGGTGGTGTTCAAACCTGTATGGAGCTTTTCTTGATGGATTTAAGAAAACCAGAGGTCCTATATGTCTCCTTGAGCTTCCTTGAGCCAAATAAAGGCTTGATAACTGATGATGAATGAAATCCAAGTATGTTGTTGAATCTCCAAATATCCACCAAAGCCTTCAAAACCAACTCAGGATGATGATGATGATGTGAATGAAAGGATGTTGATAATGATTTGAGAGAGCTTGAAGAAGGTGATGAAAAATGAAACTCAGATTTGTGTTTTGGATGAAGGTGAAAATGATATAAAAATGAGAGAAAGAGAGTGGTGTAGAGAATGACAAATGATGAGATCCTCTTCACTGAATTTGTGGGCAAACTTTTATACTAAAGGTGTGTATGTTGTGAATGAAGGGTGGCTGTACCAAATTTGTTATGATAAAAAAAGCAGAGTCATGTGCGTGCTCTTCCTTGCTCATAATTTGTTTTCAAAAGTTATCATGTGCTTGGAGGTCTATGCTATTATGGTGGTCTTGTGTGCTAGCACCATGATACTTGATGATGAGAATTTGATGAAGAAAAACAAGGTGATCAAAGGTGGTGTGAGGGCATGACTGGATGGGGTGCATGGTTGCTAACTCACGTGATGTTTCTCTCCTCTTGGCGCATCATATGCATGAGGTGGTGGCAAAAGTGTGAGTGAAAAAGAATGAGGAATGGATGTGTATGGTGATATGCTATGTACTATGCTGATTTCTCCCCCTTTACATGTGTCCTTTGTGTACCACTTTTTTTCCACTTTTTCTATTAAAAGAAATGAAACAAAAATAATGCACATAGCATGTGCTTTTGGGCCACGCAAGAAAGTGAATGAAGATCCATTAAAAAATGTAAGAAAATGACATAAAAAATGTGACACCAATTATAAAAAATGGGCCAATAAGGTAGTGACAAATGTGCACTAAAAAACCCTAAATGCATCAAACTTCCAAAAATCATAACTTGAGTTCTAGAAAGGCTAAGAAGGTGTCTTGGACTTTTTGGAAAGGGAAAATCAAGATCTACAACTTTCATGTTCAAAGAAAAATCATTTGAAGATTTTTTTCACATGAAATAATAGGTTGAAGGTTTAGGGCAAATAATTCCAAAAATAGAAATTTTCATGTGAAAAAATCCCAATTTAGCAACTTATTTTAAACCCCTGATTCATGACAATTGAGCTCATTCATATCATTTCTTGACCAAATAAAGGTCCATGAAGTTGATGATCATGATAAAAACCCTAAAATTCCACTTTTTGACTTTTCTTCTGAACAATTGACTTTTTTTCTTCAAGTGCAAGCAAATGCACCGCCTGACTTCCTCAATGAATTCTTGAACCAAATTTCATCCTTAGGCCTTGTATACCATATGAAAGCCTTTGACCACAAGAATTGGTCAAAGATATGATGATATAATGATCTGAGGCAAAACCCTAATTAGGGTTTCTCTGTGTAGGAGGATGTTGCACTGCTGAACTTCTGATGAGTCTCACCCCTTCTAGGGCTTTGAGGATGAGTTTGAGCTTGTATGAGATGTGAGGATGCCTTGTATGCTTCTTGCAATACCACTTGGATCCTATCTTGTCTTTGAAGAATCCCAACTTGCTGGACGACTATCGCTCCCTGGATTTTCATCCTGGTAGAAACAAGAAAGTGGCGCTGAAAAGGGTAGAGTCGCCAGCCAGGCATTTTTATCCCAAAGGAATGGGAAAGGTAATGTTGCACAAACCGAAGAAAAGAAAGGAAAGGACAAAGGTCCTGCGAACCAAAGAACTGGGTTCGAGAGTCGGTTACGACCTGAGAAGGTATTAGCACCCCGGATCGTCCGTCGTACCTGACGGGATCCACGCTTGCTGATCGGTGATTTTCAGTCATATATTTCTAGCTATTTTAGTTGTTGGTTCTTATGTTTTTGTGTGTTTTTGAGTCTTGTTTTTATGTTTTTCTTGTTATTCCCGTATGTGGCGAGCATGTTATGTGTTTATCGTTTCTACCGTTGGTGCGTTTAATTTTGTTGTTTTTAGTGTGTTTTCAGGCATTTAACAAACTGGTGATCAGATACTAATGTAGTGGCGATCCGAGTGCAAGGAAACAAAAAAAGGGGGTCTTAGAAGCCTGACATGGGTGCCCGTGTCACCTGACACGGCCTGTGTCAGAATGTCAATGGAAGATAAGGCTTGAACAAAACTTGAGACAATGCAGAAGCATGACACGGGTGCCCATGTCATGACCCCCACTGAAGGTGTGCGTATCTGAGGTCTCAGCAACCTGACATGGGTGCCTGTGTCACACGACACGGCCCGTGTCATGGCAACTGGATGCAATAATTTGTAATTTGTAATTCTTTTGTGCTGATGGCAGTTTAGGCATTTCGAGTGCAAATTTGTAATCTGATACATTAGGCAAATGGTGACTGAGAGATAACACTTTTACTTGGGTAATTTTTACGCTTGGGAGAGAACAAGAGATTGAGGGAGGAGAAGAAGGATCGATCAAACGCGGAAGCAATTGACGATCCAACCAATCCTTTGAATATTATAATGTCTTTTTTCCTTGTTTATGTGATTTTCATTGTTTTGAATATCAGTGGCTAAACCCCCAAATGCTAGGGGGTGTCCCTGAGTTTCTTGTAATGACGTTGAGTTTAATTTTTATGAATTTCACTGCATTCTATATTCATTGTGTTGATTGATCCGATCTTATTATAAAAATCAATATTGGAAAATGAGATTTTTAATCTTAGGTTAACAGTAGGTAGGAATGCCATCGTTAATGTTTTTCAATCAAAACTCTTTATCAGATATAACCAAGGAATTGGGATATCATATTCAACCGTAAAAGCTTTCAATGTGCAAAAGCTTGGTACTCTTTCTATACAACCAAGGAATTGGGGTATAGAAGGAATACCAAAGGGTTTTTCTTAGTGGAATATTTTAAAACTAGATTTGGAAGGCAGTAGTGTTTTAGTTGCAGTGTTATTTTAACGAATATAAATTATTTGTCATTATAAGAATTTCTCATACACCTTCCCTAGTATAATTCTCATATTTTTCATACGTGTTATTTTCCTAAATTTTATGTTCGCAAGTCATTTTATAATATCTAAAACTAACCCCAAAGAACTTTTGTTCAATTGAAACAAATAAAAAGTTTAATTTGCTACGCAGTCCTCGAGATCGATATTCGGGGAATTTTCCCTATTATTACTACAGTGGGCATAAATAGTACACTTGCTATTTTCCCATCAAGTTTTTGGTGCCGTTGCCGGGGACTGCCAAAGATTAAGTTTATTTTCTTATTTCAATTGAAATTTTTTTGCTCTCCGACTAAAATTTTATTTTTATGCTATTTTAGTGTTATTGAAATTTTGTTATTTGTTCTAACTTTTGTCTAACTGTTTATGCGAGGTCAGACCTCAGCTAAGTTTTCCTTTGACATAAAACCAGAAAGAGCTTTGCACGAGAGACGCCGCAAGGCAAGAGTTGATAGACTGGAAGCTGCCAGTGCAGGTCCCAGTGTCCTGAATCAGGAAACAGAATACGAAATATCTGTGCATTTTGAGCACAGTGACTCTGACTCCGACAAAGAGACAAATCAAGGATTTCGTAACATGGCAGGAAATCAACCTCCTGTAGAAAGACTGTTAGGTGACTATGGAGGAGCTAATTCTCAACCCAACCGGATGACTATTGTTAACCAACCGGTGAATGTTGCACATTTCCAGTTACATCCTTCCACCATTCTCTAGTTGGAGAGTAAACCATTTTTCGGAAGAATAATGAGGATGCAAACAAGCATCTTCAGAGATTCCTTAAGACCACTACATCTTTAAAGATTGAAGGTCACTCTGAGGAGGCAAAAAGACTTGTGATGTTTCCATTTACACTTACCGATGATGCAGAAGAGTGGTTCTACCCACTTCCAGCTGAGAGTATCACAACATGGCAAGAGATGGAAACAACATTCCTCAACGAATATTTTCCTGCTTCAATTTTCATCAGAAAAAGATACGATAGTCAATTTCAAACAAAAATAGGGTGAAGCACTTGAAGATGCGTACAAGAGATTCAAAAGTTGTCCGACAGCGTATCCTACTCATAATATGGATGCGACCGAGCAGATGCAAAACTTTGTGAATGGATTGCGACTCAAGACAAAACAACTTATAGATACTGCTGCAGGTGGTTCAACAAACTTTTCAACAACCACTGGTATCAAAATAATCATAGAAGCAATTGCGGCTAATGAGCATCTTGAATTGTATGATCGCACTGTGAGCTAACCCGATGGTAAGATTGATTTAAAGTTGACAAAGCAAGTTGTTAACATGGAGGATCAAATTGCTACAGAAGTTGAAAGAAGGTTGAAGAAAATTAATATTAGCACACAGACAGTGGCACAGGTGGAACCAGTTCAAGCGGTGATTTGTGAGATTTGTTGTGGACCACACTTTGCCAACACATATAATCCGGGGTGGAAAACTCACCCTAACTTCTCATGGAAAGATCAATAAGGGAACATTCAGAAATCGGTTCAAGGCCAACAACCATACCAGCCCCAACAACAACAATACCAACCACATGTTCCAAGAAAGGCAGATAGGGAAATTGCCATTGAAATGATGGCCGCTCAAAATTCCCAATTCCAAGAAGAAACAAGGAGCAACTTAAGGAATACTGGAGCCTCAATCAAGAACCTTGAAGTGAAAATTAGTCAAATTGCCCAACATCTTGCAATTCCTCAAACTCCAGGTGCCCTCCCAAGTGCAACTGTAACAAATCCAAAAGACAACCACAAAGTCAATGCAATCACGACGCGAAGAGGGAAAGAAAATGAAGAGGTGAAAGATAATTCTAAGAGTGAGGATCAAATGATTGAAGTGGAACTAGAAATAAAATAGAATGAAGTTGTTGAAGAAGAGGAAGGGGTAACCCCAACACCGGTAACCAAAGAAAAAACGGTGGAACCAAAACCGGTGATCAAACTTCCCTATCCAACAAGGAACAAAAAGAAAGGACAACAAGAGAAGAAGTTTGAGAAGTTCCTGGAGTTGTTCAAGAAGCTGGAGCTGAATATTCCATTACTTGAAGCACTTGAGAAAATGCCCACCTATGCCAAATTCATGAAATATATCATCGCAAAAAAGAGAACCATGGAAGCTGAACCTATTATTCTAACCGAAACTTGTAGTGCTATTTTGCAGGGACTAAAGATTCCAGTGAAGAAGAAGGATAAAGGAGCTGTCACCATTCAAGAGAGCTCTAATTGATTTGGAAGTTAGCATTAGTTTAATGCCTCTATCCATCTACAAAAAGTTGGGTATTGGTGCTGTTCAAGACACTCAGATGACTCTCCAGTTTGCAGATCATTCCGTGAGGCGGCCTTATGGAGTAGTCCATGATGTCCTTGTAAGAGTGGACAAGTTTGTGTTTCCGGTTGATTTCGTGATTCTTGAAATTCTGGAAGATAAAGAAATTCCGTTAATTTTGGGCCGACCATTCTTGGAAACCGGGAGAGTCATGATAGATATGGAAGGGGGAACACTTTCTTTGAAAGTGTATGATGAAGAGTTAAAAATTGACGCGAGGAACAATTTGAAGTATAAAGATGATGTTGGAACTAGTAGCAACATACAAGTGTTAGAACAAGTGGAAGCTAGTGAACATTTAGAGAGTGTGTCCCAATTGCCGCTAGAGAGGGTATTGAGCATGTCTATTTTTGAGGATGATAAGGAAGTTGAAAGTAGTGATATGGAAGTGGTAGAAATGTTTGAAACTCAACCCATCCTAAAATAATCCAGAACTCATCGGTGGGAAGAGCTAAGGCAACCTATAGTGGTTGATGGAGATGAAGACAAGCCAAATAGCTCAGAGTTGAAACAACTACCTGAAAATCTCAAATATGTCTTCCTCGACACTGAAGAAAAATGCCCCGCTATTATTAGCTCTAATTTGAAAAGTGTGCAAGAAGACAAGTTGATTGGAGTTCTTAAAATATTTAAGGGAGCCATTGGTTGGAAAATTCAAGACCTCAAGGGTATAAGTCCTACTGTGTGCATGCAAAAAATACTCATGGAGGAAGATCACAAACCGGTTGTGCAGCCCCAAAGGAGATTGAACCTTGTTATGAAGGAGGTAGTGAGAAAGGAAGTTGTTAAGCTGTTAGATGCAGGATTGATCTATCCTATATCAGATAGTGCATGGGTGAGCCCAGTCCATGTGGTGCCCAAAAAGGGAGGAACAACTGTAATAACCAATGAAAAGAATGAGTTGATTCCTACTAGAACGGTTACTGGTTGGAGAGTGTGCATTGATTACAGAAGGTTGAACTTGGCCACAAGAAATGACCACTTTTCGTTGCCGTTCATTGACCAGATGTTGGAGAGATTGGCTGGGCATGATTACTATTGTTTTCTGGATGGATACTCTGGGTACAACCGCGGTTGCACCGGAAGATCAAGAGAAGACGACACTTACATGCCTGTATGGTGTTTTTGCCTATAGGAGGATGCCATTCGGGCTATGTAACGCCCCTGCAACATTCCAAAGATGCATGACCTCCATTTTTGCTGATATGCTTGAGAAGCACATGGAAGTCTTCATGGATGACTTCTCTGTGTTTAGGTCTTCATTTGATAACTGTTTAGCTAACCTTTCACTTATTTTGCAGCGATATCAGGAAAGTAATTTGATCCTTAACTGGGAAAAATGCCATTTTATGGTACGAGAAGGCATTGTTCTTGGCCACAAGATCTCACACAAAGGGATCGAAGTCGATCAAGCCAAAGTGGAAGTAATCTCAAAGTTGCCACCACCTGTTAATGAGAAAGGTATAAGAAGCTTCTTAGGACATGCAGATTTCTATCGTAGGTTCATAAGAGACTTCTCCAAGATAGCCAAACCTTTAACTACTCTATTGGTTAAAGATAAGGCTTTTGTGTTTGATAAAGAGTGCGTTGATGCTTTTGAGATACTGCAAAATAAATTAGTGTCGGCACCTATTGTGATTGCCCCCGACTGGTCTCTACCCTTTGAGATTATGTGCGATGCTAGTGATATTGTTGTCGGGGTTGTTTTGGGGCAGCGAAAAAATAAGCTGTTGCATGTTATTTACTATGCTAGTCACGTTTTGAACCCTGCATAGATGAATTATGCAACTACCGAGAAAGAGTTGTTAGCTGTGGTATATGCCTTTGATAAATTCAGGCAATATATGTTGGGTTCAAAAGTGATTGTTTATACTGACCATGCTACTTTGAAGTATATTTTTGCTAAGCAGGATTCAAAGCCAAGGCTATTGAGGTGGATTTTACTCCTCAAGGAATTTAATGTGGAGATTCGCGATAAGGAAGGTTGTGAGAACACTGTAGCAGATCACCTTTCGCGGATGTCACCTATTGAATAAAATGAGGACAATCGTCCTATAAAGGGTGAGTTCGCTGATGAACACATCTTATCTATGAATGGTGTTCTGTGGTTTGTGGATTATGCCAACTATCTGGTCGGTGATATTATACCTGACGATTTTGACTCTAACAGAAGAAAAAAGTTTGTTCATGATTGCAGGTTTTATTTATGGGATGATCTGTTTCTATATAAAAGAGGAGTGGATGGTTATGTCAGAAGGTGTGTACCAGAAGAAGAATAGAAAGATGTACTGAAAGCATGTAATGATTCCGAGTATGGAAGGCATTTAAGTGGTGATAGGAAAATATCTAAAGTCCTTCAATCAGGGTTATATTGGCCTACTTTATTCAAATATGCTCAGCAGTTGGTGAAGGAGTGTGACCGATGTCAGAGGACTGGGAACATATCAAGAAGAAATCAGATGCCCGAAAACTCTATGCTTGAAGTTGAGTTATTTGATGTGTGGGGAATAGACTTCATGGGGCCATTTCCTCAGTCATTCGGAAAGACATACATTTTGATTGTTGTGGATTACGTGTCAAAGTGGGTGGAAGCTGTAGCACTACCCACCAACGATGCGAAAGTGGTTACAAGATTCTTGAAGGATAATATATTCGCAAGATTTGGTGTGCCTAGAGCATTAATAAGTGATGGAGTAACCCACTTCCTAAATCATCTCATGGAGAGGCTTCTACAAAAGTATAATGTGAAACACCGGGTAGACACTCCCTACCATCCGCAAACAAGTGGCCAAGTAGAGGTATCAAATAGACAACTCAAACAAATTCTGTAGAAGACAGTGAATTCATCTCGGAAGGATTGGTCTATTAAGTTAGATGACGCTCTATGGGCATATCGAACGACTTTCAAAACACTGATAGGCATGTCACCATATCAGTTGGTTTATGGAAAGGCGTGCCATTTACTGTTGGAACTAGAACACAAGGCTTTTTGGGCTTCTAAGTATTTGAATATGGACCTATCTAAGGCCAGAAGCTCTCGCATCCTCCAACTTCACGAGTTAGAGGAATTTCGGAACCGGGCGTATGAGAATGCCAAGGTGTACAAAGATAAAAAAATGGCATGACAAGAGAATTCAAAGGAAAGACTTTTGGGAATGACAACTTGTCTTACTTTATAACTCAAGGCTGTAACTGTTTCCCGGGAAATTAAAATGTAAGCGGTCGGTACCTTTTGAGGTGTATCACGTCTTCCTGCATGGGGCGGTTGAGATAAAAAATCAGTCTAATGGAGACATATTCAAAGTGAATGGGAAAAGGTTGAAACCCTATTTCTAAGGACAACCTAAAGAACATGCTGATGCCATTCGTCTTACTCGGTAGGACGAGTGACCATCGAGCCATGCGACGTTAAACGCAAAGCTGCGTGGGAGGCAACCCACGATGTTTTGATTCATCTTTATTTGTTCATTTTGTAGGTAGGTTGCCTAAATTTCTCACATATCAGGTGGAGGAAAGACAAAGTGGACTAACGGCATAAAAATCGAGCGTAGATTTGAGTTTGAGCAGATTCAGGGCCCTGACACGGGTGCCCGTATCAGGATGATGCGTGAATGGGATTGTTCTGAGGATTTTGGGGGAAATCAGAGGTGCAACACGAGTGTCCGTGTCACACAACACGGCCCATGTTGCAGGTCCTGAGGCTAATTTTTTTGATTGTTTTTTTTCTTCTTTTGCAGGGGCCTGACACGGGTACCCGTATCACGCGACACGGCCTGTGTCAGAGAGGCGTGTCTTCAATTTTTCAAATTCTATCCCTCTTTAATGAGTGGGGCCCACAAATGTTTTAACCTCCACCACTCATTAACCATCATTTATCCTTTTTACTCTTCTTTCTTACCATAATCTCTCTTCTTCTCCAACTCTTCATCTCTAAAAACCATAACCTCCATTTTTTTCTCCCTAAAAACCATCAATTTCTCTAACACCCACTCACCCAAACACCATCCCCTCTTCACAAAAAGTGCTTCTCTCATATACCTTGTCACTCCTACGGTGAATTTTGCTTCTAATCCTATTTGCGAATTTCGTTTGTTTCTTTTTGCAGGAATCTGAGAATGCCTCCATGAAGGGATACTGGAAAGGTTGTGGCTGAACCATATCGCCCCCGTAAGAGATCCCACTGCATGGTGAACGCTCACGACATTTTGTTCGAGGATCCTGAGCATCAGAGGAAATACTCGGTATTGGTCAAGCGTAAGTTGATTCCGGCCAGGTATATTTGTAATGAGACTCTAGATAATTTAGGACTGAGATTTGAAGTGCATAGAATGTTTCATACTCTTGGCATGCTTGAGTTTATGCAATTTGAAGCGCCAACCTTTGAGCGCATAACCTTTGAATTTATGAGTTCTTTGGAGTTTCAGCTAAAACACATGTGGACGGGTTCTGATGAAGAGTATTTCGGAACATTAAGATTCTGTCTGTTTAATACTGATCATTCTGTCTGTGGCTGAACTGGGACAAGTTCTGAAGCTTCCTAGCTTCGGACCCGGAGCTCCCCCGAGTACTTTTTCCGCAGGTGATTTCTGGAAAGCCATCACAGGAAATCCTGAATATGTCGCAAAAGCGGCAAAGGCGTCCTGCATTCACAACCCGTGCTTCAGATATGCCCAGAAAGGTTTGGTGTATACCTTGTTCTGTAGAGGGGACAATACGGGAGTAGCTACTCAGAAGGAGTTATATCTGCTATACGACATGGCCAACAAGGAGCTAATCAATGTAGTGGCTTTTGTGGCCGATCATCTGAAATGAGTTGCAAATGCTAATTCTGGTGAGATATCGGTGGGAGGCATGATAACTCAAATAGCCGACCACTTTGAATATGGTGCTCTTCTGAGGGAGGAACCAACTATTGCAGGTAAAACAAAATTTGACTTAGCAACTCTCACTACACAAGGTATGATTAAGGGTTTTAATGATTATTATTCTTTGGTTAGCCGTAATCATCACCTATTAGCCTTTCCTGCACCTGATTTTATCAGCATTGAAAAAGAGGCTAATTGGTTATATGAGAGTCCTATACAGGGCGACGAAGTTGTGTTTGAAGATTTTGCAGGTACGGATGGAGAAAAAGGTTATCAACCTGAAACGACCCCTATACCACCAGTTGATAACTCGCGGAATCAAGAAACGGGTCCGTGGAGCATGAGTAATGAAGAATGGGAGTGGATGCATAATGAAATATGCTATCTCCGGAGTGAGCATATAAAACAAGGAGAAGAGCAGACCCGACAATGGAACGAGCAAATCCGCCAAGGCAAACTCATAGGAGAAATTCACGAATGGTTGAAGCAAATGCAGCTGCGAGACCAGCCTCCACCTTAGTAATCCCTATGAGTCCCCTGTTCGCACTAGTCTCCAACAGTGAGGACACCGCTGAGTTCTGGTGTGGGAGGGTTTTATTTAGTTATTTTTTTTTGTTTTGTTTGTTTTATGTTTTTGCTGTTAATTCTAGTTGCGAGTCCGTAATGTTGTGGTGAACTGATTGAAGGTATAATTGTAATCATTTGTGAAAGCACCCCTGAGCTGAATTTAAAAAAAAAGAGTAATAGGTTTTGTCTTGCGAGTGAGGTGAGTGTAAACACCCCAAATTTTCCCTCACTAAGTTCACACCATGGCTTGTGATCTTCCATATTTGTATAATCATAAGCATATACTTTCATATTGCATCTTTGTTGCATCTGCATTAGTTCAAGTTCATCTGCATCTAGGGTTTGTGATCTGAGCAATCCAAAGATCCATCTGAGCCACTCCAAAGGTCTCCAATCATTCCAAGAGGGTCCATGTGTGTTCTATCATCATATTATATCCCTCAAAGATCAAGGAAGTCAAGAAATCACAAGAACTGGGAAACCATGGAAGCAGAGCTAGGGTTTCACTACACAGATGACCTGAAATTAGGGTTTTGGTTTCATAGGCCATAACTCCAAATTTTTTGGTCATTCTTGTTTCTAATAGTCTCAATATGTTATAAGGATCATGTGTACCAATTTTGATGAAGAAATTCATTATGGAAGTCATTTGTTCACTGGGTAACTTCTTGAGCAAGTCAGAGCAAAATCAGGGCATCTGAGGCCCCCATCAATGGAACCAAAGTGGATTTTTCATCAAATTGAAGTTATATGATCTTTATTTGATCATTGAAGTGCTTGGAAGTTCATAAAATTGAAGAAAATTGAGCTAAACCAAAAGTTGCCAAAAATGGAAATGACTTGTAATGTAAACTTTCCATTTTGGGAAAGTATTTCAACCTCCTCTTTCTCAACCAAAATTGCTTAAAATGAAAAATTATTGGTCATGAAAGTTGTAGATTGGATCATTCCCTTTTCAAAAAAGTACAAGAACAAGTTCTAATTCATTGTGGAACTCAAGTTATGGCTTGTCAAAGTTGGCAAAAATCACATAATTGTCAAGAATGCACAAAAGAGAGATTTTTGCAAAACCTCTTGCCAAGCTATTTTGTGACTTCAAATACACTTCTAAGCATCATACAAACATTGTGCATTGTCTAAAACTCAGAATTGCCCAAAGAATCTCAAGATTTCATGCCTTGCCCATGAAGAAATTACAAAGGGGCCAAACTTTCTCAAAATTGCAAAATAACATAGAACCTTTCACAAACTTGCCGAATTGCCTCAAAATGGATTCTATGGACCTCCTTGATCTCAGCTGCACCAAGACAAGCCAAAAAGCCAGCTGCAAGAATGCCCATACCTCAAGTACACAAGTTGGTGACTTTTTGCAACTTGCCCCGTACCAATCAGCTGCAGCCACCACCCACTCTCTGGCCTATCACTACTTGTTATGTGGATCACACACAAGCCATAACACACAACATTGCAGCCTGAAACCTCAGAATCCTCAAGTTCCCAAAATATCTCCATTTTGCAAATTCCTTCGAAACTTTCTGCTCACACCCTCTATCTTCAAACTTCTTTCACCATTCATCTCAGAATCATCAATAGAACATAAAGCAACCATTAAAACAGCCAAAAACAACCCATAACCAAAACACGATTCTTGGCCAGTTGAGGTGCAATCACACAAACCAGCCAAAACAAACTCCTTCCAAGCCTCAAAGCTTTTTCAGGAAGATCATTGAAGTGAGTTTGCACAAAAGAGGTGGCCAGAAAGCTCCAAACTGGGGAAGCTCAAGCTCAGGTAACTTCTTCAAACTTTTTTCTAGAAGTGCTATTTTAAGTGCTTAGATTGTTCTTCATGCTTTGCTGATCACCATGATATGTTTACTTTTGAGAATGGTTGAGAAATAAGCCTGTATGCGTGTTCTGAAAGTTTTGCCATTTTTGAGTTTCTCTTCGAATCTTGTGATTTAGCCATTAGAAATTTGTTTTGAGAGTGGATTTGAGTTCAGGGAGATGAGAGGAGTTGATCTGGAGCTTTAGAGCTCCAGAAATGACCTAGGGGTGAAGTTTGGGGTTTGCTCAGGGAAAAGCTGGCCGGAGAAGATGACTAGAGGTCTTCTCCGGCCACCTGAAAGTGATTAAGGTGTTTAATTAGGGTTAGGGCAAAGTTTAAACGTTGACCGTTTGATCTTAGTTTCCCGCGTGTGATAGACGATCAAGATCATTTCATTAACTTTAAATCTGGATTAATTATTTAATTAATTAGGATTAGCTGAGTTTGAATTTCATCCATTAGATTGCGCGCCAGGTCAAACCAAATCCCTCGACTTTGAATCCAGACCATTAGATTAGATTACTTCTGTTTTATATCATTTTAAATTAATTAAATCCATTTATTTTGCATATTTTATTTAAAATAGCTAGAAAATCCCAAAAAATATTTTCTTTTGCATTTTGCATCCAAATAATTTTCTTCACCTAAAAATATTTTTATTTTTATTTTTTGCATTAAAAAATCATTTTAAAAATATTTAAATGTTTATTTTAATTAATTAATGGAAATTAATTAATTAAAATATCATTTAGGTTTCTAAAAAATCCCAAAAAAAATTCACATTGCATCTTAAGACATTTAGAAACATTGTCAAACCATTCATACAAATATCTTTTTGGTTTTGAATCATCTTTGACATTTTTCTTGAATTTAGGGTTCATAAAAATACTATATTTGAACCCTAACTTCAAGAATTCTTTTCTTCCTAACCATGAATGGTATGACATTGATTCTTTTTGCATTGTTCTTCATTTGACATGTAGCATCTAGCATAATTTTGTCATCAATTTCTTTTGCATTTTTGATTTGATTTGTATTTTTTTCCCTTAAGGTGCCTTAAAACCCTAGATAACTTAGAAAATTCATAACTTTCTTTAGGTTAAGAGTTAAGTCTTCTCCTTTGGGGTGTGATATCATATGGGGTTAGGGTTCCTTTGAGTTAATTTGCAATTTTTTATTGTATGATTTGCTTCTATTTTTGACTTTTGCATCTCATGTTGCATTAAAACCCTAATTTCTCATGTTCATTTGCATACATCTTGCATATGCTTTCATACATGAACTTGCCATGACATTTCTTGCATCCACATGACTTATTAGACATCTTAGGACACATTAGAATCATGCTTGATCATTTCTTCATCCTTTTGCCATGTTATGCATTCATTTCATTCCATGAACTTTCATGTGTTTTCATGCTTCTTACATGCTTCATTTGCATTTTCATCTCTTGTATGATCATCCATAACACTTGACATACATTTGGATCATCTCTTAGCATCATTTACATCATGTTTATGCTTCTGGTTTTAGTTTGCATATTTGCATACATTCCATTTTCACTTCATTCCTTTCTTTTTGCTAACCATTTCAGGTGGTAATTACTTTGAGAAGTGAATTTTCCTTCACTTCTCATTTCTCTTCTCATCTCTTTATGCATTCATTTCTGCATTTTGCTTTTGCTTTAGAGTGAGCTTGCTCATTCATGTTCTTCATTCACCTTCTTTCTTCAAGTAACTTATCTTCTTAAGTGAAGTAAGTTAACTTGTTTCTTCTGCTTCTCCTCCTTTCATCTGCTTCTTCCATTGGTGGTTTCTCTGAAGATCTCTTGCAAGCCTTACAAACCATAGGAACATCAAAGCATGACAATAATTAGGGCTTTGATTAGTCCCCCTTTAGTTTTACCTTTTTGTCTTCTTTTGTGTCTCTCTTCTCATCTCATAATCAAAGACTAAACCTTTAAGGTTTTAAGGCTTTGTGATTAAGATTATGCCTGCATCCTTCTCTTAGGATGGAGTGTATAACTTTAATCCTAATTGTTAAACCTTTAATGTGTTTAAATCTCTTAATCAATCCATCTTAATAATCACTAAGACAATAGCTTGTAACTTGGGCCTTGCATTAGGGTTCTAATTCTTCCTTAATTGGTCAAGAAGGACTAACCCTAGTGTTAATACACAAGTCCCCCTCAAGTTGTCTTACAAACCATAAAATTCACTTCTTAATCTTATCATTAACTAAAATCCACTTTAAAAAAGGTTTGTTTTGTCATGAGGTTAATTCCTAATCATGGATTAAGTTGAGATATCTTCCTCAGTTTAAATGTGCTCATCTATTATCCTTCTATTAGGATGGTGTAATGGGTCCATTAGATCCTTGATTATGGCTTAAACTCATTACTTAACACTAAACAAAAACCCAAAAAAATCTAAATAATCACAAGTAGGTTAATGATCTTAATCCTACATCATGGTAATTAAGTTTGAGGTGTTTATCTCATACTTAAGGTATTCTCATTATCTCTAATCAAAGGGAGGATATGGTGAGTTTACTAACCACTTGGTTTAGGCTTAAGCTCATTATCTTATGACAAACACCAAAAAGCAATAAAAGATTGAAAACACAAAAACAAACAATAATTGTCTCCTCCGGGATTCTTTTCTCATCATCTTCACTCACAAACGAGAATTTGCTTCTTCCGTCTAATGCAAGACAGTTAGCACCTGAGCCAGACAGATCATACACTTGAGCATAGCCAAGCAAGCAGTTCATCAGTCAATTTATCTTTCAGTCTCTTTGAGTCGAACTACGGTGTTCTGACTTCCTCATTGCACGAGAGGATACGTAGGCATAACTTAACTGTTATCGAACAAAAGTATCTGTGTCTTCCCCTCTTTCAGCATTCTTTTTAAGCCTCATTCCTGAGTACCTCACTTCACTTTCTTGCACTGACACTTGTATTTCTTTTCCAGCTTTTGCTCATAGATAGCACATACACTACCCTTTTAAAGACAAATATTTTAAGAGTGGATCCCATCGAGTACGACGGACAATCTGGGTGCTAATACCTTCCCAGGTTGTAACCAACCCCTTTCTCAGTTTCTCTGGTTCACAACCGTCTTATCCATATCTTTCTAGGTTTATGCAGCATTACCTTTACTTCGGGATATAAATGCCTAGCTGGCGACTCTATTCATCTTCATCTTCATTTCTCCTTTCGCCGACCGTTCGCGCTTGTACCGGGATGCAAATCTTCGGGAGCGATAGCTTGGCGACTCTGCTGGGGATACCTTATATTGCAACCAGGGCTTCTGGTTCTTTTTGTGGGTTCCTCCTAGCGCTTGTTTGATTTGTGTTTACGGGGGTGTTATGTGCTAATTGTGCTTGTTTATTTGCTTTATTTATTGCTTTATGTACAACTTTATTTATTGCTTTCATTTACAGTTTTTTATACATCATACTGTCATTATCATTGTGTTGGATCTGGTTTTCCTTGGTGGGTAGGGTTTCATTGAGTGATTAAGGTCCTATACCTGGGACCTGAGTGACACCTAGGCTAGAGTGGCTTCATATTCTTTCTCATTCCATTTCGGTCTGGTGCGGGAATATGAAACACGGTTCAGACGTGGGTTTCTTCTTGAGAACTTTGTGCTACAGATTTCCTGTAGTACTAGGGCTATCTCGATGACCTTTTTATGACCTTTAGCATATGAGGTGAATTAGAGGAGGGTCTTTTATGGTTATTGTAAACACTGTACCTCCGGGTTAGAAGTGTTTACACTTCTCATAACTGATCCAAGTCTGAAGATCCTTGTTCTAGGACATTACATGTGAGGGGGTTGGGATATTTGCAGGTTTGCAGGAGCCCTTGGCCACATCATACCCTGTTACTGTATTGTTTAAGAATGCATCACTTTAGACAGTTCTTGTGATTAACCCTAGACTTGTGACTCTTTATTTGAGTCCCCCACCTGGTTACTGGACTTCCAAGCCTCCATCCGGACCTTTGAACATACATGGACTTTTACCAAGGAAGATAATCAGATCTAGCTCTTGATCACAAAACCTTTGCATATCATTTGCATACATCATTTTTGCATCATTTAACATTTGCTTATCTGTTTTACAGGGTATCCATCCTTTCATATTTGGTTTGGTTTTGACTCCTTCTGCTACTCAGACTGCTTCAGTTTTCTTCTCCAGCATCTCCATCAGTCTGCCAGAGACTCGCCTCTTCAGCATCTTCCTCAATGATCTTCTTCAGCAGTTGTTCTCAGTTTCTTCATCAGCACCCATGGACACTTCAAGGAAGAGCAACATCTCTTACCACTTCTTTGAGCCCACCTTGACTGGCATCAGGAAGGTCCAGTCCCTCATTATACCTGACCACATCCCACTATTCAGAAAGCATTATGGGGGTATATTGGACATGGTCATGGATCTTGATGCATCTCAGAGGAGCATGATCCATACTTGCTTGTAGTTTTATGATCCTCCACTCAGGTGCTTCACATTCCCTGATTTCCAGATAGGACCTTTGCTAGAAGAGTTTTCCTTGTTGATGGGAGTTCCTATTAGGAGAGGGATCCCTTTCAACCCAGAGATGACTGCTCCCATAAATGAAGATATAGCTAGGGCATTGCATTTGGAGCCTTCCCTCATTGAGCAGAACATGACAACCAAGGTTGGAGTTCCAGGCCTCCATCTAGACTTCTTGATCTCTTAGGCTACCCTGCATGCTGCTATAGGAGAATGAAAGGCTGTCTGTGCACTTTTAGCCGTCAGTATATATGGGGTTATTTTGTTTGCAGATGAGCCCAAGTTTGTGAGTAAGAATGCCATCCACATGTTCTTGTTGAGGAACCCTGTTCCTACCTTGCTGGGAGACTGCTACTACTCAGTACACCAGAGGAATAAAAAGAAAAGAGGGAAGTTGGTCAGATGTTGTACTCCTCTTTATTATTCTTGACTGCTCAGACACTTGCCAAAATCAGATACCTTCTTGAACCCCCATCAGCAGAAGAATTGGGCTAAGAGATTTATTGCCTTGACATCAGATGACATCAGATGGTGCACTCAGAGCACCAAAGGCAAGGACATTATTACAAGCTGTGGGAAATATCTTAACGTGCCTTTGATAGGAGTGAAAGGTTGCATCAACTACAACCCTTTACTGTTTAAGAGACAATTGGGATATGATTTGGTTCATCCTCCCAGAGGACAAGATTTGGCTGAAACTCTTTACTGTGATATCCAACCTAGCTCTGCTATTGTCAGACAAGCTGCCTGGGCTTGGGACAACATCCATACTAAAGGGACAACCATCCTGGGCAAGTGTAACAACATTGCTTCAGCACAATATTCTGATTGGTCCCGTACCAGAGCTCAGATCACCCGAATGCCATTCACTTTAGAAGATGTTCCTGGACCTTCTACAGTTCAACCTGCAGCAACTGTCAGTATGGAAGAGTTTGAAAAGATGAAAGAAAGGAACACTCAGCTAGCTGAAGCCCTGAAGAAGACTCTCTGGGAGAGAAATGACATCCATCTGGATATTGAGAGATTGGAAAGACTCAAGACTGAGCATCTGACCAAGATTGAAAAGACAAATGACTACATCAGGAAGGCAAAAGCGGGGGAGTTAGTACTGAAGAATGCTTGTAAGGAAGCAAAGATTCAGAAGGCTAGGGCAGAGCATTATCTAGAGGAAATCCAGGCTAGGTGGATCAGGATCACTAAAGCCCGTGCACAAGAAGACCAAAGGACTCAGGCTAAGATAGAGCAGTTGGAGGCTAGTGAGAAGAAACAGCAGGAAGCTTTGTTGGCAGCTCAGAAGGAAATATCAGAATTAAAACTCCGGGCGGGGTTGAAGAGGTCAAAGGATCAGGATAAGCATAAGAAGTTAACCAATGCCATTGCTACCAGGAACCTCCTCATAAGGACTATTACAGAGCACCCAGTAGGGCCAGTGACTGAGGCCCTCCTAAAGGAAGTCAGAGAGGATGATTTTGGATTGGATGTCTGATCCTTTTGCTTGTACTTATTTCTTTTGTTGTACTTTTCTTTTTGTTGTTGTATTTGACCCACCATGGGCATTGTAATCAAACTATGTATTTTTATCCTTTGTAATATATATGGTTTGTATTATTTTTGGTGGGCTTTATCTATCAACATCATCAGCATTTCCTCGAGGCTTGGAAAGGTCGAAACCAAAGAACCAAACCGGATACCCTTGGAAGACAAATAAGCATATTGCATTGCATACTAACATTTTCTTTGTTTTGTAGGTTTTTGATTTTATTGCTGTTTCTCACTTTGTTGTGGTTTCAGGAAACATTGCTCGCCGAAGAGTGTTCCCTGAAAACAGAATACACCGGTACCCGACGAGAAACAACCTTCCGGGCATTCAGATGGATCAAGTACAGCAAGACTTGAATGAAGTAAGGACCCAAATGGCAAATGAAAGGGTTGAGATGAGGAATCAAATGACCCAATTCATGGCTGTGATGATTGGCTTAGCTCAGAGCCAGGAAATGCTAAGAGAGTTGGTGGAAAGACAAACTCCTGATGAACACCATCCTGGTACAAGAGGTACCAGTAACAATGATCGCGGGCAGCCTCGCATTGATCCACCAGAGTTTGGGCCTCATCTAAACCCAAATGTTAATGTCATAAGGAATACTCAAGGTAACACTGTTGGAGGCAGGATCTTGCAAGAAGATCCTCAAGAAGAGAAGTTCACAGTTATTGGAGCTGGGGATGAAGTTTACGACCAAAGGCTGGATGAGATTGATGAGAAACTGAGGTCTCTTGAATCCCAGGATTCCCTAGCCTTTGATGTAATGGATATGGGGCTGGTGGATGGGGTGAGAATTCCTCACAAGTTCAAACCCCCGTGCTTTGAAAGATATAATGGTACCTCCTGCCCGCGTACTCATCTGTAGTCTTTCTTGGGGAGACTCAAAGCTTATACCATGGATGAGAAGTTATGGATGTTCTATTTTGAGGACAGCCTGACTGGAGCATCAAGAGAATGGTATTCGCATCTGACCAGGGCCACTATAAGATGTTGGAAAGACTTGGACGAAGCCTTCATCCGTCAATACCAGTACAATCTAGACATGGCTCCCAATAGAACCCTTCTAACGGGCATGTCTCAGTTTTCAAGCGAAAGCTTCTGGGATTATGCTCAGAGGTAGAGACAGCTTGCTGCTGCTGTTCAGCCACCCATGTCTGAACGGGAAATGGCAGACATGTTTATGAATACCTTGCAGGGAACGTATATCGACCGACTTGCTGCATTATCCTCCACTAGCTTTAATGATGTAGTCATAGCTGGGGAGAGAATAGAGAGTCTTCTGAAGATGGGCAAAATCTCTGACAACGGTGCAAGTTCCTCCAACAATACAAGAAAACCTTTTCCAGGACCCCGAAGGACGGGTGAAACAAATGCTAAACATGCAGGCAGGGGCAGACCCCAATACTCTCACAGATCAGTAGCAGCCGTTACTATCCCGGCTCCAGCTCCACAACATCCACTTTTTCCTCAACAACAGCAACAACAACAACACTATCAGCAACAACCGCACTTTCCGCAACAAAGATCATACAATAATAACAATAACAAACAACAGCAGTGCCTCTTTCAATAGAGGCCATCTCAAGCAAATAAGGTGATTGACCCCATTCTTATGCCATATGCCACCCTACTGCCACAACTCTTGAAGCTCAACCTAGTTGAGTTAAGGACGTTGGCTCCACCAGATCCTCTCAACCTCCCGAAGAATTATGATGCCAATGCTAGGTGTGCCTTTCATTCCAACGCACCTGGTCACAATACTGAGAAGTGTAAAGTCTTGCAAATGAAGGTTCAGGATCTGGTCGATTCCAAAGCTCTCAACTTCGCACCTCCTCCAAATGTTACCAGAAATCCTATGCCTAGTCATGGTGGGCCCAGGATTAATGCCATAGAGGAGGACCAACCATCTGCACTAATTGATAGTGTTGCACATATTCAAACGTCGCTGGTAGAAGTCAAAGCTCAACCTTTAAGATGCCAGGTGTTCCCAGGTTGTGAGGCCTGCTGCGAATCTTGCAAGACTGCTATTAATGGTTGTGAGAGGCTAATGCTTGGCATAGATGGCCTTATCATAGATGGAATTTTGCAAATTACCACAACGGCGTCTACAACATCAACAACTCTTTCTTCAGCAAAAATAGATCCTCCTACAACTGCAACAACCATTGTTCCCACCGATTCATCCACAATTCCAGCAATCACTCCATCCATTATTTCAACAAACCAAAGTTCAACTACGCTTACTTCTACAACGTTAACACCCATCTCATCAACGGAATCGCCTACAGCGCCAACAAACGCTAACAAAGATGTCTCAACGGTCACAATCTACTATGACCCGACAACTGTTCATCCCAACAACAATTTTCAACAACAAACTGCAACACCTACTGTCAGATCTCCAGTCACAATCTATTACGACCCGCATACCATCACAGTTCCTTCCGTTGTAGCAATCAGTCCAGTCACCATTACGGTACCTGTACCGTTCCTTATGAAAGTAGTAATGCCATACCTTGGCACTACGGCTCTGATCTCTACTGCGACGGAAAGAAGATCACTCTAGATTCATCAACATCTTCACCACAAGTTGACAATATTGGGGGAGGCAGAGGCTTCACCAGAAGCAGACGCCTTTTTGCCTCACAAATACCAAGACCCTATGCTGAAGCAGAGGCTGTTGCTAAAGCAAAAGGGAAGAGTGTGGTACTCGAAGAGCCAGCTGTTAAAGAAACTCCGAAGACGTCTTTTGACCAAGAGGTGGATGAGTTTATGAGAATAATAAAAAAGAATGATTACAAAGTGGTGGACCAGCTTCATCAGATGCCCTCCAAAATCTCTATCTTGTCATTGTTAATGTGTTCCGAAGCCCATAGGAATGCACTTTTGAGGGTCCTGCATGCAGCCTACGTGCCAGAAGAGATCACGGTTAATCAGCTGGAAATAGTGGTTGCAAATGTTAACACTAATCATGGACTGGGCTTCACAGATGCTGATTTAATGACGGAGGGACGCAATCATAACAAGGCTTTACACATCACCTTAGAGTGCAAAGGTACTGTTCTTTCTCATGTGCTGGTAGACACTGGGTCCTCGCTCAATGTCCTTCCAAAGAAAGCCTTGGTGAAGCTGGAATATGATGGTTTGACATTGCGTCCAAGTAACTTGGTGGTAAGAGCGTTTGATGGCTCTATGAGATCAGTGCTTGGAGAGATTAAATTACCTGTGGTGATTGGCCCACAAGTCTTTAAAACTAATTTCTTCATGATGGACATTCAGCCGGCCTACAGCTGTTTGTTGGGTAGACCCTGGATTCACGCCGCTGACGCTGTTACATCTACCCTTCACCAGAAATTAAAATACGAGTGGGAAGGCCAGATCATCACAATATGCGGGGAGGAAGACATTTTTGTTAGCCAGCTGGCTACTTATAAGTACATTGAGATGGATGGGGAGAATCACGAGACTATGAGCCAGGGGTTTGAGGCCCTTAACGTCAATGAAGCAACTGTTGTGTCTGGAACTTCTATCGCTTCATATTAGCAAGCCCAGAAGGTTGTTGAAGAGGGTAACGCCAGAGGCTGGGGCAAACTGTTACCGGTGGAGAAAAAAGAAGACAGATTCGGGATGGGTTACAGACCAATCCGACAAGATCAATCGGAGGCTGCCAAGGAGCCCAAATTTGTCACTGGAGGGATGCTCACCCCAGATGCTGTGAACAATCTGGAAGACGAGGAAGAAAGCGACCGCAACCTGGAGAACTGGATACGTCCAAGGATCCCGGGGAACCAAGTCTCTAACTGGTTTTCCCAGGAAATTATAAGGGTTACTCCTGTAGAGTAATTATTATTTCCTGTCTTTTTAGCATGCATCAAGTCCTGCATCTTGCCCAAGGTGTCAGGACTCATTTTATAATAGGGCCATATTGTATTTTGTGCAAATGATTAATCAATGAATATCGGGACATCTTTTGCAAACGAGTCTTTTTTTTTCCGCTCACTGTCTTTTCATTTTTCACTTTTGTACAAAACAATAAAATGTCAATGTTTTCAAAATAAATAACTTCATTTTCACTTTTCTAAACAAGATAAAACTGATCACTAAAATGAACCAATCTCAACCCTTGCAGATATTATCCTCCAGATTACACCGACAACAGCACTGCTATGACCTCGTATGACTTCGACAATCCGATTAATAAAGCTGATGAAGGAGTTCAAGAAGACTGTGAGTTACCTGAGGAGTTAGCCAGGTTGTTGAGACAAGAAGAGAAAGTGATCACTCCTTATCAGGAGGAAGTTGAGACAGTTAATCTTGGTACCGAAGAAGACTTGAAAGAAGTGAAGATTGGGGCCAGCCTGCAAGATTCAGTGAAGAAACAACTTATTGACATGCTTCGAGAGTACGTTGATGTCTTTGCTTGGTCCTATCAAGACATGCCAGGTATGGATACCGACATTGTTATGCACAAGCTGCCTTTGAAAGAAGATTGTCATCCAGTGAAGCAGAAGCTACGCCGTACTCGTCCGGATATGGCCATGAAGATAAAAGAAGAGGTACAAAAACAGTGGGACGCCAGTTTCCTTGCTGTGACTAGTTACCCGCCGTGGGTCGCTAATATTGTACCAGTTCCTAAGAAGGATGGCAAAGTAAGGGTGTGTGTGGATTACCGGGATCTGAACAGAGCTAGCCCGAAGGATGATTTCCCATTACCTCACAATGATGTATTGGTCGACAACACAACTCAGTTCTCGGTGTTTTCCTTCATGGATGGATTTTCCGGGTACAATCAAATCAGAATGTAACCGGAAGACATGGAGAAGACTACTTTCATTACACCTTGGGGCACATTTTGTTATAAGGTAATGCCTTTCGGATTGAAGAATGCCGACACAACTTATCAATGGGCTATGGTAACATTATTCCATGACATGATCCACAAGGAAATTGAATGCTACGTGGATGATATGATTGCCAAGTGTCGCTCCCGATAAATGGGAAACGGCCCAGTTAAAGGTACAGACGCGAACGGTCGGCGAAAGGGACAATGAGAACACACAGCAGTGAACTCACTGGAGATGAAAAGAGTCGCCAGCTAGGCATTTTTATCCCGGAGGAAAGGCAATGCTGCATAGACCTAGAAAGATATGGATAAGACGGTTGCGAACCAGAGAGACTGAGAAAGGGGGTTGGTTACAACCTGGGAAGGTATTAGCACCCAGATTGTCCGTCGTACTCGACGGGATCCACGCTTAAAAGATTTGTGTTTTAAAGGGGTAGTGTCAGTGCATTTTGTGTGTAAAAGAGCTGGAAGAGAATGTACAGGTGTCTGTGTAAAAGAAGTGTGAAGTACATAAGAGAAGTGTCAGTGCAAGCACAAAGATGAAATGCTCATGATAATGAGGCTTAAAGAATAATGCTGGAGGGAGGGGGAATATACAGAGACTTTTGTTCGATAACTGTTAAGTTATGCCTACGTATCCTCTCGTGCAATGAGGAAGTCAGAACACCGTAGTTCGACCCAAAGAGACTGAAAGGTGAATTGACCTGTGAATTGCTTACTTGTCTATGCTCAAGTGTATGACCTGTCTGGCTCAGGTGCAAACTGTCTTGCATTAGACGGAAGAAGCAAGTTCTCGTTTATGAGTGAATGAGGTGAGAAAAGAATCCCGGAGGAGACGATTCTTGTTTGTTTTTGTATTTTCAGTCTTTTATTGCCTTTTGAAGTTTGTCATAAGTTAATGAGCTTAAGCCTAAACCAATGGATTCAGTAAACTCATCACTTCTTCCCTCTGATTAGGGGTAATGAGAATACCTTAAGTGTGAAGTCAGCTTCTCACACTTAATCACCTTTGATGTAGGATTAAGATCATTAACCTATTTTTGATTATTTAGATGTTTTTGTGGTTTTTGTTTAGTGTTAAGTGATGAGGTTAAGCCATAACCAGGGATTAAACAGACTCATTACACCATCCTAATAGAAGGATAATAGATGAGGATGTTTAAGCTGAGGAAAGCTCCTCAACTTAATCCATGATTAGGGATTAAACTCATGACAAAACAAAGCCTTTATTTAAGTGGATTTTATTTAATGATATGATGATGAAGTGTTTTTTAGGGTTTGTAAGACAACTTGAGGGGGACTTGTCCATTAACACTAGGGTTAGTCCTTCTTGACCAATTAAGGAAGAATTAGAACCCTAATGCAAGGCCCAAGTTACAAGTGTGATGTCTTGATGATTATTATGTGAATTGATTAAAGGATTTAAACACATTAAGGGTTTAACACTTAGGATTAAAGTTATACACTCCATCCTAATAGAAGGATGCAGGCATAAGCTTAATCACAAAGCCTTAAAGCCTTTAGGGTTTAGTCCCTGATTATGAGATGAGAAGAGAAGACTCAAAAGAGACACAAAGGTAAAACTAAATGGGGGACTAATCAAAACCCTAATCATTGTCATGCTTGGTTATTCCTAAGGTTTGTGGGGTTTACAAGAGCAATCTTCAATGGAACCACCAGGAAGCAGATGAAAGGATCAGGAGAAGCAAAGTGACTTGCTTCATTCAAGAAGTCAAGTCACTTGAAGAAAGAAAGTAAGATAAAGAAGAAAGAGCAAGCTCAATATCAAACACAAACAAACATGCAGCAAGGATGCATAAAAAGAGATGAAGAGAAATTGTGAGAAGTGAAGGCAAATTCACTTCTCAAAGTTGCTTACCACCTGAAAAGTTAGTGAAAGAAATGCAATGCAATGCAAAATGGAATGAAATGGCATGAGTCAAACCAAAACCAGAAGCATATATGAGATGATAATGATGCTATGGGATGATGCAAACATGAGATAAGGCATGGTGATGATCATACAAGCTTATGGATGCAAATGAAGCAAGTTAAGACACATGAACATACATGAAAAGTTATGAAATGCATATGGCATACAACATGGCAAATACAAGATGCAATGATCAAACATGCTTTCAATATGTCTTAAGATGTTAAATGAATCAAATGGATACACAAAATGCTGTGGCAAGTCATGGTGTGAATGCAAATGCAAGATGGATGCACATGGAAGCCCAAATTAGGGTTTATGATCAAAGCATCAAACACAAACCAAAATCAGAAGCAAACATCAATACAAAAAATTGAAAATGCACTCAAAGGATCCCTAAACCTATACTAACTCACTGCCCAAAGGATGGATTCCAACTCCTAACCTAATTCAAGTTATGATTTTCCTAAGTTTTCTAGGGTTTTAGGGTTCCTCAACAAGAAAAATGTCAAACAAATGGAAAATGTAAGATCAATTCATGCCAAATTAATCTCACAAACTACATGATATGCATAACACAATGCAAAAAGAATCAAGGTCCAACTCTCAATGGTTAGGCAGAAATGATTTTTTGAAGTTTGGATCAAAATAATGCATTAAAATGATTTTAATTCCATGAAAAATTCTCAAAATGCATCAAGATCAAAAAAGAAATTTGGTTTGAGGGTTGGACAATGTTTCTAAATGTTTTTAAAGGTTTCATGAATTTTTTGGTGATTTTTAAATACCTAAAAGTATTTTTAATTAATTAATTCTCATTAATTAATTAAAAAGAAACTTTTAAATATTTAAAAATACTTTTTTAATGCTAAAAATAAAAATAAAAATATTTTTGTGTTCTGAAATTAAATAATAACTTGTATAAAAAATTTCAGAATTTTTAGAGTGTTTTTGATATTTTTAATAAATTGGAGAAATTAAGTATGAAATAAACAAAATAAAATTGAAATTAAATGGAAAAAGAGAAAGTCAGCCAATCTAATGGCTGAGATTCAAACTCAGGGACGCGGGAGCTGACCACGCGCGCAAACGAACGGACCAAATTCAAACTGGCTTAATTACACTTAACCCTAATTAAACAAACCCTAATTACTTTCAGACGACCGGAACACTGTTCCGGTCGTCTTCTCCGGCTAGGTCAACTCTCAATCTCCCTCAATACGCCATGAAAACATGCCAAACTCTCCAGAATCAAAGCTTAACTCATTCTAAACCAGATTCAAGCAACAAAAATCATTTATTTCAACACACAAACAAGATTCGAATCAAACATCAAAAACTGTCAAAATTTCAGAAACATCATACAACCTCATTTCTTCATCTTTTTCAAAAGTAACAAGTTCAAAGGACTCAGGGAAGCATGCTTTATCATTTAGAAACTTAAAAAGCAAGTTCTGGAAAAAAAGTTCATGAAGCTACCTGAGATTGAGCTTTCGATTCAGGAGCTTTCTGGCTTGTTCTTTGGCTCAAACAAGTCCCAATGATCTTCCTTTGAAGCTTTTGACACTTAGTTGGAGTTTGTGTAGCCTCTAGAGCAAGTTGGCAGGAGCTCAGGCCAAGGGAATGAGAAAATCGTATTTGTGATATGGGAGGTTTCAGGCCAAAACAATGGTTGGTTTGTGATCAGTGAAGTGAGTTGAGATTGTTTGTAAAGTTTGTTTTTGTGTTTGAGGCTTGTGGAGAGAGTTTCGAAGGAAAATGCAAGTTGGAGTGAGTTTGTGGATGCTGAGTTCTAGTATGTTTCAGGCTTGCCTCTTGTGATGTTTAGCTTGCATTTGATCCACATAAACAAATCTCATTGGTCAGATGACATGACATGTCCTTTTGTGATAGGTATGGTAACTTTTGCCAAAATGTCAACTTCTTGTAAGAGAGGCATGGGTCATGTTCCAGCCAAGTACAAAGGGTGTGGGCTGCGCAGCAAGGTGAGGGAGAAAGGCTAGGATTGGTCAGCAGGCTAGGCAACAAGTGGATGAGAAGTTATCATTGGTTTTGCAACTTGCTTGCCTTTAGTTCTCATGAAAAGATCTTGCCTCACAAGCCATGAAACATGTGATCCCTTTGGTTCAATCTGAACTTTAAGACTTGTGTGATGTTTTTATAAGGATTAGACATCAACTAGAAGTCACAAATGGCCTTGGTACAAGTTTTTGCAATTTTCTCATTTGGTGTACAACTTGAAATTTAGTGATTTTAGCCAACTTTGATGAACCATAACTTTTGATCCAAAATGAATTAGGTCATGTTCTTGTAATTTTTGAAAAGGGAAAGATCTATTCTACAACTTTCATGACCAAAGTTTTTTCATTTGAAGCATTTTTGAATCAAAAAGTAAGGGTTGAAAAAGTTGCATAAAATGACATTTCATTAAAAGTCAACCTTGCCCAAAAAAGTCAACTTTGCAAAAACTTCAAATTCTTCAATTTTGTGAACTTCCAACCTCTTCTATGATCAAATAAAGATCACACACACTCAAAATGATGAAGATCACCCCTTGGTTGGGTCATTGGGGGCCTCAGATGCCTTAATTTTGCACTGACTTGTCCAGAAAGTCAACTCTTGATCAGATGACTTCCCCATGGAATTTCTTCATGAAAATTGATATGCATACTCCTTATACCATATAAAGACTAATAGAAACAAGAATGACCAAAAAATTTGAAGTTATGGCCTCTGAAACCAAAACCCTAATTTCAGGTCATCTGTGCAGTTAAGCCTGGCTCTGCTTCCACACCAATCCTAGTTCTTGTGATTCTTTGGCATTCTTGACTTTGAGAAGATATAATATGATACTTGAACACATATGGACCCCTTTAAAGTGATTGATGGCCTTTGGAGTGGCTCAAGAAGCTCTTGGATTGCTCAGATCACAAACCCTAGGTGCAGATGACTTTGAATCTATGCAGTGAAACAAAAAATGTGGTATGAGATCTTATGATTGTGTTTATGCATATGAGAATGATCACAAGCCATGGTGTGAATGGGTGAGGGCAAATTTGGGGTGTTTACAGCTGCCCCTATTCAAACATGAGTTAGCTGTGCAGGATGTAAGCAACGGCTTAACAGGCAAACAAGATAACTTGTGATTGAATATCAAAGACAGTCCAAAATTTGCACTCACAGAATGAAAAATAAAAGGGATATAGATTGTAAAGGAAAATAAAGTATATTGTAAAGTGTAGGCGACGGAGGACGACCGTCGAGCAGAGGATGACTGCTGGGTGAAGAGCAATGACGGGGACGGCCGACATGCTGGGGATAAAAGATAATGATGGGGACGGCCATCAAGTAAAGCTGTAAGATTCTCTGGGGATTGATGAAACATGACGGGGACGGCCATCAAGTTCATAAAGCAAAGTAACCAACGATGGGGACGGCCATCGGCTAAAAAGAAAAGGGACCACGACGGGGACGGCCATCGGGTTAAAGAATAAATGAAATAAACAGATGATGAGGTACGGTCATCAAAGGTGAAGGACGATCACCTAGCAGGGGACGGCTGCTCTGTAAGGGTTAAGATGAGGGACGGTCATCTAAGGTGGAGGACGACCACCTGGCAGGGTACGGCTGCCGAAAATATCGCGGCATAGGACGAATGCCGGATAAGAGGTCAACGATGGGGACGGCCATCGGCCGAGCATGATGGAGGACGACCATCAAGAGGTGGAGGACGACCACCTAGCAGGGGACGGCTGCTCTCAAGGTTTATCATGACATAGGACGAATGTCAGATAACCAAAAATCAACAATGGGGACGGCCATTGGATAAAATGATGAAGGACGATCATCAAGAGGTGAAGGACGATCACCTAGCAGGGGACGGCTGCTAAAATATCACGACATAGGACGAATGTCGGATAAAAGGTCAACGATGGGGACGACCATCAGATGAGCATGACGGAGGACGACCATCAAGAGGTGGAGGACGACCACCTAGCAGGGTACGGCTGCTCTCAGGGTTTATCATGACGAATGTCAGATAAAAAGAAAATTGTTTTACTGGGGAATAGTAAACACGGACGAGTGTTTACATCCAGGAAATAGAAGGTATAAGTGTTTAGATGTTTGTGTATAGATTAAAGATGCGGACGAGCATCCTTAAGATTATGATACGAGCGAGTATCAGGTAGAAACAACTACTGACACGTGTTCAGAGATGATGATACGGACGAGCATCAACTGGTTAACAAGGATCACGGACGAGTGTTGAATCTGAAGGGACTCTTTTGGGGAATAGTAGACACAGATGAGTATCTATATTCAAGAAGACGTAAGTGTTTGACACGGTGTATGGATTAAAGATGTGGACGAGCATCCTTAAGACTATGATACAGACGAGTATCAGGTAGAAACAAACTCTTGACACATGTTCTGAGATGATGGTACGGACGAGTACCAACTGGTTAACAAAGAACACGGACGATTTTCGAATCTGCGGGGATATAAATGGTGCATATAAGATACGGACGAGTATCTGTATAAGTAAAACAAGTGCGAGTGGTGTATATTCGAGTGCTCAATCTGCTGGAGAGAGTGACACAGACGAGTGTCAAAAGGAGAAGAGTATGGTATAAACAAGTATCTGATATACAAAGTATTTACATTACTGTGCTGGGAAAATGACATGGACGGATGTCAAGGAAATGTATATACATAAGTACATTGTGAGTGCAAAGAGGATGTCTTTGGCTTTCTGCTGGGGGTATGACACGGACGGGTGTCAAGAAATATCTGCAATACGGATGGCTGTGTGCTGGGGGTATGACACGGACGGGTGTCAAAACTCTTCCAAGGTCAGAAGAGATGGAAGAGTTTTAAAGTGAACAGGGGTCCCTCATTGGAAGTTAAAAAGGAGGCAAGGCCAAAATACGTCTCTGAAAACTACAAAGGGAAGAATCCTATGTCCAGATCCCAATGGAGAAGATTCCAAAGGCAGAAGAAAATTGAAAAGGAAACTGTAGAACACAAAAGGGTTGGGCAGAAGGAAGCTGAATCAAGCAAATGTGTGCAGATCACAAACAAGGGGATACCTCTGGCAGAAAAAGAAACCCCTCAGAAGAATAGATCTAGTGACACCACAGAAGTGCAGAAAACAAACAATAGAATGCCAGTGGACGAAGAAGTCACAGATGAATTTAGTTCAGAATCAGATGCCTCTTTCGACGGAACTTGCAATGTGGTTTCTGTGCTGCCCAGAGATTATGACAGGATAATGGAAGTCGAAGACGAAGAGGATGACATGGCAGATGATAGCATAGGTTTGAAGCCTGTATGCTACTACATAATGAACAATGGCTGTGTCGAAGAGCAAAACGCTTTCTTCGAAAATCCAGATGATGCAATGAAGGCTCACCTAAAGCCTCTCTTCATAAAAGGAAAGGTAGAAAACGTGGGTGTCAACAAAATTCTGATAGATGGTGGAGCAGCTGTAAATTTAATTCCTCATTACATGATAAAGAGGATTGGAAAAGATGACTCCGACACTAAGCCTCACAATATGGTGTTGTCCAACTATGAAGGTAAAGTAGGGACAACACTGGGAGTAATACAACTGAACTTGACTGTAGGATCCATCACCAGGCCTACGATGTTTGTGGTAATAGCATCAAAGGCAAATTACAACTTGCTGTTGGGAAGAGAATGGATCCATGGGATTGGAGCTGTGCCATCCTCCATGCATCAAAGGATAGCAATCTGGAGGCTAGATGGGATTGTCGAAAACATAGAAGCAGATCAGAGTTACTTCACAGCTGATGTGAACAATGTCACTGGTCGTAACTTCGACAAGAACCTAGCCCATATAGCACCATGCAATCCTGCTGCCTTTGACCTGACAGCCTCCGACAATGCTTACTGTTCCATGTACCTCCATCCTACGCATGGTTTCCAGTGGGATAAAGAAATAATTGGGGAGACAAATTACACTTGGGGAACTGCCCATGTCAACCCAACTGGACGGGGGAGTGAATTCAGTGAAAATGACTGAAGCTTCAGCATTGGAAAGGATTTCGGCTTATATAGCCGAAAAACAACTCAAAACGGCCCTTGAGGATGAAGTTAGGAATATGGCTGTCGAAGCCAGCACTCAGGTTGTCGAAGAACAACATCCTCAAGAAAATATTGAGGAACAACATGCAAAGCAGAGTTTTGAAGAAGACTCAAATGGCGAATGGCAGAGTCAAAGACTTGATGCCATTTATGATGACGAACCTTTAGGGTTCGAAAAAGATCCAACCTCAACCAATATGAAAATGGTGGCACAGGATCCTTTAGAGGAGATTAATCTGGACTGGGGGCAGAGAAAAGGCCCACTTACATCAGTGCCAAGTTGAATCCTCAACTCAGAGTCGAAATAATCCAACTGCTGAATGAGTTTAAAGACTGCTTCGCCTTGGATTATGACGAAATGCCTGGTTTAGACAGAAGTTTGGTTGAATTGAAGTTGCCAATACTGGAAGGGAAGAAGCCAATAAAGCAGACTCCTAGACGCTTTGCACCTGAAATTCTGTCGAAAATCAAAGAAGAAGTCGAAAGGCTTCTAAAATGCAAATTCATCCGTACAACAAGGTATGTCGAATGGATTGCTAATATTGTTCCTGTGATTAAGAAAAATGGCAAACTGAGGGTGTGTATTGATTTTAGAGATCTAAACTCAGCCACCCCTAAGGATGAGTATCCTATGCCAGTAGCAGAAATGCTAGTAGATTCTGCAGCAGGCCATGAGTATTTAAGTATGCTTGATGGCTATTCTGGTTACAACCAGATTTTCATTGCTGAAGAAGACGTTCCAAAAACAGCTTTTCGTTGTCCAGGAGCAATAGGAACATATGAGTGGGTAGTCATGCCCTTTGGTTTGAAAAATGCTGGAGCTACTTACCAAAGGGCCATGAATTCTATTTTTCATGATTTCATCGAAACATTTATGCAAATTTATATAGATGACATTGTGATCAAATCTGCTTCAGGCTTGGACCATATTAACCATCTTCGACAGTCCTTTGAAAGGATGAGGAAGTTTGGTTTGAAAATGAATCCTCTTAAATGTGCTTTTGGTGTGCAGGCAGGGGACTTCTTAGGCTTTGTGGTCCACAAGAAAGGGATTGAAATTAATGAAAACAAAGCTAAGGCAATAATGGAAGCAAAAGCGCCATCGACAAAGAAGGAATTGCAGTCTCTACTAGGGAAAATCAACTTTCTCAGAAGGTTCATCTCCAAACTTAGTGGAAAGACTCAGGCCTTCTCACCTTTGCTTCGACTGAAGAAGGAGGGTTTCACTTGGGGGCAAGAGCAGCAAGATGCCTTCGACAAGATCAAGGAGTATCTGGCAAATCCTCCAGTCTTAATATCTCCTTGTCGAAAAAGAAGCATGAGGCTCTACATATCAGCATCTGACAAAACATTAGGAAGTATGCTTTGTCAAGAAGATGAACATGGCGTCGAAAGAGCCATTTATTACCTCAGCAGAGTCTTAAATGATGCTGAAACTAGATATAGTATGATAGAGAAATTATGTTTGTGTGTGTATTTCTCTTGTACAAAATTGAAGCATTATATAAAACCCATTGATGTACATATATCTTCTCATTTCGACGTAATAAAGTATATGTTATCTAAGTCTATTTTACATAGTCGAATTGGAAAATGGGCTTTAGCCTTGACTGAATACTCTTTAAAATATATGCCTCTAAAAGCTGTTAAAGGGCAAGTAGTTGCTGACTTTATAGCTGACCACTCCATACTTGGAGATGAGACAAATTATGTCGAAAAAGAGCCTTGGAGGTTATATTTTGATGGTTCCAGTCATAAAAATGGAACAGGTGTTGGGGTGTTAATTATTTCTCCCAATAAAGTTCCAACAAAGTTCAAGTACAAAATAGAAGGATTCTGTTCAAATAATGAGGCAGAATATGAAGCTTTAATTGCTGGACTTGAAATTTTGTTGGAACTGGGGGCAACAGAGGTCGAAATAATGGGTGACTCTGAGTTGGTGATAAAACAATTGACGAAAGAGTACAAATGTGTCAAAGAAAATTTGATCATGTACTTTGTGATAGCCAACAGACTCCTCAAGAAATTCGACAGTGTAGTCTTTAGACACATTCCCAGATTAGAAAATCAGGAAGCAAATGACTTGGCTCAATTGGCTTCAGGGTATAAAGTGTCGAAGGAAAATCTGATGAAGATTGTCGAAGTAAGAGGCAAAGTTTCATCCACTAGACTATCCCCATCTGATTTGGAGACAATAAGATTGGGATATGGTGATGAAGAAAACTTTGAGATTTTTAATATAGGTAATCTAGAGGTTGGAGATTGGAGAAAACCTATCAAAGACTATTTACAAAATCCAAATCAGACAGTCGAAAGAAAGATAAAGTACAGAGCTATAAGTTATGTACTCTTTGGAAATGAATTGTTTAAAAAGACTGCAGAAGGAGTTCTACTAAAGTGCCTAGGAGAGACTGAAGCTTATATAGCTTTGTCGAATGTACACAGTGGTGCATGTGGTGCCCACCAAGCAGGACATAAGATGAAATGGCTATTATTTCGACAAGGGATGTATTGGCCAACCATGTTGAAAGACTGTGTCGAATTTGCAAAGGGTTGTCAGGAATGTCAAATCCATGCAGGCATACCTCATGTGCCAGCAAGTGAGTTACATTCTATTATAAAGCCTTGGCCATTCAGAGGTTGGGCTTTAGATTTGATTGGGGAAATTCGACCAGCCTCTTCAAAAGGGCAGAAGTACATTTTAGTAGGAGTAGACTATTTCACTAAGTTGATTGAAGCCATACCTTTGACGAATGTAGATCAGGAAGCAGTCATAGACTTCATCCAGAAACACATAATGTATAGATTTGGAATACCAGAGACTATAACCACTGACCAAGGATCTGTGTTTACTGGAAGAAATATGCAGGCATTTGCAAAAGAGACAGGTTTTAAGTTGTTGACTTCGACACCCTATTATGCCCAAGCAAATGGTCAGGTCGAAGCAGCCAACAAAGTAGTGATAAACCTGATAAAGAAGCATGTGGGTAAAAAACCAAGAAATTGGCACAAGACTCTGGATCAAATCCTTTGGGCTTGTCGAACATCTCCTAAGGAGGCAACTAATTCTACCCCATTTAAATTAACCTATGGACATGATGCAGTATTGCCAGTCGAAATCTGTTTACAGTCAATACGAATTCAAAGACATCATGAGATTCCATCTGAAATCTATTGGAGTATGATGATGGATGAGTTAGTTGATTTAGATGAAGAAAGGTTGCATGCTTTAGAATTAATAAGAAGGCAGAAAGAGAGAGTCGAAAAGTTTTATAACAAAAAAGTAAAATTCAAAGCCTTTTTAGTAAATGATTTAGTTTGGAAAGTGATCTTGCCCATGGACAAGAAAGACAGAGTGATGGGAAAATGGTCCCCTAAATGGGAAGGACCTTTCAAAATTCTAAGAGTTTTTTCAAATGGTGCATACGAAGTCGAAGAAATAGAAAAAGATAGAAGAGTGCTGAAAATAAATGGAAAGTACTTGAAGAAGTATAAACCAACATTGCAGGAAATAAAAATAGGAACAAATTGAAATTGCAAATAAAACTTGTCTTCGCCAAACATATGGCGTGAAATAGCATTACATATGAAATTGCTAAAATAAAGTATCCTTAAACAAATAAAATTCCTAAGTCCTATTACAAAACTACTGTCGAAGGAAGGTAGCTTTGAGTTCGTCGAATTTTTTCTTTTGAAGCTGAATTCGACGCTCGCAGAGACTCTTGCTGACAGTCATTTCATCAATCTCCCTGTGAAGTTGCTGGGTTGTTTCTGCATGTTGTAGCCCTTTCTGGAGTTCACTGTCTATTGCTTCTTGATTGGGCTGTTGGAGAGAGGCCTGGCGTTCCTTTTCTTGGAGGATTTTCCTTTGAAGATCAGCAATCTGGGCCTGGTAAGCTTGAATGTTGCTTTCACACTCAGCAGCAGCTTTGGTGTATTCGTCAGAAAGCTTATTCAGTTCTGAGATCTTTTGTGTCGAAGAAGCCACTATGTTCCATTCTGAAACTTGCTCTTCAGACTTGGCTGTGATGTTTTGGGAAAACTCCTTTTGTCGAACCAAATCAGCACTGACGGAATCAATTAAGGACACCAAATCCATCACCAAACGGTTTTCCTCAGTCGAAGCCTCCAACAAATTGGCACTTTTCAGGAGTTTCTTCAGATCATATTGGGCAGAAGCATTCTCAGCCAAGACTTCAAACAGGTTAACCCCAAGGATTTTTGTTTTGATCTCATCCATAATGACACTGATTGGTTGAAGGTCAGAAGTGGCCCCTGAAGCTGTCGAACCACTGGGAGAGGAGTCTTGGAAGTTATACCTGGTGTTGAGTAAGGCTTTTAAATATTCCAAGGGTTTTCTGACTTTCAAGCTCTCAATCTCTTCGTGTGACAAGCTCGTCGAATCAGTACCCAAAGAGGTTTCGGCAGGAACTTTCGTTGAAGAAGGAACGTTTTGAGAAGTTCCTCCAAAGCTCAAGTTGACTCCTGGTTGATTCGACAGAGTGACCTCTTCTTCGACATTTTCTTTGTCAACTATGGTGGTGTTAGTTGGATCTGGAGCTTGTGCATCCTGAGCAAGGGCATCTTCGTCAGTTTCTGGTATAGCAGCTGGTGTTGGAAGTGGTGCATCTTGATCTGGAATTATTTTTTCTGCAGTGAAGTCTGGTCGAAAAGGAGAATTGTTGCCAGAAGATTCAGAATCACTGAGGTCGAATTCATCCAAAGTTTGAGGTCCATGGACACCTGCATCTGGAGTGGCATCATCTTGGAGTCTTTCAGCCAGAGTCCTCTCAGAATTAGAAGGGACATTTTCTTCTTGGATTGTAGAAGTCTCTTCGACATCAATGACAACCTACAGAAAACATAAAAGAGAGCTATAAGATAAAGATACATGCAGTCAAGACTGGGAATTTTGTTTGTCGAAGTGATTACTTGAGGGATCTCAGTGTGGACACTTGAGTCTCCACTTCTTTCACTCCTTGAGGGAATTTTGTTGACTGGACTGGCAGGGGGAGTTCGTCTTTGAACCAGAGATCTTTGGGATGCTACTGTTTTTATTTTTAGACCTTTGTTTCTTTTCAAAGGTTGGGGTTCAGGAGATTCGTCCTCAAACTCTTCGACGCTTGCCTCCTTTTCTTCTGGTTTTCTTTTCTTGGCTGGGGTACGAGTTACCTACAATAGAAAAAGAAGTGTTCAGTATAAGAAAATGTGAAGTACATAAATAAGGAGGGATGCTCTATTGTGTCGAAACCTTCTTGGCAGTTGAGGGAGATTTTTCGACTGTTTTGGAGGAGGTTCCTTCACCAGCAGTCTTCCTGACAATTCTAACAGCTGAAAAAGAAAAGTTGCATGAACATTGATATAGAAATAAAAGGAGTTAGAAACAAAAAGAGGAATGCAATTTCTTCGACACCTTCAAGAATGGGTTCGTCCACAGTAACATGTTCTATCCCAATGTGAAGGTGCCCAGTGAAGTTGTCCAAGTGATACTTCGTCGCAACCACGCGTTCGGCAGGTTTTTTGTTTCTTTCGCGAAGCAGTTTTAAATCAGATCCACACACAAACCAATCTGGAAATGGAGGGCACAAGGCCACCCCAAATTCTGCAGAAGGGAGTGGAGGGAATTTTGGAGGAAAAGTAGTGAATGCAAAGTCATAATGTGCATGTGGTGGAAGAGATGAAGGGAAAAATAACTTATTCAATTTTTCTGTGAATTTGTGTTTTAAAGATACTGCTGCCTCGCCTATGGTTCGACGAAGATCATCGGGCCTGTAAATAGTTTCAAAATACTTTTGAAACTTTTGAATTTCTTTAATATGCTGATCTGTACCTTTTTTCTTCTTGTCCTGCACAAAGGTAAAAGCATTCGTCAGAAGAGTAGTGAAGGTTGCTACGTCGAAAAATTTGTTGATATAATATTCCTTCCACCAGACATCGAATTCTTCAGTACAAAGGAAGCTTGGTTGAAAGATGGTGGGATAAACCTCCAAAGATGGGTCGAAAAACTTGTTGTATAGCTCCAAACTTTTGTCGAAGTGGTGAAATGAGTTATAGAAGATGATAGCACCTTTCTTGTGGTAGATAGGCTTCGTCTTCGTCTGAATTAATCCAAACTGCCTAGCTACCAGATTGGGTTGGTAAACAATGAGGGATACCTTTGTGTTGTTAAGACTATGATGGGAGAAAAAGTGCCTGGGCATGAGAAAAGCTTCCCAAATGGAGATATAGGAGTCTTCGTCTTTCTGGTTCTCCACTGGGAGTTGTCTGGTAAACCATCTTGGACCTACTTGTCTGTTGGCGAATGGTGCCATTGAAGGAGAAAACTTGTAGCGTTTGGCGAACATCATGATGTAGCCAGTGAATGCTTGCCGAAGGCTTATATTATCATCAGTAGGGGTCAGTTGAACCAGCCTAGGCCATTCGACGCGCCTTTCTTTTACTGCTTCTTCGACAACTGGCATTTTGATGGGGATGAAAGTTTCAAAGGTTGCATTCAACCATAGTTGTAGGAGCCAGAAAGGGCCTGTAAGACTAATGTTACCTTTGTCCTTAAGGGTTTTGAGGTTGCTTACACTCTCACTTAAGGATTCATAGAGGTTTGCCAAAAGTAGCTCACTCAGGCAGAATGCAACTCCATTATGAAGTTGATTAGCCATAATGATATAACTTCTGGCCACCTGAAGGGACCTAGTACAAAAAACAAATTTGGCTAACCACAGGGAAAGGAAAGCAATATGCTCTCTGTCGGAGAATTCTTCATTGCCTTCACCTTGGTGATGAGTGATGAAAACAGAATAACCAGCATGCTTTGTGTCGAAGCCTATGGGATCCTTGTTTAAGTGTTCAGGGTTAAAGATTTCTCCTAAAGGACTAAGGCCAGTTATGGCTGCTATGTCGAATAGGGTAGGAGTCATCATTCCACAGGGTAAGTGGAAAGTATTGTAAGTACTATCCCAAAAGTACAAAGAGGCTAACAGCATGTTTTGGCAATAACGGGGACCCTCCTTCGACAGTTGGATTAGGTCATAAATACCAGTTTTCTTCCAAAACTTTTCTTTGGCTTTTTCGACCCTAGTAAGCCACGCTAAGTAGTCAGAGGGATCTTTCGTCAAAGGGGGACTCCTAAAAATCCTAGTTTGGTTTAGATAGGACAGATCTATCTCTGTCGAAGCCATGAGGACTTCAGGTTCTTTTGATGAGGTTTCGACAGGCTTAGGGTTTTTGTTAGCAGCTATGGGTTTAGAAGCAGAATAACAGGGATAAAATTCTTTCAGACGGTTAGGGTCAACAGTGGGATCAAAAATAGGACCTAACATAGCATGATGAATTCCAGAAACAGAAATGGGAATCATTACCTGTGATCTGTAAATGCTTGCCTTCTCCCTTTCATTTGGGGGTTCTGGAAAATACTGTTGGTGCTGCGTTTATGTGGGCCCAGATAGTATGTGAGCAGGAGGAAGATCCATGGTCTTCTTTGTCTTTTTTGCACTGCGGCCAGTAGTAGTCTTTGGAGGAGCCATTGATTTGATGAAGAGGTTGAAGAAACAGGAGCTTTGAAAGGTCTTGAAATGGAGTTTTGCGTTTGGGTAAGAGAAGAGTTGAGAAGGTGAAAAGTATGAAATGTTGTTTAAAGTGGTATTTATAGAAGATGAAATAAATGACAAATAATAAAAAAGGAAAATAAAAAGACTTTCAGTTGGGAAGTGGAGACGTGCGTTTCTGATCCATTGGTGGAAGTTAGAAAGTGGCAGTTGGTAGGAGGCCATGATTTACCTACAATATAGGGTTATGGGAGATTGTGTACAACGTGGGCTAGACATGACGTTTTAATAAAGTGGAAATCATGATGTTTTCTTGGGACTCAACAAAATCACTTTACAATAAATGAGACTGACAGGAAGTCAAAGGTCACTTCGACAGCAAAAGATATTTCTCCAAGTATAGTCGAAAACATCTTTGCTGGGGGGCAATTTGTAAACCCATAATTTCGACAAGACTGAAATTAAGGGCTTGAGGTCATCTTTGTCGAAGGATAATAAAAGGAAGAGAGTTCAAGAATTGCTGACAGGGTTTAAAACTCCATTATTTCGACAGAAATACAAATAGTGTTCTGGCAGAATAAAGTTGGAAAGTTATTTGTAGCTAGGTGTTTGACAGAAGATGGTCTTTCAACGATTTCGACAGAAGGGGATATTTGACAAAAGAAAATATTTGGCAAGTGCTGAAGGAGTTGTTTCTTCTTTAAAGGCTTCGACAGATTGAAGAGGTGCAAGGTTTCGTCACCAAAGAAAGGAATTCAAATTCAAAAGGTTGTAACCTTTGGCAGTTGGACACATGGAAGTTTCAGAGAAGAGAATTACATGCAGGCTGACACTTGTCATTTAGTTATAGTTTTTCCGTTCTAAGCAGTTATTTTGTTTGTATATAAATAGGATAGTTTGTGTTTAGAATAGGTGTGTGAAAATTGATACAAAATTCCTGTAAAATACTCTAAGTACCCAGTGTGAGAGAAAATGAGTTTGATATTTGGAACCATGTACGTTTGAACACCATTTATATTTCAAAGTTATTTAAATTACTTGTTCATTCTTCAAGTTTATGTCATTTTTAAACTTTGTTTACTGCTTTCTGCAAGTTATAGCCTTCGACATTTTCTTCTTATCTTTGTTTAAAACTTTCAACTTTATTTCATTTTAAGTTTAAACTTTACTTTACTTGTAAAATCAGAGTTCTTAACACTTTGACAATATTAACAAAACAAACCATAAATTCATCACAAACACTAAGAACAGTTCGACATAACCAATGCACATGTATCCCAGGACTTGTTTGGTTGGTCCTGCAAGTAACCCAGTTTTCTGAAGAAATTGGTTAACCAGAGGTTGTTCGCCAGAAACCACCGCGAACAGGGATATAGGTCACTGATAGACCCATCCTAGTAATAAGGGACCCAGTTGGGGTTTGTAGAAGCTTTCGTCACTCTGTTGTGATTCCTTCGTGCGCTGCTCTTCTGGATAGAGGCTGAAACTCTGTGGGGAAGTGGTTTCCTGGCTTTTGTGCTTGGCTGAGGAAGAATGATTGGCAACTCGGTTGGGAGAAGCAACAAGTGACAATTCAGCTGGGGAGACAGCACTTTGAGTGCTAAGACTGAGTGAGTGTTGATTTTGCCAGCTTGCTGGGATGAAGCTTTCATGCCCCATGTTGCGCTTTCGACTACCTGCAATCCTGCAAAGACAAAGAAACGCACAAGTAATCCCGAGGCCTCCCTTACCGGATTCCGTCATAGGAGTGAGACACTTCTGAGAGTAAGTATATTTCCTGCAAGCACGTGCTTTATTTTTTTTAAGATAAACATCTGTATTTATGCAATCAGTTTTTCTTAAGACATCAGACATTTTTTGCAAATAAAAATATATGAGACATTGTGTGACTGAAAAATCTGTTTTTATTAATTCATGTGCCCTGAATTGGAGAGATACAGTCAAGGAAACATATCCCCTGGAATGAGGAGATTGTTACAAAATGAGAAGCAAAATGCTGGCAATGTTGTCGACGCTTCAAGGAGCTTCCCCTCTTGCTATGACTCGTATGACTGTTGACGTTCTTCTCGTCTTGCTTTCTGAAGAAGGCTGATTCTGACAAAAGCTTGATCCTTTCGAAGCTTACCAAGTTGGGGGTGATACGGACGAATTCAGAGTGCAGTTGTTCGCTTATTCCCTTGTTTTGCATGGATCGCCCTTTCGGGTTTTCAATCCATCGGGATGCCCATTTTTGCCTGAGCTGTCCAATGCGGATTTTCAACTCAGCGGGTGTACAATTTTTTGTTATTTCCCTTATTTTTGCCCGAGTCTTTTATTCTGTTTTTTGACTCGCCGGGACGCCCTATTTTTGCCTGGACTTACATTCTGTTTTTATGTCCAGCGGGTCATTTTTATGCGAAGTATTTTTTAACTGCATCTGAATTCACAGGGGACGGGAAATCTTCGCCATCCATAGTGTTGAGCATCAGTGCTCCGCCAGAGAAAACTTTATTGACTACGAATGGTCCTTCATAGTTTGGAGTCCACTTGCCCCTGTGGTCCGTATGAGGAGGGAGGATTCTTTTCAACACAAGATCTCCCACTTGGTACTCTCGGCGCCTGACTTTCTGATCGAAGGCTCTCTTCATTCTTTTCTGATACAATTGCCCATGATAGATTGCAGCCAATCTTTTCTCTTCAATCAGACTCAGTTGTTCGTATCGGGACCGGACCCATTCTGCCTCGTTCAGCTTAACATCCATCAGTACTCGCAAGGAGGGTAATTCAACTTCAACAGGTAGGACTGCCTCCATACCATACACAAGCTGATACGGTGTTGCCCTAGTGGATGTTCTGATTGACGTGCGGTACCCACTCATATTAACAGCCCCATAAAACATCATAGTCCATTCTTCTCCTGGGTCAGGCCCTTCAGTGTGAACAGGCTCTTCATGATCTTTTGCTTTTATGAACATGATGTCTTCATCAGGGAAGTCAAATCTCATAGGCTGGTAGTCATCAATAGGTTGCTCAGCAAGATATTCAGATAGTACACTGCCCTTGATGGCTTTCTGAGAGGTGTACTGGATGTCGTATTCTGTGAGAATCATCTGCCATCTTGCAACCTGTCCGGTAAGAGCTGGCTTCTCGAAAATGTATTTGACTGGGTCCATTTTGGATATCAACAAAGTAGTGTGGGTCAACATATACTGTCTCAGTCGGCGAGCAGCCCACGCTAAAGCACAACAAGTTTTCTCGAGCAGTGAATAACGTTGTTCACAGTCGGTAAACTTTTTGCTCAGGTAGTATATTGCATACTCTTTTCGACCAGACTCGTCATGCTGGCCCAGCACACACCCCATTGACTCTTCTAATACTGTTAAGTACATTATCAGGGGTCTTCCTTCAACCGGAGGCATAAGGATTGGTGGTTCCTGCAGGTATTCCTTGATCTTGTCAAAAGCCCTTTGGCAGTCTTCATTCCACCTGACCGTCTGTTCTTTTCTTAACAGCTTGAACAAAGGTTCACAGGTTGCCGTGAGGTGAGATATGAACCTTGAAATGTAGTTCAATCTACCTAGAAAACCTCGAACCTCTTTCTCAGTTTTCGGTGCAGGCATTTCTTGAATGGCTTTGACTTTATCAGGGTCCACTTCAATCCCTTTCTCGCTTACAATAAAACCCAGCAGCTTACCAGATTGCACCCCGAATGTGCACTTGTTGGGGTTCAGCTTCAGTTGGTACTTCCTCAGACGCTTGAATAACTTCAGCAGATTTACCAGGTGGTCTTCTTCTGTAAGGGACTTGGAAATCATGTCATCCACATAACACTCGATTTCCTTATGGATCATATCGTGGAATAATGTTACCATAGCCCGTTGATATGTTGCACCAGCGTTCTTCAATCCGAATGGCATCACCTTGTAACAGAACGTGCCCCAGGGTTTGATGAAGGTTGTCTTCTCCATGTCTTCAGGTGACATTTTGATCTGGTTGTATCCTGAAAATCCGTCCATGAAGGAGAATACCGAGAACTGAGCCGTATTATCAACCAATACGTCAATATGAGGTAATGGAAAATCATCTTTCGGGCTGGCTCTATTCAGATCCCGGTAGTCAACACACATCCTTACTTTGCCGTCTTTCTTAGGCACAGGTACTATATTAGCAACCCACGGCGGATAGCTAGTTACAGCAAGGAATCCGGCGTCCCACTGCTTTTGTACCTCTTCTTTGATTTTCATTGCCATGTCTGGACGAGTACGGCGCAGTTTCTGTTTAACCGGTGGGCATTCTTCTCTTAAAGGCAGCTTGTGCGTAACAATATCGGTGTCCAACCCTGGCATATCTTGATAAGACCAAGCAAACACATCCACATATTCCTGAAGCAGGTCAATCAGCTGTTTCTTCACTGAGTCTTGTAAGCAGGCTCCGATTTTAACTTCTTTCACATCTTCATCGGTACCAAGATTAATCGTTTCCACCTCCTCCTGATGAGGAGTGATAACCTTCTCCTCTTGTCTCAACAATCTGGCTAGCTCTTCAGGAAGCTCGTAATCTTCTTCAACCCCTTCATCAGCTTGATTGATCGGATTGTCAAAGTCATACGAAGTCATAGCCGTGTTGTTGTCGGTGCGGTCTGGAAGGCACTCTCTGCAAGGGTTCAGTTTGTTTATTTTAGTGATTGATTTTAATCTTGTTTTAGAAAAGTGAAATAAAGTTGTCATTTTGAAAACATTGCCATTTATTTTTTGTACAAAAAGAAAAATGGAAAAACAGTGAGCGAAAAAAGAAAAAGACTTGTTTGCAAAAGATGTCTGATATTTCATTGATTAATCTTGTTGCACAAAAAATTACAGATGGCCCGATTACAAAATGAGTCTTGTCATCTTGGGCAAGATGCAAGACTTGATGCATGCTTAAAATATACAGGAAATAATAATTACTCTGCAGGAGTAACCCTTATAATTTCCTGGGAAGACCAGTTTGAGATACTGCTCCCCGGGATCTTTGGACGAATCCAGCTTTCCAGGTTGCGTTCATCTTCCGACTCATCTTCCAAGTTGTTGACAGCATCGGGGGTGAGCATCCCCCCACTAACAAAGTTGGGCTTCTTAGCAGCCTCTGTTTGATCTTGTTGAGTTGGTTCGTAACCCAACCCAAACCTATCTTCTTTCTTCTCCACAGGCAACAATTTGCCCCAGCCTTAAGCGCTTCCTTCTTCCACCACCTTCCGGGCCTGCTGGTAGGATGTCATGGAAGTCCCAAGTACAGCAGAGGTTTCATTAATATTCAGGGCCTCAAACCCTTGGCTCATGGTCTCGTGGATCTCCCCATCCATCTCAATATATTTGTAAGTAGCCAGATGGCTAACAAAAATATCCTCTTCTCCACAAATAGTAACGACCTGGCCCTCCCACTCGAATTTTAACTTCTGGTGAAGGGTAGATGTTACTGCGCCAGCGGCATGAATCCATGGTCTACCCAACAAACAGCTGTAGGCAGGCTGAATGTCCATCACGTAGAAGGTCGTTTTGAAAGTTTGTGGGCCAATCGTTACAGGCAACTCAATTTCTCCCAGAACTGATATCTTAGAGCCGTCAAAGGCTCTCACCACTAAGTTGCTGGGACGTAATGCCAATCCTTCATATTCCAGCTTCACAAGGGCTTTTTTAGGCAAGACATTGAGGGATGATCCTGTGTCTACCAGCACATGGGAAAGAACTGCACCTTTACATTCCATGGTAATGTGCAAAGCCTTGTTATGATTGCGGCCTTCCGTAGTCAAATCAGTGTTGGTGAATCCTAGTCCATTACTAGCATTAACATTTCCAACCACGGCTTCCAACTGATTGACGGTGATCTCTTCCGGCACATAAGCTGCGTGCAAGACTTTGAGTAGTGCGTTCCGATGAGCCTCGGAGCACATGAGCAGTGATAGAATGGAGATCTTGGAGGGTGTCTGGTGAAGCTGGTCCACTATCTTGTAATCACTTTTCTTGATGATTCTCATGAATTCATCAACTTCTTGATCAAAAGGTGTTTTCAAAGCTTCTTTAACAATTTGTTCTTCTTGCACCATGCTCTTCCCTTTTGCCTTGGCAGCAGCTTCTGCTTCAGCAGTGGGTTTTTGAATTTGCGGGGCGAAGAGACGTCCGCTTCGAGTGAAGCCTCCGCCTCCCCCCACATTGTCTATTTGTGGTGAAGAAGTTGATGATTCGAAAGTGATTTTCTGTCCTTCGCAGTATAGATCAGATCCGTAATGCCAAGGGATGGCATTACTGCTTTCATAAGGTACTGGCCCAGGCACTGTGATAGTGACTGGACTGATGGCCGCTGCAGAAGGGACTGTGATAGTCTGTGGATAATATATTGTGACTGGTGCTCTGGTAGGAGTGGTATTTTGTGAGTTGTAGGCGGAATCATTGGCAGGATCATAATAAATTGTAACTGTTGAGACACTTGCATTATTTGTTGCTGATGTTGTAGGAGACATTGCTGGAAGAATGGGTGTTGTTGTTGTAGGAGACTCCGAATGAAGGGGTGCTGAAGTTGTAGAAGGGACGTTTGCTGATATCTGGTCTGTTGAAATAACAGATGAAGCATTTTTTGATGAAACTGAAAAATTGTTTGGAACAATGGTTGTTGCGGTTGTATGGGGTTCTGGAGCCGTTGTTAAGGAGATTGCTGGATTGGTAGGTATTGATGTTGTGATTTGAAGCAGGCCACTCTGGATGAGACCATCTATGCCATCCCTCAAGTTATCACAACCATTCACTGAAATGTTGCAATAAGCACACCCTAACTCACATCCCGGGAACATTTGACATTCAAGGAGTTGAGCTTTAATCTCCACCAAGGGTGTCCGAATCTGACCCACACTGGTTATCAAGTAAGACGGCTTGTCTTCTTCAATAGCATTGATTCTGGGACCACCATGATGTGGCATAGGGTTCTTGTTGACATTTGGTGGTGGTGCAAAGTTTAAAGCCTTGGAATTCACTAGATCCTGCACTTTCATGTGCAAAGCTCTGCACTTTTCCGTACTATAACCAGGTGCATTTGAGTGAAAAGCACATCGGGCGCTGGCATCGTAATTTCTGGGCAGACTGGCAGGATCTGGAGGAGCCAATGTCCTTAGCTCAACTAGGTTGAGTTTCAAGAGTTGTGGCAGCAATGTGGCATAGGGCATAGGGATCGGATCGGTCACCCTATTGGCCTGAGAGGGCCTCTGTTGGAATGGTCTTTGCTGATTGTTGTTGTTGGTGTTGTTGTTGTTTCTCGGAGGATACTGAGTTTGTTGCTGGTACTGAGGTTGTTGCTGATAATTTTGTTGCGGTGGTTGATAAGCTGGTTGTGGATGAGCTGGAGCGGGAATGGTGACTGCTGCCACAGACCTATGAACATATTGGGGCCTGCCCCTGTTGGTGTGGATAGCATTGGTCTCACCAGTTCTTCTTGGGCCTACAAAAGGCTTTCTTGAGTTGCTGGATGAGCTTGCACCGTTGTCTGAGATCTTACCCATCTTCAACAGGCTTTCAATTCTCTCCCCGGCTATGACTACATCTGCGAAGCTGGTGGAGGAGAAGGCAGCTAGCCTATCAATGTAAGTCCCCTGGAGGGTGTTCATGAACATATCAGCCATCTCCCTCTCTGACATGGGTGGCTGGACAGCAGCAGCAAGCTGTCTCCACCTTTGAGCGTATTCACGGAAGCTTTCCCTGGATGATTGAGACATCCCCATCAGGAGGGTCCTGTTGGGAGCCATATCCAGGTTGTACTGATACTGTCTGATAAAGGCCTCTGCCAGGTCCTTCCAGCATCTAATGGTTGCTCTTGTCAAGTGGGAGTACCATTCCCTCGATGCTCCAGTTAAGCTATCCTCAAAATAAAACATCCATAGCTTTTCGTCCATGGTATAGGCCTTCAGCCTCCCCAGAAAGGATTGTAAATGGGTCCGGGGGCAGGAAGTCCCGTTATACTTCTCAAAGCATGGTGGTTTAAATTTGTGGGGGATCCTGACCCCGTCCACTAGACCCATGTCCATAACATCAAATCCCAAAGAATTCTGGGACTCCAAAGATCTCAGTTTCTCAGCAATCTCTTCTAGCCTTCTGTCATAGGCTTCCTCCCCAGCTCCCATCACTGTGAACTGATCTTCCTGGGGGTCTTCTTGCAGTACTCTACCTGCTGTGGCAGTCCCTTGCACATTGACAGGGATGTTGATCTCTGGATGCTGGTGGGGTCCAAAGACTGGGGGATTGACATGAGGCTGGACTCTCTCATTGTTGCTTGTCCCAGCAGTCCCTGGATGATGGTCTTCCTGATTCCTCCCTTCTACCAGTGCTCTTAACCTCTCCTGGCTTTGAGCCATATTGTTCATCACCTCCATAAACTGTGTCATCTGATTCCTCATTTCCAACCTCTCGTTGGCCATTTGATTCCTGACCTCTGTAAGGTCCTGCTATACTTGGTCCATCTGTATGCCCGGAAGATTGTTGCGGGTGGGATATCTGTGTGGACGGTTGAGTGGAAACCCTCGACGTCGAGCAATAGTTCCTGAAGTCACAACAGAGTTAGTAACAATAAAACAAAAACCTATAAAACAAAGCAAAAGGTTAGTATGCAATGCAGTGTGCTTATTTGTTTCCAAGGTATCCGGCTTGGCACTTGGTTTTGACCTTTCCAGACCCTTGAAGAAGATGCTTGTGATGTTGCTTTGGAAGAATTCAGATGAACAAACCCACACATATATTACAAAAAGTAAATGGTACATAGTTTGTTTACAATGCATGCCCTCTGAGGGGTCAAAAAATACAACATAAAGAAAAGTACATAAAATGAAAGCAACAACAAGCAAAAGTCAAACACCAAGACCAAACTCATCCTCCTGAACTTCCTTGAGAAGTGCTTCAGTCACAGGATCAGCTGGACGCTCTGTGAGGTTCCTGATGAGAAGATTCCTGGTAGCAACAGCTGCAGTTAGCCTCTTGTGTTGACTCTGGTCCTTTGACCTCTTTACACTAGCTCTAATCTTCAACTCTGAGATCTCCCTCTGGGCTGCTGCCAGGGCTTCCTGTTGTTCTTTTGCACCAACTTCCATCTGCTCAATCTTATCCTGAGTCCTTTTATCCTCCTGAGTGCGAGCTTCGGTGATCCTGACCCACCTAGCCTGACTCTCCTTCAGATACAAATCAGTCCTGGCCTTCTGGAACTGAGCTTCCTTGCAGGCATTCTTCAAGATCTGCTCTCCAGCCCTAGACTTCTTAATGTAATCCTCAGACTTCTCAATTCTAGCCAAATGCTCCACCTTCAACTTTTCTAACCTCTCAATATCCAACCTACCATCACTCCTCTCCCAGAGGGTCTTCTGTAAAGCCTGAGTCAGCTTCTCATTTCTCTCTTTCAATTTCTCAAACTCCTCTAAGCTGACAGTTGCCGGAGGTGGTGCTGTGGAGGGTCCAGGCATATCTTCAATAGTGAAGGGCATTCCAGTAATTTGAGCCCTTGCATGAGACCACTCATAGTACTGAGCTGAGGCTACATTGTTGCATTTCCCAAGAATGGTTACCCCTTTAGTCTGCACATTGTCCCAGGCCCAGGATGCCTGCCTGACAACAGCCAGATTAGGCTTGATTTCACAATAAAGGGTCTCAGTCAGATCCTGTGCTCTAGGAGGATGGACTAATGCATAGCCCAGTTGTCTTTTGAATAGTAGAGGGTTATAATTGATGCAACCCTTCACTCCAATCAGAGGCACATTGGGAAATTGCCCACAGCTTGTAATGATGTCTCTGCCCTTGGTGCTCTGAGTGCACCACCTGATATCATCTGAGGTTAGAGCAACAAGCCTCCTAGCCCAGTTCTTCTGCTGGTGAGGGTTTAAGAATGCATCAGTCTTTGGCAAATGCTTGAGCAGCCAAGTATGGAACAAAGGTGCACAGCATCTCACTAATCTCCCCCTTTGCTTTTCATTTCTTTGATGAACTGAATAGTAAAGATCTCCCAGTAAGGTGGGCACTGGGTTTCTCAGGATGAAAAGATGGACTGCATTCTTGCTAACAAACCTCGGCTCATCTGCAAAAAGTATGATCCCATATATGCTAAGGGCCAACAGAGCACAGACTGCCTTCCACTCTCCCAAGGAGGCCTTCAGACTAGCCTGAGAAGTCAAGAAATCCAGATGAAAACCAGAGATTCCAGCTTTAGATGTCAAATTCTGCCCAATCAGAACTGGTTCTAGATGCAATGCTTTTGCTATCTCCTCATTACTTGGGAAAGCCATCTCAGGGTTGAAGGGGATTCCACCCCTGATAGGTATTCCAACCAATGATGAATACTCCTCCAGCAAGGGTCCCAATTGAAAATTCTGAAATGTGAAGCACCTCAGAGGGGGATCATAGAACTGCAGGCAAGTATGTATCAAGCTCCTCTGTGAAGGGTCCAAATCCATAACCACATCAAGGATTCCTCCATAATGTTCTCTGAAAAGTGGTATATGGTCTGGAGTAATCTGGGTCTGAATCCTCCTGATGCTAGCTAGCTCAGGCTCAAAGAAGTGGTAGAAGATGTTACTTTTCTTAGGTGCCATGTTACTGAAGAATGGGTGCTGATGATGATGACTGAGGACAACACTGAAGATGGGCCACTGATAGGCTGAGACTGAGGATGCAAGTGACTGAAGCAAGTGGCTGATAGCTGAAGCAAGTGCTGATGAAGATAGGTCTAAGCTGAAGAAGGGGTCAAAACCAAGCCAAAATGATAGGATGGATACCCTGAAAAACAAATAAACACATGTCAAAATGATGCAATGAAGATGTATGCAAATGATATGCAAGGGTTTGTGACTGATCTGGATCTGATTAACTGCTCTGATATGAGTCCAAGTATGTTCAAGAAAACCAGATGGAGGTTCATAAGTCCAGTAACCAAGGTGGGGGACTCAAATAAAGAGTCACATGTCCAGGGTTTAGAATCACAAGAACTGTCCCAACATGGAGTACTCTTAAACAAAACAAAATAACAGGGTATGCTGAGGTCAAGGGTACCTGCAAACCTGTAAACAACCCAACCCCCTCACAGGTGATGTTCTAACACAAGGATCCTCAGACTTGGATCAGTTATGAGAAGTGTAAACACTTCTAACCCGGAGGTACAGTGTTTACAATAACCATAAAAAATCCTCCTCTAATTCACCTCAGTTTCTGAAGGTCAATACTAAAGGTCATCCAGACTTAGCAGGCTTCCCAGATAGCCCTAGTATTGCAGGAAATCTGCAACACAGAGTTCTCAAGAAGAAACCCATATCTGAACCGTGTTTCATATTCCCGCACCAGACCGAGATGGAATGGGAAAGAATATGAACCACTCTAGCCTAGGTGTCACTCAGGTCCCAGGTATAGGACCTTAACTCTCAATAGAACCCCACCCACCAAAGCAAACAAACAGATCCAGCCAGCACAGTATGACAGTATGATATATGCAAAACTATAAAGAAAGCAATAAAGTAACTGTACATAAAGCAAAAATAAAACAAATACACAAACACAAATAGCACATAACACCCCAGTAAACACAAATCAAACAAGCGCTAGGAGGAACCCACAAAAAGAACCAGAAGCCCTGGTTGCAATATAAGGGTCCCCAGCAGAATCGCCAAGCTGTCGCTCCCGATAAATGGGAAACGGCCCAGTTAAAGGTACAGACGCGAACGGTCGGCGAAAGGGACAATGAGAACACACAGCAGTGAACTCACTGGAGATGAAAAGAGTCGCCAGCTAGGCATTTTTATCCCGGAGGAAAGGCAATGCTGCATAGACCTAGAAAGATATGGATAAGACGGTTGCGAACCAGAGAGACTGAGAAAGGGGGTTGGTTACAACCTGGGAAGGTATTAGCACCCAGATTGTCCGTCGTACTCGATGGGATCCACGCTTAAAAGATTTGTGTTTTAAAGGGGTAGTGTCAGTGCATTTTGTGTGTAAAAGAGCTGGAAGAGAATGTACAGGTGTCTGTGTAAAAGAAGTGTGAAGTACATAAGAGAAGTGTCAGTGCAAGCACAAAGATGAAATGCTCATGATAATGAGGCTTAAAGAATAATGCTGGAGGGAGGGGGAATATACAGAGACTTTTGTTCGATAACTGTTAAGTTATGCCTACGTATCCTCTCGTGCAATGAGGAAGTCAGAACACCGTAGTTCGACCCAAAGAGACTGAAAGGTGAATTGACCTGTGAATTGCTTACTTGTCTATGCTCAAGTGTATGACCTGTCTGGCTCAGGTGCAAACTGTCTTGCATTAGACGGAAGAAGCAAGTTCTCGTTTATGAGTGAATGAGGTGAGAAAAGAATCCCGGAAGAGACGATTATTGTTTGTTTTTGTATTTTCAGTCTTTTATTGCCTTTTGAAGTTTGTCATAAGTTAATGAGCTTAAGCCTAAACCAATGGATTTAGTAAACTCATCACATCTTCCCTCTGATTAGGGGTAATGAGAATACCTTAAGTGTGAAGTCAGCTTCTCACACTTAATCACCTTTGATGTAGGATTAAGATCATTAACCTATTTGTGATTATTTAGATGTTTTTGTGGTTTTTGTTTAGTGTTAAGTGATGAGGTTAAGCCATAATCAGGGATTAAACAGACTCATTACACCATCCTAATAGAAGGATAATAGATGAGGATGTTTAAGCTGAGGAAAGCTCCTCAACTTAATCCATGATTAGGGATTAAACTCATGACAAAACAAAGCCTTTATTTAAGTGGATTTTATTTAATGATATGATGATGAAGTGTTTTTTAGGGTTTGTAAGACAACTTGAGGGGGACTTGTCCATTAACACTAGGGTTAGTCCTTCTTGACCAATTAAGGAAGAATTAGAACCCTAATGCAAGGCCCAAGTTACAAGTGTGATGTCTTGATGATTATTATGTGAATTGATTAAAGGATTTAAACACATTAAGGGTTTAACACTTAGGATTAAAGTTATACACTCCATCCTAATAGAAGGATGCAGGCATAAGCTTAATCACAAAGCCTTAAAGCCTTTAGGGTTTAGTCCCTGATTATGAGATGAGAAGAGAAGACTCAAAAGAGACACAAAGGTAAAACTAAATGGGGGACTAATCAAAACCCTAATCATTGTCATGCTTGGTTATTCCTAAGGTTTGTGGGGTTTACAAGAGCAATCTTCAATGGAACCACCAGGAAGCAGATGAAAGGATCAGGAGAAGCAAAGTGACTTGCTTCATTCAAGAAGTCAAGTCACTTGAAGAAAGAAAGTAAGATAAAGAAGAAAGAGCAAGCTCAATATCAAACACAAACAAACATGTAGCAAGGATGCATAAAAAGAGATGAAGAGAAATTGTGAGAAGTGAAGGCAAATTCACTTCTCAAAGTTGCTTACCACCTGAAAAGTTAGTGAAAGAAATGCAATGCAATGCAAAATGGAATGAAATGGCATGAGTCAAACCAAAACCAGAAGCATATATGAGATGATAATGATGCTATGGGATGATGCAAACATGAGATAAGGCATGGTGATGATCATACAAGCTTATGGATGCAAATGAAGCAAGTTAAGACACATGAACATACATGAAAAGTTATGAAATGCATATGGCATACAACATGGCAAATACAAGATGCAATGATCAAACATGCTTTCAATATGTCTTAAGATGTTAAATGAATCAAATGGATACACAAAATGCTGTGGCAAGTCATGGTGTGAATGCAAATGCAAGATGGATGCACATGGAAGCCCAAATTAGGGTTTATGATCAAAGCATCAAACACAAACCAAAATCAGAAGCAAACATCAATACAAAAAATTGAAAATGCACTCAAAGGATCTCTAAACCTATACTAACTCACTGCCCAAAGGATGGATTCCAACTCCTAACCTAATTCAAGTTATGATTTTCCTAAGTTTTCTAGGGTTTTAGGGTTCCTCAACAAGAAAAATGTCAAACAAATGGAAAATGTAAGATCAATTCATGCCAAATTAATCTCACAAACTACATGATATGCATAACACAATGCAAAAAGAATCAAGGTCCAACTCTCAATGGTTAGGCAGAAATGATTTTTTGAAGTTTGGATCAAAATAATGCATTAAAATGATTTTAATTCCATGAAAAATTCTCAAAATGCATCAAGATCAAAAAAGAAATTTGGTTTGAGGGTTGGACAATGTTTCTAAATGTTTTTAAAGGTTTCATGAATTTTTTGGTGATTTTTAAATACCTAAAAGTATTTTTAATTAATTAATTCTCATTAATTAATTAAAAAGAAACTTTTAAATATTTAAAAATACTTTTTTAATGCTAAAAATAAAAATAAAAATATTTTTGTGTTCTGAAATTAAATAATAACTTGTATAAAAAATTTCAGAATTTTTAGAGTGTTTTTGATATTTTTAATAAATTGGAGAAATTAAGTATGAAATAAACAAAATAAAATTGAAATTAAATGGAAAAAGAGAAAGTCAGCCAATCTAATGGCTGAGATTCAAACTCAGGGACGCGGGAGCTGACCACGCGCGCAAACGAACGGACCAAATTCAAACTGGCTTAATTACACTTAACCCTAATTAAACAAACCCTAATTACTTTCAGACGACCGGAACACTGTTCCGGTCGTCTTCTCCGGCTAGGTCAACTCTCAATCTCCCTCAATACGCCATGAAAACATGCCAAACTCTCCAGAATCAAAGCTTAACTCATTCTAAACCAGATTCAAGCAACAAAAATCATTTATTTCAACACACAAACAAGATTCGAATCAAACATCAAAAACTGTCAAAATTTCAGAAACATCATACAACCTCATTTCTTCATCTTTTTCAAAAGTAACAAGTTCAGAGGACTCAGGGAAGCATGCTTTATCATTTAGAAACTTAAAAAGCAAGTTCTGGAAAAAAAGTTCATGAAGCTACCTGAGATTGAGCTTTCGATTCAGGAGCTTTCTGGCTTGTTCTTTGGCTCAAACAAGTCCCAATGATCTTCCTTTGAAGCTTTTGACACTTAGTTGGAGTTTGTGTAGCCTCTAGAGCAAGTTGGCAGGAGCTCAGGCCAAGGGAATGAGAAAATCGTATTTGTGATATGGGAGGTTTCAGGCCAAAACAATGGTTGGTTTGTGATCAGTGAAGTGAGTTGAGATTGTTTGTAAAGTTTGTTTTTGTGTTTGAGGCTTGTGGAGAGAGTTTCGAAGGAAAATGCAAGTTGGAGTGAGTTTGTGGATGCTGAGTTCTAGTATGTTTCAGGCTTGCCTCTTGTGATGTTTAGCTTGCATTTGATCCACATAAACAAATCTCATTGGTCAGATGACATGACATGTCCTTTTGTGATAGGTATGGTAACTTTTGCCAAAATGTCAACTTCTTGTAAGAGAGGCATGGGTCATGTTCCAGCCAAGTACAAAGGGTGTGGGCTGCGCAGAAAGGTGAGGGAGAAAGGCTAGGATTGGTCAGCAGGCTAGGCAACAAGTGGATGAGAAGTTATCATTGGTTTTGCAACTTGCTTGCCTTTAGTTCTCATGAAAAGATCTTGCCTTACAAGCCATGAAACATGTGATCCCTTTGGTTCAATCTGAACTTTAAGACTTGTGTGATGTTTGTATAAGGATTAGACATCAACTAGAAGTCACAAATGGCCTTGGTACAAGTTTTTGCAATTTTCTCATTTGGTGTACAACTTGAAATTTAGTGATTTTAGCCAACTTTGATGAACCATAACTTTTGATCCAAAATGAATTAGGTCATGTTCTTGTACTTTTTGAAAAGGGAAAGATCTATTCTACAACTTTCATGACCAAAGTTTTTTCATTTGAAGCATTTTTGAATCAAAAAGTAAGGGTTGAAAAAGTTGCATAAAATGACATTTCATTAAAAGTCAACCTTGCCCAAAAAAGTCAACTTTGCAAAAACTTCAAATTCTTCAATTTTGTGAACTTCCAACCTCTTCTATGATCAAATAAAGATCACACACACTCAAAATGATGAAGATCACCCCTTGGTTGGGTCATTGGGGGCCTCAGATGCCCTAATTTTGCACTGACTTGTCCAGAAAGTCAACTCTTGATCAGATGACTTCCCCATGGAATTTCTTCATGAAAATTGATATGCATACTCCTTATACCATATAAAGACTAATAGAAACAAGAATGACCAAAAAATTTGAAGTTATGGCCTCTGAAACCAAAACCCTAATTTCAGGTCATCTGTGCAGTTAAGCCTGACTCTGCTTCCACACCAATCCCAGTTCTTGTGATTCTTTGGCATTCTTGACTTTGAGAAGATATAATATGATACTTGAACACATATGGACCCCTTTAAAGTGATTGATGGCCTTTGGAGTGGCTCAAGAAGCTCTTGGATTGCTCAGATCACAAACCCTAGGTGCAGATGACTTTGAATCTATGCAGTGAAACAAAAAATGTGGTATGAGATCTTATGATTGTGTTTATGCATATGAGAATGATCACAAGCCATGGTGTGAATGGGTGAGGGCAAATTTGGGGTGTTTACAGCTGCCCCTATTCAAACATGAGTTAGCTGTGCAGGATGTAAGCAACGGCTTAACAGGCAAACAAGATAACTTGTGGTTGAATATCAAAGACAGTCCAAAATTTGCACTCACAGAATGAAAAAGAAAAGGGATATAGATTGTAAAGGAAAATAAAGTATATTGTAAAGTGTAGGCGACGGAGGACGACCGTCGAGCAGAGGATGACTGCTGGGTGAAGAGCAATGACGGGGACGGCCGACATGCTGGGGATAAAAGATAATGATGGGGACAGCCATCAAGTAAAGCTGTAAGATTCTCTGGGGATTGATGAAACATGACGGGGACGGCCATCAAGTTCATAAAGCAAAGTAACCAACGATGGGGACGGCCATCGGCTAAAAAGAAAAGGGACCACGACGGGGACGGCCATCGGGTTAAAGAATAAATGAAATAAACAGATGATGAGGTACGGTCATCAAAGGTGAAGGACGATCACCTAGCAGGGGACGGCTGCTCTGTAAGGGTTAAGATGAGGGACGGTCATCTAAGGTGGAGGACGACCACCTGGCAGGGTACGGCTGCCGAAAATATCGCGGCATAGGACGAATGCCGGATAAGAGGTCAACGATGGGGACGGCCATCGGCCGAGCATGATGGAGGACGACCATCAAGAGGTGGAGGACGACCACCTAGCACGGGACGGCTGCTCTCAAGGTTTATCATGACATAGGACGAATGTCAGATAACCAAAAATCAACAATGGGGACGGCCATTGGATAAAATGATGAAGGACGATCATCAAGAGGTGAAGGACGATCACCTAGCAGGGGACGGCTGCTAAAATATCACGACATAGGACGAATGTCGGATAAAAGGTCAACGATGGGGACGACCATCAGATGAGCATGACGGAGGACGACCATCAAGAGGTGGAGGACGACCACCTAGCAGGGTACGACTGCTCTCAGGGTTTATCATGACGAATGTCAGATAAAAAGAAAATTGTTTTACTGGGGAATAGTAAACACGGACGAGTGTTTACATCCAGGAAATAGAAGGTATAAGTGTTTAGATGTTTGTGTATAGATTAAAGATGCGGACGAGCATCCTTAAGATTATGATACGAGCGAGTATCAGGTAGAAACAACTACTGACACGTGTTCAGAGATGATGATACGGACGAGCATCAACTGGTTAACAAGGATCACGGACGAGTGTTGAATCTGAAGGGACTCTTTTGGGGAATAGTAGACACAGATGAGTATCTATATTCAAGAAGACGTAAGTGTTTGACACGGTGTATGGATTAAAGATGTGGACGAGCATCCTTAAGACTATGATACAGACGAGTATCAGGTAGAAACAAACTCTTGACACATGTTCTGAGATGATGGTACGGACGAGTACCAACTGGTTAACAAAGAACACGGACGATTGTCGAATCTGCGGGGATATAAATGGTGCATATAAGATACGGACGAGTATCTGTATAAGTAAAACAAGTGCGAGTGGTGTATATTCGAGTGCTCAATCTGCTGGAGAGAGTGACACAGACGAGTGTCAAAAGGAGAAGAGTATGGTATAAACAAGTATCTGATATACAAAGTGTTTACATTACTGTGCTGGGAAAATGACATGGACGGATGTCAAGGAAATGTATATACATAAGTACATTGTGAGTGCAAAGAGGATGTCTTTGGCTTTCTGCTGGGGGTATGACACGGACGGGTGTCAAGAAATATCTGCAATACGGATGGCTGTGTGCTGGGGGTATGACACGGACGGGTGTCAAAACTCTTCCAAGGTCAGAAGAGATGGAAGTGTTTTGAAGTGAACAGGGGTCCCTCATTGGAAGTTAAAAAGGAGGCAAGGCCAAAATACGTCTCTGAAAACTACAAAGGGAAGAATCCTATGTCCAGATCCCAATGGAGAAGATTCCAAAGGCAGAAGAAAATTGAAAAGGAAACTGTAGAACACAAAAGGGTTGGGCAGAAGGAAGCTGAATCAAGCAAATGTGTGCAGATCACAAACAAGGGGATACCTCTGGCAGAAAAAGAAACCCCTCAGAAGAATAGATCTAGTGACACCACAGAAGTGCAGAAAACAAACAATAGAATGCCAGTGGACGAAGAAGTCACAGATGAATTTAGTTCAGAATCAGATGCCTCTTTCGACGGAACTTGCAATGTGGTTTCTGTGCTGCCCAGAGATTATGACAGGATAATGGAAGTCGAAGACGAAGAGGATGACATGGCAGATGATAGCATAGGTTTGAAGCCTGTATGCTACTACATAATGAACAATGGCTGTGTCGAAGAGCAAAACGCTTTCTTCGAAAAGCCAGATGATGCAATGAAGGCTCACCTAAAGCCTCTCTTCATAAAAGGAAAGGTAGAAAACGTGGGTGTCAACAAAATTCTGATAGATGGTGGAGCAGCTGTAAATTTAATTCCTCATTACATGATAAAGAGGATTGGAAAAGATGACTCCGACACTAAGCCTCACAATATGGTGTTGTCCAACTATGAAGGTAAAGTAGGGACAACACTGGGAGTAATACAACTGAACTTGACTGTAGGATCCATCACCAGGCCTACGATGTTTGTGGTAATAGCATCAAAGGCAAATTACAACTTGCTGTTGGGAAGAGAATGGATCCATGGGATTGGAGCTGTGCCATCCTCCATGCATCAAAGGATAGCAATCTGGAGGCCAGATGGGATTGTCGAAAACATAGAAGCAGATCAGAGTTACTTCACAGCTGATGTGAACAATGTCACTGGTCGTAACTTCGACAAGAACCTAGCCCATATAGCACCATGCAATCCTGCTGCCTTTGACCTGACAGCCTCCGACAATGCTTACTGTTCCATGTACCTCCATCCTACGCATGGTTTCCAGTGGGATAAAGAAATAATTGGGGAGACAAATTACACTTGGGGAACTGCCCATGTCAACCCAACTGGATGGGGGAGTGAATTCAGTGAAAATGACTGAAGCTTCAGCATTGGAAAGGATTTCGGCTTATATAGCCGAAAAACAACTCAAAACGGCCCTTGAGGCTGAAGTTAGGAATATGGCTGTCGAAGCCAGCACTCAGGTTGTCGAAGAACAACATCCTCAAGAAAATATTGAGGAACAACAGGCAAAGCAGAGTTTTGAAGAAGACTCAAATGGCGAATGGCAGAGTCAAAGACTTGATGCCATTTATGATGACGAACCTTTAGGGTTCGAAAAAGATCCAACCTCAACCAATATGAAAATGGTGGCACAGGATCCTTTAGAGGAGATTAATCTGGGACTGGGGGCAGAGAAAAGGCCCACTTACATCAGTGCCAAGTTGGTGGCACAGGATCCTTTAGAGGAGATAAATCATTTATTTCAACACACAAACAAGATTCGAATCAAACATCAAAAACTGTCAAAATTTCAGAAACATCATACAACCTCATTTCTTCATCTTTTTCAAAAGTAACAAGTTCAGAGGACTCAGGGAAGCATGCTTTATCATTTAGAAACTTAAAAAGCAAGTTCTGGAAAAAAAGTTCATGAAGCTACCTGAGATTGAGCTTTCGATTCAGGAGCTTTCTGGCTTGTTCTTTGGCTCAAACAAGTCCCAATGATCTTCCTTTGAAGCTTTTGACACTTAGTTGGAGTTTGTGTAGCCTCTAGAGCAAGTTGGCAGGAGCTCAGGCCAAGGGAATGAGAAAATCATATTTGTGATATGGGAGGTTTCAGGCCAAAACAATGGTTGGTTTGTGATCAGTGAAGTGAGTTGAGATTGTTTGTAAAGTTTGTTTTTGTGTTTGAGGCTTGTGGAGAGAGTTTCGAAGGAAAATGCAAGTTGGAGTGAGTTTGTGGATGCTGAGTTCTAGTATGTTTCAGGCTTGCCTCTTGTGATGTTTAGCTTGCATTTGATCCACATAAACAAATCTCATTGGTCAGATGACATGACATGTCCTTTTGTGATAGGTATGGTAACTTTTGCCAAAATGTCAACTTCTTGTAAGAGAGGCATGGGTCATGTTCCAGCCAAGTACAAAGGGTGTGGGCTGCGCAGCAAGGTGAGGGAGAAAGGCTAGGATTGGTCAGCAGGCAAGGCAACAAGTGGATGAGAAGTTATCATTGGTTTTGCAACTTGCTTGCCTTTAGTTCTCATGAAAAGATCTTGCCTCACAAGCCATGAAACATGTGATCCCTTTGGTTCAATCTGAACTTTAAGACTTGTGTGATGTTTGTATAAGGATTAGACATCAACTAGAAGTCACAAATGGCCTTGGTACAAGTTTTTGCAATTTTCTCATTTGGTGTACAACTTGAAATTTAGTGATTTTAGCCAACTTTGATGAACCATAACTTTTGATCCAAAATGAATTAGGTCATGTTCTTGTACTTTTTGAAAAGGGAAAGATCTATTCTACAACTTTCATGACCAAAGTTTTTTCATTTGAAGCATTTTTGAATCAAAAAGTAAGGGTTGAAAAAGTTGCATAAAATGACATTTCATTAAAAGTCAACCTTGCCCAAAAAAGTCAACTTTGCAAAAACTTCAAATTCTTCAATTTTGTGAACTTCCAACCTCTTCTATGATCAAATAAAGATCACACACACTAAAAATGATGAAGATCACCCCTTGGTTGGGTCATTGGGGGCCTCAGATGCCCTAATTTTGCACTGACTTGTCCAGAAAGTCAACTCTTGATCAGATGACTTCCCCATGGAATTTCTTCATGAAAATTGATATGCATACTCCTTATACCATATAAAGACCAATAGAAACAAGAATGACCAAAAAATTTGAAGTTATGGCCTCTGAAACCAAAACCCTAATTTCAGGTCATCTGTGCAGTTAAGCCTGACTCTGCTTCCACACCAATCCTAGTTCTTGTGATTCTTTGGCATTCTTGACTTTGAGAAGATATAATATGATACTTGAACACATATGGACCCCTTTAAAGTGATTGATGGCCTTTGGAGTGGCTCAAGAAGCTCTTGGATTGCTCAGATCACAAACCCTAGGTGCAGATGACTTTGAATCTATGCAGTGAAACAAAAAATGTGGTATGAGATCTTATGATTGTGTTTATGCATATGAAAATGATCACAAGCCATGGTGTGAATGGGTGAGGGCAAATTTGGGGTGTTTACACCAAGTCCCTTACTGAATAAGACCATCTGATAAATCTGCTGAAGTTGTTCAAACGTCTGAGAAAGTATTAGTTGAAGCTAAACCCCAACAAATGTACATTCGGGGTACGGTCCGGTAAATTGCTGGGATTCATTGTAAGTGAAAAAGGAATTAAAGTTGATCCTGACAAAGTCAAAGCCATTCAGGAGATGCCTGCACCTAGGACTGAAAAGGAAGTTCGGGGGTTCTTGGGTAGATTGAATTACATATCAAGGTTCATCTCTCATCTTACTGAAACCTGTGAGCCTTTGTTCAAATTGTTAAGAAAAGAGCAAACAGTTAGGTGGAATGAAGATTTTCAGAAGGCTTTTGACAAAATCAAGGAGTACTTGCAAGAACCTCCAGTCCTTATGCCTCCAGTTGAAGGAAGACCTCTAATAATGTACCTGACAATATTAGAAGGATCAATGGGGTGTGTGTTGGGCCAGCATGACGAGTTTGGTCGAAAAGAGTATGCAATATACTACCTAAGCAAAAGGTTTACCGACTGTGAACAACGTTATTCACTGCTCGAGAAAACTTGCTGTGCTTTAGCGTGGGCTGCTCGCCGACTAAGGCAGTATATGTTGACTCACACTACCTTATTGATCTCAAAGATGGACCCCGTCAAGTACATATTTGAGAAGCCAGCACTTACCGGAAGGGTTGCAAGATGGCAAATGATTCTGACAGAATATGACATTCAGTACACATCCCAAAAGGCCATCAAAGGCAGTGTAATGTCTGACTATCTAGCTGAGCAACCCATTGATGATTACCAGCCAATGAGATTTGACTTCCTTGATGAAGACATCATGTTTCTGAAAGCAAAAGATCATGAAGAACCTGTTCACACTGAAGGGCCTGACCTAGAAGAAGAATGGACGATGATGTTTGATGGGGCTGTCAATATGAATGGTCGTGGAGTTGGTGCAATGCTCATTACACCTAAAGGGGTTCATATTCCTTTCTCGGCAAAACTTACCTTTGCATGCACTAACAACGAAGCTGAGTATGAAGCCTGTATCATGGGTCTTGAGGAAGCCATTGACCTCAGGATCAAGACATTAACTATATTCGGAGATTCAGCTTTGGTAATCAATCAGACCAACGGCAAATGGTACACTCACCAAGAGCATCTGATCCCATACCGTGACTATACGAGGAGATTATTGACTTTCTTCATAATAGTCAAACTTGAGTACATCCCTCGAGACGAAAATCAGTTCGCAGATGCTTTGGCTACCATTTCCTCCATGATCAAGGTTCAGACTGCAAATTATGTGCCTCGAATCTCAGTATCCAGACTTGACCGACCAGCATACGTTTTCTCTGTGGACATTGCTAAAGATGGCAAACCTTGGTTCCATGACATCGAATGCTTCTTAGAGGATCAAACATACCCACCTGGAGCATCATCCAATGATAAGAAGACATTAAGAAGGCTGGCTGGTAGTTTCTTCCTTAATGCTGATGGTTCATTATACAAGAGAAACTTCGACATGGTGCTTCTCAGATGTGTTGATAAGAAAGAAGCAGACTTGCTGATGCACGAGGTGCATGAAGGATCTTTCGGTACCCATGCTGGAGGACATGAAATGGCTAAGAAACTGTTAAGATCAGGTTACTATTGGATCACAATGGATGCAGACTGTTGTGCCTATGCCAGGAAGTGTCATAAATGCCAGATTTATGCAGACAAAGTACATGTGCCTCCAAATCCTTTGAATGTAATGTCTTCACCTTGGCCCTTTGCCATGTGGGGCATTGACATGATTGGAAAGATTGAACCGACTGCCTCAAATGGCCACAGATTCATCCTGGTAGCCATTGATTACTTCACTAAATGGGTTGAAGCAGCTTTGTATGCAAACATCACCAGACAAGTGGTAACCAGATTCCTAAAGAGGGGCATCATCTGTCGGTATGGAGTTCCCGAGCGAATCATTACTGATAATGGTTCCAATCTGAACAACAAAATGATGGCAGAACTGTATCGGGAATTCAAAATTCAACATCACAACTCTTCTCCTTACAGGCCAAAGATGAATGGCGTTGTCGAGGCAACTAATAAGAACATCAAGAAGATTGTGCAGAAGATGGTGGTTACATACAAAGACTGGCATGAGATGTTACCATTTGCCTTGCATGGGGATCGTACCTCAATCAGAATATCCACTGGGACAACACCGTATCAGCTTGTGTATGGTATGGAGGAAGTCCTGCCTGTTGAAGTTAAATTACCCTCCTTGCGGGTATTGATGGATGTCAAGTTGAATGAAGCAGAATGGGTCCGTTCTCGGTACAATCAATTGAATCTGATCGAAGAGAAGAGATTAGCTACTATCTGTCATGGGTAGTTATATCAGAAAAGAATGAAGAAAGCCTTCGATCAGAAAGTCAGGCTTCGGGAATACTAAGTGGGAGATCTTGTGCTGAAAAGACTCCTTCCTCCTCATACAGACCACAGGGGCAAGTGGACTCCGAACTACGATGGCCCATTCATAGTAAAGAAAGTTTTCTCGGGTGGAGCACTGATGCTCACTACTATGGATGGTGAAGATTTCCTATCCCATGTGAATTCAGATGCAGTTAAAAAATACTTCGCATAAATGTCCCGCTGGACATAAAAACAGAATGTAAGTCTAGGCAAAAATAGGGCATCCCGACGATTCAAAAACAAAATAAAATACTCGGGCAAAAATAAGGGAAAAATAAAAAAAATGTACACCCGCTGAGTTGAAAAGCCGCATTGGACAGCTCAGGCAAAAATGGGTATCTCGTTGGATTGAAAACCCGAAAGGGCGATCCACGCAAAACAATGGAATAAGCGAACAACCGCATTCTGAATTCGTCTGTATCACCTACAACATGGCAAGTTTCGAAAGGATAAAGCATCGGTCAGAATCAGCCTTCTTCAGAAAGCAAGATAAGAAGAACATCAAGGTCATACGGGTCATAGCAAAGGGAAGCTCACTGAAGCATCGTCAACATTGCCAGCACTTTTACTTTTCTCAATTTGTAATAATCTCCTCATTCCAGGGGATTTGTTTCTTTGACTGTACTTGCCAATTCAAGGCACCCAGATTAATAAAATCATAGTTTTCAGTCACACTTCGTCTTGTACATTTCTGTTTCGTTTGCAAAAATGACCAATATCCATAATATTTGCATAAAACAGATGTGCCTTTCTAATTACATGCTTGCAGGAAATGTATTTACTTCCAGGAATATCTAACTCCTATGATGGAATCCGGTAAGGTATGCCTCAGGACACTTGTGCGTTTCTTTGTCTTAACAGGATTGCAGGTATTCAATACGCGACATGGGGCATACCACACATACTTCCTCCCCTAACAGTATCTGGAATGTTTTTCCCCAGCGAAGTTGCCAAAGCATTGTTTCCCCAGCACATCTTCTCAAGCAGCATCTGAAGTGCTTTCTACCCAACAGAGTTATCAAAGCATCTTCATCCCCAGCTGGGATCCCCACAGAAATCTTTAGGAAGATCGTTCAGTGATCTTTCCTCCCCTAGAGTGCCAGATCTCTCTTCCTCATCAAAGTTAGGTAACAATCTCCCCACAGAGCTCCAGACTCTATCCAAAAGAGCAATGACTGAAATTCTCACACAACAAAGTGAAGAAAGTTTCTTCATCCCCAACTGGGCTTTCTCCTTACAGAGATAGATCTATCAGGGATCTAATCCCCCAAGCAGAACCACATATGTTTTATTAGATCTACAAATGATCTCATCCCCAGCTGGGATTCTCCTTCCGAGCAGATCAGCCAGAGATCTTCACAGCAGCGGGAGCCGAATCCCGAACCAGTTTCTTTTGCATAACCATAGCATTCACATCATTTCCCCCCCCCCCCAGAGCATAGCATTCCGTCGAATACAGAGCATTACGGCAAAAATCAAACATATTGCATGATCACAAGTCAGGTTCGAACCAATCACCTGTATATACCAACGGTACCTCATCAGCAATATACAAAATACATCCCCATAAAAGCCAAAGCGTCCCCTTTGCACTCTCAAATATAGATACATGCTCCTTTTTGACACTCGTCTGTGTCATCATTCCCTAGTAAAGTCGCCGGAACACTTTCTACCAGCAGATACTTGCCCACAACATGTTCTTCTCGACACTCGTCCGTGTCATTTCATATTTCCCCAACAAAAAGCCAAAGCGTCCCCTTTGCACTCACAAATACATGTTCATATACACTCTTTCGACACCCATCCGTGTCATATCATCCCTTGCAGATGTATCTATACACTATCTTGACACCCGTCCGTGTCACCGCTCCCCAGCATGGTTGCCCAAACATTTAACTGCAAACCGAATACCTGTTTATAATATACGCTCCTTTCGACACCCGTCCGTGTCATCCTATCCCCACAGGTTGCCAGAACACCTTTTTCACACTCATAAGTTCATAACTTATACACTTTCTCTTCTGACACCCGTCCGTGTCACTTTTTCCTAGCAAGTTGAACACTCGTCCGTGTCACTTTTCCCTAGCAAGTTGAACACTCGTCCGTGTCTTTCTCATACTTCACAAATACTTGTTCATACTTATACAGATACTCGTCCGTATCTTGTATACATATCATTCCCCACAGATTCGACACTCGTCCGTGTCTTTGGTTAACTAGTTGGTACTCGTCCGTATCATCATCTCTGAACATGCGTCAGCGTTTGTTTCTACCGATACTCATCCGTATCACGGTCTTAAGGATGCTCGTCCGCATCTTTAATCTATACATAGCATCAAACACTTATACCTTTTATTTTTCCTGGATGTAAACACTCGTCCGTGTTCACTACTCCCCAGTAAGTCCCCAATAAAGTAACTTTTCCTTCTTATCTGACATTCGTCCTATGTCATGATACTTTCGGCAGCCGTACCCTTCCAGGTGATCGTCCTTCACCTTTGGATGACCGTCCCTCATCCTTTCCCCAATGGAGTCTCCATAATTGGAACCCCTTTCTATCCGACATTCGTCCTATGTCGTGATATTTAGCAGCCGTCCCCTGCTAGGTGATCGTCCTTCACCTTTTTGATGATCGTCCTTCATCATTTTATCCTATGGCCATCCCCATCGTTGATCTTGTTATCTGACATTCGTCCTATGTCATGATAAACCCTGAGAGCATCCGTCCCCTGCTAGGTGATCGTCCTTCACCTTTGATGACCGTCCCTCATCATTATTTCATTTATTCTTTAACCCGATGGTCGTCCCCGTCGTGGTCCCGTTTCCTCTTCCTGATGATCGTCCTTCATCAGTTTGAACCGATGGCCGTCCCCATCGTTGTTTACTTTACTTTATGAACCTGATGGCCGTCCCCATCATTGATTTTACTTTTATCCAGAGAACTTTGTTACTTTACTTGATGGCCGTCCCCATCATGATCTCTTTATTTCCCCAGCATGTCGGCCGTCCCCGTCATTGCTTTATCCCCAACAATCGTCCTCTGCTCAATGGTCATCCTCCATCGCCCGCACTTTACAAAAATACTATAATTTCCTTTTACAATTTATATCCCTTTTCTTCTGCTCCCCAGCGAGTGCAAATTTTGGACTGTCTTTGATATTCAACCACAAGTTATCTTGTTTGTCTGTTAAGCCAGGCGCTTACATCCTACACAGCTAACTCATGCTTGAATAGGGGAAGCTGTAAACACCCCAAATTTTCCCTCACTAAGTTCACACCATGGCTTTTGATCTTCCATATTTGTATAATCATAAGCATATCATTTCATATTGCATCTTTGTTGCATCTGCATTAGTTCAAGTTCATCTGCATCTAGGGTTTGTGATCTGAGCAATCCAAGGATCCATCTGAGCCACTCCAAAGGTCTCCAATCATTACAAGAGGTTCCATGTGTGTTCTATCATCATATTATATCCCTCAAAGATCAAGGAAGTCAATAAATCACAAGAACTGGGAAACCATGGAAGCAGAGCTAGGGTTTCACTGCACATATGACCTGAAATTAGGGTTTTGGTTTCAGAGGCCATAACTCCAATTTTTTTTGGTCATTCTTGTTTCTAATAGTCTCAATATGTTATAAGGATCATGTGTACCAAGTTTGATGAAGAAATTCATTATGGAAGTCATTTGTTCACTGGGTAACTTCTTGAGCAAGTCAGAGCAAAATCAGGGCATCTGAGGCCCCCATCAATGGAACCAAAGTGTATTTTTCATCAAATTGAAGTTATATGATCTTTATTTGATCATTGAAGTGCTTGGAAGTTCACAAAATTGAAGAAAATTGAGCTAAACCAAAAGTTGCCAAAAATGGAAATGACTTGTAATGTAAACTTTCCATTTTAGGAAAGTATTTCAACCTCCTCTTTCTCAACCAAAAATGCTTCAAATGAAAAATTGTTGGTCATGAAAGTTGTAGATTGGATCATTCCCTTTTCAAAAAAGTACAAGAAAACGTTCTAATTCATTGTGGAACTCAAGTTATGGCTTGTCAAAGTTGGCAAAAATCACATAATTTTCAAGAATGCACCAAAGAGGGATTTTTGCAAAACCTCTTGCCAAGCTATTTTGTGACTTCAAATACACTTCTAAGCATCATACAAACATTGTGCATTGTCTAAAACTCAGAATTGCCCAAAGAATCTCAAGATTTCATGCCTTGCCCATGAAGAAATTACAAAGGGGCCAAACTTTCTCAAAATTGCAAAATAACATAGAACCTTTCACAAACTTGCTGAATTGCCTCAAAATGGATTCTATGGACCTCCTTGATCTCAGCTGCACCAAGACAAGCCAAAACGCCAGCTGCAAGAATGCCCATACCTCAAGTACACAAGTTGGTGACTTTTTGCAACTTGCCCCATACCAATCAGCTGCAGCCACCACTCACTCTCTGGCCTATCACTACTTGTTATGTGGATCACACACAAGCCATAACACACAACATTGCAGCCTAAAACCTCAGAATCCTCAAATTCCCAAAATCTCTCCATTTTGCAAATTCCTTCGAAACTTTCTGCTCACACCCTCAATCTTCAAACTTCTTTCACCATTCATCTCAGAATCATCAATAGAACACAAAGCAACCATTAAAACAGCCAAAAACACCCCATAACCAAAACACGATTCTTGGCCAGTTGAAGTGCAATCACACAAACCAGCCAAAACAAACTCCTTCCATGCCTCAAAGCTTCTTCAGGAAGATTATTGGAGTGAGTTTGCACAAGAGAGGTGGTCAGAAAGCTCCAAACTGAGGAAGCTCAAGCTCAGGTAACTTCTTTAAACTTTTTTCCAGAAGTGCTATTTTAAGTGCTTAGATTGTTCTTCAGGCTTTGCTGATCACCATGATATGTTTACTTTTGAGAATGGTTGAGAAATAAGCCTGTATGCATGTTCTGAAAGTTTTGCCATTTTTGAGTTTCTCTTCGAATCTTGTGATTTAGCCATTAGAAATTTGTTTTGAGAGTGGATTTGAGTTCAGGGAGATGAGAGGAGTTGATCTGGAGCTTTAGAGCTCCAGAAATGACCTAGGGGTGAAGTTTGGGGTTTGCTCAGGGAGAAGCTGGCCGGAGAAGATGACCGGAGGTCTTCTCCGGCCACCTGAAAGTGATTAAGGTGTTTAATTAGGGTTAGGGCAAAGTTTAAACGTTGGTCGTTTGATCTTAGTTTCCCGCATGTGATAGACGATCAGGATCATTTCATTAACTTTAAATTTGGATTAATTATTTAATTAATTAGGATTAGCTGAGTTTGAATTTCATCCATTAGATTGCGCGCCAGGTCAAACCAAATCCTTCGGCTTTAAATCCAGACCATTAGATTAGATTACTTCTGTTTTATTTCATTTTAAATTCATTTAAATCCATTTATTTTGCATATTTTATTTAAAATTGCTAGAAAATCCCAAAAAATATTTTCTTCTGCATTTTGCATCCAAATAATTTTTTTCAGCCAAAAATATTTTTATTTTTATTTTTTGCATTAAAAAATCATTTTTAAAATATTTAAATGTTTATTTTAATTAATTAATGGAAATTAATTAATTAAAATATCATTTAGGTTTCTAAAAAATCCCAAAAAAAATTCACATTGCATCTTAGGACATTTAGAAACACTGTCAAACCATTCATACAAATTTCTTTTTGGTTTTGAATCATCTTTGACATTTTTCTTGAATTTAGGGTTCATAAAAATCCTATTTTTGAACCCTAACTTCAAGAATTCTTTTCTGCCTAACCATGAATGGTATGACATTGATTCTTTTTGCATTGTTCTTCATTTGACATGTAGCATCTATCATAATTTTTTCATCAATTTCTTTTGCATTTTTGATTTGATTTGCATTTTTTCCCTTAAGGTGCCTTAAAACCCTAGATAACTTAGAAAATTCATAACTTTCTTTAGGTTAAGAGTTAAGTCTTCTCCTTTGGGGTGTGATATCATATGTGGTTAGGGTTCCTTTGAGTTAATTTTCAATTTTTTATCTTATGGTTTGCTTCTGTTTTTGACTTTTGCATCTCATGTTGCATTAAAACCCTAATTTCTCATGTTCATTTGCATACATCTTGCATATGCTTTCATACATGAACTTGCCATGACATTTCTTGCATCCACATGACTTCTAAGACATCTTAGGACACATTAGAATCATGCTTGATCATTTCTTCATCCTTTTGCCATGTTATGCATTCATTTCATTCTATGAACTTTCATGTGTTTTCATGCTTCTTACATGCTTCATTTTCATTTTCATCTCTTGTATGATCAACCATAGCACTTGACATACATTTGAATCATCTCTTAGCATCATTTACATCATGTTTATGCTTCTAGTTTTGGTTTGCATCTTTGCATACATTCCATTTTCACTTCATTCCTTTCTTTTTGCTAACCATTTCAGGTGGTAATTACTTTGAGAAGTGAAGGCAAATTCACTTCTCATTTCTCTTTTCATCTCTTTATGCATTCATTGCTGCATTTTGCTTTTGCTTTAGAGTGAGCTTGCTCATTCGTGTTCTTCATTCACCTTCTTTCTTCAAGTAACTTATCTTCTTAAGTGAAGTAAGTTAACTTGTTTCTTCTGCTTCTCCTCCTTTCATCTGCTTCTTCCATTGGTGGTTTCTCTGAAGATCTCTTGCAAGCCTTACAAACCATAGGAACATCCAAGCATGACAATAATTAGGGTTTTGATTAGTCCCCCTTTAGTTTTACCTTTGTGTCTTCTTTTGTGTCTCTCTTCTAATCTCATAATCAGAGACTAAACCTTTAAGGTTTTAAGGCTTTGTCATTAAGATTATGCCTGCATCCTTCTCTTAGGATGGAGTGTATAACTTTAATCCTAATTGTTAAACCTTTAATGTGTTTAAATCTCTTAATCAATCCATCTTAATAATCACTAAGACAATAACTTGTAACTTGGGCCTTGCATTAAGGTTCTAATTCTTCCTTAATTGGCCAAGAAGGACTAACCCTAGTGTTAATGGACAAGTCCCCCTCAAGTTGTCTTACAAACCATAAAATTCACTTATTAATCTTATCATTAACTAAAATCCACTTTAAAAAAGGTTTGCTTTGTCATGAGGTTAATTCCTAAATATGGATTAAGTTGAGGTATCTTCCTCAGTTTAAATGTGCTCATCTATTATCCTTCTATTAGGATGGTGTAATGGGTCCATTAGATCCTTGATTATGGCTTAAACTCATTACTTAACACTAAACAAAAACCCAAAAAAATCTAAATAATCACAAGTAGGTTAATGATCTTAATCCTACATCATGGTAATTAAGTTTGATGTGTTTATCTCATACTTAAGGTATTCTCATTATCCCTAATCAAAGGGAGGATATGGTGAGTTTACTAACCACTTGGTTTAGGCTTAAGCTCATTATCTTATGAAAAACACCAAAAAGCAATAAAAGATTGAAAACACAAAAACAAACAATAATCGTCTCCTCCGGGATTCTTTTCTCCTCATCTTCACTCACAAACGAGAATTTGCTTCTTCCGTCTAATGCAAGACAGTTAGCACCTGAGCCAGACAGGTCATACACTTGAGCATAGCCAAGCAAGCAGTTCATCAGTCAATTTATCTTTCAGTCTCTTTGAGTCAAACTACGGTGTTCTGACTTCCTCATTGCACGAGAGGATACGTAGGCATAACTTAACTGTTATCGAACAAAAGTCTCTGTGTCTTCCCCTCTTTCAGCATTCTTTTTAAGCCTCATTCCTGAGCACCTCACTTCACTTTCTTGCACTGACACTTATATTTCTTTTCCAGCCTTTGCACACAGATAGCATAAACACTACCCCTTTAAACACAAATCTTTTAAGCGTGGATCCCGTCGAGTACGACGGACAATCTGGGTGCTAATACCTTCCCAGGTTGTAACCAACCCCCTTTCTCAGTTTCTCTGGTTCGCAAATGTCTTATCAATATTTTCCTAGGTTTATGAAGAATTACCTTTCCTTCGGGATAAAAATGCCTAGCTGGCGACTCTATTCATTTCATTTCATTTCTCCTTTCGCCGACCGTTCGCGCTTGTATCGGGATGCAAATCTTTGGGAGCGACAGTGAGGAAAAAGTATAGAGAGTTAAGTGAAACAGAATCGGGTGAAGAAATTAGAAAAATCTTGATGTGGAGGTATAACGCAAACACATTGAATTTTCTGAGTAAGTAACGAGTCCTACATGTAGATTTATGCCATGGTACTTTAATCTGAGAAGTACCCCCTTAATAGTTTATCATGACAGTTAAGCTTCATCCATACTAATTGTTTGTGCAAGGTTGATCAAGAAAAAGAAAAAAAGAGAGAGAAAAGACACTGAAAAAAGAAGAAGAGACAATTAGACACTCGATCCCTCTAAGTTGGGTAACCCTCACCCGGTTATTCAACCTAACGGCGGTTTGTCGCTCCCACTAAATGAAGCCGGGTCAAATAGGGTACAGACGCGAACGGTCGGCGAAAAGAGGATGTGAGAACACACAGGAGTGAACTCACAGGGAATGAATAGAGTCGCCAGCCAGACATTTTTATCCCGAAGGAAAGGTAATGCTGCATAAACCTAGAAAGATATGGATAAGACGGTTGCGAACCAGAGAGACTGAGAAAGGGGGTTGGTTACAACCTGGGAAGGTATTAGCACCCAGATTGTCCGCCGTACTCGACGGGATCCACGCTTAAAAGATTTGTGTTTTAAAGGGGTAGTGTCAGTGCAATTTGTGTGTAAAAGAGGCTGGGAGAAAATGTACAGGTGTCAGTGTAGAGGAAGTGCAAAGTGTGATATATACAGTGTCAGTGTAAGAACTGGAATAAGATGCTCAAGAATATGAGGCTAAAATAATGATACTAGAAAGAGGGGGAATATACAGAGACTTTTGTTCGATAACTGTTAAGTTATGCCTACGTATCCTCTCATGCAATGAGGAAGTCAGAACACCGTAGTTCGACCCAAAGAGACTGAAAGGTGAATTGACTGATGAACTGCTTACTTGTCTATGCTCAAGTGTATGACCTGTCTGGCTCAGGTTCAAACTGTCTTGCATTAGACGGAAGAAGCAAGTTCTCGGTTATGAGAGAATGTGATGAGAAAAGAATCCCGGAGGAGACGATTATTGTTGTTTTGAGTTTTCAGTCTTTTATTGCTTTTGAAATTTGTCATAAGTTAATGAGATTAAGCCTAAACCAATGGATTTAGTAAACTCATCACATCTTCCCTCTGATTAGGGGTAATGAGAATACCTTAAGTGTGAAGTCAACTTCTCACACTTAATCACCATGATGTAGGGTTAAGATCATTAACCTACTTGTGATTATTTAGATGTTTTTGGTGTTTTTGTTTAGTGTTGAGTAATGAGATTAAGCCATAATCAGGGATTAAACAGACTCATTACACCATCCTAATAGAAGGATAATAGATGAGAATGTTTAAGCTGAGGAAAGCTCCTCAACTTAATCCATGATTAGGGATTAAACTCATGACAAAACAAGCCTTTGATTAAGTGGATTTTAATTAATGTTATGATGATGAAGTGATTTTTAGGGTTTGTAAGACAACTTGAGGGGGACTTGTCCATTAACACTAGGGTTAGTCCTTCTTAACCAGTTAAGGAAGAATTAGAACCCTAATGCAAGGCCCAAGTTACAAGCTTGATGTCTTGATGATTATTAAGATGGATTGATTAAAGGAGTTAAACACATTAAGGGTTTAACACTTAGGATTAAAGTTATACACTCCATCCTAATAGAAGGATGCAGGCATAAGCTTAATCACAAAGCCTTAAAGCCTTTAGGGTTTAGTCCTTGATTATGGGGTGAGAAGAGAATACTCAATGAGACACAAAGGTAAAATCTAAATGGGGACTAATCAAAACCCTAATCATTGTCATGCTTGGTTGTTCCTAAAGTTTGTGAGGTTTGCAAGAGAAGTCTTCAAAGGAACCAACAGGGAACAGATGAATGGAGCAAGGAGAAGCAAAGTAACTTGCTTCATTCAAGAAGTCAAGTCACTTGAAGAAAGAAAGTAAGAAGAAAAAGAATGAGCAAGCTCAATCTCAAACACATAACAAAATGCAGCAAGGGTGCACAAAAGAGATGAAAAGAAAATGTGGGAAGTGAAGGCAAATTCACTTCTCAAAGTTGCTTACCACCTGAAAAGTTAGTGAAAGAAATGCAATGCAATGCCAAATGAAATGAAATGACATGAAGCAAATCAAAACCAGAAGCACATACATGATGTCAATGATGCTATGAGATGATGCAAACATGAAACAAAACATGGGGATGATCATACAAACTTATGGATGCAAATGAAGCAAGTTAAGAACCATGATCATACATGAAAAGTTATGAAGTGCAAATGGCATACAACATGGCAAATGCAAGATGTGATGATCAAACATGCTTACAATATGTCTTAAGATGTAAAATGAATCAAATGGATACATAAAATGCTATGGCAAGTCAAGGTATGCAAGCAAATGCAAGATGAATGCATATGGAAGCCCAATTTAGGGTTTATGATCAAAGCAACAAACAAAAACCAAAATCAGAAGCAAACATCAATATAAAAAATTGAAAATGCACTTAAAGGATCCCTAAACCTATACTAACTCACTGCCCAAAGGAGAAGTTCCAACTCTTAACCTAATTCAAATTAAGATTTTCCTAAGTTTTTTAGGGTTTTTGAGGTTCCTTAACAAGAAAATTACCAAACAAAATGAAAATGAAAGATCAAATCATGGCCATTTAATCTCATATACTACATGCTAAACACAATGCAATGCAAAAAGAATCAAGGTCCAACTCTCAAGGGTTAGGCAGAAATGATTTTTTGAAGTTTGGATCAAAATAATGCATAAAAATGATTTTAATTCCATGAAAAATTCTCAAAATGCATCAAGATCAAAAAAGAAATTTGGTTTGAGGGTTGGACAATGTTTCTAAATGGTTTTAAATGTTTCATGAATTTTTTGGTGATTTTTAAATACCTAAAAGCATTTTTAATTAATTAATTCTCATTAATTAATTAAAAATAAGCTTTTAAATATTTAAAAATACTTTTTAAATGCGAAAAATAAAAATAAAAATGTTTTTGTGTTCTGAAATTAAATAATAACTTGTATAAAAAATTTCAGAATTTTTGAATGAATTTTACTATTTTTAAATAAATGTACAAATTAAATGGGAAAAATGAAAATAAAAATAAATAAATGAAGAAGTAAGCAGATCTGAGGGCTGGTATTCAAACTGGGGTGAAATTGGTTGACTGGCGCGTCATCCAAGGGCTGAAGCTTATCCTGATTAAATTAACCTAATTATAATTAATTAAACTAATAAATGAGGATTAGGGCAAACTGGATGCATCTGGGCCAGACAATCACGCGCCAAGTCAACGAAGTCAAGGGATCCAACGCTCAGCATTCAAACTACGCTAATGACATGGATTAAACCCTAATTATTTTCAGGTGGCCGGAGAAGACCTCCGGTCATCTTCTCCGGTGGGAACCCCACCTGAAAATTCCTAAAACCTTCAAAACGTAACTAAAATGAAATCTAAAAGAACAGAAATCCTTCCCACACCTCACTGAATCAAAACCCTAACACAAACATCATTTATCTTTCCTCAATCCACTGAATCGAAACAAAACATTTTCTAGGGCAAAAATTCCAGAACACGATTAAACTCTCATCTCTCCACCATTTTCAAAACCAAAGACATCAGAGTGATCAGGGGAACATATAGAATCTATTTAAAACTTAAAAACATGTTTCTGGAAAAAATGTTCTTGAGCTACCTGAGTTTTGAAGCTTTCAGTTTTGCAACCTTCTGGCCTCTTTCCTTTGTGCAATCCAACCCTTTTAGTCCCCTGATGACATATTGATGCTTAGAAGGAGTTTGCGTTGGCTAGCTTGGGAGTTTGAACCAGTTCTGTTCAGGATGGTGTGAGAATCGTGTTCTTGATTCCTTGAGTTTCAGGTTGATTTTAGGGGTGCTTTGTGATCAGGGTGATGTATTGAGAAGGTTTATGAAGTTTGTCTTAGTGTTTGTGGCCTGTGTTGTATGTTTCGAATGCTTTTGCTTTTGGGAGTGAAAATGAGAATGTGTTCTTGTGGCTGGTTTCAGGCTGGCTCCTTGTGATGTTTAGCTTGCATTTGGTTTGTATAAACTAATCCTATTGGTCAGAAGATGTGACATGTCCTTTTGTGATAGGTATGGTTACTTTTGCAAATTGTCAACTTTGTGTAAGAGAAAGCATGGGTCATGTTCTAGCCAAGTACAAGGGGTGTGGGCTGCGCAGCATGAGGTGAGGAGAGGGCTAGGGTGGTTCAGCAACCAAGGCAGCAAGTGGATGAGGTGTTATGATGGATTTTGCAACTTGGTTCACTTTGGTTCTCATGAAAATATCTTGCTCCAAAGACCAAACAATATGAGAAACTCTTGGCCCATTCTGATTTTTAAGACTTGTGTGATGTTTGTGTAATGGTTTGACATCAATTAGAAGTCACAAATTGCCTTGATACAAGATTTTGCAAGTTTCCCATTTGGTGCATAACTTGAAATTTAGTGATTTTTGCCAACTTTGATGAACCATAACTTTTGATCCAAAATGAATTAGGTCATGTTCTTGTACTTTTTGAAAAGGGAAAGATCTATTCTACAACTTTCATGACCAAAGTTTTTCCATTTGAAGCTTTCTTGAATCAAAAAGTAGGGGTTGAAAAAGTTGCATAAAATGACATTTTCATTAAAAGTCAAACTTGCCCAAAAAAGTCAACTTTGCAAAAACTTCAAATTCTTGAATTTTGTGAACTTCCAACTTCTTCTATAATCAAATAAAGATCATACACACTCAAAATGATGAAGATCACCCCTTGGTTGGGTCATTGGGGGTCTCAGATGCCCTGATTTTGCACTGACTTGTCTGAAAAGTCAACTCTTGATTAGATGACTTCCCCATGGAATTTCTTCATGAAAATTGATATGCATACTCCCTATACCATATAGAGACCAATAGAAACAAGAATGACCAAAAAATTGGAGTTATGGCCTCTGAAACCAAAACCCTAATTTTAGGTCAACTGTGCAGTCAAGCCTGGCTCTGCTTCCATACAAATCCTAGTTCTTGTGATTCTTTGGCATTCTTGACTTTGGGAGGATGTAACATGATGTTTGAACACACATGGACCCCTTTGAAGTGATTGGTGGCCTTTGGAGTGGCTCAAGAAGCTCTTGGATTGCTCAGATCACAAACCCTAGATGCAGATGACTTTGAATCTATGCAGTGGATCAAAAATGTGATATGAGATGGTATGATTGTGTTTTATGCATATGAAATGATCACAAGCCATGGTGTGAATGGGTGAGGGCAAATTTGGGGTGTTTACAGCTGCCCCTATTCAAACATGAGTTAGCTGTGCAGGATGTAAGCGACGGCTTATCAGGCAAACAAGATAACTTGTGGTTGAATACCAAAGACAGTCCAAAATTTGCACTCACAGAATGAAGAAGAAAAGGGATATAGATTGTAAAGGAAAATAAAGTATATTGTAAAGTATGGGCGACGGAGGACGACCGTCGAGCAGAGGACGACTGCCGGGGAAAGAGCAATGACGGGGACGGCCGACATGCTGGGAAAAATGCGGGGAATAAAGCAATGACGGGGGCGGCCGACATGCTGGGGATAAAAGGGGTTATGATGGGGACGACCATCAAAATAAAGTTGTAAGATTCTCTGGGGATTAAATGAAGAATGACGGGGACGGCCATCAAGTTCATAAAGTAAAGTAACCAACGATGGGGACGGCCATCGGGCTAAAAAGAAAAGGGATCACGACGGGGACGGCCATCGGGTTAAAGAATAAATGAAATAAACAGATGATGAGGTACGGTCATCAAAGGTGAGGGACGGTCACCTAGCAGGGGACGACTGCTCTGTAAGGGTTAAGATGAGGGACGGTCATCTAAGGTGGAGGACGACCACCTGGCAGGGTACGGCTGCCGAAAATATCGCGACATAGGACGAATGCCGGATAAAAGGTCAACGATGGGGACGGCCATCGGATGAGCATGATGGAGGACGACCATCAGGAGGTGGAAGACGACCACCTAGCAGGGGACGGCTGCTCTCAAGGTTTATCATGACGTAGGACGAACGTCAGATAACCAAAATCAACAATGGGGACGGCCATTGGATAAAATGATGAAGGACGATCATCAAAAGGTGAAGGACGATCACCTAGCAGGGGACGACTGCTAAATATCACGACATTGGACGAATGTCGGATAGAAAATCAACGATGGGGACGGCCATCGGATGAGCATGATGAAGGACGATCATCAAGAGGTGGAGGACGACCACCTAGCAGGGTACGGCTGCTCCCAGGGTTTATCATGACATAGGACGGATGTCAGATAAAAAGTAATTTGCTTTACTGGGGGAGTAGTAAACACGGACGAGTGCTTACATCCAAGAAATAAAAGGTATAAGTGTTTGGATGTGTATAGATTAAAGATGCGGACGATCATCCTTAAGACTATGATACGGACGAGTATCAGGTAGAAACAAATACTGACACGTGTTCAGAGATGATGATACGGACGAGTATCAACGGGTTAACAAGGAACACGGAGGAGTGTTGAATCTGAAAGAACTCTTTTGGGGAATAATAGACACAGATGAGTATCTATATTCAAGAAGACACAGTGTATGGATTTAAAGATGCGGACGAGCATCCTTAAGATTATGATACGGACGAGTATCATGTAGAAACAAACGCTTGACACATGCTCAGAGATGATGGTACGGATGAGTACCAACGGGTTAACAAAGAACACGGACTAGTGTCGAATCTGCTGGGATATAAATGGTGTATACAAGATACGGACGAGTATCTGTATAAGTATGAGTAGTGTAAGGATGAGTGATGTATATTTAAGTGTTCCACCTGTTGGGGAGAGTGACACGGACGAGTGTCAAAAGGAGAAGAGTATAGTATAAATAAGTATACGGTATACAAGGTGTTTAGGTTACCGTGCTGGGAAAATGACATGGACGGATGTCAAGGAAATGTATATATATACAAGTATCTGTGAGTGCAAAGGGAATATCTTTGGCTTTCTGCTGGGGATATGACACGGACGGGTGCCATAAGGGGTGTGTGTTTATATTGGTGAATGTGGGGCAACTGCTTTTGCTGGGGAATCAGGGGGTATTCTGTATATTGTTGATGGGTTGATAACATTCACAAGTGTTTGATTCAGACCATGGCTTATAATTATGCAATATGTTTGATTTTTGCCGTAATGCTCCGTATTAAAACGGAATGCTACGCTTTGTTTGGGTGAATATGATGCGGATGCTATGACTATGCAAAGGAAAACAAATCCGGGATTCGGATCCCGTTGCCGTGAAGATCTCTTGTTGATCTGTTGGTGTGAACATCCCAACTGGGGATGCGATCGTTGGTAGATCTGACAAGATGTATCTGCTTGGGGATATAGGTCACTGATAGACCCATCCTAGCAATAAGGGACCCAGCTGGGGTTTGTAGGAGCTTTCGTCACTCTGTTGTGACTCCTTCGTGCGTTGCTCTTCTGGATAGAGGCTGAGGATTCTGTGGGGAGATGGTTCCCTGACTTATGTAACGGATGGCAACTCAGCTGGGGGGCAAGCACTTGGGTGCTAAGACTGAGTGAGTTGTTGATTTGCCAGCTTGCTGGAGTGAAGCTTTCGTGCCCCACGCTGCGCTTTTGGATACCTGCAATCCTGCAAAGACAGACAAACGTACAAGTAATCCCGAAGCATCCCTTATGGGGTTCCGTCATAGGAGTGAGACACTTCTGAGAGTAAGTATATTCCCTGTAAGCACGTGTTTTATTTTCTGAGGATAAGCATCTGTATTCATGCAATCAGTATTTTAAAGATATCAGACATTACTTTGCAAAATAAAAATATACGAGACATGGTGTGACTGAAAAATCTGTTTCTATTAATTCATGTGCCCTGAATTGGCAAGATACAGTCAAAGAAACATATCTCCTGAAATGAGGAGAGTGTTACAAATTGAGAAACAAAATGCTGGCAATGTTGACGACGCTTTGAAGGAGCTTCCTCTTGCTATGACTCGTATGACTTTTGACGTTCTTCTCGTCTTGCTTTCTGAAGAAGGCTGATTCTGACGGAAGCTTGATCCCTTCCAAGTTTACCAAGTTGCAGGGGATACAGACGAATTCAGAATGCAGTTGTTCGCTTACTCCCTTATTTTGCATGGATCGCCCTTTCGGGTTTTCAATCCATCGGGATACCCATTTTTGCCTGAGCTGTCCAATGCGGCTTTTCAACTCAGCGGGTGTACATTTTTTGTTTATTTTCCCTTATTTTTGCCCGAGTCTTTTATTCTGTTTTTGACTCGCCGGGATGCCCTATTTTTGCCTGGACTTACATTCTGTTTTTATGTCCAGCGGGTCATTTTTTATGCGAAGTATTTTTTAACTGCATCTGAATTCACAGGGGACGGGAAATCTTCACCATCCATGGTGCTGAGCATCAGCACTCCACCAGAGAAAACTTTCCTTACAACAAACGGTCCTTCATAATTTGGAGTCCATTTGCCCCTGTGGTCTGTATGAGGAGGGAGGATTCTTTTCAGCACAAGATCTCCCACTTGGTACTCTCGGTGCCTGACTTTCTGGTCAAAGGCTCTTTTCATTCTTTTCTGATACAACTGCCCATGACAGATTGCAGCCAATCTTTTCTCTTCAATCAGACTCAGTTGTTCGTATCGGGACCGGACCCATTCTGCTTCGTTCAGCTTAACATCCACCAACACCCTCAGAGAGGGTAGTTCAACTTCAACAGGTAGGACTGCTTCCATACCATACACCAGCTGATATGGCGTTGCCCCAGTGGATGTTCTGATTGACGTGCGGTACCCATGCAAGGAAAACGGTAGCATTTCATGCCAGTCTTTGTAGGTGACTACCATCTTCTGCACAATCTTCTTGATATTCTTATTAGCTGCCTCAACAGCGCCATTCATCTTTGGCCTGTAAGGAGAAGAATTGTGGTGTTGGATCTTGAAGTCCCGGCATAGCTCAACCATCATTTTGTTGTTCAAGTTAGAACCATTATCAGTAATGATTCGCTCGGGAACTCCGTATCGGCAGATGATATCTCTCTTCAGAAATCTGGCTACCACTTGCCTTGTAACATTTGCATATGAGGCTGCTTCGACCCACTTGGTGAAATAGTCAATGGCGACCAGGATGAATCTGTGGCCATTTGAAGCAGTTGGCTCAATCTTGCCGATCATATCAATGCCCCACATGGCAAAGGGCCAGGGTGAAGACATTATATTCAAAGGATTGGGAGGCACATGCACCTTATCCGCATAAATCTGACATTTATGGCATTTTCTGGCGTAGGCACAACAGTCTGCATCCATTGTGATCCAGTAATAACCTGATCTTAGCAATTTCTTAGCCATGGCATGCCCTCCTGCATGGGTACCAAAGGATCCTTCGTGCACCTCGTGCATCAACAAGTCCGCTTCTGTTTTATCAACGCATCTGAGGAGTACCATATCAAAGTTTCTCTTGTATAGGGAACCATCAGTGTTCAGAAAGAAACCGCCAGCGAGCCTTCTTAAAGTCTTCTTATCATTGGATGATGCCCCAGATGGGTATGTTTGATCCTCCAAGAAGCACTTAATGTCATGGAACCAAGGCTTATTATCTTTGACAACATCTGCTGCAAATACATACGCTGGTCTGTCAAGTCTGGATACTGAAATCTGAGGTACAAAGTTGGCAGCTTGAACTTTGATCATGGATGAAATGGTAGCCAGGGCATCTGCAAACTGATTCTCGTCCCGAGGGATATACTCAAGCTTGACTGTTGTGAAGAAAGTCAATAATCTTCTTGTATAATCCCTGTAAGGTATCAGATGATCCTGGTGGGTGTACCATTTGCCGTTGGTTTGATTAACTACCAGAGCTGAATCTCCGAATACAGTCAATGTCTTGATCCTGAGGTTGATAGCTTCCTCCAGACCCATAATGCAAGCTTCGTATTCAGCTTCGTTGTTAGTGCAGTTGAAAGTGAGTTTTGCCGAGAAAGGCATGTGAACTCCCTTAGGTGTAATGAGTACTGCACCAACACCACGACCATTCATATTAACAGCCCCATCAAACATCATAGTCCATTCTTCCTTCGGGTCAGGCCCTTCAGTGTGAACAAGCTCTTCATGGTCTTTTGCTTTTATGAACATGATGTCTTCATCAGGGAAGTCAAATCTCATAGGTTGGTAGTCATCAATAGGTTGCTCAGCAAGATATTCAGATAGTACACTGCCCTTGATGGCTTTTTGAGAGGTGTACTGGGTGTCATATTCTGTGAGAATCATCTGCCATCTTGCAACCCGTCCGGTAAGTGCTGGCTTCTCAAAAATGTACTTAACTGGGTCCATCTTGGATATCAATAAAGTAGTGTGGGTCAACATATACTGTCTCAGTCGGCGAGCAGCCCACGCTAAAGCACAACAAGTTTTCTCGAGCAGTGAATAACGTTGTTCACAGTCGGTAAACTTTTTGCTCAGGTAGTATATTGCATACTCTTTTCGACCAGACTCGTCATGCTGGCCCAGCACACACCCCATTGACTCTTCTAATACTGTCAAGTATATTATCAGAGGTCTTCCTTCGAATGGAGGCATAAGGATTGGTGGTTCTTGCAAGTACTCCTTGATCTTGTCAAAAGCCCTCTGGCAGTCTTCATTCCACCTGACCGTTTGTTCTTTTCTTAACAGCTTGAACAAAGGTTCACAGGTTGCTGTAAGGTGAGATATGAACCTTGAAATGTAGTTCAATCGACCTAAGAACCCTCGAACTTCTTTTTCAGACTTCGGTGCAGGCATTTCTTGAATGGCTTTGACTTTATCAGGGTCAACCTCAATCCCTTTCTCGCTTACAATAAAGCCCAGCAGCTTACCAGATCGTACCCCGAATGTGCATTTGTTGGGGTTCAGCTTCAATTGGTACTTCCTCAGACGCTTGAATAGCTTCAGCAGATTCACCAGGTGGTCTTCTTCTGTAAGGGACTTGGCAATCATGTCATCCACATAACACTCGATTTCTTTATGGATCATATCGTGGAATAATGTCACCATAGCCCGTTGATATGTTGCACCAGCATTTTTCAATCCGAATGGCATCACCTTGTAACAGAACGTGCCCCAGGGTGTGATGAAGGTTGTCTTCTCCATGTCTTCAGGTGACATCTTGATCTGATTGTACCCTGAGAATCCGTCCATGAAGGAGAATACCGAGAACTGAGCCGTATTATCGACCAATACATCAATGTGAGGTAATGGGAAATCATCTTTCGGGCTGGCTCTGTTCAGGTCCCGGTAGTCAACACACATCCTTACTTTGCCGTCTTTCTTAGGCACAAGCACTATATTAGCAACCCACGGCGGATAGCTAGTTACAGCAAGGAACCCGACGTCCCACTGCTTTTGTACCTCTTCTTTGATTTTCATTGCCATGTCTGGGCGAGTGCGGCGCAGCTTCTGTTTGACCGGTGGGCATTCTTCTCTTAAAGGTAGCTTGTGCATAACAATGTTGGTGTCCAACCCTGGCATATCCTGATAAGACCAGGCAAACACATCCACATATTCCTGAAGCAGGTCAATCAGTTGTTTCTTCACTGAATCTTGTAAGCAGGCCCCGATCTTAACTTCTTTCACATCTCCATCTGTACCAAGATTAATCGCTTCTACCTCCTCCTGGTGAGGAGTGATAACCTTCTCCTCTTGTCTCAACAATCTGGCTAACTCTTCAGGAAGCTCGTAATCTTCTTCAACCCCTTCATCAGCTTGATTGATCGGATTGTCAGAGTCATACGAAGTCATAGCCGTGGTGTTGTCGGTGCGGTCTGGAAGGCACTCTCTGCAAGGGTTCAGTTTGTTCATTTTAGTGATTGATTTTAATCTTGTTTAGAAAAGTGAAATAAATTTGTCATTTTGAAAACATTGCCATTTATTTTTTGTACAAAAAGAAAAACGGGAAACAGTGAGCGAAAAGAAAAAGACTCGTTTGCAAAAGATGTCTGATATTTCATTGATTAATCTTGTTGCACAAAAATTACAGATGGCCCGATTACAAAATGAGTCTTGTCATCTTGGGCAAGATGCAAGACTTGATGCATGCTTAAAGTATACAGGAAATAATAATTACTCTGCAGGAGTAACTCTTATAATTTCCTGGGAAGACCAGTTTGAGATACTGCTCCCCGGGATCTTTGGACGAATCCAGCTTTCCAGGTTGCGTTCATCTTCCGACTCATCTTCCAAGTTGTTGACAGCATCGGGGGTGAGCATACCCCCACTAACAAAGTTGGGCTTCTTAGCAGCCTCTGCCTGATCTTTTTGAGTTGGTTTGTAACCCAACCCAAACCTATCTTCTTTCTTCTCCACAGGCAACAGTTTGCCCCAGCCTTGAGCGTTTCCTTCTTCCACCACCTTCCGGGCTTGCTGGTAGGATGTCATGGAAGTCCCAAGTACAGCAGAGGTTTCATTAATATTCAGGGCCTCAAACCCTTGACTCATCGTCTCGTGGATTTCCCCATCCATCTCAATGTATTTATAAGTAGCCAGATGGCTAACAAAAATATCCTCCTCTCCACAAATAGTAACGACTTGGCCTTCCCACTCGAATTTTAACTTCTGGTGAAGGGTAGACGTAACCGCGCCAGCGACATGAATCCATGGTCTACCCAACAAACAGCTGTAGGCAGGCTGAATGTCCATCACGTAGAAGGTCGTTTTGAAAGTTTGTGGGCCAATCGTTACAGGCAACTCAATCTCCCCCAGAACTGATCTCTTAGAGCCGTCAAAAGCTCTTACCACTAAGTTACTGGGTCGTAATGCCAATCCTTCATATTCCAGCTTCACAAGGGCTTTTTTAGGTAAGACGTTGAGGGATGACCCTGTGTCTACCAGCACATGGGAAAGAACTGCACCTTTACATTCCATGGTAATGTGCAAAGCCTTGTTATGATTGCGGCCTTCCGTAGTCAAATCAGTGTTGGTAAATCCTAGTCCATTACTAGCATTAACATTTCCAACCACAGCTTCCAACTGATTGACCGTGATCTCTTCTGGCACATAAGCTGCGTGCAAAACTTTGAGTAGTGCGTTCCGATGAGCCTCGGAGCACATAAGCAATGATAGGATGGAGATCTTGGAAGGCGTCTGGTGAAGCTGGTCCACTATCTTGTAATCACTTTTCTTGATGATTCTCATGAATTCATCAACTTCTTGATCAAAGGGTGTTTTCAAAGCTTCTCTAACAACCTGTTCTTCTTGCACCATGCTCTTCCCTTTTGCCTTGGCAGCAGCTTCTGCTTCAGCAGTGGGTCTTTGAGTTTGCGGGGCAAAGAGGCGTCCGCTTCGAGTGAAGCCTCCGCCTCCTCCCACATTGTCTATTTGTGGTGCAGAAGTTGATGATTCAAAAGTGATTTTCTGTCCTTCGCAGTATAAATCAGAGCCGTAATGCCAAGGGATGGCATTACTGTTTTCATAAGGTATTGGCCCAGGCACTGTGACAGTGACTGGACTGATGGCAGCTGCGGAAGGAACCGTGATGGTCTGTGGATCATAATATATTGTGACCGGTGCCCTAGTAGGAGTGGCACTTTGTGAGTTGTAGGCAAAATCATTGGCAGGATCATAATAAATTGTCACTGTTGAGACACTTTCATTGTTGGTTGCTGATGTTGTAGGAGACATTGTTGGAAGGATGGGTGTTGTTGTTGTAGGAGACTCTGAATGAAGGGGTGCTGAAGTTGTAGAAGGGATGTTTGCTGATATTTGGTCCGTTGAAGTAACAGATGAAGCATTTGTTGATGAAACTGAAAAGTTGTTTGGAACAATGGTTGTTGCAGTTGTAGGAGGTTCTGGAGCTGTTGTTAAGGAGATTGCTGGGTTGGTAGGCACTGATGTGGTGATTTGAAGCAGGCCACTCTGGATGAGACCATCTATGCCATTCCTCAAGTTATCACAACCATTCACTGAAATGTTGCAATAAGCACACCCTAGCTCGCATCCCGGGAACATTTGACATTCAAGGAGTTGAGCTTTAATCTCCACCAAGGGTGTCCGAATCTGACCCACACTGGTTATCAAGTAAGACAACCCGTCTTCTTCAATAGCATTGATTCGGGGACCACCATGGTGTGGCATAGGGTTCTTGTTGACATTTGGTGGTGGTGCAAAGTTCAGAGCTTTGGAGTCTACCAGGTCTTGTACCTTCATGTGCAAGGCTCTGCACTTCTCTGTATTATGGCCAGGTGCGTTCGAGTGAAAAGCATATCTGGCGCTGGCGTCATAATTTCTGGGCAGACTGGTAGGATCTGGAGGTGCCAACGTCCTTAGCTCAACTAGGTTGAGTTTCATGAGTTGTGGTGTAATACCACAAAATTTGCCCTCATATTTATCCCCTTTACTGGTGTGTCATTTCGCACTCATCTGCATTTCTCACCAGTCATTAACATCATAGTAGTTCATTTCATTGTTTCATAAGGCATGTGATTAGGGCTCAAGGAAATTAGGGTTTTGTACCCTATGCGTATCGGGCAAGGATTGAAATAACATAGAATATTCACTGGACTATGATTCCACTCCAAATGCGGTTGCTCAGTTGTGACTCAATTCAGATGGGAGTTTGATTTAATTTTGGGTCAAATTATTGAAAAATCACTACAACTGCAAGATTATTTTGGACCACTGGATTATCTCTTAGATAGTGCATATCCAAGGATCATATTGTCGTGTGCTGAGATTCATCTGTTTATTGAACAGTGTTTGGTGCGAAGTTTGTTTCGAATTTTCAGTTTATTAGTGATTCATCTAGGTTCGAATGGTCATGGCACATTTCAAATGATTCAGAGAGTTGTGACTAGTCCGAAAATATTCAGTGGCTCGGAAATGATTGTGTTCATGGGCTTGCGGAAAGAATTCAAAATAGACCTAGGGTTAAAATCGAGATTTCATATCCATTCATTGCCTTCGTTCTCATTTTCATAAACCATTCCCGATTACTTCGTTTCACTTTTATTTCCATTTTCGTTTTATTCATCTTTCCACTTATTATTATCCGTATCCAATTATTCATACAATCCCCCTTCAACAAATGCCATTCTTTTTCAATATTCACATTTACCACAAATCCATTCCATTCGTTTTTAAGCTCATTGAAAAAAATCTCGAATAGAATTGTTCCGAGTCCATTTGACGGCATCTTTCTTAATCCATGTCTAATTGGAACCATACTTGTTCTAAGCCCATGTCCATTTCAAAAAAAAGAAGAGAAAAGAGGCTCAATTCTATTTTGTGTCAGTCCATTCAAGTTATATGTCGTTTCATCCTGATTTACGCCTAGCCGGTTTATTCATACCTGTGTTCAAATTCATTGACCAAATTCTACACTTTTAAACCATTCAAAATCCATTTCGATTTTATAGACCATGTCCACTTTTTCTCATGTCTCGCACGAAACCAGTCTCATTAGTTCATATTTTGAATACTTTCTAAAATCGATAATGCCAATATCCATGTCATTGTTTATTCCATACCAAATGTTGGATCAAAGTTGTGTTGTTAGTGTCTTGGTGCATGAGTGTGTAAAGAGAAAAAAATTGAAATAGAAAAGTAATGCATCCAAAGGAAGTTGATACAAGTCTTATTTATTTTTCTTTTCTTTTGAATTCATGAATATCAAAAAAAAGAAGGAGAGGTGTGGAAGAGAAAATAAAACCCATTCCTATATTGGCTTGCAGATAAATGTTTCTGGTAAATGTCTCTCGTTAGGATAAAAAATAGTTAGCGAGTGGATTGTCTATTACATGTTTTTGATTCATTACATAACTTTTAAACTTCATGGAAATCACTCGCGGACCGGGCTAGCTCTTCCAAGTCACTGAGCTGGTACGAAGACTATGTCAATCCCGCAGCTCCCAATATTGGGTCTTAGCATGAAGCCTTCACTCTCAGTTATGCTATGTGGTAGCTCTCGTGTAATGGACTTCCGACCAGTGAGGATGTCTTGGACTCCGAGGAACCGTTGCTTGCGTCCTGTAGAGACATACCAAAGAGATGAGTAGAGCTGAAGCAGGGGGGTGTTGTAGACTCCCAGAAACCAACCAATTCTGACTGTTCAAAGATACAAAAAAGATACGGTTCAAGTTCGTTCCGGATACCTCAATTCAAGGCCGGAGCAAACACAGGAAATATGCCTCCTGATAGAGTTCCACCTGCTGGATACTACAACTAGGCCATTGAGAGAAGGCTCTGCCGCGCGAGTACGGGCTGCACCAGGAGCATTTCCTGGATTCCATCAACCAGAGGATACAATGGTTTCACTTTCTGTATTCTTGCTGTTGTTGAAAGTGCAAGCTCTCTTCGACGGTTCCCACCCTGCACAAAACTAATGCTTGATCAAATTCTTCATGACTCTTCTCATAATTTAGGAACTCGCATCAAATTAATCCTAAAAATCACGCAAGAAAATCAAATCAGAAGCCAGATAACATTCATGACGAAGTTTGAAAATATTTAACAAAAAAAAGCTCTCAGGATTAACTCTCCCACAGAACCAAAACTCAGAATATTGGAGAAAAGCAAACAGAATATTGGAGAAAAGCAAACAGATTGAAATTGGAGAAAAGCAAACAGAATGGAATTCGGTTACAAATCAGTTATAAACAATAACAACCATAACCGAATTCAATAACGGTATTTTACCTGAAGAATCTTCTAGATCAATCTCCGAATGCCAGCTCTATAAATCAGAATCGGTTCCTTCATCTCAGCTTCTTACACAATTCTCAGAACCCTTCATCCAATTCTCCCTCACCATTCCTTCTCTTCCAATCTTCTTACAACCTTTTCTTCTCATCATTCTTTCCCGGAATCAACATTACACGCTCCTTCACCTTAGCATCTTTATCACCACCGAATTTACTCCATCTTCATAGGTCTCATCAATCTTCGTTGCTGGATCTCATCTAGCATTCATACATCCCTCTTAATCACGCTTTCAGCGAAGCTGGAAATTCAAGAATAGTCCATGGAACCTGTAACAAACTCAATAGCATGAATTCAGTGAAATCTGAATTAGTTCATCAGTGATTGATTAGGATTGCAGGAAAGGAAAAAGAAGAGAAACAGTGCAAAGACACGTACCTGGAGCATTTATCGTCATTTCGTCAACAAAACAACCATAGCTCGCACGGACTCGAAGCCACAGAGTGAATCGAAATGGAATAGCTTCCGAAGCGCATCAACATTACTGCATAAACATCATCTACGGCACAACATATAACAAGGTACGAGCATGTGTCCCTCTTGTGTGTGGCCCGTTGCTTTCGGTTGTGTTCATAGTCATAAGGTTCCGCGTCTGTTAGAGTCGAGAGAGGTTAGGTTGAAGGCGTTATTGATGGTGGCGGCCGAAGTCGGATAGAGGAGGATTAGATAGGTCAGGGTTGATTGAAGCTTGGCCGGAGCTTTGGTGCTGTCTCGTTTCTTCCGGCGTGTTTTTTTCAGCTGCGGCGGGTTTAGGGTTTATTGAAGGTAGGAGATGAACAAGACTAGGGTTGAGAGAGAGAATAGTGTGAGAGAAAAAGAAAGGTTGATGCGGCTGAAGAAGATGGTGTTGCTAAGGAGAAAGGTGCGAGGATGATGAGCTCGGAGGAGAGGAAGGAAGCTTAGAGGTTGAAGAAGATGGATATGGTGGGGATTCGGCGGCGGAGAGGATAGGGAAAGAACTAGGGTTTTCAGAATTCCCATTTTCCTTTTTTTTCTTGTTTACGTTTTATATTATTCATTTATTTCTTTTTCTTTTTTATATAAATTGGGAAGTTATTAATTTGAGTTAATGGAAATTAAAGGTAAGTTTAAGATGCAATTATTTTAAATAATGGAGTATTAAGAGCAATTAAATAATTAATTCTGCAATTAATCTATATTGAAAAACGAATTAATTATGACTAATTTCTCCTAAAATTCCATTAATCCATAATAAACTACATTAACCCCTTGGTTACTAAACTGGGCTTTTCTTTTTCTAATTGCACCACCTTTTTAAGCCCAACAAGAAAAAACAACTTAATAAAATACTGTCTGTACCCCCCATAGAGAACCCGCGAATGGGCTTGCCAATTTTGCTTTCTGCACTCCCTTGCTAAGCCCAGTAGAGGAAAAACAACTTAATAAAATCACTTCTTACACCCCCATAGGTCATGCGCTACTGGGCTTAGAGCCTTGCTGTTCACACCCTCCTTTTGGGCCCAGTTCACAAAAACAAATAGAAAAAATTGCTGAATACACCCCATTTCTTATTTTTTAGGATTTAATTCTTCAGTTTTATATAGTTCTCAAGTAAATCATAAAAAATAGGAAAAAGTATTATAAAATTCTATAAAAATTTCAGTAGGTTAATAAATCCAATTAGAAATTTATGACATTTTTATTTTCTGGAATTTGTTTATTTTTGAATAAATTCTGAATTATTCTTTTAATTAGTTTTATTAAATTTCTTTTAATTATGCTGGATTTTGTTCATTTTATTTAAGTAACTTCCAGCAACGTTTTTGAGCCATTCTTTTTTCTGTAATTAGAGGACTTATAATAGTTATTAGGATATTTTTTATGGAATTTTTAGGACCTTTTATCTTAGGTTTTAATGGAATAATCTTTAGGAAATAATGGTTAATCTTAGCTGAAAATAATTAATTGTTAGGCATAGAAAAAATAAGATTTTTTAGAATCCCTCTTAGTATAATATTTTAGATAGTGGTAAGACCCTATAGTTTAAGTTTCATAATTTTTTCTAGAAGATTTAATATTTTTTAAGAATGTTAGTTTTAGGCCTAGTTAGGCATAATTCCCATTATTTTAAGTCATGTAAATAATGTTCAATAAAACAATAAAATAGGTTAGGTTAAATTTAGTCATAGAGTTTAATTTAGACTTAGGCTAGTTAAAGTTAAATTTTTAGAATGAGTATTAGGTTTAGCTTAGATTTAGAACTTAGGCTTAAAAATTCATTTCCATGTAGAAGTAGAATAAATAAAATAGACTATTTTTTTTTTATTATTCATGTCATCTAATGCCTTTGAGAATTTTATTCCTTATGGTTAATTTCACTATTTTTGTTTCATTTGGATTTTACAACTTGTATAGGCTTCCCCATTGTTCTTAGAATCAACTTAACTTCATTAAGAAGTAAGTTGAATTCTAGTAGTTTTTTAAGTTTCCATTAGGAATAGAAAACCTCACTAACCATTAGGACCACCTTGTAAATAAATAAACAAAATTAGGATTGAGTCTTAGTCCCTTAGATTTTTCCTTTTATCAACTTGAGTCATTCTTTCTCATCTCAAAAGAAAAGCAATAAAACACTTAATAAAAACCGGACAATCTTGTACGACACGAGACTTTGTTGCGGAGTGTTTATACGCGTCCTGTTTCGGGGCGAGGTGTAAATACTTCCCGCGATTGATAGGTCTTAGTACAAGACAGTTCACAAACAAATTCAAAACATTTCTCATAAAAGCCAAAAAAACAAATAACAAGCGACTAATCCTGCGGGAACTTCTTTTCTCATCTCATTCACTCACAACGCGAACTCGCGACGACTTGTCACACATGCAAGACGGTAAACGCACTCGTACCAGACGAGCCTGCAACACCTGAGCATAGACATACGCAGTTCCAGCTGTAAAAAACACAAACAAATAGTTCCCGCCTTGGTTAGGCGAACTACGTCGACTCTGATCCTCATTATCCCGATGAGGTACGTAGGCAGCGGGGTAGGGCCCGTTCGAGCACATTCTTTATTTTCCCTACATTTTCCCCTTTCTTTTATTTTCATTTTCCAATTCCATTTCTCTTCTCATTTCTCATTTCCATTCCAGGTAGCGGTTTTATTCAGCAGAATCTTATTCTTTTACCCTTTGAAGCAAAACAAGCAAGCGTGGATCCCGTCGGGTACGGCGGACGATTTGGGGTGCTAATACCTTCCCAGGTCGTAACCGACTCCCGAACTCAGATCTTTGGTTCGCAGGACCTTGTCCTTTCCTTCTTCCTCAGGTTTGTGCAACATTACCTTTCCCATTCATTCGGGATAAAAATGTCTGGCTGGCGACTCTAACCTTTTCCGCGCCACTTTCGCGTTTGTACTAGGATGAAAATCCCGGGAGCGACAGCTGGCGACTCTGCTGGGGACTAACCTGATCCTTCCGGTTCCCCTTGTAGAGTCAATCCTAGCGCCTGTTTGGTTTTGTTTCTTTGGGTGTTTATCTGTTTGATGCTGAGTGCTTTAGTTTAGCTTTACTGTTTTTTATTTACAGTTTTTACTTTACAGCTTTACTTTACCGCATTTATTTACCGCTTTCAGTATTTTATTTTCCATGCATCATATTATACTGGACTGTCTGGCTGTGCTGGTTTTCATTTTTTCTGTGGGATGGGAGTTACTGTGAGATAAGCCAAATGCCCGGCTTGAGTGCACCATAGGATTAGCGTGGACATGTTGTGCTCGCATGGTTACATGATGAGTGGTGATGTGTTCCACACCCAGGTTGCGATTGTCTTGGGACTATTCTGTGTGGGGGTTCTTCCCCACTTCAGGGTACAACCTTGATGGTTATGTGCAGCTGGGGACCGATCATTGAGAACCTTAATGGAAACAACCCTCTCCAGTGATGACAGTGGCAGACCACATTTGTTGGCAAACCTACTCGCATCCGAGGGTCCATTGGGAACTCGCATAGGATGGCCTGGTTCTCTCATAGGAATTCAGTTAAAGCAAACTGTTCGTATGACGATAGTATTGTACCCTTCGGGATGAATGTACTATTGTTTCTCGATTCAGTGCTTGAAGCTGGAGACTTGTGAGGGATGCTTGTTTTTCCGGACTCAAATGAGACCTCCCTGCGTAGTACATAATGCCAAACCGATTCCCTGATTTGGTCATGAGCCATTTCTCGGAGATGGTGAACGTATTATTGCTATTCGGCTTTGAGAGTCCGTGATGTTGACCCGAGTAGCACACCCGTGAGATTGGGAGGGGTTTACAGGTTTGCAGGAACCCTGATACCTTCAGCATACCCACTTTGCCTTTGGTTCAGTTTTGTGATCTGGATTTCTGTTCTTAAGTTATGGATCCCGGATCAGAGGGATGATTATTGTGATATATGGATTCTAAGACCTTGCACCGACACCTGATTATATGATTGGAACATCGCAGACACTGCACTGATCACATGCCTGTTACATACATAACATCATAGCATTCTATCATACATGTTCGGCTATTTCCAAATATCCTATGTTTGAACCATTTAATTATATGCTCCTATATCCAAATTGGAATCAAAGCAGATGGATCCCTTGGAAATAATTGAACATGGCATTTGCATGCATCCTTACTCTCATTACAGGTGTCCGGGGACAGATTCTCATCCTGATTCGTTTACTCTTCAGAATGGCCAATTTGAATCACAGTCATCAAGGGGTGGATATGGAACAATGCAGGGCAGAAATAGCTGAAATGAAAGTCCGAATGAATCAACTTTCGGAGGACATGCAGACCTTGTGCCATGGCCACACGCTATTGATGGAGGAGGTTTACCAACTGAAGAGACAGGAGAACCAGATCAGGGAAGCCCCAAAGCTCCAAGAAGGGCACCACCTCCCCTTTATTACTGCAGAAGTTAGTGGTCATCCCAGTTCGGTGATTTTGTTTCAAGATCAGGAAGCGTTTCGCGGAAACCCTCTTCAACTTCGGGATGCTAAGCCTCTCAATTTGCAGACTCTTCCAGTTCATCAAAGGGAAGGTAAAGGCAAAAGCTGCAGACAAATGCCAAAGACGTCTGAAGCCAAATTTGATTTGATCCCGGTGTCATATGCACAGTCGCTTGTTTGTTTGCTCGAGCTTAATCTGGTTGAACTTGTCCCCGTAGCAGCCGCATCCAAAAAGCTTCCCCCAGATTTTGACGCCAATGCCAGATGTGTTTTCCATTCTGGAGCACCTGGTCACCATGTGGAAAACTGCAAAAGGCTTAAGCATCAAGTTCAAGAGCTCATTGATGCAAAAGTAATCGAGTTCGCACCAATCAGCGGGGATGTGTCAAAAGATTTCATATCACTAGGAGGAACTTCTCCTTTCCTTACCACAAGAATTATCCCCAATCAGGGGTGTGTGCCTCCGATCTGGGTTTTGAAGACATCGTGCCAGGCATCTTTACCCATTCATCGATCCGACATAAAGAAGAAAGTGCAGAAGAACTCTAGGTGTTCGAATTCATTTCATCATCAGAATTATCAACAACAGGGGAGACTCAAGTTCAAGCAGGTTGAAGAAATGTTTACTCCTAGTCAAGTGTTTGCCCGTTTGCTCGAGAATTCTTTGATTCAGCCAGGGAATGCCTTGCCAATACCCTACCCCATTCCCCCAGATTATAATATGGATGTCAGATGTGAGTTCCACTCCGGAACATTTGGACATACCATCGATGAGTGCAAAGCCTTCAAGCAAAATGTCCAATATCTAATTGATTCAGGGATCATTACACCAGAAGGGTACCTCAGGAGCTGAAGCCTTTGATCCAGCTGGCCATGCAGACTGCACGAATCTCAAATCAGGAGATGTAGATTTCTTTGATACATGTATTTTGCTTTATTGTGTTTCTAGATTACCTTCAGAGCTGTTGAAGGAATCTTTTGTTTTTCTGTTGTGGATTGCGACATTTTCCTGTATTTCAGTATTGTTGGCAAATAATTGTATAAGGTTTCGCATGTTGGTGTATTCTTTGCTTTATGGAAGTGTGTCGGTACCATTGTTGCAACTTTTCTATCCTGGCAATTTTATTTTGAATTCCCGATACACAGCACTTTATCCCTGCACACTCACAGAGTTTATCTTATGATGTGGCACTCCGTGGATATCTGTCCCCTGATCTGAATGAAGTGGGATCAGTGACAGGGCATTTGCACGCATATCATTTTTGCATACTAACGAGTTATCTGGATTTCCTAATTTATTTGACCATTCCAGGAGAAGTATCGGCCGTACCAGTACGCCACCCGAGTCAAATCATGAATACAGTTCAAGCCGAGTTGAACGATTTTCGCACTCAGATGGGGGAGTTCATGGTGGCAATGCAGAGTATAGTGCAGGGACAACAAGAAATGAGAACCGCCATGCTGAGGCTTAATCGTCCACAGGTTGATCCTCCAATGATTACCTTGGACGCCGAAGGCAATCCGATCAACACAGTCATCCCATCTACGGATAATAGGCCTCCTATCCCTGAAGGCATTGGTCCAATTCCTGTTCGTGTAGCAGACCGACAGGAGGATCAATTTACTTTTCTCAATGAAGATGTGGGATTTGGTTCTGGGGCCAATAACCAGGACTTTCAGATGCTAACCGAGAAGGTAAAGGCTTTAGAATGCAAAGACACCCTTGGCATTGATGTTGCTGATATGGGGCTGGTTTCAGGGTTGGTGATCCCTCCAAAGTTCATACCTCCCGTTTTCGACAAGTACAGTGGTAGATCTTGCCCGAAAATGTACTTGCAGGCCTTCCATCGCAAAATTGTTGCACATACGAAAGATGAGAAGCTTTGGATGTACCACTTCCAGGACAGCCTTTCCGGGGGTTCGTTAGAGTGGTACATAAAGCTGGAAAAGAACTATGTCCGTAATTGGAAGGAACTTGGGGAAGCCTTTCTCAAGCAGTACCAGTATAATATTGACATGGATCCCAACCGAACCCAGCTTCAGAGCATGTCACAAAAGAATTCCGAGAGCTTTATGGAGTACGCGCAGAGGTGGCGCGAGGTCGCAGCCAGAGTACAACCATCATTGCAGGAGAGAGAAATGGTAGACTTATTCATGGATACCCTCCCGGGGCACTTCATTGAATGTTTGGCAAGCTGTTCAGCTAATGGTTTTTCTGATATCGTCTTGACGGGTGAAAGAATTGAAAATTGGATGAAGCGAGGAAAGATTCAGGTCAATGGTGTCTCCACTTCTGGAACTAAGAAGTTGTTATCCAATGAGCAAAAGAAGCAGTACGAAGAAGCAGGGGCAGTTTGTGTCCAGCGAAAGAAGAGAAATCAAGGTTCGCGTTACCAGACGGCATCTATGATCATCCCAAGTGCCACACGTTCACAACAGCAAAATCATCGTCAGCATAATCCTCAACAGGGTCGGCAACAAAGGAGAGAAAGATTTTTTGACCCTTTGCCAATGTCTTACACTGATCTTCTCCAACATTTGCTTCAATTGAAGTTGATTGGGCTTCGCAAGCTGTCTCCACCTCCTTTTCCACTACCGGAGGGATGGGATGCCAATGTCAACTGTGATTTTCATTCTGGGGCACCAGGGCATCATATTGATAGATGTAAAGCTTTTCACCACACAGTGCAGGACTTAATCGACACGAAAGCTATCAACTTCGCACCAAACATATAAGAGAGATGACACTTTCTTTGATTCGAAGTCTTGAAGCCAGAAGTAATTCGGATACTCTTGTTTTTGTAATGGTGCGTCTTTGTAGTGCAGTTTCATCCCTATTGAGGGGAACTACGTCGCTCTGATTCTTCATTGGTCTTGGGTCAATGGAGATACGTAGGCAGAAGATCGTCAGGTCTTTCCGAGCAACCTTATGGGGAAACTTTACTCCTCAGCTTCACTTCCCTCTTCAGATGTCTCGTGTCGGAGTCAGAACAACTAGAAGAAGAGATATGATTGTCGTGGGTAATTATACCACTGCGAATTGAAGACTACAAGTCTGTGAAAGAGTTGTTGATCGCTGAAAGTATCCAAGACTGACGGGTCCAGACGGAGCCAAACCTCCTCAACTACGGCTATATTCAGTTTCTTTACTGCATTTCCATTTGTAGTTTCTTTTATATGCTAAACATTTGTTTACTTGTATGAAATTTATTTGTTTTTGAATGTTAACCATAATAAAATGCACATGTTTTTTCTTGAAGTAATCCATTCGTATTCACTCATGATTTTGTGTATGTGCATTGCAATACCAACTGTCGTGCTTAAACTCTATGAGGGAGGATGACGAAATGACAACGCAAAAATATCTAATTGTGTGCTTTTGAAAAAGATCTTGTTGACGATGTACAGGCATTGTTTCAAATCCTAAACACCGGAGATATAAGGGAGATAGACCCTCGCCAACCCATTTGAGCCTTGAAGTAGGAGTTTCTTTTTGCATGAAAAAAAACCTTGCACTAAACCCAGGGGAAGGGCAGACGTCAGTTAGTTTGACCTAGCGTTCAAATTTCAAAAAGGAGTGTACATATGAGAATCCATTACCTTTCGTTTTACCAAATCAAGAGGTCCAATGACTAGAAACCACAATGGTTATCCCAAGTAAGTGGTCCAAAGACCGGAAACCACATTGGTTATTACTCATTAACCAAGAAGTGAGACAGTCACGACCCTCGCAAAGCATTCAAGACAAACAGTGTCACACGATTTGTTCAAAAAAAATGATGAATGAGAAAGCCCGCTAAGTCGAAACTTGAAAACAAGCGACTTAGGCAAAAATTAGGGCATCCCGCTGGACTTCACAATCAAAGATTCACAAGAATTCAGTCCAGGCAAAAGTTAGGGATAAACAAAATAATGCAAAAGTGAAAGACGAAAAGGATTACACAAGAAAGATCCTCGAACAAGAACAAAGTCGTGTGGCACAGACACGAAAGACTAAGGGGTGACTGACTCCCAACAACAACCTGAGTGGTGCTTAAACCGTTAGTGTAATTGATTCCTCAATCATCACAAAATCCTTTTTGAGAGGTGGACGCTTGCGAAAGCTAGCTGAAAATAGGAATGGAGAACATCACGAAGATGGGTGGGCACAAATAAATTTCGAGCCTATATCCTTTGCTTCTATAACCGTGAACCAGGCCACGATACAACCCTCAAAAGTCCTAACTGAAACAAGGTTATTTTTGAGAGCATACTACCACGAGACCGCGTTCCTGGCTCCTATAAGTGGTGTTGAGAGATCTTTGTTGGTGTTGCATGTGCATGCTCTCTATTATTCAAAAAAATTTATGTCGTATCTTAACCATGTGATTTGCTCACAAAGGTTGGCGACATCTTTTTACAGTAAAACTTCAAGATTAACATGTGTTTTGCATTAGAATTTTCATTCTTAGAATAAACATTTTCTGCTTGCATACATTTGTTTGGCATCATAAAAGTCCATGTATGGAATCTCAGTCCAGGAGCTTAGTCTTGCCAAGTTGAGAAGTCTGAAACTTCCGAAGGACAATCTGTCGAGGTGCACTTTTCAAGAAAATTCCATTGAGTAGGGACTTTCCCAACAGTTGTGGTAAGAGCCAACTAATCTGGGGAAGTCATGTCGGGCAATCTCTTCAAAGTTCAGCCAAGCCGGGGCAATCACTTCGAGATTCAGATCTCTCAAAGAGCCATCAGGCGGAAGCATTATTCAAATTTCAGCCAAGCTGGGGCAATCACTTCGAGATTCAAATCTCTCAAAGAGCCATTAGTCTGATGCATGCATTCAAATTTTAGCCAAATTGGGGCAATTACTTCGAGATCCAATCTCTCAAAGAACAATTGATCTGGGTGTTTTCTTCAAAGCACAGTCATTCAGAGGTGATCACTTCAAGGCTCGTACTGGGGCAGGCCACCCCAAGAGCACTAGAAGTTACCCTCTCCCGAAGACGGTTTATTAAAAGCACCTATCCGGAGTTCAACATACTGGGGCAGAATATCTCACAGTGATATGAGGTTCTTCATGAATCCTTGCGAGGTAAATTCTTGCACAAACCATGCAGTCGGGGGCAGTTATTTCGAGATCCGACGAATATCTCCAAGAGTTTGAAGACACTGAGGCATCTCGTATGCCAGTTTTCTGTAAAATCCTCTTGAGACATTATATTTTGATAGATCTTAATTTGAGGCGAGTCGAAAATTGTAAAGAACCATTGTTAGTCGGCAACCTATCAACCCAGGGCTAGGGGCAAAACCATTGTCAGCACAGTACTTCAAGAGTTATTTCATCAGCAAGCTTCATTGATCAAAATTCCTTAGCAAGTCTCATTAGACAATCCCTGTTCCAGTAGTGCGGCAAATGGAAGGTTATTTCTTAAGCAGAAGGATAATATCGTCTCTCATCCCCAGCATGAGACGCCTTACATCTCTCATTCCCAACATGAGAGGATTTATTTCTTATCCCCAGCAAGTGGCAACTTAAACTCTTATCTTCAGCAGGAAGCTTTATCATTGACACCACCCGTCATCCCCAGCCATGTGGAAGTTGAAATTTCACCCAGCAAGGTAGCAGGGAGTGGGTGTCGTCCCCAAGCAGAAGTTTCCCTTCAGACAGGGGCAATTCTCAGCCGTATAAGGAGTGTCTTGCCTCCCCAGCAGTTGCTTCCTCAACAGTATCATGCCTTTGGTTCTCAGCCAGATCAGGAGGTCCTCACTTCCCCATCAGAGTTCAAGAAGGGTCCTTCTCCAACAGGGTCTTGGCACTCCAATCTTAAAAGTCCAATTTATTTTTGGCAATGGCGGCTGTGCAGAGCCGGTGTATCATGGACAACCTTCCCCGCAGAGTTATCTCCTCCTCATCAGGGTGGATCAGATCAATGCAATGATCATCAACTCTCCCCAGTCAAGCCATCTGGGATACTTGCATTCCCCTTGTCAGAAGATCTCTTTGCATTTGCATACGCCTAATCATCATTACATTTGCATCTTCCAAAGCGTAGCATTTCCATCATCATGGAGCATTACGCCATAAATTCAAACATATGCATGCAAGCATGGGCCAGTTTTGAGGTATATTACATAAGACCCGTTATATCTCCAATCATATTGAAGTGTTCTCCACAGAATGCAATTCCGTTTCCCAGGGTGGTTACTTCTACCACGTCTTGTTGTTATCCCCAATTGAGTCTTGTTTCAGTACAACAGTCTCATTTTTTTCGCGTCTCCGTTTCAGTACAACGGTCACGTCTTGGGCTCTCGTTTAAGTACAACGATCTCGTTCCTTTCGAGTCTCCATTTAAGTACAATGGTCTCGTCTTTGAGTCTTGTTTCAGTACAACAGTCTCACTCATTTTTTTCGCGTCTCCGTTTCAGTACAACGGTCGCGTCTTGGGCTCTCGTTTAAGTACAACGATCCCGTTCCTTTCGAGTCTCCATTTAAGTACAATGGTCTCGTCATTGAGTCTTGTTTCAGTACAACAGTCTCATTTTTTTCGCGTCTCCGTTTCAGTACAACGGTCACGTCTTGGGCTCTCGTTTAAGTACAACGATCCCGTTCCTTTCGAGTCTCCATTTAAGTACAATGGTCTCGTCTTTGAGTCTTGTTTCAGTACAACAGTCTCATTTTTTTCGCGTCTCCGTTTCAGTACAACGGTCACGTCTTGGGCTCTCGTTTAAGTACAACGATCCCATTCCTTTCGAGTCTCCATTTAAGTACAATGGTCTCGTCTTTGAGTCTTGTTTCAGTACAACAGTCTCACTCATTTTTTTCGCGTCTCCGTTTCAGTACAACGGTCGCGTCTTGGGCTCTCGTTTAAGTACAACGATCTCGTTCCTTTCGAGTCTCCATTTAAGTACAATGGTCTCGTCTTTGAGTATTGTTTCAGTACAACAATCTCATTTTCTCGTGTCCCCGTTTCAGTATAACGGTCACGTCTTGGGCTCTCGTTTAAGTACAACGATCCCATTCCTCTCGAGTCTCCATTTAAGTACAATGGTCTCGTTTGTGAGTCTTGTTTCAGTACAACAGTCTCATTCTTTCGCGTCTCCGTTTCAGTACAACGGTCGCGTCTCAGGTTATCATTTAAGTACAATGATCCTGTTTGCTTGGGCTCTCGTTTAAGTACAACGATCCCGTTCCTTTCGAGTTTCCATTTAAGTACAATGGTCTCGTCTTTGAGTCTTGTTTCAGTACAACAGTCTCATTTTTTCGCGTCTCCGTTTCAGTACAATGGTTGCGTCTTGGGCTCTCGTTTAAGTACAACGATCCCGTTCCTTTCGAGTCTCCATTTAAGTACAATGGTCTCGTCTCAGTGCGAAGATAATGGATCGGTTGATACCATTTTCGTGTAGATCGGTTGATCTTATGTGAGTTATGAATCGGTTGATATCATCTCTCTTCGAGTTGTAAATCGGATTATATTACATTCTCGTTTTTCTTGGTTATGGATCGGTTGATACCATCTCCATGTTAGATCGGTTGATCTTAGGTGAGTTATGAATCGGTTGATATCATTTCTCTTCGAGTTGTAAATCGGATGATATTACATTCTCGTTTTTCTTGGTTATGGATCGGTTGATACCATCTCCATGTTAGATCGGTTGATCTTATTTGAGTTATGAATCGGTTGATATCATTTCTCTTCGAGTTGTAAATCGGATGATATTACATTCTCGTTTTTCTTGGTTATGGATCGGTTGATACCATCTCCAAGTTAGATCAGTTGATCTTATTTGAGTCATGAATCGGTTGATGTCATTTCTCTTCGAGTTGTAAATCGGATGATATTACATTCTCGCTTTCCGGGGTGGATCGGTTGATACCATCTCCGTGTTTAGATTGGTTGATCTTATTTGAGTCGCAAATCGGTTGATGTTGCGTTAAGTCCTGTTTCGCCAACAGGCACCCTCTTTGTGGTTTCGGTTCGTTCAGCAGTCGTAGTGATTGCATTGATTCTATTCCACCTGTGGTTCTATTTTCGCTGCCTATTCAGAGGTCAAAATCAAGAAAATACATAAATAAATAAATGGGTGGACGGCATTTCCATTACCCTCAGGGTGCAAATTTTCAGGTTTTATTCGAGTATTCAATCACTCCACACCTCGAACGTATAAAAGCCATTGCAATTATTCGTTCAGGCTTGCAGATGATTGAATAGGGGCAGCTGTAATACCACAAAATTTGCCCTCATATTTATCCCCTTTACTGGTGTGTCATTTCGCACTCATCTGCATTTCTCACCAGTCATTAAAATCATAGTAGTTCATTTCATTGTTTCATAAGGCATGTGATTAGGGCTCAAGGAAATTAGGGTTTTGTACCCTATGCGTATCGGGCAAGGATTGAAATAACAGAGAATATTCACTGGACTATGATTCCACTCCAAATGCGGTTGCTCAGTTGTGACTCAATTCAGATGGGAGTTTGATTTAATTTTGGGTCAAATTATCGAAAAATCACTACAACTGCAAGATTATTTTGGACCACTGGATTATCTCTTAGATAGTGCATATCCAAGGATCATATTGTCGTGTGCTGAGATTCATCTGTTTATTGAACAGTGTTTGGTGCGAAGTTTGTTTCGAATTTTCAGTTTATTAGTGATTCATCTAGGTTCGAATGGTCATGGCACATTTCAAATGATTCAGAGAGTTGTGACTAGTCCAAAAATATTCAGTGGCTCGGAAATGATTGTGTTCATGGGCTTGCGGAAAGAATTCAAAATAGACCTAGGGTTAAAATCGAGATTTCATATCCATTCATTGCCTTCGTTCTCATTTTCATAAACCATTCCCGATTACTTCGTTTCACTTTTATTTCCATTTTCGTTTTATTCATCTTTCCACTTATTATTATCCGTATCCAATTATTCATACAATCCCCCTTCAACAAATGCCATTCTTTTTCAATATTCACATTTACCACAAATCCATTCCATTCGTTTTTAAGCTCATTGAAAAAAATCTCGAATAGAATTGTTCCGAGTCCATTTGACGGCATCTTTCTTAATCCATGTCTAATTGGAACCATACTTGTTCTAAGCCCATGTCCATTTCAAAAAAAAAAAGAGAAAAGAGGCTCAATTCTATTTTGTGTCAGTCCATTCAAGTTATATGTCGTTTCATCCTGATTTACGCCTAGCCGGTTTATTCATACCTGTGTTCAAATTCATTGACCAAATTCTACACTTTTAAACCATTCAAAATCCATTTCGATTTTATAGACCATGTCCACTTTTTCTCATGTCTCGCACGAAACCAGTCTCATTAGTTCATATTTTGAATACTTTCTAAAATCGATAATGCCAATATCCATGTCATTGTTTATTCCATACCAAATGTTGGATCAAAGTTGTGTTGTTAGTGTCTTGGTGCATGAGTGTGTAAAGAGAAAAAAATTGAAATAGAAAAGTAATGCATCCAAAGGAAGTTGATACAAGTCTTATTTATTTTTCTTTTCTTTTGAATTCATGAATATCAAAAAAAAGAAGGAGAGGTGTGGAAGAGAAAATAAAACCCATTCCTATATTGGCTTGCAGATAAATGTTTCTGGTAAATGTCTCTCGTTAGGATAAAAAATAGTTAGCGAGTGGATTGTCTATTACATGTTTTTGATTCATTACATAACTTTTAAACTTCATGGAAATCACTCGCGGACCGGGCTAGCTCTTCCAAGTCACTGAGCTGGTACGAAGACTATGTCAATCCCGCAGCTCCCAATATTGGGTCTTAGCATGAAGCCTTCACTCTCAGTTATGCTATGTGGTAGCTCTCGTGTAATGGACTTCCGACCAGTGAGGATGTCTTGGACTCCGAGGAACCGTTGCTTGCGTCCTGTAGAGACATACCAAAGAGATGAGTAGAGCTGAAGCAGGGGGGTGTTGTAGACTCCCAGAAACCAACCAATTCTGACTGTTCAAAGATACAAAAAAGATATGGTTCAAGTTCGTTCCGGATACCTCAATTCAAGGCCGGAGCAAACACAGGAAATATGCCTCCTGATAGAGTTCCACCTGCTGGATACTACAACTAGGCCATTGAGAGAAGGCTCTGCCGCGCGAGTACGGGCTGCACCAGGAGCATTTCCTGGATTCCATCAACCAGAGGATACAATGGTTTCACTTTTTGTATTCTTGCTGTTGTTGAAAGTGCAAGCTCTCTTCGACGGTTCCCACCCTGCACAAAACTAATGCTTGATCAAATTCTTCATGACTCTTCTCATAATTTAGGAACTCGCATCAAATTAATCCTAAAAATCACGCAAGAAAATCAAATCAGAAGCCAGATAACATTCATGACGAAGTTTGAAAATATTTAACAAAAAAAAGCTCTCAGGATTAACTCTCCCACAGAACCAAAACTCAGAATATTGGAGAAAAGCAAACAGAATATTGGAGAAAAGCAAACAGATTGAAATTGGAGAAAAGCAAACAGAATGGAATTCGGTTACAAATCAGTTATAAACAATAACAACCATAACCGAATTCAATAACGGTATTTTACCTGAAGAATCTTCTAGATCAATCTCCGAATGCCAGCTCTATAAATCAGAATTGGTTCCTTCATCTCAGCTTCTTACACAATTCTCAGAACCCTTCATCCAATTCTCCCTCACCATTCCTTCTCTTCCAATCTTCTTACAACCTTTTCTTCTCATCATTCTTTCCCGGAATCAACATTACACGCTCCTTCACCTTAGCAACTTTATCACCACCGAATTTACTCCATCTTCATAGGTCTCATCAATCTTCGTTGCTGGATCTCATCTAGCATTCATACATCCCTCTTAATCACGCTTTCAGCGAAGCTGGAAATTCAAGAATAGTCCATGGAACCTGTAACAAACTCAATGGCATGAATTCAGTGAAATCTGAATTAGTTCATCAGTGATTGATTAGGATTGCAGGAAAGGAAAAAGAAGAGAAACAGTGCAAAGACACGTACCTGGAGCATTTATCGTCATTTCGTCAACAAAACAACCATAGCTCGCACGGACTCGAAGCCACAGAGTGAATCGAAATGGAATAGCTTCCGAAGCACATCAACATTACTGCATAAACATCATCTACGGCACAACATATAACAAGGTACGAGCATGTGTCCCTCTTGTGTGTGGCCCGTTGCTTTCGGTTGTGTTCATAGTCATAAGGTTCCGCGTCTGTTAGAGTCGAGAGAGGTTAGGTTGAAGGCGTTATTGATGGTGGCGGCCGAAGTCGGATAGAGGAGGATTAGATAGGTCAGGGTTGATTGAAGCTTGGCCGGAGCTTTGGTGCTGTCTCGTTTCTTCCGGCTTGTTTTTTTCAGCTGCGGCGGGTTTAGGGTTTATTGAAGGTAGGAGATGAACAAGACTAGGGTTGAGAGAGAGAATAGTGTGAGAGAAAAAGAAAGGTTGATGCGGCTGAAGAAGATGGTGTTGCTAAGGAGAAAGGTGCGAGGATGATGAGCTCGGAGGAGAGGAAGGAAGCTTAGAGGTTGAAGAAGATGGATATGGTGGGGATTCGGCGGCGGAGAGGATAGGGAAAGAACTAGGGTTTTCAGAATTCCCATTTTCCTTTTTTTTCTTGTTTACGTTTTATATTATTCATTTATTTCTTTTTCTTTTTTATATAAATTGGGAAGTTATTAATTTGAGTTAATGGAAATTAAGGGTAAGTTTAAGATGCAATTATTTTAAATAATGGAGTATTAAGAGCAATTAAATAATTAATTCTGCAATTAATCTATATTGAAAAACGAATTAATTATGACTAATTTCTCCTAAAATTCCATTAATCCATAATAAACTACATTAACCCCTTGGTTACTAAACTGGGCTTTTCTTTTGCTAATTGCACCACCTTTTTAAGCCCAACAAGAAAAAACAACTTAATAAAATACTGTCTGTACCCCCCATAGAGAACCCGCGAATGGGCTTGCCAATTTTGCTTTCTGCACTCCCTTGCTAAGCCCAGTAGAGGAAAAACAACTTAATAAAATCACTTCTTACACCCCCATAGGTCATGCGCTACTGGGCTTAGAGCCTTGCTGTTCACACCCTCCTTTTGGGCCCAGTTCACAAAAACAAATAGAAAAAATTGCTGAATACACCCCATTTCTTATTTTTTAGGATTTAATTCTTCAGTTTTATATAGTTCTCAAGTAAATCATAAAAAATAGGAAAAAGTATTATAAAATTCTATAAAAATTTCAGTAGGTTAATAAATCCAATTAGAAATTGATGACATTTTTATTTTCTGGAATTTGTTTATTTTTGAATAAATTCTGAATTATTCTTTTAATTAGTTTTATTAAATTTCTTTTAATTATGCTGGATTTTGTTCATTTTATTTAAGTAACTTCCAGCAACTTTTTTGAGCCATTCTTTTTTCTGTAATTAGAGGACTTATAATAGTTCTTAGGATATTTTTTATGGAATTTTTAGGACCTTTTATCTTAGGTTTTAATGGAATAATCTTTAGGAAATAATGGTTAATCTTAGCTGAAAATAATTAATTGTTAGGCATAGAAAAAATAAGATTTTTTAGAATCCCTCTTAGTATAATATTTTAGATAGTGGTAAGACCCTATAGTTTAAGTTTCATAATTTTTTCTAGAAGATTTAATATTTTTTAAGAATGTTAGTTTTAGGCCTAGTTAGGCATAATTCCCATTATTTTAAGTCATGTAAATAATGTTCAATAAAACAATAAAATAGGTTAGGTTAAATTTAGTCATAGAGTTTAATTTAGACTTAGGCTAGTTAAAGTTAAATTTTTAGAATGAGTATTAGGTTTAGCTTAGATTTAGAACTTAGGCTTAAAAATTCATTTCCATGTAGAAGTAGAATAAATAAAATAGACTATTTTTTTTTATTATTCATGTCATCTAATGCCTTTGAGAATTTTATTCCTTATGGTTAATTTCACTATTTTTGTTTCATTTGGATTTTACAACTTGTATAGGCTTCCCCATTGTTCTTAGAATCAACTTAACTTCATTAAGAAGTAAGTTGAATTCTAGTAGTTTTTTAAGTTTCCATTAGGAATAGAAAACCTCACTAACCATTAGGACCACCTTGTAAATAAATAAACAAAATTAGGATTGAGTCTTAGTCCCTTAGATTTTTCCTTTTATCAACTTGAGTAATTCTTTCTCATCTCAAAAGAAAAGCAATAAAACACTTAATAAAAACCGGACAATCTTGTACGACACGAGACTTTGTTGCGGAGTGTTTATACGCGTCCTGTTTCGGGGCGAGGTGTAAATACTTCCCGCGATTGATAGGTCTTAGTACAAGACAGTTCACAAACAAATTCAAAACATTTCTCATAAAAGCCAAAAAAACAAATAACAAGCGACTAATCCTGCGGGAACTTCTTTTCTCATCTCATTCACTCACAACGCGAACTCGCGACGACTTGTCACACATGCAAGACGGTAAACGCACTCGTACCAGACGAGCCTGCAACACCTGAGCATAGACATACGCAGTTCCAGCTGTAAAAAACACAAACAAATAGTTCCCGCCTTGGTTAGGCGAACTACGTCGACTCTGATCCTCATTATCCCGATGAGGTACGTAGGCAGCGGGGTAGGGCCCGTTCGAGCACATTCTTTATTTTCCCTACATTTTCCCCTTTCTTTTATTTTCATTTTCCAATTCCATTTCTCTTCTCATTTCTCATTTCCATTCCAGCTAGCGGTTTTATTCAGCAGAATCTTATTCTTTTACCCTTTGAAGCAAAATAAGCAAGCGTGGATCCCGTCGGGTACGGCGGACGATTTGGGGTGCTAATACCTTCCCAGGTCGTAACCGACTCCCGAACTCAGATCTTTGGTTCGCAGGACCTTGTCCTTTCCTTCTTCCTCAGGTTTGTGCAACATTACCTTTCCCATTCATTCGGGATAAAAATGTTTGGCTGGCGACTCTAACCTTTTCCGCGCCACTTTCGCGTTTGTACTAGGATGAAAATCCCGGGAGCGACATGTGGCAGTAATGTGGCATAGGGCATAGGGATCGGATCGATCACCCTATTGGCCTAAGAGGGCCTCTGTTGGTATGGTCTCTGCTGATTGTTGTTGTTGGTGTTGCTGTTGTTGTAATTTCTTTGAGGAGGAAACTGAGTTTGTTGTTGATAATTTTGTTGCTGAGGTTGATAAGCTAGTTGAGGATGGATTGGAGCGGGAATGGTGACTGCTGCTACAGACCTATGAACATATTGGGGCCTGCCCCTGTTGGTGTGGATAGCATTGGTTTCACCAGTTCTTCTTGGGCCTGCAAAAGGCTTCCTTGAGTTGCTGGATGAGCTAGCACCGCTGTCAGAAATTTTACCTATCTTTAATAGGCTTTCAATTCTTTCCCCGGCTATGACCACATCAGAAAAGCTAGTGGAGGAGAAAGCAGCCAGCCTGTCAATGTATGTTCCTTGGAGGGTGTTCATAAACATATCAGCCATCTCCCTCTCTGACATAGGTGGCTGGATAGCAGCAGCAAGCTGTCTCCACCTTTGAGCGTACTCCCGGAAGCTTTCCCTGGATGATTGTGACATCCCCATCAGGAGGGTCCTGTTGGGAGCCATGTCTAAGTTGTACTGATACTGTCTGATAAAGGCCTCTACCAGGTCCTTCCAGCATCTAATGGTTGCTCTTGTCAGATGAGAGTACCACTCCCTCGACGCTCCAGTTAAGCTATCCTCAAAATAAAACATCCATAGCTTTTCGTCCATGGTATAGGCCTTCAGCCTCCCCAGGAAAGATTGTAAATGGGTCCGGGGGCAAGAAGTCCCGTTATACTTCTCAAAGCATGGTGGTTTAAATTTGTGGGGAATCCTGACCCCGTCCACTAGACCCATGTCCATAACATCAAAGCCCAAAGAATTCTGGGACTCCAAAGATCTCAGTTTCTCATCAATCTCTTCTAGCCTTCTGTCATAGGCTTCCTCCCCAGCTCCCATCACTGTGAACTGATCTTCCTGGGGGTCTTCTTGCAGCACTCTACCTGCTGTGGCAGTCCCTTGCACATTGACAGGGATGTTGATCTCTGGATGCTGGTGGGGTCCAAAGACTGGGGGATTGACATGAGGCTGGACTCTCTCATTGTTGCTTGTCCCAGCAGTCCCTGGATGATGGTCTTCCTGATTCCTCCCCTCTACCAGTGCTCTTAACCTCTCCTGGCTTTGAGCCATATTGTTCATCACCTCCATAAACTGTGTCATCTGATTCCTCATTTCCAACCTCTCGTTGACCATTTGATTCCTGACCTCTGTAAGGTCCTGCTGCATCTGGTCCATCTGTATGCCCGGAAGATTGTTGCGGGTGGGATATCTGTGTGGACGGTTGAGTGGAAACCCTCGACGTCGAGCAATAGTTCCTGAGTTCACAACAGAGTTAGTAACAATAAAACAAAAACCTACAAAACAGAACAACAGGTTAGTATGTGATGCAGTATGTTTATTTGCATCCAAGGTATCCGGCTTGGCACTTGGTTTTGACCTTTCCAGACCTTTGAGAAAGATGCTTGTGATGTTGCTTTGGAAGAAATCAGATGAACAAAACCCACACATATATTACAAAAAAGTAAATGATACATAGTTTGCTTTTTACAATACATGCCCTCTGAGGGGTCAAAATACAACATAAGAAATGAAAAGTACAATGAAAAGAAAGCAACAACAAGTACAAGGTCAGACACCAAGACCAAACTCATCCTCCTGAACTTCCTTGAGAAGTGCTTCAGTCACAGGATCAGCTGGACGCTCTGTAAGGTTCCTGATAAGGAGATTCCTTGTAGCAACAACTGCAGTTAGCTTCTTGTGTTGACTCTGGTCCTTTGACCTCTTCACTCCAGCTCTAATCTTTAATTCTGAGATCTCCCTCTGGGCTGCTGCCAGGGCTTCCTGTTGTTCTTTCGCACTAGCTTCCATCTGTTCAATCTTATCCTGAGTCCTTTTGTCCTCCTGAGTACGGGCTTCGGTGATCCTGACCCACCTAGCCTGACTCTCCTTCAGATACAAATCAGTCCTAGCCCTTTGGAATTGGGCTTCCTTGCAGGCATTCTTCAAGATCTGCTCTCCAGCCCTAGACTTCTTAATGTAATCCTCTGACTTCTCAATTTTGGCCAGATGCTCCACCTTTAGCTTTTCTAGCCTTTCAATGTCCAAACGACCATCACTCCTCTCCCAGAGGGTCTTCTGTAGAGCCTGAGTCAGATTCTCATTTCTCTCTTTCAATTTCTCAAACTCCTCTAGGCTGACAGTTGCTGGAGGTGGTGCTGTGGAAGGTCCAGGCACATCTTCAATAGTAAAAGGCATTCCAGTAATTTGAGCTCTGGCATGAGACCACTCATAGTACTGAGCTGAGGCCACATTATTGCATCTTCCAAGAATGGTTATCCCTTTAGTCTGCACATTGTCCCAGGCCCAGGATGCTTGCCTGACAATAGCCAGATTAGGCTTGATCTCACAATAAAGGGTCTCAGTCAGATCCTGTGCTCTAGGAGGATGGACTAATGCATAGCCCAGTTGTCTTTTGAATAGCAGAGAGTTGTAGTTGATGCAACCCTTCACTCCTATCAGAGGCACATTGGGAAACTGCCCACAACTTGTAATGATGTCTCTGCCTTTGGTGCTCTGAGTGCACCACCTGATGTCATCTGAGGTTAGAGCAACAAGCCTCTTAGCCCAATTTCTTTGCTGGTGAGGGTTCAAGAATGCATCAGTCTTTGGCAAGTGCTTGAGCAACCAAGTATGGAACAAAGGAGCACATCACCTTACTAATCTTCCCCTTTGCTTCTCATTCCTTTGATGAACAGAGTAGTAAAGATCTCCCAGTAAGGTGGGCACTGGGTTTCTCAGGATGAAAAGATGGATTGCATTCTTGCTAACAAACCTAGGCTCATCTGCAAAGAGCACGACCCCATATATGCTAAGGGCCAACACAACACAGACTGCCTTCCACTCCCCCAAGGAGGCCTTCAGACTAGCCTGAGAGGTCAAGAAATCCAGATGAAAACCAGAGATTCCAGCTTTGGATGTCAAATTCTGCCCAATCAGAACTGGTTCTAGATGTAATGCTTTTGCTATCTCCTCATTACTTGGGAAAGCCATCTCAGGGTTGAAGGGGATTCCACCCCTGATAGGTACACCAACCAATGATGAATATTCCTCCAACAAGGGTCCCAACTGAAAATTCTGAAAGGTGAAGCACCTCAGAGGGGGATCATAGAACTGCAGGCAAGTATGTATCAAGCTCCTCTGTGAAAGGTCCAAATCCATAACCACATCAAGGATTCCTCCATAATGTTCTCTGAAATGTGGTATATGGTCTGGAGTAATCAGGGTCTGAATCTTCCTGATGCTAGCCAACTCAGGCTCAAAGAAATGATAGGAGATGTTACTCTTCTTAGGTGCCATGCTGCTGAAGAAGAGCTGAGACAGATGCTGAGAATAACACTGAAGATAGGCCTCTGACAGGCTGAGACTGGTGATGCAGGTGACTGAAGCAGGTAGCTGACAGATGAAGTAAGCACCGATGAAGATATGTCTATGCTGAAGAAGGGGTCAAAACCAAGCCAAAATGTATGATGGATACCCTGAAAATCAAATAAACACATGTTAAAATGATGCAATGAGGATGTATGCAAATGATATGCAAGGGTTTGTGACTGAGCTGGATCTGATTAAGTGCTCTGATATAGGCCCATGTATGTTCCAGAAATCCAGATGGAGGTTCATAAGTCCAGTAACCAAGGTGGGGGACTCAAATAAAGAGTCACATGTCCAGGGTTAAAAATCACAAGAACTGTTCCAAAATGGAGTACTCTTAATCAAAACAAAGTAACAGGGTGTGCTGAGGTCAAGGGTACCTGCAAACCTGTAAACAGCCCAACCCCCTCACAGGTGATGCTCTAAAACAAGGATCCTCAGACTTGGATCAGTTATGAGAAGTGTAAACACTTCTAACCCGGAGGTACAGTGTTTACAATAACCATAAAAGATCCTCCTCTAATTCACCTCAGTTTCTGAAGGTCAATACTGAAGGTCATCCAGACTTAGCTGGCTTCCCAGATAGCCCTAGCACTACAGGAAATCTGTAGCACAGAGTTCTCAAGAAGAAACCCACATCTGAACCGTGTTTCATATTCCCGCACCAGACCGAAATGGAATGGGAAAGAACATGAACCACTCTAGCCTAGGTGTCACTCAGGTCCCAGGTATAGGACCTCGAATCTCAATAGAACACCCACCCACCAAAGCAACAAAACAGATCCAGCCAGCACAGTATGACAGTATGATATATATGTAAAGCTAAAAAGAAAGCAGATAAACAACTGTATGTAAAGCAAAAATAAATACAATACAAGCACAAATAGCACATAACACCCCAGTAAACACAAATCAAACAAGCGCTAGGAGGAACCCACAAAAAGAACCAGAAGCCCTGGTTACAGTATAAGGGTCCCCAGCAGAGTCGCCAAGCTGTCGCTCCCACTAAATGAAGCCGGGTCAAATAGGGTACAGACGCGAACGGTCGGCGAAAAGAGGATGTGAGAACACACAGGAGTGAACTCACAGGGAATGAATAGAGTCGCCAGCCAGGTATTTTTATCCCGAAGGAAAGGTAATGCTGCATAAACCTAGAAAGATATGGATAAGACGGTTGCGAACCAGAGAGACTGAGAAAGGGGGTTGGTTACAACCTGGGAAGGTATTAGCACCCAGATTGTCCGCCGTACTCGACGGGATCCACGCTTAAAAGATTTGTGTTTTAAAGGGGTAGTGTCAGTGCAATTTGTGTGTAAAAGAGGCTGGGAGAAAATGTACAGGTGTCAGTGTAGAGGAAGTGCAAAGTGTGATATATACAGTGTCAGTGTAAGAACTGGAATAAGATGCTCAAGAATATGAGGCTAAAAGAATGATACTAGAAAGAGGGGGAATATACAGAGACTTTTGTTCGATAACTGTTAAGTTATGCCTACGTATCCTCTCGTGCAATGAGGAAGTCAGAACACCGTAGTTCGACCCAAAAAGACTGAAAGGTGAATTGACTGATGAACTGCTTACTTGTCTATGCTCAAGTGTATGACCTGTCTGGCTCAGGTTCAAACTGTCTTGCATTAGACGGAAGAAGCAAGTTCTCGGTTATGAGAGAATGTGATGAGAAAAGAATCCCGGAGGAGACGATTATTGTTGTTTTGAGTTTTCAGTCTTTTATTGCTTTTGAAATTTGTCATAAGTTAATGAGATTAAGCCTAAACCAATGGATTTAGTAAACTCATCACATCTTCCCTCTGATTAGGGGTAATGAGAATACCTTAAGTGTGAAGTCAGCTTCTCACACTTAATCACCATGATGTAGGGTTAAGATCATTAACCTACTTGTGATTATTTAGATGTTTTTGGTGTTTTTGTTTAGTGTTGAGTAATGAGATTAAGCCATAATCAGGGATTAAACAGACTCATTACACCATCCTAATAGAAGGATAATAGATGAGAATGTTTAAGCTGAGGAAAGCTCCTCAACTTAATCCATGATTAGGGATTAAACTCATGACAAAACAAGCCTTTGATTAAGTGGATTTTAATTAATGGTATGATGATGAAGTGATTTTTAGGGTTTGTAAGACAACTTGAGGGGGACTTGTCCATTAACACTAGGGTTAGTCCTTCTTAACCAGTTAAGGAAGAATTAGAACCCTAATGCAAGGCCCAAGTTACAAGCTTGATGTCTTGATGATTATTAAGATGGATTGATTAAAGGAGTTAAACACATTAAGGGTTTAACACTTAGGATTAAAGTTATACACTCCATCCTAATAGAAGGATGCAGGCATAAGCTTAATCACAAAGCCTTAAAGCCTTTAGGGTTTAGTCCTTGATTATGGGGTGAGAAGAGAATACTCAATGAGACACAAAGGTAAAATCTAAATGGGGACTAATCAAAACCCTAATCATTGTCATGCTTGGTTGTTCCTAAAGTTTGTGAGGTTTGCAAGAGAAGTCTTCAAAGGAACCAACAGGGAACAGATGAATGGAGCAAGGAGAAGCAAAGTAACTTGCTTCATTCAAGAAGTCAAGTCACTTGAAGAAAGAAAGTAAGAAGAAAAAGAATGAGCAAGCTCAATCTCAAACACATAACAAAATGCAGCAAGGGTGCACAAAAGAGATGAAAAGAAAATGTGGGAAGTGAAGGCAAATTCACTTCTCAAAGTTGCTTACCACCTGAAAAGTTAGTGAAAGAAATGCAATGCCAAATGAAATGAAATGACATGAAGCAAATCAAAACCAGAAGCACATACATGATGTCAATGATTCTATGAGATGATGCAAACATGAAACAAAACATGGGGATGATCATACAAACTTATGGATGCAAATGAAGCAAGTTAAGAACCATGATCATACATGAAAAGTTATGAAGTGCAAATGGCATACAACATGGCAAATGCAAGATGTGATGATCAAACATGCTTACAATATGTCTTAAGATGTAAAATGAATCAAATGGATACATAAAATGCTATGGCAAGTCAAGGTATGCAAGCAAATGCAAGATGAATGCATATGGAAGCCCAATTTAGGGTTTATGATCAAAGCAACAAACAAAAACCAAAATCAGAAGCAAACATCAATATAAAAAATTGAAAATGCACTTAAAGGATCCCTAAACCTATACTAACTCACTGCCCAAAGGAGAAGTTCCAACTCTTAACCTAATTCAAATTAAGATTTTCCTAAATTTTTTAGGGTTTTTGAGGTTCCTTAACAAGAAAATTACCAAACAAAATGAAAATGAAAGATCAAATCATGGCCATTTAATCTCATATACTACATGCTAAACACAATGCAATGCAAAAAGAATCAAGGTCCAACTCTCAAGGGTTAGGCAGAAATGATTTTTTGAAGTTTGGATCAAAATAATGCATAAAAATGATTTTAATTCCATGCAAAATTCTCAAAATGCATCAAGATCAAAAAAGAAATTTGGTTTGAGGGTTGGACAATGTTTCTAAATGGTTTTAAATGTTTCATGAATTTTTTGGTGATTTTTAAATACCTAAAAGCATTTTTAATTAATTAATTCTCATTAATTAATTAAAAATAAGCTTTTAAATATTTAAAAATACTTTTTAGATGCAAAAAATAAAAATAAAAATGTTTTTGTGTTCTGAAATTAAATAATAACTTGTATAAAAAATTTCAGAATTTTTGAATGAATTTTACTATTTTTAAATAAATGTACAAATTAAATGGGAAAAAATGAAAATAAAAATAAATAAATGAAGAAGTAAGCAGATCTGAGGGCTGGTATTCAAACTGGGGTGAAATTGGTTGACTGGCGCGTCATCCAAGGGCTGAAGCTTATCCTGATTAAATTAACCTAATTATAATTAATTAAACTAATAAATGAGGATTAGGGCAAAATGGATGCATCTGGGCCATACAATCACGCGCCAAGTCAACGAAGTCAAGGGATCCAACGCTCAGCATTCAAACTACGCTAATGACAGGGATTAAACCCTAATTATTTTCAGGTGGCCGGAGAAGACCTCCGGTCATCTTCTCCGGTGGGAACCCCACCTGAAAATTCCTAAAACCTTCAAAACGTAACTAAAATGAAATCTAAAAGAACAGAAATCCTTCCCACACCTCACTGAATCAAAACCCTAACACAAACATCATTTATCTTTCCTCAATCCACTGAATCGAAACAAAACATTTTCTAGGGCAAAAATTCCAGAACACGATTAAACTCTCATCTCTCCACCATTTTCAAAACCAAAGACATCAGAGTGATCAGGGGAACATATAGAATCTATTTAAAACTTAAAAACATGTTTCTGGAAAAAATGTTCTTGAGCTACCTGAGTTTTGAAGCTTTCAGTTTTGCAACCTTCTGGCCTCTTTCCTTTGTGCAATCCAACCCTTTTAGTCCCCTGATGACATATTGATGCTTAGAAGGAGTTTGCGTTGGCTAGCTTGGGAGTTTGAACCAGTTCTGTTCAGGATGGTGTGAGAATCGTGTTCTTGATTCCTTGAGTTTCAGGTTGATTTTAGGGGTGCTTTGTGATCAAGGTGATGTATTGAGAAGGTTTATGAAGTTTGTCTTAGTGTTTGTGGCCTGTGTTGTATGTTTCGAATGCTTTTGCTTTTGGGAGTGAAAATGAGAATGTGTTCTTGTGGCTGGTTTCAGGCTGGCTCCTTGTGATGTTTAGCTTGCATTTGGTTTGTATAAACTAATCCTATTGGTCAGAAGATGTGACATGTCCTTTTGTGATAGGTATGGTTACTTTTGCAAATTGTCAACTTTGTGTAAGAGAAAGCATGGGTCATGTTCTAGCCAAGTACAAGGGGTGTGGGTTGCGCAGCATGAGGTGAGGAGAGGGCTAGGGTGGTTCAGCAACCAAGGCAGCAAGTGGATGAGGTGTTATGATGGATTTTGCAACTTGGTTCACTTTGGTTCTCATGAAAATATCTTGCTCCAAAGACCAAACAATATGAGAAACTCTTGGCCCATTCTGATTTTTAAGACTTGTGTGATGTTTGTGTAATGGTTTGACATCAATTAGAAGTCACAAATTTCCTTGATACAAGATTTTGCAAGTTTCCCATTTGGTGCATAACTTGAAATTTAGTGATTTTTGCCAACTTTGATGAACCATAACTTTTGATCCAAAATGAATTAGGTCATGTTCTTGTACTTTTTGAAAAGGGAAAGATCTATTCTACAACTTTCATGACCAAAGTTTTTCCATTTGAAGCTTTCTTGAATCAAAAAGTAGGGGTTGAAAAAGTTGCATAAAATGACATTTTCATTAAAAGTCAAACTTGCCCAAAAAAGTCAACTTTGCAAAAACTTCAAATTCTTGAATTTTGTGAACTTCCAACTTCTTCTATAATCAAATAAAGATCATACACACTCAAAATGATGAAGATCACCCCTTGGTTGGGTCATTGGGGGTCTCAGATGCCCTGATTTTGCACTGACTTGTCTGAAAAGTCAACTCTTGATTAGATGACTTCCCCATGGAATTTCTTCATGAAAATTGATATGAATACTCCCTATACCATATAGAGACCAATAGAAACAAGAATGACCAAAAAATTGGAGTTATGGCCTCTGAAACCAAAACCCTAATTTTAGGTCAACTGTGCAGTCAAGCCTGGCTCTGCTTCCATACAAATCCCAGTTCTTGTGATTCTTTGGCATTCTTGACTTTGGGAGGATGTAACATGATGTTTGAACACACATGGACCCCTTTTAAGTGATTGGTGGCCTTTGGAGTGGCTCAAGAAGCTCTTGGATTGCTCAGATCACAAACCCTAGATGCAGATGACTTTGAATCTATGCAGTGGATCAAAAATGTGATATGAGATGGTATGATTGTGTTTTATGCATATGAAATGATCACAAGCCATGGTGTGAATGGGTGAGGGCAAATTTGGGGTGTTTACACGGTTGAACCTAAAAGTCGTCCTTAAGGGACAAGAAAATAACGGTGTCTCAAAAAATAATAATAAACATTTCTTTGATTGATCAATCTTGTGTATACAATGAAAAATCACAAAAAGCCTTAAAACGATTGTCCGAATGAAAAGGGGGGAAAATTGATAGGAAGACCTAAGCCCAAAGCATAGTCGGAGAGGTTACCAAAATGAGGATTGAGGTCCGTGGTGTTACCGCGGTTCGGTGTTTTTACGATACTTTTATTGAGAGAGAAGTACTAAAAGTACCCTTCCGGTGACTTGGAACAAAACTCAAGTACGAGTATCCTCATTTCATCTCGAAAGTTTCAGTTGCAAATGGTTGACTTGTGCATTTATGCAAGCTTTTTGCTTGAGTACAAGCAAAAGTTCAAGTTTGGAGGAGTTTGATCGGTGATTTTGAGTCATATATTTCAAGCTATTTTAGTTGTTGGTTCTTATGTTTTTGTGTGTTTTTGAGTCTTGTGTTTATGTTTTTATTGTTATTCCCGTATGTGGCGAGCATGTTATTGGTTTATCGTTTCTACCGTTGGTGCGTTTAATTTGGTTGTTTTTAGTGTGTTTTTAGGCATTTAACAAACTGATGATCAGATACTAATGCAGTGGCGATCCGAGTGCAAGGAAACAAAGAAAAAGGGGGTCTCAGAAGCCTGACACGGGTGCCCGTGTCACCTGACACGGGTGCCCGTGTCACCTGACATGGCCCGTGTCTGAAGGTCAATGGAAGATAAGGCTTGACCAAAACTTGAGACAATGCAGAAGCATGACACAGGTGCCCGTGTAACATGACAAGACCCGTGTCATGACCCCCACTAAAGGTGTGCACATCTGAGGTCTCAGCAGCCTGACACGGGTGCCCGTGTCACACGACACGACCCGTGTCATGGCAACTGGATGAAATAATTCGTAATTTTTAATTCTTTTGTGCTGAGGGCAGTTTAGGCATTTCGAGTGCAAATTTGTAATCTGATACATTAGGCTGATGGTGACTGAGAGAAAACACTTTTACTTGGGTAATTTTTATGCTTGGGAGAGAACAAGAGATTGAGGGAGGAGAAGAAGGATCGATTAAATGCGAAAGAAATTGACGATCCAACCAATCCTTTGAATATTGTAATGTCTCTTTTCCTTGTTTATGTGATTTTCATTGTTTTGAACATGAGTGGCTAAACCCCCCCCCCCCCAATGCTAGGGGGTGTCCCTGAGATTCTTGTAATGATATTGAGTTTGATTTTATGAATTTCACTGCATTCTATATTCATTGTGTTGATTGATCCGATCTTATTATAAAAATCATATTGGAAAATGAGATTTTTAATCTTAGGTTAACAGTAGGTAGAAATGCCACCGTTGATGTTTTTCAATCAAAACTCTCAATCGGATATAACCAAGGAATTGGGATATCATATTTAACCGTAAAAACTTTCGATGTGCAAAAGCTTGGTATTCTTTCTATACAACCAAGGAATTAGGGTATAGAAGGAATACCAAAGGGTTTTTTCTTAGAGTAATCTTTTAAAAACTAGATTTGAAAGGTGGTAGTGTTTTAGTTGCAGTGTTATTTTAACGAATATAAATTATTTGTCATTATAAGAATTTCTCATACACCTTCCCTAGTATAATTCTCATATTTGTCATACGTGTTATTTTCCTAAATTTTATGTTCGCAAGTCATTTTATAATATCTAAAACCAACCCCATAGAACTTTTGTTCAATTGAAACAATTAAAAAACTTAATTTTCTACGCAGTCCTCGAGATCGATATTCGGGGAATTTTCCCTATTATTACTACAGTGGGCAAAAATAGTACACTTGATATTTTCCTATCACTTGCCAAGAAAATGTTTCAAAGGGTGAAGAAATGAAAGCTACTGCAAAAGAAAGACACAAACTGGATAAGAAAAGAAAAGAAGGGGGGAAAATGTAGGGAAAATAAAAGAGTGCTCAAACAGGCCCTACCTCGATGCCTACATACCTCATCTGGACATAAGGATCAGAGTTGCCGTAGTTCCCCTAACTAGGGAGGAAAATGGCTCGTGCTTTAAAAGCTTGAACTGCTTATGTCAATGCTCAGGTGTTGCAGGCTCGTCGGGCACAAGTGCGTTACCGTCTTGCAAAGAGACAAGTAGGAGCAAGTTCTTACATTGTGAGTGAGGGTGATGAGAAAAGAAGTCCCGAAGGAGAGACATTTATTCTTTGTTCAGGTCTTTTTAAGAAGTGTTTTATAGGTTTTTTGTATGAAGATGAGAGAGAGAGAGCACCAAAAGGATCTCAAAGGAAAAAGAATAAAAGGGGGGACTAAAAATCCTAAATGTTATTATGCATAGGAGTCCTAGATTAGTATAGTTTGAATTCTATCCTAATGAGGAAGAAGGAAAGAACAAAAGGAAGGAAGAAGAGGAGAAGAAGACGTTAGAAGAAAACTTACTTCTCTAAAGAAGTTAAGTTATTTCTAAGAGAGAGTGATGAAATTAAGAAAGAATAGCATAAGGCTAAGGCAATCACAACTTGAAAGTAGAAAGATATGAAGAAAGAAATTGTATGTGGGATGCCCTCCCACACACATGACTTACCAAAATCCCCTACAAAACAAAGGTTAGTGAACCACATAAGCATAAAGTGAAAATAAGAAGATTCAAACAATACACAAACCAAAGATGAAGGTCATAAACCAAACCATAACCATAAAGTCAGAACCTAAACCCTAGAGGGGACCTATAACAACTACCAAGCAAACCTAAAAGGATGGCATGGATGCCTTCCTCAAACTATGTTAGAAGGATGGAAGAAAGAAGCACCAAAAGTTACTTAAGAAGCAAGGCATCAAACAAAAAGCAATGGTCATGAGAAAATTAGAAAATTAGGTATCCAAAGACCACAACCAGAAGCAAACATAGTGTCCAAATGGCTCTCAAAAAATCGCAACAAAACTCCATCAAATGGTCGCACAAAGTCGCTAAAGAACAAATAACGAACTCGCACAAACATAACTTACAAAACTATGGATAAAATGAAATTAAAAATATAACAAAAATATTTTTATAATCTTTGTTGAGTCTTTAAAAATATGCAAAAACAATGGTGTGAAAATTTTACTTGAGGTGGAAGAAATAAATTTTACAAGTTAAGGTGTTAATGGGGAAATTGATCGAAAAAGGAATCAAAAGAAAATTCGAAATAAAAAATGAAAAAATATTAAAATGAAAAAATAAAAGCATACAAAATTTCTAAAATTAGTTAAGATGATAAAATAATTTTTGGGGGAATTTTCTAATGTGTTTTTGGTATTTTTTATGAATTAAAAATGAAACTATGTGAAAAAGAAATAAAAAAAAACAAAGAAAAAAGGAGGGGGTGTAAGCATAGTAAAAGGTTAGTTAAAAAAAGAGATTGAGATGAAGGGGGTGTGCGAATAGAAGGGAAAGGGGAGGCCCAAAACGCATAAGAGCTGAAGGATTATGGTGGAGTTGCGGTCAACGTTTTGACCTCTATCTGGAACGTTGATTCCAAGGACTTGTAATGATAATCGCATCTGACGGCTAGGAACGCAAGTGCACGGTGGTCTGGCGCACACAAAATTGGGACGAAGGTATCCTACCGGACGGTGACAAGTGTCACCGCCGGTGTGAAGGAAATCCAAAAAACTGCCATGGACTTATCCTTATCTCACTATCTTATCTCTTAATACCTCTATCACATTTATAAGAAACTTTAATACTCTTCTCAAAATCAAAACAAACAAAAAACAAACACAACAATAAAACTCACGGTCTCTCTCTCCCTAAGGCGCTGCGATCTTCTTCTTCATCCTACCTCACTAGAGAAGATCGGCGGTCGGCGGTGGCATCGTCGTCTTCTCCAGTCTTCCACCACCTCCAATCACAAAATCCGCAGCACAAACCCCCACTAAAATGCCTTTGTTAATCCAAAGCCAGAATCAAAAAACTCAAAAACTCACTAAAACAAATGGATCGAAGATAGTCCAACGATTTCAGTAAAGCTTACCTACCGGAGATAGTCCAACGTTTCTTCGAATCGGCGGTGACGAAAAAACCCAGAGGTGATGAATATTGAAGATGATGATGCAACGTCGCACTCGGTTCCTTGGATCTACGCCTTCTGTATACGTGTTTTCAACTATTTCTTCTTCAAATCTCTATGTGAACCTGAGTTGTTGCGATTGTGCTCTCGAAAGCCAACGTCAAATATGATTTGAATTCGTCACTGTATGGTTGTTGATCTTTTGCAAATTGTTGTTAAATATTGTAGAAGTTGAATTGATGATGATGAAGATTATCAATGAAGGCTTGCAATGATGAATAATTTTTGATGAAGAAGATGATTCTATTACGATCAAGAGCGATTAAAACTTATATTATTGATGAAGAATCCGATCGAAAAATGGTGATGAATTCTGAGTTTCTGCTACGGATGATGAAGAGGATGAATTCGGTTTTCTCTTGAATTGAAGTGTGATTGTTGTAATAATAAATAGTGGTTTTGCTGATGAAGGAGAGTGAAGGAAAAACTCAGTCGCAATGAGGAAGATAATTTTTTATTTTGGTTCCATTGGAGAATTCGGTTATGGTTCGAGATCCATCATAAATAATATTTGTTATCCTCAAGAAGAAGATTGAATTCTGCCTTTATTCAGCTAAATAGTTATGGAGCTTCCTTTTTTTTTGGTTTTTTCCTATTCTATTTTCCTCAAGAAGAAGATTGAATTGATACCTATTATCATGTGTTTTGGAGCTTCTTTTACCCCATATGAATTCAGTTGATGAAAGTGGCATGTGTTTGCTACCTGGCTTGTAAAAGTGCATGAGTGTGAGAGAAAACTTGCTTGGCTGCAGCGTGTACCTTGTGGCATGATGACTCATTTTTTGTTTCAATATTTTGCACAAAAGTCATGTGGGCTGAAAAAAATGAAAAATGTAATGGGCTTTAAAAATGATACACATGGGCCTGGGATGCTATTTACACATCAACTTATAATTGGATTAGGGAAAGGAAAACAATGGATATGAAAGTGAATTTGAAATGTATTAAAAAATGGATTAAAAAAAAGAAAATTTGGTAATTGACTTAAAGATGGAAATTGGATGGATAATAAGCGACCAAAATGGATAAAAAGAAAAAATAGCTATTATTTAAATGGTGATACAGAAAAAATATGAGTATTTGGAATTAAAAAATAAAATGGATAGAAATGGTTATTGAATATGGATAATCGAAAAAAAGTTAACGAGTAAAATTTGGAAAAATGAAAGAGATGGTGAAATAATGAAAATGATTTAAGCTCATGGAATATGGAAAATAAACTCGAAAGCTTGGTTTTGGATTAGCATTAATAGAATAAAATGAATCAGCCACCATCAATACACATATAGCCAGAAAACTCGATTTGCATTATCCCACAATCTCCGATACAATGAACACAAATGCTACTTCTCTTGAGACAAATCCTCTGAATCAATCAATCTCTGAGTCTCTGAACAAATAAACCCTGAATCACCTCGTATTCTCCTGAACTGTTCTTTGAGAAAATAAACCCTTACTTGGTGGCCAGAGAAACTTCACACATAACACCATTTGAACTTTAAAACACGCTGACTGAGAGATAACCACTGGCACATATAACTCGTAGTTGAAGAAATCCCTCGATAGTTTGACCAAGATTAGGTCAAACGTCCACATGAATTGAATTGTGAATTGAACAACCACACTTGAATTAAAACACTGCCAACTTATGATATGCTATGGGTGTTATGCTCCATTTTCCATGCGAAGATGCAATGCAAAGTATAGGAATGATATGCTAGATGCTATGAAAAAGAGAGGGCAAATTTTGGGGTGTTACAATGACTGATCACATGCCCTATGCTTCTAACTATGGATTTTATGCCTCATCTTTCTATGCAAAATATTAGGATATGTATGTTATATACTATGCTATATGATATGAAATGAGGGGGAAAATTTTGGGGTGTACAGCTACCCCTATTTAATCAACTATTAATCTGAAAAGGATGAGAGCATCGTCTATCAGACGTTCGAGATGAACTGTGATTAAATACCAAAAGAACCCAGAAATTTGCACTCTGCTGTAGAAGAAAATGATATGAACCCGACCAAGGAAAAAAAATGCTTGCAAACCCTAATGTTTTAAATAGTAACCCGTAACCATGAAACCCTTCTCATGTATCTTGCGTAGATATATGATGTTCAGAACAAATGACCCCTCTTCAAATAACCTGTGCGTCAGGTAAATGGTGCATAGGACAAACAGACCTTCTTCATATATCTTGCATAGATATATGGTGTTTAAGACAGATGAGCCCTCTTCACATATCTTGTGCGTCAGGTAAATGGTACTAAGACAGACGAGTCTTCTTCAAATAACATGTGCGTCAGAAAAATGACGGTGCAATTAAGTTTGTGGGATAGACATGCACAAATCAGGATAGACGAACCCTCTTCACATATCTTGCATAGATATATTGTGACTAATATAGACGAGCCTTCTTCAAATAACCTACACACTAGGTAAATGGTTTTTATGCATATGTTCTACTGAACTGTAACATTTTGACGTTTACTCCCACCGTCAGGACTTCAAACCTCTTCAACACATACGAGTATTGGATGATCATCAAGGAAAACACAAACGGGTGTCCGAAGTCAATAACAAAGACGAGTATCATATGACGATCTAAGAAACACCAACGAGTGCTCTAGGAAATAATATAGACGAGTATCAGCCACTGATACAGACGAGTACCAGACAATGATATAGACGAGCACTAGAAAAGTATGGTAAACCAACACAGATGAGTGAATGGGAAATAATACAAACAAGTATCAAAGGTATCACATCAAACGTATACGAGTGATTGAATAACAAAGCTAACACAAATGAGTGTTAAAACCGATACAGACGAGCATCATAGGATCATAAATAAACACAGACGAGTGCTTACCTCAATATAACACGAATAAGTGTTAAAGACGATACAAATGAGTGTTAAAGTTAAACGAGTCAATATAGAGAAGACAACAAACATAGACGTATGAATACAAGAATAACACATACGAGTGTTGAGCACGATACAAACGAATATCAAAGGGTTATAAACCAAGCACAAACGAGCGTTTAACAAAAGGCTAACACAGACGAGTGTTAAAAACGACACAGACGAGTATCCAAAAGGTATCAAATACAGACGAGTGAATGAAGCCAGAAAACAACACAACCGAGTGTTAAGGGTGATACAGACGGGTATCAGGGAAATATAAACCGAACACAGACAAGTGAACGAAACCAAGGAGTTAACTCAGATGAGTGAAAAGAATCATACAGACAAGCATCAAGAAATGATATAGACGAATATCAAGAATGATACAGACGAGTATCAAAAGAATGCTGGATTTAACTGAAGACTCTGCAGGGGATAATTCTACTTGAAATTCTGTTGGGGATGAGAATATTCTGAATAACATTCTGTTGAGGAACGACCTCCAAATATTCTGACAATACTTGATTCCAGTTAAGGAATGTGAACTATCTTCATTCACTTGTTACATTTGTAAACACCCCAAATTTTCTCTTACTAATTTCACACCATGGCTTGTGATCTTCCATATTTTCATTAGTTTAAGCATACCATCTCATATTGCATATTTGTTTCATCTGCATGGTTCAAGTTCATCTGCATCTAGGGTTTGTGATCTGAGCAATCCAAGGATCCATCTGAGCCACTCCAAAGGTCTCCAATCACTCCAAGAGGGTCCATGTGTGTTCAATCATCATATTATATCCCTCAAAGATCAAGGAAGTCAAGAAATCACAAGAACTTGGAAAGCATGGAAGCAGAGTTAGGGTTTCACTGCACAGATGACCTGAAATTAGAGTTTTGGTTTCAGAGGCCTCAACTCACAAATTTTTGGGCCATTCTTGTTTCTATTGTTCTTAGGATGTTATAAGGATCATATGTACCAAGTTTGATGAAGAAATTCATTGTGGAAGTCATCTGTTCATGGGATAACTTCTTGAGCAAGTCAGAGCAAAATCAGGGCATCTGAGGCCCCCAACAATGGAACCAAAGGGGTATTTTCATCAAAATGAAGTTATATGATATTTATTTGATCATTGAAGTGCTTAGAAGTTCACAAAATTAAAGAAATTTGAGCTAAACCAAAAGTTGCCAAAAATGGAAATGACTTGTAATGGAAACTTTCCATTTTGGGAAAGTTCTTCAACCTCCTCTTTCTCAACCAAACATGCTTCAAATGAAAAATTGTTGGTCATGAAAGTTGTAGATTGGATCATTTACTTTTCAAAAAGTACAAGAACATGTCCTAATTCATTATGGAACTCAAGTTATGGCTTTGCAAAGTTGGCAAAAATCCTATAATTTTCACTTTCACACCAAAGAGGATTTTTTGCAATTTCACATACCAAGCCATTTTGTGACCTCTAATCAACCTCTAAGCATCATATAAACATAATACAATTCATTGTGATCAGAATTGCCCAAGGAATCACAAGTTTCTATGACTTGCATCACAAGAAATCACAAAAGGGGCAAATTGCATAACACTTGCAAAACCTATGAAAGCCATGCCTCTAAGCCATCCAGCTGCATAAAATGAATCCCATGGCTCTCCTTGATCAATGCTGAACCAGGACATGCCATAAAACAGCTTCTACATGAGCCCATACCTCAAGTACACAAGTTGTTGACTTTTTGCAACTTGCCTCATACCAATCACCACAGGCCACCACCCACTTTCTGACCTATCAAGACATGTTATGTGGACTCAAAGCAAGCTACTTCACATAACATTGGAGCTCAGAACCTCTCATAAGCCAAATTTCATAAAATCACCTTCAACCTTCAAGCTTTCGATTCTCTCTGTCCAGCCACTCAAACCTCAAACAAACTTCACCATTCAACTCACCATCATCAATAGAACCTTTCCCAACCATCAAACAAGCCTGAAACCCCACAAACACAAAACACAATTTTAGACCAGTTGAGGTGCAACCACTCAAACCAGCTCATTTCAACTCATTCAAAGTCTTGCAACATCATCAGGGGATCAAGTGGAGGCCATTTGCACAAGAGAGAGGTCCAGATAGCTCAAACTGAGAAAGCTCAAGCTCAGGTATACCTCATGAACTATTTTTCCAGAAATGCTATTTTAAGTTCTTAAATTGTTCCTTGTGTCTCCCTGATCATTGTGATGTGCTTAGTTTTAAAAATGGTTGCGTATTAGGAATTTCATGGCTGTCTGAAAGTTTTGTCATTTTTATGTTTTTCTTCGAATCTTGAAAATGATGAATGAGAAATGTGTTTTGATGCTTGATTCGTGCTTAGGGTTGTTAGATGATGTGATCTGGAGCTTTAGAGCCCTGAAAATAGCCTAGGGAAGAATTTTGATGTTTGGGGTCACCGGAGAAGATGACCGGAGCTTGCTCCGGTCACCTGAAAATAATTAGAACCCTAATTAGGGTTTAGTTGCCCAGTTTGAATTCTGGCCGTAGGATGGTGATTAGCGCGTGAATGTATGGCCTGAATCATTTCAGTTAACCCTAATTTCCATTTAATTAATTTAATTAGGTAATTAAGCCAGTTTGAATCCTGACCACTAGATTGCGCGCGCAGTCAATGTTTCTCTCCCCAGTTTGAATCTCATCCATCAGATTGGATTACTTTCCATTTAAATTGATTTTATTTTCATTTTATTCCATTTTCTTGCATAATTATTTTAAAATATCAAAACTTATCAAAAACATTTCAAACTTTGCATTTCTGATTCAAATATGTTTCTTCACCCAAAAACATTTTTATTTTTATTTTTTGCATTAAAAAATCATTTTAAAAATATTTAAATGTTTATTTTAATTAATTAATGGAATTTAATTAATTAAAATACCATTTAGGTTTCCAAAAATCACAAAAAAATTCACATTGCATCTTAGGACATTTAGAAACATTGTCAAACCATTCATACAAATTTCTTTTTGGTTTTGATCCAATTTTGACATTTTTCTTGAATTTAGGGTTCATAAAATTCCTTTTTTGGAACCCTAACTTTGAAAATTCTTTTCTGCCTAACCATGAAGGGTTTGACAATGATTCTTTTTGCATTGTTTTCCATATAGCATGTAGATTCTAGGATATTTTTGTCATGAATTTATCTTTCATTTTCAAATTGATTTGCATTTTTCCTCTTAAGGTACCCAAAAACCCTAGTTAACTTAGAAAAATCATAACTTCTTTTAGGTTAAGAGTTGGACCTTCTCCTTTGGGGTGTGATATCATATGGGGTTAGGGTTTGTTTGAGCTCATTTGAATTTTTTTATCATGTGAATTGCTTCTGTTTTGACCATTTGCATCTCATCCTTTCATGTAACCCTAACTTTGCATCCATACTTGCATCTTACATTGCATTGCATGAACATGTGAACTTGCCATGACATTCTAATCACTTGTATGCCATATTAGACATCTTAATACAGTGCTTGAACATTGATTGGTCATTCATTTATACATTTGCCATGCTTTGCATCCATTTCATTTCATAAACATCCATGTGTTTTCATGCTTCCCACATGCCTTATATACATTCATTCTCTTGTATGATCACATATGTGTACCTTTGTATGCTCTCACATCATCTCATAACATCATTTGCATCATGTGTATGCTTCTGGTTTTGGTTTTTACCTTTGCATATGCTTCATTCCATTTCACTTCTTTCCTTATGCATATTGTGCTAGCATTTCAGGTGGTAAGTTAACTTGAGAAGTGAATTTGCCTTCACTTCTCATTGCTCTTCATCTTCTTCATATGCATCCTTGCTGCATTTTTCTTTGCCTTTGAGTGAGCTTGCTCATTCATGTTCATTTCTCACTTTCTTTCTCTAGGTCACTTATCTTCTTCAATGAAGTAAGTAACCTATTCATTTGTTTCTTCCTTCTTTCATCTGCTTCTTCCATTGGTGGCTTCTCTGAAGATCTCTTTTAAGCCTCACAAACCATAGGAACATCCAAGCATGACAATAATTAGGGTTGTGATTAGTCCCCCTTTAGTTTTCACCTTTGTGTCTTCTTTGTGTCTCTCTTCTCATCTCATCAGTAGAGACTAAACCTTTAAGGCTTTAGGACTTTAGAATTAGGGTTATGCCTACATCATTCTCTTAGGATGGAGTGTATAACTTTAATCCTAAGTGTTAAACCCTTAATTTGTTTAAACCTCTTAATCAATCCATCTTAATAATCACTAAGACATTAACTTGTAACTTGGGCCTTGCATTAGGGTTCTAATTCTTCCTTTATTGGTTAAGAAGGACTAACCCTAGTGTTTAAAGGACAAGTCCCCCTCAAGTTGTCTTACAAACCATAAAACTCATTTCTTAATCTTACCCTTAATTAAAATCCACTTCAATAAAGGCTTGTTTTGTCATGAGGTTAATCCCTAATCATGGATTAAGTTGAGGTATCTTCTTTAGCTTAAGTGTGCTCATCTATTATTCTTCTATTAGGATGGTGTAATGAGTTCACTAATCCTTGATTATGGCTTAAACTCATTACTTAACACTAAACAAAAACCCAAAAACATCTAAATAATCACAAGTAGGTTAATGATCTTAATCCTACACCATCATGGTAATTAAGTTGAGATGTTTATCTCATACTTAAGGTATTCTCATTATCCCTAATCAAAGGGAGGATATAATGAGTTTACTAACCCTTGGTTTAGGCTTAAGCTCATTAACTTATGACAAACACCAAAAACAATAAAAAACTGAAAACACAAAAAACAAACAATAATCGTCTCCTCCGGGATTCTTTTCTCATCATCTTCATTCACAAACGAGAACTTGCTTCTTCCGTCTAATGCAAGACAATTAGCACTCGAGCCAGACGAGTCATACACTTGAGCATAGGCAAGCAAGCAGTTCACAAGTCAATTTATCTTTCAGTCTCTTTGAGTCGAACTACGGTGTTCTGACTTCCTCATTGCACGAGAGGATACATAGGCATAACTTAACTGTTATCGAACAAAAGTCTCTGTGTCTTCCCCCTCTTTCAGCATTCTTCTTAAGCCTCATTCCTGAGCATTTCACTTCACCTTCTTGCACTGACACTTGTATATTCTCTTCCAGCTTTTGTACACAGATTACACATACACTACCCCCTTCAAACACAAATCTTTTAGGCGTGGATCCCGTCGAGTACGACGGACAATCTGGGTGCTAATACCTTCCCAGGTTGTAACCAACCCCCTTTCTCATTTTCTCTGGTTCGCGACCGTCTTATCCATCTTTTTTCTAGGTTTATGCAGCATTACCTTTCCTTCGGGATAAAAATGCCTAGCTGGCGACTCTATTCATTTCATTTCATTTTCTCCTTTCGCCGACCGTTCGCGTCTGTACCCTATCTGACCAGGTGTCTTATCGGGGGAGCGACGGCTTGGCGACTCTGTTGGGGAGCTTGGCTGCAACCAGGGATTCTGGTTCTTTTTGTGGGTTCCTCCTAGCGTTTGTTTGATTTGTGTTTACATGGGTGTTATGTGCTACTTGTGCTTATTTGTTTATTGCTTTATTTATTGCTTTCTGTACAACTTTATTTATTGCTTTCATTTACAGTTTTTTATGCATTTCATACTGTCATTATCATATGCTGGATCTGCTGTTTCCTTGGTGGGTGGGGTATCATTGAGTGATTAAGGTCCTATACCGGGGACCTGAGTGACACATAGGCTAGAGTGGCTTCATATTCTTTCCCATTCCATTTCGGTCTGGTGCGGGAATATGAAACACGGTTCAGACGTGGGTTTCTTCTTGAGAACTCTGTGCTACGGATTTCCTGTAGTACTAGGGCTATCTGGGAAGCCTGCTAAGTCTGGATGACCTTTTATGACCTTCAGCATCTGAGGTGAATTAGAGGAGGATCTTTTATGGTTATTGTAAACACTGTACCTCCGGGTTAGAAGTGTTTACACTTCTCATAACTGATCCAAGTCTGAGGATCCTTGTTCTAGAACATTACATGTGAGGGGGTTGGGATGTTTACAGGTTTGCAGGAACCCTTGGCCCCATCATAGCTTGTTACTAGATTTGTTAAGGTTGTATTGTTTGGACACTTCTTGTGATTACCCCGGACTTGTGACTCTTTATTTGAGTCCCCCACCTGGTTACTGGTTTTCTGAGCCTCCATCCGGACTTATGAACATACGTGGACCCTATCAAGGCAGATAACAGATCCAACACTTGATTACAAACCCTTTGCATATCATTCTGCATACATCATTTTGCATCATTTAACATTTTCTTATTTGTTTTATAGGGTATCCACCTTATTATCTTTGGTTTGGTTTTGACCCATTCTGCTGCTTAGACTCCTTTAATTATCTTCTCCAGCACCTTCATCAGTTTGTCAGAGACTCTCCTCCAGTTGACTTCATCAGTCTTCAATAGTTACCTTCATCAGGGTTTATCTGAGCTTCTTCACCAGCATCCGTTATCATCATGGACACTTCCAAGAAGAGCAACATCAAATACCACTTCTTTGAGCCCACCCTGACAGGCATCAGACAGATCCAATCTCTCATTACTCCTGATCATGTCCCACCATTCAGAGAACATTATGGAGGAATATAGGACATGATCATGGACCTGGATGCATCCCAGAGGAGCATGATCCATACTTGCTTGCCGTTTTATGAACCTCCTCTCAGATGCTTCACATTCCTTGATTTTCAGTTGGGACCTCTGCTAGAAGCATTTTCCATGTTGTTAGGAGTTCCTATCAGGAGAGGGATTCCTTTCAAACCTGAGATGATTGCTCCAAAGAATGAAGACATAGCCAGTGTCACTCCCAAAGATTTGCATCCCGGTACAAGCGCGAACGGTCGGCGAAAGAGAAGAAATGAATAGAGTCTCCAGCTAGGCATTTTTATCCCGAAGGAAAGCTAATGCTGCATAAACCTGAGAAAAGATGGATAAGACGGTCGCAAACCAGAGAAACTGAGAAAGGGGGTTGGTTACAACCTGGGAAGGTATTAGCACCCAGATTGTCCTTCGTACTCGACGGGATCCACGCTTAAAAGATTTGTGCTTAAAGGGGTAGTGTCAGTGCAATCTGTGTATCAAGTCTAGAAAAGAATGAAAGTGTCAGTGCAAAAGAAATGTGAAGTGAAATAAAAGAGTGTCAGTGTAAGAACAGGAGTGCAATGCTCAAGAATATGAGGCTTAAAGAGTAATGCTGGAAGAAGGGGGAATATACAGAGACTTTTGTTCGATAACAGTTAAGTTATGCCTACGTATCCTCTCGTGCAATGAGGAAGTCAGAACACCGTAGTTCGACTCAAAGAGACTGAAAGATGAATTGACTTGTGAACTGCTTACTTGCCTATGCTCAAGTGTATGACCTATCTGGCTCAGGTGCTAACTGTCTTGCATTAGACGGAAGAAGCAAGTTCTCGTTTATGAATGAAGATGATGAGAAAAGAATCCCGGAGGAGACGATTATTGTTTGTTTTTGAGTGTTCAATCTTTTATTGCCTTTTGATGTTTGTCATAGGAAAATGAGCTTAAGCTTAAACCATGGGTTAATAAACTCATCACATCCTCCCTCTGATTAGGGGTAATGAGAATACCTTAAGTATGAAGTAAGCACCTCACACTCAATCACCATGGTGTAGGATTAAGATCATTAACCTACTTGCATTTACTTAGATGTTTTTTGGAGCTTTTGTTTAGTGTTAAGTAATGAGTTTAAGCCATAATCAAGGATTTAACGAACCCATTACACCCTCCTAATAGAAGGATAATAGATGAGAACATTTAAGCTGAGGAAGGCTCCTCAACTTAATCCATGATTAGGGATTAACCTCATGACAAAAAAGAGCCTTTATTAAAGTGGATTTTAGTTAATGATAAGATTACGAAGTGGGTTTTATGGTTGGTAAGACAACTTGAGGGAGACTTGTCCATTAACACTAGGGTTAGTCCTTCTTAACCAGTTAAGGAAGAATTAGAACCCTAATGCAAGGCCCAAGTTACAAGCTTATTGTCTTAGTGATTATTAGATGAATTGATTAAAGGATTTAAACACATTAAGGGTTTAACACTTAGGATTAAAGTTATACACTCCATCCTAATAGAAGGATACAGGCATAACCTTAATCACAAAGCCTTAAAACCTTTAGGGTTTAGTCCTTGATTAATAGATGAGAAGAGAAGACACAAGGATGACACAAAGGTAAAACTAATGGGGGGACTAATCAAACCCTAATTATGGTCATGCTTGGTTGTTCCTAGGGTTTATGAGGCTTGCAAGAAGATCTTCAAGAGAGCCATCAAGGAAGAAGCAGGAAGAAGGAAGGAGAAGCAGAAGAAGCAAGACAACTTACTTCAATTAAGAAGATAAGTTGCTTGAAGAAAGAAGGAGGAGAAGGAGCATGAATGAGCAAGCTCACTCTAATTCACAAGTAAAATGCAGCAATGAATGCAAAAGAAGAGATGAGAAGAGATTATGAGAAGTGAAGGCAAATTCACTTCTCAAACACTTACCACCTGAAAAGTTAGCAACAAGAAATGAAATAAAGTGAAAATGAGATGAAAAGATGAAAGCCAAAGTCAGAAGTATAATCAGGATGTAAATGATGCTATGGGATGGTATGAAAGCATGCCAAGAGATGAGGATGTTCATACAAGGGATGGGAATGCAGATGAGACATGAAAGGAGGCATAAAAGTTCATGAAAACTTATGAAATGCCATGGATGCATAACATGGAAAATGGATGATGCAATGATCAAACACGAGTCTAATGTGTCCTAAGATGTCTTATATGTCATTTGGATTCTCAAAATGTCATGGCAAGTTCATGTATGCAAGCTTATGCAAGATGGATGCAAATGAAGGCAAAAATTAGGGTTTACATACAATATGCAATGCAAAATTCAAAATCAAAAGAATATGACATGATAAAAAATTGAAAATGGAATCAAAGGTACCCTAGACCCATATGGTATCCCATCCCAAAGGAGGAGACCTAATTCTTAACCCTAAGGAAGTTATGATTTTCCTAAGTTTGCTAGGGTTTTAAGGTACCTCTCAAGGAAAAAATGCAAAACAAATAAAAAATGAAAGATAAATTTATGCCAATTTTATCCTAGAAACTACATGTTATGTGGAATTCAATGCAAAAAGAACCATTATCAAACTCTTGATGGTTAGGCAGAAAAGATTTTTCTAAGTTATGGTAAAAAATGTTGATTTTTAAGAACCCTAAATCCAAAGAAAATGTCAAAATGGATCAAGAACCAAAAAGAAATTTGTATGAATGGTTTGATAATGTCTCTAAATGTGTCAAGATGCAATGTGATTTTTAGAAACTTAAATGGTATTTTAATTAATTAATTTCCATTAATTAATTAAAATAAACATTTAAATATTTTAAAAATACAAATTTTATGCAAAAAATAAAAATAAAAATGTTTTCTGGATGAGAAAAATATTTAAAGTCATGATGCAAAAAATAAGAATTTTTAGATGCATTTTGCTATTTTAAATAAAATGATCAAAGAAATGCAAATAAAATGAAAAAAAATTGATTTAAATGAAAAGTCAACAGATCCAAGGGCCATGATTTAAACTAAGGACGCGGGAATTGACTAGCGCGCGCATCTGGATGGTTGATATTCAAACTTCACTAATTACACAATTAAACCCTAATCTGAACCCTAATGACTCTCAGGTGACCGGAACAGTGTTCTGGTCATCTTCTCCGGCCAGCCTCACATTCAATCTCTCTCAATACGTAAAACCAAACTACCAAACTCTCCAGAAATGATCCCCAACAAGAATCAGCCATCAAACAACATTTATTTCACATGAACAATGAGATTCGAAGCAAAACGGAAAATCTTTCAGAAATTTCAGAAGCTTCATACATGCTTAAACGGAATCATTTTCAAAACCAAAAGGTGCAGTGTGATAAGTGAAGCATGGAGAACCATCTAAGAACTTAAGAAATCATTTCTGGAAATTTTGTTCTTGGTGATACCTGAACTGAAGCTTTCGAAAATGGTACTGGCTGGCTGCTTCTTTGCTTCAAATCAACTCCAATGATCCCCCTGAAGAGTTTGTGATGCTTGGTTGGAGTTTATATGGCCTCTATGTGAAGTTGGCTGAAGCTCAGTTCAAGAAATGTGAAAATAGTGTTTTTGATATGGGGTGTTTCAAGGCAAAATGAAGGGTGAGAAATGATCAGTGATGAATGGTGGAAAAAGTTTGGAGGTTTGTTGGCTGAGTTATGAAATTCGAAAGCTTTTGCAAGTCAGGGTGATTTTGTGTATGCTGTGGATTCTGAGGTTTCAGTTTGTGTTGTGTGGTGTGTTTTTTTGCTTGAGGTCCACATATCAATCCTTGATAGGTCAGAGAGTGGGTGGTGGCCTATGCTGATTGGTATGGGGAAAAATGCATAAAGTCAAGAGTTAGTGTACTTGGGGTATGGGCAAGTGGCAGGCTGGGATTTGGGTATGGATGTGCGCAACAAAGATCAAGGAAGGCTATGAAATTGGTTTTGAGGCAATTCAGCATGTGGGAATAAAGTTATGGGGTGTTTTGCAATTATGTGAAGTTTTGGCCCCTTGGAGAAATCTTGATGATCAAGGCATGAAACTTGAAAATTCTTTGGGCAATTCTGAATTATAGGTCATGTACTATGTTTGTGTAATGGTTAGAAGTGTGTTTGAAGTCACAAAATGTTTTGGCAAGTGGTTTTGCAAGTTTCCCTCTTTGGTGCATAAGTGAAATTTTGTGATTTTTCCAAACTTTGCAAGGCCATAACTTGAGTTCTATGATGAATTAGATCAAGTTCTTGTACTTTTTGAAAAGGGAATGATCCAATCTACAACTTTCATGACCAAGAATCTTTCATTTGAAGCATTTTTGAATCAAAAAGAGGAGGTTGAAAAACTTTCCAAAAATGGCAAGTTTGCATTACAAGTCACTTTCTCAAAATGGCAACTTTGCAAATGGCTTGAGATTCTTCAATTTTGTGAACTTCTAACTTCTTCTAAGATCAAATAAAGATCATAGAACTTCATTGTGATGAAAATACCCCTTTGGTTCCATTGTTGGGGGCCTCAGATGCTTTGATTTTGCACTGACTTGCTCAAGAAGTCATTTATTGATCAGATGCCTTCCCCATTGAATTTCTTCATGAAAATTGATATGCATGATCCTCACATCATATAGAGACCAATAGAAACAAAAATGACCAAAAAATTTGGAGTTATGGCCTCTGAACCAAAACCCTAATTTTAGGTTATCTGTGCAGTTAAACTTGGCTCTACTTCCATGCCTTTCTCAGTTCTTGTGATATTCTGGCTTCCTTGATCTTAAGAGGATATAATATGATGATTGAGCATACATGGAACCTATTGAGATGATTGAAAACCTTTGGAGTAGCTCAGATGGCTCAGGGATTGCTCAGATCATAAACTCTAGATGCAGATGACTTTGAACCAATGCAGTGAAGCAAAAATGCAATATGAGATGATATGATATGATTGAACTTATGCACATGAAAAGATCACGAGCCATGGTGTGAACTTAGTGAGGGAAAATTTGGGGTGTTTACAGCTGCCCCTATTCAAGCATGAGTTAGTTGTGTAGTATGTAAGCGACGACTTAACAGGCAAACAAGATAACTTGTGGTTGAATACCAAAGATAGTCCAAAATTTGCACTCACTGGGTATGAAGAAGAAAAGGGATATAGATAGTAAAAGAAAATAAATTATGATTATAAGGTACGGGCGACGAAAGACGACCGTCGAGCAGAGGACGACTGCTGGCGATGGAGCAATGACGGGGACGACCGACATGCTGGGGAAATGAAGGATTATGATGGGGACGACCATCAGGCAAAGTAACAAAATTCTATGGGGATTAAAGGTAAAGGCAATGATGGGGACTACCATCGGGTTAATGAAATAAATGATGAGGTACGGTCATCAAAGGTGAAAGACGATCACCTAGCAGGGGACGACTGCTCCGTTGGGGAGAAAGATGAGGGACGGTCATCTAAGGTGAAGGACGATCACCTGGTAGGGTACGGTTGCCAAAAGTATCACGACATAGGGTGAATGCCGGATAGAAAAGGTCGACGATGGGGACGGTCATCGGATAATCATGATGAAGGACGATCATCAAGTGGTGAAGGACGATCACCTAGCAGGGTACGGCTGCTCTCGGAGTTTATCATGACATAGGACGAATGTCAGATAACAAGATCAACGATGGGGACGGCCATCAGATAAAAAGTGATGAAGGACGATCATCAAGAGGTGAAGGACGATCACCTAGCAGGGGACAGATGCTAAAATATCACGACATAGGACGAATGTCGGATAACAAAGGGTTCCAATAATGGAGACTCCACTGGGGGAATGTTGAAGGACGATCATCAAAAGGTGAAGGACGATCACCTGGCAGGGTACGGCTGCCGGAAGTATCATGCCATAGGACGGATGTCAGATAAAAGGGAAATAATTTATTGGGATTTGCTGGGGACTCTTTTGGGGAATGGTAGATATAGACGAGTATCTACATTCAAGAGATGAAAGGTATAAGTGTTTGGCACTATGTATAGATTAAAGATGCGGACGAGCATCCTTAAGACTATGATACGGACGAGTATCAATAGAAACAAAAGCTGACGCATGTTCAGAGATAGTGATACGGACGAGTATCTGTTGTGAGTAAAAGTATGATTGAGTCACAGACGAGTGTTCAACTCACTGGGGAGAGTATGATACGGACGAGTATCATAAAGGGAAGTGTACAAGTTATAAGAGATATTCTGAAGATCTGAGGGGATAGGATGACATGGACGGGTGTCGGGGGAAGTGTATTATAAACAAGTGTTCAGACAACTGTGCTAGGGATAGGTGACACGGACGGGTGTCAGGAGAGTGTATTAATATGTTTTTGTGAGTGCAAAGGGGACACTTTGGCTTTCTGCTGGGAATATGACACAGACGAGTGTCAAGAGGTGTCTTGTTATGTATAAGTATCTGCTTGTAGAAAATATTATGGTGACTTCCTGGGGAAAGATGACACGAACGGGTGTCCAAAGGAGCAAGTATTTGTATCTTGGGAATTACAAAGAAGATGCTTTGACAATCTGCCGGGGAATTTGAGTGGTATTCTGTATGTTGTTGACGGTATGTCAGTATTCACAGGTGCCTGATTCAAAACATGGCTTGTGATTATGTAATATGTTTGATTTTTGCCGTAATGCTCCGTATTAGACGAAATGCTATGCTCTGGGGGAAATATGATGCGAATGTTATGTTTATGCAAAGATACCAATCCGGGATTCGGATCCCGTTGCTGTGAAGATCTCTGACTGATCTGCTTTGAAAGAATATTCCAGCTGGGGGAAAAGATCATTGGCAGATCTGATAAGATGTATGGCTGCTTGGGGAAACAAGTCACTGATAGACCTATCTTGGTAATGAAGAGCCCAACTGGGGTCTTGTGGAAGCTTCCGTCACTTTGTTGTGAGATCTTCATTGCTCTTCTGGATAGAGGGTGAAACTCTGTGGGGAGATGGTTCCCTGTCTAACACTTGGCTGGGGAGGAATGATCACTGAACGATCTTCCTAGAGATATCTGTGGGGACCTTGCTAAGGAGGATGAACTTAGTTGGGGAAATGAGCCCCTCCTGATGCTGCTTTGAAGAAGATGCTGGGAAAGAATGCTTTGGCAACTTCGCTGGGGAAAACATTCCAGATATTGTCTGGAAGAGGTGCTGAGGACATAATGATCTGGCAACCTGCTGGGGAGAGGTTTTCATGCCCCATGTTGTGTGTCGAATACCTGCAATCCTGTTATGACAAAGAAACATACATGTATCCTGAGGTATCCCTTACTGGATTCCATCATAGGAGTTTAGACACTACCGGGAGCAAATATATTACCTGTAAGCATGTAATTTAGAAGAGACACATCTGTATTTATGCAATCAATATTTTAAAGACATCAAACATTTTTTGCAAAATGAAAGTAAAATGTACGAAACTAAGTGTGACTGAAAATCTGATTTTATTAATTTGTGTGCCCTGAATCGGCAAGTACAGTCAAAGAAACAGATCCCCTGAAATGAGGAGATTGTTACAAATTGAGAAACAAAAAGATGCTGGCAATGTTGATGACGCTTCAGCGTGCTTCCCTTTCGCTATGACTTGTATGACATTGACGTTCTTCTCATCCCGCTTTCTGAAGACGGCTGATTCTGACCGATGCTTTAACCTTTCGAAGTTTGCCATGTTGTGAGTGACACAGACGAATTCAGAATGCAGTTGTTCGCTTATTCCCTAATTTTGCGTGGATCACCCTTTCGGGTTTTCAATCCACCGGGATACCCCTTTTTGCCTGAGCTGTCCAATGTGGATTTTCAACTCAGCGGGTGTACATTTTTTTATTTATTTTCCCTTATTTTTGCCCGAGTCTTTTATTCTGTTTTTGACTCGCCGGGACGCCCTATTTTTTCCTGGACTTACATTCTGTTTTTATGTCCAGCGGGTCATTTTATGCGAAGTATTTTTTAATTGCATCTGAATTCATAGGGGACAAGAAATCTTCATCATCCATAGTGCTGAGCATCAGTGCTCCACCAGAGAATACTTTCTTCACTATGAACGGACCATTGTAAATCAGAGTCCATTTGCCCCTGTGGTCTGTATGAGGAGGGAGGAGTCTTTTCAGCACAAGATCTCCTACTTGGTATTCTCGAAGCCTGACTTTCTGATCGAAGGCTTTCTTCATTCTTTTCTGATATAACTGCCCGTGACAGATTGCAGCTAATCTCTTTTCTTCAATCAGATTCAGTTGATCGTATCGGGATCGGACCCATTCTGCTTCATTCAGCTTAACATCCATCAATACCCTCAAGGAGGGAAATTCAACTTCAACAGGTAGGACTGCCTCCATGCCATACACAAGCTGATACGGTGTTGCCCCAGTGGATGTTCTAATTGACGTACGGTACCCATGCAAGGCGAATGGTAGCATTTCATGCCAGTCTTTGTAGGTGACCACCATCTTCTGCACAATCTTCTTGATATTCTTGTTAGCTGCCTCTACAACACCATTCATATTTGGCCTGTAAGGAGAAGAATTGTGGTGTTGGATTTTGAAGTCCCGACATAGCTCTGCCATCATTTTGTTGTTTAAGTTGGAACCATTATCAGTAATGATTCGCTCGGGCACTCCATACCGACAAATGATGTCTCTCTTCAGGAATCGGGCTACCACTTTCCTAGTGACATTTGCGTATGAAGCTGCTTCAACCCACTTGGTAAAATAGTCAATGGATACCAGGATGAATCTGTGGCCATTTGAAGCAGTCGGTTCAATCTTGCCAATCATATCAATGCCCCACATAGCAAAGGGCCAGGGTGAAAACATCACATTCAAAGGATTCGAAGGCACATGCACTTTATCTGCGTAGATCTGGCATTTATGGCATTTCCTGGCATACACACAACAGTCTGAATCCATTGTGATCCAGTAATAGCCTGATCTTAGCAGCTTTTTAGCCATAATATGCCCTCCAGCATGGGTACCAACAGATCCTTCGTGCACCTCGTGCATCAACAAGTCTGCCTCTGTTTTATCAACACATCTGAGAAGTACCATATCAAAGTTTCTCTTGTACAAGGAACCATCAGCATTCAGGAAGAAACTACCAGCTAGCCTTCTTAATGTCTTCTTATCATTGGATGATGCCCCAGGTGGGTATGTTTGATCCTCCAAGAAGCATTTGATGTCATAAAACCAAGGCTTATCATCTTTAGCAAAGTCTGCAGAGAACACGTATGCTGGTCTGTCAAGTATGGATACTGAAATCCGAGGTACAAAGTTGGCAGCTTGAACTTTGATCATGGAAGAAATGGTAGCCAGAGCATCTGCAAACTGATTTTCATCTCGAGGGATATACTCCAGCTTGACTGTAGTGAAGAAAGTTAGTAATCTCCTCGTATAATCTCGGTAAGGAATCAGATGCTCCTGGTGAGTGTACCATTTGCTGTTGGTTTGATTGATTACCAGAGCTGAATCTCTGAATACAGTCAAAGTCTTGATCCTGAGGTCAATGGCTTCCTCAAGACCCATAATACAAGCTTCGTATTCAGCTTCGTTGTTAGTGCAGTTAAAGGTGAGTTTTTCCAAAAAAGGCATGTGAACCCCTTTAGGTGTAATGAGTACTGCACCAACACCACGACCATTCATATTAACAGCCCCATCAAACATCATAGTCCATTCTTCTTCTGGGTCGGGCCCTTCAATGTGAATAGGCTTTTCATGATCTTTTGCTTTTATGAACATAATGTCTTCATCAGGGAAGTCAAATCTCATAGGCTGGTAATCATCAATGGGTTGCTCAGCTAGATAGTCAGACAATACACTACCTTTGATGGCTTTTTGAGATGTGTATTGAATGTCATATTCTGTGAAAATCATTTGCCATCTTGCAACCCGTTCGGTAAGAGCTGATTTCTCAAATATATACTTGAATGGGTCCATCTTGGAGATCAATAAGGTAGTGTGGGTCAACATATACTGCCTTAGCCGGCGAGCAGCCCACACTAAAGCACAACAAGTTTTCTCGAGCAGTGAATAACATTGTTCACAGTCGGTAAACTTTTTGCTTAGGTAGTAAATTGCATACTCTTTTCGACCAGACTCGTCATGCTGGACCAACACACACCCCATTGATTCCTCTAATACTGTCAAGTACATTATTAGAGGTCTTCCTTCAACTGGAGGCATAAGGATTGAAGGCTCTTGTAAGTATTCCTTGATTTTGTCAAAAGCCTTCTGGCAGTCTTCATTCCACCTGACCGTTTGTTCTTTTCTTAACAACTTGAACAAAGGTTCACAGGTTGCTGTAAGGTGAGATATGAACCTTGAAATGTAGTTCAATCTACCTAAGAACCCCCGAACCTCCTTTTCAGTCTTTGGTGCAGGCATTTCTTGAATGGCTTTGACTTTGTCAGGGTCAACTTCAATCCCTTTCTCACTTACAATAAATCCCAACAGTTTACCGGATTGCACCCCGAATGTGCATTTGTTGGGGTTTAGCTTCAGTTGGTACTTCCTCAGACGCTTGAATAAATTCAACAGATTCACCAGGTGGTCTTCTTCTGTGAGAGACTTGGCAATCATGTCGTCCACATAACATTCAATTTCTTTATGGATCATGTCGTGGAATAATGTTACCATAGCCCGTTGATAAGTGGCACCCGCATTCTTCAGTCCGAATGGCATCACCTTATAATAGAATGTGCCCCAAGGTGTGATGAAAGTTGTCTTCTCCATGTCTTCAGGTGACATCTTGATCTGATTATATCCTGAATATCCATCCATGAAGGAGAACACCGAGAACTGAGACGTATTGTCGACCAATACATCAATGTGAGGTAATGGGAAGTCATCTTTCGGGCTGGCTCTATTCAGGTCCTGGTAATCCACACACATTCTCACCTTTCCATCCTTCTTAGGCACAGGAACGATGTTAGCGACCCACGGCAGGTAGCTAGTTACAGCAAGGAAACCGGCGTCCCACTGTTTTTGTACCTCTTCCTTTATCTTCATTGCCATATCTGGGCAAGTACGGCGCAACTTTTGTTTTACTGGTGGACAGTCTTCTTTTAGAGGCAGCTTATGCATAACAATGTCGGTGTCCAACCCTGGCATATCCTGATAAGACCAAGCAAAAACATCCACATACTCCCGAAGCATGTCAATAAGTTGCTCTTTTACTGAATTTTGCAGACAGACCCCGATTTTCACTTCTTTTAGGTCTTCTTCTGTACAAAGATTAACCGTCTCAACCTCCTCCTGATGAGGAATAATAACCTTCTCCTCTTGTCTCAACAACCTTGCTAGCTCTTCAGGTAGCTCATAATCTTCTTCAACCCCTTCATTAGCTTGATTAATCGGATTGTCAAAGTCATACGAAGTCATAGCAGTGTTATTGTTGGTGCACTCTGGAGGGCACTCTCTGCAAGGGTTTAGATTTGTTCATTTTAGTGATCTGTTTTATCTTGTGAGAATGAAGTTATTAATTTTGAAAAACATTGCCATTTTATTTTTGTACAAAAAATGAAAAATGAAAAACAGTGAGCGGAAAAGAAAAGACTCATTTGCAAAAGATGTCCTGATATTTATTAATTGATCTTTGCACAAAATACAAGATGGCCCTATTACAAAATGAGTCCTGACATCTTGGGCAAGATGCAGGACTTGATGCATGCTTTAAAGACAGGAAATAATAATTACTCTGCAGGAGTAACTCTTATAATTTCCTAGGAAGACCAGTTTGAGACATGGTTCCCCGGGATCCTTAGACGTATCCAGCTTTCCAGGTTGCGCTCGTCTTCTGACTCATCTTCCAAACTATTCACAACATCCGGGGTGAGCATTCCCCCGCTGACAAACTCGGGCTCTGTTGCAGCCTCTGGTTGATCTTGTCGAGTCGGTCTGTAACCCAACCTGAATCGGTCTTCTTTCTTTTCAACTGGCAGCAGCTTGCCCCAGCCTTGAGCGGTACCTTCCTCGACAGCCTTCCGGGCCTGTTGATATGATGTGATGGAAGTCCCAAGCACAACAGATGCTTCATTAATATTAAGGGCCTCAAACCCCTGACTCATTGTTTCGTGAATTTCCCCGTCCATTTCAATGTATTTGAAAGTAGCCAGCTGGCTAACGAAGATATCCTCTTCCCCATAAATGGTAATGACTTGGCCCTCCCACTCAAATTTTAACTTCTGGTGAAGGGTTGACGTCACGACGCCAACGGCGTGTATCCATGGTCTACCCAATAGACAGCTATAGGCAGACTGTATATCCATCACAAAGAAGGTCGTTTTGAAAACCTGTGGGCCAATCATTATTGGCAATTCTATCTCTCCCAGAACTGATCTTTTAGAACCGTCAAAGGCTCTCACTACCAAGTTGCTGGGACGTAGTGCCAATCCATCATGTTCCAGCTTCATAAGGGCTTTCTTGGGTAGGACATTGAGTGATGACCCCGTGTCTACCAATACGTGAGAAAGAACTGCACCCTTACACTCCAAGGTAATGTGCAAAGCCTTGTTGTGATTGCGGCCTTCCATCGTCAAATCAGTGTTGGTAAATCCTAGTCCATGACTAGCGTTGACATTTCCAACCACAGCCTCTAACTAATTGACAGTAATCTCCTCCGACACATAAGCTGCGTGCAGGACTTTTAATAGTGCGTTCCGATGAGCCTCGGAGCACATCAGCAATGATAGTATGGAGATTTTGGAAGGTGTTTGGTGAAGCTGGTCCACCACCTTATAATCACTCTTTTTGATGATCCGCATGAATTCATCAACTTCTTGATCAAAAGGAGTCTTCAAAATTTCTTTAGCTACTGATTCTTCTTGCACCACGCTCTTCGCTTTTGCCTTAGCAGCATCCTTTGCTTCAGCAAGGAGTCTTGGTATTTGCGAGGCAAAGAAACGTCCGCTTCTAGTGAAGCCTCCGCCTCCCCCCACATTGTCTATCTGAGGTGAAGAAGTTGATGATTCAAAAGTGATTTTCTGCCCCTCGCAGTATAGATCTGAGCCATAATGCTAAGGGATGGCATTATTGCTTTTGTAAGGAACTGGCCCAGGAACTGTGATAGTGACTGGACTGATAGAAGCTGCAGAGGGGACCACAATGGTATGTGGATCATAATATATGGTAACTGGAGCTCTGACAGGAGTAGCATTTTGTGGTGAGTTGTTAGAAGGAACATTTGCGGGATCATAATATATTGTAACCGTTGAGACGCTTTCATTAACTGTTGATGATGTTGTAGAAGGTACTGTTGATGTGACAGGCGTTGAATTTGTAGCAGGAACTGATGGAATAATGGGTGTTGTCGTTGTAGAAGGGATTGTGACTGAACTTGTATCCGTTGAAGTGATTGACTGAATATTTGTTGGAGTTGTAGCAGAATCTGTTGGAACAAGGGTTGCTGATGTTGTAGGAATACCTGTGATTGTTGATGAAGGAATTGTTGGAGTTGTAGTCGCTGTTGTCGTAATCTGAAGAGTGCCATCTCTAATGAGGCCATCTATGCCGTTTCTCAGCCTCTCACATCCATTAACAACGATATTCCAATATCCACAGCCGAGCTCACACCCGGGGAACACTTGGCATTCTAACAGCTGAGCTTTGATTTTAACCAAGGGTGTTCGGATTTGTGCAACACTATTGATTAATGTGGATGGTTTGCCCTTCTCAATAGCATTAATCCTAGGCCCGTTGTGACTAGGCATTGGATTTCTTGTAACGTTCGGAGGGGGCGCAAAATTGAGAGCTTTTGAGTCCACCAAATCCTGGACTTTCATCTGTAGGGCTCTGCATTTTTCAGTATTATACCCCGATGCGTTTGAGTGGAATGCACACCTGGCATTTGCATCATAGTTCTTTGGCATGTTGAGAGGATATGGAGGTGCCAGCGTCCTTAACTCAACTAGGTTGAGCTTTAGGAGTTGTGGCAAGAGTGCAACATACGGCATTGGGATTGGGTCAATTACCCTGTTTGCTTGTGATGGCCTTTGTTGGAATGGATGTTGTTGTTGATTACCGTTGTTGTTGTTGTACGACCTTTGTTGCGGATAATGAGCTTGTTGCTGATACTGTGGTTGTTGTTGTTGAGGATATGATAATTGCTGCAGAATTGGAGTTGGGATGGTAACAGCTGCTACTGACCGGTGAGCATAATGAGGCCTGCCCCTGCTTGTATGAATGGAATTTGTTTCACCTGCCCTTCGGGGTCCCGCAAAAGATTTTCTGGGATTGCTGGAGGGACTTGCACCACTGTCGGAGATTTTGCCCATCTTCAAGACTAGTAGAGGAGAAAGCAGCCAGTCTATCAATGTAAGTCCCTTGCAATGTGTTCATGAACATGTCAGCCATTTCCTTTTCTGACATGGGTGGTTGGACAGCAGCAGCAAGCTGTCTCCACCTTTGAGCATAATCTCTGAAGCTCTCTCTGGAAGACTGAGACATGCCCATTAGAAGAGTTCTATTGGGAGCCATGTTCAGGTTGTACTGATATTGCCGGATGAAAGCTTCGGCCAAATCCTTCCAACACCTTATGGTGGCTCTAGTCAAGTGCGAATACCATTCTCTGGAAGCTCCAGTCAGACTGTCCTCAAAGTAGAACATCCATAACTTTTCATCCATGGTATAAGCCTTGAGCCTTCCCAGGAAAGACTGCAGATGAGTGCGAGGACAGGAGGTACCATTATACTTTTCAAAGCATGGGGGTTTGAATTTGTGGAGAATTCTCACCCCATCTACTAGGCCCATGTCCATCACATCGAAGCCTAAAGAATTCTGAGATTCCAAAGATCTTAACTTTTCGGCAATCTCGTCCAATCTTCTATCATATACCTCATCTCCAGCCCCCATAACAGTAAATTGTTCTTCCTGGGGATCCTCCTGCAGGACTCTACCCCCAGCAGTATTACCTTGAACATTCCTTGGGATGTTAACTTCTGGATTCAAGTGAGGTCCATACTCCGGTGGGTCAATACGAGGCTGGCCCCGTTCATTGTTGCTAGTTCCCCGTGTTCCCAAATGAGGCTCCTCAGGAGTTTGCCTTTCCACCAGCTCTCTTAACCTTTCTTGACTCTGGGCTAAGCCAGTCATCACTGCCATGAACTGAGACATCTGGTTCCTCATTTCTACTCTCTCATTCACCATCTGATTTCTGACCTCAGTCAAATCCTGCTGTACTTGCTCCATTTGAATGCCGGGAAGGTTGTTACGAGTCGGGTACCAGTGCACGCGGTTGATAGGGAACACTCGGCGACGAGCAATGTTTCCTGAGATCACAACAAAGTTAGAAACAATAATAATGACAAATCCTACAAAACAAAAACAAAGTTAGTATGCAATGCAGTATGCTTATTTGTTTTCCAAGGTATCCGGTTTGGTTCTTGGTTTTGACCTTTCCAGACCTCGAGGAAGATGCTTGATGTTGTTGAGAGAAAAGCCCAAATGAAAACAAACTAAAATATATTACAAATGGTGAACAATACATAGTTTGTTTTACAATACAATGCCCATGGAGGGTCAAAATACAATAAAAGAAAAAGTACATCAAATGGAAACAAATGGGATAGCTTCTCATTCCTTTCTTTCAACTCTTCAAATTCTTCCAGGCTAACTGTTGCTGCAGGTTGTACTGTAGATGGTCCAGGTGTGTCTTCCCAGGTGAAAGGCATTCTGGTAATCTGAGCTCTAGTACGGGACCAGTCAGAGTACTGAGCTGAAGCAACATTGTTACATCTTCCAAGGATGGCTACTCCTTTTGTTTGGATGTTGTCCCAAGCCCAGGATGCTTGTCTGACAACAGCTGAATTAGGTTGAACTTCACAATATAGGGTCTCAGCTAAATCCTGTCCTCTGGGAGGGTGAACTAAGGCATAGCCCAATTGTCTCTTAAACAGTAAAGGGTTGTAATTGATGCAACCTTTTACTCCTATGAGAGGCACATTAGGGTATTGCCCACAACTGGTGATAATGTCCTTGCCTTTGGTGCTCTGGGTGCACCATCTGATATCATCTGAAGTCAAAGCAATGAACCTCTTGGCCCAATTCTTCTGCTAATGTGGGTTCAAGAAGGCATCTGACTTAGGCAGGTGTCTGAGCAGCCAGGTGTAAAACAAAGGACCACAACATCTTACCAACTTCCCCCTTTATTTCTCATTCCTCTGATGAATGGAGTAGTAAAAATCTCCTAGCAGTGTGGGTACTGGGTTCATTCTTGCTGACACATTTTGGTTCATCTGCAAACAGTATACCCCCATATATGCTGAGGGCTAACAATGCACAGACTGCCCTCCACTCTCCCAATGAAGCCCTCATGATGGCCTGAGAAATTAAGAAGTCCAAGTGCAAACCAGGAATCCCAGCTTTTGTTGTCATACTTTGCTCAATAAGGGCAGGCTCTAAGTACAATGCCCTTGCTATCTCTTCATTCCTAGGAGCAGTCATCTCTGGGTTGAAGGGGATTCCACCTCCGATAGGCACTCTAATCAACAAAGAGAATTCTTCCAATAGAGGTCCCATCTGAAAGTCTGGAAAGGTGAAACATCTGAGTGGAGGGTCATAAAACTGTAAGCATGTGTGGATCATGCTCCTCTGAGAAGGGTCAAGGTCTATAACCATATCGAAGATACCCCCATAGTGTTCTCTAAACAGTGGGATATGGTCAGGGGTGATGAGTGACTGGACCTGCCTGATACCAGTCAACACAGGCTCAAAAAAGTGGTAGGATATGTTGCTCTTTCTGGGAGTAGTCATGAGTGCTACTGAAGAAGCTGTAGACAAATGCTGATGAAGATCACAAACTGAGAAGCTGGAAGTAAGTCTCTGACAGACTGATGAGGATGGAGATAACTGAAGCAGATAACTGATGAAGGCAGCTGAAGCAAAGGTCTATGCAGAAGAAGGGGTCAAAACCAAAACCAAGATACAATGAAATGGATACCCTGAAAAGAAAATAAACAAATGTTAAATGATGCAATGATGAGATATGCAAATGATATGCAAAGGTTTGTGATCAAGATGGATCTGATTATTTGTCCTGATATAAGGCCCATGTATGTTCAAAAGTCCAGATGAAGGTTTAGAAATCCAGTAACCAGGGTGGGGGACTCAAATAAAGAGTCACATGTCCAGGGTTAATCACAAGAACTGTCCAAAGTGGAGTATTCTTAAACAAAACAGTAACAGGGTATGATGTGGCCAAGGGTTCCTACAAACCTGTAAACAGCCCAATCCCCTCACAAGTAATGTTCTAGAACAAGGATCCTCAGACTTGGATCAGTTATGAGAAGTGTAAACACTTCTAACCCGGAGGTACAGTGTTTACAATAACCATAAAAGATCCTCCTCTAATTCTCCTCAGTTTCTGAAGGTCATAATAAAGGTCATCCAGACTTAGCAGGCTTCTCAGATAGCCCTAGAACTACAGGAGATCTGTAGCACAGAGTTCTCAAGAAGAAACCCACATCTGAACCGTGTTTCATATTCCCGCACTAGACCGAAATGGAATGGGAAAGAACATGAACCACTCTAGCCTAGGTGTCACTCAGGTCCTAGGTATAAGACCTTAATCTCTCAATGGAACCCCACCCACCAAAACAGCAAGCCAGATCCAGCAAATGACAGTATGAAAAATGCAAAACTGTAAAGAAAGCAATAACTAAAGCTATACATGAAGCAGTAAATAAAGAAAAATAAATAAACACACATAGCACCCCAGTAAACACAAATCAAACAAGCGCTAGGAGGAACCCACAAAAAGAACCAGAAGCCCTGGTTGCAGTATAAGGGTCCCCAGCAGAGTCGCCAAGCTGTCGCTCGCAAAGATTTGCATCACAAAACAAGCGCGAATGGTCGGTGAAAGAGAAGAAATGAATAGAGTCTCCAGCTAGGCATTTTTATCCCGAAGGAAAGGTAATGCTGCATAAACCTGAGAAAAGATGGATAAGACGGTCGCGAACCAGAGGAACTGAGAAAGGGGGTTTGTTTACAACCTGGGAAGGTATTAGCACCCAGATTGTCCGTCGTACTCGACGGGATCCACGCTTAAAAGATTTGTGCTTAAAGGGGTAGTGTCAGTGCAATCTGTGTATCAAGGCTAGAAAAGAATGCAAGTGTCAGTGCAAAAGAAATGTGAAGTGAAATAAAGGAGTGTTAGTGTAAGAACAAGAGTGAAATGCTCAAGAATATGAGGCTTAAAGAGTAATGCTGGAAGAAGGGGGAATATACAGAGACTTTTGTTCGATAACAGTTAAGTTATGCCTACGTATCCTCTCGTGCAATGAGGAAGTCAGAACACCGTAGTTCGACTCAAAGAGACTGAAAGATGAATTGACTTGTGAACTGCTTACTTGCCTATGCTCAAGTGTATGACCTATCTGGCTCAGGTGCTAACTGTCTTGCATTAGACGGAAGAAGCAAGTTCTCGTTTATGAATGAAGATGATGAGAAAAGAATCCCGGAGGAGACGATTATTGTTGTTTTTGAGTTTTCAATCTTTTATTGCCTTTTGATGTTTGTCATAGGAAAATGAGCTTAAGCTTAAACCAAGGGTTAATAAACTCATCACATCCTCCCTCTGATTAGGGGTAATGAGAATACCTTAAGTATGAAGTAAGCACCTCACACTCAATCACCATGGTGTAGGATTAAGATAACCTACTTGCATTTACTTAGATGTTTTTTGGAGCTTTTGTTTAGTGTTAAGTAATGAGTTTAAGCCATAATCAAGGATTTAACGAACCCATTACACCATCCTAATAGAAGGATAATAGATGAGAACATTTAAGCTGAGGAAGGCTCCTCAACTTAATCCATGATTAGGGATTAACCTCATGATAAAACAGAGCCTTTATTAAAGTGGATTTTAGTTAATGATAAGATTAAGATGTGGGTTTTATGGTTGGTAAGACAACTTTAGGGGGACTTGTCCATTAACACTAGGGTTAGTCCTTCTTAACCAGTTAAGGAAGAATTAGAACCCTAATGCAAGGCCCAAGTTACAAGCTTATTGTCTTAGTGATTATTAGATGAATTGATTAAAGGATTTAAACACATTAAGGATTTAACACTTAGGATTAAAGTTATACACTCCATCCTAATAGAAGGATACAGGCATAACCTTAATCATAAAGCCGTAAAACCTTTAGGGTTTAGTCCTTGATTAAGAGATGAGAAGAGAAGACACAAGGATGACACAAAGGTAAAACTAATGGGGGGACTAATCAAACCCTAATTATGATCATGCTTGGTTGTTCCTAGGGTTTATGAGGCTTGCAAGAAGATCTTCAAGAGATCCACTAAGGAAGAAGCAGGAAGAAGGAAGGAGAAGCAGAAGAAGCAAGACAACTTACTTCACTTAAGAAGATAAGTTGCTTGAAGAAAGAAGGAGGAGAAGGAGCATGAATGAGCAAGCTCACTCTAATTCACAAGTAAAATGCAGAAATGAATGCAAAAGAAGAGATGAGAAGAGATTATGAGAAGTGGAGGCAAATTCACTTCTCAAACACTTACCACCTGAAAAGTTAGCAACAAGAAATGAAATAAAGTGAAAATGAGACGAAATGAAAAGATGAAAGCCAAAGTCATAAGTATAATCATGATTTAAATGATGCTATGGGATGGTATGAAAGCATGCCAAGAGATGAGGATGTTCATACAAGGGATGGGAATGCAGAGGAGACATGAAATGAGGCATAAAAGTTCATGAAAATTTATGAAATGCCATGGATGCATAACATGGAAAATGAATGATGCAATGATCAAACACGAGTCTAATGTGTCCTAAGATGTCTTATATGTCATTTGGATGCTCAAAATGTCATGGCAAGTTCATGTATGCAAGCTTATGCAAGATGGATGCAAATGAAGGCAAAAATTAGGGTTTACATACAATATGCAATGCAAAATTCAAAATCAGAAGCAAACGACATGATAAAAAATTGAAAATGGAATCAAAGGTACCCTAGACCCATATGGTATCACAACCCAAAGGAGGAGACCAAACTCTTAACCCTAAGGAAGTTGTGATTTTCCTAAGTTTGCTAGGGTTTTAAGGTACCTCTCAAGGAAAAAATGCAAAACAAATAAAAAATGAAAGATAAATTCATGCCAATTTTATCCTAGAAACTACATGTTATGTGGAATGCAATTCAAAAAGAACCATTATCAAACTCTTGATGGTTAGGCAGAAAAGATTTTTCTAAGTTATGGTCAAAAATGTTGATTTTTAAGAACCCTAAATCCAAAGAAAATGTCAAAATGGATCAAGAACCAAAAAGAAATTTGTATAAATGGTTTGATAATGTCTCTAAATGTGTCAATATGCAATGTGATTTTTTTGGTGATTTTTAGAAACTTAAATGGTATTTTAATTAATCAATTTCCATTAATTAATTAAAATAAACATTTAAATATTTTAAAAATACAAATTTTATGTAAAAAATAAAAATAAAAATGTTTTCTGGATGAGAAAAATATTTAAAGTCATGATGCAAAAATTAAGAATTTTTAGATGCATTTTGCTATTTTAAATAAAATGATCAAAGAAATGCAAATAAAATGAAAATAAAATTGATTTAAATGAAAAGACAACAGATCCAAGGGCCATGATTTAAACTAAGGACGCGGGAATTGACTAGCGCGCGCATCTGGATGGCTGATATTCAAACTTCACTAATTACGCAATTAAACCCTAATCTGAACCTTAATGACTCTCAGGTGACCGGAACAGTGTTCCGGTCATCTTCTCCGGCCAGCCTCTCATTCAATCTCTCTCAATACGTAAAACCAAACTACCAAACTCTCCAGAAATGATCCCCACCCCATTCTAAACAAGAACCAGCCATCAAACAACATTTATTTCACATGAACAATGAGATTCGAAGCAAAACGGAAAATCTTTCAGAAATTTCAGAAGCTTCATACATGCTTAAAACTGAATCATTTTCAAAACCAAAAGGTGCAGTGTGATCAGTGAAGCATGGAAAACCATCTAAGAACTTAAGAAATCATTTATGGAAAATTTGTTCTTGGTGATACCTGAACTGAAGCTTTCGAAAATGGTACTGGCTGGCTGCTTCTTTGCTTCAAATCAACTCCAATGATCCCCCTGAAGAGTTTGTGATGCTTGGTTAGAGTTTATATGGCCTCTATGTGAAGTTGGTTGAAGCTCAGTTCAAGAAATGTGAAAATCGTGTTTTTGATATGGGGTGTTTCAAGGAAAAATGAAGGGTGGGAAATGATCAGTGATGAATGTGGAGTTGAATGGTGGAAAAAGTTTGGAGGTTTGTTGGCTGAGTTATGAAATTCGAAAGCTTTTGCAAGTTAGGGTGATTTTGTGTATGCTGTGGATTCTGAGGTTTCAGTTTGTGTTGTGTGGTGTGTTTTGTTGCTTGAGGTCCACATATCAATCCTTGATAGGTCAGAGAGTGGGTGGTGGCCTATGCTGATTGGTATGGGGCAAAATGCATAAAGTCAAGAGTTGGTGTACTTGGGGTATGGGCAAGTGGCAGGCTGGGATTTGGGTATGGATGTGCACAGCAAAGATCAATGAAGGCTATGAAATTGGTTTTGAGGCAATTCAGCATGTGGGAATAAAGTTATGGGGTGTTTTGCAATTATGTGAAGTTTTGGCCCCTTTGAGAAATCTTGATGATCAAGGCATGAAACTTGAAAATTCTTTGGGCAATTTTGAATTATAGGTCATGTACTATGTTTGTGTAATGGTTAGAAGTGTGTTTGAAGTCACAAAATGTTTTGGCAAGTGGTTTTGCAAGTTTCCCTCTTTGGTGCATAAGTGAAATTTTGTGATTTTTCCAAACTTTGCAAGGCCATAACTTGAGTTCTATGATGAATTAGATCAAGTTCTTGTACTTTTTGAAAAGGGAATGTTCCAATCTACAACTTTCATGACCAAGAATATTTCATTTGAACCATTTTTGAATAAAAAAGAGGAGGTTGAAAAACTTTCCAAAAATGTCAAGTTTGCATTACAAGTCACTTTCTAAAATGGCAACTTTGCAAATGGCTTGAAATTCTTCAATTTTGTGAACTTATAACTTCTTCTAAGATCAAATAAAGATCATAGAACTTAATTGTGATGAAAATACCCCTTTGGTTCCATTGTTGGGGGCCTCAGATGCTTTGATTTTGCACTGACTTGCTCAAGAAGTCATCTATTGATCAGATGCCTTCCCCATTGAATTTCTTCATGAAAATTGATATGCATGATCCTCACATCATATAGAGACCAATAGAAACAAAAATGACCAAAAAATTTGGAGTTATGGCCTCTCAACCAAAACCCTAATTTTAGGTCATCTGTGCAGTTAAACTTGGCTCTACTTCCATGCCTTTCTCAGTTCTTGTGATTTTTTGACTTCCTTGATATTAAGAGGATATAATATGATGATTAAGCATACATGGACCCTCTTGAGATGATTGAAGACCTTTGGAGTAGCTCAGATGGCTCAGGGATTACTCAGATCATAAACCCTAGATGCAGATGACTTTGAACCAATGCAGTGAAGCAAAAATGCAATATGAGATGATATGATATGATTGAACTTATGCACATGAAAAGATCACAAGCCATGGTGTGAACTTAGTGAGGGAAAATTTGGGGTGTTTACAGCCAGGGCATTACATTTGGAGCCTGCCCTCATTGATTAGAGCATGACCACCAAGGCTGGGGTTCCAAGCCTTCACTTAGATTTCTTGATCTCTCAGGCCACCCTGCATGCTGCAGCAGTGAAGTGGGATGTTGTCTGTGCACTCCTAGCCCTCAATATATATGGAATTATCTTTTTTGCAGACGAGCCAAAGTTTGTAAGCAAGAATGCTATTCACCTGTTCTTACTGAGGAACCCAGTCCCTACCTTGCTTGGAGACTTCTATTATTCAGTACACCAGAGGAATGAGAAGCAAAGAGGAAGACTGGTCAGATGCTGTGCTCCTCACTATTACTCTTGATTGCTAAGACATTTGCCAAAGTCAGATACTTTCCTGAACCCTCATCAGCAAAAGAACTGGGCTAAGATATTTATTTCCTTGACATCATAAGACATTAGATGGTGCACTCAGAGCACCAAGGGCAAAGACATTATTACTAGCTGTGGGAAATATCCTAATGTGCCTTTGATAGGAGTGAAAGGTTGCACCAACTACAACCCTTTTCTCCTCAAGAGACAATTAGGGTATGCTTTGGTTCATCCTCCAAGAGGGCAAGACTTGACTGAGACTCTCTATTGTGAAATCCAGCCCAACTCTGCTATTGTCAGACAGGCAGCCTGGGCCTGGGACAACATTCAAACCAAAGGGACAGCCATTTTAGGAAAATGCAACAGCATAGCTTCAGCACAATATCTTGATTGGTCTCGGACCAGGGCACAAATTATCCGGATGCCATTCACCTTAGAGGATGTACCTGGACCTTCAGCAGTGCAGCCTGCAGCCATTGTCAGCTTAGAGGAGTTTGAGAAGTTGAAATAGAGGAATGCTCAACTCTCTGAAGCCTTGAAGAAGACTGTCTGGGAGAGAAATGACAACCGTCAAGATAATGAGAGATTGGAAAGACTCAGGATTGAGCATTTGACCAAGTTTGAGAAGACAGATGACTACATCAAGAAGGCTAGAGCAGGGGAGTTAGTACTAAAGAATGCTTGCAAGGAAGCAAAGACTCAGAAGGCTAGGGAAGAGCATTATCTAGAGGAGAGCCAGGCTAGGTGGATCAGGATCACTGAGGCCCGTGCACAAGAAGATCAAAGAACTCAAGCTAAGATAGAGCAACTAGAGGCTAGTGAGAAGAAGCATCAGGAAGCTTTGTTAGCAGCACAGAAGGAGATATCTGAATTGAAACTCCGAGCGGGGTTGAAGAGGTCAAAGGATCAGGATAAGCATAAGAAGTTAACCAGTGCCATTGCTACCAGGAACCTCCTCATCAGGACTATCACAGAGCACCTAGTAGGGACAGTGACTGAGACCCTTCTGAAGGAAGTCAGGGAGGATGACTTTGGATTGAATGTTTGATCTCTTTTGCTTGTACTTTCCTTTTGTTGTAATTTTGATTTTATTGTTGTATTTTGACCCACCATGGGGATATTATTTGTAATCAAACTATGTATTTTCACTCTTTGTAATATATCAGTTTGTATTATTTTTGGTGGGCTTATCTATCTCTCTTCATCATCAGCATTTCCTCGAGGTCTGGAAAGGTCAAAACCAAAGAACCAAACCGGATACCCTTGGAAGACAAATAGGCATCCTGCATTGCATACTAACGTTTTCTTTGTTTTGTAGGTTTTTGTCTTATTACTGTTTCTCACTTTGTTGTGGTTTCAGGAAACATTGCTCGCAGAAGAGTGTTCCCTGTCAACAGAATACATCGGTACCCGACAAGAAACAACCTTTCGGGACTCCAGATGGATCAAGTTCAGCAAGACTTGAATGAAGTGAGGACCCAAATGGCCAATGAGAGGGTTGAGATGAGGAATAAAATGACTCAATTCATGACTGTAATGATTGGCTTAGCTCAGAGCCAGGAAAGACTGAGGGAGTTGGTGGAGAGACAAACTCCTGAAGAACACCATCTAGGTACATGAGGTACCAGTAACAACGATCACGTGCAGCCTCGCACTGATCCACCAGAGTTTGGACCTCATTTGAATCCAGAGATTAATGCCATAAGAAATACCCAGGGTAACACTGCTGGAGGAATGGTCTTGCAAGAAGATCCTCAAGAAGAGCAGTTCACTGTAGTAGGGGCTGGAGATGAGGTTTACGACCGTCGTTTGGATGAAAATGCAGAGAAACTGAGGACTCTTGAATCCAAAAACTCCCTAAGTTTTGATGTCATGGACATGGGATTGGTGGAAGGGGTGAGAATTCCTCACAAGTTCAAACCCCCATGTTTTGGAAAGTATAATGGCACATCTTGCCCACGTACCCACCTTCAGTCATTCTTGGGAAGATTAAAAGCATACACCATGGACGAGAAGTTGTGGATGTTTTACTTCGAGGATAGCTTGACAGGGGCATCCCGAGAATGGTACTCCCACTTGACCAGAGCCACAGTAAGAAACTAGAAAGACTTGGCTGAAGCTTTTATCCTTTAGTATCAGTATAACTTGGATATGGCTCCAAACAGGACCCTTCTAATAGGAATGTCTCAGTCTACCCGTGAAAGCTTCAGAGAATATTCCCAAAGGTGGAGACAACTGGCTGTTGCAGTTCAACCCCTATGTCTGAGAGGGAGATGGCAGACATGTTCATGAATACTCTCCAAGGTACTTATATTGATAGATTGGCTGCATTTTCTTCTACCAGCTTTGCAGATGTGCTGACAGCTGGGGAGAGAATTGAGAGCTTACTGAAGATGGGAAAGATCTCCGACAACGGTGCCAATTCAAGCAGTGCAAGGAATCCATTTGCTGGGCCCCGTAGATCTGGTGAGACAAACTCTGAGCACATGGGAAGAGGGAGACCCCAATACCTGCCCAGAACAGTTGTTGTTGTTACTATCCCCGCTCCACCTCCTCAGTATACTCAACAACCACAACTTTTTCCGCAACAACAATAGTTTCCTCAACAAAGATCATACAACAACAATAACAACAATCAACAACAACACCTTTTTCAACAGCGGCCATCTCAGATCAACAGGGTGATTGACCCTATTCCGATGCCGTATGCTACGCTGCTGCCATAACTCCTAAAGCTCAATCTTGTTGAGTTGAGGACATTGGCTCCACCTGATCCTCAGAACCTTCCAAGAAACTACGATGTCAACGCTAGGTGTGCTTTTCATTCTAACACACCTGGTCACTCTACGGAAAAATGCAGAGCCCTGCATATGAAGGTCCAGGATCTGGTAGATTCAAAGGCCCTGAACTTTGCACCACCTCCCAATGTAATGAAAAATACTATGCCAAGCCACAGTGGGACAAGGGTTAATGCTATAGAGGAAGGCTCACCCACGAGTTTAATAGAAGACATTGCATGTATTCAGACATCTCTGGCAGAGGTTAAAGCTCAGCTTTTGAAATGCCAAGTGTTTCCAGGTTGCGAGGCCTGTTGTGAATCTTGCAAGCTTTCCGAGAATGGGTGTACTAGCTTGAGGAGTGGAATTAATGGCTTAATCAAAGAAGGCATTCTGCAAATTACCACAACTGCTTCTACAACACCAACAACCCTTTTGTCAACAACAAGTGAATCTTCTACAACTACAACAACCATTGTTCCGAATGATTCTCCTATAACTGCAACAACCATTGTTCCTACTGATTCATCTACAACTTCAGCGACCATTTCTTCCATCATTTCAACAAACAATAGTTCTATTTCATCTCCTTCTACAACTTTAGAAACCACCAACAATGACGTTTCCACAGTTACAATTTATTACGACCCGACAACGGTCCCGAACTCCAGCAATTTTTAACAATCTCAACAACCGTTTCAACCAAGCTTCAATTCACCACCACCAACATCCACCAGAGGTCCTGTTACTATTTTCTATGATCCACAGACAATTACGGTTCCAACATCTGCTGCAGTAAGCCCAATCACTATCACGGTGCCCGGGCCAATTCCATATGATAAAGACAGTGCCATACCATGGAATTATGGTGCTGACCTATACTGCAACGGAGAAAAAGTCCTTCTTGATTCTCTAGTCCTCACTCCCCAAGTGGACAATGTCGGGGGAGGCGGAGGCTTCACCCGAAGCAGACGTCTCTTTGCGTCACAAGCTCCCAGAACCAACACTGAGGCAGAAGCTGTTGCCAAAGCCAAAGGGAAGAGTGTGATACCCGAAGAACCTGCACCAAAAGAGACTCATAAATCATCCTTCGATTAGGATGTGGATGAATTTTTGAGGATAATTAAAAGAAGTGACTATAAAGTTGTGGACCAGCTCCACCAGACTCCTTCAAAGATCTCTATCTTATCCCTGATGTTGTGTTCCGAGGCCCATCGGGATGCACTACTCAAAGTTCTTCATGCTACCTACGTGCCAGAAGAGATCACGATGAATTAGCTTGAAACAGTTGTGTCAAATGTCAATACTAGCCATGGGCTAGGGTTCACTAATGCTGATTTGACCGCAGAAGGACGTCACAACAACAAAGCTTTGCACATTACCCTATAGTGCAAGGGAGCTGTACTATCTCATGTTCTTGTAGACATTGGGTCCTCACTCAATGTCTTACCAAAGAAAGCTCTTGTCAAGCTCGAATATGATGGAATAGCTCTCCGACAAAGCAATCTGGTGGTCATGGCTTTTGATGGCTCCAAGAGGTTTGTGCTTGGAGAGGTGGAGTTGCCTGTGATAATCGGTTCGCAGGTCTTTCAGACTAATTTCTATGTGATGGACATTCAGCCGGCCTACTGCTGTTTGTTGGGTCGACCATGGATTCACGCCGCTGGCGCAGTTACGTCGACCCTTCACCAGAAATTTAAATATGAGTGGGAAGGACAGATTATCACCATCTGTGGTGAAGAGGATATCTTTGTTAGCCATCTGGCTACATACAAATGCATTGAGATGGATGGTGAAATCCATGAAACCATGATCCAGGGGTTCGAAGCTCTGAACGTCAATGAGGCGACGACTGAAGTATTTGCTGCATCCCAGGAGGATAGGATGGGTACTTCAATTGTCTCCTATCAGCAAGCCCGGAAGGTTGTTGAAGATGGAAATGCCCAAGGCTGGGGCAAGCTGGTGCCAGTGGAGAAAAAGGAAGATAGATTTGGTTTGGGTTACAGACCATTCCGACAAGATCAATCAGAGGCTGCTCAAGAGCCCAAGTTCATCAATGGGGGGATGCTCACCCCAGATACTGTTAACAACCTGGAAGACGAGGCGGAAAGCGACCGCAACCTGGAGAGTTGGATACGTCCAAGGATCCCAGGGAATCAAGTCCTTAACTGGTTTTCCCAGGAAATTATAAGGGTTACTCCTGCATAGTAATTATTATTTCCTGTCTTTTTTAGCATGCATCAAGTCCAGTATCTTGCCCAAGGTGTCAGGACTCATTTTGTAATAGGGCCATATTGTAATTTTGTGCAAATGGATTAATCAATGAATATCGGACATCTTTTGCAAATAAGTCTCTTTTTCGCTCATTGTCTTTTCATTTTTTCACTTTTGTACAAAACAATAAAATGGAAATGTTTTCAAAATAAACAACTTCATTTTCAATTTTTTTAAACAAGATTAAAATTGATCACTAAAACGAACCAATCTCAACCCTTGCAGAGATTATCCTCCAGATTGCACCGACAACAGCACTGCTATGATCTTGTATGACTTCGAAAATCCAATTAATCAAGCTGATGAAGGGGTTGAAGAAGACTATGAGTTACCTGAAGAGTTAGCCAAATTGTTGAGGCAAGAAGAGAAAGTGATCACTCCTCCTCAGGAGGAAGTTGAAACAGTTAATCTTGGTACCGAAGAGGATTTGAAAGAAGTGAATATTGGGGCCAATCTGCAGGCTTCAGTAAAAGAACAGCTCATTGATATGCTTCGAGAATACGTCGACGTCTTTGCTTGGTCCTATCAAGACATGCCAGGTCTAGATACAGATATTGTTATGCACAAGCTGCCCTTGAAGGAAGATTGTCCTCCAGTAAAACAGAAGCTGCGCCGTACTCGTCCGAATATGGCCATGAAAATTAAAGAAGAAGTACAAAAACAGTGGGACGTCGGTTTCCTTGTTGTGACTAGTTACCCTTCGTGGGTTGCTAACATTGTACCTGTGCCTAAGAAAGATGGCAAAGTACAGATGTGTGTGGATTACCGGGATCTGAACAGAGCTAGCCCAAAGGATGACTTCCCTCTACCTCACATTAATGTATTGGTCGACAACACAGCTCAATTCTCGGTGTTTTCCTTCATGGATGGATTTTCAGGGTATAATCAGATCAGGATGTCACCCGAAGACATGGAGAAAACTACCTTCATCACACCTTGGGGCACATTTTGTTATAAGGTAATGCCATTTGGACTGAAGAATGCCGGTGCAACTTATCAACGGGCTATGGTGACATTATTCCATGACATGATCCACAAAGAAATTGAATGCTACGTGGATGACATGATTTCCAAGTCCTTCACTGAAGAAGATCATCTGGTAAATCTGCTGAAGTTGTTCAAGCATCTGAGAAAGTATCAGTTGAAGCTAAATCCCAACAAATGCACATTCGGGGTGCGTTCCGGAAACTTCTGGGATTTATTGTAAGTGAAAAGGGAATTGAGGTCGATCCCGACAAAGTCAAAGCCATTCAGGAGATGCCTGCACCTAGGACTTAAAAGGAAGTTAGGGGGTTCTTAGGTAGATTGAACTACATATCAAGGTTCATATCTCACCTTACTGCAACCTGTGAACCCCTCTTCAAATTGTTAAGAAAAGAACAAACGGTCCGATGGAATGAGGATTGTCAGAAGGCCTTTAACAAGATCAAGAAGTACCTGCAAGAACCTCCAATTCTCATGCCTCCAGTTGAAGGAAGACCTCTGATAATGTACCTGACAATATTAGAAGGGTCAATGGGGTGTGTGATGGGCCAGCATGACGAGTCTGGTCGAAAAGAGTATGTAATATACTACCTAAGCAAAAAGTTTACCGACTGTGAACAACGTTATTCACTGCTCGAGAAAACTTGTTGTGCTTTAGTGTGGGCTACTCGCCGACTAAGACAGTATATGTTGACTCACACTACCTTGTTGATCTCAAAGATGGACCCCGTCAAGTACATATTTGAGAAGCCAGCACTTACTGGAAGGGTTGCAAGATGGCAGATGATTCTGACAGAGTATGACATTCAGTACACATCTCAAAAGGCCATCAAAGGCAGTGTACTGTCTGATTATCTAGCTGAGCAACCCATTGATGATTACCAACCAATGAGGTTTGATTTCCCCGATGAAGACATCATGTTTCTGAAAGCAAAAGATCATGAAGAGCCTGTTCACACTGAAGGGCCTGACCCAGAAGAAGAATGGACAATGATGTTTGATGGGGCTGTCAATATGAATGGTCGTGGAGTTGGTGCAGTGCTCATTACACCTAAAGGAGTTCACATGCCTTTCTCGGCAAAACTCACCTTTGCATGCACTAACAATGAAGCTGAATACGAAGCCTGTATCATGGGTCTTGAGGAAGCCATTGACCTCAGGATCAAGACTTTAACTGTATTTGGGGATTCAAATTTGGTAATCAATCAGACCAATGACAAATGGTACACTCACCAAGAGCATCTGATCCCATACCGTAACTATACGAGGAGATTATTGACTTTCTTCACAACAGTCAAACTTGAGTACATCCCTCGAGATGAAAATCAGTTCGCAGATGCTTTAGCTACCATTTCCTCCATGATCAAGGTTCAAACTGCCAACTGTGTGCCTCGGATTTCGGTATCCAGACTAGAACGACCAACATATGTATTCTCTGTGGACATTTCTAAGGATGACAAGCCTTGGTTCCACAACATCAAATGCTTCTTAGAGGATCAAACATACCCACCTGGGGCATCATCCAATGATAAAAAGACATTAAGAAAGCTGGCTGGTGGTTTCTTCCTTAATGCCAATGGTTCATTATACAAGCGAAACTTTGATATGGTTCTGCTCAGATGTGTTGACAAGAAAGAAGCAGATTTGCTGATGCACGAGGTGAATGAAGGATCTTTCGGTACCCATGCTGGAGGGCATGCAATGGCTAATAAATTATTAAGATCAGGTTACTACTGGATTACAATTGATGCAGACTGTTGTGCCTATGCCAGGAAGTGTCACAAGTGCCAGATCTATGTAGACAAAGTGCATGTACCTCCGAATCCTTTGAACGTGATGTCTTCACCTTGGCCCTTTGCTATGTGGGGCATTGACATGATTGGAAAGATCGAGCCGACTGCTTCAAATGACCACAGATTCATCCTGGTAGCCATTAATTACTTCACCAAGTGAGTTGAAGCAGCTTCGTATGCAAACGTCACAAGGCAAGTGGTAGCTCGTTTTCTGAAAAGGGATATCATCTGTCGATATGGAGTCCCCGAGAGAATCATTACTGATAATGGTTCCAATTTGAACAACAAGATGACGGCAGAACTGTGTCGGGACTTCTGATCACACTAAATTTCACCGTATTTCTGACTCCGATTTCGCATGCATTCTTAGCTTTTATTGTTATTTTGTTATGTTATTACTTTGTTTTCTTTTGTTTTCAGGTTTTTATTGTAATCGGGGCTTGAATCAAGAAAAGGAGCGAAAAAGGAGTGGAAACGGACGAAAACCTAGAAATTCAGCGTTTTGCACTTACGGCACCCACCGTGGCGGGCGCCATGGGGTTAGCCATGATGTGGCCACGTCTCAAGACCACTCCACAACTGCCAAGACCCACGATCCCCACTCTCTCATCCCCTGTCAACACCATGGCGGGCGCCATGACCTTGTGGCGGGCGCCACAAGGCAAAAATCAGTAACCTCCACTTTTTAGTGGAGGGGCATCCCAGTATTTTCATGCTTTTAGTTTTCTTATAAATAGGACTTTAGTTTTTCGTTTTTCAACATCCAAAATTAGATTTCTCTAGGCATATATCAGTTTCAAAGCAGTTGCCATTCCACATCGGGGTGTTTCTGCAATCGAGTGATCGAGTCTGTAATCTGTCTGTGCGATCGAGTTTTGGAGCACTCTGGAGGAAGTTAATCCTTCCGCCATTTTAATTCCAGTTCGTATTTTACTTTTCCGCATTGCTTTACTTTTATTTATTTCTCGCACTGCTTTACTTTCTTTATTATCCGCACTCGCACTTTATTTCGTTTATTTCCCGCACTCGCTTTACTTTCATTTATTACCCGCACTCGCACTTTATTTCGTTTATTTCCCGCACTCACTTTAAATTACTTTATTTCTCGCACTCGCACTAAATTACTTTACTTTCCGCACTCGCACTAAATTACTTTTATGAAAAATTATAAAAAGAATATTTACTTTATCATGTCTAACTAAATCCATAAAGGTTAGAATGTAAGGATCGTAATTGAACCAGTAATCCGTATAATTGTTCGTGGAAACACTTAAAGGGCTATTTTATCTTTCAATTCAATCTAATTGTTTTTAACTATTTCAAAAACAGCCAAAAGCGCTTTGTCTAGTTCATTAGGAGTTTTTAGATTAAAAAGAAAAGAGATTTTAAAACGATTTTCGGACGCGTGAGGAAGTTTAAACTCTGGTTCGTGAGAACCTCTTTTTGCTAAGAAGTCCAGGTTAAAATACTTTTCAACTTAGTCAAGATACTATATTTCTTAAAAATAGGTTTACTACTCTAATGCAGTACGCACCTTTTTATCCGTGACAATAGGAGGGATTGATTAGAGAGTACAACTCGGTTCTGAATACGCGAAAGCGACAATTCCTGTTAAATTAGTTCTTTTCAAAGGAGAAAACATTGCCCATAAGTAGTTCCATTAACAAGTACTGGATTATCATTGATTACGTGAATTACATTCGAGCCTGTCTTTTATTTATTATTTAAACTTACCATTTTATTTACCATTGCACCCTTCTTAAAACCCCTATATTTAGTTGCCTTAGATACACACCATAACAACAGGTACGATAGATTGACACTTGGTCTCTGTGGATTCGACAATCTTTTATATTACTCTGACGTGTTCGTACACTTGCGAAAAACACGCATCAAGTTTTTGGCGCCGTTTCCGGGGACCAATTTCGTCAAATTTCATTACCCTGTAGTTATACCGTTTAGACTAAGGCTGTTACCCACCGGTCAATGCGAAAGACTCGCAGTGCCGGAAGTTTAGTAGACCCTCTAGCTGAACCTGAACGTTACGCTCGCGCACGTTTATTTTTCCATAGGAATAGGAGAGCTATGGCCGAAGATCAAAACCGAAGACCTCTTAAGGACTTCGCCCAACCATCAAACGAGGAACCTAGTTCCAGTATAGTAAACCCCGCTATCCCAGCCAATAATTTTGAACTTAAACCATCCCTGCTGCAATTAGTGCAACAGAGACAATTCGCAGGTCTCGCTACTGATAACCCGAGCCAACATTTAAAAAACTTTCTTCAGTTAGCAGACACCTTTAAAACCAATGGAGCTTCTCCTGAGGCGATACGTTTAAGATTATTTCCCTTTTCCCTCAGAGATAAAGCTCTATCATGGTTAGATTCCCTTCCACCCAATTCAATAACAACGTGGGATGACCTTAGGAAAGTTTTCCTTGCTAGATATTTCCCCCCGAGTAAGACCGCTCTTCTTCGAAACCTAATAACTAGATTTACCCAACACCAAGGAGAGTCGTTGTTCGAAGCCTGGGAGAGATATAAAGAACTATTAAGAGCATGCCCACACCATGGCTTAGAGAATTGGCTAATCATCCAAACCTTCTATAATGGACTTCATTATAACACTAAGATGACCATCGACGCTGCCGCTGGTGGCGCACTGATGAACAAACCTTACCCTGAAGCTAGTGCCCTTATCGAGGATATGGCCCAAAACCATCAATCATGGGGAGTAGAACGAGCGACAGTGGAAAAGAAGGAAGCACAAGGAGGAATACATGAGCTAAGCTCTATAGACATGATGCAGGCTAAAATGGACGCGTTGGCCCTTAGAGTCGAACATATGTGTACAACTCCGAATACTGTAGCCGCAGTTTCGCCGAATTGTGAGATATGTGGAATGCAAGGACACCAATCCGCCGAATGCAATCTGTTGAATGAGACCAACACTGAGCAAGTGAACTATACCCAAGGGAACCCATTTTCAACCACATATAACCCTGGATGGAGGAATCACCCAAACTTCTCCTACAAAAATAATAACCCTATTCAAAATACCGCACCTCCGAGACAACAAGGTTACCAAGCCCCAAGAACAAATCAACCTATGCAACCTGTACCACCAAGTCCGAGCTTTGATGAAGTTGTAAAAAACTTTATCACTGCTCAAGCAAAACAAAACAAAGAGTTCATAAACCAAAACGTCCATGTTAACGAACTAATTACCCAGTTAGGAACCAAGGTTGATCAAATCATTACTCATAATAAGATGCTTGAAACCCAGATCTCTCAGGTAGCGTTAAACCAAGCCCCACAGACTACACCTGGAGGACAGTTCCCTGGACAACCTCAACAAAACCCGAAAGGGCAAGCTAATTCCATTACTCTACGAAGTGGAACCGCTTATAAGGAACCTTTGAACCCTAGATTAAGTGAGCCCGAAACTTCTGAGAGGAATGAGGAGAAGGAACCAGAGAAGCCTGAAACCCCGGAAAGTCAAGAAAAAGGAGAAGAACCTAAAAATAAAACCTATGTACCACCACCGCCATACAAACCACCAATACCTTACCCTCAAAGATTGAAGAAAACCCAAATCGATAATCAATATCAAAAATTCGTTAAGGTTATAGAAAAACTTCACGTAGAAATCCCCTTTACAGAAGCCATCACCCAAATACCTTCTTACGCTAAGTTTCTCAAAGACATACTTACGAATAAACGTAGACTTGAAGATCCAAAACCCGTGGAATGTAATTCTATTTCCGAAAATAGGTTTGCAAAGAAAGATAAAGATCCCGGAAATTTTTCCATTCCTTGTATTTTGGGAAATCATGTCATCGAAAAAGCTTTTCTAGACTTAGGAGCTAGTGTGAGCTTAATGCCTTTAGCAGTTTGTGAGAGATTAAACTTAGGAGAATTACAACATACTAAGATGTCACTTCAATTAGCCGATAGATCCGTTAAATACCCTATAGGCATATTTGAAGACGTCCCTGTTAGGATAGGTCAGCTGTTTATACCTACTGATTTTGTTGTCATGGACATTAAAGAAGATGACGACATACCAATCCTCCTAGGTAGACCGTTCTTATCAACTGCTGGAGCCGTGATAGATGTTAAAAAGGGAAAACTAACTTTTGAGGTAGGTGACGAGAAGATAGAATTTATATTGTCGAAATTTCTTATGGCACCTGTAATAGGAGATGCTTGTTATGCCTTAGATATCATCGAAGAATGCATTAGGGAATTAGAACAATAAGAAGAAAATGAATCTATAAAATTGCCATCAACCCTTATTTTGGAAGATGACAATTATAAAAAACCCTACATTGATGATAACCTTCACGAATGTTTATCTCTTACCCCAGATCCTATGCCTTGCCCTATGAAACCGACCGTAAAACTTAAGGAACTGCCTAAAAATCTGAGATATGAATTTCTCGATGAAGATATGAACCGTCCAGTTATAGTCAGTGCTACCTTAAACCAAGAAGAAACCGATCAATTATTAGAAGTTTTACGTAGGTACCCCTCAGCCTTAGGATATAAGATCTCTGATCTAAAAGGAATAAGCCCATCCGTATGCATGCATCGGATTTTGCTTGAAGAAGATTCAAAACCTTCCAGAGAACACCAACGAAGAATAAATCCTATAATGAGTACTGTAGTTAAGACTGAAGTTCTTAAGTTACTAGAGGCAGGTATAATATATCAGATCTCGGACAGTAAATGGGTGAGTCCCGTGCATGTAGTACCTAAAAAGGGAGGCATCACAGTCGTGCAAAACGAGAAGGGCGAACCTGTAGCAAAAAGAACCGATGGAGGGTGGCGTATGTGCATAGATTATAGAAAATTAAATAAAGCAACTAGGAAGGACCATTTCCCATTACCATTCATAGACCAAATGTTGGAGAGCCTAGCCAAACACTCTTACTTTTGTTACTTAGATGGATATTCCGGATTCTTCCAAATACCTATTCACCCCGAAGATCAAGAAAAAACTACCTTTACATGCCCAGTTGGAACTTTTGCCTATAGAAGAATGCCTTTTGGACTTTGTAATGCTCCTGCCACTTTCCAACGCTGCATGATGTCTATCTTTGCTGATTATTTAGATGGAATTATGGAAGTATTTATGGACGATTTCTCAGTTTGTGGATCAGATTTCAAAAATTGTCTTGTCAACCTTGAGAAAATCCTGGAGAGATGTGTGGAGGTAAACCTTGTGCTAAATTGGGAAAAATGTCATTTCATGGTCACCGAAGGGATTGTTTTAGGACATATAGTTTCCGAAAAAGGTATAGAGGTAGATAAAGAAAAAATAGAAGTCATAGAGAATCTAAAACCGCCGAAGACTATCAGGGAGATAAGAAGTTTTCTTGGACATGCCGGATTTTACCGACGTTTTATCAAGGATTTCTCCAAAATAACAAAGCCCTTAACTGGTCTTTTGATGAAAGATGTTGAATTTATCTTCGATGAAAAATGTACTGAAGCATTTAATCTTCTGAAGCAAGCTCTGATTTCAGCACCTATAATGAAACCCCCTGATTGGTCAGAACCATTTGAGATAATGTGTGACGCCAGTGATTATGCTGTTGGAGCCGTTCTAGGTCAGAGAAAAGATAAGAAGTTACACGTAATTTATTATGCCAGTAGAACCCTAGACGCTGCACAGCTCAACTACGCAACAACCGAAAAAGAGCTCCTAGCTGTAGTTTTTGCAATAGACAAATTTAGATCTTATCTAGTAGGAGCCAAGATTATAGTTTACACCGACCATGCTGCCATTCGTTACTTGCTAAGCAAAAAGGATGCCAAGCCTAGGTTACTTCGATGGATTCTATTACTGCAAGAGTTTGATTTGGATATCCGTGATAAGAAAGGCACTGATAATGTGGTAGCTGATCACCTATCTAGGCTAGAATACCTGAAACCTGATCCAGTACCCATAAATGACGATTTTGCCTATGATAGACTGATAGCCCAACTAGAAACTATTGAAGATGATAACCCAGACCCTCATGAGCATTTTCATAAATCCTTAGCTATAAGCAATGTACCTTGGTATGCAGACTTTGTTAATTACCTAGCCGCTGACATCATACCCCCTGATCTAAACTACCACCGGAAGAAGAAGTTCTATAGTGATATGAGAAAATTCTATTGGGACGAACCGTTTCTTTTCAAGAGAGGTAAAGATGGCATTTTCCGCCGTTGTGTTCCAGAAGAAGAGGTAAATAATATAATTGAGCATTGTCACTCTGCACCCTATGGTGGACATGCAAGCACATCTAAGACCTACGCCAAGATTCTTCAAGCTGGCCTATTCTGGCCTACTATGTGGCGTGATGTCCATGCTTTCATTGTCAAGTGTGATAGATGCCAACGCACAGGAAATATTTCAAGACGTCATGAAATGCCGTTAAGAAATATCCAAGAAGTAGAACTCTTTGACGTATGGGGTATAGACTTTATGGGACCGTTCCCACCATCTTTTGGAAATCAGTACATCTTAGTAGCCGTTGACTACGTGTCTAAATGGATTGAAGCTATCGCCGCACCCACTAATGACACCAGAGTAGTCATCAAATTATTCAAAAACTATATATTTCCCAGGTTTGGAACACCCCGTTTAGTCATAAGTGATGGAGGATCGCACTTCATATCGAGAATATTTGATAAACTTTTAAGCAAGTATGGAGTTAAGCATAGAGTAGCAACACCATACCACCCACAGACCAATGGACAAGTGGAAGTATCTAATAAGGAGATCAAACAAATCCTCGAGAAGACTGTCTCTATATCTAGAAAGGATTGGTCACAAAAACTTCAAGAAGCATTATGGGCCTATAGAACTGCTTTCAAAACCCCTATAGGAACAACCCCTTACCAACTGGTCTATGGAAAATCATGTCACTTACCTTTTGAATTAGAGCATAAGGCCTATTGGGCCATCAAAACTTTGAATTTTGGATTACTTGACTGCTGGTGAGAAACGTATCCTTGATATCCACAAATTAGAAGAGCTCAGACAATCTGCCTACGAAAATGCCATCATATACAAAGAAAGAACAAAAGCTTGGCATGACAAAAGAATCATAAGAAGAGACTTCAAAATAGGCGATCCTGTTCTCCTGTTCGATTCTAGGTTACGACTTTTTCCAGGAAAACTTCGTTCGAGATGGACTGGCCCTTTCGAAGTATCTAAGATCCTAAGATCCGGTGCTATTGAAATCAAGAACCAAACATGTAAACCGTTCATCGTCAATGGACAGAGGTTGAAGCCCTACGAAGGAGGTGACATTCCAACAACATACATCTGCCATACTCTGAGTGATCCACCATATCCTTCCAATGATGTTTAAAAATCGATCGTCGAGCTAATGACGTTAAACAAGCGCTGCATGGGAGGCAACCCATGGTTTTCTTATTTATGTACTTTTTATTTATTTATTTTTACTTTATTTCAATTTGTTTATTTTATTATTATGTCAGGACTAACGATTGAATGTTTTATGTGCTTTCAAGACTTGTTTGCTAACCTTGTGCAGAATGCAGAACCCTGATGACATGCACGTGGCCTTTAGAGACGACGCACAGAGAGAGCGTTACTATGTCCACATGAGACGCCCTATGGCTCCTACCAGGTACCCTGACCATGACTGCATGGATGCCTTGGGGATAGAGCCAAGCGTCAGATTCTTATGCCATCAACTCCAGTGGGACCAGTTTGACGACAGGAACAACACTTATAGGAACTTGACTCTTGAGTTCCTCAGCTCGTTTCATCATGACCCTTGGGCTGGACCCGATGGACTCGCTGTTTTCAGGTTGTTCGGGATTGACTACTCATTCTCTCACAAAGAGTTTGGTGATTTGCTAGGTTTCCAAACTACTCCTGATGCTATTCCAGAGACACCGATGGGGTATTTTATGAGCAGAGAAGTGGAAAAGTTTTGGACTAAAATATCAGGTGGAGGGAGCCAAGATCCTTCTACCCAGTTTTCTCAGGTAATCCACAACCCTGCGTTAAGGTACTTCCAGATGATTTTGGCGCATTCTTTCCTAGGTTTGCCAGATACAGAGACCCTGCTAAGTGAAGAGGAGATTTTCCTACTGTTTTGTGTGACTCAGTCTCGCTCAGTTGCTTGTGGCAACTTTCTGTTGAAGGGCCTTGCTAGTGTTGCCAGATCATCCATAGGCATCATACATGTCGGTGGGATTGTTACACAGATAGCTACTGCATTGGGTCTGTCTCGCAAGCTATTGCACCTCAGGACCTTCTGCTGCTACACCACCCTGGATATTGATTTTTGTCTTGATAGAGGACTGATGAGGAGGGCTTCTTTTGAGCCCAACATGTTTAGATTACTAATCGACGGCGAAGCGATACACTATTTTACACTACCAGATCCGATGATGACCAGTGTCCATGATCCTGAAAATTGGAGTTATGCTCTAGAGGGTTATGGAGAGACTGTCGAAGAGCCGAAATCGCCTCCCGCCGCTGAGTACACTCCTACACCTCTTACTCCCCGAATCACTGTTATGTCTAACAATATGTCTCTGCAGCCACCTGACCTACAAACACAGATTTATGAGCTCCGCAAGGAGACTGCCCTGCTCAAGCAGGAAGTGGCAGACTTGGAGTTACAGATGCAGGTTTCTGATCTCAGTCATGCCTCAGAGGCCGATGCTCTATATCAGGCGATTGAAGAGCTTCGGAGGGAGATAGCTGAGATTCATGGATCAAGCCAGGAAAAGAAGCCTACCACATGACTCATTCTACACTGACAGCGCTACCCTAGTATTTAATTTCCTTTTATATGCTTTATTTTATTTATCGCATTTCCAGACATATATCATTTTTTGCATCTATTATATTTTCATGTACTTTGAATTCCTCCTATATATACATATTATGCACTAATGTTAATTTTTCTTTTTCTTTTTTTGATTTTTAATTATTTTATTTTTGTCGTGCAAAGAAAAAAAATATAAGACAAAAATATTTTCATTTTTGTCTTCACAAAAAAAAATATGCAAGCCTCATGCCTTGAAAAGAAGAAGAAAACGCTATCCAGATCCCCCCCCCCCCCGAAGACCAAAGGTGCAAGGAAGGCCCAAAAGGAGGATTTAAAAATCCAAGGCCCAGGAAATGACCTTATGGCGGGCGCCATAGGCCCTGTGGCGGGCGCCACACCGTCCCACAACAAATACGGGGCTGATTCCCCATTTCCACCATTTTCATCCCTTTCTTCACCAAAAACCCATTTTTACAACCTTCCAAAACCTCCTTGAACCCCATTAAAGCTCCCCCATTTCCAAAATACCCTCCATCCATAAAACATATCCAACATCCATTTTCATTTTCATCCACCAAAAACCAAAAAAATCAAAACTTTATCATTCCCCTCATAAACCATTTTTCTACCATTTTCACTACCTAAGGAGCTATCAACAATGGAGTTCAACGGATTTCTTCTTCGTGATGGAAGACCGGGCGATAGGCAATGGAAAATTATTCAGAGGCTTCAGAGTCGAGAAATTCTCTCGACTAGGTACGTCGACGATAACTGTCTGTATGCTTTGGGTATTTATCACAGTGTTTTTAATTTCTTAGAATTTCTAGGCTTGCATAATATTTTCATTAATCAGGAACCTACCTATGAGAGACTGACAATTGAGTTTATGAGTTCTTTGATATACACTGTCAGTCCTAACACTGCTAGCACTGTCGGTACTGTTATTTTTAGACTGTTTGGAATTGAATATGAATTCAGTACCAACGAGCTAGCAGGTTTGTTAGGAATCCCTCATAGGGAAGGTGCGATTTGTGAGGCACCTTTGGATGCGGAATGGTCGGCCGAGGTATTTACCTTCTGGCAAAGGCTTTCAAGTACTTCAATTAATTCTTTTGAAGGGATACTTGCGTCGACCATTCACAACCCGACCATAAGAGTTTTTAGACTTCTTTTGGCATGTACTATTTTTGGCCAGGAAAGTCCAAACAAGGTAAATGCTCGAGAACTCCTATTTTTGCAAGGATGCCTCACTAGAACCCACATCAATCCGGTCCCGTTTATGCTTGCCCACATGACTTTATTTACTAATAAAACAGGACCGATTGTTTTTTTGGAGGGCTTGTTACGTCTATTGCTCGGGCTCTTGGCCTGAACAATGAGATAGCTACACTTGAACCACTACCTCCTCGCACAATTAATTTAAAATTTCTGAAAGACATGAAATTGTGCCGAACGAGGAGAAAAGGTGGTTATGAGTTGATGGTTCATGGGGTAGCTATCCCATCTGTTGCTTTACCATGCAGTAGACGTACTGATGTACGTGATGAAAGGAACTGGACCTATGATCTTAATGCTCCACGTGTTTTGGGTCCACTTCCTCCTAATATTCCCGATGGGGAGGCACATGACACTGATGAAGAGTATGATCGGAGAGAGCAGTCTCCCATCCCTCACATGTCCCCCCATCGTCCTTCACAGTCACACACCGCACCATCTTCCTCTAACCCTGTTGCAGGTACTGCTCCTGGATTCCATGTCACCGAGGAGATGTGGCGTGATATGACAGCTAGAGAGGAAAGGCGTGATGGCCTTCTCTCTACTATTTCACAACAGCTGACGGACAACATGAGCTTCATGCAACAATCACGATTGGTTTCGGATCGTGCTTATAGCAACGTTTGCCGTACCTTGAACGATATCTCATTAGAGCAGAACCGTCAGAGAGAGTTCAACAGCCGGCACTACCAGCTTGTAGAGGCCACTCAGGGTTCCATATTAGGTAACCTTCGAGAGGTCCGGAGTGCTCAGGCTTCTTTATCAGCACGACTCGACCGGAGGGACCAGCATCGTAGTAGATCCCGTCGTTCCAGACCATCACAGCAGGACGGCGAGGGCACCAGTGCTCCTCCTCAGTAGTCTTTTTCAGGTTACCCCCCTTATCTTATTTCGAAACATTGGGGACAATGTTCGATTTAAGTGTGGGAGGGGATTTTATTGCTTTCTGTCATTTCCCTTTTTAGTTAATTATTTCCTTTCAGTTATTTCCCTTTTCAGTAATTTATTTTTCTTAGATAATGCATGAGTCTGACGAGTCACCAGTATAGTGTATTTTTAGTTCATCTTCATTTTTTTCCCATTTCCTTAGCCTTACCAGAAAAATTTTAAAAAGAAAATAATGTTGTTTCACATGTTTTTTGGGCTTTGAGACAGGTTTAGATTAGGATGTGGTGACTTAGGTCAACTTTTTGAAACATCAGAACCATTTTAGCACCATAGACCTCTTGAATATAGGAATCACTCCTAAACCCCACCACCATGGCCTTTATTATCATTTAAAAAATTGTCCTAAGTAGTTTATTTTAGCAGTCAGCTCCGGCCTAAGCATGCTCTACGTAGGGGGCCGATGAACATAAGTGAATGATCCAGTGCTAATAAAAAAAAAAAAAGGCAAACTCTGGTATAGGTGACCCTCACAAAGTCATTTAAACCGAAAAAAGAGAAGAAAAAATTTTTTGCCACAAAAATAAAAAAAATTGCAATTCACCTATTGTTAGTTGGTTCAGAGGTATCTGGCACTGAACTTGGTAGGGCGGATTACGATCCGATCCCCCGCAGCTACATTTAGGCGAAATAAAAACAGGTTTACACATGCTTATGTGCCGGAAACCTTATGTTATGGATCAGAATCACTAACCGGTCACTCTACTATGAAGCATGTACGGATAACGGGCTTAATGTGATTGTGCCTGAATGAAAAGGACACAAAAAGATGAGAAGATAGGCCTAGGTATTGTGGGATGATATGGAGTGGTTAATATAGGATTGAAGTTTGTGTTTGTGTTACTATGGTACCCTTGGTTCACTTAGTTAGTATCTGTCACTGCATCCTGACTTGAACTTAGAATCCCTTTAGCCCAGAGACACGTGTTGACACCATATTTTCTTGAGCTTTAATGTTTGCTTGAGGACAAGCAAAGGTTTAAGTGTGGGACAATTTGATCACACTAAATTTCACCGTATTTCTGACTCCGATTTCGCATGCATTCTTAGCTTTTATTGTTATTTTGTTATGTTATTACTTTGTTTTCTTTTGTTTTCAGGTTTTTATTGTAATCGGGGCTTGAATCGAGAAAAGGAGCGAAAAAGGAGTGGAAACGGACGAAAACCTAGAAATTCAGCGTTTTGCACTTACGGCACCCACCGTGGCGGGCGCCATGGGGTTAGCCATGACGTGGCCACGTCTCAAGACCACTCCACAACTGCCAAGACCCACGATCCCCACTCTCTCATCCCCTGTCAACACCATGGCGGGCGCCACAAGGCAAAAATCAGTAACCTCCACTTTTTAGTGGAGGGGCATCCCAGTCTTTTCATGCTTTTAGTTTTCCTATAAATAGGACTTTAGTTTTTCGTTTTTCAACATCCAAAATTAGATTTCTCTAGGCATATATCAGTTTCAAAGCAGTTGCCATTCCACATCGGGGTGTTTCTGCAATCGAGTGATCGAGTCTATAATCTGTCTGTGCGATCGAGTTTTGGAGCACTCTGGAGGAAGTTAATTCTGCCACCATTTTAATTCCAGTTCGTATTTTACTTTTCCGCATTGCTTTACTTTTATTTATTTCTCGCACTGCTTTACTTTCTTTATTATCCGCACTCGCACTTTATTTCGTTTATTTCCCGCACTCGCTTTACTTTCATTTATTACCCGCACTCGCACTTTATTTCGTTTATTTCCCGCACTCGCTTTAAATTACTTTATTTCTCGCACTCGCACTAAATTACTTTACTTTCCGCACTCGCACTAAATTACTTTTATGAAAAATTATAAAAAGAATATTTACTTTATCATGTCTAACTAAATCCATAAAGGTTAGAATGTAAGGATCGTAATTGAACCAGTAATCCGTATAATTGTTCGTGGAAACACTTAAAGGGCTATTTTATCTTTCAATTCAATCTAATTGTTTTTAATTATTTCAAAAACAGCCAAAAGCGCTTTGTCTAGTTCATTAGTAGTTTTTAGATTAAAAAGAAAAGAGATTTTAAAACGATTTTCGGACGCGTGAGGAAGTTTAAACTCTGGTTCGTGAGAACCTCTTTTTGCTAAGAAGTCCAGGTTAAAATACTTTTCAACTTAGTCAAGATACTATATTTCTTAAAAATAGGTTTACTACTCTAACGCAGTACGCACCTTTTTATCCGTGACAATAGGAGGGATTGATTAGAGAGTACAACTCGGTTCTGAATACGCGAAAGCGACAGTTCCTGTTAAATTAGTTCTTTTCAAAGGAGAAAACATTGCCCATAAGTAGTTCCATTAACAAGTACTGGATTATCATTGATTACGTGAATTACATTCGAGCCTGTCTTTTATTTATTATTTAAAATTACCATTTTATTTACCATTGCACCCTTCTTAAAACCCCTATATTTAGTTGCCTTAGATACACACCATAACAACAGGTACGATAGATTGACACTTGGTCTCTGTGGATTCGACAATCTTTTATATTACTCTGACGTGTTCGTACACTTGCGAAAAACATGCATCAACTTCAAAATTCAACATCACAACTCTTCTCCTTACAGGCCAAAGATGAACGGTGTTGTTGAGGCAGCTAATAAAAACATCAAGAAGATTATGCAAAAGATGGTGGTTACTTACAAAGACTGGCATGAAATGCTACCGTTTTCCTTGCATAGGTACCGTACCTCAATCAGAACGTCTACTGGGGCAACACCTTATCAACTTGTGTATGGTATGGAGGCAGTCTTACCTGTGGAAGTTGAGCTACCCTCCTTACGGGTACTGATGGATGTAAAGTTGAATGAAGCAGAATGGGTCCGGTCTCGGTACAACCAGCTGAATTTGATCGAAGAGAAGAGATTAACTGCTATTTGTCATGGGCAGCTATATCAGAAGAGGATGAAGAAAGCCTTCGATCAGAAAGTCAGGCTTCGGGAATACCAAGTAGGAGATCTTGTGCTGAAAAGACTCCTTCCTCCTCATACAGACCATAGGGGCAAATGGACTCCGAACTACGATGACCCATTCATAGGAAATAAGATTTTATCTGGTGGAGCACTGATGCTCACTACTATAGATGGTGAAGATTTCTTGTCCCCTGTGAATTCAGATGTAGTTAAAAAATACTTCGCATAAAATGACCCGCTGGACATAAAAACAGAATGAAAGTCCAGGCAAAAATAGGGCATCCCGGCGAGTCAAAAACAGAATAAAAGGCTCGGGCAAAAATAAGGGAAAATTGAAAAAATGTACACCCGCTGAGTTAAAAAGCCGCATTGGACAGCTCAGGCAAAAATGGGTATCCCGGTGGATTGAAAACCCGAAAGGGCGATCCACGCAAAATCAGGGAATAAGCGAACAACTGCATTCTGAACTCGTCTGTATCAATTACAACACGGCAAGCTTCGAAAGGATAAAGCATCGGTCAGGATCAACCTTCTTCAGAAAGCAAGATGAAAAGAACGTCAAGGTCATACAGGTCATAGCAAAGGAAGCTCACTGGAGCGTCATCAACATTGCCAGCACTTTTACTTTTCTCAATTTGTAACAATCTCCTCATTTCAGGGGATCTTTTTCTTTGACTGTATTTGCCAATTCAGGGCACCCATATTAATAAAATCAGGTTTTCAATCACACCTCGCCTTGTACATTTTCGTTTTATTTGCAAAGTGTCCAATATCCATGGTATAATATTTGTATAAAACAAATGAGCCAGTCTTAATAAATGCTTGCAGGAAATGTATTTACTCTTAGGAATATCTAACTCCTATGACGGAATCCGGTAAGGGATACCTCGGGATGCTTGTGCGTTTCTTTGTCTTGACAGGTTGCAGGTACTCAATACACAGCATGGGGCATGCCAAGCACATCTCCCCAGTATACCTTCTCTCCAAACAGCAGCCAGAATGCTTTTCCCCAACGGAGTTGTCAAAACCTCCTCATCACTAGCAGGAGCTTCCCCGACCGGGATCCCCACAGAGTCCTCTAGGAAGATCATTTAGTGATATTTTCTTCCCCACACAGAGTGCCAGGTCTCAAAGACAAAGGGACTATCTCCCCGCAGAGTTCCAGCCTCTCCTCAGAAGAGCAATGCCTGAATTTCTCACACAACAAGGTGACAGAAGCTTCCTTATCCCCAACTGGACTTCTCCTTACAGGATAGGTCTATCAATGATCTAGTTCCCTAAGCAGAGCTATGTATCTTAACAGATCTACCAATGATCTTCCCCAGCTGGGATTTCCCTCCAAGCAGATCAGCCAGAGATCTTCACAGTAGTGGGATCCGAATCCCGGATCGGTTTCCCTTTGCATAATCATATCATTCGCATCATATTTCCCTACAGAGCGTAGCATTCCATCTAAAATGGAGCATTACGGCAAAAATCAAACATTTGCATGATCACAAGCTTGTTCCGAATCAGTCACCTGCAAATACCACCACCACTTCATCAGCAATATGTAAGAGCTCACATTACTTGCAAGTAAAAGCCAAAGCGTCCCCTTTTCACTCTCCAACATAAATACATGTTCGTATATACCTTTTTGACACTCGTCCGTGTCATACTACTCCCTTGCAGATATAAGCCAAATACCTGTCGCTCCCGATAAATGGGGAATGGCCCCAGATAAAGGTACAGACGCGAACGGTCGGCGAAGGAAATGAGAACACACAGGAGTGAACTCACAGGGAATGAATAGAGTCGCCAGCTAGGCATTTTTATCCCGGAGGAAAGGCAATGCTGCATAGACCTAGAAAGATATGGATAAGACGGTTGCGGACCAGAGAGATTGAGAAAGGGGGTTGGTTACAACCTGGGAAGGTATTAGCACCCAGATTGTCCATCGTACTCGACGGGATCCACGCTTGAAAGATTTGTGTTTTAAAGGGGTAGTGTCAGTGCAATTTGTGTGTAAAAGAACTGGAAAAGGATGTACAGGTGTCAGTGCAAAAGAAGTGCAAAGTGTGATATATACAGTGTCAGTGTAGGAATGAAAATGAATTGCTCAAGATAATGAGGCTTAAAGAAATAAGCTGGAAAGAGGGGGAATATACAGAGACTTTTGTTCGATAACTGTTATGTTATGCCTACGTATCCTCTCGTGCAATGAGGAAGTCAGAACACCGTAGTTCGACCCAAAGAGACTGAATGATAAATTGACAGTGAACTGCTTGCTTGTCTATGCTCAAGTGTATGACCTGTCTGGCTCAGGTGCAAACTGTCTTGCATTAGACAGAAGAAGCAAGTTCTCGATTGTGAGTGGATGAGGTGAGAAAAGAATCCCGAAGGAGACGATTATTGTTTGTTTTTTGTGTTTTCAATCTTTTATTACTTTGGAAAGTTTGTCATAGATTGATGAGCTTAAACCTAAACCAATGGATTTAGTAAACTCATCACATCATCCCTCTGATTAGGGGTAATGAGAGTACCTTAAGTGTGAAGTCAGATTCTCACACTTGATCACCTTTGATGCAGGATTAAGATCATTAACCTACTTGTGATTATTTAGGTGTTTTTGGTGTTTTTGTTTAGTGTTGAGTAATGAGATTAAGCCATAATCAAGGATTAAACAGACTCATTATACCATCCTAATAGAAGGATAATAGATGAGAATGTTTAAGCTGAGGAAAGCTCCTCAACTTAATCCATGATTAGGGATTAAACTCATGACAAAACAAGCCTTTGATTAAGTGGATTTTAATTAATGATATGATGAAGAAGTGAGTTTTATGATTTGTAAGACAACTTGAGGGGGACTTGTCCATTAACACTAGGGTTAGTCCTTCTTAACCAATTAAGGAAGAATTAGAACCCTAATGCAAGGCCCAAGTTACAAGTGTGATGTCTTGATGATTATTAAGTGAATTGATTAAGAGATTTAAACACATTAAGGGTTTAACACTTAGGATTAAAGTTATACACTCCATCCTAATAGAAGGATGCAGGCATAAACTTAATCATAAAGCCTTAAAGCCTTTAGGGTTTAGTCCCTGATTATGAGGTGAGAAGAGAAGACTCAATGAGACACAAAGGTAAAAACTAAGTGGGGGACTAATCAAAACCCTAATCATTGTCATGCTTGGTTGTTCCTAAGGTTTGTGAGGTTTACAAGAGAAATCTTCAATGGAACCACCAGGAAGCAGATGAAAGGATCAGGAGAAGCAAAGTAACTTGATTCATTGAAGAAGACAAGTCACTTGAGGAAAGAAAGTAAGAAGAAGAAGAATGAGCAAGCTCAATCTCAAACTCATAACAAAATGCATCAAGGATGCATGAAAGAGATGAAAAGAGATTATGAGAAGTGAAGGCAAATTCACTTCTTAAACAAACTTACCACCTGAAATGTTAGTGAAAGAAATGAAATGCAATGCAAAATAAGATGAAATGGCATGATGAAAATCAAAACCAGAAGCATGTACATGATGATAATGATGCCATGGGATGATGTAAACATGAATCAAGGCATGGGGATGATCATACAAACTTATGGATGCAAATGAAGCAAGTTTAGAACCATGATCATACATGAAAAGTTATGAGATGCATATGGCATACAACATGGCAAATGCAAGATGCAATGATCAAACATGCTTTCAATATGTCTTAAGATGTTTAAATGAATCAAATGGATACACAAAATGCTATGGCAAGTCAAGGTATGAATGCAAATGCAAGATGGATGCATATGGAAGCCCAAATTAGGGTTTATGATCAAAGCATCAAACAAAAACCAAAATCAGGAGCAAACATCAAGATAAAAAAATTGAAAATTCACTCAAAGGATCCCTAATCCTATACTAACTCACTGCCCAAAGGAGAGGCTCCAACTCTTAACCTAATTCAAGTTATGATTTTCTTGAGTTTTCTAGGGTTTTAGGGTTCCTTAACAAGAAAATTACCAAACAAAATGAAAATGAAAGATCAAATCATGGCCATTTAATCTCACAAACTACATGCTAAACACAATGCAATGCAAAAAGAATCAAGTTCCAACTCTCAAGGGTTAGGCAGAAATGATTTTTTAGAAGTTTGGATCAAAATAATGCATTAAAATGATTTTAATTCCATGAAAAATTCTCAAAATGCATCAAGATCAAAAAAGAAATTTGGTTTGAGGGTTGGAAAATGTTTCTAAATGTTTTTAAATGTTTCATGAATTTTTTGGTGATTTTTAAATACCTAAAAGCATTTTTAATTAATTAATTCTCATTAATTAATTAAAAATAAACTTTTAAATATTTAAAAATATTTTTTGTATGCTAAAAATAAAAATAAAAATATTTTTGTGTTCTGAAATTAAATAATAACTTGTGTAAAAAATTTCAGAATTTTTAAATAAGTTTTGCTATTTTAAATAAAATATAGAAAACAATGTAATTAAATGGAAAAGATAAAATGAATTAAATGAAAAATAAGAAAGTAATCAGATCCAATGGACGAAATTCAAACTGGCAAGGGCGGGAGTTGACTGCGCGCGGGTTTGGACGGCTCACATTTAAACTTGCTAACCCTAATTAATTAGCCCTAATCCAGCCTTAATGACATTCAGATGACCGGAACAGTGGTTCCGGTCATCTTCTCCGGCGGGCTCAAATGCTAAATCACTCTTCACGCAATGAAAAATGAAAACCAACTATCCAGAAATCATCCCCACCCTAAAACGAATCAAACCCCTCACTCAAACATCATTTATCACTCATAATCAGAGAGAATCGAAGCAAACAAATCCTAGGGCAAAAAGTTTCAGAGACTGCATACATACTCATTTTTCACTCATTTTCGAAAACAAACACATATTCATGATCAGGGAAGCATGAAGAAGCTATTAAGAACTTAAAAAATCATTTCTGGAAAAAAAAGTTCATGAAGCTACCTGAGTTTGAAGCTTTTCAATCTGCAACTTTCTGGCCCTTTCTCTTTGTGCAATCCACTCCTATGACCTCCCTTATGCTTCTGAAAGGCTTAGAACAAATTTATGTGGGCTGGTTTGAGAGTTTACAGAAGTTCTGTTCAAGCTCAGGTGAGGATCGTGTTTATGATTCAGGCAGTTTAAGGCAAAGGTGAGGGGTGCTTTGTGACCAGGGTGATGAGTTGAGTTGATCTATGAAGTTTGTTTAAGTGTTTGTGGCTTGTATGCTGAGTTTCGAAAGCTTTTGCTCCAAGGGTGGAAAATGAGAATGCTGAGTTCTTGCTTGTTTCAGGCTTGTGTGTTGTAATGTTTAGCTTGCATTTTGTTTGTATAAACTAATCCTATTGGTCAGAAGATGTGACATGTCCTTTTGTGATAGGTATGGCTACTTTTGCAAATTGTCAACTTTGTGTAAGAGAAAGCATGGGTCATGTTCTAGCCAAGTACAAGGGGTGTGGGTTGCGCAGCATGAGGTGAGGAGAGGGCTAGGGTGGTTCAGCAACCAAGGCAGCAAGTGGGTGAGATGTTATGATGGATTTTGCAACTTGGTTCACTTTGGTTCTCATGAAAAGATCTTGCTCCAAAGGCCAAACAATATGAGAAACTCTTGGCCCATTCTGATTTTTAGGACTTGTGTGAAGTTTGTGTAATAGTTTGACATCAATTAGAAGTCACAAATTGCCTTGATACAAGATTTTGCAAGTTTTCCATTTGGTGCATAACTTGAATTTTAGTGATTTTTGCCAACTTTGATGAACCATAACTTTTGATCCAAAATGAATTAGGTCATGTTCTTGTACTTTTTGAAAAGGGAATGATCTAATCTACAGCTTTCATGACCAAAGTTTTTACATTTGAAGCCTTTTTGAATCAAAAAGTAAGGGTTGAAAAAGTTGCATAAAATGACATTTCCATTAAAAGTCAAACTTGCCCAAAAAGTCAACTTTGCAAAAACTTCAAATCCTTCAATTTTGTGAACTTACAACCTCTTATATGATCAAATAAAGATCATATACAATCAAAATGATGAAGAATGCCCTTTGGTTGGGTCATTGGGGGCCTCAGATGCCCTGATTTTGCACTGACTTGTCTGAAAAGTCAACTCTTGATTAGATGACTTCCCCATGGAATTTCTTCATGAAAATTGATATGCATACTCCCTATACCATATTGAGACCAATAGAAACAAGAATGACCAAAAAATTTGGAGTTAGGGCCTCTGGAACCAAAACCCTAATTTTAGGTCAACTGTGCAGTCAAGCCTGACTCTGCTTCCATACAAATCCCAGTTCTTGTGATTCTTTGGCATTCTTGACTTTGAGAGGGTATAATATGATGTTTTAACACACATGGACCCCTTTGAAATGATTGGTGGCCTTTGGAGTGGCTCAAGAAGCTCTTGGATTGCTCAAATCACAAACCCTAGATGCAGATGACTTAGAAGCAATGCAGTGGATCAAAAATGTGATATGAGATGGTATGATTGTGTTTATGCATATGAAATGATCACAAGCCATGGTGTGAATGGGTGAGGGCAACTTTGGGGTGTTTACAGCTGCCCCTATTCAAACATGAGTTAGCTGTGCAGGATGTAAGCAGCGGCTTATCAGGCGAACACGATAACTTGTGGTTGAATACTAAAGACAGTCCAAAATTTGCACTCACAGAATGAAGAAGAAAAGGGATATAGATTGTAAAGGAAAATAAAGTATATTGAAAAGTGTGGGCGACGGAGGACGACCGTCGAGCAGAGGACGACTGCTGCGTAAAGAGCAATGACGGGGACGACCGACATGCTGGGGAGAATGTGTGAAATAAAGCAATGACGGGGACGACCGACATGCTGGGGATACCGGAGATTATGATGGGGACGGCAATCCAGTAAAGCTATAAGATTCTCTGGGGATTAATGAAAAATGATGGGGTCGGCCATCAAGTTCATAAAGTAAGGTAACCAACGATGGGGACGGCCATCGGGCTAAACTGAAAAAGGAAAAAGGGACCACGACGGGGACGGCCATCGGGTTAAAGAATAAATGAAATAAAACAGATGATGAGGTACGGTCATCAAAGGTGAAGGACGATCACCTAGCAGGGGACGGCTGCTCTGTAAGGGTCAAGATGAGGGACGGTCATCTAGGGTGGAGGACGACCACCAGGCAGGGTACGGCTGCCGAAAATATCGCGACATAGGACGAATGCCGGATAAAAAGTCAACGATGGGGACGGCCATCGGATGAGCATGATGAAGAACGATCATCAAGAGGTGGAGGACGACCACCTAGCAGGGTACGGCTGCTCTCAAGGTTTATCATGACATAGGACGAACGCCAGATAACCAAAATCAACAATGGGGACGGCCATCGGATAAAATGATGAAGGACGATCATCAAGAGGTGGAGGACGACCACCTAGCAGGGGACGGCTGCTAAATATCACGACATAGGACGAATGTCGGATAAAAGATCAACGATGGCGACGGCCATCGGATGAGCATGATGGAAGACGACCATCAAGAGGTGGAGGACGACCACCAAGCAGGGGACGGCTGCTCTCAGGGTTTATCATGACATAGGACGAATGTCAGATAAAAAGAAAATTGTTTTACTGGGGAATAGTAAACACGGACGAGTGTTTACATCCAAGAAATAAAAGGTATAAGTGTTTGGTAATGTGTATAGATTAAAGATGCGAGCGAGCATCCTTAAGACTATGATACGGACGAGTATCAGGTAGAAACAAATACTGACACGTGTTCAGAGATGATGATACGTACGAGTATCAACTGGTTAACAGAGAACACGAACGAGTGTTGAATCTGAGAGACCTCTTCTGGGGAATAGTTGACACAGACGAGCATCTATATTCAAGAAGACACAGTGTATGGATTAAAGATGCGGACGAGCATCCTTAAGACTATGATACGGACGAGTATCATGTAGAAACAAACGCTTGACGCATGTTCTGAGATGATGGTACGGACGAGTACCAACGGGTTAACAAAGAACATGGACGAGTGTTGAATCTGCGGGGATATAAAGGGTGTATACAAGATACGGGCGAGTATCTGTATAAGTATGATTAATGTATATTTGAGTGTTCAATCTGCCGGGGAGAATGACACAGGCGAGTGCCAAAAGAGAAAGGTATAGTATAAACAAGTATCTGGTATACAAAGCGTTTATGTTACTGTGCTGGGAAAACGACATGGACGGATGTCAAGAAGGTTATATACAAGTATTTGTGAGTGCAAAGGGGATGTCTTTGGCTTTCTGCTGGGAATATGACACGGACGGATGCCACAAGGAGTATGTATTTGTATTGGTGAATGTGAGGCAACTGCTTTTGCTGGGGAATCTGGGGAGTATTCTGTACATTGTGGATGAATTGTCAATATTCACAAGTGTTTGATTCAGATCATGACTTATGATTATGCTATATGTTTGATTTTTGCCGTAATGCTCCGCATTAAGACGGAATGCTACGCTTGGTTTGGTGAATATGATGCGAATGCTATGATTATGCAAAGGAAAATGAATCCGGGATTCGGATCCCGTTGCCGCGAAGATCTCTGACTGATCTGTTGGAGTGAACATCCCAGCTGGGGATGGGATCATTGGTAGATCTGATGAAATGGTTCTGCTTGGGGAAATGGGCCAATGATAGGCCTTTTCCAGTAATGAGGGATCCAGCCGGGGGTTGTAGAAGCTCTCCTCACTCTGTTGTGACTCCTTCGTGCGTTGCTCTTTCGGATAGAGGCTGAAACTCTGTGGGGAGATGGTTCCCTGACTTTTGCACTTGGCTGCGGAAGAATGATTGGCATCTCGGTTGGGGAGAAAATAACAAGTGGCAACTCAGCTGGGGAGCAAGCACTTGGGTGTTAAGACTGAGTGAGTGTTGATTTGCCGGCTTGCTGGGACGAAGCTTTCATGCCCTATATTGCGCTTTTGAATACCTGCAATCCTGCAAAGACAGAGAAACGTACAAGTAATCCCGAGGCATCCCTTACCGGGTTCCGTCATAGGAGTGAAACACTTCTGAGAGTAAGTATATTCCCTGTAAGCACGTGTTTTATTTTCTTTATTTTCAAGGATTAGCATCTGTATTCGTGCAAGACATCAGACATTTTTTGCAAATAAAATGTATAAGACGAAACATGACTGAAAAATCTGGTTTTATTAATTCAAATGCCCTGAATTGGCAAGATACAGCCAAAGAAACGAATCTCCTGAAATGAGGAAATTGTTACAAATTGAGAAACAAAAATGCTGGCAATGTTGTCGACGCTTTCAAGGAGCTCCCCCTCTTGCTATGACTCGTATGACTTTTGACGCTCTTTTCGTCTTGCTTTCTGAAGAAGGCTGATTCTGACAGGAGCTCGATCCTTTCGAGGTTTCACCAAGTTGCAGGTGATACAGACAGATTCAGAATGCAATTGTTCGCTTATTCCCTTATTTTGCATGGATCGCCCTTTCGGGTTTTCAATCCATCGGGATACCCATTTTTGCCTGAGTTGTCCAAGGTGGCTTTTCAACTCAGCGGGTGTACATTTTTTTGTTTATTTTCCCTTATTTTTGCCCGAGTCCTTTATTCTGTTTTTGACTCGCCGGGATGCCCTATTTTTGCCTGGACTTACATTCTGTTTTTGTGTCCAGCGGGTCATTTTTATGCGAAGTATTTTTTAACTGCATCTGAATTCACAGGGGACGGGAAATCTTCACCATCCATGGTGCTGAGCATCAGTGCTCCACCAGAGAAAACTTTCTTTACCACGAATGGTCCTTCATAGTTCGGAGTCCATTTGCCCATGTGGTCTGTATGAGGAGGGAGGATTCTTTTCAGTACAAGGTCTCCTACTTGATACTCTCGGTGCCTGACTTTCTGATCGAAGGCTCTCTTCATTCTTTTCTGATACAACTGCCCATGACAGATTGCAGCCAATCTTTTCTCTTCAATCAGACTCAGTTGTTCGTATCGGGATCGAACCCATTCTGCTTCGTTCAGCTTAACATCCATCAGTACCCGTAGGGAGGGTAGTTCAACTTCAACAGGTAGGACTGCCTCCATACCATACACAAGCTGATACGGTGTTGCCCCAGTGGATGTTCTGATTGACGTGCGGTACCCATGCAAGGCAAACGGTAGCATTTCATGCCAGTCTTTGTAGGTGACTACCATCTTCTGCACAATCTTCTTGATATTCTTATTAGCTGCCTCAACAGTGCCGTTCATCTTAGGCCTGTAAGGACAAGAATTGTGGTGTTGGATCTTGAAGTCCCGGCATAGTTCTGCCATCATTTTATTGTTCAAGTTGGAACCATTATCAGTAATGATTCGCTCGGGAACTCCGTATCGACAAATGATATCTCTCTTCAGAAATCTAGCTACCACTTGCCTTGTAACATTTGCATATGAGGCTGCTTCAACCCACTTGGTAAAATAGTCAATGGCGACCAGGATGAATCTGTGGCCATTTGAAGCAGTCGGTTCAATCTTGCCAATCATGTCAATTCCCCACATAGCAAAGGGCCAGGGTGAAGACATCACATTCAGAGGATTAGGAGGCACATGCACCTTATCCGCATAGATCTGGCATTTATGGCATTTTCTGGCGTAGGCGCAACAGTCGGCATCCATTGTGATCCAGTAATAGCCTGATCTTAGCAACTTCTTAGCCATGGCATGCCCTCCTGCATGGGTACCAAAGGATCCTTCGTGCACCTCGTGCATCAACAAGTCTGCTTCTGTTCTATCAACGCATCTGAGGAGTACCATATCAAAGTTTCTTTTGTACAGGGAACCATCAGTGTTCAGAAAGAAACTACCAGCAAGCCTTCTCAAAGTCTTCTTATCATTGGAAGATGCCCCAGATGGGTATGTTTGATCCTCCAAGAAGCACTTAATGTCATGGAACCAAGGCTTATCATCTTTGACAACATCTGCTGCAAACACATATGCTGGTCTGTCAAGTCTGGACACTGAAATCTGAGGCACAAAATTGGCAGCTTGAACTTTGATCATGGATGAAATGGTAGCCAGAGCATCCGCAAACTGATTCTCATCTCGAGGGATATACTCAAGCTTGACCGTTGTAAAGAAAGTCAATAACCTTCTTGTATAATCCCTGTACGGTATCAGATGATCCTGGTGTGTGTACCATTTGCCGTTGGTTTGATTAACTACCAGAGCTGAATCTTCGAATACAGTCAACGTCTTGATCCTGAGGTCAATAGCTTTCTCAAAACCCATAATGCAAGCTTCGTATTCAGCTTCGTTGTTAGTGCAGTTGAAGGTGAGCTTTGCCGAGAAAGGCATGTGAACTCCCTTAGGTGTAATGAGCACTGCACCAACACCACGACCATTCATGTTAACAGCCCCATCAAACATCATAGTCCATTCTTCCTCCGGGTCAGGCCCTTCAGTGTGAATAGGCTCTTCATGATCTTTCGCTTTTATGAACATGATGTCTTCATCAGGGAAGTCAAATCTCATAGGCTGGTAGTCATCAATAGGTTGCTCAGCAAGATATTCAGATAGTACACTGCCCTTGATGGCTTTCTGAGAGGTGTACTGGATGTCATATTCTGTGAGAATCATCTGCCATCTTGCAACCCGTCCGGTAAGAGCTGGCTTCTCGAAAATGTACTTAACTCGGTCCATTTTTGAGATCAACAAAGTAGTGTGGGTCAACATATATTGTCTCAGTCGGCGAGCAGCCCACGCTAAAGCACAGCAAGTTTTCTCGAGCAGTGAATAACGCTGTTCACAGTCGGTAAACTTTTTGCTCAGGTAGTATATTGCATACTCTTTTCGACCAGACTCGTCATGCTGGCCCAGCACACACCCCATTGACTCCTCTAATACTGTCAAGTACATTATCAGAGGTCTTCCTTCAACTGGAGGCATAAGGATTGGTGGTTCTTGCAAGTATTCTTTGATCTTGTCAAAAGCCTTCTGGCAGTCTTCATTCCACCTGACCGTCTGTTCTTTTCTTAACAATTTAAACAAAGGTTCACAGGTTGCTGTAAGGTGAGATATGAACCGTGAAATGTAGTTCAATCTACCTAGAAACCCTCGAACCTCTTTTTCAGACTTTGGTGCAGGCATCTCTTGAATGGCTTTGACTTTATCAGGGTCAACTTCAATCCCCTTCTCACTCACAATAAAACCCAGCAACTTACCAGATCGCACCCCGAATGTGCACTTGTTGGGGTTCAGCTTCAGTTGGTACTTCCTCAGACGCTTGAATAACTTCAGCAGATTTACCAGGTGGTCTTCTTCTGTGAGGGACTTGGCAATCATGTCATCCACATAGCATTCGATTTCTTTATGGATCATATCGTGGAATAACGTTACCATAGCCCGTTGATATGTTGCACCAGCGTTCTTCAATCCGAACGGCATCACCTTATAACAGAAAGTGCCCCAGGGTGTGATGAAGGTTGTCTTCTCCATGTCTTCAGGTGACATTTTGATCTGATTGTATCCTGAAAATCCGTCCATGAAGGAGAATACCGAGAACTGAGCTGTATTATCAACCAATACATCAATGTGAGGTAATGGGAGGTCATCTTTCGGGCTGGCTCTGTTCAGATCCCGGTAGTCAACACACATCCTTACTTTGCCGTCTTTCTTAGGCACAGGCACAATATTAGCAACCCACGGTGGATAGCTAGTTACAGCAAGGAACCCGGCGTCCCACTGCTTTTGCACCTCTTCCTTGATCTTTATTGCCATATCTGGACGAGTACGGCGCAGTTTCTGTTTGACCGGTGGGCATTCTTCCCTCAAAGGCAGCTTATGCATAACAATATCGGTGTCCAACCCTGGCATATCTTGATAAGACCAAGCAAACACATCCACATATTCTTGAAGCAGGTCAATCAGTTGTTTCTTCACTGAGTCTTGTAAGCAGGCCCCGATTTTGACTTCTTTCACATCTTCATCTGTACCAAGATTAATCGTTTTGACCTCCTCCTGATGAGGAGTGATAACCTTCTCCTCTTGTCTCAATAACCTAGCTAGCTCTTCAGGAAGCTCGTAATCTTCTTCAACCCCTTCATCAGCTTGATTGATTGGATTATCAAAGTCATACGAAGTCATAGCTGTGTTGTTGTCGGTGCGGTCTGGAAGGCACTCTCTGCAAGGGTTCAGTTTGTTCATTTTAGTGATTTAATCTTCTTTAGAAAAGTGAAATGAAATTGTCATTTTGAAAACATTGCCATTTATTTTTTTTTGTACAAAAAGAAAAATGGAAAACAGTGAGCGGAAAAGAAAAAGACTCGTTTGCAAAAGACGCCTGATATTTCATTGATTAATCTTGTTGCACAAAAATTACAGATGGCCCGATTACAAAATGAGTCTTGTTATCTTGGGCAAGATGCAAGACTTGATGCATGCTTTAAAATATACAGGAAATAATAATTACTCTGCAGGAGTAACCCTTATAATTTCCTGGGAAGACCAATTTGAGATACGGCTCCCCGGGATCCTTGGACGAATCCAGCTTTCCAGGTTGCGTTCATCTTCCGACTCATCTTCCAAGTTGTTGACAACATCAGGGGTGAGCATCCCCCCACTAACAAAGTTGGGCTTCTTAGCAGCCTCTGCTTGATCTTGTTGAGTTGGTTTGTAACCCAACCCAAATCTATCTTCTTTCTTCTCCACAGGCAATAGTTTGCCCCAGCCTTGAGCGTTCCCTTCTTCAACAACCTTCCTGGCATGTTGGTAGGATGTCATGGAAGTCCCAAGTACAGCAGATGTTTCATTAATATTCAGGGCCTCAAACCCTTGACTCATCGTCTCGTGGATCTCCCCATCCATCTCAATGTATTTATAAGTAGCCAGATGGCTAACAAAAATATCCTCCTCTCCACAAATAGTGACGACTTGGCCTTCCCACTCAAATTTTAACTTCTGGTGAAGGGTAGACGTTACTGCACCGGCGGCGTGAATCCATGGTCTACCCAACAAATAGCTGTAGGCAGGCTGAATGTCCATCACGTAGAAGGTCGTTTTGAAAGTCTGTGGGCCAATCGTTACAGGCAACTCAATTTCTCCCAGAACTGATCTCTTAGAGTCGTCAAAGGCTCTCACCACTAAGTTGCTGGGACGTAATGCCAATCCTTCATATTCCAGCTTCACAAGGGCTTTTTTAGGCAAGACATTGAGGGATGATCCTGTGTCTACCAGCACATGGGAAAGAACTGCACCTTTACATTCCATGGTAATGTGCAAAGCCTTGTTATGATTGCGGCCTTCCGTAGTCAAATCAGTGTTGGTGAATCCTAGTCCATTACTAGCGTTAACATTTCCAACCACAGCTTCCAACTGATTGACGGTGATCTCTTCTAGCACATAAGCTGCGTGCAAGACTTTTAGCAGTGCGTTCCGATGAGCCTCGGAAGGTATTAGCACCCAGATTGTCCGTCGTACTCGACGGGATCCACGCTTGAAAGATTTGTGTTTTAAAGGGGTAGTGTCAGTGCAATTTGTGTGTAAAAGAACTGGAAAAGGATGTACAGGTGTCAGTGCAAAAGAAGTGCAAAGTGTGATATATACAGTGTCAGTGTAGGAATGAAAATGAATTGCTCAAGATAATGAGGCTTAAAGAAATAAGCTGGAAAGAGGGGGAATATACAGAGACTTTTGTTCGATAACTATTAAGTTATGCCTACGTATCCTCTCGTGCAATGAGGAAGTCAGAACACCGTAGTTCGACCCAAAGAGACTGAATGATAAATTGACAGTGAACTGCTTGCTTGTCTATGCTCAAGTGTATGACCTGTCTGGCTCAGGTGCAAACTGTCTTGCATTAGACGGAAGAAGCAAGTTCTCGATTGTGAGTGGATGAGGTGAGAAAAGAATCCCGAAGGAGACGATTATTGTTTGTTTTTTGTGTTTTCAATCTTTTATTACTTTGGAAAGTTTGTCATAGATTGATGAGCTTAAACCTAAACCAATGGATTTAGTAAACTCATCACATCATCCCTCTGATTAGGGGTAATGAGAGTACCTTAAGTGTGAAGTCAGATTCTCACACTTGATCACCTTTGATGCAGGATTAAGATCATTAACCTACTTGTGATTATTTAGGTGTTTTTGGTGTTTTTGTTTAGTGTTGAGTAATGAGATTAAGCCATAATCAAGGATTAAACAGACTCATTATACCATCCTAATAGAAGGATAATAGATGAGAATGTTTAAGCTGAGGAAAGCTCCTCAACTTAATCCATGATTAGGGATTAAACTCATGACAAAACAAGCCTTTGATTAAGTGGATTTTAATTAATGATATGATGAAGAAGTGAGTTTTATGATTTGTAAGACAACTTGAGGGGGACTTGTCCATTAACACTAGGGTTAGTCCTTCTTAACCAATTAAGGAAGAATTAGAACCCTAATGCAAGGCCCAAGTTACAAGTGTGATGTCTTGATGATTATTAAGTGAATTGATTAAGAGATTTAAACACATTAAGGGTTTAACACTTAGGATTAAAGTTATACACTCCATCCTAATAGAAGGATGCAGGCATAAACTTAATCATAAAGCCTTAAAGCCTTTAGGGTTTAGTCCCTGATTATGAGGTGAGAAGAGAAGACTCAATGAGACACAAAGGTAAAAACTAAGTGGGGGACTAATCAAAACCCTAATCATTGTCATGCTTGGTTGTTCCTAAGGTTTGTGAGGTTTACAAGAGAAATCTTCAATGGAACCACCAGGAAGCAGATGAAAGGATCAGGAGAAGCAAAGTAACTTGCTTCATTGAAGAAGACAAGTCACTTGAGGAAAGAAAGTAAGAAGAAGAAGAATGAGCAAGCTCAATCTCAAACTCATAACAAAATGCATCAAGGATGCATGAAAGAGATGAAAAGAGATTATGAGAAGTGAAGGCAAATTCACTTCTCAAACAAACTTACCACCTGAAATGTTAGTGAAAGAAATGAAATGCAATGCAAAATGAGATGAAATGGCATGATGAAAATCAAAACCAGAAGCATGTACATGATGATAATGATGCCATGGGATGATGTAAACATGAATCAAGGCATGGGGATGATCATACAAACTTATGGATGCAAATGAAGCAAGTTTAGAACCATGATCATACATGAAAAGTTATGAGATGCATATGGCATACAACATGGCAAATGCAAGATGCAATGATCAAACATGCTTTCAATATGTCTTAAGATGTTTAAATGAATCAAATGGATACACAAAATGCTATGGCAAGTCAAGGTATGAATGCAAATGCAAGATGGATGCATATGGAAGCCCAAATTAGGGTTTATGATCAAAGCATCAAACAAAAACCAAAATCAGGAGCAAACATCAAGATAAAAAAATTGAAAATTCACTCAAAGGATCCCTAATCCTATACTAACTCACTGCCCAAAGGAGAGGCTCCAACTCTTAACCTAATTCAAGTTATGATTTTCTTGAGTTTTCTAGGGTTTTAGGGTTCCTTAACAAGAAAATTACCAAACAAAATGAAAATGAAAGATCAAATCATGGCCATTTAATCTCACAAACTACATGCTAAACACAATGCAATGCAAAAAGAATCAAGTTCCAACTCTCAAGGGTTAGGCAGAAATGATTTTTTTGAAGTTTGGATCAAAATAATGCATTAAAATGATTTTAATTCCATGAAAAATTCTCAAAATGCATCAAGATCAAAAAAGAAATTTGGTTTGAGGGTTGGAAAATGTTTCTAAATGTTTTTAAATGTTTCATGAATTTTTTGGTGATTTTTAAATACCTAAAAGCATTTTTAATTAATTAATTCTCATTAATTAATTAAAAATAAACTTTTAAATATTTAAAAATATTTTTTGTATGCTAAAAATAAAAATAAAAATATTTTTGTGTTCTGAAATTAAATAATAACTTGTGTAAAAAATTTCAGAATTTTTAAATAAGTTTTGCTATTTTAAATAAAATATAGAAAACAATGTAATTAAATGGAAAAGATAAAATGAATTAAATGAAAAATAAGAAAGTAATCAGATCCAATGGACGAAATTCAAACTGGCAAGGGCGGGAGTTGACTGCGCGCGGGTTTGGACGGCTCACATTTAAACTTGCTAACCCTAATTAATTAGCCCTAATCCAGCCTTAATGACATTCAGATGACCGGAACAGTGGTTCCGGTCATCTTCTCCGGCGAGCTCAAATGCTAAATCACTCTTCACGCAATGAAAAATGAAAACCAACTATCCAGAAATCATCCCCACCCTAAAACGAATCAAACCCCTCACTCAAACATCATTTATCACTCATAATCAGAGAGAATCGAAGCAAACAAATCCTAGGGCAAAAAGTTTCAGAGACTGCATACATACTCATTTTTCACTCATTTTCGAAAACAAACACATATTCATGATCAGGGAAGCATGAAGAAGCTATTAAGAACTTAAAAAATCATTTCTGGAAAAAAAAGTTCATGAAGCTACCTGAGTTTGAAGCTTTTCAATCTGAAACTTTCTGGCCCTTTCTCTTTGTGCAATCCACTCCTATGACCTCCCTTATGCTTCTGAAAGGCTTAGAACAAATTTATGTGGGCTGGTTTGAGAGTTTACAGAAGTTCTGTTCAAGCTCAGGTGAGGATCGTGTTTATGATTCAGGCAGTTTAAGGCAAAGGTGAGGGGTGCTTTGTGACCAGGGTGATGAGTTGAGTTGATCTATGAAGTTTGTTTAAGTGTTTGTGGCTTGTATGCTGAGTTTCGAAAGCTTTTGCTCCAAGGGTGGAAAATGAGAATGTTGAGTTCTTGCTTGTTTCAGGCTTGTGTGTTGTAATGTTTAGCTTGCATTTTGTTTGAATAAACTAATCCTATTGGTCAGAAGATGTGACATGTCCTTTTGTGATAGGTATGGCTACTTTTGCAAATTGTCAACTTTGTGTAAGAGAAAGCATGAGTCATGTTCTAGCCAAGTACAAGGGGTGTGGGATGCGCAGCATGAGGTGAGGAGAGGGCTAGGGTGGTTCAGCAACCAAGGCAGCAAGTGGGTGAGATGTTATGATGGATTTTGCAACTTGGTTCACTTTGGTTCTCATGAAAAGATCTTGCTCCAAAGGCCAAACAATATGAGAAACTCTTGGCCCATTCTGATTTTTAGGACTTGTGTGAAGTTTGTGTAATGGTTTGACATCAATTAGAAGTCACAAATTGCCTTGATACAAGATTTTGCAAGTTTTCCATTTGGTGCATAACTTGAATTTTAGTGATTTTTGCCAACTTTGATGAACCATAACTTTTGATCCAAAATGAATTAGGTCATGTTCTTGTACTTTTTGAAAAGGGAATGATCTAATCTACAACTTTCATGACCAAAGTTTTTCCATTTGAAGCCTTTTTGAATCAAAAAGTAAGGGTTGAAAAAGTTGCATAAAATGACATTTCCATTAAAAGTCAAACTTGCCCAAAAAGTCAACTTTGCAAAAACTTCAAATCCTTCAATTTTGTGAACTTCCAACCTCTTATATGATCAAATAAAGATCATATACAATCAAAATGATGAAGAATGCCCTTTGGTTGGGTCATTGGGGGCCTCAGATGCCCTGATTTTGCACTGACTTGTCTGAAAAGTCAACTCTTGATTAGATGACTTCCCCATGGAATTTCTTCATGAAAATTGATATGCATACTCCCTATACCATATTGAGACCAATAGAAACAAGAATGACCAAAAAATTTGGAGTTAGGGCCTCTGGAACCAAAACCCTAATTTTAGGTCAACTGTGCAGTCAAGCCTGACTCTGCTTCCATACAAATCCCAGTTCTTGTGATTCTTTGGCATTATTGACTTTGAGAGGGTATAATATGATGTTTGAACACACATGGACCCCTTTGAAGTGATTGGTGGCCTTTGGAGTGGCTCAAGAAGCTCTTGGATTGCTCAAATCACAAACCCTAGATGCAGATGACTTAGAAGCAATGCAGTGGATCAAAAATGTGATATGAGATGGTATGATTGTGTTTATGCATATGAAATGATCACAAGCCATGGTGTGAATGGGTGAGGGCAAATTTGGGGTGTTTACAATACCCTCTTTTCATTCTCAAATGCGGATACCTATATACTCTTCTGACACTCGTCCGTGTCACCTTTCCCCAGCATGTTTGTCCAACCACTTGTTGCAAACCGAACACTTCTCCATAAGACACTTCTTTCGACACTCGTCCGTGTCATCCTATCCTCATAGGTCGTCGAAACACCTTTTACATTCTCATATACAAATGATTGTTCATAACTTTTACACTTTCTGACACTCATTCGTGTCATGCATTCCCCAGCAAGTTGAACACTCGTCCGTGTCTTACTCATACTTCACAATACTCATTCATACTTATACTGATACTCGTCTGTATTGTGTATATATTATCATTCTTCAACAGATCTGACACTCGTCCGTGTTCTTTGTTAACCAGTTGGTACTCGTCCGTATCATCATCTCTGAACATGCGTCAGCGTTTATTTCTACCGATACTCATCTGTATCATGATCCTAAGGATGCTCGTCCGCATCTTTAATCTATACACAGCGTCAAACACTTATACCTTTTATTCTTGAGCATAAGCACTCGTCCGTGTTTACCATTTCCCAGTAAGTCGCCAGCAGAACAACTTTTCTTCTATCCGACATTTGTCCTATGTCGTGATACGTTCGGCAGCCGTCCCCTGCCAGGTGATCGTCCTTCACCTTTGGATGACTGTCCCTCATCCCTTTCCCCCGCGGAGTCTCCATTATTGGAACCCTTTTTTATCCGACATTCGTCCTATGTCGTGATATTTAGAAGTCGTCCCCTGCTAGGTGATCGTCCTTCATCAGTTTATCCGATGGCCGTCCCTATCGTTGATCTTGTTATCCGACATTTGTCCTATGTCGTGATAAACCCTGAGAGCAGCCGTACCCTGCTAGGTGATCGTCCTTCATCATGCTTATCCGATGGTCGTCCCCATCGTCGACCTTTTCTATCTGACATTCGTCCTATATCATGATAAAGAGCATTCGTCCCCTGCTAGGTAATCGTCATTCACCTTTGATGACCGTCCCTCATCAATATTTCTTTTTTTTCTTTAAACCGATGGTCGTCCCCGTCGTTGTTTACATTACTTTATGAGTTTGGTGGCTGTCCCCATCATTGCCTTTATTTTTCAATCCCCAAAGAACCTTGTTACTTTACTTGATGGCCGTCCCCATCATGATTTTTATTTCCCCAGCTTGTCGGTCGTTCCCGTCATTGCTTTATCCCCAGTAGTCGTCCTCCATCTCCCGCACTTTATAATCATGCTATACTACCTTTTACAATTTATATCCCTTTTCTTCTTCTCCCCAGTGAGTGCAAATTTCGGACTGTCTCTGGTATTCAACCACAAGTTATCTTGTTTGTCTGTTAAGCCAGACGCTTACATCCTGCACAGCTAACTCATGCTTGAATAGGGGCAGCTGTAAACACCCCAAATTTTCCCTCACTAATTTCACACCATGGATTGTGATCTTCCATATTTGCATTAGTTTAAGCATACCATCTCATATTGCATATTTGTTTCATCTGCATGGTTCAAGTTCATCTACATCTAGGGTTTGTGATCTGAGCAATCCAAGGATCCATCTGAGCCACTCCAAAGGTCTCCAATCACTCCAAGAGGGTCCATGTGTGTTCCATCATCATATTGTATCCCTTAAAGATCAAGGAAGTCAAGAAATCACAAGAACTTGGAACGCATGGAAGCAGAGCTAGGGTTTCACTGCACAGATGACCTGAAATTAGGGTTTTGGTTTCAGAGGCCTCAACTCCAAATTTTTGGGCCATTCTTGTTTCTATTGTTCTTAGGATGTTATAAGGATCATATGTACCAAGTTTGATGAAGAAATTCATTGTGGAAGTCATCTGTTCATGGGATAACTTCTTGAGCAAGTCAGGGCAAAATCAGGGCATCTGAGGCCCCCAACAATGGAACCAAAGGGGTATTTTCATCAAATCGAAGTTATATGATCTTTATTTGATCATTGAAGTGCTTAGAAGTTCACAAAATTAAAGAAATTTGAGCTAAACCAAAAGTTGCCAAAAATGGAAATGACTTGTAATGGAAACTTTCCATTTTGGGAAATTTCTTCAACCTCCTCTTTCTCAACAAAAAATGCTTCAAATGAAAAATTGTTGGTCATGAAAGTTGTAGATTGGATCATTCCCTTTTCAAAAAGTACAAGAACATGTCCTAATTCATTATGGAACTCAAGTTATGGCTTTGCAAAGTTGGCAAAAATCCTATAATTTTCACTTTCACACCAAAGAGGATTTTTTGCAATTTCACACACCAAGCCATTTTGTGACCTCTAATCAACCTCTAAGCACCATACAAACATAATACAACTCATTGTGATCGGAATTGCCCAAGGAATCATAAGTTTCTATGACTTGCATCACAAGAAATCACAAAAGGGGAAAATTGCATAACACTTGCAAAACCTATGAGAGCCATGCCTCTAAGCCATCCGGCTGCATAAAATGAATCCCATGGCTCTCCTTGATCAATTATGAACCAGGACATGCCATAAAACAGCTGCTACATGAGCCCATACCTCAAGTAAACAAGTTGTTGACTTTTTGCAACTTGCCCCATACCAATCACCACAAGCCACCACCCACTTTCTGACCTATCAAGACATGTTATGTGAACTCAAAGCAAGCTACTTCACATAACATTGGAGCTCATAACTTCTCATAAGCCAAGTTTCACAAAATCACCTTCAACCTTCAAGATTCTGATTCTCTATGTCCAGCCACTCAAACCTCAAACAAACTTCACCATTCAACTCACCATCATCAATAGAACCTTTCCCAACCATCAAACAAGCCTGAAACCCCACAAACACAAAACACGATTTCAGACCAGTTGAGGTGCAACCACTCAAACCAGCTCATTTCAACTCATTCAAAGTCTTGCAACATCATCAGGGGATCAAGTGGAGGCCATTTGCACAAGAGAGGGGTCCAGATAGCTCAAACTGAGAAAGCTCAAGCTCTGGTATACCTCATGAACTTTTTTTTTCCAGAAATGCTATTTTAAGTTCTTAAATTGTTCCTTGTGTCTCCCTGATCATTGTGACGTGCTTAGTTTTAATAATGGTTGCGTATTAAGAATTTCATGGTTGTCTGAAAGTTTTGTCATTTTTATGTTTTTCTTCGAATCTTGAAAATGATGAATGAGAAATGTCTTTTGATGCTTGATTCATGCTTAGGGTTGTTAGATGATGTGATCTGGAGCTTTAGAGCCCTGGAAATAGCCTAGGGAAGAAGTTTGATGTCTGGGGTCACCAGAGAAGATGATCGGAGCTTGCTCCGGTCACCTGAAAATAATTAGAACCCTAATTAGGGTTTAGTTGCCCAGTTTGAATTCTGGCCGTAGGATGGTGATTAGCGCGTGAATGTATGGCCTGGATCATTTCAGTTAACCCTAATTTCCATTTAATTAATTTAATTAGGTAATTAAGCCAGTTTGAATCCTGACCACTAGATTGTGCGCGCAGTCAATGTTTCTCTCCCCAGTTTGAATCTCATCCATCAGATTGAATTACTTTCCATTTAAATTGATTTTATTTTCATTTTATTCCATTTTCTTGAATAATTATTTTAAAATATCAAAACTTATCAAAAAAATTTCAAACTTTGCATTTCTGATTCAAATATTTTTCTTCACCCAAAATCATTTTTATTTTTATTTTTTGCATTAAAAAATCATTTTAAAAATATTTAAATGTTTATTTTAATTAATTAATGGAAATTAATTAATTAAAATACCATTTAGGTTTCCAAAAATCACAAAAAAAATCACATTGCATCTTAGGACATTTAGAAACATTGTCAAACCATTCATACAAATTTCTTTTTGGTTTTGATCCAATTTTGACAATTTTCTTGAATTTAGGGTTCATAAAATTCCTTTTTTGGAACCCTAACTTTGAAAATTCTTTTCTGCCTAACCATGAAGGGTTTGACAATGATTCTCTTTGCATTGTTTTCCATATAGCATTTAGATTCTAGGATATGTTTGTCATGAATTTATCTTTCATTTTCAAATTGATTTTCATTTTTCCTCTTAAGGTACCCAAAAACCCTAGTTAACTTAGAAAAATCATAACTTATTTTAGGTTAAGAGTTGGACCTTCTCCTTTGGAGTGTGATATCATATGGGGTTAGGGTTGGTTTGAGCTCATTTGCAAATTTTTATCATGTGAATTGCTTCTGTTTTGACCATTTGCATCTCATCCTTTCATGTAACCCTAACTTTGCATCCATACTTGCATCTTACATTGCATTGCATGAACATGTGAACTTGAAATGACATTCTAAGCACTTGTATGCCATCTTAGACATCTTAAGACATTGCTTGAACATTGATTGGTCATTCATTCATACATTTGCCATGCTTTGCATCCATTTCATTTCATAAACATCCATGTGTTTTCATGCTTCCCATATGCCTCATATGCATTCATTCTCTTGTATGATCACATATGTGCACCTTTGTATGCTCTCACATCATCTCATAGCATCATTTGCATCATGTGTATGCTTCTAGTTTTGGTTTTTACCTTTGCATATGCTTCATTCCATTTCACTTCTTTCCTTATGCATATTATGCTAACATTTCAGGTGGTAAGTTAACTTGAGAAGTGAATTTGCCTTCACTTCTCATTGCTCTTCATCTTCTTCATATGCATCCTTGCTGCATTTTTCTTTGCCTTTGAGTGAGCTTGCTCATTCATGTTCATTTCTCACTTTCTTTCTCTAGGTCATTTATCTTCTTCAATGAAGTAAGTAACCTATTCATCTGTTTCTTCCTTCTTTCATCTGCTTCTTCCATTGGTGGCTTCTCTGAAGATCTCTTTTAAGCCTCACAAACCATAGGAACATCCAATAATGACAATAATTAGGGTTGTGATTAGTCCCCCCTTAGTTTTCAGCTTTGTGTCTTCTTTGTGTCTCTCTTCTCATCTCATCAGTAGAGACTAAACCTTTAAGGCTTTAGGACTTTAGAATTAGGGTTATGCCTACATCCTTCTCTTAGGATGGAGTGTATAACTTTAATCCTAAGTGTTAAACCCTTAATTTGTTTAAACCTCTTAATAAATCCATCTTAATAACCACTAAGACATTAACTTGTAACTTGGGTCTTGCATTAGGGTTCTAATTCTTCCTTTATTGGTTAAGAAGGACTAACCCTAGTGTTTAATGGACAAATCCCCCTCAAGTTGTCTTACAAACCATAAAACTCATTTCTTAATATTACCCTTAATTAAAATCCACTTCAATAAAGGCTTGTTTTGTCATGAGGTTAATCCCTAATCATGGATTAAGTTGAGGTATCTTCTTCAGCTTAAGTGTGCTCTTCTATTATCCTTCTATTAGGATGGTGTAATGAGTTCACTAATCCTTGATTATGGCTTAAACTCATTACTTAACACTAAACAAAAACCCAAAAACATCTAAATAATCACAAGTAGGTTAATGATCTTAATCCTACACCATCATGGTAATTAAGTTGAGATGTTTATCTCATACTTAAGGTATTCTCATTATCCCTAATCAAAGGGAGGATATAATGAGTTTACTAACCCTTGGTTTAGGCTTAAGCTCATTAACTTATGACAAACACCAAAAAAAAATAAAAAACTGAAAACACAAAAAATAAACAATAATCGTCTCCTTCGGGATTCTTTTCTCATCATCTTCATTCACAAACGAGAACTTGCTTCTTCCGTCTAATGCAAGACAATTAGCACTCGAGCCAGACGAGTCATACACTTGAGCATAGGCAAGCAAGCAGTTCACAAGTCAATTTATCTTTCTGTCTCTTTGAGTCGAACTACGGTGTTCTGACTTCCTCATTGCATGAGAGGATACGTAGGCATAACTTAACTGTTATCGAACAAAAGTCTCTGTGTCTTCCCCCTCTTTCAGCATTCTTCTTAAGCCTCTTTCCTGAGCATTTCACTTCACCTTCTTGCACTAACACTTGTATATTCTCTTCCAGCTTTTGCACACAGATAGCACATACACTACCCCCTTCAAACACAAATCTTTTAAGTGTGGATCCCGTCGAGTACGACGGACAATCTGGGTGTTAATACCTTCCCAGGTTGTAACCAACCTCCTTTCTCAGTTTCTCGGGTTCACGACCGTCTTATCCATCTTTTTTCTAGGTTTATGCAACATTACCTTTCCTTCGGGATAAAAATGCCTAGTTGGCGACTCTAATCATTTCATTTCATTTTCTCCTTTCGCCGACCGTTCGCGTCTGTACCCTATCTGACCAGGTGTCTTTTCGGGGGAGCGACAACATTGGCCAAAAATAAATAGGAGACCTCACTGGGGGATATTTATATGACGGGTGAATCCCAATCGTGAAACTCTGTGGGGAATGACCATCTTCATACTTGGCTGGGGAGATGCTTAGTCAAACTCTTGTTGAGGAGAGAATTCTGACAATTCTGACTCTGTGGGGAAGATAAGGCTTTCAACTGCTTGTTGGGAAAACTTCACCGTGACAACTCCGCTTGGAGATGATAAATGTTCAAATGCTCTTAAAGTTATGCTGGGAATATACCATCCTGCTCTGACTCAGCTGGGGAAGGTTTCTTCTTACACTCTACTAGGGATGTTGGGGATTACCCTCTGTTGGAGATGAGAGTTTTAAGGCGTCCCTCGCTGGGGAGAAGACTATTCTTGGGGAATATCATCTAATGACACCTTTCTCTCCATGCTTGCAAAACCTGCAATAACAAAGGTTGCACATGTATGCCCCAGGGAATTACGTGGTACGAGTCCACCATCCGATGTTATTTAATATTCAAAGTGATTTTAAATGTTCCCCTTTCACATGTAATTCATAAAGCCACCTCGTTCAGATGCAATGTTCTTTTATAAAAAATTCAGGACATTTTTGCAAACAAAACGTATAAAAGATAAAACAAGGACAAAGCTTTATAACTAAATATTCTTTTATTAATGAGACTGTGAATAGGAAAAAATACATTAGGAAGAAACCATCTGGAAAGAGGTGATCACTATAAATTTAGAAAAAGAAACTATCCTAATGGTAATGTGAACGACATTCCACTGAGTTTCAATCCTGCTATGACCGATATGTCTTCAAGATTTCTCCATCTCTGATCTTGCTTTTTGAAGAAGAAGATTGGACTGATTCCTACCTTTCATAGATTACCAGGTTGAATAAGACATCGGTGTAGTACAAATAACTCAGATCACAGTCATTCGCTTATTCCCTTCTTTTGCGTGGACCGCCCTTTCGGGTTTTTAATCCACCAGGATACCCTTTTTTGCCTGAGTTGTCCAATGCGAATTTTCAACTCATCGGGTGTACATTTCTTTATTTATATCCCTAATATTTCCCGAGCCTTTTAGTTTGTTTTTGCCTCGTCGGGATGCCCTTTTTTTGCCTGGACTCTTTATTCTGTTTTTTGTCCAGCGGGTCTTTTTATGCGAAGTATTTTTTAACTGCGTCTGAATTAACAGGGGATTGGAAGTCTTCACTGTCCATTGTAGTAAGCATCAGTGCTCCACCTGAGAAAACATTTTTCACTACGAATGAACCTTCATAATTTGGAGTCCATTTGCCCCTGTGATCTGTACCTGGAGGAATAATTCTCTTGAGTACAAGATCACCAACTTGATACTCCAGAGTGCGTACCCTTTGGTCAAACGCCCGCTTCATTCTCCTCTGATAAAGCTGGTCATGGCATACAACTGCCAATCTCCTTTTCTTAATTAAGCACAACTGATTATACTGGGAACACACCCATTCAGCCTCGTCAAGCTTGACGTCCATCATTACTCACAAAGAAGGAATCTCTACTTCAACAGGCATGACTTCCTCCATACCATACACCAGGGAGAAAGGAGTTACCCCAGTAGACGTCCTAACTGACGTTCGGTACCCATGTAAAGCAAACAGTAACATCTCATTCCAATCTTTGTAGGTGACAACCATTTTCTGCACAATCTTCTTTATATTCTTATTTGGCGCCTCGACCGCGCCATTCATCTTTGGTCGGTAAGGAGAAAAATTGTTATGTTGTATTTGAAGTCCCGACACAACTCATCCATCATTTTGTTGTTAAGAGTAGAACCATTATCAATAATGATTCTCTCGAGTACTCCATATCTGCAGATAATATCTCTTTTTCAGAAACCTGGCCATCACTTGCTTTGTGACATTGGCATAAGATGCTACTTCGACCCACTTGGTGAAGTAATCAATTATGACCAATATGAAACGATGGTCATTCTAAGTAGTTGGTTCAATCTTCCCAATCATGTCAATGCCCCCACATAGAAAAGGGCCAAGGAGATAACATGATGTTGAGTGGGCTTGGAGGTACATGCACTTTTTCTGCGTAGATCTGACACTTATGACACTTTCGGGCGTATGCACAACAATCTGCATCCATTGTTAGCCAATAATACCCCGATCTAAATAGTTTCTTGGCCATTGCATGTCCTCCAGCATGGGTACCAAATGATCCCTCGTGAACTTCTTGCATTAACATGTCTGCTTCATGTCTATCCATGCATCTGAGCAAGACCATGTCAAAGTTTATCTTGTACAACACACCGTCAACGTTTAAGAAGAAACTTGCAGCAAGTCGCCTCAAATTCTTCTTGTCGTTGGAAGATGCCCCAAATGGATATTCCTTGTCTTTCAGGAAACATCTAATATCATGATACCATGGCTTATCATCAGATATTGCGTCGACAACAAACACATATGCTTGTATATTAAGCCTTGATATGTCAATCTTGGGGACATAGTTCTAACACAACACTTTGATAGTTGAAGAGAGTGTGGCTAATGCATCGGAAAACTGATTCTCGGCTCGTGGTATATATTGGAGCTTTACTGTTGTGAAGAATGTCAACAGTATTCTCGCATAATCTCAGTATGGAATTAAGTGAGGTTGATGTGTAAACCACTCGCCGGTAATCTGGTTGATTACGAGAGCTGAATCTCTGAATATATCAAAGGTCTTAATCCTGAGGTTAATAACCTCCTTTATTCCCATGATGCAAGCTTCATACTCCACTTCATTGTTGGTGCAACCAAAAGTTATTCTGGCAGCGAAGGGAAAATGGACATCTTCAGGAGTAATAAATACAACACCAACTTCGCGCCCATTGATATTGACATCCCCATCAAACATCAATCTCCATTTGGATTCAGGGTCTGGCCCCTCCTCCAGGAGATGTTCCTCGCAGTCTTTAGCTTTGAGGTACATGATGTCCTCATCAGGAAAGTCAAATCTCATGGGTTGAGTCATCCTCAAGAGTCTGTTGTGCAAGATAGTTTAAGATATCACTTCCTTTGATGGCTTTTTGTGAAGTGTATTGAATGTCGTACTCAGTCAGCACCATCTTCCAATATGCAACCCTTCCGGTCAATGTTGGTTTCTCAAAAATGTACTTGACAGGATTCATTTTTGAAATTATCAAGGTAGTGTGGGTCAACATATACTGTCTCAGTCGGCGAGCAGCTAGTGCCAAAGCGCAACAAGTTTTCTCGAGCAGTGACTATCTTGATTCACAGTCAGTAAACTTTTTGCTAAGGTAGTATATTGCATGCTCTTTTCGACCAGACTCGTCATGTTGGCCAAAAACACAACCCATTGATCCTTCAAGCACATTCAAGTACATAATAAGCGGCCTCCTTGGAACCAGAGGCATCAGAATAGGAGGTTCCTACAAATATTCTTTGAACTTTTCAAAAGCCTTTTGACAATCATCATTCCATCTGACCGCTTGCTCTTTTCTCAGCAATTTAAATATTGGTTCACAGGTAGATGTGAGGTGAGATATGAACCTTGTGTTGTACCCTAAAATTTTCCCTCCCACAATCAAGACAACCTCTCTCAAGACTTCTAAATGAACATAAGATCCTAAGGACTCCCATTTGATCAAGGAGTGTGGAGGTTTCCCCAGACAATGCCTCCTCCTAAGCAAAGTGTCAAAAACTAGGGTTTTGTGTTTCCTCAGGTTAAAATGATTTTCAAGGCCTCAAGAAAGCTTCATAACATCCCACATGTATTCAAGAACCCCCATGTCAAGTTTCAAATCTTTCCCAAAGAGCTTGCCCAGTCAGATGATCAGATATGTAAAATTCAGTCAAAATAGTTTAAAAAGTCAAACTGAGGTCAACTGTGGTAAAATTAAAGTCAAACTTCAAGATTTTTTGCCAACATCAAGTTTATGAAGTAAAATTCATCATTTGATCAAGGATTGATCATGATTCATCAAGGAAGTTTTAGATCATCAAGAATCAGGAGTTTCTAAATTAGGGTTTTCTAAGGAAAAGTCAACTGAACTTTGACCAGCCATAACTTTCACATGCTTCATCAATTGTTTCCATCCAAAGCCCATTTTTAAGGAAATTGAATTATCTACAACTTTGTGTCTTACAAGCCAAGCCTAAAAATGCTTCATTTGGAAGGTATGAGCTAAAACATTACAGATCATTTCAAAAGTAAACAAAAAGTCAACATCTTCCAAAGGGCATAATTTGAAAATGGTAAAAGATATAGACATGAGACCAAAGAGGTTGGTTAGAGGACTCTTTAAGCTTTCCAAAATGTCTATGAACACCTTCATATCCTTAAAATTGAAGAATTTGTGCCTTGTCAAAGTTGGGAGATTTTTGAAGGGTGTATGAAGAAAATAAGGCCTTAAAACCAAATTTTTCCAAATGGGCCTATCATGTTGCAATCCAATCTTTATGATGACCTCAAGCACGACCCAAAACCAAAGAGTTCTGATTTTTATTATTTATTTATTATTTATTTGGATTTTATTCATTAAAATACAATTTAAATATAAATTAAATATGAAAAATCAAATAATGGACAAGATATGTGATTGGAAATCATTTAAATCATATTTGGAATGATTAAAAGTCAATTGAAATCAGATTGGATCAAAATTGGAAAGGATGAATGATTTTATTTTTGAATATTTGAAAGTGAGAAATCTTCACACTCTCAAAAAAATCATGCTCTTTTTGAATTAATAACTTATTTTATTAGGTTTTGTTTGTAGTTATATTTCAGAGATGCTGCTTGGCTCAGTTGGTTGTGCGCACGCGTATTAAGGCATAAGGCTTGGGTTCGACTCTGGTCTAAGGCATTCTTTTTTGTTTTAATTCATTTATTTTGCAGGGTCAACATATAATAATTTTGTCATGTACGTTTATCACTAGCGCGCGCTAGCCTAATGGTTGCCTCTGATTCTGGTAAGAGGGAGGTCCTGGGATCAAAACCAGGCCTTCCCACTTTTATTTTTGCATATTTTTCTTTCTTTTCTATCTTTTATAATTATTATCTATTATTATTTTTAAAAAATTAACTAACTAATAATTTTTTTTTAAGTAACTAAATTTTATATTTTTATTAAACTCATAATTTTTCTTAATAATTATTTTAATTAATCTTATTTTTTCTAGTAATAATTTTATATAACTTCTATTATATATATATATATATATATATATATATATATATATATATATATATATATATATATATATATATATATATATATATATATATATTTTGTAAATAAATATTAACTATTCTAATTATTATTTAAACACTTATATGATTTTTGTAAATATCTAATTAATTTTCTTATTTTCATAACTAAATTGTATAATTATTTTTCTATAATCTTTTTCTATTTTAAAATTCTAAATTTTGTATATAATTAAATCTTAATATAATTTCATTCAAAATATTTTCATAATAAATTCAATTTTCTTGCTAATTTCTTTATACCTATTTTTTCAAAACCCTAATTTCTTTATACTTATTTCTTTTCAAACCTTATTTTCTTATTATACTTATTTTCTTAATAAATTTTAATTAACCCTTAAATAATTTTTTAAATTTCTTTATTATTATTGCTTTGCTAATTTATACTTATATTATTACTATTGCTTTATTTATTTACTGTTTTATGATAATTATGTTGTATCTCTCCCAAAGCCTTGTAATAATCTGTAGATTTATTTTTCCGTCTTTATTTTCTTTATAAATTTTAATTGCGTGGTTAGTAATTTAGGGTGTGAAAACCTAATTGTGATTAAATAAAATTAGATAATTAATTAAAAGAGATTAAATATTTGAAATAAAACACTCACACATGTAAGTCGATCTTTGATCGCCATCTTGCACTTCCTAGGGTATTCCTCTTGGTTGCCTTAAAATATGGTCAAGTCCCTCGAAAGGGGGGTTGTCTAAAAAGCAATGTCCCTTAACAGAAAAATCATCAAGTCCCTTCCAGTTTAAAAGGTCAAGTCCCTACGAGGTTGCCTACGATATAATGACCTTGTCTCTTCGAATAAATGATGATAGTCCCTACGAAATGCTAAAGACACATCTAATTATTGCCTTCTATGACCATACGATGACCCTACGTCCGTCCCTTAATAAAATCCAAGGTAATGACTACCTATTCCTTAATAATAGGGATAGTCTTACCCTTGAAAGGACATATAAGAACTTGAATGACTTAGCTTAGGGTAGGTACCTCCTAGTTACTTGCTCACATCTTAAAATCACTTTTTACACCTCACTTTCTTAAACATTTTTCAAAATAAGGCTTTGTATACATCCATACGAGGATCATTACAAAGTACTTAGGAAAATTTCTAATCACGCACTACACTCTTCAAAAACAATTTAAGTGAGCTAAGTAACTAAGAGCCCATGGATAACCATGGATATAAAGGGTGCTAACACCTTCCCTTTATATAACCTACCCTCCGAACCCAAGTGTTTTCAAAACGGTCTTTCCTGTTCTTTTATGTCCCTTCCTTATGGATAAAATAAAAGTCGGTGGCGACTCTTTCTATCCGCAACATGACTAAAAGTCAATTCTCCCACCGTGTTACACCTTGCAATGTAGTTCAATCTACCCAGGAAGCCACATACTTCTTTTTCTGTTCGCGGTGCAGGCTTATCTTGTATGGCTTTAACTTTAGCATGATCTACCTCTATCCCTCTCCGGCTCACGATGAAATCCATCAGTTTCTCGGAACGCACCCTGAAGGTGCACTTGTTCGGATTCAACCTCAAACGAAACTTCCTCAATCATTCAAATAGCTTTTTGAGGTTAATCAGATTCTCTTCTTCATCTCGGGACTTGGCAATGATATCATCCACGTAGCATTCTATCTCTTTGTGGATCATGTCATGAAATATTGGTACCATAGCCCTTTGGCATGTTTCCCCAACATTCTTTAACCCAAAAGGCATAACCTTATAGCAAAAAGTACCCCATGGAGCAATGATCATTATTTTATCCATGTCTCCTGGCGCCATCTTTATATGATTATACCCGGAGAAGCCATCCATGAAAGAAAAGACCGAGAATTGAGTCGTGTTGTCAAACAATACATCAATGTGAGGTAATGGGAAATCATCTTTCGGGCTCGCTCTGTTTAAGTCTCGGTAGTCAATTCACATCCGGACCTTGCTGTCCTTCTTTGGCATTGGTACAATATTAGCTACCCAAGGTGGATAACTAGTCATGACAAGGAACCCGACGTCCCAGTGCTTCTGAACTTCTTCTTTGATTTTCATCGCCATGTCAGGACGAGTTCTTAGAAGCTTTTGCTTAACTAGAGGGAAGTCCTCCGTCAATTGCAGCTTATGCATCACGATATCTATATCTAACCCTGGCATATCTTGATATGACCAAGCAAAGATGTCCACGTATTCTCGAAGCATGCCAATCAATTCCTCTTTCACCCAGCATGCAAACTGGCCCCTATCTTTATTTCCTTCTTTGCGTCTTCAGACCCAATATTGATGACTTCAATCTCTTCTTTGTGAGGCTGAATAACTCTCTCTTCCTGTCTCAACAACCTGGGCAATTCTTCAGGGAGTTCACAATCTTCCTTAACCCCTTCATCAACTTGGTAGATAGGATTATCGAAGTTATACTCAGTCATAGTAGAATTGTTATCAATGGAATCTGGGTGATTTATTCTGCACAAGTGATGTGCTTATTTCAGATTTTGCTTTATGAAAAGAAAGAAAAACAAAATAAAACATTGCCATTTTATTAGTTTTGTGAAAAAGTTTAAAATTGAAAGAAAGTGAACACAGTTTTGAGTGAAAAAATGTCCTTTATTCATGATAAACTAAAATTGCTCAGAATGCAAAGTGTCCCTATAAATGGATCCGTGCACCTTGGGTAGAATGCAAGATTTGACATGCGTATGAAATGAGGAAAACAAAGAAAATTACTCTGGCTGGAAAGTAACTTGAACGATGTCCTCCGCAAACCAGTTCTTTATTTCTTCTCCCGGGACACACGAACGTACCCAACTATCCAGGTCACAGTCACTATCAACATCCTCTCCAACAATAGCAATCATCTGATTTGGATCAATAACCCCCCCCCCCCCCGCTCCAGAAGCTTATTGATCCTTTGCTCTGAGACCCCACTGATTAGCCTGGAAAATAACCTATTCCAAACTTGTCTTCTTTCCGGTCAACTTCCACAACCTTGCCCCAGCCCTGGGTGTTGCCTGCTTGCACAACTTCCAAAGCTTGCCTATACGAGGCTATGTAAGTGTCTGCTCTTTCATTGCTCTTGACCACATAGTTGGGAGAAACCTCATTGATGTTAATAGTCTCAAAAGCCTGACATAATGTCTCATGGATCAACACCCTTGCATTCCATGGTGATATGCAATGCCTTTTTGTGGTTCCGCCCTTCAGAAGTCAAGTCTCTATCTGTAAAGCCCAGTCCATGATTGGCATTCACGTTGGCAACCACCGCTTCTAATTGATTGACAGTAATATCTTGAGCTACATATGCCATTTGCAGGGCTTTCAACAAGGCTTCCATGTGTGCTTGGGAACACATCAGTAGGGATAAGATTGAGATCTTTGATGGAGTTTGGTTCAAATATTCAACCACTTTGTAGTCACTCTTCTTTATAATTCTCATAAACTCCTATACCTCCTTCTCAAAAGTGCTCTGTCCTGCAGCGGGAGTCACAACATCTTCAGTGGCTACTTTCTTACCCTTATCCCGAGCAGCATCTTCAGCTTCCGTGTTAGTTCTCAGAGTTTGGGGAGCGAAAAGTATTCCACTTCCGGTAAAGCCTCCCACACCTCCTACACTAACAATGCTAGGATCAATAGTCACTGAAAGCTTCTCTTCAACTATTTTCCCTTGTACGTATACATCTGCACCATAGTGCCAAGGAACAACTCTTTCGTTGTCATATGGTACGGGACCTGGAACAATAATGGTGACAGGGCTCACCTCCTGAAGCACATAAATAGTAACAGGCTCTGGCCTGGGAGGCACCATCATATCCTCAGGGGTGAAGTAAATGGTCACCGTAGACACATTGTCGCTTTTGTTGTTAATCTTGTCAAACTGCAAGGATCCCTCATCTATCAGACTCTGAACTCTGGTCCTTAACATGACACAACCATTCTGAGACCACAAACAATATTCACATCCAATATCACAACCCGGGAACACCTGTCCCTTCAACAAACGATCTTTCACAACTGCCAATGGAGTCTGGATATCATTAATATAAGTAATCAGATTCAACTGCTCTCCGTCTTCAATAGCGTTTACCCTTGCCCCGCCGTCGTGGTTTGGCATAGGGTTGTTGGTGACATTAGGTGGTGGAGAGAAGTTGATAGCTTTAGAGACAATTAGGTCTTGCACCTTATTCTACAAAGCTCTTCATTTCTCCATTGAGTGCCCTGGAGCACCTGAGTGGAAAGCACACCATGAATTGACATCTAATCCCTTGGGAAGATCACCTTCTGGTGGTGGAGCCAACGTCCTAAGCTGTAACATATTCAATTCTAACAACCTTTGTAGCAAGGATGTGTAGGTCATATGAATAGTTTCAATAACCAGTTGGATGGGGTTGGCATTGTTGATAGGGTCTTTGTTGGTTGGTGTACTATAGGCGTCTTTGTTGTTGTTGTTGAAGAGCAGGCTCAGTAGGAATGGTGATAGCAGACACCCGAGCATAGTGATTCTGACGGCCACAACCTCTCCCTCTTTCGTACACAACATTTTCTTCTCCTTCTCTCCTCTTCTGAGGTCTAGAAAAAGGTTTTCTTGCTCCAGACGAGCTACTTGCACATACATCTTAAATCTTGCCCATCTTCAACAGATTCTCGACCCTCTCTCTAGCAATTACCAGGTCAATGAACACTCCTTGTAAAGTTCCCATGAACATGTCTTCCATCTCACTGTCCAACAAAGGCGGTTGAACCCTAGCAACAAACTGACGCCACCATTGAGCGTATTCTTTAAAGCTTTCTTTAGACGTCTGGGACATGCTCTACAACTGGGTGCGATTGGGAGCCATGTCCATATTATATTGATACTGCTTTACGAAGGCTTCTGCAAAATCCTTCCAGTTTCTAACAGATGCCCGACTGAGCTTCATGTACCACTCTTGAGATTCCCCAGTGAGGCTATCTTGGAAGTAATACATCCATAATTTTTCGTCTTCAATATGTGCATCAATTCTCCCCACGTAGGCATGGAGATGAGTCTTCGGGAAGGTGGAGCCGTTATACTTGTCAAAAGTTGGAGGCTTGAACGTGTGTGGGATTCTCACCCTAAGAACCAAACCCAAATCAGCAACATCGAAGCCTAGAGTACTCCGAGATTGCATTGAATGGATCTACTCTTCCAGTTCGTCACATTGACGATGCACATCAGCATTCTGATTACCCATCTCACCCTCAAGAAGAGTGAATTGGTCCTCCTGCCCATCCATAAGGACTCCAGTTAGGCCACCAACATTAACATGAATAGGAATACTAGTACCTTCAGGTCCTCCTCCATTTCCAGTACCCTCAAGGCCTCCTCTATTGCATGTACCATTACCATTCCCAATACCATTACCAGTGCCATGAATTCCTTCAACCATTTCTCTGACCCTCTCCTGATTCTGGTACATACCAATCATCAGATTCATGAACTGATCCATTCTGTTGCGCAGTTCAACAAGCTTTGTCTGCATTTGATCTATGATTTTTCCTTCATTCTCCTTGGTCGGGTATCTGTGTACTTTCTTTGTAGCAATAATGCCCTGAAATGAGGAGAGATGTTAGAAACCTATAATTTGTACTTACATAACAGAGAAAAGGGTGATATGCATATGATGCAAATGTTTGTATTTCCAATCTCAAAGTCAATAATGACCCAGCTCTGGTATTTAATAAAGCACTCCAGATAGCTTTTGGAAACTGATTCTTGAGAAGGATTCTTCGCAAGGCATTCAGATTCAGATGGCTATGAACGACCAGGCGTTAGTGCATACAGAAATTAAGAAACTGAACAAAAACTACATAGCATAAAACAACCTTCAAGGTAAGAGTAAAAAAATTCCCCGTAGAGTTACAAGTCTTACAAGTCAAAAGAGAGAAAAATGCAGAAATATAAACCAAGATTCCTACAACAGGTCTGTAGGTAATCCAAATACATAAGAAGGCAAACTAAAACCTAAAGCTGCGTGTTAGTGCTCTCCCACTAGGTCCTGGCTCATACCTAGTCTTCTTGATTCCAACCATCAGTTTGAGATCTGCTATCCTCTTAAGTGTTTCTTCTAGCACTTTCTAACTTTGCGCCAGCTGCTGGGACTTCTCTCAACAACTTTTGTGAGCTGACTTCAACTCCTCTTTCTGGTATTTAAGTCGCAGCTTGTAATTCTTCTCATTTTCTTCATGCTTCTTCTGACTTTGATCCCATTTGTCATGCCATAAGGTAATGGCTTGATTAGCTTCCCTTAGAGACTTTATGGTCTTTTTACATCCAGCTTCCCTTCTGATATCCATCAAGCATTTTCTTCTAAAATAAGCCTCCCTTCCAGCAAATTCTTTCTCTTTGACTTCTCTCTCTTGTTGCATCTTGTGCATCTTCTTTTCTAAAACCTTGTTAGCATGAGCCATACGATGATACAAGCTGGTGAATTCGGAATTCTCCACCCATACCTCATGCAATTGGGCTTCTAACTTCTTGTAATCTTCAAGAGGAACAGTAGTTTGTGGTAGCACTTCCTTGGGATAAAACGGAGACTCTACTGAAAATGGAAGAAGTAAGACTTCTACACGATTCTATTGCCAAGTAGCGAAACGAGGATACGTCTTCGGGTCCACTCTTCCAAACTCTCTCTTTCCCTTTTCTACCCTCTATATCCTCGAGTATAACCCTCAGCTTCTGCCATGAGTATATCCTACCGGAGTCCTCTACCTTCACTGACTTGCAAGCCCCGCATAACTTTAGCCACTATGAGATGAAAAACTTTAGCTATCTCTTCCTCCTTAAGAACTCTCTCTAAACCATAGTAAGGCAAGCTATCTCTGACATGAACACCCAAGATGCTGGAAATCTCCTCTAAAGTGGGAGCCATGATGTAGTCTGGAAATACAAAACACCATAACAGAGGATCATAAAACTGTAGCAGAGTATGCAAGCTGTCTCTCTGATCTACAGTTGGCTTGTCCACATACCTCTAAATATGACCATATCTCTTTCTAAAATCACCTAAGACTCGGTCGTTCATCAAACCTATCAGTTTCTGAATGCCTCCGACCTCTGGTCGAGGGAAAGTGTAATGGATGTTACTCTTCCTTGGAACTTTTCTGACTTCTGCCATCTAGATGAGGAACAATTACCGGAACTGGGTGCAAGATGCAAGTAATAACCTGAGAAAATTAAAACACAAACGGTTAATGCTAATATGATGCAATGCAATGCAAATGCAATACAGGCATGTGATCAGTGTCTGGAACTGTATGGATACAGGATACTGAGAGTCAAGAGCCAAGTGATCTGAAACCCAAAAAGTCCTCTGAATAATAACCCCTCAGATAAGAACTCAAAACCAGATAATCAAGAATTCCAGAACCACAGTAACCAAATCAGAACATAAGACCACACTGGTAGTAAAGGGTATGATGAGGTCAAGGGTTCCTGCAAAACCTGTAAATACCCCCCAATCTAACTAGTATGCTCCGAGTCAAATATCATGGACTCTCAAAGCCGAGCAACAATAATATATTCACAATTTCCGAGAAATAGATCATGACCAAATCAGGGAATCGGTTAAGTATTATGTACTACTTAGGGAGGTCTTAGCATGAGTCTGGGAAAAACAAGCATACCTTATAAGTCCCTAGCTACAAGCGTTGAAATCGAGAAACAATAGTACATTCAGCCCGTGGGATACAGTACTATCGTCATACACCCGGATGATTTGACTGAGTTCCTATAAGAGAACCAGTCCATTTTATCCAGTGGGCCCCCGGGTGCGAATGGGTTTGCCACAAAATATGGTCTACCACTGCCACCACTGGAGAGGGATGTTTCCAAAAAGGGTCTCAATGATCGGTCCCCAGCTGAACATAACTATCGAGGTCGTGAAATGAAGTAGGGAAACCCCTATCTCAAGATATTTCCAAGATGGTCGCAAGTCTAGGTGTGGAACTCACTACTACCCCCATGACAAGATATCATGAGGCCAAAATGGCTCCACTCTAAGTCCTAGGGTACACTCGATCCTTGGTATTGGACTAACTCATAGTAATAGTCCCCAACCCACCAAAAGAAAACCAATGCAGCCAGACAGTCCAGTATATACATATGATGCATGAAAATAAATACTAAAAGCAGTAAATAAAGCTATAAATAAAACTGTAAATAAAATAGTAAAATAAACACACAACAACAAACAATCAAACACCTAATGAAACATAAACAAACAAGTGCTAAGATAGACTCTCAAGGGGAAACTAGAGATTCTGGGTTCGGTCCCCAACAGAGTCTCCAGCTATCGCTCCCTAGATTTCCATCCTGGTACAAACATGAAAGTGGCGCGGAGAAAGGGTAGAGTCTCCAGCATGGCAATTTTATCCCTAATGAATGGGAAAGGTAATGCTGCACAAACCAAAGAAAAGAAAAGGAAGGACAAAGGTCCTACAAACCAAAGAAACTGGGTTTGGGAGTCGGTTATGACCTGGGAAGGTATTAGCACCCCAGATCATCCGCCGTACCCGACGTGATCCAAGCTTGCATAGAAAATGTTTCAAAGGGTGAATAAATGAAAGCTGCTGCAAAAGAAAGATTGAAACTGGATAAGAAAAGAAAAGAAAGGGGGAAAATGTATGGAAAATAAAAGAGTGCTCGAACGGGCCCTACCCCTCTGCCTACGTACCTCATCTAGATATGAGGATCAGAGACGTCGTAGTTCCCCTAACTAGGGAGGAAAACTTTTTGTGTTTTGAAGCTTGGACTGTTTATGTCAACGCTCAGGTGTTGCAGACTCATCTGACACGAGTGCGTTACCGTCTTGCAAAGTGACAAGTAGATGCAAGTTCTTACATTAAGAGTGAAGGTGATGAGAAAATAAGTCCCGAAGGAGAGACGTTTATTCTTTGTTCAGTGACCAAGAAAGTGAACTCAAGTCCTTTTCCATGGGATGTATACTTGTTACTACATTTCAAGATGGAATTAAGAACAAGCACACCCAAGTGAGAGGAAGATCCCCAAAACTTGGTTCCAGAGATTATGGCATAAGCTCACTAACTCATTGAAGTTATTAGATGTTTTGTGATTTAAAGATGAAGAAGTATTTTTTATGATTTTCCTTGTGAAAATAGTCTCATAATTAGACTTGTACATCATGCTAGACAAGCTTGTACTATCCCAAGATGGGAAGACTACAAGTGCCCCATGGAATAAGTCCATCCACACAAGACTATCTCAACCATTATTAAATTTTTTTTTAGATTTTTGTTTGAAGATGAGAAAGAGAGTGCACCAAAGAATCTCAAAGGTAAAAAACTAAGGGGGGGACTAACAATCCTAAAGGTTATCATGCATAGGAGTCCTAGGTTAGTGTAGCTTAAATTCTATCTTAATGAAGAATAAGGAAAGAAGAAAAGAAAGAATAAGAAAAAGAAGAAAGGAGCAAAAGGAATCAACTTACTTCTTAAAAGAAGTTAAGTTGATCCTAAGAGGGATGAAGAAGAAGTTAGAAATTGATGGCCTAAGCACATCACAATCACAAGTTGAGAAAGCCTAAAGGAGAAGGAGGAAGAAAGTTGAGATGTGGAATCACATCCACAACTCTACACTTACCATAGCCCCTGAAATGGTTAGAACTATTTACAAATGGCAAGAGAAGTTCAAACAAGTTCAAGTCATGGAAGAACAAGTGTTTAAGAATCACAAACTAACAAATTCAGAACCTAATGATCATGTAAGACTTCTAATTTTAGTCATACAAAGTCACACCTAAAGGAATGAAAGAAGTTCCACAAATAACAAGTAAATCACTAAGGGGGAAGTAAAATGATAACATGTGATTAAGTGAAGCAAACAAGTCTAAACTCAACAAGAAAGGTCAAAGTCAGAACCTATATATCCTAAAAAGGTGCCTAAGAAGAGGATTCAATCATCAATCAAAGCATATAAGCACATACCAAGTCAATGGAGAAGACATGAGAAGTGTGAAGTGAAGTGAATCATACTTGTGAAAAGTATTACTTAGTGCACAAGGTAAACATGGGACAAGTAAAAGTGAGGCTCACATATCACAACCTGGGGTCATATAACATCTTATCAAGCATCAAACAAGATCTTAAGTGATGGAACAAGTTCCTTCCTAATCAAGAAAGCAAACATGGCTAAAAAACATCCTCAAATAAGGCAATTTAAGATCAAACCCCAAAAAAATAGTAAGAATGCTTCCAAAATTAGGACATTAAGCGACAAAGCAACCCAGACATATACAAACATCAAGGCAAAGACACATGTCTAGAATCAGAAGCAAAGTCCATCAAACAATTGGTCAAAACAATGTTAGGGTTTCACTTTCTTAAGCAAGATGAAACAAGCCAAAAGTCAACCAAAGAAAGCCTAAAAATTATCACAAAACTCAACAAGGTACCTCAACATGTTATTGATGCATAGAAAAAAGAACCAGGGTTAGAACTATCATGGAACTCAAATTAGAAAATCTACAATTCAAGTGTTCATGGAAGAAAGCAAAATAAAAGAAATTAATTGGAAAATTAATTTAGAGCCAAAAAATAATAATAAAAGAAAATAAAAATTTGAGAAAATTTTGGTAAATGTTAAAGAACATTCATGATGTTTTTGGGAATTTTTATAATAAGAAAAGTATTTTTAAAAATAAATTTGAAGAGGAAGAAATAAAAGAAAATAAGATAAGTAATAAAAGCCAGGGGTGACAAAAGCAATCCAGCAAGGTTAAAACAATCAGGCCCAATGCAGGGGGTTCCAATAGAAACAAAGAATCCCAACGCAAAAAGCTCAGTCAATGAGAGTTGGAGTATTCATCATCAACGGTCTAGAACCATTCTCACAAAGTAAACACATCTTAATGTCACTAAGCCAGTCAAACAATCATGCAGGTATATGCATCTAGCGTTTTAGATTCAAGCTTAACAATTAAACAATATCTATAGGCTCACAATTAACATGGCAAATAGGATGTAAAAAAACACAAGATCAATAGAGAGAATCACGTGACCAACACCCTCTCATTAATGCGTTGGCGGCTTTATAACCATTGGATGAGAACAAATCGTTTGGCTGTGTTTTAAACTGAAAGAAGAGCCAGAGAAAACACAGATCACCAACTGGCGAAGCTCTGGTCGTCTTCTCCGGCCACCTTCCAGTGAGATCACACAACAATTTTCCAGAAACATGCAAACCGCACATAAAAAATGAAGCTAACATTATGGAGATCATAAATATGCTATCCAATTTCACAAACAGTCCACATACAAAGCAAATCGAACGAAACAAGATAAAGCATAAAAACTAAAAATCCAAATTTAAGGCACCGCAAGGTCTCTAATCACTTCAATCATCTTATATCAATCAATAGCAACATGAAACAAGCAGAAATGGATCAAATCCGAAGCAACATAATGGTGATGTTCAAACCTGTATGGAGATTTTCTTGATGGATTTAAGAAAACCAGAGGTCCTATATGTCTCCTTGAGCTTCCTTGAGCCAAATAAAGGCTTGATAACTGATGATAAGTGAAGGAAATGAAGAATCTGAGTATGTTGTTGAATCTCCAAATGTCCACCAAAGCCTTCAAAACCAACTCAGGATGATGATGATCATGTGAATGAAAGGATGTTGATGATGATTTGAGAGAGCTTGAAGAAGGTGATGAAAAATGAAACTCAGATTTGTCTTTTGGATGAAGGTGCAAAATGAGAGAAAAATGAGAGGAAAAGAGTGGTGTTGTGAGCAAACGTTTATACTAAGGGTGTGTATGTTGCCAATGAAGGGTTGGTGCACCAAATTTGTTGTGATAAAAAAAGAAGAGTCATGTGCGTGCTCTTCCTTGCTCATAATTTGTTTTCAAAAGTTATCATGTGCATGGAGGTCTATGCTATGGTGGTCTTATGTGCTGGCACCATGATACTTAATGATGAGAATTTGATGAGGAAAAACAAGGTGATCAAAGGTGGTGTGAGGGCATGCTTGGATGGGGTGCATGGTTGCTAACTCACGTGATGTTTCTCTCCTCTTGGTGCATCATATGTATGAGGTGGTGGCAAAAGTGTGAGCGGAAAAGAACGAGGAATGGACGTGTGTGGTGATATGCTATGTACTATGCTGATTTCTCCCTCCTTACTTGTGTCCTTTGTAAACCACCTTTTTCACTTTTTCTATTAAAACAAATGAAACAAAAAATGATGCACATACCATGTGATTTTGGGCCATGCAAGAAAATGAATGAAGACACATTAAAAAAATTTAAGAAAATGAAATAAAAAATGTGACACCATTTATCAAAAATGGACCAATGAGGTAGTGACAAATGTGCACTAAAAAAACCCTAAATGCATCCAACTTCCAAAAATCATAACTTGAGTTCTAGAAAGGCTATGAAGGTGTTCTTGGACTTTTTGGAAAAGGAAAATCAAGATCTACAACTTTCATATTCAAGTAAAAATCATTTGAAGATTTTTTGCACATGAAATAATAGGTTGAAGGCCTAGGGAAAATAATTCCAAAAATAGAAACTTTTCATGTGAAAAATTCCCAATTTAGCAACTTCTTGTAAACCCCTGATTCCTGACAATTGAGCTCATTCATATCCTTTATTGACTAAATAAAGGTCCATGAAGTTGATGATCATGATAAAAACCCTAAAATTCCATTGTTTGACTTTTCTTCTGAACAATTGACTTTTTTTTCTTCAAGTGCAAGCAACTGCACCAATGCCTGACTTCCTCAATGAATTCTTGAACCAAATTTCATCCTTAGGCCTTGTATACCATATGAAAGCCTTTGACCACAAGAATTGTTCAAATTTATGAGGATATAATTATCTGAGGCAAAACCCTAATTAGGGGTTCTCTGTGTAGGAGGATGTTGCACTCCTGAACTTCTGATAAATCTCACCCCTTCTAGGGCTTTGAGGATGAGTTTGAGCTTGTATGAGATGTGAGGATCCCTTGTAGGCTTATTTAAAGAATACTTGGATCCTATCTTGACTTTGAAGAATCACAACTTGCTGGATGACTGATCACATGCCCTATGCTTCTAACTATGGATGCTATGTCTCATCTTTCTATGAAAAATATTAGGATATGTATGCTATATGTATTCTATATGCTATGCTATATGATATGAAATGAGGGGGAAAATTTTGGGGTGTTACACAAAGGAAATCTTTTTCAGGTATTCTTCAAAACCGTTTATGGTGGAGAAGTTGAAGAAGGCGTTCGTCGGTTTCACGCACTCACCTGGAGTTCCTTATGTGATGCAGAGGAATTTTGAGATGGATGGAATATTCTATTTAAAAGTCACACTGATGGGTTCCAACATGTTTGTTAGAAGAACATGAACCGGGTGCAATGAAGGACTTCATCAATGATGCAAGCTTTTGGTGGAGTCAGCTCTTTAGTGGCATTAGAGAATGGAAGGAAGACGATATCAATGAGGACAGAGAAATGTGGTAACGTATCTATGGAGTACCCTGTCATGTTTGGGGGATAGATTTTTTCGAAGCATTTTCTAATAGTTTTGGAGAATACATATGTTGCAACAAAGACAATGCGAAAGGGAACAAGATGCATGTGGCGAGAGTGATGTTAAAAGTGCCCATGTCGTTCATTATGCAAGAACATTGTAAGGTGGTTATTGATGATAAAGAGTATTGTTTACAATTGAAGGAAGACTCTTTTGGTCCTTTGAGTCTTTTCAATGGTTCGGAGAAACAAAAGAAGGAGAGTTATGGAGTTTCATCAAGCGATGGGGATTCTGCTTATGGGAGTTACGCTGACAAGAATAGTGTTCCGGTAGAAGATTGTTCAGAGGAGGAGATGGTTTGTGATGATATTGAGGAAGAAAGACAAGTGCAGGTTCGGTTGATTTCGGGCAACAAAAGTAATGGCAATTCAGAGAGAGTGGATTTAGTTAAGTTTATTAAAGAAAATGGGGAAGATGGTTCAGGAAAGTTGGTTTTCAACTCTAATAGTTCAACTCAAGTTGAGGGCTCTTTTGATGACGTTGTAATCAAGGCAAAAATACTATTGATTTTTTCCAATGGTTACAAGGATGGAGAAAGGAGCTTCATCCGGTCTATAGAAGATTGCAACGCTAGTATAAAGGTAGTAGGTGAGGACAGAGAAAGTGACGTGGACAGGACTGGAGGCGGGGACCATCACCCTAACTCTTCAAATTTTTACAAAGATAAAGCTCTTTTACTGCTGGTAGATAAAGAGCCAAACACGTTTTTTCAGAATGATTTGGGAGAGAACTACACAATTAATATCATTAGTTGGAAAACGCTGAAGTACAAAAGGCAGAATGGGTTTGGGGAGGTAAGAAAAAGTCAAAGAGGAAGTAAAAAGTTAAAAAAACTGTGGCAAGTCAAAAAGGGCGGAAGAATATTTCTTAAGTGGCGACACATTTTTCTTCAGCTTCGGATCCTATCTCAGTGGATGATGCCCCTCCTTTGCTCAATGGTAGTTTCAAGTGTAACAGTGACCTTCATTTAAATTGTTTTCACGAAACAAATTCAGAAGATTCTTGTATTTTAAGGAGCAATTCCATGCTGAGAAGAAATATATGTTCCATGGTAGGGAAAAATAATGGGAGGCTATTGTTAATCTAGGTGTGGTGTTTTTAGAGTCGAAATTGGACTGTATTCATAAATTAGAAGAATTAGAAAAGGGTAATATCATGTCCAAGGATGGTGGGAAGGCGAAATCGTTACGGGACCAATGATTATTGGCACCTTAAATATCAGAGGGGGAGGCAGTCGTTTGAAGAGGAAGCGGATTAGCCATAATATTATGAAAGGTAATGCTGATATTTTTTTAATCTAAGAGTCGAAACTTTCTGTTATCAACGAAGATATTGCTTGTATTATGTGGAATAGAGAGGTCGGATGGTCGTTTTCTAGTTCTAATGGTGCTTCGGGTGGGTTGATCATCTTGTGGAATTCTAGTGTGGAGGTTATTAGTAGTTTTAAGGGAGATAGTTTCCTTGGTGTGAAAGTTAGATGGAGACAATTTTATTATTACATTGTGAACGTTTACTCTTCATGTGATATTATTTTGAAGAGGAAGTTGTAACACCCCAAATTTGCCCTCTTCTTTTTAAGCATCATATCACATCATATTCATCATGAATATATCATGTCCTTAGCATATGGCATAGGAAAATGAAGCATGACACTTGCATATTCCAACATTAGGCATGTGATCAATCATCAGGGAAATTCAAGGCTCACAAGGCAGGTTACAAGGTTGACATCAGGGTCAAAGCATTATAAAGGATGAAGGATCAAAATCAGATCAAAACGGTTGGCACCGGCCTATTATTGAAGGTTCCCACCAAGAGGAGGGAAATTCAAAATTTACTGGCGTTAACCGGTTAACGGATTGGTTAACCGGTTAACGGATTGGTTAACCGGTTAACGACCACGAATTTTGAATTTCCAGCAGTAATTCAGCATGTGTGATTTTTGCTCTTTTTTTTTTCATTTTTCTGATTTTATTCATTTTGAATTAATTGGAAATTAAAGAGAATGATCTAGAGCCCTTGTCCAAGCCTAATCCCATTGCTACATCCTAATCACACTACTCAAACCATAATTTTGGATCCCAAGCCTAATTTTTGGGCCCCAAACCTAAACCATATTTAATCATTTCACTCCAAACCAAAGGGACCTCCCCCTCATTTTTCACTCTCATTTTCTGAATTTTCACTCCTCTCACTCACAATTCTCTCACTTTTCTCTCCCAATTTTCCAAATCACTCAAAGTTCCTCTTTGAAGATCACATAACCTTGCCTTGAGGTGTGTGGATCTTGGAACTAGACTTCCATCCATAACTTCATTACGTCATTTTGCTGGTTTTGGTGGTGATTCGGATCTGGTTTGGGTCTAGAAGTGCTTTTGGATCCAAAATTATGCATCAAGAGCTTGTTCTTGCATTTATTTTGCACGGAGGGTGAAGCTTAACATCAGATCTTCAAAGTTTTGCGCGAGATCTATCATTTTCAGCTCAATCAACTACTACCAAAGCATACCTCAACTTTGTAGGTTGGTTAAATTCAGATCTAGCTCTGTTTTTATTTTATTTGCATGCTTGAGTTTTAGATCCACCGCATGTTTGCATATTTGCTTGTGTCGCTCGATTGATTGATTGGTAACCGGATCTATTGATTAATGTTCACAAGCTTGATGATGCCATTTAATGTGAATTGATGCATTATTTCATGTTCAAATGCTTGCGGGTCTGGTACAAGATTATTTGATTAAGCTGGTTGCAAGCTGATTTTCTGCAGAATTGCTGCTGTTTTAACAGTGTTAACTGGTTAACGGTTTGGTTAACCGGTTAACGCACCTGAATTGTGTTGTGTTTATGCAGGTTTTGGCATGGTTAACCGGTTAACAGATTGGTTAACTGGTTAACACTGAAGCAGTAAGTCATTTTTGCCTTATTTCAAGCATGTTTGATCCCCTTATTTGTTTTAAATGCCATGGATCATTATATGATCATTGAATATGATTGTTTGGTTGATTTTCTTGTTGATTGATGCGTGCTTCCGTATTCTCGACATGTAAATGCTTGTTTGTGCCATGTGTGACCTAATTATGTGATCTTGATTGGTGTGAACTTTGAGCATGTCATTGCCATGATTTTATTAATGTGCATGTGCTGGATTTTGCTAACCATTTCAGGGGCTATGGTAAGTGTGAGGTATGGATGTGAATCCCACAACTCCAAATCTCATCTCTTATCTTCTTATTCTTATTTGTGCTAACCTTTGATTGTTGGGCTTAGGCCTTACTTCCCTCTTCTCCTATTCTTCTTTCTTCTTCTTTTTCTTTTCTTCTTTCTTTCTTCTTTAGGATAGTAAACCACACTAACCATAGGATATCCATGCATGCCAACACTTAGGATTCTTTAGTCCCCCATTAGACTTTTTCCTTTATGATCCTTTTGGTTTCTTTTCTCTTCTCATCTCAAAACCCTGAAAACACTTAATAAAGTTTGAAGTGATGCCTTGAACAATAGCCTTATCCCATGAGATACTTGTAGTCTTCCCATCTTGGGATAGTACAAGCTTATCTTGTGATGCACGAGTCTGATCAAGGTATCTTCTTCACCAAGAAAAGCATAAAAAAACACTTCTTCATTGTAAGTACCAAAAACACCTAATAAGTTAATGAGTTAGTGAGCTTAGGCCCTAGTCTTTGGGTTCAAGTTTTGGGGATCTTCTCCTTACTTGAGTGTGCTTGTTCTATTATTCCATCTTGGAATGTAGTGACAAGTGCACATTCCATGGAAAAGAGCTTGAGTTCACTTTCTTGTAACACACTCATAAAAAGCTTCATAAAAAAACACAAACAAACAATAAGTGTCTTTCCTTCGGGAATTCTTTTCTCATCTCCTTCGCTCCGTACGCAAACTTGCTCCTACTTGTCATTTTGCAAGACGGTTACGCACTCGTCGTCCGAGTCTGCAACACCTGAGCATTGGCATAGGCAGTTCAAGCCTTAATTCACAAGCAATTTCTTTTCTACCCCTAGTTAGGGGAACTACGGCGTCTCTGATCCTCATTTTCCCGATGAGGTACGTAGGCAGTGGGGTAGGGCCCGTTCGAGCACAATCTTTATTTTCCCTACATTTTCCCTTTTCATTTCTTTTTCAGTTCCCTTTTCGTTTTTTTATCCATTTCAGTTCATTTTCTTTGCAGCAGCTTTCATACCCTCACCCTTTGAAACAATTTTCTTTGCAAACGTGGATCCCGTCGGGTACAGCGGACGATCTGGGTGCTAATACCTTCCCAGGTCGTAACCGACTCCCGAACTCAGTCTCTTTGGTTCGCAGGACCTGTGTCCTACCTTTTCTTTTCTTCTGGTTTGTGCAGCATTACCATTCCCGTTCTTCCGGGATTAAAATGTCTGGCTGGCGACTCTACCTCTTTCCGCGCCACTTTCGCGTTTGTACCGGGATGGAAATCCGGGGAGTGACAGCTGGCGACTCTGCTGGGGACTTCCTAACCAGAGTATCTCTGGTTCCCCTATGAGTCTCTCCTAGCGCTTGCATGTTTCTGTTTCTTTGGGTGATGTTTGTTTGTTGTTGCATGTTGTATTTTACTGTTGTTTATTTACAGCTTTAGTTACAGCTTTATTTACAGTTTTCAGTATTTATTTTCTGCATCATATTATATACTGGACTGTCTGGACTGGATTTTCTGTTTGGTGGGTTGGGTGTTACTGTTTCTGAGAGATGAGCTCATTACCACGGCTCGAGTGCACCTTAGGACTTAGACTGGTTCCACTTTGGCCTCATGAGATCTTGTCATGGGGGTAGTAGTGAGTTCCACGCCCAAATTTGCGACCGTCTTGGAAATGTCTTGATTTGGGGATCTTCCTCTCTCATTTCATAACCTTGACATTTATGTGCAGCTGGGGACCGATCATTGAGAACCTTGTGGAAACATCCCTCTTTAGTGATGACAATGGCAGACCACATTTTGTGGCAAACCCATTCGCATCCGAGGGCCCACCTGGGACTTACATAGGATGACCTTGTTTTCCCGGACTCAGCTGAGGCCTCCCTGCGTAGTATATAATGCCAAACCGATTCCCTGATTTGGTCATGAGCCATTTCTCGGAGATGGTGAAAGTATTATTGCTATTCGGCTTTGAGAGTCCGTGATGTCTGACCCGGAGCATACCAGTGAGATTGGGAGGGGTTTGCAGGAACCTTTGGCCTCTACATACCCTCATTATTCAGTGGTCCTTGTCATGACTTCTAGTCCTATGGTCCTTATTATGATGCTGGTTCTGGTGTTCTGGTTTTCTTGGTACTGTGGTTCTGAGATCTTCTATCAGAGAGTTGTAATTCAGAGGATTTTGGTTTGCAGTTGATCAGAGGGTCCTTGTATTCAGTGTCCAGTATCCAGATGGTCCCAGATTGGTCATATGCCTGCATTGCATTTGCATTTGCATCATTCTTGCATTAACTATTTATGTTTCCATTTTTCAGGTCATTGTTCATAATCAGCTCCCAGTTCTGGTAAATCTTATCTCCAGATGGCAGAAATCAGAAGAGTTACAAGGAAAAAGAATGTTCACTATACTTTTCTTCAACCTGAAGTCAGAAGTGTTCAGAAATTAGCAGGTCTGATGAATGACCAAGTCTTGGGAAATTTCAGGAAAAGATATGGCCAGATATTGAAGTATGTGGACAAGCCAACTGTAGACCAGAAGGACAGTTTGCATACCTTGCTTCAGTTTTATGATCCTCTGCTGCGCTGCTTTGTGTTTCCAGATTACATCTTGGCTCCTACCTTGGAGGAGATTGCCAGCATTTTGAATGTTCCAGTCAGAGAGACCTTTCCTTTCTATGGGTCTGAGGTGGTGCTTAAAGAAGAAGACATAACCAAAGTTTGTCGTTTGCCAGCTGCTACAGTCAAGAAGGCTCTGAAGGATAGTGAAGGCAAAGGATTCCCTTGGAGTGTGCTCATACCAGAGGCAGAGAGATATGCTAAAAAGAGTAGTTGGGGTGACTTTGGTGTTGTGCTTGCTTTGATGGTGTATGGGTCTTATAGCGGTAAAATCATGAGTGTAAGCTATTAGCTAACTTAACTCAAGGTAAACAGAGTCGCCACCGCGCTTTTATTTTATTCCAAATGGAAAAGGGAAAAAGAGCGAATAAAACCTAATGAATCTAAAAGCTAAAAAAAGCTAAAAGAATCAAACAGAGAACGGGTAAGGGGATAGGTTACACAATGGGAAGGTTTTACGCACCCAAAATGTCTGTGGTACTCCACGGGAGCCCTTTGAAATATCTACTGCCTTTTTTGGTTTGAAAATGGTTTGTTTGAAAAAGATTGAAGAGATGAGAAGAGAAATGTTTTTTAATATTTTTATGTTTGAAGAGACGATTGTCTCATGCCTACGTACCCACAAAGTGAAATGCGAGATCAAAACCTCGTAGTTCGTGGTACAAAATTTGAAAAGAAACAATGAGTTGAATTGATTTTAAAATGTAAAGATAAGTCGTCATTCTTTAGCGAATAATTCCGCTAGAAAGAATGAATCATATCTAAACATGAAAATGGTTGAAGAAAAACGTGCACGAGGGCACAAAATCAATTGAATGAGTTTGAATGTTTTTTAAAGTTTTGAGAATAAAGTTTCGATATGCTTATGTGGTTTAGCATTTATTAAGAAATAAAATTGAAAAGGTAAAATCGCATGACCTAAGTCAAGGTTTGATTGCGAAAACGTTTGAAGTTTGAAAACAAAGAAAGTTTTGAAAATAGGAAGGAGATTTGAAAATTTAAGAAGTGGGAGGAGATGAAGTGACTATCCTAAGACTCGAAAATAAAAGTTGAAGGAAGAACGATCAAACCGTATGGTGAACATTATTCAAAGCAAAAGGATTTCCATCTTCATGAATAAGTGAACTCAATCGGGGCCAAGGTCTTCAATTCATATTAGCTCAAGCAAGGGAATGATCCTAGAATCTAAGTCCAAACTCCAAGTCCAATGCTAAGGATAGTGGCCATAGTCCGAAATTAAAGTCACAAGTCTTTTTAGATGTTTGATCCGTTATTAATGTTTTTTGTGTCCAAATGGACAAAAGAAAAATCACAAGCATAACAATATAAACATAAACAATATGATGGATGATATAGTATAATAAAAGCATAATAAAAGAGATAAGGAGCGAGAGATTGAAATAAAGAGGATAAGGTGCGAGAAATTGAATTAAAATGTTAGTATATTAATAGTATAATAATATTTACATAGAAATGGTATGATGAACTTAATCAAACACAACCACAAAAAGATAACCAAAATCGAGAGGCAACCGAATCCAAATGGATCTTATTCCGAATTCGGGACAAATTTAGGTCTATGTTAAGCAATCGCCGAGTAATTTACGAAGTAATTACCCTACAAATGAGGCCGGCCACCACCAATTAAGGTGGAAAATATTTGTGCTAATACATGTTAGAGAAATGATATTATGGATCATTCTCCGAAAACATGTCGCACGAAAAGAAAAAGTAACGGTCTAATCTTAATCGAGATTTCACATTGTATTATCAAAGGCAACCTATCATGATCCCAAAGTATGGAGAATGATCCAAATGATCATTCATCCATAGATTTGAAATAATGAAGATTAAACATCTTCGAAAACCAATAATCATGAATCGGAGATCTCATTGACCAAAAAGAAAAGTAAGATGAAATAAAAGATGGATCTAAAATAGAATCCACAGAAAATAACAACCAAAAGAATTGAAATCAAATTGAAGTAGTAATAAAGAAAATCACTAATAAACACTAACATCCCCTTTTGTTTATACTTTTCTTAAAAAAAGAACTTATAATTAAAATTTAATAGAAATTCATTAACAAAAATTATTTCTAAAAAAAACATATAACAAAAACTAATTATAAAAGGATTAAAAAAAAAGAGAGAATGAAGGGGAATGGCGCAGGAATTTAGGTGATGGATAGAAATGGATCGGATGGCTCAAGCCCTAAGCCCAAAACACATTAAATTTTATTAAAAAATAAATCAGTAAAAAAATTAAAAGAAAAAGGGATAAACGAAATTAAAAGAAGACGCAACATGTCTTCTTCTTCCTCTAAACGCCGCGACACTGTTGCTTTCCCACAAAACCACAAAAAATCTGCATCTCACCTTCTTTCTGAACAACGTACACCGTCTTTATTCCTCTTCCATTTCAAAGATCAATGACTAATCAAAACAACCTCCTCCGTGAACGAATCGTGTCGTCACTCTCCTCTTCCAATTTCGAATCTGAATTGTTGTGGATTCGGTTGATGATGCAAATTGAAGGGTGATTTGAGATTGATGAAGGATTTGGAGAGGAATTTGTTGTTGGAATGAATTTGACAGGGTTTTGCCGGTTGTGAAAGCTTGTCAATTGAAGAGGAGATTGGTTCAATTTATAGAAGGATCTCATGAATTTGGTTGCTGCGTTTTGATGAAATCCGCAGCGTTTTGAGGCTCGCTCTGTGTAATGCATTTCGTTCACTTGTTGGTTGCGTTTTGATGCAGGGTATTCACGTGAGCTGCTGCGTTTTATATATGTTGCATTTTATTCAACTGTGAGGCTGAGTTGCTTGCCGTTTCGCGTGTGTTTTCGGCTGTGTGTATCTTGCGTTTTATGGCATTTTGGGCCTACGTTTTGCAGGTGTGCGATGGCTTGTTGCTGCGTTTTGCCTTAAGTTACTTCTCGTTTTGATATCACGTTTTATGAAGGTGCTGTGTTTTTTCAGCGTGTATGTTGCGTGATCCGCGTGCGTGTTGGTGTGTGGCTTGTGTGCTGGGAAAAGGGCTGATGGAGTGATGCTGGGCTGAAGTTGCTGATGTTGTTTGATGAAGTTGTGTTGGCTTGGAGTGTATGTTGATGAGCTTGATGAAGTTGTGTTGGCTTGGAGTGTATGCTGCGTTTTAAGTTCATGTGCATTGCGTTTTGTTTGGCTGGTGATGTTCATGTGTGGTGTTGTGGCTTATACTTGGAAACAAAACATAGAAAGCTGATGAATGTTGTGGCTGGAAACGGCTTATAAAGCTGAAGAAATATGTACGTTGGATGGGATTTGTTTTGCACGTGCAAGCTGAAGGGCTTTTGTGGCCTTGTGAAGTACCTGAAGCATATATCATGTATGGGTCAGCTGGAAAAGGCTGAAAAAGGGAAATATATTGACTTATTGCAAGCTATTTTTTCTTATGTGGACCGATGGGTTCTAGGCCTCATGTGGCCTTCTCCTTTTTTTTAATACATTTTGTAAAAATAAAAATGAAATGGATTTTGTGAATTGTAAAAGGGGTTAATGGGCCTCAAAAGGAAAGTTTGAAAATTAAAAGGAAATTTAGGAATAAAAAATGAAATTTGGAGAATTAAATGGAATTTGGAGAATAAAAATGGAATAGAAAAAATAATGGATAATATCTAAGTAATGTGATTGGATAAAAAAAATCGAAAAAAGAATGGATAATGACAATGGTTATAGAAAATGAAATACGGGTGGATAAATGGATAAATGGGAAACAAAGGTTATTGAATAAAATGTATATTAGAAATTGGACAAAAAATAAAAAATGGTCTAATCGAAAATGGATAATGGATGAAACTTGGTCTTAAGCCCACAACCAACTCTTGATTTTTCTTCACAAGCCACTGATAATGATGAACGAAACCAACACGGAACCACTGAACATTTGCAAATAACCACAATCACTGAAATCGTCTGAAAATTGTCCTGATAATTTGAATTCATGCTGAGGAAAATAAATCCTCATTTGAACTGCTGATAAACTGGTGAACTTGAAGATTCAAACCAAACTTCGCACAAAACTTGAACTTTCACACACCACACAACTTGAACTTTGAAAACGCATTGTCTGAGGAATAGACCACTGGCACACATAACTTGCAATTGAAACAATTTATTTGATAGTTTGACCAGATTTAGGTCAAACGTCCATCTGAATAGCATCATAACTGAATAATCCCACCTGAATTGAAATCACTGTCCTGTCTTTGAAAATCCTGCAACACAGAAGAAGAAGAAGAAACAAACTGCGACATATTTTTGTATTTGGGTTAGAAGTTAGTAAATATAAACAGATAGAAGCAAGTAAAAGCAAGGTGATCCCCTGCGAAGCAAATACCTGCAACTGAGAAGGATACACGAACTAGAGAGTGATCTTGTTTGTATGCGAAATGCAGATGAGATGCGAAAAATCTTAGGGTCAAAAATTAGGGTATGATAGATGCCCCTATTTAAGTTTCTTCTATCCAGAGATAATGAAGATTGAAATCTTCGTTTCGACAAGATGGAAGACACTTAAATATCAAAAAACCCAATTTTTGATCCTAAGATGCCAAAAACTGGAATGAAATGAAATGAAATGAAACGAACAATATGAAATGATATGAAAATGATATGAGAATGTTACGAAATGTTATGAAATGATATGAAAGCATTATGAGATATTATGAGAATAAATGAAACGCGGAGAAGTCCGTAAGGAACAAGACAACACATGGAATAGAATAAACGTTGGGGATAAGGAGCATAAGACTCCGACTGGAAAAACAGCATGCTAGAGACCAACTCCTGGCTCAGCTGAGACGAAAATGTCCAAGAATGGCAATTGGACAGAAAGGATCATAACATCCAGGAATGGCACTAAATGAAGTGAGAAAAGTCCCGAAAAAGTACATCAGAAACATCCAGGGATGACATTACTGACTTTAATAGGGATATCCGAGAATGGCATCGGATAAAAGGTAATCACAACATCTGAGAATAGTAATCAGATAAAAATGTGAATCACAGCAATCAGGAACAGAACTGAATGAAATGGGAAAAGTTCAGGGAAAGTACATCAACTCAATGATGACTCCAACATGGAAATCTGAGAATGGCAATCGGAAGGAAGGTGATCACAACATCCAAGAATAGAAATTGGATAAAATGTGAATCACAACATTCAGGAACAGAACTGAATGAGATGGAAAAAAAGGTCCGGGACAGTACATCAAATCAATGATGACTTCACTATGGACATCCGAGAATGGAAATCGGAAGGAAAGTGATCACAACATCTGAGAATAGCAATCAGATGAAATGCGAATCACAACATTCAGGAACAGAACTGAATGAAATGGGGAAAAGTCCGGGACAGTACATCAAATCAATGATGACTTCACTATGGACATCCGAGAACGACAATCGGATAAAAGGGTGTAATATCTGAGAAGAAACAACAAGTAGGTGAAAAAAAGGTTCTGGAGAGACAGACAAATGCCAAGTAAGTTGGACTTTGACCAAAAAGTAAGAATTTGAAAACAACAAGACCTCAAGAAACGCACATGAGGACTAAAACACTCAGTATGCAGACATTTACGAAAATGGGGACTAAACCACCCAAGAACACGCATAATGAGGACTAAAACACTCAAATATGCAAATGTAAACAAAACTGGGGAATACCACACCCAAAGAGATAATATGAGAGAAAATGCTGACAACCAGTTTAGACTCTTAGAGGAGTGGAAAAGATAAAAGACTGATTCCTCAACACAGAGATCACTGCCATTCTGCTCAGAAATTAGAGATGTTACTGCTGAACAAATCTCTGTCACACCAGTAAAATGTATCAACTTGAAAATCTTTTGAGAGAAGTCATGCAAAGCTGCTTGAGGTTTCTTGAAGAAGATTGCCCCAAGTTCAATGACTGATGAGGGTAAACTGATAATGGATTCAGTTCTTGACTACTGCCGGAGAAAATTGATCAAATCTTTGAGGTAACTGTTGAGAGAATAAACTGATCATGGCTTTCAATTCTTGAAATGAATGCTGAGAAAATACCACCCAGTATGAAACTTGCAGAGAATCTTCTGACCAACCATATCTGAGAATAACTTGCACTGATCAACAACTCTTGAACCATAGGACCTAGGAAGAACTTGCCCCCTGATAAGATCACTGACCAAATTTCTTAACTATTTGAAAATTCCTTGATGATGAAAGTTTATTTGCAAATAAAAAGTGTTTGTACAAACCTGGTAATTTTAATGCAAAGTTCAATGCAAGGTTTGAAATCACGAATCATTTTTGGAATGAAATTTATTGATGTAAAGTAAATGAAAACATTGTCAAAACCCGACGGTTGAGACAAAATTAAAGATAAAGCAAAGGTAAGAAACAAAATGATTGGTAACGAACTTGGGAGTCAGTTTACGCAACCTTGTTGTAGTATGCTTTTCAGAAGAAACCTGGATTCAATTAGGACTTTTGAAGATTGTAACGTGGTCTGGTTCACGGTTTATGAAACAAAGGATATAGGCTCAAATATTATTTGTACCCAACCCAACTTCGTGATGAACTTCAGTCCTACATTCAATTAATTCAGCTTGTGCATTCAAATTCCAAGATATTTGGGATTGCACAGATGAAGATGGTTCATAAGCCAAGAGATTTTGAGACAACAGTCACATATTTCCCCTTGTTATTTTTGGTGAGAACTTTGGTCCACTCATCTTATTTTTGCTGAGGATTTTGATGACCTTTTGATAAATCTTTCTTTTATTATCCCTAATTTTTGCCTGAACTGTGTCATTTGATCTTACAGTCAGCGAGATGCCCTAGTTTTTGCCTAAGTCTCCTTTATAGGTTTTGACCTAGCGGGCTTTGCTTTTTTCAATAATTTTTTTTTCAATATCATTTTTTTTAAAGATAATGACTACATGGCTTAATGATTACGACGAACCATCATTGGCTTTAGAATTGAGACATCTTCAACACCTTTTGATGTGTATGAAGGAAAGCTTGAGATTGCAACCTTTATTGAAAGGTGTCTTGAATGATTCTCTTCTACTTGAATGCACATTCGAATTAATTGAGAACTACCCATCCCCGGGTTAAAATTGCGGTTTTTTTCGAATAGAAAGAAACTCCAACTTCAAGGCTCAAAGGGGTTGACAAGGGATTAACTTCCTTATTTCTCCAGTGTTTAGGATTTGAAACAATGCCTGTATATCATCAGCCAAGTCTCAATTGAAAGCATACCAACAACAATTATGGGTATCTCGTTTTCATCATCCTCCCTCCAATCATTGTAAAAACTTGAGAAAAGATAAATGAACTTGAAATGTAAAGCATAAAGATGCAAATAGTAAATGGAATTGAATCAAAACAAAGAAATGCTCATTTCATTAAAACCAACATGAAAGTACAAACAAATTTAGAAGCAAACAAGTCAACAGAATTGAAGAAAATTGCAAACATAAAGAAACCATGGCCGAGTGATCCATCAGCAAAAAGGATGAGTTGTCCCGTATGATATTCTGGCCTTGAAGAAAACTTGACTGTTTGAAGTCATCTAGAAGATTCACTTCCCATGCTTCGGCAAAGGATTGTTGACAACATTAGGATTTGTGTCATTAAAGGAAAGGATGGTGTTCCTGATAAGTTCTTGCACCTTAGCCTTCAGTGCAAAGCAATGTTCCAAGTCATGACTAGTTCCACCTTGATGAAACTCGCAGCGAATATCCGATCTATAACCAACCGGAAGAGGATTTGGAACAGGAGGCGGGGGTCTAGTAGTAATTAAACCACTCTTAATCAAGGAAGGAAACAAATCAGTGTAAGGCATTGGGATAAGATTAAAGTTTGGCCTATTGCGATACTGATTTTGTCCAGCAGCAGGATGAGGAGCCTGAGCTTGAGCTCGAATTTGAACTTGAGCCTGAGCTGGTTGAGCTTGAACTTGAAGTTGAGTTTGAGCTGGTTAAGTTTTGACAATAGGAGCAATTGCAGCTATGTATGGTTGGACATATCGTTGTTGCGGGCGATAAGGCTTCCTCTCAGTTGAAACAACATAAGCATCACCATCTCTTCTCTTGTGAAAGTTCCCAAAAGACTTTCTTGCAGCATTAGAAGATTCAGAGTTGGTGATTTTTCCTTTCTTGATACCTTCCTCTAGTCTTTCTCCAATAGTAACTAGGTCAGAAAAACCAGATGAAACACTTCCAACCATTTTCTCCCAAAGGAACGGTTGAAGAGTGTCCATGAACAGACCAGTTAATTCTTTCTCAGCCAAAGGTGGCTCCACTTGAGCAACTAGCTCTCTCCAACGCTGAGCGTACTCTTTGAACGATTATTTCTCTTTCTGTGACATGTTTTGAAGTTGACGACGGTCAGGCGCCATGTCCAGATTGTACTTATATTGCCTTACAAAAGCATCAGACAAATCTTTCCCAGCTTCGGATGTGACTCTTCTCAAGTCCTACATACCACTTCATAGAAGCACCACTCAGACTATCTTGAAAACAGTGAATAAGCAATTTGTCATCCTTGGCATGTGCAGCCATTTTGCGACAATACATCAGTAGATGAATCTTTGGACAAGTATGACCATTGTATTTCTCGAATACAGGAACCTTGAACTTATCAGGAAGAACTAGGTCAGAAACCAAACACATGTCTATCGCAGCAGAACCAAAGACATCTTTTCCTTCTAGACCTCTTACCCTCTTCTCAAGAGTCAAACATTGCTCTCTAACTTCATCCATATATCCAGGTTCACCCTGACTTTCAGCTTGTGGACCAGCAGCCTGGTACAAGAAAGGAGAATTTTGATAAGTAGTCTGAGCAGTAGTGTGCACAACAGGATGAGGTTCGACAAAAGTCGGAGTTGAAAAGACTGGGACAACAGATGGACCACCCATTTGAGCAGTAGCAGAAACTGGCACATAATTCGGAGGTAAACCAAATTCGGGCCAAGTAGAAACCGGTTGCTGAATAACAGGAGGGTCAACAACAGCAGTAAAAACTTCAGAGATAACAGTCCTTTGAGGTGGTTCACCTCGAGCAATCAAAACTTGCATCATTTCAATGAGCCTGGTCATACCGGCCTTCAACTCATCAATCTCCATCCGAACTTCTAGGTTATGCTGTTCTTGGTTTTCCATTCTCAATCTGATAGCTCTCAATCTGTTAGCAGCTCTAGTACCGTATCTGTGGTGAGGAGACAACTTGACGGATCAACAGACAACTGAGGAAAGAAACAACCGGGATGAGTTCCCACACAACTCGGATGAACGCAAGAATATGCGAGGATGCAAGGATATGCAATGCTCACTTCCATTTTCAGAAAAACAACTCGATTATTGCAAACATGGTCAACATCGAAAATATGGTCATGAAAAATCTTGACAAAAAGGAATATTTACTCTTTTCCAATATTTGCAATAACCGGAATTGTTTTCCTTGAAAAATGGTTGTGATAATGATCATGATGAATATGTAAATGCAACAACCACAAACAAGATCACGCAAAGCACACAGGTTCAAAGGTTCGGATCACAAGCATGGAGTCAAGGTAACAGAACACCAACCCACACAGGTAAGTACTAAGGTTTTGTCTTCATTGTACCTGCAAAAAACCAAAAGGGTGCTAACAGAGGTTCCCGGAGTTAACAGCCATCTTTAGAATTTTATCGGTACGTTGGATTACTCCCCAACCGATAACACTCTTAAAATAGACCTCGTCCGAGTGTAGTATCGCGTGACAACCACCTTAAGTTTACACTCAGATAGTTTCCGCACTACGTTCCTAAATTGGCTTAGATTGGTTAAGGGTTCTACGGTCCTCAGTATGATCAGCTCAAGGTCGGAAAATAATGCCACGTACGATTACTCGTCATGACATTGATAATCCAAGAGAGCCTAACCGAGTGGAGATTATCAAATTGATATCGCTTTGGACTACTCCATCGCATATCGCTTCGAATATCGTCGTCCTATCATAAGTTCATCTCAGATCCGGGTTAGAATCTATCTCACAGAGGATCACCAAAACCGAAACAGAACAACCAGGTAACAAACAAATCAAACTAAAGCAGTAAATAAATCAAAGTAGGCCGAATCCACTTAGAGATTGACTCCCCAGCAGAGTCTCCACTTTTGTGTAGCGGTAAAATCATGAGTGTAAGCTATTAGCTAACTTAACTCAAGGTAAACAGAGTTGCCACCGCGCTTTTATTTTATTCCAAATGGAAAAGGGAAAAAGAGAGAATAAAACCTAATGAATCTAAAAGCTAAAAAAAGCTAAAAGAATCAAACAGAGAACGGGTAAGGGGATAGGTTACACAATGGGAAGGTTTTACGCACCCAAAATGTCCGTGGTACTCCACGGGAGCCCTTTGAAATATCTACTGCCTTTTTTGGTTTGAAAATGGTTTGTTTGAAAAAGATTGAAGAGATGAGAAGAGAAATGTTTTTTAATATTTTTGTGTTTGAAGAGATGATTGTCTCATGCCAATGTACCCACAAAGTGCAATGCGAGATCAAAACCTCGTAGTTCGTGGTACAAAATTTGAAAAGAAACAATGAGTTGAATTGATTTTAAAATGTTAAGATAAGTCGTCATTCTTTAGCGAATAATTCCGCTAGAAAGAATGAATCATATCTAAACATGAAAATGGTTGAAGAAAAACGTGCACGAGGGCACAAAATCAATTGAATGAGTTTGAATGTTTTTTAAAGTTTTGAGAAGAAAGTTTTGATATGCTTATGTGGTTTAGCATTTATTAAGAAATAAAATTGAAAAGGTAAAATCGCATGACCTAAGTCAATGTTTGATTGCGAAAACGTTTGAAGTTTGAAAACAAATAAAGTTTTGAAAATAGGAAGGAGATTTGAAAATTTAAGAAGTGGGAGGAGATGAAGTGATTATCCTAAGACTCGAAAATAAAAGTTGAAGGAAGAAAGATCAAACCGTATGGTGAACATTATTCAAAGCAAAAGGATTTCCGTCTTCATGAATAAGTGAACTCAATCGGGGCCAAGGTCTTCAATTCATATTAGCTCAAGCAATGGAATGATCCTAGAATCTAAGTCCAAACTCCAAGTCCAATGCTAAGGATAGTGGCCATAGTCCGAAATTAAAGTCACAAGTCTTTTTAGATGCTTGATCCGTTATTAATGTTTTTTGTGTCTAAATGGACAAAAGAAAAATCACAAGCATAACAATATAAACATAAACAATATGATGGATGATGTAGTATAATAAAAGCATAATAAAAGAGATAAGGAGCAAGAGATTGAAATAAAGAGGATAAGGTGCGAGAAATTGGATTAAAATGTTAGTATATTAATAGTATAATAATATTTACAAAGAAATGGTATGATGAACTTAATCAAACATAACCACAAAAAGATAACCAAAATCGAGAGGCAACCGGATCCAAATGGATCTTATTCCAAATTCGGGACAAATTTAGGTCTATGTTAAGCAATCGCCGAGTAATTTACGAAGTAATTACCCTACAAATGAGGCCGGCCACCACCAATTAAGGTGGAAAATATTTGTGCTAATACATGTTTGAGAAATGATATTATGGATCATTCTCCGAAAACATGTCGCATGAAAAGAAAAAGTAACGGTCTAATCTTAATCGAGATTTCACATTGTATTATCGAAGGCAACCTATCACGATCCCAAAGTATGGAGAATGATCCAAATGATCATTCATCCATAGATTTGAAATAATGAAGATTAAACATCTTCGAAAACCAATAATCGCGAATCGGAGATCTCATCGACCAAAAAGAAAAGTAAGATGAAATAAAAGATGGATCTAAAATAGAATCCACAGAAAAAAAAACCAAAATAATTGAAATCAAATTGAAGTAGTAATAAAAAAAATCACTAATAAACACTAACATCCCCTTTTTTTTTTTATACTTTTCTTAAAAAAAGAACTTATAATTAAAATTTAATAGAAATTCATTAACAAAAATTATTTCTAAAAAAACATATAACAAAAACTAATTATAAAAGGATTAAAAATAAAACGAGAATGAAGGGGAGTGGCGCAGGAATTTAGGTGATGGATAGAAATGGATCGGATGGCTCAAGCCCTAAGCCCAAAACACATTAAGTTTTATTAAAAAATAAATCAGTAAAAAAATTAAAAGAAAAAGGGATAAACGAAATTAAAAGAAGACGCAACATGTCTTCTTCTTCCTCTAAACGCCGCGACACTGTTGCTTTCCCACAAAACCACAAAAAATCTGCATCTCACCTTCTTTCTGTACAACGTACACCATCTTTATTCCTCTTCCATTTCAAAGATCAATGACTAATCAAAACAACCTCCTTCGTGAACGAATCGTGTCGTCACTCCCCTCTTCCGATTTCGAATCTGAATTGTTGTGGATTCGGTTGATGATGCAAATTGAAGGGTGATTTGAGATTGATGAAGGATTTGGAGAGGAATTTGTTGTTGGAATGAATTTGCAGGGTTTTGCCGGCTGTGAAAGCTTGTCAATTGAAGAGGAGATTGGTTCAATTTATAGAAGGATCTCATGAATTTGGTTGCTGCGTTTTGATGAAATCCGCAGCATTTTGAGGCTCGCTCTGTGTAATGCGTTTCGTTCACTTGTTGGTTGCATTTTGATGCAGGGTATTCACGTGAGCTGCTGCGTTTTATATATGTTGCATTTTATTCAACTGTGAGGCTGAGCTGCTTGCCGTTTCGCGTGTGTTTTCGGCTGTGTGTATCTTGCGTTTTGTGGCATTTTGGGCCTACGTTTTGCAGGTGTGCGGTGGCTTGTTGCTGCGTTTTGCCTTAAGTTACTTCGCGTTTTGATATCACGTTTTATGCAGGTGCTGTGTTTTTTCAGCGTGTATGTTGCATGATCCGCGTGCGTGTTGGTGTGTGGATTGCGTGCTGGGAAAAGGGCTGATGGAGTGTGTTGCACCCCAAAATTTGCCCTCACAATACAAGACTTTGTGTGCTAAGAAGGTTCACAAGGTTCACAAGATTCACAATACTTACAAGACCTTTCATGAGGTTCATGAAGCCTACAAGACACTTTATGAGGTTCACAAGGTTCACAAGACTTTATGAGGTTCACAAGGTTCACAAGATTCCCATGAGGTTCACAAGGTTCACAAGACATTTTATGATGGTTCACAAGGTCCACAAAGTTCACAAATAGTCAGAAGAGTTGACAATTCCCTCAGACAATGCACCTCCTAAGCAGTGCATCCAAAACTAGGGTTTTGACTTTAATCAGGCTAAATGAACTTCCAAGACTTCAAGTGAGCTTCATAACATCTTATATGTTTATAAGAATCCCCATGACAAGTTTCAAGACTTTTCTCAAAGGTTTGCTCAGTCAGATGATCAGATAAGTCAAAATCAGTCAAAGTAGTTAAAAAGTCAAACTGAGGTCAACTGTGGTCAAACCAAAGTCAAACTTCATGATTTTTTGCCAACATCAAGTATATGAAGTAAAATTCATCATTTGAGCAAGGGTTGATCATGATTCATCAAGGAGATTTCAGATCATCAAGAATCAGGAGTTTCTAAATTAGGGTTTCCTCAGTAAAAGTCAACTGAACTTTGACCAGCCATAACTTTCACATGCTTCATCACCAAGTCTCCATCCAAAGCTCATTTTGAAGGAAATTGAATTCTATACAACTTTGTGTCTCACAAGCCAAGCCCAAAAATGCTTCATTTGGAAGGTATGAGCTAAGACATTATAGGTCCTTTTGAAAGTCAACAAAATGTCAACAACTTCAAAAGGGCATAACTTGAGAATGGTAAATGATATGAACATGAAACCAGTGGGGTTGGTTAGAGGACTCTTCAAGCTTTCCAAAATGTCCAATAACACCCTCATATCATTAAAATTGAAGGATGTGTGCCCTTGCAAAGTTGGGAAATTTTTGGTTGGTTTGTGAAGAAAATGGAGGTCTAAAACCAATTTTTTCTAAATGGGCTTGTCATATGATGACCCAATTCATACTATAACTTCATGCACGACCCAAGTCAACAAAAATCAGATTTTTTATTATTTTATTTTTATTTATTTTGATTTAATTCATTTAAAATCATTTTAAATTAAAATAAAATATAAAAGTCAAAGATTAAAAAAAGATTAAGCTTCTAGAAATTCATAAATATGATTGGGATCAAAGTGGTAAGAGGATCATGATGATTGGCCTAAAATAGCAAGTGTTTATGCAAAATTATTTGATTTTCAAAGCCTATCTTTTTGAATCTTTTTGGATCAAATTCTTCACACAATGATCAATCTTTTCTGACCTAATTCATTGCTCTATAAGTACATTACATAACCCTAATCACTATTCACGAATTCCAGCCTCAAAAGTGTAAGTTTCACAATTTCAAAAAACCTCAAAAAAGCTTCAATTCGGATTCTTCCTTAGAGACTATTTCAAGGCATTCTAAAGGTTTCAACAGGTTCCCTAATGATCACTGAATGCATAGCCATGCTTATCATCATCTAAAACCCCATGAATCGCATGAACCGAATGGCTTTTTACCTTACATTTGATTTTTTTGATTCAATGAATTTACTGCATTTCAATTGATTTTGATTGTGTAATCTTGTTTGTTTCATTGTGTTGAAGCTTTCTGGACCAATTAATTGGAGTTTCACTGCCTAGAATGAATTCGGCCATAGTTAGGGTTTATGACTCTCATTTAGGGTTCTTTGATTTAAACTATATAAATTGATTCTAAGACCATAAATGAATTGTGTGAAGGTTGGGGATCACAACCATGTAATTAATTTGATAAATCGTTGCATATTGAGGAGTGTATGAGATTGGCAGGTTTGGTGTGCATGAAAACCCGCAGGAAATTTCATAACAAAATTCGCAGGTAAACCTACGAATTTCAGAGGAAGAAGATGACCAGCTGCGCGTGAATTTCAAATTCAAAATGTTGTTTTAAAATATTATGAATTGTTCCTGTTTGTATTTCACAAGCTTATGCTTGTCCCAGTGGTAAATCATGCGCGTATATTGTAGGAGGGCAGGAGTTCGAATCCTGGCTTCAACACCTTTTGCTTATTTTTCCAGATATTTAGTCATTATAATATATTATGAATTAAAGTGGTTATATCAACAGTTTCGCTCTCCCAGCTGGAATGGTAACGTGTTTGTGTGATTGCTTGCAAGGTCCTGGGTTCGATTCCCCCAGGCCTTTTGTTTTCTTTCTTTTTTTCTTGATTTTCAGGATTAAGGCACAAAAGCAAATAAAGCTCTGTTTCTAATACCTGCGCGCAGGCAGCCCAGTGGCAAGACTCTTCAGTATCCAGGTAAAGGACCTGGGTTCAAATCCCAGGTCCTGTTTTTTTGGTTTCTTGTTTTATTTCCTTTGTTATTTCTTCCTTTTATTTTCTAAATTAATTTAAAATAATTTCTAAATTATATGTAAATCATTTTCTTTTGTTTAAAAAAACTTATATTATTTTCTTAAAACCTAAATTGATATATTTATTTCTTTATATGTTTTTATTTATATGTATGTGGTATTTAATAATTAAATTGATATTGTAAATAAAAAAAAACCTAATTTATTTTTAAAACCCTAAATAATATATTCTTTTCAAACCCTAATTTTCTTCTTTTATTATTTATATTCATAAACTTCATTAAAACTCTTGAGTTAATTTTTGTTAATATATAAATTGTTATAATTTAAATTTTTGTATGTAAGTATAATTAAAAATTAAAATGCTTAATTTATTTTTTATAATATGAAAGTATTCTCTAATTGTTTAGAATTTAATTTTTGCATGTGAATAATTTTCTTATATGTTTAAAAATATGGTAAAATTGCTAATTTAATTTTTGTAATTATAATTTATTTTTCATAATATGTTCATAATTGATTTAATTTTATAATTTACATATAACTTCAAATTTTATAATAACTAATATAATTGTTCATATTTTCTTATTTAACCATTAAAAATTTTGTTTATTATAATATCCTTGTTTATTTCATTATTATTATTAATTATGTTTATTTATTTATTTATTACTAACCCCATTTAATTTAGTCTTATTTTATTATTATTATTTTCACTAACCCAATTATAATTGCTTATTTATTTTGTTTATTAATACTTTGCTTATTTAAATTGCTTTATTTATCATTATTGTAATTGCTTCTGGATGTAATATTTTATAATGTTTAAATTATTTATTATGCCATGGTTAGTAAATAGGGAGTGTAACATGTATGTAATTTAAAATTAATTTAGATCACTTAATTCAAAAGATAAATATTAAATTGAACACTCACACACGTAAGTCGATCTTTGATCGCCATCTCACTTCCTTAGGGATACCTCTCATTGTTGCCTAATCAAAAGGTCAAGTAGGGTGTATAAAAGCAAAAAGTCCCTCAAAGTAAAGTCATCTAGTCCCTTAACAATAAAAGATCAAGTCCCTCTTAGAATGTTGCCTTCGTAATGATCTTGTCCCTTTCGAATAAAGATGACAGTCCCTCCAAAATTGCTTAATACACCCCACAGTTGTCTACATTAACAGATGACCCTTACTTATCCCTCACATCCAAGGTAATGACTACCTATTCCTTAATAATAGGGATAGTCTTACCATATAAAGGATTCAAGAACAGAAAAGACTTAAAACTTAGGGTAGGTTTCTCATAGTTACTTGCTCACTATTCAAAAACGTTTCAAACACTTCACAATTTCAAACAATTTTCAAACACAAGTTTTTTACGCATCCGTACATGGATCATTATCAAACTCTTATGAAAATTTCTATTCACACACTTCACATTTTCAAAAACATTTTAAAGTGAGCTAAGTAACTAAGAGCCCATGGATAACCATGGATGTAAAGGGTGCTAACACCTTCCCTTTACATAACCTACCCCCCGGACCCAAAAATCTTTTAAAAGGTCTTTCCTGTTCTTTTATGCCTTTCCTTTGGATAAAATAAAAGTCGGTGGCGACTCTTGCTATTCGCAACATAACTAAAGTCAGTTCTCCCACCGTGTTACAGAACTGGCGACTCTGCTGGGGAGTTAAATTAAAGAGGGGTACCCTTAGGAATTAGATCACTTTAAAATTGCTTGCCTTGTTTGCTTTATACTTACTTGTTGGGCTCTTATGTGTGAAAGATCCTAACCCGGATCTAGTGTACCTTAGGTAAATGGCAATAGACCAAGGAAATTGTACGGCGTATACCGATATGGTTGATCTGGTGGCCATAGTTAGTGTGACTTCTTGGTTGGTGCTTATGTTCCTTAAGTCAAGTTGAGGATAATATGAGGCTGCCATATGTTGTCCATGCACTAACTAACTTTTAGAACCCTAGTTAACTCATCTTGGCCTTTAGAAAGTAGTGAGATAACTGGCTTTGGTGCAGACTGAAGTTGGTTGATACTCGATACTACGCTCATTGAGATTCTAAACTTGGAGGGTTTTGGTTGGCAAGTAAGTTGCCTACTGAACAACCACCCTTGTGAAGGATCAATGATATTGAGATCCCTTAGAACCTGGTTACTTTTGTAGGACAGGATGAACCAACTAACTTTAGGGGAGGGTACTTACCTTTGAACCTCATGCAAGCCTTTAAACCTAGGGCTATTGTGTGACTTGCTTGTGTGTGCCACATGTTTGTGATTGAGCATAACATCATGACATCATCATGCATCATAAGCATAGCATTTTCCCTAACCATTTCAAGGACCAAAGGATTTATCTTTGTTCTTTGTTGCAGGTCATGGCTTTTGCTCGTAGAAATACCATCAGGATCAACTTTGTGGGCATACCTGTTAAGCTTAAAGAGTTGGTTTCTCAAGTGTCTGATCACTCCCAGTTCATCAAGAGACATGGTCACCTATTGGATCTAGTCACTTCAGGGTTCAATGAAGACATGATGAGTGTTCTGTTTCAGTTCTTTGATCCTAAGCACCATTGCTTCACATTCCCCGACTACCAGCTGGTTCCAACCATGGAAGAATTCTCTAAACTTCTGGGCATACCTGTTCTTGATCAGAAACCATTTACAGGCTTAGAGAGGGAGCCTAAACCTGAGGTTATTGCTGCAGCTCTACATCTGAAGAAGGTTGACATTGTTCTAGAAACGAGAAGTGGAGTCAAGGGTATTCTTGCTAAGGTGTTGATAGAGAAGGCTCAAATGTTCTTGAAGGCTATGAGTTATGATGCTTTTGAGGATATCTTAGCCTTGCTGATTTATGGCTTAGTGTTGTTCCCCAATCCAAATCAGTTCATAGATGTTCATGCCATAAACATTTTCCTGAGTCACAATCCAGTTCCTACATTGCTTGGAGACATCCTACACTCTCTTCATACTCGTACTACAAGGGCAAGAGGAACTTTGATGTGTTGCATACCTTTGCTATCTAGGTGGTTTATTTCGCACCTTCCTCGCTCAGTAATGAAGAATGAGCAAGGGTTCATGTGGTCTTAGAGGATTATGTCACTCTCTCATTCAGATATCCATTGGTGCTCCAGATCTATGGAGAATGTCACTATCATTGACCGTTGTGGGGAGTTTCCTAATGTGCCACTTCTAGGCATAAGAGGAGGCATCACTTACAACCCCTCCCTAGCTTTACGACAGTTTGGTTACGCTCGGAGTGATGGTCCACATGACATGTTGATTCAGGGCATTGTGTTTGATTACGACAACGATCTTCAAGGCTACCGTCAGAGATTCATACGAGCATGGGGAAAAGTGAACAAAGTTGACAGCAAGACTCTGGAGCCTAAGTACACTATTCTTATGGAGGCTTATCTCAGATGGGTGCGATCTCGTGTTGAGACTCTCATGATGCCATATCCTGCTATCCTGCCAGTTACCATGGAACCTGTTGCTGAAGGAGATACTGCTTATACCATCCTTCACCCAGACATGCCTACTGACATGGAAGACTTGCAGAGATCTTGGATCCAATTGAAGGAGCAAAGGGATACTTTTGAGGCTCATTACAAAGCAAGCCAAGAAAGAATCCTGGAACTAACAAAGCAACTCCACGAGGAACGAAATCTCAACTCATACCTCAACACAAAGAGGAAACGTCCATGGGAGACTTAAAACCCCATCTCTTGTATTTATTTCATTTCATTTTCTGTAAGCCCAAGAGGCAAAACAAATTTGTTACTAATAAAAGTTTACCTTCTTGTTTGTTTAAGAAAATTTAAATCATGCGGTCCTTGAAAACATTGCATATGCATTCACATATCATCTCATTGCATCACAGGTTTATAATTGTGCACAGGTTTCTCATCTTCTCGCTGTTTATTTCAGTAATGGCTCTTGAACAAACAGTTAAGGATCTCCAGGCACAGAATGCACAGTTCCAAGAGCTGATCCTAAACTTGTCCAAGGGGCAAGATGAATTGAAGACACTGCTGGCCAAGAAGACTAAGAAGACTAGAAGGTCAGGTGGCCTGATCAACATGGGAAGAAGGTTCAGAGGTCCTGTCAAGACCAAAGAACAGGTTGAAGACTATGAATCTGAAGAATCTGAGAAAGAGGGAGGCAGTCTCCACAACACTGTGGGGGACTCTGATTCCGAGGCTAATTACTACCATGATCCTAATGAAGACAAATTCAAGATGCTGGTGGATAGAATGGATGCTATGGAGTTGCAGAAGTCTTCTGGGCTGGATTTTGAAGATTTGAGTCTGATATCTGGGGTAGTCATACCCATTGGTTTCAAGGTTCCTACCTTTGTTGTTTATGATGGGGTCTCTTGTCCCAAGCTGCATCTGAGGTCTTATGTCAGAAGAATCCAACCTCACACTGCTGATAAGAAGTTGTGGATCCATTTTTTCCAAGAGAGCTTATCTGGAGCTCAACTGGAGTGGTATTATCAGTTGGAGAGTGTCAACATCAGGGATTGGAACGATCTTGCTGAAGCTTTCTATAAGCAGTATCAATACAATGCTGACTTAGCTCCCACTCGCATGCAGCTGCAAAGCATGTCTATGGGTGCCAAAGAAAGTTTCAAGGAGTATGCTCAAAAGTGGAGAGATTTAGCTGGAAGAGTTCAACCCCCTTTAACTGACAGGGAATTGGTTGATATGTTCATGTGTACGCTGAATGGTCCTTTTTACAGTCATCTCATTAGAAGCTCATCATCTGGCTTCACTGAGTTGATAATGACAGGAGAGCGCGTGGAAAATGGTATAAAGAGTGGTAAGATCCAGGTGGGTACTTCTTTATCAGGTGCTGCAAAGAAGCCTCCCACTGGGAAGAAAGAATCTAATGTTGTTTATGGTCAACCTGATCGTAATAGAAGGCATCAGTCTGTGAGTGCAGTTCATATTTCAAATCCAACTCCTGCAACAACAGAGCAGCCACAGGGCAACCAACAGAGGGCTAGAAGGCAGTTCACTAAGATCAACATGTCAATGGCTCAGGCATTGCAACACTTGTTGAAGGCTGAACTTATTACTCTGAAAGAGGCTCCTCAGAATCCCAATGTTACCTCTCCCAGGTACAACCCCAATGCACGATGTGCATATCATTCAAACTGTCAGGGACATGATACTAATAGCTGCTGGGTCTTGAAGAACAAAATTCAAGATATGATTGAGGCTGGAGAGATTGAGTTTGACCCTCCGGGTACTCCAAATGTGATTACTGCTCCCATGCCAAATCACGAGAAGACTGTCAATGCCATTGATGAAGATTTACATATCTATTTAGTTGCAGAGTTGACCACACCATTGTCTGTTATCAAGAAGAAGTTAGTACAAGCTGGGCTCTTTCCAGGTTGTCGTGAAGATTGTTTGTATTGTACCTATAAGCCGGATAGTTGCTGGAGATTGAGAGACGGAATTCAACGTCTCATGGATAAATATACCATAGTGTTTGAGAGGACTCCATCGTCTGTAGAAAGTATGGTGGATCATATTACTAAAGGTAGGAAGACTGAAGAGGTTGACATGGTTGATAAAGTACCGGTAAGGATCACTTCCAAAGGTCCTGTTAAAATCACTCATAAGGGTCCAATTAAGATTACTGCTGAAGGCCCTGTGAAGGTTGTTGCTGAAGCCAGAGTGGCTCCTTTGGTCATTACCACTCCTGGTCCTATTCCGTATACGTCTGATAAGGCTGTGCCTTGGCATTATGGGTCTGATGTTTATATCCATGGTGTTAAGCAGGAACCCTTAGCTGATGTGCCTGTTGATGTGGATAATATTGCTGGATCTAGTAAGATCACACGAAGCGGAAGAGTCTTCTCTCCTCCAGTGACTTCCAAGAATGCAGTTACTCCTACTGCTACCTCCACCACTGATGCTCGGGGCAAAGGTCCCGTTATTGAGCCTATACCTACTGATGTGCCAGCTGCTGATGATCTTGCTAAGCAGATGGAAGAAGTATTGAAAATCATTCGCAAGAGTGATTATGACATTGTTGATCAATTAGGGCACACTCCCTCCAAGATTTCCATGCTGTCTTTGTTGTTGTGTTCTGAGGCTCATGCCAAAGCCTTGATTAAGTTTCTGAAGACTGCTCATGTACCCAATGCCATTTCTGTTGACCAGTTTGAGAATTGTGTTGCCCACCTGACTTATGATAACGGGTTAGGGTTTTCTGATGCTGATTTGACTCCTGCCAAGAGGGATCATAACAGGGCTCTGCATATCTCAATTGAATGCAGGGGCACTACCCTGTCACATGTATTGATAGACAATGGTTCCTCTCTGAATGTGTTTCCCAAAGAAGTCCTGAACAAGCTAAATCCTGAAGATGCTGTGCTGAAACCCAGTAATATAGTGGTGAAGGCTTTTGATGGTTCTAGAAGAGTGGTGCATGGAGAAATTGATCTCCCAATCAAAGTTGGTTCTCAGGTTTTTAATGCTACATTTTATGTGATGGATATTCGTCCTTCGTACTCTTGTCTGCTTGGTCGTCCCTGGATCCATGGGGCAGGTGCTGTAACGTCTACATTACATCAGAAGCTAAGATATCCGGTGGAAGGAAAAGTTGTTACTGTCTATGGAGAGGAAGAGTATTTTGTTAGTCATGTGAACACCTTCAAGTATCTGGAAGTGGAAGGTGAATACGTTGAAACTCCGTGCCAAACATTTGAAGTGGTCCCTTGGATTGTTAATGATTATGTAGCTCCTCCGGTTGTCAAGAAAGTTCCTGTGGTTACCAGAGTACCTCCAACAATGGCCTCCCTTAAAGATGCTAGAGCTGTGGTGGATGAAGGTGGTTGTACTATTTGGGGTCAGCTTCCTGATATCCCATACAAGTCTGACAAGTTTGGTTTGGGTTTCACTGCAGAGTCCCAGAAGGCTGTTCGTCGTGCTCGTGCTGTTCGTATCACCAATCAAGGGGTTATGAAAGATCAAATCAATGCCGTGGGAGACTATGATGAAGACTACAACTTGGATGCTTGGATTTTTCCTACTGTGGGTGCTGGACTCAATAATTGGAAAGCTGAAGATGTTATCCCTATCTCCTTTAGACAGGAGTAAATACTATTACTGTGTTGTTGCTTTTTAAGTTTGTAATTTTTTTGAACAATAAAACTTTCAAGCCTTGTGCCTTACCCGGGGCACAATGGTGTGCTTGTTACGGGCTGTCATTTCATTTGCATACTTCATTCAATAAAAATCAGTGGACGTTTCGTTTTCGTAAATATTGTGTTCCTTGTCTTTCTTTTCTATTATTTTTATTTTATCAGCTATGTGTTCTTACACACACCCACATCACTAAAATGCAGATCCTCATCCACTCTGGATCCTGTTGATAACAGTTCTACTATTGCCAATTATAATTTCGAGAATCCGATCTATCAAACTGAAGACGGAAATGAGGACGATTGTGAAGTACCTGTAGAGCTTGCTAGGTTGTTACAACAAGAAGAGAAAGCTATACAACCACATGAAGAGCCAGTCGAAGTTGTGAATTTGGGAACTGAAGAAAACAGAAAAGAAGTCAAGATAGGGGCTGAATTAGAGGATAGTGTCAAGAGCAGATTGATTCAGATGTTACGTGACTATGTGGAGATCTTTGCTTGGTCTTATGAAGATATGCCAGGGTTGGATACAGACATTGTGGTTCACCGTTTACCAGTGAAAGAAGATTGTCGTCCAAAGAAGCAGAACGTTCGTCGTATGCATCCTGAAATGTCAGAGAAGATCAAAGCAGAAGTGATGAAACAGTTCAATGCAGGGTTCTTAGCTGTGACTTCTTATCCTCAGTGGGTTGCAAATATGGTACTAGTTCCTAAGAAAGATGGTAAGGTACGTATGTGTGTAGACTACAGAGATTTGAACAAGGCCAGCCCCAAAGATGACTTTCCACTTCCTCATATTTATGTTCTGGTAGACAACACTGCTCAGCATAAGGTATTCTCTTTTATGGATGGTTTCTCTGGTTACAATCAGATCAAGATGGCACCTGAAGATATGGAGAAGACAACCTTTGTTACACAGTGGGGCACTTTTTGTTATAAGGTGATGCCATTTGGTTTGAAGAATGCAGGGGCAACATATCAGCGTTCTATGGTGGCTTTGTTTCATGATATGATTCATCATGAGATAGAGGTATATGTGGATGATATGATAGCCAGGTCCCAGAATGAAGAGCAACATCTTGATCATCTGCATAAGTTGTTTGAGAGGTTGCAGAAATACAAGTTGAGATTAAACCCAAACAAGTGTACTTTTGGAGTTAGATCTGGTAAGCTCCTGGGTTTTATTGTCAGTGGAAAAGGTATTGAAGTGGATCCTGCAAAAGTAAAAGCTATACGAGAGATGCCTGCTCCCCGTACTGAGAAGGAGGTTAGAGGTTTCTTGGGACGTTTGAATTACATTGCAAGATTTATTTCCCAATTAACTGCTATCTGTGAGCCAATCTTCAAGTTGTTGAAGAAATATCAGGTGATGGAATGGAATGATGAGTGCCAGGCTGCCTTTGATGAAATTAAGAGATACCTGTTAGAACCTCTAATTTTGATGCCACCAGTTGATGGAAGACCCTTGATTATGTACTTAACAGTATTAGACAACTCAATGGGGTGTGTATTGGGGCAACATGACGAGTCTGGTCGAAAAGAGCAGGCAATATACTACCTTAGCAAAAAGTTTACCGACTGTGAAACAAGATACTCACTGCTCGAGAAAACTTGATGCGCTTTGGCATGGGCTGCTCGCCGACTAAGACAATATATGTTGACCCATACTACCTTATTGATTTCAAAGATGGATCCAATCAAGTACATATTTGAGAAACCTGCTCTCTCCGGAAGAATTGCAAGATGGCAAATGATATTGACAGAATATGATATACAGTATACTACTCAGAAGTCCATTAAAGGAAGTGTTGTGGCTGATCATTTGGCTCATCAAGCAGTGGATGATTATCAGTCAATGAGTTTTGAGTTTCCTGATGAAGACATTATGATTATTACCAAAGAACCTGGACAATATGACGGACCTGAACAAGGATCCCGATGGACTATGGTTTTTGATGGTGCATCAAATGCACTTGGTAATGGTGTTGGTGTTGTGATTAGTTCACCCGAAGGTTGTCATACCCCGATTACTGCCAGACTTTGTTTCTATTGTACCAATAACATGGTTGAGTATGAGGCATGTATCCTGGGTATTAAAGTTGCTATTGATATGAAGATTCAGTTCCTAGACGTGTATGGAGATTCAGCCCTGGTAGTAAGTCAGATTAAAGGAGATTGGGATACCAAGCATGATAACCTCATTCCTTACAGAGAGCATGTGTTGTCTCTGATCCCACATTTTAAAGAGATTACCTTTGGACATATTCTACGGAGGGAGAATCAGTTGGCAGATGCATTAGCCACCATGGCATCCATGTTTGAGATCAGCTGGGATGATGAAGCTCCCAAGATTACTATTGACAGATTTGAGAAGCCTGCATACTGCAATGAGATTGACACAGAAGGGACAGAGGAGAAGCCTTGGTTCTATGAAGTAAAAAGATATCTTGAAGCTCAGGAGTTCCCTGAAGGGGCATCTGTCAAAGATAGGAAGTTTCTGAGAAGGTTTTCTGCTAAGTTCTTTTTGAGTAATGGGATTTTGTACAAGCGCAATCATGATTCAACGTTGCTTCGTTGTGTGGATAAGAAGGAAGCAACGGAGATTATGGAAGATATGCATGATGGGATCTTTGGCACTCATTCTAGTGGTCACACCATGGCAAAGAAGATATTGAGAGCAGGTTACTATTGGTCTACCATGGAAGCTGATTGCTATCAACACTCCAGAACTTGTCACAAGTGTCAAATTTATGCTGATAAAATACACATACCTCCATCACCCTTGAATGTGTTGACTGCTCCTTGGCCTTTTGCCATGTGGGGCATTGATATGATTGGTGAGATCAAACCTACTGCTTCTAATGGTCATCGTTTCATCCTGGTTGCTATTGATTACTTCACGAAATGGGTGGAGGCAGCTTCATTTGCATCTGTTACCAAGAATGTTGTGGCTCTATTCATTAAGAATAATCTCATATGTAGGTATGGCATCCCTGAAAGGATTATCACTGACAATGGCTCTAATCTGAACAACACTATGATTACTGATCTCTGCACGCAGTTCAAGATTAAGCATCACAACTCTTCTCCGTATCGTCCGAAGATGAATGGGGCAGTTGAAGCTGCTAATAAGAACATTAAGAAGATTGTACAGAAGATGACTGTTACTTACAAGGATTGGCATGAGATGTTACCATTTGCTCTTCATGGTTATCGTACAATAATACGTACTTCAACAGGGGCAACCCCATTCTCCTTAGTCTATGGTATGGAAGCAGTTCTGCCCATTGAAGTTCAGATTCCCTCCTTAAGAATTATGAAGGATGCAGGCTTGGATGAAGATGAGTGGATTCAGACTCGACTGAACCAGATAAATTTGATCGATGAGAAAAGGTTAGCAGCAGTTTGTCATGGCCAGATGTACCAGAAACGGATGATCAAAGCTTTTAACAAGAAGGTTAAGCCAAAGGTATATCAGGCTGGTGACTTGGTAATCAAGCGTATCATATTACCACAGGGTGATCCTAGGGGCAAGTGGACTCCAACATATGAAGGACCATTTGTGGTCAAGACAGTGTTCTCAGGAGGTGCCATGATACTTACTACTATGGATGGTGAAGACTTCCCGCAGCCTGTAAACGCAGACATAGTTAAAAAATACTACGCATGAAAAGATACCCGCTAGGTTGACAGGCCTAGGCAAAAATAAGGGCATCCCGGCAAACCAAAAGGGTTTGGGCAAAAATTAGGGATATATATAAAAAGATGTACACCCGGCAAGTCGAAAACCTGAAAAGGCGGCTTGGGCAAAAAAAGGGTATCCCGGTGGATTGAAAACCTGAAAGGGCAATCCAGGCAAAAGTTAGGGATTAAAGCGTATGACTATGTCTCGTTTGGATCACCCATGAAACTGCAACCTGTTGTACTACTTACTCAAGCTCGAACAGATAAAGCTCAATCCAATCGTTTTCGTCTCGACAGCAGAAAATGAGATACTTGAAGATAATGGCAATAGTAGAATTGGAACTCAATAGGATTACTTCCCACATAGCTGATTCTCCTTGTTTTGTAAAATTTTATGACAAAATCCTCTTACTAGGGTTTCTGTCTCCATGTACAAACTTACCCATGTATGGGTCACTTTTTGATATGAATAAAATTCCATTTTTGAATCCAGATTTACTTTTACCCTATTTACATAAGCGAAACGTCCATTGATTGTGTTTGAATGTATGTATGCTTTTGAATATGATTGATGTTTACCAGAAATGCATGTATGCTTAATATGATTGATGTTTACCAGAAATGCATGAAAATGCAGTAATAGTATTTACTAAGGACGAACGAGGGAAGGATTCCAACGAAGCTTCACCAGGTTCACTCTTACAAGACAGTTACAAATCCCTCAGTAGGGCAAATCCATCTTCATAAAGTTCTTCAAGTCACATCTCCCCTGGAATTTATATCCATCTCTTTTATCCTCATACGGATATTCGGGAATTTACTTTCCAATAAGAGTACGACGAACGAAGACGGAAGGTTATGTATACCCTACTATCAAACGAAGACGGGAGGTTATATATACCTTGCTATCCCCAGCAGACAGGAGGTCATGTATACCTTATTATCAAACAAGACAGGAACAAGTTCCTCATATTCTTCAGCAACGAATCGGGATTTATTTTCCCTGGCCAGCAGTTGTTATACGAAGATATCCAGACGCTTCAGGCAGCATCATGTCATACATACATCATTTACATCATACCATAACATACATATCCATAGATACATAATACATCACTTAAGTGCATCATATTATACATGCATACATAATGCATAAACTAATATTACCATACAGAATGCTACCTTGTTTCCAGGTTAATTCTCCAACAGACAAATCTCATCAACAAATTGTGACTATTGGGCCGTTGTTTATCTTCCCAAAAGTTATTATTACCTCAGGACTGCTTTATCCTCCTGAAAGCATATCATCACCTCAGGATTGCTTTATCCTCCTGAAAGCTTACTCCCTCAGGACTGCTTTATCCTCCTGAAAGCTTCTTATACCTCAGAACGTTGTTCATCTTTCTGAAAGCATATTATCTCCTCAGGACATTGTTATCCTCCTGAAAGCATATTATCTCCTCGGGACGTTGTGTATCTTCCTGAAAGCATATCTCCACTTCCTCAGGATGTTGTTTATACTCCTGAAAGCATATTATTACACTGGGCCGTTATTTATCTTCCCAAAGATTACCACTTCCTCAGGACGTTGTTATCTTCCTGAAAGCTATCACCCCTACCTCAGGACTGCTTTATCCTCCTGAAAACACATTATTACCTCAGGACTGCTGTATCCTCCTGAAAGCATATTATTACCTCAGGACTGCTTTATCCTCTTGAAAGCACATTATTACCTCAGGACTGCTATATCCTCCTGAAAGCATATTATTACCTCGGGACGTTGTTTATCTTCCTGAAAACTATCAGTTTACCTTCATATTTTGGACTGCTTTATCCTCCAAGAAATGTACCTGAAGAATTTTTCTCCAAGTGGCATCTTTAAGCCCACTCAAGCATACTCAACCAATCATCAGTATCACTTTACGCACCGGTGAGTGCAAATTTTTGGGCTTTTGTGTTCAATCCCCTTCAACCTTCCAGGTCACGACTGGCAAACATACCAATCTAACCCCTCAGGTTTCAGAAAATTGAACAGGGGCAGCTGTTGCACCCCAAAATTTGCCCTCACAATACAAGACTTTGTGTTCTAAGAAGGTTCACAAGGTTCACAAGATTCACAATACTTACAAGACCTTTCATGAGGTTCATGAAGCCTACAAGACACTTTATGAGGTTCACAAGGTTCACAAGACTTTATGAGGTTCACAAGGTTCACAAGACTTCCCATGAGGTTCACAAGGTTCACAAGACATTTTATGATGGTTCACAAGGTCCACAAAGTTCACAAATAGTCAGAAGAGTTGACAATTCCCTCAGACAATGCACCTCCTAAGCAGTGCATCCAAAACTAGGGTTTTGACTTTAATCAGGCTAAATGAACTTCCAAGACTTCAAGTGAGCTTCATAACATCTTATATGTGTATAAGAATCCCCATGACAAGTTTCAAGACTTTTCTCAAAGGTTTGCTCAGTCAGATGATCAGATAAGTCAAAATCAGTCAAAGTAGTTAAAAAGTCAAACTGAGGTCAACTGTGGTCAAACCAAAGTCAAACTTCATGATTTTTTGCCAACATCAAGTATATGAAGTAAAATTCATCATTTGAGCAAGGGTTGATCATGATTCATCAAGGAGATTTCAGATCATCAAGAATCAGGAGTTTCTAAATTAGGGTTTCCTCAGTAAAAGTCAACTGAACTTTGACCAGCCATAACTTTCACATGCTTCATCACCAAGTCTCCATCCAAAGCTCATTTTGAAGGAAATTGAATTCTATACAACTTTGTGTCTCACAAGCCAAGCCCAAAAATGCTTCATTTGGAAGGTATGAGCTAAGACATTATAGGTCCTTTTGAAAGTCAACAAAATGTCAACAACTTCAAAAGGGCATAACTTGAGAATGGTAAATGATATGAACATGAAACCAGTGGGGTTGGTTAGAGGACTCTTCAAGCTTTCCAAAATGTCCAATAACACCCTCATATCATTAAAATTGAAGGATGTGTGCCCTTGCAAAGTTGGGAAATTTTTGGTTGGTTTGTGAAGAAAATGGAGGTCTAAAACCAATTTTTTCTAAATGGGCTTGTCATATGATGACCCAATTCATACTATAACTTCATGCACGACCCAAGTCAACAAAAATCAGATTTTTTATTATTTTATTTTTATTTATTTTGATTTAATTCATTTAAAATCATTTTAAATTAAAATAAAATATAAAAGTCAAAGATTAAAAAAAGATTAAGCTTCTAGAAATTCATAAATATGATTGGGATCAAAGTGGTAAGAGGATCATGATGATTGGCCTAAAATAGCAAGTGTTTATGCAAAAATATTTGATTTTCAAAGCCTATCTTTTTTAATCTTTTTGGATCAAATTCTTCACACAATGATCAATCTTTTCTGACCTAATTCATTGCTCTATAAGTACATTACATAACCCTAATCACTATTCACGAATTCCAGCCTCAAAAGTGTAAGTTTCACAATTTCAAAAAACCTAAAAAAAGCTTCAATTCGGATTCTTCCTTAGAGACTATTTCAAGGCATTCTAAAGGTTTCAACAGGTTCCCTAATGATCACTGAATGCATAGCCATGCTTATCATCATCTAAAACCCCATGAATCGCATGAACCGAATGGCTTTTTACCTTACATTTGATTTTTTTGATTCAATGAATTTACTGCATTTCAATTGATTTTGATTGTGTAATCTTGTTTGTTTCATTGTGTTGAAGCTTTCTCGACCAATTAATTGGAGTTTCACTGCCTAGAATGAATTCGGCCATAGTTAGGGTTTATGACTCTCATTTAGGGTTCTTTGATTTAAACTATATAAATTGATTCTAAGACCATAAATGAATTGTGTGAAGGTTGGGGATCACAACCATGTAATTAATTTGATAAATCTTTGCATATTGAGGAGTGTATGAGATTGGCAGGTTTGGTGTGCATGAAAACCCGCAAGAAATTTCATAACAAAATTCGCAGGTAAACCTACGAATTTCAGAGGAAGAAGATGACCAGCTGCGCGCGAATTTCAAATTCAAAATGTTGTTTTAAAATATTATGAATTATTTTTGTTTGTATTTCACAAGCTTATGCTTGTCCCAGTGGTAAATCATGCGCGTATATTGTAGGAGGGCAGGAGTTCGAATCCTGGCTTCAACACCTTTTGCTTATTTTTCCAGATATTTAGTCATTATAATATATTATGAATTAAAGTGGTTATATCAACAGGTTCGCTCTCCCATCTGGAATGGTAACGTGTTTGTGTGATTGCTTGCAAGGTCCTGGGTTCGATTCCCCCAGGCCTTTTGTTTTCTTTCTTTTTTTCTTGATTTTCAGGATTAAGGCACAAAAGCAAATAAAGCTCTGTTTCTAATACCTGCGCGCAGGCAGCCCAGTGGCAAGACTCTTCAGTATCCAGGTAAAGGACCTGGGTTCAAATCCCAGGTCCTGTTTTTTTTGGTTTCTTGTTTTATTTCCTTTGTTATTTCTTCCTTTTATTTTCTAAATTAATTTAAAATAATTTCTAAATTATATGTAAATCATTTTCTTTTGTTTAAAAAAACTTATATTATTTTCTTAAAACCTAAATTGATATATTTATTTCTTTATATGTTTTTATTTATATGTATGTGGTATTTAATAATTAAATTGATATTGTAAATAAAAAAAACCTAATTTATTTTTAAAACCCTAAAAAATATATTCTTTTCAAACCCTAATTTTCTTCTTTTATTATTTATATTCATAAACTTCATTAAAACACTTGAGTTAATTTTTGTTAATATATAAATTGTTATAATTTAAATTTTTGTATGTAAGTATAATTAAAAATTAAAATGCTTAATTTATTTTTTATAATATGAAAGTATTCTCTAATTGTTTAGAATTTAATTTTTGCATGTGAATAATTTTCTTATATGTTTAAAAATATGGTAAAATTGCTAATTTAATTTTTGTAATTATAATTTATTTTTCATAATATGTTCATAATTGATTTAATTTTATAATTTACATATAACTTCAAATTTTACAATAACTAATATAATTGTTCATATTTTCTTATTTAACCATTAAAAATTTTGTTTATTATAATATCCTTGTTTATTTCATTATTATTATTAATTATGTTTATTTATTTATTTATTACTAACCCCATTTAATTTAGTCTTATTTTATTATTATTATTTTCACTAACCCAATTATAATTGCTTATTTATTTTGTTTATTAATACTTTGCTTATTTAAATTGCTTTATTTATCATTATTGTAATTGCTTCTGGATGTAATATTTTATAATGTTTAAATTATTTATTATGCCATGGTTAGTAAATAGGGAGTGTAACATGTATGTAATTTAAAATTAATTTAGATCACTTAATTCAAAAGATAAATATTAAATTGAACACTCACACACGTAAGTCGATCTTTGATCGCCATCTCACTTCCTTAGGGATACCTCTCATTGTTGCCTAATCAAAAGGTCAAGTAGGGTGTATAAAAGCAAAAAGCCCCACAAAGTAAAGTCATCTAGTCCCTTAACAATAAAAGATCAAGTCCCTTTTAGAATGTTGCCTTCGTAATGATCTTGTCCCTTTCGAATAAAGATGACAGTCCCTCCAAAATTGCTTAATACACCCCACAGTTGCCTACATTAACAGATGACCCTTACTTATCCCTCACATCCAAGGTAATGACTACCTATTCCTTAATAATAGGGATAGTCTTACCATTTAAAGGATTCAAGAACAGAAAAGACTTAAAACTTAGGGTAGGTTTCTCATAGTTACTTGCTCACTATTCAAAAACTTTTCAAACACTTCACAATTTCAAACAATTTTCAAACACAAGTTTTTTACGCATCCGTACATGGATCATTATCAAACTCTTATGAAAATTTCTATTCACACACTTCACATTTTCAAAAACATTTTAAAGTGAGCTAAGTAACTAAGAGCCCATGGATAACCATGGATGTAAAGGGTGCTAACACCTTCCCTTTACATAACCTACCCCCCGGACCCAAAAATCTTTTAAAAGGTCTTTCCTGTTCTTTTATGCCTTTCCTTTGGATAAAATAAAAGTCGGTGGCGACTCTTGCTATCCGCAACATAACTAAAGTCAGTTCTCCCACCGTGTTACAGAACTGGCGACTCTGCTGGGGAGTTAAATTAAAGAGGGGTACCCTTAGGAATTAGATCACTTTAAAATTGCTTGCCTTGTTTGCTTTATACTTACTTGTTGGGATCTTATGTGTGAAAGATCCTAACCCGGATCTAGTGTACCTTAGGTAAATGGCAATAGACCAAGGAAATTGTACAGCGTATACCGATATGGTTGATCTGGTGGCCATAGTTAGTGTGACTTCTTGGTTGGTGCTTATGTTCCTTAAGTCAAGTTGAGGATAATATGAGGCTGCCATATGTTGTCAATGCACTAACTAACTTTTAGAACCCTAGTTAACTCATCTTGGCCTTTAGAAAGTAGTGAGATAACTGGCTTTGGTGCAGACTGAAGTTGGTTGATACTCGATACTACGCTCATTGAGATTCTAAACTTGGAGGGTTTTGGTTGGCAAGTAAGTTGCCTACTGAACAACCACCCTTGTGAAGGATCAATGATATTGAGATCCCTTAGAACCTGGTTACTTTTGTAGGACAGGATGAACTAACTAACTTCAGGGGAGGGTACTTACCTTTGAACCTCATGCAAGCCTTTAAACCTAGGGCTATTGTGTGACTTGCTTGTGTGTGCCACATGTTTGTGATTGAGCATAACATCATGACATCATCATGCATCATAAGCATAACATTTTCCCTAACCATTTCAAGGACCAAAGGATTTATCTTTGTTCTTTGTTGCAGGTCATGGCTTTTGCTCGTAGAAATACCATCAGGATCAACTTTGTGGGCATACCTGTTAAGCTTAAAGAGTTGGTTTCTCAAGTGTCTGATCACTCCCTGTTCATCAAGAGACATGGTCACCTATTGGATCTAGTCACTTCAGGGTTCAATGAAGACATGATGAGTGTTCTGTTTCAGTTCTTTGATCCTAAGCACCATTGCTTCACATTCCCCGACTACCAGCTGGTTCCAACCATGGAAGAATTCTCTAAACTTCTGGGCATACCTGTTCTTGATCAGAAACCATTTACAGGCTTAGAGAGGGAGCCTAAACCTGAGGTTATTGCTGCAGCTCTACATCTGAAGAAGGTTGACATTGTTCTAGAAACGAGAAGTGGAGTCAAGGGTATTCTTGCTAAGGTGTTGATAGAGAAGGCTCAAATGTTCTTGAAGGCTATGAGTTATGATGCTTTTGAGGATATCTTAGCCTTGTTGATTTATGGCTTAGTGTTGTTCCCCAATCCAGATCAGTTCATAGATGTTCATGCCATCAACATTTTCCTGAGTCACAATCCAGTGCCTACATTGCTTGGAGACATCCTACACTCTCTTCATACTCGTACTACAAGGGCAAGAGGAACTTTGATGTGTTGCATACCTTTGCTATCTAGGTGGTTTATTTCGCACCTTCCTCGCTCAGTAATGAAGAATGAGCAAGGGTTCAGGTGGTCTAAGAGGATTATGTCACTCTCTCATTCAGATATCCATTGGTGCTCCAGATCTATGGAGAATGTCACTATCATTGACCGTTGTGGGGAGTTTCCTAATGTGCCACTTCTAGGCATAAGAGGAGGCATCACTTACAACCCCTCCCTAGCTTTACGACAGTTTGGTTACGCTCGGAGTGATGGTCCACATGACATGTTGATTCAGGGCATTGTGTTTGATTACGACAACGATCTTCAAGGCTACCGTCAGAGATTCATACGAGCATGGGGAAAAGTGAACAAAGTTGACAGCAAGACTCTGGAGCCTAAGTACACTATTCCTATGGAAGCTTATCTCAGATGGGTGCGATCTCGTGCTGAGACTCTCATGATGCCATATCCTGCTATCCTGCCAGTTACCATGGAACCTGTTGCTGAAGGAGATACTGCTTATACCATCCTTCACCCAGACATGCCTACTGACATGGAAGACTTGCAGAGATCTTGGATCCAATTGAAGGAGCAAAGGGATACTTTTGAGGCTCATTACAAAGCAAGCCAAGAAAGAATCCTGGAACTAACAAAGCAACTCCACGAGGAACGAAATCTCAACTCATACCTCAACACAAAGAGGAAACGTCCATGGGAGACTTAAAACCCCATCTCTTGTATTTATTTCATTTCATTTTCTGTAAGCCCAAGAGGCAAAACAAATTTGTTACTAATAAAAGTTTACCTTCTTGTTTGTTTAAGCAAATTTAAATCATGCGGTCCTTGAAAACATTGCATATGCATTCACATATCATCTCATTGCATCATAGGTTTATAATTGTGCACAGGTTTCTCATCTTCTCGCTGTTTATTTCAGTAATGGCTCTTGAACAAACAGTTAAGGATCTCCAGGCACATAATGCACAGTTCCAAGAGCTGATCCTGAACTTGTCCAAGGGGCAAGATGAATTGAAGACACTGCTGGCCAAGAAGACTAAGAAGACTAGAAGGTCAGGTGGCCTGATCAACATGGGAAGAAGGTTCAGAGGTCCTGTCAAGACCAAAGAACAGGTTGAAGACTATGAATCTGAAGAATCTGAGAAAGAGGGAGGCAGTCTCCACAACACTGTGGGGGACTCTGATTCCGAGGCTAATTACTACCATGATCCTAATGAAGACAAATTCAAGATGCTGGTGGATAGAATGGATGTTATGGAGTTGCAGAAGTCTTCTGGGCTGGATTTTGAAGATTTGAGTCTGATATCTGGGGTAGTCATACCCATTGGTTTCAAGGTTCCTACCTTTGTTGTTTATGATGGGGTCTCTTGTCCCAAGCTGCATCTGAGGTCTTATGTCAGAAGAATCCAACCTCACACTGCTGATAAGAAGTTGTGGATCCATTTTTTCCAAGAGAGCTTATCTGGAGCTCAACTGGAGTGGTATTATCAGTTGGAGAGTGTCAACATCAGGGATTGGAACGATCTTGCTGAAGCTTTCTATAAGCAGTATCAATACAATGCTAACTTAGCTCCCACTCGCATGCAGCTGCAAAGCATGTCTATGGGTGCCAAAGAAAGTTTCAAGGAGTATGCTCAAAAGTGGAGAGATTTAGCTGGAAGAGTTCAACCCCCTTTAACTGACAGGGAATTGGTTGATATGTTCATGTGTACGCTGAATGGTCCTTTTTACAGTCATCTCATTAGAAGCTCATCATCTGGCTTCACTGAGTTGATAATGACAGGAGAGCGCGTGGAAAATGGTATAAAGAGTGGTAAGATCCAGGTGGGTACTTCTTTATCAGGTGCTGCAAAGAAGCCTCCCACTGGGAAGAAAGAATCTAATGCTGTTTATGGTCAACCTGATCGTAATAGAAGGCATCAGTCTGTGAGTGCAGTTCATATTTCAAATCCAACTCCTGCAACAACAGAGCAGCCACAGGGCAACCAACAGAGGGCTAGAAGGCAGTTCACTAAGATCAACATGTCAATGGCTCAGGCATTGCAACACTTGTTGAAGGCTGAACTTATTACTCTGAAAGAGGCTCCTCAGAATCCCAATGTTACCTCTCCCAGGTACAACCCCAATGCACGATGTGCATATCATTCAAACTGTTAGGGACATGATACTAATAGCTGTTGGGTCTTGAAGAACAAAATTCAAGATATGATTGAGGCTGGAGAGATTGAGTTTGACCCTCCGGGTACTCCAAATGTGATTACTGCTCCCATGCCAAATCACGAGAAGACTGTCAATGCCATTGATGAAGATTTACATATCTATTTAGTTGCAGAGTTGACCACACCATTGTCTGTTATCAAGAAGAAGTTAGTACAAGCTGGGCTCTTTCCAGGTTGTCGTGAAGATTGTTTGTATTGTACCTATAAGCCGGATAGTTGCTGGAGATTGAGAGATGGAATTCAACGTCTCATGGATAAATATACCATAGTGTTTGAGAGGACTCCATCGTCTGTAGAAAGTATGGTGGATCATATTACTAAAGGTAGGAAGACTGAAGAGGTTGACATGGTTGATAAAGTACCGGTAAGGATCACTTCCAAAGGTCCTGTTAAAATCACTCATAAGGGTCCAATTAAGATTACTGCTGAAGGCCCTGTGAAGGTTGTTGCTGAAGCCAGAGTGGCTCCTTTGGTCATTACCACTCCTGGTCCTATTCCGTATACGTCTGATAAGGCTGTGCCTTGGCATTATGGGTCTGATGTTTATATCCATAGTGTTAAGCAGGAACCCTTAGTTGATGTGCCTGTTGATGTGGATAATATTGCTGGATCTAGTAAGATCACACGAAGCGGAAGAGTCTTCTCTCCTCCAGTGACTTCCAAGAATGCAGTTACTCCTACTGCTACCTCCACCACTGATGCTCGGGGCAAAGGTCCCGTTATTGAGCCTATACCTACTGATGTGCCAGCTGCTGATGATCTTGCTAAGCAGATGGAAGAAGTATTGAAAATCATTCGCAAGAGTGATTATGACATTGTTGATCAATTAGGGCACACTCCCGCCAAGATTTCCATGCTGTCTTTGTTGTTGTGTTCTGAGGCTCATGCCAAAGCCTTGATTAAGTTTCTGAAGACTGCTCATGTACCCAATGCCATTTCTGTTGACCAGTTTGAGAATTGTGTTGCCCACCTGACTTATGATAACGGGTTAGGGTTTTCTGATGCTGATTTGACTCCTGCCAAGAGGGATCATAACAGGGCTCTGCATATCTCAATTGAATGCAGGGGCACTACCCTGTCACATGTATTGATAGACAATGGTTCCTCTCTGAATGTGTTTCCCAAAGAAGTCCTGAACAAGCTAAATCCTGAAGATGCTGTGCTGAAACCCAGTAATATAGTGGTGAAGGCTTTTGATGGTTCTAGAAGAGTGGTGCATGGAGAAATTGATCTCCCAATCAAAGTTGGTTCTCAGGTTTTTAATGCTACATTTTATGTGATGGATATTCATCCTTCGTACTCTTGTCTACTTGGTCGTCCCTGGATCCATGGGGCAGGTGCTGTAACGTCTACATTACATCAGAAGCTAAGATATCCGGTGGAAGGAAAAGTTGTTACTGTCTATGGAGAGGAAGAGTATTTTGTTAGTCATGTGAACACCTTCAAGTATCTGGAAGTGGAAGGTGAATACGTTGAAACTCCGTGCCAGACATTTGAAGTGGTCCCTTGGATTGTTAATGATTATGTAGCTCCTCCGGTTGTCAAGAAAGTTCCTGTGGTTACCAGAGTACCTCCAACAATGGCCTCCCTTAAAGATGCTAGAGCTGTGGTGGATGAAGGTGGTTGTACTATTTGGGGTCAGCTTCCTGATATCCCATACAAGTTTGACAAGTTTGGTTTGGGTTTCACTGCAGAGTCCCAGAAGGCTGTTCGTCGTGCTCGTGCTGTTCGTATCACCAATCAAGGGGTTATGAAAGATCAAATCAATGCCGTGGGAGACTATGATGAAGACTACAACTTGGATGCTTGGATTTTTCCTACTGTGGGTGCTGGACTCAATAATTGGAAAGCTGAAGATGTTATCCCTATCTCCTTTAGACAGGAGTAAATACTATTACTGTGTTGTTGCTTTTTAAGTTTGTAATTTTTTTGAACAATAAAACTTTCAAGCCTTGTGCCTTACCCGGGGCACAATGGTGTGCTTGTTACGGGCTGTCATTTCATTTGCATACTTCATTCAATAAAAATCAGTGGACGTTTCGTTTTCGTAAATATTGTGTTCCTTGTCTTTCTTTTCTGTTATTTTTATTTTATCAGCTATGTGTTCTTACACACACCCACATCACTAAAATGCAGATCCTCATCCACTCTGGATCCTGTTGATAACAGTTCTACTATTGCCAATTATAATTTCGAGAATCCGATCTATCAAACTGAAGACGGAAATGAGGACGATTGTGAAGTACCTGTAGAGCTTGCTAGGTTGTTACAACAAGAAGAGAAAGCTATACAACCACATGAAGAGCCAGTCGAAGTTGTGAATTTGGGAACTGAAGAAAACAGAAAAGAAGTCAAGATAGGGGCTGAATTAGAGGATAGTGTCAAGAGCAGATTGATTCAGATGTTACGTGACTATGTGGAGATCTTTGCTTGGTCTTATGAAGATATGCCAGGGTTGGATACAGACATTGTGGTTCACCGTTTACCAGTGAAAGAAGATTGTCGTCCAAAGAAGCAGAACGTTCGTCGTATGCGTCCTGAAATGTCAGAGAAGATCAAAGCAGAAGTGATGAAACAGTTCAATGCAGGGTTCTTAGCTGTGACTTCTTATCCTCAGTGGGTTGCAAATGTGGTACTAGTTCCTAAGAAAGATGGTAAGGTACGTATGTGTGTAGACTACAGAGATTTGAACAAGGCCAGCCCCAAAGATGACTTTCCACTTCCTCATATTGATGTTCTGGTAGACAACACTGCTCAGCATAAGGTATTCTCTTTTATGGATGGTTTCTCTGGTTACAATCAGATCAAGATGGCACCTGAAGATATGGAGAAGACAACCTTTGTTACACAGTGGGGCACTTTTTGTTATAAGGTGATGCCATTTGGTTTGAAGAATGCAGGGGCAACATATCAGCGTGCTATGGTGGCTTTGTTTCATGATATGATTCATCATGAGATAGAGGTATATGTGGATGATATGATAGCCAGGTCCCAGAATGAAGAGCAACATCTTGATCATCTGCATAAGTTGTTTGAGAGGTTGAAGAAATACAAGTTGAGATTAAACCCAAACAAGTGTACTTTTGGAGTTAGATCTGGTAAGCTCCTGGGTTTTATTGTCAGTGGAAAAGGTATTGAAGTGGATCCTGGAAAAGTAAAATCTATACGAGAGATGCCTGCTCCCCGTACTGAGAAGGAGGTTAGAGGTTTCTTGGGATGTTTGAATTACATTGCAAGATTTATTTCCCAATTAACTGCTATCTGTGAGCCAATCTTCAAGTTGTTGAAGAAAGATCAGGTGATGGAATGGAATGATGAGTGCCAGGCTGCCTTTGATGAAATTAAGAGATACCTGTTAGAACCTCCAATTTTGATGCCACCAGTTGATGGAAGACCTTTGATTATGTACTTAACAGTATTAGACAACTCAATGGGGTATGTATTGGGGCAACATGACGAGTCTGGTCGAAAAGAGCAGGCAATATACTACCTTAGCAAAAAGTTTACCGACTGTGAAACAAGATACTCACTGCTCGAGAAAACTTGCTGCGCTTTGGCATGGGCTGCTCGCCGACTAAGACAGTATATGTTGACCCATACTACCTTATTGATTTCAAAGATGGATCCAATCAAGTACATATTTGAGAAACCTGCTCTCTCCGGAAGAATTGCAAGATGGCAAATGATATTGACAGAATATGATATACAGTATACTACTCAGAAGGCCATTAAAGGAAGTGTTGTGGCTGATCATTTGGCTCATCAAGCAGTGGATGATTATCAGTCAATGAGTTTTGAGTTTCCTGATGAAGACATTATGATTATTACCAAAGAACCTGGACAATATGACGGACCTGAACAAGGATCCCGATGGACTATGGTTTTTGATGGTGCATCAAATGCACTTGGTAATGGTGTTGGTGTTGTGATTAGTTCACCCGAAGGTTGTCATACCCCGATTACTGCCAGACTTTGTTTCTATTGTACCAATAACATGGTTGAGTATGAGGCATGTATCCTGGGTATTAAAGTTGCTATTGATATGAAGATTCAGTTCCTAGACGTGTATGGAGATTCAGCCCTGGTAGTAAGTCAGATTAAAGGAGATTGGGATACCAAGCATGATAACCTCATTCTTTACAGAGAGCATGTGTTGTCTCTGATCCCACATTTTAAAGAGATTACCTTTGGACATATTCTACGGAGGGAGAATCAGTTGGCAGATGCATTAGCCACCATGGCATCCATGTTTGAGATCAGCTGGGATGATGAAGCTCCCAAGATTACTATTGACAGATTTGAGAAGCCTGCATACTGCAATGAGATTGACACAGAAGGGACAGAGGAGAAGCCTTGGTTCTATGAAGTAAAAAGATATCTTGAAGCTCAGGAGTTCCCTGAAGGGGCATCTGTCAAAGATAGGAAGTTTCTGAGAAGGTTTTCTGCTAAGTTCTTTTTGAGTAATGGGATTTTGTACAAGCGCAATCATGATTCAACATTGCTTCGTTGTGTGGATAAGAAGGAAGCAACAGAGATTATGGAAGATATGCATGATGGGATCTTTGGCACTCATTCTAGTGGTCACACCATGGCAAAGAAGATATTGATAGCAGGTTACTATTGGTCTACCATGGAAGCTGATTGCTATCAACACTCCAGAACTTGTCACAAGTGTCAAATTTATGCTGATAAAATACACATACCTCCATCACCCTTGAATGTGTTGACTGCTCCTTGGCCTTTTGCCATGTGGGGCATTGATATGATTGGTGAGATCAAACCTACTGCTTCTAATGGTCATCGTTTCATCCTGGTTGCTATTGATTACTTCACGAAATGGGTGGAGGCAGCTTCATTTGCATCTGTTACCAAGAATGTTGTGGCTCGATTCATTAAGAATAATCTCATATGTAGGTATGGCATCCCTGAAAGGATTATCACTGACAATGGCTCTAATCTGAACAACACTATGATTACTGATCTCTGCACGCAGTTCAAGATTAAGCATCACAACTCTTCTCCGTATCGTCCGAAGATGAATGGGGCAGTTGAAGCTGCTAATAAGAACATTAAGAAGATTGTATAGAAGATGACTGTTACTTACAAGGATTGGCATGAGATGTTACCATTTGCTCTTCATGGTTATCGTACAATAATGCGTACTTCAACAGGGGCAACCCCATTCTCCTTAGTCTATGGTATGGAAGCAGTTCTGCCCATTGAAGTTCAGATTCCCTCCTTAAGAATTATGAAGGATGCAGGCTTGGATGAAGATGAGTGGATTCAGACTCGACTGGACCAGATAAATTTGATCGATGAGAAAAGGTTAGCAGCAGTTTGTCATGGCCAGATGTACCAGAAACGGATGATCAAAGCTTTTAACAAGAAGGTTAAGCCAAAGGTATATCAGGCTGGTGACTTGGTAATCAAGCGTATCATATTACCACAGGGTGATCCTAGGGGCAAGTGGACTCCAACATATGAAGGACCATTTGTGGTCAAGACAGTGTTCTCAGGAGGTGCCATGATACTTACTACTATGGATGGTGAAGACTTCCCGCAGCCTGTAAACGCAGACATAGTTAAAAAATACTACGCATGAAAAGAGACCCGCTAGGTTGACAGGCCTAGGCAAAAATAAGGGCATCCCGGCAAACCAAAAGGGTTTGGGCAAAAATTAGGGATATATATAAAAAGATGTACACCCGGCAAGTCGAAAACCTGAAAAGGCGGCTTGGGCAAAAAAAGGGTATCCCGGTGGATTGAAAACCTGAAAGGGCAATCCAGGCAAAAGTTAGGGATTAAAGCGTATGACTATGTCTCGTTTGGATCACCCATGAAACTGCAACCTGTTGTACTACTTACTCAAGCTCGAACAGATAAAGCTCAATCGAATCGTTTTCGTCTCGACAGCAGAAAATGAGATACTTGAAGATAATGGCAATAGTAGAATTGGAACTCAATAGGATTACTTCCCATATAGCTGATTCTCCTTGTTTTGTAAAATTTTATGACAAAATCCTCTTACTAGGGTTTCTGTCTCCATGTACAAACTTACCCATGTATGGGTCACTTTTTGATATGAATAAAATTCCATTTTTGAATCCAGATTTACTTTTACCCTATTTACATAAGCGAAACGTCCATTGATTGTGTTTGAATGTATGTATGCTTTTGAATATGATTGATGTTTACCAGAAATGCATGTATGCTTAATATGATTGATGTTTACCAGAAATGCATGAAAATAAAGTAATAGTATTTACTAAGGACGAACGAGGGAAGGATTCCAACGAAGCTTCACCAGGTTCACTCTTACAAGACAGTTACAAATCCCTCAGTAGGGCAAATCCATCTTCATAAAGTTCTTCAAGTCACATCTCCCCTGGAATTTATATCCATCTCTTTTATCCTCATACGGATATTCGGGAATTTACTTTCCAATAAGAGTACGACGAACGAAGACGGAAGGTTATGTATACCCTACTATCAAACGAAGACGGGAGGTTATATATACCTTGCTATCCCCAGCAGACAGGAGGTCATGTATACCTTATTATCAAACAAGACAGGAACAAGTTCCTCATATTCTTCAGCAACGAATCGGGATTTATTTTCCTTGGCCAGCAGTTGTTATACGAAGATATCCAGACGCTTCAGGCAGCATCATGTCATACATACATCATTTACATCATACCATAACATACATATCCATAGATACATAATACATCACTTAAGTGCATCATATTATACATGCATACATAATGCATAAACTAATATTACCATACAGAATGCTACCTTGTTTCCAGGTTAATTCTCCAACAGACAAATCTCATCAACAAATTGTGACTATTGGGCCGTTGTTTATCTTCCCAAAAGTTATTATTACCTCAGGACTGCTTTATCCTCCTGAAAGCATATCATCACCTCAGGATTGCTTTATCCTCCTGAAAGCTTACTCCCTCAGGACTGCTTTATCCTCCTGAAAGCTTCTTATACCTCAGAACGTTGTTCATCTTTCTGAAAGCATATTATCTCCTCAGGACGTTGTTATCCTCCTGAAAGCATATTATCTCCTCGGGACGTTGTGTATCTTCCTGAAAGCATATCTCCACTTCCTCAGGATTTTGTTTATACTCCTGAAAGCATATTATTACACTGGGCCGTTATTTATCTTCCCAAAGATTACCACTTCCTCAGGACGTTGTTATCTTCCTGAAAGCTATCACCCCTACCTCAGGACTGCTTTATCCTCCTGAAAACACATTATTACCTCAGGACTGCTGTATCCTCCTGAAAGCATATTATTACCTCAGGACTGCTTTATCCTCTTGAAAGCACATTATTACCTCAGGACTGCTATATCCTCCTGAAAGCATATTATTACCTCGGGACGTTGTTTATCTTCCTGAAAACTATCAGTTTACCTTCATATTTTGGACTGCTTTATCCTCCAAGAAATGTACCTGAAGAATTTTTCTCCAAGTGGCATCTTTAAGCCCACTCAAGCATACTCAACCAATCATCAGTATCACTTTACGCACCGGTGAGTGCAAATTTTTGGGCTTTTGTGTTCAATCCCCTTCAACCTTCCAAGTCACGACTGGCAAACATACCAATCTAACCCCTCAGGTTTCAGAAAATTGAACAGGGGCAGCTGTTGCACCCCAAAATTTGCCCTCACAATACAAGACTTTGTGTGCTAAGAAGGTTCACAAGGTTCACAAGATTCACAATACTTACAAGACCTTTCATGAGGTTCATGAAGCCTACAAGACACTTTATGAGGTTCACAAGGTTCACAAGACTTTATGAGGTTCACAAGGTTCACAAGACTTCCCATGAGGTTCACAAGGTTCACAAGACATTTTATGATGGTTCACAAGGTCCACAAAGTTCACAAATAGTCAGAAGAGTTGACAATTCCCTCAGACAATGCACCTCCTAAGCAGTGCATCCAAAACTAGGGTTTTGACTTTAATCAGGCTAAATGAACTTCCAAGACTTCAAGTGAGCTTCATAACATCTTATATGTGTATAAGAATCCCTATGACAAGTTTCAAGACTTTTCTCAAAGGTTTGCTCAGTCAGATGATCAGATAAGTCAAAATCAGTCAAAGTAGTTAAAAAGTCAAACTGAGGTCAACTGTGGTCAAACCAAAGTCAAACTTCATGATTTTTTGCCAACATCAAGTATATGAAGTAAAATTCATCATTTGAGCAAGGGTTGATCATGATTCATCAAGGAGATTTCAGATCATTAAGAATCAGGAGTTTCTAAATTAGGGTTTCCTTAGTAAAAGTCAACTGAACTTTGACCAGCCATAACTTTCACATGCTTCATCACCAAGTCTCCATCCAAAGCTCATTTTGAAGGAAATTGAATTCTATACAACTTTGTGTCTCACAAGCCAAGCCCAAAAATGCTTCATTTGGAAGGTATGAGCTAAGACATTATAGGTCCTTTTGAAAGTCTACAAAAAGTTAACAACTTCAAAAGGGCATAACTTGAGAATGGTAAATGATATGGACATGAAACCAGTGGGGTTGGTTAAAGGACTCTTCAAGCTTTCCAAAATGTCCAAGAACACCCTCATAGCATTAAAATTGAAGGATGTGTGCCCTTGAAAAGTTGGGAAATTTTTGGTTAGTTTGTGAAGAAAATGGAGGTCTAAAACCAATTTTTTCTAAATGGGCTTGTCATATGATGACCCAATTCATACTATAACTTCATGCACGACCCAAGTCAACAAAAATCAGATTTTTTATTATTTTATTTTTATTTATTTTGATTTAATTCATTTAAAATCATTTTAAATTAAAATAAAATATAAAAGTCAAAGATTAAAAAAAGATTAAGCTCTAGAAATTCATAAATATGATTGGGATCAAAGTGGTAAGAGGATCATGATGATTGGCCTAAAATAGCAAGTGTTTATGCAAAAATATTTGATTTTCAAAGCCTATCTTTTTGAATCTTTTTGGATCAAATTCTTCACACAATGATCAATCTTTTCTGACCTAATTCATTGCTCTATAAGTACATTACATAACCCTAATCACTATTCACGAATTCCAGCCTCAAAAGTGTAAGTTTCACAATTTCAAAAAACCTCAAAAAAGCTTCAATTCGGATTCTTCCTTAGAGACTATTTCAAGGCATTCTAAAGGTTTCAACAGGTTCCCTAATGATCACTGAATGCATAGCCATGCTTATCATCATCTAAAACCCCATGAATCGCATGAACCGAATGGCTTTTTACCTTACATTTGATTTTTTTGATTCAATGAATTTACTGCATTTCAATTGATTTTGATTGTGTAATCTTGTTTGTTTCATTGTGTTGAAGCTTTCTGGACCAATTAATTGGAGTTTCACTGCCTAGAATGAATTCGGCCATAGTTAGGGTTTATGACTCTCATTTAGGGTTCTTTGATTTAAACTATATAAATTGATTCTAAGACCATAAATGAATTGTGTGAAGGTTGGGGATCACAACCATGTAATTAATTTGATAAATCGTTGCAAATTGAGGAGTGTATGAGATTGACAGGTTTGGTGTGCATGAAAACTCGCAGGAAATTTCATAACAAAATTCGCAGGTAAACCTACGAATTTCAGAGGAAGAAGATGACCAGCTGCGCGCGAATTTCAAATTCAAAATGTTGTTTTAAAATATTATGAATTGTTCCTGTTTGTATTTCACAAGCTTATGCTTGTCCCAATGGTAAATCATGCGCGTATATTGTAGGAGGGCAGGAGTTCGAATCCTGGCTTCAACACCTTTTGCTTATTTTTCCAGATATTTAGTCATTATAATATATTATGAATTAAAGTGGTTATATCAACAGGTTCGCTCTCCCAGCTGGAATGGTAACGTGTTTGTGTGATTGCTTGCAAGGTCCTGGGTTCGATTCCCCCAGGCCTTTTGTTTTCTTTCTTTTTTTCTTGATTTTCAGGATTAAGGCACAAAAGCAAATAAAGCTCTGTTTCTAATACCTGCGCGCAGGCAGCCCAGTGGCAAGACTCTTCAGTATCCAGGTAAAGGACCTGGGTTCAAATCCCAGGTTCTGTTTTTTTGGTTTCTTGTTTTATTTCCTTTGTTATTTCTTCCTTTTATTTTCTAAATTAATTTAAAATAATTTCTAAATTATATGTAAATCATTTTCTTTTGTTTAAAAAAACTTATATTATTTTCTTAAAACCTAAATTGATATATTTATTTCTTTATATGTTTTTATTTATATGTATGTGGTATTTAATAATTAAATTGATATTGTAAATAAAAAAAAACCTAATTTATTTTTAAAACCCTAAATAATATATTCTTTTCAAACCCTAATTTTCTTCTTTTATTATTTATATTCATAAACTTCATTAAAACTCTTGAGTTAATTTTTGTTAATATATAAATTGTTATAATTTAAATTTTTGTATGTAAGTATAATTAAAAATTAAAATGCTTAATTTATTTTTTATAATATGAAAGTATTCTCTAATTGTTTAGAATTTAATTTTTGCATGTGAATAATTTTCTTATATGTTTAAAAATATGGTAAAATTGCTAATTTAATTTTTGTAATTATAATTTATTTTTCATAATATGTTCATAATTGATTTAATTTTATAATTTACATATAACTTCAAATTTTATAATAACTAATATAATTGTTCATATTTTCTTATTTAACCATTAAAAATTTTGTTTATTATAATATCCTTGTTTATTTCATTATTATTATTAATTATGTTTATTTATTTATTTATTACTAACCCCATTTAATTTAGTCTTATTTTATTATTATTATTTTCACTAACCCAATTATAATTGCTTATTTATTTTGTTTATTAATACTTTGCTTATTTAAATTGCTTTATTTATCATTATTGTAATTGCTTCTGGATGTAATATTTTATAATGTTTAAATTATTTATTATGCCATGGTTAGTAAATAGGGAGTGTAACATGTATGTAATTTAAAATTAATTTAGATCACTTAATTCAAAAGATAAATATTAAATTGAACACTCACACACGTAAGTCGATCTTTGATCGCCATCTCACTTCCTTAGGGATACCTCTCATTGTTGCCTAATCAAAAGGTCAAGTAGGGTGTATAAAAGCAAAAAGTCCCTCAAAGTAAAGTCATCTAGTCCCTTAACAATAAAAGATCAAGTCCCTTTTAGAATGTTGCCTTCGTAATGATCTTGTCCCTTTCGAATAAAGATGACAGTCCCTCCAAAATTGCTTAATACACCCCACAGTTGCCTACATTAACAGATGCCCCTTACTTATCCCTCACATCCAAGGTAATGACTACCTATTCCTTAATAATAGGGATAGTCTTACCATTTAAAGGATTCAAGAACAGAAAAGACTTAAAACTTAGGGTAGGTTTCTCATAGTTACTTGCTAACTATTCAAAAACTTTTCAAACACTTCACAATTTCAAACAATTTTCAAACACAAGTTTTTTACGCATCCGTACATGGATCATTATCAAACTCTTATGAAAATTTCTATTCACACACTTCACATTTTCAAAAACATTTTAAAGTGAGCTAAGTAACTAAGAGCCCATGGATAACCATGGATGTAAAGGGTGCTAACACCTTCCCTTTACATAACCTACCCCCTGGACCCAAAAATCTTTTAAAAGATCTTTCCTGTTCTTTTATGCCTTTCCTTTGGATAAAATAAAAGTCGGTGGCGACTCTTGCTATCCGCAACATAACTAAAGTCAGTTCTCCCACCGTGTTACAGAGTGATGCTGGGCTGAAGTTGCTGATGTTGTTTGATGAAGCTGTGTTGGCTTGGAGTGTATGCTGATGAGCTTGATGAAGTTGTGTTGGCTTGGAGTGTATGATGCGTTTTAAGTTCATGTGCATTGTGTTTTGTTTGGCTGGTGATGTTCATGTGTGGTGTTGTGGCTTATACTTGGAAACAAAATAGAAAGTTGATGAATGTTGTGGCTGGAAACAGCTTGTAAAGCTGAAGAAATATGTACGTTGGATGGGATTTGTTTTGAACGTGCAAGCTGAAGGGATTTTGTGGCCTTGTGAAGTACCTGAAGCATATATCATGTATGGGTCAGCTTGAAAAGGCTGAAAAAGGGAAATATATTGGCTTATTGCAAGCTATTTTTTCTTATGTGGACCGATGGGTTCTAGGCCTCATGTAACCTTCTCCTTTTTTTAATACATTTTGTAAAAATAAAAATGAAATGGATTTTGTGAATTGTAAAAGGGGTTAATGGGCCTCAAAATGAAAGTTTGAAAATTAAAAGGAAATTTAGGAATAAAAAATGAAATTTGGGAATAAAAAATAAAATTTGGAGAATTAAATGGAATTTGGAGAATAAAAATGGAATAGAAAAAATAATGGATAATATCTAAGTAATGTGATTGGATAAAAAAAAATCGAAAAAAGAATGGATAATGACAATGGTTATAGAAAATGAAATACGGGTGGATAAATGGATAAATGGGAAACAAAGGTTATTGAATAAAATGTATATTAGAAATTGGACAAAATAAAAAATGGTCTAATCGAAAATGGATAATGGATGAAACTTGGTCTTAAGCCCACAACCAACTCTTGATTTTTCTTCACAAGCCACTGATAATGATGAACGAAACCAACACGGAACCACTGAACATTTGCAAATAACCACAATCACTGAAATCGTCTGAAAATTGTCCTGATAATTTGAATTCATGCTGAGGAAAATAAATCCTCAGATGAACTGCTGATAAACTGGTGAACTTGAAGATTCAAACCAAACTTCACACAAAACATTGTCTGATAACTGATGACTTTCACACACCACACAATTTGAACTTTGAAAACGCATTGTCAGAGGAATAGACCACTGGCACACATAACTTGCAATTGAAACAATTTATTTGATAGTTTGACCAGATTTAGGTCAAACGTCCATCTGAATAGCATCATAACTGAATAATCGCACCTGAATTGAAATCACTGTCCTGTCTTTGAAAATCCTGCAACACAGAAGAAGAAGAAACAAACTGCGACATATTTTTGTATTTGGGTTAGAAGTTAGTAAATATAAACAGATAGAAGCAAGTAAAAGCAAGGTGATCCCCTGTGAAGCAAATACCTGCAACTGAGAAGGATACACGAACCAGAGAGTGATCTTGTTTGTATGCGAAATGCAGATGAGATGCGAAAAATCTTAGGGTCAAAAATTAGGGTATGACAGGTCTAGCTTGTTCCCTGGAGAGAAAGAATTTGTAAGCTTGGAAGTGATCTCTATCTTTTCCAAAGGAAATCTTGTGCCAACTCTGTTGGGTGATTTCTATTACAGTGTTCATTACAGGAATGATAAAGGTAGGGGTGGACCAGTGACCTGTTGTGCTTCTTTGTTGGCTGAGTGGTTTGCCAGACAACTGCCAAAATCAGGTGCGTTCAAGGAGATGAGGGATGAGTGGAGATGGTCAAGAAGTTTGATGGGGTTAACTACTGAAGATATTGCCTGGGGATATGACAGAGGCCTGCTAGTAAAAGAATTGTTGATCAGTTGTGGAAGATTTGCTGGAGTGCCTTTGCTGGGAAGGAAAGGTGTGATCAGTTATTATCCAACACTAGCCAGGAAACAATTTGGTTACCCTTTGAGAGATCCACCACAGATGGAAGAGTTTACTGAGTCCTTGTATTTTCTTGTGGAAGGAAACAAGGAGTTAGTTCTACAAGCAGTCTAAGCATGGGCTCACAGGATAAGGAAGGGTAAAAAGACTTCGGCAGAGTAGATCCCAAGACGTATCCACCTTTTGCTGCATGGTTGCAAAAACATGTAGAAGAGGTTCTCATGCCTTTCTCAGTAGAAGTTCCACTTTATCCCAGAGAAGTTCCAAGCCAGAGTACTGTCTCCCTTGAAGAGTACAAGAAATTGGAAGCTCGGCTGCATGAAGTTCGAGTGGAGAATGCTGAAATGGTAAGCCTGTACCATCTTGCCAACAGGGCCAAGAATGAAGCAGAAGGAAAGCTGCAGAAAATCCAAGACTCTTTGGAAGCTAAAGAGAAAGACTTTACTGGAAGGGAAACTCACTTTCACAGGTTGGGTATGATGGAGGCAAAAAGAGAGGCGGAACACAAGAAGACTTTGAAAACTCTCAAGGAAGCTTGTCAATCCATTGTTTGGTTGCAAGGCCAAAGGGAGGAAGAGCAAAAGAAGTTTAAAGAAAAAGAAGAGTTTTTCGAAGTGCAAATGGCCTATAAGAAGGAAGAGGTGGAGCAAGTCCACAACATTCGAAGGGAAAAGACTCAGCAGTTAGCACAAAGTCAATTAGCCTTGGAGGAGGCACGAAAGGAAATTGAAGAGCTCAAGCTGAGAGCGAGTGTCAAGAAGAGCAGAGCAGAGGTGGCAGAGCCTGGGTCCTTAGTTTAGTTTATTTTTCAGACTACCTATAGACCTGTTGTAGGAGTCTTGCTTTATTTATTCATGTAATGGCTTGTAACCCTTCGGGGAATATTTCTATTTGTGCTCTAACTTTTGGCCGGCAGTTGGTTTGTCCATGATATACAATGTTAATGTGCAAATTATCATTTCTGAATATGCAAGGCTCGTTGGTCTGATACTACTAATATCTGAACACTCTCCAAAGAGAAAGCTTGAAAGTTAATACTCAAAGTGTCTGTCTGGAGTAGATACCAGAACTGGGGCATGCAAATGCTTAAAACTTTGGAACATGAGCAGTTACATTGCATTGCATATAACGTGTTTGTTTGTTTTGCAGGTAGTGCTTCAGTTTCTAATGTCTTTTGTGTTTCAGGCACTATAGCTCCCAGAAAAGTCCAAGAACAGCCATTCGCACACAGATATCCAACAAAGGTCAACAGAGAGAGAATCATGGATCAGATGCAAGCTGACTTAGCTGACTTGAGACTAAGGATGGAAAATTGTATGACCTTGATGGCAGGTATGGGTCAGAATCAAGAACGTCTGCGGGAGTTGATAGAAAATGGTCAAGCCAGAAACAACGGTACTGCTGAGGGAGGTAATCGTAGCGGTGCGGGCGCCCGTCAAGTTGAAATCCCTGTAACACAGCCAGGAGTTACCATAATCAATGATGGACTGAATAATGTGCAAATGGATGGACAAGACGAGCAGTTCACTCTGTTGGACGAAGCTGAGGGTCAGGGGGCTGAGATGAACAGGAAGTTTGAGGAAATGGCAGAACAGATCAAGGTTATTCAATCCCAGAATACTTTGGGATTCGACATTACTGACTTGGGCTTGGTTCCAGGGGTTAGAATCCCTTACAAGTTCAAGGTCCCAACTTTTGAGAAATACAATGGCACAGCATGCCCAAAGACTCACCTTCAGTCCTTTGTAGGAAGGATCGCTGCCCACACTGATGATGAAAAGCTATGGATGTACTTTTTCCAGGACAACCTGGTTGGGGCCTCCTTGGAATGGTATATGAAGCTAAGCAGAGTCAACATTAAGAGCTAGAAGGACCTGGCAGAGGCTTTTGTAAGACAATACCAGTATAATTTGGACTTAGCTCCAAATCGCACTCAATTGCAACACATGTCTCAAACTGCTAAGGAGGGCTTCAAAGAATATGCTCAGAGGTGGCGTCAGCTTGCTGCCAGAGTGCAACCACCGCTGTTGGAGAATGAGATGGCTGATATGTTCATGGGGACATTGCAAGGTGTGTTTATTGAAAGATTGGTGTCTTGTTCGGCTACCAAGTTCAACGATATAGTAATTGCTGGAGAGAGGGTAGAGACCTTGTTAAAGATGGGAAAGATCCAGGATACGAGTGCGAGTAGCTCGAATGGAGCAAGAAAAGCTTTCAGCAGACCCCCGAGAAGAAGGGAAGGTGAGACCAATGTTGTGTTTGGCTGAGGACGGGGTCGAGGGTATAGAAGATCATCATATGAGCAAGTGGCAGCTGTCACAATTCCTTCCAGTCCTGTGCAGCAGTCTCAACATCATCAACAACAACAACAGCAACAACAGCAGCCACAACGTAACAACTATCAACAAAGACCTTATCAGCCAAGGCAGACTCGCCCGGCTAATAGGGTGCTTGAGGAAATTCCCATGACATATGTTGCTTTGCTACCAAGATTGTTGGACCTGAATTTGATACAATTAAGAACTTTGGCACCACCACCACCTGGAGAGCTTCCAGTGGGGTACGATGTTAATGCTAGATGCGTTTTCCATTCAGGGGCACCCGGGCACTCAACTGAGAAGGGCAGGGCGCTACAGCACAAAGTTCAAGATCTGATAGACTCCAAGGCGATTAACTTCGCACCACCGCCAAATGTTACTTCAAACCCTATTCCGAATCATGGAGGGGCTAGAATAAATGCTGTTGATAGTGGTGAGAAGTTAAGTCTGATGCTGAGTATAGAAGAAGTGAAGACTTCGTTGTTGGTAGTGAAGGAGAGGCTGTTGAAAGGTCAAGTGTTTCCAGGATGCAGTTCTGATTACGAGAAGTGTTTGAATTCAGAGAACGGGTGTGAAGACCTGAAGATGGGATTGCAGAATTTGATTGATGACGGATCTTTGCAGTTTGATAAGGTTGGTAATGAAGTTGATGACGTGTCCACTATAACCATTTTCTATGATGAAGTTGAGATGCCTGTTAGAAGAGAGCCTGTGACCATTTATGTTCCCGAAGTTAGTCCTGTGACTATTACCGTGCCTGGGCCTGTTCCTTATACAGACGATAGAGCCATTCCATGGCATTATGGCTCAGATGTATACGTGGCTGGACAGAAAGTTGAGAGCAAGTCTGTTGCTATTGACCCGACTGTAGTGAACGTCGGAGGGGTTGGAGGTTTTACAAGAAGTGGTCGTCTATTTGCTCCCCCAGTTCTGAGAAGGGATCCTGAGGCTGAGGCTGAGGCAAAGGATAAAGGAAAGCAAGCTGTGACTGATGAGACAACAACTCCTGTTGCTGGGCAGGGTACCTTTGAGAAGGAGGTCGAGGAATTTATGTGCATAATTAAAAAGAGTGATTATAAGGTGGTCAAGCAGTTGAACTAGACACCTTCCAAGATATCCATTCTGTCATTACTGATGTGTTCTCCTGCACATAGATAGGCCTTGTTGAAAGTGCTACAGATGACCTATGTTCCTCAAGAAATAACTGTCAACCAACTTGAAGTTGTAGTGGGCAGTGTGAATGCAAGCCACAGGCTGGGCTTTACAGATAGAGACCTCACGTCAGAGGGCCGTAACCATAACAAAGCACTACATATTACTATGGAGTGCAAGGGTGTTGTGTTGTCGCATGTCCTTGTTGACACGGGCTCTTCTCTTAATGTACTTCCGAAGAAAGCATTAATGAAGCTCAATGTTGATGGTATCGTCCTGAGACCCAGTGATTTGATTGTCAAAGCTTTTGATGGGTCCAGAAGGTCAGTGTTTGGAGAAGTCGAGTTACCCGTGAAAATAGGTTCTCAAGTATTCAAAAGTACCTTCTATGTCATGGACATTCAGCTCGCGTACAGCTGCTTGTTGGGACGCCCGTGGATTCATGCTGCTGGAGCTGTAACATCCACTCTGCATCAGAAGCTCAAATATGTGGTGGATGGCCAAGTAATCACAGTGTGCGGAGAGGAAGACATCTTTGTAAGCCACTTATCAACATTCAAATATGTAGAGATGGACATAGAGATCCATGAGACTCTATGTCAAGCCTTCGAAGCAGTTAATGTCAGCACCTTGAATCCTGTAGAGAGAAGCAGTGGGAAAGAAGGTACCTCCATCCATTCCTACAAGCAGGCAAAAGAGGTGGTTCAATCAGGAAGCGCCCAAGGCTGGGGCAAATTGCTGGAATTGGAAAAGAAAGACGACAAGTTTGGTTCGGGGTTATCAACCTGGTGGGTCTACTCCAAGTGGTAGGGCCATTACTTTTACAAGCGCTGGGATGCTCGAACGCAACCAAGTCTGTGTGACAAGCCAAGATGGAGACAATGATGGTGATTGGGACAACTGGATTCATCCGTGTGCGCCCGGCGAGGAGCTGAAGAACTGGTCTGCTGAAGACATCGTCCAAGTTACCTTGCACTCAGAGTAATTTATTTGTTTCTTTTGCTTATCATACTGCATTGTCAAATCCAGCATTTTGCCCAAGGTGCTAGGATCCATTGTATTGGGCCACCATGTTTTGTATGCATTTATTTTACCATGAAATAAAGGACATTTTCAGACAAATTGTGTTCTCTTTCTTTTGTTTTTAAATTTTTCACAAAAAAATATTTAAAAAATGGCAATATGTTTTTCCTTTTTTCTTTTTGTGTTTGCGTCTCTTTTGCAAAATAAGCAGATTCTGAAATAAGCACATCATATGTGCAGTGTTGATCATTCGGATTCCATTGATAACGTTCCTGCTATGACCATGCATGACTTTGACAATCCAGTTTACCAAGCTGATGAAGGGGTTGAGGAAGACTGTGAACTCCCTGAGGAATTGGTCAGATTGTTGAAACAAGAGGAACGGGTTATTCAGCCTCATCAGGAAGAAATTGAGATCATCAACATCGGCACTGAAGATGTGAAGAAAGAGATCAAGATTGGGGCCAGTCTGCAGGCCAAAGTAAAGAAAGAGCTGATTGGTATGCTGAGAGAGTATGTGGATATCTTTGCCTGGTCGTATCAAGATATGCCAGGGTTGGATACCGATATCGTTGTGCATAAGCTACCGTTGAGAGAAGATTGTCCTCCTGTGAAACAGAAGTTGAGAAGAACTCGTCCTGACATGGCGATGAAGATCAAAGAGGAGGTTCAGAAGAAATGGGATGTCGGTTTCCTTGTTGTAACTAGTTACCCACCTTGGGTAGCTAACATTGTGCCTGTACCAAAGAAGGACGGCAAGGTCCGGATGTGCGTTGACTACCGGGATTTGAAAAGAGCGAGCCCAAAAGATGACTTTCCGTTGCCACACATTGACATGTTGGTAGACAATACTACTCAATTCTCGGTATTTTCCTTCATGGATGGCTTCTCCGGATACAACCAGATTAAGATGGCACCGGAGGACATGGAGAAAACAACGTTCATTACCCCGTGGGGTACATTCTGCTACAAGGTCATGCCCTTTGGTTTGAAGAACGTCGGGGCAACCTATCAGCGGGCAATGGTCACATTGTTCCATGACATGATACACAAGGAGATTGAGTGTTATGTGGACGATATGATTGCTAAGTCCCGAGATGAAGAAGAGCATCTGGTTAACCTCAAGAAGTTGTTTGATAGACTGATCAAGTACAAGCTGAGGTTGAATCCAAACAAGTGCACTTTTGGAGTGTGTTCTGGGAAACTGCTGGGTTTCATTGTTAGTCAGAAAGGAATTGAGGTAGATCCTGCAAAGGTAAAAGCAATTCAAGATATGCCTGCACCGAGAACAGAAAAAGAAGTGCGCAGGTTTTTAGGGAGGTTGAACTACATTTCACGGTTCATATCTCATCTAACTGCCACATGCGAACCAATATTCAAATTGCTAAGAAAAGAGCAAACGGTCAGGTGGAACGAAGACTGCCAAAGAGCTTTCGACAAGATAAAAGAATATTTGCAGGAGCCTCCAATTCTAATGCCTCCAGTGGAAGGAAGGCCTTTAATCATGTACTTGACCGTGCTAGAAGGGTCAATGGGATGTGTCTTAGGCCAACATGACGAGTCTGGTCGAAAAGAGTACGCTATTTATTACCTTAGCAAAACGTTTACCGACTGTGAATCCCGTTACTCACTGCTCGAGAAAACTTGCTGCGCTTTGGTATGGGTTGCTCGCCGACTGAGACAGTACATGTTGACTCATACCACACTGCTAGTTTCCAAAATGGATCCTGTCAAGTACATCTTTGAGAAACCAGCGTTAACCGGAAGGGTTGCTAGGTGGAAAATGACTTTAACGGAGTATGACATACAATATACTTCTCAGAAAGCCATCAAGGGAAGTGTATTGTCGGATTACCTTGCACAACAACCTCTTGAAGATGATTATCAGCCAATGAAGTTTGATTTCCCTGATGAGGACATCATGTACCTCAAAGCAAACGATTGCGAGGAACCACTTTCGGAGGAGGGGCCAGACCCTGAATCCAAATGGAAGTTGATGTTTGATGGGGCAGTCAATATCAATGGACGTGGAGTTGGTTCCGTTCTTATCACTCCCGAAGGTGTTCACTTTCCCTTCGCTGCCAGAATTACATTTGGTTGCACCAACAATGAAGCGGAATATGAGGCATACATAATGGGAATAGAGGAGGCTATTAATCTTCGGATTAAGAACCTCGATATATTCGGAGATTCAGCCCTCGTCATTAACCAGATTACCGGCAAGTGGTATACGCATCAAGAGCATTTAATTCCTTACAAGGATTATGCTAGAAAACTGTTGACGTTCTTCACGACAGTTAAGCTTCAGTACATACCACGTGATGAAAATCAATTTGCCGACGCATTGGCCACTCTTTCTTCGTCTATCAAAGTCTTGTGTTAGAATTATGTGCCCAGAATTGAAATATCCAGGCTTGACGCTCCAGCTCATGCCTTCTTTGTAGACGCAATGTCTGACGAGAAACCTTGGTATTTTGATATCAAATTATTCCTGGAAAAGCAAGAATACCCAGCTGGGGCATCTTCCAATGACAGGAAGACCTTGGGGCGACTTGCTGCTAGCTTCTTCTTGAATACAGACGGGGTTTTGTACAAGAGAAACTTTGACATGGTCTTTCTCAGATGTGTGGATAGACACGAAGCAAGTCTGTTAATGCAGGAAGTCCACGAGGGATCTTTCGGTACCCATGCAGGAGGGCATGTTATGGCTAAGAAATTATTGAGATCGGGGTATTACTAGATGACAGTGGATGCAGACTGTTGTTCATTCGCTTGTAAGTGCCACAAGTGCCAGTTTATACAGACAAAGTGCATGTTCCTCCTAGCCCGCTCAACGTCATGTCATCTCCTTGGCCCTTTTCTATGTGGGGCATCGACATGATCGAGAAGATAGAGCCTACTGCTTCAAATGGTCATCGCTTCATCTTGGTTGCGATTGATTACTTCACGAAGTGGGTGGAAGAAGCATCTTATGCCAATGTCACTCGTCAAGTGGTGGCAAGATTTCTGAAAGGGGACATCATATGCAGATACGGAGTGCCTGAAAGAATCATTACTAATAATGGTTCTAATCTCAACAACAAGATGATGGCAGAGTTGTGTTGGGACTTCAAGATCCAGCATCACAATTCTTCTCCTTACCGACCAAAGATGAATGGTGCGGTAGAGGCAGCTAACAAGAATATCAAGAATATTGTGCAAAAAATGGTTGTCACTTACAAAGATTGGCATGAGATGTTACCATTTGCGTTGCATGGGTACCGAACATCAGTCAGGACGTCAACTGGGGCAACTCCCTTCTCTCTAGTGTATGGTATGGAGGCAGTTCTGCCTGTTGAAGTAGAGATTCCTTCATTGCGTGTGATGATGGATGTGAAGCTTGATGAGGCTGAATGGGTGCGTGCTCGTTACAATCAGCTATGTCTAATTGAGGAGAAGAGATTAGCGGCTATCTGTCATGGTCAGCTTTATAAGAGGAGAATGAAGCGAGCATTCGACCAACGAGTACGTACTTGGGAGTATCAAGTGGGAGAGCTTGTACTCAAGAGGATTGTTCCTCCAGGTTCAGATCACAGGGGCAAGTGGACCCTAAACTATGAAGGACCATTCATAGTGAAGAAAGTTTACTCAGGAAGAGCACTGATGTTCACCACTATGGATGGAGATGACTTCCAATCCCCTGTTAACTCGGACGCAGTTAAAAAATACTTCGCATAAAGAGACCCGCTGGACATAAAAATAGAATTAAAGTCCAGGCAAAAAAAAAGGGCATCCCGGCGAGCTAAAAGCAGAATAAAAAGCTCGGGCAAAAGTTAGGGAAAATAAAAGAAAAAAATGTACACCCGCTGAGTTGAAAAGCCACATCGGACAGCTCAGGCAAAAAAGGGTATCCCGGTGGATTGAAAACCCGAAAGGGTGATCCACGCAAAACAAGGGAATAAGCAGACAACTGCGATCCGAGTAATCTGAACCAAATTATCGTTTCGTACAGCCTGACAATATCAGAAGGATAGGAATCAGTCTCCTCATCTTCTCAGAAAGCAAAGGCAAAAATGGAGAGTTTGGAAGACATGCTGGTCATAGCAGAAAGATAACTCATTGGGATGTCGTGCCCATTGCCATTAGGATAATTTATTTTCTCAAATTTATGGTGGCTACCTCTTTCCAGGTGGTTTCTTCCTGATGTAAATCTTTCCCTATTCAGAGGCCTTTCAATTCAATAAAAAGAATATTCAGTCAAAAAGTTGTGTTGTGTTTATTTTTGTTTGCAAAATGTCCTGAATTTTTGGCAAAAATAGCATTGCATTTAAAACATGGTGATAATTTGAAAGAAAATGACATGCAGGGAAATGTTGTAAACCCTCTTTGAGTGTCGGGTGACAATGGATGAACAGATCATACCATGCAAGTCCCCGGGGCACACTTGTGTTTTCTGTTGTTAAAGGTTGCAGGATGGCGTCACATTCTCCCAAGCAAAATTGTTCCCCAGCTAAGTCTTGGCAGGCAGCCCAAGCAGTATATTATTCCCCAGTGGAGTATGCCCAGCAGGAAGCTGAATGCCTGATGTCCCCACAGAGCTGAGAATTAGCAAAAATTCTCTCCCCAGCTAGAGCATTGTTGAAGCATCTTTCCCAGCCAAGTCTGAAGATGATCCTTCCCCACAGAGTTCATATTTGATTTTCACTCCCATCAGTGAAATACTCCCCAGCGAGGTCGCCATTCTTTTGGTTAATATGATGATACAACCAGGTATTCATCACCGCAGTCAAAGTTAGGTACCAAGGCCTCTTGACTTGTTCTTCCCCTGCAGAGTTGTAACTCTTGCGGCCAGTCAGGCATTTGTTTATTGCTCGTCTGCACTTCTCCAGCACTCGTCTGTGTTCGTACTTTATTGTTGCTCGTCTGCATTTCTCAACACTCGTCTATGTTATCATTTTGGTATTTCTCGTTTGCTTTCCCCAGCAGTGGTCCATGATTTCCCTGTTGTTGCTCGTCTGCAATTTCCAACACTCGTCTGTGTTTGATATGTAGTATTTGTGGTTGCTTGTCTGCAATTCCCCAACACTCGTCTGTGCTTGGTATATGGATACTTTGTTGTTGCTCGTCTGCAATTTCCAACACTCGTCCGTGTTTGATATTAGGTGTTGCTCGTCTGCACTTTCCAACACTCGTCTGTGTTTTGATATGTAATATTTGTGGTTGCTCGTATGCATTCTCCGGCACTCGCCTGTGTTTTTTATCTGTTTGAAGTTCGTCTGCATTGGTTGGATACTCGTCTGTATCATCCCCAGCACTCGTCTGTGTTAACTTATATCTGTATGTGTGGATTTGCTGATTATCTTGGTACTCTTCTGTATTGCTACTCCAAATGCTCGTCTGTGTTTGAATTTCTGGTACTCGTCTGTACTAGTGGCTGATACTCGTATGTATCATTGCCTGAAGTGCTCGTCTGTGTTTCTTAGATCATCGTCTGATGCTCGTCTTTATCATTGACTTATGGCACTCGTCTGTGTTTCTATCGATGGTCATCCAATACTCGTCTGTATTGAAGAGGTTTAAAATCCTGACTGTGGGAATAAATGTCAAAATGGTTACTTATCCTGGCGTAACAGGATTATTTGAAGGAGGCTCGTCTGTCTCACGCACCAATTATTATTGTTGCACCTGGCGTAATAGGTTTTCTCAAAGAAGACTCGTCTGTCTTATACCATATATCCACGGATAATATATGAAGAGGGTTCGTCTACCTTAATTATGCATGTCTATCCCACAGACTTTAATGCATCCCGGTCCTGGCGTAACAGGTATATCCGAAGGAGATTCGTCTGTCTCAAGTCTTATGTTTTGCAAAGTATATGAGGGCTCGTATGTCCATTTCCTAGCGTAACAGGATTGTTCGAAGAAGACTCGTCTATCAAAGTAGTATGATTCTAGATAACAGTTTCAACTTGGAAGGAGCTCGTCTGCTTTCCCTTCACTTCAATCACCAAAGCATCATTTGGTTGGGTTTATTTCCCAGTTTTGCATTCTTTGTCAGAGTGCAAATTTCAGGTCTTCTTGGTATTCAACCACAGTTTATCTTGAACCGTCGATAGCCCGTGCTACCGTCCTTTTCAGATTAACAGTTGATTGAATAGGGGCAGCTGTAACATCCCAAATTTGCCCTCTTCTTTTTAAGCATCATATCACATCATATTCATCATGAATATATCATGTCCTTAGCATATGGCATAGGAAAATGAAGCATGGCACTTGCATATTCCAGCATCAAGCATGTGATCAATCATCAGGGAAATTCAAGGCTCACAAGGCAGGTTACAAGGTTGACATCAGGGTCAAAGCATTATAAAGGATGAAGGATCAAAATCAGATCAAAACGGTTGGCATCGGCCTATTATTGAAGGTTCCCACCAAGAGGAGGGAAATTCAAAATTTACAGGCGTTAACCGGTTAACGGATTGGTTAACCGGTTAACGGCCACGAATTTTGAATTTCCAGCAGCAATTCAGCATGTGTGATTTTTGCTCTTCTTTTTCATTTTTCTGATTTTATTCATTTTGAATTAATTGGAAATTAAAGAGAATGATCTAGAGCCCTTGTCCAAGCCTAATCCCATTGCTACATCCTAATCACACTACCCAAACCATAACTTTGGATCCCAAGCCTAATTTTTGGGCCCCAAACCTAAACCATATTTAATCATTTCACTCCAAACCAAAGGGATCTCCCCCTCTTTTTTCACTCTCATTTTCTGAATTTTCACTCCTCTCACTCACAATTCTCTCACTTTTCTCTCCCAATTTTCCAAATCACTCAAAGTTCCTCTTTGAAGATCACATAACCTTGCCTTGAGGTGTGTGGATCTTGGAACTAGACTTCCATCCATAACTTCATTACATCATTTTGCTGGTTTTGGTGGTGATTCAGATCTGGTTTGGGATCTAGAAGTGCTTTTGGATCCAAAATTCTGCATCAAGAGCTTGTTCTTGCATTTATTTTGCACGGAGGGTGAAGCTTAACATCGGATCTTCAAAGTTTTGCGCGAGATCTATCGTTTTCAGCTCAATCAACAACTACCAAAGCATACCTCAACTTTGTAGGTTGGTTAAATTCAGATTTAGCTCTGTTTTTATTTTATTTGCATGCTTGAGTTTTAGATCCACCGCATGTTTGCATATTTGCTTGTGTCGCTCGATTGATTGATTGGTAACCGGATCTATTGATTAATGTTCACAAGCTTGATGATGCCATTTAATGTGAATTGATGCATTATTTTCATGTTCAAATGCTTGCGGGTCTGGTACAGGATTATTTGATTAAGCTGGTTGCAAGTTGATTTTCTGCAGAATTGCTGCTGTTTTAACAGCGTTAACCGGTTAACGGTTTGGTTAACCGGTTAACGCACCTGAATTGTGTTGTGTTTATGCAGGTTTTGGCATGGTTAACCGGTTAACAGATTGGTTAACCGGTTAACACTGAAGCAGTAAGCCATTTTTGCCTTATTTCAAGCATGTTTGATCCCCTTATTTGTTTTAAATGCCATGGATCATTATATGATCATTGAATATGATTGTTTGGTTGATTTTCTTGCTGATTGATGCGTGCTTCCGTATTCTCGACACGTAAATGCTTGTTTGTGCCATGTGTGACCTAATTATGTGATCTTGATTGGTGTGAACTTTGAGCATGTCATTGCCATGATTTTATTAATGTGCATGTGCTGGATTTTGCTAACCATTTCAGGGGTTATGGTAAGTGTGAGGTATGGATGTGAATCCCACAACTCCAAATCTCATCTCTTCTCATCTTATTCTTATTTGTGCTAACCTTTGATTGTTGGGCTTAGGCCTTACTTCCCTCTTCTCCTATTCTTCTTTCTTCTTCTTTTTCTTTTCTTCTTTCTTTCTTCTTTAGGATAGTAAACCACACTAACCTTATGATATCCATGCATGACAACACTTAGGATTCTTTAGTCCCCCATTAGACTTTTGCCTTTATGATCCTTTTGGTTTCTTTTCTCTTCTCAACTCAAAACCCTGAAAACACTTAATAAAGTTTGAAGTGATGCCTTGAACAATAGCCTTATCCCATGAGATACTTGTAGTCTTCCCATCTTGGGATAGTACAAGCTTATCTTGTGATGCACAAGTCTGATCAAGGTATCTTCTTCACCAAGAAAAGAATAAAAAAACACTTCTTCATTGTAAGTACCAAAAACACTTAATAAGTTAATGAGTTAGTGAGCTTAGGCCCTAGTCTCTGGGTTCAAGTTTTGGGGATCTTCTCCTTACTTGAGTGTGCTTGTTCTATAATTCCATCTTGGAATGTAGTGACAAGTGCACATTCCATGGAAAAGAGCTTGAGTTCAATTTCTTGTGACACACTCATAAAAAGCTTCATAAAAAAACACAAACAAACAATAAGCGTCTTTCCTTCGGGAATTCTTTTCTCATCTCCTTCGCTTCGTACGCGAACTTGCTCCTACTTGTCATCTTACAAGACGGTTACGCACTCGTCGTCCGAGTCTGCAACACCTGAGCATTGGCATAGGCAATTCAAGCCTTAATTCACAAGCAATTTCTTTTCTACCCCTAGTTAGGGGAACTACGGCGTCTCTGATCCTCATTTTCCCGATGAGGTACTTAGGCAGCGGGGTAGGGCCCGTTCGAGCACAATCTTTATTTTCCCTACATTTTCCCTTTTCATTTCTTTTTCAGTTCCCTTTTCGTTTTTTTTATCCATTTCAGTTCATTTTCTTTGCAGCAGCTTTCATACCCTCACCCTTTGAAACAGTTTTCTTTGCAAGCGTGGATCCCGTCGGGTACGGTGGACGATCTGGGTGCTAATACCTTCCCAGGTCGTAACCGACTCCCGAACTCAGTCTCTTTGGTTCGCAGGACCTGTGTCCTACCTTTTCTTTTCTTCTGGTTTGTGCAGCATTACCATTCCCGTTCTTTCGGGATAAAAATGCCTGACTGGCGACTCTACCTCTTTCCGCGTAACATTCGCGTTTGTACCGGGATGGAAATCCGGGGAGCGACAGAAACTATAGGGCGACTTGGTTATTTTGAAATCAAGATTTTCTGACGGAGAGTGGATTATTTTGGGTGATTTCAACTCTATTGCCATTCAGAGTGAACAAAAGGGTAGGGCGACGATGGAAAGATGGTCCAAAATGAGAGAATTTTCAGACTTTATTTCCGATTGTGATCTGGTTGATGTTCCGTGCAAGGGAAAGAAATACTCTTGGCATAGTGGTGACGATATGTCTATGAGTAGGCTTGATCGTTTTCTTGTGTCAGATAATATTATTATAAGACGGGGTATTGTGGGGCAATTGATTGGTTCTAGGGATGTTTTAGATCATAGCCCGGTTTGGTTGATGACGAATTCCTCAAATTGGGGACATAAGCCTTTCAAGGTTAATAATGAATGGTTCGGTGACAAAAACATTATACCTTTCGTTGAAAAAACTTGGAAGAATTTGAAAATTAGCGGTAGAGGTGATTTTGTTGTTAAGGAGAAACTTCGTTTATTAAAATTTAATCTTAGATGGTGGAATATCGAAGTGTTTGGTAAATTCAATTTGGAAGTGGAGTTGGGAGCTAAGGGGATCAATTAAGGAGATGATGAATTAGCATTATGCAGGGATTCGCAAGTCACAGATGTCAATATCATCCGCAAGAAGGTGCCTAGTCGTTTTTGGACGAATTTGAAAATCAAAGAAAATATGCTCATTCAAAAGTTTGGAAGAACCAGTTGAAGTACCAATCATGGCCGAAGAAAATGGAGGACCACCTCGTTCACTTAAGTCCTATGCAACTCCAAGCCAACTAGAACCGCACAACAGTATTGCCGCACCAGCCATAACCCGACACAATTTTGAGATCAAACCTTCATTGCTACAAGTTGTACAACAAAACCAGTTTTCTGGAAGTCCGACGGACGATCCGAATGAACACCTGACGAAGTTCGTACAATACGCAGATACTATAAAAGCAAATGGTGTAACCCAAGATGCAATTAGACAAACACTCTTTCCGTTCTCTTTAAGAGATAGAGCATGAGCCTGGTTAGAACCGTTACAAGCCAACTCTGTCACAACATGGGAAGAACTGAAGAAAGTCTTTTTATCTCGTTATTTCCTGCCAAGCAAAACAAATATGCTGAGAGCTCAGATTAACGGATTTCGATAGAAAGATGCCGAATCACTTTACGAAGCGTGGGAAAGATACACGAACCTGTTAAGATTATGTCCACACCATGGGTTTGAAAATTGGGTAACCATCATAACCTTCTATAATTGACTTCTATAAAACACCAGGATGACAATAGACGTTGCCGCGGATGGCGCTCTTATGGATAAACATTATGAAGAAGCCTATAACCTCATTGAAAACATGGCTCAGAACCATTTCCAATGGGGAGGAGAAAGAACGCCTGTAGAGAAGAACCATACCAAATGAGGAATGTACGAAGTGAACAGTTTTCGATCACGTATATGCGAAGATGGATGCCATAGTTCAGAAAATCGAAAGCTTGACCATAACACCATCAGCCACCGTGGCTGCCGTAACTCCAAATTGCGAAATTTGTGGAATCCCAGGACACACATCGCCTGAATGTCATCTTCTTTCCGAATTATCCACATACCAGGTGAACTATGCTCAAGGAAACCCTTATTCTAACACTTACAACCCAGGATGGAAGAATCACCTGAATTTCTCTTAGAAGAATAACAACCCCTTCTATGCGCCAAATCAAGCACCAACTGGATATCAGAAAGCTGCTGCACCCAATCCTAATGTTCCTCGAAAGTCAAACCTTGATATGATGATGGAAAATTTCATTGCTACCCAAGCTCAAACGACAAGGATTTCCTAAATCAGAACATCCACACTAGTGAACAGATTAAGCAATTGGTGATCAAGGTAGATGCTTTAGCTACCCATAATAAGATGCTAGAAACCCAAATTTCTCAAGTAGCTCAACAACAAGCATCAACTGCTGCTCCTGCTGGAACTTATCCTGGACAACCGCAACCAAATCCTAAGGCATGCAAATGCAGTTATACTAAGAAGTGGAAAAGAGTTGGACGGACCTGCTGATCCTAGAATCGAAAATCCAGCCATGTATCAACAACCTCAACCTGAGAAATCAACTGAGAAAAACGAGAAAACACAGGAAAAGGAAACCAACGAACAAGAGGCTTAGGAAAAGGAAAAACCTTATGTACCTCCGCCACCATATAAACCACCAATTTCGTACCCCCAACGGTTAACAAATTCTAAAACAACGGGACAATTCAAGACATTTGTAGAGCTTCTAAAATAATTAAACATTACCATACCCTTTACAGAAGCTATAACTCAGATGCCTTCGTATTCTAAATTTCTGAAAGAGATCTTATCTAACAAGAAGAAAATATAAGAAAACGAAAAAAATTACACTTATTGCTTAGTGTAGTGCTATTATCCAAAATAATATGCCACCTAAACTGAAGGATCCAGGAAGTTTCTCTATTCCTTGTGTATTAGGAAATTTCGTCATAAACAAAGATCTATGCGACCTAGGAGCCAACATAAGCGTTATGCCATTATCTATTTGTGAGAAACTCGATATGGGACAACTTAGACCAACAAAGATGTCAGTTCAGCTAGCCGATCGCTCAGTCAAGTTTCCGGTTGGTATTTTAGAAAACGTTCATGTACGAATAGGCCAGTTCTACATCCCAACTGATTTCATAATCATGGACATCAAAGAAGATGCTACGACCCCTATCATACTAGGAAGACCATTCTTAGCCAAAGCTGGAGCAATTATAGATGTAAAGAAAGGAAGACTAACATTCGAAGTAGGAGAAGAAAAATTTGAATTTATTCTAAGCCAATTTCTCTAAGCTCCAGCCATAGATGATACCAACTATTTCATTGACCTCATTGACGAATGCAGACGAGAAATGGAAAAAGAAGAGATTACCTACTTTGACATAATGAATATCTCATCTCCTATAATATTAGAAGACGATAATTGGAAAGAACCTTATAAAGATGAAAGCTTAAATGAAAACTTAGCTGTTACACCTGACCATATGCCATGTGTAACAGCTCGGGCCCCTCGCAAGGCAATCCCAGCACTGCCACCTCACAATCTTCTCTACTCCCCTCACTAGTAGAGTTTTGCCTTCCGTGGGAATCAAACCATGTACCCTGGGGTTCAAGTACATGTTCATTCCATTCCCACTACCATTTGAGCTACTATTGGTAGTGGGAATGGAATGAACATGTACTTGAACCCCAGGGTACATGGTTCGATTCCCACGGAAGGCAAAAACTCTACTATTGAGGGGAGTAGAGAAGATCGTGAGGTGGTAGTGTTGGGATTGCCTTGCGAGGGGCCCGGGCTGTTACAAAAAAAGGCGCCTATTTTTGTAACAGTCTGGGCCCCTCGCAAGGCAATCCCGACACTGCCACCTCACGATCTTCTCTACCCCTCTCACTAGTAGAGTTTTTGCCTTCTGTGGGAATCGAACCATGTACCCTGTGGTTCAAGTACATGCTCAATCTATTCCCACTACCAATTGAGCTACTAGCTCAAGTGGTAGAGGGAATGGAATGAACATGTACTTGAACTCCAGGGTACAGGGTTCAATTCCCACGGAAGGCAAAAACTCTACTAGTGAGGGGAGTAGAGAAGATCGTGAGGTGGCAGTGTTGGGATTGTCTTGTGTTGCACCCCAAAATTTTCCCTCCACAAGACAAAACATTGTGTACTAAGAGGTTTATAGAAGAACTAATCCTGACGTTCTTTTGGCCTTTGAATAGCAGGCAAATGATCTGTACAAAGATCCATTCCCTGGTTCAAGATATTATTCAGAAGAACTAATCCTGACGTTCTTTTGACCTTGGAGAGTAGGCAAACGATTTGTAAGAAGATCCATTCCCTAATCCAAGATACTTCCAGAAGAGATAATCGCCACGAAGATTTATTTCTACTGGTCCATTCAACAATTCAAACTATGTTGCATAAACGATTCAGAGACGGCCTATACGAAGACCTAATACTGATATCCAATATCAACATAAAGACATCATCACATCCTGATACTTTAGATGGCATCTCCAAGCCCATCTCCAGATGGCATCTCTAAGCCCATCTCCAATTCTTCCAAGTGGCATCTTCAAGCCCACTCAAGCATATACAACTAATCATCAGTGTTACTCTACGCACCGGCGAGTTCAAATTTTTGGGCTTTGGTGTTCAATCCCCTTCAACCTTCCAGGTCACGAATGGCACATATACCAATCTAACCCCTCAGGTTTCAGAAAATTGAAGAGGGGAAGCTGTTGCACGCCAAAATTTGCCCTCCACAAGACAAAACATTGTGTACTAAGAGGTTCACAGGGTTCACAAGGTTCACAAGACATCTCATGAGGTTCACAAGGTTCACAATTAGTCAGAAAGTTTGGCAATTTCCTCAGACAATGCATCCTCCTAAGCAATGCATCTTAAACTAGGGTTTTGACTTTCATTAGGCTAAGTGGACTTCCAAGACTTCAAGTGAACTTCATAGCATCCTATATGTGTTCAAGAATCCCCATTTCAAGTTTCAAGACTTTCCCAAAAGATCTGCTCAGTCAGATGATCAGATAGGTTAAAATCAATCAAAGTAGTTAAAAAGTCAAACTGAGGTCAACTGTGGTCAAACCAAAGTCAAACTTCATGATTGTTTGCCAACATCAAGTATATGAGGTAAACTTCATCATTTGATCAAGGGTTGATCATGATTCATCAAGGAGATTTCATATCATCAAGAATCAGGAGTTTCTAAATTAGGGTTTTCTCAGGAAAAGTCAACTGAACTTTGACCAGCCATAACTTTCACAAGCTTCATCAAATTTTTTCCATCCAAAGCTCATTTTGAAGAAAATTGAATTCTCTACAACTTTGTGTCTCACAAGCCAAGCCCAAAAATGCTTCATTTGGAAGGTATGAGCTAAGACATTATAGGTCCTTTTAAAAGTCAACAAAAAGTCAATAACTTCAAAAGAGCATAACTTGAGAATGGTAAAAGATATGGACATGAGACCAAAGAGGTTGGTTAGAGGACTCTTTAAGCTTTCCAAAATGTCCAAGAACACCTTCATAGCATTAAAATTTAAGGATTTGTGCCCTTGCAAAGTTGGGAAATGTTTGAGAGGTTTATGAAGTAAATGGGGTCTTAGAACCATAATTCTTCAAATGGGCTGACTTTTTTGTGATCCAATTAGTTCCATGACATCATGCACGAAATTAAATTAATATTTTCATAATTTTATTTTTATTTATTATGATTTTTTATATTAAAAGTCATTTTAAATTCAAATAAAATATAAAATAATGGATATTAAAATTGATTTGGTTTCTAGAAAGTCTTAAAATATATTTAGGCTTGATTGATACAAGAATTATGAAGATCATCCTAAAATAGCAAGCTTATATCAAGATATTTCAAGTTTTTAAGTCAAATCTTTTTCAATCTCAAACTATCCAAATATCCAAAGTTTTGTGCAATTTTTTTTGACCTAATTCATTGTACCATATATATACAACACAAGGACAAGTACTATTGACGAATTGGAAGCCTCCAAAGTCATCTTCAAACTTCACAAAATCCATCCAAAACTCAAATTCGGATTTCTCATTACAAGGTGTTTAAATGTATTTTAAGAACACATGAAGGATCTTTGGACATCCCTAAACCTATCCCAGCTCTCAAAAACACATGAATCATGCTCATATCCATAACCCGAATGCACATTGTTCATATTTTGATTTTTTTTCGATTTGAGTTATTTATGAAATGATAATGAAAACTAACTATTGATTTGTGTTTGTTATGAAGTTTAGAAGCTTTCTGGATGGTTTAATTTGACTTTTATGGACTATAGCAAAATCCACCATTGTTAGGGTTTGATATTCAAATTCGGGAACTTAGTACTTAGGGCATCTAAATGAGTTCTAAGAACATGGTTGTGACGCATAAGCTTCATGTAATTGAGCTGGGTTTCGAATTTGTATTAATATTGTGGTTTGATTGATGTTTCGAAAACATAGGTTTCTGGTTCATGAATGCACAGGTAAATTCGCAGGAAATGGCGTATGAAAATTCGCAGGAAATTTGAATGAGGAAGATGAAGCTGCGCGCCAAAGTCCAGTTTCAAATTCTAACATTATATTTTATTTTATTGTTGCTATATATATTTCAAACGAGCGCGTAGCTCAGATGGTTTTGGACATAAGCGTTTGAGGTCAAGGACCAGGGTTCGATCCCTTGGTTGTTCTTTTTTTGTTTAAAAGTTCATTTGTTAACAGGTTTATTATATTATCATTATGGGTCATTCAATAGGCACGCTGCACACGCAGCCCAGTTGGTGAATTGCTGGTGGTGGATGCTGGGAGACCTGGGTTCGACCCCAGGCTCCAGCAGGTAAGTTTTGTTCATTTTTTTTATTATTTCACTAATTGTTTATATTTTAATATATATAATTAATTGAATTAATATTATTCAAGGATAATTAACATTATTCAAATTCTTTCTTTAATAAATAAAAAATCAATAATTTTCTTAATTTCATAATTTATGTTTTTTTTATTTGTAAATGAATTAATTAATATTTTGAATATATAAACCCTAGTTTTATTTTCTAATAATCCTAACCCTAATATTTTTTAAAACCCTAATTTATTTTCTAAATTCTAAAAACTCTAATTTCTTTTAAAACTTTAATTTCTTATTTTAATTATTCTTGTTTAATTATACTTAGTAAATAATTCTAAATTAAATCATTAATCATATTTATTTTGTAAATAAATTTATTATTATTATCTTTATTATTTTATTTTCATATCAAAAAATTATTTAAAAAAATGTTTGTTTAATTTTAATTATCATGTATATATTATTTTGTACTAACCTTTTCTTCTTATTATTATTGTTTTATCACTAACCATTTTATTTTAATTGTTTATTATATAATTATTATTTAATTTGCTTTTATTATAATGTAACTGTACAAGCCATGTAATAGTTGTAGTATTTTTATTGTTTATTTATTTCTAAATTGCTATGGTTAGTAAAATAGGGAGTGATAATATGTTTGCTTTTAAAATCAATTTTGAATCACTAATTTAATAAGATAAATATACGAACCTATACACGCACACACGTAAGTCGATCTTTGATCGCCATCTCACTTCTTAAGGATACCTCTCATGTTGCCTAAATAAAAAGGTCAAGTAAGGTGTATAAAGCAATGTCCCTTCTTCTAAAAATATCATCAAGTCCCTTTACGATTATAAGATCAAGTCCCTTCGAATGTTGCCTTCGTGAATGATCTTGTCCCTTTCGAATAAGAGATGATATGTCCCTTCGAATTGCTAAGACACCTTATAGTTTCCTAATCACAGATGACCCTTCATATGTCCCATACAACATCCAAGGTAGTGACTACCCATTCCTTAATAATAGGGATAGTCTTACCATTGAAAGAACATTTAAGAACAGTAAAGATTCAAATTAGGGTAGGTTCCTCTTAAGTAACTTGCTCACTCATTCAAAAACATTTCATAAACACTTCACATTTTCAAACAATTTTCAATACAAAGTCTTTATATATATCCGTACATGGATCATTATAAAGTACTTAAGAAAATTTTTAATCACACACTACACTTCTCAAAACAATTTAAAGTGAGCTAAGTAACTAAGAGCCCATGGATAACCATGGATGTAAAGGGTGCTAACACCTTCCCTTTACATAACCTACCCCCCGAACCCAAAAATCTTTTAAGGTCTTTCCTGTTCTTTTATGTCCTTTCCTTTTGGATAAAATAAAAGTCGGTGGCGACTCTTGCTATCCGCAACATTTAACTAAAGTCAGTTCTCCCACCGTGTTACAGAACTGGCGACTCTGCTGGGGATTTAATAAAAGAGGGGTACCCTTAGGAATTAGATCACTTTAAAATTGTTTGCCTTGTTTGCTTTATACTTACTTGTTGGGTGCTCTTATGTGTGAAAGATCCTAACCCGGATCTAGCGTACCTTAGGTAAATGGCAATATACCAAGGAAACTGTACGGCGTATACCGATATGGTTGATCTGGTGGCCATAGTTAGTGTGACTTCTTGGTTGGTGCTTATGTTCCTTAAGTAAAGTTGAGGATAATATGAGGCTGCCATATGTTGTCAATGCACTAACTAACTTTTAGAACCCTAGTTATCCCATCTTGGCCTTTAGAAAAGTAGTGAGATAACCGGCTTTGGTGAAGACTGAAGTTGGTTGATACTCGATACTACGCTCATTGAGATTCTAAACTTGGAGGGTTTTGGTTGGCAAGTAAGTTGCCTACTGAACAATCACCCTTGTGAAGGATCAATGATATTTAGATCCCTTAGAACCCGGTTACTTTTGTAGGACAGGATGAACCATCTAACTTCAGGGGAGGGTACTTACCTTTAAACCTCATGCAAGTCTTCAAACCTAGGGCTATTGTGTGACTTGTTTGTGTGTGCCACATGTTTGTGATTGAGCATAACATCATAGCATCATCATGCATCATAAGCATAGCATTTTCACTAACCATTTCAAGGACCAAAGGATTTATCTTTGTTCTTTGTTGCAGGTCATGGCTTCTACTCGTCGGAATACTATCCGGATCAACTTTGTAGGGATACCTCCTAAGCTTAAGGAATTAGTCTCTCAAGTTTCTGAAAGATCCCAGTTCATCAAGAAGCATGGTCACCTACTTGACTTGGTTACTTCATGATTTGATGAAGACATGATGAGTGTCCTGTTTCAGTTCTTTGATCCTAAACATCACTGTTTCACATTCCCAAACTATCAATTGGTTCCTACAATGGAAGAATTCTCCAAGCTTCTGGGTATACCTATCCTTGATCAGAAACCTTTCACAGGTTTGGAAAGAGAGCCTAAACCTAAAGTCATTGATGCAGCCCTACATTTGAAGAAATCAGATATTGTCCTAGAAACGAGGAGTGGAGTTAAGGGTATTCTTGCTAAGGTGTTGATAGAGAAGGCTCAAGTGTTCTTGAAAGCTATGAGCTATGATGCTTTTGAGGAGATCTTAGCTTTGTTGATTTATGGCTTAGTATTGTTCCCCAATCCAGATCAGTTCATAGACGTTCACGCCATCAACATATTCCTGACTCACAACCCAGTGCCTACATTGCTTGGAGACATCCTACATTCTCTTCATACTCGTACTACGAAGGCACGAGGAACTCTGATGTGTTGCATACCTCTATTGTCTAGGTGGTTTATTTCTCACCTTCCTCGATCAATGATGAAGAATGAACAAGGGTTCAGATGGTCCAAGAGAATCATGTCACTCTCTCATTCAGATATTCATTGGTGCTCTAGATCTATGGAGAATGTTACTATCATTGACCATTGTGGGGAGTTCTCTAATGTGCCACTTCTAGGCATAAGAGGGGGCATTACTTACAACCCTTCCTTAGCTTTACGACAGTTTGGTTACGCTCGGAGTGATGGTCCTCATGACATGTTGATTCAGGGTATTGTGTTTGACTACGACAACGATCTTCAAGGTTACCGTCAAAGGTTCATACGAGCATGGGGAAAAGTGAACAAGGTTGACAGCAAGACTCTGGAGCCTAAGTACACTATTCCTATGGAAGCTTATCTCATATGGGTCCGATCTCGTGCTCAGACTCTTATGATACCATACCCTGTCATCCTGCCAGTTACTATGGAGCCTGTTGCTGAAGGAGATACTTCTTATACCATCCTTCATCCAGACATGCCCACTGACATGGAAGACTTACAGAGGTCCTGGATCCAGTTGAAGGAGCAAAGGGATACTTTTGAGACTCATTACAAAGCAAGTCAAGAAAGAATCCTGGAGCTAACAAAGCAACTTCACGAGGAGCGGAATCTCAACTCATACCTCAACACAAAGAGGAAACGTCCATGGGAGACTTAAAACCCCATTTTTTGTACTTATTTCATTTTTATTGTAAGCCCAAAGGGCAAACAAATTTATTACTAATAAAAGTTTACTTTTTGGTTGTTTAAACAAATTTAAATCCTGCGGTCCTTGAAAACATTGCATACGCATTTATACACCATATCATTGCATCACAAGTTTCTTATGTACAGGTATCTTATCTTCTCGCTGTTTATTTCAGCAGAAATGGCTCTTGAACAAACAGTCAAAGATCTCCAGGCACAGAATGCACAATTTCAAGAGCTGATCCTGAACTTGTCCAAGGAACAGGATGAATTAAAGACACTGCTGGCCAAGAAGACTAAGAAGACTAGAAGGTCAGGAGGCCTTATCAACATGGGAAGAAGGTTCAGAGGTCCTGTCAAGACCAAGGAACAGGTTGAAGATTATGAGTCTGAAGAGTCTGAGAAAGAGGGAGGCAGTCTCCATAATACTATGGGGGATTCTGATTCTGAAGCAAATTACTATCACGATCCTAATGAAGAAAAGTTCAAGATGCTGGTGGATAGAATGGATGCTATGGAATTGCAAAAGTCTTCTGGGCTGGATTTTGAAGACCTGAGTTTGATATCTGGAGTGGTTATACCCATTGGTTTCAAGGTTCCTGCTTTTGTAGTATATGATGGTGTTTCGTGTCCCAAGCTGCATCTAAGGTCTTATGTCCGGAGGATCCAACCCCATACTGCTGATAAGAAGTTATGGATCCATTTCTTCTAAGAGAGTTTATCTGAAGCTCAATTGGAATGGTACTATCAGTTGGAGAGTGTCAACATCCGTGATTGGAATGATCTTGCTGAGGCCTTCTATAGGCAATACCAATACAATGCTGATCTGGCACCTACTCGCATGCAACTCCAAAGCATGTCTATGGGTGCTAAAGAGAATTTCAAGGAGTATGCCCAGAAGTGGAGAGACTTGGTTGGAAGAGTACAACCTCCTCTAACTGACAGGGAGTTGGTGGATATATTCATGAGTACGCTGAATGGTCCTTTTTATAGTCATCTCATTGGAAGCTCATCATCTGGCTTCACTGAGTTGATAATGATAGGGGAGCGTGTAGAAAGTGGTATAAGGAGTGGCAAGATACAAGTGGGTGCTTCTTCATCAAGTACTGCAAAGAAGCCCCCTAGTGGGAAGAAAGAGTCAAATGTTGTTTAGGGTCAACCTGATCGTAATAGGAGGCATCAATTTGTGAGTGCAGTTCACATCTCCAATCCTACTCCTGCAGCACCAGAGCCACTACGGGCAATCAGCAGAGGCCTAGAAGATAGTTCACCAAGATCAACATGTCACTGGCCCAAGCCTTGCAACATTTTTTGAAAGGGGAACTCATTACTTTTAAGGACCCTCCTCAGAATCCTAATGTTACCTCTCCCAGGTATAATCCTAATGCACGGTGTGCATATCGTTCTAATTGTCAGGGACATGATACCAATAATTGCTGGATATTGAAGAACAAGATTCAGGATATGATTGATGCTGGAGAAATTGAGTTTGACCCTCCTGGTACTCCAAATGTAATTACTTCTCCCATGCCAAATCATGAGAAGACTGTCAATGCCATTGATGAAGTTTCACATATTTCCTCAGTTACAGATGTGACTACACCATTATCTGTTATCAAGAAGAAGTTGGTACAAGCTGGGTTCTTTCCAGGTTGTAATGAAGATTGCTTTTTATTGTGCTTATAAACCTGATAGCTGCTGGAAGTTGAAGGATGGTATTCAACGCCTCATGGACAATTACACTATATTATTCGAGAGGACACCTTCTGTGGAGAGTATGGTTGAACATATAACTCAAGGTGCGAAAGTTGAAGAGGTGGATATGGTTGATAAAGTGCCAGTAAGAATTACTTCCAAGGGCCCTGTCAAGATCACTCATAAGGGTCCAATCAAGATTACTGTTGAAGGCCCTGTGAGGACTGTTGCTGAAGCTAGGGTTGCACCTATGATTATTACCACTCCTGGTCCTATTCCGTATACTTCTGATAAAGTTGTACCTTGGCATTACGGTTCTGATGTTTATATTCATGGTGTTAAGCAAGAACCCTTAGCTGATACACCTGTTGCTGATGAAAACATTGATGTTGATAATATTGCTGGATCTAGCAAGATCACGAGAAGTGGAAGAATTTTCTCTCCTCCGGCTACCTCCAAGAATACAGTTACTCCAACTACTGCGACAAATACTGATGCCCGGGGCAAAGGTCCTGTTATTGAACCTGTGCAAGCTGATGCACCAACTGCTGATGATCTTTCTAAGCAGATGGAAGAAGTATTGATGATCATCCGCAAGAGTGATTATGATATTGTTGATCAATTGGGGCATACTCCATCCAAGATTTCCATGTTGTCTTTATTGTTGTGTTCTGAGGCTCACGCTAAAGCCTTGATTAAATTCTTGAAGACTGCTCATGTACCAAATGAGATTTCTGTAGATCAGTTTGAAAATTGTGTTGCACACTTGACCTATGATAATGGGTTAGGTTTCTCCGATGCTGACTTAACTCATGCCAAAAGAAATCGTAACAGAGCTTTACATATCTCTATTGAATGTAGGGGAACTACCCTGTCTCATGTGTTGATAGACAATGGTTCTTCACTGAATGTACTTCCCAAAGAGGTTCTGAACAAGCTTAGTCCTGAAGATGCTGTGTTGAGACCAAGTAATATAGTGGTGAAGGCTTTTGATGGTTCGAGAAGAGTGGTGCACGGAGAAATAGATCTCCCAATCAAAGTAGGTTCTCAGGTCTTCAATTCAACCTTCTATGTAATGGATATTCGTCCGTCGTACTCTTGTTTGCCTGGGCGCCCCTGGATCCATGGGGAAGGTGCTGTGAGCTCCACTTTACATCAGAAGTTAAGATATCCAATGAAGGGAAAGGTCGTTACTGTTTACGGAGAGGAAGAGTATATAGTCAGTCATGTAAATACTTTCAAGTATCTGAAAGTGGAAGGTGAATATGTTGAAACTCCCTGTCAGACGTTTGAAATAGTTCCTTGGGTTGTTCCTAATGTTGAAGCTCCTCCTGTTGTCAAAAGAGTTCCTGTGGTCACCAGAGTACCTCCTACAATGGCCTCCCTCAAAGATGCTAGAGCTGTGGTTGATGAAGGTGGTTGTACTATTTGGGGTCAGCTTCCTGACATTCCTTACAAGTCTGACAAGTTTGGTTTGGGTTTCACTGCAGAGTCCCAGAAGGCTGTTCGTCGTGCTTGTGCTGTTCGTATCACCAATCAAGGGATTATGAAAGATCAGATCAATGCCGTGGGTGACTATGATGAAGACTACAACCTGGATGCTTGGATATTCCCTACTGTGGGTGATGGGCTCAATAATTGGAAGGCTAAAGATGTTATTCCTATCTCCTTTAGTCAGGAGTAAATACTATTACTGTGTTGTTTTTTTAAGTTTGTAATTTTTGAACAATTAATATCTTAAGCCTTGTGCCTTACCCAGGGCACAATGGTATGCTTGTTACGGGATGTCATTTCATTTGCATACTTCATTCAATAAAAATCAGTGGACGTTTCATTTTCGTAAATATTGTGTTCCTTGTCTTTCTTTTGTTTTATTTTTCTTTACCAGCTATGTGTTCTTACACACACCCACATCACTAAAATGCAGATCCTCATCCACTCTGGATCCTGTTGATAACGGTTCTACTATTACCAATTATAATTTCGAGAATCCGATCTATCAAGCTGAAGTTGGAAATGAGGACGATTGTGAAGTACCTGTAGAGCTTGCTAGGTTGTTACAACAAGAAGAGAAAGTTATACAGCCACATGAAGAGCCAATCGAAGTTGTGAATCTGGGAACTGAAGAAAACAGGAAAGAGGTCAAGATAGGGGCTGAATTAGAGGATGGTGTTAAGAGCAGGTTGATTCAAATGTTACATGATTATGTGGAGATCTTTGCTTGGTACTATGAAGATATGCCAGGGTTGGATACAGACATTGTGGTTCACCGTTTACCGGTAAAAGAAGATTGTCGTCCAAAGAAGCAGAAGGTTCGTCGCATGCGTCCTGAAATGTCAGAGAAGATTATAGCAGAGGTGATGAAACAGTTTGATGCAGGGTTCTTAGTTGTGACTTCTTATCCTCAATGGGTTGCAAATGTGGTACCGGTACCTAAGAAAGATGGTAAGGTACGTATGTGTGTAGATTACAGGGATTTGAACAAGGCTAGCCCCAAAGATGACTTTCCACTTCCTCATATTGATGTTTTGGTAGACAACACTGCTCAACATAAGGTATTCTCTTTCATGGATGGTTTCTCTAGTTACAATCAAATCAAGATGGCACCTGAAGATATGGAGAAGACAACATTTGTTACACAGTGGGCACCTTTTGCTATAAAGTGATGCCATTTGGTTTGAAGAATGCTGGGGCAACATATCAGCATGCTATGGTGGCTTTGTTTCACGATATGATTCATCATGAGATAGAGGTATATGTGGATGATATGATAGCCAGGTCCTAGAATGAAGAGCAACATCTTGATCATCTACATAAGTTGTTTGAGAGGTTGAAGAAATACAAGTTGAGATTGAACCCAAACAAGTGTACTTTTGGAGTTAGATCTGGTAAACTCCTGGGTTTCATTGTCAGTGGAAAAGGTATTGAAGTGGATCCTGCTAAAGTAAAAGCTATACAAGAGATGCCAGCTCCCCGTACTGAGAAGGAAGTCAGAGGTTTCTTGGGACGATTGAATTACATTGCAAGATTTATTTCCCAATTAACTGCTACCTGTGAGCCAATCTTCAAGTTGTTGAAGAAAGATCAGGTAATGGAGTGGAATGACGAGTGCCAGACTGCCTTTGATTAAATCAAGAAATATCTTCTAGAAGCTCCAATTTTGATGCCACCAGTTGATGGAAGACCCTTGATTATGTACTTAACAGTGTTAGACAACTCAATGGGGTATGTATTGGGGCAACATGACGAGTCTGGTTGAAAAGAGCAGGCAATATACTACCTTAGCAAAAAGTTTACCGACTGTGAAACAAGATACTCATTGCTCGAGAAAACTTGATGCGCTTTGGCATGGGCTGCTCGCCGACTAAGACAGTATATGTTGACTCATACTACCTTATTGATTTCGAAGATGGATCCAATCAAGTACATATTCGAGAAACCTGCTCTCTTCGGACGAATAGCAAGATGGCAAATGATTTTAACAGAATATGATATACAATATACTACTCAGAAGGCCATTAAGGGTAGTGTGGTAGCTGGTCATTTGGCTCATCAAGAAGTGGATGATTATCAACCAATGAGTTTTGAGTTCCCTAATGAAGACATTATGATTATTACCAAAGAACCTGGACAATATGACGGACCTGAACAAGGATCCCGATGGACTATGGATTTTGATGGAGCTTCTAATGCACTTGGCAATGGTGTTGGTGTTGTGATCATTTCCCCTGAAGGTTGTCATACCCCGATTACTGCAAGACTTTGTTTCTATTGTACCAATAACATGGCTGAGTATGAGGCATGTATCCTGGGCATCAAAGCTGCCATTGATATGAAGATTCAGTTCCTGGACGTATATGGAGATTCAGCCCTGGTAGTAAGTCAGATCAAAGGAGATTGGGATACCAAGCATGATAATCTCATTCCTTACAAAGAGCATGTGTTGTCTTTGATCCCATATTTTAAAGAAGTTACCTTTGGACATATTCCACGAAGAGAAAATCAGTTAGCAGATGCACTAGCCACCATGGCATCTATGTTTGAGATTAGTTGGGATGATGAAGCTACCAAGATTACTATTGATAGATTTGAGAAGCATGCATACTGCAATGAGATTGACACTGAAGAAGCAGAAGAGAAGCCTTAGTTCTATGAAGTGAAAAGATATCTTGAAACTCAGGAGTTCCCTGAAGAGGCATCTGTCAAAGATAAGAAGTTTCTGAGGAGGTTTTCTGCTAAGTTCTTCTTGAATAATGGAATTTTGTACAAGCGCAATCACGATTCAACTTTGCTTCGTTGTGTGGATAAGAAGGAAGCAACAGAGATTATGGAAGATATGCATGATGGGATTTTTGGCACTCATTCTAGTGGTCATACCATGGCAAAGAAAATATTGAGAGCAGGTTATTATTGGTCTACCATGGAAGCTGACTGCTATCAACATTCCAGAACGTGTCACAAGTGTCAAATCTATGCTGACAAAGTACATGTACCTCCATCACCATTGAATATGTTGACTGCTCCTTGGCCTTTTGCCATGTGGGGCATTGATATGATTGGTGAGATCAAGCCTACTGCTTCTAACGGGCATCGTTTCATCCTGGTTGCTATTGATTACTTTACTAAATGGGTGGAGGCAGCTTCATTTGCATCTGTTACCAAGAATGTTGTGGCTCGATTCATTAAGAATAATCTTATATGTAGGTATGGTATCCCCTAAAGGATTATTACTGATAATGGCTATAATCTGAACAACACTATGATTACTGATCTCTGCACACAGTTCAAGATTAAGCATCACAACTCTTCTCCGTATCATCCAAAGATGAATGGGGCAGTAGAAGCTGCTAACAAGAACATCAAGAAGATTCTACAGAAGATGACTGTCACTTATAAGGATTGGCATGAGATGTTACCATTTTCTCTTCATGGTTATCGTACTACAATACGTACTTCAACAGGGGCAACCCCATTCTCCTTAGTCTATAGTATGGAAGCAGTTTTTCCCATTGAAGTTCAGATACCCTCCCTAAGAATCATGAAGGATGTAGGCGTGATGAAGATGAGTGGATTCAGACTCGACTTGACCAGATAAATTTGATTGATGAGAAGAGGTTAGCAGCTGTGTGTCATGGTCAGATGTACCAGAAACTAATGATCAAAGCTTTCAATAAGAAGGTTAAGCCAAAGGTATATCAGGCTGGTGACTTGGTAATCAAGCGTATCATATTACCACAGGGTGATCCTAGGGGCAAGTGGACTCCTACATATGAAGGACAATTTGTAGTCAAAACAGTATTCTTAGGAGGTTCCATGATGCTTACTACTATGGATGGTGAAGACTTCCCACAGCCTGTAAACGCAGACATAGTTAAAAAATACTACGCATAAAAAGAGACCCGCTAGGTTGACTGGCCTAGGCAAAAATAAGGGCATCCCGGCGAACCAAAAGGGTTCGGGCAAAAATTAGGGATATATATCTTAAAAAAAATGTACACCCGGCAAGTCGAAAACCTGAAAAGGCGGCTTGGGCAAAAAAGGGTATCCCGGTGGATTGAAAACCTGAAAGGGCAATCCAGCCAAAAGTTAGGGATTAAAGCGTATGACTATGTCTCGTTGGGTCACCCATGTAAATCCAACCAGTTGTGCTACCTAACTCAAGCTCGAACAGATAAAGCTCAATCCAATCGTTTCTGTCTCAACAGCAGAAGATGAGATACTTGAAGATAATGGCAATAGTAGAATTGAAACTCAATAGGATTATTTCCCACATAGCTGATTTTCTTTGTTTTGTAAAACTTTTATGACAAATTCCTCTTACTAGGATTTATGTCTCCTTGTACAAACTTGCCTATGTATAGGTCACTTTGTGATATAAATAAAATTTCATCTTTGAATCCATATTTACTTTTACCCTATTTACATAAGCGAAACGTCCATTGGTTGTGTTTGAATGTATGTATGCTTTTGAATATGATTGATGTTTACCAGAAATGCATAAAATGCTTGAATATGATTGATGTTTATCAAAAATGCATAAAAATGAAGTAATAGTATTTACTAAGGACAAACGAGGGAAAGTAGTACAATGAAGCTTCGCCGGTTCATCCCCACAAGACAACTACAAATTCCCAGTATAGCAAATCTTCAAGTTACATCTCCCCTTTAATTTATGTCCATCTCTTTTATCCTCAGTCGGGATACTCGGGAACTTATTCCTTCAATAGAAGTACGACGGACAAATACGGGAGGTTATGAATATTATACTATCAAACAAGACGGGAACAAGTTCCTCATATTCTTCAGCAACGAATCGGGATTTATTTTCCCTAGCCAGTAGTTGTTATACAAAGATTCTCAGACGCTTCGGGTTGCATGATTCATACATACATCATTTACATTGTACCATAACATATCCATAAATACATAATACATTTACTTAGGTGCATCATACTATACATGCATACATATTGCATAAACTAGCCTTTTCCTTGTAGGATGGTTATATGCAGATAAAACAGCATCAACTATTCACAACAGGTCAGAAATGATCCATACATTACTCAAGATGTCCTCGGAGAGTAGGCAAACGGTCTGTAAGAAGATCCATTCCCTAATCCAGGATACTTCTAGAAGATTTCATCTATCTGGTCTTGAATAGCAGGCAAACGGTATATACAAAGATCCATTCCCTGGTTCAAGATATTTTTCAGAAGAACTAATCCTGACGTTCTTTTGGCCCTTGAATATCAGGCAAACGGTCTATACAAAGATCCATTCCCTGGTTCAAGATATTTTCCAGAAGAACTAATCCTGACGTTCTTTTGGCCCTTGAATAGCAGGCAAACGATCCGTACAAAGATCCATTCCCTGGTTCAAGTTATTTTTCAGAAGAACTAATCCTGACGTTCTTTTGGCCTTTGAATAGCAGGCAAACGATCTGTACAAAGATCCATTCCCTGGTTCAAGATATTATTCAGAAGAACTAATCCTGACGTTCTTTTGACCTTGGAGAGTAGGCAAACGATTTGTAAGAAGATCCATTCCCTAATCCAAGATACTTCCAGAAGAGATAATTGCCACGAAGATTTATTTCTACTGGTCCATTCAACAATTCAAACTATGTTGCATAAACGATTCATAGACGGCCTATACGAAGACCTAATACTGATATCCAGTATCAACATAAAGACATCATCACATTCTGATACTTTAGATGGCATCTCCAAGCCCATCTCCAGATGGCATCTCTAAGCCCATCTCCAATTCTTCCAAGTGGCATCTTCAAGCCCACTCAAGCATATACAACTAATCATCAGTGTTACTCTACGCACCGGCGAGTTCAAATTTTTGGGCTTTGGTGTTCAATCCCCTTCAACCTTCCAGGTCACGAATGGCACATATACCAATCTAACCCCTCAGGTTTCAGAAAATTGAACAGGGGAAGCTGTTGCACCCCAAAATTTGCCCTCCACAAGACAAAACATTGTGTACTAAGAGGTTCACAGGGTTCACAAGGTTCACAAGACATCTCATGAGGTTCATAAGGTTCACAAGGTTCACAATTAGTCAGAAAGTTTGGCAATTTCCTCAGACAATGCATCCTCCTAAGCAATGCATCTTAAACTAGGGTTTTGACATTCATCAGGCTAAGTGGACTTCCAAGACTTCAAGTGAACTTCATAGTATCCTATATGTGTTCAAGAATCCCCATTTCAAGTTTCAAGACTTTCCCAAAAGATATGCTCAGTCAGATGATCAGATAGGTTAAAATTAGTCAAAGTAGTTAAAAAGTCAAACTGAGGTCAACTGTGGTCAAACCAAAGTCAAACTTCATGATTGTTTGCCAACATCAAGTATATGAGGTAAACTTCATCATTTGATCATGGGTTGATTATGATTCATCAAGGAGATTTCATATCATCAAGAATCAGGAGTTTCTAAATTAGGGTTTTCACAGGAAAAGTCAACTGAACTTTGGCCAGCCATAACTTTCACACACTTCATCAAAATTTTTCCATCCAAAGCTCATTTTGAAGGAAATTTAATTCTCTACAACTTTGTGTCTCACAAGCCAAGCCCAAAAATGCTTAATTTGGAAGGTATGAGCTAAGACATTATAGGTCCTTTTAAAAGTCAACAAAAAGTCAACAACTTCAAAAGAGCATAACTTGAGAATGGTAAAAGATATGGACATGAGACCAAATAGGTTGGTTAGAGGACTCTTTAAGCTTTCCAAAATGTCCAAGAACACCTTCATAGCATTAAAATTAAAGGATTTGTGCCCTTGCAAAGTTGGGAAATTTTTGAGAGGTTTATGAAGTAAATGGGGTCTTAGAACCATAATTCTTCAAATGGGCTGACTTTTTTGTTATCCAATTAGTTCCATGACATCATGCACGAAATTAAATTAATATTTTCATAACTTTATTCATTTTATTTTTATTTATTATGATTTTTTATATTAAAAGTCATTTTAAATTCAAATAAAATATAAAATAATGGAGATTTAAATTGATTTGGTTTCTAGAAAGTCTTAAAATATATTTAGACTTGATTGATACAAGAATTATGAAGATCATCCTAAAATAGCAAGCTTATATCAAGATATTTCAAGTTTTTAAGTCAAATCTTTTTCAATCTCAAACTATCCAAATATCCAAAGTTTTGTGCAATTTTTTTTGACCTAATTCATTGTACCATATATATACAACACAAGGACAAGTACTATTGACGAATTGGCAGCCTCCAAAGTCATCTTCAAACTTCACAAAATCCATCCAAAACTCAAATTCGGATTTCTCATTACAAGGTGTTTAAAGGTATTTTAAGAACACATGAAGGATCTTTGGACATCCCTAAACCTATTCCAGCTCTCAAAAACACATGAATCATGCTCATATCCTTAACCCGAATGCACATTGTTCATATTTTGATTTTTTTTCGATTTGAGTTATTTATGCAATGATAATGAAAACTAACTATTGATTTTTGTTTGTTATGAAGTTTAGAAGCTTTCTGGATGGTTTAATTTGACTTTTATGGACTATAGCAAAATCCACCATTGTTAGGGTGTGATATTCAAATTCGGGAACTTAGTACTTAGGGCATCTAAATGAGTTCTAAGAACATGGTCGTGACGCATAAGCTTCATGTAATTGATCTGGGTTTCGAATTTGTATTAATATTGTGGTTTGATTGATGTTTCGAAAACATAGTTTCTGATTCATGAATGCACAGGTAAATTCGCAGGAAAGGGCGTATGAAAATTCGCAGGAAATTTGAATGAGGAAGATGAAGTTGCGCGCCAAAGTCCAATTTCAAATTCTAACATTATATTTTATTTTATTGTTGCTATATATATTTCAAACGAGCGCGTAGCTCAGTTGGTTTTGGACATAAGCGTTTGAGGTCAAGGACCAGGGTTCGATCCCTTGGTTGTTCTTTTTTTGTTTAAAAGTTCATTTGTTAACAGGTTTATTATATTATCATTATGGGTCATTCAATAGGCATGCAGCACACGCAGCCCAGTTGGTGAATTGCTGGTGGTGGATGCTGGGAGACCTGGGTTCGACCCCAGGCTCCAGCAGGTAAGTTTTGTTCATTTTTTTTATTATTTCACTAATTGTTTATATTTTAATATATATATATAATTAATTGAATTAATATTATTCAAGAATAATTAACATTATTCAAATTCTTTCTTTAATAAATAAAAAACCAATAATTTTCATAATTTCATAATTTATGTTTTTTTTTTCATTTGTAAATGAATTAATTAATATTTTGAATATATAAACCCTAGTTTTATTTTCTAATAATCCTAACCCTAATATTTTTTAAAACCCTAATTTATTTTCTAAATTCTAAAAACTCTAATTTCTTTTAAAACTTTAATTTCTTATTTTAATTATTCTTGTTTAATTATACTTAGTAAATAATTCTAAATTAAATCATTAATCATATTTATTTTGTAAATAAATTTATTATTATTATCTTTATTATTTTATTTTCATATCAAAAAATTATTAAAAAAAATGTTTGTTTAATTTTAATTATCATGTATATATTATTTTGTACTAACCTTTTCTTCTTATTATTATTGTTTTATCACTAACCATTTTATTTTAATTGTTTATTATATAATTATTATTTAATTTGCTTTTATTATAATGTAACTGTACAAGCCATGTAATAGTTGTAGTATTTTTATTGTTTATTTATTTCTAAATTGCTATGGTTAGTAAAATAGGGAGTGATAATATGTTTGCTTTTAAAATCAATTTTGAATCACTAATTTAATAAGATAAATATACGAACCTATACACGCACACACGTAAGTCGATCTTTGATCGCCATCTCACTTCTTAAGGATACCTCTCATGTTGCCTAAATAAAAAGGTCAAGTAAGGTGTATAAAGCAATGTCCCTTCTTCTAAAAATATCATCAAGTCCCTTTACGATTATAAGATCAAGTCCCTTTGAATGTTGCCTTCGTGAATGTTCTTGTCCCTTTCGAATAAGAGATGATAAGTCCCTTCGAATTGCTAAGACACCTTACAGTTGCCTAATCACAGATGACCCTTCACATGTCCCATACAACATCCAAGGTAATGACTACCCATTCCTTAATAATAGGGATAGTCTTACCATTGAAAGAACATTTAAGAACAGTAAAGATTCAAATTAGGGTAGGTTCCTCTTAAGTAACTTGCTCACTCATTCAAAAAAATTTCATAAACACTTCACATTTTCAAACAATTTTCAATACAAAGTCTTTATATATATCCGTACATGGATCATTATAAAGTACTTAAGAAAATTTTTAATCACACACTACATTTCTCAAAACAATTTAAAGTGAGCTAAGTAACTAAGAGCCCATGGATAACCATGGATGTAAAGGGTGCTAACACCTTCCCTTTACATAACCTACCCCCCGAACCCAAAAATCTTTTAAGGTCTTTCCTGTTCTTTTATGTCCTTTCCTTTTGGATAAAATAAAAGTCGGTGGCGACTCTTGCTATCCGCAACATTTAACTAAAGTCAGTTCTCCCACCGTGTTACAGAACTGGCGACTCTGCTGGGGATTTAATAAAAGAGGGGTACCCTTAGGAATTAGATCACTTTAAAATTGTTTGCCTTGTTTGCTTTATACTTACTTGTTGGGTGCTCTTATGGGTGAAAGATCCTAACCCGGATCTAGTGTACCTTAGGTAAATGGCAATATACCAAGGAAACTGTACGGCGTATACCGATATGGTTGATCTGGTGGCCATAGTTAGTGTGACTTCTTGGTTGGTGCTTATGTTCCTTAAGTCAAGTTGAGGATAATATGAGGCTACCATATGTTGTCAATGCACTAACTAACTTTTAGAACCCTAGTTATTCCATCTTGGCCTTTAGAAAAGTAGTGAGATAACCGGCTTTGGTGAAGACTGAAGTTGGTTGATACTCGATACTATGCTCATTGAGATTCTAAACTTGGAGGGTTTTGGTTGGCAAGTAAGTTGCCTACTGAACAACCACCCTTGTGAAGGATCAATGATATTGAGATCCCTTAGAACCCGGTTACTTTTGTAGGACAGGATGAACCATCTAACTTCAGGGGAGGGTACTTACCTTTAAACCTCATGCAAGCCTTCAAACCTAGGGCTATTGTGTGACTTGTTTGTGTGTGCCACATATTTGTGATTGAGCATAACATCATAGCATCATCATGCATCATAAGCATAGCATTTTCACTAACCATTTCAAGGACCAAAGGATTTATCTTTATTCTTTGTTGCAGGTCATGGCTTCTACTCGTCGGAATACTATCTGGATCAACTTTGTAGGGATACCTCCTAAGCTTAAGGAATTAGTCTCTCAAGTTTTTGAAAGATCCCAGTTCATCAAGAAGCATGGTCACCTACTTGACTTGGTTACTTTAGGATTTGATGAAGACATGATGAGTGTCCTGTTTCAGTTCTTTGATCCTAAACATCACTGTTTCACATTCCCAGACTATCAATTGGTTCCTACAATGGAAGAATTCTCCAAGCTTCTGGGTATACCTATCCTTGATCAGAAACCTTTCACAGGCTTGGAAAGAGAGCCTAAACCCAAAGTCATTGTTGCAGCCCTACATTTGAAGAAATCAGATATTGTCCTAGAAACGAGGAGTGGAGTTAAGGGTATTCTTGCTAAGGTGTTGATAGAGAAGGCTCAAGTGTTCTTGAAAGCTATGAGCTATGATGCTTTTGAGGAGATCTTAGCCTTGTTGATTTATGGCTTAGTATTGTTCCCCAATCCAGATCAGTTCATAGACGTTCACGCCATCAACATATTCCTGACTCACAACCCAGTGCCTACATTGCTTGGAGACATCCTACATTCTCTTCATACTCGTACTACGAAGGCACGAGGAACTCTGATGTGTTGCATACCTCTATTGTCTAGGTGGTTTATTTCTCACCTTTCTCGATCAGTGATGAAGAATGAATAAGGGTTCAGATGGTCCAAGAGAATCATGTCACTCTCTCATTCAGATATTCATTGGTGCTCTTGATCTATGGAGAATGTTACTATCATTGACCGTTGTGGGGAGTTCTCTAATGTGCCACTTCTAGGCATAAGAGGGGCATTACTTACAACCCTTCCTTAGCTTTACGACAGTTTGGTTACGCTCGGAGTGATGGTCCTCATGACATGTTGATTCAGGGTATTGTGTTTGACTACGACAACGATCTTCAAGGTTACCGTCAAAGGTTCATACGAGCATGGGGAAAAGTGAACAAGGTTGACAGCAAGACTCTGGAGCCTAAGTACACTATTCCTATGGAAGCTTATCTCATATGGTTCCGATCTCGTGCTCAGACTCTTATGATACCATACCCTGCCATCCTACCAGTTACTATGGAGCCTGTTGCTGAAGGAGATACTTCTTATACCATCCTTCATCCAGACATGCCCACTGACATGGAAGACTTACAGAGGTCCTGGATCCAGTTGAAGGAGCAAAGGGATACTTTTGAGACTCATTACAAAGCAAGTCAAGAAAGAATCCTGGAGCTAACAAAGCAACTACACGAGGAGCGGAATCTCAACTCATACCTCAACACAAAGAGGAAACGTCCATGGGAGACTTAAAACCCCATTTTTTGTACTTATTTCATTTTTATTGTAAGCCCAAAGGGCAAACAAATTTATTACTAATAAAAGTTTACTTTTTGGTTGTTTAAACAAATTTAAATCCTGCGGTCCTTGAAAACATTGCATACGCATTTATACACCATATCATTGCATCACAGGTTTCTTATGTACAGGTATCTTATCTTCTCGCTGTTTATTTCAGCAGAAATGGCTCTTGAACAAACAGTCAAAGATCTCCAGGCACAGAATGCACAATTTCAAGAGTTGTTCCTGAACTTGTCCAAGGAACAGGATGAATTAAAGACACTGCTGGCCAAGAAGACTAAGAAGACTAAGAAGACTAGAAGGTCAGGAGGCCTTATCAACATGGGAAGAAGGTTCAGAGGTCCTGTCAAGACCAAGGAACAGGTTGAAGATTATGAGTCTGAAGAGTCTGAGAAAGAGGAAGGCAGTCTCCATAATACTATGGGGGATCCTGATTCCGAAGCAAATTACTATCACGATCCTAATGAAGATAAGTTCAAGATGCTGGTGGATAGAATGGATGCTATGGAATTGCAAAAGTCTTCTGGGCTGGATTTTGAAGACCTGAGTTTGATATCTGGAGTGGTTATACCCATTGGTTTCAAGGTTCCTACTTTTGTAGTATATGATGGTGTTTCGTGTCCCAAGCTGCATCTAAGGTCTTATGTCCGGAGGATCCAACCCCATACTGCTGATAAGAAGTTATGGATCCATTTCTTCCAAGAGAGTTTGTCTGAAGCTCAATTGGAATGGTACTATTAGTTGGAGAGTGACAACATCCGTGATTGGAATGATCTTGCTGAGGCCTTCTATAGGCAATACCAATACAATGCTGATCTGGCACCTACTCGCATGCAACTCCAAAGCATGTCTATGGGTGCTAAAGAGAATTTCAAGGAGTATGCCCTGAAGTGGAGAGACTTGGCTGGAAGAGTACAACCTCCTCTAACTGACAAGGATTTGGTGGATATGTTCATGAGTACGCTGAATGGTCCTTTTTATAGTCATCTCATTGGAAGCTCATCATCTGGCTTCACTGAGTTGATAATGATAGGGGAGCGTGTAGAAAGTGGTATAAGGAGTGGCAAGATACAAGTGGGTGCTTCTTCATCAAGTACTGCAAAGAAGCCCCCTAGTGGGAAGAAACAATCAAATGTTGTTTAGGGTCAACCTGATCGTAATAGGAGGCATCAATCTGTGAGTGCAGTTCACATCTCTAATCCTACTCCTGCAGCACCAGAGCCACCACAGGGCAATCAGCAGAGGCCTAGAAGACAGTTCACCAAGATCAACATGTCACTGGCCCAAGCCTTGCAACATTTGTTGAAAGGGGAACTCATTACTTTGAAGGACCCTCCTCAGAATCCTAATGTTACCTCTCCCAGGTATAATCCTAATGCACGGTGTGCATATCATTCTAATTGTCAGGGACATTATACCAATAATTGCTGGATATTGAAGAACAAGATTCAGGATATGATTGATGCTGGAGAAATTGAGTTTGACCCTCCTGGTACTCCAAATGTAATTACTGCTCCCATGCCAAATCATGAGAAGACTGTCAATGCCATTGATGAAGTTTCACATATTTCCTCAGTTGAAGATGTGACTACACCATTATCTGTTATCAAGAAGAAGTTGGTACAAGCTGGGTTCTTTCCAGGTTGTAATGAAGATTGCTTTTATTGTGCTTATAAACCTGATAGCTGCTGGAAGTTGAAGGATGGTATTCAACGCCTCATGGACAATTACACCATATTATTCGAGAGGACACCTTCTGTGGAGAGTATGGTTGAACATATAACTCAAGGTGCGAAAGTTGAAGAGGTGGATATGGTTGATAAAGTGCCAGTAAGAATTACTTCCAAGGGCCCTGTCAAGATCACTCATAAGGGTCCAATCAAGATTACTGTTGAAGGCCCTGTGAGGACTGTTGCTGAAGCTAGGGTTGCACCTATGATTATTACCACTCCTGGTCCTATTCTGTATACTTCTGATAAAGCTATACCTTGGCATTACGGTTCTGATGTTTATATTCATGGTGTTAAGAAAGAACCCTTAGCTGATACACCTGTTGCTGATGAAAACATTGATGTTGATAATATTGCTGGATCTAGCAAGATCACGAGAAGTGGAAGAATTTTCTTTCCTCCTGCTACCTCCAAGAATACAGTTACTCCAACTACTGCGACAAATACTGATGCCCGGGGCAAAGGTCCTGTTATTGAACATGTGCAAGCTGATGCACCAACTGCTGATGATCTTTCGAAGCAGATGGAAGAAGTATTGAAGATCATTCGCAAGAGTGATTATGATATTGTTGATCAATTGGGGCATACTCCCTCCAAGATTTCCATGTTGTCTTTATTGTTGTGTTATGAGGCTCACGCTAAAGCCTTGATTAAATTCTTGAAGACTGCTCATGTACCAAATGAGATTTCTGTAGATCAGTTTGAAAATTGTGTTGCACACTTGACCTATGATAATGGGTTAGGTTTCTCCGATGCTGACTTAACTCCTGCCAAAAGAAATCATAACAGAGCTTTACATATCTCTATTGAATGTAGGGGCACTACCCTGTCTCATGTGTTGATAGACAATGGTTCTTCACTGAATGTACTTCCCAAAGAGGTTATGAACAAGCTTAGTCCTGAAGATGCTGTGTTGAGACCAAGTAATATAGTGGTGAAGGATTTTGATGGTTCGAAAAGAGTGGTGCATGGAGAAATAGATCTCCCAATCAAAGTAGGTTCTCAGGTCTTCAATTCAACCTTCTATGTAATGGATATTCGTCCGTCGTACTCTTGTTTTCTTGGGCGCCCCTGGATCCATGGGGCAGGTGCTGTGACCTCCACTTTACATCAGAAGTTAAGATATCCAGTGAAGGGAAAGGTCGTTACTGTTTACGGAGAGGAAGAGTATATAGTCAGTCATGTAAATACTTTCAATTATCTGGAAGTGGAAGGTGAATATGTTGAAACTCCCTGTCAGACGTTTGAAATAGTTCCTTGGGTTGTTCCTAATGTTGAAGCTCCTCCTGTTGTCAAAAGAGTTCCTGTGGTCACCAGAGTACCTCCTACAATGAACTCCCTCAAAGATGCTAGAGTTGTGGTTGATGAAGGTGGTTGTACTATTTGGGGTCAGCTTCCTGACATTCCTTACAAGTCTGACAAGTTTGGTTTGGGTTTCACTGCAGAGTCCCAGAAGGCTGTTCGTCGTGCTCGTGCTGTTCGTATCACCAATCAAGGGATTATGAAAGATCAGATCAATTTCGTGGGTGACTATGATGAAGACTACAACCTGGATGTTTGGATATTCCCTACTGTGGGTGATGGGCTCAATAATTGGAAGGCTGAAGAAGTTATTCATATCTCCTTTAGTCAGGAGTAAATACTATTACTGAGTTGTTTTTTTAAGTTTGTAATTTTTGAACAATTAAACTCTTAAGCCTTGTGCCTTACCCGGGGCACAATGGTATGCTTGTTACGGGATGTCATTTCATTTGCATACTTCATTCAATAAAAATTAGTGGACGTTTCGTTTTCGTAAATATTGTGTTCCTTGTCTTTCTTTTGTTTTATTTTTGCTTTACCAGCTATGTGTTCTTACACACACCCACATCACTAAAATGCAGATCCTCATCCACTCTGGATCCTGTTGATAACGGTTCTACTATTGCCAATTATAATTTCGAGAATCTGATCTATCAAGCTGAAGATGGAAATGAGGACGATTGTGAAGTACCTGTAGAGCTTGCAAGGTTGTTACAACAAGAAGAGAAAGTTATACAGCCACATGAAGGGCCAATCGAAGTTGTGAATCTGGGAACTGAAGAAAACAGGAAAGAGGTCAAGATAGGGGCTGAATTAGAGGATGGTGTTAAGAGCAGGTTGATTCAAATGTTACATGATTATGTGGAGATCTTTGCTTGGCCCTATGAAGATATGCCAAGGTTGGATACAGACATTGTGGTTCACTGTTTACCGGTAAAAGAAGATTGTCGTCCAAAGAAGCAGAAGGTTCGTCGCATGCGTCATGAAATGTCAGAGAAGATTAAAGCAGAGGTGATGAAACAGTTTGATGCAGGGTTCTTAGCTGTGACTTCTTATCCTCAATGGGTTGCAAATGTGGTACCGGTACCTAAGAAAGATGGTAAGGTACGTATGTGTGTAGATTACAGGGATTTGAACAAGGCTAGCCCCAAAGATGACTTTCCACTTCCTCATATTGATGTTTTGGTAGACAACACTGCTCAGCATAAGGTATTCTCTTTCATGGATGGTTTCTCTGGTTACAATCAAATCAAGATGGCACCTGAAGATATGGAGAAGATAACATTTGTTACACAGTGGGGCACCTTTTGCTATAAAGTGATGCCATTTGGTTTGAAGAATGCTGGGGCAACATATCAGCGTGTTATGTTGGCTTTGTTTCACGATATGATTCATCATGAGATAGAGTTATATGTGGATGATATGATAGCCAGGTCCCAGAATGAAGAGCAACATCTTGATCATCTGCATAAGTTGTTTGAGAGGTTGAAGAAATACATGTTGAGATTGAACCCAAACAAGTGTACTTTTGGAGTTAGATCTGGTAAACTCTTGGGTTTCATTGTCAGTGGAAAAGGTATTGAAGTGGATCCTGCTAAAGTAAAAGCTATACAAGAGATGCCAGCTCCCCGTACTGAGAAGGAAGTTAGAGGTTTCTTGGGACGATTGAATTACATTGCAAGATTTATTTCCCAATTAACTGCTAACTGTGAGCCAATCTTCAAGTTTTTGAAGAAAGATCAGGTAATGGAGTGGAATGATGAGTGCCAGACTGCCTTTGATGAAATCAAGAAATATCTTCTAGAACCTCCAATTTTGATGCCACCAGTTGATGGAAGACCCTTGATTATGTACTTAACAGTGTTAGACAACTCAATGGGGTGTGTATTGGGGCAACATGACGAGTCTGGTCGAAAAGAGCAGGCAATATACTACCTTAGCAAAAAGTTTACCAACTCTGAAACAAGATACTCACTGCTCGAGAAAACTTGCTGCGCTTTGGCATGGGCTGCTCGCCGACTAAGACAGTATATGTTGACTCATACTACCTTATTGATTTCGAAGATGGATCCAATCAAGTACATATTCGAGAAACCTGCTCTCTCCGGACGAATAGCAAGATGGCAAATGATTTTAACAGAATATGATATACAGTAGTATACTCTGAAGGCCATTAAGGGTAGTGTGGTAGCTGATCATTTGGCTCATCAAGAAGTGGATGATTATCAGTCAATGAGTTTTGAGTTCCCTGATGAAGACATTATGATTATTACCAAAGAACCTGGACAATATGATGGACCTGAACAAGGATCCCGATGGACTATGGTTTTTGATGGAGCTTCTAATGCACTTGGCAATGGTGTTGGTGTTATGATCATTTCCCCTGAAGGTTGTCATACCCCGATTACTTCAAGACTTTGTTTCTATTGTACCAATAACATGGCTGAGTATGAGGCATGTATCCTGGGCATCAAAGCTGCCATTGATATGAAGATTCAGTTCCTGGACGTATATGGAGATTCAGCCCTGGTAGTAAGTCAGATCAAAGGAGATTGGGATACCAAGCATGATAATCTCATTCCTTACAGAGAGCATGTGTTGTCTTTGATCCCATATTTTAAAGAAGTTACCTTTGGACATATTCCACGAAGAGAAAATCAGTTGGAAGATGCACTAGCCACCATGGCATCTATGTTTGAGATTAGCTGGGATGATGAAGCTACCAAGATTACTATTCATAGATTTGAGAAGCCTGCATACTGCAATGAGATTGACACTGAAGAAGCAGAAGAGAAGCCTTGGTTCTATGAAGTGAAAAGATATCTTGAAACTCAGGAGTTCCCTGAAGAGGAATCTGTCAAAGATAAGAAGTTTCTGAGGAGGTTTTCTGCTAAGTTCTTCTTGAATAATGGAATTTTGTACAAGCGCAATCACGATTCAACTTTGCTTCGTTGTGTGGATAAGAAGGAAGCAACAGAGATTATGGAAGATATGCATGATGGGATTTTTGGCACTCATTCTAGTGGTCATACCATGGCAAAGAAAATATTGAGAGCAGGTTATTATTGGTCTACCATGGAAGCTGACTGCTATCAACATTCCAGAACATGTCACAAGTGTCAAATCTATGCTGACAAAGTACATGTACCTCCATCACCATTGAATGTGTTGACTGCTCCTTGGCCTTTTGCCATGTGGGGCATTGATATGATTGGTGAGATCAAGCCTACTGCTTCTAACGGGCATCGTTTCATCCTGGTTGCTATTGATTACTTTACTAAATGGGTGGAGGCAGCTTCATTTGCATCTGTTACCAAGAATGTTGTGGCTCGATTCATTAAGAATAATCTTATATGTAGGTATGGTATCCCTGAAAGGATTATTACTGATAATGGCTCTAATATGAAAAACACTATGATTACTGATCTCTGCACGTAGTTCAAGATTAAGCATCACAACTCTTCTCCGTATCGTCCAAAGATGAATGGGGCAGTAGAAGCTGCTAACAAGAACATCAAGAAGATTCTACAGAAGATGACTGTCACTTATAAGGATTGGCATGAGATGTTACCATTTGCTCTTCATGGTTATCGTACTACAATACGTACTTCAACAGGGGCAACCCCATTCTCCTTAGTCTATGGTATGGAAGCAGTTTTGCCCATTGAAGTTCAGATACCCTCCCTAAGAATCATGAAGGATGCAGGCTTGGATGAAGATGAGTGGATTCAGACTCGACTTGACCAGATAAATTTGATTGATGAGAAGAGGTTAGCAGCTGTGTGTCATGGTCAGATGTACCAGAAACTGATGATCAAAGCTTTCAATAAGAAGGTTAAGCCAAAGGTATATCAGGCTGGTGACTTGGTAATCAAGCGTATCATATTACCATAGGGTGATCCTAGGGGCAAGTGGACTCCTACATATGAAGGACCATTTGTAGTCAAAACAGTATTCTTAAGAGGTGCCATGATGCTTACTACTATGGATAGTGAAGACTTCCCACAGCCTGTAAACGCAGACATAGTTAAAAAATACTACGCATAAAAAGAGACCCGCTAGGTTGACTGGCCTAGGCAAAAATAAGGGCATCCCGGCGAACCAAAAGGGTTCGGGCAAAAATTAGGGATATATATATAAAAAAAATGTACACCCGGCAAGTCGAAAACCTGAAAAGGCGGCTTGGCCAAAAACCGGTGGATTGAAAACCTGAAAGGGAAATCCAGGCAAAAGTTAGGGATTAAAGCGTATGACTATGTCTCGTTGGGTCACCCATGTAACTCCAACCAGTTGTGCTACCTAACTCAAGCTCGAACAGATAAAGCTCAATCCAATTGTTTCTGTCTCAACAGCAGAAGATGAGATACTTGAAGATAATGGCAATAGTAGAATTGAAACTCAATAGGATTATTTCCCACATAGCTGATTTTCTTTGTTTTGTAAAAATTTTATGACAAATTCCTCTTACTAGGATTTCTGTCTCCTTGTACAAACTTTCCTATGTATAGGTCACATTGTGATATAAATAAAATTTCATCTTTGAATCCAGATTTACTTTTACCCTATTTACATAAGCGAAACGTCCATTGGTTGTGTTTGAATGTATGTATGCTTTTGAATATGATTGATGTTTACCAGAAATGCATAAAATGCTTGAATATGATTGATGTTTATCAGAAATGCATAAAAATGCAGTAATAGTATTTACTAAGGACGAACGAGGGAAAGTAGTACAACGAAGCTTCGCCGGTTCGTCCCCACAAGACAACTACAAATCCCCAGTATAGCAAATCTTCAAGTTACATCTCCCCTTTAATTTATGTCCATCTCTTTTATCCTCAGTCGGGATACTCGGGAACTTATTCCTTCAATAGAAGTACGACGAACGAAGACGCGAGGTTATGAATATTATACTATCAAACAAGACGGGAACAAGTTCCTCATATTCTTCAGCAACGAATCGGGATTTATTTTCCCTAGCCAGTAGTTGTTATACAAATATTTTCAGACGCTTCGGGCTGCATGATTCATACATACATCATTTACATTGTACCATAACATATCCATAAATACATAATACATTTACTTAGGTGCATCATACTATACATGCATACATATTGCATAAACTAGCCTTTTCCTTGCAGGATGGTTATATGCAGATAAAACAACATCAACTATTCACAACAGGTCAGAAATGATCCATACATTACTCAAGATGTCCTCGGAGAGTAGGCAAACGGTCTGTAAGAAGATCCATTTCCTAATCCAGGATACGTCCAGAAGATTTCATCTATCTGGTCTTGAATAGCAGGCAAACGGTATATACAAAGATCCATTCCCTGGTTCAAGATATTTTTCAGAAGAACTAATCCTGACGTTCTTTTGGCCCTTGAATATCAGGAAAACGGTCTAAACAAAGATCCATTCCCTGGTTCAAGATATTTTCCAGAAGAACTAATCTTGACGTTCTTTTGGCCCTTGAATAGCAGGCAAACGATCCGTACAAAGATCCATTCCCTGGTTCAAGATATTTTTCAGAAGAACTAATCCTGACGTTCTTTTGGCCTTTGAATAGCAGGCAAACAATCTGTACAAAGATCCATTCCCTGGTTCAAGATATTATTCAGAAGAACTAATCCTGACGTTCTTTTGACCTTGGAGAGTAGGCAAACGGTTTGTAAGAAGATCCATTCCCTAATCCAAGATACTTCCAGAAGAGATAATCGCCACGAAGATTTATTTCTACTGGTCCATTCAACAATTCAAACTATGTTGCATAAACGATTCAGAGACGGCCTATACAAAGACCTAATACTGATATCCAGTATCAATATAAAGACATCATCACATCCTGATACTTTAGATGGCATCTCCAAGCCCATCTCCAGATGGCATCTCTAAGCCCATCTCCAATTCTTCCAAGTGGCATCTTCAAGCCCACTCAAGCATATACAACTAATCATCAGTGTTACTCTACGCACCGGCGAGTGCAAATTTTTGGGCTTTGGTGTTCAATCCCCTTCAACCTTCCAGGTCACGAATGACAGATATACCAATCTAACCCCTCAGGTTTCAGAAAATTGAACAGGGGCAGCTGTTGCACCCCAAAATTTTCCCTCCACAAGACAAAACATTATGTACTAAGAGGTTCACAAGACATCTCATGAGGTTCACAATTAGTCAGAAAGTTTGGCAATTTCCTCAGACAATGCATCCTCCTAAGCAATGCATCTTAAACTAGGGTTTTGACTTTCATCAGGCTAAGTGGACTTCCAAGACTTCAAGTGAACTTCATAGCATCCTATATGTGTTCAATAATCCCCATTTCAAGTTTCAAGACTTTCCCAAAAGATATGCTCAGTCAGATGATCAGATAGGTTAAAATCAGTCAAAGTAGTTAAAAAGTCAAACTGAGGTCAACTGTGGTCAAACCAAAGTCAAACTTCGTGATTTTTTGCCAACATCAAGTATATAAAGTAAAATTCATCATTTGATCAAGGGTTGATCATGATTCATCAAGGAGATTTCATATCATCAAGAATCAGGAGTTTCTAAATTAGGGTTTTCACAGGAAAAGTCAACTGAACTTTGACCAGCCATAACTTTCACAAGCTTCATCAAAATTTTTCCATCCAAAGCTCATTTTGAATAAAATTGAATTCTCTACAACTTTGTGTCTCACGAGCCAAGCCCAAAAATGCTTCATTTGGAAGGTATGAGCTAAGATATTATAGGTCCTTTTAAAAGTCAACAAAAAGTCAACAAGTTCAAAAGAGCATAACTTGAGAATGGTAAAATATATGGACATGAGATCAAAGAGGTTGGTTAGAGGACTTTTTAAGCTTTCCAAAATGTCCAAGAACACCTTCATAGCATTAAAATTGAAGGATTTGTGCCCTTGCAAAGTTGGGAAATTTTTGAGAGGTTTATGAAGTAAATGGGGTCTTAGAACCATAATTCTTCAAATGGGCTGACTTTTTTGTGATCCAATTAGTTCCATGACATCATGCACGAAATTAAATTAATATTTTCATAATTTTATTCATTTTATTTTTATTTATTATGATTTTTTATATTAAAAGTCAATTTAATTCAAATAAAATATAAAATAATGGAGATTTAAATTGATTTGGTTTCTAGAAAGTCTTAAAATATATTTAGACTTGATTGATACAAGAATTATGAAGATCATCCTAAAATAGCAAGCTTATATCAAGATATTTCAAGTTTTTAAGTCAAATCTTTTTCAATCTCAAACTATCCAAATATCCAAAGTTTGTGCAATTTTTTTTGACCTAATTCATTGTACCATATATATACAACACAACGACAAGTACTATTGACGAATTGGCAGCCTCCAAAGTCATCTTCAAACTTCACAAAATCCATCCAAAACTCAAATTCGGATTTCTCATTACAAGGTGTTTAAAGGTATTTTAAGAACACATGAAGGATCTTTGGACATCCCTAAACCTATCCCAGCTCTCAAAAACACATGAATCATGCTCATATCCATAACCCGAATGCACATTGTTCATATTTTGATTTTTTTCGATTTGAGTTATTTATGCAATGATAATGAAAACTAACTATTGATTTTTGTTTGTTATGAAGTTTAGAAGCTTTCTGGATGGTTTAATTTGACTTTTATGGACTATAGCAAAATCCACCATTGTTAGGGTTTGATATTCAAATTCGGGAACTTAGTACTTAGGGCATCTAAATGAGTTCTAAGAACATGGTCGTGACGCATAAGCTTCATGTAATTGATCTGGGTTTCGAATTTGTATTAATATTGTGGTTTGATTGATGTTTCGAAAACATAGGTTTCTGGTTCATGAATGCACAGGTAAATTCGTAGGAAAGGGCGTATGAAAATTCGCAGGAAATTTGAATGAGGAAGATGAAGCTGCGCGCCAAAGTCCAGTTTCAAATTCTAACATTATATTTTATTTTATTGTTGCTATATATATTTCAAACGAGCGCGTAGCTCAGTTGGTTTTGGACATAAGCGTTTGAGGTCAAGGACCAGGGTTCGATCCCTTGGTTGTTCATTTTTTGTTTAAAAGTTCATTTGTTAATAGGTTTATTATATTATCATTATGGGTCATTTAATAGGCACGCTGCACACGCAACCCAGTTGGTGAATTGCTGGTGGTGGATGCTGGGAGAGCTGGGTTCGACCCCAGGCTCCAGCAGGTAAGTTTTGTTCATTTTTTTATTATTTCACTAATTGTTTATATTTTAATATATATAATTAATTGAATTAATATTATTCAAGGATAATTAACATTATTCAAATTCTTTCTTTAATAAATAAAAAACCAATAATTTTCTTAATTTCATAATTTATGTTTTTTTATATTTGTAAATGAATTAATTAATATTTTGAATATATAAATCCTAGTTTTATTTTCTAAAAATCCTAACCCTAATATTTTTTAAAACCCTAATTTATTTTCTAAATTCTAAAAACTCTAATTTCTTTTAAAACTTTAATTTCTTATTGAAATTCTGTGATCAGGTATGAGATGTCCTAAGAGATGTCCCAACACTTGATAGGACACTTGACAAATTTAACCAAAACTTAAATAGCAAGAAAAGTAAACAACACAAAAGTTTGTTAACCCAGTTCAGTGTATAACCACACCTACATCTGGAGGCTACCAAGCCAGGAGGAAATCCACTATAAGTATTATTAATTCTAGACTTAAACCACCCTGTTTAATCTATCACTTAATAACTACCCAATGCAATTTCTACCTAAGACACACCTTAGATAAGAGTACCCTACTCACTCCCCCTCAATCACACAGTGATCAAGTTTACAAGTTTACAAAAATTGAAGACATCCTTCAAACAATACAGCTTGATCTTACTTAACAGTTTCAATCAAGTCACAAATGCACTTTTGCTTAAAAGCTCATAAAGTGGTACATATTAAACAACCTGCTATTAAAACACTAGACACCCTATTTGGTCTTCTGAAATTCGTACTCAATTCTATGAGTTTCTGTTGCTTAAATAGGTATCTGTAATTTGGGCTTTCTGTAGAATTATCCAGCCCTAATGCGCAGCAGCTTCCACCTTGAATTTAGGGTTTGTTACCTCCTAGATTCTAGGTGATTTAGGTCTTCTGATTTAATCTGAATCTTCAATATAAATCTCCCTACAGATGCGCCTTGTTCTGTTTTTATCCATAATTAATTAATTCCAGATAACTCTCCTTAAATATCTCTGATTAGTTAATCCATAATTAGTTCTGGTAGCAGGTCTGAGATGTCTCAACATCTGTTGGGACATCCTGAAAAACTGAACTTAAGTCATTTACACAATGTCCCAACATCTGGTAGGACATCCTGAAATAAGTTCACATACTCTGTTTGATAATGTCCCAACATCTGATAGGACATTCTGAACTGAATTCAACATTTCTTGTTGGTCAAAAATTCTGCCAATTCTTAAACATCTACAAACTCCCCCTTTGGCTAATTTTTGGCTAACATCTTTTCTGGTTTTCAGAGTGCAGCAGAAGTTCTTTTTATCAGAGTATAGCATTACTTTTCTGTTGATTCTTATTTGAGATTACTCCCCCTCAAACATATATGTATCCAATCTTGTTGCAACAGAAAAACACTTATTCAGTTCAGAAGCAAACAAACAGATTTTTTCATTCATACTTAAACAGCAATTACAATAATTTGATGTTGTTCTCCCCCTTGGTAGACACAAAATTAGGGGCCAAAGACACTATTCCAAATACATTGCTGTCATTACATTTGCCTCACATACATTGATCACTCAGATTCATCACTCTCAGTTTCTTCCTCCACTTCAGTTTCTTTATCAGCTTCACTTTCTTCATCAGCTTCACTGTCTTCATCAGATGCAGCATTCTGATCTTCTTCACTTTCCAACCTTTTAATGATTTCCTCAAGCTTCTGCTTTCTAGCTTCAAGCTCTTTGCAGGTGCTTTTGAGTTCAGCAATTAAAGCCTTCTTGGAGATTGGATTCCTAGTAGTTGAAGGACCTGCAGATGTCCCAGAAGGTGCTTCAACATCTGCTGCATGATGACTGAGGAATAACTTGTAGTGAAAAGCCAAGGGGCTTTCTCTTTTGCAGGCTGTATCCTTGTCAGTGAGAATTCCAGGGTATTGATTGAGCACAATACCACACAGCAAAGATGGAAAAGCTATTGGCAGCTTTGTTGCAGAAGAGATGGCATGCTTCATAGTCTGATCAAAAATATAAGCTCCATAATCCATCTTGGTTTGAGTTCCCACAGCATAGATGAATCTGGCCAGACCAGTTGAGATTGAAGAAGTGTGGTTGGTAGGCACCCAGTTAGCAGTTCCAATCCTGTTCAGCATGGCATACTTTCTGGTAAGCATGCTCACAGAGAGCTTTCCCTTCACAGGCCAAGCCTTGACCTGATTTGCAGTGATCACCTTACAGATTTGATTATCTGTTTTGCCTAGCTCATTTGGTCCATCTGTTTCTCTTCCTAGGTATTGATTTATGATTTGAGGAGAGAACTCAACACACTTACCTCTCACAAACACTTTTCTGAACTCAGATGACTTACCATTTGAGCAATCCTCCTGAAGATTCACAATGAACTCTTTGACAAGAAGTTCATAGCAGGGAGAGAACTCTGAGACTGTCTTGAATAGTCCTGCAGCAGAGATGAGATCAATCAGTTCTGTGCACTCAAGTGCATTGCTGCTCAGTTCTCTTTCTAGAGCAACCCTTCTTTGGTACACATATTTCCATCTGTTGACACTGGAGACATGATGGAACGATATGTTGTCCAAAGGAGCTTCTGGAACAGTAGTTGAAGCTCTGGATGATGCTGGTCTCTTCTTGGGAGGAGATGTTGGGACATCTGATCCAACATCTGAATCTGATGGTGTGGCAGCTTTTCTCTTCTGGGTTTGGACTTTGCTCCATGGTTTTGTTGGACCAAAGGTAGCTTTAGCCTTGCCTTTCTTTGGACTAGCCTTCTTCTTCTCAGGGATTGCTGCTTCAGCTTGCATCTTGCCTTTCCTGGACCTTAGCCTTTTGGCTATGCTGGGTTTAACAGATGCTATGATTTCTGCATCAGAGTCCTGCTCCATGTTGACCACTGGAGGAGATTGAGCAGTCTCCTCTTCAGCTGTTTGATCAGCAGGGATTTGATCTTCATTTGAGGCTTTGATCTGATCCTCAGAGTTTTCTTTATCACTTTCACTTGAGGCCTTTTTCTGGTCCTCAGTCTATTCAGTATCAGCATCAGATGAATTTTCTTTCTCATCTGCAGATGTTCCAACATCTATTGGGACATCTTGTTCTGCAGGAGTGTCCTTTGCAGTTTGAGCTGGTTCTTCTTGAGGTGCAGGCATTGTGTTCAGAGGAACAGAGATTCCACTCACCTTTCTTTGTTCAAACAGAATTTGAGTGACAATCTCCTTGATTGAATCATCCACATATTGTGAAGATTTAGGGGGCATATTAGCTGGAGAGGGAGTGCCTTTAGCTTTGCTTCTGACTTGATCTTTACCTCTCTTTGGAGTTCTTGCCTTTTTAGTGTGAGAAACGCTTCCCCTGAGTTCGTCCAATGGGGTTGATTGCATTGGTACTACAGAAATGGGAGTGGCATGAACTACGTCTTCTTGATTGAGAACTTCTTCAGTTGAGTTAGGGTTTTGAGACATTGTTGAGGAAGATGGATAGAAAGCTTTAGGGTTTTTAATTTCTGGAGAATAGCTGGTTAATGTGATTCGCTTGTGATAGTATGATGGGAATCTTGATAGCTGATTATAAGCAGTTACTAAATAAGTAGCCGTTACAGTGCAATTGATTAGAGCTGGAATTCCCAAGGATCTTGTCCAGATTAGTTTTGCCATCTGGACCTTATGCCATACAATGTCATATGACATGTTGGCACATCTCATTAACTGCTAGATATCACATAAACAGATTCCAAGTTTGCCCCTTAAGTTCTCAAATTGTGTAGCATCCAATGCTTTGGTAAAGATATCAGCTAACTGCAGATTTGTAGCTACATGCTCCAATGAAATCACCTTTTCTTCTACAAGATCTCTGATGAAATGATGTCTGATATCAATATGCTTTGTCCTGCTATGTTGGATAGGATTCTTTGATATGTTGATTGCACTTAAGTTGTCACAGTACAATGTCATGACATCCTGTGGGACATTGTACTCAGTGAGCATCTGCTTCATCCAAACCAACTGAGAACAACTGCTACCTGCTGCTATATACTCAGCTTCAGCTGTAGATAAGGATACACAATTCTGTTTCTTACTGAACCAAGAAATCAGATTGTTTCCTAGAAAGAAGCATCCTCCTGAAGTGCTTTTTCTGTCATCAGCACTTCCTGCCCAATCAGCATCACAGAAGCCAGTGAGAATTGGTTTGCAACCATGAAAGTACATTATGCCATAGTCACAAGTACCATTAACATATTTAAGGATTCTCTTGACTTGATTGAGATGACTGACTTTTGGATCAGCTTGATATCTTGCACACACTCCTACTGCAAAAGCAATGTCTGGTCTGCTAGCAGTCAAGTATAGCAAGCTTCCAATCATGCTTCTGTATAAGCTTTGATCTACATTCTCACCCTTTTCATCTTTAGTCAGCTTTAAATGTGTGGGGGCAGGAGTTCTCTTGTGAGCAGCATTTTCCATTCCAAATTTCTTGACTATGTTCTTGGAATACTTGCTTTGTGAGATGAACATTGAGTCTTCCATTTGCTTTATTTGCAGACCAAGAAAGTAGGTTAATTCTCCTACTAGGCTCATTTCAAATTCAGATTCCATCTGCTTGACAAAATGTTTGACCATCCTGTCAGACATCCCACCAAAGACAATGTCATCAACATATATTTGTGCAATCATGACATTTCCTTCTTCATCTTTAACAAACAGGGTTTTATCAATTCCACCTTTTCTGTATCCTTGCTTGATAAGAAATGTGGTCAGTCTTTCATACCATGCCCTTGGAGCTTGCTTCAAACCATAAAGTGCCTTCTTTAGTTTGTATACATGATTTGGACAGTTTGGATCAACAAATCCTTTAGGCTGTTCTACATATACTTCTTCATTAAGGTAGCCATTTAAAAAGGCACTTTTCACATCCATTTGAAATAGCTTGAACTTCAAGATACAAGCAATTCCCAACAGTAGTCTTATTGATTCAAGCCTTGCTACTGGTGCAAAGGTTTCATCAAATTCTACCCCTTCAATTTGAGTGTATCCTTGAGCCACAAGTCTAGCTTTGTTCTTTGTAACAACTCCTTGTTCATTTGACTTGTTCTTATACACCCATTTTGTACCAATCACATTTATGTCATCAGGTCTAGGAACAAGATTCCACACTTCATTCCTTGTGAATTGACCTAATTCCTCTTGCATAGCACAAATCCAGTATTCATCAGTGAGAGCTTCCTTGATATTTTTAGGTTCTATTTTGGAAACAAAACAAGAACCTGAAATCACTTCTCTTGATCTAGTGCTCACACCTCTGTTGGGATCACCAATTATCAAATCTTTGGGATGATCCTTTTGTATTCTGATGGAAGGAGGTTTGCTTGATTCTTCTGTCCTTGTATCGGTTTGAGTGAAGTTATATTGATCATTCTTTTCTTCAGCTTCAATCTTGATATCAGCAGATGTCCCAACATCTTCTGGGACATCTGTAGGAGCATCATCAATTATCACATTTATGGATTCCATGATAACCTTGGTTCTAGAATTAAATACTCTATATGCTCTGCTGTTTATGGAGTATCCAAGGAAAATCCCTTCATCACTTTTAGGATCCATTTTTCTTCTTTGCTCCCTATCTGCCAGAATATAACAGATACTTCCAAAAACATGGAAGTACTTAACTGTGGGTTTTCTGCCCTTCCAGACTTCATATATTGTGGACAAAGTTCCTTTCCTTAAAGTAACTCTGTTATGGATGTAACAGGCAGTGTTCATAGCTTCAGCCCAAAAGTATAGAGGTAACTTTTTAGCATGGATCATAGCTCTTGCTGATTCTTGAATGGTTCTATTCTTCCTTTCAACAATCCCATTCTGTTGAGGAGTGATAGGTGAAGAATACTCATGATTGATTCCTTCTGAAGAGCAGAAATCTAAGAACTTTTGATTCTCAAATTCTTTTCCATGATCACTTCTTATTCTGATCACACAGCTGGATTTTTCCCTTTGCAATCTTTGACATAATTCTTTGAATACATCAAATACATCTGACTTTTCTTTGATGAAGTTTATCCATGTATATCTTGAAAAATCATCAACCACAACATAGGCATACCTCTTACCACCAAGACTTTCAACCTGCATAGGTCCCATAAGATCCATATGTAGTAGTTCCAAAACTTTGGAAGTTGTCAGATGTTGGAGCTTTGGATGGGACATCTTGGTTTGCTTGCCTATTTGACATTCACCACATATTTTGCCATCATCAATCTTCAGTTTAGGAATACCTCTTACAGCATCCATAGATATGATCTTCTTTATGCCTCTGAAATGAAGATGACCTAGTCTTTGATGCCACAGTTTCACTTCTTCTTCTTTAGCTAGAGAGCAGGTTGAAGTGAGACTGAGATTTTGGGATTCCCACATGTAACAGTTGTCTTTAGATCTGGCTCCTTTCATGACAACCTCTTGTTCTTTGTTAGTCACTATACATTCAGATTTGGTAAAGTTTACACTGTATCCTTGATCACATAGTTGACTTATGCTGATCAGGTTAGCAGTTAAACCTTTAACTAGCAGCACATCATCTAGTCTTGGAACATCTTGACAATCCAAGGTTCCAACTCCCTTGATTTCTCCTTTAGCTCCATCTCCAAAGGTAACATACCTGGATGAATGTGATTTTAAGTTTACTAGCAAATTCTTCAATCCAGTCATGTGTCTTGAGCATCCACTGTCAAAGTACCAGTCTTCTTTAGCTGATACTCTCAGAGATGTATGTGCTATGTATGCAGTACTTTTCTTTGACCAGATAAGTTGAGATTTCTTTTGATGCCTCTGCCCTGTGTGTTGTTCAGCTGATCTCCAAGCTTGATTGTTGATCTGGTTCTTGGGTATGTGGCTTTGATCAGTCTGAATGTCAGCTTTTGGTCTCCAAACCTTCTTGATGACCTCTGTCTTCTGCTTAGGAGGTTGCTGATTTCTTTGATGTCTATGCAGCACTTTCTTGGTACCTTCTACTTTCTGCTTGGAAGGTTGCTGATACATCTGATTTGGATATCCATGTAGCTTATAACAGTGAGGTTTGATATGCCCAAATCTTCCACAGTGATGGCATCTCCATCTTTGATACTTCTTCTTCATTTTGTTCTTTCCAGAATGTTGAGACATCTGTTGGAACATTATGTTTGTCTTTGTGTTCTGATGTTGGAGCATCTGTTGGGACATCTTGTTTGACTGTGTAGTTTTTGAAGTAGTTTTGCTAGAGCTGGCTTCATCTCTGTTATATCCCAGTCCACTTTTGTCCCCTGAATGTTTATTATTGCTGAGAATAACATCCAGTGTGTTTGAGCTGCTGTTCAACATTCTAACAGATTTGGACATATGTTCCAACTTAGAGTTGAGAAGGCTTACTTCACTTTTTAAGGTGTCAATGATCTCCTGATCATTTGCTTTGTCATCTTCTAATGCCTCATTCTGCTTCTTTAGCTTTATAACTTCACTGCATATTTCAGAGCTTCTTTTGTATAGATCTTTGAATGCTTGCTCAAGTTCTTCATAAGTAAGTTCTCCACAACTGGAATCACTATCATATTCACACAGTCCAGCTAAAGCAGTAATATGCTTAGCTGATTCTTCTTCTGAATTTCCTGAGTCTTCATCAGACCAGGTCACAGAGAGTCCTTTCTTTTGCCTCTTTAAGTAGGTAGGACATTCAATCTTGATGTGTCCATATCCTTCACATTCATGGCATTTGACTCCTTTATCTTGACTGGTCTTTTCAGCATACTTTAATCTTTTGTTAGCATCATAAGGTCTTCTGTTTTCAGAGTTTGTGTTTCTTCCACTAGGTTTGGATTTGCCTTCCATTCCTCTGAGAATCTGTTTGAATTGTCTTCCAAGCAAGGCAAGGTTTTCTGATAAGCTTTTATCATTTGCTGATTCATCATCTTCTTCTTCATCTGTATTTGACACCAAGGCTATGCTTTTGTTCTTTTTGACATTTGTGTCATTCATTCCCATCTCAAAAGTTTGAAGGGAACCAATGAGTTCTTCAACTTTCATGGAGCATATGTCTTGAGCTTCTTCTATTGCAGTGACTTTCATGTCAAATCTTTTTGGCAAAGATCTGAGAATCTTTCTTACAAGCTTTTCATCAGTCATCTTTTCTCCCAAAGCTCCAGAAGTATTGGCTATATCCAAGATGTTCATATAGAACTCATGAATTGATTCATCTTCCTTCATTCTCAAGTTTTCAAACTTGGTGGTGAGAAGTTGAAGTCTTGACATTTTTACTTTTGATGTTCCTTCATGAGTTATTTTGAGAGTATCCCAAACATCTTTGGCCAGCTCACAATGATGCACAAGTCTGAAAATGTTCCTATCAATGCCATTGAATAAAGCATTTAAGGCTTTTGAGTTGCCTAGTGCTGAGTCTTCTTCCTCCTTACTCCATTCTTCTTCAGGTTTCAGCACTTTTGATCAATCTTTGGTGTCTTGGACAGGATGATCCCATCCAACATTGACTGCTCTCCATGCCCTGTTGTCAAGTGACCTTAAGAATGCAATCATTCTTGGCTTCCAGTAGTCATAATTAGATCCATCCAGTATAGGTGGTCTATTTACTGACCCTAAATCTCTGTCCATGTTACAGAATTTGTATTCCCTAGATCTCACCCAGTATAAACAGGCAGGGTGCCTGCTCTGATGCCAATTGAAATTCTGTGATCAGGTATGAGATGTCCTAAGAGATGTCCCAACACTTGATAGGACACTTGACAAATTTAACCAAAACTTAAATAGCAAGAAAAGTAAACAACACAGAAGTTTGTTAACCCAGTTCAGTGTATAACCACACCTACATCTGGAGGCTACCAAGCCAGGAGGAAATCCACTATAAGTATTATTAATTCTAGACTTAAACCACCCTGTTTAATCTATCACTTAATAACTACCCAATGCAATTTCTACCTAAGACACACCTTAGATAAGAGTACCCTACTCACTCCCCCTCAATCACACAGTGATCAAGTTTACAAGTTTACAAAAATTGAAGACATCCTTCAAACAATACAGCTTGATCTTACTTAACAGTTTCAATCAAGTCACAAATGCACTTTTGCTTAAAAGCTCATAAAGTGGTACATATTAAACAACCTGCTATTAAAACACTAGACACCCTATTTGGTCTTCTGAAATTCGTACTCAATTCTATGAGTTTCTGTTGCTTAAATAGGTATCTGTAATTTGGGCTTTCTGTAGAATTATCCAGCCCTAATGCGCAGCAGCTTCCACCTTGAATTTAGGGTTTGTTACCTCCTAGATTCTAGGTGATTTAGGTCTTCTGATTTAATCTGAATCTTCAATATAAATCTCCCTACAGATGCGCCTTGTTCTGTTTTTATCCATAATTAATTAATTCCAGATAACTCTCCTTAAATATCTCTGATTAGTTAATCCATAATTAGTTCTGGTAGCAGGTCTGAGATGTCTCAACATCTGTTGGGACATCCTGAAAAACTGAACTTAAGTCATTTACACAATGTCCCAACATCTGGTAGGACATCCTGAAATAAGTTCACATACTCTGTTTGATAATGTCCCAACATCTGATAGGACATTCTGAACTGAATTCAACATTTCTTGTTGGTCAAAAATTCTGCCAATTCTTAAACATCTACACTTATTTTAATTATTCTTGTTTAATTATACTTAGTAAATAATTCTAAATTAAATCATTAATCATATTTATTTTGTAAATAAATTTATTATTATTATCTTTATTATTTTATTTTCATATTAGAAAATTATTAAAAAAAATGTTTGTTTAATTTTAATTATCATGTATATATTATTTTGTACTAACCTTTTCTTCTTATTATTATTGTTTTATCACTAACCATTTTATTTAATTGTTTATTATATAATTATTATTTAGTTTTCTTTTATTATAATGTAACTGTACAAGCCATGTAATAGTTGTAGTATTTTTATTGTTTATTTATTTCTAAATTGCTATGGTTAGTAAAATAGGGAGTGATAATATGTTTGCTTTTAAAATCAATTTTGAATCACTAATTTAATAAGATAAATATACGAACCTATACACGCACACACGTAAGTCGATCTTTGATCGCCATCTCACTTCTTAAGGATACCTCTCATGTTGCCTAAATAAAAAGGTCAAGTAAGGTGTATAAAGCAATGTCCCTTCTTCTAAAAATATCATCAAGTCCCTTTACGATTATAAGATCAAGTCCCTTCGAATGTTGCCTTCGTGAATGTTCTTGTCCCTTTCGAATAAAAGATGATAAGTCCCTTCAAATTGCTAAGACACCTTACAGTTGCCTAATCACAGATGACCCTTCACATGTCCCATACAACATCCAAGGTAATGACTACCTATTCCTTAATAATAGGGATAGTCTTACCATTGAAAGAACATTTAAGAACAGTAAAGATTCAAATTAGGGTAGGTTCCTCTTAAGTAACTTGCTCACTCATTCAAAAACATTTCATAAACACTTCACATTTTCAAACAATTTTCAATACAAAGTCTTTATATATATCCGTACATGGATCATTATAAAGTACTTAAGAAAAATTTTAATCACACACTACACTTCTCAAAACAATTTAAAGTGAGCTAAGTAACTAAGAGCCCATGGATAACCATGGATGTAAAGGGTGCTAACACCTTCCCTTTACATAACCTACCCCCCGAACCCAAAAATCTTTTAAGGTCTTTCCTGTTCTTTTATGTCCTTTCCTTTTGGATAAAATAAAAGTCGGTGGCGACTCTTGCTATCCGCAACATTTAACTAAAGTCAGTTCTCCCACCGTGTTACACCTTGCGAGGGGCCCGGGCTGTTACACCATGCCCAAAGAAACCCGATCTTGAACTCAAAACATTACCTAACAATCTTAGATACGAATTTCTCGATTCGGAGCTTAAAAGACCTGTTATAGTAAACGCAGACTTAGGACAACTCGAAACAGAAAAACTTTTAGACGTCCTGAGAAAATACCCAATCGCGTTAGGTTATAATATATCTGATCTAAAAGGAATAAGCCCTTCGATATGTATGCACCACATTATGCTAGAGGAAGATTGTAAAACCTCTAGAGAGCCTCAGAGAAGGATTAATCTGATTCTAAGTACTATAGTCAAGGATGAAGTAAAGAAGTTGTTAGACACAGGGATTATATATCCAATATCCGACAGTCAGTGGGTCAGCCCAGTGCATGTCGTACCAAAGAAGGGAGGCATTACAGTCACTAAAAACGCTAGAGGCGAGTCTATAACACAAAGAGTAACAACCGGGTACATAATGTGTATCGATTACCAAAAACTAAACAAAGCTACCTGGCGGAAAGATCATTTTCCTTTGCCCTTCATTGATCAAATGTTAGAAAGATTAGCCCAACATTCTTATTTTTACTATCTGGATGGTTACTCATGATTTTTCCAAATACCTATTCACCCTGATGACTAAGAAAAGACAACATTCACATGCCCCTACGGAACATTTGCTTATCAACGTATGCCGTTTGATTTATGTAACGCTCCAACGATGCATGATGGCAACCTTCGCAGATTTCATAGACGATAGCATGGAAGTGTTTATGGATGATTTTTCTGTATGTGGACAAAGTTTTGAAGGATGTTTATCTAACCTAGAAATGGTACTAGAAAGATGCACAAAAGTGAACCTCATACTAAATTGGGAAAAGTGCCATTTTATGGTCAGACAAGGAATTATGTTAGGACATATGATATCCAATAGAGGCATCAAGGTAGATAAAGCAAAGATAGAAGTGATAAAAGACCTTCAACCGCCTAAAACCGTGAAAGATATAAGAAGTTTCCTAGGACATGTTGGTTTCTACAAACGATTCATTAAGGACTTCTCTAAAATGACTAAGTCGTTGACAAGTTTATTAATGAATGATGTTGGCTGAGTTTATCTTTGACGAAGACTGTCTAAAAGCTTTTGAAACACTCAAAATAGCTCTTATTACTGCACCCATCATGCAACCACTAGATAGGACACTACCGTTCGAGATTATGTGTGATGCAAGTGATTACGCTGTAGGCGTAGTCTTAGGCCAAAGAAAAGATAAGAAACTTCATGCAATATATTACGCAAGTAAAACATTAGACCCTGCTCAGATGAATTACGCCACAACAGAAATAGAACTCTTAGTTGTAGTATTCACGCTTGATAAATTTCGTTCTTACCTAGTAGGGACCAAAATCGTCATTTATATCGATCATGCAGCCATCAGATACCTTCTAAGCAAAAAGGATGCAAAACCCAGATTACTAAGATGGATCCTATTACTACAAGAGTTTGATTTAGAAATCAAGGATAAGAAAAGAACTGACAATGTAGTAGCAGACCACTTATCACGTATGGAAGGAATCAAACCTGACCCAATACCAATCAACGATGATTTCCCTAATGAATGTCTTATAGCCAAATTAGAACAAGAGATATCTTCTTTAGACAAACAAGACAAAGGAGAAAAAATGGAAAAAGTCTATGCGCAAAACACCTTGCCATGGTATGCTGACATAGTCAACTATTTAGCTGCCGGAGTACTTCTGCCAGATCTTACTTATCAGCAAAAGAAGAAATTCTTCCATGATTTAAAACAATATTACTGGGATGAACCATTGCTTTTCAAGCAATGATCTAATAGTATTTTTCATCGATGCGTACCTGATGAAGAAATAGAAAACATAATTTCCCATTGTCACTCTTCTCCTTACGATGGACATGCAAGTACTTCTAAGACTTGTGCGAAGATCCTTCAATCAGGCCTATTTTGGACCACTCTTTGGAAAGATGTTCACCTCGCCATTCTGAGTTGCGACTGATGCCAACGCACTAGTAACATCTCGAGGCACGATGAGATGCCCCAAAAAGGCATTCTTGAAGTAGAAATTTTTGATGTTTGGGGAATTGATTTTATGGGACCATTCCCATCTTCTTTTGGAAATAAATTCATACTTGTAGCTGTCAATTACGTTTCAAAATGGATAGAAGCTATAGCTGCCCCAACAAATGACACTCGAGTAGTCATAAAGCTTTTTAAGAACATTATATTCCCAAGATTCAGTGTACCAAGACTCCTCATAAGTGACGGAGGATCTCATTTCATATTTGAGCTTATATACCTCTAGTTAAGTTCGAACTGTTCTAGTTGACAGTTAGAACCAGGGTTAGGTTAGTTGGTGGTGTTATGGTACCATGGTGAGCATTCTAGTTATGATGGAGGTGATAATGACCGTGCATTATTGTATGAAGGTGTATAATGGCTAATGATGTTGATGTTATGGTCTTTACTACAACATGAGGTGTAATGGGAGTGAGGTGCACATGATCACCTTTTTCACCTATGGTAATGAGTCTCCCATGTAGTACATGCATGTGTTGGGCTAAATGAAGTAAAAAAAGAATGAGTATGTTGTTATTGTTGTTGTTGTTGTTGTGTGTGTGTGTGTGTGCTGACTGAAGCAAAAAAAAAATAAGAGTTCTACATAATCACTTCTATTTTAAGCATAAATAACTCAATGAAAACCTTGAACATTAATGGAGGATTTCATCATGTTGAATGCATGAAATGGAATGATTTTTTATGCAATAAAGAGAGAATGCATGATAGAACAACATTGGTATTTGAAATGAGTTGAAATGAGGCTTGGAAGATGATAAAAAATGCCTTAGAACATAAGTAATCTTGGTCCATGCCTTAGGTTAATAATCAGCTTTGAGACTCCCTCTTTGAACCATCATATCTCCTTATCCTTTGATCATATGAAAAAATTCCAAACATCAAAGTTGTAGAGGAGATCAAGATGAACAACTTTGATGTTCAAAAAAATTAATTTGAAGCTTTATTGATGGAGAAAAAGATCTTGACATTCAGCATACCACATGTTTGATGAAATGACAAGCTTCTAGCTCGCCCATGACTTGGTTGCCCAACAATTTTTCCCTAGTTTGGCTCCACTTTGATTGATCGTATCTCTCTCAATATTGATACAATGGAGGTGTTCTTGCTATGGATTAGAAGCTTAGGACAAGATCTTTTGTTGTGGCCTGGTGGAATTTTGATTTGAGATTTTAATTTTGAGAAAGTCAACTTCAAATAGAGGTGTCAAAATGGCCAAAAGCTGCCATTTTTGGAAATCCTATCCTTTCTATTTTTGGAGGCTTTGTGATTTCTTGATTTTTCTATGAATCTCTTGAATTTTATTGATCTAATTTTCAACATTGATCATATTTGACTTGTGGACTATGAATTTGACCTCAAAAAGTCAGGATTTGACTTTTTCCTCTGCACGGTTGCCTTTTCTTCAATTTCTTAATTTTCAAGTAACTGATCAATTGGAAACCCTCTAAAATGATCCAATGGACAATCTTCCACCCTTAGATACTTGATAACATATAGGAACCCTTGAGATCAATTTTGCGCGACAATTTCATCAGTAGACCTCTTGAATCAAAAACCCTAATTTTGTACCATTTTGCTTAGAAGGTGATGCTCTGCTTCAGCTTCTTGACCAATTCTCATATTCAAATGGCTTGAGGGATCAAATAAGGTGATATAAGATGTAAGAGGACCTTGAGGCTTCTTAGGAGACACTTGGATCTTGTTCTATGGCTTTGGGTGATCAAAACTTTGAAAATCATCTAATCATATACCATATGCTTCAACTAATGATATGTGCTTCATTTTTCTATGATTTGAGTGCAATGCAACGCATGACAATGTATGCTTAATGATGTGAAAATGAGAGGGGAAATTTTAAGGTATTACAAAGGGGTTCAATAACCTTCCCTTCACATAACCGACTCCCGAGCCTGGACTACGGTTTTAAGGACCATTCATTTCCTTTCCCCCGGTTTTCTTCTATCGTTCTCCTTTCCTTTCGAGGATAAAAAACGTTTGGTGGTGACTCTTTTGTTCATACTTTTTCGCTAGTTGTTTTTCATGTTGTGACACTTGGTAGGTATAAAATTAGCAAGTCCTCTTCCTCTAGAGTAATAAACAATAATGTCATCCTATAATAGTCAATATAGACACGATTGCATTCTAGCATGTTCATCCCTACAATAATATCCAGATTACTGAGTGGTAAAAAAATCAAATCCACTCCGAAATCTTTACCAAAGATTGTCAAAGGACAATTTAAACACACTAAGGACATAGTTACAGAACTGATAGATGAAGTATCAAACACCATCCCTCGACTCAAAGTAGACGGTACGAGTCCTAGTTTCTTCACACAATCCATATAAATGAACGAGTGGGTTGCACCCATATCAATGATATAATTCAAAGGAGTTTTATGGATAAGATAAGTACCTCTGACCAAACAATCCTCAATAGTAGGCTGAGCTCCCACAAATGGAAACACTTTCCCACTCGTCTACGACTTCTTTGATTTCTAAGAGTGGGTGTTGATGTGACCCTGTTCCCCACAGTTGTAACATGTAGATATATTGGTTCTGCAATATGCCACAACATGGCCTTGTCATCCACACTTGAAGCATTTCTTCATATCATTCTGACATTCATCAACACAGTGACCCACACCACCATATTTGAAACACTTGATAGGATTGGAAGGAATCCCTCCCCCACTTGGCTTCTTACCAACTATAGCTTTCTGATTCCATTTATTCATTGTAGCAATGTAAGGTGTACCTTCATGCCTCTACTTACCCTTCCTATCATTCAGGGTCTTGTAATGAGAAATTTGAGCCCTGTTGTCCTCATCATAAATCCTACACTTATTCACTAACTCTGGATAATTTCTGATCTTCTAGTAACCAATACCCTGTTTGATCTTGGGACGCAACCCGTTCTTAAACTTGATACATCTGTAACTCATAGTAGTGTCAGTATTGTAATGCAGACAATACTTCACTAGTTCCTCAATCGAGCAGTATATTTTGCGACCGTTGAGTTTACTTATTTTAATTCCAAGAACTCTATCTCCTTTTTTCCACGAACAACTTATGGAAAACATCATTTCAGAAACTCAACTCTGAACATTGTCCATGTAATGGGACTACCTGCAGCTTCTAATCTCTGACGAATGTTATCCCACCAGTCTTCAGCTTCCTTAGCCAGCATGTGGGTACCAAACTACACCTTCTGAGCTTTAGTGCATCCCATGACTCTAAATATCTTCTCAATATACTTCAGCCACTTTTGTGCCATATCCGGGTCATGAGTACCCTCAAACGTCGGTGGCTTGTTATTTTGGAACTTTTCCAAATTACGAAACTCAACATCCCTAGCATTATGATTGTTATTCTTCACCGTCTGTGCAACAGCATGTAACACAACAACAAGAACAACACCATTTCTTCCAGCCATATTGTTCAACATTATCAATACAGGTTAGAAGAAACACATAACAACATCCACTATATGGACTTACTCTACTACGACATATGGTCGGAGGAACCAACCTGCTCTGATACCAATTGTAACACCCTATTATCCCCATTAATAAAATATATAAAATAAATTGCGGAAAACATCAGAGTCACTTCATTTACTTTATTACTCGGAAAAATGAATTAAACAACAGAATACTAAAATTAGTTCACTACCATGGCACTAAGGCCTTAACAACACTAATCTACACAAAATTCATGGTCCAATACAGGTTTGAAAATAAGATACGTAAGAAAATAAAATAATGCAAAAGATAGCAAATTACCACATCCCGTGTTACGTATCAGAGCGACTCCTAAGACTCGATTAAGCAACACAAACTCCACGCACTATTCAGGTACCTAATTATCTATACTCCCCAAGGAGCACATACACAAAAACGAAAAAAGGGGTGAGAATTACATTCAATAATTAAACGGTGAAAATAGATGTTAAGGAGTAGTAATTCACATAATTCAAATCAACCATACAATCACAATTCACATATAATGTTACGACATACTCGTCATACTCAATCCACAACGAATCATATATAAATGCAATGTGACTCACTGACATGACACCATGCATGCAGTACTAACGCAATTCATACAGTTCAATCATTGAACCTGATCCCCATTGCAATCCGGACAAGTCGTATAATTTCCTCTGAACTACAACTTATCTCCATCACAACTCCCACATGGAGTCCGAACAAGACTAGATGTAACACCCTTTCTACCCACATCATAATTAATCATATTATTTAAATAAAAATCAGAGTTCTACATTAAAGGGTATCACATTTTCGTCATAACATCATGTAAACAATAAGTATGTGTCCTGTCCGTAACACGGGTTGCAACTTAATTCACAATGACAAAATATATCAATATCACGTAGAGGATCAAAAGTCAACTTATTTAAATCTACTTCTTAAAAGAAGCATACACAAAGGTCAAACATTATTAAAACAATGGTTTAAATTCAACATAATTAACCAATTAAAACAACGTTCCCCAGTGTTACATGACTCATAGCAGGATATCACCTAACTCTATACACAACGTGACGCACTCCAAGCTACCTCCAAAATCTCCAAACTAAGCTTGTGAATCTGCAGGATGGCATAATAGACCATCACAAAAGGCATGCAGGGTGAGTAATCCAAATTCAATAAAAATAATATAAAGATTTAATTATAAGAAACAAATAATCATACAACAGCTACAACAAACTCACCCACATATAATCATCAACAATACACTTCATCAAACAACAAATGCAATCATGTTATGCCACATAGAATGAAATGTGACTTCATAAATGCATGTGGTACCGATTTCAACATGTGATGGACACTGGTCATCTACTCTCCACAAGGGAACACAACATAATTAACAACACCTCAATCCACACAATAGGATTGAAGCCTAAATTCAACATAGGGAATGCCATGAATGCAAGATACACAAAATAACATCATCATCATCATCTTTCATCAATACGTGTATCAACATTCAACGTTATCATTAACATGGTTTATTCATACTATCATTACATCATGTCATTATTCATACTACTTTATTCATCTTTTATCTCATATCATCATTACTACTATTAAGTTTAGCATACTTAAACATGTAATAATTTTCCACTAACAACATAGCAACATGGCCCAACAAACCAGACACAAAAATCACCAAGTAGAAGAAAAACATTATTTTCGGAAAATACAATGCTCGCTAAGCGAGAAAGCCCGCTCTCTAATTGACGAATTCCCTGACTCTTGCTCGCTAAGCGAGAAACGCGATTTTTCTGAGTAAAAGCCTGCGATTTCTGCAGAACTCAAACACACCCAAATCATCCCTAAACCTCCTAAAACATCAGGAAAACAACAGAAAACATCCAATTACCACACAATCATCATAAAATCATCATTATTAACAACATACAACAATTAATTATCACTAACTACCAACAATTATCCCCAAATACTAGGTTTTCACCCCAAAACCCTCTTTCTCACAAAACAATCCTATACTATGATTATTGAATAAGAATTCTCCCCATACCTTAATCAATGTAGCTTTCTCTTCCTCTTTGATCACAATCTCTCTTTGCCTCTTTGTTCCATTTGTTCTCCAGAGCAACCTTCACCTTCACCCAAAACACAATTATGAGAATTTGATCGTGACCTCTTTTCACATAAAGCACTCAAAAGACAACCTTGCCCCTTAGACCTCCAAACTCTTTTATTTTATTTTCTTAATAATAATATTAAATAATTCTCCAATATTATTATATCATTATCTTAAATAAAATAATTCTTTATTTTCCATAAAACACCACTTATTTCCACTTATTCATAAATAATTACTTAATTAATTAAATTATGAAATTGGGATGTTACACTAGACACCCATCATGAATTCCCACCTAACTCATCTCCACATGACACAACATGAATGCATGACATGCCATTACTATTCCAATATTGTTCACATAAAATAGTAGTTTCATCACATAAGTATCAACCAAACATCATTGAATAATCCACACAAAATTCCATGTTTTATCATTTTTCCTATCATTACTAGATTCATTGTGTCTAATTATTTCCTAATAGTCTTACGAACCAAGAGAAATTGCATTACACGCGAAATCGAAAAAAAATCACAAGAACAAAAAAGTTTGCACACAAGTCTGCCCGTACGCATATGACCCTTCACAATGCGCGTATGGCCTTGCTACCACACCCAGGCTTCACGTACCCAACACGTATGGCTCCCAATTTCCATGTATCATATGTGTATTGCCTTGTGTCATACGTGTATGACCAGAGGTCATTTTCCTCACAAAATCTTCCCAAAGCCTCCCATACACATACTGGCTAGTCCATACGCATATGGCATACTTCCCCTATACGTACTAGCAGATGGCCGTACTGGCATTGGGGGACAGGGTGCATACCACACGTGTATGCCCCTGGGAAGTCACCCTCATACACATATGACCATTCAGCACCCCAAAATCCCAATTTTGCATTTGTACGAATTTTCACTCGTTGTTCCATCTTCAAAGTCCTAAATCAGACCCAAAGCAACATTTTTCTCAATTTAAATTACAATCTCTATCCTACATCATTAATCTATTATGCTAAATTTATTTTTCACAATTTCAATTACAGTTTCTCATCTCTAAAAACCCATTTCTCCATATCTGTTTTTCATGGTAAAACACAACAATAAATCCACAATTATACAACCATTCATCTTAGTACATCATAGAAAAACACGAATTTATACCAGTTATACATGATCAAAATCAATACACATAAGAAGAAGTATACACTCACAAAAAACCTAAGAGGGAAAGAAACCCTCACTAACCTCTCATGTTATGGTCACCATTAAAGAACGCATTATTCCCCTTACCTTTAAATTGGATTTCACCATTTGAAAAATTTTGCGAAATTATAAAATTTAATGCTAAAAAGGAAGTAAAAATAAATTGACACAATTATTTTTATCATGGTTCACTGTTAACAAACCTACTCCAGTCCACCCATCAGGTGACTTGCCTTAGATAAGGACTTAATGTATTAATCTTAGAAAAGATTACAACCATAATGGATACCCTTCATTGCCTTCTTGATAATTCTGACTAAGTCTAGCCCCTAAGGAAATCAACCTCTAAGTGTTAAAAAAGAACGTAACCCTCCCAAGTATCCATACTAGAGACATATCCACTTGAGGAATCATCACCTTATAAAAGGATTTGACTACCTTAGAAAAGGATTTTACATTTGCACATTAGTTAATTCTTAAAAGCGAATTACACAATTGAAAAGCAATAACACAAAAGTGTTTCTAAGAAAGATGTGAGAAATAACTCTTTGTTATTCTATAAAACTATCTTAAGATGAATCTCTAAGAGATTATGAAGCATGAGTTTTGTATTGCTTAAAAGCTTTTCTTGTTTGAGCACTTCAACTTCTTTTCATTGAGCTTTTAACTTCTTCTTTGTGCTCCTTCATTGAGCTTTAATGCCTTTTCATGTTTAACCATCAAGTTTTAACTAAGCTACCATGCTTCACTTATTTATGTTTCACTTGACTAGCTTCACATAGCTTTAGCATGATGCATCGTTTGTACACACACACACACAATTACAACATTTACAGTGTTGTTGTATTATCTTCAGCTATTGCGTTTATAGCAACCATAGGTAAATGTATTTGTTGAGCTCCAAACGCTTTCTTTCTATGCATTACACAAACATAAACCATGACCTAAAAATCAGAATGCACCAAAGAATTGTTCATTTTCATGCCTTGATCTTTAAGAAACTTCAAAAGGGCCAAACTTTGTGAAATTTGCAAAACCTCACATAAACCCTAATCCACTTGCTGCATTGCCTCAAATTCATTTCCATGGTTCTCCTTGATCACAGCTGAGCCAAGCCATGCCCTTGTACCATGACTGAACTAGCCCATACCTCCTCTTACACAAAAGTTGACTTTTGGCAAAATGGCCCATACCAATCAAGCTAGGCCAGCAACAACTCTCTGACCTATCCAAACTTGATACATGTACCAAAAGGAACTCAACACATAACATAACACAACCTAATCTATCCCACAAGTCAGCATCCTCAAAACTCACCTCTTATGCATTTTCATTCGAATCCCTCCATACAAGCTTCAAACATCAAAACAAACTTCACAAAACCATTCACCATGTTCCTCTGATCATTTCCCAATCCTCATTTGGCCCTGAAACCACCCCAAGCAGAAACACGATTTTCCACCCCTCCTGAACAGAACTTCATCAATCTCTCAAACCAGCCAAAAGAAATTCCAAACAAGCATTGCAAGCTTCTCAGGGGGTTCATTAAAGGCATCTTGGACCAAAGAAGCAGCCAGAAAGTTCCAAAGATCAAAGCTCCAGTTCAGGTGAGCTCAAGAACATTTTTTCCAGAAACTTGTTTTTAAGTTACTAAATGATTCTTTATGCTTCACTGATCATGCTGATGTGTTTTGTTTTGAAAATGGTTGAGAAATGAGTATGTATTCATGTTCTGAAACTTTTTGACCTAAAAATGTTTTGATTCGATTCTCACTTTTGATGTGTTTTAAATGTTGTTTGTTTGTTGATTCTTGATGTATGATGTATGGGGATCATTTCTGGGCAGAGAGATTGGATTTTAGAAGCCTAGGGAAGAAGATAGCAATTTTCAGGGAGAGGTGTGGCCGGAGAAGATGGCCGGAGGTCATTTCCGGCCACCTGAAAGTCATTAGTGCATTAATGATGATTAGGGCTCAGTTTGAATGTGAACCATGGATTTTGTTGACCAGTGTTGACTCCCGCGCGTTTGTGTGGCTCAGATCACCCCATTAAACCCTAATCCACGTCATTAACATAATTAATTGGGTTTTAGATTTAATTTGGTCAGTTTGAATTACAGCCACTGGATCTGGCGCCAGTCAACTCCCTCCAAAACCATTTAAATCTCAGCCATGGATCTTGCATACTTCTCATAATTTTATTTTTAATTCATTTATTTTGTATTAAACTTCTACGAATTATTTAAAATAGTAAAAAATATTTAAAAATTCTGAAAATTTTTGTCAAACATTTCATTAATTTTCAGAACCCAAAAATATTTCTATTTTTATTTTTTGCATTAAAAATCATTTTTAAATCATTTAAATGTTTATTTTTAATTAGTTAATGAAAATTAATTAATTAAAAATGCATTTAGGTATTTAAAAATCACAAAAAAAATTCACATTGCATTTTAAAACATTTAGAAACATTATCAAACTCTCAAAACAAATTTCTTTTTGGTTCTTGATGCATTTTGACCATTTTCATTGGAATTAAATTCTTTTAAAGGCAATATTTTTGTTCAAACTTGGAAAAATCCATTCTGCCTAACCATTGAGAGTTTGGTGATGGTTCTTCTTGCATTGCATCCTTCATAGCATGTAGTTTATAGGATAAAATTGGTTTGAATTTATCTTTCATTTTCAATTTGTTGTGCATTTTTCCTTTTGAAGTGCCTTAAAACCCTAGCCAACTTGAGAAAATCATAACTTTCACTAGGTTAAGAGTTAGGTCCCCTCCTTTGGGCAGTGAACTTGTGTAGGGTTAGGGTTCCTTTGATCCCATTTTCATTTTTTTGTCATGTCATTTGTTTCTGGTTTTGAATATTTGCATTGCATGTTGTATGTAAACCCTAATTTGTGCCCTCCTTTGCATCCATCTCTTATTTGCTTGTATTTAAGAACTTGCCATGACATTTTGTGCATCCACATGATTCATAATACATCTTAGGACATATTAGAATCATGTTTGATCATTGCATCTTTCATTTGCCATGTTATATGTTCATTGCATTTCATAAACTTTCTTGAACTTCCATGGTTCAAGCATGCTTCATCTGCATCCATATCCTTGTATGATCATTCTCATGTCTTGCCTTGTGTTTGCATCTTCTCTTAGCATCATTAAATCATGTTTATGCTTCTGACTTTGGTTTGCATCATGACATTTCATCTCATTTGCATTGCATTTCATTTCTTTTGCTAACTTTTCAGGTGGTAAGTTGTTTTGGGAAGTGAATTTGCCTTCACTTCTCACAATCTCTCTTCATCTCTCTTATGCATCATTGCTGCATTTTATCTTTGTATTTGAGTGAGCTTGCTCATTCATGCTCTCTCCCACTTTCTTCCTTCACGCAACTTGTCTTCTTAAGTGAAGCAAGTTGTTTTGCTTCTCTCTGCTTCCTCCTCCTTTCATCTGCTTCTTTCCTGGTGGCTTCTCTCTTGAAGATCTCTTGCAAGCTTCATAGACCCTAGGAACAACCAAGCATGATAACAATTAGGGTTTGATTAGTCCCCCTTTAGCTTTACCTTTGTGTCATCTTTTAGTCTTCTCCTCTCATCTCATAATCAAGGACTAAACCCTAAAGGTTTTAAGACTTTGTGATTAGGGTTATGCATGCATCCTTCTATTAGGATGGAGTGTATAACTTTAATCCTAAGTGTTAAACCCTTAATGTGTTTAAATCCTTTAATCAATCCATCTAATAATCACTAAGACATCAAGCTTGTAACTTGGGCCTTGCATTAGGGTTCTAATTCTTCCTTAATTGGTTAAGAAGGACTAACCCTAGTGTTAATGGACAAGTCCCCCTCAAGTTGTCTTACAAACCATAAAATCCACTTCTTAATCTCACCATTAACTAAAATACACTTTAATAAAGGTTTTGTTTTGTCATGAGGTTAATCCCTAATCATGGATTAAGTTGAGGAGTCTTCCTCAGCTTAAATGTTCTCATCTATTATCCTTCTATTAGGATGGTGTAATGAGCCCATTAAATCTTTGATTATGGCTTAATCTCATTACTTAACACTAAACAAAAACAACAAAAACATCTAAATAATCACAATTAGGTTAATGATCTTAATCCTACATCATGGTGTTTAAGTGTGAGGTGCTTACTTCACACTTAAGGTATTCTCATTACCCCTAATCAAGAGGGAGGATGTGATGAGTTTACTAACCCTTGGTTTTGTCTTAAGCTCATTTTCCTATGCCAAACTTCAAAAAGCAATAAAAGACTGAAAACTCAAAAACAAACAATAATCGTCTCCTCCGGGATTCTTTTCTCATCTCATTCACTCACAAACGAGAACTTGTTTCTTCCGTCTAATGCAAGACAGTTTGCACCTGAGCCAGACAGGTCATACACTTGAGCATAGACAAGTAAGCAGTTCACAAGTCAATTTATCTTTCAGTCCCTTTGGGTCGAACTACGGTGTTCTGACTTCCTCATTGCACGAGAGGATACGTAGGCATAACTTAACAGTTATCGAACAAAAGTCTTTGTATATTCCCCCTTTTCCAGCATCATTCTTTAAGCCTCATAGTCTTGAGCTTTACACTCTTGTTCTTACACTGACACTTCACTTATCCACTTCACATTCCTTTTACACTGACACTTGCATTCTTTCCAGCTTTGATACACAAATAGCACTGACACTACCCCTTTAAAACACAAATCTTTTAAGCGTGGATCCCGTCGAGTACGGCGGACAATCTGGGTGCTAATACCTTCCCAGGTTGTAACCAACCCCCTTTCTCAGTCTCTCTGGTTCGCAACCGTCTTATCCATATCTTTCTAGGTCTATGCAGCATTACCTTTCCTTCGGGATAAAAATGCCTAGCTGGCGACTCTTGTCTTCTGAGTTCACCCTTGTGTGTTCTCTCTCCTTTTCGCCGACCGTTCGCGTCTGTACCCCTTTTGACCATGTGTCATTTGGTGGGAGCGACAACCCCAAAATAATTTAATTCTCCAAAAATTATTTAAATAAACCCCAAATCATTTCTCCCAGAAAATATTTTTATTTGAAATAGCATAAACCCATTATTTGAAAAGAAATCCCATAACCGTTTAAATTGAAAAAAAACTAAAATAAAAACCCAAGAAAAGAAAATAATTATTTTTATCAAATAAAATAAATCCCCATTTTGAACCCAAGATAAAAACCCAATATTAAAATTATAAATCTTATTTCCAATATTATGAAATATAAAAAAAAGAATCATATTTTTAAATTCCAAATATTATAAATTCATATTTTAAAACCCCAAAAATTACAAAAATTACGTCATTAAATTTGTTAACAAAATCTCCTATTAAATATTAAACTCCAATGCCTAAAATATTCCTTAAAAGAACTTATTTCCCAAAATATTGTAGTACATTGATCGCTATATTGATTGAAATTCCTACTTATTATTTTATATTCTTTATTCCAAATTCATTGTAATAAATAAATAAATTGTTTATATTAGTTTTACTTTATTATAATTACCCAAAGTTTAGTGATTATGAAAGTGAGAAAGTCTTAAATTCTCAAAACAAGAAAATATTTAATTAATCCTTTAATTCCTAAGTTTTAAATATATGTATGCCTAAGTTAAAGTCCTTATGTTATCATCCTAAATTCATTACAATTATTTAAAAATTATCTAATTATTCTTATTGATCCAATTAGATATTTTTTGTATTAACTTAATTACTGAATTAAATCTGATTATATTCTATTAATTGTCCAATTCTAATAACGATAATAATTATTTATTTATTGATTTTTTTCATATATGTACCCGAATGTTTTATCCTTCCTATTATTAAAAAAAATAAGGTGTCTTCATCACGTGACACACGATCCCTTTCCTATTCTCCTTTCCATAATCCCAGTTCTCCCTTATCTCTTAATTGCGTATGTTTTCTTCTGATAAAACAACATCAATTTTGAAGGCCCTTTATCCTTTAACTTAAGATCTCCTTCTTACAAATCCAACAATTTTTCTCTTATCCATAATCTAAAACCTATTCATTTCAAATCAGTGGCGGAAAAAGCTCAAGAACGATGGAGGGTGGTGATCCAGGCGGCGTAGGTGTGTGAAGATGGAGGCCGCGGTTTGTAAAGACGGTGGTAGGCGGTCGGATCTCGCAGGGAAGGATATCGCCGGAGGATTCGCGGTAGTTGGTTTCGCGGCGGACCGTCTCGCGGTTTGAGGATATCGTCGGCGATTTTCCCCAGATTTTTCTTCGTTATTTTCCCGTGTGTGTATGTAATTTTGTTACAGATTTTTTCAAAGATTGGTGATACTTTTAATTTTTTTGTTGTAAATCCTCGTAAAAAATATTATTAGTTTTTTCTAACAAGTTATTTAAAGATTTTAGAAATTTCTACGAGATTATCTTGCGCCTAATTTATAAAATCAAATAGATTTTGAAAACATGCCGGTGATTATATACATACATATATTTTGTAGTTTTTTTTTTCTTTTAGAGATTTTAGTTTTTTTGAAAACATGCCGGTGATTATATACATACATATATTTTGTAGTTTTTTTTTTCTTTTAGAGATTTTAGTTTTTTAATTTTAATAATATATATTTTTTATTTTTCTTATAGAAATTTAGACCTGAATGATCACAAACCCTACTTACGTAAGTAAGTTGTACATTGACTAATGGATTAAAGAAAAAAATAAGTTAATAGTTTGAATTAAAAAAATTGTCCATCTAATTAAACAATATTTCTCCATAATAATTCAATTTAAATATTAAGCCTCAACCACAATATCGAACAATCCAATTTAAATATAAGCATTTGTCACAATATCATACAATAACATGCATATTATAAATATTATGGTAAAAGAAAACCAACCTACAGGATCGAGGTTTATTCCGATGGACGAAATAATTTTGTTTTTGTTTTTCCTTCACTTTGTCGATCCCAATCCTTTGAGCCCTTTTGCTTTCTTCACACCGTCAAAATTCCATCTTTCCCTTTTGCCCTAGATGAAATAATTACCAGTAGAGATTTTTTAGGGTTTCAATTGTTGTTGATCTTCGATGTGAAGAACAACAACTTTTAGGTCTTTTTCTCTGTGAATTGTGGGTGCGAAAATAGGATAAATATGAGTCTTATTTATAAAGATAACTAGGATTAATAATTTAGATCTGACCCAAAATATAAACTAATAATATTAATAATAATAATAATAATAATATTTGACAATTATATTAAAAAAATTCTCCCATTTTTATTTAATAAAACCCAAAATAATAGTAAAAACTAAATAAATAATAATATTGGTAATAATATTATTAATAAACCCAACTTAATATTTACTATTAATATAATAATAATAATAATCCTTTTTAATCCAAATTAAATATATTATATATATAAAAAGATTAAAAAAACCTCACCCCTAAAATATATTATAACCCAAACTAACAATAATAATAATTTTAAAAAAACCCATAATAATATTAAATAATATCATTAGTAACATAAAATAAAATACAATCCCTTTTTAAAGTAATAAAAATCCTATGTTTAAATAATAATATTAGTAAAAATATTAAAAAAACCAATATACCCTTAAAACCCAAAAAGTCAATATCTATTATTAAAAATAAACACTAATAATAAAAAACCTATATTAATTAATAATGTTACTAGTTTAAATAATATATACATCTTTTTTTTATATTTAAAAAAAACCCATTATTATATAAAATAAATTTAAGATATCTTTATAAACCCAAAATAATAAAAATGTATACCCCATTTATATTAAAAAATCAATCCCATATAAATGATAATATTATTAATTATATAGAAAAATTATAGTTTGGTACCCCTTGAATTAACCCTCTAAAATAAATAATTATTGGATTTTAAAAGACAAACCCAATAAAAATGCAAAAGTCATTCAAAAAGGTCAAAAGAGTCCATCTTTGACTTTTTAGATAGAAAAAAAAAACGGATCAAAATTTAGGGTACGACAGTCCTAATCCTAATTATCTACATGATATCATCCAAAATCTTATGTTTTTATGTGTCATTTTATTAAAATATTCAATATTATTTCTAACCTTTATGTGCCTACATATAATAATAATAATAATAATAATAATAATAATAATAATAATAATAATAATAATAATAATAATAATAATAATATTGGATTTAGATTAAGTAGAAGTAGATATTCAATATTATTTCAAACTCTTATTTGTCCCAAAAGGGAAGTATTTGAATGTAGTTACCTCAGGAGAACTGAGCAGAATGCCCCATAATAATATGCCCTTGACATCATGAACTTTGCAATGTTACCCTTGGTAATTCAAATATATGAGAAGAGCTGCCCCTGGCTATTAAGCACTGTTGAATCTGGAACTGATTGCCCCGAATGATTTGAACAGTAACTTGGTATGCCCCCTTGATTGGGAAACAGTGAATATTCCCCTGGCATTATGAATTTCGTAATGTTACCCTTGGCACTTCAGTAGATGAGGAGATCTGCCTCTGGCTGCTTAAACATAGTTGAATCTTGTCTTGATTGCCCCAAATGAGTTAGGCAGTATCATGGCCTGCCCCCCTTGATTGGGAGATAATGATTATGCCCCTTTGTATACATGGACTTTGATCCAGGAAGCAACTTTGTTTATCGGAAGGACTTTGAACATTCATCCTGTAAATTTCTCTGTTTATCAAACACTCAAGTATATGTAAACAAATATATTCAAAAATGAAATGCTTATGTCTGTCTTGAAATTTTGAAAAAGAGTTATTTTAGAAAAACATTTTTTGTGAAAACTGTGATATTAACTCAAGTTTTATAATAAGCCCTAAAGGAGTCAGGATACCTTTTTGTAGCAGTACGCTTTCGAACTAACCATGCTTCAGTTAGGACTTTTAAAGGGTTGTAACGTGGCCTGGTTCATGGTTTAAGAAACAAAGGATAAAGGCTCAAATTTTATTTGTACCCAACCCAATCTCCATGATGTTCTTCAGTCCTATGTTCAGTTAACTTATGCATTGAGGCTCAAATGAGTTTGGAATTGTAACACTGACATTTGTGATGGTTCAGAAACCCAAAATTTATTTGAATATTCAGTCATCTTTCTTTGTTGAGGATTCATAGTGACCTCTTTTTTTTCTTTTGACTTTATTATCCCTTCCTTTTGCCTGAACTGCTTATTTCAAGGTTACAGTTAGCGGGATGTCTTAATGTTTTACTAAGTCTCCTTCATAGGTTTTGACTTAGCAGGACTGTTCTTTTGCTGGATATTGACTGTCAGGTTTCATGATTACAGAGAACCATCATTAGTTGTGTACAACACAAATAATTGGCATATTTGAGTTAACCGAGTAACTATCCTGCCCCGGGTTATGAATAAGGGTTTTGATTTGTGCGAGAATAAAAACTCCTACTTCATAGGCTCAAAAGGGTTGACTAGGGATTAACTTCCTTATATCTCCACTGTTTAGGAATTGAAACAATGCTTGTACATCGTCAGCATAGTCTGTTCAAAAGCATACTGCCTAATATTATGGTATTGTTTTCGTCATCCTCCCTCTACAGGCTTATAGCTTTATTAGGAGTTAAATATCACAAGATAGAAATAAGAAGCATAATTCAAAATATAGTGGAACGAATGGATTAATTCAAGACAAACATATGCAATGCATTAATGAAAACAAAAGTTTAACATAATAGTAAGTGTTCAAACAAATAAAAGAAATTACAAATGAAAATTCAAATGTTGTCCCATCCCGTTGGCTGAATGTCCTCAATTGCAATCTGTGAACTTTGAGGAGCAGTATACTTCACTATGAAATCAAATTTGCCACTTGGATGTCCCAAGGTGCCCCATATCTCAACAGGAATAGGTAGGTTTCCTTTCTTGCTACCTTGGGCAACTTGTCTTGCAGCTTCGGTGTTTTATGGACGATGGTAGAATTCAACTTGACCCTCTGGAGTAACCTCTAGGATTCCTTCATCAATTAGATCTTGAATCTTCTTCTTCAATGTCCAACAACTATTAGTATCATGTCCAGGACAGTTGGAGTGATACCCACACCTTGCCTTGGGATTATAGCGAGGAGAGGAAATTTTAGGATTTTGAGGAGGATTTTTCAAGGAAATTAGTTTCATCTCCAACAAGCATTGCAGAACTTGTGACATTGGAGTGCTGAATTTGATAAACTGTCTTCTACATCCCTTGTGTTGAGGTGGATTAACTTTACCATGTCTTTTTTCTTCAACTGAAGAACAATCAGTGGTAACCGGTTTCTTACCTTCTTTTATCCTCATCTTCCTTTCAACCAAATCAGCTTGTTTTAACGGAGGTTGATTGACAATTAGATTCCTGACTCCATTACTTTGAAGTTTTTGGACAAAGGTTCTCAGCTCTTCTTGCCCCTGAGCTAAACTTTGAATAAGAGCCACCTGGTCATTCATCTGGATCCTCATTTCTGTTATCTCAGCTTGAAATTGTTCCAACTGACCATCCTTGTTGTCCTCAGGACTCTTCTTCTTAGCCAGCAGTGTCTTTAACCCATCTTGTCCCTTGGACAAGTTCAGAATCAACTCTTGGAATCGGGCATTCTGAGCCTGGAGAACTTTGACTGTCTGTTCAAGATCCATTTCTGCTGAAATAAACAGCGAGAAGATAAGATACATGTACATAAGAAACCTGTGATGCAATGATATGATGTATAGATGTGTATGCAATGTTTTCAAGGACCGCAGGATTTAAATTTGCTTAAACAATCAAGAAAGTAAACTTTTATTACTGATAAATTTGTTTTCCCCTTGGGCTCACAAAATGGAATGAAATAAATACAAAAGATGGGGTTTTAAGTCTCCCATGGACGTTTCCTCTTTGTGTTGAGGTATGAGTTAAGATTCCGCTCCTCGTGAAGTTGCTTTGTTAGCTCCAGGATTCTTTCATGACTTGCTTTGTAATGAGTCTCAAAAGTATCCCTTTGCTCCTTCAACTGGATCCAGGATCTCTGTAAGTCTTCCATGTCAGTGGGCATATCTGGGTGAAGGATGGTATAAGAGGTATCCCCTTCAGCAACAGGCTCCATAGTAACTGGCAGGATGGCAGGATATGGCATCATGAGAGTCTGAGCACGAGATCGCACCCATCTGAGGTAAGCTTCCATAGGAATAGTGTACTTGGGCTCCAGAGTCTTGCTGTCAACCTTGTTCACTTTTCCCCATGCTCGTATGAACCTTTGACGGTATCCTTGCAAATCGTTGTCGTAGTCAAACACAATACCCTGAATCAACATGTCATGTGGACCATCACTCCGAGCGTAACCAAACTGTCGTAAAGCTAGAGAAGGGTTGTAAGTAATGCCTCCTCTTATGCCTAGAAGTGGCACATTAGGAAATTCCCCACAACGGTCAATGATAGTGACATTCTCCATAGATCTGGAGCACCAATGAATATCTGAATGCGAGAGTGACATGATCCTCTTGGACCACCTAAATCCTTGTTCATTCTTCATTACTGAGCGAGGAAGGTGAGAAATAAACCACCTAGATAGCAAAGGTATGCAACACATCAAAGTTCCTCTTGCTTTTGTAGTACGAGTATGAAGAGAGTGCAGGATGTCTCCAAGCAATGTAGGCACTGGATTGTGACTCAGGAATATGTTGATGGCATGAACATCTATGAACTGACCTGGATTGGGGAACAATACTAAGCCATAAATCAACAAGGCTAAGATCTCCTCAAAAGCATCATAGCTCATGGCTTTCAAGAACACTTGAGCTTTGTCCATTAATAACTTAGCAAGAATACCCTTAACTCCGCTTCTCGTTTCTAGCACAATGTCAGACTTCTTCAGATGTAGAGCTGCAGCAATGACTTCAGGTTTAGGCTCTTTTTCCAAGCCTGAATGGTTTCTGATCAAGTACAGGTATACTCAGAAGTTTAGAGAACTCTTCCATCGTAGGAACCAGCTGATAGTCGGGGAATGTGAAGTAATGGTGCTTAGGATCAAAGAACTGAAACAGAACACTCATCATGTCTTCATTGAATCCTGAAGTGACTAAATCCATTAGGTGACCATGTCTCTTGATGAACTGAGAGTTTTCAGACACTTGAGAAACCAACTCCTTAAGCCTAGGAGGTATGCCTACAAAGTTGATCCTGATAGTGTTTCTACGAGCAGAAGCCATGACCTGCAACAAAGAACAAAGATAAATCCTTTGGTCCTTGAAATGGTTAGGGAAAATGTTATGATGCATGATGATGTCATGATGTTATTCTCAATCACAAACATGTGGCACACACAAACAAGTCACACAATAGCCCTAGGTTTAAAGGCTTGCATGAGGTTCCAAGGTGAGTACCCTCCCCTGAAGTTAGTTGGTTCATCCTGTCCTACAAAAGTAACCAGGTTCTAAGGGATCTCAATATCATTGATCCTTCACAAGGGTGCTTGTTCAGAAGGCAACTTACTTGCCAACCAAAACCCTCCAAGTTTAAGATCTCAATGAGCGTAGTATCGAGTATCAACCAACTTCAGTCTTCACCAAAGCCGGTTATCTCACTACTTTTCTAAAGGCCAAGATGGGATAACTAGGGTTCTAAAAGTTAGTTAGTGCATTGACAACATATGGCAGCCTCATATTATCCTCAACTTGACTTAAGGAACATAAGCACCAACCAAGAAGTCACACTAACTATGGCCACCAGATCAACCATATCGGTATACGCCGTACAGTTTCCTTGGTCTATTGCCATTTACCTAAGGTACACTAGATCCGGGTTAGGATCTTTCACACATAAGAGCACCCAACAAGATAAGTATAAAGCAAACAAGGAAAACAATTTTAAAGTGATCTAATTCCTAAGGGTACCCCTCTTTTATTAAGTCCCCAGCAGAGTCGCCAGTTCTGTAACACGGTGGGAGAACTGACTTTAGTTATGTTGCGGATAGCAAGAGTCGCCACCGACTTTTATTTTATCCAAAGGAAAGGCATAAAAGAACAGGAAAGACCTTTTAAAAGATTTTTGGGTCCGGGGGGTAGGTTATGTAAAGGGAAGGTGTTAGCACCCTTTACATCCATGGTTATCCATGGGCTCTTAGTTACTTAGCTCACTTTAAAATGTTTTTGAAATGTGAAGTGTGTGAATAAAAATTTTCTTAAGAGTTTATAATGGCCCACGTATGGATGCGTATAAACCTTTGTTTTGAAAATTTGTTTGAAAATGTGATGTGTTTGAAAAGTTTTGAAGAGTGAGCAAGTAACTATGAGGAACCTACCCTAAGTTTAGTCTTTTTTGTTCTTGAATCCTTAAGTGGTAAGACTATCCCTATTATTAAGGAATAGGTAGTCATTATCTTGGATGTGATGGGACAAGTAAGGGACATCTGTTATTTAGGCAACTGTGGGGTGTATAAGCAATTCTGAAGGGACTATCATCTTTATTCGAAAGGGACAAGATCATTATGAAGGCAACATTCGAAGGGACCTGATCTTTTATCTGTTAAGGGACTAGATGACTTTATTTTGAGGGACTTTTGCTTTATACACCCTACTTGACCTTTTGTTTTAGGCAACATGAAAGGTAACCCTAGAAAGTGAGATGGCGATCAAAGATCGACTTACGTGTGTGAGTGTACAATTTTAATATTTTATCTTTAAATTTAAATGATCTAAATTAATTTTTAATTACAAGTATGTTTACACTCCCTATTTACTAACCATGGCATAAAATATAAATAATAAACATTATAAATAAAATATTACACCAAGGAACAATTACATAATAATAATAAAAGCAATTTAAATAAATAAGCAAAATATTAATAAGCAAAATAAATAAGTAATTATAATTGGGTTAGTGAAAATAATAATAATAAAAAATAATACCAAATTAAGGGGGTTAGTAATAAATAAATATCATAAGCATATAATTAATAATAATAATAAATAAACAATTTTTAAGGTTAATAAGAAAATATGAACAATTATTATAGAATTTTAAATTATATGCACATTATAAAATTAAATTAATTATGAACATATTATAATTATAAAATTAAATTACAACTTTTAACTATAAAAATTATTTACATGCAATAATAAACAATTTATGTCATATTTACATATTATAAAAATAAATTAAAAATTTTAATTTTTAAACATATTTATATACAAAAATTATAAACAATTTATGTTATTACATTAACAAGAATTAAATTAAGTCATGAATATAATATATACAAATAATAATATTAAACAAATAGAAGAAGAAAAATTAGGGTTTTGAAAATTATTAGGGTTTTATATATAAAATATTAGGTTTTTTAATTTAATATACAATATTAATTTCATTATAAAAATAAGTTATAATAATATGGACATATAAATAAAATAGAATATTAATTTCAAACATATACAATTTTATTTCATTTATATTATTTTTATTAATCCATTATAATACTTAATTAAAATTAAAGAAAATAAAAAGAAATAGAAAACAATTAGGTTAAGAAAAAAAATTGGTAAAAACTCACCTGCTGGAGCCTGGGGTCGAACCCAGGTCTCCTAGCATACACCACCAGCCTTCAACCAACTGGGCTGCTCATGCAGCGTGCTTGTGAATGACCCATTGCAATAATATATAAAACCTGCTTAATAAATGAATTTTGGCATAAAAAGAGAACGACCAAGGGATCGAACCCTGATCCTTAGCTTCATCGCCTGCGTGCAAAACCAGCTGAGCTACGCGCTCGTTGGTGACATATAACAGAACAAATACATAATAAAATAAGCCTGTTATTTGAATTCTGTTTTCGCGCGCAGCCCACTTCATCTTCTTCCCCTGGACCTGCAGAATTACCTGCGAATATTGTTACGAATTTACCTGCGATTTAAACTTGCAGGAAAACCTATGTTCTTCAAACTCATCGAATCAGACCGAATCAAGCCACAATATTAACACCAAACAATTACCCATGATCAACACAGTTCAATTATGTTATTTAAAAGTCTTTAAATTACTTAAATCGTAAAGCCCTAAAACTAAGTTCCAAACCCTAACAATGGCCGCGAGCGTATTAGGTCATGAAGCTTCAAGTTTTTTGCCCAGAAACATTCTATACATCATCACAAACATGATTAGACAAACAAAATTCATTAAAACGCATTGAATTATTGAAATCGAAAAAAATAGTTCAAGACCAAGAATGCTTCGGGATATGCATTATGTCATGGTTCAGAAGCATGTAAGTATTGGTTTCGATTCAGGGATGTTCAAGGATCATTGCTATGTCCTCAAAATACCTTCAAATGCCTTGTAGTATGGAAACCGAAAATTGGTTTTTGGATGATTTTTGAACTTTGAAACTTACTCTTGGGAGGCTGAAAATCGTCTCCTCTCATTAGGGTTATCTCATGTACTTATAGTGTGATGTATTTAGGTCAGAAACTTGATGTTTGTGTGGAAGATTTGATCCAAAAAGATTCAAAAAGATAAGGCTTTGAAATTCAAATATTTTTGCATAAACACTTTCTATTTCAAGCCAATCAACATTATCTTTGTATCAATTTGATCCATATTGAATTCATGACCTTCTAGAATCAAAAATAATTTTAAATCTTCACATTTAATATTTTATTTAAATTTAAAATGATTTTTAGTATAAAAAATCATAATAAATTAATTAAATAAAATAAAAATTATGAAAATATCAAATAATTTTCTTGCATGATGTCATGGATTGCTTTGGGTCATTAAAAGTTCAGCCCACTTAGCAAAATTTGGTTTTAAACCTCCATTTGCTTCATATACTTCCCTAAAATTTCCCAACTTTGCAAAGGCACAAATCCTTCAATTTTAATGCTATGAGGGTGTTCTTGGACATTTTGGAAAGCTTGGAGAGTCCTCTAACCAACCCCATTGGTTTCATGTCCATATCATTTACCATTCTCAAGTTATGCCCTTTTGAAGTTGTTGACTTTTTGTTGACTTTCAAAAGGACCTAAAATGTCTTAGCTCATACCTTCCAAATGAAGCATTTTTGGGCTTGGCTTGTGAGACACAAAGTTGTAGAGAATTCAATTTCCTTCAAAATGAGATTTGGATGGAAACTTGGTGATGAAGCATGTGAAAGTTATGGCTGGTCAAAGTTCAGTTGACTTTTCCTAAGGAAACCCTAATTTAGAAACTCCTGATTCTTGATGATCTGGAATCTCCTTGATGAATCATGATCAACCCTTGATCAAATGATGAATTTTACTTCATATAATTGATGTTGGAAAAAAATCATGAAATTTGACTTTGGTTTGACCACAGTTGACCTCAGTTTGACTTTTTAACTGTTTTGACTGATTTTTACTTATCTGATCATCTGACTGAGCAAACCTTTGAGAAAAGTCTTGAAACTTGTCATGGGGATTCTTAGACACATATAAGATGTTATGAAGCTCACTTGAAGTCTTGGAAATCCATTTATCCTGATTAAAGTCAAAACCCTAGTTTTGGATGCACTGCTTAGGAGGTGCATTGTCTGAGGGAATTGTCAACTCTTCTGACTATTTGTGAACTTTGTGAACCTTGTGAACCATCATAAAATGTCTTGTGAACCTTGTGAACCTCATGGGAGGTCTTGTGAACCTTGTGAACCTCATAAAGTGTCTTGTAGACTTCATGAACCTCATGAAAGGTCTTGTAAGTATTGTGAACCTTGTGGACCTTGTGAACCTCATAAAGTGTTTTGTAAACTTCATGAACCTCATGAAAGGTCTTGTGAACCTTGTGAACTTTCTTAGCACACAAAGTTTTGTATTGTGAGGGCAAATTTTGGGGTGCAACACACACATATCAAAATAATATACCAAAATGCTACTATTTGAAATAATTTTTCTGAATTCCATACTTTTTAAAATGGTTCTCCAATTGGATGGGCGAACCGGTGATGTCCAAAGAAGTTGAGAGGGGTTCGTCCAAGGTGTTTGATTGTGGACTCCGTCGTATCCCTTGAGAACTTAGCGAACTTTGGAACCTTCGTCCTAGGGGGTAAATTCAGACTGGAGTATATAATCCTATATGGGTGAAGTAAAATTTGGCCTAGCAAAGCCCATATTCATCCCACTTTGAGCCATTATCCTTTTGACAATGGTTGCCAAATTAATCTCTGCTGCCAAATTGTTACGTCGAACATGTTGAACAACATTATCATCATTTTGGTTTCTATTCACCAACTCTACCTTAACTCTTCTTCCTCAGGAACTGGTATTTGATTCCTAAGAGGTTCGACCCTAGGGGGTTCAACTACCTCCTGATCTTCTGGATTCTCTAGTTGTTCGTTTTCCCTCACGCCAACTCCTTGGTTTAGGTGTCTAACAGGGGCACGTACTCCCATGAATTATGTTATTCGAGCCATTTGAGAAGCCATTTGTTGGTTGGTTTGGGTAGTATTTTGGGATCAAAGACTGGGAAATTTCTCCCATGGTTTTAGACAAGGTGTGTACCATTTGCATGTTGCTTTCGTCCATTTGTTGCCTCAAATATGCTGCAGACTAATTCGTCAAGCCAGGGCCTTGAGCAGAGTATCCTAACCCTATGGTTTGACTATTTCGACCCATATTTATTCCAGATCTTAAATCTTGTAATGGCGAAGAAATCACATTTTCTGAAAATAATGGGGGTGTTGTACGCAAGCTTTATATCATCGAAGTTGGCATACCATAAATTGGATTCCTAGGTAATGGTTGTGAGAACCCAGGGGGAGGGAAAGACCTATACATAGATGTATTTGGAGGTGGAGTTTGAGAATTCGCTCCAATGTACTCCAACACTGGTTGAGTGTAAGACCTTATATACGTCGCTCCCGGTCTTGTCATCGAAGATGCTGATTCCGACACCATGGTTGGCGTTGTTGACCCTCCTATTGAAGGGTTTGAGGGTGGCACTGTGTCACTCCTTGGTACATCTTGAGGATTAGTGTTGCTATTTTGAGCATGTGAATTGCTCAGTTGAGGATTCGACCCAGCCGTATGCGGATTTGAATCTCTTGGATTTCCTTGTCTAGATGTCATCTTCCTCGTATTTCTTTTCTTTGGTTATATATTCTCTGTATTGGCTACTTTTTAACTCCTCAAACACATACAATAAAACTGAAATCGATCTTGACCAATAAAAAGAAATAAAAAATGGTTTAAGTAAGTTGTAAAACTTATGTTTACGGTTATAGCACTGTCCCACTGGGTGTGCCAATTTGTTTACGTTAAAAAATGGTAAACAACCGTTGATCTTCTAAAAACACTAAAGTTCTCAGTTACTCACAGGATCGATCAGATTGATCCTAGGACATGTGTTATAAATCGTTTTATTTAGTGTCTGGTAAAGTATCACAAATGCTTCTACAAAATTTATGACAAGATTTGGTAAAAAGAGGAAATAAAGTAAAAGAAGATTCAAAATGCTTAAGATCGAAAATAGAGTGCAAGAAGATAAAGGTGCAAAGAGAATATAAATGAAACAATAACTTGTTGAAAGATGTAACTTGCTTGAAAATAAAGGCTTCAAAGTAAAAGTTTTAATAGAAATTGCATTGAAATAAAGATGGTGGTGTTTACATCACGTACATTCTCATTTTCACTCGTTTCTCTACACACTGATATTTTGAGTGGATACAGAATAACTTGTACAATATGAGTTTCACACACACTCTAAAACTAGAACTACCTTATTTATAATAGTCGAAGATAGCCACTTTTAACGGTTTGCTTCTAAAAATACGCCACTTGTCACTTTGCATGTCTTCAAACTCCAGATGTGTGTCACTTGTATCTTTTCAAATTACAAGAGATATAAGTTTCCCTCCAATAATTAGTTTCAACTGCAGTGTGTCGAACGCCCTCGGTGGTGCTTGGTCGAACTGTATTTTCTTGCACTTAGAAATATTCTAAGTCTAGAAATCCATACTTCCACATAAGTCTTCGACTCAGGCCTCATACAAGAATTATGTCGAAACCTTTTATTTCTTCTAAGGAATATAACCCTTAGACTAACATTTATTGAAATTAAGTGAACGTCGAAATTAGGAGCTAACACATTGTCACTACTTAAATCACTCAAAATAAAAATAAAATTAAAATTAAGAAAAGATAATCGATTTCATATCAATTTTATTTTTTACTAGCGTCCAAACGGGCAATTCCGTGTCTGTTTGTCCGTTTTTTTAAGGTGCACCGCATGAAAATATTAACGATGCCAATTTCTATAAGTTTGATTTTAACATTAACTATTTATATGATGAGGCTAATGATATTAATTCAGAAATTAACAAAAATAAATTTGTACTATATAATATTAGCAAATTGAATTTTATTTTGAATACCGAAATGAGCATTGTGACAATAACTTTATTTACCTGATTATTTTCAATCAATTGATAGTTATTGAAATTTTTAATGCGCACACACGCCAAAATATAAATGTGTATTTTTAATTTAATTTTGATTTTAATTTAAACTATTTATGTATTAAATTTGTGATATTCACTCTCCCTCTCTCTCATGTTCTTATATGAATTTAACGGATCTTTCACTTAGAATGCAATTTTTTTTTTCAAAATAAAAAATGAAATGCATGGAAATTGTAAGATATATGTGATTTGTAAATGACAAAAAAATGAGACAATAAATTGAAAATTATAATCACATGGCCAAAATGATCCTTTAGTGGACTAAAATCATCCCCAATATAAAGAGAAGGCTTTACCATATACCCCTACACCCATACCTTTACCCCTACAATTTTTATTAATTTTTTTTTTTTACCATTTGTGTCAGACCGTCAGATTATAGTAAAAATTGGTCCCAAAATACATGTTCCGGAAGACTTTTTAGATGAGTTCTGGTACGTTAATTAACATACCGGAAGACTTTGTGTAAGTCTTCCGGTATTGTAATGTTTGCTCACCGGAAGACTTAATAAAAGTGTTCCGGAACGGAAGACTTTTATTAAGTCTTCTGGTATCTATGAATATGTGTACCGGAAGACTTTATGTAAGTGTTCCGGTATTGTAAGAGATACAATACCGGAAGACTTGCATAAAGTCTTCCGGTTTGTAATTTTTTTTTTATATTTTTTATATTTTTTATTCTTTTTTTAAAAAAAATATTTTTATTTTGTAGGTGCAGTACCTTTATACGAAAAAGAACTGATATGTGTGAATACATCAGATGTATTTACAACGTCAGAGAGATTTGGTACACGAGATGAGGTGATAAGATGGGTTAAAAACACCGGATTACGAAATAAAGTGACGGTCATCATCACTCGTTCAGATACACAAACAGGCAAGAGAGGAAGAAGTAACAAAATAATATTTGGTTGCGATAAAGGTGGGAAATACAAGGATATTTGTAGTGGAATAGAAAGTGCGACCAAAAAATGCGGATGTCCATTTAAGATCAGGTCAACTCCGACAAAAGATGGATCTGGATGGAAGATTGATGTAAAATGTGGCGTTCATAACCATGATTTACCTGATAGATTAGAAGGTCACTCATTTGTTGGTAGGTTGACAGCGGATCAGAAGCAACATGTTGCTGATTTAACAAAGAGAAAGGTTGCACCTAGAAATATATTGCATTCCTTGTACGAGCGAGATCCAGATTGTGTCACTCGGATCACACAAATATACAAGCAAAAGAGTATGATGGAAAAAGAGATAAGAGGTCCTAGAAGTGAGATACAACATTTGTTTAAGCTTATCGAGGCTGCAGGTTATGTTTATTGGAGTAGAAAAAGAGATGACTCTGAAGTTATTAAAGATATATTTTGGGCACATCCAGATTCAGTTAAGTTGTTGAATATGTTTCCTATTGTGTTAGTTATGGATAGCACTTATAAGACAAACAAATACAGGCAACCTTTGTTTGAAATTGTTGGCATGACATCAACCAAGTTGACTTTTGCTGTCGCATTTGCGTATATTGAGTCTGAGCAGACTGAGACTTTTTGTTGGGTGTTAGATAAGCTTAAACAATTGTTTGTGAAGAAAGATTTATTTCCACAAGTTATGATGACAGATAGAGATCTTGCTTTGATGAAAGCCATTGAGACTGTGTTTCCACAGACAAATAATTTGCTATGTTAGTTTCACATTAACAAAAATGTTGGTGCAAAAAGGAAACTATTAGTGGCTCCTGATATGCAGGAGTCAATTGGCAAATTATGGACGGATGTTATATGGGCTAGTGATGAGGTTGAGTATGCTCAACATTTAAAAGAACTTGAGCAAGAGTGTGTTGATTGTCCTAATTTTTTTGAGTACGTGAACGACACATGGTTGACACCACATAGACAAAGGTTTGTTTGCGCATGGATTAATCGAGTCCTACATATGGGTAACACGACGACTAATCGGTATGTTTTGATTTAGATCCCAAAATATACTTTTTGTGAATTTTGTATTTTTCTTACTTAGTTTAAATATGTATTATTATAGGGTTAAGTCTGCTCATTGGAAGTTAAAGCAGATGTTGGGAAACAGTATAGGTGACATGGTCAAATGTTGGGAGGCCATGAATGACAACTTAAAGATACAAATTAGCAACATTCGAGCTTCTTTTCAAAAGAGTGGTACTTGTCTGTTTAGGAGTCGAATGTTTGACTTTCTTCCCTATGACAACTACATTCTCACCGAATGTCTCATTTATTGCATTGGATTTGTAAACTCAAATCATTGGATTCAGGTAAACATTGTTATAATTTGATATTATTAGTAAATGATTTGAGTAATGTTAAATAATGTATTGTTTAATTTTGAATATAGGTTAACATGAAAGAAGGATTTCCATTGCCACCAGTGACAACAGATTGGAAGAACTTTCGTTATCCAGCAGCAACATCGTGGATGGTAGGATTTGTTGCACATCTACAACATTGGCAACAACTTACGCCTATATTACAAACACATTATGAATTATAAACTATGTTATTCATTTTTATTCATGAATTATATTATATGTTTTAATTTCACTATGTTATTCATTTTTAATTTCACATTCATGAATTAAATTTTAATTTCAATTTTTTTGTCGAAAAACTATAAATAACATATAACATAAATATGATCGTACATATAAGTTCAAATGTCAATATATTAAGAAACCAAGTCTAAAAAATAATATGACATAAACATAATTATACATCACTATGAACGAGCAATACGTAAAGCTGCAAACAAATCAACAAAATGTGGATCATCCTCTTCAGCTGCATTCTGCTGAAGGTAGTGATGAATCAAGGTAGACACAGAACCCCATGCAGGATCAGATGGTCCCGCATCGTAATCAGGAATAGATGCAACTGGCGGCTCATCATGGATAGGAGGTACCAATCGAGGATGCGAAACACGATAATACCACTCAAGGTATCCATCCTCTACCTCAAATGGGGTAGTCGCCAGTGCAGCCGAACGAATCACCTGACCAACGCTATGGGTGTAACTAATCCACTCAACATCAATATCACCAGCCATCCTAGGATCAATAGGTGCAGGTGGAATGTACTGACGGTATCCAAAATGTCGAAGACACCTGTCAGGCATGTATGGAACAATAGTATCTCCCCACCTCAAACAACCCCTAAATAGAGAAATCTCATCAAAAAGACGATGAACTCTATGATCCTCGAACGGCCTCCGTATGACATCGGTCGATGTCAGCTCATCCATAATAGGTCGTAACTCATCCACCTTTAACGCCCCCTGTTTGTATGTCCACCTCATCGCTCGTGGGAGACCACAGTTCTGAGCAGGTATCCAATTCTCTCCTTTTTCCCAAGTGTAGGAAAATACTCATGAATCCAGCACTCTTAAAAAAACAATAACATAATAATTAAATATAACATAATGAACATAATAAAATTAACATTAGACTTAAAAGAAAATCAATAAACTAAATTTAAATATATAACTTTAACATAATAAAATTAACATTAGACTAAAAAAATATCAATAAACTGAATTTAAATATATACCTGTAAGAGAGTCGGATAACCACCAAGTTGTTCGCAACTAAACATAGACGCATCTCCAAGAAACCTATACAATGTCACCAATGCAGCTGTTGCCCAACTATAGTTGGACAACTCATTCAGGTCCCTAAATAATGCCAAGTATCGTGCCTCCACGAGTGTAAACGACTTATCCGCAAAGATCGTGCAACCCACTAACATCATCAAATAACATATGGTCGCATATGCCCATGATGAAGCTGCTCGATGCTCTACGAATCGATCATATAACCACTCTATCTTGAAGTACAAACCTCTGCACTCACGAACCTAGAATAGTGCCACTCTCGATGACACTCCAAGGTAGTCAACCGCTCACTCAATGGCTAGCTCCTCACTGATGGGTTGAGGGTTCCAGAATACCCCCCTGATAAGCAAATGAAGCAGACATGCCACATCATCTAGAGTAATCGTCATTTCACCGAACGGCAGGTGAAATGAAGATGTCTCTAGATGCCACCTCTCCACAAATGCAGAAACCAAGTTTGCATCGATCTTCTTCAAACTTGATCTCTGTAAGGAAGCTAAATCGGACCTAGATATGATAGCATCAATCTCCGGTGGAAGCTGCTGTGGAACCATTTGGGTCAACTTCAACCCATGTTCTGCCACCTTCAATTCCTTCTTTGCCCCTCTCTCCTGAAATCAAATAAAATTAAATAAAAATTATATAATAGCTACTAATAATTTCGGTTTTTATTCAAAACTAAATAATTATAATTTCCTTACCTCACCAAACCATACACGTCTGGCCACATGATGCTTGTACGAAACCAAAATACTGGTATCGTACGGACCTCCAGGATACCCCACAGGGTCTGTTGCAGCTGCAGATGTACCAACATCATCTGCGCGTGTCCTACTCGTATCGCCCCGTCCCATCGATCGAACGGGTATCCTCCCATCTCTGCCTCGTGAACGCACCACTGGAAAAAAAACAATAAAACAATTATTTAATTAAAAAAAAAATTCCGGAAGACTTTCTTCAAGTCTTCCGGTACACACTTTTTTGGAAAAACCATACCGGAAGACTTTATGAAACTCTTCCGGAACACTTTGTAAAAAAAGCATCATTCCGGAAGACTTCATCAAAGTCTTTCGGTAGTCATTTTAAATAAACTCATCGTACCGGAAGACTTTCATAAAGTCTTCCGGTACCGGAAGACTTTCAAAAACTCTTCTGGTATACAAATTTTCAAACCGGAAAACTTACTTATAGTCTTCCGGTAAACACGTCTGAAAATCGCAAATTTTTTTCTCTCTGTAACTTTGGACGAATGGTAAAAATGGAAAGTAAATTTGATTTATTAACTATTTATACAAGGGCAATTTGGTCAAAAAAAATTAGATGTGGGGGTATGGGATTAAGTGTAGGGGTGTAAGGTAAAGCCTTCATATAAAGATATAAGTTCAACTTACCATCCTCCATCTTGTGTATCTTGAATACAAATATGATATCAAATTCCAAATTCTAAACGTTATAAACAGATAAATTGATTATATCTAACAATATTAAATTTTTGTACAATACAATATCACAACGACAAATCAATATCAAGGATACAAATTGTATAAATAAGACACATTAATCATCACTATTATACAAATAAAAATTAAAAAGAAAAAGAAAAAACAATTTGAATATTGAATTGGTCAAAATCAAAATTTATAGATTACTTGTTTCTGTTACAATGAGAAGAAGAAAGTCATCGGAACATTGATGTTAATAATAGTGTTCATAATAGTGCAGGAGAATCATTTTCTTTCTCTCTAATTTATTTCGTCTTATATTTTTTCTGTACAAATCAATCTTTTTTCCCTTACTTTTTTTACTTTAAACCATGTTAAAGGAAAGTAGCCATATTGTATCAACCTTCTTTGCTAAAATCAAAAAACAAAATCACTCTAGTTTGTTTGTGTAACTGCTGCAATTCTTTATGCGGATATTATACAATTATTAATAAGCAAGAAGTGTGTGTAATTTATATAGTGGTTAAAGGGTATAATGGAAATAAAAATAGGCTAACCCAAAAACTCATTCTTCTGTAGTTATAGATAATAAACTTTGTGAATAGAGTAGAATCTCTCACTGAAATTTTAAAAGATAAATTTTTTGTTAAAAAAAAACCAAGATGGAAAAACAATTGGGAATTGAAAGTAAAAATAATATGTTCAAATAAATTAAAATCAACATTTGTCAATAACTTACAAATAATAATAAATTTAAAAAGAGCCATCAACTAAGCCATTAAATAAATAGCAATTGTGGCTTTTTTTCTTTCTTAACCGCTTCCTTAATATTTAATGAGTTATATCAGTGGCAATTAGTGGTAAGTGAAAGATATAACACAATGTGAAAATGATTCAATAAGCATAAAAATATTCAATAAGCATAAACAAAATGCAAAATTATAACTTTCAAATAAATAGATCATTTAGTTTTGAATATGTTGGTATCAAAAGTTTGGTTTATCACCGTCCCTATAGAACAAAACTCAAAACATATTCGTTGATCATATTTAATACATATATTAACAAATAATACATAAAAAGTGCAAAGAGATACATAAATTTCAGTGACTTATTCAGAGTTCCTCAATAGTATTTATTTTTACATCATATTCCTACTTGATGGAAGAAAATTATCCAATTACAATAAATAGTAGTAAGAAGTTGTTAATAATAAAAACAATATATATTCAAATATATAAAACTATCATAGATTAATAATGCATAAAACAATTTTAATGTAGTAAGAAGTTTCATGTGAGAGAGAATTGTGTAGAAACTAATAATGGTGAGAGAGAAGAAAAAGAGAGACAAAGAGAAATAACTTACATGCGAAAGAGATGGAATTGGAAGGTTTGTTGACAAAAACTGATATTGAGAGGAAAAAAAAATTTGTTGAACATCCATTGTGTCTTTGAAAAAAGAAAATATAATTTACATTGCAAAAAAATGATGTGCTATTATGTAAAGAAGTAAGGGAGTTATCATATGCACTTAATAACATATAAGCATATAAGCAGTTAATAATAATAATAATAATAATAATAATAATAATAATAATAATAGTAATAATAATAATAATAATATTTTTAAATTGAAATACTTAGAAAATATGATAACTGCATAGATGAAGTTAGAAACTAATAAAAGTTATTAACAACACTATTATTTTTATTATTTTATTTATTAAAAAAGAAAATAAATGATATTTTTGGAACTAAAATAGTTCACTCCAAAATGGTGTATCCTCTCTATATAAAACTATTGTAGATTAATAATGCATAAAACAATTTTAATGTAGTAAGAAGTTTCATGGGAGAGAGAATTGTGTTGAAACTAATAATGGGGAGAGAGAAGAAAAAGAGAGACAAAGATAAATAACTTACATGTGAAAGAGATAGAATTGGAAGGTTTGTTGACAAAAATTGATATTGAGAGAAAAAGAAAAGTTTATTGAACATCCATTGTGTCTTTGAAAAAAGAAAATATAATTTACATTGAAAAATATATGACGTGCTATTATGTAAAGAAGTAAGGGAGATTATCATATACAGTTAATAATAATAATAATAATAATAATAATAATAATAATAATTTTTTAAAATTGAAATACTTAGAAAATATGATAACTGCAGAGATGAAGTTGGAAACTAATAGAAATTATTAACAACACTATTATTTTTATTTTTTTATTTATTAAAAAAGAAAATAAAAGGTATTTTTGGAACTAAAATAATCCACTCCAAAATAGTGTATCATCTTTATATATAGAATAGATTCTAATCATAGTATTTTTCTTTTGTATCTATCTTTTTTTAGTCCATACAATATTTCTCAACAAAATATATTATATAATATTTTACTCCATAAAAAATTGTGCATAAATTGTTTTATAAAAATCATTTGTATGTATCAGTTTTAAAATTATAATGATAATGATAAAATCATAATAATAATGAAAAAATCATAAACATCATTTTTGAAATACAGTTTTATAAAAAAAATTGCAATGTCAACTATCTTTTGATCTTCAATAATATATGTTTATGTTATAGGATGTCAAAATTAGTCTTTCTATTTAAAAAAATATATATATAAAAACTTGTAATATTTTAAAAAACGATTTTATAAAATCTATTTTTAAAAATACAAAGAAAAAAATTTATTTTACAAGAATAAATTATTTTATATAGATTTTTTCAAATATTAGATAAGTTTAAAAAAAAAATATATCCAATGTAAAATATAAAGGTGTACCAGAATCACATAGGCTGTTTTTTTAACATCTACTATCTACATATCAAAAGTAGATAACATGTTTTCCCATTATGCCCTTTTACAAAAAAAATGTTATAATTAAAACATCTTTAAACCTCTCTATGTATGACATATGTCATACACCTATTCTCTCTCTCTTCATTTAAATTTCAAATTTCAAATCTTCATTCAAATATTACATACATTCTCTCTCTTCATTTAAATTTCAAATCTCTCTCATATTTTTTCTCACACATTTTTTATTTTCATTTTTATTGTTTTATCTATTTATTTATTGTTACTAAAAATAATAATAATTTATTTTTTAATTTTAATAAAATTAAAAATTTATTTATCTCACAGTTCACTATCAACATAATATATATTTTATTTTAATAAATATTTATTGATCTTACCTGATCAGGAGGGCCTTCCCTTGGTCGGTCGAACGTAGCACAACTGATGGATGGAATGGAAGAGGGTGTACCTGCAAGGCACTCCGATGCCAAAGTTAGAGAGGTACAGTATGGTAATAGCAATGAGAGTTTAGAATACCTGACCCTTTAGCAAGAAAGGGTATTTATAAAGCCCCCAGCGCTGGGCCAAGATTCTTCCTTGGGCTAGATCAGCTAGGCCCAAGGAAGAATTGCCAAGGAACGCGTAGGAGCGTTTATGACCAGTTATTAGGTCATTGCCCTGGTCTAACAGCCCCTATATCTCAGGAGATATTCGTGGGCAGTTGGGGTGACGTGGCAGGCAGGATGGAGGACCTGTTTACTGCCCGTGCGTTGTCACTGCGCTCGACGCCTTGTCTTGGTGCTCACCAAGACAAAACCCCTGCTCGTGCAGATGGGCATCTGCCCGACGTAATTGGGCCAAGGCCCAAAGTGACCTTGGGCCCATTCCAGAACAGGAGCCCCCCAAGTCGAGTCTCCAGGTTGGAGCGATGATTTAGAGAGAGTCGGGCGCGTTTGATGTCGAGGAGTAGTCGGAGGCCGAGCATGATGGGTCCACATAGGATAGGTCGAGCGTCAGGTGCTCGCGGATGTGTGAGACGGTGAATCTTTGGTCGGGGAGACAAAGGGTTACGTCGAGGGACGAATGGGCGCTCGCCGTCGTTCTCGATTCCCCGTGCCGACGTGTCACGAGAATTGAAGGCGTGTCGCTTCGTTTCTTGTGCCACGCCGCCCTAGGGGTCTATGAAATGATGACCTAGCACGTCCTTCCACGCGCCTCCTTGATATAAAAGGGGGTTGGGCCCCCCTCATTTTCACTTTTCGCTTTGCTGTTTAATCAGACGTTCTCGTACAAACTCAATCTCCACCATCTCGCCGCCGTATCGTCCTCGTACACCACCGTCTAGTGCCCGCCTTCACCATGTCAGGTTAGTAGTTTCTCTATCTCCTTTTTCCAGTAATTCTTGCATATATGTAGTATCACCTCTAGTTAATTAGTTTAAGTAGCCAAAATTAGTGTTTTTAGGCTAGTTTGGTAGGAGATGGACGTAGAAACGCCGGGCACGATCTGCGAGGGTCGGGCGTTTTCTTAGAAAATGCCAGGATAGTTTGAATAGGTCGGGAAAGAACTTTAAAGAACGCCTGGATAGTCTGAATGTGTCAGGCGGAAACTTCGTCTATAGTTTGAGCTTGGCGGGCGTTGTCATTGTACTCGGGTGGGAGTCCGAGCATCGTAGCGCCCAGGAGGGCCCGACGGTCTTCCCCGAGTTGGTCTTAAGGGTGTCTATTCCTTCGCCCTTTCACTTGGATTGCGGTGGAATGGTGGATTTGATGAGATGTCGAATTCATATTCCTTTCTGCTTTTCAGGTGTGACCGACCAGAGACGAACAAGGGAAGAGGATACCAGAGGGAATGAGCACGCTTCTTCGTCGGGGAGTGACGACCTGTCGTGGGTCGCGGACGAGCCCCTGAACGAAGAGTCATACTTCATCGAAGGGGGTCCTGGTTGTAAACACCCCAAATTTGCCCTCACTCATTCACACCATGGCTTGTGATCTTTTCATGTGAATAAGTTCAATCATAGCATCTCATATTGCACTTTTGCTTCACTGCGGTGTTTCTAAATCATTTGCATCTAGGGTTTGTGATCTGAGCCACCCCTGAGCCATTTGAGCCACTCCAAAGGTCATCAATCACTTCAAAGGGGTCCATGTATGTTCAAGCATCATATTATATCCCCACAAGGTCAAGGAAGTCAAAGAATCACAAGAACTGGGAAAGGCATGCAAGCAGAGCCAGGTTTAACTGCACAAATGACCTAGAATTAGGGTTTTGGTTTCAAGGGCCATAACTCCAAATTTTTTGGTCATTCTTGTTTCTATTGATCTCTATATGTTATTAGGATCATGCATATCAATTTTCATGAAGAAATTCAATGGGGAAGGCATCTGATCAAGAGATGACTTCTTGAGCAAGTCAGTGCAAAATCAGGGCATCTAAGGCCCCCAGTGACCCAACCAAAGGGGTTTCTCCATCATTTTGAATGTGTATGATCTTTATTTGATCATAGAAGATGTTAGAAGTTCACAAAATTGAAGAATTTCAAGCCATTTGCAAAGTTGCCTTTTTGGGAAAGTGACTTATAATGTAAACTTGCCATTTTGGGAAAGTTTTTCAACCTCTTCTTTTTGATTCAAAAATGCCTCAAATGAGAAAACTTTGGTTATGAAAGTTGTAGAATGGATCCTCTCATTTTCAAAAAGTACAAGAACTCATTCTAATTCATTTTGGATCAAACGTTATGGCCTTGCAAAGTTGGATAAAATCACTAAATTTTCACTTTTGCACAAAATGGAAAACTTGCAAATTCTCATGACAAGCCTTTATGTGACTTCAATGTGACCTCTAATCATCATACAAACACAATGCATGACCTAAAATTCAGTTTGGCCCAAGAAATTTTCCATTTTTCATGTCTTAAATTTCAAGTAACCATAAGCCATTTTCCATAAAAGTGCAAAAAGGGGAATTCTTGCAAAATGATTCCCAAAGGTTTGTGTGATCTCTAGCTGGTCTCAAGACATTGCCATAACCACATGGGACATCTCACACCAAAATTCAGCAAGAGATATCACATGTTCATGACCAAAACCACAAAATGTGACAAGTTGCCAAAATGCAAAATCATTTCAAACTTATGATCCAAGCCATACAGCTCTTCACAACTGATCCAAGAGTCATCCTTGAACTCAGCTGATGCAGTACACGCCAAGAAACCATCTCTGCCATAGCCCATGCCTCAAGTACACCAAACCTTGACTTTTTGCAATTTCTCCCATACTCTTGGAATAGTGATTAGCAGCCTCTACTAACCTGCTCCACAGCCTACTCAAACATGATGGGAGTGATATAGCAACTCATTTGGTATTGAAACAAGACACACAAGCAGATTCACAAAAACTGCCTGAACCTTCTCCTCTTTGAAACTCCTTCCTCAGCCATCAAACCTTCATTTTTCTTTCACCAGCAAGTCACAAATCACTCATAGAATAGAATCCACCCCCTGAAACAGCTTGAATCATCACACATAAAGACCTCCATTTCTGCTACACCAGAGCTGAATCATTCAAACCAGTCACTCCCCAAGTTTTCTAAGCTTCATTCCATCATCAGGAGGTTCAAGGAAGCAGGCTTGCACAAAGGGAAAGTCCAGAAAGCTCAAAAACATAGAAGCTTCATCTCAGGTAACATGAAGAACATTTTTCCCAGAAACTAATTTTTAAGTTCTTTTATGATGTTATATGTTCTCCTGATCATGAATATGTATCTATTTTCGAAAATGGTGAAGAAACCAGCATGTATGACATCTCTGAACATTTGCCCGTGTTTTGTATTTTGTTTCGATTCGTGCTTGTGAGTTGAAATAAATGAATTTGAGATGAGGGTTTAGGTTTATATTGATGAGAGGATCATTTTTGTGGAAGAAATTTGTTGTTTGATGACCTGTAGAGGAATCTAGGGTTTGGGCTTGCCGGAGAAGATGACCGGAACCACTGTTCCGGTCATCTGAAAGTCATTTGCCCTAATTGTGTTTAGTTAGTAACTTTGAATTATGGCCCTAGGATCATGCTTCTCGCGCGCACTTGGATGGTCCAGATGACTCATTAAGCCCTAATCAGTAATTAATTAACTTAACCTAGGTTTAATTACTTGTTAAATAAAGTTTAGTCAGGTTTGAACTTGGGCCATTGGATGTGGCGCCAAGTCAACACCTTCCAACCCAGATCCAATCCTGACCTCTCCTTTAGCTTACTTTCTTTTATTTTTATTTTATTTCATTTCATTTTCATTTTATTTGCACGAATTATTAAAAATAGTAAAACATGTTTAAAAATTCTGAAAATTTTTGTCAAACATTTCATTAATTTTCAGAACCCAAAAATATTTTTATTTTTATTTTTTGCATTAAAAATCATTTTTAGATCATTTAAATGTTTATTTTTAATTAGTTAATGGAAATTAATTAATTAAAAATGCATTTAGGTATTTAAAAATCACAAAAAAATTCACATTGCATTTTAAAACATTTAGAAACATTATCAAACTCTCAAAACAAATTTCTTTTTGGTTCTTGATGCATTTTGACAATTTTCATTGGAATTAAATTCTTTTAAAGTCAATATTTTTGTTCAAACTTGGAAAAATCCATTCTGCCTAACCATTGAGAGTTTGATGATGGCTCTTCTTGCATTGCATCCTTCATAGCATGTAGTTTATGGGATAAAATTGGTTTGAATTTATCTTCCATTTTCAATTTTTTTAGCATTTTTCATTGTGAGGTACCTTGAAACCCTAGTTGACTTAGAAAAATCATAACTCCCATTAGGTTAAGAGTTAGGTCCCCTCCTTTGGGCAGTGAACTTGTGTAGGGTTAGGTTTCCTTTGATCCTATTTCCAATTTTTTTTTCATGTCATTTGCTTCTGGTTTTGAATTTTTGCATTGCATGTTGTATGTAAACCCTAATTTGTGCCTTCCCTTGCATCCATCTCTCATATGCTTGCATTCAAGAACTTTAAATGACATTTTATGCATCAACATGACATATAAGACATCTTAGGACATAGTAGAATCATGTTTGATCATTGCATCTTTCATTTGCCATGCTATGTGTTCATATCATTTCATAAACTTTCATGAATCTTTATGTTTCAAAGCATGCTTCATTTGCATCCTCATCCTTGTGTGATCACCTACAACTCTTGAAATGTGTTTGCATCATCCCTTAGAATCATTAACATCATGTTTATGCTTCTGACTTTGGTTTGCATCATGACATTTCATCTCATTTGCATTGCATTTCATTTCTTTTGCTAACTTTTCAGGTGGTAAGTTGTTTTGAGAAGTGAATTTGCCTTCACTTCTCACAATCTCTTCTCATCTCTTTTATGCATCATTGCTGCATTTTATCTTGTGTATTATAGTGAGTTTGCTCATTCATGTTCTTTCCCATCTTCTTCCTCCAAGCAACTTGTCTTCTTAAGTGAAGCAAGTTGTCTTGCTTTTCTCTGCTTCTACTCCTTTCATCTTGTTCCTCCTTGGTGGATCTTTGAAGATTCTTTCTCTCTTAAGCCTCACAAACCCTAGGATACCCAAGCATGATCACAATTAGGGTTTGATTAGTCCCCCATTTAGTTTTGCCTTTGTGTCATCTTTGAGTCTTCTTCTCTCATCTCATAATCAGGGACTACACCCTAAAGGTTTTAAGACTTTGTGATTAAGCTTATGCCTGCATCCTTCTATTAGGATGGAGTGTATAACTTTAATCCTAAGTGTTAAACCCTTAATGTGTTTAAATCCTTTAATCAATCCATCTAATAATCACTAAGACATCAAGCTTGTAACTTGGGCCTTGCATTAGGGTTCTAATTCTTCCTTAATTGGTTAAGAAGGACTAACCCTAGTGTTAATGGACAAGTCCCCCTCAAGTTGTCTTACAAACCATAAAATCCACTTCTTAATCTCACCATTAACTAAAATACACTTTAATAAAGGTTTTGTTTTGTCATGAGGTTAATCCCTAATCATGGATTAAGTTGAGGAGTCTTCCTCAGCTTAAATGTTCTCATCTATTATCCTTCTATTAGGATGGTGTAATGAGCCCATTAAATCTTTGATTATGGCTTAATCTCATTACTTAACACTAAACAAAAACAACAAAAACATCTAAATAATCACAATTAGGTTAATGATCTTAATCCTACATCATGGTGTTTAAGTGTGAGGTGCTTACTTCACACTTAAGGTATTCTCATTACCCCTAATCAAGAGGGAGGATGTGATGAGTTTACTAACCCTTGGTTTTGTCTTAAGCTCATTTTCCTATGCCAAACTTCAAAAAGCAATAAAAGACTGAAAACTCAAAAACAAACAATAATCGTCTCCTCCGGGATTCTTTTCTCATCTCATTCACTCACAAACGAGAACTTGTTTCTTCCGTCTAATGCAAGACAGTTTGCACCTGAGCCAGACAGGTCATACACTTGAGCATAGACAAGTAAGCAGTTCACAAGTCAATTTATCTTTCAGTCCCTTTGGGTCGAACTACGGTGTTCTGACTTCCTCATTGCACGAGAGGATACGTAGGCATAACTTAACTGTTATCGAACAAAAGTCTCTGTATATTCCCCCCTCTTCTAGCATCATTCTTTAAGCCTCATCATCTTGAGCATTGCACTCCAGTTCTTACACTGACACTTCTTCATTTCACTTCACACTTCTTTTACACTGACACTTGCATTCTTTTCCAGCTTTGATACACAAATTGCACTGACACTACCCCTTTAAAACACAAATCTTTTAAGCGTGGATCCCGTGGAGTACGACGGACAATCTGGGTGCTAATACCTTCCCAGGTTGTAACCAACCCCCTTTCTCGGTCTCTCTGGTTCGCAACCGTCTTATCCATCTTTTCTTAGGTTCATGCAGCATTACCTTTCCTTCGGGATAAAAATGCCTAGCTGGCGACTCTATTCCTTCCTTCTCTTTCGCCGACCGTTTGCGTCTGTACCCTATTTGACTTAGCCTCATTTAGTGGGAGCGACAGCTTGGCGGCTCTGCTGGGGACCCTGATACTGTAACCAGGGCTTCTGGTTCTTTTTGTGGGTTCCTCCTAGCGCTTGTTTGATTTGTGTTTACTGGGGTGTTATGTGCTAATTGTGTTTGTTTATATGCTTTATTTACTGCTTTATGTACAGCTTTATTTATTGCTTACTTTACAGTTTTCCATGTTTCATATTGTCATTATCATTGCTGGATCTGTTCTTATGTCTTGGTGGGTGGGATTCCATTGAGAGTTTAAGGTCCTATACCTGGGACCTGAGTGACACCTAGGCTAGAGTGGTTCATGTTCTTTCCCATTCCATTTCGGTCTGGTGCGGGAATATGAAACACGGTTCAGATATGGGTTTCTTCTTGAGAACTCTGTGCTACAGATTTCCTGTAGTGCTAGGGCTATCTGGGAAGCCTGCTAAGTCTGGATGACCTTTATTATGACCTTCAGAAACTGAGGTGAATTAGAGGAGGATTTTTTATGGTTATTGTAAACATTGTACCTCCGGGTTAAAAGTGTTTACACTTCTCATAACTGATCCAAGTCTGAGGATCCTTGTTTTAGAACACCACCTGTGAGGGGGTTGGGCTGTTTGCAGGTTTGCAGGTACCCTTGGCCACATCATACCTTGTTACTTGTTTGATTAAGAGTACCTCATTTTGGACAGTTCTTGTGATTTAACCCTGGACATGTGACTCTTTATTTGAGTCCCCCACCCTGGTTACTGGATTCCTGAACCTCCATCTGAACTTCTTGAACATGCATGGGCTTTATATCAAGACAGATAATCAGATTCAGCTTGATCACAAACCCTTGCATATCATTTGCATACATCCTCATTTGCATCATTTAACATTTGTTTATTTGTTTTTCAGGGTATCCACATTATATCTGGTTTGGTTTTGACCCCTTCTTCTGCATAAACCTCTGCTCCAGTTATCTTCATCAGTGGTCTGCTTCAGTAATCTTCATCACCACCGGCAGTATTGGTCTTGATCTTCATCAGCACTTGCCTTCAGCTCTTCATCAGCACTCATGGCTACTCCCAGGAAGAGCAACATTTCATACCATTTCTTTGAGCCTGTGTTAACTGGTATCAGGCAGGTCCAGTCACTTATCACCCCTGTCCACATCCCATTATTCAGAGAGCATTATGGAGGCATCCTTGATATGATTATGGACTTAGACCCTTCTCAGAGGAGTATGATTCACACCTGCTTACAATTTTATGACCCTCATTTGAGATGCTTCACATTCCCAAACTTTCAGCTAGGACCTCTTTTGGAGGAGTTTTCATCATTGATTGGAGTACCTGTCAGGGGTGGTGTCCCCTTCAACCCAGAGATGCCAGCTCCCAGCAATGGAGAAGTAGCAAAAGCACTGCACCTGGAACCTGCCTTGATTGAGCAAAATATGACAACAAAGGCTGGGATCCCTGGTTTGCACTTAGACTTCTTAATTTCTCAGGCCATCCTGAAGGCCTCTTTGGGAGAATGGAGAGCAGTTTGTGCACTGTTAGCCCTCAGCATATATGGGGTTATACTGTTTGCAGATGAGCCCAAATTTATCAGCAATAATGCCATTCATATTTTCCTTCTAAGGAACCCAGTACCCACATTGCTGGGAGATTTCTATTACTCCATTCATCAAAGGAATGAGAAATAAAGAGGGAAGTTGGTGAGATGTTGTGCTCCTTTTTTTCACACTTGGCTGCTCAAACACCTACCTAAGACAGATGCCTTCTTGAACCCCCATCAACAGAAGAATTGGGCTAAAAGGCTCATTGCTTTGACTTCAGATGACATCAGATGGTGCACCCAGAGCACCAAAGGCAAGGACATCATCACTAGTTGTGGGCAATACCCAAATGTACCTCTGATAGGAGTAAAGGGTTGCATCAACTACAATCCTTTGCTATTTAAGAGACAATTGGGCTACGCTTTGGTTCACCCTCCTAGAGTGCAAGATTTAGCTGAGACCCTGTATTGTGAAGTAAAGAAAAATTCAGCTATTGTCAGACAAGCATCTTGGGCTTGGGACAACATCCATACAAAAGGGATGGCCATTCTAGGGAGGTGTAATAATGTTGCTTCAGCTCAGTATTATGACTGGTCCCATGCTAGAGCTTAGATTACTGGAATGCCCTTCACCTTGGAGGACACACCTGGACCATCTACAGTACAGCCAGCAGCAACTGTCAGCCTGGAAGAATTTGAGAAACCGAAGGAGAGGAATGAAAATCTATCTCAAGCCCTGAAGAAGACCCTCTGGGAGAGGAGTGATGGTCGTCTGGACATTGAGAGGTTGGAGAAGCTTAGGGTGGAGCATCTGGCCAAGATTGAGAAAACAGAGGACTACATCAGAAAAGCAAGAGTTGGGGAGCAAATATTGAAAAATGCCTGTAAGGAGGCCAAGATTCAGAAGTCTAGGACTGAGCTCTATCTGCAAGAAAGTCAGGCTAGGTGGGTCAGGATCACTGAAGCCCGGACACAAGAAGATCAGAAAACTCAGGCCAAGATTAAACAGTTAGAGGCCAATGAAAAGAAGCAGCAGGAAGCTTTGTTGGCTGCCCAAAAGGAGATTTCAGAGTTGAAGCTTAGGGCTGGATTGAAGAGATCAAAGGATCAGGACAGGCACAAGAAGCTGACCACTGCCATTGCCACCAGAAACCTCCTCATCAAGACTATTACAGAGCATCCAGCTGGTCCAGTGACTGAGGCACTTCTGAAGGAGGTTAAGGAGGATGAGTTTGGACTGGATGTCTGACTTTTTTTTATTGTTGTTGCTTTCATTTGATGTACTTTTCTTTTGTTGTATTTTGACCCTTCAGGGGCATGTGTTGTAAAAACAAACTATGTATGATTCACCATTTGTAATATATTTGTTAGTTTGTTTTCATTGGGTTTCTTCTCTCAAACAACATCAAAGCATCTTCCTCGAGGTCTGGAAAGGTCAAAACCAAGAGCCAAGCCGGATACCTTGGAAAAACAAATAAGCATACTGCATTGCATACTAACTTTTGTTTTGTTTTGTAGGTTTTTTGTCATTTGTTTGTTTCTAACTTTGCTATGACTTCAGGAAATATTGCTCGCAGAAGAGTGTTCCCTGTCAACCGTGCACACCGGTATCCTACTCGCAACAACCTTCCGGGTATTCTAATGGAGCAAGTACAGCAAGACCTGACTGAGGTCAGAACCCAGATGGCTAATGAAAGAGTGGAGATGAGAAACCAAATGGCCCAATTCATGACTGTGATGACTGGCTTGGCCCAGAGTCAGGAAAGGCTAAGGGCATTAGTAGAAAGACAAACCCCCAAGGAACCTCATCCTGGCACTGGAGGAACAAGTAATAATGAAAGGGGTTAGCCTCATGTCAATCCACCTGTATTTGGACCTCATCTAGATCCGGAAGTCAACATCCAGGGAAATGTGCAAGGAATTACTACTGGAGGGAGGATCTTACAAGAAAACCCCCAAGAAGAGCAGTTTACTGTCATAGGAGCTGGAGATGAAGTCTATGATAGAAGGTTTGATGAAATTGCTGAGAAATTGAGATCTTTGGAGTCTCAAAACTCTTTGGGTTTCGATGTAATGGATATGGGGTTAGTGGATGGGGTGAGAATTCCCCACAAGTTCAAACCCCCGTGCTTTGAGAAATATAATGGAACCTCTTGTCCGCGAACTCACCTGCAGTCTTTTCTAGGGAGACTTAAAGCGTATACCATGGATGAAAAGTTGTGGATGTTCTATTTTGAAGATAGTTTAACTGGGGCTTCAAGGGAGTGGTATTCACACTTAACTAGAGCTACTATCAGATGCTGGAAGGACCTAGCTAAGGCCTTCATCAGACAATACCAATACAATCTGGACATGGCTCCTAACAGGACCCTCTTGATGGGAATGTCTCAATCCTCCAAAGAAAGCTTCAGGGAATATGCCCAAAGGTGGAGACAGCTTGCTGCTGCTGTCCAGCCACCCATGTCGGAAAGAGAAATGGCCGACATGTTCATGAATACTTTGCAAGGAACATACATTTATAGATTGGATGCCTTTTCCTCTACCAGTTTCGCAGACGTAGTTATAGCCGGTGAAAGAATTGAGAGTCTATTAAAGATGGGCAAAATTTCTGATAATGGTGCAAGTTCGTCCAGTAATCCCAGGAAGCCTTTTGTGGGACCTCGAAGGACCGGTGAGACAAATGCCATTCATACCAGCAGGGGCAGACCTCAGTATGTTCACAGATCAGTAGCAGCTGTCACCATTCCAGCTCCGATTCCTCAGCAACCAGCATATCAACATTCACAACAACCGCATTATCAACAGCAAGTTCAGTATCCTCCACAGAGAACCTATAACAACAACAATAGCAATCAACAGCAAAGACCCTTCCAGCAAAGACCATCCCAGGCAAATAGGGTGATTGACCCTATCCCTATGCCTTATGCTGCCGCAACTCCTGAAGCTTAACTTGGTTGAGTTAAGGACATTGGCACCACCAGATCCCTCTAATCTCCCCAAGAATTATGATGTCAACGCCAGGTGTGCTTTCCACTCCAATGCACCTGGCCGCAATACTGAGAAGTGCAGGGCATTGCAAATGAAAGTTCAAGATCTGGTAGATTCTAAAGCCATCAACTTCGCACCTCCTCCGAATGTCAATAGAAATCCTATGCCTAATCATGGTGGGCCGAGGATTAATGCCATTGAGGAAGATAAACCATCTACTTTGATCACCAGTGTTGCACAAATTCGAACACCTCTGGTCGAAATTAAAGCTCAGCTTCTAGAGTGCCAGGTGTTCCCTGGGTGTGAGCTCGGTTGTGGGTATTGCAACATTGCAGTCAACGAGTGTGATAATTTGAGAGGTGGAATAGATGGTCTTATCAAGGATGGTATCCTTCAGATCTCAACAACGGCACCTACAAATCCAGCAATTCCTTTGGCAACAATTCCTGATTCTTCTACAACAGCAGCAACAATCATTCCTACCGATTCATCAATATCATCAGCAATGGCTCCGTCCATCACTTCAACAAATCAGATTTCAACAACTATTTCTTCTACAACATCAACATCCATTCTATCAGCAGAATCTTCTACAACACCAACAAAAATCATTGAAGATGTCTCAGCAGTAACCATCTACTATGATCCATCAGATGTTCCTTCAGACAACCATTTCCAACAGCAAACAGTGGCACCTCCTGCCAGATCACCAGTCACAATCTACTACGATCCGACACCATTACAGTACCCACCTCTGCAGCAGTCAGTCCAGTTACTATTACGGTACCTGGACCAGTTCCTTACGGAAGCAGTAATGCCATACCTTGGCATTATGGCTCTGATCTCTACTGCAATGGGGAGAAAATCACTCTGGATTCGTCAACCTCTTCTCCACAAATTGATAATGTTGGGGGAGGCGGAGGCTTCACCAGAAGCGGACGCCTTTTTACCTCACAAACACAAAGACCTAATGCTGAAGCAGAAGCTGCTGCCAAAGCAAAAGGAAAGAGTGTGGTACTTGAAGAGCCGGCTGTTAAAGAGACTCAGAAGACATCTTTTGAACAAGATGTAGACGAGTTTATGAGAATCATAAAAAGAAGTGATTACAAGGTGGTGGATCAGCTTCACCAAACTCCCTAAAAAATCTCCATATTATCCCTGTTGATGTGTTCTGAAGCTCACAGGAATGCATTATTGAAAGTCCTGCACGCAGCATACGTGCCGGAGGAGATTACCGTTAATCAGCTAGAAACTGTGGTGGCAAATGTCAACACCAGTCATGGACTGGGCTTTACCAATGCTGACTTAACAACGGAGGGACGTAACCACAACAAGGCTTTACATATCACCTTGGAATGCAAGGGTGCTGTTCTATCTCATGTACTGGTGGACACTGGGTCATCACTCAATGTTTTGCCAAAGAAAGCCTTAGTGAAGCTGGAGTATAATGGCTTGGCACTGCGCCCGAGTAGTTTGGTGGTAAGAGCATTTGATGGCTCTAAAAGATCAGTGCTGGGAGAGATTGATCTGCCTGTGATGATTGGCCCGCAGACCTTCAAAACTACCTTCTATGTGATGGACATTCAGCCGGCCTACATCTGTCTGTTGGGTAGACCCTGGATCCACGCCGTTGGCGCTGTTACATCTACCCTTCACCAGAAGTTGAAATTCGAGTAGGAAGGCCAAATCATCACCATCTGTGGGGAGGAAGACATTTTTGTTAGCCACCTGACTACATATAAGTACATTGAGATGGATGGAGAAATCCATGAAACTATGAGCCAGGGTTTTGAGGCCCTGAACATTAATGAAGCATCTGTTGTACTGGGAACCTCCATAACGTCGTATCAGCAAGCCCGAAAGGTTGTTGAAGAAGGTACTGCCCAAGGCTGGGGCAAGCTGCTGCCCGTGGAGAAGAAAGAAGACAGATTTGGGTTGGGTTACAAACCAACTCAACAAGATCAATCAGAGGCTGCAAAAGAGCCCAATTTTGTCAGCGGGGGAATGCTCACCCCAGATGCTGTGAACAACTTGGAAGACGAGGAGGAAAGTGACCGCAACCTGGAGAGCTGGATACGTCCAAAGATCCCGGGGAGCCAAGTCCTTAACTGGTCTTCCCAGGAAATTATAAGGGTTACTCCTGCAGAGTAATTATTATTTCCTGTATTTTAAAGCATGCATCAAGTCTTGCATCTTGCCCAAGATGACAAGACTCATTTTGTAATCGGGCCATCTTGTAATTTTGTGCAAATGGATTAATCAATGAATATCGGACATCTTTTGCAAACGAGTCTCTTTTTCGCTCACTGTCTTTTCATTTTTCTTTTTGTACAAAACTAAAATGGCAATGTTTTTCAAAATAAATAACTTCATTTTCATTTTTTTTCTAAACAAGATTAAAATTGATCACTAAAATAAACCAATCTAAAACCCTTGCAGAGAGTGCCTTTCAGACTGCACCGACAACAACACTGCTATGACTTCGTATGACTTCGACAATCCAATCAATCAAGCTGATGAAGGGGTTGAAGAAGATTATGAGCTACCTGAAGAGCTCGTCGGGTTGTTAAGGCAAGAGGAGAAGGTTATCACTCCTCATCAGGAGGAGATTGAAACGGTTAATCTTGGTACGGAAGAAGATGTGAAAGAGGTTAAGATCGGGGCCTGCCTACAAGACTCAGTGAAAGAACAACTGATTGATATGCTTCGGGAGTACGTGGATGTTTTTGCTTGGTCTTATCAGGATATGCCGGGGTTGGACACTGATATTGTCATGCACAAACTGCCTTTGAAAGAAGATTGCCCACCAGTAAAACAGAAGTTGCACCGTACTCGCTCGGATATGGCAATGAAGATTAAAGAAGAGGTACAAAAGCAGTGGGACGCCGGTTTCCTTGCTGTGACTAGCTATCCGCCATGGGTTGCTAATATCATACCTGTTCCTAAGAAAGACGCCAAGGTGAGGATGTGTGTGGACTACCGGGATCTGAACAGAGCCAGCCCGAAAGATGACTTCCCTTTACCTCACATTGATGTATTGGTTGATAATACGACTCAGTTCTCGGTGTTCTCCTTCATGGACGGATTTTCAGGATACAATCAGATCAAGATGTCACCTGAATACATGGAGAAGACAACTTTCATCACACCCTGGGGCACATTCTGTTATAAGGTGATGCCATTCGGACTGAAGAATGCTGGTGCCACTTATCAACGGGCTATGGTAACATTATTCCATGACATGATCCATAAAGAAATTGAATGTTATGTGGATGACATGATTGCCAAGCCCCTCACAGAAGAAGACCACCTGGTGAATCTGTTGAAACTATTCAAGCGTCTGAGGAAGTAACAACTGAAGCTGAACCCCAACAAATGCACATTCGGGGTGCGATCTGGTAAGCTGCTGGGATTTATCGTAAGTGAAAAAGGGATTGAAGTTGACCCTGACAAAGTCAAAGCCATTCAAGAAATGCCGGCACCGAAGACTGAAAAAGAAGTTCGGGGGTTTCTAGGTAGATTGAACTACATTTCAAGGTTCATATATCACCTTACAGCAACCTGTGAGCCTTTGTTCAAGCTGTTAAGAAAAGAACGAACGGTCAGATGGAACGAAGACTGCCAAAGGGCTTTTGACAAAATCAAGGAGTACTTACAAGAGCCTCCGATCCTTATGCCTCCAGTTGAAGGAAGACCTCTAATAATGTACTTTACAGTATTAGAAGAGTCAATGGGGTGTGTGTTGGGCCAACATGACGAGTCTGGTCGAAAAGAGTATGCAATATACTACCTAAGAAAAAAGTTTACCGACTGTGAACAACGTTATTCACTGCTCGAGAAAACTTGTTGTGCTTTAGCGTGGGCTGCTCGCCGACTAAGGCAGTATATGTTGACCCACACTACTTTATTGATCTCAAAGATGGATCCATTTAAGTACATTTTTGAGAAGCCAGCACTTACCGGACGTGTTGCAAGATGGCAGATGATCCTCACAGAATATGACATTCAGTACACATCTCAAAAAGCCATCAAGGGCAGCGTATTGTCTGATTATCTCGCTGAGCAACCCATTGATGATTACCAGCCAATGAGGTTTGACTTCCCTGATGAAGATATCATGTTCATAAAAGAAAAAGATCATGAAGAGCCTGTTCACACTGAAGGGCCTGACCCAGAAGAAGAATGGACTATGATGTTTGACGGGGCCATTAACATGAATGGTCGTGGTGTCGGTGCAGTACTCATTACACCTAAGGGAGCTCACATGCCTTTCTCGGCGAAAATCGCCTTTAACTGCACTAACAACGAAGCTGAATATGAAGCTTGTATTATGGGTCTTGAGGAAGCCATTGACCTCAGGATCAAGACTTTGACTGTATTCGGAGATTCAGCTCTGGTAATCAATCAAACCAACGGCAAATGGTATACCCACCAGGATCATCTGATACCTTATCGGGATTATACGAGGAGGTTATTGACTTTCTTCACAACGGTCAAGCTTGAGTATATCCCTCGAGATGAAAATCAGTTTGCGGATGCTTTGGCTACCATTTCATCCCTGATCAAAGTTCAAGCTGTCAACTTTGTGCCTCGGATTTCAGTGTCCAGACTTGACAGACCAGCATATGTGTTCTTAGAAGATGTTGTCGAGGATGATAAGCCTTGGTTCCATGATATCAAATGCTTCCTGGAGGATCAAACATACCCACCTGGGGCATCTTCCAATGATAAGAAGACGTTAAGAAGGCTTGCTGGTAGTTTCTTCCTGAATACTGACGGTTCCCTGTACAAAAGAAACTTTGATATGGTACTCCTCAGATGCGTTGATAGGACAGAAGCAGACTTGTTGATGCACGAGGTGCACGAAGGATCCTTTGGTACCCATGCAGGAGGGTATGCAATGGCTAAAAAGTTCCTAAGATCAGGCTATTACTGGATCACAATGGATGCAGACTGTTGTGCATATGCCAGGAAATGCCATAAATGCCAGATTTATGCGGATAAAGTGCATGTGCCTCCCAATCCTTTGAATGTGATGTCTTCACCCTGGCCCTTTGCCATGTGGGGCATAGATATGATTGGCAAGATTGAACCGACTGCTTCAAATGGCCACAGATTCATCCTGGTTGCCATTGACTATTTTACCAAGTGGGTTGAAGCAGCGTCTTATGCAAATGTTACCAGGCAAGTGGTAGCCCGATTTCTGAAGAGAGACATCATCTGTCGGTATGGAGTTCCCGAGCGAATCATTACTGATAATGGTTCCAACTTGAACAACAAAATGATGGCAGAACTATGCCGGGATTTCAAGATCCAACACCACAATTCTTCTCCTTATAGGCCAAAGATGAACGGCGCTGTAGAGGCGGCTAACAAGAATATCAAGAAGATTGTGCAGAAGATGGTAGTTACCTATAAAGACTGGCATGAAATGCTACCGTTTGCCTTGCATGGGTACCGTACATCAATCAGAACATCCACTGGGGCAACACCGTATCAGCTTGTGTATGGTATGGAGGCAGTCCTACCTGTCGAAGTTGAATTACCCTCTCTCCGGGTACTGATGGATGTTAAGTTGAACAAAGCAGAATGGGTCTGATCTCGATACGAACAACTGAATCTGATTGAAGAGAAGAGATTGGCTGCAATCTGTCATGGGCAGCTGTATCAGAAGAGAGTGAAGAAAGCCTTCGATCAGAAAGTCAGGCTCCGAGAGTACCAAGTAGGAGATCTTGTGCTGAAAAGACTCCTTCCTCCTCATACAGACCACAGGGGCAAGTGGACTCCGAATTATGATGGCCCGTTCATAGTAAAGAAAGTTTTCTCTGGTGGAGCACTGATGCTCAATACTATGGATGGTGAAGACTTCCTGTCCCCTGTGAATTCAGATGCAGTTAAAAAATACTTCACATAAAATGACCCGCTGGACATAAAAACAGAATGTAAGTCCAGGAAAAAATAGGGCATCCCGGCGAGTCAAAAACAGAATAAAAGACTCGGGAAAAAATAAGGGAAAATGAATAAAAATGTACACCCGCTGAGTTGAAAAGCCACATTGGACAACTCAGGCAGAAATGGGTATCCCGGTGGATTGAAAACCCGAAAGGGCGATCCACGCAAAATAAGGGAATAAGCGAACAACTGCATTCTGAATTCGTCTGTATCGCTTGCAACATGGCAAGCTTCGAAAGTATAAAGCATCGGTCAGAATCATCCTTCCTCAAAAAGCAAGATGAGAAGAACGTCAATGTCATACGGGTCATAACAAAGGGAAGCTCACTGAAGCGTCATCAACATTGTCAACATCTTGTTGTTTCTCAATTTGTAACAATCTCCTCGTTTCAGGGGATCTGTTTCTTTGACTGTATCTTGCCAATTCAGGGCACACAAATTAATGAAATCAGATTTTCAGTCATATTTCGTCTCGTACTCTTTTATTTGCAAGATGTTCGATGTCATTAATATATTGTTTGCATAAATACAGATGTTTCCCTTCTAAAAATACGTGCTTACAGGAAATATACCTACTCCCGGGAGTGTCTAAACGCCTATGATGGAATCCAGTAAGGGATACTTCAGGGTACTTGTATGTTTCTTTGTCTTTACAGGATTGCAGGTATCCAAAGCGCAACATGGGGCATGAAAGCTTCTCCCCAGTAGGCTGCCAAATCATTGTTCCCTCAGCACACCTTCCAAACAGAACCAGAGATGCTTTCTCCCCACCGGAGTTGTCAGGCATCACTTCTCCAACTTTTCCTTTAAAAGGTGTTCATATCCCCAGCTAAGTTGTCAAGTATCATCCTCAGCAGGATCCCCACAGAAATCTCTAAGAAGATCTTTCGGTGATCTTTCTTCTTCCCCAGCCGAGTGTTAGACAAGGAACCATCTCCCCACAGAGTTTCAGCCTCTATCCAGAAGAGCAACGCATGAAGATCTCACGACAGAGTGAAGAAAGCTTCTACAAACCCCGGCTGGGCCCCTCACTACCGAGATAGGTCTATCAGTGATCTATTCCCCCATGCAAAGTCAAATATGCTAGATCTACCAGTGATCTCGTCCCCAGCTGGGATATCTACTTCAGGCAGAACAGCCAGGAATCTCTACAGCAACGGGATCCGAATCCCGAATCGGTATCTTTGCATAATCATAGCATTCGCATCATACTTTCCCCACAGAGCGTAGCATTCCGTCTAATACGGAGCATTACGGCAAAAATCAAACATATTGCATAATCATAAGCCATGTTCTGAATCAACACTTGTAAATACTGACGATCCATCAACAATGTACATAATATTTCCCAATTCCACACCAGAGAGCCAAAGCATTTCCCTTACAGATACAGATACATGCTCCTTTTTTGCACTCGTCCGTGTCATCACTCCCCAGTAAAGTCGCCCAAACAGGTACTTATATTACAGTTTCTTATTGACATACCCCAGTGTAACACGGTGGGAGAACTGACTTTAGTTATGTTGCGGATAGCAAGAGTCGCCACCGACTTTTATTTTATCCAAAGGAAAGGCATAAAAGAACAGGAAAGACCTTTTAAAAGATTTTTGGGTCCGGGGGGTAGGTTATGTAAAGGGAAGGTGTTAGCACCCTTTACATCCATGGTTATCCATGGGCTCTTAGTTACTTAGCTCACTTTAAAATGTTTTTGAAATGTGAAGTGTGTGAATAGAAATTTTCATAAGAGTTTGATAATGATCCATGTACGGATGCGTAAAAAACTTGTGTTTGAAAATTGTTTGAAATTGTGAAATGTTTTGAAAAGTTTTTGAATAGTGAGCAAGTAACTATGAGGAACCTACCCTAAAGTTTAAGTCTTTCTGTTCTTGAATCCTTTAAGTGGTAAGACTATCCCTATTATTAAGGAATAGGTAGTCATTACCTTGGATGTGTGGGACAAGTAAAGGGACATCTGTTTAATGAGGGCAACTGTAGGGTGTATTAAGCAATTTTGGAGGGACTGTCATCATTATTCGAAAGGGACAAGATCATTATGAAGGCAACCATTTAAGGGACTTGATCTTTTATTGTTAAGGGACTAGATGACTTTATTTTGAGGGACTTTTGCTTTATACACCCTACTTGACCTTTTGATTAGGCAACAATGAGAGGTAACCCTAGAAAGTGAGATGGCGATCAAAGATCGACTTACGTGTGTGAGTGTACAATTTAATATTTATCTTATAATTTAAGTGATCTAAATTAATTTTAAATAACATACATGTTTACACTCCCTATTTTTACTAACCATGACATAAAAATAAATAATTTAAATATTACAAAAAATTACATCCAGGAACAATTACAAAAATAATAAAAGCAACTTAAAATAATAGCAAAATAAATAAATAAGCAATAAGCAAAATAAATAAGCAATTATAATTGGGTTAGTAGAAATAATAATAATAACAATTAAAAAAAATAAATGGGGTTAGTAATAATCATATAATAACAATAATAATAAAAATAAACAAAAGTATTATAATAAACAAAATTTTTAAATGTTAATAAGAAAATATGAACAATTATTATAGAATTTTTAAGTATATGCATATTATAAAATTATATTAATTATGGACATATTATAATTATAAAATTAAATTAACAACTTTTTACTATAGAATTAAACCAAAAATAAATAATTTATGTCATATATAAAAAAAACAAATTAAGAATTTTAATTTTTATGTACAAAAAATTTAAATTATAAGCAATTTATATGTTTAATTAGAAATTGGATTAGAAATTTTAATTACATTATAAATATAATATATATATAAATAATAATATTAAAGAATTAGGGTTTTGAAAATAATTAGGGTTTAATTTATATACAAAAATATTAGGGTTCAATTTACAATAATAATTTATTAACTAAATAAATATATATATACATATTAATAAATAAAAAAAACATATAAAGAAATAAATATATTAATTTTGGTTTTGAGAAAATAATATAGGTTTTAAAAAGATGATTTATATATATTGTTTTAGAAAAATATTTAAATTAGTTTTAGAAAATAATATAAAATAATAATAAGAAAATAAAACAAGAAAAAAAAAAAAAAAAAACAGGACCTGGGATTTGAACCCAGGTCCTTTACCTGGAAACACAAGGGCATAACCACTGGGCTAGCGCGCGCTGGCTGATAGTAGACTACTCCCAGTTTGTTTTGTTGTTGTTCTGAAAAAACAAAAGAAATTAAGCAAAAAATTGTACTCTGGCTGGTTTCGAACCCAAGCCCTTCAGTCTACAAACACGCATCAAAACCGTCTGAGCTACGCGCTCGTTGTGAAATATAAACAGAAATAAAACATAATATTTTAAGTTTCAAATTTGAATTTCCTCCGCGCGCCAAAACTTCATCTTCAACCTCTGGTGCTGCGCTTTTACCTGCGAAAATTCCTACTATCTTTCCTGCGAATTTTTCTACGTTTGAAACCTGCAAATCTCCAATCATCATGAATATGCAATCATTTGTTAAATTAAGCACATGGTTATGATCACCACACCTCACACAATCAATTTATGGTCTTAAAATCAATTTATACACCCTAAATCGAAGAACCCTAAATATGGCTCAAGAACCCTAATCATGGCCGTTTTCGGTTTAGGCACTCATTCTTCAATTTCTTTGTCCAGAAAGCATCTATACATCATCACTAACACAAATATACAGTTAGATTTCATTGTTATTGTATAAATAGTTCAAATCGAAAAAAATTTAAAGATGAACAAGATGCATTCGGGTTGGTCATATGTGCATGATTTGAATGTTGTAAATGGTTCAAATAGATTCAATGATGTTCATAGAACATGTCTCAACCTTCAAATTGTCTTGAAAGGGCCTGAATTATGAAATCCGAATTTTAAAATTTGGAGTGATTTTTGAAACTATGAACTTACACTTTGAGGCTGCCAAATCGTGTGTTTATGCTTGTTATATGTTGTATATATATATGACACAATGAAATTTGAAATTCTGTGATCAGGTATGAGATGTCCTAAGAGATGTCCCAACACTTGACAGATTTAACCAAAACTTAAATAGCAAGAAAAGTAAATAACACAGAAGTTTGTTAACCCAGTTCAGTGTATAACCACACTTACATCTGGAGGCTACCAAGCCAGGAGGAAATCCACTATAAGTAATATTAATTCTAGACTTAAACCTCTCTGTTTAATCTATCACTTAATAACTACCCAATGCAATTTCTACCTAAGTCACAACTTAGATAAGAGTACCCTACTCACTCCCCCTCAATCACACAGTGATCAAGTTTACAAGTTTAATAAAATTGAAGACATTCTTCAAACAATACAGCTTGATCTTACTTCACAGTTTCAATCAAGTCACAAATGCACTTATGCTTAAAAGCTCATCAAGTGGTACAATTAAAAACAACCTGCTATTAAAAACACTAGACACCCTATTTGATCTTCTGAAATTCGTACTCAATTCTATGAGTTTCTGTTGCTTAAATAGGTATCTGTAATTTGGGCTTTCTGTAGGATGATCCAGCCCTAATGCACATGCAGCTTCCTCCTTGAATTTAGGGTTTGTTACTTCCTAGATTCTAGGTGATTTAGGTCTTCTGTTTTAATTTGAATCTTCAATATAAAACTCCCTACAGATGCGCCTTGTTCTGTTTTTATCCATCATTAATTAATTCCAGATAACTCTCCTTAAATATCTCTGATTAGTTAGTCAATAATTAATTCTGGAAGCAGGTTTGAGATGTCTCAACATCTGTTGGGACATCCTGAAAAACTGAACTTAGTCATTTACACAATGTCCCAACATCTGGTAAGACATCCTGAAATAAGTTCATATACTCTGTTTGATAATGTCCCAACATTTGATAGGACATTCTGAACTGAATTCAATAATTCTTGTTGGTCAAAAATTCTGCCAATTCAAGACATCTACAAACTCCCCCTTTGGCTAATTTTTGGCTAACATCTTTTCTGGTTTTCAGAGTGCAGCAGAAGTTCTTTTTATCAGAGTATAGCATTACTTTTCTGTTGATTCTTATTTGAGATTACTCCCCCTCAAACATATATGTATCCAATCTTGTTGCAACAGAAAAACACTATTCAGTTCAGAAGCAAACAAACAGATTTTTTCATTCATACTTAAACAACAATTACAATTTGATGTTGTTCTCCCCCTTGGTAGACACAAAATTAGGGCCAAAGACACTAGTCCAGAAATACATTGTTGTCATTACATTTGCCTCACATACATTGATCACTCAGATTCATCACTCTCAGTTTCTTCCTCAGCTTCTGTTTCTTCATCAACTTCACTTTCTTCATCAGAGGCAGCTTTCTGATCTTCTCCACTCTCCAGCCTTTGGATGATTTCTTCAAGCTTCAGCTTCCTTGCTTCAAGTTCTTTGCATGTGCTTTTAAGCTCAGCAATTAGAGCCTTCTTGGAGATTGGAGTCTTAGCAGTTGAAGGACCTGCAGATGTCCCAGAAGGTGCTTCAACATCTGCTGCATGATGACTGAGGAATAACTTGTAGTGAAAAGCCAGGGGGCTTTCTCTTTTGCAGGCTGTATCCTTGTCAGTGAGTATTCTAGGGTATTGATTGAGCACTATACCACACAGCAAAGATGGAAAAGCTATTGGCAGCTTTGTAGCAGAAGAGCTTGCATGCTTCAAGGTTTGATAAAAAATGTAAGCTCCATAGTCCATATTGGTTTGAGTTCCCACTGCATATATAAACCTAGCCAGACCAGTGGAGATTGAAGAAGTGTGGTTGGTAGGCACCCAGTTAGCTGTACCAATCCTGTTCAGCATGGCATATTTTCTGGTAAGCATGCTCACAGAGAGCTTTCCCTTCACAGGCCATGCCTTGACCTGGTTTGCAGTGATAACCTTGCAGATTTGGTTATCTGTCTTACTTAGCTCATTGGGTCCATCTGTTTCTCTTCCTAAGTACTGATTGATGATTTGAGGAGAAAACTCTACACATTTACCTCTAACAAAAACTTTTTGAAACTCAGAGGACTTACCATTTGAACAATCTTCCTGAAGATTCACAATGAACTCTTTGACAAGAAGTTCATAGCAGGGAGAGAGATCTGAGACTGTCTTGAACAGTCCTGCAGCAGAGATGAGGTCAATCAGTTCAGTGCACTCAAGTGCATTGCTGCTCAGTTCTCTTTCTAAGGCAACCCTTCTTTGGTACACAAACTTCCATTTGTTGACACTAGAGACATGGTGGAAAGATATGTTGTCTAATGGAGCTTCTGGAACTGCTGTTGAAGCCCTAGATGGGGCTGGTTTCTTCTTGGGAGGAGATGTTGGGACATCTGATTCAACATCTGAGTCAGATGGGGTGACAGCTTTCCTTTTCTGAGTTTGGACCTTACTCCATTGTTTTGATGGCCCAAAAGTAGCTTTAGCTTTGCCTTTCTTTGGGGAGGCTTTCTTCTTCTCAGGAATTGCTGCTTCAGCTTGCATCTTTCCTTTCCTGGACCTGAGCCTTTTGGCTATGCTAGGTTTAACAGAGGCTATGATCTCTGTATCAGAATCCTGCTCCAGGTTGACCACTGGAGGAGATTGAGCAGTCTCCTCTTCAGCTGGTTGATCAGCAGGGATATGATCTTCATTTGAGGCTTTGATCTGATCCTCAGAGACTTCTTCATCATTTTCATTTGAGGCCTTATTCTGGTCCTCAGTTTGTTCCAAATCAGCATCAGAGGAGTTCTTTTTCTCATCTTCAGATGTTCCAACATCTATTGGGACATCTTGTTCTGCAGGAGTGTCCTCTGCAGCTTGAGCTTGTTCTTCTTGAGGTGCAGGCATGGTGTTCAGAGGAATGGAAATTCCACTCACCTTTCTTTGTTCAAACAGAATTTGGGTGATAATCTCCTTGATGGAATCATCCACATAATCTGAAGATTTTGGGGGCATGTTAGCAGGTGAAGGAATGCCTCCTTTGGCTTTGCTGCAGACTTGATCTTTAGCTCTCTTTGGAGTTCTTGGCTTTTTAGTGTGAGAAGCACTTCCTCTGAGTTCGTCCAATGGGGTTGATTTCATTGGTACCACAGAGATGGGAGTGGCATGAACTACGTCTTCTTTGTTGAGAACTTCTTCAGTTGTGTTAGGGTTTTGAGACATTGTTGAGGAAGATGGAAGAAAAGCTTTAGGGTTTATGATTTTTGGAGAATAGCTGGTTAATGTGATTCGCTTGTGATAGTATGATGAGAATCTTGATAGCTGATTATAAACAGTTACTAAATAAGTAGCCGTTATAGTGCAAATGATGAGAGATGGAATTCCCAAGGATCTTGTCCAGACTGGTTTTGCCATCTGGAACTTATGCCATACAATGTCATATGACATGTTGGCACATCTCATTAACTGCTAAATATCACATAAACAGATTCCAAGTTTGCCCCTTAAGTTCTCAAATTGTGTAGCATCCAATGCTTTGGTAAAGATATCAGCTAACTGCAGATTTGTAGCTACATGTTCCAATGAAATCACCTTTTCTTCTACAAGATCTCTGATGAAATGATGTCTGATATCAATATGCTTGGTCCTGCTATGTTGGATAGGATTCTTTGATATGTTGATTGCACTTAAGTTGTCACAGTACAATGTCATGACATCCTGTGGGACATTGTACTCAGTGAGCATTTGCTTCATCCAAACCAACTGAGAACAACTGCTTCCAGCTGCTATATATTCAGCTTCAGCAGTAGATAAGGATACACAATTTTGTTTCTTACTGAACCAAGAAATCAGATTGTTTCCTAGAAAGAAGCATCCTCCTGAAGTGCTTTTTCTGTCATCTGCACTTCCAGCCCAATCAGCATCACAGAAGCCAGTGAGAATTGGTTTACATCCATGAAGGTACACTATGCCATAGTCACAAGTACCATTAACATATTTAAGAATTCTCTTGACTTGATTGAGATGACTGACTTTTGGATCAGCTTGATATCTTGCACATACACCTACTGCAAATGCTATGTCAGGTCTGCTAGCAGTTAAGTATAACAAGCTTCCAATCATGCTTCTGTATAAGCTTTGATCTACACTCTCCCCTTTTTCATCTTTAGTCAGCTTCAAATGTGTGGGGGCAGGAGTTCTCTTATGAGTAGCATTTTCCATTCCAAATTTCTTGACTATGTTCTTGGTATACTTGCTTTGAGAGATGAACATTGAGTCTTCCATTTGCTTTATTTGCAGACCAAGAAAGTAGGTTAACTCTCCTACTAGGCTCATTTCAAATTCAGATTCCATCTGCTTTACAAAATGTTTGACCATCCTTTCAGACATCCCACCAAATACAATATCATCAACATATATTTGAGCAATCATGACATTCCCTTCTTCATCTTTAACAAACAGGGTTTTGTCAATTCCACCTTTTCTGTATCCTTGCTTGATAAGAAATGTGGTCAGTCTTTCATACCATGCCCTTGGAGCTTGCTTCAAACCATAAAGTGCCTTCTTTAGTTTGTATACATGATTTGGACAGCTTGGATCAACAAATCCTTTAGGCTGTTCTACATATACCTCTTCATTAAGATAGCCATTTAAAAAGGCACTTTTCACATCCATTTGAAATAGCTTGAACTTCAAGATACAAGCAATTCCCAAAAGTAGTCTAATTGATTCAAGCCTTGCTACTGGTGCAAAGGTTTCATCAAAGTCTACTCCTTCAATTTGAGTGTATCCTTGAGCTACAAGTCTAGCTTTGTTCTTTGTAACAACTCCTTGTTCATTTTACTTGTTCTTATACACCCATTTTGTTCCAATCACATTTATGTCATCAGGTCTAGGAACAAGATTCCACACTTCATTCCTTGTGAATTGACCTAATTCCTCTTGCATAGCACAAATCCAGTATTCATCAGTAAGAGCTTCCTTGATGTTTTTAGGTTCTATTTTGGAAACAAAACAAGAGCCTGAAATGACTTCTCTTGATCTAGTGCTAACACCTCTGTTGGGATCACCAATTATCATATCTTTGGGATGATCCTTCTGTATTCTGATGGAGGGAGGTTTGCTGGATTCTTCTGTCCTTGTATCTGTTTGAGTGAAGTTATAATGATCATTCTTTTCTTCAGCTTCAATCTTGATATCAGCAGATGTTCCAACATCTTCTGGGACATCTGTAGGAGCATCATCAATTATCACATTAATGGACTCCATGATAACCTTGGTTCTAGAATTAAATACTCTATATGCTCTGCTGTTTATGGAGTATCCAAGGAAAATCCCTTCATCACTTTTAGGATCCATTTTTCTTCTTTGTTCCCTATCTGTCAGAATATAACAGATACTTCCAAATACATGGAAGTACTTAACTGTGGGTTTTCTGCCCTTCCAAACTTCATATATTGTGGACAAAGTTCCTTTCCTTAAAGTAACTCTGTTATGGATGTAACAGGCAGTGTTCATAGCTTCAGCCCAAAAGTACAGAGGTAACTTTTTAGCATGGATCATAGCTCTTGCTGATTCTTGAATGGTTCTATTCTTCCTTTCAACAATCCCATTCTGTTGAGGAGTGATTGGTGAAGAATATTCACGATTGATTCCTTCTGAAGAGCAGAAATCTAAGAACTTTTGGTTCTCAAATTCTTTTCCATGATCACTTCTTATTCTGATTACACAGCTGGATTTTTCCCTTTGCAATCTTTGACATAATTCTTTGAATACATCAAATACATCAGACTTTTCTTTGATGAAGTTTATCCATGTATATCTTGAAAAGTCATCAACCACAACATAGGCATACCTCTTACCACCAAGACTTTCAACCTGCATAGGTCCCATCAGATCCATATGCAAAAGTTCCAAAACTTTGGAAGTTGTCAGATGTTGGAGCTTTGGATGGGACATCTTGGTTTGCTTGCCTATTTGACATTCACCACATATTTTGCCATCATCAATCTTCAGTTTAGGAATACCTCTTACAGCATCCATAGATATTATCTTCTTTATGCCTCTGAAATGAAGATGACCTAGTCTTTGGTGCCATAGTTTCACTTTTTCTTCTTTAGCTAAAGAGCAAGTTGAAGTGAGACTGAGATTTTGGGATTCCCACATGTAACAGTTGTCTTTAGATCTGGCTCCTTTCATGACAACCTCTTGTTCTTTGTTAGTCACTATGCATTCAGTTTTGGTAAAGTTTACACTGTACCCTTGATCACATAATTGACTTATGTTGATCAGGTTAGCAGTTAAACCTTTAACTAGCAGCACATCATCTAGTCTTGGAACATCTTGACAATCCAAGGTTCCAACTCCCTTGATTTCTCCTTTAGCTCCATCTCCAAATGTCACATACCTGGATGAATGTGATTTTAAATTTACTAGCAGATTCTTTAATCCAGTCATGTGTCTTGAACATCCACTGTCAAAGTACCAGTCTTCTTTAGCTGATACTCTTAGTGATGTATGTGCTATGAATGCAGTACTTTTCTTTGACCAGATGAGTTGAGATTTCTTTTGATGCCTCATCCCTGTGTGTTGTTTATCAGCTGATCTCCAAGCTTGATTGTTGATCTTGTTCTTGTAGCTTTGATCAGCTTCAGGGCTAGCTTTTAGTTTCCATACCTTCTTGATGTTTTCTGTCTTCTGCTTAGGAGGTTGCTGATTTCTTTGATGTTTATGCAGCACTTTCTTGGTAACTTCTATTTTCTTTTTGGAAGGTTGCTGATACATCTGATTTGGATATCCATGCAACTTATAACAATGAGGTTTGATATGTCCAAATCTTCCACAGTGATGACATCTCCATCTTTGATACTTCTTCTTCATTTTGTTCTTTTCAGAATGTTGAGACATCTGTTGGAACATTATGTTTGACTTTGCGTTCTTTTCCTGATGTTGAAGCATCTGTTGGGACATCTTGTTAGACTGTATGGATTTTGAAGTTGTTTTGCTAGAGCTAGCTTCATCTTTATTTACTCTGTTAAATCCTAGTCCACTTTTATCCCCTGAGTGCTTATTGTTGTTGAGAATCACATCTAGTGTATTTGAGCTGTTGTTCAACATTCTAACAGATTTGGACATATGTTCCAACTTGGAGTTGAGAAGACTTACTTCACTTTTTAAGGTGTCAATGATCTCCTGATCATTTGCTTTGTCATCTTCTAATGCCTCATTCTGCTTCTTTAACTTTATAACCTCACTGCATATTTCAGAGCTTCTTTTGTATAGATCTTTGAATGCTTGCTCAAGATCTTCATAAGTAAGTTCTCCATCACTGGATTCACTTTCAGAGTCACATAATCCAGCTAAAGCAGTGATATGCTTAGCTGATTCTTCTTCTGAATCACCTCCTGAGTCTTCATCAGACCAGGTCACAGAGAGTCCTTTCTTTTGCCTTTTTAAGTAGGTAGGGCATTCATTCCTGAAGTGTCCATATCCTTCACATCCATGGCATTTGACTCCTTTTTCTTGACTGGTCTTTTCAGCATAATTTGACCTTCTGTTAGCATCATAAGGTCTCCTGTTCTCAGAAGAGTTTGTGTTTCTTCCACTGGGTTTGGATTTGCCTTCCATTCCTCTGAGAATCTGTTTGAATTGTCTTCCAAGCATAGCAAGGTTGTCTGATAAGCTTTTATCATTTGCTGATTCATCATCTTCTTCTTCATCAGTATTTGAAACCAAGGCTATGCTTTTGTTCTTTTTAGCATTTGTATCATTCATTCCCATCTCAAAAGTTTGAAGGGAACCAATGAGTTCTTCAACTTTCATAGAGCATATGTCTTGTGCTTCTTCTATTGCTGTGACTTTCATGTCAAATCTTTTTGGCAAAGATCTGAGGATTTTTCTTACAAGTTTTTCATCAGTCATTTTTTCTCCCAAGGCTCCAGAAGTATTAGCTACTTCTAAAATGTTCATGTAGAATTCATGAACTGTCTCATCTTCCTTCATTCTCAAGTTTTCAAATTTTGTGGTGAGAAGTTGAAGTCTTGACATCTTTACTTTTGATGTTCCTTCATGAGTTGTTTTGAGAGTATCCCACACATCTTTGGCTAGCTCACAATGATGTACAAGTCTGAAAATGTTCCTATCAATGCCATTGAATAAAGCATTTAAGGCCTTTGAGTTGCCTAGTGCTGAATCTTCTTCTTCCTTACTCCATTCTTCTTCAGGTTTCAGCACTTTTGATCCATCTTTGGTATCTTGGATAGGATAATCCCATCCAATGTTGACTGCTCTCCATGCCCTGTTGTCAAGTGATCTTAAGAATGCAATCATTCTTGGCTTCCAGTAGTCATAATTAGATCCATCCAGAATAGGTGGTCTATTTACTGACCCTATATCTCTGTCCATGTTACAGAATTTGTATTCCCTAGATCTCACCCAGTATAAACAGGCAGGGTGCCTGCTCTGATGCCAATTGAAATTCTGTGATCAGGTATGAGATGTCCTAAGAGACGTCCCAACACTTGACAGATTTAACCAAAACTTAAATAGCAAGAAAAGTAAATAACACAGAAGTTTGTTAACCCAATTCAGTGTATAACCACACTTACATCTGGAGGCTACCAAGCCAGGAGGAAATCCACTATAAGTAATATTAATTCTAGACTTAAACCTCTCTGTTTAATCTATCACTTAATAACTACCCAATGCAATTTCTACCTAAGTCACAACTTAGATAAGAGTACCCTACTCACTCCCCCTCAATCACACAGTGATCAAGTTTACAAGTTTAATAAAATTGAAGACATTCTTCAAACAATACAACTTGATCTTACTTCACAGTTTCAATCAAGTCACAAATGCACTTATGCTTAAAAGCTCATCAAGTGGTACAATTAAAAACAACCTGCTATTAAAAACACTAGACACCCTATTTGATCTTCTGAAATTCGTACTCAATTCTATGAGTTTCTGTTGCTTAAATAGGTATCTGTAATTTGGGCTTTTTGTAGGATGATCCAGCCCTAATGCACATGCAGCTTCCTCCTTGAATTTAGGGTTTGTTACTTCCTAGATTCTAGGTGATTTAGGTCTTCTGTTTTAATCTGAATCTTCAATATAAAACTCCCTACAGATGCGCCTTGTTCTGTTTTTATCCATCATTAATTAATTCCAGATAACTCTCCTTAAATATCTCTGATTAGTTAGTCAATAATTAATTCTGGAAGCAGGTTTGAGATGTCTCAACATCTGTTGGGACATCCTGAAAAACTGAACTTAGTCATTTACACAATGTCCCAACATCTGGTAAGACATCCTGAAATAAGTTCATATACTCTGTTTGATAATGTCCCAACATTTGATAGGACATTCTGAACTGAATTCAATAATTCTTGTTGGTCAAAAATTCTGTCAATTCAAGACATCTACAAAATTAGGTCAAGAGATTCATCAAAACTTTGGATTTTTGGACCTTTTTAGATTGAAAAATATTTGATCTTAAAACTTGAATATCCTTGATCTAGCCTTGCTATTTTGGTATGATTCTCATTACTCTTGTATCAATCAAGTCTAAATATAATTTAAGACCTTCTAGAAACCAAATCAATTTCAATTTTCATTATTTTATATTTTATTTAAATTTAAAATGATTTTTAATATAAAAAATCATAATAAATAAAAACAAAATGAATAAAATTATGAATAAATCAATTTAATTTCGTGCATGATGTCTTGGTGTGGATTGGGTCATCATTTGGCAAGCCCATTTAGAAGAAATTAGTTTTAGACCTCCATTTTCTTCATAAACCAACCAAAAATTTCCCAACTTTGCAAGGGCACACATCCTTCAATTTTAATGCTATGAGGGTGTTCTTGGACATTTTGGAAAGATTGAAGAGTCCTCTAACCAACCCCACTGGTTTCATGTCCATATCATTTACCATTCTCAAGTTATGCCCTTTTGAAGTTGTTGACTTTTTGTTGACTTTCAAAAGGACCTATAATGTTTTAGCTCATACCTTCCAAATGAAGCATTTTTGGGCTTGGCTTGTGAGACACAAAGTTGTAGAGAATTCAATTTCCTTAAAAATGAGCTTTGGATGGAGACTTGGTGATGAAGCATGTGAAAGTTATGGCTGGTCAAAGTTCAGTTGACTTTTACTAAGGAAACCCTAATTTAGAAATTCCTGATTCTTGATGATCTGAAATCTCCTTGATGAATCATGATCAACCCTTGATCAAATGATGAATTTTACTTCATATACTTGATGTTGGCAAAAAATCATGAAGTTTGACTTTGGTTTGACCACAGTTGACCTCAGTTTGACTTTTTAACTACTTTGACTGATTTTGACTTATCTGATCATCTGTCTGAGCAAACTTTTGAGAAAAGTCTTGAAACTTGTCATGAGGGTTCTTACACACATATAAGATGCTATGAAGCTCACTTTAAGTCTTGTAAGTTCCTTTAGCCTGATTAAAGTCAAAACCCTAGTTTTGGATGCACTGCTTAGGAGGTGCATTGTCTGAAGGAATTGTCAACTCTTCTGATCAGTTGTGAACCTTGTGAACCATCATAAAATGTCTTGTAAACCTCATGGGAGGTATTGTGAACCTTGTGAACCTCATAAAGTATCTTGTAGACTTCATGAACCTCATGAAAGGTCTTGTAAGCATTGTGAATCTTGTGAACCTTATGAACCTCATAAAGTGACTTGTAGACTTCATGAACCTCATGAAAGGTCTTGTAAGCATTGTGAATCTTGTGAACCTTGTGAACCTTCTTAGCACACAAAGTCTTGTATTGTGAGGGCAAATTTTGGGGTGCAACAGCTGCCCCTGTTCAATTTTCTAAAACCTGAGGGGTTAGATTGGTATATTTGCCAGTCGTGACCTGGAAGGTTGAAGGGGATTGAACACAAAAGCCCAAAAATTTGCACTCACCGGTGTATAGAGTGATACTGATTCCTAGTTGAATATGCTTGAGTGGGCTTAAAAGATGCCACCTGGAGAAGAGTTCTTCAAATACATTTCTTGGAGGATGAAGCAGTCCAAAATATGGAGATATAATGATAGCTTTCAGGAGGATAAAGCAATCCTGAGGTAGTGATATGCTTTCAGGAGGATAAAGCAGTCCTAAATATGAAGATAGCTTCTAGGAGGATAAAGCAGTCCTGAGGTAATAATATGCTTTCAGGAGGATAAAGCAGTCCTGGTGTAATAATATGCTTTCAGGAGGATAAAGCAATCCTGAGGTAATAATGTGTTTTCAGGAGGTTAAAGCAGTCCTGAGATAGGGGTGATAGCTTCAGGAAGATAAATAACGTCCCGAGGAGATAATATGCTTTCAGGAGGATAAAGCAATCCTGAGGTAATAGGAAGCTTTCAGGAGGATAAAGCAGTCCTGAGGGAATGATAACTTTCAGGAGGATAAAGCAGTCCTGAGGGAGTAAGCTTTCAGGAGGATAAAGCAATCCTGAGGTAATAATATGCTTTCAGGAGGATACAGCAGTCCTGAGGTGATGATATGCTTTCAGGAGGATAAAGCAGTCCTGAGGTGATGATATGCTTTCAGGAGGATAAAGCAGTCCTGAGGTAATGATAACCTTTGGGAAGATAAACAACGGCCCAATAGTCACAATTTGTTGATGTAATTTGTCTGCTGGAGAATTAACCTGAAAACAAGGTAGTATCCTGTATGGTAATATTAGTTTATGCATTATGTATGCATGTATAATATGATGCACTTAGGTAATGTATTATGTATATGTATGATATGATGTAAATGATGTATGTATGCATCATGCAGCCTGAAGCGTCTGGATATCTTCATATAATAACTGCTGGCCAGGGAAAATAAATCCCGATTTGCTGCTAGAGAATATGAGGAACTCGTTCTCGTCTTGTTTGATAACATAGTATATCTAACCTCCCGTCTTCGTTTGATAGTAGGATATACATAATCTTCCGTCTGCTGGGGATAGCAAGGTATACATAACCTCCCGTATTCGTTCGATAGTAGGGTATATATAACCTCCCGTCTGCTGGGGATAGCAAGGTATACATAACCTTCCGTCTGCTGGGGATAGTAAGGTATACATAACCTTCCGTCTTCGTTCGTCGTACTCTTATTGGAAAGTAAATTCCCGAATATCCGTATGAGGATAAAAGAGATGGATATAAATTCCAGGGGAGATGTGACTTTATGAAGATGGATTTGTCCTACTGGAGATTTGTAACTGTCTTGTAAAGATGAACCGGCGAAGCTTCGTTGAAATCCTTCCCTCGTTCGTCCTTAGTAAATACTATTACTGCATTTTCACGCATTTCTGGTAAACATCAATCATATTAAGTATACATGCATTTCTGGTAAACATCAATCATATTCAAAAGCATACATACATTCAAACACAACCAATGGACGTTTCGCTTATGTAAATAGGGTAAAAGTAAATCAGGACTCAAAGATGGAATTTTATTTATATCAAAAAGTGACCTATACATAGGCAAGTTTGTACAAGGAGACAGAAATCCTAGTAAGAGGAATTTGTCGTAAAATTTTTACAAAACAAAGAAAATCAGCTATGTGGGAAATAATCCTATTGAGTTTCAATTCTACTATTGCCATTATCTTCAAGTATCTCATCTTCTGCTGTTGAGACGGAAACGATTGGATTGAGCTTTATCTGTTTGAGCATTGAGTAAGTAACACAACTGGTTGCAGTTTCATGGGTGATCCAAACGAGACATAGTCATACGCTTTAATCCCTAACTTTTGCCTGGATTGCCCTTTCAGGTTTTCAATCCACCGGGATACCCTTTTTTGCCCAAGCCGCCTTTTCAGGTTTTCGACTTGCCGGGTGTACATCTTTTTATATATATCCCTAATTTTTGCCCAAACCCTTTTGGTTTGCCGGGATGCCCTTATTTTTTCCTAGGCCTGTCAACCTAGCGGGTCTCTTTTTATGCGTAGTATTTTTTAACTATGTTTGCGTTTACAGGCTGTGGGAAGTCTTCACCATCCATAGTAGTAAGTATCATGGCACCTCCTGAGAACACTGTCTTGACCACAAATGGTCCTTCATATGTTGGAGTCCACTTGCCCCTAGGATCACCCTGTGGTAATATGATACGTTTGATTACCAAGTCAGCAACCTGATATACCTTTGGCTTAACTTTCTTGTTAAAAGCTTTGATCATTCATTTCTGGTACATCTGGCCATGACAAACTGCTGCTAGTCTCTTCTCATCAATCAAATTTATCTGGTCCAGCCGAGTCTGAATCCACTCATCTTCATCCAAGCCTGCATCCTTCATAATTCTTAAGGAGGGAATCTGAACTTCAATGGGCAGAACTGCTTCCATACCATAGACTAAGGAGAATGGAGTTGCCCCTGTTGAAGTACGTATTGTAGTACGATAACCATGAAGAGCAAATGGTAACATCTCATGCCAATCCTTATAGGTAACAGTCATCTTCTGTACAATCTTCTTGATGTTCTTATTAGCAGCTTCAACTGCCCCATTCATCTTTGGACGATACAGAGAAGAGTTGTGATGCTTAATCTTGAACTGCGTGCAGAGATCAGTAATCATAGTGTTGTTCAGATTAGAGCCATTGTCAGTAATAATCCTTTCAGGGATGTCATACCTACATATGAGATTATTCTTAATGAATCGAGCCACAACATTCTTGGTAACAGATGCAAATGAAGCTGCCTCCACCCACTTCGTGAAGTAATCAATAGCAACCAGGATGAAACGATGCCCATTAGAAGCAGTAGGCTTGATCTCACCAATCATATCAATGCCCCACATGGCAAAAGGCCAAGGAGCAGTCAACACATTCAATGGTGATGGAGGTACATGTACTTTATCAGCATAGATTTGACACTTATGACATGTTCTGGAGTGTTGGTAACAATCAGTTTCCATGGTAGACCAATAGTAACCTGCTCTCAATATCTTCTTTGCCATAGTATGACCACTAAAATGAGTGCCAAAGATCCCATCATGCATATCTTCCATAATCTCTGTTGCTTCCTTCTTATCCACACAACGAAGCAAAGTTGAATCATGATTGCGCTTGTACAAAATCCCATTACTCAGAAAGAACTTGGCAGAAAACCTTCTCAGAAACTTCCTATCTTTGACAGATGCCCCTTCAGGGAACTCCTGAGCTTCAAGATATCTTTTTACTTCATAGAACCAAGGCTTCTCCTCTGCTTCTTCAGTACCAATCTCATTGCAGTATGCAGGCTTCTCAAATCTATCAATGGTAATCTTGGGAGCTTCATCATCCCAACTGATCTCAAACATGGATGCCATGGTGGCCAAGGCATCTGCCAACTGATTCTCTCTTCGTGGAATATGTCCAAAGGTAATCTCTTTGAAATGTGGGATCAAAGACAATACATGCTCTCTGTAAGGAATGAGATTATCATGCTTGGTATCCCAATCTCCTTTAATCTGACTTACTACCAGGGCTGAATCTCCATACACATCAAGGAACTGAATCTTCATATCAATAGCAGCTTTAATACCCAGGATACATGCCTCATACTCAGCCATGTTATTGGTACAATAGAAACAAAGTCTGGCAGTAATCGGGGTATGACAACCTTCAGGGAAACTAATCACAACACCAACACCATTACCAAGTGCATTGGATGCACCATCAAAAACCATAGTCCATCGGGATCCTTGTTCAGGTCCGTCATATTGTCCAGGTTCTTTGGTAATAATCATAATGTCTTCATCAGGGAACTCAAAACTCATTGACTGGTAATCATCTACTGCTTGGTGAGCCAAATGGTCAGCCACAACACTTCCTTTAATGGCCTTCTGAGTAGTATACTGTATATCATATTCTGTCAAGATCATTTGCCATCTTGCAATTCTTCCGGAGAGAGCAGGTTTCTCAAATTTGTACTTGATTGGATCCATCTTCGAAATCAACAAGGTAGTATGAGTCAACATATACTGTCTTAGTCGGCGAGCAGCCCATGCCAAAGCGCAGCAAGTTTTCTCGAGCAGTGAGTATCTTGTTTCACAGTCGGTAAACTTTTTGCTAAGGTAGTATATTGCCTGCTCTTTTCGACCAGACTCGTCATGTTGCCCCAACACACACCCCATTGAATTGTCTAACATTGTTAAGTACATAATCAAGGGTCTTCCATCAACTGGTGGCATCAAAATTGGTGGTTCTAGCAGGTATCTCTTGATTTCATCAAAGGCAGTCTGGCACTCATCATTCCATTCCATCACCTGATCTTTCTTCAACAACTTGAAGATTGGCTCACAGATGGCAGTTAATTGGGAAATAAATCTTGCAATGTAATTCAATCGTCCCAAGAAACCTCTAACCTCCTTTTCAGTACGGGGAGCTGGCATCTCTCGTATAGCTTTCACTTTTGCAGGATCCACTTCAATACCTTTTCCACTGACGATGAAACCCAGGAGTTTACCAGACCTAACTTCAAAAGTACACTTGTTTGGGTTCAGTCTCAACTTGTATTTCTTTAATCTTTCAAACAACTTATGCAGATGATCAAGATGTTGTTCTTCATTCTGGGACCTGGCTATCATATCATCCACATACACCTCTATCTCATGATGAATCATATCATGAAACAAAGCCACCATAGCGCGCTGATATGTTGCCCCTGCATTCTTCAAACCAAATGGCATCACCTTATAGCAAAAGGTGCCCCACTGTGTAACAAAGGTTGTCTTCTCCATATCTTCAGGTGCCATCTTGATCTGATTGTAACCAGAGAAACCATCCATAAAAGAGAATACCTTATGCTGAGCAGTGTTGTCTACCAGAACATCAATATGAGGAAGTGGAAAGTCATCTTTGGGGCTGGCCTTGTTCAAATCTCTGTAGTCCACACACATACGTACCTTACCATCTTTCTTAGGAACTGGTACCACATTTGCAACCCACTGAGGATAAGAAGTTACAGCTAAGAACCCTGCATTGAACTGTTTCATTACCTCTGCTTTGATCTTCTCTGACATTTCAGGACGCATACGACAAACCTTCTGTTTCTTTGGACGACAATCTTCTTTTACTGGTAAACGGTGAACCACAATGTCTGTATCCAACCCTGGCATGTCTTTATAAGACCAAGCAAAGATCTCCACATAGTCACGTAACATCTGAATCAATCTGCTCTTGACACTATCCTCTAAATCAGCCCCTATCTTGACTTCTTTCATGTTTTCTTCAGTTCCCAGATTCACAACTTCGACTGGCTCTTCATGTGGCTGTATAGCTTTCTCTTCTTGTTGTAACAACCTAGCAAGCTCTACAGGTACTTCACAATCGTCCTCATTTCCGTCTTCAGTTTGATAGATCGGATTCTCGAAATTATAATTGGCAATAGTAGAACTGTTATCAACAGGATCCAGAGTGGATGAGGATCTGCATTTTAGTGATGTGGGTGTGTGTAAGAACACATAGTTGATAAAGCAAAAATAAAAGAAAAGAAGGACAAGGAACACAATATTTACTAAAACGAAACGTCCACTGATTTTATTGAATGAAGTATGCAAATGAAATGACAGCCCGTAACAAGCATACCATTGTGCCCCGGGTAAGGCACAAGGCTTGAAAGTTCAATTTTTCAAGAAATTACAAACTTAAAAGCAACAACACAGTAATAGTATTTACTCCTGACTAAAGGAGATAGGGATAACATCTTCAGCTTTCCAATTATTGAGTCCAGCACCCACAGTAGGAAAAATCCAAGCATCCAAGTTGTAGTCTTCATCATAGTCCCCCACAGCATTGATCTGGTTCTTCATAACCCCTTGATTGGTGATACGAACAGCACGAGCACGACGAACAGCCTTCTGGGACTCTGCAGTGAAACCCAAACCAAATTTGTCAGACTTGTATGGGATATCAGGAAGCTGTCCCCAAATAGTACAACCACCTTCATCCACTACAGCTCTAGCATCTTTAAGGGAGGCCATTGTTGGAGGTACTCTGGTGACCACAGGAACTTTCTTGACAACCGGAGGAGCTACATAATCATTAACAATCCAAGGAACCACTTCAAATGTCTGACACGGAGTTTCAACGTATTCACCTTCCACTTCCAGATACTTGAAAGTATTCACATGGCTGACAAAATATTCTTCTTCTCCATAGACAGTAACAACCTTTCCTTCTACCGGATATCTCAGCTTCTGATGTAATGTAGAGGTTACAGCACCTGCCCCATGGATCCAGGGACGACCAAGCAGACAAGAGTACGAAGGACGAATATCCATCACATAAAATGTAGCATTAAAAATCTGAGAACCAACTTTGATGGGCAAGTCAATCTCTCCATGCACCACTCTTCTCGAACCATCAAAAGCCTTCACCACTATACTACTGGGCTTCAGCACAGCATCTTCAGGGCTCAGCTTATTCAGGACTTCCTTGGGCAACACATTCAGAGAGGAACCATTGTCTATCAATACATGTGACAGGGTAGTGCCCCTGCATTCAATTGAGATATGCAGAGCCCTGTTATGATCCCTCTTGGCAGGGGTTAAATCAGCATCAGAAAACCCTAACCCATTATCATAAGTCAGGTGGGCAACACAATTCTCAAACTGGTCAACAGAAATTGCATTGGGTACATGAGCAGTCTTCAGAAATTTGATCAAAGCTTTTGCATGAGCTTCAGAACATAACAACAAGGACAGCATAGAAATCTTAGAGGGAGTATGCCCCAACTGATCAACAATGTCATAATCACTCTTGCAAATGATTTTCAATACTTCTTCCATCTGTTTAGAGAGATCAGCAGCAGCTGGCACATCAGTAGGTATAGGCTCAATAACAGGACCTTTGCCCCGAGCATCAGTGGTGGAGGTAGCAGCAGGAGTGACTGCATTCTTGGAAGTAACTGGAGGAGAGAACACTCTTCCGCTTCGTGTGATCTTACTAGACCCAGCAATATTATCAACATCAACAGGCACATCAGCTAAGGGTTCCTGCTTAACACCATGGATATAAACATCATACCCATAATGCCAAGGCACAGCTTTATCAGACGTATACGGGATAGGACCAGGAGTGGTAATGACCAGAGGAGCCACTCTAGCTTCAACAACAATCTTCACAGGGCCTTCAGCAGTAATCTTAATTGGACCCTTATGAGTGATTTTAACAGGTCCCTTAGAAGTGATCCTTACCGGCACTTTGTCAACCATGTCAACCTCTTCAATCTTCCTACCTTTAGTAATATGATCCACCATACTTTCTACAGACGATGGAGTCCTCTCAAACACTATGGTATACTTATCCATGAGACGTTGAATTCCATCTCTCAATCTCCAGCAACTATCCGGCTTATAGGTACAATACAAACAATCTTCACGACAACCTGGAAAGAGCCCAGCTTGTACTAACTTCTTCTTGATAACAGACAATGGTGTGGTCAACTCTGCAACTGAATAGATATGTAAATCTTCATCAATGGCATTGACAGTCTTCTCATGATTTGGCATGGGAGCAGTAATCACATTTGGAGTACCCGGAGGGTCAAACTCAATTTCTCCAGCCTCAATCATGTCTTGAATTTTGTTCTTCAAGACCCAGCAGTTATTAGTATCATGTCCCTGACAGTTTGAATGATATGAACATCGTGCATTTGGATTGTACCTGGGAGAGGTAACATTAGGATTTTGAGGAGCCTCTTTCAGAGTAATAAGTTCAGCTTTCAACAAGTGTTGCAATGCCTGAGCCATTGACATGTTGATCTTAGTGAACTGCCTTCTAGCCCTCTGTTGGTTGCCCTGTGGCTGCTCTGTTGTTGCAGGAGTTGGATTTGAAATATGAACTGCACTCACAGACTGATGCCTTCTATTACGATCAGGTTGACCATAAACAGCATTGGATTCTTTCTTCCCAGTGGGAGGCTTCTTTGCAGCACCTGATGAAGAAGTACCCACCTGGATCTTGCCATTCTTTATACCATTTTCCACTCGCTCTCCTGTTATTATCAACTCAGTGAAGCCAGATGATGAGCTTCCAATGAGATGACTGTAAAACGGACCATTTAGCGTACACATGAACATATCAACCAATTCCCTGTCAGTCAGAGGGGGTTGTACTCTTCCAGCTAAGTCTCTCCACTTTTGAGCATACTCCTTGAAACTTTCTTTGGCACCCATAGACATGCTTTGCAGCTGCATGCGAGTGGGGGCTAAGTCAGCATTGTATTGATACTGCTTATAGAAAGCTTCAGCAAGGTCATTCCAATCCCTGATGTTGACACTCTCCAACTGATAATACCACTCCAATTGAGCTCCAGATAAGCTCTCTTGGAAAAAATGGATCCACAACTTCTTATCAGCAGTGTGAGGTTGGATTCTTCTGACATAAGACCTCAGATGCAGCTTGGGACAAGAGACCCCATCATAAACAACAAAGGTAGGAACCTTGAAACCAATGGGTATGACAACCCCAGATATCAGACTCAAATATTCAAAATCCAGCCCAGAAGATTTCTGCAACTCCATAGCATCCATTCTATCCACCAGCATCTTGAATTTGTCTTCATTAGGCTCATGGTAGTAATTAGCCTCAGAATCAGAGTCCCCCATAGTGTTGTAGAGACTGCCTCCCTCTTTTTCAGACTCTTCAGACTCATAGTCTTCAACTGGTTCTTTGGTCTTGGCAAGACCTTTGAACCTTCTTCCCATGTTGATCAGGCCACCTGACCTTCTAGTCTTCTTAGTCTTCTTGGCCAGCAGTGTCTTCAATTCATCCTGCCCCTTGGATAAGTTCAGGATCAGCTCTTGGAACTGTGCATTTTGTGCCTGGAGATCCTTAACTGTTTGTTCAAGAGCCATTTCTGAAATAAACAACGAGAAGATGAGAAACCTGTGCACAAATAAACCTGTGATGCAATGATATGATGTTTTAATGCGTATGCAATGTTTTCAAGGACCGCAGGATTTAAATTTGCTTAAACAAACAAGAAGGTAAACTTTTATTAGTAATAAATTTGTTTTGCCTCTTGGGCTTACAAAAATGAAGTGTAATAAATACAAGAGATGGGGTTTTAAGTCTCCCATGGACGTTTCCTCTTTGTGTTGAGGTATGAGTTGAGATTCCGTTCCTCATGAAGTTGCTTTGTTAGTTCCAGGATTCTTTCTTGGCTTGCTTTGTAATGAGCTTCAAAAGTATCCCTTTGCTCCTTCAACTGGATCCAAGATCTCTGCAAGTCTTCCATGTCAGTAGGCATGTCTGGGTGAAGGATGGTATAAGCAGTGTCTCCTTCAGCAACAGGTTCCATGGTAACTGGCAGGATAGCAGGATATGGCATCATGAGAGTCTGAGCACGAGATCGCACCCATCTGAGATAAGCCTCCATAGGAATAGTGTACTTAGGCTCCAGAGTCTTGCTGTCAACCTTGTTTATCTTTCCCCATGCTCGTATGAATCTCTGACGGTAACCTTGTAGATCGTTGTCGTAGTCAAACACAATTCCCTGAATCTACATGTCATGTGGACCATCACTCCGAGCGTAACCAAACTGTCGTAAAGCTAGAGAGGGGTTGTAGGTGATGCCTCCTCTTATGCCTAGAAGTGGCACATTAGGAAACTCCCCACAACGGTCAATGATAGTGACATTCTCCGTAGATCTGGAGCACCAATGAATATCTGAATGTGAGAGTGACATAATCCTCTTGGACCACCTGAACCCTTGTTCATTCTTTATCACTGAGCGAGGAAGGTGAGAAATAAACCAGCTAGATAGCAAAGGTATGCAGCACATCAGAGTTCCTCTTGCCCTTGTAGTACGGGTATGAAGAGAATGTAGGATGTCTCCAAGCAATGTAGGCACTGGATTGTGACTCAGGAAAATGTTGATGGCATGAACATCTATGAACTGATCTGGATTGGGAAACAATACTAAGCCATATATCAGCAAGGCTAAGATCTCCTCAAAAGCATCATAGCTCATGGCCTTCAAGAACATTTGAGCCTTCTCTATCAACACCTTAGCTAGAACACCCTTGACTCCACTTCTCGTTTCTAGAACAATATCAGACTTCTTCAGATGTAGAGCTGCAGCAATAACCTCAGGTTTAGGTTCTTTCTCCAAGCCTGTGAATGGTTTCTGATCAAGAACAGGTATGCCCAGAAGTTTAGAGAACTCTTCCATGGTTGGAACCAGCTGATAGTCGGGGAATGTGAAGCAATGGTGTTTAGGATCAAAGAACTGAAACAGGACACTCATCATGTCTTCATTGAACCCTGAGATGACTAGATCCAATAGGTGGCCATGTCTCTTGATGAACTGGGAATGATCAGACACTTGAGAAACCAACTCTTTAAGCTTAGCAGGTATGCCCACAAAGTTGATCCTGATGGTGTTTCTACGAGCAGTAGCCATGACCTGCAACAAAGAACAAAGATAAATCCCTTGGTCCTTGAAATGGTTAGGGAAAATGCTATGCTTATGATGCATGATGATGTCATGATGTTATGCTCAATCACAAACATGTGGCACACACAAACAAGTCACACCATAGCCCTAGGTTTAAAGGCTTGCCTGAGGTTCAAAGGTCAATACCCTCCCCTGAAGTTAGTTGGTTCATCCTGTCCTACAAAAGTAACCAGGTTCTAAGGGATCTCAATATCATTGATCTTTCACAATGGTGGTTGTTCAGTAGGCAACTTACTTGCCAACCAAAACCCTCCAAGTTTAAGATCTCAATGAGTGTAGTATCGAGTATCAACCAACTTCAGTCTTCACCAAAGCCGGTTATCTCACTACTTTCTAAAGGCCAAGATGAGTTAACTAGGGTTCTAAAAGTTAGTTAGTGCATTGACAACATATGGCAGCCTCATATTATCCTCAACTTGACTTAAGGAACATAAGCACCAACCAAGAAGTCACACTAACTATGGCCACCAGATCAACCATATCGGTATACGCCGTACAGTTTCCTTGGTCTATTGCCATTTACCTAAGGTACACTAGATCCGGGTTAGGATCTTTCACACATAAAGCCCAACAAGTAAAGTAAAGCAAACAAGGCAAATAATTTTAAAGTGATCTAATTCCTAAGGGTACCCCTCTTTAATATTAAATCCCCAGCAGAGTCGCCAGTTCTGTAACACGGTGGGAGAACTGACTTTAGTTATATTGCGGATAGCAAGAGTCGCCACCGACTTTTATTTTATCCAAAGGAAAGGCATAAAAGAACAGGAAAGACCTTTTAAAAGATTTTTGGGTCCGGGGGGTAGGTTATGTAAAGGGAAGGTGTTAGCACCCTTTACATCCATGGTTATCCATGGGCTCTTAGTTACTTAGCTCACTTTAAAATGTTTTTGAAATGTGAAGTGTGTGAATAGAAATTTTCATAAGAGTTTGATAATGATCCATGTACGGATGCGTAAAAAACTTGTGTTTGAAAATTGTTTGAAATTGTGAAATGTTTTGAAAAGTTTTTGAATAGTGAGCAAGTAACTATGAGGAACCTACCCTAAAGTTTAAGTCTTTCTGTTCTTGAATCCTTTAAGTGGTAAGACTATCCCTATTATTAAGGAATAGGTAGTCATTACCTTGGATGTGTGGGACAAGTAAAGGGACATCTGTTTAATGAAGGCAACTGTAGGGTGTATTAAGCAATTTTGGAGGGACTGTCATCATTATTCGAAAGGGACAAGATCATTATGAAGGCAACCATTTAAGGGACTTGATCTTTTATTGTTAAGGGACTAGATGACTTTATTTTGAGGGACTTTTGCTTTATACACCCTACTTGACCTTTTGATTAGGCAACAATGAGAGGTAACCCTAGAAAGTGAGATGGCGATCAAAGATCGACTTACGTGTGTGAGTGTACAATTTAATATTTATCTTATAATTTAAGTGATCTAAATTAATTTTAAATAACATACATGTTTACACTCCCTATTTTTACTAACCATGACATAAAAATAAATAATTTAAATATTACAAAAAATTACATCCAGGAACAATTACAAAAATAATAAAAGCAACTTAAAATAATAGCAAAATAAATAAATAAGCAATAAGCAAAATAAATAAGCAATTATAATTGGGTTAGTAGAAATAATAATAATAACAATTAAAAATAAATAAATGGGGTTAGTAATAATCATATAATAACAATAATAATAAAAATAAACAAAAGTATTATAATAAACAAAATTTTTAAATGTTAATAAGAAAATATGAACAATTATTATAGAATTTTTAAGTATATGCATATTATAAAATTATATTAATTATGGACATATTATAATTATAAAATTAAATTAACAACTTTTTACTATAGAATTAAACCAAAAATAAACAATTTATGTCATATATAAAAAAAAACAAATTAAGAATTTTAATTTTTATGTACAAAAAATTTAAATTATAAGCAATTTATATGTTTAATTAGAAATTGGATTAGAAATTTTAATTACATTATAAATATAATATATATATATATAAATAATAATATTAAAGAATTAGGGTTTTGAAAATAATTAGGGTTTAATTTATATACAAAAATATTAGGGTTCAATTTACAATAATAATTTATTAACTAAATAAATATATATATACATATTAATAAATAAATAAAAAACATATAAAGAAATAAATATATTAATTTTGGTTTTGAGAAAATAATATAGGTTTTAAAAAGATGATTTATATATATTGTTTTAGAAAAATATTTAAATTAGTTTTAGAAAATAATATAAAATAATAATAAGAAAATAAAACAAGAAAAATAAAAATAAAAAAAAACAGGACCTGGGATTTGAACCCAGGTCCTTTACCTGGAAACACAAGGGCATAACCACTGGGCTAGCGCGCGCTGGCTGATAGTAGACTACTCCCAGTTTTTTTTGTTGTTGTTCTGAAAAAACAAAAGAAATTAAGCAAAAAATTGTACTCTGGCTGGTTTCGAACCCAAGCCCTTCAGTCTACAAACACGCATCAAAACCGTCTGAGCTACGCGCTCGTTGTGAAATATAAACAGAAATAAAACATAATATTTTAAGTTTCAAATTTGAATTTCCTCCGCGCGCCAAAACTTCATCTTCAACCTCTGGTGCTGCGCTTTTACCTGCGAAAATTCCTACTATCTTTCCTGCGAATTTTTCTACGTTTGAAACCTGCAAATCTCCAATCATCATGAATATGCAATCATTTGTTAAATTAAGCACATGGTTATGATCACCACACCTCACACAATCAATTTATGGTCTTAAAATCAATTTATACACCCTAAATCAAAGAACCCTAAATATGGCTCAAGAACCCTAATCATGGCCGTTTTCGGTTTAGGCACTCATTCTTCAATTTCTTTGTCCAGAAAGCATCTATACATCATCACTAACACAAATATACAGTTAGATTTCATTGTTATTGTATAAATAGTTCAAATCGAAAAAAATTTAAAGATGAACAAGATGCATTTGGGTTGGTCATATGTGCATGATTTGAATGTTGTAAATGGTTCAAATAGATTCAATGATGTTCATAGAACATGTCTCAACCTTCAAATTGTCTTGAAAGGGTCTGAATTATGAAATCCGAATTTCAAATTTGGAGTGATTTTTGAAACTATGAACTTACACTTTGAGGCTGCCAAATCGTGTGTTTATGCTTGTTATATGTTGTATATATATGACACAATGAAATTAGGTCAAGAGATTAATCAAAACTTTGGATTTTTGGACCTTTTTAGATTGAAAAATATTTGATCTTAAAACTTGAATATCCTTGATCTAGCCTTGCTATTTTGGTATGATTCTCATTACTCTTGTATCAATCAAGTCTAAATATAATTTAAGACCTTCTAGAAACCAAATCAATTTCAATTTTCATTATTTTATATTTTATTTAAATTTAAAATGATTTTTAATATAAAAATTCATAATAAATAAAAACAAAATGAATAAAATTATGAATAAATCAATTTAATTTCGTGCATGATGTCTTGGTGTGGATTGGGTCATCATTTGGCAAGCCCATTTAGAAGAAATTAGTTTTAGACCTCCATTTTCTTCATAAACCAACCAAAAATTTCGCAACTTTGCAAGGGCACACATCCTTCAATTTTAATGCTATGAGGGTGTTCTTAGACATTTTGGAAAGATTGAAGAGTCCTCTAACCAACCCCACTGGTTTCATGTCCATATCATTTACCATTCTCAAGTTATGCCCTTTTGAAGTTGTTGACTTTTTGTTGACTTTCAAAAGGACCTATAATGTCTTAGCTCATACCTTCCAAATGAAGCATTTTTGGGATTGGCTTGTGAGACACAAAGTTGTAGAGAATTCAATTTCCTTCAAAATGAGCTTTGGATGGAGACTTGGTGATGAAGCATGTGAAAGTTATGGCTGGTCAAAGTTCAGTTGACTTTTACTGAGGAAACCCTAATTTAGAAACTCCTGATTCTTGATGATCTGAAATCTCCTTGATGAATCATGATCAACCCTTGATCAAATGATGAATTTTACTTCATATACTTGATGTTGGCAAAAAATCATGAAGTTTGACTTTGGTTTGACCACAGTTGACCTCAGTTTGACTTTTTAACTGCTTTGACTGATTTTGACTTATCTGATCATCTGTCTGAGCAAACTTTTGAGAAAAGTCTTGAAACTTGTCATGAGGGTTCTTACACACATATAAGATGCTATGAATCTCACTTTAAGTCTTGGAAGTTCCTTTAGCCTGATTAAAGTCAAAACCCTAGTTTTGGATGCACTGCTTAGGAGGTGCATTGTCTGAAGGAATTGTCAACTCTTCTGATCAGTTGTGAACCTTGTGAACCTTGTGAACCATCATAAAATGTCTTGTAAACCTCATGGGAGGTATTGTGAACCTTGTGAACCTTGTGAACCTCATAAAGTATCTTGTAGACTTCATGAACCTCATGAAAGGTCTTGTAAGCATTGTGAATCTTGTGAACCTTATGAACCTCATAAAGTGACTTGTAGACTTCATGAACCTCATGAAAGGTCTTGTAAGCATTGTGAATCTTGTGAACCTTGTGAAACTTCTTAGCACACAAAGTCTTGTATTGTGAGGGCAAATTTTGGGGTGCAACACCCAGCAGAAAGCAAAAGCGTCCCCTTTGCACTCACCAACACCTGTTTACATATATCTACACACTTCCCTGACACCCGTCCGTGTCACCTTCCCCAGCATAATTACCTAAACACTGATTGTAAATCAAATACTTATTTATAATACACTTTTTTTTCGACACCCGTCCGTGTCGTGCTCTCCCTAGCAAGTTGAGCACTCGTCTGTGTCTCACTCATACCTTTTACTCATACAAATACTCGTCCGTATCTTGTATACACCGTTTATATCCCCTCAGATTCGACACTCGTCCTTGTTCTTTATTAACCAGTTGGTACTCGTCCGTATCATCATCTCGGAGCATGCGTCAACCGTTTGTTTCTACTGATACTCGTCCGTATCATGGTCTTAAGGATGCTCGTCCGCATCTTTAAATCCATACACAGTGTCAAACACTTATACCTTCATCTCTTGAATTTAGACACTCGTCTGTGTCTACCCTTCCCCAGAAGAGTCCCCAACAAATCTTATTGAACTATTTCCTTCCTATCTGACATTCGTCCTATGTCATGATACCATTTGGCAGCCGTACCCTGCCAGGTGATCGTCCTTCACCTTTTTGATGATCGTCCTTCATCATTTTATCCGATGGCCGTCCCCATCGTTGATCTTGTTATCTGACATTCGTCTTATGTCATGATAAATCCCGAGAGCAGCCGTCCCCTCTTGATGATCGTCCTTCACCTCTTGATGATCGTCCTTCATCATTTTATCCGATGGTCGTCCCCATCGTTGATCTTGTTATCTGACATTCGTCTTATGTCATGATAAATCCCGAGAGCAGCCGTACCCTGCTAGGTGATCGTCCTTCACCTCTTGATGATCGTCCTTCACCATGCTTATCTGATGGTCGTCCCCATCATCGACCCTTTTTTATCCGGCATTCGTCCTATGTCGTGATATTTTCGGCAGACGTACCCTTCCAGGTGATCGTCCTTCACCTTGGATGACCGTCCCTCATCTTTTCCCCAACAGAGCATCTGTCCCTTGCTAGGTGATCGTCCTTCACCTTTGATGACCGTACCTCCTCATCTGTTTCATTTATTTCTTCAACCCGATGGCCGTCCCCATCATTTACTTTTAATCCCCATAAATTTTTACTTCCTTACCCGATGGCCGTCCCCATCTCGCATTTTCCCCAGCATGTCAGCCGTCCCCGTCATTGCTTTATCCCTAGCAGTCGTCCTCTGCTCGGCGGTCGTCCTCCGTCGTTCGCACTTTATAATTATACTTTATTTTCCTTTACAATCTATATCCCTTTTCTTCTTCATTCTGTGAGTGCAAATTTTGGACCGTCTTTGGTATTCAACCACAAGTTATCTTGTTTGCCTGTTAAGCCGTTGCTTACATCCTGCACAGCTAACTCATGCTTGAATAGGGGCAGCTGTAAACACCCCAAATTTGCCCTCACTCATTCACACCATGGCTTGTGATCTTTTCATGTGCATAAGTTCAATCATAGCATCTCATATTGCACTTTTGCTTCACTGCAGTGTTTCTAAATCATCTGCATCTAGGGTTTGTGATCTGAGCCACCCCTGAGCCATTTGAGCCACTCCAAAGGTCATAAATCACTTCAAAGGGGTCCATGTATGTTCAAGCATCATATTATATCCCCACAAGGTCAAGGAAGTCAAAGAATCACAAGAACTGGGAAAGGCATGCAAGCAGAGTCAGGTTTAACTGCACAGATGACCTAGAATTAGGGTTTTGGTTTCAAGGGCCATAACTCCAAAAATTTTGGTCATTCTTGTTTCTATTGGTCTCTATATGTTATGAGGATCATGCATATCAATTTTCATGAAGAAATTCAATGGGGAAGGCATCTGATCAAGAGATGACTTCTTGAGCAAGTCAGTGCAAAATCAGGGCATCTGAGGCCCCTAGTGACCCAACCAAAGGGGTTTCTACATCATTTTGAATGTTTATGATCTTTATTTGATCATAGAAGATGTTAGAAGTTCACAAAATTGAAGAATTTCAAGCCATTTGCAAAGTTGCCTTTTTGGGAAAGTGACTTATAATGTAAACTTGCCATTTTGGGAAAGTTTTTCAACCTCTTCTTTTTTATTCAAAAATGCCTCAAATGATAAAACTTTGGTCATGAAAGTTGTAGAATGGATCCTCTCATTTTCAAAAAGTACAAGAACTCATTCTAATTCATTTTGGATCAAAAGTTATGGCCTTGCAAAATTGGATAAAATCACTAAATTTTCACTTTTGAACAAAATGGAAAACTTGCAAATTCTCATGACAAGCCTTTATGTGACTTCAATGTGACCTCTAATCATCATACAAACACAATGCATGACCTAAAATTCAGTTTGGCCCAAGAAATTTCCCATTTTTCATGTCTTAAATTTCAAGTAACCATAAGCCATTTTCCATAAAAGTGCAAAAAGGGGAATTCTTGCAAAATGATTCCCAAAGGTTTGTGTGATCTCTAGCTGGTATCAAGACATTTCCATAACCACATGGGACATCTCACACCAAAATTCAGCAAGAGATATCACATGTTCATGACCAAAACCACAAAATGTGACAAGTTGCCAAAATGCAAAATCATTTCAAACTTATGATCCAAGCCATACAGCTCATCACAACTGATCCAAGAGTCATCCTTGAACTCAGTTGATGCAGTACAAGCCAAGAAACCATCTCTGTCATAGCCCATGCCTCAAGTACACCAAACCTTGACTTTTTGCAATTTCTCCCATACTCTTGGAATATTGATTAGCAGCCTCTACTAACCTGCTCCACAGCCTACTCAAACATGATGGGAGTGATATAGCAACTCATTTGGTATTGAAACAAGACACACAAGCAGATTCACAAAAACTGGCCTGAACCTTCTCCTCTTCGAAATTCCTTCCTCAGCCATCAAACCTTCATTTTTCTTTCACCAGCAAGTCACAAATCACTCATAGAACAGAATCCACCCCCTGAAACAGCTTAAATCATCACACACAAAGACCTCCATTTCTGCTACACCAGAGCTGAATCATTCAAACCAGCCACTCCCCAAGTTTTCTAAGCTTCATTCCATCATCAGGAGGTTCAAGGAAGCAGGCTTGCACAAAGGGAAAGTCCAGAAAGCTTAAAAACAGAGAAGCTTCATCTCAGGTAACATGAAGAACATTTTTCCCATAAACTAATTTTTAAGTTCTTTTATGATGCTATATGTTCTCCTGATCATGAATATGTATCTATTTTCGAAAATGGTGAAGAAACCAGCATGTATGACATCTCTGAACATTTTCCCGTGTTTTGTATTTTGTTTCGATTCGTGCTTGTGAGTTGAAATAAATGAATTTGAGATGAGGGTTTAGGTTTAGATTGATGAGAGGATCATTTTGGTGGAAGAAATTTGTTGTTTGATGACCTGTAGAGGAATCTAGGGTTTGGGCTTGCCGGAGAAGATGACCGGAACCACTGTTCCGGTCATCTGAAAGTCATTTGCCCTAATTGTGTTTAGTTAGTAACTTTGAATTATGGCCCTAGGATCATGCTTCTCGCGCGCACTTGGATGGTCCAGATGGCTCATTAAGCCCTAATCAGTAATTAATTAACTTAACCTAGGTTTAATTAATTGTTAAATAAAGTTTAGTCAGGTTTGAACTTGGGCCATTGGATGTGGCGCCAAGTCAACACCTTCCAACCCAGATCCAATCCTGACCTCTCCTTTAGCTTACTTTCTTTTATTTTTATTTTATTTCATTTCTTTTTCATTTTATTTGCACAAATTATTAAAAATAGTAAAACATGTTTAAAAATTCTGAAAATTTTTGTCAAACATTTCATTAATTTTCAGAACCCAGAAATATTTTTATTTTTATTTTTTGCATTAAAAATCATTTTTAGATCATTTAAATGTTTATTTTTAATTAGTTAATGGAAATTAATTAATTAAAAATGCATTTAGGTATTTAAACATCACAAAAAAATTCACATTGCATTTTAAAACATTTAGAAACATTATCAAACTCTCAAAACAAATTTCTTTTTGGTTCTTGATGCATTTTGACAATTTTCATTGGAATTAAATTCTTTTAAAGTCAATATTTTTGTTCAAACTTGGAAAAATCCATTCTGCCTAACCATTGAGAGTTTGATGATGGTTCTTCTTGCATTACATCCTTCATAACATGTAGTTTATGGGATAAAATTGGTTTGAATTTATCTTCCATTTTCAATTTGTTTAGCATTTTTCATTGTGAGGTACCTTGAAACCCTAGGTGACTTAGAAAAATCATAACTCCCATTAGGTTAAGAGTTAGGTCCCCTCCTTTGGGCAGTGAACTTGTGTAGGGTTAGGTTTCCTTTGATCCTATTTCCAATTTTTTGTCATGTCATTTTATTCTGGTTTTGAATTTTTGCATTGCATGTTGTATGTAAACCCTAATTTGTGCCTTCCCTTGCATCCATCTCTCATATGCTTGCATTCAAGAACTTGCCATGACATTTTATGCATCAACATGACATATAAGACATCTTAGGACATAGTAGAATCATGTTTGATCATTTCATCTTTCATTTGCCATGCTATGTGTTCATATCATTTCATAAACTTTCATGAATCTTTATGTTTCAAAGCATGCTTCATTTGCATCCTCATCCTTGTGTGATCACCTACAACTCTTGACATGTGTTTGCATCATCCCTTAGCATCATTAACATCATGTTTATGCTTCTGACTTTGGTTTGCATCATGACATTTCATCTCATTTTCATTGCATTTCATTTCTTTTGCTAACTTTTCAGGTGGTAAGTTGTTTTGAGTAGTGAATTTGCCTTCACTTCTCACAATCTCTTCTCATCTCTTTTATGCATCATTGCTGAATTTTATCTTGTGTATTAGAGTGAGTTTGCTCATTCATGTTCTTTCCCATCTTCTTCCTCCAAGCAACTTGTCTTCTTAAGTGAAGCAAGTTGTCTTGCTTTTCTCTGCTTCTACTCCTTTCATCTTGTTCCTCCTTGGTGGCTCTTTGAAGATTCTTTCTCTCTTAAGCCTCACAAACCCTAGGATACCCAAGCATGATCACAATTAGGGTTTGATTAGTCCCCCATTTAGTTTTGCCTTTGTGTCATCTTTGAGTCTTCTTCTCTCATCTCATAATCAGGGACTAAACCCTAAAGGTTTTAAGACTTTGTGATTAAGCTTATGCCTGCATCCTTCTATTAGGATGGAGTGTATAACTTTAATCCTAAGTGTTAAACCCTTAATGTGTTTAAATCCTTTAATCAATCCACTTAATAATCACTAAGACATCAAGCTTGTAACTTGGGCCTTGCATTAGGGTTCTAATTCTTCCTCAATTGGTTAAGAAGGACTAACCCTAGTGTTAATGGACAAGTCCCCCTCAAGTTGTCTTACAAACCATAGAAATCACTTCTTCATCTTACCATTAACTAAAACCCACTTTAATAAAGGCTTTGTTTTGTCATGAGGTTAATCCCTAATCATGGATTAAGTTGAGGAGTCTTCCTCAGCTTAAATGTTCTCACCTATTATCCTTCTATTAGGATGGTGTAATGAGTCCATTAAATCCTTCATTATGGCTTAAACTCATTACTTAACACTAAACAAAAACAACAAAAACATCTAAATAATCACAAGTAGGTTAATGATCTTAATCCTACATCATGGTGATTAAGTGTGAGGTGCTTACTTCATACTTAAGGTATTCTCATTACCTCTAATCAGAGGGAGGATGTGATGAGTTTACTAACCCCTTGGTTTAGGCTTAAGCTCATTTTCTTATGACAAATTCCAAAAGCAATAAAATATTGAAAACACCAAAACAAACAATAATCGCCTCCTCCGGGATTCTTTTCTCATCTCATTCACTCATAAACGAGAACTTGCTTCTTCCGTCTAATGCAAGACAGTTTGCACCTGAGCCAGACAGGTCATACACTTGAGCATAGACAAGCAAGCAGTTCACAAGTCAACTTACCTTTCAGTCTCTTTGGGTCGAACTACGGTGTTCTGACTTCCTCATTGCACGAGAGGATACGTATGCATAACTTAACTGTTATCGAACAAAAGTCTCTGTATATTCCCCCCTCTTCTAGCATCATTCTTTAAGCCTCATCATCTTGAGCATTGCACTCCAGTTCTTACACTGACACTTCTTCATTTCACTTCACACTTCTTTTACACTGACACTTGCATTCTTTTCCAGCTTTGATACACAAATTGCACTGACACTACCCCTTTAAAACACAAATCTTTTAAGTGTGGATCCCGTCGAGTACGACGGACAATCTGGGTGCTAATACCTTCCCAGGTTGTAACCAACCCCCTTTCTCGGTCTCTCTGGTTCGCAACCGTCTTATCCATCTTTTCTTAGGTTCATGCAGCATTACCTTTCCTTCGGGATAAAAATGCCTAGCTGGTGACTCTATTCCTTCTTTCTCTTTCACCGACCGTTCGCGTTTGTACCCTATTTGACTTAGCCTCATTTAGTGGGAGCGACACTGGTGCCCATACATTGATCGAGAATTTGGCGCCCGACGAGAATCTGAATTGGCACTGCATCGTGCCTGAGGAAAACGACCGTATCTGCCATCGATTCTCGGGGAAGCAGTTCGCGATGTACGAATTTGCTTTCCGAGAGGCCGGGATGAGACTTCCATTCGACGACTTCCAAATGAGTGTTTTCAGGCGGCTTAAGTTGGCGCCCTCGCAGCTGCATCCGAACGCCCTTGCCTTTATTCGGGCGTTCCAGTTGACATGTAGGTATCTGGGGATCGGTTGCACGTTGTCCCTCTTCTTCTGGGTCTTTCATCTACAGAGGTCGGGTGCGGGTGGCCGACACAGCTGGGTGTCCTTCAAACAGCCCGTGCGTTTGTTCAAGACGTACGTGGATTCTGCTCGCACCTTCAAGGGAAGGTGGTACCTAGTGAAGCCGATCACGCAGGCGGCTCTCGACAGCTTGTACCACTATAAGCAATGCCCGAACGGCGAGCTGAAGCTCATGTCGAAGATTCCCCTGAGGTGGATGCTCAATCATTTCAATCTTTCCACTGCTCACTACCGCGTCCGTCACTCCGGTTTGGGGGCCGAGGATCGTCTAGGTTATGAGAAGCTGGTGGCCTATGTTCGGAGCTTTTGTCTGGCCACCTGGGTTGACCGACAGGACCGGGTTTACATAGACGAGACCGGGGCGCCTATCTGCGAGGCTCATCTTATAAACACTAGGACGCTGCTCGAGTGTAACTCGGACGGCAAAGCAATGCATTTGCTCCGTATGTTTCTATATTTTATCTTTGTTATTTTTCTGTTTCTCCCCGGTCGTCTGATCGTTCTTTTTATTTTTTGCAGGAGCCATGCCTTCCGTCCGCGAACGTGTGTTGAAGCTGGCAAACCAAGGGGGCGGCCCCAGCAGGAAGAAGAAGAGGGCAGGAGGTCGGGTGCAGGAGTTGGCCGCCGAGACTGTTGGGGAGGGGTCGGGCTCTCCTGGCTCGGCCACTGTCCCTCCAGTGGTGGTCCTGCCACCGGCTTCCCCCATCCATATTGGGGACAGCCCCCCTATTTCTGTGTCTCCCCTTGCCAAAAGAAGGAGAGCCGAAGGGTCGCCGACGGGAGGGGCGGCCTCTGGCCCCTCAGAAGGTTATCTATTGCCCCCTTGTCTGCTGGAGAAGGATCACTTCAGCAGGGAGGGCTCGCTCGTGGTGAGTGCTTTCGAGGCAGCGGCTATCCGCTCCCAGACTCCTCGGGCCAGGCGGGCGGATCTGGCTAGCGATATCGCCGCGGTCATCCGGGTGATGGAGCGGGCCCTGGTCTTGTCCGACGACGCTGTCAGGACTACCGACCTCAAGGGGTCCTTGGCTGCTGCTGAGGCCGACAAGGAGAGGGTGGCCTGGGAGCTGGCCGACTACAAGAAGGAGTACCAGCTGCAAGAAGGGCTGAGTGCCGATTTGGAGGAGGCCCGCCGTGAGCGGGATACGCTGAAGGAGGAGGGCCAGAGTTTGAAGGGGAAGCTGGCTGAGCTGGAAAAAGTAGAGGGGGAGAACTCAGACCTCCGGGCCCGTGTGGCTCTGCTCGAGAAGACCGTCTGCCCTCTTGACGGTGAGACTGAAGAGGAGCTGGCGCTGAAGACCCTGGCTGACCTGCTCGGTAAGGTCCACGAGCTCTCTGACGAGCTCGTGCTGATGTTTAAGGAGGGTTTTGATAACGCCACCGAGCAGCTTCAGATCCTCAATCTGGGGTTGGTGACCGAGGGGTCGGCGCACAATTTTTGTGTGTCGAACGGAGAGATAATCTGCCCCTATGAGAGCCCGGAGGACGAGGAGGAGGAGGGTGAGGAGGATGCTGAACTCCGGGCGGAGTCTTAGACTTAGTTTTAGTGATTTTGTATTTTTTTTCTTGTTCGGCCAGCGTGCCTGTCGGCCAAAGTGCCATCTAATCATTGTACTGGCCGTTGTGCCCCTTTTGTATGAATCTATGGTCGTTTTAGGTCGATTTATAATACTTTAATCATTTTCGCCAAATAATTGTTTATTGTTCAGGGGTTTGTTTATTATGTTTGATTTTTGTTGTGAACTCTTTATGCTCGACTTGTTTAAGCTCGTCGGTTTAGGGAACCAGCGAGGTGGCGGGTTGTTTATCCGCCTTGACTCGGGTTCGGGGTTGCGATTGGGCGCCCCGATCCCGGGGCTTGGACCTCCCATCGCGAGATGGGTGTCCTGCCCGCGTGGTACTATGACGCCGAGGCTCGTTCGAGGTGGCCGACGTGGGGGGGGTTCTGTTCACCCATGTGCGGGCATTATCCCCTTTTGTTTTGGCGACGAGGCCGTGGGCGTACCTTCCACGGCTCCGTAGTTGCTTTTTTAGCTGTAATATTGCCTAAGTTTCTCTGCGTTCCATGGTCGAGCAAGTTCTTCGCCTTGCAGGCTCTCTAAGTAGTAGGCCCCATTGTCTGTCTTGTCTCGGACACGGTACGGACCCTCCCAGTTGGCGGCCAGCTTGACCTCTCGTGGATTCTTCTGATTTCCTCTGAGGACCAGGCTGCCGATCTGGAATTCTCTTCTGATGACCCTTGCGTCATGGCGTAGGGTGACTTTTTGTTTGAGGGAGGCTTCTCTTAGGGCCGCCCCGGATCGTATTTCCTCGACGAGGTCCAGCTCGGCTCGAAGTGCTTCGTCATTTAATTCTTCGTCGAGGGGCGCTTCTGTGCGCCTCGTCGGCTCTCTGATTTCCACTGGGATGACCGCTGTGGGGTCGTTCGATACGCCCAAAGGATGTTGTGCAGCTCCTCGACCCAAGCCCTATTTGCCTCGCTGAGCCGTCGCTTTAGCCCGCGCAGGATGACTCTATTGGTCGCCTCGGCTTGGCCGTTGGTTTGAGGATGCTCGACTGATGTGAAGCGTTGCTTGGTGCCCAGGCCGGCGACGAAGTCTTGGAAGCCCCCATCCGTGAACTGTGTCCCGTTGTCCGTGACAAGGACTTGGGGTATGCCGAACCGCGTGAGGATGTTCCTTTTGAAGAATCGCAGGATGTTCTGCGCTGTTATCTTTGCCAGGGCCTCGGCCTCAATCCATTTTGTAAAATAATCTACTCCCACAATGAGGTATTCAATTTGGTAGGATCCAGTCACGAATGGCCCGAGGATGTCCATTCCCCACCACGTGAAGGGCCACGGGGAGGATAGAGTCCGTAGCTCGTTGGGGGGTGCGAGGTGCATGTCGGCGTGCCTTTGGCATTTGTCGCATTTCTTAACGTGCTCTTTGGCGTCGTGTTGCATCGTCGGCCAGTAGTAGCCTGCCCTTAGCGCCTTCCGAGCTAACGATTGGCCCCCTAGATGCTGGGCGTTGATTCCCCGGTGTATTTCGCCTAATATGTCGGGGACCTTTTCCTCTTCGACACACTTGAGTAGTGGGATGGAGAATCCTCTTCGGTAGAGCTTTCCTTCGAGGAGGACGTAGGAGCAGGCTCTTTTCCTGACGGTAGTTGCCTCTTTGGGGTCCGCTGGGAGCTTGTCCCTCACGAGATAGTTGTAGATGGGCGTCATCCAACAATGGGTGTCGCCGATCGCGTGCACGTCGAGCGGGGGACGTGGTCGTTCGGTGCTCGGTCGCGGGAGGTTCTCTTGGATTACCGACTTGTTCCCGCCCTTCTTTCTTGTGCTCGCGAGTTTCGAGAGGACGTCAGCTCGTGTGTTGTGCTCGCGGGGCACGTGCTGGACTTCCCATGCGTCAAACTTCTCGAGTTTCTCTTTTACCAGGGCTAGGTATTCGACGAGGTGGTCGTTCTTGGCCTGGTATTCTCCTTTCACTTGTGATGCCACCAATTGAGAGCCGGTCGATATTTTTATTTCCTTTGCCCCTATATCTTCGGCCAACCTTAGGCCTGCGAGGAAGGCTTCGTATTCGGCCTGGTTGTTGGAGGTCGGGAAGGCCAAGGCTAGCGAGACCTCGATCAGGATACCTTCCTCATTCTCGAGGATGATCCCTGCGCCGCTTCCTGCTGGGCTGGAGGCCCCGTCGACGAAGATCGTCCATTTGTGACAGCCGTCGATCGGGGTCGGGCCGTGCGTCATTTCCGCGACGAAGTCGGCCAGTGCCTGTGCATTCAAGGCTTTCCTGCTTTCGTACTGGATGTCGAATTCTGAGAGTTCTAGCGACCACTTTAGCATTCGACCGGCCATGTCTGGTCGGCCGAGGAGTTGCTTTATTGGTTGGTCGGTCCTGACTTTGACTGTATGGGCGAGGAAATAGTATCGTAGCCTTCTTGCTGCATTAACCAGGGCCAGGGCGACCTTCTCGATCTGGTCGTATCTGAGTTCAGGGCCTTGGATGGCCTTGCTCGTAAAGTAGATAGGTTTCTGTCCGTCCGTAGTTTCGCGGATAAGGACCGCGCTGACGGCTTCGCTCGCCACGGACAGGTATAAGTAAAGCGTTTCCCTTTCCAGTGGTCGGGACAGGACCGGAGGCTCTGAGAGGGCCTTCTTCAGGTGGGTCAATGCTCGTGCGCACTCCCCGGTCCATTCGAAGGTGGCTTCCTTCCGTAGCAGTTTGAAGAAAGGCAGGGCGTGTTTGGCGGACTTGGCGACGAATCGAGACAGGATGTGAGCATTCCATTGAGGGATTGGATGGATTTCTTGGACTTCGGGGTCGGGAATTCTGAGAACGCTCGGCATTTGTCGGGGTTCGCTTCGATTCCCCTTTCGGTGAGGTAGAATCCGAGGAACTGATAACGAGAAATCGTATCACTTTATTACTACGTTTTTAGTCCGTTTTATCGTACATTGATCCTATTAACTCCCGATTGTTCGAGTTTTTTATGTCACATTGCAGGTATAACATGTCTAGAGCCAAAATATGAGAAAAAGATCAAATGAACCAAATCTAGCATGAAAAGAAGATGAAGAGAACAATTCTGCTAAGTCTGCATTTTTTGTTGCACTCACGGTCGTCACAACTTCCTCACGACCGTGACGCGCTATATAGAGGTATCACGATCGTCACAACCTTATCACGATCGTGACGCGCTTATTTGAAGAAACATGACCGTTACGCCCATGTCACGAACGTGACAAGGAAAGTGTATTTGATTTATTTGAAGATATTCATAAGAACGTGCAACGAGTCTTCGAGGACTCCAGCTTTTCCTCAACTGAAGCAACCCAGTACGCTACTTTTTTGCTGGATCTTCTCAAACAGAATGAAGCCCACGCTTGCTACCAATTCAACTGCAAATTTCCTCTGCTATAAATACCCAAGATGCAAATGAAAACAGACAGAGTTTATTATTGATTTTTACGCGGAAGCTCTGCCGTATTTTTTCTTGAACCCATTTATTTTCCAGCCTTGTTCTTGCTGTGTTTTCTGTTTTTATTTCCAACCCATTCAATGACAATTTCCAACATTAGGAAATTGTTATTTCAATTAATTTCTTTTTAGCCTCCGAATTTGTTATTGTATTTCGATTCTGATTCCGACACTCCGAGCTTGCCAATCTGTGGAAGAAGGAGTTTAAGAATTAAATTATCCAGGTTTTTATTTTTTGCAATTTATATTGAATCTATTTAATTATTTATGTTAAGTTTCTATTATTATTTTATAATGCATACTTTAATATTTGCTTATTTCAATCTATATCTGTCTGTTGGTATAATAAAAATGAGTAGCTAAATTAATTAGTCAGTATGTAATAAACTAAACCAAAACGGTTAAATCGAATCTAAGCTAAAACTAATTAAGAACTTATATTCTGGTTGTGGCTTTTTATAATTAAAATAAAATCTTTTTGTTACGAGAGTAAGAAAAGTGTAATAGGTTAGGTCAAGACCACGAGAGTGTGAGATTTTAACCGGATAGCTAAAGTTAGGCATTTGATTTAAATACAGCGAGAGCGCTTTAAAATGAATTAGACTTGTTAAGTTTTCAAAAATTATTTTCTAAACACTTATGGGCTAGCGAGAGCATGCATAGGGCTTTAGGAGTAAGATCTGAGATAAAACAACGAGAGTTTGAGTCGAGGGTTTTAAACTGATAATCCCTACAGAATAATTTAAGTGAACCATATTTATAAGCTTAGGTTAGATTGACCCGCATAGGTTAATATAATTACATACCGACCGCCTTCTCATTATTTCCTTAAACTAAATTTAATTCTCGTTTTTAATCCTTAAAACCATAATCGTGACAAATATCCGCCTTAGCTAAACTAGCAAACCTTCTAGCACTAGAGTGATTACAAAGTCCCTGTGGGTTCGACAATCTTTTATATTACTTCAATAGGCTGTGCGCTTGCAGTTTAGATACCGCTAGACACATTGCGTCTTCGCCCCATCAAGTTTTTGGGGCCGTTGCCGGAGACCTTGATTTAGTCACTAGTGCACTATTAGAGTAGCACTGTCTAGACTAAGGTAACAACTTATTTTCCCTAATCTAATTTACCGAGTGTATGCCAAGTACTCGCTCTCAAGGCGAAGACTTGCAACCTCCAGTCCAAGAATTAGAACGCTTCTTACATTTAAGAAGACGAATATTCGAATACCAACGAAAATACAACATTCCAGATCTTTAAGTTGATCCACCTAAACCAGTTGGAACATCGAAGGACGCGGAAATGGCTGAAGAACCAAATCATCCACTCAAATATTACGCTAGTCCTTCACAAGCTGGGCCTCATTCCAGCATTATTGCGCCGGCTATCAACCGAAACGATTTCGAATTGAAACCTTCGCTGATATCAGCCGTGCAACAAAACCAATTCGCCGGAAATCGTACCGAGGATCCAAACCTTCATCTTTCGATATTTGTGCAGTACGCAGATACTGTAAAAGCCAATGGAGTTACCCAAGAAGCTATTAGATTACGCCTTTTTCCTTTCTCACTTCGAGACAGAGCGAGAGCCTGGCTTCAATCTCTACCCTCGAATTCAGTAACTACGTGGGAGGAACTAAAGAGAGTCTTCTTGACAAGATATTTCCCACCTAGTAAGACAGCTATGCTAAGAGCTCAAATCAACGGATTTAAGCAAAAGGAAAACGAGTCACTTTTCGAAGCTTGGGAATGCTACAAAGATATGCTGAGACTTTGTCCACATCACGGATTAGTAGAATGGATGGTCATCCATACTTTCTATAATGGACTCTTGTACAACACAAGAATGACGATTGACGCTGCCGCAGGCGGCGCACTAATGGACAAAGAATATAATGATGCTTATGCACTTATCGAGAGTATGGCTCAAAATCATTACCAATGGGGAAGCGAGAGAGTCGCAAATGAGAAACCAACAAAAGGAGGTATGTACGAAGTGATTAGTATGGACCAAGCCAATGCAAAGTTTGACCAACTTAACCAAAAGATTGACAACTTGGCCATAACACCAACAGCCACCGTGGCTGCGGTAACACCTAACTGTGAGTTATGTGGAGTTCCAGGACATGCTGTCCCTGATTGTCAACTATTAGCAGGAATTCCCATAGATCAAGTGAATTATGCTCAAGGAAACCCGTACTCGAACACATACAACCCAGGTTGGAAGAATCATCAGAACTTCTCTCATAAGAATAACAATGCTTTATACGCACCGGGTCAAGCACCAGCTACACCACCGGGATATCAAAAGACTGCTCCTAATGTTTCCTAGAAAATCAAACCTTGAGTTAATGATGGAGAACTTCATAGCTACCCAATCTCAAACAAACAAGGAATTCTTAAACCAAAACATACACACTAGTGAGCAGATTAAGCAATTAGTGAGCAAGGTAGATGCGTTAGCTACACATAACAAAATGCTTGAAACTCAAATTTCACAAGTAGCTCAACAACAAGCACCTACCGCTGCCCCAGCTGGAGTATTTCCTGGGCAACCCCAACCTAATCCAAAAGGACAGGCCAATGCTGTGATACTAAGAAGTGGCAAGGAACTTGACGGACCTGCCGATCCAAGACTTGACAGTCCAGCCATGTACCAAAAGCAAGATAAGCCGACTGAAAAGGAGAATGAACCAGAAGAAAAGGAAGATAATAATCAAGAGGCAGTGGAGAAAGAAAAACCTTATGTGCCGCCACCACCTTATAAACCACCAATTCCGTACCCTCAGAGATTAACAAATTCCAAGACGATGGGCCAGTTTAAGAAATTTGTTGAACTTCTGAAACAGTTGAATATTACTATTCCGTTTACAGGAGCTATCACTCAAATGCCCTCGTATGCTAAATTTCTAAAGGAAATATTATCCAATAAGAAGAAGATAGAGGATAACGGAACCGTTACACCTACTGCTGAGTGTAGCGTAATAATTCAAAACAATATGCCTCCTAAGTTAAAAGATCCAGGTAGTTTCTCTATACCCTGTGTAATTGGAAAATTCGTCATTGACAAAGCTTTATGCGATTTAGGAGCCAATATCAGTGTTATGCCCTTAACAATTTGCAAAAGGCTAGACATGGGAGACCTAAGACCAACTAAAATGTCTGTTCAACTAGCCGACCGCTCTATTAAATATCCTGTAGGCATACTAGAAAATGTCCCAGTACGTATAGGTCAATTCTACATTCCTACTGATTTTATAATCATGGACATCTCTGAAGACTCCACTACACCTATCATACTAGGAAGACCATTCTTAGCTACCGCCGGAGCTATTATAGACGTAAAGAAAGGAAAGCTAACCTTTGAAGTAGGTGAAGAGAAAGTTGAATTTATTTTAACAAAATTCTTACAATCACCAGCTATAGAGGACACATGCTATTTATTGGATGTAATTGACGAATGTGTAAGAGAGATGGAAATGAAAGAAACTACTTATTCTGAAATTATGAAAATTCAAATCCCTCCGATTTTCGAAGATGACAATTGGAGTGAACCGTATCAGGATGATAGTCTAAGCGAAATTTTAGCACTTACACCGGATCCCATGCCAAGTAAGAAGAAACCTACATTAGAGTTAAAAAAACTTACCTAAGAACCTAAGATACGAATTCCTAGACACTGAATGTACGAGACCAGTTATAATCAATTCCAGTTTAGGAACAATCGAAACAAAGAAACTTTTAGATGTCTTAAAGAAATACCCAACTGCATTAGGATATAACATATCTGATCTCAAAGGAATATGTCCTTCAATCTGTATTCATCGTATTATGCTAGAAGAAGATTGCAAAGCCTCCAGAGAATCTCAAAGAAGAATTAACCCAATCCTTAACACTGTAGTAAAAGAAGAAGTTAAGAAACTACTAGACGCTGGAATAATATATCCAATCTCTGATAGTCAATGGGGTAGTCCAGTACATGTAGTACCAAAGAAAGGAGGTATCACTGTTGTGAAAAACGCTAAAGGCGAATCGATATCACAAAGAGTAGTGACCGGACATAGAGTGTGCATCGACTATCGAAAACTAAACAAAGCCACTTGAAAAGATCATTTCCCACTACCTTTTATAGATCAAATGTTAGAACAATTAGCCAAACACTCGTATTTCTGTTATCTTGATGGTTACTCAGGATTTTTCCAAATCCCGATTCACCCAGATGATCAAGAGAAGACTACATTCACATGCCCTTATGGAACGTTCGCTTAAAGACGAATGCCCTTTGGATTATGTAACGCTCCTGCAACCTTTCAAAGATGTATGATGTCAATCTTCGCAGATTTCATAGATAACATCATGGAAGTGTTCATGGACGACTTCTCTGTATGCGGGCAAAGTTTTGAAGGATGTCTGTCAAATTTAGAAATGGTATTAGAAAGATGTGTAAAAGTAAACCTCGTGCTTAACTGAGAGAAATGTCATTTTATGGTCAGAGAAGGAATCGTACTAGGACACGTTATATCTAATAAGGGAATTGAAGTTGATAAAGCTAAGATAGAAGTCATAAAAGATCTTCAACCCCCTAAGACCGTTCGAGAAATACGAAGCTTTTTAGGACACGCCGGTTTCTACCGACGATTCATCAAAGATTTCTCGAAAATCACTAAACCTCTTACCGGTTTATTAATGAAAGACGCTGAGTTCATATTCAATAAAGATTGTCTTAAAGCATTCGAAACTCTAAAAACAGCCCTCATCACCGCACCAATCATGCAACCACCTGACTGGAGATTACCTTTCGAAATCATGTGCGATGCGAGTGACTATGCTGTAGGCGCAGTTCTAGGACAAAGGAAGGACAAGAAACTTCACGCAATTTACTATGCCAGTAGAACCTTAGATTATGCTCAGATGAACTACGCCACTACTGAAAAAGAATTGTTAGCAGTTGTCTTTGCACTTGATAAATTCCGTTCCTACCTGGTGGGAGCAAACATAATCATCTACACAGACCACGCTGCTATCAGATATCTATTAACCAAGAAAGATGCTAAACCAAGACTCTTGAGATGGATTTTACTCTTACAAGAGTTTGATCTCGAAATCAAAGATAAGAAAGGTACTGAAAACGTTGTAGCGGACCATTTATCTAGAATAGAAGGTATTAAACCCGAAAAAGTGCCGATTAAATACGATTTTCCATATGAACAGCTGATAGCACAAATAGGAAGCGACCCAGTTCAGTTAGACATAGATGAACCAAAAACCGTGGAAACAATCCAAACAACCATAGGACTGCCATGGTACGCTGACATTGTCAATTACTTAGCTGCAGAAGCACTTCCACCGGACTTAACCTATCAGCAGAAAAAGAAATTTTTCCACAATCTCAAGCATTACTATTGGGATGAACCATTATTGTTTAAAAGAGGACCTGACGGAATCTTTCGTCGATGTATTCCCGAAGAAGAAATAGAAGATGTCATTGCTCATTGTCATTCATCTTCTTATGGTGGACATGCAAGCACTTCCAAGACTTGTGCAAAAATCTTACAAGTCGGCCTATTTTGGCCTAATCTATGGAAAGATGTCCACATCGCTGTTATAAATTCCGATCGGTGTCAACGCATCGGTAATATTTCAAGAAGAGATGAAATGCCTCAAAGAGGAATATTAGAAGTAGAAGTCTTTGACGTCTGGGGAATAGATTTCATGGGACCATTCCCATCATCTTTCGGTAATAAGTACATACTCGTAGCTGTCGATTATGTTTCAAAATGGATTGAGGCTATAGCTTCTCCTACAAATGACACACGAGTAGTAATTAAGCTTTTCAAGAATATAATCTTTCCAAGATTTGGTGTGCCTAGACTTGTCATTAGTGACGGTGGATCGCATTTCATTTCGAAAATATTTGACAAATTACTATCTAAGTATGGAGTCAGACATCGTGTAGCAACACCTTATCATCCACAAACAAGTGGACAGGTCGAAGTCTCGAACAGAGAAATAAAAAAAATTCTAGAAAAGACTGTCGCCATATCTAGGAAAGATTGGTCATCTAAACTTAATGAAGCTTTATGGGCTTATAGGACAGCCTACAAGACACCCATAGGAACTACACCCTTCAAACTAGTGTATGGGAAGGCTTGTCATCTCCCGGTAGAACTAGAACACAAAGCATATTGGGCGATTAAAACACTCAATATAAACTACAATGCCGCTGGAGAAAAGAGAATCCTCGACATTAATGAATTAGAAGAATTAAGGTTAGACGCTTATGAGAATGCTAAGATATATAAAGAAAGAACCAAGCGATGGCACGATAAACGCCTATCTAGGAAAGAATTTAGTGTGGGAGACGTTGTACTCCTCTTCAATTCAAGACTTAGGCTCTTTCCTGGAAAACTAAAATCTAGATGGTCAGGACCCTTTGAAATAACTAGAGTGTTCCCGAGCGGAGCAATAGAAATTAAGGGTAGGAATAGTGAACCGTTCACAATAAACGGACAACGATTAAAACATTACCATAATATTGAAAATAGAGATTATGCGAATAGTTTAAAGCTTTTAGAGTTGTCCGCTAACTTCCCTGATTAATCTACCCCTAAGCACTACGCCAGGCTTATGACGATAAAAACAGCGCTTAGTGGGAGGCAACCCATTTTATCATTTTATTGTTTTATTTCATTTTTATTATTATTGACTTTATTTATGTATTTATTTCTTTATTTACTTTATTTTTAATTTTCATTTTCTAAATCACTTTTAAATTTACTTTGCTACAGATTTTCTAAAGTCTTTTCTACCTTCCTTTTTCTCCCCTGATTTGTTTCCTCCACATTAACACTAACTATGGCTAACCAACCATGAAACTTTATGGAAACCAAATTTAGAGGTAGAAACCAAAGAATGAAATTTGAGGAATTATCACAGAGACAAATGGATTTGACTTTGTACTATGATGAACAGACTATGGAAACTTTAGGTATAAATGATAGCATCCTATACCTGTTTAACCAACTTGGATGGGAGAACGCTCTCATAAAACATAAGTTTTTAACTTACCGCGAGCTCACCCTTGAGTTTTTAAGCTCCATAGTTTACTTACCTGAGCGCGGATTTGGATTAAGGAAAGGATTTATTAGTTTCCGACTATTCGGTATCGAATATGACTTTAACCATAAGGAACTAGCTGACCTACTAGGATTCCCTAGCGGACCTTTTGCCTTTACTACCACCCAGGTAGAATTAATGGATATTGAGCTAGATTTCTTTTGGGGAACCTTAACCGGAAACTACCACCCTGGGCCGGATAACATGAACAATGATGAAATACACAACCCAGCTATCCGCTATTTTCATAAGATCCTTGCCCACACCTTCTTTGGAAAGGAAGAGAACCTCAGTGGAGTATCTAAAGATGAGATATTCATAATGTCCTGCTTGACCGATGGAAAACCCGTAAATGTTGTACCCTTTATGATGCAAACCTTTACCCACATCCAAGAGGAACCTGATCTACCAATATTGGTAGGAGGCCTGGTCACCATGATTGCTGATGCCCTCGGACTTAGATACCAGTTACACAAGTGCAACCGTTTAGGTACCATCCTCCCTATGAATCTGAACTTCTGCTTTAACCGCCAAATTATAAGAAACTTAGGACAACCACCATACGAGTACCTAATTAGAAATGAAATCGTAACCCTGTTCACATTACTGAACCATGCTAAAGTCAGTGTTCACAATAGAGATAATTGGCTTTATGAGCTTACCCCTCCTGACTATCCAACAACACCTGAAACACCACAATCCTACCAAATTAGGGATGACATAATGAATGATGTAGAAAGTGACCCTGAGACCCCTCCTGGTTACCATGACATCGACCACACTGATGAAGTTATTGAAACCCCTGAAATCAATCAAGTAGGATATGTTGACAGCTTAAAGAAAATTCTGACCACTCTTGAAGTTTACCAAGCTGATATTAATGTTGTTAAGGATGAAGTTAAAAGCATGAGATTGGACATTATAGGTTTAACTGACATAACATGTGAACAATTCTATCATATAAACTCCGCACTTGAAGATTTGAAGAAGCAACTTTGATAATGCTGTAGTGATTTGATTTATCTTACTTTTTGCTTTTTGTTTCTAGTTAGTTAGTTTTGATATTTTGCAACATTTCATAGCTTATTTTTATCACTGTAATTTCTTTCTATTATGTCAAAAGCAAAGTACTTCCATTTATGCAATTTTCCAATTTAATCAATTTACATGCTTTTCATTATTTACTGATACCTTTGAATTGCTGGATATTTTGTGAATTTTCGTGTGATGAAATCCACTGCTTATATAGTTATTGATCCACTATTATGTGTTATGTTGGAATTAAATATTGAAAGTGATAAGAATTACAATTGAATTGAACTGAGGTAATCCATTCTGTGAAAATTCCATATTTTGTGATCATCACGGTTGTCACCATCCCCTCGCGATCGTAACGAGCTATTTAGCGCGTCACGACCGTAAGACCCCCCTCACGACCGTGACAAACCTAATTCACGACCTCTGAAGTTACAGAGGCCGTTCTTCTTCGCAAACCCCACTTTTATTTTCATAAAAATCTCTAACCTCCCATTACCTCTTCTTCTCCCGTAACCACCCATTAAACTCCAATCAATTCCATTACTCCATTCAACCTTCTCATTTAACCCCAACTCCACACATTCACTTCATTCCATTATAAACCGATCAATTTCTTCACACTTTCATCACCAAACCTCAAACACCTATCTCACATAAACCTCATTTGCATGCAATGGAAAATATTCAATTTAGAGATGGAGAACAAGGAGAAGCACAGAGAGAGAAGTTTGTAAGGTTTCAAACCCGAGGCATCCAACCTACTCGGTACGTCGACCTCGACTGCTTGAGGGAATTAGGATTGTTCGACGGAGTGAAGCTACTGCTTGAGCATGTTGGCATGTGGGACTTATGCAGTCAACCGCAACCGACATTTGCAAACCTCACCTTGGAGTTTCTAAGTTCGTTTCAATATATCACACCTTCAGGATCAACGAACCAACTCACCGGCATCGCAAAATTCCGAATGCTTGGAAGAGAGTTCCAAATCACTCAAACCAGAATCGCTGGACTGTTAGGCTTCAGTCACGGCGACGGTGCTCACCTTCGCGTGCCCGACAACTTTAATGAAGCAGCTTTCACTTTGTGGCACAACATCACAAACAACCGTGCTTCCGCCTACCCGAGCCTCAATGCCACTCATATCCATAATCCAGCAATACGGTATTTTCATCGTATCATATGCAACACAATCTTTGCAAGAGAGAGCAACCACAAGCTAAATTCCAAAGAGCTCTTATTCTTGCATTGTGCCTTGAATGAAGAACGCATCAATGCCGCTCCGTTCCTTTTTGCCCACATTCAGTCTGTAGCGCAAAGAGGCTTCACTCCCTTCTACATTGGCGGGATTGTCACTACCCATGCTATACAGCTGGAGCTTGGTGACCACTTCACTCATTTGCCTCATAGAGCACCGGAGCTGCTTACCAAGAACTACTGCAAGTCCACTCACATGATCTCGCAGCGAGAGGATGGCAGGTTCAACCCTGTGATCCAAGGCATCATCTATCATCATATCGTTTTGCCTTGCAGGAACCGCATTGATCCATCAAACATAGCTAATTGGCTATTTGATTTGCCGGATGCCGCAGGCCATGTTCTGATTATTGACGAGCAGCCTGATGCACCTGTGGACGAGATGCAGGATGGATGCTGCTGAGCCAGTTCAGGACATCCCTGAGTCCTCCACCAGGCAACCACCTTCAGCTGATGTCACCCTTGAAGAAATCCTTTGTGCCATTCATCAGCAGAATCAGATGAATGCCGCACTTTAGCGTAGGCAGAAAGAGCAGTACGATGCACTCCTTGCAACTATTGTCAGTAACCAGTGGACAACAGATGAAAAGCTAGGAGAGATTTTCAGCGAGTTGGAAGCTTTGCGGATAGACGTCACCGCTCTCACCACCACTGGTTCTGATGAGGAAGCCACTCCTACCAGACGCTCCCGCACCAGAAGCCGAGGCCGCGGTCGTCAGCAGCATTAGTTTATCTTTTTTGTTTTTGCTTTCTGTTCTTGTATTGTATTTCCCCGCTATTATATCACAACATTGAGGACAATGTCTGATATAGTGTGGGAGAGGTACCTTTCCCTTTCCGCATTTTCCATTTCATTGTATTTCCCTTTCCGCATTTTCAATTAAACAAAGTAATATTTATGCTATTTCTTCAGTTTCAATTCTTCCCCGCTTTATTTAGCCATACCGAATTTTTTTTGCTTTATCTTCGCATTACTCGACTTACCTATGAAATCGTAGTTAGGAAGCTGAGAAAGATCCAACAAAATCAATACAGTCTTGACACCTTAGACTTCCTACTTAAGCCTTCCATTTTGATAATTGTTACGACTACACCTTAAGTCTTAGTTCTAAAGTAACCCCTAGTAGTTTATACTAGCAGTCAGCACCGTCTGAACACAAACCACGTGGGGAGCCGATGAACATAAGTGTTTGATGCCTAATCTATAATCGATCCTTCATATCTCGATGCCATAAAAAAGAAATTGCACCAAAGTACACGGTCGCATATAAGAGATGAGAAATATAAGAAGGAGTCCATTGCGGGTTGGTTCAGAGGTACCTGGTTCTGAACTTGGTAGGGCGTGCTACGGCTCGATCCCCCGCAACCTCCAATCTGGATAATATGTAAAGGGTTGCCACATTCGTGTACCAGACCCCGTGCTATAAAGGATCAAAGTCACTAACCGGCTACTCCACTACGTGCGTGCTAAGGCACAGGGCTTAATGTGATTGCGCTAGAACGAATCCGGGTGAAATAAGAACGAAGGACTTTAGGTAGAATCATAACGAAATTTATGAATGTTTCGTTTAACGGGAAGTCGACGACTTAGCTTGTTGCTTGTGTCATTAGTGTATCGTTAGTGTTCTATTCTTGTACCAGTTTATCTAACTAAATGACTTCTCGTACGGTTTGTTATGTGTATGCATCTGATGAAAATTGTCCGATCATTTTTCAATTGACTATTTGCTTGAGGACAAGCAAAGGTTTAAGTTTGGGGGAGTTTGATAACGAGAAATCGTATCACTTTATTACTACGTTTTTAGTCCGTTTTATCGTACATTGATCCTATTAACTCCCGATTGTTCGAGTTTTTTATGTCACATTGCAGGTATAACATGTCTAGAGCCAAACTATGAGAAAAAGATCAAATGAACCAAATCTAGCATGAAAAGAAGATGAAGAGAACAATTTTGCTAAGTCTGCATTTTTTGTTGCACTCACGGTCGTCACAACTTCCTCACGACCGTGACGCGCTATATAGAGGTCTCACGATCGTCACAACCTTATCACGATCGTGACGCGCTTATTTGAAGAAACATGACCGTTACGCCCATGTCACGAACGTGATAAGGAAAGTGTATTTGATTTATTTGAAGATATTCATAAGAACGTGCAACGAGTCTTCAAGGACTCCTGCTTTTCCTCAACTGAAGCAACCTAGTACGCTATTTTTTTGCTGGATCTTCTCAAACAGAACGAAGCCCACGCTTGCTACCAATTCAACTGCAAATTTCCTCTGCTATAAATTCCCAAGATACAAATGAAAACAGACAGAGTTTATTATTTATTTTTACGCGGAAGCTCTGCCGTATTTTTTCTTGAACCCATTTATTTTCCAGCCTTGTTCTTGCTGTGTTTCCTGTTTTTATTTCCAACCCTTTCAATAACAATTTCCAACATTAGGAAATTGTTATTTCAATTAATTTCTTTTTAGCCTCCGAATTTGTTATTGTATTTCGATTCCGATTCCGACACTCCGAGCTTGCCAATCTATGGAAGAAGGAGTTTAAGAATTAAATTATCCAGGTTTTTATTTTTTGCAATTTATATTGAATCTATTTAATTATTTATGTTAAGTTTCTATTATTATTTTATAATGCATACTTTAATATTTGTTTATTTCAATCTGTATCTGTCTGTTGGTATAATAAAAATGAGTAGCTAAATTAATTAGTCGGTATGTAATAAACTAAACCAAAATGGTTAAATCGAATCTAAGCTAAAAATAATTAAGAACTTATATTCTGGCTGTGGCTTTTTATAATTAAAATAAAATCTTTTTGTTACGAGAGTAAGAAAAGTGTAATAGGTTAGGTCAAGACCACGAGAGTGTGAGATTTTAACCGGATAGCTAAAGTTAGGCATTTGATTTAAATACAATGAGAGCGCTTTAAAATGAATTAGACTTATTAAGTTTTCAAAAATTATTTTCTAAACACTTATGGGCTAGTGAGAGCAGGCATAGGGCTTTAGGAGTAAGATCTGAGATAAGACCACGAGAGTGTGAGTCGAGGGTTTTTAAACTGATAATCTCTACAGAATAATTTAAGTGAACCATCTTTATAAGCTTAGGTTAGATTGACCCGCATAGGTTAATATAATTACATACCGACCGCCTTCTCATTATTTCCTTAAACTAAATTTAATTCCCGTTTTTAATCCTTAAAACCATAATCGTGACAAATATCCGCCTTAGCTAAACTAGTAGACCTTCTAGCACTAGAGTGATTACAAAGTTCCTGTGGGTTCGACAATCTTTTATATTACTTCGATAGGTTGTGCGCTTGTAGTTCAGATACCGCTAGACACATTGCGTCTTCGGCCCATCAGGAACTTGCCTGCTCGGACACCAAACGTGCATTCTCGGGATTGAATCTCATCTTGCATCGTCTTGCCTGATCGAATACCTCGCGGAGGTGTCGAGCATGGTCGACTTCCTCGTGGGATTTTACGATCATGTCGTCCATGTATACCTCGAGCATGTCCCCGATCTGTCCTCGGAAGACTTTGTTCATCATACGTTGGTACGTGGAACCGACGTTCTTCAGACCGAAGGGCATCACGTTGTAATAGTAATTGCCCGACGGGGTCATGAACGCGGTGTGTCTCTTATCCGTGTCCCACATAGGGATCTGGTTATATCCGCTATATGCGTCCATGAACGACAAGAGTTTAAAGTCCGCCGAGTTGTCGACCAACTTATCTATACTAGGAAGAGGAAAAGCATCTTTGGGACAAGCCCTATTGAGATCAGTATAATCAACACACATACGCCATTTTCCATTATTTTTCTTAACAAGGACTACATTAGAGAGCCAGGTTGTGTACTGGGCTTCAGAAATAAAATTTGCCTCTAAGAGGTCTTTTACAGCCCGCTCGGCAGCCTCCGTCTTCTCGGGAGACTGCTTGCGCCTACGCTGTTCTACGGGCTTAATGGCCCGGTCTATAGCTAAGTGGTGGCAGGCGACTTCTGGGTCGAGCCCGGGCATCTCTGCTGCGCTCCAGGCGAAGAGGTCGGCGTTCTCTTTAAGACAGGCGGAGAGCTGGTCCTTTGTTTCATCGGGCATCCTGGTGCCTATCTTCGCTGTTCTGTCGGGGTTGTCGCCCAGCGGAATGAGTTTAAAGTCGCCATCTGGGACCGGGCGAAGTGGGTGAGCTGGTGGTTGTCCGAGGACGGGCACATGCTCCTCTGTTTCGCCGATGCGGCTGTCGTGGTCGATGGCGTTGATCCCCTGGGGGGAGGCTGATCCTCGAGCTTGGGCTTCTTTGAGCTCTTGGTACTGATTATGGCTTGTCCCTTCACTGCAACGTCGTAGCATCTTTGGGCAGCCTCGATGTCGCCGGGGACAGTGACTACGTGACCCAACCTGGTGTAGTATTTCATCTTCAGGTGGACGGTGGAGGGGACCGCGGTAAGCTCGGCAAGAGTGGGGCGGCCGAGGATGCAGTTGTAAAGTGATGGGCATTCGATCACCAGGAATTGGACTTTGACCTCCCTGGCTGTCTCTTGTTCTCCGAACGTGACGAGGAGCTCCACGTACCCCCACGGTTTTGTAGTGGCCCCGTTGAACCCTTGGAGGTCGGATCCGACGTACCGGGATAAATTGGTCTTGTCCAGCTTAAGGGTTTTGAATAGGTGGACGTATATAATGTCCACCGAGCTCCCTTGGTCGACCAAGATGCGTCGGACGTCAAAACGTGCCATCCTGGCCCTTATCAGCAGCGGAATGTTGGCATTGGGGGAGCCGTCCGACAGTTCTTCTAGAAAGAAGGATATCGGGTTAGACTTTCCCCGGTACTTCGTCAATGTCGCCAGCTGTTCAGGTGCGGTCAGCAGGAGTTCGTCGAACTTTCGCTTCACAGAGAGGGCGGTGTTTTCGCTGCCCATTCCGCCTCCTCCTGATATGACGAGAGCTGTTGGGAAGTTTTCCTAGGGGCTGAGAGCTGTAAGGCGCCCTTCCGACCCCCGGTCGGGGAGATTGAAGTCTTCTGGACGCGATACGCACATGGCCACCTGATAAGAAGGGTCTTCGGGCGGCGTGTCCTCGCGGGGTTTCTGCCTGTCGTGCTCCTCCCGCCGGGGAGCATTGTTCTTCTTCGTATACTGTTTGAGATGCCCCTCCTGAATTAGGATCTCAATTGCGTCCTTCAGGTGGACGCAGTCTTCGGCCACGTGCCCGTGACTTCTGTGGAAGCGACAATATTTGGATTTGTCGGTGTGGGGTTTTGGCGCGGAGGGCTTTGGGAACCTCACTCTGCCCTGCTTGAACTCGGAATTGATGCACTCGGCGAGGATGCGCTCGCGGGGAGCTGTGAGCAATGTGTACTCGTTGTACCGGCCGGCGGGCCCTCTTCCCTCGCGGGGTTCACGGGATCTTTCCTTCCTGCGCCTGTCTCCTTGACGTCGGGGAGCACTAGGCTTTTCGCGCTTAGCATGGTCGGTTTCACTGGTGCCGCGGCTGTTCCGGACATCGTGGGCGACCTGCTTTTCTTCATATCTGATGTAGGCCTGGGCCTTGTGCAGGAGTTCATTCAGGGTGCGGGGAGGTTCGATCCCGACAGCTCTACTGAGTTCGCTGCCGGGCAGGAGCCCCCTCTCGAGGAGGTATTTCTTCATGTGTTCCGTCGTGTCCACCTCGACGGCCTCCTGGTTGAATCGCTCGATGTACGAGCGCAGCGTCTCGTTCTTCCTCTGCACAATGGCCTCCAGAGAAGCCTCGGTCTTCGGATGGCGCCTGGAGGCTATGAAGTGCCTTGTGAATAGGGACTTCATGCCCCTCCAGGATGTGATGGATTCTGGGGCCAGACTCTTGTACCAGGCCATGGCCCCCTTTCTCAGGGTCGTGGAGAATAGTCTGCACTTGAGATGCCTGGTGTCGACGTGATCGTCCGGGTCGGTGGTCCCATCGTAGGTGGGCAGGTTCGGTGGTTTCTCCATGCCCTTGGGGAGCGGGGCCTCCATGATAACCCGTGAGAGCGGGCAATGTGGATCCTCTTCGTCGCTTCTCAGCGGGGAGAGTTCGTCGTTCTTGGGGCTGCGACCACGTCGGAGTGAAGTTCCCGACCTGACCCCTTCGCGACGTATCCTTGACCTGTTCGCCCTAGGCTCGGGGGAGCGCTGGTTCCTTCGCGGGGGAGAGCGCCCCCGCTTTCGGGCAGCGTCAGTGCGCTACTTCTCTTGAGGTTGCGCCCGCCCTTGCTGGGGTCGGCCGACTTGTCGTTCAACTTCTAGCGCCATGATCCGTTCGTGTTGCTGGGAGAGCATGGAGTTGGTCTGGTTGAGGGCGTGCACCATAGCTATCATGGTAGGGTCACCCTCAACGGGCACTGGAATGGGCTGGAAAGTGGCGGTCGGCCGGACCGGGGGCTAAGGCGGAAGGACTCCGTTGTCTTCAGGTTCGGGCGACGGCGTGGCGGGCTGCCCGTCCCTTGGATCTGCTTCGTTGTAATTGAGGTTGTCCTCTGTCGTGTAGTCGACGAGGGGGATGCCTTGGTTGTTGTTGTGTTCACCGGCCATGTTGGAAGGGTAGAAGTGGATGAGCTTTGATCTTCTGTTGGTGAAGATGGGGATAGCTAGTTCCCACAGACGGTGCCACTGGTCTTACCTGATCAGGAGGGCCTTCCCTTGGTCGGTCGAACAAGCACAGTTGATGGATGGATGGAATGGAAGGGGGTGTACCTGCAAGGCACTCTGATGCCAAAGTTAGAGAGGTACAGTATGGTAATAGCAATGAGAGTTTAGAATATCTGACCCTTTAGCAAGAAAGGGTATTTATAAAGCCCCAAGCGCTGGGCCAAGATTCTTCCTTGGGCTGGATCAGCTAGGCCCAAGGAAGAATTGTCAAGGAACGCGTAGGAGCGTGTATGACCAGTTATTAGGTCATTGCCCTGGTCCAACAGCCCCTATATCTCAGGAGATATTCGTGGGCAGTTGGGGTGACGTGGCAGGCAGGATGGAGGACCTGTTTACTGCCCGTGCGTTGTCACTGCGCTCGACGCCTTGTCTTGGTGCTCGCCAAGACAAAACCCCTGCTCGTGCAGATGGGCATCTGCCCGACGTAACTGGGCCAAGGCCCAAAGTGACCCTGGGCCCAGTCCAGAACATTTATCTTAATTTAAGAGACAAATTTCTTATTTTTAAATATTAATTTATTTTATTTCTCAATCTCATAATTCTTTTTTCTCTTTTTATATAATTATTTAATATAATTTAATTTATATGATTATTTTTTTATTTTGCAATTAAGTATATCATTTTAAATTTTGTATTTGTATCTAAATATATTTTACATCTCATGAAATAAACTTTTTTTATTTCACGGGCCATTATTGCATCAAAATTTTCTTTGTTGTCTTCATGTTACAAGACATATTTTTTTCTTTTTGCATGATTATTTAATACAATTGAGATTGTATAATTATTTTTCAATTTACAATTAAATAACTCATTTTAAATTTACATATGTATATAAATACATTTTATATTGTATCAAATATTATTTCTATTTCACGGGTCACTATAATCACAATACATATTTTATTTTAATCAATAATTATTTTAATTTGAAAGATAAAATCATTATTATCAAATATTTTAAAAAAATTCATCTCACGGGTCATTTTTTCTATTTGTATTTTAATACAATTGAATTTATATAATTATTGTTCATTTTAAAATTAATAGCTAATTTTTAAATTTAAATACATATATAAATACATTTTATAATGTTCCTAATTTAAATGTATATTTCAATTTATTTTATGCCGTATCAAATAATTTTATCCGTGCGGAAACACGTGTATCTTACTAGTTTATTTCAAAGAGAAAAAAAAAGTTAATATTATTGTATTATTTGGTAGGGTTTTTCTAATTTATGTAATATTATATAAGATAAGGGATAATTAATACACTATTTTTATTGAAATATTATGTATTGTGATAATTTATTTATGATAATTTATGAGTGAAGTATTGTTATGCAATATTGTAAGGTCTAATTAATACATTATATTTTAATAAAAAAATGGTGTATTAATTACCTCTTATCCTATGCAATAGACAAACCCTATTTGATAAACCGAATATGTATTGTTTGGAAAGAAGTGGGTCTGACGGATCATAGGTCTCGAGTTTGGATGGTTTTGTTTACGATTCGTTCTGTGATGAGTTGCGTTTTGGATTTATTTCAAAATTGTTAGATTTCAACACTTTTGTCGGTAAGATTTGAAGACAAAAGGAAGATGTGGTAATCCTAATTAGAGAGACAATGTTAGAAATTCTTTGGACCGTTAAAATTAGAAAATTCTTAGAGATATATAAGGGATTAGGAAACACGGCTAATTATCTTGAGTTAGAGACTTTGAAAAATACTATGGTAAAAAGATAGGATTTGTTATTGAAAAATTGTGTGAATATTAACTTTTCTGCAATCTCTTATAACAATTCTTGCAAGTATAATATTGGTTTTATAGAATTGGGTAAACAAGTTCTTGGTGTTACTTAAGCATAACCATTGCACAAATGCAAATCATAGGGACAGTTACAAAGGGCATACATTGCATTCAAATCATAGGGACAGTTACAAAGGGCATACATTGCATTCAAATCATAGGGTCACAGACACAATCTCTATCTTAACAGGTTTTGCTGACCTCTAGGAAAGTGATTTGCTTGCCTTGACATCTAAGCTATTGAAGACACTTATTGCTGCTTCCTTTATTTATATTATGATATCACAACAAACACAAATATAAACGAATCTCTATACAAAACCACACAAACTTCAATCTTATCTCATCCCTCCCTGCTGCCCACATTGATCTTTGCTTTTCCTGTCAGCGATCTCTCTTTTACAAAAGGCCAGCATACTCCCGAAAACATATCCTGGACTCCTAGTAACCCTGTGATACTAAAATAAAATATTTTATCTTTATAGCAGCATAAAGTAATTTAATAGAAAGCATGTCATCAACTATACAGCAGAAAGAACATGAACATAATAGAAAGCATGTCATCAACTATATAGCTAAGAAATGAGCAAAAACGAAAATGTATCAACTATCTACGATGCTTGATGGATATAGTATACTGCATTTTGAAAGGCATAGTAGGAGTCATTTTAAATTAAAATAGTTCACCAGTAAATGTATGATTTAGGTTCAATTACAAGCCATTGATGAAACTAGTGATTTATCTACATCAGAACTGTAAGATAATCTGTTAGGGACATAAAAAACTCACTTAATTAAGTTTGATAGTCCACAGCATTAACTGAAGCAATTTGGAGTAGCATCTTTAACAAGCTCCTTCCAACACAATTGATGCCAAAATCACTAGTTTTCCTATATCAGAAGTTTTCTAAATCCTGCATGATACCTGAAAAGAGACAACTCATATAAATCTACAGGAGAGAGACAACTCATGAACGAAAACTATATAAAATTAAGTTCAATTGTTGTGTTAGGAAGAAAGAAAGGCACTTCAGGCTTCAACAAAAGTCCCTTGCATGACAGAGCCAACATAGATTAGGGAGAGAAAGAGTACCTCACTGTTTTAGCCAATATTGATATTTTTCCTTCTCATCCGCTCCTGATAGAAGAGATGTCGTTGCTGCCATCTTTGTGCAAGTCATCAATTACACTTGAAGACCTTGGTAGATCTGCAAACAAGGTAGAGATAAAATAATTTGAAGACAAAGCTTCCAAATCTGGTAGATAAACTGATAAACAACTAAACATATAGTTTTTGAAAGAGAAGTATTTGAAAGACTCACCCGAACAAGACTCATGTGATCAATTTGTCATTAATAAATATGGAGGGAATGCGAGCAATCTTATGCCACTCTTTCCCCCACTTTTTCCGCAAACTTGCTCCCAGTAATGGACATCGAATCACACTTAATACCGAAAGAGAGGAAGGAAATCCATTCTTTGGCAATGACTTGAGTTTGGGGGCGTTAATAATCTCAAGGTGTTGGAGAGAAATGAGATGCTGAAGCCACTTCTCATCAATGCTTGTGTCATTAAGACCACAAATGCACAGTTTCACAAGCGATGTAGGTAGCAATGGCCCCAACAGCGTGTTCACCATATCATCACCATTAATTCGCAACTCCGAGAGACAAGTGAGATGTTCCCAAGTTGGCTCAGTATTCCACATAATCCCACCAACTGAGCCAACAGACAGTTTCCGTAAACTGCTAGGTAACTCATCTATAACAAAAGATTGAAGATTTGGTAGATTATCAATTTCCATTTCTTGAAGGCCATCTAGACTGTACATTGCTTCTGGCAGTGAATGAAGTTTCTCACACTTCCACAGTGCAATATAAATGAGGTTTGGAGTTGCCAATTCACCTGGGGGAAACGACTCCAGTTTATTACAATCCCATATTTTGATACTTCTAAGAAATGAGAGACTCTTTTCTGACTCGTCTTCTGCAATTAATATTGATTTCAGATTTATACAACCCTCAATAAACAGACTCTTGAGGACAGGGAGAGTGCCTAAGGTAAATGATACCATTGAATTACAGCTATAAGATATTTTCAATTCCTCAAGTGATGTATAATTATGCAAGTAGTCATGAGGAATAAATTCTAGATTCTCACAATTACTAATTATGAGAAGTTTCAAGGTTTTTGGTAAACCGTCAGTTGGGAACGACATTAGAGATGGAAAGCCGTCTATTGTCAAGTGTCTAAGAGAATAGAGAGGGAACATCAGTTGCTTGAATTCATGATGCGATGATGGAATTGATTGCTCTAGTAGATTACATTCTCTTAACACAAGTTCAGTTAAGGAAGAAAAATTGTCAGCTATGTTTCCTACCATCAGTTTTGGGCACTTACTCAATGACAAAGATTTTAAACTAGGAAACGTTGTAGCCGTACCTCCAATCAAGTCCCATTCCTCCCACTCTTGCATATTCTCAAAGTGTAGAATCTCCAAAGAGGGAAATGGTTGAAATGAAGAACCACCACTTCCATAGAACTCAATACCAATTATCTCCACCGATTGCATCCCTTCAATAACGAGTTCTTTCAGATTACTCAATTGTCCAAGGGGTGGAAGCCATAAACAATCATTACAATTTGAGATTCTTAAATACACCATGTTGCTAAATAAAGAATCACCCAACCAATTTGGAAAGCTGATTCCACCATAGTCTTTGATGGTGAGAATTTTCAAATTTGTTGAGGGTCGCAACTTTTCAAGTACAATACTTTGAATTTGTGAATCTAAAAATGTAATACCGCAATCCCATTCCAAAGCTAACTCATCTATTTGTTCTTTCATCTTTATATTGGCTCGATCTACTTCAAAGGGGTCATTAATATTTTGTAGCTGTAAGATTGAAAGTTTTCCATGTAGGTGGGGAAACTTTCCTAGATCTGCAATATTCAATCCACCATTATGTTTGCTGACAACAAAGTCAGACAAAATGTGAAGATTTTCTAGTTTGGCTATTTGTACTGGCATCTCCCTCAATGCGGTGTTACTAATGTCAAGGTGGCACAGCTTTATCAATTTTCCCATGTCCTCCGGCAATTCCTTCAATGCGGTGTTACTAATGTCAAGGTGGCGCAGATTAATCAATTTTCCCATGTTCTCCGGCAATTCAATGAACCTTTTACAGCCCGCTAACAACAAGAATTGCAGATTGTAAAGCTTGCATGTTCCAGAAGGCAACCTTTCAATATTAGTGTGAGAAAGATTTAAGTATTGCATGTAGATCAAATTTACAATAGAGTGGGGAACTTTGGTGATACTCTTGTAGCCTGACAGAGACAACATGCGTAATCTCGTCATATGGGGCAGCAAGTCATGTACTATCTTGTTTGATAGAAAACAAAGAGGCAATTGTTCTTGTAATGGGAATGCAAGAAAGGTACGCAGACCATACAGTCCGTCTAATTTATCAAATTTGTCATACGAATCATATGTCCCTCTATTGTATGAGAAATTTATCATTCTATGCTTATGTTTGTCCATATTGATACAGCATGGAGAAGAAACCTCCGGAGGATAAACTTCTGTAGCTAAATCATGGATGAAGTTGTGCATTCCAAAGTTTCCTTCTTCACCACCAATAGATCGTCGATGTATCAATGACCTTGACACTAGTTCATCAAAGTATTCTTCCTCAGCTTTTTCTTGATATGTGGGCGATGATCGTAGAAAATCTGCTACAATCCACAACTGAACTACCATCTTTTTCTCTAAGATGGATTTTTTCGGAAAAATTGAACAATATTGAAAACACTTTTTTGAAGGATCAGAAAGGGAATTGTAGCTTAATTTGAGAGAAGCTAGCACCTCATAAGATGCGTAACTTTCAAGCACATAATTCCAATCATATGGGTTCAATGAGATGCGAAGAAGAGCCCCATATTCTACAGCAGCTAATGGTAACCCATCACACTTTTTTGCAATTTTTCTGCCAATTTCTTCTAGTATTTCTTTTTCAAACGGACCAATTTCTTTGAGAAAGGATTGTCGGTGGTAGTAATGTGCTCCAAATGCGTGCTCGGCAAGTAAAGACCAGCAATCTTCATCTTCCAAAGGTCTCAGATAGTGGACAGAAAGAAAGGTATGCATGGACTTTGCAACTCTCTCATCTCGTGTTGTGACGATGACCCTGCTTCCTGTTTTCCCAGCATTCAAGATATCCATGAGTAATGTCCAATTGACAAAACTTGCATCCCACACACCATCCAATACTAGTAAAAAATTTGTGTAAATAGTATTGATGTGAGTTGAATCACTAGTTGTTGTTTGTGAAGTAATAGATTCAAGAACATTTTCAAAAACACTCAAATCATCTACATCATTTGAGAAATCTGCCCATACTTTCAACTCGAATTTGTCCTTTACTTGTGGATGATTGTAAAGGTGCTTAGCAAGGGTTGTTTTACCAATCCCTCCCATACCAACAATAGAAATCACTCTTATTTTACTATCACTAGACAACAAAAGATGTTTAAGTTTCTCAATATCAGTGTCTCTTCCATAAATAGTAGATTCATAACCAAGTTGTTTTCTTGAACTTAAGCCTTGTAATATTTGCATTAAATTAACCGTTTTAGACTTAATAACTGCAATGAAAAAAGTTAAACGAGAATGAGTTTTGAGCTGATTATCAGTAAGTACGGTAGCATACCGTAAAAAATTGCTTTCGTCAAGCATATTGGCAACATGAAAAACAGCACGCGTCAAGAAATTCAGCGATTTGTTGTTAGCTTGAGTGGGGATGAGTTTCTTTTTAGCATAATATAGTACATCTTCAAGATCCACCAGTGTTCTCTTCAGGTTTGTCAAGAGTGAAACGTCAAACTTTGTGTTCCGGGAGTTGTCGCCGAGCTCAGCAGAAACAATCTTTTCTAACAACTTTTTCACAGAATTTGAGAGTCACAGGAGGGTTTCTCTCTGAATGACCTCCATTAGTTACTTTGTTTGTAAGAAGATGAAGAATAGGTTGAGAAAAAGAAATAACAACAAAATGAAAAAGAATACCTTTCTCTTTTGACTTTTGAAACTGAAAGCCTTTTCCTTCGCAGGTGGTTGTTAAAAAGAGGCTGTCAATCCAGATCAAGTAGCTACTGAAGTGGACAGTTATTTGTCTCATGCACAAAAGTCTTTCCTACCACTACTACCTGTGACCTGTTCCTTTTCGGCTTAAAGTCTGTTTTGACCTGTTCCTTTTCTGCTTAAAATCTTTTTTTGTACTAGGATTTAACATGTCAACCCTCTTTTATTCATGTCACCCCCACTTTATTTGATAATTCTAAAAATCTCCTTGCTTAAAATTGAATTCAAATGTGCATACAAATTTTTCGATAGGTAATTCAGAATTTTCGATACAAGTCAAGCATATGAGTAAAAACTAAAAACAAAGCATAAAACAAGTATTTCCAGCACTGCATGTATAGAAACTAATAGCCTTTTAAGCCACTGATCATTTCTCTCAAATCAAAATATGCACATACAACTCATGAGTCATGAACAAGAAGATGTAAAAATCAAAAAATGATTTTTCAAACAACACCTGCGCATAAGCCGAAAACAATGTTTCTGGAACAAAAGTCACCCGAAGTTGCTTCATTTGAATGAACAGGAATAGCTTTAGAAATCACAACAAAATGCAGCGTATACGAAAACACTGCTCCTCGTTGATTTTTATGAGTATGGATCATCAAAGCAATTACGGAAATCAACTCTGTCAGATAATTGCTGCTCGTCGTAGTTACTCAAGCAATCATCTCCTATATTGAATCCTGAACAAAACCAGAAGAGATATGGGAGTAAGTAATAGTCACATAGAAATGTGAAGTTAAAAGTTATCAAAGAGGAAATTTATACCTAAGAGAGATGTCACTGCTTGCTTCCATCTTGGTTCCAGTCATCCCATCCCCATTTGAGGCCCATGATTGATCTGCAAACAGGCTAAACAATAAAAATAGCTCATAAATGTTCCACACAACAAAAACCGGTGCTGTATTTACTTCAGAACTGTAAGATAAACAGTTAGAGAAACTATAACCAAAGATAAGAAACTAATTGAAGATACTCAAGGTGGCCACAAATTTATTTGGAATTCAAGGGACAGAGAGAAACTCGTTAAAATAATTTTGATAGTCCATATAATTAACTAAACAATTTGAGCAGCAACTTTAACAAACTCCTTTCCAACACAATTGATGTCAAAAACACTCATTTTCACACAGCAGAAAATACTTGAAGAGAGATAAACATGAACAAGAACTTGTAAAATTTAAACTGAGGGAGAGAAGGAAGAAGAAGAATACAACACCGATGTGAAAGTTGATAAACAATAAAAATAACAGAGAAGAGAGAAGCTCAGAAAAGAAGTACTATTCTACTGATGAAAAATAATAAGAAGCATTAGAACATGCATTTAGTAAATGGAGTAGTATTAAAACCTATCAAAGAAGAAACTTATACCTTAGATTCCACTGCTTCCGTGTTGTTGCAAGCCATCAATCCCACACGAATCCCTTGGTCAATCTGCTAACAGGAGAGAGAGATAAAACAAATCGAAAAATAAAGAACAAGTAATAAAATATGTGTGATGAACTGATAAACAGCAAAACATATGTCTCAAAAATCAAAACATTATTTAGAATTAAATAACTTTCTTAAGCATCTTTATCTGCATACATGAAAAGAAAAGGTAGAAGGTTGATCTATCTAATTGACCAGCATAAGGAAGAAATATTAAGTCAAGACAGTTAGATAAACATAAAAATGTGGAAATGCATAAATTCGTTAAACTAATATATTAGAGATGAATTTAACTAGTGTTACAAAAACTTGATAAAATCAATGCATTAAAACCACTCACTCAAATATATATAAACTCACATAGACAAAGAGTACCTAACATATTTGTGTTCAGTGTTTGTTTCTCCTTTGCATCTGCTGCTCCTGATCAGTAAAACATTTACTGGATTTGGTTGCAGTTCATGCATAAAAATTTGGCTTCTCACATTAGCAAGATTGGGTAGAAGCACAGAATTACTATGAGCAAAAAAAGAGATAATGTTATAAATTGTAATTTGATGTAATTACTATAATTGATAATATTAACTGAAGATTACATAATAAGAAACAAAAAATATGTTTTTCAGAGACTCACCTAGACATGAAACTTATGTGATCAATTCGTCGTCGATAATTATGGCAGGAATGTGAGAAATCTTACGCCACTCTTTCCCTCTCTTCTTCTGCAACCTTGCAACCAGTAATGGACAGCGAGTCATACTTAGTACCAAAAGAGAGGAAAGCAATTCTTTCTTTGGCAATGACTTGAGTTTGGGAGCGTTAAGAATCTCAAGGTTTTGGAGAGAAGTGAGATGTTGAAGCCACTTTTCATCAATCCTTGTATCATTAAGACCACAAATGCATAATGTCACAAGCGATGTAGGTAGCAATGACCCCATCGACGTTTTCACCATACCATCACCGTTAATTCGCAACACTGAAAGACAAGTGAGATGTTCCCAAGTCTGCTCAATATTCCACATAATCCCACCAACAGAGCCAACAGTAAGTTCTCGCAAAGCATTAGGTAAATCATTTATGACAAAGGATTGAAGATTTGGTAGATTATCAATTTCCATTTCTTGAAGATCAGTTAGAGTGTGCATTGCTTCAGGTAGTGAAGAAAGCTTCTCACACTTCCACACTGCAAAATAAATGAGGTTTGGAGTGGCCAATCCACCTGGGGGAAATGACTCCAGTTCATTACAATCCCATATTTTGAGGCTTTTAAGAACCGAGAGACTCTTTTGCGATGTGTCTTCTGCAATTAATATTGACTTCAAATTTTTACAACCCTCAATAAATAGACTCTTAAGGATAGGGAGAGAACCTAAGGTAAATGATATCATTGAATTACAACTATAAGATATTTTTAATTCCTCAAGTGACGTATAGTTGTGCAAGTATTCATGAGGAAGGAACTCTAGATTCTCACAATTATTGATTATGAGAAATTTCAAGGTCTTGGGGAGACCATCGGTTGGGAAAGACAAGAGAGACGGAAATCCATCTATAGTTAGTTGTTGAAGAGAATTTGGAGGGAACATTAGTTGCCTTAATGCATGATTTGATGATGGCATTGATTGCATCGGTAGAGCACATTCTCTTAACTCAAGCTCAGTTAAGGAAGGGAATTTTTCAGGTATATTTCCTATTCTCAGTTTCGGGCACTTACTCAGTGATAAAGTTTGGAGACTAGGAAACTTCGTAGACGTACCTCCAGTAAAGTTCCATTCATCCCACTCCTGCATATCCTCAAAGTGTAGAATCTCCAAAGAGGGAAATGGTTGAACTGAAGAGCTATCACTTCCATAGAACTCAGTACCAATTGTTTGTACTGATGGCATCCCTTCAATATAGAGTCTTTTCAGATTTCCCAACTGTCCAAGGGGTGGAAGCCATAAACATTCATCACAATTCAAGATCTTCAAATACACCATGTTGCTAAATGAAAAATCTCCTAACCAATTTGGAAAGCTGATTCCACCATAGCCTTTGATGGTGAGACTTTTCAAATTTGTTGAGGGTCGCAACTTTTCAAGTACAACACTTTGAATTTGTGAATCTGTAAAAGTGCTACCGCAATCCCATTCCAAAGCTAACTCTTCTATTTGTTCTTTCATCTTTATATTGGCTCGATCTACTTCAAAGGGGTCATTAACATTTTGTAGCTTTGAGATTGAAAGTTTTCCATGTAGGTGGGGAAATTTTCCTAGCTCTGCAATATTCAATCCACCATTATGTTTGCTGACAACAAAGTCAGACAAAGTGTGGAGATTTTCTAGTTCGGCTATTTGTACGGGCATCTCCCTCAATGCAGTGTTACTAACGTCAAGGTAGCGCAGATTAACCAATTCTCCTATGTCCTTAGGCAATTCAGTTAGCCTTTTACAACCTCCTAACAACAAGAACTGCAGATGGTAAAGCTTGCATGTTTCAGAAGGCAACCTTTCAATATTAGTGTGAGAAAGATTTAAGTACTGCAGGTATAACAAATTTCCAATAGTCTTGGGAACCATGGTGATACTCTTGTAATTTGACAAAGACAACACATGTAATTGTTTCATTGTTGGCAACAGGTCATGTACTACCTTGTTCGATAGAAAACAACGAGGTGATTGTTCTTGTAACGGTAATGCTAAAAAGGTACGGAGACCTTTTATTCCATACAATTTATCAAATTTATCAAATGAATCATATAGTCCTCTATTGTATGACAACTTTAGTACACTTTCATCTAGGTTATGTTCGTCCAACCTGACACATCTTGGAGATGAAACCATTGTTGCTAAATCATGGATGAGGTTATGCATTTCAAAGTTTTCTTCCCTATCATTGAGAGATCGTCGTTGTATCAACGACCTTGATACTAGTACATCAAAGTATTCTTCTCCAACTTTTTCCCTACTTTCTTGCCCTGCAGACAATGCTACTAAGTCTCCCGCAATCCACAACTGAATAACCATTTTTTTTTTCTAAGATGGCCTTCTTTGGAAAAATAGAGCAATATGCAAAGCATCGTTTTAAAGGAGTGGAAAGATAACGGTAGCTCGATTCTATAGCAGCGTACACCTCATGATTTGTCGAGTCCCAAATGTTACTTTCTAGCACATAATTCCAGTCACTTGGGGACAACTTGCCATAAAGAAGAGCCCCAAATTCTATTGCGGCTAATGGCAATCCATCACATTTTTTTGCAATTTCCCTGCCAATTTGTTCTAGATATGAATGTTGTTGGTTGTGACATGGTCCAAATGCATATTTGGAAAATAAGGACCAACAATCTTCACTTTCCAGAGGTCTCAAATAGTGGACAAAAAGAAAGGTTTGCATGGATCTTGCAACTCTTTCATCCCTTGTTGTAATGATGATCCGACTTCCTGTATCCCCAACATTAAAGATGTTCATCAAATATATCCAATCAACATATTTTGTATCCCACACATCATCCAGTACTAGCAAAAAGTTTGAAGTGCTTAAAATCTGTTGTAGTGATAGTAAGAGAAGATTCGGATAATTGGTAGTGATGTCACTAGTGTCATTTCCTTTTGTTTTGGCAGATTTAAGAATTTGAGAACTAAGGTTATCATGACTGATGATTGATTGTGAAGTGATAGATTCAAGAATGGTTTCAAAAATACTCAAATGATCAAAATCTTTTGAGATATCTACCCACCGTTTTAACTCAAATTTCGCTGTTACTTGAGGATCATTGTAAAGGTGTTTAGCTAGGGCTGTTTTACCAATCCCTCCCATACCAACAATGGAGATTATTCTTATTTTACTATCACCATCACTAGCATCTTCTGACAACAAAAGACCTTTAAGTTTGTTTATATCAGCATCTCTTGCATAAATACAAGACTCATCATCATCCAAGATAGAAACACCTAATTCATCAATTTGTTCTCCTGAACTCAATACTTCTAATTTTTCAATTATTTTTTGCAATTTAGAATTGATCAATCCATTAAACTGTTTGAAAAGAGAAGAAAAATCGTTCAGCACCTGATTAGTCGGAATTTGGGTTTGATACTGAAACAAATTGATTTGGTCAAACAAAGTGGCAGCATCAAAGACCGCATCTCGAAGCATATCGAGCCTCATCAGTGTTGTCTTGAGCTTTTCCATGAGTGAAAAGTCAAGTTTCGTTCTCTGAAAGTTGTCGACGAATTCAGTAGAATCAATACTTTGCAATAACACCTCCATAGAAGCTGAGAGGAGTGATTCTCCCACAGTAGTCGCCATTTTTATTTGCTAAGAAAAAGATGAAGAATAGGTTCACAGAAATCAAAAGAAAATGCAAATAAACGATGCTCTTTGATTTTAGAAAGTCTCCCGTATACGCTTTACGTGACTAAGTTAGTCAACTACCATTATCACAAGGCATAATTAGTCCCCAACATAATTAATCCTCAAATCCCGTAAATTATTTTTTAATTTCGTTTAATCTTTCGATAAAAAAAATATTTTAAAGTTAGTCCTGTAATATTATTTTCTTTAAGATATTTGATCTTCCACAATTAATTTTAATTTTAGGGTTTAGCTGTTAGTTATGCCATGGTGACATGTCAAATATACGTTGAGTCATCAAATATATAATAAAAAATTATTTTAAATATGATATGACATATTATTTAATTTTTATAATTATTAATAAAATTGTTTTAATTTTAATTATGTCAAATTTAAATTTATATTATTGTTTTAATTTTACTATATATTTTGATTTTTGAAAAAAAAAATTATATATATATATATATATATATATATATATATATATATATATATATATATATATATATATATATATATATATATATATATATATATATATATATATATATATATATATATATATATATATATTCAGATTTCATTTTTTTTATTAGGATGCATTGTTTGGCTTTTAACATAATATATTATCTGTTAAGGAAAATATTCGTTTTTCCTAGAGAGTCACTCATAACAGTTTTTGAACTTTTATTTTCATTAGATTTATTTTCATTAGATTTTGTTTTACATAACAGGTTTCATTCCTTTGCTATTAAAATTATCATTACAAATTCGGAGCTGTTGCATAAAAAATTAATTAATTTCACAAAAAATATCATTACAAAATCAGAATTTACATATATCAAATTTACATAATTTACATAAATCAAATTACAAATCAAATTAATTAATTTACAGAAAATTGAATCTAAGAAAAAATCTAAGAAAAATGCAAAATCTTCGCTCCCTGTTGAGGTTTATGCTAGTTTAATGTTCTCTTCTCCAACCATCATGCTAAAGATGTTGTCATCCAAAATTTCCATAAGTTCAATAAAACTAAATGGGTTCACAAATGGAAATAGATGACAAATAATCACATCATGTTTCTATTTCTCTTTGCTCATGTTGTCTGAACCTCAACTCCATAGAAGAACAATACTAGAGGACCCAAAACAACACCAAAGTGACAAGAAAACTACCTTCCACTCCACCAAAAACCAAACCAAACTAATCAACCCCAATACTTTCACTTCCAAAAACTATACCAAAACCATCAAATCCAATAACCTTAATTCCTCCAAAAACCAAACCAAACCCATCAAAACCAGTAACATTTCCTACAACAACCTTAATTCTTCCAAACACCAAACTAAAACTATAAAATCCAATAACACTTCCATTAAAACAGTCAAATCCAACAACCTTAACCCCTCCAAAAATAAAACTAATGTTACCTCAAAAAATGCATCATCCAAATCCACACCATCTAACACTAAAAAGCCATTAGATCTCGTGAAAGCAAGTAACAAAACCACAAAATCCACACCACCACCGACAAAACTAACAAGCCACAAAAAACTTAAACTCACGACACAAACAAAAAACCAAAGACACAAACACCACCTAGTTACACATTAGAAGAACAAGAAGACGAAGAAGATGACGATTTCGCTTCATTCTTAGAGTTCAAAGATCTCCCAAACAAATTTCACCGCTCACTAATCTCAGACCTAGAACGAATCTCAACAACCACCAAAGCCTACATAACAAAACAATGTTAAACAACTTCATCCCCTTCACGGAGTTCTTTGATATTCATGGAACTAGTACCACCACCTAATAGAGTTGCTCGTGCAACAATTAATTTCCAACTGAACCTGATTAATAGCAAATTCAAATAATATAATCATCGGAAGAGAAAATGGATGGTGGATTGAAGAGAAAGTACCTGTGGAATTAGTTTTGGTTAGAATCGGAGAGGGAAACATGTTTTTCTTCAATCTGAATAGAAACTGCGTTTACATACATTCAGAATTCATTGTGTGGCTGCTAGGGTTTGTGTGGCAGCTAGGGATTTGAAGATGGTTGAGAAAGAAAATAATATGTTTAATAATAATAAATAATAATAATAATAATAATAATAATAATATGTTTAATAATAAATTGATCATAAAAAAATTAAAAAACGAGGTAAGAGAAGATATGCCAAGTAGACTGCCACGTATGCATTTTTTAACGTTTTTTTCTCAAAATTTAACGGAATGGATTAATTTAACTAACAGAATCGTTTTAAGGGACTATAATGTAATGTTTTTTAACTGAGGGGCTAAAGCGAAACAATAAATTAAATTAAGGGACAAAAAGATGAATTAATCCTTCTTTTAATAAGTGTCGATGAAAATCAATAATATCATTTTATGTTCATCATTTTTTATCCTTTTCTTTTGCTCCGTTAGTCAAATTCAATATTATTTTACAAGTGGCGTACACGTGTAGCTAGTGAAATTCTTCTATTATGTGTATAACCTTAAAAAAGAAAGTGAAATGAAATGAGACATTCAAAACTCTTCCATCAAACCCTAGCACAGGCATTGTCGTTTCTTAAAGGTGCATCAACTGTAATTTGAGGCAAAGGCGTTCGTTCAAGGTGAAATCATAGACACCATTGCTCATTAGAAGTATGTTTGAACTGATTATTCTGCAAATTTTAATGTTGTAGCTGTAGGTTTATGGAAACTTTCTGAAATCCATCTTTTTATTCGCTTATATTTTAGGGCATAGTTTGAAATGGATGAACATTTACATCTAAAAAACTATCACATTGGTGAATTTGTTGATGAGGAATTAAGTGTGTATGTAGGGGGTGAGGTGGATGATTTGAAAATAGATGTTGATATGTGGAGTTATTTTGAGTTGTTAGGTTGTTTTAAGGATTTAAATTATAATGCCATAGAGAAGATATATTATAGGGATCCCACATTTGGGATGAATGTGTTGGTTGATGACAAAGGTGCCTTAGAGATCTCAATGATTAAATGTTTCCAATTGCATTTGTAGTAGTGAATAGTGAAAATAAGGATAGCTGAACATAGTTCTTTAAGCTACTTATTGATGACCTTGGTGGAAGAGATGAGTGTTTCACAAACACTTTTATTTCTGATCAACAAAAGGTATGTTTTATATGTTTAAAATTTTGATGTTATAATTATGTGTTTACTGAAATTCTGTGATCAGGTATGAGATGTCCTAAGAGATGTCCCAACACTTGACAGATTTAACCAAAACTTAAATAGCAAGAAAAGTAAACAACACAGAAGTTTGTTAACCCAGTTCAGTGTATAACCACACTTACATCTGGAGGCTACCAAGCCAGGAGGAAATCCACTATAAGTAATATTAATTCTAGACTTAAACCACCCTGTTTAATCTATCACTTAATAACTACCCAATGCAATTTCTACCTAAGACACAACTTAGATAAGAGTACCCTACTCACTCCCCCTCAATCACACAGTGATCAAGTTTACAAGTTTAATAAAATTGAAGACATTCTTCAAACAATACAGCTTGATCTTACTTCACAGTTTCAATCAAGTCACAAATGCACTTATGCTTAAAAGCTCATCAAGTGGTACAATTAAAAACAACCTGCTATTAAAACACTAGACACCCTATTTGGTCTTCTGAAATTCGTACACAATTCTATGAGTTTCTGTTGATTAAATAGGTATCTGTAATTTGGGCTTTCTGTAGAATGATCCAGCCCTAATGCGCATGCAGCTTCCACCTTGAATTTAGGGTTTGTTACTTCCTAGATTCTAGGTGATTTAGGCCTTCTGTTTTAATCTGAATCCTCAATATAAAACTCCCTACAGATGCGCCTTGTTCTGTTTTTATCCATCATTAATTAATTCCAGATAACTCTCCTAAAATATCTCTGATCAGTTAGTCAATAATTAATTCTGGTAGCAGGTTTGAGATGTCTCAACATCTGTTGGGACATCCTGAAAAAACTGAACTTAAGTCATTAACACAATGTCCCAACATCTGGTAAGACATCCTGAAATAAGTTCATATACTCTGTTTGATAATGTCCCAACATTTGATAGGACATTCTGAACTGAATTCAATAATTCTTGTTGGTCAAAAATTCTGCCAATTCAAGACATCTACATTTACAATTCTGATTACATTGGGATTATTACCTGCAATGGATGAGCTACTGCCTAGAGTTGAAAAGATTTTGTGTCAGACATCTTTATAGAACTTTAGGAAGAGGTTTCCTGATAATATGTTGAAGGAAATCATATGGAAGGTTGCAAAATCAACATGATCACAAGTTTAGGAAAGATAAGTGAAAGGAATGAAAGATGTCATTAGATGCATACAAACACATGATGAGGCACCCCAAAAGATTTTGGAGTAAATCATACTTTAAGACACATAACAAGTGTGGTGTTGTTCTCATTAACTTGTCTGAAGCTTTTAATAGTGTCATTCTGGAGTCTAGGATCAAACCATTGATAACCATGGTGGAAGAAATAAGTACCTACATGATGGAAATATGGGCTACCAATATGATGAAGATTCAAAACATGGCAGATGTTGAAGTGTTACTCAATATTAGAAGGAAAATTGAAAAACAAGCACATGCACAAACTTGTGGCTTGTCAGGTAATATACACAAGTTTTATACAAGTTTCATACAAGATTCATAACTTAACCAAATTTTTATGTTTTAGGATTTTTGATGAGCACATCTTTGAAGTGAGGCATCTTGAAAACCCAACAGATAAGTTTTCAGTAAATTTGAAGGAACACGTACGTTCATGCAGAAGATTGTAACTAACAGACCTACCTTGTGTTCATGAACTTTCAGTTATTAAGAGTATAAACCCTAAGGTTGATGACTACGTCCTTGAGTATTACAAGAAATCAAGATATATGGAAATCTATGAACATGTGATTTATCATGTTAATGGCTCAAATATGTGGATTAGAACAAATTATCCTGATGTGCAATCATTTAAGTATGACAATAACCATCCCAATAAGTTACTCAAACAGCTACTCAACAAGTTACTCAACAACTACTCAAACAAGTTATTAATGCATCCCAACTAGTTATTCAATAGCTACTCAACAAGTTACTCACCAGATACTCAAACAAGTTACTCAACAGCTACTAATGCATCCAAAAAAGCATCACAACAAGTTAATCAAGCAACTACTCAAACATCCTAGAAATCAACTCATGCAAGAGAAAACAAGCAACCAGTTAAGAGGGCATTTCAAACATCTACTGAAACATCCCATAAGTCAACCCATAAAAGGGAAAAAAAGCTACTAATCATAAGGCCAATAACATTATTTTTACCATTATGACCTACAACTAGATTGAATGTAGCCAAGACAACAGTTGATCCAACAACATGAAGGAAAAAACCAACTAAGAGATCCACACCAAACAAGAAAATTTAGTTTAACTTAGAATTATTTTCTGTCATTTTTTTTGTTGAACTCAGTTTAAGTTATATGTTAGTTTAAGTTTGAACACGTGTTTTGGAAATGTAATGTATTTTGAACCTATGCAGTTCCTTTTGAACCTATGCAGTGTGTTTTATACCACATTAGTAATGTTGAATATTAGTGTTTACATCATATTAGTAATGCATAATATAAGTGGTTTACTCCATATTTGTAATACAAAATATTTAAGTTCCTTATTTTATCTGTTTTGGTATAAACCAACTAAGACACGATTGATGATATACACAATTATGCCTTGTAATTAGGGTTATTCATTGGTTCGGGCAAATCCGAACCAAACCGGAATCCAAACCAAACCATGATGTTTGGGTCAGACATTTTTTTAGTTTGGGCACAAACCGAACCAAACCAATGAAATCCAATGTTAATTGGTTTGGGCAACGAATTTTGAAATTTCTACCCGTGAACTCGTCTACCTGAATCAACTATATTAATTCATATAATTTATATCATTATAATGAGAACTAGTATAAGATATTCAACTTTAAAAAGGAAGAAAAATGAAACATCATTTGTGACATTCATGAACTATATGAAAACACGAAAATAAATTAAAAATTATATTATTATTGAAAATTAGTTGATGTAAATTAAAAATATTTAAAAATATTTTCGCATTTTTTTCTAGTGTATCCGGCAATCCAACCCAATCCAACCCGTTATTTTTCGGTTTGGTTCGGTTTGGATTTTACAAAAAAATGTGAAAATCCAATACAAATCAATCCATATATTTTTGATCGGTTTGGGCATCGAATTCACTCAAAACTGAACCAAATCGGCCTGCGAACACCCCTGCTTGTTTAGTTATACATTTTTAAATCTTGGTATCATTCTTTGCATTATACTGCTCTTGCTTTTCTACTGCTGCAGGTTTCCATTTGCGAAGCTATACTTGATTGATCCAACTTGGCTTTGGGCACGCAAGATGGAGAGTACAACTTGGGCTTTGTATTAGTGTGTTTAAGATTTATTGGATTGGTTTTGTAATTTTCTTACATTCACTAATTTATTAAAAAAAAATGAATTGTACACCATGTTGTCCCAGTAAATGATTTCCTGGTGTATATTCTGCAGCAAGAATATATTATATTTTCTTAACTTATCTTTATTTATTTTGAAACACCAATATTCGAAGTTTTGATTCTTCTATCTTTTTTTTATGGTTTGAAGCTTTAGTTGTGATTTTCAATCTTCAATATCACGTTTTGATCATTGATAAAACTTTTTATGGAATAAAATTTAGAATGGTGTGATTAAATTAGCTAGAGATTAGCTATGATTTCTGGGTTTAAATATGATTTAATATAAATAAAATAAAATAGAAACAAATGACACGTAGAATACACGTCAGCATTTTTTGCCATGTTGACATTTCCACATGTATGCTATTATGTCAGCAAAAAAATCTACATGGCGTGCCACATCATCCACATCCACCGTTAGTGGAAACTAACAGGAGGGACCAAAGTTAGGGACGAAAAACTTTAGAGGACCAAAGTTTGAAGGAAAATTTTGAAGGACCAAATCTTAAAGTTGAGATATTTGTATGGACCATATACATATTTAACCCAAAAGAAAAAGCAGGAAACGAAATAAGGGAGATATTTAATAAATGGAGATTGATGTTGATTGCAAAAGAGTAAAAATATTTGATATTATACTAAATTATAATTCTATAACTTCCCATATCAAAATTTCCCACTATTAATAATAATTAACTTTTTTATAATTACATTAATTAGTTAAATAATTAAATAAATAAATTAACCTAAATACTCTATCATATCTATTACCACGTAAATATTCCACAACTCTCTTACCTTATTATAACTTCCATTAAAAAATCTATTAATCTATTAATTAATTATTTAATTAAAAAAATCACTCACCATTAATTTCGCTTCATAACTGATCTCACCTGATCAGAAGAGCCTTCCAGTGACTTGATGAACGGGCCAGAGAATGAAGTGTCTGATCTCACCTGATCAGAAGAGCCTTCCAGTGACTTGATGAATGGGCCAGGGAATGAAGTGAGGGAGGGGGTGTACCTGCAAAGCACTCCAATGCTTGAGTCAGAATAGGTACAGAATAGTAAGGTTTAGTTCAGAATGAATGAGCATACCTGCCCCTTCGTTAAGAAAGGGTATTTATAATGTGCCCACATCGCTGGGTCAAGGCCCCTCAATGGGCTTAATCTGGCTAGGCCCATGGAGGAGCTGCCAAGGGACGCGTAAGAAGCGTGAAGACCTAGACAAAAGGTCTGCCCCTTGGTCCAACTGCCCCTATCTTTCAGGAGATAACAAAGGGCAGTTGAGTGACGTGGCAGATGAGCTGGCAGACATGCTCTCTGCCCGTCTTCAAGTGTATGCCCGTCGTATCAGCAAGTGATTTATCCAAGAGGTTCTCCTGCTCGAGCATATGGGCCCTTGCCCGACATGTATTGGGCCGTGCCCCTATATATCTTCGTGGCCCAGTCCAGAACAGGAGCCCCCCAAGTCGAGTCTCTGAGTCGGAGTGATGACTTGTATTGCAATCGGGCACATGCGCCAAGGATAAATTAGTGGGCATATGGTCGGGCACGTGATGTTCCAACAGAGCTGATCGTAGCGTCCTTTTCTCCCCGGGCACGTGATGCTCCAAACAGTGTCGAGGACGAAGGTCCCCGACGGGTTCGTGATGTTTTTGTGGAAGTCGAGGACGCCATACGGGTCGGGGACGTTCCATAGAGTCGGGGAGGTGTATAGTTGCCCGACGTCGTTCCAGATTCTTTATGGATTGAAGCGTTTCAGTGTTAATGGTGTCACTTCGTTTAGTGTGCAAACGGCGGCGTAGGCAGTAGGTAATGATGGCCTAGCGCGTTAATCCACGCGCCTGTGACTATAAAAAGGGGCTGAGTGACTTCATTTACACTTTTTCGCTCAGACGTTCACCGGAAGCTCTGAAGATTTTTTCTCGTCTCCGCCCGTCACACTAACCGGCCTTTGACTCTTCACTATGTCAGGTACTGTTCTGCCTTCTTAATCCCTCATTTTTCCCGTTTTCCTGCGTTAATGGTTGTGAATGCATGTTTTCATCTGCCTAGAGTAGTTAGATTTAACTTAGAAGTAGTTAAATAGGCTGTAGATGTGAAAAATAGGGTTAGGATTAGACTGTCCCGGGAAGAAATTTCATGTGCCGGGCAAAATTTTCATAAGCATGTATGAGATTTTTGCCCGGGTCATGATTATGTTCGAGTGTGCATTGCTGCGTCGAACACGTGAGAAATTTCTCAACTGGGTCTGGTGGCAGTGGGTGAGGTTTCGCACTGATGCTCGTGAACGTCGCCCCCACGCCCTTTCACTTGACCTGCGGTGGAAGGGTGGATTTGATATGACGTCGAATTCACTCTTTCTGTCTGCGTTTCAGGTGCAACCGGGCGTCTACGACCGAGAGGAGAAGAAACCGAGCCGCGGCCTACGGATACGGACCTTACGCGTTTGTCCGTCGAGGAGGGGAATGCCCGAGATGGTACTGAGCATGTCTCGTCATCCGGGCAAAATGACCTCTCTTGGGTTGCGGACGAACCCTTGGATGAGGAATCATATTTCGTCGAGGAGGTGACCCATGCTTATACCGTGGTGAAGAATAGAAGTCGGGAAGATCCTGAAAATTGGCAGTGCCATGCTCCCAAAGAGGCGGACCGGATATGTCATCGTTTCCCGGGGAAGCAGTTTGCCATGTATGAATTCGCCTTCCGAGAGGCGGAGATCAGGTTGCCCTTCAATTCCTTCCAGATGTTTATTTTCAAGTGGCTCCGGCTGGCGCCGTCCCAGTTACACCCTAATGCCCTTGCTTTTATGCGGGCGTTTGAGTTGGTCTGCCGCTTCCTCGGTATTGGGTGTACCCGGGCTCTCTTCTTCCATGTTTTCCATCTCCAACGGTCCGGTCTTCGGGGGCGTCACAGCTGGGTCTCTTTCAAACAGCCCGTGCGCTTGTTTAAGACGTACGTAGATTCTGCCCGTCATTTCAAGGGTCGGTGGTATGTAGTGAGACCGATCACCCGTGCTTGTCTGCATTCCCTTTATTACTACAAACAAGATGCTGATGGGGAGGAGAAATTGATGTCGAAGATACCGCTGAGGTGGCAGCGCGACCATTTCGATCTCACCACCAGCCACTATAGGATTAAGTTCTCGATGTTGGGTGTCGAGGATAGGCTCGCTTATAAGAAGCTGGTTGAGTACGTGCAGAGCTTCAACCTGGCGGTCTGGACGGATCGAAAGGGTGTGCCTTATGTTGACGAGGTCGGGATGTCGATCTGCGAGGCCCGTCTTATTAACACCAAGGCTTTGCTCGAGTGTAGAACCGAGGACAAAGCCATGGAATTGTTGGGTGGGTGTTACTTTTATTCTTATGTTTTTTTGTTTATGTTTTCGCCCGTTGACGTATATGTCCTCGTTTTGTAGGTGCTATGCCCACTGCTCGTGATCGGGTCCTCAAGTTGGCCAACCAGGCAGGTGCCTCGGACAGGGCTTCAAAGAAGAAGAAGAAGAAGACCGCGCCTCGTGTCCAGGAGATAGCTGGAGATTCCGGGGCTGGGACCTTGAACACAGCGAGTCCAGTGCTCTCCTCCCCTCCCCATGCATCTATGATCAATATACCAGACAGCCCACCTCCATCAACCTCCCCTCTCCACAAGCGGAAGCGCCCGGAGGGGACACTCTCAAGGTCGACCTTAGCGGGGAACGACAGTCCGGGTGGCCCTGGAAGTTACTTATTGCCCCCCTGTTATGTAGAGCAGGCCTTTTTCAAGACCGAGGATGCCATTGTTGTGTCAGCGCCCGAGGCAAGGGCTATCCTGAACTAGGAGGTTGGCGTCCGGCACAAGGAATTGGCCAGGGACTTGGCCGCCGTCATCAGGGTGATGGAAACGGCTATGGTCCTGGCCGACACCTCCGTGTCCACTGCCTCTTTGGAAGATGCCCTCCTGCGGGTCCGGTCTGAAAAGGACAAGCTGTCCAATGACTTGTCAGACTATAAGGAGGAGCACCAGCTTCAGGAGGGGCTAAAGAAAGAGTTGGAGGAGGTCAAGGGGGAGCGAGATCTACTGAAGGCGGCCAAGGCGAGTTTGGAGGAACAAGAAGCTGGGCATCAGAAGGTGGCTGAGGAGAATGCTGGATTGTGTGCTCAGCTTGCTTCGCTCGAGGACAAGGTCCGTCCGTTAGCTGATGAGACTGACGAAGAGCTCGCCCTCGGTTCCCGGGGTAAGTTGGTAGGGCACATTCGCTCTCTCAATCAGGACCTCGTGGCTGTATTTAAGGAGGGTTTTGACAATGCCGTCGAGCAGCTGAGGGTTTTAAATCCCGAGTTGGTGACGGAGGGGTCAGCCCATAATTACTGTGTCCAAGAGGGGGAGATTGTGTGCCCGTTTGAAGCTGAAGAAGAGTCGGGGAGGATGAAGGTGGGGAAGAGAATGTTGAGGAGGAGCTCCGGGCAGAGTCTTAGGAATTCGAATTTGTTTTGTTCATATGGCATGTGTGCCCGTTTTGTGTGGCCTGCGTGCCCGTTTTGTATGGCATGCAGGCCTTTTTGTTTGTATTTTGGCCTTCGGGCGTACTTATCTTTGGCTTTGGCCGTTTTAATGAATGAATATTTTGTTTTTTATTATTCATCCTGCTCGGTTTTTCTTTTATTATGGTTTGTTTCTTGTATTCACGAACTATTTTATGCTCGACCATGTTAGTCTCCTCGGTTTAGGGAACCGACGAGGTAGTGGGCATCGTGCCCGTTTAGATCGAAAATCGAGTTCGTGGTTTGGAACTCCGGCTCCGAAGGCTTGGGCTTTCCCATCGCAAGCTGGGTGCCCTGCCGGTCTTGGTACTTCGACGTTGGTGCTTGATCGAGGTCCCAACCGTCGGGGAGGGTTGTGTTCGCTGGAGGGGTCAGTTCGTCCCCAGGTCGCGCGGTTCCTCTCTGTTGTTATGGAGACGAAGAGCGTGGTCGTACCTCCCACGTCTCCCCGTGACATATTCAGCTGTAATATTGTCTAAGTTTCTCTACGTTCCATGGTCGAGCTAGTTCTTCGCCTTGTAGGTTTTCTAAATAATAGGCCCCGTTGCTCGTCTTATCGCGGACGCGGTATGGGCCTTCCCAGTTGGCGGCCAGTTTACCCTCTCTTGGGTTTTTTTGGTTTCTTCTGAGGACCAGGCTGCCCACCTGGAACTCTCTTTTAATGACCTTCGCGTCGTGGCGCAAGGCTATTTTTTGCTTGAGGGATATTTCTCGAAGGGCTGCTTCGGAGCGGATCTCGTCGATGAGGTCCAGCTCGGCTCTGAGTGCTTCGTCGTTCATCTCTTTGTCTAGGGGTTCTTCTATGCGTCTCGTCGATTCTCTTATTTTTACTGGGATGACTGCTTCGGTGCCGTATGTTAGTCGGAATGGGGTCTCCTCGGTTGTGGAGTAAGGTGTTGTACGGTAAGCCCATAGGACGCTATGTAACTCCTCGACCCACGCCCTTTTCGCCTCGCCGAGCCTGCGTTTCAGCCCGCGCAGGATTACCCTGTTGGCCGCTTCCGCCTGCCCATTGGTTTGAGGGTGCTCGACGGATGTGAAATGCTGCTTAGTACCTAAGCTCTCCACAAAGTCTTGGAATCCCCCGTCCGTGAATTGCGATCCGTTGTCCGTGATGAGGACCTGAGGCACGCCAAACCGAGCGAGGATATTTCGTTTAAAGAATCGAAGAATGTTCTGCGCTGTTATTTTAGTCGGCGTCTCTGCTTCGATCCATTTGGTAAAATAATCTACCCCTACGATGAGGTATTTATTCTGGTACGATCCAGTCACGAAAGGCCCGAGGATATCTATGCCCCACCATGCGAAGGGCCATGGAGAAGAGAGTGTTTTTAGTTCGTTCGGGGGTGCGAGGTGCATGTCAGCGTGCCGTTGGCACTTGTCGCATTTTTTGACGTGTTCCTTGGAGTCGTGTTGCATGGTCGGCCAGTATTAGCCTGCTCGAAGAGCTTTTCGTGCAAGTGATCGTCCGTCGGGGTGTTGGGCGTTTATTCCTCGATGTATTTCTCCAAGTATGTCGAGGATTTTCTCTTCCTCGACGCATTTGAGTAATGGGATGGAAAACCCCCTACGGTAAAGTTTCCCTTCGAGGAGAACGTACGAGCATGCCCTACGTTTGGTGGCGGCCGCCTCTTTTGGGTCGGCGGGGAGCTCGCCCTTCGTTAGGTAATTATAGATAGGTGTCATCCAACCATGAGTATCCCCGATCACGTTGACCTCGAGTGAAGGAGGTGGTTTTTCGATACTAGGTTGAGGAAGGATCTCTTGAATTACAAATTTGTTTCCGCCCTTCTTTCTCGTGCTAGCTAGCTTTGATAAGATGTCGGCCCGTGTGTTGTGCTCGCGAGGTACGTGTTGTACTTCCCACTTCTCGAATTTTTCGAGTCTCTCCTTGACCAAGGCTAGGTACTCGACGAGGTTGTCGTTCTTGGTCTGGTACTCTCCTCGTACTTGTGATGCCACGAGCTAGGAGTTTGTTGATATTTTTACTTCCTTTGCTCCTAGGTCTTCGGCCAATCTCAGACCGACGATGAAAGCCTCATATTCGGCTTGGTTGTTTGATGTCGGGAAGGCTAGTGCTAGTGAGACCTCGATCAGGATCCCGTCCTCATTCTCGAGGATGATTCCAGCTCCACTGCCCGTCGTACTGGAGGTGCCGTCGACGAAGATCGTCCATTTATGGGCGCCGTCTGTCAGTGTCGGGCTGTGGGTCATTTCCGCGACAAAGTCGGCCAATGCTTGGGCTTTTAAGGCCTTTCTGTTCTCATATTGTATATCAAATTCGGAGAGTTCCAGCGACCATTTGAGCATTCTGCCGACCATATCTGGTCGTCCGAGAAGCTGTTTGATTGGCTGGTCGGTTCTTACTTTGACCGTGTGCGCGAGGAAGTAGTGGCGTAGTCTCCTCGCCGCATTTATGAGAGCCAGGGCGACCTTTACAATTTGTTGGTATCTGAGTTCGGGGCCCTAGAGCGCTTTGCTCGTAAAATAGATGGGTTTTTATCCTTCGTCAGTTTCCCTTATTAGGACGACACTGACGGCCTCGGTTGCCACAGACAGATTCATGTATAAGGTCTCTCTTTCCAATGGTCGTGATAGGACCGGGGGCTCAGAGAGGACCTTCTTCAAATGGAGTAGTGCCCGTTCGCATTCGTCGGTCCATTCGAAGCTGGCCTCCTTACGAAGGAGTCTGAAGAAGGGCCGTGCATGCTGGGCGGATTTGGCGATGAAACAGGAGAGTGAGGCGAGCACCCCGTTGAGGGATTGGATTTATTTTTTGGTCTTCGGGGTTGGAAATTCCAAGAACGCTCGGCATTTGTCGAGGTTGGCCTTGATACCCCTCTCGGTGAGGTAGAAACCCAGGAATTTTCCTGCTCGGACGCCGAACGTGCATTTTTCAGGGTTAAACCTCATTTTACACTGTCTCGCCTGCTCGAAGACTTTGTATAGGTGTCGAGCGTGGTCGACCTCCTCGTGTGACTTGATGATCATGTCGTCCATGTATACCTCGAGCATATCCCCTATTTCTCCCTTGAAGACTTTGTTCATCATGCGCTGGTATGTGGCCCCGGCGTTCTTGAGTCCGAACGGCATTACGTTGTAATAGTAATTGTCGGTCGGGGTCATGAACGCCGTGTGCCTCTTGTCCGCGTCCGACATAGGGATTTGATTATATCTGCTATATGCGTCCATGAAGGACAGGAGTCTAAAACCTGCAGAGTTGTCAACGAGCTTATCTATGTTAGGGAGAGGGAAAACATCTTTGGGGCAAGCCCTATTAAGATCAGTATAATCAACACACATGCGCCATTTTCCATTATTTTTTTTAACGAGGACTACATTAGAGAGCCAGGTTGTGTACTGGGCATCAGAAATAAAATTTGCCTCTAAGAGGTCTTTTACAGCTCGCTCGGCAGCCTCCGCTTTCTCGGGGCACTGCTTGCGCCTACGCTGTGCTATGGGCTTGACTGCCCGATCTAGAGCTAGCTAGTGGCACGCGACCTCGGGATCCAGGTCGGGCATCTCTGCGGCGTTCCATGCGAAGAGGTCGGAGTTCTCCTTGAGGCATGTCACGAGCTTCTCCCTTGTTTCCTCGGGCAATCCTTTGCATATCCTTACTGCTCTTCCAGGATCGTCGCCCAGAGGGATGAGCTCGAACTCTCCGTCGGGGACTGGCCGGAACGGGTGTTCGGGAGACTGTTCCTCGGTGGGTTTCCATTCTTCAGTTTCGTCGTGGCCAATGCGGCAGTCGAGGTCGATGGCGTTGATTCCCTGGAGGGGAGGATCCTCGGTCTTGGGTTTTTTGTTGCTCTTTGTATTGACTGTGGCCTGTCCTTTTACTGCGGCGTCGTAACACCGTCGGGGAGCCTCGATGTCGCCGTGGACGGTGACTACTCGGCCTAGTTTGGTGTAGTACTTCATCTTTAGATGGACCGTAGATGGGACCGCGGTGGGTTCGGCTAATGTCGGGCGGCCGAAGATGCAATTGTAGAGAGAAGGACACTCTACGACCAGGAATTGGATTTTGATTTCTCTGGCCGTTTCCTGCTCTCCGAAGGTGACGAGGAGCTCAACATATCCCCACGGTTTTGTCGTGGCTCCGTTGAACCCTTGGAGATCGGACCCAACGTAGGGGGATAGATTGGTTTTGTCTAATTTCAGAGTCTTGAAAAGGTGGACGTACATGATATCCACCGAGCTGCCTTGATCGACCAGAATGCGTCTGACGTCGAACTAGGCCATCCTGGCCCTGATCAGTAGTGGGATGCACGAATTCAGTGAGCCGCCCGGAAGCTCTTCTAAAAAGAAAGATATTGGGTTGGATTTGCCCCGATATTTTTTCAGCGTTGCCTTTTGCTTGGGCGCGATTATCACTGGTAGCTCCACCTCTCCAAGAACAGACCTCTTGGATCCATCAAAAGCCTGACCACCAGATTGCTTGGTCGGAGAGCTATTCCATCATATTCGAGCTTGACACGAGCTTTCTTGGGCAAGACATTGAGGGAAGACCCAGTGTCTACAAGAACATGAGAGAGTACAGCTCCTTTGCACTCCAGGGTGATGTGCAAAGCTTTGTTGTGGTGACGTCCTTCTGTTGTCAAATCAGCATTGGTGAATCCTAGCCCATGGCTAGTATTGACATTAGACACAACTGTTTCAAGCTGATTTACCGTGATCTCTTCTGGCACGTAGGCAGCGTGCAAAACTTTGAGTAGTGCATCCCGATGAGCTTCGGAACACAACAACAGGGATAATATAGAGATCTTAGAAGGAGTTTGGTGGAGCTGATCCACAACCTTGTAGTCACTTCTTTTAATTATTCTCATAAATTCATCCACATCCTGATCAAAGGATGATTTATGAGTCTCTTTTGGTGCAGGTTCTTTTGGTGCCACACTTTTCCCTTTGGCTTTGGCAACAACCTCTACCCCAGTATAAGTTCTTGGAGCTTGTGATGCAAAGAGGCGTCTGCTTCGGGTGAAGCCTCCGCCTCCCCCGACATTATCCACTTGGGGAGCAGGAACTGAAGAATCAAGATGGACTTTTTCTCCGTTGCAGTAAAGGTCAGCACCATAATGCCATGGTACAACATTGTCTTTATCATATGGAATCGGCCCTGGCACCGTGATGGTGACTGGGCTAACTGCAGCAGAGGTTGGAACCGTTATTGTCTGTGGATCATAAAAGATGGTGACAGGACTTCTTGTGGATGTTGGAGGTGATGAATTGAAGCTTGGTTGTTGCTGAGATTGTTGCTGAGAGTTGCTGGAGTTTGGGACCGTTGTAGGGTCATAATTAATAGTAACTGTAGAGACATCATCGTGGGTGATTGCTGAAGTTGTAGTAGTGGATGAAATGGAACATTTGTTTGTTGAAGTAATGGAAGAAATGATTGCTGAAGTTGTAGACGAGTCTGTGGGAACAATTGTTGTTGCAGTTGTAGGAGAATCACTTATTGTTGACAAAAGAGTTGCTGGTGTTGTAGAAGTTGTTGTGGTTATCTGCAGAATGCCTTCTTTGATCAAGCCATTGATGCCATTCCTCAAGTTTGTACACCCATTCACGGAAATCTTGCAAGATTCACAACAGGCCTCACAACTTGGAAACACTTGGCATTTCAAAAGCCGAGCTTTAACCTCTGCCAGAGGTGTCTGAATTCTTGCAATATTTTCTATTAAACTCATGGGTGAGTCTTCCTCTATAACATTAATCCTTGGCCCATTGTGGCTTGGCATAGGATTTTTCATGACATTGGGAGGTGGTGCAAAGTTCAGGGCCTTTGAATCTACCAGATCCTGGACCTTCATATGCAGAGCCCTGCATTTTTCATTGGAGTGACCAGGTGCATTAGAATGAAAAACACACCTGGCGTTGACATCGTAATTTCTCGGAAGGTTCTGAGGATCAGGTGGAGCCATTGTCCTTAACTCAACAAGATTGAGCTTTAGGAGTTGTGGCAACAATGTGGCATATGGCCTTGGAATGGGGTCAATCACCCTGTTGATCTGAGATGGCCGCTGTTGAAAAGGGCGTTGTTGTTGATTGTTGTTATTGTTGTTGTAGGATCTCTATTAAGGAAACTGTGGCTGTTGAGGAAAGTGTTGTGGTTGTTGAGTATACTGAGGAGGTGGAGCAGGAATAATGACGACAACAACTGATCTGGGCAGATATTGGGGTCTTCCTCTCCCCATATGTACAAAATTTATTTCACCCGATCTACGGGGCCCAGTGAATGGCTTCTTTGCACTGCTTGAACTGGCACCGTTGTCGGAGATCTTTCCCATCTTCAGTAAGCTCTCAATTCTCTCCCCAGCTATCACCACATTTGCAAAGCTGGTGGAAGAAAATGCAACCAATCTGTCAATATAGGTACCCTGGAGAGTATTCATGAACATATCTACCATCTCCCTTTCTGACATCGGGGGTTGAACGGCAGCAGCTAGTTGCCTCCACCTTTGGGCATATTCTCTAAATCTTTCACAGGAAGATTGTGACATTCCCATCAGAAGGGTTCTGTTTGGAGCCATGTCCAAATTATACTGATATTGACGAATGAAAGCTTCTGCGAAGTCTTTCCAATTCCTTATTGTGGCCCTGGTCAAGTGGGAATACAATTCTCGGGATGCCCCTGTCAAGCTATCCTCGAAATAAAACATCCACAGTTTTTCATCCATGGTGTAGGCTTTCAATCTCCCCAGGAAAGACTGAAGATGGGTACGTGGGCAGGATTGCCATTGTATCTTTCAAAACAAGGTGGTTTGAATTTGTGAGGAATTCTAACCCCTTCCACCAATCCCATGTCCATGACATCAAAACCCAAAGAGTTTTGGGATTCAAGAGACCTTAGCTTCTCTGCAATTTCATCTAATCAACGGTCATAAACTTTGTCTCCTGCCCCAACCACAGTAAATTGTTCTTCCTGAGGGTCCTCCTGCAAGACCCTTCCTCCAGTAGTGTTACCTTGGGTGTTTCTTATAACATTGATGTCTGGGTTCAGATGAGGTCCAAATTCCGGGGGATCAGTGTGAGGTTGCACGTGATCGTTGTTACTGGTACCTCCTGTACCTGGATGGTGTTCTTCAGGAGTTTGTCGCTCAACTAACTCCCTCAGTCTCTCCTGGCTCTGAGCTAAACCAGTCATTACTGTCATGAATTGATTCATTTGGGCCCTCATCTCTGTCCTTTCATTGGCCATCTGGGCCCTCACTTCAGTCAAGTCTTGTTGAACCTGATCCATTTGTAATCTCGGAAGGTTGTTTCTTGTCGGGTACCGGTGTACTCTATTGACAAGGAACACTCTTCTGCGAGCAATGTTTCCTGAAACCACAACAAAGTGAGAAACAACAAAACAAAAACCTACAAAACAAAGAAATGATGTTAGTATGCAATGCAGGATGCCTATTTGTCTTCCAAGGGTATCCAGTTTGGTTCTTTGGTTTTGACCTTTCCAGACCTCGAGGAAATGATGATGTTGCAGAGAGATTAAACCTACAGAATAATACAAACCATATATTATAGAAATGTGAAAATACATATTTTGATTACAATAAAGTTCCCATGGCGGGTCAAAATACATCAACAAAAGAAAATACAATCAAATGAAGTAAAAACAAAAAGAATCAAACATCCAATCCAAAGTCATCTTCTCTGACTTCCTTCAGGAGAGCCTCAGTCACTGGACCTATTGGGTGCTCTATAATGGTCCTGATGAGGAGGTTCATGGTGGCAATGGCACTGGTCAACTTCTTGTGCTTATCATGGTCCTTTGATCTCTTCAACCCTGCCCGGAGTTTCAACTCAGAGATCTCCTTCTGTGCTGCTAACAAAGTTGCCTGATGCTTCTTCTCACTAGCCTCCAATTGCTCTATCCTAGCTTGAGTTCTTTGATCTTCCTATGAACGAGCCTCAGTGATCCTGATCCACCTAGCCTGGCTCTCCTCTAAGTAATGCTCAGCTCTGGCCTTCTGAGTCTTTTCTTCCTTGCAAGCATTCTTCAATACTAACTCCCATGCCCTAGCCTTTCTGATGTAGTCGTTCGTCTTCTCAATCTTGGTTAAGTGCTCAATCCGGAGCTTCTCTAACCTCTCATTATCTAGACGGTTGTCATTCCTCTCCCAGAGGGTCTTCTTCAAAGCTTCAGAGAGCTAAGTATTCCTTTCCTTCAATTTCTCAAACTCTTATAAACTGACAATAGCTGCAGGCTCCACTGCTGATGGTCCAGGCACATCTTCTAAGGTGAATGGCATGCGGGTGATCTGTCCCTTGGTACGAGACCAGTCAAGATACTGAGCTGAAGCTATATTTTTGCATTTGCCAAGAATAGCTGTCCCCTTAGTCTGAATGTTGTCCCAAGCCCAGTCAGCTTGTCTGACAATAGCAGAGTTGTGCTGAATATCACAATAAATGGTTTCTGACAAGTCTTCCCCTCCTGGGGGATGTACCAAGGCATACCCTAATTGCCTCTTGAAAAGCAAAGGGTTGTAGTTGATGCAACCTTTTACTCCAATCAAAGGTACATTGGGATACTGCCCACAGCTAATAATGATATCCTTGCCCTTGGTGCTCTGAGTGCACCATCTGATGTCTTCTGATGTAAGGGCAATCAGTCTCTTAGCCCAGTTCCTTGGCTGGTGAGGGTTCAGGAAAGTGTCTGACTTTTGCAAGTGTCTTAACAACCAACAGTAGAAGAGGGAAGCACTGCATCTGACCAATCTTCCCCTTTGCTTCTCATTCCTTTGATGCACTGAATAGTAGAAGTCTCCAAGCAGGGTAGGAACTGGGTTCCTCAGTAAGAACAGGTGAATAGCATTCTTGCTTACAAACTTCGACTCGTCTGCAAACAAGATAACTCCATATATGCTGAGGGCTAGAAGTGCACAAACAACATCCCATTTCCCTGTTGCAGCATGCAGGGTGGCCTGAGAGATCAAGAAGTCTAAGTGAAGGCCTGGGATCCCAGCCTTGGTTGTCATGCTCTGGTCAATGAGGGTAGGCTCCAAGTGCAATGACTTAGCTATATCTTCATTCTTGGGAGGAACCATCTCAGGGTTGAAAGGAATCCCTCTCCTGATAGGGACACCTAACAACATGGAGAACTCTTCTAGCAAAGGTCCCAACTGAAATTCAGGGAATGTGAAACATCTTAGAGGAGGGTCATAAAACTGCAAGCAAGTGTGGATCATGCTCCTCTAGAATGCATCCAGGTCCATGATCATGTCCAATATGCCTCCATAATGTTCCCTGAATAAAGGGACATGATCAGGAGTGATGAGAGACTGGATCTGTCTGATGCCTATTAGGGTGGGCTCAAAGAAATGGTATATGATGTTTCTCTTTCTGGAAGTGTCCATGCTGACAATGGATGCTGGTGAAGAAAACTGAGGAGAAGCCCTGATGAAGGTAACTGCTGAAGACTGATGAAGATAACTGGAGAAGATGCTGAAGAAGGGTCTCTGATGAAGACAAACTGAAGAAGATGCTGGAGAAGATAACTGAAGAAGTCTGAGCAGCAGAACAGGTCAAAACCAAACCAAAGATAAGAAGGTGGATACCCTGTAAAACAAATAGGCAAATGTTAAATGATGCAAAATGATGTATGAAGAATGATATGCAAAGGGTTTGTGATCAAGTGTTGGATCTGTTATCTGCCTTGATAGGGTCCATGCGAGTTCATAAGTCCGGATGAAAGCTTAGAAAACCAGTAACCAGGTGAGGGACTAAAATAAAGAGTCACAAGTCCAGGGTTTCACTAGAACTGTCCAAAGTGATGTATTCTTGAAACAACAGTCGTAACAAAAGGGTATGATGAGGCCAAGGGTTCCTGCAAACATGTAAACATCCCAACCCCCTCACATGTATTGTTATAGAACAAGGATCCTCATACTTGGAACAGTTATGAGAAGTGTAAACACTTCTAACCCGGAGGTACAGTGTTTACAATAACCATAAAAGATCCTCCTCTAATTCACCTCAGATGCTGAAGGTCATAAAAGGTCATCCAGACTTAGCAGGCTTCCCAAATAGCCCTAGTACTACAGGAAATCCGTAGCACAGAGTTCTCAAGAAGAAACCCATGTCTGAACCGTGTTTCATATTCCCGCACCAGACCGAAATGGAATGGGAAAGAATATGAAGTCACTCTAGCCTATGTGTCACTTAGGTCCCTGGTATGGAACCTTAATCACTCAAAATCCCTCCCACCAAGGAAACAGCAGATCCAACACAAATGATAATGACGGTATGAAATGCATAAAACTGTAAATGAAAAGCAATAAATAAAGTTGTACAGAAAGCAATAAATAAAGCAATAAAAAGCACAAGTAGCACATAACACCCCCGTAAACACAAATCAAACAAGCGCTAGGAGGAACCCACAAAAAGATATAGAAGCCCTGGTTGCAAATAAGTTTCCCCAGCAGAGTCGCCAAGCTGTTGCTCCCGAAGATTTGCGTCCCGGTACAAGAGCGAACGGTCGGCGAAAGGAGAAAATGAAGTAAAGATGAATAGAGTCGCCAGCTAGGCATTTTTATCCCGAAGGAAAGGTAATGCTGCATAAACCTGGAAAAGATGGATAAGACGGCCGCGAACCAGAGAAAATGAGAAAGGGGGTTGGTTACAACCTAGGAAGGTATTAGAACCCAGATTGTCCGTCGTACTCGACGGGATCCACGCTTAAAAGATTGTGTTTAAAAGGGTAAGAGTATGTGCTATCTGTGTGCAAAATCTGAGAATGAATGTACAAGTGTCAGTGCAAAAAGGGTGAATTGCTCAGGAACTGAGGCTTTTAAAGAATGCTGAAAGAGGGGGATAACAAAGAGACTTTTGTTCGATAACAGTTAAGTTATGCCTACGTATCCTCGCGTGCAATGAGGAAGTCAGAACACCATAGTTTGACTCAAAGAGACTGAAAGATAAATTGACTGTGAACTGCTTACTGGCCTATGCTCAAGTGTATGACTCGTCTGGCTCGAGTGCTAACTGTCTTGCATTAGATGGAAGAAGAAAGTTCTCGTTTGTGAATGAGTGTGATGAGAAAAGAATCCCGGAGGAGACGTTTATTGTTTGTTTTTGTGTTTTCAGTTTTGTTATTGCTTTTGGTGTTTTGCATAAGTTAATAAGCTTAAGCCTAAATCAAGGGCTTGTAAACTCATTATATCCTCCCTGATTAGGGATAATGAGAATACTTTAAGTATGAGATAAGCATCTCAACTCAATTTCCATGATGATGTAGGATTAAGATCATTAACCTACTTGTGATTAATTAGATGTTTTGGGTTTTTATTTAGTGTTAAGTAATGAGTTTAATCTCTAATCATAGATTAGTGGACTCATTACACCATCCTAATAGAAGGATAATAGATGAGAACACTTAAGCTGAGGAAGATACCTCAACTTAATCCATGGTTAGGGATTAAATTCATTATATAACAAAGCCTTTATTAAGTGGATTTTAATTAAAGGTGGTAAGATTGAGAAGTGTGTTTTATGGTTTATAAGACAACTTGAGGAGGAATTTTCCATTAAATACTAGGGTTAGTCCCTCTTAACCATAAGGAAGAGATAGAATCCTAATGTAAGGCCCAAGTTACAAGTTAACGTCTTAGTGGTTATTATATGGATTGATTAAGAGGTTTAAACAAATTAAGGGTTTAACACTTAGGATTAAAGTTATACACTATATCCTAAGAGAAGGATGCAGACATAACTCTAATTCCAAAGTCCTAAAACCTTAAAGGTTTAGCCTCTAATGATAAGATGAGAAAAGAGACACAAAGAAGACTCAAAGGAAAAAGTCTAAGGGAAACTATCAATCCTAGAAGTTATCATGCTTAGGCATCCTATGGTTTTGTGAGGCTTAAAAGGAAGCCACCGAGGAGAAGCAAGATGAAAAGAAGGAGATGAGAAGAGGAAGAAAGGAAGAGAAGCACAAGTGAGGCAAGCTCACTCAAAGACAAACAAAAATGCAGTAAGAATGCAATATGAAGAGATGAGAAGAGGTGGGAGGTGAAGGCAAATCCACCTCCCAAACAACTTACCATTAACCCTGAAAAGTTAGAACAAGATGCAATATGAAAGGAATGAAATGAAATGAAGCAAATGTAAGTGAAAAATACCAAGACCAGAAGCATGTACATGATGCAAATGATGCTATGATATGATGCAAAGGCATACAAGATGCATGTCTGTGTTCATACAAGAGGATGAATGCAAATGAAGCATGTAGGAAGCATGTAAACACATGGATGTTTATGAAATGAAATGGATGCAAAGCAAAGCAAATGTATGGATAAATGATCAAGCAATGTTCAAGCAATGTCTTAAGATGTCTAAGATGGCATACAAATTCTTAGAATGGCATGGCAAGTTCATATGTTCATGCAATGCAATGTAAGATGCAAGTAAAGATGCAAAATTAGGGTTACATGGAAAGATGAGATGCAAATGGCCACATCAGAAGCATATGACATGATAAAAAATTGCAAATGAGCTCAAATAAAACCTAATCCCATATGATATCACACCCCAAAGGAGAAGGTCTAACTCTTAACCTATTGAAAGTTATGATTTTTCTAAGTTTGCTAGGGTTTTTGGGTGCTTCAAAAGGAAAAATGCAAATCAAATTGAAAATGCAAGATAAATTCATGCCAAACATATCCTAGATACTACATGATATGTGTAAAACAATGCAAAAAGAACCATCTTCAAACCCTTCATGGTTAGGCAGAAAAGAGTTTTCAAAGGTTAGGGTTCAAAAATGTGATTTTATGAACCCTAAATTCAATGAAAATTGTCAAGTTATGATAAAAACCAAAAAGAAATTTGTATGAAGGGTTTGAAAATGTTTCTAAATGTGTTAAGATGCAACATGATTTTTTTGGTAATTTTTAGAAATCTAAATGCTATTTTAATTAATTAATTTTCATTAATTAATTAAAATAAACATTTAAATATTTTAAAAATACTTTTTAAATGCAAAAAATAAAATAAAAATCATTTTTAGGTTGAGAAAAATATTTGAAACTAAAATGCAGAAAAATGAAATTTTTAAAATGATTTTTGCTATTTTAAATAAATTATGCAAGAAAATACAAGAAAAATGAATTAAAAAAGAAATTAAATGGAAGTATGCAAGATCAAGGGCTGAGGTTCAAAAGGAAAAGGAGGGAATTGACTATGCGCCAGATCCAAGGGTCAGCATTCAAACTGGCCTTTTTTTAATTAATTATGATTAATTAAATTAATTAAAAGGATTAGGGTTTAATGAATTCATCTGGACCGTCCAGCACGCGCGCGAAAGCTTCATCCAATGTCTCACATTCAAACTGGCATTAAACACAAGATTAGCCCTAAACTGAACCCTAACAACTTTCAAGCGACCGGAGCAAGCTCCGGTCGTCTTCTCCGGTGAACCAATTCTCTAATCTTCTTCCCTAGGCCAAATCAAACCCTCTAAATCTCCAGAAACAATCCCCTAACCTTCCTAAGCATGAACCTACCCTCAAAACACATTTATTTCACATGAACAAGGAGAATCGAATCAAAACGGAAAACACATCAAAAATTTCAGAAGCTCAGTACATGCACAAAACTCAACCATTTTCAAAATAAACTACATCATGGTGATCAGGAGAGCTCATAGATTTATTTAGAAACAAAAAATGCAAGTTCTGGAAAAAAGTTTGAAGATGACTACCTGAGCTGGAGCTTTGCAACCTGGTACTTTCTGGACCCCTCCCTTGTGCAAATCCACTCCAATGAACTCCTTGATGAAGTTGAGAAGCTTTGCAAGAGTTTATATGGCTTGGTTTGTGAGTTTTGGTTCTGTGGAGGCAAAAATAGTGTTTCTGATTCTTGAGGTTTTAGGCTTGTTTAATGGTTCGGAAATGATCTTGAGGATGTATGGAGATGATTGGTGAAGTTTGTTTGAAGTTTTTCTGGCTGTGTAGATAGATTCGAAGAGCTCAAGGTTTTGAGTGTTTTTGGGATTCTTGAGCTTGGGTGAGTCTTAGGCCAATGTGTTATGTGTTTTGTGTTCCATAATGTTTGCATATGATGTCTTGATTGGTCAGAGAGTGGGTGGTGGCTTTGCTTGATTGGTATGGGGTGATTTGCAAAAAGTCAAGCTTAGGTGTACTTCAAGTATGGGCACGGGTCAGAGTTGGATTTGGGCATGTCTGGCCTCAACTGAGATCAAGGAAAGCTTATGGATCAGATTTGATGAGCTGGAACACGTGGAACTAGGGTTTGTATGAGTTTTGCATATTTTCCCTCTTTGGTGTATCTTGTGATTCAAGGCATGAAATGATCCAATTCTTGGGCCAATTCTGAGTTTTTGAAGTTGCTTGATCATGTCATGAAGTATTTGTACACATTTGAAGTCATTTGAAGCCTTGGCAAGTGGTTTTGCAAAAATCCCCTCTTTGGTGCATTCTTGAAAATTATAGGATTTTTGCCAACTTTGAAGGATCATAACTTGAGTTCTATAATGAATTAGAAGGAGTTCTTGTACTTTTTGAAAATGGGAAGAACTATCCTACAACTTTCATGACCAAGAATTTTTCATTTGAAGCATTTTTGGTTGAGAAAGAGGAGGTTGAAAAACTTTCCCAAAATGGAAAGTTTCCATTACAAGTCATTTCCATTTTTGGCAACTTTTCAAATGGCTCAAAATTCTTTAATCTTGTGAACTTCCAACCTAATCTAAGATCAAATAAAGATCATAGAACTTCAATTTGATGAAAATACCTCTTTGGTTCCATTGTTGGGGGCCTCAGATGCCCTGATTTTGACTTAACTTGCTCAAGACGTTACCCAATGAACAAATGACTTCCATAATGAATTTCTCCATCAAACTTGGTACACATGATCCTTATAACATCTTAAGAACATTATAAACAAGAATGGTCCAAAAATTTGGAGTTGAGGCCTCTGAAACCAAAACCCTAATTTTGGTCATCTGTGTAGTGAAAACCCTAGCTCTGTTCTTGTGATCTCTTGACTTCTATGAACTTTGAGGGACATAATATGGTGATAGAACACACATGGACCCTCTTGGAATGCTTTAAGACCTTTGGGATGGCTCAGATGGATTCTTGGATTGCTCAGATCACAAACCCTAGATGCAGATGAACTTGAACTTATGTAGTGAAGCAAAAATGCAATATGAGGTGTAATGCTTATGTTTAAACAAAAATGAAGGATCACAAGCCATGGTGTGATAAAGAGTGAGGGAAAATTTGGGGTGTTTACAAAGTGCTTCCGCTGTATTTAAAACTAATGAAATATTTCAGCTATCCGGTTAAAACCCCACACTCTCGTGGTATTAATCCTAACCTTGTTACTTGTTTACTTTTGTAACAAAAGCTAATTTTAAATTAAGAAATCGAAACCAGAAAATAAGTTTGTTTTATGATTTTAGCCTAGATCTATTGAATTCATTCCAGTTAATCAATTACATACCGATTTAAATGTTTTAGCCAGACATATTTATTAAAACAATCGATAATAAATAAGAATGGTAAACAATATAAAGCATGTCAAATGGAAAGAAAAAAAAACTATTAATCTGAAAATAAACCTGGACTAGAGTACAGGACAAAAGTACAATCTTGGCGTAATAAATTCTTGCGAAAAATAATACTAGAACGGTAGTGGCTTGAAAAAATGTAAATTGCAATAGCTTCCCGATGTAGGAAGCTATTATTAGTTCGGTAAGGTAATGGCAATGGAAACTTAATGCAGAAAATAAAAATTGAATAAAGCTCTGAACAGTAAAATTAAACTGGGCTCCGAATGTAAAACGACAGAAAATATAGGATTAGGTCGAAGCTCCCTTTGGAAATTGAATTTGCTTCTATTTATACTTATGATGTAGACATAGTTGTTGAGGAAATTCAGGAAAAATTATCTTTGGGCTTGGAATACGTTGCTTGACTGATTACGTAGTTGAATATGTGAAAATAACGTAGCAACGACTATTCTGTTTTGACTGAGGCATGTTTCCAATTTCTCTATTTTTTACCTGTGATAGTCGTCTCAAATCCAGGATGATCGTCCCACTTGTACCATTTATGACGGATGTCACACTTATGTTTCGACCGTCTGGGCCTCAGAATCCATAAGCTTAGTTTTCTGTCATCTGTCATCATTTCTTCTGATGCAGACTTCAATTCTTCCTCATTTTAGCTCATTTCTTCTTATGCAGACTTCAATTCTTCCTCATTTTAGATCATTTCTTCTACAAGTCATATAAATCAGAATTCCTGCAAAAATATACCAATACTTTGCATAATATCATTTAAATTATGAAAAACAATAACTTAATTAATCGGAAACCAAGTTGAATAATCGATATAAAATCGTGTTATCAAACTCCCCTAGGCTTGAATCTTTGCTTGTCCTCAAGCAAACAATCAATAAGAATTTGAAAATATCTGTCAAACACAAACACAAAACACAATACCTATCTATACGTGGTTGTGCGACATTTTTCTAAAAGAACTGGTAGTAACTTGAACACTAAAGATACACTAATGACACAAAATCAAGATAATGCTCATAAACCCCCTATACAAACAGTCTGAATCATTCTATTATAGCTCAACCTAATTCCCTCATTTCTATTTCATTTGTTTTCATTCTGACGGAATCACATTAAGCCATTTACCTTTACATGCCCATAGTGGAGTAACCTGTTGGTGAATTTGATCTTTTCAAACGTGGGGTCTGGTACGCAAGTGTGGTAACCCTTTATATGTATTGAGTGCAAGTTGCGGGGGATCGAACTGTAGTTCTCCCTACCGAGTTCAAAACCAGATACCTCTGAACCAACTGTCATCAGACTTTTCTTTGCCTTTTTCGCATTCCTTAGATTTGGTGCAAGTTAATCATTTTATCAATGGCATGCTTAATTCTTAAAAAAATTCTTTTTGGAGGTTTAAGTATCAATCACTTATTTTCATCTTCTCTCAATGTACCTTGTGATTAAGGCGGTGTTGACTGCTAATATAAACTACTCTGGGCTAATTTAGAACTAAAGCTTCAGATTTTGGTATAAAAGGTATTCAAACTGATATCGCATATTGTAAACACCCCAAATTTTCCCTCACCCATTCACACCATGGCTTGTGATCTTTACATGTGCATAAATTCAATCATAGCATCTCATACCACATTTTTGATTCACTGCATTAATTCTAAGTCATCTGCATCTAGGGTTTGTGATCTGAACCATCCCTGAGCCATTTGAGTCACTCCAAAGGTCATCAATCACTTAAAAGGGGTCCATGTGTGTTAAAGCATCATATCATATCCTCACAAGGTCAAAGAAGTCAAATAATCACAAGGACTGAAAAAGGCATGGAAGCAGAGCCAGGTTTAACTGCACAGATGACCTAAAATTAGGGTTTTGGTTTCAGAGGCCATAACTCCAAATTTTTTGGTCATTCTTTTTTCTATTGGTCTCTATATGATATGAGGATCATGCATATCAATTTTCATGAAGAAATTCAATGGGGAAGGCATCTGATCAAGAGATGACTTCTTGAGCAAGTCAGTGCAAAATCAGGGCATCTGAGGCCCCCAATGACCCAACCAAAGGGTATTATCCATCATTTTGAATGTGTATGATCTTTATTTGGTCATAGAAGATGTTAGAAGTCCACAAAATTGAAGAATTTCAAGCCATTTGCAAAATTGCCTTTTTGGGAAAGTGACTTGTAATGTAAACTTGCTATTTTGGGAAAGTTTTTCAACCTCCTCAAATTGATTCAAAAATGCTTCAAATGAGAAAACTTTGGTCATGAAAGTTGTAGAATGGATCCTCCCATTTTCAAAAAGTACAAGAACTCATTCTAATTCATTTTGAATCAAAAGTTATGGCTTGTCAAAGTTGGATAAAATCACATAATTTCAAGTTTTACACCAAAGAGGGAAAGTTGCAAAACCTCATGCCAAGGCAAAATGTGAATTCAAATGGACTTCTATGCATTACACAAACATGAACCATGACTTAAAAATCAGAATGCACCAAAGAATCTCCAAGTTTCATGACTTGTGCATTAAGAAAATTCAAAAGGCCAAAAGATCACAAAATTGCAAAACCACACATAAACTCTAATCCACTTGCAAATTGGCCTCAAATTCATTTCCATGGACAACCTTGATTCAAGCTGCAGCAGACATGCCCTTGTACCATGACTGAACCAGCCCATACCTCCTCTTACACAAAAGTTGACTTTATGCAAGTTGAGCCATACCAATCAAGCTAGGCCAACAACAACTCTCTGACCAATCACAGCTTCACATACATGCCTCATGGATTACATTTCACATAATCTTGGAAGCTGAAACCTCCCACAAGCCAGCATTCACCAAAAACCTCCCATATGCATTTTCTTTTGAAACTCAATACACAAGCAAAGAACATCAAAACAAACTTCACAAAACCACTCACCATGACCCTCTGATCATTTCCCAACCCTCATTTGGCCCTGAAACCACCCCAAGCAGAAACACGATTTTTCACCCCTCCTGAACAGAACTTCATCAATCTCTTAAACCAGCCATAAAAAAATTCCAAACAAGCATTACAAGCTTCTCAGGGGGTTCATTAAAGGCATCTTGGACAAAGAGGCAGCCAGAAAGTTCCAAAGACCAAAGCTCCAGTTCAGGTGAGCTCAAGAACAATTTTTCCAGAAACTTGTTTTTAAGTTATTAAATGATTCTTTATGCTTCACTGATCATGCTGATGTGCTTTGTTTTGAAAATGGTTGAGAAATGAGTATGTATTCATGTTCTGAAATTTTTTGACCTAGAACTATTTTGATTCGATTCTCACTTTTGATGTGTTTTAAATGTTGTTTGTTTGGTGATTCTTAATGTATGGTGTATGGGGATCATTTTTGGGCAGAGAGATTGGATTTTAGAAGCTTGGGGAGAGAGATAGCAAAATCTCAAGGGAGGTGTGGCCGGAGAAGATGGCCGGAGGTCATTTCCGGCCACCTGAAGGTCATTAGTGCATTAATTGTGATTAGGGCTCAGTTTGAATGTGAGCCATAGATCCTGTTGACTTGGGTTGACCCGCGCGCAAATGAGTGGTCCAGATCTCTCATTAAAACCCTAATCTTATAATTAGATTTAATTAATTAGGTTTAATTTTAATTCAGCCAGTTTGAATCTGGGCCACAGGATCTGGCGCCAGTCAATTCCCTCCTTTTTTCATTTAAATCTCAGCCATGGATCTTGCATACTTCTCATAATTTCATTTTTAATTCATTTATTTTGTATTTAACTTCTACGAATTTTTTTAAAATAGCAAATCATATTTAAAAATTCTGAATTTTTTTGTCAAGCATTTCATTAATTTTCAGAACCCAAAAATAGTTTAATTTTCATTTTTTTTGCATTAAAAATTATTTTTAAGTCATTTAAATGTTTATTTTTAATTAGTTAATGAAAATTAATTAATTTAAAATGCATTTAAGTATTTAAAAATCACCAAAAAATTCATATTGCATTTTAAAACATTTAGAAACATTATCAAACTCTCAAAGCAAATTCCTTTTTGGTCCTTGAACTATGTTGACAATTTTCATTGGAATTTAATTCATTTAAAGGCAATATTTTTGTTCAAACTTGGAAAAATCCATTTTGCCTAACCATTGAGAGTTTGATGATGGTTCTTCTTGCATTGCATCCTTCATAGCATGTAGTTTATAGGATAAAATTGGCTTGAATTCATATTTCATTTTCAATTTGATTTGTATTTTTCATTGTGAGGTATCCCAAAAACCCTAATTGACTTGATAAATTTATAACTTGCACTAGGTTAAGAGTTAGATCCCCTCCTTTGGGCAGTGAACTTGTGTAGGGTTAAGGTTCCCTTGTTCCCATTTTCAATTTTTTATCACATCATTTGCTTCTGGTTTTGAATTTTTGCATTGCATGTTGTATGTAAACCCTAATTTGTGCCTTCCTTTGCATCCATCTCTCATTTGCTTGCATTAAAGAACTTACCATGACATTTTGTGCATCCACATGATTCATAAGACATCTTAGGACATATTAGAACCATGATTGATCATTGCATCATTCCTTTGCCATGTTATATGTTCATTTTATTTCATAAACATTCATGAACTTTCATGGTTCAAAACATGTTTCATTTGCATCCACACCCTTGTATGATCATCCACAACTCTTGACATGTGTTTGCATCATCTCTTAGCATCATTAACATCATGTTTATGCTTCTGACTTTGGTTTGCATCATGACATTTCATCTCATTTGCATTGCATTTCATTTCTTTGCTAACTTTTCAGGTGGTAAGTTGTTTTGAGAAGTGAATTTTCCTTCACTTCTCACAATCTCTTTTCATCTCCCTCTTGCATCATTGCTGTATTTTATCTTGTGTATTAGAGTGAGCTTGCTCATTCATGCTCTTTCTCTCTTTCTTCCTTCATGCAACTTGTCTTCTTAAGTGAAGCAAGTTGTCTTGCTTCTCTCTGTTTCTTCCCCCTTTCATCTGCTTCCTTCCTGGTGTTTTCTCTGAAGATCTTCTTGCAAGCCTCATTAACCCTAGGAACAACTAAGCATGATAACAATTAGGGTTTGATTAGTCCCCCCATTAGTTTTACCTTTGTGTCATCTTTGAGTCTTCTCTTCTCATCTCATAATCAAGGACTAAACCTTAAAAGTTTTAAGGCTTTGTGATTAAACTTATGCCTGCATCCTTCTATTAGGATGGAGTGTATAACTTTAATCCTAAGTGTTAAACCCTTAAGGTGTTTAAACCCTTTAATCAATTCACTTAATAATCACCAAGACATCAAGCTTGTAACTTGGGCCTTGCATTAGGGTTCTAATTCTTCCTTAATTGGTTAAGAAGGACTAACCCTAGTGTTAATGGACAAGACCCCCTCAAGTTGTCTTACAAAACATAAAAATCACTTCTTCATCTTATCAACTAATTAAAATCCATTTAATAAAGGCTTTGTTTTGTCATGAGGTTAATCCCTAATCATGGGTTAAGTTGAGGAGCCTTTCTCAGCTTAAATGTTCTCATCTATTATCCTTCTATTAGGATGGTGTAATGAGTCCATTAAATCCTTGATTATGGCTTAAACTCATTACTTAACACTAAACGAAAACAACAAAAACATCTAAATAATTATAAGTAGGTTAATGATCTTAATCCTACATCATGGTGATTAAGTGTGAGGTGTTTACTTCATACTTAAGGTATTCTCATTACCCCTAATCAGAGGGAAGATGTGATGAGTTTACTAACCCTTTGTTTAGGCTCAAGCTCATTAACTTATGACAAACCTCAAAAGGCAATAAAAGATTGAAAACACCAAAAAAAAAACAATAATCGTCTCCTCCGGGATTCTTTTCTCACCTCATTCACTCACAAATGTGAACTTGCTTCTTCCGTCTAATGCAAGACAGTTTGCACCTGAGCCAGACAGGTCATACACTTGAGCATAGACAAGTAAGCAGTTCACAAGTCAATTTATCTTTCAGTCTCTTTGGGTCGAACTACGATGTTCTGACTTCCTCATTGCACGAGAGGATACGTAGGCATAACTTAACAGTTATCAAACAAAAGTCTCTGTATATTCCCCCTCCTTCCGGTATTATTCTTTTAGCCTCAAAATCTTGAGCTTGTTCTTTTTCTTACACTGACACTTCTTTTATACACTTCACACCTCTTTTACACTGACACTTGCATTCTTTCCAGCTTTGATACACAGATAGCACAGACACTACCCCTTTAAACACAAATCTTTCAAGCATGGATCCCGTCGAGTACGGCAGACAATCTGGGTGCTAATACCTTCCCAGGTTGTAACAAACCCCCTTTCTCAGTTTCTCTAGTTCGCGACCGTCTTATCCATCTTTTCTTAGGTTTATGCAGCATTACCTTTCCTTCGGGATAAAAATGCCTAGCTGGCGACTCTTTTCATTCTTCCTCTTTCGCCGACCGTTCGCGTCTGTACCCCTTCTGACCAGGTGTCATTTGGTGGGAGCGACACATATCTTAGGGTCTAAGGTGTCAAGATTGTATCAATCTTGTTAAGTCTTTTCTCAGCTTCTAACATAACCTATCAACCTATATACTCGTAGGGTATGTCGAGTGAATGTATTCTATCGGAAATTTTTTTGTTATAGCTAAAAAATAGAGGAGTCGAATAAACAAAAATATTTTGATTAATAACTTGATTTCGAATGAAAAGTAGAGAAAGGGAGATACTAACTACCCTTCTACCACACTATCTCGGACATTGTCCTCGATATTGCGAGATAAAGGTAAACTACAAAAGAAAACAAAAGGAAAAATACAATAAAATAAAATAAAATAAAAACTAATGTGGTCCTCGTCCTCGCGGTCGACCTCGTAGGTTCCTCTGCCCATACTGTGCAACATGATCTGGTATACCTACATGATGAATATAGTTATGCAGATCTTGTACTTTATGATTTAAAGCACTGAGTCCTTCCATAGCTCCTTTTATCCTCGTCCCTTGGGTTGTTTGTTCCAGCCGAATCTGACCCATGAGAGTCATCATCTCTGCATGTTGAGCATGGTGTCGCTCCTCCCTCTGGGCATCTGTAGACAAGGATTTTTGACGCTATGAAATGAAGACTAAATTGATATATTTCTACTAAAAGGAGAAGACGTTTCAGGGATCAATATTTGACCAAGCAAGTGAAGATATTGTTTTCTGACATTTTCGGCTGATGAAAGAGGCATGGTTTCGATAGGATCAATTAGTAATTTTCGATAGTTCGACAACGTTAGTTTCGTTTCGACAAATTCGACAACTTTGAAGAGATGCGTCGTTTCAACGTAGGAGAAAATATTCAAATTTCAAAAGTTGGCACGTTTGGGAGAAGGACGCGTGGAAGCGTTTGGTAAAAAATGACATGCCGAAGGCCAATGGCGTATTTATAGGATTTGTTCGTTAGTTGACAGTTATTTTATTTATGTATAAATAAAGTAGTTTCTTGTCAGAACATGTGTGTGAAAATCTTGTACAAACTTCCTGTAAAAAATACTCAAAGTACATGTGTGTGAGAAAAGAATCTTGTTCTGGAAAATGTACGTGTGCAAAACCAATTCACTTTATCCAATTTAATAAAATTCTAATTTATTAAACATTCATTTACAATTTGCATGTTATTTACTTGTTCTTTGCCATTTAACTTTCTGTATTGTCAAATTCTCCATATTTTTATGTTTCCTTTAAGAACTTTACTTTGCAATTTAACTTACGCATTGTCAGAATCTAATTTCTTTAAGTTTTCGCCAATAATTTTACCCTTGTGTAATACCCCAAAATTTTCCCCCTCATTTTCTCAAACATTTTGCATAGCATTTAGTATAAACAAATTCATGTAGCCATCAAAAACATTGCATCATGTTCATCATAGTTGAGGCATAGGTATGTAATCATTGATTGGAGAAATTGAAGGCTATACAAAGACAATCAAGGAGCCACAAAGCTTCTCAACCTTGTGCAAAGGGTTCACAACATCCCACAAGTCTTCATTTGAGGCCTCAAGTCTTGAAAAGAATTGAATTGATCAAAGGAGGCAGGCAGTGCAACATCTCCTGATGAAAAGGGGGCAAATTAGGGTTTCTATTCTACAGGGCCTCTCAGTGAGATTTTGATCCAAGATTGATTTCATTTGTTTTCTACATGATGACAAGTATCTAGGGTTGAAATTTCATCCATGGAATCATTTTGGAAGGGCTTCAATTGGTCAATGGATTGAAAATCAAGGAATTGGGGAAAAGTCAACCGGGCTGAGTAAAAAGTCAACTCCTGACTTTTTGAGATCAAAATCATGAAATTAGGGTTACAAGGATCCTATGGTTCAAATTTGGTCAAGAAATGATGAAGGAATCATAAAATATCAAGAAAACTAAACTTACCATTTTTGAAAAAAAAAATCATTTGAAAAGTGGTCGGTTTCACCTTTCCCTCCATTTTCCTTCCACTTTCCTTCCACATTTCCTTTCATTCTTTCTCCTCTTATTTTCCCACTTCAATTCCACTCCTTTTCCCTTGGATGCTTCTACCATGTTCTACAACCCTCTAGAGTATTCCAAGGAATATTCCAAGGAATATTCCCTCTCCAACCCTAACCCTAACTAACTACAAACTTAACTCCATTCCTAAACCTAACTTCATTCCCAAACCTAGCTCCTAACCTAGCCTATATATAAACATTAATCACTTCAATGCAAAAGGTTCCCAATTTTTCACTCTCTCATAATTTCTAGAATCACTTTTCTCTCTCAATTTCCTCCATTTCCCTTTTCACCAAAGCTTTTTGAAGAAGCTCTTCAAGTTTCACATTGAAACTTGAAGATCTTAAAGCTTAGCCTCCAACCTCCATTAATTTGAGCATCGTAGAAGAAGAAGTTACTGATTTTTGTGAAGATTTCGACTTATCGGAAGTGCAAGAATTCTCAAGCATCAAGAACGCATTTATTTTGCGAATTCGCGGATTCTTCGGATTTCTCTTTGATCAAGTTCTGATTCTTACAACATCCACCGAAGCATTTCTCCGCTTCATAGGTTGGTGATCTAAAATCACTTTGCCTTTAAGTTATACTCTTCATCTCGCCATTTTGGCATTCTTTAAGTGATTTTCGTATTACTTGTGGTTAATTGCATTTTCGTTACGTTTTGCTTGCAATTTGTGGATTTTAATGGATTAGAAGCTAGGTTGTAGCTTATTATAGGTTTTAGCATGTGTTAATAAGCCATAATTGAGTAGAAATTCGTGTTAGCATGATCGGATGTGTGTTAGGGATGTATAGAAGTAGGATTGTGGCCAAAAGCACTTATTTCCAAACAATTTTTCACTTTCTGTTCAGTGTTAACCGGTTAACGCTTTGGTTAACCGGTTAACACTTGCGTTTTTGGCCAAATTTAGTGATGTCTGGGGTCCGTTAACGGGTTAACGGTTTGGTTAACCGGTTAACGCTGTTAGTTTTTGGATTTTTAGCTTATTTGCTTGCTTGTTCTTGCTTCCTTGTGCTTCTAATGTTCATGTATGCTTAGGTATTGATTTTAGGGAATTTTTAGGTCTATTTCCAGTAGCTGATTCATTTGTTTCTAGTCGTTTCGACATGATTCCGTTCACTTTTCCATGTTTTGTGTTAAATATGCATATGTGCTATAATTGATTCTTGATGTGTATTGCTACTCTTTAATCATTTGTTTCACATGTTAAATGCTCACTTAAAATTGATTTATGCTTCATGGTTATGATCCTTGCTTGTTGGATTGATTACATGATCAAGTGCCATATCTTGATTTTTGCTTAAAAGTGATTAAGTGTTTCACATGTTCATGCATGCTTCTTGTGCTTAATGGATCACTTCTTGACATGAATTCAATTCTGATTTTTTATGCCGTGCATATGTAATAATTGAGGCTTGTAGTGATACTTGTTTAATTTCATGACAAAATGCTTATTTGTGCAATATGGAAAAGTGTGGTTGTTCTTGTTGATATTTGGTCTTTTTAACAAATAAATGCATGATAATAAATGATCACATGTTAATCAAGTTTCACATGTTGTGATGTGTGTAAATCCATGCTAATTGATGTTGATGTATTGTTTATCACTTATTTTGTATACATAAAAGTGAAAAAGAATCAAATCTGCCCCATGTTTTCATAGTTGTTTGTTAGTGCAGTAGCTGTAAAATGTGTGTTTGCATGTTGTATGTGACTTTCTACACCTATCTTTACATGCTGATTGTGAGATGTAAAAAAATTGCCTTGTGTTGAGCATTGTTTTGGTAGCTGTTTTTACTTTAGGGGCTGTAGTAGGTGCTGAATATTTTGTTTAGCATTTTTTGGGTTCTTTTAGAATTAAGATGGAGTTTCGATTGAGTCCTAGAATTAGTAGGATTTAATTGTTGTGTGTTTGCCTTATTATTTTTAATAAAATACACACTAATCTTTGTTTTGTAGGGAGGGAAAGGTATGTTTCCTTACACCTCATCCTTTTATTTTTTATGCATTTCTTTTATGCATTTAATTCACCTTTTACTTCCATATTTGTGATTGGTAGGATTTTCCCTTTGGCTAGGACCAACTTAAATTCCTTAGGAAGTAAGTCGTTTCCTTTTTCTTCTTTCTTTTCCTTTCTTCCTTAGGAATAGAAAAACCTCACAAACCATTAAGATCACTTTTTGAATATAATAACAAAATTAGAGTTGCGTCTTAGTTCCCTTAGTTTTTTTTCCCTTTGTTCAACTTGAGTCTTTCTTTCTTATCTCACAAAATAAAATACTTAATAAAGGTTGAATGTTCTTATACACCATGATACTTTGTTGTGGAGTACTTATACGCGTCCTATTTCGGGGCAAGGTGTAAGTATTTATCACGATGGATAGGTCTTAGTATGAGAATGTTCACAAACAAATTCAAAACACTTCTCATAAAAGACAAAAACAAACACAATAAGCGACTATCCTGCGGGAACTTATCTTTTCATCTCATTCATTCACAACGTGAACTCGCGATGACTTGTACCATTTGCAAGACGGTAAACGCATTCGTACCAGACGAGCCTGCAATACCTGAGCATATACATACGCAGTTCCAGCTATAAAAACACAAACAAATAGTTACCGCCTTAGTTAGGCGAACTACATCGACTCTGATCCTCATTCTCCTAATGAGGTATGTAGGCACTGGGGTAGGGCCTGTGCGAGCACAATCTTTATTTTCCCTACATTTCCCCCTTTCTTTTCGTTCTCTTTCTTATTTCAATTCCAATTCCAGTTAGCAATTCCTTTATTCATCAGCAGTTTTATTTCTCACCCTTTGAAACAAACAAACAAGTGTGGATCCCGTCGGGTACGGCGGACGATCTGGGGTGCTAATACCTTCCCAGGTCGTAACCGACTTCCGAACCCAGATCTTTGGTTCGCAAGGCCTTGTCCTTTCCTTCTTCCTCAGGTTTGTGCAGCATTACCTTTCCCATTCTTTCAGGATAAAAATGCCTGGCTGGCGACTCTACCTTTTCCACGCCACTTTCGCATTTGTACCAGGATGAAAATCCCGGGAGCGACAGCTGGCGACTCTGCTGGGGACCGAACCCAGAATCTCTGGTTTCCCTCGTAGAGTCAATCCTAGTGCCGGTTTTGTTTTGTTTCTTTGGGTGTTTATCTGTTTGTTGTTGTGTGCTTTAGTTTAGCTTTACTGTTTTCATTTACAGTTTACTTATAAGTTTTATTTACTGCTTTCAGTATTTGTTTTCCATGCATCATATATACTGGAATGTCTGACTGTGCTGGTTTCATTTTTTCTGCGAGATAGGAGTTACTGTGAGATAAGCCAAATATCCGGCTTGAGTGCTGTCGCTCCCGGGATTTTCATCCAAGTACAAACACGAAAGTGGCGCGGAAAAGGTAAAGTTGCCAGCCATACATTTTTATCCCGAATGAACGGGAAAGGTAATGTTGCACAAACCTGAGGAAGAAGGAAAGGATGAGGCCCTGCGAACCAAAGATCTGGGTTCGGAGTCGGTTATGACCTGGGAAGGTATTAGCACCCCAGACCGTCCGTCGTATCCGACGGGATCCACGCTTGTTTGTTTGTTTCAAAGGGTGAGAAAATAGAGCTGCTGCTGAAATGAACTGGTAAATGGAATGAGAATGGAAATGAGAAAGGAAACTATAGGGAAAATAAAGAATGTGCTCGAATGGGACCTACCCCACTACCTATGTACCTCATCGGGAAAATGAGGATCAGAGTCGACGTAGTTCGCCTAACTAAGGCGGGAACTATTTATTTGTGTTTTTTTATGGCTGGAACTGCGTATGTCTATGCTCAGGTGTTGCAGGCTCGTCTGGTACGAGTGTGTTTACCGTCTTGCATGCAAGACAAGTCGGCGCAAGTTCGTGTTGAGAATGAATGAGGTGAGAAAAGAAGTTCCCGCAGAAAAGTCGCTTATTGTTTGTTTTTGTCTTTTATGAGAAGTATTTTGAATTTGTTTGTGAACATTCTCATACTAAGACCTATCCATCATGGTAAATACTTACACCTCTCCCCGAAACAGGACGCATATAAGCACTCCGCAACAAAGTCTCATGGCGTATAAGAACATCCAACCTTTATTAGGTGTTTTATTATTTTCTTCATGAGGTGAGAAAGAAAGACTCAAATGGAAAAAGGGAAAAAACTAAGGGGGACTAAGACACAATCCTAAGTTAGTTATCATATACAAAAGGGAGATCCTAATGGTTTATGAAGTTTTCTAATCCTAAGGAAGAAAAGGAAAAGAAGAAAAGAGAATTAGAACTCAACTTACTTCCTAAGGAAGTTAAGTTGGTTCTAAAAATGGGGAAAGCCTAAGAGCAAAGCACAAGGTGCTAAGGCAAACACAATTAAAATGCATAAATGATAGGAATGAAGTAATGCTTACCTCAATCTTCCCCCCTACAAAACAAAAGTTAGCATGACAATGCATATTGAAAGTAAAAACAAAGCATAAAAGCGATTAAGTACCATAAACGTCCTAGAATGGAACTAGGGTTCAAAGTAAGACATAAGTCTAAAGGTGAAGGTACCTAAAGGTTATATGACTTCTAGAGTCAGTAGCTACATGCTATAGGTACCTAATGATGCTAGGATACCTCACAAGTTCAAATTATATCAAACTATGTACAAAAATTTCACCTAAGTTTACCTAAGTGCAAGTTAGGGTTCAAGGATGAAATATGAGCGCGTATGGAATACAAGCATGAATTAATACATGAAATGAGCATCAACGTCAGTAGTGAATGCTTATGAATGTAGATGGATGACCATACTATCATGGATGCAATGGCTTAAGCATATGGAGCAAGGAGAAGAAGATGTGAGAAGAAATGAACATGGTGTCGCATAAGATTACAAATGATGCAAGTTAAGAATGAATGACATGTAAATGTGTAACACCCCAAATTTGCCCTCTCCTGTTTAGCATCATCATCATATCATAATCATTATCATCATGTCATGTCTTTAGCATATCGCATAGAAAAATGAAGCATAGCACTTGCATGTTCCGGCATAAGGCATGTGATCAATCATCAGGGAAATTCGAAGCTCACAGGGCATGTTACAAGGTTGACGTCAGGGTCAAAGCCTAAGAAAGGATTGAGGATCAAAATCGGATCAAAACGGTTGGCGCCGGCTTATTCTTGAAGGTTCCCACCAAAAGGAGGGAAATTCAAAATTCACTGGCGTTAACCGGTTAACGGATTGTTAACCGGTTAACGGCCACGAATTTGAATTTCCAGCAGCAATTCGGCATGTGTGATTTTTGCTCCAATTTTCATTTTTCTGATTTTATTCATTTTTGAATTAATTGGAAATTAAAAGGAAGGATCTAGAGCACTTGTCCAAGCCTAATCCCATTGCTTCATCCTAATCACACTACCCAAACCATAATTTTGGATCTCAAGCCTAATTTTTGGGCCCCAAACCTAAACCATATTTAATCATTTCTCTCCAAACCAAAAGGGCTCTCCCTCATTTTTCACTCTCATTTTCTGAATTTTCACTCCTCTCACTCACAATTCTCTCACTTTTCTCTCCCAATTTTCTAAATCACTCAAAGTTCCTCTTTGAAGATCACACAACCTTGCCTTGAGGTGTGTAGATCTTGGAACTAGACCACCATCTACAACTTCATTACATCTCTTTGCTGGTTTTAGTGGTGATTCAGATCTGGTTTGGGATCTAGAAGTGCTTTTGGATCCAAAATTCTGCATCAAGAGCTTGTTCTTGCATTTATTTTGCACGGAGTGTGAAGCTTAGCACCAAATATTTAAAGTTTTGCGCGAGATCTATTGTTTTCAGCTCGATCAACAATTACCAAAGCATACCTCAGCTTTGTAGGTCGGTTAATTTCAGATCTAGCTCTGTTTTAGCTTATTTGCATGCTTGCGCCTTAGATCCGCCATGTGTTTGCGTATTTGTTTGTGTTGATTGAATTGATTGATTGATTTGTGACCGGATCCATGTATTAATGTTCATGAGCTTCATGATGCCATTTAATGTGAATTGATACACTATTTTCATGTTCAAATGCTTGCTTGTCTGGTATAAGATTGTTTGGAAAAGCTGGTTATGAGCTAATTTTTTCTAGGATTTGCTGCTGTTTTAACAGCGTTAACCGGTTAACGGATTGGTTAACCGGTTAACGCACCTGAATTGTGTTGTGTTTATGCAGGTTTTGACATGGTTAACTAGTTAATGCTTTGGTTAACCGATTAACACTGAAGCAGTGAGCCATTTTTGCCTTATTTTGAGCATGTTTGATCTCCATACTTGTTCTAAATGCTATGGATCATTATATGATCGTTGAATATGATTGTTTGGATGATTTTTCTTGTTGATTGATGCATGCTTCCGTGTTCTCGACATGTAAAGGCTTGTTTGTGCTATGTTTGACATGTTTGTTTGATCTTGGTTCATGAGCTTTGAAAATGTCATTGCCCTGATTCTATTGATGAATCACTTGCTGGAATTTCGCTAACACTTGCAGGGGCTAATGGTAGGTGAAGTGTGGATGTTCATCCACATTTCAACTCTTCATCCTTCTCTTTTTCTTTAAGTTGTTTTTTTCTCTTGGTGTTTGGGTGTGCTTTATGTCGTCGGGTGTTGTTCCCTTTCTTCTTCTTGCTCTTCTTTGGTTTCTTTCTTTACTCCTTCTTCATTAGGATAGTGTAAACACCCCAAATTTTCCCTCACTAATTTCATCTCATCAGCAATATATAAAGCTCACATCCCCTGCAAATAAAAGCAAAAGCGTCCCCTTTTCACTCTTAAACAAAAGCACCTGTTTATAACATACTCTTTTCGAAACCCGTCCGTGTCGTCCTATCCCTACAGGTCTCCCGAACACCTTTTACACTCTCACATACAAATATTTGTTCATAACTTATACATACTTGACACTCGTCCGAGTCATGCATTCCCCAGCAAGTTGAACACTCGTCCGTGTCTTGCTCATACTTCACCAACAAACAATCCTCACTCATATTTATACAGAAGTCTTTGATACTCGTCCGTATCTTGTTTCTATATTATTCCCCACATATTCGACACTCGTCCGTGTTCTTTGTTAACCAGGTGGTACTCGTCTGTATCATCATCTCTGAACACGCGTTAGCGTTTGTTTCTACCGATACTCGTCCGTATCATGGTCCTAAGGATGCTCTTCTGCACCTTTAATCTATACACATCATCAAAACACTTATACCTTTTATTTCGGAAAGCGTAAATACTCGTCTGTGTTTACCATTCCCCAGCAGAACAACTTTTCTCCTATTCGACATTCGTCCTATGTCGTGATACTTTCGGCAGCCGTACCCTGCCAGGTGATCGTCCTTCACCTTTGGATGACCGTCCCTCATCCTTTCCCCAGTGGAGTCTCCATTATTGGAACCCTTTTTCTATCCGGCATTCGTCCTATGTCGTGATAAAGAGCAACCGTCCCCTGCTAGGTGATCGTCCTTCACCTCTTGATGATCGTCCTTCATCATGCTTATCCGATGGCTGTCCCCATCGTTGACCTTTTCTATCCGACATTCGTCCTATGTTGTGATAAAGAGCAGCCGTCCCCTGCTAGGTGATCGTCCTTCACCTTTGATGACCGTCCCTCATCATTATTTCATTTATTCTTTGAACCAGTGGCCGTCCCCATCGTTGTTTACTTTACTTTGCAAACCTGATGGCCGTCGCCATCATTGCCTCCTTTAATCCCCCAAAGAACCTTGTTACTTTGCTTGATAGCCGTCCCCATTATGATCTCCTTATTTCCCCAGCATGTCGGGCTTCCCCGTCATTGCTTTATCCCCAGCAGTCGTCCTCTGCTCGATGGTCGTCCTCCATTGTTTTCATTTGATAAACATGCTATACTACCTTTTACCATTTATATCCCTTTTCTTCTTCTCCCCAGTGAGTGCAAATTTCGGACTGTCTTTGGTATTCAACCACAAGTTATCTTGTTTGTCTGTTAAGCCAGGCGCTTACATCCTGCACATCTAACTCATGTTTGAATAGGGACAGCTGTAAACACCCCAAATTTGCCCTCACTAATTTCATGCCATTGGCTTGTGATCTTTCATGTTTACATTAGTATAAGCATATCATATCATATTGCATATTTGTTTCACTGCATAAGTTCAAGTTCATCTACATCTAGGGTTTGTGATCTGAGCAATCCAAGGATCCATCTAGGCCACTCCAAATGCCTCCAAGTGTTCCAAGAGGGTCCATGTGTGTTCAATCATCATATCATGTCCATCAAAGTTCAAAGAAGTCAAGAAATCACAAGAACTGGCAAGGCATGGAAGCATAGTTAGGGTTTTCACTGCACAGATGACCAAAATTAGGGTTTTGGTTTCAGAGGCCATAACTCCAAATTTTCTGGTCATTCTTGTTTCTAATGTTCTCAAAATGTTGTAAGGATCATGCATACCAATTTTGATGAAGAAATTCAATGGGGAAGTCATCTGATCAATGGGTAACTTCTTGAGCAAGTCAGAGCAAAATTAGGGCATCTGAGGCCCTCAACAATGGAACCAAAGTGATATTTTCATCAAATTGAAGTTATATGATCTTTATTTGATCATTGAAGTGCTTTGAAGTTCACAAAATTGAAGAAATTTGAGCTAAACCAAAAGTTGCCAAAAATGGAAATGACTTGTAATGGAAACTTTCCATTTTGGGAAAGTTCTTCAACCTCCTCTTTCTCAACCAAAAATGCTTCAAATGAAAAATTGTTGGTCATGAAAGTTGTAGATTGGATCATTCCCTTTTCAAAAAGTACAAGAACTTGATCTAATTCTTCCTAGAATTCAAGATATGGCTTTGCAAAGTTGGCAAAAATCACATAATTTTCACTTTCATACCAAAGAGGGATTTTTGCAATTTCACATGCCAAGCCATTTTGTGACCTCTAATCAACCTCTAAGCATCATAACAAGACAAAGCAACTTCCAAAGACCAGAATTGCCCAAAGAATCACTTGTTTTCATGCCTTGCATCACAAGATTTCTCAAAAGGGGAAAATTACATAACACTTGCAAAACCTATGAAATATTTCCCTCCAAGCCATCCAGCTGCATAATTTCAATCCCATGGCTCTCCTTGAACCAAGCTGAGGCCAGACATGCCCTTGAAGAACTCCTGCCATAGCCAATACCTCAAGTACACACAAATTGACTTTTTTTGCAACTTGTCCATACCAATCACCATAGGCCACCACCCACTCTCTGGCCAATAGAGACTTGTTATGTGGACCAAAAGCAAGCCATTTCACATAACCTTGGAGCTCAGAACCATACACAAGCCAAGTTCACAAAAATCACCCTCAACCTTCATCTCTTCGAAACACACTGCACAAGCCATAAAACTTCAAACAAATTACATAGATCAACTCACCATCATCCATAGATCATTTCCCAACCATTGCTAAGCCCTAAAAGTCAGCCAAACACAAACACGATTCTGGACCAACTGAGTTGTTATCTCTTAAACCAAGCCATATAAACTCTTGCAAAGCTTCTCAACATCATCAAGGAGTTCATTGAGGTGGATTTGCATAGGAGAAAAGGTCAGAAAGCTCCAAAAATGAAAGCTCCAACTCAGGTATCCATCTTCAAACTTTTTTCCAGAAGCATGATTTTAAGTTCCTAGTTTGTTCTACATGTTATGCTGATCATCATGATATAATTTGTTTTGAAAATGAGTTGAAAACAAGCATGTATTTAGCTTCTGAAACTTTGCCCGTGAAACATGTTCTTGTTTGATTCTCATGATTAATGCAAAATAAATTGATTTTGAGGGTTGGTTCGTGCTTGGGGTGAGTTGGCGATCTGATCTGGAGCTTTAGAGCTCTTAAAATGGCCTGGGGAGAGAGTTGAGATAGGAACCCTGCCGGAGAAGACGACCGGAACACTGTTCCGGCCGTTTGAGGGGGATTAGGGCTAATCTCAGGTGATTAAGTTAGTTTGAATTTGGGCCGTTTGATGAGTGTTTGTCGCGCGTTTTGAAGGGCTAGGATTAATCATTAAACCCTAAACATAATTAATTAGTTAAATTAGGTCAGATTAAAACGCAGCCATTGGATTTCATTTAAGTGAGAAGATTAAGTCCTGGCCTTAGGATTTGAATACCTCAAGTCACGCTGACTTGCCATCTGGACCATTGAATCCCCCAACTTTAGATCTCAGCCTCTCCTTTTGCATACTTTCATTTTTATTTTTATTTTCTTTACATTTTATTTTACATATTTATTAAAATTAGTAAAAATCATTAAAAAATTCTGAAATTTTTTACCATGACTATTATTAATTTTCAGAAACCAAAAATATTTTTTATTTTTAATTTTTGCATAAAAATTGTATTTTTAAAATATTTAAATGTTTATTTTAATTAATTAATGGAAATTAATTAATTAAAATACCATTTAGGTTTCTAAAAATCACAAAAAAATTCACATTGCATCTTAAGACATTAAGAAACATTGTCAAACCATTCATACACATTTATTTTTGGTTTTGAACATACTTTGACATTTTCTTTGAATTTAGGGTTCATAAAATTCCCCTTTTGGAACCCTAACTTCAAAAAATATTTTCTGCCTAACCATGAAGGGTTTGATGATGATTCTTTTTGCATTGTTTTCCATAAAACATGTAGTTTATAGGATAGTTTTGGCATGAATTTATCTTACATTTTCAAATTGATTTGCATTTTTCCTTTTGAGGTACCCAAAAACCCTAGCAAGCTTAGAAAAATCATAACTTTCTTTAGGTTAAGAGTTAGACCTTCTCCTTTAGGGTGTGATATCATATGGGGTTAGGGTTTGTTTGAGATCATTTGTAAATTTTTATCATGTCATTTGCTTCTGTATTTACCATATCATCTTATGTTGCCTTAAAACCCTAATTTTTGCATCTCCATTTGCATTCATCTTGCATATGCCTCCATACATGAACTTGTCATGACATTTCATACATTCATATGTCATCTTAGACATCTTAGGACATGTTAGAACCATGCTTGATCATTTCTTCATTCATTTTCCATGACTTATATTCATTTCCATTCATTAACTTTCATGAACTTTCAAACTTCAAAGCATGCTTCCATTTGCATCTTATCTTTGTATGACCATTCATTGCACTTTATATGCCTTTTGCATAATATCATAGCATCATTTGCATCATGTGTATGCTTCTGATTTTGGTCTTTTCCTTTGCATATGTTTCATTCCATTTCATTTCTTTCCTTATGCATCTTGTGCTAACATTTTCAGGTGGTAAGTTAATTTGAGAAGTGAATTTGCCTTCACTTCTCATTTCTCTTCATCTCCTTCATATGTATATTTTATGAATTCTTTATTGTCTTTGAGTGGGCTTGCTCATTCATGTTCATCTCTCACTTTCTTTCTTTAAGTTACATATCTTCTTCAATGAAGTAAGTAACTTATTTCTTCTGCTTCTTCCTCCTTTCTTCTGCTTCTTCATTGGTGGCTTCTTTGAAGAACTTTCTCAAGCCTTACAAACCATAGGAACATCCAAGCATGATAATAATTAGGGTTGTGATTAGTCCCCCTTAGTTCTTACCTTTGTGTCTCTCTTCTCATCCCATCATTAGAGACTAAACCTTTAAGGCTTTAGGACTTTGGAATTAGGGTTATGCCTGCATCCTACTCTTAGGATGGAGTGTATAACTTAAATCCTAAGTGTTAAACCTTTAATTTGTTTAAACCTCTTAATCAATCCATCTTAATAAACACTAAGACATTAACTTGTAACTTGGGCCTTACATTAGGGTTCCAATTATTCCTTCATGGTTAAGAAGGACTAACCCTAGTGTTTAATGGACAAGTCCCCCTCAAGTTGTCTTACAAACCATAAAACTCACTTCTTAATCTCACCCTTAATTAAAATCCATTTAATAAAGGCTTTGTTTTGTCATGAATTTAATCCCTAATCATGGATTAAGTTGAGGTATCTTCCTCAGCTTAAGTGTGCTCATCTATCATCCTTCTATTAGGATGGTGTAATGAGTTCACTAATCCCTGATTATGGCTTAAACTCATTACTTAACACTTAACAAAAACCCAAAAACATCTAAATAATCACAAGTAGGTTAATGATCTTAATCCTATATCATCATGGTAATTAATTTGATATGCTTATCTCATACTTAAGTAGGCTCATTATCCCTAATCAGGGAGGATATAATGAGTTTACAAACCTTTGATTTAGGCTTAAGCTCATTAACTTATGACAAACACCAAAAAAAATAAAAAACTGAAAGCATAAAAAACAAACAATAATCGTCTCCTTCGGGATTCTTTTCTCACCATCTTCACTCACAAACGAGAACTTGCTTCTTCCGTTTAATGCAAGACAGTTAGCACTCGAGCCAGACGAGTCATACACTTGAGCATAGACAAGCAAGCAGTTCATCAGTCAATTTATCTTTCAGTATCTTTGAGTCGAACTACGGTGTTCTGACTTCCTCATTGCACGCGAGGATACGTAGGCATAACTTAACAGTTATCGAACAAAAGTCTCTGTGTCTTTCCCCTCTTTCAGCATTCTCTTTTAAGCCTCATCCCTGAGCACTCACCTTTTGCACTGACACTTGTATATTCTTTTCCAGCTTTCGCACACAGATAGCACATACACTACCCCTTTAAACACAATCTTTTAAGCGTGGATCCCGTCGAGTACGACGGACAATCTGGGTGTTAATACCTTCCCAGGTTGTAACCAACCCCCTTTCTCAGTTTCTCTGGTTCGCAACCATCTTATCCATCTTTTTCTTAGCTTTATGCAGCATTACCTTTCCTTCGGGATAAAAATGCCTAGTTGGCGACTCTATTCATTTCACCTTCATTTCTCCTTTTGCTGACCGTTCGCGCTTATACCGGGATGCAAATCTTTGGGAGCGACAGCTTGGCAACTCTGCAGGGCTTCTGGTTCTTTTTGTGGGTTTCTCCTAGCGCTTGTTTGATTTGTGTTTACAAGGGTGTTATGTGATACTTGTGCTTATTTATTTGCTTTATTTATTGCTTTCTGTACAGCTTTATTTATCGCTTTCATTTACAGTTTTTATACATTTCATACTATCATTATCATGTGCTGGATCTGTGTTTTCCTTGGTGGGTGGGGATCATTGAGTGATTAAGGTCCTATACCGGGGACCTGAGTGACACACAGGCTAGAGTGGCCTCATATTCTTTCCCATTCCATTTTGGTATGGTGCGGGAATATGAAACACTGTATCTCCGGGTTAGAAGTGTTTACACTTCTCATAACTGATCCAAGTCTGAGGATCCTTGTTCTAGAACAATACATGTAAGGGGGTTGGGATGTTTACAGGTTTGAAGGAACCCTTGGCCTCATCATACCCTTTGTTACTAATGTTGTTTAAGGATGTATTTTTTGGACAGTTCTTGTGAAACCCTGGACTTGTGACTCTTTATTTGAGTCCCCCACCTGGTTACTGGTTTTCTAAGCCTTCATCCGGACTTATGAACACACGTGGACCCTATCAAGGTAGATAACAGATCCAACACTTGATCACAAACCCTTTGCATATCATTCTGCATACATCATTTTGCATCATTTAACATTTGCCTATTTGTTTTATAGGGTATCCACCTTCTTATCTTTGGTTTGGTTTTGACCTGTTCTGCTGCTCAGACTCTTTCAGTTATTTGCACCAGCATCTTCATCAGAGTTCCCTCTCCAGCACTTTCCTTAGTTTGTCTTCATCAGAGACTCTTTACCAACATTTTCACCAGAGATTCTTCCTAGTTCTCTCCATCAGTTGTCTTCATCAAAGACCCCTCTTTAGCATCTTCTCCAGTTATCTTCATCAGAGCTTCTCCTTAGTTTTCTTTACCAGCATCCATTGTCAGCATGGACACTTCCAAAAAGAGCAACATCACATATCATTTCTTCGAGCCTACTCTGACAGGCATCAGACAGATCCAGTCTCTCATCACTCCTGATCATGTCCCATTATTCAGGGAACATTATGGAGGCATTTTGGACATGATCATGGACCTGGATGCATCCCAGAGGAGCATGATGCATACTTGCTTGCAGTTTTATGATCCTCCTCTCAGATGTTTTACCTTCCCTGATTTCCAGTTGGGACCTCTGCTAGAAGAATTTTCCATGTTGTTAGGAGTTCCTATCAGGAGAGGGATCCCTTTCAACCCTGAGATGGTTGCTCCCAGGAATGAAGACATAGCCAGGGCATTGCACTTGGAACTTTCCCTTATTGATCAAAGCATGACCACCAAGGCTAGGGTTCCAGGCCTTCACTTGGACTTCTTGATCTCCCAGGCCACCCTGCATGCTGCAGCAGGGAAGTGGGATGTTGTTTGTGCACTCTTAGCCCTTAGCATATATGGAATTATCCTATTTGCAGACGAGCCAAAGTTTGTAAGGAAGAATGCTATTCGCCTGTTCTTACTGAGGAACCCAGTGCCTACCTTGCTTGGAGACTTCTATTATTCAGTACACCAGAGGAATGAGAAGCAAAGAGGAAGACTGGTCAGATGCTGTACTCCCCTCTATTACTGTTGGTTGCTAAGACACATGCCAAAGTCAGACACTTTCCTGAACCCTCATCAGCCAAGAAACTGGGCTAAGAGATTGATTGCCCTGACATCAAAAGACATCAGATGGTGCACTCAGAGCACCAAGGGCAGAGACATCATTACTAGTTGTGGGCAATATCCTAATGTGCCTTTGATTGGAGTAAAAGATTGCATCAACTACAACCCTTTACTTTTTAAGAGACAATTAGGGTATGCTTTGGTTCATCCTCCAAGGGGACAAGATTTGACTGAGACCGTCTATTGTGAAATCCAGCACAACTCTGTTGTTGTCAGACAGGCAGCCTAGGTCTGGGACAACATCCAAACTAAGGGAACAGCCATCCTTGGCAAATGCAACAATATAGCTTCAGCACAGTATCTTGATTGGTCTCGTACCAGGGCACAAATCACCCGGATGCCATTCACTTTAGAAGATGTACCTGGACCTTCCACAGTACAACCTGCAGCTACTGTTAGTTTGGAAGAGTTTGAGAAGCTGAAGGAAAGGAATACTCATCTCTCTGAAGCCTTGAAGAAGACCCTCTGGGATAGGAATGACAGCCGTTTAGACAATGAGAGGTTAGAAAAGCTCCGGATTGAGCACTTGACCAAGATTGAGAAGACGGATGACTACATCAAAAAGGCTAGAGCAGGGGAGTTAGTACTGAAGAATTCTTGCAAGGAAGTAAAGACTCAAAAGGCTAGGGCAAAGCACTACTTAGAGGAGAGCCAGGCTAGGTGGATCAGGATCACTGAAGCCCGTGCACAAGAAGATCAAAGGACTCAAGCTAAGATAGAGTAGTTGGAGGCTAGTAAGAAGAAGAATCAGGAGGCATTATTAGCAGCACAAAAGGAGATCTCTGAGTTGAAACTCCGAGCGGGGTTGAAGAGGTCAATGGATCAGGATAAGCACAAGAGGTTTACCAGTGCCATTGCCACCAGGAACCTCCTCATCAGGACTATCACAGAGCACCCAGTAGGTCCGGTGACTGAGACCCTCCTGAAGGAAGTCAAAGAGGATAACTTTGGATTAGATGTTTGACTCTTTTTGCTTGTACTTTCTTTTTGTTTGTACTTTTTGATTTTGTTGTAGTATTTTGACCCACCATGGGGATGTTGTTGTAATCAAACTATGTACCTTCACTCTTTGTAATATATATGGTTTGTATTATTTTTGGTGGGCTTTATCTCTCTCTGCAACATCATTAGCATTTCCTCGAGGTCTGGAAAAGGTCAAAACCAAAGAACCAAACCGGATACCCTTGGAAGACAAATAGGCATCTTGCATTGCATACTAACATTTTTCTTTGTTTTATAGGTTTTGTTTTATTGTTGTTTCTCACTTTGTTGTGGTTTCAGGAAACATTAATCGCAGAAGAGTGTTCCCTGTCAACAGAATACACCGGTACCCGACAAGAAACAACCTTCCGGGAATACAAATGGACCAACTTCAACAAGACTTGACTGTAGTGAGGGCCAAGATGGCCAATGAAAGGGTTGAGATGAGAAATCAGATGACTCAGTTTATGACAGTGATGATTGGTCTAGCTCAGAGCCAAGAAAGACTAAGGGAGTTAGTTGAGCGACAAACTCCTGAGGAACACCATCCAGGTACAGGGGTACCAGTAACAACGATCACGTGCAGCCTCGCACTGATCCACCAGAGTTTGGACCGCATCTGAACCCAGAAATCAATGCCATAAGAAATACCCAGGGTAACACTACTGGAGGAAGAGTCTTGCAGGAGGATCCCCAAGAGGATAACTTCACTGTTGTAGGGGCTGAATACGAAGTTTACGACCGTCGGTTGGATGAAATTGCAGAGAAGCTAAGGTCTCTTGAATCCCAAAACTCTCTAGGTTTTGATGTCATGGACATGGGATTGGTGGAAGGGGTGAGGATTCCTCACAAGTTCAAACCCCCTTATTTTGAAAGATATAACGACACATCCTGCCCACGTACCCACCTTCAATCATTCTTGGGGAGATTGAAAGCTTACACCATGGACGAGAAGTTGTGGATGTTTTACTTCGAGGATAGCTTGACAGGGGCATCCCAGGAATGGTACTCCCACTTGACCAGAGCCACAGTAAGAAACTGGAAAGACTTGGCTGAAGCTTTCATCCGTCAGTATCAATATAATCTGGACATGGCTCCAAACAAGACCCTTTTGATGGGAATGTATCAGTCTTCCCATGAAAGCTTTAGAGAGTATGCCCAAAGGTGGAGGCAACTAGCTGCTGTAGTTCAGCCCCCAATGTCTGAAGGAGAGATGGCAGACATGTTCATGAATACTCTCCAGGGAACCTATATTGATAGATTGGCTTCATTTTCTTCCACCAGCTTTGCAGATGTGGTGATAGCTGGGGAAATAATAGAGAGCCTATTGAAGATGGGAAAGATCTCCGACAACGGTGCCAATTCAAGCAGTACAAGGAAGTCATTTGCGGGGGCCCGTAGATCTGGTGAGACAAACTATGTGCACATGGGAAGAGGGAGACCCCAATATCTGCCCAGATCAATTGTTGCAGTCACTATTCCCATTCCACCTCCTCAGTATACTCAACAACCACAGCACTTTCCTCAACAACCACAGTTTCCGCAACAGAGATCATACAACAATAATAACAACAATCAACCACAACGCCCTTTTCAACAACGGCCATCTCAGATCAACAGGGTGATTGACCCCATTCCAATTCCATATGCTACATTACTGCCACAACTCCTAAAGCTCAATCTTGTTAAGTTGAGGACATTGGCTCCACCTGATCCTCAAAACCTTCCAAGAAACTACGATGTCAACGCTAGGTGTGCTTTTCATTCTAATGCACCTGGTCACTCTACAGAAAAATGCAGAGCTCTGCATATGAAGGTCCAGGATCTGGTAGATTCAAAGACCCTGAACTTTGCACCACCTCCCAATGTCATGAAAAATCCTATGCCAAGCCACAGTGGGCCAAGGATTAATGCTATAGAGGAAGGCTCACCTATGAGTTTAATCGAAGACATTGCATGTATTCAGACACCTCTGGCAGAGGTTAAAGCCCGGCTTTGGAAATGCCAAGTGTTTCCAGGTTGCGAGGCCTGTTGTGAATCTTGCAAACTCTCTGAGAATGGGTGTGCAAGCTTGAGGAAGGGCATTAATGGCTTGATTAAAGAAGGCAATCTGCAAATTACAACAACCGCTTCTACAACACCAACAACTCTTTTGTCAACAACAAGTGAATCTTCTACAACTGCAACAACCATTGTTCCTACTGATTCATCTACAACTTCAGCAACCATATCTTCCATCGTTTCAATAAACAACAGTTCCATTTCATCTCCTTCTACAACTCCAGCAACCACCAACAATGATGTCTCCGCAGTTACTATCTATTATGACCCGACAACGGTCCCGAATTCCGGCAACTTTCAATAAACTCATCAACAGTTTCAATCAAGCTTCAATTCACCACCACCAACATCCACAGGAAGTCCTGTCACTATCTTCTATGACCCACATACGATTATGGTTCCAACTTCTGCTGCAGTAAGCCTAGTCACCATCACGGTGCCAAGGCCGATTCCATATGATAAAGACATTGTTGTACCATGGCATTATGGTGCTGACCTTTACTGCAATGGGAAAAAAGTCCTTCTTGATTCTTAAATTCATACCCCTCAAGTGGATAATGTCGGGGGAGGCGGAGGCTTCACCCGAAGCGGACGTCTCTTTGCGTCGCAAGCTCCAAGAACCAATACTGAGGTAGAGATTGTTGCCAAAGCCAAAGGAAAAAGTGTGATACCTGAAGAATTTGCATCGAAAGAGACTCATAAATCATCCTTCGATCAGGATGTGGATGAATTTATGAGGATAATTAAAAGAAGTGACTACAAAGTTGTGGATCAGCTCCACCAGACCCTTTCTAAGATCTCCATATTATCCCTGCTGTTGTGTTCTAAAGCTCATCGGGATGCACTACTCAAAGTTCTGCATGCTGCCTACGTGCCAGAAGAGATCACAGTGAATCAGCTTGAGACAGTGGTGTCTAATGTCAATACTAGCCATGGGTTAGGTTTCACTGATGTTGATTTGACAACAGAAGGACGTCACCACAACAAAGCTTTGCACATAACCCTGGAGTGCAAAGGAGTTGTACTATCTCATGTTCTTGTAGACACTGGGTCCTCACTCAATGTCTTACCCAAGAAAGCTCTTGTCAAGCTCGAATATGATGGTATAGCTCTCCGACCAAGCAATCTTGTGGTCAGAGCTTTTGATGGCTCCAAGAGGTCTGTTCTTGGAGAGGTGGAGCTACCAGTGATAATCGGTCCGCAAGTCTTCAAGACTACTTTCTACGTGATGGACATTCAGCCGACCTACAACTATTTGTTGGGTCGACCATGGATTCACGCCGCTGGCGCAGTTACGTCGACCCTTCACCAGAAATTGAAATATGAGTGGGAAGGGCAGATTATCACCATCTGTGGTGAAGAGGACATATTTGTTAGCCATCTGGCTACATACAAGTATATTGAGATGGATGGTGAAATCCATGAAACTATGAGCCAAGGGTTCGAGGCCCTGAATGTCAATGAGGCGACAACTGAAGTATTTGCTGCATCCCAGGAGGATAGGATGGGTACTTCAATTGTCTCCTATCAGCAAGCCCGAAAGGTTGTTGTAGATGGAAATGCCCAAGGTTGGGGCAAGCTGCTGCTAGTGGAGAAGAAGGAGGACAAATTCGGTTTGGGTTACAAACCATTCCGACAAGATCAATCGGAGGCTGCTAAAGAGCCCAAGTTCGTCAGTGGGGGGATGCTCACCCCAGATGTTGTTAACAACATGGAAGACGAGGCGGAAAGCGACCTCAACCTGGAGAGCTGGATACATCCAAGGATCCCGGGGCACCAAGTCCTTAACTGGTCTTCCCAGGAAATTATAAGGGTTACTCCTGCAGAGTAATTATTATTTCCTGCCTTATTTTAGCATGCATCAAGTCCTACATCTTGCCCAAGGTGTCAGGACGCATTTTGTAATAGGGCCATATTGTAATTTTGTGCAAATGGATTAATCAATGAATATCGGACAACTTTTGTAAACGAGTCTCTTTTTTCGCTCACTGTCTTTTCATTTTTCACTTTTGTACAAAACAATAAAATGCCAATGTTTTCAAAATAAATAACTTCATTTTTCACTTTTTCTAAACAAGATTAAAAATTGATCACTAAAACGAACCAATCTCAATCCTTGCAGAGATTATCCTCCAGATTGCACCGACAACAGTACTGTTATGACCTTGTATGACTTCGGCAATCCAATTAATCAAGCTGATGAAGGGGTTGAAGAAGACTATGAGTTACCTGAAGAGTTAGCCAGGTTGTTGAGGCAGGAAGAGAAAGTGATCACTCCTCATCAGGAGGAGGTTGAAACAGTGAATCTTGGTACCGAAGAAGATTTGAAAGAAGTGAAGATTGGGGCCAATCTGCAGGCTTCAGTAAAAGAACAGCTCATTGATATGCTTCGAGAATACGTCGACGTCTTTGCTTTGTCTTATCAAGATATGTCAGGTCTTGACATTGACATTGTTATGCACAAGCTTCCTTTGAAGGAAGATTGTCCTCCAGTGAAGCAAAAGCTACGCCGTAGTCGCTCGGATATGGCCATGAAGATTAAAGAAGAGGTACAAAAACAGTGGGACGCCGGTTTCCTTGCTGTAACTAGTTACCCGCCGTGGGTCGCTAACATTGTACTAGTGCCTAAAAAGGATGGCAAAGTACGGATGTGTGTGGATTACCGGGATCTGAACAGAGCCAGCCCGAAGGATGATTTCCCATTACCTCACATTGATGTATTGGTCGATAACACAGTGCAGTTCTCGGTGTTTTCCTTCATGGATAGATTTTCTAGGTATAATCAGATCAAGATGTCACCCAAAGACATGGAGAAAACAACATTCATCACACCTTGGGGCACATTTTGTTACAAGGTAATGTCGTTTGGATTGAAGAACGCCGGTGCCACTTATCAACGGGCTATGGTAACATTATTCCACGACATGATCCACAAAGAAATTGAATGCTACGTGGATGACATGATTGCCAAGTCCCTCACCGAAGAAGATCATCTGGTAAATCTTCTGAAGTTGTTCAAGCATCTGAGAAAGTATCAGTTGAAGCTAAACCCCAACAAGTGCACATTCGGGGTGCGTTCTGGTAAGTTGCTGGGATTCATCGTAAGTGAAAAGGGAATTGAAGTTGATCCTGACAAAGTCAAAGCCATTCAGGAGATGCCTGCACCTAGGACTGAAAACGAAGTTAGGGGGTTCTTGGGTAGATTGAACTACATCTCAAGGTTCATATCTCACCTCACTGCAACCTGTGAGCCCCTGTTCAAGTTGTTAAGGAAGGAACAAACGGTCAGGTGGAACGAAGATTGTCAGAAGGCTTTTGACAAAATAAAGGAGTACCTGCAAAAACCTCTAATTCTTATGCCTCCAGTTGAAGGAAGACCTCTAATAATGTACCTGACAGTATTAGAAGGATCAATGGGGTGTGTGTTGGGCCAGCATGACGAGTCTGGTCGAAAAGAGTATGCAATATACTACCTAAGCAAAAAGTTTACCGACTGTGAACAACGTTATTCACTGCTCGAGAAAACTTGTTGTGCTTTAGTGTGGGTTGCTCGCCGACTAAGACAGTATATGTTGACTCACACTAATTTGTTGATCTCAAAGATGGACCCCGTCAAGTACGTATTTGAGAAACCAGCACTTACCGGAAGGATCGCAAGATGGCAAATGATTCTGATAGAGTATGACATTCAGTATACATCTCAAAAGGCCATCAAGGGCATTGTATTATCTGACTATCTAGCTGAGCAACCCATTGATGATTATCAACCAATGAGATTCGAGTTCCCTGATGAAGACATCATGTCCCTAACATCAAAAGATCATGAAGAGCATGTTCACACTAAAGGGCCTGACCCAGAAGAAGAATGGACAATGATGTTTGATGGGGCTGTCAATATGAATGGTCGTGGAGTTGGTGCAGTGCTTATTACACCTAAATGAGTTCATATGCCTTTCTCGGCAAAACTCACCTTTGCATGCACTAACAACGAAGCTGAATACGAAGCTTGTATCATGGGTCTTAAGGAAGCCACTGACCTCAGGATCAAGACTTTGACTGTATTCGGAGATTCAACTCTGGTGATCAATCAGACCAACGACAAATGGTACACTCATCGGGAGCATCTGATTCCATACCGTGACTACACGAGGAGATTATTGACTTTCTTCATAACAGTCAAACTTGAGTATATCCCTCGAGACGAAAATCAGTTCGCAGATACTTTAGCTACCATTTCCTCCATGATCAAAGTTCAAACTGCCAACTATGTGCCTCGGATTTCGGTATCCAGACTAGACCGACCAGCATACATATTCTCCGTGGACATTGCTAAATATGACAAGCCTTGGTTCCATGACATCAAAAGCTTCTTAGAGGATCAAACATACCCACTTGCGGCATCACCCAATGATAAGAAGACATTAAGAAGGCTGGCTAGTAGTTTCTTCCTTAATGCTGACGGTTCATTGTACAACGAAACTTTGATATGGTTCTGCTCAGATGTGTTGACAAGAAAGAAGCAGACTTGCTGATGCACGAGGTGCATGAAGGATCTTTCGGTACCCATGTTGGAGGACATGCAATGGCTAAGAAATTACTAAGATCAGGTTACTACTGGATTACAATGGATGCAGACTGTTGTGCCTATGCCAGGAAGTGTCATAAATGCCAGATTTATGCAGACAAAGTGCATGTGCCTCCAAATCCTTTGAACGTAATGTCTTCACCATGGCCCTTTGCCATGTGGGGCATTGACATGATTGGAAAGATCGAACCGACTGCTTCAAATGGCCACAAATTCATCCTGGTAGCCATTTATTACTTCACCAAGTGGGTTGAAGCAGCTTCATATACAAACGTCACCAAACAAGTGGTAACCAGATTTCTGAAAAGAGACATCATCTGTCGATATGGAGTTCCCGAGCGGATCATTACTGATAATGGTTCTAATTTGAATAACAAAATGATGGCAGAACTGTGTCGGGACTTCAAAATCCAACATCACAACTCTTCTCCTTACAGGCCAAAGATGAACGGCGCTGTTGAGGCAGCTTACAAAAACATCATGAAGATTGTGCAAAAGATGGTGGTTACTTACAAAGATTGACATGAAATGCTACCATTTTCCTTGCATGGGTACCAAACCTCAATCAGAACGTCTACTGGGGCAACACCATATCAACTTGTGTACGATATGGAAGCAGTCCTACATGTTGAAGTTGAACTACCCTCCTTACGGGTACTGATGGATGTAAAACTGAATGAAGCAGAATGGGTCCGATCTCGGTACAATCAACTGAATCTGATCGAAGAAAAGAGATTAGCTGCAATATGTCATGGGCAGTTATATCAGAAGAGAATGAAGAAAGCCTTCGATCAGAAAGTCAGGCTTCGGGAATACCAAGTAGGAGATCTTGTGCTGAAAAGACTCCTTCCTCCTCATACAGACCACAGGGGCAAGTGGACTCCAAATTACGATGGTCCATTCATAGTAAAGAAAGTTTTCTCTGGCGGAGCACTGATGCTCACTACTATGGATGGTGAAGATTTCTTATCCCCTGTGAATTCAGACGTAGTTAAAAAATACTTCGCATAAAATGACCCGCTGGACATAAAAACAGAATGTAAGTCCAGGAAAAAATAGGGCATCCCGGCGAGTCAAAAACAGAATAAAAGACTCAGGCAAAAATAAGGGAAAAAATCAAAAAATGTACACCCGCTGAGTTGAAAAGCCGCATTGGATAGCTCAGGCAAAAATGGGTATCCCGGTGGATTGAAAACCCGAAAGGGCGATCCACGCAAAATTAGGGAATAAGCGAACAACTGCATTCTGAATTCGTCTGTATCACCCACAACGCAGCAAGCTTCGAAAGGATAAAGCATCAGTCAGAATCAACCTTCTTCAGAAAGCAAGATAAGAAGAGCGTCAAGGTCATACGGGTCATAGCAAAGGAAGCTCACCAGAGCGTCGTCAACATTGCCAGCACTTTTACTTTTTCCAATTTATAACAATCTCCTCATTCCAGGGGATCTGTTTCTTTGACTGTATCTGCCAAATCGGGGCACCCAGATTAATAAAATCAGAGTTTTCAGTCACACCTCTTCTTGCGCATTTCTGTTTCGTTTGCAAAATGTCCAATATCCATGATATAATATTTGCATAAAACAAATGAGCCATTCTTAATAAATGCTTGCAGGAAATAAATTTACTTCCAGGAATATCTAACTCCTATGACGGAATCCGGTAAGGGATACCTCGGGATACCTGTGCGCTTCTTTTATCTTAACATGTTGCAAGTATTCAATACGCAGCATGGGGAATGCCAAACATCACTTCCCCAGCATACCTCCTCCCTGAGCAGTATCGAAAATGCCTTTTCCCCAGCGGAGTTGTCAAAGCCTCCTCATCCTCAGCATAAGTCTATTCAACAGAAGCTTCCCCCAGCCGGGATCCCCACAGAGTTCTCTAGGAAGATCGTTCAGTGATCGTTTCTTCCCCAAACAGAGTGCCAAATCTCTCAAAGATAAAAAAGAGCTATCTCCCCGCAGAGTTCCAGTGTCTCCCCAGAAGAGCAATGCCTGAAACCCTTACACCACAAAGCGACAAAAGTTTCCTTCACCCCAGCTGGGTTCCTCCTTGTAGGATAGGTCTATCAATGATCTATTACCCCAAGCAGACCTATATATCCTAACAGATCTACCAGTGATCTCCCCCCCAGCTGGGATATCTCTCCAAGCGGATCAGCCAGAGATCTTTGCTTCAGCAGGATCCGAATCCCAGATCGGTTTCTCTTTGCATAATCATAGCATTCGCATCATTTTCCCCCACAGAGCGTAGCATTCCATCTAATATGGAGCATTACGGCAAAAATCAAACATTTTCATGATCACAAGTCAGGTTCGAGCCAGTCACCTACAAATACCCTCAGTATCTCATCAGCATTATATAAAGCTCACATCCCCTGCAAATAAACGTCAAAGTGTCCCCTTTGCACTCTCAAACAAAAGCACCTGTTTATAACATACTCTTTTCGACACCCGTCCGTGTCGTCCTATCCCTACAGGTCTCCCGAACACCTTTTACACTCTCACATACAAATATTTGTTCATAACTTATACATACTTGACACTCGTCCGTGTTATGCATTCCCCAGCAAGTTGAACACTCGTCCGTGTCTTGCTCATACTTCACCAACAAATAATCCTCACTCATACTTATACAGAAGTCTTTGATACTCGTCCGTATCTTGTTTCTATATTATTCCCCAAAGATTCGACACTCGTCCGTGTTCTTTGTTAACCAGGTGGTACTCATCCGTATCATCATCTCTGAACACGCGTCAGCGTTTGTTTCTACTGATACTCGTCCGTATCATGGTCCTAAGGATGCTCGTCCTCATATTTAATCTATACACAACATCAAAACACTTATACCTTTTATTTCGGAAAGCGAAAATACTCGTCTGTGTTTACCATTCCCCAGCAGAACAACTTTTCTCCTATCCGACATTCGTCCTATGTCGTGATACTTTCGGCAGCCGTACCCTGCCAGGTGATCGTCCTTCACCTTTGGATGACCGTCCCTCATCCTTTCCCCAGTGGAGTCTCCATTATTGGAACCCTTTTTCTATCCAGAATTCGTCCTATGCCGTGATAAAGAGAAGCCGTCCCCTGCTAGGTGATCGTCCTTCACCTCTTGATGATCGTCCTTCATCATGCTTATCTGATGGCCATCCCCATCGTTGACCTTTTCTATCCGACATTCTTCCTATGTTGTGATAAAGAGCAGCCGTCCCCTGCTAGGTGATCGTCCTTCACCTTTGATGACCGTCCCTCATCATTATTTCATTTATTCTTTGAACCGGTGGCCGTCCCCATCGTTGTTTACTTTACTTTGCAAACCTGATGGCCGTCCCCATCATTACCTCCTTTAATCCCCCAAAGAACCTTGTTACTTTGCTTGATAGTCGTCCCCATCATGATCTCCTTATTTCCCCAGCATGTCGGCATTCCCCGTCATTGCTTTATCCCCAGCAGTCGTCCTCTGCTCGATGGTCGTCCTCCATCGTTTTCATTTGATAAACCTGCCATACTACCTTTTACCATTTATATCCCTTTTCTTCTTCTCCCCAGTGAGTGCAAATTTCAGACTGTCTTTGGTATTCAACCACAAGTTATCTTGTTTGTCTGTTAAGTCAGGCGCTTACATCTTGCACAACTAACTCATGGTTGAATAGGGGCAGCTGTAAACACCCCAAATTTGCCCTCACTAATTTCATACCATTGGCTTGTGATCTTTCATGTTTACATTAGTATAAGCATATCATATCATATTGCATATTTGTTTCACTGCATAAGTTCAAGTTAATCTGCATCTAGGGTTTGTGATATGAGCAATCAAAGGATCCATCTGAGCCACTCCAAAGGCCTCCAAGTGTTCCAAGAGGGTCCATGTGTGTTCAATCATCATATCATGTCCCTCAAAGTTCAAAGAAGTCAAGAAATCACAAGAACTGGCAAGGCATGGAAGCAGAGCTAGGGTTTTCACTACACAGATGACCAAAATTAGGGTTTTGGTTTCAGAGGCCATAACTCCAAATTTTCTGGTCATTCTTGTTTCTAATGTTCTTAAAATGTTGTAAGGATCATGCATACCAATTTTGATGAATAAATTCAATGGGGAAGTCATCTGATCAATGGGTAACTTCTTGAGCAAGTCAGAGCAAAATCAGGGCATCTGAGGCCCTCAACAATGGAACCAAAGTGATATTTTCATCAAATTGAAGTTATATGATCTTTATTTGATCATTGAAGTGCTTTGAAGTTCACAAAATTGAAGAAATTTGAGCTAAACCAAAAGTTGCCAAAAATGGAAATGACTTGTAATGGAAACTTTCCATTTTGGGAAAGTTCTTCAACCTCCTCTTTCTCAACCAAAAATGCTTCAAATGAAATATTGTTGGTCATGAAAGTTGTAGATTGGATCATTCCCTTTTCAAAAAGTACAAGAACTTGATCTAATTCTTCCTAGAACTCAAGATATGGCTTTGCAAAGTTGGCAAAAATCACATAATTTTCACTTTCATACCAAAGAGGGATTTTTGCAATTTCACATGCCAAGCCATTTTGTGACCTCTAATCAACCTCTAAGCATCATAACAAGACAAAGCAACTTCCAAAGACCAGAATTGCCCAAAGAATCACTTGTTTTCATGCCTTGCATCACAAGATTTCTCAAAAGGGGAAAATTACATAACATTTGCAAAACCTATGAAATATTTCCCTCCAAGCCATCCAGCTGCATAATTTCAATCCCATGGCTCTCCTTGAACCAAGCTGAGGCCAGACATGCCCTTGAAGAACTCCTGCCATAGCCCATACCTCAAGTACACACAAATTGATTTTTTTTGCAACTTGCCCATACCAATCGCCATAGGCCACCACCCACTCTCTGGCCAATAGAGACTTGTTATGTGGACAAAAAGCAAGCCATTTCACATAACCTTGGAGCTCAGAACCATACACAAGCCAAGTTCACAAAAATCACCCTCAACCTTCATCTCTTCGAAACACACTACACAAGCCATAAAACTTCAAACAAATTACATAGATCAACTCACCATCATCCATAGATCATTTCCCAACCATTGCCAGGCCCTAAAAGTCAGCCAAACACAAACACGATTTTGGACCAGCTGAGTTGTTATCTCTCAAACCAAGCCATATAAACTCTTGCAAAGCTTCTCAACATCATCAAGGAGTTCATTGGGGTGGATTTGCACATGAGAAGAGGTCAGAAAGCTCCAAAAATGAAAGCTCCAGCTCAGGTATCCATCTTCAAACTTTTGTCTAGAAGCATGATTTTAAGTTCCTAGTTTGTTCTACATGTTATGCTGATCATCATGATATAATTTGTTTTGAAAATGAGTTGAAAACAAGCGTGTATTTAGCTTCTGAAACTTTGCCCGTGAAACATGTTCTTGTTTGATTCTCATGATTAATGCAAAATAAACTGATTTTGAGGGTTGGTTCATGCTTGGGGTGAGTTGGGGATCTGATTTGGAGCTTTAGAGCTCTTAAAATGGCCTGGGGAGAGAGTTGAGATAGGACCCCTGCCGGAGAAGACGACCAAAACACTGTTCCGGCCGTCTGAGGGGGATTAGGGCTAATCTCAGGTGATTAAGTTAGTTTGAATTTGGGTCGTTTGATGAGTGTTTGCCGCGCATTTTGAAGGGTTGGGATTAATCATTAAACCCTAAACATAATTAATTAGTTAAATTAGGTCAGATTAAAACGCATCCATTGGATTTCATTTAAGTGAGAAGATTAAGTCCTGGCCTTAGGATTTGAATACCTCAAGTCACGCTGACTTGCCATCTGGACCATTGAATCCCCCAACTTTAGATATCAGCCTCTCCTTTTGCATACTTTCATTTTTATTTTTATTTACTTTACATTTTATTTTACATATTTATTAAAATTAGTAAAAATCATTAAAAAATTCTGAAATGTTTTACCATGACTATTATTAATTTTCAGAAACCAAAAATATTTTTTATTTTTATTTTTTGCATAAAAATTGTATTTTTAAAATATTTAAATGTTTATTTTAATTAATTAATGGGAATTAATTAATTAAAATACCATTTAGGTTTCTAAAAATCACAAAAAAATTCACATTGCATCTTAAGACATTTAGAAACATTGTCAAACCATTCATACACATTTCTTTTTGGTTTTGAACATACTTTGATATTTTCTTTGAATTTAGGGTTCATAAAATTCCCCTTTTGGAACCCTAACTTCAAAAAATCTTTTCTGCCTAACCATGAAGGGTTTGATGATGATTCTTTTTGCATTGTTTTCCATATAACATGTAGTTTATAGGATATTTTTGGCATGAATTAATCTTACATTTTCAAATTGATTTTCATTTTTCCTTTTGAGGTACCCAAAAACCCTAGCAAACTTAGAAAAATCATAACTTTCTTTAGGTTAAGAGTTAGACCTTCTCCTTTGGGGTGTGATATCATATGGGGTTAGGGTTTGTTTGAGCTTATTTGTAAATTTTTATCATGTCATTTGCTTCTGTCTTTACCATATGCATCTCATGTTGCCTTAAAACCCTAATTTTTGCATCTCCATTTGCATTCATCTTGCATATGCCTCCATACATGAACTTGTCATGACATTTCATACATTCATATGTCATCTTAGACATCTTAGGACATGTTAGAACCATGCTTGATCATTTCTTCATTCATTTTCCATGACTTATATTCATTTCCATTCATTAACTTTCATGAACTTTCAAACTTCAAAGCATGCTTCCATTTGCATCTTATCTTTGTATGACCATTCATTGCACTTTATATGCCTTTTGCATAATATCATAGCATCATTTGCATCATGTGTATGCTTCTGATTTTGGTCTTTTCCTTTGCATATGTTTCATTCCATTTCATTTCTTTCCTTATGCATCTTGTGCTAACATTTTCAGGTGGTAAGTTAATTTGAGAAGTGAATTTGCCTTCACTTCTCATTTCTCTTCATCTCCTTCATATGTATATTTTATGAATTCTTTATTGTCTTTGAGTGGGCTTGCTCATTCATGTTCATCTCTCACTTTCTTTCTTTAAGTTACATATCTTCTTCAATGAAGTAAGTAACTTATTTCTTCTGCTTCTTCCTCCTTTCTTCTGCTTCTTCATTGGTGGCTTCTTTGAAGAACTTTCTCAAGCCTTACAAACCATAGGAACATCCAAGAATGATAATAATTAGGGTTGTGATTAGTCCCCCTTAGTTCTTACCTTTGTGTCTTCTTTGTGTCTCTCTTCTCATCCCATCATTAGAGACTAAACCTTTAAGGCTTTAGGACTTTGGAATTAGGGTTATGCCTGCATCCTTCTCTTAGGATAGAGTGTATAACTTTAATCCTAAGTGTTAAACCTTTAATTTGTTTAAACCTCTTAATCAATCCATCTTAATAAACACTAAGACATTAACTTGTTACTTGGGCCTTACATTAGGGTTCCAATTCTTCCTTCATGGTTAAGAAGGACTAACCCTAGTGTTTAATGGACAAGTCCCCCTCAAGTTGTCTTACAAATCATAAAACTCACTTCTTAATCTCACCCTTAATTAAAATCCATTTAATAAAGGCTTTGTTTTGTCATGAATTTAATCCCTAATCATGGATTAAGTTGAGGTATCTTCCTCAACTTAAGTGTGCTCATCTATCATCCTTCTATTAGGTTGGTGTAATGAGTTCACTAATCCCTTATTATGGCTTAAACTCATTACTTAACACTAAGAAAAAACCCAAAACATCTAAATAATCACAAGTAGGTTAATGATTTTAATCCTATATCATCATGGTAATTAAGTTGAGATGCTTATCTCATACTTAAGTAGGCTCATTATCCCTAATCAGGGAGGATATAATGAGTTTACAAACCTTTGATTTAGGCTTAATCTCATTAACTTATGACAAACACCAAAAACAATAAAAAACTGAAAGCATAAAAAACAAACAATAATCGTCTCCTTCGGGATTCTTTTCTCATTATCTTCACTCACAAACGAGAACTTGCTTCTTTCGTTTAATGCAAGACAATTAGCACTCGAGCCAGACGAGTTATACACTTGAGCATATACAAGCAAGCAGTTCATCAGTCAATTTATCTTTCAGTCTCTTTGAGTCGAACTACGGTGTTCTGACTTCCTCATTGCATGCGAGGATACGTAGGCATAACTTAACAGTTATCGAACAAAAGTCTCTGTGTCTTTCCCCTCTTTCAGCATTCTCTTTTAAGCCTCATCCCTGAGCACTCACCTTTTGCACTGACACTTGTATATTCTTTTCCAGCTTTCGCACACAGATAGCACATACACTACCCCTTTAAACACAATCTTTTAAGCGTGGATCCCGTCGAGTACGACGGACAATCTGGGTGCTAATACCTTCCCAGGTTGTAACCAACCCCCTTTCTCAGTTTCTCTGGTTCGCAACCGTCTTATCCATCTTTTTCTTAGGTTTATGCAGCATTACCTTTCCTTCGGGATAAAAATTCCTAGCTGGCGACTCTATTCATTTCACCTTCGTTTCTCATTTCGCCGACCGTTCGTGCTTATACCGGGATGCAAATCTTTGGGAGCGACAGATAGTTGAAACCTCACTAACTTTAGGACCACTTTGGCATGCTAATGTTAGGATTAGTCTTTCCCCATTTTAGACTTTTACCTTTTTTTGCTCCTTTGGTTTCTTTCTCTTCTCATCTCAAAAACAAAACCTAAAAAACACTAATAAAAAGAAGTGACTTCTTGTGTAATAGCCTTATTCCATGGGGGCATATGTATTCATTCCATCTTGGAATAGTGCATTTGTCTAGCATGATGCACAAGTCGGATCATGAAGTCATCTTCATCAAGCAAAAAAACCTTAAAAACAAACTTCTTCATTTTTAATCACTAAAACACCTAATAAATTCAACAAGTCAATGAATTTAGGCCATTGCCTTTGGAAACAAGTCTTGGATACGTTCTCCTTGCTTGGTGTGCTTGTTCTATTATTCCATCTTGGAATGTAGTACAAGTCCACATTCCATAGAAAAGAGCATGAGTTCATTCTCTTGTGCCACACAAATAAAAAAAAACTCTAAAAAACACAAACAAACAAATCGTTTTTCCTTCGGGAATTCTTTTCTCATCTCCTTCGCTCCGTCCACGAACTTGCTTCTTCTTGTCATTATGCAAGACGGTAACGCACTCGTCGTCCGAGCCTGCAACACCTGAGCATTGGCATAGGGAGTTCAAGCCTTAAGACACAAGCAATCTTTTCCACCCCTAGTTAGGGGAACTACGGCGACTCTGATCCTCATGTCCAGTGAGGTACGTAGGCAGCGGGGTAGGGCCCGTTCGAGCACACTCTTTTATTTTCCCTACATTTTCCCCCTTTCTTTTCTTTTCATTTCCAGTTTCAGTATTTCTTTTTGCAGCAGCTTTCATTTCTTCACCCTTTGAAACAGTTCTTTTGCAAGCGTGGATCCCGTCGGGTACGGCGGAAGATCTGGGGTGCTAATACCTTCCCAGGTCGTAACCAACTCCCGAACTCAGTCTCTTTGGTTCGCAGGACCTGTGTCCTTCCTTTTCTTTTCTTCTGGTTTGTGCAGCATTACCATTCCCGTTCCTTCGGGATAAAAATGTCTGGCTGGCGACTCTACCTCTTTCCGCGCCACTTTCGCGTTTGTACCAGGATGGAAATCCGGGGAGCGATAGTTGGCGACTCTGCTGGGGAGCGAACCCAGAATCTCTGGTTTCCCTGAGAATCAATCCTAATGCTTGCGTGTTTTTGTTTCGTTGGGTGCTATTTGTTTGCTGTTGCGTGGTTATTTTACTGTTGTTTATTTACAGTTTTATTTACAGCTTTATTTACAGTATTCAGTATTTATTTTCATGTATCATATTATACTGGACTGTCTGGCTGTGCTGGTTTCCTTTTTTCTGTGGGACTGGGAATTGTTACTGAGAGATGAGCTCGTAACCGGGGCTCGAGTGCACCATAGGACTTAGAGTGTACAATCACTTTGGCTTCATGGCATTTTGCTATATTGGTAGTAGTGAGTTCCACACCCAGACTTGTGACCGTCTTGGAAATGTATTATGCCAGAATCTTTCTGGGGTAATGCATAACCTTGATAGTTATGTGCATCTGGGGACCGATCATTGAGGACCTTTGTGGAAACATCCCTCTCCAGTGGTGACAGTGGCAGACCATATTCTGTGGCAAACCCATTCGCACCCGAGGGCCCACTTTGGGACTCGCATAGGACGGCCTGGTTCTTTTATAGGAACTCAGCCAAAGCATCTGGTCGTATGACGATAGTATTGTACCCTTCGGGATGAATGTACTATTGTTTCTCGATTCCAGCGCTTGAAGCTGGGAACTTATAAGGGATGCTTGTTTTTCTCGGACTCACGCTGAGGCCTCCCTGAGTAGTACATAATGCCAAACCGATTCCATCATTTGGTCATGAGCCATTTCTCGGAAATGGTGAAAGTATTATTGATATTCGGCTTTGAGAGTCTGTGATGTTTGACCCGGAGCACACCCGTGAGATTGGGAGGGGTTTACAAGTTTGCAGGAACCCTTGACCTCATCATACCTCATTGCTAGTACAGTTCTATAATTTGATAAGGCTACATGGATTTGGATCTTTGGTTTTGGGACTTATTTGAGACTGAACTCTTGTTCATGAGGCTTTATTCAGAGGATCTTGGTTCTTGGTCACTTGGGTCTTGTGCTCCATATCCAGACAGTCCCAGTGGTTAATCATGTGCCTGCATTGCATTTTCATCGCATCATACTTGCATTAACTGTTTGTGTTTCCATTACAGGTTATCCTTCATCTCTGTACCCGGTTCTGGTATTCATTGAAATTCTGTGATCAGATACGTGATGTCGAATGAGATGTTTAAACACTTGACAACTTGACCAAAACTTAAAGTGCAAGAAAATTAAACAACACAGGAAGTTGTTAACCCAGTTCAGTGTATAACCACACTTACATCTGGGGGCTACCAAGCCAGGAAGGAAATCCAATATAAGTAATATTAATTCTAGACTTAAACCACTCAGTTTAATCTTTCACTTAATATCTACCCAAGGCAATTTCTACCTAAGACACAACTTAGATATGAGTACCAACTCACTCCCCCTCAATCACACAGTGATATGTTTACAAGTTTAATAAAATTGAAGTCATACTTCAAACAAAACAGCTTGATCTTACTTCACAGTTTCAATCAAGACACAAATACACTTTTGCTTAAAAGCTCATAAAGTGGTACACATAAAAACAACCTGCTATTAAAACACAAAACACCCTATTTGGTCTTCTTAATTTCGTGCTCTATTCTGAGAGTTTCTGTTGCTTAAATAGGTGTTTGGATTTTGGGCTTTCTGTAGGTTTATCCAATCCTGATACGCATGCTGTCATCACCTTGAATTAGGGTTTGTTACTTCCTAGATTCTAGGTGATTCAGTTCTTCTGATTATGCTGAAGTCACATAAAAAACTCCCTACAGATGCGCCTTCTTCTGTTTCATCCATCCATAATTAATTCCAGATAACTTCCCTTAATTTACTCAGTTCTGTTAGTCATTAATTAATTCTGGTAGCAGGTTTGAGATGTCACAACATCTGGTGTGACATCCTGAAAACTGAACTTACTTCTTTTACTTATACAATGTCACAACATCTGGTGTGACATCCTGTAAACTGAACTTTCTTCATTAACAGATGCAATGTCACAACATCTGGTGTGACATCCTGAATTAAGTTCATTTACTTATATTTTGTTTGATAATGTCACAACATCTGGTGTGACATCCTGAACTAAATTCAACACTTCTTGTTGGTCAAAAATTCTGCCAATTCTAAACATCTACAAACTCCCCCTTTGGCTAATTTTTGGCTAACATACTTTTCTGGTTTATTAGAGTGCAGCAGGATTTCTTATATCAGAGTACAACATTTCTTTTCTGTTGAGTCATGTGAGAGTTTACTCCCCCTCAAACCTACATGTGCTCAGACTTGTTGCAACATAAATTTTTCACAGCTTTAGTTCAGAAGCAAACAGAAGTTTTTCATTAATCAGTAAGCTGCATCATACATTGTTCAGTTCTCTCTTCTCCCCCTTGTTAGACATAAATTTGGGGCCAAAGTTTTACAGAAGAATTACAAAAGCAAAAACAAAATACAATGTTGGAGCAGACATTACATATTCCTCACATACAAGTTTCACTCAGAATCCTCATATTCAGTGTCTTCCTCTTCTTCAGTTTCTTCATCAGAAGCAGCAGCTTTCTGAGCATTCTCTTCAATCTCCAACCTTTGGATAATCTCCTCAAGCTTCTGCTTCCTAGCATCCAGTTCTTTGCATGTGTTCTTCAGCTCAGCAATCAAGGCAGCTTTGGAGATTGGAGTCTTTGCCTTTGAAGATCCAGCAGATGTCCCAGAGGGAGCTTCAACATCAACTGTATGATGACTCAAGAACAGCTTGTAGTGGAAGGCCAGGGGACTCTCTCTTTTGCAGATTGAATCCTTCTCAATGAGGATACCCGGATACTGGCTGAGTATTATACCACACAGCAGAGAAGGGAAGGCAATAGGCAGCTTTGTTGCTGATGATCCAGCATGCTTCAATGTCTGATAAAAAATATAAGCCCCAAAATCCAGCTTTGTTTGGGTGCCCACAACATATATAAACCTGCCCAATCCAGTTGCTATTGAGGAGGTATGATTGGTAGGGACCCTGTTTGTAGTGCCAATCCTATGCAGCATTGCATACTTCCTTGTCAGCAAGCTAACAGAAAGCTTCCCCTTGACTGGCCAAGTCTTGACCTAATTAGAAGTGATGACCTTGCAAACCTGGTTATCAGTCTTCCCTAACTCATTAGGACCATCAGATTCTCTTCCTAGATAGTGGTTGATAACCCTAGGAGAGAATTCCACACATCTCCATCTGTTCACATATTTCCATCTGTTCACACTTGACACATGATGGAAAGAGATGTTGTCCAGAGGAGCTTCTGGAACAGCATAGGAGGATCTTGAGGGAGCTGATTTCTTCTTAGGTGGGGATGTTGGGACATCCTCTTCAACATCTGAATCTGGAGGGGTGACAGCTTTTCTTTTCTGTGTATTCACCTTGCTCCATTGTTTGGTAGGACCAAAAGCAACTTTAACTTTATCCTTCTTTGGAGTAGATTGCTTCTTCTCAGGAGTTGCATGTCCTGCAGTCTTCTTTTCCTTCCTAGTCCTAAGCCTTTTGGCTATGCTAGGGTTTACAGAAGCAATGATTTCTGTGTCAGAATCATGCTCTATGTTTACAGAGGCTTGATCTTTAGTGGAGGCCTTGTGCTGGTCCTCAGATGTTTCATCATCACCATCAGTGGATGCCTTTTGCTGGTTCTCAGATGTTTCTTCAGCATCATCAGTAGAGGCCTTTTGTTGATCCTCGGATGTTTCAACATCTATTGGGACATCCTGTTTAGCAGGAGTGTCCTCTTCAGCCTGATTTTGTTGTTCTTCTTGTGGAGCTGGCATGGTGTTCAAAGGAATAGAGATGCCACTCACAACTCTTTGCTCAGACAAAATCCTGTTCACCAGTTCCTTTATAGAGTCATCCACATATTCAGAAGCTTTTGGAGTAGTGTTTGAGGATGAAGGCATGCCTTTGGCTTTGCTGAATACAGGTTCCTTTGCCCTTCTTACAGTAGGGGTTCTTGGCTTTTGAGCAAGAGGAACACTTCCTCTGATTTCATCTATTGGAGTTGAATCCATAGGTACTACAGAGATGGGGGTTGCATGCACCACATCTTCTTGGTTGAGAATTTCTTCAGAAAGATTAGGGTTTTGATGTTGAGACATTTTCGAAAGAGGAGGATAAAGAGTTTAGGTTTGAATGATTCTGATGAGTTCTGAAAAAGAAGTTAGAGAATGCAATTCGTTTTGAGAGGATGATGAGAAGATGGATAGCTGAGACCAAGCTGATATTTTTATAAGTAGCCGTTACTTGGAGAAATTTTAGGAGTGGAATACCCAGAGTCCTTAACCAGACTGGTGTTGCCATCTGGTGATCATGCCACACAATGTCATATGACATGTTGGCACATCTCCATAACTGTTATATTTCACATAAACAGATTCCCAATTTACCCCTTAGGTTTTCAAATTGGGTAGCATCCAAAGCTTTAGTAAATATATCAGCCACTTGCAGATTTGTAGCTACATGTTCCAATGAGATCACTTTCTCTTCCACAAGATCTCTGATGAAATGATGCCTGATATCAATATGCTTGGTCCTGCTATGTTGAATAGGATTCTTTGATATATTAATAGCACTTAAGTTGTCACAGTACAATGTCATGACATCTTGTGGGACATTGTACTCAGTGAGCATTTGTTTCATCCAAACCAACTGTGAACAACTGCTTCCAGCTGCAATATATTTAGCTTCAGCAGTAGATAAGGATACACAATTTTGTTTCTTACTGAACCAAGAAATCAAATTGTTTCCTAGAAAGAAGCATCCTCCTGATGTGCTTTTTCTGTCATCAGCACTTCCAGCCCAATCAGCATCACAGAAGCCAGTGAGAATTGGTTTGCATCCATGAAAGTACATTATGCCATAGTCACAAGTACCATTGACATATTTCAGAATTCTCTTGACTTGATTTAGATGACTAACTTTTGGAGCAGCTTGATATCTTGCACATACACCTACTGCAAAGGCTATGTCTGGTCTGCTAGCAGTCAGATATAATAAGCTTCCAATCATACTTCTGTATAGGCTTTGGTCTACATTCTCACCCTTGTCATATTTAGTCAGCTTTAAGTGTGTGGGGGCAGGAGTTCTCTTATGAGTAGCATTGTCCATCCCAAATTTCTTGACAATGTTCTTAGCATACTTGCTTTGGGAAATGAACATGGAGTCCTCCATTTGCTTTATTTGCAGTCCAAGAAAGTAGGTTAGTTCTCCTACTAGACTCATCTCAAATTCAGATTCCATTTGAGTGATAAAATGTTTAACCATCCTGTCTGACATCCCACCAAAAACAATGTCATCTACATATATTTGAGCAATCATGACATTTCCTTCTTCATCTTTAACAAACAAGGTTTTGTCTATTCCACCTTTCCTGTACCCTTGCTTGATAAGAAAAGTAGTCAGCCTTTCATACCATGCTCTTGGAGCTTGCTTCAGTCCATAAAGAGCCTTCCTTAGTTTGTACACATGATTTGGACAGCTTGGATCAACAAATCCCTTAGGCTGTTCTACATATACCTCTTCATTAAGATATCCATTTAGAAAGGCACTTTTCACATCCATTTGAAATAGCTTGAACTTCAAGATACAAGCAATTCCCAAAAGTAGTCTGATTGATTCAAGCCTTGCTACTGGTGCAAAGGTTTCATCAAAGTCTACTCCCTCAATTTGTGTGTATCCTTGAGCTACAAGTCTAGCTTTGTTCTTTGTAACAACTCCCTGCTCATTTGACTTGTTCTTATACACCCATTTAGTGCCAATCACATTTATGTCATCAGGTCTAGGAACAAGATCCCACACTTCATTCCTTGTGAATTGACCTAATTCATCTTGCATAGCACAAATCCAGTACTCATCAGTAAGAGCTTCCTTGATGTTTTTAGGTTCTATTCTTGAGACAAAACAGGAACCTGAAATCACCTCTCTTGATCTAGTGCTTACACCTTTGTTGGGATCCCCAATTATCAAATCTTTGGGATGATCCTTCTGGATTCTGATGGAGGGAGGTTTTTTGGATTGTTCTGTCCTTGCATCAGTTTGAGTGGAGTCAGGATGATCACTCTTTTCTTCAGCTTCAGTTTGGCTATCAGCAGATGTTCCAACATCTTCTGTAACATCTGCAGGAGCATCATCAATTATTACATTTATGGACTCCATGATAACCTTGGTTCTAGAATTAAATACTCTATAGGCTCTGCTGTTTATAGAATATCCAAGGAAAATCCCTTCATCACTTTTAGGATCCATTTTTCTTCTTTGCTCTCTATCAGCCATAATATAACAATTACTTCCAAAAACATGGAAGTACTTAACTGTGGGTTTTCTGCCCTTCTAGACTTCATAGATTATGGACAAGGTTCCTTTCCTTAGAGTGACTCTATTATGAATGTAACAAGCTGTGTTCATAGCTTCAGCCCAGAAATACAATGGTAGCTTTTTAGCATGAATCATAGCTCTTGCTGATTCTTGGATGGTTCTATTCTTCCTCTCAACAATCCCATTCTGTTGAGGAGTGATTGGTGAAGAGTATTCATGATTGATTCCTTCCGAAGAACAGAAATCTAAGAATTTTTGGTTCTCAAACTCCTTTCCATGGTCACTTCTTATTCTGACCACACAGCTGGCTTTTTCTCTTTGTATTCTTTGGCATAAATCTTTGAATACATCAAATACATCAGACTTTTCTTTGATGAAATTTATCCATGTATACCTTGAAAAGTCATCAACCACCACATAGGCATACCTCTTACCACCAAGGCTCTCAACCTGCATGGGCCCCATAAGATCTATATGCAATAATTCCAAAACTTTGGAAGTTGTCAGATGTTGGAGCTTTGGATGGGACATCTTGGTTTGCTTGCCTATTTGACATTCACCACATATTTTGCCATCATTAATCTTCAGCTTAGGAATACCTCTCACAGCTTCCACATATATGATTTTCTTTATGCCTCTGAAATGAAGATGACCCAGTCTTTGGTGCCATATTTTCACTTCTTCTTCTTTGGCTAAAGAGCAAGTTGAAGTGAGACTGAAATCTTGAGGTTCCCACATGTAACAGTTGTCTTTAGATCTGGCTCCTCTCATGACAACCTTCTGTTCTTTATTAGACACTATGCATTCAGTTTTGGTAAAGTTTACACTGTAACCTTGATCACATAATTGACTTATGCTGATTAAGTTAGCAGTCAATCCTTTTACCAGCAGCACATCATCTAGTCTTGGTACATCTGGACAGTCCAAGGTCCCAACTCCCTTGATTTCACCTTTAGCTCCATCTCCAAATGTTACATATCTGGATGAATATGACTTTAAGTCTACTAGTAGATTCTTCAATCCAGTCATGTGTCTTGAACATCCACTGTCAAAGTACCAGTCTTCTTTAGCTGATACTCTTAGGGATGTATGAGCTATATATGCAACACCCTTCTTTGACCATTTGTATTGAGGTTTCTTTTGATACCTCTGCCCTGTGCAGTGTCCATTAGTAGAGCTCCAAGGTTGTTTGTTGAACTTGTTCTTGGGCATGTAGCTTTGATCAGCATGAGGACTAGCTTTAGGTACCCATACTTTCCTGATGACCTCTGTCTTCTGCTTAGGGGGTTGCTGATATCTTTGAGGTTGATGTCTATGCAGCACTTTCTTGGTAACCTCTATCTTCTGCTTAGGAGGTTGCTGATACATCTGATTTGGATATACATGCAACTTGTAGCAATGAGGTTTGATATGTCCAAACCTTCCACAATGATGACATCTCCATCTTTGATACTTCTTCTTCATTATGTTCTTTTCATGATGTTGAGACATCTGTTGGAACATTATGTTTGACTTTGTGTTCTTTTCATGATGTTGAAGCATCTGTTGGGACATCTTGTTTGACTGTATGGAATTTGAAGTAGTTTTGCTGGAGCTAGCTCCAACCTTATGAACTTTGTTAAATCCCAGTCCACTTCTATCCCCTGAATGCTTATTGTTGTTGAGAATAACATCCAATGTGCTTGAGCTACTGTTCAACATTCTAACAGATTTGGACATATGCTCCAACTTGGAGTTGAGAAGACTTACTTCACTTTTCAAGGTGTCAATGATCTCTAGATCACTTGTTTTTTCATCCTTTAGTGCCTCAATCTGCTTCTTTTGCTTTATACTCTCCATGCATATTTCAGTGCTCCTTTTAACTAGTTCTCTGTATGATTGCTCAAGCTCTTCAAAAGTAAGCTCCCCATCACTGGATTCACTTTCAGATTTACATAATCCAGCTAGAGCAGTGATATGCTTAGCTGATTCTTCTTCTGAATCACATCCTGAGTCTTCATCAGACCAGGTTACAGAGAGGCCTTTCTTTTGCCTTTTTAAATAAGTAGGACATTCATTTCTGATGTGTCCATATCCTTCACACCCATGGCATTTAATCCCTTTTTCTTGACTGGTCTTTTCATCATAATTTGACCTTCTATTAGCATCATAAGGTCTTTTGTTCTCAGAAGAGTTTGTGTATCTTCCACTTGGTCTGGACTTGTCTTCCATCTTTCTGAGAATCTTTTTGAATTGTCTTCCAAGCATAGCAATGTGTTCTGATAAATTTTCTTCAGGTTCTGATTCATTATTTTCTTCTTCTTTATCAGTATTTGACACCAAGGCTATGCTTTTGTTCTTCTTTACAATTGTGTCATTCATTCCCATCTCAAATGTTTGAAGGGAACTAATGAGCTCTTCAACTTTCATTGTGCATATGTCTTGAGCTTCTTCTATTGTTATGACCTTCATGTCAAATCTTTTTGGCAAAGATCTGAGAATCTTTCTTACAAGCTTTTCATCAGTCATCTTTTCTCCCAAAGCTCCAGAAGTATTGGCTATTTCTAAGATGTTCATGTAGAATTCATGAATTGTCTCATCTTCCTTCATTCTCAAGTTTTCAAACTTGGTGGTGAGAAGTTGAAGTCTTGACATCTTCACCTTTGATGTTCCTTCATGAGTTGTTTTGAGAGTGTCCCAAACATCTTTGGCCAGCTCACAGTGATGCACAAGTCTAAAGATGTTCCTATCAATGCCATTGAATAAAGCATTTAAGGCCTTGGAGTTGCCAAGTGCTGAATCTTCTTCCTCCTTACTCCATTCTTCTTCAGGTTTCAACACTTTTGCTCCATCTTTGGTGTCTTGGACAGGGTGCTCCCATCCATTGTTGACTGCTTTCCAGGCCCTATTGTCAAGTGATCTTAAGAATGCTACCATTCTTGGCTTCCAGTAGTCATAATTAGATCCATCCAATATAGGTGGTCTGTTTACAGATCCTACATCTCTGTCCATGTTTCCAGAATTTGCAGTCCCTAGATCTCACCCAGTTAAACAGGCAGGGTGCCTGCTATGATGCCAATTGAAATTCTGTGATCAGATACGTGATGTCGAATGAGATGTTTAAACACTTGACAACTTGACCAAAACTTAAAGTGCAAGAAAATTAAACAACACAGGAAGTTGTTAACCCAGTTCAGTGTATAACCACACTTACATCTGGGGGCTACCAAGCCAGGAAGGAAATCCAATATAAGTAATATTAATTCTAGACTTAAACCACTCAGTTTAATCTTTCACTTAATATCTACCCAAGGCAATTTCTACCTAAGACACAACTTAGATATGAGTACCAACTCACTCCCCCTCAATCACACAGTGATATGTTTACAAGTTTAATAAAATTGAAGTCATACTTCAAACAAAACAGCTTGATCTTACTTCACAGTTTCAATCAAGATACAAATACACTTTTGCTTAAAAGCTCATAAAGTAGTACACATAAAAACAACCTGCTATTAAAACACAAAACACCCTATTTGGTCTTCTTAATTTCGTGCTCTATTCTGAGAGTTTCTGTTGCTTAAATAGGTGTTTGGATTTTGGGCTTTCTGTAGGTTTATCCAATCCTGATACGCATGCTGTCATCACCTTGAATTAGGGTTTGTTACTTCCTAGATTCTAGGTGATTCAGTTCTTCTGATTATGCTGAAGTCACATAACAAAACTCCCTACAGATGCGCCTTCTTCTGTTTCATCCATGCATAATTAATTCCAGATAACTTCCCTTAATTTACTCAGTTCTGTTAGTCATTAATTAATTCTGGTAGCAGGTTTGAGATGTCACAACATCTGGTGTGACATCCTGAAAACTGAACTTACTTCTTTTACTTATACAATGTCACAACATCTGGTGTGACATCCTGTAAACTGAACTTTCTTCATTAACAGATGCAATGTCACAACATCTGGTGTGACATCTTGAATTAAGTTCATTTACTTATATTCTGTTTGATAATGTCACAACATCTGGTGTGACATCCTGAACTAAATTCAACACTTCTTGTTGGTCAAAAATTCTGCCAATTCTAAACATCTACATTCATTATTCCTCCAGATGACAGAAATCCGAGAGACACCCAGAAAAAGGAATGTTCATTATACTTTCCCGCAACCCGAAATCGAGAGTATTCAGAAACTGGTAGATTTGATAGGTGACAAGGTTTCATATGATTTCAGAAGCCGGTATGGGAAGATCTTGGGTTACATGAACAAACCTACTGTTGATCAGAGAGATAGTCTTCATTCTTTGTTGCAGTTTTATGACCCGCAGTTGAGAATTTTCGTGTTTGCTGACTTCGCCTTGGCTCCCACGATGGAGGAGATTTCTAACATCCTGAAGATTCCTATCAAGAATGGTGTTCCCTAATATGTTGCGGAGAGATTTCCCCCGTACAAGGACATTGCAGGTGCTTTCCATTTGAGTATGCTTCGAGTGAAGATGGAGTTAGAAGCCAGTAATGGAAAGGGATTCAATCTGGATTTTATTATCATAGAAGCCCATGTGTTTTCTTTGGGAGAGAAATGGTTAGAGTTCAGTGCGCTGTTAGCATTAATGGTCTATGGGATAAGTCTGTTCCCATGAGAGAAAGGATGGATAAGCTTGGAGGCTATCACCCTATTCATTAAAAGAAACCTGGTGCCTACATTGTTGGGAGACTTTTATTTCGGCGTCCATCACAGAAACAAGAAGAGAAAAGGGTACGTGAATTGTTGTGCTCCCGTGTTTGTTGAGTGGTTTGCTAAGAAACTTCCAAAGTCAGGACCGTTCAAAGATCTTAAGCAAGATTGGAAGTGGGCTAGAAGATTGATGGGGTTAACATCGGATGACATAGCCTGGGGATGTAGCAGAAATTTGGTAGGAAGGGAGTTTATTATCAGGTGTGGTGATTTTCCCTATGTGCCGCTGCTAGGCAGGAAAGAAGTGATAAGTCATAACCCTGTGTTGTCCAGAAAGCAATTTGGTTATCCGCTGAAGGATCCTCCATCAGATGAAGAAATAGCAAAGACTTTGTATTTTCTGGATGAAGGTAATGAGTAGTTGGTTATCCAAGCATCCCAGGCTTGGGAATCGAAGGTTATGGAGGGTAAGAAAGAATTCGAAAAGGTGGACCCTAAGACCTATCCCCCTTTTGCTGCTTGGATCCAAAGGAGGGTCGATACCTTTTTCTTGCCGTTTTCAGTGGAGGCTCCACTATATCCAAAAGAGGTACTGGTGCAAACCATTGTCTCTCTTGAAGATTATTAGAAGGTGGAAGCTCAGTTGCACGAGGTTCGGGTAGAGAATTCGGAAATGGCTAGTTTGTATCACCGTGCCAATCATGCTAAGCAAGAAGCGGAAGAGAAGCTACAGACGATGCAGGCTACCTTAGAAGCTAGAGAAAATGAGTTTGCCGGGAGGGAAGCTCATTTCCAGAGATTGGGTTTAACGGAGTCAAAGAAAGAAGTGGAGCATAAGAAGATTGTGAAGACTCTCAGAGAAGCTCGTCAATCCATTGCTTGGTTACAGGGCCAAAGAGAACAAGATCAGAAGAAATACAAAGAAAAGGAAGATTTCTTTGAAGTACAGATGGCATTCAAGAAAGAAGAGGTCGAACAAGCCCATAAGGTACGAAGGGAAAAGACTCAGCAATTGGAACAGAGCCAGCTAGCCTTGCAAGAAGCGATGAAGGAGATTGCAGATCTTAAGTTGAGAGCAGGCGTTAAGAAGAGCCGGACGGAGGTGGTGACTGCAGAAGAGGAGCCTGGGTTTTCCTTTTAGCTTAGATTTTTAGTTTATTGATATTTGTATTCAGACTACCTACAGACTTGTTGTGAGAGTCTTGCTTTATCTTTCTGTCTTTTGCATGGAATTGTAACCCTTTGAGGGAATGTTGTCTTTGTCTATGACTCTGATCACTGATAGTTTGTTCATGATATGCAATGTTTTTTCCCACCGTTTCTGAATGAGCAAAGTTGGTTGTCCTAAGCCACCAGGATCTGAATACTCCTCGAAAGAGTTTGAAAAAGTTAGTTTCCAGCAAAGTCATCTGGAGTATTTTCTGTCAAAATACCAGAATTGGGGCATGTTAGTGCCTAAACATGGAAGCATGAATAGTTACATTGCATGCATATAACTTGTTTGTTGTTTTGCAGGTATTTCTCCAGTGTTCTAACGTTCATGTCGCTTTCAGGCACTATAGCTAACGATGGAGTGAATAACTTGCAGATGGACGGGCATGATGAGCAATTCACTTTGATGGACGAGGCAGAAGGCCATGGGGTCGACATTGTCGCTCCCACCAAAATGAGGCTGAGTCAAATGGGGTACAGACGCGAACGGTCGGCGAAAGGGAGAGAACACACAGGGGTGAACTCAAAAGACAAGAGTCGCCAGCTAGGCATTTTTATCCCGAAGGAAAGGTAATGCTGCATAGACCTAGAAAGATATGGATAAGACGGTTGTGAACCAGAGAGACTGAGAAAGGGGGTTGGTTACAACCTGGGAAGGTATTAGCACCCAGATTGTCCGTCGTACTTGACGGGATCCATGCTTAAAAGATTTGTGTTTTAAGGGGGTAGTGTCAGTGCTATTTTGTGTATCAAAGCTGGAAAGAATGCAAGTGTCAGTGAAAAAGAAATGTGAGGTGGAATAAAGGAGTGTCAGTGTAAGAACAGGAGTATGAAGCTCGAGACTATGAGGCTTAAAGAAATAAAGCTGGAAGAGGTGGGAATATACAGAGACTTTTGTTCGATAACTGTTAAGTTATGCCTACGTATCCTCTCGTGCAATGAGGAAGTCAGAACACCGTAGTTCGACTCAAAGAGACTGGAAAATGAATTGACTGTGAACTGCTTACTTGTCTATGCTCAAGTGTATGACTCGTCTGGCTCGAGTGCAAACTGTCTTGCATTAGACGGAAGAAGCAAGTTCTCGTTTGTGAGTGAAGATGATGAGAAAAGAATCCTGGAGGAGACGATTATTGTTTGTTTTTGTGTTTTCAATCTTTTATTGCTTTTTTGTGTTTGTCATAAGTTAATGAGCTTAAGCCTAAACCAAGGGATAGTAAACTCATCATATCCTCCCTATGATTAGGGATAATGAGAATACCTTAAGTATGAGATAAACACCTCACACTTAATTACCATGATGGTGTATGATTTAATGGACTCATTACACCATCCTAATAGAAGGATAATAGATGAGAACATTTAAGCTGAGAAAGGCTCCTCAACTTAATCCATGATTAGGGATTAACCTCATGACAAAACAAAGCCGTTATTAAAGTGAATTTTAGTTAATGATAAGATTAAGAGGTGAGTTTTATGGTTGGTAAGACAACTTGAGGGGGACTTGTCCATTAACACTAGGGTTAGTCCTTCTTAACCAATTAAGGAAGAATTAGAACCCTAATGCAAGGCCCAAGTTACAAGCTTGATGTCTTGATGATTATTAAGTGAATTGATTAAAGGATTTAAACACATTTAGGGTTTAACACTTAGGATTAAAGTTATACACTCCATCCTAATAGAAGGATGCAGGCATAAGCTTAATCACAAAGCCTTAAAACCTTTAGGGTTTAGTCCTTGATTATGAGGTGAGAAGAGAAGACTCAAAGAAAACTCAAAGGCAAGAGTCTAAGGGGGACTAATCAAACCCTAATTATTATCATACTTGGAGAGCCTAGGGTTAGTTAGGCTTAAGAGAGAAAGAATCTTCAAAGAGCCACCAAGGAGAGAAGCAGATGAAAGGAGAAAGAAGCAGAGAGAAGCAAGACAACTTGCTTCACTTAAGAAGACAAGTTGCTTGAAGAAAGAAAGTAGGAAAGAGCATGAATGAGCAAGCTCACTCAAAGACAAGATAAAATGCAGCAATGATGCAAGAGAGGGATGAGAAGAGATTGTGAGAAGTGAAGGCAAATTCACTTCTCAAAACAACTTACCACCTGAAAAGTTAGCAAAAGAAATGACATGCAATGAGAATGAGATGAAATGCCATGATGCAAACCAAAGTCAGAAGCATACACATGATGTTAATGATGCTAAGAGATGATGCAAACACATGACAAGAGATGAGAATGATCATACAAGCATAAGGATGCAAATGAGGCATGCTTTGAACCATAAGGATTCATGAATGTTTATGAAATGAAATGAACATATAACATGGCAAAGGAATGATGTAATGATCAAACATGATGCTAGTATGTCCTAAGATGTATTATATGTCATGAGGATGCACAAAATGTCATGGCAAGTTCTTGAATGCAAGCAAATGGAAAATGGATACAAGAGAAGGCACAAATTAGGGTTTATGAACAACATGCAACACAAAATTCAAAATCAGAAGCATAAGGCATGATAAAAAAATTGAAAATGGGATCAAAGGAACCCTAAACCTACACAAGTTCACTGCCCAAAAGAGGAGACCTAAATCTAAACCTAATGGAAGTTGTGATCTTTCTAAGTTAACTAGGGTTTCAAGGCACCTCAAAAGGAAAAATGCACATTAAATTGAAAATGGAAGATAAATGCAAACCAATTTTACCCTAGAAACTATATGATATGAAGGATGCAATTCAAGAAGAACCATCATGAAACTCTTCATGGTTAGGCAGAATGGATTTTTTCAAGTTAGGATCAAAATATTGCCTTTAAACAAATTTAATTCCAATAAAAATTTTCAAAATGCATCAAGGACCAAAAAGAAATTTGTTTTGAGAGTTTGATAATGTTTCTAAATGTTTTAAAATGCAATGTGAATTTTTTTGTGATTTTTAAATACCTAAATGCATTTTTAATTAATTAATTTCCATTAACTAATTAAAAATAAACATTTAAATGATTTAAAAATAATTTTTAATGCAAAAAATAAAAATAAAAATATTTTTGGGTTCTGAAAATTAATGAAATGTTTGACAAAAAGTTTCAGAATTTTTTAATATGTTTTGCTATTTTTTAAAAATTCGTGAAAGTTAAATGAAAAGAAAATTAAATACAATTTAAATAAAATAAAGTAGGCTGATCCAAGAGCTGAGATTCAAATGGTTTTGGAGGGAGTTGACCCGCGCCAGATCCTAGGGGTGTAATTCAAACTGACCAAATTTAAAATTAAACATAATTAATTAATTTAATAAATCAGGATTAGGGTTTTAATGATGGATCTGGGCCACTCATTCGCGCGCGGGTCAACCAGGGTCAACAGGATCTATGGCTCACATTCAAACTGAGCCCTAATCACAGTTAAGGCATTAATGACTTTCAGGTGGCCGGAAATGACCTCCGGTCATCTTCTCCGGCCACACCCATCCCTGAAAATTGCTATCTCTCTCCCCAAGCTTCTAAAACCTAATCTCTCTGCCCAGAATCCATCCCCACACATCACCCAACAAGAAACACCCACTAAAACAAATTTATTTCACATATTCAAGCTGAATCGAAGCAAATTAGTTCTAGGTCAAGAAATTTCAGAGAGCTCATACATGCTTAATACTTGACTATTTTCAAAACCAAACACATCAGCATTATCAGTGAATCATGGAGAATCAATTAGTAACTTAAAAACACGTTTCTGGAAAAATTGTTCTTGAGCTCACCTGAACTGGAGCTTTGAACTTTGGAGCTTTCTGGCTGCTTCTTTGGTCCAAGATGCCTTTAATGAACCTCCTGAGAAGTTTGCAATGCTTGTTTGGAATTTCTTATGGCTGGTTTAAGAGATTGATGAAGTTCTGACCAAGGGGAGTGAAAAATCGTATTTCTGTTTGGGAGGGTTTCAGGATCAAATGATGGTTGGGAAATGATCAGAGGATCATGGTGAGTGATTCTATGAAGTTTGTTTTGAGGTTTGTGGCTTGTGTATTGAGATTCGAAGAAAAATGCATAAAGAGGGATTTTGGAGAATGCTGACTTGTGGGAGGTTTCAGCTTCCAAGATTATATGAAATGTGATCCATGAGGCATGTATGTGAAGCTGTGATTGGTCAGAGTAGTTGGTGTGGCTCAGTTTGATTGGTATGGGCAAAATGCAAAAAGTAAAGTCTATGCGTCCTTTGAGGTATGGGCTGTTTTAGGGCCAGAGCAAGGGCATGTCTGCTGCAGCTTGATTCAAGGATGACCATGGAAATGGGATTGAGGCAGATCAGCAAGTGGATCAAAGCTTATGTGTGGTTTTGCAATTTTGTGAACTTTGGCCCTTTTGAAGTTTCTTAATGCACAAGTCATGAAACTTGTGAGTTCTTTGGTGCATTCTGAATTTTAGGTCATGGTTTATGTTTGTGCAATGGTTAGAAGTCAATTAGAGGTTATATAAAGGCTTGGCATGTGAATTTGCAAGTTTCCCTCTTTGTGCAAAAGTGAAAATTTCATGATTTTTCCCAACTTTGACAAGCCATAACTTTTGATCCAAAATGAATTAGAATGAGTTCTTGTAATTTTTGAAAATGGGAGGATCCATTCTACAACTTTCATGACCAAAGTTCTTTCATTTGAAGCTTTTTTGAATCAAAAAGAGGAGGTTGAAAAACTTTCCCAAAAGGGCAAGTTTTCATTACAAGTCACTTTCCCAAAAAGGCAACTTTGCAAATGGCTTGAAATTCTTCAATTTTATGAACTTCTAACATCTTCTATGATCAAATAAAGATCATACACATTTGTCGCTCCCACCGAATGACACACAAAGGGTCAGAAGGGGTACAGACGCGAACGGTCGGCGAAAGAGGAGATGAGAACACACAGGAGTGAACTCAAGAGAAAGAAAGAGTCGCCAGCTAGGCATTTTTATCCCGAAGGAAAGGTAATGCTGCATAAACCTAAGAAAAGATATGGATAAGACGGTTGCGAACCAGAGAGACTGAGAAAGGGGGTTGGTTACAACCTGGGAAGGTATTAGCACCCAGATTGTCCGTCGTACTCGACGGGATCCACGCTTAAAAGATTTGTGTTTTAAAGGGGTAGTGTCAGTGCAATTTGTGTGCAAAAGAGCTGGAAAAGGATGTACAGGTGTCAGTGTAAAAGAAGTGTGAAGTGCATAAGTTAAGTGTCAGTGTAAGAACAGGAATGAAATGCTCATGACTATGAGGCTTAAAGAATAATGCTGGAAAGAGGGGGAATATACAGAGACTTTTGTTCGATAACTGTTAAGTTATGCCTACGTATCCTCTCGTGCAATGAGGAAGTCAGAACACCGTAGTTCGACCCAAAGAGACTGAAAGGTAAATTGACTTATGAACTGCTTGCTTGTCTATGCTCAAGTGTATGACCTGTCTGGCTCAGGTGCAAACTGTCTTGCATTAGACGGAAGAAGCAAGTTCTCGTCTGTGAGTGAATGAGATGAGAAAAGAATCCCGGAGGAGACGATTATTGTTTGTTTTTGAGTTTTTAGTCTTTTATTGCTTTTTTGAAGTTTTTCATAAGTTAATGAACTTAAGCCTAAACCAATGGGTTAGCAAACTCATCACATCTTCCCTCTGATTAGGGGTAATGAGAATACCTTAAGTGTGAAGTCAGCTTCTCACACTTAATCACCCTGATGTAGGATTAAGATCATTAACCTACTTGTGATTATTTAGATTTTTTTTTTGTTTTTGTTTAGTGTTGAGTAATGAGATTAAGCCATAATCAGGGATTAAACAGACTCATTACACCATCCTAATAGAAGGATAATAGATGAGAATGTTTAAGCTGAGGAAAGCTCCTCAACTTAATCCATGATTAGAGATTAACCTCATGACAAAACAAAGCCTTTATTAAGTGGATTTTAGTTAATGGTATGATGAAGAAGTGATTTTTATGGTTTGTAAGACAACTTGAGGGGGACTTGTCCATTAACACTAGGGTTAGTCCTTCTTAACCAATTAAGGAAGAATTAGAACCCTAATGCAAGGCCCAAGTTACAAGCTTGATGTCTTGATGATTATTAAGTGAGTTGATTAAAGGATTTAAACACATTAAGGGTTTAACACTTAGGATTAAAGTTATACACTCCATCCTAATAGAAGGATGCAGGCATAAGCTTAATCACAAAGCCTTAAAACCTTTATGGTTTAGTCCCTGATTGTGAGATGAGAGGAGAAGACTCAAAGATGACACAAAGGTAAAATCTAAATGGGGGGACTAATCAAAACCCTAATTATTGTCATGCTTGGTTGTTCCTATGGTTAATGAGGTTTGCAAGAAAGATCTTCAAGGAACCACCAAGGAGGAAGCAAATGAAAGGAGCAAGAAGCAAAGAGAAGCAAAACAACTTGCTTCACTTAAGAAGACAAGTTGCTAAAAGAAATAAAGTAAGATGATCAAGAATGAGCAAGCTCAAACCCAAACACATACAAAAATGCAGCAATGATGCATAAAGGAGATGAAAAGAAATTGTGAGAAGTGAAGGCAAATTCACTTCTCAAAACAACTTACCACCTGAAAAGTTAGTAAAGAAATGAAATGCAATGCAAAATGAGATGAAATGTGATGATGCAAACCAAAACCAGAAGCATAAGTATGATGTTAATGATGCTAAGGGATGATACAAACATGAGGCAAGGCATGATAATGATCAAACAAGCATAAGGATGCAAATGAGGCATGCATTGAACCATGAATGTTCATGAAAAGTTATGAAATGAAAATGACATACAACATGGAAAATGAATGATGCAATGATCAAACATGATTCTAATATGTCCTAAGATGTATTATGAATCAAATGAATGCACAAAATGTCATGGCAAGTCATGGTATGCAAGCAAATGGAAGATGGATGCAAAGGAAAGCATGAATTAGGGTTATATGCAACATACAAAGCAAAAATCCAAAACCAGAAGCAAATGACATGATAAAAATTTGAAAATGCAATCAAAGGAACCCTAAACCTACACAAACTCACTGCCCAAAGGAGGGGATCCAACTCTTAACCTAGTGAGAGTTATGAATTTCCTAAGATTACTAGGGTTTTAAGGTACCTTGTCAAGAAAAATGCAAAACAAATTGAAAATGCAAGATCAATTCATGCCAATTTTATCCTATAAACTACATGATATGCAAGATGCAATGCAAAAAGAATCATTGTCCAACTCTCAATGGTTAGACAAAAATGAATTTTTGAAGTTTGTCACAAAATATTGCCTAAAAATGATTTTAATTCCATTGAAAATGATCAAAAGGGATCAAAAACAAAAAAGAAATTTGTTTTGAAAGTTGGACAATGTTTCTAAATGTTTTTGAATGCTACATGAATTTTTTTGTGATTTTTAAATACCTAAAAGTATTTTTAATTAATTAATTTCCATTAACTAATTAAAAATAAACTTTTAAATGTTTTAAAAATGATTTTTAATGCAAAAAATAAAAATGAAAATATTTTTGTGTTCTGAAAAATGATGAAAATCTTGACAAAAATTTTCATAATTTTTAAACATTTTTTGCTATTTTAAATTAAATGTGCAAGATAAATCAAATAAAATGAAAACTAAATTAATTTAAATGAAAAGTAATCAGATCCAAAGGCTTGGATTCGAATGGAACGCGCGGGAGCTGACTGGCGCGTGTTTGGATGGCTGGGATCAAACCTGGAAATTTGAATTTTCCTAATTATGTTTAAACTAATTAATCCAGAATTAGGGCTTAATCAAGGAATCTGGGCCGTTCATGGCGCGCGGGAAACTGGATCCAAGGGCCTACGTTCAAACTCACCTAAACCCTAACCCTAATTTAATCACTTTCAGATGACCGGAACAGTGGTTCCGGTCATCTTCTCCGGCGAGCACAAAACCTAATCTTCTTCTCTAGACAAAATCAAGAGCTCTAAAGCTCCAGATCACATCTCCTAATCACCCTGAACACGAATCAAGCATCAAAACAAATTTATATAACCTACAACTCAAGATATGGATCAAAACATAAAATCTGGAAAAGTTTCAGAGCTTCGATACAGGCTTATTTCTCAACCATTTCAAAAAGTAAAAACATCAGAGTGATCAGCAAGGCATGAGGAACAATCTAGGAACTTAAATTTTCATTTCTGGAAAAAAAAGTTTTTGAGGTACCTGAGCTTGAGCTTTCTCAGTTTGCAACTTTCTGGCCAGCTCCTTGCTTCCAATCACCTCCTATGATCCCTCTGAGAAGCTTGCAAGGCTTGGTTGGAGTTTAAAGTGGCTGGTTTAAGAGATGGAGCAGGTTCTGTTCAATGAAGGGAGGAAATCGTGTTTTGATTTCAGGGGGTTTTAGGGCAAAGTGAGGGCAGGAAAATGATCAGAAGAGTGTGCTGAGATGTTTTGTGAAGTTTGTTTGTGTGTTTGATGCTTGTGGAGTCAGTTTCGAATGGTTTTGCAAGTTGGAGGATTTTTGATAACTATGGCTTGGAGTGTGTTTCAGTATGAGTTGTGTGTTGTGTTAGGCTGCATTTGGTCCACTTATCACAACTAGAGAGGTCAGAGGAGTTGGTGTGGCACTGTGGGATTGGTATGGCTCAAGTTGCAAAAAGTCATGAAAGTTGTACTTGGAGGTACGGGCAAGTGGCAGGCTGAGATAGGGGCATGGCTATGCGCAGCAAGGATCAAGGAGTGTCATGAAATCAGATTTTGTGAGCTGTGGCAAGTGGATGAAGGGATTTGGATCATTTTGCAAATTGGCACAACTTTGCCCCTTTTGGAAATTCTTCAAGTTTAAGGAATGAAATGGAATAATTCAAAGTACCATTTTGATCCTTAGAGGTCCATTTGACATGTTATGAAGTGTTTGTGTACATTTGAAGTCTTTAGAATGCCTTATCAAACCATTATGCAAATTGCCTCTTTGGTGTAAAACATGAATTTATGTGATTTTTCCCAACTTTGACAAACCATAAATTTTGATCCAAAATGAATTAGAACAAGTTCTTGTAATTTTTGAAAAGGGAATGATCCATTCTACAACTTTCATGACCAAAGTTTTCCCATTTGAATCATTTTTGAATCAAAAAGCAAAGGTTGAAAAAGTTTCCCAAAATGGCAATTTTCCATTACAAGTCATTTTCCCAAAAAGTCAACTTTGCAAATGGCTTGAAATTCTTCAATTTTGTGAACTTCTAACATCTTCTATGATCAAATAAAGATAATACACCATCAAAATGATGAAGAACACCCTTTGGTTGGGTCATTGGGGGCCTCAGATGCCCTGATCTTGCTCAAAAAGTCAACTCTTGATTAGATGCCTTCCCCATGGAACTTCTTCATGAAAATTGATATGCATGATCCCTATAACATATAGAGACCAATAGAAACAATAATGACCAAAAAAATTGGAGTTATGGCCTCTGAAACCAAAACCCTAATTCTAGGTCATCTGTGCAGTTAAACCTGGCTCTGCTTCCATGCCATTCTCAGTTCTTGTGATTCTTTGACTTTCTTGACTTTGTGGGGATACAATATGATGCTTGAACATACATGGAACCCTTTTAAGTGATTGATGACCTTTGGAGTGGCTCAAATGGCTCTTGGATTGCTCAGATCACAAACCCTAGATGCAGATGACTTAGAAGCAATGCAATGAATCAAAAATGCAATATGAGATGCTATGATTTGAACTTATGCATATGAAATGATCACAAGCCATGGTGTGAATGGGTGAGGTCAAATTTGGGGTGTTTACAACATTCAAAATGATGGAGAACACCCTTTGGTTGGGTCATTGGGGGCCTCAGATGCCCTGATTTTACACTGACTTGCTCAAGAAGTCATCTCTTGATCAGATGCCTTCCCCATTGAATTTCTTCATGAAAATTGATATGCATGATCCTCATAACATATAGAGACCAATAGAAACAAGAATGACCAAAAAATTTGGAGTTATGGCTTCTGAAACCAAAACCCTAATTTTAGGTCATCTGTGTAGTTAAACCTAGCCCTGCTTCAATGCCTTTCTCAATTCTTGTGATTCTTTGGCTTCTTTGACCTTGAGAGGATATAATATGATGCTTGAACATACATGGACCCCTTTGAAATGATTGATGACCTTTGAAGGGGCTCAAATAGCTCTTGGATTGCTCAGGTCACAAACCCTGGATGCAGATGACTTAGGATCAATGCAGTGAATCAAAAATGTGGTATGAGATGCTATGATTGAATTTATGCAAATGAAAAGATCACAAGCCATGGTGTGAATGGGTGATGGCAAATTTGGGGTGTTTACAGCTGCCCCTATTCAAGAATGGGTTAGCTGTGCAGGATGTAAGCGACGACTTAACAGGCAAACAAGATAACTTGTGGTTGAATACCAAAGACAATCCAAAATTTGCACTCACAGAATGAAGAAGAAAAGGGATATAGATTGTGTCGCTCCCACTAAATGAAGCCGGGTCAAATAGGGTACAGACGCGAACGGTCGGCGAGAGGAACAATGAGAACACACAGCCGTGAACTCACTGGAGATGAATAGAGTCGCCAGCTAGGCATTTTTATCCCGGAGGAAAGGCAATGCTGCATAGACCTGGAAAGAGATGGATAAGACGGTTGCGAACCAGAGAGACTGAGAAAGGGGGTTGGTTACAACCTGGGAAGGTATTAGCACCCAGATTGTCCGCCGTACTCGACGGGATCCACGCTTAAAAGATTTGTGTTTAAAAGGGGTAGTGTCGGTGCAATTTGTGTGTAAGAGCTGGAAAAGGATGTACAGGTGTCAGTGTAAGAGAAGTGAAGTGTTTAAATGTACAGTGTCAGTGCAAGGATGAGAGTATGCTCAAGATTATGAGGCTAAAAGAATGATACTAGAAGGAGGGGGAATATACAGAGACTTTTGTTCGATAACTGTTAAGTTATGCCTACGTATCCTCTCGTGCAATGAGGAAGTCAGAACACCGTAGTTCGACCCAAAGAGACTGAAAGGTGAATTGACTTGTGAACTGCTTGCTTGCCTATGCTCAAGTGTATGACCTGTCTGGCTCAGGTGCTAACTGTCTTGCATTAGACGGAAGAAGCAAGTTCTCGTTTGTGAGTGAATGAGATGAGAAAAGAATCCCGGAGGAGACGATTATTGTTTGTTTTTGAGTTTTCAATCTTTTATTGCTTTTGAGAGTTTGTCATAAGTTAATGAGTTTAAGCCTAAACCAATGGGTTAGTAAACTCATCACATCTTCCCTCTGATTAGGGGTAATGAGAGTACCTTAAGTGTGAAGTCAGATTCTCACACTTAAACACCTTTGATGTAGGATTAAGATCATTAACCTACTTGTGATTATTTAGATGTTTTTGGTGTTTTTGTTTAGTGTTGAGTAATGAGGTTAAGCCATAATCAAGGATTAAACAGACTCATTACACCATCCTAATAGAAGGATAATAGATGAGAATGTTTAAGCTGAGGAAAGCTCCTCAACTTAATCCATGATTAGGGATTAAACTCATGACAAAACAAGCCTTTGATTAAGTGGGTTTTATTTAATGGTATGATTATGAAGTGGATTTTATGATTTGTAAGACAACTTGAGGGGGACTTGTCCATTAACACTAGGGTTAGTCCTTCTTAACCAATTAAGGAAGAATTAGAACCCTAATGCAAGGCCCAAGTTACAAGCGTGATGTCTTGATGATTATTAAGTGAATTGATTAATAGATTTAAACACATTAAGGGTTTAACACTTAGGATTAAAGTTATACACTCCATCCTAATAGAAGGATGCAGGCATAAGCTTAATCACAAAGCCTTAAAGCCTTTAGGGTTTAGTCCCTGATTATGAGATGAGAAGAGAAGACTCAAAAGAGACACAAAGGTAAAACTAAGGGGGGAGACTAATCAAAACCCTAATCATTGTCATGCTTGGTTGTTCCTAAGGTTTGTGAGGTTTACAAGAACAATCTTCAAAGGAACCACCAGGAAGCAGATGAAAGGATCAAGGGAAGCAAAGTGACTTGCTTCATTCAAGAAGTCAAGTCACTTGAAGAAAGAAAGTGGGAAGAAGAAGAATGAGCAAGCTCAAGCTCAAACACATATAAAAATGCAGCATGGAAGCAAGAGAGATGAAAAGAAAAGTTATGAGAAGTGAAGGCAAATTCACTTCTCAAAATCACTTACCACCTGAAAGGTTAGAAAAGAAATGCAATGCAATGCAAAATGGGATGAGATGACATGATGAGAAACAAAACCAGAAGCATTTACATGATGCTAATGATGCTATGAGATGCTACAAACATGAGGCAGCACATGGAAATGACTATACAAGTTCATGAATGCAAATGAAGCAAGTTAGGAAGCATGGACATACATGAAAAGTTATGAAGTGCACATGGCATACAACATGGCAAATACATGATGCAATGATCAAACATGCTTTTAATATGTCTTATGATGTCAAATGAATCAAATGGATGCTTGAAATGTCATGGCAAGTCATGTTATGCAGGAGAATGCAAGATGGATGCATATGGGAAGCCCAAACTAGGGTTTATGAACAATACATCAAACAAAAATCAAAATCAGAAGCAAACCCTAAGATAAAAAATTGAAAATGCCACTCAAAGGACCCCTAATCCTATACTAACCCAATGCCCAAAGGAGAAGTCTCAACTCCTAACCAAGTTCAAGTTATGGTTTTTCTAAGTTTGCTAGGGTTTTAGGGTTCCTAAACAAGAAAATTACTAAACAAATGGAGAATGAAAGATCAAATCATGGCCATTTAATCTTACAAACTACATGCTAAACACAATGCAATGCAAGAAGAATCAATGTCCAACTCTTCATGGATAGACAGAAATGATTTTTGGAACTTTGGATCAAATTAATGCATAAAAATGATTTTTATTCAATGAAAAATTCTCAAAATGCATCAAGATCAAAAAATAAATTTGGTTTGAAGGTTGGACAATGTTTCTAAATGTCTTAGAACATTTCATGAATTGTTTGGTGATTTTTAAATACCTAAAAGTATTTTTAATAAATTAATTTTCATTAATCAATTAAAAATAATCTTTTAAATATTTAAAAATACTTTTTTAATGAAAAAAATGAAAATAAAAATATTTTTGTGTTTTAAAAATTAATGAAACTCTTGACAAAAAGTTTCATAATTTTTAAAACAATTTTGCTATTTTAAATAAATTGTGCAAATTAAAAGAAAAGAAATGAAATAAAAAACAAAATGAACTGAAGTAAGCAGAAGGAGAGGCTGAGATTGATTCTGGGTTTCAAAAGGTTTGACTGGGCGCGCATCTGGACGGCCCAGATTCAAACTTCCCTAATTCTAATTAATTAATTAATTATTAATCCATAATTAAATCTTAATGAAATGATCCAGGCCCTCCAATTGCGCGCGGGAAACACAATCCACTGGCTCACATTCAAACCTGGTGCCCTAACCCTAATTAGAAGTTAATGACTTTCAGGTGGCCGGAGAAGACTTCCGGTCGTCTTCTCCGGCCAGCACCCTCCCTGAAAATTGCCAACTTTCACCCTAGCTCACTAAAACCTAATTTCTCTGCCCAGAATCCATCCCCAAACATCATAGAGTAAGAATCAACAGCCAAAACACATTTATTTTACATAATAAGGCTGAATCGAAGCAAAAGGGGTTTAGGTCAAAAAATTTCAGGAACACCATACATGCTCAAAGCTCAATGATTTTCGAAACCAAACATATCATCATGATCAGTGGAACATAGAGAACCATTTAAGAACTTAAAAACGAGCTCCTGGAAAAAATGTTCATGAAGCTCACCTGAACTGGAGCTTTGATCTCTGGCACTTTCTGGCTAGTTCTTTGGCTCAAACAGGTCCCAATGATCCCCCTTTGAAGCTTTGGATACTTGGTTGGAGTTTAAACAGCCTCTTGAGTGAGTTTGCAGAAGCTCTGACCAAGCGAGTGTGAAAATCGTGTTTGTGATATGGAGGGTCTCAGGCCAAAACAATGGTTGGTTTCTGGTCAGTGAAGCAAGGTGAGTTGATGTGTGGAATTTGTTTGAGTGTTTATGGCTTGTGGAAACATATTCGAAGGGTTTTTCTCTTGGGAGTGAAAATGGAGAAATGGTGTTCTTGCTTGGTTCAGGCCTAAGTCTTGCTGGTTTTGGCTTAATGAAGCAAGGTGAGTTGATCAGTGGAATTGTTTCTTGTGTTTGTGAGCTGTGGAGACAGATTCGAAGAGAAATGCAAAATGGGGTGAGTTTGTGTATGTCTTCCTAGGGCTTGTTTCAGGCTTGCTTCATGTATGAAATGGCTAGCATTTGCTTTGCATAAAAGACTCCTATTGGTCAGATGATGTGACCTGGCCTGCTGTGATTGGGATGTTCACTTTTGCAAAAAGTCCACTTTGTTGTAAGGAGGGCATGGGCTAAGTTCTAGCTTGGTACAAAAGGCATGGGCTGCGCAGCAAGGTGTGTGTGGAAGGCTAGCATGGTTCAGCATCCAATGTAGCAAGTGGTAGGAGGTGTCATGATGGTTTTGCAACTTGATCAACCTTGGTTCATATGAAACTATCTTGCCATACAAGCCATGAAATATGAGAAACTTTGGTTCAAATCTGATTTTTAGGTCACATGTAATGTTTGTGTAATGGTTTGATGTCAACTAGAAGTCACAAATGGCCTGGATACATGATTTTGCAAATTTTCCAATTGGTGCATATCTTGAAAATTAGTGATTTTTGCCAACTTTGTCACACCATAACTTTTGATCCAAAATGAATTAGGTCATGTTCTTGTACTTTTTGAAAAGGGAAAAATGTGTTCTACAACTTTCATGACCAAAGTTTTTTCATTTGAAGCATTTTTGGATCAAAAAGCAAGGTTTGAAAAGTGACCTAGATTGACAAATTCCTTAAAAGTCAACCATGCCCTAAAAAGTCAACTTTGCAAAAACTTCAAATTCTTGATTTTTGTGAACTTCAACCCTCTTCCATGATCAAATAAAGATCATATACACTCAAAATGATGAAGATCACCCCTTGGTTGGGTCATTGGGGGCCTCAGATGCCCTGATTTTACACTGACTTGTCTGAAAAGTCAACTCTTGATCAGATGACTTCCCCATGGAATTTCTTCATGAAAATTGATATGCACACTCCCTATACCATATAGAGACCAATGGAAACAAGAATGACCAAAAAATTTGGAGTTATGGCCTCTGAAACCAAAACCCTAATTTTAGGTCAACTGTGCAGTCAAACTTGGCTCTGCATCCATACCAATCCCAGTTCTTGTGATTCTTTTGCATTTTTGACTTTGAGAGGATGTAATATGATATAAGAACACTCATGGATCCCTTTGAAGTGATTGATGGCCTTTGGGAGTGGCTCAAGAGGCTCTTGGACTGCTCAGATCACAAACCCTAGGTGCAGATGACTTAGAAACTATGCAGTGAATCAAAAATGAGATATGAGATGATATGATTGTGTTTATGCATATGAAGTGATCACAAGCCATGGTGTGAATGGGTGAGGGAAAATTTGGGGTGTTTACAGCTGCCCCTATTCAAACATGAGTTAGCTGTGCAGGATGTAAGCGACGGCTTATCAGGCAAACAAGATAACTTGTGGTTGAATACCAAAGACAGTCCAAAATTTGCACTCACAGAATGAAGAAGAAAAGGGATATAGATTGTAAAAGAAAAATAAAGTATATTGTAAAGTGTGGGCGACGGAGGACGACCGTCGAGCAGAGGACGACTGTTGGGTAAATAGCAATGACGGGGACGGCCGACATGCTGGGGATAAAAGGTAAAGCCAAGACGGGGACGGCCGACTAGCTGGGAAAAATAAGATTATGATGGGGACGGCCATCAAGTTCGTAAAGCAAAGTAACCAACGATGGGGACGACCATCGGGCTAAAAAGGAAAGGGACCACGACGGGGACGGCCATCGGGTTAAAGAATAAATGAAATAAACAGATGATGAGGTACGGTCATCAAAGGTGAAGGACGATCACCTAGCAGGGGACGGCTGCTCTGTTGGGGTTAAGATGAGGGACGATCATCTTAAGCGGAGGACGACCACCTGGCAGGGTACGGCTGCCAAAAATATCAACGATGGGGACGGCCATCGGATAAAAGGTCAACGATGGGGACGGCCATCGGACGAGCATGATGGAGGACAACCATCAAGAGGTGGAGGACGACCACCTAGCAGGGGACGGCTGCTCTCGAGGTTTCTCATGACACAGGACGAGTGCCAGATAACCAAAAATCAACAATGGGGACGGCCATTGGATAAAATGATGAAGGACGATCATCAAGAGGTGGAGGACGACCACCTAGCAGGGGACGGCTGCTAAAAATCAACGATGGGGACGGCCATTGGATGAGCATGATGGAGGACGACCATCAAGAGGTGGAGGACGACCACCTAGCAGGGTACGGCTGCTCTCAGGGTTTACCATAACACAGGACGAGTGTCAGATAAAAAGGAAGATTTGCTTTGTTGGTGATCTACTGGGGAATAGTAAACACGGACAAGTGTTTACAACCAAGAGAAGAAAGCATAAGTGTTTAGGTGTTGTGTATAGATTAAAAATGCGGACGAGCATCCTTAAGACTACGATACGGACGAGTATCGGGTAGAAACAAACTGACACATGTTCATAGATGATGATACGGACGAGTATCAACGGGTTAACAAAGAACACGGACGAGTGTTGAATCTGAGGGGACTCCTGGGGAATAGTAGACACAGACGAGTATCTATATCCAAGAAGACAAAAGTGTTTGACACGGTGTATGGATTAAAGATACGGACGAGCATCCTTAAGACTATGATACGGACGAGTATCATGTAGAAACAAACATTTGATGCATATTCTGAGATGATGGTACGGACGAGTACCAACTGGTTAACAAAGAACAAGGACCAATGTTGAATCTGTGGGGATATAAATGGCATATACGAGATACGGACGAGTATCTGTATAAGTGTAACATGAGTAGTGAGTATGAGTTTTGTATGGATGAGTGTTTATCTGCTGGGGAGGGTGACACGGACGAGTGTCAAAAGGAGAAACGTATGATATCAACAAGTATATGGGCTGTAAAAGTGTAAGCGACTGCGCTGGGGATATGACACGGACGGGTGTCAAGGAATTGTATATACAAGTATAGGTGAGTGCAAAGAGGATGTCTTTGGCTTTCTACTGGGGTATGACACGGACGGGTGTCAGGACGTATCTGTAATACGGGTGATCTTGTTTGTAAAGGATATTCAGGCGACTTTACTGGGGAGTGATGACACGGACGGGTGTCAAAGGGAGTATATACTGGTGTTTATGAATCGTGAGGCAACTGCTTCTGCTGGGACTCTGGTGGGGATTTTTTCTGTATATTGATGAATGGTTATTATTCACAAGAGTCCGATTCACAACATGGCTTATGATTATGCTATGTGTTTGATTTTTGCCGTAATGCTCCGTATTAGATGGAATGCTACGCTTTGTGGGTGGATATGATGCGAATGCCATGGTTATGCAAAGATACCAAACCGGGATTCGGATCCCAATGCCGCGAAGATCACTGGTCGATCTATTTGAAGTGGACATCCCAGCCGGGGATGAGATCATTGGCAGATCTGATGATATGATATTTGCTCGGGGATATAGGTCACCGATTGACATATCCTTGTAATACAAGACCCAGCTGGGGTTTGTAGAAGCCTTCTGTACTCTGTTGTGACTCCTTCATGCGTTGTTCTTCTGAAAAGAGGCCGAGGATTCTGTGGGGAGATGGTTCCCTGACTTCTGCATTCTGCTGAGGAAGAATGATTGACACTACAGCTGGGGAAATTGACAAGTGGCAACTGGCTGGGGAAAGTTGTTGGCAACTCAGCTGGGGAGAAAACACCTCTGGTGCCAAGAGTGAGTGTTGATTTGCCAGCTTGCTGAGATGTAACTTGCATGCCCCAAGTTGCGTTCTGGATACCTGCAATCCTGCAAATATAAGGAAACGCACAAATGGTCCCGAGGTATCCTTTACTGGATTCCGCCATAGGAGTCAAGCACTTTCGAGAGTAAGTATATTCCCTGTAAGCATGTGTTTTTGAAGAAAAATATTTGTACTTATGCAATCAGTTTTTAGAGACATCAGACATCCTTTGCAAATAAAAATGTATAAGACGAGACATGACTGGAAAATCTGATTTTATTAATTCATGTGCCCTGAATTGGCAAGATACAGTCAAAGAAACAAATCTCCTAAAATGAAGAGACTGTTACAAATTGAGAAACAAAGTGCTGGCGATGTTGACGACGCTTTAAGGAGCTTCCTCTTCTGCTATGACTCGTATGACTTTTGACGTTCTTCTCGTCTTGCTTTCTGAAGAAGGCTGATTCTGATTGAAGCTTGATCCTTTCGAAGCTTAACAGGTTGTAGGCGATACAGACGAATTCAGAATGCAGTTGTTCGCTTATTCCCTTATTTTGCATGGATCGCCCTTTCGGGTTTTCAATCCATCGGGATACCCATTTTTTCCTGAGTTGTCCAATGCGGCTTTTCAACTCAGCGGGTGTACACATTTTTTATTTATTTTCCCTTACTTTTGCCCGAGTCTTTTATTCTGTTTTTGACTCGCCGGGATGCCCTATTTTTGCCTGGACTTACATTCTGTTTTTATGTCCAGCGGGTCATTTTTTATGCGAAGTATTTTTTAACTGCATCTGAATTCACAGGAGACGGGAAGTTTTCGCCATCCATGGTGCTGAGCATCAGTGCTCCACCGGAAAAAACTTTCTTTACCACGAATGGTCCTTCATAATTGGGAGTCCATTTGCCCCTGTGGTCTGTATGAGGAGGGAGAATTCTTTTCAGCACAAGATCTCCTACTTGGTACTCTCGGTGCCTGACTTTCTGATCGAAGGCCTTCTTCATTCTTTTCTGATACAGCTGCCCATGACAGATTGCAGCCAATCTTTTCTCTTCAATCACACTCAGTTGTTCGTATCGGGACCTAACCCACTCTGCTTCGTTCAGTTTAACATCCATCAGTACCCGTAGAGAGGGTAATTCAACTTCAACTGGTAGGACTGCCTCCATACCATACACAAGTTGATACGGTGTTGCCCCAGTGGATGTTCTGATTGACGTGTGGTACCCATGCAAGGCAAAAGGTAGCATTTCATGCCAGTCTTTGTAGGTGACTACCATCTTCTGCACAATCTTCTTGATATTCTTATTAGCTGCCTCAACAGCGCCGTTCATCTTTGGCCTGTAAGGAGAAGAATTGTGGTGTTGGATCTTGAAGTCCCGGCAAAGCTCTGCCATCATTTTGTTGTTCAAGTTGGAACCATTATCAGTAATGATTCGCTCGGGAACTCCATATCTACAGATGATATCTCTCTTCATAAATCTGGCTACCACTTGTCTTGTAACATTGGCATAGGAAGCTGCTTCGACCCACTTGGTGAAATAATCAATGGCAACCAGGATGAATCTGTGGCCGTTTGAAGCAGTCGGTTCAATCTTGCCGATCATATCAATGCCCCACATGGCAAAGGGCCATGGTGAAGACATCACGTTTAGAGGATTTGGAGGCACATGCACCTTATCTGCATAAATCTGGCATTTATGGCATTTTCTGGCGTAGGCGCAACAGTCGGCATCCATTGTGATCCAGTAATAACCTGATCTTAGCAGTTTCTTAGCCATGGCATGTCCTCCAGCATGGGTACCAAAGGATCCTTCGTGCACCTCGTGCATCAACAAGTCTGCTTCTGTCTCATCAACACATCTGAGGAGTACCATATCAAAGTTCCTTTTCTATAAAGACCCGTCAGTGTTCAGAAAGAAACTACCAGCAAGCCTTCTCAAAGTCTTCTTATCAATGGAAGATGTCCCAGGTGGGTATGTTTGATCCTCCAAGAAGCATTTAATGTCATGGAACCAAGGCTTATCATCTTTGACAACATCTGCTGCAAATACATATGCTGGTCTATCGAGTCTGGACACTGAAATCTGAGGTACAAAGTTGGCAACTTGAACTTTGATCATGGATGAAATGGTAGCAAGAGCATCTGCGAACTGATTCTCGTCCCGAGGGATATACTCAAGCTTGACTGTTGTGATGAAAGTCAATAACCTCCTTGTATAATCCCTGTAAGGTATCAGATGATCCTGGTGGGTGTACCATTTTCCGTTGGTTTGATTAACTACCAGAGCTGAATCTCCGAATACAGTCAATGTCTTGATCCTGAGGTCAATGGCTTCCTCAAGGCCCATAATGCAAGCTTCGTATTCAGCTTCGTTGTTAGTGCAGTTGAAAGTGAGTTTTGCCGAGAAAGGCATGTGAACTCCTTTAGGCGTAATGAGTATTGCACCAACACCACGACCATTCATATTAACAGCCCCATCAAACATCATAATCCATTCTTCTTCCGGGTCGGGCCCTTCAGTGTGAATAGGCTCTTCATGATCTTTTGATTTTATGAACATGATGTCTTCATCAGGAAAGTCAAATCTCATAGGCTGGTAGTCATCAATAGGTTGCTCAGCAAGATATTCAGATAGTACACTGCCCTTGATGGCTTTCTGAGAGGTGTACTGGATGTCGTATTCTGTGAGAATCATTTGCCATCTTGCAACCCGTCCGGTGAGAGCTGGCTTCTCAAATATGTACTTAACTGGGTCCATCTTTGAAATTAATAGAGTAGTGTGGGTCAACATATACTGTCTCAGTCGGCGAGCAGCCCACGCTAAAGCACAGCAAGTTTTCTCGAGCAGTGAATAACGTTGTTCACAGTCGGTAAACTTTTTGCTTAGGTAGTATATTGCATACTCTTTTCGACCAGACTCGTCATGCTGGCCCAGCACACACCCCATTGACTCTTCTAATACTGTCAAGTACATTATTAGAGGTCTTCCTTCAACTGGAGGCATAAGGATTGGAGGCTCTTGTAAGTACTCCTTGATCTTGTCAAAAGCCCTTTGGCAGTCTTCATTCCACCTGACCGTCTGTTCCTTTCTTAACAGCTTGAACAAAGGCTCACAGGTTGCTGTGAGGTGAGATATGAACCGTGAGATGTAGTTCAATCGACCTAAGAACCCTCGAACTTCTTTCTCTGTTTTCGGTGCAGGCATCTCTTGAATAGCTTTGACTTTATCAGGGTCAACTTCAATCCCTTTCTCGCTTACAATAAAGCCCAGCAACTTACCGGATCGCACCCCGAATGTGCACTTGTTGGGGTTCAGCTTCAATTGGTACTTCCTCAGACGCTTAAACAGCTTCAGCAGATTCACCAGGTGGTCTTCTTCAGTAAGGGACTTGGCAATCATGTCATCCACATAACATTCTATTTCTTTATGGATCATATCGTGGAATAATGTCACCATAGCCCGTTGATATGTTGCACCAGCATTCTTCAGTCCGAATGGCATCACTTTGTAACAGAACGTTCCCCAAGGTGTGATGAAGGTTGTCTTCTCCATGTCTTCAGGTGACATCTTGATCTGATTATATCCTGAAAATCCGTCCATGAAGGAGAATACCGAGAACTGAGCCGTGTTATCTACCAGTACATCAATGTGAGGTAATGGGAAATCATCTTTCGGGCTAGCTCTGTTCAGATCCCGATAGTCAACACACATTCTTACTTTGCCGTCTTTCTTAGGCACAGGCACTATATTAGCAACCCACGGTGGGTAGCTAGTCACAGCAAGGAACCCGGCGTCCCACTGCTTTTGTACCTCTTCTTTGATCTTCATTGCCATGTCTGGGCGAGTACGGCGCAACTTCTGTTTGACCGGTGGGCACTCTTCTCTCAAAGGCAGCTTGTGCACGACAATGTCGGTGTCCAACCCTGGCATATCTTGATACAACCAAGCAAACACATCCACATATTCTTGAAGCAGATCAATCAGTTGTCTCTTCACTGAGTCTTGCAGGCAGGCCCCGATTTTAACCTCTTTCACGTCTTCATCTGTACCAAGATTAATCACTTCAACCTCCTCCTGGTGAGGAGTAATAACCTTTTCCTCTTGTCTTAACAACCTGGCTAGCTCTTCAGGAAGCTCATATTCTTCTTCAACCCCTTCATCAGCTTGATTGATCGGATTGTCAAAGTCATACGAAGTCATAGCCGTGCTGTTGTCGGTGCTGTCAGGAAGGCACTCTCTGCAAGGGTTCAGTTTGTTCATTTTAGTGATTGATTTTAATCTTGTTTAAAAAAGGTGAAATGAAGTTATCATTTTGAAAACATCGCCATTTATTTTTTGTACAAAAAGAAAAATGGAAAAACAGTGAACGAAAAGGAAAAAGACTCATTTGCAAAAAGATGTCTGATATTTCATTGATTAATCTTGTTTGCACAAAAAGTACAGATGGCCCGATTACAAAATGAGTCTTGTCATCTTGGGCAAGATGCAAGACTTTGACGCATGCTATAAAAATACAGGAAATAATAATTACTCTGCATGAGTAACTCTTATAATTTCCTGGGAAGACCAGTTTGAGATACTGCTCCCCGGGATCTTTGGACGAATCCAATTCTCCAGATTGCGCTCCTCTTCCAGCTCGTCTTCCAAATTGTTGATAGCATCAGGGGTGAGCATCCCCCCACTGACAAAACCGGGCTTCTCAGAAGCCTTTGCTTGATGTTGTTGAGTTGGTCTGTAACCCAACCCAAATTTGTCTTTCTTCTCCTCCACAGATAAAACCTTGCCCCAGCCTTGGGCAGTTCCTTCCTCAACAACCTTCCGGGCTTGTTGATAAGATGACATGGAGATCCCAGATACAGCAGATGCTTCATTAACATTCAGGGCCTCAAACCCTTGGCTCATTGTTTCATGGATCTCCCCATCCATCTCAATATACTTATAAGTAGCCAGATGGCTAACAAATATATCCTCCTCCCCACAGATAGTAACAACTTGGCCTTCCCACTCAAATTTTAACTTCTGGTGAAGGGTAGACGTTACTGCGCCAGCGGCATGAATCCATGGTCTACCCAACAAACAGCTGTAGGCAGGCTGAATGTCCATCACATAGAAGATCGTTTTAAAGGTTTGTGGGCCAATTGTCACAGGTAGCTCAATTTCTCCCAGCACCGATCTCTTAGAACCATCAAAGGCTCTTACTACCAGGTTGCTGGGACGCAATGCTAATCCTTCATACTCTAGCTTCACCAGGGCCTTTTTCGGTAAGACATTAAGGGATGACCCTGTGTCTACCAGCACATGGGAAAGGACTGCACCTTTACATTCCATGGTGATGTGCAAGGCTTTTTATGGTTGCGGCCTTCCGTTGTCAAGTCAGTATTGGTGAACCCCAGCCCATTGCTAGCAGTAACATTTCCAACCACGGTTTCCAACTGATTGACAGTGATCTCTTCAGGCACGTAAGCTGCGTGCAAGACTTTGAGTAGTGCATTCCGATGGGCTTCGGAGCACATAAGCAATGATAGGATAGAGATCTTGGATGGCGTCTGGTGAAGCTGATCCACTATTTTGTAATCACTCTTTTTGATGATTCTCATGAACTCATCAACTTCTTGATCGAATGGTGTTTTCAAAGTTTCCTTAACTGTTTGATCTTCCTGCACCGGGCTCTTTCCTTTTGCCTTGGCAGCAGCTTCTGCTTCGGCAGTGGGTCTTTGAATTTGTGGCGCAAAGAGACGTCCGCTTCGAGTGAAGCCTTCGCCTCCTCCCACATTGTCTATCTGTGGTGCAGGTGTTGATGGTTCAAGGGTGATTTTCTTTCCTTCGCAGTATACGTCAGAGCCGTAGGGCCAAGGGATGGCCCTATTGCTTTCATAAGGTATGGGTCCAGGCACCGTGACAGTGACTGGACTGATGACAGCTGCAGAAGGGACTGTGATAGTTTGCGGATCATAATAAATTGTGACTGGTGCTCTGGTGGGAGCAGCACTTTCTGAGTTGTAGGCAGAGTTGTTTTCAGGATCATAAAATATTGTGACGGTTGAGACATCTTCAGAGTTCGTTGCTGGAGTTGTAGGAGACATTGTCGGAAGGATGGATGTTGTTGTTGTAGGAGATTCAAATTGGAGTGGTGCTGAAGTTGTAGAAGAAAAATTTGTTGATAACTGATCAGTTGAGATGATAGATGAAGTACTTGTTGATGAAGCCGAAGAATTGTCAGGAACAATGGTTGCTGCAGTTGTAGGAGATACCGGTACTGTTGCTGATGAGATTGCTGGATTTGTTGGAAATGATGTGGTGATCTGAAGTTGGCCACTCTGAATGAGACCATCTATGCCATTCCTCAGGTTATCGCACCCATTTACTGAAATATTGCAGTAAGCACACCCTAACTCACACCCCGGGAACATTTGACATTCGAGGAGCTGAGCCTTAATCTCTACCAACGGTGTCCGAATCTGACCCACACTGGTTATTAAATAAGACGGCTTGTCTCCTTCAATAGCGTTGATTCTGGGACCACCGTGGTGTGGCATAGGATTTTTGTTGACATTGGGTGGTGGTGCGAAATTCAGGGCCTTAGAGTCTACCAGGTCTTGTACCTTCATGTGTAAGGCTCTGCACTTTTCTGTACTATGGCCAGGTGCATTCGAATGAAAAGCACATCTGGCGTTGGAGTCGTAGTTCCTGGGTAGACTGTTGGGATCTGGAGGTGCCAATGTCCTTAGCTCAACTAGGTTGAGTTTCAGGAGTTGTGGCAGCAATGTAGCATATGGCATAGGGATCGGATCGATCACCCTGTTGGCTTGAGATGGCCTCTGTTGGAATGGCCTTTGCTGGTTATTGTTGTTGGTGTTGCTGTTGTTGTAATTTCTCGGAGGATACTGATTTTGCTGATGGTACTGGGGTTGTTGCTGATAGTTTTGCTGAGGAGATTGATAAGCTGGTTGTGGATGAGCTGGAGCGGGAATGGTGACAGCTGCCACAGATCTATGAACATATTGGGGCCTGCCCCTGTTGGTGTGGATGGCATTAGTCTCACCAGTCCTTCTTGGGCCTGTAAAAGGCTTTCTTGCATTACTGGATGAGCTTGCACCATTGTCAGAAATCTTGCCCATTTTTAACAGGCTCTCAATTCTTTCCCCAGCTATGACAACATCTGCAAAGCTAGTAGAAGAGAAAGCAGCCAGCCTGTCAATGTATGTTCCCTGAAGGGTGTTCATAAACATATCTGCCATTTCCCTCTCTGACATAGGTGGCTGAACAGCAGCAGCCAATTGCCTCCATCTCTGGGCATACTCTCGGAAACTTTCCCTTGACGACTGTGACATTCCCATTAGGAGGGTCCTGTTGGGTGCCATATCTAAGTTGTACTGATACTGTCTGATAAAGGCCTCTGCCAGGTCCTTCCAGCACCTAATAGTTGCTCTTGTCAGATGGGAATACCATTCCCTTGAAGCTCCAGTCAAGCTGTCCTCAAAATAGAACATCCAGAGCTTCTCGTCCATGGTATAGGCTTTCAACCTCCCCAGGAAAGATTGTAAATGGGTCCGTGGGCAGGAAGTCCCGTTATACTTTTCAAAACAAGGAGGCTTAAACTTATGGGGAATCCTGACCCCGTCTACCAAGCCCATGTCCATAACATCAAAACCCAAAGAGTTTTAAGACTCCAAGGATCTTAATTTCTCAGCTATCTCATCCAGCCTTCTATCATAAGCTTCTTCCCCGGCTCCCATCACTGTGAACTGATCTTCCTGGGGGTCTTCTTGCAGCACTCTGCCTGCAGTGGCAGTCCCTTGAACATTTGCAGGAATGTTGACCTCTGGATGGAGGTGGGGTCCAAAGACTGGGGGATTGACATGAGGTTGGACTCTTTCACTGTTACTTGTGCCAGCAGTCCCTAGATGGGGATCTTCTTGATTCTGCCTCTCTACCATGGCTCTCAATCTCTCCTGGCTCTGAGCCATATTGTTCATCACTTCCATAAACTGTGTCATCTGGGTTCTCATTTCCAATCTTTCGTTTGCCATTTGATTTCTGACCTCTGCAAGGTCCTGTTGTACCTGATCCATCTGTATGCCCGGAAGATTGTTACGGGTTGGATATCGGTGCGGACGGTTGAGGGGAAATACTCGGCGCCGAGCAATAGTTCCTGAACATCACAACAGAGTTAGCAACAACAAAACAAAAACCTACAAAACAAACAAAAGGTTAGCATGCAATGCAGTATGCTTATTTGTTTTCAGGGTATCTGGCTTGGCATTCAGTTTTGACCCTTCCAGACCCTTGAAGATGCTGTTGATGTTGCTTTCGGAGTAAACTCGGATGGAACAAACTAAATACATATATTACAAAAGGCAAATGGTACATAGTTTGTTTACAAATACAAGCCCTCTGAGGGGTCAAAATACATTACAAAAAAAAAAAAAAAAAAAAATCAAAATACATGGAATGGAAACAACAACAAGCAAATGGTCAAACACCCAGACCAAACTCATCCTCCTGAACTTCCTTGAGAAGTGCTTCGGTCACAGGATCAGCCGGACGCTCCGTGAGATTCCTGATAAGGAGGTTCCGGGTAGTAACAGCTGCAGCTAGCTTCTTGTGTTGACCTTGGTCCTTTGACCTCTTCACTCCAGCTCTGATCTTTAGCTCTGATATCTCCCTCTGGGCTGCTGCCAGGGCTTCTTGTTGCTCTTTTGCACTAGCTTCCATCTGCTCTATCTTGTCTTGGACCCTCTTGTCCTCCAGAGTACGAGCCTCGGTGATCCTGACCCACCTAGCCTGACTCTCCTTCAGATACAAGTCTGTCCTGGCTTTCTGGAACTGGGCTTCCTTGCAAGCATTCTTCAGGATTTGTTCTCCAGCCCTAGACTTCTTAATGTACTCTTCAGACTTCTCAATTCTAGCCAAATGCTCTTTCTTCAACTTTTCCAACCTTTCAATATCCAATCTACCATCACTCCTCTCATAGAGGGTCTTCTGCAAAGCTTGAGTCAACTTCTCATTTCTCTCTTTCAATTTCTCAAACTCCTCTAAGCTGACAGTTGCTGGAGGTGGTGTTGTGGAAGGCCCAGGCATATCCTCTATAGTAAAGGGCATCCCAGAGAATTGAGCCCTGGCATGGGACCAATCATAGTACTGGGCAGAGGCTACATTATTGCATCTTCCAAGAATAGTTATCCCTTTAGTCTGCACATTGTCCCAGGCCCAGGCTGCCTGCCTGACAATAGCCAGATTAAGCTTGTTCTCACAATAAAGAGTCTCCACCAAGTCCTGTGCCTTAGGAGTGTGGACTAGTGCATAGCCCAGTTGTCTTTTGAACAGCAGAGGGTTGTAATTAATACTACCCTTAACTCCTATTAGGGGCACATTGGGAAAATGCCCACAGCTGGTGATGATATCCCTGCCTTTTGTGCTTTGAGTGCACCACCTGACATCAGCTGAAGTAAGAGTAGTAAGTCTTCCAGCCCAGTTTTTCTGTTGATGAGGGTTCAAAAATGCATCTGTCTTGGGCAAATGCCTGAGAAGCCAAGTATGGAACAAAGGAGCACAGCATCTTACTAATCTTCCCCTCTGCTTTTCATTCCTCTGATGCACTGAATAATAGAGATCACCCAATAAAGTTGGCACTGGGTTCCTTAGAATGAACAGATGGATTGCATTCTTACTAATGAATCGAGGCTCATCTGCAAATAATACAATCCCATATATACTCAGGGCCAACAAAGCACAGACTGCTTTCCACTCTCCTAAAGAAGCTTTCAGGGTAGCTTGAGAGATCAAGAAATCCAGATGCAGGCCTGGGATTCCAGCTTTAGAAGTCATATGCTGCCCAATCAGGACTGGTTCCAGATGCATTGCCTTTGCTACCTCTTCATTACTAGGAAAGACCATCTCAGGGTTGAAAGGGACTCCACCTCTGATAGGTATACCAACTAATGATGAGTACTCTTCCAATAAAGGGCCCAACTGAAAGTCTTGAAAAGTGAAACATCTCAGTGGGGGATCATAAAACTGAAGGCAAGTGTGGATCAGGCTTCTCTGTGAGGGGTCCAGATCCATAACCATATCAAGTATATCTCCATAGTGTTCCCTGAACAGTGGTATATGGTCTGGAGTGATCAGGGTCTGAATCCTCCTGATGTCAGCTAACTCTGGCTGGAAGAAGTGGTAGGTGATGTTATTCTTTTTAGGTGCCATGATGTTGAGACTGAGTAGAGACAAGTGCTGATGGTGATACTGAAGAATGGGCCACTGATTGGCTGGTGCAGGTGACTGAAGTAGATAGCTGATAGCTGAAGCAAGTGCTGATGAAGATAGGTCAATACTGAAGATGGGGTCAAAACCAAAACCAAATGAAGATGGATACCCTGAAACACAAATAAGCAAATGTCAATATGATGCAATGATTATGTATGCAAATGATATGAAAGGGTTTGTGACTGAGCTGGATCTGATCAAATGCTCTGATAGAAGTCCACGTGTGTAAGAAATCCAGATGGAGGTCTATAAGTCCAGTAACCAAGGTGGGGGACTCAAATAAAGAGCCACATGTCCAGGGTTTAGAATCACAAGAACTGTTCCAACATGGAGTATTCTTAATCATATCAAAGTAACAGGGTATTCTGAGGTCAAGGTACCTACAAACCTGTAAACAGCCCAACCCCCTCACAGGTGGTGTTCTAAAACAAGGATCCTCAGACTTGGATCAGTTATGAGAAGTGTAAACACTTCTAACCCGGAGGTACAGTCTTTACAATAACCATAAAAGTTCCTCCTCTAATTCACCTCAGTTTCTGAAGGTCAATACTAAAAGGTCATCCAGACTTAGCAGGCTTCCCAGATAGCCCTAGCATTGCAGGAAATCTGCAACACAGAGTTCTCAAGAAGAAACCCATATCTGAACCGTGTTTCATATTCCCGCACCAGACCGAGATGGAATGGGAAAGAATATGATTCACTCTAGCCTAGGTGTCACTCAGGTCCCAGGTATAGGACCTTAAACTCTCAATAGAACACCCACCCACCAAAGCAAACAAAAAGATCCAGCCAACAGCACAGTATGACAATATGATATAATGCAAAGCTATAAAGAAAGCAGTAAACAACTGTACATAAAGCAAAAATAAATACAAATATACCAACACAAATAAGCACATAACACCCCAGTAAGCACAAATCAATCAAGCGCTAGGAGGAACCCACAAAAAGAACCAGAAGCCCTGGTTACAGTATAAGGGTCCCCAGCAGAGTCGCCAAGCTGTCGCTCCCACTAAATGAAGCCGGGTCAAATAGGGTACAGACGCGAACGGTCGGCGAGAGGAACAATGAGAACACACAGCCGTGAACTCACTGGAGATGAATAGAGTCGCCAGCTAGGCATTTTTATCCCGGAGGAAAGGCAATGCTGCATAGACCTGGAAAGAGATGGATAAGACGGTTGCGAACCAGAGAGACTGAGAAAGGGGGTTGGTTACAACCTGGGAAGGTATTAGCACCCAGATTGTCCGCTGTACTCGACGGGATCCACGCTTAAAAGATTTGTGTTTAAAAGGGGTAGTGTCGGTGCAATTTGTGTGTAAGAGCTGGAAAAGGATGTACAGGTGTCAGTGTAAGAGAAGTGAAGTGTTTAAATGTACAGTGTCAGTGCAAGGATGAGAGTATGCTCAAGATTATGAGGCTAAAAGAATGATACTAGAAGGAGGGGGAATATACAGAGACTTTTGTTCGATAACTGTTAAGTTATGCCTACGTATCCTCTCGTGCAATGAGGAAGTCAGAACACCGTAGTTCGACCCAAAGAGACTGAAAGGTGAATTGACTTGTGAACTGCTTGCTTGCCTATGCTCAAGTGTATGACCTGTCTGGCTCAGGTGCTAACTGTCTTGCATTAGACGGAAGAAGCAAGTTCTCGTTTGTGAGTGAATGAGATGAGAAAAGAATCCCGGAGGAGACGATTATTGTTTGTTTTTGAGTTTTCAATCTTTTATTGCTTTTGAGAGTTTGTCATAAGTTAATGAGTTTAAGCCTAAACCAATGGGTTAGTAAACTCATCACATCTTCCCTCTGATTAGGGGTAATGAGAGTACCTTAAGTGTGAAGTCAGATTCTCACACTTAAACACCTTTGATGTAGGATTAAGATCATTAACCTACTTGTGATTATTTAGATGTTTTTGGTGTTTTTGTTTAGTGTTGAGTAATGAGGTTAAGCCATAATCAAGGATTAAACAGACTCATTACACCATCCTAATAGAAGGATAATAGATGAGAATGTTTAAGCTGAGGAAAGCTCCTCAACTTAATCCATGATTAGGGATTAAACTCATGACAAAACAAGCCTTTGATTAAGTGGGTTTTATTTAATGGTATGATTATGAAGTGGATTTTATGATTTGTAAGACAACTTGAGGGGGACTTGTCCATTAACACTAGGGTTAGTCCTTCTTAACCAATTAAGGAAGAATTAGAACCCTAATGCAAGGCCCAAGTTACAAGCGTGATGTCTTGATGATTATTAAGTGAATTGATTAAGAGATTTAAACACATTAAGGGTTTAACACTTAGGATTAAAGTTATACACTCCATCCTAATAGAAGGATGCAGGCATAAGCTTAATCACAAAGCCTTAAAGCCTTTAGGGTTTAGTCCCTGATTATGAGATGAGAAGAGAAGACTCAAAAGAGACACAAAGGTAAAACTAAGGGGGGAGACTAATCAAAACCCTAATCATTGTCATGCTTGGTTGTTCCTAAGGTTTGTGAGGTTTACAAGAACAATCTTCAAAGGAACCACCAGGAAGCAGATGAAAGGATCAAGGGAAGCAAAGTGACTTGCTTCATTCAAGAAGTCAAGTCACTTGAAGAAAGAAAGTGGGAAGAAGAAGAATGAGTAAGCTCAAGCTCAAACACATATAAAAATTCAGCATGGAAGCAAGAGAGATGAAAAGAAAAGTTATGAGAAGTGAAGGCAAATTCACTTCTCAAAATCACTTACCACCTGAAAGGTTAGAAAAGAAATGCAATGCAATGCAAAATGGGATGAGATGACATGATGAGAAACAAAACCAGAAGCATTTACATGATGCTAATGATGCTATGAGATGCTACAAACATGAGGCAGCACATGGAAATGACTATACAAGTTCATGAATGCAAATGAAGCAAGTTAGGAAGCATGGACATACATGAAAAGTTATGAAGTGCACATGGCATACAACATGGCAAATACATGATGCAATGATCAAACATGCTTTTAATATGTCTTATGATGTCAAATGAATCAAATGGATGCTTGAAATGTCATGGCAAGTCATGTTATGCAGGAGAATGCAAGATGGATGCATATGGGAAGCCCAAACTAGGGTTTATGAACAATACATCAAACAAAAATCAAAATCAGAAGCAAACCCTAAGATAAAAAATTGAAAATGCCACTCAAAGGACCCCTAATCCTATACTAACCCAATGCCCAAAGGAGAAGTCTCAACTCCTAACCAAGTTCAAGTTATGGTTTTTCTAAGTTTGCTAGGGTTTTAGGGTTCCTAAACAAGAAAATTACTAAACAAATGGAGAATGAAAGATCAAATCATGGCCATTTAATCTTACAAACTACATGCTAAACACAATGCAATGCAAGAAGAATCAATGTCCAACTCTTCATGGATAGACAGAAATGATTTTTGGAACTTTGGATCAAATTAATGCATAAAAATGATTTTTATTCAATGAAAAATTCTCAAAATGCATCAAGATCAAAAAATAAATTTGGTTTGAAGGTTGGACAATGTTTCTAAATGTCTTAGAACATTTCATGAATTGTTTGGTGATTTTTAAATACCTAAAAGTATTTTTAATAAATTAATTTTCATTAATCAATTAAAAATAATCTTTTAAATATTTAAAAATACTTTTTTAATGAAAAAAATGAAAATAAAAATATTTTTGTGTTTTAAAAATTAATGAAACTCTTGACAAAAAGTTTCATAATTTTTAAAACAATTTTGCTATTTTAAATAAATTGTGCAAATTAAAAGAAAAGAAATGAAATAAAAAACAAAATGAACTGAAGTAAGCAGAAGGAGAGGCTGAGATTGATTCTGGGTTTCAAAAGGTTTGACTGGGCGCGCATCTGGACGGCCCAGATTCAAACTTCCCTAATTCTAATTAATTAATTATTAATCCATAATTAAATCTTAATGAAATGATCCAGGCCCTCCAATTGCGCGCGGGAAACACAATCCACTGGCTCACATTCAAACCTGGTGCCCTAACCCTAATTAGAAGTTAATGACTTTCAGGTGGCCGGAGAAGACTTCCGGTCGTCTTCTCCGGCCAGCACCCTCCCTGAAAATTGCCAACTTTCACCCTAGCTCACTAAAACCTAATTTCTCTGCCCAGAATCCATCCCCAAACATCATAGAGTAAGAATCAACAGCCAAAACACATTTATTTTACATAATAAGGCTGAATCGAAGGAAAAGGGGTTTAGGTCAAAAAATTTCAGGAACACCATACATGCTCAAAGCTCAATGATTTTCGAAACCAAACATATCATCATGATCAGTGGAACATAGAGAACCATTTAAGAACTTAAAAACGAGCTCCTGGAAAAAATGTTCATGAAGCTCACCTGAACTGGAGCTTTGATCTCTGGCACTTTCTGGCTAGTTCTTTGGCTCAAACAGGTCCCAATGATCCCCCTTTGAAGCTTTGGATACTTGGTTGGAGTTTAAACAGCCTCTTGAGTGAGTTTGCAGAAGCTCTGACCAAGGGAGTGTGAAAATCGTGTTTGTGATATGGAGGGTCTCAGGCCAAAACAATGGTTGGTTTTTGGTCAGTGAAGCAAGGTGAGTTGATGTGTGGAATTTGTTTGAGTGTTTATGGCTTGTGGAAACAGATTCGAAGGGTTTTGCTCTTGGGAGTGAAAATGGAGAAATGGTGTTCTTGCTTGGTTCAGGCCTAAGTCTTGCTGGTTTTGGCTTAATGAAGCAAGGTGAGTTGATCAGTGGAATTGTTTCTTGTGTTTGTGAGCTGTGGAGACAGATTCGAAGAGAAATGCAAAATGGGGTGAGTTTGTGTATGTCTTCCTAGGGCTTGTTTCAGGCTTGCTTCATGTATGAAATGGCTAGCATTTGCTTTGCATAAAAGACTCCTATTGGTCAGATGATGTGACCTGGCCTGCTGTGATTGGGATGTTCACTTTTGCAAAAAGTCCACTTTGTTGTAAGGAGGGCATGGGCTAAGTTCTAGCTTGGTACAAAAGGCATGGGCTGCGCAGCAAGGTGTGTGTGGAAGGCTAGCATGGTTCAGCATCCAATGTAGCAAGTGGTAGGAGGTGTCATGATGGTTTTGCAACTTGATCAACCTTGGTTCATATGAAACTATCTTGCCATACAAGCCATGAAATATGAGAAACTTTGGTTCAAATCTGATTTTTAGGTCACATGTAATGTTTGTGTAATGGTTTGATGTCAACTAGAAGTCACAAATGGCCTTGATACATGATTTTGCAAATTTTCCAATTGGTGCATATCTTGAAAATTAGTGATTTTTGCCAACTTTGTCACACCATAACTTTTGATCCAAAATGAATTAGGTCATGTTCTTGTACTTTTTGAAAAGGGAAAAATGTGTTCTACAACTTTCATGACCAAAGTTTTTTCATTTGAAGCATTTTTGGATCAAAAAGCAAGGTTTGAAAAGTGACCTAGATTGACAAATTCCTTAAAAGTCAACCATGCCCTAAAAAGTCAACTTTGCAAAAACTTCAAATTCTTGATTTTTGTGAACTTCAACCCTCTTCCATGATCAAATAAAGATCATATACACTCAAAATGATGAAGATCACCCCTTGGTTGGGTCATTGGGGGCCTCAGATGCCCTGATTTTACACTGACTTGTCTGAAAAGTCAACTCTTGATCAGATGACTTCCCCATGGAATTTCTTCATGAAAATTGATATGCACACTCCCTATACCATATAGAGACCAATGGAAACAAGAATGACCAAAAAATTTGGAGTTATGGCCTCTGAAACCAAAACCCTAATTTTAGGTCAACTGTGCAGTCAAACTTGGCTCTGCATCCATACCAATCCCAGTTCTTGTGATTCTTTTGCATTTTTGACTTTGAGAGGATGTAATATGATATAAGAACACTCATGGATCCCTTTGAAGTGATTGATGGCCTTTGGGAGTGGCTCAAGAGGCTCTTGGACTGCTCAGATCACAAACCCTAGGTGCAGATGACTTAGAAACTATGCAGTGAATCAAAAATGAGATATGAGATGATATGATTGTGTTTATGCATATGAAATGATCACAAGCCATGGTGTGAATGGGTGAGGGCAAATTTTGGGTGTTTACAGATTGTAAAAGAAAATAAAGTATAATTATAAAGTGCGGGTGACGGAGGACGACCGTCAAGAAGAGGATGACTGCTGGGGATAACACAATGACGGGGACGGCCGACATGCTGGGGATAATGTAGGAAGTAAAGCGATGACGGGGACGGCCGACAAGCTGGGGATGCAGGAGGTTATGATGGGGACGGCCATCAAGTAAGGGAATAAGACTTTCTGGGGGTTAAAGGTAAAGTGAATGATGGGGACGACCATCAAGTTCAAGGTATGAATGAGATAAATGATGAGGTACGGTCATCAGAGGTGAAGGACGATCACCTAGCAGGGGACGGCTGCTCTGTTGGGGATAAGATGAGGGACAGTCATCTATTGGTGAAGGACGATCACCTGGCAAGGTACGGTTGCCAAAAGTATCGCGACATAGGACGAATGCCGGATAAAAAGGTCGACGATGGGGACGGCCATCGGATAAGCATGATGAAGGGCGATCATCAAGAGGTGAAGGACGATCACCTAGCAGGGTACGGTTGCCAAAAGTATCGCGACATAGGATGAATGCCGGATAAAAAGGTCGACGATGGGGACGGCCATCGGATAAGCATGATGAAGGACAATCATCAAGAGGTGAAGGACGATGACCTAGCAAGGTACGGCTGCTCTCAGGGTTTATCATGACATAGGACGAATGTCAGATAAAAGAATCAACGATGGGGACGACCATCAGATAGAATGATGAAGGACGATCATCAAGAGGTGAAGGACGATCACCTAGCAGGGGACGGCTGCTAAAAATATCACGACATAGGACGAATGTCGGATAAGAAGGGGTTCTAATGAATAGAGACTCCACAGGGGGTGATGAAGGACGATCATCAAAAAGGTGAAGGACGATCACCTGGCAAGGTACGGCTGCCGAAAAGGTATCATGACATAGGACGAATGTCAGATAGAAAGAAAATAGTTTAACAAGTTTTGTTGGGAATTCTTCTGGGGAAGGGTAGACACAGACGAGTGCCTAAACTCAAGAAGATATAAGTGTTTGACACGGTGTATAGATTAAGAATGCGGACGAGCATCCTTAAGATTATGATACGGACGAGTATTAGTAGAAACGAACGCTTGACGCATGTTCAGAGATGATGACACGGACGAGTGTCGAATCTGAGGGGATTTGAGTGGTATATACAAGATATGGACGAGTATCGGTATGAGTGAAAAGTGATGAGTGAGACACAGACGAGTGTTTAACTTGCTGGGGAGAGTGCGACACGGACGAGTGTCGGAAAAAGTGTACTATAAACAAGTATTTGGTTTACCAAGTTTTTAGGCAACTGTGTTGGGGAAGGTGACACGGACGGGTGTCGAGGAATTGTATATATATGTATCTGTGAGTGCAAAGGGGACGCTTCGGCTTTCTGCTGGGGGATACGACACAGACGAGTGTCAAGAAGCATCTCTAATGTATAAGTATCTATTTGTAGAGAACGCTCGGGCGACTTTACTGGGGGATGATGACACGGACGAGTGCCAAAGGGTATATATCTGTATTTGTGAGTGTAATGCTTTGGCTCTCTGGCGGGGAATTTGGGAAATATTCTGTATATTGTTGATGGATGGTCAATTTTTACGAGTGTTCAGTTCGACACATGGCTTATGATTATGCAATATGTTTGATTTTTGTCGTAATGCTCTGTATTAGACGGAATGCTACGCTCTGTGGGAAAAATATGATGCGGATGCTATGTTTATGCAAAGATACCGATCCGGGATTCGGATCCCGTTGCCGCAGAGATCACCGGCTGATTTGCTTGAAGTGGATATCCCAGCTGGGGATGAGATCATTGGTAGATCTAGCATATCTGACTCTGCATGGGGAAATAGATTAATGATAGACCTATCTTGGTAATGAGGGACCCGACTGGGGTTTGTAGAAGCTCTCGTCACTCTGTTGTGAGATCTTCAGGCGTTGCTCTTCTGGATAGAGATTGAATCTTTGTGGGGAGATGGTTCCCTGTCCAGTACTTGGCTGGGGAAGAAGAAAGATCACTGAAAGATCTTCTTAGAGATTTCTGCGGGGATCCTGCTGAGGATGATACTTGACAACTCAGCTGGGGGATATGAGCACATCCTGGTACATGCTCTGAAGGAAATGTTGGAAAAGTGATTCCTGGCAACTCTGATGGGGAGAAAGCATCTCTGGTGCTGTTTGGAAGGTGTGCTGAGGAAATAATGATTTGGGCAGCCTACTGGGGAGAAGCTTTCATGCCCCATGTTGTGCTTTGAACACCTGCAATCCTGTATGACAAAGAAACGTACAAGTTTCCCGAGGTATCCCTTACTGGATTCCGTCATAGGAGTTTAGACACTCCCGGGAGCAAATATATTTCCTGTAAGCACGTATTTTTAGAAGGGAAGCATCTGTATTTATGCAATCAATATCTCAAGGACATCGGACATTTTGCAAATGAAAAATAAAATGTACGAGACAAGATATGACTGAAAATCTGATTTTATTAATTTGTGTGCCCTGAATTGGCAAGATACAGTCAGAGAAACAGATCCCCTGAAATGAGGAAATCGTTACAAATTGAGAAGCAAAAAGACAGTGGCAATGTTGATGACGCTTCAAGGAGCTTTCCCTTTTGCTATGACTTGTATGACATTGACGTTCTTCTCATCTTGCTTTCTGAAGAAGGCTGATTCTGACCGATGCTCGAACCTTTCTAAGCTTGCCATGTTGTAAGTGATACAGACGAATTCAGAATGCAGTTGTTCGCTTATTCCCTTATTTTGCGTGGATCGCCCTTTCGGGTTTTCAATCCACCAGGATACCCTTTTTTTCCTGAGTTGTCCAATGCGGCTTTTCAACTCAGCGGGTGTACACATTTTTTTATTTTATTTTCCCTTATTTTTGCCCGAGTCTTTTATTCTGTTTTTGACTCGCCGGGATGCCCTATTTTTTCCTGGACTCATATTCTGTTTTTATGTCCAGCGGGTCATTTTTTATGCGAAGTATTTTTTAACTGCATCTGAATTCACAGGGGACAGGAAGTCTTCACCATCCATAGTACTGAGCATTAGTGCTCCACCAGAGAAAATTTTCTTTACTATGAACGGACCATCGTAATTTGGAGTCCACTTGCCCCTGTGGTCTGTATGAGGAGGGAGGAGTCTTTTCAGCACAAGGTCTCCTACTTGGTACTCTCGGAGCCTGACTTTCTGATCGAAGGCTTTCTTCATTCTTTTCTGATACAGCTGCCAATGACAAATTGCAGCCAACCTCTTTTCTTCAATCGGACTTAGTTGTTCGTATCGGGATCGGACCCACTCCGCTTCATTTAGTTTAACATCCATCAATACCCGTAGAGAGGGTAGTTCAACTTCAACGGGTAAGACTGCCTCCATACCATACACAAGCTGATATGGTGTTGCCCCAGTGGATGTTCTGATTGACGTACGGTACCCATGTAAGGAAAATGGTAGCATTTCATGCCAGTCTTTGTAGGTGATCACCATCTTTTGCACAATCTTCTTGATATTCTTGTTAGCTGCCTCTACAGCGCCATTCATCTTTGGCCTGTAAGGAGAAGAATTGTGGTGTTGGATCTTGAAGTCCCGGCATAGTTCTGCCATCATTTTGTTGTTTAAATTGGAACCATTATCAGTAATGATTCGCTCGGGAACTCCATACCGACAGATGATGTCTCTCTTCAGAAATCGGGCTACCACCTGCCTTGTAACATTTGCATATGAAGCTGCTTCGACCCACTTGGTAAAATAGTCAATAGCAACCAGGATGAATCTGTGGCCGTTTGAAGCAGTTGGTTCAATCTTTCCAATCATATCAATGCCCCACATGGCAAAGGGCCAGGGTGAAGACATTACATTCAGAGGATTGGGAGGTATATGCACTTTATCCGCATAAATCTGGCATTTATGGCATTTTCTAGCATAAGCACAACAGTCTGCATCCATTGTGATCCAGTAATAGCCTGATCTTAGCAACTTTTTAGCCATAGCACGCCCTCCAGCATGGGTACCAAAAGATCCTTCGTGCACTTCGTGCATTAACAAGTCAGCTTCTGCCCTATCAACACATTTGAGAAGTACCATATCAAAGTTTCTCTTGTACAGGGAACCATCAGTATTCAGGAAGAAACTACCAGCTAGCCTTCTTAGCGTCTTCTTATCATTGGAAGATGCCCCAGGTGGGTATGTTTGATCCTCTAAGAAGCATTTGATGTCGTGAAACCAAGGCTTATCGTCTTTGACAACATCTGCTGAAAATACATATGCTGGTCTGTCAAGTCTGGATACTGAAATCCGAGGCACAAAGTTGGCAGCTTGAACTTTGATCATGGATGAAATGGTAGCCAGAGCATCTGCAAACTGATTTTCATCTCGAGGGATATATTCAAGCTTGACTGTTGTGAAGAAAGTCAATAACCTCCTTGTATAATCCCGATAAGGTACCAGATGATCTTGGTGGGTGTACCATTTGCCGTTGGTTTGATTAATTACCAGAGCTGAATCTCCGAACACAGTCAAAGTCTTGATCCTGAGGTCAATGGCTTCCTCGAGACCCATAATACAAGCTTTGTATTCAGCTTCGTTGTTAGTGCAGTTAAAGGTGAGTTTTGCCGAGAAAGGAATGTGAACTCCCTTAGGTGTAATGAGTACCGCACCAACACCACGACCGTTCATATTAACAGCCCCATCAAACATCATCGTCCATTCTTCTTTCGGGTCAGGCCCTTCAGTGTGAATAGGCTCTTCATGATCTTTTGCTTTTATGAACATGATGTCTTCATCCGGGAAGTCAAATCTCATAGGCTGGTAATCATCAATGGGTTGCTCAGCAAGATAATCAGACAATACACTGCCCTTGATGGCTTTCTGAGATGTGTACTGAATATCATATTCGGTGAGGATCATTTGCCATCTTGCAACCCGTCCAGTAAGTGCTGGCTTCTCAAAAATGTACTTAACTGGGTCCATCTTGGAGATCAATAGGGTAGTGTGGGTCAACATATACTGCCTTAGTCGGCGAGCAGCCCACGCTAAAGCACAACAAGTTTTCTTGAGCAGTGAATAACGTTGTTCACAGTCGGTAAACTTTTTGCTTAGGTAGTATATTGCATACTCTTTTCGACCAGACTCGTCATGCTGGCCCAGCACACACCCCATTGACTCTTCTAATACTGTCAAGTACATGATTAGAGGTCTTCCTTCAACTGGAGGCATAAGGATTGGAGGCTCTTGTAAGTATTCCTTGATTTTGTCAAAAGCCCTTTGGCAGTCTTCATTCCACCTGACAGTTTGTTCTTTTCTTAACAACTTGAAAAAGGGTTCACAGGTTGCAGTAAGGTGAGATATGAACCGTGAAATGTAGTTCAATCTACCTAAGAACCCCCGAACTTCTTTTTCAGTCCTAGGTGCAGGCATTTCTTGAATGGCTTTGACTTTATCAGGGTCAACTTCAATCCCTTTTTCACTTGCAATAAACCCAAGTAGCTTACCGGATCGCACCCCGAATGTGCATTTGTTGGGGTTTAACTTCAGTTGGTACTTTCTCAGACGCTTGAATAGCTTCAACAGATTTACCAGGTGGTCTTCTTCTGTGAGGGAGTTGGCAATCATGTCATCCACATAACATTCGATTTCTTTGTGGATAATATCATGGAATAATGTTACCATAGCCCGTTGATAGGTTGCACCAGCATTCTTCAGTCCGAATGGCATCACCTTATAACAGAACGTGCCCCAGGGTGTGATGAAAGTTGTCTTCTCCATGTCTCCAGGTGACATTTTGATCTGATTGTATCCCGAAAATCCATCCATGAAGGAGAATACCGAGAACTGAGCCGTATTGTCGACCAATACATCAATGTGAGGTAAAGGGAAGTCATCTTTCGGGCTAGCTCTATTCAGATCCCGATAATCCACACACATTCTCACCTTGCCATCTTTCTTAGGTACTCGTACAATATTAGCAACCCACGGCGGATAGCTAGTCACAGCAAGGAAACCGGCGTCCCACTGCTTTTGTACCTCTTCTTTTATCTTCATTGCCATATATGGGCGAGTACGGCGTAGTTTCTGTTTTACTGGTGGGCAATCTTCTTTTAGAGGCAGCTTGTGCGTGAAAATGTCGGTGTCCAACCCTGGCATATCCTGATAAGACCAAGCGAAAACATCCACATACTCCCGAAGCATATCAATCAGTTGCTCTTTCACTGAATCTTGTAAGCAGGCCCCGATCTTAACTTCCTTTACGTCTTCCTCCGTACCAAGATTAACCGTTTCGATCTCCTCCTGATGAGGAGTGATAACCTTCTCCTCTTGCCTTAACAACCTGGCTAGCTCTTCAGGTAGCTCATAATCTTCTTCAACCCCTTCATCAGCTTGATTGATTGGATTGTCAAAGTCATACGATGTCATAGCAGTGTTGTTGTCGGTGCAGTCTGGAGGGCACTTTCTGTAAGGGTTTAGATTTGTTCATTTTAGTGATCGGTTTTATCTTATTTAGAAAAAGTGGAAATGAAGTTATTTATTTTGAAAAACATTGCCATTTTATTTTTGTACAAAAAGAAAAATGAAAAGACAGTGAGCGAAAAAAAAAGAGACTCGTTTGCAAAAGATGTCTGATATTCATTGATTGATCTATTTGCACAAAATTACAAGATGGCCCGATTACAAAATGAGTCTTGTCATCTTGGGCAAGATGCAAGACTTGATGCATGCTTAAAAATACAGGAAATAATAATTACTCTGCAGGAGTAACCCTTATAATTTCCTGGGAAGACCAGTTAAGGACTTGGCTCCCCGGGATCCTTGGACGTATCCAGCTCTCCAGGTTGCGGTCGCTTTCCTCCTCGTCTTCCAAGTTGTTCACAGCATCCGGGGTGAGCATTCCCCCGCTGACAAAATTGGGCTCTTTGGAAGCCTCTGATTGACCTTGTTGAGTTGGTCTGTAACCCAACCCAAATCTGTCTTCTTTCTTTTCCACAGGCAGCAGCTTGCCCCAGCCTTGGGCAGTACCCTCTTCAACAACCTTCTGGGCTTGCTGATATGACGTTATGGAGGTTCCCAGTACAGCAGATGCTTCATTAATGTTCAGGGCCTCAAACCCCTGGCTCAGGGTTTCATGGATTTCCCCATCCATTTCTATGTACTTATACGTAGCCAGCTGGCTAACAAAGATGTCCTCCTCCCCACAGATGGTGATGATCTGGCCTTCCCACTCGAATTTCAGCTTCTGGTGAAGGGTAGACGTAACAGCGCCAGCGGCGTGGATCCAGGGTCTACCCAACAAACAGCTGTAGGCCGGCTGAATGTCCATCACATAGAAGGTAGTTTTAAAAGTCTGCGGGCCAATCATCACAGGCAGATTAATCTCCCCAAGCACTGATCTTTTAGAGCCATCAAATGCTCTCACCACCAAATTACTCGGACGCAACACCAAGCCATCATACTCCAGCTTCACTAAGGCCTTCTTTGGTAGGACATTGAGTGATGACCCAGTGTCCACCAGTACATGAGATAGAACAACACCCTTGCATTCCAAGGTGATATGCAAAGCCTTATTATGGTTGCGTCCCTCCGTTGTTAAGTCAGCATTGGTAAAACCCAGTCCATGACTGGTGTTGACATTTGCCACCACAGTTTCTAGCTGATTAATAGTAATCTCCTCTGGCACGTATGCTGCGTGCAGGACTTTCAATAATGCATTCCTGTGAGCTTCAGAACACATTAACAGGGATAATATGGAGATTTTTGAGGGAGTTTGGTGAAGCTGATCCACCACCTTGTAATCACTTCTCTTTATGATTCTCATAAACTCGTCTACATCTTGTTCAAAAGATGTCTTCTGAGTTTCTCTGACAGTTGGCTCTTCAGATACCACACTCTTTCCTTTTGCTTTGGCAGCACCCTCTGCTTCAACATTAGGTCTTGGTACTTGTGAGGCAAAAAGGCGTCCGCTTCTGGTGAAGCCTCCGCCTCCCCCAACATTATCAATTTGTGGAGAAGAGTTTGATGAATCCAGAGTGATTTTCTCCCCGTTGCAGTAGAGATCAGAGCCATAATGCCAAGGTATGGCATTACTGCTTTCATAAGGAACAGGTCCAGGCACCGTGATAGTAACTGGACTGACTGCTGCAGAGGAGGGTATTGTAATGGTGTGCGGATCATAGTAAATTGTGACCGACGATCTGGTAGGAGGTGCCACTGCTTGTTGTTGGAAATTGTTGCTGGGAGGGACCTCTGAGGGGTCGTAGTAGATTGTAACTGCTGAGACATCTTCGTTAATTTTTGCTGGCGTTGTAGAAGAGTCTGCTAATAAAGTGGATGCTGATGTTGTAGAAGAGATGGTTGTTGAAATTTGATTTGTTGAAGTGATGGATGGAACCATTGCTGATGATATTGATGAATCGGTAGGAATGATTGTTGCTGCTGTTGTAGAAGAAACATGAATTGCTGTTAAAGGAATTGCTGGATTTGTAGGCGCCGTTGTTGAGATTTGAAGGATTCCATCCTTAATAAGACCATCTATGCCACTTCTCAAATTTTCACACCCGTTGACTGCAATATTGCAATACCCACAACCGAGCTCACACCCGGGGAACACTTGGCACTCTAGAAGCTGAGCTTTAATTTCGACCAAAGGTGTTCGAATTTGTGCAACACCGGTGATCAAAGTAGATGGTTTGTCTTCCTCAATGGCATTAATCCTCGGCCCGCCATGATTAGGCATAGGATTCTTGTTGACATTTGGAGGGGTGCAAATTTGAGGGCTTTAGAATCCACCAGATCTTGGACTTTCATTTGTAAGGCCCCGCATTTCTCAGTATTGTGACCAGGTGCATTGGAGTGGAAAGCACACCTGGCGTTGACATCATAATTCCTTGGGAGATTTAGGGGATCTGGTGGTGCCAATGTCCTTAACTCAACCAAGTTGAGCTTCAGGAGTTGTGGTAGTAAGGCAGCATAAGGCATAGGGATAGGGTCAATCACCCTGTTTGCCTGTGATGGTCTTTGTTGAAAGGGACGTTGTTGTTGATTGCTATTGGTGTTGTTGCAGGTTCTCTGTTGCGGGAACTGAACTTGCTGTTGATAATGTGGTTGTTGTTGTTGTTGATAAGCTGATTGCTGAGGAATCGGAGCCGGAATAGTGACAGCTGCTACTTTTCTGTGGGCATACTGAGGTCTGCCCCTGCTGGCATGAATGGCGTTTGTCTCACCGGTCCTTCGGGGTCCCACGAAAGGCTTCCTGGGATTATTGGATGAACTTGCACCATTATCAGAAATTTTGCCCATTTTTAACAGACTTTCAATTCTTTCACCAGCTATGACGACATCAGCGAAGCTGGTAGAAGAAAAGGCAGCCAGCCTATCAATATATGTTCCTTGCAAAGTATTCATGAACATGTCGGCCATTTCTCTTTCCGACATGGGTGGTTGGACAGCAGCAGCAAGCTGTCTCCACCTCTGGGCGTATTCTCTGAAGCTTTCTCTGGAAGACTGGGACATTCCCATCAGGAGGGTCCTGTTAGGAGCCATGTCCAGGTTATATTGATATTGTCTGATGAAGGCTTCAGCTAAGTCCTTCCAGCATCTAATGGTAGCTCTGGTCAGGTGTGAATACCACTCCCTTGAAGCCCCAGTCAGACTGTCTTCAAAGTAGAACATCTACAACTTCTCATCCATAGTGTAAGCTTTTAATCTTCCCAGGAAAGACTGTAGGTGAGTTCGTGGACAAGAAGTTCCATTGTATTTTTCAAAGCACGGGGGTTTGAATTTGTGGGGAATCCTCACCCCATCCACTAACCCCATATCCATTACATCGAAGCCCAAGGAATTTTGAGACTCCAAATATCTCAACTTCTCAGCAATTTCATCAAACCTCCTATCATAGACTTCGTCTCCAGCTCCCATGACAGTGAATTGCTCTTCTTGGGGATCCTCTTGCAAGATTCTCCCCCCAACAGTATTTCCTTGCACATTTCCCAGGATATTGACTTCCGGATCTAGATGAGGTCCAAATACTGGTGGATTAACATGAGGCTGACCCCTCTCATTGTTGCTAGTTCCTCCAGTGCCAGGATGAGGTTCCTCGGGATTTTGTCTTTCTACTAATGCCCTTAACCTTTCTTGGCTCTAGACCAAGCCAGTCATCACAGTCATGAATTTAGCCATTTGGTTCCTCATCTCCACTCTTTCATTAGCCATCTGAGTTCTGACCTCAGTCAGGTCCTGCTGTACTTGATCCATTTGGATACCAGGAAGGTTGTTGCGAGTAGGATACCGGTGCATACGGTTGACAGGGAACACCCGGCGACGAGCAATATTTCCTGAAGCACAACAGAGTTAGAAACAAACAAAATAATGACAAAACCTACACAACAAAACAAAAGTTAGTATGCAATGCAGTATGCTTATTTGTTTTCCAAGGTATCCGGCTTGGTTCTTGGTTTTGACCTTTCCAGACCTCGAGGAAGATGCTTTTGACTTTGTTGAGAAAAGAAACCCCAAAATGGAAACAAACTAAAATATATTACAAATACTGAACAATACATAGTTTGTTTTTACAACTCATGCCCTTGGAGGGTCACAATACAACAAAAGAAAAGTACATAAAATGGAAATGAACAACAAGCAAAGAAATCAAACATCCAATCCAAACTCATCCTCCTTAACCCCTTCAGAAGTGCCTCAGTCACTGGACCAGCTGGATGCTCTGTAATGGTCCTGATGAGGAGGTTCCTAGTGGCAATGGCAGTGGTCAGCTTCTTGTGTCTGTCCTGATCTTTTGATCTCTTCAACCCAACCCTAAGCTTCAACTCTGAAATTTCCTTCTGGGCTGCCAACAAAGCTTCTTGCTGCTTCTTTTCATTGGCCTCTAATTGTTCAATCTTGGCTTGGATTCTCTGATCTTCTTGTGTCCGGGCTTCAGTGATCTTGACCCACCTAGCCTGACTCTCTTGCAGATAAAGCTCAGTCCTAGCCTTCTGAAGCTTAGTTTCTTTACAAGCATTCTTCAATATTTGTTCCCCAGATCTTGTTTTTCTGATGTAGTCCTCTGTTTTCTCAATCTTGGCCAGATGCTCCACCCTAAGCTTCTCCAACCTTTCAATGTCCAGACGACCATCACTCCTTTCCCAAAGGGTCTTCTTCAGAGCTTGAGACAGATTCCCATTCCTTTCTTTCAACTTCTCAAATTCTTCCAGGCTGACAGTTGCTGCTGGCTGAGTTGTAGATGGTCCAGGTATATCCTCGATGGTGAAAGGCATTCCAGTAATCTGAGCTCTAGTACGGGACCAATCATAGTACTGAGCTGAAGCAACATTATTACACCTTCCTAGAATAGCCATCCCTTTTGTCTGGATGTTGTCCCAAGCCCAAGATGCTTGTCTGACAGCAGCTAGATTAGGTTTTATTTCACAATACAGGGTCTCAGCTAGATCTTGCATTCTGGGATGGTGAACCAAAGCATAGCCCAGTTGTCTCTTAAACAACAAAGGATTGTAGTTGATGCAACCCTTTACTCCTATCAGAGGCACATTTGGGTATTGTCCACAGCTGGTGATAATGTCTTTGCCTTTGGTGCTCTGGGTGCACCATCTGATATCATCTGAGGTCAAAGCAATGAGCCTCTTAGCCCAATTCTTCTGTTGGTGAGGATTCAAGAAGGCATCTGTCTTAGGTAGATGTCTGAGCAGCCAGGTGTGAAACAAAGGAGCACAACATCTCACTAACTTCCCCCTCTGTTTCTAATTCCTCTGATGAATGGAGTAATAGAAATCTCCCAGCAATGTGGGTACTGGGTTCCTCAAAAGAAACAGATGAATGGCATTCTTGCTGATAAATTTGGGCTCATCTGCAAACAGTATAATCCCATATATGCTGAGGGCTAACAGTGCACAGACTGCCCTCCATTCTCCCAAGGAGGCCTTCAGGATGGCCTGAGAAATCAAGAAATCCAAGTGCAAACCAGGGATCCCAGCTTTTGTTGTCATGCTTTGTTCAATCAAGGCAGGCTCCAGGTACAGTGCTTTTGCTACTTCTCCATTGCTGGGAGGAGTCATTTCTGGGTTGAAGGGGATTCCACCCCTGACAGGTACTCCAATCAATGATGAAAACTCCTCCAACAGAGGTCCTAGCTGAAAGTCTGAAAATGTGAAGCATCTCAAAGGAGGGTCATAAAATTGCAAGCATGTGTGGATCATGCTCCTCTGAGAAGGGTCCAGGTCCATAACCATATCCAGGATACCTCCATAATGCTCTCTAAACAATGGGATGTGGTCAGGTGTGATAAGTGACTGGACCTGTCTGATGCCAGTCAGCACAGGCTCAAAGAAATGGTAGGATATGTTGCTCTTCCTGGGAGTAGTCATGAGTGCTGATGAAGAGCTGAAGACAAGTGCTGATGAGGATTAAGACTGATACTGGAGATGAGCCACTGATAGGCTGATGCTGGTGATGATGAAAATAGCTGAAGCTGAGGTCTATGCAAAAGAAGGGGTCAAAACCAAACCAGACATGATGTGGATACCCTGAAAAACAAATAAACAAATGTTAAATGATGCAATGATGATGTATGCAAATGATATGCAAGGGTTTGTGATCAAGCTGGATCTGATTATCTGTCTTGATATAAGCCCATGTATGTTCAAAGAAAGTCCAGATGAAGGTCTAGAAATCCAGTAACCAGGGTAGGGGGCTCAAATAAAGAGTCACATGTCCAGGGTTAAATCACAAGAACTGTCCAAAATGAGGTACTCTTAAACAAAATAAGTAACAGGGTATGATGTGGCCAATGGTACCTGCAAACCTGTAAACAGCCCAACCCTCTCACAGGTAATGTTCTAGAACAAGGATCCTCAGACTTGGATCAGTTATGAGAAGTGTAAACACTTCTAACCCAGAGGTACAGTGTTTACAATAACCATAAAAGATCCTCCTCTAATTCACCTCAGTTTCTGAAGGTCATAATAAAGGTCATCCAGACTTAGCAGGCTTCCTAGATAGCCCTAGCACTACAGGAAATCTGTAGCACAGAGTTCTCAAGAAGAAACCCACATCTGAACCGTGTTTCATATTCCCGCACCAGACCGAAATGGAATGGGAAAGAATATGAGCCACTCTAGCCTGGGTGTCACTCAGGTCCCAGGTATAGGACCTCAAACTCTCAATGAAACCCCACCCATCAAAACAGAAACCAGATCTAACAATGATAATGACAGTATGAAATATGAAAAACTGTAAAGGGAAGCAATAAATAAAGTTGTACATAAAGCAGTAAATAAAGCAAATAAATAAACACAATTAGCACATAACCCCCCACTAAACACAAATCAAACAAGCGCTAGGAGGAACCCACAAAAAGAACCAGAAGCCCTGGTTACAGTATAAAGGTCCCCAGCAGAGTCGCCAAGCTGTCGCTCCCACCAAAATGAGGCTGAGTCAAATGGGGTACAGACGCGAACGGTCGGCGAAAGGGAGAGAACACACAGGGCTGAACTCAAAAGACAAGAGTCGCCAGCTAGGCATTTTTATCCCGAAGGAAAGGTAATGCTGCATAGACCTAGAAAGATATGGATAAGACGGTTGCGAACCAGAGAGACTGAGAAAGGGGGTTGGTTACAACCTGGGAAGGTATTAGCACCCAGATTGTCCGTCGTACTCGACGGGATCCACGCGTAAAAGATTTGTGTTTTAAGGGGGTAGTGTCAGTGCTATTTTGTGTATCAAAGCTGGAAAGAATGCAAATGTCAGTGAAAAAGAAATGTGAGGTGGAATAAAGGAGTGTCAGTGTAAGAACAGGAGTATGAAGCTCAAGACTATGAGGCTTAAAGAAATAAAGCTGGAAGAGGGGGAATATACAAAGATTTTTGTTTGATAACTGTTAAGTTATGCCTACGTATCCTCTCGTGCAATGAGGAAGTCAGAACACCGTAGTTCGACTCAAAGAGACTGAAAGATAAATTGACTTGTGAACTACTTGCTTGTCTATGCTCAAGTGTATGACATGTCTGGCTCAGGTGCTAACTGTCTTGCATTAGACGGAAGAAGCAAGTTCTCGTTTGTGAATGAATGAGATGAGAAAAGAATCCCGGAGGAGACAATTATTGTTTGTTTGTTGTGTTTTCAATATTTTATTGCTTTTGGATTTGTCATAAGTTAATGAGCTTAAGCCTAAACCAAGGGTTAGTAAACTCATCACATCCTCCCTCTGATTAGGGGTAATGAGAATACCTTAAATGTGAAGTAAGCACCTCACACTTAATCACCATGATATAGGATTAAGATCATTAACCTACTTGTGATTATTTAGTTGTTTTTGTTTAGTGTTAAGTAATGAGTTTAAGCCATAATCAAGGATTTAATGGACTCATTACACCATCCTAATAGAAGGATAATAGATGAGAACATTTAAGCTGAGAAAGGCTCCTCAACTTAATCCATGATTAGGGATTAACCTCATGACAAAACAAAGCCGTTATTAAAGTGAATTTTAGTTAATGATAAGATTAAGAGGTGAGTTTTATGGTTGGTAAGACAACTTGAGGGGGACTTGTCCATTAACACTAGGGTTAGTCCTTCTTAACCAATTAAGGAAGAATTAGAACCCTAATGCAAGGCCCAAGTTACAAGCTTGATGTCTTGATGATTATTAAGTGAATTGATTAAAGGATTTAAACACATTTAGGGTTTAACACTTAGGATTAAAGTTATATACTCCATCCTAATAGAAGGATGCAGGCATAAGCTTAATCACAAAGCCTTAAAACCTTTAGGGTTTAGTCCTTGATTATGAGGTGAGAAGAGAAGACTCAAAGAAAACTCAAAGGCAAGAGTCTAAGGGGGACTAATCAAACCCTAATTATTATCATACTTGGAGAGCCTACGGTTAGTGAGGCTTAAGAGAGAAAGAATCTTCAAAGAGCCACCAAGGAGAGAAGTAGATGAAAGGAGAAAGAAACAGAGAGAAGCAAGACAACTTGCTTCACTTAAGAAGACAAGTTGCTTGAAGAAAGAAAGTAGGAAAGAGCATGAATGAGCAAGCTCACTCAAAGACAAGATAAAATGCAGCAATGATGCAAGAGAGGGATGAGAAGAGATTGTGAGAAGTGAAGGCAAATTCACTTCTCAAAACAACTTACCACCTGAAAAGTTAGCAAAAGAAATGACATGCAATGAGAATGAGATGAAAAGCCATGATGCAAACCAAAGTCAGAAGCATACACATGATGTTAATGATGCTAAGAGATGATGCTAACACATGACAAGAGATGAGAATGATCATACAAGCATAAGGATGCAAATGAGGCATGCTTTGAACCATAAGGATTCATGAATGTTTATGAAATGAAATGAACATATAACATGGCAAAGGAATGATGTAATGATCAAACATGATGCTAGTATGTCCTAAGATGTATTATATGTCATGAGGGTGCACAAAATCTCATGGCAAGTTCTTGAATGCAAGCAAATGGAAAATGGATACAAGAGAAGGCACAAATTAGGGTTTATGAACAACATGCAACACAAAATTCAAAATCAGAAGCATAAGGCATGATAAAAAATTGAAAATGGGATCAAAGGAACCCTAACCCTACACAAGTTCACTGCCCAAAGGAGGAGACCTAAATATAAACCTAATGGAAGTTGTGATCTTTCTAAGTTAACTAGGGTTTCAAGGCACCTCAAAAGGAAAAATGCACATTAAATTGAAAATGGAAGATAAATGCAAAACAATTTTACCCTAGAAACTACATGATATTAAGGATTCAATGCAAGAAGAATCATCATCAAACTCTTCATGGTTAGGCAGAATGGATTTTTTCAAGTTAGGATCAAAATATTGCCTTTAAACAAATTTAATTCCAATAAAAATTTTCAAAATGCATCAAGGACCAAAAAGAAATTTGTTTTGAGAGTTTGATAATGTTTCTAAATGTTTTAAAATGCAATGTGAATTTTTTTTTGTGATTTTTAAATACCTAAATGCATTTTTAATTAATTAATTTCCATTAACTAATTAAAAATAAACATTTAAATGATTTAAAAATAATTTTTAATGCAAAAAATAAAAATAAAAATATTTTTGGGTTCTGAAAATTAATGAAATGTTTGACAAAAAATTTCAGAATTTTTTAATATGTTTTGCTATTTTTTAAAAATTCGTGAAAGTTAAATGAAAAGAAAATTAAATACAATTTAAATAAAAGAAAGTAGGCTGATCCAAGAGCTGAGATTCAAATGGTTTTGGAGGGAGTTGACCCGCGCCAGATCCTAGGGCTGTAATTCAAACTGATTAAATTTAAATTAAACCTAATTAATTAATTTAATAAATCAGGATTAGGGTTTTAATGATGGATCTGGGCCACTCATTCGCGCGCGGGTCAACCAGGGTCAACAGGATCTATGGCTCACATTCAAACTGAGCCCTAATCACAGTTAAGGCATTAATGACTTTCAGGTGGCCGGAAATGACCTCCGGTCATCTTCTCCGGCCACACCCATCCCTGAAAATTGCTATCTCTCTCCCCAAGCTTCTAAAACCTAATCTCTCTGCCCAGAATCCATCCCCACGCATCACCCAACAAGAAACACCCACTAAAACAAATTTATTTCACATATTCAAGCTGAATCGAAGCAAATTAGTTCTAGGTCAAGAAATTTCAGAGAGCTCATACATGCTTAATACTTGACTATTTTCAAAACCAAACACATCAGCATTATCAGTGAATCATGGAGAATCAATTAGTAACTTAAAAACACGTTCTGGAAAAATTGTTCTTGAGCTCACCTGAACTGGAGCTTTGAACTTTGGAGCTTTCTGGCTGCTTCTTTGGTCCAAGATGCCTTTAATGAACCTCCTGAGAAGTTTGCAATGCTTGTTTGGAATTTCTTATGGCTGGTTTAAGAGATTGATGAAGTTCTGACCAAGGGGAGTGAAAAATTGTATTTCTGTTTGGGAGGGTTTCAGGATCAAATGATGGTTGGGAAATGATCAGAGGATCATGGTGAGTGATTCTATGAAGTTTGTTTTGAGGTTTGTGGCTTGTGTATTGAGATTCTAAGAAAAATGCATAAAGAGGTATTTTGGAGAATGTTGACTTGTGGGAGGTTTCAGCTTCCAAGATTATATGAAATGTGATCCATGAGGCATGTATGTGAAGTTATGATTGGTCAGAGTAGTTGGTGTGGCTCAGTTTGATTGGTATGGGCAAAATGCAAAAAGTCAAGCCTATGCGTCCTTTGAGGTATGGGCTGTTTTAGGGCCAGAGCAAGGGCATGTCTGCTGCAGCTTGATTCAAGGATGACCATGGAAATGGGATTGAAGCAGATCAGCAAGTGGATCAAAGCTTATGTGTGGTTTTGCAATTTTGTGAACTTTGGCCCTTTTGAAGTTTCTTAATGCACAAGTCATGAAACTTGTGAGTTCTTTGGTGCATTATGAATTTTAGGTCATGGTTTATGTTTGTGCAATGGTTAGAAGTCAATTAGAGGTTACATAAAGGCTTGGCATGTGAATTTGCAAGTTTCCCTCTTTGTGCAAAAGTGAAAATTTCATGATTTTTCCCAACTTTGACAAGCCATAACTTTTGATCCAAAATGAATTAGAATGAGTTCTTGTACTTTTTGAAAATGGGAGGATCCATTCTACAACTTTCATGACCAAAGTTCTTTCATTTGAAGCTTTTTTGAATCAAAAAGAGGAGGTTGAAAAACTTTCCCAAAATGGCAAGTTTTCATTACAAGTCACTTTCCCAAAAAGGCAACTTTGCAAATGGCTTGAAATTCTTCAATTTTGTGAACTTCTAACATCTTCTATGATCAAATAAAGATCATACACATTCAAAATGATGGAGAACACCCTTTGGTTGGGTCATTGGGGGCCTCAGATGCCCTGATTTTACACTGACTTGCTCAAGAAGTCATCTCTTGATCAGATGCCTTCCCCATTGAATTTCTTCATGAAAATTGATATGCATGATCCTCATAACATATAGAGACCAATAGAAACAAGAATGACCAAAAAATTTGGAGTTATGGCTTCTGAAACCAAAACCCTAATTTTAGGTCATCTGTGTAGTTAAACCTGGCCCTGCTTCCATGCCTTTCTCAATTCTTGTGATTCTTTGGCTTCTTTGACCTTGAGAGGATATAATATGATGCTTGAACATACATGGACCCCTTTTAAATGATTGATGACCTTTGAAGGGGCTCAAATAGCTCTTGGATTGCTCAGGTCACAAACCCTGGATGCAGATGACTTAGGATCAATGCAGTGAATCAAAAATGTGGTATGAGATGCTATGATTGAATTTATGCTAATGAAAAGATCACAAGCCATGGTGTGAATGGGTGAGGGAAAATTTGAGGTGTTTACAGACATGAATAGAAGGTTCGAAGAAATGGCTGAGCAGATTCGCGCCATTCAATCTCAGAGTTCTCTGGGGTTTGACATCACTGACTTGGGCTTGGTGCCAGGGGTGAGAATTCCCTACAAGTTCAAAGTTCCCACTTTTGATAGGTATAATGGCACGGCTTGTCCGAAAACTCATCTTCAGTCGTTTGTGGGAAGGATTACCGCGCATACGGATGACGAAAAGTTGTGGATGTATTACTTCCAGGATAGTCTTATAGGAGCGTCCTTGGAATGGTACATGAAGTTGAGCAGAGTCAATATCCGAAGCTGGAAGGATTTGGCTGAGGCATTCGTGAAGCAGTATCAGTATAATTTGGATATGGCTCCAAATCATACTCAGTTGCAGACAATCTCTCAGAATGCTAAGGAAGGGTTCAAAGAGTACGCCCAGAGGTGGCGTCAGCTTACTGCTAGAGTGAAACCTCCCTTGCTAGAGAATGAAATGGCAGATATGTTCATGGGGACGCTGCAAGGGGTGTTTATTGAGAGACTGGCATCTTGTTCGGCAACGAAGTTCAATGACATTGTGATTGCAGGAGAGAGGGTTAAGACTCTTCTGAAGATGGGAAAGATTCAAAACACTAGTGCAAGTAGCTCAACTGGTGTGAGAAAGGCTTTCAGTGGACCTCCAAGAAGAAGGGAGGGAGAGACTAATGCAGTGTTCGGCTGAGGTCGAGGCCGCGGATATAGAGGATCTTATGAGCAAGTGGCCACTGTCACCATCCCCACAGGTCGTGTGCAACAGCAGCAACAGCCGCCACGTAATAACTATCAGCAAAGGCAAGCTCGTCCAGTTAATAGGGTGCTCGAAGCCATCCCAATGACGTACACGGCATTCCTCCAGAGATTGTTGGAATTTAATTTGGTTCAGTTGAGAACGTTAGCACCACCTCCACCTGGAGAGCTTCCAGTGGGGTATGATGCTAAGGCAAGATGCACATTTCATTCAGGAGCTCCCGGGCACTCAACAGAGAAGTGCAGGGCATTGCAGCATAAGGTCCAAGACCTGATTGATTCAAAGGCGATCAACTTCACACCGCCTCCAAATGTTACATCAAACCCCATTCCAAATCATGGAGGGGACAGGATAAATGCTATTGACAGTAGCGAGAGTTTGAATTTAATATTGAACGTGGAAGAGGTGAAGACGTCATTGTTGGTCGTGAAGGACAGATTGCTGAAAGGGGTGGTTTTTCCAGGTTGTGATTACGACTGCGAGGGTTGTTTGAGTTCAGTTAATGGTTGTGGGGATTTGAAGTTTGGGTTGCAATGTTTGATTGACGAGGGGTCCCTACAGTTTGACAAAGTTGCTAGCAGAGATGATTGTGTGTCTACAGTGACAATCTATTTTGATCCTGCTGAAGTTCCTGTCCAGAGAGAGTCGGTGACAATTTATGTCCCTGAAGTGAGTCCAGTGACCATTACTGTTCCAGGACCGTTTCCTTATGCCGATGACAAAGCCATCCCGTGGCACTATGGCTCTGACGTGTACGTAGAAGGCCAGAAAGTGGAAGGTCAAGCGGTGACAAGTGATCCGACCGTGATGAATGTCGCAGGAGTTGGGGGATTTACACGGAGCGGACGTCTCTTTGCTCCTCAAGCTCTTAGAGGGGATCCTGAAGCTGAAGTTGTCGCAAAGGCTAAAGGCAAACAGTTAGCCGCTGAGGAGGTGACAACTCCTGCTGCCAGTCGGGGCACTTTTGAAAAGGAAGTCGAAGAATTCATGAGAATAATAAAGAAAAGCGACTACAAGGTGGTTGAACAGCTGAATCAGACCCCATCCAAGATATCCATTATGTCATTGTTGTTGTGTTCCCAAGCTCATCGAGAAGCTTTGCTGAAAGTTTTTCAAATGGAATATGTACCGCAAGAGATAACTGTCAACCAGTTGGAGGTTGTGGTAGGCAGCGTAAACGCCACCATGGGTTGGGTTTCACAGATAGAGATCTCACTTCTGAAGGATGCAATCACAACAAAGCCTTGCATATCACCATGGAGTACAAGGGTGTTGTTCTATCACACGTCCTGGTAGATACAGGCTCTTCTCTCAACGTACTCCCTAAGAAGGCCCTTATGAAGCTGAACGTTGATGGCATCGTCTTGCGACCTAGTGATTTGATTGTAAAAGCTTTTGACGGGTCCCGAAGATCTGTGTTTGGTGAGGTAGAGTTACCAGTGAAGATTGGGTCTCAGGTATTCAAAAGCACATTCTATGTTATGGATATTCAACCCACTTATAGTTGTTTGCTGGGACGTCCCTGGATTCATGCTGCTGGCGCAGTGACATCCACGTTACATCAGAAGCTGAAGTATGTGGTAGACGGCCAGGTTATTACCGTATGCGGAGAAGAAGACATTTTCGTGAGCCATCTGTCAACCTTCAAGTATGTAGAAATGGACGAGGAAATCCATGAGACGTTTTGTCAAGCTTTTGAGACGGTCAATGTCAGTTCTTTGTCTCCAGCAGTTCAGAACAACGAGAAGGAAGGGACTCCTATCTACTCCTATAAGCAAGCTAAGGAGGTAGTTCAATCCGGCAATGCCCAAGTCTGGGGAAAATTGTTGGAATTGGAAAGGAAAGATGACAAGTTCGGTCTCGGATATCAACCTGGTCAGTCCAGCTGGTCTCATGACAGGAAGCCCATAGCATTCACCAGCGCTGGAATGCTCGACTACAGCCATGTTTGTGCAACAGATGCCGACGGGGATAATGACTGCAACTTGGATGACTGGATTCACCCATGCGTACCTGGGGAGGAGATCCAGAACTAGTCTGCTGAAGATTTTGTTCAAGTTACCTGGCGGTCAAAGTAATTTTCGTTGTTTCCATTTTCATCATACTGCATGTCAAATCCTGTACTCTGCCCAAGGTGCACGGATCCATATGTAGGGCCACCATGTTTTTAATGCATTTCTTTTCCATGAAATAAAGGACATTTTTTCAAGCAAATTGTGTTCTCTTTCTTTCGTTCTTAAATTTTTCACAAAGCAAATAAAATGGCAATGTTTTTCTTTCTTGTGTTTTTGTGTGTTTGCGTCTCCTTCAGATTCTGAAATAAGCACATCTTGTGCAGTGTTGATCATTCGGATTCCTGTGACAACGTTCTTGCTATGACTATGCATGACTTCGACAATCCTATCTACCAAGCTGATGAAGGGGTTGAGGATGACTGTGAACTCCCGGAAGAATTGGTCAGGTTGTTGAAACAAGAGGAAAGGGTCATTCAGCCTCATTAGGAAGAAATAGAGATCATCAACATCGGGACCGAAGATGTAAGGAAAGAGATAAAGATTGGGGCCAGGCTGCAGGCCGAGGTAAAGAAGGAGTTGATTGGTATGCTGCGTGAATATATGGATATCTTCGCCTGGTCGTATCAGGACATGCCAGGGCTAGATACTGACATTGTTGTGCACAAGCTGCCACTAAAGGAAGATTGTCCCCCCGTGAAGCAAAAGCTGAGAAGAACTAGCCTTGATATGGCTATGAAGATCAAGGAGGAAGTTCAGAAGCAGTGGGATGTCGGGTTCCTTGCTGTAACTTGTTATCCACCTTGGGTAGCTAACATTGTGCCAGTGCCGAAGAAAGATGGCAAGGTCCGGATGTGCATCAATTATCGGGATCTAAACAGAGCAAGTCCAAAAGATGACTTTATATTACCTCACATTGATGTGCTGGTAGATAACACCGCTCAGTTCTCGGTATTTTCCTTCATGGATGGCTTCTCCGGGTATAATCAGATTAAGATGGCACCGGAAGACATGGAGAAAACAACATTCATTACCCCGTGGGGTACATTCTGCTACAAGGTTATGCCCATTGGATTGAAGAACGCCGGGGCAACATATCAACGGGCTATGGTCACATTGTTCCACGACATGATACACAAAGAAATAGAATGATATGTGGACGACATGATTGCCAAGTCCCGAGACGAAGAAGAGCATCTGGTCAATCTCAAAAAGCTGTTTGATAGATTGATAAAGTACAAACTAAGGTTGAATCCAAACAAGTGCATTTTCGGAGTGCGTTCCGATAAGTTGCTGGGTTTCATTGTTAGTCAGAGAGGAATCGAGGTAGATCCTGCAAAAGTAAAAGCAATATAAGATATGCCTGCACTAAAAACAGAAAAAGAAGTGTGTGGGTTTTTAGGGATATTGAACTACATTTCTCGGTTTATATCTCATCTAACTGCCACGTGCGAGCCAATATTCAAATTGTTGAGAAAAGAGCAAACGGTCAGGTGGAATGAGGACTGTCAAAGGGCCTTTGATAAGATAAAAGAATATCTACAGGAGCCTTCGATTCTAATGCCTCCAGTTCCAGGACGGCCACTTATCATGTACTTGACTGTGTTAGAAAGGTCGATGGGGTGTGTTCTAGGCCAACATGATGTATCTGGTCGAAAAGAGTATGCTATTTACTACCTTAGAAAAAAATTTACCGACTGTGAATCCCTTTATTCACTGCTCGAGAAAACTTGTTGCGCTTTGGTATGGGCTGCTCGCCGACTGAGACACTACATGTTGACCCATACCACATTTCTAATCTCAAAAATGGACCCCGTCAAGTACATTTTCGAGAAACCGACGTTAGCCGGAAGGGTTGCAAGGTGGCAAATGATCTTAACAGAGTATGACATAAAGTATACTTCCTAGAAAGCCATCAAAGGAAGTGTATTGTCAGATTATCTTGCACATCAACCGCTTGAAGACTACTATCAGCCAATGAAGTTTGATTTCCCTGATGAGGACATCGTGTACCTCAATGCAAGAGATTGCGAGGAACCTCTTCCGGAGGAGGGGCCAGACTCTGAATCCAAATGGAAGCTGATGTTTGATGGGGCGGTCTATATCAACGGACGTGGAGTTGGTGTTGTTCTTATCACTCCCGAAGGTGTTCATCTTCCCTTCGCTGCCAGAATTACTTTTGGCTGCACCAACAATGAAGCGGAATACGAGGCGTGCATAATGGGAATAGAGGAGGCTATTAATCTTCGGATTAAGACCCTCGATGTATTCGGAGATTCAGCCCTCGTTATCAATCAGATTACCGGCAAGTGGTATACACATCAAGAACACTTAATTCCTTACAGGGATTATGCCAGAAGACTGTTGACGTTCTTCACAACAGTTAAGCTTCAATACATACCCCGAGATGAGAATCAATTCGCCGATGCATTTGCTACTCTTTCTTCGTCCATCAAAGTCTTGTGTTGGAACTATGTGCCTCGGATTGACATTTCCAGGCTCGACACACCAGCTTATGCTTTCTCTGTAGACGCAGTGTCTGATGAGAAACCTTGGTATTTTGATATCAAGCTTTTCCTAGAAAAACAAGAATACCCAGCGGGGGCATCATCCAACGATAAGAAGGCCTTGAGACGGCTTGCTGCTAGCTTCTTCTTGAATATAGATGGGGTTTTGTATAAGAGGAATTTTGACATGGTCTTGCTCAAATGCGTGGGTAGACACGAAGTAAGCATATTTATTGCAGGAAGTCCACGAGGGATCTTTCGGTACTCATGCAGGAGGACATGCAATGGCTAAGAAGTTGTTGAGATCAGGGTATTATTGGCTAACAATGGATGCAGACTGTTGTTCGTACGCTCGTAAATGCCACAAGTGCCAGATTTATACAGACAAGGTGCATGTTCCTCCAAGCCCGCTCAATGTCATGTCATCTCCTTGGCCCTTTTCTATGTGGGGCATTGACATGATCGGAATGATAGAGCCTACTGCTTCAAACGGTCATCGTTTCATCTTGGTTGCAATTGATTATTTCACCAAGTGGGTTGAGGCCGCATCTTATGCCAATGTCACTCGTCAAGTGGTAGCCAGGTTTTTGAAGAGAGACATTATTTGCAGATACGGAGTGCCCGAGCGAATCATTATGGATAATGGTTCTAACTTAAACAACAAGATGATGGCAGAGCTGTGCCGGGACTTCAAGATCCAGCATCACAATTCTTCTCCTTATCGGCCAAAGATGAATGGTGCGGTAAAGGCCGCTAACAAGAATATTAAGAAGATTGTGTAGAAGATGGTTGTCACTTACAAAGATTGGCATGAGATGTTACCATTCACGATGCATGGGTACCGAACATCAGTCAGGACGTCAACCGGGGAAACTCCTTTCTCATTAGTGTATGGCATGGAGGCAGTCTTGCCTGTTGAGGTAGAAATTCCCTCATTGCGCGTGATGATGGACGTGAAGCTTGATGAGGTTGAGTGGGTACGTGCCCGATACAATCAGTTGTGCCTAATTGAGGAAAAGAGATTAGTGGCTATATGTCATGGTCAGATTTATCAGAGGAGAATGAAGCGATCATTCGACCAACGAGTACGTACTCGGGAGTATCAAGTAGGCGAACTTGTGGTCAAGAGGATCGTTCCTCCATGTATAGATCATAGGGGCAAATGGACCCCAAACTACGAAGGCCCGTTCATAGTAAAGAAAGTTTTCTCAGGTGGGGCGCTGATGCTCACTACTATGGATGGAGAAGATTTCAAGTCTCCTGTTAACTCGGACGCAGTTAAAAAATACTTCGCATAAAAAGACCCGCTGGACACAAAAACAGAATTAAAGTCCAGGCAAGAAAAGGGCATCCCGGCGAGCTAAAAACAGAATAAAAAGCTCGGGCAAAAGCTAGGGAAAACAAATAAAAAATGTACACCCGCTGAGTTGAAAAGCCACATCGGACAGCTCAGGCAAAAAAGGGTATCCCGGTGGATTGAAAACCCGAAAGGGCGATCCACGCAAAACAAGGGAAAAAGCGAACAACTGCGATCCGGGTAATCTAAACCAAATCACCGCTTCATGCAGTATGACAATATCAGAAGGATAGGAATCAGTCCCCTCATCTTCTTCAGAAAGAAAAGGCAAGAACAGAAAGTCTTGAAGACGTGCTGGTCATAGCAGGAAGGAAACCCATTGGAATGCCGTGTACATTGCCATTAGGATAGTTTCTTTTCTCAATTTTATGGTAGCTACCTCTTTCCAGGTAGTCGCTTCCTGATGTAAAACTTTTCCTATTCAGAGGCCACTCAATAAATGAATATTCAGTCCAAAGCCGTGTTACGTTGTGTTTTCTTTGTTTGCAAAAATGTCCTGAATTTTTGGCAAAAAGAACATTGCATATGAAACATGTTGAATTTTCTGAAACAAAATTGACATGGCAGGGAAAACAATTAAAATCTTTGAGTGTCGGGTGACAATGGATGAACAGATCATACCATGCGAATCCCCGGGGCACGTGTGTGTATACTATTGTTGCAGGTTTTGCAGGGTTGTGTTGCATTTCCCCAAGCAGAGAATGCTCCCCGAATGAGCCATGGCAGTGGAATCCCTAGCAGATTTTCAAATCTAATCAGAGATAGTGGCCTCAAGAGGTGTTGTTTCACAAGAAAGACGTGTTTTCCCCAATAGAGTTCCGATGGAGCTTTCCCCAACTGAAGGGAGTCGTGATAGTTAGAAGACGTGTTGACCAGGTATTCCCCAGCCGGGTTAGAAGATCGTCTCTTCATCAGAGTTCACGATTGGCATGCAACCATCATTGAAGTATACCCAGCCAGCCCGCCAATTTATTTTTGGCCGGTGTGACAGGGTACTGCAGACACTTGCTCATCAGCCAAGTGTTGCCAGGAAATCTTGATTATTTCCCCAGCGGAGTTTCAGGGTAATCGAATAGTTCATCTCCCCAAGCGAGTTCTTTTTCACAGTGAATTTCTAGTAGGCAGCTGAAGGCCTTACTTCCCCACGGAGTTAGAATTGTCAGAATTCTCTTTCCAGCAAGGGTTGTTTAACCGAGCAGTTTCCCCAGTGAGCAACTGAGTGCTTGAAGTCCCCAGCTATGGTCTGACCAAGCATCATCCTCATTCGGGTCGGAAGATGGCTATTCCCCGCAGATTCATAATCGAGATTCGCTCCCGCTGCTGGAGTCTTCCCCAGAGAAGTCGTCAATTTAATCTGGACATGCGATGATACAGGCTATCGTTCATCTCCCCAGTCAGATTTAGGCATCGTCGAAGCCTTTGCCCAGAATTCCCTTGCAGAGTCGGAATCAGTAGTGTCAATCAGGGTAATTCGTTTCGTGCTCGTCTGCATTCCCTTGCACTCGTCTGTGTTGGGTCTTTGTCTTGGGGCTCGTCTGCATTCCCAGCACTCGCTCGGTCGTGAATTTTTATCCCCAGCATGGTCGTGTTTCTTGTTAGGCATTTCATTGCTCGTCCGCATTATTCAACACTCGTCTGCGTTTGACGTCTGTTTATTGCTCGTCCGCATTGCCCCAACACTCGTCCGTATTCGCATTCTGTTGGTTGCTCGTCTGCATTCCCAGCGCTCACTCGTTTGTGAAATATTCTCCCTGGCAGGGTCATGCTTATTACTGAGATGTCATTTCTCGTTTGCTTTCCCCATCAGTCGCCTATGGTGGATAAATATTGATGCTCGTCAGCACCCCCCAGCACTCGTCTGTGTTTGAATTGATGTGATGCTCGTCTGCACTCTCCAGCACTCGTTTGTGTTTGTTATCGGCTCGAAGCCTGTTTGCATTGTGGGATACTTGTCTGTACCATTATTCCCACTCGTCTGTGTTGAATTGTATCCATAGATACTGATTTGATAATCACTCCAAGTACTCGTCTGTATTGCTACTCCAAACGCTCATCTGTGTTGGATTTCTGGTATTCATCTGTATCAGTGGCTGATATTCGTCTATATCGTCGCCTGAAGCGCTCGTTTGTGTTTCTGAAATCATTGTCTGATATTCGTCTGTATCATTGACTTATGGAACTCGTCTATGTTCTCTTAATGATGGTATAATACTCATCTGTATTGAAGAGGTTTGAAGTCCTGACAGTAGGTTTAAACGTCAAAATGGTTACCAGTCCTGGCGTAACAGTTTTATCCGAAGGAGGTTCGTCTGTCTCAAGCACCACTTATCTATGCAAGATTTGTGAAGAGGGTTCATCAAATCCTAATATCGCACCTGGCGTAATAGGTTTGCTCAAAGAAGGCCCATCTGTCTTAGACCATATGTCCACGGATAACATATGAAGAGGGTTCGTCTATCCTGACTATGCATGTCTATCCCACAGACTTAAGTGCATTACCGGTCCTGGCGTAACAGGTTTACCCGAAGGAGGTTCGTCTATCTCAGGTCATATATTGCAAAATGTATGAGGGCTCGTATGTCCAGCACCTGGCGTGACAGGTTCATTTGAAGAGGGCTCGTATGTCCAGCACCCGGCATAACTGGTTTGTTCGAGGAAGACTCTTTTGTCTAGGTTTTTTCTATCCGAAGTAACAATTCAACTTAGAAGGAGCTCGTCTGCTTTCTCCCCACCTCGGTCGCCAAAGCTTCATTTGGTCGGGTTTATTTCCCATTGCTTGCATTCTCCAGCAGAGTGCAAATTTCAGGTCTTCTTGGTATTCAACCACAGTTCATCTTGAACGGTCGATAGTCGTACTACCGTCCTTTTCAGATTAATAATTGCTTGAATAGGGGCAGCTGTAACACCCCAAATTTTCCCTCTCCTATTTAGCATCATCATCATATCATAATCATTATCATCATGTCATGTCATGTATTTAGCATATCTCATAGAAAAATGAAGCATAGCACTTGCATGTTCCGGCATAAGGCATGTGATCAATCATCAGGGAAATTCGAAGCTCACAGGGCATGTTACAAGGTTGACGTCAGGGTCAAAGCCTAAAAAAGGATTGAGGATCAAAATCGGATCAAAACGGTTGGCGCCGGCTTATTCTTGAAGGTTCCCACCAAAAGGAGGGAAATTCAAAAGTCACTGGCATTAACTGGTTAACGGATTGGTTAACCGGTTAACGGCCACGGATTTTGAATTTCCAGCAGCAATTCAGCATGTGTGATTTTTGCTCGAATTTTCATTTTTCTGATTTTATTCATTTTTGAATTAATTGGAAATTAAAAGGAAGGATCTAGAGCACTTGTCCAAGCCTAATCCCATTGCTACATCCTAATCACACTACCCAAACCATAATTTTGGATCCCAAGCCTAATTTTTGGGCCCCAAACCTAAACCATATTTAATCATTTCTCTCCAAACCAAAAGGGCTCTCCCTCATTTTTCACTCTCATTTTCTGAATTTTCACTCCTCTCACTCACAATTCTCTCACTTTTCTCTCCCAATTTTCCAAATCATTCAAAGTTCCTCTTTGAAGATCACACAACCTTGCCTTGAGGTGTGTAGATCTTGGAACTAGACCACCATCCACAACTTCATTACATCTTTTTGATGGTTTTAGTGGTGATTCAGATCTGGTTTGGGATCTAGAAGTGCTTTTGGATCCAAAATTCTGCATCAAGAGCTTGTTCTTGCATTTATTTTACACGGAGTGTGAAGCTTAGCACCGGATCTTTAAAGTTTTGCGCGAGATCTATCGTTTTCAGCTCGATCAACAATTACCAAAGCATACCTCAGCTTTGTAGGTCGGTTAATTTCAGATCTAGCTCTATTTTAGCTTATTTGCATGCTTGCGCCTTAGATTCGCCATGTGTTTGCGTATTTGTTTGTGTTGATTGAATTGATTGATTGATTTGTGACCAGATCTATGTATTAATGTTCATGAGCTTCATGATGCCATTTAATGTGAATTGATACATTATTTTCATGTTCAAATGCTTGCTGGTCTGGTATAAGATTATTTGGAAAAGCTGGTTGTGAGCTGATTTTTTGCAGGATTTGCTGCTGTTTTAACAGCGTTAACCGGTTAACGGATTGGTTAACCGGTTAACGCACCTGAATTGTGCTGTGTTTATGCAGGTTTTGACATGGTTAACTGGTTAACGCTTTGGTTAACCGGTTAACACTAAAGCAGTGAGCCATTTTTGCCTTATTTTGAGCATGTTTGATCTCCATACTTATTCTAAATGTTATGGATCATTATATGATTGTTGAATATGATTGTTTGGGTGATTTTTCTTGCTGATTGATGCATGCTTCCGTGTTCTCGACACGTAAAGGCTTGTTTGTGCTATGTTTGACATGTTTGTTTGATCTTGGTTCATGAGCTTTGAACATGCCATTGCCCTGATTCTATTGATGAATCACTTGCTGGAATTTTGCTAACACTTGCAGGGGCTAATGGTAGGTGAAGTGTGGATGTTCATCCACATTTCAACTCTTCATCCTTCTCTTTTTCTTTAAGTTGTTTTTCTCTCTTGGTGTTTGGGTGTGCTTTATGCCGTCGGGTGTTGTTCCCTTTCTTCTTCTTGCTCTTCTTTGGTTTCTTTCTTTCCTCATTCTTCATTAGGATAGTTGAAACCTCACTAACTTTAGGACCACTTTGGCATGCTAATGTTAGGATTAGTCTTTCCCCATTTTAGACTTTTACCTTTTTTTGCTCCTTTGGTTTCTTTCTCTTCTCATCTCAAAAAAAAAACCTAAAAAACACTAATAAAAAGAAGTGACTTCTTGTGTAATAGCCTTATTCCATGGGGGCATATGTATTCATTCCATCTTGGAATAGTGCATTTGTCTAGCATGATGCACAAGTCGGATCATGAAGTCATCTTCATCAAGCAAAAAAACCTTAAAAAAACACTTCTTCATTTATAATCACTAAAACACCTAATAAATTCAACAAGTCAATGAATTTAGGCTCTTGCCTTTGGAAACAAGTCTTGGATATGTTCTCCTTGCTTGGTGTGCTTGTTCTATTATTCCATCTTGGAATGTAGTACAAGTCCACATTCCATAGAAAAGAGCTTGAGTTCATTCTCTTGTACCACACAAATAAAAAAAACTCTAAAAAACACAAACAAACAAATCGTCTTTCCTTCGGGAATTCTTTTCTCATATCCTTCGCTTCGTCCGCGAACTTTCTTCTTCTTGTCATTATGCAAGACGGTAACGCACTCGTCGTCCGAGCCTGCAACACCTGAGCATTGGCATAGGCAGTTCAAGCCTTAAGACACAAGCAATCTTTTCCACCCCTAGTTAGGGGAACTATGGCGACTCTGATCCTCATGTTCAGTGAGGTACGTAGGCAGCGGGGTAGGGCCCGTTCGAGCACACTCTTTTATTTTCCCTACATTTTCCCCCTTTCTTTTCTTTTCATTTCCAGTTTCAGTATTTCTTTTTGCAGCAGCTTTCATTTCTTCACCCTTTGAAACAGTTCCTTTGCAAGCGTGGATCCCGTCGGGTACGGCGGACGATCTGGGGTGCTAATACCTTCCCAGGTCGTAACCGACTCCCGAACTCAGTCTCTTTGGTTTGCAGGACCTGTCTCCTTCCTTTTCGTTTCTTCTGGTTTGTGCAGCATTACCATTCTCGTTCCTTCGGGATAAAAATGCCTGGCTGACGACTCTACCTCTTTCCGCGCCACTTTCGCGTTTGTACCAAGATGGAAATCCGGGGAGCGATAAAATGTGTATGAGATGATTATGGGTCAGTAGCATACATGGTATGAGATGCAATTAGAATGCATGGCTTGGCATTAATGATTCCCACATAATTTATGTTAACAATTAGAGGAGAAGAGAAACAAGTTTAAGTTAAAATTAGTTCACATAAGTATGCACTTAGGAGCACAAAAACAAACCAAATGAATATGGTTCAAAAAGTGACCTATAACTGAGATCAAGGACCTAAAAGTGACCTATAATCAACTCCTAAAAGTTACCAAAAGGTACCTCAAGCAAATGGCATGAATGCCTTCCTAACATCTAGGGTATGCGACACATAAACACATAACTCAACCTATGATCTAGGTGGCATAGAAAAATAGAAAAAAAGGCTTTAAAAATTAAGAAATTAAATCCCTGGAATGTTGAAGTCAGTATCTAACATAGTATAATAGGATTTCACAAAATTATGCACCAAAGTGCCAAAACAGTTACTTGATGAGCAAGATAACAAGGCATGATCGCTGAAAAACAACTCCACAAAGTGGATCAAAAATGACACCAAAAATTATGAAAAAAATGCCTAAGTAGCATCATAATTCTTAATCACACACACAAAAATAGGTCTCACACCTATGGGAAAAAATGGATTTTAGTCTCTTATGTCAATATCATTCCTTTTGGGACAACTTGGAATGAAAAATCCAAATTAATTACTAAAACCAATCAAACCTGGAATCAAAAAATATGAAAAATTAATTAAGAGGATGAGGATCACTCATGAATTTTTCCAGAATTTTATCCCACCTAAAACTATTTTCAATAATTGCGACGAAATGGGCAAAAAACGATGTTTTAAGGGAAAGCGAGAGGAAGTGAATTCTACAATCCGTAACCTAATCCCTAAGCTCTGAAATCGACAAATATAATAAAAATCATAAATAAATCCAGTGCCTCGGGTGAGAGGGCTCAATATGCACCTTAAGTTATATGATCCTAAGCCGCATACAACTAGAATGATGCGTACAAGTGGAGCATCGAGATTACTTACTTGATCGAAGTACCGATTCTTCATATAAAAGAAATATAAAAACTCCTTACCAAGTCTTGTAATCTCCTATGAGAAAAAAAATGCTTATCTTTCATATTAGCTTTATGAAGATCCACCATAATCGAAACAAAAACAACGGCACAAAATATCATTTGAATCCAAAGGTATCCCACAAATAAAGTTGAATACCAACCAAACGACCGTCGTTAAGATCTTTGCGAGAACCTTGCATGAACTCAACAAACGCATTAAAAACCAAAAAGAGGTGCAACCGGAAGTTGCACCTATGCCTCACAACTCAAAATCAAGTAAAAAGATTAATATACGAGTCATGGACATGCATTGAAATTTATGTTTCAAAACGGGGCAGCACTTATACTCTAACATAAACAACATGCAAACCCAAACCGGAATCGAACAAATTTACATGCAATGAATGGTAAATGATCAACCAACATAGGTACAAGTCAAAACAAGATCAATGCATCAAAATCGCACCGAACCGAACTTAAAAAGCCTTAAAACGAAAAAACGCGTCAAAAATCACCGACTCGGAATTGAACGAAAATCGCATGGTAACTTGCAAACATGCCAACGAATTCAAATATGCAATCGATTTTTGAAAATTCCGCTCGGAAGTGTGACTTTTTGGCCAATTTAATCGGCTGGATGTAGCAAAATAGCCGAAAAAAGTTGTTCGAAATCGACTAAAAAGCTTACCAATGGCTCCGGAATAATCAACAAAGTCAATTTAGACTATTCACATTCGCGAAAACGCGCTACGATTAGGATGTTATGACCAAAACATATTCTCGACACGCGATACATTTACAACATCATCGATTAGACATCAATCTATCCTATTCCGGATTCTTACATTGAAACAAGCATGAATTCAAAAGTCAAGCACTTTAATCAATATCAAGTCACAATAATTAACTCTCCTAAGAATTTTGTCAAACACCTAACATGCACCGATTATTCTATGTCAATTTTAACAATCATTTCCAATTATGCACCACAACAATTATTAGGATCAATTAATCAAGCATCAATCAACAATCAAATCATGAATCAATGCACATAATCTCCACAAGATTAATTCAACTTGAAAATTCAATTCAAGAAACAATGCAACAATTATTCATGAATTAAAGTTTAAGAAGCTTACCGAATGAAGAATCGACGAAGAAATTGCGAATCCGAAGGAAGTGAGACGTGATCGTTAACAAAGGATATAGGGAGAGGTCGCGTGGCTTCTGGCGGCGGAAGATGGTGGTCGCACGGTGGTGAAGTTGACCGGAGGTGGTGGTTCATGGCGGCTCGGCTACCGGAAGCTTGATCGGAATTGTTGTGTTCTTGAGTTCTTGATGAAGTTGTTGTTGTGTTCTTGAGAAAGAGTTGAGAGAATGAACTTCGATCCTTTATAGAGAGTTTGTGAGAGTTTTTTAGTGTTTGTAAATTATGATTGAAGTTATGAGACAAATTGTGGGTCAAAAGAATATATAGTGGAGCGTAAAATGAAAGGCAAAAGGTAGAATTTCGGATTAAGTGAAAATAACAATATCTTCGGCAAGAAATTTCGACTCTGAGCCTTCCACAACATCGTCCGCCTCTGAATCACGGTTGCATTTCAAAAAGAACGGACGTCATACGATCAAAATCGAGTGTGGTCGATACGTTTAAGCTGCAAGACATCACTGAATAAGTTGTTTTTTCGGCTTATTTGGTGTCCACTACTCGAAAATGTGACGAGGTCAACCTCTTCGGAGCATAATCTCGACTCAACTTTGTCAGTAAAGTTGTAGATCTATGAGTCAGTGACCTGGTATTAAAATGTAAGCTCAACCGGAAAAACGAAGAGGGGGATATGAATTTTCTCATGAAACCACTTTCAGCCTTTTTCTTCGGTTCAACACTTCAATTTTGTGAAATAAACCAAAACGATAATCTTTGGAGCACCGTTCGAACTCGCGTTTATCTTTGACCTTGAAGAGGATAAAATTTGTGAACCAATGCTTCAAGAATGGGTGAAATCCGATGAAAATTGACCGAGTTATGAATTTTACAAAATCTGACAAACAGTGCACTGCATCAAAGAACCTTACTGGTAATTTGCATTTTTGAGATCCTTCTGCTTGGACCTAACCCAAACTGAATTCACATAATGAAGATAGCATATAAACAGAATTTTAGGCACTAGAACGACATCAATCCGATGAACGAGCCAAGAGTTATGAATTTTTTAGTGTTCAAAACTCACTGGTTCAACACTGTTTTTCACTATGTCGACTCTAAAAACTCGCACATTCGGAGATCTTCTTCAAAGAATTAGTTCTTGGCCAAAACCCAAAAAGTGTGAAAGGATATCAAGATGGAACTTTTGGCATATGAATCTCTCAGACATGTTGACCCAATCAGAAGTTACGAACTCTTGAATACCGCTAGCACAGTTAATCGACGAAACCGAAATTTCAAAAACAAATAATTCCCGCCATTTTCCTTGATGAATTGGCCTCCGAGCCGAACAAAAAAGTTGTAGAGAATATCGAAACGGTCTAAACTATTGAGTTTCAAGCCAAAATGAGTTTTCGAGCATAAGTTACAACTTTTTAAAACTGCATCATAAAACTGATATTCTGCTTAAACTCCTCTGAATCAACCGATAACTTTTGGCTTCTTCTGAGATTCTTATGCACGTTCCGCATGAAGAAATAAAGGTCAGTCGCAACCTATGAAAGCTCAAATGGAGATGTATGTCCATGTATGTTTATGATGCAATTGTGATCTAAATGCAATGCAATGTATGAAAGGATATGCTAAATGACATGGAAATGAGTGGGCAAATTTTGAGGTATTACAAGTGCACTATAGGATTAGCGTGGACACGTTGTACTCACATGGTTACGTGATGAGTGGCAATGTGTTCCACACCCAGACTGCAACAGTCTTGGAACTATTCTATGTAGGGGTTCTTCCCCACTTCAGGGTACGACCTTGATAGTTATGTGCATCTGGTGACCGATCTTCGAGGACCTTAATGGAAACACCCATCTCCAGTGATGACAGTGGTAGACCACATTTGTTGGCAAACCCACTCGCTTCCGAGGGTTCATTGGGAACTCGCATAGGATGTCTTTATTTTCTCATAAGAATCCAGTTAAAGCAAATTGTTCGTATAACGATAGCATTGTATCCCAAGGGCTGAATGTGCTAATGTTTCTTGATTCAGTGCTTGAATCTGGAGAATTATGAGGGATGCTTGTTTTTCCGGACTCAACTGAAACCTCCCTGAGTAGTACATAATGCCAAACCGATTCCCTGATTTGGTCATGAGCCACTTCTCGGAAATGGTGAACGTATTATTGTTATTCGACTTTGAGAGTCTGTGATGTTGACCCGAGTAACACACCCGTGAGATTGGGAGGGGTTTACAGGTTTGTGTAAACACCCCAAATTTGCCCTCACTAAGTTCACACCATGATTTGTGATCTTTCATATTCGCATTAGTTTAAACATACCATCTCATATTGCATTTTTTGTTTCACTGCATTAGTTCAAGTTCATCTGCATCTAGGGTTTGTGATCTGAGCAATCCAAAGATTCATCTGAGCCACTCCAAAGGCTTCCAATCACTCCAAGAGGGTCCATGTATGTTCTATCATCGTTATATATCCCTCAAAGATCAAGGAAGTCAAAAAATCACAAGAACTGGCAAAGCATGGAAGCAGAGCTAGGGTTTCACTACACAGATGACCTGAAATTAGGGTTTTGGTTTCAGAGGCCATAACTCCAAATTTTTGGGCCATTCTTATTTCTAATGTTCTTAAGATGTTTTAAGGATCATGTGTGCCAAGTTTGATGAATGGATTCATTGTGGAAGTCATCTATTCACTGGGTAACTTCTTGAGCAAGTCAGAGCAAAATCAGGGGATTTGAGGCCCCCAACAATGGAACCAAAGTGTATTTTTCATCAAATTGAAGTTATATGATCTTTATTTGATCATTGAAGTGCTTGGAAGTCTACAAAATTGAAGAAATTTGAGCTAAACCAAAAGTTGCCAAAAATGGAAATGACTTGTAATGTAAACTTTCCATTTTGGGAAAGTATTTCAACCTCCTCTTTCTCAACCAAAAATGCTTCAAATGAAAAATTGTTGGTCATGAAAGTTGTAGATTGGATCATTCCATTTTCAAAAAGTACAAGAACAGGTTCTAATTCATTATGGAACTCAAGTTATGATCTTTCAAAGTTGGCAAAAATCCTATAATTTTCAAGAATACACCAAAGAGGGATTTTTGCAAAACCACTTGCCAAGCCATTTTGTGACTTCAAATACACTTCTATGCATCATACCAACATAGTGCATTGCCTAAAAATCTGAATTGGCCCAAGAACCATCTCATTTCATGCCTTGCCCACCAAGAAATCACAAAAGGGCCAAACTTCATGAAAATTGCAAAATGATACACAACCATGCTTCCACTTGCTGAATCACCACAAAATACATTCCATGGCTCTCCTTGATCTTTGTTGAACCAGGACAAGCCAAAATCCAGCTGCAAGAGAGCCCATACCTCAAGTACAAGTTTTGTTGACTTTGTGCAAAAGAGCTCATACCAATCACCATAGGCCAGAACTACTTCTCTGACCTATCAAAGCTTGTTATGTGGATCAAACACAAGCCATAACACAAGAAGGGCAAGCAAGAATGCTCAGATTCATCAAGTTCCACAAAATCACCCCATTTGCAAAAGCATTCGAAACTCTCTGCTCACACACTCAAACTCCAAACTTTTTTCACCAAGCATCTCAGCTTCATCAAAGGATCATTTCCCACCCTTCATTGCAACCTAAAAGCCCCCAAAACCAAAACACGATTTCTGGCCAGCAAGAGTTTAAGCTCTCATTTCAGCCATTACAAACTCCTTCCAAGCATCAAAGCTTCATCAGAGGGATCATTGGAGTGAGTTTTCACAAGAGAGGAGGTTCAAAAGCTCAAAACTGAGAAAGCTTCACTTCAGGTAACCTCAAGAACAAATTTTCCAGAAATGCTATTTTAAGTTCTTAGATTGTTCCTTGTGCTTTGCTGATCATCATGATGTATTTACTTTTGAAAATGAGTGAGAAATAAGCTTGTATTGAACCTCTGAAACTTTGCCCGTGAAATATGTTTTTGTTTGATTCGCATGATTGATGAAGAATAAATTTGTTTTAAGGGTAGATTTAGGTTTAGGAAGGTGAAAGGAGTTGATCTAGAGCTTTAGAGCTCCAGAAATGACCTAGGGAAGAAGTTTGATTTTGAGTTCACCGGAGAAGATGACCGGAACACTGTTCTGGTCACCTGAAAGTGTTTAGGGTTCAGATTAGGGTTAAGCTGCGTAATTAGGGAACTTTGAATCTCAGTCCTTTGATCAATGTTTCTCGCGTGCAATGAAAGGCCCAGATGCGTTCACTTAGTTTTAATTATGATTAGTTAATTAATTAATTAAAATTAACTCAGTTTGAATTATAGCCATTGGATAGCGCGCGTGGTTAAAGCCAATCCCCCCAGGTTCAATCATGTCCATCAGATCAGCATACTTCCCATTAATTCATTTTTATTTCTTTTTTTTATCATTTGTTTTGCATAATTAATTTAAAATACTTAGAAAATTCCAAAAAATATTTTTCTTCTGCATTTTGATTTTAAATATTTTTCTCCATCCAAAAACATTTTTATTTTTATTTTTTGCATTAAAAAACCATTTTAAAAATATTTAAATGTTTATTTTAATTTATCAATGGAAATTAATTAATTAAAATACCATTTAGGTTTCTAAAAATTCCAAAAAATTCACATTGCATCTTAGGACATTTAGAAACATTGTCAAACCATTCATACAAATTTCTTTTTGGTTTTGATTCAATCTTAACATTTTTTCTTGAATTTTGGGTTCATAAAAATCTCATTTTTGAACCCTAACTTCAAGAATTCTTTTCTGCCTAACCATGAAGGGTTTGACATTGGTTCTTTATTCATTGACCTTCATATAGCATGTAGTGTCTAGCATATTTTTGTCATGAATTTATCTTGCATTTTCCATTTTATTTGCATTTTCCCTCTTAAGGTACCTTAAAACCCTAGCAAACTTAGAAAATTCACAACTTTCTTTAGGTTAAGAGTTAGTTCTCCTTCTTTGGGGTGTGATATCATATGGGGTTAGGGTTCCTTTGAGTTCATTTGCATTTTTTTATCTTATGTTTTGCTTCTGTTTTTGACTTTTGCATCTCATGTTGCATTAAAACCCTAATTTCTCATGTTCACTTGCATACATCTTGCATATGCATCCATTCATGAACTTGCCATGACATTTCATGCATTCACATGTCATCTTAGACATCTTAAGACATATTAGAACCATGCTTGATCATTTCTTCATTCATTTGCCATGATGTGCATTTATTTTATTCCATGAACTTTCATGTGCTTTCATGCTTCCTACATGCTTCATTTGCATTCTCATCTCTTGTATGATCATTCATAACACTTGACATGTATTTGCATCATCTCATAGCATCATTTATATCATGTATATGCTTCTGGTTTTGGTTTGTATCTTTGCATACATTTCATTCCTTTCTTTATGCTAACATTTTCAGGTGGTAAGTAATCTGAGAAGTGAATTTGCCTTCACTTCTCATTTCTCTTCTCTTTCTTCTTATGCATCATTGCTGCATTTTTCTTTGCTTTAGAGTGAGCTTTCTCATTCATGTTCATCATTCACTTTCTTTCTTCAAGTAACTTATCTTCTTCAGTGAAGTAAGTTAACTTGTTTCTTCTGCTTCTCCTCCTCTCATCTGCTCCTTCCATTGGTGGATTCTCCGAAGATCTCTTGCAAGCCTTACAAACCATAGGAACATCCAAGAATGACAATAATTAAGGTTGATTACTCCCCCTTTAGCTTCTACCTTTGTGTCTTCTTTGTGTCTCTCTTCTCACCTCATCATTAGAGACTAAACCTTTAAGGTTTTAAGACTTTGTGATTAGGGTTATGCCTGCATCCTTCTCTTAGGATGGAGTGTATAACTTTAATCCTAAGTGTTTAACCCTTAATTTGTTTAAATCTCTTAATCAATCCATCTTAATAATCACTAAGACATTAACTTGTAACTTGGGCCTTGCATTAGGGTTCTAATTCTTTCCTTAATTGGTTAAGAAGGACTAACCGTAGTGTTAATGGACAAGTCCCCCTCAAGTTGTCTTACAAACCATAAAATCCACTTCTTAATCTCACTATTAATTAAAATCCACTTTAATAAAGGTTTGTTTTGTCATGAGGTTAATCCCTAATCATGGATTAAGTTGAGGTATCTTCCTTAGCTTAAGTGTGCTCATCTATTATCCTTCTATTAGGATGGTGTAATGGGTCCATTAAATCCTTGATTATGGCTTAAAATCATTACTTAACACTAAACAAAAACCCAAAAACATCTAAATAATCACAAGTAGGTTAATGATCTTAATCATACACCATCATGGTAATTAAGTGTGAGGTGTTTATCTCATACTTAAGGTATTCTCATTATCCCTAATCATAGGGAGGATATGATGAGTTTACTATCCCTTGGTTTAGGCTTAAGCTCATTAACTTATGACAAACACAAAAAAGCAATAAAAGATTGAAAACACAAAAACAAACAATAATCGTCTCCTCCAGGATTCTTTTCTCATCATCTTCACTCACAAACGAGAACTTGCTTCTTCCGTCTAATGCAAGACAGTTTGCACTCGAGCCAGACGAGTCATACACTTGAGCATAGACAAGTAAGCAGTTCACAGTCAATTCATTTTCCAGTCTCTTTGAGTCGAACTACGGTGTTCTGACTTCCTCATTGCACGAGAGGATACGTAGGCATAACTTAACTGTTATCGAACAAAAGTCTCTGTCTCTCCCCCCCTCTTCCAGCATTATTCTTTTAAGCCTCATTCCTGAGCACCTCACTTCTTTCTTGCACTGACGCTTGTACATTATTTTCCAGCTTTTGCACACAGATAGCACAGACACTACCCCTTTAAACACAAACTTTCAAGCGTGGATCCCGTCGAGTACGACGGACAATCTGGGTGCTAATACCTTCCCAGGTTGTAACAAACCCCCTTTCTCAGTTTCTCTGGTTCGCGACCGTCTTATCCATATCTTTCTAGGTTTATGCAGCATTAGATTTCCTTCGGGATAAAAATGCCTAGCTGGCGACTCTTTTCATCTTCATTTCATTTCCTCCTTTCGCCGACCGTTCGCGTTTGTACCAGGATGCAAATCTTCAGGAGTGACAATTTGCAGGAACCATAAGACCCTCAACATACCCGTTTTGCCAGTATGGTTCAATTTTGTGATTTGATTCTATTGTACCTTGATTCTGAGATATGGATCCCGAATCAGATAGATTGTTATTGTGATATGTTGACATCGTGACCTTGCACCGACACTTGATTATATGATTGACACATCACAAACACTTCACTGATCACATGCCTCACCTTGCATAAGCATCATAACATCATTCATAATTTGTGTTCTTTTTATTCTCAGGGTTCGTACTACTCCCGGTTCCTGGTCATATTATTACTTTAGAATGGAAGATGTCAGAAAAAGGAATGTGCACTATAAATTCTTTGATACCAAAGTGAATATGATCAACCAAATGGTGCCTCTTATTACCCCGGGTCATCTAGGATACTTCAAGGAAAAATATGGCGACATTCTAGACTTGGTATTCAATCTAGACAACTCTTAAAGAAGCGTCATTCACACTTTATTGCAGTATTACAACCCACGGCTCAGGTGTTTCACTTTTCACGACTTTCAGTTGGGTCCTTTACTGGAAGAGTATGCTGAGATTCTTGGAGTATCAATCAAGGATCAGATTCCTTTCAACTCAGAGATGATTAGGCCAACCCATTCTGACATTGCCAAAGCTCTTTATTTGAGCTCATCAGAAGTATCTGCAAATCTGGCTACCACCAAAGCGAAGGTACTTGGTTTCACTCTGGAGTATCTAGTTAGAAGGGCTGGAGAACTTGCGGTGACAAATCAGTGGGATTCAGTTTGCGCCATTTTAGCATTATCCATTTATGAGATTATCCTGTTCGCTGATATGGACAAATTTGTGGACATAAATGTTATTCATTTATTTGTGTTGAAGAATTCGGTACCCACTCTCCTGGGTGATTTGTATTATTCAGTGCACTATAAGAATGAGAAGAAGCGAAGAGGGCTGGTTACATGTTGTGCTCCCTTGTTCTACAGATGGGTTATGAGACATTTTCCTACCACTGAGAGTTTCACTGATCCTAATACTACTTGGGCCCAACAGCTAAGTGCATTGTCTGCCAGAGATATTAGATGGTTTACTTTGAGGTTGGAAGGGAAGAGCTTCATCGCCAGTTGCGGGAATTACCTCAACGTGCCTTTATTAGAAGTATCAGGTGGTATCAACTACAACCCCATTCTCTTAAGAAGACAGCTGGGGTACGCACTCAAAGAGATTCTCGATGAATCAGAGTTATTCCAAACTTTATATTTCTCGGTAAAGGATAATCTTTCGTTGGTCAGGAAAGTTGCAGGCTCTTGGAAATTGATCAAAAGAAAAGACACAGCATGTCTAGGCAAGAGCAATAACCAGATGTTCCCTGAATTTGAAGCTTGGATAAAGGAGGAGGCGCAGGCGGCTCTAATCCCTTTTTCTATACCAACTCCATCTCCAGCAACTGTGCCTTTGGAGGATTACCAAAAATTGGAGGCTTTTGTCAAACAACTTAGAGTTGAAAATCAGGAGGCTCACAATTCTTTTCATAAACTAATGATTCAGAACCAGCAGTTAGAAGAGAGAGCTCTCCGAGCTGAAGAAATAGTTCGACTTAAGCAGAAGGACTTTGATGAGAGAGAACTATACTTTAAGAAAAGAGGATTAGCTGAGATCCACAAGGCAAGTCAGCGCCAGAAAGATAAGAAAGAATTGGATGAAGCTAATGAAACTATCACACTTTGGAAAGAGAAGTGGAGGGATCACCAGAAAAAGCAAAAGGAGGTAGAGGCTGAATTCGAGTTGAAGATCAAAAACCTTCAGGACGCTCTAGTAGAACAAGGAGAGCAGCAGAGAGAATACCTTCATCAGATAGCAAAGAGTCAACAAATAGTTGAAGACATCCAAAAAGAAGTTAAAGAGCTGAAGTTCTGAGCTGATGTAAGGAAGTCAAAGACCGAGCCAGGTCCGAGCAAAGAAAATGAGAAGGCATTTCTATAGCAGATTGAAGAGTTATATGCTTCCTTTTATCTAAGGGATCTCCTTATCCAGAGACTCGTTCAAGAGCCCAGTCATCCGGACATAGCTCAGTTGTTCCAGGACGTTGTCGCTCCCGATAAATGGGGAATGGCCCAAATAAAGGTACAGACGCGAACGGTCAGCGAAAGAGGGTGTGAGAACACACAGGAGTGAAATCACAGGAGATGAATAGAGTCGCCAGCTAGGCATTTTTATCCCGGAGGAAAGGCAATGCTGCATAGACCTAGAAAAAGATGGATAAGACGGTTGCGAACCAGAGAGACTGAGAAAGGGGGTTGGTTACAACCTGGGAAGGTATTAGCACCCAGATTGTCCGTCGTACTCGACGGGATCCACGCTTAAAAGATTTGTGTTTTAAAGGGGTAGTGTCAGTGCAATCTGTGTATAAAGAGCTGGAAAAGGATGTACAGGTGTCAGTGTAAAAGAAGTGAAGTGTAATATATATAGTGTCAGTGTAAGGACAAAAGTGAAATGCTCATGATAATGAGGTTGAAGAATAAGGCTGGAAAGAGGGGGAATATACAGAGACTTTTGTTCGATAACTGTTAAGTTATGCCTACGTATCCTCTCGTGCAATGAGGAAGTCAGAACGCCGTAGTTCGACCCAAAGAGACTGAAAGGATGAATTGACTTGTGAACTGCTTACTTGCCTATGCTCAAGTGTATGACCTGTCTGGCTCAGGTGCAAACTGTCTTGCATTAGACGGAAGAAGCAAGTTCTCGTTTGTGAGTGAATGAGATGAGAAAAGAATCTCGGAGGAGACGATTATTGTTTGTTTTTGTGTTTTCAGTCTTTTATTGCTTTTGAAAGTTTGTCATAGATTAATGAGCTTAAGCCTAAACCAATGGGTTAGTAAATTCATCACATCTTCCCTCTGATTAGGGGTAATGAGAATACCTTAAGTGTGAAGTCAGTTTCACACACTTAATTATCTTTGATGTAGGATTAAGATCATTAACCTACTTGTGATTATTTAGATGTTTTTGTGGTTTTTGTTTAGTGTTAAGTAATGAGGTTAAGCCATAATCAAGGATTAAACAGGCTCATCACACCATCCTAATAGAAGGATGATAGATGAGAATGTTTAAGCTGAGGAAAACTCCTCAACTTAATCCATGATTAGGGATTAAACTCATGACAAAACAAACCTTTGGTTAAGTGGATTTTATTTAATGATATGATGATGAAGTGATTTTTAGGGTTTGTAAGACAACTTGAGGGGGACTTGTTCATTAACACTAGGGTTAGTCCTTCTTAACCAATTAAGGAAGAATTAGAACCCTAATGCAAGGCCCAAGTTACAAGTGTGATGTCTTGATGATTATTAAGTGGATTGATTAAGAGATTTAAACACATTAAGGGTTTAACACTTAGGATTAAAGTTATACACTCCATCCTAATAGAAGGATGCAGGCATAGGTTTAATCGCAAAGCCTTAAAGCCTTTAGGGTTTAGTCCCTGATCATGAGATGGGAAGAGAAGACTCAAGAGAGACACAAAGGTAAAACTAAGAGGGGAGACTAATCAAAACCCTAATCATTGTCATGCTTGGTTGTTCCTAAGGTTTGTGAGGTTTTCAAGAGAAATCTTCAATGGAACCACCAGGAAGCAGATGAAAGGATCAAGAGAAGCAAAGCAACTTGCTTCATTCAAGAAGTCAAGTCACTTGAAGAAAGAAAGTGGGAAGAAGAAGAATGAGCAAGCTCAAATCCAAACACATATAAAAATGCAGCAAGGATGCATAAAAAGGAGATGAAGAGAAGTTATGAGAAGTGAAGGCAAATTCACTTCTCAAAGTCACTTACCACCTGAAAGGTTAGAAAAGAAATGCAATGCAATGCAAAATGGGATGAGATGACATGATGAGAAACAAAACCAGAAGCATTTACATGATGCTAATGATGTTATGTGATGCTACAAACATGAGGCAGCACATGGAAATGATCATACAAGTTCATGAATGCCAATGAAGCAAGTTAAGAAGCATGGACATACATGAAAAGTTATGAAGTGCACATGGCATACAACATGGCAAATTCATGATGCAATGATCAAATATGCTTTCAATATGTCTTATTATGTCAAATGAATCAAATGGATGCTTGAAATGTCATGGCAAGTCATGTTATGCAAGAGAATGCAAGATGGATGCATATGGAAGCCCAAATTAGGGTTTATGAACAATACATCAAACAAAAATCAAAATCAGAAGCAAACCCTAAGATAAGAAAATTGAAAATGCCACTCAAAGGACCCCTAATTCTATACTAACTCACTGCCCAAAGGAGAGGCTTCAACTCCTAACCAAGTTCAAGTTATGGTTTTCTTAAGATTTCTAGGGTTTTAGGGTTCCTAAACAAGAAAATTACCAAACAAATTGAAAATGAAATATCAAATCATGGCCATTTAATCTCACAAATTACATGCTAAACACAATGCAATGCAAAAAGAATCAATGTCCAACTCCTCATGGATAGGCAGAAATGATTTTTGGAACTTTGGATCAAATTAATGCATAAAAATGATTTTAAATCAATGAAAAATTCTCAAAATGCATCAAGATCAAAAAATAAATTTGGTTTGAAGGTTGGACAATGTTTCTAAATGTCTTAGAACATTTCATGAATTTTTTGGTGATTTTTAAATACCTAAAAGTATTTTTAATAAATTAATTCTCATTAATCAATTAAAAATAAACTTTTAAATATTTTAAAATACTTTTTAAATGCTAAAAATGAAAATAAAAATATTTTTGTGTCTTAAAAATTAATGAAACTCTTGACAAAAAGTTTCATAATTTTTAAAACATGTTTGCTATTTTAAATAAATTGTGGAAGTTAAATACAAAGAAAATGAAAATAAAAATAAATAAATGGAAAGTATTCTGATCTGATGGTGGAGATTTGAACTGGGTTTGAAATGGTTGACTAGCGCGTCATCCAAGGGGTGTGGTTGGTCCTGATTAAATTAATTTAATTATAATTAATTAAACTAACTAAAGGGGATTAGGGCTAACTGAACGAATCTGGGCCATACATGCACGCGGGAAGTCAACAAAGTCAAGCAATCTGACGCATGAGATTCAAATGGAAGTTAATGACTGGGATTAGGGCAAATGACATTCAGGTGACCGGAGGGAAGCTCCGGTCATCTTCTCCGGCAACAACAAAACCCTAGATCCTGATTCAGGCTTCTAAACAACAAATTAAACAAAGCCAAGTGATCCTCTAACAACCTAGGTCACGAATCCACCTTCAAACATCATTTAAACCTCAAGAATCAAGCAAATCGAAAGAAACAAATTTCACGGGTGAAATTTCAGAGTGACAATACAAACTCATTTCTCATCTATTTTCGATTCTAAAAGTATCCCCATGACCAGCAAGACATAAGCAATCGATTTATAACTTAAAATGCAAGCTTTGGGAGAAAAAATCCATGGTCATACCTGAGCTGGAAAGCTTCAATACTGAGCTTTCAGGGCCTCCTTTGTGTGCAAATGAACCTCTTTGACTCCCTTGAACTCAAAGAGAAGCCTCAAAGTCCTTGTGGATGGCTGGTTTGAAGAGAAGAGTTCTGGTGCAGCAGGTTTCACAGTCAGGAAATGTGAGGTTTCAGGCCAATCCAATGGTGGATTCTTGCTCCTTTGGGTGTGTTTGACTTGCTGGTGAAGAGAAATGGGGTGTTTTATGGCTGGACAGTGAGATTCGAAAGTTCTGGCTTTGAGGATGAGAAATGGTGAAGCTCAGTTCATGCTTAGTTCAGGCCTGAGTCTTGCTGGTTTTGGCTCAGTGAAGCAAGGTGAGTTGATCAGTGGAATTGGTTCTTGTGTTTGTGAGTTGTGGAGAGAGATTCGAAGGGTTTTGCTTTAGGGAGTGAGTTTGTGAATGTTATGTTCTTGTGTGTTTCAGCCTTGCTTGTTATGTGAAATGGCTAGCATTTGGCTTGCATAAAATAATCTCATTGGTCAGATGATGTGACCTGGCCTGCTGTGATAGGTAAGTTACCTTTTGCAAATTGTCAACCTTTTTGTAAGAGAGGCATGGGTTGTGTTCTAGGCTAGTACAAAGGTGTGGGCTGGCGCAGCATGGTGTGTGAGGGATGCTAGCATGGTTCAGCAGCCAAGACAACAAGTGGGTGAAAGTGTGATGATGATTTTGCAACTTGCTTACTTTTGAAACTTCATGAAAATCTCTTGCTTTGCCAACCATGAACATGTGATCTTTTGGTTCAAATCTGATTTTTAGAACTTGTATGATGCTTGCACATTGGTTAGACATGAACTAGAAGTCACAAATGCCTTGGTACAAAGTTTTTGCAAGTTTCTCATTTGAGGCATATCTTGAAAATTAGTGATTTTTACCAACTTTGACACACCATAACTTTTGATCCAATAAGAATTAGATCATGTTCTTGTAATTTTTGAAAAGGGAAAGATCTAATCTACAACTTTCATGACCAAAGTTTTTTGATTTGAAGCATTTTTGGATCAAAAAGCAAGGGTTGAAAAAGTGGCATAAAATGACATTTCATGAAAAGTCAACTATGCCCTAAAAAGTCAACTTTTGCAAAAACTTGTAATTCTTGAATTTTGTGAACTTCAACCTTCTTCCATGATCAAATAAAGATCATATACACTCAAAATGATGAAGATCACCCCTTGGTTGGGTCATTGGGGGCCTCAGATGCCCTGATTTTGCACTGACTTGTCCAGAAAGTCAACTCTTGATCAGATGACTTCCCCATGGAATTTCTTCATGAAAATTGATATGCATACTCCCTATACCATATAGAGACCAATAGAAACAAGAATGACCAAAAAATTTGGAGTTATGGCCTCTGAAACCAAAACCCTAATTTTAGGTCAACTGTGCAGTCAAACTTGGCTCTGCTTCCACACCAATCCCAGTTCTTGTGATTCCTTGGCATTTTTGACTTGGAGAGGATGTAATATGATATAAGAACACACATGGATCCCTTTGAAGTGATTGGTGGCCTTTGGAGTGGCTCAAGAAGCTCTTGGATTGCTCAGATCACAAACCCTAGGTGCAGATGACTTAGAACCTATGCAGTGAGTCAAAATGAGATATGAGATGATATGATTGTGTTTATGCATATGAAATGATCACAAGCCATGGTGTGAATGGGTGAGGGAAAATTTGGGGTGTTTACAGCTGCCCCTATTCAAACATGAGTTAGCTGTGCAGGATGTAAGCTATGGCTTAACATGCAAACAAGATAACTTGTGGTTGAATACCAAAGACAGTCCAAAATTTGCGCTCACAGAATGAAGAAGAAAAGGGATATAGATTGTAAAAGAAAATAAAGTATATTGTAAAGCGTGGGCGACGGAGGACGACCGTCGAGCAGAGGACGACTGCTGGGTAAATAACAATGACGGGGACGGCCGACATGCTGGGGATCAAAAGTAAAGCCAAGACGGGGACGGCCGACTAGCTGGGAAAAATAAGATTATGATGGGGACGGCCATCAAGATGAAGTTGTAAGATTCTCTGGGAATAGTGAAACATGACGGGGACGGCCATCAAGTTCATAAAGTAAAGTAACCGACGATGGGGACGGCCATCGGGCTAAAAAGAAAAGGGACCACGACGGGGACGGCCATCGGGTTAAAGAATAAATGAAATAAACAGATGATGAGGTACGGTCATCAAAGGTGAAGGACGATCACCTAGCAGGGGACGGCTGCTCTATTGAGGATAAGATGAGGGACGGTCATCCAAGGTGAAGGACGATCACCTGGCAGGGTACGGCTGCCGAAAATATCGCGACACAGGACGAATGCCGGATAAAAGGTCAACGATGGGGACGGCCATCGGACGAGCATGATGGAGGACGACCATCAAGAGGTGGAGGACGACCACCTAGCAGGGGACGGCTGCTATCAAGGTTTGTCATGACATAGGACGAATGCCAGATAACCAAAATCAACAATGGGGACGGCCATTGGATAAAATGATGAAGGACGATCATCAAGAGGTGGAGGACGACCACCTAGCAGGGGACGGCTGCTAAAAAATCAATGATGGGGGACGGCCATCGGATGAGCATGATGGAGGACGACCATCAAGAGGTGGAGGACGACCACCTAGCAGGGTACGGCTGCTCTCAAGGTTTATCATGACACAGGACGAGTGTCAGATAAAAAGGAAAAATTTGCTTACTTGGCGATCTACTGGGGATATAGTGAACACGGACGAGTGTTTACAACCAAGAAAAGAAAGTATAAGTGTTTAGATGTTTGTGTATAGATTAAAGATGCGGACGAGCATCCTCAAGACTACGATACGGACGAGTATCGGGTAGAAACAAATACTGACACGTGTTCAGAAATGATGATACGGACGGGTATCAACTGGTTAACAAAGAACACGGACGAGTGTTGAATCTGAGGGGACTCTTCTGGGGAATAATAGACACAGACGAGTATCTATATTCAAGAGGACAAAAGTGTTTGACACGGTGTATGGATTAAAGATGCGGACGAGCATCTTTAAGACTATGATACGGACGAGTATCATGTAGAAACAAACACTTGACGCATATTCTGAGATGATGGTACGGACGAGTACCAACTGGTTAACAAAGAACACGGACCAATGTTGAATCTGTGGGGATATGAATGGTTTATACAAGATACGGGCGAGTATCTATATAAGTGTAACATGAGTAGTATGAGTGGTGTATAGATGAATGTTTATCCGCTGGGGAGGGTGACACGGACGAGTGTCAAGAGAGAAAAGTATAATAATATCAACGAGTGTATGGGTTGTGAAAGTGTAGGTGACTGCGCTGGGGAGTGATGACACGGACGGGTGTCCAAAGGAGGTATATACTGGTGTTTGTGATTTGTGAGGCAACTGCTTTTGTTGGGGACTCTGGGGGGATTTCTGTACATTGTTGATGAATGGTCGTTATCCACAAGTGTTGATTCAAAACATGGCTTATGATTATGCTATATGTTTGATTTTTGCCGTAATGCTCCGTATTAGACGGAATGCTACGCTTTGTGGGGTGAACATGATGCGAATGCCATGGTTATGCAAAGATACCAAACCGGGATTCGGATCCCATTGCCGCGAAGATCTTTGGTCGATCCTTATGAAGTGAATATCCCAGCTGGGGATGAGATCATTGATAGATCTGATGAGATGTATCTGCTTGGGGATATAGGTCACCGATTGACATATCCTTGTAATATAGGACCCAACTGGGGTTTGTAGAAGCCTTCATCACTCTGTTGTGACTCCTTCATGCGTTGCTCTTCTGAAAAGAGGCCGAGGATTCTGTAGGGAGATGGTTCCCTGACTTCTGCATTCTGCTGAGGAAGAATGATTGGCACTACGGCTGGGGAAATTGACAAGTGGCAACTGGCTGGGGAAAGTTGTTGGCAACTCAGCTGGGGAGAAAACACCTCTGGTGCCAAGAGTGAGTGTTGATTTGCCAGCTTGCTGGGATGTAGCTTGCATGCCCCAAGTTGCGTTCTGGATACCTGCAATCCTATAAAGATAAGGAAACGCACAAATGGTCCCGAGGTATCCTTTACCGGATTCCGTCATAGGAGTTAGACACTCTTGAGAGTAAGTATATTCCCTGTTAGCATGTGTTTTTATTATATATTTTTTTTAGAGAAAAGCATCTGTACTCATGCAATTAGTTTTTCAGAGACATCAGACATTCTTTGCAAATAAAAATGTATAAGACGAGACATGACTGAAAAATCTGATTTTATTAATTCATGTGCCCTGAATTGGCAAGATACAGTCAAGGAAACATATCTCCTGAAATGAGGAGATCGTTATAAATTGAGAAACAAAATGCTGGCAACGTTGACGATGCTTTCAAGGAGCTCCCTCTTTCGCTACAACTCGTATGACTTTTGACGTTCTTTTCGTCTTGCTTTCCGGAGAAGGCTGATTCTGAAAGAAGCTTGATCCTTTCGAGGTTTGTCAAGTTGTAAGTGATACAGATGAATTCAGAGTGCAGTTGTTCGCTTATTCCCTTATTTTGCATGGACCGCCCTTTCGGGTTTTCAATCCATCGGGATACCCATTTTTGCCTGAGTTGTCCAATGCGGCTTTTCAACTCAGCGGGTGTACATTTTTTTGTTTATTTTCCCTTATTTTTGCTCGAGTCTTTTATTCTGTTTTTGACTCGCCGGGATGCCCTACTTTTGCCTGGACTTACATTCTGTTTTAATGTCCAGCGGGTCATTTTATGCGAAGTATTTTTTAACTGCATCTGAATTCACAGGGGATGGGAAGTCTTCACCATCCATGGTGCTGAGCATCAGTGCTCCACCAGAGAAAACTTTCTTTACCACGAATGGTCCTTCATAGTTTGGAGTCCATTTGCCCCTGTGGTCTGTATGAGGAGGGAGGATTCTTTTCAGCACAAGATCTCCTACTTGGTACTCTCGGTGCCTGACTTTCTGATCGAAAGATTTCTTCATTCTTTTCTGATACAGCTGCCCATGACAAATTGCAGCCAACCTCTTCTCTTCAATCAGGCTCAGTTGTTCGTACCGGGACCTGACCCACTCTGCTTCGTTCAACTTGACATCCATCAATACCCGCAAGGAAGGTAGTTCAACTTCAACAGGTAAGACCGCCTCCATACCATACACAAGCTGATACGGTGTTGCCCCAGTGGATGTCCTGATTGACGTGCGGTACCCATGCAAGGCAAATGGTAGCATTTCATGCCAGTCTTTGTAGGTAACTACCATCTTCTGCACAATCTTCTTGATATTCTTATTGGCTGCCTCAACAGCGCCATTCATCTTTGGCCTGTAAGGAGAAGAATTGTGGTGTTGGATCTTGAAGTCCCGGCATAACTCAGCCATCATCTTGTTGTTTAAGTTGGAACCATTATCAGTAATGATTCGCTCGGGAACTCCATACCGACAGATGATATCTCTCTTCAGAAATCGGGCTACCACTTGCCTTGTAACATTTGCATATGAGGCTGCTTCAACCCACTTGGTGAAATAATCAATAGCGACCAAGATGAATCTGTGGCCATTTGAGGCAGTTGGCTCAATCTTGCCAATCATATCAATGCCCCACATAGCAAAGGGCCATGGTGAAGACATTATGTTCAAAGGATTGGGAGGCACATGCACCTTATCCGCATAAATCTGGCATTTATGGCACCTTCTGGCATAAGCACAACAGTCTGCATCCATTGTGATCCAGTAATAACCTGATCTTAACAATTTATTAGCCATGGCATGCCCTCCTGCATGGGTACCAAAGGATCCTTCGTGCACCTCGTGCATCAACAAATCTGCTTCCGTCTTATCGACACATCTGAGGAGTACCATATCAAAGTTCCTTTTGTATAAAGACCCATCAGTGTTCAGAAAGAAACTACCAGCAAGCCTTCTCAAAGTCTTCTTATCATTGGAAGATGCCCCAGGTGGGTATGTTTGATCCTCCAAGAAGCATTTAATGTCATGGAACCAAGGCTTATCATCTTTGACAACATCTGCTGCAAATACATATGCTGGTCTATCCAGTCTGGATACTGAAATCTGAGGTACGAAGTTGGCAGCCTGAACTTTGATCATGGATGAAATGGTAGCAAGAGCATCTGCAAACTGATTCTCGTCCCGAGGGATATACTCAAGCTTGACCGTTGTGAAGAAAGTCAATAACCTTCTTGTATAATCCCTGTAGGGTATCAGATGATCCTGGTGTGTGTACCATTTGCCGTTGGTTTGATTAACTACCAGAGCTGAATCTCCGAATACAGTCAATGTCTTGATCCTGAGGTCGATGGCCTCCTCAAGACCCATAATGCAAGCTTCGTATTCAGCTTCGTTGTTAGTGCAGTTGAAGGTGAGTTTTGCCGAGAAAGGCATGTGAACTCCCTTAGGTGTAATGAGTACTGCACCAACACCACGACCATTCATGTTAACAGCCCCATCAAACATCATAGTCCATTCCTCTTCTGGGTCAGGCCCTTCAGTGTGAATAGGCTCTTCATGATCTTTTGCTTTGATGAACATGATGTCTTCATCAGGGAAGTCAAATTTCATAGGCTGGTAATCATCAATAGGTTGTTCAGCAAGATACTCAGATAGTACACTGCCCTTGATGGCTTTCTGAGAGGTGTACTGGATGTCATATTCTGTGAGAATCATTTGCCATCTTGCAACCCGTCCGGTAAGAGCTGGCTTCTCGAAAATGTACTTGACTGGGTCCATTTTTGATATCAATAAGGTAGTGTGGGTCAACATATACTGTCTCAGTCGGCGAGCAGCCCACGCTAAAGCACAGCAAGTTTTCTCGAGCAGTGAATAACGTTGTTCACAGTCGGTAAACTTTTTGCTCAGGTAGTATATTGCATACTCTTTTCGACCAGACTCGTCATGCTGGCCCAGCACACACCCCATTGACTCTTCTAATACTGTCAAGTACATTATCAGAGGTCTTCCTTCAACTAGAGGCATAAGGATTGGAGGCTCTTGTAAGTACTCTTTGATCTTGTCAAAAGCCTTCTGGCAGTCTTCATTCCACCTGACCGTCTGTTCCTTTCTTAACAGCTTGAACAAAGGCTCACAGGTTGCTGTGAGGTGAGATATGAACCGTGAGATGTAGTTCAATCGACCTAAGAACCCTCGAACTTCTTTCTCTGTTTTCGGTGCAGGCATCTCTTGAATAGCTTTGACTTTATCTGGGTCAACTTCGATCCCCTTCTCGCTTACAATAAAGCCCAGCAGCTTACCGGATCGCACCCCAAATGTGCATTTGTTGGGGTTCAGCTTTAGTTGGTACTTCCTCAGACGCTTGAATAGCTTCAGCAGATTCACCAGGTGATCTTCTTCAGTAAGGGACTTGGTGATCATGTCATCCACATAACATTCAATTTCTTTATGGATCATATCGTGGAATAATGTCACCATAGCCCGTTGATATGTCGCACCAGCATTCTTCAGTCCGAATGGCATCACCTTGTAACAGAACGTGCCCCAGGGTGTGATAAAAGTTGTCTTCTCCATGTCTTCAGGTGACATTTTAATCTGATTGTATCCTGAAAATCCGTCCATGAAGGAGAATACCGAAAACTGAGCCGTGTTATCCACCAATACATCAATGTGAGGTAATGGGAAGTCATCCTTCGGGCTGGCTCTGTTCAGGTCCCGGTAGTCAACACACATTCTTACTTTGCCGTCTTTCTTAGGCACAGGCACAATATTAGCAACCCACGGTGGATAACTAGTTACAGCAAGGAACCTGGCGTCCCATTGCTTTTGTACCTCTTCTTTGATCTTCATTGCCATGTCTGGGCGGGTGCGGCGCAGTTTCTGTTTAACTGGTGGGCATTCTTCTCTCAAAGGCAGCTTGTGCACAACAATGTCGGTGTCCAACCCTGGCATATCTTGATACGACCAAGCAAACACATCCACATATTCTTGAAGCAGATCAATCAGTTGTCTCTTCACTGAGTCTCGCAGGCAGGCCCCGATTTTAACCTCTTTCACGTCTTCATCTGTACCAAGATTAATCACTTCAACCTCCTCCTGGTGAGGAGTAATAACCTTTTCCTCTTGTCTCAACAACCTGGCTAGCTCTTCGGGAAGCTCATATTCTTCTTCAACCCCTTCATCAGCTTGATTGATCGGATTGTCAAAGTCATACGAAGTCATAGCCGTGCTGTTGTCGGTGCTGTCAGAAAGGCACTCTCTGCAAGGGTTCAGTTTGTTCATTTTAGTGATTGATTTTAATCTTGTTTAAAGAGTGAGATAAAGTTATCATTTTGAAAACATCGCCATTTATTTTTTGTACAAAAAAGAAAAATGGAAAAACAGTGAGCGGAAAAGAAAAGGACTCATTTGCAAAAATATGTCTGATATTTCATTGATTAATCTTGTTTGCACAAAAAGTACAGATGGCCCGATTACAAAATGAGTCTTGTCATCTTGGGCAACATGCAAGACTTTGATGCATGCTATAAAAATACAGGAAATAATAATTACTCTGCATGAGTAACTCTTATAATTTCCTAGGAAGACCAGTTTGAGATACTGCTTCCCGGGATCTTTGGACGAATCCAATTCTCCAGATTGCGTTCTTCTTCCAGCTCGTCTTCCAAATTGTTGATAGCATCAGGGGTGAGCATCCCCCCACTGACAAAACCGGGCTTCTCAGCAGCCTCTGCTTGATTTTGTTGAGTTGGTCTGTAACCCAACCCAAACTTGTCTTTCTTCTCCTCCACAGATAAAACCTTGCCCCAACCTTGGGCAGTTCCTTCCTCAACAACCTTCCGGGCTTGTTGATAAGATGACATGGATATCCCAGATACAGCAGATGCTTCATTAACATTCAGGGCCTCAAACCCTTGGCTCATTGTTTCATGGATCTCTCCATCCATCTCAATATACTTATAAGTAGCCAGATGGCTAACAAAAATATCCTCCTCTCCACAGATAGTAACGACTTGGCCTTCCCACTCAAATTTTAACTTCTGGTGAAGGGTAGACGTTACTGCGCCAGCGGCATGAATCCATGGTCTACCCAACAAACAGCTGTAGGCAGGCTGAATGTCCATCACATAGAAGATCGTTTTAAAGGTTTGTGGGCCAATCGTTACAGGCAGCTCAATTTCTCCCAGAACCGATCTCTTAGAACCATCAAAGGCTCTTACTACCAGGTTGCTGGGACGCAATGCTAATCCTTCATACTCTAGCTTCACCAGGGCCTTTTTCGGTAAGACATTAAGGGATGATCCTGTGTCTACCAGCACATGGGAAAGGACTGCACCTTTACATTCCATGGTGATGTGCAAGGCCTTGTTATGGTTGCGGCCTTCCGTTGTCAAGTCAGTATTGGTGAACCCTAGCCCATTGCTAGCAGTAACATTTCCAACCACGGTTTCCAACTGATTAACGGTGATCTCTTCAGGCACGTAAGCTGCGTGCAAGACTTTGAGTAATGCATTCCGATGGGCTTCGGAGCACATAAGCAGTGATAGGATAGAGATCTTGGATGGCGTCTGGTGAAGCTGATCCACTATTTTGTAATCACTCTTTTTGATGATTCTCATGAACTCATCAACTTCTTGATCAAAGGGTGTTTTCAAAGTTTCCTTAATAGCTTGATCTTCCTGCACCGGGCTCTTTCCTTTTGCCTTGGCAGCAGCTTCTGCTTCGGCATTGGGTCTTTGAATTTGTGGAGCAAAGAGACGTCCGCTTCGAGTGAAGCCTCCGCCTCCTCCCACATTGTCTATTTGTGGTGCAGGTGTTGATGGTTCAAGGGTGATTTTCTTTCCTTCGCAGTATACGTCAGAGCCGTAGTGCCAAGGGATGGCCCTATTGCTTTCATAAGGCACTGGTCCAGGCACTGTGACAGTGACTGGACTGATGGCGGCTGCAGAAGGGACTGTGATAGTTTGTGGATCATAATAAATCGTGACTGGTGCTCTGATGGGAGCAGCACTTTCTGAGTTGTAGGCAGAGTTGTTTTCAGGATCATAAAATATTGTGACAGTTGAGACATCTTCAGGGTTTGTTGCTGGAGTTGTAGGAGACATTGTCGGAAGGATGGATGTTGTTGTTGTAGGAGATTCAAATTGGAGTGGTGCTGAAGTTGTAGAAGAAAAATTTGTTGATAACTGATCAGTTGAGATGATAGATGAAGTACTTGTTGATGAAGCCGAAGAATTGTCAGGAACAATGGTTGCTGCAGTTGTAGGAGATACCGGAACTGTTGCTGATGAGATTGCTGGATTTGTCGGAAATGATGTGGTGATCTGAAGTTGGCCACTCTGAATGAGACCATCTATGCCATTCCTCAGGTTATCGCACCCATTTACTGAAATATTGCAGTAAGCACACCCTAACTCACACCCCGGGAACATTTGACATTCGAGGAGCTGAGCCTTAATCTCCACCAACGGTGTCCGGATCTGACCCACACTGGTTATTAAATAAGACGGCTTGTCTTCTTCAATAGCGTTGATTCTGGGACCACCGTGGTTTGGCATGGGGTTCTTGTTGACATTGGGTGGTGGTGTGAAATTCAAGGCCTTTGAGTCTACCAGGTCTTGTACCTTCATGTGCAAGGCTCTGCACTTTTCTGTACTGTGGCCAGGTGCATTTGAATGAAAAGCACATCTGGCGTTGGAGTCGTAATTCCTGGGTAGACTGTTGGGATCTGGAGGTGCCAATGTCCTTAGCTCAACCAGGTTGAGTTTCAGGAGTTGTGGCAGCAATGTGGCGTATGGCATGGGGATCGGATCGATCACCCGGTTGGCTTGAGATGGCCTCTGCTGGAATGGCCTTTGCTGGTTATTGTTGTTGGTGTTACTGTTGTTGTAATTTCTCGGAGGATACTGATTTTGTTGGTGGTACTGAGGTTGTTGCTGATAGTTTTGCTGCGGAGGTTGATAAGCTGGTTGTGGATGAGCTGGAGCGGGAATGGTGACTGCTGCCACAGATCTATGCACATATTGGGGCCTGCCCCTGTTGGTGTGGATGGCATTAGTCTCACCAGTCCTTCTTGGGCCCGCAAAAGGCTTTCTTGCATTACTGGATGAGCTTGCACCGTTGTCTGAGATCTTACCCATCTTCAATAGGCTTTCAATTCTCTCCCCGGCTATGACTACATCTGCAAAGCTGGTAGATGAGAAGGCAGCTAGCCTATCAATGTAAGTCCCCTGAAGGGTGTTCATGAACATATCAGCCATCTCCCTTTCTGACATAGGTGGCTGGACAGCAGCAGCAAGCTGTCTCCATCTTTGAGCATACTCTCGGAAGCTCTCTCTAGATGACTGTGACATTCCCATTAGGAGGGTCCTGTTGGGCGCCATATCCAGATTATATTGATACTGTCTGATGAAGGCCTCTGCCAGGTCCTTCCAGCATCTAATAGTTGTTCTTGTCAGATGGGAATACCATTCCCTCGAAGCTCCAGTCAAGCTATCCTCAAAGTAGAACATCCACAGCTTCTCGTCCATGGTATAGGCCTTTAGCCTCCCGAGAAAAGATTGTAGATGGGTTCGGGGACAGGAAGTCCCATTATACTTTTCAAAGCATGGTGGCTTAAACTTGTGGGGAATCCTGACCCCATCTACCAAGCCCATATCCATAACATCAAAACCCAAAGAGTTTTGAGACTCTAAGGATCTTAATTTCTCAGCTATCTCATCCAACCTTCTATCATAGGCCTCCTCCCCTGCTCCCATTACTGTGAACTGGTCTTCTTGAGGGTCTTCTTGCAGTACCCTCCCTGCTGTGGCAGTCCCTTGTATATTGACAGGGATGTTGGCCTCTGGATGGAGGTGGGGTCCAAAGACTGGGGGATTGACATGAGGTTGGACTCTTTCATTGTTGCTAGTCCCAGCAGTCCCTGGCTGATGATCTTCCTGATTTCTCCCTTCCACCAGTGCTCTGAGCCTCTCCTGGCTTTGAGCCATGTTGTTCATTACTTCCATAAACTGTGTCATTTGGTTCCTCATTTCCAACCTCTCGTTGGTCATTTGGTTCCTGACCTCTGTAAGGTCCTGCTGCATCTGATCCATCTGTATGCCCGGGAGGTTGTTACGGGTTGGATATCGGTGCGGACGGTTGAGGGGAAATACCCGGCGCCGAGCAATAGTTCCTGAACATCACAACAGAGTTAGCAACAACAAAACAAAAACCTACAAAACAAACAAAGGGTTAGCATGCAATGCAGTATGCTTATTTGTTTTCAAGGTATCCGGCTTGGCATTCAGTTTTGACCCTTCCAGACCCTTGAAGATGATGCTGTTGATGTTGATTTCGAAGTAAACTCGGATGGAACAAACTAATACATATATTACAAAAGGCCAAAGGTACATAGTTTGTTTACAAATACAAGCCCTCTGAGGGGTCTAAATACATTACAAGAAAATAAAAGTACATGGAATGAAAGCAACAACAAGCAAATGGTCAAACACCAAGACCAAACTCATCCTCCCGAACTTCCTTGAGAAGTGCTTCGGTGACAGGATCAGCCGGACGCTCCGTGAGGTTCCTGATAAGGAGGTTCCGAGTAGTAACAGCTGTAGTTAGCTTCTTGTGTTGACTTTGGTCCTTTGACCTCTTCACTCCAGCTCTGATCTTCAGTTCTGATATCTCCCTCTGGGCTGCTGCCAGGGCTTCCTGCTGCTCTTTTGCACTAGCTTCCAGTTGCTCTATCTTGTCTTGGACCCTCTTGTCCTCCAGAGTACGAGCCTCGGTGATCCTGACCCACCTAGCCTGACTCTCCTTCAGATACAAGTCTGTCCTGGCTTTCTGGAATTGGGCTTCCTTGCAAGCATTCTTCAGGATTTGTTCTCCAGCCCTAGATTTCTTAATGTAATCTTCAGACTTCTCAATTCTAGCCAAGTGCTCCACCTTCAACTTTTCTAACCTCTCAATATCCAACCTACCATCACTCCTCTCCCAGAGGGTCTTCTGTAGAGCTTGAGTCAGCTTCTCATTTCTCTCTTTCAACTTCTCAAACTCCTCTAAGCTGACAGTTGCTGGAGGTGGTGTTGTGGAAGGCCCAGGCATATCTTCAATAGTAAAGGGCATCCCAGAGAATTGGGCCCTGGCATGGGACCAATCATAGTATTGTACTGATGCCACATTGTTACACTTCCCCAGAATGGTTATCCCCTTAGTCTGCACATTGTCCAAGGCCCAGGCTGCCTGCCTAACAATAGCCAGATTAAGCTTGTTCTCATAATAAAGAGTCTCAACCAAGTCTTGTGCCTTAGGAGTGTGGGCCAGTGCATAGCCCAGTTGTCTTTTGAACAGCAGAGGGTTGTAATTAATACTACCCTTAACTCCTATTAGGGGCACATTGGGAAAATGCCCACAGCTGGTGATGATATCCCTGCCTTTTGTGCTTTGAGTGCACCACCTGATATCAGCTGAAGTTAGAGTAGTAAGTCTTCCAGCCCAGTTTTTCTGTTGATGAGGGTTCAAAAATGCATTTGTCCTGGGCAAATGCTTGAGAAGCCAAGTATGGAACAAAGGAGCACAGCACCTCACTAATCTTCCCCTTTGCTTTTCATTCCTCTGATGCACTGAATAGTAGAGATCCCCTAATAAAGTTGGCACTGGGTTCTTTAGAATGAACAGATGGATTGCATTCTTACTAATAAATCGAGGCTCATCTGCAAATAATATGATCCCATATATGCTCAAGGCCAATAAAGCACAGACTGCTTTCCACTCTCCTAAAGAAGCTTTCAGGGTAGCTTGAGAGATCAAGAAATCCAGATGCAGGCCAGGGATTCCAGCCTTAGAAGTCATATGCTGCCCAATCAGGACTGGTTCTAGATGCAATGCCTTTGCTACCTCTTCATTACCAGGAAATACCATCTCAGGGTTGAAAGGGACTCCACCCCTGATAGGTATACCAACTAATGATGAGTATTCTTCCAATAAGGGGCCCAGCTGAAAGTCTTGGAAAGTGAAACATCTCAGTGGGGGATCATAAAACTGAAGGCAAGTGTGGATTAGGCTTCTCTGTGAGGGGTCCAGATCCATAACCATATCAAGTATATCTCCATGGTGTTCCCTGAACAGTGGTATATGGTCTGGAGTGATCAGGGTCTGAATCCTCCTGATGTCAGCTAACTCTGGCTGGAAGAAGTGGTAGGTGATGTTGCTCTTTTTAGGTGCCATGATGTTGAGACTGAGTAGAGACAAGTGCTGATGATGATACTGAAGAATGGGCCACTGATTGGCTGGTGCAGGTGACTGAAGTAGATAGCTGATAGCTGAAGCAGGTGCTGATGAAGACAGGTCAATACTGAAGATGGGGTCAAAACCAAAACCAAATGAAGATGGATACCCTGAAACACAAATAAGCAAATGTCAATATGATGCAATGATTATGTATGCAAATGATATGCAAGGGTTTGTGACTGAGCTGGATCTGATCAAGTGCTCTGATATAAGTCCATGTGTGTAAGAAATCCAGATGGAGGTCTATAAGTCCAGTAACCAAGGTGGGGGGCTCAAATAAAGAGCCACATGTCCAGGGTTTAGAATCACAAGAACTGTTCCAACATGGAGTATTCTTAATCAAATCAAAGTAACAGGGTATTCTGAGGTCAAGGTACCTGCAAACTTGTAAACAGCCCAACCCCCTCACAGGTGGTGTTCTAAAACAAGGATCCTCAGACTCGGATCAGTTATGAGAAGTGTAAACACTTCTAACCCGGAGGTACAGTGTTTACAATAACCATAAAAGTTCCTCCTCTAATTCACCTCAGTTTCTGACGGTCATTACTAAAAGGTCATCCAGACTTAGCAGGCTTCCCAGATAGCCCTAGCATTGCAGGAAATCTGCAACACAGAGTTCTCAAGAAGAAACCCATATCTGAACCGTGTTTCATATTCCCGCACCAGACCGAGATGGAATGGGAAAGAATATGATTCACTCTAGCCTAGGTGTCACTCAGGTCCCAGGTATAGGACCTTAACTCTCAATGGAACACCCACCCACCAAAGCAAACAAACAGATCCAGCCAGCAACACAGTATGACAATATGATATAATGCAAGGCTATAAAGAAAGCAGTAAACAACTGTACATAAAGCAAAAATAAATACAAATATACCAACACAAATAAGCACATAACACCCCAGTAAACACAAATCAATCAAGCGCTAGGAGGAACCCACAAAAAGAACCAGAAGCCCCGGTTACAGTATAAGGTTCCCCAGCAGAGTCGCCAAGCTGTCGCTCCCGATAAATGGGGAATGGCCCAAATAAAGGTACAGACGCGAACGGTCGGCGAAAGAGGGTGTGAGAACACACAGGAGTGAAATCACAGGAGATGAATAGAGTCGCCAGCTAGGCATTTTTATCCCGGAGGAAAGGCAATGCTGCATAGACCTAGAAAAAGATGGATAAGACGGTTGCGAACCAGAGAGACTGAGAAAGGGGGTTGGTTACAACCTGGGAAGGTATTAGCACCCAGATTGTCCGTCGTACTCGACGGGATCCACGCTTAAAAGATTTGTGTTTTAAAGGGGTAGTGTCAGTGCAATCTGTGTATAAAGAGCTGGAAAAGGATGTACAGGTGTCAGTGTAAAAGAAGTGAAGTGTAATATATATAGTGTCAGTGTAAGGACAAAAGTGAAATGCTCATGATAATGAGGTTGAAGAATAAGGCTGGAAAGAGGGGGAATATACAGAGACTTTTGTTCGATAACTGTTAAGTTATGCCTACGTATCCTCTCGTGCAATGAGGAAGTCAGAACGCCGTAGTTCGACCCAAAGAGACTGAAAGGATGAATTGACTTGTGAACTGCTTACTTGCCTATGCTCAAGTGTATGACCTGTCTGGCTCAGGTGCAAACTGTCTTGCATTAGACGGAAGAAGCAAGTTCTCGTTTGTGAGTGAATGAGATGAGAAAAGAATCCCGGAGGAGACGATTATTGTTTGTTTTTGTGTTTTCAGTCTTTTATTGCTTTTGAAAGTTTGTCATAGATTAATGAGCTTAAGCCTAAACCAATGGGTTAGTAAATTCATCACATCTTCCCTCTGATTAGGGGTAATGAGAATACCTTAAGTGTGAAGTCAGTTTCACACACTTAATTACCTTTGATGTAGGATTAAGATCATTAACCTACTTGTGATTATTTAGATGTTTTTGTGGTTTTTGTTTAGTGTTAAGTAATGAGGTTAAGCCATAATCAAGGATTAAACAGGCTCATCACACCATCCTAATATAAGGATGATAGATGAGAATGTTTAAGCTGAGGAAAACTCCTCAACTTAATCCATGATTAGGGATTAAACTCATGACAAAACAAACCTTTGGTTAAGTGGATTTTATTTAATGATATTATGATGAAGTGATTTTTAGGGTTTGTAAGACAACTTGAGGGGGACTTGTTCATTAACACTAGGGTTAGTCCTTCTTAACCAATTAAGGAAGAATTAGAACCCTAATGCAAGGCCCAAGTTACAAGTGTGATGTCTTGATGATTATTAAGTGGATTGATTAAGAGATTTAAACACATTAAGGGTTTAACACTTAGGATTAAAGTTATACACTCCATCCTAATAGAAGGATGCAGGCATAGGTTTAATCGCAAAGCCTTAAAGCCTTTAGGGTTTAGTCCCTGATCATGAGATGGGAAGAGAAGACTCAAGAGAGACACAAAGGTAAAACTAAGAGGGGAGACTAATCAAAACCCTAATCATTGTCATGCTTGGTTGTTCCTAAGGTTTGTGAGGTTTTCAAGAGAAATCTTCAATGGAACCACCAGGAAGCAGATGAAAGGATCAAGAGAAGCAAAGCAACTTGCTTCATTCAAGAAGTCAAGTCACTTGAAGAAAGAAAGTGGGAAGAAGAAGAATGAGCAAGCTCAAATCCAAACACATATAAAAATGCAGCAAGGATGCATAAAAAGGAGATGAAGAGAAGTTATGAGAAGTGAAGGCAAATTCACTTCTCAAAGTCACTTACCACCTGAAAGGTTAGAAAAGAAATGCAATGCAATGCAAAATGGGATGAGATGACATGATGAGAAACAAAACCAGAAGCATTTACATGATGCTAATGATGTTATGTGATGCTACAAACATGAGGCAGCACATGGAAATGATCATACAAGTTCATGAATGCCAATGAAGCAAGTTAAGAAGCATGGACATACATGAAAAGTTATGAAGTGCACATGGCATACAACATGGAAAATTCATGATGCAATGATCAAATATGCTTTCAATATGTCTTATGATGTCAAATGAATCAAATGGATGCTTGAAATGTCATGGCAAGTCATGTTATGCAAGAGAATGCAAGATGGATGCATATGGAAGCCCAAATTAGGGTTTATGAACAATACATCAAACAAAAATCAAAATCAGAAGCAAACCCTAAGATAAGAAAATTGAAAATGCCACTCAAAGGACCCCTAATTCTATACTAACTCACTGCCCAAAGGAGAGGCTTCAACTCCTAACCAAGTTCAAGTTATGGTTTTCTTAAGATTTCTAGGGTTTTAGGGTTCCTAAACAAGAAAATTACCAAACAAATTGAAAATGAAAGATCAAATCATGGCCATTTAATCTCACAAATTACATGCTAAACACAATGCAATGCAAAAAGAATCAATGTCCAACTCCTCATGGATAGGCAGAAATGATTTTTGGAACTTTGGATCAAATTAATGCATAAAAATGATTTTAAATCAATGAAAAATTCTCAAAATGCATCAAGATCAAAAAATAAATTTGGTTTGAAGGTTGGACAATGTTTCTAAATGTCTTAGAACATTTCATGAATTTTTTGGTGATTTTTAAATACCTAAAAGTATTTTTAATAAATTAATTCTCATTAATCAATTAAAAATAAACTTTTAAATATTTTAAAATACTTTTTAAATGCTAAAAATGAAAATAAAAATATTTTTGTGTCTTAAAAATTAATGAAACTCTTGACAAAAAGTTTCATAATTTTTAAAACATGTTTGCTATTTTAAATAAATTGTGGAAGTTAAATACAAAGAAAATGAAAATAAAAATAAATAAATGGAAAGTATTCTGATCTGATGGTGGAGATTTGAACTGGGTTTGAAATGGTTGACTAGCGCGTCATCCAAGGGGTGTGGTTGGTCCTGATTAAATTAATTTAATTATAATTAATTAAACTAACTAAAGGGGATTAGGGCTAACTGAACGAATCTGGGCCATACATGCACGCGGGAAGTCAACAAAGTCAAGCAATCTGACGCATGAGATTCAAATGGAAGTTAATGACTGGGATTAGGGCAAATGACATTCAGGTGACCGGAGGGAAGCTCCGGTCATCTTCTCCGGCAACAACAAAACCCTAGATCCTGATTCAGGCTTCTAAACAACAAATTAAACAAAGCCAAGTGATCCTCTAACAACCTAGGTCACGAATCCACCTTCAAACATCATTTAAACCTCAAGAATCAAGCAAATCGAAAGAAACAAATTTCACGGGTGAAATTTCAGAGTGACAATACAAACTCATTTCTCATCTATTTTCGATTCTAAAAGTATCCCCATGACCAGCAAGACATAAGCAATCGATTTATAACTTAAAATGCAAGCTTTGGGAGAAAAAATCCATGGTCATACCTGAGCTGGAAAGCTTCAATACTGAGCTTTCAGGGCCTCCTTTGTGTGCAAATGAACCTCTTTGACTCCCTTGAACTCAAAGAGAAGCCTCAAAGTCCTTGTGGATGGCTGGTTTGAAGAGAAGAGTTCTGGTGCAGCAGGTTTCACAGTCAGGAAATGTGAGGTTTCAGGCCAATCCAATGGTGGATTCTTGCTCCTTTGGGTGTGTTTGACTTGCTGGTGAAGAGAAATGGGGTGTTTTATGGCTGGACAGTGAGATTCGAAAGTTCTGGCTTTGAGGATGAGAAATGGTGAAGCTCAGTTCATGCTTAGTTCAGGCCTGAGTCTTGCTGGTTTTGGCTCAGTGAAGCAAGGTGAGTTGATCAGTGGAATTGGTTCTTGTGTTTGTGAGTTGTGAAGAGAGATTCGAAGGGTTTTGCTTTAGGGAGTGAGTTTGTGAATGTTATGTTCTTGTGTGTTTCAGCCTTGCTTGTTATGTGAAATGGCTAGCATTTGGCTTGCATAAAATAATCTCATTGGTCAGATGAAGTGACCTGGCCTGCTGTGATAGGTAAGTTACCTTTTGCAAATTGTCAACCTTTTTGTAAGAGAGGCATGGGTTGTGTTCTAGGCTAGTACAAAGGTGTGGGCTGGCGCAGCATGGTGTGTGAGGGATGCTAGCATGGTTCAGCAGCCAAGACAACAAGTGGGTGAAAGTGTGATGATGATTTTGCAACTTGCTTACTTTTGAAACTTCATGAAAATCTCTTGCTTTGCCAACCATGAACATGTGATCTTTTGGTTCAAATCTGATTTTTAGAACTTGTATGATGCTTGCACATTGGTTAGACATGAACTAGAAGTCACAAATGCCTTGGTACAAAGTTTTTGCAAGTTTCTCATTTGAGGCATATCTTGAAAATTAGTGATTTTTACCAACTTTGACACACCATAACTTTTGATCCAATAAGAATTAGATCATGTTCTTGTAATTTTTGAAAAGGGAAAGATCTAATCTACAACTTTCATGACCAAAGTTTTTTCATTTGAAGCATTTTTGGATCAAAAAGCAAGGGTTGAAAAAGTGGCATAAAATGACATTTCATGAAAAGTCAACTATGCCCTAAAAAGTCAACTTTTGCAAAAACTTGTAATTCTTGAATTTTGTGAACTTCAACCTTCTTCCATGATCAAATAAAGATCATATACACTCAAAATGATGAAGATCACCCCTTGGTTGGGTCATTGGGGGCCTCAGATGCCCTGATTTTGCACTGACTTGTCCAGAAAGTCAACTCTTGATCAGATGACTTCCCCATGGAATTTCTTCATGAAAATTGATATGCATACTCCCTATACCATATAGAGACCAATAGAAACAAGAATGACCAAAAAATTTGGAGTTATGGCCTCTGAAACCAAAACCCTAATTTTAGGTCAACTGTGCAGTCAAACTTGGCTCTGCTTCCACACCAATCCCAGTTCTTGTGATTCCTTGGAATTTTTGACTTGGAGAGGATGTAATATGATATAAGAACACACATGGATCCCTTTGAAGTGATTGGTGGCCTTTGGAGTGGCTCAAGAAGCTCTTGGATTGCTTAGATCACAAACCCTAGGTGCAGATGACTTAGAACCTATGCAGTGAGTCAAAATGAGATATGAGATGATATGATTGTGTTTATGCATATGAAATGATCACAAGCCATGGTGTGAATGGGTGAGGGCAAATTTGGGGTGTTTACAGACGTCAAGCGCCTTAGCTGGAGGTTGCAGGATTTAGAATTCCCTAGGGTTTAATTTCATGCTTTTGTACCTGGATTACCCATAGGCCTGTTGTGGGATTCCTTTTTATTGATGTACTTTGAGTTTCTTTTGATTGGCACCCTTCGGGGACTTTGTTGTTTCAGATTTCAGTTTATGTGATTGACTTGCCTTGAATCTCTAGTTTGTTATCTTTTGAACTGACACAAGGTAATAAGCACCATTTCTCCACGGCTGTCACGTTATCTGAACATCATACGAGTCTTCTTCCAAATGTTATTCTCTTAATACCAGAATGGAAGAAAAAAAACCTTGAGGAGAAAAGGAACACAACATTGCATTGCATACATATCATTTGCATTTTCTTTCTTTTTGCATGTTCTTCAGGGTACTTAACTTATCTTTTCTTTAGGTAAAGATTGCGAGAGCAGCCAGGACCCGTCATCCTAAACAAAATATTCCTCATCGGTACGCTACCCACAACAACCAAAGAACTATCATGGACGTTGTGCAAACAGAAGTCAATGAATTCCGCACCCGGATGGGGGAGTTTATGGTTATGATGCAGGGTATGGCCCAAGGACAGCAGGATCTAAGGAACGCCATGCAGAGGCTTACACCTCCCCAGACTGAACCTCTAGTGGTCACTCCAGATGCTCAAGGGAATCCCCCCAACAATAACAATGGAGGAGGTGGACCTTCAGTTCTAGAGACTGGCACACCAACTCTTATTCATATGGAAGACCGTCAGGAGGATCAATTCCCTCCTACTAATGATGATATGGGATTTGGCATGGGAGGAAACTTTCAAGACATTATGTTGCTGGCTGAAAAGGTTAAGGCCCTCGAATGTAGAGACACTCTTGGGATATATGTGTCTGATATGGGCTTGGTTCCTGGAGTGGTCATTCCTCCCAAGTTCAGGCCACCAACTTTCGATAAGTACAAAGGCAACACCTGCCCCAAAACGCATCTGCAGGCTTTTTACCGAAAGATTGTTGATCACACTAGAGACGAGAAACTCTGGATGTACTATTTCCAGGACAGCCTCTCTGAGGGCTCACTGGAATGGTATATGAAGCTGGTAAGGAGCTCTGTCTGAAACTGGAAAGAGCTGGGGGAAGCTTTCCTTAAACAATATCAGTACAACATTGATATGGCTCTTAGCCGCACTCAGTTCCAAAGTTTGGCGCAGAAGAATTTGGAAAGCTTCAAAGATTACACGCAGAGATGGCGTGAGGTGGCCACTAGAGTCCAGCCTCCATTATTGGAGAGAGAAATGGTGGACCTTTTCATGGACACTTTACCAGGGCACTTCATGGAAAGGTTGACTGGGTGTTCCTCAAGTGGTTTTTCAGACATTATCTTAACTGGTGAGAGGATATAGAGCTGGATTAAGCAGGGAAAGATCCAGAATGGTGGTGCTTCAACTTCCGGTATCAAGAAACCTTTTGTGAAAAAGACGGAAGGAGAAACTTGAGCTGTGCATGCACAGAGAAGCATAGGCAATAGAGGTGTTTATTAGTAGGTGGCTCCTGATACCATTTTAGCTCCGTCTAATCAACAGCAGGTTCAACAACCGCAACAGCAGCGCCAAGAGGGTTATCAGCAACAGAGGGCTCCTCGTCCCTATTATTCTCAAAAATCTAGAGAAAGGCATCTTGAAACTCCAACCATGTCTTACTCACAGCTCTTGCAGAATCTTCTCCAGCTCCAAATGGTCTAGCTTAGAACTTTACAGCCTCCAAGACCGGGACAAATCCCTGAAGGCTATGATGCAAACGCCCGGTGTGAATTCCATTCTAGAGCCCCCGACCACAATACAGATAATTGTAAAGCCTTGAAGCATTTAGTCCAGAACTTGTTAGATTCCAAAGTGATTAATTTCGCTCCCACTCCGAATGTGATACAAAACCCCATGCCTCCTCATGGGGGTACAGTTGGGGCAATTGATGACGGAGAGAATCTGAATTTGATGCATGATGTCAATAACCTGCAAACTCCATTGAGTACTGTCAAAGCTTGTTTGGCCTAGAAAGGTATCTTTCCAGGTTGTAAGAATGATTATCCAGATTGTGTTGAGGCTCCTGATGGTTGCGAGAAATTTAGAATGGAGGTACAAAGCATGATTGATGAAGGGATCCTGCAGTTTGATAGAGTTGCAAAAGAGAAAGAAGTTTCAACGGTGACCATTTTCTATGATCCAGCACAGGCTCCTCCTCAAGCCAGAGTGGCACCAGTAACTATTACTACTGCAGGGCTTGTGGTGTACCAAAGTGATAGGGCCATCCCATGGAATTATGGAGGTGAAGTGTATTGTAATGGCCAGAAGCAAGACTTGGCCACGCCTAGTATATCTCCAGTTCAGGTAGAGAATGTTGGGGTAGGAGGTTTTACTAGGAGTGGAAGATTGTTTGCGCCTGAGACACTGAGAAACAGTGTAGTGCCACCTAGAGATACTGCTGAGGTCAAAGCTAAGGCTAGGGGCAAGCAACCAGTAACTACTAATGAGCCCACATCTGAGGTTTACCCTGATCTTACATTTGACAAAGAAGCAGAAGAGTTTTTAAGAATCATCAAGAAGAGTGATTATAAAATCGTAGACCACTTGCAACAGACTCCATCAAAGATTTCCATCTTGTCTCTGTTAATGTGTTCTGACTCTCATAGAAAATCTCTCTTAAACATCCTGAACAAAGCCTATGTACCCCAGGATATCTCAGTGAACCAATTAGAAATTGTGGTGTCCAGTGTGAACGCCAGTCATGGACTGGGATTTACTGATATGGATCTGACATCTAAGGGTTGCTCCCACAATCGGGCACTGCATATTTCTTTGGAGTGTAAGGGTGCAATGTTATCCCATGTGTTGGTGGACACAGGGTCATCACTGAATGTATTTCCCAAGAAAGCGTTAATGAAACTGGATTACGGCAGAGTTATTCTGAAGCCCAATGACTTGGTGGTTCGAGCGTTTGACAGCTCAAGGAGGTCAGTGTTTAGAGAAGTGGACTTGCCAATCAAGGTAGGGCCACAAGTCTTCAACACTATATTCTATGTAATGGACATCCAACCTGCGTACAACTGTTTACTGGGGAGGCCCTGGATCCATTCGGCAGGGGCAGTGTCATCTACGCTTCATTAGAAATTGAAATTCGTCTAGGAAGGGCAAATCGTAACGGTCTGTGGAGAGGAGGATATCTTCATCAGCCATTTGGCCTCATTTAAATATGTAGAGATGGACGGTGATATTGTTGAGACTTCGTGCCAAGCTTTCGAGCCCCTTAAGACTGAATTGGCATCTTCAATAGCAGCTTCTTCCAAAGAGTCAAAGAAAGGAGTCTCCATAGCTTCTTACAAGCAGGCTCTAAAGGTGGTGGAGTCAGGAATGCGAGAAGGCTGGGGTAAGCCGGTGTAAGTATCAGAGAAGAAAGACATGTTTGGTGTTGGCTACCAGCCTAGGAAGTCATCATCTGAACAGAGCGCTAGAGGTCGAAAAGGCCCGATTACCTTCACAAGTGTTGGATGGGTTGATAATGGGAGTATCAGTACAGTGCAAGATGACATAATTGATAGTTATTGTGACTTCGACGAGTGGATCAGGCCTTGTGCTCCAGAGACATAGCTCAATAATTGGTCGTCTGAAAGGCTCATCTCTATCACTTCCCTTGAAGAGTAGTGGTTTTTGTGTTTGTCTTTCCTGTATTCAAGCGTTATGCCTTGCCCGGGGCATAACAACTCATTGTAAGGGTTCCATTGTTCATGACACAATACCATAATCATTAATAAAGCGGACGTTTTGCATTCATCCATGTTGTTTCTTGTCTTTCATTTTTGTCTTTGTTTTAAAAAAGAGAAAGAAAAGTTTTAAAATGGCAATATTTTCATTTTTCAAACTCTTTCTAAAGCCTTGCATGAATCATTATTCATGCAGGTGCTCTTCATCAGGTCTCATTAATGAAGATCCTGTTATGGCTAAGTATGACTTTGACAATCCGATTTACCAAGCCGATGAGGAAGGTGAAGAAGATTATGAACTACCTGAAGAGCTACCCATGTTGCTTAAACAAGAGGAGAAGATGATTCAGTTGCACGAAGAGGCTATTGAGGTGATAAACTTGGGTACCGAAGAAGACAAGAGAGAAGTAAAGATCGGGGTTGCGTTAGAAGAATCTATCAAGAGTTGTCTAATTGCCATGCTTCAAGAATATGTTGATGTCTTCGCCTGGTCTTATCAAGACATGCTTGGTTTGGACACATATATTGTGGTGCACAAGCTGCCTTTGAGAGAAGACTGCCCTCTAGTGAAGCAAAAGTTGAGACGCACACGCCCTGATATGGCAATCAAAATCAAAGAGGAAGTACAAAAATAGTTTGATGTTGGATTCTTAGCAATAATTAGTTACTCTCCATGGGTTGCCAATATTGTACCGGTCCCTAAAAAGGACGGTAAAGTCAGAATGTGTGTAGACTATAGGGACTTGAATCGGGCCAGCCCTAAAGATGATTTCCCTCTGCCTCATATAGATGTGCTAGTTGACAACACTGCTCAGTTTTCTGTATTCTCTTTCATGGACGGGTTTTCAGGTTATAACCAGATTAAAATTTCTCCTAATGATATGGAAAAGACTACATTTATTATGCCTTGGGGTACCTTTTGGTATAAAGTCATGCTGTTTGGTCTTAAGAATGCTGGAGCCACTTACCAACATGCAATGGTGACACTGTTTCATGATATGATTCATCACGAGATTGAGGTCTACGTTGATGACATGATTGTGAAGTCGCAGACAGAAGAAGAGCATCTAGTTAATCTAGAGAAGTTATTTGACAGGCTGCGGAAATTCAGACTAAGGTTGAATCCGAACAAATGCACCTTTGGGGTACGTTCCGGTAAGCTACTGGGCTTCATTGTTAGTGAACGGGGAATCAAAGTCGACCCAGTAAAGGTAAAAGCCATCCAAGAGATGCTTGAACCAAAAACTGAGAAGTAAGTACGAGGCGTTTTAGGGAGAATAAACTACATTGCACGGTTTATCTCGCACCTAACAACCACGTGTGAGCCTATTTTCAAGCTTCTGAGGAAGAATTAGGCTATCAAATGGAATGATGATTGCCAACAGGCTTTCGACCGAATCAAGGAGTACTTGCTAGAACCTCCGATTCTTGTGCCTCAAGTTCCAGGGAGACCCTTAATCATGTACCTCACCATACTCGAAGGATCAATGGGATGTGTGATGGGTCAGCAAGATGAGTCTGGTCGAAAAGAGCATGCCATTTATTACCTTAGTAAAATGTTTACCGATTGTGAGACACGCTACTCACTACTCGAGAAAACTTGTTGCGCTTTGGCATGGGCTACTCGCCGACTAAGACAGTATATGCTGACTCATACCACTCTTCTGATTTCCAAGATGGACCTTGTAAAATATATCTTCGAGAAGCCGGCTCTAACAGGAAGGGTAGCCCGATGGAAGATGATTCTAACAGAATATGATATCCATTACACTTCACAAAAAGCAATCAAAGGGAGTGTATTATCAGAATACTTGGCTCAGCAGCCAATTAACGATTATCAGCCCATGAGATTCGAGTTTCCGGATGAGGACATCATCTTCCTCAAGTTAAAAGACTGTGAAGAACCACTTCCGGAGGAGGGGCCAGACCTCGAATCCAAATGGAAGGTGATGTTTGACGGAGCTATGAACGTAAACGGAAGCGGAGTAGGTGTTGTCATCATCTCACCAGAGGGGGTCCATATGCCTTTCGCTGCTCGGCTGACTTTCGAATGTACCAACAACAAATGAGAGTATGAAGTTTGCATCATGGGGATTGAGGAGGCAATCAACTTGCGAATCAAGAACCTCGAGATCTTCGGAGATTCTGCTCTGGTAGTGAACCAAGTCAATGAAAAGTGGTTAGTTCATCAACCTCACATGGTTCCTTACAGGGATTATACCAGGAGGTTGCTAACTTTCTTCACTAAAGTCAAGCTGAGTTATATTCCACGAGATGAAAATCAGTTCGTTGATGCTCTAGCAACTTTATCATCCATGATCAAAGTGTGTCAAAAGAACTACGTGACTCGAATCATGGTCCCTCGTCTTAAAAGACCTGCCTATGTCTTCGCAGTTGACAGTGGTTAGGATAATAAACCTTGGTATCATGATATCAAGCAATTCTTGAAGTCTCAAGAGTACCCGACTGGGGCATCCAATAAAGACAAGAAGACTCTTAGAAGGCTAGCAGGGGGATTCTTTTTTAATCAAGATGATGTGCTATACAAGCGAAACTTCGACATGGTTCTGCTCAGATGCGTGGATAGACACGAAGCATACCTATTGATGCAAGAGGTTCATGAAGGCTCCTTTGGTACCCATGCTGGAAGACATGCTATGGCAAAGAAACTGTTAAGGTCGAGATATTATTGGATCACCATGGAATCTGATTGCTGTAAATATTCCCGCAAATGCCACAAGGGCCAGATCTATGCTAATAAGGTCCATGTACCTCCAAATCCATTGAGTGTCATGTTTTTACCTTGTCCGTTCACCATGTGGGGCATTGATATGATTGGCAAGATTGAGCCAACGGCTTCCAACGGTCATCGCTTCATCCTGGTTGCTATAGACTACTTCACAAAGTGGGTTGAAGCGGCATCCTATGCCAATGTTACAAAGCAGGTGGTAGCCCGGTTCATCAAAAGGGACATCATTTATCAGTATGGAATTCCCAAAAGAATCATTACTGATAATGGTTCTAATCTCAATAATAAGATAATGGTTGACTTGTGTCGGGATTTCAAAATAGAGCATCACAACTCTTCGCCATATCGCCCGAAGATGAATTGCGCCGTCGAGGCGGCCAACAAGAACATCAAGAAAATTGTGCAGAAGATGGTTGTGACATATAAAGATTGGCATGAGATGCTACCGTTTGCGCTACATGGGTACCGAATGTTTGCGCGTACCTCAACAGGGGCAACCCCGTTCTCATTGGTGTATGGTATGAAGGCGGTCCTGCTAGTCGAAGTTGAGATCCCCTCGTTGAGGATAATGATGGACGTTAAGCTAGATGAAGTTGAATGGCTCCGGTCCAGGTACAATCAACTGAGCCTTATTGAAGAGAAACGCCTAATAGCTGTATGCCATGGACAGTTGTATCAATGGCGGATGAAACAGGCTTTCGACAAGAAAGTGTAGATGTTTAGAATTGAAAGAATTTTTGACCAACAAGAAGTGTTTAACTTAGTTCAGGATGTCACACCAGATGTTGTGACATTATCAAACAGTGTATAAGTTAATGAACTTAATTCAGGATGTCACACCAGATGTTGTGACATTGTATAAGTTAATGAAGTAAGTTAAGTTTTCAGGATGTCACACCAGATGTTGTGACATCTCAAACCTGCTACCAGAATTAAATAATGCTTAACAGAACTGAGTAAATTCAGGGAATTTATCTGGAATTAATTGTGAATGGATAATACAGTAGAAGGCGCATCTGTAGGGAGATTGGTTATATGATTTCAGTATAAACAGAAGAACTGACTCACCTAGAATCAAGGAAGTAACAAACCCTAATTCAAGGTGATGGCAGCATGCGTATCAGGATTGGATAACCTACAGAAAGCCCAAAATCCAAGCATCTATTTAAGCAACAGAAACTCTCAGAATAGAGTACGAAATTAAGAAGACTAAATAGAGTGTTTGTGTTTTAATAGCAGGTTGTATATGTGTATCACTTTATGAGCTTTTAAGCAAAAAGTGTATTGTGTCTTGATTGAAACTGTGAAGTAAAATCAAGCTGTTTTGTTTGACGTGTGACTTCAATTTTATTAAACTTGTAACATATCACTGTGTGATTGAGGGGGAGTGAGTTGGTACTCATATCTAAGTTGTGTCTTAGGTAGAAATTGCCTTGGGTAGATATTAAGTGAAAGATTAAACTGAGTGGTTTAAGTCTAGAATTAATATTACTTATATTGGATTTCCTTCCTGGCTTGGTAGCCCCCAGATGTAAGTGTGGAGATACACTGAACTGGGTTAACAATTTCCTATGTTGTTTAATTTACCTGCACTTTAAGTTTTGTTTAAGTCTTCAAGTGTTTAAACATCTCATTCGACATCACGTACATGATCCCAGAATTTTAATTGGCATCAGAGCAGGCACCCTGCCTGTTTAACTGGGTGAGATCTAGGGACTGCAAATTTTGGGAACATGGACAGAGATGTAGGATCTGTAAATAGACCACCTATATTGGATGGATCCAATTATGACTACTGGAAGCCAAGAATGGTAGCATTCTTAAGATCACTTGACAATAGGGCCTGGAAAGCAGTCAACAAAGGATGGGAGCACCCTGTCCAAGACAACAAGGATGGAGCAAAAGTGTTGAAACCTGAAGAATAATGGAGCAAGGAGGAAGAAGATTCAGCACTTGGAAATTCCAAGGCCTTAAATGCCTTATTCAATGGCATTGATAGGAACATATTCATACTTGTGCATCACTGTGAGCTGGCCAAAGATGTTTGGGACACTCTCAAAACAACTCATGAAGGAACATCAAAGGTGAAGATGTCAAGACTTCAACTTCTCACCACCAAGTTTGAAAACTTGAGAATGAAGGAAGATGAGACAATTCATGAGTTTTACATGAACATCTTGGAAATAGCTAATACTTCTGGTGCTTTGGGAGAAAAGATGACTGATGAAAAGCTGGTAAGAAAGATTCTCAGATCTTTACCAAAAAGATTTGACATGAAGGTTACAGCAATAGAAGAAGCTCAAGACATATGTACAATGAAGGTTGAAGAGCTCATTGGTTCCCTTCAAACATTTGAGATGGGAATGAATGACACAATTGTAAAGAAGAACAAAAGCATAGCCTTGGTGTCAAATACTGATAAAGAAGAAGAAAATAATGAAGCAGACCCTGAAGAAAATTTATCAGAAACAATTGCTATGCTTGGAAGACAATTCAACAAGATTCTCAGAAAAATGGATGGCAAGTCCAGACCAAGTGGAAGATACTCAAACTCTTCTGAGAATAAAAGACCTTATGATGCTAATAGAAGGTCAAATTATGATGAAAAGACCAATCAAGAAAAAGGGATTAAATGTCATGGATGTGAAGGATATGGACACATCAGAAATGAATGCCCTACTTATCTAAAGAAGCAGAAGAAAGGTCTCTCTGTGACCTGGTCTGATGAAGACTCAGGATGTGATTCAGAAGAAGAATCAGCAAAGCACATCACTGCTCTAGCTGGAGTATGTGAATCTGAAAGTGTATCCAGTGATGAGGAGCTGACTTTTGAAGAGCTAGAAGAATCATACAAAGAGCTGTGTAAAAGGAGCACTGAAGTATGCATGGAGATTATAAAGCAGAAGAAGCAGATTGAGGCATTAAAGGTTGAAAAGACAAGTAATCTAGAAACCATTGACACTTTGAAAAGTGAAGTAAGTCTTCTCAACTCCAAGTTGGAACATATGTCCAAATCTGTCAGAATGCTGAACAGTAGCTCAAACACACTGGATGTTATTCTCAACAACAATAAGCATTCAGGGGATAGAACTGGACTAGGATTTAACAAAGCTCAAAAGGTTGAGGCTAGCACCAGCAAAACTACTTTAAATCCCATAAAGTCAAACAAGATGTCCCAACAGATGTCCCAACATCATGAAAAGAACATGATGAAAAAGAAGTATCAAAGATGGAGATGTCATCATTGTGGAAGGTTTGGTCACATCAAACCTCATTGCTACAAGTTGCATGGATATCCAAATCAGATGTATCAGCAACCCCCTAAGCAGAAGATAGAGGTTACAAAGAAAGTGTTGCATGGACATCAAAATCAAAGATATCAGCAACTCCCTAAGCAGAAGACAGAGGTCATCAAGAAAGTATGGGTACCTAAAGCTAGTCTTCATGCTGATCAAAGCTACATGCCCAAGAACAAGTTCAACAAACAACCTTGGAGCTCTAAAAATGGACACTACACAGGGCAGAGGCATCAAAGGAAACCTCACTACAAGCAAAAATGGTCAAAGAAGGGTGTTGCATATATAGCTCATACATCTCTAAGAGTATCAGCTAAAGAAGACTGGTACTTTGACAGTGGATGCTCAAGGCACATGACTGGATTGAAGAATCTGCTGGTAGATTTAAAGTCACATTCATCCAGATATGTAACCTTTGGAGATGGAGCTAAAGGAGAAATCAAGGGAGTTGGGACCTTGGACTGTCCAGATGTACCAAAACTAGATGATGTGCTGCTGGTAAAAGGATTGACTGCTAACTTGATCAGCATAAGTCAATTATGTGATCAAGGTTACAGTGTAAACTTTACCAAAACTGAATGCATAGTATCTAATGAAGAACAGAAGGTTGTCATGAGAGGAACCAGATCTAAAGACAACTGTTATATGTGGGAACCTCAAGATTTCAGTCTCACTTCAACTTGCTCTTTAGCCAAAGAAGAAGAAGTGAAGCTATGGCACCAAAGACTGGGTCATCTTCATTTCAGAGGTATAAAGAAAATCATATCTATGGAAGCTGTGAGAGGTATTCCTAAACTGAAGATTGATGAAGGCAAAGTATGTGGTGAATGTCAAATAGGCAAGCAAACCAAGATGTCCCATCCAAAGCTCCAACATCTGACAACTTCCAAAGTTTTGGAATTATTGCATATGGATCTTATGGGACCAATGCAGGTTGAAAGCCTTGGTGGAAAAAGGTATGCCTATGTGGTGGTTGATGACTTTTCAAGGTATACATGGATAAATTTTATCAAAGAAAAGTCTGATGTATTTGATGTATTCAAAGATTTGTGCCAAAGAATACAAAGAGAAAAAGCAAGTTGTGTGGTCAGAATAAGAAGTGACCATGGAAAGGAGTTTGAGAATAAAAAATTCTCAGATTTCTGTTCTTCAGAAGGAATCAATCATGAGTATTCTTCACCTATCACCCCTCAACAGAATGGGATTGTTGAGAGGAAGAACAGAACAATCCAAGAATCAGCAAGAGCTATGATTCATGCTAAAAAGTTACCATTGTACTTCTGGGCTGAAGCTATGAACACAGCTTGTTACATTCATAATAGAGTCACTCTAAGGAAAGGAACCTTGTCCACCATCTATGAAGTGTGGAAGGGCAGAAAACCTACAGTTAAGTACTTCCATGTGTTTGGAAGTAATTGTTACATTCTGGCTGATAGGGAGCAAAGAAGAAAGATGGATCCTAAAAGTGATGAAGGGATTTTCCTTGGATACTCCATAAATAGCAGAGCCTATAGAGTATTTAACTCCAGAACCAAGGTTATAATGGAGTCCATAAATGTGATAATTGATGATGCCCCTGCAGATGTAGCTGATGATGTTGGAACATCTGCTGACAGTCAGACTGAAGCTGAAATAAAGAGTGATCATCCTGACTTCATTCAAACTGAGGCAAGGACAGAACAATCCAGCAAACCTTCCTCCATCAGAATCCAGAAGGATCATCCCAAAGATTTGATAATTGGTGATCCCAACAGAGGTGTAAACACTAGATCAAGAGAGGTGATTTCAAGTTCTTGTTTTGTTTCAAAAATAGAACCTAAAAACATCAAGGAAGCTCTTAATGATGAGTACTGGATTTGTGCTATGCAAGAAGAATTAGGCCAGTTCACAAGGAATGAAGTGTGGGATCTTGTTCCTAGACCTGATGACATAAATGTGATTGGCATAAAATGGGTGTATAAGAACAAGTCAAATGAGCAGGGAGTTGTTACAAAGAACAAGGCTAGACTTGTAGCTCAAGGATACACACAAATTGAGGGAGTAGACTTTGATGAAACCTTTGCACCAGTAGCAAGGCTTGAATCAATCAGACTACTTTTAGGAATTGCTTGTATCCTGAAGTTCAAGCTATTTCAAATGGATGTGAAAAGTGCCTTTCTAAATGGATATCTTAATGAGGAGGTATATGTGGAGCAGCCTAAGGGATTTGTTGATCCAAACTAACCAGATCATGTATACAAACTAAGGAAGGCTCTTTATGGTCTGAAGCAAGCTCCAAGAGCATGGTATGAAAGCCTGACTACTTTTCTCACAAAACAAGGATACAGGAAAGGTGGAATAGACAAAACCTTGTTTGTGAAGTATGAAGAAGGAAATGTCATGATTGCTCAAATATATGTAGATGACATAGTCTTTGGTGGGATGTCAGACAGGATGGTTAAACATTTTGTCACTCAAATGGAATCTGAATTTGAGATGAGCCTAGTAGGAGAACTAACCTACTTTCTTGGACTGCAAATCAAGCAGATGGAAGACTCCATGTTCATATCCCAAAGCAAGTATGCAAAGAACACTGTCAAGAAGTTTGGGATGGACAGTGCAAGTCACAAAAGAACACCTACCCCCACTCATTTAAAGCTGACAAAGGATGACAAGGGTGATAAGGTGGACCAAAGTCTATACAGAAGCATGATTGGAAGCTTATTATATCTGACTGCTAGCAGACCAGATATAGCCTTTGCAGTAGGTGTATGTGCAAGATATCAAGCTGATCCAAAAGTTAGCCATCTAAACCAGGTTAAGAGAATTTTGAAATATGTCAATGGTACTTGTGACTATGGCATAATGTACTCCCATGGATGTGAACCAATTCTCACTGGCTTTTGTGATGCTGATTGGGCTGGAAGTGCTGATGATAGAAAGAGCACATCAGGAGGATGCTTCTTTCTAGGAAACAATTTGATTTCTTGGTTCAGTAAGAAACAAAATTGTGTATCCTTATCCACTGCTGAAGCTGAATATATTGCAGCTGGTAGCAGTTGTTCACAGTTGGTTTGGATGAAGCAAATGCTCACTGAATACAATGTCCCAGAAGATGTCATGACATTGTACTGTGACAATTTAAGTGCAATTAACATATCAAAGAATCCTACCCAACACAGCAGGACAAAGCACATTGATATCAGGCATCATTTCATCAGAGATCTTGTAGAAGAGAAGGTGATCTCATTAGAACATGTAGCTACAAATCTGCAATTGGCTGATATATTTACTAAAGCTTTGGATGCTACCCAATTTGAAAACCTAAGGGGTAAATTGGGAATCTGCTTATGTGAAATATAGCAGTTATAGAGAAGTGCCAACATGTCCTATGACATCGTGTGGCATGATCACCAGATGGCAACACCAGTCTGGTCAAGAACTCTGTGTATTCCACTCCTTAAAATTCTCCAAGTAACGGCTCTTATAAAAGTTCCAGCTTGCTCTCAGCTATTCATCTTCTAATCATCTTCTCAAAACAAATTGCATGCTATAGCTGATTTTCAGAGCTCATCAAATTCAATCAAACCTAAACTCTTCCTCCACCACATTCGAAAATGTCTCAACATCAAAACCCTAACCTCACTGATGAAAACCTTAACCAAGAAGATGTGGTGCATGCAACCCCAATCTCTATGGTACCTATGGATTCAACTCCCATAGACGAAACCAGAGGAAGTGTTCCTCTTTCTCAAAAGCCTAGAACTCCTAATGTGAGAAGAGCAAAGGAACCTGTATTCAGCAAAGTCAAAGGGATGCCTTCTTCCTCAAACACCACCCCCAAAGCTTCTGAATATGTGGATGCTTCTATTAAGGATCTTGTTAATAGGATTCTGTCTAAGCAAAGAGTTGTGAGTGGTATATCTGTTCCCCTGAACACCATGCCAGCTCCACAAGAAGAACAACCCAATCAAGCTGAAGAGGACACTCCTGTTCAACAGGATGTTCCAATAGATGTTGAAACATCTGAGGACCACCACAAGGCCTCAACTGATGATGATGATGAAGCCACTGATGACCAAGCTTCAATTGATCCACCTGCTGAAGAGGAGACTACCCAACCTCCTCCTGTTGTAGACATAGAGCATGATTCTGACACAGAAATCATTGCCTCTGTGGACCCTAGCATAGCCAAAAGGCTTAGGACTAGGAAGGAAAAGAAGACTGCAGGACATGCAACTCCTGAAAAGAAACAACCTACACCAAAGAAAGACAAGGCCAAAGTGGTATTTGGACCAACTAAACAATGGAGCAAGGTGAATACACAAAAGAGGAAAGTTGTCACTCCACCAGATTCAGATGTTGAAGAGGATGTCCCAACATCCCAACCAAAGAAGAAACCAGCACCTTCAAGGTCTACCTCTGCTGTTCCAGAAGCTCCTCTGGACAATGTTTCTTTCCATCATGTATCAAGTGTGAGCAGATGGAAATATGTATACCAAAGAAGGGTGGCACTTGAAAGAGAGCTGGGCAGCAATTCACTTGAGTGCACTGAGGTAATAGACCTAATTTCATCTGCTGGTTTATTCAAAACAGTTTCAAACTTTTCACCTTGCTATGAGCTGCTAGTCAAGGAGTTTATTGTCAACCTGCAAGAAGACTGTGTTGATGGCAAGTCAGAAGAATTCAGAAAGGTGTATGTAAGAGGGTGATGTGTGGAATTCTCTCCTAGGGTTATCAATCAATACCTAGGGAGAGAATCTGATGGGCCTGATGAGCTGGGGAAGACTGATAACCAGGTTTGCAAGGTCATCACTGCCAATCAAGTCAAAGCTTGGCCAGTCAAGGGCAAACTTTTTGTTAGCTTGCTAACAAGGAAGTATGCAATGCTGCATAGGATTGGCACTGTAAACTGGGTCCCTACAAACCACACCTCTTCAATAGCAACTGGATTGGGCAGATTCATTTATGTTGTGGGCACCCAAACAAAGCTGGACTTTGGGGCTTACATATTTGATCAAACATTGAAGCATGCAGGGACATCTGCAACAAAGCTGCCTATTGCCTTTCCTTCTTTGCTGTGTGGAATCATCCTCAGCCAGTATCCAGGTATCCTCATTGAGAAGGATTCAATCTGCAAAAGAGAAAGTCCTCTGGCCTTCCACTACAAGTTGTTCTTAAGCCATCATGCAGCTGATGTTGAAGCTCCCACTGGGACATCTGCTGGACCTTCAAAAGCAAAGTCTCCTATATCCAAAGCTGCCTTGATTGCTGAGCTGAAGAACACATGCAAAGAGCAGGATGCCAGGAAGCAAAAGCTTGAGGAGATTATTCAAAGGCTGGAAATGGAAGAGAGTGCTCAGAAGGCTGCTGACTCTGATGATGAATCTGAAGAAGAGGAAGATACTGAATATGAAGATTCTGAGTGAAAAATGTGTGTGAGGAATGTGTACTGTCTGCTTCAGCATTGTATTTTGGTTTTGTACTTTTGTATTTCTCTCTGACTATGTAAAATTTGGCCCCAATTTATGTCTAACAAGGGGGAGAAGAGAACTGAACAACAACAATGTCTGCTGCAGCTTACTGATTAATGAAAAAATGCCTTTTGTCTGTTTAATGTCTGCTTCTGAACTAAGTTGTTTTTAATGAAAAATTTCTGTTGAACAAGTCAGAACACATACAGGTTTGAGGGGGAGTAAACTCACACATGACTCAACAGAAAAGAACTGCTGCACTCTGATAAATGAAACTCTGATGCACTCTGATAAAACCAGAAGATTGTGTTAGCCAAATGGGGAGTTTGTAGATGTTTAGAATTGGCATAATTTTTGACCAACAAGAAGTGTTGAACTTAGTTCAGGATGTCACACCAGATGTTGTGACATTATCAAACAGAGTATAAGTTAATGAACTTAATTCAGGATGTCACACTAGATGTTGTGACATTGTATAAGTTAATGAAGTAAGTTCAGTTTTCAGGATGTCACACCAGATGTTGTGACATCTCAAACCTGCTACCAGAATTAAATAATGCTTAACAGAACTGAGTAAATTCAGGGAATTTATCTGGAATTAATTGTGAATGGATAATACAGTAGAAGGCGCATCTGTAGGGAGATTGGTTATATGATTTCAGTATAAACAGAAGAACTGACTCACCTAGAATCAAGGAAGTAACAAACCCTAATTCAAGGTGATGGCAGCATGCGTATCAGGATTGGATAACCTACAGAAAGCCCAAAATCCAAGCATCTATTTAAGCAACAGAAACTCTCAGAATAGAGTACGAAATTAAGAAGACTAAATAGAGTGTTTGTGTTTTAATAGCAGGTTGTATATGTGTATCACTTTATGAGCTTTTAAGCAAAAAGTGTATTGTGTCTTGATTGAAACTGTGAAGTAAAATCAAGCTGTTTTGTTTGAAGTGTGACTTTAATTTTATTAAACTTGTAACATATCATTATGTGATTGAGGGGGAGTGAGTTGGTACTCATATCTAAGTTGTGTCTTAGGTAGAAATTGCCTTGGGTAGATATTAAGTGAAAGATTAAACTGAGTGGTTTAAGTCTAGAATTAATATTACTTATATTGGATTTCCTTCCTGGCTTGGTAGCCCCCAGATGTAAGTGTGGAGATACACTGAACTGGGTTAACAATTTCCTGTGTTGTTTAATTTACCTGCACTTTAAGTTTTGTTTAAGTCTTCAAGTGTTTAAACATCTCATTCGACATCACGTACCTGATCCCAGAATTTCAGAAAGTACGGCCTCAACGGTATATACCAGGTGACTTGGTGCTAAAAAGGATTTTTCCTCCTCTTAATGATCATAGTGGCAAGTGGACACCCAATTATGAAGGTCCATTCGTGTTTAAAAAGGTCTTCTCAGGCGGAGCCTTGATGCTAACAACCATGGATAGTGAAGACTTCCATTCCCCTGTCAACGCAGACGCAGAAAAAAAATACTTCGTGTAAAAAGACCCGCTGGATAAAAACAGAATAAAGATCCAGGAAAAAATGGGCATCTCGGAAAGCCAGAAATAGAATAATAGACTCGGGCAAAAATTAGGGAAGTATTGAAAAAATGTACACCCACTGAGCTGAAAAGCCACATCAGACAGCTCAGGCAAAAAAGGGTATCCCGGTGGATTGAAAACCCGAAAGGGCGATCCACGTAAAAGAGGGACTAGCACAAACGACTGCGGTCTGTGAAATTTGTGATCCATTTGCAACTAAGGTTATTCCAAGGTTTGAGGACCAGTCCAATCACCTTTCTCAGGGGTAGAGCAAGCGGATAGTCTTGAAGATATACAAGTCATAGCCGGGTCGAAACTTGATGAGATCCATTTTTCACATTGCCAATAGGATAGTTTGTTTTCCTTTTGGGCGATTTCCTCTTTCCAGGGAATTGCTTCTTGATGTAATGCATATTCATGGCCGTTTTCCAAATCAATAAAATTTTATTTCAGTTAAATTTTTGACTATTTGCTTTTGTTTTTCATCTAACATTGATTGTTTGCGAAAACGTCCAGCAAATCGTGATTTAAAATTGTGTTATGAACACTTGAATGTTTTCTAACTCATGCAGGAAGATAGAAACATTTAATATAAATCTAAAAAGGGTTAAGTGACCGAGATGATGATTCATACCATAAGCCTGGGGCATACAGGTCCAAACTAACTCTCCATGTTGCAGGCACTATCAGTTATGTTTATACAGGTGCAAGTACAGGCGTTGCTAGTAGAGCTAAATCAAACTTCCAGGAGGAATATCTCAACAATATGCTTGAACAAGAACAAGTATCTTCCCGTGTGTCTTCTGTTATCCCCAGTAGAGTTAGAAGTAGAAATATTTCCCAGTAGTGGTGAAAGAAGATTGATGTTCTCCCCAAACAGGGACTTCCCTTCAATACAGGGGCCATCCCCAGCAGTACAAGGAGTTTTTTTCCTCCCCAGCAGGTTGCTACCACAGCAGTGCAATACCTCTGGTTCCCAGCCAGGCCATAAGTTTTTCACTTCCCCAACGGAGTTCAATGGGTAACGTACCTCGCAAGAAGAGTCTACTTCCAACATGGTCCTGGCTCTCCAATCTCAAAGTCCAATTTATTGTTGGCAGTGGCGGCAGTTCAGAGTCGGCGTATCATTAATAACATTCCCCGCAAAGTTGTTTCCTCCTCACAAGGGTTAACCCGATCAATGCAGTGATCATCTTGTCTCCCTAGTCAAGCCACCTGTGATACTTGCAGTCTCCTTATCAGGAGATCTCTTCGCATATGCATAATCATCATTGCATTTGCATCCTTAAGCGCGTAGCATTTCCATCATCATGGAGCATTACGCCATAAATCCAAGCATGTGCATGCCAACATGGGCCGGTTTTGAGGTATATTACATAAGACCCGGAACATCTTTTTAACCTGAAATACTCCCCACAAAGGATGCCAGTACCGTTTTCCAAGCATCCTTGTCTATCCAAGTCAATGTTTGTCATCACCTTCGAGTTTTGTTTTGTACAATGGTCTCGTTCAAGCCCCGTTTGGTACAACAGGCCCCCATTTTGCGTCTTGTTTGGTACAACAGTCGCATCGCAGGCTCTTGTTTTATACAACAATCATGTTTGCCCGAGCTCTCGTTTATGTACAACGATCCCATTCCACCTTCGAGTTTCGTTTTGTACAATGGTCTCGTTCAAGCCCTGTTTGGTATAACACGCCCCCATTTCGCGTCTTGTTTGGTACAACAGTCGCATCGCAGGCTCTCGTTTTGAACAACGATCTTGTTTGCCTGGGCTCTCGTTTATGTACAACGATCCCATTCCACCTTCAAGTTCTATTTTGTACAATGGTCTCATTTTTAAGCCATGTTTGGTACAACAGGCCCCCATTTCGCGTCTTGTTTGGTTCAACAGTCGTATCGCAGGCTCTCGTTTTGTACAACGATCATGTTTGCCTGGGCTCTTGTTTATGTACAATGATCCTGTTCCACTTTCGAGTTTTGTTTTGTACAATGGTCTCGTTCAAGCCCTGTTTGGTACAACAGGCCCCCATTTCGCGTCTTGTTTGGTACAACAATCGTATTGCAGGATATCATTTTGTACAACGATCCTATTTTCCTGGGCTCTCATTTATGTACAATGATCCCATTCCACTTTCGAGTTCCATTTTGTACAATGGTCTCGTTCAAGCCCTGTTTGGTACAACATGCCCCCATTTCGCGTCTTGTTTGGTACAACAGTCGCATCGCAGGCTCTTGTTTTGTACAACGATCTTGTTTGTTTGGGCTCTCGTTTATGTACAACGATCCCATTCCACCTTCGAGTTCCATTTTGTACAATGGTCTCATTTTTAAGCCCTGTTTGGTACAACATGCCCCCATTTCGCGTTTTGTTTGGTACAACAGTCGCGTCGCAGACTCTCGTTTTGTACAACGATCCTGTTTGCCTGGGCTCTCGTTTATGTACAACGATCTCGTTCCATCGAGTTCTGTTTCCATTTGCCTTGTCAGAGTTCAACTCAAGAAAACAATAATAAATAAGAGTAGACGGCATTCTCCTCTTCCCCACAGAGTTCAAATTTTCAGGTTTTATTCGAGTATTCAATCACTTCATACCCTGAATGTCTAAAAGTTGTCGCTATTATTCATTCAGGTCTGCAGATGATTGAATAGGGGAAGCTGTAATACCCCAAAATTTTCCCTCTCATTTTCTCAAACATTTTGCATAGCATTTAACATAAACAAATTCATGTAGCCATCAAAAACATTGCATCATGTTCATCATAGCTGAGGCATAGGTATGTGATCATTGATTGAAGCAATTGAAGGCTATACAAAGACAATCAAGAAGCCACAAAGCTTTTTAACCTTGTGCAAAGGGTTCACAACATCCCACAAGTCTTCATTTGAGGCCTTAAGTCTTGAAGAGAATTGAATTGATCAAAGGAGGCAGGCAATGCAACATCTCCTGATGAAAAGGGGAAAATTAGGGTTTCTATTCTACAGGGCCTCTCAGTGAGATTTTGATCCAAGATTGATTTCATTTGTTTTCTACATGATGACAGGTATCTAGGGTTGAAATTTCATCCATAGAATCATTTTGGAAGGGCTTCAATTGGCCAATGGATTGAAAATCAAGGAATTGGGGAAAAGTCAACTGGATTGAGTAAAAAGTCAACTCCTGGCTTTTTGAGATCAAAATCATGAAATTAGGGTTACAGGGATCCTATGGTTCAAATTTGGTCAAGAAATGATGAGGGAATCATAAAATATCAAGAAAACAAAACTTACCATTTTTGAAAAAAAAATCATTTGAAAAGTGGTTGGTTTCACCTTTCCCTCCATTTTCCTTCCACTTTCCTTCCACATTTCCTTTCATTCATTCCCCTCTTATTTTCCCACTTCAATTCCACTCCTTTTCCCTTGGATGCTTCTACCATGTTCTACAACATTCTAGAGTATTCCAAGGAATATTCCCTCTCCAACCCTAACCCCAACTAACTACAAATATGCCCCATGTTTTCATAGCTGTTTGTTAGTGCAGTAGCTGTAAAATGTGTGTTTGCATGCTGTATGTGACTTTCTACACCTATCTTTACATGTTGATTGTGAGCTGTAAAAAAATTGCCTTGTGTTGTGCATTGTTTTGGTAGCTGTTTTTACTTTAGGGGTTGTAGTAGGTGCTGAATTTTTTGTTTAGATTTTTGTTTAGTTCTTTTAGAATTAAGATGGAGTTTAGATTGAGTCCTAGAATTAGTAGGATTTAATTGTTGTGTGTTTGCCTTATTATTTTTAATAAAATGCACACTAATCTTTGTTTTGTAGGGAGGGAAAGGTATGTTTCCTTACACCTCATCCTTTTATTTTTTATGCATTTCCTTTATGCATTTAATTCACCTTTTACTTCCATATTTGTGATTGGTAGGATTTCCCCTTTGGATAGGACCAACTTAACTTCCTTAGGAAGTAAGTCATGTCCTTTTTCTTCTTTTTTTTCCTTTCTTCCTTAGGAATAGAAAAACCTCACAAACCATTAAGATCTCTTTTTGAATATAATAACTAAATTAGAGTTGCTTCTTAGTTCCCTTAGTTTTTTCCCTTTGTTCAACTTGAGTCTTTCTTTATTATCTCACAAAAAAAATACTTAATAAAGGTTGAATGTTCTTATATGCCATGAGACTTTGTTGCGGAGTACTTATACGTGTCCTGTTTCGGAGCGAGGTGTAAGTATTTGATGTACGAAGACCTAATGTGTCTAACGGTATCTAAACTGTAAGTGCACAGCCTATCGCAATAGTAATAAAAAGATGTCGAACCCACAGGGACTTTGTAATCACTCTAGTGCTAGAAGGTTTGCTAGTTTATCTAAGGCGGAAATTTGTCACGGTTATGGTTTTAGGGATTAAAAACGGGAAACTAAACTTAATTAAAGAAATAATGATAAGGCGGTCGGTATGTAATAATATTAACCTATGCGGATCAATCTAGTTTAAGCTTATAAAGATGTTTCACTTAAATAATTCTGTAGAGATTACCAGTTTAAAAATCCTCGACTCACACTCTCGTGGTCTTATCTCAGATCATACTCCTAAAGCCCTATGTCTGCTCTCGCTAGCCCATAAGTGTTTAGAAAATAATTTTTGAAAACTTAATAAGTCTAACTCGTTTTAAAGCGCTCTCGTTGTATTTAAATCGAATGCCTAACTTTAGCTATCCGGTTAAAATCTCACACTCTCGTGGTCTCGACCTAGCCTATTTTACTTCTCTTACTCTCGTAACAAAAAGCTTGATTTTAATTATAAAAAGTCACAGCTAGAATATAAGTTCGTAAATGTTTTTAGCTTAGATTCGATTCATCCGTTTGGTTGCTTTATTACATACCGACTCAATTAATTTAGCTACTCATATTAATTAAAACAACAGACAAACACATAATGTAATTAATAGATATTAAAACATGCATTATATAATGACGACGGGAACTTAACATAAATAAATGAAACTTAATATTAATTGCAAATTAAAACCTGAACAAATAAACTCTTCAACTCCCTCTTCCACAATCTGGCAAGCTTAGAGCGTCCAAATTAAATAGAGTAACTAAATTCTGAGGCTAAAAGAAAATAAATGCGATAACAATTCTTGATGTTGGAAATTGTTATTAAGGTAAGGGAAAATAAACTCAAGTAGAGAAAAACAAATACTGCAAAAATGGGTGTAGAAATTGGCAGAGCTTTCGCACAAATTTGGCAATCAAAAACTTCGTCCGGTTCTCATCTCAGCTTCTTCTATTTATAGGTATTACTGGGCTTTCAGTTGAAAAAGAGAAAGTGGACTTCGTGTGCGTTTGTTGAGAAGAATCAGGGAAACATGCTTACTTGGTTCAGTTGGAGGAGATAAATACGGAGTCAACAAAGACTCTTTCTATTCGTTGGCACGTCTTCATTCTTCGTATAATTAATTAAGTGCAGCTTGTAACGGTCGTAACAAGGTGTGTTACGGGTAATATGTGAATTTAGCGTGTCACGGTCGTAACGAACGTGTGACGGTCGTAAGACCTTAAAAAGGCGCGTCACGGTCGTAAGACCCTTGTGACGACCGTGATAACAACAAATTATGCAGTTTTAGCAGAATTGAGTTCTTCTCTTTTCTTTTCATGCTAAATTTTGTTCCTTTGATTTTTTTCCATAATTTTTGCTCTAGACATATTGTACCTGCATTATGGCATATAAACTCGAAACAATCGGGAGTTAAAAGGACTAATGTATGATAAAAACGGACTAAAAACATAGTAATAATACAATGCGATTTCTCGTTATCAAACTCCCCCATACTTAAACCTTTGCTTGTCCTCAAGCAAATAATTAATTGAAAAATGATCAGACAAATTTCATCAGACGCATGCACATAACATACCATTGGTTTTCTCCGAAACAGATACGAGAAGTCATTAGTTAGATAGACTGATACTAGATTAGAACACTAACGATACACTAATGACACAAGCAACAAGCTAAGTCGTCGACTTCCCTCTAAACGAAACATTCAGTAATTCTGTTATGATTCTACCTAGAGTCCCTCGTTCTTATTTCACCAGGTTTCATTCTAGCGCAATCACATTAAGCCCTTTGTCTTAGAACGCACGTAGTGGAGTAGCCGGTTAGTGACTTTGATCCTTTATTAGAACGGTGTCTGGTACACGAATGTGGCAACCCTTTACATGTTATCCAAATTGGAGGTTATGGGGGATCGAGTCGTAGCACGCCCTACCAAGTTCAGAACCAGATACCTCTGAACTAACCAGCAATGGACTCCTTCTTCTATTACTCATCTCTTATATGCGATCGTGTACTTTGGAGCAAATTCTCTTTTTATGGCAACGATATATGAAGGATTGTTTATAGATTAGGCATCAAACACTTATGTTCATCGGCTCCCCACGTGGTTTATGTCTAGACGGTGCTAACTGCTAGTATAAACTACTAGGGGTTACTTTAGAACTAAGACTTAAGATATAGGCATAACAGTTATCGAAATGGACTGCTTAAGTAGGAAGTCTAAGGTGTCAAGACTGTATTGATCTTGTTGGATATTTCTCAGCTTCCTAACTACGATTTCATAGGTATGTCGAGTTATGCGAAGATAAAGCAAAAATTATTTTTGGTATGGCTAAATAAAGCGGGGAAGAATTGAAACTTAAGAAATATCATAAATATTACTTGTTCAATTGAAAATGCGGAAAGGTACCTCTCCCACACTATATCAGACATTGTCCTCAATGTTGTGATATAATAGCGGGGAAATACGATACAAAAACAGAATGCAAAACTAAAAAGAAAAACTAATGCTACTAACGACCACGGCCTCAGCTTCTGGTGCGGGAACGTCTGGTAGGAGTGGCTTCGTCATCGGAACCATTGACAGTAAAAGCGGTGATGTCCCTCCTCAAAGCTTCTAACTCGCTTAAGACCTCACCTAACGTCTCATCCGTTGTTTCCTGGTTTTTGACAACAGTGGCAAGGAGTGCATAATACTGCTCCTGCTGCTTCCGCTCAAGTGCGGCATTCATCTGGTTTTGCTGGTGAATGGCACGGAGGATGTCTTCAAGGGTGATCTCAAAAGAAGGCGGCTGCCTGGTAGAAGTCTCAGGTATGTCCTGAACTAGCTCAGCACGATCCATCTCATCTTGCATCTCATCCACAGGTGCATCAGGCTGGTCTTCAACAATTGGAACATGGCCTATGGGAGCTGGTAAATCAAATAGCCAGTTGGCTCTGTTTGATGGATCTATTATGTTCCTGCAAGGCAAAACGATGTTATGATAAATGGTGCCTTGTATCACAGGGTTAAACTTGCCATCCTCACGCTAAGAGATCATGTGTGCAGACTTGTAGTAGCTCATTGTAAGCAGCTCCGGTGCCATAGAAGGCAGATTAGTGAGGTTGGCACCAAGATTCAACTGTAGAGCTAGGGAAGTGACAATTCCGCCAATATAGAAGGGTGTGGCGCCTCTTGTTGCTACGGATTGAATGTGGGCCAGTAGGAATGGAGCGGTGTTGATTTGCTCGTCATTCAGAGCACAATGCAAGAACAGGAGCTCCTTAGAATTGAGCTTATGGTTGCTCTCCCTTGCGAAGATGGTGTTGCAGATGATACGATGAAAGTACCGGATCGTTGGATTGTGAATGTGAGTGGCGCTGAGACTATGATAGGATGAAGCACGGCTATTGGTAATGTTGTACCACAAAGTAAAAGTTGTCTCATTGAAGTTGTCTGGCACACGAAGGTGGACACCTTCACCGTGACTGAAGCCTAGAAGTTCTGCGACTCTAGTTTGTGTGAGTTCAAACTCTCTGCCAAACATTTGGAATTTTGTTATACCTGAGAGTTGGTTTGTGGATCCAGAGGGTGTGATATAATGGAAAGAGCTTAGGAACTCCAGAGTGAGGGTTTCAAAAGTTGGTTGTGGTTGGCTGCATAAGTCCCATAGGCGGAATTTTTCAAGAAGTTGCTTCACGCCTTCGAACAAGCCTAACTCTCTCAGACAGTCAAGGTCGACGTACCGAGTCGTTTGGAGCCCGCGGGTTTGAAACTTTTCAAACTTACCTCTTTGTGCTATTCCTTGTCCGCCTTCTCTAAATGTGATGTTTGCCATTGCATGCAAAGGAATTTGAGCGTGAGATATTGGTTGGAGGATGTGTGATGAGAATGTGAAGAAAGTGGATTGATTTATAATGGAGTGGAAAGGAATTTGTGGAGTTGGAATTAAATGGGGAAGTGGATTGGAGTGGAGGAATTAATGGTGATTATGGGTGGTTAAGGGAGGGAAATGGGGTAATGGACGGTTAGAGTGATTTGGAAAATAGAAGTGGAGAAAGGAAGAAGAACGGCCTCTGTAACTCAGAGGTCGTGCATTCAGGTCGTCACGATCGTGAGGAATGGGTTACGGTCGTCACGCGTCCATTTGCCCGTTACGATCGTGACAGGTGGGTTACGACCGTTATGTTAACAGAGTTTGAAATTCAACCAGAATATTCACCTCATTTCAATCCATTTATAATTCATATCACATTAATTAATTAATTCCAACATAACAACATAACAATGAATCAATATATAACAGCATTAAATTTCATCACACACACATTCATCAAAATATCCAGCAATCAATTTGAGATATGAAGTATCAGTATATGTTATTACTGATAGTAACAAATTGCACACAGTACTAATCAAACATGCAGTGGGAATTTTGGTAAATGCACTAAATTATGAAAACACGTAAATAGACTGAATGAAAAATTGCATTAATTGAAATACTTTGTTCTTGACAGACACAGAAAGAAATTGCAGAAACTTAAATATGCAGTAATAAAAATGAACTTTGAAATGTTGCAGAAATTTAAAACTAACTAGAAACAAAGAAACAAAAAGTAAAATTAAGCAAATCACTACAGCTCATCAAAGTCGTTTCTTCAGGTCTTCAAGTGCAGAATTCATATGGTAAAACTGTTCACATGTTAAATCAGTTAGGCCTATAATGTCCAATCTCATGCTCTTAACTTCATCCTTAACAACATTAATGTCAGCTTGGTATACTTCAAGAGTCGTCAAAATTTTGTTCAAGCTTTCAGCATATCCTACTTTGTTGATTTCAGGGGTCTCAATATCTTCATCAATGTGGTTGATGTCATGGTAACCAGGAGGGGTCTCAGGGTCACTCTCTTCATCAGTCATCATATCATCCCTAATTTGGTAGGATTGTGGTGTCTCAGGTGTTGTTGGATGGTCAGGAGGAGTAAGCTCATAAAGCCAATTATCTATGTTTTGAATGCTGACTTTAGCATGGTTTGGCAAGGTGAACAAGGTTACGATTTCATTCCTAATCAGGTACTCGAATGGTGGTTGTCCTATGTTTCCTATTATTCGGCGGTTAAAGCAGAAACTCAAATTCATAGGGCGAATGGTACCGAAACGGGTGCACTTGTGTAACTGATATCTAAGTCCGAGGGCGTTAGCAATCATGGTGACTAGGCCTCCTACCATTATTGGTAGATTAGGTTCCTCCTGGATGCGGGTAAAGGTCTGCATCATGAAGGGTACAGCATTTACGGGTTTTCCTTGGGTCAAACAGTACATTATGGATATCTCGTCCTTAGATACTTCAGTAAGGTTCTCTTCCTTTCCAAACAAGGTGTGGGCAAGGATTTTGTGAAAATAGCGGATAGCGGGGTTGTGTATTTCATTATTTTCCATGCTATCCGGCTCAGGGTGGTAGTTTCCTGTTAAAGTTCCCCAGAAGAAATCTAGCTCAATATCCATCAGTTCTACCTGGGTGGTAGTAAAAGCAAAAGGTCCGCTAGGAAATCCTAGTAGGTCAGCTAGTTCCTTGTGGTTATAGACAAATTCGATACCGAATAGTCGGAAACCAATAAATCCTTTCCGTGGTCCAAATCCGCGCTCAGGTAGGTAAACTAGGGAGCTTAAAAATTCAAGGGTGAGCTCGCGGTAAGTGACAAACTTATATTTTATGAGAGCTTTCTCCCATCCAAGCTGGTTAAACATGTATAGGATGCTATCATTGATACCTAAGGTTTCCATAGTTTGTTCATAATAATACAGAGTCAAGTCCATGTGTCTCTGTGATAATTCTTCAAATTTCCTTGTTTGGTTCCTTCCTCTAAATATGGTTTCCATGAAGTTCCTTGGTTTGTTAGCCATAGTTAGTGTTAAAGCGGGAGAAACAAATCAGGGGAAAAAGAGGTAAGGTAGAAAAGACTTTAGAAAATCTGTAGCATGGCAATTTTATAAATGATTTAGAAAACGAAAGTTAAAAATAAAGGAAATAAGGAAAGAAATAGATAAATAAAGTCAATAATAAAAATGAAATAAAACAATAAAATGGGTTGCCTCCCACTAAGCGTTGTTTTTATCGTCATAAGCCTGACGTAGTGCTTAGTGCTAGATTAATCAGGAAAGTTAGTGGACAACTCTAAAAGTTTGAAATTATTCGCCTAATCTCTGTTTTCAATATTATGGTAATGTTTTAATCGTTGTCCGTTTACTGTGAACGGTTCACTATTCCTACCCTTAATTTCTATTGCTCCGCTTGGGAACACTTTAGTAATTTCAAAGGGTCCTGACCATCTAGATTTTAGTTTTCTAGGAAAGAGCCTAAGTCTTGAATTGAAGAGGAGCACAACGTCTCCCACACTAAATTTTTTCCTAGACAGACGCTTATCGTGCAAACGCTTGGTTCTTTCTTTGTATATCTTAGCATTCTCGTATGCGTCCAACCTTAATTCTTCCAATTCATTAATGTCGAGGATTCGCTTTTCTCCAGCGGCAGTGTAGTTTATATTGAGTGTTTTAATCGCCCAATATGCTTTGTGCTCTAGTTCAACCGGGAGATAACAGGCCTTCCCATACACTAGTTTGAAGGGTGTAGTTCCTATGGGTGTCTTGTAGGCTGTCCTATAAGCCCATAAAGCTTCATTAAGTTTAGATGACCAATCCTTCCTAGATATGGCGACAGTCTTCTCTAGAATTTGTTTTATTTCTCTGTTCGAGACTTCGACCTATCCACTTGTTTGCGGATGATACGGTGTTGCTACACGATGTCTGACTCCATACTTAGATAGTAATTTGTCGAATACTTTCGAAATGAAATGCGAGCCACCGTCACTAATGACAAGTCTGGGCACACCAAATCTTGGAAAGATTATATTCTTGAAAAGCTTAATTACTACTCGTGTGTCATTTGTAGGAGAAGCTATAGCCTCGATCCATTTTGAAACATAATCGACAGCTACGAGTATGTACTTGTTACCGAAAGAAGATGGGAATGGTCCCATGAAATCGATTCCCCAGACATCAAAGACTTCTACTTCTAATATTCCTCTTTGAGGCATTTGATCTCGTCTTGAAATGTTACCGGTGCGTTGACACCGATCGCAATTTATAACAGCGATGTGGACATATTTCCATAGATTAGGCCAAAATAGGTCGGCTTGTAAGATTTTTGCACAAGTCTTGGAAGTGCTTGCATGTCCGCCATAAGGAGATGAATGACAGTGAGCAATGACATCTTCTATTTCTTCTTCGGGTATGCACCGACGGAAGATTCCGTCAGGTCCTCTTTTAAACAATAATGGTTCGTCCCAATAGTAATACTTGAGATCGTGGAAGAATTTATTTTTCTGCTGATAGGTTAAGTCCGGTGGAAGTGCTCCTGCAGCTAAGTAGTTGACAATGTCAGCGTACCATGGCAGTCCTACGGTTGTTTGGATTGCTTCCACGGCTTTTGGTTCATTTATGTCTAACCGAGTTGGGTCGCTTCTTATTTGTGCTATCAGCTGTTCATACGGAAAATCGTCGTTAATCGGCACTTATTCGGGTTTAATACCTTCTATTCTAGATAAATGGTCCGCTACGACGTTTTCAGTGCCTTTCTTATCTTTGATTTCGAGATCAAACTCTTGTAAGAGTAAGATCCATCTCAGGAGTCTTGGTTTGGCATCTTTCTTGGTTAGTAAATATCTGATAGCAGCGTGGTCTGTGTAGATGATTATTTTTGCTCCTACTAGGTAGGAACGGAATTTATCAAGCGCGAAGACAACTGCTAACAACTCTTTTTCAGTAGTGGCGTAGTTCAATTAAGCCGAATCTAAAGTTCTACTAGCATAGTAAATTGCGTGAAGTTTCTTGTCCTTCCTTTGTCCTAGAACTGCGCCTACAGCATAGTCACTCGCATCGCACATGATTTCGAAAGGTAATCTCCAGTCAGGTGGTTACATGATTGGTGCGGTGATAAGGGTTGTTTTTAGAGTTTCGAATTCTTTAAGACAATCTTTATCGAATATAAACTCAGCGTCTTTCATTAATAAACCGGTAAGAGGTTTAGTGATTTTCGAGAAATCTTTGATGAATCGTCGGTAGAAACCGGCGTGTCCTAAAAAGCTTCGTATTTCTCGAACGGTCTTAGGGGGTTGAAGATTTTTTATGACTTCTATCTTAGCTTTATCAACTTCAATTCCCTTGTGAGATATAACGTGTCCTAGTACGATTCCTTCTCTGACCATAAAATGGCATTTTTCCCAGTTAAGTACGAGGTTTACTTTTACACATCTTTCTAACACCATTTCTAAATTTGATAGACATCCTTCAAAACTTTGCCCGCATACAGAGAAGTCGTCCATGAACACTTCCATGATGTTATCTATGAAATCTGCGAAGATTGACATCATACATCTTTGAAAGGTTGCAGGAGCGTTACATAATCCAAAGGGCATTCGTCTATAAGCGAACGTTCCATAAGGACATGTGAATGTAGTCTTCTCTTGATCATCTGGGTGAATAGGGATTTGGAAAAATCCTGAGTAACCATCTAGTAACAGAAATACGAGTGTTTGGATAATCGTTCTAACATTTGATCTATAAAAGGTAGTGGGAAATGATCTTTTTGAGTGGCTTTGTTTAGTTTTCGATAATCGATGCACACTCTATGTCCGGTCACTACTCTTTGTGATATCGATTCACCTTTAGCGTTTTTCACAACAGTGATACCTCCTTTCTTTGGTACTACATGTACTGGACTAACCCATTGACTATCAAAGATTGGATATATTATTCCAGTGTCTAGTAGTTTCTTAACTTCATCTTTTACTACAGTGCTAAGGATTGGGTTAATTCTTCTTTGAGATTCTCTAGAGGTTTTGCAATCTTCTTCTAGCATAATACGATGCATACAGATTGAAGGACATATTCCTTTGAGATCAGATATGTTATATCCTAATGCAGTTGGGTATTTCTTTAAGACATCTAAAAGTTTCTTCGTTTCGAGTGTTCCGAACCGGAATTGATTATAACTGGTCGCGTACATTCAGTGTCTAGGAATTCGTATCTTAGGTTCTTGGGTAAGGTTTTTAACTCTAATTGAGGTTTCTTCTTGCATGGCATGGGGTCCGGTGTAAGTGCTAAACTTTCGCTTAGACTATCATCTTGATACGGTGCACGCCAATTGTCATCTTCGAAAATCGGAGGGATTTGAATTTTCATAATTTCAGAATAAGTAGTTTCTTTCATTCCCATCTCTCTTACACACTCGTCAATGACATCTAATAAATAGCATGTGTCCTTTATAGCTGGTGATTGTAAGAATTGTGTTAAAATAAATTCAACTTTCTCTTCACCTACTTCAAAGGTTAGCTTTCCTTTCTTTACATCTATAATAGCTCCAGCGGTAGCTAAGAATGGTCTTCCTAGTATGATAGGTGTAGTGGAGTCTTCAGTGATGTCCATGGTTATAAAATCAGTAGGGATGTAGAATTGACCTATCCGTACTGGGACATTCTCTAGTATGCCTACAGGATATTTAATAGAGCGGTCGGCTAATTGAACAGACATTTTAGTGGGTCTTAACTCTCCCATATCTAGCCTTTTGCAAATTGTTAAGGGCATAACACTGATACTGGCTCCTAAATCACATAGAGCTTTGTCAATGACGAATTTTCCAATTACACAGGGTATAGAGAAACTACCTGGATCTTTTAGCTTAGGAGGCATGTTATTTTGAATTATTGCGCTACACTCAGCAGTAAGTGTAACGGTTCCGTTATCCTCTATCTTCTTCTTATTGGATAAGATTTCCTTTAGAAATTTAGCATACGAGGGCATTTGAGTGATAGCTTCTGTAAACGGAATAGTAATATTTAACTGTTTCAGAAGTTCAACAAATTTCTTAAACTGGCCCATCGTCTTGGAATTGGTTAATCTCTGAGGGTACGGAATCGGTGGTTTATAAGGTGGTGGAGGCATATAAGGCTTCTCTTTCTCCACTACCTCTTGATTATTATCTTCCTTTTCTTCTGGTTCATTCTCCTTTTCAGTCGGCTTATCCTGCTTTTGGCACATGGCTGGATTGTCAAGTCTTGGATCAGCAGGTCCGTCAAGTTCTTTGCCACTTCTTAGTATCACAGCATTGGCTTGTCCTTTTGGGTTAGGTTGGGGTTGTCCAGGAAATACTCCAGCTGGGGCAGCGGTAGGTGCTTGTTGTTGAGCTACTTGTGAAATCTGAGTTTCAAGCATTTTGTTATGTGTAGCTAACGCATCTACCTTGCTCACCAATTGCTTAATCTGCTCGCTAGTGTGTATGTTTTGGTTCAAGAATTCCTTGTTTGTTTGAGATTGGGTAGCTATGAAGCTCTCCATCATTAATTCAAGGTTTGATTTTCTAGGAACATTAGGAGCGGTCTTTTGATATCCTGGTGGTGTAGTTGGCGCTTGTCCTGGTGCGTATAAAGCATTGTTATTCTTATAAGAGAAGTTCAGATGATTCTTCCAACCTGGGTTGTATGTGTTCGAGTACGGGTTTCCTTGAGCATAATTCACTTGATCTGTGGGAATTCCTGCTAATAGTTGACAATCAGGGACAGCTTGTCCTGGAACTCCACATAACTCACAGTTAGGTGTTACAGCAGCCACGGTGGCTGTTGGTGTTATGGCAAAGTTGTCGATCTTTAGATTAAGTGCATCAAACTTTGCATTAACTTGGTCCATACTACTCACTTCGTACATACCTCCTTTCGTTGGTTTCTCAGTTGCGACTCTCTCGATTCCCCATTGGTAATGATTCTGAGCCATACTCTCGATAAGCGCATAAGCATCATTATATTCTTTGTCCATTAGTGCGCCGCCTGCGGTAGCGTCAATCGTCATTCTTGTGTTGTACAAGAGTCCATTGTAGAAAGTATGGATGACAATCCATTCTACTAATCCGTGATGTGGACAAATTCTCAGCATATCTTTGTAGCGTTCCCAAGCTTCGAAAAGAGATTCGTTTTCCTTCTGCTTAAATCCGTTGATTTGAGCTCTCAGCATAGCTGTCTTGCTAGGTGGGAAATATCTTGTCAAGAAGACTTTCTTTAATTCCTCCCATGTAGTTACTGAATTCGAGGGTAGAGATTGAAGCCAGGCTCTTGCTCTGTCTCGTAGCGAGAAAGGAAAAAGGCGTAATCTGATTGCTTCTTGGGTATTTCCATTAGCTTTCACTGTATCTGCGTACTGCACAAATATCAAAAGATGAAGGTTCGGATACTCGGAAGGATTTCCGGCGAATTAGTTTTGTTGCACGGCTGATATCAGCGAAGGTTTCAACTCGAAATTGTTTCGGTTGATAGCTGGCGCGAACTTGATGTACGAAGACCTAATGTGTCTAACAGTATCTAAACTGCAAGTGCACAGCCTATTGCAATAGTAATAAAAAGATGTCAAACCCACAGGGACTTTGTAATCACTCTAGTGCTAGAAGGTTTGCTAGTTTAGCTAAGGCGGAAATTTGTCACGGTTATGGTTTTAGCGATTAAAAACGGGAAACTAAACTTAATTAAAGAAATAATGATAAGGCGGTCGGTATGTAATAATATTAACCTATGCGGATCAATCTAGTCTAAGCTTATAAAGATGTTTCACTTAAATAATTCTGTAGAGATTACCAGTTTAAAAATCCTCGACTCACACTCTCGTGGTCTTATCTCAGATCATACTCCTAAAGCCCTATGTCTGCTCTCGCTAGCCCATAAGTGTTTAGAAAATAATTTTTGAAAACTTAATAAGTCTAACTCGTTTTAAAGCGCTCTCACTGTATCTAAATCGAATGCCTAACTTTAGCTATCCGGTTAAAATCTCACACTCTCGTGGTCTCGACCTAGCCTATTTTACTTCTCTTACTCTCGTAACAAAAAGCTTGATTTTAATTATAAAAAGTCACAACCAGAATATAAGTTCGTAAATGTTTTTAGCTTAGATTCGATTCATCCGTTTGGTTGCTTTATTACATACCGACTCAGTTAATTTAGCTACTCATATTAATTAAAACAACAGACAAACACATAATGTAATTAATAGATATTAAAACATGCATTATATAATGACGACGGGAACTTAACATAAATAAATGAAACTTAATATTAATTGCAAATTAAAACCTGAACAAATAAACTCTTCGGCTCCCTCTTCCACAATCTGGCAAGCTTGGAGCGTCCAAATTAAATAGAGTAACTAAATTCTGAGGCTAAAAGAAAATAAATGCGATAACAATTTCCTGATGTTGGAAATTGTTATTAAGGTAAGGGAAAATAAACTCAAGTAGAGAAAAACAAATACTGCAAAAATGGGTGTAGAAATTGGCAGAGCTTTCGCACAAATTTGGCAATCAAAAACTCTGTCCGGTTCTCATCTCAGCTTCTTCTATTTATAGGTATTACTGGGCTTTCAGTTGAAAAAGAGAAAGTGGATTTCGTGTGCGTTTGTTGAGAAGAATCAGGGAAACATGCTTACTTGGTTCAGTTGGAGGAGATAAATACGGAGTCAACAAAGACTCTTTCTATTCGTTGGCACGTCTTCATTCTTCATATAATTAATTAAGTGCAGCTTGTAACAGTCGTAACAAGGTGTGTTACGAGTAATATGTGAATTCAGCGCGTCACGGTCGTAACGAACGTGTGACGGTCGTAAGACCTTAAAAAGGCGCGTCACGGTCGTAAGACCCTTGTGACGACCGTGATAACAACAAATTATGCTGTTTTAGCATAATTGAGTTCTTCTCTTTTCTTTTCATGCTAAATTTTGTTCCTTTGATCTTTTTCCATAATTTTGGCTCTAGACATATTGTACCTGCTGTAAACACCTCAAATTTGCCCTCACTTATTTCACCATGGCTTGTGGTTCTTTTCATTAGCATAAGTTCAATCATACCATCTCATATTGCATTTTTGCTTCACTGCATTGATTCAAAGTCATCTGCATCTAGGGTTTGTGACCTGAGCAATCCAAGGGCCATCTGAGCCACTTCAAAGGTCTTCAATCATCTCAAGAGGGTCCATGTATGCTCAAGCATCATATTACATCCTCCCAAGATCAAAGAAAGGTAGAAAATCACAAGAACTGAGAAAGGCATGGATGCAGAGCCAGGCTTGACTGCACAGATGACCTAAAATTAGGGTTTTGGTTTCAAAGGCCATAACTCCAAATTTTTTGGTCATTCTTGTTTCTATTGGTCTCTATATGATATGAGGATCATGCATACCAATTTTCATGAAGAAATTCAATGGGTAAGGCATCTGATCAATAGATGACTTCTTGAGCAAGTCAGTGCAAAATCAGGGCATCTGAGGCCCCCAATCACCCAACCAAAGGATCTTCTACATCATTTTGAATGTTTATGATCTTTATTTGATCTTAGAAGATGTTAGAAGTTCACAAAATTGAAGAATTTCAAGCCATTTGGGAAAGTGACTTGTAATGAAAACTTGCCATTTTGGGAAAGTTTTTCAACCTCCTCTTTTTTATTCAAAAATGCTTCAAATGAAAAATCTTTGGTCATGAAAGTTGTAGATTGGATCCTCCCATTTTCAAAAAGTAAAAGAACTCATTCTAATTCATTTTAGAACAAAAGTTATGGCCTTGCAATGTTGGACAAAATCACTTATTTTTCACTTTTGTGCCAAAGAGGAAACTTGCAAAAACACTTGCCAAAACCAAATGTGACTTCAAATCAACTTCTAATCATCACACAAGCATAATTCATGGTCCATAATTCAGATTTGCCCAAAGAATTTCTCACTTTCATGCCTTGGATTCCAAGTATCATAAGCCATTTTTCATAAAAGTCACAAAGAGGGAAATCTTGCAAGAATGGTTCTTAGGGTTTTGTTTGATCTCTAATCCATCTCAAAGTGTCATAACAACATTATATGGTACATTTTGCTGCATATTGCCCAAGGAATGAGACATGTCCATGACCAAAAATCACAAGATGCACAAAGTTGGAAATTGGCAAAACACATGCTATCTTGCAATCCAAGTGTTGCAGTCCATCATAAACCATCCAAGGGTCATCCTCAAACTCAGCTGAGGCAGATACACCCTTTAGATTTCCTCTGCCATGGCCCATACTCTCAAGGACACATATTTGACTTTTTGGCCAAAACTCCCATACTCTTGGAATAGTGTTTTGCAGCCATTCAGAACCTACCACATATTATATTCAAATAATATGGGAGAGATAAGTGCAAGCATTGGGGCCTGAAAACAGACACAACCTCAGATTCACAAATTTGTGCACAAACTTGTTCTCTTCGAAACTCCCTCAAAACTTAACAAAATCCAGAAATTCCTTCACCAACAGATCACTCTCCCTCCATAGAACAAAACCCGCCCATTGAAACAGCCTAAAACATCACATACTCAACTCTCCAAACCTGCTACACCAGAGCTGGAACTTCAAAACCAGCCATCCTCAAAGTTTTCCAAGCTTCGAATCATCTTCAGGAGGTTCATAGGAGTGAGTTTGCATCAAGGGAGAGTCCAGAAAGCCCAGAACCAGAAGGTTCCATCTCAGGTATGGCTCAAGAACTTTTTTCTCAGAACCTTGTTTTTAAGTTCTTAATCGAATCCTTATGATGTGCTGATGATTCTGATATGTTTACTTTTCAAAATGGTGGAATATTGAGTATGTATGGATTGTCTGAAAGTTTTTGACCAAAATTTGTTTTGTTTCGATTTGCCTTGTTGATGAATGAAAAATGGTTTTTGTTTGGGGATTTTGATTCAGTGATGTGTGGGGTTCATTTCTGGCCAGAGAGGTTTTGTTTAAGATGCGTAGGGAGAGAGATGGGGTTTTGGCTCGTCGGAGAAGACGACCGGAACACTGTTCCGGTCGCCTGAAGGTGATTAAACCCTAATCCCATTAATTAGGCAACTTTGAATATTGGCCTTTAGATTATGTTTCCCGCGTGCGTGTGAACGGTCCAGATAGCTCATTAAACCCTAATCCTAATTAATTAAATAAAACATAATTAATTAAGTCAGCTTTAAACCTCAGCCATCAGATTGCGCGCGTTTAGCAACTTTAAATCCCAGCCCTGGATCCTGATTACCTTGGGTCAGCTTGACTTGCGTGCAGGGCCTTTAGATCCCTCAACTTTTCATCTGAGCCACTCACATTGCATACTTCTCATTTTTATTTTATTTTCTTTATATTTTATTTCTTATATTTATTAAAAATAGCAAAAATGATAAAAAAAAATCTGAAACTTTTTATCCAACCTTTAATTAATTTTCAGAACCCAAAAATATTTTTATTTTTATTTTTAGCATTAAAAAATTATTTTTAAATCATTTAAATGTTATTTTTAATTAGTTAATGAGAATTAATTAATTAAAAATACATTTAGGTATTTAAAAATCCCAAAAAAAATCAGAGAATATTTTCAAACATTTAGAAGCATTTACAAACTCACCACACAAATTTCTTTTTGGTTTTGACCTTACTTTGACAATTTTCAATTGAATTAGGGTTCTTAAACTTGAATATTTTTAACCCTACCTTCAAAAATTCATAACTTTTGAACCAAAGTGAGTTTGTGAATGATTCCTTTTGCATTGTGCTATGCATGGTTTCAAGCATCTAAAAACATTTTTGTTTCATTTTTATAATGCATTTTCAATTTGTTTGGAATTTTACCTTTAGGATCACCCTTAAAACCCTAGAAACTTAGAAAAATCATAAGTCCTTCTAGGTTAAGCTTCTGACGTCCCCCTTTGGATGGTAGCTTAATATAGGTTTTGGGTTCCTTTAAGTCCATTTTCAATTTTTTATCTCATGTTTTGCTTCTGTTTTTGAATTATGCATCTCATATGTTCATATAACCCTAATTTTGCATCTCATTTGCATCCATGTTGTATAAGCTTGCATACATGAACTTGCCATGACATTTTGTGCATTTACATGACATATAAGACATCTTAGGACACATTAGAATCATGTTTGATCATTGCATCATCCATTTTCCATGTTTTTCTTTCATTACATTCCATGTGCATTCCATATGCATTCATGAACTTTCATGCCTCTTATATGCTTCATTTGCATTCCCATCCTTGGTATGATCATCTTCATCTCATGACATACATTTATATCATCTCTTTGCATCATTAGCATCATGAACATGCTTCTGGTTTTGGTTTTCATCTTGGCATTTCATCCCATTTTCATTTCATTTCATTTCCTTTTGCTAACTTTTCAGGTGGTAAGTGTTTGAGAAGTGAATTTGCCTTCACTTCTCACAATCCCTTCTCATCTCTCTTATGCATTCATTGCTGCATTTTACTTTTGTATTAGAGTGAGCTTGCTCATTCATGTTCCCTCCTCGCTTTCTTTCTTCAAGCAACTTATCTTCTTAAGTTAAGTAAGTTGACTTGCTTCTTTCTGCTTCTCTTCCTTTCATCCTGCTTCTTCCATGGTGGCTTTTCCTTGAAGATCTCTTGCAAGCCTCATAAACCCTAGGAATACCCAAGCATGATAACAATTAGGGTTTGATAAGTCCCCCCATTAGTTTTACCTTTGTGTCATCTTTGTGTCTTCTCTTCTCATCTCTTAATCAAGGACTAAACCTTAAAGGTTTTAAGGCTTTGTGATTAAGCTTATGCCTGCATCCTTCTATTAGGATGGAGTGTATAACTTTAATCCTAAGTGTTAAACCCTTAATGTGTTTAAATCCTTTAATCAATCCACCTAATAAAATCCACTTCTTAATCTTACCATTAACTAAAATCCACTTTAATAAAGGCTTTGTTTTCTCATGAGGTTAATCCTTAATCATGGATTAAGTTGAGGAGCCTTCCTCAGCTTAAATGTTCTCATCTATCATCCTTCTATTACGATGGTGTAATGGGTCCATTAAATCCTTGATTATGGCTTAAACTCATTACTTAACACCAAACAAAAAACTCCAAAAACATCTAAATAATTACAAGTAGGTTAATGATCTAAATCCTACATCATGGTGATTAAGTGTGAGGTGCTTACTTCACATTTAAGGTATTCTCATTACCCCTAATCAGAGGGAGGATGTGATGAGTTTACTAACCCTTGGTTTAGGCTTAAGCTCATTTTCTTATGACAAACTCAAAAAGCAATAAAAGATTGAAAACATAAAAAACAAACAATAATCGTCTCCTATGGGATTCTTTTCTCATCACACTCACTCACAAACGAGAACTCGCTTCTTCCGTCTAATGCAAGACAGTTTGCACCTGAGCCAGACAGGTCATACACTTGAGCATAGGCAAGTAAGCAGTTCACAAGTCAATTTATCTTTCAGTCTCTTTGAGTCGAACTACGGTGTTCTGACTTCCTCATTGCACGAGAGGATACATAGGCATAACTTAACAGTTATTGAACAAAAGTCTCTGTATATTCCCCCTCTTCCAGCATTATTCTTTAAGCCTCATTACCTGAGCAATTCACTTCATATTTCTTTTACACTGACACTTGTATCCTTTTCTAGCTTCTTGCACACAAATAGCACTAACACTACCCCTTTAAGCACAAACTTTCAAGCGTGGATCCCGTCGAGTACGACGGAAAATCTGGGTGCTAATACCTTCCCAGGTTGTAACCAACCCCCTTTCTCAGTTTCTCTGGTTCGCAACCGTCTTATCCATCTTTTCTCAGGTTTATGCAGCATTACCTTTCCTTCGGGATAAAAATGCCTAGCTGGCGACTCTTTTCTTTTCAGTTCACCCTTGTGTGTTCTCTCCTTTCGCTGACCGTTCGCGTCTGTACCCTATTTGACTTAGCCTCATTTGGTGGGAGCGACACCTGCAATGTGGCATATAAACTCGAAACAATCGGGAGTTAAAAGGACTAATGTATGATAAAAACGGACTAAAAACATAGTAATAATACGATGCGATTTCTCGTTATCAAACTCCCCCATACTTAAACCTTTGCTTGTCCTCAAGCAAATAATCAATTGAATAATGATCGGAAAAATTTCATCAGACGCATACACATAACATACCATTGGTTTTCTCCGAAACAGATACGAGAAGTCATTAGTTAGATAGACCGATACTAGAGTAGAACACTAACGATACACTAATAACACAAGCAACAAGCTAAGTCGTCGACTTCCCTCTAAACGAAACATTCAGTAATTCTATTATGATTCTACCTAGAGTCCCTCGTTCTTATTTCACCAGGTTTCGTTCTAGCGCAATCACATTAAGCCCTTTGTCTTAGCACGCACGTAGTGGAGTAGCCGGTTAGTGACTTTGATCCTTTATTAGCACGGGGTCTGGTACACGAATGTGGCAACCCTTTACATGTTATCCAAATTGGAGGTTATGGGGATCGAGTTGTAGCATGCCCTACCAAGTTCAGAACCAGATACCTCTGAACTAACCAGCAATGGACTCCTTTTTCTATTACTCATCTCTTATATGCGACCGTGTACTTTGGTGCAAATTCTCTTTTTATGGCAGCGAGATATGAAGGATTGTTTATAGATTAGGCATCAAACACTTATGTTCATCGGCTCCCCACGTGGTTTGTGTCTAGACGGTGCTGACTGCTAGTATAAACTACTAGGGGTTACTTTAGAACTAAGACTTAAGATATAGGCATAACAGTTATCGAAATGGATTGCTTAAGTAGGAAGTCTAAGGTGTCAAGACTGTATTGATCTTGTTGGATCTTTCTCAGCTTCCTAACTAGGAAGACCTAATGTGTCTAACGGTATCTAAACTGCAAGTGCACAGCCTATCGCAATAGTAATAAAAAGATGTCGAACCCACAGGGACTTTGTAATCACTCTAGTGCTAGAAGGTTTGCTAGTTTAGCTAAGGCGGAAATTTGTCACGGTTATGGTTTTAGGGATTAAAAACGGGAAACTAAACTTAATTAAAGAAATAATGATAAGGCGATCGGTATGTAATAATATTAACCTATGCGGATCAATCTAGTCTAAGCTTATAAAGATGTTTCACTTAAATAATTCTGTAGAGATTACCAGTTTAAAAATCCTCGACTCACACTCTCGTGGTCTTATCTCAGATCATACTCCTAAAGCCCTATGTCTGCTCTCGCTAGCCCATAAGTGTTTAGAAAATAATTTTTGAAAACTTAATAAGTCTAACTCGTTTTAAAGCGCTCTCGCTGTATTTAAATCGAATGCCTAACTTTAGCTATCCGGCTAAAATATCACACTCTCGTGGTCTCGACCTAGCCTATTTTACTTCTCTTACTCTCGTAACAAAAAGCTTGATTTTAATTATAAAAAGTCACAGCCAGAATATAAGTTCGTAAATGTTTTTAGCTTAGATTCGATTCATCTGTTTGGTTGCTTTATTACATACTGACTCAGTTAATTTAGCTACTCATATTAATTAAAACAACAGACAAACACAGAATGTAATTAATAGATATTAAAACATGCATTATATAATGACGACGGGAATTTAACATAAATAAATGAAACTTAATATTAATTGCAAATTAAAACCTGAACAAATAAACTCTTCGGCTCCCTCTTCCACAATCTGGCAAGCTTGGAGCGTCCAAATTAAATAGAGTAACTAAATTCTGAGGCTAAAAGAAAATAAATGTGATAACAATTTCCTGATGTTGGAAATTGTTATTAAGGTAAGGGAAAATAAACTCAAGTAGAGAAAAACAAATACTGCAAAAATGGGTGTAGAAATTGGCAGAGCTTTCGCACAAATTTGGCAATCAAAAACTCCGTCTGGTTCTCGTCTCAGCTTCTTCTATTTATAGGTATTACTGGGCTTTCAGTTGAAAAAGAGAAAGTGGACTTCGTTTGCGTTTGTTGAGAAGAATCAGGGAAACATGCTTACTTGGTTCAGTTGGAGGAGATAAATACGGAGTCAACAAAGACTCTTTCTATTCGTTGGCACGTCTTCATTCTTCATATAATTAATTAAGTGCAGCTTGTAACGGTCGTAACAAGGTGTGTTACGGGTAATATGTGAATTCAGCGCGTCACGGTCGTAACGAACGTGTGACGGTCGTAAGACCTTAAAAAGGCGCGTCACGGTCGTAAGACCCTTGTGACGACCGTGATAACAACAAATTATGCAGTTTTAGCAGAATTGAGTTCTTCTCTTTTCTTTTCATGCTAAATTTTGTTCCTTTGATCTTTTTCCATAATTTTGGCTCTAGACATATTGTACCTACAATGTGGCATATAAACTCGAAACAATCGGGAGTTAAAAGGACTAATGTATGATAAAAACGGACTAAAAACATAGTAATAATACGATGCGATTTCTCGTTATCAGTATTTACCACGATGGATAGGTTTTAGTATGAGAATGTTCACAAACAAATTCAAAACACTTCTCATAAAAGATAAAAAAACACAATTAGCGACTATCATGCGGGAACTTCTCTTCTCATCTCATTCATTCACAACGCAAACTCGCGACGACTTGTCTCATTTGCAAGACGGTAAACGCATTCGTACCAGACGAGCCTGCAACACCTGAGCATAGACATACGCAGTTCCAGCTATAAAAAACACAAACAAATAGTTCCAGCCTTAGTTAGGCGAATTACGTCGACTCTGATCTTCATTCTCCCGATGAGGTACGTAGGCAGCGGGGTAGGGCCTGTGCAAGCACAATCTTTATTTTCCCTACATTTCCCCCTTTCTTTTCGTTCTCTTTCTTATTTCAATTCCAGTTCCAATTAGCAATTCCTTTATTCAGCAGCAATTTTATTTCTCACCCTTTGAAACAAACAAACAAACAAGCGTGGATCCCGTCGGGTACGGTAGACGATCTGGGGTGCTACTATCTTCCCAGGTCGTAACCGACTCCCGAACCCAGATTTTTGGTTCGCAAGGCCTTGTCCTTTCCTTCTTCCTCAGGTTTGTGCAGCATTACCTTTCCCATTCTTTCGGGATAAAAATGTGATAACGAGAAAATGTATCGATTATATTGCTATGTTTCATTACCGTTTTATCACATAATCATCGTTTTATCACATAATCATCGTTTTAACACCCGATTCCTCGAGTTTTCCTTACCATTTTGTAGGTACATCGTATACAGAGCTAAATCATGAGCCAAGAGCAAAAGGAACCAAAACAACCATAAAAAGATGAAGAAATGAAGAAACCTGCAAAAACCTGCATATTTTGTTGCACTCACGGTCGTCACCTAGTTGTCACGACCGTGACACCCCAAAAGGAGCAATCACGACCGTGACATATCACTCACGACCGTGACACTTAAAATTCAAGGGACACGAACGTGATACCCTTGTCACGGTCGTGACAAGGGGAAAATAGGTTATTTGACCCAGACTTGGTCACAAGCGCTACGTGCATATGATGTGCCTATTTTCCAGCCACCCTCTTGTACCCACGTTCCTATATTCTCTCAACTGCTCCTACGAGGCCCATGCAACAAGTTCAACCACAAGCCCATTAAATTTTCTATAAATAGCTTAAATTTTATGAACAATTTACAGAGTATTATTTTATCAATTTCTTGCGGAAGCTCTGCCGAATTAATTTACAACCTTATTTTTGTTTCAGCATTATTTTCAGTATTCTATTTTTATTGTATCTAAACCCAACCTATAACAATTTCCAACATCAGGAAATTGTTATAAAAAAATTTATTTGTTTCAAAGCCTTCAGAATTTCTGTTTTATTTTCGATTCCGCCAATTACTCCGAGCTTTCCGGTCTGTGGAAGAAGGAGTCTGCCATTTTATTGTTAACTCGGTTTATTTTAATTTGAAATTTTATATTTATGTTGAGTATTTATTTTTCTGCCATGAATATTTCGTTTATTGTTTCTCTGCCTCTGTCTGGTTCAACAAAAATGAGTAGCTAATTACCTTAGGGCGGTATGTAATTAAAACAAACTAAATCGGTAAAATCAACTATAGGCTTAAAATAATTAATAGCTTAGTATTCTGGCTGATACTTTTTATTTAAAATCGACCTTTTTGTTACGAGAGTAAGGAAAGTGTATTAGGTTAGGTCAAGACCACGAGAGTGTGAGATTTTAACCAGATAGCTAAAGTTAGGCATTTAAATTAAACACAGCGAGAGCGCTTTAAAATAAATTAGAATTACTAAGTTTCCAAAAATTATCTCTAAACACTTATGGGCTAGCGAGAGCAGGCATAGGGCTTTAGGGATAAGATCTGAGATAAGACCACGAGAGTGTGAGTTAAGGGTATTTAAACTGGTAACCTCTACAGAATAGATTAAGTAAACACCTTTATAAGCCTAGGTTAGATTGACCCGCCTAAGTTAGCATAATTACATACCGACCGCCTTAGTATTATTTTATTAAAACTTAAATTTAATTCCGCCTTTAATCTTTAAAAACAACAAAAAATCGTGACAACCCTTCGCCTTAGCTAAACTAGAAGTTCATCTAGCACTAAGTAACCATAGAGTCCCTGTGGATCAATAATCTTAAATATTACTTCGATAGGTTGTGCACTTGCAGTTAAGATACCGCTAGACACATAATTAGACACGTCTTTAGCCCATCAAGTTTTTGGCGCCGTTGCCGGGGACCTTAATTTAGTTACTAGTGCACTTTAGGTAGCATTTTCTAGACTAAGGTAACAACTATTTTATTTTCTTAATCTAAATTTCCGAGTGTATGCCAAGTACTCGCTCTAAAGGCGAAGACTTGCAACCTCTAATCCTAGAATCGGAACGCTTCTTACACGTAAGAAGACGGATATTCGATTTCGAACAAAATTACAATATTCCAGATCTTCAATCAGATCCACCTAAACCAGTCGTAACATCAAAGGACGCAGAGATGGCTGAAGAACAGAATCACCCACTCAAGTATTACGCCAGTCCTTCGCAAGCTGAACCGCATTCAAGCATTGCCGCACCGGCTATCAACCGAAATGATTTCGAACTAAAACCTTCGTTGATATCAGCCGTGCAACAAAATAAATTCGCCGGAAATCCTACCGAGGATCCGAATCTTCAATTTCGATCTTTGTGCAATACGCAGATACCGTAAAAGCCAATGGAGTTACCCAAGAAGCTATTAGACTACGTTTGTTTCCTTTTTCACTTCGAGACAGAGCGAGAGCCTGGCTTCAATCTCTGCCTTCGAACTCAGTAACTACGTGGGAGGAACTAAAGAGAGTTTTCTTGACCAGATATTTTCCACCTAGCAAGACAGCTATGCTGAGAGCTCAGATCAACGGATTTAAGCAAAGGGAAAGCGAATCACTATTCGAAGCTTGGGAACGCTATAAGGATTTGCTGAGACTTTGTCCACATCACGGATTAGTAGAATGGATGGTCATCCATACCTTCTATAATGGACTCTTGTACAATACAAGAATGACAATTGACGCTGCCGCGGGCGGTGCATTGATGGACAAAGAATATAATGATGCTTATGCACTTATCGAAAGTATGGCTCAAAACCATTACCAATGGGGAAGCGAGAGAATCGCAACTGAGAAACCAACAAAAGGAGGTATGTACGAAGTGAGTAGTATGGACCAAGTCAATGCAAAGTTTGACCAACTAAGCCAAAAGATCGACAACTTGGCCATAACACCAACAGCCACCGTGGCTGCAGTAACACCTAACTGTGAGTTATGTGGAGTTCCAGGACATGAAGTTTCTGATTGTCAATTATTGACAGGAATTCCCACAGATCAAGTGAATTATGCTCAAGGAAACCCATATTCAAACACATACAACCCAGGTTGGAAGAATCATCCGAACTTCTCCTATAAGAATAACAATACTTTATACGCACCACGTCAAGCACCAGCTACACCACCAGGATATCAAAAGACTGCTCCTAATGTCCCTAGAAAATCGAACCTTGAGTTGATGATGGAGAACTTTATAGCTAACCAATCTCAAACGAACAAGAACTTCTTAAACCAAAACATTCACACTAGTGAGCAGATTAAGCAATTAGTAAGCAAAGTAGATGCATTAGCTACACATAACAAAATGCTTGAAACTCAGATTTCACAAGTAGCTCAACAACAAGCACCTACCGCTGCACCAGCTGGAGTATTTCCGGGACAACCTCAACCTAATCCGAAAGGACATGCCAATGCCGTAATATTAAGAAGTGGCAAAGAACTTGACGGACCTACCGATCCAAGACTTGACAATCCAGCCATGTACCAAAAACCGGATAAACCGACTGAAGTGGTGAATGATCCAGAAGAAAAGGAAGATGGTAATCAAGAGGCAGTGGAGAAAGAAAAGCCTTATGTGCCTCCACCACCCTATAAACCACCAATTCCGTACCCTCAGAGATTAACCAATTCCAAGACGACGGGTCCGTTTAAGAAATTTGTCGAACTTCTGAAACAGTTGAATATTACCATTCCATTTACAGAAGCTATCACTCAAATACCCTCGTACGCTAAGTTTTTAAAAGAAATCTTTTCCAATAAGAAAAAGATAGAGGATAACGGAACAGTTACACTTACTGCTGAGTGTAGCGCCATAATTCAGAATAATATGCCTCCTAAGCTAAAAGATCCAGGAAGTTTCTCTATACCCTGTGTAATAGGAAAATTCGTCATTGACAAAGCTCTATGCGATTTAGGAGCCAGTATCAGTGTTATGCCCTTAACGATTTGCAAAAGGCTAGACATGGGAGACCTAAGACCAACTAAAATGTCTGTTCAACTAGCCGATCGCTCAGTTAAATATCCTGTAGGCATACTAGAAAAAGTCCCAGTACGTATAGGACAATTCTACATCCCTACTGATTTTATAATCATGGACATCTCTGAAGACTCCACTACACCTATCATACTAGGAAGACCATTCTTAGCTACCGCCGGAGCTATAATAGACGTAAAAAGAGGAAAGCTAACCTTTGAAGTAGGTGAAGAGAAAGTTGAATTTATCTTAACACAATTCTTACAATCACCAGCTATAGAGGATACCTGCTATCTATTGGACGTAATTGACGAATGTGTAAGAGAAATGGAACTGAAAGAAACTACCTATTCTGAAATCATGAAAATTCAAATCCCTCCGATTTTCGAAGATGATAATTGGCGTGCACCGTATCAAGATGATAGTCTAAGCGAAAGTTTAGCACTTACACCGGATCCCATGCCAAGTAAAGATAAACCTACATTAGGATTAAAAACTTTACCTAATAACCTAAGGTACGAATTCTTAGACATTGAATGTAAAAGACCAGTTATAATAAATTCCAGTTTAGGAACTATAGAAACAAAGAAACTGTTAGATGTCTTGAAGAAATATCCAACTGCATTAGGATATAACATATCTGATCTCAAAGGAATATGCCCTTCAAGCTGTATGCATCGTATTCTGCTAGAAGAAGATTGCAAAACCTCCAGAGAATCTCAAAGAAGAATTAACCCAATCCTTAGCACTGTAGTGAAAGAAGAAGTTAAGAAACTACTAGATGCCGGAATAATATATCCAATCTCTGATAGTAAATGGGTTAGTCCAGTACATGTAGTACCAAAGAAATGAGGTATCACTGTTGTGAAAAACGCTCAAGGCGAATCGATATCGCAAAGAGTAGTGACGGGACATAGAGTGTGCATAGATTATCATAAACTAAACAAAGCCACTCGAAAAGATCATTTCCCACTACCTTTTATAGATCAAATGTTAGAACGATTAGCCAAGCATTCATACTTCTGTTATCTTGACGGTTACTCAGGATTTTTCCAAATCCCTATCCATCCAGATGATCAAGAGAAGACTACATTCACATGCCCATATGGAACGTTCGCTTATAGACGAATGCCCTTTGGATTATGCAACGCTCCTGCAACCTTTCAAAGATGTATGATGTCAATCTTCGCAGATTTTATAGACAACATCATGGAAGTGTTCATGGACGACTTCTCTGTGTGCGGGCAAAGTTTTGAAGGATGCCTATCAAATTTAGAAATGGTGTTAGAAAGATGTGTAAAAGTAAACCTCGTGCTTAACTGGGAGAAATGTCATTTTATGGTCAGAGAAGGAATCGTATTAGGCCACGTTATATCCGACAAGGGAATTGAAGTTGATAAAGCTAAGATAGAAGTCATAAAAGATCTTCAACCCCCTAAAACCATTCGAGAAATACGAAGCTTTTTAGGACACGCCGGTTTCTACCGACGATTCATCAAAGATTTCTCAAAAATCACTAAACCTCTTACTGGTTTATTAATGAAAGATGCTGAGTTCATATTCAATGAAGATTGTCTTAAAGCATTCGAAACTCTAAAAACAACCCTCATCACCGCACCAATCATGCAACCCCCTGACTGGAGATTACCTTTCGAAATCATGTGCGATGCGAGTGACTATGTTGTAGGCGCAGTTCTAGGCCAGAGGAAGGAAAAGAAACTTCATGCGATTTACTATGCCAGTAGAACCTTAGATTCTGCTCAAATGAACTACGCCACTACTGAAAAAGAATTGTTAGTAGTTGTCTTTGCGCTTGACAAATTCCGTTCTTACCTAGTAGGAGCGAAAATAATCGTTTACACAGACCATGTTGCTATCCGATATCTATTAACTAAGAAAGATGCTAAACCGAGACTCTTGAGATGGATTTTACTCTTACAAGAGTTTGATCTCGAAATAAAAGATAAGAAAGGTACTGAAAACGTCGTAGCGGACCATTTATCTAGAATAGAAGGTATTAAACCTGAACAAGTGTCGATTAACGATGATTTTCCGTATGAACAGCTGATAGCACAAATAGGAAGCGACCTAGTTCAGTTAGACCTAAATGAACCAGAACCCGTGGAAACAATCCAGACAACTGTAGGACTGCCATGGTACGCTGACATTGTTAACTACCTAGCCGCAGGAGCTCTTCCACCTGATTTAACCTATCAGCAGAAAAAGAAATTCTTTCACAATCTAAAACATTACTATTGGGATGAACCATTACTGTTCAAAAGAGGACCCGATGGAATCTTTCGTCGATGTATTCCCGAAGAAGAAATAGAAGATGTCATTGCTCAATGCCATTCATCTCCTTATGGTGGACATGCAAGTACTTCCAAGACTTGTGCAAAAATCTTGCAAGCCGGCTTATTCTGGCCCAATCTATGGAAAGATGTCCACATCGCTGTTATAAATTGCGATCGGTGTCAACGCACCGGCAATATTTCAAGAAGAGATGAAATGCCTCAAAAAGGAATTTTAGAAGTAGAAATCTTTGACGTCTGGGGAATAGATTTCATGGGACCATTCCCATCATCTTTCGGTAACAATTACATACTCGTAGCTGTTGATTATGTTTCGAAATGGATTGAAGCTATAGCTTCTCCTACAAACGATACACGAGTAGTAATAAAGCTTTTCAAAAATATAATCTTTCCTAGATTTGGTGTGCCTAGACTCGTCATAAGTGACGGTGGCTCGCACTTCATTTCAAAAATCTTTGACAAATTATTATCTAAGTATGGAGTAAGACACCGTGTGGCAACACCATATCACCCACAAACAAGTGGACAAGTCGAAGTCTCAAACAGAGAAATCAAACAAATCTTAGAAAAGACTGTCGCCATATCTCGGAAAGATTGGTCATCTAAACTTAATGAAGCTTTATGGGCTTATAGGACCGCTTACAAGACACCCATAGGTACTACACCTTTCAAACTAGTTTATGGAAAATCTTGTCACCTCCCGGTAGAACTAGAACACAAAGCTTATTGGGCGATCAAAACTCTCAATATAAACTATAATGCTTCAGGAGAAAAGCGAATCCTAGACATTAACGAATTAGAAGAATTAAGGCTAGATGCTTATGAGAATGCTAAGATATATAAAGAAAGAACTAAGCGATGGCATGATAAACGCCTATCTAGGAAAGAATTTAGTGTGGGAGACGTTGTACTCCTCTTTAATTCAAGACTTAGGCTCTTTCCTGGAAAACTAAAATCTAGATGGTCAGGACCCTTTGAAATAACTAAAGTATTCCCGAGTGGAGCAATAGAAATTAAGGGTAGGAATAGTGAACCATTCATAGTAAACGGACAACGTTTAAAACATTATCATAAAGTTGAAAATAGAGATTATGCAAATAGTCTAAGGCTTTTAGAGTTGTCCACTAATTCCCCTGATTAATCTACACCTAAGCATTACGTCAGGCTTTTGATGATAAAAACAACGCTTAGTGGGAGGCAACCCATTTACTCATTTAATCATTTAAATCATTTTTTATCATTCTATTATTTTTGTCATTTATCGTTTTATTATTCATTTGTTTTGTCATTTTATAGTCTTATTTCATTATTACTATTATTGTCTTTAATTTATGCATTTTATTTTCTTATTTTTCCTTATTTTAATTTTAAATCACTTTTACAGATTTTCTAAAGTCTTTTCCACTTTCCTTCTCCCCCTGATTTGTTTCCTCCATATTTGTACTGACCATGGCTAACCAACCGATAAACCATATGGAAACCAAATTTAGAGGTAGGAACCAAAGAATGAAATTTGAAGAGTTATCACAGAGGCCAATGGATTTGACCCTGTACCCGGATGATCTGACTATGGAAACCCTAGGTATACATGATAGCATCCTGTACTTGTTTAACCGACTTGGATGGGAGAATGCACTGATTCAACATAAGTTTGTGACTTACCGCGAGCTCACCCTTGAGTTCCTTAGCTCCTTAGTTTACCTACCCGAGCGCGGTTTTGGATTCAGGAAGGGATTTATCAGCTTCCGCCTATTTGGAATAGAATATGACTTTAACCATAAAGAACTAGCTGACTTATTAGGATTCCCTAGTGGACCCTTTGCTTTTACTACCACACAGGTAGAATTGATGGACATTGAGCTGGATTTCTTTTGGGGAACTTTAACCGGAAACTACCACCCTGAACCAAATAGCATGAACAATGATGAGATACATAACCCTGCTCTCCGTTACTTCCATAAGATCCTTGCCCACACCTTCTTTGGAAAAGAAGAAAACATTACCGGAGTATCTAAAGATGAGATATTCATTATGTCATGTTTCACTAATGGACAACCTGTCAATGGTGTACCTTTCATGATGCAAACCTTCACCCGAATCCAAGAAGAACCTGAATTACCTATATTAGTAGGAGGTCTTGTAACCATGATTGCTGATGCCTTAGGACTTAGGTACCAATTGCACAGGTGCAACCGTTTAGGTACCATCTGCCCTATGAATCTTAACTTTTGCTTTAATCGCCATATCATAAGGAATTTAGGACATCCACCTTTCGAGTACCTAATCCGGAATGAGGTAGTAACCCTGTTCACACTACCAAACCATGCTAGAGTAAGTGTTCACAATAAGGATAATTGGCTTTATGAGTTAACCCCACCTGACTATCCATCTACTCCTGAAACACCTCAGTCTTACAAGATAAAAGATGATATAATGACTGATGTCGAAAGTGACCCTGAGACACCTCCTGGTTACCATGACATTGACCACACTGACGAAGTGATTGAAACCCCTGAAGTGAATCAAGTAGATTATGCTAACAACTTACAGAATATCATGAACACTCTTGAAGCTTACCAAACTGACATAAATACTGTTAAGGATGAGATTAAGAGCATGCGATTGGACATTATAGGTCTAACTGACATAACCTGTGAACAATTCTATCACTTGAACTCCACAATCGAAGATTTGAAGAAACACTTTTGAAAATGCTATAAGTGATCTAGTTTATTTTACTCATTGTTTTCGTTTCTAGTTAGATTTACTTTTCGCAAACAATTTCGTACCGTATTTTCATTTATGTAATTTCAATTACCATATGCAATGCACTTCTAGTTTACAAATTTTTCCATTTTAATCAATTTATATGTTTTCAATATATATACTGTTATGCTTGAATTGATTTATATTCTATAAAATCTCTCATGCCATGCAAGTTTACAAAGTACTATGTTGAAATAAATTATTATATAGTGTTTAAATCTAATATTGAGTGAGAAGTGAAAAATAAATTATTATAAAGTATATGAAGCGTGAGAGATAATGCTTTCTGGAAATTATTCAACGAAATCAACTCTCACGGTCGTCACACCCCCCTAACGATCGTGACGTGCTAATTTAGCATGTCACGACCGTCATCTCCTTGTCACGACCGTGACAACCCTAAATATAGGATTCGTGAGAAACAGAACTGTTTCTTTTCGAAACCTCTTCTTCTTCTTCCTCCATAACTTTCAAAACCACCCATTATCTCCCCCCAACTTCCGTAACCTTCCATTACCAAATTAAAACTCATTAACCTCTCCATTATCACCACACCTATCACATTCTCACCTTCCAATATTTATCCGAACCATTATTTCTCTCATTTTATCACTTTTTCACAAAATCCAAAATCCTCATCTCTCACTCTAGTTCTTGCATGCAATGGATGCTATACAATTTAGAGAGGGTGAGAATGGAGAAAACCAGAGAGAAAGATTCATCCGATTCCAGAACCGCGGTGTGCAACCTACGCGTTATATTGACACTGAATGTTTAAGAGAGTTGGGAATGCTCAACAGTGTCAAGAACCTGCTTAAGAAGGTTAATTTGTGGGTTCTATGCAGTCAGCCTCAGCCCACATTCGAGTTTCTGACATTGGAATTCCTAAGCTCATTCCATTATATCACTGGTACCGGTTCTCAGAGTCAACTTACCGGCGTTGCTAAATTCAGATTGTTTGGCCGGGAGTTCGAACTTTCGCAAAACAGGATAGTCGAGTTGCTAGGCTTCGCTCACGGGAATGAAGCTCACCACCGCGTGCCTGACAATTTCAGTGAAACCGCTTTCACTTTATGGCACGATATAACCAACACCCGTGCCTCAGCCTTTCAGAGCCTTAATGCTACACACATCCACAACCCGGCAATCAGATATTTTCACCGAATCATTTGCAACACCATCTTTGCACGAGAGAGTAACCATAAGCTCAACTCCAAGGAGCTTTTGTTCTTGCACTACGCTCTAAATGACGAGCCAATCAACGCTGCCCCGTTCATGCTTTCTCACATCCAGGCCATTGCGCAAAGAGGCTCCACCCCATTTTTCATTGGCGGCATTGTCACCACCCTCGCCATTCAGTTAGGGCTTGGTGACTTGGTCACCAATTTGCCTCGCATAGCCGCAGAATTCCTCACCAAGAACTATTGCAGGTCCGCTCACCTGATTGCGCAGAGAGAGGATGGCAGGTATAGCCCTGTTATCCACGGCACTGTTTACCACCACATCATTCTGTCGTCCCGTGACCGTATCGACCCGTCCAGCCGAGCCAACTGGCTCTTTGTTTTACCAGATGCTGTCGGCCACGCCCCCATTCATGATGATCAGGCCGATCCTCCAGCGGATGAGATGCAGGACGCCATGGATGCAGCTGAGCCTGTCCAGGACATTCCAGAGACATCTACCCGACAGCCTCCTGCACAGGATTATACACTTGAGGAAGTCCTCTGTGCGATTCATCAGCAGAACCAGATGAACGCCGCACTGGAGCGAAGGCAGAAGGAGCAGCATGATGCTTTACTCCGCACTATTGCAACCAACCAGGAAGCTACTGATACAAAGCTCGGAGAAATTTTCAGCGAGCTAGAGGCCTTACGCATTGACATCACTACTATTACCGGTACCGGTTCTGATCCTGAAGCGACTCCTACCAGACGCTCCCGCACCAGAAGCCGAGCCCGCGGTCCTCATCAGCCTTAGTTTTAGTTATTGCTTATGTTTGTTTTTCATTTTCATAGTTTGTATTGTACTTTTACCGCTATTATATCACTACATTGAGGACAATGTCTGATATAGTGTGGGAGAGGTACCTTTCATTTTCCGCATTTTCCCTTTTCGCACTTTTTCAATTCCGTTGTATTTCTTTTCGTAAGTTAATGAAACGAGCAAATCTTTGTGCTATTTTCTTTAGTTTCGAACTTTCCCCGTTTATTTAGCCATACCGGAAAAAAAATCTTTAATTATTCGCATTACCCGACTTGCCTACGAAATCATAATTAGGAAGTTGAGAACGATTCAACAAGATCAATACAGTCTTGACACCTTAGACTTCCCACTTAAGCGATTCCATTCCGATTATCGTTACGAGTACACCTTAAGTTTCAGTTCAAAAGTAACCCCTAGTAGTTTATATTAGCAGTCAGCACCGTCTGAACACAAACCAAGTGGGGAGCCGATGAATATAAGCGTTTGACGCCTAATCAATAATGATCCTTCATATCTCGATGCAAATGAAAAGAAATTGCACCAAAGTACACGGTCGCATATAAGAAACGAGAAATATGAGAAGGAGTCCATTGTGGGTTGGTTCAGAGGTACTGGTTCTGAACTTGGTAGGGCGTGCTACGACTCGATCCCCCACAACCTCCAAATCGGATAATGTATGTAGGGTTACCGCACTCGTGTACCAGACCCCGTGCTTAAAAAGGATCAAAGTCGCTAACCGGCTACTCCACTACGTGCGTGCTAAGGCAAAGGGCTTAATGTGATTGCGCTAGAATGAAACCGGGCGAAATAAGATCGAAAAACTCTAGGTGAAATCGTAAAGAAATTACCGATTATTTCGTTTAACGGGAAGTCGACGACTTAGCTTGTTGCTTGTGTCATTAGTGTATCGTTAGTGTTTTATCATTACCGGTTTATCCGACAAAACGATCCCTCGTACGGTTTGTTATGTGTATGCGTCGATAAAAACTTGTCCGACGATTTTCAACCGACTATTTGCTTGAGGACAAGCAAAGGTTTAAGTTTGGGGAAGTTTGATAACGAGAAAATGTATCGATTATATTGCTATGTTTCATTACCGTTTTATCACATAATCATCGTTTTAACACCCGATTCCTCGAGTTTTCCTTACCATTTTGCAGGTACATCGTATACAGAGCTAAATCATGAGCCAAGAGCAAAAGGAACCAAAACAACCATAAAAAGATGAAGAAATGAAGAAACCTGCAAAAACCTGCATATTTTGTTGCACTCACGGTCGTCACCTAGTTGTCACGACCGTGACACCCCAAAAGGAGCAATCACGACCGTGACATATCACTCACGACCGTGACACTTAAAATTCAAGGGACACGAACGTGATACCCTTGTCACGACCGTGACAAGGGAAAAATAGGTTATTTGACCCAGACTTGGTCACAAGCGCTACGTGCATATGATGTGCCTATTTTCCAGCCACCCTCCTGTACCCACGTTCCTATATTCTCTCAACTGCTCCTACGAGGCCCATGCAACAAGTTCAACCACAAGCCCATTAAATGTTCTATAAATAGCTTAAATTTTATGAACAATTTACAGAGTATTATTTTATCAATTTCTTGCGGAAGCTCTGCCGAATTAATTTACAACCTTATTTTTGTTTCAGCATTATTTTCAGTATTCTATTTTTATTGTATCCAAACCCAACCTATAACAATTTCCAACATCAGGAAATTGTTATAAAAAAATTTATTTGTTTCAAAGCCTTCAGAATTTCTATTTTATTTTCGATTCCGCCAATTACTCCGAGCTTTCCGGTCTGTGGAAGAAGGAGTCTGCCATTTTATTGTTAACCAGGTTTATTTTAATTTGAAATTTTATATTTATGTTGAGTATTTATTTTTCTGCCATGAATATTTCATTTATTGTTTCTCTGCCTCTGTCTGGTTCAACAAAAATGAGTAGCTAATTACCTTAGGGCGGTATGTAATTAAAACAAACTAAATCGGTAAAATCAACTATAGGCTTAAAATAATTAATAGCTTAGTATTCTGGCTGATACTTTTTATTTAAAATCGACCTTTTTGTTACGAGAGTAAGGAAAGTGTATTAGGTTAGGTCAAGACCACGAGAGTGTGAGATTTTAACCAGATAGCTAAAGTTAGGCATTTAAATTAAACACAGCGAGAGCGCTTTAAAATAAATTAGAATTACTAAGTTTCCAAAAATTATCTCTAAACACTTATGGGCTAGCGAGAGCAGGCATAGGGCTTTAGGGATAAGATCTGAGATAAGACCACGAGAGTGTGAGTTAAGGTTATTTAAACTGGTAACCTCTACAGAATAGATTAAGTAAACACCTTTATAAGCCTAGGTTAGATTGACCCGCCTAAGTTAGCATAATTACATACCGACCGCCTTAGTATTATTTTATTAACACTTAAATTTAATTCCGCCTTTAATCTTTAAAAACAACAAAAAATCGTGACAACCCTTCGCCTTAGCTAAACTAGAAGTTCATCTAGCACTAAGTAACCATAGAGTCCCTGTGGATCGATAATCTTAAATATTACTTCGATAGGCTGTGCACTTGCAGTTAAGATACCGCTAGACACATAATTAGACACGTCTTTAGCCCATCAAAATGCATGGTTGGAGAGTCTACCTTTTCCTCCCCACTTTCGCGTTTGTACCAGGATGAAAATCCCGGGAGCGACACCTTGTACTCCACCATAAGAATCATACATAAAAAAACTAATAAAAGTGAAATCATAAAGAGTTTTAATGTTATATTTTTCGACAAAATTTGCGCTTATGTCCTAGGATTTGTATGGTTGATCCTGCAAGTAAACCAATTTTAACATAAATTGGAAACCAGAGGTTGTTCGCCAAAATCAACTACAAACAAACTGGCATGCCCATTGGGACAGTGGTGCAAAATTAAGAAAATATCATAATCACTCTGAATAAAAAAGGGTATACTTCATTGTATGATTCTAAGAAGCGGTAAATTAGTCGTAACTGACGTAGAAAGACCTAAGAGAACAAGAATGAGAAGAATGGTGAATCCTCCAAATAGTCAAAACGAAAACATTATGATGTTTAACCCTACCCCTTTGACAGGAGGGAATACAGGGTCAATCTCTGTATCAGAGGCCATACCTGCGTCATCAGTGTCAACACCAAAATTTGTAGCATCTTAAAATGCGCCCAGTTTCTCCATTATGGACCACCAAATGCCCATAGGGACACCTCCTCCCATTGGAAGTGTCCATAGGCCTTTTGCGACGAATTTTAAAATGCCTCCATATGGTAGAGAACAACCTTATGGAATGCCAACTACAATGATGGCAAGTTTTCAAAACGCATCCTCACTATATTCTGATTCCTTGGTCAATAGGTCTTCACCATTACAAGGATCAGGATCTGGGGGAAACTTAGGTAGATTGAATCATCCCCCACCAGGATTCCAAACTTATATGCCAACAATCACAAATAATTTTGCATAGATAATTAGACAACAAGTGGATGAAAGCAATCACGACATGGTGCAAATGTTGACACAACAGATGGGAACAATGTTTAATCCTTTAATACATAACACCACCCAGACAAACCAATTATTGGCACAACAAATGATACGCATTGTTGGTTTCTTTGGTGTTCCTCAGACTCGACAACCAAAACAAATAGTTCAGAACCCTAGGTTAGATGTCGTAGAAGAACCCACAATAAATCAAAGACCTACAGACATTCCCCAGGCGAACCTTAGGAACCAGGAGGAAATAGTCGAACAGACTCGTGTAGAAATTCCTGCCCAGCAAGAGCCTAGGAGGATATTAGTCCAGAGGGGTCAGGATGTTGATAATATAGTGTAGCAAATGCGTTATAATAATTTGTTCGCCGGAAATAATCTAGCAGCCATGGTCGAAAGGATAATGGTGCATAATGTGGTAAATGTAGGATTATAGAGACCCAGTTATATATCTCCATTATCCGAATATATTCTGCAACAGGAATTGCCCCCAAGATGGAAAGTCTCTAAGTTCACCAAATTCTCAGGGGACACTAGTGAATCCACCATAGAACACGTTGCACGTTACCTGATCGAAGCAGGGGAAATAGCCCAAAATGAGTATTTGAGAATAAAATACTTTCCAAATTCTTTGACGAAAAATCCGTTTACTTGGTTCATGTCCTTGCCTGCAAGTTCAGTATATACATGGGCTCAATTAGAAAGGTTATTCCATGAACAATTCTATATGGGACAAACCAAAATAAGCCTAAAAGAGTTGGCCAGTGTTAAAAGGAAATTCTCTGAACCAATAGATGATTACCTGAACAGATTTAGATTATTAAAGGCAAGGTGTTTCACCCAAGTGTCTGAACATGAGCTAGACGAAATGGCCGCAAAGGGATTAGATTATTCTATAAGAAAGAAACTAGACACCCAATATTTGAGAGATATGGCACAACTAGCAGATAGGGTGAGATAGGTCGAAAGACTAAAAGCTGAGAAATTTAAAGCAAATAAAAATAAGAAAGAAAGAGTGGCTTATGTGGGAGTCTTCCAAGACGACGAAACTAATGTAGACAAATTAGTTAGTTTCGACGGACAGGAAATTGACTTAGCAGAATTAAAACAGGGTCCACCTTATTCATGTAAAGGATTGGTTCCATCGAACGAAAAGAATTCAGTTGAACCTGAAAAGAATGAAAAGTTTCCTAAAAGAACTTATACTTTCGACGTCACCAAGTGTGACGAATCTTCGACTTGCTAGTTAAAGATGGCCAAGTGATAGTACCACTAGGCAAAAAAATGCCTCATATGGAACAACAGAAAAAGAGAGGTTTTTGTAAGTACCACGACTTTCTAGGTCATAAAACATCTCAATGTTTCCTTTTTAGGGATCTCGTGCAGAATGCTATCCGCGACGGAAGGCTGAAGTTCGGTGACAAGCAGAAACAACAGATGAAAATTGATTCAAATCCTATGCAGAATGTCGAAATCCATTATGCTGAGCCATCTATCATAAATATGGTGGAGGTCGAAGAAGGTTCTTAATATAATTTTGAGATGGTGGAAGCCACTGAAGGTTTCGACAACAACATCAACATGGTGGATATTGTTGATAATCTTACAATCCATGACGAAGTCACTGAATGGAAGAACGTTAAACACCTTGCGCGAGGGGATTCAACCGGCTGCGCCAACAAGGAGGCTACTGAAGGCCTAAATGACCAAGAGATGTTGAAATCACTAAGGATTCTGGCGAAATAAAAAATGGCGAAATCACTGAAGATTCCATCTCAAAAAACATGAAGGTTGTTGAAGGCCTCAATGACTCGAGTAAGGTTGAAGCCACTGAAGGTTACAACAAAACAAGCAACGAAGAAGTCACAGAGGATTCAGTCAAAAAACGAATGAAGGCTACTGAGAGCCTCAAGATAACAGAGAATCAAGTAGCTACTGATAATCTGATTAACATTGAAAGGGAGGCCACTAAAGGCAACAGTGACAAAAAGATGGTTACTGAAGGCCTCACTATCAACACTGAATTTGATAAAGATGCTACCAAGGTGAAGGCAAGGATTGCTAAAGGTCTTGAGAAGCCAGTTATGTATGGAATCTTGCGTAGAACTATGGAAGACCTCAGAGGAAATTCAGTTGAAGACTGCTGCCAAGATGTCAGTAGAGACTTATCCCCAAATGAAGAGCATGGCGCAACAAAGGAAATAGGCGAAACTGAGTAAGCACTTATCGAAAAGATGAACAAATTAACTATTGGTGGTGAAAAAAAGTCCAGTATCAACATGGTGGAAGCATCCTAGAAAAATCAAGCACAGACTCCTCAAGAACGTCGTCGAGAGGAGTACCAGAGGCTGGCATATCCAAAAGAAGACGAAAGCTTGATTGATTTCATCCAAAAATGACAAACGAAAAAGGCTGAAGTGATGTTGTGCCCATGGTGCAGCGCTATCTTTGACAGGAAGGCAGCAAACAGTCTGGAGGTAATAGAGAAGTCCAAGAGGAAAGGAAACTGGGGGGCAATACCAGCTGCCAAAACAGAGAGATACGATCCAAGAAGGAGTGAATACCACCACCCGAAAATTGCAGGTCGAAATTATAGTTCATACAAACCAAAAAACAAAGTTGCTGACGATAGATGGATGCAACCAATTAGGGACGCTCAGGGACGAAAAGACTGGAGAAGCTTCGACGTACAAAGAGGCCCTTCGGTAGCGGAAAGAAATGAAATCGAAAAACGCAAACCAAGAACTATCCTTCTGAAAACTATAAGGGTAAGAACCCCATGACGAAGTCCCAGTGGAGAAGGTTCCAAAGGCAGAAGAGAGGAGAGAAAAAGGTTGCGGGGAAAAGCATGGTTGAAAAAGATGTCGTCAAGAAAAACGAAGCTGCGTCCAGCAACAACATCCAAGGGATAGATAGAAAAGAATCATCCCACAAAAATGATCCAAGCAACAAGGTCGAACAAATCAAACCCAAAGAAAAAGCCCAAGAGGATGAAGAGATGACTGATGATTTCCAATCCGACTCAGAGGCATCCTTCGACATCGTCTGCAACGTGGTCTCAGTCCTTCCCAGAGACTATGATAGGGTAATGGAGATCAAAGAGAAAGACGACAGTATGGAAGAAGAACAAAATGGTGTTATATAATTAACAATGGCTGTGTAGAAGAACAAAATGTGTTCTTTGAAAGGCCAGATGACTCAATAAAAGGGCACTTGAAGCTCTTGTTCATAAAAGGGAAAGTTGAGAATGTCGGAGTGAATAAGATATTGATAGATGGGGGAGCAGCAGTTAATTTGATGCCTCATTTCATGTTAAATAAGATTGGTCAGGATGATTCTGACGCTAAACCTCATAATATGGTGTTATCAAATTATGAAGGAAAGATAGGAACCACCATGGGTGTAATCTAGGTGGACTTAATTGTCAGGACAATAACAAGACCGACGATGTTCATGGTGATCGCTTCAAAAGAAAACTATAATTTGCTTCTTGGAAGAGAATGGATACATGGTGTGGGGGTTGTACAATCATCAATGCACCAACGAATAGCTATTTGGCGAGCATATGGCATAGTCGAGAACATCGAAGCAGACTAGAGTTACTTTATGTCTGAAGTGAACAATGTGGACCGACTAAGTTTCGACAAGAATTTGGCCCACATACCCTCATGTAGCCCAACAGATTTCGACCTCAAAGAAACTGATAATGTTTACTGCTCGATGTATCTCCACCCAACATATGGTTTTTAGTGGGATAAAGAAGTGGTTGATGAGTCGAATTTTATATGGGGTACTGCCCGTATAGAACCAACTGGTTGGGGAAGTGAATTTGACGACAATGACTGAAGTATCAGCGCTCAAAAGAATTACGGCTTACATAGCCGAGAAAAATTAAAAGCGGAACTCGAAGCCGAAGTAAAATATATGGTTGTCAAAGCCAACCAAGAAGATTCCAACAATCAATGTCCTCAGAGAAACGTTGAAGAAGATTGTGAAAACGGTCATATGGGCGAATGGCAACATCAAAAGCTCGACCCTATTTATGACGACGAATCGTTAGGGATCGAAAAAGATCCAGTATCGACTAGCATGAAGATGGTAGCACAAGATCCGTTAAAAGAAATTGATCTAGGACTGGGGGCAGAAAAGAGGCCAACTTACATAATTGCCAAGATGGACCCATAGTTCAAATTCAAAATCGAAATGGTCCAGTTGCTACACGAATACAAAGATTGCTTTGCATGGGAGTATGACGAAATGTCTGGTTTAGACAGAAGTTTGTCTGAATTGAAGCTGCCCATAATGGAAGGAAAGAAGCCAGTAAAGCAGGCTCCAAGATGCTTCGCACCAGAAATTTTGTCAAAGATAAAAGAAGAGGTCGAAAGGCTTCTAAAATGCAAATTCATCCACACAACCAGGTATGTTGATTGGATTGCAAACATAGTTCATGTAATCGATAAAAATGGAAATTTAAGGGTTTGCATTGATTTTTGAGACTTAAACCCAGCCACCCCAAAAGATGAATACCTTATGCCATTAGCAGAAATGCTTATAGATTCGACAGAAGACCATTAGTACTTAAGCATGTTAGATTGGTACTCTGGTTATAATCAAATTTTTATTGCCGAAGAAGATGTTCCTAAGACATCATTTTGTTGTCCAGGGGCAATAGGAACTTACGAATGGGTAGTAATGCCTTTCGGTCTTAAAAATGCTGAAGTGACTTACCAACATGCTATGAATTCAATTTTTCATGATTACATTGAAACTTTCATGCAAATTTATATTGATGATATTGTGATTAAGTCTGTTTCAGGAAAAAATCATATAGACCACCTTCGACAATCCTTTGAAAGGATGAGGAAGTTCGGTCAGAAAATGAACCCCCTAAAATGTGCTTTCGGTGTGCATGCGGGTGATTTCTTAGGCTTTGTGGTCCATAAGAAGGGGATCAAAATAAATGAAAACAAAGCCAAGGCTATAATGGAGGCGAAAGCGCCATCAATAAAAAAGGAACTGCAGTCTCTGCTGGGGAAAATCAACTTTCTCAGAAGATTCATCTCCAACCTTAGTGGGAAGACGCATGCCTTTTCACCTCTGCTTCGACTAAAGAAGGGAGACTTCACATGGGAGCAAGAACAACAAGTGGCGTTCGACAAAATCAAAGAATACCTGTCAAGTCCTCCAATTCTAATGTCCCCTTATAGAAAGAAAAGTATGAGGTTGTATATTTCGGCATCAAATAAAACACTAGGAAGCATGCTTTGTCAAGAAGATGAAAATGGCGTCAAAAGGGCCATTTACTATCTCAGCAGAGTCATGAATGATGTCGAAACTAGATATAGTGTTATAGAAAAATTGTGCTTATGTGTATATTTTTCTTGTATAAAGTTAAAGCACTATATAAAACCTGTTGATGTATATATCTCTTCTCATTTCGACGTAATAAAATATATGTTATTAAGTGTATTTTACATAGTAGAATTGGGAAATGGGCTTTAGCATTGACAGAATATTCCCTGAAATATTTGCCTTTAAAAGTTGTTAAGGGACAAGTGGTTGTTGATTTCATAGCAGACCACTCAATAAGCAAAAATGGCGTGGACTATGTCGAAGTAGAACCATGGAAATTATATTTCGACGGTTCCAGTCATAAGAACGGAACTGGTGTTGGAATGTTAATAATTCCTCCTAACAAAATTCCAACAAAATTCAAGTACAGAGTCGAAGGTTTGTGTTCGAATAATGAAGCAGAATACGAAGCGTTGATTGTTGGACTTGAGATCTTTTTGGAATTGGGGGAAACGAGAGTCGAAATAATGGGTGACTCTGAATTGGTAGTGAAGCAATTAACCAAAGAATATAAGTGTTTAAAAAAGAATTTAATTATGTACTTTGTAATAGCCAATAGATTTCGTAAAATAATTCGACAGTGTGACCATCAGACATATACCCAGGATGGAGAATCAAGAGGAAAATGACCTTGCTCAGATTGCATCTGGATATAAGGTGTCGAAGGAGAATCTAGAAAAAGCTATTGAAGTCAGGGGAAGAGTTATATCCACCAAATTGTCTCCATCAGATTTGGAAACAATAAAGTTATCGTATGGTGATGAAGAAAATTTTGAAATTTTCAATATAGATGATTCAAGAACCAAATATTGGAGAAAACCCATCAAGGATTATCTAAAAGACCTAAACATGAAAGTCGAAAGAAAAGTTAAGTACAAAGCTCTAAGTTATGTACTTTTTGGAAATGAACTATTCAAAAAGACTTCAGAAGGAGTGTTGTTAAAATGCTTGGCTGAAGAATAAGCCTACATAGCTTTGTCTAATGTACATAGTGGGGCTTGTGGTGCATATCAAGCAGGCCACAAAATGAAATGGCTTTTGTTTCGACAAGGAATATACTGGCCAACGATGTTGAAAGACTATGTCAATTTCGCTAAAGGATGTCAAGAATGCCAATTTCATGCAGGCATACCACACGTTCCTACAAGCAAATTGCATTCAATTGTGAAGCCTTGGCCATTCATAGGATGGGCTTTGGACTTGATTAGCAAAATTTGACCAGCTTCTTCAAAAGGGCAAAAGTACATTCTAGTCAGAATAGATTATTTCACTAAGTGAATTGAAGCTATACCATTAGTGAATGTGGATCAAGAAGCAATCATCGAATTTATTCGACGATATATAATTTATAGATTTGGAATTCCAGAAACAATAACTACAGATCAAGGATCTGTGTTCATTGGAAAGAATATGCAAACTTTTGAAAAGGAAGTAGGATTTAAACTCCTTACTTCGACGCCTTATTATGCCCAGGTGAATGGACAAGTTGAAACAGCTAATACAGTTGTGATTAATTTGATAAAAAAAAGCATGTGGTTAAAAAACCCAGGAATTGGCATAAGACCTTAGATCAGGCTTTGTGGGCTTGTCGAACGTCTCCTAAAGAAGCCACAGATGCTACTCCATTTAGGCTGACTTATGGTCATGATGTAGTCTTACCAGTAGAAATATACTTACAATTTATTCGAATTGAGAGACATCTTGAAATCCCAACAGACATATATTGGAATATGATGATGGATGAGTTAGTTGATTTAGACAAAGAAAGGTTGCATGCGCTAAATTTGTTAAAAAGGCAAAAAGAAAAGAGTTGAAAAGTTTTACAATAAGAAAGTAAAACGTAAAACTCTTTTAGTTGGTGACTTAGTGTGGAAGGTAATCCTTCCTATGGATCAAAAGGATAAGCTAATGGGAAAATGGTCTCCTAAGTGGGAAGGACCTTTCCAGGTTTTAAAAATCTTTTCGAACGGCGCATACGAAATTGAAGAAATAGGAAAGGATGAAAGAATATTAAAGATAAATAGAAAGTACTTAAAAAAGTATAAATCAATATTGCAAGAAGTGAAGATAACCGAAGAATAAAATTGCATATAAGATTGTACTTAGCCGAATAAACGGCATTAAAAATCATTACAAAACAAACTCCAAGTAAACATTAAAGATAACTAATACATAAGACTACCCCTATTACAATTTAATGCTAACAAAATACTTCTTCAGTTCTTCAAATTTATTCTTTTGGATTTCGAGTCGATGATCGCAGCAAATTTTGTTGGTTGAAAGGTTTTCAATCTCCTGGGTGAGTTTTTGGGCCCTTTCGGCATGATGAATGCCCACCTTCAATTCTTTTTCGATCTCTTTTTGATTAGGTTGTTGAAGGGATTCCTTACGCCTCTCTTCTTGAGAAATCTTATTGTTAAGGGTGGCTATCTGTTTCTTCCACTTTTGGATGTTGCCATCACATTCGGCTATTTCGTTGGCATAAGTCTCAGATAGTTGTTGCAACTCTGTGACTTTGTTGGTCGAAGCAGCTGCAACATCCCATTCAGCAAGTTAGGTCTCAGATTTATTAGAGATTTGTTTGGAAAAATCTTTGAGATGGTTCAGATCCGCGCTTGCCAAGTCAATCAGAGTAGTCAGGTCCATCACAAAACTGCTCACTTCAGCAGGGGAATCCATGACATTTACCTGCTTTAAGACCCTCTTGAAGTCGAAGCAGGCGGTTGAGTTTTCCTCTAAAATCTAGAACAAATCCACATCAAATTTTTTTGCCTCGATCTCAGCCATCGTGAGATCAAGAGAGTGAGCACTGGAAGTTGCTCCTGAAGTAGTCGAAGTACTCTGAGAAAAATCTTGAAAATTGTAACGAGCACTAAGCACAACTTTTATGTACTCCAAGGGTTTCTGCACTTTGAGATTTTCAAGTTCTTCATGAGAATAACTTGTCGAACCAGTTGATGGTGGGCCACCTTTCAGCAAATCAAGATTTGGTTGACTGCTTTATCCCTGTTTCAAGCCATCATTTTGTTGTTTCGGCTTTCCATCTTCGCCACCAGTCTCTCCATGTTTATCATCTTTATCTTCGACCTTAGCGTCAGCATTCAGGTCATCACTTTTCTGGACAGTGTCTGATTTTGGAGGAGGAGGGGGAGATTGGTTATCAGAATATTGAGGAGAATCAGGAAATTGTTATTTCTCCATTTCTGGTTCTTCCATCAAATTCTTTGGAGAAAGAGGTGGTGGGCTGGCAGCTTGGTGAATTGAATTATCTTGTTTTGTTGATACATTTGTCATTTGTGGTGTGTCGTCTAGGTTGATCTGCAAATAACCCAAAATTAACAAAGAAGATGTAATAAGCAGTAAGAGGTAAATAGTCGAAAAAGAATTACCTGAGGAATCTCGGTGTGGAAACTAGAGTTCCCACTCTCTGCATCTTTGACTTGCATTTTTGCAGCTGAACTGTGTGAGGGAGTTTCTTTGGGCGGTTTGACTCTGGAATTTTAGGGGGAATCCCTTGTGACCTTCTTCTTTTTCTGAGGTTGAATTGGCTTTGGTGATCCATCACCAGATTCTTCACTAGAAACCCTTTCTTCTTGATGGTTTCTTTTGGGGGCAGGTGGGGATTTTCAACCTCCCTAGATGTAGCAATAAAAGATGATTCAGCGGTGAAAGACAAAATAAGGTAAGCAGAGAGAAGGGGATTATACCTTTGTTGCAGTTTTTTTCACAGTAACTGGTGGGTCTTCTTCCATCTTATCAGTTGTGCTTTCGACAATAACTTTCTTGGGTGGAATTTTTGTGGCTAAGAAAATAAAACAAAGTCAGAAATGAATACAAGAAATATACAAAGTTAGAATGTCGAGATAATATAAAAATATGTTTGTTAAACACCTTCAAGAATGGGAGTTTCCATGTTAACGTGTTCTATTCCAACATGAAGGTGTCCTCTGAAATTATCCAAAGTAAACTTAGTAGGAACCACTGACTCAGCAGGTTTTTTGGATTGTTGTCGAAGAATTTTCAAAGAATCCCCACAAACGAACCGGTCTAGAAATGGAGGGCTTAATGCCACGCCAAAGTCAGCAGAAGGTAGAGGGGGAAACCTTGGTGGATAAAGATTGAAAGCCAATTCATATCGTTGTTCTGGTCGAACATATGAAGGCAATCTCAACTTTTCTAATCTTTCTGTCAACTTGTGTTTTAAAGTCACTACTACTTCGCTTATGGTCCGACTAAGTTCCTCTAGTCTATAAATAGTTTCAAAATATTTTTGAAACTTTTGTATCTCTTTGATATGCCTTTCTTTACCTTTTTTCATCCGGTCCTGCACAATAGCAAATGTGTTGGTCAGATGAGTAGTGAAAGCTGCTACGTCATAGAGTTTAGTGAGATAATATTCCTTCCACCAAATGTTGAACTCATGAGTACAAAGGAAGGAGGGTCGAAAGACCACTGGGAAAATGTCAAGAGATTCATCAAAAAAATTCTTCACCGGCTCTTTGCTTTGTTCTTCAGTATGATTAGAGTTGTGAAAGATGATAGAGCCTTTTTTTTGGGAAGATGGATTTGGGTTTCGGTTACACAAGTCCGAACTGTCGAGCAACAAGGTTGGGTTGATAGAAAATCAGTGCAATTTTCGTTTTTGTGACATTGTGTTGAGAAGGGAGAAGCCTAGGAATCAGAAATGATTCCCAAACGTCGAGAAATTCTTTTTCATCCTGCTGCATCTCAAATGGAGGTTGTTTGGTAAACCATCCAGGTCCAATTGTCCTATTGGTGAAAGGTGCCATGGAAGGGATGAAATTGTATCTTTTTGCGAACATCATGATATAACTGGTGTAATATTGGTGAAAATTAATCCCTTCCTCAGTAGGGGTCAGTTGTACCAGGCGAGGCCATTCGACAGCTCTATCTTTCACTTCATCTTCGTTTATGTCATTCTTGACAGGGAAAGAGGCTTCAAAAGTGGCATTGAGCCACAATTGCAAAAGCCAAATTGGCCCTGACACTCTAAGATTTCCTTTCTCTTTCATGGTCTTCAGGAAACTTACACTCTCACTTAGCGATTCATAAAGGTTTGCCAAAATCATTTCGCTTAGGCATAGGTTGGTTCCTTGGTGGAGTTGATTAGCCATAGTGATAAAATGTTTGACTACCTGGAGGGATCAAGAACAAAAGATGAACCTCGACATCCATAAAGTCAGGAAGGCTATATGCTCTTTGTCAGAGACTTCTATGGTGGTCTTGACATGGTAATGGTATGTAAATGCAGAGTAGGAGGCTTTGTTGGTGTCAAACTTTATAGTATCTTGGTTCAAAATAGTAGGGTCGAAATTTGCTCTTAAAGGACTTAATCCAGCAATGGCATCTATGTCGAAGAGGGTATGGGTGACCATTCCACAAGGAAGGTTGAAAGTATTGTATGTGTTATTCCAAAAGTAGAAGGAAGCCAGTAACATGTTGGGGGAAATATTAAGTCCTACTTTCGACATCTGAATCAGGTCGAAAATTCCTATTTCTTTCTAGAATGGGGCTTTGATTTTCTCAACCTTACTTAACCAAGCTATATAGTATGAAAGATCTTTCGACCTAGGGCAGGCTCTAAACATCCTAGCATTATGTAAATAACATAGGTTTAGTTCTGCATCAGTACTTGGCTCTATTTCCTTAGGATTTTCTGCAGAAGGTTTAGGCCTAACCCCAGCACCTATGGGTTTAAGGCGCTGATAAGAGGGGAAAATTCTCTCAGCCTATATGGGTTTGTTTCTGGGTTAGGAAGAGGACCTAATATTGCATGGCAAGTACCAGAAATAAGAATTGGAATCAATACCTAGGACTTGTAGATGTTCGCCTTCTCTTTCTCATTAGGAGGCTCTGGAATGTATTGTTGATTTCGAATGATGTTGGGTTCAGTCAGTCTGTGAGCGTATGGAAGTGAAGTTGAAGTTTTCTTGCTGCTAGAAGTTTTCTTTGAGGCCATTGTTTGTGAAGAGAGATCTTTTGCAGTCTGAGAAAATGGTTTTTTTTCATATTGTTTGAGAATGAAAAGAAGAAGTGCTTGAAAAGGTTTGAAGAAGAGGATAAATGGCTATTTATAGAGAAAGATGATTGAAACTGTTGATTTTGATTGAAGATCATGGACCATGTGGCAAAATTTGGTGGAAAAAGTTAGGTTGGAGGCAGTTGAAATACCTACGACCTCTTAGCTTTTAGAAAATGATGGGGTGATGTCAGAAATGTGGGTTGAGGTTGACGTTTTGAGAAAAGTGCAATGATGAGCTTTTAGGGATTTGAAATGTCAAATATTAGGAATGATAAAAGTGATAAAGGCAACATGGCATCGAAAACATTCATCGACAACAAAATGATCTTTCTCCAAGAATTGGTCGAAAAAACTCTTTGTTGGGGGGCAATTTGTAGACAAGGATTTTCGACGCCATGAAATGAAGACTAAATTGATATATTTCGACTAAAATGAGAAGACGTTTCAGGGATCAATTTTCGACCAAGCAAGTGAAGATATTGTTTTCTGACGTTTTCGGCAGATGAAGGAGGCATGGTTTCGATAGGATAAATTAGTAATTTTCGACAGTTCGACATCGTTAGTTTTGTTTCGACAACTTTGAAGAAATGCGTCGTTTCGACGTAAATATTTAAATTTCAAAAGTTGGCACGTTTAGCAGAAGGACGTGTGGAAGCGTTTGGTAAAAAATGACATGCCGAAGGCCAAGTGGCGTATTTGTGGGATTTGTCCGTTAGTTGACAATTATTTCGTTTATGTATAAATAAAGTAGTTTCTTATCAGAATGTGTGTGTGAAAATCTTGTACAAACTTCCTGTAAAAATACTCAAAGTACCTGTGTATGATAAAAGAGTCTTGTTCTGGAAAATGTATGTGTGCAACACCAATTCACTTTATCCAATGTAATAAAATTCTAAGTTATTTAACATTCATTTACAATTTGCAAGAAATTTACTTGTTCTTCACCATTTAACTTTCTGCATTGTCAAATTCTCCATACTTTTATGTTTCCTTTAAGAACTTTACTTTGCAATTTACCTTACGAATTGTCAGAATCTACTTTATTTAAGTTTTCGCCAATAATTTTACCCTTGTACTCCACCATAAGAATCATACATAAAAAACCTAATAAAAGTGAAATCATAAAGAGTATTAAAATTATATTTTTCGACAAATTTTGCGCTTATGTCCTAGGATTTGTATGGTTGATCCTGCAAGTAAACCAATTTTAACATAAATTGGAAACCAAAAGTTGTTCGCCAAAATCAACTGCGAACAACATCTAACTCATTACTCTGGATGATTGTCGCGATAATATCATCATTTATCGCTGATTCTCGTTCACTTCTACGATGACGTCTGGAGGAAATGTCGGCGGATCCATTGGTTGGAGGTTGTTCAGGTGCTTCTTGTTGTGAAAGATTCATTGTCTTTACCAATTGATGGAAAGCTAAGACATAGAGCTACAACTTTCGTGTTTGACGAAAGTTATGATTCAGACTATAGGTACCTCGAAAAAGTCGTTGAAGTTGCAGCATTAGAAATATTAAGTATTTCAGGTCAATTAGAATTGGGCCTGGGTCGGGTTTTCCGACCCAGTTTGTATCAGAATTGAAACACGTTTTTTATGAAAACACTTTTAGGGGGCGATACTGTTCACGTCGTATAGACTATTCACATTTTTCCTCTTTGAAGCTTTGTGTACAAGTCCATTGAGAACTAAATCGTTGGTTAATCTACTGTAATCGTTTTCCACCAACACTTTGAGGTTCTTTTAATTTCCAATAAAAAAACTTTCCTTTCAATTCCTCTCTTTGATATCTTGTTTGCTTATTTCGATTTATCTTAGGGTTGATTGTTTTATTTCAATGATTGCATGTTCCTATACTTCAAGCGCGTTTGCTTAATTCACATAAGTTTATCGTGTTTGCTTAATTCACGACGGTTACATATTATTCGTTTGCTTAATTCGGAATTTATGAATTTATATCGTGTAATATTAATTGCGTTTGTTGATTTTTATTATAATCGAAAAGGGAACAGAGTTCGCTTAGGAATTGGGAATTAATTGATTCGATGATAAGTTTGGAAACCAAAATAGTAGATTAATTGTTTTAGCTTATTTTCATAATCACTTTTATTTTAATCACTTATTCTCGAAATCGAAATCAACCCCCTTTTACCGTTTCAATTATTAATAGTTTCAAGAATCCGTGTGAGACGATTCGAGACATTGTCGTTATACTATGTTTTTTAAAAATACTCGTTTTTGATCCGTACGTGACACTCATATCATAGGTGAATGAACTCAGAAACTCCAACATCAGCACTTCATACGTTGGGCTATTATTTGTGTAGAGCTTCGTTAGTCTGATATTGATGAGCAACCACTGGGCTCCTTCCAGCAGTTCTAACTCTTGGAGACACTCTTCATCGATGTATCTAGTTGCTTCAATGGAACGTTGGTGAAATTCGAGATACCTTGCTCGTTGAAGGTCACCAGCTTCTCCGTCATGGAAGATGATCGAGGAGAGGTCAGGGTCAGGGCGTGGATTTGCCATTTTCACAAAGGTGGAAATTTTTGTAAGAAAGAAAGAAAATGAATAGTGAAGGTTATGGAACGGAACTTACTGTAATATAAAGAGCAAGTTTGAAAATGAGAGTTAATGAAATGGTGGTGTGAGAAAGTGGAAAGGTGGAAGGTTATAAATAATAATGGTGGGAGTGGACCGTTGGAAGAGAAGGAGATAATAGGGTGCACAACGGTCCTGTAATGGTCATCAGAGACGTTACAGGCATGACCGTTGTAACGGTCGTCTGGAAAATCTGAAGGTCGTCAGGTGTCTTGGACAGTTGTCCTACACACAGAATGGGCATCACGCACTAAAAGAGTGTGAAGAGTGTCACACATCCTGGGACGGTACAACGGTCAGCTAATTGCTTATGTGTCTTCCATGCACTAATTCCATGTTCTCATAAATATTATGTAACACATAATAGTCGTAGCATAGCAGTACATTGGTAAATAAATAGCAGACAATATCATATATGTGCAATAGATTAAATTCGTAACAATTCATAACAAAAGTGCATCAATCAATAATAATACTGGAAAATAGTATATTGCTAGTACAAAATAAATTGAATTAGAGGCACATATAATTTTAGCAGAAGGAAAAAAAAAGATAATTTTATTAAAATTTAGAGGTAAACACAGTAGCTTCAAAAAATTGCAAACAGAATTGAGAAATTGAAAAGTTGAAAAACTAAATTAAACTAAAATGAAAAACTGAATTTAACTAAAATGCAATAAAAATTCTAATCGACACCGGTGTTAGTGACTAGTCACGGTTTTGGCGGATTGATTCAATAACTTGGCTCAAGTAGTCAAACTGCTTAACGTCCATATCTCTCAAAGTAATGACATCAATATGCAAGGTGCGAAGCTCGTTGTGCATTGTTGTCATTTCAGTGCGGAGGTTCTCAATGGTAGATTGTGTATTGTAGCAGCAGGAGTGTTAATGGCAGCAGGAGTGAGTTTTTCTTCTTCAATCTTGTCCTCAGGATAATCAGAATCATAATAATGTAGAGGTGTTTTTAGATCAATTTCTACTTCGGACCAAGCATCCCCAGGTTCATAAAGTGGATCGTCTAGATCATACAGCCAATTGTGACGGTTATGCACACTTGTGCGCTCATGGTCAGCCAATACAAAATGTGGCACAACTAAATTGTTTATCAGAAGTTTGAAATGATGAGGTCCACGGTCATAAAGCATTTCCCTATCAAAACAGAAAATGATATTCACAGGCCTATAATATCCGAGAGGGTTAATTTGAGAAAGGCGAGTTCTAAATTCCATTGAATCGGCTATCTTAGTAACTAAGTCACCCATCTGAATTGGTTGGTGTTTGGATCGCAAAATCTTACAGAAATTTGCAAACATGAAGTCACTCCGTTAACCAGTCGAGACTGAAAAACATAGAACATTATGAATAGCTCATCTCTAGAGACGTTATTATCACTGTCAAGTTTTCCAAACAGGGTATAGGACAAAATCATGTGGAAGTACCTAATAGTTGGGTTATGAATATCAATAGATAGCATGAGGTACAGGTCATGGTCGGGGCGTCCTGAGATACTACTCCAAAAATGGTTCAACTCATCCTCCATAAGTACATCTTCCTGTGCCTCAGAGAAAACAGTAGGGCCATTTGGGAAATCCAACAGTTCAGCCATCTTGTATATAGGCAAGTGAGCTCAGGAATTCTAAAATCAGCTTGTAATAAGTTATATGCTTTTTAGTAGCGAAACCTGAAGGGAAATTACCGATATAAACGCAGTGGAAAACAAAAATATCCCTTTAGAGATCCTTATGAAAGGTCATGATCTGTGATAGAAAAGTTACCCCTTGTGGTGGTGAAACCTTTGAATCTAAATCGATGGATGATCACGAGCGTTGTACGATGAACATCGCCTCTACTCAGTCCACACGAACAACTTCCTTTAGTTATAGTGCTAGCTGATTAGATTGAAGGTTTAAAGTGAAGGAGAGGAAAAATAGAATATGGCCAGGGTTTCAAAAACAATAACAACTGAGCTTCTTCACAAGGGTTCTATTTATAGAATACAGCCAGGGTTTCAAAAACAATAATACCTGAGCTTCTTCACAAGGGTTCTATTTATAGAACAACTTGTATGGGCTTTAAGCTTAAAGCCGAACTCAATAATAATATTATTATATTATTATAATAACTATTATTATAATAAACATAATTTTATTATTATTACATTTTATAACTATTATAAAATTAATAATAACTATTATTATATCATATGTTAATTAAGCACATGGTACCTTACTGTCGTACCCCGAAAAATACGACCTCACGCGATCCGAATGGACGGAGTCACGCGCTGGACGGACTGAAGAGTCGCCACCTAATTCTATTTATTCCCGAAGAGGGAAAGGGGAGATATAGATACAACCCGGGAGGAAAAGAATAGGGACAAAGGTCAACGGAACCATTGCCTGGGTTCGGGAGTCGGTTATGCAGGGGGAACATTGTAGTTATTATTTGGCAGAAAAAAAATGTGAAGGTGAGGTATTATTATGAGAGTAACTTGTTGAAATATGCAGTTAGAATCCTCCCCTTTTGCAGTGTGTGAGATTGTATCTTATAGGGAGATTGAGGTGAGGGTATTATAGGAAAAAAATTATGGAATGTTTGTGTGTAAAATTTGTGATGCTGATACAATGATTTGTTTTGGGGTAGTGGCTGGAAGAAAAAAAACGTTATCATGTGCAAAGGTTGTTATGCTAGCTGGATTGTTAATGGAATTCTGTTGGATATGTGAGTGTGGGGGTGGTAGTCACTTGGTGTATTCTGTTATGCAAGTGGTACTGATTTTGTTTTAATAAAAATGGAAAAAAGAAGGTTATCGCTGACATTAGTAGAAATAATAATGGAATAAATAATGATAGAAATAAATACACAAATAACAATATAAAATAGTGACAATAATAGTGATAAAAATAAGAAGATTAGAAATAGCAAAAATAATAATAATAATAATAAGTATAACAAATAAATATAATAATAATAATAATAATTGAAATAATGAAACTAATAATAAATGAAAATAAAAGAAATAATAATAAATGAAAATAGTAGTAATAATAATAAAATACATTGAAATAAGGGGTAAGAATTATAAGACAAAAAAAAATACTAGTAAATGATAAAAATAGTAACAAAAAATAATAATAAGGATCATAAAAAATAAGAAATATTTTTTGTAGTTTTTTTGTTAAAATAAATGAGATTAAAAAAAATAATAATGGGCCTAGTTTGGTTTTGCTTAAAAATAAATAGAAATGGGGATTAATGAGAATAATCATAATAACTAAAAACCAATAATAATAATAATAATAGTAATGGAAAATAAAATTGGAAGATAAAAAGAAAATAAGAAAATTTTGGTTTAAAAATACAAAAAGATTTTTTTTTAGAATAAAAAGAAAATGAATTGGGCATCCATCGATTTTCGCTTTTGAAATGATGGTTAGACAGTAAAAAAAATAAAATGGGTAGGACAAATTTGGGGTATGACAGATGCCCCTATCGAATTGGCTTAGACCAAGTAAGATGAACCGGCTCGCGTTCAGTCTTTCAAGGTATAAGATAATTAGATATTAACAGACTCTGAATTTGTCCGACAAATGAAATAACTGGAAGTGATGGGTGACACAGCAAGAAATAAATTGATAAAATAAATCTCTTATCACCAGAGGATGACAAGGCAATAAACAGAAAAATAAACTCACTTATCAACAGAGGAAGATAAGGCAATAAACTGAAAAATAAACTCACTTATCAACAGAGGATGATAAGGCAATAAACTGAAAAATAAACTCACTTATCAACAGAGGAAGATAAGGCAATAAACTGAAAAATAAACTCACTTATCATCAGAGGATGATAAGGCAACAAACAGAAAAATAAACTCACTTATCAACAGAGGAAGATAAGGCAATAAACAGAAAAATAAACTCACTTATCAACAGAGGAAGATAAGGCAATAAACAGAAAAATAAACTCACTTATCAACAGAGGAAGATAAGGCAATAAACAGAAAAATAAACTCACTTATCAACAGAGGATGATAAGGCAAATAACTGAAATTAAAATCAACTTATCAACAGAGGATGATAAGGCAAAGGGACTGAAATTTAAACACGGCTATTGAATTCGCCAAGAGAATGCCTGGAATCTGATTGATGTGATCTTCCGCTGGGGAAAGGACTGGAAACTTGTATTGATCCTGGATCCTGAATTATGCGATTATGCTTGATTGTTTTGAAATGGTATTCCATAATGATGGAGATACGATGCAAATGTTTATCACTGAGATATAAATTCGATAATATTGGGGATATGGAAAACTAATTTATTTAGGCATGCAAATGATGCACATGATGCAGGTGATTGATGTAAATGATGCTTATGACGTTTGATGATGCGTAATGATGCATATGAGTGATTGAAAAATGCCAGCTTGGTGGACTTTTGGTTTGGTAGTTGCCAATAATGATTGGACTTTGGGTGGGTGGAGGGACTGATTTCCCGACACTCGATCTTTGACGATGTATGGTCAGAAGATGGATCTGACAGCTCCAAGTCTGGATTATCTGCTGATGAGCGAAGCGACTTAATTGACGCGTGAAGACTGATTTACTTTGAACGATTGCCAACGCTTGGCAAGATATGCTTGTTCAGCTGGGGAGGAGAGATAGGAAGATTTTCTCCTGGTTTGCTTGCCCCTGCATGTAGAGTATCTGAAATAAATCTGGTGGGGAAGCTTTGACAATGGCCATGGCACGACCTGCCCCTGATTGAGCCTTTGAAGATAATTTGCCCCTGATTGGGCTGTTTGAAGATGCAATGCCCCTGATTGGGTTGTTAAGAATGCTTTGCCCCTGATTGGGCTGCTGAAGTAGTCTTGATTCATGTTGGCACCAATGAAGTTCGAATTTCTTTATTGATTGCCTCTTGTTGGGATTGTACTGATGTCAAGCACTAATTTGCGATTAAATTGTTCATACACAAATGGTAGTGTTAATGTAAAGTTCATGTAAGTTTTGAAAAAGTCAATTTATTTGAATGATGTGATAGTGTGACGAATGGACTGTTAATCCAAACGAGGTGCTGATTTAGAAATTGCGTGAAAGATGCAGCAAGAATAATGTGCAGTCGAGATTTGAAGATTAGCAAATATATGGGAGTCAATTTACGCAACCTTGTTGGTAGCATGCTTTCAGAATAAACCGTGCCTCAATTAGGTCTTTTGAGGGTTGTAACGTGGTCTGGTTAATGGTTTGAGAAACAAAGGATAAGGCTCAAATGATTTGTACCCACCCCTTCTTCATGATGTTTTCCAGTCTTATGTCCAGTTAACTTTGCATTTGTATTTGTTTTGACTTTGCAAGAGTGAAGATGAAACTTCAAAGTTCGTTTGAAGTGGCAGTCATTTTTTTTGTTATTGGTGACCCTTTGATTTTTTGTTTTTGTGGTCACTGATATTTGTTTTGCTTTTGCTGAGGGTTCGAGCTCCTCTTTTTGATTTGTTTTTTTTCGACTAAGTCTCCCTTTGGGTGCTCAACTTAGTGTTTTTTTCTTTTTTCTATATTTTTTTTTTTGCTTGAATGTTGTGACTGCCAAGTCATTTGTTGATGGTCCTCTGACGGGATATCTCATCTTGCGATTCGAAGGTGTAGTTGGGTTAACTGAACAACTACCCTGCCCCGGGTTAAATGTAAGGGTTGTATCCGAAAGAAACTCCTACTTCTAGGCTCGAAGTGGTTGACTAGGGATTAACTCCTTATATCTCTAGTGTTTGGGGATTTGAAAGAAATGCCTGTACATCATTGACAGGGTTTTATCCGAAAGCATACCGCAACAGTTATGGGTATTTCGTTTTCATCATCCTCCCTCAAATATTTGCTAAAGTGAAGTGAGGGAATATTTTTGTGATTTTGTGATAAATGATAAATAATGAGCGAATGCGAATAAATTAATTCAAAACATGCATAAAAATAACATTAACATAACCAAATACAAATAACAATGTTCATAGCAAATAGTACTTAAACAAACATTACAAAACAACAGGAATGCGGAAGTGATAAATGGCGATGGCTGCCTTGATTTGAGGAATTGAACTTCTCTTGATTGAATGCTTCAAAGTTGGAGACTACTCAGCTTGGTCTTCAACAACCCCTTCAAATGTCTTCACTTGTTGGCACCGTGTGACGGCATTGGATCATTCTGGACATTTGGATTTCTCGGAGTGAGAGTGAGGTCCTTAGAGTTGATCATTCCTGAATCAAGTGTTTGAAGGCATGGCAATTCTCGATGGTGTGACCTGGAGCGCCTTTGTGATACTCACAGCGAGCATTGGCATCATAGTTCCGGGAATTAACAGTCTGAGGTGGCATATCTTTCAACACAAGAGTTCCTTTTGCCATTAGCCCCTTAAAGATTTCGGTATACGTCATAGGCAAGGGATCAATGTGCCTATCGTATCCTCTTTGCTGATACGGGGGACGCTGTTGAGGAGCGCGTTGTTGTTGCTGACCAGGCCGTGGTTGATAAGCCTGTTGCTGGTATAGATTGGGCGCATACTGCGCAGCTGCAACCATAGGAGGTGGACGTGGTTGATGAGCCATCTGAGGCGGAAATAAAGCTTGAAAGGCATGCTGATAAGGCATTGGAGGAGCTGGCTGATATGGCATAGGAGCATATTGTACAGCAGCAACATAGGGATGTTGGTAGTAGGGAACTGGTGCAGGTGCACTCTGTTGAAAATTCCCACTTGCAGCGGAAACGACATTTGTTTCGCCCTTTTTGTACCCGTTGAAAGGTTTCTTGGCATTGTTTTGGCTGCTAGGACCCCCTTGGATCTTTCCACTTTTCAGACCTTCTTCGATTCTTTCTCCGACCATTACCATGTCTGAGAAACCAGAAGATACGCTGCTGATCAGCTTCTCGTAGTATTGCCCATGTAGGGTACCCATGAAGATATCGATCAATTCACGGTCAACCAAAGGAGGATGAACTCTGGCGGCTAGCTCTCTCCAGCGTTGGGCGTACTCCTTAAAGGATTCGCTTTCCTTTTGAGACATACTCTGAAGTTGAGTACGGTTAGGAGCAAGGTCAGTGTTGTACTTGTACTGCTTTTTGAATGCATCAGATAGTTCAAGCCAAGTACGAACATTGTTGCGTTCGAGCTGCATGTACCATTCTAGAGACGCTCCAGACAAGCTGTCTTGGAAGCAATGGATCATGAGTTTGTCATCTTTAGCATGAGCGGCCATTTTCCTGCAGTACATCCTCAAATGAAGCTCAGGGCAGCTAAGGCCTTTGTATTTCTCGAATTCTGGAAGTTTAAACTTAGTAGGAATCGTAACATCTGGAACTAAGCACATGTCTGAGGCACTCAGAGAAGTTGAGTTGTGTCCTTCCATGATTCGGAGTTTTTCAGCTAACTCACGGCACATCTTCATAGCTTCAGATTCTTGAACAGCATGAGGATTGGTGATTGGAACAGCAGTTTGCATCTCATACTCAACTTGATGATTTTCTTCAGTTTGAGGAAACTGGACTTGAGTTGGAATAGGTTGAGCTTGAGGAATGACACCAATAGTGACACCAGAAGCAGGTATTTGTTGGGAAGTGACCTCTTCAACAGCAGGAGTGAAGCCTGGAGGTAAACCATAGACCAAAGGATTTGGAACGAGAACTGAAGGCATTGCTCGTGAGGTAGATCCTTGCACTTGAGCATTGTTCATTGCGGCAGCAGCTTCGCGACGTTCTTCCATCCTTGCCAAAGATTGCAAAGTCTCATAAATCTGGTCAATCTTGCTCTTGACCGAGTCAATCTCTTCCCTCATGGCAGCTTGTTCTTCCTGAATCACGTCCATCAGTCTTCTAGTGTTGGCTCTAGTTAGATACGGTCGTCTAGCTCGATACGGGCGTCGGGAAACCAGTTTGATTTACTGAAGATGGAGGAACATGAAATGAGTTTTCGGATTTGGAATGAAATGCAAGATGAATAAATGATGCAAATGAGATGATATGCAATGTCAAAATCCAGGACCACAATATCAAGGTCTCATGAGTCCAAGGTACAGGTGGAGGATACTCTGATCAAGAACTCACTGGGTAGACTCTAAAATTTTAGGGATCCCAAAGTTGTCAATTCATATGGCTGTTCATCACACGCGCCATAAGCATGACGGTTGATTGACTCCGCCATATGAATCTATTTTGGGTGAGATCTTCGTATCGACAACCCACGAGAGCAAATTTTCTCGGGAGTCCATACTACGTGATCATCGACACTAGGTTTAAAACAAAGTCCTGGAGTTATGGAACTTTCTCAACTGTTTGATGCACGTGTCAATTTCAAACATTCTTGACAGTCAATCAACTCCATTGAGTAAGTCTATTCCAAGTGAGGTTTTCGTATCGAGCCACGCGAGGGCGAACCCTAGTGCCCAATACTACGCAACCATCAACCGATGTTTTAACCAAAAGGTTCTAAAGGTCCTCAGAGTCGACGACTTTAATGAAAACAACTGAGCACACACGCCAAAAGCTTGACGGTTGTCAGTATTTCCATTAAAATCTACTCCGAGTGAGGTTTTCGTATCGACAACCCACGAGAGAGGTTCTCTCGGGAGCCCATACTACACAACCTCGCTAACTTAAGTTTGTACTCGAAAGCCCGGGTATAGAGCTTTTCCCTCAAGTTTCTTTTGCAAAGTATCGATCCAAATTATAGTACCAAGGAGCCACAAGATATATAATATGGAATGCGATAAAGAAAGCGATAAAAATAAACAAGCAAGGCATAAAAGCAAACATCCAAACAAACACGGGAACCTAGACTAGGCTTGACTCGCATAGGGGTGAACCATTCCCCAGCAGAGTCGCCAGCTGTCGTACCCCGAAAAATACGACCTCAAGCAATCTGAATGGACGGAGTCACGCGCTGGACGGACTGAAGAGTCGCCACCTAATTCTATTTATTCCCGAAGAGGGAAAGGGGAGATATAGATACAACCCGGGAGGAAAAGAATAGGGACAAAGGTCAACGGAACCATTGCCTGGGTTCGGGAGTCGGTTATGCAGGGGGAACATTGTAGTTATTATTTGGCAGAAAAAAAATGTGAAGGTGAGGTATTATTATGAGAGTAACTTGTTGAAATATGCAGTTAGAATCCTCCCCTTTTGCAGTGTGTGAGATTGTATCTTATAGGGAGATTGAGGTGAGGGTATTATAGGAAAAAAATTATGGAATGTTTGTGTGTAAAATTTGTGATGCTGATACAATGATTTGTTTTGGGGTAGTGGCTGGAAGAAAAAAAACGTTATCATGTGCAAAGGTTGTTATGCTAGCTGGATTGTTAATGGAATTCTGTTGGATATGTGAGTGTGGGGGTGGTAGTCACTTGGTGTATTCTGTTATGCAAGTGGTACTGATTTTGTTTTAATAAAAATGGAAAAAAGAAGGTTATCGCTGACATTAGTAGAAATAATAATGGAATAAATAATGATAGAAATAAATACACAAATAACAATATAAAATAGTGACAATAATAGTGATAAAAATAAGAAGATTAGAAATAGCAAAAATAATAATAATAATAAGTATAACAAATAAATATAATAATAATAATAATAATTGAAATAATGAAACTAATAATAAATGAAAATAAAAGAAATAATAATAAATGAAAATAGTAGTAATAATAATAAAATACATTGAAATAAGGGGTAAGAATTATAAGACAAAAAAAAAATACTAGTAAATGATAAAAATAGTAACAAAAAATAATAATAAGGATCATAAAAAATAAGAAATATTTTTTGTAGTTTTTTTGTTAAAATAAATGAGATTAAAAAAAAAATAATGGGCCTAGTTTGGTTTTGCTTAAAAATAAATAGAAATGGGGATTAATGAGAATAATCATAATAACTAAAAACCAATAATAATAATAATAGTAATGGAAAATAAAATTGGAAGATAAAAAGAAAATAAGAAAATTTTGGTTTAAAAATACAAAAAGATTTTTTTTTAGAATAAAAAGAAAATGAATTGGGCATCCATCGATTTTCGCTTTTGAAATGATGGTTAGACAGTAAAAAAAATAAAATGGGTAGGACAAATTTGGGGTATGACACTTACCATATTCCGTATTCCATTCTAGTGCACTGTACCTTACGATGTACCTTATTTATTCTTCCCATTCTCTAAATGTCCTTATGTGGGTGACCATGTAGGATTTCACGACATTGATAATTATATTAAATCATGTATTTAACATAATAAACAGTGAGCAGTATCTAGCAACAAATCACTGCTAGCCAAGTCACAAAATTGTCATGTGATCTGAAAAAACCTTTTGTGATAGTATTTGTATGTACAATTACCATTTTTCCCTTATGTCTATATTGAACACAAGGCATATACCATGTCATCCTTGTCCAGTTCAATATTGGGCCCTTAGACATTTATCTTGTTATGCAGGATGGGCAGATTCCATCTAGGCTACTTATGTCCCTCGACATGCTTTGTGAAGTTCCCATCAATTGTCTTTATGATCATCCAATTACGGACAATGATTAATCAGCAATAAAGTAATTAACTCTATATCTAGGGTCCAAAGTAGCTTCGGGTCAAAGGGTGGTATACAACACTATCACCATGAGAGTAACTTATTACACTTTGCATAACATTCTATGTAGTACTCTCATAGTGGGTCAATCCAGTATAAATATTACTCATAATATTCATACCTATGTCAAGACTTGATAACTCCTTATCCATGATCCATGAGGTATGATCATCAGTCTATCTACATAATAATCTTTATGCTTTAAGGCTATCCCATTTCACATTAAAGTTCGACTGTGGATGCTTTAAGAATAGTATCCTTATATTTAATGGAATCTCATGATTTAAGTCACACTTAATATTTCATTAAACGAACTATCTATTCTAGGGACTTTATCATTTTGGAAAAACAAACATAATAAAGAAATGCCTTTTATTATTAATAAATAATTCGATACAAGTACCAAAAGTATTTACCTCTAGGGCTTACACCAACAATCTCCCACTAGCACTAGATCCAATCAGGCATACCCCTAATACCCATAGATCTAGTATGACCATCATGTTTCTAATGCACAAAAGGTTTTATTAGTGGGTCAGCAATATTGTCAAGTGTTGGTACTCTGCATATCTTCACATCTCCAAGATATATTATCTCTCGAATGAGATGATAACGCCTAAGTATGTGTTTGGATCATTGGTGAGATATAGGCTCTTTAGCTTGTGCGAGGGCACCATTGTTATCACAATAGAGATCAATGGGATCCACAATGGTATGGATTATACCAAGTTCACTAATGAACTTCTTGATCCAAACAACTTCCTTTTCTGCAATTGAGGCAACAATATGCTCGGCCTCTGTTGTAGAATCAACAATTGTCTCTTGCTTTGAACTTTTCCAGCTCACAGCACCACCATTTAGGTAGAACACATAACCAAATTGCGACCTAAAGTCATCCTTATCTGTCTAGAAGCTAGCATCGCTGTAACCAATATCGCGAGCTCTTTCTGACCTCCATATATCAAGAATGTAGCCTTAGTCCTTCTCAAGTACTTAAGGATATTCTTGACAGCTACCCAATGAGCATCATCGGGATCAGATGATACCTACTCATCGCACTTAAAGCATACGAGACATCTGGTCGATTACATAGCATGTCATACATGATAGATCCTATTGCAGATGCATATAGAATCTTATTCATGTGATCCCTTTCGTCCTTAGTTGAAGGGGATTGTGTTGTTGATAGACACAGGCCATGTTGCATAGGTATGAATCCTTTATTGGAATCATGCATATTAAAGCGTCTTAGCACTTTGTCTATGTATGTACTCTGACTTAGGCCAAGCAGTTTTTATGATCTATCTCTACAGATTTTGATTCCTAATATATAGGCTGCTTCACCAAGGTACTTCATAGAAAAGCATTTCCCTAACCAAGCTTTTACTTGTTGCAAGGTACGGATATCATTTCCAATGAGTAATATGTCATCTACATATAATACCAGGAAAACGATCATGCTCCCACTAACCTTCTTGTAAACACAAGGTTCATCTTCATTCTTTATGAATCCATATTATTTTACAGTTTCATCAAAACAAAGATTCCAACTTCTGGAAGCTTGCTTCAATCCATAGATTGATCGTTGTAACTTGCATATCTTTTGGGCTTCTTTAGGTATGTCAAATCCCTCAGGTTGTGTCATGTACACATCCTCAAGAAGATTCCCATTAAGGAAAGCAGTCTTGACATCCATTTGTCATATTTCATAATCATGATATGCAACGATAACAAGTAAAATCCGAACAGATTTAAGCATTGCAACTAGTGAAAAGGTTTCATCATAGTATACCCCATGAATTTGTTTATAACCTTTAGCAACCAGTCTTGCCTTATAGGTATGTACCTTACCATCCATGTCAGTCTTCTTTTTGAAGACCCATTTGCATCCTATAGGATTAACTCCTACAGGAGGCTTTACCAAGGTCTAAACTTGGTTTGTGTACATGGAATCCATTTCAGATTTCATGGCTTCTAGCCACTTCTCAGACTCAGGACCAGTTATGGCCTCTTGGTAGGTTACATGATCATCTTGATCCATGAGTAATACATCACCTTGATCAGTTATGAGATATCCATATCTCTTTGGTTGGTGATGTATCCTTCTTGACCTACGTTGGTTTTGTTCTACTTGAGCAGGTTGCTCTTTCACAACTATTTGTGATTCCTGCTTTAATTCCTCCATAGGTGTATCAATGCTTTGTGATTCTCGAATTTCTTCAAGCTCTACTTTCCTCTCACTGATTCCTTTGGAAATAAAGTCCATTTCCAAGAATACTCAAGTTCGAGCGACAAACACTTTGCCCTCAGAAGGATTATAGAAGTAATATCCTCTTGTTTCTTTAGGATACCCCACAAATAATCATTTGTCATATTTGGGCTCAAGCTTAGTTGAAACTTGTCGTTTCACATAAACTTCACAACCCCAAATCTTCATGTAAGACATATGTGGTATCTTACTACTCCATATCTCATATGGTGTCTTTTCTACCTTTTTTGATGGAACACGGTTAAGTGTGTAAGCAACTGTCAGTAGTGCATGTCCCTAAAAGGAGTTTGGAAGATCACCGTGACTCATCATGGATCAGACCATGTCTAACAAGGTTCGATTTCTTCTCTCAGATACACCATTCCATTATGGTGTTCCAGGAGGAGTGAGTTGGGATAAAACCCCACACTCTTTTAGATGGTCATCAAACTCTAGGCTTAAATATTCACCGCCTCGATCTGATCGAAAAGTTTTAATATTCTTACCTAATTGGTTTTTTACTTCATTCTTGAACTCCTTGAACTTTTCAAAGGATTTATATTTTTATTTCATTAAATACACATAACTATATCTACTGAAATCATCAGTGAATGTGATGAAGTATTGAAAACCTCCTCTGGCTGGTATGTTCAGTGGTCCATATACATCAGTATGTATGAGGGCCAAAAGATCATTTTCCCTTTCACCTTTTCTTATGAATGGGGACTTTGTCATTTTCCAATTAAACAAGATCTGCATGTATCATATGATTTGTAATCAAAATAATCCAAGAGTCCATCTTTATGGAGTTTGGAGATGCGCCTCTCATTTATATGGCTTAAGCGACAATGCCAATGGTAACTTGGATTTAACTCATTAGGTTTCATCCTTTTAGTATTAATGTTATAAATTGGCATTTCAAGATCAAGGATATAAAATCCATTGTTCATTTGTGCAGTAGCATAGAATATACCATTTAAATAAATAGAGCAACAATTGTTCTTTATTATAAATGAAAACCCAAACTTGTCCAAACAAGAAACATAAATAATGTTCCTGCTAGTTACAGGTACATAATAACAGTTCTCTAACTGAATTATTAAAAATTCAAATCATAAATTCCTACGGCTAAAGAAGCAACCTTTGCTCCATTGCCAACTCGTAGGTCAACTTCACCTTTTGCAAAATGTCTAATCCTTTTTAGTCCCTGCACATGGGAACAAATGTGAGAACCACATCCAGTATCTAATACCCATGATGCAGAAGTAGATAAATTAATTTCTATAACAAAAATACCTGAAGTTGAAGTCTCCAATCTATTCTTCTTATCTTCCAGGTACTTTGGGAAGTTTCTCTTCCAGTGTCTGGTCTTACCGCAATAGAAGCAAGGGACCTCCTTAGCTATGCCTCCACCAGGCTTCAAAGAAGGTGTAATATGTTTGGGTTTGGAAACTTCCTTGCCTTTCCATTTACCACCCTGCTTGGTAGGCCTTTTGTTCTGTGTCTTTCCATTACTGACCATCAAAATGGATTTCCCTTTTGACTTCATATTTTGCTCATCATTTCTTAACACGCTTAGCAATTTAGAAAGAGATTTGTCCATATCATTCATGTTGAAATTAAGGACAAATTGACTGAAACTCTCCAGCAACGACTGTAGGATCAAATCAGTTGCAAGCTCCTTCTTGAGGGGAAAACCCAATCTTTCAAGATCCTCCACATAGCCAATCATTTTGATTACATGGGGACCTACTAGGCTTCCCTCAGCTAGCTTGGCTTGGAAAAAGGGCTTTTGAAACTTCAAACCTCTCATGCCTTGCCTACTCTTGATAGAGCATCTTCATATGTTCGATCATATCGAACGCTGCCATGTTTTCATGTTGCATTTGCAATTCAGAATTCATGGTAGCCAGCATGAGGCAAGCAGTTTCATTGGCATCATCGACATGCTTCTTATAAGCATCTCTATCATCCTTATAAGTAGAACTAAGAAACTCCTATTTTTCTTTATCAAGGATTGATCGCAAAATGTTATTAGATGTGTTTGTTGTCATGGTAATCTACAAAATAGAATGTAAAGATATAAGTATCATTAAAACAACATATTTAATTAGGCCTTTAATTAAATATGCTCCCACTATTTTACTCAAAACAAATGACCCTCATCATTTGATTCGGAAAATCCCGTTGGAAGATTTTCTAGTGGATCGAGATCCATATTTCGCTTTGTTTTAAGTCAACATTAGGATGATTACACAAAACTCGGCTATTTAGGTAGGAACTCCTTCCAATTGCATCCAATACAATTCTCGAATATTTCAATTGGGTGAATAACTCCTTATTCCAATCCATCATATGAATCATTCCCAACTCTTGCTTCTAAACATATATAATCTTATTATATTTTGTTCAGTTAAGTTTGACCCATTATTTTAGAAATTGGATATTACTTTTATCCCATCGCACCTTACTAATATAGAACATGCACCTCGTGTTAGGCGAAACCTACAATATTCGATACTAGTCTTGATGAGTTCTAAAACTTGGAAAGCAAAAACTTAATATTAGCTTTGAGGGAATTTTAATTAGTTTGATCTCACGGCTTATTTATCATATAAATTGTTCCTCACACATGCATCAACATACATACAAATGAAACAATTATGGCCCCTAGCACAATTATTCTCCCAAGCCAATGAGAGAACTTAAGTTAAACCTAAAATGATCTTCACTTCTCCAAGCAAGATCTCCAAGGTTGTCCTTCTTTGTTATATAGTCTTCTCTTTCTTCATAATAACATATTACATAAAGGAAACTCGTTTAACATACGAGGGAGTGAGATGATAAAAGAAGTTACATGATGAGAATAAGAGAGGGGCACGACCCGCAGGTCGTATTTATAAAATCCAAAACAAAAAAATAAACTAAGGCCATAACTGATCACCACAAGAAAAATAATAAATAAAATTTATTATTATTAATTATAATCATGTTAATTAAATAAATTAAATTAAATTTTGGGCAAATGCATAACCTAAAGCACAAATTACATTAACGCAACCCTTGTGCCGTCATAGTGCTTATCACGATCGTCACACTTCAAGACCATGTGACAACCGTCACCCGTTGCCCATGACGATCGCCCCACTTAAGTCTGTGATGACTGTCACTTATTTTATGGCGACCGTCACACTTATATAATACGCGACTTCATTGACGACCTCATTGACGGTGCAACCCTTGTGTCGTCATGAACCCTAATGCAACAATTTCATACCATCAAAACACCATGATTAATAATTCAGTATGATTGATCCGTATGACATTGTTTCACCATACTAAAGTCAGATTTCGAAGCAAATAACCACAGACCGCTCAAACGAATGATAATCATTACGTGATTCGAACTGGCGAAATAAAATAGTATATTTAATTTACCATCTTTGCATCAAATTTAATCATATCACATTGTAACACCCCAAAATTTTCCCTCTTATTTATCACCGATTCCGAGTAGCTTATGCTTCATTTCCGTGTTATCTAGCATATTCGTCCATACATTGCATAATATATATATATATATATATATATATATATATATATATATATATATACAGAGAGAGAGAGAGAGAGAAAGAGAGAGAGAGAGAGAAAGAGAGAGAGAGAGAGAGAGAGCATCGTCAGTTAACACATAAGGCATGTGGTCGAGGTTTATTCAATGGTAAAATAAGTTATCGGAGCTCAAGGTCAAAACATGCTCATAACAGATGGTGGAGGTGTATTTTGAGGATTTCCCATCAAAAGGACGAAAAATTCAAATTTTGCTTCCGTTAACAGGTTAACACAATGGGTTAACCGGTTAACGCATGCGAATTTTGGAAAAAAAATTCAGATGTTAGCGCTTGCCTTGTTCCTCCACTTTTCCACTTTACATTTTCCTTGTATTTCCACCAAATTCTAGAATATTCCACACTCTTCCAAAGGAATATTCCCAGAATATGCCAAGGAATATTCCAAGAATATGCCAATGAAATATTCTAGGAATATTCCCAACTAACTTCAACTAACCCTTAGCTTAGGACTCAAGCCTAATGTCCCCACCTCATACCTAACCTAAACCTAACTCCAAAGCTAACCTCTATATAAACCTTGATCACCAAGCCAAAAAGAGATTAGACACATTTCACAAATTTCACCATTCTCAGTTCTCTCATTTTTCTCTCATTTCCCAAACTCACCAAAGTTTCAACATCATCAATATTCTTCAAGTTTTGCATTGAAACTTGAAGAATCAGAAGCTAAGCTCAACCATTTTCATCAATTCAGAGGATTATCAAAGAAGTTATTACGGTTGCATTATTTATTTCACCATTCGGAAGCGGTTTCAGATGATTCTCACCATACGCATTTATTTTGCACGTTCGCGGATCGAAGCTTCGGATCTCCGGTTTTCTTTACTTTCGCGTATTGCTCTACATTGTAATAATTGCCAAAGCAAGCCTCTGCTTTGTAGGTTGGTGAATCCGTAATCACTTCTCATTTTAATTTATTCCTCTTCATCTCGCTTCGCACATTCTTCGCGTTTTCTCGTTTTAATACTTTGATTGATTTGATCATTAGAAATTAGAGTCGTGATGTGATTGTGGTTCCAATTGGTGTTAGGTTGTTGCATTTAGGTGTCAATTTCGTGCTAATTTAGTAGTAGTTGAATTAGGAACCCGAGGAATAAGTTGGTAGATAAAAGTGTTTTTTTCAACATTTAAAACTAATTTTGGTTCAGTGTTAACCGATTAACCCATACCTTTAACCGGTTAACACAATTCAAAAATTGGAAAATTCTGTAGAATTTAGCAGCGTTAACTGGTTAACCCAAGCCGTTAACTGGTTAACACTGAGCATTTTCTGGACTTTTGTGAATTTTAGTGCAGGTTTGCATGCCACTCCATCTTTAATCATCATAGATCATTAGGTTAGGATTTTAAGGAGTTTTTAGAAGTTGTTTAGTCACAGGTACATATAGTTTCGACAGCTTTCGACGCACATTCCGTTTGGTTTCGATTCTTGGCACAATGGTTGAATTTGTGTTCATAACATGTTGTGAGTGTTGTTACCATGATTGAGCATCATTATTGGCATGTTAATGATCTTTTATAATTTTGTTTTGCACTGATTGCATGATTGGAGCATGTATCAGATGTTTACACGCATAATCAGAAGTGTTGCATATTGTTTAAAAACCACATAATTCACATAGTTTGTGTTCATTGTTGATTGTTTAAGTGTTGCATTACTTTGTTGATGATTCATATAAGGTTGTTACATTAAAATGCATGAGTATTGCATTTCATTGTTTGCATTAAAACTTCATTTTTTTACATTCGAAAAACAATTGAAAATCTGCCATGTTTCACTGCTGCATTTTGAAACAGAAGCTGTAAAAGACATGCTGCCTTATTCTGTCTTGGGTTTTTACACCTATTTTCATGATGTATGGTAGCTGTAATAGGATGTTTACATTGTTACTTGCATTTAGTGGCTAATTGTGTGCTAGAGAACTATAGTAGCTGCTGACTTTAGGCTTCGCTTAGCTTTTTAGTGTCCTTAGGCTTAAGATTGAGTCTAGTTTAGGTCATAATTGTGGTAGGACATGTTATGTACTTGATTACCTCTTTCTTTTTTATTCACTTTGGATTTTTTCTAACCTTTGTTTTGTAGGGGGTTATTGTAAGCCATGTGTGTGGGAGGGTATCCTACATACACATTTTTCCTTATCCTTTTATATTTCAACTTGTGTTTGTGATAAGCATTGGATGATTCTCCAATATTGCACTTTGTCCATTCCCTTTAAGGTTTGAACTCATCTTCAATGAAGTGAGTTACAACTCGCTTTCTTTTTCCTTTTAGGATTATAACACCTCACTAACTCTAAGACATCCCTTGAATAAATAACTTAGGGTGAGTCTTAGTTTCCCCTAGTTTTTGTCCTTTCTCGACTTGAGTCTTCTTTCTCATCTCAAAAATAAAAATAAAATACCTAATAAAGGTCGAGCTTTCTCGTGCGCCAGGAGATTTTATCATGGGGTATTTGCACGTATTCTATCTCGGGATGAGGTGTAGGATATCTATCATGATGAACAAGTCTTAGCATGAGGATGTCTCACAAACACCAAAATCAAAAACACTTCTTCTAAAAGATAGTACACAAACAACAAACGTTTTTCCTGCGGGAATTCTCTTCTCATCTCATTCACTCATAACGAAGAGAACTTGCTTTAACTTGTCTCTTTGCAAGACGGTAAACACACTCATACCAGGCGGGTCTGCAACACCTGAGCCTGGACATAAACAGTTCAATCATAAAAAACACAAACAAATTTCCTCCCTAGTTAGGCGAACTACATTGACTCTGATTCTCATTTCCCATGAGATATGTAGGCAGTGGGGGTAGGGCCCATTCGAGCATGTTCTTTATTTTTCCTACATTTTTACCGTACCTTTTCGATCTCCTTTTCCAGTTCCCTTTCTCATTCCAGTTCCAGTAGCGGTTTTTATTCAGCAGCAATTTTATTCCTTACCCTTTGAAACAGACAAACAAGCGTGGATCCCGTCGGGTACGACAGATGATCTGGGGTGCTAATACCTTCCCAGTTTGTAACCAACTCCCGAATCCATTTCTTTGGTTTGCAGGACCTTGTCCTTTCCTTTTCCTTCGGTTTGTGCAGCATTACCTTTCCCATTCATTCGGGATAAAAATTTCTGGATGGCGACTCTACCTTTTTCGTGCCACTTTTGCGTTTGTACTAGGATGAAAATCCTAGGAGCGACAGTTGGCAACTCTGCTGGGGACCAAACCCAGAATCTCTGGTTTCCCCTTTGAGAGTCAATCCTAGCGCTTGTTTGTTTTTATTTCCATGGGTGTTTAGCTGTTTGCTGTTGCATGCTTTAGTTAGCTTTATTGCTTTATTTACAGTTTTATTTATCGCTTTCAGTATTTTCCATGCATCATATATATAATGGACTGTCTGGTTGTACTGGTTTTCTTTGGCGGGATGGGATTTCTGTGAGATGGGCCCAATACCAAGGCTCGAGTGAACCCTAGACTTTAGCGTAGACAGATATTGTACTTCCATGGTGTCTCACCATGATGAGTGGCGGTGTGTTCCACACCCAGAGTTCGACCGTCTTGGAACTATTATGTGTGGGGACTTCCTCCACTTCAAGATACTACCCTGATAGTTATGTGCATCTGGGGACTAATCATTGAGAACCTTAGTGGAAACAACCCTCTCCAGTGATGACAGTGGCAGACCATATTTGTTGGCAAACCCACTCGCATCCGAGGGCCCACTGGGAACTCACATACGATGGCCTGGTTCTCTCATAGGGACTCAATTAAAGCAAATTGTTTGTATGACGATAGTATTGTATCCCAAGGGCTGAATGTATTATTGTTTCTCAAGTTAGTGCTTGAAACTGGTAACTTATGAGCGATGCTTGTTTTTCCCAGACTTGACTGAGACCTCCCTGAGTAGTACATAACGCTAAACTGATTCCCTAATATGGTTATTACGCCCTTTCTCTGAGATAGTGAACGTATTATTACTATTCGGCTTTGAGAGTCTGTGATGTTGACCCGAGGTAGCACACCCGTGAGATTGAGAGGGGTTTGCAGGTTTGCAGGAGCCTTAAACTTTCAACATAGCCGCTTTTCGAGTGTTACTTTGTGATATGATCCAGTTCTATATGGTCTTTGGTTGTGAATTCTGGAATTTCTGCACAGAGATAATGTTATTATGACTCTTCATCGACACTTGGTTATCTGGTCAATACCAACTTCAGCCCATTGATCACATGCCAGTTGTATACATGACATCATATCATTTTAGCATACATGTTCGGTTATTTCTGAGGATCCCATATCTGAATTAAGCCGTAAGATTTTTTCTGTATTAAAACTTGAATCAAAGCAGATAGATCCCTCGGAAATAACCGAACATGGCATTTGCATAAAACTTGCATTTATGAAAGCTATTCAGAGACAGATTCTTATCCTAAGTTGGTTTCTCTTCAGAATGGCCAACTTGAATCACGATTATCAGGGTATGGGCATGGAACAACTCCGAACAGAGGTGACTGAGATGAAGGCCCAGTTGGGGAACTTTACGGTGGAAATCCGAGCGTTGTCCCAGGCTCAAAAACTGTTGAGGTAAGAGGTCAACCGGATGAAGACTCAAATGGGCCGAATTACATAAATGTTGGAAGCTATATTGAAAAAGGAAAACAATCAGTTGTCTGCTTCTACAACCGAAGTTCTGACTCCTCCCACTTTTTTAGGACCTTTGATGGAACATGGATTACCTTCCGAATTTCCTTTGTTGTCAGAGCTTTCTCATCAGTCACCATCTCTTGAGGAGTGCAAGACAACAATGTCTGAGAGGAAGTTTGATCCGATCCCGATGCCATAAGCGCACTTGCTCCAACTTCTACTTGAATTAAAGTTGATTAAGTTGATTGATATGGAACCTCAGCACGCCAGGTACCCTATGGGTTCTAATGTCAGTGCTAGGTGTGGATTCTATTCAGGAGCATTTAGCCACAATATGGAAAACTGTAAGATGCTCAAGCATAAGATCCGAGAACTCGTTGATTTAGGGGCAATCGGATTTGCACATGTTTAGGAAGCCAAGCAAAAGGATGCTCCTCCACCTGCTGCAAAGGAGCTGGGTATTCCTCCCCTCGCTCAAGGATCTTCCTTACGGCATAAGCCTTGGGTTCTGAAACTACCATATCAACAGATTACAACGAGGACTCCCTCAGTTGTACTACCTCACCATCAGAAGCGAGAAAGGGGTTTTGATTTTTTACCAATGTCTCGTACTGATCTACTTCAACGCTTGCTTCATTTGAAATTGATTGAGCTTCGCAAGTTGTCGCCACCACCTGCTATGCTTTCAAATGAATAGGGAGCTAACGCTCGCTGCAATTTTCATTATGGGGCACCAGGTCATGACATTGAAGGGTGTAAAGCTTTCCAGCACCAGGTGCAAGACTTAATCGACTCCGGAGTAATCAAGTTTGGACCAACTAATGTGCAGGTAGTTGGTAACCCTACTGTAATGACCGTTAAAGAAGTGGATATTCCTTCCTTTTCTCCGGGACTTACCCCAGGTCATGAGCGTGCTCCTCCGCTTTGGTTTTCAAATTCATCACATCAACAGTCTTTGTCAAATACAGGAAGAAAGGTATAAGGGAAGTCTGGGTGCCCTAATCAACATTATCAGCATAATCGTCAACAACAGAAATAAGGGCCTAAGAAACCCAAAAGAGTGCTTGCTCAAGTTCTAGTTACTCGAAGCCAACTTCTTGCTCTCCTTCTTCAGATCTCTTTGATCAAGTTGGGCCATGTTATGTCAGTATTGTATCCTTTTCCTCCAGACTATGACATGACTGCCAGATGTGAGTTCCACTCAGGAATATTTGGACATACAATTGATAATTGTAGGGAGTTCGAACATAGGGTGCAAGGTTTGATTGGTGCAATGGTCGTTACACCATATGGTTTGCCTTTAAGCTGAAATCTTCGAATTAATCACCCAGTTTACAAGGGAATCTTCATAAGCAATAAAGTCAGAAGTATTCCAATACTCTCAGTAATGGCAATTGTTTGTTTTTCTTCAATACATTTTCATCCCTAGTGAGGGGAACTACGTCACTCTGATTCTTCATTGGTCTTGGGTCAATTAAGATATGTAGGCAGGAGATCGTCAGATATTTGCGAGCAACCTTATAGGGCAACTTTGTTCCTCAACTCTATTCTTTCAGACGTCTCATGTCAGTATTCAACATCAGAGTTTTAAGATCAGAATAACTGGAAGAGGAGGTATGGTTGCCATGCTGGGTATATGACCATTCAATTGAAGATTGCAAGTCCATGGAAAAGCTACCAATCACTGAAAGTATCCAAGACTGATAAGTCCAGACGGAGTCAAGTCTCCTCAATAATGGCAATGTTCAGTTTCTTTACTGCATTTTCGTTTGTAGTTTCTTCTGTTTATTTAAACATCTGTATGCATGCATGAAACTTGTTCATTTTTGAATGATAATCATAGTAAAACACACATGTTTTTCTTGAAGTAATCCATTCGTATTTACTCACGATTTTGTGTATGTGCATCGCAATACGTCTATTGTGCTTAAACTCTTGAAGGAGGATGACGAAATGAAAATGCAAAAATCTCTAATTGTGTGTTTTGAAAAAGACCATGTTGACGATGTACATGCATTGTTTCAAATCCTAAACACCGGAGATATAAGGGAGATAGACCCTTGCCAACCCATTTGAGCCTTGAAGTAGGAGTTTCTTTTCACGAAAGAACCCTTGCATTTAACCCAAGGGAAGGGTAGGTGTCAGCTAGTTGGATTGAGCATTGAGACTTTCATAAAGGAGCGTATCTGATGACCCATTACCTTTCGTCATACCAAACCAAGAGGTTCAAAGACCAGAAACCACAATGGTTATCCAAGTCAGAAGGCCCAAAGGCCGAAAACCACAATGGTTATCCCTCATCAACTGAAAAGTGAGACAGTCACGACCCTTTCAAAGTAATCAAGACAACCCGTGTCACACGATTTGTTAAAAAAAAGACAATCGAAAGAAAAAAAGAAATGAGAAAGCCCGCCAAGTCGAAACTTGAAAACAAGTGACTTAGGCAAAAATTAGGGCATCCCGCTGGACTTCGCAATCAAAGATTCACAAGAATTAGTTCAGGATAAAGTTAGGGATAAGCAAAAGAACGCAAAAGCGAAAGACAAGGATGATTACGCAAGAAAGATCCTTAAACAATAACAAAGTCGTGTGGCACATACACAAAAGACAAAGGGGTGGCTGACTCCAAACGAAAACATGATTGGTGCTTGAGCCGTTAGCATCATTGGTTACCCAACCAACACGAAACCCTTATGAAAGGTGAGCGCATGTGAAAGCTAGCTGAACATAGGAATGGAGGACATCACGAAGAGGGGTGGGCACAAATAAACTTAGAGCCTATATCTTTTGTTTTTATAACCGTGAACCAGGCCATGCTACAATCCTCAAAAGTCCTAACTAAAATAGGGTTATTTCGAGAGCGTACTACCACGAGACCGCGTTCCTGACTCCTAGTAGTCGCTCTAAAAGATCTTTGTTGGTATTGCATGTACATGCTTTCTTTTATTAAAAGAAAAAGAAAAATCAATGTCGTATTTTAACTAGTGATTCGCTCATAAAGGTTTGCGACATCTTTGTCAATAAAACTTCGAGATTAACATGTGTGTTGCATTAGAATTTTCATTCTTAGAATAAACATTTTCTTCTTGCATACATTTGTTTGACATCAAAGAAGTTCACGTATGGAATCGCAATCCAGAAGCTTAATCTTTCCAAGATTGAGAAGTCTGAAACTTCCGAAGGACAGTCATGTAGAGATTCACTTTTCCAAGAAACTCCATTGAGTAGGGGCTTTCCCCAACCAGTTGTGGTAAGAGTCAACTAATCCGAGGCAGTTATGTCGAGTAATCTCCTCAAATTTTAGCCGAACTGGGGCAATCACTTTGAGATTCAAATCTCTCCAAGAGCATTTAGTCTGGGTGTTCACTCAAAGATCAATCTGTCAAGGGCAATTACTCAAAGGCTCATATCGGGGCAGGCCACCCTAAGAGCACTAAAAGTCACTCTTTCTCGAAGAAGGACGATCAGAAGCCACTTATCCAGAGTTCAAAATATTGGGGCAAAATATCTCACAGAGATATGAGGTTTTTTTCGAGAGTCTTCATAAGGCAAGTAGTTTCATAGACCGCTCATCCTGGGGAAATTATTTCGAGATCCGACAAATCTCTACAAGAGTTTGAAGACACTAAAGTGCTTTGGATGCCAAGTTTCATGTAAAATCCTCTTGAGATGGTCTCCTCGTAAACAATATAAAAGGGTTGAAAGAGAAGAATCATTTTTCAGCATAGAGCATTGTGGGGATATTTTCCCCAATCATAGTTTCTACAGATTTTAGCGCTTTTCAGAGAAAGATGCTAAAGGGTGGTATTCCCCAAGAAGAAAGTATTCCCACCAAGAGGTGCTTTCTATCTCTTCTCCAACCAAGTCGAAAGATTGTCGTTTCCCCGCAGAATGTCATGATTGGGATGTTCTCCCATTATGGAAATATTCCCTTGTGAAGTTGTCAATTTATTTTTGGAAAGAGGGAACAAGTCGAAGCAGGCAAATTTGTTAACAGTTTTCTCAGCGGACTGTTATCCTCTTACGAATTTCTGAGATCGCTTCAGCGATCATTCATTCCTTAACAAGAGTCAGATTTGTCAGGATGTTAGTTAGGACGTCCTCATTCCCAGCGAAGTTTCATAACTAAAATCCTCCCATGCAGAGTCATTACTCTCTTCTCAAACCCAGCCTCAATGGGTTAATTTCAATGTCCAATCTCAATGGATCGATTTTAGAGTGCTTATCTATTTTGATAGATTGGACGTCTTTCCCTTGGAAAGGATCTTATAGTGTGTTCCTTAGACGCAGGGTTCTGACAGGGTACTTCACTGTTTATCCTACGCACAGGATATTTAAAGAGGATTTCATGGCACATGTCTCAGATGCAGGGTCCCGTGCATGTCCTTCCCATAGATTAAGTGCACATTTTCAGCGTTCCTCAGACGCAAGATTCAGTCTCAGTGAATCATGTTCTTTTTAGTGTACCTCAGACGCAAGATTCAGTCTCAGTAAATCATGTCTTTTTAGCGTTCCTCAGATGCAAGATTGAGGCTTAGTGAATCGTGTACTTTGCTCAAGCATGTGGTTACCTAGTTTCGTACAAAATACATATCGTCGTTTTTGCCATTGCATCATCTTTTTCTCCAAGAAGATTTCCTTTTGGTTGGGTTTATATCACTCAACAAGTCTCATCAAGGAGCACATTCCTCAGCAAGCTTCGGTAAGCAAAATTCATCAGCAAGTCTCATCAAACTATCTTTTCTCCAACAGGGCAAAAAGAAAAGGGTTGGTATTCCTTTGGACGATGGTATCATTGTTAAGAGAGGATTTATATCTCTCATCCCCAGCATGGGACGCTCTATATCTCATCCCCAGCATGAGACACTAACATCCCTTATTCCCATCAAGAGATGCCTTCAGCAGGAAACAAACTCATCGATGTTCTCTATCATCCCCATTGGAGTCGAAGATGGGAACCTTCCCTAGCTAAGTCAGAGCGAGGGGGTAGAACAAGTGATAGTCCCCAAGAGGATCTAATGCCCTTACAGTGACGTATTCCCAACAGGCAGCTGAATGAATCGCTTCCCTAGGATCAGAGTCGTGGGAACTTTCCCCAGTAGAGTTGGAATTTGAAATTTTCCTTAGCATAACAACAGAAGGTTAACAATGTTCTCCCCAAGCAGAGAGTTTTCCTTCAACGAATGAGTATCCCCCACCAGAGTCTTCTTATCCCTAGCAGTATGTGAAGATTCATTATTCCCAAGCAGTGGTAAAGAGGTTGAGAAGTTAAATGGTTTTCCTTCTTATACCGTATTGTTTGCAGTCTTCCCCGGTGAAATCGCCAAGCAAAGTCTAATTTTCATTGGCATTTATTTCCCCAGACAAAAGACTGTGTACTTGAAGAATTCCCCAACAGAATTTTCCCTCAGTAAAATATAAATAAATTCTCAGCAGAGTATCATCATACTCTTTCCTCACCCAAGCCATAAGGCTATCACTCCACCAACGGAGTTCTGCAGGGGGCATACCTTCCAATCAGGTTCATGTCAGTTAAGACTTTCCCCAACAGGGTTGTTGCACTATCTTAAAGTCCAATTTATTTTTGGAAAAGGTGGAAGTTCAAAGCCAATATCATTAACAATATCCCCTGCAGAGTTTCTCTTCCCTAGGGATTCACCGAATCAATGCAGTAATTATTTCTTCCCCAGTAGGTGGTGGGAGAGACCTATAGCCTCCTCGTCAGGAGATCCCTATGCATTTGCATTTAGTAATCATCATTATATTTACATCCTCTAAAGCGTAGCATTTCCATCATTATGAAGCTTTACGCAATGGAAAAATCCAAACATATGCATGCGAAGCATAAGCTAGCTTTGGTATCTTGAAGCAAAATCCCGAAGTGTTATTTCTTCAATCATACCTAAGGTGTCCCCGAAAATAATACTTGTAATTCCCAACCAAATTGTCATCTCAGTACGATGGTCTCGTTTCTGTTGAGTTGTCATCTAAGTACGATTAGCTTGTTCCTTTCGATTTTGTCTGAGGTCAGTTTCGTATTTTGAGTTATCATCTGAGGAAGGTTTTCTCTTGTGATCCCATTTGAGGATGGTTTTGTGTTAGATTTGTGGATCTTTTATGAGTTGTCATTCGAGGATGACATTCTCTTCTTCAAGTCCTTTTGAGGTTTGTCTTGTTGTTTTGGATATCATTCGAGGATGGTAGACCATTTTGATCATATTGATTGAGGTTAGTATGTCTCTTTCGCAAAGTCCTGCTGAGGTTAGTCTTTGTGTTTCTGGTTATTGGCTAAGGCCGGTATACCATTTCGATCCCATTCGAGGATGGTTTTGCGTCAGATCCGAGGATCTTATTGTGAGTTTCCATTCGAGGATGACATTCTTTTCTTCGAGTCCTTTTGAGGTTGGTCTTACTGTTATGGTTATCATTTGAGGATGGTAAAACCATTTTGAGCTTATTGATCGAGGTCAATATGTCCCTTTTGCAGGGTCTTTCCGAGGTTAGTCTTTGTGTTTTTGGTTATTGACCGAGGTCGATATACCATTTTGATCCCATTCGAGGATGGTTTCGTGTTAGATCCGAGGATCCTATTTTGAGTTGTCATTTGAGGATGACATTCTCTTTTTCCTCAAGTCCTTCTGAGGTTGGTCTTGATGTCATGGTTATCATTTGAGGATGGTAAAACCATTTTGAGTATTGATTAAGGTCAATATATTCCCCTTTATAGATTCTTTCCGAGGTTAGTCTTTGTGTTCCTGTTTATCGATCGAGGTCGATATACCTTTCTGATTCCATTCAAGGATGGTTTTATAGCAGATCTGAGGATCTTATTGTGAGTTGTCGTTTGAGGACGACGTTCATTTCTTGAAGTCCTTTAGAGTTTGGTCTTGTTTGTCGTATTTATCATTTGAGGAAGATAGGTTATGTTAGATTATCATTTGAGGATAGTATTCTTTTCCAATCGTCTGAGGTTGGTTTGCCCGCTTCGCAGTCCCTTGGTGGTGGATGGCGTTCATCAACCTGTTTGCTCACCCCACAGAGTACAAATTTTCCAGTTTATTCGGATATTCAATCCCTCCATACCATGAATGTCTGGAATTCATTGCTATCACCCATTTAGGTCTACAATGATTTAATAGGGGCAACTGTAACACCCCAAAATTTTCCCTCTTATTTATCACCGATTTCGAGTAGCTTATTCTTCGTTTCCGTGTCATCTGGCATATTCATCCATACATTGCATAAATAAATTTATATATATATATATATATATATATATATATATATATATATATATATATAGAGAGAGAGAGAGAGAGAGAGAGAGAGGTGTATTTTGAGGATTTCCCACCAAAAGAAGGGAAAATTCAAATTTTTCTTCATTTAACCAGTTAACACAATGGGTTAACCGATTAATGCATGCGAATTTTGGAAAAAAATTCAGATGCTAGCTTGCCTTGTTCCTCCACTTTTCCACTTTACATTTGCCTTGCATTTCCACCAAATTCTAGAATATTACACACTCTTCCAAAGGAATATTCCCAGAATATGCCTAGGAATATTCCAAGAATATGCTAATGGAATATTCTAAGAATATTCCCAACTAACTTCAACCAACCCTTAGCTTAGGACCCAAGCCTAATGTCCCCACCTCATACCTAACCTAAACCTAACTCCAAAGCTAACCTCTATATAAACCTTGATCACCAAGCCAAAAAAGGGATTAGCCACATTACACACATTTCACCATTCTCACAATCTCAATTCTCTCATTTCTCTCCATTTTCCAAACTCACACCAAAGCTTCATCATCATCAAGATTCTTCAAGTTTTGCATTGAAACTTGAAGAATCGGAAGCTAAGTCTCCACCATTTTCATCACATAGTTTGCATTCATTGTTGATTGTTCAAGTGTTGCATTCCTTTGTTTATGATTCATTTCAGGTTGTTGCATTAAAATGCATGAGTATTGCATTTCGTTGTTTGCATTAAAACTTCATTTTTTGCATTCGAAAAACAATTGAAAATTTGCCATGTTTCACAGCTGCATTTTGAAATAGAAGTTGTAAAAGACATGCTGCATTATTCTATCTTGGGTTTTTACACCTATTTTCATGTTGTTTGGTAGCTGTAATAGGTTGTTTACATTGTTACTTGCATTTAGTGGTTGATTGTGTGCTAGAGAGCTGTAGTAGTTGCTGACTTTCGGCTTCACTTAGCTTTTTAGTGTCCTTAGGCTTAAGATTGAGTCTAGTTTAGGTCATAACTGTGGTAGGACATGTTTGGTACTTGATTACCTCTGTTCCTTTTTATTCACTTTGTATTTTTGCTAACCTTTGTTTTGTAGGGGGTTATTGCAAGCCATATGTGTGGGAGGGTATCCTACATACACCTTTTTCCTTATCCTTTTACATTTCAACTTGTGTTTGTGATAAACATTGGATGCTTTTTTGACATTGCACTTTTTTCATCCCCTTTGAGGTTTGAACTCATCTTCAATTCATTGAAGTGAGTTACAACTCGCTTTCCTTTTCCTTTTAGGATTAGAAAACCTCACTAACTCTAGGACATCCCTTGAAAAAACAACTTAGGGTAAGTCTTAGTTTCCCCTAGTTTTTATCCTTTCTCGACTTGAGTCTTATTTATCATCTCAAAAATAAAAATAAAATACCTAATAAAGGTCGAGCTTTCTTGTGCGCCAGGAGAATTTATCATGGGGTATTTGCACGCATTCCATCTCGGGATGAGGTGTAAGATATATATCATGATGAACAAGTCTTAGCATGAGTATGTCTCACAATCACCAAAATCAAAAACACTTCTTCTAAAAGGCAATAAACAAATAACAAATGTCTTTCCTGCAGGAATTCTCTTCTCATCTCATTCACTCATAACGAGAGAACTCGCTTCAACTTGTCTCTTTGCAAGACGGTAAACGCACTCGTACTAAATGGGCCTGCAACACTTGAGCATAAACATAAGCAGTTCAATCATAAAAAACACAAACAAATTTCCTCCCTATTTAAGCGAACTACGTCGACTCTAATTCTCATTTCCCATGAGATATGTAGGCAGTGGGGTACGACCCATTCGAGCATACTTTTTATTTTCCCTACATTTTTCCCGTACCTTTTCGATCTCTTTTTCCAGTTCCCTTTCTCATTCCAGTTCCAATAACAGGTTTTATTCAGCAGCAGTTTTATTCCTTACCCTTTGAAATAGACAAACAAACGTGGATCTCGTCGGGTACGGCGGACGATCTGGGGTGCTAATACCTTCCCAGTTCATAACTGACTCCCAAACCCAGTTCTTTGGTTCGCAAGACCTTGTCCTTTCCTATTCCTTCGGTTTGTGCAACATTACCTTTCCCATTCATTCGGGATAAAAATACCTAGCTGGCGACTCTACCTTTTCCGCGCCACTTTCACGTTTGCACTAGGATGAAAATCCTGGGAGCGACACACATATGAATTAGATCGATCACATATGTGTAACTTATGGACGATTGACATATCGCTGCTTCACCATACTATTGTCGGATTCCGAAGCATAGTCAATATCAACCATCCAAACCGTACACAATCTGATGCCACAAAATTCAATATCCAGATTTAATTTAATTTTTGTTTACGTGTTTTAATCCAATTAAAACAAAATAACAAAAAATAAACAATTACTAGACTCATAGTTTCGTAAGTGACTTTGATACCACTGAAGGGAAATTACCGATATAAACGCAGTGGAAAACAAAAATTTCCCTTTAGAGATCCTTACGAAAGGTCATGATCTGTGATAGACAAGTTACCTTTTGTGGCGATGAAACCTTTGAATCTGAATCGATGGATGATCACGAGCGTTGTACGATGAACAACACCACTACTCAATCCACACGAATAGCTTCCTTAAGTCACAATGCTAGCTGATTATATTGAAGGTTTAAAGTGAGAGAGAGGAAAAATAAAATATGGCCAGGGTTTCAAAAACAATAACAATTAAGCTTATGCACAAAGGTTCTATTTATAAAACTACTTGTGTGGGCTTTAAGCTAAAAGCCCAACTCAATAATAATATTATTATATTATTATAATAAACACAATTTTATTATTATTACATTTTATAACTATTATAAAATTAATAATAACTATTATTATATCATATGTTAATTAACTACATGGTACCTTACCATATTTCGTATTCCATTCCAATGCACCGTACCTTACAGTGTACCTTATTTATTCTACTCATTCTCTAACTGTCCTTATGTGTGTAACCCTATAGGATTTCACGATGTTGGAAATTATATTAAATCATATATTTAACATAATAAACAGTGAGCGGTATCTAGCAACACATCAGTGCTACCCAAGTCACAAAATTTTCATGTGATTTGACAAAACCTTTTGTGATAGTATTTGTGTGTACAATTACCCTTTTTCTCTTATGTCTATATTGAACACAAGGAATATACTGTGTCATCCTTGTCCAGTTTAATATTGGTCCCTTAGACATTTATCATGTTATGCAGGATGGGCAAATTCCATCCAGGCTACTCGTGTCTCTCAGCATGCTTTGTGAAGTACCCATCAACTGTCTTTATAATCATCCAGTTACAGACAATGTTTAATCAACAATAAAGCACTTGACTCCACATCTAAGGTCCAGAGTAGTTTTAGGTCGAAGGGTGGTATACACCACTATCACCATAAGAGTAACTTATGACACTTTGTATAACATTCTATGTAGTACTCTCATAGTGGATCAATCCAGTATAAATATTACTCATAATATTCATATCTATGTCAAAACTTGATAAATCCTTATCCATGATCTATGAGATGTGATCATGAGTCTATCTACATAATATTCTTAATGCTTTAAGGCTATCCCATTTCACATTAAAGCTTGACTATGGATACTTTAAGAATAGTATCCTTATGTTTAATGAAATATCATGATTTAAGTCACACTTAATATTTCATTAAACGAACTATCTATTCTAGGGTCTTTATCATTTTGGAAAAACAAACATAATAAAGAAATGTCTTTTATTATTAATAAATAATTCGATACAAGTACCAAAAGTATTAGCCCCTAGGGCTTACACCAACAAAACATTCCCATCCTATCTACATATAGTCAATACTAGCACCTATGCCTAGAGCAATCATGGTAGGTCCATGGGCAAATTTTGGGAGGGTCATAGGTCTTTGAGCTAAAATTCATAACGGTGCCTCTGAGCACTGTCACTGAAATCCACAATCATGTTGCCATTCATTGCTAAAGGTATTATGCATAATGAAATCAGAGAAGAGGGTAGAAGGTAGAAATACTTAAAAAATCCTGGATACACACATTAAAACAAATCAACACAGAAATCAGTGAATTTACTGCATTTGAAAATGAAATTTGAAAAAAAAACAAAAACAAAAACTCAATTGAAATAAAAGATTAAAACAAAACAAAAACAAAAACAAAATCGTGGGTTGCCTCCCACGCAACACTTCATTTTATGTTGAGGCTCGACACAACTTTTACGGAAGTTCAGTTTAACTGAAGGCAATTCTGCCAGTTTTAGACCTGTTGAAAATTCTTTATTTTCTATGCAATAATAATGTTTTAGACGCTGACCATTTACTACAAATGGTGCACTAAACTTACCCTTAATTTCAATTTCACCACTTACTAAAACTTTTGTCACTTCGAAAGGACCGAACCGTCTAGATCTTAATTTTCCAGGAAACAACCTAAGTCTTGAATTGAATAGGAGTATAATGTCTCCCACGCTAAATTCTTCTCTAGATATACATTTATCGTGCCATCTCTTGGTCCTTTCCTTGTATATGCGGGCATTTTTGTAAGCGTCTAGGCTCAGCTCTTCTAATTCATGCAAGTATAAGATATGTTTTTCACCTGCGTCAGTATAGTTAAAGTTAAGGGTTTTAATCGCCCAATAGGCTTTGTGCTCTATTTCTACTGGCAGGTGGCAAGATTTTCCGTAGACTAATTTGAATGGAGTGGTTTTGATGGGTGTCTTAAAAGCTATTCTATAAGTCCATAAAGCTTCATGTAACTTGGTTGACCAATCTTTCCTAGATGCAACGACAGTCTTTTCTAAGATTTGTTTTGTCTTTCTGTTCGAAACTTCAACTTGTCCACTAGTTTGTGGATGATAAGGTGTTGTTACATAGTGTCTTACTCCATATTTTAATAAGAGTTTTTCGAATATTTTAGATAAGAAGTGGGAGCCTCCATCACTTATGACGAGTATTGGCACACCAAATATAGGGAAAATAATATTCTTAAAGAGCTTTATGACTACTTGTGTGTCATTTGTCGGAGAAGGTATAACTTCAACTCATTTTGAAACATAATCGACAACAACGAGTATGTACTTATTTCTAAAAGAAGACGGGAATGGTCCCATGAAGTCCATCCCCAAAACATCGAAGACTTATACTTCCAAAATGCTTTTTTGGGGCATCTCATCGCGCCTCGAGATGTTTCCAGTGCGTTGGCACAAGTCGTAGTTTAGTATAGCGACATAGACATTTTTCCAAAGAGTGGGCCAAAAGAGACCAGATTGCAAAATATTTGTACAAGTCTTTGAGGTGCTTGCGTGTCCACCATATAGAGCAGAGTGACAATGGGAGATAATGTTTTCTATTTCTTTTTCTGGGACACATCAATGGAAGATATTGTCGGTTCCTCGCTTAAAAAGCAAAGGTTCATCCCAGTAGTAATGTTTTAGATCATAGAAGAATTTCTTCTTTTGTTGGTATGTGAGATCAGGTGGAAGCACTCCAGCAGCTAAATAGTTGACTATGTCAGCATACCATGGCATAATAGTTTGTGTATAAATCTCTTCCAATGTTTCCTCTTGATTTTGTTCGTCTAGAGTCAAAGAGGATATTTCACTTTCTATTTGGGCTATAAGACGTTCGTTAGGGAAATCGTCATTGATAGGCATTTGGTATGGTTTAATACCTTCCATTCGTGATAAGTGATCTGCTACTATGTTGTCAGTTTCTTTCTTATCTTTGATCTCTAAGTCGAATTCTTGTAGTAATAAGATCCATCTAAGTAGTCTAGGTTTCACATCCTTTTTGCTTAAAAGATATCTAATAGCAACGTGATTGGTCTAGATGATTATTTTAGCTCCTACCAGGTAGGAACAAAATTTTTCAAGCGCGAACACGACGACTAAGAGTTCTTTTTCTGCAATGGCGTAGTTCATTTGAGTAGGGTCTAAATTCTACTGGCGTAGTAAATTGCGTGAAGCTTCTTATCCTTCTACTGTCCTAGGACCGCGCCTACAACGTAATTACTCGCATCACACATGATCTTAAACAGTAGTGTCCAATCAAGTGGTTGCATGATGGGTGCGGTGATAAGGGTTGTTTTGATTTTTTGAGTTCTTTTAGACAGTCTTCTTCGAAGATAAACTCGACGTCTTTCATTAGTAGACCGGCCAGCGACTTAGTGATCTTTGAAAAGTCCTTAATGAATTGTTGGTAAAAACCGTCATGTCCTAAGAAACTTCATATTTATTTTACGATCTTTGACGGTTGAAGGTCTTTTATTACTTCTATTTTTGCTTTATCTAACTCGATCCCTTTATTGGAAATCACATGTCCTAGCACGATTCCTTGTCTGACCATGAAATGAAATTTTTTCCAATTAAGTACAAGGTTCACTTTAACACATATTTCTAGTACCATCTCTAGGTTTGACATGCATCATTCAAAGCTTTGTCTGAAAACAGAAAAGTCGTCCATAAAGACTTCCATGATATGTCGTCTATAAAGTCAACAAAGATTGCCATCATACACCGTTGAAATGTCGCGGGAGCTTACACAAGCCAAACAACATTCGTTGGTAGGAAAATGTTCTGTAGGGACATGTGAACATGGTATTTACTTGGTCATCAGGATGAATAGAAATTTGGAAAAAATCTCAAATAACCATAAAGGTAACAAAAATAAGAGTGTTTCGCTAATCTTTCTAACATTTGATCAATGAAAGGTAAATGGAAATGATCTTTCCGGGTAGCTTTGTTCAATTTTCGATAATCGATGCACATTCTACTTCCAGTTACTACTCTATATATTATGGACTCAACTTTTGAGTTCTTAATAACTGTAATGTCTCCCTTCTTCGGTATGACATGCACTGGGCTAACCCATTGACTGTCGGAGATTGGATATATGATTCTAGCATCTAGTAACTTCTTTACTTCATCCTTGACTATAATACTTAGAATCGGGTTGATCATTCTCTAGTGTTCTCTAGAGGTTTTACAGTATTCCTCTAGCATAATACGATGCATGCAGATTGAAGGACTTATTCCTTTTAGGTTAGATATGTTGTAGCCTAACACAGTAGGATATTTTCTTAAAACGTCTAATAATTTTTCAGTTTCGAGTTGTCCTATGTCTGCCTTCACTATAACTGGTCTTTTAAGTTCTGAGTCTAGGAATTCGTATCTCAGGTTATTGGGTAGTACTTTGAGTTCCAGGGCTGGTTTCTTTGGGCAAGGCATATGGTTTAGTGTAAGAGCTAAGCATTCACTTAAACTTTCGTTTTGATAAGGTTCTCTCCAATTGTCATCTTCTAAGATCGGAGGGGTTTAAATTTTCATTATATCAGAGTAGGTAGTCTGTTCTTTCTCCATTTCTCTCCTGCATTATTCAATAACATCTATAAAATAACATACGTCGTTTATGGCTGGTGCATGTAGGAATTGGGTTAAGATGAATTCTACTTTCTCTTCCCCTACTTCGAATGTCAGCCTACCTTTCTTCACATCAATGATAGCTCCGACGGTAGCTAATAATGGTCTTCCGAGTATGATAGTGGTCATAGCATCTTCTTTGATATCCATGATTGTGAAATCATTTGTGATATAAAATTGACCTATTCGTACAAGGACATTCTCTAAAATACCAACAAGAAATTTGACTGAGCGGCCGGCTAATTGAATTGACATCTTGGTCGGTCTTAGTTGTCCCATATAGAGTTTTTTGCATATTGATAAGGGCATTACACTTATACCGACTCCTAAACCGCATAGAGCTTTGTCTATGACGAACTTTCCGATTACACAGGGAATAAAGAAACTTCCTAGATCCTTCCGCTTATGGGGCATATTGTTTTGAATTATGGCGCTACACTCAGTAGTAAGTGTAATTGTTTCATTCTCCTCAATCTTCTTATTGGATAGGATTTATTTTAGAAATTTGGCATACGAGGGCATCTGAGTAATGACTTCTGTGAAAGGTATCATAATGTTTAACTACTTCAGAAGCTCTACAAGTTTCTTGAATTGTCCCATAGTTTTAGAGTTAGTTAATCGTCGGGGATATAAAATGAGTGGTTTATACGGTGGCGAAGGCACATAAGGTTTTTCCTTTTCTTTGTCCTCTTATTCGTTGTCTTCTTTTTTCCGTGGTTGATCTTTCTTCTCAGTTGGTTTATCATATTTTTGGTACATGGTTGGATTTCTGATTCTATGATCGGTAGGCCCGTCTAACTCTTTTCCACTTCTCAGTATAACTGCGTTTGCATGTCCTTTAGGGTTTAATCGTGGCTGTCCAAGAAACGTGTCAGGTGGGGCTGCAATAGATGCTTGTTGTTGTGCTACTTGAGAAATATATGTTTCTAGCATTTTGTAATGGGTAACTAGAGCGTCTACCTTGGTTACTAACTGCTTGATCTGCTCACTAGTGTGGATGTTTTGGTTTAGGAATTCTTTGTTTGTTTGAGTCTGTGTGACTATGAAGTTTTCCATCATCAGTTCAAGGTTAGATTTCCTAGGAGCGTTTGTAGCAGGTGCAATAACTTTTTGATATCATGGTGGTATATAAGGTTCCTGGTTACGCGCATACAAGACATTATTGTTCTTATAGGAAAAATTAGGATGATTTTTACAACCTGGGTTATAAGTGTTCGAATACGGATTTCCTTGAGCATAGTTCACCTGGTCTATGGTTAATCCAGCTAAAAGTTGGCATTTAAGGGGGTGCGTGTCTTGGGCATCCATCTTAGTGTTGACGTGATCTAAGCTACCAACTTCATGCATTCCTCCTTTTATTTGAGTATTCTCTGCAGGAGTATTTTCACCCCCAATTCGCAGTAATTTGAGCCATATTCTCAATGAGGTTGTAGGCATCTTCGTACAGTTTGTCCATGAGAGCGCCACCTGCGACAGCGTCTATCATGAGTCTGATGTTGTATAGAAACCTATTGTAGAAGGTAATGATGGTCACCCATTTTTTGAAACTGTGGTGTGGACATAGCCTCATCAGATCTTTGTATCTCTCCCATGCTTCGTAAATTGATTCAACATCTTTTTTTCGAAACCCATTGATTTATGCTCTCATCATAGTTGTCTTGCTTGTTGGGAAATAACGCGATAGGAAAATGTTTTTCAGTTCGGCCCATGTAGTAACAGAGTTGGCAAGTAACGATTGCAATCATGCCCAAGCTCTTTCTCTAAGAGAGAAAGCAAAAAGTCGTAATCTTATCGCATCTTTGGTTACACCATTCGCCTTCATTGTGTTTGTATATTGCACGAACTTGGTCAGATGTTCGTTAGGGTCGTCCATAGGATTTCCAGAAAACTTATTTTGTTGTACGACTGATAACAATGGGGGTTTCAACTCGAAATCGTTTCGGGTAATGGCAGGGACAACAATACTGTTATGTGGTTCTTGTTGAGTTGGAGTCACATAGGACTTGAGTGGATGATTCTATGGTCATCTATTTTCGTCCATGTTTGGTTCTTCAACTGGTTCGGGTATAAGAATTTCAGGTAAATGAGTTTCAGAGATTTCGGTTCGGCGTCTCAAACTTAAGAAACGCTCAACTTCGTCGATTTGTGGTTTTATGTCTTCGCCTCAAGAGTGAGTATTGGGCATACAATCGACAAACATGGAATTTTGGGTTTGCCTTAGTCTATACAACGCAACAAATGATTTGCACTATTGACTAAATCAGAGTCCCCGACAGCGGCGCCAAAAACTTGATCGCGACTTTCTGAGTCTTAAGGTACTAACTGCAAGTATACAACCTAATCGCGTAGTAATAAAAGAAATCGATCCCACAAGGACTAGATAATCAAACTAATGCTTTCAGATGTTACTATGTTTAGCTAAGGCGAGGGATATTTTAGTTAAAACAAAACGGGGAATTAAGAATTTTAATTAAATTAGAATTATGATAGAATATCGTTACGTAATTAATATGCCTTCACGAATTCAATAAATTATCGGCTTATAAAGATTGGTCAAATTATCTTTCGGTAGAAAATACCAGTTTAAAAGTTGTCAACTCACACTCTCGTGGTCTTGCCTATAACTGTACTCCTAAGTCATATTGAGCGCTCTCGCTGTGTCAAATCGAGTTAAAATCACTTTTTGAAAACCTATAGATTCTGATTAACATTAAAGGGCTTCCGTTGTATTTAAAACTAATGTCCGATTTCAACTAACCGGTTAAAACCTCACACTCTCGTGGTATTAATCCTAACCTTGTTACTTTTTTACTTTCGTAATAAAAGCTAATTTTCAATTAAGAAATCGAAACCAGAAAATAAGTTTGTTTTATGATTTTAGCATAGATCTATTGAATTCATTCCGATTAATCAATTACATACCGATTTAAATGTTTTAGCAGACATATTAATTAAAACAATCGATAATAAATAAGAATGGTAAACAATATAAAACATGTCAAATGGAATATAAAAAAAAAACAATTCCATTAATCTGAAAATAAACCTGGACTGGAGTACAGGACAACAATACAATCTTGGCGTAATAAATTCTTGCGAAAAATAATATTAGAACGGTAGTGGCTTGAAACAATGTAAATTGCAATAGCTTCCCGATGTAGGAAGCTATTACTAGTTCGGTAAGGTAATGACAATGAAAACTTAATGCAGAAAAATAAAAATTGAATAAAGCTCTGAACAATGAAATTAAATTGGGCTCCGAATGTAAAACGGTAGAAAATATAGGATTAAGTCGAAGCTCCCTTTTAAAATTGAATTTGCTTCTATTCATACTGATGATGTAGACAGAGTTGTTAAGGAAATTCAGGAAAAATTATCTCTGGGCTTGGAATACGTTGCTTGACTGCTTACTGAGTTGAATATGAGAAAATAACGTTGCAACAACTATTCTTTTTTGACTGAGGCGCGTTTCCAATTTCTCTATTTTTGACCTGTGACGGTCGTCTCAAATCCAGGACGATCGTCCCACTTGTGTCATGTGTGTTGGACGTCACACTTATGTTACGACCGTCTGGGCCTCAGAATCCAGAAGCTTAATTTTCTGTCATTTGTCTTCATTTCTTCTGATGTAGACTTCAATTCTTACTTATTTTAGCTCATTTCTTCTACAAGTCATATAAATCAGAATGTCTGCAAAAACATACAAATATCTTGCATAATATCATTTAAATTATAAAAAACGATAACTTAATTAATCAGAAATCAAACTAAATAATCGATATAAAATCGCTTTATAAATAAGTTATTTATATCATTTAAAAAAAAATAATTTCAGTTAATTGTGTTGTAAAAGTGAAACAAATTAAAAAAAATCCTCAAAATTATGGTCCCCAAATTCCCCAACCTATAATTAAAAGATTAAAAAGTAAAATAAAACAAAAATTACCCACTTACAAAAAGCCACGTGTGAAAAACCCAATTCATAAAAAAAAAAAAATCATGATTTAGAATCTACCCAAAACCTCGTTCCCACACTGTCCCATATATACCGCACTCACATCCCATTCTTTTCCTTCATATATCTCTTTTATTTCTCTCTCTATCACCACACAAACGCAAAACAACACGAGTTTAATTTCCCTCAATACGGTGTCGTTTCCTTTTTTCTTTCTCTCACCAACCCTAAAAAAAATAAAAATACAACAAACCCTAGTTTTCTTGCGCCGCGTTTTCAGATCTCGATCCCCTTTCTTTTTCCCTCGATTTCACCTTCAATTTCTTCTCCTTCTCTCCAATCGTTTCAAACTTTGATTAGATCGTGATTTTCTCTTTCGATCGATCCTAATTTTGTCGTTGTTGATTCACGGTGTCGGTTTTTAAGGTTTCCGTCACGAATCTTGTCGATCTGGTTTTCTTATATTGATCTGGGATAAAGCGATTGAGTTTTTATTTGTTCGATTTGGATTTTGGTTTTGTTTTAATCGTTTTGTCGTTTCCGATTTAGGGTTAATTCAACGGGTTGATTTTCTTTGGGGGTTGTTAGATTTTTGTGCGAATCGTTGTGATTCGTCGTCAATTAGGCGTCGTTTTGTTTGTAATCGTTCGATTTTTAAAAAATTAGGGTTAGGGTTTCTTGAATTTGGGGCTTTTCTTGTTTTATTGAATTTATTTGGGGAAAGTTCAATTTCTTCGAGTAATTAGGATTCTACGGTTTTGTTACTTCCTAATTCAGCAATTTGCCATTAATTTGACAGAGACCGATTTAAGGTATTATTAAAAGATAAATTTTTTATTTTTTTATTTACTGTAATTAATAATCTTATTTGTTTTTTGTTTGTGAAGCTAAATTATTTTTTTAATTATATTTTCTATTTAAAGTTTTGGCAGTGATGTGGCATGTTTCTTTTTTGTGTGGTTACTGGGTAATTAATGTGAAGTTACAGAATTGTCCTTATATGTGCCTCACTGAGTTGGCCCACCTCTTTCATGATGATGATATTAATGATTAATGATTTATAAATGTCAGAGTTACAGTGCTTTTTTAATTTAAGATATTCTTTTATTCTGAAGTAAGAACATGATTATCAACATGTCACTTTTCGGGGGATTTTGTTCCAGTGTACTCCATTTATAGCAAAAACATTGTGTGTCAACACATGTTATATGTAATGTTTCTAGTTGTCTGTCTTTTGATAACAATATTTGAGGATGTTTTTTCACTGCTGTTGAACTAGCTTATTGGTTGTTTTTATGCATGATTTTTAAATAACTACTATGTTGCTTATCTTTGTGGTGCAAGCTTGTTGTCTTATACTTTGATGAATTCTTTTTTGCAGGCAACCATGGTGCAGAAACGTCCTTTTGATGCTGAGGAAATGCTTGAGGTGTCCTTCAAACACCCTAAACATGCAAGCCCCAGCGATCTTGTACCATTATCAGAATCTGTTTTTCCTGATGATGACTGCTACACCCATTTGCCTAAAACTTCAGGTGGGAGTTTAGTTATTAATCTTGTGTAATTTGAAAATCAAACTAAAAATGTACATTTCAAGGAGTTTAAAGTTTGTGATAAATTGTACTTATATTAAGTTTGTCTACATTGTAATTCATAGAGGAAGGATATGCTAAAGGTAGTAGCGATTGTAATGACAAGCTTGCTGGTGAAACTTGTGATGTATTGCCTAGTGGGGCTGGGGAATCTGAAACAAGCTTTCCTGTGATAGGTGTTCCTGCTTCTTCTTGGGCCACCAATGGCATTTCTGAAGAATATCACCGATCAGAACAACCTATACATCTCCCTCTTTTTCCCGAGTATTTCAGTCCAGAAAGGCCAATATATTTCAGTCCAGAACGACCTATAAGGACATTTACTCGCTACGAAGACCTTTACTCCATACTCCTTGAACAATCTCCTCGCAAGCCTGTTTCAATTGGAGCTAATCATCAAGCTGATGTTCCCCCATGGGTACCAAATGCTGTTAATGCTGTCTCAGATTCAGACCTCACTGTTCGTGATGGAGAAGCTGAAAAAAGAATGATGGGGACCTGTATACTCCCTATGCCTCAGATGGAGTTATCTACTATTGATGATGAATCTGGAAAGGGAAGAACTGATTGCAGCTGCGTAGACAGTGGATCTGTAAGATGTGTAAGACAACATATAATGGAAGAAAGAAAGAAACTATTTAAAACCTTTGGGATTGAGAAATTCATTGAATTGGGGTTTCCTGGCATGGGAGAACAAGTGGCTGATAGATGGACTACAGAGGATGAACATCTATTTCACAAGGTTGTCTTCAATAATCCAGCATCATCCAACAAGAATTTCTGGAACTATCTTTCCATTGTTTTCCCCTCAAGAAGCAAAAAGGAGATAGTGAGTTACTACTTTAATGTCTTCATGCTTCGTAAGCGGGCAGAGCAGAACAGGAATCACCTGTTAAGTGCTGATAGCGATAATGATGAATGGCAAGGTAATGATGATCATGATGATGAGGATTCTGTTGCGGATGATCGTGTTTGTCAAGATGATGCTTGTATCAATAACTGCAATGATAATCATTTGGAGGAATATGAGGATGGGTTTCCGGATGATGAAACTTGTGCTGTTAATGGATTTGGAGACCATACAAAGAGGAACGTTGATCCTGTTGAGATGCATCACCACAATGCTTCCCCTCATCTGAATCAACATCAGGATCAATCAGTTTGGCAGGATGCATGTGGTGAAAAAGTTAAGCATGATCCGTACACATCACATGACATGGGAGTTGCTTCACGGGAGACCAGAGTGAAGAGTGGAAATGGTGATCATTGGTCCAGTAACTACAATGGAATAAGCAATGGTTATAGCCAAGGGTATGTGTTGGAGCCCTGTGATGCACCTGCATGGGATTCTGGCTTTGTATCTTGCTCTAAAAACAAGATGGACTTTTTACCAACATGTAGCATGATAGAAGAGGTTTTTGGAGATGGAAGAAGGCAAGACATGAGAAGAGGTTTCATGGATTGAATCTCAGTTAGCATCCTCCTTTGCCAAGGCCAAGCAAGGTTGATGCGATTTGGTATTTTCTTTTGTACATTTGACATAAGGTTGGAAAGTTAACCTTCATTGTAAAATATTGTTTTGGAAGGTGATTTCGTTTGAGTTGATGTCTCATTTATTCTTCTCAAAAGTTCTTTTTGGAATTGTAAAATTTCTTATTCCTTAATTTATTGTTAGTTTCCACACTGGTGTGGATTTAAGTTTAGAGGGGGAGGGAGATAATGGTTTAAGGAACTGAAACCATTTTATGATGTAATTTGTCATTATTTGATCCCTAATGAAAATTAAAAATTCTTACATATTTGCAGTCTTTTATTAAGTTGAAATTAAGTGAACAGCAATAGATGAAATATATGGCTTTTGGTTCTTAAAAGAAGAGATTAATTGCTATGTACTGTTACGATTAACTGATTAGATTAATTGCTATGCACTGTCACGTTTAACTGACTAGATTAATTGCTATGCACTTTCACGATTAACTGATTGGTTAAAACTATTTTACAGTTAAAACTATTTTACAAAATGTCGGTGTATACCAATTAAATTATTAAAAAAGTTCCTCATCTAAGGAAAAAGCTTATGCATACAAATTAGTTCTTTTGGTTATAAAATCACTGTAGAAGTGTTTTTGCCTTCTACCAAGTGTATTTAAGTCAAAATATATATTTTTAGCATGCGTATAAAATATTGGAATAAAAGTATGAAAGTGATAAAGATAGACACAATTTCGATGTAATTGTGGGTATCTTCTAACATCCATAACTGATACTAGTATTGTATGGTGCACAATATCTTTTAACCGTTAGATCAAAGAGATCTAAAAAATATTATAGTACCCAAACTCAGATTCAAAAAAAAAAGAAAATCGTGATAAAAGAATAGTAAGAAACTAATTAAACCGTTACAAACTAACTAAACAGTACCAAGCCATGACAAAGTGACAAAATAATATAGATTATAGATCAATGTTATAATTTTTTAATTAATCGGTACCAAGCCATAACAAATAGTGACAAAAGAATATAGATTATTGTTCAACGATATAATGTTTTGTTTGAAAGTGGTTTGTGTAGGAGAAATTCCTTATTTCAATTCGAATGTTTTGGCCTTTTGTATAGATCCTTTGGGGTTCAAGTCTAGGATAGAGTTGATTGGGAATTCTTTTTTGTCGGCTCTATTATTATTAATTAAAATATGATTTAATTAGTAATTGGTTGAGTGAGAGTAAAATAAGGGAGACTAAGTGATTAATCAAGTTTAGCGAGAGAATTAGTCATAACTGTATTTTTCACTTAGAGAGCATTGGAGAAGGAAGAACAAGAGGGAGAACCAGGGCTTGACATCATCAATTTCGCATGAATTTTTATCAGAAATTCGAGGTAAGGGGGGAGAATGAGTTCATAATAGGTGTTTATACCATGAAAGGGTAGTGAGGGGTCCTTTCCCTCGTAGGAATTTGTATGAGTATGTTCTGTTTTCTTTTGGATTTGTTGTGTGTGTATCTGTGGTGAGAATTCTATAATCAAATTCTTGTTGTCATGAATTGTATGATAGATTGATGTGATTTATGTCATATGAATATTGATGTTTGCAGATCTGGTTTTGTTGCAGGTTGAGAAGACGAATGAGATCTAGAAAATACCCATTTGATTAGTAATAATAGGAAGATGATAGGATATAAAATTAAAATCAATGTAGAAACAATTTTAGGACAAATCTGAATGCTAGAAGTGAGAGCAAAGTGACAAAATTCGGACTGGTGTAAAAAATTAGAAAATCTGGGGGTTCTCTGCCCATACGCGTATGGAAGATGCGTTACATGAGCAATATGCGTATGAGACCCATCTGACACGACCATCTGCCAATACGCGTAACGTTACACGTATGGCCCCCCAGACATTACGCGTATGGAAGGCAATACGCGTAAAGGGCGGTGAGTAGGAAGGGGCATTATACGTTTGATATGCAAGAGCTGAGGGGCGAGCTGGGCAATACGCGTATGACCAGTAGAGGTGCAGAAAAATGTCGTTTTCGCGATTTCTTTCCCGATTTCGCATCCGATTCAATTTCTTTTTGGTCTGAGAGGTTGGGATATATGCCATAATTTTTTGGGACTAGGAATGATGGTGAAAATAATTAAAAATGGAATTTAGGTGGATTAATTAGATAATTAGCTAATTAACGTCGTTATTTTCTTGTCGTTGTGTGTGTTGATGAACGTGTTGGACATATGTAGTAATACTAATGTGTATTATGGTGAATATGTACCTTATATGTGGTCAGGAGAATTATGCAGATGTATGATTGCTATTATACATTTGTTGTATGCATATTTATTGTCATGCATTCATGGTGTGTCTGGTGGTGATGAATCATTGCTCAGGAGGAGTGTATGTAATTCATCCGAACTCCAATATGGAGTGTGGTGAAGATAAATCATTGCCAAGTAGGGGTGTATGTGATTTATTTGGATTCTATTATGAATCAGGTTCGATTGAATGAACCATGGTGTATTGGTACCACATGCATTATGTCGGTTGTTGAGTCACATTGCATTATTATATGTTTATTGATTATGTGTGATTGTTTGATTACTACTCTTGACATGTATTATACACCATTAATTATTGAATGTAGTTCTCACCCCTTTGTTGTTTGTTGTGTTTGTGCTTCTTTGGAAGTAGATATAGTCCAAGTACTTGAGTGTGCATGAAGTGTGTCGCTCCCGAAATTTTCATCCTAGTACAAACGCGAAAGTGGCGCAGAAAAGGTAGAGTCGCCAACCATGCATTTTTATCCCGAATGATGGGAAATGTAATGCTGCACAAACCTAAGAGAAAAGGAAATGACGAGTCCTTGCGAACCAAAGATCAGGGTTTGGGAGTCGGTTACGACCTGGGAAGGTATTAGCACCCCAGATCGTCCGCCGTACCCGACGGGATCCACGCTTGCTTGTTTTGTTTCAAAGGGTAAAAGAATGAAGTTGCTGCTGAACAAATGAACTGCTAACTGGAACTGGAATGAGAAGGGAAAATGGAAAATATATCTAAAATAAAGGAGAAATGTAGGGAAAATAAAGAATGTGCTCTAACGGGCCCTACCCCGCTGCCTACGTACCTCATCGGGAAAATGAGGATCAGAGTCGACGTAGTTCGCCTAACTAAGGCGGGAACTATTTGTTTGTATTTTTTATGGCTGTAACTGCGTATGTCTATGCTCATGTGTTGCAGACTCGTCTGGTATGAGTGCGTTTACCGTCTTGCATGCGAGACAAGTCGTCGCAAGTTCGCGTTGAGAATGAATGAGGTGAGAAAAGAAGTTCTCGTAGGAAAGTCGCTTATTGTTTGTTGTTTGCTTTTTAAGAGTTTTGTGTGAATTTGGCACAAGGAAGTGAATTCAAACTCTTTTCCATGGAATGTGTACTTGCTACTACATTCCAAGATGAAATAATAGAACAAGCACACCAAGTAAGGAGAATTTATCCAAGACTTGTTTCCAAGGATTAGGGTCTAAGTTCACTAGCTTATTGAACTTATTACATGTTTTTGTAGCTTTTATGAAGAAATATCTTTTAGATTTTTCTTTGTGAAACAATCCCTTGATAAGACTTGTACATCATTCTAGACAAGCCTACACCATTCCAAGATGGAATGAATGTAAGTTCCCCATGGAATAAGGCTATACACAAGGGATCCTTTCATGCATTTATTAAGTATTTTTGGATTTTGTTTGAAGATGAGAGAAGAAGACTCAAGAGACAAAGGTCAAAGCTAATGGGGGACTAAGACACAAACCTAATTTATCTCATTATATACAAGAGGTGATCCTATGGTTAATGAAGTTTCTAACCTAAGGAAAAGAAAATCAAGTTAGAATTCAACTTACTTCCTAAGGAAGTTAAGTTGAATCTAAGGAACAAAAGGGACCTATGAACAAAGCACCAAGGTGCTAAAACAAAATAAATTAAATGCATAAAAGAAAAGGAATGAAGTGATTACCTCATCTTCCCTTCCTACAAAACAAACATTAGCATGATGAAGAAATAAGAACAATTATGACATGGCAAGTTTCACAAACCAACCACATTAGCTTAGGAGGGATGTTGGTGAACTTCTAAGGTTGAGACCTAAGTCTAAAGCATCCTATAAGGTAAAATACTTAAAGAGTCAGTAACTTAATCAATTCAAAATCATCTAAAGGGATTAATTGAATTAAAGTCAAACTATGCCCTAAAGTACTACTAAACCCTAAGAATGAAGTTAGAGGGATAACCTAAGTGTTTACTAAACCAACAACTCCTAAACTCAAGGGTGAATGACAAATTCAGAACTTAGAGTATATGGGAAGTGAAGGAAATGAAGTGATCATAATAGATAGAAGAGATTCAAGTTAAAGATATGCAAATGTGAAATTGAGAGGTGGGAGAAAGCATGTGGATACATGGTTATAAAGGTGCTACAAAAAGACTTAGAAAAAATTCAAGAAATTACCAAAGTGATTTGACTTCCCTATACAAAATCCAGGGGCTTGACAACAAAATAAAGTGGGAATTAGCTTTATAAAATGTTCACAAATGATGGGTTAAGAAGCATCCTAAGGCTAAGTGTTCAAATTAGGGTTTCAAGGTCTTTTAAGTGGTAAATGAAGTTCAAAAGGAAGAAAAATGATCCTAAAATGAGATAAACAAGTATGGATGATCACAAAAACCTTATAAGACTCTAAACAAAGATAAAATGAACTTAAATCATGTGCAAGAATATTTTGAAGTGTTTAGAATGGAAGGAGGAAGGAAATTAGGTTAAAAATGGGACAAGTGTGACTTAGGACTCAAGGCAAGCCTAAAACTAAAGGTAATGACCCCATGATTGTACTCAACACTTATATACATCCTAAATGACCTAAGAGAATCAAGGTTAGGACCTCAAGGCAATAGCATAAAAGTTTTACACTAATGAGATCAAAGGAAAGAAAGGGGAGGACCAAAAACATAACTTGTGAACCAATTAACCTAAAAAATAGAAAATGATCATGAAAAATTATGAAACTTGACACTTGAATACAAAATCCAGAGGATAAGTTGTACACAAAAACTCTCCTAAAAATTCTCATTTTTGGGGACTCAAATGGTGTATAGTAGTGAATTAGGGTTTATGGACATGTGTGTGGAAGAATAAGGTCAAAACATGGCTTAAAAGGACCTAAATATTAAAACAAAAATATGGTGAATAACCTTGATGAGTCTACAGTTTAATGCAAGAAGAATGATATCTTTATGTTTTATAGTTTAAAAGAAAGAAATTGTCAAGATGATTGGTCAAAAAATGAGAAACATGGAATTAATTCAAATGAGAAATTAATTCTGACTAAATTAAAAATGAAAAATATGAACAAAAATAATGGAAAATTAGGAAAAAATTCAAGGATCCCTCATGAATTAATTGAGAATTTTTAAGAGGTTTTTACTATTTTTAATAAGCCAAAACGAAAAATGAATTAAAATGAAAAAGAAATAAAATGAAATGAAGTGGACTGACTTGGTTATTGGGCCTTGGGGGTGTTGAAAGCAATGGAAACAACTAGCATGGCCCTGAAACGCACGCAAGGAAGGTGCTAAGAGTACGCTGACTATTTTTTCACAAAGTCAAACACGTGCTAGGCACGTTTTCATTAATGTGATGGCTTCACTAGGAGCGTTGGATGCATGAGATCTAAGGGCTGTGACATGTTCCACCATTTAATTCTAGGGCACTGTTTAGGTGACCGAAAGTGACCTCTGATCATCTTCTCCGGTCACCCCTGACCTAGGGCTTCCGAAAAGCATTATAAACAAGAAATCTAAGACCATAGCTAGACTCGCCTCCTCTCACTGATCAAAAATCTGGTCTTAGTTCTAGCTTAGGGTTCTTGTGCTATGCAAATCGAAGCAAACAAAGTCATGCCTGAAAACTGAAACTAAGCACCTAGGGTGCATATCAACTAGCCAGAGATCACAATGCTTCTAACAAGCTTTAAACAACCAGAATCAAGCAAAATTGGATGAAATCGTGCAATTGAAATTCAAGATGAAACCTGAGAATGCAGTGGTTCAGATGTTGAAGAAAAATAGAGAGTATATTCCTATTATGCTCCTTGCTTGATCTTGATGTTCAACTGAGTGAAATATACCACCACACCCTTGAATCTTCACTGAATTGATGAGAATTCAGAAGTTGTTGATGCTCCTGTTCTTGATCATTCAAACTAGTTCTTCCATGAATAATGATCCAAAGATGATAATGATGATGGATTGATGAAGAAAGAAAGGTGACTGAGGAAGATCACTGTGAAATCTAACAAAATGCAGGAATATGCATAACCAAAACCTTGGAGATTCAAGCTAGACCAGTCATGGATCTTGAGCACAACGCCATGATGATGATGAATTGAATAAGATTGATGAAGATTGAAGCTGGCTCGAAGCTAAACGCAGAAGCAAAATCTTCAAAGTGCAGAGAGAAAAATCAGAGAATTTGGATGTGATTTTTGCAAAATGGAAGTGGTGACTGCAATTCAGTTAGGCTCAAGCTTTTATATGTGAAGTTAGAAGCTAACTAACTCAGTTGCTTGTTAGAACCATGGTTAAACTTAACCTGAGGTTCCATGAACAAAAATGAAGGTGTTTGGTGCAATGGAGTGCAATTCAGTTAAGCTGGAACTTGCTTGCTCGAATTTGATTCAATGCACTAGTGTTCATGCTGCTTATGATGAGGCTGAGTGATGTATGGAAAAGCTTATCAGATCAATGTAACTTGGCTGGTTATTGAATCTTCTCACTTGCTTGAATTTTCATCAGGTGTATGGCAACATGGTGTGCATGCAAGCATATGATAATTTGAATCCTTAAGTGCAATGCTTTGTGATCATATTGAAGTTGCATGAGGTCTGAAAACTGGATGGAATAGATCAAGCCTTGTTACAACCAATATCCTATGCCTTGGCATTCAAGAAAACCAGATGTGAAATGTTGCACTTTGATGAGATGAAACTTCAAGCTCAAGGCATTAAAACATGAACTTCTTGTGCCCAAATTAAAGGGAATGTTTCATACAATATGTTTAGTGTTTGTGACAAGTGAAGATGAAGCTTGTAAGCTACTCAAATTAATCATTGAAAACCACCTCATGAGACTGCATAGTGGGCCTGCATGATTTGCCTTGCCTTATGCCATGGATGCATGCACTTGATCAGTTGTGAAGCACACATTTCCCCTTCCATAACTTTCAAACCATTGATCAAATGAAAAATCTTTGAACATCAAAGTTGTTAGAAACATGGCAATGAACAACTTTTCAGTTCAAAGAAAATTCATTTGAGGCCTCTAACATGGAGAAAATTGACTTACATTGTGACCCACCACATTCTTGATGGAATGTCTTGCCTGGCGCGCGCAGGAGGCAAGGTCTGCCTTGGTTTTTTCCCTAGCTTGCCTTGAATTGCACCAACTTTGAATGATAATATCTCACTCAATTTTGATGCTATGAAAGAGTTCCACCAATGGATTTGAAGCTTAGGATGCACTCTTTAATTGGATCAAGGTAGAATTTTTATAGCCCTCATATTTTGGGAGAAGGCCTTGTAACACCCCAAATTTGCCCTCTTGCTTCTATCATCATCCTCATGTCATATTCATCATAAGCATGGCATATTTTTAGCATCTTTGCATAGAAAAATGAAGCATAACATTCTCATATCCTAGCATTGGGCATATGATCAATCAATGGTACATGTGAAGCCTTACAAGTCAAAGCAAGAGGTTAAGTGACCTTGGCCAAGTCTCACAAGGTGTTCTTATGCCTTATTCAAGCTCAAGATTTTTTACAAGAGCCCTAAGGTTTGGGAAGTTATCAGATGATCAAAGGAAGGGCAAGCTCCTACACAAATGATCCTCAAATTAGGGTTTCTTGTCAAGCAGGGATTCTTTGTGACATTGACCATTTCATGTGGGCAAAGTCCTTCATATTATATGAGAATGCTATGGATGAAATTTGGTGAGCAAATTCATTAAGGAAGGCAGTTATTTCATCAGTTGCTTGCACAAGAAGAAATTGGTCAAACTGATTATTTGAAAAGTCAACTGTGGCAATTCAAAGGGTCCAATCCCATTTTTTAAGCCAATGGATGTCCTTAAGGTCATATAAGAGGTTTGGAAAAGTCCAAGATCAAGAATCAAGAGGTTTTGAGAGACTTTCCTTTTTTGGCATGTGACTTGTAATGGAAGTTACTATTTTTGGCAAGTTTTGCCCTAATGTTCAAGTGATTCATACATGGCCAAAATGACTCCAAATGAATTTCCATTGAACATGAAAGTTATAGGGCATGTTCTCCCATTTTTAAAAAAGTACAAGAACTCATCCATAGCATTTGTGATTTGAAAGTTATGGCCTTTTGAAGTTCACTTGCTTTTAGGGTTTAACATGAAATATCACTTTCCACCAAGTTGCAAAATTGTCATGTAATTTACTTTCAAGCTATTTTATGGGTCATTTATGATCATAATATTCAAAAGCAAGGCATGAGAGCTACCTTTGTCCAAAGAAGCAAGAAAATTCGTGGCTTGATGTATGTGCATTTCACAAAATGCAATTTGTGCAACTTCATCCAAATGGCATGGTTCACTTAATTATAAGCTGCAAGGTTAATCCAAGGGTGATGAGGGCATCATAGAGAATCAGTGTGTGCACATGGGCCAAGCTTTTCACGCATGGATGAGGGTATCACACTTTTCTTGCCAAATTGCATTTTCACTCCCATCACACTCTCCATGCTTCTATTTGATCAAAAACCCTAATCAGTATTCTAGGGGTATGATATAAAGGCAACACACACGAATTTGGATGCTGACTCTCTCTCATTTCACCATTTTCATTTTTCTTGCATATGTGCTTTTCTCTTCGAATCTCCTCACACATTCACACATTGCCTAGACAAACCACATAATCTTGATTCCTGAAGCATAAGGAACACTTTCCCACCATTAATTCAAGCAGAGAGTATGGTTTTCATCAAGTGCCATTCAAGTGCAGTTGGTGTCGAATCTCAAGATCTAGGAGATTTCAAGGTTTCTTTTGCATTTATTTTGCAAGTAGAAGTTAAAAGGAGTAGATTTGCAGCTGGAGGAGTCTTCTTTTGGTGTTTTGAGGGATCTTCAACCTCAGGTATGCTCTGGAATTTTGAGATCTGGATTTGAAATTAGATGCTTGCATAGTGTTTTGCTTGCTGTGCTGATGATTCAGATGTGTTTAGATTCAAATTTGAGTAAGAAATGAGCATGTTATGTTGAATTAAAGTTTGATGTTCAAAAATGTTTGTGTTCGATTTGTTTGATTCATTGATCTAATGACAAAACCATGCTCATATTTGTGATCAGCGTACTTGAATCAGTGGATCTGGAGATTTGTTTTAATTTCTGTGGAGTTTTGTTCTTGATGTTCATAGCTATGAGTTTTCCGGTGCCGGAGCCCTAGCTCCGGCCACCGGATTCTGGGAACATGTTTGAATGAAGAAAATGAGGTCTGCAGCGTTGATTTGTTTGATCTGGACAGATACAGTGTTGCCATCGCATTAAAAATCCATGCTCTCTCTCACGTGCATTTCTTTTTCTGATTAATTGTTTTGTTTGTTAGTGCATGGTAGAATGTATGAACCTTTGATCCAGACCACACATTAGTTTGACCTAGGGTTTGGACTGTTGATTTGGTGCGTTGATTTTGTTTACTTTGTGCTTTCATGTATGGGCCAATGGATCTGATTACCTTTCCTGACTTGACTTGATCTGGACCTTGGGTTTGTGTGACTTTGGTATTGTTGACTGCGTTCCTGGACCCTTGGATGCGTGGACTATTTGTGTTGACTCTTGACGAGAACCCTTGGATTGGTATACCACAATTGTGTTGACTGAGCGCCCATTGGGCTTGACTTGCTTTTCGTACCCCCCTCTTCATTGAGCCTAATCATTTTCAACTAAATTCTTTGCTATTCTCACCCATGGCTTGCTTCTTTTTATTTTTTATTTTCTTTTTATTTCAGTTTGGTTTTTAATTTTTAAAAATAGTTAGAGGTTCTCAAAAATTCCAAAATAATTCATTTTTGTTTCTTTTAATTTTCTTTAATTTTTGATTTTTTTTTTATTTTCCACGTAGGAATTAATTTCCTCTTTTATTAATTGTTTTTTATTCATTTTAAATACATGCTGACTTGTAGAATTTATATCTTGAGCATCAATTTGAATTTTGACTTGGTTCTTTTTGCATTTGATTCATATTAAAGTGTAGTTTATGGATGATTTTTCTTCTGATTTTTAGAAGCTTGTGTGAATATTTTTGATAGTTGACTTGTGTGTGAAGTTTCAAAACCCTAATGAGTGTTCTTGAGGTCCTTTGACCTAGTTTCCTATTGACTTTTTGACATGATGATATCACTTGATTAATGAATACTTGTGTTTATTTTCATAATTTTTTCATGAGTTTATGATTTGATTTGAATTTTCATATGAGATTGCTTTTGTTTTGCTTCTTCTTGTTGGCATGCTTAGTTCTTAAGCTAGGATGGCATTTGTGCCAACTCCTATAGGTTGTTTAGGGTCCCTTTTGTATGAGATTTGATCCCTGGTCCTTGTTTAGGGTGTGTGCTTTGATATTTCTCTTTTTTGCTTACCTTTAAGGTTTCTCACAATTGTAATGCATGTTCACCTCACATCTTTGTTCATCCCTTCTCTTCAATGCTTATGATGGAGTTTGTGTGCTTCTTCCCATGTTTGGTCTTGTTTCTTAGGCACATTTTAACATGTTTAGGCTCCTGGGTTTTTTAAATGATGCTTATGTCTGATTTGATGAGCATTTTTTCTTCTTACACTTATGCACATGTTCACTTCATTTCTCATTCTTGTGATGATTATGTTTGAACTTGTATGACCATTTCCTTGGTCTTTTGTGTTGTTTGTGCCCTTGCTTGTGGTGATATGATCCTGGTCTTTAGGTACATGATGATTGTTAGGCTTGAATGATGTGTTTGATCTCATGTTTGCTTTATTCTTTCATAAGTAGTTCATGTGGACTTAAAATGCTCTGCTTCTCCTTCTTCCTCTTTGGTTTTGTTTGAGTTTTTTTAGTATGAAAGTGAGGTGAATCACTTCTGGTTGTGGTGTGTGGACTTGATATTTTGCTTGTTTATGCCTCCCTTGCTCTTGTTTGGTTTTGTCTTGTCATATGTGCTTGGTTCTAACCATTTCAGGGGCTCATGGTGAGTGAAGTGTGGATGTTATCCACATTTCAATTCTTTATCTCCTCTCTTACTTTGTTTTCTATTTGGTAATTGTTGATATTCCTTGTGCTTTCTTCTCTCTTCCTCCTTTAGAAGCAACTTATCTCCTTTAGAGGAGTAAGATGCTCTCTGTTTCTTTCTTCCTTTCTTCTTCTTCTTTTCCTTTTTTTCTTAGGACATAATTCAAACCACATTAACCATAGGACCACCTTTGCATGATAACTTTACGATTAGAATTCCCCTTTAGTTTACTTTTGAGATCCTTTTGGTGCTCTCTCTTTCTCATCTTCAAACAAAATCCATAAAAAACATCTAATAATGGTTGAGGTGACTTCTCCCTTTTGTCACTCTCTCAAAGAAAAGCTAAAAAACACTTCTTCATTTTAATTCACCAAAGCCCTTAATAATACAAGCAAGTTAGTGAATTTAAATCCTAGTCTTAGGAAACAAGTTTGAAGATCTTCTTCATTCTTGATGGACTTGTTACTCATTCTATCTTGGGATATGGTAATAAGGACATGTCCTTAGAAAAGGATTTACCTTCACTTCCTTGTGCCACACTCTTAAAAGACTTCTAAAAAACTCAAACAAACAATGATCGTCTCTCCTTCGGGATTTATTTTCTCATCACCCTCTCTCTTTACGTGCGAACTCGCTCCTACTTGTCATTTTTCAAGACGGTAACACACTCATCGTTCGAGCCTGCAACACCTAAGCATTGACATAGGCAGTTCAAGCCTTAAGACACAAGCAATATTTTCCACCCCTAGTTAGGGGAACTACGGCGACTCTGATCCTCATATCCAATAAGGTACGTAGGCAACGGGGTAGGGCCCGTTCGAGCACAATCCTTATTTTCCCTACATTTTTCCTCTTTGTTTTCTTTCTCAGTTCCTTTTCCAATTTCAGTCCTTTCTTTTTGTAGCAGACTTCATTCTTTCACCCTTTGAAGCATTTTCTTTGCAAGCCTGGATCCCGTCGGGTACAACGGACGATCTGGGGTGCTAATACCTTCCCAGGTCGTAACCGACTCCCGAACCCAGTCTCTTTGGTTCGCAGGACATGTGTCATTCCTTTTCTTTTCTTCTGGTTTGTGCAGCATTACCATTCCCGTCCCTTCGAGATAAAAATGCCTGGCTGGCGACTCTACCTCTTTCCGCGCCACTTTCGCGTTTGTACTAGGATGGAAATCCAGGGAGCGACAGCTGGCGACTCTGCTGGGGACCGAACCCAGAATCTCTGGTTCCCTTGAGAGTCTCTCCTAGCGCTTGTTTGTTTTTCTTTCATTAGGTGTTGATTGTTTGCTGTTGTGTGTATATGTTGCTGTTATTTTATTTACAGTTTTATTTACAGCTTTATTTACAGTTTTCAGTATTTATTTTCATGCATCATATATTATTACTGGACTGTCCGGACTGGTTTTCTATTTGGTGGGACCTGGGTGTTACTTGTGTGTGGTGAGATGAGACTAGCCAAATACCCGGCTTGAGTGCACCATAGGATTTAGCGTGGACAATCACTTTGGCCCTATGTCATCTTGTCATGGGGGTATTAGTGCGTTCACACCCAGATTTGCGACCGTCTTGGAAATGTCTTGATATAGGGATCTTCCCTACTTCATTACATAACCTTGATAGTCATGTGCGGCTGGGGACCGATCATTGAGAACCTTGTGGAGACATCCCTCTCTAGTGGTGACAGTGGCAGACCATATTTTGTGGCAAACCCATTCGCACCCGAGCACCCACTTGGAACTTGCATAAGATGGCCTGGTTCTCTTATAGGAACTCAGTCAAAAGCATCTGGTCATATGACAATAGTACTGTATCCTACAGGCTGAATGTACTATTGTTTCTCGATTTCAGCGCTCGAAGCTGGGGACTTATAAGGGATGCTTGTTTTTCCCGAACTCAGCTGAGGCCTCCCTGAGTAGTACATAATGCCAAACCAATTCCCTGATTTGGTCATGAGCCATTTCTCGGAAATGGTGAAAGTATTATTGCTATTCGGCTTTGAGAGTCCGTGATGTTTGACCCGGAGCACACCAGTGAGATTGGGAGAGGTTTACAGGTTTGCAGGAACCCTTTTAACCTCATCATACCCACTGCCAGTATAGTTGTATGTGTTGATCTGATATTTTGACCTGTGGAGTTCTTGATCTAAATGGTTTGGTAGTTTGATCTGAGGATATTTGTGACACATTCAAGGGTATATGGGCTGTTATTCAGAGGACTCATAGTTTGTGGTCACTTGACTCTTGCAGAAAGCACCCAGACAGTTCCAGATTGATCATACTTGCCTTGCATTTGCATCTGCATCATATCATAGCATCCTTAACATCTTAGTGTTTTCATTTTTCAAGTTACATTTTCACACCTTGTTTTGGTATTTGTTAATCTCTCATATCCAGATGGCAAGCATCATCACAATTCTCAAAAAGAATAATGCACATTACACATTTCCACAACCAGAGGTGAGGAAACTACACCAGCTGAAGGGACTGATGAATGATAAGATTCTAGGAGATTTTAGGGCTAGGTTTGGGCAGATTCTCAGGTACATGGATAAGCCAACAGAAGACCAAAGGGATAACATCCACACTCTACTTCAGTTCTACGATGCTCCATTGCGCTGTTTTGTATTCCAAGATTATGTCCTAGCACCTACACTGGAAGAAATTTCTAGTTTGCAGCATGTTCCCCTTAGTGGAAGACAACCTTACTACCACTCAGGGAAAGTACTACAGGCAGAGGAGATTGCTCAAAGGTGTCACTTTCCCTTAAGCAAAATAGAGCAAGGCTTGAGGAGTAGCAAAAGGGAAGGGGTTGTCTTGCAATATGTTGATTCAAGAAGCTTTGGTATATGCTCAGGATGATCAATGGGCACAGTTCAGTGTACTTTTTGGCTTTGATGGTTTATGGAATCAGTCTCTTCCCAAGTGACCAAGGGATGGTAAGTCTGGAGGCTGTTGCCATTTTCTTCAGGAGGAATCCCACACCTACTTTGTTAGGTGACTTTTATTATGGGGTTCACTACAGGAATGAGAAGAAGGGAGGTCATATAAGCTGTTGTGTGCCTCTGTTTGCTGACTGGTTTGCTAGGCAGTTGCCTAAAGTGGGACCCTTTAAGGATTTGAGGGGAGAATGGAAATGGTCTCGAAGATTGATGGGATTGACTGCAAGTGATATAAGCTGGGGGTATGATAGGGATGTGTTAGGAAAGTAAATGATTGTAAAGTGTAACTAGTTTCCTAATGTCCCTTTGATTGGTAGGAAATGAGTGATTAATTATAATCTAGTTCTGGCAAGAAGGCAGTTTGGATATCCTCTGAGAGAGTCCCCTTCTGATGAGGATGTGAGAGAATCCTTGTATCTTCCTATTGAGGGGAATATTGACATGGCCATCCAGGTATTCCAAGCTTGGGATATCAGGACTCAGAAAGGGAAAAAGGAGTTTGGAAGGGTAGATCCCAATATGTATGAGCCTTTTGCATCATGGTTAAAGAAGCGTGTCAAGATTACTTTATTGCCTTTTTATTTGGAGTTTCCACTCTATCCAAAGGAAGTAATTTCATAGATCCCTGTAGCACCAAGCACTGTTCCTTTAGAAGACTATCAAAGGCTTGAGGCTCAGCTGAAGGAGTTGAAGTTGGAACATACAAAAATGGTTAGATTGCATCATCAGTTAGCGCTCTCCAAGTTGACTATAGAAGAGAAGCTGCACAAGGTATAGGTGGAACAAGAGGCTAAGGACAAGGAGTTAGCAGAAAGAGAGGCTTACTTCCAAAGAAGTAGGTTGATGGACATCAAGAGAGAGGAACTATTCAAGAAAAATAAAAAGGCTCTCAGGGATGCTAGGCAATCTCTTACTTGGGTGTATGGTGAAAGAGAGCAAGATCAAGTAGAGTACAAGAAGAAAGAAGAGATGTTTAAGCTGCATATTGTTGCTCAAGGGGAAGAGTTAGAACAGGCTTACAGGAGGCAACAAGAGGTGTCTCAGCAGCTGCACGAGGCTCTTGAAGAGGTAGCAGATCTTAGAAAAAGAGCAGATGTGAAGAGAACTCGAGTAGAGATGAGGGAAGAGCCAGAGTCTTATTTTAGCTTGGAGTTTTAGTTTTTCTTTGTATGACCTACATAATTGTTGTAGGGATCCCTTTTGATTACTGTTTTGTGCTATGTAAAACTTTAAAACCCTACGGGGATGTTGTTTGTGCCTTGGGGCCTTTATCTTATTGCATCTTTCTTTTGTCAAATTTCCTCGAGCTATATGTTTCCTTTTCATAGCTTGGTTGTGGAAATGGTGTGGAAAATAGTGAAAGAGAGGATCATAACAGGTTGATTCCCAAAGCCATCTGGATTCCTCATGAGATACCAGGACTAGGGGCAATAGGGGCTTGATAATGAACACATGAAGATTGCATTGCATATAATGTGTTTGTTTGTTTTGCAGGTAATTCATCAGTTTTCTAACGTTTATATCAATTTCAGGCACTATAGCTCCTAGGAAGGTTCAGAAACAGCCAACGGTGCACAGATACCCTACAAAGGTGAACAGAGAGAGAGCAATGGATCAGATACAAGCGGATCTGGCTGACCTAAGGACAAGAATGGACAACTTCATGACCCTCATGGCTGGGATGGGTCAAACTCAAGAGCGCATGCGCGAAATGGTAGAAAACAATCAAGTCAGGAATAATGGAACAACAGAGGGAGGTAATCACAACGGGGTTGGCGCCCGTAACGTTGAAATCCCTGTGGTGCAACCAGGGGTCACTATTGTCAACGATGGAGTGAATAATCTGCAGATGGATGGGCAGGATGAACAATTCACTTTGCTGGACGAGGCAGAAGGCCAAGGAGTTGACATGAATAGAAGGTTCGAAGAAATGGCTGAGCAGATTCGTGCCATTCAATCTCAGAGTTCTCTGGGGTTTGACATCACTGATTTGGGCTTGGTGCCGGGGGTGAGAATTCCCTACAAGTTCAAGGTCCCTACTTTTGATAAGTATAACGACACAACTTGCCCGAAAACTTACCTCCAGTCTTTTGTGGGAAGGATTGCCGCGCATATAGACGATGAGAAGTTGTGGATGTATTACTTCCAGGATAATCTTATGGGAGCCTCTTTGGAGTGGTACATGAAGTTGAGCAGGGTTAATATTCGAAGCTGGAAGGATTTAGCTGAGGCATTTGTGAAACAGTATTAGTATAATTTGGATATGGCTCCAAATCGTACCCAGTTGCAGACCATGTCTCAGAATGTTAAAGAAGGGTTCAAAGAGTATGCTCAGAGGTGGCGTCAACTTGCTGCTAGAGTGCAGCCTCCGTTATTGGAAAATGAAATGGAAAACATGTTCATGGGAACACTGCAGGGTGTGTTTATTGAGAGACTGGCGTCTTGTTCAGCAACAAAGTTTAATGACATCGTGATAGCCGAAGAGAGGGTTGAAACTCTTCTGAAAATGGGGAAAATTCAAGACACTGGGGCACGTAGCTCAAGTGGTGTTCGAAAAGCTTTTAATGGACCTCTAAGAAGAAGGGAAGGAGAAACTAATGCTGTGTACAGTCGAGGTCGGGGCCGTGGATATAGAGGACCCTATGAGCAAGTTGCAGCTGTCACTATTCCATCAAGTCCTGTGCAACAAACCCAACAACAGCAGCAACAACAACAACAGCCACAACACAATAACTATCATCAAAGACCCTATCAACAGAGACAAGCTTGTCCAGATAACAGGGTGCTTATGGCCATCCCAATGACATACACGGAACTACTTCAAAGATTGTTAGATTTGAACTTGGTTCAGTTGAGGACATTAGCACCGCCACCACCTGGAGATCTTCCAGTGGGGTATGATGCTAATGCAAGATGTGCTTTTCATTCAGGATCTCCTGGGCATTCAACGGAGAAGTGCAGGTCACTGCAGCATAAGGTCCAAGACTTGATTGATTCAAAAGCAATTAACTTCGCACCGCCTCCAAATGTTACATCAAACCCCATTCCAAATCATGGAGGGGCCAAAATAAATGCCGTTGATAGCGGTGAGAGGTTAAACTTGATCTTGAATGTGGATGAAGTGAAGACTTCATTGCTGGTCGTGAAAGATAGATTGCTGAAAGGGCAAGTATTCCCAGGGTGTGATTATGACTGTGAGGGGTGTTTGAATTCGAATAATGGCTGTGGGGATTTGAAAGTTAGGCTGCAGTGTTTGATTGACGAGGGGTCGTTACAGTTTGATAGAGTTGACGTTAGAAGAAATTGTGTGTCTACCATAACAATTTATTTTGATCCTGCTGAGGTTCCTGTCCGGAGAGAACCTGTGACTATCCATGTTCCAGAAGTGAGTCCTGTTACCATTACTGTTCCGGGACCAGTCCCTTATATTGATGACAAGGCCATTCCCTGGCACTATGGCTCAGACGTGTATATAGATGGTCAGAAGGTGGAGAATAAAACAGTGACAATTGACTCGACTGTGGTGAATGTCAGAGGAGTTGGTGGATTTACAAGGAGTGGGCGTCTCTTTGCCCCTCAAGTTCTTAGAGGTGATCCCAAAGCTGAGGTTGCTGCAAAGGCTAAGGGTAAGCAGATAACAACTGAAGAGGTGACAACTCCTACTCCTAGTCAAGGAACTTTTGAAAAAGAAGTTGAAGAGTTCACGAGGATAATTAAGAAAAGCGACTATAAAGTGGTTGAACAGCTGAATCAAACTCCGTCCAAGATATTTATTCTGTCATTGTTAATGTGTTCTCAGGCTCATCAGGAGGCTCTGCTGAAAGTTTTACAAATGGCATATGTACCACAGGAGATAACTGTTAACCAGTTAGAGGCCATGGTAGCCAGTGTGAACGCCAACCATGGGTTGGGATTCACAGATAGAGATCTCACTTCTGAAGGACGCAATCACAACAAGGCCCTACACATCACCATGGAGTGTAGGGGTGATGTTCTATCACATGTCTTGGTAGACACATGCTCTTCTCTTAATGTGCTTCCTAAGAAGGCCCTAATGAAGTTGAATGTTGAGGGTATTGTCTTACGACCCAGTGATTTGATTGTAAAAGCCTTTGACAGGTCCCAGAGGTCTGTGTTCGGGGAGGTGAAGCTACCTGTGAAGATTGGGTCTCAAGTATTCAAGAGTACTTTCTATGTTATGGATATTCAACCCGCTTACAACTGTCTGCTAGGACGTCCTTGGATTCATGCTGCTGGCGCGGTAACATCCACGTTGCATCAGAAGTTGAAATATGTGGTAGACGGCCAGGTTATTACGGTATATGGAGAAGAAGATATTTTCGTGAGTCATCTGTCGACTTTCAAGTACGTGGAAATGGACGGGGAGATTCATGAAACACTTTTCCAGGCTTTTGAGACGGTTAATGTTAGTACTTTGTCTCCGGTGACTGCAGTCCAGAGCAATGGAAAGGAAGGGACTCCTATTTACTCCTACAAGCAAGCCAAAGAAGTAGTCCAATCCGGAAATGCACAAGGCTGGGGAAAGTTGCTAGAAATGGAAAAGAAGGATGACAAGTTCGGTCTTGGTTATCAGCCTGGTGGGTCCAATTGGTCTCAGGGTAGTAAGTCCATAACGTTCACAAGTGCTGGAATGCTCGACTACAACAACATTTGTGTGACAAGTGAAGATGGGGACAATGGCCGCGACTTGGATAACTGGAGTCACCCATGTGCACCTGGGGAGGAGCTCTGAAATTGGTCGGCTGAAGATTTTGTTCAAGTTACTTGGCAGTCAAAGTAATTTTTCTTGTTTCCATTTTATCATACTGCATGTCAAATCCTGCACTCTGCCCAAGGTGCATGGATCCATTTGTAGGGCCACCATGCTTTTAATGCATTTACTTTCTTCCATGAAATAAAGGACATTTTTCAAACAATTGTGTTCTCTTTCTTTCTTTTTAAATTTTTTTTTCACAGAAATAAAATGGTAATGTTTTTCTTTTTCCTGTGTCTTTATGTGTTTGTGTCTCCTTTGAAAAAAATCCTGATTCTGAAATAAGCACATCATTTGTGCAGTGTTGATCATTCAGATTCCTGTGATAACGTTCATGCTATGACTATGCATGACTTCAACAATCCTATCTACCAAGTTGAAGAAGGGGTTGAGGAAGACTATGAACTCCCGAAAGAATTGGCTAGGTTGTTGAAACAGGAGGAAAGGATTATTCAGCCTCACCAGGAAGAAGTATAGACAATCAACATCGGGACTGAGGATGTAAAGAAAGAGATAAAGATTGGGGCTAATCTGCAGGCCGAGGTAAAGAAGGAATTGATTGGTATGCTACGTGAATATGTGGATATCTTTGCCTGGTCGTATCAAGATATGCCGGGATTAGATACTGACATTGTTGTACACAAGCTGCCACTACGAGAAAATTATCCTCCGGTAAAGCAAAAGTTGAGAAGAACTCTCCCTGACATGGCAATGAAGATCAAGGAGGAAGTTCAAAAACAGAGGGATGTCGGGTTCCTTGCTGTAACTAGTTACCCACCTTGGGTAGCTAACATTGTGCCTGTACCAAAGAAAGACGGCAAGGTCCGGATGTGCGTCGATTATCGGGATCTGAACAGAGCGAGTCAAAAGGATGATTTTCCCTTACCTCACATTGATGTGTTGGTAGATAACACCACTAAGATTTCGGTATTTTCTTTCATGGATGGCTTCTCCGGGTACAATCAGATCAAGATGGCACCGGAAGACATGGAGAAAACAACGTTCATTACCCCATGGGGTACATTCTGTTATAAGGTCATGCCCTTTGGGTTGAAGAATGCAGGGGCAACGTATCAACGGTCTATGGTAACATTGTTCCACGATATGATACACAAAGAAATTGAATGCTATGTGGACAATATGATTGCCAAGTCTCGGGATGAAGAAAAACATTTGGTCAATCTCAAAAAGCTGTTTGATAGGTTGATAAAGTATAGGTTAAGGTTGAATCCAAACAAGTGCACTTCCGGAGTGCGTTCCGGTGAATTGCTGGGTTTTATTGTTAGCCAGAAAGGAATTGAGGTAGATCCTGCAAAAGTAAAAGCAATACAAGAAATGCCTGCACCAAGAACAGAAAAAGAAGTGCATGGGTTTTTAGGGAGGTTGAACTACATTTCTCGGTTTATATCTCATCTAACTGCCATGTGCGAGCCAATATTCAAATTGTTGAGAAAAGAACAAATGGTCAGGTGGAATGAGGACTGTCAAAGAGCCTTTGAAAAAATAAAAGAATATTTGCAGGAGCCTCCAGTTCTAATGCCTCCAGTTCCAGGACGGCCACTTATCATGTATTTGACTGTGTTAGAAGGGTCAATGGGATGTGTTCTAGGCCAACACGACGAGCCTGGTCGAAAAGAGCATGCAATTTACTACCTTAACAAAAAGATTACCGACTGTGAATCCCGTTATTCACTGCTCAAGAAAACTTGCTGCGCTTTGGCATGGGCTGCTCGCCGACTGAGACAATACATGTTGACCCACACCACATTGCTAATCTCAAAAATGGACCCTGTCAAGTATATTTTCGAGAAACCAGCATTAACTGGAAGGGTTGCGAGGTGGCAAATGATCTTAACAGAGTATGAAATACAATATACTTCCCAGAAAGCCATCAAAGGAAGCGTATTGTAGGATTATCTTGCACAATAACCACTGGAGGACGACTATCAGCCAATGAAGTTTGATTTCCCCGATGAGGACATCATGTACCTCAAGGCAAAAGATTGCGAGGAACCACTTCCGGAGGAGGGGCCAGACCCTGAATCCCAATGGAAGTTGATGTTTGATGGGGCAGTCAATATCAACGGCCGTGGAGTTGGTGTTGTTTTTATCACTCCTGAAGGTTTTCATTTTCCCTTCGCTGCCATAATTACTTTTGGCTGCACCAAAAATGAAGCGGAGTACGAGGCATGCATAATGGGAATAAAGGAGGCTATTAATCTTCGGATTAAAACCCTCGATATATTCGGAGATTCAACCCTCGTTATTAACCAGATTACCGGCAAGTGGTTTACACATCAAGAACACTTAATTCCTTATAGGGATTATGCCAGAAGACTATTGACGTTCTTCACAACAGTTAAGCTGAAGTATATACCACGAGATGAGAATCAATTCGCCGATGCATTGGCTACTCTTTCTTCGTCCATAAAAGTCTTGTGTTGGAACTATGTACCCAGGATTGACATTTCCAGGCTTGACACACCAGCTTATGCTTTCTCTGTAGACGCAGTTTCTGACGAGAAACCTTGGTATTTTGATATTAAGCGTTTCTTGGAAAAACAAGAATACCCAGCTGGAGAATCATCTAACAATAAGAAGACCTTGAGACGACATGCTGCTAGTTTCTTCTTAAATGCAGACGGAGTTCTGTATAAGAGGAACTTTGACATGGTCCTGCTCAGATGCGTGGATAGACACGAAGCAGACATGTTAATGCAGGAGGTCCATGAAGGATCCTTCGGTACCCATGCAGGAGGACATGCAATGAATAAGAAGTTGTTGAGATCAGAGTATTATTGGTTAACAATGGATGTAGATTGCTGTTCATACACCCGTAAGTGCCACAAGTGCCAGATATATGCAGACAAGGTGCATGTTCCTCCTAGCCCGCTTAACGTCATGTGATCTCCTTGGCCCTTTTCTATGTGGGGCATTGATATGATCAGGAAAATAGAGCCTACTGCTTCAAATGGTCATCGTTTCATCTTGGTTACGATTGATTACTTCACCAAATGGGTTGAAGCAGAATCTTATGCCAATGTTACTCATCAAGTGGTAGCCAGATTTCTAAAAAGAGACATCATTTGCAGATACGGAGTACCCAAGCGAATCATTACTAATAATGGTTCCAATTTGAACAACAAGATGATGGCAGAACTGTGTCAGGACTTCCAAATTCAGCATCACAACTCTTCTCCTTACCGACCAAAGATGAATGGTGCGGTAGAGGCATCTAATAAAAACATTAAGAAGATTGTACAGAAGATGGTTGTCACTTACAAAGATTGGCATGAGATGTTACCATTCGCGCTGCATGGGTACCGAACGTCAGTCAGGACGTCAACCAGGGCAACTCCCTTCTCCTTAGTGTATGGCATAGAGGCGGTCTTTCCTGTTGAGGTAAAAATTCCTTCTTTACGTGTGATGATGGATGTGAAGCTGGATGAGGCTGAGTGGGTACGTGCTCGATATAATCAGTTGTCTAATTGAGGAAAAGAGATTAGCGGCTATCTGTCATGGTCAGCTTTATCAGAGGAGAATGAAGCGAGCATTCGACCAATGAGTACGTACTCGGGAGTATCAAGTAGGCGATCTTGTACTCAAGAGGATTATTCCTCCAGGTTCAGATCACAGGGGCAAGTGGACCCCAAACTACGAGGGCCCATTCATAGTGAAGAAAGTCTTCTCGGTTAGGGCGCTGATGCTTACTACTATGGATGGAGAAGATTTCCAGTCTCCTGTTAACTCGGACGCAGTTAAAAAATACTTCGCATAAAAAGACCCACTGGACACAAAAACATAATTAAAGTCCAAGCAAGAAAAGGGCATCCCGGCGAGCTAAAAACAGAATAAAAAGCTCGGGCAAAAGTTAGGGAAAATAGGAAAAAACGTACACCCGCAGAGTTGAAAAGCCACATCGGACAACTCAAGCAAAAAAGGGTATCCCGGTGGATTGAAAACCCAAAAGGGCGATTCACGCAAAATAAGGGAATAATCGAACAACTGCGGTCCGGGTAATCTGAACCAAGTTACCGTTTCAGACAATCTAACAATACTAGAAGGGTAGGAATTAATCCCCTCTTCTTCTTCTTCTTCAGAAAGCAAAGGCAATAGCAGAAAGTCTTGAGGACATGTTGGTCATAGCAGGAAGGAAACTCATTGGAATGCCATATACATTGCCATTAGGATAGTTTCTTTTCTCAATTTTATGGTGGCTACCTCTTTCCAAGTAGTTGCTTTCCGATGTAAAACTTTGCCTATTCAGAGGCATCTCAATAAATGAATATTCAGTCAAAAGCTGTGTTATGTTTTGTTTATTTTGTTTGCAAAAATGTCCTGAATTTTTGGCAAAAAGAACATTGCATTTGAAACATGGTGATTTTCAAAAAAATGACATGCAAGGAAACATTTAAAACTATCTTTGAGTGTCAGGTGGCAATGGATGATCAGATCATACCATGCAAGTCCCCGGGGCACATGTGTATATACTGTTGTTGCAGGTTTTGCAGGATGGTGTCATGTCTCCCCAAGCAGAGAATGTTCCCCAGCTGAGTTAGAGCAGGTGGAATCCCCAACAGAGCTTCATGGCTAGTTGAAGTACTTTCATCCCCAAGCGGATTATCTTTCCACAAGTGAAGTATTCCCAGCAGGCAGTTGAGCGCCTGATTTCCCCACAGAGTTCATGTTTGGGATTCACTCTCATCATTGAAATATTCCCCGGAGAGGTTGCCAATTTAGTTTTGGCCAATGCGATGATACAAACAATTATTCATCTCCCAACCATAGTTAAGTGTCAAAGTATCGTGATCTTGTTCTCGCCTGTAGGGTTGTGATCTTATTTCCAATCAGGCAGTTGTTTGTTGCTCATCTGCATTCCCCAACACTCGTCTGTGTTTGATATTTATCCATATGTGTTGATTTGATAATCACTTTGCTACTCGTCTGTATTGCTACTCCAAATGTTTGTTTGTGTTGGATTTCTGATACTCGTCTGTGTTACTACTCCAAATGCTCATATGTGTTGGATTTCTGGTATTCATCTGTATCAGTGACTGATATTCGTCTGTATCATTGCCTGAAGTGCTCGTATGTGTTTCTTTGATCATCATCTGATATTCGTTGGTATCATTGACTTATGGCACTCGTTTGTGTTCTCCTGATAATCATCCAATACTCATCTGTGTTGAAGAGGTTTGAAGTCCTGACGGTGGGATTAAACGTCAAAATTGGTTACCGGTCTTGGCGTAACAGGGTTATTCGAAGGAGGTTCGTCTGTCTCAAGCACCATGTATCTACGCAAGATTCGTGAAGAGGGTTCGTCCAATCCTAATATCGCACCTGGCGTAACAGGTTATCTGAAGAAGACTCGTTTGTCTTAGACCATATATCTACGAAGGATATATGAAGAGGGTTCGTCTATCCTGAGTATGCATGCCTATCCCACAGACTTAAGTGCATCGCCGGTCCTGGCGTAACGGCTTGTCCGAAGGAGATTCATTTGTCTCGAGCCATATATTTTTGTAAAATGTATGAAGAGGGCTCGTATGTCCAGTTCCTGGCGTAACAGGTTTATTTGAAGATGACTCGTATGTCCATTTCCTGGCATAACAGGTTTGCTTGAGGAAGACTTGTCTGTGTATGTTTTCCTCATCTGGCGTGATAATTCAATTTGGAAGGAGCTCGTCTGCTTTGTCTTTGCTTCATTTATCCAAAGTGATATTTGGTTGGGTTCACTTACCTTTGTCTGCATTCTCCAACAGAGTGCAAATTTTAGGTTCTTCTTGGTATTCAACCACAATTTATCTTGAACGGCCGACAACCGTTGCTTTCGTCCCTTTCAGATCAACAGTTGTTTGAATAGGGGCAGCTGTAACACCCCAAATTTTCCCTCTTGCTTCTATCATCATCCTCATGCCATATTCATCATAAGCATGGCATATTTTTAGCATCTTTGCATAGAAAAATGAAGCATAACATTCTCATATCCTAGCATTGGGCATATGATCAATCAATGGTACATGTGAAGCCTTACAAGTCAAAGCAAGAGGTTAAGTGACCTTGGCCAAGTCTCACAAGGTGTTCTTATGCCTTATTCAAGCTCAAGATTCTTTACAAGAGCCCCAAGGTTTGGGAAGTTATCAGATGATCCAAGGAAGGGCAAGCTCCTACACAAATGATCCTCAAATTAGGGTTTCTTGTCAAGCAGGGATTCTTTGTGACTTTGACCATTTCATGTGGGCAAAGTCCTTCATATGATATGAGAATGCTATGGATGAAATTTGGTATGGAAATTCCTTAAGGAAGGCAGTTATTTCATCAGTTGCTTGCACAAGAAGAAATTGGTCAAACTGATTATTTAAAAAGTCAACTGTGGCAATTCAAAGGGTCCAATCCCATTTTTGAAGCCAAGGTATGTCCTTAAGGACATATAAGAGGTTTGGAAAAGTCAAAGATCAAGAATCAAGAGGTTTTGAGAGACTTTCCTTTTTTGGCATGTGACTTGTAATGGAAGTTACTATTTTTGGCAAGTTTTGCCCTAATGTTCAAGTGATTCTTACATGGCCAAAATGACTCCAAATGAATTTCCATTGAACATGAAAGTTATAGGGCATGTTCTCCCATTTTTAAAAAATTACAAGAACTCATCCATAGCATTTGTGATTTGAAAGTTATGGCCTTTTGAAGTTCACTTGCTTTTAGGGTTTCACATGAAATATCACTTTCCACCAAGTTGCAAATTGTCATGTAATTTATTTTCAAGATATTTTATGGGTCATTTATGATCATAATATTCAAAAGCAAGGCATGAGAGCTACCTTTGTCCAAAGAAGCAAGAAAATTTGTGGCTTGATGTATGTGCATTTCACAAAATGCAATTTGTGCAACTTCATCCAAAGGGCATGGTTCACTTAATTATAAGCTACAAGGTTAATCCAAGGGTGATGAGGGCATCATAGAGAATCAGTGTGTGCACATGGGCCACGCTTTACACGCATGACTGAGGGTAGCACACTTTTCTTGCCAAATTGCATTTTCACTCCCATCACACTCTCCATGCTTCTATTTGATCAAAAACCCTAATCAGTATTCTAGGGGGTATGATATAAAGGCAGCACACACGAATTTGGTAGCTGACTCTCTCTCAATTTACCATTTTAATTTTTCTTACATCTGTGCTTTTCTCTTCGAATCTCCTCACACATTCACACATTGCCAAGACAAACCACATAATCTTGATACCTGAAGCATAAGGAACACTTTCCCACCATTAATTCAAGCAGAGAGTAAGGTTTTCATCAAGTGCCATTCAAGTGCAGTTGGTGTCGAATCTCAAGATCTAGGAGATTTTAAGGTTTCTTTTGCATTTATTTTGCAAGTAGAAGTTAAAAGGAGTAGATCTGCAGCTGGAGGAGTCTTCTTTTGGTGTTTTGAAGGATCTTCAACCTCAGGTATGCTCTGGAATTTTGTGATATGGATTTGAAATTAGATGCTTGCATAGTGTTTTGCTTGCTGTGCTGATGATTTTGATGTGTTTAGATTCTAATTTGAGTAAGAAATGAGCATGTTATGTTGAATTAAAGTTTGATGTTTAAAAATGTTTGTGTTCGATTTGTTTGATTCATTGATCTAATGACAAAACTAAGCTCATATTTATGATCAGCGTACTTGAATGAGTGAATCTGGAGATTTGTTTTAATTTCTGTGGAGTTTTGTTCTTGATGTTCATAGCTATGAGTTTTCCGGTGCCGGAGCCCTAGCTCCGGCCACCGGATTCTGGGAACATGTTTGAATGAAGAAAATGAGGTCTGCAGCGTTGATTTGTTTGATCTGGACAGATACAGTGTTGCCAGCGCATTAAAAATCCATGCTCTCTCTCACGTGCATTTCTTTTTCTGATTAATTGTTTTGTTTGTTAGTGCATGGTAGAATGTATGAACCTTTGATCCAGACCACACATTAGTTTGACCTAGGGTTTGGACTGTTGATTTGGTGCGTTGATTTTGTTTACTTTGTGCTTTCATGTATGGGTCAATGGATCTGATTACCTTTGTTGACTTGACTTGATCTGAACCTTGGGTTTGTGTGACTTTGGTATTGTTGACTGCGTGCCTGGACCCCTGGATGCGTGGACTATTTGTGTTGACTCTTGATGAGAACCCTTGGATTGGTATACCACAATTGTGTTGACTGAGCGTCCATTGGGCTTGACTTGCTTTTCGTACCACTTCTTCATTGAGCCCAATCATTTTCAACTAAATTCTTTGCTATTCTCACCCCTGGCTTACTTCCTTTTATTTTTTATTTTCTTTTTATTTCAGTTTGGTTTTTAATTTTTAAAAATAGTTAGAGGTTCTCAAAAATTCCAAAATAATTCATGTTTGTTTCTTTTAATTTTCTTTAATTTTTGATTTTTTTTTGATTTTCCATTTATTTTTATTTTCCACATAGGAATTAATTTCCTCTTTTATTAATTGTTTTTTATTCATTTTAAATACATACTGACTTCTAGAATTTATATCTTGACCATCAATTTGAATTTTGACTTGGTTCTTTTTGCATTTGATTCATATTAAAGTGTAGTTTATGAATGATGTTTCTTCTGATTTTTAGAAGCTTGTGTGAATATTTTTGATAGTTGATTTGTGTGTGAAGTTTCAAAACCCTAATGAGTGTTCTTGAGGTCCTTTGACCTAGTTGCCTATTGATTATGACTTTGGCTTTTTGACATGATGATATCACTTGATTAATGAATACTTGTGTTTATTTTCATAATTTTTGCATGAGTTTATGATTTTAATTTGAATTTTCATATGAGATTGCTTTTGTTTTGCTTCTTCTTGTTGGCATGCTTAGTTCTTAAGCTAGGAGGGCACTTGTGCCAACTTATATAGGTTGTTTAGGGTCCCTTTTGTATGAGATTTGATCCCTGGTCCTTGTTTAGGGTGTGTCCTTTGAGATTTCTCTTTGTTGCTTACCTTTAAGGTTTCTCACAATTGTAATGCATGTTCACCTCACATCTTTGTTCATCCCTTCTCTTCAATGCTTATGATGGAGTTTGTGTGCTTCTTCCCATGCTTGTCTTGTTTTTTAGGCACATTTTAACATATTTAGGCTCCTGGGTTTTTTAAATGATGCCTATGTCTTGATTTGATGAGCATTTTTTCTTCTTACACTTATGCACATGTTCACTTCATTTCTCATTCTTGTGATGATTATGTTTGAACTTGTATGACCCTTTCCTTGGTCTTTTGTGTTGTTTGTGCCCTTGCTTGTGGTGATATGATCCTGGTCTTGAGGTACATGATGATTGTTAGGCTTGAATGATGTGTTTGATCTCATGTTTGCTTTATTCTTTCATAAGTAGTTCATGTGGACTTAAAATGCCCTGCTTCTCCTTCTTCCTCTTTGGTTTTGTTTGAGTTTTTTTAGTATGAAAGTGAGGTGAATCACTTCTGGTTGCGGTGTGTGGAGCTGATATTTTGCTTGTTTATGCCTCCCTTGCTCTTGTTTGGTGTTGTCTTGTTATATGTGCTTGGTTCTAACCATTTCAGGGGCTCATGGTGAGTGAAGTGTGGATGTTATCCACATTTCAATTCATTATCTCCTCTCTTACTTTGTTTTCTATTTGGTAATTGTTGATATGCCTTATGCTTTCTTCTCTCTTCCTCCTTTAGAAGAACCTTATCTCCTTTAGAGGCGTAAGATGCTCTCTGTTTCTTTCTTCCTTTCTTCTTCTTCTTTTCCTTTTTTTCTTAGGACATAATTCAAACCACATTAACCATAGGACCACCTTTGCATGATAACTTTAGGATTAGAATTCCCCTTTAGTTTACCTTTGAGATCCTTTTGGTGCTCTCTCTTTCTCATCTTCAAACAAAATCCATAAAAAACATCTAATAATGGTTGAGGTGACTTCTCCCTTTTGTCACTCTCTCAAAGAAAAACTAAAAAACACTTCTTCATTTTAATTCACCAAAGCCCTTAATAATACAAGCAAGTTAGTGAATTTAAATCCTAGTCTTAGGAAACAAGTTTGAAGATCTTCTTCATTCTTGATGGACTTGTTACTCATTCTATCTTGGGATGTGGTAATAAGGACATGTCCTTAGAAAAGGATTTACCTTCACTTCCTTGTGCCACACTCTTAAAAGACTTCTAAAAACCCCAAACAAACAATGATCGTCTCTCCTTCGGGATTTCTTTTCTCATCACCCTCTCTCTTTACGTGCGAACTCGCTCCTACTTGTCATTTTGCAAGACGGTAACGCACTCGTCGTTCGAGCCTGCAACACCTGAGCATTGACATAGGCAGTTCAAGCCTTAAGACACAAGCAATATTTTCCACTCCTAGTTAGGGGAACTACGGCGACTCTGATCCTCATATCCAGTGAGGTACGTAGGCAGCGGGGTAGGGCCCGTTCGAGCACAATCCTCATTTTCCCTACATTTTTCCTCTTTGTTTTCTTTCTCAGTTCCTTTTCCAGTTTCAGTCCTTTCTTTTTGTAGCAGACTTCATTATTTCACCCTTTGAAGCATTTTCTTTGCAAGCGTGGATCCCGTCGGTTACGGCGGACGATCTGGGGTTCTAATACCTTCCCAGGTCGTAACCGACTCCCGAACCCAGTCTCTTTGGTTCGCAGGACCTGTGTCCTTCCTTTTATTTTCTTCTAGTTTATGCAACATTACCATTCCCGTCCCTTCGGGATAAAAATGCTTGGCTGGCGACTCTACCTCTTTCCGCGCCACTTTCGCGTTTGTACCAGGATGGAAATCCAGGGAGCGACAAGAGGCCTCTTGAAGATGTTGCAAAAATGGCCAAAACTTGCTATTTTTGGAAACCCTAATTTTCCAAAAATGGTAACTTTTGGTTTTCTTGATTTCTCTTGATTCCTCCATCATTTCTTGATAAAAATTGAACCCTAGGATCCTTGTAACCCTAATTTCATGATTTTGATCTTAAAAAGTCAGGATTTGACTTTTTCTTCAGCATGGTTGACTTTTCCCCAAATCCATGATTTTCAGTCATCTGGCCAATTGAGCCTCTTCCAAAATGTTTCTATGGATGAAATTTGAACCCTAGGAACTTGACATCATATATAAGAAAATGGAATCCACTTTGAATCAAAATTTCATGGAGAAGCCCAGTAGAAGTGAAACCCTAATTTGGTCCCTTTTATCAGGAGATGTTGCACTTGTTGCCTCCTCTGATCAATTCAAATCTTTCCACGGCTTGTGGCATCAAATGAAGACTTGTGGGATGTTGTGAAACCCTTGAAAAAGGTTGAGAAGCTTTGTGGCCCTTTGGTTGCCTTTGTATAGCCTTCAATTGCTCCAATCAAAGATCACATGCCTATTCCTCAACTATGATACACATGATGCAATGTTTTTTTGTTATTTCATGAATTTGTTTATGCTAAATGCTATGCAAAATGTTGAGGAAATGAAAGGGAAATTTTTTAGGTATTACAGCTGCCCCTATTCAATCATCTGCAGGCTTGAACGAATAATTGCACTGGCTTTTAGACGTTCAAGGTATGAAGTGATTGAATACTCGAATAAAACCTGGAAATTTGAACTCTGTGGATGAAGGAAGTGTCATCTTCTTTTTATTTTGTTTTTAATTTTCTTGCTTTGACCTCTGAATAGGTAGCGGGAATAGAACTAAGTGGAATATGATCATTGTACATAAACGAGAGCCCAGGCAGACATGACCGTTGTACAAAATGATAACCTGCGATGTGACTGCTGAGCGAATCAAGCCACAAAATGGGAGTCTGTTGTACAAAACGGAACTCGACAATGTGACTGATGAGCGAATCAAGCCATGAAAAGGGAGCCTGTTGTACAAAACAGGGCTTAAAACAAGGCCATTGTACAAAACAAAACTCAAAGTGACTGCTGAGTGAATCAAGCCACGGAAAGGGAGCCTGTTGTACAAAACACGACTTAAAAACGAGACCATTGTACAAAACGAAACTCGACAATGTGACTGCTGAGCGAATCAAGCCACGAAAAGGGAGCCTGTTGTACAAAATAAGGCTTAAAACGAGACCATTGTACAAAACGGAACTCGAAGTGACTGCTGAGCGAATCAAGCCACGGAAAGGGAGCCTGTTGTACAAAACAGGGCTTAAAAACGAGACCATTATACAAAATGGAACTCAAAGTGACTGCTGAGCGAATCAAGCCATGGAAAGGGAGCCTGTTGTACAAAACAGGGTTTAAAACAAGACCATTGTACAAAACAGAACTCGAAGTGACTGCTGAGTGAATCAAGTCACAAAAGGGAGCCTGTTGTACAAAATAGGGCTTAACGACGCGACTGATGAGCGAATCAAGCCACAGAAAGGGATCCTGTTGTACAAAACAAGGCTTAAAACGAGACCATTGTACAAAACGGAACTCGAAGTGACTGCTGAGCGAATCAAGTCACGAAAGGGAGCCTGTTGTACAAAACAAGGCTTAAAAACGAGACCATTGTACAAAATGGAACTCGACGATGTGACTACTGAGCGAATCAAGTCACGAAAGGGAGATAAACATTGACTTGGAAAGACAAAGATGCCTGGAAAATGGTATAAGTATCCTCTGTGGGGAGTGTTGCACCCCAAAATTTGCCCTCCACAAGACAAGACATTGTGTACTAATAGGCTAACAAAGTTCACAAGGTTCACAAGACATCTCATGAGGTTCACAAGGTTCACAAAGTTCACAATTAGTCAGAAAATTTGATAATTCCCTCAGACAATGCATCCTCTTAAGCAATGCATCCTAAACTAGGGTTTTGACTTTTATCAGGCTAAATGGACTTCCAAGACTTCAAGTGAGCTTCATAGCATCTTATATGTGTTCAATAATCCCCATGTCAAGTTTCAAGACTTTCCCAAAAGGTTTGCTCAGTCAGATGATCAGAAAGGTTAAAATCAGTCAAAGTAGTTAAAAAGTCAAACTGAGGTCAACTGTGGTCAAACCAAAGTCAAACTTCATGATTTTTTGCCAACATCAAGTATATGAAGTAAAATCCATCATTTGATCAAGGGTTGATCATGATTCATCAAGGATATTTCAGATCATCAAGAATCAGGAGTTTCTAAATTAGGGTTTTCACAGGAAAAATCAACTGAACTTTGACCAGCCATAACTTTCATATGCTTCATCAAAATTTTTCCATCCAAAGCTCATTTTGAAGGAAATTGAATTCTCTACAACTTTGTGTCTCATAAGACAAGCCCAAAAATGCTTCATTTGGAAGGTATGAGCTAAGACATTATAGGTCCTTTTAAAAGTCAACAAAAAGTCAACAACTTCCAAAGAGCATAACTTGAGAATGGTAAACGACATGGACATGAGACCAAAGAGGTTGGTTAGAGGACTCTTTAAACTTTCCAAAATGTCCAATAAAACCTTCATAGCATTAAAATTGAAGGATTTATGCCCTTGCAAAGTTGGGAAATGTTTGAGAGGTTTATGAAGTAAATGGGGTCTTAAAACCAAAATTCTTCAAATGGGCTGACTTTTTTGTGATCCAATAGGTTCCATGACATCATGCACGAAATTAATTTAATATTTTCATAATTTTATTCATTTTATTTTTATTTATTATGATTTTTTATATTAAAAATCATTTTAAATTCAAATAAAATATAAAATGGTGAAGATTTAAAATGATTTGTCTTCTAGAATGTCATAAAGGTTATTTGGATCTAATTGATACAAAAATTATGAGGATTATCTTAAAATAGCAAGTTCATATCAAGAATATTCAAAATTTAAAGGTTAATCTTTTCCAATCTTCAACTATCCAAATATCCATCAAATTGGTAAAGTCTTTGACCTAATTCATTGTACCATATATAAACAACATAAGGACAAGCATTGGGGACGAATTCACAGCCTCTCACATCATCTTCAAGCTTCAAAAATTTCATCCAAAACTCAAATTCGGTTTGATACTTCTAGCCACTCTCAAGACAAACTAAAGGTTGCAAATTGTTCCTTGAAGGTCACTGATTGTTTCTAGATCATAAAACCATCCATCCCTGCACTAAATCATAAAAACCGAATCCATGTTCATGCTCATCTTACAATTTTTCGATTTTACATATTCACTCATGATTAATCATATTTGACTGTTGTTTTGTGTTTGTTATGATACAAGGAACGTTTCTGGATGAATCAATTGGATTTTAGGTACACGAATGAAGATTCACCATTACTAGGGTTTTTTCGGCCAAATTAGGGTTCAATGATTTAATCAATATAAATGATTTCTAAAGACGTAGATTAGTTGCAAATATCATCAGGAATTCAATGATGTTCTCAATTTTGTGAAATTTTGCTGTTTTGTTGATGTTTGAATTTCGTAGGTCTCGTATATGTTGAAATTCGCAGGAAAACTTGTGGGAAAATTCGTAACAAAATTCGCAGGTCAGGAGGAAGAAGATGAAGTCTGGCGTGCAGCTGGAAATTCAAATTTGTTTTTATATTATATAGTTTTATTTGTATTATATTTCTTGAATGACGCTGATGGTGTAGTGGTAAGTGTGCGCGTATGTGAAGGCCATGGCTTGGGTTCGAAACCAGCCTCAGTGCATTTTTTTGTTTCATTTGTTTTATTTTCCAGAATGAGCACAAAACCAGATGGAGGTAAAGCATTATCAGCTAGCGCGTGCTAGCCTAGTGGTCATGCTCTTTGTTATCCAGGTAAAGGACCTGGGTTCAAATCCCATGTCCTGTTTTTTTTTTGTTTTTTTGGTTTTCATTTAATTTTTGATTTTCTTTTATTAAAACAAATTTCTAAAAAATATCTAAAAATATATTCTAATTAGACTTTATTTTCTTTTAAATTTACAAACCTAAATTAATATATATATTTGTTTATATGTTTTTTAGTAATATTTACATGTATATATTTAGTTAATAATTAAATTAATATTGTATGTTAAATTAAAAACCTTAATATTTTTATATCTAAAACCCTAATTATTTTTAAACCCTAATTTCTTTTCTAAATAATTCAAAACCCTAATTTTCTTTTACAATTTGAATTTCTTATTTTTATTATTTTTGTTTAATTATACTTAATAAATAGTTCTAAATCATGTTTATTTTTGTAAATATATTAGTATATAATAATCATAATTACTTTATTCTCATCTTAAAAATTATTTAAAATTTGTTTATCTAAAAAATTTAAAATTTTAATTTGATTTTTATATTGTATATTATTGTGCTAACCTCTTTTTCTCTTATATTTATTTTTATTACTAACCTTTTATTTATTTATTATTATTATTATTATTTAAATTGCTTTATTATAATGTAATTGTATAAGCCATGTAATAGTTGTAGTAATTTTTATTGTTTATTTATTTATAAATTGCCATGGTTAGTAAATTAGGGAGTGAAAACATGTTTGTATCCTAAAATTAAATTTAGATCACTAATTATAAGATAAGTATTTGAACTTGTACATGCACACACGTAAGTCGATCTTTGATTGCCATCTCACTTCCTTAAGGATTACCTCTCATTATTGCCTAAATAAAAAGGTCAAGTATGGTGTATAAAGCAAAGTCCCTTCTCTTATTAATATCATCTTGTCCCTTTAAAGATTATAAGATCAAGTCCCTTCATGGTTGTCTTCGTAAATGATCTTGTCCCTTTCGAATAAAAGATGATAAGTCCCTTCGAATTGCTAAGTACACCTTACAGTCGCCTAATAACAGATGACCCTTCACATGTCCCTTATAACATCCAAGGTAATGACTACCTATTCCTTAATAATAGGGATAGTCTTACCATTGAAAGAACATTTAAGAATAGAAAAGATTCAAATTAGGGTAGGTTCCTCTTAAGTACTTGTTCACCTTTTCAAAATATTTCATAAACACTTCACATTTTTAAACAATTTTCAAAACAAAGTCTTTATATATCTCCGTACAAGGATCATTATAAAGTACTTAAGAAAATTTTTAATCACACACTACACTTCTCAAAACAGTTTAAAGCGAGCTAAGTAACTAAGAGCCCATGGATAACCATGGATGTAAAGGGTGCTAACACCTTCCCTTTACATAACCTACCCCCCGAACCCAAAACTCTTTTAAGGTCTTTCCTGTTCTTTTATGCCTTTCCTTTGGATAAAATAAAAGTCGGTGGCGACTCTTGCTATCCGCAACATTTAACTAAAGTCAGTTCTCCCACCGTGTTACAGGGAGTACTTCAGGTTGAAAAGATGTTACGGGTCGTATGTGGCATACCTCAAAACTGGCCCATGCATATGTTTGGATTTATGGCGTAATGCTCCATGATGATGGAAATGCTATGCTTTGGAGGATGCAAATGTAATGACAATTATGCATATGCAAATGCAAAGGGATCTCTTGGCAAGGAGAGTGCAAGTATTCCAAATGGCTTGACTGGGGAAAACTGATGATCACTGCATTGATCTTGGTTAATATTTGTAAGGAGAAAACAACTCTGCGGGGAATGTTGTTAATGATACGTCGGCTCTGAACTTCCGCCACTGTCAAAAATAAATTGGACTTTGAGATTGGAGAGCCTAGACCCTGCTGCAGATAAACTCTTCTTGAACTCTGATGGGGAAGTGAAGACCTTCTGATTTGGATGAGAACCATATGCATGACACTGCTGAGGAAGCAACCTACTAGGGAGGAAAGACACTCCTTGTACTGCTGGGGATTTCCCCTGTATTGAAAGGAAACTTCTGCCTGGGGAGGACAAACATCTTTTGTCATTACTGCTGGGGAAAAATTTCAACTTCACTTCTACTAGGGATAACAGGAGACACACCGGAAGGCACCTGTTCTTGTTCAAGTAAGTTGTTGAGATACTCCTCCTGGAAGCTCACTTTAGCTTCGCTAGCAACGCCTATACCTGCATCTGCATAAACACAACTGATAGTGCCTGCAACATGGAAAGTTAGTTTGGACTTGTATGCCCAGGCTTGTGGTATGAATCACCATCCTGGCCACTTAACACCCTTTTTAGAGTTGTATTAGATGTTTCTGTCCTCCTGCATGAGTTAGAAAGCATTCGAATGTTCACAACACAATATATATCACAATTTGCTGGACGTTTTTGCAATAAAACAATGTTAGATGAAAAACAAAGTTAACTGAAACTGAATTTTTAGTGATTTGGAACATGACCATGAATAGGCATTACAATAGGAGGCAATTCCATGGAAAGAGGAAATATCCAAAAGGAGAACAGATTATCCTATTGGCAATGTGAAAATGGATCTCATCGAATTTCGACCTGGCTATGACTTGTATATCTTCAAGACTAACCGCTTTCTCTGCCCTCTGAGAAAGGTGATTGAACTGGTCTTCAATCCTTAGAATAACCTTAGTTGCAGATGCATTACAAATTTTGAAGATTGCAGTCGTTCATGTTAGTCCCTCTTTTGCGTGGATCGCCCTTTCGGGTTTTCAATCCACCGGGATACCCTTTTTTTCCTGAGCTGTCCGATGTGGCCTTTCAACTCAGCGGGTGTATATTTTTTTCAATATTTCCCTAATTTTTTCCCGAACCTTTTATTCTGTTTTTGGCTCGCCGGGATGCCCATTTTTGCATGGATCTTATTCTGTTTTTATCCAGCGGGTTTTTTTTTACACGAAGTATTTTCTTACTGCGTCTGCGTTGACAGGGGAATGGAAGTCTTCTCCATCCATGGTTGTTAGCATCAAGGCTCCGTATGAGAAAACCTTTTTAACCACGAATGTTTCTTCATAATTGGGTGTCCATTTTCCCCTGTAATCGTTAAGAGGAGGAAGAATCCTTTTCCGTACCAGGTCACCTGGTATGTACCCTTGAGGTCGTACCTTCTTGTCGAAGGCCTATTTTATGCGCCGTTGATACAACTGTCCATGGCATACAGCTGTTAGGCATTTCTCTTCAATGAGGCTCAATTTATTGCATCTGGATCGGAGCCGTTCAACTTCATCTAACTTAATGTCCATCATTAACCTCAACAAGGGGATCTCCACTTTGATTGGTAGGACTGCCTCCATACCATATACTAATGAGAACGGGGTTTCCCCTATCGAGGTACGCACGGACGTTCGGTACCCATGTAGCGCAAATGGTAGCATCTCATGCCAATCTTTGTATGTCACAACCATCTTCTGCAAGATTTTCTTGATGTTCTTGTTGGCCGCTTCGACGGTGACATTCATCTTCGGGCGATATGGCGAAGAGTTGTGATGCTCTATTTTGAAATCTCGACACAAGTCAGCCATCATTTTGTTGTTGAGGTTGGAACCATTATCAATGATGATTCTTTCGGGAATTCCATACCGGCAAATAATATCCCTTTTGATAAACCGAGCTACCACTTGTGTAGTAACATTGGCATAAGACGCCACTTCGACCCACTTCGTGAAATAGTCTATAGCAACCAGGATGAAGCGGTGACCATTGGAAGTTGTTGGCTCAATCTTGCCAATCATATCAATGCCCACATGGCGAACGACCAAGGTGAAGACATGACACTCAATGGATTCGGAGGCACATGGACTTTATCAGCATAAATCTAGCATTTGTGACATTTACGGGAATATTTACAGCAATCGGATTCCATGATGATCCAATAATATCCCGATCTCAACAGTTTCTTTGCCATAGCATGTCCTCCAGCGTGGGTACCGAAGGAGCCTTCATGAACCTCTTGCATCAACAGATCTGCTTCATGTCTATCCACACATCTGATCAGAACCATGTCGAAGTTTCTCTTATATAGCACATCATCTTGATTCAAGAAGAATCCACCTGCTAGCCTTCTGAGAGTCTTCATGTCTTTACTGGATGCCCCAGTCGGGTACTCTTGAGTCTTCAAGAATTGCTTGATACCATGATACCAAGGTTTGTTATCTTCACCACTATCAACAGAAAAGACATAGGCAGGTCTTTCAAGACGGGAGACCATGATTCGAGGCACAAAATTCTCTTGACAAACTTTAATCATAGATGACAAAGTTGCTAGAGCATCAGCGAACTTATTTTCATCTCGAGGAATATAACTCAGCTTGACTTTGGTGAAGAAAGTTAGCAACCTCCAGGTATAATCCCGGTAAGGAACCAAATGAGGTTGGTGAACTAACCATTTTCCATTGACTTGGTTCACTACCAGAGCGGAATCTCCGAAGATCTCGAGGTTCTTGACTCACAAGTTAATTGCCTCTTCAACCCCCATGATGCAAGCTTCATATTCTGCCTCATTATTAGTGCATTCGAAAGTCAACCGAGCAACTAAAGGTGTATGGAAACCCTCTGGTGAGATAATGACAACACCTACCTCGTTTCCGTTTACGTTCACAACACCATCAAACATCAACTTCCATTTGGATTCGGGGTCTGGCCCCTCCTCCGGAAGTGGTTCTTCACAGTCTTTCAACTTGAGGAACATGATGTCCTTATCCGGAAACTCAAACCTCATGGGCTGATAATCGCTAATGGGCTACTGAGCCAGGTATTCTGACAACACACTCCCTTTGATTGATTTTTTGAAAAGTGTACTGGATATCATATTCCATTAGAATCATCTACCATCGGGCTACCCTTCCTGTTAGAGCTGGCTTCTCTAAGATATATTTCACAGGATCCATCTTGGAAATCAGGAAAGTGGTGTGAGTCAGCATGTACTGTCTTAGCCGGGGAACAACCCATGCCAAAGCGCATCAAGTTTTCTCGAGTAGTGAGTAGCGTGTCTCACAATCGGTAAACTTTTTGCTAAGGTAATAAATGGCATGCTCTTTTCGACCAGACTCGTCTTGCTAACCTAACACACATCCCATTGATCCTTCAAGCACAATAAGATACATGATCAAGAGTCTCCCTGGAACTGGAGGCATGAGAATCAGAGGTTCTAGCAAGTACTCCTTGATTCGGTCGAATGCTTGTTGGCAGTCTTCATTCCATTTGATAGCCTGATTCTTCCTTAGAAGTTTGAAGATAGGCTCACACGTGGCAGTTAGGTGTGAGATAAACCGTGCAATGTAGTTTAGTCTCCCCAAGAAACCACGTACTTGCTTTTTCAGTCTTTGGTTCAGGCATCTCCTGGATGGCTTTTACTTTGGCCGGGTTGTCGCTCCCTGGATTTCCATCCTAGTACAAACACGAAAGTGGCGCGGAAAGAGGTAGAGTCGCCAGCCAGGCCTTTTTATCCCGAAGAAACGGGAATGGTAATGATGCACAAAACAGAAGAAAAGAAAAGGAAGGACACAGGTCCTGCGAACCAAAGAAACTGGGTTCGGGAGTTGGTTACGACCTGGCAAGGTATTAGCACCCCAGATCTTCCGCCGTACCCGACATGATCCACGCTTGAAAATAAAATGATTCAAAGGGTGAAGGAATGAAAGCTGCTGCAAAAAGAAAGACTGGAATTGGAAAAGAAAAGGAAACTGGGAAATAAAATGGAAAGGAGAAATGTAGGGAAAATAAACGAGTGTGCACAAACGGGCCCTACCCCGCTGCCTACGTACCTCATCTGGATATGAGAATCAGAGACGTCGTAGTTCCCCTAACTAGGGGTGGAAAGATTGCTTGTGAATTAAGGCTTGAACTGCCTATGTCAATGCTCAGGTGTTGTAGGCTCGGACGACGAGTGCGTAACCGTCTTGCGAAGATGACAAGTAGGAGCAAGTTCACAGACGGAGCGAAGGTGATGAGGAAAGAATTCCCGAAGGAGAGACGCTTATTATTTGTTTGTGATTTTTATGAGTCTTTTATTGGTGTGGCACAAGAGAATGAACTCAAACTCTTTTCCATAGAATGTGTACTTGCTACTACATTCCAAGATGGAATAATAGAACAAGCACACCAAGTAAGGAGAATTTATCCAAGACTTGTTTCCAAGGGCAAGGGCCTAAATTCATTGACTTGTTGAATTTATTAATTGTTTTAGTGATTAAAAATGAAGAAGTATTTTTTAGGGTTTTTCTTGATGAAAATGACCTCATGATCCGACTTGTGCATCATGCTATACAAATGCACTATTCCAAGATGGAATGAATACATATGCCCCATGGAATAAGGCTATTACACAAGAAGTCACTTCTTTCTTTATTAATGTTTTTTAGGTTTTTGTTTTGAGATGAGAAAAGAAAGAACCAAAAGAGCAAAAGGAAAAAGTCTAATGGGGAAAGACTAAACCTAAAGTTATCATGCAAAAGTGGTCCTACGGTTAGTGAGGTTTCAACTATCCTAAGAGAAAGGAAGAACCAAAAAGGAGCAAAAGAGAGGAGAAGTTAGAGAGCAAATTACTCCTCTAAAGGAGATAAGTTGCTTCTAGAGGGGGAAGGAAAGAGTTGCATCACATGATGGCATAAGGCACATCAAAAGTCACAAAGTAGAAAGCAACTTAAAAAGAAAAGATGAAGAGTTGAAATGTGGATAAACATCCACACTTCTCTTACCATGAGCCCCTGCAACTGTTAGCGAAATTCCAACAAGTTGACCAACACAATCCATGGAATTAGCATGCTCAAAGTTCAAATCAACAAAGATCAAACAAACATGCCAAACTTTGCACATACAAGCATTTACGTGTCGAGAACATGAAGGCATGCATCAACCAGCAAGCAAATCACCCTAAACTAGCATATTCAATGATCATACAATGATCCATGGAAATTAAAACAAGTAAGGGGATCAAATAAGCTCAAAACAGCTCAAATATGGCATTCTGCATCAGTGTTAACCGGTTAACCAAAGCATTAACCGGTTAACCAGTTCAAACCTGCAACAAATTACGCAGAAAAAGGGCGTGTTAACCGGTTAACCAAAGCGTTAACCAGTTAACACTATCAAAACAACAACAAATCCTGCATGAAAATCAACTCAAATCCAGCTTATCCAAATAATTCCACACCAGAACAACAATCAATTAAGCATGAAATAAATGGATGAATTCACATTAATTAACATCATTAAGCTCATGAACATTAGCACACAGATCCGGTTACCAATCAACCAATCAATTCAAGTAACACAAGCAAATACACAAGGACATGCTGGATCTAAAGCACAAGCATGCAAATAAGCTAAAACAAATCTAGATCTGAATTTAACCAACCTACAAAGCCGAGGTACGCTTTGCTAATTGTTGTTTGAGCTTGAAATGAGAGATTTCGCGGAAACATTTGAAGATCCGGTGCTAAGCTTCACACTCCATGCAAAATAAATGCAAGCAAAGGGTCTTGATGCATAATTTTGGCTCCAAAAGCACTTCTAATTTCCAAACCAGATCTGAACCACCAAGTAAACCAGCAAAATGATGCAAAGAAGCTATAGATGGAGGTCTAATTCCAAGATCTACACACTTTAAGGCAAAGTTATGTGATCTTCAAAGAGGAACTTTGAGTGATTTGGAAAATTGAGAGAAAAAAGTGAGTTAATGGTGAGAGAGATCAAAATTCCGAAAATGAAGAGGAGTGAGTTATGAGAGAGAGCCTCTTGGTTTGGAGGGAAATGGATTAAATATGGTTTAGGTTTGGGGCCCAAAATTTAGGCTTGGGATCCAAAAAATATGGTTTGGAATTGGATTTAGAAAGTGATTAGGACCTAGCATTGGAATTAGGCTTGGATAAATGCTCTAGATCCTTCTCCTTAATTCAAAATGAATAAAAATCAGAAAATTGGAAAATTGGAGTCAAAACACATGCTGAATTTTGCTGCTGGAATTCAAAATTCGCAACCGTTAACCGGTTAACGCCAGTGAATTTTGAATTTTGCCTCCATTTGGTGGGAAACCTCAATAATATCCCGGCGCCAACAGTTCTGATCTGATTTTGATCCTCAATCCTTTTTTAGGGGCCTTGACCATGATGCCAAGCTTGTATAACATGCCTTGTGAGCTTCTTGCCAGGTCACCATGCTCTTGATTTTGCCTTGTAGTGCTTCAAATTTCCCGGATGGTTGATCATATGCCTTATGCTAGAACATGCAAGTGCTATGCTTCATCTTTCTATGCAAAATGCTAAGGACATGACATGCTGATAATGATTATGATGCTAAACAAAAGAGGGCAAATTTGGGGTGTTACAGCTGCCCCTATTCAAGCAACTGTTAATTTGAAAAGGACGGTAGCACGACTATCGACCGTTCAAGATAAACTATGGTTGAATACTAAGAAGACCTGAAATTTGCACTCTGCTGGAGAATGCAAGAAATGGGAAATAAATCCAACCAAATGACGCTTTGGCGACTGAAGTGAGGACAAAGAAGACGAGCTCCTTCCAACCTGAATTGTTACTTCGGATAAGAAAAACTTAGACAGACGAGTCTTCTTCGAGCAAACTTGTTACGCCAGGAACTGGACATACGAGCCCCCTTTATATATTTTGCAATATATGACCCAAGACAAATGAATCTCCTTCGGATAAACCTGTTACGCCTGGACCGGTGATGCACTTAAGTCTGTGGGATAGACATGCATAATCAGGATAGACGAACCCTCTTCATATATTATCCGTGGATATATGGTCTAAGACAGACGAGTCTTCTTTGAGCAAACCTGTTACGCCAGGTGTAACATTAGGATTGGATGAACCCTCTTCACAAATCTTGCGTAGACAAGTGGTGCTTGAGACAGACGAACCTCCTTCGGATAAACCTATTACGCCATGACCGGTAACCATTTTGACGTTTAATCCCACCGTCAGGACTTCAAACCTCTTCAACACAGACGAGTATTGGATGATCATCAAGAGAACACAGACGAATGCCATAAGTCGATGATACAAACGAATATCAGACGATGATCTAAAGAAACACAGACGAGCACTCCAGGCGATGATATAGACGAATATCAGCCACTGATACAAACGAATACCAGAAATCCAACACAGACGAGCATTTGGAGTAGCAATACAGACGAGTACCAGAGTGATTATTAAATCAGTACATATGGATATAAGCTAACATAGAAGAGTGTGAGAGATGATACAAATGAGTATCCAACAATGCAAACGAGCTTCAAACAGATAACAAACACATGCGAGTGCTGGAGAATGCATACGAGCATTAACTAAATTCAAACACAGACGAGTGTTGGGACGTGCATATGAGCAACAAACAGATGTCACACACAGACGAGTGATGAGGAATGCAGATGAGAAACAAACATATTTCAAACACAGACAAGTACCAAGGAAGGCAGACGAGCAACTATCAAACAACATCAGACAAAGACGAATGCTGGGGAATACGGACAAGCAACAACATCTAGCACACACAAGCGACTGCCGGGGAAAACATACGAGCATTAAATCTACCACACACATGCAACTGCTGGGGAAAACATACGAGCATTAAATGAGTATCAAACACAGACGAGTGCCAGGACGTGCATACGAGCATTAAATCTCCGGTAAGAAACACAACTCTGCCGGGGAGAATCAAACGAAGAATAATTCACAAATGAGCAAGTGCTGGGAATGCAGACGAACATCCAGCAGATATCAAACATCAAACACAAACGAGTGCTAGGGAAGCAGATGAGAAACATACGAGCACACACGCATGCCGGGAAATGCATACGAGCATCAAACAAATTGCCCAGATTGGCAACAATAATCCCGACTCCGCAGGGGAGAACTAGGTCAAGAGGCTTTGACAATGCTTGACGCTGGTTGAGGAGATGAATAATGGTTTGAATCATCACATGGCAAAAATAAATTGGCAACCTCTCTGGGGAATACTCCAATGATGGGAGTGAACCTCGATCATGAACTCTGTGGAGGATAACCGTCTTCAGACTTGGCTGGGGATGATGCTTGGTCAGACCCTAGCTGGAGAGGGAATTATGAAAACTTTGACTCTGTGGGGAAACCAGGCACACAACTACTTGCTGGGGAGGACTTCGCTCGTGGAAAGATAATCCGCTTGGGGATGGAAGCTCTTTGATTAGCCTTGGAATTCCGCTTGGGAAATAATCAAGATATCCTGGCAATACTTGGTTGGGGAATGAAATGTGAACAAATGTCTGCATTACTCTATCACACTGGCCAAAAATAAATTGGCGGACTTGCTGGTAAAATTTCAATGATGGTTGCGTACCAATCATAAAACTCTGTGAGGAAATGATGAACTTCCGACCCGGCTGGGGGAATACTTGGTCAAATAAACCTTCGCTAGGGAAAAAGTCCTAACATATACGACTCTGCGGGGAGTCAGGCATTCAGCTGCTCGCTGGGAATAGCCCACTCTGACACAAAGACTCCGATTGGGGACAAACCTCTTCGATTGGGTTTGAAGCTCTGCTGAGGGTACTACCCTACTCTGGCTCAGCTGGGGACGGTTCCATTTGAACCCTACTGGGGATAACCATGTCTTTCTTGTGAAGAACAACCACCACTTAGGGAGGACACCTCTTTAATTAGGTTTGAAGTTTCGCTGGAGATAGCCGCTAATCTGTTTTCCTCAATTAGACAGAAATGATTATATCGGACACGTACCCACTCAACCTCGTCAAGCTTCACATCCATCATCACACGCAATGAAGGAATTTCCACCTCAACAGGCAAGACTGCCTCCATGCCATACACTAAGGAGAAAGGAGTTGCCCCAGTTAACATCCTGACTGACGTTCGGTACCCATGCAATGCAAATGGTAACATCTCATGCCAGTATTTGTAAGTGACAACCATATTCTGCATAATCTTCTTAATATTCTTGTTAGCTGCCTCTAACGCGCCATTCATCTTTGGCCGGTAAGGAGAAGAATTGTGATGTTGAATCTTGAAGTCCCGACACAGTTCTGCCATCATCTTGTTGTTTAAATTGGAACCATTATCCGTAATGATTCGCTCGGGCACTCCGTATCTGCAAATGATGTCTCTCTTTAGAAATTTGGCTACCACTTGGCGAGTGACATTGGCATAAGATGCTGCTTCAACCCACTTGGTGAAGTAATCGATCGCAACCAAGATGAAATGATGACCATTTTAAGTAGTAGGCTCTATCTTCCTAATCATGTCAATGCCCCACATAGAAAAGGGCCAAGGAGATGACATGATGTTGTTGAGCGGGCTTGGAGGAACATGCATCTTGTCTGCATAAATCTGGCACTTGTGGCACTTACGGGCATACGAACAACAGTCTGTATCCATTGTTAGCCAATAATACCCTGATCTCAACAACTTCTTAGCCATGGCATGCCCTCCTGCATGAGTACCAAAGGATCCCTCGTGGACTTCCTACATTAACATGCCTGCTTCGTGTCTATCCACGCATCTGAGTAAGACCATGTTAAAGTTCCTCTTATACAAAACCCCGTCCGCATTCAAGAAGAAGCTAGCAGCAAGTTTTCTCAATGTATTCTTGCCATTAAATGATGCCCCAGTTGGGTATTCTTGTTTTTTCAGGAAAAGCTTAATATCAAAGTACCAAGGTTCCTCATCAGACACTACGTCTACAAAGAAAGCATAAGCTGGTGTGTCAAGCCTGGAAATGTCAATCCTGGGCACATAGTTCCAACACAAGACTTTGATGGACGAAGAAAGAGTAGCCAATGCATCGACAAATTGATTCTCATCTCGTGGTATATAATGAAGCTTAACCGTTGTGAAGAACGTCAACAGTCTTCTGTCATAATCCTTATAAGGAATTAAGTGTTCTTGATGTGTATGCCACTTACCGGTAATCTGGTTGATAATGAGGTCTGAATTTATGAATATGTCGAGGGTCTTAATTCGAAGATTAATAGCCTCCTCTATTCCCATTATGCACGCCTCGTATTCCGCTTCATTGTTGGTGCAACCAAAAGTAATTCTGGCAGCGAAGGGAAAGTGAACACCTTCAGGAGTGATAGGAATAACACCAACTCCACGTCCGTTGATATTGACTGCCCCATCAAACATCAACTTCCATTTGGATTCAGGGACAGGCCCCTCCTCCGGAAGTGGTTCCTCGCAATCTCTTGCCTTGAGGTACACGATGTCCTCATCAGGAAAATCAAATTTCATTGGCTGATAGTCGTCCTCAAGCGGTTGCTGTGCAAGATAATCTGACAATACGCTTCCCTTGATGGGTTTCTGGGAAGTATACTGTATGTCATACTCTGTTAAAATCATTTGCCACCTTGCAACCCTTCCGGTTAATGCTGGTTTCACGAAAATATACTTGACGGGGTCCATTTTTGAGATTAGCAATGTGGTATGGGTCAACATGTACTTTCTCAGTCGGCGAGCAGCCCATACCAAAGCGCAACAAGTTTTCTCGAGCAGTGAGTAACGGGATTCACAGTCGGTAAAATTTTTTCTAAGGTAATAAATAGCATGCTCTTTTCGACCAGACTCGTCATGTTGGCCTAGAACACACCCTATCGACCCTTCTAACACGGTTAAGTACATGATAAGTGGCCGTCCTAGAATTAGAGGCATTAGGATCAGAGGCTCCTACAAATATTCTTTTATCTTTTCTAAGGCTCTTTGACAGTCCTCATTCCACCTGACCGTTTGTTCTTTTCTTAACAATTTGAATATTGGCTCGCATGTGGCAGTTAGATGAGATATAAACCGAGAAATGTTGTTCAATCTCCCTAAAAACCCACGCACTTCTTTTTCTGTTTTCGGTGCAGGCATGTCTTGTATTGCTTTTACTTTTGCAGGATCTACCTCAATCCCCCTCTGGCTAACAATGAAACCCAGCAATTTACCGGAACGCACTCTAAATGTACACTTGTTTGGATTCAACCTCAGTCTGTAATTTATCAATATATCAAACAACTTTTTGAAATTGACCAGATGCTCTTCCTCATCCTGGGACTTGGCAATCATATCGTCCACATAGCATTCAATTTCCTTGTGTATCATATCGTGGAACAAAGTTACCATAGCCCGTTGATACGTTGTCCCTACATTCTTCAATCCAAAGGGCATAACCTTATAACAGAATGTACCCCACGGGGTAATGAACGTTGTTTTCTCCATGTCTTCTGGTACCATCTTGATCTGATTGTACCCGGAGAAGCCATCCATGAAATAAAATACCGAGAACTGAGCGGTGTTATCTACCAGCACATCAATATGAGGTAACGAAAAATCATCCTTTGGACTTGCTCTATTTAGATCCTGATAATCAACGCACATCCGAACCTTTCCGTCTTTCTTTGGTACAGGCACAATGTTAGCTACCCAAGGTGGGTAACTAGTTACAGCAAGGAACCCGAAATCCCACTGCTTTTGAACTTCCTCCTTGATCTTCATATCCATATACAGGCTAGTTCTTCTCAGCTTTTGCTTTACCGGAGGACAGTCTTCCCTTAGTGGAAGCTTGTGTACAACGATGTCAGTATCCAACCCTGGGATATCTTGATACGACCAGGCGAAGATATCCACATATTCACGTAGCATACCAATCAACTCCTTCTTTACCTCGGCCTGCAGACTGGCCCCAATATTTATCTCTTTCTTTACATTTTTAGACCCAATGTTAATGATCTCTATTTCTTCCTGATGAGGCTGAATGACCCTTTCCTCTTGTTTCAACAACCTAGCCAATTTTTCCGGGAGTTCACAGTCTTCCTCAACCCCTTCATCAACTTGATAGATAGGATTGTCGAAGTCATGCATAGTCATAGCAGGAATGTTATCACAGGAATCCGAATGATCAACACTGCACAAAGGATGTACTTATTTCAGAATCTATTCTTTCAAAGGAGACGCAAACACACAAAAAACACTGAAAAGAAAACATTGCCATTTTATTTGTTTTTTGTGAATTTTTTTTAAAAACGAAAGAAGGAGAACACGATTTGCTTGAAAAATGTCCTTTATTTCATGGCAAAAGTAAATGCATTAAAACATGATGGCCCTACATATGGATCCACACACATTGGGCAGAGTGCAGGATTTGACATGCAGTATGATAAAAATGGAAACAAAGAAAATTACTTTGACTGCCAACTTGAACAAAATCTTCAACATACCAGTTCCGAAGCTCCTCCCCAAGTACGCATGGGTGAATCCAGTTATCCAAGTCGCAGTCACTATCCCCCTCTGCATCTGTTGCACAAATGACGTTGTGGTCGAGCATTCTAGCGCTTGTGAATGCTATGGGCTTACAGCCTTAAGACCAGCTGGACTGACCAGGTTGATATCCGAGACCAAACTTGTCATCTTTCTTTTCCATTTCCAGCAGCTTGCCCCAGCCCTGGGCATTTCCGGATTGAACTACCTCCTTAGCTTTCTTGTAGGAGTAGATAGGAGTCCCTTCCTTTTCATTGCTCTGAACCGCAGCAACCGGAGACAAAGTACTGACATTAACCGTCTCAAAAGCTTGGCAAAGTGTCTCATGGATCTCCCCGTCCATTTCCACGTACTTGAAGGTTGACAGTTGGCTTACGAAAATATCTTCTTCACCGCATACAGTAACAACCTGGCCGTCTACCACATACTTCAACTTCTGATGCAACGTGGATGTTACTGCGCCAACAACGTGAATCCAAGGACGTCCCATCAAACAGCTATAAGCGGGTTGAATATCCATAACATAGAATGTTCTCTTGAACACTTGAGACCCAATCTTCACCGATAGCTCCACCTCCCCAAACACAGATCTTCGTGACCCATCAAAGGCTTTCACAATCAAATCACTGGGTCGCAAAACGATGCCGTCAACATTCAGCTTCATTAAGGCCTTCTTAGGGAGCACATTAAGAGAAGAGCCTGTATCTACCAAGACGTGTGATAGAACAACCCCCTTACACTCCATGGTGATGTGTAAGGCCTTGTTATAATTACGTCCCTCAGAAGTGAGATCTCTATCTGTGAATCCCAACCCATGGCTGGCGTTCACACTATCTACCATGGCCTCCAACTGGTTAACAGTTACCTCCTGTGGTACATATGCCATTTGCAAAACTTTTAGCAAAGCTTCTCGGTGATCTTGAGAACACATCAACAATGACAAAATGGATATCTTGGACGGGGTCTGATTCAGCTGTTCGACCACCTTATAGTCACTTTTCTTAATTATTCTCATGAATTCCTCGACTTCCCTTTCAAAAGTGCCTTGGCCGACATCAAAAGTTGTCACCTCTTCAGTTGCTATTGCTTACCCTTAGCCTTTGCAACAACTTCAGCTTCGGGACCACCTCTAAGAAATTGAGGAGCAAAGAGACGCCCATTCCGAGTAAACCCCCCATCTCCTCCGACATTCACAATAGTCAGGTCAATTGTTACTGCTTTACTTTCCACCTTATGGTCTTCTACATACACGTCTGAGCCATAGTGCCAAGGGATGGCTTTGTCATCAACATAGGGAACTGGTCCCGGAACAGTAATGGTCATTGGACTCACTTCTGGAACATAGATGGTCACCGGCTCTCTCCGGGTAGGAACTTCAGCAGGATCAAAATAAATTATTACTGTAGACACACAATCACTTCAATGGCCAACCCTGTCGAATTGTAGAGACCACTCGTCAATCAAACACTGCAGCCCAGCTTTCAAATCCCCGCAACCACTAACTGAATTTAAATAATCTTTACAGTCAAAATCACAACCCAGAAATACCTGCCCTTTCAACAATCTGTCTTTTACCACTAACAACGAAGTCTTCACTTCATCCACATTCAAGATCAGGTTCAACCTCTCGCCACTATTGATAGCGTTTATCCTGGCCCCTCCATGATTTGGAATAGGGTTTGATGTAACATTTGGAGGCAGTGCAAAGTTAATAGCTTTCGAGTCAATCAAGTCTTGAACCTTATGCTGTAATGCCCTGCACTTCTTTGTTGAGTGCCCGGGAGCTCCTGAATGAAATGCGCATCTTGCATTAGCATCATATCCCACTGGAAGCTCTCCAGGTGGAGGTGGTGCTAATGTCCTCAACTGAATCAAATTCAAGTCTAACAGTCTCTGGAGAAGTGTTGTGTACGTCATTGGGATGGCTTCAAGTACCCTGTTAGCTGGATGAGCTTGTCTCTGTTGATAAGGCATTTGCTGATAGTTATTGCGTTGCGGCTGTTGCTGTTGCTGCTGTTGTTGGTGCACATGACCTGTGGAGATGATGACAGCTGACACCTGCTCGTAAGATCCTCTGTATCCACGGCCTCGGCCTCGACCGTACACAACATTAGTCTCTCCCTCCCTTCTTCTTGGAGGTCCATTGAAAGCTTTTCTCACACCACTTGAGTTACCTGCACCATTGTCTTGGATCTTCCCCATTTTCAGAAGAGTTTCAACCCTGTCTCCAGCTATCACGATGTCATTAAACTTGGTCGCTGAACAAGACGCCAGTCTCTCAATAAACACCCCCTACAGTGTTCCCATAAACATGTCTGCCATTTCATTCTCTAACAAGGGAGGTTGCATTCGAGCAGCAAGCTGACGCCACCTTTGGGCGTACTCTTTGAACCCTTCTTTAGCACTCTGAGACATTGTCTGTAATTGGGTACGATTTGGAGCCATATCCAAATTATACTGATACTGCTTCACAAATGCCTCAGCTAAATCCTTCCAGCTTCAAATATTGACCCGGCTCAACTTCATGTACCACTCCAAGGAAGCTCCTACAAGACTATCCTGAAAGTAATACATCCACAACTTCTCATCATCTGTATGCACATCAATCCTTCCCACAAAGGACTGAAGGTGAGTTTTCGGGCACGCTGTGCCGTTGTACTTATCAAAAGTAGGGACTTTGAACTTATAGGGAATTCTCACCCCTGGAAACAAGCCCAGATCGGTGATGTCAAAGCCTAGAGAACTCTGAGACTGAATGGCACGAATCTGCTCAGCCATTTCTTCAAACCTCTATTCATGTCAACCCCCTGGCCTTCCGCCTCATCCAACAAAGTGAAATGATCTTCCTTCCCATCTATCTGCATATTATCCATTCCATCATTGATAATAGTGACCCCTGGTTGCACCATAGGGATTTCAACATGACGGGCACCAGCCCCATTGCGATTACCTCCATCCGCTGTCCCATTGTTCATGGCTTGATTGTTCTCCACCATTTCGCGCAACCGCTCTTGAGTTTGACCCATCCCAGCCATGAGGGTCATGCAGTTGTCCATTCTTGTCCTCAAGTCAGCCAGATCTGCTTGCATCTAATCCATTGCTCTCTCTCTGTTCACCTTTGTAGGGTATTTGTGCACAATTGACTATCTCTGAACCTTCTTGGGAGCTATAGTGCCTGAAAGTGACATGAACGTTAGAATACTGGAGAAATACCTGCAAAACAACAAACACGTTATATGCATGCAATGTAACTATTCATGTTTCCATGTTCAGGCATTAATATGCCCCAGTTCTGGTATTCTTGACATAAAATACTTCAGATGTCCTTTTTGGAAACTGACTTTTCAAACCCTTTTGAGGAGTATTCAGACCCCGATGGCTTAGGACTAACAACTTTGCTCATTCATAAATGGTAACTGGAAAGTATCATTGCATTATATGAACAAACTAACAACGATCAAAGTTAAAACATAAACAGAACTCCCTAAAGGGTTACAAATCAATACTAAAGCAAAAAGATAAAGCAAGACTCCTACAACAAGCCTGTAGGTAGTCTGGATACAATCAACAATAAACTAAAACCCTAGGCTAAAAGAAGATTCAGGCTCCCCTTCTGCAGTCATCACCTTTGTCCGGTTCTTCTTGACGCCCGCTCTCAATTTAAGATCTGCAATCTCCTTCATTGCTTCCTCCAAGGCTATCTGGCTCTGTGCCAATTGCTGAGTCTTTTCCCTTCGTATCTTGTGAACTTGTTCAACCTCTTCTTTCTTGAATGCCATCTTCTCTTCAAATAACTCTTCCTTTTCTTTGTACTTCTTCTGCTCCTGTTCTCTTTGGCCCTGTAACCAAGTAATGGACTGACGAGCTTCTCTAAGAGTCTTTACAATCTTCTTATGCTCCGCTTCTCTTTTCAACTCTGTTAAACCCAATCTCTGAAAATGAGCTTCCCTTCTAGCAAACTCGTTTTCTTTAGCTTCTAAGGTAGCCTGCATCTTCTGTAGCTTTTCTTCTGCTTCTTGCTTAGCATGATTGGCACGATGATACAAGTTAGCCATTTCAGAATTCTCTACCCGAATCTTGTGTAACTGAGCTTCCAACTTCTTGTAATCTTCAAGAGAAATAGTGGTTTGTACATGTACCTCTTTTGGATATAGTGGGGCCTCCATTGAGAATGGAAGGAAGAAGGTATCAACCCTACCTTGTATCCAAGCAGCAAAAGAGGGATAAGTCTTAGGGTCTATCTTTCCGAATTCTTTCTTACCCTCCCTAACCTTTGTTTCCCAAGCTTGAGATACTTGGATAACTAACTGCTCGTTATCTTTAGCCGGAAAGTACAAAGTCTTAGCTATTTCTTCACCAGATGGAAGATCCTTCAGTGGATAGCCAAATTGCTTTCTAGACAGCGCAGGGTTATGACTTATCACTCCTCTCCTACCTAACAAAGGAACATAAGGAAAATCACCACACCTTGTAATAAACTTCTTCCCCACTATGTTTCTGCTACATCCCCAAGCTATGTCGTCAGATGTTAACCCCATCAATCTTCTAGCCCACTTCCATTCTTGCTTAAGATCTTTGAACGGTCCTGACTTTGGAAGCTTCTTAGCAAACCACTCGGCGAACAATGGAGCATAACAATTCACATACCCTTTTCTCTTCTCATTTCTATGATGGAAAATGAAGTAAAAGTCTCCCAACAACGTAGGCACCAGGTTTCCTTTAATGAAAAGGGTGATAGCATCCAAGCTTACCCATCCTTTCTCCCCTAAGACCAGACTTGTCCCGTAGACCATTAATGCTAACACCGCACTGAACTCTAACCACTTCCCTCATAAGGCAAACACATGAGCTTCCGCGATAAGAAAATCCAGAGTAAATCCTTTCCCTTTACTGGCTTCCAACTCTATCTTCACTCTAAGCATACTCAAATGACAAACACCTGCAATGTCCTTGTATGGGGGACACTTCTCTGCAACATAATAGGGAACACCATTCTTGATAGGAATCTTCAGGATGTCAGAAATCTCTTCCACAGTGGGAGCCAAGACGTAATCAGCAAACACGAAAATTCTCAACTGAGGGTCATAAAACTGCAACAAAGAATGAAGACTATCCCTCTGATCGACAGTAGGTTTGTTTATGTAACCCAAGATCTTCCCATACCGGTTTCTGAAATCATCTGAAACCTTGTCGCTCATCAAGTCCACCAATTTCTGAATCTCCTTAAATTATGGTTGCGGGAAAGTGTAATGAGCATTCCTTTTTCTGGGTATCTCTTGGACTTCTGTCATCTGAAGAAACAATGAATACCAGAACTGGGCACCAAGAATAACTTGTAATGGAAACACAAACAGTTAATGCAAGTATGATGCGATGCAAATGCAATGCAGGCATATGATCAACAACTGGGACTGTCTGGATATGAAACACTGGACCCAAGTGACCAAGAACCAAGATCCTCTGAATAAAGCCCCATGATCAAGAATTCAGTCTCAAAAGCCCCAAACTCAGATATTAGATGACTTAAGAACTCCAAAACCCATGTAGCCTTATCAAATCATAGAACTGTACTGGTAATGAGGTATGATGAGGTCAAGGGTTCCTGCAAACCTGTAAACCCCTCCCAATCTCACAGGTGTGCTCCGGATCAAACATCACAGACTCTCAAAGCCTAACAGCAATAATACGTTCACCATTTCCGAGAAATGGCTCATGACCAAATCAGGGAATCAGTTTGGCATTATGTACTACTCAGGGAGGTCTCAGCGTGAGTCCGGGAAAAACAAGCATCCCTTATAAGTTCCCAGCTTCGAGCATTGGAATCGAGAAACAATAGTACATTCATCCCGAAGGGTACAATACTATCGTCATACGACCATATGCTTTGACTAAGTTCCTATAAAAGAACCAGGCCATCCTATGCGAGTTCCTAGTGGGCCCTCGGGTGCGAATGGGTTTGCCACAGAATGTGGTCTGCCACTGTCACCACTGGAGAGGGATGTTTCCACAAAGGTCCTCAATTATCGATCCCCAGATGCACATAACTATCGAGGTTGTGTATGACCCCATAAAGATTCCAACATCAATACATTTCCAAGACGGTCGCAAGTCTGGGTGTGGAACTCACTACTACCAACATAGCAAGATGCCATGAAGCCAAAGTGACTGTCCACTCTAAGTCCTAGGGTGCACTCGAGCCCCGGTTACGAGCTCATCTTTCAATAACAGTTCCCAATCCCACAGAAAAAAGGAAACCAACATAGCCAGACAATCCAGTAATATATGATGCATGGAAATAAAATACTGAAAACTGTAAATAAAGCTGTAAATAAAACTATAAATAAACAACATTAAAATAAACACACAGCAGCAAACAATCAACACCCAACGAAACAGAAACACGCAAGCGCTAGGAGAGACTCTCAAGGGGAACCAGAGATACTCTGGTTAGGATTTCCCCAACAGAGTCGCCAACTGTCGCTCCCTGGATTTCCATCCTGGTACAAACGTGAAAGTGGCACGGAAAGAGGTAGAGTTGCCAGCCAGGCATTTTTATCCCGAAGAAATGGGAATGGTAATGCTGCACAAACCAGAAGAAAAGAAAAGGAAGGACACAGGTCCTGCGAACCAAAGAAACTGGGTTCGGGAGTCGGTTACGACCTGGGAAGGTATTAGATCCCCAGATCAGCCGCCGTACCCGACGAGATCCACACTTGCAAAGAAAATGATTCAAAGGGTGAAGGAATGAAAGCTGCTGCAAAAAGAAAGACTGGAACTGAAAAAGAAAAGGAAACTGGGAAAGAAAATGGAAAGGAGAAATGTAGGGAAAATAAAAGAGTGTGCTCGAACGGGCCATATCCCGCTGCCTACGTAGTTCCCCTAACTAGGGGTGGAAAGATTGCTTGTGAATTAAGGCTTGAACTGCCTATGTCAATGCTCAGGTGTTGTAGGCTCGGACGATGAGTGCGTAACCGTCTTGCGAAGATGACAAGTAGGAGCAAGTTCGTGGACGGAGCGAAGGTGATGAGGAAAGAATTCCCAAAGGAGAGACGCTTATTGTTTCTTTGTGTTTTTTATGAGTCTTTTATTGGTGTGGCACAAGAGAATGAACTAAAACTCTTTTCCATGGAATGTGTACTTGCTACTACATTCCAAGATGGAATAATAGAACAAGTACACCAAGTTAGGAGAATTTATCCAAGACTTGTTTCCAAGGGCAAGGGCCTAAATTCATTGACTTGTTGAATTTATTAAGTGTTTTAGTGATTAAAAATGAAGAAGTATTTTTTAGGGTTTTTCTTGATGAAAATGACCTCATGATCCTACTTGTGCATCATGCTAGACAAATGCACTATTCCAAGATGGAATGAATACATATGCCCCATGGAATAAGGCTATTACACAAGAAGTCACTTCTTTCTTTATTAATGTTTTTTAGGTTTTTGTTTTGAGATGAGAAAAGAAAGAACCAAAAGAGCAAAAGGCAAAAGTCTAATGGGGAAAGACTAAACCTAAAGTTATCATGCAAAAATGGTCCTACGGTTAGTGAAGTTTCAACTATCCTAAGAGAAAAGAAGAACCAAAAAGGAGCAAAAGAGAGGAAAAGCTAGATAGAAACTTACTCCTCTAAAGGAGATAAGTTGCTTCTAGAGGGGAAGGAAAGAGTTGCATCACATGATGGCATAAGGCACATCAAAAATCACAAAGTAGAAAGCAACTTAAAAAGAAAATATGAAGAGTTGAAATATGGATAAACATCCACACTTCTCTTACCATGAGCCCCTGCAATTGTTAGCGAAATTCCAGCAAGTTGACCAACACAATCCATGGAATTAGCATGCTCAAAGTTCAAAACAACAAAGATCAAACAAACATGCCAAACTTTGCACATACAAGCATTTACGTGTCGAGAACATGAAGCCATGCATCAACCAACGAGCAAATCACCCTAAACTAGCATATTCAATGATCATACAATGATCCATGGCAATTAAAACAAGTAAGGGGATCAAATAAGCTCAAAACAACTCAAATATGGCATTCTGCATCAGTGTTAACCAGTTGTAAACACCCCAAATTTGCCCTCACACATTTCACCATGGTTTGTGATTCCTTTTTCATTTGCATAAGTTCAATCACATCATCTCATATTGCATTTTTGCTTCACTGCATTGATTCAAAGCCATCTACATCTAGGGTTTGTGATCTGAGCCATCCCTGAGCCATTTGAGCCACTCCAAAGGTCTTCAATCATATCAAGAGGGTCCATGTATGTTCAAGCATCATATTATATCCTACCAAGATCAAGAAAGTTAGAAAATCACAAGAGCTGAGAAAGGCATGGAAGCAGAGCCAGGTTTAACTACACAAATGACCTAAAATTAGGGTTTTGGTTTCAGAGGCCATAACTCCAAAATTTTTGGTCATTCTTGTTTCTATTGGTCTTTATATGTTATGAGGATCATGCATATAAATTTTCATGAAGAAATTCAATGGGGAAGGCATCTGATCAAAAGGTGACTTCTTGAGCAAGTCAGTGCAAAATCAGGGCATCTGAGGCCCCCAATCATCCAACCAAAGGGTGTTCTCCATCATTTTTAATGTGTATGATCTTTATTTGATCTTATAAGAAGTGAGAAGTTCACAAAATTGAAGAATTTCAAGCCATTTGCAAAGTTGCCATTTTGGGAAAGTGACTTGTAATGCAAACTTGCCATTTTGGGAAAGTTTTTCAACCTCCTCTTTTTGATTCAAGAATGCTTCAAATGAAAAATATTTGGTCATGAAAGTTGTAGATTGGATCCTCCCATTTTCAAAAAGTACAAGAACTTGATCTAACTCATTTTTGATCAAAAGTTATGGCTTTGCAAAGTTGGACAAAATCACTAAATTTTCACTTTTACACCAAAGAGGGAAACTTGCAAATTCACATGCCAAGCATTTCCATAACTTCAAAATGACTTCTAAGCATTACATGAACATAACATATGACCTAAAACTCAGAATGGCCCAAAGAATCACTCATTTTCATGCCTTGATCATTAAGAAATCAAAAAGGGGCCAAAACTCCATGAATTTGCAAAATGACCCAAAGCTTCTCATCCACTTGTGCCAGCTGCCAAACATGACTTCCATGGACCTCCTTGAAGCAAGCTGATTCGAACCATGCCCTTGTACCATGACTGAGCCAGCCCATACCTTCACTTACACAAATGTTGACTTTATGCAACTTGAGCCATACCAATCAAACTGAGCCACACCAACTACTCTGACCAATCACAGCTTCACATACATGCCTCAAAGATCACATTTCACACAATCTTGGAGCCTGGAACCAGAGTATCACCATAGTTCACAAAAACCTCCCTCTTTGCATTTTCATTCGAATCTCATCACACAAGCCTCAAACCTCAAAATAAACTTCACAGAACCACTCACCATGATCCACTGATCATTTCCCAACCATCACCTGGCCCTGAAACCCTTCATATCAAAAACACGATTCCTCTCTCTCATTGAACTGAACTGTATCAAACTCACAAATCAGCCTCAAAACACTGCAACCAAGCATCAAAGCTTCTTCAGGGAGTTCATTGGAGGCATTTGGAAGCAGGAAAGCAGCCTGAAAGCTCTGGGGTTGAAAGCTTCATCTCAGGTAGCCATGTGAAACTTTTTTTTCCAGAACCTTTATTTTAAGTTCTTAATTGGTTGTGTTTGATCCCCTGAGTGTAATGAACTTGAAATTATTGAAAATGATGGAGAGATGAGGGTGTATTGCTTGTCTGAAAGTTTTGCATATTTGTGTTCTTGGCTTCGAATCATGTTTATGGCTGGAAATAAATTCCATTTGAGGTTGGATTTAGGTTTAGGGGGGTGAGAGGAACAAATCTGGAGCTTTAGAGCTCCAGAAATGACCCAGGGAAGAAGTTGCGATTTTTCAGGGAGGGATGTCACCGGAGAAGACGACCGGAGCTCTTCTCCGGTGACCTGAAAATCATTAGGGCTTTAATCAGGTTTAGGGTTTCATTTGAACGTGAGCCATTAGATTTTGTTTCCCGCGCGCGTTTCAATGGGTGAGATCTAGTCATTAGCCCTAATTTTGATTTAATTAAGTTTAATTAGTGAATTAATGAAAATTAGTCAGGTTTGAACCTGGGTCGTCCAGATGCGCGCCCAGTCAAACGTCTTAAGCCCAGAATCAATCTGAACCCTCCCTTTGGCATACTTTCCTTTATTTAAATTTTAATTCATTTTCTTTTCATTTATTTTGTTCGTTTTATTAAAAATAGCAAATCATTTCTAAAAAATTTCATTTTTTGCATGCTGACTTAAAATATTTTTCTCTTCCTGAATATAATTTTATTTTTATTTTTTGCATTAAAAATTATTTTTAAATCATTGAAATGTTTATTTTTAATTAGTTAATGAAAATTAATTAATTAAAAATACATTTAGGTATTTAAAAAATCACAAAAAATTCACATTGCATTTTAATACATTTAGAAACATTATCAAACTCTTCAAACAAATTTCTTTTTGGTTCTTGACATATTTTGACCTTTTTCTTTGGAATTAAAGTTCTTAAAATGCAATATTTTTGTTCTAACTTAGAAAAATTCACTCTGCCTAACCATGAAGAGTTTGATGTTAGTTTTTTTTGCATTGCATTCCTCATGTCATGTAGTTTCTAGGGTAAAATTGGTTTGAATTTATCTTTCATTTTCAATTTGATATGCATTTTTCCAAGTATGATAACAATTAGGGTTTGATTAGTCCCCCATTAGTTTTACCTTTGTGTCATCTTTGAGTCTTCTCTTCTCACCTCATAATCAAGGATTAAACCTTAAAGGTTTTAAGGCTTTGTGATAAAGCTTATGCCTGCATCCTTCTATTAGGATGAAGTGTATAACTTTAATCCTAAGTGTTAAACCCTTAATGTGTTTAAATCCTTTAATCAATCCATCTAATAATCACTGAGACATCAAGCTGTCCCCCTCAAGTTGTCTTACAAACCATAAAATTCATTTCTTAAGCTTACCATTAACTAAAATCCATTTTGATAAAGGCTTTGTTCTGTCATGAGGTTAATCCCTAATCATGGATTAAGTTGAGGAGCCTTCCTCAGCTTAAATGCTCTCATCTATTATCCTTCTAGTGGGATGGTGTAATGGGTCCATTAAATCCTTGATTATGGCTTAAGCTCATTACTTAACACTAAAAAAAACTCCCAAAACATCTAAATAATTTCAAGTAGGTTAATGATCTTAATCCTACATCATGGTGATTAAGTGTGAGGTGCTTACTTCATACTTAAGGTATTCTCATTACCCCTAATCGGAGGGAGGATGTGATGAGTTTACTAACCCATTGGTTTAGGCTTAAGCTCATTAACTTATGACAAACTTCAAAAAGCAATAAAAGATTGAAAACACAAAAATAAACAATAATCGTCTCCTCCGGGATTCTCTTCTCACCTCATTCACTCACAAACGAGAACTTGCTTCTTCTGTCTAATGCAAGACAGTTTGCACCTGAGCCAGACAGGTCATACACTTGAAGCATATACAAGTAAGCAATTCACAAGTCAATTTATCTTTCAGTCTCTTTGAGTCGAACTACGGTGTTCTGACTTCCTCATTGCACGAGAGGATACATAGGCATAACTTAACAATTATCGAACATAAGTCTCTGTCCATTCCCCCTCTTCCAGTTTTATTCTTTAAGCCTCATAATCTTGAGCATTCCACTCTTGTTCTCAAACTGACACTTCTCTTATACACTTCACATTTCTTTTACACTGACACTTGCATTCTTTCCAGCTTTGATACACAGATTGCACTGACACTACCCCTTTTAAAACACAAATCTTTTAAGCGTGGATCCCGTCGAGTACGACGGACAATCTGGGTGCTAATACCTTCCCAGGTTGTAACTAACCCCCTTTCTCAGTTTCTCTGGTTCGCAACCGTCTTATCCATATTTTCTCAGGTTTATGCAGCATTACCTTTCCTCCGGGATAAAAATGCCTAGCTGGCGACTCTTTTCTTTCTGAGTTCACCCTTGTGTGTTCTCTCTTTCGCCGACCGTTCGCGTCTGTACCCCATTTGACCTAGCCTCATTTTGGTGGGAGCGAAACCAGTTAACCAAAGCGTTAACCGGTTAACCAGTTCAAACCTGCAGCAAATTACGTGGAAAAAGGGTGTGTTAACCGGTTAACCAAAGTGTTAACCGGTTAACACTGTCAAAACAACAACAAATACTGCATGAAAATCAACTCAAATCCAGCTTATCCAAATAATTCCACACAAGACCAACAATCAATTAAGCATGAAATAAATCGATCAATTCACATTAATTAACACCATTAAGCTCATGAACATTAACACACGGATCTGGTTACGAATCAACCAATCAATTCAAGCAACACAAGCAAATACACAGGCACATGGTGGATCTAAAGCATAAGCATGCAAATAAGCTAAAACAGAGCTAGATCTGAATTTAACCAACCTACAAAGCTGAGGTACGCTTTGGTAATTGTTGTTTGAGCTTGAAATGAGAGATTTCGTAGAAACATTTGAAGATCCGGTGCTAAGCTTCACACTCCATGCAAAATAAATGCAAGCAAAAGGTCTTGATGCAGAATTTTGGCTCCAAAAGCACTTCTAAATTCCAAACCAGATCTGAACCACCAAGTAAACCAGCAAAATGATGCAAAGAAGCTATGGATAGAGGTCTAGTTCCAAGATCTACACACTTTAAGGCAAAGTTATGTGATCTTCAAAGAGAAACTTTGAGTGATTTGGAAAATTGAGAGAAAAAAGTGAGAGAACGGTGAGAGAGATCAAAATTCAGAAAATGAAGAGGAGTGAATTATGAGAGAGAGCCTCTTGGTTTGGAGGGAAATGGATTAAATATGGTTTAGGTTTGGGGCCCAAAATTTAGTCTTGGGATCCAAAAAATATGGTTTGAAATTGGCTTTAGAAAGTGATTAGGACCTAGCATTGGAATTAGGCTTGGATAGATGCTCTAGATCCTTTTCCTTAATTCAAAATGAATAAAAATCAGAAAATTGGAAAATTGGAGCCAAAACACATGCTGAATTTTGCTGCTGGAATTCAAAATTCGCAGCCGTTAACCAGTTAACCAAAGCGTTAACTGGTTAACGCCAGTGAATTTTGAATTTTTCCTCCATTTGGTGGGAAACCTCAATAATATCCCGGCGCCAACCGTTCTGATTTGATTTTGATCCTCAATCCTTTTTTAGGGGCCTTGACCATGATGCCAAGCTTGTATAACATGCCTTGTGAGCTTCTTGCCAGGTCACCATGCTCTTGATTTTGCCTTGTAGTGCTTCAAATTTCTCGGATGGTTGATCATATGCCTTATGCTAGAACATGCAAGTGTCATGCTTCATCTTTCTATGCAAAATGCTAAGGACATGACATGCTGATGATGATTATGATATGATGATGATGCTAAATAGAAGAGGGCAAATTTGGGGTGTTACACGAGTCAACCTCAATTCCCCGCTCACTAACAATGAAACCCAGTAATTTGCCGGAACGTACCCCAAAAGTGCATTTGTTCGGATTCAACCTCAATCTGAACTTCCGGAGTCTGTCAAACAAGTTTGCTAGATTGACGAAGTGCTCTTCTTCTGTTTGGGATTTTGCTATCATATCATCAACATATACTTCAATCTCATGATGAATCATGTCGTGAAATAACATCACCATTTTCTGTTGGTAAGTGGCTCCAACATTCTTAAGACCAAACGACATAACCTTGTAACAGAAGGTGCCCCAAGGCGTGATGAAGGTAGTCATTTCCATATCATCGGGAGACATCATAATCTGGTTATAACCTGAGAACCCGTCCATGAAAGAGAACACTGAAAATTGAGCAGTATTATCAACCAACACGTCTATATGAGGTAGAGGGAAATCATCTTTAGGGCTGACCCTGTTCAAATCCCTGTAGTCTACACACATCCTGACTTTACCGTCTTTTTTAGGGACCAGCACAATATTAGCAACCCATGGAGGGTAACTAGTCATAGCCAAGAAACCAATATCAAATTGCTTATGTACTTTCTCTTTGATCTTGATTGCCATATCAGGGCGTGTGTGCCTCAATTTTTGCTTCACTGGCGGGCAGTCTTCTCTCAAAGGCAACTTGTGTACCACAATATCAGTGTCTAGACCAGGCATGTCTTGGTAAGACCAGGCGAAGACATCAACGTATTCTCGAAGCATGGGAATTAGACGAGTCTTGATAGATTCTTCTAACGCAGCCCCAATCTTTACCTCTTTCTTGTCTTCTTCGGTACCCAGGTTTATCACTTCAATGGCCTCTTCATGCGGCTGAATCATCTTTTTCTCCTGTTTTAGTAATCTGGCTAACTCTTCAGGTAGTTCACAATCTTTTTCACCTTCCTCATTGGTTTGGTAAATCGGGTTGTCAAAGTCATACTTAGCCATATCAGGGTCGTCGTTGATAAGGTCCGGTGAAGAGCACCTGCATGAATGATGATTCATGCAAGGCTTTAGAAAGAGTTTGAAAAATGAAAAAACATTGCCACTTTTAAATCTTTTCTTTCTTTTTGAAAACAAAAGCAAAAAATGAAAGACAAGGAACAACATGGATGAATGCAAAACGTCAGCTTTATTAATAATTATGGTATCGTGTTAGGAACAAAAGAACCTTTACAATAAGCTACTATGCCCCGGGTAAAATATAGTGCTTGAGTACAGGAAAGACAAAAGCAAAAATCATTACTCTTCAAAGGAAGTGACTGAGATGAGCCTTTCAGATGACCAATTGCTAAGCTGAGTCTCTGGAGCACAAGGTCTGATCCACCCGTCCAAATTACATTCACTATCACCTGTGTCATCTTGCACTGCACTGATACTCCCATAATCAACCATTCCTGCACTCGTGAAGGTAATCGGGTCTTGACAGCTTCTGGCGCTCTGTTCAGTTGATGACTGCCCGGGATGGTAACCAACACCAAACATGTCATTCTTTTATGATACTTCTACTGGTTTGCCCCAGCCTTCACGTATCTCTGATTTCACTACCTTCAAAGGCTACTTATAAGAGGTGATGGAAACCCCTTTCTTTGACTCTTCGGAAGAAGCTGCTGATGAAGATGCCAATTCAGTCTTCTGGGGCTCGAAAGCCTGACACAGAGTCTCAACTATCTCACCGTCCATCTGTATGCATAGGAATTTCGACAGCATGAGTTTTAATGCACAAAAGCTTTAATAGCTTTTATAAAGATCTTTTGACAAGTTGGTCACTCTTTCTTCCAAACATGTCCAGAATCTCGAGAAGGTTTGTAGTAATTTGGTTTATAAGTCGAAAGTTGCTTGTCGAAAGAGACGCTAGATTGTTGACTAGAAGCTCTTCACATCACTACATATAAGTTTTTTGTTGTTATTTCGATAATGAGGAATTCGACAAAGGAAAATCTGATAGAAGGACTTTGGATTTGAATTTTAAACCAACTTGATATAACGAAAAAACATACCATTTCGTCAGTTGAAGAGCAGTTTTGTATGAATAACTGCTTCGTTTGATAAAGGGGACGTGGAAGGTTTTCAGAAGACATTAGAATGCACAATGCCAAGTGGAATTTGTCTAGGGTTTGACCGTTGTTCGACGGTTATGATATTTGTATATAAATAGGATAGTTTGCTTTGTGAAAAGTGGGTGGAAAATATTGTGCAAATTCCTGTAAAATTACTCAAGTACTCGTGTGTAAAGAGAAAAGAGAGATTATTTTGGATATGTACGTATCAACACCAATTTTATTTCAAGTTATAAAAGCTTTAAGTTTTTTCTTTAAATCTTTGTTCTTTGTTTCTCCTTTACATTCCATTCATGTTTCCAACAACTTTATTTCAGTCAATTTATATTCAAGCAATTCTTTACCTTCATGTCAAACTTTAGTTTTCTTTTATTAAGCCTTCAAACATGTTAGTTGATTCAAATATACAAACACCTTCAACTCCAATATAAATAACAATAATTGTTCTACTCTAGAACATTTCAACAAAAACATATAAACACTAAGTTTAGATTATTCTTCGTTTGATTCTTAGCACGCGTTGTCCTAGGACTTGTTTGGTTGGTCCTGTAAGTCACCCTTTTATAAGAGATTTAGTTAACTAGAGGTTGTTCTCCAGAAACACCAACGAACAAATTAGCACGCCCAGTGGGACCTGTGCTTTAAGAACAAATTACGTGTGTTTATAACATTGTATGTTTCTGCGTAGCGGAAAAGTAATTGTAAATAACGTAGAAAGACCTAGGCGAACTAGAGTAAGGAAAATGGCTATCCCACCACCAGTAAATAATGATGAAATTCCAGTTTCCACTGCCATTCCTTCGACACGAGGGAATGTGGAAACACTCCACGTTTCAGAAGGAGGAAACCCCTCAATATCTGGATCGATACCAGGAATGTCGTTGTCTCAAAGCGGACCCAGTTCCTCCAACATAGGGCATTCGATACCTATGAGTACTCCTCCCCCTGGAGGAAATAGATTCAGGCCCTATCAAACGAATTTTTCACACCTATGTTTGGAAGGGAACAACCTTATGGAATGCCAACTTCAATGATGGCTAGTTTACATAACGCAACACCATTATATTCTGATACCGTGGCCCACATGTCTACAAGGTTCAGGTTATGGTGGAAACGTTAGTAGACCAAACCAACCTCCACCAGGATTCCACATGCCAGCAATTACGACTAATTCTGTGCAGGAAATCCGTCAACAAATGGACGAAAGTAACCATGAAATGGTCCATAGGTTGACTCAACAAATGGGGGAAGTGTTTAACCCTTTAATACAAAGCACCACTCAAACAAACCAAATATTGGCAACACAAATGGTGTGTATTGCTGAATTCTTTGGAGTACCCCAAATTCGACAGAGAGATCCGGTGGTCCATAATCCAATAATCAATGTCGAAGAGGAACCAACAATAAATCAGAGACCTGTGGGAAACCCTCAGGAAAATCGTAGGATCCAAGAAGAGGTTGTCGAACAACCTTGCGTCGAAGTTCCCATGCCACAAGAGCCTAGGAGAGTGGTAGTCCAGAGAGGTCAAGATGTTGATGACATCTAGAAACAAAGAATGCGCTATAATAATCCACCTGTCGAAAATAATCTAGCGACCATGGTCGAAAGGATAATGGCGCAAAATGGGGTAAATGTGGGGTTACAAAGGCCTAATTATATTTCCCTACTATCTGAATATATCCTAAAACAGGAATTACCCCCAAGGTGGAAAATCCCCAAGTTTACTAAATTTTCAGGGGGATACTAGTTAGTCCACCATAGAGCACATAACGCATTAATTGATAGAGGCAGGAGAAATAGCGCAAAATGAGAACTTGAGGATAAAATATTTCCCAAGTTCCTTAACAAAAAATGCTTTTACTTGGTTTACATCCCTACCAGCAAATTCCATTCATACATGGACTCAATTGGAGAGGTTGTTCCACGAACAATTCTACATGGGACAAACTAAAATAAGTCTAAGGAATTAGCTAGTGTAAAAAGAAAATTCTCAGAGCCCATTGATGACTATCTCAATAGATTCAGATTGCTAAAGGCAAGATGTTTCACACAGGCGCCAGAGCAAGTGATTGTTGAAATGGATGCAGGAGGTTTAGATTATTCCATAAGGAAGAAACTAGACACCCAATACTTAAGAGATATGACACAACTAGAAGATAGGGTAAGGCAAATTGAAAGGCTGAAAGATGAGAAATATAGGGCTAGCAAAAGTAAAAAGGAAAAGGTAGCCTATGTAGGAATGTGTCAAGATGATGACTATGACGAAGACGAATCAATCGTTTTCGACGAACAAGAAATTGACCTGGAAGAATTAAAACAAGGTCCCCCATATTCTTGCAAGGTGTTAGCTCCATCAAATGGGAAGAATCCTGTTGAAACAGATAAGAACAATAAATTCCCTAAAAGAACGTACACGTTCGACGTCACCAAGTGTGACGAAATATTTGATCTGTTGGTAAAAGATGGTCAACTAATAAGACCACTAGGTATAAAAGAATCCCCTATTGACCAATAGAAAAAGAGAGGTTTTTGTAAGTACCATAATTTTCTAGGTCATAAAACTTCTCAATGTTTTCCTTTTCAGGGACCTAGTTCAAAATGCAATCCAAGACGGAAGGCTGAAGTTTGGAGAGTAACCAAAGCAGCAAACAAGGGTTAAGGATACCCATGTGCAAGTAGTGGAAGCTAATTATGCTGAGCCTTTCGACATGAATAAGGTCGAGATGGAGAAAATGTCAAATGACAGTTTCAAATTGATTGAAGCCACTGAAGGCTTCGACAACATTGTCAACATGGTGGGAGTTACTGAAGATTCCCCTATTCGCCACAATGTAGAGGAAGTATCAAGAGATGAATTGACTATGCCTATTCTGATCAAGGTCACTTAGGATTTTGGAGAGAAAAGAAATGTCAAGGTTGCTGAGGATTCCAACAACCAAAATAAGGTTGAGACCACTGAGGGTTTCGACCACCAAGATGAACCCAGTGTCACTGAAGACGCTAAGCATCTGAGGAAGGAAGTTACTGAAAGCTTCCACAAAAGAGTCAACAAATTGGTTGGAGATGGGGTAGTCTGGGATAACTTGGGAGAGCCTAGTGGGAAATTTGACTACTTGGTAAAATATAGTTCACCTACTAGTGCCAAGATCAACATTAACGAAATCCAGCCAACAGGCTGGGGTGATACTTTTGACAACAATGAGGAGAAAGTTGAGGCTTTCCCCAACACTGATGAGAAGGCCACTGAAGGCCTCAACAATGAAAATGAAGTCACTGGGGGAAATGTTCCTAGCCAGTCGAAGGAGGTTACTAAAGGCCTTAACAATGATACTAGAAACCTCACAAATTCCAGTGAGATGGCAAATGAAGACAATATGGAAATCAAAGCTGAGACTGTTGAAGGCCCTCCACCAAATCTCATTTATGGGATACTTCGCAGAACCATGGAAGATCCTAAAGAGAAAGCAGCCCAAACCAAGAGTGTCCCAGCATCAAAGGGTTCCTGCAAAGTCGAAGAGGCTCTCATAAAGAAAATGGACAAATTGAGTCTTGCTGATAGGCAAGGGTTGGATATCAATATGGTCGAAGCTTCGCAAAAGAACAATGGAAAGAATGAGGTCTAATGTCTTCGAGAGGAGTATCAAAAGACAACCTATCCAAAGGAAGATGAAGATTTGGAAGAATTCATCCAAAGGTGCCAAAGAAGAACACTGAAGTGATGATATATCCGCGCTGCAACGCCATTTTCGACAGAAAGGCGACATCAAACTTGGAGGAAGTGGAGAAGTCAATGGCAAGGAGTAGTTGGTTTCAAATGCCAGCTGTCAAAGCCGGCAGATATGATCCAAGGAGAAGCAGATATCACTTCCAGAACCCTGGGGGCAGGTACTACAATACCTACAAGCCATCGGGCAATGTACCTGATGAAAAATGGGTACAACCCATTAGAGATGCCCAGAGGCCTAGAGAATGGAAAAGCTTCGAAGTTCAAGGGGGATCCTCAGTCAAAATAAGGAAGGAATCTGAGAAGCAGAGGCACATGACATATCCTTCAGAGAACTACAAAGGGAAGAACCCCATGTCGAAATCTCAATGGAGGAGATTCCAGAGGAAAAAAAGGACTAAGAAAGAAGCAACAAACGAACTAAATGCCAAGGAGAAAAATGTTGGCAAAAACAAAGCAGAATCCAGCAGAAACACTCGAGTGGCAGAAAATGACAAGCTTCACAAAGGAAAAGACACCATCAACCGGCTACCATTGTCAAAGATTACCAACACAGTGGCAGAAGCTGATGAAGCTACTGATAGCTTCGAGTCTGACGAAGAGGGCTCATTCGACGTGATTTATAATGTAGTCTCAGTACTTCCTAGGGACTACGACAAAGTAATGGAAGTAGAGGATGAAGAGGATACCATGATAGATAGTACAGCTGGGCCAAGACCCGTATGCTACTATATCATGAATAATGGTTGCGTCGAAGAACAAAATGCTTTCTTCGAAAAACCAGATGAGTCAATGAGGGGACATCTGAAACCCTTGTTCATAAAAGGAAAGGTCGAAGACACAGGCGTCAACAAAATCCTAGTAGATGAAGGGCTGCTGTAAACCTAATGCCCCACTATATGTTGAAGAAAATTGGCAAAAATGACTCTGATGCAAAACCACACAACATGGTTCTTTCGAACTATGAAGGAAAGGTAGGCACAACCATGGGTGTCATTCAAGTAGATCTAATAGTTGGCATTATCACCAGGCCAACAATGTTCATAGTCATTGTGTTAAGGGCGAACTACAACTTGCTGTTAGGTAGGGAATGGATCCATGGAGTAGGAGAAATACCCTCGTCGATGCATCAAAGGATAGTCATATGGCGTCCTGATGGGATCTTCGAAAATATTGAGGCAGATCAAAGTTATTTCATGGCTGAAGTAAACATCGTAACTAGTCGAAGCTTCGACAGAAACTTGGCCCACATAGCTCCTTGCAACCCAGTTGACTTTGACCTGACAGCGTCGGACAACGCCTATTGCTCTATGTACTTACATCCGACACATGGATTTCAATGGCACAAAGAGATAATTGGCGAACCAAGCCATGTTTGGGGAACTACTGATATAGAACCAACTGGTTGGGATAGTGAATTCGACGACAACTATGAGTGAAGCTACAACACTAAGGAGAGTGACGACCTATATGGCCAAAAATAAATTAAAAGCGGCTCTTGAAGCCGAAGCAAAGTATATGGCTGTCGAAGCCAAAGAAGAAAGTTCAGATCCACCATGCCCTCACCAGGGCATTGATGAAGAAAATAAAAATAAGCAGATAGGAAAATGGCAGAATCACAAGCTGGACGCCATCTACGACGACGAACCATTGTGGTTCGAAAAAGACCTAACTTCAACTAGCTTGAAGATGGTGGCACAAGATCCTCTGGAAGAAATCAATCTGGGACTGGGGGCAGAAAGAAGGCCAACTTATATAAGTGCAACTATGGACCCCCATTTCAGAGTCGAATTAGTTCAGTTGCTGAAAGAGTTCAAGGACTGTTTCGCATGGGACTATGAAAAAATGCCAGGCCTCGACAAGCGCTTGGTCGAACTGAAACTTCCTATAATTGAAGGGAATAAGCCCGTGAAGCAAGCTCCAAGGCGTTTCGCACCAGAGGTTTTGTCAAAGATAAAAGAGGAGGTCAAAAGGCTTCTCAAATGTAAATTCATTCGTCCAACCAGGTATGTCTAATGGATTGCAAATATTGTACGTGTAATAAAGAAAAATGGCTCATTGAGGGTGTGCATTGATTTTCAAGACTTAAATTCTGCCACCCCAAAGGATGAATATCCTATGCCAGTAGCAGAAATGCTAGAAGACTCTGCAGCAGGGCACGAGTACCTAAGTATGCTAGATGGATATTCTGGCTACAATCAAATCTTCATTGCAGAGGAAGATGTTGCAAAAACAGCCTTTCGTTGTCCCGGAGCAATAGGGACGTACGAATGGGTAGTTATGCCCTTTGGGTTGAAAAACTCTAGGGCTACATACCAAAGGGCCATGAATTCCATATTTCATGATTTCATTGAAACATTCATGCAAGTATACATTGATGATATTGTAATAAAGTCTGTTTCAGAAAAACATCATTTAAACCATCTTCGACAATCCTTTGAGAGGATGAGAAAACATGGTTTAAAGATGAACCCCCTTAAATGTGCGTTTGGTGTGTAGGCTGGAGATTTCCTAGGTTTTGTGGTCCACAAAAATGGAATCGAAATAAACACCAACAAAGCCAAAGCAATAATGGAGGCGAAAGTACCTTCGACAAAGAAAGAGTTGCAATCACAGCCGGGGAAGATTAATTTCCTTAGAAGATTTATTTCAAACCTTAGTGGGAAAACGCAAGCCTTCTCCCCCCTACTACGACTCAAGAAAGAAGATTTCACATGGGGCAAGAACAACAAGAAGCCTTTGACAAGATCAAAGGATATCTGGAAAGCCCTCCAGTCTTGACGTCATCTAATAGACGAAGAAGCATGAGATTATACATCTCAGCATCCGACAAGACCCTTGGAAGCATGCTTTGTCAGGAGGATGAAAATGGCGTCGAAAGAGCCATCTATTATCTTAGTAGAGTCTTAAACGATTCTGAAACTAGATATAACATAGTAGAAAAGTTATGTCTTTGTGTATATTTCTCTTGTACAAAATTGAAATACTATATAAAACTAGTTGATGTATTTGTATCATCTCATTTCGACGTAATAAAATATACGCTTTCAAAATCTATTTTACATAGTCGAATTGGGAAATGGGCTTTAGCATTAACTGGATACTCCTTAAAATACTTGCCTTTAAAAGCTGTAAAAGGTCAAGTAGTGGCTGATTTCATAGCTGACCATTCCATAGACGATAGTGAAATAAAGCACGTCGAATTACAGCCTTGGAAATTATATTTCGACGGTTCCAGCCACAAGAATGGTGCAGGTATAGGAATATTGAATATTTCTCCTGATAAAATTCCAACAAAATTCAAGTATAGGGTCGAAGACCCTTGTTCAAACAATGAAGCTGAGTATGAAGCTTTAATTGCTGGACTTGAAATCTTGTTGGAATTGGAGGCAACTAGAGTCAAAATAATGGGCGATTCAGAACTAGTAATAAAACAACTAACCAAAGAGTACATATGTGTTAAAGAAAATCTGTTCATGTACTTCGTCATAGCCAACATGCTCCTGAAAGCATTCGACACTGTGACCCTTAAACATATTCCTAGAATAAAAAATCAAGAGGCCAATGATTTAGCTCAGATTGCATCAGGTTACAGAGTATCGAAAGAAAATATGGAGAACTCTATTGAAGTAAGGGGAAGGGTTATATCAACCAAATTATCCCCATCAGATTTAAAATCAATGAAATTTGGTTATGGGGATGACGAAAATTTCGAAATTTTCAATATAGATAATTCAGACGTGGATGACTGGAGAAAACCTATAAGAGGTTATCTACAAGACCAAAACCAAAGTGTAGAAAGAAAAATAAAATATAGAGCATTAAGCTACGTACTCTTTGGGAATTAATTGTTTAAAAAGATTGCAGAAGGAGTCTTACTAAAGTGCTTGGGCGAAGAAGAGGCGTATATTGCACTGTCGAATGTATATAGTGGCACATGTGGTGCACACCAAGTAGGGCATAAGATGAAATGGCTACTATTTAGGCAGGGTTTATATTGGCCAACTATGCTCAAGAACTGTGTCAAATTCGCAAAGGGTTGCCAAGAGTGCCAAGTCCATGCAGGAATACCATATGTCCCTGCAAGCGAATTACATTCGATCATAAAACGTTGGCCATTCAGAGGATGGGCTTTGGATCTAATTGGAGAAATTCGACCGGCTTCATCAAAAGGGCAAAGATACATCTTAGTAGGAGTGGATTACTTTACTAAATGGATCGAAGCCATACCACTAACCAATGTGGATCAAGAAGAAGTTATAGAATTTATCCAAAAGAACATAATCTATAGGTTTGGGATACCAGAAATAATAACAACTGACCAGGGGTCTGTGTTTACTGGTAAAAATATGCAATCCTTTGCAAATGAAATGGGTTTTAAGTTATAACGTCTACGCCCTATTATGCCCAAGCTAATGGACAAGTCGAAGCAGCGAATAAGATAATAATAAATTTGATCAAAAAATATGTAGGTAAGAAGCCTAGAAATTGACACAAAACTTTAGATCAAATTTTATGGGCATGTCGAACATCACCTAAAGAAGCTACTAACTCTACCCCATTCAAATTAACATACAGACACGAGGCAGTGCTTCCCGTCGAAATCTATTTACAATCCATACGCATCCAAAGACATCATGAAATTCCTTCAGATGTATATTGGAGTGTGATGATGGATGAATTAGTAGATTTAGACGAAGAAAGATTACATGTGTTGGATTTGATTAAAAGACAAAAGGAAAGAGTTGAGAAATCTTATAATAAGAAAGTGAAGTCGAAAATCCTTTTTGAGGGTGATTTAGTTTGGAAGGTAATACTTCCCATGGATCGAAAAGATAGAGTAATGGGAAAGTGGTCCCCTAAGTGGGAAGGACCTTTCAAAATTTGAAGTGTTTTCTCAAATGGCGTTTACGAAGTCGAAGAAATAGGCAAAGATGAGAGAATAATTAAAATAAATGGCAAGTACTTAAAGAAATATAAACCAATTCTGCAAGAAGTAAAGATAAAGGTAGAATGATTATATTAATTACTTCGCCAAATAGTGGGCAGTAAAGTCATTACAAAGTTTGCCTTCTAAGGCTAATAAAGGAATTAAGGAAAACAATACACATAGCACCCCCACCCTATTACAAATTCCTAGAGAAAAAGTTTCTTTAAGTTCAATGCATTTCTTCCTCTGAACAACAATTCGACATTCACACAGACTTTTGTTGAGAGAGATTTCTTCAATCTCTTTGCCTAAAGTTTGAGCCCTGTCTGCATGATGAATTCCCACCTTTATTTCCTCTTCGATTTCTGCAACATTGGGTTGTTCAAGTTCTGCCATACGTTTCTGCTCCTGAGCAACTTTGGCTTGAAGTTCAGCTATATGTTTCTCAAAGTCCTAAATATTCTTTTTACATTCAGACACTTGTTGAGAGTAAGTGTCGGAGAGTTTTGATAGCTCAGAAACCTTGTCCGTCGAAGCCGCTACAACATCCCACTCAGCACTTTGAGTGTCTGTTTTGTTGGAAATCATTTTGATGTACTCTCTTTGACAGTTGAGATCTGCACAGGTTACATCAATGATTTGAACAAGATCCAACACCAGACGAGTTTCATCAGTGCTGGCTTCCAAAATATTCACTTGCTTGAGGAGTTTCTTCAGCTCACATTGCTGAGTAGGGTCCTCCTCCAGAATTCTGAACAGATCGACACCAAGTAATTTGCTCTTGATTTCACCCATAAGAGCACTGAGGGTCTTCACTTCAGAAGTGGCTCCATAGGTTGTCGAACTACTGGAAGAATCTTTGAAATTGTAACGTTGGCTAAGCATAGCCTTCTGATAGTCCAAAGGTTTCCTTACCTTCAAGCTCTCAAGTTCCTCATGAGTGAAGGAAGTTGAACCTGAAGATGGAGGTTTGTTCTGAGCTGAATCAGGAAGGGTTTAAATGCTAGGCCCAGTGCCTTGTTTCGACTGGTCTTGTTTTGCTGCAGCCTTAGCTTCAAGTTTCTTCTCCTTGGTGTCTGTAGCTTTGGGTGACTTTTCTTTTTCCCGAGTTATAGATCCAACATCAGCTTTTTCTCCCTTACCATCTTCGGCAGGTTTTTCTTTATTGACTTTGGATTTTGGGTCATCAGGAGAATTATCTGCAGAATGCTCATCCATTGTGGTAACGAATGCAGAACAGGTCTGGGGTTCCAATGTATCGTCCTTTGAAATTTCTTTCTCTTGGACTTGTTTCTCCATATTCGTCTCACCAACATCATGGGGAGGCTTACCAAGGTTGATTTCAACCTGGAAAAAAGTAAGGATGAGAAGCAATAGACAATATGCATACAAAGGTCAATTTAAAAGTCAGTCGAAAATAATTACCTGAGGAATCTCAGTATGAAAACTAGAGTTCCCACTTTCCATGTCCCGTGCAGGTTTAATTATTGGACTGGTGGGAGGAGTATTCTTCGATTTGACAAGTGACCTTTCAGAAGCAATTGTCCTTATGTTGCTGGATTTCTTCCTTTTCAGGGGCTGTTGATCTGGGGATTCGTCACCAGAATCTTCAGAAACCTCCTTCACTATCTCTTGCTTTCTTTTTAGAGGGGTAGGTGCTTTTCGACTCACCTGAAAAACAACAAGATTCCAATAAGCCAAAGGCTAAAAAAATTTCATAATTGAGACAAGTATCTTAAATATGAGGAAAGAATGAAACCTTTTTCGCCGTCGAAGAAGTTTTCTTAGCAGGCTTGGCAGGTTGGTCTTCGACAGATGCCTTCTTGCTTGGAATCTTGGCAGCTGGAAAGAGAAAGTTGTTAAAAAGGAAGGAATAAAACATAAGAAAGTGAACACAGAATAAATTCAAATTATGAAAACACCTTCAAGAATGGTAAATTCCGCGCGCACATGTTCTATTCCAATATGAAGGTGCCCAGGGAAATTGTCCAGATGATATTTGGTCGGAACCACATGTTCGGCTAGCTTTTTTCGTGACTCTTTAAGCAGTTTTAAATCTTCTTCACATATGAACCAATCTAGAAAAGGTGGGCTAAGAGCCACACCAAAATTAGCAGATGGTAGAGGGGGAAACTTTGGTGGATAACTGGAATACGCAAAGTTGTAACGCGCCTCTGATGGAATATACGAGGGCATTACCAGTTTCCCCATCCTTTCAGTGAATTTATGCTTTAGAGTCACAACTGCTTCACCTATGGTTAGCCTAAGATCATATGGCCTGGATGCTGTTTCAAAATATTTTTGGAATTTTTGAATTTCCTTAACATGCTGGTCAGTACCTTTTTTCGTCCTGTCCTGCACAAACGCAAAAGCGTTCGTCAGAAGTTGGTTGAAGGTAGCTACATCATAAAATCTTGTAAGATAGTACTCCTTCCACCAAACGTCAAATTTTTGAGTGCATAAGAAGATGGATCGGAAGACCACCGGTCGAACCTCCAGAGCAGCGTCGTTCAATTTCTCCATAATCTCCAGACTTTTCGCCTCAGTAAGGAACGAATTGTAAAAGAGAATAGACCCCTTTTTGGGGTAAATAGACCTAGGTTTTAGCTATATCAACCCAAACTATCGAGCAACTAAATTTGGTTGATAGACTAGTAAGGCTACCTTAGAATTACTCATGGTTGGGTAAGAAGGTAGGAGTCTTGGCGCCAACAACATTTCCCAAATAGCCAAGAAGTTGTCTTCTTCCTTTTTGTGTTCGACAAGGAGTTGTCTGGTAAACCACTTAGGCCATACAGTCCTATTGGCAAAGGGGACTATGTTCGCAGTAAAATTGTAGCTCTTGGCGAACATATTTATATAATTGGTGAAATAACATTGAAGGCTTTTTCCTTCTTCAGAAGAAGTTAATTGAGCCAGCCTTGCCCATTCGATGTGCCTGTCCTTGACATACTCTTCATCCACCACACCTTTTTCGAAGATTCTGGACTCAAAGGTGGCGTTGAGACACAGTTGAAGGAGCCAAAAGGGACCTGCCAAGCTGAGTTTTCCCTTATCCTTGATTTGTTTCAGGTTTTCAACTCCCTCACTCATGGATTCATAGAGGCTAGCCAAGATCATTTCGCTCAGTCGAAGGTTTTTACCAGCATGAAGCTGATTGACTATGGTGATGTAGTTTTTGGCTACCTGGAGGGATCTTGTGCAAAACACAAATTTTGATAACCAAAGAGTCAAAAAGGCTATGTGTTCTGTGTTCGACACATCAGGGGAGTCTTTGTTGTGGTAGTGAGCAATGAAGGGGGAGTATGCGGCAAAGCTAGTGTCGAAAGCTATGGTGCTTTTATCTAATACAGTTGGGTCGAAATCTATGCCTAGTTGGATAAGACCTACTATAGCAGCTAGGTCAAAGAGAGTGGGTGTCACCATTCCACAAGAAAGGTGGAAGGTATTATAGGTGCTATCCCAAAAGTAAAGGGAAGCGAGAATCATGGTAGGGCAATAGTTTGGGCCTTCTTTAAACAGTTGAATTAGGTCATAAATGCCTATTTTCTTCTAAGTCTTACCCTTGTCTGCTTCGACCTTTTCCACCCAGTTTAGGTATTCAGATGGGTCTTTCGACCAAGGGCAGCTTCTAAAAATCCTAGGCTGATTTAAATTAGTTAAGTCTAGGGCATCAGTTTCAGTTTGTGTTTCTAGGGATTTGTCACTAGATGGGTTTATTTTCCCTGCTCCTATGGGGTTTTGAACGTGCATAAGTGGGAAAGAACTCTTTAAGACGAGTTTGATCAGTGTTTGGGTTAGGGAGAGGACCTAACATGGCATGGCATTTACCAAAAACAAGAGTGGGAATGAGTACCTGAGAATAGTAAATACTCTCTTTTTCTCTTTGATTTAGAGGCTCTGGGATGTATTGTTGGTTATCCACCATCTTTGGGCCAAGGATTCTGTGCGCAGGAGGAAGGGCTTCTGTGTTCTTCTTGTCTTTTTGAGAGCTTGAGGTCGCCATTGTTGACTTTGAAGGAGCTTGAAGAAAGATGAAGATTTGGGCTTGAGAGAAGAAGAAGTTTGGAAAATTTGAAGTTTGGAGCGTAAAAAAGTTCTTTCAAGAGAGAAAATGGACTATTTATACTGAAGGAATGAAGGAAAACGTTTGGGTCTTCAAGATTTTTAGGGTACGTGTCTACGCACCAGTGGATATAAAAAAGGCGTGGAAGTTGAAAAGGGTACAATAGACCTAGTCTCATAGAGTCATGGAGATCATGTCTGGGAACGTGGGTTGAAGTTGATCGGTTGAGGAAATCTAATGATTACTTATATATGATTTGACAAAGTGAAATTTTGGAAATCAGCGCATTTAATGCAAAAAAACATGGAGTCGAAATATAATTTGGCAGCAAAGATGCTTTCTCCAGAGAGTTAGTCGAAACACCTTTGCCGGGGGGCAATTTGTATGCATAGGAATTTCGACAACATACGTTTTAATGCACAAAAGCTTTAATAGATTTTATAAAGATCTTTCGACAAGTTGATTACTCTTTCTTCCAAACATGTCGAAAGAGACGCTAGATTGCTAATAGGAAGTTCTTCACATCACTACAGATAAGTTTTTTGTTGTTATTTTGATAATGAGGAATTCGACAAAGGAAAATCTGATAGAAGGACTTTGGATTTTAATTTTAAATCAACTTGATATAACGAAGAAACACACTATTTCGTCAGTTGAAGAGCAATTTTGTACGAATAACTGCTTCGTTTGATAAAAGGGACGTGGAAGGTTTTCAGAAGACATTAGCATGCACAATGCCAAGTGGCATTTGTCTAGGGTTTGACCGTTGTTCGACAGTTATGATATTTATATATAAATAGGATAGTTTGCTTTGTGAAAAGTGGGTGGAAAATATTGTGCAAATTCCTGTAAAATTACTCAAGTACTCGTGTGTAAAGAGAAAAGAGAGATTATTTTGGAAATGTACGTATCAACACCAATTTTATTTCAAGTTATAAAAGCTTTAAGTTTTTTCTTTAAATCTTTGTTCTTTGTTTCTCCTTTACATTCCATTCATGTTTCCAACAACTTTATTTCAGTCAATTTATATTCAAGCAATTCTTTACCTTTATGTCAAACTTTAGTTTTCTTTTATTAAGCCTTCAAACACGTAAGTTGATTCAAATATACAAACACCTTCAACTCCAATATAAATAACAATAATTGTTCTACTCTAGAACATTTCGACAGAAATATATAAACACAAAGTTTAGATTATTCTTCGTTTGATTCTTAGCACGCGACGTCCTAGGACTTGTTTGGTTGATCCTGTAAGTCACCCTTTTCTAAGAGATTTGGTTAACTAGAGGTTGTTTGCCAGAAACACCAGCGAACACCATCTCTATATATTTAAATGAAGCCAAATGACTGATAAAGATATCTTCTTCTCCACAGACCGTTACAATTTGCCATTCCCTGACGAATTTCAATTTCTGATGAAGCGTGGACGATACTACCCCTGCCGAATGTATCCATGGCATCCCCAGTAAACAACTATATGTAGGCTGTATTTCCATTACATAGAATGTGGCTTTGAAGATTTGTGGACCTACTTTGATTGGTAAGTCCACTTTCCCAAACACTGATCTTCTCGATCCATCAAACGCTCGAACCACCAGGTCACTAGGCTTCATAATCACTCCGTCATAATCCAACTTCATTAATGCCTTCTTGAGAAGAACATTTAGTGATGATCCTCTATCCACCAATACATGAGATAACATTGCACCTTTACACTCCAAAGAAATATGCAGTGCCCGATTGTGAGCACGACCCTCAGATGTTAGATCCATGTCAGTAAAACCCAATCCATGACTGGCGTTGACACTGGACACCACAGTTTCTAATCGGTTCACTGAGATATTCTGAGGTACATAGGCTTTGTTCAGGATGTTCAAGAGAGCTTTCATATGAGAGTCAGAACATATTAACAGAGACAAGATGGAGATCTTTGATGGAGTCTGTTGCAAATGGTCCACGATATTATAATCGCTCTTTTTGATGATTCTAAAAAATTCTTCAGCTTCTTTGTCAAATGTAATTTCTGGGTCAACCACAGGTGTGGGCTCATTAGCAGTTACTGGTTGCTTCCCTCTGGCTTTAGCCTGGGCTTCTGCAGTGTCTCTGGGTGGTATTACACTGTTCCTCACTATCTCCGGTGCGAATAATCTTCCACTCCTAGTAAAACCTCCTACTCCAACATTCTTTACTTGAGCTGGAGACATACTAGGTGTGGCCAAATCTTGCTTCTGACCGTTACAATACACCTCACCTCCGTAATGCCATGGGATGTCCTTATCACTTTGGTACACTACTCGACCTGCAGTAGTGATAGTTATTGGTGCCACTCTGGCCCGAGGAGGAACTTGTGATGGATCATATAAGATGGTCACCGTAGAAACTTCTTTTTCTTTTGCAACCTTGTCAAACTGTAGGTCCCATTCATCAATCATGCTTTGTATCCCCTTTTTCAACTGCTCACAACTATCGGGAGCTTCAGCACACTCTGGACAATCATTTTCACAACCTGGAAAGATACCCTTATGGGCCAAGCAAGCTTTTACAGTACTCAACGGAGTTTGTAGGTCACTGACATCACGCACCAAATTCAGATTCTCTCCGTCATCAATTGCCCCAACTGTACCTCCATGAGGAGGCATGGGGTTTTGTATCACATTCGGAGTGGGGATGAAATTAATCGCTTTGGAATCTAACAATTCCTGGACTACATACTTTAGGGCTTTGCAGTTTTCTATGGTATGGTCGGGGGCTCCGAAATGGAATTCGCATCGAGCGTTTGCATCATAACCTTCAGGGAGTTTCCCCGGCCTCGGAGGTTGTAAAGTTCTGAGCTGGATCATTTGGAGCTGGAGAAGATTCTTCAAGAGCTGTGAGTAAGACATAGGTGGAGTTTCAAAATGCCTTTCTCTGGTCTTCTGAGAATAATAGGAATGGGGAGCCCTCTGTTGCTGATAACCTTGTTGGCGTTGTTGTTGCGGTTATTGAACTTGTTGTTGATTAGGCTGAACTGATATAGTGACAGGAGCCACTTGCTGATAAACACCTTTGTTACCTCCGCTTCTCTGTGCATACACTGCCCCAGTCTCTCCTTACCTCTTCTTCATGAAAGGTTTCTTGATACCAGAAGTTGAAGCGCCACCATTCTGGATCTTTCCCTACTTAATCCAGCTCTCTATCCTCTCGCCAGTCAAGATAATATCTGAAAAACCAATTGAAGAACACCCAACCAACCTTTCCATGAAATGCCCGGGAAGGGTATCCATGAAAAGGTCTACCATTTCTCTTTCTAGTAATGGTGGTTGCACCCTGACGGCCACTTCACGCCATCTCTGTGCGTAATCTTTGAAGCTCTCTGAATTTTTCTGTGTCAAACTTTGAAGCTGAGTGCGACTAGGCGCCATATCAATGTTATGCTGATATTGTTTTAGAAAAGCTTCTCCCAACTCTTTCCAGCTTCTTACAGAGCTTCTTTCCAACTTCATATACCATTCCAAGGATCCTCCGGAGAGACTATCCTGGAATTAGTACATCCAGAGTTTCTCGTCCCTAGTATGGGCAACAATCTTTCGGTAGAAGGCCTGCAGATGAGTTTTAGGACAGGAGCTACCATTGTACTTATCAAAAGTAGGTGGCCTGAACTTGTGAGGAATAACCACCCCTGGGACCAAGCCCATGTCAGATACATCTATCCCAAGAGTGTCTTTACACTCAAGATCTTTGACCTTATCAGCTAGCAGCAAAAAGTCTTGAAAATTTCCTTCCACGCCAAATCCCATATCATTGTTAAAAGGAGGGAACTGATCCTCTTGTCGGTCTTGTACAGGGATGAAGGTTGTTGTGCCAGGCTCTGGAGGTCCACCTGTTCCATTGTTGGTGTTGGGAGGATTCACTTGAACTTCTGGAGTGACTACTGGAGGATCAGTCTGAGGAGGGTTGAGTCCCTGAATTGCATTTCTCAAATCTTGTTGTCCTTGGGCCATCCCTTGCATCATAACCATAAACTCCCCCATCTTGGTGCGGAGTTCATTGAGCTCAGTTTTCATAGCGTCCATGATAGTCCTCTGGTTGTTGTGTGTTGAGTAACAATGATGAATATTTTGTCTGAAGTGTCGGGTCTTGGCAGCTCTCACAATCTTTGCATGTAATGCAGATAAGTTAAGTAACCTGGAGAAACCTGCAAAACTAAAGGAAAATGCACATGATATGTATGTGTCGTACCTCGAAAAATACGATCCTAAAACAAACAACAGAGTCGCCACCTAATTCTATTTATTCTAACTAAAGAAAAGGGAGATATAGACACAACCTAAATAGGACAAGAAATGGTCAACGAAACCACTAATCTAAGTTCGGCAGTCAGTTACGCAAAGGGAAGGTGTTAAGCACCCCTCACGTCCGTTGTACTCAACGGGAACCTCTTAGTTTAATTTGCGCTTAAATGTTAACTTATTTTATTGTCTTCTTTTTGTTAAGATTACTTATTAAAGGAAAAGAAAATTATTATTTATTATGGGGAAAGGTTAAGTTTTTTATTATTGTGCTCGCGAAGGATAAAAATCCCCGTGCCTACATATTCCCTTGTGCAATGGGAAAGTCAAAGCTTCGTAGTTCGTGCGACTACGGTTTGTGATTTTTATTGAACGATTGTTTGAAAATGCTTTCTAATGTGCTAAGTGTTGGCTTATCTGCTCGCGATGGGAGGCTGAAGCGCTAGCTTGTTTGCGAGATAGAAAGATTTAAACAATGTTCATTTTTAGTAAGTGTTTGACCTTTGTTAAGGTGTTTTAAACGAGAGGGCGAATGAACCACGTCGCGTGGGGCTAGCCCAAAAGTGATTGCATTCAAGAACGTACAGAGTGCTAGACTCCGGAGTTCAGTTACTCGCTGATTAATTATGAAAAATAGTTTGTATTGGTTGGTAAGTTTTAAGTTGTATTTGAAAAAGAAAGAGACAAGTCATCATCTTTAAGGGAGGTATCTCGCCTATTCCACCACAAACATTTGAGGAAAAGAAGTCGAAAGAAGCTTTAACCTTGGATACGAGGATCAACAAGCAATGCCACATTCTTTCTTTGAGAAATAAAATCGGAAGAAGCTTTAAACTTGGATACGAGGATCGACAAGCAATGCCACATTCTTCCTTTGAGAAAAAATTGTTTGTAAGATTTGATTTGCATTTGTGGGGTTAGGAGGAATATCTCCCCATGGAGATGAATCATGCCTAATCCTTTTAAGATTGTCGAATTGTTTTGAATACAAAAGAGTGAATGAATTACAACTCGAAGGCTGGCCTTAAGAGTAACTCAGTTCAAGCACCCGAGGAATGCTAGATTCCTGAGTTCAGTTCTTCGTATAATTTATTTAAAGGTTTCCGTGTTTTAGGAATGAGAGGGTAAATAAACCACATCGCGTGGGGCTAGCCCAAGAGTAATTTAATTCAAGAACGTGCAGAGTGCTAGACTCCGGAGTTCTGTTCTTTTGTTGTTTGATTTGTGAATTAAGACGCGATTTAAGATTTACGTTTTGAAAACGAAAGAGCGAATGAATTACAAATCGGGGGCTAGCCTCAACAGTAATTCAATTCAAAAACCCGAGGAATGCTGGATTCCTGAGTTTAGTTCTTATGTTAATTATTTAGACGCGTAATGTCGTGCAGACGACGATCACAAGTGACCGACATACGTGTGTGCAAATGTAGGCGCGATGAATTGTTTGATTGATTAATTAAGTGAATTCAGTTTCTAGATCCTAAAGGTGTTCCTAATAATACTAAATCGTAAAATAAAGGTGAAAAATAAATTACGTTCAAAAATAAACGGGAAAGGAATACATGATAATTACACGGGATTGCAAGAAATAAATGAGTTCATTGTATGGGCCCAAGAGGAAGCCATGTGTGTGCGAGTGTCTTATGCTAAAGCGATGAAATAAATAGGTTCATTGTATAGGCCCAAGAGGAAGCCATGGGACTCGAGTTAAATCGAAAGCGGAAAATTTGGCTCTTTTACTATCTTAGAGTGGACTCGTGTGCAAGTCACTCTATGAGAAGTCGAGCGAGTAACTATATGCATCCATACGGTTCTCGAAAGCACAATTAATTTATGCTCTGAAATCACAATGCAATAAAAAGATAATAACAACCAAAATAATTTACATGAACTAAAATCAACTAATAATCAAATAGTAGATACCCATTAACTAATTAATAATCTCAAATAACAAATTAATAAAAAATAAAAAGACTATATAAAGAATAAACCATGACATAGAATCCTTGCTACACTAGGAAATATGAAGTTCCATTTAAACTATAATATAAAAGATAAAAGTGGCACATATTATATGTTAATATTATATACTTAGTAAGAATTATAATATACTTAATAGAAAAATGAATCCATAGTATGTATTAATAATACTCACACGAGAAAAATGACAACCTACTAATTACAAGTTACATGATATACTTTCCAAGGTTTTTTTTCTCATTACTGTGAATTCGAGTAACTTAAAAGAAAATTAAATAAGAAAAAAATAATACTAAAAGTCTACCACTTAAGACAAAAAAAATAAAAAATAAAAGCAATATCTTGAACACACATCCACATATACAGTAAACACAATTTAACTCTAAATCAACTAAGAGAAAAATCATGTGCACTGCTCATCACCTTCTAAAACGCAAATGCACTAAGTGAGACTCTAGAATGATAGCAACGAAATGCTCGAAACTCACTCATCAAGAAATACACACATTAATATATTCTCAGCACCATGCTTTAAACTTCAAACATCAGCTTGTCTCAACAAAAATACAGTAGGAAATAAGATAGTAATAGTATGATAACAACATTGTGAGATTGAATCGAAAGAAATCGAAATAAGAAACAAAAAATGTCTTCACACCACCACTTACCAAACTAGTAGCCAACAATATTATACACAGGAAACAAATAGAAACCTTACTGAAACAAACTTGAAGCTTGTTATGCAGAGATTTTGTGTTGAGCTACTTGAAACTTGTTGTTGTTGTCGTCTCCGGAAACATTGACGTTGTTATTGTTTTTGTTGTCTTGAATCTCAAAGCAGAGGTCATGGGGTTGTTTGCTGATGAGTTGTGAATCAAGATGCCACTTAAAGTCACTGAGTATGAGGAGCAAAGTGAAAAGGACGCTAACAAAAACGGATGAGCGTGATCGTTGTCGGGGTTGGTACAAATCATCCACTGTGTTTCTAAGTTAGATAGAGGTTATGTAATAGTGTTAATGGTGTGACAGTGGATCTGCAGCGTAGTTGTGAAAGCGGATTGAAGGTGGTCGGAACAGATTCAAACAGAGAGATGTAGAGGTGGTCATTTTTTTGTGTTGTTTTTTTTTTGCTGGCCAAAAGTGGAGATATGGTTGTGTCTTATTGAAAGAATTTTTTTCCTTCAATTTCAATTTTCCGTTGTGAGTTGTCTCTTTCACATTGCTGGTTTTTGTTATTGTTTTGAAGCAGACTGTGTACATTTGTGGTTTGTGGACTGATACCCTTTTGGTGGTAGGTTTTTTGGATGTTTTCACAAGTTGTGTCTTGTTGCCTCTCATATGTGTGTTACATGATGCATGTTATAGCAGAAGGGCTACAGTGGTGTGTCGTTTTCATCTACAGGATGTAAGGCTGGTGGACAATATGAGACTAAATGTACAAAATAAATTTTTGACTCATTTTTTTAAAGATATAAGCAACCGAATAATTTTTAAATAAAGATAAACAAAATGAAGCAAATTAACAAAAACTAAACTAATTAAAAACTAATTTTAAAATACAATTAAACTAACCTAAATAAAATAAAATAAAACCTAAATAACTCTAAACTAAATAAGCGGAAAACTAATGACTGTTAAATTAAAATTGGTTCTAAATAATCTAAATTATCTATTTAACTAAATATTAAAATTAAAATTAAAATAATTAATTATATTAAGAGACAAATTTTTTCTTTAAGTAAATTCTAAAATCAAGAAAAAATAAAAATATTAGAAAAAAACTATATAAATAGAAATTGAAAGTAAAAGATAAATTAAAATAGAAGTATGGAAATTGAAATCAAGATAAAATGATTGAACTGAAATTAAAATAAAATATAAATTAAACTAAACTCAAAATTAGAATTCTTAATAAAAAACCTAAATTAAAAAATAAAATATAAATAAAAATATTTATCTTTACTAAACATAAAATATAAAAGGATTTATACATTTTGAAACAAAAATTCTAAAATTAATTAAAAAATTCCTAAAATCTAAAAGACGTCTTGAATTCTAAATTAAAACTAAAGCAAGCCACACAAAAATAATTGAAACACAAAATAAGACCAACATTCTAATTTTAAGTTGAAACAAAATCTAAAAGATAAAAAAAAAAGACAAAATGAATGATTCATGATTAATGAGATGCTTATGCAAAAAGACTGACTATCAGCATTACAACGAAACAACGTCAGATGAAGGAAAATATTGAAAAATATTTGGTCAAAATTTAGAGTGTGACAGTTGCCCCTATTTAATCATCTTGAACCTGAATGTACGAATAACAGTTTTTTTTTGGACATTCAAGGTGGAAGAGGATTAAATATCAGAATACCTAAAATTTGGACCGAGAATGCAGATGAAATGATATGATGTGCAATGCAAAAATGCAAGACAGAGGCCATAACTTTAATGGGAAAGAAAATTGACACCAGTGGGGATTAAACACACATACCCAGAGTATAATCCACATGAGGGATTTTTCTCTTGAGCGAAGCCAGACGACAACTGTCTACAAATTCCCAGGTGAAGTCCTTGGACAAATCCCATTGGAGAAGTCTTCTACTGAGATTTAGAACATCATTTGGAAATACCTTTTGTCGTGGTATCAAAACAAAAACATAAATCTATTGTCGAGATCCTGGAGGGAAAACCATCCTCTATTGAAGTTTGTTGGAGATCTACTGTCGAGATTACCAGAGAATCTAAGAAAGAAATACCTTCTGCCGAGGTATCAAAATGAACCAAAAATATACTATCGAGATCTTGGAAAGAAAAACAAATTATGTTGAAAAGCCTGCTGGAGATCTACTGTCGAGATTACCAGAGAATCTAAGAAAGAAATACCTTCTGCCGAGGTATCAAAATGAACCAAAAATCTACTGTCGAGATCTTGGAAAGAAAAACAAATTCTGTTGAAGTCTGCTGGAGATCTACTGTCGAGATTACCAGAGAATCTAAGAAAGAAATACCTTCTGCCGAGGTATCAAAATGAACCAAAAATCTACTGTCGAGATCTTGGAAAGAAAAACAAATTTTGTCGAAATCTGCTGGAGATCTACTGTCGAGATTACCAGAGAATCTAAGAAAGAAATACCTTCTGCCAAGGTATGCTAGGAATCTTCTGTCAAGTTTTAACCGAGGTCACAACTATTGCCAAATCTTCTGTCGTGATTCAACTAAGGATGCGACTGTCGTCCCAAAAAGTAAATACCTCCTGTCGAGGTAGACTGAAAATATTTTGCTGAGACTTACCGGAAAATAAAAAGAAACACCTTCTATAGAGGCTTGGAAAAATGTTATTTTTGATGATAAACAAAGGTTCACAGCAAACTTCTAACCATGTCTTGGAGAGATGCCATTTGCTTGAAAAAGAAAGAGATTCGTACCAAACTTCCCAAAGTGTATTGGAGAGATGCCATTTGATAGAAATCTCACCAGATTTCCCTTCTTCTGAAAGAGACAGCCATATGATGGAGAACAACTTCACGCTCAAACTTCTTAACTTTTCTGGAAGAGATATCCATTTGACGGAAATTGGAAATTCAAAACAAACGTCTCACCTTGTCTGGATGAGATGTCATTAGTTGGAAACATAAGGAGATTCATACCAAAATTCTCAACGTGTATTGGAGTGATGCCATTTGATAGAACTTTCACCATACTTCCATTCTTCTGAAAGAGACAACCATATGATGGAGAACAACTTCACGCTCAAACTTCTCAACTTGTCTGGAAGAGATAGCCATTTGACGAAAATTGGAAAATTACAACAAACTTCTCACCTGGTGTGGATGAGATGCCATTTGTTGAAAAAATAAATTTATACCAAACTTCTCTGCCGAACAGGGGAGATTCCATTTGATAGAACAAAAACCTTTCTGAGGATGAACAAAATTCTCGAAAAGAGAATGCCATCTGTTGATTTACTGGGAAATCCATAGATAAGAAACAAGCTTCTCAAATAAGGAGACGACCACTTGTTGATTCCGCTTAGAGGTCCAGGGATAAGAACAAGCTTCTCCAATAAAGAGACTGCCACTTGTTGATTCCACTTAGAAGTCCAAGGACGAAACAAGCTTCTCGAATAAAGAGACTGCCACTTGTTGTTAGGTGTAAGTATTCCAAGAGAATGTTGCAACAACACTGCTGGAAAACAAAGTTTGTCTTCAATGGAAGCCTTCAATAAATTCCTTCTAGGAGACAAAGTATTCAAAGGTGCAAAAATAAATTCACTTTCCATTTGGAAATCTGATTATCAAAAATTGTCAAAGACCATATTCAATCCAGGAACGAGCTGGAAAGAAACTGTCAAGCAAGACGCTAACCCATGAGGAATGAACTCAACTAGGTATTTATCCTATCCAAGTGTGAAAAGGAGAACTAAAGCAAAAATCTTCCACGAGGGTAAAAACTCAGCGGGGAATTTAGAAAGAATGTACATTTTCTACCTAAGGCTGACAACTCTATTTGGAGAGAGATACATCACTTGGGGATAAACACGACCAAGGTGGATGAATTATACATCAATGAATGCAACATGAATATGATCATGAATTATGTTATGATGTACATGTGTGTATATGTGTTATGTTTATGCTGACAAACAGACAAAACAGACAAAAGAAATAAACTAGTGATGAAATAAACATCACAACAACCGAGTACTCGACCAATCTCGTTAAGGTGTAAGCAATCACTTAAGATATGGTAGAGAGTCATTCATGGAGTAAAGTCCTACTACAAGGCTCAAGTCTCTTCAAGGAGAGAAAGATACTTCAATCATGAAATAGACCCAAGAAAATCTTCTAACTTCAATGTCCATCAGAAGGAAAAAAACATACAAACTATGTTTGCTTAGGATGAGGTAAATTTGTACTCCGTTGGGGGGAGAAAATCACATTCAGATGGAGAAGCTTGAATCAAGGCTCAATTGGGGATATTAGACTTAGTATCTCACTAGAAGCACTAAGTAGTAAAAGAAACCCACTAGAAAATACCGAGGCATGCACCTACCATATCATAGCGGCTTGGCGTAAGGACCCAGTCATCTGGAGATACTTGCAATGTAGATCACAAGAGCGTCTTGCTTAGGGAAACACGTGGTCATGCACCCACGAAATGGTTTGTGAGAAGAGATCATCTCAAGAGGATTTTATAAAAGACTTGGCATTCAAGATTCCCCAGTGTCTTCAAACTCTTGGAGAGATTTCGTCGAATCTCGACGTAACTGCCCCAGATTAAACTGTATTTGGCCCAAATAAGTCTTCAATACTTATCCTTTTAGGGATGATCAGAATGTGTAAGTAATAAATTGGGAAACAACTTGCCCATGTTTAGCAAAGTCTTCAAGCAACTTGCCCCTGTCTGGCAAAGTCTTCAAGCAACATGCCCCTGTCTGGCAAAGTTTTCAAGCAAACTGCCCCTGGGGATGGTCATTCTCTGAAATGGTTGTTCAACTACTCATCAGAGTTTCAAATCTCAAGAGATTAAGCTCATCACTGGTACTCATACATAGGCTTCTATGATATCAAGCAAATGCTAACAAGCAAAATATTAATGTTGAGACTGCTAATGCAACACACATGTTTGTCTCGAAGTTTTTTTTATTGTTTTTTTGAAATATTTTCACAATAGCTTGTGACCGAATCACTAGCTAGGATGTGATATTCATTTTTTTATAAAGCCAACACAAATTTTGAGCATAGCTCATAGGAGTCAGGAAACACTATCTCATTGAGTATGCTTTCGAAATAAACCCTACTTCAGTTAGGACTTTTGAGGGTTGTAATGTGGTTTGGTTCACGGTTCTTAGAAACAAAGGATAAAGGCTCAAAGTTTATTTGGTGCCCACCCATTCTCCGTGATGTTATCCAATCCTAGGTCCAACTAAGTTGACACATACATATGTCCTGATAGCGTAAATATGATGCTCCAAGGTCCGCTTGAAATGACAGTCATCTTGTTTGTCCCCTATGGATATCAGTAACCCCTTGATTTTGGTATGGTGGTCACTAAATCTTATGTATTTGGGGACTTCTTTCAATTGACTTATTCTATTTGGTCCCTAAGTCTCTTTTGTGTGTTTGACTTAGCGGGATTTTCTTTTTCTTTTTTTCTTTTTTTAATTGGAAGGCTGAAAATTGTGACTGTCAAGTCATTGATTGTAGTGGATTCCCTGATGGGATGTTTCATCTTATGATTTGAATGTGTAACCAGATTAATTGAACACTACCCTGCCCTAGGTTAAGCGTAAGGGTTTTGAAATATCCGAAAGAAACTCCTTCTTCTAGGCTCGAAGTGGTTGACTAGGGATTAACTCCTTATTTCTCCAGTGTTTGGAAATTTGAAACAATGCCTGTACATTGTCAGTAGGGGTTTAGTCAAAAACATTCCACTAGAGAATTTGTGTTTTAATTTCTTCATCCTCCCTCCAATTCTCTGCCTAGGCAAGAGATGGGATAATGTTGGTATTATAAAGTAGGAAAAGAATTATGAGTGAATACAAATGGATTACTTCAAGACAAACATATTCATTGCATTAATCTTTCAAAACAAATAAGTTCTTACATACCAAAAAAAAATGCATTGATAAATAAAGAAAAATACATATGAAAAGCAGCGAATGAACTAAACATCTCAGAAGATAACTTTCAGAGCAAAAAATGATCATATGCGTAGAGGAACTTGTTCCATGCTCTAGCAACAAACTGACTTGGACAAAACCCTCTTGAGTTTTTTATCAGCACAACGGCACTCCGTCCACAGATGGGACTCCTCCATTGAAGGCCAACACCAGTCGATCATCTCTTGAACCTTTTCCTGGAAGACTTTGCACTCTTCAATCGGATGCCCCGGTACTCAACCATGAAATTCACAACTGGTATTTGGATTGAACCAATGAGGGCAATACCTCATGGCTCTGGTCTTCCTGGGTGCCATCACTGAATTCCTGGCGAAACAAGTCCACAGTTGACCGTAAGTCATTAGGATTGGATCGAACTGAGGAGTCTCTCTTGTTGGGCTGTCCTGAGATCTCTGTTGATTATGGCGCTGATTCTGACATTCGCCATAAGGCACTGGAGCTTGCAAGATTTTAGGAGAATCCCTAATTGCATTAACTTCAAAATTTCCTTCCTCTTGTGAATCACATACAGACTTCTCTTCAACAATTTGGCAATTTGGCCCCTCTTGGATTCTTCCTCATTTGAATGCGTTTTCAATGTTTACTCCAACTTCCACAATTTTGGAGAAATCTAATGGCACAACGCCTATCATTATGATATAATAAGAGTGTGACAATGTTTTTAGAAACATTTTGGCCAGTTCTTTCTCTAAAGTGATTTTCTGCCCCTCGCAGTATAGATCTGATCCATAATGCCAAGGGATGGCATTATTGCTTTCGTAAGGAACTGGCCCAGGCACTGTGATAGTGACCGGACTGATAGCAGCTGCAGAGGGGACCACAATGGTGTGTGGATCATAGTATATGGTAACTGGTGCTCTGACAGGAGTAGTAATTTGCTGTGAATCGTTGGTAGGAACATTTGCGGGATCGTAGTAAATCGTAACCGTTGAGACGCTTTCATTAACTGATGGAATAATGGGTGTTGTCGTTGTAGAAGGAATGGTGACTGAACTTGTATTCATTGAAGTGATTGATTGAGCAGTTGTTGGAGTTGTAGTAGAATCTGTTGGAACAATGGTTGCTGACGTTGTAGGAGTATCTGTGATTGTTGATGAAGGATTTGTTGGAGTTGTAGTCGCTGTTGTCGTAATCTGAAGGATGCCATCCTTAATAAGACCATCTATGTCGTTCCTCAGTCTCTCACATCCATTAACAGCAATATTGCAATATCCACAGCCAAGTTCACATCCGGGGAACACTTGGCATTCTAACAGCTGAGCTTTGATTTCAACCAGAGGTGTTCGGATCTGTGCAACACCGGTGATTAAGGTGGATAGTTTTCCTTCTTCAATAGAATTAATCCTAGGCCCGTTGTGACTAGGCATTGTATTTCTTGTGACGTTTGGAGGAGGTGCAAAGTTGAGAGCTTTTGAGTCCACCAGATCCTGGACTTTCATTTGTAGGGCCCTGCATTTTTCAGTGTTATGCCCCGGTGCGTTTGAGTGGAATGCACACCTGGCATTTGCATCATAGTTCTTTGGCATATTGGTGGGATCTGGAGGTGCCAATTTCCTTAACTCAACTAGGTTGAGCTTCAGGAGTTGCGGCAAGAGTGCATCATACGGCATTGGGATTGGGTCAATCACCCTGTTTACCTGTGATGGCCTTTGCTGGAAAGGACGCTGTTGTTGATTGTTATTGCTGTTGTTGTAGGTTCTCTGTTGCGGATAATGAACTTGTTGCTGATACTGTGGTTGTTGTTGTTGAGGATATGCTGATTGTTGAGGAATCGGAGCTGGAATGGTAACTGCTGCCACTGACCGGTGAACATATTGAGGCCTGCCCCTGCTTGTATGGATGGAATTTGTTTCACCTTCCCTTCGGGGTCCCACAAAAGGCTTTCTGGGATTGCTGGATGAACTTGCACCACTGTCGGAAATTTTACCCATCTTTAAGAGGCTTTCAATCCTCTCACCAGCTATGACCACATCAGCAAAACTGGTAGAGGAGAAGGCAGCCAATCTATCAATATAGGTCCATTGCAATGTATTCATGAACATGTCAGCCATTTCCCGTTCTGACCTGGGTGGTTGGACTGCAGCAGCAAGCTGTCTCCACCTTTGGGCATATTCCCTGAAGCTCTCTCTAGAAGACTGAGACATGCCCATTAGAAGAGTTCTATTGGGAGCCATGTCCAAGTTGTACTGATATTGTCTGATGAAAGCTTCAGCTAAGTCCTTCCAGCAGCTAATGGTAGCTCTGGTCAAGTGTGAATACCATTCTCTCGAAGCTCCAGTCAGACTGTCTTCAAAGTAGAACATCCACAACTTTTCATCCATGGTATACGCTTTGAGTCTTCCCAGGAAAGACTGCAGGTGAGTTCGTGGACAGGAGGTACCATTGTACTTTTCAAAGCATGGGGGTTTGAATTTGTGGGGAATTCTCACCCCATCCACCAGCCCCATGTCCATCACATCGAAGCCCAAAGAATTCTGAGACTCCAAAGATCTTAACTTCTCAGCAATTTCGTCCAATCTCCTGTCATATACTTCATCTCCAGCCCCCATAACAGTAAACTGTTCTTCTTGGGGATATTCTTGCAAGATTCTCCCCCCAGCAGTATTACCTTGCACATTTCTCGGGATGTTAACTTCTGGATCCAGATGAGGTCCAAATACCGGTGGGTCAATACGAGGCTGGCCCCGTTCATTGTTGCTAGTTCCTCCTGTTCCAAGATGAGGTTCCTCAGGAGTTTGCCTTTCCACTAGCTCTCTTAACCTTTCTTGACTATGGGCTAAGCCAGTCATCACTGCCATGAACTGAGACATCTGATTTCTCATTTCCACTCTCTCATTAGCCATCTGATTTCTGACCTCAGTCAGATCCTGCTGTACTTGTTCCATTTGAATACCGGGAAGGTTGTTACGAGTCGGGTACCGGTGCGTGCGGGTGACAGGGAACACTCGGCGACGAGCAATGTTTCCTGAAGTCACAACAAAGTTAGAAACAAAAAAATAATAAAACCTACAAAACAAAACAAAAGTTAGTATGCAATGCAGTATGCTTATTGGTTTTCCAAGGTATCCGGTTTGGTTCTTGGTTTTGACCTTTCCAGACCTCGAGGAAGATGCTTGATGTTGTTGAGAGAAGGCCCGAACAAAAACAAACCCAAAATATATTACAAATGATGGAGCAATACATAGTCTGTTTTTTTCAATACATGCCCTTGAAGGGTCAAAATACATCAAAAAGAAAAAGTACATCAAATGGAAATAACAACAAAGAAAGAATCAGACATCCAGTCCAAACTCATCCTCTTTGACCTCCTTCAGGAGTGCCTCAGTCACTGGACCAGCCAGGTGCTCTGTAATGGTCCTAATGAGGAGGTTCCTGGTAGCAATGGCAGTGGTCAGCTTCTTATGCCTGTCCTGGTCCTTTGATCTCTTCAATCCTGCCCTGAGCTTCAACTCTGAAATCTCCTTCTGGGCTGCTAACAAAGCTTCCTGCTGCTTCTTCTCATTGGCCTCTAGCTGTTCAATCTTGGCTTGAGTCTTCTGGTCTTCTTGTATACGGGCCTCAGTGATTCTGATCCACCTAGCCTGACTCTCTTGCTGATAGAGCTCAGTCCTAGCCTTCTGAATTTTGGCCTCTTTACATGCATTCTTCAATATCTGTTCCCCAGCCCTTGCTTTCCTTATGTAGTCCTCTGTCTTCTCAATTTTGGCAAGATGCTCCACTCTAAGCTTCTCCAATCTCTCAATGTCCAGACGACCATCACTTCTTTCCCAAAGAGTCTTCTTCAAGGCTTGAGATAAGTTTTCACTCCTTTCCTTCAGCTTCTCAAATTCTTCTAGGCTGACAGTTGCTGATGGCTGTACTGTAGATGGCCCAGGTATGTCTTCCAAGATGAAAGGCATTCTGGTAATCTGGGCTCTAGCATGGGACCAGTCATAGTATTGAGCTGAAGCAACATTATTACACCTTCCAAGAATAGCCATCCCTTTTGTCTGGATGTTGTCCCAAGCCCAGGATGCTTGTCTGACAGCAGCTGAATTAGGTTTCACTTCACAATATAGGGTCTCAGCTAAATCTTGTCCTCTGGGAGGGTGAACCAAAGCATAGCCCAGTTGTCTTTTAAACAGCAAAGGATTGTAGTTGATGCAACCCTTTACTCCTATCAGAGGTACATTTGGGTATTGTCCACAGCTGGTGATGATGTCCTTGCCTTTGGTGCTCTGGGTGCACCATCTGATATCATCTGAAGTCAAGGCAATGAACCTTCTGGCCCAATTCTTCTGTTGGTGAGGATTCAAGAAAGCATCTGACTTAGACAGGTGTCTGAGCAACCAGGTGTAAAACAAAGGAGCACAACATCTCACCAACTTCCCCCTTTGCTTCTCATTCCTCTGATGGATGGAGTAGTAAAAATCTCCCAGCAGTGTAGGTACTGGGTTCTTCAGAAGAAACAGATGGACGACATTCTTACTGATAAATTTGGGCTCATCTGCAAACAGTATAGCCCCATATATGCTGAGGGCTAACAGTGCACAGACGGCCCTCCACTCCCCCAATGAAGCTTTCAGGATGGCCTGAGAAATCAAGAAGTCCAAATGCAAACCAGGGATCCCAGCTTTTGTTGTCATACTTTGCTCAATCAAGGCAGGCTCCAGGTACAATGCCTTTGCTATCTCTTCATTTCTGGGAGTTGGTATCTCTGGGTTGAAAGGGATTCCACCCCTGACATGTACTCCAATCAATGAAGAAAACTCTTCCAGTAAAGGCCCTAACTGAAAGTCCGGGAATGTGAAACATATCAAAGGAGGGTCATAAAACTGCAGGCATGTGTGGATCATGCTTCTCTGAGAAGGGTCAAGGTCCATAACCATATCCAGGATTCCTCCATAATGCTCTCTAAACAAAGGGATGTGGTCAGGTGTGATAAGTGACTGGACCTTCCTGATACCAGTCAACACAGGCTCAAAAAAGTGGTAGGATACGTTGCTCTTCCTGGGAGTAGTCATGAGTGCTACTGAAGAAACTGAAGATATGTGCTGATGAAGATCACAGACTGATGCTGGAGATGAGCCACTGACAGACTAATGCTGGTGATGATGAAGATAGCTGAAGCAAATAATTGATGAAGACAACTGAAGCAGGGGTCTATGCAGAAGAAGGGGTCAAAACCAAACCAGATATGAAATGGATACCCTGAAAAGCAAATAAACAAATGTTAAATGATGCAATGATGATATATGCAAATGACATGCAAGGGTTTGTGATCAAGCTGGATCTGATTATCTATCTTGATATAAGGCCCATGTATGTTCAAAAGTCCAGATGGAGGTTTAGAAATCCAGTAACCAAGGTGGGGGACTCAAATAAAGAGTCACATGTCCAGGGTTTAATCACAAGAACTGTCCAAAGTGAGGTACTCTTAAACAAAACAATAACAGGGTATGATGTGGCCAAGGGCTCCTGCAAACCTGTAAACAACCCAACCCCCTCACATGTAATGTTCTAGAACAAGGATCCTCAGACTTGGATCAGTTTATGAGAAGTGTAAACACTTCTAACCCGAAGGTACAGTGTTTACAATAACCATAAAAAAAATCCTCCTCTAATTCACCTCAGCTTCTGAAGGTCATAATAAAGGTCATCCAGACTTAGCAGGCTTCCCAGATAGCCCTAGCACTTACAGGAAATCTGTAGCACAGAGTTCTCAAGAAGAAACCCACATCTGAACCGTGTTTCATATTCCCGCACCAGACCGAAATGGAATGGGAAAGAACATGAACCACTCTAGCCTAGGTGTCACTCAGGTCCCAGGTATAGGACCTTAAACTCTCAATGGAACCCCAACCACCAAAACAGCAAACCAGATCCAGCAAATGATAGTATGACAGTATGATGCATAAAACTGTAAAAAGGCAGTAAATAACTGTACAAAAAACAATAAAGCAAATACACAAACACAATTAGCACATAACACCCCAGTAAACACAAATCAAACAAGCGCTAGGAGGAACCCACAAAAAGAACCAGAAGCCCTGGTTACAATATAAGGTTCCCCAGCAGAGTCGCCAAGCTGTCGCTCCCACCAAATGACACCTGGTCAAATAGGGTACAGACGCGAACGGTCGGCGAAAGAGAAGAAATGAAGAGAGTCGCCAGCTAGGAATTTTTATCCCGAAGGAAAGGTAATGCTGCATAAAACTAAGAAAAGATAGATAAGACGGTCGCGAACCAGAGAAACTGAGAAAGGGGGTTGGTTACAACCTGGGAAGATATTAGCACCCAGATTGTCCGTCGTACTCGACGGGATCCACGCTTGAAAGATTTGTGTTTAAAGGGGTAGTGTCAGTGCTATTTTGTGTACAAAGGCTGGAAAAAAATGCAAGTGTCAGTGTAAAAGAAATGTGAAGTGTATAAGAGAAGTGTCAGTGTAAGGAAAGAGTGCAAAGCTCAAGACTATGAGGCTTAAATAATAATGCTGGAAGAGGGGGAGATATACAGAGACTTTTGTTCGATAACTGTTAAGTTATGCCTACGTATCCTCTCGTGCAATGAGGAAGTCAGAACACCGTAGTTCGACTCAAAGAGACTGAAAGATAAAATTGACTTTTGAACTGCCTACTTGTCTATGCTCAAGTGTATGACCTGTCTGGCTCAGGTGCAAACTGTCTTGCATTAGACGGAAGAAGCAAGTTCTCGTTTGTGAGTGAAGATGATGAGAAAAAGAATCTCGGAGGAGACGATTATTGTTTGTTTTTGTGTTTTCAATCTTTTATTGCTTTTTTGTGTTTGTCATAAGATAATGAGCTTAAGCCTAAACCAAGGGTTAGTAAACTCATCACATCCTCCCTCTGATTAGGGGTAATGAGAATACCTTAAGTGTGAAGTAAACACCTCACCCTTAATCACCATGATGTAAGATTAAGATCATTAACCTATTTGTGATTATTTAGATGTTTTTGAGTTTTTGTTTAGTGTTAAGTAATGAGTTTAAGCCATAATCAAGGATTTAATGGACTCATTACACCATCCTAATAGAAGGATAATAGATGAGAGCATTTAAGCTGAGGAAGATACCTCAACTTAATCCATGATTAGGGATTAACCTCATGACAAAACAAAGCCTTTATTAAATGGATTTTAATTAATGGTAAGATTAAGAAGTGGATTTTATGGTTTGTAAGACAACTTGAGGAGGACTTGTCCATTAACATTAGGGTTAGTCCTTCTCAACCAATTAAGGAAGAATTAGAACCCTAATGCAAGGCCCAAGTTACAAGCTTGATGTCTTAGTGATTTATTAGATGGATTGATTAAAGGATTTAAACACATTAAGGGTTTAACACTTAGGATTAAAGTTATACACTCTATCCTAATAGAAGGATACAAGCATAACCCTAATCACAAAGTCTTAAAACCTTTAAGGTTTAGTCCTGGGTTAAGAGATGAGGAGAGAAGACACAAAGATGACACAAAGGAAAAACCAATGGGGGACTAATCAAACCCTAATTGTGATTATGCTTGGGTGTTCCTAGGGTTTATGAGGCTTGCAAAAAGAAGTCTTCAAGATGAGCCACCAAGGAAGGAGCAAAGATGGGAGAGAAGCAGAAGAAGCAAGAAGCAGCAAGACAACTTACTTCACTTAAGAAGATAAGTTGCTTGAAGAAAGAAAGAGAGGAGGGAGCATGAATGAGCAAGCTCACTCTCATACAAAAGTAAAATTCAGCAATGATGCATAAGAGAGATGAGAAGAGATTATGAGAAGTGAAGGCAAATTCACTTCTCAAACACTTACCACCTGAAAAGTTAGCAACAAGAAATGAAATGAAATGCAAATGAGATGAAATGCAAAGATGAAAACCAAAGTCAGAAGCATAATCATGATGTAAATGATGTTATGAGATGGTATGAAAGCATTTCAAGAGATGAGGATGATCATACAACTAATGAAGATGCATATGAGGCATGAAAGTAGGCATGAAAGTTCATGGAAACACATGAAATAAAATGAAAGCAAAACATGGCAAACGGATGATGCAATGACCAAACATGATTCTAATGTGTCCTAAGATGTCTTATATGTCATGTGGATGCACAAAATGTTATGGCAAGTTCATGTATGCAAGCATATGAAGGATGAATGCAAATGAAGGCAAAAATTAGGGTTTATACATAACATGCAATACAAAATCCAAAACCAGAAGCAAATGACATGATAAAAAATTGAAAATAGGATCAAGGGAACCCTAAACCTATTCAAGCTCACTGCGCAAAGGAGGAGACCTAAATCTTAACCCAATGGAAGTTATGATTTTCTCAAGTTTGCTAGGGTTTTAAGGTGCCTCTAAATGATAAATGCAAAACAAATTGAAAATGAAAGATAAATTTATTCCCATTTTATCCTAGAAACTACATGATATGAGGAATGCAATGCAAAAAGAAACAACATCAAACTCTTCATGGTGAGGCAGAAAGGATTTTTCTAAGTTAGGGTAAAAATATTGACTTTTAAGAACCCTAAATCCAAAGAAAAAATGTCAAAATATGTCAAGAACCAAAAAGAAATTTGTGTGAAGGGTTTGATAATGTTTCTAAATGTATCAAGATGCAATGTGATTTTTTTGGTGATTTTTAGAAACTTAAATGGTATTTTAATTAATTAATTCTCATTAATTAATTAAAATAAACATTTAAATATTTAAAAAATACGAAATTTATGCAAAAAATAAAATAAAAATTATTTTCAGAATGAGAAAAATATTTTAAGTCATGATGCAAAAAATGAAATTTTTTAGAAGTGTTTTGCTATTTTTAATAAAATGTGCAAGAAAAATGAATTAAAATGAAAATTAAATGAATAAAAATGAAAGTATGATGATCCAGTGGCCCAGATTCAAACTCAAAAGGGAGGGAATTGACCAGCGCGCGCAAATGGACGACTCACATTCAAACTCACTAATTATTTCATTAAGCCCTAATCTGAACCCTAAACACTTTCAGGTGACCGGAACAGTGTTCCGGTCATCTTCTCCGGCTAGCCTCTCAAGCTATCTCACTCAATATGCAACCCCAAGACCCCTAAAGCTCCAAAAATGATCCTCACATCAACCCCAACAAGAATCAGCCATCAAAATTCATTTATTCAACATCAAGAGCATGAATCGAAGCAAAACGGAAAACATGGCAAAAATTTCAGAAGCTCATGAACTGCTTATTTCTCAACTATTTTTGAAACCAAACATATCATGGCAATCAGGGGAACACATATAATCATTCTATAACATAAAATGAAGGTTCTGGAAAAATATATGTCATGGCTACCTGAAGTTGAGCTTTCAAAACAGGAGCTTTCTGGCCAGTTCTTTGCCTCAAATCCACTCCAATGACTCCCCTCAAGAGCTTGTGATGCTTGGTTGGAGTTTAAATGGCCTCAAAAGGAAGTTGGCAGAAGTTCAGTTCATGAAATGTGAAAATTGTATTTTGGATATGGTGAGTTTCAAAGCAAAATGAAGGGTGGGAAATGATCAGTGATGTTTATGGAGTTGAATGGTGGAAAAAGTTTGGAGTTTTGATGGTTGAGCTATGAGTTTCGATGGCTTTTGCAGATTTGGGGAATTTTGTGTTTTCTGTGTTCTTGGAGGTTTCAGCTTGTGTTGTGTTATGTGTTGGGTTGCTTTTGGTACACATATCAATCCTTGATAGGTCAGAGAGTTGTTGTGGAGCAGTGTGATTGGTATGGAGCAAAATGCATAAAGTCAACATTTGTGTAAGTGAAGGCATGGGCTGGTTCAGTCATGGTACAAGGGTATGACTCGAGCCAGCTTGCTTCAAGGAGGTCCATGGAAGTCATATTTTGCAGCTGGCACAAGTGGCTGAAGAGATTTGATCCATTTTGCAATTTTGGGGAAGTTTGGTCCCTTTTGAAATTTGTGAAGTTCTAAGCATGAAAGCTTGTGATTCAAGGCACAAATCTGATCCAAATGAGTTGCACTAGGATGATATGAGGTGTAGAGATGCATTAGAGGTCCCAAATTGGCTTGGCATAAGAATTTGCAAACTTCCCTCTTTGGTACAAAAGTGAAAATTAAGTGATTTTTCCCAACTTTGACAAACCATAACTTGAGTTCTAAAATGAATTAGAATGAGTTCTTGTACTTTTTGAAAATGGGAGGATCCAATATACAACTTTCATGACCAAGAATTTTTCATTTGAAGCATCTTTGAATCAAAAAGAGGAGGTTGAAAAACTTTCCCAAAATGGCAAGTTTCCATTACAAGTCACTTTCCCAAAATGGCAACTTTGCAAATGGCTTGAAATTCTCCAATTTTGTGAACTTCTAACTTCTTCTAAGATCAAATAAAGATCATATACACCCAAAATGATGGAGAAGACCCTTTGGTTGGGTGATTGGGGGCCTCAGATGCCCTGATTTTGCACTGACTTGCTCAAGAAGTCATCTATTGATCAGATGCCTTCCCCATTGAATTTCTTCATGAAAATTGGTATGCATGATCCTCATATCATATAGAGGCCACTAGAAACAAAAATGACCAAATAATTTGGAGTTATGCCCTTTGAAACCAAAACCCTAATTTCAGGTCATTTGTGCAGTTAAGCTTGACTCTGCTTCCATGCCTTTCTCAGTTCTTGTGATTTTCTGACTTCCTTGACCTTGGGAGGATATAATATGACATTTGAACATACATGGACCCTCTTGAGATGATTGAAGACCTTTGGAGTGGCTCAGATAGCTCAGGGATTGCTCAAATCACAAACCCTAGATGCAGATGACTTTGAACCAATGCAATGAAGCAAAAATGTAATATGAGATGATATGATTGAACTTATGCAAATGAAAAGAATCACAAGCCATGGTGAAATGAGTGAGGGAAAATTTGGGGTGTTTACACCTTGCTGTAACTAGCTATCCGCCGTGGGTTTCTAACATTGTACCTGTGCCTAAAAATGATGACAAGGTAAGGATGTGTGTGGATTACCGGGATCTGAACAGAGCCAGCCCGAAAGATGACTTCCCATTACCTCACATTGATGTATTGGTTGATAATACAGCTCAGTTCTCGGTGTTCTCCTTCATGGATGGATTTTCAGGATATAATCAGATCAAAATGTCACCTGAAGACATGGAGAAGACAACTTTCATCACGCCCTGGGGCACATTCTGTTATAAGGTGATGCCGTTCGGACTAAAGAATGCTGGTGCCACTTATCAACGGGCTATGGTAACATTATTCCATGACATGATCCACAAAGAAATTGAATGTTACGTGGATGACATGATTGCCAAGTCCCTCACAGAAGAAGATCACCTGGTGAATTTGTTGAAGCTATTCAAGCGTCTGAGGAAGTACCAACTGAAGTTAAACCCCAACAAATGCACATTCGGGGTGCGATCCGGTAAGCTGCTGGGATTTATTGTAAGTGAAAAAGGAATTGAAGTTGACCCTGACAAAGTCAAAGCCATTCAAGAAATGCCTGCACCGAAGACTGAAAAAGAAGTTCAGGGTTTCTTAGGTAGATTGAACTACATTTCGAGGTTCATATCTCACCTTACTGCAACCTGTGAACCCTTATTCAAGTTGTTAAGAAAAGAACAAACGGTCACGTGGAACAAAGAATGCCAAAGGGCTTTTGACAAAATCAAGGAATACTTACAAGAGCCTCCAATCCTTATGCCGCCAGTTGAAGGAAGACCTCCGATAATGTACTTAACAGTATTAGAAGGATCAATGGGGTGTGTGCTAGGCCAACATGACGAGTCTGGTCGAAAAGAGTATGCAATATACTACCTAAGCAAAATGTTTACCGACTGTGAACAGCGTTATTCACTGCTCGAGAAAGCTTGATGTGCTTTAGCGTGGGATGCTCGCCGACTGAGGTAGTATATGTTGACTCACACCACTTTATTGATCTCCAAGATGGACCCAGTTAAGTACATATTCGAGAAGCCAGCACTTACCGGACGGGTTGCAAGATGGCAAATGATCCTCACAGAATATGACATTCAGTACACCTCTCAGAAGGCCATCAAAGGCAGTGTATTGCCTGATTATCTAGCTGAGAAACCCATTGATGATTACCAGCCTATGAGATTTGACTTCCCCGATGAAGACATCATGTTCATAAAAGCAAAAGATCATGAAGAGCCTATTCACACTGAAGGGCCCGACCCAGAAGAAGAATGGACTATGATGTTTAATGGGGCTGTTAATATGAATGGTCGTGGTGTTGGTGCAGTACTCATTACACCTAAGGGAGTTCACATGCCTTTCTCGGCAAAACTCACCTTTAACTGCACTAACAACGAAGATGAATATGAAGCTTGCATTATGGGTCTTGAGGAAGCCATTGACCTTAGGATCAAGACTTTAACTGTATTCGGAGATTCAGCTCTAGTAATCAATCAAACCAACGACAAATGGTACACTCACCAGGAGCATCTGATACCTTACCGGGATTATACAAGGAGATTACTGACTTTCTTCACTACAGTCAAGCTTGAGTATATCCCTCGAGATGAAAATCAATTTGCAGCTGCTCTGGCTACCATTTCATCCATGATCAAAGTTCAAGCTGCCAACTTTGTGCCTCAGATTTCAGTATCCAGACTTGATAGACCAGCATACGTATTCTCCGCATACCTTGCTAAAGATGATAAGCCTTGGTTCCATGACATCAAGTGCTTCTTGGAGGATCAAACATACCCACCTGGGGCATCGTCCAATGACAAGAAGACATTAAGAAGGCTTGCTGGTAGTTTCTTCCTGAATACTGATGGTTCCTTGTACAAAAGAAACTTTGATATGGTACTTCTCAGATGTGTTGATAAGGCAGAGGCAGACTTGTTGATGCACGAGGTGCACGAAGGATCTTTTGGTACCCATGCTGGAGGGCATGCAATGGCTAAAAGGTTGTTAAGATCAGGCTATTATTGGATCACAATGGATGCAGACTGTTGTACTTATGCTAGAAAGTGTCACAAATGCCAGATTTACACAGATAAAGTGCATGTGCCTCAAAATCCTTTGAATGTGATGTCTTCACCCTGGCCTTTTGCCATGTGGGATATTGATATGATTGGCAAGATTGAACCGACTGCTTCAAATGGCCACAGATTCATCCTGGTAGCCATTGACTATTTTACCAAGTGGGTTGAAGCAGCTTCATATGCAAATGTCACCAGGCAAGTGGTAGCCCGATTCCTGAAGAGAGACATCATTTGTCAGTATGGAGTGCCCGAGCGAATCATTACTGATAATGGTTCCAACTTAAACAATAAAATGATGGCAGAATTATGCCGGGACTTCAAGATCCAACACCACAATTCTTCTCCTTACAGGCCAAAGATGAATGGCGCTGTGGAAGAAGCTAATAAGAATATCAAGAAGATTGTGCAGAAGATGGTGGTCACCTATAAAGACTGGCATGAAATGCTACCATTTGCCTTGCATGGGTACCGTACGTCAATCAGAACATCCACTGGGGCAACACTGTATCAGCTTGTTTATGGTATGGAGGCAGTCCTACCTGTTGAAGTTGAATTACCCTCCTTGCGGGTACTAATGGATGTCAAACTAAACGAAGCAGAATGGGTCCGATCCCGATACAAACAACTGAATCTGATTGAAGAGAAGAGATTAGCTGCAATCTGCCATGGGCAGCTGTATCAGAAAAGAATGAAGAAAGCCTTCGATCAGAAAGTTAGGCTTCGGGAATACCAAGTAGGAGATCTTGTGCTAAAAAGACTCCTTCCTCCTCATACAGACCACAGGGGCAAGTGGACTCCGAACTACGATGGTCCGTTCATAGTAAAGAAAGTTTTCTCCGGTGGAGCACTGATGCTCAGTACTATGGATGGTGAAGACTTCCTATCCCCTGTGAATTCAGATGCAGTTAAAAAATACTTCGCATAAAAATGACCCGCTAGACATAAAAACAGAATGTAAGTCCAGGCAAAAATAGGGCATCCCAGCGAGTCAAAAACAGAATAAAAGACTCGGGCAAAAATAAGGGAAAATAAATAAAAAAATGTACACCCGCTGAATTGAAAAGCCGCATTGGACAGCTCAGACAAAAATGGGTATCCCGGTGGATTGAAAACCCGAAAGGGCGATCCACGCAAAATAAGGGAATAAGAGAACAACTGCACTCTGAATTCGTTTGTATCACTTACAACATGGAATGTTTCGAAGGGTTCGAGCGTCGGTCAGAATCAGCCTTCTTCAGAAAGCAGGATGAGAAGAACGTCAATGTCATACAAGTCATAGCAAAAGAGAAGCTCACTGAAGCGTCATAAACATTGCCAGCATCTTTTTGTTTCTCAATTTGTAACAATCTCCTCATTTCAGGGGATCTGTTTCTTTGATTGTATTTGCCAATTCAGGGCGCACAAATTAATAAAACCAGATTTTCAGTCATACTTAGTCTCGTACATTTTTTTTTCATTTTGCAAAAATGTCCGATGTCCTTAAAATATTGATTGCATAAATACAGATGCACCTTTTCTAATCACATGCTTACAGGAAATGGATTTACTCCCGGGAGTTGTCTAAACTCCTATGATGGAATCCGGTAAGGGATACCTCGGGATACTTGTACGTTTCTTTGTTATAACAAGGTTGCAGGTATTCAAAGTGCAACATGTGGCATGCAAGCTTCTCCCCAGCAAGCTGCCCAATCATTATTTCCTCAACATGTCTTCCAAACAGCATCAGAAGGGGCCCGTCTCCCCGGATAATTTCATCATCCTCAGTAGGATCCCCACAGAAATCTCTAGGAAGATCGTACAGTGATCATTCCTCCCAAGCCAAGTGTCAAGCAGGGAATCATTTTCCCGCAGAGCTCCAGCCACCATCCAGAAGAGCAATGTCTGAAGATCTCACAACAAAGTGATGAAAGCTCCCGCAGACCCCAGCTGGGCCCCTTATCATTAAGATAAGCCTATCAGTGACCTGTTTTCCCAAGCAGTCATACATCTTATCAGATCTACCAATGATCTTTTCCCCAGCTGGGATTTTCTTTCAAAGCAGATCAGCTAGAGATATTCACTGCAACGGGATCCGAATCCCGGAGCGGTCTTTTGCATAATCATAGCATTCGCATCATATTTTCCCCCCAGAGCGTAGCATTCCGTCTAATACGGAGCATTACGGCAAAAATCAAACATATTGCATAATCATAAGCCGTGCTTTAAACAAATACCGGTATATACCAACATTCCATCAACAATATACAAAATACCTCTTAAATTTCCCGGCAGAAAGCCAAGGTGTCTCCTTTGCGCTCTCAAAAACAGATACATGCTCCTCTTGGCACTCGTCCGTGTCACCATTCCCTAGAAGATTCTCAAGAATTTCTTTTATATCTGACATTCGTCCTATGTCATGATACTTCCGGCAGCCGTACCCTGCCGGGTGATCGTCCTTCACCCTTTGATGATCGTCCTTCATCATTCCCCCAGCAGAGTCTCCATTACTGGAACTCTTTCCTATCCGACATTCGTCCTATGTCGTGATATTTTTTTAGCAGCCGTACCCTACTAAGTGATCGTCCTTCACCTCTTGATGATCGTCCTTCATCATTTTATCCGATGGCCGTCCCCCATCGTTGATTTTGTTATCTGACATTCGTCCTATGTCATGATAAACACTGAGAGCAGCCGTATCCTGCCAGGTGATCATCCTTCACCTCTTGATGATCGTCCTTCATCATGCTTGTCCGATGGTCGTCCTCATCGTCGACCTCTTTCTATCCGGCATTCGTCCTATATCGTGGTACCTTCGGCAACCGTATCTGGCCACGTGATCGTCCTTCACCTTAGGTGGTCGTTCCTCATCTTATCCCCAACAGAGCAGCCGTCCCCTGCTAGGTGATCGTCCTTCACCCTTGATGACTGTCCCTCATCATTTATTTCTTCAACCTGATGGCCGTCCCCATCATTGCCTTTACCTTTGATCCCCAGAGAACCTTGTTACTTTACCTGATGGCCGTCCCCATCATGATCCTTCTATTTCCCCAGCTTGTCGGTCGTCCCCGTCATTACTTCATCCCCAGCAGTCATCCTCTGCCCGACGGTCGTCCTCTGTCGCCCGCACTTTATAATCATACTTTACTTCCTTTTACAATCTATATCCCTTTTCTTCTTCATTCAGTGAGTGCAAATCTTGGACTATCTTTGGTATTCAACCACAAGTTATCTTGTTTGTCTGTTAAGCCAGGCGCTTACATCCTACACAGCTAACTCATGTTTGAATAGGGGCAGCTGTAAACACCCTAAATTTTCCCTCACTCATTTCACCATGGCTTGTGATTCTTTTCATATGCATATATTCAATCATATCATCTCATAATACATTTTTGCTTCACTACCTTGATTCTAAGTCATCTGCATCTAGGGTTTGTGATATGAGCAATCCAAGAGCCATCTGGGCCACTCCAAGAGTCTCCAATCATCTCAAGAGGGTCCATGTATGTTCAAACATCATATTATATCCTCCCAAGATCAAGGAAGTCAAAGAATCACAAGAACTGAGGAAGGCATGGAAGTAGAGCCAAGCTTAACTACACATATGACTTAAAATTAGGGTTTTGGTTTCAAAGGCCATAACTCCAAATTTTTTGGTCATTCTTGTTTCTATTGGTCTCTATATGTTATAAGGATCATGCATACCAATTTTCATGAAGAAATTCAATAGGGAAGGCATCTGATCAATAGATGACTTCTTGAGCAAGTCAGTGCAAAATCAGGGCATTTGAGGCCCTCAATCATCCAACCAAAGGGGCTTCTCCATCATTTTGGGTGTATATGATCTTTATTTGATCTTAGAAGAAGTTAGAAGTTCACAAAATTGAATAATTTCAAGCCATTTGCAAAGTTGCCATTTTAGGAAAGTGACTTGTAATTCAAACTTGCCATTTTGGGAAAGTTTTTCAACCTCCTCTTTTTGATTCAAAAATGCTTCAAATGAAAAATTCTTGGTCATGAAAGTTGTATATTGGATCATTCCCTTTTCAAAAAGTACAAGAACTTGACCTAATTCATTTTAGAACTCAAGTTATGGCTTGTCAAAGTTGGGAAAAATCACTTAAATTTCACTTTTACACCAAAGAGGGAAGTTTGCAAATTCTCATACCAAGCCAATTTGGGACCTCTAATGCATCTTTACATATCATACCATTCTAGTGCAACTCATCTGGATCAGATTTGTGCCTTGAATCACAAGCCTTCATGCCTTGAACTTCACAAATTTCAAAAGGGGCCAAACTTCCCCAAATTTGCAAAATGGATCAAAACCTTCCATCCACTTGCCACAACTCAGCAAATCTGATTTCATAGCCTTCCTTGATCCTTGCTGCGCATAGCCATGCCTCTGTCCCAGCCTGCCACTTGCCCATACCTCAAGTACACCAACTCTTGACTTTGTGCATTTTGCCCCATACCAATCAGCATAGCCCACAACAACTACACTGACCTATCCCAGCATGTTATGTGGCAAGGAAGCAAGCCATTTCACATAAGTTTGGAACCTGAATCCTCCCACTGCTCATCATAGCCAAAATCCCTCCAACTTGCAAAAGCATTCGAATTTCATAACTCAGCCAACAAACATCAAAACTTTTTCCACCATTCAACTACACACTCATCACTGATCATTTCCCACCCTTCATTTTGCCTTGAAACACACCATATCCAAAACATGATTTTCACATCCCTTGAACTGAACTTCTGCCAACTTCATTTAGAGGCCATTTAAAATCCAAACAAACATTGCAAACTCTTGAGGGGAGTCATTGGAGTTGATTTGAGGCAAAGAACTGGTCAGAGAGCTCCTGGGTTGAAAGCTTCACTTCAGGTAGCCATGGCATTTATTTTTCCAGAACCTTCATTTTATGTTATAGAATGATTCTATGTGTTCCCCTGATTACCATGATATGTTTTGTTTCGAAAATGGTTGAGTTTTAAGCATTTCACAAGCTTCTGAAAATTTTGATGTGTTTTCCGTTTTGCTTCGATTCATGTTCTTGATGATAAATAAATGATTTTTGTTGTGTGATTCTTGTTGGGGTTGATGTGAGGATCATTTCTGGAAAGTTTGGGGGCTTGGGGTCACGTATTAAGAGAGATTGAATGTTTGGCTAGCCGGAGAAGATGACCGGAACACTGTTCCGGTCACCTGAAAGTAATTAGGGCTCAGATTAGGGTTTTAATCTTAATTAGTGAAGTTTGAATTCTAGCCATTTAGATGCGCGCGCTGGTCAATTCCCGCGTCCTAACTTTGAACCTAGGCCCTTGGATCAGTTGACTTCCATTTAAATTCATTTAATTTACATTATATTTACATTTTCTTTACCATTTTATTAAAAATAGCAAAACTCATCCAAATTTTTTTTTTATTTTTTGCATCATGGTTCTAAATATTTTTCTCATTCTGAAAATAATTTTTATTTTTATTTTTGCATAAAATTTATATTTTTAAAATATTTAAATGTTTATTTTAATTAATTAATGGAAATTAATTAATTATAATACCATTTAAGTTTCTAAAAATCACCAAAAAAATCACATTGCATCTTGACACATTTAGAGACATTATCAAACCATTCATAAAAATTTCTTTTTGGTTCTTGATCCATTTTGACATTTTTCTTTTGATTTAGGGTTCTTTAAAATTAATATTTTGACCTTAACTTAGAAAAATCTTTTCTGCCTAACCATGAAGAGTTTGATGATGGTTCTTTTTGCATTGCTTTCCACATATCATGTAGTTTCTAGGATACAATTGGTATGAATTTATCTTTCATTTTCATTTTGTTTGGCATTTTTCTTTAAGAGGTGCCTTTAAACCCTAGCAAACTTAAGAAAATCATAACTTCCATTAGGTTAAGATCTAGGTCTCCTCCTTTGGGCAGTAAACTTGTATAGGTTTAAGGTTCCTTTGATCCTATTTTCAATTTTTTATCTCATGTTTTGCCTCTGATTTTGAATTTTGCATTGCATCTTGTTCATAAACCCTAATTTGCATCCCCATTTGCATCCATCCTCCATATGCTTGCATACATGAACTTGCCATGACATTTTGTGCATCAAAATGACATGTAAGACACCTTAAGACATATTGCAATCTTGTTTGATCATTGCATCATCCATTTTCCATGTTATGCATCCATTGCATTTCATAAGTTTACATGAACTTTCATGCTTCCTTTCATGTCTCATTTGCATCTTCATTACTTGTATGATCATCCTCATCTCTTCACATGCTCTCATATCACCTCTTAGCATCATTTACATCTTGATCATGCCTCTGTTTTTGGTTTGCATCATTGCATCTTTCTCATTTTCATTTCATTTCATTTCCTTTTGCTAACTTTTCAGGTGGTAAGTGCCTTGAGAAGTGAATTTGCCTTCACTTCTCATAACCTCTTCTCATCTCTTTTTTGCATCTTTGCTGCATTTTTTGCTTGTGGATTAGAGTGAGCTTTCTCATTCATGTTCCCTCCTCACTTTCTTTCTTCAAGCAACTTATCTTCTTAAGTGAAGTAAGTTGTCTTGCTTCTTTCTGCTTCTCCTCCTTTCATCTTCCTTCTTCCATGGTGGCTATTCTTGAAGATTCTTCTTGCAAGCCTCATAAACCCTAGGAACAACCAAGCATGATCACAATTAGGGTTTGATTAGTCCCCCCATTAGTTTTACCTTTGTGTCTTCTTTGAGTCTTCTCTCCTCATCTCTTAATCAAGGACTAAACCTTAAAGGTTTTAAGGCTTTGTGATTAATGTTATGCCTGCATCTTTCTATTAGGATGGAGTGTATAACTTTAATCCTAAGTGTTAAATCCTCAATGTGTTTAAACCCTTTAATCAATCCACTTAATAATTACCAAGACATCAAACTTGTAACTTGGGCCTTGCATTAGGGTTCTAATTCTTCCTTAACTGGTTAAGAAGGACTAACCCTAGTGTTAATGGACAAGTCCCCCTCAATTGTCTTACAAACCATAAAATCCATTTCTTAACTTCACCATTAACTAAAATCCACTTAATAAAGGCTTTGTTATGTCATGAGGTTAATCCCTAATCATGGATTAAGTTGAGGAGCCTTCCTCAGCTTAAATGTTCTCGTCTATCATCCTTCTATTAGGATGGTGTAATGGGTTCATTAAATCCTTGATTATGGCTTAAATTCATTACTTAACACTAAACAAAAATTTCAAAAAACATCTAAATAAATGTAAGTAGGTTAATGATCTCAATCCTACATCATGGTGATTAAGTGTGAGGTGTCTACTTCATACTTAAGGTATTCTTATTACCCCTAATCAGAGGGAGGACGTTATGAGTTTACTAACCCTTGGTTTAGGCTTAAGCTCATTTTCTTATGACAAACTCCAAAAGCAATAAAAGACTGAAAACACAAAAACAAACAATAATCATCTCTTCCGGGATTCTTTTCTTATCTCATTCACTCACAAGCGAGAACTTGCTTCTTCCGTCTAATGCAAGACAGTTTGCACCCGAGCCAGACAGGTCATACACTTGAGCATAGACAAGCAAGCAGTTCACAAGTCAATTTGTCTTTCAGTCTCTTTGAGTCGAACTACGGTGTTTTGACTTCCTCATTGCACGAGAGGATACGTAGGCATAACTTAACTGTTATCGAACAAAAGTCTCTGTCTATTCCCCCTCTTCCAGCATTATTCTTTAAGCCTCATAGTCTTGAGCTTCACACTCTTTCTTTACACTGACACTCCTTTATCTCACTTCACATTCTTTTTGCACTGACACTACCCCTTTAAAACACAAATCTTTCAAGCGTGGATCCCGTCGAGTACGGCGGAAAATCTGGGTGCTAATACCTTCCCAGGTTGTAACCAACCCCCTTTCTCAGTCTCTCTGGTTCGCAACCGTCTTATCCGTATCTTTCTAGGTTTATGCAGCATTACCTTTCCGTCGGGATAAAAATGCCTAGCTGGCGACTCTTTTCTTTTCAGTTCACCCTTGTGTGTTCTCTCTTTCACCGACCGTTCGCGTCTGTACCCTATTTGATCAGGTGTCATTTGGTGGGAGCGACATAGCCCCATCAAACATCATAGTCCATTCTTCCTCTGGGCCAGGCCCTTCAGTATGAACAGGCTCTTCATGATCTTTTGCTTTTAGGTACATGATGTCTTCATCAGGGAAGTCAAATCTCATGGGCTGGTAATCATCAATGGGTTGCTCAGCTAGATAGTCAGACAGTACACTGCTTTTGATGGCCTTTTGAGATGTGTACTGAATGTCATACTCTGTCATAATCATTTGCCACCTTGCAACCCTTTCGGTAAGTGCTGGCTTCTCAAATATATACTTGACTGGATCCATTTTTGAGATCAACAAGGTAGTGTGAGTCAACATATACTGTCTTAGTCGGCGAGCAGCCCACGCTAAAGCATAACAAGTTTTCTCGAGCAGTGAATAACGTTGTTCACAGTCGGTAAAATTTTTGCTTAGGTAGTATATTGCATACTCTTTTCGACTAGACTCGTCATGCTGGCCCAATACACACCCCATTGACCCTTCTAATACTGTCAGGTACATTATTAGAGGTCTTCCTTCAATTGGAGGCATAAGAATTGGAGGTTCTTGTAGGTACTCCTTGATCTTGTCAAAAGCCTTCTGACAATCTTCGTTCCACCTGACTGTTTGTTCCTTTCTTAACAATTTGAACAGGGGTTCACAGGTTGCGGTAAGATGAGATATGAAACTTGATATGTAGTTCAATCTACCTAGGAACCCCCGAACTTCCTTTTCAGTCCTAGGTGCAGGCATCTCTTGAATGGCCTTGACTTTGTCAGGATCAACTTCAATTCCCTTTTCACTTACGATAAATCCCAGCAGCTTACCAGAACATTCCCCGAATGTGCATTTGTTAGGGTTCAACTTCAGCTGATACTTTCTCAGACGCTTGAACAGCTTCAGCAGATTTACCAAATGGTCTTCTTCAGTCAGGGACTTGGAAATCATGTCATCCACGTAGCATTCAATTTCTTTGTGGATCATGTCATGGAATAATGTCACCATAGACCGTTGATAAGTGGCACCGACATTCTTCTGTCTAAAAGGCATTACCTTGTAACAAAATGTGCCCCAAGGTGTGATGAAGGTTGTTTTTTCCATGTCTTCGGGTAACATTTTGATCTGATTATACCCAGAAAATCCGTCCATGAAGGAGAATACCGAGAACTGAGCTGTGTTGTCGACCAATACATCAATGTGAGGCAATGGGAAATCATCCTTTGGGCTAGCTCTGTTCAGATCCCGGTAATCTACACACATATGTACTTTACCATCCTTTTTAGGCACTGGTACAATGTTAGCCACCCACGGCGGGTAACTAGTCACAGCAAGGAAACTGGCGTCCCACTGTTTTTGTACTTCTTCCTTAATCTTCATGGCTATATCCGGACGAGTTCGGCGTAGCTTCTGTTTCACTGGAGGGCAATCTTCTTTCAAAGGCAGCTTGTGCATAACAATGTCCGTGTCTAGACCTGGCATGTCTTGATAGGACCAAGTAAAGACGTCGACGTATTCTCGAAGCATGTCAATAAGTTGTTCTTTTACTGAAGCCTGCAGACTGTCCCCAATCTTCACTTCTTTCAAATCCTCTTTGGTACCAAGATTAACTGTCTCAACTTCCTCCTGATGAGGAGTGATCACTTTCTCTTCTTGCCTCAACAACCTGGCTAACTCTTCCGGTAACTCATAGTCTTCTTTAACCCATTCATCAACTTGATTAATTGGATTGTCGAAGTCATACATGGTCATAGCAGTGCTATTGTCGGTGCAATCTGGAGGATAATCTATGCAAGGGTTGAGATTTGTTCGTTTTAGTGATCAATTTTAATCTTGTTTAGAAAAAGTGTAAAAATGAAGTTATTTATTCTGAAAACATTGTCATTTTATTGTTTTGTACAAAAGTGAAAAATGAAAAGACAGTGAGCGAAAAAGAGACTTGTTTGCAAAAGATGTCCGATATTAATTAATAATTCATTTGCACAAAATTACAATATGGCCCTATTACAAAATGAGTCCTGACACCTTGGGCAAGATGCAGGACTTGATGCATGCTGAAAAAGGCAGGAAATAATAATTACTCTGCAGGAGTAACCTTATAATTTCCTGGGAAGACCAGTTAAGGACTTGGTGCCCCGGGATCCTTGGACGTATCCAGCTCTCCAGGCTGAGGTCGCTTTCTGCCTCGTATTCCACGTTGTTAACAGCATCTGGGGTGAGCATCCCCCCACTGATGAACTTGGGCTCCTTAGCAGCCTCTGATTAATCTTGTCGGAATGGTTTGTAACCCAAACCGAATTTGTCCTCCTTCTTCTCCACCGGCAGAAGCTTTCCCCAGCCTTGGGCATTTCCATCTTCAACAACCTTTCGGGCTTGCTGATAGGAGACCATTGAAGTACCCATCCTATCCTCCTAGGATGCAGCAAATACTTCGGTCGTCGCCTCATTGACATTCAGGGCCTCGAACCCTTGGCTCATAGTTTCATGGATCTCACCATCCATCTCAATATACTTGTATGTAGCCAAATGACTAACAAATATGTCCTCTTCACCACAGATGGTGATAATCTGTCCTTCCCACTCATATTTCAATTTCTAGTGAAGGGTCAATGTTACTACGCATGCGGCGTGAATCCATGGTCGACCCAACAAATAGTTGTAGGTCGGCTGAATGTCCATCACATAGAAAGTAATCTTAAAGACTTGCGGACCGATTATCACTGGAAGCTCCACCTCTCAGAGAACAGACCTCTTGGAGCCATCAAAAGCCCTGACCACAAGATTGCTTGGTCGGAGAGCTATTCCATCATGTTCGAGCTTGACAAGAGCCTTCTTCGGCAAGACATTGAGTGAAGACCCAGTGTCTACAAGAACATGAGAGACTACAACCCCTTTGCACTCCAGGGTTATGTGCAAAGCTTTGTTGTGGTGACGTCCTTCTGTTGTCAAATCAGCATCATTAAAACCTAGCCCATGGCTAGTATTGACATTAGACACCACTGTTTCAAGCTGATTCACTGTGATCTCTTCTGGCACGTAGGCAGCATGCAGAACTTTGAGTAGTGCATCCCGATGAGCTTCAGAACACAACAGCAGGGATAATATAGAGATCTTAGAAGGATTCTGGTGGAGCTGATCCACAACCTTGTAGTCACTTCTTTTAATTATCCTCATAAACTCATCCACATCTTGATCGAAGGATGATTTATGAGTCTCTTTTGGTGCAGATTCTTCAGGTATCACACTCTTCCCTTTGGCTTTGGCAGCAGCCTCTGCCTCAGTATTGGTTCTTGGAGCTTGTGACGCAAAGAGGCGTCCGCTTCGGGTGAAGCCTCCGCCTCCCCCGACATTATCCACTTGGGGAGTAGGAACTAAAGAATCAAGAAGGACTTTTTCTCCGTTGCAGTAAAGGTCAGCACCATAATGGCATGGTACAACATTGTCTTTATCATATGGAATAGGCCCTGGTACCGTGATGGTAACTGGGCTAACTGCAGCAGAGGTTGGAACCGTTATTGTTTGCGGATCATAGAAAATGGTGACAGGATTTCTGGTGGATGTTGGAGGTGATGAATTGAAGCTTGATTGTTGCTGAAACTGTTGCTGAGATTGTTGAAAGTTGATGGAATTTGGGACCATTGTAGGGTCATAATAAATAGTAACTGTGGAGATGTCGTTGTTGGTGGTTGCTGAAGTTGTAGAAGGAGATGAAATGGAACTGTTGTTTGTTGAAGTGATGGAAGAAGTGGTTGCTGAAGTTGTGGATGAATCAGTAGGAACAATTGTTGTTGCAGTTGTAGGAGAATCACTTGTTGTTGACAAAGGGGTTACTGGTGTTGTAGAAGCTATTGTTGTTATTTGCAGAATACCTTTTCTAATCAAGCCATTGATGCCATTCCTCAATCTTTCGGACCCGTTCTCGGAAAGCTTGCAAGATTCACAACAGGCCTCACAACCTGGGTACACTTGGCATTCCAAAAGCTGGGCTTTAACCTCTGCCAGAGGTGTCTGAATACTTGCAATATATTCTATGGGAATCATGGGTGAGCCTTCCTCTATAGCATTAATCATTGGTCCACTGTGGCTTGGCATAGGATTTTTCATGACATTGGGAGGTGGTGAAAAGTTCAGGGCCTTTGAATCTACCAGATCCTGGACCTTCATATGCAGAGCTCTGCATTTTTCCGTGGAGTGACCAGGTGCATTAGAATGAAAAGCAAACCTAGTGTTGACATCATAATTTCTCGGAAGGTTCTAAGGATCAGGTGGAGCCAATGTCCTCAACTCAACAAGATTGAGCTTTAGGAGTTGTGACAGTAGTGTGGCATATGGCATTGGAATAGGATCAATCACCCTGTTGATCTGAGATGGTCATTGTTGAAAAGGGCGTTGTTGTTGATTGTTGTTATTATTGTTGTAAGATCTCTATTGAGGAAACTGTGGCTGTTGAGGAAAATGTTGTGGTTGTTGAGTATACTGAGGAGGTGGAGTAGGAATAGTGACAGCATCAATTGATCTGGGCAGATATTGGGGTCTCCCTCTTCCCATGTGTACAAAATTTGTTTCACCAGATCTACGGGGCCCAGCAAATGGCTTCCTTGCACTGCTTGAACTGGCACCATTGTCGGAGATGTTTCCCATCTTTAGTAGACTCTCAATTCTCTCCCCAACTATCACCACATCTGCAAAGCTGGTGGAAGAAAATGCAGCCAATTTGTCAATATAGGTACCCTGGAGAGTATTCATGAACATGTCTGCCATCTCCCTTTCTGACATCGGGGGTTGAACAGCAGCAGCTAGTTGCCTCCACCTTTGGGCATATTCTCTAACGCTTTCACGGGAAGATTGTGACATTCCCATCAGAAGGGTTCTGTTTAGAGCCATGTCCAGATTATACTGATACTGACGGATGAAAGCTTCAGCCAAGTCTTTCCAATTTCTTACTGTGGCTCTGGTCAAATGGGAGTACCATTCCCGGGATGCCCCTGTCAAGCCATCCCCGAAGTAAAACATCCACAGTTTCTCATCCATGGTGTAGGCTTTCAATCTCCCCAGGAAAGACTGAAGATGGGTACGTGGGCAAGATGTGCCATTATATATTTCAAAACAAGGGGGTTTGAACTTTTGAGGAATTCTCACCCCTTCCACCAATCCCATGTCCATGACATCAAAAATAAAGCTGACATTTCGCATTCATTCATGTTGTTCTCTGTCTTTCGTTTTTGCTTTTGTTTTTCAAAAAGAAAGAAAACTTTTAAAATGGCAATGTTTCTCATTTTCTCAAGTTGTTGCTAAAGCCTTGCATGAATCACCATTCATGCAGGTGCTCGTCACCGGATCTTATCAATGACGACCCTGTTATGGCTGAGCATGACTTCGACAATCCAATTTATCAAGCCGATGAGGAAGGTGAAGAGGATTGCGAACTACCTGAAGAATTGGCCAGACTGCTTAAACAGGAGGAGAAGATGATTCAGCCGCACGAAGAAGTTGTCGAAGTAATAAATCTGGGTACTGAAGAAGACAAGAAATAAGTCAAGATCGGGGCTGCATTAGAAGGATTTGTCAAGACTCGTTTGATTGTTATGCTTCGAGAGTATGTTGATTTCTTCGCATGGTCCTACCAAGATATGCCTGTTTTAGACACTGACATTGTGGTACATAAGCTGCCTCTCAGAGAAGATTGTCCTTCGGTAAAGCAGAAGTTGAGGCGCACACGTCCAGATATGGCAATTAAAATAAAAAAAGAAGTACAAAAACAGTTTGATGCTGGCTTCTTGGCCGTGACCAGTTACCCTCTGTGGGTTGCTAACATTGTGCCGGTTCCCAAGAAAGACGGTAAAGTCATGATGTGTGTAGACTACAGGGATTTGAATAGGGCCAACCCCAAAGATGACTTCCCTCTACCTTACATAGATGTGCTCGTCGATAATACTGCTCAGTTTTCCGTGTTCTCCTTCATGGACGGATTTTCTGGATATAACCAGATTAAGATGTCTCCCGATGACATGGAAAAGACAACCTTCATCACTCCTTGGGGCACCTTCTGTTATAAGGTTATGCCATTTGGTTTGAAGAATGCTGGAGCCACTTATCAACGGGCGATGGTGACGCTATTTCACGACATGATTCATCATGAAATTGAGGTTTATGTTGATGATATGATAGAAAAATCCCAAACAGAGGAAGAGCACTTGGTTAATCTAGCAAAGTTGTTTGACAGACTCCGGAAGTTCAGACTGAGGTTAAATCCGAATAAGTGTACCTTCGGGGTCCGTTCTGGCAAGCTACTCGGCTTCATTGTTAGTGAGCGAGGAATTGAGGTCGATCCAGCCAAAGTGAAAGCTATCCAAGAGATGCCTGAGCCGAAGACTGAAAAGCAAGTGTGTGGTTTCTTAGGGAGACTAAACTACATCGCACGGTTTATATCTCACCTAACGGCCACGTGTGAGCCCATCTTTAAGCTTCTGAGGAAGAATCAGGCCATTAAATGGAACGAAGACTGTCAGCAAGCCTTTGACCGAATCAAAGAATACCTGCTGGAACCTCCCATTCATATGCCTCCAGTGCCAGGGAGACCCTTGATTATGTATCTTACCGTGCTTGAAGGATCGATGGGATGTGTGCTGGGTCAGCAGGACGAGTCTGGTCGAAAAGAGCACGCCGTTTATTACCTTAGAAAAAAGTTTACCGATTGTGAGACGCGCTACACACTACACGAGAAAACTTGTTGCGCTTTGGCATGGGCTGCTCGCCGACTAAGACAGTACATGCTGACTCACACTACTCTCTTAATTTCCAAGATGGATCCTGTGAAATACATTTTCGAGAAGCCAGCTTTGATAGGAAGAGTAGCCCGGTGGCAGATGATACTAACAGAGTATGATATACATTACACTTCGCAAAAGGCAATCAAGGGAAGTGTGTTATCAGAATACTTGGCTCAGCAGCCAATCGATGATTATCAACCCATGAAGTTCGAGTTTCCGGATGAGGACATCATGTTCCTCAAGTCGAAAGACTACGGAGAACCACTTCCAGAGGAGGGGCCAGACCCTGAATCCAAATGGAATTTAATGTTTGACGGGGCTGTGAACATGAATGGAAGTGGAGTAGGTGCTGTTGTCATCTCGCCAGAAGGGGTCCATACACCTTTAGCTGCTCGGTTGACTTTCGAATGCACTAACAATGAGGCGGAGTATGAAGCTTGTATCATGGGGATCGAAGAGGCAATCGACTTGCAAGTCAAAAACCTCGAGATCTTCGGAGATTCTGCTTTGGTGGTAAATCAAGTCAATGGCAAATGGCTGGTTCATCAACCTCATTTGATTCCTTACAGAGATTATGTCAGGAGGCTGTTAACTTTCTTCACTAAAGTCAAATTGAATTATATTCCTTGAGATGAAAACCAATTCGCCGATGCTCTAGCAACTTTGTTGTCCATGATTAAAGTTTGCCAAGAGAATTTCGTGCCTCGAATTACGATTTCCCGTCTTGAAAGATCTTCTTATGTCTTTGCAGTCGACGATGGTGAAGATAACAAGCCTTGGTATCATGATATCAAGCAATTCCTAAAGGCTCAAGAGTACCCGGCTGGGGCATCAAGTAAGGACAAGAAGACCCTTAGAAGACTGGCAGGAGGTTTCTTCTTGAATCAAGATGGCGTGCTGTACAAGCGAAATTTCGACATGGTTCTGCTCAGATGCGTGGATAGACACGAAGCAGACCTGTTGATGCAAGAGGTCCACGAAGGCTCCTTTGGTACCCATGCTGGAGGACATGCCATGGCCAAGAAATTGTTGAGATCGGGATACTATTGGATCACCATGGAATCTGATTGCTGTAAGTACTCCCGTAAATGCCACAAGTGTCAGATTTATGCCGACAAGGTCCATGTGCCTCCGAATCCGTTGAGTTTCATGTCTTCTCCATGGCCGTTTGCCATGTGGGGCATTGATATGATTGGCAAGATCGAGCCGACAGCTTCTAATGGTCATCGCTTCATCCTGGTTGCTATAGACTATTTCACGAAGTGGGTTGAAGCGGTGTCCTACGCCAATGTCACTAAACAAGTGGTAGCCCGGTTCATTAAAAGAGACATCATTTGCCGGTACGGAATTCCTGAAAGGATCATTACTGATAATGGTTCTAATCTCAACAACAAGATGATGGCTGACTTGTGTCGAGATTTCAAAATAGAGCATCACAACTCTTCTCCATATCGCCCGAAGATGAATGGCGCCGTCGAGGCGGCCAATAAGAACATCAAGAAGATTGTGCAGAAGATGCTTGTGACATACAAGGACTGGCACGAGATGCTACCATTTGCGTTGCATGGGTATAGAACGTCAGTACGTACTTCAACAGGGGAAACCCCGTTCTCATTGGTGTATGGTATGGAGGAAGTCTTACCAATTGAAGTGGAAATCCCCTCGTTGAGGTTGATGATGGAAATTAAGCTAGATGAAGCTGAATGGCTCCGATCCAGATATAACCAGTTGAGCCTCATTGAAGATAAACGTCTAGCAGATGTATGCCATGGACAATTGTATCAGTGACGGATGAAGCAGGCTTTTGACAAGAAGATACGACCACAGAGGTACATGCCAGGTGACTTAGTGCTGAAAAGGATTCTTCCTCCTCTTAACGATCACAGGGGCAAGTGCACACCCAACTATGAAGGACCGTTCGTGGTTAAAAATGTTTTCTCAAGTGGAGCCTTGATGTTGACAACCATGGATGGAGAGGACTTCCAATCCCCTATTAACTCAGACGCAGTAAGAAAATACTTCGTGTGAAAAGGACCCGCTGGATAAAAACAGAATAAAGATCCAGGCAAAAATGGGCATCCCGGCGAGCCAAAAACAGAATAAAAGGCTCGGGCAAAAGTTAGGGAAATCTTGAAAAAAAAATGTACACCCACTGAGTTGAAAAGCCACATCGGACAACTCAGGCAAAAAAGGGTATCCCGGTGGATTGAAAACCTGAAAAGGCGATCCATGCAAAAGAGGGATTAACACGAACGACTGCGATCTGCGAAATCTATAACCTATCTACAGCTGAGGCTATCCTAAGGGTTGAAGATCAGTTCAATTACTTTTTCTCAAGGGGCAGAGCGAGCGGAGCGTCTTGAAGATATACGAGTCATAACCGGGTTGAAACTTGATGAGATCCACTCATTACATTGCCAATAGGATAGTTTGTTTTCCTTTTTGGTTGTTTCCTCTTTCCAGGGAACTGCTTCCTGTGTACTGCCTATTCATGGCCTTTTTTCCGGATCAATAAAAATTCAACTTCAGTCAGCTTGTGACTATTTGCTTCTTGTTTTTTGTTTTTCATCTAGCATTGATTGATTGCGAAAACGTCCAGCAAATTGTGATTTATATTGTGTTGTGAACATTTGAATGCTTTCTAACTCATGCAGGAGGACATAAACATTTAATACAACTCTGAAAGGGTGTCGAGATACCCAGATAATGGTTCATACTACGAGCCTAGGGCAGGCAGGTCCCAAAATAACTTTCCATGTTACAGGTACTATCGATGGTGTTCATGCAGGTACAAGTACCGGTGTTGCTAACAAAGCTAAAGGAAAATTCCCAGGAGGAACATCTCTTTATGCTCGACCAAGAGCAGGTGTCTCCCAGGATGTTTCCAGTCTTCCCCAGCGGAGTTCAGCAAGATAGCAGAAGGTGGGTGTCATCCCCAAGCAGAAGTTTCCCTTCAGACAGGGGCAATTCTCAGCAGTACAAGGAGTGTCTTTCCTCCCCAGCGAGCTGCTTCCTCAGCAGTGTCATGCCTTTGTTTCCCCAGCTAAGTAAGAAGGTTTCATTTCCCCGACAGAGTTCAACGGGTAGTGTACCAAGCGAGAAGAGTGCGTCTCCAGCAGGGTCTTGGCACTCCAGTCTCAAAGTCCAATTTATTTTTGGCAATGACGGAGGTTCAAAGCCGGCGTATCATTGACATCTTTCCCCGCAGAGTTGTCTTCTCCTCATCAGGACGGATCAGATCAGTGCAGTGATTAGCACTTTCCCCACAGAGTTGTTTCCTTCGCGTCAGAATGGACCAGATCAATGCAGTGATCATCAGTTCTCCCCGGTCAAGCCGTCTGGGATACTTGCAGTCTCCTCATCGGGAAATTCCTTTGCATTTGCATTTGCATTTAGTAGTCATCATTACATTTGCATCCTCTAAAGCGTAGCATTTCCATCATCATGGAGCATTACGCCATAAATTCAAGCATATGCATGCCATCATGGGCCAGTTTTGAGGTATATATGACATATTCTCAACCTTAAGTACTCCGCACAGAGGATACCAACATCATTTTTTAGACACCCTTGTCTTTTCAGATCAATGTTTGCCACTTATTTTGCGTCTTGTTTGGTACAACAATCGCGTTGCAGGCTCTCGTATTGTACAATGATCCTATTTGCCTGGGCTCTCGTTTATGTATAACGATCCCGTTCCGTATTATCATATTTTCTTTGTGTTTCTAGTTATCGACTGAAGCCGGTATACCATTGCGTCTCCAGTCGAAGGTGGTTTCGTGTTAGATCCGAGGATCTTTTGAGAATTGTCATTCGAGGATGGAATTCTTTTCTTCAAGTCCTTCTGAGGTTGGTCTTGTTGTTGTGGATATCACTCGAGGGTGATAAACCATTTTGAGCTTATTGATTGAGGTCAGTTTGTCTCTTTTGCAAAGTCTGTCTGAGGTCAGTCTTTGTGTTTTTGGTTATCGACTGAGGCCGTTATCCCATTGCGTCTCCAATCGAGGATGGTTTTGTTTTAGATCCGAGGATCTCTTTTGAGAATTGTCATTCGAGGATGGAATTCTTTTCTTCAAGTCCTTATGAGGTTGGTCTTGTTTGTTTGTTGTGGTTATCATTCGAGGATGATAGTCCATTTTGAGCTTATTGATTGAGGTCTGTTTGACTCTTTTGCAAATTTTGTCTGAAGTCAGTCTTTGTGTTTTCGGTTATCGACTGAGGCCGGTATCCCATTGCGTCTCCATTCGAGGATGGTTTCGTTTTAGATCAGAGGATCTCTTTTGAGAATTGTCATTCGAGGATGGCATTCTTTTCTTCAAGTCCTTCTGAGGTTGGTCTTGTTGTTATGGCTATCATTCGAGGATGATAGACCATTTTGAGCTTATTGATTGAGGTTAGTTTGTCTCTTTTGCAAAGTTTGTCTGAGGTCAGTCTTTGTGTTTCTGGTTATCGACTGAGGTCGGTATACCATTGCGTCTCCATTCGAGGATGGTTTCGTTTTAGATCCGAGGATCCTTTTGAGAATTGTCATTGGAAGATGTCATTCTTTTCTTCAAGTCCTTATGAGGTTGGTCTTGTTGTTGTGGCTATCACTTGAGGGTGATAAATCATTTTGAGCTTATTGATTGAGGTCAGTTTGTCTCTTTTGCAAAGTTTGTCTGAAGTCAGTCTTTGTGTTTTTGGTTATCGACTGAGGCCGATATACCATTGCGTCTCCTTTCGAGGATGGTTTCATGTTAGATTCGAGGCTCTTTAGAGAATTGTCATTCGAGGATGGCATTCTTTTCTTCAAGTCCTTCTGAGGTTGGTCTTGTTTGTTTGTTGTGGCTATCACTCGAGGGTGATAAACCATATTTGAGCTTATTGATTGAGGTCAGTTTGTCTCTTTTGCAAAGTCTGTCTGAGGTCAGTCTTTGTGTTGTTGGTTATCGACTGAGGCCGGTATCCCATTGCGTCTCCATTCGAGGATGGTTTCGTTTTAGATCCGTGGATCTCTTTTGAGAATTGTCATTCGAGGATGGCATTCTTTTCTTCAAGTCCTTCTGAGATTGGTCTTGTTTGTTTGTTGTGGTTATCATTTGAGGATGATAGTCCATTTTGAGCTTATTGATTGAGGTCAGTTTGTCTCTTTTGCAAAGTCTGTCTGAAGTCAGTCTTTGTGTTTTCGGTTATCGACTGAGGCCAGTATCCCATTGCGTCTCCATTCGAGGATGATTTCGTTTTAGATCCGAGGATCTCTTTTGAGAATTGTCATTCGAGGATGGCATTCTTTTCTTCAAGTCCTTCTGAGGTTGGTCTTGTTTTTATGGCTATCATTCGAGGATGATAGACCATTTTGAGCTTATTGATTGAGGTTAGTTTGTCTCTTTTGCAAAGTCTGTCTGAGGTCAGTCTTTGTGTTTCTAGTTATCGACTGAGGTCGGTATACCATTGTGTCTCCATTCGAGGATGGTTTCGTGTTAGATTCGAGGCACTTTTGAGAATCGTCATTCGAGGATGGCATTCTTTTCTTCAAGTCCTTCTGAGGTTGGTCTTGTTTGTTGTGGCTATCACTCGAGGATAATAGACCATTTTGAGCTTATTGATTGAGATCAGTTTGTCTCTTTTGTAAAGTCTGTCTGAGGCCAGTCTTTGTGTTTCTGGTTATCGACTGAGGCCGGTATGGCATCGTGTCTCTATTCAAGGATGGTTTCGTTTTAAATCCAAGGATCCCTTTTGAGAATTGTCATTTGAGGATGGCATTCTTCCCAATATATTTTATTTCCCACTGAGTTCAAATTTCTAGGTTTTATTTGAATATTCAATCAATCCATACCTTGTACGTCTAAAAGCTATCGCAATTATTCGTTCAGGCCTGCAGATGATTAAATAGGGGCAGCTGTAATACCTCAAAATTTGCCCTCTCATTTCCTCAACATTTTGCATAGCATTTTGCATACATAAATTCATAAAATAATCAAAAACATTGCATCAAACATTGCATGGCTGAGGCATGGGTATGTGATCAATGATCGGAGCAACCGAAAGCTATGAAGAGGCTACCGAAGGGCCACAAAGCTTCTCAACCTTGTGCAAAGGGTTCACAATATCCCACAAGTCTTCACTTGAAGCCACAAGCCATGGAAAGATGGGGGTTTGATTAAAGGAGGCAAGCAGTGCAATGTTTCCTGAGGGAAAAGAGCCGAATTAGGGTTTCATTTCTACGGGGCTTCTGCGTGAAGTTTCGATTCAAGGTGGATTCCTTGGTCTTATATATGATGTTAAGTGCCTGAGGTTCAAATCTCGTCCACAAATTCATTTTGGAAGGGGTTCAACTGACCAGACGACGGAAAATCGAGGAATCGGGGAAAAGGCAACCGAGCTAGGTAAAAAGGGGTCGACTCCGGACTTTTAATATCTAGATCATGAAATTAGGGTTACAATGATCCTATGGTTCATATTTGGTCAAGGAATGATGGAGGAATCATAAGGAAAAAATCAAAAGAAAATTCATTTGAAAAGGGGTTAGTTTCACCATTTCTCTCCACCTTTCCTTCCACTTTCTTTCCACACTTCCTTTCATTCTTTCCATCTTGTTTTTCCATTGCAATTCCACTCCATTTCCCTTGGAAGCTTCCACCATCTTCTACCATCTTCTAGAGTATTCCAAGGAATATTCCGAGGAATATTCCCTTTTTCCAACCCTAACCCTAACTAACTACCAAACCTAATTTTGGATCCCAAACCTAATTTTTGGGCCCCAAACCCAAACCTAGCTCCTAGCCTAGTCACTATTTAAGCCATTTTAATCCAAACCAAAGGGGTTGAACATCATTTTCCAATTTTTCACTCTTTCATAAGCACTTTTTTCTCTCTCACTTTTCCTCCTTTTCCATCCTTTCACCAAAGCTTTTCAAATAAGCTCTTCAAGTTTCACATTGAAACTTGAAGATCTTGAAGCTTAAGCCTCCAACCTTCATAAACTGTGGATTGTAGAAGAAGAAGCTAGTTATTTTGGTGAAGATTTCGGATTATCAGAAGCGCACGAAGATTCAAACGAAGAACGTATTTATTTTGCGAATCCACAGTTTTCGATTTTCTCTTCGATTGAGCTCTGATTCTTGCAACAATCACCGAAGCACTCCTCCGCTTCGTAGGTTGGTGATCTTAATCACTTCTTATTTAAGCTATTCTCTTCATCTTGCCACTTTTGGCATTCTTTAAATGCTTTTTGCTTTGTTTAAAATCAATTCCGTTTCGATTATGTTTTCTTGTGATTTGTGATTTTTGGTTGAATTTGGATTTAAGGTGTTAATAGATATAAGTTCTATCATGTGTAAATAAGCTCCAATTAAGTAGAAATTAGTGTTAGCATGTTCCTAGGTATGTTAGGGATCATTAGAAGTGAGTTTGTGGCTAAAAGCACTTATTTCTAAACTTTTTTCACATTCTGGATCAGTGTTAACCGGTTAACCAGGTTAACGGGTGCGTATTGGCCACAAAACATGGCAGATTTAGGTCCGTTAACCGGTTAACGCTGTTAATTTTTTATTTTTTTGCTTATTTGATGTGTTAGTCCTAAGTTCTAGTGCCTTTTGGCTTCATACATGTTTAGGTATTGATTTTAGGGAATTTTTGGGTCCATTTCCAGTAGCTCATTCCCCCATTTCGAGTCATTTCGACACGATTCCGTTCATGTTGCGTTTTATGCATGTTTTGTGTTCTTTGTGCATAGCTTAAATTCTTGCATGTTGTTACCATGTTTGTGTATTATTTGACACATAATAATCATGTTGCATTCTGTTTTACATGTTTGCATTGCATTAGTTCATCTTTGCATTCCATTATGTTGATGTATGTTGCATTTTGCATGTTGCATAATTGTGCATTTGGTGGCATTTTGTTGCATGATTGATCACATCATCCATATCAATTTAATTCTGAATTTTGCATTGAATTTAATATGTTTGTTGAGCTATCATGTTGCATATTCATCATCAATGATCATCATGTTCATATGCCATGTTCATATGCATGTTAATGTGCTATTTTGTGCATTGCTTGTTGCATAATCCATGTGATGTATGTTTGCATAATCATTCAATAAGGTTCATGTTCTTGCATTTACATGTGTTGATTTAGGTTCAAGAGCATGTTCATGAGAAATTTGGTACATTTTGCATTGAGTTTGTGCATTAAAAATGAAAATAATCAATTCTGGATTTTGCATTTCATAGCTGTTTTTTTTGCATAAGTGATGTAAAATGTATGTTGTTTGTTATGTGTACATGATGTATTTGACTTTTTACACCTACTTTTTCATGCTGCATGATGGCTGTAAAAAGCTGCTTGGTGTTATGCATTATTTTCATGGCTGTTTGTGTAATAGGGGCTATAATAGGGGCTGTATTTTGGTTTTAACATTTTTCTAGTTCTTTTAGAATTAAGATTGAGTATGTAACACGGTGGGAGAACTGACTTTAGTTATGTTGCGGATAGCAAGAGTCGCCACCGACTTTTATTTTATCCAAAGGAAAGGCATAAAAGAACAGGAAAGACCTTTTTAAAAGATTTTTGGGTCCGGGGGGTAGGTTATGTAAAGGGAAGGTGTTAGCACCCTTTACATCCATGGTTATCCATGGGCTCTTAGTTACTTAGCTCACTTTAAAATGTTTTTGAAATGTGAAGTGTGTAAATAGAAATTTTCTTAAGAGTTTTATAATGATCCATGTACGGATGCGTAAAAAACCTTTGTTTTGAAAATTGTTTAAGATGTGTAAAGTGTTTGAAATATTTTTGAAGAGTGAGCAAGTATCTAAGAGGAACCTACCCTAAGTTTAAGTCTTTTCTGTTTTTGAATCCTTTAAATGGTAAGACTATCCCTATTATTAAGGAATAGGCAGTCATTACCTTGGATGTGTGGGACAAGTGAAGGGACATCTGTTATTTAGGCAATTGTGGGGTGTATAAGCAATTCGAAGGGACTTATCATCTTTATTCGAAAGGGACAAGATCATTACGAAGGCAACATTCGAAAGGGACTTGATCTTTTATCTGTTAAGGGACTAGATGATGTGAAATTAGGGACTTTGCTTTATACACCCTACTTGACCTTTTTTGTAATAGGCAACATGAGAGGTATCCTTAAGGAAGTGAGATGGCGATCAAAGATCGACTTACGTGTGTGAGTGTATAATTTTAATATTTATCTTTAAATTTAATGAGCTAAATTAATTTTAAACATACAAACATGTTACACTCCCTATTTACTAACCATAGCAATAAATATTTAATAATAATATTACAATATTACATAAAGGAAGCAATTACAAAATAATAATAATTAACAAATTAAGCAAAAATAATAATAATAAATAAATAAGCAAAAATAATAATAATAAGTAATTGGGTTAGTAAAAATAATAACAATAAATCACAATATAAATGGGGTTAGTAATAATAAAATATCATATAAACATAATTAATAATATTAACATAATAATTAAAAAATCAATTTTTATAAACAATTATTATTTAAGACTAATAAGAAAATATGAGCAATTATACTAATTATTATAAAGTTTTAAGTTATATGTAAATTATAAAAAAGTAAGTTAATTATAAACATATTATGAAAATTAAATTATAATTACAAAATTAAATTAGCAATTTTTAACTATACAAAAATTAAATTATAAACAAGTTATAGAATATATGCATAAGATTAATTATAATTATATTTACAAAATTTAAATTATAAACAAATTATAAAATATGTACATGATTAAATAAAATAGGATTAATTATAATTAAATAATCATACTATTATATTAAGTTAAGAATTTTATTGTTTTAAACATGATTTAAAAATTATTTACATTATTTAAATAAGACTATATATAATGATAATATAAATAAAGAATATTAATAAAAATAGAGAAACATAATTAACATTAATATGAAAACAATTAGGGTTTTAGAAAAATATTTTTAGGGTTAATCTTGGTTTATGAAAATATTTTAGGATTAAATTAGGATTATAGTTTTAATTAAAATTAATAATAATAATAAACAACCAAACAAATAATGGAAAAAAGAGAAAAAAGAACTTACCTGGGCTGGGATTCGAACCCAGCCCCTGAGCTTTCACAATGCCTGGACCAATACACCAGCCACTAGACCATGCGCGCGCAGGTGATACAAGATGGATACCAATGTGTTTTGTTTCATATCCTGTACAATCATAACAAAAAAAACAAAATAAAGAAAAAGGGCCTGGGGGGATTCGAACCCAGGTCCCTTACATAACACACAAACGTTCTTTCCATCCAGCAGGGAGGGCGCTTCTGATAGTGTAATGGCTATCACGCATAATATATTAAACCTGTTAATTAAATGGAAAAAACAAAAAAAAAGTGATTGAGCCCAGGAATCGAACCAAGGCCCTCAAGCAATACGCGCACGTTCAAAACCAACTGAGCTGCGTGCTCATTTTGATATACGTATGAAACAAATTTGTTTTAACCCTTGTATTAAATTCAAATAGGGTTTTCGCGCGCAGCTGGTCTTCTCCTACCTCTGGACCTGCGCGATTTGCTGCGAATTTCCCTACGATGGTTCCTGCCAATCCTCCCCTGCCTACAACCTACGAATCTTATATAGCAAGCAAACGATACGATTTCATTAAATTAAGCATATCAATGAATTCCTTAAGGTTTACACAGTCTATCCATGCTTTTCAAATTCATTTATAGTTGGTTTCTTGGGTAACCCTAATTTAGCAACCGAAACCCTAACAATGGCAGGTTTGGTTATAGGCTGTATTTCTTCATGAAAATGTCCAGAATCCATCTACCAATCATGATTAACACAAATCAAACAACAAAATCAGTTAATATTAGCTAAATAACCGAAATCGAAAAATTTAAATTTAAAGACAAGAGAGATTCGGTTTATGCAATGTGAGATGTTTTGGATGCTTATGATGATTGAATTGTGTTCAGTGATGTTCAAGCAAGCTAATGCCACCTTCAAAAAGCTTTGAAAACGCCTCTAAGTTGTAAACCGAATTGGAGATTTTGTGATGAATTTTGAAAGTTGCAACTTACTCTTTGAGGCCAGAATTTCGTGTCTTTGCATTAGGGTTATGTTGTATACTTATAGTACAATGGATTTGGTCAAAAATAATGGATCATTGTGTGGAAAATTTGGATCAATGAAATTGAAAAAGATTCAAGCTTAAATTTCAAATATTCTTGACTAAGACCTTTCTATTTCAAGCCAATCACCATAATTTTTGTATCAATTTGATCCAAGCAATCTTTATGACTTTCTAGAAGCACAATCTCATTTAAATATTTGATTTTTCTATTTTATTATAATTTAAAATGATTTTAAATGAATAAAATCAAAATAAATCAAAATAAAATAATAAAAAATATGAATATTTGAGGGTTGGGTCGTGCATGAAGTGTTTGTATGGATTGGATCATCATATGGCAAGCCCATTTAGAAAAATTTGGTTTTAAACCTCCATTTTCTTCATAAACCAACTAAAAATTTCCCAACTTTGCAAGGGCACACATCCTTCAATTTTAATGCTATGAGGGTGTTCTTGGACATTTTGGAAAGCTTGAAGAGTCCTCTAACCAACCCCACTGGTTTCATGTCCATATCATTTACCATTCTCAAGTTATGCCCTTTTGAAGTTGTTGACTTTTTGTTGACTTTCAAAAGGACCTATAATGTCTTAGCTCATACCTTTCAAATGAAGCATTTTTGGGCTTGGCTTGTGAGACACAAAGTTGTAGAGAATTCAATTTCCTTCAAAATGAGCTTTGTATGGAAAATTGGTGATGAAGCATGTGAAAGTTATGGCTGTTCAAAGTTCAGTTGACTTTTCCTGAGGAAACCCAAATTTAGAAACCTTTGATTCTTGATGATCTGAAATCTCCTTGATGAATCATGATCAAACCTTGATCAAATGATGATTTTTACTTCATATACTTGATGTTGGCAAAAAATCATGAAGTTTGACTTTGGTTTGACCACAGTTGACCTCAGTTTGACTTTTTAACTACTTTGACTGATTTTGACTTATCTGATCACCTGACTGAGCAAACCTTTGAGAAAAGTCTTGAAACTTGTCATGGGGGTTCTTAAACATATATAAGATGTTATGAAGCTCACTTGAAGTCTTGGAAGTCCATTTAGCCTGATTAAAGTCAAAACCCTAGTTTTGGATGCACTGCATAGGAGGATGCATTGTCTGAGGGAATTGTCAAATCTTCTGACCAATTGTGAACTTTGTGAACCTGGTGAACCATCATAAGATGTCTTGTGAACCTTGTGAACCTCATGGGAGGTCTTGTGAATCTTGTGAACCTTGTGAGCCTCATAAAGTGTCTTGTAAACCTTGTGAACCTCATGAAAGGTCTTGTGAACCTTGTGAACCTCACAAAGTGTCTTGTAGACTTCATGAACCTCATGAAAGGTCTTGTAAGCATTGTGAACCTTGTGAACCTCATAAAGTGTCTTGTAGACTTCATGAACCTCATGAAAGATCTTGTGAACCTTGTGAACCTTCTGAGCACACAAAGTCTTGTATTGTGAGGGCAAATTTTGGGGTGCAACAGCTGCCCCTGTTCAATTTTCTGAAACCTGAGGGGTTAGATTGGTATATGTGCCAGTCGTGACCTGGAAGGTTGAAGGGGATTGAAAACAAAAGCCCAAAAATTTGCACTCACCGGTGCGTAGAGTGATACTGATGACTAGTTGAATATGCTTGAGTGGGCTTAAAGATGCCACTTGGAGAAAAGTTCTTCAGATACATTTTTTGGAGGATAAAGCAGTCCAAAATATGAAGATATAATGATAGCTTTCAAGAAGATAAACAACATCCTGAGGTAATGGTGGTAGCTTTCAGGAAGATAAACAACGTCCCGAGGTAGTGGTATGCTTTCAGGAGGATAAACGACGTCTTGAGGTGATGATATGCTTTCAGAAGGATAAACAACGTTCTGAGGTGATGATATGCTTTCAGAAGGATGAACAACGTTCTGAGGTATAAGTATAACTTTTGGGAGGATAAACAACGGCCCAATAGTCATGATATGCTTTCAGGAGGATAAACAACATCCTGAGAAAATGGTAACCTTTGGGAAGATAAACAACGGCCCAAGGTCATGATAGCTTTCAGGAAGATAAACAACGTCCCGAGGAAATGATATGCTTTCAGAAGGATAAACAACGTTCTGAGGAATGTTATGCTTTCAGGAGGATAAACAACGTCCTGAGGTATAATGATGTAACCTTTGGGAAGATAAACAACGGCCCAAGGTCATGATTTGTTGATGAAATTTGTCTGCTGGAGAATTAACCTGAAAAACAAGATTATAACATTCTGTATGATAATATTAGTCTATGCATTATGTATGCCTGTATGATATGATGCACCTAAGTAATGTATTATGTATTTATGTATATGTTATGATGTAAATGATGTATGTATGCATCATGCAGCTGAAGCGTCTGGATATCTTCATATAGCAACTGCTAGCCAGGGAAAATAAATCCCGACTCGTTACTGGAGAATATGAGGAACTCGTTCCCGTCTTGTCTTGATAATATAGTATATATAACCTCCCGTCTTCGTTCGATAGTAAGGTATACATAACCTCCCGTCTTCGTTCGTCGTACTCCTATTGGAAGAATAAATTCTTGAATATTCGTATGAGGATAAAAGAGATGGATATAAATTCCAGGGGAGATGTGACTCGAAGTACTTATGAAGATGGATTTGCCCTACTGGGGGTTTTGTAGCTGTCTTGTGAGGATGAACCGGCGAAGCTTCGTTGAATTCCTTCCCTCGTTCGTCCTTAGTAAATACTATTACTGCATTTTCATTCATTTCTGGTAAACATCAATCATATTAAGCATTCATGCATTTCTGGTAAACATCAATCATATTAAGCATTCATGCATTTCTGGTAAACATCAATCATATTCAAAGCATACATACATTCAAACACAACCAATGGACGTTTCGCTTATGTAAATAGGGTAAAAGTAAATCAGGACTAAAAAATGGAACTTTATTTATATCAAAAAGTGACCTATACATAGGTAGGTTTGTACAAGGAGACAGAAATCCTAGTAAGAGGAATTTGTCATAAAGTTTTACAAAACAAAGAAAATCAACTATGTGAGAAATAATCCTATTGAGTTTCAATTCTAGTATTGCCATTATCTTCAAGTATCTCATCTTTTGCTGTTGAGACAGAAATGATTGGATTGAGCTTTATCTGTTCGAGCTTGAGTAAATAGCACAACTGGTTGTAGTTTCATGGGTGATCCAAACGAGACATAGTCATACGCTTTAATCCCTAACTTTTGCCTGGATTGCCCTTTCAGGTTTTCAATCCACCGGGATACCCTTTTTTGCCCAAGCCGCCTTTTCAGGTTTTCGACTTGCCGGGTGTACATTTTTTATATATATATATCCCTAATTTTTGCCCAAACCCTTTTGGTTTGCCGGGATGCCCTTATTTTTGCCTAGGCCAGTCAACCTAGCGGGTCTCTTTTTATGCGTAGTATTTTTTAACTATGTCTGCGTTTACACGCTGTGGGAAATCTTCACCATCCATAGTAGTAAGTATCATGGCACCTCCTGAGAATACTGTCTTGACTACAAATGGTCCTTCATATGTAGGAGTCCACTTGCCCCTAGGATCACCCTATGGTAATATAATACGCTTGATTACCAAGTCACCAGCCTGATATACCTTTGGCTTAACCTTCTTGTTAAAAGCTTTGATCATTCGCTTCTGGTACATCTGGCCATGACAAACTGCTGCTAGCCTCTTCTCATCAATCAAATTTATCTGGTCAAGTCGAGTCTGAATCCACTCATTTTCATCCAAGCCTGCATCCTTCATAATTCTTAAGGAGGGGATCTGAACTTCAATGGGCAAAACTGCTTCCATACCATAGACTAAGGAGAATGGGGTTGCCCCTGTTGAAGTACGTATTGTAGTACGATAACCATGAAGAGCAAATGGTAACATCTCATGCCAATCCCTGTAAGTAACAGTCATCTTCTGTAGAATCTTCTTAATGTTCTTATTAGCAGCTTCAACTGCCCCATTCATCTTCGGACGATACGGAGAAGAGTTGTGATGCTTAATCTTGAACTGCGTGCAGAGATCAGTAATCATAGTGTTGTTCAGATTAGAGCCATTGTCAGTAATAATCCTTTCAGGAATGCCATACCTACATATAAGATTATTCTTAATAAACCGAGCCACAACATTCTTGGTAACAGATGCAAATGAAGCTGCCTCCACCCACTTCGTGAAATAATCAATAGCAACCAGGATGAAACGATGCCCATTAGAAGCAGTAGGCTTGATCTCACCAATCATATCAATGCCTCACATGGCAAAAGGCCAAGGAGCAGTCAACACATTCAATGGTGATGGAGGTATATGTACTTTATCAGCATAGATTTGACACTTGTGACATGTTCTGGAGTGTTGATAGCAATCAGCTTCCATGGTAGACCAATAGTAACCTGCTCTCAATATCTTCTTTGCCATAGTATGGCCACTAGAATGAGTGCCAAAGATCCCATCATGCATATCTTCCATAATCCCTGTTGCTTCCTTCTTATCCACACAACGAAGCATAGTTGAGTCATGATTGCGCTTGTACAAAATCCCATTACTCAAAAAGAACTTAGCAGAAAACCTTCTCAGAAACTTCCTATCTTTGACAGATGCCCCTTCAGGGAACTCCTGAGCTTCAAGATATCTTTTTACTTCATAGAACCAAGGCTTTTCCTCTGCCCCTTCAGTGTCAATCTCATTGCAGTATGCAGGCTTTTCAAATCTATCAATAGTAATCTTGGGAGCTTCATCATCCCAGCTGATCTCAAACATGGATGCCATGGTGGCTAAGGCATCTGCTAACTGATTTTCTCTCCGTGGAATATGTCCAAAGGTAATCTCTTTAAAATGTGGGATCAAAGACAACACATGCTCTCTGTAAGGAATGAGGTTATCATGCTTGGTATACCAATCTCCTTTAATCTGACTTACTACCAGGGCTGAATCTCCATACACATCAAGGAACTGAATCTTCATATCAATAGCAGCTTTAATACCCAGGATACATGCCTCATATTCGGCCATGTTATTGGTACAATAGAAACAAAGTTTGGCAGTAATCGGGGTATGACAACCTTCAGGGGAACTGATCACAACACCAACACCATTACCAAGTGCATTGGAAGCACCATCAAAAACCATAGTCCATCGGGATCCTTGTTCAGGTCCATCATATTGTCCAGGTTCTTTGGTAATAATCATAATATCTTCATCAGGGAACTCAAAACTCATTGACTGGTAATCATCCACTGCTTGATGAGCCAAATGATCAGCCACAACACTTCCCTTAATGGCCTTCTGAGTAGTATACTGTATGTCATATTCTGTCAATATCATTTGCCATCTTGCAATTCTTCCGGAGAGAGCAGGTTTCTCGAATATGTACTTGATTGGATCCATCTTCGAAATCAACAAGGTAGTATGGGTCAACATATACTGTCTTAGTCGGCGAGCAGCCCATGCCAAAGCGCAACAAGTTTTCTCGAGCAGTGAGTATCTTGTTTCACAGTCGGTAAACTTTTTGCTAAGGTAGTATATTGCCTGCTCTTTTCGACCAGACTCGTCATGTTGCCCCAACACACACCCCATTGAATTGTCTAATACTGTTAAGTACATAATCAAGGGTCTTCCATCAACCGGTGGCATCAAAATTGGAGGTTCTAGCAGATATTTCTTGATTTCATCAAAGGCAGTCTGGCACTCATCATTCCATTCCATCACCTGATCTTTCTTCAACAACTTGAAGATTGGCTCACAGGTGGCAGTTAATTGGGAAATAAATCTTGCAATGTAATTCAATCGTCCCAAGAAACCTCTAACTTCCTTCTCAGTACGGGGAGCTGGCATCTCTCGTATAGCTTTCACTTTTGCAGGATCCACTTCAATACCTTTTCCACTGACAATGAAACCCAGGAGCTTACCAGATCTAACTCCAAAAGTACACTTGTTTGGGTTCAGTCTCAGTTTGTATTTCTTCAATCTCTCAAACAACTTATGCAGATGATCAAGATGTTGCTCTTCATTCTGGGACCTGGCTATCATATCATCCACATACACCTCTATCTCATGGTGAATCATATCGTGAAACAAAGCCACCATAGCACGCTGATATGTTGCCCCTGCATTCTTCAAACCAAATGGCATCACCTTATAACAAAAAGTGCCCCACTGTGTAACAAATGTTGTCTTCTCCATATCTTCAGGTGCCATCTTGATTTGATTGTAACCAGAGAAACCGTCCATGAACGAGAATACTTTATGCTGAGCAGTGTTGTCTACCAGAACATCAATATGAGGAAGTGGAAAGTCATCTTTGGGGCTAGCCTTGTTCAAATCTCTATAGTCCACACACATACGTACCTTACCATCTTTCTTAGGTACCGGTACCACATTTGTAACCCACTGAGGATAAGAAGTCACAGCTAAGAACCCTGCATTGAACTGTTTCATTACCTCTGCTTTGATCTTCTCTGACATTTCAGGACGCATACGACGAACCTTCTGCTTCTTTGGACGACAATCTTCTTTCACTGGTAAACGGTGAACCACAATGTCTGTATCCAACCCTGGCATATCTTCGTAGGACCAAGCAAAGATCTCCACATAGTCACGTAACATCTGAATCAATCTGCTCTTGACACTATCCTCTAATTCAGCCCCTATCTTGACCTCTTTCCTGTTTTCTTCAGTTCCCAGATTCACAACTTCGACTGGCTCTTCATGTGGCTGTATGGCTTTCTCTTCTTGTTGTAACAACCTAGCAAGCTCTACAGGTACTTCACAATCGTCCTCATTTCCATCTTCAATTTGATAGATCGGATTCTCGAAATTATAATTGGCAATAGTAGAACTGTTATCAACAGGATCCAGAGTGGATGAGGATCTGCATTTTAGTGATGTGGGTGTGTGTAAGAACACATAGCTGATAAAGGTAAAAATAAAATAAAATAAAGAAATACAAGGAACACAATATTTACGAAAACGAAACGTCCACTGATTTTTATTGAATGAAGTATGCAAATGAAATGACATCCCGTAACAAGCACACCATTGTGCCCCGGGTAAGGCACAAGGCTTAGAGAGTTCAATTGTTCAAGAAATTACAAACTTAAAAGTAACAACACAGTAATAGTATTTACTCCTGACTAAAGGAGATAGGAATAACATCTTCAACTTTCCAATTATTGAGTCCATCACCCACAGTAGGAAAAATCCAAGCATCCAAGTTGTAGTCTTCATCATAGTCATCCACAACATTGATCTGGTTCTTCATAATCCCCTGATTGGTGATACGAACAGCACGAGCACGACGAACAGCCTTCTGAGACTCTATAGTGAAACCCAAACCAAACTTGTCAGACTTGTAAGGAATGTCAGGAAGCTGGCCCCAAATAGTACAACCACCTTCATCCACCACAGCTCTAGCATCTTTGAGGGAGGCCATTGTTGGAGGTACTCTGGTGACCACAGGAACTTTCTTGACCACAGGAGGAGCTTCATAATCATTAACAATCCAAGGAACCACTTCAAATGTCTGACACGGAGTTTCAACATATTCACCTTCCACTTCAAGATACTTAAAGGTGTTTACATGGCTAACAACATATCCTTCCTCCCCGTAGACAGTAACAACCTTTCCTTCTACCGGATATCTCAGCTTCTGATGTAATGTAGAGGTTACAGCACCTGCCCCATGGATCCAGGGACGCCCTAGCAAACAAGAATACGACGGACGAATATCCATGACATAAAAGGTAGCATTGAAAACTTGGGAGCCAACTTTGATTGGGAGATCAATTTCTCCATGCACCACTCTTCTCGAACCATCAAAAGCCTTCACCACTATATTACTGGGCTTCAGCACAACATCTTCAGGACTCAGCTTATTCAGGACTTCTTTGGGCAACACATTCAGAGAGGAACCATTGTCTATCAATACATGTGACAGGGTAGTGCCCCTGCATTCAATTGAGATATGCAGAGCCCTGTTATGATCCCTCTTGGCAGGAGTCAAATCAGCATCGGAGAAACCTAACCCATTATCATAGGTCAAGTGTGCAACACAATTTTCAAACTGATCAACAGAAATTTCATTGGGTACATGAGCAGTCTTCAGAAACTTAATCAATGCCTTGGCATGAGCCTCAGAACATAACAACAAAGACAACATGGAAATCTTGGAGGGAGTATGCCCCAATTGATCAACAATGTCATAATCACTCTTGCGAATGATTTTCAATACTTCTTCCATCTGCTTAGAGAGATCATCAGCAGCTAGCACATCAGTAGGTATAGGTTCAATAACAGGACCTTTGCCCCGAGCATCAGTGGTGGAGGTAACAACTGGAGTAACTGCATTCTTAGAGGTAACTGGAGGAGAGAAAACTCTTCCGCTTCGTGTGATCTTACTAGATCCAGCAATATTATCAACATGCATATCAGCGAGAGGTTCCTGCTTAACGCCATGGATATAAACATCAGACCCATAATGCCAAGGCACAACTTTATCAGACGTATACGGAATAGGACCAGGAGTAGTAATGACCATAGGAGCCACTCTAGCTTCAGCAACAATCTTCACAGGGCCTTCAGTAGTAATCTTAATTGGACCCTTACGAGTGATTTTGACAGGTCCCTTGGAAGTAATCCTTACCGGCACTTTATCAACCATATCCACCTCTTCAATCTTCGCACGCTGAGTTATATGATCAACCATACTCTCTACGGAAGGTGGAGTCCTCTCAAACACTATGGTATATTTATCCATGAGACGTTGAATTCCATCTCTCAATCTCCAGCAACTATCCGGCTTATAGGTACAATATAGACAATCTTCACGACAACCTGGAAAGAACCCAGCTTGTACTAGTTTCTTCTTGATAACAGACAATGGTGTGGTCAACTCTGCAACTGAAGAAATATGTGAATCTTCATCAATGGCATTGACAGTCTTCTCATGATTTGGAATGGGAGCAGTAATCACATTTGGAGTACCCGGAGGGTCAAACTCAATCTCTCCAGCCTCAATCATATCTTGAATTTTGTTCTTCAATACCCAGCAACTATTGGTATCATGTCCCTGACAGTTCGAATGATATGCACATCGTGCATTAGGATTGTACCTGGGAGAGGTAACATTAGGATTCTGAGGAGCATCTTTCAGAGTGATGAGTTCAGCCTTCAACAAGTGTTGCAAGGCTTGGGCCATTGACATGTTGATCTTAGTGAACTGCCTTCTAGCCCTCTGTTGGTTGCCCTGTGGCTGCTCTGTTGTTGTAGGAGTTGGATTGGAGATATGAACTGCACTCACAGACTGATGCCTTCTATTACGATCAGGTTGACCATAAACATCATTTGACTCTTTCTTCCCACTGGGAGGCTTCTTTGCAGCACCTGATGAAGAAACACCCACTTGGATCTTGCCACTCCTGATACCACTTTCTACACGCTCTCCTGTCATTATCAACTCAGTGAAGCCAGATGATGAGCTTCCAATGAGATGACTGTAAAAAGGACCATTCAACGTACACATGAACATATCAACTAACTCCCTGTCAGTTAGAGGTGGTTGCACTCTTCCAGCCAAGTCTCTCCACTTCTGAGCATACTCCTTGAAGCTTTCTTTAGCACCCATAGACATGCTTTGCAGCTGCATGCGAGTGGGGGCTAAATCAGCATTGTATTGATACTGCTTATAGAAGGCTTCAGCAAGATCATTCCAATCCCGGATGTTGACACTCTCCAACTGATAGTACCATTCCAATTGAGCTCCAGATAAGCTCTCTTGGAAGAAATGGATCCACAATTTTTTATCAGCAGTATGGGGTTGGATTCTCCTGACATAAGATCTCAGATGCAGCTTGGGGCAAGAGACACCATCATAAACAACAAAAGTAGGAACCTTGAAACCAATGGGTATAACCACCCCATATATCAAACTCAGATCTTCAAAATCCAGCCCAAAAGACTTTTGCAATTCCATAGCATCCATTCTATCCACCAGCATCTTGAACTTGTCCTCATTAGGCTCATGGTAGTAGTTAGCCTCAGAATCAGAGTCCCCCATAGTGTTGTGGAGACTGCCTCCCTCTTTCTCAGACTCTTCAGACTCATAATCCTCAACCTATTCTTTGGTCTTGACAGGACCTCTGAACCTTCTTCCCATGTTGATCAGGCCTCCTGACCTTCTAGCCTTCTTAGTCTTCTTGGCTAGCAGTGTCTTCAATTCATCCTGCCCCTTAGATAAGTTCAGGATCAGCTCTTGGAACTGTGCATTCTGTGCCTGGAGATCCTTAACTGTTTGTTCAAGAGCCATTGCTGAAATAAACAGCGAGAAGATGAGAAACCTGTGCACAATAAACCTGTGGTGCAATGATATGGAATGTAAATGCATATGCATTGTTTTCAAGGACCGCAGGATTTAAATTTGCTTAAACAAACAATAAGGTAAACTTTTATTAGTAATAAATTTGTTTTACCTCTTGGGCTTACAAAAAATGAAATGAAATAAATACAAGAGATGGGGTTTTAAGTCTCCCATGGACGCTTCCTCTTTGTGTTGAGGTATGAGTTGAGATTCCGTTCCTCGTGAAGTTGCTTTGTTAGTTCCAGGATTCTTTCTTGGCTTGCTTTCTAATGAGCCTCGAAAGTATCCCTTTGCTCCTTCAACTGGATCCAGGATCTCTGTAAGTCTTCCATGTCAGTAGGCATGTCTGGGTGAAGGATAGTATAAGAAGTATCTCCTTCAGCAACAGGTTCCATGGTAACTGGCAGGATAGCATGCTTTGGCATCATGAGAGTTTGAGCACGAGATCGCACCCATCTGAGATAAGCTTCAATAGGAATAGTGTACTTAGGCTCCAGAGTCTTGCTGTCAACCTTGTTCACTTTTCCCCATGCTCGTATGAATCTCTGACGGTAACCTTGAAGATCGTTGTCGTAATCAAACACAATACCCTGAATCCACATGTCATGAGGACCATCGCTCCGAGCGTAACCAAACTGTCGTAAAGCTAAAGAAGGGTTATAAGTAATGCCCCCTCTCATGCCTAGAAGTGGCACATTAGGAAACTCCCCACAACGGTCAATGATAGTGACATTCTCCATAGATCTGGAGCACCAATGAATATCTGAATGCGAGAGTGACATGATCCTCTTAGACCACCTGAACCCTTGTTCATTCTTCATTACTGAGCGAGGAAGGTGAGAAATAAACCACCTAGATAGCAAAGGTGTGCAGCACATCAGAGTTCCTCGTGCCTTTGTAGTACAAGTATGAAGAGAGTGCAGGATGTCTCAAAGCAATGTAGGCACTGGATTGTGACTCAGGAATATGTTGATGGCGTGAACATCTATGAACTGATCTGGATTGGGGAATAATACTAAGCCATAAATCAGCAAGGCTAAGATCTCCTCAAAAGCATCATAGCTCATTGCCTTCAAGAACACTTGAGCCTTCTCTATCAGCACCTTAGCAAGAATACCCTTGACTCCGCTTCTCGTTTCTAGAACAATGTCATACTTCTTCAGATGTAGGGCTGCAGCAATAACCTCAGGTTTTGGCTCATTTTCCAAGCCTGTGAATGGTTTCTGATCAAGTACAGGTATACCCAGAAGTTTAGAGAACTCTTCCATTGTAGGAACCAGCTGGTAGTCGGGGAATGTGAAGCAATGGTGCTTAGGATCAAAGAACTGAAACAGGACACTCATCATGTCTTCATTGAACCCTGAAGTGACTAGATCCAATAGCTGACCATGTCTCTTGATGAACTGGGAGTGTTCAGACACCTGAGAAACCAACTCTTTAAGCTTAGCAGGTATGCATACAAAGTTGATCCTGATAGTGTTTCTACGGGCAGAAGCCATGACCTGCAACAAAGAACAAAGATAAATCCTTTGGTCCTTGAAATGGTTAGTGAAAATGCTATGCTTATGATGCATGATGATGTCATGATGTTATGCTCAATCACAAACATGTGGCACACACAAACAAGTCACACCATAGCCCTAGGTTGAAAGGCTTGCATGAGGTTCAAAGGTGAGTACCCTCCCCTGAAGTTAGTTGGTTCATCCTGTCCTATAAAGTAACCAGGTTCTAAGGGATATCAATATCATTGATCCTTCACAAGGGTGGTTGCTCAGTAGGCAACTTACTTGCCAACCAAAACCCTCCAAGTTTATAATCTCAATGAGCGTAGTATCGAGTATCAACCAACTTCAGTCTTCACCAAAGCTGGTTATCTCACTACTTTCTAAAGGTCAAGATGGGATAACTAGGGTTCTAAAAGTTAGTTAGTGCATTGACAACATATGGCAGCCTCATATTATCCTCAACTTGACTTAAGGAACATAAGCACCAACCAAGAAGTCACACTAACTATGGCCACCAGATCAACCATATCGGTATACGCCGTACAATTTCCTTGGTCTATTGCCATTTACCTAAGGTACACTAGATCCGGGTTAGGATCTTTCACACATAAGAGCCCAACAAGTAAGTATAAAGCAAACAAGGCAAAAAATTTTAAAGTGATCTAATTCCTAAGGGTACCCCTCTTTAATATTAAATCCCCAGCAGAGTCGCCAGTTCTGTAACACGGTGGGAGAACTGACTTTAGTTATGTTGCGGATAGCAAGAGTCGCCACCGACTTTTATTTTATCCAAAGGAAAGGCATAAAAGAACAGGAAAGACCTTTTTAAAAGATTTTTGGGTCCGGGGGGTAGGTTATGTAAAGGTAAGGTGTTAGCACCCTTTACATCCATGGTTATCCATGGGCTCTTAGTTACTTAGCTCACTTTAAAATGTTTTTGAAATGTGAAGTGTGTGAATAGAAATTTTCTTAAGAGTTTTATAATGATCCATGTACGGATGCGTAAAAAACCTTTGTTTTGAAAATTGTTTAAGATGTGTAAAGTGTTTGAAATATTTTTGAAGAGTGAGCAAGTATCTAAGAGGAACCTACCCTAAGTTTAAGTCTTTTCTGTTTTTGAATCCTTTAAATGGTAAGACTATCCCTATTATTAAGGAATAGGTAGTCATTACCTTGGATGTGTGGGACAAGTGAAGGGACATCTGTTATTTAGGCAATTGTGGGGTGTATAAGCAATTCGAAGGGACTTATCATCTTTATTCGAAAGGGACAAGATCATTACGAAGGCAACATTCGAAAGGGACTTGATCTTTTATCTGTTAAGGGACTAGATGATGTGAAATTAGGGACTTTGCTTTATACACCCTACTTGACCTTTTTTGTAATAGGCAACATGAGAGGTATCCTTAAGGAAGTGAGATGGCGATCAAAGATCGACTTACGTGTGTGAGTGTACAATTTTAATATTTATCTTTAAATTTAATGAGCTAAATTAATTTTAAACATACAAACATGTTACACTCCCTATTTACTAACCATAGCAATAAATATTTAATAATAATATTACAATATTACATAAAGGAAGCAATTACAAAATAATAATAATTAACAAATTAAGCAAAAATAATAATAATAAATAAATAAGCAAAAATAATAATAATAAGTAATTGGGTTAGTAAAAATAATAACAATAAATCACAATATAAATGGGGTTAGTAATAATAAAATATCATATAAACATAATTAATAATATTAACATAATAATTAAAAAATCAATTTTTATAAACAATTATTATTTAAGACTAATAAGAAAATATGAGCAATTATACTAATTATTATAAAGTTTTAAGTTATATGTAAATTATAAAAAAGTAAGTTAATTATAAACATATTATGAAAATAAAATTATAATTACAAAATTAAATTAGCAATTTTTAACTATACAAAAATTAAATTATAAACAAGTTATAGAATATATGCATAAGATTAATTATAATTATATTTACAAAATTTAAATTATAAACAAATTATAAAATATGTACATGATTAAATAAAATAGGATTAATTATAATTAAATAATCATACTATTATATTAAGTTAAGAATTTTATTGTTTTAAACATGATTTAAAAATTATTTACATTATTTAAATAAGACTATATATAATGATAATATAAATAAAGAATATTAATAAAAATAGAGAAACATAATTAACATTAATATGAAAACAATTAGGGTTTTAGAAAAATATTTTTAGGGTTAATCTTGGTTTATGAAAATATTTTAGGATTAAATTAGGATTATAGTTTTAATTAAAATTAATAATAATAATAAACAACCAAACAAATAATGGAAAAAAGAGAAAAAAGAACTTACCTGGGCTGGGATTCGAACCCAGCCCCTGAGCTTTCACAATGCCTGGACCAATACGCCAGCCACTAGACCATGCGCGCGCAGGTGATACAAGATGGATACCAATGTGTTTTGTTTCATATCCTGTACAATCATAACAAAAAAAACAAAATAAAGCAAAAGGGCCTGGGGGGATTCGAACCCAGGTCCCTTACACAACACACAAACGTTCTTTCCATCCAGCCGGGAGGGCGCTTCTGATAGTGTAATGGCTATCACGCATAATATATTAAACCTGTTAATTAAATGGAAAAAACAAAAAAAAAGTGATTGAGCCCAGGAATCGAACCAAGGCCCTCAAGCAATACGCGCGCGTTCAAAACCAACTGAGCTGCGTGCTCATTTTGATATACGTATGAAACAAATTTGTTTTAACCCTTGTATTAAATTCAAATAGGGTTTTCGCGCGCAGCTGGTCTTCTCCTACCTCTGGACCTGCGCGATTTGCTGCGAATTTCCCTACGATGGTTCCTGCCAATCCTCCCCTGCCTACAACCTGCGAATCTCATATAGCAAGCAAACGATACGATTTCATTAAATTAAGCATATCAATGAATTCCTTAAGGTTTACATAGTTTATCCATGTTTTTCAAATTCATTTATAGTTGGTTTCTTGGGTAACCCTAATTTAGCAACCGAAACCCTAACAATGGCAGGTTTGGTTATAGGCTGTATTTCTTCATGAAAATGTCCAGAATCCATCTACCAATCATGATTAACACAAATCAAACAACAAAATCAGTTAATATTAGCTAAATAACCGAAATTGAAAAATTTAAATTTAAAGACAAGAGAGATTCGGTTTATGCAATGTGAGATGTTTTGGATGCTTATGATGATTGAATTGTGTTCAGTGATGTTCAAGCAAGCTAATGCCACCTTCAAAAAGCTTTGAAAACGCCTCTAAGTTGTAAACCGAATTGGAGATTTTGTGATGAATTTTGAAAGTTGCAACTTACTCTTTGAGGCCAGAATTTCGTGTCTTTGCATTAGGGTTATGTTGTATACTTATAGTACAATGGATTAGGTCAAAAATAATGGATCATTGTGTGGAAAATTTGTATCAATGAAATTGAAAAAGATTCAAGCTTAAATTTCAAATATTCTTGAATAAGACCTTTCTATTTCAAGCCAATCACCATAATTTTTGTATCAATTTGATCCAAGCAATCTTTATGACTTTCTAGAAGCACAATCTCATTTAAATATTTGATTTTTCTATTTTATTTTAATTTAAAATGATTTTAAATGAATAAAATCAAAATAAATAAAATAAAATAATAAAAAATATGAATATTTGAGGGTTGGGTCGTGCATGAAGTGTTTGTATGGATTGGATCATCATATGGCAAGCCCATTTAGAAAAATTTGGTTTTAAACCTCCATTTTCTTCATAAACCAACTAAAAATTTCCCAACTTTGCAAGGGCACACATCCTTCAATTTTAATGCTATGAGGGTGTTCTTGGACATTTTGGAAAGCTTGAAGAGTCCTCTAACCAACCCCACTGGTTTCATGTCCATATCATTTACCATTCTCAAGTTATGCCCTTTTGAAGTTGTTGACTTTTTGTTGACTTTCAAAAGGACCTATAATGTCTTAGCTCATACCTTTCAAATGAAGCATTTTTGGGCTTGGCTTGTGAGACACAAAGTTGTAGAGAATTCAATTTCCTTCAAAATGAGATTTGGATGGAAAATTGGTGATGAAGCATGTGAAAGTTATGGCTGGTCAAAGTTCATTTGACTTTTCCTGAGGAAACCCTAATTTAGAAACCTTTGATTCTTGATGATCTGAAACTCCTTGATGAATCATGATCAACCCTTGATAAAATGATGAATTTTACTTCATATACTTGATGTTGGCAAAAAAATCATGAAGTTTGACTTTGGTTTGACCACAGTTGACCTCAGTTTGACTTTTTAACTACTTTGACTGATTTTGACTTATCTGATCATCTGACTGAGCAAACCTTTGAGAAAAGTCTTGAAACTTGTCATGGGGGTTCTTAAACATATATAAGATTTTATGAAGCTCACTTGAAGTCTTGGAAGTCCATTTAGCCTGATTAAAGTCAAAACCCTAGTTTTGGATGCACTGCATAGGAGGATGCATTGTCTGAGGGAATTATCAAATCTTCTGACCAATTGTGAACTTTGTGAACCTGGTGAACCATCATAAGATGTCTTGTGAACCTTGTGAACCTCATGGGAGGTCTTGTGAATCTTGTGAACCTTGTGAGCCTCATAAAGTGTCTTGTAAACCTTGTGAACCTTATGAAAGGTCTTGTGAACCTTGTGAACCTCATAAAGTGTCTTGTAGACTTCATGAACCTCATGAAAGGTCTTGTAAACATTGTGAACCTTGTGAACCTCATAAAGTGTCTTGTAGACTTCATGAACCTCATGAAAGATCTTGTGAACCTTGTGAACCTTCTGAGCACACAAAGTCTTGTATTGTGAGGGCAAATTTTGGGGTGCAACAGAGTCTAGTTTGAGTCCTAGAGTCTTTAGGATTTAATTAAGGTGTGTTTGCTTCTTTCTTTTTTAATAAAAATGCACATTAATCATTTGTTTTGTATGGGGGAAGATTGAGGTAAGTTTACTTCACCTCATCCTTTTATTTTTTATGCATTTAATTTGCATTTAATTCATTGTTCCTTCCATATGTGTGTTTAGTAGGATTTCCCCCTTTGTTAGGATCAACTTATCTTCCTTAGGAAGTAAGCTGTATCCTTTTCCTTCCTTTCTTTCTTTTCCTTTTCTTTCTTAGGATTAGAAAACCTCATTATCCATAGGACCTCCCTTGTAAATAAATAAACAAAAATTAGGGTTGTGTCTTAGTTCCCCATTAGATTTTGCCTTTTTGCAATTTGAGTCATTCTTTCTCATCTTCGAACAAAAATCCAAAAACACTTAACAAATAAATGAAAGGATTCCTTGTGTATAGCCTTATTCCATGAAGCACCTACACTCATTCCATCTTGGAGTGGTGTAAGCTTGTCTATCATGATGTACAAGTCTCACCAAGGAATTGTTTCATAAAACAAATAAACTCAAAACACTTCTCATAAAAGACAAAAACAAATAATAAGCGACTTTCTTGCGGGAATTCTCTTTCTCATCTCATTCACTCTCAACACGAACTCGCGACGACTTGTCTTTCATGCAAGACGGTAGACGCACTCGCACCAGACGAGCCTGCAACACCTGAGCATAGACATACACAGTTCCAGCCATAAAAAAATACAACAAATAGTTCCCTCCTTAGTTAGGCGAACTACGTCGACTCTGATCCTCATTATCCCGATGAGGTACGTAGGCAGCAGGGTAGGGCCCGTTCGAGCACATTCTTTATTTTCCCTACATTTTCCCCTTATTTTTGTTCTCTTCTCCAGTTACTTTCTGTAAACACCCCAAAATTTCCCTCACCCATTCACACCATGGCTTGTGATCTTTTCATATGCATCAACTCAATCATAGCACCTCATACCACACTCTTGATTCACTGCATAGCTCCTAAGTCATATGCATATAGGGTTTGTGATCTGAGCAATCCAAGAGCTTCTTGAGCCACTCCAAAGGTCATCAATCACTTCAAAGGGGTCCATGTATGTTCAAGCATCATATTATATCCTCTCAAAGTCAAAGAAGCCAAAAAATCACAAGAACTGAGATTGGCACGGAAGCAGAGCCAGGTTTAACTGCACAGATGACCTAGAATTAGGGTTTTGGTTTCAAAGGCCATAACTCGAAATTTTTTGGTCATTCTTGTTTCTATTGATCTCTATATGCTATAAGGATCATGCATATCAATTTTCATGAAGAAATTCAATGGGGAAGTCATTTGATCAAGGGTTGACTTCTTGAGCAAGTCAGTGCAAAATCAGGGCATCTGAGGCCCCCAATGACCCAACCAAAGGGTGTTCTTCATTATTTTGATTGTGTATGATCTTTATTTGATCATAGAAGATGTTGGAAGTTCACAAAATTGAAGAATTTCAAGCCATTTGCAAAGTTGACTTTTTGGGGAAATGACTTGTAATGGAAACTTGCCATTTTGGGAAACTTTTTCAACCCTTGCTTTTTGATTCAAAAATGCTTCAAATGAGAAAACTTTGCTCATGAAAGTTGTAGAATGGATCATTCCCTTTTCAAAAAGTAAAATAACTTGTTCTAATTCATTTTGGATCAAAAGTTATGGTTTGTCAAAGTTGGGAAAAATCACATAATTTCAAGTTTTCTACCAAAGAGGCAAAGTTGCAAAATCACTTACCAAGGCAAATTGAGCTTTCAAATGGACTTATAAACTTCACACAAACATGAACCAATGTCTAAAAGTCAGATTGCATCAAGAGTTTGTTCATTTTCATGACTTGTGGATCAAGAAACTTCAAAAGGGCCAAACTTTGTCAAATTTGCAAAACACCCCATAACTTATTTCCCACATGCTGAATTGCATCAAAGTGAATTCCATGGTTCTCCTCACTTATTGTTGCGCAGGACACCCCTCTTGTCCTAGGCTGGCCATGAGCCCATACTTCTCTTACACAAAGCTTGACCTTTTGGCAAAAGACCCATACCAATCACAATAGGGCACACCAACTCCACAGACCTATCCCTGAGTGATAAGTGGACCAAAGGCAAGCCATAACACATAACAAATCATGCTGAAACTCTCTCATAGCCATAGTTCCAAGTTTATGCTCCATATGCATTTTCATTCGAAACACACAACACAACCTTCAAACACAAAAACAAACTTCACCATTGATCTCAAAATGTTCCACTGATCACAAACCAACCATTGAAACAACCTGAAACCTCACATAAACCAAATACGATTTATGCCCCTCTTTGAACAGAACTCAAGCAATCTCTCAAACCAGCCCAAATAAACTTCAAACAAGCTTTGCAAACACTTGAGGGAGGTCAGTAGAGTTGATTGGCAGCAAGGAACTGGTCCAGAAGCTCTTGGGTTGAAAGCTTCGATTCAGGTAGCCATGGAAATTCATTTTTCCAGAACTCTTATTTCTTGTTTCTAAAATGATCTACATGCTTCCCTGAGTTCACTGAACCTTTTATTTTTGAAAATGAGTGAGAAATGGCCATGTATGCTTGTTCTGAAACTTTGCCCGTGAATTGAGTTTTGCTTTGATTCTCATGATTCAGTAAAAATAAATGGTTTTTGGGGTGGGGTTTAGGTTTAATGATGTTTAAGGATGAAATCTGGAGATTTTAGTGAAGTTTTGATGCATAGGGAGTGAGATAGCATGAACACCTTGCCGGAGAAGATGACCGGAACACTGTTCCGGTCACCTGAAAATGTTTAGGGTTCAGATTAGGGCTTAATGACGTAATTAGGCAAGTTTGAATGTGGGCCGTTAATTAGCGCACGTAGTCAACTCCCGCCCCCTGGAATTTGAATCCTGGCCCTTAGATCTGCTGACTTTCTCATTTTTCATTTAAAATTCATTTTATTTTCATTTGTTTTGATTTATTTTGCACGAATTATTAAAAATAGCAAAAAATGTTTAAAAATTATGAAAATTTTTGTCAAGGTTTTCATTATTTTTCAGAACACAAAAATATTTTTATTTTTATTTTTTGCATTAAAAATTATTTTTAAATCATTTAAAAGATTATTTTTAATTAGTTAATGAAAATTAATTAATTAAAAATACTTTTAGGTATTTAAAAATCACAAAAAAATTCATGTAGCATTTAAAAACATTTAGAAACATTGTACAACTCTCAAACCAAATTTCTTTTTTGTTCTTGATGCCTTTTGATCATTTTTATTGGAATTAATTTCATTTCAAGGCAATATTTTGTGACAAACTTCAAAAATTCATTCCTGCCTAACCATTGAGAGTTGGAAGATGATTCTTTTTGCATTGCATCTTGCATAACATGTAGTTTATAGGATAAAATTGGCATGATTTGATCTTGCATATTCAATTTGTTTGACATTTTTCTTGACAAGGTACCTTAAAACCCTAGCAATCTTAGGAAATTCATAACTCTCACTAGGTTAAGAGTTGGATCCCCTCCTTTGGGCAGTGAGTTTGTATAGGTCTAGGGTACCTTTGATAGAATTTTCAATTTTTTATCATGTCTCTTGCTTCTGGTTTTGGATTTTGCTTTGTGTGTTGATCATAAACCCTAATTTATGCCTTCTTTTGCATCCATCTTCCATTTGCTTGCATACCATGACTTGCCATGACATTTTGTGCATCCATTTGATTCATAATACATCTTAAGACATATTAGAATCATGTTTGATCATTGCATCTCACATTTGCCATGTTATATGTCTTTTGCATTCCATAACTTTTCATGTACATTCATGGCTCCAAGCATGCTTCTTTTGCATCCATATGTTTGTATGATCATTCTCATGCCTTGCCTCATGTTTGCATCATCTCTTAGCATCATTAACATCATACTCATACCTCTGGTTTTGGTTTGCATCATGTCATTTCATCTCATTTGCATTGCATTTCATTTCTTTCACTAACTTTTCAGGTGGTAAGTTACTTTGAGAAGTGAATTTGCCTTCATTTCTCATGTTCTCTTTTCATCTCTTTCATACTTCCCTTGCTGAATTTTGTATGTGTATTGGATTGAGCTTGCTCATCCATGTTCATCTCTTACTTTCTTTATTCAAGCAACTTGTCTTCTTAAGTGAAGCAAGTTGTTTTGCTTCTCTTTGCTCCTTTCATCTGCTTCTCTCCTTGGTGGTTCCTTGAAGATCTTTCTCTTAAACCTCACAAACCCTAGGACTTCCAAGCATGATAATAATTAGGGTTTTGATTAGTCCCCCATTTAGCTTTTACCTTTGTGTCTCATTGAGTCTTCTCTTCTCATCTCATAATCAGGGACTAAACCCTAAAGGCTTTAAGGCTTTGTGATTAAGCTTATGCTTGCATCCTTCTATTAGGATGGAGTGTATAACTTTAATCCTAAGTGTTAAACCCTTAATGTGTTTAACTCCTTCAATCAATCCACTTAATAATCATCAAGACATCAAGCTTGTAACTTGGGCCTTGCATTAGGGTTCTAATTCTTCCTTAATTGGTTAAGAAGGACCAACCTTAGTGTTAATGGACAAGTCCCCCTCAAGTTGTCTTACAAATCATAAAAATCACTTCTTCATCTTATCATTAACTAAAATCCACTTAATAAAGGCTTTGTTTTGTCATGAGGTTAATCCCTAATCATGGATTAAGTTGAGGAGCTTTCCTCAGCTTAAACATTCTCATCTATTATCCTTCTATTAGGATGGTGTAATGAGTCTGTTTAATCCCTGATTATGGCTTAATCTCATTACTTAACACTAAACAAAAACAACAAAAACATCTAAATAATCACAAGTAGGTTAATGATCTTAATCCTACATCAGGGTGATTAAGTGTGAGATGCTGACTTCACACTTAAGGTATTCTCATTACCCCTAATCAGAGGGAAGATGTGATGAGTTTACTAACCCATTGGTTTAGGCTTAGGCTCATTAACTTATGACAAATCTCCAAAAGCAATAAAAGACTGAAAATACAAAAAACAAACAATAATCGTCTCCTCCGGGATTCTTTTCTCATCTCATTCACTCACAAACGAGAACTCGCTTCTTCCGTCTAATGCAAGACAGTTTGCACCTGAGCCAGACAGGTCATACACTTGAGCATAGACAAGTAAGCAGTTCACAAATCAATTTACCTTTCAGTCTCTTTGGGTCGAACTACGGTGTTCTGACTTCCTCATTGCACGAGAGGATACGTAGGCATAACTTAACAGTTATCGAACAAAAGTCTCTGTACATTTCCCCTCTTTTCAGCTTTATTCTCTAGCCTCATGATCTTGAGCATTTCACTTTTATTCCTGCACTGACACTGTACATTTATACACTTCACATTTCTTTTACACTACACTTGCATTCTTTCCAGCCTTGATACACAAATTGCACTGACACTACCCCTTTAAAACACAAATCTTTTAAGCGTGGATCCCGTCGAGTACGACGGACAATCTGGGTGCTAATACCTTCCCAGGCTGTAACCAACCCCCTTTCTCAGTCTCTCTGGTTCGCAACCGTCTTATCCATATCTTTCTAGGTCTATGCAGCATTACCTTTCCTCCGGGATTAAAATGCCTAGCTGGCGACTCTTTCTTTCTCTTGAGTTCACTCCTGTGTGTTCTCATTCCTCTTTCGCCGACCATTCGCTTTTGTACCCCATATGACATTGTGGCCTCATTTGGTGGGAGCGACAGCTTGGCGACTCTGCTGGGGACCCTTATACTGTAACCAGGGCTTCTGGTTCTTTTTGTGGGTTCCTCCTAGCGTTTGTTTGATCTGTGTTTATTGGGGTGTTATGTGCTAATTGTGTTTGTATATTTGCTTTATTTACTGCTTTATGTATAATTATTTATTGCTTTCTTTACAGCTTTATATATCATACTGTCATATTGTCATCTGGCTGGATCTGGTTTTGTTTTGGTGGGTGGGGTTCTACTGAGAGTTTAAGGTCCTATACATGGGACCTGAGTGACACCTAGGCTAGAGTGGGTTCATGTTCTTTCCCATTCCATTTCGGTCTGGTGCGGGAATATGAAACACGGTTCAGATATGGGTTTCTTCTTGAGAACTCTGTGCTACAGATCTCCTGTAGCGCTAGGGCTATCTGGGAAGCCTGCTAAGTCTGGATGACCTTTACTATGACCTTCAGAAACTGAGGTGAATTAGAGGAGGATCTTTTATGGTTATTGTAAACACTGTACCTCCGGGTTAGAAGTGTTTACACTTCTCATAACTGATCCAAGTCTGAGGATCCTTGTTCTAGAACACCACCTGTGAGGGGGTTGGGCTGTTTACAGGTTTGCAGGTACCCTTGACCACAACATACCCTGATACTTTGTTTTGATTAAGAGTACCTCATTTTGGGACAGTTCTTGTGATTTGAACCCTGGACATGTGGCTCTTTATTTGAGTCCCCCGCCTTGGTTACTGGACTTCTGAACCTCCATCTAGACTTCTTGAACCTACATGGACTTATATCAAGGCAGTTAATCAGATCCAGCTTGATCACAAACCCTCGCATATCATTTGCATACATCATCATTGCATCATTTAACATTTGTTTATTTGTTTTTCAGGGTATCCACATCACATTTGGCTTGGTTTTGACCCCTTCATCTGCATAGACCCCTGTTCATCAGTGAGCTGCTTCAGCTATCCTCATCAGTTGCCTACTTCAGTTACCTTCATCACCAGCATCAGCCTATCAGTGGCTCATCTCCAATATCAGTCCTCATCATCAGTACTTGTTTTTATCTCTTCATCAGCAGTCATGGCACCCAAGAAGAGCAACATCTCATATCATTTCTTTGAACCTGTGCTGACTGGCATCAGGCAGGTCCAGACACTTATCACTCCAGACCATATCCCATTATTCAGAGAGCATTATGGAGGCATCCTTGATATGGTTATGGACTTAGACCCTTCTCAGAGGAGTTTGATCCACACTTGCCTACAGTTTTATGACCCTCCTTTGAGATGCTTCACTTTCCAGAACTTTCAGCTAGGACCTCTGCTGGAGGAGTTTTCATCATTGATTGGAATACCAGTCAGGGGTGGTATCCCCTTCAACCCTGAGATGGCTTTTCCCAGCAATGAAGAAGTGGCAAAAGCACTGTACCTGAAGCCTATTTTGATTGAGCAGAACATAACAACAAAGGCTGGAACCCCTGGCCTACACTTGGACTTTCTAACTTCTCAGGCCATCCTGAAGGCCTCCTTGGGAGAATGGAGGGCAGTTTGTGCATTGTTAGCCCTCAGCATTTATGGGGTGATATTATTTGCAGATGAGCCCAAGTTTATCAGTAAGAATTCCATTTATCTTTTCATTCTGAGGAACCCAGTGCCCACCTTGCTGGGAGATTTCTATTATTCTGTTCACCAAAGAAATGAGAAGCAAAAAGGGAGGTTGGTGAGGTGCTGTGCTCCCCTGTTTCATACCTGGCTGCTCAAACACTTACCCAAGACTGATGCTTTCCTGAATCCTCACCAACAGAAGAATTGGGCTAGGAGACTTATTGCTTTGACCTCAGATGACATCAGATGGTGCACCCAGAGCACCAAAGGCAGGGACATAATTACTAGCTGTGGATAGTTCTCCAATGTACCTCTGATAGGAGTGAAGGGTTGCATCAACTACAATCCTTTGCTGTTTAAAAGACAATTGGGCTATGCATTGGTCCACCCTCCTAGAGTGCAAGACTTGGCTGAAACCCTTTATTGTGAGATAAAACCTAATCTAACTGTTGTCAGACAAGCATCCTGGGCTTGGGACAACATCCAGACCAAAGGGATGGCCATTCTTGGGAGGTGCAATAATGTGGCTTCAGCTCAGTATTATGAATGGTCTCATGCTAGGGCTCAGATTTCTGGGATGCCTTTTACCATTGAGGATGCACCTGGACCATCCACAGCACCACCTCCAGCCACTGTCAGCCTGGAAGAATTTGAGAAACTGAAGGAGAGGAATGAGAATCTGTCTCAAGCTCTAAAGAGAACCCTTTGGGAGAGGAGTGATGGTCGTCTAGACATTGAGAGGTTGGAAAAGCTTAAGGTGGAGCATCTAGCCAAGATTGAGAAAGCAGAGGACTACATCAAGAAGTCAAGAGCTGGAGAGCATATTTTGAAGAATGCCTGTAAAGAGGCCCAGTTTCAGAAGGCTGGGACTGATCTCTATCTGAAAGAAAGTCAAGCTAGGTGGGTCAGAATCACTGAAGCTCGTACTCAAGAAGATAAGAGAACTCAGGACAGGATTGAGCAGTTGGAGGCCAATGAAAAGAAACAACAGGAGGCTCTGCTAGCAGCCCAGAAGGAGATTTCAGAGTTGAAGCTTAGGGCTGGTGTGAAGAGGTCAAAGGACCAAGACAGGCACAAGAAGCTGACCACTGCTATTGCCACCAGGAACCTTCTTATCAGAAACATCACAGAGCATCCTGTTGGTCCTGTAACTGAGGCACTTCTGAAGGAGGTTAAGGAGGATGAGTTTGGATTAGATGTTTGACTACTTTGCTTGTTGTTATTTCCATTTCATGTACTTTTCTTTTATGTTGTATTTTTGACCCCTCAGAGGGCATGTGTTGTAAAAACAAACTATGTGCTATCCACCATTGTATAATATATTTGTTAGTTTGTTTCATTGAGTCTCTTTTCTCAAGCAACATCAAAGCATCTTCCTCAGGGTCTGGAAAGGTCAAAACCAAGCACCAAGCCGGATACCTTGGAAAATAAATAAGCATACTGCATTGCATACTAACTTTTGTTTTGTTTTGTAGGTCTTTGTTTTGTTTGTTACTAACTCTGTTGTGGTTCAGGAATTATTGCTCGCCGTCGGGTGTTCCCTCTCAACCGTCCGCACAGATATCCTACTCGCAACAATCTTCCTGGTATCCAGATGGACCAAGTACAGCAAGATCTGACAGAAGTCAGGACTCAGATGGCTAATGAAAGGCTGGAGATGAGAAACCAAATGACCTAGTTCATGGAAGTAATGAATGGCTTGGCCCAAAGTCAAGAAAGATTGAAGGCATTAGTAGAAAGGCAAACCCCGGAAGAACCCCATCTGGGAACTGGAGGAACAAGTAACAATGAAAGAGGTCAGCCTCATGTTAACCCACCAGTATATGGGCCTCATCTACATCCGGAAGTCAACATCCCTACTAATGTACAAGGGAATACTACTGCAGGCAGAATCTTACAAGAAGACCCCCAAGAGGAGCAATTCACTGTAATGGGAGTTGGGGATGAAGTTTATGATAGAAGGCTTGATGAAATTGCTGAGAAGTTGAGATCTCTGGAGTCTCAAAATTTCCTGGGTTTTGATGTCATGGATATGGGGTTAGTGGATGGGGTAAGGATTCCCCACAAGTTTAAACCCCCGTGCTTCGAGAAGTACAATGGAACTTCCTGTCCACGAACTCACCTACAGTCCTTTCTAGGGAGACTTAAGGCATACACCATGGATGAAAAACTGTGGATGTTTTATTTTGAAGACAGTTTGACTGGGGCTTCCAGGGAATGGTACTCACACTTGACCAGAGCTACAATCAGATGCTGGAAGGACCTAGCTGAGGCCTTCATCAGACAATACCAATACAATCTGGACATGGCTCCTAACAGGACCCTTTTGATGGGAATGTCTCAGTCCTCCAGAGAAAGCTTCAGGGAATATGCCCAGAGGTGGAGACAACTTGCTGCTGCTGTCCAGCCACCCATGTCGGAAAGAGAAATGGCAGACATGTTTATGAACACTCTGCAAGGGACATATATTGATAGGCTAGCTGCCTTTTCTTCCACCAGCTTCGCTGACGTAGTTATAGCTGGAGAAAGAATTGTGAGCCTTCTGAAGATGGGTAAAATTTCTGATAATGGTGCAAGTTCGTCAAGTAACCCCAGAAAGCCTTTTGTGGGACCCAGGAGAACTGGTGAGACAAATGCCATTCATGCCAACAGGGGCAGACCTCAGTATGTCCACAGATCAGTAGCAGCTGTCACTATTCCAGCTCCGATTCCTCAGCAACCAGCATATCAACCACAACAACAACCACACTATCAACAGCAAGTTCAGTATCCGCCACAGAGAGCCTACAACAACAACAATAACAACAATCAACAGCAAAGACCTTTTCAGCAAAGACAATCACAGGCCAATAGGGTGATTGATCCAATCCCTATGCCTTATGCCGCTTTGTTGCCACAACTCCTGAAACTCAACTTGGTTGAATTAAGGACATTGGCGCCACCAGATCCCTCCAATCTCCCAAGAAATTATGATGTCAACGCCAGATGTGCTTTCCATTCCAATGCACCTGGCCACAATACGGAGAAGTGCAGGGCTTTACAAATGAAGGTACAAGACCTGGTGGACTCTAAATCCCTCAAATTTGCACCCCCTCCAAGTGTCACCAAGAATCCCATGCCCAATCATGGAGGTCCAAGAATTAATGCCATTGAGGAAGACAAGCCATCTTTCTTAATCACCAGTGTTGGGCAGATTCGGACACCTCTGGTAGAAATCAAAGCTCAGCTCCTAGAATGCCAGATGTTCCCCGGGTGTGAGCTCGGTTGTGGGTACTGCAACATTTCGGTCAACGGGTGTGATAATTTGAGAAGCGACATAGATGGTCTTATCAAAAGTGGTATACTTCAGATCACAACAACGGCGCCTACAAATTCAGCAATCCCTTTAACAACAATTCCTGACTCTTCTACAACTGCAACAACAATTATTTCGACCAATTCATCAATATCATCAACAATGGCTTCATCCATCACTTCAACAAACCAGATGTCAACAACCATCTCTTCTACAACATCAGCATCCTTTTCACCAATAGGACCTTCTACAACACCAACAGCAATTAATGAAGATATCTCAACAGTCACTATTTACTATGATCCGTCAAGTGTTCCTCCAAACAACAACTTTCAACAACAAACAGTGGCACCTCCAGCCAGGTCACCAGCCACCATTTACTACGATCCGCACACTATTTCAATACCCTCCTCTACTGCAGTCAATCCAGTTACCATCACGGTGCCCGGACCAGTTCCATATGAAAGCAGTAATGCCATACCTTGGCATTATGGCTCTGATCTTTACTGCAACGGGGAGAAAATCACTTTGGATTCTTCTACCTCTTCTCCACAGATTGATAATGTTGGGGGAGGCGGAGGCTTCACCAGAAGCGGACGCCTTTTTGCCTCACAATTGCAAAGACCTAACGCCGAAGCAGAAGCTGCTGCCAAAGCAAAAGGAAAGAGTGTGGTAGTGGAAGAACCAATCATCAAAGAAACTCAGAAGACGTCTTTTGAGCAAGATGTAGATGAGTTTATGAGAATTATAAAGAGAAGTGATTACAAAGTGGTGGATCAGCTTCACCAAACTCCCTCAAAGATCTCCATATTATCTCTGCTGATGTGTTCTGAAGCTCACAGGAATGCATTGCTAAAAGTCCTGCACGCAGCATACGTGCCAGAGGAGATCACTGTTAATCAGCTAGAAACTGTGGTGGCAAATGTCAACACCAGTCATGGACTGGGCTTTACCAATGCTGACTTAACAACTGAGGGGCGTAACCACAACAAGGCTTTACACATCACTCTAGAATGCAAGGGTGCTATTCTATCACATGTACTGGTGGACACTGGGTCTTCACTCAATGTTCTACCAAAGAAAGCCTTGGTGAAGCTGGAGTACGATGGCTTGGCATTGCGTCCAAGTAATTTGGTGGTGAGAGCATTTGATGGCTCTAAAAGATCAGTGCTAGGAGAGATTGATCTGCCTATGATGATTGGCCCGCAGACCTTCAAAATTACCTTCTATGTGATGGACATTCAGCCGGCCTACAGCTGTTTGTTGGGTAGACCTTGGATCCATGCCGCTGGCGCTGTTACGTCTACCCTTCACCAGAAGCTGAAATTCGAGTGGGAAGGCCAGATCATCACCATCTGTGGTGAAGAAGATATCTTTGTTAGCCATCTGGCTACGTATAAGTATATTGAGATGGATGGAGAAATCCATGAAACCATGAGCCAGGGATTTGAGGCCCTGAACATAAATGAAGCATCTGCTGTACTTGGAACCTCCATGACGTCTTATCAGCAAGCCAGGAAGGTTGTTGAAGAGGGGACTGCCCAAGGCGGGGGCAAGCTGCTGCCCGTGGAGAAGAAGGAGGACAGATTTGGGTTGGGTTACAAACCAACTCAACAAGATCAATCAGAGGCTGCCAAGAAGCCCAGTTTTATCAGTGGGGGGATGCTCACCCCTGATGCAGTGAACAACTTGGAAGACGAGGATGAAAGCAACCGCAACCTGGAGAGCTGGATACGTCCAAGGATCCCGGGGAGCCAAGTCCTTAACTGGTCTTCCCAGGAAATTATAAGGGTTACTCCTGCAGAGTAATTATTATTTCCTGTATTTTTAAGCATGCATCAAGTCTTGCATCTTGCCCAAGATGACAAGACTCATTTTGTAATCGGGCCATCTTGTAATTTTGTGCAAACAGATCAATCAATGAATATCGGACATCTTTTGCAAATGAGTCTTTTTCTTTTCCGCTCACTGTTTTTCATTTTTCTTTTTGTACAAAAATAAAATGGCAATGTTTTCCAAAATGATAAACTTCATTTCACTTTTTTATAAACAAGATTAAAATCAATCACTAAAATAAACAATCTAAACCCTTGCAGAGAGTTCCTTTCAGACTGCACCGACAACAGCACCGCTATGGCTTCGTATGACTTTGACAATCCAATCAATCAAGCTGATGAAGGGGTCGAAGAAGATTATGAGCTTCCTGAAGAGCTAGCCAGGTTGTTAAGGCAAGAGGAGAAGGTTATCACCCCTCATCAGGAGGAGGTCGAAACGGTTAATCTTGGTACGGAAGAAGACGTGAAAGAAGTTAAGATCAGGGCCTGCTTACAAGACTCAGTGAAAGAACAACTGATTGATATGCTTCGAGAGTATGTGGATGTTTTCGCTTGGTCTTATCAGGATATGCCAGGGTTGGACACCGATATTGTCATGCATAAGCTACCTTTAAAAGAAGATTGCCCACCAGTGAAACAGAAGCTGCGCCGTACTCGCCCAGATATGGCAATGAAGATAAAGGAAGAGGTACAAAAGCAGTGGGACGCCGGGTTCCTTGCTGTAACTAGCTATCCGCCGTGGGTTGCTAATATTGTACCTGTACCTAAGAAAGACGGCAAGGTGAGAATGTGTGTAGACTACCGGGATCTGAACAGAGCCAGCCCAAAAGATGATTTCCCATTACCTCACATTGATGTATTGGTGGATAATACGGCTCAGTTCTCGGTATTCTCCTTCATGGACGGATTTTCAGGATATAATCAGATCAAGATGTCACCTGAAGACATGGAGAAGACAACTTTCATCACACCCTGGGGCACGTTCTGTTATAAGGTGATGCCATTCGGACTGAAGAATGCTGGTGCAACCTATCAACGGGCTATGGTAACATTATTCCACGACATGATCCATAAAGAAATCGAGTGTTATGTGGACGACATGATTTCCAAGTCCCTCACAGAAGAAGACCACCTGGTAAATCTATTGAAATTATTCAAACGTCTAAGGAAGTACCAACTGAAGTTAAACCCCAACAAGTGCACATTCGGGGTGCGATCTGGTAAGCTGCTGGGCTTTATTGTAAGTGAGAAAGGGATTGAAGTTGACCCTGATAAAGTCAAAGCCATTCAAGAAATGCCTGCACCGAAGACAGAAAAAGAAGTTCGAGGTTTCTTAGGAAGATTGAACTACATTTCAAGGTTCATATCTCACCTTACTGCAACCTGTGAACCCTTGTTCAAGTTGTTAAGAAAAGAAAAAACGGTCAGGTGGAACGAAGACTGCTAGAAGGCTTTTGACAAGATCAAGGAATACTTACAAGAGCCTTCAATCCTTATGCCTCCAGTTGAAGGAAGACCTCTAATAATGTACTTGACAGTATTAGAAGAGTCAATGGGGTGTGTGTTGGGCCAGCATGACGAGTCTTGTCGAAAAGAGTATGCAATATACTACCTGAGCAAAAAGTTTACTGACTGTGAACAACGTTATTCACTGCTCGAGAAAACTTGCTGTGCTTTAGCGTGGGCTGCTCGCCGACTAAGGTAGTATATGTTGACCCACACTACTTTATTGATATCAAAGATAGACCCTGTTAAGTACATTTTTTAGAAGCCAGCACTTACCGGACGGGTTGCAAGATGGCAAATGATCCTCACAGAATATGACATCCAGTACACTTCCCAAAAAGCCATCAAGGGCAGTGTACTGTCTGATTATCTTGCTGAGCAGCCCATTGATGATTACCAGCCTATGAGATTTGACTTCCCTGATGAAGACATCATGTTCATAAAACAAAAAGATCATGAAGAGCCCGTTCACACTGAAGGGCCTGACCCGGAAGAAGAGTGGACTATGATGTTTGACGGGGCTGTTAATATGAATGGTCGTGGTGTTGGTGCAGTACTCATTACACCTAAAGGAGTTCACATGCCTTTCTCGGCAAAGCTCACCTTTAACTGCACTAATAACGAAGCTGAATACGAAGCTTGTATTATGGGTCTTGAGGAAGCCATTGACCTCAGGATCAAGACTTTGACTGTATTCGGAGATTCAGCTCTGGTAATTAATCAAACCAATGGCAAATGGTACACCCACCAAGATCATCTGATACCTTACAGGGATTATACAAGGAGGTTACTGACTTTCTTTACAACGGTCAAGCTTGAGTATATCCCTCGGGACGAGAATTAGTTTGCAGATGCTCTGGCTACTATTTCATCCATGATCAAAGTTCAAGCTGCCAACTTTGTACCTCGGATTTCAGTGTCCAGACTTGACAGACCAGCATATGTATTCGCAGCAGATATTGCCAAAGATGATAAGCCTTGGTTCCATGACATCAAATGCTTCTTGGAGGATCAAACATACCCACCTGGGGCATCTTCCAATGATAAGAAGACTTTAAGAAGGCTTGCTGGTAGTTTCTTTCTAAATACTGATGGATCCCTGTACAAGAGAAACTTTGATATGGTACTCCTCAGATGCATTGATAGAACAGAAGCAGACTTGTTGATGCACGAGGTGCATGAAGGATCCTTTGGTACCCATGCAGGAGGGCATGCCATGGCTAAAAAGTTGCTAAGATCAGGTTATTACTGGATCACAATGGATGCTGACTGTTGTGCTTACGCCAGGAAATGCCATAAATGCCAGATTTATGCGGATAAGGTGCATGTGCCTCCCAATCCTCTGAATGTGATGTCTTCACCCTGGCCCTTTGCCATGTGGGGCATTGATATGATTGGCAAGATTGAACCGACTGCTTCAAATGGCCACAGATTCATCCTGGTAGCCATTGACTATTTTACCAAGTGGGTTGAAGTAGCCTCCTATGCAAATGTTACAAGGAAAGTGGTAGCCCGATTTCTGAAGAGAGACATCATCTGTCGGTATGGAGTGCCCGAGCGAATCATTACTGATAATGGTTCTAACTTAAACAACAAAATGATGGCAGAGCTATGCCGGGACTTCAAGATCCAACACCACAATTCTTCTCCTTACAGGCCAAAGATGAATGGCGCTGTTGAGGCAGCTAATAAGAATATCAAGAAGATTGTGCAAAAGATGGTAGTCACCTACAAAGACTGGCATGAAATGCTACAGTTTTCCTTGCATGGGTACCGTACGTCAATCAGAACATCCACTGGGGCAACACCGTATCAGCTTGTGTACGGTATGGAGGCAGTCCTACCAGTTGAAGTTGAATTACCCTCCCTGCGGGTACTAATGAATGTTAAACTGAGTGAAGCTGAGTGGGTCCGATCCCGATACGAACAACTGAGTCTGATTGAAGAAAAGAGATTAGCTGCAATCTGTCATGGGCAGTTATATCAGAAAAGAATGAAGAAAGCCTTCGATCAGAAAGTCAGGCTCCGAGAGTACCAAGTAGGAGATCTTGTGCTGAAAAGACTCCTCCCTCCTCATACAGACCACAGGGGCAAGTGGACTCCGAACTATGAAGGACCATTCGTAGTAAAGAAAGTTTTCTCTGGTGGAGCATTGATGCTCAACACTATGGATGGTGAAGACTTCCCGTCCCCTGTGAATTCAGATGCAGTTAAAAAATACTTCGCATGAAAATGACCCGCTGGACATAAAAACAGAATGTAAGTCCAGGCAAAAATAGGGCATCCCGGCGAGTCAAAAACAGAATAAAGGACTCGGGCAAAAATAAGGGAAATAAACAAAAAAATGTACACCCGCTGAGTTGAAAAGTCGCATTGGACAACTCAGGCAAAAATGGGTATCCCGATGGATTGAAAACCCGAAAGGGCGATCCATGCAAAATAAGGGAATAAGCGAACAACTGCATTCTGAATTCGTCTGTATCACTTACAACTTGGTAAGCTTCGAAAGGATCAAGCTTCTTTCAGAATCAGCCTTCTTCAGAAAGCAAGACGAGAAGAACGTCAAATGTCATACGAGTCATAGCAAAGGGAAGCTCCTCGAAGCGTCATCAACATTGCCAACAACTTTTGTTTCTCAATTTGTAACAATCTCCTCATTTTAGGGGATCTGTTTCCTTGACTGTATCTCGCCAATTCAGGGCACTCGAATTAATAAAATCAGATTTTCAGTCACACACGGTCTCGTACTCTTTTATTTGCAAAAATGTCTGATGTCGTTAATATATTGATTGCATAAATACAGATGCGTCTTTCTGAAACTACGTGCTTGGAGGAAATATACTTACTCCCGGGAGTGTCTAAACTCCTATGATGGAATCCGGTAAGGGATACCTCGGGATTACTTGTGCGTTTCTATGTCTTTTCAGGATTGCAGGTATTCAAAGCGTAACATGGGGCATGAAAGCTTCACCCCAGCAAGCTGGAAAATCATTATCTACTCAATCGTAGCACCGGAGGTGCTTTCTCCCCAGCTGAGTTGCCATCCATTATTCCTCCTCAGCCAAGTACAAAAGCCAGGGAACCATCTCCCCACAGAGTGTCAACCTCTACCCAGAAGAGCAACGCGCGAAGGAATCACAACAGAGTGAAGAAAGCTTCTACAAACCCCAGCTGATCCCTCATTAATGAGATAGGTTTATCAATGACCTATTCCCCAAGCAGAGCCATACATGACAGATCTACCAGTGATCTCATCCCCAGCTGGGATGTCCACTTCAAGCAGATCAGCCAGAGATCTTCACAGTAGCGGGATCCGAATCCCGGATCGGTATCTTTGCATAATCATAGCATTCGCATCATATTCTCCCCACAGAGCGTAGCATTCCGTCTAATACGGAGCATTACGGCAAAAATCAAACATATTGCATAATCATAAGCCATGATCTGAATCAAACACTTGTAAGTACTGACAATCCATCAACTGTATACAAAATACTCCCCAAAATTACCCGGCAGAAAGCCAAGGCACTTTCCCTTAGGATACAGGTATTTCCTGACACCCGTCCGTGTCATTTCCCCACCAGAGAGCCAAAGCATTTGCCTTACACTCACAAATACCAGTACACACTCCTTTTGGCACCCGTCCGTGTCATCATTCCCCAGTAAAGTCGCCCGAGCATTCTTTGCAAACAGACCACTCATATTACAGATACTTCTTGACACCCGTCCGTGTCATACCCCCCAGCAGAAAGCCAAAGTGCCCTCTTTGCACTCACAGATACATATATACATACAATTCCCTGACACCCGTCTGTGTCACTTTCCCCAACAAAGTTACCTGAACACTTTGTGAATCACATACTTGTTTATATTACGCTTTTTTATACACCCGTCCGTGTCACTCTCCCAGCAGGTTAAACACTCGTGTACACCGCTCATACTTATTACTCCCGTTTCACTCATACAGATACTCGTCCGTATCTTTCATACACCACTTATATCCCCTCAGAATCGACATTCGTCCGTGTTCTTTGTTAACCAGATGGTACTCGTCCGTATCATCATCTCAGAACATGCGTCAAGCGTTTGTTTCTACCTGATACTCGTCCGTATCACAGTCTTAAGGATGCTCGTCCGCATCTTTAATCCATACACTGCGTCAAACACTTATGTCTTCTTGAATTTAGACACTCGTCTGTGTCTACTATTCCCCAGAAGAGTCCCCGCAGAATCAATACTCGTCTGTGTTCTTTGTTAACCAGATGATACTCGTCCGTATCATCATCTCTGAACATGTGTCAGTTTTTGTTTCTACCTGATACTCGTCCGTATCATAGTCTTAAGGATGCTTGTCCGCACCTTTAGTCTATACACAATGTCCAAACACTCATACCTTTCATTTCTTGAATATAGACACTCTTCCGTGTTTACCTTTCCCCAGCGAAGTCCTTAACGAAACTTGTTAAACTATTCCTTTTCTATCCGGCATTCGTCCTATGTCGCGATACTCTCAGCAGCCGTACCCTGCCAGGTGATCGTCCTTCACCTTCGGATGACCGTCCCTTATCCTTTCCCCAGCGGAGTCTCTATTCATTAGACCCCTTTTCTATCTGGCATTCGTCCTATGTCACGATACTCTCAGCAGCCGTCCCCTGCTAGGTGATCGTCCTTCACCTCTTGATGATCGTCCTTCATCATTTTATCCGATGGCCGTCCCCATCGTTGATTTTGTTATCTGACATTCGTCCTATGTCATGATAAACCCTGAGAGCAGCCGTATCCTGCTAGGTGATCGTCCTTCACCTCTTGATGATCGTCCTTCATCATGCTTATCCGATGGCCGTCCCCATCGTCGACCCTTTTTATCCGACATTCGTCCTATGTCGTGATACTTTCGGCAGCCGTGCCCTGCCAGGTGATCGTCCTTCACCTTAGATGACCGTCCCTCATCTTATCCCCAACAGAGCAGCCGTCCCCTGCTAGGTGATCGTCCTTCACCTTTGATGACCGTACCTCATCATTTATTTCACTTACCTATAGTCTCCAGAGAATCTTATATCTTTACTTGATGGCCGTCCCCATCACTATCTCTCATATCCCCAGCTTGTCGGTCGTCCCCGTCATTGCTTTATTTCCCGCATCTTCCCCAGCATGTCGGTCGTCCCCGTCATCGCTATATCCCCAGCAGTCGTCCTCTGCTCGACGGTCGTCCTCCGTCACCCGCACTTTATAATCATACTTTATTTTCTTTTACAATCTATATCCCTTTTCTTCTTCATTCTGTGAGTGCAAATTTTGGATTGTCTTTGGTATTCAACCACAAGTTATCTTGTTTGCCTGTTAAGCCGTTGCTTACATCCTGCACAGCTAACTCATGTTTGAATAGGGGCAGATGTAAACACCCCAAAATTGCCCTCACCCATTCACACCATGGCTTGTTATCTTTTCATATGCATCAACTCAATCATAGCACCTCATACCACACTTTTGATTCACTGCATAGCTCCTAAGTCATCTGCATCTAGGGTTTGTGATCTAAGCAATCCAAGAGCTTCTTGAGCCACTCCAAAGGTCATAAATCACTTTAAAGGGGTTCATGTATGTTCAAGCATCATATTATATCCTCTCAAAGTCAAAGAAGCCAAAAAATCACAAGAACTGAGATTGGCATGGAAGCAGAGCCAGGTTTAACTGCACAGATGACCTAGAATTAGGGTTTTGGTTTCAAAGGCCATAACTCCAAATTTTTTGGTCATTCTTGTTTCTATTGGTCTCTATATGCTATAGGGATCATGCATATCAATTTTCATGAAGAAATTCAATGGGGAAGTCATCTGATCAAGGGTTGACTTCTTGAGCAAGTCAGTGCAAAATCAGGGCATCTGAGGCCCCCAATGACCCAACCAAAGGGTGTTCTTCATCATTTTGATTGTGTATGATCTTTATTTGATCATAGAAGATGTTGGAAGTTCACAAAATTGAAGAATTTCAAGCCATTTGCAAAGTTGACTTTTTGGGGAAATGACTTGTAATGGAAACTTGCCATTTTGGGAAACTTTTTCAACCCTTGCTTTTTGATTCAAAAATGCTTCAAATGAGAAAACTTTGGTCATGAAAGTTGTAGAATGGATCATTCCCTTTTCAAAAAGTACAATAACTTGTTCTAATTCATTTTGGATCAAAAGTTATGGTTTGTCAAAGTTGGGAAAAATCACATAATTTCAAGTTTTCTACCAAAGAGGCAAAGTTGCAAAATCACTTACCAAGGCAAATTGAGCTTTCAAATGGACTTCTAAACTTCACAAAAACATGAACCAATGTCTAAAAGTCAGATTGCATCAAGAGTTTGTTCATTTTCATGACTTGTGGATCAAGAAACTTCAAAAGGGCCAAACTTTGTCAAATTTGCAAAACACCCCATAACTTATTTCCCACATGCTGAATTGCATCAAAGTGAATTCCATGGTTCTCCTCACTTCTTGCTACGTAGGACACCCCTCTTGTCCTAGGCTGGCCATGAGCCCATACCTCTCTTACACAAAGCTTGAACTTTTGGTAAAAGACCCATACCAATCACAATAGGGCACACCAACTCCACATACCTATCCATGAGTAATAAGTGGACCAAAGGCAAGCCATAACACATAACAAATCATGCTGAAACTCTCTCATAGCCATAGTTCCAAGTTTATGCTCCATATGCATTTTCATTCGAAACACACAACACAACCTTCAAACACAAAAACAAACTTCACCATTGATCTCAAAATGTTCCACTGATCACAAACCAACCATTGAAACAGCCTGAAACCTCACATAAACCAAATACGATTTCTGCCCCTCTTTGAACAGAACTCAAGCAATCTCTCAAACCAGCCCAAATAAACTTCAAACAAGCTTTGCAAACACTTGAGGGAGGTCAATAGAGTTGATTGGCAGCAAGGAACTGGTCCAGAAGCTCTTGGGTTGAAAGCTTCGATTCAGGTAGCCATGGAAATTCATTTTTCCAGAACTCTTATTTCTTGTTTCTAAAATGATCTACATGCTTCCCTGAGTTCACTGAACCTTTTATTTTTGAAAATGAGTGAGAAATGGCCATGTATGCTTGTTCTGAAACTTTGCCCGTGAATTGAGTTTTGCTTTGATTCTCATGATTCAGTGAAAATAAATGGTTTTTGGGGTGGGGTTTAGGTTTAATGATGTTTAAGGATGAAATCTGGAGATTTTAGTGAAGTTTTGATGCATAGGGAGTGAGATAGCATGAACACCTTGCCGGAGAAGATGACCGGAACACTGTTCCGGTCACCTGAAAATGTTTAGGGTTCAGATTAGGGCTTAATGACGTAATTAGGCAAGTTTGAATGTGGGCCGTCCATTAGCGCACGTAGTCAACTCCCGCCCCCTGGAATTTGAATCCTGGCCCTTAGATCTGCTGACTTTCTCATTTTTCATTTAAAATTCATTTTATTTTCATTTGTTTTGATTTATTTTGCACGAATTATTAAAAATAGCAAAAAATGTTTAAAAATTATGAAAATTTTTGTCAAGGTTTTCATTATTTTTCAGAACACAAAAATATTTTTATTTTTATTTTTTGCATTAAAAATTATTTTTAAATCATTTAAAAGATTATTTTTAATTAGTTAATGAAAATTAATTAATTAAAAATACTTTTAGGTATTTAAAAATCACAAAAAAATTCATGTAGCATTTAAAAACATTTAGAAACATTGTCCAACTCTCAAACCAAATTTATTTTTTGTTCTTGATTCCTTTTGATCATTTTTATTGGAATTAATTTCATTTCAAGGCAATATTTTGTAACAAACTTCAAAAATTCATTCCTGCCTAACCATTGAGAGTTGGAAGATGATTCTTTTTGCATTGCATCTTACATAACATGTAGTTTATAGGATAAAATTGGCATGATTTGATCTTGCATTTTCAATTTGTTTGACATTTTTCTTGACAAGGTACCTTAAAACCCTAGCAATCTTAGGAAATTCATAACTCTCACTAGGTTAAGAGTTGGATCCCCTCCTTTGGGCAGTGAGTTTGTATAGGTCTAGGGTACCTTTGATAGCATTTTCAATTTTTTATCATGTCTCTTGCTTCTGGTTTTGGATTTTGCTTTGTGTGTTGATCATAAACCCTAATTTATGCCTTCCTTTGCATCCATCTTCCATTTGCTTGCATACCATGACTTGCCATGACATTTTGTGCATCCATTTGATTCATAATACATCTTAAGACATATTAGAATCATGTTTGATCATTGCATCTCACATTTGCCATGTTATATGTCTTTTGCATTCCATAACTTTTCATGTACATTCATGGCTCCAAGCATGCTTCTTTTGCATCCATATGTTTGTATGATCATTCTCATGCCTTGCCTCATGTTTGCATCATCTCTTAGCATCATTAACATCATACTCATACCTCTGGTTTTGGTTTGCATCATGTCATTTCATCTCATTTTCATTGCATTTCATTTCTTTCACTAACTTTTCAGGTGGTAAGTTACTTTGAGAAGTGAATTTGCCTTCACTTCTCATGTTCTCTTTTCATCTCTTTCATACTTCCCTTGCTGCATTTTGTATGTGTATTGGATTGAGCTTGCTCATCCATGTTCATCTCTTACTTTCTTTCTTCAAGCAACTTGTCTTCTTAAGTGAAGCAAGTTGTTTTGCTTCTCTTTGCTCCTTTCATCTGCTTCTCTCCTTGGTGGTTCCTTGAAGATCTTTCTCTTAAACCTCACAAACCCTAGGACTTCCAAGCATGATAATAATTAGGGTTTTGATTAGTCCCCCATTTAGCTTTTACCTTTGTGTCTCATTGAGTCTTCTCTTCTCATCTCATAATCAGGGACTAAACCCTAAAGGCTTTAAGGCTTTGTGATTAAGCTTATGCCTGCATCCTTCTATTAGGATGGAGTGTATAACTTTAATCCTAAGTGTTAAACCCTTAATGTGTTTAACTCCTTCAATTAATCCACTTAATAATCATCAAGACATCAAGCTTGTAACTTGGGCCTTGCATTAGGGTTCTAATTCTTCCTTAATTGGTTAAGAAGGACCAACCCTAGTGTTAATGGACAACACTTCTTCATCTTATCATTAACTAAAGTCCACTTAATAAAGGCTTTGTTTTGTCATGAGGTTAATCCCTAATCATGGATTAAGTTGAGGAGCTTTCCTCAGCTTAAACATTCTCATCTATTATCCTTCTATTAGGATGGTGTAATGAGTCTGTTTAATCCCTGATTATGGCTTAATCTCATTAATTAACACTAAACAAAAACAACAAAAACATCTAAATAATCACAAGTAGGTTAATGATCTTAATCCTACATCAGGGTGATTAAGTGTGAGATGCTGACTTCACACTTAAGGTATTCTCATTACCCCTAATCAGAGGGAAGATGTGATGAGTTTACTAACCCATTGGTTTAGGCTTAGGCTCATTAACTTATGACAAATCTCCAAAAGCAATAAAAGACTGAAAATACAAAAAACAAACAATAATCGTCTCCTCCGGGATTCTTTTCTCATCTCATTCACTCACAAACGAGAACTCGCTTCTTCCGTCTAATGCAAGACAGTTTGCACCTGAGCCAGACAGGTCATACACTTGAGCATAGACAAGTAAGCAGTTCACAAATCAATTTACCTTTCAGTCTCTTTGGGTCGAACTACGGTGTTCTGACTTCCTCATTGCACGAGAGGATACGTAGGCATAACTTAACAGTTATCGAACAAAAGTCTCTGTACATTTCCCCTCTTTTCAGCTTTATTCTCTAGCCTCATGATCTTGAGCATTTCACTTTTGTTCCTGCACTGACACTGTACATTTATACACTTCACATTTCTTTTACACTACACTTGCATTCTTTCCAGCCTTGATACACAAATTGCACTGACACTACCCCTTTAAAACACAGATCTTTTAAGCGTGGATCCCGTCGAGTAAAACGGACAATCTGGGTGCTAATACCTTCCCAGGCTGTAACCAACCCCCTTTCTCAGTCTCTCTGGTTCGCAACCGTCTTATCCATATCTTTCTAGGTCTATGCAGCATTACCTTTCCTCCGGGATAAAAATGCCTAGCTGGCGACTCTTTCTTTCTCTTGAGTTCACTCCTGTGTGTTCTCATTCCTCTTTCGCCGACCGTTCACGTCTGTACCCCATATGACCTTGTGGCCTCATTTGGTGGGAGCGACACTTTCTCATTTCCATTTCCATCCCAGTTAGCAGTTCATTTGTTCAGCATCAGTTATTTCTCACCCTTTGAAATAAGCAAACAAGCGTGGATCCCGTCGGGTACGGCAGACGGTCTGCTGTGCTAATACCTTCTCAGGTCGTAACCGACTCCTGAACCCAGATCTTTGGTTCGTAGGACCTTGTCCTTTTCCTTCTTCCTCAGGTTTGTGCAACATTACCTTTCCCATTCCTTCGGGATAAAAATGTCTAGCTGGCGACTCTATCCTTTCCGCGCCACTTTCGCGTTTGTACCAGGATGAAAATCCCGGGAGCGACATCCGATAATAACCTGCCAAGCCTAAAAAGCTTTGAATCTCCGTAACCGATCTAGGAAATTCCCACTGCATCACAGCATCAATCTTGGATGGATCTACACTAATACCACCATCAGAAATAACATGACCAAGAAAACTCACCTTCGTCAACCAAAACTCACGCTTGGATAACTTAGCATACAACTGCTTCTCTCTCAAAACTTGGAACACAATCCTTAAATGCTCTCCATGCTCTTCTTAAGACTTAGAATAAATCAAAATGTCGTCGATGAACACAACCACAAAACAATCCAAATGTTCATGAAAAATACGATTCATATATTCCATAAACACACCCGGCGCATTAGAAACTCCGAATGGCATCACAGAATACTCGTAATGACCATACCGTGTCCTAAAATCCGTCTTTTGAATATCCTCCTCTTTCACACGAATCTGGTGATATCTTGATCTCAAATCAATCTTACTAAAAACTCACGCACCAACCACCTGATCCATCAAATCATCAATCCTCGGAAGTGGATACTTGTACTTAATTGTCACCTTATTCAACTGTCGATAATCAATGCATAACCGTATACTTCCATCCTTCTTCTTAACCAACAATATCGGTGCACCCCAAGGAGAAACACTCGGCCTAACAAACCTCTTATCCAACAAATCATTCAATTGGTTCTTCAACTCTACCAACTCTGAAGCTGACATCCGATACGGTGCCATCAAAATCGGTCTAGTACCCGGAACTAGATCAATAGAAAACTCAACTTCCCTTTCCGGCGGTACATCCACAATATCATCAGGAAATACTTCTGGAAAGTCACACACGACTGGGAACCTACTAAGCTCCACTTCATTATCCACAGACAACGACGCAAACAAACCAAACAACTGAGCTTCGTCCACTAAAAGTTTCTTCAACTCTTTCGTGGAAAGGAAACTCTCATCTTCATCATCCAAAGAAGGAAACCTCACTAACTTATGATAGCAATCTATATGAACTCGATTAAACTGTAACCAGTTCATACCCAAGATTACATCCAAACCTTCCAACGCCAAACAAACCAAATCCAAAACAAAGTCTTTACCAAACATGGTCAAAGAACAACTTACACACACTAAAGAAGCAATTATCGATCCTGAAGCAGGAGTCTCAATGACCATCTCACCACCCCATGAAGACATAAACAAATTCAAACTCTTAGCGCACTCAAGAGAAATAAACGAATGAGTCGCTCCCATATCAATAATAGTAACTAAAGGCGTATTATTAATAAAGCATGTACCTTTAATCAAACGGTCTGCACTAGTAGTATCCTTCCCTGCTAATGCAAACACCTTTCCGCCTGCTTGAGCTTGCTTCGGCTTAGTACACTTAGTACTAATGTGGCCAACTTCACCACAATTAAAGAACTTAACCACATTTCTTCGACACTCGGTCGTAGCATGTCCAAGACCACCACAATTAGCACACTTCACCAAATTCTTTCCACACTCAAAAGACTTGTTGCCTAAGGCGCCACACTTGTAACACTTCACGGGACCAAAACTCCCTCCACTAGATCTCTTGTCAAATCTTCCCCTATGATTTCCCTTATCATCGGGTGTCACATAAGGTCCACTTCGAACTTGTTGCTTCCCCCTCTTCTCATTCACACTCTTATAGTGCGTAGAACGAGCTTTACTATCCTCTTCAAAGATCCAACAACATTCAGTCAAATCCGAAAACCTTCTGATCCTCTGATATCCCACAGCTTGCTTAATCTCAGGACGCAAACCATTCTCATACTTAATGCACTTAGAAAACTCGGCAGTAGCAACAACATAATGAGGATGAAACTGAACCAATTCCACAAATTTAGCAGTATAGTCAACCATTGGCATACTACCTTGCTTTAGCTCAAGGAATTCCATCTCCTTCTTTCCTTTAACACTCTCAGGATAATACTTCCTTAAGAACTCAGTGCGAAAAACTTCCCATGTAATCTCTTCACCTTCTTCCTCTAAAGCAAGACTTCTACCGACCCACCAGTCATCGGCTTCTTCCTTCAACATGTGAGAACCAAGCCTCACCTTACTTCCCTCAGCACAATCCATCACTCGGAAGATTCTCTCAACTTCCTTCAACCAGTTCTGAGCACTATCAGGATCAAACCTCCCCTTGAAAATCGCGGTTGATTCTTCCTGAACTCATGGTTAGCATTCACATTCGGCGCTCCCTACACTGCCCTAGCCATTGCTTCCAAAGCAGCAGTCATCGCATCATCATTCCTTCCAGCCATATTTTGATTATTCCCAAAAACAACAACAATGGTAAACAACAGTTTAACCATCAAAACAAGACAGACACAACTGACTCGAACACTGGCTCTGATACCACTTAGTGTAACACCCCCTTTCTATACCCCCAAATAATACATTAAATCATTTAGGCATAGATAAAGTTTCGTCAGAGTATAATTTAAATCAAGCATAAAAAGGAGCATGCCACATTACGTGAAATTAAAACATACAACACCTGCTCAAACAGATATGCAACAATGGGGTAGCTATCCACAAAGGAATTTCAATCATTACACCCATATCTCAATTATAAATTGCACAGCGGAAAACTTAAATCATCAACAACTTCAACTTATATATTTATCAAAATATATCTACAAGTTAGAAGCGTACAAATATATCATGTTATACAAAACATATCCACAACGAATGCATATACAAATGTATCCCCAAAAAGGCACAAGGCCACCTAACTACCCGATGCTACATATCAGAGCCGACCGACCAAAAGATACGAAGACAAGCTTCACAAAAACAACTTCGGCACATCTAATCTGCAATGCCTCATAGAGCATCATAAAACAGCAGAAGGGTGAGAAACATTATCATAATAACATTGCATATAATCATATATCTCAACATATACCATATACAACAACATATTCTCACCACAACATATCATTCATACACAACATAAAGTATACTTATACGCATACTTATCACCATTTCATTCACATAACATAAATCATATATCAATCATGTTCACATAACACACATACATCACAATGTATCTTCATTTACCAATCAACATGTACAATCATTCGCAAATTACCAATACACATAAATCTTATATTATTTATGTCTATTCTTCATTTACATTCATTCCGCATAAACATACGACAAGCTATGTTTAAATCACACATATACATTCAATGTATAAATCACATACATATATACATATCAAACATGCATATATATATCCGCAAGTATGTCCTTCACACATACCAATCATTTCATAACATTCCAAATAAACATATGCACAATCATGTTTATTTCAGCATATACATACAATGTATAAAATGCAACTCATAGAGACCGACATACGACTCTATGCAGATGCAATGCGGTACCGACTCAAAATTCAGCAAGTTCACTCAGGAACCAAATAGAATCATCGCTCGTTACCAAAAGTAACTCCCCGTCGGGCAACCAATGTCCCCCATTGCTCACACCCCACATGGGTACACAATGTTTCAGGATTTCTCACACCCCACACGGGCACAAAATCCCAACGCTCACACCCCACATGGGCACACGATCATTGTGAACTTAATCACCTATCGCTCACACCCCACATGGGCACACGATGTTTATGGATTGCTCACACCCTACACGGGCACACAATCCTATCGCTCACACCCCACACAGGCACACGATCGTGTTGTAGTCATCGCTCACACTCCACATGAGCACACAACGCTACAATGGATTCACAAGGAACCCACAAGAATGCAGACATGATGCTTACATGCAAAATGACACAAAACATCCTTGAAAATGCATACATTATTCACAACATAATTATGAACTCAACACATACCATTAACATACATATGCATACAATTTAAGCATAGTAATCACTTGCCCAATGGCCACAACATTATAGCAAACCCACATTTCCATAATTAACTCATTTACGTTTTATCATAAAAGTCGGGAAAAAGTCGACTAAAAATTACATATTTTAGCATCAATAGATTCTACATGTTTTTAGCTTCGAATCGATATGTGGAACGCTTAAAACGGATACTCGAATCAAAAGAAATGAATAAAACAAAATTCCAAAATTCCAGGGCTAGCTGAGCGAGCAATGTGCTGGAACTCTAGCTGAGCGAGGAAATGCTCGCTGAGCGAGCACTGCGAATTCTGCAGCAACTCAGCTACGCACAGTCCACTCCAAAACTCCCAAAACTCTTCCAAAACTCAACAAACATGATTATTAACATGTATTCATCCTCATACTTCGATTATAACAACATATAACCGATTAATCCACCATTTCTAACAATTTCTACCAAAACCCTAACATTTTCATCTCTTTAAAACTTTCCAAAATAAACTCAAACCAAAAACCCAAACATACACAATCATATACAATCTTAGAATAACAAAGTTTATCACCCTTACCCGATCGATTCTTCTCCGCGGACCAATCTTGAAGAAATTCTCTCTTTTCCTCTTTTCCTTCTCTTTCTCTTCTCTCCTCTTTCTTTCTCTTCTTTTATTTCTTTTCTCTTTCTCTCTTACCAACTTTCTTTTATATCTCTCTCTCAATTCTATTTCTATTTCTACTACTAACTAATTCTATTTTCTACACTTAACTCATTTTATCTCTTTTCCAACCAAAATATTATTTTCTCTCAAAATACCAATTCTAAACAATTCTAACTTATTACTAAAAGTAAAGGTCTAAAATACCCTCTCAATCAATCTTACCCGAAAACTCTCGAAACGGTAAAATCGCACCAACACACCAACACAACACATATTCACATTTTATCACATTAACATAGCACATAATCATGTTAATTCTACAAACAAATCAATTCTCAATTAAATCAATTAAAGACTCAACAAAACAAATGGGAAAATCAAATTAGGGCGTTACACAAACTCTGGTGGGTTTTCTTGCGGCTGATTGCACGTGTTTTTACTTGTACCCCCAGTACCAGCATGGTTCTTATCTGGAGTTTGCCGCTCGACTAACTCCCTCAATCTTTCTTGGGTATGTGCCAGTCCAGTCATAACAGCCATGAACTGATTCATCTGAGTCCTCACTTCTGTCCTCACATCAGTCATCTGGGTCCTCACATCTGTCTATTCTTGTTAAAGTTGATCCATCTGTAAGCTCAGAAGGTTGTTTCTGGTCGGATACCGGTGGATGCAGTTAACGGGAAAGACTCTTCTGCGAGCAATATTTCCTGAAACAACAGCAAAGTGAGACAACAACGACAAAACTCCTGCAAAACAAATGATTAGCATGCAATGCAGTATGTCTATTTTTCTTCAGAGGGTATCTTGGTTTGGGTCTTTGGTTTTGACCTTCCAGACCTCTGGGAATGATGAAGATGTTGAAAAGAAATGAAGTTCACAAGCAGATCCAGGTAACACATAAACCATACATTACAAAATGCCAAAATACATAGTTTATGATTACAACAAGTTCCCATGGTGGGTCAAAATACAATCAAGTCAAGAAATACAACAATCAAAATTACCATGGAGTATTAAAGTACAACCAAAATTAAATACAAGTAAAAGAGAAATCAAACATCCAGCCCAAAGTCATCCTCCTTGACTTCTTTCAGGAGAGCATCAGTCACTGTTCCAACTGGATGCTCCGTGATGGTCCTGATGAGAAGGTTCTTGGTTGCAATGACACTTGTCATCTTCTGGTACTTGTCTTGGTCTTTTGATCTCTTTAACCCCGCCCGGAGTTTCAGCTCTGAGATTTCCTTCTGTGCTGCTATCAGTGCTTCCTGACTCTTCTTCTCATTGGCTTCTAGCTGCTCTATCTTGGCCTGTGTCTTCTGATCTTCTTGCAAACGAGCTTCAGTTATTCTAATCCATCTAGCCTGACTCTCTTCCAAATAGTGCTCAACTCTGGCCTTCTGAATCTTGGCTTCTTTGCAAGCATTCTTCAATACCAACTCCCCTGCTCGGGCTTTTCTGATGAAGTCTTATGTCTTCTCTATCTAAGTCACATGCTCGATACGGAGCTTCTCTAACCTTTCAATGTCCAGACGACCATCATTCCTTTCCTAAAGGGTCTTCTTCAGAGCTTCAGAAAGCTGGGTATTCCTTTCTTTCAACTTCTCAAATTCCTCCAGACTCACTGTAGCTACAGGCTCTACTGCTGATGGCCCTGGTACATCCTCCAGGGTGAATGGCATGCGAGTGATCTGTCCTCTGACGCAAGACCATTCAATGTACTAAGCTGAAGCTATGTTGTTACACTTCCCCAAAATGGCAGTCCCTTTTGTTTGTATGTGGTCCCAAGCCCGGGCTGCTTGTCGGACGGTGGCATGATTATTCAGAATAGCACAGTAAAGGGACTCTGCTAAGTCCCGCTTCTTTGGTGGATTTACCAAAGCATACCCTAACTGTCTTTTGAAAAGCAAAGGATTGTAATTGATGCAACCCTTCACTCTAATAAGAGGTACATTAGGATATTGTCCACAACTTGTAATTATGTCCCTGCCCTTGGTGTTCAGAGTACACCATCTGATGTCTTCTGAAGTGAGGGAAATCATTCTCTTAGACCAATTCCTTGACTGATGTGGTTTTAGGAAAGCTTCCATCTTCGACATATGTCTCATCAACCAAATTTAGAAGAGAGGTGCACAACATCTGACTAGTGTCCCCCTCTATTTCTCATTCCTCTGATGAACTGAGTAGTAGAAATCTCCCAACAAAGTAGGTACTGGATTCCTGAGCATAAATATGTGGATGGCATTCTTTCTTATAAACTTAGGCTTGTCCGCAAACAAGATGATACCATATATACTAAGAGCCAAGAGAGCACAAACAGTTTCCCACTTTCCTGTTGCAGCATGACTGGTAGCCTGAGTGATTAAGAAGTCCAGATGGAGGCCTGGGATTCCAGCCTTGGTGGTCATGTGCTCATCAATGATATTTGCTTCCAGATGTAAAGCTTTGGCTATGTCTTCATTCTTTGGAACAGCCATCTCGGGGTTGAAAGGAATTCATCTTCTGATAGGGACACCCAACAACATGGAAAACTCTTCCAACAAAGGGCCTATCTAAAAATCCGGGAAAGTGAAACAGCGGAGAGGAGGGTCATAAAACTGAAGGCAAGTGTGAATCATGCTCCTCTGTGATGCATCCAAATCCATGATCATGTCCAGGATACCACCATAATGCTCTCTGAATAAAGAGACATGATCAGGAGTGATAAGGGCCTGAATCTGCCTGATGCCTGCTAGAGGGTACTCAAAGAAATGGTAAGTGATGTTGCTCTTCCTGGTTGAATCCATACTGACAATGGGTGCTGATGAAGATAACAAAAGCAGATAACTGAAGCAGGTAGCTGAAGAAGACAACCGAAGAAGATATCTGAAGAAGTGTTGGAGAAGATATCTGAGCAGAAGAACGGTCAAAACCAAACCAAAGGAGATGTGGATACCCTGTAAAACAAATAGACAAATGTTAAATGATGCAATATGATGTATGTTGAATGATATGCAAGGGTTTGTGATCAAGTGCTGGATTGTCTAGTGCTTTTGGTAGGGTCCTTGAGTGTTCAGAATTCCGAATGAAGGTCTGAGAACTAGTAACCAGGTGGGGGACTCAAATAAAGAGTCACTTGTCCAGGGTTTCAAAGGATCAGTCCAAAATAGTACAACCTTATAACATTCCAGTAACAGGGTATGATGAGGTCAAGGGTTCCTGCAAACCTGTAAACAACCCAACCCACTCACATGTATTGTTCTAGAACAAAGATCCTCAGATTCAGATCTATTATGAGAAGTTTAAACAATTCTAACCCGGAGGTATAGTCTTTACCCTAATCATAAAGGATCCTCCTCTAATTCACTTCAGATGCTGAAAGTCATCTAAAAAGGTCATCCAGACTTAGCAGGCTCCCCAGATAGCCCTAGTACTACATGAAATCCGTAGCACAGAGTTCTCAAAAAGAAACTCATGTCTGAACCTTGTTTTCATATTCCCGCACCAGACCGAAATGGATGGGAAAGAATATGAATCTACTCTAATCCTATGTCTGTCACTCAGGCCTTTATGTTGGACCTTTCTCACTAGAATACCCCTCCCATCAAAGCAAACCAGAAATCCAGCACATGATATGATAATAATAAATGAAATGCATAAAACAGTAAATGAAAGCGATAAAGTAAATGCAGTAAATAAAGCTGTACAGAAAGCAATAAATAAAGCAAAAACAAAAATCACATATAGCACATAACACCCCCATAAACATAAAAAAACAAGCACTAGGAAAAACCCACAAAAGAACCAGAAGCCTAGGTTGTAGAGATAATCCCCAGCAGAGTCGCCAAGCTGTCGCTCCCAAAGATTTACAATCCCCGGTGCAAATGTGTAAACACCCCAAATTTTCCCTCACTCATTTCACCATGGCTTGTGATTCTTTTCATTTGCATAAGTTCAATCATATCATCTCATATTACATTTTTTGCTTCACTGCATTGGTTCTAAGTCATCTGCATCTAGGGTTTGTGATCTGAGCAATCCCTGAGCTATCTGAGCCACTCCAAGAGTCTCCAATCATCTCAAGAGGGTCCATGTATGTTCAAGCATCATATTATATCCTCCCAAGATCAAGAAAGTCAGAAATTCACAAGAACTGAGAAAGGCGTGGAAGCAGAGCCAAGCTTAACTGCACAGATGACCTAAAATTAGGGTATTGGTTTCAGAGGCCATAACTCCAAATATTTTGGTCATTCTTGTTTCTATTGGTCTCTATATGTTATGAGGATCATGCATACCAATTTTCATGAAGAAATTCAATGGGGAAGGCATCTGATCAATAGATGACTTCTTGAACAAGTCAGTGAAAAATCAGGGCATCTGAGGCCCCCAATCATCCAAGCAAAGGGTATTCTCCATCATTTTGGGTGTATATGATCTTTATTTGATCTTAGAAGTAGTTATAAGTTCACAAAATTGAAGAATTTCAAGTCATTTGCAAAGCTGCCATCTTGGGAAAGTGACTTGTAATGCAAACTTGCCATTTTGGGAAAGTTTTTCAACCTCCTCTTTTTTATTCAAAAATGCTTCAAATGAAAAATTCTTGGTCATGAAAGTTGTAGATTGGATCATTCCCTTTTCAAAAAGTACAAGAACTTGATCTAATTCCTCATAGAACTCAAGTTATGGCCTTGCAAAGTTGGGAAAAATCACAAAATTTCACTTAAGTACCAAAGAGGGAAACTTGCAAAAACTCTTACCAAGGAAATTTGTGACCTCTAATTGACTTCTAACCATTACACAAACATCATACATGACCTATAATTCAGAATTGCCCAAAGAATTCTCAAGTTTCATGCCTTGATCATCAAGCATTCAAAAAGGGGCCAAAACCTTCACAATTTGCAAAACCACCCACAAACTTCATCCCACTTGCTATCTTGCCTCAATATGAATTGCATGGACCTCCCTAAAGCCAGTTGCGTAGGACACCCCATTGTCCTTGGCCTGCCATGAGCCCATACCTCCAAAGACAACTTTGTTGACTTTATGCAAAATGAGCTATACCAATCACACTGCTCCACAACAACTCTCTGACCTATCAAGGATTGATATGTGGACCTCAAGCAACTCAACACACACAACAACATAACCTGAATCCTCCCACAACTCAGCATTCACCAAAACTTCCCTCTTTTCATTTTTCTTCGAAACACAGCATACAAGCCACAAACATCAAAACAAACTTCATAGAACAATTCACCATGATCCACTGATCATTTCCCAACCATCACCTTGCCTTGAAACCCTCCATATCAAAAACACGATTTCTCTCCCTCTTTGAACTGAACTGCATCAATCTCACAAACCAGCCATAAAAAATTCCATCCAAGCATTGCAAACTCCTCAGGAGGTTCATTAAAGGCATCTTGGGCCAAAGAAGCAGCCAAAAAGCTCCAGGGTTGAAAGCTTCACCTCAGGTAGCCATGCGAATTCATTTTTCCAGAAGTTGTATTTTAAGTTCTTAAATGATTAAGTGTGATCCCCTGAGCATGTAGAACTTTGAATCATTGAAAATAGTTGAGAATTGAGGATGTATGAAATTTCTGAAATTTCTGCAGTTTTTGTTCTTAGCTTCGATTCATGTTTTTGGTTGGAAATAAATGGGGTTTGAGGTTAGGGATGAGTTTAGAATGGAGAGAGGAAGCAATCTGGAGCTTTAGAGCTCCAGAAATGACCTAGGGAACGTTTTAGGAAATTCTCAGGTGAGGTGTGGCCGGAGAAGATGACCGGAGGTCATTTCCGGCCACCTGAAAGTGATTAAACTAATTAATTAGGGTTAGGGCATAATTTGAATATGGGCCGTTGGATCCTCCTTTCCCGCGTGTGTTATGAGGTTCAGATTGCACCATTAATTATTAATCTGGATTTAATATTTAATTAATTAGGATTAAGTGGATTTGAATTTGGGCCTTAGGATTGCGCGCGTAGTCAACAAGAATTTCCCCAGAATCAATGTGAACCATCAGATCATCCTACTTTTCCTTATTTCAATTTTTAATTCATTTTTTATCATTTTTCTTGCATCATTTATTAAAAATAGCTAGAAAATCCCAAAAAATATTTTCTTCTGCATTTTGCATTCAAATATTTTTCTTAACCCAAAAATAATTTTTATTTTATTTTTTGCATAAAATTTGTATTTTTAAAATATTTAAATGTTTATTTTAATTAATTAATGGAAATTAATTAATTAAAATACCATTTAAGTTTCTAAAAATCACCAAAAAATCACATTGCATCTTGACACATTTAGAGACATTATCAAACCATTCATACAAATTTCTTTTTGGTTCTTGATCCATTTTGAAATTTTCTTTAGATTTAGGGTTCTTAAAAATCAATATTTTGACCCTAACTTAGAAAAATCTTTTCTGCCTAACCATGAAGAGTTTGATAATGGTTCTTTTTGAATTGCATTCCACATGTAGTTTCTTTTCTGCCTAACCATGAAGAGTTTGATAATGGTTCTTTTTGATAATGGTTCTTTTCTGCCTAACCATGTAGTTTCTAGGATAAAATTGGCATGAATTTATCTTTCATTTTTGATTTGTTTTGCATTTTTCCTTGTGAGGTACCTTAAAACCCTAGCAAACTTAGAAAAATCATAACTTCCTTAGGGTTAAGAGTTAGGTCTCCTCCTTTGGGGTGTGATATCATATGGGGTTAGGGTTCCTTTGATTCCATTTTCAATTTTTTATCTTGTCATTTGCTTCTGATTTTGAATTTTGCATTGCATCTTGTACATAAACCCTAATTTTTGCCTTCATTTGCATTCATCCTTCATATGCTTGCATACATGAACTTACCATGACATTTTGTGCATCCAGATGACATATAAGACCTCTTAGGACATATTAGAATCATGTTTGATCATTGCATCATCCATTTTCCATGTTATGCATCCATTGCATTTCATAAGTTTTCATGAACTTTCATGCTTCCTTTCATGTCTCATTTGCATCTTCATTATTTGTATGATCATCCTCATCTTTTGACATGCTTTCATACCATCTCATAGCATCATTTGCATCATGATTATGCTTCTGACTTTGGTTTTCATCTTTGCATTTCATCTCATTTTCATTTCATTTCTTTTCTTGTTGTTAACTTTTCAGGTGGTAAGTGTTTGAGAAGTGAATTTGCCTTCACTTCTCATAATCTCTTCTCATCTCTTTTATGCATCCATTGCTGCATTTTTACTTGTGAATTAGAGTGAGCTTGCTCATTCATGTTCCCTCTTCACTTTCTTTCTTCAAGCAACTTATCTTCTTAAGTGAAGTAAGTTGTCTTGTTTCTTTCTGCTTCTCCTCCTTCCATCTTCCTTGTTCCTTGGTGGATTTTCCTTGAAGATCCTCTTGCAAGCCTCATAAACCCTAGGAACAACCAAGCCTGATCATAATTAGGGTTTGATTAGTCCCCCCATTAGTTTTACCTTTGTGTCATCTTTAGAGTCTTCTCTTCTCATCTCTTAATCAAGGACTAAACCTTCAAGGCTTTAAGGCTTTGTGATTAAGCTTATGCCTGGATCCTTCTATTAGGATGGAGTGTATAACTTTAATCCTAAGTGTTAAACCCTTAATGTGTTTAAATCCTTTAATCAATTCACCTAATAATCACTAAGACATCAGGCTTGTAACTTGGGCCTTGCATTAGGGTTCTAATTCTTCCTTAACTGGTTAAGAAGGACTAACCCTAGTGTTAATGGACAAGTCCCCCTCATGTTGTCTTACAAACCATGAAATCCATTTCTTAACCTTACCATTAACTAAAATCCACTTAATAAAGGCTTTGTTTTGTCATGAGATTAATCCCTAATCATGGATTAAGTTGAGGAGCCTTCCTCAGCTTAAATGTTCTCATCTATTATCCTTCTATTAGGAAGGTGTAATGAGTCCATTAAATCCTTGATTATGGCTTAAACTCATTACTTAACACTAAACAAAAACTCCAAAAACATCTAAATAAATACAAGTAGGTTAATGATCTTAATCTTACATCATGGTGATTAAGTGTGAGGTGCTTACTTCACACTTAAGGTATTCTCATTACCCCTAATCGGAGGGAGGATGTGATGAGTTTGCTAACCCTTGGTTTAGGCTTAAGCTCATTTTCTTATTGTCGCTCCCACCAAATGAGGCTAACTCAAATAGGGTACAGACGCGAACGGTCCATGAAGAGGAGAGAACACACAAGGGTGAACTGAAAAGAAAAGAGTCGCCAACCAGGCATTTTTATCCAGAAGGAAAGGTAATGCTGCATAAATCTAAGAAAAGATGGATAGGACGGTTGCGAACCAGAGAAACTGAGAAAGGGGGTTGGTTACAACCTGGGAAGGTATTAGCACCCAGATTGTCCGTCGTACTCGACGGGATCCACGCTTAAAAGATTGTGCTTAAAGGGGTAGTGTCAGTGCTATTTTGTGTATCAAAGCTGGAAAAGAATGCAAGTGTCAGTGTAAAAGAAATGTGAAGTGAAATGAAGGAGTGTCAGTATAAGGAAAGAGTGCAAAACTCAAGACTATGAGGCTTAAAGAATGATGCTGGAAGAGGGGGGAATATACAGATACTTTTGTTCGATAACAATTAAGTTATGCCTACGTATCCTCTCGTGCAATTAGGAAATCAGAACACCGTAGTTCGACTCAAAGAGACTGAAAGGTAAAATTGACTGATGAACTGCTTGCTTATCTACGCTCAAGTGTATGACCTGTCTGGCTCAGGTGCAAACTGTCTTGCATTAGACGGAAGAAGCGAGTTCTCGTTTGTGAGTGAATGAGGTGAGAAAAGAATCCCGGAGGAGACGATTATTGTTTGTTTTTTGTGTTTTCAATCTTTTATTGCTTTTTGAGTTTGTCATAAGTTAATGAGCTCAAGCCTAAACCAAGGGTTAGTAAACTCATCACATCCTCCCTCTGATTAGGGGTAATGAGGATACCTTAAGTACGAAGTAAACACCTCACACTTAATCACCATGATGTAGGATTAAGATCATTAACCTAATTGCATTTGTTTAGATGTTTTTGGAGTTTTTGTTTGGTGTTAAGTAATGAGTTTAAGCCATAATCAAGGATTTAATGGACCTATTACACCATCCTAATAGAAGGATAGTAGATGAGAACATTTAAGCTGAGAAAGGCTTCTCAACTTTATCCATGATTAGGGATTAACTTCATAACAAAACAAAACCTTTATTAGATGGATTTTAGTTAATGGTAAGATTAAGAAGTGAATTTTATGGTTTGTAAGACAACTTGAGGGGGACTTGTCCAATAACACTAGGGTTAGTCCTTCTTAACCAATTAAGGAAGAATTAGAACCCTAATGCAAGGCCCAAGTTACAAGCTTATTGTCTTAGTGATTATTAGATGGATTGATTAAAGGATTTAAACAAATTAAGGGTTTAACACTTAGGATTAAAGTTATACTCTCCATCCTAATAGAAGGATACAAGCATAACCCTAATCACAAAGCCTTAAAGCCTTAAGGATTTAGTCCTTGATTAAGAGATGAGAAGAGAAGACACAAATATGACACAAATGTAAAACTAATGGGGGAATAATCAAACCCTAATTGTGATCATGCTTGGGTATTCCTAAGGTTTATGAGGCTTGCAAAAGATCTTCAAGAGAAAAGCCACCAAGGAAGAAGCAGATGAATGGAGGAAAAGCAGAAGAAGCAAGACAACTTACTTCACTTAAGAAGATAAGTTGCTTGAAGAATGAAAGAGGAGAAGGAGCATGAATGAGCAAGCTCTTTCTAATACAACTACAAAATGCAGAAATGATGCATAAAAAGAGATGAGAAGAGACTATGAGAAGTGAAGGCAAATTCACTTCTCAAACACTTACCACCTGAAAAGTTAGCTAAGGAAATGAAATGAAAATGAGATGAAATGTAAAGATGAAAGCCAAAGTCAGAAACAAAATCATGATGCAAATGATGCTATTGGAAGATGCAAAAGCATACCAAGAGATGTGGATGATCATACAAGCAAGGAAGATGCAAATGAAACATGTAAGAACCCATGAAAGTGCATGAATGCATATGACATGAAATGAAAGCAAAAGTATGGCAAATGGATGATGCAATGATCAAACATGATTTCAATATGTCTGAAGATGTCTTGTATGTCATGTGGATGCACAAAATGTCATGGTAAGTTCATGTATGCAAGCATATGAGGAATGAATGCAAATGAAGATGCAAATTAGGGTTTATGCACAAGATACAAAGCAAAACTCAAAATCAGAAGCAAATGACAAGATAAAAAATTGAAAATGGGATCAAAGGTACCCTAAACCTATACAAGTTCACTGCCCAAAGGAGGAGACCTAACTCTTAACCCTAAGGAAGTTATGATTTTCCTAAGTTGGCTAGGTTTTTAAGATACCTTACAATAAAAAATGCAGATCAAATTGAAAATGAAAGATAAATTCAAACCAATTTTATCCTAGAAACTACATGACATAAGGAATGCAATGCAAAAAAAACCAACATCAAACTCTTCATGGTTAGGCAGAAAGGATTTTTCCAAGTTAGGGTAAAAACATTGACTTTTTAGAACCCTAAATCCAAAGAAAAATGTCAAAATAGGTCAAGAACCAAAAAGAAATTTGTGTGAAGGGTTTGATAATGTTTCTAAATGTTTTAAAAAGCTCTCTGAATTTTTTTGGAATTTTTAAATACCTAAATGTATTTTTAATTAATTAATTCTCATTAACTAATTAAAAATAATCATTTAAATGATTTAAAAATAATTTATAATGCATAAAATTAAAAATAAAAATATTTTTGGTTTCTGAAAATAAATAAAAGCTTGGATAAAAATTTCCAGAATTTTTTGATGTCATTTGCTATTTTTTAAAATTCGTTCAAATAAATAGAAAACAAATAAAATAATTATTAAATAAAATGAGAAAATGAGAAAGTCAGCCAATCCAAAGGCCCAGGTTCAAACTCAAGATGGATGGAATTGACTTCGCGCGCTATCCAAGGGCCAGAATTCAAACTACGCTAATTACACAATTAAGCCCTAATCTGAACCCTAATCACTTTCAGGTGACCGGAACAGTGTTCCGGTCATCTTCTCCGGCTATCCTCTCATGCTATCTCACTCTATACGCAACCCCAAGCCCTTAAACTCTCCAGAAATGATCGCCACCCCATTCTAAACAAGAATCAACCATCAAACAGAATTTATTTCACATGAACAGAGAGATTCGAAGCAAAATGGAAAATTTCTCAGAAATTTCAGAAGCTTCATACATGCTTAAAACAAAATCATTTCCAAAACCAAAAGGTGCAGTGTGATCAGTGAAGCATGGAGAACAATCTAAGAACTTAAGAAATCATTTCTGGAAAAAATGTTCTTAGTGATACCTGAACTGAAGCTTTCGAAAATGGCACTGGCTGGCTGCTTCTTTGCCTCAAATTAGCTCCAATGATCCTCCTGAAGAGTTTGTGATGCTTGGTTGGAGTTTATATGGTCTCTAAGTGAAGTTGGCAGAAGTTCAGTTCAAGCAATGTCAAAATCGTGTTTTTGATTCAGGGTGTTTTAGGGCAAAATGAAGGGTGGGAAATGATCAGTGATGATTATGGAGTTGGATGGTGGAAAATGTTTGGAGGTTTGATGGCTGAGCTATGAGTTTCGAAGGCTTTTGCATAAGAGGGAATTTTTGTGATTGCTGAGTTCTTGGAGGTTTCAGCTTGTGTTATGTTATGGAATGGCTTGCTTTTGGTACACATATCATGCTGTGACAGGTCAGAGGGTGGGTGGTGGCCTATGTTGATTGGTATGGGCAAGTTGCAAAAATGTCAACATGACTTGTACTTGAGGTATGGGCAAGAACACAGCTGGCCCTTGGGCATGTCCATGCGCAACTGAATTCATGGAGGTCCACAAATCCATTCTTGAGGTAATTCAGCAAGAGAGAAGAAAGTTATGGGGTGTTTTGCAATTATGTGATGTTTTGGCCCCTTTAGGAAATATTGATGTTCAAGGCATAAAACTTGGGATTTCTTTGTGCAATTCTGAATTATAGGTCATGTGTGATGTTTGTGCAATGCTTAGAAGTCAATTGGAAGTCACATTTGGCATTGGCAAGTGTTTTTGCAAACTTCCCTCTTTGGTGCATAAGTGAAATTTTGCGATTTTCCCAACTTTGCAAGGCCATAACTTGAGTTCTATAATGAATTAGATCAAGTTCTTGTACTTTTTGAAAAGGGAATGATCCAATCTACAACTTTCATGACCAAGAATTTTTCATTTGAAGCATTTTTGAATCAAAAAGAGGAGGTTGAAAAACATTCCCAAAATGGCAAGTTTGCATTACAAGTCACTTTCCCAAAATGGCAACTTTGCAAATGGCTTGAAATTCCTCAATTTTGTGAACTTCTAACCTCTTCTAAGATCAAATAAAGATCATAAACATCCAAAATGATGGAGAATACCCTTTGGTTGGATGATTGGGGGCCTCAGATGCCCTGATTTTGCACTGACTTGTTTAAGAAGTCATCTAATGATCAGATGCCTTCCCCATTGAATTTCTTCATGAAAATTGATGTGCATGATCCTTATATCATATAATGACCAATAGAAACAAGAATGACCAAAAAATTTGGAGTTATGGCCTCTGAAACCAAACCCCTAATTTTAGGTCATTTGTGCAGTTAAGCTTGGCTCTGCTTCCATACCTTCCTCAGTTCTTGTGATTTTCTGACTTCTTTGATCTTGGGAGAATATAATATGATGCTTGAACACACATGGACCCTCTTGAGATGATTGATGACCTTTGGAGTGGCTCAGATAGCCCAGGGATGGCTCATATCACAAACCCTAGATGCAGATGACTTTGAAACCATGCAGTGAAGCAAAAAATGTGATATGAGATGATATGGTTGAACTTATGATAATGAAAAGATAACAAGCCATGGTGAAATGAGTGAGGGCAAATTTGGGGTGTTTATAGCTGCCCCTATTCAAACATGAGTTAGCTGTGCAGGATGTAAGCGACGGCTTAACAGGCAAACAAGGTAACTTATGGTTGAATACCAAAGACAGTCCAAAATTTGCACTCACTGGGTAGGAAGAAGAAAAGGGATATAGATTGTAAAGGAAAATAAAGTATGATTATAAAGTGCAGGCGACGGAGGACGACCGTCGAGCAGAGGACGACTGCTGGGGATAAAGCAATGACGGGGACGACCGACATGCTGGGGAAATGGAGGTATCATGATGGGGACGGCCATCAAGAAAAGGAACAAAACTCTCTTGGGATTAAAGGTAAAGTAAATGATAGGGACGACCATTGAGTTCGAAGCATAAATGAAATAAATGATGAGGTACGGTCATCAAAGGTGAAGGACGATCACCTAGCAGGGGACGACTGCTCTGTTGGGGAGAAAGATGATGGACGGTCATCTAAGGTGAAGGACGATCACCTGGCAAGGTATGGTTGCCGAAAATATCACAACATAGGACGAATGCCGGATAGAAAAGGTCGACGATGGGGACGGCCATCAGATAAGCATGATGAAGGACGATCATCAAGAGGTGAAGGACGATCACCTAGCAGGGTACGGCTTCTATCGGGGTTTACCATGACATAGGACGGATGTCAGATAATAAGATCAACGATGGGGACGACCATCGGATAAGAGTGATGAAGGACGATCATCAGAAGGGTGAAGGACGATCACCGAGCAGGGGACGGCTTCTAAAATATCACGACATAGGACGAATGTCGGATAGAAATGGATTCCAATAATGGAGACTCTGTTGGGGAAATGATGAAGGACGATCATTGAAAAGGTGAAGGACGATCACCTGGCAGGGTACGGTTGCCGGAAGTATCATGACAGAGGACGAATGTCAGATAGAAAAGAAATTTTGCCAAGAATTTTCTGGGAACTCTTATGGGGAATAGTAGATACAGACGAGTGTCTACATTCAAGAAAGAAAATGTATAAGTGTCTTGACTCTGTGTATAGATTAAAGACGCGGACGAGCATCCTTAGGACCATGATATGGACGAGTATCGGTAGAAACAGACGCTGACGCATGTTCAGAGATGATGATACGGACGAGTATCAAGTGGTTAACAAAGAACACGGACAAATGTCGACTCTGAGGGGAAATAAGCATGCATACAAGATACGGACGAGTATCTGTGTGAATAAACATGAGTGAGACACAAACGAGTGTTCAACTCACTGGGGATAGGTCGATACGAACGAGTATCACAAAGGGAAGTGTACAAGTTATAAGAGATATTCCGAAGATCTGAGGGGATAGGATGACACGGAAGGGTGTCGGAAGAAGTGTATTATAAACAAGTGTTTAGGCAACTATGATGGGGATAGGTGACACGGACGGGTGCCAGGAGAGTGTGTTAATATGTTTTTGTGAGTGCAAAGGGGACGCTTTGGCTTTCTGCTGGGGATATGACACAGACGAGTGTTGAGGATTATTTGTAATGTAGAAGTGTCTGTTTGTAGGGGATGTTCTGACGACTTTCTGGGGAAAGATGACACAGACGGATGTCAAAAGGAGCATGTATCTGTATTTTTGGGAATGCAAAGGAAATGCTTTGATATTCTGCCGGGGAATTTGAGCGGTATCCTGTATGTTTTTGATGGTATGTCAGTATTCACAGGTGACTGATTCAAAACATGGCTTGTGATTATGCAATATTCTTGAGTTTTGTCGTAATGCTCCGTATTAAACGGAATGCTACGCTTTGGGGGAAATATGATGTAAATGCTATGATTATGCAAAGATACCGATCCGGGATACGGATCCCGTTGCTGTGAAGATCTCTGACTGATCTGCTTGGAAGGATATCCCAGCTAGGGATGAGATCACTGGTATATCTGATATATAGCTCTGCTTGGGGAAATAAGTCGCCGATAGACCTATCTTTGTAAGGAGGAGCCCAGCTGGGGATGTGGCAACTTTCGTCACTTTGTTGTGTAGGAAATTCAAACATTGCTCTTTTGGATAGAGGTTGAGACTCTGCGGGGAGATGGCTCTCTGTTTAACACTCGGCTGGGGAGGAATGATCATTGAATGATCTTCCTAGAGATGCCTACGAGGATCCTTATGAGGATGAGGAGACCTGACAATTCAGCTGGGGAGCAAGCATCTCTGGTGTTGTTTGGAAGATGTGTTGAGTAAGTAATGATTGGGGAGAAGCCTTCATACCCCGCGTTGTGTTTTGCATACCTGCAATCCTGTTATGACAAAAAAAACATACAAGTACCTCGAGGTGTCTCTTACCGGATTCCATCATAGGAATTTAGACACTCCCGGGAGTAAGTATATTTCCTGCAAGCACGTAGTTTCAGAAAGACGCATCGGTATTTATGCAATCATTATATTAAAGACATCGGACATTTTTGCAAATAAAGATAAAATGTACACGACAGCATGTGACTGAAAATCTGATTTTATTAATTTGTGTGCCCTGAATTGGCAAGTACAGTCAAAGAAACAAGTCCCCTGAAATGAGGAGATTGTTACAAATTGAGAAACAAAAAGGTGTTGGCAATGTTGATGACGCTTCAGTGTGCTTCCTTTTTGCTATGACTCGTATGACATTGACGTTCTTCTCATCTTGCTTTTGAAGAGGCTGATTCTGACTGATGCCTAAATCCTTCGAGGCTTGCCATGTTGTAAGTGATACAGACGAATTCAGAATGCAGTTGTTCGCTTATTCCCTGATTTTGCGTGGATCGCCCTTTCGGATTTTCAATCCACCGGGATACCCATTTTTGCCTGAACTATCCAATGTGGCTTTTCAACTCAACGGGTGTACATTTTTTTATTTATTTTCCCTTATTTTTGCCCGAGTCTTTTATTCTATTTTTGACTCGCCGGGATGCCCTATTTTTACCTGGACTCACATTCTGTTTTTATGTCCAGCGGGTCATTTTATGCGAAGTATTTTTTAACTGCATCTGAATTCACATGGGACTGGAAGTCTTCACCATCCATAGTACTGATCATCAGCGCTCCACCAGAGAAAACTTTCTTTACTATGAACGGACGATCATAATTCGGAGTCCACTTGCCCCTGTGGTCTGTATGAGGAGGAAGGAGTCTTTTCAGCACAAGGTCTCCTACTTGGTACTCTCGAAGCCTGACTTTCTGATCGAAGGCTTCCTTTAATCTTTTCTGGTATAGCTGCCCATGACAAATTGCAGCCAATCTCTTCTCTTCAATCAGACTCAGTTGTTCGTATCGGGATCAGACCCAATCTGCTTCATTCAGTTTGACATCCATTAGTACCCGCAAGGAGGGTAATTCAACTTCAACAGGTAGGACTGCCTCCATACCATACACAAGCTGATACAGTGTTGCCCCAGTGGATAATCTGATTGACGTACGGTACCCATGCAAGGAAAATGGTAGCATTTCATGCCAGTCTTTGTAAGTAACCACCATCTTCTGCACAATCTTCTTGATATTCTTGTTAGCTTCCTCTACAGCGCCATTCATCTTTGGCCTGTAAGGGGAAGAATTGTGGTGTTGGATCTTGAAGTCCCGGCATAGTTCTGTCATCATTTTATTGTTCAAGTTGGAACCATTATCAGTAATGATTCGCTCGGGCACTCCATACCAACAGATGATGTCTCTTTTCAAGAATCGGGCTACCACTTGCCTGGTAACGTTTGCATACGAGGCTGCTTCAACCCACTTGGTAAAATAGTCAATGGCTACCAGGATGAATCTGTGGCCATTTGAAGCAGTCGGTTCAATCTTGCCAATCATATCAATGCCCCACATGGAAAAGGGCCAAGGTGAAGACATCACGTTCAGAGGATTTGGAGGCACATGCACTTTATCTGCATAAATCTGGCATTTATGACATTTCCTGGCATAAGCACAACAGTCTGCATCCATTGTGATCCAGTAGTAGCCTGATCTTAGCAACTTTTTAGCCATAGCATGTCCTCCAGCATGGGTACCAAAAGATCCTTCGTGCACCTCGTGTATTAACAAGTCTGCCTCTGCTTTATCAACACATCTGAGGAGTACCATATCAAAGTTTCTCTTGTACAAGGAACCATCAGCATTCAAGAAGAAACTACCAGCCAGCCTTCTTAATGTCTTCTTATCATTTGATGATGCCCCACGGGGGTATGTTTGATCCTCCAAGAAGCATTTGATGTCATGGAACCAAGGCTTATCATCTTTAGCAAGGTCTGCAGAGAATACGTATGATGGTCTATCAAGTCTGGATACTGAAATCCGAGGCACAAAATTGGCAGCTTGAACTTTGATCATGGATGAAATGGTAGCCAGGGCATCTGAAAACTGATTTTCATCTCGAGGGATATACTCAAGCTTGACTGTAGTGAAAAAAGTAAGCAACCTTCTTGTATAATCTCGGTAAGGTATTAGATTCTCCTAGTGAGTGTACCATTTGCCGTTGGTTTGATTAATTACCAGAGCTGAATCTCCAAATACCGTTAAAGTCTTGATCCTGAGGTCAATGGCTTCCTCAAGACCCATAATGCAAGCTTCGTATTCAGCTTCGTTGTTAGTGCAGTTAAAGGTGAGTTTTGCCGAGAAAGGCATGTGAACTCCCTTAGGTGTAATGAGTACTGCACCAACACCACGACCATTCATATTAACAGCCCCATCAAACATCATAGTCCATTCTTCTTCTGGGTCAGGCCCTTCAGTGTGAATAGGCTTTTCTTGATCTTTTGCTTTTATGAACATGATGTCTTCATCAGGGAAGTCAAATCTCATAGGCTGGTAATCATCAATGGGTTGCTCAGCAAGATAATCAGACAACACACTACCCTTGATGGCTTTTTGAGATGTGTATTGAATGTCATATTCTGTGAGGATCATTTGCCATCTTGCAACCCGTCTGGTAAGCGATGGCTTCTCAAATATGTACTTAACTGGGTCAATCTTTGAGATCAATAAGGTAGTGTGGGTCAACATATACTGCCTTAGTCGGCGAGCAGCCCACGCTAAAGCACAACAAGTTTTCTCGAGTAGTGAATAACGTTGTTCACAGTCGGTAAACTTTTTGCTTAGGTAGTATATTGCATACTCTTTTCGACCAGACTCGTCATGCTGGCCCAGCACACACCCCATTGACTCTTCTAATACTGTCAAGTACATTATTAGAGGTCTTCCTTCAACTAAAGGCATAAGGATTGGAGGCTCCTGTAAGTATTCCTTGATTTTGTCAAAAGCCTTTTGGCAGTCTTCGTTCCACCTGACCGTTTGTTCTTTTCTTAACAGCTTGAACAAAGGCTCACAGGTTGCGGTTAGATGAGATATGAACCGTGAAATGTAGTTCAACCTCCCTAAAAACCCACACACTTCTTTTTCAGTCTTTGGTGTAGGCATCTCTTGAATGGCTTTGACTTTGTCAGGGTCAACTTCAATCCCCTTCTCACTTACAATAAAACCCAGCAGCTTACCAGATTGCACCCCAAATGTACACTTGTTGGGGTTCAGCTTCAATTGGTACTTCCTCAGACGCTTGAATGGCTTCAACAGATTTATCAGGTGGTCTTCTTCTGTGAGGGACTTGGCAATCATGTCATCCACATAACATTCAATTTCTTTATAGATCATGTCATGGAATAATGTTACCATAGCCTGTTGATAAGTGGCACCAACATTCTTCAGTCCGAATGGCATTACTTTATAAGAGAAGGTGCCCCAGGGTGTGATGAAAGTTGTCTTCTCCATGTCTTCAGGTGACATTTTGATCTGATTATATCCTGAAAATCCGTCCATGAAGGAGAACACCGAGAACTAAGCCGTATTGTCGACCAATACATCGATGTGAGGTAATGGGAAGTCATCTTTCGGGCTGGCTCTGTTCAGATCCCGGTAATCCACACACATCCTTACATTGTCGTCCTTCTTAGGCAGTGGTACAATGTTAGCAACCCACGGCGGGTAACTAGTTACAGCAAGGAATCCGGCGTCCCACTGTTTTTGTACCTCCTCTTTTATCTTCATTGCCATATCTGGGTGAGTACGGCGCAACTTCTGTTTTACTGGCGGACAGTCTTCTTTCAAAGGCAGCTTGTGCATAACAATGTCGGTGTCCAACCCTAGCATATCCTGATAGGACCAAGCAAAAACATCTACATACTCCTGAAGCATATCAATAAGTTGTTCTTTCACTGAATTTTGCAGACAGGCCCCAATCTTAACTTCTTTTAGGTCTTCCTCCGTACCAAGATTAACCGTTTCAACCTCCTCCTGATGAGGAGTTATAACCTTCTCCTATTGTCTCAACAACCTGGCTAGCTATTCAGGTAGCTCATAATCTTCTTCAACCCCTTCATCGGCTTGATTAATCGGATTGTCAAAGTCATACGAAGTCATATCAGTGTCGTTGTCGGTGCAGTCTGGAGGGCACTCTCTGCAAGGGTTCAGATTTGTTCATTTTAGTGATCAGTTTTATCTTGTTTAGAAAAAAGTGAAAATGAAGTTATTATTTTGAAAAACATTGCCATTTTATTTTTGTACAAAAAATTAAAAATGAAAAACAGTGAGCGGAAAAAGAAAAAACTCATTTGCAAAAGATGTCCTGATATTCATTAATTGATCTTTGCACAAAATACAAGATGGCCCGATTACAAAATGAGCCCTGACAACTTGGGCAAGATGCAAGACTTGATGCATGCTTAAAGACAGGAAATAATAATTACTCTGCAGGAGTAACTCTTATAATTTCCTGGGAAGACCAGTTTGAGACTTGGTTCCCCGGGATCCTTGGACGTATCCAGTTTTCCAGGTTGCGCTCGTCTTCTGACTCATCTTCCAAACTGTTCACAGTATCCGGGGTGAGCATCCCCCCGTTTACAAACTTGGGCTCCTTTGCAGCCTCTGGTCGATCTTGTCGAGTTGGTTTGTAACCCAACCCGAATCGGTCTTCTTTCTTCTCAACTAGCAGCAGCTTGCCCCAGCCTTGAGCAGTACCCTCCTCAACAACCTTCCGGGCTTGTTGATATGAGGTGATGGAAGTCCCCAGTACAGCAGATGCTTCATTAATATTCAAGGCCTCAAACCCTTGACTCATGGTTTCGTGGATCTCCCCATCCATTTCAATGTATTTGAAAGTAGCCAGCTGGCTAACAAAGATATCCTCCTCCCCACAAATAGTAATGACTTGGCCTTCCCACTCGAATTTTAACTTCTGGTGAAGGGTTGACGTCACGGCGCCAGCGGCGTGGATCCATGGTCTACCCAATAGACAACTGTAGGCAGGCTGTATATCTATCACAAAGAAGGTCGTTTTGAAAACCAGTGGGCCAATCATTATAGGCAATTCTATCTCTCCCAGAACTGATCTCTTAGAACCGTCAAAGGCTCTTACTACCAAGTTGCTTGGGCGTAGTGCCAATCCATCATACTCCAGCTTCACAAGGGCTTTCTTGGGCAGGACATTGAGGGATGAACCTGTGTCTACCAGTACGTGAGAAAGAACTGCACCCTTACACTCCAAGGTAATGTGCAAAGCCTTGTTGTGATTGTGACCCTCCGTTGTCAGATCAGCGTTGGTAAATCCTAGTCCATGACTAGCGTTGACATTTCCAACCACAACCTCTAACTGATGGACAGTAATCTCCTCCGGCACATAAGCTGCATGCAGGACCTTTAATAGTGCGTTCCGATGAGCCTCAGAGCACATTAGCAATGATAGTATGGAGATTTTGGAGGGTGTTTGGTGAAGCTGGTCTACCACCTTGTAATCACTCTTCTTGATGATTCTCATGAATTCATCAACCTCTTGATCAAAGGGAGTCTTTAAAGTTTCTCCAGCAACTGGTTCTTCTTGCATCATGCTCTTCCCTTTTGCCTTAGCAGCAGCTTCTGCTTGAGCAATGGGTCTTGGTATTTGCGAGGCAAAGAGACGTCCGCTTCTAGTGAAGCCTCCGCCTCCCCCCACATTGTCTATCTGAGGTGAAGAAGTTGATGATTCTAAAGTGATTTTCTGCCCCTCGCAGTATAGATCTGAACCATAATGCCAAGGGATGACACTATTGCTTTCGTAAGGAACTGGCCCAAGCACTGTGATAGTGACTGGACTGATAGCAGCTGCAGAGGGGGCCACAATGGTGTGTGGATCATAATATATGGTAACTGGTGCTTTGACAGGAGTAGCATTTTGTTGTGAGTTACTGGAAGGAACATTTGCGGGATCGTAGTATATCGTAACCGTTGAGACGCTTTCATTAACTGTTGCAGGTGTTGTAGAAGGGGTTGAAGTTGCAGTAGGAACTGATGGAGTAATGGGTGTTGTCGTTGTAGAAGGAATTGTGACTGAACTTGTGCCCGTTGAAGTGATTGATTGAGTAATTGTTGGAGTTGTAGTAGAATCTGTTGGAACAATGGTTGCTGATGTTGTAGGAGCATCTGTGATTGTTGATGAAGGAATTGTTGGAGTTGTAGTTGCTGTTGTCGTAATCTGAAGGATACCATCCTTAATAAGACCATCTATGCCGTTTCTCAGTCTCTCACATCCATTAATAGCAATGTTGCAATATCCATAGCCGAGCTCACATCCGGGGAACACTTGGCATTCTAACAGCTGGGCTTTGATTTCAATCAAGGGTGTTCGGATTTGTGCAACACTGTTGATTAATGTGGATGGACTGCCCTCTTCAATAGCATTAATCCTGGGCCCATTGTGACTAGGCATTGGATTTCTTGTGACGTTCGGAGGAGGTGCAAAATTGAGAGCTTTTGAGTCCACCAAATCCTGGACTTTCATTTGTAAGGCCCTGCATTTTTTAGTATTATGCCCCGGTGCGTTTGAGTGGAATGCACACCTGGCATTTGCATCGTAGTTCTTTGGCATATTAAGAGGATCTGGAGGTGCCAATGTCCTTAACTCAACTAGGTTGAGCTTCAGGAGTTGTGGCAAGAGTGCAGCATACGACATTGGAATTGGGTCAACTACCCTGTTTGCTTGTGATGGCCTTTGTTGGAAAGGACGCTGCTGCTGGTTGTTATTACTGTTGTTGTAGGTTCTTTGTTGCGGAAAATGGGATTGTTGCTGATAGTGAGATTGTTGTTGATACTATGGATATTGTTGTTGAGGATATGATGGTTGCTGTGGAATTGGAGCTGGAATGGTAACAGCTGCTACTGACCGGTGAGCATATTGAGGCCTGCCCCTACTTGTATGAATGAAATTAGTTTCACCTGCCCTTCGGGGTCCTGCAAATGGTTTTCTTGGATTGCTGGAAGAACTAGCACCACTGTCGGAGATCTTGCCCATCTTCAAGAGACTTTCAATTCTCTCACCAACTATGACTATGTCAGTAAAACTAGTAGAGGAGAAAGCAGCCAGCCTATCAATATAAGTCCCTTGCAATGTATTCATAAACATGTCATCCATTTCCCTCTCTGACATGGGTGGCTGGACAGCAGCAACAAGCTGTCTCCATCTTTAAGCATACTCCCGGAAGCTCTCTCTAGAAGATTGAGACATTCCCATTAGGAGGGTCCTATTGGGAGCCATGTCCAGGTTGTATTGATAATGACGGATGAAAGCCTCGGCCAAATCCTTCCAGCATCTTATGGTGGCTCTAGACAAATGTGAATACCATTCTCTTGAAGCTCCAGTCAAACTGTCCTCAAAGTAGAACATCCACAACTTTTCATCCATAGTATAAGCTTTGAGCCTTCCCAAGAAAGACTGCAGATGAGTGCGAGGACAAGAGGTACCATTGTACTTCTCAAAGCATGGGGGTTTGAATTTGTGGGGAATCCTCACCCCATCCACTAATCCCATAACCATCACATCGAAGCCCAAAGAATTCTGAGATTCCAAAGATCTTAACTTTTCAGCAAGCTCATCCAATCTCCTATCATATACCTCATCTCTAGCTCCTATGACAGTGAACTGTTCTTCCTAGGGATCCTCCTGTAAGATTCTGCCCCCAACAGTATTACCTTGAACGTTCCTCGGGATATTAACCTCTGGATCCAGATGAGGTTCATACACTGGTGGGTCAATACGAGGCTGGCCCCGTTCATTGTTGCTAGTTCCTCCTGTTCTAAGTTGAGGCTCCTCAAGATTTTGTCTTTCCACCAGCTCTCTTAACCTTTCTTGACTATGGGCTAAGCCAGTCATCACTGCCATAAACTGAGACATCTGATTTCTCATCTCCACTCTCTCATTGGCCATCTGGTGTCTGACCTCAGACAGGTCCTGCTGTACTTGTTCCATTTGAATGCCGGGAAGGTTGTTACGAGTTGGGTACCGGTGCGTGCGGTTGACAGGGAACACTCAGCGACGAGCAATGTTTCCTGAGATCACAACAAATTTAGAAACAAGAATAATAACAAAAACCTACAAAACAAAAACAAAGTTAGTATGCAATGCAGTATGCTTATTTGGTTTCCAAGGTATCCGGTTTGGTTCTTGGTTTTGACCTTTCTAGACCTCGAGGAAGATACTTGATGTTGTTGAGAGAAGACCCAAATGAAAACAAACTAAAATATATTACAAATGATGAAGCACACATAGTCTGTTTTACAATACATGCCCATGGAGGGTCAAAATACAACAAAAGGAAAAGTACATCAAATGGAAAGATCAACAAGTAAAGAAGAATCAGACATCCAATCCAAACTCATCTTCCCTGACCTCCTTCAGGAGTGCCTCAGTCACTGGACCAGCTGGGTGCTCTGTAATGGTCCTAATGAGGAGGTTCCTGGTAGCAATGGCAGTGGTCAGCTTCTTATGCTTGTCCTGGTCTCTTGATCTCTTCAATCCTGCTCTGAGCTTTAACTCTGAAATCTCCTTCTGGGCTGCCAATAAAGCTTCCTGCTGCTTCTTCTCATTGGCCTCTAGCTGTTCAATCTTGGCTTGAGTCTTCTGGTCTTCTTGTGTACGGGCTTCGGTGATCCTGAACCACCTAGCCTGACTTTCTTGCAGATAGTGCTCAGCCCTAGCTTTCTGAATTTTGGCCTCTTTACAGGCATTCTTCAATATCTGTTCCCCAGCCCTTGCTTTCCTTATGTAGTCCTCTGTCCTTTCAATTTTGGTCAGATGTTCAACCTTGAGCTTCTCCAATCTCTCAATGTCCAAACGACCATCACTCCTTTCCCAAAGAGTCCTTTTAGAGCCTCAGATAACTTATCATTCCTTTCTTTCAACTTCTCAAATTCTTCTAGGCTGACAGTTGCTGCAGGTTGTACTGTAGATGGCCCAGGTATGTCTTCCAAGGTGAAAGGCATTCTGGTAATCTGAGCTCTAGTATGGGACCAGTCATAGTACTGGCTGAAGCAATATTATTACATCTTCCAAGAATAACTACTCCTTTTGTCTGGATGTTGTCCCAAGCCCAGGCCGCTTGCCTGACAACAGTTGAATTAGGTTGAACTTCACAATACAAGGTCTCAGCTAAATCCTGTCCTCTGGGAGGGTGAACTAAGGCATAACCCAGTTGTCTCTTAAACAGTAAAGGATTGTAGTTGATGCAACCCTTTACTCCTATCAGAGGCACATTTGGGTACTGTCCACAGCTGGTGATAATGTCTTTGCCTTTGGTGCTCTGGGTGCACCATCTGATATCATCTGAAGTCAAAGCAATGAGCCTTTTGGCCCAATTCTTCTGTTGGTGTGGGTTCAAGAAGGCATTTGATTTAGGCAGGTGTCTGAGCAGCCAGGTGTAAAACAAAGGAGCACAACATCTTACCAACTTCCCCCTTTGTTTCTCATTTCTCTGATGGATGGAATAATAGAAATCTCCCAGCAATGTAGGTACTGGGTTCTTCAGGAGAAACAAATGGATGGCATTCCTGCTGACAAATTTGGGCTCATCTGCAAACAATATAGCCCCATATATGCTGAGGGCTAACAGTGCACAGACTGCCCTCCATTCTCCCAATGAAGCCTTCAAGATAGCCTGAGAAATCAAGAAGTCCAAGTGCAAACCGGGGATCCCCGCCTTGGTGGTCATACTTTGCTCAATCAGGGCAGGCTCCAAGTACAGTGCCCTTGCTATCTCTTCATTCTTGGGAGAAGTCATTTCTGGGTTGAAGGGGATTCCAACTTTGACAGGCACTCCAATCAATAAAGAGAACTCTCCCAGTAGAGGCCCTAACTGGAAGTCTCGAAAGGTGAAACATCTCAAAGGATGGTCATAGAACTGTAAGCATGTGTGGATCATGCTCCTCTGAGAGGGGTCAAGGTCCATAACCATATCCAGGATACCTCAATAGTGTTCTCTAAACAATGGGATGTGGTCAGGTGTGATAAGTGATTGGACCTGCCTGATACCAGTCAAAGATGGCTCAAAGAAGTGATAGGATATATTGCTCTTCCTGGGAGTAGCCATGAGTGCTGCTGAAGAAACTAAAGACAAGTGCTGAAGAAGATCAAGACTGATGCTGGAAGTAGACCTCTGGCAGATTGATGCTGGTGAGGACGGAAAGGACTAAAGCAGGTAGATGATGAAGACAGCTGAAGCAGAGGTCTATGCAGAAGAAGGGGTCAAAACTAAAACCAAGATAAGGAGGTGAATACCCTAAAAAGCAAATAAACAAATGTCAAATGATGCAATGATGAATATGCAAATGATATGCAAGGGTTTGTGATCTAGCTGGATCTGATTATCCGTCTTGATACAAGGTCTATATACATGTTCAGAGGTTTAGGATGAAGGCTCAGAAATCCAGTAACCAAGGTGGGGACTCAAATAAAGAGTCACATGTCCAGGGTTAATCACAAGAACTGTCCAAAGTGAAGTATCCTTACACAAATATAGTAACAGGGTATGATGTGGCCATGGGTTCCTGCAAACCTGTAAACAACCCAGCCCCCTCACAGGTAATGTTCTAGAACAAGGATCCTTAGACTTGAATCCGTTATGAAAAGTGTAAACACTTCTAACCCGGAGGTACAATGTTTACAATAACCATAAAAGATCCTCCTCTAATTCACCTCAGTTTCTGAAGGTCATAATAAGGGTCATCCAGACTTAGCAGGCTTCCCAGATAGCCCTAGCACTACAGGAAATCTGTAGCACAAAGTTCTCAAGAAGAAACCCACATCTGAACCGTGTTTCATATTCCCGCACCATACCGAGATGGAATGGGAAAGAACATGAACCACTCTAGCCTAGGTGTCACTCAGGTCCCAGGTATAAGACCTTAAACTCTCAATGGAACCCCACCCACCAAAAAAACAATCCAGATCCAACAATGACAGTATGACAGTATGCATAAGACTGTAAATGGAAGCAATAAATAAAGCTGTACATAAAGCAGTAAATAAAGCAAAATAAATAACACACATAGCACATAACACCCCAGTAAACACAAATCAAACAAGCGCTAGGAGGAACCCACAAAAAGAACCAGAAGCCCTGGTTGCAATATAAGGGTTCCCAAGCAGAGTCGCCAAGCTGTCGCTCCCACCAAATGAGGCTAACTCAAATAGGGTACAGACGCGAACGGTCGGCAAAAAGGAGAGAATACACAAGGGTGAACTGAAAATAAAAGAGTCGCCAGCCAGGCATTTTTATCCCGAAGGATAGGTAATGCTGCATAAACCTAAGAAAAGATGGATAAGACGGTTGCGAACCAGAGAAACTGAGAAAGGGGGTTGGTTACAACCTGGGAAGGGGTAGTGTCAGTGCTATTTTGTGTATCAAAGCTGGAAAAGAATGCAAGTGTCAGTGTAAAAGAAATGTGAAGTGAAATGAAGGAGTGTCAGTGTAAGGAAAGAGTGCAAAGCTAAAGACTATGAGGCTTAAAGAATGATGCTGGAAGAGGGGGGAATATACAGAGACTTTTGTTCGATAACAATTAAGTTATGCCTACGTATCCTCTCGTGCAATGAGGAAGTCAGAACACCGTAGTTCGACTCAAAGAGACTGAAAGGTAAAATTAACTGATGAACTGCTTGCTTATCTACGCTCAAGTGTATGACCTGTCTGGCTTAGGTGCAAACTGTCTTGCATTAGACAGAAGAAGCGAGTTCTCGTTTGTGAGTGAATGAGGTGAGAAAAGAATCCCGGAGGAGACGATTATTGTTTGTTTTTTGTGTTTTCAATCTTTTATTGCTTTTTGAGTTTGTCATAAGTTAATGAGCTCAAGCCTAAACCAAGGGTTAGTAAACTCATCACATCCTCCCTCTGATTAGGGGTAATGAGGATACCTTAAGTACGAAGTAAACACCTCACACTTAATCACCATGATGTAGGATTAAGATCATTAACCTACTTGCATTTGTTTAGATGTTTTTGGAGTTTTTGTTTGGTGTTAAGTAATGAGTTTAAGCCATAATCAAGGATTTAATGGACCCATTACACCATCCTAATAGAAGGATAATAGATAAGAACATTTAAGCTGAGAAAGGCTTCTCAACTTAATCCATGATTAGGGATTAACCTCATGACAAAACAAAACCTTTATTAGATGGATTTTAGTTAATGGTAAGATTAAGAAGTGAATTTTATGGTTTGTAAGACAACTTGAGGGGGACTTGTGCATTAACACTAGGGTTAGTCCTTCTTAACCAATTAAGGAAGAATTAGAACCCTAATGCAAGGCCCAAGTTACAAGCTTATTGTCTTAGTGATTATTTGATGGATTGATTAAAGGATTTAAACACATTAAGGGTTTAACACTTAGGATTAAAGTTATACTCTCCATCCTAATAGAAGGATACAGGCATAACCCTAATCACAAAGCCTTAAAGCCTTAAGGATTTAGTCCTTGATTAAGAGATGAGAAGAGAAGACACAAAGATGACACAAAGGTAAAACTGAAATTCTGGGATCAGGTACGTGATGTCGAATGAGATGTTTAAACACTTGAAGACTTAAGCAAAACTTAAAGTGCAGGTAAATTAAATAACACAGGAAATTGTTAACCCAGTTTAGTGTATCTCCACACTTACATCTGGGGGCTACTAAGCCTGGAAGGAAATCCATTATAAGTAATATTAATTCTGGACTTAAACCACTCAGTTTAATCCTTCACTTAATATCTACCCAAGGCAATTTCTACCTAAGACACAACTTAGATATGAGTACCAACTCACTCCCCCTCAATCACACAGTGATATGTTACAATGTTTAATAAAATTGAAGTCACACTTCAAACACAACAGCTTGATTTTACTTAACAGTTTCAATCAAGACACAATACACTTTTTGCTTAAAAGCTCATAAAGTGATACACAACTAAAACCTGCTATTAAACACAAACACTCTATTTAGTCTTCTTAATTTCGTACTCTATTCTGAGAGTTTTTGTTCCTTAAATAGATGCTTGGATTTTGGGCTTTCTGTAGATTATCCAGTCCTGATACACATGCTGTCATCACCTTGAATTAGGGTTTGTTACTTCCTTGATTCTAGGTGAGGTAGTTATTCTGTTATACTGAAATCAGATAACTAAGCTCCCTACAGATGCGCCTTGTATTGTTTATCCATTCACAATTAATTCTAGATAAATTCCCTGAATTTACTCAGTTCTGTTATGCATCATTTAAGTCTGGTAGCAGGTTTGAGATGTCACAACATCTGGTGTGACATCCTGATGTCTGAACTTAATTCATTAACTTATACAATGTCACAACATTTGGTGTGACATCCTGAACTAAGTTCATTAACTTATACTCTGTTTGATAATGTCACAACATCTGGTGTGACATCCTGAACTAAGTTCAACACTTCTTGTTGATCAAAAATTCTGCAAATTCTAAACATCTACAAACTCCCCCTTTGGCTAATTTTTGGCTAACACAATCTTCTGGTTTTATCAAAGTGCAACAGAGTTTTATTTATCAGAGTGCAGCAGTTCTTTTCTATTGAATCATGTGAGATTTTATAATAATTTACTCCCCCTCAAACCTGTATGTATTCTGACTTGTTCAACAAAATTTTCTATTAAAAAAAACTTAGTTCAGAAGCAGACATTAAACAGACAAACTGCATCAGACATTGTTGTTGATCAGCACACTTCTCTTCTCCCCTTGTTAGACAGAAATTGGGTCCAAATTTTACATAAGAAGAGAGAAAACAAAATATTCAAAATTACAAAACAAAAATACAATGTTGAAACAGGCAGTTCACTTTCCTCACACATTTTCACTCAGAGTCATCATATTCAGTATCCTCTTCCTCTTCAGATTCATCATCAGATTCATCATCAGATTTAGCAGCATTCTGAGCACCCTCTTCCATCTCCAGCCTTTGAATTACTTCCTCAAGCTTTTTCTTTCTGGCATCCAGCTCTTTGCAAGTGTTCTTGAGTTCTGCAATCAAAGCTGCTTTGGATATGGGAGTCTTTGCTTTTGAAGGTCCAACAGATGTCCCACTGGGAGCTTCAACATCAGCAGCATGATGGCTCAAGAATAATTTGTAGTGGAAGGCCAGTGGACTTTCTCTCTTGCTGACTGAATCCTTCTCAGTGAGGATGCCTGGATACTGGTTGAGGATGCCTGGATACTGGTTGAGGATGATTCCACAGAGCAGAGATGGAAAAGCAATGGGAAGCTTTATTGCTGATGTTCCTGCATGCTTCAGTGTTTGATCAAATATGTAAGCCCCAAAGTCCAAATTTGTTTGGGTGCCCACAGCATAAATGAATCTTCCCAATCCAGTAGCTATTGAAGAAGTATGGTTGGTAGGGACCCAGTTGACAGTACCAATTCTATACAGCATTGCATACTTCCTTGTTAGCAAGCTAATAGAAAGTTTGCCCTTGACTGGCCAAGTTTTGACCTGGTTTGCAGTGATGACCTTGCAAACTTGGTTGTCAGTCTTCCCCAGCTCATTAGGCCCATCAGATTCTCTCCCTAGGTAATGATTTATAACCCTAGGATAGAATTCCACACATCTCCCTCTTACATAAACCTTTCTGAATTCTTCTGACTTTCCATCAGCACAGTCTTCTTGCAGGTTGACAATGAACTCCTTGACCAGCAGCTCATAGCAGGGTGAAAATTTTGAAACTGTCTTGAATAAACCAGCAAAGGATATTAGGTCTATTACCTCAGTGCACTCCAGTGCATTGCTTCCCAGCTCTCTTTCCAGTGCCACCCTTCTTTGGTAGACATATTTCCATTTGTTCACACTTGACACATGATGGAATGACACATTGTCCAGAGGAGCTTCTGGAACAGCAGAGGTAGACCTTGAAGGTGCTGGTTTCTTTCTTGGTGGGGATGTTGGGACATCCTCTTCAACATCTGAATCAGGTGGAGTATCAGCTTTCCTCTTTTGGGTACTCACCTTGCTCCATTGTTTAGTAGGGCCAAAGGCAACTTTTGCTTTGTCCTTCTTTGGAGTAGGCTGTTTCTTTTCAGGAGTTGAATGTCCAGCAGGCTTCTTCTCCTTCCTAGCCCTAAGCCTTTTGGCTATGCTAGGGTTAACAGATGCAATGATATATGTGTCAGAGTCATCATCTATGGTTTCAACAGGAGGAGGTTGGGAAGCCTCCTTTTCAGCAGGTGGATCAACAGAAGCTTGGTCATCAGTGGCTTCATCATCATCAGTTGAGGCCTTGTTCTGGTCCTCAGATGCTTCAACATTTATTAGGACATCCTGTTGAGTAGGAGTGTCCTCTTCAGCCTGATTGATCTATTCCTCTTGTGGAGCAGGCATGCTGTTCAGGGGAACAGATATCCCATGCACCACTCTTTGTTCAGATAGAATTCTGTTCACAAGATGCTTGATGGATGCATCTACATAGTCAGAAGCTTTGGGGGTGGTGTTTGAAGCTGAAGGAATCCCTTTGCTTTTGCTGAACACGGGTTCCTTTGCTCTTCTCACATTTGGAGTTCTAGGTTTTTGAGCAAGAGGAACACTTCCTCTGATTTCATCTATGGGAGTAGTATCCATTCGTACCATAGAGATTGGGGTTGCATGCACTACATCTTCTTGGTTGAGATTTTCATCAGTGAGGTTAGGGTTTTGATGTTGAGACATTTTTCGAATGTGGTGGAAGAAGAGTTTAGGTTTGATTGATTTTGATGAGCTCAGAAAATCAGCTTTAGCATGCAAATGGTTTTGAGGAGATAGTAAGGAGATGAAGAGCTGAGAGCACGTTTGAGCTTTTATAAATTCCGTTACTGGTGGAATTCTAAAAAGTGGAATACACAGAGTTAGTGACCAGACTAATGCTGCCATCTGGTGATCATGCCACACGATGTCATAGGACATGTTGGCACTTCTCCATAACTGCTATATTTCACATAAGCAGATTCCCAATTTACCCCTTAGGTTTTCAAATTGGGTAGCATCCATAGCTTTAGTAAATATATCAGCCAATTGCAGATCTGTGGCTACATGCTCTAATGAGATCACCTTCTCTTCCACAAGATCTCTGATGAAATGATGCCTGATATCAATGTGCTTGGTCCTACTGTGTTGGATCATTCCCTTTTCAAAAAGTACAAGAAATTGACCTAATTCATTTTGGATCAAAAGTTATGGCTTGTCAAAGTTGGCCAAAATCACATAATTTGAAGTTTTCTACCAAAGAGGCATTTTGCAAAATGGTATGATCAAGTGCTCTAAAGGCCTCAAATGTGTGCAATTTCTTCACAACATGATCACATGACCTCTAAAATTCAGAATGGGCCAAAGAACTTTGCATTTTGATGCCTTGAAAATCAAGAATTTCCAAAGGGGCAAGCTTTGTGAAAATTGCAAAACACTACACAAACCTTGATCAACTTGCTGATTTCTCTCATTAACATTTCCATGGCTCTCCCTAAACTCAACTGAACCAAGACAAGCCAAAAAGCAAGTTGTACCATTGCCCATACCTCAAGTACAAGTCAAGTTGACATTTTGGCAACTTGCCCATACCAATCACAATAGGCCAGCACCCACTCTCTGACCTATCACACTTGTTTATACAAATCAAAAGCAAGCCAAAGCACATAACCATTCATGCTGAAACACACCCAAAGCCCTAGTTCCAAGTTTATGCTTCATTTGCAAAACTCTTCGAAACTCATCACACAGGCCTCAAACACACAAACAAACTTCACAAACAATCTCAACATGCCTCACTGATCACAAACCACCCATCACCATAGCCTGAAACTCACTGAAATCAAAATACGATTTCTGCCCCTCTTTGAACAGAACTTCAGCAATCTTTCAAACCAGCCATTTTAAACTCCAACCAAGTGTTGCAAGCTTCTCAGGAGGTCCATTAGAGGTGTTTTGGATCAAAGGGCCAGCCAGAAAGTTCCAGAAATCAAAGCTTCGATTCAGGTAGCCATGGAAATTCATTTTTCCAGAACCTTTATTTCTTGTTTCTAAAAGATAAAGCATGCTTCCCTGAGTTCACTGAACCTTTTACTTTTGAAAAAGATTGAGAAATGAGCTTGTATCGTGTTTCTGAAATTTTTGCAGTTTTTGATGTTTGATTCGTATCTTGATTTTGAGTAGAAATAAATGGGATTTGTTGCTGGATTATGTTTTGTTGTTGATCATTGATTGTTTCTGGAGCTTTTGGTGAGTTTTCATGGCGTTTTGAGGGATTCAGGGGAGGGGGTTGGCCGGAGAAGATGACCGGAACACTGTTCCGGTCATCTGAAAGTGATTAGGGTTAATTAATTAGGGTTTAGTCTTAATTACGTGAATTTGAATGTTGGCCGTCCAGATGCGCGCCAAGTCAATTCACGCGTATCCAAGTTTGAATGCTGGCCCTTTGATTTGCATACTTTCTCATTTTCAGTTCAAATTCAATTTTATTTTCATTTAATTTCATTTGTTTTCTACAATTTATTAAAAATAGTAAAACATCTTTAAAAATTCTGAAATTTTTTGTCAAAGGTTCAATTAATTTTCAGAAACCAAAAACATTTTTATTTTTATTTTTTGCATTAAAAATTATTTTTAAATCATTTAAAAGTTCATTTTTAATTAGTTAATGAGAATTAATTAATTAAAAATACTTTTAGGTATTTAAAAATCACAAAAAAATTCATGAAACATTTAAAATCATTTGGAAACATTGTCCAACTCTCAAAACAAATTTCTTTTTTGATCTTGATGCCTTTTGACAATTTTCAATGGAATTAATTTCATTTCAAGGCATTATTTTGATTCAAACTTCAAAAATTCACTTTTGTCTAACCTTTGAGAGTTGGACAATGATTCTTCTTGCATTGCATCTTGTATAGCATGTAGTTTATAGGATTAAATTGGCATGAATTGATCTTGCATTTCCTATTTGTTTGGCATTTTTCTTGACAAGGTACCTTAAAACCCTAGCAATCTTAGGAAATTCATAACTTCTAATAGGTTAAGATTTGGATCCTCTCCTTTGGGAAGTGAGTTTGTATAGGTTTAGGGTTCCTTTAAATGCATTTTCAATTTTTCATCATGATGTTTGCTTCTGGTTTTGAATTTTGTTTTGTGCATTGATCATAAACCCTAATTTGTGCCTTTCATTTGCATCCATCTTCCATTTGCTTGCATACCATGACTTGCCATGACATTTTGTGCATCCATTGGGTTCATAACACATCTTAGGACATGTTAGAATAATATGTGATCATTGCATCTTTCATTTGCCTTGTTGTATGTCATTTGCATTTCATAACTTTTCATGTATATCCATGGTTCAAAGCATGCTTCTCTTGCATCCATGTGTTTGTATGATCATCCCCATGCCTTGCCTCATATGTGCATCATCTCTTAGCATCATTAGCATCATACTCATGTTTCTGGTTTTGGTTTGCATCATCCCATTTCATCTCATTTTGCATTGCATTGCATTTCTTTCACTAACTTTTCAGGTGGTAAGTTGTTTTGAGAAGTGAATTTGCCTTCACTTCTCACAATCTCTTTTCATCTCTCTTATGCATCATTGCTGCATTTTACCTTGTGCTTGAGATTGAGCTTGCTCATTCTTTTTCATCTTACTTTCTTTCTTCAAGTGACTTGTCTTCTTGAGTGAAGCAAGTTACTTTGCTTTTCTTTGCTCCTTTCATCTGCTTCCTGGTGGTTTCTCTGAAGATTTCTCTTGTAAACCTCACAAACCTTAGGAGCAACCAAGCATGACAATAATTAGGGTTTTGATTAGTCCCCCATTTAGCTTTTGCCTTTGTGTCTCATTGAGTCTTCTCTTCTCATCTCATAATCAAGGACTAAACCCTAAAGGCTTTAAGGCTTTGTGATTAAGCTTATGCCTGCATCCTTCTATTAGGATGGAGTGTATAACTTTAATCCTAAGTGTTAAACCCTTAATGTGTTTAAATCCTTTAAATCAATCCACTTAATAATCATTAAGACATCAAGCTTGTAACTTGGGCCTTGCATTAGGGTTCTAATTCTTCCTTAATTGGTTAAGAAGGACTAACCCTAGTGTTAATGGACAAGTCCCCCTCAAGTTGTCTTACAAACCCTAAAAATCACTTCTTCATCTTATCATTAATTAAAATCCATTTAATAAAGGCTTTGTTTTGTCATGAAGTTAATCCCTAATCATGGATTAAGTTGAGGAGCTTTCCTCAGCTTAAACATTCTCATCTATCATCCTTCTATTAGGATGGTGTAATGAGTCTGTTTAATCCTTGATTATGGCTTAATCTCATTACTCAACACTAAACAAAAACAACAAAAAAAACATCTTAATAATCACAAGTAGGTTAATGATCTTAATCCTACACCATGGTGATTAAGTGTGAGAAGCTGACTTCACACTTAAGGTATTCTCATTACCCCTAATCAGAGGGAAGATGTGATGAGTTTACTAACCCATTGGTTTAGGCTTAAGCTCATTAGCTTATGACAAACTTTCAAAAGCAATAAAAGATTGAAAACACAAAAACAAACAATAATCGTCTCCTCCGGGATTCTTTTCTCATCATACTCATTCACAAACGAGAACTAGCTTCTCCCGTCTAATGCAAGACAGTTTGCACCTGAGCCAGATAGGTCATACACTTGAGCATAGACAAGTAAGCAGTTCACAAATCATTTTGTCTTTCAGTCTCTTTGGGTCGAACTACGGTGTTCTGACTTCCTCATTGCACGAGAGGATACGTAGGCATAACTTAACTGTTATTGAACAAAAGTTTCTGTACATTCCCCTTCTTCCAGCCTCATAGTCTTGAGCTTCATACTCTTGTTCCTACACTGACACTTCACTTGCATACACTACACTTCTTTTACACTGACACTTGAATTCTTTCCAGCTTTGATACACTGATTACACTGACACTACCCCTTTAAAACACAAATCTTTTAAGCATGGATCCCGTCGAGTACGACGGACAATCTGGGTGCTAATACCTTCCCAGGTTGTAACCAACCCCATTTCTCAGTCTCTCTGGTCTGCAACCGTCTTATCCATATCTTTCTAGGTCTATGCAGCATTACCTTTCCTTCGGGATAAAAATGCCTAGCTGGCGACTCTTTCTTTCTCTTGAGTTCACTCCTGTGTGTTCTCATCCCTCTTTCGCCGACCATTCGCATCTGTACCCCTTCTGGCCTGGTTGCCTTTTTGGTGGGAGCGACAGCTTGGCGACTCTGCTGGGGAAACTTATACTGTAACCAGGGCTTCTGGTTCTTTTTGTGGGTTCCTCCTAACGCTTGTTTGATTTGTGTTTACTGGGGTGTTATGTGCTAATTGTGTTTATATAGTTGCTTTTATTGCTTCATGTACAGTTAGTTATTGCTTTCTTTACAGCTTTATATCATCATACTGTCATACTGTTATCTGGCTGGATCTGGTTTTGTTGCTTTGATGGGTGGGGTTCTGCTGAGAGTTAAGATCCTATACCTGGGACCTGAGTGACACCTAGGCTAGAGTGGTTCATGTTCTTTCCCATTCCATTTCGGTCTGGTGTGGGAATATGAATCACGGTTCAGATATGGGTTTCTTCTTGAGAACTCTGTGCTACAGATCTCCTGTAGTGCTAGGGCTATCTGGGAAGCCTGCTAAGTCTGGATGACCTTTATTATGACCTTCAGAAACCTAGGTGAATTAGAGGAGGATCTTTTATGGTTATTGTAAACACTGTACCTCCGGGTTAGAAGTGTTTACACTTCTCATAACTGATCCAAGTCTGAGGATCCTTGTTTTAGAACACCACCTGTGAGGGGGTTGGGCTGTTTACAGGTTTGCAGGAACCATTGGCCACATCATACCCTGATACTTATTGTGTTTGAGAATGCTTCACTTTGGACAGTTCTTGTGATTTTAACCCTGGACATGTGACTCTTTATTTGAGTCCCCCACCTTGGTTACTGGACTTTTGAACCTCCATCTGGACTTCTTAGACATACATGGACTTATATCAAGGTAGTAATCAGATCCAACTTGATCACAAACCCTTGCATATCATTTGCATACATCATCATTGCATCATTTAACATTTGCTTATTTGTTTTTTCAGGGTATCCATATTACATTTTTGGCTTGGTTTTGACCCCTTCATCTGCATAGGCCCTTGTTCACTAGCTATCTGCTTCAACTATCTTCATCAGCTACCTGCTTCAGTCACCTGCATCACCAGTATCAGCCTATTAGTGGCTGATCTCCAGTGTTGGTCTCCATCATCAGCATCTGTCTCAGCTCTTCATCAGCAGACATGGCACCCAAGAAGAGCAACGTCTCATATCATTTCTTTGAGCCTGAGCTGACTGGCATCAGGAAGGTCCAGGCCCTTATTACTCCAGACCATATACCACTATTCAGAGAACATTATTGAGGCATCCTTGATGTGGTTATGGATTTGGACCCTTCTCAGAGGAGTTTGATTCACACTTGTCTACAGTTCTATGACCCTCCTTTGAGATGCTTCACCTTCCAGAATTTTCAGTTGGGACCCCTGTTGGAGGAGTATTCATCACTGATTGGAGTACCTGTCAGGGGTGGTGCCCCCTTCAACCCTGAGATGGCTTTTCCCAGTAATGAAGAAGTGGCAAAAGCACTGTATCTGGAACCTATTCTGATTGAGCAGAACATGACAACAAAGGCTGGAATCTCTGGTCTACACTTGGATTTCTTGACTTCTCAGGCTATCCTGAAGGCCTCCTTGGGAGAATGGAAGGCAGTCTGTGCATTGTTAGCCCTCAGTATATATGGGGTTATACTTTTTGCAGATGAGCCCAAGTTTATCAGCAAGAATGCCATTCATATTTTCATTCTAAGGAACCCAGTGCCCACCTTACTAGGAGATTTCTACTACTCTGTTCACCAAAGGAATGAAAAGCAAAGAGGAAGGCTGGTGAGATGCTGTGCTCCCCTGTTCCATACCTGGCTGCTCAAACACTTGCCCAAGACTGATGCATTCCTGAATCCTCACCAACAGAAGAATTGGGCTAGGAGACTTATTGCTTTGACCTCAGATGACATCAGGTGGTGCACCCAGAGCACCAAGGGCAGGGACATCATTACCAGTTATGGGCAGTTCCCCAATGTACCTCTGATAGGAGTGAAGGGTTGCATCAACTACAACCCTTTGCTTTTCAAAAGACAGTTGGGCTATGCTCTGGTTCACCCTCCTAAAGTACAGGACTTGACTGAAACCCTTTATTGTGAGATTAAGCCTAATCTAGCTATTGTCAGGCAAGCATCCTGGGCTTGGGACAACATCCAGACCAAGGGGATGGCCATTCTTGGGAGATGCAACAATGTGGCCTCAGCTCAGTATTATGAGTGGTCCCATGCAAGGGCTCAGCTTTCTGGGATGCCTTTCACCATTGAGGATGCACCTGGACCATCCACAGCACCACCCCCAGTCACTGTCAGCCTGGAAGAGTTTGAGAAACTAAAAGAGAGGAATGAGAATCTGTCTCAAGCCCTGAAGAGAACCCTCTGGGAGAGGAGTGATGGTCGTCTGGACATTGAAAGGTTGGAAAAGCTTAAGGTGGAGCATCTAGCCAGGATTGAGAAGTCAGAGGACTACATCAAGAAGTCAAGAGTTGGGGAGCAGATTTTGAAGAATGCCTGTAAAGAGGCCCAGTTCCAAAAGGCTAGGACTGATCTCTATCTGAAAGAAAGTCAAGCTAGGTGGGTCAGGATCACTGAAGCTCGCACTCAGGAAGATAAGAGAACTCAGGACAAGATTGAGCAGTTGGAGGCTAATGCAAAGGAGCAACAGGAAGCCCTGCTAGCAGCCCGGGAGGAGATCTCAGAATTAAAGCTTAGGGCTGGTGTGAAGAGGTCAAAGGACCAAAGCAGACACAAGAGGTTGACCGCTGCTATCACCACCAGGAACCTTCTTATCAGAAACCTCACAGAGCATCCGGCGGATCCTGTAACTAAAGCACTTTTGAAGGAGGTTAAGGAGGATGAGTTTGGTCTTGGTGTCTGACTTTTTGCTTGTTGTTGCTTTCATTTCATGTACTTTTCCTTTTTATGTTGTATTTTGACCCCTCAGGGACATGTATTGTAAAAAAACAAACTATGTATGATTCACCATTTGTAATATATTCATTAGTTTGTTTCATTTGAATCTCTTTCTCCCAAGCAACATCAAAGCATCCTCCTCAGGGGTCTGGGAAGGTCAAAACCAAATGCCAAGCCGGATACCTTGGAAACAAATAAGCATATTGCATTGCATACTAACTTTTGTTGTGTTTTGTAGGTTTTTGTTTTGTTTGTTACTAACTCTGTTGTGATTCAGAAACTATTGCTCAACGACGGGTGTTCCCTCTCAACCGTCCGCACAGATATCCCACTCGCAACAACCTTCCGGGTATACAGATGGACCAAGTACAACAGGACCTTACAGAGGTCAGGACTCAAATGGCCAATGAGAGGTTGGAAATGAGAAACCAGATGACCCAGTTCATGGAGGTGATGAATGGCTTGGCTCAAAGTCAAGAGAGATTAAGGGCATTGGTAGAGAGGCAGACCCAAGAGGAACCCCATTTAGGGACTGGAGGAACGAGCAACAATGAGAGGGTTCAGCCTCATGTTAATCCACCTGTGTATGGGCCCCACCTTCATCCAGAGATCAACATCCCTGCTAATGTACAAGGGAATGCTACTACAGGCAGAGTATTACAAGAAGACCCCCAAGAGGATCAATTCACTGTAATGGGAGCTGGGGATGAAGCCTATGACAGAAGGCTAGATGAAATTGCTGAGAAATTGAGATCTCTGGAGTCTCAAAATTCCCTGGGCTTTGATGTCATGGACATGGGTTTAGTGGATGGGGTGAGGATTCCCCACAAGTTTAAACCCCCGTGCTTCGAGAAGTACAGCGGAACTTCCTGTCCACGAACCCACTTACAATCCTTTCTGGGGATACTGAAGGCATACACCATGGATGAAAAACTGTGGATGTTTTATTTCGAAGACAGTTTAACTGGAGCCTCAAAGGAATGGTACTCTCACTTGACCAGAGCAACCATCAGATGCTGGAAGGACCTGGCTGAGGCCTTCATCAGACAGTACCAGTACAACTTGGACATGGCTCCTAACAGGACCCTCCTGATGGGAATGTCTCAATCATCCAGGGAAAGCTTCTGGGAGTACGCCCAGAGGTGGAGACAGCTTGCTGCTGCTGTCCAGCCACCCATGTCGGAAAGAGAAATGGCCGACATGTTTATGAACACCCTCCAAGGGACATATATTGACAAGCTAGCTGCCTTTTCTTCCACCAGCTTCGCTGACGTGGTCATAGCTGGAGAAAGGATTGAAAGCCTATTAAAGATGGGCAAGATTTCTGACAATGGTGCGAGCTCGTCCAGTAACCCCAGAAAACCTTTTGTGGGACCTAGAAGAACAGGTGAGACTAATGCTATTCATGCCAATAGGGGCAGACCTCAGTATGTTCATAGGTCAGTGACAGCTGTCACTATTCCAGCTCCAATTCCTCAGCAACCAGCATACCAACCGGAGCAACAACAAGTTCAATATCCGCCTCAGAGAAACTATAACAACAACAACAACAATCAACAAAGACCTTTTCAGCAGAGACCATCTCAGGCCAATAGGGTGATTGATCCAATCCCTATGCTTTATGCCGCTTTATTGCCACAGCTCCTGAAGTTCAACTTGGTTGAGTTAAGGACATTGGCGCCACCAGATCCCTCCAGTCTGCCAAGAAATTATGACGCCAACGCCAGATGTGCTTTTCACTCCAATGCACCTGGCCACAGTACAGAGAAATGCAGGGCTTTACAAATGAAGGTACAAGACTTGGTAGATTCAAAAGCTCTAAATTTCGCACCCCGCCAAATGTCAACAAAAATCCCATGCCCAACCATGGAGGACCAAGAATTAATGCTATTGAGGAAGATAAGCCGTCTTTCTTAATAACTAGTGTTGGGCGGATTCGGACACCCCTGGTAGAGATTAAAGCTCAGCTCCTAGAATGCCAGATGTTCCCCGGGTGTGAGCTCGGTTGTGGTTATTGTAACATTTCGGTAAACGAGTGTGATAACTTGAGAAGCGGCATAGATGGTCTTATCCAGAGTGGCTTACTTCAAATCACAACATCAACACCTTCAAACCCATCAATCTCTTTGACAACGATTCCCGAGTCTCCTACAACTGCAACAACAATCATTCCAAACAATTCTTTAATTTCATCAACAAATGCTTCATCTATCACTACAACAAACCAGATATCAACAAACATTCCTTCTACAACATCAACACCCCTTTATTCAGAATCTTCTACAACGCCAACAGATATTTCAGCAGTCACCATTTATTATGATCTGTCATATGTTCCTCCTAACAACAATTTTCAACAACAAACAGTGGCATCTCCTGCCAGGTCACCAGTTACCATCTACTACGATCCGCACACTATTTCAACACCCTCCTCTGCTGCAGTCAGCCCGGTTACCATCACGGTACCTGGGCCAGTTCCATACGAAAGCAGTAATGCCATCCCTTGGCATTATGGCTCTGACCTTTACTGCAATGGGGAGAAAATCACTCTTGACTCTTCAACCTCTTCTCCACAGATTGATAATGTCGGGGGAGGTGGAGGCTTCACCAGAAGCGGACGCCTTTTTGCCTCGCAAGCACAAAGACCTAATGCTGAAGCAGAAGCTGCTGCCAAAGCAAAGGGAAAGAGTGTAATATCTGAAGAACCTATTCTCAAGGAAAGTCAGAAGACATCTTTTAAACAAGATGTAGACGAGTTTATGAGAATTATCAAGAGGAGTGATTACAAGGTGGTGGATCAGCTTCACCAAACTCCCTCAAAAATCTCCATTTTATCCCTGCTGATGTGTTCCGAAGCTCACCGGAATGCATTACTAAAAGTCTTGCACGCAGCATATGTGCCAGAGGAGATCACCGTTAATCAGCTGGAGACCGTGGTAGCAAATGTCAATACCAGCCATGGATTGGTTTTTACCAATGCTGATCTAACAACTGAGGGATGTAACCACAACAAGGCTTTACACATCACCCTAGAATGCAAGGGTGCTGTTCTATCACATGTATTGGTAGACACTGGGTCTTCACTCAATGTTTTACCAAAGAAAGCCTTGGTGAAGCTGGAGTATGATGGCTTGGCATTGCGTCCAAGTAATTTGGTAGTGAGAGCATTTGATGGCTCTAAGAGATCAGTGCTAGGAGATATTGATCTGCCTATGATGATTGGCCCACAGACTTTTAAAATTACCTTCTACGTGATGGACATTCAGCCGGCCTACAGCTGTTTGTTGGGTAGACCTTGGATCCATGCCGCTGGCGCAGTTACGTCTACCCTTCACCAGAAGCTGAAATTCGAGTGGGAGGGCCAGATCATCACCATTTGTGGTGAAGAAGATATTTTTGTTAGCCATCTGGCTACGTACAAATATATTGAGATGGATGGAGAGATCCACGAAACCATGAGCCAGGGGTTTGAGGCCCTAAACATTAATGAAGCATCTGCTGTACTTGGAACCTCCATGACATCTTATCAGCAAGCCAGGAAGGTTGTTGAAGAGGGTACTGCCCAAGGCTGGGGCAAGTTGCTGCCCGTGGAGAAGAAAGAGGACAGATTTGGGTTGGGTTACAAACCAACTCAACAAGATCAATCAGAGGCTGCTAAGAAGCCCAGTTTTGTTAGTGGGGGGATGCTCACCCCGGATGCAGTAAACAACTTAGAAGATGAGTCGGAAGATGAGCGCAACCTGGAGAGCTGGATACGTCCAAGGATCCCGGGGAGCCATATCTCAAACTGGTCTTCCCAGGAAATTATAAGGGTTACTCCTGCAGAGTAATTATTATTTCCTGTATTTTTAAGCATGCATCAAGTCTTGCATCTTGCCCAAGATGACAAGACTCATTTTGTAATCGGGCCATCTTGTAATTTTGTGCAAATAGATCAATCAATGAATATCGGACGTCTTTTGCAAATGAGTCTTTTTCTTTTCTGCTCACTGTTTTTCATTTTTCTTTTTGTACAAAAATAAAATGGCAATGTTTTCCAAAATGATAAACTTCATTTCACTTTTTTCTAAATAAAGATTAAAATCAATCACTAAAATGAACAATCTAAACCCTTGCAGAGAGTGCCTTCCAGACTGCACCGACAACAACACAGCTATGACTTCGTATGACTTTGACAATCCAATCAATCAAGCTGATGAGGGGGTTGAAGAAGATTATGAGCTTCCTGAAGAGCTAGCCAGGTTGTTAAGGCAAGAGGAGAAGGTTATCACTCCTCATCTGGAGGAGATTGAAACTGTTAATCTTGGTACGGAAGAAGATGTGAAAGAGGTTAAGATCGGGGCCTGCCTACAAGGTTCAGTAAAAGAGCAACTGATTGATATGCTTCGGGATTATGTGGATGTGTTTGCTTGGTCTTATCAGGACATGCCAGGGTTGGACACCGATATTGTCATGCACAGGCTGCCTTTGAGAGAAGACTGCCCGCCAGTAAAACAGAAGTTGCGCCGTACTCGCCCAGATATGGCAATGAAGATAAAAGAAGAGGTACAAAAGCAGTGGGACGCCGGTTTCCTTGCTGTGACTAGTTACCCGCCGTGGGTCACTAATATTGTACCTGTGCCTAAGAAGGATGGCAAAGTGAGGATGTGTGTTGACTACCGGGATCTGAACAGAGCCAACCCGAAAGATGATTTCCCATTACCTCACATTGATGTATTGGTGGATAACACAGCTCAGTTCTCGGTATTCTCCTTCATGGATGGATTTTCAGGATACAATCAGATCAAGATGTCATCTGAAGACATGGAGAAGACAACTTTCATCACACCCTGGGGCACGTTCTGTTATAAGGTGATGCCATTCGGACTGAAGAATGCTGGTGCAACCTATCAACGGGCTATGGTGACGTTATTCCACGACATGATCCATAAAGAAATTGAATGTTATGTGGATGACATGATTGCCAAGTCCCTCACAGAAGAAGACCACTTGGTAAATCTGTTGAAACTATTCAAGCGTCTGAGGAAGTACCAATTGAAACTGAACCCCAACAAGTGCACATTCGGGGTACGATCTGGTAAGCTGCTGGGATTTATTGTAAGCGAGAAAGGGATTGAAGTTGACCCTGATAAAGTCAAAGCCATTCAAGAAATGCCTACACCAAAGTCTGAAAAAGAAGTCTGGGGGTTTCTAGGTAGATTGAACTACATTTCAAGGTTCATATCTCACCTTACAGCGACCTGTGAACCTTTGTTCAAGCTATTGAGAAAAGAGCAAACGGTCAGGTGGAACGAAGACTGCCAGAGGGCTTTTGACAAAATTAAGGAATACTTACAGGAGCCTCCAATCCTGATGCCTCCAGTCGAAGGAAGACCTCTAATAATGTACTTGACAGTATTAGAAGAGTCAATGGGGTGTGTGCTGGGCCAGCATGACGAGTCTGGTCGAAAAGAGTACGCAATTTACTACCTAAGCAAAAAGTTTACCGACTGTGAACAACGTTATTCACTGCTCGAGAAAACTTGCTGTGCTTTAGCGTGGGCTGCTCGCCGACTGAGACAGTATATGTTAACCCACACTACTTTATTGATATCAAAGATGGACCCAGTTAAGTACATTTTTGAGAAGCCAGCACTTACCGGACGGGTTGCAAGATGGCAGATGATCCTCACAGAATATGACATCCAGTACACATCTCAGAAAGCCATCAAGGGCAGTGTGTTGTCTGATTATCTTGCTGAGCAACCTATTGATGATTACCAGCCTATGAGATTTGACTTCCCTGATGAAGACATCATGTTCATAAAAGCAAAAGATCATGAAGAGCCTATTCACACTGAAGGGCCTGACCCGGAAGAAGAATGGACTATGATGTTTGATGGGGCTTTTAATATGAATGGTCGTGGTGTTGGTGCAGTACTCATTACACCTAAGGGAGTTCACATGCCTTTCTCGGCAAAACTCACCTTCAACTGCACTAACAACGAAGCTGAATACGAAGCTTGTATTATGGGTCTTGAGGAAGCCATTGACCTCAGGATCAAGACTTTGACTGTGTTCGGAGATTCAGCTCTGGTAGTTAACCAAACCAACGGCAAATGGTACACCCACCAGGATCATCTGATACCTTACAGGGATTATAGAAGGAGGTTATTGACTTTCTTCACAACGGTCAAGCTTGAGTATATCCCTCGGGACGAGAACCAGTTTGCAGATGCCCTGGCTACCATTTCATCAATGATCAAAGTTCAAGCTGCCAACTTTGTGCCTCGGATTTCAGTGTCCAGACTTGATAGACCAGCATATGTGTTCTCAGCAGATGTCATCAAAGATGATAAGCCTTGGTTCCACGACATCAAATGCTTCTTGGAGGATCAAACATACCCATCTGGGGCATCTTCCAATGATAAGAAGACTTTAAGAAGGCTAGCTGGTAGTTTCTTCCTGAATACTGACGGTTCCCTGTACAAGAGAAACTTTGATATGGTACTCCTCAGATGCGTTGACAGAGCGGAAGCAGACTTGTTGATGCACGAGGTGCACGAAGGATCCTTTGGTACCCATGCAGGAGGGCATGCCATGGCTAAAAAGTTGTTAAGATCAGGCTATTACTGGATCACAATGGATGCCGACTGTTGTGCCTATGCCAGAAAATGCCATAAATGCCAGATCTATGCGGATAAAGTGCATGTACCTCCCAACCCTCTGAATGTGATGTCTTCTCCCTGGCCCTTTGCCATGTGGGGCATTGACATGATTGGCAAGATTGATCCAACTGCTTCGAATGGCCACAAATTCATCTTGGTTGCCATTGACTATTTTACCAAGTGGGTTGAAGCAGCTTCCTATGCAAACGTTACAAGGCAGGTGGTAGCCCGATTTCTAAAGAGAGATATCATCTGTCGATACGGAGTTCCCGAGCGAATCATTACTGATAATGGTTCCAACTTAAACAACAAAATGATGGCAGAACTATGCCGGGACTTCAAGATCCAACACCACAATTCTTCTCCGTTCAGGCCAAAGATGAATGGCGTTGTTGAGGCAACTAATAAGAATATCAAGAAGATTGTGCAGAAGATGGTAGTCACCTATAAGGACTGGCATGAAATGCTACCATTTGCCTTGCATGGGTACCGCATGTCAATCAGAACATCCACTGGGGCAACACCGTATCAGCTTGTGTATGGTATGGAAGCAGTCCTACCTGTTGAAGTTGAATTACCCTCCCTGCGGGTACTGATGGATGTTAAGCTGAACGAGGCAGAATGGGTCCGATCCCGATACGAACAACTGAGTCTGATTGAAGAGAAAAGATTGGCTGCAATCTGTCATGGGCAGTTGTATCAGAAAAGAATGAAGAAAGCCTTCGATCAGAAAGTCAGGCTCCGAGAATACCAAGTAGGAGATCTTGTGCTGAAAAGACTCCTCCCTCCTCATACAGACCACAGGGGCAAATGGACTCCGAACTATGAAGGACCATTCGTAGTAAAGAAAGTATTCTCGGGTGGAGCACTTATGCTCAGCACTATGGATGGTAAAGACTTCCCGTCCCCTGTGAATTCAGATGCAGTTAAAAAATACTTCGCATAAAAATGACCCGCTGGACATAAAAACAGAATGTGAGTCCAGGCAAAAAAGGGGCATCCCGGCGAGTCAAAAACAGAATAAAAGACTCGGGCAAAAATAAGGGAAAATAAACAAAAAGATGTACACCCGCTGAGTTGAAAAGCCGCATTGGACAACTCAGGCAAAAATGGGTATCCCGATGGATTGAAAACCCGAAAGGGCGATCCATGCAAAATAAGGGAATAAGCGAACAACTGCATTCTGAATTCGTCTGCATCACTTACAACTTGGTAAGCTTCGAAAGGATCAAGCCTCTTTCAGAATCAACCTTCTTCAGAAAGCAAGACGAGAAGAACGTCAAATGTCATACGAGTCATAGCAAAAGGGAAGCTCCTTGAAGCGTCATCAACATTGCCAATATTTTGTTTCTCAATTTGTAACAATCTCCTCATTCTGGGGGATATGTTTCTCTGACTGTATCTTGCCAATTTAGGGCATATGAATTAATAAAATCAGATTTCCAGTCATGTCTCGTCTCGTACATTTTATTTTCATTTGCAAAAATGTCCGATGTCTTTAAGATACTGATTGCATAAATACAGATGTTTCTCTTCAAAAGAATACGTGCTTGCAGGAAATATATTTACTCCCGGGAGTATCTGAACTCTTACGACGGAATCCGGTAAGGGATACCTCGGGATTACTTGTGCGTTTCTCTGTCTTTGCAGGATTGCAGGTGTTCAAAACGCAACATGGGGCATGTAAACTTCTCCCCAGCCAGTCGGCAAATCATTATCTGCTCAGTTCACCTCCCTAATTAGCACCGGAGGTGGTCTCTCCCCAACTGAGTTGTCAAGTATCATCCTCAGCAGAACCCTTACAGGAATCTCCAGGAAGACCTTCTCATGGTCTTTCTTCTCCCCCAGCCGAGTTGCCATTTTACTATTCCTCCACAGCCAAGTGCAAAGGCCAGGGAACCATCTCCCCATAGAGCTTCAGCCTCTACCCGGAAGAGCAACGCGTGAAGGAATCACAACAGAGTGAAGAAGGCTTCTACAAACCCCAGCTGGGTTCTTCATTTGCTGGAATAGGTCTATCATTAACCTATTTCCCCAAGCAGAATCATATACGTTGGATCTACCAATGATCTCATCCCCAGCTGGGATGTCCACTTCATGCAGATCAACCAGGGATCTTTGCAGCAACGGGACCCGAATCCCGGATCGTTATCTTTTGCATAAACATAGCATTCGCATCATATTCACCCCACAAAGCGTAGCATTCCGTCTAATACGGAGCATTACGGCAAAAATCAAACATATTGCATAATCATAAGCCATGTTCTGAATCAAATACTTGTGAATAATGACAACCCATCAACAATATACATAATGCTCCCCAGACTCCCCGGCAGAGAGCCCAAACATTTCTCTCACAAAACAAATACCCCTTGGCACCCGTCCGTGTCGTCATTCCCCGGTAAAGTCGCCCGAGCTTTTCTTTACAAACAAACACTTATATATTACGGATACTTCTTGACACCCGTCCGTGTCATACCCCCAGCAGAAAGCTAAAGTGTCCCCTTTGCACTCGCAGATATATATATATATATAACCTTCTTGACATCCGTCCGTGTCACTTTCCCCAGCATAATTATCTAAACACTTTACACTTGTTTATACTATACTTTTCTCATTTTGACACTCGTCCGTGTCACTCTCCCCAGCAGATTAAATACCCGTCTATACACCACTCATACTTATTACTCTTATTTCACTTATACAGATACTCGTCCGTATCTTGTATACACCACTTATATCCTCTCAGATTCGACATTAGTCCGTGTTCTTTGTTAACCAGTTGGTACTCGTCCATACCATCATCTCAAAACATGCGTCAAGCGTTTGTTTCTACCCGATACTCGTCCGTATCGTAGTCTTAGGGATGCTCGTCCGCATCTTTAATCCATACACTGTGTCAAACACTCATGTCTTCCTGAATTTAGACACTCGTCTGTGTCTACTTTCCCCCAGAAGAGTCCCCGCAGAATCAACACTCGTCCGTGTTCCTTGTTAACCAGTTGATACTCGTCCGTATCATCATCTCTGAACACGTGTCAGTATTTGTTTCTACCCGATACTCGTCCGTATCGTAGTCTTAAGGATGCTCGTCCGCATCTTTGATCTATACACAACGTCAAAACACTTATACCTTTTATTTCTTGGATATAAACACTCGTCCATGTTTATTATTCCCCAGTAGGTCGCCAGCAAAGCAAAATTTCTTTTCTATCTGACATTCGTCCTATGTCATGATAAACCCTGAGAGCAGTCGTCCCCTGCTAGGTGATCGTCCTTCACCACTTGATGATCGTCCTTCATCATGCTCATCTGATGGCCGTCCCCATCGTTGATCTTTTTTATCCAGCATTCGTCCTGTGTCGTGATATTTAGCAGCCGTCCCCTGCTAGGTGATCGTCCTTCACCTCTTGATGATCGTCCTTCATCATTTTATCCGATGGCCGTCCCCATCGTTGATCTTTTTTATCTGACATTCGTCCTATGTCATGATAAACCTTGAGAGCAGCCGTCCCCTGCTAGGTGATCGTCCTTCACCTCTTGATGATCGTCCTTCATCATGCTCGTCCGATGGCCGTCCCCATCGTCGACTTTTTATCCGACATTCGTCCTATGTCGCGATACTTTCGGCAGCCGTACCCTGCCAGGTGATCGTCCTTCACCTTAGATGACCGTCCCTCATCTTATCCCCCTCAGAGTAGCCATTCCCTGCAAGGTGATCGTCCTTCACCTTTGATGACCGTCCCTTATCATTATTCCATTTATTCTTTAACCCGATGGCCGTCCCCGTCGTGGTCCCTTTTCCTTTTCCTGATGATCGTCCTTCATCAGTTTAGCCCGATGGCCGTCCCCATCGTTGTTTGCATTACTTTATGGACCTGATGACCGTACCTCATCATTTATTTTTACCTATAATCCCCCAGAGAGTCTTGGTGGCCGTCCCCATCATAATCTCTCAGATCCCCAGCTAGGCGGCCGTCCCCGTCTTTGCTTTATTTCCCGCATTTTTCCCAGCATGTCGGCCGTCCCCGTCATTGCTCTTTCCCCAGCAGTCGTCCTCTGCCTGGCGGTCATTATCCGTCACCCACATTTTATATTATACTTTATTTTCTTTTATGATCTATATCCCTTTTCTTCTTCATTCTATGAGTGCAAATTTTGGACTGTCTTTGGTATTCAACCACAAGTTATCCTGTTTGCCTGTTTAAGCCGTCGCTTACATCCTGCACAGCTAACTCATGTTTGAATAGGGGCAGCTGTAAACACCCCAAATTTTCCCTCACCCATTCACACCATGGCTTGTGATATCCTCATATGCATAAATCCAATCATGGCATCTCATACCACATTTTTGATTCACTGCACTGGTTCAAAGTCATCTGCATCTAGGGTTTGTGATCTAGGCAATCTAAGAGCCTCTTGAGCCACTCCAAAGATCATCAATCACTTCAAAGGGGTCCATGTATGTTCAATCATCATATTATATCCCCTCAAAGTCAAGAATATCAAAGAATCACAAGAACTGAGAATGGCATGGAAGCAGAGCCAGGTTTGACTACACAGATGACCTAGAATTAGGGTTTTGGTTTCAAAGGCCATAACTCCAAATTTTTTTGGTCATTCTTGTTTCTATTGGTCTCTATATGGTATAGGGATCATGCATATCAATTTTCATGAAGAAATTCAATGGGGAAGTCATCTGATCAAGAGTTGACTTCTTGAGCAAGTCGGTGTAAAATCAGGGCATCTGAGGCCCCCAGTGACCCAACCAAAGGGTGTTCATCATCATTTTGATTATGTATGATCTTTATTTGATCATGGAAGATGTTAGAAGTTCATAAAATTGAAGAATTTCAAGCCATTTGCAAAGTTGACTTTTTGGGAAAGTTGACTTATAATGAAAATTGCCATTTTGGGAAACTTTCTCAACCCTTGCTTTTTGATTCAAAAATGCTTCAAATGAAAAAACTTTGGTCATGAAAGTTGTATAATGGATCATTCCCTTTTCAAAAAGTACAAGAACTTGACCTAATTCATTTTGGATCAAAAGTTATGGCTTGTCAAAGTTGGCCAAAATCACATAATTTGAAGTTTTCTACCAAAGAGGCATTTTGCAAAATGGTATGATCAAGTGTTCTAAATGCCTCAAATGTGTGCAATTTCTTCACAACATGATCACATGACCTTTAAAATTCAGAATGGGCCAAAGAACTTTGCATTTTGATGCCTTGAAAATCAAGAATTTCCAAAGGGGCAAGCTTTGTGAAAATTGCAAAACACTACACAAACCTTGATCAACTTGCTGATTTCTCTCATAAACATTTCCATGGCTCTCCCTAAACTCAGCTGAACCAAGACAAGCCAAAAAGCAAGTTGTACCATTGCCCATACCTCAAGTACAAGTCAAGTTGACATTTTGGCAACTTGCCCATACCAATCACAATAGGCCAGCACCCACTCTCTGACCTATCACACTTGTTTATACAAATCAAAAGCAAGCCAAAGCACATAACCATTCATGCTGAAACACACCCAAAGCCCTAGTTCCAAGTTTATGCTTCATTTGCAAAACTCTTCGAAACTCATCACACAGGCCTCAAACACACAAACAAACTTCACAAACAATCTCAACATGCCTCACTGATCACAAACCACCCATCACCATAGCCTGAAACTCACTGAAATCAAAATACGATTTCTGCCCCTCTTTGAACAGAACTTCATCAATCTTTCAAACCAGCCATTTTAAACTCCAACCAAGTGTTGCAAGCTTCTCAGGAGGTCCATTAGAGGTGTTTTGGATCAAAGGGCCAGCCAGAAAGTTCCAGAAATCAAAGCTTCGATTCAGGTAGCCATGGAAATTCATTTTTCCAGAACCTTTATTTCTTGTTTCTAAATGATAAAGCATGCTTCCCTGAGTTCACTGAACCTTTTACTTTTGAAAAAGATTGAGAAATGAGCTTGTATCGTGTTTCTGAAATTTTTGCAGTTTTTGATGTTTGATTCGTATCTTGATTTTAAGTAGAAATAAATGGGATTTGTTGCTTGATTATGTTTTGTTGTTGATCATTGATTGTTTCTGGAGCTTTTGGTGAGTTTTCATGGCGTTTTGAGGGATTCAGGGGAGGGGGTTGGCCGGAGAAGATGACCGGAACACTGTTCCGGTCATCTGAAAGTGATTAGGGTTAATTAATTAGGGTTTAGTCTTAATTACGTGAATTTGAATGCTGGCCGTCCAGATGCGCGCCAAGTCAATTCGCGCGTATCCAAGTTTGAATGTTGGCCCTTTGATTTGCATACTTTCTCATTTTCAGTTCAAATTCAATTTTATTTTCATTTAATTTCATTTGTTTTCTACAATTTATTAAAAATAGTAAAACATCTTTAAAAATTCTGAAATTTTTTGTCAAAGGTTCAATTAATTTTCAGAAACCAAAAACATTTTTATTTTTATTTTTTGCATTAAAAATTATTTTTAAATCATTTAAAAATTCATTTTTAATTAGTTAATGAGAATTAATTAATTAAAAATACTTTTAGGTATTTAAAAATCACAAAAAAATTCATGAAACATTTAAAATCATTTGGAAACATTGTCCAACTCTCAAACCAAATTTCTTTTTTGATCTTGATGCCTTTTGACAATTTTCAATGGAATTAATTTCATTTCAAGGCAATATTTTGATTCAAACTTCAAAAATTCACTTCTGTCTAACCTTTGAGAGTTGGACAATGATTCTTCTTGCATTACATCTTGTATAGCATGTAGTTTATAGGATTAAATTGGCATGAATTGATCTTGCATTTCCTATTTGTTTGGCATTTTTCTTGACAAGGTACCTTAAAACCCTAGCAATCTTAGGAAATTCATAACTTCTAATAGGTTAAGATTTGGATCCTCTCCTTTGGGCAGTGAGTTTGTATAGGTTTAGGGTTCCTTTGAATGCATTTTCAATTTTTCATCATGATGTTTGCTTCTGGTTTTGAATTTTGTTTTGTGCATTGATCATAAACCCTAATTTGTGCCTTTCATTTGCATCCATCTTCCATTTGCTTGCATACCATGACTTGCCATGACATTTTGTGCATCCATTGGGTTCATAACACATCTTAGGACATGTTAGAATAATATGTGATCATTGCATCTTTCATTTGCCTTGTTGTATGTCATTTGCATTTCATAACTTTTCATGTATATCCATGGTTCAAAGCATGCTTCTCTTGCATCCATGTGTTTGTATGATCATCCCCATGCCTTGCCTCATATGTGCATCATCTCTTAGCATCATTAGCATCATACTCATGCTTCTGGTTTTGGTTTGCATCATCCCATTTCATCTCATTTTGCATTGCATTGCATTTCTTTCACTAACTTTTCAGGTGGTAAGTTGTTTTGAGAAGTGAATTTGCCTTCACTTCTCACAATCTCTTTTCATCTCTCTTATGCATCATTGCTGCATTTTGCCTCGTGCTTGAGATTGAGCTTGCTCATTCTTTTTCATCTTACTTTCTTTCTTCAAGTGACTTGTCTTCTTGAGTGAAGCAAGTTACTTTGCTTTTCTTTGCTCCTTTCATCTGCTTCCTGGTGGTTTCTCTGAAGATTTCTCTTGTAAACCTGACAAACCTTAGGAGCAACCAAGCATGACAATAATTAGGGTTTTGATTAGTCCCCCATTTAGCTTTTGCCTTTGTGTCTCATTGAGTCTTCTCTTCTCATCTCATAATCAAGGACTAAACCCTAAAGGCTTTAAGGCTTTGTGATTAAGCTTATGCCTGCATCCTTCTATTAGGATGGAGTGTATAACTTTAATCCTAAGTGTTAAACCCTTAATGTGTTTAAATCCTTTAAATCAATCCACTTAATAATCATTAAGACATCAAGCTTGTAACTTGGGCCTTGCATTAGGGTTCTAATTCTTCCTTAATTGGTTAAGAAGGACTAACCCTAGTGTTAATGGACAAGTCCCCCTCAAGTTGTCTTACAAACCCTAAAAATCACTTCTTCATCTTATCATTAATTAAAATACATTTAATAAAGGCTTTGTTTTGTCATGAAGTTAATCCCTAATCATGGATTAAGTTGAGGAGCTTTCCTCAGCTTAAACATTCTCATCTATCATCCTTCTATTAGGATGGTGTAATAAGTCTGTTTAATCCTTGATTATGGCTTAATCTCATTACTCAACACTAAACAAAAACAACAAAAAAAAACATCTTAATAATCACAAGTAGGTTAATGATCTTAATCCTACACCATGGTGATTAAGTGTGAGAAGCTGACTTCACACTTAAGGTATTCTCATTACCCCTAATCAGAGGGAAGATGTGATGAGTTTACTAACCCATTGGTTTAGGCTTAAGCTCATTAGCTTATGACAAACTTTCAAAAGCAATAAAAGATTGAAAACACAAAAACAAACAATAATCGTCTCCTCCGGGATTCTTTTCTCATCATACTCATTCACAAACGAGAACTAGCTTCTCCCGTCTAATGCAAGACAGTTTTCACCTGAGCCAGACAGGTCATACACTTGAGCATAGACAAGTAAGCAGTTCACAAGTCATTTTGTCTTTCAGTCTCTTTGGGTCAAACTACGGTGTTCTGACTTCCTCATTGCACGAGAGGATACGTAGGCATAACTTAACTGTTATCGAACAAAAGTTTATGTACATTCCCCTTCTTCCAGCCTCATTCTTTAAGCCTCATAGTCTTGAGCTTCATACTCTTGTTCCTACACTGACACTTCACTTGCATACACTACACTTCTTTTACACTGACACTTGAATTCTTTCCAGCTTTGATACACTGATTACACTGACACTACCCCTTTAAAACACAAATCTTTTAAGCGTGGATCCCGTCGAGTACGACGGACAATCTGGGTAATAATACCTTCCCAGGTTGTAACCAACCCCCTTTCTCAGTCTCTCTGGTCCGCAACCGTCTTATCCATATCTTTCTAGGTCTATGCAGCATTACCTTTCCTTCGGGATAAAAATGCCTAGCTGGCGACTCTTTCTTTCTCTTGAGTTCACTCCTGTGTGTTCTCATCCCTCTTTCGCCGACCGTTCGCGTCTGTACCCCTTCTGGCCTGGTTGCCTTTTTGGTGGGAGCGACAACTATGTCATCTACATATATTTGAGCAATCATGACATTTCCTTCTTCATCCTTCACAAACAAGGTTTTTGTCTATTCCACCTTTCCTGTACCCTTGTTTTATGAGAAAAGTAGTTAGTCTTTCATACCATGCTCTTGGGGCTTGCTTCAGACCATAAAGAGCCTTCCTTAGTTTGTATACATGCTCTGGACAGCTTGGATCAACAAATCCCTTAGGCTGCTCCACATATACCTCCTCATTAAGATACCCATTTAAAAAGGCACTTTTCACATCCATTTGAAATAGCTTGAACTTCAGGATACAAGCAATTCCTAAAAGTAGTCTGATTGATTCAAGCCTTGCTACTGGTGAAAAGGTTTCATCAAAGTCTACTCCCTCAATTTGTGTGTATCCTTGAGCTACAAGTCTAGCCTTGTTCTTTGTAACAACTCCCTGCTCATTTGACTTGTTCTTGTACACCCATTTAGTGCCAATCACATTTATGTCATTAGGCCTAGGAACAAGATCCCACACTTCATTCCTTGTAAACTGGCCTAATTCTTCTTGCATAGAAGAAATCCAGTACTCATCATTCAGAGCTTCCTTGATGTTTTTAGGTTCTATCTTTGAAACAAAACAAGAACCTGAAATCATCTCTCTTGATCTAGTGATTACACCACTGTTGGGATCACCAATTATCAGATCTTTAGGATGATCCTTCTGGATTCTGATGGAGGGAGGTTTGTTGGATTGTTTTTTCCTTGCCTCGGTTAGAGTGAAGTCAGGATTATCACTCTTTATTTCAACTTCAGTCTGACTGTCAGCAGATGTTCCAACATCATCAGCTACATCTGCAGGGGCATCATCAATGATCACATTTATTGACTCTATTATAACCTTGGTTCTGGAGTTAAATACTCTATAGGCTCTGCTATTTTGGAGTATCCAAGGAAAATCCCTTCATCACTTTTAGGATCCATCTTTCTTCTTTGATCCCTATCATCCAGAATGTAACAATTACTTCCAAACACATGGAAGTACTTGACTGTAGGTTTTCTGCCCTTCCAGACTTCATAGATGGTGGACATGGTTCCTTTTCTTAGAGTGACTCTATTGTGAATGTAATAAGCTATGTTCATAGCTTCAGCCCAGAAGTACAGTGGTAACTTTTTAGCATGAATCATAGCTCTTGCTGATTCTTGGATAGTTCTGTTCTTCCTCTCAATAATCCCATTCTGTTGAGGGGTGATAGGAGAAGAATACTCATGATTGATTCCTTCTGAAGAGCAGAAATCTGAGAATTTTTTATTCTCAAACTCCTTTCCGTGGTCACTTCTTATTCTGACCACACAACTTGCTTTTTCTCTTTGTATTCTTTGGCATAGATCTTTGAATACCTCAAACACATCAGACTTTTCTTTGATGAAATTTATCCATGTATATCTTGAAAAGTCATCAACAACCACATAGGCATACCTTTTACCACCAAGGCTCTCAACCTACATTGGTCCCATAAGATCCATATGCAATAATTCCAAAACTTTGGAAGTTGTCAGATGTTGGAGCTTTGGATGTGACATCTTGGTTTGCTTTCCTATTTGACATTCACCACATACTTTGCCTTCATCAATCTTCAGTCATGGAATACCTCTTACAGCCTCCATAGATATGATCTTCTTTATTCCTCTAAGATGAAGATGACCCAGTCTTTGGTGCCATAGCTTCACTTCTTCTTCTTTGGCTAAGGAGCAAGTTGAAGTGAGACTGAAATATTGAGGTTCCCACATATAACAATTGTCTTTAGATCTGGCTCCTCTCATGACAACCTTCTGTTCTTCAATCCAGTCATGTGCCTTGAGCATCCATTGTCAAAGTACCAGTCTTCCTTAGCTGATACTCTGAGAGATGTATGAGCTATATAGGCAACAACCTTCTTTGACCATTTTTGCCTGTTATGAGGTTTCCTTTGATGCCTCTGTCCTGTGTAGTGTCCATCTTTAGATATCCAAGATTGTTTGTTGAACTTGTTCTTGGGCATGTATTTGTAGCTTTGATCAGCATGAAGACTAGCTTTAGGTACCCATATTTTCTTGATGACCTCTGTCTTCTGCTTAGGGGGTTGTTGATATCTTTGATTTTGATGTCCATGCAGCACTTTCTTGATGACCTCTGTCTTCTGCTTAGGGGATTGCTGATACCTCTGATTTGGATGTCAATGCAGCTTGTAGCAAAAAGGTTTGATGTGACCAAACCTTCCACAATGATGGCATCTCCATCTTTGATACTTCTTTTTCATCATGTTCTTTTCATGATGTTGGGACATCTGTTGGGACATCTTGTTTGACTTTATGGGATTTGAAGTTGTTTTGCTGGTGCTAGCCTCAACCTTTTGAGCTTTATTAAATCCCGGCCCAGTTCTATCCCCTGAGTGTTTGTTGTTGTTGAGAATGACATCCAGTGTGTTTGAGCTACTGTTCAGCATTCTGACAGATTTGGACATATGCTCCAATTTGGAGTTGAGTAGGCTTACTTCACTTTTCAAAGTGTCAATGATCTCTAGATTACTTGTCTTTTCAGCCTTTAATTCCTCAATCTGCTTCTTCTGCTTTATAATCTCCATGCATACTTCAGTGCTCCTTTTACACAGCATCTTGTATGATTCTTCAAGCTCTTCAAAAGTCAGCTCCTCATCACTGGATCCCCCTTCAGATTCACATACTCCAGCTAGAGCAGTGATGTGCTTTGCAGATTCTTCTTCTGACTCACATCCTGAGTCTTCATCTGACCATGTCACAGAGAGACCTTTCTTCTGCTTCTTTAGATAGGTTGGGCATTCATTTCTGATGTGTCCATATCCTTCACATCCATGACATTGAATCCCTTTCCCTTGGTTGGTCTTCTCATCATAATTTGGCCTTCTATTAGAATCATAAGGTCTTTTATTCTCATAAGAGTTTGAGTTTCTTCCACTTGACCTGGACCTGTTATCCATTCTTTTGAGAATTTTGTTGAATTGTCTTCCAAGCATAGCAATTGTTTCTGATAAATTTTCTTCATGGTCTGCTTCATGACTTTCTTCATCTTTATCAGTATTTGAGACCAAGTCTATGCTTTTGTTTTTCTTTACAATTGTATCATTCATTCCCATCTCAAATGTTTGAAGGGAACCAATGAGCTCTTCAACCTTCATTGTGCATATATCCTGAGCTTCTTCTATTGCAGTAACCTTCATGTCAAATCTTTTTGGTAAAGATCTGAGAATCTTTCTTAACAGCTTTTCATCACTCATCTTCTCTCCCAAAGCACCAGAAGTATTAGCTATTTCCAAGATGTTCATGTAAAACTCATGAATTGTCTCATCTTTCTTCATTCTCAAGTTTTCAAACTTGGTGGTGAGAAGTTGAAGTTTTGACATCTTCACCTTTGATGTTCCTTCATGAGTGGTTTTGAGAGTGTCCCAAACATCTTTGGCCAGCTCACAATGATGCACAAGTCTGAATATGTTCCTATCAATGCCATTGAATAAGGCATTTAAGGCTTTGGAATTTCCAAGTGCTGAATCTTCTTCCTCCTTGCTCCACTCTTCTTCAGGTTTCAACACTTTTGCCCCATCCTTATTGTCTTGGACAGGGTGCTCCCATCCTATGTTGACTGCTTTCCAAGCCCTACTATCAAGTGATTTTAAGAATGCTACCATTCTTGGCTTCCAGTAGTCATAGTTGGATCCATCCAATATAGGTGGTCTATTCACAGATCCTACATCTCTGTCCATGTTCCCAAAATTTGCAGTCCCTAGATCTCACCCAGTTAAACGGGCAGGGTGCCTGCTCTGATGCCAATTGAAATTCTGGGATCAGGTACGTGATGTCGAATGAGATGTTTAAAAACTTGAAGACTTAAGCAAAACTTAAAGTGCAGGTAAATTAAATAACACAGGAAATTGTTAACCCAGTTCAGTGTATCTCCAAACTTACATCTGGGGGCTACCAAGCTAGGAAGGAAATCCAATATAAGTAATATTAATTCTGGACTTAAACCACTCAGTTTAATCCTTCACTTAATATCTACCCAAGGCAATTTCTACCTAAGACACAACTTAGATATGAGTACCAACTCACTCCCCCTCAATCACACAGTGATATGTTACAATGTTTAATAAAATTGAAGTCACACTTCAAACACAACAGCTTGATTTTACTTAACAGTTTCAATCAAGACACAATACACTTTTTGCTTAAAAGCTCATAAAGTGATACACAACTAAAACCTGCTATTAAACACAAACACTCTATGTCTTCTTAATTTCGTACTCTATCCTGAGAGTTTTTGTTCCTTAAATAGATGCTTGGATTTTGGGCTTTTTGTAGATTATCCAGTCCTGATACGCATGCTGTCATCACCTTGAATTAGGGTTTGTTACTTCCTTGATTCTAGGTGAGGTAGTTATTCTGTTATACTGAAATCAGATAACTAAGCTCCCTACAGATGCGCCTTGTATTGTTTATCCATTCACAATTAATTCCAGATAAATTCCCTGAATTTACTCAGTTCTGTTATGCATCATTTAAGTCTGGTAGCAGGTTTGAGATGTCACAACATCTGGTGTGACATCCTGATGTCTGAACTTAATTAATTAAATTATACAATGTCACAATATCTGGTGTGACATCCTGAACTAAGTTCATTAACTCATACTCTGTTTGATAATGTCACAACATCTGGTGTGACATCCTGAACTAAGTTCAACACTTCTTGTTGATCAAAAATTCTGCCAATTCTAAACATCTACAAAAACTAATGGGGGACTAATCAAACCCTAATTGTGATCATGCTTGGGCATTCCTAAGGTTTATGAGGCTTGCAAAAGATCTTCAAGAGAAAAGCCACCAAGGAAGAAGCAGATGAAAGGAGGAAAAGCAGAAGAAGCAAGACAACTTACTTCACTTAAGAAGATAAGTTGCTTGAAGAAAGAAAGAGGAGAAGGTGCATGAATGAGAAAGCTCTCTCTAATACAACTACAAAATGCAGCAATGATGCATAAAAAGAGATGAGAAGAGACTATGAGAAGTGAAGGCAAATTCACTTCTCAAACACTTACCACCTGAAAAGTTAGCAAAGGAAATGAAATGAAAATGAGATGAAATGTAAAAATGAAAGCCAAAGTCAGAAACAAAATCATGATGCAAATGATGCTATGGGAAGATGCAAAAGCATACCAAGAGATGTGGATGATCATACAAGCAAGGAAGATGCAAATGAAACATGTAAGAACCCATGAAAGTGCATGAATGCATATGACATGAAATGAAAGCAAAAGCATGGCAAATGGATGATGCAATGATCAAACATGATTTCAATATGTCTTAAGATGTCTTGTATGTCATGTGGATGCACAAAATGTCATGGTAAGTTCATGTATGCAAGCATATGAGGAATGAATGCAAATAAAGATGCAAATTAGGGTTTATGCACAAGATACAAAGAAAAACTCAAAATCAGAAGCAAATGACAAGATAAAAAATTGAAAATGGGATCAAAGGTACCCTAAACCTATACAAGTTTACTTCCCAAAGGAGGAGACCTAACTCTTAACCCTAAGGAAGTTATGATTTTCCTAAGTTGGCTAGGTTTTTAAGATACCTTACAATAAAAAATGCAGAACAAATTGAAAATGAAAGATAAATACAAACCAATTTTATCCTAGAAACTAAATGACATGAGGAATGCAATGCAAAAAGAACCAACATCAAACTCTTCATGGTTAGGCAGAAAGGATTTTTCCAAGTTAGGGTAAAAACATTGACTTTTTAGAACCCTAAATCCAAAGAAAAATGTCAAAATAGGTCAAGAACCAAAAATAAATTTGTGTGAAGGGTTTGATAATGTTTCTAAATTTTTTAAAAAGCTCTCTGAATTTTTTTGGAATTTTTAAATACCTAAATGTATTTTTAATTAATTAATTATCATTAACTAATTAAAAATAATCATTTAAATGATTTAAAAATAATTTTTAATGCAAAAAATAAAAATAAAAATATTTTTGGTTTCTGAAAATAAATAAAAGCTTGGATAAAAATTTCCAGAATTTTTTGATGTCATTTGCTATTTTTTAAAATTCGTTCAAATAAATAGAAAACAAATGAAATAATTATTAAATAAAATGAGAAAATGAGAAAGTCAGCCAATCCAAAGGCCCAGGTTCAAACTCAAGATGGAGGGAATTGACTTCGCGCGCTATCCAAGGGCCAGAATTCAAACTACGCTAATTACACAATTAAGCCCTAATCTGAACCCTAATCACTTTCAGGTGACCGGAACAGTGTTCCGGTCATCTTCTCCGTCTATCCTGTCATGCTATCTCACTCTATACGCAACCCCAAGCCCTTAAACTCTCCATAAATGATCCCCACCCCATTCTAAACAAGAATCAACCATCAAACATAATTTATTTCACATGAACAGAGAGATTCGAAGCAAAACGGAAAATTTCTCAGAAATTTCAGAAGCTTCATACATGCTTAAAATTGAATCATTTCCAAAACCAAAAGGTGCAGTGTGATCAGTGAAGCATGGAGAACAATCTAAGAACTTAAGAAAACATTTCTGGAAAAAATGTTCTTGGTGATACCTGAACTGAAGCTTTTGAAAATGGCACTGGCTGGCTGCTTCTTTGCCTCAAATCAGCTCCAATGATCCTCCTGAAGAGTTTGTGATGCTTGGTTGGAGTTTATATGGTCTCTAAGTGAAGTTGGCAGAAGTTCAGTTCAAGCAATGTCAAAATCGTGTTTTTGATTCAGGGTGTTTTAGGGCAAAATGAAGGGTGGGAAATGATCAGTGATGATTATGGAGTTGGATGGTGGAAAAAGTTTGGAGGTTTGATGGCTGAGCTATGAGTTTAGAAGGCTTTTGCATAAGAAGGTATTTTTGTGATTGTTGAGTTCTTGGAGGTTTCAACTTGTGTTATATTATGGAATGGCTTGCTTTTGGTACACATATCATGCTGTGATAGGTCAGAGGGTGGGTGGTGGCCTATGTTGATTGGTATGGGCAAGTTGCAAAAATGTCAACATGACTTGTACTCGAGGTATGGGCAAGAACACAGCTGGCCCTTGGGCATGTCCATGCGCAGCTGACTTCATGGAGGTCCACAAATCCATTCTTGAGGCAATTCAGCAAGAGAGAAGAAAGTTATGGGGTGTTTTGCAATTATGTGATGTTTTGGCCCCTTTAGGAAATCTTGATGTTCAAGGCATGAAACTTGGGATTTCTTTGTGCAATTCTGAATTATAGGTCATGTGTGATGTTTGTGCAATGCTTAGAAGCCAATTGGAAGTCACATTTGGCTTTGGCAAGTGTTTTTGCAAACTTCCCTCTTTGGTGCATAAGTGAAATTTTGTGATTTTTCCCAACTTTGCAAGGCCATAACTTGAGTTCTATGATGAATTAGATCAAGTTCTTGTACTTTTTGAAAAGGGATGGATCCAATCTACAACTTTCATAACCAAGAATTTTTCAGTTGAAGCATTTTTGAATAAAAAAGAGGAGGTTGAAAAACTTTCCCAAAATGGCAACTTTGCATTACAAGTCACTTTCCCAAAATGGCAACTTTGCAAATGGCTTGAAATTCTTCAATTTTGTGAACTTCTAACCTCTTATAAGATCAAATAAAGATTATAAACATCCAAAATGATGGAGAAGACCCTTTGGTTGGATGATTGGGGGCCTCAGATGCCCTGATTTTGCACTGACTTGTTCAAGAAGTCATCTAATGATCAGATGACTTCCCCATTGAATTTCTTCATGAAAATTGATGTGCATGATCCTTATATCATATAATGACCAATAGAAACAAGAATGACCAAAAAATTTGGAGTTATGGCCTCTGAAACCAAAACCCTAATTTTAGGTCATCTGTGCAGTTAAGCTTGGCTCTGCTTCCATACCTTCCTCAGTTCTTGTGATTTTCTGACTTCTTTGATCTTGGGAGGATATAATATGATGCTTTAACACACATGGACCCTCTTGAGATTATTGATGACCTTTGGAGTGGCTCAGATAGCCCAGCGATGGCTCAGATCACAAACCCTAGATGCAGATGACTTTGAAACCATGCAGTGAAGCAAAAAATGTGATATGAGATGATATGATTGAACTTATGTTAATGAAAAGATCACAAGACATGGTGAAATGAGTGAGGGCAAATTTGGGGTGTTTACACTTATGACAAATTCAAAAGCAATAACAAAACTGAAAACGTAAAAACAAACAATAATCGTCTCCTCCGGGATTCTTTCCTCACCTCATTCACTCACAAACGAGAACTTGCTTCTTCCGTCTAATGCAAGACAGTTAGCACCTGAGCCAGACAGGTCATACACTTGAGCATAGACAAGCAAGCAGTTCACAAGTCAATTTATCTTTCAGTCTCTTTGAGTCGAACTACGGTGTTCTGACTTCTTCATTGCACGAGAGGATACGTAGGCATAACTTAACAGTTATCGAACAAAAGTCTCTGTCTCCCCCTCTCCTCTAGCATTATTCTTTAAGCCTCATAGTCTTGAGCTTCACATTCTTTCTTTACACTGACACTCCTTTATTTCACCTCACATTTCTTTTGCACTGACACTTGCATTCTCTTCCAGCTTTTTGCACACAAAATAGCACTGACACTACCCCTTTTAAACACAAATCTTTTAAGCGTGGATCCCGTCGAGTACGGCGGACAATCTGGGTGCTAATACCTTCCCAGGTTGTAACTAACCCCCTTTCTCAGTGTCTCTGGTTCGCAACCGTCTTATCCATTCTTTCTAGGTCTACGCAACATTACCTTTCCTTCGGGATAAAAATGCCTAGCTGGCGACTCTTTTCATTTTCTCCTTTCGCCGACAGTTCACGCTTGTACCGGTCTGGTGCGGGAATATGAAACACGGTTCAGATGTGGGTTTCCTCTTGAGAACTCTGTGCTACAGATTTCCTGTAGTACTAGGGCTATCTGGGAAGCCTGCTAAGTCTGGATGACCTTTATTTTGACCTTCAGAAGCTAAGGTGAATTAGAGGAGGATCTTTTATGGTTATTGTAAACATTGTACCTCCGGGTTAGAAGTGTTTACACTTCTCATAACTGATCCAAGTCTAAGGACCCTTGTTCTAGAACATTACCTGCAAGGGGGTTGCGCTGTTTACAGGTTTGCATGGACCTTTGGCCACATCATACCCTGTTACTGTTTTGTTTAAGAATACTTCACTTTGGACAGCTCTTGTGATTAACCCCGGACATGTGACTCTTTATTTGAGTCCCCCACCCTGGTTACTGGATTTCTGAGCCTCCATCTGGACTTCTGAACATACATGGGCCTTATATCAAGACAGATAATCAGATCCAGCTTGATCACAAACCCTTGCGTATCATTTGCATATCTCATCATTGCATCATTTGACATTTGTTTATTTGCTTTTCAGGGTATCCATTTCATTGTATCTTGGTTTTGGTTTTGACCCCTTCTTCTGCATAGACCTCTGCTTCAGCTGTCTTCACCAGTTATCTGCTTCAGTTATCTCATCCTCACCAGCACCAGCCTGTCAGTGGTCCACCTTCAGCATCTCAGTTTGTGATTTTCATCAGCACTTATTTTCAGCTTCTTCAGCAGCACTCATGGCTACTCCCAGGAAGAGCAACATATCCTACCACTTTTTTGAGCCTGTGTTGACTGGTATCAGGCAGGTCCAGTCACTTATCACACCTGACCACATCCCATTGTTTAGGGAGCACTATGGAGGTATCTTGGATATGGTTATGGACCTTGATCCTTCTCAGAGGAGCATGATCCACACATGCTTGCAGTTTTATGATCCTCCATTGAGATGTTTCACCTTTCCATACTTTCAGTTAGGGCCTCTGTTGGAAGAGTTTTCTTTATTTATTGGAGTACCTATCAGAGGTGGAATCCCCTTCAACCCAGAGATGACTGCTCCCAGAAATGAAGAGATAGCAAGGGCACTGTACTTGGAGCCTGCCCTTATTGAACAAAGTATGACAACAAAAGCTGGGATTCCTGGTTTGCATTTGGACTTCTTGATTTCTCAGCCCATCCTGAAGGCTTCACTAGGAGAGTGGAGGGAAGTCTGTGCACTGTTAGCCCTCAGCATATATGGGGCTATATTGTTTGTAGATGAGCCCAAATTTGTCAGCAAGAATGCCATCCATCTGTTTCTTCTGAAGAACCCAGTACCTACATTACTAGGAGATTTTTACTACTCCATTCATCAGAGGAATGAGAGGAAAAGGGGGAAGTTGGTAAGACGTTGTGCTCCTTTGTTTTACACTTGGTTGCTCAAACACCTGCCTAAATCATATGCTTTCTTGAATCCCCACCAGCAGAAGAATTGGGCCAAGAGGTTCATTGCCTTGACTTCAGATGATATCAGATGGTGCACCCAGAGCACCAAGGGCAAGGACATTATCACCAGTTGTGGGCAATACCCAAATGTGCCTCTGATAGGAGTGAAGGGTTGCATCAATTACAATCCTTTATTGTTTAAGAGACAACTGGGTTATGCCTTGGTTCACCCTTCCAGAGGACAGGATTTAGCTGAGACCCTATATTGTGAAGTGCAACCTAATTCAGCTGTTGTCAGACAAGCATCCTGGGCTTAGGACAACGTCCAGAAAAAAGGGGTGGCTATTCTTGGAAGATGTAACAATGTTGCTTCAGCTCAGTATTCAGACTGGTCCCGTACTAGAGCTCAGATTACCAGAATGCCTTTCACCTTGGAAGACATACCTGGGCTATCCACAGTACATCCTGCAGCAACAGTTAGCCTGGAGGAATTTGAAAAGTTGAAGGAAAGGAATGAGCAGCTATCTCAAGCCTTAAAGAAGACTCTTTGGGAAAGAAGTGATGGTCGTCTGGACATTGAGAGATTGGAAAAGCTAAGGGTTGAGCATCTTGCCAAAATTGAGAAGATAGAAGACTACATAAGGAAAGCAAGGGCTGGGGAACAGATATTGAAGAATGCCTGCAAGGAGGCCAAGATTCAGAAGGCTAGGGCTGAGCACTATCTGCAAGAGAGTCAGGATAGGTGGGTCAGGATCACTGAAGCCTGTGCACAAGAAGACCAGAAGACTTAAGCCAAGATTGAACAGCTAGAGGCCAATGAGAAGAAACAACAGGAAGCTCTGTTGGCTGCACAGAAGGAGATATCAGAATTGAAGCTCATAGCAGGATTGAAGAGATCAAAAGACCAGGACAGGCATAAAAAGATGACCATTGCCATTGCTACCAGGAACCTCCTCATTAGGACCATTACAGAGCACCCAGCTGGTCCAGTGACTGAGGCACTCCTGAAGGAGGTTAGAGAAGATGAGTTTGGACTGGATGTCTGATTTTTTGCTTGTTGTTTGTTTCCATTTGATGTACTTTTCCTTTTGTTGTATTTTGACCCTTCAGGGGCATGTATTGTAAAACAAACTATGTATTGTTCACTACTTGTAATATATTTAGTTTATTTTCATTTGGTCTTTCTCTCAACAACATCAAGCATCTTCCTCGAGGTCTGGAAAGGTCAAAACCAAAAACCAAACCGGATACCTTGGAAAACAAATAAGCATATTGCATTGCATACTAACTTTGTTTTTGTTTTGTAGGTCTTGGTATTATTATTGTTTCTAACTTTGTTGTGATCTCAGGAAACATTGCTCGTCGCTGAGTGTTCCCTATCAACCGCACGCACCGGTACCCGACTCGTAACAACCTTCCCGACATTCAAATGGAACAAGTACAGCAGGATTTGACTGAGGTCAGAAATCAGATGGCTAATGAGAGAGTAGAGATGAGAAATCAGATGTCTCAGTTTATGGCAGTAATGACTGGCTTGGCCCAGAGTCAAGAAAGGTTAAGAGAGCTGGTGAAAAGACAAACTCCTGAGGAATCTCATCTTGGAACAGGGGGAACTAGCAATAATGAACGGGGCCAACCTCGTATTGACCCACCAGTATATGGACCTCATCTGAATCCAGAAGTTAACATCCTGAGAAATGGTCAAGGTAATGCTGCTGGGGGCCAAATCCTGCAGGAGGATCCCCAGGGAGAACAGTTTACTGTCATTGGGGCTGGAGATGAGATATATGACAGAAGATTAGACGAGATTGCTGAAAAGTTAAGATCTTTGGAATATCAGAATTCTTTGGGCTTCGATGTGATGGATATGGGACTAGTGGATGGGGTGAGAATTCCCCACAAATTCAAACCCCCATGCTTTGAAAAGTACAATGGTACCTCATGTCCTCGCACTCATCTGCAGTCTTTCTTGGGAAGGCTCAAAGCTTATACCATGGATGAAAAGTTATGGATGTTCTACTTTGAGGACAGTCTGACTGGAGCTTCAAGAGAATGGTATTCGCATTTGTCTAGGACCACCATAAGATGCTGGAAGGATTTGGCCGAGGCTTTCATCCGTCAATATCAGTACAACCTGGACATGGCTCCCAATAGAACTCTTCTAATGGGTATGTCTCAGTCTTCTAGAGAAAGCTTCCGGGATTATGCTCAAAGGTGGAGACAACTTGCTGCTGCTGTCCAACCACCCATGTCAGAAAGGGAAATGGCTGACATGTTCATGAACACATTGCAAGGGACCTATATTGATAGACTGGCTGCTTTCTCCTCTACCAGTTTTGCTGATGTGGTCATAGCTGGAGAGAGGATTGAAAGTCTCTTAAAGATGGGCAAAATCTCCGACAGTGGTGCAAGTTCCTCCAGCAATCCCAGAAAACCTTTTGCGGGACCCTGAAGGGCAGGTGAAACAAATTCCATTCATACAAGCAGGGGCAGGCCTCAATATGCTCCCCGGTCAGTAGCAGCTATTACCATCCCAGCTCCAATTCCACAACAATCATCATATCCTCAACAACAACAACCACAATATCAACAACAAGCTCATTATCCGCAACAAAGGTCATACAACAACAGCAATAGCAACCAACAGCAGCGTCCCTTCCAACAAAGGCCATCACAAGCAAACAGGGTGATTAACCCAATCCCAATGCTGTATGCTGCACTCTTGCCACAACTCCTAAAGCTCAACCTAGTTGAGTTAAGGACGTTGGTTCTTTCAGATCCTCTCAATATGCCAAATAACTATGATGCAAATGCCAGGTGTGCATTCCACTCAAACGCATCGGGATATAATACTGAAAAATGCAGGGCCCTACAGATGAAAGTCCAGGATTTGGTGGACTCAAAAGCTCTCAATTTTGCACCTCCTCCGAATGTTACAAGAAATCCAATGCCTAGTCACAACGGGCCTAGGATTAATGCTATTGAGGAGGGCAAACCATCCACATTAATTAACAGTGTTGCACAAATCCAAACACCCTTGGTTGAAATCAAAGCTCAGCTGTTAGAATGCCAAGTGTTCCCTGGGTGTGAGGTCGGCTGTGGATATTGCAATATTGCCGTTAATGGATGTGAGAGACGAACAAATGGCATAGATGGCCTCATTAGAGATGGCATTCTTCAGATTACGACAACAGCGACTACAACTCCAACAATTCCTTCATCAACAATCACAGATACTCCTACAACGTCAACAACCATTGTTCCAACAGATTCTGCTACAACTCCAACAAACATTCAATCAGTCACTTTAACGGATACAGATTCAGTCACAGTTCCTGCTACAACTTTAACACCCGTCCAATCAACTCCGTCTACAACATCAGCAACAGTTAATGAAAGCATCTCAACGGTTACGATATACTACGATCCCGCAAATTTTCCTTCCAACAACTCACAACAAAATGCTACTCCTGTCAGAGCTCTGGTTACCATATATTATGATCCACACACCATTGTGGTCCCCTCTGCAGCTGCTATCAGTCCAGTCACTATCACAGTGCTTGGGTCGGTTCCTTACGAAAGCAATAATGCCATCCCTTGGCATTATGGCTCAGATCTATACTGCGAGGGGCAGAAAATCACTTTAGAATCATCAACTTCTTCACCAAAGATAGACAATGTGGGGGGAGGCGGAGGCTTCACTAGAAGCGGACGTCTCTTTGCCTCGCAAATGCCAAGACCCATTACTGAAGCAGAAGCTGCTGCTAAGGCAAAAGGGAAGAACGTGGTGTAAGAAGAACTAGTTGCTAAAGAAACTTTGAAGACTCCTTTTGATCAAGAGGTTGATGAATTCATGCGGATAATCAAGAAGAGAGATTACAAGGTAGTGGACCAGCTTCACCAAACACCTTCCAAAATCTCCATACTATCATTGCTAATGTGCTCCGAGGCTCATCGGAACACACTATTAAAAGTCCTGCACACAACTTATGTGCCGGAGGAGATTACTGTCAATCAGTTAGAGGCTGTGGTTGGAAATGTCAACGCTAGTCATGGACTAGGATTTACCAACGCTGATCTGACAACGGAAGGTCACAATCACAACAAGGCTTTGCACATTACCTTGGAGTGTAAGGGTGCAGTTCTTTCTCATGTATTGGTGGACACAGGGTCATCACTCAATGTCTTACCCAAGAAAGCCCTTGTGAAGCTGGAGTATGATGGGTTGGCACTACACCCAAGCAACTTGGTAGTGAGAGCCTTTGACGGTTCTAAGAGATCAGTTCTGGGATAGATAGAGTTACCAATAATGATTGGCCCACAGGTTTTCAAAACGACCTTCTTTGTGATGGATATACAGCCTGCCTACAGCTGTCTATTGGGTAGACCATGGATACACGCCGCTGGCGCCATAACGTCAACCCTTCACCAGAAGTTAAAATTTGAGTGGGAGGGCCAAGTCATTACCATTTGTGGGGAGGAGGATATCTTTGTTAGCCAGCTGGCTACTTTCAAGTACATTGAAATGGATGGGGAGATCCATGAGACCATGAGTCAAGGGTTTGAAGCCCTTAATATCAATGAAGCATCTGTTGTGTCTGGGACCTCCATCACATCATATCAACAAGCCCGGAAGGTTGTTGAGGAAGGTACCGCTCAAGGCTGGGGCAAGCTGCTGCCAGTTGAAAAGAAAGAAGACCGATTCGGGTTGGATTACAGACCATCTCGACAAGATCAACCAGAGGCTGCAACAGAGCCCAAGTTTGTCAGCGGGGGGATGCACACCCCGGATACTGTGAACAGTTTGGAATATGAGTCAGAAGACGAGCGCAACCTGAAAATCTGGATACGTCCAAGGATCCCGGGGAACCATGTCTCAAACTGGTCTTCCCAGGAAATTATAAGAGTTACTCCTGCAGAGTAATTATTATTTCATGTCTTTAAAGCATGCATCAAGTCCTTCATCTTGCCTAAGATGTCAGGGCTCATTTTGTAATCGGGCCATCTTGTATTTTGTGCAAACGATCAATTAATGAATATCAGGACATCTTTTGCAAATGAGTCTTTTCTTTTTTACTCTCACTATTTTTCATTTTTCATTTTTTGTACAAAAATAAAATGGAAATGTTTTTCAAAATAACAACTTAATTTTCACTTTTTCTAAAACAAGATAAAACTGATCACTAAAATGAACAAATCTAAACCCTTGCAGAGAGTGCCCTCCAGACCGCACCGACAACAACACTGCTATGACTTCGTATGACTTCGACAATTCGATGAAGGGGTTGAGGAAGATTATGAGCTACCTGAAGAACTAGCCAGGTTGTTAAGACAAGAGGAGAAGATTATCACTCCTCATCAGGAGGAAGTTGAGACGGTTAATCTTGGTATAGACGAAGACCTGAAAGAAGTGAAAATCGGGGCCTGCCTGCAAAATTCAGTGAAAGAGCAACTTATTGACATGCTTCGGGAGTATGTGGATGTTTTTGCTTGTTCTTATCAGGATATGCCAGGGTTGGACACCGACATTGTTATGCACAAGCTGCCTCTGAAAGAAGATTGTCCGCCAGTAAAGCAGAAGCTGCGCCGTACTCGCCCAGATATGGCAATGAAGATAAAAGAAGAGGTACAAAAACAGTGGGACGCCGCTTTCCTTGCTGTAACTATTTACCCACCGTGGGTTGCTAACATTGTACCTGTGCCTAAGAAGGATGGCAAGGTAAGGATGTGTGTGGATTACCGGGATCTGAACAGAGCCAGCCCGAAAGATGACTTCCCATTACCTCACATTGATGTATTGGTCGACAATACGGCTCAGTTCTCAGTATTCTCCTTCATGGATGGATTTTCAAGATATAATCAGATCAAAATGTCACCTGAAGACATGGAGAAGACAACCTTTATCACACCCTGGGGCACATTCTGTTATAAGGTAATGCCATTCGGACTGAAGAATGCAGGTGCCACTTATCAACGGGCTATGGTAACATTATTCCATGACATGATCCACAAGGAAATTGAATGTTATGTGGATGACATGATTGCCAAGTCCCTCACAGAAGAAGACAATCTGGTGAATCTGTTGAAGCTAATCAAGCGTCTGAGGAAGTACCAATTGAAGTTAAACCCCAACAAATGCACATTCGGGGTGCGATCCAGTAAGCTGCTGGGATTTATTGTAAGTGAGAAAGGGATTGAAGTTGACCCTGATAAAGTCAAAGCCATCCAGGAGATGCCTGCACCAAAGACTTAAAAAGAAGTTCGGGGGTTTCTAGGTAAATTGAACTACATTTCAAGGTTCATATCTCACCTAACAGCAACCTGTGAACCCTTGTTCAAGTTGTTAAGAAAAGAACAAACGGTCAGGTGGAATGAAGACTGCCAAAGGGCTTTTGACAAAATCAAGGAATACTTACAAGAGCCTCTGATCCTTATGCCTCCAGTTGAAGGAAGGCCATTAATCATGTACTTGACAGTATTAGAAGAGTTAATGGGGTGTGTGCTGGGCCAGCATGACGAGTCTTGTCGAAAAGAGTATGCAATATACTACCTAAGCAAAAAGTTTACCGACTGTGAACAACGTTATTCACTGCTCGAGAAAACTTGCTGTGCTTTAGCGTGGGCTGCTCGCCGACTGAGACAGTATATGTTGACCCACACCACCTTATTGATCTCCAAGATGGACCTAGTTAAGTACATATTCGAGAAGCCCGCACTTACCGGGCGGGTTGCAAGATGGCAAATGATTCTCACAAAATATGACATTCAGTACACATCTCAGAAAGCCATCAAAGGCAGTGTGTTGTCTGACTATCTTGCTGAGCAACCCATTGATGATTACCAGCCTATGAGATTTAACTTCCCCGATGAAGACATCATGTTCATAAAAGCAAAAGATCATGAAGAGCCTATTCACACTGAAGGGCCTGACCCAGAAGAAGAATGGACTATGATGTTTGATGGGGCTGTTAATATGAATGGTCGTGGTGTTGGTGCAGTACTCATTACACCTAAGGGAGTTCACATGCCTTACTCGGCAAAACTCACTTTTAACTGCACTAACAACGAAGCTGAATACGAAGCTTGTATTATGGGTCTGGAGGAAGCCATTGACCTCAGGATCAAGACTTTAACTGTGTTCGGAGATTCAGCTCTGGTAATCAATCAAACCAACGACAAATGGTATACTCACCAGGAGCATCTGATTCCATACCGGGATTATACCAGGAGATTACTGACTTTCTTCACTACAGTCAAACTTGAGTATATCCCTCGAGACGAAAATCAGTTCGCAGATGCTCTGGCTACCATTTCATCCATTATCAAAGTTCAAGTTGCCAACTTTGTTCCTCGGATTTCAGTATCCAGACTTAACAGACCGGCATACGTATTCTCAGTAGCCCTTGCTAAAGATGAAAAGCATTGGTTCCATGACATCAAGTGCTTCTTGGAGGATCAAACATACCCACCTGGGGCATCTTCCAATGATAAGAAGACTCACCTGGTAATTCCTTCCTGAATGCTGATGGTTCCTTGTACAAGAGAAACTTTGATATGGTACTCCTCAGATGTGTTGATAAGGCAGAGGCAGACTTGTTGATGCACGAAGTGCACGAAGGATCTTTTGGTACCCATGCTGGAGGGCATGCTATGGCTAAAAAGTTGTTAAGATCAAGCTACTACTAGATCACAATGGATGCAAACTGTTGTGCTTATGCCAGGAAATGCCATAAATGCCAGATTTATGCAGATAAAGTGCATGTGCCTCCGAATCCTTTGAATGTGATGTCTTCACCTTGGCCCTTTGCCATGTGGGGCATTGATATGATTGGCAAGATTGAACCGACTGCTTCAAATGGCCACAGATTCATCCTAGTAGCCATTGACTATTTTACCAAGTGGGTTGAAGCAGCTTCCTATGCCAATGTCACCAGACAAGTGGTAGCCCGATTCCTGAAGAGAGACATCATTTGTCAGTATGGAGTGCCAGAGCGAATCATTACTGATAATGGTTCCAACTTGAACAACAAAATGATGGCAGAACTGTGTCGGGACTTCAAGATCCAACATCACAACTCTTCTCCTTACAGGCCAAAGATGAATGGCGCTGTAGAGTCAGCTAACAAGAATATCAAGAAGATTGTGCAGAAGATGGTGGTCACCTATAAAGACTGGCACGAAATGCTACCATTTGCCTTGCATGGGTACCGTACGTCAATCAGAACATCCATTGGGGCAACACCGTATCAGCTTGTTTATGGTATGGAGGAAGTCCTACCTGTTGAAGTTGAATTACCCTCCTTGCGGGTACTAATGGATGTTAAACTGAGTGAAGCAGAATGGGTCCGATCCCGGTACGAACAGCTGAATCTGATCGAAGAAAATAGATTAGCTATAATCTGCCATGGGCAGCTGTACCAGAAAAGAATGAAGAAAGCCTTCGATCAAAAAGTCAGGCTTCGGGAATACCAAGTGGGAGATCTTGTGCTGAAAAGACTCCTCCCTCCTCATACAGACCACAGGGGCAAGTGGACTCCGAATTATGATGGCCCATTCATAGTAAAGAAAGTCTTCTCGGGTGGAGCACTGATGCTCAGTACTATGGATGGTGAAGATTTCCTGTCCCCTGTGAATTCAGATGTAGTTAAAAAATACTTCGCATAAAATGACCCGCTGGACATAAAAACAGAATGTAAGTCCAGGCAAAAATAGGGCATCTCGGCGAGTCAAAAACAGAATAAAAGACTCGGGCAAAAATAAGGGAAAATAAATAAAAAACGTACACCCGCTGAGTTGAAAAGCCACATTGGACAACTCAGGCAAAAATGGGTATCACGGTGGATTGAAAACCCGAAAGGGCGATCCACGCAAAATAAGGGAATAGGCGAACAACTGCATTTTGAATTCGTCTGTATCACTTACAACATGGAAAGCTTCGAAAGGTTCGAGCATCGGTCAGAATCGACCTTCTTCAGAAAGCAAGATGAGAAGAACGTCAAGGTCATACAAGTCATAGCAAAAGGGAAGTGCACTGAAGCGTCATCAACATTTCCAGCATCTTTTTGTTTCTCAATTTCTAACGATCTCCTCATTTCAGGGGATCTGTTTCTTTGACTGTACTTGCCAATTCAGGGCACACAAATTAATAAAATCAGATTTTCAGTCACGTTTCATCTCGTACATTTTATTTTTCATTTGCAAAAATGTCCGATGTCCTTAATATAGTGGTTGCATAAATACAGTTGCGTCTTTTCTAAATTACATGCTTACAGGAAATTGATTTGCTCCCGGGAGTGTCTAAACTCCTATGATGGAATCCAGTGAGGAATACCTCGGGATACTTGTACGTTTCTTTGTCATAACAGGATTGCAGGTATTCAAAGTGCGACATGGGGCATGAAGGCTTCTTCCCAGCAAGCTGCCAAATAATTATTCCCTCAGCACATCTTCCAAACAGCATCAGAGCTGCTTTCTCCCCCATCAGAGTCGTCGGGCATCACTTCTCCGACACTTTCTTCAGAGTAGCATCAGAAGGTGTTCATTTCCCTAGCTGAGTTGTCAGGTTTCATCATCCTCAGCAGGATCCCCATAGAAATCTCTAGGAAGATCGTTCAGTGATCATTCCTCCCCAGTCAAGTATCAGGCAGGGAATCATCTCCCCGCAGAGTTTTAGCCTCTATCCAAAAGAGCAATGTCTGAAGATCTCACGACAAAGTGACGAAAGCTTCCACAGACCCCAGCTGGGCTCCTCATTACCAAGATAGGTCTATCAGTGACCTATTTTCCCCAAGCAGTCATACATCTTATCAGATTTACCAATGATCTTTTCCCCAGCTGGGATATTCTTTCAAAGCAGATCAGCCAGGGATCTTCACAGCAATGGGATCCGAATCCCGGATCGGTATCTTTGCATAATCATAGCATTCGCATCATATTTCCCCTTAAAGCGTAGCATTCCGTCTAATACGGAACATTACGGCAAAAATCAAACATATTGCATAATCACAAGTCAGGTTTGAATCAGTCACCTGTAAATACCGACAATACCACATCAGCAATATACAAAATACCTCTCAATTTCCCCGGCAGAAAACCAAAGTGTCCCCTTAGCACTCTCAAAATACAGATACATGCTCCTTTGGCACTCGTCCGTGTCATCATTCCCCAGTAAAGTCGCCCGAACGTTCTCTACAGACAGATATACACTCTTTGGACACTCGTCCGTGTCACCATTCCCCAGCATGGTTGCCTAAACACTCATTGTAAGCAAAACACTTGTTTTTAACACACTTCTTCCGACACCCGTCTGTGTCACCTTATCCCCACAGATCTTCAGAATATCTTTTTTACACACTTCCTCTTATGGTACGCGTCTGTATCATACTCTCCCCAGCAAGTTGAGCACTCGTCTGTGTCTCACTCATACTTTTTACTCATACAGATACTTGTCTGTTTCTTGTATACACCACGTATCTCTCCTCAGATTCAACACTCGTCCGTGTTCTTTGTTAACCAGTTGGTACTCGTCCGTACCATCATCTCTGAGCATGCGTCAACATTTGTTTCTACCGATACTCGTCTGTATCATAGTTTTAAGGATGCTCGTCCGCATCTTTAATCTATACACAGTGTCAAACACTTATACCTTCTCTTTCTTGAATATTAGACACTCGTCTGTGTCTACCATTCCCCAGAAGAGTCCCCAGCAAATCCAGATAAATTATTTCCTTTCTATCTGACATTCGTCCTATGTCATGATACTTCCGGCAGCCGTACCCTGCCAGGTGATTGTCCTTCACCTTTTTGGTGATCGTCCTTCATCATCCCCCAACGGAGTCTCCATTATTGGAACCCTTTATTATCCGACATTCGTCCTATGTCGTGATATTTTAGCAGTCGTACCCTGCTAGGTGATCGTCCTTCGCCTTTTGATGATCGTCCTTCATCATTTTATCCGATGGCCGTCCCCATCGTTGATCCTGTTATCTGACATTCGTCCTATGTCATGATGAACCCCGAGAGCAGCTGTACCCTGCTAGGTGATCGTCCTTCACCTCTTGATGATCGTCCTTCATCATGCTTATCCGATGGTCGTCCCCATCGCCGACTCTTTCTATCTGACATTCGTCCTATGTCATGATACTTTCGGCAACCATACCCTCCCAGGTGATCGTCCTTCACCTTAGATGACCGTCCCTCATCCTTATCCCCAACAGAGCAGCCGTCCCCTGCTAGGTGATCGTCTTTCACCTTTGATGACCGTCCCTCATCATTATTTCATTAACCTGATGGTCGTCCCCATCATTGCCTTTACCTTTAATCCCCAAAGAATCTTGTTACTTTCCCTGATGGCCGTCCCCATCATGATCCCCCTATTTCCACAGCATGTCGGCCGTCCCCGTCATCACTTTATCCCCAGCAGTCGTCCTCTGCTCGATGGTCGTCCTCCATCGCCCGCACTTTATAATCATACTTTTCTTCCTTTTGCAATCTATATCCCTTTTCTTCTTCATTCAGTGAGTGCAAATTTTGGACTGTCTTTGGTATTCAACCACAAGTTATCTTGTTTGTCTGTTAAGCTCGTCGCTTACATCCTGCACAGCTAACTCATGTTTGAATAGGGGCAGCTGTAAACACCCCAAATTTGCCCTCACTCATTTCACCATGGCTTGTGATTATTTTCATTTGCATAAGTTCAATCATATCATCTCATATTACATTTTTTTCTTCACTGCATTGGTTCTAAGTCATCTGCATCTAGGGTTTGTAATCTGAGCAATCCCTGAGCTATCTGAGCCACTCCAAGAGTCTCCAATCATCTCAAGAGGGTCCATGTATGTTCAAGCATCATATTATATCCTCCCAAGATCAAGAAAGTCAGAAATTCACAAGAACTGAGAAAGGCATGGAAGCAGAGCCAAGCTTAACTGCACAGATGACCTAAAATTAGGGTTTTGGTTTCAGAGGCCATAACTCCAAATTGTTTGGTCATTCTTGTTTCTATTGGTATCTATATGTTATGAGGATCATTAATACCAATTTTCATGAAGAAATTCAATGGGGAAGGCATATGATCAATATATGACTTCTTGAACAAGTCAGTGAAAAATCAGGGCATCTGAGGCCCCCAATCATCCAACCAAAGGGTCTTTGTAGATGTTAAGAATTGGCAGAATTTTTGACAAACAAGAATAAGTGAACTTAGTTCAGGATGTTACACCAGATGTTGTGACATTGTCAAATAAAGTAAAAGTTAATGAACTTAGTCAAGACATCAGGATGTCACACCAGATGTTGTGACATCGTAAACCTGCTATCAGACTTAAATGATGCGTAACAGAAGTGAGTAAATTCAGGGGAATTTATCTGGAATTAATTGTAAAGAGATAAGCACTCCAAGGAGCATCTTTAGGGAGCTTAGTTATTTGATTTCAATGTAACAGAATAACTAACTCACCTTGAATCAAGGAGGTAACAAACTAACTAACCCTAATTCAAGGTGATGACTGTGGGATTTATCAGGTCTGGATAATTTGCAAAAAGCCCACAAACCAAGCATCTATTTAAGGAACTGAAACTCTCAGAAAAGAGCACGAGTTTTAGAAGACCAAAAAGGGTGTTTGTGAAGTATAACAGGTTTTAATTGTTTGTCACTTTATGAGCTTTTAAGCAAAAAGTGAATTGTGTCTTGATTGAAACTTTTAAGTAAGATCAAGCTATTGTGTTTGAAGTGTGACTTCAATTTTATTAATCATTGTAAAATATCACTGTGTGATTGAGGGGGAGTGAGTAGGTACTCATATCTAAGTTGAGTCTTAGGTAGAAATTGCCTTGGGTAGATATTAAGTGAAGGATTAAACTGGTTGGTTTAACTCCAGAATTAATATTACTTATATTGGATTTCCTTCCTGGCTTGGTAGCCCCCAGATGTAAGTGTGGAGATACACTGAACTGGGTTAACAATTTCCTGTATTATTTAATTTACCAGCACATTAAGTTTTGTTTAAGATTTCAAGTGTTTAAACATCTGGTTCGACATCACGTACCTGATCCCAGAATTTCAATTGGCATCAGAGCAAGCACCCTGCCTGCATAACTGGGTGAGATCTAGGGACTGCAAATTTTGGGAACATGGACAGAGATGTAGGATCTGTGAATCGACCACCTATCTTGGATGGATCCAACTATGATTAATGGAAGCCAAGAATGGTAGCATTCTTGAAATCTCTTGATAGCAGGGCTTGGAAAGCAGTTAACAAAGGATGGGAGCACCCTGTCCAAGACAATAAGGATGGGGTAAATGTGATGAAGCCTGAAGAAGAGTGGAGCAAGGAGGAAGAAGATTCAGCACTTGGAAATTCCAAAGCCTTAAATGCCTTATTCAATGGCATTGACAGAAACATATTTAGGCTTGTGCATCACTGTGAGCTGGCCAAGGATGTTTGGGACACTCTCAAAACTACTAATGAAGGAACACCAAAGGTGAAGATGTCAAGACTTCAACTTCTCAACACCAAGTTTGAAAACTTGAGGATGAAGGAAGATGAAACCATTCATGAGTTTTACATGAACATCCTGGAAATTGCTAATACTTCTGGTGCCTTGGGAGAGAATATGAGTGATGAAAAGTTGGTAAGGAAGATTCTCAGATCACTGCCAAAAAGATTTGACATGAAGGTTACTGCCATAGAAGAAGCTCAGGACATCTGCACAATGAAGGTTGAGGAGCTCATTGGTTCCCTTCAAACCTTTGAGATGGGAATGAATGATACAATTATGAAGAAAAACAAAAGCATGGCCCTGGTCTCAAACACTGATAAAGAAGAAGAAAGTCATGAAGCAGACTCTGAGGACAACTTATCAGAAACAATTGCTATGCTTGGAAGACAATTCAACAAAATTCTCAAAAGAATGGAAAACAGGCCCAGACCAAGTGGAAGAAACTCAACCTCTGAGAATAAAAGACCTTATGATTCTAATAGAAGGTCAAATTATGATGAGAAGACTAACTAAGGAAAAGGGATCCAATGTCATGGATGTGAAGGGTATGGACACATCAGAAGTAAATGCCCAACCTATCTAAAGAAGCAAAAGAAAGGTCTCTCTGTGTCCTGGTCAGATGAAGACTCAGGTTGTGAGTCAGAAGAAGAATCTGCAAAGCACATCACTGCTCTAGCTGGAGTATGTGAAACTGAAGGGGGATCCAGTGATGAGGATCTGACATTTGAAGAGCTTGAAGCATCTTACAGGATGCTGTGTAAAAGGAGCACTAAAGTATGCATGGAAAATATATAACAGAAGAAGCAAATTGAGGAATTAAAGGCTGAAAAGGCAAGTCATCTAGAGATCATTGACACTTTGAAAAGTGAAGTCAGCCTACTCAACTCCAAAATGGAACATATGTCCAAATCTGTCAGAATGCTGAACAGTGGCTCAAACACACTGGATGTCATTCTCAACAACAACAAGCATTCAGGGGATAAGACTGGGTTGGGATTTAATAAAGCTCAAAACTTTGAGGCTAGCACCAGCCAAACAACTCCAAATCCCATGAAGCCAAACAAGATGTTCAAGCAGATGTCTCAACATCATGACAAACACATGATGAAAAAGAAATATCAAAGATGGAGATGCCATCATTGTGGAAGGTTTGGTCACATCAAACCTTATTGCTACAAGCTGCATGGATACCCCAATCAGAGTTCCCAGCACCCTCTTAAGCAGAAGACAGAGGTCACCAAGAAAATCTGGATACCTAAAGCTAGTCTGTATGCTGATCAAAGCTACCAGTACATGCCTAAGAACAAGGTCAACAGGCAGCACTACCCTGAGCATATGCATCAAAGGAAACCTCACAATAGGCACAAATGGTCCAAGCAGGTTGTTGCATCTATAGCTCATACATATCTCAGAGTATCTGCTAAGGAAGACTGGTATTTTGACAGTGGCTGCTCAAGGCACATGACTGGACTTAAGAATATGCTGGTAGACTTAAAGTCACACTCATCCAGATATGTAACCTTTGGAGATGGAGAAAAGGGAGAAATCAAGGGAGTTGGGACCCTGGACTGCTCAGGAGTACCAAGTCTAGATGATGTGTTGTTGGTAAAAGGATTAACTTCTAACTTGATCAGCATAAGTCAGTTATGTGACCAAGGTTACAATGTCAACTTCACCAAAACTGAGTGCATAGTTTCTGATAAAGAACAGAAAGTTTTCATGAGAGGAGCCAGATCAAAAGACAACTGCTATATGTGGGAACCCCAAGATTTTAGCCTCACATCTACTTGCTCCTTAGCCAAAGAAGAAGAAGTGAAGTTGTGGCATCAAAGACTGGGTCATCTCCATCTCAGAGGAATAAAGAAGATCATATCTATGGAGGCTGTAAGAGGAATTCCAAGACTGAAGATTGATGAAAGTAAAGTGTGTGGTGAATGTCAAATAGTCAAGCAAACCAAGATGTCACATCCAAAGCTCCAACATCTGACAACTTCCAAAGTCCTGGAATTATTGCACATGGATCTTATGGGACCAATGCAAGTAGAGAGTCTTGGTGGAAAAAGATATGCTTATGTGGTTGTTGATGACTTCTCAAGATATACCTGGATAAGCTTCATCATAGAAAAGTCTGATGTATTTGATGTATTTAAAGATCTTTGCCATAGAATCCAAAGAGAAAAAGCAAGCTGTGTGGTCAGAATAAGAAGTGATCATGGAAAGGAGTTTGAGAATAAAAAATTCTCAGACTTCTGTTCTTCAGAAGGGATCAATCATGAGTATTCTTCTCCCATCACCCCTCAACAGAATGGGATTGTTGAAAGGAAAAACATAACTATTCAGGAGTCAGCTAGAGCCATGATTCATGCTAAAAAGTTACCCCTGTACTTTTGGGCTGAAGCTATGAACACAGCATGCTACATCCACAATAGAGTCACACTAAGAAAGGGAACTTTATCCACCATCTATGAAGTCTGGAAGGGTAGAAAACCTATAGTCAAGTACTTTCATGTGTTTGGAAGTAAGTGCTACATTCTGGCTGATAGGGATCAAAGAAGGAAGATGGACCCTAAATGTGATGAAGGGATATTTCTTGGATACTCCATAAATAACAGAGCTTACAGAGTATTTAACTCCAGAACCAAGGTTATAATGGAGTCAATAAATGTGATTATTGATGATGCCTATACAGATGTTGCTGATGATGTTGGAACATCTGCTGACAATCAAACTGAAGTTAAAATAGAAAGTGATAATCTTGATTTCACTTTAACTGAGGCAAGGTCAGAGCAATCCAACAAACCTCCCTCCATCAGAATCCAGAAATATCATCCTAAAGAACTGATAATTGGTGATCCCAACAAAGGTGTCATCACTAGATCAAGAGAGGTGAACTCAGGCTCCTGCTTTGTTTCAAAGATAGAACCTAAGAACATCAAGGAAGCTCTGAATGATGAGTACTGGATCTCTGCTATGCAGGAAGAATTAGGCCAGTTTACAAGGAATGAAGTATGGGATCTTGTTCCTAGGCCTGATGACATTAATGTGATTGGCACTAAGTGGGTGTACAAAAACAAGTCTAATGAGCAGGGAGTTACAAAAAACAAGGCTAGACTTGTAGCTCAAGGATACACACAAATTGAGGGAGTAGATTTTGATGAAACCTTTGCACCAGTAGCAAGGCTTGAATCAATCAGACTACTTCTAGGAATTGCTTGCATCCTAAAGTTCAAGCTATTTCAGATGGATGTTAAAAGTGCCTTTCTAAATGGGTACCTTAATGAAGAAGTATATGTGGAGCAACCAAAGGGATTTGTAGATCCAAGCTATCTAGACCATGTATATAAGCTAAGGAAGGCTCTGTATGGTCTAAAGCAAGCCCCCAGAGCATGGTATGAAAGACTGACCACTTTTCTCATTAAACATGGATACAGGAAAGGTGGAATAGACAAAACCTTGTTTGTAAAGGATGAAGAGGGAAAGGTTATGATTGCTCAAATATATGTGGATGACATAGTGTTTGGTGGGATGTCAGACAGGATGGTTAAACATTTTGTTACTCAAATGGATTCTGAGTTTGAAATGAGCTTAGTGGGAGAACTAACCTACTTCCTTGGACTGCAAATCAAGCAAATGGAGGATTCCATGTTCATATCCCAAAGCAAGTATGCTAAGAACACTGTCAAGAAGTTTGGGATGGACAATGCAAGTCACAAGAGAACACCTGCCCCCACTCATTTAAAACTGACAAAGGATGACAAAGGTGAGAGTGTGGACCAAAGCTTGTACAGAAGCATGATTGGAAGTCTACTATATTTGACAGCTAGCAGACCTGATATAGCTTTTGTTGTAGGTGTGTGTGCAAGGTATCAAGCTGAACCAAAAGTGAGCCATCTAAACCAGGTTAAGAGAATCTTGAAATATGTAAATGGTACATGTGACTATGGCATAATGTACTCTCATGGTTGTGAACCAATTCTCACTGGATTTTGTGATGCTGACTGGGCTGGAAGTGCTGATGATAGAAAGAGTACATTAGAGGATGCTTCTTTCTAGGGAACAATTTAATTTCTTGGTTCAGTAAGAAACAAAATTGTGTGTCCCTATCCACTGCTGAAGCTGAATATATTGCAGCTGGTAGCAGTTGTTCACAGCTGGTATGGATGAAACAAATGCTCATAGAATACAATGTCCCACAAGATGTCATGACATTGTACTGTGACAATTTAAGTGCTATTAACATCTCAAAAAATCCTATCCAACACAGCAGGACTAAGCACATAGATATCAGACATCACTTCATCAGAGACCTTGTGGAAGAGAAGGTGATCACATTAGAGCATGTAGCCACAGAGCTGCAATTAGCTGACATATTTACTAAGGCTTTGGATGCTACCCAATTTGAAAACCTAAGGGGTAAATTGGGAATCTGCATATGTGAAATATAGCAGTTATGGAGAAGTGCCAGATTGTCTCATGACATCGTGTGGCATGATCACCAGATGGCAGCACCAGTCTGGCCACTAACTGTTTGTATTCCAATCTTAAAAATTCCACTAACAACGGATTCTATATATGTACAAGCGTGCTCTCAGCTTCTCACATTCCCACTATCTCCACTAAACGTTTTGCATGCTACAGCTGAATCTCTAAGCTCATCAAAATCTATCAAACCCTTGCACATTTCCACTACAATCGAAAAAATGTCTCATCATCAAAACCCTAACTCCATTGATGAGGGTCTCAATCAAGAGGATGTAGTGCATGCAACTCCAATATCTGTAGTACCAATGGATGCTAATCCTATAAACGAGATCAGAGGAAGCATTCCTATTTCTCAAAGACCCAAGACTCCTCATACAAGAAGACCTAAGGAGCCAGTCTTCAGTAAAAGCAAGGGAACTCCTTCATCTTCCAGACCCCCAAAGCCTCTGCTTATGTGGACGCATCCATCAAACAGCTTGTAAACAGGATCCTTTCTGAACAAAGAGTTGTGCCTGGGGTGTCTATTCCCCTGAACAGTATGCCTGCTCCACAAGAAGAACCAAGCAACCAGGCTGAAGAGGACATACCTGCTCAACAGGATGTCCCAAGAAATGTTGAAGCATCTGAGGGCCAGGACAAAGCCTCAAGTGATGATGATAAAGCCACTGATGATAAAGCCACTGATGATCAAGCTCATGTTGATCAAGCTGCTGAAAAAGAGGTTTCCCAACCTCCACCTATTGAAAACCTAGATGATGACTCTGACACAGAGAGCATTGCCTCTGTTAATCCTAGCATAGCCAAAAGGCTTAGGGCTAGAAAGGAGAAGAAGCCAGTTGCACATGCAACTCCTGAAAAGAAACAGTCAACTCCCAAGAAGGACAAGGTCAAAGTTGCCTTTGGACCTTCTAAGAAATGGAGCAAGGTAAGCACCCAGAAGAGGAAGGCTACAACTCCACCTGACTCTGATGTTGAGGAGGATGTCCCAACATCCCAACCCAGGAAGAAGCCAGCACCTCCCAGGACTGGCACTGCTATTCCTGAAGCACCTCTGGACAATGTGTCCTTCCACCATGTCTCTAATGTGAGCAAGTGGAAGTATGTCTACCAAAGAAGGGTGGCTCTGGAAAGAGAGTTGGGCAGCAATGCTTTGGAGTTCACTGAGGTAATAGATTTAATCTCCAATGTTGGTTTATTCAAAACTATCTCCAACTTTTCCCCTTGCTATGAATTGCTGGTCAAAGAATTCATAGTCAATCTGCAAGAGGGGTGTGCTGATGGGAAATCTGAGGATTTCAGGAAGGTATATGTCAGGGGGAGATGTGTTGATTTTTCTCCTAGGGTTATAAATCAGTACATGGGGAGAGAATCTGATGGGCCAAATGAACTGGGGAAAACTGACAACCAAGTCTGCAAGATCATCACAGCCAACCAGGTCAAATCATGGCTAGTCAAAGGCAAACTATCTGTCAGCTTGCTAACAAGAAAGTATGCTATGCTGCATAGAATTGGAACTGTCAACTGGGTCCCCACCAACCACACTTCATCAATAGCTACTGGGCTAGGAAGATTTATCTGTGTTGTAGGCACCCAGACCAAGTTGGACTATGGGGCATATATCTTTGATCAAACCCTAAAGCATGCAGGAACCTCAGCAACCAAGCTTCCAATAGATTTTCCCTCACTGCTTTGTGGAATCATTCTCAACCAATATCCAAGCATCCTTACTGATAAGGATTCTGTCTGCAAAAGGGAGAGTCCACTGTCCTTTCACTACAAACTGTTTCTGAGCCATCATGCTGCAGATGTTGAAGCTCCAAGTGGAACATTTGCTGGACCATCCAATGTCAAGACTCCTATATCCAAAGCAGCCCTGATTGCAGAGCTCAAGACAACTTGCAAAGAGCTGGATGAAAGGAAGAAAAAGCTTGAGGAAATAATTCAAAGGCTGGAGCTGGAAGAGGTTGCTAAGAATGTTGATGAATCTGATGCTGAGTCTGAGGATGCAGAAGATACAGAGTATACTGAGTCTGAGTGAATATGTGTGTGGTGGAAAGTGTACTGCATGTTCTGCATTGTAATTTTGAATGTTTCTTTCCTCTCTGCTTATGTAATGTTTGGCCCCAATTTCTGTCTAACAAGGGGGAGAAGTTATGAACAATGCCTGCTGTTGTTAATGCCTGAACTATGCTGATGTTAATTTTCTGTCTTCTGAACTAAGTTTTTTTTGAATGCTCATTGGTATATCAAAGTCTGTTGAACAAGTCATAGCAGTACATACAGGTTTGAGGGGGAGCAAATTATTAGCTCTCACGTGATTCAACAGAAAAGAACTCTGCTGCTCTCTGATAAAACTTTGTTGCTCTCTGATAAAACCAGAAGATTGTGTTAGCCAAAAATTAGCCAAAGGGGGAGTTTGTAGATGTTAAGAATTGGCAGAATTTTTGACAAACAAGAATAAGTGAACTTAGTTCAGGATGTCACACCAGATGTTGTGACATTGTCAAACAAAGTAAAAGTTAATGAACTTAGTCAAGACATCAGGATGTCACACCAGATGTTGTAACATCGTAAACCTGCTATCAGACTTAAATGATGCGTAACAGAAGTGAGTAAATTCAGGGGAATTTATCTGGAATTAATTGTAAAGAGATAAGCACTCCAAGGCGCATCTTTAGGGAGCTTAGTTATCTGATTTCAATGTAACAGAATAACTAACTCACCTTGAATCAAGGAGGTAACAAACTAACTAACCCTAATTCAAGGTGATGACTGTGGGATTTATCAGGTCTGGATAATTTGCAAAAAGCCCACAAACCAAGCATCTATTTAAGGAACTGAAACTCTCAGAAAAGAGCACGAGTTTTAGAAGACCAAAAAGGGTGTTTGTGAAGTATAGCAGGTTTTAATTGTTTGTCACTTTATGAGCTTTTAAGCAAAAAGTGAATTGTGTCTTGATTGAAACTTTTAAGTAAGATCAAGCTGTTGTGTTTGAAGTGTGACTTCAATTTTATTAATCATTGTAAAATATCACTGTGTGATTGAGGGGGAGTGAGTAGGTACTCATATCTAAGTTGAGTCTTAGGTAGAAATTGCCTTGGGTAGATATTAAGTGAAGGATTAAACTGGTTGGTTTAACTCCAGAATTAATATTACTTATATTGGATTTCCTTCTTGGCTTGGTAGCCCCCAGATGTAAGTGTGGAGATACACTGAACTGGGTTAACAATTTCCTGTGTTATTTAATTTACCAGCACATTAAGTTTTGTTTAAGATTTCAAGTGTTTAAACATCTGGTTCGACATCACGTACCTAATCCCAGAATTTCAGTCTTCTCCATCATTTTGGGTGTATATGATCTTTATTTGATCTTAGAAGAAGTTAGAAGTTCACAAAATTGAAGAATTTCAAGTCATTTGCAAATTTGTCATCTTGGGAAAGTGACTTGTAATGCAAACTTGCCATTTTGGGAAAGTTTTTCCACCTCCTCTTTTTGATTCAAAAATGCTTCAAATGAAAAATTCTTGGTCATGAAAGTTGTAGATTGGATCATTCCCTTTTCAAAAAGTACAAGAACTTGATCTAATTCATCATAGAACTCAAGTTATGGCCTTGCAAAGTTGGGAAAAATCACAAAATTTCACTTATGTACCAAAGAGGGAAACTTGCAAAAACTCTTACCAAGGCAATTTGTGACCTCTAATTGACTTCTAACCATTACACAAACATCGTACATGACCTATAATTAAGAATTGCCCAAAGAATTCTCAAGTTTCATGCCTTGATCATCAAGCATTCAAAAAGGGGCCAAAACCTTCACAATTTGCAAAACCACCCACAAACTTCATCACACTTGCTATCTTGCCTCAATCTGAATTCCATGGACCTCCCTAAAGCCAGCTGCGCAGGACACCCCATTGTCTTTGGCCTGCCATGAGCCCATACCTCCAAAGACAACTTTGTTGACTTTATGCAAAATGAGCCATACCAATCACACTGTTCCACAACAACTCTCTGACCTATCAAGGATTGATATGTGGACCTCAAGCAACTTAACACACACAACAACATAACCTGAATCCTCCCACAACTCAGAATTCACCAAAACTTCCCTCTTTGCATTTTTCTTTGAAACACAACATACAAGCCACAAACATCAAAACAAACTTCATAGAACAACTCACCATGATCCACTGATCATTTCCCAACCATCACCTTGCCCTGAAACCCTCCATATCAAAAACACGATTTCTCTCCCTCTTTGAACTGAATTGCATCAATCTCACAAACCAGCCATAAAAAATTCCATCCAAGCATTGCAAACTCCTCAGGAGGTTCATTAAAGGCATCTTGGGCCAAATAAGAAGCCAAAAAGCTCCAGGGTCGAAAGCTTCACCTCAGGTAGCCATGCGAATTCATTTTTCCAGAAGTTGTATTTTAAGTTCTTAAATGATTAAGTGTGATCCCCTGAGCATGTTGAACTTTGAATCATTGAAAATAGTTGAGAATTGAGGATGTATGATCTTTCTGAAATTTCTGCAGTTTTTGTTCTTAGCTTCGATTCATGTTTTTGGTTGGAAATAAATGGGGTTTGAGGTTAGGGATGAGTTTAGAATGGAGAGAGGAAGCAATCTGGAGCTTTAGAGCTCCAGAAATGACCTAGGGAACGTTTTAGGAAATTCTCAGGTGAGGTGTGGCCGGAGAAGATGACCGGAGGTCATTTTCGGCCACCTGAAAGTGATTAACCTAATTAATTAGGGTTAGGGCATAATTTGAATATGGGTCGTTGGATCCTCCTTTCCCGCGTGAGTTGTGTGGTTCAGATTGCACCATTAATTATTAATCTGGATTTAATATTTAATTAATTAGGATTAAGTGGATTTGAATTTGGGCCTTAGGATTGCGAGTCTAGTCAACAAGAATTTCCCCAGAATCAATGTGAACCATAAGATCATCCTACTTTTCCTTATTTCAATTTTTAATTCATTTTTTATCATTTTTCTTGCATCATTTATTAAAAATAGCTAGAAAATCCCAAAAAATATTTTCTTCTGCATTTTGCATTCAAATATTTTTATTAACCCAAAAATAATTTTTATTTTATTTTTTGCATAAAATTTGTATTTTTAAAATATTTTAATGTTTATTTTAATTAATTAATGGAAATTAATTAATTAAAATACCATTTAAGTTTCTAAAAATCACCAAAAAATCACATTGCATCTTGTCACATTTAGAGACATTATCAAACCATTCATACAAATTTCTTTTTGGTTCTTGATCCATTTTGACATTTTCTTTGGATTTAGGGTTCTTAAAAATCAATATTTTGACCCTAACTTAGACAAATCTTTTCTGCCTAACCATGAAGAGTTTGATAATGGTTCTTTTTGAATTGCATTCCACATATCATGTTGTTTCTAGGATAAAATTGGCATGAATTTATCTTTCATTTTTGATTTGTTTTGCATTTTTCCTTGTGAGGTACCTTAAAACCCTAGCAAACTTAGAAAAATCATAACTTCCTTAGGGTTAAGAGTTAGGTCTCCTCCTTTGGGGTGTGATATCATATGGGGTTAGGGTTCCTTTGATTCCATTTTCAATTTTTTATCTTGTCATTTGCTTCTGATTTTGAATTTTGCATTGCATCTTGTACATAAACCCTAATTTTTGCCTTCATTTGCATTCATCCTTCATATGCTTGCATACATGAACTTGCCATGACATTTTGTGCATCCACATGACATATAAGACCTCTTAGGACATATTAGAATCATGTTTGATCATTGCATCATCCATTTTCCATGTTATGCATCCATTGCATTTCATAAGTTTTCATGAACTTTCATGCTTCCTTTCATGTCTCATTTGCATCTTCATTACTTGTATGATCATCCTCATCTCTTGACATGCTTTCATACCATCTCATAGCATCATTTGCATCATGATTATGCTTCTGACTTTGGTTTTCATTTTTGCATTTAATCTCATTTTCATTTCATTTCTTTTCTTGTTGTTAACTTTTCAGGTGGTAAGTGTTTGAGAAGTGAATTTGCCTTCACTTCTCATAATCTCTTCTCATCTCTTTTATGCATCCATTGCTGCATTTTTACTTGTGAATTAGAGTGAGCTTGCTCATTCATGTTCCCTCTTCACTTTCTTTCTTCAAGCAACTTATCTTCTTAAGTGAAGTAAGTTGTCTTGTTTCTTTCTGCTTCTCCTCCTTCCATCTTCCTTGTTCCTTGGTGGCTTTTCCTTGAAGATCCTCTTGCAAGTCTCATAAACCCTAGGAACAACCAAGCATGATCATAATTAGGGTTTGATTAGTCCCCCCATTAGTTTTACCTTTGTGTCATCTTTGGAGTCTTCTCTTCTCATCTCTTAATCAAGGACTAAACCTTCAAGGCTTTAAGGCTTTGTGTTTAAGCTTATGCCTGCATCCTTCTATTAGGATGGAGTGTATAACTTTAATCCTAATTGTTAAACCCTTAATGTGTTTAAATCCTTTAATCAATTCACCTAATAATCACTAAGACATCAGGCTTGTAACTTGGGCCTTGCATTAGGGTTCTAATTCTTCCTTAACTGGTTAAGAAGGACTAACCCTAGTGTTAATGGACAAGTCCCCCTCAAGTTGTCTTACAAACCATGAAATCCATTTCTTAACCTTACCATTAACTAAAATCCACTTAATAAAGGCTTTGTTTTGTCATGAGGTTAATCCCTAATCATGGATTAAGTTGAGGAGCCTTCCTCAGCTTAAATGTTCTCATCTATTATCCTTCTATTAGGATGGTGTAATGAGTCCATTAAATCCTTGATTATGGCTTAAACTCATTACTTAACACTAAACAAAAACTCCAAAAACATCTAAATAAATACAAGTAGGTTAATGATCTTAATCTTTACATCATGGTGATTAAGTGTGAGGTGCTTACTTCACACTTAAGGTATTCTCATTACCCCTAATCGGAGGGAGGATGTGATGAGTTTGCTAACCCTTGGTTTAGGCTTAAGCTCATTTTCTTATGACAAATTCAAAAGCAATAACAAAAATGAAAACGTAAAAACAAACAATAATCGTCTCCTCCGGGATTCTTTCCTCACCTCATTCACTCACAAACGAGAACTTGCTTCTTCCGTCTAATGCAAGACAGTTAGCACCTGAGCCAGACAGGTCATACACTTGAGCATAGACAAGCAAGCAGTTCATAAGTCAATTTATCTTTCAGTCTCTTTGAGTCGAACTACGGTGTTCTGACTTCCTCATTGCACGAGAGGATACGTAGGCATAACTTAATAGTTATCGAACAAAAGTCTCTGTCTCCCCCCTCTCCTCCAGCATTATTCTTTAAGCCTCATAGTCTTGAGATTCACATTCTTTCTTTACACTGACACTCCTTTATTTCACCTCACATTTCTTTTGCACTAACACTTGCATTCTCTTCCAGCTTTTTGCACACAAAATAGCACTGACACTACCCCTTTTAAACACAAATCTTTTAAGCGTGGATCCCGTCGAGTACGGCGGACAATCTGGGTGCTAATACCTTCCCAGGTTGTAACCAACCCCCTTTCTCAGTTTCTCTGGTTCGCAACCGTCTTATCCATTCTTTCTAGGTCTATGCAGCATTACCTTTCCTTCGGGATAAAAATGCCTAGCTGGCGACTCTTTTCATTTTCTCCTTTCGCCGACAGTTCGCGCTTGTACCGGGATGCAAATCTTTGGGAGCGACAAAATGCAAACTTTCGGCGAAAGATGTTGAGGTTGAATAGAGTCGCCAGCTAGGAATTTTTATCCCGAAGGAAAGGTAATGCTGCATAAACTTGGAAGGGTATGGATAAGACGATTGTGAACCAAAGAGACTGAGAAAGGGGGTTGGTTACGACCTGGGAAGGTATTAGCACCCAGATCGTCCGTCGTACTCGACAGGATCCACGCTTACTTGATTGTGTTTTAAAAGGGGTAGTGTATGTGCTGACTGTGTATGAAAAGCTAGGAAGGAAAGTACAGAGTGTCAGTGCAAAAGAGAGGGAGTGCTCAAAACTGAGGCTTAGAAAAGAAAATTGAAAGAGGGGAGAGACAAAGAGACTTTTGTTCGATAACTGTTAAGTTATGCCTACGTATCCTCTCGTGCAATGAGGAAGTCAGAACACCGTAGTTCGACTCAAAGAGACTGGGATGATTTTGGCTATGAACTGCTTGCTTGTCTATGCTCAAGTGTGTGACTCGTCTGGCTCGAGTGCTAACTGTCTTGCATTAGACGGAAGAAGCGAGTTCTCGTTTATAGAGTGAGTGTGATGAGAAAAGAATCCTTGAGGAGACGTTTATTGTTTGTTTTTGTGTTTTTCAGTTTTTTTTATTGTTTTTGGTGTTTTGCATAGAATAATGAGCTTAAGTCTAAATAAAGGGTTAAAAACTCATTATATCCTCCTTGATCAGGGATAATGAGCCTACTTAAGTATGAGATAAGCATCTCAAATTAATTACCATGATGATGTAGGATTAAGCTTATTAACCTACTTGTGATTAATAAGTGTTTTTGGATTTTGTTTAGTGTTAAGTAATGATTTTAATCTCTAATCAGGGATTAGTGAACTCATTACACCACCCTAAGAGAAGGACGATAGATGAGAACACTTAAGCTGAGAAAGACTCCTCAACTTAATCCATGGTTAGGGATTAAATTCATTATATAACAAGCCTTTATTAGGTGGATTTTAATTAAAGGATGAGATTAAGAAGTGAGTTTTAAGTTTGTAAGACTAGCTTGAAGGGGACTTGTCCATTAAACACTAAGGTTAGTCCCTCTTAACCAAAAGGAAGAGATGGAACTCTAATGTAAGGCCCAAGTTACAAGCTTAAGTCTTAATAGTTATTAGGTTTTTTTGATTAAGAGGTGTAAATAAATTAAAGATTTTACACTAAGGATTAAAGTTATACACTCCATCCTAAGATAAGGATGCATGCATAACCCTAATTTAAAGTCCTAAAGCTTTAAGTGTTTAGCCTCTGATTATGAGATGAGAAGGGAGACACAAGGAGACTCAAAGGTAAAAAAACTAGGGGAGACTATAAAAAACCCTAAAATTATCATGCTTGGATATCCTATGGTTTGTGAGGCTTGAGAAAGATCTTCAGGAAGCCTCCAAGGAAGAAGCAGATGAAAAAGAGAAGAGAGAAAGAATAGGTTACTTACTTCCTGAAGAAGATAAGTATCCTAAAAGAAAGAAAGTAAGAATGAGAGAGCATAAGTGAAACAAGTTCACTTCAAAGACATATAAATATGCAAATGAAGAGATGAGAAGAGGTGGGATGTGAAGGCAAATCCACATCCCAATCAACTTACCATAAGCCCCTGAAATGTTAGTATGAGATGCATAAGACATAAAGCAAAAGGAAATAAAGCAAATGGAAGTGCAATGACCAAAACCAGAAGTGAATATGCTATGCAAATGTGTTATGAGATGATGCAAAGTCATACATAATTCTTATGAATGTTCATACAAGGATGAGATGCAATGGAAGCATGAAAGGAGCTTGAAAACACATAGATGTTCATGAAATGTAATGAATGCAAATCATAGCAAATGAATGAATAAATTATCAAGCAATGTTCAAACATGTCTTAAGATGTCTAAGATGGCATACAAGATCATGGAATGTCATGGAAAGTTCATATGATTGAGATATGTAAAGATGAATGTAAATGAACATGAGAAATTAGGGTTTTAAGACAACATGAGATGCACATGACCAAAACAGAAGCATACATCATGATAAAAAATTGAAAATGAAATCAAACAAACCCAAAACACATACAAGATCACTTCCCAAAGGTGGAGGTCAGAAGCTAAACCTAGAGGAAGTTATGAATTTCCTAAGTTAGCTAGGGTTTTTGGGTGATTCTAAAGGAAAAATGCAAATCAAATTGAAAATGCAATGCAAAATCATAAGATAAATAACCTAGATACTAGATGCAATATGTGAAACAATGAAAAAAGAATCATGTTCAAACTCATCATGGTTGATCAGGAGTTATTTTTTCAAATTAGGATTTGAAAATAGGAATTTTATGAACCCTAATTCAAAGATAATTGTCAAAAAATGATCAAACCCAAAAATAAATTTGTTTGGTGAGTTTGTAAATGTTTCTAAATGTATGAGAATGCATCATGAATTTTTTTGTGATTTTTAGACATCTAAATGTATTTTTAATTAATTAAAATCAATTAATTAATTAAATAAAACATTTAAATGGTTTAGAAATACTTTTTTAATGAAAAAATTAAAATAAAAAATGTTTTTGAGTTAAGAAAAATATTTAAAGTGAAAATGCAGAAAATGAGATTTTTTAAAGTCTTTTTGCTATTTTTAATAATTATGTGAAAGAAATGAAATAAAAATGAAAGAAAATGAAAGTCAGCAAGATCTATGGCCCAGGTTTAAAGTTGGATTGACTGCGCGCGCAGATGAAAGGCTGGGATTGAATCTGGAAAAATTAATTTAATTAAACCTAATTAATTTAATTAATTGTGATTAGGGTTTAATGAACGCATCCTGACCATCCAAACACGCGGGTAAGACAAATCTAAGGGTCACCATTTAAACTGAGGAATTAATTAGGTTTTAGCCCTAATGACTTTCAGGTGGCCGGAGAAGACCTCCGGTCATCTTCTCCAGCAGCTCTCTCACCCTAACTCCCTCCCCAGGCCATGAAAACGCATCAAACTCTCCAGAATCACTCATCTAACAACCCTAAACACGAATCCAGCAACAAAATCCATTTATTTTCCATGAATCATAAGAAACGAATCAAAACGGAAAACAATACGAAAATTTCAGAAGCTAAATACATCATACATACTCAACCATTTTCAATGATTCAAAGCTCAAAATGATCAGCACATCACATAAAATCAATTTATAACTTAAAATGAAAGTTCTAGAAAAAATGTTCTTGGTGACTACCTGAGTTGGAGCTTTCTCAATCTGAGCTTTCTGGCCTCTTCTTTGGTGCTAACCCACTCCACTTGATCCCCTTGTGCTTCTGAAAGGCTTAGAACAAGTTTGTTTTGGCTGGTTTGAGTGTTTCAGTTCTGCTAAGGCAGAAATTATGTTTGTGTTGTAGAGTGTTTCAGGCCATTGTAATGGTTGGTTTGTGTTCTATGATTGATTTTGAGATGATTGGTGGAAGAAGTTTGGATGTTTGAGGCTTGTGCAGTAAGAATAAAAGACTTGAAGGTTTGGAGGATTTTTTTGCAATCTGAATATTGAGAGGTTTCAGGCTTGTGTGTTGTATGAAATGAGATCCTTAGGGTTTGTATAAGAGGTCTTGATTGGTCAGAAAGTTGGTTGTGGCATAGTGTGATTGGTATGGGCCATTTTGCAAAAAGGTCAATGAAGGTGTACTTGAGGCATGGCACAGGTCATAGGTTGTTTTAAGGCTTGTCTTGCTTCAGCTTGATTCATGGAGGGCCTTTAGATCAGATTTTGTGAGCTGTAACACTTGGATTGCAAGATAGCATAGGTTTTGCATTTTGCCCTCTTTGGAAATTTTGTGAAGATTGCTCATAGAAACTTGTGATCCAAGGCATTATTTTGGTCAAGAAATGTTGTGTTATCATGTAATGAATCTTAGAAGTGGATTAGAGGTCATTAGAAGTCTTGAAACTTGATTTTGCAAAAATCCCTCTTTGGCACATACTTGAAAATTACAAGATTTTTCCCAACTTTGAAACATCATATCTTGAGTTCGAGGATGAATCAAGAGGAATTCTTGTACTTTTTGAAAATGGTAAGATCCAATCTACAACTTTCATGTTTGAAGATTTTTCATTTGAAGCATTTTTGATCAAGAAAGAGGAGGTTGAAAATCTTTCCCAAAATGGAAAGTTTCCATTACAAGTCATGTCCAAAAATGGAAAGTTTGCAAATGGCTTGAAATTCTTCCATCTTATAAAATTATAACCACTTATAAGATCAAATAAATATCATAGAACCTCAAAACGATGAAGATGACCCTTTGGTTCCAATTGTTGTGGCCTTAGATGCCCTGATTCTGACTTTTCTTGCACAATAAGTTACTAGTTGATCAGATGATTTCCACAATGAATTTCTTCATAAAATTTGGTACACATGCTCCTTATAACATATTAAGACCATTAGAATCAAGAATGACCAAAAAATTTGAGGTTAAGGGCCTCAAACCCAAAACCCTGATTTTAGGTCATCTGTGTAGAAAATTCTAGCCTGCCTGGACCTCTGTGCAATCCTTTGTGATTTTGTGACTTCAAAGACTTCTTGGGGATGTATTAAGATTATAGACCACTCATGGAACCTCTTGGCATGCTTCAAGACCATTGAGATAGCTCAGATCACTTCTTGGATTCTCCTTATCACAAATCCTAATTGTGCAACTTATGCAGTGGAACAAACTATGCAGTGTGAGATGGTATGCTTATGAAAATGCAATATGGAAAGATCACAAGCCATGGTGTGAGAAAAAGTGAGGGAAAATTTGGGGTGTTTACAGCTTCCACTCGTAGGAACACTATCCGTATCAACTTTGTAGGGATACCTCTCAAGCTTAAGGATTTGGTCTCAAAACTTCCTAAAAGCTCCCAGTTCATCAAGAATCATGGTCATCTACTTGACTTGGTCACCTCAGGGTTTGATGAAGATATGATGAGTGTCCTATTCCAGTTTTTTATCCTAAACATCATTGTTTCACGTTCCCCGATTATCAGTTGGTGCCTACAATGGAAGAATTCTCCAAGATACTTGAGGTACCTATCCTTGATCAGAAACCCTTCATAGGCTTAGAGAAGGAGCCTAAACCTGAAATCATTGTTGCATCCCTACATTTGAATAAATCATACATTTTCCTAGAAACAAGAATTGGAGTTAAGGGTATCCTTGCCAGAGTATTGATAGAGAAAGCTCAGGTGTTCTTGGATGCTATGAGTTACGATGCTTTTGAGGAGATCCTAGCTTTTCTAATTTATGGGTTGGTACTATTCCCTAATCCAGACCAGTTCATAGATGTACACGCCATCAACTTATTTCTGACTCACAATCAAGTGCCAACATTACTTGGAGATATCATACACTCTTTCCACACTCGTACTACGAAAGCGAGAGGAACTCTGATTTGTTGCATACCTCTACTCTCTAGGTGGTTTATTTCTCACCTTCCCCGATCTATGATGAAGAATGAACAAGGGTTGAGGTGGTCTAAGAGGATGATGTCACCCTCTCATTCAGATATTCACCGGTGTTCCCGATCTATGGAAAACATTACTATCATTGACCGTTATGGAGAGTTACCTAACGTGCCACTCCTTGGCATAAGGGGGGAATTACATACAATCCTTATTTAGCTCTACGTAAGTTTGGTTATGCTCGGAGTAATGGTCCTCATGACATACTTATTCAGGGTATTATGTTTGACTATGACAACAATCTTCAAGGTTACCGTCAAAGGTTTATACGAGCTTGGGGTAAAGTTAACAAGGTTGATAGTAAGACTCTGGAACCAAAGTAATCCATTCCTATGGAACCTTACCTCAGATGGGTGCGGTCTCGTGCTCAGACTCTTATGATGCCATATTTTGTTGTCCTACCGGTTACCATGGAGCCTATTGCTGAAGGAGATGTTCCTTATACCATCCTTCATCCAGATATTCCCACTGATTTGGAAGAGCTACAGAAATCCTGGATTCAACTGAAGGAGCAAAGAGATACCTTTGAAGCCCAATTCAGTATTAGCTAAGAAAGAGTGTTGGAGCTGACAAAGAAACTTCATGAGGAGCAGAATCTCAACACCTACCTCAACACAAAGAGGAAGCGTCCATGGGAGACTTAATTCTCAGATGTTTTATTTTCTTTATAAATTTTGTTTATTTTAATTTGTAAGCCCAAGAGGCAACAATATTTCAAACCTACTAATAAAAGTTTTGTTTTTGTTTGTTTTAACAAATTTAAATCCTGCGGTCCTTGAAAACATTGCATATGCATCTACATACCATATCATTACATAACAGGTTTTCACAAAAGGTTTCTCATCTTCTCGCTGTTTATTTCAGCAAAAATGGCTCTCGAACAATCTGTCAAAGATCTTCAGATTCAGAATGCCCAGTTTCAAGAGATGATCCTGAACTTGTCCAAGGGGCAAGAAGAGCTGAAGGCACTCCTGACCAAAAATAAGAAGAAGACCAAGAAACCAGTTAGCTTTATCAGTTTGGGGAGAAGATTCAGAGCTCCAATCAAGACAGATAATGAGGTGGAAAACCCTGGAGATAAAAGTTCTACAGAAGAGGAAGGAAGTCAACATGGTACTGCTGTGAATTCTGATTATGAGGAGAATTATTATCATGATTCAACTGATGATGAGAAGTATAAGTTGCTGGAAGATCATGTGAATGCTATGGAATTACAAAAGACTCATGGGTTGGATTTTGAAGATCTGAGTTTGATTTCTGGAGTTGTCATTCCTGTTGATTTCAAGGTTCCTACTTTTGTGGTGTATGATGGTGTGTCTTGTCCTAAGCTGCATCTGAGGTCTTATGTCAGGAGAATCCAACCATATACTGCTGGAAGGAAGTTATGGATTCATTTCTTTCAAGAGAGTTTATCAGGATCTCAATTGGAATGGTAATATAAACTGGAGAGTATCAATATTCGTACTTAGAATGATCTTGTTGAGGACTTCAATAGGCAATATCAATATAACTCTGATTTAGCACCAACTCGCATGCAACTCCAAAGCATGTCTATGGGTTCTAAAGAAAGTTTCAATGAGTATGCCCAAAAATGGAGAGATATTGCAAGCAGAGTTCAACCTCCTTTAACTGACAGAGAATTGGTTGATATGTTCATGAGTACATTGACTGGTCCTTTCTACAGTCATCTCATTGGAAGTTCATCATGATGTTTCACCGAGATGATAATGACTGGAGAACATGTGGAAAGTGGAATACGAAGTGGTAAGATACAAGTGGTTGCCTCTTCCAGTACTACTAAGAATCCTTCTAATGGGAAGAAAGAGTTTAATGTTGTGTATGGCCAATAGGATCATAACAGGAATAATCAATCTGTGGGAGAAGTCCTCATTTCTAATCAAGCACCTACACCACAAGAGAAGTAACAGAATAGTCAACCTAAGCCTAGGAGGCAATTTACAAAGATCAATATGTCGTTGGCTCAGGCTCTTCAGCACATGTTGAAGGGAGAATTGATTACTTTGAGGGATCCTCCTCAGAACCTCAATACTACTTCTCCTCGTTTCAATCCCAATGCAAGATGTGTGTATCACTCCAATTGCCCAGGCCATGATACTAATAATTGTTGGGCGTTGAAAAATAAGATCCAGGATATGATAGATGCTGGAGAAATTGAGTTTGATCCTCTAGAGACTCCTAATGTAATTACTGCTCCTAGGCCCAAGCATGAGAAGATTGTTAATGTTATTTATGATGTTTCTTATGTTTCTACGGTGACTGATTTGACTACTCCTCTATCAATTATTAAGAAGAAGCTGCAGCAAGCCGGTTTATTTCCGAGTTGCAATGAAGGTTGTTTTTATTGTGCCTCTCAACCTAATGACTGTTTGAAGCTGAAAGAAGGTATTCAGAGTTTGATGGACAATCGTACTTTACTGTTTGAGAATACCCCTTATGTGGAGAGCTTATATGAAGGCATGTCCCAAGATCTGAAGTTAGAAGATGTGTCTGTGATTACTGGTACTCCTGTGAAGATCACCACTAAGGGTCCTGTGAGGATCACCTCTAGAGGTCTTGTGAAAATTATTGCTGAGCCAAAGGTGGATCCCCTGATTATTACTACTCCTGGTCCAATTCCATATTCTTCTGATAAGGCTATCCCTTGGAATTATGGGTCTGATGTTTATATCCATGGCATCAAGCAAGAGCCTCTGACTGATACACCTGTTGTAGGTACTAATCCTGATATTGACAATATTGTTGGGACTAGTAAGGTTACCAGGAGTGGAAGAATTTTCTCTCCATAGGAGACTTCCAAGACTGCTGTTGCTCCAGTTCATACATCAAACCATGGGCCAAGTACTGAAGCTCGGGGAAAAGGACCATTGATTGAGCTTGTTCAGGTTGAAACTCCAGTTACTGAAGACCTCTCTAAGCATATGGATGAAGTATTGAATTGGGGCATACTCCCTCTAAGATCTCTATGTTGTCTTTGTTGCTATGTTCTGAAGCCCATGCCAAGGCTTTAGTAAAATTCTTGAAGGTTGCTCATGTACCACATGAAATCTCTGTGGACCAGTTTGTGAATTGTGTTGCCCATCTGACTACTGATAATAGATTGGGCTTTTCTGATGCTGATCTAACCCCTGCCAAAAGAAACCACAATAGAGCTTTGCATGTCTCCATTGAGTGTAGAGGCACAACTCTGTCTCATGTTTTGGTGGATAATGGTTCCTCTTTGAATGTTTTACCGAAGGATGTTCTGAACAAACTCAACTTTGAAGATATTGTGCTAAGACCCAGTAACATGATGGTGAAAGCTTTTGATGGATCAAGAAGAATGGTGCACGGAGAAGTTTACCTCCCAATCAAAGTGGGTTCTCAAGTCTTTGATTCTACATTCTATGTGAAGTATATTCATCATTCCTATTCGTGTCTGCTTGGACGTCCTTAGATACATGGGGCAGGTGTTGTGACTTCCACTTTGCACCAGAAGGTGAAATATCTAGTGAAGAGCAAGACTGTCACTGTTTATGGTGAAGAAGAGTATATGGTCAGTCATGTAAACAATTTCAAGTATGTTAAGATGGAGGGTGAATTTGTTGATACTCCTTGCCAAACATTTGAAGTAGTACCTCAAGTTGTTCCTGTTGTTGAATCCATCCCTGCTGCTAAACCAGTTCCTACTGTTACTAGAGTACCTCCTGCAATGGCTTTTCTGAAGGATGCAAAAGCTGTAGTTGAAGAAGGTGGTTGTACTATTTGGGGTCAGCTTCCTGACATTTCTTACAAGTCTGAAAAATTTGGTTTGGGTTTTACTGCAGAGTCTCAGAAGGTTGTTCGTCATGCTCGTGCTATTCGTATCACCAGCAAAGGAGTTCAGAGGAATCAAGTTAATGCTTTGGAAGATTCTGATGAGGACTATAACTTGGATAGTTGGATCTTTCATACCGTTGGCAGTGGGCTCAATAATTTGAAGGCAGAAGACGTTATTTCTATCTCCTTTAGTCAGGAGTAAATACTATTACTGTGTTTCTTATTTTTAAGTTTGTAATTTTGAACAATTGAAACATTTAAGCCTTGTGCCTTACCCGGGGCACAATGGTCTACTTGTTAGGGATGTCATTTCAGTTGCATATTTTCATTCAATAAAATCAATGGACGTTTTTGCTTTCGTAAATATTGCGCTCTTTATCTTTCTTTTATTTTTCCTTTATCAAAAGCTATGTGTTCTTACACACACCCACGCCACTAAAATGCAGATCCTCATCCACTCTGGATCATGTTAATAACAATTATGCAATTACCAATTATAACTTCGAGAATCCGATCTATCAAGTCGAGGATGGAAAGGAGGAAGATTATGAAGTGCCTGTAGAGCTTGCTAGGTTGTTACATCAAGAAGAGAAAGTTATACAACCACATGAAGAACCAATTGAAGTTGTGAATCTGGGAACTGAGAAAGACAGGAAATAGATCAAGATAGGAGCTGAATTAGAAGACAGTGTTAAGAACAGATTGATTCAGATGTTACCTGACTATGTGGAGATCTTTGCTTGGTCTTATGAGGATATGCCAGGACTTGATACTGATATTGTTGTTCATCGTCTGCCAATGAAGGAGGATTGTCGTCCAATAAAGCAGAAAGTTTGTCGTATGCGTCCTGGGATGTTAGAAAAGATTAAAGCAGAAGTAATGAAACAGTTCAATGTTGGGTTCCTAGCTATTACCTCTTATCCTCAGTGGGTTTCAAATGTGGTGTTGATGCCTAAGAAAGATGGTAAAGTACGCATGTGTGTAGATTACAAGGATTTGAACAAGGCCAGCCCCAAAGATGATTATCCACTTCCTCGCATTGATGTTCTGGTAGACAACACTGCTCAACACAAGGTATTATCTTTTATGGATGGTTTCTCTGGTTACAATCAGATTAAGATGGCACCTGAAGATATGGAGAAGACTACGTTTGTTACACAGTCGGGCACCTTCTGTTATAAGGTAATGCCATTTGGTTTGAAGAACGTTGGGGCAACGTGTAATAGCCCGGGCCCCTCGCAAGGCAATCCCGGCACTGCCACCTCACGATCTTCTCTACTCCCCTCACTAGTAGAGTTTTTTCCTTCCGTGGGAATCGAACCCTGTACCCTGGGGTTCAAGTACATGCTCAATCCATTCCCACTACCAATTGAGCTAGTAGCTCAAGTGGTAGTGGGAATGGAATGAACATGTACTTGAACCCCAGGGTACAGGGTTCGATTCCCACGGAAGGCAAAAACTCTACTAGTGAGGGGAGTAGAGAAGATCGTGAGGTGGCAGTGCCGGGATTGCCTTGCAATGGGTCCGGGCTGTTACAAAAAAAGGCGCCTTTTTTTGTAACAGCCCGAGCCCCTTGCAAGGCAATCCCGGCACTGCCACCTCACGATCTTCTCTACTCCCCTCACTAGTAGAGTTTTTGCCTTCCGTGGGAATCGAACCCTGTACCCTGGGGTTCAAGTACATGCTCAATCCATTCCCACTACCACTTGAGCTACTAACTCAATTGGTAGTGGGAATGGAATGAACATGTACTTGAACCCCAGGGTACAGGGTTCGATTCCCACGGAAGGCAAAAACTCTACTAGTGAGGGGAGTAGAGAAGATCGTGAGGCGGCAGTGTCGGGATTGCCTTGCAAGGGACCCGAGCTGTTACACAACGTATCACCGTGCTATAGTAGCTTTGTTCCATGATATGATTCACCATGAGATAGAGGTATATGTTGATGATATGATAGCCATATCCCAGACTGAAGAAGAACATCTTGATCACCTGCACAAGTTGTTTGAGAGGTTGAAGAAGTACAAGTTGAGATTAAATCCAAACAAGTGTACCTTTGGAGTTAGATTTGGTAAATGTTTGGGCTTCATTGTCAGTGGTAAAGGTATTGAAGTTGACCCTGCAAAGGTAAAAGCTATACAAGAAATGCACGCTCCCCGTACTGAGAAAGAAGTCAGAGGTTTCGTAGGACGACTGGATTATATTGCAAGATTTATTTTCCAATTAACCACTACCTGTGAGCTAATCTTCAAGTTGTTGAAGAAAGATCAAGTAATGGAATGGATCGACGAATGCCAGGTAGCTTTTAATGAGATCTAGAAGTACCTACAGGAACCTCCAATATTAATGCCACCAGTTGAAGGAAGACCCTTGATTATGTACCTGACAATATTAGACAACTCAATGGGGTGTGCGTTGGGGCAACATGACGAGTCTGGTCGAAAAAAGAAAGCAATATACTACCTTAGCAAAAAGTTTACCGACTATGAAACAAGATACTCACTGCTCGAGAAAACTTGTTGTGCTTTGGCTTGGGCTGCTCACCGACTAAGACATTATATGTTGAGTCATACCACTTTATTGATTTCAAAGATGGATCTTATTAAGTACATATTTGAGAAACCTTACCTATCCGAACGAATAGTGAGGTGGCAAATGATTTTGACAGAATATGACATACATTATACTACTCAGAAAGCTATCAAAGGAAGTGTGGTAATTGATCATTTGGCTCATCAAGCAGTGGATGATTACCATTCTATGAACTTTGAGTTTCCAAACGAAGATATTATGCTTATTGCTAAAGAACCTAGACAATATGAAGGACCTGAACAGGGATCCCGATGGACTATAGTTTTTGATGGAGCTTTTAATGCGCTTGGTAATGGTGTTGGTGTTGTGATTATCTCTCCAGAGGGTTGTTATACACCATTTACTACCATACTTTGTTTTGATTGTACCAATAATATGGCTGAATATGAATAATGTATTATAGGTATCAAGGCTGCCATTGAGATGAAGATCCAATTTTTGAATGTATACGGAGATTCAGCCTTGGTAGTTAGTCAGGTTAAAGGTGAATGGGATACGAAACATCCAATCTCATTCCTTTTAGAGAGCATGTGTTGTCTTTAATCCCATACTTTGAAGAGATTAACTTTGGACATATTCCACAAGAAGAGAATCAGTTGGCAAATGCTTTAGCCACTATGTCATCTATGTTTGAATTTAGTTGGAATAATGAAGCACCCATAATTACTATTGATCGGTTAGATGAACCAGCATACTGTTATGAAGTTGATAATGAAGGTGTGGAAGAGAAATATTGGTTCCATGAAGTGAAAAGATATCTCGAAGCTCAGGAATATCCTAAAGGGGCATCTATTAATAACAAGAAGTTTCTGAGGAGATTTTCTGCCACGTTTTTTCTGAGTAATGGAATTTTGTACAAGCGCAATCACGATTCGACTTTGCTTCGTTGTGTGGATAAGAAGGAAGCAATGGAGATTATGGAAGACATGCATGATGGGATCTTTGGTACTCATTCTAGTGGGTATACAATGGCTAAGAAGATTTTAAGAGCAGGTTACTATTGGTCTACCATGGAGGCTGATTGTTATCAACACTCCAAGACTTTTCATAAGTGCCAGATCTATGCTGACAAAGTACATATACCTCAAGTTCCATTGAATGTTTTGACTGCTCCTTGGACTTTTTCCATGTGGGGAATTGATATGATTGGTGAGATCAAACCTACTGCTTCCAATGGACATCGTTTCATCCTTGTTGCTATTGATTACTTCATGAAATGGGTAGAGGCAGCTTCGTTTGCTTATGTTACCAAGAATGTTGTGACTCGATTCATCAAGCATAATCTTATATGTAGGTATGGAATCCCCGAAAGGATTATCACAGACAATGGCACTAATCTGAACAATACTATGATTACTGACCTCTTCATGCAGTTCAAGATTAAACATCATAATTCTTCTCCATGTCGACCGAAGATGAATGGCACAGTGGAAGCTGCCAACAAGAATATTAAGAAGATCTTACAGAAGATGATAGTTACCTATAAGGATTGGAATGAGATGTTACCATTTTCTCTTCATGGTTATCGTACCACAATACGTACTTCAACAGGGGCAACCCCTTTCTCTCTTATTTATGGTATAGAAGCAGTTTTACCTATTGAAGTTCAGATTCCTTCCCTGATAATTATGAAGGATGCAGACTTAGATGAAGATGAATGGATTCAAACTCGACTTGACCAAATAAATTTGATTGATGAGAAGAGGCTAGCAGCTGTTTGTCATGGTCAGATGTATCAGAAGCGTATGATTAAAGCTTTTAATAAGAAAGTCAAGCAACAAGTATATCAGGCTGGAGATTTGGTAATCAAGCGTATCATACTACCACAGGGTGATCCTAGGGGCAAATGTACTCCCACGTATGAAGGGCCATTTGTAGTCAAGAGAGTATTTTCTGGAGGTGCCATGATGCTTAGTACTATGGATGGTGAATATTTCCCACAACCTGTGAATGCAGACATAGTTAAAAAATACTACGCATAAAAAGAGACTCGCTAGGTTGACTGACCTAGGCAAAAATAAGGGCATCCCGGCGAACCAAAAGGGTTCGGGTAAAAATTAGGGATATATATATATATATATATATATATATATATATTGTACACCCGACAAGTCGAAAACCCGAAAGCGAGGCTTGGGCAAAAAAGGTCTATTTTCGATTTCAGGTTTACTTTTCCCCTTTTACTTAAGCGAAAAGGTCTGTTGATTATGTTTGAATGTATATATGCTTTTGAATATGATTGATGTTTACCATAAATGCATAAAATACAATAATAGTATTTGCTAAGGATGATCGAAGATAGGAGTCCAACGAATCTTTGCCGGTTAATCCCCACAGAGTAATCTTTACGGATATTCTTATGGAATAATTCAAGTAGTATCTTGCGCTTCCAACTCTACAAAGTCTTCAAGAAGTTTCCTTTCAAATATAATATATCCTCTGAAGAATTGATACTTGACCAGATTAGTCTCTCGGAGGAATGTCCATCTCTTTTATCCTCAGTCAGGATATTCAGGAACTTAATCCTTTAATAAGAAGTACGATGAACGAAAATGGGAGGTTCTAAGTACGATGTTCCAAAACAAGACAAGAATGAAGTCTTCATATTCCTCAGCAATGAATCGGGATTTATTTTCCCCAGCCAACAGTTGTTCTACGAAGCTACTCACACGCTTCAACTACATAATGCATACATACATCAGTTGCATCATATCATACGCATACTACATTCTCATAAGAATATTATCTTGCAAAGTGTTATATACATCATGATATTTGCATAGAACTAACCTTGTTTTTCAAGTTAATTCCCCAGCACACAAACGTCATCAACAACTTATTCTTGGGTTGCTATATCCCCCTAAGGGTTAATTCAAACAATATCTTGGACTGTTCTATCCTCCAGGAATACATATCACAATATCTTGGATTGCTCTATCCTCCAGGAGTACATATATCAATACCTTGGGCTGCTACATCCCTTAAGATTACATCCAGCAATTACTCGGGCTGCTATATCCCCAAGGACCACAAAAACCAATATCTTAGGTTGCTACATCTCCTGAGATTACATCTATATCAATTTTGGGTTGCTATATCCCCCAAGGGCTATCTCAAAACAATATCTCGGGCTGCTATAAACCCCTAGGATAACATCTTGGACTACTCTATCCTCCTGGATCACACATAACAACATCTTAGACTGCTCTATCCTCCAGGACCATACCAAACAATCTCTTGGGCTGCTACAACCCCAAGATTATATCAATCTACATTTTGGATTGCTTTATCCTCCAAGAGGTATATCTGAAGAACATTTTTCTGAATGGAATCTTTAAGCCCATTTAAGCAAATACAATCAACCAACAACATTATTCTGCGCACTGGCGAGTGCAAATTTTCGGGCTTTAGTGTTCAATCCCCTTCAACCTTCAAGTCACGAATGGCATACATGCCAATCTAACTCCTCAGGTTTCAGAAAATTGAACAGGGGCAGCTTTTGTACCCCCAAAATTTTCCCTACCAATCATATAAATATGCCTCAAGAGTTCTCTCAATAGTCACAAGGTTCACAAGGTTCTCAATTGGTTAAAAGGATTGAAGGTTTCATCAGACAAAGTCTCCTCTTGAACAATGGATCTAAAACCAGGGTTTTGAATTTCTCCAAGCTAAATGGACTTCCAAAGCCTCAATTGATCTTCATAGCATCCCACATACCTTACAGAGTCCTCATGTCAAGTTTCAAAGCTTTCCCAATAAGTTTGACCAGTCAGAGGCTAAAATATCCAAAAATCAATTAACTTAGTAAAAAAGTCAACTGAGGTCAACTGTGGTCAACTTAAAGTCAAACTTCAAGAATTTTTGTCAACATCAAGATTATGAGGTGATATTCATCATTTGATCAAGTGTTGATCATGATTCATCAAGGAAATCTCATATCATCAAGAATCAAGAAGTTTCTAAATTAGGGTTTCCATAGTAAAAGTCAACTGAAATTTGACCAGCCATAACTTTCACATACTTCATCAAACATTTTCCATTCAAAGCTCATTTTGAAGGAAATTTAATTCTCTACAACTTTGTGTCTCACAAGCCAAGTCCAAAATTGCTTCATTTGGAAGGTATGAGCTAAAACATTATAGGTCCTTTTTGAAAGTCAACAAAAAGTCAATTTTTTCCAAAGCTCATAATTTGAAAATGGTAAAAGATATGGACATGGGACCAAATATTTTTGTTAGAGGACACTCTAAGCTTTCTAAAAAGTCCAAGATCACCTTCATAGCATTAAAATTGAGGAAGTTATGCATTGGCAAAGTTGGGAAATTTTCAAGGGGTGTATGAAGCAAAAAAGGCATTAATTTCAAATTTTTCCAAATGGGCCCATAAAATTGCAACCCAAACTTAAAAATAAAGTCATGCACGACCCAATGACCATTTATTCTAATTTTATAATTTCTTTTACATTATTTTGGATTTTATTTGTTAAAATTCAATTTTAATAAAAATCAAATATTGGATCAAATCTTTGTTCTAGAACCATTTACACAACATTTAAAGTGATTGGATACCACCCAAATTCGTCAAAAGTCAATATGGTAAGATCTAATATGATTTTTGAAAAAATTATGAGTGATTGGTTTCTTCAACTCCAAGTAACCAAATTCCATGAAGACAAAGCCCAAATTTTAACCTAATTCTTTTCCTTACATATACACAAACATAACCATAGCATAGGGACAAATTTTCAGAGGCAAAAGAGGCATTATCACATTAAAAATAACTAAGAAAATTAAGATTCATATTTCTTGATTTAAGTTGTTTACAAAAGTGTTATAGGGATGATTTCTGGGCAATCTATTCCAAGCTTCATGGCCAAATGCGTATTACACCATTATTAGGGTTTTATGTCTTCAATTGGGGATTCACGATTTAACTAATATAAATGGATTCTAATATCTTAATTGAATTGTATTTGATGTGGGGAACACAATGGTGTGTTCAATTTGAGAAAATATAGCAGGTATCATGATCTTTGAAGAAACCTAGTTTTTCATGCAAAACTGGATTCGCATGAAAAAGCGTGGAAGATTTCGCAGGAAAATTCGTGGGGAGGGAGGAAGAAGACGAAGCTGATGGCGCCAACTGAAAAATTCAAATTTAAGTTTTCTATTTTATTTTTTGTTTCTGTCTTATTTCACCAAAGGGCTTGATGGCCTAGTGGCCAGAACGCGCGTGTATTGGGCATTAGGACCTGGGTTCGATTCCAGGTCCCCCCCATCTTTTATTATTTTGTTTTATTTGTTTGCAAACTTAATATATCATGTTTTGTGCCCAGGTATTAATCACCAGCGCTCGCTGGCTCAAATGGCAAGGGTTTGACTTGGTTATCCTGAGGGCATGGATTGCCTCAGGCGTTTTTTTTATAATTTTCTTTACATTCTTTATTTTTATTTTATATATAATTATTTCTCTAATTCTGTCACCTATGCACAGGTGCCCTAATGGCTGAAGGTTTGACTGGTGAAAGCAAAGGCAAGGGTTCAACCCTTGGCCCCAACACATTTTGGTTATTTCCTCTTTTTTTTCATCAAATTATCTATTTTCTTTAAATTTCCTTACCATTATTATCAAAATAATTTCTCTTTCCTAATTCTAACCTAATTTTTGTTTAAACCCTAATATTTCTTTTCTAATTCTAATTTCAAATATCTAATTAATTTTTTATTTATTTTGCTTTATTTAATTATTTAGAATAATTTTCTTCATTTATTTTTATTTATTTATTTTTTCTTTTTAAATTGTTTAGAAAAGTTGTATAGGCTTTTTATTATGTAATTTATTTTTCCTGCTTGATTGTTATGTAACTGCCCCGAAGCCGTGTAATAGCGTAGGATTTATTTTCCTACATTTTATTTATTTATTTTATTACATGGTTAGTAATAAAAGGGAGTACAAAACCTAATTGAAAATAAATTGGATTTAGATAATTAAAAAAAATAAAAAAAAATATTTGAATATAATCACTCAAACACGTAAGTCTATCGTTCTACGATCGCCATCTGCACTTCCTAGGGTTACCTCTCTTGGTTGCCTTTATTATGGTCAAGTCCCTCGAAAGTGGGGGTGTCTTAAGCAAAGTCCCTTCAAACAAAAAATCATCAAGTCCATCTCAGATTAAAAGATCAAGTCCCTACGAGGTTGGGTACGATATAATGATCTTGTCCCTTCGGTAAAGATGATAGTCCCTCCAAATTGCTAAAGACACCCCTTAATTTTCCTTCATTGACCATCCAACGACCCTACGCCTGTCCATTAATAAATCTAAGGTAATGAGTACTTACTCCTTAATAGTAGGGACAATCTTACCCTTGAAAGAAAAATAAAAGAACATGAAAGACCAATCTAGGGTAGGTACAACTTAGTTACTTGCTCACATTTCAAAAATACTTTTCACACCTTACTCTTTTCAAATATCTTCAAAAACAAGGCTTTGTCTACATCCATACGAGGATCATTACAAAGTACTTAGACAAATTTCTAAACACACATTACACTTTCCTTTTTCAAACGAATAAGTGAGCTAAGTAACTAAGAGCCCATGGATAACCATTGATATAAAGGGTGCTTACACATTCCTTTTATATAAAATACCCCTTGAACTCAAGTCTTTTAAAAAATAGGTCTTTCCTATTCTTTTATGCCCTTTCCATATGGATAAAATAAAAGTTGGTGGCGACTCTTTCTATCCGCAACATATATAGAAAGTCAGTTCTCCCACCGTGTTACACTTACCCTAAGTTGTAAGGTCTTGCTTGCCATTTTCGTTTCCTTAGGGATATAATTGTCCTTACTATTAGTTAGTAAGTAGTCTTATCCTTGTATTTTGAGGGACAAACGTAGGGTCATCATTATGGTCATAGAAGGCAACATGTAGAGATACCTTAACAATTCGAAGAGACTATCATCATTTTCGTATGGAAAGATCATTTATTCGAAGGTAACTCGAAAGGTCATCGAGGGACTATGATCTTTTTCGTAGGGACAAGATCATTTATTCGAAGGCAACTTTGAAGGGATAACGAGGGACTATGATCTTTTATACGTAAGGCAACTGTGATAATTTATTTCTTTAGGCAACAAGTTAAGGTATCCCTATGTTCGAGGGACTCGACCATTTATTGTAAGGAAACAAAGAGAGAATACCCTAAAGGTATAGGTGTGCAAATGGGTTTTGTTCAATTATTTTAGTCTTAGAAATTAGGGTTATCTAACGGTTGATTTTAGTCTTTCCATACAATCCTATTAAGCATACATCTAACAATTTATAATGAAGAAAATAAAACCCTAGTTTAAGCTATTATATGGCCTTCAGAGAGATACATAATTATAAAAACCCTGGCAGAAAATGTAAAGTGCGAAAAGTAAACCTAAACTATTACAAGGCTTTAGCAGTTACATTATTTGAAGAAACAAATTTGGTGAGAAAAATAAATCTAACTATTACAAATTCATGCAACTTATACAATTATTCTAAGAAATAAAATCGGGAAGAAGTTTCGAGTATTCATTTTATGAAATTGATTAAATGATTGATTTTTTAGAATAATTTATTGATTTATTAAAGAAATTAATTTGATTAATAAATTTAATTTAATTTAATTATGTATATATAAAAAATGTGGATACTTTATGATTTTATGAAAAAAAATATTATTAAGTTCCTATTATTTCTATTGGTTTAAAAAATTTAATTGAATTAAACAATTATTTTAATATGAATAAAAGAAAAGAAAAGAAATTAAGAAAAAAAATTAAAAAAATTAGGAAAAGGTCCAAAAATAAGAGGGGGAATGGTGGGAATCGAACCCAGCCCCCTTGGTTTGCCAGCGCGTGCCTCAACCACCAGGCCAAGTGTCTTCTGCTATTAAGGAATAGAAAACAATTATTATATAATAAAACAAAATTTTAAAATATATAAAATGCGCGCAGACTTCATCTTCTTCCTCGTCCGTCTAGACTTTTACCTACAGACAATTTTCGTCACTAAAGCCTATAGTGACGGTTTTGTCCGTCACTATAACACCTGCAAACTTCCAAAATTCAAAATATGCAATATCAATACAATCTAAAGGTATAGATCAACTGGAAATTGTCCTATGAATCCATTGATCCCCTTAATTTATCCTGAAATCGCTTCTAGCTAGGGTTCCCCAAAATCACAACCGTGAACCCTAACAATGGTGATTCACGATTCCTGCACTTAAAACCAAATTTAATTATCCATAAATATTACAAACATCATTAGAAACACAAATATGTAATCAAACTAAGTTTATCATGCGTGTATGAATGAAACCGAATTTTAAAAAATGTCAATAACCAAGTTTCAGTTATGGTGTTTTACGAGTCTTTGGAGGATGGTGATGATTGGGACACCTTCAGAGGAACCTCAGGAACGTGTTTGAACCTTCAAATCACCTTGAAAGAGGCTGCAACTTGGAAACCGAATATCAATTGTTCTAGAATTATTTGAATTTTTTTTGTGCTATTTTTTATCCAAATTTTTATCCCCTTGACATCTGCAATCGTTATGTACTTATAGAATACTGGATTAGGTCAACTTGTGGGCTTGAATTCATATCTTTTTGGGATGTAGGATTTGATTGAATTTGATATTGAAAACTTTCTATTTTGGTCATTATTGTGCTATCATGACTTTCCCTTTTATTGTGGACGAATTTGGATCATATATCATGGAAATAATTTCAATATCTGATCCCAAAATAGTCCAAATATCAAATCTTTGATTTTTCAATATTTATTTTGATTAAATTGAATTTAAATGAATTAAATCCAATAAAATATAAAATAAATAAATAAAATCAAAAGATATGACTTAGGGGTCGTGGATCAACTTAGGATTAAGTTTGGATTGTGAAAAGATTGGCCCATTTGGCAAAAACTCATCTTTTGGTCATTGTTTGCCTTATACACCTCCTCAAATTTGCTCAACTTTAACAATGCACAACTCTTTAAATTATTATCCTATGAATGTGCTATTGGAATTTTTAGAAAGATTAAAGTGTCCTTTAATCACTCCTTTTGGTCCCATGTCAATTTAATCTTCTATGTTAAAGTTATGAGCTTTTGAAAAAGTTGACTTTTTGTTGACTTTTTAGAGGACCTGTAATGTATTGGCCCATATCTCTCAAATGAAGCATTTCTAGCCTTGGCTTGTGAGACAAAAAGTTGTAAGGAATTGAATTTATTTCAAAATGAGCTTTGGATGGGAAATTTTTGATGAAGCATGTGAAAGTTAGGTCTGGTCAAAGTTCAGTTGACTTTCTCCTTAAGAAACCCTAATTTAGCAACTTTTGCCATGTGATGAATTTAAGGTTTTCTTGATGAATCATGATCAACCCTTGATTAAAATATGAATATTACTTCATAATCTTGATGTTGATAAAAAAATTTGAAGTTTGACTGTATGTTGACCATAGTTGACTTTTCACCCAAGCTCGCTGATTATTGATTATCTGAGCATCTGACCGGCCAAACTTATAAGGCAAGTATTGAAACTTGACATGAGGATCTTTTGAAGTATATGAGATACCATGAAGTCCACCTGAGGCTTTGGAATTCCAATTTACTTTGAGAAACACAAAACCTTAATTTGAGATCTATTGCTTAGGAGGAGGCTTTTTCTGATGAAACCTTGAGTTTCTTTGAGCAATTGAGAATCTTATGACCATTAGGAGACCCCTTGAGACATATTGTCTTAAAGATATGAGGGAAAATTTTGGGGTACAACACTAGGTCATCAGTGATGTTCTGGTACCACATGCATGAGTCTATTGAGTTGCATATCATTATGATTGACATTTTTATGACGATGATTTAAATGATGTTTTTAGTGACTATGATGAACTATATGACGACTATGTGTGTATTGTGATGTTACTCAAGTGACTTTACTCTTTATCTAATTACTGCATATTTTATAATGATTATGATTACTCATCCTTTCTGCTTGGAATTGTTTTCTCGAACATGGGTAACTTGCAGGTGAACCAAGATTAAGTAAGATAGTATAGGAGTCGCTCTGAAGTATGTCTATTCATTTTTGTAGAAACAAAGGGAGTCTTGCTCTGATATGTAACATCGGGGTTGGGGTCGTTCGCTTAAGAACCTTTTGTGTTTTGTTGTTTTGAAGATTATGTGATACTTTGTGATTTTTGTTTTATTTTGAGCTATGATTTATGTGATGCTGAAAACTACCTTTATGGTATTGGGTTGATTTTAAAGAAGTTTGAAACTTGAATCCGATGCGAGAGTATTTTAAGTGAGTTTGTTATGATGTTAAATGCATTACTTTTATTAAGTATGTTGCAACCCGTGTTACGTGTAACAGCCCATTTTTAATATTTAATCATCGAGTATTTTGTCATATGTGTTTGCCTTAGTTAAGGCGTGTGCCTTATTATTTTTGGTGTTGTGTCCTAGTGGGACGGGTATAATCGGGTGTGATTAGTAATAGAGAGTGTGAGAATGTTAATAAGACTATTTATTTATTATTTTTATTATTATTAATTATTTTATAAAAACCAATATTAGTAAATATTAGAATTAAAATTGATATTATTATTAACTGGATTAAGGGGCAGTTTAGTAATTGTTAAGAGAAGGTTATTAGAGAATTAGTAAAAACAGAAAAATTAGTAGAACGATTAATCGTGAAAATTGATGAGAAGAGCAAAGGGGCTAAGAAGGAAGAACTTCATCTAGGGCATTCAACCTAAAGGAAATTCGCGGGATTTTTCACCCAATTCGAGGTAAGGGGGAGAACGGTTTAAATTCAGGTGATTTAACATGATGGGTAGTTGGGTATCCTTCCCTCTTAGGGAATTTTGTTATTCATGATGTTTACGATGAATCTGTGAATTGTATGATGTTTGTACGAATTTTTGTTTATGATGATGGTTCTGATGATGATTTGTTGATATATTGTTGTTGTTGTTCTAATGAATCCATGAAATATGAGGAATATTGTTGTTGCTGATGAACTGAATGGATTATAGATCTAGAACTAAAATTAATCGGAATATAGTAACATAGATGAAATATGGATGAAAATCGGAGAGTAAAACTGGTGTATAAACAATTTTAAGACAGATATGAACCATAAAATCGATTGGAATGAGGTATAGATCTGAAATTATGTAGAAAACTCCGAAGATGCATTGTTTCTGCCCATATGCGTATGGACTAGGCCATTACGCGTATGGAGGGCTTGAATTTAGGCCAATATGTGTATTAGTGTATAGATACGCGTATTGAGGGGCGTACTGACCCAAGCCAATATGCGTATTTCCAGGCCAATACGTGTATGGCCAGTGTGTAGTGCAAAAACGCGCAGTTTTGCAATTTCTCTCCCGATTTCGCGTGTGTAGCCGATTCTTTTGGTGTGAGGTATTGAGATGAATCTTAAGGCATGTTTAATCGAGATTTTACTTGGAGAAAAAATAAATGTTGGAATTTAGGTGGGTTAATTTAGTCGGAAAATCTATTAAATTGCGTGAGGTAAATATTAGTGAGTTTTGGTGGAAACTTTGTTGTGTTTTGATCGGATGGATCGTGTGGATGTATAATATGGTGAATTATACATGATGTATGCTTTTACATTTTCATGCATACATTTGTTGATTAGTGTTGGGATGATCGGCCAGATGGGTGAACACGATCATTTGTACTATGTTATGGAGAGTGTTAGGATAATCATTGTCGGATGGGTGTATGTGATTGTCTGTGTTCGATTGAATGAACAAAACCTGGTACCATATGCATTGTGTCTTGTTGAGTCAAATTGCATACTTAATATTGTATGTTGTGAATAATTATTATTGTATCTATCGTTGTGGATTATGGGTGAATGTTGTGGTAATTGTTGTTGTGGAATGAGTGAGAAACTACCCTGTATATGTTATATGCACCGTTTATATTTGAATTTGTTTCTCAACCATTTCTTGTTGTTGTTGTTGTTGTTGCGTTTGTGCATCTTTGGAAGTACAGATAATCCTGGTACTTAGAGTGCGTGGAGTCGTGTTGTTGTGTTCGAGTCTAAGGATGCTCTGATACGTAACATGGGATGGGGATCTTTCTGTTGTTATTTTATTTCTGTTACGTATCTGTTTTTATGAAATTAAACATATTGAGGATATTTTGTTGAAACTGGCTTATTTCCTTTGTTGTTTTGAAACGATTATTATTCTGCTGTTTCTAATGAGAGAATGTTTTTTGGTTATAAATGTTGAAAACGTTGCATTCCACTTTAAACTCTGATTTTCAATATATAAATGTTAATTTTGTTTATTTGGGAAAGTGGGGTGTTACAATTGGTATCAGAACAGGTCGGTCCAACCGGCCAGATGTTGTGTCGAGTCAGTCCTTAGAATAGGGTTGTTGTTGTGTTCTAACCTGTAGTGGTTGTTTTTATTGTAATAATATGGCATGAAGGAATGATGATGCACTTGTTGCTGCTATGAAAGCCATGGCACAGAAGTACGAAGGGGATATTCTAGATCCAGAGGCTGCACAGAAATGGCTGAAGGAAATTGAGAAGATCTTCAGGATCATCGGGTGCACTGATGATCAGTGTCGTACCTCGAAAAATACGATCCTCGCGAACGCGGTCGCGGCTGGGATGACATGAGAGTCGCCACCTAATTTTATTTATTCCCAAAGAGGGAAATGGTAAATATAGATAAAACCACCAAGAAGGGATAAAACAAGGTCATCGCAAACCATTGTCGGGGTTCGGAAGTCGGTTATGTAGGAGGAAGATATTAGCACCTCCTACATCCATCGTACTCGATGGGAACCATCTACGTTGTCACACATGAAGGGATGTCTACACTTATGATTACTTGTTGAACTAAGGGGTTTATTGATCCTAGGGGCTCGGCAAGGATTGAGATCCTCGTGCCTACGTATTCCCTTGTGCAATGGGAAAGTCAGAGCTTCGTAGTTCGGCCTAAAATGGGTAATTGGTTGTTGATTTTATTAACTTTCTTCGATGAAAGGATTTAGGAGTCGATTTGCACTAATGACTATGTATAGTTTATTTCGTCCAACAAGACAAACGTCTTGCGTCGAAATAATCGGAGCGAGTAACGAGAGCTCGTTATCCTCCTTTCTACCGCATAAGGCTCGTGGCGTGTAACTTTCCTCGTATTTACTGAAGTATTTTATTTCCTAAGACCACTTGACGTTGGATCAAGGGTTTGGATCTAAGAAGTAACATTTGGGTTTTTGAGGTGAATGTGAATGGAAGCTTATTTGTTGGTTTGTTAGCGAGGCACAATGTGTTCGGCTCGCAAAATTGAGGAACTAAGCTAAAGACTAGCTTAGGAAAACAGGCGCGATGCGTTGATTCGTTAAGTTGGGAAAATATTGAGAAAGGTGTAAGGTGCAAAGTAGTGCAAATGGCGATCGAGGAATGATCGACTTACGTGTGTGTATGAAGTGAAGTGTGTATGGATATTCACTTGGCGTTGGACCAAGAATTTCGTTTATCTTTGAAATGATTAATCTTAGTGTGCGTCCATTTTTTACTTAGCAATTTATCTTCAAAAAAATGCAAAAGTAATCACACAAGTAAGTCATTGTATCAAGTCACAAGCAAAGAAGATCGAGCATACGCAAACATTCATTGCACACATAATATCGAGCAAAAGATGAAAAAAATTAATTAATCGAATAAAAATATTTAATTAGATTAATTATCAAATTAATTAATCTAATTAAATAAAGCATTCAATTAAATTAACCTATGACAATGTTTTAGGATTTTTAATATTCAAATAGGAAAAATTAATCATAAGAAGAAAGGAATTAAAATTTAGACAAAAGTGATTAAGAAATTTGTTTTTTTAAGTTTTTTATGTTGAAGAAAAGAAGAAAGAAATTAATTAATTAACTAAATTAAATAAATTTAATTAATTAATTTAGTTAATTAATTAATTATACTAAACAAGAAAATAAAAATGATTTGTTTTCTCTTTATAGATTTTTTTTGTAAAAGGAAAGAAATTGAAACAAAACAATAACAACAAAGTAGGATGGGTTTGAAGTAGTCAGGAGGGTGTGTTTAGATAAAAAACGCATGCCCAATAGGCAGGTAAACCCAACAAAAAAATGGGGTCTATAGTACGAGCTTAGTCAACGAATGTTGACTATCCAAAATGAACACATAACGTTGGATCTGTGAAGGTTCAAACAACAGTTACATCAACGACTATCAATGAAACCACCCCCTAGATTTTCCTATACGAGACCTCATTTGAAAAAGAACCCTATCCAATTTGGTGCGACAATCAAAGCAACTTTTTGTTGCTGACACGTGCAATATGGATCATTGGGCAGCTCAAAATACAGTTAATCACTTATGAAAAAAACAAACCAACATTAATGTCTTTTCTTTTCATATTCATTAAAACACAGTAATGTTAAAATCAAGATAAACAATACGAAATGAAAACCAAAGAACACTCGTAACCTTCCCCGAATCCTTCCCTCTCTGATGCCATGTTCAACTCGGTGATGTTTCTTCTCCGAAGAACACCACCTTCACCGTATCATCATCATGGCATGATTTCTCCAACAAGAACAATCATATAAACAAAAACCTAATCCCAAATAAATCCCTAAATCACAAACAAATGGAAATCGCATAGAGAACAACAAGAATCAAGCATTCGAATAAGAGTTTTGCAGAGGTTTAAGGATTAGAAAAGAAGCACAGTTTGAAGAAATTACCCCTTGGAGACCTTATTCAACAAGCCTCTGAGGTTAATCGGTCAGGTAGTTCGTCTTCTTTCCTCCTTTCCCTTGTATTAGATACTCTCTTCTTTTCCTCTGAAGCTCTCCTTCTGAAATCTTTCTCTTCTTATCTGAACATGTTATCTGCTATCTCGTCGCTGCTATGGACGAGTCGTGAGAAGCGTTCAACTCATCTCTAAACTAATTTCGATGTGAAATTAGGTAGACATTTTCCTTGAGCTTTGAGTGATTTTGGTGTTTTTGGTAAATTTCGTCTTTTGCAGTTTTTCTGTGTATTGATAGCTAGGGTTTTTTCCAGGTGTGTCCTCTCATTGCAAATGATTGAATGATGGTTATATAGTGTATTGAGAATGTTGGTATGTGTGAGCAGGGGAAGCTTTTATGAGAGGCTTTGAGTGATGCGTGTGAATTTCATGAAACCGTTAGAGGGATTTCTGAGTAAGATTTGGGGTGGGGACCATTGGATAATGACTCATTCCCTCGTTTTGTCTGTAGTGTGAAGAAAAGGCTTCTAGAAATTTTGCTGTCCCTTGAGAATCAGCTTGGATATTTTACTGAGGTAAGCTTCAAATTTTCACTGTTATTGGTATGCTTTAACTGACTTTGTTTCCACTGCCACGAAAGGATGTATTTGACTGTCTTCTTTTATTTTCAAATTCTGCTATAAACTTCACCAATAGTCATTGTCAATTTGTATGTAGGATCCTCTATGTAACATGTTTGCTGCTCATTCGAAAATGGTATCGAATTTCAACCTCTGTTTCATGCTCTTCATGGTAAGAATGCTTCCCTAGCTTCTTGTATGATTCTTCAAATTAACTCCCTGATGTAATGACTTTCAGTCTTCTTCTTTTTCAGGTACACACTGAATTTGGCATGTGATAGGGCTTTAAATATAGACCTTGTTTTGCAGGACTCGTTAGCATGACCAATAACCACCTGTTATGACCCTCTAGAAACCTTGTGATCTGCTGACTTCTTTTGACCAATGGTACATTGTTTCATAATTCCATTTGCTCATCTTCACCTTACTCTTTCTTTATGCATTTGATACTCATATCCTTCAATGTTTTGTGGATTTGGAGGAATAGAGGTAATTGCTCAATTTGTGCTTTGCAGATTTATTATAGACGCTTAATCAACCATACGCTTTGTACTTCGATTCGTTCTTATGACTTTTCACGGCAACATTGGGACACAAAAGCCTTGTGCTCAATGCTCGGTTTGTTGCGAATTGAAGCTAAACATGTTATGTCTCTACAACTTTGTTTCGTCCTGTTTTTTTTGTTGTATAGGGCTCGTCTCACCAGTCTGCTATTATCTTTGGTGCAGAGGTTGATGTGCAATTATCTATTAATATGAATTTCACAACATGAGGTTCAATGTGTTGTTTTGGCATTACTCCCTTATATTAACCTGCTGCACAGGAAGATTGTAAGCATGTGGTTGTCCTGCAGGGACATAATAAACCTGATGATGGAGCTCTTGTTGTGAAGGATACACAGGGTAGTATGCAGGATTTGCAGGGTTATGATGAATGTAGTGTCCCCCTTGTATAAACTGCTGCTGCTGATGTTGGAGTTGTTTGTCATTCATTTTTGTGTTTTCAGTGTATGCGCAATAAACCATTGTCTATCCTTCATTTGTTTGAGATTATGCTTATTTTTCATGTGGCTGATCTTTTGCAGGGTTCCTGTTTAGTTTTGTAAGGTCTTTATAGTGTTTCCCATCCTGATACTTAGTAGCAGGCCTTGATAGCCTGTACCTAATGCAGTGCTTGGGATCCAGCCTCTCTATAACAGGGTCTACAAACATATTTTGTTCATCCGTATACACAACTATTTCATAGAACTGAGCTAGATGTTCTAAGACAGCATCAACTCCAGGTCTTTTAAAAGTCTGCCAGCCTGTATCTCGCATCCAAATGTAGTGAATCAATGTTTCATTGAGATCTAGAATAAGTGTGAACACATGTTGCTCCTGAGGAAGCAAGTCTGGAAGGAGTTTGTCTGTGTATGGCTCTGTATAACTCTTAACTTGTTCTTCAATTAACCTTCTTGTGTCCAAATAAAACTCTATTGCTTTAGCAGGCACTGTTACTGCAGTTGAGTATACTAGCACTTGAAATTTCTCAAGAGACATAGCTCCATCAGCTGGAGTGTTCTTAACTGATTGACGAAACAACTTTGTTTTGTTTCAGGTGTGTCCTTATTCTTTTCAGTTTCGTTCCTTTTGCTGAATAAACTGGATTGTGAAGCCGCCGCTATAAAGGAGCTAAACCGTCATTTACTGCATCAACATTTTGTATCCTATTGTTAGCAATACCTATTTCCTGCTGAGGAATCCCCATCGTGACTGTAAGCTAATGTCAACCTTTTCATTTAATGTAAGGCCATCTTTGCCAAGCTTTTGCATAATGTACCGGTCAGTGTCAGTGCTGCATTCTACCATGAGAAGAAAGTGAACCACAATGGTGCTCCATAAATCTGATGTTTGTTAATGTCTCTTGTAGGTTGAGGATGATGACGTAAATGATGATGGTAGCGATGAATCTCAATTGGCTTAGAACATTTAATCAAGTCCAAAAATGACAACCTCTTGTAAGCACGGGTCGACTGAAAGATGTGGTAAGACTTTGTCATTTTAATCCTCGCCTTTGACTTTTCTTCTTGAAGCACATTGCAATTTTTATTTCCTATTTTGCATTTTCAAGTATGGTTGACCATCGAAGCTTCCATCAGTTGTTTGTATGTCCTGATGTTTGTTTGTACTGAATTTTAACTCCTGTGCTTTTTCTTAATCTGTGGTAGAAAACTGTGGCAAAACGAATTGCCTCTTCTTGGTATTGCTTGGACTGAAGATTCAGTGATGAGCGGAAACTGGAAGCTTGGCATATGAGGTATTTACGCAACACTTGGAGAAGCTTGGACTATGAAGTAAATCACAAAATTATTTGTAACATTTGAAGTTTGCATCTTTTGTTTTTTTTAATGAAATTATGTCTTTTGTAAATCTCAAACAAAATCTCAAATATTGGAATGATGTTCTGCATTGACGCCTTGCATGACTTGCAGAGTTAGATGAGGGAATCAGTGACTTGATAATCACGATGTATGGATCAAAGCGCAAAATACGACGACTTGAAGATATGGGATATGAAGAAACAACGGGTGAAGTTTTTTTTAGTTTAATTTCTGTTTTGCCGAGACTTATTTTCTCGCCGCAACTCAATGATTTATGTTCATGAGGTTACTTGCAGAAATACAGTAGTATCATCCTGTAGCATCCGAACTTGTTGGTATCACCGCCTTACCTCTTCCATTTTTTGGCAATAGCTTTGATTATTCACTAATGCATACCTGTCATGGCAGGTTTGTGTGCAACCGGTGCCAAGTCCATTGGGAGTTATGTGCGGCAAGTGAATGAAGCAATGGGCGGATGTTGATATACAGAGGGCCTGATACACGAGAGAACAAGGAGGGCAGCTTGGAATTTCTGTCTTTGTACTGCAGCAATTTAGTTAGATTTTGAATTTGTATTAAATGTAGAACTTTGTCTCTTTGTACTTTTCTTTACCCTCGGTAATGCTTATCAATCACTTTGTCTGTGTATCAAATATAGTTAAACTTTTTGCAACACTTTTGATCATAACCTGATTTGAAAAATTATATAACACATGAATATGTTGCTTGATAAATTATTCTTCCATTATGATAACTTTAAATCCAGTAGGGCCTAGAAAACTCCAATATGCCTTGAAATGAGGCCCACGTAGCCGTGTGTAACATGGCTTTAATGACCTCCACCATGCCTTGTAATGATGCCATTCACTTTGTCACATAACCGAATACATACTTAACCATGCCCAATTGATTTGAAGCTTACTTAAAACATGATTTGGCACAAGTACATTTTTGATCAATGATTTAAAAAAAATCACCTCTAGTCATTGTCCCAAACATCGATTTAAAACCTCTTTAAAAGGATAACTCAAGAACACCCTTGGGAGAAGTTTTAGGAATGCTCCAATACCAACTTTGATCAAACTTGCAAGCTCAAAACTCCACTTGAAATACATCTTGAATCATCTCAAAGTATTCGCCAAAAGTCAACTTGAAGTGTGACTTAAAGCCAATATGAAACTTAAAAATCAACCAAATATTAATTGACTTAGCATTGACATTTCCACTTGCATTCAATGTTCCTACAAAACTAGTTAATCACAAAGGGCATACATAATAATTTAAGACCTAATTCTTAAAAGATCATGGCCATAGGTCAAATGATCTTTCAGTGATAAAAATTGAAAAGGGTAGGACAAATTTGGGGTATGACAGATGCCCATATCTAATTGTCTTGAAACCGAAGAAGTTGAAATGTTGTAAGGCGTTCAAATTTTTAGGTTGAAAGTCAATCAGAATCAAACAGACCCCGAAATTTGTCTTGACAAGGGAGAAAGTGCGACACCACTGAAAGGTATATAAGGATAAGATTGGAAAATTGTACAAAATGTCTGAGATTCTTCGTACTAACAAAGTAGTATACCAATTTGATAAATAAATTTCTCCAAGTCGTACAAGGCAGCCCCTTATGAATTAGGGCTTCTTCGGGGACAAGATCCTAACAAAACATGTGACTCCTTGGGTCATGCGAAGCAGTTCCTTAACAATAAAGGCTCTTCGGAAAATTCCCAAATCGGTATCTTAATCAATGATGTTCTCTGATCCAACAAAAGCAGTTCCTCAAACTCAAGGCTCTCCATTGATACTTAGAGAAACATCTCAAACAATGACACGATACTTTTCTACATCATGCGAAACAGTTCCTTTTGGTCAAGGCTCTTCGGTGATACTAAAACATTGTCTTAAAAAAGCATGACATTCTTCAGGTCTTGCGAGGCAGTATCTTTTCGATTCAAGGTTCCTCGGTGGATGGCCAAAGCAGTATCTCAAGTAAAAATGGCATACGATTTTCCAGATCAAGTGAAGCAACTCCTTGTATTCAAATATCTTCAGTGATACTAGAACAGTATCTTTACCGAACATGAGATTCTTCGGGTCTGGTGAAGCAGTACCTTTTCGATTCAAGGTTCTTCAGAGGATTCCAAAGCAGTATCTCAAGTAAAAATGGCATAAGATTTTCCAGATCAAGTGAAGCAACTCCTTGTATTCAAATATCTTCAGTGATACTAGAACAATATCTTTACCGAACATGATATTCTTCGGGTCTGGTGAAGCAGTACCTTTTCGATTCAAGGTTCTTTAGAGGATTCCAAAGCAGTATCTCAAGTAAAAATGGCATAAGATTTTCCAGATCAAGTGAAGCAACTCCTTGTATTCAAAGATCTTCAGTGATACTAGAACAGTATCTTTACCGAACATGAGATTCTTCAGGTCTGGTGAAGCAGTACCTTTTCGATTCAAGGTTCTTCAGAGGATTCCAAAGAAGTATCTCGAACAAATGAGATTCTCTAATCCGTCAAAGCAGTACCTTACCAACGAAGGCTCTTTGGGAATATTTAGAGCGGTATCTCTCTCCCATGGTAAGACTTTCTAGGTCATGCGAAGCAGTTCCTTACAATCAAGGCTCTTCGGTGATACTAGAGCAGTATCCTTACCGTAACATGAGATTCTTTGGATCTTGCGAAGCAGTACCTTTTTGATTTAAGGCTCTTTGAAGAATGCCAAAGCAGTATCTCGATCAATCTTTCAGGATATTCTCTGCTTGGAGAGCAACAAAAATGAAGATGGTGGACATCACCACTATCAACTATGAAGCTGAAGAATAATTTGCTGGGGGATTAAAATCCGCAAGCACATGCGGGATATTAGCTCCTTTCAGAGGAATACCACCAACTTTGAGAGAGAAAGGCCCTGGATCCATGTCTTGGATCCTGCTATGCTGTCCTGATATGACTTCGTACATTGCATGATGCACAATGATTCGTATGAGAATGCAATGATTAATGGTTCAAATGCCAATGTTTTTTGTTATATGCTAATGATTAATATGATTATGTTTTGATGAAATTCTTGTTTTCAGACAAGAAGGTTATTCATGCCATGCTTATGACAATGCACATGGTTGCATACGCTGGAGATAAGTTTTCGGTAATCGCCAAGAGTATTGGACTTTGGAAGGTGCGCCAAACATGGTTAGGCTTTAAGTTTTTTGGTGTTCGCCAGCATAGTGGACTTTTGGGAATCACAAGGGTACCAATGAAATCGGACCTTTGTTTTTAGTAGTTGCCAATAAGATTGGACTTTAGGTTTTATGAGAGATGCCAACGTGGTGGACTTCCAGCTTTTTGGTGGTTGCCAATGGATATTGGACTTTGAGAGGTGGTGAAGGGTATTAGATTTTCCAACACTTGGTACATGAGACCTTGATAAAGTTGTGAGCAACAAGGAGAAAGACATGAGTGCCCCTGGTAAAGTTTCGACTGAAGTTTAACATTCGTCAATGGGGTTATGCTGTCTGTGCTGAAACAATCATGGTGACTGGCAATGCTATTAATATTAATCACTGGGAAACTGTCGAATTCCTCCTGTCAACCAAAAGATAATTGTACTACTTTTCAAACATTGTTATTATTTTTTACCAAAATTTCAAAGCAAAGTTTATCAATGATAAAAACATTTTGCAAACAAACAGATAAAGTAAAAATGATTGAGCACAAGTTTTGATGAGAAATTTCTCTTTTCATTGCTAAAACCCATGAAGGGTAAGAATGTACATACAGATGCAATTCCTTAATGAGGTAATTGATGTGCAAGGAAAATACAATGGCAACGAAATAAATGAAGTTCTCTTGAGTTTCGACACTGCTATGATCCATATATCTCTGAAAATCTCATCATTTAAACTCTGTAGGAAGACGATTGGATGGATCCTTCTCTTTCGTAGCTCCCTGGAGTCAAGTGGATGTATAGAATATAATATTTGCCTCGGAATTAGTCCCTAACATTTGCCTGGATCGCCCTTTCGGGTTTTCGATCCACCGGGACGCCCTTTCTTGCCTGAGCCTCCCTTTCGGGTTTTCAACTCATCGGGCTAATTTTTATTTTTATCCCTAATTTTTGCCTGGACCGCCCTTTCGGGTTTTCAGTCCACCGGGATAGCCTATTTTTTCCTAAGTCGCCTTTTCAGGTTTTCGACTTAGCGGCTTTTTATTCCAATCTTTTAGGCATAATATCTCTTAACTGCATCCGCATTCACGGGGGTAGAAAGTTCTTCACCATCCATACTTGCAAGAATCAAGGAACCTCCGGAGAAAGCTCTCACCACCACAAATGGTCCTTCATAATTAGGCGCCCACTTGCCCCTGGGTTCTCTGTGCATGGTGGTGATTCGTTTGAGCACCAAATCACCTTCCTGGTAAGTCTGGGGATGTACTTTCTTGTCAAAAGCTTTCTTCATGCGCCTCTGGTAAATTTGTCCATGACATAGCGCCGTCATACGCTTTTCTTCAATAAGATTGAGCTCATCAAACCTTGTTCAGACCCATTCTGCTTCGTCTAATTTAGCTTCCATCAGAACTCTCATCGAAGGAATTTCAACTTCTATCGGGAGGACAACTTCCATGCCATATACCAAAGAAAAATGGGTTGCCCCTGTCGAAGTACATACTGAAGTACGGTAACCATGCAGTGCGAAAGGTAGCATCTCATGCCAATCCTTATACGTAACCACCATTTTCTGAATGATCTTCTTGATATTCTTGTTTGCAGCTTCGACAGCTCCATTCATCTTGGGTCTGTATGGTGTTGAATTATGATGCTCAATTTTGAAATTAGCACATAACTCTTCGATTGTCTTGTTATTGAGATTTGACCCGTTGTCAGTAATGATCCGGTGAGGAACCCCATATCTACATATAATGTTATTCTTCAAGAAGCGAGCAACTACTTGCTTGGTAACATTAGCGTAAGAGGCAGCTTCGACCCACTTAGTGAAGTAGTCTATGGCAACAAGTATAAACCTATGCCCGTTTGAGGCCTTCGGTTCAATCATCCCGATCATATCTATTCCCCACATGGAGAAAGGCCATGGTGAAGTCAAGACGTTCAACGGAGTGGGAGGTACGTGTACCCTGTCAGCATAGATTTGGCATTTGTGGCATGTTCGGACATGAGCATAACAATCAACCTCCATTGTTAGCCAATAGTATCCTGCTCTAAGGATTTTCTTTGCCATGGTATGCCCGCTCATATGGGTACCAAATAGTCCTTCATGTATCTCTTTGATGATTTGTTCTGCCTCCTGTTCATCTACACATCGGAGTAAGATCATATCATGATTTCTTTTGTACAAGACTTCCCCATTCAGAAAGAAATTTGAGGCCAATCTTCTTAGTGTTCTTTTATCCATATTCAAAGCACCTTCTGGGTATTCTTTCTTCTCCAAGTAGCGCTTGATATCATAGAACCAAGGCTTGGCACTTGATTCTTCTTCGGCAGTCAGACAATGAGCAGGTTCCTCAAAACGCTTGAGATCAATGGAAGGATGATGATTAGGCCAAATCAGCTGGTACATAGATGCCAGAGTTGCCAGGGCGTCAGCCATTTGGTTTGCACTACGAGGCACATGGGTGAAAGTAATATCATTAAACTTAGGGAGTAACTTCTACACATAATCTCGATACGGAATCAGATGATCACATCGTACTTCCCAATCTCCTGTAGTTTGATATATTACCAGAGCTGAGTCACCATATACATCGAGTGTTTTAATCCTCAAATTAATGGCTTCTTCTAGTCCCATAATGCATGCTTCATATTCAACCACATTGTTCGTGCACGGAAAACAAAGCTTAGCTGTAAAAGGTACATGAAAATCCTTAGGAGATGTCAATACTGCCCCAATTCCACAACCTCGATCATTGGCAGCACCATCGAACATGAGAGTCCATCGCTCCCCTGGTTCAGGCCCTTCGTCAGGTCCAGGCTCTTCATAGTCTTTAATTAACATGATATCCTCATCTAGAAAGTCGAACTTCAAAGGTTAGTAGTCCTCCACAGGCTGATGAGCGAGATGATCTGCTAGTATGCTGCCTTTGATAGCCTTTTTGTCAGACCCTAATTTTTGACCCTAAGATTTTTCGCATCTCATCTGCATTCCGCATACAAACAAGATCACGTACTGGTTCATGTATCTTTCTCAAGTGCAGGTCTTTGCTTTGCAGGGGATCATTATGTTTTTACTTGCTTTTATCTGTTCATATTTACTAACTTCTAACCAAATGCCAAAAAAATATGTTGCAGTCTGCTCCTTCTTTTCTCTGTGTTGCAGGATTTAAAAGACAGGAAGGTGATTTCAATTCAGATGCGTTTGTTCAGTCACAATTTGATTCAGATGGACGTTTGACCTAATATTGGTCAAACTATCAGAAGATTGTTCCAACTACAAGTTGTGTGTCCCAGTGATCTATTCCTCAGATAATGCGTTTTCAAAGTTCAATTTGTGTTGTGTGTGAAAGTCAACAGTTATCAGGCAGTGTTTTGTGTGAAGTTCGGTCTGAATCTTCAGGTTTATCAGTGTTCATCAGTTCATCTGTGGATTTATTTTCCTCAGCATGAATTCAAATCATCGGGGCAATTTTCAGACGATTTCAGTGATTGTGGTTGAATTGATAAGTTGCTCAGTGGTTCAGTAATGGCTTTGTTCATGTTATCAGAGGCTTGTGAAAAATCAGGAGTTGGTTGCGGGCTAAAAAAATCATCATCCATTAAACCATTTTTTTCTCGATTATTCATATATCACACCATTATCCAAATAAACATTTTTTATTTTTTATCTTTTCATCAATTCCATATCCATTATCCATTTTTATCCAATGATCATCCCTTCTTTCATTTTTTCGATTATCCGTATTCAATAACCTTTTTTCAATTTTATCCATTTCACAAAATATTCATTATGCCATATATCCATTTTTTTTATCATTTTCATAATCCCATTTATTTTATCAACCATTCATATGTCCTTTTCTTAATTACCACATAAAATTAATAACCTTTTTCTCCACTTTTTGAGTATTAAAGCCCATTTCCTTCTTTTTTCATAACCATTACCATTATAAAAAAAAAGTGAACAAAAAAATATAAGCTCTTGAAATAAGAATAAGCCCATTGACCCACTTTGTATTTTCATTACTAAAAAAAAGTAAAAAAGAAAAAGAATCATGAAGCCACTTGAAGTAAACACAGCAAAAACAGCCTTCCCCACGTGATTTCAATTCATTCACTTTGCAGCAAGTTTTCACATCAATTCCAGCTCACTCTAGTCGTACGCAAAGCTCATATACAAGCCAACTTCACAAGTTGTACAACAATAACACAACACGCAATCTATTCCCGCGTCAGCTCACACGCATCAAGAATAACACACGCCGAAACATCATTTCAAGCTGCTGCAAGCCTCTTCATACTTTCCCAGCAGCACAAGCCAAACAAACTAGCCGCTGCACTTCACAACAACAGCCAGCCAGCCTCCAAACTCCCACACGTGTGCCCAACCATTCTCCAAAGCCAGCATGCCTTCAAAATACTTCCAGCCAACACACATATACTCTGCCACTCATTCCCAAGCAATATTCCCAAGCCTAACAACATTCAACAGCAATCCCGCAACCACTTGCAACAAGCCATCGTACGCAAGCATCAACTTCAGCTTTCCATCCCTTCACACAAACTCCAACTTTCCCAACCACACATTCCAACACGTCAAGCCTCACAACAAGCTACAATACTCCCAGCTTAGCTTCATTCACTTAACAGCTAGCACTTCCAGCAACTTTCTCCGCACGCCTTCCGCAAGCCCAGCTACACTCCAAGCCCTCACATCACAACAGCAAGCACATCAAGCCAGCTTCCCAACCATGACTTTCCCGCAGACTCCAAAGCCAAAGCAGCCAGCAAAAACATCACGCCCCGTCCAAGCCTTACTTCACACCTTCAGTCTGAAGCTTCAACACGCACTCGCTGCAAATAAGCCGTCATCAACAAACAGCTCATCAAACACACGCAACAAGCACACTTTCCTCGCGGGCCAAAACGCATTAGGAGATTATACAAAACGCAGAAGAAAAAAGAAATCAAGAGAGAAAAATATTCAAAATGCAGCAATAGGACACGCAAGTCTCGTGAATCCAAAATGCATCGAAATGCACAAAACGGCATCCAAATTCTTCCAATCCCTCTATAAAACAGCCCCATCCTCCTTCATTCTTCTCAAGCTTTGAGAGCCTTAGTAAACCCCTGCCAAATCAAAAAAACTCAGAGCTTCAATTTCATCACTAATTCAAACCTTAAAATCCATTCAATCTCATAAATTCAAAACTCATACCTACCGCAAATATCGCAACCTTCACTTTCAGTTCAATCTTCAAACCCAATTCATCTTCAATTCAAGATCTTTTCAAATCCTTCATCGATCCTTCACCAATTTCGTCCTCCCAAATAAATTTCACATACCGAAGCAATCTCAGTGACTCAGATAAAAGAAGCAATACAAAATCGAAAGAGGATCCGAGACTGAGAAGTAAATTTTGAGGCGGAAAGCTTACTTTATTGAGGCGGATTGTTTGCGCGTCGGGAAGAAGAAGGAACGGTGTTTCGTTTTGATTAGAGAAGGTGCAGAACTGTACTTTGGAGAAGATGATGCCTCCTGCTCTTTCTTTCTTTTCTTATAATTTGTTTTTTTAATTGTTTTATTATTTGAGTTTGGGCCTTGGCTATGGATCCGGGTTGCTATCCAGTAACCCGCGGATCCTCCCCCTTCCATTTTGTTAACCTCTTCTTTTTATATTAATGATTATTTTGGTTCTTTAACATTTTGTTTTCCATTTTTTTTTATGTAAAACTTAGGAAAAAAGTACTTAGAAAGGTGTTTTAGGAAAATTCTAGGAAAAATATTTTAGAAATATTTTAGAGAAAATAGATTTTAAGAAAGGATTTTAAAAAAAATATTTCAATTCTTTTATAGATTTATTTTTAGATCCATGTTTCTTTTCCATTCTTTTTTTATTTTTTTTATTTTTGGTCGATGACAATCTCCGATTCATGATTGTTGAATTTCGAAAAGGTTTAATCTTTATTATTTCAAATTTATGGATGAATGATCATTTGGATCATTCTCCATACTTTGAGATCGTGATAGGTTGCCTTCGATAATCCAATGAGAAATCTCGATTAAGATTAGACCGTTACCTTTTCTTTTCGTGCGACATGTTTTCGGAGAATGATTCATCATATCATTTCTCTAACATGTATTAGCACAAATATTTTCCACCTTAATTGGTGGTGGCCGGCCTCATTTGTAGGGTAATTACTCCGTAAATTACTCGGCGATTGCTTAACATATATCTAAACTTGTCCCGATTTCGGATTAAGATCCACTTGGATCCGATTGCCTCGATTTTGTTATTTTTGTTTCGTGGTTGTGCTTGATTAAGTTCATCATACCACTTATTATGTAAATATTATAATCATGTAAATATAATCCATTTTAATTCAATTTCTCGCACCTTATCCTCTTTATTTCAATTTCTCGCTCCTTATCTCTCTTATTATGCTTATTATACTATATCATTCATCATATTGCTTATTGTTTATATTGTTATGCTTGTGATTTTTCCTTTGTCCATTTGGACACAAAAACATTAATAAAGGATTAAACATCTAAGAAATTGGTGACTTTAATTTCGGACTATGGTTACTATCCTTAGCATTGGACTTGGAGTTTCGGACTTAGATTTTAGGATTTATCCCTTTTCTTGAGTTGTTATGGATCGAAGACTTTGGCTCCGATTGAGTTCACTTGATCATGAAGATGGAAATCCGATTGTTTCAAAGAATGTTCACCACATGGTTTGATCGTTCTTCCTTTAGCTTTTATTTTCAAGTTTTAGGATAGTCCCTTCATCTCTTCCCATCTTCTTAAATTTTCAAATCTCCTTCCTATTTTCAAAATCTTCTTTGTTTTCAAACTTCAAACATTTTCGCAATCAAACCTTGACGTAGGTCATGCGATTTTACTTTTTTTCATTTTATTTCTTAATAAATGCTAAACCACATAAGCATATCGAAACTTTCTTCTCAAAAAAACTTTAAAACTTTCAAAACTCACTCAATTGTTTTTGTGCCCTTGTGCACGTTTCTTTTAACCATTTTTTATGTTTAGATATGATTCATTCTTTCTAGCGGAATTATTCGCTAAAGAATGACGACTTATCTTTACATTTTAAAATCAATTCAACTCATTTCCTTTTCACAATTTGTACCACGAACTACGGGGTTTTGATCTCGCATTGCACTTTGTGGGTACGTAGGCATGAGACGTTCGTCTCTTCAAACACAAAAATCTTAAAAAACATTCTTTTTCTCATCTCTTCAATCTTTTTTCAAGCAAACCATTTCAAACCAAAAAATGCAGTAAATATTTCAAAGGGTTCCCGTGGAGTACCACGGACAGGTCGGGTGCATAAAACCTTCCCGATTTATAACCTATCCCCTTACCCGTTCTCTGTTTGTTTCTTTTAGCTTTTTAGCTTTTAAGATTCTTTAGGTTTTGTTCGTTATTTTTCCTTTTTCCTTTTTGGAAATAAATAAAAGCGCGGTGGCGACTCTATGTATATTGAGTTAAGTTAATCAATAGCTTACACTCATGATTTTACCGCTACACTTTTGAGTGACATATTGAATATCGTACTCTGACAAAAGCATTTGTCATCGGGCAATCCTACCAGTGAGAGCTGGTTTCTCAAATATATATTTAAGAGGATCCATCTTGGAAATCAAATATGTTGTATGAGTCAACATATATAGTCGAAGACGTTTGGCAGCCCATGCAAGAGCACAACAAGTCTTCTCAAGTGCTGAATACCTTATTTCACAATCATTGAACTTCTTGCTCAAGTAGTAGATGGCATGCTCCTTCTTGCCAGTCTCATCTTGTTGCCCCAGCACACAACCCATGGATTCGTCAAGAACTGTCATGTACATTATTAAAGGCCTTCCAGGAACGGGAGGCACCAAGATTGGTGGTTCTTGCAAATATTCCTTAACTTTGTCGAAGGTTGTTTGACATTCATTATCCCATTCAATTGCTTGATCCTTTCTTAAGAGCTTGAAGATCGGCTTGCAGGTAGCAGTGAGATGCGAAATAAATCTGGCAATGTAGTTCAATCTTCCAAGGAAACCTCTGACTTCCTTTTCATTCCTTGGCGCAGGCATGCTCTGAATGGCTCTGACTTTGTCAAGATCAACCTCAATCCCCTTCTAACTCACAATGAATCCTAGCAACTTTCCAGATCGAACCCCAAATGTGTACTTATTCGGATTAAGTCTGAGCTTGAATTCTCTTAATCGTACAAACAGCTTTTGCAGATTAATAATGTGTTCCTCCTCTGTTTGTGATTTAGCAATCATATCATCGACATATACTTCAATCTCTTTATGAATCATATCATGAAAGAGTGTTACCATGACACGTTGATATGTTGCTCCAACATTTTTGAGTCCGAATGGCATCACTTTGTAGCAAAAAGTTCCCCACGGCGTAATGAACGTGGTCTTCTCCATGTCTTCTGGATCCATTTTGATCTGATTATATCCGGAGAAGCCGTCCATAAAGGAGAACACTAAGAATTGAGTTGTATTATCTACCAATACATCGATATGAGGTAGTTGGAAATCGTCTTTGGGACTAGCTTTGTTCAAGTCTCTGTAGTCGACACACATGCGGACCTTTCCATCTTTCTTTGGAACTGGTACGATGTTGCCGATCCACTGTGGGTATTTAGCTACTGCTAGAAATCCAGCGTCAAATTGCTTTCTTACTTCTTCCCGAATCTTGAGGGCCATGTCTGGACGAGTCCTTCTCAATTTCTGCTTGACTTCTGGACATTCTTCTTTAAGTGGCAACTTGTGCACGACAATATCAGTATTTAGCCCAGGCATATCCTGATATGACCATGCGAACACATCGGCGTACTCGTGGAGGAGCTCTATCAATTTTGCCTTCACTCCAGTTTGCAAAGAAGCACCTATCTTCACTTCTCATTTATCCTCTTCTGATCCCAGGTTGATAACTTCAATATCCTCTTGGTGTGGTTGGATGACCTTCTCTTCCTGTTTGAGTAGTCGGGCTAACTCCTCAAGGAGTTCACAACCTTCCTCGCCTTCTTCCTCCGCTTGGTTGATCGGACAGTCAAAGTCATATAGGACCATAGCAACGTCGTCATCAAGAACCTCGATGGTGTCTCTGCATGTTTATGATTTATGCATTTATTTTAGAAAGTGGTGTGCATTAAAACATTGCCATTTTATTATAAAAGAAAAGAAAAATGAAAGAAAGAGAACAAATATTGAATGCAAATTGCTGATTTATTATATTGATAATCAAAGTTTTAAAACATTGGTGGCCCGACAACATCCCAATATGCCTTGGGCAGAGCATATGGTTTTGAAAAAGAAGTAGAATTACTTTTTAGGGTAAATAAACTGAGGAATCTCGACAGTTCTCCAATTCTCTAATTCCTCCCCTAGATTGGCTTGACGAATCCAATTACAAGTCACTTCGTGGTAATCTTCGTCTGAGATCATTGCAGCGTGATCCTCAAAGATGTATACAACGCTTGTAAATGTATCACTCACCCGAGGAAATTGACCATGTTCTTCATATGCAGAGATCGTTGTTACGCTGGAAGATGGCTGGTAGCCAATGCCATACATGTCTCTTTTATCTTGCATCTCGACAACTTTGCCCCAGCCCTGCGTGTTCCCAGTCTCCAAGATAGCCAAAGCTTCCTTCAGCGATGCCATTGACATTGATGGTTGTGGATGTTCAGATTCTCGTTGTACTGCCAGCATACTCACTATTTCAAAAGATTGAAATGGTGTCTCGACAGTCTCGCCTTCCACATCGATGTATCTGAAAGAGGTCAAATGACTCACCAGGATATCTTCTTCGCCTCCAATCACCACTATTCGGGTCTGCATAGGGAACTTTAGTTTCTGATGAAGAGTAGACGTAACGGCCCCCGCGTTATGAATCCATGGTCTTCCCAAGAGACAGCTGTACCCAGGATGGATATCCATTACTTGGAAAGTAATGGTGAAAAAGGCAGGTCCTATCTTGATCGGGAGATCCACCTCTCCTATAATCGCACGCCTGGAACCATTGAAAGCTTTTAATATCAATGCACTCGGATTCATCACTTCTCCCTGTACGGGCATTCTTTCCAATGTCGTTTTCGACATCAAATTTAAGGAGGAACCAGTATCCACCAACACCCTCGACAGCAACGTATCTTCACATCTTATGGAGATGTGCAAAGCCTTATTATGGTTTTTCTTATCAGCAGTGAGCTCTTCATCATTAAAGCCAAGGAAGTTACCAGTGGTAACACTGGCTCTGACATCATCGAATTGGGCTACAGTGATATCTTTGGTAATGTGGGCCGCACTTAGCACTTTCAGCAAAGAAGATCTATGTGCTTCAGAACTAAGTAATAAGGCTAGCATAGATATTTTGGCGGGAGTCTGATTCAGCTAATCGACCACCTTGTAGTCGCTTTTCTTGATAATCCTTAAGAACTCTTCCGCTTCTTTCTGAGTGAATGCAGCTTTGGGCGATGACGAATCTTCTGGTGTCCCCTGAGGAATAGGAATGAAAACCGGTGTAGCAGTTGTCTTTTGCTTTTGATTGGATGACGACTCTACTGGTTTCGGTGTAAAAACTCGTCCACTGCGAGTCATCCCACTTGGTCCGGAAATTGATGTGACAACGGGAAATTCAATATTAATGGGCTGCCTTCTCCGGCCTTGTCTAGTGTTCACTGGTTCATAACTCCACGGTACAGCTTGGTTATTTTCTCCAGTGTAGGGAACTGGGTACTCTATAACTATAGGAGTAACATTGTTTGGAGTCTGAGGCACATCATAATACACCTCCATTTCAGCCACCATTCTTTTCTTCTTTCCACGTCTTTCGATCTGTATCAAGCCTTGATTGAGGAGTCCTTGCAGACACTCCCTGATATCTTCCTCGGAATGATCAACCCCTTCATCTTTTATCAGCATCAAACCTGATTTCTCCAATTGTTCCCCAATCATAGCCATTGGAGTCTGAACGTCTTCTGCCTTTAGAATTAACTCACACTCGTCTTCCTCCTCCACGACATTAACAGCCGCTCCTCCATGAGGTGGCATAGGGTTGTTTTTGACATTCGGGCCTCTTGGAGTAAAAGTTAGATCCTTCGACTCCACCAAATCTTGTACGTGATTTTGGAATGCATAGCATTTGTCTATAGTGTGTCTCGGCGCACCTTTGTGGAATTCGTAGGTGGCATTAGCATCGTAATTTGGAGGATACGGGAAGGTGGCTGGCCTTAGATCCCTCAGAGTCAGTTGTCCGCGTTGATTCAGTTGATTAAAGATATCCCTGTAAGGCATAAGGACTGGATCAATATGCCTTCTTGGTCTAGGCTACCTTTGCACTGGACCACTTCATCTGTACTATTGATTGGGCTGCTGTGCAGGAGCTTGATGATATTGTTGGTGTTGTGGAGCCTATGGTTGATATCGAGCTGGTACAACATTAGCCACGTGCCCGTAAGACATATTATATGGCAAGCTGGCTCTTCCACTCATAATAGTGTTGGCCTCTCCTTCCCTCTTCTTTTGGAAATTAGGATAAGGTTTCTTGCCAACATTTGCAGAAGTGGCTGCTCCTTTGCCTTTTTTCAACTGGCTCTCAATCCTTTCTCCTACAGACACGATTTCAGAGAAGCTAGGAAAACTAGCTCCCATCATCCGGTCCATATATTTGTCCTCCAGTGTATTTAAAAACATGTCTGTTAACTCTTTAGGAAGAAATGGCGGATGAACCCGTGCAGCGAGTTCTCTCCACCTTTGTGCGTATTCTTTGAACGACTCGTTGTTACGTTGCGTCATGTCTTGCAGTTGAGTACGATTGGGTGCAAGATCAACATTGTACTGATAATGTTCAAGAAATGCATGGGAGAGGTCATTCCATGTTTTGATTCGGCCTCTTTCCAACTGGACGTACCACTCCAATGATGCCCCGGACAGGCTATCCTGGAAACAATGAATTAGGAGCTGGTCGTTCCTAGCATATAAAGCCATCTTTTTGCAGTAAGCCCGAAGATGAGTGTGAGGACAATTTTTCCCTTTATATTTATCGGGAAAGTCTGGAGCCTTGAATTTATGCGGGATTACCAATCCTGGCACAAGACATATCTCCTCAGCATCTAGACCCGAAATGGTGTTAATATCCATTGCCTTAAGCTTTTCCTCCATTGAGCGCAACCTTTTTGCTACCGGTTCAAGAAGAGTTTCAGTACGGTGAACCGGTGGGTCCGCATAAAAGACGTCAGACTGCTCATCCATGTCCTTAAATGACCCATGGTGAACTGCTAAAGATGGTAAGTTGGGTGGATTCACCCCAGCAAGATTGAAGTTCTCTTTGGCAGTCCCCGAAGTGCCGGCTTGTCTGGCGAGTTTCTCAGCTTCCTCTTCTCTCTTAGCCATAGTGATGACCTCGAGGATTCGGTCCATCTTTCCTTTGAGTGAATCAATATCTGACCTCATGGCGTTTTGCTCCTCTTGGATTTGCTCCAAAGTCATTTTGTAAATCTTCCTGGTCTCGTACCTCCGTCGGAAAATCCGGAAAGTCAGCTTTTCTGAAGAGGGAAGGTAAAGTGTATGAGTTGTGTTTTTGTTTGGTTGTGAAAAATGAGCGTATGAATGCATATGTTTGATTACAAAGCTCTCGGTCGTCTTATCAATTTATTACCAGAGATATTTAACGTATTTATCATTGCAAATAAGACAAGATTTAAAATCCAAAAGCAACAACTTTCATTCATTTAATTCAACAAGTACACTAGAGATTCCATGAGTTTCATATTACAACGCAAAAGATAACAACAACTTTCTTGAACATAAACTATGGTGCAACCCTAAAAATAACTCCTTGAGCTTTGCGGACTGCTACTAGATTTGTGGTAAGCTCCTTGATGGTTCTTTTTCAATCTTTCGCACACCTGTAGACTTCTTCAGGCGTGTTTTCTGGGCACATAACGCGATCTGCATCTTCAAGCTTCTCGGGGAGGTCTTGACTTTCCAGGTTCAGCATGCTAGCCAGGTTTACAAACTTCTGCTTCCACTCTTCGTACAGGTCTTGGAGATTTGCAATTACAACATCTCTTCCTCCTATGGCTTCTTCAGCATCTTGACAATTGTTCATCCATTGGATGCAAGTATCCTCCAGGTCTTGATAAGCTTTCTGAGATCTCAGGTAATCAATTTGTTCCACAGCTTGCTCATGTTGAAATTTCTCACGGTCATACTTTCGCTGATAACTCTCCTTTTCCAACTTTTCCGCTGCTAGCTTGTCTTGTTCTCTCTTGAGAGAATTCTCTAAACTCTTGATCTTTGCTTCTAAAGTGATTCTATCCTCCTTCTTGTTCTTAAGACACACCTCCATGTCCTTCTGTAAATTGATAATTCGAACTTCAGCCCTTCTCAATTGCTCGTTACGATAATCCAGATCCATGCTAACTCCATAAAGAGAACCCAGGCAATGCTCTCTCTTATCTTCTTCTATTCTGAATCTTTTGTTACTGCTTTCCACTCTTTCTGTCATCTTTTTACTTTTCTCCTCCCATACTTCTTGTTTTCCTTTGGTTCGAAGGAGTTCGATCCGCATGCGTTCGTTCTCCAATTCTAAACCTTTGATCCTTTCGTTGAGCTCATCTATGTCTTCAGGTAATAATGGTACTTTCTCAGGAAGAGGTGGGAAAGTTATTCGATCGAGGAAGAATGGGATCTTAACGATACGAGCTCTATCTTTTACCCACAAGACATAAGGTTCCTTCACAGCGATATTCTTGTGGACACTAGGGTCACTCGTAACGATCTTCTTCCAAGCCGCCTTGAATTTCTTCAACTGTTCTTTAGATGGGTTATCAACAACAAAAGGTATCAAATGCCTTTCCTCGTGAGGAGCTTCCATAGGGAGCCCAAGTTGTCTCTTAAGCAGCACCGGGTTGTAATTTATGCAACCATGATTTCCTATCAGAGGGACATTAAGGAAACTTCCACATCTAAGCACGATACCCCCAATCTTCCAGTCTCTTAAGTACCATGTGATGTCATTAGCCCTAAGCGAAGAAAATCTGTGAGGCCACGACAAATGCCTAGACACAAAGTAACCCTCCTTAGGCATGTGCATTTTCATCCACATGTGCAACAGCGGAGCGCAACAAATAAATACACCTCCCCTCTTCGTATGTCGGGTATGGAAAGTATGATAAAAATCTGCCAATAAGAACGGAACTGGGTTTCCTGTCATGAAAATCTCTATAGCAGCATGGTCAACAAACTTATCTGACTTTGGGAACAACACAATCCCATACACAAGAAGAGCTAGGATGGCTCCGCAGGAGGACCAGTTTCCTTTTTTAGCACATTGCCAGGCTTGTTTTTCTAAGAACAGTCTCGTGAATCCTTCCTTGTATGACTTGTTGTCCACTAACAAACTTGCAGGAAGTCCCAACACAGCAGCCAACTTAGTCATAGTAACTTCTTCTTCTAGCTTTGGGAAAGGATTGCAGTCCCTAATACAAAGGCCCACAAGCAACTCGAACTCTTCCAAAGTAGGAGCAATCTGGAAGTCCGGGAAAGTGAAGCACCGCAGTTGAATGTCGTAATATTGGGCAAGAGCACTAAGAGCATCAAGATTAGCTGTCTCGTCCAGTATACTCAGGATTTTTCCGAAGCGAGCCTGAAAGTTGTTGTGTTTGATAGGCGTGATCTTAGCTCTCAAGGCTAGTAGTGTGTCAGTCTTTGGTTCCAAGAACTTGAAACTGTACGTGCTTTTCTTGGAAATTTGATTCATCTTGATTGCTTTGACAAATACTTCAAATCTGCAATAAATATCAGAAACTAAGAGCTCTGTATCATTTTTATGAATGAATGTATGCAACAATGAACGGGTAAACCCAAAATGCAATGTTCCAGAAAAAACTAGTACGAATGGAAGATACTTTGATTACTCTCCTCACAAGGACCTCACTGGGTGACCTCTACAGTTTTAGGGATCCCAAAGTTAATAATTCATATGGATGTTCATTACACACGCCATTAACGTGACAGTTAATTAACTCCACCATATGAATTTCGTTTGGGTGATATCTTCGTATCGAGCCACACAAGAGAGAAATCTCCTGGTACCCCATACTACGTGATCATCAACACGAGGTTTAAAACAAAGTCCTGGAGTTATGGAACTTTCTCAACTGTTTGATGCACGTGTCAATTTCATATATTCTTGACAGTCAATCAACTCCATTGAGTAAGTCTATTCCAAGTGAGGTTTTCATATCGAGCCACGCGAGGGCGAACCCTGGTGCCCAATACTATGCAACCATCAACCGATGTTTCAACCAAAAGGTTCTAAAGGTCCTCAGAGTCGATGACTCTAATGAAAACAACTGAGCACACACGCCAAGAGCTTGACGGTTATCAGTATTTCCATTAAAATCTACTTCGAGTGAGGTTTTCGTATCGACAACCCACGAGAGAGGTTCTCTCGGGAGCCCATACTACTCAACCTCGCTAACTTATGTTTACACTCATAGACCCGGGTATAGAGCCTTTCCCTCAAGTTGTTTTGATCAAAGTATCGTTCCCGTACCAAATATCCACAATAAGGATATAAAATGGAAAGCGATAAAGAAAACGATAAATAATTAACACACAAGCGAACATCCAAACAAGCGTGGGAACCTAGACTAGGCTCGACTTGTATAGGGGTGAACCAGTCCCCAGCAGAGTCGACAGCTGTCGTACCTCGAAAAATACGATCCTCGCGAACGCGGTCGCGGCTGGGCTGACATGAGAGTCGCCACCTAATTTTATTTATTCCCAAAGAGGGAAATGGTAAATATAGATAAAACCACCAAGAAGGGATAAAACAAGGTCATCGTAAACCATTGTCGGGGTTCGGAAGTCGGTTATGTAGGAGGAAGGTATTAACACCTCCTACATCCATCGTACTTGATGGGAACCATCTATGTTGTCACGCATGAAGGGATGTCTACACTTATGATTACTTGTTGAACTAAGGGGTTTATTGATCCTAGGGGCTCGGCAAGGATTGAGATCCCCGTGCCTACGTATTCCCTTGTGCAATGGGAAAGTCAGATCTTCGTAGTTCGGCCTAAAATGGGTAATTGGTTGTTGATTTTATTAACTTTCTTTGATGAAAGGATTTAGGAGTCGATTTGCACTAAAGACTATGGATAGTTTATTTCGTCCAACAAGACAAACGTCTTGCGTCGAAATAATCGGAGCGAGTAACGAGAGCTTGTTATCCTCCTTTCTACCGCTTAAGGCTCGTGGCGTGCAACTTTCCTCGTATTTATTGAAGTATTTTATTTCCTAAGACCACTTGACGTTGGATCAAGGGTTTGGGTCTAAGAAGTAACATTTCGGTTTTTGAGGTGAATGTGAATGGAAGCTTATTTGTTGGTTTGTTAGCGAGGCACAATGTGTTCGGCTCGCAAAATTGAGGAACTAAGCTAAAGACTAGCTTAGGAAAACAAGCGCGATGCGCTGATTCGTTAAGTTGAAAAAATGTTGAGAAAGGTGTAAGGTGCAAAGTAGTGCAGATGGCGATCGAGGAATGATCGACTTACGTGTGTGTATGAAGTGAAATGTGTATGGATATTCACTTGGCGTTGGACCAAGAATTTCGTTTATCTTAGAAATGATTAATCTTAGTGTGCGTCCATTTTTTACTTAGCAATTTATCGTCAAAAAAATGCAAAAGTAATCACACATGTAAGCCATTGTATCAAGTCACAAGCAAAGAAGATCGAGCATACGCAAACATTCATTGCACACATAATATCGAGCAAAAGATGAAAAAAATTAATTAATCGAATAGAAATATTTAATTAGATTAATTATCAAATTAATTAATCTAATTAAATAAAATTTTCAATTAAATTAACCTATGAGAATGTTTTAGGATTTTTAATATTCAAATAGGAAAAATTAATCATAAGAAGAAAGGAATTAAAATTTAGACAAAAGTGATTAAGAAATTTGTTTTTTTTAAGTTTTTTATGTTGAAGAAAAGAAGAAAGAAATTAATTAATTAACTAAATTAAATTAAATTAATTAATTAATTTAGTTAATTAATTAATTATACTAAACAAGAAAATAAAAATGATTTGTTTTCTCTTTATAGATTTTTTTTGTAAAAGGAAAGAAATTGAAACAAAACAATAACAACAAAGCAAATTGGGTTTGAAGTAGTCAGGAGGGTGTGTTTAGATAAAAAACGCAGGCCCAATAGGCAGGTAAACCCAACGAGAAAATGGGGTCTATAGTACAAGCTCAGTCAACGAATGTTGACTATCCAAAGTAAACACATAACGTTGGATCTGTGAAGGATCAAACAATAGTTACATCAATGGCTATCAATGAAACCACCCCCTAGATTTGCCTATACGAGACCTCATTTGAAAAAGAACCCTATCCAATTTGGTGCGACAATCAAAGCAACTTTCTGTTGCTGACACGCGCAATATGGATCATCGGGCAGCTCAAAATACAGCTAATCACTTATGAAAAAAACAAACCAACATTAATGTCTTTTATTTTCATATTCATTAAAACACAGTAATGTTAAAAGCAAGATAAACAATACGAAATGAAAACCAAAGAACACTCGTAACCTTCCCTGAATCCTTCCCTCTCTGATGCCATGTTCAACTCGGTGATGTTTCTTCTCCGAAGAACACCACCTTCACCGTATCATCATCATGGCATGATTTCTCCAACAAGAACAATCATATAAACAAAAACCTAATCCCAAATAAATCCCTAAATCACAAACAAATGGAAATCGCATAGAGAACAGCAATAATCAAGCATTTGAATAAGAGTTTTGCAGAGGTTTAAGGATTAGAAAAGAAGCACAGTTTGAAGAAATTACCCCTTGGAGACCTTCTTCAACAAGCCTCTGAGGTTAATCGGTCAGGTAGTTCGTCTTCTTTCCTCCCTTCCCTTGTATTAGATACTCTCTTCTTTTCCTCTGAAGCTCTCCTTCTGAAATCTTTCTCTTCTTATCTTAACATGTTATCTTCTATCTCGTCGCTGCTATGGACGAGTCGTGAGAAGCGTTCAACTCATCTCTAAACTAATTTCGATGTGAAATTAGGTAGACATTTTCCTTGAGCTTTGAGTGATTTTGGTGTTTTTGGTAAATTTCGTCTTTTGCAGTTTTTCTGTGTATTGATAGCTAGGGTTTTTTCCAGGTGTGTCCTCTCATTGCAAATGATTGAATGATGGTTATATAGTGTATTGAGAATGTTGGTACGTGTGAGCAGGGGAAGCTTTTATGAGAGGCTTTGAGTGATGCGTGTGAATTTCATGAAACCGTTAGAGGGATTTCTGAGTAAGATTTGGGGTGGGGACCATTGGATAATGACTCATTCCCTCGTTTTGTATGTAGTGTGAAGAAAAGGCTTCTAGAAATTTTGTGGTCCCTTGCGAATCAACTTGGATATTTTACTGAGGTAAGCTTCAAATTTTCACTGTTATTGGTATGCTTTAACTGACTTTGTTTCCACTGCCACGAAAGGATGTATTTGACTGTCTTCTTTTATTTTCAAATTCTGTTATAAACTTCACCAATAGTCCTTGTCAATTTGTATGTAGGATCCTCTATGTAACCTGTTTGCTGCTCATTCGAAAATGGTATCGAATTTCAACCTCTGTTTCATGCTCTTCATGGTAAGAATGCTTCCCTAACTTCTTGTATGATTCTTCAAATTAACTCCCTGATGTAATGACTTTCAGTCTTCTTCTTTTTCAGGTACACACTGAATTTGGCATGTGATAGGGCTTTAAAGATAGACCTTGTTTTGCAGGACTCGTTAGCATGACCAATAACCACCTGTTATGACCCTCTAGAAACCTTGTGATCTGCTGACTTCTTTTGACCAATGGTACATTGTTTGATAATTCCATTTGCTCATCTTCACCTTGCTCTTTCTTTATGCATTTGATACTCATATCCTTCAATGTTTTGTGGATTTGGAGGAATAGAGGTAATTGCTCAATTTGTGCTTTGCAGATTTATTATAGACACTTAATCAACCATACGCTTTGTGCTTCGATTCGTTCTTCTGACTTTTCACGGCAACATTGGGACACAGAAGCCTTGTGCTCAATGCTCGGTTTGTCGCGAATTGAAGCTAAACATGTTATGTCTCTACAACTTTGTTTCGTCCTGTTTTTTTGTTGTATAGGGCTCGTCTCACCAGTCTGCTATTATCTTTGGTGCGGAGGTTGATGTGCAATTATCTATCAATCTGAATTTCACAACATGAGGTTCAATGTTTTCTTTTGGCATTACTCCCTTATATTAGCCTGCTGCATAGGAAGATTGTAAGCATGTGGTTGTCCTTTAGGGACATAATAAACCTGATGATGGAGTTGTTGCTGTGAAGGATACACAGGGTAGTATGCAGGATTTGCAGGGTTATGATGAATGTAGTGTCCCCCTTGTATAAACTGCTGCTGCTGATGTTGGAGCTGCTTCTCATTCATTTTTTTGTTTTCAGTGTATGCACGATAAACCATTGTCTATCCTTCATTTGTTTGAGATTATGCTTATTTTTCATGTGGCTGATCTTTTGCAGGGTTCCTGTTTAGTTTTGTAAGGTCTCTATAGTGTTTCCCATCCTGATACTTAGTAGCAGGCCTTGATAGCATGTACCTAATGCAGTGTTTGGGATCCAACCTCTCTATAACAGGGTCTACAAACATATTTTGTTCATCCGTATACACAACTATTTCATAGAACTGAGCTAGATGTTCTAAGACAACATCAACTCTAGGTCTTTTAAAAGTCTGCCAGCCTGTATCTCGCGTCCAAATGTGGTGAATCAATGTTTCATTGAGATCTAGAACAAGTGTGAACACATGTTGCTCCTGAGGAAGCAAATCTGGAAGGAGTTTGTCTGTGTATGGATTTGTATAACTCTTAACTTGTTCTTCAATTAACCTTCTTGTGTCCAAATAAAACTCTATTGCTTTAGCAGGCACTGTTACTGCAGTTGAGTATATCAGCCCTTGAAATTTCTCAAGAGACATAGCTCCATCAGTTGGAGTGTTCTTAACTGATTGACGAAACAACTTTTTTTTGTTTCAGGTGTGTCCTTATTCTTTTCAGTTTCGTTCCTTTTGCCGAATAAAATGGATTGTGAAGCCGCCGCTATAAAGGAGCTAAATCGTCATTTACTGCATCAACATTTTGTATCCTATTGTTAGCAATACCTATTTCCTGCTGAGGAATCTCCATCGTGACTGTAAGCTAATGTCAACCTTTGCATTTAATGTAAGGCCATCTTTGCCAAGCTTTTGCATAATGTACCGGTCAGTGTCAGTGTTGCATTCTACCATGAGAAGAAAGTGAACCACAATGGTGCTCCATAAATCTGAGGTTTGTTAATGTCTCTTGCAGGTTGAGGATGATGACGCAAAGGATGATGGTAGCGATGACTCTTAATTGGTTTAGAACATTTAATCAAGTCCAAAAATGACAACCTCTTGTAAGCACGGGTCGACTGAGAGATGTGGTAAGACTTTGTCATTTTAATCCTCGCCTTTGACTTTTCTTCTTGAAGCACATTGCAATTCTGATTTCCTGTTTTGCATTTTCAAGTATGGTTGACCATCGAAGCTTCCATCAGTTGTTTGTATGTCCTGATGTTTGTTTGTACTGAATTTTAACTCCTGTGCTTTTTCTTAATCTGTGGTAGAAAACTGTGGCAAAACGAATTGCCTCTTTTTGGTATTGCTTGGACTGAAGATTCAGTGATGAGCGGAAACTGGAAGCTTGGCATATGAGGTATTTACGCAACACTTGGAGAAGCTTGGACTATGAAGTAAATCACAAAATTATTTGTAACATTTGAAGTTTGCATCTTTTGTTTTTTCTTATGAAATTATGTCTTTTGTAAATCTCAAACAAAATCTCAAATATTGGAATGATGTTCTGCATTGACGCCTTGCATGACTTGCAGAGTTAGATGAGGGAATCAGTGACTTGATGATCACGATGTATGGATCAAAGCGCAAAATACGAAGACTTGAAGATATGGGATATGAAGAAACAACGGGTGAAGTTTTTTTTAGTTTAATTTCTGTTTTGCCGAGACTTATTTTCTCGCCGCAACTCAATGATTTATGTTCATGAGGTTACTTGCAGAAATACAGTAGTATCATCCTCTAGCATCTGAACTTGTTGGTATCACCGCCTTACCTCTTCCATTTTTTGGCAATAGCTTTGATTATTCACTAATGCATACCTGTCATGGCAGGTTTGTGTGCAACCGGTGCCAAGTCCATTGGGAGTTATGTGCGGCAAGTGAATGAAGCAATGGGCGGATGTTGATATACAGAGGGCCTGATACACGAGAGAACAAGGAGGGCAGCTTGGAATTTCTGTCTTTGTACTGCAGCAATTTAGTTAGATTTTGAATTTGTATTAAATGTAGAACTTTGTCTCTTTGTACTTTTCTTTACCCTCGGTAATGCTTATCAATCACTTTGTCTGTGTATCAAATATAGTTAAACTTTTTGCAACACTTTTGATCATAACCTGATTTGAAAAATTATATAACACATGAATATGTTGCTTGATAAATTATTCTTCCATTATGATAACTTTAAATCCAGTAGGGCCTAGAAAACTCCAATATGCCTTGAAATGAGGCCCACGTAGCCATGTGTAACATGGCTTTAATGACCTCCACCATGCCTTGTAATGATGCCATTCACTTTGTCACATAACCGAATACATACTTAACCATGCCCAATTGATTTGAAGCTTACTTAAAACATGATTTGGCACAAGTACATTTTTTATCAATGATTTAAAAAAAATCACCTCTAGTCATTGTCCCAAACATCGATTTAAAACCTCTTTAAAAGGATAACTCAAGAACACCCTTGGGAGAAGTTTTAGGAATGCTCCAATACCAACTTTGATCAAACTTGCAAGCTCAAAACTCCACTTGAAATACATCTTGAATCATATCAAAGTATTCGCCAAAAGTCAACTTGAAGTGTGACTTAAAGCCAATATGAAACTTAAAAATCAACCAAATATTAATTGACTTAGCATTGACATTTCCACTTGCATTCAATGTACCTACAAAACTAGTTAATCACAAAGGGCATACACAATAATTTAAGACCTAATTCTTACAAGATCATGGCCATAGGTCAAATGATCTTTCAGTGATAAAAATTGAAAAGGGTAGGACAAATTTGGGGTATGACAATCAGAAGGTGAGGTTTGGAACTCACATGCTTGAGGGCGAAGCTGAAGTCTGGTGGGACAACAGTCGCCAAAGGTTGGAAACTGCAAGTACTGCCGTTACTTAGGTTGTTTTTCATAGTGAGTTTCTGGAGAAGTATTTTCCGGAAGATGTTCGCAGTGCTAAAGAGGTTGAGTTCCTGGAACTGAAGCAGGGTACTATGACCGTGGCTGAGTATGCTGCGAAATTTGAAGAGCTGGTACAGTATTGTACTCATTATAACACTAAAGAGGCTATGACTTCGAAATGTTTGAAATTTGAGAATGGGTTGCATCCTAAGATCAAGCAGAGCATCCCTTGTCAGAAGATCAGGAGTTATCCAGAGCTGGTGAGTAAGAGCAGAATCTATGATAATGATAACATGGATCGTATTGCTCACTATAAAGGGATGAATGATAAGAATGGTAAGCAGAGGTTTGGGGGTACTCCTTATAGTGCTCCGGTTGATAAAGGTAAACAGAAAGTTGTTGCTGACAAGAAGCCAAGTGGGGGAGGGGAAAATCCCAATCCTGTGAAGTTTTTCAGATGTGGAAGCATGTGTCATCGTGCTAATGCTTGTCAGAATGAAGTCAAGAAGTGCTTCAAGTGTGGAAGGACAGGTAATGTGGTAGCTGACTATAGAGTGACTATGCCTACTTGTTTCAATTATGGTGAACAGGGTCATATTAGTACAACTTGTCAAAAACCGAAGAAGACCCAAGGAACCAGTGGTAAAGTGTTTGCATTAGTGGGAGCCCAATCAACTAACGAGGAGCGTTCTGTTAAAGGTACTTGCCTTATTAATAATACTCATTTGGTTGCTAGTATCGATACGGGTGTAACACACTCGTTTATTTCCGTTGATTGTGTGAAGAGATTAGGAATTGTTCCGTCTACTCTAGAACAGAGAATGACTATTGAAACTTCGTCTATTGGTTCTGCAGTTACATCGTTAGTATGTCTGAAGTGTCCGATCAGTATTTTTGATAGGGATTTCTATGTGGATTTAATTTGGTTACCGCTTGGTAGTATGGATGTTATTCTGGGGATGAACTGGTTGGAATTCAACCAGTTCTATATTGATTTCTATAAGAAGAAGTTGTTGTTCCTTACTCCTGAAGAGGAAGCGTTGGCTAATTCGTTATCTACGAAGGAGTTGAGGACCTTGTTGGAAGATGAGGCGATGATGTTTGCATTATTCGCGTCGTTATCTGTTGAAAGTAAAGTATTGATTATGGATTTGCCATTTGTGAATGAGTTTCTGGAAGTATTTCCTGATAATATTACGGAATTACCTCCGAAGAGAGAAGTTGAGTTTACTATTGATCTTATTCCTGGTACAAGGCATATTTCTATGACTCTGTACAAGATGTCTGCATCAGAGTTAGCTGAGTTGAAGACTCGGATTGGCGAATTGCTTGATAAGAAGTTTAGTAGACCAAGTGTGTCACCGTGGGGAGCTCCAGTATTGTTGGCGAAGAAGAAAGATGGTAGTATATGCGTCTATGCAACGATTACCGTCAGTTGAACAAGGTGACCATTAATAATAAGTATCTGCTTCCAAGGATTTATGATTTAATGGATCAGCTAGTTGGTGCTCGTGTTTTCAGTAAAATTGATCTGAGGTCAGGCTACCATCAGATTCGAATGAAAGAAGGGGATATTCAGAAGACTGCGTTTAGAACTCGATACAGACATTATGAATATGTTGTGATGCTATTTGGAGTGTCTAATGCGCCAGGTGTATTTATGGAATATATGAATCGTATTTTCCATTCTTATTTGGATCAATTTATTGTAGTGTTTATCAATGATATACTTATTTATTCTAAGAATGAAATCATAAGGAACATTTGAGAGTTTCTTTGTATGTACTGAAAGATAACAAGTTGTTTGCTAAGTTATCGAAGTGTGAATTTTGGCTTGGTAATGTAAGTTTCTTAGGCCATGTTATTTATGGTGATGGTATATCAGTGGATCCTTCTAAGGTGAGCGATGTGTTGCAATGGGAACCTCCGAAGACTGTAACAGATATTCAAAGTTTTCTTGGTTTAGCAGGTTATTATAGAAGATTTATTCAGGGATTTTCTAATTTGGCATTACCGTGGACTCATTTGACTAGGAAGAGTCAAGCGTTTATTTGGGATGCAACTTGTGAGGAATGTTTTGAGGAATTAAAGAAGAAATTGACTACGACACCAATGTTGATTTTACCAAGTCCTGGTGAACCTTTTATTGTTTATTGCGATGCATCCAAGATAGGACTAGGTGGTGTATTAATGCAGTTGTTTTTGTGTTGAAGATTTGGAGGCATTACTTGTATGGGTCAAGATTTGCAGTGTTTAGTGACCATAAAAGTTTAAAGTATTTGTTTGATCAGAAAGAGCTGAATATGAGGCAAAGAAGATGGTTAGAATTTCTGAAGGATTATGATTTTAATTTGAGTTATCATCCGGGTAAGGCTAATGTTGTAGTAGATGCTTTGAGTTGCAAGAAAATGCATATGTCGACGTTGATGGTGAAGGAATTGGAATTAATTGAACAGTTTAGAGATTTGAGTATGGTTTGCGAGACGACACCTGAGAGTGTTAGACATGGAATGTTGAAAGTGAATAATGATTTCTTAGATATTATTAAAGAGAATCAGAGACTTGATGTGAAGTTAGTTGATTTGATGCCTTTGGGAGACAATGATCCTGAAAGTGATTTCCAGGTGGATAATGCTGGTTGTCGCTCCCACCAAATGACACCTGGTCAGAAGGGGTACAGACGCGAACGGTCGGCAAAAGGAGAGAACACACAAGGGTGAACTGAAAAGAAAAGAGTCGCCAACTAGGAATTTTTATCCCGAAGGAAAGGTAATGCTGCATAAACCTAAGAAAAGATGGATAAGACGATCGCGAACCAGAGAAACTGAGAAAGGGGGTTGGTTACAACCTGGGAAGGTATTAGCACCCAGATTGTCCGTCGTAATCGACGGGATCCACGCTTGAAAGATTTGTGCTTAAAGGGGTAGTGTCAGTGCAATCTGTGTATCAAAGCTGGAAAGAATGCAAGTGTTAGTGCTAGAAGAAAGTGAAGTGAAATATGTGAGGTGTCAGTGTAAGAACAGGAGTGCAAAGCTCAAGAGTATGAGGCTTAAAGAATAAAGCTGGAAAAGGGGGAATATACAGAGACTTTTGTTCGATAACAGTTAAGTTATGCCTACGTATCCTCTCGTGCAATGAGGAAGTCAGAACACCGTAGTTCGACTCAAAGAGACTGAAAGATAAATTGAGTTGTGAACTGCTCACTTGTCTATGCTCAAGTGTATGACATGTCTGGCTCAGGTGCTAACTGTCTTGCATTAGACGGAAGAAGCAAGTTCTCATTTGTGAGTGAATGAGGTGAGAAAAGAATCCCGGAGGAGACGATTATTGTTTGTTTTTGAGTTTTCAATCTTTTATTGCTTTTGGGGTTTGTCATAAGAAAATGAGCTTAAGCCTAAACCAAGGGTTAGTGAACTCATCACATCTTCCCTCTGATTAGGGGTAATGAGAATACCTTAAGTATGAAGTAAGCACCTCACACTTAATCACCATGATGTAGGATTAAGATCATTAACCTACTTGCATTTATTTAGATGTTTTGGAGTTTTTGTGTTTAGTGTTAGGTAATGAGTTTAAACCATAATCAAGAATTTAATGGACTAATTACACCATCCTAATAGAAGGATAATAGATGAGAGCATTTAAGCTGAGGAAGGCTCCTCAACTTAATCCATGATTAGGGATTAACCTCATGACAAAACAAAGCCTTTATTAAAGTGGATTTTAGTTAATGGTAAGATTAAGAAGTAAATTTTATGGTTTGTAAGACAACTTGAGGGGGACTTGTCCATTAACACTAGGGTTAGTCCTTCTTAACCAATTAAGGAAGAATTAGAACCCTAATGCAAGGCCCAAGTTACAAGCTTGATGTCTTAGTGATTATTAGATGGATTGATTAAAGGATTTAAACACATTAAGGGTTTAACACTTATGATTAAAGTTATACACTCCATCCTAATAGAAGGATACAGGCATAACCCTAATCACAAAGCCTTAAAACCTTTAAGGTTTAGTCCCTGATTATGAGATGAGAAAAGAAGACTCAAAGATGACACAAAGGTAAAACTAAATGGGGGGCTAATCAAACCCTAATTGTTATCATGCTTGGGTATTCCTAGGGTTTATGAGGCTTGCAAGAGATCTTCAAAGAAAAAACCACCAAGGAAGAAGCAGATGAAAGGAGGAGAAGCAGAAGAAGCAAGACAACTTACTTCACTTAAGAAGATAAGTTGCTTGAAGAGAGAAAGTAAAGGGGGAACATGAATGAGCAAGCTCACTCTAATACAAATACAAAATGCAGCCATGATGCATAAGAGAGATGAGAAGAGATTATGATAAGTGAAGGCAAATTCACTTCTCAATGACTTACCACCTGAAAAGTTAGCAACAAGGAATGAAATGAAAATGAGGTGAAATTCTAAGGTGAAAACCAAAACCAGAAGCATAAACATGATGTTAATGATGCTAAGAGATAATGCAAACACAATACAAGAGTTGTGGATGATCATACAAGGATGAAGATGCAAATGGAGCATGTTTTGAACCATAAGAGTTCATGAAAGTTTATGAAATGAAATGAATGCACAACATGGAAAATGAATGATGCAATGATCAAACATGATTCTAATATGTCCTAAGATGTCTTATATGTCATGTGGATGCACAAAATGTCATGGCAAGTTCATGTAAGCAAGCATATGAGAGATGGATGCAAATGAAGGCAAATATTAGGGTTTATACATAACATGCAATACAAAAATCAAAACCAGAAGCAAATGACATGATAAAAATTTGAAAATGGGATCAAAGGAACCCTACCCCTACATAAGTTCACTGCCCAAAGGGGGAGACCTAACTCTTAACCTAATGAAAGTTATGATTTTCCTAAATTTGCTAGGGTTTTAAGGTACCTCTCAATGATAAATGCAAAACAAATTGAAAATGAAAGATAAATTCATGCCCATTTTACCCTAGAAACTAAATGACATGAGGAATGCAATGCAAAAAGAACCATCATCAAACTCTTCATGGTTAGGCAGAAAGGATTTTTCTAAGTTAGGGCAAAAATATTGCCTTTTAAGAACCTTAATTCCAAAGAAAAATGCCAAAATATGTCAAGAACCAAAAAGAAATTTGTTTGAAGAGTTTGATAATGTTTCTAAATGTATCAAAATGCAATGTGATTTTTTTTTTGTGATTTTTAGAAACTTAAATGCTATTTTAATTAATTAATTCTCATTAACTAATTAAAATAAACATTTAAATATTTTTAAAATACGAAAATTATGCAAAAAAATAAAATAAAAATTATTTCCAGAAAGAGAAAAATATTTTAAGGTATGATGCAAAAAATGAGATTTTTTAGAAATGATTTTCTATTTTTAAATAAAATGTGCAAGAAAAATGAATAAAAATGAAAATAAAATTAAATTAAAGGGAAAGTATGTAGATCCTAGGGTCCAGATTCAAAGTCACAAGGAAATGGTTGACTGGCGCGCGTTTTAAAGTCTGGGATTTGTCCTGAGTTAATTAATCTAATTAATTAATTTAATGACGAATTAGGGTTTAATCAGGCCATCTGGAGCGTCCATACGCGCGGGTAACTCAAGATCCAAAGGCCTTAATTCAAACTTGGCTTAATTACAGGATTAGGGCATAACCACTTTCAGGCGACCGGAACAGTGTTCCGGTCGTCTTCTGCGACGAACACAAACCCTAACTTCTCTCTCAGGCCATCAATCTCCAAATTTCTTGCCCAGAAATGATCCTCTAACAATCCTAAACCTAAATCCCCAACCAAAACTCATTTATTTCACATCATGGACACGAATCGAACCAAAACGTAAAAACGGGCAAAAGTTTCAGAGCTTGCATACATGGTGGTTTCTCAACCATTTTCAAAAATAATCATATCCCCATGATCAGGGGAACATACAGAACCATAAAAGAACTTAAAAACAAGCTTCTGAGAAAAAAGTTCATGAGCTATACCTGAGGTTGAACTTTCTGGTTCTGAGGTTTCTGGCCTTTCCTTTGCTGCAAATCCACCTCTTTAAACCCCCTGATGATGAAATGAAGCTTAGAATGAGTGTGTATGGCCTGGTTTGAAGGTTTTGGTTCTGGTGTAGCAGATTTGGAGATTTGAGTATGTGGTGTTTCAGGCTGTTCCAGTGCTTGGTTCTTGATCCATGGGTGATTTGTGACTTATTGGTGAAGAAAGGTTTGAGGTTTGATGGCTGTGGGCAAAGATTCGAAGAGATGAAGGAATTTGCAGATTTTCTCAATCCTTGCTTATGGGAGGCTGCTGGCTTGTGTGTGCATCTCTTTCAAGTCCTTGAGGTCCACATATGAGGTTCTGATTGGGCAGAGGGTTGGTAATGGCACAGTTTGATTGGTATGGGCAAAATTCAAGAAAGTCATGACTTTGTGTACTTGAGGTATGGCTCGGGTCAGAGGGAGATTAGGGGCATGGCTGGGCTCAGCATGGATCAAGGAAGGCCCTTAGATTGCTTTTGTGCAACTGTAATGGCTAGGGCAAGTGGTAGCATAGCTCTTGCAACTTTTCCCTCTTTGGAAATCTTTGTGAATCAAGGCCAAGAAACCTATAAACCCTTTGGCAAGTTGCAGCCAAATGGGCCATATGAATTTGTCATGATGTCTTGAGATCACTTAACAACTAATTCAAGCATAAAAAGTTCCTTTTGCAAAAATTCCATTCTTGAAGATTCATGAGAAATGCCTTATGTGACTTGTAATTCAAGGCATGAAAAATGGGAAATCTCTTAGGCAATTCTGAATTATGGACCATGAATGATGATTGTGTGATGGTTAGAAGTTAATTAGAGGTTACATTTGGCTTTGGCAAGTGTTTTTGCAAGTTTCCTCTTTGGCACAAAAGTGAAAATTAAGTGATTTTTCCCAACTTTGCAAAGCCATAACTTGAGTTCTACAATGAATTAGATCAAGTGCTTGTACTTTTTGAAAATGGGAGGATCCAATATACAACTTTCATGACCAAGAATTTTTCATTTGAAGCATTTTTGAATCAAAAAGAGGAGGTTGAAAAACTTTCCCAAAATGGCAAGTTTACATTACAAGTCACTTTCCCAAAATGGCAACTTTGCAAATGGCTTGAAATTCTTCAATTTTGTGAACTTCTAACTTCTTCTAAGATCAAATAAAGATCATACACATTCAAAATAATGGAGAAGACCCTTTGGTTTGGTGATTGGGGGCCTCAGATGCCCTGATTTTGCACTGACTTGCTCAAGAAGTCATCTATTGATCAGATGCCTTCCCCATTGAATTTCTTCATGAAAATTGGTATGCATGATCCTCATATCATATAGAGACCAATAGAAACAAGAATGACCAAAAAATTTGGAGTTATGGCCTCTGAAACCAAAACCCTAATTTTAGGTCATCTGTGCAGTTAAGCTTGGCTCTGCTTCCATGCCTTTCTCAGTTCTTGTGATTTTCTGACTTTCTTGATCTTTGGAGGATATAATATGATGCTTGAACATACATGGACCCTCTTGGAGTGATTGAAGACCTTTGGAGTTGCTCAGATGGCTCAGGGATTGCTCAGATCACAAACCCTAGATGCAGATGACTTTGAACCAATGCAGTGAAGCAAAAATGCAATATGAGATGATATGAGTGAAACTATGCAATATGAAAAGAACCAAAAGCCATGGTGAAATGAGTGAGGGCAGATTTGGGGTGTTTACACTGGTGTATTGAGGTTCCGGGGCAGAATTTGTGTGTCGGACAATGTTGATCTAAAGAAAGAAATTTTATAAGAAAGTCATCGTAGTAGCTTGAGTATTCACCCAGGGGCTACGAAGATATATCAGGACTTAAAGAAGTTATTTTGGTGGTTTGGTATGAAGAGAGATATTGCACAATTTGTGCATGCTTGTTTGGTGTGTCAGAAATCAAAGGTGGAGCATCAGAAACCTTCAGGATTGATGCAACCATTGGAAATCCCAGAATGGATGTGGGACAATATTGCGATGGATTTTGTTACTAGTTTGCCGAGTACGGCGAGAGGATTTGATGTTATTTGGGTGGTTGTGGATAGATTTACAAAATCTGCACACTTTATTCTTATTAATACGAGTTTTCCGTTGACGAAGTTGGCTGAGATTTTCATCAGGATAATTGTGAAACTACAAGGTGTTCCATCGAGTATAATGTTGGATAGAATCCAAGATTTACGTCTGAATTTTGGAAAAGTTTGCAAGAGGCTTTGGGTTCAAAGTTGAAATTGAGTTCGGCTCATCATCCATAGACGGACGTTCAATCGGAAAGGACTATTCAAACTTTAGAAGATTTTTTGAGAACTTGTGTGTTGGAATAAGGTGGTGCATGGTGTCGCTCCCGGGATTTTCATCCTAGTACAAACGCGAAAGTGGTGCGGAAAAGGTAGAGTCTCCAGCCAAACATTTTTATCCCAAAAGAATAGGAAAGGTAATGCTGCACAAACCTGAGGAAGAAGGAAAAGACAAGGTCCTGCGAACCAAAGATCTGGGTTCGGAAGTCGGTTACGACCTGGGAAGGTATTAGAACCCCAGATCGTCTGTCGTACCCGACGGGATCCACGCTTGTTTGTTTGTTTCAAAGGGTGAGAAATAAGGTGCTGATGAACGGGCCCTACCATGCTGCCTACGTAGCTCATCGGGAAAATGAGGATCAAAGTCGATGTAGTTCGCCTAACCAGGCGGGAACTTTGTTTGTATTTTTTATGGCTGGAACTGCGTATGTCTATGCTCAGGTGTTGTAGGCTCGTCTGGTACGAGTGTGTTTACCGTCATGCATGCGAGACAAGTCGTCACAAGAACGCGTTCAGAATGAATGAGATGAGAAAGAGAAGTTCCTATAGGAAAGTCGCTTATTGTTTATTTTTTTGTCTTTTATGAGTTTGGTATGAATTTGGCACAAGGAAGTGAATTCAAACTCTATTCCATGGAATGTGTACTTGCTACTACATTCCAAGATGGAATAATAGAACAAGCACACCAAGAAAGGAGAATTTATCCAAGACTTGTTTCCAAGGATTAGGGTCTAAGTTCACTAGCTTGTTGAACTTATTATATGTTTTTGTAGCTTTTGTGAATAAATGTTTTTTATGTTTTTCTTTGTGAAACAACCCCTTGATAAGACTTGTACATCATGCTAGACAAGCCTACACCACTCCAAGATGGAATGAATGCAAGTGACCCATGGAATAAGGTTATACACAAGGGATCCTTTCATGCATTTATTAAGTCTTTTTGGATTTTGTTTGAAGATGAGAAAGAAGACTCAAATCGGAAAAGGACAAAAATTAAGGGGGACTAAGACACAACCCTAAATTGTTCATTAAAATAGTGTCCTATGTTTAGTGAGGTTTTTCTAATCCTAAAGATCAAAAGGAAAAAAGAGAAGAAAAAGGATGAAACTTACTTCCTAAGGAAGATAAGTTGGTCCTAACAAAGGGAAATCTTACCAATCACAAATATGGAAGTAAAAGGTGAATTAAATGCATAAAGGGAATGCATAAAAAAATAAAAAGATAAGGTGTAAGGTAACATACCTTTCCCTCCCTACAAAACAAAGATTAGTGTGCATTTTATTAAAAATAATAAAACAAACTCACGCCAATTAAATCCTAATGACTCTAGGACTCAATCTAAACTCTATCTTAATTCTAGAAGAACTAAAAAATGCAAAAATAAAAATCCAACACCTACTACAGCCTCTAAAGTAACAACAGTTACCAAAACAATTCATAACACAAGGTAAATTTCTACATCCCACAATCAACATGTAAAGATAGGTGTAAAAGAGTCACATACAACATGCAAACATAACAAACAACATGTATTTTACAGCACCTATATTAACAAACAGTTATGAAAACATGGGGCAGATTTGATCATTTTTATTTATGTGCACAAAGTGAATGATAAACAACACATCAACATCAATTAACATGGATCTACATACACCACAAAATGAATTCGAACATGTGAATTTATTTACATCATTTATTTGATTAAAAGGAACAATGATCAACAAGAATAACCACACTTTTCCATATTGCACAAAATAAGCATTTATCATGACTTTGAACAAGTATCACTACAAGCATCAATTATTTCACATGTATTGCATAAAAATCAGAATTGAACTCATGTTAAGATATGATCAATTAAGCACAAGAACTTGCATGAACATGTGAAGTATTTAATCACTTTTGGGAAGAAATCAATCATGGCATTTAATCACTTTATCAATCAAGCAAGCAATGACAATAATCATGAAGCACATATTGAATTTAAGCAAGCACTTAAAATGTGAAACAAATTATTAAAGTGTAGCAAAACACATCAAGAATCAATTATATCACATTTACACATTTAACACAAAACATGGAAAAGTAAACGGAATCATGTTGAAACGACTCGAAACAAATGAATCGGCTACTGGAAATAGACCAAAAAATTCCCTAAAATCAATACCTAAACATACATGAACCTTAGAAGCACTAGGAAACAAGATTGAGCAAGAAAATAAGCTAAAAACCCAAAAACTAACAGCGTTAACCGGTTAACCAAACGGTTAACCGGTTAACGGACCCCAGACAACACTAAATTTGGCCAAAAACGCATGCGTTAACCGATTAACCAAATCGTTAACCGGTTAACGCTGAACAGAAAGTGACAAATGCTTTTGAAATAAGTGATTTTGGCCACAATCTTCCTTCTAAACAACTCTAACCCCCACCTAATCATGCTAACACGAATTTCTACTCAATTAGGGCTTATTAACACATGCTAGAACCTATACCAAGCTACAACCTAACTTCTAATCCATTAAAATCCACATATCACAAGCAAAACGTAACGAAAACATAACCAACCACAAGTAATACGAAAAGCACTTAAAGAATGTCGAAATGGCGAGATGAAGAAAATAACTTAAAGGAAAAGTGATTTTAGACCACCAACCTACGAAGCGGAGAAGTGCTTCGGTAAATGTTGCAAGAATCAGAGCTTGATCGAAGAGAAAACTAAGAAAACCGCGAATCCACAAAATAAATGCGTTCTTGATGCTTGAGTCTTCTTGCACTTCCGATAAGTCGAAATCTTCACAAAAATCAGTAGCTTCTTCTTCTACAATCCACAATTCAATGGAGGTTGTAGGCTAAGCTTTATGATCTTCAAGTTTCAATGTGAAACTTGAAGAGCTTCTTCAAAAAAAAAAGCTTTGGTGAAAAGGGAAATGGAAGAAAAATGAGAGAGAAAAAGTGATTCTAGAAATTATGAGAGAGTGAAAAATTGGGAACCTTTTGCATTGAAGGGATTAATGATTATATAGGGGCTAGGCTTGGAGCTAGGTTTGGGAATGGAGTTAGGTTTGTAGTTAGTTAGGGTTAGGGTTGGAGAAGGAATATTAATATTCCTTGGAATATTCCATGGAATACTCTAGAAGGTTGTGGAACATGGTATAAGCATCCAAAGGAAATGGAGTGGAATTGAAGTGGAAAAACAAGAGGAAAAGAATGAAAGGAAATGTGGAAGGAAAGTGGAAGGAAAAGTGGAGGGAAAGGTGAAATCAACCACTTTTCAAATGATCCTTTTTCCTTGATTTGTTTATGATTCCTCCATCATTTATTGACCAAATTTGAACCATAGGATCATTGTAACCCTAATTTCATGATTTTGATCTTACAAGTTAGAAGTTGACCTTTTTTACCTAGCTCGGTTACCTTTTCCTCGATTCTTCGATTTTCAATCATCTGGCCAGTTGAACCTCTTCCAAAATGATTTTGTGGACGAAATTTGAACCCTAGGCACTTGACATCATATATAAGACAAAGGAATCCACTTTGAATCAAAACTTCATGGAGAAGCCCAGTAGAAGTGAAACCCTAATTTGGCCTTTTTCACCAGGAGATGTTGCACTGCTTGCCTTCTCTGATTAAACCAAATATTTCCATGGCTTGTGGCTTCAAATGAAGGCTTGTAGGATGTTGTGAATCCTGTTCACAAGGTTGAGAAGCTTTTTGGCCCTTTGATTGCCTTTGCATAGCCCTCAGTTACTCTAGTCATTGACCACATACCTATGCCTCAGCTATGCTACACATGATGCAATGTTTTTGGTTATTTTGTGAACTTATGTATGATAAATGCTATGCAAAATGTTGGGGAAATGAGAGGGAAAATTTTGAGGTATTACAGCTTCCCCTATTCAATCATCTGCAGGCCTGAATGGATAATTGCAAGAGCTTTTAGACGTTCAAGGTATGGAGTGATTGAATACTCGAATAAAACCTGGAAATTTAAACTCGATGGATAATAGAAATGCCATCTGCCTTTTATTTTGTTTTTTTGTTTTATTTTGACCTATGAATAGGTAGCAGGAAAAGAACAAGGTGGAACGGGATCGGTGTACATAAACGAGAGCCCAGACAAACAGGACAGTTGTACAAAACGATAACCTGCGACGCGACTGCTGAGCGAATCAAGCCACGGAAAGGGAGCCTGTTGTACAAAATAGGGCTTGGAACGAGACCATTGTACAAAACGAATCTCGAAAATGTGACTGCTGAGCGAATCAAGCCACACGCGACTACTGAGCGAATCAAGCCACGGAAAGGGAGCCTGTTGTACAAAACAGGGCTTGAAACGGGACCATTGTACAAAACGGAACTCGAAAATGTGACTGCTGAGCGAATCAAGCCACAAAGAAAAACAACGCGACTGTTGAGCGAATCAAGCCACGAAGAAAAACAACGCGACAGCTGAGCGAATCAAGCCACAAAGAAAAACAACGCGATTGCTGAGCGAATCAAGCCACGAAGAAAAATGACAACATTGACTTGGAAAGACAAAAATGTCTGGAAAATGGTATAAGTATCTTTTGTGGAGTACTTCAGGTTGAGAAGATGTTATAGGTTATATGTAATATATCTCAAAATTGGCCCATACTGGCGTGCATATGTTTGGATTTATGGCGTAATGCTCCATGACAATGGAAATGCTACGCTTTGGAGGATGCACATGTAATGATGATTATGCATATGCTAATGCCAAAGGGTCTCCTGGCTGGGAGACTACAAGTATCCCAGATGGCTTGACTGGGGAGAAATGATGATCACTACATTGATCTGGTCCATCCTGATGAGGAAGAAACAACTTTGCGGGGAAGGTTGCTAATGAGACACCGGCTCTGAACTGCCGCCACTGCCAAAAATAAATTGGACTTTAAGGTTGGAGAGCCAAGACCCTGCTGGAGATGGACTCTTCTTGAACTCTGATGGGGATGTGGAGACCTCCTGACTTGGCTGGGAACCAGAGGTATGGCTCTGCTGAGGAAGCAAACTGCTGGGAGAGGAAAGACACTCCTTGAACTGTTGGGGATTGCCCCTGTGTTGAAAGAAAACTTCTGCTTGGGGAGGGCAAACATCTCTTGCCATTAATGATGGAGAAGAACTTCAACTTCACTTCTATTGGGGATAACTAGAGACACCCGGGAAAACACATGTTCTTGTTCAAAATTATAATGAAATGTTCTTCCCGGAAATCTACTTTAGCTCTGTTAGCAACACTTGTACCTGTACCTGGATAAACACAATTGATAGTGCCTGCAACATTGAGAGTTAGTGTGGACCTGTATTCCCTAGGCTCATAGCATGAATCATTATTTAGGCCTCTTAACACCCTTTTTAGAGTTGTATTAAATGTTTATGTCCTCCTGCATGAGTTAGAAAGCATTCAAATGTTCACAACACAATATAAATCACAATTTGCTGGACGTTTTCTCAATCAATCAATGCTAGATGAAAAACAAAAACCAGAAGCAAATAGTCACAAGTTGACTGAAATTGGATTTTTGTTGATTTGGAATATGGCCATGAATAGGCATTACAAAGGAAGCAATTCCCTGGAAAGAGGAAATAGCCAAAAAGGAAAACAAACTATCCTATTGGCAATGTGAGAAGTGGATCTCATCAAGTTTCGACCTGACTATGACTCGTATATCTTCAAGACTATCCGCTTGCTCTGCCCCTTGAGAAAGGTGATTGAACTGGTCTTCCACCCTTATAATAACCTCAGTTGCAGATGGATTACGAATTTCGCAGATCACAGTCGTTCGTGTTAGTCCCTCTTTTGCGTGGATCGCCCTTTCGGGTTTTCAATCCACCGGGATACCCTTTTTTGCCTGAGTTGTCCAATGTGGATTTTCAGCTCAACGGGTGTACATTTTTTTCAGATTTCCCTAATTTTGCCCGAGCCTTTTATTCTGTTTTTTGGCTCGCCGGGATGCCCATTTTTTCCTGGATCTTTATTCTGTTTTTATCCAGCGGATCCTTTTTCACACGAAGTATTTTCTTACTGCTCTGCGTTGGCAGTGGAATGGAAGTCTTCTCCATCCATGGTTGTTAGCATCAAGGCTTCACCTGAGAAAACCTTTTTAACCACGAATGGTCCTTCATAATTAGGTGTCCATTTGCCCCTGTGATCGTTAAGAGGAGGAAGAATCCTTTTCAGCACCAAGTCACCTGGTATGTACCTTCGAGGTTGTACCTTCTTGTCGAAAGCCTACTTCATCCTCCGCTGATACAACTGTCCATGGAATACAACTGCTAGGCGTTTTTCTTCAATGAGGCTCAATTGATTGTATCTGGATCGGAGCCATTCAACTTCATCTAGCTTAATTTCCATCATTAACCTCAACGAGGGGATTTCTACTTCGATTGGTAGGACTTCCTCCATACCATATACCAATGAGAACGGGGTTTCCCCTGTTGAGGTACGCACTGACGTTATGTACCCATGTAAAGTGAATGGTAGCATCTCATGCCAGTCTTTGTATGTCACAACCATCTTCTGCACGATCTTCTTGATGTTTTTGTTGGCCGCCTCGACGGCGCCATTCATCTTCGGGCGATATGGGGAAGAGTTGTGATGCTCTATTTTGAAGTCCAGACACAAGTCATCCATCATCTTGTTATTGAGGTTAGAACCATTATCAGTAATGACTCTTTCGGGAATTCCGTACCGGCAAATGATGTGCCTTTTAATAAACCGGTCTACCACTTTCTTAGTAACATTTGCATAAGACGCCGCTTCGACCCACTTTGTGAAATAGTCTATGGCAACCAGGATGAAGCGGTGACCGTTGGAAGCTGTCGGCTCGATCTTGCCAATCATATCAATACCCTACATGGAGAACGGTCATGGTGAAGACACGACACTCAATGGATTCGGAGGCACATGGACCTTGTCAGCATAAATCTGGCCCTTGTGACATTTACGAGAGTATTTACAGAAATCGGATTCCATGGTGATCCAATAATATCCCGATCTCAACAATTTCTTGGCCATAGCATGTCCTCCAGCGTGAGTACCTAAGGAGCCTTCATGAACCTCTTGCATCAACAGGTCTGCTTCGTGTCTATCCACGCATCTGAGCAGAACCATGTCAATGTTTCGCTTGTATAGCACACCATCTTGATTCAAGAAGAAACCACCTGCTAGTCTTCTGAGGGTCTTCTTGTCTTTACTAGATGCCCCAGCCGGGTATCCTTGAGTTTTCACGAAGTGCTTGATATCGTGATACCAAGGTTTTTTATCTTCACTACTGTCAACTGCAAAGACATAAGCAGGCCTTTCAAGACGGGAGACCATGATTCGAGGCACGAAATTCTCTTGACAAACTAATCATAGATGACAAAGTTGCTAGAGCGTCGGCGAACTAGTTTTCATCTCGGGGAATATAATTCAACTTGACCTTGGTGAAGAAAGTTAGCAGCCTCCTGGTATAATCCCTGTAAGGAACAAAGTGAGGTTGATGAACTAACCATTTACCATTGACTTGGTTCACCACCAGAGCAGAATCTCCGAAGATCTCGAGGTTCTTGACTCGCAAGTTGATTTCCTCTTCAACTCCCATGATGCAAGCTTCATACTCTGCCTCATTGTTGGTGCATTCGAAAGTCAACCGAGCAGCTAAAGGGGTATGGACCCCTTCTGGTGAGATGATAACAGCACCTACTCCGCTTCCGTTCATGTTCACAGCTCCGTCAAACATCAACTTCCATTTGGATACAGGGTCTGGCCCCTCCTCCGGAAGTGGTTCTTCACAGTCTTTCAACTTGAAGAACATGATGTCCTCATCCGAAAACTTGAACTTCATGGGTTGATAATCGTCAATTGGCTGTTGAGCCATGTATTCCGACAACACACTCCATTTGATTGCTTTTTGCGAATTGTAATGGATATCATACTCCGTTAGAATCATCTGCCATCGGGCTACCCTTCCTGTTAGAGCTGGCTTCTCGAAGATATATTTCACGGGATCCATTTTGGAAATTAAGAGAGTGGTGTGAGTCAGCATTTACTGTCTTAGTCGGTGAGCAGCCCATGCCAAAGCGCAACAAGTTTTCTCGAGTAGTGAGTAGCGTGTCTCACAATCGGTAAACTTTTTGCTAAGGTAATAAATGGCATGCTCTTTTCGAACAGACTCGTCTTGCTGACCCAGCACACATCCCATTGATCCTTCGAGCACAGTAAGATACATGATCAAGGGTCTCCCTGGCACTGGAGGCATGAGAATTGAAGGTTCTAGCAGGTACTCCTTGATTCAGTCAAAGGCTTGCTGACAATCTTCATTCCATTTGATGGTCTGATTCTTTCTCAGTAGTTTAAAGATGGGCTCACACGTGGCTGTTAGGTGAGAGATAAATCGTGCAATGTAGTTTAGTCTCCCTAAGAAACCATGCACTTGCTTTTCAGTCTTTGGCTCAGGCATTTCTTGGATGGCTTTTACTTTGGCGGGATCAACCTCAATTCCCTGCTCACTAACAATGAAGCCAAGGAGCTTGCCAGAACGGACCCCAAAGGTGCACTTGTTCGGATTCAACCTCAATCTGAACTTCCGGAGTCTTTCAAACAACTTTGCTAGATTGACCAAGTGCTCTTCTTCTGTTTGGGATTTTGCTATCATATCATCAACATAAACCTCAATTTCATGATGAATCATGTCGTGAAATAGCGTCACCATTTCCCGTTGGTAAGTGGCTCCAGCATTCTTCAGACCAAACAGCATGACCTTGTAACAGAAAGTGCCCTAAGGCGTGATGAAGGTAGTCTTTTCCATATCATCGGGAGACATCTTAATCTGGTTATAACCCGAAAACCCGTCCATGAAAGAGAACACGGAAAACTGAGCAGTATTATCAACAAGCACATCTATGTGAGGCAGAGGGAAATCATCTTTAGGGTTGGCCCTGTTCAAATCCCTGTAGTCTACACACATCCTGACTTTACTGTCTTTTTTAGGGACCGGCACAATATTGGCAACCCATGGAGGGTAACTAGTCACGGCCAAGAAACCAGCATCAAATTGCTTTTGTACTTCCTCTTTTATTTTGATTGCCATATCAGGGCAGGTACATCTCAACTTCTGCTTCACTGGAGGGCAGTCTTCTCTTAAAGGCAGCTTGTGTACCACAATGTCAGTGTCTAAACCAGGCATATCCTGGTATGACCATGCAAAGACATCAACATATTCTCGAAGCATGGCAATTAGACGAGTCTTGATAGATTCCTCTAATGCGGCCCATATCTTAACTTCTTTCTTGTCTTCTTCTATACCTAGGTTTATCACTTCAATGGCCTCTTCATGCGGCTGAATCATCTTTTCCTCCTGTTTAAGCAGTCGGGCTAACTCTTCAGGTAGTTCGCAATCTTCTTCACCTTCCTCATTGGCTTGATAAATTGGATTGTCAAAGTCATACTTAGCCATAACAGGGTTGTCATTGATAAGATCCGGTGACGAGCACCTGCATGAATGGTGATTCATGCAAGGCTTTAGAAAGAGTTTGAGAAAATGAGAAACATTACCATTTTAAAACTTTTCTTTCTTTTTGAAAAACAAAAGCAAAAATGAAAGACAAAGAACAACATGGATGAATGTGAAACGTCAACTTTATTAATGATTATGAATTGTGTTAGGAACAAAAGAACCCTTACAAAAAGCAATTATGCCCCGGGCAAGACATGGTGCTTGAGTACAGGAAAGATGAAAACAAAAATCATTACTCTTCGAAGGAGGTGACTGAGATAAGCCTTTCAGACGACCAATTGCTAAGTTGAGCCCCTGGAACAGAAGGTCTGATCCACTCATCTAAGTCACAGTCACTATCAACTACGTCGTCCTGCACAACATTGATGCTTCCGTAATCCACCATTCCCGCACTCGTGAAGGTAATCGAGCCTTGACGACCTCTAGCACTCTGTCCAGATGATGACTGCCCAGGATGGTAGCCAACCCCAAACATATCCTTCTTTTCTGGCACTTCTACTGGACTGCCCCAGCCTTCTCGCATCCCCGACTCTACCACCTCTAGAGCTTTCTTATAAGAGGTTATGGAAACCCCCTTCTTTGGTTCTTCAGAAGAAGATGTTAATGAAGATGCTAGTTCAGTTTTCAGGGGCTCAAAAGCTTGACATGAAGTCTCAACTATCTCGCCATCCATCTCCACATACTTGAATGAAGCCAGATGACTGACGAAGATGTCCTCTTCCCCACAGACTGTTACAATTTGGCCCTCCCAAACGAATTTCAGTTTTTGATGAAGTGTGGATGATATTGCCCCTGCTGAATGTATCCAAGGCCTTCCCAGCAAACAACTATATGTAGGCTGTATATCTATCACATAGAATGTGGTATTGAAGATTTGTGGACCTACTTTAATTGGTAAATCTACCTCCCCAAACACTGATCTCCTCGACCCATCAAATGCTCTAACCACCAGGTCGTTGGGCTTTAGAATTACTCCATCATAATCTAACTTCATCAATGCTTTCTTAGGAAGAACATTCAACGATGATCCGGTATCTACCAACACGTGAGAAAGTACTGCACCTTTACACTCTACAGAGATATGTAGTGCCCGATTATGAGCACGACCTTCAGATGTTAGATCCATGTTTGTAAAACCTAATTCATGACTGGCATTGACAATAGATACCACCGATTCTAATTGATTTACCGAGATATCCTGAGGCACATAAGCCTTGTTCAGGATATTCAAGAGAGCTTTCATGTGGGAGTCGGAACACATTAGCAAAGACAAGATGGAAATCTTCGATGGGGTCTGCTGCATATGGTCCATAATCTTGTAATCGCTCTTTTTAATAATTCTAAAAAATTCTTCATCTTCTTTATCAAAGGTAATATATGGATCAGTCACTGGTGTGGGCTCATTGGAAACCACTGGTTGCTTCCCTCTTGCCTTATCATGGGCTTCTGCGGTGTCTCTGGGTGGTACCACACTATTTCTTAGTGTTTCTGGCGCAAATAACCTTCCACTTCTAGTAAAGCCCCTTACTCCAACATTTTCTACTCGAGCTGGGGTCGTGCTAGACGTGGCCAAATCTTGCTTCTGGCCGTTACAATATACTTCACCACCATAATTTCAGGGAATGGCTTTATCACTTTGATACATTATTGGCCCTGCAATGGTAATCATTATCGGTGCCACTCTGGCCTGTGGAGGAGCTTGAGATGGATCGTAGAAAATGGTTACTGTGGAGACTTCGCTTTCTTTTACAACTTTGTCAAACTGTAAAACCCCTTCATTAATCATAATCTGGATCTCCTTTTTTAACTGCTCACAACCGTTTGGAGCTTCAAAACATCATGGACAATCACTTCTGCAACCTGTAAACACACCCCTCTAGGCCAGACAAGCTTTAACAACATTCAACGGAGTTTGCAGGTTGTCAATATCACACACCAAGTTTATATTCTCCCTATCGTCAACTTCCCAAACCATACCCCCGTGAGGAGGCATGGGGTTCTGTATTACATTAGGAGTAGGAGCGGAATTAATCGCTTTAGAATCTAATAGGTCTTGAACAACATGCTTCAAAGCTTTGTAGTTTTCTGTGGTATGTCCGGGAGCTCCGGAATGAAACTCACATCGGGCGTTCGTATCATAACCTCCGGGGAGTTGGCCTGACCTTGGAGGTTGTAGAGTTCGGAGCTGGACCATCTGGAGCTGTAGGATATTCTTCAAAAGTTGTGAATAAGACATCGGCGGAGTTTCAATATGTCTTTCTCTGGTCTTCTGGGGGTAATACGGACGAGGAGCTCTTTGTTGGTACCCCTGTTGGCGTTACTGTTGTGGTTGTTGGACTTGCTGTTGAACAGGTTGAGCTGAGATAGTGACAGGGGCCACTTGCTGATAAACACCTCTGTTACCTCCTCCCCTCTGTGCGTACACTGCCCCAGTCTCTCCTTCTCTCCTCTTTAGGAAGGGTTTCTTGACACCAGAAATTGAAGCGCCCCTATTCTGAATCTTCCCTTGCTTGATCAAGCTTTTTATCCTCTCGCCAGTCAAGATGATATCTGAAAACCCACTTGAGGAACATCCAGCCAGCCTTTCCATAAAATGCCCAGGGAGGGTGTCCAGGAACAGGTCTACCATTTCTCTCTCCAGCAAAGGCGATTGCACTCTGGCTGCCATTTCACGCCACCTCTGTGCGTAATCTTTGAAGCTCTCCGAGTTTTTCTGAGTCAGACTCTGAAGTTGAGTGCGACTGGGTGCCATGTCAATATTATACTGATATTTCTTGAGGAATGCTTCTCCCAATTCCTTCCAGCTTCTCACGGAGCTTCTTTCTAACTTCATATACCATTCTAAGGATCCTCCGGAGAGACTATCCTGGAAGTAGTACATCTAGAGCTTTTCATCCCTAGTATGGGCAACAATTTTTCGGTAGAACGCCTGCAAGTGAGTTTTAGGGCAGGAGTTACCGTTATACTTGTCAAAAGTAGGTGGCCTGAATTTGTGAGGAATAACCACCCAGGGACTAGGCCCATGTCAGACACATCTATCCCCAGAGTGTCTCTACACTCGAGGGCTTTGACTTTCTTAGCAAGCATCAAGAAGTCCTGAAGATTTCCTTCTCCGCCAAACCCCATGTCATTGTTAAAAGGAGGGAATTGATCCTCCTGTCTGTCTTGTACAGAGAGGAAGGTTGTTGTGCCAGGTTCTGGAACTTGAGGTCCACCTAGGCCATTGTTGGTGTTGGGAGGAATCACTTGTACTTCAGGAGTGGTTACAGGAGGATTAGTCCGAGGAGGGTTGAGCCCCTAAATTGCATTTCTCAAATCTTGTTGTCCCTGAGTCATCCCTTGCATCATGACCATGAATTCCCCCATTCTGGTGTGAAACTCATTAAGCTCAGTTTGCATAACATCCATGACTGTCCTCTGGTTGTTGCGAGTTGCGTAACGATGTGGGATATTTTGTCAGAGATGCCGGATCTTGGCAGCCCTCACAATCTTTTCCTGAAACACAAATAAGTTAAGCAACCTGTAGAAAACCAGCAAAAACAAATAAGAAATACAAATGATGTGTATGCAATGCAATGTGTTCCTTTTATCCTCAAGATTCCGTTTACTTTCCCATTCTGGTGTTGAGAAAATATCCTTTGCAAGAAAATCCTGTGTGACATTCAAACTTGAAGTGGTGGCATTTATTTTGTGTCCGTGCAACAGATAATAACCAGAGACTTCAGGTAAATCAGAAGACAATTGAAATAACAAAAATCCTCAGAGTACAAATTCATATGTCAAGAAAGAAAAAGTACATCAAGAGAGAGGGGATTCCCACAACAAGCCTGTGGGTAATCCAAGTCATATGAATACAAAACTAAAGCTTAGGAAGTTCCACATCCTATAACCTCCAACTAAGGCGCTTAACACCTTGCAATAGCCGAGCTATATCTGGATGTATAGGTTCCTGCACAAGCTTCTGAATTAGGATATCCCTAAGGTCAAAGGAGGCATGCAATTCCTCAATTTGTTGTAGGAACACCTTTTCACTTTCTTGGCTTGTAATGGAATTAGTTTTGACTTTCTTGACCTCCGCTTTCAGTTTTAACTCTTCTATTTCTCTCTTAGCTTCCTTTACTGCTTGTTGGCTTTCTGTTAGACTTTAGAGATGACTCTTCTCTTGATGATAAGCCTTCTAAAGGAGCTCTCTCTGTCCATCCAAATAATCTTGAAGACTCTTGATTTCTAGCTTGTGCTTGACTTCCAGCTCTTTCTGCTTTCTCAAGTTGTCTTCCCACTTCTCTTGCCATAAGGTGACAGCCTCATTAGCTTCATTCAAATCTCTCTTCTCCTTCCGACGCTGGGCTGCCTTGTGAGTTTCAGCTAATCCCTTTTTCTTGAAGTAGAGATCTTTCTCTCTTGAAAGTCTTGTTGCTTGAGCCTGACCATCTCTTCAGCTTTGTGAGCTCTTTCCTCCAATTTTTAGTTTTGCATCTTCAATTTCTGGCATGAATTGTAGGCTTCTTGATTCTCCAACCTGAGTTGTTGAACCAAGGCTTCCAACTTTTGATATTCCTGAAGAGGCACTGAAGTTATGGGTGCTACCTCCTTAGGGTAGAGAGGTGTTTCCTAAGAGAAAGGGAGCAACAGAGCCTCTACACGATCTTCCAGCCAGCTAGCAAAAGGATCATAAGTATTGGGATCTACTATCCCAAAGTCTTTCTTCCCTTTAATCACTCTAACCTCCCAAGCTTGGGATGCTAGTATGCTCATCCTGAGATTTCCTTTTGCTGGAAAGTATAAAGATTCATTTGTTTCTTCAATCAAAGGCACAACTCTTAATGGACAACCAAACTGCTTCCTGGACAAGACAGGATTGTAACTGATCCCACCTTTCCTTCCTATCAAGGGCACACTTGGGAAGCTACCACAACTGACCAATATTTCTTTACCCACAAGATCCCTGTTGTATCCCCAAGCAATGTCAGCTGAGGTTAAGCCCATTAATCTTTTGGACCATTTCCAAGATTGTTTCAAATCCTGGAAAGGTCCTGATTTAGGGAGTTTCCTTACAAACCAATCAACAAATAGGGGAGCACAACAATTTACATGTCCCTTCCTCTTTTCATTCCTGTGGTGAAATCCATAGTAAAAGTCACCTAGCCAAGTGGGTACTGGATTTCTTCTGGAAAATATAGTGATAGCTTCCATGTTGATCAAACCCTTCTCTCCTGGAAACAAACTGGTCCCTGACACTATCAAAGCAAGCAAGGTACTGAACTTAGCCCATTTGTTTTCAGAGGCCAGATCCTGAGCTTCCTTGATAAGAAAATCTAAGAAAAGTCTTTTACCTTTGGTGGCATCCAATTCTCTGCTAACCTTAGATAAGTCCAGAAGAAAAGAGTCAGCTATTTCATTGGATAAAGGCATCTTCTCTAAACCATAGTAAGGAACACCATTTTTTACGGGAATTCTGAGGATGCTGGATATCTCTTCTAATGTGGGAGCCAAGATGTAGTCAGGGAAAACAAAGACCCTTAGTTGTGGATCATAGAACTTCAGTAGAGAATGCAAGCTATCCCTCTGGTCAGTGGTTGGATTATTCACATAGTCTAGGATCTTTCCAAACTCTTTTCTGAAATCATCAAGCACTTTGTCACCCATCAAGCTAATTAACTTCTGAATATCATATGTCTCTAGATGTGGGAAAGTATAATGGACATTTCTCTTCATTGGAATCTCCATGTTGAAGCAGCAAATATGACCAGGAATAGGATGTAATGAACCCTGAGAATAAAAAGAACACAAAATGATTAATGATGTTATGATGTTATGCAAGGAAAGGCATGTGATCAGTGATGTGTCTATGTAATGAATCAGGTAATCAAGTGTCTATGCAAGGCCACAACATCATCACAAGTAACTTTATGATCAGGAGTTCATGATTTCAGAATCCATAATTAACAGAACAAGATCATATCACTGAAGTGTGCTGGCATAATGGGTATGTTGAAGTTTAGGGTTCCTATAAGCCTATAAACCCCTCCCCATCTCACGGGTGTGCTACTCGGGTCAAACATCACGGACTCTCAAAGCCGAATAGCAATAATACGTTCATCATCTCCGAGAAATGGCTTATGACCAAATCAGGGAATCAGTTTGGCATTATATACTACTCAGGGAGGTCTCAGCTGAGTCCAAGGAAACATGCATCCCTCATAAGTCCCCAGCTTCAAGCACTGAATCGAGAAACAATAGTGCATTCATCCCGAAGGGTACAATACTATCGTCATATGAATAGTTTACCTTAACTGGATTGGGATGTTTCCATAAAGGTTCTCAATGATCGGTCCCTTGACTGCACATAACTATCAAGGTAGTGTATTGCCCCAGAAAGATTCCGGCATTAATACATTTCCGAGAAGGTCGCAAGTCAAGGCGTGGAACTCACTAATACCAACATAGCAAGATGCCATGAAGCCAAAGTGGAACCACTCTAAATCCTAGGTGCACTCAAACCGGGTATTTGGCTTATCTCACATCAACAAAGCCCATCGCATAGAAAAAATGAAACCAACACAGTCCAGTACATGAGGCATGTGAAAATAAATACTGAAAGCAGTAAATAAAGCTGTAGAGTAAACTGTAAATGAGAACAGTAAATAAGCACACAACAACATACATGTAAACACCCAAAGAAAACAAAAACAAATAGGCGCTAGGATTGACTCTACAAGGGAAACCAGAGATTCTGGGTTCGTTCCCCAGAAGATTCGCCAGTTGTCGCTCCGGGGATTTTCATCCTAGTACAAACGCGAAAGTGGCGCGGAAAAGGTAGAGTCGCCAGCCAGGAATTTTTATCCCGAAAGAATGGGAAAGGTAATGCTGCACAAACCTGAGGAAGAAGGAAAGGACAAGGTCCTGCGAACCAAAGATCTGGGTTCGGGAGTCGGTTATGACCTAGGAAGGTATTAGCACCCCAGATCGTCTGTCGTACCCGATGAGATGAGAAAGAGAAGTTCCCGCAGGAAAGTCACTTATTGTTTGTTTTTTTTTGTCTTTTATGAGTTTGGTATAAATTTGGCACAAGGAAGTGAATTCAAACTCTTTTCCATGGAATGTGTACTTGCTACTACATTCCAATATGGAATAATAGAACAAGCACTCCAAGCAAGGAGAATTTATCCAAGACTTGTTTCCAAGGATTAGGGTCTAAGTTCACTAGCTTGTTGAACTTATTATATGTTTTTGTAGCTTTTGTGAATAAATGTCTTTTATGTTTTTCTTTGTGAAACAACCTCTTGATAAGACTTGTACATCATGCTAGACAAGCCTACACCACTCCAAGATGGAATGAATGCAAGTGACCCATGGAATAAGGCTATACACAAGGGATCCTTTCATGCATTTATTAAGTCTTTTTGGATTTTGTTTGAAGATGAGAAAGAAGACTCAAATCGGAAAAGGACAAAAATTAAGGGGGACTAAGACACAAAAATTAAGGGGGACTAAGACACTCAAATTGGATTTTGTTTAGTGAGGTTTTTCTAATCCTAAAGATCAAAAGGAAAAGAGAGAAGAAAAAGGATGCAACTTACTTCCTAAGGAAGATAAGTTGGTCCTAACAAAGGGAAATCTTACCAATCACAAATATGGAAGTAAAAGGTGAATTAAATGCATAAAGGGAATGCATAAAAAATAAATAAAAGGATAAGGTGTAAGGAAACATACCTTTTCCTCCCTACAAAACAAATATTAGTGTGCATTTTATTAAAAATAATAAAACAAACTCACGCCAATTAAATCCTAATGACTCTAGGACTCAATCTAAACTCTATCTTAATTCTAGAAGAACTAAAAAATGCTAAAACAAAAATTCAGCACCTACTACAGCCTCTAAAGTAACAACAGCTACCAAAACAATGCATAACACAAGGTAAATGTCTACAGCCCATAATCATCATGTAAAGATAGGTGTAAAAGAGTCACATACAATATGCAAACATAACAAATAGCATGTATTTTACAGCACCTATATTAACAAACAGCTATGAAAACATGGGGCAGATTTGATCATTTTTATTTATGTGCACAAAGTAAATGATAAACAACACATCAACATCAATTAATATGGATCTATATACACCACAAAATGAATTCGAACATGTGAATTTATTTACATCATTTATTTGATTAAAAGGAACAATGATCAACAAGAATAACCATACTTTTCCATATTGCACAAAATAAGCATTTATCATGACTTTGAACAAGTATCACTACAAGCATCAATTATTTCACATGTATTGCATAAAAATCAGAATTGAACTCATGTTAAGATATGATCAATTAAGCACAAGAACTTGCATGAACATGTGAAGTATTTAATCACTTTTGGCAAGAAATCAATCATGGCATTTAATCACTTTATCAATCAAGCAAGCAATGACAATAATCATGAAGCACATATTGAATTTAAGCAAGCACTTAAAATGTGAAACAAATGATTAAAGTGTAGCAAAACACGTCAAGAATCAATTATATCACATTTACACATTTAACACAAAACATGGAAAAGTAAACGGAATCATGTCGAAACGACTCGAAACAAATGAATCGGCTACTGGAAATAGACCAAAAAATTCCCTAAAATCAATACCTAAACATACATGAACCTTAGAAGCACTAGGAAGCAAGATTGAGCAAGAAAATAAGCTAAAACCCCAAAAACTAACAGCGTTAATCGGTTAACCAAACGGTTAACCCGTTAACGGACCCTAGACAACACTAAATTTGGCCAAAAACGCATGCGTTAACCGATTAAACAAATCGTTAACCGGTTAACGCTGAACAAAAAGTGAAAAATGCTTTTGGCCACAATCTTCCTTCTAAACAACCTTAACCCCCACCTAATCATGCTAACACGAATTTCTACTCAATTAGGGATTATTAACACATGCTAGAACCTATACCAAGTGTAAACACCCCAAATTTTCCCTCACTCTTTATCACACCATGGCTTGTGATCTTTCATGTTTGCATTAACATAAGCATTACACCTCATATTGCATATTTGTTTCACTGCATAAGTTCAAGTTCATCTGCATCTAGGGATTGTGATCTGAGCAATCCAAGAATCCATCTGAGTCATCCCAAAGACCTAAAAGCTTTACAAGAGGGTCCATGTGTGTTCTATCATCATATTATGCTCCTCAAAGTTCATGAAAGTCAAGAGATCACAAGAACTGGCAAAGGCATGGAAGCAGTGCTAGGGTTTTCACTACACAAATGACCAAAATTAGGGTTTTGGTTTCAGAGGCCTTAACTCCAAATTTTTGGGCCATTCTTGTTTCTAATGTTCTTAATATGTCATAAGGATCATGTGTACCAAGTTTGATGAAGAAATTCATTGTCGAAGTCATATGTTCACTGGGTAACTTTCTGAGCAAGTTAAGTCAAAATCAGGGCATCTGAGGCCCCCAACAATGGAACCAAAGGGTTATTTTCATCAAATTGAAGTTCTATGATCTTTATTTGATCTTATAAGTGGTTGTAAGTTCACAATATTGAATAATTTTGAGCCAATTGCAAACTTGCCATTTTTGAAAATAACTTGAAATGCAAACTTTCCATTTTGGGAAACTTTTTCAACCTCCTCTTTCATGACCAAAAATGCTTCAAATGAAAAATTCTTGGTCATGAAAGTTGTAGATTAGGTCTTTCCCTTTTCAAAAAGTACAAGAACATGTCTTGATTCATCATGGAACTCAAGATATGTCCTTTCAAAGTTAGCAAAAATCACATAATTTTCAAGTTCATGCCAAAGAGGATTTTTTGCAAAAATCAAGTTTCAAGCATTCAAATGACCTCTAATTGACTTCAAAACATCAATCAAACATGGTGCAACATTACAAGACCAATATCATGCCTTGGATCACAAGTCTCCATAAGACATTTTTCACAAAATTCTCAAAGAGGGATTTTTTGCAAGAATGATTTTTAGGGCTTTATATGACCTCTAACCTATCTCAATGCACCATAAAAACATTATGCAACATGCCATGACCAAGATTCAACATTGAACAAGACACTTCCATGACCAAATGTCTCAAAAGGCACCAATTTGTGAAAATGCAAAACATGTGCAATCTCACCATTCATTCACTTCTGATCACTCTAAATCATCCCATGCCCATCCTTGAAGACAACTGAACTCAGAGCAACCCTAAAACACCTCCTGCCATGGCCCATACCCAAGGACACCAACTATTGACTTATTGGCCAATTGCTCCATACCATTCCCACAGTGCATATCAAATCTTCTGACTCATTCCAATAGTTTAGGGATTGCCTAAGGATCATAAACCAAGCATGCCATGAGCTCAGAACACACACAACATCAGATTACACAAAACTTGCAAAAACATTCCCTTCTTCGATTCTCTCAAACCATCCATCAAACTTCAGAAATTATTTCACCATCCATTCAAAAATCATCCATAGAACACAAACCAACCATTGGAATGGCCTGAAACATCATAATCACAAACCTCATTTTCTGCTACACCAGAACTGGAACCTTCAAACTAGCCATCATAAAAGCTTTTGAAGCATTCCACTAGCCTCAGGAGGATCAAAGGAGGATATTTGCACAAAGGAGAGGTCCTGAAAGCTCTCATTTGCAGTTCATCAGCTCAGATAACCTCAAGAACAAAATCTTTCAGAGCTTAGTTTTCTTGTCATAAAATGAAAATATATGTTATGGGGATCACACTGATGCTTTTAGATTCAAAAATAATCAAGAAATGAGCATGTTATGAGTTTCTGAAATTTTGTCCAGATTTTTGTTCTTCTTCGATTCTCCATGTATGTGTGTTATAAATCATGTTTGAAGGTTGATTTGAGTTTAGTTTGAGTAGAGCATCATTTCTGGGAAAATAATTTGGGGTGGGGTGGCCTGTAGAGAGACTTAGGGTTTTTGCTCGCCGGAGAAGATGACCGGAACACTGTTCAGGTCACCTGAAAGTGATTAGAATCCTAATTAGAGTTTAGCTGCCCAATTTGAATTCTGACCCTTGGATGTGTTTTAGCACGTGAACGAGTGGCCCAGATTGTTTCATTAACCCTAATAAAATTAAAAAGTTTTAATTAGGTTAATTAAATTAAAAAAACTCAGATTGAATCCTGACCATTGAGATGCGCGCGCAGTCAAACCCCTTTCCCCAGGTTCAAATCCCAGCCATCAGATACGCATACCTTTCATTTTTATTCATTTTTATTTCATTTTTATTGCATTTTCTTGCATAATTTATTTAAAATACCAAACAACACCACAAAAATATGAAACTTTGCATTCTGACTTTAAATATTTTTCTCATTCCAAAAAGAATTTTAATTTTAATTTTTGCATTAAAAAAGCATTTTTAAAATATTTAAATGTTATTTTTAATTAATTAAAGTATTTTAATTAATTAAAAATACATTTAGGTTTCTAAAAATCACCAAAAAAATCATGAATCATTCCAATGCACTTAGAAACATTTTCAAACTCTTCACACAAATTTCTTTTTAGGTTTGATCATAGTTTGCCAATTTTCTTTGAATTAAGGGTCATAAAAATCATATTTTTAAACCCTAACTTTGAAAAATCATTTCTGCCTAACCAAGAAGAGTTTGAAGTTGATTCTTTTTGCATTGTGTTTCATATTTCATTTTGTTTATAGGTCATTTTCCTCATGAATATATCTTACATTTTTAATTTGATTTGCATTTTTCCCTTTGAACCACCCAAAAACCCTAGAAAACTTAGGAAAATCATAACTTTTGATTGGTTAGGCTTCTGTTTTATCCATTTGCATCTCATATATCCATGTAACCCTAATTTCTCATGTTCATTTGCATTCACCTTGCATATGCATCAATACATGAACTTGCCATGACACTTCTTGCATTCATATGTCATATTAGACATCTTAGGACATGTTAAAACCTTGCGCAATCATTTCTTCATTCATTTGCCATGTTTAGCATTCATTTCATTTCATAAACTTTCATGTGTTTTCAAACTTCAAAGCATGCTTCCTTTGCATCGCATCTTTGTATGATCACACATATGCATTTTGTATGCCTTTGCATCATCTTGCATGATATTTAAATTGCATAAACACTTCTGACTTTGGTCATTTCATCTCATTTCATCTTATTTCACTTCATTTCTTCATGCTTTATACTTCATGCATTCATGATAACTTTTCAGGAACTTTTGGTAAGTTATTTTGGGAGGTGGATTTGCCTTCACCTCTCACTTCTTCTTATCTTATTCATATGCATTTTACTTGTCTTTTAAGTGAAATTGTTCACTTGTGTTCCATCTTTCTCACTTTCTTTCTTTAAGTTACTTATCTTCTTCAATGAAGTAAGTAACTTATTCTCTTGCTTCCTCCTCCTTTCATCTGCTTCTTCCATTGGTGGCTTCCTTGAAGATCTTTCTTAAGCCTCACAAACCATAGGATATCCAAGCATGATAATAATTAGGGTTGTGATTAGTCCCCCTTAGCTTTTTACCTTTGAGTATCCTTGAGTCTCTCTTCTCATCTCAATAATCAGAGACTAAACTCTTAAAGTTTTAGGACTTTGAATTAGGGTTATGCATGCATCTTTTTCTTAGGATGGAGTGTATACTTTAATCCTAAGTGTTAAACCTTTAATTTTTTTAAACCTCTTAATCAAATCATCTAATAACCACCAAGACTTTATCTTGTAACTTGGGCCTTACATTAGGGTTCTAATTATTCCTTATGGTTAAGAAGGACTAACCCTAGTGTTTAATGGACAAGACCCCCTCAAGTTGTCTTACAAACCATAAAATTCACTTCTTAATCTCATCCTTTAATTAAAATCCATTTAATGAAGGCTTGTTATATAATGAATTTAATCCCTAACTATGGATTAAGTTGAGGTATCTTCCTCAGCTTAAGTGTTCTCATCTATTATCCTTCTATTAGGATGGTGTAATGAGTTCACTAATCTGTGATTAGAGGTTAAACTCGTTAATTGACACTAAACAAAAACCCAAAAAACATCTAATTAATCATAAGTAGGTTAATGATCTTAATCCTATATCATCATGGTAATTAAGTTGAGATGCTTATCTCATACTTAAGTAGGCTCATTATCTCTAATCAGGGAGGATATAATGAGTTTACTTAGGCTTAAGCTCATTAACTTATGCAAAACACCAAAAACAATAACAAAACTGAAAACAAAAAAGCGAACAATAATCGTCTCCTTCGGGATTCTTTTCTCATCACACTCATTCATAAACGAGAACTTGCTTCTTCCGTCTAATGCAAGACAGTTAGCACTCAAGCCAGACGAGTCATACACTTGAGCATAGACAAGCAAGCAGTTCACAGTCAATTCATTTTCAGTCTCATTGAGTCGAACTACGGTGTTCTGACTTCCTCATTGCACGAGAGGATACGTAGGCATAACTTAACAGTTATCGAACAAAAGTCTCTTTGTCTTCCCCCTCTTTCAGCATTCTTTTCTAAAGCCTCAGTTCCTGAGCATTCACCCTTTTGCACTGACACTTGTATATTCTTTTATTAGCTTTTGCACACTGATAGCACATACACTACCCCTTTTAAACACAATCTTGTAAGCGTGGATCCCGTCGAGTACGACGGAAAATCTGGGTGCTAATACCTTCCCAGGTTGTAACCAACCCCCTTTCTCAGTTTCTCTGGTTCGCGACCGTCTTATCCATATTTTCCTAGGTTTATGCAGTATTACCTTTCCTTCGGGATAAAAATGTCTAGCTGGCGACTCTATTCATTTCACTTTCATTTAATCTCTTCGCCGACCGTTCGCGTCTGTACCCTGCCTGACCTGGTGTCTTTTTGGGTGAGCGACAGCTTGGCGAAACTGTTGGGGACTTATCTTGCAACCAGGGCTTCTGGTTCTTTTTGTGGGTTTCTCCCAACGCTTGTTTGATTTGTGTTTATGGGGGTGTTATGTGCTACTTGTGCTTGTTGATTATTGCTTTACTTCTTTCTGTACAGCTTTATTTATTGCTTTCATTTACTGTTTATATGCATTTCATACTGTTATCATCATATCATTTGTGCTGGATCTCTTGTCTGTTTTGAGGGGAGGTATTATTGAGTGATTAAGGTTCCATACCGGGATCCTGAGTGACACATAGGATAGAGTGGCTTCATATTCTTTCCCATTCCATTTCGGACTGGTGCGAGAATATGAAACATGTCGCTCCCACCAAATGAAGTCGGGTCAAATGGGGTACAGACGCGAACGGTCGGCGAAAAGAGATGCGAGAACACACAGGAGTGAACTCACAGGGAATGAAAAGAGTCGCCAGCTAGGCATTTTTATCCCGGAGGAAAGGCAATGCTGCATAGACCTAGAAAGATATGGATAAGACGGTTGCGAACCAGAGAGACTGAGAAAGGGGGTTGGTTACAACCTGGGAAGGTATTAGCACCCAGATTGTCCGTCGTACTCGACGGGATCCACGCTTGAAAGATTTGTGTTTTAAAGGGGTAGTGTCAGTGCAATCTGTGTATAAAAGAGCTGGAAAAGGATGTACAGGTGTCAGTGTAAAAGAGAGTGAAATGTGATATATACAGTGTCAGTGTAGGAACTGGAATATAATGCTCAAGATCATGAGGCTAAAGGAATAATGCTAGAAGAAAGGGGAATATACAGAGACTTTTGTTCGATAACTGTTAGGTTATGCCTACGTATCCTCTCGTGCAATGAGGAAGTCGGAACACCGTAGTTTGACCCAAAGAGACTGAAAGGTGAATTGACTTGTGAACTGCTTGCTTGCCTATGCTCAAGTGTATGATCTGTCTGGCACAGATGCAAACTGTCTTGCATTAGACGGAAGAAGCAAGTTCTCGGTTATGAGTGAATGAGATGAGAAAAGAATCCCGGAGGAGACGATTATTGTTTGTTTTTTGAGTTTTCAGTCTTTTATTGCTTTTGAAAGTTTGTGATAGATTAATGAGCTTAAGACTAAACCAATGGATTAGTAAACTCATCACATCCTCCCTCTGATTAGGGGTAATGAGAATACCTTAAGTGTGAAGTCATCTTCTCACACTTAATCACCTTTGATGCAGGATTAAGATCATTAACCTACTTGTGATTATTTAGATGTTTTTGTTGTTTTTGTTTAGTGTTAAGTAATGAGATTAAGCCATAATCAAAGATTAAACAGACTCATTATACCATCCTAATAGAAGGATAATAGATGAGAATGTTTAAGCTGAGGAAAACTCCTCAACTTAATCCATGATTAGGGATTAAACTCATGACAAAACAAGCCTTTGGTTAAGTGAATTTTAGTTAATGATATGATGATGAAGTGAGTTTTATGATTTGTAAGACAACTTGAGGGGGACTTGTCCATTAACACTAGGGTTAGTCCTTCTTAACCAATTAAGGAAGAATTAGAACCCTAATGCAAGGCCCAAGTTACAAGTGTGATGTCTTGATGATTATTAGATGTATTGATTAAAGGAGTTAAACACATTAAGGGTTTAACACTTAGGATTAAAGTCATACACTCCATCCTAATAGAAGGATGCAGGCATAAGCTTAATCACAAAGCCTTAAAGCCTTTAGGGTTTAGTCCCTGATTATGAGGTGAGAAGAGAAGACTCAAAGGATGACACAAAGGTAAAACTAATGGGGAACTAATCAAAACCCTAATCATTGTCATGCTTGGTTGTTCCTAAGGTTTGTGAGGTTTTAAGAAAGAAATCTTCAATGGAACCACCAGGAAGCAGATGAAAGGATCAGGAGAAGCAAAGCAACTTGCTTCATTCAAGAAGTCAAGTCACTTGAGGAAAGAAAGTAAGAAGGAGAAAGAGAAAGCTCAAACTCAAACACATAACAAAATGCAGCAAGGATGCATGAAAGAGATGAAAAGAGATTGTGAGAAGTGAAGGCAAATTCACTTCTCAAAGTTACTTACCACCTGAGAAAAGTTAGTAAAGGAATGCAATGCAATGCAAAATGAAATGGGATGGCATGATGCAAACCAAAACCAGAAGCATATATGAGATGATAATGATGTTATGAGATGCTGCAAACATGAAACATGGCTTGAGAATGATCACATGAACAAATGGATGCAAAAAATGCTATGGCAAGTCAAGGCATGGATGCAAATGCAAGATGGATGCATATGGAAGCCCAAATTAGGGTTTATGATCAAAGCATCAAACAAAAACCAAAATCTGAAGCAAACGTCAAGATAAAAAATTGAAAATGCATTCAAAGGATCCCTAAACCTATACTAACTCACTGCCCAAAGGAGAGGTTCCAACTCTTAACCTAATAAAAGTTATGAATTTCTTAAGTTTCCTAGGGTTTTTGGGTACCTTAACAAGAAAAAATGCCAAACAAATGGAAAATGAAAGATCAAATCATGCCAATTTAATCTCACAAACTATATGATATGCTAAACACAATGCAAAAAGAATCAAAGTCCAACTCTCAATGGTTAGGCAGAAATGATTTTTGGAAGTTTGGATCAAAATAATGCCTTGAAATGATTTTATTTCCATGAAAAATTCCCAAAATGCATCAAGATCAAAAAAGAAATTTGGTTTGAGGGTTGGACAATGTTTCTAAATGTTTTTAAAGGTTTCATGAATTTTTTGGTGATTTTTAAATACATAAAGGTATTTTTAATTAATTAATTTTCATTAATTAATTAAAAATAAAATTTTAAATATTTAGAAATATTTTTTAAATGCAAAAAATAAAAATAAAAATATTTTTGGGTTTTAAAAATTAATGAAACTCTTGACAAAATATTTCATAATTTTTAAAGGTATTTTGCTATTTTTAATAATTCGTATAAAACAAATGCAAAATAAATGAATAAAAATTGAATTATGGAAAAGTATGCAGAATGAGAGGATGAGATGCAATCTGGGCAGGGAAGGTTTGACTTGGCGCGCAATCCTACGGCCCAAGTTCAAACTTCCTAAATTCAATTAATTAATTTAATTAATCCTAATTAAAACTTAATGACATTATCCTGACCCTTGAGACGCGCGCGGGAAACAACATCCAGTGGCTCACATTCAAACCTGGTGCCCTAACCCTAATTAGCATTTAATCACTCTCAGGTCACCGGAGACGAGCTCCGGTCGTCTTCTCCGGTGACCTCCTCACCTGAAAATGGCCAACTTCTTCTCTAGGTTATTTCTGGAGCTCTAAAGCTCCAGATCAACTCCCCTCATCCCCCTGAACCTGAATCCACTCTCAAAACTCATTTCTTTTCACTCAACCCCATGATTCGAAGAAGAACATAAATATGGAAAAAATTTCAGACAAGCAATACAGTCTCATTTCTCAACCATTTTCAATAATTCCAAGTTCAGTGTGATCAGTGAAGCATGCTTAATCATTTTGTAACATAAAATAAAGGTTCTGGAAAAATTAATTCGAATGGCTACCTGAGATGGAGCTTTCACCCTTTGAGCTTTCTGGCTGCTTCCTTGGTGCAAAAAGCTTCTAATGACCTTCCTGAGGAGTTTGCAATGCTTGGACAACTTTGTATGTGGCTGGTTTGGGAGTTTGCACTCCAACTGGTCAGAAATCGTATCTGGCTTGTGGTGTGTTCTTGGCTGTTGTGATGGGTGGTTTTGGGTCAGTGAATGATTCAGAAATGAATGGTGGTGTTTGTTTGAAGATTGAGTGATTGAGTTGGGAGATTCGAAAGCTTTTGCAAGAGGGAGAGTTTTTTGTAACTTGTAGATTCTTAGGGCTCAGCTTGTGTTCTTGTGTGTTATCACCAGCATTTGGTCCACATATCAACTTGTGATAGGTCTGTGGAGTGGTTGTGCCCTATTGTGATTGGTATGGCCTTCTTGCAAAAAAGTCACCAACTTGTGTACTTGAGGTATGGGCAAGTGGCAGGCTAGGATAGGAGCATGGTTGAGTTCAGCAAGGATCAAGGAATGCCTTTGGATCAGATTTTATGGACTGAGGCAAGTGGGTGAGAAGTTTTGATCCCTTTTGCAAATTGTCACAACTTTGGCCCCTTTTGTGATTCTTGAAGTTTAAGGCATAGAACTTAAGAAATTCTTGGGCAAATCTGAAGTTTAAGTCATGTGTGATGTTTGTGTATAGATTAGAGATCATTTTGAAGTCACAAATTGCCTTGGTACAAGAATTTGCAAGTTTTCCATTTGGTGCATAACTTGAAATTTAGTGATTTTTGCCAACTTTGACAATCCATAACTTTTGATCCAAAATGAATTAGGTCATGTTCTTGTACTTTTTGAAAAGGGAAGGAACTATTCTACAACTTTCATGACCAAAGTTTTTTCATTTGAAGCTTTCTTGAATCAAAAAGTAAGGGTTGAAAAAGTTGCTTAAAATGGCATTTTCATTAAAAGTCAAACTTGCCAAAAAAGTCAACTTTGCAAAAGACTTGAAATTCTTCAATTTTGTGAACTTCCAACCTCTTCCATGATCAAATAAAGATCATATACAATCAAAATGATGAAGAACACCCTTTGGTTGGGTCATTGGGGGCCTCAGATGCCCTGATTTTGCACTGACTTGCTTGAAAAGTCAACTCTTGATCAGATGACTTCCCCATGGAATTTCTTCATGAAAATTGATATGCATACTCCCTATACCATATAGAGACCAATAGAAACAAAAATGACCAAAAAATTTGGAGTTATGGCCTCTGAAACCAAAACCCTAATTTTAAGTCATCTGTGCAGTCAAGCCTGGCTCTGCTTCCATACCATTCTCAGTTCTTGTGATTTTTTGACATTCTTGACTTTGAGAGGATATAATATGATATTGGAACATACATGGACCCCTTTGAAGTGATTGATGGCCTTTGGAGTGGCTCAAAAAGCTCTTGGATTGCTCAGATCACAAACCCTAGATGCAGATAACTTAGAATCTATGCAGTGGATCAAAAATGGGATTGTGTTTATGCATATGGAATGATCACAAGCCATGATGTGAATGGGTGAGGGCAAATTTGAGGTGTTTACAGCTGCCCCTATTCAAACATGAGTTAGCTGTGCAGGATGTAAGCGACGGCTTAACAGGCAAACAAGATAACTTGTGGTTGAATACCAAAGACAGTCCAAAATTTGCACTCACAGAATGAAGAAGAAAAGGGATATAGATTGTAAAAGAAAATAAAGTATATTGTAAAGTATGGGCGACGGAGGACAACCGTCGAGCAGAGGACGACTGCTGGGTAAAGAGCAATGACGGGGACGGCCGACATGCTGGAAAAAGTGCGGGAAAATAAAGCAATGACGGGGACGGCCGACATGCTGGGGATATGAATTATGAATATGATGGGGACGGCCATCAAGATAAAGTTGTAAAATTCTCTGGGGATTAATGAAAAGTGATGGGGACGGCCATCAAGTTCATAAAGTAAAGTAACCAACGATGGGGACGGCCACCGGGCTAAAAGAAAAGAGACCACGACGGGGACGGCCATCGGGTTAAAGAATAAATGAAATAAACAGATGATGAGGTACGGTCATCAAAGGTGAAGGACGATCACCTAGCAGGGGACGGCTGCTCTGTTGGGGTTAAGATGAGGGACGGTCATCTAAGGTGGAGGACGACCACCTGGCAGGGTACGGCTGCCGAAAATATCGCGACATAGGACGAATGCCGGATAAAAGATCAACGATGGGGACGGCCATCGGATGAGCATGATGGAGGACGACCATCAAGAGGTGGAGGACGACCACCTAGCAGGGGACGGCTGCTCTCAAGGTTTATCATGACATAGGACGAATGTCAGATAACCAAAATCAACAATGGGGACGGCCATTGGATAAATGATGAAGGACGATCATCAAGAGGTGGAGGACGACCACCTAGCAGGGGACGGCTGCTAAATATATCACGACATAGGATGAATGTCGGATAAAAAGGTCAACGATGGGGACGGCCATCGGACGAGCATGATGAAGGACGATCATCAAGAGGTGGAGGACGACTACCTAGCAGGGGACGGCTGCTATCAGGGTTTATCATGACACAGGACGAATGTCAGATAAGGAGAAAATTGTTTTACTGGGGAATAGTAAACACGGACGAGTGTTTATATCCAAGAAATAAGTGTTTAGATGCTTGTGTATAGATTAAAGATGCGGACGAGCACCCTTAAGACCATGATACAAACGAGTATCAGGTAGAAACAAATACTGACACACGTTCTGAGATGATGATACGGACGAGTATCAACTGGTTAACAAAGAACACGGACGAGTGTTGAATCTGAGGGGATTCTTCTGGGGAATAGTAGACACAGACGAGTGTCTATATTCAAGAAGACAAAAGTGTTTGACACGGTGTATGGGTTAAAGATGCGGACGAGCATCCTTACGATTACGATACGGACGAGTATCAGGTAGAAACAAACGCTAGACGCATGTTCTGAGATGATGGTACGGACGAGCACCAACTGGTTAACAAAGAACACGGACGAGTGTTGAATTTGGGGATATAAATGATGTATACAAGATACGGACGAGTATCTGTATAAGTATGGATGAGTGTGAGCGGTGTATATTTAAGTGTTCCACCTGCTGGGGAGAGCGACACGGATGAGTGCCAAGAGAAGAAGTATAGTATAAACAAGTATACGGTATACAAAGTGTTCACATTACTGTACTGGGGACAATGACATGGACGGATGTCAAGGAAATGTATATATATAAGTATTTGTGAATGCAAGGAGGACTCTTTGGCTTTCTGCTGGGGATATGACACGGACGGGTGCCATAAGGAGTGTGTATTCGTATTGGTGAATGTAAGGCAACTGCTTTTGCTGGGGAATCTGGAGGGTTATTCTGTATACTGCTGATGAATTGTCAATATTCACAAGTGTTTGATTCAATACATGGCTTATGACTATGCAATATGTTTGATTTTTTGCCGTAATGCTCCGTATTAAAACGGAATGCTACGCTTTGTTTGGTGAATATGATGCGGATGCTATGACTATGCCAGAGAAGACAGATCCGGGATTCGGATCCCGCTGCTGTGAAGATCTGGTCGATCTGTTGAAGTGAACATCCCAGCTGGGGATGAGATCATTGGTAGATCTAATGAAATGATTATACTTGGGGAAATGGGTCAATGATAGACCTATTCTTGTAAATAAAGGACCCAGCTGGGGTTTCTAGAAGTCTTCGTCACTCTGTTGTGATTCTTTCCTGCGTTGCTCTTCTGATAGAGGCTGAAGCTCTGTGGGGAGATGGTTCCCTGGCTTTTGCACTCGGCTGGGGAAGTAACAAGTGGCAACTCAGCTGGGGAGAAAGCACTTGGGGGCTAAGATTGAGTAAGTGTTGATTTGCCAGCTTGCTGGGACGAAGCTTTCATGCCCCATGTTGCGCTTCTGAATACCTGCAATCCTGCAAAGACAGAGAAATGCACAAGTAATCCCGAGGTATCCCTTACCGGATTCCGTCATAGGAGTGAGACACTTCTGGGAGTAAGTATATTCCCTGCAAGCACGTGTTTTATTTTCTTTATTTTTAAAGATTAGCATATGTATTCATGCAAGACATCAGACATTTTTTGCAAATAAAAATGTATAAGACGAAACATGACTGAAAAATCTGATTTTATTAATTCATGTGCCCTGAATTGGCAAGATACAGTCAAAGAAACATATCCCCTGAAATGAGGAGATTGCTTATAAATTGAGAAACGAAATGTTGGCAATGTTGACGACGCTTCAAGGAGCTTCCCCTTGCTATGACTCGTATGACACTTGACGTTCTTCTCATCTTGCTTTCTGAAGAAGGCTGATTCTGAAAGAGGCTTGATCCTTTCGAAGCTTACCAAGTTGTAGGTGATACAGACGAATTCAGAATGCAGTTGTTCGCTTATTCCCTTGTTTTGCATGGATTGCCCTTTCGGGTTTTCAATCCATCGGGATACCCATTTTTGCCTGAGCTGTCCAATGCGGCTTTTCAACTCAGCGGGTGTACATTTTTTTGTTTACTTTCCCTTATTTTTGCCCGAGTCTTTTATTCTGTTTTTGACTCGCCGGGATGCCCTATTTTTTCCTGGACTTACATTCTGTTTTTGTGTCCAGCGGGCCATTTTTATGCGAAGTATTTTTTAACTGCATCTGAATTCACAGGGGACGGGAAATCTTCACCGTCCATGGTGTTGAGCATCAGTGCTCCACCAGAGAAAACTTTCTTTACCACAAATGGTCCTTCATAGTTCGGAGTCCATTTGCCCCTGTGGTCTGTATGAGGAGGGAGGATTCTTTTCAACACAAGATCTCCTACTTGGTACTCTCGGTGCCTGACTTTCTGATCGAAGGCCCTCTTCATTCTTTTCTGATACAACTGCCCATGACAGATTGCAGCCAATCTTTTCTCTTCAATCAGACTCAGTTGTTCGTATCGGGACCGGACCCATTCTGCTTCGTTCAGCTTAACATCCATCAACACCCTCAGAGAGGGTAACTCAACTTCAACAGGTAGGACTGCTTCCATACCATATACGAGCTGATACGGTGTTGCCCCAGTGGATGTCCTGATTGACGTGCGGTACCCATGCAAAGCAAACGGTAGCATCTCATGCCAGTCTTTGTACGTAACTACCATCTTCTGCACAATCTTCTTGATATTCTTATTAGCTGCCTCAACAGCGCCGTTCATCTTCGGCCTGTAAGGAGAAGAATTGTGGTGTTGGATTTTGAAGTCCCGGCACAGCTCAGCCATCATTTTGTTGTTTAAGTTGGAACCATTATCAGTAATGATTCGCTCGGGCACTCCATATCGGCAGATGATATCTCTCTTCAGAAATCTGGCTACCACTTGCCTTGTAACATTTGCATAAGAAGCTGCTTCGACCCACTTGGTAAAATAGTCAATGGCTACCAGGATGAATCTGTGGCCATTCGAAGCAGTCGGTTCAATCTTGCCAATCATATCAATGCCCCACATGGCAAAGGGCCAGGGTGAAGACATTATATTCAAAGGATTGGGAGGCACATGCACCTTATCCGCATAGATTTGGCATTTATGGCATCTTCTGGCATAAGCACAACAGTCGGCGTCCATTGTGATCCAGTAATAACCTGATCTTAGCAATTTCTTAGCCATGGCATGCCCTCCTGCATGGGTACCAAAGGATCCTTCGTGCACTTCGTGCATCAACAAGTCCGCTTCTGTTCTATCGACGCATCTGAGGAGTACCATATCAAAGTTTCTCTTGTACAGGGAACCATCAGTATTCAGAAAGAAACTACCAGCAAGCCTTCTCAACGTCTTCTTATCATTGGAAGATGCCCCAGATGGGTATGTTTGATTCTCCAAGAAGCACTTAATGTCATGGAACCAAGGCTTATCATCTTTGACAATATCTGCTGCAAATACATATGTCGGTCTGTCAAGTCTGGACACTGAAATCTGCGGTACAAAGTTGGCAGCTTGAACTTTGATCATAGATGAAATGGTAGCCAGAGCATCTGCAAACTGATTCTCGTCCCGAGGGATATACTCAAGCTTGACTGTTGTGAAGAAAGTCAATAACCTTCTTGTATAATCCCTGTAGGGTATCAGATGTTCCTGGTGAGTGTACCATTTGCCGTTGGTTTGATTAACTACCAAAGCTGAATCTCTGAATACAGTCAATGTCTTGATCCTGAGGTCGATAGCTTCCTCAAGACCCATAATGCAAGCTTCGTATTCAGCTTCGTTGTTAGTGCAGTTGAAGGTGAGCTTTGCCGAGAAAGGCATGTGAACTCCCTTAGGTGTAATGAGTACTGCACCGACACCACAACCATTCATATTAACAGCCCCATCAAACATCATAGTCCATTCTTCTTTCGGGTCAGGCCCTTCAGTGTGAATAGGCTCTTCATGATCTTTCGCTTTTATGAACATGATGTCTTCATCAGGGAAGTCAAATCTCATAGGCTGGTAATCATCAATAGGTTGCTCGGCAAGATATTCAGACAATACACTGCCCTTGATGGCCTTCTGAGAAGTGTACTGGATGTCATATTCTGTGAGGATCATCTGCCATCTTGCAACCCGTCCGGTAAGAGCTGGCTTCTCGAAAATGTACTTAACTGGGTCCATTTTTGAGATTAATAAGGTAGTGTGGGTCAACATATACTGCCTTAGTCGGCGAGCAGCCCACGCTAAAGCACAACAAGTTTTCTCGAGCAGTGAATAACGTTATTCACCGTCGGTAAACTTTTTGCTCAGGTAGTATATTGCATACTCTTTTCGACCAGACTCGTCATGCTGGCCCAGCACACACCCCATTGACCCTTCTAATACTGTCAAGTACATTATCAGAGGTCTTCCTTCAACTGGAGGCATAAGGATTGGAGGCTCTTGTAAGTACTCTTTGATCTTGTCAAAAGCCCTTTGGCAGTCTTCATTCCACCTGACCGTTTGTTCTTTTCTTAACAGCTTGAACAAGGGTTCACAGGTTGCTGTAAGGTGAGATATGAACCTTGAAATGTATTTCAATCTACCTAGAAAACCTCGAACTTCTTTTTCAGACTTTGGTGCAGGCATTTCTTGAATGGCTTTGACTTTATCGGGGTCAACCTCAATCCCTTTCTCGCTTACAATAAATCCCAGCAGCTTACCGGATCGCACCCCGAATGTGCACTTGTTGGGGTTCAACTTCAGTTGGTACTTCCTCAGACGCTTGAATAACTTCAGCAGATTTACCAGGTGGTCTTCCTCTGTAAGGGACTTGGCAATCATGTCATCCACATAACATTCGATTTCTTTATGGATCATGTCGTGGAATAATGTTACCATAGCCCGTTGATATGTTGCACCAGCATTCTTCAATCCGAATGGCATCACCTTATAACAGAAAGTGCCCCAGGGCGTGATGAAGGTTGTCTTATCCATGTCTTCAGGTGACATTTTGATCTGATTGTATCCTGAAAATCCGTCCATGAAGGAGAATACCGAGAACTGAGCCGTATTATCAACCAATACGTCAATGTGAGGTAATGGAAAATCATCTTTCAGGCTGGCTCTGTTCAGGTCCCGGTAGTCAACACACATCCTTACCTTGCCATCTTTCTTAGGCACGGGTACTATATTAGCAACCCACGGCGGATAGCTAGTTACAGCAAGGAACCCGGCGTCCCACTGCTTTTGTACCTCTTCTTTGATTTTCATTGCCATGTCTGGGCGAGTGCGGCGCAGCTTCTGTTTGACCGGTGGGCATTCTTCCCTCAAAGGCAGCTTATGCACAACAATGTCGGTGTCCAACCCTGGCATATCCTGATAAGACCAAGCAAACACATCCACATATTCTTGAAGCAGGTCAATCAGTTGTTTCTTCACTGAGTCTTGTAAGCAGGCCCCGATTTTAACTTCTTTCACATCTTCATCTGTACCAAGATTAATCGTTTCCACCTCCTCCTGATGAGGAGTGATAACCTTCTCCTCTTGTCTCAACAATCTGGCTAGCTCTTCAGGAAGCTCGTAATCTTCTTCAACCCCTTCATCAGCTTGATTGATTGGATTGTCAAAGTCATACGAAGTCATAGCCGTGTTGTTGTCGGGGCGGTCTGGAAGGCACTCTCTGCAAGGGTTCAGTTTGTTCATTTTAGTGATTGATTTTAATCTTGTTTAGAAAAGTGAAATAAAGTTGTCATTTTGAAAACATTGCCATTTATTTTTTTGTACAAAAAGAAAAATGGAAAAACAGTGAGCGGAAAAGAAAAAGACTCGTTTGCAAAAGATGTCTGATATTTCATTGATTAATCTTGTTGCACAAAAATTACAGATGGCCCGATTACAAAATGAGTCTTGTCATCTTGGGCAAGATGCAAGACTTGATGCATGCTTAAAATATACAGGAAATAATAATTACTCTGCAGGAGTAACTCTTATAATTTCCTGGGAAGACCAGTTTGAGATACTGCTCCCCGGGATCTTTGGACGAATCCAGCTTTCCAGGTTGCGTTCATCTTCCGACTCATCTTCCAAGTTGTTGACAGCATCGGGGGTGAGCATCCCCCCACTAACAAAGTTGGGCTTCTTAGCAGCCTCTGCTTGATCTTGTTGAGTTGGTTTGTAACCCAACCCAAATCTATCTTCTTTCTTCTCCACAGGCAACAGTTTGCCCCAGCCTTGAGCATTCCCCTCCTCAACAACCTTCCTGGCTTGCTGGTAGGATGTCATGGAAGTCCCAAGCACAGCAGATGTTTCATTAATATTCAGGGCCTCAAACCCTTGACTCATTGTCTCGTGGATCTCCCCATCCATCTCAATGTATTTGTATGTAGCCAGATGGCTAACAAAAATATCTTCCTCTCCACAAATAGTAACGACTTGGCCCTCCCACTCGAATTTTAACTTCTGGTGAAGGGTAGACGTAACTGCGCCAGCGGCATGAATCCATGGTCTACCCAACAAACAGCTGTAGGCAGGCTGAATGTCCATCACGTAGAAGGTCGTTTTTAAAGTTTGTGGGCCAATCGTTATAGGCAACTCAATTTCTCCCAGAACTGATCTCTTAGAGCCGTCAAAAGCTCTCACTACCAAGTTACTGGGTCGTAATGCCAATCCTTCATATTCCAGCTTCACAAGGGCTTTTTTAGGCAAGACATTGAGGGATGATCCTGTGTCTACCAGTACATGTGAAAGAACTGCACCCTTACACTCCATGGTAATGTGCAAAGCCTTATTGTGATTGCGGCCTTCCGTAGTCAAATCAGTGTTGGTGAATCCTAGTCCATTACTAGCATTAACATTTCCAACCACAGCTTCCAACTGATTGACGGTGATCTCTTCTGGCACATAAGCTGCGTGCAAGACTTTGAGTAGTGCGTTCCGATGAGCCTCGGAGCACATAAGCAATGATAGAATGGAGATCTTGGAAGGCATCTGGTGAAGCTGGTCCACTATCTTGTAATCACTTTTCTTGATGATTCTCATGAATTCATCAACTTCTTGATCAATAGGTGTTTTCAAAGCTTCTTTAACAACTTGCTCTTCTTGCACCATGCTCTTCCCTTTTGCCTTGGCAGCAGCTTCTGCTTCAGCAGTGGGTCTTTGAATTTGCGGGGCAAAGAGACGTCCGCTTCGAGTGAAGCCTCCGCCTCCCCCCACATTATCTATTTGTGGTGAAGAAGTTGATGACTCGAAAGTGATTTTTTGTCCTTCGCAGTATAGGTCGGAGCCGTAATGCCAAGGGATGGCATTACTTCTTTCATAAGGTACTGGCCCAGGCACTGTAATAGTGACTGGACTGATGGCAGCTGCGGAAGGGACCATGATAGTCTGTGGATCATAGTATATTGTGACTGGTGCTCTGGTAGGAGTGGCATTTTGTGAGTTGTAAGCGGAATCATTTGCAGGATCATAATAAATTGTAACTGTTGAGACACTTTCATTGTTTGCTGCTGATGTTGTAGGAGACATTGTTGGAAGGATGGGTGTTGTTGTTGTAGGAGACTCTGAATAAAGGGGTGCTGAAGTTGTAGAAGGGATGTTTGTTGATATCTGGTCCATTGAAGTAACAGATGAAGCATTTGCTGATGAAATTGAAGAATTGTTTGGAACAATGGTTGTTGCAGTTGTAGAAGATTCGGGAACCGTTGTTAAAGAGATTGCTGGATTGGTAGGTATTGATGTTGTGATTTGAAGCAGGCCACTCTGGATGAGACCATCTATGCCATCCCTCAAGTTATCACATCCATTCACTGAAATGTTGCAATAAGCACATCCTAGCTCACATCCCGGGAACATTTGACATTCGAGGAGTTGAGCTTTAATCTCCACCAAGGGTGTCCGAATCTGACCCACACTGGTTATCAAGTAAAACGGCTTATCCTCTTCAATAGCATTGATTCGGGGTCCTCCGTGGTGTGGCATAGGGTTCTTGTTAACATTTGGTGGTGGTGCAAAGTTTAGAGCTTTGGAATCCACTAAATCCTGCACTTTCATGTGCAAAGCTCTGCACTTCTCTGTACTGTGGCCAGGTGCATTTGAGTGAAAAGCACATCTGGCGCTGGCGTCATAATTTCTGGGTAGACTGGCAGGATCTGGAGGTGCCAATGTCCTTAGCTCAACCAGGTTGAGTTTCAGGAGTTGTGGCAGTAATGTGGCATAGGGCATAGGGATCGGATCGATCACCCTATTGGCCTGAGAGGGTCTCTGTTGAAATGGTCTTTGCTGATTGTTGTTGTTGGTGTTGCTGTTGTTATAATTTCTCTGAGGAGGATACTGAGTTTGTTGCTGGTAATTCTGTTGCTGAGGTTGATAAGCTGGTTGAGGATGAATTGGAGTGGGAATGGTGACTGCTGCCACAGACCTATGAACATATTGGGGCCTGCCCCTGCTGGTATGGATAGCATTGGTCTCACCAGTTCTTCTTGGGCCTACAAAAGGCTTTCTTGGGTTGCTGGACGAGCTTGCACCGTTGTCAGAAATTTTACCCATCTTTAATAGGCTTTCAATTCTTTCCCCGGCTATGACCACATCAGCAAAGCTAGTGGAAGAAAAGGAAGCTAACCTGTCAATGTATGTTCCTTGGAGGGTGTTCATAAACATATCAGTCATCTCCCTCTCTGACATGGGTGGCTGGACAGCAGCAGCAAGCTGTCTCCACCTTTGAGCGTACTCTCGGAAGCTTTCCCTGGATGATTGTGACATTCCCATCAGGAGGGTCCTGTTGGGAGCCATATCCAAGTTGTACTGATACTGTCTGATAAAGGCCTCTGCCAGGTCCTTCCAGCATCTAATGGTTGCTCTAGTCAGGTGAGAGTACCATTCCCTTGAAGCTCCGGTTAAGCTATCCTCAAAATAAAACATCCATAGCTTTTCGTCCATGGTATATGCCTTCAGCCTCCCCAGAAAGGATTGTAAATGGGTCCGGGGACAGGAAGTTCCGTTATACTTCTCAAAGCATGGTGGTTTAAATTTGTGGGGAATCCTGACCCCGTCCACTAAACCCATGTCCATAACATCAAAGCCCAAAGAATTCTGGGACTCCAGGGATCTTAGTTTCTCAGCAATCTCATTTAGCCTTCTGTCATAGGCTTCCTCCCCAGCTCCCATCACTGTGAACTGATCTTCCTGGGGGTCTTCTTGCAGTACTCTACCTGCAGTGGCAGTCCCTTGCACATTAACAGGGATGTTGATCTCTGGATGCAGGTGGGGTCCATAGACTGGGGGGTTAACATGAGGTTGGACTCTCTCATTGTTGCTTGTCCCAGCAGTCCCTAGATGGGGATCTTCCTGATTCTGTCTCTCTACCATTGCTCTTAATCTCTCTTGGCTTTGAGCCATATTATTCATCACCTCCATAAATTGTGTCATCTGAGCCCTCATTTCCAATCTCTCATTGGCCATTTGGTTCCTGACCTCTGTAAGGTCCTGCTGTACTTGGTCCATCTGTATGCCCGGAAGATTGTTGCGGGTGGGATATCTGTGTGGACGATTGAGTGGGAACACCCGTCGTCGAGCAATAGTTCCTGAAGTCACAACAGAGTTAGTAACAATAAAACAAAAACCTACAAAACAAAACAAAAGGTTAGTATGCAATGCAGTATGCTTATTTGTTTCCAAGGTATCCGGCTTGGCACTCGGTTTTGACCTTTCCAGACCCCTGAAGAAGATGCTTTTGATGTTGCTTTGAAGAATTCAGATAAAACAAACCAACACATATATTACAAAAAGTAAATGATACATAGTTTGTTCCTTTTTACAATACATGCCCTCTGAGGGGTCAAAAATACAACATAAGAAAAGTACATGAAATGAAAGCAACAACAAGCAAAAGTCAGACACCCAGACCAAACTCATCCTCCTGAACTTCCTTGAGAAGTGCTTCAGTCACAGGATCAGCTGGACACTCTGTAAGGTTCCTGATAAGGAGATTCCTTGTAGCAACAGCTGCAGTTAGCTTCTTGTGTTGACTCTGGTCCTTTGACCTCTTCACACCAGCTCTAATCTTCAATTCTGAGATCTCCCTCTGGGCTGCTGCCAGGACTTCCTGTTGCTCTTTTGCACTAGCTTCCAGCTGCTCAATCTTATCCTGAGTCCTTTTATCCTCCTGAGTACGGGCTTCGGTGATCCTGACTCTCCTTTAGATACAAATCAGTCCTAGCTCTCTGGAATTGGGCCTCTTTGCAGGCATTCTTCAAGATCTGTTATCCAGCCCTTGACTTCTTAATGTAATCCTCTGACTTCTCAATTTTGGCCAGATGCTCCACCTTTAGCTTTTCTAACCTCTCAATATCCAGACGACCATCACTCCTCTCCCAGAGGGTCTTCTGCAGAGCCTGAGTCAGATTCTCATTTCTCTCTTTCAATTTCTCAAACTCTTCTAAACTGACAGTTGCTGGAGGTGGTGTTGTGGAAGGTCCAGGCATATCTTCAATAGTGAAGGGTATCCCAGTAATTTGAGCTCTGGTATGAGACCACTCATAGTACTGAGCTGAGGCCACATTATTGCATCTTCCAAGAATGGTTACCCCTTTAGTCTGCACATTGTCCCAGGCCCAGGATGCCTGCATGACAGTAGCCAGATTGGGCTTGTTCTCACAATAAAGGGTCTCAGTCAAATCCTGTGTCCTAGGAGGGTGGACTAATGCATAGCCCAGTTGTCTTTTGAATAGCAGAGGGTTGTAGTTGATGCAACCCTTCACTCCTACCAGAGGCACATTGGGAAATTGCCCACAACTAGTAATGATGTCTCTGCCCTTGGTGCTCTGAGTGCACCACCTGATGTCATCTGAGGTTAAAGCAACAAGCCTCCTAGCCCAGTTCTTTTGCTGGTGAGGGTTCAAGAATGTATCAGTCTTTGGCAAATGTTTGAGCAGCCAAGTATGGAACAAAGGAGCACAACATCTCACTAATCTTCCCCTTTGCTTTTCATTCCTTTGATGAACAGAGTAGTAAAGATCTCCCAGTAAGGTGGGTACTGGGTTCCTCAGGATGAAGAGATGGATTGCACTCTTGCTAACAAACTTAGGCTCATCTGCAAAAAGTATGATCCCATATATGCTAAGGGCCAACAAAGCACAGACTGCCTTCCACTCCCCCAAGGAGGCCTTCAGAATAGCTTGAGAGATCAAGAAATCCAGATGTAGACCAGAGATTCCTGCTTTGGTAGTCATATTCTGCCCAATCAGAACCGGTTCCAGATATAATGCCTTTGCCACCTCTTCATTACTAGGGAAAGCCATCTCAGGGTTGAAGGGGATTCCACCCCTGATAGGTACACCAATCAGTGATGAATACTCTTCTAACAAGGGCCCCAACTGAAAATTCTGGAAGGTGAAGCACCTCAGAGGGGGATCATAGAACTGCAAGCAAGTATGAATCAAGCTCCTCTGTGAAGGGTCCAAATCCATAACCACATCAAGGATTCCTCCATAATGTTCTCTGAAAAGTGGTATATGGTCTGGAGTAATCAAGGTTTGAATCTTCCTGATGCTAGCCAACTCAGGCTCAAAGAAATGATAGGAGATGTTACTCTTCTTAGGTGCCATATTGCTGAAGAAGAGCTGAGTCAGATGCTGAGAATACCACTGAAGATGGGCCACTGGCAGGCTGAAACTGGTGATGCAGGTGACTGAAACAGGTAGCTGATAGCTGAAGTAAGCACTGATGAAGATAGGTCTATGCTGAAGAAGGGGTCAAAACCAAGCCAAAATGTATGATGGATACCCAGAAAAACAAATAAACACATGTTAAAATGATGCAATGAGGATGTATGCAAATGATATGCAAGGGTTTGTGACTGAGCTGGATCTGATTAAATGCCTTGATATAGGTCCATGTGTTCAAGAAATCCAGATGGAGGTTCATAAGTCCAGTAACCAAGGTGGGGGGACTCAAATAAAGAGTCACATGTCCAGGGTTAAAATCACAAGAACTGTTCCAAAATGGAGTACTCTTAATCAATACAAAGTAACAGGGTATGTGGAGGTCAAGGGTACCTGCAAACCTGTAAACAGCCCAACCCCCCTCACAGGTGATGTTCTAAAACAAGGATCCTCAGACTTGGATCAGTTATGAGAAGTGTAAACACTTCTAACCCGGAGGTACAGTGTTTACAATAACCATAAAAGATCCTCCTCTAATTCACCTCAGTTTCTGAAGGTCAATACTAAAGGTCATCCAGACTTAGCAGGCTTTCCAGATAGCCCTTGCACTACAGGAAATCTGTAGCACAGAGTTCTCAAGAAGAAACCCATATCTGAACCGTGTTTCATATTCCCGCACCAGACCGAAATGGAATGGGAAAGAACATGAACCACTCTAGCCTAGGTGTCACTCAGGTCCCAGGTATAGGACCTTAACTCTCAATAAAACACCCACCCACCAAAACAGAAACAACAGATCCAGCCAGAATAGTATGACAGTATGATATATGTGAAGCTATAAAGAAAGCAATAACTGTACATAAAGCAGTAAATAAAGCAAATATACAAACACAAATAGCACATAACACCCCAGTAAACACAAATCAAACAAGCGCTAGGAGGAACCCACAAAAAGAACCAGAAGCCCTGGTTACAGTATAAGGGTCCCCAGCAAAGTCGCCAAGCTGTCGCTCCCACCAAATGAAGCCGGGTCAAATGGGGTACAGACGCGAACGGTCGGCGAAAAGAGATGCGAGAACACACAGGAGTGAACTCACAGGGAATGAAAAGAGTCGCCAGCTAGGCATTTTTATCCCGGAGGAAAGGCAATGCTGCATAGACCTAGAAAGATATGGATAAGACGGTTGCGAACCAGAGAGACTGAGAAAGGGGGTTGGTTACAACCTGGGAAGGTATTAGCACCCAGATTGTCCGTCGTACTCGACGGGATCCACGCTTGAAAGATTTGTGTTTTAAAGGGGTAGTGTCAGTGCAATCTGTGTATAAAAGAGCTGGAAAAGGATGTACAGGTGTCAGTGTAAAAGAGAGTGAAATGTGATATATACAGTGTCAGTGTAGGAACTGGAATATAATGCTCAAGATCATGAGGCTAAAGGAATAATGCTAGAAGAAAGGGGAATATACAGAGACTTTTGTTCGATAACTGTTAGGTTATGCCTACGTATCCTCTCGTGCAATGAGGAAGTCAGAACACCGTAGTTCGACCCAAAGAGACTGAAAGGTGAATTGACTTGTGAACTGCTTGGTTGCCTATGCTCAAGTGTATGATCTGTCTGGCACAGATGCAAACTGTCTTGCATTAGACGGAAGAAGCAAGTTCTCGGTTATGAGTGAATGAGATGAGAAAAGAATCCCGGAAGAGACGATTATTGTTTGTTTTTTGAGTTTTCAGTCTTTTATTACTTTTGAAAGTTTGTGATAGATTAATGAGCTTAAGCCTAAACCAATGGATTAGTAAACTCATCACATCCTCCCTCTGATTAGGGGTAATGAGAATACCTTAAGTGTGAAGTCATCTTCTCACACTTAATCACCTTTGATGCAGGATTAAGATCATTAACCTACTTGTGATTATTTAGATGTTTTTGTTGTTTTTGTTTAGTGTTAAGTAATGAGATTAAGCCATAATCAAAGATTAAACAGACTCATTATACCATCCTAATAGAAGGATAATAGATGAGAATGTTTAAGCTGAGGAAAACTCCTCAACTTAATCCATGATTAGGGATTAAACTCATGACAAAACAAGCCTTTGGTTAAGTGAATTTTAGTTAATGATATGATGATGAAGTGAGTTTTATGATTTGTAAGACAACTTGAGGGGGACTTGTCCATTAACACTAGGGTTAGTCCTTCTTAACCAATTAAGGAAGAATTAGAACCCTAATGCAAGGCCCAAGTTACAAGTGTGATGTCTTGATGATTATTAGATGGATTGATTAAAGGAGTTAAACACATTAAGGGTTTAACACTTAGGATTAAAGTCATACACTCCATCCTAATAGAAGGATGCAGGCATAAGCTTAATCACAAAGCCTTAAAGCCTTTAGGGTTTAGTCCCTGATTATGAGGTGAGAAGAGAAGACTCAAAGGATGACACAAAGATAAAACTAATGGGGAACTAATCAAAACCCTAATCATTGTCATGCTTGGTTGTTCCTAAGGTTTGTGAGGTTTTAAGAAAGAAATCTTCAATGGAACCACCAGGAAGCAGATGAAAGGATCAGGAGAAGCAAAGCAACTTACTTCATTCAAGAAGTCAAGTCACTTGAGGAAAGAAAGTAAGAAGGAGAAAGAGCAAGCTCAAACTCAAACACATAACAAAATGCAGCAAGGATGCATGAAAGAGATGAAAAGAGATTGTGAGAAGTGAAGGCAAATTCACTTCTCAAAGTTACTTACCACCTGAGAAAAGTTAGTAAAGGAATGCAATGCAATGCAAAATGAAATGGGATGGCATGATGCAAACCAAAACCAGAAGCATATATGAGATGATAATGATGTTATGAGATGCTGCAAACATGAAACATGGCTTGAGAATGATCACATGAACAAATGGATGCAAAAAATGCTATGGCAAGTCAAGGCATGGATGCAAATGCAAGATGGATGCATATGGAAGCCCAAATTAGGGTTTATGATCAAAGCATCAAACCAAAATCAAAATCAGAAGCAAACATCAAGATAAAAAATTGAAAATGCATTCAAAGGATCCCTAAACCTATACTAACTCACTGCCCAAAGGAGAGGTTCCAACTCTTAACCTAATAAAAGTTATGAATTTCTTAAGTTTCCTAGGGTTTTTGGGTACCTTAACAAGAAAAAATGCCAAACAAATGGAAACTGAAAGATCAAATCATGTCAATTTAATCTCACAAACTACATGATATGCTAAACACAATGCAAAAAGAATAAAAGTCCAACTCTCAATGGTTAGGCAGAAATGATTTTTGGAAGTTTGGATCAAAATAATGCCTTGAAATGATTTTATTTCCATGAAAAATTCTCAAAATGCATCAAGATCAAAAAAGAAATTTGGTTTGAGGGTTGGACAATGTTTCTAAATGTTTTTAAAGGTTTCATGAATTTTTTGGTGATTTTTAAATACCTAAAGGTATTTTTAATTAATTAATTTTCATTATTTAATTAAAAATAAACTTTTAAATATTTAGAAATATTTTTAAATGCAAAAAATAAAAATAAAAATATTTTTGGGTTTTAAAAATTAATGAAACTCTTGACAAAAAATTTCATAATTTTTAAAGGTATTTTGCTATTTTTAATAATTCGTATAAAACAAATGCAAAATAAATGAATAAAAATTGAATTATGGAAAAGTATGCAGAATGAGAGGATGAGATGCAATCTGGGCAGGGAAGGTTTGACTTGGCGCGCAATCCTACAGCCCAACTTCAAACTTCCTAAATTCAATTAATTAATTTAATTAATCCTAATTAAAACTTAATGACATGATCCTGACCCTTGAGACGCGCGCGGGAAACAACATCCAGTGGCTCACATTCAAACCTGGTGCCCTAACCCTAATTAGCATTTAATCACTCTCAGGTCACCGGAGACGAGCTCCGGTCGTCTTCTCCGGTGACCTCCTCACCTGAAAATGGCCAACTTCTTCTCTAGGTTATTTCTGGAGCTCTAAAGCTCCAGATCAACTCCCCTCATCCCCCTGAACCTGAATCCACTCTCAAAACTCATTTCTTTTCACTCAACCCCATGATTCGAAGAAGAACATAAATATGGAAAAAATTTCAGACAAGCAATACAGTCTCATTTCTCAACCATTTTCAATAATTCCAAGTTCAGTGTGATCAGTGAAGCATGCTTAATCATTTTGTAACATAAAATAAAGGTTCTGGAAAAATTAATTCGAATGGCTACCTGAGATGGAGCTTTCACCCTTTGAGCTTTCTGGCTGCTTCCTTGGTGCAAAAAGCTTCTAATGACCTTCCTGAGGAGTTTGCAATGCTTGGACAACTTTGTATGTGGCTGGTTTGGGAGTTTGCACTCCAACTGGTCAGAAATCGTATCTGGCTTGTGGTGTGTTCTTGGCTGTTGTGATGGGTGGTTTTGGGTCAGTGAATGATTCAGAAATGAATGGTGGTGTTTGTTTGAAGATTGAGTGATTGAGTTGGGAGATTCGAAAGCTTTTGCAAGAGGGAGAGTTTTTTGTAACTTGTAGATTCTTAGGGCTCAGCTTGTGTTCTTGTGTGTTATCACCAGCATTTGGTCCACATATCAACTTGTGATAGGTCTGTGGAGTGGTTGTGCCCTATTGTGATTGGTATGGCCTTCTTGCAAAAAAGTCACCAACTTGTGTACTTGAGGTATGGGCAAGTGGCAGGCTAGGATAGGAGCATGGTTGAGTTCAGCAAGGATCAAGGAATGCCTTTGGATCAGATTTTATGGACTGAGGCAAGTGGGTGAGAAGTTTTGATCCCTTTTGCAAATTGTCACAACTTTGGCCCCTTTTGTGATTCTTGAAGTTTAAGGCATAGAACTTAAGAAATTCTTGGGCAAATCTGAAGTTTAAGTCATGTGTGATGTTTGTGTATAGATTAGAGATCATTTTGAAGTCACAAATTGCCTTGGTACAAGAATTTGCAAGTTTTCCATTTGGTGCATAACTTGAAATTTAGTGATTTTTGCCAACTTTGACAATCCATAACTTTTGATCCAAAATGAATTAGGTCATGTTCTTGTACTTTTTGAAAAGGGAAGGAACTATTCTACAACTTTCATGACCAAAGTTTTTTCATTTGAAGCTTTCTTGAATCAAAAAGTAAGGGTTGAAAAAGTTGCTTAAAATGGCATTTTCATTAAAAGTCAAACTTGCCCAAAAAGTCAACTTTGCAAAAGACTTGAAATTCTTCAATTTTGTGAACTTCCAACCTCTTCCATGATCAAATAAAGATCATATACAATCAAAATGATGAAGAACACCCTTTGGTTGGGTCATTGGGGGCCTCAGATGCCCTGATTTTGCACTGACTTGCTTGAAAAGTCAACTCTTGATCAGATGACTTCCCCATGGAATTTCTTCATGAAAATTGATATGCATACTCCCTATACCATATAGAGACCAATAGAAACAAAAATGACCAAAAAATTTGGAGTTATGGCCTCTGAAACCAAAACCCTAATTTTAAGTCATCTGTGCAGTCAAGCCTGGCTCTGCTTCCATACCATTCTCAGTTCTTGTGATTTTTTGACATTCTTGACTTTGAGAGGATATAATATGATATTGGAACATACATGGACCCCTTTTAAGTGATTGATGGCCTTTGGAGTGGCTCAAAAAGCTCTTGGATTGCTCAGATCACAAACCCTAGATGCAGATAACTTAGAATCTATGCAGTGGATCAAAAATGGGATTGTGTTTATGCATATGGAATGATCACAAGCCATGATGTGAATGGGTGAGGGCAAATTTGAGGTGTTTACAAAACACGGTTCAGACATGGGTTTCTTCTTGAGAACTCTGTGCTACGGATTTCCTGTAGTACTAGGGCTATCTGGGAAGCCTACTAAGTCTGGATGACCTTTTTATGACCTTCAGCATCTTAGGTGAGTTAGAGGAGGATCTTTTATGGTTATTGTAAACATTGTACCTCCGGGTTAGAAGTGTTTACACTTCTCATAACTGATCCAAGTCTGAGGATCCTTGTTCTAGAACAATACATATGAGGGGGTTGGGATGTTTACAGGTTTGCAGGAACCCTTGGCCTCATCATACCCTGTTACCAGTTTTGTTTTAAGAATGCATCATTTTGGACTATTATTGTGAAACCCTAGACTTGTGACTCTTTATTTGAGCCCCCCACATGGTTACTGGTTTTCTAAGCCTCCATCCGGACTTATGAACACACATGGACCCTATCAAGGCAGATAATAGATCCAGCAGTTGATCACAAACCCTTGCATATCATTCTGCATACATCATTTTGCATCATTTAACATTTGTTTATTTGTTTTATAGGGTATCCACATCTTATCTTTGGTTTGGTTTTGGCCTGTTATACTGCTCAGATTCCTTCAGCTATCTGCATCAGCCTCTTCATCAGTTATCTTCATCAGGGATTCTTCTTCAGTACTTTCTCCAGTTATCTTCATCAGTTGCCTTCATTAGTGCTTCTCCTCAGTCTTCTTCACCAGCATCCATTGTCATCATGGACACATCCAAGAAGAGCAACATCACCTATCATTTCTTTGAGCCCACTCTGACAGGCATCAGGCAGATTCAGACTCTCATCACTCCTGATAATGTCCCTTTATTTAGGGAACATTATGGTGGCATTATGGACATGATCATGGACCTGGATGCATCCTAGAGGAGCATGATCCACACATGTCTCCAGTTCTATGACCCTCCTCTCAGATGTTTCACTTTCCTAGATTTTCAGTTGGGACCATTGATGGAAGAGTTCTCTATGTTGTTAGGTGTCCCTATCAGGAGAGGGATTCCCTTCAACCCTTAGATGGTTGCTCCTAAGAATGAAGATGTAGCTAAGGCTTTGCACTTGGAGTCCACCCTCATTGACCAGAACATGACCACTAAGGTTGGAATCCCAGGCCTTCATTTGGATTTCTTGGTTACTCAGGCCACCCTTCATGCTACAGCAGGGAAGTGGGACACTATTTGTGCTCTTCTGGCGCTCAACATATATGGGATCATCTTGTTTGCAGACGAGCCTAAGTTTGTAAGCAAGAGTGATATCCACCTGTTCCTATTGAGGAATCCAGTCCCTACCTTGTTGGGAGACTTTTATTACTCAGAGCATCAAAGGAATGAAAAGCAGAGGGGAAGATTAGTCAGATGTTGTGCACCTCTCTTCTACTATTGGCTATTAAGGCACTTGCCGAAGTCAGTCACTTTCTTGAATCCTCATCATCCAAGGAACTGGGCTAAGAGAATGATTGCCCTTACATCAGAAGATATCAGATGGTGCACTCAGAGCACTAAGGGCAAAGATATCATCACCAGCTGTGGGCAGTATCCCAATGTACCCCTGATTAGAGTGAATGGTTGCATCAACTACAATCATTTGCTTTTCAAAAGGAAATTAAGGTATGCCTTGGTACATCCATCGAGAGAGCAAGATTTGACAGAAACCCTCTATTGTGACATCCAGCACAACCTTGCCATTGTCAGACAGGCATCCTGGGCTTGGGACAATATTCAGACTAAGGGGACAGTTATTCTTGGAAAGTGCAACAACATAGCTTCATCTCAGTATCTTGATTGGTCTCGTACCAGGGGACAGATTACTTGCATGCCATTCATCTTAGAGGATGTGCCTGGACCATCAGCAGTGGAGCCTGCAGCTACTGTCAGTTTAGAGGAGTTTGAGAAATTGAAGGAAAGGAATACTCGGCTCTCTAAAGCCTTGAAGAAGAACCTCTGGGATAGGAATGATTGTCGTCTAGACAATGGAAGGTTAGAGAAGCTCCGGATTGAGCACTTGACCAAGATTGAGAAGACAGATGACTACATCAGAAGGGCTAGAGCAGGGGAGTTAGTGTTGAAGAATTCTTGCAAGGAAGCTAAGACTCAGAAATCCAGAGCTAAGCATTACCTGGAGGAGAGTCAGGCTAGGTGGATCAGGATCACTGAGGCTCATGCACAGGAAGACCAGAGGACCCAAGCTAGGATAGAGCAGCTGGAAGCCAATGAGAAGAAGAATCAGGAGGCCTTGTTGGCAGCACAGAAGGAGATCTCTGAGTTGAAGCTCTGGGCGGGGTTGAAGAGATCAAAGGACCAGAATAAGCATAAGAAGTTGACCAGTGACATTGCCACCAGAAACCTTCTTATCAGGACTATCACAGAGCACCCAGTTGGTCCAGTGACTGAGGCTCTCCTGAAAGAAGTCAGAGAGGATAATTTTGGATTAGATATTTGACTCTTTTGTTTGTACTTCATTTTGATTGTATTTTTGTTGTTGTATTTTGACCCACCATGGGAACTTTGTTGTAATCAAACTATGTATCTTCACATTTTTGTAATATATGGTTTGTATTATTTCATGGGCTTTATCTCTCTGCAACATCATCATTTCCTCGAGGCCTGGAAGGTCAAAACCGAATAACCAAATCGGATACCCTTGGAAGACAAATAGACATTCTGCATTGCATACTAACCTCTTTTCTTTGTTTTGTAGGTTTTTGCTTTTGTTGTTGTTCTCTCACTTTGTTGTGATTTCAGGAAACATTGCTCGTAGAAGAGTGTTCCCCGTCAATAGAGTGCACCGGTATCCGACAAGAAACAACCTTCCGGGCTTACAAATGGATCAAGTTCAATAAGATTTGACAGATGTGAGAACCCAAATGGCCAATGAGAGGACTGAGATGAGGGCCCAAATGAATCAATTTATGGCAGTGATGACTGGCTTGGCTCAGAGCCAGGAGAGACTGAGAGAGTTAGTCGAGCGGCAAACTCCCAAGGAAAACCACCCAGGTACAGGGGGTACCAGCAACAACGATCACGTACAGCCTCGTACTGATCCCCCAGAGTTTGGACCTCATCTGAACCCAAAAATCAATGCTATAAGAAACACCCAGGGCAACACTAGAGGAAGGGCCTTACAAGAGGACCCTCAGGAAGAGCAATTTATTGTGGTTAGGGCATGAGACGAAGTCTACGATCGTCGGTTGGATGAAATAGCATAAAAGCTAAGGTCTTTGGAGTCTCAAAACTCTCTGGGTTTTGATGTCATGGATATGGGATTAGTGGAGGGGGTTAGAATTCCTCACAAGTTTAAACCTCCCTGTTTTGAAAGATACAATGGCATATCCTGCCCACGTACCCATCTCCAATCTTTCCTGGGGAGATTGAAAGCCTACACCATGGAATAAAAATTGTGGATGTTCTATTTCGAGGATAGCCTGACAGGGGCATCCCGGGAGTGGTACTCTCATTTGACCAGGGCCACAGTAAGGAATTGGAAAGACTTGGCCAAAGCTTTCATTCGTCAATATCAATATAATCTGGACATGGCTCCAAACAGAACCCTTTTGATGGGAATGTCACAGTCTTCCCGGGAAAGCTTTAGAGAGTACGCCTAAAGATGGAGGCAACTAGTTGCTGCTGTTTAACCCCCAATGTCAGAAAGGGAAATGGCAGATATGTTCATGAACACCCTCCAGGGGACTTATATTGATAGATTGGTTGCATTCTCTTCCACCAGCTTTGCAGACATGGTTATAGCTGGGGAAAGAATTGAGATCTTACTGAAAATGGGAAAAATTTCTGACAACGGCGCCAGTTCAAGCTGTGTAAGGAAGCCATTTGAAGGGCCCCGCAGATCCGGTGAAACAAATTTTGTACATATGGGAAGAGGAAGACCCCAATATCTGCCAAGATCAGTTGCCGCCATCACTATCCCTACTCCACTTCCTCAGTGTACTCAACAACCACAACACTTTCCTCAACAACCACAGTTTCCTCAACAAAGATCCTACAACAACCAACAACAACGCCCTTTCCAGCAACGGCCATCTCAGATCAACAGGGTGATTGACCCTATACCAATGCCATACGCCACATTGTTGCCACAACTCCTAAAGCTTAATCTTGTCGAGTTAAGGACATTGGCTCCACCAGATCCTCAGAACCTTCTGAGAAATTACGACGTCAATGCCAGGTGTGCTTTTCATTCTAATGCACCTGGTCATGCTACAGAAAAGTGTAGGGCTTTGCACATGAAGGTCCAGGATTTGGTAGATTCAAAAGCCCTAAATTTTGCACCACCTACTAATGTCATGAAGAATCCTATGCCCAGCCATGGTGGGCCAAGAATAAATGCAATAGAGGAGGGCTCACCCATGAATTTAATTGAAGATACTGCGAGTATTCAAACACCTCTGGCAGAGGTTAAAGCTCAGCTTTTAAAATGCCAGGTGTTTCCAGGTTGTGAGGCCTGTTGTGAATCTTGCAAGGTTTCTGTGAATGGGTGTGCAAGCTTGAGGAATAGCATCAATGGCTTGATCAAAGAGGGTTTCCTACAAATAACAACAACAGTTTCTACAACACCAGCAACTCCATTTTCAACATCAAGTGTTTCTCCTACAACTGCAAAGACAATTGTTCCTACAAACTCGTCTACAAAATCAGCAACCACTTATTACATCACTTCAACAAACAACAGTTCATTTGCATCCACTTCTACAACTACAGCAACCACCAACAATGACATCTCTACAGTCACCATCTATTATGACCCTACGGTCCCTGTTTCCAACAATTATCAACATCAATCTCAGCAATAGTCTCAGCAACGACCAAGCTTCAATCAATCACCATCACCATCAACCAGAAGTCCTATCACCATCTTTTATGATCCACAGACAATAACGGTTCCCACCTCTGCTGCAGTTAGTCCAGTCACCATCACGGTGCCAGAGCCTATTCCATATGATAAAGACAATGTTGTACCATGGCACTATGGTGCAGACCTTTACTGCAACGGAGAAAGAGTCCTTCTTGATTCTTCGGTTCACACACCCCAAGTGAATAATGTCGGGGAGGCGGAGGCTTCACCCGAAGCAGACGCCTCTTCACGTCACAAGCTCCAAAGACCAATACTGAGGCAGAGGTTGCTGCCAAAGCTAAAGGTAAAAGTGTAGCACCTGAAGAACCTGTACCAAAAGAAGCCCATAAATCATCCTTTGATCAGGATGTGGATGAATTTATGAGGATAATTAAGAGAAGTGACTACAAGGTTGTGGATCAGCTCCACCAGACCCCTTCCAAGATCTCCATCTTATCCTTCCTGTTGTGTTCTGAAGCTCATCGGGATGCATTACTTAAAGTCTTGCACGCTGCCTACGTGCCGGAGGAGATCACAGTGAATCAGCTTGAGACAGTGGTGTATGTTGCACCCCAAAATTTGCCCTCACAATACAAGACTTTGTGTGCTAAGAAGGTTCACAAGGTTCACAAGATTCACAATTCTTTCAAGACCTTTCATGAGGTTCATGAAGTCTACAAGTCACTTCATGAAGGCTCACAAGGTTCACAAGTTTCCCAATGCTTTCAATACCTTCCATGAGGCTCATGAAGTCTACAAGTCACTTCATGAAGGTTCACAAGATTCACAAGATCCACAATGCTCACCAGACTTTTTATGAGGTTCAAAAGTCTACAAGTCACTTTATGAAGTTCACAAGGTTCACAAGGTTCAATACCTTCCATGAGGTTCATAAGACATTTTATGATGGTTCACAAGGTTCACAAAGTTCACAACTGGTCAGAAGAGTTGACAATTCCCTCATACAATGCACCTCCTAAGCAGTGCATCCAAAACTAGGGTTTTGACTTTAATCAGGCTAAATGGACTTCCAAGACTTCAAGTGAGCTTCATAACATCTTATATGTGTGTAAGAATCCCCATGACAAGTTTCAAGACTTTTCTCAGAAGTTTGCTCAGTCAGATGATCAGATAAGTCAAAATCAGTCAAAGAAGTTAAAAAGTCAAACTGAGGTCAACTGTGGTCAAACCAAAGTCAAACTTCATGATTTTTTGCTAACATCAAGTATATGAAGTAAAATTCATCATTTGATCAAGGGTTGATCATGATTCATCAAGGAGATTTCAGATCATCAAGAATCAGGAGTTTCTAAATTAGGGTTTCCTCAGTAAAAGTCAACTGAACTTTGACCAGCCATAACTTTCACATGCTTCATCACCAAGTCTCCACTCAAAGCTCATTTTGAAGGAAATTTAATTCTCTACAACTTTGTGTCTCACAAGCCAAGCCCAAAAATGCTTCATTTGGAAGGTATGAGCTAAGACATTATAGGTCCTTTTGAAAGTCAACAAAAAGTCAACAACTTCAAAAGGGCATAACTTGAGATTGGTAAATGATATGGACATGAAACCAGTGGGGTTGTTTATAGGACTCTTCAAGCTTTCCAAAATGTCCAAGAACACCCTCATACCATTAAAGTTGAAGGATATGTGCCCTTGCAAAGTTGGGAAATTTTAGGGAAGTTTATGAAGCAAATGGAGGTTTAAAACCAAATTTTGTCAAGTGGGCTGAACTTTTAATGACCCAAAGCAATCCATGACATCATGCACGAAAATTCTATGATATTTTCATAATTTTTATTTTATTTAATTAATTTATTATGATTTTTTATACTTAAAATCATTTTAAATTTAAATAAAATATTAAATATGAAGATTAAATTTTATTCTTGGTTCTAGAAAGTCATGAATTCAGCATGGAACAAATTGATACAAGAATAACATTGATTGGCTTGAAATAGAAAGTGTTGATGCAAAAATATTGAAATTTCAAAGCTTATCATTGTGAATCTTTTTGAATCAAATCTTATACACAACCATTCAATTTTTTAACCTAAATACATTCTCCTATAAGTACTTAGTGCAACCCTAACATGAATTCACGGATTCCACAGCCTCAAGAGTAAGTGCACAAATTCAAAAATCCTCTCAAAACTCACATTCGGATTCATTGATACAAGGTGTTTGAAGGTAAAATAAGAACATAGCAATGTTCCTTGGACCTTCTTGAAGCAGAACCAATACTCATATGCATCAAAACCATGCCATAATGCATAACCCGAAGCTTGGTTGTTCTTGAAAATATTTTTTTCGATTTCCATTATTTAACCACTATTAATTGATTTTGTTGTGTGATTCGTGTTAGTTAGGACCTAGGGATGCTTTCTGGACCAATTGATTGAAGCTTCACTGCCTAGAATGGATTCGGCCATTGTTAGGGTTAGAACTCCAAAATTGGGGATTCATGGAATACCTAATATAAATGGATAATGAATTCATATTTGGACTGTAATTGTGTTATAGATCATGTTTGCAGGTTCAATTTGATGAAATATTACCCGTATGATGCTGTAAATGATTCGCAGGTTAAAAGTGCAGAAAAATTCGTAGGAATTTTCCCAAGAAAATTCGCAGGAAATCCTACGAATTTGAGGTTGAAGATGAAGACGTTCTGGCGCGAATTTCATATTTGAAATTCTGATTTAAAATATTATGTATTCATCTTGGTTGTTTATCACACAGGAGCATGTGTCCCAGTGGAAAGTGGCGTTTGTGTGTAACTAAAAGACCTGTGTTCGAATCCTGGCTGTGTACATATTTTTTCTTATTTTTCAGGTTAAAAAGGAGGCTTAATATATTATGTTTTCTTGCCAACACAATATCAGAATTGCTCACCTAGCTGGAATGGTCATGCGTGCGTTTGTGTGTTCAAGAGGTCCTGGGTTCGATTCCTCCCCCAGGCCTTTTATTTTCTTTTATTTTTCTGGACTTTTTGTGACAAAGGAACAAAACCAATTTCACTCTCCCTTCTATTTCCTATGCGCATGGTAGCCTGGTGGTTGTTGTTGTTGCTGGCAGGCAGGATGTCATGGGTTCAACCCCAGCCATGTAAGTTTTCATTTTTTTTCCTCTTATTTTGTTTGTTTCAAATATTTTATTATAGTTTTGTATATATGTTATATATTTAAATAATTCTAAAATAAAATATATGTATATACTATGTATTCTTTTCAAAATTCTAAAATTTATTTTCTAAATTCAAAAATTAGTTTTTATTATTATATATTATAAAATGTATATATGCATTATTTAGTTAAATAAATTATAATTATAAAATAAACCCTAAAATATTTTTTCTAAGTAAACCTAATATTTTACAAACCCTAGTTTATCTTTTCTAAACAATTATTAAAAACTTAATTTTTTATTTTTGTAAATATAATTATAATCAAATTTTTTTTATATATGTAATTGTTTCTATACTTTGCCCATAATCTAAATTTTATAATTTTTAAATATATGTGCTTAAAAAAATATAATTAAATTTATGCTAATATTGTAATTATAATTTTTTTTATATGTTTATAATTAATTTAACTTTTATAAGTTGCATATAATTCTAAATTTTATAATTAAATTGTTCATATTTCCTTAATAATCTCTAATTCTTATTTATTATTTTATTTTGTTTATTATTATTATTAATTATGTTTATTACCAATCCATTTATTATGCTTATTATTATTTCACTAACCTTATTTATTTTTAATTTTATTACTAACCCCTATTATAATTATTCTTGCTTATTTATTTATTATTTATAATTGCCTATTTATTTATTTTATTTTGCTATTTATTTTTAATTGCTTAATTATTATGTAATTGCTCCTTGGTGTAAATTGTTTGTAATATTTAAATTATTTAATTTTTTATGCCATGGTTAGTAAAATAGGGATTGTAAACATGTATGCTATTTAAAATTTAATTTAGATCATTTAAATTATAAGATAAATATTAAATTGAACACTCACACACGTAAGTCGATTTTTAATCGCCATCTCACTTTCTAGGGTTACCTCTCAATGTTGCCTATATCATAAGGTCAAGTGGGGTGTATAAAGCAAAGTCCCTTAAAAAGAAAAGTCATCTAGTCCCTTAAATAATCAAAGATCAAGTCCCTTAATGGTTGCCTTTCAATATGATCTTGTCCCTTTCGAATAATGATGACAGTCCCTCCAAGATTGCTTAATACACCCCACAATTGCCTATATAAACAGATGACCCTTCACTTGTCCCACACATCCAAGGTAATGACTACCTATTCCTTAATAATAGGGATAGTCTTACCATTTAAAGGATAAAGAACAGAAAGACTTAAAACTTTAGGGTAGGTTCCTCATAGTTGCTTGCTCACTTCATTTAAAAACTTTTCAAACACTTCACAAGTTTCAAACAATTTTCAAACACAAGTTTTTTTACGCATCCGTACATGGATCATTATTAAACTCTTATGAAAATTTCTATTCACACACTTCACCTTTTCAAAAACAATTTAAAGTGAGCTAAGTAACTAAGAGCCCATGGATAACCATGGATGTAAAGGGTGCTAACACCTTCCCTTTACATAACCTACCCCCCGGACCCAAAAATCTTTTAAAAGGTCTTTCCTGTTCTTTTATGCCTTTCCTTTGGATAAAATAAAAGTCGGTGGCGACTCTTGCTAACCGCAACATAACTAAAGTCAGTTCTCCCACCGTGTTACAGAACTGGCGACTCTGCTGGGGATAGTAAATTAAAGAGGGGTACCCTTAGGAATTAGATCACTTAAATTGTTTGCCTTGTTTGCTTTACTTTACTTGTTGGGTGCTCTTATGTGTGAAAGGTCCTAACCCGGATCTAGTGTACCTTAGGTAAATGGCAATAGACCAAGGAAACTGTACGACGTATATCGATACGGTTGATCTGGTGGCCATAGTTAGTGTGACTTCTTGGTTGGTGCTTATATTCCTTAAGTCAAGTTGAGGATAATATGAGGCTGCCATATGTTGTCAATGCATTAACTAACTTTTAGAACCCTAGTTAACTCATCTTGGCCTTTAGAAAATAGTGAGGTAACCGGCTTTGGTGCAGACTGAAGTTGGTTGACACTCGATACTACACTCATTGAGATCTTAAACTTGGAGGGTTTTGGTTGGCAAGTAAGTTGCCTTCTGAACAACCACCCTTGTGAAGGATCAATGATATTGAGATCCCTTAGAACCTGGTTACTTTTGTAGGACAGGATGAACCAACTAACTTCAGGGGAGGGTACTTACCTTTGAACCTCATGCAAGCCTTTAAACCTAGGGCTATGGTGTGACTTGTTTGTGTGTGCCACATGTTTGTGATTGAGCATAACATCATGACATCATCATGCATCATAAGCATATCATTTTCCCTAACCATTTCAAGGACCAAGGGATTTATCTTTGTTCTTTGTTGCAGGTCATGGCTTCAGCTCGTAGAAACACCATCAGGATCAACTTTGTGGGCATACCTGCTAAACTTAAAGAGTTGGTTTCTCAAGTGTCTGATCACTCCCAGTTCATCAAGAGACATGGTCACCTATTGGATTTAGTCACCTCAGGGTTCAATGAAGACATGATGAGTGTTCTGTTTCAGTTCTTTGATCCTAAGCACCATTGCTTCACATTCCCCGACTACCAGCTGGTTCCAACCATGGAAGAGTTTTCTAAACTTCTGGGTATACCTGTTCTTGATCAAAGACCCTTCACAGGCTTGGAGAAAGAACCTAAACCAGAAGTTATTGCTGCAGCTCTACATCTGAAGAAGTCTGATATTGTTCTAGAAACGAGAAGTGGAGTCAAGGGTGTTCTAGCTAAGGTGTTGATAGAGAAGGCTCAAATGTTCTTGAAGGCCATGAGTCATGATGCTTTTTAGGAGATCTTAGCCTTGCTGATATATGGCTTAGTATTGTTCCCCAATCCAGATCAGTTCATAGATGTTCATGCCATCAACATTTTTCTGAGTCACAATCCAGTGCCTACATTGCTTGGAGACATACTACATTCTCTTCACACCCGTACTACAAGAGCAAGAGGAACTTTAATGTGCTGCATACCTTTGCTTTCTAGGTGGTTTATTTCTCACCTTCCTCGCTCAGTAATGAAGAATGAGCAAGGGTTCAGATGGTCCAAGAGGATCATGTCACTTTCTCACTCAGATATCCATTGGTGCTCCAGATCTATAGAGAATGTCACCATCATTGACCGTTGTGGGGAGTTTCCTAATGTGCCACTTCTAGGCATAAGAGGAGGCATCACCTACAACCCCTCTCTAGCTTTACGACAGTTTGGTTACGCTCGGAGTGATGGTCCACATGACATGTTGATTCAGGGCATTGTGTTTGATTACGACAACGATCTTCAAGGTTACCGTCAGAGATTCATACGAGCCTGGGGAAAAGTAAACAGGGTTGACAGCAAGACACTGGAACCTAAGTACACTATCCTTATGGAAGCTTATCTCAGATGGGTACGATCTCGTGTTCAGACTCTCATGATGCCATATCCTGCTATCCTGCCAGTTACCATGGAACCTGTTGCTGAAGGAGATACTGCTTATACCATCCTTCACCCAGACATGCCTACTGACATGGAAGACTTACAGAGATCTTGGATCCAGTTGAAGGAGCAAAGGGATACTTTCGAGGCTCATTACAAAGCAAGCCAAGAAAGAATCCTAGAACTAACAAAGCAACTTCACGAGGAACGGAATCTCAACTCATACCTCAACACAAAGAGGAAACGTCCATGGGAGACTTAAAACCCCATCTCTTGTATTTATTGCATTTCACTTTGTAAGCCCAAGAGGCAAAACAAGTTTATTACTAATAAAAGTTTACCTTCTTGTTTGTTTAAGCAAATTTAAATCCTGCGGTCCTTGAAAACATTGCATACGCATTAAAACATCATATCATTGCATCACAGGTTTATTTGTGCACAGGTTTCTCATCTTCTCGCTGTTTATTTCAGCAATGGCTCTTGAACAAACAGTTAAGTATTTCCAGGCACAGAATGCACAGTTCCAAGAGCTGATCCTGAACCTATCTAAGGGGCAGGATGAATTGAAGACACTGCTGGCCAAGAAGACTAAGAAGACTAGAAGGACAGGTGGCCTACTCAACATGGGAAGAAGGTTCAAAGGTCCTGTCAAGACCAAAGAACAGGTTGAAGACTATGAATCTGAGGAATCTGAAAAAGAGGGAGGTAGTCTCCACAACACTATGGGGGACTCTGATTCTGAGGCCAATTATTACCATGATCCTAATGAGGACAAATTCAAGATGCTGGTGGATAGAATGGACGCCATGGAATTGCAGAAATCATCTGGGATGGATTTTGAGGATCTAAGTTTGATATCTGGGGTTGTCATACCCATTGGTTTCAAGGTTCCTACCTTTGTTGTTTATGATGGGGTCTCCTGTCCCAAGCTGCATTTGAGGTCTTATGTCAGAAGAATTCAACCTCACACTGCTGACAAGAAGTTGTGGATCCACTTTTTCCAAGAGAGCTTATCTGGAGCTCAGTTGGAGTGGTATTATCAATTGGAGAGTGTCAACATCAGAGACTGGAATGATCTTGCTGAAGCTTTCTATAAGCAGTATCAATACAATGCTGACTTAGCTCCCACTCGCATGCAGCTGCAAAGCATGTCCATGGGTGCCAAAGAAAGTTTTAAGGAGTATGCTCAGAAATGGAGAGACTTAGCTGGAAGAGTTCAACCCCCTTTGACTGACAGGGAATTGGTTGATATGTTCATGTGTACGCTGAATGGTCCGTTTTACAGTCATCTCATTGGAAGCTCATCATCTGGCTTCACTGAGTTGATTATGACAGGAGAGCGAGTGGAAAATGTTATAAAGAATGGCAAGATCCAGGTGGGTACTTCTTCATCAGGTGTTGCAAAGAAGCCTCCCACTGGGAAGAAAGAATCCAATGCTGTTTATGGTCAGCCTGATCGTAACAGAAGGCATCAGTCTGTTAGTGCAGTTCATATTTCAAATCCAACTCTTGCAACAACAGAGCAGCCACAGGGCAACCAACCGAGGGCTAGAAGGCAGTTCACAAAGATCAACATGTCAATGGCTCAGGCATTGCAACACTTGTTGAAGGCTGAACTTATTACTTTGAAAGAGGCTCCTCAGAATCCTAACGTTACCTCTCCCAGGTACAATCCCAATGCACGATGTGCATATCATTCAAACTGTCAGGGTTACGATACTAATAACTGTTGGGTATTGAAGAACAAAATTCAAGATATGATTGAGGCTGGAGAGATTGAGTTTGACCCTCCGGGTACTCCAAATGTGATTACTGCTCCAATGCCGAATCACGAGAAGACTGTCAATGCCATTGATGAAGATTTACATGTCTATTCAGTTGCAGAGTTGACCACACCATTGTCTGTTATCAAGAAAAAGTTAGTACAGGCTGGGCTCTTTCCAAGTTGTCGTGAAGATTGTTTGTATTGTACCTATAAGCCGGATAGTTGTTGGAGATTGAGAGATGGAATTCAGCGTCTCATGGATAAGTATACTATAGTGTTTGAGAGGACTCCATCGTCTGTAGAAAGTATGGTGGATCATATTACTAGAGGTAAGAAGGTTGAAGAGGTTGATATGGTTGACAAAGTACCGGTAAGAATCACTTCAAAGAGACCTATTAAAATCACCCATCAAGGTCCAATCAAGATTACTGCTGAAGGCCCTGTGAAAGTTGTTGCTGAAGCCAGAGTGGCTCCTCTGATCATTACTACTCCTGGTCCTATTCCATATACATCTGATAAAGCTGTGCCTTGGCACTATGGGTCTGATGTTTAGATCCATGGTGTTAAGCAGGAGCCCTTAGTTGATATGCCTGTTGATGTTGACAATATTGCTGGATCTAGTAAGATCACACGTAGTGGAAGAGTCTTCTCACCTCCAGTTACTTCTAAGAATGCAGTTACTCCTGCTGCTACCTCTACCACTGATGCTCAGGGCAAGGGTCCTGTTATTGAGCCTATATCTGCTTATGTGCCAGCTGCTGATGATCTCTCTAAGCAGATGGAAGAAGTATTGAAAATCATTCGCAAGAGTGATTATGACATTGTTGATCAATTGGGGCATACTCCCTCAAAGATTTCTATGATGTCCTTGTTGTTATGTTCTGAAGCTCATGCCAAAGCATTGATCAAGTTTCTGAAGACTGCTCATGTGCCCAATGCCATTTCTGTTGACCAGTTTGAGAATTGTGTTGCTCACCTGACCTATGATAATGGGTTGGGATTTTCTGATGTTGATTTGACCCCTGCCAAGAGGGATCATAACAGGGCCTTGCATATTTCAATTGAATGCAGGGGCACTACCCTGTCCCATGTATTGATAGACAATGGTTCCTCTCTAAATGTGTTGCCCAAGGAAGTCCTGAATAAGCTAAGTCCTGAAGATGCTGTGCTGAAGCCCAGTAATATTGTGGTGAAGGCTTTTGATGGTTCTAGGAGAGTAGTGCATGGGGAAATTGATCTTCCAATCAAAGTTGGCTCCCAGGTTTTTACTGCTACATTTTATGTGATGGATATTCGTCCTTCGTACTCTTGTCTGCTTGGTCGTCCCTGGATCCATGGGGCAGGTGCTGTAACCTCTACATTACACCAAAAGTTGAGATATCCGGTGGAAGGAAAGGTTGTTACCGTCTATGGAGAAGAAGAATACTTTGTCAGCCATGTAAACACTTTCAAATATCTAGAAATGGAAGGTGAATACATTGAAACTCTGTGTCATACATTTGAAGTGGTTCCCTGGATTGTTAATGATTATGTAGCTCCTCCTGTTGCGAAGAAAGTTCCTGTGGTCACCAGAAAACCTCCAACAATGGCAATGGCCTCCCTCAATGATGCTAGAGCTGTGGTGGATGAAGGTGGTTGTACTATTTGGGGTCAGCTTCCTGACATCCCATACAAGTCTGACAAGTTTGGTTTGGGTTTCACTGCAGAGTCCCAGAAGGTTGTTCGTCGTGCTCGTGCTGTTCGTATCACCAATCAAGGGGTTATGAAGAACCAGATCAATGCTGTGGGAGACTACGATGAAGACTACAATTTGGATGCTTGGATTTTTCCTACTGTGGGTGCTGGACTCAATAATTGGAAAGCTGAAGATGTTATCCCTATCTCCTTTAGTCAGGAGTAAATACTATTACTGTGTTGTTGCTTTTAAGTTTGTAATTTCTTGAACAATTGAACTCTTAAGCCTTGTGCCTTACCCGGGGCACAAAGGTGTGCTTGTTACGGGCTGTCATTTCATTTGCATACTTCATTCAATAAAATCAGTGGACGTTTCGTTTTAGTAAATATTGTGTTCCTTGTCTTTCTTTTCTTTTATTTTTGCTTTATCAGCTATGTGTTCTTACACATACCCACATCACTAAAATGCAGATCCTCATCCACTCTGGATCCTGTTGATAACAGTTCTACTATTGCCATTTATAATTTCGAGAATCCGATCTATCAAACTGAAGACGGAAATGAGGACGATTGTGAAGTACCTGTAGAGCTTGCTAGGTTGTTACAACAAGAAGAGAAAGCCATACAGCCACATGAAGAGCCAGTCGAAGTTGTGAATCTGGGAACTGAAGAAAACAGGAAAGAAGTCAAGATAGGGGCTGATTTAGAGGATAGTGTCAAAAGCAGGTTGATTCAGATGTTACGTGACTATATGGAGATCTTTGCTTGGTCTTATGAAGATATGCCAGGATTGGATACAGACATTGTGGTTCACCGTTTACCAGTAAAAGAAGATTGTCGTCCGAAGAAGCAGAAGGTTCGTCGTATGCGTCCTGAAATGTCAGAGAAGATCAAGGCAGAGGTAATGAAATAGTTCAATGCAGGGTTCTTAGCAGTGACTTCTTATCCTCAGTGGGTTGCAAATGTGGTACCAGTTCCTAAGAAAGATGGTAAGGTACGTATGTGTGTAGACTACAGAGATTTGAACAAGGCTAGCCCCAAAGATGATTTTCCACTTCCTCATATTGATGTTCTGGTAGACAACACTGCTCAGCATAAGGTATTCTCTTTTATGGATGGTTTCTCTGGTTACAATCAAATCAAGATGGCACCTGAAGATATGGAGAAGACAACATTTGTTACACAGTGGGGCACCTTTTGCTATAAGGTGATGCCATTTGGTTTGAAGAATGCAGGGGCAACATATCAGCGTGCTATGGTGGCTTTATTTCATGATATGATTCATCATGAGATAGAGGTATATGTAGATGATATGATAGCCAGGTCCCAGAATGAAGAGCAACATCTTGATCATTTGCATAAATTGTTTGAGAGGTTAAAGAAATACAAGTTGAGATTGAACCCAAACAAGTGTACTTTTGGAGTTAGATCTGGAAAGCTCCTGGGTTTCATTGTCAGTGGAAAAGGTATTGAAGTAGATCCTGCAAAAGTGAAAGCTATACGAGAGATGCCAGCTCCCCGTACTGAGAAGGAAGTTAGAGGTTTCTTGGGACGATTGAATTACATTGCAAGATTTATTTCCCAGTTAACTGCCATCTGTGAGCCAATCTTTAAGTTGCTGAAGAAAGACCAGGTGATGGAATGGAATGATGAGTGCCAGATTGCCTTTGATGAAATCAAGAGATATCTGCTAGAACCACCAATTTTGATGCCACCAGTTGATGGAAGACCCTTAATTATGTACTTAACAGTGTTAGACAACTCAATGGGGTGTGTGTTGGGGCAACATGACGAGTCTGGTCGAAAAGAGCAGGCAATATACTACCTTAGCAAAAAGTTTACCGACTGTGAAACAAGATACTCACTGCTCGAGAAAACTTGCTGCGCTTTGGCATGGGCGGCTCGCCGACTAAGACAGTATATGTTGACCCATACTACCTTATTGATTTCAAAGATGGATCCAATCAAGTACATATTTGAGAAACCTGCTCTTTCCGGAAGAATTGCAAGATGGCAAATGATCTTGACAGAATATGATATACAGTATACTACTCAGAAGGCCATCAAAGGAAGTGTTGTGGCTGATCATTTGGCTCATCAAGCAGTGGATAATTATCAGTCAATGAGTTTTGAGTTTCCTGATGAAGACATTATGATTATTACCAAAGAACCTGGACAATATGACGGACCTGAACAAGGATCCCGATGGACTATGGTTTTTGATGGTGCCTCTAATGCACTTGGTAATGGTGTTGGTGTTGTAATTAGTTCCCCTGAAGGTTGTCATACCCCGATTACTGCCAGACTCTGTTTCTATTGTACCAACAACATGGCTAAGTATGAGGCATGTATCCTGGGTATTAAAGCTGCTATTGATATGAAGATTCAGTTCCTTGATGTGTACGGAGATTCAGCCCTGGTAGTTAGTCAGATTAAAGGAGATTGGGATACCAAGCATGATAACCTCATTCCTTATAGAGAGCATGTGTTGTCTTTGATCCCACATTTCAAAGAGATTACCTTTGGACATATTCCACGAAGAGAGAATCAGTTGGCAGATGCATTAGCCACCATGGCATCCATGTTTGAGATCAGTTGGGATGATGAAGCTCCCAAAATTACTATTGATAGATTTGAGAAGCCTGCATACTGCAATGAGATTGACACAAAAGGGGCAGAGGAGAAGCCTTGGTTCTATGAAGTGAAAAGATATCTTGAAGCTCAGGAGTTCCCTGAGGAGGCATCTGTCAAAGATAGGAAGTTCCTGAGAAGGTTTTCTGCTAAGTTCTTTTTGAGTAATGGGATTTTGTACAAGCGCAATCATGATTCAACTATGCTTCGTTGTGTGGATAAGAAGGAAGCAACTGAGATTATGGAAGATATGCATGATGGGATCTTTGGCACTCATTCTAGTGGTCATACCATGGCAAAGAAGATATTGAGAGCAGGTTACTATTGGTCTACCATGGAAGCTGATTGCTATCAACACTCTAGAACATGTCACAAGTGTCAAATTTATGCTGATAAAGTCCATGTACCTCCATCACCATTGAATGTGTTGACTGCTCCTTGGCCCTTTGCCATGTGGGGCATTGATATGATTGGTGAGATCAAGCCTACTGCTTCTAATGGGCATCGTTTCATCCTGGTTGCTATTGATTACTTCACGAAGTGGGTAGAGGCAGCTTCATTTGCATCTGTTACCAAGAATGTTGTGGCTCGATTCATTAAGAATAATCTCATATGTAGGTATGGCATCCCTGAAAGGATTATCACTGACAATGGCTCTAATCTGAACAACACTATGATTACTGATCTCTGCACGCAGTTCAAGATTAAGCATCACAACTCTTCTCCGTATCGTCCGAAGATGAATGGGGCAGTTGAAGCTGCTAATAAGAACATTAAGAAGATTGTACAGAAGATGACTGTTACCTACAAGGATTGGCACGAGATGTTACCATTTGCTCTTCATGGTTATCGTACCACAATACGTACTTCAACAGGGGCAACCCCATTCTCCTTAGTCTATGGTATGGAAGCAGTTCTGCCCATTGAAGTTCAGATTCCCTCCCTAAGAATTATGAAGGATGGCAATATACTACCAGTGCCTAAGAAGGATGGAAAAGTACGTATGTGTGTAGATTACCGGGATCTGAACAGAGCTAGCCCGAAGAATGATTTCCCATTACCTCACATTGATGTATTGGTCGACAACACAACTCAGTTCTCGGTGTTTTCTTTCATGGATGGATTTTCTAGGTATATTCAGATCAAGATGTCACCCGAAGACATGAAGAAAACAACCTTCATCACACCTTGGGGCACGTTTTGTTACAAGGTAATGCCATTTGGACTGAAGAATGTCGGTGCCACTTATCAACGGGCTATGGTAACGTCATTCCACGATATGATCCACAAAGAAATTGAATGCTACGTGGATGACATGATTTCCAAGTCCCTTACTGAAGAGGACCATCTGGTAAACTTGCTGAAGTTGTTCAAGCGTCTGAGAAAGTATCAGCTGAAGCTAAACCCCAACAAATGCACATTCGGGGTACGTTCTGGTAAGTTGCTGGGATTTATCGTAAGTGAAAAGGGAATTGAGGTTGATCCCGACAAAGTCAAAGCCATCCAGGAGATGCCTGCACCTAGGACTGAAAAGGAAGTACGGGGTAGATTGAAATACATATCAAGGTTCATATCTCACCTCACTGCAACCTGTGAGCCCCTGTTCAAATTGTTAAGAAAGGAACAAACAATCAGGTGGAACGAAGATTGTCAGAAGACTTTTGACAAGATCAAGGAGTACCTGCAAGAACCTCCAATTCTCATGCCTCCAATTGAAGGAAGACCTCTGATAATATACCTGATAGTATTAGAAGGATCAATGGGGTGTGTGCTAGGCCAGCATGACGAGTCTGGCCGAAAAGAGTATGCAATATACTACCTAAGCAAAAAGTTTACCGACTGTGAACAATGTTATTCACTGCTCAAGAAAACTTGTTGTGCTTTAGCGTGGGCTGCTCGCCGACTAAGACAGTATATGCTGACTCACACTACTTTATTGATCTCAAAAATGGACCCCGTCAAGTACATATTTGAGAAGCCAACACTTACTGGAAGGGTTGCAAGATGGCAAATGATTCTGACGGAATATGACATTCAGTACACATCTCAAAAAGCCATCAAAGGCAGTGTACTGTCTGACTTTCTGGCTGAGCAACCCATTGATGATTACCAGCCCATGAGATTTGACTTTCCTGATGAAGACATCATGTACCTAAGAGCAAAAGATCATGAAGATCATGTTCACACTGAAGGGCCCGACCCAAAAGAAGAGTGGACAATGATGTTTGATGGGGCTGTCAATATGAATGGTTGTAGGGTTGGTGCAATGCTCATTACACCTAAAGGAGTTCATATGCCTTTCTCGGCAAAACTCACCTTTGCATGCACTAACAACGAAGCAGAATACGAAGCCTGTATCATGGGTCTTGAGGAAGCCATTGACCTCAGGATCAAGACATTGAATGTATTCGGAGATTCAGCTTTGGTAATCAATCAGACCAATAGAAAATGGTACACTCACCAAGAGCATCTGATTCCATATCGTGACTACACGGGGATATTATTGACTTTCTTCACAATAGTCAAACTTGAGTACATCCCTCGAGACGAAAATTAGTTCGCAGATGCTTTAGCTACCATTTCCTCCATGATCAAGGTTCAGACTGCAAATTATGTGCCTCAGATTTTGGTATCCAGACTAGACCGACCAGCATACGTATTCTCTGTGGACATTGCTAAAGATGATGAGTCGTGGTTCCATGACATCAAAAGCTTCTTAGAGGATCAAACATACCCACCTGGGGCATCATCCAATGATAATAAAACACTGAGAAGGTTGGCCGGTAGTTTCTTCCTTAATGCGGATGGTTCATTATACAAGCGAAACTTCGACATGGTACTACTCAGATGTGTTGATAAGAAAGAAGAAGATTTGTTGATGCACAAGGTGCATGAAGGCTCTTTCAGTACCCATGATGGAGGACATGCAATGGCTAAGAAATTGTTAAGATCAGGTTACTACTGGATCACAATGGATGCAGACTGTTGTGCCTATGCCAGAAAATGCCACAAATGCCAGATCTATGCAGACAAAGTGCATGTGCCTCTGAATCCTTTGAACGTAAAGTCTTCACCTTGGCCCTTTTCCATGTGGGGCATTGACATGATTGGAAAGATCGAATTGACTGCTTCAAATGGCCACAGATTCATCCTGGTAGCCATTGATTACTTCACCAAATGGGTTGAAGCAGCTTCGTATGCCAACGTCACCAAACAAATGGTAGCCAGATTCCTGAAAAGAGACATCATCTTTCGATATGGAGTTCCCGAGCGAATCATTACTGACAATGGTTCCAATTTGAACAACAAAATGATGGCAGAACTGTGCCAGGACTTCAAAATCCAACACCACAACTCTTCTTCTTACAGGCCAAAGATGAACGGCGTTGTTGAGGCAACTAACAAAAACATCAAGAAGATTGTGCAGAAGATGATGGTTACTTACAAAGACTGGCATGAAATGCTACCATTTGCTTTGCATGGGTACCGAACCTCAATCAGAACGTCCACTGGGGCAACACCTTATCAGGTTGTGTATGGTATGGAGGCAGTCCTACCTGTTGAAGTTGAGCTACCCTCCTTACAGGTAATGATGGATGTAAAGTTGGATGAAGCAGAGTGGGTCCGGTCTTGGTACAATCATTTGAATTTGATCGAAGAGAAGAGGCTAGCTGCCATCTGTCATGGGCAATTATATCAGAAGCGAATGAAGAAAGCCTTCGATCAGAAAGTCAGACTTCGGGAATACCAAGTGGGAGATCTTGTTCTGAAAAGACTTATTCCTCCTCATACAGACCACGGGGGAAAATGGACTCCGAACTACGACGGTCCATTCATAGTAAAGAAAGTTTTCTCTGGTGGAGCACTGATGCTCACTACTATGGATGGTGAAGATTTCTTATCCCCTGTGAATTCAGATGCAGTTAAAAAATACTTCGCATAAAATGACCCGCTGGACATAAAAACAGAATGTACGTCCAGGCAAAAATAGGGCATCCCAGCGAGTCAGAAACAGAATAAAAGACTCGGGCAAAAATAAGGGAAAATTATCAACAACAAAAAATGTGTACACCCGCTGAGTTGAAAAGCCGCATTGGACAGCTCAGGCAAAAATGGTTATCCCAGTGGATTGAAAACCTGAGAGGGCGATCCACGCAAAATCAGGGAATAAGCGAACAACTGCATTCTGAATTCATCTGTATCACTCACAACATGGCAAGCTTCAAAAGGACAAAGCAGCAGTCAGAATCGGCCTTCTTCAGAAAGCAAGATGAGAAGAACGTCAGGGTCATACAGGTCATAGCAAAGGAAGCTCACTGGAGCGTCGTCAACATTGGCAACACTTTTATTTTTCTCAATTTATAGCAATCTCCTCATTTCAGGGGATTTGTTTCTTTGACAGTATTTGTCAATTCAGGGCACCCAGATTAATAAAATCAGAGTTTTCAGTCACACCTCGTTTTGTACATTCCATGTTTCATTTGCAAAATGTCCAGTATTCATGATACAACACTTGCATAAAACAAATGAGCCATTTTTTTTAAATGCTTGCAGGAAATATATTACTTTCAGGAAAGTCTAACTCCTATGACAGAATCTGGTAAGGGATACCTCGGGATACTTGTGCATTTCTTGTCTTAACAGGTTGCAGGTATTCAATACGCAACACGGGGCATACCAGGCATTGAATCCCCAGCATGCTACTTCCCAGAAGCAGGACATCCCCAAGCAGCGCCCGACAACTGTTTCACAACAAGATGGGCAAGGAACTTCCTATTCCCCACCAGAGTTCCAGTTTTCTCTCATTCTCAGCAAAATTAATGGAACTGCCTCCCCACAGAGTTTCCTTTCTCTCCTAGAAGAGCAATGCTTGAAACTCTTACCCAACAAATTGACGGAAGTTTCCTTTTACCCAGCTGAGTTCTCCTTATGGATAGATCTACCAATGATCCATTTCCCCAAGCAGAGTTCTCCCTTCTGACAGATCCATCAGTGATCTCTTCCCCAGTCGGGACATCCTTCCAAGTAGATCAGCCAGAGATTTTTATCCCAGCAGGATTCGAGTCCTGGATCGGTTTCTCTTTTGCATTATCATAGCATTTGCATCATTTTCCCCACACAAAGCGTAGCATTCCGTCTAATACGGAGCATTACGGCAAAAATCAAACATTTGCATGATTGCAAGCCAGGTTCGAGCTAGTCACCTGCAATTACCATCAATATCTCATCAGCAACATACCAAAACACATCCCCTGTACATAAAAGCCAAAGCATCCCCTTTGCGCTCTCAAATACAAATACTTATGCATATCCCTTTTGACACTCGTTCGTGTCATACTTCCCCAACAAGGTCGCCAGAACACCTTCTGCAAATAAACACTTGTTTATACACGTCTTTTCGATACCCGTCCGTGTCATCTTATCCCCACAGAAAGCCAAAGCATATCCTTTACATTCTCAAAGAAAATGCTTGTTTATATAGTACATATCTGACACTCGTCCGTCATACATTCCCCAGCAAGTCGAACACTCGTCCGTGTCTTGCTCGTACTTCACCAACAAACCAATACTCACTCATACTTATAAAAAAGCCCTGGATACTCGTCCAAATCTTGTTTATATATCATTCCTCAACAGATATGACACTCGTCTGTGTTCCTTGTTAACCAGTTTATACTTGTATGTATCATCATCTCTGAACACGCATCAGTGTTTGTTTCTACCGATACTCGTCCGTATCATGGTCCTAAGGATGCTCGTCCACATCTTTAATCTATACACATCGTCAAACATTTATACCTTTTATTCTTGAGCGTAAGCACTCGTCCGTGTTTATCGTTCCCCAGTAAGTCACCAACAAAACAACTTTCTTCTATCCGACATTCGTCCTATGTCGTGATACTTTCGGCAGCCGTCCCCTGCCAGGTGATCGTCCTTCACCTTTGGATGATTGTCCCTCATCCCTTCCCCAGCGGAGTCCTCATCAGTGGAACCTTTTTTATCCGAAATTCATCATATGTCGTGATATCTTTAGCAGTCGTGCCCTGCTAGGTGACCGTCCTTCACCTTTTGATGACTGTCCCTCATCATTTTATCTGATGGTCATCCCCATCGTTGATCTTGTTATCCGACATTCGTCCTATGTCGTGATAAACCCTGAGAGCAGTTGTACCCTGCCAGGTGATCGTCCTTCACCTCTTGATGATCGTCCTTCATCATGCTTATCTGATGGTCGTCCCCATCGTCGACCTTTTCTATCCAACATTCGTCCTATGTCGTGATAAAGAGTAGTCGTCCCCTGTTAGGTGATCGTCCTTCACCTTTGATAATCGTCCCTCATCATTATTTCATTTATTCTCTACTTTCCATAAGCCTGGTGTTCATCCCCATCATTGCTTTTCTCATTACTTTAACCCCCAGAGAATCTTATTTCCTTACCCGATGGTCGTCCCCATCATGATCTCTTTATTTCCCCAGCTTGTCGGTCGTCCCCGTCATTGCTTTACTTACCGCTTTATCCCCAGCAGACGTCCTCTACTCGATGGTCGTCCTTCGTCGCCTTCATTTGATAAACATGCTATACTACCTTTTAAAATTTATATCCCTTTTCTTCTTATCCCCAGCGAGTGCAAATTTCGGACTGTCTTTGGTATTCAACCAGAAGTTATCTTGTTTGTCTGTTAAGTCAGGCGCTTACATCCTACACAGCTAACTCATGCTTGAATAGGGGCAGCTGTAAACACCCCAAATTTTCCCTCACTCTTTATCACACCATGTCTTGTGATCTTTCATGTTTGCATTAACATAAGCATTACACCTCATATTGCATATTTGTTTCACTGCATAAGTTCAAGTTCATCTGCATCTAGGGTTTGTGATCTGAGCAATCCAAGAATCCATCTGAGCCATCCCAAAGACCTCAAAGCTTTCCAAGAGGGTCCATGTGTTTTCTATCATCATATTATGCTCCTCAAAGTTCATGAAAGTCAAGAGATCACAAGAACTGGCAAAGGCATGGAAGTAGAGCTGGGGTTTTCACTACACAAATGACCAAAATTAGGGTTTTGGTTTCAGAGGACTTAACTCCAAATTTTTGGTCCATTCTTGTTTCTAATGTTCTTAATATGTCATAAGGATCATGTGTACCAAATTTTATGAAGAAACTCATTGTGGAAGTCATCTGTTCAGTGGGTAACTTTCTGAGCAAGTTAAGTCAAAATCAGGGCATCTGAGGCCCCCAACAATGGAACCAAAGGGGTATTTTCATCAAATTGAAGTTATATGATCTTTATTTGATCTTAGAAGTGGTTGGAAGTTCACAAGATTGAATAATTTTGAGCCAATTGCAAACTTGCCATTTTTGGAAATAACTTGAAATGCAAACTTTCCATTTTGGGAAACTTTTTCAACCTCCTCTTTCATGACAAAAATGCTTCAAATGAAAACTTATTGGTCATGAAAGTTGTAGATTAGGTATTTCCCTTTTCAAAAAGTAAAAGAACATGTCTTGATTCATCATAGAACTCAAGATATGGCCTTTCAAAGTTGGCAAAAATCACATAATTTTCAAGTTCATGCCAAAGAGGATTTCTTGCAAAAATCAAGTTTCAAGCATTCAAATGACCTCTAATTGACTTCTAAACATCAATCAAACATGGTGCAACATTACAAGACCAAAATCATGCCTTGGATCACAAGTCTCCATAAGCAATTTTTCACAAAATTCTCAAAGAGGGATTTTTTGCAAGAATGATTTTTAGGGCTTTGTATGACCTCTAAGCTGTCTCAATGCACCATAACAACATTACGCAACATGCCATGACCAAGATTCAGCATTGAACAAGACACTTCCATGACCAAATGTCTCAAAATGCACCAAGTTGTGAAAATGCAAAACATGTGCAATCTCACCATTCATTCACTTCTGATCACTCTAAATAATCCCATGGCCATCCTTGAAGACATCTGAACTCAAAGCAACCCTAAAACACCTCCTTCCATGGCCCATACCCAAGGACACCAACTATTGACTTTTTGGCCAATTGCTCCATACCATTCCCACAATGCATATCAAATCTTCTGACTCATTCCAATAGTTTAGGGATTGCCTAAGGAACATAAACCAAGCATGCCATGAGCTCAGAATACACACAACATGAGATTACACAAAACTTGCAAAAACCTTACCTTCTTCGATTCTCTCAAACCATCCATCAAACATCAAAAATTCTTTCACCATCCATTCAGAAATCATCCATAGAACATAAACCAACCATTGGAATGGCCTGAAACATCATAAACACAAACCTCATTTTCTGCTACACCAGAACTGGAGCCTTCAAACTAGCCATCATAAAAGCTTTTGAAGCATTCCACTAGCCTCGGGGGGATCAAAGGAGGTTTTTTGCACAAAGGAGAGGTCCTGAAAGCTCTCATTTGCAGTTCATCGGCTCAGGTAACCTCAAGAACAAAATCTTTCAGAGCTTAGTTTTCTTGTCATAAAATGAAAATATATGTTATGGGGATCACACTGATGCTTTTAGATTCGAAAATAGTCAAGAAATGAGCATGTTATGAGTTTCTGAAATTTTTTCCAGATTTTTGTTCTTCTTCGATTCTCCATGTATGTGTGTTATAAATCATGTTTGAATGTTGATTTGAGTTTAGTTTGAGTAGAAGATCATTTCTGGGCAATTAATTTGGGGTGGGGTGGCCTGTAGAGAAACTTAGGGTTTTTGCTCGCCGGAGAAGATGACCGGAACACTGTTCCGGTCATCTGAAAGTAATTAGAACCCTAATTAGGGTTTATCTGCCCAGTTTGAATTCTGACCCTTGGATGTGTTTTAGCGCGTGAACGAGTGGCCCAGTTTGTTTCATTACCCTAATTAAAATTAATTAGTTTTAATTAGGTTAATTAAATTAAAAAAAACTCAGATTGAATCCTGACCATTGAGATGAGCACGCAGTCAAACCCCTTTCCCCAGGTTCAAATCCCAGCCATCAGATACGCATACCTTTCATTTTTATTCATTTTTATTGCATTTCTTGCATAATTTATTTAAAATACCAAAAAGCATCACAAAAATATGAAACTTTGCATTCTGAGTTTAAATATTTTTCTCATTCCAAAATTAATTTTTATTTTATTTTTTTCATTAAAATAGAATTTTTAAAATATTTAAATGTTATTTTTAATTAATTAAAAATACATTTAGGTTTCTAAAAATCACCAAAAAAATCATGAATCATTCCAATGCACTTAGAAAAAATTTCAAACTCTTCACACAAATTTCTTTTTAGGTTTGATCATAGTTTGCCAATTTTCTTTGAATTAAGGGTCATAAAAATCATATTTTTAAACCCTAACTTTGAAAAATCATTTATGCCTAACCAAGAAGAGTTTAAAGTTGATTCTTTTCGCATTGTGTTTCATATTGCATTTAGTTTATAGATCATTTTCCTCATGAATTTATCTTACATTTTTAATTTGATTTGCATTTTTCCCTTTGAACCACCCAAAAACCCTAGAAAACTTAGGAAAATCATAACTTTTGATTGGTTAGGCTTCTGACCTTCTCCTTTGGGGTATGACCTAATATGGGATTAGGGTTTGTTTGAACTTAATTGCAAATTTTTATCATGTCATATGCTTCTGTTTTATCCATTTGCATCTCATATGTCCATGTAACCCTAATTTCTCATGTTCATTTGCATTCACCTTGCATATGCATCAATACATGAACTTGCCATGACACTTATTGCATTCATATTTCATCTTAGACATCTTAGGACATGTTAAAACCTTGCTCAATCATTTCTTCATTCATTTTCCATGTTTAGCATTCATTTCATTTCATAAACTTTCATGTGTTTTCAACCTTCAAAGCATGCTTCCTTTGCATCCCATCTTTGTATGATCACACATATGCATTTTGTATGCCTTTGCATCATCTTGCATGACATTTACATTGCATAAACACTTCTGAATTTGGTCATTTCATCTCATTTCACTTCATTTCTTCATGCTTTACACTTCATGCATTCATGATAACTTTTCAGGAACTTTTGGTAAGTTATTTTGGGAGGTGGATTTGCCTTCACCTCTCACTTCTTCTTATCTTATTCATATTAATTTTACTTGTCTTTTAAGTGAACTTGTTCACTTTTGTTCCATATTTCTCACTTTCTTTCTTTAAGTTACTTATCTTCTTCAATGAAGTAAGTAACTTATTCTCTTGCTTCCTCCTCCTTTCATCTGCTTCTTCCATTGGTGGCTTCCTTGAAGATCTTTCTTAAGCCTCAAAAACCATAGGATATCCAAGCATGATAATAATTAGGGTTTTGATTAGTCCTCCTTAGCTTTTACCTTTGAGTCTCCTTGAGTCTCTCTTCTCATCTCAATAATCAGAGACTAAACTCTTAAAGTTTTAGGACTTTGAATTAGGGTTATGCATGCAACCTTTTCTTAGGATGGAGTGTATAACTTTAATCCTAAGTGTTAAACCTTTAATTTGTTTAAACCTCTTAATAAAATCATCTAATAACCACCAAGACTTTATCTTGTAACTTGGGCCTTACATTTGGGTTCTAATTCATCCTTATGGTTAAGAAGGACTAACCCTAGTATTTAATGGACAAGTCCCCCTCAAGTTGTCTTACAAACCATAAAATTCACTTCTTAATCTCATCCTTTAATTAAAATCCATTTAATGAAGGCTTTTTATATAATGAATTTAATCCCTAACCATGGATTAAGTTGAGGTATCTTCCTCAGCTTAAGTGTTATCATCTATTATCCTTCTATTAGGATGGTGTAATGAGTTCACTAATCTGTGATTAGAGGTTAAACTCATTACTTGACACTAAAAAAAACCAAAAAAACATCTAATTAATCACAAGTAGGTTAATGATCTTAATCCTATATCATCATGGTAATTAAGTTGAGATGCTTATCTCATACTTAAGTAGGCTCATTATCCCTAATCAGGGAGGATATAATGAGTTTACAACCTTTAATTTAGGCTTAAGCTCATTAACTTATGCAAAACACCAAAAATAATAACAAAACTGAAAACACAAAAGTGAACAATAATCGTCTCCTTCGGGATTCTTTTCTCATCACACTCATTCATAAACGAGAACTTGCTTCTTCCGTCTAATGCAAGACAGTTAGCACTCGAGCCAGACGAGTCATACACTTGAGCATAGACAAGCAAGAAGTTCACAGTCAATTCATTTTTAGTCTCTTTGAGTCGAACTACGGTGTTCTGACTTCCTCATTGCACGAGAGGATACGTAGGCATAACTTAACAGTTATCAAACAAAAGTCTCTTTGTCTTCCCCCTCTTTTAGCATTCCCTTTTAAAGCCTCAGTTCCTGAGCATTCACCATTTTGCACTATTGTATATTCTTTTCTTAGCTTTTGCACACTGATAGCACATACACTACCCATTTTAAACACAAACTTGTAAGTGTGGATCCCGTCGAGTATGACGGACAATCTGGGTGCTAATACCTTCCCGGGTTGTAACCAACCCCCTTTCTCAGTTTCTCTGGTTCGCGACCGTCTTATCCATCTTTTCCTAGGTTTATGCAGCATTTCCTTTCCTTCGGGATAAAAATGCCTAGCTGGCGACTCTATTCATTTCACTTTCATTTTCTCACTTCGCCGACCGTTCGCGTCTGTACCCTGCCTGACCTGGTGTCTTTTCGGGGGAGCGACACCAAGCTACAACCTAACTTCTAATCCATTAAAATCCACATATCACAAGCAAAACGTAACGAAAACATAACCAACCACAAGTAATACGAAAAGCACTTAAAGAATGCCGAAATGGCAAGATAAAGAGAATAACTTAAAGGAAAAGTGATTTTAGACCACCAACCTACGAAGCGGAGAAGTGCTTCGGTAAATGTTGCAAGAATCGGGGCTTGGTCGAAGAGAAAACCAAGAAAACTGTGAATCCACAAAATAAATGCGTTCTTGATGGTTGAGCCTTCTTGAACTTCCGATAAGTCGAAATCTTCACAAAAAGCAGTAGCTTCTTCTTCTACAATCCACAATTCAATGGAGGTTGGAAGCTAAGCTTTAAGATCTTCAAGTTTCAATGTGAAACTTGAAGAGCTTCTTCAAAAAAAAGCTTTGGTGAAAAGGGAAATGGAAGAAAAGTGAGAGAGAAAAAGTGATTCTAGAAATTATGAGAGAGTGAAAAATTGGGAAGCTTTTGCATTGAAGTGATTAATGATTATATAGGGGTTAGGCTTGGAGCTAGGTTTGGGAATGGAGTTAGGTTTGTAGTTAGTTAGGGTTAGGGTTGGAGAAGGAATATTCCTTGGAATATTCCATGGAATACTCTAGAAGGTTGTGGAACATGGTAGAAGCATCCAAAGGAAATGGAGTGGAATTGAAGTGGAAAAACAAGAGGGAAAGAATGAAAGGAAATGTGGAAGGAAAGTGGAAGGAAAAATGGAGGGAAAGGTGAAATCAACCCCTTTTCAAATGATCTTTTTTCCTTGATTTTTTTATGATTCCTCCATCATTTCTTGACCAAATTTGAACCATAGGATCATTGTACTCTAATTTCATGATTTTAATCTTAAAAGTCAGGAGTCGACCTTTTTTACCTAGCTCGGTTGCCTTGTCCCCAATTCCTCGATTTTCAGTCATTTGTCCAGTTGAACCTCTTCCAAAATGATTTTGTGGACGAGATTTGAACCCTAGGTACTTGACATCATATATAAGACAAAGGAATCCACTTTGAATCAAAACTTCATGGAGAAGCCCACTAGAAGTGAAACCCTAATTTGGCCTTTTTCATCAGGAGATGTTGCACTGCTTGCCTTCTCTGATTAAATGAAATCTTTCCATGGCTTGTGGCTTCAAATGAAGACTTGTAGGATGTTGTGAACCTTTTGCACAAGGTTGAGAAGCTTTGTGGCCCTTTGATTTCCTTTGTATAGCCCTAGGTTACTCCAGTCATTGACCACATACCTATGCCTCAGCTATGCTACACATGATGCAATGTTTTTGGTTATTTTGTGAACTTATGTATGATAAATTCTATGCAAAATGTTGGGGAAATGAGAGGGAAAAGTTTGAGGTATTACACATGGGATACTCATTTACCATTGATTGAATTCATGTACAATAATATTTACCATTATAGTATTGGAATGGGGCCGTTTGAAGCTTTGTATGGTAGGAGATGTAGAACGCCTTTATGTTGGTATGAAACAGGTGAAAATGTGGTGCCTTGACCTGAAATTGTACAGCAGACTACTGAGGCAATTCAGATGATCCGTGAAAAGATGAAAGCGTCTCAGAGTAGACAGAAAAGTTATCATGATAACCAGAGGAAAGAATTAGAATTTGCTGAAGGTGATCATGTATTTTTTAGGGTTAATCCAATGACAGGTGTTGGTCGTGCTTTGAAATCGAAGAAGTTGGATCCTAAGTTCATTGGACCATATCAGATTTTACATAGAGTTGGTACCGTTGCGAATAGGGTGGCGTTGCCTCCAGAGCTTTCAAATTTTCATGATGTGTTTCATGTGTCGCAACTTCAGAAGTATGTGTCTGACCCATCTCATGTTATTCAGGGAGATGATCTTATTGTGGAAGCGGTGCCGATAAGAATTGAGGATCGCAAGATGAAGCAACTCAAAGGTAAAGAGATTCCTCTGGTGAGAGTAGCTTGGGGTGGAGCTGCTGGTGGGAGTGTAACCTGGGAGCTAGAAAGCAGGATGTAAGAGTCGTATCCGGAACTTTTCTCATCAGGTACATTTTCGAGGACGAAAATATTCTAAGTGGGGGAGAGTTGTAACACCCCATTTTTAATATTTAATGTCGAGTATTTTGTTGTCTGTGTTGGCATTAGTTAAGGTGTGTGCCTTATTATTTTTGGTGTTGTGTCCTAGTGGGACGAGTATAATCGGGTGCGATTAGTAATAGAGAGGGTGAGAATGTTAATAAGACTATTTATTTATTATTTTTATTATTATTAATTATTTTATAAAAACCAATATTAGTAAATATTAGAATTAAAATTGATATTATTATTAACTGGATTAAGGGGCAATATAGTAATTGTTAAGAGAAGGTTATTAGAGAATTAGTAAAAACAGAAAAATTAGTAGAACAATTAATCGTGAAAATTGGTGAGAAGTGAAAAGGGGAAAGGAAGGAAGAACTTCATCTAGGGCATTCAACCTTAAGGAAATTCGGAGGATTTTTCACCCAATTCGAGGTAAGGGGAGAACGGTTTAAATTCAGGTGATTTAACATGATGGGTAGTTAGGGATATCCTTCCCTCTTAGGGATTTTTGTTATTCATGATGTTTACGATGAATATGTGAATTGTATGATGTTTGTACGAATTTGTGTTTATGATGATGGTTCTGATGATGATTCGTTAATATATTGTTGTTGTTCTGATGAATCCATGAAATATGAGGAATATTGTTGTTGATGATGAACTGAATGGATTGTAAATCTAGAACTAAAATTAATCGGAATATAGTAATGTAGATGAAAGATGGATGAAAATCAGAGTAAAACTGGTGTATAAACGATTTTAAGACAGGTATGAACCATGGAATCGATTGGAATTAGGTATAGATCTGAAATTATGCAGAAAACTCAGAAAACACACTATTTCTGCCCATACGCGTATGGACTAGGCCATTACGCGTATGAAGGGCTTGAATTTAGGCTAATACGTGTATAAGGGTATAAATACGTGTATTGGGGCGTATGGGAGCGTACAGGCCCAGGCCAATACGTGTATGGCTAGTGTGTAGTGCAAAAACGTACAATTTTACGATTTCTCTCCCGATTTCGCGTATGTAGCCGATTCTTTTGGTGTGAGGTATTGAGATGAATCTTAAGGCATGTTTAATCGAGATTTAACTTGGTGAACGAATAAATTTTGGAATTTAGGTGGGTTAATTTAGTCGGAAAATCGATTAAATCGCGTGAGGTAAATATTAGTGAATTTTGGTGGAAACTTTGTTGTGTTTTGATCGGATGGATCGTGTGGATGTATAATATGGTGAATTATACATTATGTATGATTTTATATTTTCATGCATACATTTGTTGATTATTGCTGGGATGATCAACTAGATGGGCGAATACGATCATCTGTACTCCGTTATGGAGATTATTGGGATAATCATTGTCGGATGGGTGTATGTGATTGTCCGTGTTCGATTGAATGAACAAAACCTAGTACCACATGCATTGTGTCGTGTTGAGTCACATTGCATACTTATTGTTGTCTGTTGTGCATAATTATTGTTGTATCTGTCGTTGTGGATTATGGGTGAATGTTATAGTAATTGTTGTTGTGGAATGAGTGAGAAACTACCATGTATATGTTATATGCGTCGTTTATATTTGAATTTGTTTCTCACCCCTTTGTTGTTGTTGCATCTGTGCTTCTTTGGAAGTACAGATAATTTAGGTACTTAGAGTGCGTAGAGTCATGTTGTTGTGTTCGAGTCTTAGCATATTCTGATACGTAACACGGGATGGGGATATTTTTGTTGTTATTTTATTTTCGTTACGTATCTATTTTTATGGAATTAAACATATTAAGGATATTTTGTTGAAACTGGCTTATTGCCTTTGTTGTTTTGAAACGATTATTATTCCACTATTTCTAATGAGAGAATATTTTGTTGGTTATAAATGTTGAAAACGTGGCATTCCACTTTAAACTCTGATTTTCGATATATAAATGTGAATTATGTTTATTTGAGAAAGTGGGGTGTTACAAACAAGAAACAAGTCGTGTGACACAAACACGAAAGATGAAGGGGTGACTAACTCCAAGCAATAACCTAATTGGTGCTTGAACCAATAGCAGCAATGGTTCCTCAACCGACACGAAACCCTTATGAAAAGTGAGCGCTTGTGAAAATTAGCTGAATATAGGAATTGAGAACATCACGAAGAGTGGGTGGGTACAAATAAACTTCGAGCATATATCCTTTGTTTCTATAACCGTGAACCAGGCCACGATACAACCCTTAAAAGTCCTAACTGAAACAGTGTCAATTTGAGAAGCATACTACCACGAGACCGCGTTCCTAAATCCTATGAATTATGCTAAAAGACTTTGTTGGTATTGCATGCATATGCTTTCACTTATTCAAATAATGTCGTATCTTAACCAGTGATTTGCTCACAAAGGTTTGCGACACATTTTCAATAAAGACTTCAAGATTAACATGTGTGTTGCATTAGAATTTTCATTCTCATAATAAACATTTTCTGCTTGCATACATTTGTTTGGCATCATAGAAGTTCACATATGGAACTTCAGTCCAGAAGCTTAATCTTGAAAAGTTGAGAAGTCTGAAACTTCTGAAAGACAATCAGGTCGAGGTGCACTTGTCGAGAAAGCTCCATTGAGTAAGGACTTTCCCAACAAGTCATGGTAAGAGCTAGCCAATCCGGGGCAATTACGTTGAGCAGTCTCTTCAAAACTCAGCCAAACTGGGGCAATCACTTCGAGATTCAAATCTCTCCAAGAGCAAATATATTCAAATACTCGTACCGGGGAAGGCCACTCCAATAGCACGAGAATTCATTCTTTCCTGAATACAAACAATTGGAAGCATCTATCCAGAGTTCAGAGCACCATGACAACTATACTCCTGAAGGGTTTCTACGTCACCCTCTTGTCATAACTCTTACCGATTGAGTCCATTACTCTTCCAGCGGTCGCTCGTCAAGCCGATTCTTTAGTTCATCATTTCTGACAGCTACAAACTCATCTACTTTGACAATGGTTACCTCATCGGCAAGGTTATTACGCCAATTCAGACAATCATTGTGGTACCTAAGAGTTTAAAGACACAAGGTCTTTTGTAAAATCCTCTTAAGGTAAAGTTCGGACAAAAGAAAATGACCCCCGGCATGAGACTACTTGAGATCTTTCCTCCTCAAGCAGGAGGCAGTTCAGTTTCGTTATCCCCAACAGGCGCGTGGAAGTTATCCCTGATAAAGTCGCCAAACTTTTCTTCAGCAGGTTTCCTTGATCCTATTTCCCATCAGATCTAGGGTGGCTCATATTCTCCCAACGGATCCCGGACGAATCTTTCTCTTCCTCGACATATCTCGAAGAGTTCCTTTATTTTGATAGAGCCGTAGGGAAATTATCCCTAGCAAAAGTCGTCTTCCCATAGTGAAGAACTTCTTACAAGAATCCAGGAGTCCCCGGAAGTTAGCTGAACAGTTTCCTACCCCACAGAGGTTCGAAAATTGAGATAGACAGAGAGTTCTCCTCAGCAGAGCCTTGGCGAGGCCTTTCCCCAGCTAAGTCGAAAAGTTGCAGATCACCCAGCGGAGTCTTAGGGGTGAGATTCAATCCCCAACAGTTGAGGCATCCCCTAGTAGGGCCTTCAAATCTAAAGTCCAATTTATTTTTGGCAAAGGTGATAAGTCGAGATAGACTAGTCACACTCTTCTCCAGCAGAGATATTTGCAATTATCTGTATTCCCCATAGAGTTAGCAAGGATTTGTTATTTCTGCGTTAGAAATTCCTTTTGTACTTGTATCGATTTGTTGACATGCTCAAGACGGAATATCCCCAGTGTCATGAGGCATTATGTCATGCAGTTCAACATATGCGTGCTCAATCTAAGGTTTATATCCAAAGTCCACCAGCAGCGTGACAACGTATCGAAAGTCTAACCGTAGATTGGTGAAAGTTCATCCGATGGGTGGCAAATTCTTAAAGTCCAACCGCAGATTGGCGAAAGTCCGCCGTAGTGTGGCGAAGTATCAAAAGTCTCCCGTAGTGAGAAAAAGTCTCTTGTAGCAAGCAAAAGTCTCCCGTAGCGAGCAGCTGTCCCCGTAGTGTGGCAAAATATTAAAGTCTCCCGTAGTGAACAGAAGTCTCCCGTAGTTAGCAAAAGTCTCCCGTAGCGAGCAAAGGGCCCCCGTAGTGTGGCGAAACATAAGTCTCCCGTAGCGAGCAAAGGGTCCCCGTAGTGTCGCGAAACAGAAGTCTCCCGTAGAGAGCAAAAGTCTCTCGTAACGAGCAGCAGCCCCCGTAGTTTGGCAAAATATTGAATTCCCTTGTGGTGTGGCAAGAATTGAAGTCTCCCATAGCGAGTAGCAGCCCCCATAGTGTGGCAAAATACTGAAGTCCCCCGTAGTGTGGTAGAAATAAAGGTCTCATGTAGCGAGCAATGGCCCCCGTAGAGTGGCAAAGTATTGAAGTCCCCTGCAGTGTGGCAAAACATTCAGAAGACCACTCGTTGTGTGGCACGTCATTAATAGTCCAGTAAAAGTCCATATGTAGCATGGAAAATTAGCAATCTCCCAGCGTTATTCCAGAGCATTCACCAGTTTAATATTCTTCACATCAGAGTTCTCCCTAAGCAGAGTTTAGATGGTTGGATTTATTTCTCTTTTCTTCTTCCACAGAGTGCAAATTTTCTGATTATTTTTAGTATTCAATCCATGCATACTTCAAATGTCTGAAAGCAACTACTATCATCCATTCAAGTCTACAAAGATTGAATAGGGGTAGATGTAACACCCCAAAATTTTCCCTCTTATTTTATTATCAACCTCGAGCGGTTTGCACTTCGCTTCTGCATCATCTACATATCATTGCATCGCATTCGAAAAATAAATAAAGAAATTATGAGCATTTGCTTGGGCATAGGGCATGTGATTGGGCAAGGCTATCATGTTTTGAAGTTCAATGGGAAGAAAATGATATTATAAAATAACCCGAGTCAACTCCGTGAAGTACATCAAAAGAAAGGAAGAATTGGAATTTTAAGGTCGTTAACCGGTTAACGCTTTGGTTAACCGGTTAATGGGTGCGAAATTTGAACAAAAACTTCAAAAATTGGTTGTTTTCACCATTTCCCTCCTCCTTTTCCTCCACTTTTTCCATTTTGCTTCACAACTTGTTTTACACTCCACTTACTTTCTATTTAGCCTTGGAACCTTCTACCACCTTCTAGATCTTTCTAGCATATTGAAAAGAATATTCCAAGGAATATTCTAGAAGCCTTAACTAACTTCAACTAACTCCAAGCCTTTCCAAGCCTCATTCTTCTAACCTAATGCCAAACCTAGCTCCATTCCCAAATCTCATGCCATGCATAACCTCTATATAAACCTAAATCATTCCCAAACCAAGGGGTTCTACCATATTTTCACCATTTTCATTTCATCTCTTTCATTTTTCTCTCAAACTTTTCCACCATTTTCAACCTCTCACCAAAGCTTCTTCCTAGAAGTTCTTCAAATTCTTCATTGGAATTTGAAGAACTTGAAGCTAAAACCTTCATCAATTATCTCATTGTGAAGTTTATTTGAAGAATCAATTCTGATTTTGGAGGAGTTTTGAGCTTATTGGAGGTTATTGATCCAGTGTTCATCAAGATCGAATCGCATTTATTTTGTATTCGCGGATCTCCGGTTTTTCTTCTCCATTTGCATTCCGATCTACACCGTAACACTCACCGAAGCAACCCTCCGCTTCGTAGGTTGGTGATCTAAATCCGCTTCTTGATTTAAGTTATTCTCTTCATCTCGTCGTTGCGGCATTCTTTAAAGTGCTTATCGTTACGATTACGTTTTGATCGGTGTTCTTGCGTTTTGATTGTGATTCGTTGATTTTGATTGTTAGAAGCTAGGTTGTAGCTTGTTCTAGGTGTTAGTGTGTGTTAAATAAGCCATGATTGAGTACAAATTTGTGTTAACATGTTTATATGTGTGTTATGGATGTTTAGAAGTAAGTTTGTGGCCAAAAGCACTTATTTCAAAGCAAATTTTCACTTTTTTTTCAGTGTTAACCGGGTAACGCTTTGGTTAACTGGTTAACACATGCGTTTTTTGCCATGTTGTTGTTATCTGGAGTCTGTTAACCGGTTGACGGTTTGGTTAACCGGTTAACGCTGTTGGATTTTAGATTTTCAGCTTATTTCAGTGCTTGTGTGATTTTCTTTGTGCCTTTAATCTTAGTACATGTTTAGGCATTGATTTTAGGGAATTTTTAGGTCCATTTTCAGTACCTCATTCCCTCATTTCGAGTCGTTTCGACATGCTTCTGTATCCTTTGCATATTTTGCATGCCACTTGTTAATTGTGCCTAATTAACTTGTAAATCAGTGTTGCCATGTTCAAGCCTTTCATTTAGCATGCTTACATGTGTTTAACATTCTCTTTTGACTTCATCTCCATGATCCATAATCATTGGCATGACTCATACTTGCATTACATGATGTATGTTGCATTTCACTTAATAATGTGCATGTTCTTGCATTTTTGCATGTTTGCATCCTTGATCCATTTGCATATCAACTAATTCTGGTTTTTTGCATCAAGATTCATGTCATTTTGTTGACTTAGGTTTATGCATATTCATGTCCATCATGTTTAGGTGCTATACGTGTTGCATACTTGTGCATAATTGAGCATTTGGTGTATTCTTGCTTAAACCCTCATAAAAAATAATAATGTTCATTTAATCATGTGTTATGATGCATTTTGATCATGTTGCATGTCAATTATGCATTTATCATTGATTTTGTACACAATTAAAAAATGAGTCAAATCTGCCTTGTTTTTCATAGCTGTGGTGTGGAGCAATAGCTGTTAAATGTGTGTTGTTTATTGTTTGTTCATACTTTTTTACACCTATTTTTGCATGTTGTGTGTTAACTGCAGTAGGCTGTTTTTGTTATGTAGTATTTTCATAGCTGTTTGTGCATTTGAGAGCTGTAAAAAGCTGTTGGATTTTAGCTTAGCATTACTTTTAAACCCCTTAGACTTAGGATTGAGTCTAGTTTAGGTCTTGGTTGCCTTAGGAATTATTTGGTATGCGTTTACCTCATTCCATTTTATCAAATGCAATATTAACCTTTGTTTTGTAGGGAGGTTGAGGTATGCTTCCTTCAACCTATTCTTTTACTTCCTTTATGCATTTAATTTGCATTTAATTTCCTTTACCTTTCATACTTGTGTCTGGTAGGATTCCCCCCTCTTTTGTAGAATCAACTTAACTTCTTTCGGAAGTAAGTTTCATTCTATTCCTTTTCCTCATTAGGACTAGAAACCGCACTAACCATTAGGATCTCATTTGGTATTGAATAAAGCAACTTAGGGTTGGTCTTAGTCCCCCTTAGTTTTGTCCTTTTCTAATTTGAGTCCTCTTTCTCACCTCAAAAGATAAATACCAAAACATCTAATAAATTCCACAAATAATACACTCAAAACAATTCTCATAAAAGACAACAAACAAAGATATCGCGTCTTCTTTACTAATCTCATACTCTTTGCGGACGAATACGACTTACCTCGACAGTTCGGACAGCGATACGGTAAACGCCCTAGGGTCAGAGCCGACAACACATGAGCTAGAGCTATGGAAACGTCATCCTAAAAAACACAAGTAGTTCCCGCCTTAGTTAGGCGAACTACGTCGACTCTGATCCTCATTTTCCCGATGAGGTACGTAGGCAGCGGGGTAGGGCTCGTTCGAGCACTTTCTTTATATTCACTACATTTTCCCCGTTCTTCCTTTTTGTTCTCTTTTTCCTTGTCCCCTTTATAATTTCATCTTCCATTCCAGTTAGCGGTTTTATTCAGCAGCATCTTATTTCTCACCCTTTAAAACAAACAAACAAGCGTGGATCTCGTCGGGTACGGCAGACGGTCTGGGGTGCTAATACCTTCCTAGGTCGTAACCGACTCTCGAACCCAGATCTTTGGTTCGCAAGGTCTCGTCTTTTCCTTCTTTCTCAGGTTTGTGTAGCATTACCTTTCCCGTTCCTTCGGAATAAAAATGTCTGGCTGACGACTCTGCCTTTTCCGCGCCACTTTCGCGTTTGTACTAGGATGAAAATCCCGGGAGCGACATATTGTTCTTACAAAAATTAAATTTTATACTTTTACGTGTAATTTTAATTTTCAAATTATTAATACCAAATTAAAATATATAACAAATATTAAGTTTTTTTTTATATTATCGATATTTTATAATCCTTCATAAATATGATTTTTAGAAATATAATATAATAAATATATAGAAAAAGTTTATGGTCAATAAACTAATTTGACTTATTATTGCCATTAAATATATGTTGCCATGAAATTAATATATTAATGTTATTGTCATTAAATTATTTTAATTATTGCCTTTCATAGCAAATAATAATATATAAAAATATAATGTGCATCTATCATCAAAACTATTAGTTAATAGAAAATCATTATCTTTTAAAGAAATCAACTATTAATTGGTTATTAAAGGGTTTGTTTGGTTGGGGTAAATGGAGGGGAGAGGAGAGGAGGAAATGTTTAATAGTTTTTGTGTTTGGTTCAAATTTTAAGAGGGGGGAGAGGTAGATGGAGGGGAGCAAAATCCCTCATAGATCACTTTTTGCTCCCCTCCAATTTGGAGAGATTTTGAGGGGAAGAGAGGTGTTCCATTTTAATTATAAGGGAAATGCTAACATGTGCCCTAAAGGCACATATTAATATCCTATTTATACAAATATTCTTTTGAAATATATGTGTTTAATTTTTTTAAACTTTAAATATGAATTGTTTTTAATATTTACTAATTATAGTATCCTTAACATGTGCCCTTGGGCACATGTTAGCATGACCCTAATTAATATTATAATTATATTTTTATCCTTATTTATTTATTTAAATATAAATTAATTTATTAAAATGTTAAAAGTTATATTTTGACAAATTTTATTTTCCTTTTATATATTTTTTTATATCTCCATCTTATTATTATTATTATGTGTTTAAATTATTTTGTTTTATTTTTTATATTTTAATGTTACTTTTTTAATTATCATAATCTTTTTGTTTATGATAAGTTTTGTTATTGTATTTGATATTTATTTTTTTGAAATTATATATTATAATCTTATGTTTTTATAAAATTTGTCGTGAAGTTCTCTGATTGAATGTTTATATTTCGTCAATGAATTTATATTTGAATTATAAACGATAAATATCATGATTCTTATAGTAAAATTAGAAGGATAAAAAAGTAAATTAGTTTTAAAATACCTCATGTGAATCAAACATATTTGTAAATAAAATGTCTTCTCTCCCATCCCCTTTCATATTTTGAACCAAACATATATGTAATTAAAATCTCCCCCCCCCCCCCCCCCTCTCTCTTCCCCTCCCTTCCCCTTGATAAAATTATCTCCCCTTCCCTCCCCTCAATTGAATCAAACAGGCCCTAAAAAAATTTGGAAAGAAAAATAAAAAATAGAAGAGAGATGCATCATCACTATTCATCATCTTCAATGGCAGTGTATTCCTAGATCCAAAATCATAGTAAATTCAATCTAAAAAACAACTAAAACACAAACTTACTTAAATTTAATCACAATACATATAAAGTTATCAAGATCTCATATCTTCCCATTCTAAAATAAATTGAATCAAATTTCAAATCACTTATACAAACAGACCTAAAAATTCAATTACAATAACACTTATTCTTTATATACAACTAAATACATATTTATTAATTTCTAATAAAAATAAGTCATAACTCTAAATAATAATTTAAAAATAACAATCATCATTTTTTTTCATGATTACCATTTAATAAAATTTTATATTTTTATTAATTATAATGGTAGAAATAAAATTATATTTTTCATTAAAATAAAAATAAAGTGTTATAATAATCATAGATGACAAAAAGTGTAATCAGCTTGCGTTCGCGGGTAGGATTATGTTGGCAAAAAGGGTCATAGAAGCACTCCCTTTATATCCAATGATGACAACAAATATTCTGAAATATTGTATCAATGAGATTGAAAATATTCAGAGGCGGTTTATTTGAGGGGATACTGCTGCCAAGAAGAATTATCACGCGGTGAATTAGCACACAATTACAAGGCCGAAACAGACGGGAGGCCTTGGCATTTGAAAACTAGACATTTTAAATGAAGTGTGTTTAGCGAAATATGGTTGGAATTTGCAACACGACAAAGATAACTTGTGGAAACAAATCATAGCAGGCAAGTATGTAAGACAATATGGAAATTCTAATTAGGTAGTAAAGCCTACTGATTCTAGCTTTTGGAAAAATATGGTGAGGATCAGGCATAAAATTACCGAGCATAGTATGTGGTATGTTGGGAATGGGTTGAAAATTGATGCTTGGAACGATAATTGATTATCGTGCAATCTTAAAATTGCAAACTAGAATATTGAAATACTTTCCCAGCTTCATAATGCTCGCGTTGCAGACCTGGTGACAGTAAATGGAGATTGGAACTGGGAGATCTTTGATTCGTGGATGCCAGCAGACTTCAAAATGCGTATTGCAAGCATTGTACCTCCGTCTTTGGAAGCAGGCTCTGATGAAATTATTGGAATTGGTATGATGAATATATTTTTGAAAATTTACATGCCTATGTGGCTTGATGGATTCTCTTTCCTAACAAAGAAAATGAAAAAAATAACTAAAATGATTGTAATTACCTAAGTTTTGTTCCATGGTATCTTTTGAAGTAGACCCCTTTTAACTATATATATTTTCTTATAAATGTACTGTTGTTTATTTCTCTAGCAGTCTTGAGAACTACTTATCATGTTTGTCTTTACTTTTTCAGGAAAATTTTGTGAATCTAGGTTCACAAGTTGAGTCTCATCCTCAATCTTCTGAGTCTGGTAATGCTGGAAATGCTGAGAGTGATACTCAACCCATGCCTATTGATTATGATGCTTTAATGATTGAAGTTATTGAAGGAATAAATGCAAAGGGTAGAGTATATGGACTTAGTGAAGATGAAATTGTTGTTGGTAATGCTACTCATGAAAGTAATGCAAATAATGATAGAGATACAGTACATGAGTAATATTGTTGTCTTTGGAATGTAGAATTTAAAAACCATTGGAAGTTTAAGATTTTGTTGAACTTCAAGGTATTTTGTAGGCTTAATATTGTTTGGTACTTATATGTTGTTAAGATTTTGATATTTATATGTTTTTGATAGAATTGATATTTCAAGTGAATCTTTAGTTTGATTGAATTGGTTGAATTTATAGTTTGATTGGATTATTGAAATTGTTATGATTGAATTAGTTTGATTGAATTATTTACATTGGGATGAAATGGCAGAAAAAATTTGTCAATATTTTGGGTTGAATATTAAAATTTTATGACTAAAAATTGTGATAGAATGTAAGAAATTTGTCACTTTAATGGGACGAACTGTTTTAATTCTGTCGCGATCTTGGAAAAAAATATTACCTAATTATCATAATATTGAGACATAATGTTTTGAATTCTATCGAGATATTGGGACGAAATAGTATAATTATGTCGCAATATTGGGACGGAAAATACAATTTCTCTCGCGATATTGAGACAAAAAATATTTATTTTGTCGCAATATCGAGACGGAATAAAATAACTATTTAAGAAAATTGTTATATTTCGTCCCTAATTTCGTCCCTATTTTGAGACAGGAGTTGAACTTCCGTCCCCAATTAATTGCGATAGGCGAATTGCGACAAAATAATTTTGTCACGAGTTCCGTCCCAAAACTAAACTGGGACGAAAATTTGTACTGTAGTGCAACGGAAATTTCCGTCCCAAATTGATTTTTTTTTCTTGTAGTGAAGCACCAAAGAAATAGTCAACATGATTCAAAAATTATAAAATTAGGTCACAAGAGACCTCAACCAGAGGAAAACATCATACCAAGAAAGCTCACAAAAACTCACAAGACAAGTCCTTCAAACAAATAATGCAATGCAATCAGGGTTTCAATTGGAATATGCTCAAAGAAAGGCTTCAAAAAGGGTGCAAAAATGATTTTAAAAATAGGACAATTTTTTTTATAAAAGCTTTAATGTTTCCTCTGAATTATGAAAAAAGAATGGAGTTTAAAAAATGTATGAATGATGAGATATGAAATTAACAAGGTAATGTGTTCATGAATGAAGCAAAACAAAAAGAAAATCAATTACCAATTAATTCAGAGGTCAAAATTAAAATTAAAATTAAAATTAAAATTTATAAATTTTTTATAAAAGTCTAAAGATTATTCATGAATTTTTTGGGATTTTTTAATGCATCTAACTATTTAAAAAAATTGAAAATGAAGCAAACAATTAAATAAAAATAGAATGAAAACAAGGAACAAGCAAGGGTGTATCAACAATTTTTTAATGAACATGACAAGGTTATACGCGGATGGGTCTAAAAATGGGTGGGGTGCGGAAATGAAACTGGGCAAAGCCCATCCGAAACTCACTTAAACCCATAATATATAATCAGTATTTTATAAAAAAACAAATAAAATGAAAATAAAATAAAATGACTAACGTGAGGTAACATGATGCGTTGCACATGTATCACAACATATATCAATGGGTCAAGCTACTTTTAAGTGACTAAAAGACAAAAAACACAGCAGATCACTCATATGCTACCACCGCGTCATCTTCTTCCCCATGTAAAGCATAAAATCGCAAAAAACCAGCAACCACACGCCATGAAAACCGATGCACACCAACATTATACCATTACTTCTTCTCATCATATCCCTCATTTCTCCATGAAAATAAAAAAGTAAAGAACAAAAATAAAGTACTCAATGAGAGGAATACAACCATGTCATTAGTTTTTGAAAACAAACACTCTAACACAGATATATACCAAACAAGGTCACGAATTCAAGCAAAACTTTATACAAAATTTATATAAACAAGCTCAAACTCAGACATAAACCAATCTCCTACCTATTGTAGAGCTCAACTACATGCATGATGCACTCTATAACTAAAGAATGGGAGAAATAGAGCTTAATGAAGCTTACTTAGTGGAGACAAGTCCACTACTTCTTCAACTTCCAGCAACAAAATAAGGCCAGAGAATTATTCTTTGAGCTCCAAGGATGAAGAATCAAGTGATAGTTTAAAGATTGCACCCACCAATTGAGAGAACTTTGGAAAACTTCAAAAATAAGCAAGGAAAACCAGATCTGAAAATGAGAGACTCCCAGGCAGGCTTGGAGTGTTTAAGCTTATATAGTGAACAATTAGGTTAAGAATGAGGTTGTGGCCGAAGCTGAGGCTTTGAGAGTGATTCCTTAGGCTTGGAGAGGAGAATTTGCAAAAATGCACATGGGTGGTGGTAGGTTCAGATAAGGCTTGGTATGGAGTGTTAGGCTTGGTTTTAGGATCATAATGCAATGCAAATTCGTGTAATATTGAGCTGAGAGCATGTACTAGCCTTCTGAATTCAGAATGGTCCATTTTGCACTTTACCATAAATGGCCACATTTTGAAATCTCATTCATGGCATGTGGTGTAATTAGCCATTTTGGGTAAAGTTTTGGGATATTTTGATCATGTGGGCCAACAACAAAATGATATGAGAGGAAAGTAGATATGCACAAAGAAAATTGATATGAATTTGCACATTTGGTCATGAATTTCAAGAATGTCACAACTTCCATGAAGGCTACTTTAAATGATGAAAACTTGAGTTTTAATGAACCGAATGAGATAAAATTGGTATGCATGGAAAGCTTAGAGAAAGATCTTCAATTTTGGCGTTTAAAAAGTTTGGAACAAGGCTTGGAAATAGTGTGAAAATGGCCATGAAAGTTCATATAAAAATATGTCCAAAAATAACTTAGAAAAATTCTAAGTATTTGGAAATTAGAACAATAAAATCCTCCACTTTAATCCACCATAACTTTCACAAAAATAATCCAATGAGAATGATCTTGTAATGGTTAAAAAGCTCTTGAATAGAAGAACAACTTTCATGTTTGGAAAACTTTGAAATTATGCCTTTAACATGATGTAATTTGGCCTTGAAAATAGTATGTAAAATATAGAAAACTTAATAAAAATGGCAAGTTTCTAAAACCCTAATTTCAAAAAATGACAACTTTCCACAATTCTTGATTTTTCATGATTCTTCTGACTTTTCTTGATCAAATCTCGTCCATTGATCATATTTGACTTGTGTTACAATATTTAACCCTAATAATAAGGCAAATTCTTAGGTACCCTGTTGTTTTGAATGGATACTGGTACCAAGTGAGATAGATGAATTAGAAGTGGCCATTTGTCATATTTAATTGAGATTTTATTTAATGAATTTAAAAAGAAAATATTAAATATGATGTTTATATAATTGTAGAGATATCCCTAGTTTTATTTCACACATAATCAACTAATTTAGAGATAAACTTCGCGACGTGGCTGTTATATTAGGGTTTATGCTACTCCCATTTTGATCAAACTAATTTCGCACAAGAGGGAAGAGAAAACAGAAGTGACGTCTAAGAGTTTCTGAAAGGCAAAAGCTCAAAAGGGTTCTTTGTTTTCAATTTCACCTCTCTTTGAACTCAACAATTCCATCTTCATCTAAAACATCGACTTCTGTTTTCAGTTTTACGTACTTCTACCTCTATTTTGATTACTTTTAGAATTATAACTGGTACATTTTATTTTTAATGTTAGTATCCATCCAGTTTGAAGTTTTGTTTGTTTGTATACTGTTTTTGAGTTTCAATAACTAGGTTCCAGAACAAGGAAACAATAGTGGTGGTGGTGGTGATGATGGTGATGACTCGTTGGACACCTTTTTGAACGATGAGAGTGTGGTTTTTGCAACAACTTTCTAATGATTTTGAAGTAAAATACAATTTACTTGCATGTCGATTTGTAGAATTAATTTGTGTTATAGTAGTGTGAAAATGTTGAACGAATTGGTATACGTCATTGAGTAGATCAATAGGTAGATTGTCTCATTAGGGAATGACTTTGAATTTTCCTTAGACATGTTGCTACAAATACATTAAAATTGAATGCACTATAAACTTTGTTTTTCTTTGTGAAATAATGGTAAGTTGATTCTGTAAAGGAGTGTATAGGGCCTTGATGGTTGGAAATAGTATTCAATCTATTGTTTATTGGTAAAAAAATTTGGCACAAAGCGATACCGTTGAATGTATCGTGCTTAATTTGGAGGATTCTTCATAATAGATTTCCAATCAAAGACAACTTAATCAGGAGAGGGGTTATAAGTCCAGACTTGAAAATGTGTGTGGGAGGTTGTTGTTTGGAGGAAACAATATCTCACCTCTTTTTTATAGTGTCCAAAGTTTGCAGGTATTTAGTACATTGTTAGCAAATGGCTCGGAATATCAATGGTATTTCAAAGAGATTGCAAGTATCATCTGGAGCAGTTCAAATTTTTGCTTGGAATGGTAAGATCATATGCTAAGAAATTATTGGCCTGCCTGCATTTGGAATATAGCGAAATTTAGAAATGGAAATATGATCAACAATAAAGACTTTTCAGACGACCAAATGTTCGAATTAATACAAAGAGATTCATGGAACTTGATAAATAACTCATATAAAGAGATTGTAAGTGGGTCAACACATTGGTACACATGTTCGCAAATTTGTCTCGGATGCAAGGACTGAAGTATTCTTGAAGGAGATTCTGGTTTAGGTTCATGGCAATAAGCGATCAAATGGTTAGGGTGCAAGATGCTTTTCCTAGAGTCAGTTGGGATTGTAGTTTTGTTTTAGAGTGTTATGAAGTTGCATTCATTAGCAGTTATGTTTCTTGTGATTTCCAGTTGCAGTGTGGCAGTTGTTCTTATTTCTGATTCGGTCTAGGTGGTGTTGCTGGGAATTTGCGATTCGAGATTGTGCTTTTGTTTTTTCATGATGCGGTCAACATGTTAAATTTCTAGTAGTTGGTGTATTTTTCCAATGTTGATTAATTGTGCATCTGGTGGTGGTAGTTGTTTATTATGTTAAGGTAATTCTAGTGCAGGGTGGTGGAGTTTCATTTTATCCGAGTTTGTCTCCAGCTGCTTTGGCGATATTCAGCTGTTGGCAGCCCTGTTTGGTCCTGAGTAATAGCTATGATTCTCTTGCAGGATTTTTGTCTTAGACATCCTTAGTTTTGGAAGTTTAAGTGGAAATCTTTGCTCACATCTGCTCTTAAGTAAAGTTAAATGTAGTGCTCTCTTCTTCCGTGTGATGCAAGGAGTGTGTGTATTGTTTGTGATTGCTTCTACGGTTGAAAATAATAATTTATACTTAAAAGTTAATAGAATGATAGCTTCGGGTATATCATTTTCGGTATTGCTTCAGAATTGAGATTGGCCTATGAACTATTTTAGGTTGCTGTATCTCGGGGATTTGAAGCTTCTGCTGAATTTTGTTATTTTGATTCTGAGTCGGTGTTGTAGTAGTTATAGTTGTGAGAGTAGTTGGTGTTTTAATGATGTCAAAATTAGGGTGTTTCAGGAAGGCATATTGGATCATAAGATGCTTGCATGACAAAAAATCAAAGAAGTGAATTTCTGTTGATTCAAAGAGAATGCGTCGACTCGTCATCTTGAACATGTCGACTCATTCAGTTAAGAAGATTTGAGTTAACTCATTTGATGATTTAGGCCGACTCAAATGAAGGCCAAAAATATTTGTAAATCACGGGTCCCAACAGGCTGACTAAGGGCATATTTTAGGTCGACTCAAATCTTTCAACAGGTCGACGCAAATGTACCTTTAGGTCGACTCAAATCTTTCAACAGGTCGACGCAAATGTACCTTTAGGTCGACCTAATCTTGGAGTTTGGCGCCTATCACATATTTTTCTCCCTCTTACTTATTTTTAATTTTTTCCATTATTTTTGCCTATAAGTATAAATAGTTGCAGAATTTATTTGGTCAACTAACAAGAAAAGTGAAAGATATACACAAGTGTTCTCTTCATCTTCTCCTTTTCTAGCATTCATCAACAACTACACACAATCATTTTTGTTGATCAAAGTGCAAGATTCAAGGTGATAACGTTCAAACGGTGGAATTGTGATTTCAGTTTGAGTTGAGAGATTTGTAGATTTTTCTTGAATAAACCTTGAGAGTTTATCCTCCAAGATCATTGTGATTTGGGGGTTTTGCACACATCATTCGTTCGTAGATTCAGCCGAGTGAAGAGGTTTGAAGATCAAGGTGATTGTTCAACCATATTGATCTTACCTGATCAGGAGGGTCTTCCCTTGGTCGGTCGAACATAGCAAAGTTGATGGATGGATGGAATGGATGGGGGGTGTACCTGCAAGGCACTCCGATGCCAAAGTTAGAGAGGTACAGTATGGTAATAGCAATAAGAGTTTAGCATGAGTGAGAATACCTGACCCTCTGCTAAGAAAGGGTATTTATAATGTGCCCCCAACGCTGGGCCAAGGCCCCTCAATGGGCTTAATCTGGCTAGGCCCAAGGAGGAGCTGCCAAGGGACGCGTAAGAAGCGTGAAGACCTAGACCAAAGGTCTGCACCTTGGTCCAACTGCCCCTATCTTTCAGGAGATAATGAAGGGCAGTTGGGTGGCGTGGCAGATGAGCTGGCAGACATGTTCTCTGCCCGTCATTAGTGTGTGCCCGTCGTATCGGTAGGTGATTTATCCAAGAGGTTCACCTGCTCGAGCACATGGGCATTTGCCCGACGTATATTGGGTCGTGCCCTGTATAACCTTACGGCCCAGTCCGGAACAGGAGCCCCCCAAGTCGAGTCTCTGAGTCGGAGTGATGACTTGTATTGCAACCGGGGTACGCGTGTCAAGGATAGGGTAGTGGGCGTATGGTTGGGCAGGTAATATTTCAGTAGAACTGCCCGCAATGTCCCTTTCTCTTTGGGCACTTGATGCTCCGGACAATGTCGAGGACGAAGGTCACCGACGGGTACGTGATGTTTCTGTAGAGGTCGAAGACTTCGTACGGGGACGGGACGTTCTGTGGAGTCGGGGAGGTGGATAGCTGCCCGACGTCGTTTCAGTTTCCTTATGGATTGACGTGTTTCAATATTAATGGTGTCGCTTCGTTTAGTGTGCAAACGGCGGCGTAGGCAGTAGGTAATGATGACCTAGCGCGTTGATCCACGCGCCTAGGACTATAAAAGGAAATTGAGTGACTTCATTTTCACTTTTTCGCTCATACGTTCACCGGAAGCTCTGACGAATTTCCCTGTCTCTGCCCGTCTCGCTGCCTGAACCACCGCTGCTGCTCGCGCGCCACCGTCTCTCTCTTGATTCTCAATATGTCAGGTACCATTTTTGCTTCCTTAATCCTCTATTTTCCACTTTTTTGTGTTAAATGTCTGCGAATGCATGTTGTATTTGTGATAGGTTGGTTAGATTTGACTTAGGAATAGTGAAACAGACTGTAGATGGAAAAATAGGGTTAGGGTTAGACTGTCCCGGGCAGGAATTTCATGCGTCGGGCAATATTTGCACAAGTGCATATGAGATTTTTGCCCGGTGCGTAAGAACGTGCGTATTCATGCGCCGAACACGTGCGAAACTTCTCCACCGGGCCTGGTGGCAGTGGGTGGAGTTTCACACTGGTGCATGTGAACGTTGCTTCTACGCCCTTTCACTTGACCTGCGGTGGAAGGGTGGATTTGATATGACGTCGAATTCACTCTTTTTGTCTGCGTTTCAGGTGCAACCGGGCGTTTACGACCGAGGAGAGAAGACTCTGGGCCACAGTCCGAAGATGTGGTCATCACGTGTTTACCTGTCGGAGAGGAGAGCGCCAGGGATGGCACTGAACACGCCTCATTGTCCGGGCAGAATGACCTCTCTTGGGTTGCGGATGAACCCTTGGATGAGGAATCCTACTTTTGTGACGAGGCAATTCCTGCTTATGCCGTGGTGGAGGATAGAAGCCGGGAAGATCCCGAAAACTGGCAGTGCCACGCTCCTAAAGAGGCAGACCGGATATGTCATCATTTCCCAGGGAAGCAGTTCGCAATGTACGAGTTCGCTTTCCGGGAGGCGGGGATCAGGCTGCCCTTCAACTCTTTTCAAATGTCCATCTTCAAGTGGCTTCGGCTGGCACCGTCTCAGTTACACCCTAACGCCCTTGCTTTCATGCGGGCGTTTGAGTTGGTCTGCCGCTTCCTCGGCATTGGGTGTACTCGAGCCCTTTTCTTCCACGTCTTCCACCTCCAGCGGTCCGGTCTTCGTGGGCGACACAGCTGGGTTTCCTTCAAGCAGCCCGTGCGTCTGTTCAAGACATATGTGGATTTTGCCCGTCATTTTAAGGGTCGGTGGTATGTGGTGAGACCGATCACCCGTGCCACCCTGCACTCCCTTTATTACTACAAACGGGAAGCAAATGGGGAGGAGAAATTAATGTCAAAGGTACCGCTGAGGTGGCAGTGCGATCATTTCGACCTCACCACCGCCCATTATAGGATTAAGTTTGCAATGCTCGGTGTCGAGGATAGGCTCGCGTATAAGAAGTTGGTTGAGTATGTGCGGAGCTTCAATCTGGCGGTCTGGACGGATCGAAAGGGCGTGCCTTACCTTGACGAGGCCGGAATGCCGATCTGCGAGGCCCGTATCATTAATACCAAGGCTTTGCTCGAGTGTAGGACCAAGGAAAAGGCCCTGGAATTATTGAGTAGGTGTTTTACTTGTTCTTATTTTTGTCTATGTCTTCGCCCGCTAATATTTATGTGCTTCGTTTTGCAGGTGTTATGCTCACTGCTCGTGACCGGGTCCTCAAGCTGGCCAACCAGGTTGGTGCCCCAGACAGGGCTCCAAAGAAGAAGAAAAAAGCCGCGCCTCGTGCTCAGGTGGTAGCTGGGGATTCCGGGGCTGGGACCTCGAACACAGCGAGTCCATCACCCTCCTCTCCTCCTCGGGCCTCTACGATCGACATACCCGACCGCCCGCCTCCATCAGCCTCCCCTCTCCGCAAGCGGAAGCGTCCGGAGGGGACTCTTTCGAGGTCGACCTTAGGGGGGAGCGGGAGTCCGGGCGGACCTGGCAGCTACTTATTGCCCCCTTGTTATGTGGAGCGGGCCTTCTTCAAGGCCGAGGATGCGATCGCGGTGCCAGCGCCCGAAGCAAGGGCTATTCTGAACCAAGAGGCTGGTGTCCGGCGTAAGGAGCTGGCAAGGGACTTGGCCGCTGTCATCCGGGTGATGGAAACGGCCATGGTCTTGACTGACACTTCAGTGTCTACTGCCTCACTGGAAGACGCTCTCCTGCAGGTCCGGTCTGAGAAGGACAAGCTGTCTAAGGACTTGTCGGACTACAAGGAGGAGCACCAGCTTCAGGAGGGGCTGAAAAAAGAGCTGGAGGAGGTTAAGAAGGAGCGGGATCAGCTGAAGGCGGCCAAGGTAAATTTGGAGGAACAAATAGCTGGGCATCAGAAGGTGGCTGAGGAGAATGCTGGATTGCGTACTCAGCTCGCTTCGCTCGAGGGTAAGGTCCGTCCGTTAGCTGACGAGACCGAGGAGGAGCTCGCTCTTGGTTCCCGTGGTGAGCTGCTGGGGCACATTCGCTCTCTCAATCAGGACCTCGTGGTCGTGTTTAAGGAGGGTTTTGACAGCACCGTCGAGCAACTGAGGGTTTTAAATCCCGAATTGGTGACGGAGGGGTCAGCCCATAACTACTGTGTCCAGGAGGGGGAGATAGTGTGCCCTTTTGAAGCCGAAGAAGAGCTGGGGGATGACGAGGGAGAGGAGGAGGAGGAGAATGTTGAGGAGGAGCTCCGGGAGGAGTCTTAAAAGAGTTTTTGATTTGTTTTGTCTGTATGGCCTGTGTGCCCTTTTTATTTATGGCCTGCGTGCCTTTTTTATGTACTTTGGCCTTCGGGCGTATGTATTATGGCCTTCGAGCGTACTTGGCTTTGGCCGTTTGTTTAATGTATAAATGTTGTTTTTGATTATTCTTCTTGCTCGGTTATTTACCATGTTTTATATTCATGAACTGTTTTCTGCTCGACCATGTTAGTCTCCTCGATTTAGGGAACCGACGAGGTATAGGGCGTCGTGCCCGTTTGGTTCGAAAACCGGGTTCGGTGTTCGGAACACCGGCTTCGAGGCTTGGGCTTTCCCATCGCGAGCTGGGCGCCCTGCCGGTCTCGGTACTTCGACGTTGGTGCTCGATCGAGATCCCAACTGTCGGGGAGGATTGTGTTCGCTGGAGGGGTGAGTTCGTCCCCGGGTCGTGTGGTTCCTCTCTGTCGTTTTGGAGACGAAGAGCGTGGTTGTACCTCCCACGTCTCCCCGTGACATATTTAGCTGTAATATTGTCTAAGTTTCTCTGCGTTCCATGGTCGAGCGAGTTCTTCGCCTTGTAGGTTTTCTAGATAATAGGCCCCGTTGCTCGTCTTGTCGCGAACGCGGTAGGGGCCTTCCCAGTTGGCGGCCAGTTTACCTTCCCTTGGGTTTTTTTGGTTTCTTCTGAGGACCAGGGTGCCCACCTGGAACTCTCTTTTTATGACTTTCGCGTCGTGGCGCAATGCTATTTTTTGTTTGAGGGATATTTCTCTAAGGGCTGCTTCGGAGCGGATCTCGTCGACGAGGTCCAGCTCGGCTCTAAGTGCCTCGTCGTTCATTTCCTCGTCTAGGGGTTCCTCTACGCATCTCGTCGGCTCCCGTATTTCTACCGGGATGACTGCCTCGGTGCCGTAAGTTAGTCGGAATGGGGTTTCCCCGGTCGTGGAGTGAGGTGTTGTACGGTAAGCCCATAGGACGCTATGTAGCTCCTCGACCCACGCCCTCTTCGCCTCACCGAGCCTGCGTTTGAGTCCGCGCGGGATTACCCTGTTGGCCGCCTCCGCTTGCCCGTTTGTCTGAGGATGCTCGACGGATGTGAAATGTTGCTTAGTACCTAAGCTCGCGACGAAGTCTTGGAATCCCCCGTCCGTGAATTGTGTTCTGTTGTCCGTGATGAGGACCTGGGGCACGCCAAACCGAGCGAGGATATTGCGTTTAAAGAATCGAAGAATGTTTTATGCTGTTATTTTAGCCAACGCCTCTGCTTCGATCCATTTGGTAAAATAATCTACCCCTACGATGAGTTATTTATTCTGGTACGATCCGGTCACGAAAGGTCCGAGGATGTCCATGCCCCACCATGCAAAGGGCCATGGAGAAGAGAGTGTTTTTAGTTCGTTCGGGGGTGCGAGGTGCATGTCGGCATGTCGTTGGCATTTTTTGCATTTTTTACCTGTTCCTTTGAGTCATGTTGCATGGTTGGCCAGTAGTAGCCTGCTCGAAGAGCTTTTCGTGCAAGTGATCGCCCGCCGGGGTGTTGGGCATTTATTCCTCGGTGTATTTCTCCCAGGATGTCGGGGACTTTCTCTTCCTCGACGCACTTGAGTAGTGGGATGGAAACTCCCCTGCGGTAGAGTTTCCCTTCGAGGAGGACGTATGAGCACGCCCTCCGTTTGGTGGTGGTCGCCTCTTTTGGGTCAACGGGGAGCTCGTCCTTCGTTGGGTAATTATAGATAGGTGTCATCCAACAGTGAGTATCCCCGATCGCGTTGACCTCGAGTGGAGGAGGTTGTTTTTTGATACTAGGTCGAGGAAGGATTTCTTGAATTACGGATTTGTTCCCGCCCTTCTTTCTCGTGCTAGCTAGTTTAGATAAGATGTCGGCCCGAGTGTTGTGCTCGCGAGGTACGTGTTGTACTTCCCACTTCTCGAATTTTTCGAGTCTTTCTTTGACCAAGGCCAGGTACTCGACAAGGTTGTCGTTCTTGGTTTGGTACTCTTCTCGTACTTGTGATGCCACGAGCTGGGAGTCTGTTGATATTTTTACTTCCTTTGCTCCTAGGTCTGCGGCCAACCTTAGACCGGCGATGAAAGCTTCATATTCGGCTTGGTTGTTTGACGTCGGGAAGCCTAGTGCTAGTGAGACCTCGATCAGGATCCCATCCTCATTCTCGAGGATGATCCCAGCTCCACTGCCTGTCGTACTGGAGGCGCCGTCGACGAAGATCGTCCATTTATGGGCGTCGTCCGTCGGAGTTGAGCTGTGGGTCATTTCCGCGACGAAGTCGGCCAGTGCTTGGTCTTTCAAGGCCTTTCTATTCTCGTATTGTATGTCGAATTCGGAGAGTTCCAACGACCATTTGAGCATTCTGCCGGCCATATCTGGCCGTCCGAGAAGCTGTTTGATTGGCTGGTCGATTCTTACTTTGATCGTGTGCGCGAGGAAGTAGTGGCGTAGCCTCCTTGCCGCATTTATGAGAGCCAGGGCGACCTTTTCGATTTGTTGGTACCTAAGTTCGGGGCCTTGGAGCACTTTGCTCGTAAAATAGATGGGTTTTTGTCCTTCGTCGATTTCCCTTATTAGGACGGCGCTGACGGCCTCGGTTGCCACGGACAGATACAGGAATAAGGTCTCTTTTTCTAATGGTCGTGATAGGACCGGGGGTTCAGAGAGAACCTTCTTCAAATGGAGTAGTGCCCATTCATATTCGTCGGTCCACTCGAAGTTGGCTTCCTTACGAAGGAGTATGAAGAATGGAAGTGCATGCTGGGCGGATTTGGCAATGAAACGGGAGAGTGAAGCGAGCATTCCGTTGAGGGATTGGATTGATTTTTTGGTCCTCGGGGTTGGAAATTCCGAGAACGCCCGGCATTTGTCGGGGTTGGCCTCGATACCCCTTTCGGAGGATTGCAAAGAACGGTGTGGGTTCACAAGTATCAAATCAAAGTGGTCATGCTCGAAGTTTGGAGAATCGTGGATTCTTACAAGAAGGAAGAAATTAATCGGAGGTTTGTTCGACACGCGTGAAGAACTTGATTCAACTAGAATCAAGGGGCGAAGAGAAACATAGATACAACTACAATTAGGATTGGTTTGTCGTTCCTATTTTCTCTTTGTATAAACATTGCAATTTTAATAAAAAGTCCCAATTCGATTTTTGAATTGGGGGCAGAGGCACCCTTAGCGAGGACGGTAGGGGAACTGCCTAAACAAATTCGTGTGTCTTTTGCATTTTTCTTTCGGTAATTTTTCTGCACAAGTTGAAATAGCTGTGTTTTGAAAATTATGTTTTGCATAGTTTAGTGTACACCAAGTGTTTGTGAATTGTTTCTATCAAAATAACATAGCAAATTTAGAAAAATTATGCACCTCACTATTTGGCAGAACACACTAAGTGTGATGTACACACCAAGTGTTCGATAAAAGTCAAAATACATTATTTCTTGTTTGTTGTGCTCATTTTTTCTCTCTATACAATGTTGGTAGTAGTTTAATCAATTGTATCATTTAATTGATTAATTTGCTTGGTATTGATTAGTTAATTCATCTTCATTATCTCATTTGGTTTGATAACGCATATCCGATCACCGATGACTTAAAATATTTAAGACGTGAATTTTTCCGGGGAACTGTAACACCCTTTTTACCCCACAAAATAATAATACTAAATTATTAAACAAATATCAGAGCTATCCATATAAGGGTATCACACTTCAACAGAACAATCAAAATAATGTCCCGTAACACGAGTTGCATCAAGCATCATAATTAAAAACAAAACACCATTTAAATACGCAGCGGATCATCATTATCAACTATATTCAACATAGTTTAAAGATTCAATTGAAATCCAAAACATCATCAGTCATGTGTTAAAAAATAAACTAAAACAACAAAATAATCCAAGTGTTCCTAGTGTTACATGACACAGAGCAGGACACCACCTAGACTCTATAAATGACAAGAGACACACTCCGAGCTACTTCCGATCACCGAACTATTCTTGAGAATCTGCATGATGGCATAATAGACCATCACGAAAGATAGGCAGGGTGAGTAAATTCACATTCAATATAAATAATATAAAGACGAAATTATAAGATAATCATGCAACAATACATTATTTACATCAAGTCTCACCCGCATACAACAAAATCAATCACATTATCATAAACAAATGCAATCATCTTATGCCACCAATAATGAAATGCATTCCTCTTAATATGCATGTGGTACCGAATCATCATCATGGATGGACACTGGGCCATCAACCCTCCACAAGGGAGAACAACATAAACAACAACACCTCAATCCACACTATGGGATTGAAGCCTCTATCATCATAAGTATGACATGAATGCAACGATGCAACAACAACATAATCATCTTAATCAACATTCATCATTCTTATGTCTACTACTTTATCTACTCATGTCAACAATACTACATATCATTATAAAACCACCTAATAATATAAACATCATATACATCCTAATTTTCACACATATAACATGTTATAACATGGTAAGAATTCACAGCGACATCATAGCAACACAGGGCAACCAAACAAGTCATTACGGGTCATTCTGGAAAATAAAACATTTTTCAAAAAACTATTGGTCTCGCTAAGCGGGCCTCGCGCTCGCTAAGCGAGAAATTCTCTGTTTGCGAACTCCCCAAAGTCTCACTCGCTCGTTAAGCGAACTCCTGCTCCTTAAGTGAGAAGGTGATTTTCAACAGAAAACCCTGCAATTTTCCACACATCCAGCCACGACCAAAACCCTCAAAAATCACCAATTGACAGCAGAAAAATAGAGAAATCAATTATACAACCTATTAACCACATATATTTTTCACCTACAACATCTAACAACATCAAGTCATCAAAAACCTACCAACAATCTTCCTAACCCTAAGGTTTTCCCTAAAAAATCCCTTTTTCTCATAAGACTATCGATACATTATAGATATTGAAAGAGAACTACTCCACATACCTTAGTCGATTGATCTTCTTCTATCACTTCTAAGTAATTCCAACCTTGGTCTCCTTACTCTTCAGAGCAACACTCACTCTTCACCAAAAACACGAAATATGAGAATTTGATCGTATTCACTTTTTCCTATAAACTTCTCAAAAGACCATCCAACCCATAAGACCTCCAACTTCTTTTATTTTATTTTAAATAATAATATTTAAATAATATCAAATTATTATAATATCACTATTTAATAAAAAAATTCATTCTTCTTAATATTCCATAAAATACCACAATTTATCACATATTCATAAATAATTAAATAAATAATTAAATTATGAATTTGGGGTGTTACAAGAACTTTTGCCAAATATTTTTCAATTAATTTTTGAAAGGTAAAATATTTTAAAAGGGATTTATTCAACCCCCTTCTAGATTCGCTCCATCGTCTTACAAGTGGTATCATGAGCACCGGTTCATCTTGTGTTTCACATATAACTTCTTATAAAAGGGATAACGATCCAACGGGGGCGTATAATAGAGCGCCCGCTTTCACCGGAGAAAACTATAGTCACTAGAAGGATTGTATGTGTATTCATATCAACTTTGTTTAATAGAAATATATGGAAGGTTATCCATACAAATAAAAACAACCAACTTGGATAACGTTGAAGTAACTAAACCCGAAGCACACTGGGATGAAAAGATGAAAAGAACTATAGTTATGATTGGAAGGCTAGAAATATGATCATTGACTCTTTAGCAGCTGATGAATATTTTTGAGTCTCACATCATACCACAACTAAAGCTATGTGGGAAGTGTTACATATTTCCCATGAGGGAACTGATGACGTGAAACTAGCTAGAATCAATACATTGCAACAAGAGTTTGATCGCTTTAACATGAACCAAGGGGAAACCATTGGTGATTTGGGAAATATATTTTCTCATTTCTCATTAAAATATATTAAATGAATTGGATTAATACATACATATAAATGGATGGATTTAGTCAAATCCATTAACTTGCTTTTTAGGTGGTGGATGGACTGGATTGATTTTTTAGTGGATGGATTGAATGTATTTTGTCTTAATGGATCCAATTGCCACCCCTAGCTACAAGACAAAATTGTATCAAATTTGTATAGCAAAACTTTTTCTCATTAAGCAGGAAAGGGGACCAAAATTTAATTGTCGCTATATACAGAGACGAGTTGGAAACTTGCAATACAAGTAGCATATCAACTTTTATAGTAAACCACTGTTCACAATATTATTTTAACATGCTTTTTAAAATAGAATTAATTCCCATTTATTAAAATGTCATGACAAAAGAAAAAGTAATTTACTTTCAAAGCATACTTTCTCTTTCCCAAATCACCAAGACAAGTGCGGAGGATTTGCTTAAGCTCTTTGAGAAGTATGGGAAGCTCAAGGAGGTGGTGATTCCATCCAAAATAAATAAGATGGGGAAACGTTTCGGTTTTGCGAGATTCATTGAGGTTTCGAATGCGAGGAGTTTAGTAGTGAAACTGGACAACATTTACATTGAGGAACTCAAAATTCATGCTAACATACCAAGGTTCAGTCAGGTGGCAGCGGACAAGGGTTAGCATTTCGAAGTCGATGTCAGGAGAAACGACCAAGGCAGGATTGATAGAGGAAGGGAGAAGATGGAAGGAAGTTTTCAGGGGCAAGGTGGAGGAAGAAGGGATGTCAAAACCTTTGTAGAGGTGGTTAACAATAGGAATCAGAGAGCCAAAGAGAGTTTGAAATCTACAAGCCTGAAGTTTTGTTCTGAGGAAGAGGTTCTTAATCGCTTTAAGAAGGCTTATGTAGGAGTGGTTCTTAGCGCGGGAATGTCGTATAATATTCAAAATAGTTTTCAAATCAAAGAGTATTTCACCATCAAAGTTACACATCTAGGTGCAAATTTGTGCCTTCTTGAAGAAAGTGAGGACAAGGAGATTCAGGGGTTAATAGAGGAAGCGGAGAATTGGTGGCGACAACTGTTCTAAAAAATTAGAAGATGGAAGGAGGAAGACATTGATAATGAGAAAATAACATGACTATGGTGTTATGGAATACCATGCCATGCACGGTGTCTCTTTTTTTGAGTTATTAACGAAACATGTGGGTGAGTTCATCTGTTTGGATGATAATACGAGTAATGGTGGTTGTATAAATATTTCTAGAATCGTGGTGATGACAAAGTGCGTTGTGGTTTTAAACGAGATCTTTCGTGTGGATGTATATGGCACAGAGTTTAGCATAAAAATGGTGGAAGATACCTACGGTCCGTTACAAATTTCGTTGGATAAATAGGCGAATAGGAAAAAGGTGTCATCATCTTCTTCGGGTTCAGAGAGCTCTTGGAGTAAGTTCATAGGTGGGGAGGAGGAAGAGAGGTAGAATGGGAGAGTGGGAACGATGGTTCGCATGTTTCTGGTTCATTTCCAACCAGCTTTGTTAGGCTCCCTTTTGCTGGATCTAAGGAGACAGATACTTATGAGCCTAATCTGATGGCAGGTGACAAGGAGGCGTGTTTGCAAGTTATTTCACCTCGAATGTAGGGTTTTGACTCAGCACTACGTGCGGCTAAAAGTTTCCCAGTGACTGCTGTGAAGACAGGTGTAGAGTTAGGGGAGGGTTTGACTAGGTGTACCTGGCATGTTGTTGATAAAGGGTTGGCAAGTACATCTTTATAGGATAGCACGAAAGCTCTGTATGAAGTGGGGATGGGCCAAAGCAGGAAGAAAAAGGCTAAAGTTAAAAAAAAACTAGTAGAATTAAATGGGCTTAAGTATTCTAAAAGGCCCAAATTTAAATAAAAAAAAGGGAAGGTGGAAAGGACATTGCTATCTATTTCAGATGGGTTTGAAGATCCTATTGAGAATTCTTTTAGTCCTTTACTTTTGGGTTCCTTTGTGTCTAGGAAGAAGGGAGATAGTGACTCTTGTATGTAGGAGGGTTGCTCAAACAATATGGTGGATTTATCTGCAGTAGCAGTCTTATGTTGTGATTCAATTTTGGAATTGGACGTTAGGACCTGTAATGCGAAGTTTGTGGGTAACATGGATTCTAATGTGGGTTCGAAAGTTTGAAAAGTAATTGCAAAGTTGGGTGTGAAAGCTAAGGAAGGTTTTAAGGACTATTTAGCACACATCGGAATTGGAGGCAAAGGACAAAGAAAAGGTGAGAGGCAAGAAGGTGTTATCCATTCATTCCAAATGATAGTGGGGTCCTTTAATATTCGAGGGGGAGGTAACTACTCAAAAATAAATAGGATTAGTAGTTTGATTAAATCGGGTAATGTTGATTTGTTCCTGATTCAAGAAACAAAGTTGCAGGATGTTAATTCTATCTTAGCCAATTCTCTCTAGAGACACAGTGAGGTGGATTGGTCCTTGTCAAAGCCACTGGTTTTTCTGGTGGATTAGTGACTATGTGGAACACAACTGTTATAACCATCATCTTCTCCTTTAGGAGGGATGGTTTCTTGGGATTGAAACTGCTTTGGAAGGACGGGACTTTTTATGTGGTGAACGTGTATTTAGGTTGTTCGATGGGTCATAAAAGAAGCTTTGGAAGGAGTTGGAACTGTGAAAGAAGAGGCGGGGTGATAGAATTTGGATTTTTGGATGGGATTTTAACGCAACGGTGGTAGTCTTAAAAGGAAAGGAGTTTTCCGTTCTGCTAGAGGTAGAGAAAATTCAGAGTTCTCGGAGTTTATTAACATTTCTGGGTTGGTAGATCTTCCGGTTACGGGAATCCATTTCTATTTGTTTAGTTGTGATGGAAAGTCGATGAGTAGGCTGGATAGATTGCTGGTGGAGTCAGCTTTTATGGATATATGGGGTTGTATAGGGCAATCAATTGGCAATCGAGATATTAGCGACCATTTTCCGATTTTGCAGAAGCTTGAAGTAAATGATTGGGGCCCGAAACCATTTAAGTCCTTTGACTGTTGGTTTGAGCACCCTCTTTTCCTCAAGTTTGTGGAGGATAAGTGGAAGTCATATAATATCTCAGGCAAAAGTGATTTTATTCTGAAGGAAAATTTGATATTTCTTAGAGGTGATTTGAGGAACTAGAGTAGAAGTGTGTTCAGCTGGCATGATTTGAAGGTGGAATAGAATGTTGATATTATTAATGAGTGTGATTCAGCGTTGGTAACAACTGCGACAAAGAAGATTCATGATTTAGTTTCTGTAAAAGCTTATGCGAGCAAGGAATTATGAAGGAACCTGCATATGAACGACAATATGTTAATACAAAAAGCGAGAGTGAAATGGAATAAAGAGGGAGATTCTAATTCTAAGTACTTCCGCATCATAGTGAAGAGGATGAAGAAATCCAACATCATAGCTAAGAACCACTCCTACATAAGCCTTCTTAAAGCGATTAAGAACCTCTTCCTCAGAACAAAACTTCAGGCTTGTAGATTTCAAACTCTCTTTGGCTCTCTGATTCCTGTTGTTAACCACCTCTACAAAGGTTATGACATCCCTTCTTCCTCCACCTTGCCCCTGAAAACTGCCCTCCATCTTCTCCCTGCCTCTATCAACCCTGCCTTGGCCTTTTCTCCTGACATCGACTTCGAAATGCTTACCTTTGTCCGCTGCCACCCGACTGAACCTTGGTATGTTAGCATGAATTTTGAGTTCCTCGATGTAAATGTTGTCCAGATGCACTGGTAAACTCCTCACATTAGAAACCTCAATGAATCTCGCAAAACCGACATGTCTCCCCATCTTATTTCTTTTGGGTGGAATCACCACCTCCTTGAGTTTCCCATACTTCTCAAAGAACTTAAACAAATCCTAAGCACTTGTCTTTGTGAATTGGGAAAGAGAAAGTATGCTTTGAAAGTAAATTACTTTTTCTTTTGTCATGACATTTTAATAAATGGGAATTAATTCTATTTTAAAAAGTATGTTAAAAGAATATTGTGAACAGTGATTTACTATAAAAGTTGATATGATGCTTGTATTGCAAGTTTCCAACTCATCTCTGTATATAGCGACAATTCAATTTTGGTCCCCTTTCCTGCTTAATGAGAAAAAGTTTTGCTATACAAATTTGATATAACTTTGTCTTGTAGCTAGGGGTGGCAATTGGATCCATTAAGACAGAATACATTTAATTCATCCACTAAAAAATCAATCCAATCTATCCACCACCTAAAAAGTAAGTTAATGGATTTGACTAAATCCATCCATTTATATGTATGGATTAATCCACTTCATTTAATATATTTTAATGATCCAATGAATTATTTTATATTCATCATATCTACTTAAAAATAATAATAATGAATTATTTAAAAAACATTGATTTTATTTAGAGAAATACAAAAAATCGAATTTTTTTCAAAAATATTAAAAAAAGTTTCTTTTCGAAAATTAAAAAAACAACAATTTTTTTCAAAAATATCATAAAATCGATTGTTTTAAAAAATATCAAAAAATCGGTTTTGTTTTTGAAAATATCAAAAAACCGATTTTTTTCGAAAATATCAAAAAATAAAATTTTTGAAAATATCAAAAAATCGATTTTTTCGAAAATATAAAAAAACTAATTTTTTTCATAAATATAAAAAAGACTTTTTTTCGAAAATATTAAAATAAACCGATTTGTTTTCCGAAAATATAAAAAAAAAAACTTATTTTTTCGAAAATATTAAAAAACCAATTTTTTTGAAAATATAAAAAAAAAACTACTTTTTCTAAGAAATATCAAAAAACTGGTTTTTTTTCGAAAATATCAAAAAAATTGATTTTTTTTCGAAAATATAAAAAACGACTTTTTTTCTTTTGAAAATATAAAAAAAAATGATTTTTTTTCCGAAAATATCAAAATAGCCATTTTTTTTACTTTTTCAAAAATAAAATAATTTTTTTGACTATAAAAAATTCAATTATTTTCAAAAAATAAGAAATTGATTTTTTTAATTAAAAAAATCGAAAATAAAAAATAGTTTTTTTTTATGGATGGATATCCATCCATTATAAATATGTTAACGAATGAATTTGATGGATTTAATCCTTAATGGATGGATTAGATTGAATATTTTTCAGATTTTTTTAGTGGATTGTTAATGGACTAATGGATTGTTTTGATCCATCCATTAAGAATTCAATCCATATCCATCCATTTTAGTGAATTGGATCCATATAACTTTGTGCCAATTAGAACCGTTCAAAATACTCGTTTAACCTAACCGAACTAAGAATTGAATTGAAATTAAAATAATTAAACTATTATGTTTATTTAGTGAATTGGATTTATATTTATAATAGATATAGAATTAAATTAAATGACAAATAAATAAATTAAAATTAAAATCAAATCGAACTGAAATAAAAATAATGTTAAATAAAAGTTTAAAATTTGTCATAAAAAATATAATAATTTGATTCTTTAATAAATAATTTTATTTGAAAATTATCTTAAAACTATTTAGTACTGTTCAGAAATCAATCATTTTAGAATATCATTGAATATTAATATTATTATTTTATTATTTTTTAAATATTTAATGTTATTATGTTTTTTCATTTTTGTAAATTATCTCTCACATATATTTAATAAATTGTAACTTTATAAAATATTTTAAAATATGTTTCATACAATAATAATTATATTTGTTAAGAATTGTAAAATTAACAAAACGATTTATTTATAATAAAAATGAAAGAAATAGAAAATAGTTGTATAAAAACAGATATACACACATCCCTAGGGTTAAAAAGGTAGACATCTAAAATTTACCAAAAATGGAAACACTTGTACTTGACTCCTCCATGATCAAATGAAAGCTTTTTACATCATTTTTTGTCTTGTTTCTCTTTTATTTATTTTTGTCTTTTAATTCCAAAATCCTAAGGGTATGATAGGTTGATGAGAGAAAATGAAAAGAGAAAAGTGAGAGAGAGAGTAAGAAGAGAGAAAAAGAAAAAGAAAATAATAGATTTGAGATATTGTTTGATATATGAGAAAATAGAGAGAAAAAATGAGAGAGAAATACTTCTCTCTCTTATCACTTGTTTGGTTGAATAGAAAGTAAAAAGAGAGAAATAATATTACTTTTATATAGATAAAAATGTCCTTAAGTAAAAGTTTAATACATAATTATTATACTCTTTATTAATTTAAATGATCAACTAAATTTTATACACTTAAGTTAATTTAGTTAATTAATTTTATAATGGTATGATATTAGTTTATTAATTTTAATTAATGAAATTTAATTAATTAATTAATTAATGTTTAATTAAATTTTTAAAATATAAATTTTTGTCATAAGCTCTAAATGAAAGAGAACCAACTTTCTTTTATATACAACGAATCAGTAAAGTAATAATAAATACAAAGAAAAGTATGCATTTAATGGGAAATAAAAAAGTATGCGAGTCTTATTGTTTTTAACTCTCTTTGATAATTATTTGCATGCCAAGTAGAGAAAGTATGTTATTTCTTAATTCCCATTTAATGAGAAATCATTGGTGATTTGAGAAAAAGATTTTCTCATTTATTAAATCACTTAAATGCTCTTGATAAACTCACTCCCAATGATATAGCTATTGACAAAATTCTAAGATGTCTTACTAGGGAATGGTTACCAAAAGTCACGGCAATCAAGGAAGCCAATGATGTAAGAACCTTGGATTTGACCAAGCTAATAGGCAAGCTACAAAAACATGAGCAATAGCTATTGAATCTAAACGAGAATGAAGAAAGTGAAAAGAAAGAAAAGAATGAAAAATCCAAAGACAACGAGAAGAAGAAGAAGAAAAAGAAGAAGTCAATTGCATTGAAGGCTTCTACTTCCAAACCATCCACTAACGATGAGTGTGAGAGTGAGTCTAATGACAAAGATGGTGAATCAAATGAGGATATGGGGCTGTTTGTAAGAAGATACAATAGGTACCTTAGAAAGAATGCAATTTATCATTCGGATAAACGTCTTGTCAATTATAGAAGGCAATCAAATCCTTCCAAGCAAGATCAAAGAAAGAGTACTAAGTTAAAAGGGTCATACTATAATTGCGGAAAACCTAGTCATTATAAACCGGAATGTCCTATGTTGAAGAAAGACAAAGGTAAAGATAAATATCAAAAGAAGGATATCAAGGCAATGAGAGCTTATATCGCATGGGAAAGCGACAGTGAAGTCTCAAGCAACGGGGACTCAAGTGATGATGAAGAGAAAGTAAACATTTGTCTTATGACTCATAAAAAGGGTAAAAATCAAGTAAGACATGCCAAATATGATAACTTTGAAAGACGCAGACACGCAGCCTAGTGGCAAGGCAATGGGCAAGGGTTCAATTCTCCCTTATGGCATTTTTTGTTAAATTGGTTATTTCTCTCCCTTTTCTTTAATTATCAAATTATATATTTTCTTTTAAATTAAAACCTTAATATTTTTTTAATTAATTTGAAACCTAAAATTTTTCTCAAACCTGTAAACCTTGTTTTTTATGAACCCTAAAACCATTTTTTAAATCTTAACCTTAATTTTTTTTTTCATAAACCTTAATTTTTTTTCGTAAACCTTAATTTTTTCATAAACCTTAATTTTTTTCATAAACCTTGATTTTAAACCTAAAATTTAATTTTTTTTTCATAAACTCTAAACCTTAAAAAAATTCTAACCTAATTTTTTTTAATTTATAAACCTTAACCCTAATTTGTAAACCTTTTTTTATTTATTTTTATTTTATTTCCTATTTTCACTCGTTTTTATGTTATTCATTCACTGTTTGCCTGATTATGTAACTGCTTCGCCTTTGTAATAATTTTTTTCCGCCATTATTATTATTATTATGTAACTGCCCCTAAGCCATGTAATAGTGTAGGAATTTTATTTTCTGTCTTTTAATTTCTGCCATTTATTTTTCATATTAACTTCGTGGTTAGTAACATAGGGCGTGCCAAGAAATAAATGAGCCATGGACTTAGAAAATTAATAATCAAGATAAATATCTGAAAATAACACTCACACACATAAGTCGATCTACGATCATCGTCTGCACCTCCTAGGGTTACCCTTCTTAAAGTTGCCTTTATATAGTCAAGTCCCTCGAAAATGGGGGTGTCTTAGGCAAAATCCATGCTCAAATAAATCATCTAGTCTCTCTCCGGTTTAAAAGATCAAGTCCCTACGGTGTTGCCTTCGATAATGATCTTGTCCCTTCAGTTTAAAAGATGATAGTCCCTCCCAATTGCTAAAGACACCCCTTAAGTTGCCTTCATTGACCATACGATGACCCCACGCCCGTCCCTTAAATAAATCCAAGATAGTGACTACTTATTCCTTAATAATAGGGACAATCTTACCCTTGAAAGAACATACAAGAACATGAATGACTTAGTCTAGGGTAGGAACTCTAAGTTACTGGCTCACACCCTTTAAAATACTTTTCACACCTCACAATTTTTCAAACATTTTCAAAATAAAGGCTTTGTATACATCCATACGAGGATCATTACAAAGTACTTAGAAAATTTTCTAATCACACACTTCACATTTTTCAAAACAATTAAGTGAACTAAGTAACTAAGAGTCCATGGATAACCATGGATATAAAGGGTGCTTACACATTCCCTTTATATAACCTACCCTCGAACTCAAGTTTTAAAAAAAATAGGTATTTCCTGTTCTTTTATGCCCTTTCCACTTGGATAAAATAAAAGTCGGTGTCGACTCTTGCTATCTGCAACATTTATAGAAAGTCAGTTCTCCCACCGTGTTACAGCACCCATTGGGTCTCTTAGGAAACTAGTGCCTTTCCAAAAATTCCCTCATGTTCTGGAGATGTATCTCCGGATCCACATTTTTTTTACTTAACGTTGGTTTTTCCCAGAGATATATCTACGAAATAGTTTCGCAGATATATCTTCGGAACCAATTAGAATTATATTTGCAACAGACTCTTCTTCTTCCCTCCATTTTTTTACTTTCCTCAAAAAAATTCATCTTTCTCATTCCTTCATCCTCAAAAATAAAAAATTCAAAACACTTATTTTTTCATCGAAGTTCAACAAGAAGAATTCATAACAACGATAAACACATCTTGAATCATTCAAAACCTGATTTATATCGATAAGTTTTGAGTTTTCGATAAAGTTTTGAATTTTTCCCGTAAATGAGTTACAATGCTTTGTTAGGGGTAGAATGTGTAGATATAAGTTGAAACATAGTCCACAGGTAGTTTATATACAATTTGTAGCTTAAAAAAGACGATCAATCCATCAAAAATCCAAATGTGATAGTGAGAGGATGTCATTTTCATGTTTTTCGAGTTGCAGAAACTTCCGGAGATACATCTGCGAAAAAATGCAATGTTAGATGTTTCTGAAGATGCATATGCGAAAATATATTAAGTTTATTGTATTCAAGTTGCTTTTCGGAGATGTGTCTGCGGAAATTTTCCATATATATATATATATATATATATATATATATATATATATATATATATATATATATATATATATATATCCTGAACTAATTTTTTTTCATTTTTGTTTTATAATTTTAATAGTTTTTTTGTTGTACCTTGCAAACATTATGGCTGACAGAGCCGACTATTTGAAACTTGGACGGGTTGAACAACATGCATTTGTCAGGTGTGGGAGGATCCAGTCTGTTTTGGAGGCATGATGTACATTTATTTAGGAACAACCTACTATTGAAATCCAGGTCACTCCTTCTGCATCTTAGCCCACTCTTAGTACTCGGCCTTCGCCTCAGCCTCAGGACACTCCTTCCATATTGCATCCCACTCCACCTTCGACTTCTTCTTCCTACAGGCGTCGGGATTCCATAGATGACACATCAATTCCTCCATCCTCTCGTATGTGTCATTAGGATGCACCTGTGCCACTTTCCATTGTTGATCAGGTGACACAACCGGATGATGATGCCCCACCACCGGACATAGAGCCAGAGGGTTACCTAGGGGGTTAATCAGATTTGTCCATGTTTCCACTATACCACGAACACAATGCCAAATATGTCTGGGAGGGAGAGAAAACATTACTCATATTATTATTTTTTCATTAAAATTGATTATTTATAACATTGATTATAATTGACATTGATTAGTTTTGGAAATTTTCAAACACGTGAGCCTCAGAAGATTTTGAACCATGGACAGAAGATCGTAGCTTTGGCCCAACTACATGATGATTGGTTTTAGGATGTTCTCACCGCTTCTGGTTTGAAGGACCGTGCATGACCAGTTATAATGTGGCCAACCACATGATGCTTATGGGATTCGTCGAGCGATGGCACTCCGAGACATCTTCCTTTCATCTACCGCATGGCGAGATCTCGATTACATTGGATGATGTATCCTATTTGTTGCATATCCCGATCAGGGGTTCTCTCCTCTTTCACGGTAGGATGTCAAAGGATGAGGCAACATATATGTTAATGGAGGAACTTGGGGTTGATCCACTGAAGGCGCTTGAGGAGGTGGATAGGACCCGAGGCGTTCATGTCAGATTCTCCTTTATGAAGGATGAGTTATTTGATCCTTAGCTCCTTGCTGCAGGGAAATTTATAGGTGATGACGCACAGGTCGAGTTACACATGACTCATATGTTTAGGGCTTATTTTTTATATCTAGTGGGCATTGTTCTATTTATGGATATGAGCTCCACTTATACTGAGGTTAGTTACCTCAGGAACTTTTTGGATTTCACACAGATCCATGAGTACAACTAGGGGTGACTACACTGGTGTATCTGTATGCGAGGTTGAGAAAAGGAGCCCAGTGGAAGACGAGGACTATGGTAGGAAACATGACACAACTTATGGTAACAATCTTTTATCCTTCAATTTGATACTTTTCTTTTAATTCTTTGATCCCAATGTTTATTATTTTCATTTCAGGCTTGGATCCTCTACACTTCCCGAGGATCGCTAGCTGGCCTAGTTTTGATGAGTACACCAAGGACATGTCGCATGCCTCATGCTTTTTTCCCACTCAAAGGGAATCAGGAGGTCAAACCTTTTAGAGTCTATCTTGATCGGTTGGTTGTTGAGGACATACATTACAATGTCTATGTTGATCATCATCTGACGCACCCATTTGATATCATACGCACATGCGATAAGATGACCCACCTCGGGGAAGCTCATCAGTTTCGACCGCAGGGCAAAACCACTTAAGCATGAAACAAGTGATTCGTAAACCTCGTCATATTTTTCCTTATTTCCATACAAACGCATGTATGATTCTTTATGCATTTCTAACTCTAGGATTAGTTGATGACGGATAACATCATGGCATTCCTCTCCTTTACCAAGTAAAGCCGAAATGGCTCGGTAACCGTTATTACCATCTCCTTTAACATTGATGATACCGTCAATATGTTTGTGCATAAAGACTGGCATCTCTTCGATAAAGGAAATTGTACATAGAATCGGAGCAGTCGGTGTTGGAACCGGAGCAAGAGGTGTTGAAACCCATGGAATCGATGTCAGGGGGGTTTGGATATGCGAGCTCCTTTCATGGAACTTCTTTGAGATTTCGAAGTCGGTGAGTCCAGAATGAGTTTGTCGACGTGCTCAAAATATGAGGGAGACCGGGTAGTTGAGTTAACATCCAATTTAGGCTTCACCTTCTTCATAGCACCTTTATTCTTTACCGGTTGAGAAGACGGCTTCATATCAGTAGTCTCCAGAAATGCAATCTTCCTCAAATATTCTTTGATGTGTAATTTTATGTTTGTCATCGGCCTTTGCAAATATCTCTTGCATCGCTTCCCATTTGGCCAAAATGGAGATATTTGATTTATATTCTTCCATGCAACCATCATCATCAAACTTTAGTCTTTTCTATTTAGTGCAAACTTCATAAATATTTATTGGCTCACCTAATTTCATATTTTTGGCAATGACATAAGCACATGGGAGACCATATTTTTCACTATAGTACAACCACACTTAGCGCTATCCGAGCCGACATCTTCGGCTCGTTTGGCCTCGTGAAATATATAGTTCAAACCGGCCCGAAATACGTTGCCTACCAACTGATAATAAAGTACATTGTCTTTAAACCGATGCTCTAATACCGTAATGCTCCAACCAAAAGTTTTTTGAATTTCATTATGTTGATTATTAATCATGAGATTCATTGAATCCTATTGGTGGTAGTGTTTCCAAGATGTCGTACATTATCAGTCCACGCGCAAAAAAAAAATTTTTCACTTGATCAAGAATGGTGGATTCAACATATTTCAACAAAGTCGGATACTTCTCACACACCTTCCGGAAATTAATTACGGAATCCGCGTATAAATCCTTTGTGGAAGAATTTATAATATGGTTCCAAGCATCCATTATCTTTTCCACAATCACACCGACTTTCACCATTTTTTCATCTTCGGATGCCACTTGTTTTGTCCCTACCGCGAGTTTAACCCGACTTCTCATATTCTTTGTTATATGACATCTACAAAGTAATGCATAATAAGTAGGGAATAACTTTTCCACGACGTTCATCAAGGCGGTAACACGATCCGTAACAATAGCCTTTGGCAACTCAACATGAGGCTTCAAAAGTGTCAGACACACCTCTAAAGCCCAAAAAAAGTTATCCTCTTTTTCGCATTCCCAAAAAGAAAAACCAACATAATATGTCTTCTCGGTGGAGGTTACATCAACCATCTCAAATAAAGAAATCCTATACTTGTTGATCTTGTAGGTGGAATCAAGAATGAGCACCGTCAAAACAGTGTTGAACAACTTTATTGATTCCGGGTTAGTCCAAAAAATGTCTCTTACCATGACTCCATCGACGCAAGTTCGATACCGTGACACATGATTGTTATCATCCAACAATTTCAGTAGT